>VCKU01000014.1:0-5056307 GCA_005876895.1 Drosophila azteca | reverse complement strand
TCAGAGGTTCGGTTTAGTTCATTTGTAAATATTTTTGATTTTAAGCCATTTCAATCTCAAAACCGGATCCTCTCCTCGCCTCGCCTCGCCCCTTTGTCCCCTTTGGAAAATTTGATAGATGACCACAAAAACATTAATACATTAATGTGTGTGATTGTGGTCATCAGGGCCACTCTTTCGTAACCTTAACCGCATGTGGCTGGTTGTTTGGACGCTCTTGGGAAAATTGAAGCTGTCGAAGAATGAACATCAAATCCAATATATCAGAGATCTGAAAACTCTGGGAAGTTCCCTTGTGGGGGGTTACCTCTACGTATACTATGTAGTATTTTCAGCCTTCCAAACCTCTCCTCCACTCAACTGTCGCATTATGTGCAACTGCAGACTTGTGCTCAGCTTTGCTCTTCTGTTATTCTCATTCAAGGGAAGTTCCCTTTCCCTCCTGCGCCCTCAAGAATTAATGTCGTTTTGGCGTGTACGCCCCAACTCCCACACCTCTCCGACAGGACAGACAAAGCCCAGTCGGAATCAGATAGGGAGACAGGGAGAGAGGGAAACAGAGAAACAGAGAAACAAACAAACATTCGATGGAGTTGAAAAGTTCGTTCAACTTTTTAACAATGCCAGATTTATTTGCCTCTTGTTTGGTGTAGTAGCAACAGCACACCCAACCATCCCATCCCATCCCCTATCCTTGTGGAATGTGGAATCTGGAGAGGCCTACAAATAGATTCTCGGCCAAATGGCGCCTAGAAGTAGGCAAGTATGTATTGTCTCTCCATTGATAAACGTCTGACAGAAAATTAGCAAAAAACGAGGGGGAACATTGTGAGCCGAGGCAATGGCCGCGGCTCTACTTTATACCCGGTACTCAGTCAGATTATATGTATATGTATGCACATGTGAGCTTGGGATTTATGTAGTCTATCATTGTATGTTCGCAAAAGGAACGAATTGAGGTCCAACTTGTAACTTGTAACAGTGTGACTCGGCTATTGATGCTGATCAAGAATAAATACACCTTGTGGGGTTGGAAATGCTTTCTTCTGGGTGTTACACACACCTCTAGCACCACAAATCTAATATACCCCTATGCTCTTCGAGTACCGGGTATAAAAAAAGGCCACACAAAAGAGACCAACAAACTGTGTGGCAGGGTGATCTGGGGCAGTCCAGGCTTTTGCAAGAACAAGAACGACACAGGCGTCAGGGCGGCCGGGCAGCCGGTTTATAGGGAGAACTTTTATGATGCCATTGGCCATGGGAGTGACAGTGACTGTGTGGAGTCCCTGTCTGGCCTGGGACCTGGAACCCCGTCGATGCCGTCGTAGTCGTTGTTGTCTGTCTGGCCTGACTCATCCTATATCCTCTACTTGGCTCTCTGCTTCTCCCCCTCCCTCGGTGTCCCTTTTTCGTCGTCTTTCGTCTGTGGGGAAAAATAGAAATGTGTTATCGTTTTTTCTTTCTATCCCAAAAAATTTCGCAGCTTCTTTCACGTCTAGTTAACTATTCAGGACTCCCTCTTTTTTTGGTCTCTCTCTTCCTCTACTGCCGTGTGGAAATGTTATGTGTCGTAAATTTTCACGTGCTGTTAGTTTGCCGACGACAGTAAGGCGTTCAAAAATATGGCAAATAGTTGCAGATTCAATTGGTATGCCTTTCTCTTACTCTAACCCACATACATATGTATATGTACATACATATCTGACTCTCTCGCTCCCATATCTATGTGTAACACTCATACAATTCTGTTCTATATACAGCAACGTTTTTTAGTATGAGACAAAATACGCGCTGTCTCGCTCGCCCGAACTCCAGTGCGCTCGCGATGTAAAAAATAGAATGCATGGCTTGCATGTGTGCGTACGCCCAGAACTGCAAGTTCACATGTGTGTGTACACAAAACACTTTTCTGAGATTTCTTGAGCCACAAATTTGTATTTGTATTTGTATTTGTCTGTCTATCTGTCTCTCTCTTTCTCAGTGAGGAATTGAAATGAATTCCCGGCTGAAAAAACCGAGCTGAAAATGTTGCATGGAGTGACACATCCTAGTGTTTACATACATACATATGGATGTATGTATGTATATTGTCTTTGGTGTGTGTGTCTGATTGGATGAGTCAGCAGTCCGTTTGGGTGTAGCATACATTAGGGCGCTTCTTTCCATTGCTGAAAAGCTATTTGCATCTCTGAATCGGCGTCAGAGTAAATGAACGAATGTCTAGGCAGAATGTCTGAAGTGTTAATGATAATGGAAAACGATTATGCTAAAAAGCCAAAACAGAAAAACAAACCCACACCCCCCCCACACACACAACATACATACATACATATGTATGTACGTTTAAGATACTTCACTTATATGTGGATTAATTATTATACGATATGTACATATGTACATCTAGAATAGTGATACGATGTATGCATATATGCATATACTTTCTTAAACTAATAATTCTCTCTCTTTATCAATTCTATTTAGGGCTGTCACAGATCCTCGGGATGGGAGACGCGTGGCCCTGAAGAAGCTACCAAATGTGTTCCAGTCTTTGGTCTCGTCGAAGCGCGTGTTCCGAGAGCTGAAAATGCTCTGTTTTTTCAAGCACGAGAATGTAAGTAAACAACAACAATCCGTAGATAAACCCTACTTTACCTCCCGTCTCTACTGACCTGATCTGACCTGACCTGACCCAAAGCTGTAAGTATGTATCTTTATGGAAAACATTGCGTTCCATTGATGGCGGGCCAAAAATGTAATTAAAAAAGTATATATGTACATATGTACGTTTTCAATTGGATTATTGTCCCTCTTCTCTGTAAGAGAGATATTTATCCTTCTTTCTTTTTTGTTGTTGTTTAATACAAATATCACGCATACGACCGGGCGACTCGGCCGGGACTGGGGACTGCAGACTGCCATCGGTTCTGCCCGCTCCTCCCAGTCCCGTTTGCCGAGAGAATTTATTAACAATTATATTTTCCCCTTTAGTCCCAGGCTCTTTTTCATAATATTTACAACTCAAACAGGAAAGATT
Organism: Drosophila azteca; assembly: GCA_005876895.1. Classification (NCBI taxonomy): domain Eukaryota; kingdom Metazoa; phylum Arthropoda; class Insecta; order Diptera; family Drosophilidae; genus Drosophila; species Drosophila azteca. Next base: position 5,053,270 of record VCKU01000014.1, on the reverse strand, counting down.
GCTGCGTGCGTGGTGGCATCTGGCGGGAGCGCGGGGAGGAGGAGTTGAGCCTGGAAAAAATATGATTTCCTTTTGGCAGAAATTACCCGTATTTCTCTCTCTCTCTCTCTCTCTGTCTCTCTCTGTCTCTCTCTCCCTTTCTCGGTCTTTTCTCTTTCGTACTTGGTTGAAGTGGAAATAATTGTTAACTGGCATTATTGTCATTAATTAAATGTTTTAAATGTCACGTTAATTTATCGACCTTAAAGAGTTCTTCTGTTGAGCTCTTTTCGATTTCCAGGGATTCGGTCGGTAGCAACCAGTAAAAATCTATTGGGCACCCGGGGCCAGGGACTGCCTGAAAGACAGAAGAATAGTAGAATTAATTGAAGCACATTGTATGTATGTATATACCTATGTACTATGTGTTTGTACACATCTACTTTTTATAATATCCGATCCGATCTTGCTTCGGCTGTTGGCTGTTTACGCTGTTGCAAGTGCTTGCTGCACGTGCTCAAAAAGCAGAACCTTTAGTTTTTGGTTCCATATTTGGGGCACTTGGCATTTGCATTCACAGTGAAATGTCATAGAGAGAAGTGGGTTAGGAAGGAGGCTTACGAGTCTATGTTTATGTTCGAACATGAGCATTATAGAGGGGATATTGGAGCATGGGGCTTACTATGTATATTGTCTCATATGATTCGTTGTCGGCTTCGACTGTTAAATGTCACGGTCTCTCCTCGTAACGTCCTTCTCTTTTGGTATACACACACATTCACAATCACAATCATTTCCAGATACAGATTCAGCGGTTCAGCGATTGGTTCAACATCATTAGACAACAAATTGGCTGTGGGTTGTGGGCTGTGTCTGGGAAACAGCTGTGGCGTAGAAAGAGATATCCCTCCCCCTATGGCTATCTCTCATCATCACCTTAAATATCAACTGCAACCTACATCATTTTATGCCCTTGCAGAGAGAGAGAGAGAGAGAGAGAATAACATGTAGACACTCTACAGAGCTTTGGAAGAGCTCAAAAATCGGTGCACATAGGTGGTGGGTAGGTCTTTTTGCTTTCTCTCTTCGCTGCGTGTGAATTTCGTAATGCAATAAAGAAGATGAAGACGTTAGACGTTAGACGATGAAGAATCAGTAGGCGTAGAGTAGTAGGGCACAGGTACCCCGCTCCCCCGTCGATTTCTCGGCACCCACGGCACCCATCCCAGCCATATGCCGCCGTGCGAGTGCGAGAGCGAGTGCGAGAGCGAGTGCGAGAGCGAGAGCGAGTGCGAGAGCGAGTATGTGTCGACAACAGCCAGCACCTTGCCCAATATGCAAATTTTCTATTTTCTATTAATATGCATAAATTGCTATGCTCAATGTGGGAGGGACACTGGGGGAGGAGAGGAGTGTACACTGTACAGACATACATACATACATACATACATACATATGTATGCTATATGTAAATGTGTGTCTGAATCCGTCTCTTTCTGTGCTTCCTATTTCATTTCCTACATGACAGACATCATTCAAAGAACGGCAAACAAATGCAATCAACCCGTGGAATGGGGCACTCGGAGAGTAGGAGGGTGGGGACAAGTTGTTCGAGTGTTTCCAGTGTGACCAGCTGAGTGGGCAGAGGGCGAAGGACAGAGGCCGAAGCAGAACAGTGGAGTGGAGTGTAGTGAGCTTGGCACGTGGCTACATTGCATTTTAAGGCAAATTGGGGTTCTCTCTCTGTATAGATTCATTTCCATACATACATATGTATGTACATATGTACATACATACATATGTATTCTGCAATTCAACTATTTATAACTCAATCAATTGAGGGGTCCTCCAGAAAAGTCCCGGCGAGACTCCCGGGTGGGAGTGGGAGCAGGTATTTTCCATTCATTTGGTTAAGGGACGTGAGGAACTTTTTATAGAACGAATCAAAAATTTGGCATTCCACCTGTGAGAGACATTCCATTCCTTAGGTTTTGGGATACATAGAACATTCTCGTTTGGTTACTGCACTGCTTCTCTCCACAGATCCCTTGGAAGAGAACCTCTGCTTCCGCTTCCGCTCCCGTTCTTGCCTCCTCCTCCGAATCTTTGCTACAACGTACACATGTACAATATAACGTGACGCTCATTTGAAAAGCATTTCTCTCATCCAGGCAGTCGAGGATTTTGGACTTCTTTTCAGCGCTTTTCGATCCCTCCTGCCCTGCCCAGCCCTGCCTTGCCCTCCTGCAAGCGGACGCCCTTTCGTGCCAGCAAAATGATTGCGCTTCGAGGCATCGAGCATGGCATTGAGCAGCATCGTCAATTGCATCCAGATTTCGTTATTAGTTAGTTCCGTTCCCCATTCTCCATTGAGACATACCTACATATGTATGTATGGAAGGAGAGGTGTGGCTATGCCATTACAATGTCCACAAGTCTTCAAGGTCTTCAAGGTAATCCGCAGCAGCAGCAGCAGCATCAGCATTTGGCGTAACAGCAAATCAAATTATGTTTCGTTACTCCCCGTCCTCCCCCCCGGCCGTCGTACAATACCCAATTTCGGTGAAGTTCGTTCTCTCCATCTCCTCCACGAGTACCAATGTATGTACATATATGTACATATGTGTGTGTGTATGTACATATGTACATTTGTACATTTTTTGAGTAGTCTTTGTAATTAATGAACAAAACTGTGTGGACAGCTGCTACTGCTACTGCTGCATGTCGGAATTTCTTTTAGCGTCCCTTAGCTTGGAATTAAAATGGAATGTTCCGCTTTGGTAGGGGTAGGGGAGGAGGGGGGACACTTTTGCTTTTGTTTTGCGAGAGGTGGGAGGTGAAATTCATGGAAGTTGTCGGTGGAAGGAGCTTGGAGGAGGAGCAGCTGCAGAGCGGAGGAAGTCGCAGACAAGATCTGGCCTGTCCGGACTGGCTTAGACACAGGTGGGGGGTGGGGTGGGGTGTGGATGTAACAACAACTTGCCACAGCTGCTCGCTCACAACTTAGTTGTAAGTTTCTGAACATGCGTTTCTCTTTGTATTTAACCAGAACCAAATGTGCGCTCTTGCTAAACCTAGTTAGTTAGTGTTGGTCTTGGTCTTGTTGTCGTTTCCCTCTCTTACCTTTAACCCTACCCTGTTCTGTCTCTCTCTCTCTCCCTGTCTCTCTCACCCCAACTTCAAGGACACTTGAAGCTACAGAATGCATAAATTGGGCTTCGTTTCTGATTGCAAGCCCAAGCCAAAATGTTAATTAGCCAACCGCCGTGCAGAGCGCTGCGTTGCACGTGGCACGTGGGCCCCAAAAAGAAATTGGACCGAGTAACAAATTATGCGCCTGCGCAGAGTGGAAGTGCAGTGAATGAACCTGACCGAATATCGAAACACATAAGCCAAGCCGATCATCTCATAACTCCAATATGTACATACGTACATACATATGTACATATCAAAGATACAAGACCCAATGATGAGTAATGGGGGTTCAAATAACACCTCGCTCTGCCTCTGCCTCCACCTCCACCTATTAGAGTGTATTCAAACTTCGACTTTTGTCTCGTTTCGTCTCGCTTACCTTATTTTTAGTTCCGAACCGCAAACGCAACAAATGCAGTCGCTAAATTACAGCAGCGGCCGTCAAAAAATATTATGGAATGAAAAATATACATACATACCAGACATACATACATACATATGTATATAAAACAAAGGTCTTAACAAAGTAAAGGAGCTGCGGTTGGTGTTGCAAAAGCCAAAGCTCGCTCTGCTGTAGGGGAACAAAAAACTTTGCCACTTAAGACACGGAGACGAGACGAGACGAGACGGAGCGGAGACTTGGAGACGGCGACGTCGACAGAGGTGGCTTAGCCAAGCAGGCAGAAGGAGACAGGAGGCAGGAGGCATACCGACCATGAGCCAAAGATGTCGGCGCTTTTTTTGTTGTTTTGTTTTTTTGTTGTTATTACCAGAGTGCTCAAAATTGTTGAACTGCTTTTGCTTTTGGTTTTGCTTTTGCTTTGGCAACTGCCGACAGTCGATCGTCCCGAGGGGGGTTGAGTGGGGTGGGTTGGGGTAAAGAGGTAGAGAGATTCATTCTGCGTTTCTGCGTGTGCGTGCCGCTGCGATGTATGTTCTTGCAACATTGTGGGGGGCTGCCAGCAGAGGGTATAGCATACTATACTATAGTATAGTATAGTATTTATAATGATTTTGATCAGATGCTTGAACTGCTGGCATAACTGGTAAAGCATATTATATTATTGATCAGTTTCTTACAATAGAACCATCGAAAGGCGGTACCTACACTCGTATGCACATACATACATATTTACGTACAGCTGTAATGAAATTGATGGACATTGAGGGGTAACAAGAGCCTCGGTCCGATCCCCGATCCCCGACCAAGCCAAGCTTTCGTTCATTGCCTTTTTTTTATCACTTAACGCATTTTGTTTACTGCGATTTGTGTCCCCGCCGAAGCAGCTCCACTGGGGCTGAATAAATATTCGGAATTGATTTTGGGGGGGGTGAGTGGGGATTGGTAATTGGGGAAGGAAGGCTGTCGGGAGGGGGAGGGCGAGTGGACGAGAGAGAGAGTTTCTGGCCGGCCTTTGCTTCTCTCTCTCTCTCTCTCAGTTCCTTCATCATCGTGACCGCAAGCAAAAATAAATCAGAACCAATCCTTCCACCTGCCCGTCCGTATGTCTGTCTGTCTGTCTGTCTGTCTGTCCGTCTGTCAGTCGGTTGGCTGGTGCTGAGGGAACGGGTCGCTCCCCCGCTTTTTTGCTGTTGGGTTTTGGGTTCTTCTGTCCGTCAAATGTCTGCTGAGGTCTGCTCAGGTCTGCTGATGGATCCCTCCCCCATTGGAGCTCATTGGAGCCACGTACTATGGAAGACAGTGGCGTATTTCTTTTCTCAAAACGTAAAAAACCACATCAAGGGGTCACCAATTTCCTGGTTTGTATCTTTTGCAACATTCTCCTGCGACATGCAACTGGATATTGTTGCAATTTTGTTTCACTGAACTGTTCTTGCCCTGAACGGCGGCTTCTTGTGGAGACTTCGTTTCAGACTCAGAATCGTGTGGAATACTAATACTGATTTTTTGATTGGCTCAAACTCTGATTAACGCTCGCTTTTACTATTCTTCTATTCTTGCAGGTTCTTTCGGCTCTGGACATCTTGCAGCCGCCACATTTGGATTTCTTTCAGGAAATGTATCCTTTTTCAAACAACAAAAATGCAAAAGGCGAACGGTTGCCGGTAAACGGTTAGCCAGCCGTCCCTTTAAAAGCAATGCTTGGGTATAGGGCTAGAGATATGGATAGTAGTAGTCTTAAAGTACAGATATGGATGGATATTCCAAAGTATCACTCTCGCCCCACAGATGAACCTCAATCAGTCTCAACTCTCAGCCTGATCGAGCCTAGATCTCACTTGGATCTCACCCACGAGTGACGTACTTTTTCCAGCTCTGATTTTTCCTTCACCTTCACCTCTTCTTTTACATATACATAATATTATTATTTGTACATATATGTACATATTACGAGTACTCGTATTCGAGTATTCGTGCTTATTGGTTTTCGCCTTAACTTCCAATCGACTCATAGCTATGTGATAACGGAGCTGCTGCAATCGGATCTGCACAAGATAATCGTGTCGCCGCAGCACCTATCCGCCGACCACATCAAGGTGTTCCTGTACCAGATTTTGCGCGGCCTCAAGTATCTGCACTCGGCCCGCATCCTACATCGGGACATCAAGCCGGGCAACCTCCTGGTCAACTCGAACTGCGTGCTCAAGATATGCGACTTCGGCCTGGCCCGCGTGGAGGAGCCGGACCAGGCGAAGCATATGACTCAGGAGGTGGTCACCCAGTACTACCGCGCCCCGGAGATCCTCATGGGAGCGCGGCACTACTCCTCGGCAGTGGACGTGTGGTCGGTGGGCTGCATATTCGGGGAGCTTCTGGGCCGTCGCATCCTATTCCAGGCGCAGAACCCCGTCCAGCAGCTGGAGCTGATCACGGAGCTGCTGGGCACGCCCACCATGGAGGACATGCGGCATGCCTGCGAAGGGGCACGAACCCACATGCTGCGCCGCGCCCCCAAGCCGCCCTCCTTCTCGGTGCTGTACACCCTCAGCTCCCATGCCACACACGAGGCGGTGCACCTGCTCTGCCAGATGCTGGTCTTCGATCCGGTTTGTGGTTGCCTCTTCTTTCTGCCCCTAAGGTTCTCCCTCTCTATATCAAATATTCTCTTGTATGCCCTGCCAGGATAAGCGAATTTCCGTCACAGATGCCCTGGCGCATCCGTATCTGGACGAAGGTCGTCTGCGCTACCATTCGTGCATGTGCAAATGCTGCTTCACTACCTCAGCCGGGATGCGCCAATACACAGCCGACTTTGAGCCCTCCGCTGGCCAGCCCTTCGACGATCTATGGGAACGTAAGCTCACCTCCGTGCAGCAGGTCAAGGGTGAGTCTCCAGCACAGATGTGTGGTTCCTTTTTGAAACTTACTGAGTCCCACTTTCCACCTCGAACTTTCAGAGGAGATGCACAAGTTCATTGCCGAGCAGCTGCAGACGGGTCGGGTGCCGCTCTGCATCAACCCGCAGAGTGCGGCCTTCAAGAGCTTTGCCAGGTGAGTGGGCGGGAGTTCCATTCTCCACATTTAAAGACCCCACCCCCGATCCCCAACCCTCTATCTTTGTCTCTTCACCTGCCAAAAAAGAAAAGAGTTTTCCGTCCTTGCACGCCGTCCAGTCCAGTCCAGTCCAGTACAGTACAGCTCCTTTATCTGTTGAAAACCTTCTTTTTGGAAATCTTTCCTCAGCCTTTAGTCAAAATTGTTTAATCCTAGAAGTATATTTTCTTAATTCTTCCTTTTTTGTTTTTTTTTTTTTTTTTTGTGTTTCTTTCCTTTTTTGTTTACACAAAATTGATTAATCATGGCTTCGTCTGCTGTTCCTGGTCCTGTCTCGCTTTAGTAATGAGCTCTATCTATCTCTCTCTCTCTCTATCTTTCTATTTCTCCCTCGCTCTCTCCCTCTCTTTACATAAATACATACATATAACTCTCTCCATCTACTATACTATCTCTCTCTCTCTCTCTCTCTTTCTATCTATCTATCTATCTATCTATCTCTATAATTATGATTTGTAAACTGATTTTGAAATGATTTTGATTTCGTTTGTTCTTTTATTTCTGTTGTTCAACATGGATATTAATCTTGAAATTTCTATTAAATCGAATCGTTATATTTGCGTTGTTAAGCCAATGAGAATGAGAATATCTACTACTACCACTACTACCACCACCACAAGTTGCACTGCTGCTCCTGCCGCTGCTCCACTCCGCCGCCGCCTACTTCTTCGCTGCCCTCAAAGAACCGAAACAAGACCGAAACAGATCTCGAGAGTCCAAGATCCTAGGCGCGTGATCTCCTACTAGAACGAATCGAAATAGCAATGCAGAAGTCGCAAGATATACTCGATATACTTTATCTGCCGAATGATTGAAGCAAATGAAAACCAAGCCAACCCAAGCAAAGATACAGATACCAAGATACAGAGATACCAAGATACCAAGATACAGAGATACAATATACAGATACAGAAAGAGATACAGAGGCCAAGGGCCAAGGGCCGGGGAGCAGCTGTCTCTCGACTCCTCTTAGGTCTGTTGAAAAACTGCGAAAAACTTTACTAAATATTTATTTATTTAGTTTATCACCTTTTTTGTTCATCTCTTTATTATCTCTCCTCCTTTATTATCTCTACCCTATGCAAATGTGTAAAAAAAACCAAAGGCAAATCTACAAAAATTAAAAAAACAAAAACAAAAAAAAATAGTAATAATAATAAACCGAACTTTTTTAGTTTTAACCTTTTCCTTCCCAATGTTTTTTGATTTATAATTTTAACTTTCAACTCTCGTTATTTTAATGGGTATTTGTGCGTAACTCTTTTTTGTGTAAATGTGTGTAAATGTGTGTTTCAAATGTGTGGACATTTAACTCGAACTGAAAATTAAATGCAATTTTGTAAATGTCGCAAAATAGAAACAAATAAGTAAATACTCGTATACATATATGTACATGCATATGTACATCTATCTGTTATAAATTGGCTTTGAAAAATAATGAAAATACGTTTTGTCAGACATTTCCAACTATTTTATAAATGCCAGACACATCGTTTATACATACATACATACATCCATATGTATCCATAATCCAACTCCATAATCAATTTTGTGTGTGTTATCTTTTGTTTTCACAATTTCCCTTCTCCTTGTTCATGCATATGTCTATTTATACATAAATAAAAACATACATACATACACACATACATACATACATACATATATATATACATATATTCATACATACATATATATTAATGCATATATTAATCGTATTCGTGTGAAGCAAACAGATTTCATCAAGTAATTTATACAAAATGGAACAGGTAATAGTTCCATCAAGAATGCCATTACTACTTATGTATGTTTGTATGTATGTATGTATGTATACATATTCCATCATTCATTTTTGAATGACGAATGAATGTGGAATGGAAACATATGCAAATGCTCATTAATATATTATTATAAATATTTATTGCATTGTTCCCATTTTGTGTACAATTCTCACATCCATGGGACATCCATTTTCCCTTAACCAGACGTCACTCACCCACCTTTAACTAGCCTTTAACCAAGTCAGACCATCATAACCTCCATCAGACCTCCGTTACTGCAGTTTGAGCTTAGAAGCAAGCCTTAAGTTCCAAGCCCCAAGCCCCCCCATAAACAAAATTCACATCCCCAAGCTTAAACAAAATATGGTTTAAAAAAAATAAAAAACTGCAAAAAATACAAATTTTAAATAATACCCGTAGTTCAGTACAGTGCAGATGAGCAGCAGTGACATCCCACAAAAAAAAAAAAAAATAGAAGAAAAGAAGAGAAGAGCCTGAACAACATCCACTAAAAAATTTTTAATTATTACATTTATCGAATATTATCGAATTAGAACTATTTATTTATATATGTATATCTGCCCCCATCCGGCCCCATCCTCTTCTCCAACCCAAAAACGTTGAAGTTCATTTTATGTACACTTTCATTTCATTTTAAGCTTGTTATTTTTTGGGAGCTTCTGTCTGTCTACCTGTCGTTTCGTTTCGTTTCGTTTTATTGTATGTACATACATACATATGTAAATTATTTAGCTTTAAATGTATTTAATTTGTGTAGCATGAAAACTAATCTAGACTATTAATCTAGATACAAATATATCTCTGAGAGATGCTTTAGAGATACTTTACCAAAATATGAAACTAATGTATTTTTTTCTCGTCTTTTTTCGATAATTTAGTTCGACTGTAGCTCATCCTTCAGAACTGCCGCCATCACCGCATCAATGGGAATGACGGCAAAATGAGGCGATTGCTGCCTAAAGTCGAAATAAAAGCAAAAGCAAAAGCGAAAGCAAACCAACAACCAAACCATCAGGGAGGGAGCTATCAGTCGCAGTCTGAGGTCTGAGAACTTGAACCCAACACACCAAGAGACAACCTAGAAATTCAGCCAGGAACAACGATTCAATAATGTTGTGTAAGCGCCAAACAACTTTTAAGTGGGCGTTCCGTCTGTTTAAAGCATTCCACCACCGAAATAACCTACAACAAAAGCAAACAAATAATTAATAATACTGTAGACAAACAAACAAACAAACAAACAAACAAATAACGTAAAGTAACTCAACTCAAACTAGTCTAAAAAAAAGAAGAAAAACAACAATTGTAGTATTGCAATTGTAATAAATTAGCTGCAGATACGCATTACGAGCAAAGCGTAGGGTATTATAAACAAACAAAAACAAAAACAAAAACAATATTAACAACAATTATAAGTTTCCGCAAAGAAGGAGGGAGGAAGGGAAATGTTGTTGTGCTTGACAAGAATTGGAATCGAATCGGATCTGATCGAACCCTCAAATTCAATGCAAAAAGAAAATGTTTTATGTTAAGCTCCTAGAAAGGAAGTCTATGTATATGTAAATTAATTAGCAGCACATAAACACAAAGACGTCGTAATCATGATTATTATATAACATAATGCCTAATGATTAAATATATCCATATATTGAAAATCAAATTGTAAACGCAAAATGCACGCAAAACTCAAGTTTTTTTTTTTTGCCAAAATTTACCTCAAAGCGAGCGAAATGAAATCGAGCGTAACAAGGAAAAATCCATCAAAATTCAACTAGACCTACAACTTACTTATGTGTAGTTATTGTATGTAGTAAAAGCTAAACGAAACGAAAACTCATTTAAAGTTAGGCAACTATTTTGATTTAAACTACAATTTGAAGCTTCAATTTTGAAACTGGTTTCTAGATATACACCTAATGTCTGACTAGTATCAGAGTTTCCGCAAATAGTTGTGGAATATATGCATACATACATATATAATGTACGACAAAAGTATAATGTGCTTATGAAAGTACGAGTATATGATGATAGCAAAAGGAAAGCAAGAATATTTGAGGAAATTAGTTCAAAGTTTCAACTGTCGACTGAACCACAATATACCATTTAAACAAATATAGTACATACATAAAGAAACTAATCAATTTGAATTTAATTTAGTTATGACAATTTTCGCTTAAATAGTTTGTTAAGCTTTTTAAACATACTTTTCATAATTGTAATAATATTTAATAACAAAAACAACAAGTGGACGACACACTGCCCCCCAGTGAATGATTCCGCGCGGTCCCAGGCAAGTTGGGTCCCAGACAGCCCTAACTGTAGCACCCGTACTTTGACCGCCCGAACCAATTCGATTTTAGTTGATATATTTATATTTATGTAAACTTTTTTTTGACTTTAGTTCATTACCATGTAATATAGCTTAATTTTTGTCTAAATAACGTTCTGTCTCTCTAAATTCTGAATGCAATGGCTAGCTAAGGTGCTGGATAGGACCGTTTATAAAGGATACAGATACATTTTCTACCGCCTCCTCGGCTTTCCCAGGACATTATATATGCTTAAGACTGAGTTTACTTAATTATTTGAGAATATGCAACATGAAATTGAGTTCTATTCTTTCTGCCAGATACGAAACTACGATTTAAATAAACACAATGTATAAGGGAAATGTCTGTGTGCATTTGTATTTTGAATTTCTTTTCTATTCAAATGATTAGAGAAAACACACAAGCATATACATACTATAGCCGAAGTACGTTCAAACGATAAACTACGATTATATATATATATCAGAGGAGAAGAAAGAAACTCTCGAAACTGAAGCTTAACTAAACTGAAAATTTCCTCTTCGATTTCTTCTTAACTGTGCTGCTTTCTTATTTATGTAGGCTTTAATTTTAGAAATACGAATACGACCATATATAGTACATTTAAATGGATTAGCTTAAAGAACACAAATGAAAAACATATATGAACTTTCAAAACTTTCACGGAGATCTCATAGAAAAAACAAAACGAAATGAAGGAAAGGAAAAACAAAGGAAATCAGTGTCCAAAAAGTAGAATTCTTTTCAACTTTGTTAATAACTAAAGTTTATATATATGTACATATGTATGTATATGTATATATATACATATATATTTATATGTATATATATATATACATAAATACATATATATCGTATATATGTATGTAAATTATATATAAAGTACAGATTTCATTTGATCAGAGACATACATACATACATACATACATTCGAGTGCAAGTTATTGTGACTATTAACTCAATCGATCGATACACAAACAGCATATACCACATCTCTAGATCGTAGAGATAGGAGGTATAACGCACCGTATATAATTAGGCTACATATATGGAACATTATATTTCGTTCAGCTTAGGCACCATGTACATAGAATTATCTCCACACCCCACCAATAACTAGCCCACATCTACGATTAGTAATGAAAATGTATATTATAAACACATAGCACAACCCTCAATTGGAGAAGGAGAAAACTATTGAAACTATATATGTATGTATGTATGTATGTATTTACATATATACATATATATAGTATATGATTTTGGAGACTCCTGCTCTCTGTTTATACATATGTATATGTAAGTAAAAAGCAACTTTAACTGTAAACTGCATTAGTATTTGACCTATAAACCAATTACGGAGCCCGCTAAGAATCATTCTTAACTATATATGTATGTATATTAGCTTCGTATAACATTAATTTACGTTAACTGGTAATTAAAACAAAAAACCTTGTGTAAACTGTTTGTATAAAAAAAAATAAGAAAACAAAAAAAAAGAAAACGAATAAATTTTTGTTTCATTTTTTCGAACATCATTTAACAGTGGATCCAACCAACCCAATGCATTTGCTAATTAGAATTTATAGTTATAAAACCACACACCTACTACATATATACGATATAATAAAATATACTATATATATTTGTGTATGTATATGTATGGACAATATTTGAGATTAACAAACTATAAATCGAATCCAGAATATATTACAAAACAGGTAAATAAGTAATCCATATTTGGACATTGGATAGAAACCATTTCCAAGGAGAATGTGTCTAGAAATGATTATCCTTCTTGAATATTAAACTATTTGTGTGTTCGAGTAGTATATACACAAATTGGTAAAACGGAAAAGCTCTCAAAATGCGAATTCGAAAAGTAGAAACCATAAAAAGATTGCGCTCAGGTTACAAAATGTAAATCTTATACGAGTATATAGCACAACACTTATTTGCATAACAGACACACATAAATGTACGTTTAACAAAAGGCTGTTTGTAAAAATTGTGACACAGTTTTTTTTAACCAAAATACCCCATGAAAATATATACCACCTCAATGTGTAAATGAAAGGAAAAGCAGTAAACTTTTTCGGCTTGAAATTAATCGTAGTTGTAGAGTTGCTTAAAGCCAGATGCTGTCTACATTGTTCACTGCATGAAATCTAAGAAATCGTGTAAATACATGAGGAAATTTACTCAACAATAACATTCTCACGAATGGAATGGATATAATAATAATTGTGGCATATATTAAGAGAAAACTTTGTGATTGCTTCTCATTGATGATGACATTGATGTTTACGGAAGGAAGGTTGGACAATTTTTCGTTAAAAATGTATGTAAAAGTAATACATACTTCTACCGAAAATGGAAATGGCAAAACATTTTAGTACACAACAACACAAGGGAGTTAACAAAAACTAAATCATAATTCACATTTAATCAATAACTCCGAAAATCTCAAGCAAAAGCTTAAACAAAATTATGATACTCGTATATATTTAATGTGTATGGGCTACTTGGCTAAATGTTGTAAAAAGTGTGTTACGCAATTATATATGTATGTATGTAGCACTCGAAATGAAATTTCTCTTCTCTAATAGGAAACATCACCCAGTATGAATCACACAGCAAAATCCCCTCTCCCACATACTCGAGACCCAAGATGGTTTCCGAGAACCGCAAGAATAAATTAAAGAAACACTTATACTGTTTAACTGTATATATGTAATTATACATGGATGTGTGTGTACTCAACTACTCGACACATTAATCAGATACTAACAAACGCAACTAAACCAAAAACTTCTTTGTGTAGTGGGAAGCGATCTTACAAGAATTGTACATTTTAAAATAGGAAACCATTTTCCTGAACCCGAAAACTTACATTATATACCACAGCTCCCATAAAAACATACTAACCATTGTATTAACTAAACGGGAAACCAGCATTAGACTTACTAAATATTATTATAACGTAACAAATAAAAAGAAGAAGAGAGACGAAGATAATGAAACCGTAAGGAAAATGCTTTCAAACTAAATAAAGTTCTTTGGAAATACAATGCAAAAAAAAACAAAAAGATACGAAAAAGAGATATTTGTTTTATTATTGGGCATGGCGACGCGTCGGAAGGGATATATGTATGTAGGTCTGGGCCCACTCGATCAGGAGAACACACAATTGTCCAGTAGCTCCTGCCTCTTCATCTTCACCGAGAAGGTATCGATATTGATATTGAGGTAGCACTTTGATAGCGATCTTTCGATCCTGAAGGATTGGCACTCGTAAATCACATTACGACTACCGTATACCAGAGATACATAAAGCGTACAAAAAAAAAACAGTATTTGAATGATGTACGCAGCCAAAATAGGGCCAGATCGGTAAAGGACCTACTTTCCCAGGATCACAAGGATCTAGACTGTCGGTTGGCATAAAAAATCAAAAGATATCATTTTTTCTGATGCCAATCGGTTGGCAGGACTCTCTCGATTACAAAAAGGTATGGCACGCCCCGATCGGCCCATAAATAGCCGAGATATAGTGCAATCAAAAATGAAAAATGCAAATTAAATTTGCCGGCAATCGGCGCAACCCAAGAAATTTCAAATCTGAGTAATAGGCGAACAGAAATCGCAGAAGGTCGCTGCTTTTTGCCCCCAAAAGTATGCACCATTTTTTTTAATTTTCTTTTTTTAGTTGCCTGCTGCTGATTTCTGTTCGCCTGGTATCCCAGATCAGAAATTCTGGTTTTTGGCCATTTGAGCGACCGCAAGTTGAAAGTTTTTGTTGGTGTTGTTGTTGTACAACAACAACCATTTGTTGTACAACAAATTGACAACAACAACAACGCATATTTTGTTTTGTTGTTTTCTCCGCTATTTGTGGGCCCATTTAGGCGTTCGACGGCTTCCTGTGATCGGTATAACATCCTTCATCTGATGGAGTCCTTTACAAGGACGAAGGATCAAGGATATGTTCTCCAGGCATATTTTCTCCGTTCTTTGTAGACCGATCTAGGCGGGCGACACGCCAATCGGTTGGCAGGACTCTCCCGATCACAAAAAGGTATGCCACGCCCCGATCGGCCCATAAATAGCCGAGATATAGTGCAATGAAAAATGCAAATTAAATTTGCCGGCAATCGGCGCAACCCAAGAAATTTCAAATCTGAGTAATAGGCGAACAGAAATCGCAGAAGGTCGCTGCTTTTTGCCCCCAAAAGTATGCACCATTTTTTTTAATTTTCTTTTTTTAGTTGCCTGCTGCTGATTTCTGTTCGCCTGGTATCCCAGATCAGAAATTCTGGTTTTTGGCCATTTGAGCGACCGCAAGTTGAAAGTTTTTGTTGGTGTTGTTGTTGTACAACAACAACCATTTGTTGTACAACAAATTGACAACAACAACAACGCATATTTTGTTTTGTTGTTTTCTCCGCTATTTGTGGGCCCATTTAGGCGTTCGACGGCTTCCTGTGATCGGTATAACATCCTTCATCTGATGGAGTCCTTTACAAGGACGAAGGATCAAGGATATGTTCTCCAGGCATATTTTCTCCGTTCTTTGTAGACCGATCTAGGCGGGCGACACGCCAATCGGTTGGCAGGACTCTCCCGATCACAAAAAGGTATGCCACGCCCCGATCGGCCCATAAATAGCCGAGATATAGTGCAATGAAAAATGCAAATTAAATTTGTCGGCAATCGGCGCAACCCAAGAAATTTCAAATCTGAGTAATAGGCGAACAGAAATCCCAGAAGGTCGCTGCTTTTTGCCCCCAAAAGTATGCACCATTTTTTTTCAAATTCATTTTTTTAGTTGCTTGCTGCTGATTTCTGTTCGCCTGGTATCCCAGATCAGAAATTCTGGTTTTTGGCCATTTGAGCGACCGCAAGTTGAAAGTTTTTGTTGGTGTTGTTGTTGTACAACAACAACCATTTGTTGTACAACAAATTGACAACAACAACAACGCATATTTTGTTTTGTTGTTTTCTCCGCTATTTGTGGGCCCATTTAGGCTTTCGACGGCTTCCTGTGATCGGTATAACATCCTTCATCTGATGGAGTCCTTTACAAGGACGAAGGATCAAGGATATGTTCTCCAGGCATATTTTCTCCGTTCTTTGTAGACCGATCTAGGCGGGCGACACGCCAATCGGTTGGCAGGACTCTCCCGATCACAAAAAGGTATGCCACGCCCCGATCGGCTCATAAATAGCCGAGATATAGTGCAATGAAAAATGCAAATTAAATTTGTCGACAATCGGCGCAACCCAAGAAATTTCAAATCTGAGTAATAGGCGATCGCCTTTATTACAAATAAATTTGTAATTATGATTTAGTCTTAAATCAATATATAGATTGTTTACCTAGAACTAAAAGACCAATGCTAAGAACCTAAGTATGCAAAAATATATATAAACCTTGCATATTTTCCAATAAAATGAGTACGAAAGAAAACTCTGACGTATTCTCATCCGAAGCTGAATTTGTTTCAAATACCGATTGCGCGAAATTTTATTATTGGTAAATGAACCGGTGGCATACACATTCTCATTATACCCGGTACTCGGAGAGTATAGGGGTATATTAGATTTTTGGTGATAACGGATGTGTGTAACGCCCAGAAGCAAGCGTTTCCTATCGTCGATATAGCCATGTCTGCCTGTCTGTCCGTCCGTCCGTCCGTCCGTCCGTCTGTCCGTCTTCATTTGCGCCTATATCTCAGAGACTATGAAAGCTAGAGCAACCAAATTTTGCATCCAGTCTTCTGTGTGATCACACTACTCCAAATGTTGCAAAATTCCGCCCCGCCCCCTTCCGCCCGCACAAAAGACGAAAGTCAGTGGCGTACACAATTTTGAAGATACGAGAAATTAAACGCAGGATCATAGCGAATGACAATTTTTATCAGAGTGTTGAATCTGGATCAGATCGGATCATTATTATAGCTACAATGAAAAAAACCATTTCGACTGTCATCGTTCCCTCTCGCTCTCTCTCATACGCGACCCCGTCTGCTTTGCCCATTCGTATTTTTTTACGCCTAGTTCTCAGAGACTATAAGAGCTAGAGCAACCAAACTTTCTATCCAAGCTCCTTTGATATCAAACCAGAACGAGTTTATTTCAAAATTTTGCCACGCCCTCTTTCGCCCCCACAAAGGATTAAATTCTGTGGAATCAACAATTTTTAAGGTCCGAGAAAACGAAAAACGCAGAATCATGGGAAATGACCGCGTCTAACAGATTGCTGAATCCGGATCAGGTCGGATCATTATTATAGCCAGAAGGAACATATTAAATTTTAGTCGCTACGCAACGTCTGCCAAGAACCTACTCATTCCCCCTCTCTCTCGCACATATCCACGTCTATTGTATGTATGTAGTTATACATGTGTATGTAAAAATGTAGCAGCTGATGTAAATGTAAAAATGGAAACAGATAACTTCTAAAATATAAAAATACAGCATGGGGTTTGACTTAATTTTTTGAAATTTTCCATTTTGGCCAAAATTTAATTCGCCCCTTTTGCGAACATATAATAAATTTCATAAATCGTAAGCTCATAAAAGTGTGTATGTATGTATGTATATACTGGTTGAGTACCAGGTATAAGGTAGAGCCTTATACCTTTGCGGCGGCTCACAACGTTCCCCCTCGTTTTCAGTATACGATTGTCAAATTGACGGTCACAAGAACCAAGTAAATCTACATCTACAGATTCATTTGATTCGTTCAGTGGTATATCTCGGCCAAACAGGGCCAGATCAGCGAAGGTCCTACTTTTCCAGGATCCCAGACTGTAGCTTGGCATTAAAATATCGACTACGAAATGAAGCCGATTTTTGGCAGTTTCAATGATGTTCATACTTAATTAAGGTATATTTCACCCACAAAGGTCGAAAATCTGTAGCATCCACAATTCTGAAACAATTCTCTATCTCGCTCTTGCTCGTGCAGTGAGTCCGCTCTGGCGAAAGGGAGCGAGATAAAACGGATGGTGTTGGTGTCAGAATAGAGAAAGAAAGACAGATGTAACAAACAAAATCTAAAGAAACGTGGAAACCAGATAAAATCTATACATATGTATGTATGTATGTACATATATACAAATCTGCCAAACATTGGACCGATTTTTATTACATTTTTTATTGGCAACAAATCAAATCGTCCCGTTTGCGAATAGCGATACCAAATCACATAGAAAATATATATTGTCTAAATTAGATAAATCATGCTGTAGCTTGGCATCAAAATATGGACTACAAAAATTATGCAGATTCTTGGCAATTTCATTGATGTTCGCTCTCAATTAAGTTTGTTGAAATTTGTACCATGCCCCCTACCGCCCCACAAAGGGTGAAAGTCTGAAATTCTGAAAATTTTCTTAAAAATTCTCTATTTCGCTCTTACTCGTGCAGTGTGTGCACTCTGGCGAAAGGGAGCGAGATAAAACGGATGGTGTTTGTGTCAGAATAGAGAAAGAAAGAAAAAAGAAAGAAATAACAAAAAAAGGTTTTAAGGAACTAATCAAGGTTCAAGGAACAAGGATATTTTCTTAAATATCCTTAATATTTTCTATTTATTATTTTTTTTTCTCCGTTAAATTTGGGCCAATCTGGTCGTAATTGGGAGAATGTTCCAGTTCCTTTAAGCCAAGATTGACATTATAAAGATTATAAGTATACTACCTTTATAACACAATTTCGTTATAGATTGTTAATTATATCGCTTTAACTTCGCTATTTATCGTACTATCTGGGAGTGGCACACTTCCTTGCGATCGATGCAATGCACCTGATCAATGATCAATGTTATTTTCCTCAGTTAAACATACATACCTACTTTCGCTATTTATCATCCGCTCAGGGCGTGCCTTAGCTTCTTGTGATCGGAGAACTATCCTTATCCTTCGAGGAATCCTTGTCTAAGATCAAGGAAGTTTTCCCGTGATACATATTTAGTTTTCTCCTCTATTTGTGGCCCGATTTGGCTTCCTTTGATCAGAAAAATATTCCTCACGGACTAGGATCGGTTGGCAATATAAAGGCGGAATATGTATCTGTTGCCGAATTAATAAATAGATTTCTTTCTCAATATTTTACGTATAATTTCTTCTATATTTTCGTATTTATAATACAACTTAGTGTTCTAGTTGAATTTCCCTTTTATATAGCGTTTACTTCAATTTGCAGTAAATAGATAGTCCCAATAATTTAATGTTAGTAAATATTTCCCTATTTCAGCCGGTTATTCGATATTTTTTAACTTCTTAACACTTACTAGATAGGCTTTAATTCAATTGGTAATACTTTAAATTATTACTTAAATATTTTCTTTTTTTCTTTGTTGCTTAAGAGATGTTATGTCATAGCGATATATTTAAAGGTTGCTCGAAGGAGTTACGTAAGTTTCAGTATGCACGATTTTTAGTTTAAACCTTATCCGTTTATTGGTGTGTTTTCTATGTTTCTATGTCTTTATTTACAGCTAGTTTTAGTTGGTCTGCGGGCTGTGTGTTGAACGAAAATCTGCCACTCAACAAATAATATTTTTTCTGCCAACTACCCAGATTTGGCAGATTCATCAAGTCACCATAGAAGCCAAATTAATTCGAAGGACACCATGGCTTTTCTTTTGGCTTTCGCTCTAATTGACAAATTTTCGTTTGCTGCGGGATCTGGGAAGATTTAGTACACAAGTCGATCATTCTAAGTATTGGCTTGACTATCTACAAATGTCTACTAAAACCGACTACAAAACGGAATAAAAATATTGTGCAGTGTTCATTGGTTTTGTTTTTAAATAAGGCTTTTTTGCTTTTATTAAATTTTTGCTAAGAACTAGAATTAAAATTAATAATCATAATCATTAATTAATAATTAGAGTAAACGTAATAATAATAATTAAAAACATTTCTCGCACACACTTATTTACAATTACATAATTATCGAAAACTTTTAAATTTACTCTTGTAATTACTGTATTAAATTTATTCTTTGCACAATTTGAATTATTTTCTATGCCTTCTGTGGGTTTTTAATATTTTGGAATTAATATTTGTTGCATTTGTTTCTTTAATGTATTGTGGAGAACTTCTTCCGTTTAATGGAGGCACCACGCCCAATGTGATTAAGTCAATATGTAATTAAGTAAACAGAAATAGGGAAATAGCATGCACAACGATTTCTAAAATTTCTAAAATTCTATGGGGACTTGAAAGTCTTTGAGGTCCTGAACTGAAATCTGGAATGCAATCACATCGGGTAAATATCTCCAAGATGGTGAGAGCGCCTTGGGTTTAAAAGCGATTTTTAGTTTGTTTTGTGTTGTGTTTCGGGCGTGTGTGTGTTCATGACTTGGCTCTACGTTACGATTGCTTTTACATTTATAAAACATTAAAAAAAAAAACCTAAAACGAAACTATTTCATTTGGAGTTTCCTTTCGATACGTCGCGCCGCACTCTTACATTCTAAAATACAAACATTACCCTTGAATTGGGTAGGATAATAAATTGTTAATTTCTTGTTCATCTCTTTAGGTATAGTTATAGGCTGGGGATGAGGGAGGGGAGTTATATGCACTTAGATTGCGGTCAGGGACTACCTACCGACTTTGATTTTCGCTAAGAACTACAATTAATGACTATAGGCTACATTTCTTGTTGTTTTTTGTTACTTTTGCACGCTTTTAACAGTTTTTTTTGCTAATTATTTTTTTTACGATTATTTTACGCACTTTTGAATTAAATAGTGTTAATAAATAGTTTTTAGAATATTTATATATATATACATATATATATATATGCATATGCTTGGTTTTATCGATCATTTGAGTGAGTAGGAGTGGAAGGATTTTTGGGTGAATGGAGGCATTCGTAAACCTAAACCGAGAGCATTTTTGGATTTTTAGGTTACACATTTTTTTGCGTTTTGTTTTTTAACTTTAATACAGAAATTTACAAAACCTTAAAAGTATAATCTGCTTTTACTAAAAATTTACAATTAGCTTTATTTGTTTCCTGCAGTGAGGCCTTAGTATATGTACATATATATATATACATATATATATACATATGTAAATATATGTATATATATATACATGTATATACATATATAGACATGGATCTATATATTGATAATATCTTGTTTACGCTCATGCGATTACAACAAACGTGTTAAAGACAAAGGAGTAGGGTAGAAGGTAGGAAGGAGGCTTAAAAACTATCTGTACAATTTAATGCTTGTGAGGGGCATGGAAGGGGATGGGAGGAGAATAAACTAATCATATACAACAAAAAGGGCAAGGGCAAGGTCAGAGGAATCACACAAGGGGAAAATGAAATGAATGAACTGATAGAAAACACACATGTATGCGATTCTCTCGCTTTTTATGATTATCATCTAACCTCACAGTCTTTTTTCAATGGAAGCAAACTGCCACCTCCGCTGGCTGAGCCTCCTCCGCTGCCGTTATTGTTATTGTTGTTCGAATTGCTGTTGCAGGAATTACTGGATGCCGATCCTGTGCCACTAGCCGATGGCAACGAGTTGTTACTGTTCTCATAGTTACCTACGTTCACGCACAATGGGGTGGTGGCACCTACCAGGGAGGCAGGAACACCCATGGCAGCCACGCCGCTCTCCGGCAGCGAAGTAGAGTCATGCACATCAGCACTCTTGCTCGAGTCTATTACCAAACAGGGCGGCGATGGCGTTCCGGTGTCCTTGCCTAGCAGCGCTGGGGAAGCATTCGCATTCTGGGAATGCGGTGTAAAGCTGTTGAGAAGCAGCCCTTGGGGCGATGTCTCCCCGAGGGGAGCCATCAGCGGTAACTCGTTCACTGGAGACACATTTGGCGGATCTGGTGCCGGATCTTCCTTCTTTTCAGCCTTAGCGCCGATGATATAGCCTCCTCCCGAGGAGTTTCTAGCTATCTTCAGGCGCAGGGGTGCCTCGTTCACAGGCGGCTGCTCCAAGCACGTGATTTTCGTCGAAGTCTCAGTTTTGCGCTTGTTAAATCGTAGGATTAGCTTTGGCTTATCGCCTGGTGAAGCACTTGCCGTGTTCTCTATCAACGTGGTGGTCATTGTGGTTGTGGTTGAGCTACTATTCAAGTTGCTGATCTGCTTCTGCTTTTGACGTTTCTTCTCCTTTTTGTCCTTCTTCGGCTTTGACGACTTTGGCCGCTTGCTGGGGGGCTGAGGCATCAGGGTTTCCCCAACCGGAGTTATGCCAGAGTTATCCTGCTTATTGTTCTCCTCGCCCTTGTCAAAGTCTTGCATGACCTTTTTACGATAGTTCATGGAATCCCTCTTGATCTCCTCCAGAGTGGGAGTGCTGTAGTTGCTAGTCAGGCGCTTCTTGGGAGGACACGCTCTGCGGGTCATCTCATAGATGTAGCTTTTGCTATCGCTCGCATTGGAAATGCCGGCAGAACCGACCGCCTCGCTACCCGACAAACCTCGGATTTTAATCTTCAACTTGGGGGTCTGATGGTCGTCTTCGCTGCTCTCGAGTGTCTTGCTCCGACCCCGACGCTTACCTGCACTGGTGGCCGCACCGGTCTTGCCGTTGTTGTCGTTGTTGCTTCCCGAGCTACAAGCGCTGCGACGTCTTCCATCGCCAGACGCCGTTCCTGTTCCGCCGCTCGAAACGCATGCGAGCTGTTGGTCCTCCACTAGAACCGAATTGGCATCGAGAGCGCGAAGTTCCCTACTGCTGGAGCTCTTCTTGAACCTCTTAGACCCATTTCCATTTCCGGTGGTCACATCCTCCTCCTCCTCAGACTTGCGCAGAAGGTTCTCCAAGGGAAGGCTATCGGACGCCGCAGGAAGTCCGCAGGAGCTGTCGTCGTTGAGGTTGTCCTTCTGTACCACATACAAGCTGAGCAGCTCCTTTTTCCGCATTCGTCGCGAGTTGCCGCTCCCCACGGAGGAAGCACTGACCACCGTCGATGTGGACACCGTGGTTTGCACAGCACTCGAAGACTGCACCAGAGTGTTGCTGGAGAGGCTCAGGCTGTTGCTCAGGCTGTTTGCCATTGTGCTGTAGTGCTCGCCAGAGTACGCCAAGGGGCTCTTGATCTTCAGCTTCAGCTGGTTTCGTGCATCGCAGATGGACGTTTTGCTGTTCATAATTGTTGTGTCCGAGTCTATTGAAACCTCCTCCGAAGTTGCCTCTAGGGAAGCCTCGACGAGAGATCCCTCCATCAAGTGGGTAGCGCCTCCTGTGGCAGCGACACTGGGTGCCATTTGATTTGCCTCTGTCGAGTGCAGGAGCAGGTTGGCGGGCGGTTGGGAGTTTGCAGTTGGAGCTGGAGCAGGAGCAACTGGCGCTGCTGCCACCGCTGGGTGCTTACTGGGTGAGGTGCCAGTCCCTGTCGCCCTAAGAGCCGACTGGAACTGGCGTTCATCTTCCTCATCGAACTCGCTC
The DNA here is from genome assembly GCA_005876895.1 of Drosophila azteca. Lineage (NCBI taxonomy): Eukaryota > Metazoa > Arthropoda > Insecta > Diptera > Drosophilidae > Drosophila > Drosophila azteca. The sequence goes on along the minus strand of VCKU01000014.1, from coordinate 5,030,003 downwards.
AGCGTTTGATCTGCGGTTCCAGAGTCAAAGGCTCCCAGGAGGTTGTTCTGGTAGGCCTCCTGAGAAGCCGTGCTATGCGGAGCCTCAAATCCGAGATTGTATGTCCTCATGTCTACAGGCCCTGGCAGAACAGGATGCAGCAACGGATTTGTCGTTGTCGCTGCAGTGGGTGTTGTTGTAGGTTTGGGCTGTCCCCGCGTTGTTCGCAGCTCAAAGCTTCTGCGCCGATCCCTCAAGGACTGCAGATTCTCCACTCCTGGTCCCGACATGTCGTCGTCGTAGTTATTGAACTCGAAGGGCGTTCCCACCAGGTTGTTGACTATATGCGTGTTGCTTCCGTAATCCGACATGGGCGGCGGAAGGGGCATGGCCATTCCACTGGCAGCCCCTGCCCCACGACCTCGTCCTCTGCCTCGTCCTCTTCCTCTTCCTGGAGCCCCAGAACCTCCACTTCCCCTCGGGGCGCGTTGTCGTGGCTTGCCCTGAATCGTGTGTGTCAATGGATCGTACTTGGACGGCGGCATAGCCACAGCCGGAGTTGGCGTAGGAGGCGTTGGTGGCTGCACAGGTTGCCTAGGCGATTTTCCAGGAGATTTCCCTTGCGGCAATTGTGGAGATTTGTTTGGCTGCTTCTTTGCTGCACTCCCGCTATTGACGCTGCTCCTCTTGTTCGGCGACTCTTTGGCTGCGACGGCAACTGGTGTCGTTGGGGGCATCATCGCCACCACCGCTGCCTCCACGCAACTGCTAAGCAGCTGAGCTGGATGAGCAGGATGAGCCGGATGTGCGGGGTAAATCTTTCCATCTACCGGTGAGGTCAGGGCAAACTGATGGTTCGGGGTAGTCGTAACTTGTACGGGTGGAACGACTGGCTGCTGCTGAACGGGCAGCATTCCCAGGCTGGGCGTAGTGTACGGCGTTCCTGAGTACTGGGGTGCTTGTGGTGGCGGTGGAAGTGGCAAAGTTGTTGGTACAACTCCCACACCAGGCACCACACCTACTCCACCATTACCGTACAAACTCGAAGTCGATTCCGATGGCGTTGACTGAGTGTGCATCATCGCCGCCAGTTGGGGATAGATGCCACCGTTGTATTGGCTATTTGGCGTCCTCTGCTGCTGTTGCTGCTGGTGGGTCGGCGTCGTTTGTTGCTGGGGAGCCGCTGCGTTGCTGAACATGGACATGCCGTCAATGCCATTAACCAAAGGAGCATGACTATAGGGGGCAGTGGAATTGACAGCACTCCCGCCTCCACCATTGCCACTGGCGTAACTGTTGAAGAAGGTCTTACATCCCTCCAGCTGGGATATGTTGCGGGCAGCCACTGTTGCTGGAGGCTGATCGTTGGACTCCGAGACAGAGCTGGGGGAACTACTGCGTCTCGCTGCTATGAGATCGTTTTCGTTCCAGCGCTGAATCCTCCCGAAGGGCGACTGCATGCGCGTGTTTTCATCGTAGTCGCTGAGCTTGTTGCTGTTGCTTCCCGCCCCGGACTGGGCCGGAACCGCTGCACCGCCCTGGTAGCTTCCGAGACTATTCTTCACCGCCGCCGCAGCCAAGTCCACAAAGTCTGGAGTGGTCCCCGGTACACCTCCAGCATTGTTCGAAAGCGGACAGCCTCCCTTTTGGTGGGGTGACTTCTCAAGGAAGCAGTTTAGGGGCGGCGCTTGCTGTGAGTTTCCAAAGTTGACCTGGTAGCCACTGCTTGCTCCCAGATTGTTGCCCATTGTGGCATTCGTGGGCGTGGCATTCGGAGTGTTCGTCAAGCTATTGGCATAGCTTCCACTGTTGGCTGTCATTGGCGAGTCCTTGATCGTTAGAGAAGCTACAGAGTTCGGTCCTGAGGAGTTGCTATACAGACAACTTTGTTGTTGCTGCTGTTGTTGTTGCTGCTGTTGTTGCTGTTGCTGCTGTTGTTGTTGCTGCTGCTCTTTCTGAGCGTGAATAATATCCTCGGGGTCAGCAGCATTGTGGAAGGGAAACACCGATGGTATGGCTGGAGTTGGGGGCAATAAGTCAACAGCTTCCTTCGAGCAGCAGTCGTCCTGGGCCTTCCGCTTGGTCTTCCGCAATTTCTCCAGGAGATTTCGTGTGGCTTGGATGCTATCCTCTTCGGAGATTTGCTCTCCTCTGTCCAGGCTTGATCCAAGGAGACTCATCTGCCCGGGATTGGGTGGATTCAGCACACTGGCTAGGCTCGATGCAAAGTTATTCGCAAATTTGCTGGCCTCCATCTCTAGTATCGTGTCCACAATCGGCTCTAGAACACACGGGGCCGCTGCACCGGTTGTCAACACAGGGGCCATGTGCTCCACAGGCAATTGCTCGATTAAGGTCTGATGCGAAGGAGGGGGCTGCTGCTGCTGAATGTTAGAGGCTGCCTCGCTTGGGGGTGAGTGTTCCATCAACTTTTGTGGCAACGGCTGCTCTTGTAGTTGCGCATGCGCCTGCTGCTGCTGATCTCCTCCCGAGTTTGCCGAATTCGAATCCAATTCAATGATTTCCGGGGGATCGGGTGGGATGACCGTAACTGCTGGAGACGATGTTGACGCCGAATACTTACTAGCATTCGCCAGCAGCTCGTTCTTTCTCTCCTCCTCTAACTCGCGGGCCATTTCCATCTCGTTCAGGAGGTGCTGCGTGTGATGGGTGTGCTCTTCGTCTGGCTCGTGACTGCGTCTCCTCCTCCTGCGCCTTGAGCGCCAGCGACTGCGACACCGCTCACTGAGATCACTGCCGGCATCCGACAACTCGTCGTTGGAGGTGGGAGTGGGTGTGGGCGAGGCAGGAAGTGGAGCGGCAGGTGGACGCTCGTCATCAATGATGTCTGCGAGTTTGCTGGCATTGGCCGATAGCTGCATATGCGTTGGAGCGGTAGTGAGCTCCTCATCAATATCCATGGGCAATTCCCCAGCCTCTGTTGCGGGCTCTATCTCCACCTCGGGTTCGACGATTGGCTCCCGATGGGGCTTTTCGAACAGCGGAGAACGGGCTGGAGGCGGCGTAGGTGTTGGTGTAAGGGATTTCCTGGGAGGTGATGCTGGCGTGGAATTGTTGATCTGCTGCTGCTTTTTATCCAGCATCTTGTCCAACGCGCTGGTAGCTTTTCCGCTGGCTGCCTTCCTCTGATTGATTTCGTGCTCTAAGTTTGGTAACTTTTTGGGAGACTCGTCGGCTCGAGATTTTTGTCGGAGGGTCTGCTTTTCTGGCGAAGATTTGACAACTGGCGAGGGAGGGCGAGACTTGGAGCCACGCGTTGCTCTTTTGGTGAATTGCTCCGACTGGACTTGCTTCGATCCCTCGTCTGGAGAGGATTGCCGTCGATGGGATTGCAATTTGGGGGCGTTTTGGGCATCGTCCTGAATGTCAACCGTTGCCACTGACTTTTGGGATGCTCTCTTTGGCGATTTGTTGGTGGAGTTCTGACGAGTCCTTGTAGTCAGAGGCGGCGCTGGAGCAGCGGCTGCGGCTGCTGCTGTGGGCTTGTCCACAGATTTGCGCGGTGAACGCTTTGGCACATTGGAGGATACGGTACTACACGGCGCTACAGCGCTTGGAGCTGGCTCCTTGCCTGCTTGCCTTGGCTTTTCTGCATCGCTGGCCTGCGATTCGCTATCGGAATCGCTGCCACTGCCACTGCTCGAGCTGCTCCCTGAGCTGCTGGAGGAACTGGAGCTATCACTGTCTCCGGAGCTGGAACTGGACAGATTGGGTGCCGCAATCCGACGCTTTATTGGTGTTGTCGTTTTCGCTGCTGCCACCATTGCCTCCTCCTTCGACTTTCTTCGGCTAGCTAAACTTTCCTTTGGAGTGTTCGGAGCTTCCTTCAGTGAAGTTCTTCTCGTAGGTTTTACCGGTGAAACTGTTGTTAGTCCTGTCGTAGTCATCCCCGTTATCGTCACCGATGGTTCCTTCTCTACAGGCTCGTTCGCAGTGGAAAAGGTTTCCTGCAGGGGCTTGCTGCTTTTCAGCTGCTCCGCCGCCTTCTTAGCTGCCTGTCTCTGCGGCACATAGGAGACAGCAAAACTGCTCTTGGCTGCGGTAGGCTTTGCGACAGGAGCAGTAGACTTTGTTTCGGTAGGCGGAGGTGGTTTCTCTTTATCAGTGCTGGTGATGGAGGGGGCAGGGGGCTCTCTAGGGACCTTGGGCGGTCTGCCACGTTTGCCACGTTCCACTATCGCTTCTCCAGCCGACTTCACTGTAGATTTAAGCTGCTCCTTGGACCGCACCTTGTCTACACCGCCGAGTTTCTCCGCCTCCGCTGCTTGCTTCGATCCGGAGTCCTTCGGCTTGTTCTTGACAATCGTGGTAGCCGAGTTGTTTTCTGGCTCTCGCATTCTATCCGCGACATCTGGCTGCATCGTTGCGGCGAGATTCGTGGAGCGCATGTTCTCGGATGCCTTCTTGGCCGCCTGACGCTGTGGAACTACCAGAAGATCCGCTGGGTATGGCAACTTGACGTTGGAATTCACTTTGGAACTGGTGCCTCCGCCTCCTTCTTTTGCCTCCTTTGTGGATTTTGTAAGTTTGCTGGCAGGGGCTGTGGCTGTTGTAGCTGATGGTGTCGTTGTTGCACCTGTTCCCGGCACAAACTCTTTCATAGCCGCCTTCGTCCGTATCGTCTGTTGGTTCTGCGAGTCACTGACATTGCTCTCGACAGTGGTTATTTCCTCCTTCTCGTTGGAAGAGGAGGTGCTCTCCGAGTCGGAGTAAATATGTTGACCCATTTTTCGGCCTCCGGCCGTCGTGACAGACGCCGACAGACCCAACGATGAAGTTGCTTCGGGTTGCCGTTCGCCCTTCAGAGGCAGCAGTTCTTCACTTTCATCGCTCGACAAGCTCTCCTCGGCATCCTTGTGCATCTGAGCCAGTCCCCGTGTTGTTGTAGACAGTTTTCTTCTCGCACCCGTTTCGATTGCGGCATCTGCTTGGGTGCTTTGCTTTGACTTAGTTGGATGGGTTCTGTTAGGTACTGTTTTGTTGTATATTGCTCCACGTCCGCGGCCTTCACGCTCACGTTCCGGCTCTTGCTGCCGCTGCTGCTGCTCATCCTCATCTTCGCTAGAGCTGGTGGCAGATCTTGAGTTCGGAGACGCCGCAGACGCACCCGCAGCCGCCTCACTTTGACGCCGCTGGCGCTGCTTCTGTCGCTGTTCCACGGATCGGGCGTAGCTTTGCTTTTTGAGAGGACTCCCTGTGGTGGATTTTCGCCTGGAGATTCCGCTGGCCGCGCTTGAGCTTCCGCTCTCACTGCCCGAATCACTTGCAGAGGAACTGTCGGAACTGCTGGTGCCATTCGGCGAGCTGGAATCACCCGATGATGAACTGCCGCTTGACGTATGGGAGGACGCACTGCTCCGGATGTGGGAATGCGATTGCGATTGGGTTTTGTTGTGGGTCGACGTCCCCGTCGCCGCGCCGCTCTTCGAGGCACGCCTCCCTGCAGGAGGCTTCCCAGGCGGCGCACCTCGCACTTTGGCAGCAGTAGAGGAGGTGGATGCTACCTTGCCCATCGCTATCGGCTTTTCAGGAGAAGACGTGCGGGAAGTAATGACGCCATTGTTGAGCTTTTTGGTGGGGGAAGCTTTAGCCGCCTGCTTACGCTTGTTGGGCGACTGGGAAGCCCGTCCACGCCCCTGCTTGCCACTCTGTATCTTGCCCATGAGCTGCTCGAGGACATACTCCAGATCCTGGTACTGTGCCGGCACAGTTTGTCTTCCAGCCGAACTGTAGAAGCGATCGTACAACGTAGGCCCATCGTTGGCGTAAATTACAGCGTCCATGTCCAAGACGGGACGATGCTTTTCGTCCTGCTTCTGGTGCTGCTTGTCCAGACGCATCTCATCGATAACTCCCAGCTGCTTGTAGAAGACCTGCTCTCGTAGCTTGAAGAGGGAGCGCGACAACTTCTCCCTCCGGCTAACCATATAGCAGAGATTGCGAACTCGCTCCAGATCCTGCCGTAAGTGAACCACCAGCTTATGGTTCTCCAAGTCTTGCTGCTCCTGCTTGCGAGCTATCATCTCTACGTCCTCGGACTTGGGCGGTATCAGCTCCCGATTATGACGCGACTTTCGCTTCAGCTTCCAGTAATTGTATATGGCCACAATGGCATCGTCGTCCACATCGAACAGATGACAACTGATATCGTTAATGTTCACATGCTTGTCGAACTCCGCCTCCACCTCCTGAAGATAAAAAGAATAGGGAATTCATGCAAACATGCAGAACATTCATCGAACGATTTCACATACCTGTAGGCGCTGAGCCCTTGCCTGGTTACGCTCCTCGGAAGTCATGTCGTTCTTTCGATGATTCTTACGCCTGCGTTGATCCTCTCCTGTCTTGCCACACGCACTGCTGCCCTCGTCTGTGCCGCCGCCTGCACCAGTGCCGTATTTGTTCGCTTTGTGCATAGAACTCGTGACCGAGGCACTGCCTCCCCCACTTGCTCCGCCTGCGTTCTCCTTCTTGCCTTTGCTCATGCTGTGCTTCTGGCAATAGGAACGCAACTTCACGCCATCTTCAGCATTGCCTTCTTCGATGATAGCCCGCATCTCCAAGCCGTGCTGGAATGCGCAGGTCACATGATAGGCTGTTTTGCAGGGCTTCACCGAGCACTGGATGCAACTGCCCACGCGCTTCCGGCAGAGAACGCAGACCAGAGACCAACGCGATTGAGGAATGCTTGAGATTTTTGTTATAGGCTCCATGCGATCCACACATCCAATGCTGACTTCCGGTATCCACAGAGCGCAGGAGACGTGTGCCCAGTGCTTGCCCGATTTGTTTGACTTCATGGCACCACCCTTATTCGGACAGAGCACGCAGTCAGGTGTTATACCCATGGAACAGGTGCGACATAGCCATTGACCTGTAAAACAAGGACAAAAAACATAAAATGTAGTAAAACTTAGTAGTTCTAAGAGGTGTTTCGTTGATGCTGTTTACCTGATGGGATTGCTGTAATGCCGTAACAAGCCTGATGCACACAGATATTGCAATTATCACAGAATACCATTTCGTTGGCCTCCTCGGAATCGGGGGACCGGCAAACATCGCAGATGACGTTCTCATCGAATTCGATACCCAAGCCTTCCTCTTGCTTAAGAATGACCTGAATCTGCTCCCAGCAACGAACCTGACAAAATTTACACTCAATTGAAGAACTATTTCAGACGATAGCGATCTGTGGGAACACTCACCTCCAGCTCCTCAATGACGCGTTCGAACTGCGTTTCGTTAATGGGGAAAGCCCCGCATTGGGCACGATCGCCATTGTAGAGACGTAGCCAGGCCTCATCAATGGGATCTATGTCGTAGGCACAGGTGTTCTCCGCCAAGGCAACGACATTCGTCAAGCAGTGGAGCTCCGGCGAATAGTGCTCGTCTTTGGTAATGCGCAGATAGCGATTTTTCGGACTACAAATGCGAAGATGCAAAGAAAATTAGTATATAACTTCCAAGTTCCAAGTTGGAATTAGTGGATTAAGAATCTTAACACTCACAGCTTAAAGTCGTGGGCTGGTGACACAATTGGCTCGGGCAGAACGTAAACGCATGGCTCGGGAAGAGAGTCGGGGTTGACAGGTACTTGTACGCCCTTCTCCCACTCCTGCTTCCATTGATCCGCAACAACTAAATACTCATAGTTGGCCAATGGCTCCGAGTCTGGCAATTTCATTGCGCTAATGAGATCCTTGCTGCAAATGGGACGAAAGAAGAACAGAGTTTTTTAGATAAATTCAAAGCAAATAAACACCGCATTTCACCTTTAGTCGACTACTTACCGGTAAAGTTCAGCTGGGGCCTCCGTTGAGCTGCGATTGTAGATGCTCGACATTTTGATGTCTGCCACGGACCGTGCCTGCCATGAGCTGCTCGTACTCGCTCCCTGCGACTTGCATTTACTAGAGGACTTGGCCAGCTTCGTTGACTTGGATTTACTAATGTTGCTGCTGCTGGCGGCTCCAAGTACTCCACTACCACCTCCTTCCAGCTCCTGTTCCACCTCATTTTTGCTGTTACTTGACGGTATAACTGGAACTCGATCTCCTCCTGTTGCTGTTCCTGCTGCTGCTGCTATTGCTGCCGCTGCTGCTGTTGCCCCATTGGGCGGTCGACCTTTACGCCGTTTGGTGGGGGGCGGCTGCGGCTCAACATCCTTACGCTGTTGCTGCTGCGGCGGCGGATGATGCGACTGATGATGATGTTGATTACCGCGCTTACCTCTTTGTGACATTTTTCATTGGTGTCGAGTTGGTTTTGTGTGTTTCTGCTGTTTTGATTTACTTCTTCTCCCTTGTGTCTTGTGCTTGGTAAAAGAACGGGTTCTTGCTTCAAGACCTGATGAGCGTGATGATTCCAATTCAAAGGAATAGAGAGAGTGAAAGAGAGAGAGAGAGAGAGAGAGATATTGGAGAGTTCAATTGGAATTCGATTGTTGCAAAAGCACTTTCTGAACTTACTACATGCTTAAGGCCACAGTTGGCGACACCACACCGGCTGCTGTTGCTGCGCTCTCCTGGTAGTGGTGCAATAGTGGTTATTGTTGTGCCGCCCCTTGGACATGGACGCCGCTGCTGCCCCAGCCCTGATCTTCAGTAGCGACGCCACTTTGCAGTCCTGTGTGCTCAGCACTCCTCTACAGGCGAGTTATCTTATTCCCGCTCCGCTTGTCTTCTTCCGTTCTTTTGCTACGGTTTGTTTTGTTCGTTGTTTTGCACACACTGTGCGTTTCTGTGTTTGTGTTTTGCTTAATTTATTCTGATAATTGCCACGTTTATGCTGCTCCTCTGACGTCCGGAAATATAAAAACATTAAAATGTTACGTTTTTGGAAATAAGCTCTGCTTTTAAAAAGGATTTCTCAATTTTTTTGTCCATCCTTGTGTTTTTACACCAAAAATACACAAAAAATATAGGAAAACGTTTCAGCTATCGGATATTGTTTAGCTGCTATAACACGCACTCTCACGCCTTCTCGCTCCCACACAACACGCTCGTTTTAAGGGCGCGCTTACTCTGTCTATGAGTGCGAGCGGGAGGCAAGCAGGTGGCGCGCGTGTTGCATTTATCAGCTTCTACTTGGCAGTCAACCATCCTCCTCTTCCTCTCTTCTGCCTGCTAGCAATCATAGGTTTTTTTTTTGCACTTTTTCCCCCTTTTTATTGTAACAAAAGCAATTTGTTATTGATGATGGCAAACTTTAGATCGGATAATTTGTAGCATGGTTGCTGATACAATAAATTAAACACATGTACCACTACTTTTGTATTGGCCTAAGTGAATTGAAATTTGTTATATATTTTTACATTTGGGTTTTTTGCCGCCGCAGACACACACGCGAGGCACTTGTTACTATGCGAAAATAGCACAAGTTCAATCAATTTTGCGTAGCATTTATTTTACACTCACGTTTCACGTAATTGCATTTGCATTTTCGGAGACAATGCAATTTTTATGATTATTTACAAGATTTTCACAGATTTGTCGCCATTATAAATTTTCGACTCCATCTTTGCGTATACACAGGGTTGCATTTGAAAACTTATCGAGTGTGGTCATACTTGATACACTACAGTGTGCTGTTAAACGCGAAATCTATGCAGCACAAATCCACATAAAATATATACATCGTGGCACCAATGTGAATAAATGCTTTTGTTTATTTAGTATGAGAACAATTAAAATTACAAACAAAACTAAAATTACAAACCTCGGATTTTCAGCTTTACTCACTCACTCTATCGAATAACAATTCATGATCCCCTCCCTCTCTAGGTTATACACTTTGCTACTTCTTGGAGATGGCCGATATCTTTGTGTAGTTGCCATGTAGTAAAAATTCAATCTTCGACTTTTAGAACGAACTTTTTTTTTTAATCTTTAGTAAAAGTAATGCAAGTCATACTCTTTAAAAAATTAACCAATCCAAAAGAAGATTGAATAATTGATCGGATAAAATTATTTGTCTCTTAAAAATTACAATGGAAAATATGTAAAAGTTGCAGTAAAGTGAAGAGCTATTGCTGTACCAATACTTAAGTTTATAAGTGTATATAATATATATATATATTTGTATCTATATGTATTGTACGCATATATATATATATATATATATATAGATTTGTAAAGGGCAATAATCGCACAAATCTAGCTTCGGATCCGGAGGTAATTTAGAGGACTATTGAAGAATCAATTTCAGCGAGTTGGCTGGCTGATAAGCAAGAAAAGCCTGGAGTTGATTTCTATTCAGAAAGCATTTGTTTTTGCGCAGGCTCCGTTGTAACCGTAGTGACATTTTTATTTTTTTGTTTTTGCACCATAGAACGAACGAACGCAACGCCCTTCTTTGTCTCCATTTAAAGTCTATCGAAGCGGTGCGGTTAATCGGAGCTAACTTTTGCGACGAGGCGCAAAAGAAACACGACAAAAATGTCAACAACTCCCAATTCCAATAGTAGTAGTAGCAATAAACAAGACACATACAGCAGCGACAGCAGCAGCATTGAAGAGAACTTTGACGAGGCCGCCGAGGAGCGGAGAAGGCGCATCTCAAAGAATCGCTCCCGGCTGCAACGCCCCCTGAATAAATCTCAACACACAATGTCCAGCGGAGGAGCCGTACCCAAGCACGATGGCAAGTCCCCTGGGGGACCCTCAACAACCGGCCAAGCAGCGGCGTCAGGTGGAGTTGGTGGGCGTATCGTTCTACCGCCGGAGCGAATTTCAATGCTAGTGGATGGAGTCAGATTTACGGTGGAGCAATCTCTGCTCACTGCGCATCCCACCACCATGCTGGGCACCATGTTCGGTTCGGGCTTCCAGTTTGTTCATCCCAACGACCGAGGCGAATACGACGTTGCAGACGGCATCTCGCATTTAGTGTTTCGAGCAATATTGGAGTACTACAAAAGTGGCGTGATCCGTTGTCCCCCAACTGTATCTGTTCCCGAGTTGAAGGAAGCCTGTGATTATCTGCTGATACCCTTCGACGCCACTACCGTGCGCTGCCAGAACCTAAGTGAGTATGTCATAGGCAAAATGCTCCTCCACGGGCGAACCTCAGTTGTGGCCATCTCTGCTCTTTGCTTCATTTGTCTCTAACATGCCTTCTGTTATGTTCGACAAAAAGGAGGTCTTCTTCACGAGCTCAGCAATGAAGGAGCGCGCCAGCAGTTTGAGCTGTTTCTCGAAGATCTTATACTGCCATTAATGGTGGCCTCTGCACAGCGCGGTGATCGCGAGTGCCATGTGGTTGTGCTCCTCGAAGATGACATGGTCGACTGGGATGAGGAATTTCCACCCCAAATGGGCGAGGAATATTGCCAAAGTATGTATCTTTGAATTGGACGCTAGTCCCGGGTCCAACATTCCATTTTCCACTTTTACCTGAAATTAGTGGCTATCAATGTGTATTACTATAACAACTAACCTCCCTACTTTAGCCGTTCACAGCACAGCAATGCATCGCTTCTTTAAGTACATCGAGAACCGGGATGTGGCCAAGCAGGTCATGAAAGATCGGGGCCTGAAGAAGATCCGGTGCGGCATAGAAGGTTATCCTACACACAAGGAGAAGATTCGGAGACGTCCAGGGGGGCGTGCTGAGGTAATTTATAGCTATGTCCAACGCCCTTTCATCCACATGTCCTGGGAGAAGGAGGAAGCCAAGAGTCGTCATGTCGATTTCCAGTGCGTCAAATCGAAATCCGTTACGAATCTCGCAGAAGCAAATGCCGATCCTCCCTTAGAATTGGATGCAAGTTCGTAACAGTCACCGAGAAAAGCCTTCGTTTCCTACAGATGAATTTCCTTTACAGGTGGAAATCCCATTCCGCCCATTGCTGTGGTCAATCCGAACCCGAATAATGCAGAGCTTGCACCCGTGCCTGCAGCTGGTGCCGCTGCAGTGGTTGCTGTGGACGAGGCAGCCGGTGGGGTTGTGATGCTCAACGAATTGGAACAAGCAGCTGTTGCCGGTGCTGCCGGCATAGTAGACGAGAATGTGTAAGAAAATCGAGGGACCGAAAGCTGGTAGCCGAAGCATAAAACACTGCCAGAAAGCAGCGACGCACAGAGACCCCTTTTTACGTTTTTCATCAACATTTTTATATGCAATAAAACTAAAAAGACGAAAGCAGAAAACTCTTTACTTAAGACCAACTTCAGGTGCTAATTTAAAACAATTAAAACAATTCATTTTCATCATAAATCTTCACATTGGTTCCAGCGGTTGAGTCCAGTCGCTTACGCACCATCAAAAGCCTCGCGTTCGCCCTGAGGCAGAGTGGAGGTCTCCCAGTTCAGGGATCGATCAATGGCCATTTTCCATTTTTGGTAGCGAAGATTGCGTTCAGTAGAGCCTATCGTCGGCTTGATAGGTTCCCGGGGTCCTGATTTGGAAAGGGGAGCCTCCATGGAGTACCGATTTTCGACAGCTTTATACGCTGCCATTGCTGCACCCTGAAATTTGAGTTTGGTAAAGAAGCATTGAAAGATGATATTTTAAGACTGACCAGCGCTGTTGTCTCTGCTATCTTGGCCCTAAGCACATGAATTCCGACTAAGTCCGACTGGAGCTGCAGGAACAAGTTGTTAACCGTCATCCCCCCATCAACCATCAGCCGCGCCAGTGGGATTTTGCAATCCTTGTGCATTGAGTCAAGAATATCTCGGACCTGAAAGCAAACCGCCTCCAGTGTAGCTCGGACAATATGTTCACTGGTGGTCTCCTCACTTAACCCACATATGACGCCCCTGGCATCTTGATTCCAGTAAGGAGCGTACAATCCGTTAAAGGCCGGAACAAAGTACACATCCAAAGAGTTATCCACTGTGGCAGCCATAGCCTCGATCTGCCCGGAGTTTTGAATTAGCCCAATATTGTCACGCAGCCAATTAAAAGCAGCTCCAGCTATGGACACACTTCCTTCCAAAGCGTAGTACGGAGTGGCCTTCCGTCCCAATTGAAAGCCCACTGTCGTTAGCAGTCCGTGCTGGGAATGCACAATGGAGGGGCCCGTGTTATAGAGCAGAAAGCAACCAGTGCCATAGGTGGCCTTGGCTTGACCTTTAGAAAGACACTGTTGTCCGACGAGCGCTGCTTGCTGATCTCCCAAGACCGAAGTGATACTGGTTCCCTTGAGCTCGCCATGAGCTATGCTGCCATAAAATTCTGCGCTCGAACATATCTCTGGTAAGATGGTCTTGGGTAGTCCAAAGAATTTCAGCAGATTGGGATCCCACTGAAGCGTTTCAATATTCATTAGCATCGTTCGTGAAGCGTTGGTCACGTCCGTCTTGTGGACACCACCATTCCTGCCACCCGTTAGGTTGTACATTAGCCAAGTGTCGATGGTTCCAAACATTGCCACTCCGCTGTCCATTGCCGCCTTGACCGTCGGGACATTGTCCCGTAGCCAACGCAGCTTTACTCCCGAAAAGTACGGAGAGAGCGGCAATCCACACAGGGGTCGTAGATAATTTATATTTCTGGCATTGTTGGGAATGGCCTCTAGGAGCTCCTCTACTGTACTCGTAGTGCGATTGTCTAGCCATATTATAGCGTTAGCCAGGGGTTGGCCTGTGTTGCGGTCCCAAATTACAGTAGACTCACGCTGGTTCGTTATTCCAATCGTGATGATATCCTAAAATGTACAAAATGGTTCAATTCAATTTATTATTGCAAAAAAAAAAAATAGCATATATAATAATCATATGCATATATACAATATATAATAAATATATATACATATATAATTATTATTAATATATAATATCTACATATTTATGTATATAATTATAAAAATAATGCAATAAAAACAGCTGTTTATCATTTTTCATGGGTGTGTACACACTGAGCCTTTCCCCTTTAGCCATTAAAACTGGAACTGAAAACAACAGTAAACAGTAGAGCTGATAAGAAATCTAATTGAGCAACGTAACCAGCACAAATTCCGCAGACTCACACCCTATCACCGGTCTTCAATGTCAACCCTAGTCAAAATTATCCGTCAAAGTATTTCCAGCCCCAATCGACAGCAACAACTACGTAAGATGGCGAGCAAAGCGGAACAAATTAGAAATGGTGCGACCATTGCCGTGGGGCAAATGCGTTCGACCAACGACAAGGTCTGGAATTTAAAGCAGGTGAAGGAGCTCATAAAGAAAGCAAAATCTAAGAATGTACAAATGCTCTTTCTTCCCGAGTGCTGCGACTTTGTGGGCGAAACCCGCACCCAGACAATCGAGCTGGCAGAAGGGCTGGATGGGAAGCTGGTGGCAGAATACAAAGAGCTGGCTAGGTGCCACCAGATTTGGCTCTCCCTCGGCGGCATACACGAATTGAACGATCAGGGGAAAATATACAATGCCCATATTCTGGTCAGTGCGAAGGGCGAGCTCGCTGGCGTCTACCGCAAGATGCACCTGTTCGATGCCACTACGAAGGAAATACGATTACGCGAATCAGATACAGTGTCGCCTGGTGAGCGCTTGGAGAGGCCAGTGGCAACCCCTGCCGGACAAGTTGGTCTACAGATTTGTTACGATCTTCGCTTTGCTGAGCCAGCTGTTTTGTTAAGGAAGTTAGGAGCCCAAATGCTCACGTATCCAGCTGCCTTTACCTATGCTACAGGCAAAGCGCATTGGGAGATTCTTTTGCGTGCCAGGGCGATTGAGACACAGTGTTTTGTAGTCGCCGCAGCTCAACAAGGATGGCATAATCAGAAGCGACAGAGCTGGGGTCACAGCATGATAATCAGTCCCTGGGGAAAGGTCTTGGCCGATTGCGGCGGTGAAAAAGAATTGGATATAGGCACAGCCATGATTGACCTTTCCACTCTTGACTCACTTTATCAAAGCATGCCCTGCTTTGAGCATCGACGCAGTGATCTTTACAGCTTGACGGCTTATAACATTCGTGGCAGGGAACCCGACACGGATCGTGCTTTTGCGGAGAACATGGTGGACAAGCGCACCATTTTCTACGAATCGGAGCACTGCTTTGCATTTACCAATCTTCGTTGCGTAGTAGAGGGCCACGTCTTGGTGTCTACCAAGCGAGTAACCCCGCGTTTGTACGGACTCGATTGTGCCGAGATGACAGACATGTTTGCCACTGTTTGCATGGTCCAGCGGTTGCTGGAGAAGATCTATCAAACCACATCAGCCACAGTTACTGTGCAAGATGGAGCCCAAGCCGGGCAGACTGTGCCCCATGTCCACTTCCATGTCATGCCGCGTCGCCAAGGAGACTTTGGTCACAACGATCAGATCTACGTGAAACTGGAGGATTGCACCGAAAGTAAGCCTCCGCGCACACTACAAGAGAGGATTGATGAGGCTCAGATTTATCGCAACTATCTGAACGATAGTTAAAAAGTGGTTGAATAGATGCAATGAGCTGTAATTACCTTGACAAATACTAATAAAAATAACTCAGCCGGAAAGTAAGACGTGTCAAGAGAGCACTCTTGATTTTAGATGTACCTCTAGGTCTGGTCTCACCTTGATTTGTCCACCGAGAGAGGCAAGTTTCTTACTAGCTCCTGCGATGCATTCATTGACGGTGTTCACTATAACCATGGGATCTTGCTCACACCAGCCCTCCTTCTGGAATATAGAGGGCACCTCGATCTGATGGTAGCACACAATGTCGTCAGTGCCAGCGCGGAATATTATGAAGCGGGCCGAGGTGGTGCCCTCATCAATGGCGCCCACAAATGGGCCTGCAACAACTGTATCACTTGGAGTTTCCATTTAAACGTTCGACTAGATGTTCAGAGTCCAGAATTCAACAATAATAATGTTCAAATATCTCTCTTTCGAGTTTGCTTTCAACACTGAAGTCAATTATTGGAATTCTCGCAATATTTGTCAAGCTGATTGCGAGAGATAAGGCCGGCCGTCGAGCCCTCTCGTTTCTTATCGACAATGGTGAACCCAGAAAACTAGCTCTACGGAGTATTTTTTTATTGCGAGTGAGCAGTAAAATAAATACAGCTTGCGAAGTTATGCCGCAACAAACTCGCGAACTGTAAAATTAGGTCATGATCAAAAGATGACCACAACCAAATTTTCTGGTTAAGTTAATGTAGTATGCTCCACAACTATGAAACCAGTAAAGATACTGTAAATGTAAACGTATGGTTCATAATAAATCAGGTATTTATTATTATTTTTCTTTTTCATTTATAATCATTTATTGAAACAGAATTCGAGTTATACTCCCGCATAATCTACATTCATTTAAGAAATTCAGGAAATAATCAAACACTTTTTCTTTTTTTTTTTTGCCATTTGGTAACACTGCGGGTTTGATGTGACCATGTCTTCATAGCAAACAGCTGATTGTAAGTTGCAATAGACAAAATTGTGTAAATTTTAGAGGCGCAAAACTAAACCATCGATGTAAGGTAATAGTTAAAAAAAAAATAACTCAGAACTGGCGTCTACACTATACAAAAGTTGAGCTATTGAGTTTTGGCTGCTGACTTGTGTAGATACATTTGATTAATTTAAATTTACTAATATGAACGTGTAAGAATTAATGCTGCTATATGTGACAGAGCAAGATACCATGACGATGCTTTGTGTAGAGCTGGCGACGATGTCTAAATAAAAAAATAAACTATAAATCTAAATCTGAAAACCTTGATGTTTAAGAAAAACATCGATATCCGCAGTGTACACCAAACGTCGATGTTTTTCCACATCTAGTACATTTTTTGCGAACAGAAAATATATACAAACGGAGATATCTGGAAGACAAGTTTTTAATAGCCATGCCTATTTCGGAGGTCTACAAGAACGGTCTCCGAGACTTCTTGCTGAATGAGAAAAACACGATTATATTGTTGCAATTGGCAAGGAGTGCAACAAAAAATGTGTGTAAAATCGAAGATCCTGAGGGTAAGACATACTGAGCTTTATTTAATAGAGACATATCTTAAATTTCATATTACTTACAGAAGCCCTTGACTATCTCGTAGCGCATGTGGATGACATACATATTTTATTGTCCAAACGTCATATCACGCGCGAACTTCTGTTTATGTATGTGAAGAACCGCTTACCGGGAATAGCCACAGACTTTACCAAGGCGGATTTGGTAACGAAAGTGATCAAATATTGGGAGCAACAGAAAACCGTAGAACCCATTAATACACCTAACAACGATGAGTATCCCATTCACACAATGGCTCGGAAATTCGGCAAATGGTTTTTTGAACGCTTTAATTCTGACCTTCTCAGCGTTATAGATTTGTGGAACGATGCGGTTTTACACTTAACTATTTTGGCCAACGATGGGATTATTGTGAACGAGTGTGAGACGGCTCCAGAGGTACTTTCAGTACTTACAAGCACAAAAAAACAATTTGGCTTCCTCTTTAATCCAAACTTAACCCACGGAGGAATACAAGGGCGCATGGATTCCTATGGTCACGTCTTGGTGCTTTCTTGTGGCACTCTTCACACAACCGAGTCCAGTGTTGGGGTTTTTGAATGCGTCTTTGAACTGTTACGTGATCCCTATTCGGAAAACAATTGGAAGCCCAAGAGATTAAAATGTTTGCTTAAGAGCGAGGTTCAACCCCGCATCCTCCATAGCCTAAAAGAGAGCGAGACTCTGCAGACAGCTCTGGCCCTGCCGATGCCTAACGAAGAGCTGGACTAGCGGTACGCTATTATTGTACGATTAAATGCGAGATAAACTAACCTTTCGATAGCTCCGGTGCCCGTCCACCATAGATCGAAGAGGTCTCCATATTGTGTAGTCAACCCAACTGTAAAGAGAATGTAGGCATTAGAAATTATTAAATTTTGAGAGTTAAACCTGAGATAACCCAGTCAACTATAGGTAGTCCCAGTCATAGTTTTTAGTGTTGGTTGCTATCTTCGATTAACCGAAGCTCCCTCATACCTTGCAGTGATAGTTTAAAATAAGAAAAGAACGAAAAATCGTATACTATTGTACTAATACTAATGATGGACAGAGTTTATGGTGTTATTAGCCCGCAAGTGACTAGGAAAAACGTTTTTATATTTAATTTGGTATAGACAAAGTTTTTTTCTTGAAGAGTATTTTCATACACAATTAAGTCAAGTGTGTAGTCATGTGTATATAAACTAATAAAAAAATAAACTTAAGCTGCAGTCATTTGTAGTGTACGAAAAAGTAAGAAAACTAAGCAAAAACAAATACTCGAACATCTTTTTCAATAAACAGATCATACACAAAATTAAACATGTACTTAATTGACAAATCTTAAATGCTCTCGACTGACTATCGCCAGAATGAAATTAATGGATATCCTCTGCAAGGTCGTATAAATAAATTATTACCAGTTGAGTCAGCCACACGGCCATGGAACGCTCTTCCGTTATCAGCGGCACACCACACCACACTGAAATGGTAGTACACATTAATATGTATGTTTGTTAAAACAAATCGACAGATCAGGAACGGTGCTTAGATTAATGTTTATATATATTGTGTGTGGGAAATCGGATACATGCATTTTCATACAAAGTTTTAGAATAATTATATACACGCACTACACACACGTATAACAATTTCCGGAACAATTTCTAATCGAAAGCATATTTTGTTTAATTCGTTCACCAAAACCCCACGCCTTGCAGCCATACAGCTGCAAACCAAAACCCTCAGGACAGGGCATATTGACATCGTTTGTAATCGTGTAAATTTATGCTACGGGTGACTTCTGGCGAACTGTATATCTGATAACATATGAAAACTACTAACTAGTTGGGCGTATCGGTTGTCTTACGGGCTAGGAAAAAGAATTACGTTTATTCGATGTCGTTGTTCATCTCTACATTTTCTCCTGTATAAAGGGATGCATTAGTGATTGATTTAGGGAGATCCGCTTCGCTGGATCTAGGGCAAACATGTTCTCTAGCAGATCCTTGAGTTGAGTGACCTTGCGATGCTGATCATCGGGCAGATTTTGATCAGCTATCAGTTCCTGCTGCAGGCTACGCGATGGCTTTACAACTGGCATCACAACAATCTTCTCCTGCAAATGGGAGACGTTAGTATTTTTGCACATACGAAGTTTTCTCCTACTTACCCTTTCCGTCAGCTTGTCTATCTCGTGATAGAGGAAATTGCAGTTCTGATCAAAGTGCTGCTCTCTGAATTGACCCTTTCTTACAATACGATTCGGTATCTTGCCCTTCACGTCCATGAAAAACTTTAGCATCTGATTATTACTCTTTCCGCTGAACAAAATTTTTCCCGTGTATAGCTCGTAGATGGTGCAACCAGCAGACCAAGTGTCAATTCCATAGTCATATGGTATTCCCAAAATGATCTCTGGCGATCGATAGAACCGCGACACCAAGTACGGAGTAATTTCATTGTCAGTTATTGACGAAGCAGACCCAAAGTCGCACAGTTTCAGTATCAAATTATTCTCATTGACTAAAATATTATCCGGCTTGATGTCCGCATGCAGGATACCCGTCTTTTTCAGTAGTTTGAGGGCTAGAAATAATTGCTGAGTGTAGCTGCGCACTGCTTTGATGTGCAACCCGACATTCTTGCCGTATTTTTTTAACACCTCACGCAAATTCATGGCCAAAGGCTCAAACACCATGCAGAGATGCTATACCGAGGAAAAATAAATAAAAAAAAAAACCTTTTATATAAAAAAAAACTCAACGACCAATGAATATCCTTCATAGAATAAGTTAGTATATATATTACCTGTTTGTGGAAGAAATGGCGATTCAAGCGCAGGCAGTGGAAACGATCATCGGGATCAGCGTCGTTTAGTTTCTTAAGGATTTCCAGCTCTCGCAGCCCAGTTTTGTGCCTGTTCAAAACAAAGAAAATTTGAAAATTGGCTTAAGCTAGCCTAAATATTTACTTATGTTATGCTTACATTATTTCGTTGTTGCGAATGATCTTAATTGCCACATTGGCCTGTCCCCGAGCCTGATCACGGCCACGCACCACATTACTGAACACACCTTGACCCGTATAGCCACTAACCAAGTAGCGATTGTCTAGAACCTCACCAATCCGCACACGATAATATCCCTCCGCGTCATCCCAGTTGTCGGTAAGGGCAGGATTCTCATGCTGATGCTTGTTGTGAATAATTGTGCTGGGCGACTAGGAGATGGAGCAGATATTAGTTAAAGCAACGGACGATTTGGGAACAGAAATTTACAAGCCTGTGACTCACATCGAAATTGGAATCAACATCCTGATCAGCAAACATGTCCCACTCATTACGTTTCTCTTTTCCCGAACTATTCTTTTGGCTGTTAGAATTGTCCAACTGCTGCTCCTCCTTTGAGTGATCCAAGTCATTGAGCGTTGGTGTGGGAGTTCTGGGTTGGCGATCCCGTTGCGACGAGCCCGCTGAGGTGCTACGAGACTCATACGAGTTTGAATTTTGAGGCGTGGGCGATTCCTGCCCTGTTCCTAGTTTCTGTCGTAAAGGCTCAATTTAAGCAAACACTATTTTGCATAGACTAGGAGGTAAACTAACCTTGAGGAGTTCCTCGCGCTTCTTGCGACGCTGCTCAATGATACGTTCCTCATCATCTTCATCCTCATTGATGTCAATGTCCAGATTGACGTCATCGTCACTGCTCTCCTTATCGTGCATCTTCTGGCCTTCACTCAGTGAGCCTTTGTAACGATCTCGGTCGTTGTCGGCACCACCACGTGCTCCACCACGATTATTACCACCAAAGCCACCACGATCCCGATCTTGGAAGCGCTCACGCTCACGGCGCCTGTCCGACTCAAACTTACTGCGACTGTGGGACCGCTGGCGATTGAAGCGACTGTCTCTCTCCCGTGGACGACCAGCACGTTGTTCGGCTGTGGCTTGTGGTCTGTCTATTCCTGTTCCACGGCGCTCCCGATCCCGACTATGCTCATGCCTTTCCCGTTGTTTATCGCGATTGATCTCCTGGCGCAAGTCTTCCATGTTACGATTGTTCTGCTGATGATTCCTTCGTTGGGAGCTTTGACTGCGGGGCCGAGTTTGTTCTTCCACACGCCGGCGAGGTGGAGTGCGGCTACGCGCCGGATCCCGGTCTCTAGAGCGTCGCTCACGTCTTCCATGAGCCGGATCGTCACGAACTCGACTTCTAGGCGCTGCTGGGGATGGTGGTGCGTGTCGTCTTCGCTTCTCTGGCGTAGGCGAGGGCGTGCGCTGGCCTCCGCTAGAATCATCCAATAATATAACATCGGATTCATTTGAGTTATGGATGCTAGACTGTTTATTATTAACATTTTTACTAGTTGCAGTAGCCAGCGGCGCTGCAGACTTGCTGACGACCATCGGCTGCGGTTGGAATAAGGGCTGCGATTGGCCCTTGCTGGCTATTTGCTTGGACTGCACCGATTGTGTTCGTGAGTTGGGTTCACTTCTTTCGTCCGGGTCCGACATGTACGCGCCCAGGCGAGCCTGTAACAACGCCTTCTGCTTCATCAGGTCCTCTAAATTTAACTCATCTTCGATAATTGAAGCAATAATCGGACTAGCAACATCCATGGGGCTGAAACGTTCAATTACATACATACATATGAACATATATCAAAAAAGTAGCAAGAACTATACTAATAAAAGCCTGTCATCAGGAATATTTACATACATATCTGATAATGTATTTCCAAATTCAGGTGGATATACTTACACATCACTTTCGCTGCTCGAACTCGCTACCTCCAAAACTGGGAGAATCTTGTTCTGTATGGTCTTTGTAATTTCCTCCACGAGACTACACGGGTCTGTTTGCAATTTCGAGCTAGAAATGCACAACTCGGCGCCATTACGGCTTGCCTTCTGCATGATTTCGGAGAACTTGTCGCTAAGACCATAGCTCTTCTGTTGTTTGGCGCTTAGATGTTCTGTTCCGTCGGAGTCATGGGAAGACTCGCTATGGCGGTGGTGACGCTTCTTTGACTTTCTGTGCCTTTTGTGGACATGTTTCTCTTTATCACTCTTGCTGGATGTGGACTTTTTGTGTTTTTTATGCTTCTTTTGCTTCTTAAGCTTGGCTCGACGCTCCTCTGATCCACTATTTAATGGAAATGCCAGAAATGAAAATAGACACATACACACACAACAAACATGGACATAACCACAAACAAAAAAAATGTGCATGGCATAATTTATACTTTTCACTTACCTCTTTTCATCACTCATTTTGTTTTATCACAAAAACTTAAAGGGAAAACAATACTGGCTAACGGATGACTTAAATCTGATTATATTTGGTTAAGTTAGATTTTCTTTACACATTTAATTAGAGCTGGAGAAACATCGATGTTGACATCGATATAATCGATGTTAGGGTCCCAACTGCAGACATCGATAGTTTTTTCAAACATCGATTTTTTTCCAGACACCCCTAAATTTAAAATTTTTTCCAATTTGATAAATCGTTTAATATTCCTAGCTAACTAGGACCCTCAGGCTTGAGCATTTGATGAGTTTATTATTATTAACAAAGCGATCCCGATACCCATTTTCAGTCTTTATAATTTGAACGCTGAGACAGATGATGATACAAGAACTTATGCTCCTAAATAAGAACTTCAATGACTTCTGGTCTAATTTATAAAATAGTTTTTGATAATCTAAATAAAAAATGCCTAAATTGACATATCCCATAAAGGGGCTTGTTTATAACTTAATTTATTTACACACCTGTATATAAAACGACCCATTAAGGAAATTGACGGAAAATTTTAAAAAATCTATGCCTAATCGTTTTTTGGCCCTCAAAATATCAAAAACATCGATGTCCGCGAACATAGATATTTCTCCAGCTTTAATTTGAATATATGAAATATAATCTGTGTGACCGCGGAACTATCGATAAGATATACCGCCCGACCATCAGAAATATACCGAAAGTTACGGTCTCATTTTAAAAATATACCGCAAAAATTTCGACAATAATCATATTCCTCGATTTTTATATTCTGTTTAATATAACTAGGTGAATAGAACTCTGAACCCTGAACAAATAATTTTAACTGATAGATAAAACAATTTTATACAAGATTGACTAATTTTAAAAAACCCGTTTATTGGATTGGGTCTAAAATAAGGTTTAAACAAAGAAAGTCAACAAATAAGCCCCCCATTGCCTAACATACCATTAGGACACTCTCAGGGCAGGTGAGGTGGGAACCTTTTGCATGTACAATTTAAGCATGTCTTGACAATGAAATAAGCATATAAAAAATATGTTATTAAAAATAAAACCACATCCGTAAGCAAATGCCAGGTTTACCGAATATAATAAGATAGAAAAAACATTTAATCCATTCAATTATTATTTGACTCCTGTGCATGCATTAAGCGTGCAATATTACTGCTAACTGGCAACCACAACATCTACGTCGTGCTCATCTTTGTCAATGCTTAGTTCGAGCACAGCATCCTCTTCTACAGACATGGCTTTGGAGTCTTCTGTAGAGACGGAAGGTAGTTTAACTTCTCCTCGGACTCCGTCGTACTTGGTAGGACTGCTATTATTAAGGTCATCGTCTTCGTCGTCACTGACCTCCATTATACCATTGTTTTCGTCCAAGTCTGGCTGTGATGTGGGATCGCTCTCGCTAGAGGATGACGACGAGGAACTGTTGTCCTGATCCAATTGTTGCTCCAGCTCGTGGATACTGTACATCAGAAGAGTAAAATCATTGCGGCGCTTCTGAAACTTGCGTTCCATTTTAAGTTTCTTCTGTACAAGGTCATCAATATCTTTTTTGATTAATTCGATGTGCTTCTGAGTGCCGTTTCGATCGGGTTGCTGCTCGATGAGCGAGGCCAACAAATCATATTCCATTTTGTTTTTACGTATTTGCTTAGCTGTCACTAGCTCCTTCTTACTGGCTTCGATCTCCTCCTTGGCAAGTTCGATGCTCCTCTCGTGCTGTTCCACCAGTTTGCTGTAGTTCTCTCGTTCCTCTTTGATCATTTGCAGAGTCTCCACATTTTTCAACGCCGTGAGCTTGCACTGGTAAAATTGAGCCATCAGTCGGTCACACATAAGCTGGCTATTAAATAAATCAAAGGCTACATTTTGCGCTTCACTGTTCCAACATTATCGTACCTAGTTTCCGGCGAATCGTTTTTGGAGTTGGCAAACCTGAGGAACTGCTTTAGTAGCACATTCAAGCGTCGGTCCTCTCCAGTGCCGTCGCCATCAATAAGCAGTCGCTGCTTTATAATTTCCTCTGAGGATATACGTATATTTAATATAATTTAGTTGTACTTTTGTTAATAATAAACAATTTTTTATTTACCGTCGTTCATTTTCGGATCGGACCGGCTGCTGAAACTATCGATAGATAATAAATAGTGCGCCCGTATCTGTCAGGCTATCGGAAATCGAGAGAGTGATTTTCACAATTTAAAGAAATTTTTTTTGTTAAAACAAATTACTGGAAAATATTTACATGTTAAAATTGTCGGGCGTCGATGTGGACGGAGAAATGGAGAGAAAAAGTCGCAACGCAGAGAGTGCTCCAATGAATATGACGTCAGAGACACAACTGCCTTCAGGGCCTATCGACACCGATTTGCTGCGTGCGCGGTCCCAACGCCTCGCGGCTCGTCTGCACCAGGCTAGACGCGAGATGGAGCTGCAGTCGACATCCAATGTCCGTGGGGCCGCAAGTAACTTCATGGGCGTCAATACATCACTGCCACAAACGCTACCCAGCAACGCACTTTCTCCCAATATGTCGTGCAATGCTGCACCACCACCTACCAACCAGCCGCCACAGTCAATCAATGGGGCTGCAGGCTCCTTTCTGGTCGCGGCTTCTATGCCAATGAACGTGCAGTATAACGCACCAGGACCATCTACCACTGGTGTGCATGTGCAGATGCCGATGCATACACCTCGGGCCCAAATGGAGTCCCTTGTGAAGCCAGCCTATTCGGTCGCTAATGCGGTAGCCCAACAACCTGTTAAGATCAGGAAAAAGTCCGAGAGAGCACTCAGGGAGGAGGTAAACGCACTACAGGAACTAGTTAAAAAGCTTTCTCTGGTGTCTCCAGATGTGAATACGTACGCCGCTCGCCTCATTTGCCAAAGTGATGTGCTGTCGCAGCTAGAGTGGACAACTCCTGCTGATATGGGCCGACAACAGGTAGCCATGTCTCCACAATTTCCTCTTCGCCAAATGCCCAATCGTATTGATGGTGGCAGCGACGTAAATCGACGGCTCCTGCCTCAGCAGAGGAATGAAGAACCCACACGACGCGAATCGGAGGTGTCGAGCGCAAGCAGTAACGGCGCCCCAGCACAGAAACAGGCCACCCAAAAGACCAAATCAACACGAAAGCGCAAAATTAGAAAACGAGACGCGGCGGCAGGTGAAAACACAACACAGTCGTTAAAAACTGAACTGGAGGCAATGCGCGCATATATCAACACGATTGTTCGGAACTATATAGGTGCGGAACACAAACTTCCAGCAAATTTGAAATTTTCTGGGGACTTTTCCGACCTAGAGGCGCATGCACAACGCCTTGCAAAGGAAGGTTTCGGTCGCATCGTTGAGGATGAAATTCGAGTGAATCGCAAGAACAATAAGCAAGCGTTTATCACAATGTCCACTGATCGTGAGGGTCTCGAACGTGACGGTATTGTGCTGTTGCCAGTGGCTCGACGCTACGCCTTCGAAGGGGATACGGTGCGTGCCTTCGTTCTGAATGTTGGCGCACAATCCATGCCAACAGGTACGTTTCTTTTTCCAGAAATACATTAATGAAACCTTAACATTGTTTAACGTTTTTTCACTGACAGCCGAAGACGAGAATTTCTCCGCGGAGACGGCGTCGCAAGACTCGGACGCCGATGCTGACAATGTGGTCGTAATATCGTCAGACAATTGTCCCAAGGCGTTCGTCATAGGGATTGTTAAGCAAACCGAGCTTCGGCAGATTGTCGGTTCTATATCGTTTACCAATCCAACGGAGCTTTCTAAGGGTCATTTGTTTTACAAGTTTCGCCCCTTTGACCTGCGCCTTCCGATGGTCTACATACCGGAAGAAGCCTGCAAGAAGCATATAGGAAGCAAAACGCCGGCGGAGGTATGTGGCCTTCTCTACTTAGCCCACATCCTCGAGACTGACTGTAACGGGCACTGTATTGCGGAATTGATTCAGCCGGTGGGCCGCATTGGTAATTTGCCGGACGAACTCAAGGCCATTATGATTCACAACAGCTTAGGCGACATAAAACCTTTCGAGCAACGATTTAACGACATGTTCGTAAACCCCATTCCTCCCGGGAGCACAAAAGATCTAGCCCAACGTCAGGACTTGCGAAAGAAATGCATATTTACCATAGATCCTCTTACTGCGCGTGACTTGGATGACGCAGTCTCCATTGAGCAGTTGGGTGATAACGAGTATGAGGTCGGCGTGCACATATCTGACGTGTCTCACTACCTGCAAGAGGACTCCGAGCTGGACAATATCGTCAAAGAGCGTTCCACGTCAATCTATCTGGCCAACGAAGTTATCCACATGCTTCCTCAGACGCTTTGCATGCACTGTTCTCTACTGCCTGGTGAGGATAAGCTTGCATTTTCGGTGTTTTGGCGTATGGATAGAAACGGAGTGCAGCTGCAGGAAAAACCCAAGTTTACTCGCACCATTATTAGGTCCTGCACGCAGTTTGCCTACGAGCACGCTCAGAAAATTATCGACAATCCAAACGAGCGATTTACTGAACACGATTTCCCTACCGTCCTGAATGGCTTTGTCGCTAATGATGTAATAAAGCGAGTGCTCTGCCTTCATGGCATTGCGAGCTCGCTGCGTAAAGCACGCTATGACAAAGGAGCCATTAGTTTCAACAATCCCAAGCTGCGCTTTGTACTCGATCCGATCAGTGGCGAGCCAGAAGACTTTGACGTGGAGAAGCAAAAAGAGGCTAATCGCATGATCGAAGAGTTTATGCTTCTGGCCAACCAGGCCGTAGCGCGGTTTATACACGACTCGTTTCCGGAGACTTCTGTGCTTCGCAACCACCCGCCACCACTTATGAAGTCACTAAAGGCCTTGCGGGAGAAGTTTCAGGCCTTGGGCTTTAATTTAGACTACAGCTCTTCAAAGGCCCTTCAACAGAGCATCGTGAGATTGTGCCGGGAGGCTCCCAATCCCCTTGCAATGAGCTTCTGCCTCAGTCGCCTGCTGATGAAACCGATGGCAAGGGCTAAGTAAGTGAACTGCCTTTTTGTTTCTCAATGCGTGTGACTCTGAATTTTATTTTTCAAATTGCAGCTACTTTTGCAGCGAAGGAAAAACTGAGCTGGCCGATCTCTGGCACTACGCCCTATCCATTCCCATCTACACTCACTTCACCAGCCCGATTCGTCGCTATCCTGACATAATGGTGCACCGGTAATAGCCGTAAATTTCTATACATTCCGTTGGTTCACTTAACTCTGTATATTCTGTTTTAGTCTACTGGCAGCTTCGCTTAACTACTGCCCACCCCCGTGCCGTACTCCCGCAGAGCTGCACTCGCTGATAAAAATTGCGAACGAGCGCAAGTACAATGCCAAAAACGCAGGCGAGGAGTCGTGCAATTTGTACTTCAAGCGATACGTGGGCAACAAGCAGCGAGTCTGCATGACCGCTGTGGTCATGGAAATATACCAACACATGATGAATGTAGTTACCCTGGAATCGGGGCATGTTATCAGCATTAACTACAAAATGCAGAAGGTCCTCGTGAACGCACAGAATGCGCCCAACTTTATATTGATCGCCGAACTAAACGTGAGGCAGCCGCCCCGCAAGTTGCAGATTCTTTCCGTAGTACCCATTTACCTTATGGTATGGGACAACAAGTTAACTGGCTTTCTGCATATAGAAAACCAGCAACAGCCACTGGACGCGCCTACAGAGCAGCTAAGCGGTAAGAACAAGTTAAAGTCGCTGCAGAATCAGCCGCAAAGACCGACCAACGGTAACACTGCCAACAGTTTACGGCCTACTACCTCAAATGTTGTTGGGCCACAAATACATGCGCAGGTCCACCACCAGCAACACAACCAGGCGCGCATGCGCCAGCAGCAAGCACATCAGCAGCAACACCACCCAAACCCACAACAGCGGCTCTATAGCATGCGGCAAAACAGTTTATAACTTATATACTTACAAGTACAGTTTAATTTTTTGTTCACATTCGTTAAGCATACATATCTGATTTGCAACTTCCTGCCAAAACTGATTCGCCATGGACATGCGGAGGACACCGTTATTGACACCTAGCTAGGCAAAAGCTGGGCCTAAATTATATCTGTGATGCTCAATCTACTTATGCATAGCATGCGCATGCACATCTGAATGAGCTCTATATAAATTAATGTACTGTGTACAATCCAAATTGCAGAATGTCCTAAACAATAAATCAAAATCACACAACAGTCAGTATCTCATACGCACGTATGCTATACAGAAGACACAAAGAAATTATACAAAGTAATTAATTCAGGTTCGTCCGGTTTTCCCACACTTTCATTACAAATAAACATTGATCTCTCAATACTGGTTTATCGATTCAGAAGTAAATAAAGTGTTTCTTTTGGCAGTTTCGCCCTATAAAAATACTCCTTACGTGTTAACATATATTCATATGTATGTACATCTGTAGTAATATTAAAAGCATGAGGAGAGAGAACCCTCTTTGTTATGAGCAGAGAGTCAATACATAGAAAATCGGATAAGGTGTACGTACGCTTATAAATTCCGAATGAAGCTTGCTCTGATTCAGATCTGTCATAGTTTCAGAGTCAAGCACACACATCCGCTGGGCGCTGGGCTTGTCTAAAATGGAAAGCGTCAGTCTTTTGGGTATATTCTGTTCGGCAGCAAATAAGCGACCAAACCTAACCGTTTCGTTTTAGGCATTGCGCTGCTGTTTGTTGGTCTCTTAGCCTATCCTCAGTCCGGGAACCAGATGGGTGGTGGCAACCCCTGGCTAACATCGCCGCAGCAACGACCGGAAAGTGGGGGCAGCACTACAACTCCTCAACCCACTACCCAGTCCCCACAGTACCTGGCCTGCTTGCAGTCTTGTCCGGCGACCAGTGAGTACAATCCCATCTGTGGCAGCGACAACGTGAACTACTACAATGGAGGGAAATTCGACTGCGCTGTTAGATGTGGGCAGAGTAAGTGGAAATGATTGATAATCTCACCTGATCATGAGTTCTCATAAAACGTATGTAGATATCCGACGGATACATTTGGGAGCTTGTCGAAATACATAGAAGCCACAAATGTTCCCTGACCTGATAAAACGAGAACGGATCTTGCTCGATATGACCCTCAAAATCTCAGTTTTTCCCTTGGTACGAGTAATAATAAAGTGACGTAAGAAAATAAAAATATACTAAAATCTCGCGCTTGTATCTCTGGCATGTGAAAGGCCGACCCCAAGTCAAGCACAATCTTAGCCTCAGACTCTAGAGCAGTCGCAATCGCGCCGTTTGTCTGTTTTGTACGACATTTTAACGTCGATTTGTTTCGCAAGAATGTCGTGGTTCGGTGTGTGCTACATTTGCAGTAAGTCTGATGCGCACTATTTCTATAGAAATTAAAACACCCGTTGATATTCGTCCTTATAGCTATTTTGGCATCGATCTGCCTGGTCGGAGTGACGGCAGCGCCTGTGGACAACCTCAATCCCAAGTCGCAAGTTGAGTACATTAGTAGCCAGCCGATTGGTATCCCTAACGCAAATCCGAATATTGTGCCCACCACTCGACCTCCTCTTGTGACTAAAACACCTCCACCACCACCTTTCAACTCGAAGAACTTTAAATATAATCCGAAAACCCAGACATGGTCCCTTATAGCCCCTGGCGATCCGCAACCAAATGACGAGACGCTTATTTGGAATCAGGCCAATGACAAATGGCTGACCAGCTCTCGCTAGGCATTCAACATCCAGAAATCAAAAGTGGCGCACTCATAACCTAACTATTTCTGTTCTTTAATGGTATATCAAAGTAAAACTGGAAAATTTTCAGTAGACGCTCGTCCAATCTCATCGGTAGTAGTGGCGGCTTTGTGTGTTCGAGCTGGTCGACTGGCTCTGGCGCATGCGGCAGAGCTCGTCGGCACTGTAGTTTAATTTGCGTGTGGCGTTCTCTGAGAACTGCTCGAATTTCGCCATCAGATCCCCCAGCTGAGTTTTGAGTGCTTGCACCTCCATCCGTACGTCGCTCAGGGTATTCGTGTGGTTCTTCAGGTTGACCGCCACCTCGTGCTCCTGTCGAAGCTGCTGGGGGACATTCGTGGCGGACCGAGGACGCAGCAGCTCGTTCATATGGGAGAACTGGGATTTCTGGGTCGTGTCAGCCGCGTCCCTCTGAGTTTGGGGGCATTGCTGCTGGCGCTGCAGACTGCGACTGAAGATGTTGTAGTTGCTTTCGAACTGACGACGCCGGAGACTCTGATTCCTGTCACGCCGCTCGGCCACCAGTTTGTATATATTTAGCTTGATGTTTTCGGGTAACTGGTTATCCCGCGGATCGTTGGGTCGAAAGGCGAACTGCAACTTATCGCGAGAGGTGCTCAACAAGGCACTCCGCTTGCAAAGTTGGATCAGATGGGCAGGCGCATTCCTTAATAGTCGCGAAAAGAAGAGACTCTCTAGACGGGACACAAGTTCTGCCTGTCTCACCTGGCGGTCCAGTGAGGCACTGACTTGCAGTCCTTGAATGTCACTGACAGCCAAGCCCACCATCAAGTTAGTTAGAATCACAGTGACCAGCAGGACAAAGGATAAGAAGATTATGTGGGCGGTGACGGGGAACTTTACGGCGTAGTCCCCGTAGAAAATGTCTTCAAACTCTAGTTCACCGGACATCATAGTGATAGTCTTCAGAAATGACCATGTTATGTTCTCAAAGGCTGGGTAATCATTAAAGAGCACAGCAAAGCTTAGCCCAAAGGCCACAAAAAGGCATATGTAGGCCAACATAAATTTTCCGAAGTTGAGAGCCACTGATGTAAGTATATAAATGAATTCCTATAGTGCAGCTTTTAGAAAAATATTAAGGTTACAGAACATACCTTTAGTAAACATTTGAACGTAAATTCCAAATATGGGAAAGCGACCAACCAACATCATCAGCTCCAGCCAGACTAAGAGGATGACCACTGCGGCCACATGGTGCTGCCATATAGGGACCGCCCTTAAATCACCAGTACGCACGATCTCCGGGGACTGGGGAGATAAGTGGATGGTTGATGGATGAAACGATAAGCTGATAGCACTAGTCAACATGACATTTCCGCCGTCGCCCAAAATAACTTTTTCTGACAGATTTAAATGTTTAAATTTTTTTTAAGAATTATGGTTTTTTTCCAGGTTTAGTTTTTATTCAATACAACTGGTTCAATACAGCCAGTTGCAGGAAACTTAAGTTATGCGAAAAATAGAAGCACTACTTTTGAAAAAAATACTAAATTTTTAAAAAAAAAACTTAACCTGGAAAAAAAAAACCATATTTCTTTAAAAAATTGTATATCCCCAAAGCAATCAGAAAAAATTATTTTGGGCGACAGATTGAATTTTGTTGAGTTAGCTCTAGCGAAGACGTACCACACAGAGAAACACTCCAAAGACAATTGACCACTGAAGCCAGTTTTCCCAGTATTTCGCATACCCGTGGAGGCCGTGCGCCATCTGAAACAGCTCCTTTCCGAGCAGAATACAATTAAGTACGATTACAAAGTAGCAAATTGTGGAAACATAGCCTGGAGCTATGCAGGTCGCCCCGTCCTTGCAGAAGCGTGCAAACACTCCAATCACGTACAGGGTGAACAAAAGCACGAAGATGGTGTGATAGGCAAGGCTCATTAAAAAGAACTTGCGGATGCGGCGCCACTTGAGGAAAAGGAACGTCTCGCAGAGTGGATGCATCAATATCCGTTTTTGCCCGACCTCTATAAGGGCGAGCAGCAACTCCGTCTCGCCGCGCTCCATTGATCGGCTAGGAACGAGGGGCTGAAAGTCAAGATAGATCTGGCAGTCCACATTGCCAAGTTCATGATCGTAGGCCTTGATTGAAGAGCTAAATTTGTTCATTAGTTTCGGTATTATCTCGGGAGTACGTCGCACTATGAACGAGAGCGCTGAGACGCGTCCGTCAGTGCGGGCGGTGACATCAGCTCCGTGTTCTGTTGAAAAGAAACTGCATCAGTTTGCGCCTAACTTTTGTACAATGTTTCCATTTCATGGAAACGGTAATTCAAATTGTCACTTGCCAATCAACGCAAAGACACAGTTGCTGTACTCATTGAACGCTGCAGCGTGTAGTGGTGTGAATCCGAAATGATCTGCCTGTAAAGTAGTGGGGTCATCGTCAGTGATTGGTGTATTCGCGGAATATTAGTGACCCACCTTATTAACGTCCGCACCCGCGGTCAATAAAGCATAGCAGCAGTCGAGGCAATCGGACTTCTTCACGATGGCTGCATGTAGAGCCGTTCTGCCCTCACGGTAAGTGGCATTCACATTGGCGCCATATGATATAAGCAGATGGACAGTAGCGATCGACTGCGTGAGACAGGCTATATGAAGTGGCGTTTGTTGGCTGGCATTTCGGCAGTCGACATCTGCTTTGTGCTCCAAGAGAAGTCGTGCGCAGTCGACGTAGTCATTCTCTGCAGCTGTAATTCAAAAAATATGGGGTATCCAATTATATCTCATGGATGTTTCTGGGGGAACTGCGATATTTGCATACCCAAGTGCAACGCCGTGACTTTTCCTTCATAGAACTGCGAACGAACATCGGCATGATGGCTGAGGAGTAATTGAACGCACTTGGTGAAACCCAATGCACTGGCCGTATGCAGCGGTGTCTCGGTGTACACCTGAGGGGTATTCGGATCCGCACCATACTTGAGTAAAGTTTCTACGCAATCGACAGCGTTCCCATCTATGGCATAGTGCAAGGCAGATAGTTTCTCGATGCCGATGTTGATGTTCGCCTTTCGACGCAGCAGCAGGAGGATGCACTCAACGCTCTTAGAACTGAGGCGAGAACATTTTATTTACACACATGTGGACACAGTTCGTGGCTGGAGGTTAGTATTTCGCACGGAAGCATCCCATTTGGATGGAGAATATTTGTATTGTTAGACCAGACCACGCATGAAAAATACTCACACACTTTCCCACTCTCTCCCCGAAATTTACCTGGCAGCACAATGCAGAGGTGTAACGTCCTTTCTGGCATCCCAACGATTCGGGTCGGAGCCGCGATCGAGCAGTACCTTGGCTATCGGAGCATTTCCTCGAAAGCAGGCAAAGTGCAAGGGTGTACGACCCCTGTTGTCGGAAGCATTCGGGTCGGCATTGTAGTGGTTCAGCAAATAGATAATGTTCTCAACACTACCGTATATTGAACAGCAAATCAGAGCCAGATTGCAGTCGCTCGAGTCGGGAATGAGTTCTTGGGTGCGATGTGATGCGATAGGAAGACGTCAGGTTAAAGAGACTGGGTGTGCATTGTCCTACTTACCCAAAATGCATCCTGTCTTTACCATATCCAAGACGTGCTTGGCATTAGGCATTGCACACAATGTACGCTCAATTTCTTGCGGGCGCCACAGGTTCTGGGTTTGTTGCTGGCGGTCGAAAATCTTCTGCGCCTCTTTGCTGAAGTCTGCATCAAAATTGGCTTCACTTGAAACGCTACTCTTGTCGAAGAGCAGGTCAGCGTCCTGGTCGGCCACATGATCGCTCTCCGAGTTCCATTTCAGATCATTTTCCTGCCAAAATAAACAAACCAATTAACGGATGTTTGAGGCACAGATGAGAACTTTTATTATGAGGAGGGTCGGACATGGCAAGTCCGCATCACTTACGATTATCGAAAAGCGCACGTTCTCCATTTTTCTCGGCCCCACTTCTGTCAGTTGTTATTTGTTTATATTCTTGCGGCCAGGCCAGGCCAATACAATAATAAACGTTCGCCTTTCGACTAACCGACCAAGCAAACGGGAGGCTGGCTCCAGCTGTCGGCAATTTGGTGTTCTTGCTACCGATACCTGCACGCCTCGTGGGGTCATCTATTTATTCTTTCGAATGAATATATTGGCAATTAATCAGAGCACGCAACTAATTATACCCTTGCCATATTTTCTGACCCTTATTGGTAAGATCTTGCAGGCCAGCAGGAATATTGTTGTACACGGGCGTCGCTAGATGCCTCTTCTGTGATGCGATCGAGGGCGTCAATCAATTTTGTTTATTTGAAACTTTTCAAAATATCCAAGTGTTCCCCCGCACCACTGGCAATGTGTGCTAATTTTTCACATTCACGGGCGTGTCTTTGTATGTATTTTCGTATGGATTTATTTTTTGCTGTGACCGGCGCCAGCGAGGTGCGAAAGTGTAGTGAACGTTCGTTTCAAGACTCCAATTGCTATCCAGCCTCTCATGTACACATGTTCTCGTGCGTTTGTATATCTTTACGTTTGTACGAATGAATCTTTGCTGATATATGTAGAAGTAAACAGCTATATACCTATGTAACAAAGTTTACACCGATCGCAGCTAACTACCATATTTAAAAATATACGTTTAACACAAGTCGGTTACATCAATTTAAACCGCGCCATGATTTTTGAAAACTATTGTTGTCCAAATTGTACTATCGCTTAAAAGTAGATGTTTTCCGATACCTCACAAAATGCAACCCAGAACACCGATATTTCAGAAATGTCCGCCTTGCTTCGGCAAATACTGAGGTGCAATTTTATAAACTAATTTACCGACTTGTAACTCAAAGACGGAGAATCAGCTTTGAATCCGTGAATTTTACCTGGAAAAGGGTTCTTTTAAAGTTGCCTTTAACCCTCCACACCAAAGGCACTGCAGAAAAAAGGAGTCCGTGCCAGGTACTACCTACGCCGACGTCGCGTAGCAATACGTTTCGCTGCTGCGAGCAAAACTATAAAAGGGGCGCTGCTCAGCTTGCTCGTTACAGTTATCTGGTGTGCGTTGCAGCGATTCGTCATAAAAGTGTTCGACTACCTAGGCAGCAGTAAAGGTGTGTGTGTGTGTATACCAAATTTTTTTTTCTTGAATCACCTGAATTTAAAATTGAAAAGTATCAAAATGGTTGCATACTACGACGAATGCGACGCCGCAGAAAATCCCAAAACATTAACAGATTGGGTGCGTAATTTTCGTTTAAAACGCGTTCAAATGCGTCGCAAATTAAGAGGTGCTGGCAACGACCTGCGCGTGAACGCCATTTTGTCTACGGCTCTACTCCACGCCGAACACGAACTGCGTAGAAAGCAGCAGGAAAGATTTAGTCGATGGCTAGATATCCAAACCAAGTTTGTGCCACATGGTAAAACGCATTGTGGTAGTGACGCTGAAGCTGAAGCCAATGCCAAAATTGGGGCCGAAGCAGAAGAGTGCGAACGACGTGAAATCGAAAATAATTTGTGGAGGAGCGAGCTAAGTGGCCTCGACAATTTTATGCGCAGCCTAAGTAGCACCAACAACAACGCCAGCAACAATGGAAACCGTAGCAGCAGCTACAGGAAGAAAAACAACCAACACAACTGTGCTGCCATAGCAGTGAGCAGTTAGAAAGAGACAAATATAGGCGGCCATGTTTTTTGTGTATACATGAAATGGAAAAAGAGAACAACACTATGTTCGAGATTCATCTGTCGAAATATTTTTCCTCTCGCTTTAGATTTATTTGTTCATTTGTTAAATTAGTTTTATTACGACAACCCAATTTCTCATTTGCAGTCGCAATCATGTGCAAGGCTGTTATAGATTGTAATGAAAAAATGAAGGCTTGGAAGAGTGTGAGAAGACGATGAGCAAACGGCCTTCAATTCATTGAAATGAAATGGTGTGAGTCATTGGCGCTGCTTCAATGAAATCCATGCTGAACGCCACCAGAAAGAGGCTTTGGTTCAGGATTCACACTCGGTTTGTAAATCAGTATACTATTATCACCTATTTAAGTTATTTAGCATCATACTTTCTAACGAAAATTAGGGGAGTGAAAATCCCGCATACGTTGATAGGCGAAAGTTTTCTGAACAACATGAAAAAGACAAAGAATCTCGCGCTGCACACACGCACACAAACACTTCTTTTATTGTGTGCGTATACCTGTGCATTTTCTGTACACCATTTTGAGAAACGCAACTTTTTGTCCGATTGTGGTTTTTGTATAATTGCCAGCAACGTCATCTCTAGGAAAGAAAAGTCTAAAAGATATAGCTGATTCATATTGAATCTGTGGCGAGAAAACAAAAAATTTTGCCACAACCCGATGATTCTGTAGTTACGTGAAATAACAACTTTAATATATATATGTACCATATAGTAAGCATACAGAACTGATATTTGATAAATTATAAAATAAAACTATTGTATTACAAATCAATCAATTTTAAAATCAATCTTGCCTTTATTATTCACTCAAATTTGTCGATAAGCAATCCCCTTTCCTCTCTCACGTTTGTCATAAACCTCAGTCTATAATCGATTTTGTTTTCCAGTTTCCTGCTCCTCGAAACGTTAATGGCAACGATGAGGAGGAATGGAATACTTGAACAAGCAACCACAACGTCAACAGCCTGAAGCTGAAACCGAAATCCAAACGAAATGTCATAAAATGGCTTATAAAGAAGTTACGTCGATCGACGATGGTTTGTTATTGAGTTACTGAGTGAGTCTTCACGTCTGTCCGTGTCTTCCCCAACCTCAACGCTTGGCAGCAAGTTCCGTAAACCAGCCGATGGCCGATTCTACACAGATCGCCGGAGCAGCGAGCAGCAGCAGCAAACACCACCGAGTCTCCCCTGCATGACATACCATATTGCCACAGGCAGCTGATAAAGAACAATGGGGACAAGGCGGGGAATTGCAAGCGGCAGCAGCTCCAGCTCATCAGCTTACGTGTGATTGAAGCCCTCGTGCCCATGTCGGTGCTGAATTCACCAGCTACCACGATATTTCTTTTCTACATAGAACGCTTCGCAGTTGCTGACCACCACACCACCCACTCATCCACTCAGATACACGGTATTTGGTATATCAGCTGCGAACGAAAAATATTGCTCTTTGAACAGATTTACAGAGAAAAATCACCAATCATCCAGAAATTCAACTTCAAAGTCATCAACTAAACTGTCTTCGAACACTGCGACGCAACGGAACCACGCAATCTCTAAATTTCAGCCAATACATATGTACATACAGTAATCGCCGTCTTCGGATCTCGATGGACTTCAGTTCAATTTCCGCATGTAAGCCGTATGGGATTTTTCTTGTGATTAACACTTGAATTGCAGCCACAGTAATAGCCAAGCCAAGCGGTCGCCCATATTGATATTCTTAGTGTATGCTATGGTATGCTGCACGCTCAGCACGTCCTCCTGTTTCTCTTGGGAAGTTTGCGTAATCTCTTAGAAGTGTGAATATCGTTGGATCTCTGTTTCTTTACCTCAATGATTTGGCAGATAAGACTTAGACCCTAGACAGTCGTACTCCATACTCTGTACTTTCCTAACCATTGGGCTGTTGTAAGGCCGATTTTAATATTTGTAGCGATGCGTCACAGTCGAACTGTTCCTGTGAGTGTCAGGTGCCAGCAAAGTTTCTTCTCCATTCGCGCTCCAAATGTTGGACATCTTTGTGAGGAGAGCGGCTGCCAACCAGCTGAGAAATCGTCTTTCTCATGCACACACGTAACTTAGTTTGTTGACTGGGAACAAGCATCACTTTTCGTTTACTTTTCCAGCAATGTGACGTGCGTGCATGTGCATGGAGCGTGTGGGGACGAGGAAGCGATAATTTATTTTGGTTTCTTGAATGTCACAAGTCTACAACCTCCGGCAACAGCAGTCGATGGGATAAATAACAAAGCGTAACTGGTCTTTGAACGAAACTCGAACAAAATGCTTCTTTTGTTTCAAATTCTCTTTTAGCACATATGCATGTAGATTTCATGAGCCAGATCCTACAGCTCAACTACCAACTATCAATAGCTGCGAAATCGGACCGTTTTATCTTACGACGGACATGAATCTTCTACGATTGGTATGGGCACCCCATGTTTTCGGATATTTTGTTCTTCTTGTAGATAGATGCATAGATATATAATCCTATACCCAATCTTTCTGAAACTGAAGAATTCGTCGTATGGACGGACAGGAGTCGTTTCGCAATCGCTTATCCGATGTGGTGGAAGATCCAGACAGTTACAAAGCTAAGACATTGCAATCGAAACATTTCTTTCATATTTTGTAGAAATATGCCGCAGTTGAACAGTGCCTGCGCATATTGTGGACTGTCCGAAAAATGACTAGATGCAAGGAAATTTCGCTCAAGTCTTCGAGGGGTGGTCCGCCCAACACATGTAAATAATTTTAAGTGTGTGGAACAAAGTCTTTCTTTATTTTTGTAGAGTTGTGGTTGCAGTAGACCGTGCCTGCCCACGCCTACAAATCATTCTTATTGTGAAAAAGTATAGCCATGGGAGTTGCCACCGACAAAAAGATGGAGCCATCGACAGCTTCAGACAGAACTGGCGAGAGTCAGAGTAGCGCAGCGTTGGGATCACCAAAAAAAAGCGTTTTTACTAAAGTTCCCCTTTCTTCTTTACCACTGAAAAGCGGCTCATATTAATGTATTCATTACAGTGCTGATAACCAATCAAAAAATCGCAATGGTCGTGGGATGATCCGATCACACAGTTAAACTTACACGTGCACTTTCGCCTGTTTTGATTACCTACCGTGTACATGTAGCAAAATTTCTTGAGGCAATGGGAATCAAATGCCAACTTGAAAGCAATAACACCAACACTTAATCGACCGCAATCCAACATCCATACAACACGTCGTATTTGCATTGAATTGAAGCTAAGCTCCCTGTCAACTCGAACAGCAAGGTCAGGTCTCTCAATTTAAATAGAACCGTTTGCACCTGTTTTTCAGCTTGTGAGAAGGTGAGGCAAGGACGGAGTGTTTTATAGAAGCAACTACGTTTTGGCTTGTTTGGCTGGTTACCTGCCTTGGCACATAGGATCCTCTACAGAGTGAGAAATTTGAGCGGTTTTAAATTTCCTTTACACTTCTTGCAGCGATGTATCACAGTTGAATGTTCCTGTGCGCATCGACTAGGTAGAAACGAAAGGCAACTGCTTTGGAGTGGACAAGCTAGCGAGAGACCGGTCAGTTTCCAGTTTTTTGTTCTACACAGCACTCTTAGCAAGTCTTCTGTCTGCGGCTATGCCTATGCCTGTGCTTCTGCAAATCGTTAAAGGGAATCAAAAACGATGCATCAAGTCCATCTATTAAGGCTTGTCCCAAGCAAGCATACTATCGCCACAACGACAACTGCTTACATTTCACCCAATCCTAATGCTAAAAGCACCAAACGAGCAGAATACATCGAGAGAACATCGAGTATACCAGCAAAACGCAAGCAAGCAAACAAGGCTGCTCTGTCTCGTGTGCCTATTTTAAAATTAGATGTAAACTTAACGTTTCTACATTACAGCCAAGTTGTCTGCCCAAAATGGGCCGCTTGTGTCTCTACCAAGGGTGCAGCACTTCCTAGCACACAACCTGTCGCCGACCGAATCAATCAACGCTCACACGAGGCTAGGCGAAGTTCAAGATTGCCGACTACCGCCTGCCGCTGTCCAAAGCACGGGTACGGGCGTCGAGAGCGAGCTGGAGACAGTCCTGCGAGCGATGTGCTAGCCTAAGCACGTAATGCAATTGGCACCGCACAGAGATGTGCGTTCGGTCCACGCTAAAGGGAAACAAATGCGTTTGGACCGAGAGCCGCTACACCGCACCATCACCAGCATTCGCTGAAGAAGTGAGCTGATGTGTTGTCGTTGTTACAGGGCTGCTGCCTGCAAGTACGCTACGGGCATCCTAGCGTCGTCGTCGCTAATTAATTGTCACTTTCAGCGTTGTATTTGAATCCGGACAGATCAGCAGCTAACGACGTGTAGCCAGTCGTTTATCGCAAACGGGAACCAATTGCGATTAGTGTTCAAGCATCCAAAACGGAAGAAATGCAGCAGCCACAGTTCAGGACGATCAAGATCGGTCCGCCCAGACAGCCAATCAGAGCCTTTGCAGATCTCAGGAGAGATGAAATCACTTTTCAACGGGTTGTCGCTTCATTTGTACTTTCCTCCCGTAGGTAGTCCAGAATTAGAGGTACCCATATTCATCGCAAAAGGGAATCAAATGCGATTAGTGTTCGAAGACCGAGCTAGCTAGCCAATTACTACGCTACGCTCTGCCAGTTGAGTCCTTAACTCCTGGCCCTACGATCCAACATACCGCAAAAGGGAATCAAATGCGAGATGGTACTACAGTCGAGCTCCCAGTTGAGCTCCTGGTCAAATTCTTCACTTCTTCAGCACAGCGATCGTAAAGGGAATCCAATGCGATGTACAGCGACAGCGGCAGGCAGGGTCCCAATGCCCTAAAGGTATAATAGCAGTGTTGTTGTTGGTGCATGTACGCTTTCCAGGAACGACTACCCCCTCACACCCACATATAGGTCAGAAATAATGTCCTGATAGGTCCAGACCAACGGCTATGGTCCACTTGCATTACCGCGCGCCTTCCTGCACACTCGTCACGTTGGTCTCAAAGGGAATCCAAGAGACACGCGCCCGCGGTACAGGCAATTTAAACACATTCTTCTTTTGTTTTAGTTTCCTTCCAATCTCTCATTACAGCTACTCGCATATAGGCGATATTAGCGCAGCTCCTAAAGAGACTATTTCTGGCCCACATCCAGGATCCTCCTTGCATTTGTAATGCTATTGTTAGAGCTATCATATTATGTTCTCTTTAAATACCTTGCGTAGATAATGTTAATGTTTTGTTGCCTATAAATTTGTTTTAAATTTCTTATGTAAGATACATATGTATGTTATACAGTGACATGTAAATTTAAAAGCCATAACAGACTTCCCCTGAAGAGTGAATCCGGATATCCTTCCAAAGGCTTTGGGAGCAGGTCCATATCTCACCTAGACGTACCAGTTGTTGCCGCAGGGAACGTTTGAATGGGAGGACCACGACTTTTATAGCGAGATCTATGGCAGTGAAGAGTGGGAGCAGCATACAGAGGACATACATTTGTAATCTTTTGATACCTTCGACCTTGTACTACCTTCGAGGCATATTCATTGGCCTCTTTGAATCATCTAATCGCATCCTGTGTGGACTCAGAAGAAGCACTAAACGACTGGGATTGCACGTTATTGATCATTTTCGCTACGAGAAACGGCTAAGAGATATCTCTGGGAGCCTCCTTCTGTTCAATGCGCCATCGCCAGTAGCTTCTGGGATCGATTTCTGGAGCAGCATATTAACTGGTCCAAGATCTGAGATGCAGCCCACATGTCATTATCCTGAACACTTCCATCGACCTGCATCAATTATTTCGTTCTTCGTACCAATGGCTTGGGATAGCTTGTTGACTCTGCTTTAATGATACTGATGACAGCTTCAAACCGTTCTCCAACATTTGCCCTTTCTTCGCAACACTGCTACAGTTGGACACGGTGATCGCCATTACCATTACCGTTGGCGGTATCATTCACTTATCGCTTCGCTACTGGTCGCTTAACTAATGTGACGTTGACGCTTAACTTTGCTCTGTGAGGACCCTTCGTGAGGAGATTAGATTTTGTTCGTGGATTGCAAGTTTCACAAAATTTGTATTTGACTGCAGCGTGGGATTCAATATGAATGACGACAGCGTGGTGAGATTCCAAATCGACGGCGGCGGGGGAGTCGGATATAAGACGGCGGCGATGGATGGATCCAAACTTCAAGACTGCGGCGGTGGATAACCATTTTGCTACGAGGGACTAATAGGTCATTTGGGCAATTGCGCTAAGATCAGCTAAGACAGCGGCGTGGGAGCTGACGGCGGCGTGGGATGTGGTTGCTGACCGCGGCGAGGGATGGATGGGGCTGCTGACGGCGGCGTGGGAGCACTTGACTGCGACGGGGGAGACCTCGACTGCGGCGTGGGAGCATTTGACGACGGCGAGGGATCCTCTTCAGTCTTAGAATCATCGGTGGTATTCCAAAAATATTGGCACAACGTAAACTTAGGCAATCACAATATAATATTTGATGGTTCAAAGCTGATATACTTGTTGATGACATAATCACCGTCCCAAAAAATATCCGCACCCCTGACTAAGCCA
This sequence comes from Drosophila azteca, assembly GCA_005876895.1. Classification (NCBI taxonomy): domain Eukaryota; kingdom Metazoa; phylum Arthropoda; class Insecta; order Diptera; family Drosophilidae; genus Drosophila; species Drosophila azteca. The sequence continues at coordinate 4,987,706 of VCKU01000014.1, read as the reverse complement.
ATCCCATTTATGGAAAATTCATCATTTCTACACACATACATTTTTATTTTACACTTCTGGAATACCGGAAAGCAACCAACATATTTAAACCGATGGTCCAATTAATTGAACGCTGCAAAGAAATAGTAGCGAAATAAATTGTTTTTTGAAAAAATTAAAATTGAAGTTTATTAATTTAGTAAACCAGATTAGCGTATGGACTAGACGTATGCGGTTTGCTTCCTTGAGAAAGTGGTAGGCTCGTGGAATTACTAGTTAATGCCAAAGCCAAGGACCCATTGTGGTTGCTTCCTACGAAGGTTGGACTCAGACCCTGTGAAACAGCGGAATGATACGGGATACGGGATGATGAGTTACCAACATGCGTATTATTGTTCGCTAGAAAGACGTCGGATGCGGATCCATCCCACAAAGATGACGTCGGAACTTGTCTTGGGACTTCGATCGAGTGAAGCCCCGTTGGATGATGGAAAGGTAAAGTTCCAGGTGCCGAGCTATGGTCCGTCTGATTGTTGTACACCCGTATTGGGTTGTGAGCAGAAGACTGAGAGGGCTTTCCAAAGCCAGGCTGATCATTTTGTGATGGCCACGTTTGGTTGTGAGTAGGTTGAGTCCATTTTACTGTGCTAATAGGCACGGTTACATTTTTTGGAGACGGGAGACTCGATGTATAATTCAATCCTCTAGATTGGCCAAGCAATGTGTGATTCGATGCCACGTGGTTTGTATATGCTGGCGCTAGGCGTGTGGTGTTCGATCGTCGATGTACTGGACGGAGGACTCGAGCGAAAACCATGCCTTGAAGTTGGACGTGGCCAAGTACCAAGGCTGCATTAAAAGAGGGTGTTAGAAAACAATCAAACCCAAACATGAGAAATTTCGTACCAAAAGTCAGTGCAAATTGATTAGATGTTCGCATCCTCATACTCGTATGCGTGCTCGTTGTGCGAATTGAGTCGAACTGTCTGCTGCTAGAGCTTTCCTCTGGCTTAATCAATAGAATGTAAAACCAACCCCAGGTTATCAGCTTTTGTACATATGTATGTACATATGTATTTATGAATGTATATTAAAAACAAAATAGATGAAGACTGTTTCATAGTATTTCCACAGTATCCGCTGTTGAAAACGTTTTAATTAATATGTGTGTATTTATACGTGTAATATGATTGACACGCTAGGATAGAATAATTTTTAAAAAAATTCTTAAAACAAGACCTGGAAAAAACATTCTTTAAAACTGAAAACAAAGTTGAATTTTGTCGAGTAGTGTAATAAAGAAAACTAAATACAGATCTGTCCAAATTTCTTGAATCTGCATATTCCGATCACAGAAAGCCAAGGAACAAGGTAAAAATGTAAGAAAAAACTATATATGTATGTATGTATGTAGGTATAACTCAGAAAATATCCTTGAGCGTTGGACAAGAACTCCATCAAGTACATTTTGTCCATCACAAAAAGGCGTAGCACGCCTTGATCAGACTCTTGTCTGGCTGTGGAAAGTAAGTACATACAGTGGCTCAAAGCCAAAAAGATCCAGTGGCAAATAAAAAATTTAAAGTGCTACAAATTTTAAAATAGACGAAAAACCAAAAATGTTTAAACGCCAGTTTGTTGTATGTTTTATCACAGTTAAAAAAGGAACTTTATTTGCTGGTTAAATATTGCTCAGTTTTAAAAATAAAATAAAAACTTAAAATATATCTTAAATACAGGTCAAAGCCAAAATGATCCATCCACAAACTAATTTAATATTATTCGAATAAGAGGTTAAACAGGTATTTTAATACTTAGTATGTAATCCCCTAACCTTTATTACGGCTTTAAACCTACTGTTCATGGAAGAGACCAGCTTCCGAGTGCTTTCCGAGCTTATTTTGTACCATTCCTCCAGCAGAGCATTTTTCAGGTCATTTTTGGTAAAAATCCTGGGATTTTGGGTGTTTTTCCCCACCGCAGCCCATAAATTTTCAATAATATTTAAGGTTGGATACTGGGACGGGGAATCATCAAGTGGGGGCAGTTCCAGATAAGCTAGGACTGCACTATTCCGGACGAATGTTTCGGGTCATTACCCTGGTAGAACAGGAAATCATGTCGGATTCCAAATTTCTCGGAGCTTTTGTGCAAATTTTCTTTGAAAATATTGAAGTACATGTGCTTATCCATCGTAGACTCGATTTACACCAAGTTTCCGACGCCGGCTGCCGACATGCATGCCCATACCATAACACTTCCTCCGCTGTGCTTGACTGTCGCTTTTACGTGTTTGGGATCCAGCTCAGTATTGGGCTTTCGCCACACAAAGTTCCTTCCGTCGGACCCAAAAAGGTTGAATTTGGACTCGTCTGCAAAAATCACGGTGTTCCAGAACTCCAAATCGTTGACGAAGTTGGTTTTTGCGATCGCCAACCGTATCCCTTTGTTTTTCGGACTTACAGAAGACTTCTTTCGGGGTACTCGGGCATTAAAGTCATGTTTGCGCAGAGCCCGGCGCACAGCTTTCACACTGCACTCCTTCCCTATATTGTCCTTTACCTGTTGGGTAAATTTGGGGCCGATAACTTGCACCAAAGCTCCGAGAAATTAAAAATCCGTCGTGATTTCCTGTTCTACCAGGATAATGACCCGAAACATTCGTCCGGAATAGTGCACTCCAAGCTTATCTAGAACTGCCCCCACTAGTCGATTCCCCCGTCCCAGTATCCAACCTTAAATATTATTGAAAATTTGTTGGCTGCGGTGGGGAAAAACACCCAAAATAGCAGGATTTCTACCAAAAAGGACCTTAAAAAAGCTCTGTTAGAGGAATGGAGCAAAATAAGCCCGGAAACCACTGGAAAGCTGGTCTGGCCCATGATTAGTAGGCTAAGAGCCGTAATAAAGGTTAAGGGATTACATACTAAGTCCTAAAATACCTATTAAACTTTTTATTCGCCTAATATCAATCTGGTTTGTGGCTGCATAGTTTTAGCTTTGACTTGTATTTAAGATATATTTGAAGTTTTTATTTATTTTAAAAACGGAGCAACATTTAAGCTGCAAATAAAGTTCCTTTTTTAAATGTGATAAAACATACAACAAATTGGCGTTTAAACATTTTTGGTTTTTCGTCTATTTTAAAATTTGTAGCACTTTAAACTTTTTATTTGCCACTGGATCTTTTTGGCTTTGAGCCACTGTATATGTATGTGAGTGGGGAAAATATCCTTGATCCAGCGTGCAGAAAAAAAAACAAATTTGATTGATTTGCCCAAAATGCAGCCAAAATGCATCATGATATTTTGCGAAAATCGTGACGGAATAGATTCCGCATTCTCTGTGATGCGAGGATTGTGACGGGTGATGGAGGCAGTGTATGATCAGTGTGATCGGTTGTATGAACCCAGTGCATCCTTTGGTTTTTTTCTTATTAGAAAATCACTGTAGCATACGTACTTGGTTTAAAGAACCGCAGCATAAAACGTAAGCGAGCCATGAAATGCGACGTAAGAAAAAACGCGTTTGTTTTTGCACATATGTATGAATATATGTGTTATATATATGTATATATACATATAACCAGCGGCTATGCTGATTCCACATATTGCAAAAATTTGACATTTGTGTGACCAAGGATACAAATAAAAATTTTCAAAAAATTCCGATTTGACTTTTTAAATTTTACAACAAGAATATCGCGCGCATTTTTGCAGACGGTCTCATTTCGAAAAGATACCGAGTTGACTTTTCAAATTGTACAGCACTGACACCAAATCAGAGTACAACTCTGTGTATCGAAACTGTTGAAATTTCACGGCACTAGCTAGCACTAGCACCGCGTACATTTTTTAAAATCTTAAATCTGACCTACCAGCGGATGATGCCCCATAACTAGCAGTACGTAGAGGAAGACACACTGGAGGATAGCGCAGACGGTGCGACTCTTGTACCCTGTGCGGAGCGTCCCTGTTGGGTGCGGCAGCAACAGCACGGCAAACAGTACAACTTCTCCACGGAATGAATGTGTTATCAAAAACATGCATTTATTTAGCTAGTAATATTCAATAGAATATCATGTTCATGTGGTTCACTTGTTTAAATAAAGGGGGCTTAAGTAGGCTAAGTTCGAATATTTATTGGATTTAACAGCACTCTACGTAGTGTGAACGGGACTTTTTGAGGGACTTTTCGAGGGATTTTGTGGAGGAAACATCATCCAAGAAATTTCCTTTTTCATTCCAACAAATTTCCCTATAATCCAAACTAAAAATTTCCCAGAAATTTCCCTACTGGATTTTTGTTTTGACCAGTGAAAACCTTTAAAATTTTAGAAAAAGTATGACGATTTTCATTGGTTGAAAACAAAAAGTATGTATAACAACGTATATCCGTTACAAAACGATGGTTGAAATTATAATAAGTATTTTAGTAATGGATGTTATAGAAATTTTAGGAAATGTTTGTTATCTGAGGCTCCATGATGGAGATACGTGTTTAAAAGCCAACGAAATTTTGCGTTTTAGTTTTCTTGCTGATACTTGAGACATCGAAATGAGATATGTCGGCATCGAGATGTAAATACAGAAACAAAATCAAATGCATTAATAGGCCAAAAAATATCAATCTGTGCAAATACAATACTATTTACGTTTTAAAGCAGCTAGGAAAAACTATTTCATTATCAATTAAGGAAAAAGGGTATACAAAATTCGATACTCTGTAAAAATGTTTTGTACGTGTAGTTACCGTGTAGTTGCCATGCAAGAAAAGGGACTTATTTGTTGAACTTCCTTGTTTAACGCTTGTTTTGGACAGAATACAATACGCGAACTTTTTAAAATTGGTTAATTTTGTACAAAATTGTTTCATCCATTGGATAAAATTATTTGTTCAGGGCTCACTATCCTATTTAGTTAGAAATATTAAACAGAATATCAAAATCGAGGAATATGATTTTCGATCATGGACAGAGAACGATTGGCCCATTGTACGCCAGGGGATATTTAAACATTTTCACGAAAATTATGAAGCTTGAACAATTTTTCTGCAGCTCAGACGAAAGATAACGTGGTTTTTGAAAGGATGGACAAGAGGATAGGATAAATCTACAAGAATAATTAACAAGCATGTGGTTCAACTGTTTAAAAAGAGGGGGCTTAAGTAGGCTAAGTTCGTATATTTACGTTATATTTCCGGATTTAACAGCACTGTACGTAGTGTTCACGCACAACACTATATTTATGGTACATCGGGCTAGGGCGGTCCGTAAACAATATTTACTCGGTTTTGGGCTAAAGCGCCGGAGAAACACAACAGAAATACGTTTAAAATGCGCTGCAGTGCACAGAGTTCAAATAAAGAATGAATTGAAGTGAGTGCCTATCCTAAAGAAGCGAAAAATTGTGTTAAACAACTGCAGGCTGTACACAAAACGATACACACACACAAGCATAAGACAACACCTCCCCGCTCCGCTGTCTACCTAAGCCATATTACTAATACTACAGCTTGCAGTGATGCGATGGTCAAATCTCCGTTCGTCGTCCAGTGAAGATAAAAAACCTTTCATCCAAACAAAATGAATGGCCGTAGTGCAAGTAAATCGTTGAGCCAACAGCGGTAGCGGTGTTTACATAGCCTCCATATGTTTGTCCGTTCCCTTTGCTGACTTTGCAACTTTGGGAGTACTGCGGCTGAAGTAATATCCCGATTCAGTGCATTAACGTAAACCACACCATTCGTTTATCATCATCTGATACTAAACGATTGAACAATTATTAAGACTGTAACAATAAAAAAATATAAATTAAATATTCAGCAATTGCCATTATTGTTAATTGAACGTTACCGGAGTAAGAAAAACATCGCTGCAACGTGTTCTTGCTCAACACTGCCAAGTTTTCCGCCAAATTCTGGCAACGCTCCGTCAGACGATTATTTTGCACGCGCATTCGTGAAAATGGCGGCGTTGTCGAACTACTGTCGCTGCCAAATTTTTTGTACATCAAAATAATCAAAATAAAGCGACATTCTTCCGTGCCCGACGCCAGAGGCCGAACGAGCGCTTGTGGTGTGTGAAAAATTGTTGATAAATCATTCAGAAAACGACCCAGCGGTGTAGAAGAGTCAGATAACACACGCGACCGCGAGAGAAGGAGAGCTCGCCAGCGCAGCAGCAGCCGCGTGAATAAGCGCTTGTCAGCGGAGCACCCGCGGCCGCTCTTAAGGCTTTTGGCCAAGGTGAATGCAATTACTATATGTGTGCGCGCGTGCCTTGCGTCTGTGTGTGTGTACTCCCGCATCTCCAGTGTCCAGCGTGATCTCTCGAGTCTGGCCACCAGGTGCTGGTACTGTTACTAGTCGGATCTTGACATCTGCTTGTTTTATGACCGCCAGGTAAAGGTGGCACAGGTAGCAAGCGGGAAACGGCATCGGCAGGCGCGTGAAATATCCAAAGATCCTCCGATCACTGGGTATACCTTCTATAAATACTAAAGTGCATTCAATATTGCCTTGCAGTTCGCTTCTGGGCCACACATCATGCAACAGTCTGTGTCCGCGACTTCGTTCCGAGTGATAGACCTTTGCTGCAGCCACAACCACAAGATGTCCAAAAGCAGTTGATCGAGAAATCTGGCGGCAACAGAACGTCCTCTTAAGCATAATCTTTGCTAGAAGGACACTCGACAAAGGGTGTTGAAACGCCTCCGCCACTCCACGCCTTCAACACAGACACACAATCCACTCCGCTCCTTCAGCTTCACCTCCCCTCCGCCTTCACGATGAACAGCCAGACAACAGCCGGCAATCGCATCACATTCACCAACCAATTGCCGAATGGAACCATCAACATATCGGGCAATCCTGGCGGCGGTGGTGGCCCAACAATCATCTCAACTGCCCAGCTTCCAAACACCACAACCATTAAGACCATCACGGCTGGAATCGGGGGCCACCATCCGGGCCTGACGCAGGTGCACCACCAACAGTCGCCCCACCAGCAGCAGCAGACGCAATCCGTAGGTGCCACCCAAACACAAACCCTAGTTATTAAATCCAATCACCATGCTGTCACCCTGCCGGCGGGTCTAGTATCAAGTGCACCAGCAGGAATCGTAACAATGACCAAGACCATCAATCAGGTATCCACATCAAACAAACAGAAACAGAAAACAGGCGTTAGGCGAATGAGTCGTCCGATCCGGTTTATCTATATATTACCATTTTCCCTATATTCCCATTTTCACGTAAATCCAAGTACAATCCAATGCAATCGGAATGTAGTTACTTACACATACATTTAGGCTTACACATATTATGATACATTCATTTATGCTTTTACAGACGGCTTTCATCCTTCAATTATATCAGAAATCCCATTTTCTTCCCATATCCGAACCCTCCCAACCAATTCTATGCTTATTTTGTTACACATAGTAAGAACTCATGATTGTATTTTGTAGACCTATTGCTTTGAACGCTCGCTTTATGTAGAACAACAAATTGTAGACAAAAAACACGCCCCGCCCTGAAAACCCCTAACGAATTGGTCTGAACATCAAAATTAAATTTTCCCTTTGTGATCTGGGAAAGGGCGAACCCATCATAGCCGCGAGCCGGAACTGGTTGCATGCTGTAGGCAATTTTTGAATTCTCCCCCCCTAAACGCTTCAACCCCACTGTCGTAGAACTTAAATTCTCGATCTTCGTGGAACTTCTCTGACAAATACTAATCAAATTGTGTCCACAGGGCCAGCCGCTGCTTAACTCCATGCTACCGGCAGGAGTTGTGGTGGGCATGCGGCACCAGTCGCCGGCGCAGCAGCAGCAGCAGAAGAACGTGTCCGCCAATCCGCTGAGTCGCGTGGTAATCAACTCCCACATGTCTGGTGTGCGGCCACAGAGTCCATCGGTGAGTGTTCCCAAGCGATGCCATGCCATGTCATGCCATCTGAGTGGTGTAATGTTGTTGTGGTGGGTTCTTCTCTACTAATCCACACATCCCACAAATCCAATCCCAAAAACCCACAACATGTGCACATGATCCACACCAATCTATATACTGGGGCCCCACACATCCACACCACACACTACACTCGACACACCATTTGTCCAACCGATGAAAACCGAATTCGAATCGAATATCTCTCTGTTCTCTATTCTATCTTTTAGATAACTTTAAGCACACTTAATACAGGACAGACCCCGGCGTTGTTGGTGAAAACGGATAATGGATTCCAACTGTTGCGCGTAGGCACGGCCACGACGACAGGCCCGCCGACGGTGACACAGACCATGACCAATGCCAGCAATAACACCAACAGCCACCACACAACAAGCACCACAAACCATCCCACAACCACACAGATACGACTACAAACTGTGCCGGCTGCAGCTGTAAGTAGATATCATGGGCAACAACCATCCCAACAGCAGCAGCAGCAACAACAGCAGCAGCTGCAACAACAGCAGCAGCAACAGCAACTTCAGTCGCAACAAGCATCCAGCACTACAGCCAGCGTTAGCATAGCACTGCGCAAAACGATTGTCCGTACATCATCCACAATCCCATCCAGCAATAGCAACAATAACCATATAATTAATGCCTCCACCACCACCACCAACACCACCACCACTACTACCAACAACAACAGCAACAGCAAACCCGCTAATAACCAGCAGCAGCAGCAGAAGCTCCAACAGCAACTGAAGGCTCAGCAGCAACAGAAACAGCAGCAGCAGCAACATGCCGCCGCCACGGCTGCCGCAGCGGCTGCCGCTGCAGCCAATGTGCCCGTCACTATAAAAATTAAGCAAAACGTAAAAAGAAGAACTATCTCTCCTTCAGGATATATGCCATATATAGAATATATATATTTTGCTCTTCTACTCTCTGTTCTCCTTTTTGTCTGTTATGATGTTATTTGAATCTTATGATCTTATTTACGCTTCAGTTCAGTTTTAGTTCGACTTATTCGACAAATCAATTCATGATTACTCAACTCGTGATTTGTATGATATATCGATGTATTTTACTTAGCCTACGTTTTGCATGCATGCTGCATATCGTTGTGTATATCCGTATATATCTGTATCTGTTGTCTGTGTATTTGAAATACTCTCTCTTTATTTGGATTTAGTCTATGCGCTGCCTGCTAAGGCTTAGGCCAATGCCTGTTGCTGTTTCAGTTTCAGGACTCTGTCATCAGAAAAGACACAATATTTATATACATCATTCATAGGCTGAGGAGTAGTAGGGCTCATCTCAAATATGTGATGTGCTGGACTGCACTGCTGTGGAAGGAAGATAAAACTGCTTAAGCTCATCTCATCTGCCGCACACCTTCTAAGCCCTAAGCCATAACCATCACATGACCACCCCACCCCCCCTGAACATAAATTTGGAGTCCAGGAACCAACTGCCCGCCCACCCACAAGATATACCATAATCACCATTAATCTTCTACTATACATATATATATCATTATTTGTGGTTAATCTTACGCTTTTTCTCTCCTTATTTTGCACTTATTTTTGCGCTGTGTATTATCGAATATCGAATATACCGATCAGTCCGATTAAATCCGTGGCTAATCTATTGAATCCTTTCTTGATCTCCCTGCAGTCGATGACCAACACCACCGCCTCCAACAACATAATTGTCAATTCGGTGGCCAGCAGTAATGCCCACGGCTACACGACCTCATCGCAGCCGCCGCATCTGACGCAGCTCAACTCGCAGGCGCCCCACCTGCCGCAGATTACGCAAATCCAAACGATACCAGCACAGCACCAGCAGCAACAGCAGCACCAGCAACAGCCGGTGAACAATGTAAGCTCCTCGGGAGGAGCGCCGGCGACGACGAGCACAACGACAACAACGACGGCTCAGCAGGGAAATACCAAAGAAAAGTGTCGCAAGTTTCTAGCCAATTTAATTGAATTATCGACACGGGAACCGAAGCCAGTGGAGAAGAATGTGCGCACCCTCATCCAGGAGCTGGTTAATGCGAATGTGGAGCCCGAGGAGTTTTGTGATCGCCTGGAGCGTTTGCTCAACGCCAGTCCACAGCCCTGTCTCATTGGGTTTCTCAAGAAGAGCCTGCCACTGCTGCGTCAGGCCCTATACTCCAAGGAGCTGGTCATCGAGGGAATCAAACCGCCACCGCAACATGTAATCGGTCTGGCGGGACTCTCGCAACAGCTGCCCGTAAGCCCCGACACCGACACTGATTCTTAATTTGTTTTATATTGAAACATTTGTTGTATTTCTTGTAGAAAATCCAAGCGCAAATCCGTCCGATTGGCCCCAGCCAGACCACGACCATTGGACAGACGCAGGTGCGCATGATAACACCATCGCGCATGCCCACCATCGGCCACACGACGATATCGAAGCAGCCCAATATACGGTTGCCAACGGCGCCGCGACTCGTCAGCACGGGTGCCATTCGCACCCAGATACCCTCTTTGCAAGTGCCTGGACAGGCGGTAAGCTAAACCAGCTCCTTTCCCTTAGATAGATCACTCAATTTTCGTGTTTACGTTTCTTGTAGAACATTGTGCAAATCCGTGGACCGCAGCATGCTCAATTGCAGCGCACGGGAACTGTGCAGATCCGGGCCACGGCCCGACCGCAAAACACCACGCCCACGAACAAACTCACTGCCGTTAAGGTGGGCCAGACGCAGATCAAGGCGATAACGCCCAGCCTTCACCCGCCGATGCTGGCAGCCATATCGAACAGTAGTGGCCCGCCGCCCACGCCCACGCTGTCGGTGCTGTCGACGCTCAATTCAGCCTCGGCAACATCGCTGCCGGTGCCTTCTCTGCCCACGGTTCATTTGCCGCCGGAGGCGCTGAGAGCCCGTGAACAAATGCAGAATTCGCTGCACCACAACAACAATAACCACTTTGAGCCGAAGCTGGTGGAGATTAAGGCTGGGTCGCACCTGGAGCGAATGAACGCCTCACTGACACCCATCTCGGGCAAGACGCTGGTGAAGGCATCGCCAGCGATCAGCAAGGCGGCGGCGAGTAAAAAGAGGAGGGATGCCCTCGATGCCAAGGACGAGGCGAAGGCGAACAGTGCGAGCGGAGCGGCAGCGGCGGCCAATTCGTTTTTCCAACAGAGCTCGATGTCCTCTTCGATGTATGGGGACGATGATATCAACGACGTGGCCGCCATGGGCGGCGTCAACCTGGCCGAAGAGTCGCAGCGGATACTCGGCTGCACGGAGAACATCGGCACCCAGATACGCTCCTGTAAGGATGAGGTGTTCCTCAACATGCCCGCTCTGCAGGCGAGGATACGGACCATTACGACGGAGGTGGGTCTGGACGAACCATCGCAGGATGTGGCCGTCCTCATATCGCATGCCTGCCAAGAGCGTCTAAAGAACATTGTAGAGAAGTTGGCTGTGATAGCGGAGCACCGTATTGATGTCATCAAGGTGGGTGGAAATGGTGCAGCTGCCGATACTGTAAATCCTATAATGATAGTCCTTGCTTTGCTCCTTGCAGTTGGACCCCCGCTACGAGCCCGCCAAGGATGTGCGCGGCCAGATCAAGTTTCTGGAGGAGCTCGACAAGGCCGAGCAAAAGCGGCACGAGGAGCTCGAACGCGAAATGCTGCTCCGGGCTGCCAAGTCCAGGTCTCGTGTGGAGGATCCCGAGCAAGCCAAGATGAAGGCGAGGGTACGGTTTGACTAAATTTCTCTCGGATTCTCAGATTTGCTATAGTTTCATTTCATTCCATTGCTTAGGCCAAGGAAATGCAACGCGCAGAGATGGAGGAGCTGCGGCAGCGGGACGCTAATCTGACGGCGCTCCAGGCCATTGGACCCCGCAAGAAACTCAAACTGGATAGCGATGCGGCCAGTGCGGGAGTGGTATGTTCCCGATCGAATTAGACTTTCTGCAATTGACGCAATGCCTAACCAAATGCTTTCGCTTTTAGGGTTCCAGCGGTGGCGGACTGTTGAGCAGCTCGGGCTCGGCACCAACCACGTTAAGGCCGCGCATCAAGCGCGTCAATCTGCGGGACATGCTTTTCTATATGGAACAGGAACGCGAGTTTTGTCGCAGTTCCATGCTGTTCAAAACATACCTCAAGTGATCGCTGCTGTTCGTCATTCACATTGTCTTCTACTCCTGTTCCAGTTCCAATTCCATTGCACCATCACCGCCTCCCCTGCCCGGCCCTCTTGGCCTCTGGTAATGTTTCCAGATTCAGATTTCCTCCAATCCTCCAAATGCAATATAATTTAGCCTCTGATATAACCGATTTTATTCGTCGTCTCCGTTTCTTGTTTTTAGTTAGTAGCCCCTAGCCCCCACTCTATTTAAATTGTACTTTTAGAACCATAAAACCTTAAAACAAATTTTTTTGCTCTTGATTTTAAGTATAGTTTAAAGCTCGTTTATTTCCCCAATAAATTGTCTGTAAAACTTAAACCAAACCAATCCAAAAATGCAGAAAAAAAGCTAAGCATAAACGAAGAAAGAGAAGAAATACATAGGGAAGAAAGAGAACAGAGTAGAAAAGAAAGAACGCGCAGTCAGCAGGGGCGTTTGAATTGAAATTGTAACATAATGTTTGCATTAATTGCATTGACGGCCTTATCTAAACGATATAAACATAATTATTAATATTTAATTAATTACTAGCTTAGTTTGTTAAACGAAAACAAAATTGTAATTCCTAGGCCTTAAATGTAATGATGTGCAGCTGAATGAAGGCAAAGAGGATAAGTGGAACGAAAGCGAATCCGAGCAAAAAATTGATTATCGCAGATTTCAGATGCAGGTTTTTAAAACCATCAGAAAAGAAGTTCAGATTCAGCAAGGAAACACACACATCAGAGGAAACCATTTAAAGCATATATTGAATTAGTTCTAGTTGTTTAAACTTTAAACCACTTGCTGTAATTTTAAATAACATATTATGTATAAAACCAACTACGCAACCCCAACAAATTGTACATAAAACGTAGGCTAAGGATCTTCTAATAGTTATAAAATTAGGTAAACCGAGCGTAATTCACAAATTCGACAAAATTATGATAAAGACCGCGGCTGCGGATGTCTAGGCATTACGAGAACTAAACATGTTTTTTTTTTTTGATTAGAAGCGCTCGTTCATCCATTTAGAGACACGATTCAATAGTATCTGCATACATAAATAAGTGTGCAGGACCTGGTGGGGCCAATTTGTGGCCCAGATCTCGCCCTGTCATCTGCTATCGGACCAAGCGGCAGGCGGATCGATCGGCATTGGCTCTCCGGCTATACCACCTTTAATCCTCCCTCCCTCCCTAAACACACACTACACAAACAAAAATAGATAAATTTGTATACAATTAGCCAGCAAATCTTGTAAAATACAGTCCCCACACAAATGCAAATGTAAGCGGAATCGAGTTACAAAATCAAAAATAAATTGACATTACATTTCATGAAATTTCAAGAAAAATTAAACAAAAGCATTTCTCAAATTCAAAGTTCTTTGTGTGTAAGTTCAATAAATAAAAGTTGTCCTGTCGTTAATAAGAAATGCACAGAGCAGCAGAAAAGAAAAGAAAATGCAGGCAAAAAAGCAAAATCGACCGAAAAAACACAGAGCATCGCATAGTTTTGGTAGGCATATATCTGAATATATTATATATAGTATATATATATGTATACTTATTATGTTTTACAATTACATACGCATAAAACAAACTAAATCCTACAAAAACAAACAAAAAAATAAAAGGAAAAAAATTCAGAACACTTGTGTGCACGGGGAATACATACATACAACATGCTCGATTATACGGAGTCGAGTATACTTTATATAGGGGTGAGCTCCAGAAATGGAAGGAATTTAAGTGCAGCAAATATACAATTTATTTTTTTCAATGATGGTATCTCAGTTAATTAGCTAGTTAATTGATTAAAATGTATGTAGTTGAATTAAATAATTTTATTGATATTTTTACAATAATTTGTATTATGTTAAATATTCTTAATGCATTTTTTTGTCGTTCTAACACAAAAATAAAAAATGCCCCCAAATTTACATTGGGATACAAAAAAAAAACTCACAAAAATTGGCACATTATCCATAATAACATTATCTTTTGCCTTTATATTTATTTGTTTTTCAAGTTTGCTTAAATCAGTTTTAGATTTCTAAGTAGCTGCTTTTCTTTATTCAAATTAAGAGTTGGGCGCCAAATGCACATTGTGCCTGGCATAGCTCATATCAATTGTGTTGGAAAATACTTCGGTTGCAGTTGTTTCACGGACACAGCACACAACCAGCAAAACAGTGTTGGTAACCGTTCGAATCCGCTCGGAAATGGGCAGCAGACCTTATATTCTTTAAAATGACTGAATTCTTGGCCGAAAACAATGCCTGTGGCCAGAACCTGCTTAATATTGTGTCGGTGGGCAACTCCATCATAGCAGAGATCCTTCGGCTGAAGGACTATGTTCCCCAAATGTATCGGTAGGTGCAATTAGGTCCCAAAAAGCAATAATGAAAATCTGACCTGCCATGCATGCAGATTGGAGACAAAGGCCGATCGGGAGAAATATGGCGAGATTATACTCGACTTTAGCTACTTTAAGGTGGCCGAAGAGCACGAAAAGAAAATCGAACAGAGCCCGGTAAGCAGTAGAGTGAATATTTAGGCAGAAGCACTTTCATTGGTTGGCATTTCATGGTGTAGGAGTTCAGCGAATTGGATGATGACATTCGGTGCCATTTGCCGCTGATTAGACGCTTTTATCTGGCCTTCCAGAGCATTCATCACTATGCCAAAGACCTGCAGCAGTACATCGAGGAGCTGAACAGTGAATACTATATCCAGCAAACGTTGGAGACGGTGCTTCAGGACGAGGAGGGTAAGCAACTCCTGTGCGAGTCACTCTATTTGTATGGAGTTATTTTGCTTCTTCTTGACTACCACATTTCCGGCGATGTGAGGGAGCGTCTTTTGATCTCCTACTACCGCTATAGTGGCGGCGATGCCACGCCTAGTGGCGACGAGAGCAACATCCACGATGTTTGTCTACTCCTGCGGTCCACGGGGTACGTGCATCCCTCGGAGGCTGCCAAAATATTAAGTTTGGGAGGGAAACAGGCAGCGGCGGGAGCTGCCAATCTGGTGGTTCCCAAATACCCCGAAGCGTACTTCGCCCGGTTTCGCTTTGATGCGAACTTCATAGATCTGGTCATTGCCCGTCTTCGCTGCGATGACATCTACAATCAGTTGGCCATATATCCGCACCCTACTCATCGATCAACGGCCCTCTCCTCCCAGGCGGCAATGCTGTACGTGTGTCTCTACTTCTGCCCCCAGGTGCTGCACGTCCAGGGCTCCCAGATGCGCGAAATTGTGGACAAGTTCTACTGCGACAATTGGATCATATCCGTGTACATGGGCATCACGGTGAACTTGGTCGACGCCTGGCTGGACTTCCAGGCTGCCAGATCTGCCATAGCGAATATTGTGAATACCGCAACCGTTAAGACGCTGTGCCAGCAGCAATGCGAGCAGCTGGCAAAGACGCTCCAAAAGACCCAAGAGATTGTCCGAGAAGGAGTCCTCGACGACGGCTTCGTGCTGCAGCATGCCAACAAACTGATTGTTCTGATGCGTCAGTGCAATGTCCTGCTACGCTGGTACTGCCTGCACACCTCGCGAGAGGTATTCATCATATCGTGCATTGCAGTCCAGCCCAGCCACGTGCACCAGTTGGTGCTCAAGGAGCTGAAATTCAACAGGAACGCTCTGTATCATCTTCTGCTCAACTGCAGCCAAATGGAGCTAACTGTACGGGAGCTGCTGGGCGAGGTTCAGCAGAGCAGGGAAGAGCGCTGGAGCAAGAGTCGCGAAGGGGCCATGCAGCGTTTACAGGAGCTGAGCGAAGCTTTTGCCGGAACCCGGCCGCTGGCGAAAATCGAGTCGAATGCCCAGCTGCAGCAGTGGTTCGGTGAGGTGGCCAAGCGGCTCCAGAAACTGGAAATAGGTAGGCCGCAAAAGTCCGGTCGGCTCATCATTCAGATAATGCAGGCTCTGGACGAGGTGCAAGAGTACCACAATCTGCACGCCAATATGCTGGTGAAGCAGCAGCTGCAGGAGACGCGGGATCTGCTCAATCGGATGGCACAGGTACCATTACAGCTACAGCTATTCTAAAGCGATATTTAATCCCCAAGAACCTCTCTCGTTTAGTTGATCAACCTCAAGGAGGACATTGAGATCCAGATACAGATGATCACCGACTTCAGCTATGCCTGGCATTTGCTGCAGCGGGACTTCAGGCCCCTCATGCAGGAGCACATCAAGCGGCAGCCGCACGCAGTCCGCGGTATTCGGTCAGTGTTCCTCAAGCTGGCCAGCACTCTGGAGGTGCCCCTGATGAGGATTAATCAGGCTAAGAGCGAGGATCTCGTGTCCGTTTCCAACTATTACAGCACAGAGCTGGCCAACTTTCTGCGTCGAGTGCTCCAGATTGTCCCAGAGACAATGTTCAGTATTCTGGCGAGGATTATCAACCTTCTGACAAACGTCATCAAGGAGTTCCCCACGCGCCTGGACAAGGACAAGCTGAAGGAGTACGCCCAATTCGAGGAGCGGACCAAGGTAGCTCAGTTGACCAACTCCATTGCTGTGTTTACCAAGGGAATCCTCATGATGAAAACTACGCTAGTGGGGGTGATCGAGCTGGACCCCAAGCAGCTTCTGGAGGATGGCATTCGAAAGGAGCTCGTCAATCATTTGGCTAATGCCTACAATCTGGGACTGATTTTCACCTCCGAGAAGGGCAAGTCGCAGGTGCAGCTCATGCAAGAGAAGCTCCAGGCTCTGGCCAAGACCATTGAGGGATATCGCAGATCTTTCGAGTACATTGAGGACTATCTGAGGGTGCAGGGTCTGGGCATTCTGCTGGAGGAGTCCCAGCGCATCATCAGCTACAATGTGGAGAAGGAGTGCAATGCCTTCCTGCGGAACAAGGTCCAGGAATGGCAGTCAAGCCATCAGAGCCAGATCATACCTATTCCCAACTTCCCGCCCTTGCAGGGGGACCCATCGAACTCCAACAACTTCATTGGACGCCTGGCACACGAGCTCCTGCGCTGCACAGAGCCCAAGCAGACCATCTACATGGACCTGAAGCGGACCTGGTATGAGAAGCGAGCCCCGCACACGGCGGTGCTATCCGCCTCTAGTTTCTTTGGCATTCTGCGCGAAGCTCTAGACCCTGCTGGTATGGTCGGATTGGAGCGGCTCTATGCCCACATGCTGGCGGACGAACTGAAGCGCAATCTGGAGCGGCTTCAGAAGAACATCACCTCGGATCGCATGTGGCGGGACGCCCTGGAAAGTCTTACGAAAGAGCTGGAGTCGCGCGACTTCCCCGGCTCCGAGGTGGCCAAGCAGCCGCTCAAGTATTATCTGGATTACACACAGCGCTGGATGAAGGTGTGGCCCCGACTCTTGGACTGGGTTCTCTCGGTGGGTCAGAAGCAAATGCTGCGCCAGCAAATCGCCACCGAGTTGAGCTTTAGCAGCAAATGCGAGGCCAAGCTGTTGCAGAATACGGCAGACACGTTGAACCGGTGAGTACTGAGTACGAGGAGTCCCAGTCCCAGAGGAGTTATCATATTCCATCTCCCTTACAGCGCCTTCCTGCTGGAACTCTCGCGTAGCAAGGAACTGTGCGATGAGCAGGGCGTGGGGATGCTGACAGAGCTTGAGGACATCCTCTTCTACACGGGTAACTTTGATCCCTTGAAACAAGTGTTCTTCCCAACGAAGAACACACACAATGTTTCGTTGTTTCTCTTCCTCTTCACCATTGCCCATGTGGATAGACTGCAGCATTCCGCCAACACAGATTGCCTCCTGCCCAAGGCATCCAAAGATGTGATTGATTGTGTGCCCCTTGTGGTGGGCCTGCTGACCATTCTTCAGCAGTTCCACAGGAACGTCAAGATGCTGTACATCTCTTACATGAGTCAGTATGTGGTAACGGTGGCCGAGGCGCAGTTGTCGTGAGTGTGAAATTGTATTGCCCACCAGGAATCCATTATGCAAATGTTGTCTTGTTTCTAGGGACAAGGAACTGCTGGGACCCGAAGTGACCACTGTGCTTCATTTCCTGCAGACCTTTGTGCGGCTGGGGCGCCTGCCGCTGGGAGTCCTCGAGCAGCGCATACCCAACATGATACTTTCCGAGTTCGAGTATCTTGCCACGCCCATTAAATGAGGCAGTCCTTAGGCTACACAAACTTTAATAAATTCAAAACATAACAAAGAAATGCCTCGTTGAGGTACAAATGGAGATAGGAGTGGGCTACAACAACAGCAACAAACTGAGGATCAGGATGAGTAAGTAAAATCCGTTTCCCCCATGGAGCGAGCTTATTTACGTGATGACGGTGGGAGAATTGCGGCCAGTGAACTTGGGCAGCTGAGAAATCTCCAGGGCAATGTCAATCAAGGGCTTCAGCATGACGCTGGCCTGGCCCAGGACATTATCCTTCTCATACGAATCAATGTACAAACTGTAAGAAGGAAAAGCAAGCGTCGTAAATAATGAAAGAGTTAACACAGTTACTGCCAGTACTCACCGCACTGTGGCGCCGGAACTGCCTGTGCCACTGAGACGGAACACAATGCGGCTACCATCCTCGAAGACAATGCGTAGACCCTGCTTGGTGGCCACTGACTTGTCCACAGGATCTGTATAGCTGAAGTTGTCCGCCTCCTTCACCTTGTAGCTCTTGCCGCCGCTGGAGAAACTCTTGCCCACAAATCCTGCCGCCGTGATGGTCTTTTCCATGGTGTCCATCATCTCGTTGCAGGGATCCGAGGCGCACTCCTCGTAGTCGTAGCGGGTGAAGTAGTTGCGGCCGTAGATGGACCAGTGCTGCTTGAGGATATCCTCGATGCCCTTGCCCGTGTGCTGCATCACCGAGATCCAGGCAAGGACTGCCCAGATGCCATCCTTTTCGCGGATGTGATTGGAACCGGTGCCAAAGCTCTCCTCGCCGCACAGACAGAGGCGGCCGGCATCCATAAGATTACCAAAGTACTTCCAACCCGTGGGTACCTCGAAGACCTCCTTGCCGAGCTTCTTACCCACAAGATCCACAGCTGAAGCGGTGGGCATGCTGCGAGCGAATCCCTGGACGCCGTTCTTCTTGAAGTACGGAATGGCCTCCAGGTAATGGGCAATCACGGCCAGCGAGTCGCTGGGTGTCACGAAGAAGGCCTTGTGACCGATGATCATGTTACGATCGCCATCACCGTCAAAGGCGGCACCAATATCGTAGTCACCCTCGGCGACTGTGTCCACCAGATCCTTGGCGTAGGTCAGATTTGGATCGGGGTGCAGTCCACCAAAGTCTGGCAGTGGAGTGGTGTGGACCACGCAGGACTCACTGGCGCCTAAACTCTTCAGGAAGATTTCCTTCACGTAGGGCCCGGTGACACCGTTCATCGCATCAATCCTCATCTTCAGGGGCTTGCCCGTGACCTTGCCGCTGACAAACTCCTTGAGTTTGCTCATGTCAAAGATCTCTTCCATGAGGCGCAGATAGTCGGCCACCGAATCGATGACGTTCACGGCGAAGGGCTTGCCTGCGATTTCGAAGTTACTCACGCCCACCTTAGAGATGTCGATCTGCAGGCCACGCACCAGCTTGTACTCCTTGATCTCGGTGGTCAGCTTGTAGATGCTGTTGGTGAAGGCATCCGGGGCTGGTCCACCGTTCTCGCAGTTAAACTTGATGCCGAAATCGTTCTCGGGGCCGCCCGGATTGTGAGAAGCAGTCAAGACAATGCCACCTAAAGGGTTCGTGAGAGACGGATTAATTTCATTAATTGACCTGGGAGACCTCTAGCAGATCACAGCGCGACAAATAGATGGATAGATGCTTCGTTACGTGGTGGCTGTTATCAGCAAAGCTCTTTTGCTTTTACAGCCACAGTGAAACCCACATCTGATACACTCACCCAAGGCCTTGTTGTGACGAATCAGGCTGGACACCGCCGGAGTTGAGAGGATGCCGTTTTGGCCAACTAGCAACTTGGACACACCGTTCGCAGCCGCGATTCGGATAATCAGCTCGGCAGCTTCCTTGCAGTAGTAGCGGCCATCGCCACCCACGACCAGGGTGGAGCCAGCAAGAGCAGCTCCATTGGCGGACAAAGTGGCCTGGATAAAATTTTCCGTGTAGTTGGGCTGCACGAAAACCTTCACCTGTGGGCGGAGGAGCAGAACGGGGGAATTCGAGAGACCCGAGATGATTTTCGTGAACTTTGTTTTAAACCTTTTTGCGCAATCCACTAGTGCCTGGCTTCTGGCCCTCGTAGGGCGTCGTTTGGACTGTTTCCACGCTGAGAGACATGCTGCTAACCACTGGAGTTTTCCGGCTGCTGGTAGATTTCCAACTGGACGACCGACCTGCGTTTGCGTGCGATGAAAATTGAGTGTCAGCCTCAGCTAAGCAAATTCTACTCCCACTGATAAGCGAGCGCGATGTTCTGGCGGTTCGGCTGCGTCGGCACTGATAAGCGCTATCATCGGTGCGTGCTGCCCCTCAGACATTACCATTGCTTAGGGGGTGTGTATTAAGAGATTTTCTTGATCATTAATTTATTAATCAATGCATTAAAATCGTTAAATGGTTTGGATCATCATTATTTATCATAATTCAATTCCCATGCCTCGTCAAACGCATATGGCGGCTGTGTTTGGTGTAGGGTGCAATGTCATTCAAGGGCATTCTTATTTAGTTGCCGGCTAATGAATGTCTTGACCGAAAAGTATGTGAATAGTAATTATGCTCTGTCTGCCGAGAGTCATAACATATGATCAAACAAATATTTAATAGATTCAGCCAAATAAACAAAAACAAGTTTACATTTGTTTAGGTTTTTTTGAAATAACATACATAGAATAGCTCTGTTAGTTAACAGATCAGAGCTGCATAAGCAGGCAATCGCAGTCGTTTGTACTGTTTGTGCATACTCCATGGTCACACTGTTGTGTCTGTTTAAAAATTGAATTAGTTTAAAATTCAAGTTTTGTATGAAAGCAAGCAAGTATTATTTGTGAGGGCTGAGGCGCTGAGGACGAAAATACTCGGAGAAGGCTCCACAATATTGGATAAATCCGTTCTTATGAAACATTGATGCAATCAACATGGTTTTTATCTCCTTACACATTAATAAAATGAATACCGGGTACAAAATTAAGAAAATATAACAATATAATATCCATATAATCCGCTTGCTAAGTAACTTATGTATTAGTGTTTTAAAGTTATAGCCAGAAGGAAAAAATAAAATCAGCAGTGGCTACGCAACGGCTTCCACGCGCTTACTTATTTTCTCTCTCTCTCTCGTCCTCATGCAGTGTGCACGAATCGGCGACAGAGAGCGAGATATACGGCTGGTGTCAGAGTGATGATGGAAAAACAAGAGATAAATATAGAATCAAAATGTTAAAAAAAATGAAAACAGATATAATCTAATATATGATAATATCTTCCAAACAGTTCTCCTGATTTTTATGCAATTTGTATAGCAAAAAATCTATTTTCCCTTATGCCCTTATGCGAACAGCGATATCAAAAGACATACAAAATATACATACTTATATAAATTACATAAATTATTAGCTCACATAAATACAATACTGACTGAGTAACGGTATAAAGTAGACGTTCACAGCATTCCCGGTCGAAAGCTATATACGCTACCACGATGGGCCAGTTTCCGAGCCTCTGGGTTGGTGCTCAGGGAACAATAGAGGCAGAAGGCTCTCACGATCCCCCAGCGTGGTGAAAGACTTTGACCTGAACTGATGCGTGCACTGAGTAAGGACCTCTTCCTCTCCGTTCGCTACACTGCAGATACTTATGTAACAGTGTTTTTAGCGTTTAATAGTGCGCTAAAAAAAGCAGATGTCGACCACACGTCACAAAAGCCCACACACCCACACATCATATTGAACTTTTAGCTTTAACTTTAATACATGTAAATGCTTGTAAATGCAAAACATAATTACACTTCCATGTCTTTTGGCTGTTTAAACATATCGGCAACATACTCGTAGGTCAGTTTCAAGAGATACTGGAACGACTTGTTCTGCGGCATGTCGTCTAGTTCTGTGCTCTCTAGGAACTCCTCCATGGGCGGCAGAAAGTTGTCGCCGTCCTGGCCCATCAGCTCCGAGATTTCAATGATTTTGAAGAATAGTAGCTTCTGCATGTATTCCACTGCATTATTGGGGTCATAGTCGATCCAGTTGTCGCGGCGTATGGCCGCACACCAGATCTTGTGGCGCAGATCGTAGGGCTGCTCCACAAAGCTCAGAAGCTCCAGGGCCTTGCCAAACTCCACTTCGGTGGCAGTGTCGTTTTCATCGGCGATGTATAGCTGTGGATAATTTAATATTTAAAAAAAAATGTACGACACTATTGACAGACGAACTTACATCGATAATATCTTCAGCTCTGAGCACTTTTTGTTTTACTGGGTCGAGGCCAAATTTTTGCAATACGTCAGGGCTCAATTGCGACTGGTACTCGATGAGCCTTAGATAAGCATTAATCTTCTCCATCTGTAACGTCAGGTGGTCGGATTCGGGCGCTGTATAAGTAGCCAGTTTGGCCAGAGACAACATTGCCTTTTTGCGACCCACAATCTCCTTCTCATTTTGAGCCAGCTCGTACAGCACCTTAGCCGCCCGCTCATAGTCGCCGTTGAACATCAGCTGAATCCAGCCCAGCGATGGATGGTCACGCATGAACTGTGCCAACGCTGTCGGGTTGCCCTTGAAGCGCTCGAATACTTCGCCATGCCGCTTCTGCCGCAGATGCCAGCTGATGGCAAACTGCGCGAAGTCAAACTCTTCGTATTTGCGCATGTAATCATCCAAACGTTCCTTGTCATGGGTCTCGTCGCATATTAGCACAAGACTGTGAAAGTCCATATACTTTTCAGCCAACTTAGCTGCGTAGTCGTACTTTCGATCCTTGACTGGAAAAGGAATGAATGTGAAATACAGTCCAAGGTATATTGAAACCCAACTTACTAAGAGCTAAGATGAGTTCACCGCGCTGTGCCTCAAACTGCTGTTGCAATACATTAGCCTTCTCCGATCCTCCAACACTATCCAAATGGCTCTTGCGCCCCTCAAGCACCAAGTCCACTAGCTCGTATATTTGCTGGTACAACTTCTGCTTTAACTCTGTCTCACTGATGCACTGGGCACCATAGCGCAGGCTGAGGTCTATGAGGCGATTGAGTGTGTCCCGAACCCCAGCGCTGCCCGACATGGCCGTCCAAGGAAGGTTCTCGCAGGCGTCCAGTCTCTCGTTGTGCGGTTTAAAGTTGTTGGCCTGCTGCTCACGATGTATAAACACCTGGCCTAGCGTATCGAGGACAATGGTATTGATGTCGTTGAGGAATTGGGCCACAATTACGGTAGTTTCTCTCTGAGCTGAAATCTGATTGTCAGCCATTTCAGCTAGGGCTTCGAATACAAACTGGAATTTGCACAGTTTCACATAGAATATATCCTGGTTGGTTAGGCTGCCATTGGGCTTCTCTTCCCACATGGCGACAGTGGAATCGATGGCATGTTCGATGATTTTTGGTAGTTTGGCCTGCAAGGAGCGCAGTGCCATGGCAGCCACAATTTTCTCGCTAATATCGGACAAAATAAAACTGGTCGGCTTCAGCACATTACTACCACAGGGTATGGCATTGAGCTGGAATGAATGGTTGCAAGATAAATTAAATAAATCGGGATAAGAAGAACAATAATAATCACCTTCTCCCAAATGCTGCTAGCATGAAGAAATGAGATAAAGTGATCGAAGGCAAGGGTTTTGTCACGTAGCTGATGGATGATTTGCATGGAACGTGAGCTCCCCAACGCATGACGATTGCCATCGTTATCGCCTAGGACCTCTTCCCAGCGCGGATCGGCGATTGGAAGATCCTCGGCCAAGTCCTCTGCTATTGTGATGATAATTCTAATGCAAATGAAAGTATTTGATAGCCAATAGTATTATTGCAAAGGATTCAAGTGTTCATACCTATCCAACTTGTAGGCATCCAAGGGTGCACCACTTGGATCGGGCTCACTGACAGTGCGCAGAAGCTCCCCGATAATGGTCTTCACCATGTTGTTATTACGCTTTAAATGGTAGACGAAGGCAGCCTTTAACTGGCCCACTTCGTCACTTAGATCGCTGTACAACTCCTCCGGATCGAGTTCGAACATGTGCAGATTATTGCTACTTCCAGTCATTGCGGTCAGTGTAGACTGATCGGGAGCAGTGAAACTCCCGAGCATAGCTGGTGCAAATAGATCGGGTGTATTGTAGGAGCTCATATTATGCAGTTCGTTGGCATCAAAGTCGCCGGGTGTGATGGAAACCAGTCCGTGCGTGCGACTGAAGAACAGCGGCAGGCGACTGCAGACAGCGGCACAAAGGATTCGATCGTCGTGCAAGTGGAACTCAATCTTCTCCGCCTCAAGTTCGGCTGTGGGCACTGCGTTTGACAATTGCAAAGGATAGACAACCTTTGGGGTGTAGAGGTAGATGTGGCTGCTCCCTATAATGAAGCGAAGGCTGACGCAATCCTCTTTGGTCTTGGCGTTGTAGAATTTATTAAACTTGAGTGGCGTGAATGACTCCAGAAGCATGCTATGCTCTTGGGAACTGGCAACAGCTAGGAATAGTATCAATATAAATATCAATAGTATTTTTTGATTTGAATGACAAATAATGTAATGCCAATACGCACCAACGGCATAGAACATCTGTGGAGCATGGGCAGCGTTGACAGCTCCAGCCAATATGTAAGACTTTTCATCAACGATATGAAAATCTAGTAGATGCAACTCGATTTCCACATTGTCCGCCGGAGGACGGATATTCCAGAACTTTTGCTTAAACTCTTCGCGAATCCTGCGCACCACCTCTGCATCCTCGTAGATTACATTTTCTGTATTACCTTTGTTTGATAAACTCCAGCGCTGGATCGAACTATCCGAGAGCACAGCCACCACGGTTTCACCTTCAGGAGAATTTCTCTCACAGCACATGCCAACCAAGAGCTGGAAAATATGTTTTATATTAATTGGGAAACCTATTTCAATGGTAATGAACGTCTCACCGGATCTCTGTCGCCACCCGTATTCATTCCAATCAGCATGGAGGCAAATTTTTTGCCAAAACCACCAAGCAAACTGGTGGCCGGCTTTATAGTCTTGTGGTGCAACGAGTATCTGCCATTGGTGAGGCCTACGCGGAGAAATACTAAAGTACAGGTCGTGGTCACAGCAAGGTAGCCCTGTTGCGAAGGTAGATTTATGAGCTGAACGAAGTCCTGACCGGTCAAGATCGGTAGATTCACATTATTTCCGTCATGGGCAATAGATGACCAATAGCGCACATCTCCCGTTGCAGAGACGGCTATGCAGGATGCCATTTGTTGGCCCTCTGTCTGGAATACACTAATCAAGTCACTTTTGTACCCCAAATCGGAGTATGGCAGTTGTAGTTCGCGGCATTGAGACAAGCCACTGCCCCGTCTAGGCTGATTGCCATTGCGTGGCGAAGACTTGGACGACTCTTTGTACTGCCAAATTAGAAGTCGACGGCCGTGCACAACCTGAAATTGGGCGAAAATTAAATTCACAGCCAAATCATTTTTCGACTAACAGTGTTTTTAGCGTTTAATAGTGCGCTAAAAAAAGCAGATGTCGACCACACGTCACAAAAGCCCACACACCCACACATCATATTGAACTTTTAGCTTTAACTTTAATACATGTAAATGCTTGTAAATGCAAAACATAATTACACTTCCATGTCTTCTGGCTGTTTAAACATATCGGCAACATACTCGTAGGTCAGTTTCAAGAGATACTGGAACGACTTGTTCTGCGGCATGTCGTCTAGTTCTGTGCTCTCTAGGAACTCCTCCATGGGCGGCAGAAAGTTGTCGCCGTCCTGGCCCATCAGCTCCGAGATTTCAATGATTTTGAAGAATAGTAGCTTCTGCATGTATTCCACTGCATTATTGGGGTCATAGTCGATCCAGTTGTCGCGGCGTATGGCCGCACACCAGATCTTGTGGCGCAGATCGTAGGGCTGCTCCACAAAGCTCAGAAGCTCCAAGGCCTTGCCAAACTCCACTTCGGTGGCAGTGTCGTTTTCATCGGCGATGTATAGCTGTGGATAATTTAATATTTAAAAAAAAATGTACGACACTATTGACAGACGAACTTACATCGATAATATCTTCAGCTCTGAGCACTTTTTGTTCTACTGGGTCGAGGCCAAAGTTTTGCAATACGTCAGGGCTCAATTGCGACTGGTACTCGATGAGCCTTAGATAAGCATTAATCTTCTCCATCTGTAACGTCAGGTGGTCGGATTCAGGCGCTGTATAAGTAGCCAGTTTGGCCAGAGACAACATTGCCTTTTTGCGACCCACAATCTCCTTCTCATTTTGAGCCAGCTCGTACAGCACCTTAGCCGCCCGCTCATAGTCGCCGTTGAACATCAGCTGAATCCAGCCCAGCGATGGATGGTCACGCATGAACTGTGCCAACGCTGTCGGGTTGCCCTTGAAGCGCTCGAATACTTCGCCATGCCGCTTCTGCCGCAGATGCCAGCTGATGGCAAACTGCGCGAAGTCAAACTCTTCGTATTTGCGCATGTAATCATCCAAACGTTCCTTGTCATGGGTCTCGTCGCATATTAGCACAAGACTGTGAAAGTCCATATACTTTTCAGCCAACTTAGCTGCGTAGTCGTACTTTCGATCCTTGACTGGAAAAGGAATGAATGTGAAATACAGTCCAAGGTATATTGAAACCCAACTTACTAAGAGCTAAGATGAGTTCACCGCGCTGTGCCTCAAACTGCTGTTGCAATACATTAGCCTTCTCCGATCCTCCAACACTATCCAAATGGCTCTTGCGCCCCTCAAGCACCAAGTCCACTAGCTCGTATATTTGCTGGTACAACTTCTGCTTTAACTCTGTCTCACTGATGCACTGGGCACCATAGCGCAGGCTGAGGTCTATGAGGCGATTGAGTGTGTCCCGAACCCCAGCGCTGCCCGACATGGCCGTCCAAGGAAGGTTCTCGCAGGCGTCCAGTCTCTCGTTGTGCGGTTTAAAGTTGTTGGCCTGCTGCTCACGATGTATAAACACCTGGCCTAGCGTATCGAGGACAATGGTATTGATGTCGTTGAGGAATTGGGCCACAATTACGGTAGTTTCTCTCTGAGCTGAAATCTGATTGTCAGCCATTTCAGCTAGGGCTTCGAATACAAACTGGAATTTGCACAGTTTCACATAGAATATATCCTGGTTGGTTAGGCTGCCATTGGGCTTCTCTTCCCACATGGCGACAGTGGAATCGATGGCATGTTCGATGATTTTTGGTAGTTTGACCTGCAAGGAGCGCAGTGCCATGGCAGCCACAATTTTCTCGCTAATATCGGACAAAATAAAACTGGTCGGCTTCAGCACATTACTACCACAGGGTATGGCATTGAGCTGGAATGAATGGTTGCAAGATAAATTAAATAAATCGGGATAAGAAGAACAATAATAATCACCTTCTCCCAAATGCTGCTAGCATGAAGAAATGAGATAAAGTGATCGAAGGCAAGGGTTTTGTCACGTAGCTGATGGATGATTTGCATGGAACGTGAGCTCCCCAACGCATGACGATTGCCATCGTTATCGCCTAGGACCTCTTCCCAGTGCGGATCGGCGATTGGAAGATCCTCGGCCAAGTCCTCTGCTATTGTGATGATAATTCTAATGCAAATGAAAGTATTTGATAGCCAATAGTATTATTGCAAAGGATTCAAGTGTTCATACCTATCCAACTTGTAGGTATCCAAGGGTGCACCACTTGGATCGGGCTCACTGACAGTGCGCAGAAGCTCCCCGATAATGGTCTTCACCATGTTGTTATTACGCTTTAAATGGTAGACGAAGGCAGCCTTTAACTGGCCCACTTCGTCACTTAGATCGCTGTACAACTCCTCCGGATCGAGTTCGAACATGTGCAGATTATTGCTACTTCCAGTCATTGCGGTCAGTGTAGACTGATCGGGAGCAGTGAAACTCCCGAGCATAGCTGGTGCAAATAGATCGGGTGTATTGTAGGAGCTCATATTATGCAGTTCGTTGGCATCAAAGTCGCCGGGTGTGATGGAAACCAGTCCGTGCGTGCGACTGAAGAACAGCGGCAGGCGACTGCAGACAGCGGCACAAAGGATTCGATCGTCGTGCAAGTGGAACTCAATCTTCTCCGCCTCAAGTTCGGCTGTGGGCACTGCGTTTGACAATTGCAAAGGATAGACAACCTTTGGGGTGTAGAGGTAGATGTGGCTGCTCCCTATAATGAAGCGAAGGCTGACGCAATCCTCTTTGGTCTTGGCGTTGTAGAATTTATTAAACTTGAGTGGCGTGAATGACTCCAGAAGCATGCTATGCTCTTGGGAACTGGCAACAGCTAGGAATAGTATCAATATAAATATCAATAGTATTTTTTGATTTGAATGACAAATAATGTAATGCCAATACGCACCAACGGCATAGAACATCTGTGGAGCATGGGCAGCGTTGACAGCTCCAGCCAATATGTAAGACTTTTCATCAACGATATGAAAATCTAGTAGATGCAACTCGATTTCCACATTGTCCGCCGGAGGACGGATATTCCAGAACTTTTGCTTAAACTCTTCGCGAATCCTGCGCACCACCTCTGCATCCTCGTAGATTAAATTTTCTGTATTACCTTTGTTTGATAAACTCCAGCGCTGGATCGAACTATCCGAGAGCACAGCCACCACGGTTTCACCTTCAGGAGAATTTCTCTCACAGCACATGCCAACCAAGAGCTGGAAAATATGTTTTATATTAATTGGGAAACCTATTTCAATGGTAATGAACGTCTCACCGGATCTCTGTCGCCACCCGTATTCATTCCAATCAGCATGGAGGCAAATTTTTTGCCAAAACCACCAAGCAAACTGGTGGCCGGCTTTATAGTCTTGTGGTGCAACGAGTATCTGCCATTGGTGAGGCCTACGCGGAGAAATACTAAAGTACAGGTCGTGGTCACAGCAAGGTAGCCCTGTTGCGAAGGTAGATTTATGAGCTGAACGAAGTCCTGACCGGTCAAGATCGGTAGATTCACATTATTTCCGTCATGGGCAATAGATGACCAATAGCGCACATCTCCCGTTGCAGAGACGGCTATGCAGGATGCCATTTGTTAGCCCTCTGTCTGGAATACACTAATCAAGTCACTTTTGTACCCCAAATCGGAGTATGGCAGTTGTAGTTCGCGGCATTGAGACAAGCCACTGCCCCGTCTAGGCTGATTGCCATTGCGTGGCGAAGACTTGGACGACTCTTTGTACTGCCAAATTAGAAGTCGACGGCCGTGCACAACCTGAAATTGGGCGAAAATTAAATTCACAGCCAAATCATTTTTCGACTTATGCTTATTCTCTTACCCAAGCCCAACCATTTTGGGCAACCTTCGCCGAAACGTTTCCTGCTCCGGATCCCACAAAAGTCAAGGCCTCGTTTACAACGACGGGCAGTGGGAAACCAATCAAAATGTTAAAAAAAAAATGAAAACAGATATAATCTAATATATGATAATATCTTCCAAACAGTTCTCCTGATTTTTATGCAATTTGTATAGCAAAAAATCTATTTTCCCTTATGCCCTTATGCGAACAGCGATATCAAAAGACATACAAAATATACATACTTATATAAATTACATAAATTATTAGCTCACATAAATACAATACTGACTGAGTAACGGTATAAAGTAGACGTTCACAGCATTCCCGGTCGAAAGCTATATACGCTACCACGATGGGCCAGTTTCCGAGCCTCTGGGTTGGTGCTCAGGGAACAATAGAGGCAGAAGGCTCTCACGATCCCCCAGCGTGGTGAAAGACTTTGACCTGAACTGATGCGTGCACTGAGTAAGGACCTCTTCCTCTCCGTTCGCTACACTGCAGATACTTATGTAACAGTGCTTTTAGCGTTTAATAGTGCGCTAAAAAAAGCAGATGTCGACCACACGTCACAAAAGCCCACACACCCACACATCATATTGAACTTTTAGCTTTAACTTTAATACATGTAAATGCTTGTAAATGCAAAACATAATTACACTTCCATGTCTTCTGGCTGTTTAAACATATCGGCAACATACTCGTAGGTCAGTTTCAAGAGATACTGGAACGACTTGTTCTGCGGCATGTCGTCTAGTTCTGTGCTCTCTAGGAACTCCTCCATGGGCGGCAGAAAGTTGTCGCCGTCCTGGCCCATCAGCTCCGAGATTTCAATGATTTTGAAGAATAGTAGCTTCTGCATGTATTCCACTGCATTATTGGGGTCATAGTCGATCCAGTTGTCGCGGCGTATGGCCGCACACCAGATCTTGTGGCGCAGATCGTAGGGCTGCTCCACAAAGCTCAGAAGCTCCAAGGCCTTGCCAAACTCCACTTCGGTGGCAGTGTCGTTTTCATCGGCGATGTATAGCTGTGGATAATTTAATATTTAAAAAAAAATGTACGACACTATTGACAGACGAACTTACATCGATAATATCTTCAGCTCTGAGCACTTTTTGTTCTACTGGGTCGAGGCCAAAGTTTTGCAATACGTCAGGGCTCAATTGCGACTGGTACTCGATGAGCCTTAGATAAGCATTAATCTTCTCCATCTGTAACGTCAGGTGGTCGGATTCAGGCGCTGTATAAGTAGCCAGTTTGGCCAGAGACAACATTGCCTTTTTGCGACCCACAATCTCCTTCTCATTTTGAGCCAGCTCGTACAGCACCTTAGCCGCCCGCTCATAGTCGCCGTTGAACATCAGCTGAATCCAGCCCAGCGATGGATGGTCACGCATGAACTGTGCCAACGCTGTCGGGTTGCCCTTGAAGCGCTCGAATACTTCGCCATGCCGCTTCTGCCGCAGATGCCAGCTGATGGCAAACTGCGCGAAGTCAAACTCTTCGTATTTGCGCATGTAATCATCCAAACGTTCCTTGTCATGGGTCTCGTCGCATATTAGCACAAGACTGTGAAAGTCCATATACTTTTCAGCCAACTTAGCTGCGTAGTCGTACTTTCGATCCTTGACTGGAAAAGGAATGAATGTGAAATACAGTCCAAGGTATATTGAAACCCAACTTACTAAGAGCTAAGATGAGTTCACCGCGCTGTGCCTCAAACTGCTGTTGCAATACATTAGCCTTCTCCGATCCTCCAACACTATCCAAATGGCTCTTGCGCCCCTCAAGCACCAAGTCCACTAGCTCGTATATTTGCTGGTACAACTTCTGCTTTAACTCTGTCTCACTGATGCACTGGGCACCATAGCGCAGGCTGAGGTCTATGAGGCGATTGAGTGTGTCCCGAACCCCAGCGCTGCCCGACATGGCCGTCCAAGGAAGGTTCTCGCAGGCGTCCAGTCTCTCGTTGTGCGGTTTAAAGTTGTTGGCCTGCTGCTCACGATGTATAAACACCTGGCCTAGCGTATCGAGGACAATGGTATTGATGTCGTTGAGGAATTGGGCCACAATTACGGTAGTTTCTCTCTGAGCTGAAATCTGATTGTCAGCCATTTCAGCTAGGGCTTCGAATACAAACTGGAATTTGCACAGTTTCACATAGAATATATCCTGGTTGGTTAGGCTGCCATTGGGCTTCTCTTCCCACATGGCGACAGTGGAATCGATGGCATGTTCGATGATTTTTGGTAGTTTGGCCTGCAAGGAGCGCAGTGCCATGGCAGCCACAATTTTCTCGCTAATATCGGACAAAATAAAACTGGTCGGCTTCAGCACATTACTACCACAGGGTATGGCATTGAGCTGGAATGAATGGTTGCAAGATAAATTAAATAAATCGGGATAAGAAGAACAATAATAATCACCTTCTCCCAAATGCTGCTAGCATGAAGAAATGAGATAAAGTGATCGAAGGCAAGGGTTTTGTCACGTAGCTGATGGATGATTTGCATGGAACGTGAGCTCCCCAACGCATGACGATTGCCATCGTTATCGCCTAGGACCTCTTCCCAGCGCGGATCGGCGATTGGAAGATCCTCGGCCAAGTCCTCTGCTATTGTGATGATAATTCTAATGCAAATGAAAGTATTTGATAGCCAATAGTATTATTGCAAAGGATTCAAGTGTTCATACCTATCCAACTTGTAGGCATCCAAGGGTGCACCACTTGGATCGGGCTCACTGACAGTGCGCAGAAGCTCCCCGATAATGGTCTTCACCATGTTGTTATTACGCTTTAAATGGTAGACGAAGGCAGCCTTTAACTGGCCCACTTCGTCACTTAGATCGCTGTACAACTCCTCCGGATCGAGTTCGAACATGTGCAGATTATTGCTACTTCCAGTCATTGCGGTCAGTGTAGACTGATCGGGAGCAGTGAAACTCCCGAGCATAGCTGGTGCAAATAGATCGGGTGTATTGTAGGAGCTCATATTATGCAGTTCGTTGGCATCAAAGTCGCCGGGTGTGATGGAAACCAGTCCGTGCGTGCGACTGAAGAACAGCGGCAGGCGACTGCAGACAGCGGCACAAAGGATTCGATCGTCGTGCAAGTGGAACTCAATCTTCTCCGCCTCAAGTTCGGCTGTGGGCACTGCGTTTGACAATTGCAAAGGATAGACAACCTTTGGGGTGTAGAGGTAGATGTGGCTGCTCCCTATAATGAAGCGAAGGCTGACGCAATCCTCTTTGGTCTTGGCGTTGTAGAATTTATTAAACTTGAGTGGCGTGAATGACTCCAGAAGCATGCTATGCTCTTGGGAACTGGCAACAGCTAGGAATAGTATCAATATAAATATCAATAGTATTTTTTGATTTGAATGACAAATAATGTAATGCCAATACGCACCAACGGCATAGAACATCTGTGGAGCATGGGCAGCGTTGACAGCTCCAGCCAATATGTAAGACTTTTCATCAACGATATGAAAATCTAGTAGATGCAACTCGATTTCCACATTGTCCGCCGGAGGACGGATATTCCAGAACTTTTGCTTAAACTCTTCGCGAATCCTGCGCACCACCTCTGCATCCTCGTAGATTACATTTTCTGTATTACCTTTGTTTGATAAACTCCAGCGCTGGATCGAACTATCCGAGAGCACAGCCACCACGGTTTCACCTTCAGGAGAATTTCTCTCACAGCACATGCCAACCAAGAGCTGGAAAATATGTTTTATATTAATTGGGAAACCTATTTCAATGGTAATGAACGTCTCACCGGATCTCTGTCGCCACCCGTATTCATTCCAATCAGCATGGAGGCAAATTTTTTGCCAAAACCACCAAGCAAACTGGTGGCCGGCTTTATAGTCTTGTGGTGCAACGAGTATCTGCCATTGGTGAGGCCTACGCGGAGAAATACTAAAGTACAGGTCGTGGTCACAGCAAGGTAGCCCTGTTGCGAAGGTAGATTTATGAGCTGAACGAAGTCCTGACCGGTCAAGATCGGTAGATTCACATTATTTCCGTCATGGGCAATAGATGACCAATAGCGCACATCTCCCGTTGCAGAGACGGCTATGCAGGATGCCATTTGTTGGCCCTCTGTCTGGAATACACTAATCAAGTCACTTTTGTACCCCAAATCGGAGTATGGCAGTTGTAGTTCGCGGCATTGAGACAAGCCACTGCCCCGTCTAGGCTGATTGCCATTGCGTGGCGAAGACTTGGACGACTCTTTGTACTGCCAAATTAGAAGTCGACGGCCGTGCACAACCTGAAATTGGGCGAAAATTAAATTCACAGCCAAATCATTTTTCGACTAACAGTGTTTTTAGCGTTTAATAGTGCGCTAAAAAAAGCAGATGTCGACCACACGTCACAAAAGCCCACACACCCACACATCATATTGAACTTTTAGCTTTAACTTTAATACATGTAAATGCTTGTAAATGCAAAACATAATTACACTTCCATGTCTTCTGGCTGTTTAAACATATCGGCAACATACTCGTAGGTCAGTTTCAAGAGATACTGGAACGACTTGTTCTGCGGCATGTCGTCTAGTTCTGTGCTCTCTAGGAACTCCTCCATGGGCGGCAGAAAGTTGTCGCCGTCCTGGCCCATCAGCTCCGAGATTTCAATGATTTTGAAGAATAGTAGCTTCTGCATGTATTCCACTGCATTATTGGGGTCATAGTCGATCCAGTTGTCGCGGCGTATGGCCGCACACCAGATCTTGTGGCGCAGATCGTAGGGCTGCTCCACAAAGCTCAGAAGCTCCAAGGCCTTGCCAAACTCCACTTCGGTGGCAGTGTCGTTTTCATCGGCGATGTATAGCTGTGGATAATTTAATATTTAAAAAAAAATGTACGACACTATTGACAGACGAACTTACATCGATAATATCTTCAGCTCTGAGCACTTTTTGTTCTACTGGGTCGAGGCCAAAGTTTTGCAATACGTCAGGGCTCAATTGCGACTGGTACTCGATGAGCCTTAGATAAGCATTAATCTTCTCCATCTGTAACGTCAGGTGGTCGGATTCAGGCGCTGTATAAGTAGCCAGTTTGGCCAGAGACAACATTGCCTTTTTGCGACCCACAATCTCCTTCTCATTTTGAGCCAGCTCGTACAGCACCTTAGCCGCCCGCTCATAGTCGCCGTTGAACATCAGCTGAATCCAGCCCAGCGATGGATGGTCACGCATGAACTGTGCCAACGCTGTCGGGTTGCCCTTGAAGCGCTCGAATACTTCGCCATGCCGCTTCTGCCGCAGATGCCAGCTGATGGCAAACTGCGCGAAGTCAAACTCTTCGTATTTGCGCATGTAATCATCCAAACGTTCCTTGTCATGGGTCTCGTCGCATATTAGCACAAGACTGTGAAAGTCCATATACTTTTCAGCCAACTTAGCTGCGTAGTCGTACTTTCGATCCTTGACTGGAAAAGGAATGAATGTGAAATACAGTCCAAGGTATATTGAAACCCAACTTACTAAGAGCTAAGATGAGTTCACCGCGCTGTGCCTCAAACTGCTGTTGCAATACATTAGCCTTCTCCGATCCTCCAACACTATCCAAATGGCTCTTGCGCCCCTCAAGCACCAAGTCCACTAGCTCGTATATTTGCTGGTACAACTTCTGCTTTAACTCTGTCTCACTGATGCACTGGGCACCATAGCGCAGGCTGAGGTCTATGAGGCGATTGAGTGTGTCCCGAACCCCAGCGCTGCCCGACATGGCCGTCCAAGGAAGGTTCTCGCAGGCGTCCAGTCTCTCGTTGTGCGGTTTAAAGTTGTTGGCCTGCTGCTCACGATGTATAAACACCTGGCCTAGCGTATCGAGGACAATGGTATTGATGTCGTTGAGGAATTGGGCCACAATTACGGTAGTTTCTCTCTGAGCTGAAATCTGATTGTCAGCCATTTCAGCTAGGGCTTCGAATACAAACTGGAATTTGCACAGTTTCACATAGAATATATCCTGGTTGGTTAGGCTGCCATTGGGCTTCTCTTCCCACATGGCGACAGTGGAATCGATGGCATGTTCGATGATTTTTGGTAGTTTGGCCTGCAAGGAGCGCAGTGCCATGGCAGCCACAATTTTCTCGCTAATATCGGACAAAATAAAACTGGTCGGCTTCAGCACATTACTACCACAGGGTATGGCATTGAGCTGGAATGAATGGTTGCAAGATAAATTAAATAAATCGGGATAAGAAGAACAATAATAATCACCTTCTCCCAAATGCTGCTAGCATGAAGAAATGAGATAAAGTGATCGAAGGCAAGGGTTTTGTCACGTAGCTGATGGATGATTTGCATGGAACGTGAGCTCCCCAACGCATGACGATTGCCATCGTTATCGCCTAGGACCTCTTCCCAGTGCGGATCGGCGATTGGAAGATCCTCGGCCAAGTCCTCTGCTATTGTGATGATAATTCTAATGCAAATGAAAGTATTTGATAGCCAATAGTATTATTGCAAAGGATTCAAGTGTTCATACCTATCCAACTTGTAGGTATCCAAGGGTGCACCACTTGGATCGGGCTCACTGACAGTGCGCAGAAGCTCCCCGATAATGGTCTTCACCATGTTGTTATTACGCTTTAAATGGTAGACGAAGGCAGCCTTTAACTGGCCCACTTCGTCACTTAGATCGCTGTACAACTCCTCCGGATCGAGTTCGAACATGTGCAGATTATTGCTACTTCCAGTCATTGCGGTCAGTGTAGACTGATCGGGAGCAGTGAAACTCCCGAGCATAGCTGGTGCAAATAGATCGGGTGTATTGTAGGAGCTCATATTATGCAGTTCGTTGGCATCAAAGTCGCCGGGTGTGATGGAAACCAGTCCGTGCGTGCGACTGAAGAACAGCGGCAGGCGACTGCAGACAGCGGCACAAAGGATTCGATCGTCGTGCAAGTGGAACTCAATCTTCTCCGCCTCAAGTTCGGCTGTGGGCACTGCGTTTGACAATTGCAAAGGATAGACAACCTTTGGGGTGTAGAGGTAGATGTGGCTGCTCCCTATAATGAAGCGAAGGCTGACGCAATCCTCTTTGGTCTTGGCGTTGTAGAATTTATTAAACTTGAGTGGCGTGAATGACTCCAGAAGCATGCTATGCTCTTGGGAACTGGCAACAGCTAGGAATAGTATCAATATAAATATCAATAGTATTTTTTGATTTGAATGACAAATAATGTAATGCCAATACGCACCAACGGCATAGAACATCTGTGGAGCATGGGCAGCGTTGACAGCTCCAGCCAATATGTAAGACTTTTCATCAACGATATGAAAATCTAGTAGATGCAACTCGATTTCCACATTGTCCGCCGGAGGACGGATATTCCAGAACTTTTGCTTAAACTCTTCGCGAATCCTGCGCACCACCTCTGCATCCTCGTAGATTAAATTTTCTGTATTACCTTTGTTTGATAAACTCCAGCGCTGGATCGAACTATCCGAGAGCACAGCCACCACGGTTTCACCTTCAGGAGAATTTCTCTCACAGCACATGCCAACCAAGAGCTGGAAAATATGTTTTATATTAATTGGGAAACCTATTTCAATGGTAATGAACGTCTCACCGGATCTCTGTCGCCACCCGTATTCATTCCAATCAGCATGGAGGCAAATTTTTTGCCAAAACCACCAAGCAAACTGGTGGCCGGCTTTATAGTCTTGTGGTGCAACGAGTATCTGCCATTGGTGAGGCCTACGCGGAGAAATACTAAAGTACAGGTCGTGGTCACAGCAAGGTAGCCCTGTTGCGAAGGTAGATTTATGAGCTGAACGAAGTCCTGACCGGTCAAGATCGGTAGATTCACATTATTTCCGTCATGGGCAATAGATGACCAATAGCGCACATCTCCCGTTGCAGAGACGGCTATGCAGGATGCCATTTGTTAGCCCTCTGTCTGGAATACACTAATCAAGTCACTTTTGTACCCCAAATCGGAGTATGGCAGTTGTAGTTCGCGGCATTGAGACAAGCCACTGCCCCGTCTAGGCTGATTGCCATTGCGTGGCGAAGACTTGGACGACTCTTTGTACTGCCAAATTAGAAGTCGACGGCCGTGCACAACCTGAAATTGGGCGAAAATTAAATTCACAGCCAAATCATTTTTCGACTTATGCTTATTCTCTTACCCAAGCCCAACCATTTTGGGCAACCTTCGCCGAAACGTTTCCTGCTCCGGATCCCACAAAAGTCAAGGCCTCGTTTACAACGACGGGCAGTGGGAAACCAATCAAAATGTTAAAAAAAAAATGAAAACAGATATAATCTAATATATGATAATATCTTCCAAACAGTTCTCCTGATTTTTATGCAATTTGTATAGCAAAAAATCTATTTTCCCTTATGCCCTTATGCGAACAGCGATATCAAAAGACATACAAAATATACATACTTATATAAATTACATAAATTATTAGCTCACATAAATACAATACTGACTGAGTAACGGTATAAAGTAGACGTTCACAGCATTCCCGGTCGAAAGCTATATACGCTACCACGATGGGCCAGTTTCCGAGCCTCTGGGTTGGTGCTCAGGGAACAATAGAGGCAGAAGGCTCTCACGATCCCCCAGCGTGGTGAAAGACTTTGACCTGAACTGATGCGTGCACTGAGTAAGGACCTCTTCCTCTCCGTTCGCTACACTGCAGATACTTATGTAACAGTGCTTTTAGCGTTTAATAGTGCGCTAAAAAAAGCAGATGTCGACCACACGTCACAAAAGCCCACACACCCACACATCATATTGAACTTTTAGCTTTAACTTTAATACATGTAAATGCTTGTAAATGCAAAACATAATTACACTTCCATGTCTTCTGGCTGTTTAAACATATCGGCAACATACTCGTAGGTCAGTTTCAAGAGATACTGGAACGACTTGTTCTGCGGCATGTCGTCTAGTTCTGTGCTCTCTAGGAACTCCTCCATGGGCGGCAGAAAGTTGTCGCCGTCCTGGCCCATCAGCTCCGAGATTTCAATGATTTTGAAGAATAGTAGCTTCTGCATGTATTCCACTGCATTATTGGGGTCATAGTCGATCCAGTTGTCGCGGCGTATGGCCGCACACCAGATCTTGTGGCGCAGATCGTAGGGCTGCTCCACAAAGCTCAGAAGCTCCAAGGCCTTGCCAAACTCCACTTCGGTGGCAGTGTCGTTTTCATCGGCGATGTATAGCTGTGGATAATTTAATATTTAAAAAAAAATGTACGACACTATTGACAGACGAACTTACATCGATAATATCTTCAGCTCTGAGCACTTTTTGTTCTACTGGGTCGAGGCCAAAGTTTTGCAATACGTCAGGGCTCAATTGCGACTGGTACTCGATGAGCCTTAGATAAGCATTAATCTTCTCCATCTGTAACGTCAGGTGGTCGGATTCAGGCGCTGTATAAGTAGCCAGTTTGGCCAGAGACAACATTGCCTTTTTGCGACCCACAATCTCCTTCTCATTTTGAGCCAGCTCGTACAGCACCTTAGCCGCCCGCTCATAGTCGCCGTTGAACATCAGCTGAATCCAGCCCAGCGATGGATGGTCACGCATGAACTGTGCCAACGCTGTCGGGTTGCCCTTGAAGCGCTCGAATACTTCGCCATGCCGCTTCTGCCGCAGATGCCAGCTGATGGCAAACTGCGCGAAGTCAAACTCTTCGTATTTGCGCATGTAATCATCCAAACGTTCCTTGTCATGGGTCTCGTCGCATATTAGCACAAGACTGTGAAAGTCCATATACTTTTCAGCCAACTTAGCTGCGTAGTCGTACTTTCGATCCTTGACTGGAAAAGGAATGAATGTGAAATACAGTCCAAGGTATATTGAAACCCAACTTACTAAGAGCTAAGATGAGTTCACCGCGCTGTGCCTCAAACTGCTGTTGCAATACATTAGCCTTCTCCGATCCTCCAACACTATCCAAATGGCTCTTGCGCCCCTCAAGCACCAAGTCCACTAGCTCGTATATTTGCTGGTACAACTTCTGCTTTAACTCTGTCTCACTGATGCACTGGGCACCATAGCGCAGGCTGAGGTCTATGAGGCGATTGAGTGTGTCCCGAACCCCAGCGCTGCCCGACATGGCCGTCCAAGGAAGGTTCTCGCAGGCGTCCAGTCTCTCGTTGTGCGGTTTAAAGTTGTTGGCCTGCTGCTCACGATGTATAAACACCTGGCCTAGCGTATCGAGGACAATGGTATTGATGTCGTTGAGGAATTGGGCCACAATTACGGTAGTTTCTCTCTGAGCTGAAATCTGATTGTCAGCCATTTCAGCTAGGGCTTCGAATACAAACTGGAATTTGCACAGTTTCACATAGAATATATCCTGGTTGGTTAGGCTGCCATTGGGCTTCTCTTCCCACATGGCGACAGTGGAATCGATGGCATGTTCGATGATTTTTGGTAGTTTGGCCTGCAAGGAGCGCAGTGCCATGGCAGCCACAATTTTCTCGCTAATATCGGACAAAATAAAACTGGTCGGCTTCAGCACATTACTACCACAGGGTATGGCATTGAGCTGGAATGAATGGTTGCAAGATAAATTAAATAAATCGGGATAAGAAGAACAATAATAATCACCTTCTCCCAAATGCTGCTAGCATGAAGAAATGAGATAAAGTGATCGAAGGCAAGGGTTTTGTCACGTAGCTGATGGATGATTTGCATGGAACGTGAGCTCCCCAACGCATGACGATTGCCATCGTTATCGCCTAGGACCTCTTCCCAGCGCGGATCGGCGATTGGAAGATCCTCGGCCAAGTCCTCTGCTATTGTGATGATAATTCTAATGCAAATGAAAGTATTTGATAGCCAATAGTATTATTGCAAAGGATTCAAGTGTTCATACCTATCCAACTTGTAGGCATCCAAGGGTGCACCACTTGGATCGGGCTCACTGACAGTGCGCAGAAGCTCCCCGATAATGGTCTTCACCATGTTGTTATTACGCTTTAAATGGTAGACGAAGGCAGCCTTTAACTGGCCCACTTCGTCACTTAGATCGCTGTACAACTCCTCCGGATCGAGTTCGAACATGTGCAGATTATTGCTACTTCCAGTCATTGCGGTCAGTGTAGACTGATCGGGAGCAGTGAAACTCCCGAGCATAGCTGGTGCAAATAGATCGGGTGTATTGTAGGAGCTCATATTATGCAGTTCGTTGGCATCAAAGTCGCCGGGTGTGATGGAAACCAGTCCGTGCGTGCGACTGAAGAACAGCGGCAGGCGACTGCAGACAGCGGCACAAAGGATTCGATCGTCGTGCAAGTGGAACTCAATCTTCTCCGCCTCAAGTTCGGCTGTGGGCACTGCGTTTGACAATTGCAAAGGATAGACAACCTTTGGGGTGTAGAGGTAGATGTGGCTGCTCCCTATAATGAAGCGAAGGCTGACGCAATCCTCTTTGGTCTTGGCGTTGTAGAATTTATTAAACTTGAGTGGCGTGAATGACTCCAGAAGCATGCTATGCTCTTGGGAACTGGCAACAGCTAGGAATAGTATCAATATAAATATCAATAGTATTTTTTGATTTGAATGACAAATAATGTAATGCCAATACGCACCAACGGCATAGAACATCTGTGGAGCATGGGCAGCGTTGACAGCTCCAGCCAATATGTAAGACTTTTCATCAACGATATGAAAATCTAGTAGATGCAACTCGATTTCCACATTGTCCGCCGGAGGACGGATATTCCAGAACTTTTGCTTAAACTCTTCGCGAATCCTGCGCACCACCTCTGCATCCTCGTAGATTAAATTTTCTGTATTACCTTTGTTTGATAAACTCCAGCGCTGGATCGAACTATCCGAGAGCACAGCCACCACGGTTTCACCTTCAGGAGAATTTCTCTCACAGCACATGCCAACCAAGAGCTGGAAAATATGTTTTATATTAATTGGGAAACCTATTTCAATGGTAATGAACGTCTCACCGGATCTCTGTCGCCACCCGTATTCATTCCAATCAGCATGGAGGCAAATTTTTTGCCAAAACCACCAAGCAAACTGGTGGCCGGCTTTATAGTCTTGTGGTGCAACGAGTATCTGCCATTGGTGAGGCCTACGCGGAGAAATACTAAAGTACAGGTCGTGGTCACAGCAAGGTAGCCCTGTTGCGAAGGTAGATTTATGAGCTGAACGAAGTCCTGACCGGTCAAGATCGGTAGATTCACATTATTTCCGTCATGGGCAATAGATGACCAATAGCGCACATCTCCCGTTGCAGAGACGGCTATGCAGGATGCCATTTGTTGGCCCTCTGTCTGGAATACACTAATCAAGTCACTTTTGTACCCCAAATCGGAGTATGGCAGTTGTAGTTCGCGGCATTGAGACAAGCCACTGCCCCGTCTAGGCTGATTGCCATTGCGTGGCGAAGACTTGGACGACTCTTTGTACTGCCAAATTAGAAGTCGACGGCCGTGCACAACCTGAAATTGGGCGAAAATTAAATTCACAGCCAAATCATTTTTCGACTTATGCTTATTCTCTTACCCAAGCCCAACCATTTTGGGCAACCTTCGCCGAAACGTTTCCTGCTGCGGATCCCACAAAAGTCAAGGCCTCGTTTACAACGACGGGCAGTGGGAAACCAAAGCTCTCCACAACATTGTAGTCCGACCGAATGCCGGGTATCGATTGGGTGGATCGCACGGACAAACTATGCCGGCTATTGGGAAAAATGTATCAATCATCTTTACGTGTGCGAAACCGCAGTTTACCTGTTGTTTAATGCTGTTTTTTTCAAGCTCCCTGAAAGTGGAGAGTTGCCGCAGCTCGAGTTGCCGCCAAAAAAAGATTTTCGCGTGCCGTTCAGTCCTGGCGATGACTCGCGCGCAATTCCGTATATTTGCTTTTGCATGCGTCTTTCCATTTTATTTTTTAATATCCCTCTTGCAAAGACCACATGTATTGTTTGTTTTGTAGTTTATAGCCTTGTCTGCACGGTTTTTAAAAAATTTAGGGCAATATTGAGTTTCGTTTACATCTGCGGAATTATCGATAAGTATGCAGTCCGACGGTACAGAAATCATATTCCTCGATTTTGATATTCCGTCTTATATTACTAGCTAACTAGGACACTCAGGCATGAGCACATAATTTTATACGATTGATGAATCAATTGTCTACAAGATTGACCAACTACAAAAAAATCCGCTCATTGCAGTTGGTCTAAAATAAGGTTTAAACAGAAAAGGTCAAGACATAAAACGTAAGTGAGCATGAAATACGACGTAAGAAAACGTAAGTGAACATGAAATGTCACGTCATTAACTGGTGGTATGGACGTATTGGCGCGAATGGCAAGATTTTAACAGGGCTTGAACAGGGCTTGACAATTTAACATAGGATTGGACTTTTAACAGGGCTCCATTCTCTACGTAATGACGTAATACGTAATCATTTAATAATTTTTCTTTTAATTAATGTTAAAATTATTTTTTCCAGCTGCTTTAAAACGTAATTAATAGTGCATTTTGCACATATCTTATCTACATTTTTTTACCCAAGGTATACATATATGCTCTAAAATTTCAAATACAACGCCGCTCAGCTTATCTCGCAAAATACCGATATTTTTTTATTTCACTCGGTCACACTACTTTCTTCCGAAGTTTGACAGCCGAGTGTCCGTTCCGCGTTCCATTCCACGTCACGAACCGTCATCGCTCTCTCGTATGATTCGTGTCACGGCGAGCGAGCGAATTGGCTGAGGGCGAATTCGTCGCAACATATTCGCCTTACATTTCACTCTCACTTACGTTGCCTTACGTCATATTTCACTCTCACTTAGCTACGAATATTAAACGGAATATCAAATTGGAAAAAATTTTAAATTTAGGGGTGTCTGGCAAAAAAATCGATGTTTTGAAAAAATATCGATGTCTGCAGTTTGGACCCAAATATCGATTATATCGATGTTAACATCGATGTTTCTCCAGCTCTAGTTCCACGTCACCGAGAAAGTCGTCGCTGTCTTGTAGAAAATTGATTCATCAATCGTATAAAGTTATGTTTTCAGGCCTGAGGGTCCTAGTTAGCTACGAATATTAAACGGAATATCAAATTGCAAAAAATGTTCCACCAGAGCCGATTAAAATCATATCGATTAAATTTAGGGGTGTCTGGCAAAAAAATCTATGTTTGAAAAAACTATCGATGTCTGCAGTTTGGACCCAAATATCGATTATATCGATGTTAACATCCGCGTTCCACGTCACCACGTCACGTTCCGCTGTTCACAATTGAATCCCGAAAGAAATAACTAATATCCAAGTAAGTCGGTTGATGATGAAAAACGACAATCCCGCTGATGCCTCGCAGTGTTTCTGGAAAGCGTTTGTGTGATAAAACAGCTGAACAACATCGAGAGCCGCTGCCCTTTGTGGCTTCCCATTCCAGTGGCTGCCCTTCCACGTCAACAAAAAAGTGAAACGTTGTAACATTTTCTCCCCTTTTGCAGTATGTTCAAGCAAATCCTCGCCCTGTGCGCGCTGTTTGCGGTGTTTAGCGTTTGCTTGTCCGAGGACGAGACACGTGCCCGCCTCCTGGTGTCGAAGCAGATTCTGAACAAATACCTGGTGGAAAAAAGCGATCTCCTGGTGCGCTACACCATCTTCAATGTGGGCAATGGTGCTGCCACCAACGTCCAGCTGGTGGATAATGGCTTCCATCCCGAGGCCTTCGAGGTGGTTGGTGGCCAGCCCACCGCTACCGTGGAGCGAATTGCCCCCCAGACCAACTTCACCCATGTAGTGGTGGTGCGCCCCAAGGCCTTCGGCTACTTCAACTTTACAGCCGCCGAGGTGTCGTACAAGCCCGTCGAGGAGGCTGAGGCGGTAAGTCACTGATTTCTTTAGTCGCCGACTTGGTCTAAGGATTCATGTGCTTTCAGCTCCAACTGGCAATCAGCTCGGAGCCCGGTGAGGGTGGCATTGTGAACCTGAACGAGTACAACAAGCGCTTCTCTTCCCACTTCTTCGATTGGGTGGCCTTCGCCGTTATGACGCTGCCTTCCCTGGCCATCCCTTTGGGCCTGTGGCACCAGTCCAAGAGCAAATACGAACGCGCTGGCAAGAACAAGAAACACTAAGCCTGGACGCTAGTACCTCGTATTTGAACATTTCAAGAGATTTTTTTTTGAACACCCATTACAATTCCGTACATATTACTATTGTTGCTTTAACCTCCAATCGATTGCACTGGCATGCGCTTATCCATCCTACCACACATTTAGTATATTGTACAGCTCCCATTTGGAATTGCTACTGGTGGAGAAGGCGTTAAATCGTTTTAGATTTGATTCGAATGC
This sequence comes from Drosophila azteca, assembly GCA_005876895.1. NCBI lineage: Eukaryota > Metazoa > Arthropoda > Insecta > Diptera > Drosophilidae > Drosophila > Drosophila azteca. The sequence continues at coordinate 4,942,784 of VCKU01000014.1, read as the reverse complement.
GCATTGAAAGGAACAAAAATAAAACTATACCATCAAGAGTTAAGCTATTTTCGTGTCTTTAGACTGGTTTTCTAAATAAATTAAATCAAATTTATATTAAATATCTTACTGACTAGTGGCTAAACAGCTTCATGATAACAAAAACTTTCGCCCGAAGATCTCCGCCTTTTTCTCGAACATGGGCGACTTGATGGGCGTGTTAATCTTGTAGAAGGCGTTCATGGAATGCTTAATGTACGTATCGTACATCTCGTTGAAGAAGCTCTTGATGCCCTCGTCGTTCTTGTTGTCGTGCACAATGATGAAGCGTATCTGGCTGGCTGTGATGAAGGCCGAGACGAACCATTGATTGAAGCGGTCGATGGACTTCAGCTGCATATTGGCCGTTTTCCACTTGTGCTCGTCCACCAAGTCCAAGGAAGCGTGAGCAATGAACTGGCTCAGGTGTCTGTGGTCCTCTTTCTGCAATGCGTGAGAGGATGAGAGCGTTTCAGATGGATGCCAGTATCACTGTGTGCTAATATTCTACCCTGAATTCCTTGTTGACAGTGCTAAACTCCTTTTCGTAGATGGGATTATCATTGTGGCCAACAATAACAAAATAATAGGTGGACATACTTGCTTAATTTAATTGTGGACTATCGCACTGGCCTTTCTGTTCAGTGAATGCAACTCTGATCAGATGGTATCGGTTTCAACGCTGGTTCTATTAGCGTGACCTATTGTCAAAAAAAAAAAAACATTTTGACAAATAACAACCAGAAAATGTTCTATTTAATTTATTTATGTGCATTTTAGATGTGCTTATAAATTATTTTATCTGATTATGATATGATTTTCAATTCCGTTCTTGGCAAGGCCACCAACCAGCGCTAGTGCTTTTAAATAACACTAGTGGGTGGCACAAAATACCAAAAGGAGTGTTAGAAAAGGCCGCACGGATGGAACGTTTCGCAACACAATTTATTCGCGCCTTTTTCCTACATTACTGTCCTCGTTTTTTTTGTTAAAAAATGCGATTAAAATGTTTAAATTAATTAAAATTAATTACACCTTAAAGAACTGCCTCGTCATAGCCATCATCTAGCCTTCATAAGGCGTGTCTGTAGAGTGTGCCCAAAGCCAACGCGAGTGCGGAAGTGTGTGTGCGTGTGAAAGTGCAAAGAAATCGTTTGGTCGCAAGGTACACCATTCATTATTATTGTATTTTAGTATGCTTTGCCCATTGTTTGTTGCGATTTTATAAGTTTGGCTTCTGTATTTTACCCGCTTACACAAACCCAGACACCTACACAGACCCCCACACACGCACACACTCCAAAATAGTCATGTATTAAACTCTCCAGCGAAGAAACCAAGAAAATGACTGATGTAAATTGTCTTACAAGTGAGCACATTGCAACAACAACAACAACAACAGCGAGTACAGCAGCAGCTGAAATCACGAGTCCGCCCAGAACTCCTACTAGAAATGGACTGGAGCTAGAGCCCACATCCCCATTCGTGCTGCGAGCACCGCCCAGTGCCAAGTCCAAGCTCATCCTGCAGAACATGGAGGAGGTCCTCTACTCGGTGAAGAAGAAGCATCGCGAGAAGCACAAGCGAAAGCGCGAGGAGAAACGCCGTGCAGCCCTGCTGGCCGGAGCCGAAGAGAGGTCACCAGCAATGGATGTCAGGGAGTCAAAGCCCCAGCCGTTGAGAGAAAAGGCAGCCCAGGAGAACGGCCTGAAGAATGGCAAGCGGAAATCGAGTCCTCTCAAGTGCAGCACTCCCGTGGCCGAGCACCAGAGCATACTGAAGCACTTTCCCAAAGCTGGGAAGCCAGAAAATGGGGTAACAGCTCCGTCAGCCAAGGCCAAAAGTGCCACTAATGTATTCGAGTTCATGATGAATGCCAGAAACCGATCCATAGGTGTCAACGATGGCGGCAGGGATGCCTCCGAGTCCCCTGCCGATCTGGCAGAGGACGCTGCTGCAGGCACTCCGACGTCTAAGCGCAAGCAATTGCTGCACGAATGGAACGAACGCAAGGGAGGAACCAAACGGCGACTGCAAGAAGAAGCGAGGGAGGACTACATCGAGCAGCAAATGGACCAGAGGGCCAAGAGGTGAGATCCAGTCGAAAGTCGCGAAAGAAGATTCATCATTAACTTTGAAATGTTTCTGCAGATTGAAGAAAATGCTAACAAAGACTGAGCCAAAGGAGCCCTCAGTCGCATCATCGGCGCCTACAATTCCCGTGAAACGAGGCAGGGGTAGGCCCCGCACACGCCGAATCAGCTCAGTGGATATGGATCCCCAGAACGCGGAGACGGCGGAATTCCTAGCGAAGCTCTCCTCTCCTACCAAGAAACGCGACAGTCTCTTGGGCTACTTTCCCAAAGTGGACGCGCCCAAAGAGCTGCCCGTGACGATAGAAACCCCCCCACTGGACACACCAAAGCGACGACCGCAGCGAAAGAAAAGCATTGTGGAGACGGCATTGAATGATGTGGAATCCACGGGTACACCCCCGGGGCGACCGCGTCGCTCTTGTGCGGGAAAGTCTCGTTACGACTACGACCTAGAGACGAGTCCCACGAAAGCAAAGGCAAGCGAGTCAGGTGCTGCATCAAAAAAGAGCCAAAAAGTCGAGGAATCATCCATTGAGACCATAGATCTGGACAACAGCAATCCGGTGTCCACACCAAAGAAGCTGGCTCCGCTCTTTGTCAGGCAGCTGCCTAAGCCCAGTCCGGATCCCTCCGTCCTCAAGGCTCGTCAGGCATTCCTCAAATCGGGCGTGCCCGAGAAGATCAGGCAGGAACAGAGCCGCCAGAAGAACTTTGAGCAGTACTACGAGGAGAGCTACGAAGTATTCCCCAGGATAGCCCACGTGGGCTGTGAGAGCTATGAAACGATAGAGCAGGGATCGTGTGCGGGACTTCCCTTTGCACTGAGAAAAGAAGATAATGAGGAGGACGTCTCTCCGCCCTCTTACAAGAGGCGTTCCAAGACTTCAAGTAGCCTCACCAATTGCCAGGCATCGGACTGGCATCAGGCCTATAACAAGGATACAAACAAGATGGCATACACGACCCTGCCGCAGCTGGAGAACAAGCGGGCCTTTGTGAAGCTCTGGAAGAACGAGTTCGAGCGCTTCCCCACCTTCAAGTGCTACAACCAGATGAGGGAGAAGTACCGCCACTTCAGTGCTATCGATTCTGCCCAAGACACGCAGCAGATGGGTGAATCGTTTGTGGTCACCAGGCGCACGCTGCGCTCGATGGAACACTTTGATCACGGCAGCACGGAGGAAGCCCAGCCCCCGCTCTCAGCCCCGAATGGAGAGCTCCTCTTCACCGAAAAATACAAGCCACTGCTGTTTGAGCAGGTCCTGGTCAATCTGACGCCTGTGCACGAGCTGCGGGAGTTCCTCTCCGGCTGGAATGGCAACGGTGGCCGCAGCTCGCAGACCTTTGACGACTCCTCCTTTGACTTTGGCAACGATTCCAGCTCGGTGGGGGCCAACAGCAACACCATGGTCCTGGTGGGCCCCTCCTCGAGTGGGAAGACCAACGCCGTCATCGCCCTGGCCAACGATATGAACTTCAATGTTCTGGAGATCAATGCGGGGATGAAGCGGACGGGCAAAAAGCTCATCCAGGAGCTGCAGGAGGCGACGCAGTCGCATCAGATACGCAAGGACAGCAAGGCGGGGGGCGGATCTTCCCAGCAGCTGCTGCAGAAGCTCCAGAAGAGCGGCATCAAGACCAAGAAGCAGCAGCAGCTGGGGGAGCCGGCAGGCGTGGAGGCTGTGCGGAAGTCGCTGATTCTTATCGAAGATGCCGATATTCTGTTTGACAATATGGACGCGGGGTTCACGGACGCCATTTACACGCTGGCGGCCAGCTCGAAGCGGCCCGTAGTGGTGGTGGCCTCCGACCCGAATTGCGCCCATCTGCAGCGACTAATGCAACAGAACCAGATCCACTTCCAAGCCCCCAATGCACTGAACATCTCCAGATTCCTGGCTGTGCTGGCTCTCATGGAGAACTGTCCCATCGAGCTCGACGAGCTGATATCTCTTTATCTGTACAACCAACAGAACCTGCGCAAGACCCTCATGGAGCTTCAGTTCTACATCCAGAGTGGCGGCGACCTGAAGGGCCAGGCAGTCGCCAGCCAGCACTCATTGAAGCAGTCCCCCGGCAATTCCTCCACCCGCCTGGCCACAGTGGGTGGCTGCCATATACACCAGCGGCTGTTTGAGTTCTTCACCTGCTCCCAGAATGTCCAGCACCGGATTCCTTTTCCCGTTGACTTTCGTCTGCTGCGCCTGAATCTCTCCGAGCTGATGGCCACATCCCCTCTGCTCAAAGAGCAGCAGCCGCCTACCGCCACTAGAGCCAATGCCAAGAGAAAGTCCCGCTCCCCAAAGAAGGCTTGGCTAAGCAGTGCAACCAGCCAGCGGAAGAGCGAGTGCTCTCCGCTCGCCCCTCTGGCCGCCTTCTACGACAACATCTCGCTAGCTGCTCTAATGGATGCCAACCAGGACTGCGGTGATCGCCTGCAGCTGTACCTGTCGGAGGACATCTCCCATATGCTGGTGGAGCAGGCTCTCACTGGCCTGGCCGCCAAGGAGTGTGCCTACAACCTGTTCGACAAGCCATCGCAAAGGTAGGTCTTCATACTAATTAAATACAGGAATGGAATTTTGTACAGAAATCGTTCATTTTGTTTGCCTAGGGTGAGCATCGGCGAGCATTTGGGCATTGGGCAGCTGCGCTCTGCTTCCTCCAAGGCCCTCGACTATGAGCCCATTCTACGTTCCATTTGTCGTAGCGAGAAGGAGCGCGTGGGTCAGGAGCGCAAGTCAAGTCGCTTCTATCACTATCTCCGCAATCACACGGTGAACGTGACCAACTTTGCCACGGACACCTTCGACTCTGCGTGCAGTGTGTTCCAAGAGGCGAGAGCTGATGCCCCTGCGGATCAGGACGAATCACAGGATCATTCGATAGTCTAGTGTAATTGTTGGTTGGATCTGTAATTGCAATTTATTTGATCGAGGTAAGCAGAGTTCTTAGATCTTCTTAGGCTTAGGTTTTTATGGCGATTTTTTTGGCTTAGCTCTAAGTACGGATGGGATGATGAGAGTCGTATCCTAGCTAAACGTTAATTACACTAATTAATTATGTTAATAAATCAATTTTTGACTTGTAATCACTTTTACTTCCTATATTTCTCCACTGTCCACTAGCAGCAACACAGGAACCCAGAGCCAGAGCTCTTTTTCATGGGCTCCGCATCGTCCGCTGGTGCTGGACTGCTGACCCTCTTCTCCTTGTCTTGGTTCAACGTGGGCTGCACTTGAATGGGCGCGGTCGGAGTTGTAGTTGTAGTGGTTCGAAGTTCACCAATTTTAAATTTCTTCAAATCCTTTTCGGCATCCGACGAATGGCCGGCTTCTCTGAAGGCCTTGCTGGCATCTTTTCCGCCGTATTCGAGCAGCAGATCCCCGCCGCCCGGATGCTCGTTCAGAAACTTGGTCACATCGTAGACGTTGCCCTTGATGATGATCCAGCAGGGCTTCCCCTTCTTGCCATTCTGCTCGGCCACTTCCGACAGTTCGTACAGCTGTGACATAATTGGATTCGCTAATTGATTGGATTCCCGATGGAACAGCCTTGTTTGTGCTGTGTTCTTTTATGGCTGCTGTTAATTTAACAAGGCGTCTGGGACTGCGTCTGATAGCGATAAGATTTATCTTGTTTCCGCAAATGGAATCTATGAATGGAGGGAAGGGAGCGGAGCTCTTCTGAAGCCCGTGCGTTGTTACCAGTTGAACGGACTCTCGCTAAATGGACGCGTGCCAGGTACGACCTTTGCTTAAGTTAAACATTTATCACTAGAACGAAATGTTTGCTTCGATCGGATGTACTATATTTGGTAACGAATCAAAATCGCTGGATTGATAAGAAGTACGTGAGAAATTCACGTCCTCCAGTCCCAAAGTCTCTTGCTGTCTAATAGCTACTTACTTACTTAGTGGCTCTGTTTGCAACCCAAACCTAATGCAAATTGATTGAGCATGCTGGCGTGTAGTGGTCCTTGTAGCTGCCACAACGATGATTCGGATCGGTTTGCCATCCGCCCATCCGCCGGATGATTCATGTGCTCTCACATTTGTGCTGGCTTCTTTGATAGCGCTTTATCTACTATTTGCAGATAACATTTTTGGATTGTGCGACAGTGACAAAGGAGAACATTGGGGAAAATCCGGCATACTTTTCTGGTCTCTCCACTTATCAGACAGATTTTTATTAATGTTGTTGGCCAGTAGTTGGCTACATGACCATGAACATGACGAATCATTGGATTTGAATCTGCGAGTACATTACCATAGAATTTAGCTTTGGCACTGGTGCAATTTGAATACTGCTATCTACTGCTATGGTCAGCAATTGTCAGATTGCAATTTGACAAAGGTTTGCATCGCTCAGGTTTTCATGGCTGTCAGCAGTTGTCATGGTAGGATTTGAATTTTTAAAAATTCCGTTGAATCAAAAAAAAAATCTGTTGCCTAAATACCCAATAAACCCATTTTAAATCAAAACCTGGTTTTTTGTGTAATTTTTTGGCTTTCAAAGTTTATATTCTATATATATTTTGGAAATATATTTTAATTTGCTTTCGTTTTGGTTTCCATTTCAGTTTCTGGTTGGGTTTTGGTTTTGTTTTTTCTTTTATATGAGACAACAACAATAAGTGGTATTCATTTAATATATGTGTATTTAGATTTAAATATATATGTATCTGTGACGATTTGCTTAATGCGCTTTAAAAAATTTCGCTAGTGTTGAGTGCAATTTTGCTGCGTGGTGGATCCGAGATCGTAGCTCCGATTCGACGATTTCTGGATTTCTGGAAGGATGTGGAATTTGGAATGTGGAATGTGGGCGACGATGTATGGGCGGGATTGGGCATGGGTGGGGAACTGTATTTTGGGTGTGTGATTACATTAACATAATGCTTTCCCAGGATTCGCGCCTTTCCATTCTTCCTGCATTTTCAGTGTATTTACAAATTAATTTCTTTTGTTTTTGGTTTGTTTTTTTTGTTCGTTATTTAATGTTATACTTTTGTTATAAATATCAGTCGACGGCTTCGCATTTTCAAAACGCAGCTCGTGTGCGTTTCCATTTGTATTCTCGATTTAAATGTACAGATACATGTACAGAATATCAGAATTAATAAATATCTACATATGTATATCGTATCGTACTATATATCATTTATCATATATCATGTATCATATAAAATGTAAAATTAATTACTTGTCAATGATTGTTGATTTGTTGTTTGAATTTTATAAAACGCAATTCAATCAATTGATTTACTATAATTTATAATGTATCCTTTCTCTCTTTTGTTTTTGTTTTTGCTTTTGCTTTTGTGTTACTTTTGTTTTTGTTTTGTTTAGTTTTTTTTGTTGTTTTTTTTTGCATTTGATTTACTTAGTTCTCGTTTAGTTTTGGCTAAACATAATTCGTATAATTCGTAGACTCGATCCGATCTTCGTTTAGAATTTAATTGTTTAATTTAAAAAACAGTTTTGGAGGTAGTTGAAATTAGGCCTGTTTACGTAAATTATATTTATTTGTATTTAAATATCATACATATGCATACATATACACAAATACATATACATATATGTATATATCAGAGCTGTAAACCGGTCCGGAACCGAACCCCGTGGAACCGGTTCTCTGCGGGTTCTTTGCTATGTCGAACCGAACCCTGAACCGAACCCAAGAAATGTCTCGGAACCGCGAACCGAACCGGTTCCGTTTTTATTTAAGGGTTCGGTCCAAGAAAATATAAATATGAAATATGTATCCGATCGTCATGTATGGCTCATGATGTGAAAAATTGGCAGGGTGGGTGGGAGCACAGACAATATAAACACTAAGATATGCCGCGCCATACAAAATTTTCAGATCGATTCCTGACTGGCTGGAATTAACAAATATTCCAACTTGAAAAAGAGAGAGACAGATATACGGAGAGACAGAGAGAGCTTTAGTGACACACGTTCTGTACGTGAGGCTGATCTTTAACTGAATGTGTGTACATATTGTAGGGCTGCTTGTGTGTATTGGTTGTTGACGACGCCGCTGGCGAAGAAATCACCCATTACTTTAGCATACGATCGCATCATATACACACAATGCATACGTATTTATATGTATATATGTATGTATGCATGTATGAGTCGCAATGAAGCGATGTTGTCTCGTCTCCCTTTTGAGTTATATTCCGTCTGCTTTTAACGGACAGCTTCTTATTTTATCTATCCTCAGTCACAAGAAAAGCGTGTGACAGTGGGACAGCTTATAAATTCTATATAATTTTTTAATAATACTTAGTTCATAGCCATTTTGATTTATTTCACTATAGCAACCAATAACTAAATAAAATATTCCAAATCCTGATTCAATTACAAATTACTAACATTTTTTTTGTGTTTTTGGATGCAACCGCCCACTGTGCACATCATTGTGTTTTTTTTTAGGGTTGCCAAAAATCGTGAAATTTACTTGTTTTGTGTATCATTTGTATGGCTCAAATTTATGTAAGAAAAACGTCATATGGTGGCAACTCTTCGAATGGCGCCAGTGCCGTTGTAACGGGACAGCTTGCGCATGTAGCAATCTGGTTTGCATTATTTTTGGCATTAGAGAAGTGAAGGTTGTTTGACAATGAGTTCCATACGAGATTTTTTCGATTATAATGATCAGACTAAAGTAAGCCAGTGTAAAAACTGTAGTGTAAAATTAGTTGGCCGACATGCCACTAACTTAAAAAAACACGTTGAACGCAAGCACTCTGATGTTTACAAGCAGCTTACCGAAAGTGAAAAAATGAACAAAAAACAGCAACAGCCACCGATCAGCAAATTTTTTGAAGACTCCAACTTAAAAGTGAAGTTATCTAAAGATGAGATAACAAATGCATGTGTTGAGCTGGTCACCAAAAATGGGCGCCCACTAAAAATACTGGAAGATTCTGGGTTTAAAAAAATTTTAGATCCAATATGCAAGGCATTTCCAAAGCCTTTAACAATAAATCGGCAAAATATTCAAAGCCTCGTTCAATCTAAAGCAAAATCTATTCGAGAGAATATTAAAGAAATTTTATCCAATCGGTAAGTGAGTTTTTAATTAACCAAAATTTGTTTATGTGCATGTTAAAAGACAATATAAATACTAAGATGTGTAACACTCATACAATTCTGTTTTGTATGTAGTGAGAGACAAAATACGCGCTGTCTCGCTCGCACGAACTCAAGTGCTCTTGCGGATTTAAACATAGAATGAGCTTGCGTACAAGTGTGCGTACGCACAGAACTGCAAATACTAGAGCTCGCAAAAAACTGTTGACACTTTTTCGTTGCCTGCAAATAAGTGTCTTTCACTCACACAATAAAAAAGACTCAGACAGAAACTGTCTTTGTCGCGTCTGGCTTAGCTCGCTCGCGCTCTGAGCGAGACAGTTTTTTCTGTTTTCGTTTCGCTCAAGTCACTCACTGATCGTTTGGTTGAGTTAAATGAAGCAAATTGTCTTTTGCGTATGTATGGGTAAACACACGCGATTGTTGCGTTCTCTTTTACATTTATATGCATGTACGTATGCATGTATTTACATGCACACGAAGGCAAAGAACATTTCTGTTGAGTTTTTTAGTCAAACTGTCTTTTGCTGAGAGTCTTTGGGTAAGCGAAAATCGTATTACTCTTTACGCGACACTCATTTGAGAGCGTCACAAAAATGAGTCAATGCAAAGCGTTTGACCAAAACCGTTTCAAAGCAAAACAAAGAGAGCCGCTCAGAGCGAGATCGTGTCTGCAAAATCTTTTCGGTTATGTTACGAAACTGAGCACATAAGAAAAAACGATCAACTGTCATTTGCGAGCTCTGGCAAATACACATGTGTGTGTACGTGTCCTCTACCTCACGCACAGAGCGTTTGTCACTAGAACGCTCTCTGTCTCTCTCGTATCAGTGAAGATTGCGCGGAACTCCACGCCGATAAAATCGAGCTGAAAATGTTGTATGGAGTGACACATCTTAGGGCTTATATTAACTTTGGTATATGTACATATGTGCTATGTGTACATATGTTGTATAGCACATGCAACTAAAGTATTGTTGTTTATTTTTTAAAATTTTCCTTAATTTTTTTTAGATTGGTGTCGGTTAAAGTCGACTGCGTAAGCCGTTTGGAACGCTCTATTGTCGGCATCAATTGTCAACTATTTTATGGAGGAGAACTTCAAATTTATTCGCTTGCTATGAAGGAGGTTCACGTGCAGCAGACCAGCTCGAACCTGACGAACATAATTAAGGAGGTCCTTGACAGCTATAATTTATCGCTCCAGCAAATTTACACGATCACTATCGATAATGGAGCAAATATGGTTAGGGCCAGCGAGCTTCTGGATGAACAATGTAGGGCGGATTTGGACAACGACGATTCTAACGGCGACGCAGCTTGTGAGTGTGTACCGGAAGGTACAAATATTTTGGATAACGTTGATGAGATAGATGAGGGAATAATAACTGTTCGGTGTGCTGCGCACACTTTAAACCTTGTCGTCAACGATTTTTTTAAAGAAGTCAAGGTTGACATTTCGCGAATAAGATATGTTTGTAAAAAATTGCGCACGGTTACAATAATTAATCTTTTACGCCTGGAAAATTTAAAAAAACCATTTTTAGACTGCGCCACTCGATGGAATTCCACGTTTCAAATGTGCGAGCGATTACTAACTCTAAAAGAGTTCTGTGTAAAGAGTAATTTAAAAGAATTGCAATTAAAATCATCTGAATGGAAGACCGTGGAAAATATTTGCAGTTTACTTCTACCAATTTATAAAACTTCATTGAAATTGCAAAATGCTAAGTTGTTGTCAAGTGACTTTTTTTATGCATGGTTCTCCTGCAAATCTAATCTAAAAAAGACTACTGCACAACATTCATCAATTCTGGCTAAATGTCTTGAAAAGAGGTCAGCAATTTTAAATGTAATTCCCATTATAACTGCAGTATATTTAGACCCCCGCTATCAAGCGCTACTTAGTTGTGAGGAAAAAAAGGCTGCAAGACAACATATAAGCCAGTTAAACAGCCGATTGCAATCTTTTGACGAAAGTCTTAACATTTCAGCAGTAAATGATTCTACTTCAGATTGTGAGGAGGAGACTTTTATGAAAAGCATTGTGGGAAACCAAGCCACAACGAAAAAATTCATTTCTACCTTCAATAAATCTTTTGAAGAAATTCCTCGAATGCATCCCCATGCAGACGTTTTAAAGTTTTGGGAAAATTACAGCCAAACTGATTTGAAAAAAGTTGCAATGGTTGTTTTGGCGGTTCCGGCAACTCAAACTTCTGTAGAGAGAGCATTTTCCTCCCTCAAATTTGTGTTGTCGGACAAAAGGGCATCAATTGATGAAAACCTCTTGGAGGATATTATGCTAATAAACTTAAATTGAATATGATTTATAAATGATTTATATGTATAAAAAATGGTTTGAACTAAGTTAAATTTAAATAGCTTTAAAATGCAACGAATGCAGTAAAATAAAATGATTTATTATTATTTGTTTTTTTGTTATTAATACCTTTGAAATGCAACGCATGCAGTAAAATAAAATGATTCTATTGTATAAAACATGGATGCTCTTTATTTTTTCATTTATTTTACTCTACGAACCCGGGTTTGGAACCGAACCCGAGGTTCCAAAATATTCAAAACCCGGTTATGGAACCTCTGCGAATTTTCAACATAGGGTTCGGAACCCGAACCGAACCCTGGCCGTTTTTTCAGGGGTTTGCAGCTCTGGTATATATGTATGTATGTATGCATATATATAGCATGTACATATATGCGTGCATACGTAGCTGATTTAGCGATTTCATTTCGATCTCGCCTCGATATTTTAGCTGGACTTCTCCCTTTCTTTTCTCTTCTTTTCTCTTCTCTTCTCACCTATTCTTTCCTTTATACTTTATTATTAGTTATCAATTAGTAAGTTAATCTCTACACTTTATTTAGTTATTCATTGTCTGCGGTTCTCTGTTCGGTTTCGTCTCGTTTCGCAATGCTTCGGGCTATTTTCGGTTCTTTTCTTACATAAGCTTTGATCCATATAGACATCGAGATATTTCGTATGTATGTATGTATGTATATATTTGTTAAAAGTGTAGGCTTGTAGGACTTTTCGGCTTAGTTAAGTTTGTCTTTTCTCCTCTTTTTCTCGTCGTCGTCTCGTCTCGTCTTGTCTTTTGCATTCGTTATCATATTTTCCTAGTTTTTCCATTCGTTTTTCGTCTAAATTTTTGGTTAAATGCGTGTTTTAATTTAATTAAATGGATCGTAAGTTATTGAAACCATTTCTCTTTCTTCTCTTTTCCTAACATTTCTGGGATCGTGTGGAAATTGGCTTTGATCTTATGCATACATATATGTATACTGGGGATCTTTGAGGAGTTTATTCGATTTCGAAAATATCGAAAATGATTGAAAGAACCGCCAAGAGATAATGGCTCTCACCAGTGCTGCCACGCTGTTCGAGAAAATTAATGTTGCTCAACATTTTTATATGCGCAACATTTTATATGCCCAACATTTGTTGGGCAGCATATGTTTCGCAACACTTTATATGTTGCGCAACATTTTGAAACTTTTTCCAAATGTTGCAAAGCGCTACTGTGCGATCAAATGATCAGATTTTGTCAGGCACCTCTATGGTAGTTCCAAGAACCAACAACTGCGTGGCTGGGGGCGCACTGAGCTAGGGATGGGCTTTGCAACAAAAGGAAGACGGACAGAGTATTATCGATCGATACTCGATCGATCTTTACAATTTCAAAGAAATAAACAAAAATGAAAACGATAATTTCTCTACAATTTGGTTTACATAGATTTCATTTCATTTTTCTCGTTTTTTTTTTTACATTGTAATTCCGTTAGCAAATATACAAATTTCAATTGAACTAAAAATTGTCTGTGTGTGTGTTTGTTTTGTTTTCGTGTGTTCCAGCACATTGGATTGGCCATGCATATAATAATATGGGGTATAGGCATAGGGTATAGGGAAGAACAGGTAAGGGTGGGGCGGGTCGTGTCGGGTATGGTTTTGGGGTGGATAGAGTATAGTTAAGAGTTGGTTGGCTTCACTAAAAACTAGAGTTATTCAAACTAAAGTGTATACCATATTACATATTACATTACATATTCACTTATATAATTTGTTATTATTTCCTTCTCTACTCTCCTCTCTTCTCCATCTGCATCTCCATATTCTATTCTCTGCATCTCTTTTCTGCATGTCTCTATGTATATTGTGGTATGGTGTCTGTGTGTGTCGTGTCTCTTTCAGGTTTCTTTATTCATTTAATAGGTGACAAATGGAAATGATTTTAAAATAACTATATTAAGTTTATCGTTTCTGTTTCCGTGTTCTGTGAGTGATGCAAGGCGGCAGCGCAGCGGGTTCTCTCCAATCTCCATCTTTCTTGACTTCTCTGTCTCTGGTTACATCACTTCTTCTTCTTGTTCTCTCTCTACTCGAAATTTACAAATTAAATTCTGACTAATAAACAGTCTTTTCGTACCAGCGACCTACAAAAAATAAATCTGATCGGTTAAACTTTAACATAATGTAAGCTAACATACAAAAAAAAAAAAATATATATATATATATATACCTACTATATATATGCATACTATATATAATGTAATTAATAATTATGTATCTATAGGTATAGCTACAGCTATAGAGCTATATGTATAGATATATAGATGTATTGTGTAACTAAGAGTTAACTTAACACGAGCTCAGTTATGAATTGGCCGCACAGTGGCTGCAATTCCGGCTATTGCAGCTGCAATGGCAGCTCATCATGCTAGAGTTGGAATTATTGCGGCTCATTGTGGCGGGGAGCAGGGACTCTGCCCCTCCTTCCGCTACTCCTAATCCTCCTGCTGCTGCTGTCTCGGCGGGAAGATTGAAGCTACTGCTCTTTAGAAGCTGCAGGCCAGCCCCAATGGGCACACATACGGACAGCGGCGGCGTGGGTATCCTTTCGGGCGTGCAGCTGCCTGTCGCTGCGGGCGTTCCCACGTAGGTGTGGTGACTGCTAGCGGCTGCTGTCGTCGCACTCGGATTGGTCCCGTAGCCGCAGGCCGTGCTCTTCAGCGTGGCCGCATTGGATATGGGCAGCGTGGGCAGGGGGGCAGCGGCCAGGGAGGAAGCGGAAGATGAGGTGGACACACAGGAAGAGGAGGCCAGCGAGGAGACCGAGGACGACATCGAGGCGGAGGAGGCTAGTGATGGAGGCTGGCTTGAGCAGTTGCCCCCCGCCGGCGGCGACTTTGGAGAGCTCATGCGTGAGAAGAACTTGGTTATGGCGTTCGCCTTGGACTTGGAGGTGGACGCCGCGGACGAGGAGGCTGTGTATGTGGACGAGCCACTGATGATGCCCCCAGTGGCGGCGGCCTGGAGCGTGGTCAGCCGGTAGCTGGAACTGCCACAGCCCGCCGAGATTTGCTCGGGCACATCCCTAACGGTCTTATTGGGCGGCGGTTTGGTGTACGATCTGGTGATCTCCGATTGCTGTTGAAAAAACCAAATATAAGTATACATTGGGCTTTCTATTGAACGACGAACGAAGCCGAAGGACTTACCTGGTAGCTACTTCTGATCTGCAGATGACGATCCTGTCCGTACTCGCTGTCCGGCAGTGGTACATGGTGGGGACAGCGCGGTGTCTGCTGCTGCTGTTGATATTGGTAATGTTGATGGTGGTCGTTGCTGTGACTCTGCAGCGAGGAGCCACACGAAGACAATGAGGAGGAGCACTCGCCCTTCCCACTCCCACTCCCCGTGTTGCCATACTTGAGTGTGGTGGCCTCGATGCCGCCTCGCGCCACATTACTACTAATACTATTGTTGTTGTTGAGCCCTGTACTGCCACTGCCACTGCCGGTGCCGGTGCCACTTCCTGCGCTGAAGGTGGAGCTGTGTGTCGTTGGAGTTGTCATGCGTTGCTGCTGCTGCTGCTGCTGATGGTGGGAATGTTGTTGCTTATTGTTGTGATGATGGAGATGGAGTGATGGTTGCTGCTGCTGCTGATTGTTGCCGGCGCTACGAATCACAGAATCGCCACGTACAGCCAAGAGCTCACGTGCCTGGAGCGCATCTACGCGAATTCTACATCTAAATTGATCCCTGCAGAGAGACAAGACAATCAATCGATGGATTAGCATTCACTTTCTCTGGGAGATCTGATGCTCGTTCGATCTATCTGCCTACCTATCGTCGGGTGGTGTGCTCAATGATGTGCGGGTCGGAACGCCGAGCCGCTCCATTCCCGCGCAGCCGGCCGTCTGTACCGATAGCATCTGCAAATATAAACAAAAGAAAGAATACCATTAGAACATGCTCCACGTCAAGGGAGAGGGAAGGGATACGGGACCTCTTAAGTTAATACCTAATCCTAAACATATAATATGACTATTTCAATCAAATATCTTCGTCCTGGCAGCTATCCACTTGGGCAACCGTCAGAGGGCGGTCCATCATTAGCCAGCGCTTGCTGACCATACGATTGCCAAAGTAGTCTGGCATATCCCCCCTGGGGCATGAGCTGACATGAAGCTTGATGAGTATCTCGAACTGTGCTATGTCGAATCCCTTTAATGGGCGGAAGGTGAAGTGACCCGCATAGTACAAGGTCTCGCGAAGCACAAACGAGCTTTCAACGAAGAGCACCGTCTGCAGCCAGAGCGAATTGTGGCCGCTGGGCTTACAGGGATTGCAGCTGAGCATGCGCTCGCGATGGCTTTTGCTGAAATTTACATCGAAGTAAAGAGTGAAGCACTCCAGGTGCCCATCCTTGATGACCTTCAGCCGTATCTCGCGATCTATCTGCAGATTCTCCTTGGTGGCGGTCTTCAAATTGAGCGCCAGTACGCATTCTGCGTGGGTGAGGATACCTTTTTCGCTGGTCTTGGCGTGACGAGGCTCGGAGAGGGCATACCGACGCATGGCGCGCATTTTGAAGCTCTGTACGATATGCCACCAGTCGCAAAGACCCTTCAGTGCGGGCTCCGCGGCTCCAACCAGATAGAGGGACGCCATATCGGGGAGGATGAAGCCATCCTCCTTCAGCCAGCGATCCCGTGCCTCTAAAACCTCTAGGATCTCCGAGTTCCAGAGCAGTAAATGCCCCATCCAGTTGCAGACAATCCCGTCCACTTTCTCGGGCAACTGCAGATCGGCCATGCGCCCATGCAGCACCTTCACGGTGTCCTCGCAGTGGTTCTGCTTCACCACTAGCTCCGCGTAGTCAGTTACCCACGAGTGGTCCACAGCATACACGCGTTTGGCCTGACCGTCGCGGACGGCCATCAGGGCCAGGGTGCCAACGCCACAGGACAGGACGAGGATGACGCGCCCCTTGAACAGATGCACGTTCTCATTGATGACCTGCGCAAAGTAGTGCATGTGGTGCTGGTTCTTTAGCTGCATGCGCATATTCAGCATGTGAGCGTTGTAGTCGTGCCGAAAGTCCGCCGATGTCATGCGATCAACATGCTCCAGTTCCTTCGGTATGACACGCGGTGGCATCGGTATAGGGGAGGATGATCGCAATTCGCGAGGCATTCCTCTTGGAGTGGCGTGTTCCCCTTCCACGCATCTGATCTGTTTGTAGCTGTTGAAGGCTGCCTGTGGATTACTCTCTTTCCAAGCGTCCGGAAAAAGCTTGGATAAATCGCGATAGATTTTGTTGTCATGCCCATACAATTCAGCTGCTGACATTTCCAAGGACATTTCCGTTTGGATGTTGCTGTCGCGTACTTGAGGTACTAATGGGTTACTCTGCTTCGAAAGTGGCGGAAACAGCTTGCTTATTTCGCTTTCGCGGTAGTGGGGTACCTCCAGCCCATACATTTCAGTTGTGGCTTGGGCCCAGATATTTGGCGGCTTTTTGGCTATACCAAAATGGCTGCCGCGCTCCATTTTGAAATACATTTTCTGGTTATAGTCAGAAGTGCCATCCCGTTCCTGTTCCGAAGATTCTGGAAACAGCTCGGATGCTTCGTTAC
Source organism: Drosophila azteca (assembly GCA_005876895.1). Taxonomy (NCBI): domain Eukaryota; kingdom Metazoa; phylum Arthropoda; class Insecta; order Diptera; family Drosophilidae; genus Drosophila; species Drosophila azteca. Next base: position 4,925,623 of record VCKU01000014.1, on the reverse strand, counting down.
TGATGTTGTGATAGAGTAGCTCGTTCCAATTCATTTCAGGTGCTGATCTCTGTCCCAAGGGCTTTGGTGGTAGCGGTGGACGAAAGGTGCCGGCCACGAATTCCCAAGAAAAGATTCCCGTCTCGCTCTCGCGCGGTACTCCAACTGGCCGCTCAAATGATGGGCTTAGGTTTTTCTGCTGTGGTTCTGCGAGCACTTCCTTATTATCATCCAGATTGTGAAGGAAATCCGCCGAGCTAAGTTTCGGAGACTTCTCGCTGGCGCCGTCGTATTTAATTTCCACACTTTTCTCGTCTTCTTTATTTCCAGACATTGTGGCGGTTCACACAACATTTTCAGAAGCTTCTGGCAGTGTTGTGTAGTGATAAGGTTGTAGCGATTGTAGCAATCGATGGGTTATTGCGGTGTGCCCAGCTCTCTTGTGCGATATCTATCGGACGCTATATAGCTTGTCAATAAGTCTGCCGATTTAGCATTCCTTTCAAATCGAAAGATAATAATTTTATAGCTAGCCCCCACAGTCTTGGGCCTACTTTTTTTTTTTTAAATTTTCGATGCATTTAAGATCGATAGGTTTGCAATCGCAGTGTGCCCAAGTCCCAGCATTGATCAAATACTCGGTTCCCCGCTCTCTGCCCATGTTTTGTTTCGCTTAAAATCGTTGTTAAATTGTAATCAAGTGTTTTTTTTCTGTGAAAGTGAAAGTGCTGTGCAGTATTAGCGTTTTTTTTGGGTTTTAGTGTATTTCTTCATATACAGCTCTCTGAATTTTGGCGCGTTTCTTGAACTGCCGGTCTCTATATTTCCATACTACAGCCGAGTACACCGTTATGTACGGTAGCATATGTGAGGTGTGTGTGTTTGCAAGCGAGTGTCTATTTGAAAATGGACATTCTCATAACTCAACATGTTCTACATTCCGTTACCTGCCTCAGCCTCCGCACCCCACCGGCCGATTGATGTGTGCAAGCGGGCATGAAAGAAAGAAATGACAAATCTCTGCAGAAAGAATGGCAAATAATCGGGAACGAATATTTTCGGCAACGGTCGCTGCGGTGGCCGAAAAGACTTTGTAAATTATACAAATATGCAAATGCAAATTTGTAAATTAAAATCTCGTCGGCGATCATGTGTGTAAGTATGTACATACTACATATGTATGTACTTATGTTCTTTCTTCTTTGCCTTGTCGTATTTTGATACATACTCTTGCAGGGCGTGTATTTGGATAATAGCGAAATGCTTGCCAAGCAGAGAATACTTATGTACGTATGTATATATGTATGTATATTCTTCATTAGGGCCCATTCGCTAGAGTATATGACTACTTACATAGATATGTATGTACATATATATGTATATTTATGACTGCCGTAGAGCAGCAATGGAAACGATACTCTTTGCAAGGGTATAAATGCTTCGGCTCCGAGCATAGCCTTCCTTCCAATTTCCGATTTTATTGTTTCTGTTTTTTGGGTAATCTGAGCAGCAAATATCACATCACATTGTCTGGGGCATCTCCCGTCTTTCCCTCTCTCACTCTCACTCTGCCTCTCCCCTCTTTTCCCTTCCTCTCTGGCGGCATAAAATTAGGTTAAAATGTTTACTCGAGCATTGCAGACAGGATTGGCAATAACCTCATTTTCTGTTGGGGGGTCTCCGTCTCTCTTTGCCACTCTCTGACGTAAGAGAAATTTGTGCTTTTTGTTGTCGCTGTTGTTGTTGGGCGTAAGCCAGGCCATAACCGGCTCTCTCTGCATCTGTTGTTTATCTTTTTGGGTCTAACGAAAAGTGACATAATATCAGAGGCAGACAGAACCTTGTGTGGGTCCCTTGTTCCTGGCAGTATCCTTGAAACTTTTCGGCTTTCAATGTTTGTTTAGGCTACGAAAATGTGCCACCACTCAACACTGGGAGGAATGAGTGCAAGGCTAACAAACAGCTGTTGCTCCACATGTGTATGTATGTACATAAATACATATTTACATACTTACATAAATGCACATGTACACATATACATATGTACGTCTGTAAGTTTATCTCGCTTGCTCTCACGCCCTTTGTAAATGTAATTTATGCAAGTCTCTGCGTGTCTGGTGCGTGCGTCTGGCATAGATAACGGTTTTAATGAAAGTTCCTCTCTCACACATCCCTGCCCCGCTCTCGGCCTAATGTTAACGGCTACGACGTGTGTTATTGTGCGAATGTGTGTGTGTGTGTGTGTGCACGGCTCATGCGAGCACATTTTAATAATCAATTTGAATTATTCATTGGCTAACGGCGGCAAATAAAATTCGATTAAAACATAACGCCTGGCTGCCTCTGTCGACTCCGCTCTTCTGCCGCTCCGGCACTGCCTCCGCCACTAAACGCCTTGGGTTATTAGCGGCAATTGTGTTTCCCATTGCGTTGGCAGAAAGCAGCAAGAAGCCGCAAGAGCAATGCAGCCCACGCAATGTATCCACCATTCCCCCGTACTCGCACCCGCACCATTCTCCCTTCATCTTTACTGCTAAATGGCTTTGCCGACAGGCGGCGCTGGTTAGCAGGAGAGCGGAAGAGCAGGCAGTGAGAGCGGGAGAGAACACTCTGAGCAGTGTTGGAAGGCAATAATTTATTATATTCTATTCCAATACAGTGGACACACCTGTCATGTGCTTGGGCCTGCATATATTTCGCGTTCTCCTCAAGTTTACTTTCATACGGGGGCCCCACTGTATAGACACAGTGTTTCATTCATAATGTTGAAATTGGCGTGGGCAAATTAAAAAAAAAAGGAAAAAAGAAATCTAGAAATGTAGAAAAATGAGCAAATGCGCACTGGAAGATGTCAGCAGACCGAGTAACAATTTGTCAAAAGTTGCCGACTTTAATCTTTTGTAATGGGCGTGCAGGCACCTGCCTCTCATCACCACCTCTGTCCCCATAGTAATGGCAAATCTTAAAACCACAATCTCCAAAGCCGCCTTAACGTCTTTGGCCACGCCGTCGTGCTTTGGCTTTGGCTTGGGCATGGGCTTGGGGTCCTCCTAATGAGCGCAAGCCGAGGGAATCCACAAAATCCACACATGTGGGTGCCCGCATAGAAGCCACAAGACGCGTTTGTGGAGCGCAGAACAGAACCGAATAGAACAGAACAGAACGTGTCGTGCGGTACGGTACCGTACGGTACGGTACGGTGGTTCCATTAAGGCAAATCCCGCCTCAAGGCCAGAGCAGAGCCAGCGGAGAGTGGCAATTCAATAAGCAAATTCTAAGATAAATAAGAATGGGCCACCACACCATTTAAAGTCAGGCAAATAGAAAAAGCTGAAGCTGATGGAGAAATTGAATTTGTCTTGGCCAGGCCATTATTAAAGACGTACATATAAAAATGGCAGACAGCAAATGGTATTTTTATGTTCTTTTATTTTTTGGGGAGTGATAAAAATTGAATGCCAAATGAGAGACAGAGTGATAAAGTAATAGTGTGTGTGAGAGAGAGAGAGGGAGAGAGAGAGAGAGAAAAACAAACTTAAGGCAGACGCTAAAGGACGTGCTGTGCATTCAGCAAACTTTGCATAACACACACACAGTATGCGAAAAGGCAGACCAAGAAGAAGAGGAAGCAGTAGCAGTAGAAGCAGCAGCAGAGGAGGATGTGGAAGCTGTAAAGGGAGACGCGACAGAGCAGTAGGCGCAGTTACATAAGACTCGACTCGGGTCGGCTCGGGTCGGGTCGATGCGTAGGCGACGGCGACGGCAAAAGCAATTTAAGCGTGTCTGCCGCTTTCCCTTCTCTCCTCTCCCACTGCTTGCTGTGTAGCTTCAAGGACTTTTGCCCACCGTTGAAAAATTACTGCATTGGCAGAGGGAGGAGTGATGGGCTGTCTCTTTGTACTTTATCCCACTCCCTTTCTCTCTCTCTCTGTCTCTCGCTCTCTCTGTCTCTGTCTGTCTGTTTGGTCACAAAAGAGAATGCATGGCAGGGATATTGGCAGGCGAAGAAGGAAAAAGGCAAAAGGCAGCACACAAAAAGAGAAAACTTTCGACACGTGTCTTCTTTTGGCATTCGTTTTATGGTTACACTGAGAGAAATTATCGTTTGTATGTATGTATTTGTACCCTACTTTTTCTGGCTGTGCTGTTTAAGGCAGACGCTACAGAGAGTAACGCATGGGATCGCGTTTCGCCCCCCTTTTCTAAATGTTTCAGAACTTTTTCTTTCTCCTCTTTTTCTTCATCTCTTTTCCTTTCCAGGGTGGGTGGGTGTTAGGGTGGTAAGTACTTACGGGTACAGAATGTTCCGGCTCGGTTGGCAAAAGTGTTGTTTTTGTTGCTGTTGTCTCTGCTGCTGCTGCTGCTGCGGCGCCTGTTACTATCTGATCCGCTGCAGCGGAGCCAGATGTGGTGTCGTCGGAGGCGGTGCAGCTGGTGGCGGTGGCGACGGAGGCGGAGGCGAGTGGTAGGGCCAGAGCAGAGATAGCCTCGTTACCCGTTAGCAGTCCAATCCCCGTTGAGAGCACCGCGTTGTTGTTGCTGCGCCGTCGTTGCGACGAGCGACGTTTGTGGCGTATCCTGCGCGTCGTTGCTGCTTCTAGTGTTAGTGTTGCTGCTGCTGTTGCTGTTCTTGTTGTTCTTGCGGCTGCTGTTGCTGGGGCAGAGCGTAGGGCAATCGCGGCCACCAACACACTGCCACAGGCCAAGCACACGGACAAACTAATGGCGATTAGCAACAAGCTACCTGCAACACAGAACAAATGTATGGAATATGGTGTTAGTTTTATGTTTTCCAATATAATATACATATGTACATATGTATGTATAGGTTGTACATATCTAAATTCGACTTGGATCACATCCCTCCAAAGACAACAACAATGAGGTGCCATTGAGAGATGTTAAGTTGCATTTTTGTTGGCATTTAATTTGAATAACCCTTTTCCTAATGTATTCCCTTGTCGTTTATTTGTTTATTTAAATAATTACATTTTTGTTGTTTGCAAATTTAAATAGTTTATTCCCACTCACGCTCACGCACTGCTTTAATTACTATAAATAAACGAAACGAAACGAAACAAATCGTAAAGCTAGTACGGCCCACTGCACAGACGAAATAACAATGAAAGAGGTAAGAGCTAGAGCCGAAGCAAGAGAAGTAGACAACAGAACAGCAACAACAACAGCCACAGCAACAACAACAACAAAAACATAAGTAAAGTAAAGTAAAGTAAAGTACGGCTGACTGTCGCTATCTACAAGGTGCCGTACCCGTACCGTACCCGTGCTTACCCGCAGAGATATAGACGGACGGATGGGGGACACGGACACACCGCAGACGTATGCGTCTAGACTAGATAGCAGACGACTTAAGTGTGATACAAGCACACATGCGCACAATCGTAGCGGTAGTCGGTGAGAGAGAGAGAGAGAGCGAAAGAACCTCACAGGCGAGCGTGTAAGTGAGCGCTCGAATGTAGGCGGACGGCGATTCGATAAACAAATAGGCTAAAAGAAGGCTATCAATGGAATGGGATTGGATTGGCGCAGGGGATACCCTGTAACTGAATAAGAGAGAGAGAGACACAGAGAGAGAGAGAGAGAGGTTGATTATATCTTTGTATGGGTCGTTGTGCTTCTCAACTGCATTAACTGTTCACTGTATACGAACTGCTTGTGGTGCACTGCTTCTTAATTTGAACTGCTTGTATGTTTATCTGAATTATGAATGTATTGCTTGTGAACTGCTTGCATTTTTTCGGATATCAACTTGATGGATATCAATGATACGCAACGGTGTACCGGCACATCTTGACTGACAACTGCTTAGTTATGCTTTCTATCTTGCAGATCTGTCTAGACATCTATGACCATCGTAGTGCTATATTTAGAAGATCTCTCGCCCCACAAATCGATCCCAGCCATTACGCTGCACAAAAAATGGGGGGTTATTTTTATACCATTTTGTATTAAAAAGTACCATTGTAGCCAAAACGCTTCAATTAGTAATGGGTATTATGGACGGGACGATATGGCAGCCACATTCCAACCGACACGACACGACACGACACAGACAGATAGAGACCCAGACAGCGCTGATAGAACGGCAGACAAACAGAGGCCACCCGTCGCGGTCGCAGACCCTGTAACAGAGCAAACATAGACGACAACACAACACACAGTTACACAGTCACACACATAGAGAGAGAGAGAGAGAGAGATACAATATGTGTACGTTCGTTTTGTGAGAGATACACAGATACAAATGCAGCGATGGCTTGCGCAACAAGATTTTACAACCACACCAGCAGTAAATATCATGACGCTCTGTCTGATATTGGGTTGCAACAACAACAACAACAGCAACACCAAAACCACGTTCAACGTTCGGTGGAACAGCGCAATTTCATCAAGGCAAAAATGACGCAGCTATGTAAACGTTGCCATCTCTATCGCACCCACTCTATCGACCATGGGCTGTCGCCCTCTCCGTCCCGCCCCCTCTTTCCCGCTCTCACTCATTCTCTGACGATCAGTGAATGAAAATGAAAATATTCACCAAAAGGCGTGCGGGCGGAGGGAGGCGGTGGAGGTGGGCATGGCTTTTTCGAGATTTTTCAGTAATTTATGATTTTAATGAAAAAGAGAAATGCTGCGCAGAAAAACAAAAAATAAAAAACAAAAAACAAACAAATCACAAGACCAGAAAGAAGCCGAAGCGTTTGATACCCTCGATTGAATATGGAATTGTAAAATGGGATTTGGAAGCATTTTTCTGGTCTCCCGACGATTTCGGATATCTCTGCAATGTTTTAAGTCAGAGACAAACACAACACAACACCCTGTGTGCTCTGCAAAGAGTATGTTGGACTAGAGAGACATGAACAAATTATTCAACAACAGACACAACACACAGCACACGGGTAGACGGGCAGACGGAAAGACGGGCACGCGGGTACGGGTCTTTGCATGCCAGACAGACAGCGAAAAAAGTTAATCAACTGAAATTAAAATGTACATCGCACGAAAAAAACAACAAAAACTAACAGAGAAACAAAAAAAAAAACAAGCAACAAAGTGAAAAATATGTCAACAATGTCTATGACTCGCTGACTCTCTGACTCGCTGACTCTCTGACTCTCACTCTGACTGTACTGCTCCCCGCCCCGTCGCATGTGATTGCACTGCTTGCTTGCTCTTCAGCAGAAACAGCAGAAAACCGACGACGAAAAAGCACAAGTGGCAGCACTTTAGACTTTTGCGCATTCCCAGCCCCAGCCCCCCGCCCGTCACACAGTACCAGACCGTCCGTCCCGCGTCTGTCACTCAGGTTTTAACCGTCTCGTCTCAGGTGACTCAACTGTTAGCTGTAGCCTATCCTACGGTCGGGTCGCGTCGAGGCGAGTCGAGTCGCCATTCGCCATTCGCCAGTCACTCGCTCGAGGGCTGCCTTTTATAGCCTTTGTTTTTAGATAATTATATATTTTGTTGCTGTTGCTGTTGTTTCTGCTGTGCTTGTTTCTGCTATTGTTGCGGCTACCCTGTAATCGGAATCGGAGTAAAACGTAATGGCTATGGCACCACACTTCAAAGTCCGATAATATCCATAAATGCAAAAGATATGGATTGGAAATTCATTTATGGTTGCAATTATGATGCCAGGATGAGGGAATTTGATCTACAGGGTATTCCATCAACTGATCATTCCATTTACTTGATATTTTTTAATTGTTGCCGCTCGTTTCTGGTTGTTGCAATTAATTTTATCGCAAGTGAAATGATTGAGCACGTCTGGGGCCTTACGTCTGCGACTACTAATCACCTGATACCCTATAAAACACAGACCCAACAGGAGAGAGACACCCAGCCCAACCCCAGACCCCAGACCGCAAACCCCAGACCGCAAACCCCAGACCGCAGACCCCAGACCCCCATGAAAGAGAAAGGAATACTTGGCAACGGTTCAAAAGCTGTTTAAACGTTCGATTGAACCGCTGACGCACGTGTGGCCCCCGTCCCGTTCCGACTATTGAAAAGTGCTAAAATAATTGTGTGAATTTCAATTTCAATATTTGAATTGATCGCACCAGACGGCACTGGCACTAGCCCCAGCCCCAGACGGGCGTCAGCCCTCCCACCCAAAAGATGCGACGGGGGAGGGGTGGATGAAGACCGACGGATTGGTTCGGTTCGGATCGGACAGTTGGCTAACACATTTTTAGCCGATCGATCCATAGTTAACGAGACGCGACCGACCGCAGGAAAGCGGCTTTCGTGGCTATTTTTTTAATAGTGGAACGGACATTGAACGGTAGACAATCAGCAGTAGCAGTAGTGGCAGTAGTTCCAGTAGTGCCAGTAGTTCCAGTAGTGCCAGTGGTGCCAGTAGTGGAAAGGCTTAAACATGTAGTACCTCCAAAAGGGGGGGAGGGGGAACATGTTTCGATCTCTCCTCTATCTCTGAAGTTCCTTGACCGAATATCTACAATATAGAGGCAGGAGGCAGGTGGGGAGGTAGAGAGGAAGAGATAATTCCACTATTTACGCATATAATCGAGAGTAATTTCCCCCAAATTGCATTTGATTGAGTGCGCGAGAAGATCGCGAGATGATCCCATCCACCTTTTGGACCACTTGCCTTCTTTCTTTCTCTAGCACTGCCGCACAACAAAAGTTATTAATTCAATGATTATGATCGTTGCGCTAATGACAGTCAAGTGCAGTACTTGCCCCATCCATCCCCATCCCCATCCCCGTTCCCATTGCCCATTGCTCATTGCCCATTGCCAAAAAGCCAAACAGCAGCCCCGCTGCTGCGAGGGCAATGCCATTGACACCTTGATTGGATGTCAAGGTTGTGTGTGGATTGTGTGGAGACTGGACTCTGGAGAATGCTATGCCATGCCTCTAACTAAAGGCATTATCCATCCGTCCGTCCATCCAGATATGCCAGAGAGAAAGAGAGAGTTTAGCTTTAGCTTTTGCTTTAGCTTCAACAATCATAATACATTGAGATGACATTGAACTTGAAAAATCACAAAGATCAGAAATTTCATTTTTGCGCATTGTTGTTTTGTTGTTGTTTTTGTTGTTTTTGTTGTTGTTGTTTAAGAATTTCGTTTCATTTCGTTTTGTTGCGTTAGGGGTGTTGTGGTGTGAGATTTTTTCAATTTTCTATGATGAAGATGTGATCTTTGGTTCGAAGGCAGATGTAGAAGCACCGAAGCGCAGTGCATCCAAGTAGTAGAGCAAGCAGTGCGTCGGACCAATAAATTAAGCTGTTCAAGGTAAGGCAGTGCAAAGGGAAGTAATCGTTGCAAGCTGTGAAAAGGCCAGATAGCATGCCAAGCAGTGCATATAACATAACGTAACAGCAGGCAAGTGCAGTGCAGTGCAGTGCAGTGCAGTGAAAAAAAAAACACAACATCTGACGGAAACGAAACCGAGGTAAAGGAAGCAGTGCAGACAGGCTGCAGCATCAGCATCATCATCATCAGCTGACGTCAGTCGCCAGCATCGTCTGCGTTGTTTCAGCTTTGCTGTTTTTTTTTTCTTTTTCTTTTTGGCAAAGAATTTTTGTCTAGTTTTCAGTGCACAAAATATTACAATGTTGTCTGGGGCTGGGGGTGGGGGGGAGGTGTGCCCGCAAAAGATGAAACGTCGGCAGAGTCCCCACAGTCTGTGCCTCTGTGGCCGTGTCGCTGCTTTACTCTACAATACAGCTCTCCCGCTCTCCCCACCCCCCCCGACCCACCCCTTGAGAGAGGCCAACCCTTTTTTTCTTTCTGTGTGTTGTGTGTGCTTGCAGTGCTAGACATTGCGCACAGCAACAGACAGAAAGAGAGAGACACAGAAAGAGAGAGCGAGACAGTAGAATGGGAGAGAGAGAGAGAGGTAGGGAATGCAAATGAATGAACGAAATACAAAAAAAAAAAAATATAGAAAGAAAAAAAAACTGAAACAAACCGCAGACAGCGGCGTCGACCTCGCCCATTCCCAGGCAGCGGCGGCTGATGATGAGGTGGCTTCTGCCTCTGCCTCTCTGCCTCTCTACCTCTTTGCTGTAGCTCCGCTGCTGCTGCTCGTGTTTGCCGCCTGTCGTTTGACCTTTAAGCGATGCGAGTGCCTTCCAACAACAAAAGCAACAGCAACAACAACAACAAACCACAAAGTGACGGGGGAGAGAAATTCCCATTTCCATTCCCATTACCCCCCCTTTTAGGTTGATTTCTCTTCCCATTTTCGCTCATTTTTGCTCATTTTCCAATTTGCAAACGCATTTAATTAGTGTGGAAAATCACGTGGCTAATTGTGTTAACTCAATGCCGGCGTATGCGCAATATTTCGAATACATTCAGGCGATTACGTATACGCAGCGTTTTCTATGCGATGTTTGTCGCCGTATTTCATCATCTTTCTAGGGTTCAGCGACATTCCTGGGGGTTTCCAGTGGTTCCCAGTGGTTCCTAGTGGTTCCTAGCAATTCATAGAGGGATCTACAGGATAGTAGCGAGCGAAAGAATAGGATGAGGGATGGGATGGGATCTCCTAATGGCAGTAGAATCCCAATAATTAGATCTCTTTTATAGCTCCTTTGGCTTCAATTTGCTTTCGTTTGCGGCATTTCCATTTCCATTCACATTCTTTGCTTGAGTATCAATCGGTGATTCCCGCCTTAAGTGGTCACATTGCTACCGTGGTGCCCCACATCCCCCCGCCTCGCCTCGCCTTGCTCCGCCACTCCCCCCCCCCACTATTTCCCCCACTCGTATCCTCTCGTGACTTATTTGCAACATTGTGTCATACTTTTGTGTTGACTTTGTTTTTCATTTGTTTATTTTTCGATTGGTTCGTATTTTTGCATTCCCCATTTGGACGCATGCCCCCTGCCGCTGCCGCTACCGCTGCCCCTGCCACTGCCGCTGCCCCTTCCCCCTCCGTATCCCCATACGTATGTTGATTGTAGAGTTTTCTGTTCTCTTCTGTTCTGTTCTGTTTGTTTGTGCCACTGCCACTGCCACAGCCACAGATGATGATTCCGATGACTGGTGGATGTCTGGCTTGCAAATATTGACAGAGGCTTCGAAATATTACGCAAAAATCGTGAGGCCATTGGAGGGGCAGAAAGATCTGTGTTTAACTTTTGTTTCATTCTTGTGTGTGGTGTGTGTTGCATGTGGCATGTGGGGCATATGGCACATGGGTATGTGCCATGTAGTATCCTCCCCTTCCACGTAGTCCTCCCCTGCAGCAGTCAGTAGTCGGTGCCTTGCGGCCAATGACATGACTCATTGACCTGGTTTAGGAGGGTTCCTCCCCCTGTCTGCTGCTCCCCTTCCCCCTGCTGCATCCCCTTGCCAGTTTCGTATAGTGCCCCGTAAGTGGGTCAGTGGGCGTGTCAAAAGGGGTGGTGGTGCAGGTGGAGGGTGGTGGAGAAGCCTCTCAGACCGAAAAAACTAGTTCATGTGGGGCTCGTTTTCTTTTTTTTTTTGTTTTAGTCTCTCTTTCTGAAGTGGAAACAATAGAAAAAACACAAAGGCCCCAAGTATCGGACACCCTCATCCCTCCGTCTTCTTCTACCCCCTATCTCCTCTTCCTCCTGTACTTATTCTATACCCCCTGTGAAAACTGTGTCAACGTTTTGCAACACTGTCTCTGGGCTATGGGCTGTGGGCTCTGGGCTGAGGCATTTACCATTTACCGCTGCTTGATTCTCAAAAACTTATCGATTAGTCATCCTACGGGGAGGAGGGGTACCACATAGGAAGGATACCACAGAGTACCATGGCATTCACTTGAGATATTTTGCGAATATTTTGCGAATATTCGAGTGCCCCATAGATAACCCACTAGAGGAAGAGTCCAAAGATTGATACCATTTTGCGAGTATTTCATCATGATTCTCTGTCTCTCTCTCTCTCATTTGTTCCCTCCATTGATCAATCTATCAATCAATCAATCAGTCATTCTTCTATCACCCAATCCAATACCCAATCGACAGCGAAAAGGTGCAGGCAGCCGTGCAAATTGATAGTAGCGCGTGTGGCTAATTTATAATTTATAATTTTCAAAGGCGAACCCCATTCCCCATGTCCTCTTCCCCCTTCCCCCGCCCCACCCATTCTACCTATACATATATCTATACCTATGTATGTATATACCCTACATTTTGGTTTAGTTGATCAAACTTCTGGCCAAACAAAATGATTAGTGAAAGCCTATTAATGGTTTTTAAATAACATTAATTGATTGATAATGTCACTGCGGTCTGTCCATCCATCGGTCCATCTGTCCTCATCTACGAGTATATATGTATGTATGTATGTGTGTTCATAACTATAAATGAGGATAACTATTGTATACATATGTACATACATATGTATTATATGTACATTACATATGTATGTACATATGGCAATATTGTATATGTATATCGTTTTGGTCGACAGATTAGTCGACCACGATATAATAAAAGATTCGCAGATTAACCGCGGGGCGGGGCATGGCGGGGCGGGTTTTGCTGTGTGGAATTTTTCTGTGTTTTGGTTTTTACGCTTGAAAAGGAAACAAAAAACAGTGGTGGGATTTTTATAATTATAAATATCTACATACATATACTCGTATGGAATGGACTGGAATGGAATTCCAGCTTGGCTCGCACTGCTTGATTGTTGATAAAACGTTTCACACCGCTTAGACTACAAGAACAAGAACTGCTTAGTTATTAGCTACATATGTATGTAATATGTATGTACATATTTGTTTTGCTGTGAATTCAACCTGCGAACCTGTTTAATAGTGGACCATAAATGAATTCTTAGCTTATTTGAACTTCTTGTAATTGCTGTACGGCTGGCCAGCCTTCAAGCCACTGCTTTACTGCTGTACACATAATTGTGTACTGCTTCTCGCTTGATTGATTTGTATTTTGCACCCACTACACACTGCTTAGATAGCCTTGCTCTAAGAACCGCATTATGACTGCTTGCAACTGCTTATTAGCATAGGGAATATTAATAAGAATATTTCATATTTGCATTGGCTCTCATATTTCCCATACTATAAATACGAGTGTTTCCCTTTCCTATTTTCCTATTCTCTCACGCATCTGAAACATAAACACACAAACACAAACACAAACAAATGCAAAAATTCATTAGAAATCGCTTAAGCCTTCGGCTTCAAGTTCCGCAAAGGTTCTTTTTCCCGAAGTACAATCGATTTTTCTTACATGTCTCCACTCTGTGTGTGTGTATGGGGGGGGGGGAACCTAACAGTACGGAAAAGTCAACAAGAGGGGCGAGGGTGAGAGGTGGAGAGTGGAGGCAGACAATGAGCCGCGGCAAGCGTCGGCACTTCCACTTTGATGTTTGTTTGCCCTCCTGCTCTACCGTTCTGTCTGTCTGTCTGTCTGTCTGTCTGTCTGTCTGTCTGCCTGTCTGTCTGCCTGTCTGTTCCGCCTCTCTGTCTCTCTCTTTCTCTTTCTATTGTAATCCAAGTCGTTTTGCCCAAACTCGGGGAAAAGCAAGCAAGCCAGCAAGCAGTACTTGAAAGATGAAAGCCGAAAAGGGGTAACTGTGCTGTTCTGCTGTTCTGCTGTTCTGTGCTTCCAATGATGGAAGAAGGGGTGGGGTTTGGTGTTTGGCTTAAAGATCGAGCACCCATCAGCCCAGCAACCCAGCAGCCTGTCCATAGTCAGTGTTGGCGTCGTGTGTCCGTCCCTGCATCGTGGCATTTCGATCTATCTATGCTAATTGCATTTCATTGAAATTAATGTCTGCGCATCCATCGTCGTGGCAGGGTCAAGTCGTTTATTAGCATCCCCCCCTCCCGCCCCCCTCTCTATTGTCTCCTCTGTGTTCTGTGTGGCACGCAGTTAATCTGTCTAAATGTTGCAACAACAGTGACAGCAGAGAACATAAATTGTGTGTCGTCTGCGGTAAAAAGGAAAATCAAGAAAAACTATAGTTAAAATGTCAGACGATGTCCCCTAATTGCAGTTTCTGCAGTTGCCAATTGGCAAACCCCTCCCACCCTCCTCCCACCACAGTTTTTGCAGATACCTGCTTGCACTGCTTGCCTATGGAGTTGTAGAGCAAAAGTAAAGTCTCTGCACTTTTACACTGCTTGGTAGGTTAAGAAATCTGCGAAAAAGAACGCTTGGGGTTCGGTCAACTGCTTGGGGTGTATCAAGGGGGGAGGGGTATACCCTCTATTGCCTCTTTTCTTATGCACTGCAAAAATCCCCGCAACAACAATTGACAACAACATGACAATGTTTTCAAATTTATTTATATATATGCACACTTTTTTGTTGTTTGTGAGCATGACGCGACAATTTGTCTGTCTATTTTTGAACAGGCTCTTTCTATATCTATCTCTCGCTATCACTCTCTCGCTCTCACTGCCACTGCCTCGCCGCACGCTCTTTTTCTGAGAGATCCCCAAATTGTGTCCGACATCGCAGTATTTTTCGGGGATGTACAGACGCGAGTACCCTTACTGCTGCCATAAAAGTACCCCATACACATACCCATACCCATCCACATTCCCATTTCCATCCTCATCCCTGAGAGATCATTCATTTTGAGCAGAGCGAAAAAAGAAAAGAAAAAGAAAAGAAAAACCAACAACGGAAAATACACGATTTTAGTTTTTTTCCGAGGCCTACAACTACCTCTCTTTCTCTCTCTCCCCCGCTATTTCTGTCTCTTTCTCTGCCACTTTTTTAGGAGACATGTATATATATATACATATATATACACATGTATGTATGTACGTATGTATTTTTGATATTTTCTGCAGGAATTTAAGTTTCTGTTTTTCCATTTCTTGTATTTTTTGTTGAGAATTGTCTGGTGTTTTTTTCCTTTCTTTCTGTTTCTGTTTCTTGGTCTGTTTCTCCTCTCGCCAGGTCTAGCACGTGGAAATTTATTGGATGGATTGGATGGTGCGGTAAGGCAGGGCGGCCCTTGCCCCACTGCGTCCCCCTTTGGCCTGTCTAGCATTTTATTATCAGCAGACATTCATTCGTTTACGGACTATATGTACATATGTATGTATGTATATATAATCGTACATTTTCTATGATTTCATTTGTAATCAGTCGCGGGGTAACTCATTGATTCAGAACTCTCTCTCTCTCTCTCTCGCTCTTGCTCTCGCTCTCGCTCTATGGGCTTCTTCCCTTTCCAGTGTGTGCACGTGTGCGACTCCCCCAGACCATATCGATTCATCCATCCATCCATCCGGACATACTCGTACATATGTATGTATGTATGTATGTATGTATATACAGTATATAGTAGCAGCCAGGAAGGGGGTATTAACCGACGCGACGGAATGACGTGATTATACATTTGGCGGTGGGTGGGGCGGGCGTTGGGCTTTCAAGGGATTTCCTTTAATTGTTGTCTGCAGCGGCGAAAAATGCCACAACACAGCAGAACACAAAAGCCATGGAGCACAGCCACAGCCACACGAAAACCAACAACCAAAAAACCAGACAGAAAATAATCTTGCGTAATGATAAAATATTTGACCTACTTCTAGCAAGTGGAAAGGCGCGGGGGAGAGGTGGACCCAAAAACCTTTCAAGCAGGAAGCAGCAGGCGGCAGGCAGCAGGCAGCAGGCAGCAGGACCTCTTCCACATGCAACATTTCGCCATTCGCCTTTCGCCGTTCTTCGGGGGTCTCCGTCTCGTCTCCACACGCGAAACGCAAATAAATCATTGATGAAGTCACACACACACACACACACACACACACAGAGACACATGTACATGTGCATACATACATGTGTATGCAGGTAGGTAAAGCAGTGGATTCAAGTCATGAGTGTGTTTGTGTGTGTGTGTGCGGCTGTGTGCGTCGTTTCTCTCGTGTCTCACAAAATGTAGGCCAAAGGAGGCTTCTCCTTCCTACCTGTCCGCCGCCACATTCCGCTCTTCCCTCTCTGGCTCCCCCACCCACCCTTTGAAAGCCCCAATTTTTGGGGGCGTGGCTTTTGGCCAAGTCAAAAATACACGCAATACCAAAACATAGAGAGATAAAGACAGAGAGTGAGAGAGAAGAAGAATCGATGCGGCCTTCTTTCGAGTTCTTCTGCGAGGCGTCTGGTCTGGTCTGCCGATTGTCGAGACAAATTTCCAAGAAGCAAACGATTCTATTGTTGTGGCAGGCAGCAAAAGGGATACAATGGGGATGCAAGAGGAGCGGAGCGAGCGGAGTGGGGGAGGGGGAGTTTTGAGTGGAGTCAAGTGTCTGGTTTTCTTACCCAGACAGAGAGATCTTCTGCTGCTGCTGCTGCTGCTACTGTGGTGTGGTGTTCCATGCGATAGACAGCTTCCGTTTCTAGGCCCACATTTTCGATGATGGATGGGGGCTGCTTATCAGAAACTGCTCTCCCGCCCAGCCGACGCGTCGGGCACCGCACCCCTTTCTGGCTTCCAGCATCCGCTGATCCGTCTGGGGCCTCCCGCCTCCGCTTATCTTCTGACCCCCTCTGTGCTCTCGCTGTCGCTCTCTCTCTCTCTCTCTCTCTGTCAATGTGCCACAGGCAGCAGCAGCGCTGCAGTGACATGACGTGGCGGCACAAGTCGGGGTCGGGTACCGTGATAGCGTAATACCGTGATACCGTGTAATCAGACACTTCTTCCCTTCCGACATCGTGCCGTCGTCTTTCGCGGTTCCTGCTTTGTATGATTTTCTTATGAAATGCACTCCCATTACAGGTGTCCGACAGATAACAAAGGGAGCCAATGGGAGCCTCCTCCTGCCTTTTATTCTAAATAAAGAATGTTTTACTTTATCTAAAACTCAGATTTCCCTTGGAAATAGAAGCCACCTAACAAAATGTGATAGTTTATCCATACGATTCCTACAATTTCTTGCTGAATCCTCACTCCGCAGAACCAAACTGCAAAATCAGGTGGTTTTTCATGGGATTCATGGGATTTATGTAAAGCCCGCAAGAAATGGAAAATTACAGTACAGATTCTGAGGTGCTTTCAGCTTTCTGTAGAGCTCTCCTATTCACAATCCGATCAGTCAATAATCCCATTGAAAATTCTAAATATTTCTGAAGCTATCCCCCTGTCAAAAATTAAAAAAAAAAAGAAATCATCAGCCATATTTGTGTTCCAAAGAAAAAAATCCTTAAATGCGTTTTGGAACTTGGAAATGGGTCTGAGGGTGCGGGGTGCTCCATCATTCCAAGGGAACTGCTTCTTTGCACTGCTTTATATGGCTATTTCTTGTTCGTTCTCCACAGTGTGGAGAATTCCACTACTTTCTCCCATTATTTCTGTTAAAACTTCTTTCGTATGCTGTCCGTTCCCACTGCTTCTTCCCACTGTTTCAATTTGAATAGATTCTTCCCCCCATCCCTCCATCCATGCTGCTTCTCAGCTGAGAAACATTTTTTTTCGTTGTTGCTTTTCTCAGTCTGTCGTCTGTTGTCTGCCGTCTGCTGTCTGCTGTCTGGCTTTTGTCTTTTCGGATTTTGATGTCCAGATTTGCTAATCATTGTAACGCCTACACGCGCGCACTTCTCATTCAAACTAATATACATATACATTGTATGGGAACAGAGTGAGAGAGAGAGAGAGTGATTAAGGGAGGGAGGTAGAGAAATTGGGGATATATTCAGAGGCCAGACAGTTGAACGGATTTCGATTTGCATACCCGACCTGACCCCCCAAATCACGAACCACGAACCCCGAGAAAGAGACAGCGGTTGAGATAGAGATAGAAGGGAACGGTAGGGAACGGTGGGAAAAGAGGTTTTTGTTTGGGGAGTCGCTGATTGGTGACCCGAATGGCGATGGCGAAAGGAAGACAAAAAGTCAATCAAAGCCGGCTTTATTTATATTTATTTATTACATAATCATTAAGGGTGCTCCTCCTTCTCCTTATCTTTCAATCTTTAGAATCTCAGCCTCTCACTCTCTCTGTGTCTCTCTCTCTCTCTCTCTCTCTCTCTCTGGCGACTATCTCTATGATCTTTTTTCTCAACCGCTCTCAATCTCTCTCTCTCTCTCTGTCTCTCTCTGTCTCTCTCTGTCTATCTTTATCTCCCTCTCTTGGGGGACTCTTGGAATCGCATCGAATTGGCATCAGAAATCAGGCAAAGACCGCATGTCACAATCGATTAGCGATTTTTCAGCCTGTCTGGTCTGTCCGGTTGTTACGGGGTTCGGTTCGCTTTTCGCTTTTCGTTTTGGAACTACGAATACGAATACACGAATACGAGGGTATTCCATTCCAAATTACATATTTGGAAACAACAGCAGCAGTCTCTTCTTCTGCGATGATCGCTGGCTGAATGGAAATATGTATACAGTTTAGACAAAAGAAAGCCCCCACACTCCGATGCCAGGCGATATTCATTCCAGATATTCTTAATTATAATTTATAGAAACTCTTTAGAAATTAGCATCATTAGGCGATCTCCATTGGGAGATCTCCAGCTCCAGCTTTTGCGCTTGAAGAAAATGTATTCGAGTCGCTGCGCTGCCGGATATCAAAGAGACGAACTGGACCCGGCTCCGGCTCCGTCACCATCCCCGTCCCCGTCCCTCTCTCTCGATAAGGCAACAATATCAGAAAAGACGCAGATCGAAATATATACCCATACCTACGTATGTACATATGTATGTATGTATACCCGTAGGTACGTTCGGATTCGCGATGTCTATAGAAAAGTCGCCAAAGACAACGAAAACCAGAGGAAAAAAGGTAGCAGCAAATGGCAGAAACAAAAACCAAAACCAAATCCAAAAAACAAATAAAAAACGACCAAAAACGACACACACAAAAAAGTAGTAACAACAATCAAGAGAAACAGTAAAAACGAAACGAAACGAAATGAAACAAAAAAAAATTTCAGACTTCGACCCAGACAACAACCGACGCGTCGGATCAACAGAGCGACAGAGCGGCAGAGCGACCGACGAGACTGATTCCGATTGGAACATGAATGGATGGGTGTATGGGTGTTCCAACCAGTGGGTGCCAGAGAGTGTGTGTGTGAATAAAGTTGATTATGAACTCTAATGATTCGCTTTTTTATACAGAGAATAGATGAGAGTAGGCTAGGGTAGGGTAGAGTAGAGAGTGCCATGGAAGCGGGTATACCCAAATAGTAAAGTGGATTGGGAAAACATTTCAATGTTTGTTGTTCCATTGCCAATGCTCCTAATCCATGGCCAGACGGTTCCTTCTAGGAAGCAGTAGATTTCACTAGTAAGCAGTGTAGCTCAGAAGCAGTGTGAGCATCTAGGAAGCGTCTAAAGCAATGGTGTAGGAATCAAGGAATCTTCTTTCGAAGAAGAAGCAGTATAAACATGTTAAGAGTGCACTTTTCATTCAATTGGAATATTGAGTAAATGCCAGCAAAAATAAGGGTATGAGAATTCCGTAAGACCCCATTCCACAGACGCAGACACAGATACAGATGTTGCCTTTCTTGCCTCCCTCCCTGGAGGCTCTCACTTCAAGATCAGCGCTTGATTTTTGAGGGTGCGTTGACCAGGCGGCAGAAGCAAGTGCTTCACGAGGCGGCACGTGATTATCTGGACAGGAATCACGGTTCACAGAGAGATGCAAAAACAGACACAGAGACAGAGACAGTGGAGCTTATCGAAGGAGGTGGAGCTGGAGCATGGAGCATGGAGCTCCCTCCTCAATTCACCTCTCTTCCTTCACCTTCATCCCTCTCTGTTGCACTACCAAATAATGACCTTGGGGAATGTTGTCGTTCGTCAGGCGACGTCAGGCGTCGGTCGTCATTCGGCCGGCAGTGGCTCTAATCTCGTGTTCTGTTGCTGCGGCTGTGCGGTGCTGTGCCTGGTCATGTGGGTGGCGCGGGTTGACGCTGTGTTTGACGTCGCTGCCTGCTGCGACGGACAGGTGCTCAAGTCCATGGGCTCCTATCTCTGTTCTGTGTGTGTGCTGGCTGTGGACTCTTTTCAGCGCAAATTCATGATAAGACGTTACTCTTGACTTGACTTTACCCTCCTGCTCTGCCCTGCCCTGCCATTCCAGCTACCATCCATTCGGCTGTCCAGAAGCCAAAGAAGAGACGCAGAACCATACAGAACCCAGACGGAGAGGAAGACCGAGAGACCCGTCACACACACCCGACCAGACCAGACCAGACGCTTGATAAGCAACATACGGAGACGGACTATGGCAAAAACAAAAGACCTTGATTTCGTGTTAGAGACGGAGCGAGAGAGAGAGAGAATATGTATGTGTGTGTGTGTGAGTGTGTTTAAGGGTGTCCCTCTCCTTCATCCGTCAGCTGTTTAATTAGCTTTCCGTTGGATTGGATTTTCTTGTCAACCGAGCTTCCGTCTTTCTTATTTTTTTTTCTCATGAATTTTTAATTTCAACTTTTTCGTAGTATTTGATGCAACATTTGTATCAATTTTTAAACAATTTGTTGATTAAAATCGATATTTGTTGATTTACAGTAATTCGTGCATAAATTTAATGCGTTGGCAAGCAGGGAAAGCTGTAGATCAGCCAGACAAGCAGTGCAGATGCAGTATAGGATGCAGGTGCTAGACTGCTTAGCCCCTGGAACACATTCATGCATAGACCAAACAGATTGGATCGACAAACAGTGTGGGAAAATGTGAATTAGTGGTTGCACAAGCAGTAGATTCCTCCACAAAGCAGGGCACACTCCTGCTATTGCTGCACACAATTTCACACCAAATGTTGAGTTGTCGGACTTAAAAAGTCGTAAACTTTAAAGGAGGAAAGGAAGGAATTCCATTCCTCCAAAAAAGAGGGAATGCTCGTGTGGGGGTCTCGTGGTCTCTGGAAGTGAGTCAATATTTTGCTTTGCTGCAGGCCCCGAGGGGCATGCAAGGTGTATGCGTAACATTCTTGGGCTTGGAATTCCCCCATTTCTTCTTTCACGAAGAAAGAGCTTTCCCCGAAGCTATTGAAGGGAAAAGGGTAAAGGAAAGATACGCTGAGGGGCAGGGGCTTTGGTGCAGGTAGAAGGTAAACGACAAAGCAACGAGAACTCTTCTACGCTTTGGTGTTCCATGCGAGTGTCCCCTGCCGCTCCCCTTCCCCCCCACACTGTGTGCCACTCTCTGTGCGAGTGTTTCTCTGTGTGAGAGAATATCTATGTGAAAAGCAAAGAGCAGAAAAAAGCTGAGACTACGACTGAGACTACGACTACGACTCTGAGGCAAAGGCAGAGACAGAGACAGAGGCTCACACACGAGTGTGGGGCGTGCTGGTGGTGTGGTGGTGTGTGTGTGTGATGGTGTGGTGGGACAAGAGCCAGAGCTCTAAAGCCAAGGCAATACTCGCACCAAGAGGAGCCACAGAGCCATGGCTGATGAAGCTCTTGGCTTACGCGTACGCATGGGTTCATTGAACGGAAGTGATTTGCCTACTGCTCTCTCACACACAGAGAGACAGAGACAGAGAAAGAGAGAGACAGAGACAGAGAGAATATACACGCGACTTTGACTTGGTTTTGTTCTGCATTGTTTTGGTATAACTCCGAAATAAATAAATAAACTTCTTCTGGGAAATGCTCTCTCGCCTCATTCGAGCTTAATCTTAACTAAGGAATCTCTAAACTTTATTCAGTGCCTGCTATTAGTGCTATTAGGGTTAGTTCAAAGGCAGGAAATGCGAAGATTTACCCACTAGCTTTCTGCTCTTCAACTTTTACCTTCTTTCAAGTCTGTTTCAGGTTCATCTAATCAGGAAATGGGCATAAAAGAAAAGACTAAACGGTAAGTGGAAAACACTAATACCATTATAATAGGTATTAATTCCTCCTAAATCATCCAAGGAATGTCTGACGGAAATTCCTTGCCAAAAAGGTTTTCAACGAGAGCGAAAGTCGACCTTTTCCAAGAACCATAAATTATAAAAAAAATTGTTTGGACAATGCCAAACCACGAAAAAACAATCCACTCCCACCCGATATCTACTTATGTATATGTATCTTTCGTATGGTATAGTATACGATATACTATATACTATATATGTATATAGTATGTATATATGTATTTCCCTCGATTTCCGCCCCGTCTGCTTCTGCTAATTTATTACAACACTTTTTATGACAGCCACAAAACACACAAATATTAAAGGGTTTTAAAAGCATTCAAAAATGCTTTAAAACAAATGTTTTATATTCGGTTTCGGTTTTGGTTTTTTTTCTTTTCATTTTTTTGCTATATAGATATTGTATCTGTATCTGTATCTCTGCAGATACATAGTTGAATGGCGGTGGAATCTATATTCTATATCTTTGACCAGATGACTGTAGCTGTGTGTGGCTTTATCTGTATCTGTATCTGTCTATCTCTTCGTTTCGTTTCGTTTTCCCCGAGATAGTGTGGAGCGATGGCCACTGGCCACTGGTGGCCACTGGTGGCCGGCCACATACCATCGCTGATTTCAGAATTTATTGCATTTCTGTGGACAGTGGACAGTTTTTTGACTGGATTTTGTATCTCTTTTTTGTTTTTGTTTCGTTTGTGTTTTTTTTTAATGAATTTTTATTGTTTTTCTTTCGGTTTCGAAAGGGGATTGGGGGAAGGGGTGGAGGTAGTGGGGTGTGTGTTGACAGGAAGTCGCCGGAATGCGATTTATAGAGAGCAGATCGGCCTATGAATAGCGAATAATTAACAGTGGGACTCCCTTATGAATGATGGATGGATGGATGGATGAATGAATGAATGAATGAATGAATGATTGTCGGTTGAGAAGGGATGGGGATGGGGTTTTCCCCTGTGGCTTACCTTTTGTTGAATTTTGACTTTTAGTTTTTAGTTTTATTATTTAGGTTCAACTTTGTTTAACTATTTTAGTTCTAACTTTTTTAGATTTTGTATAGATTTTATATTAGATTTAGATTGATTTAGGAATTCCTCTAAAATTTCCTAAATTTTCCTTTTCGACACTTGTTTTGGTTCACACGTTTTGTTTTGAACGTTTAATTTTTCTAAGCCATTTATTTATATTTACAAGATTTTCCTCCTCTCTTTTGCTGTGGCTTTTATTCGTGTTTTATGTGCATTTGAATTAATTGTATTTACGCATTATTTTCTTTTCTCTTTTTTGTTGTTGTTGTTGATTGGTTGGTTGGTATTTGTTGTTGTGTTCTCTGCTGTGTTGATAATTTCCCCTTTTTGCATTGGTTTTTACTAGTTTTGTGTGTTTCCTTTTGTTATTATATTTTATTTATGTGTGTTTTTTGTGTTTTCGCGGCGATTAGGAATGCTTTTGAGTACAGGAACGCTGGCTGTGAGTGTTTGAGTGTTGTGTATCTGTGTATCTGTGTGTTGTGGTTGTGTAGCTGTAGCTGTAGCTGCTGATGGCTGATGTATCTGTAACTGTAGTTGTATCTTCTGTTTAATTGCTGCTATTCATTTGCTGAATGCTTGTTTTTTTCGTCTCACAGTTTATAAAAAAATGGTTACTTAAAAAAAATATTGGTTGCATTTGTGGCTGGTATTTTGCAATTTGCAATTTGCGATTATTTGTATTTTCATTTGTAGATAGACTTTTGTCGCTGGTTTTCACTGCTTTTTCTACTGCTTACTTTTTGGTTGGAAAGCCACCGCCGCACCGAACGAAACGACAAAAACGAGTGCGACCACGGAATCGAACAGACGGCGAAGATAGCGGCAATCTGGCTGGCTGGCTGGCTGGCACTGCTTACAGTACATTTCTCTGTAAGCTCTCTCCCTCTGTTAGGTTAGCAAACGGAACGCAATGGTTGTGGAACGGGCTGAAGCTCTCTCTCGTCGGGTTGCTTACTGTTAGAGAACGAGAGAGAGAGAGCCGCTCGACTGCTTCTACTGCTTGTTTTTGCTGTTGCGTTGCTGTTGAGAGAGCGTCGCGTCTCTGCCTCTCTTTGCTGGCTGCTGTCTGTCTGCCTCCTGGTTTTTACGTTTTATTTTAATAATTATCGTTTGCTGGTTTCGCTGTTGATCCCGTTCCCGCTGCTGCCTGCTGTTGTTGCTCCGCTCCCCTTGCGAAAAGCGCAAAAACATTTGTCTGATTTACACACACCAGCTCCGCTCCTGAGCGAGTGAGCGAGCGAGTGAGCGGAGCGGAGAGTGAACTCCCGTTGAAGTATGCCAACGCACAACAACAAAAGCTGGCCGCTGTCGCTGCCGCTACTGCTGCTGCTGCTGCTGCTACTGCACGACGCCGGCGTCGGCCATGACGTAACGATGCTGCCGCTACGATAATGTTGTTATTGTTATTGTCTTTGCTTTTTGGATTTGGGCTTGCGTTTGCTTTTGTTTGTTTTTGATTTCTATTGCTCTCTGCTTTTGATTGATTTTGATTTCAAATTAAGGCACACATACACTCACGCCCGCCAACAGAGGGCGCGAGAGAGATAGATAAACAGTAGAGGGTGGTGGGAGGACAAACATGGACAAACATTTTCTGGGTCTGGTTCTGGTTTTGTTTCTGCGGTAGCATTTATTGTTTTAAGAGTTTTCTCACGTAGAGAGATCTCTCTGTGGATCCGTGGATCCGTGGCGGAGGAGGATATTACACACGACACACGCGTCCGCAACGTTTGAGAATTTCTTGGGTTTTGATGATGAGAGTCGAGTCGTCGCCACCGCAGCATAAATCCGCGAAGCGCGAACGCCAAATCGTACAAGAAACAGCACAAAATGTGCTGTTGCGTGCGCAAGAGAGCATGACAACTTTCTTTGGAGCAAAACCTGAGTGCGAAACGGAACGGAATGGAATGGAATGGAACGTAACGACGGGGTTAATTCTTCCGGGGGTAGGAACGGGTGCAAATGGCTGCTGTTAAAGCACAGCTGTTAATGCAGCATAATTTCAAGAGAGCAAGAGAGAGAGAGAGCGTCAAAGCAGGAGCGGGAAAGCAGGAGCATAAGTCGTCATTGAGGAAATACACAGAGAGAGAGAGGGAGAGCGAACGAGAGAGGGAGAGCCAAGCCATGCACATTAACTGTCATACATGTTGCTGTTACGAGTGCAAGGAAGCAGGCGACACACACAAGGACATTGTATGACAGTAACAGTTACTGTAACTGTGTGGGTTTTACTTTGTCACACAATTCTTGGGGGTTTTAGCGGGTAATACGAACTAGAGCGTAGATCTTGTATTACTTCCAATATGTCTGAAATCTCCTACTACCATAGAAACTATCGTTCGAAACACACTATCGTTGCAACTGTCATGTTTGTGGCGATAATCTGACGCTTGCTTGCAGGTTTCTATTACAATTTGCGATTTGTCGTATCCCACAATGATTCCCCATTGGTACCATCCGTATTGGCACCGCCTTGAAACAATAGTTCAAAAAAGATAATACAAAACTCCATGATAAGGTAATGTTTAGGGGGGTGGGGTGCTGTCGGTCGTGTGTCGTCGGCTGTGTTCCTAGACTTTCATTCTGGTTTTAGGCGCTTATTTTTTCGTACCGAATTTCATGCTAATAAATATTTATTTTAAGCGGAATTTTGGCTAGCTCATTGTCACTCGATTCTGTGGCTGTGGCTCTGGCTCTGGCTCTGCCTGTGGCTGTGTCGAGCCGTGTATTGTGTTTTGTTGTGTGTGTTTTGTGGCTTTGCTGTTTGCCGACTTTTTCTGTGTGTTTTTTGCTGCTGCTTTTTCTGAGCCGCCGTCCAAAGTCCAAGAAATTAAACTGCCAGACGGGGAATAGTGGTGGGGCGGGGTGGGGAGGGTGTGCTTAAGGCGAGAAGGAGTGCGGTGTGTGTGTGTGTGTGTGTGTGTGTGTACTGACAACCGCACGTTAATTAAATTTATTTATGCAGCTTTATTTGTGTTTATTTTATTTTTAATGATATGAATCACATGTGACATTCTTTTTTTGAGGTTTTCTTTCTGTTTTTCTGTTTTTGTTTCTGTTTCTGTGCTTTGTTTTAAAATAGAAACTCGAAAGTGTATTAGCATGTCTACAGTTTTGTTGTTAATCGAATGTTTTGCACAGTTTTGTCCCTCCCCCACCCCGCAACCCCTGTGTCGCTCTCCCTTAAACCGAAACACCACCACCCCCGCTGCCGCTCTGTACTGCCTTGCCGACAATTGAGACAACTTATCATGAAGTGCTAATTAACATTGTCTGGCCCCCGCCGCCAGCAGCGGTCTGGTCTGGGTCTGGGTCTGGTCGGAGGAGGTGGTCTGGCACGCGGGTATCGCGCTCTCCCTCCCCCCCGCCCCCTCGCGCTCTCACTTCCTCCTCACGTATACGTACGGCAATGTCTGGCGACCTACCTGCGGTTACCAAGAGCCAGCACCCAGCCCCACAGCACCACAGCACCACAGCCGCCCCATTGCCCCATAGCCTCCCCCGAAAAACCCACCAGAAAGAAAAAAAACCGCAATTCACCCAAAACTGGCACTTGGCCGTTGTAGCAGTCTCTGTGCAGCCCCCCCCCAGCCCCTCCGCACCGTCTGTCTGCTCCGCGTATTTGCTTATTCTTTTCGGCATACAATGAAACACAAAATTGTATAATAAATATTCACGAAAAGTAGCAAAAAAAAAAAAAAAAAAAAAAACAACAACAACAAATATTAATGTGTACACACACGGCGAGACGGAACATTTTGTTTATGTTGATAATCTAATATGTGCTGACGTATAGTCGCATTTTGGTTTTCGTTTTGGCTTTGCTTTTGCTTTGTTGTTGTTGTTGTTGTTTTTTGAGTATCGCGAATTCTAGGTCTCGTCTGCAGGTTGGATTTTTGTGTGCCACCTGGTGTGGTGTGGTATGGTGTGGTGGTCAAGCGTGGTGGGGCGATCAGGGCATTGGTGGGATCGGCCATCGATGGGGGATCGATTGATCCGATCGATGCGATGCGATCGTGCCAAGGCTGTGAGCTGTCTGTCTGCATTTATAAATAAATTGTGTGGCAATTAAATAAATAAAATGGATGCATATGCATGCAGTTCGAGTGCTGTGTGCTGTTCTGTGCTGTTCTGTTCTCTGCTCGAACCGTGCACGTGTCGTATACGTAATATGTGCGATAGTCAGCGTCAGCCGCTCAGCCCCCAGCACCAGCCCCTCCCGTTTGCCCCACTGCCGCTCCACCAGTTGGACGGGGTTAAACTTTGATTCGATAATTGTATTGCCTCAGGTTTTTGGGTGTAGACGAGGAGAGTTCTCTCTAACTGAATCACATTGTGGCACTTTCTTATGCTGTCTGCAATTCCCCATCAGACCCTTATTCCAGATCAGATCAAATTGATCTGCTTTGCCTACTTTTCCTACTTTCCTACTTTCTTGCATTAACTTAGGACTGCTTTCCATTCATTTCAG
Source organism: Drosophila azteca (assembly GCA_005876895.1). Lineage (NCBI taxonomy): Eukaryota > Metazoa > Arthropoda > Insecta > Diptera > Drosophilidae > Drosophila > Drosophila azteca. The sequence goes on along the minus strand of VCKU01000014.1, from coordinate 4,898,320 downwards.
CTCGGATTTCGTTAAACTGCTTGCCAGTTTACTTTTACACTGCTTAGGCGATCATATCACTACCTGTCTCTTTTTTTAAACTATGTACTCGCAAGTACCCGCACTGCTTTGAATGCCTTACCAACACTGTGAACTCTACAACACTCCTCTACAGAGGGTTATTCATTCGATTAATGATTAAAGGGGGTATACACCCTACATACACATACACACACACACACACCACACACTCTGATGTCTGATATACATTAATTGACATTCTAGTGTTAGTCATTAACTTGTTTTTGTTGCTGCTGCTGCGGCTGCTGCTGCTGCTGCTGTTGACTGCTTGACTCATTGTTGCTGTTGGCATCAGACGCGATTTCTCCCGCTGCCGCTGCCTCTGCCGCTACCGCTACCGCTGATGTTGATGTGGATGTGGATGTTTGGGTCCCTGTGATAAGCAGACTGTGGCGAGACAACAAAAGACAACGCAGACAATTTTGCATTTACTTTACATGTGCCCGATGCCCGACGCCCGACGCCCGATTCCCGACCGAGTGCCTCGAAGGCATTGTCGTTTGCTGCTCCTCAGCTCCCCAGCTCCTCTGCTCCTCTGCTGCTTTGATATTTTTAGACACCGCCAGTCAGCGGTGCCGCCAGCCTGCCTGCCCCTTCTCGTTTTCCGAGCACAAACAAATCGAGTAAAGAAGGGGCTTGGGCCTCGGCATCGATATTCTAACTATGGGATACCCCTTTTGCTATTCAAGTACAACAGATCAAAGATACTTCACTTAGTTCTTCAATTACAGATCCCAAACTGCTTGCCACCACTGTAGACCGCCTTTCAACACTGCTTTGCTCAGTGCAACGATGGCAGCCGCTGGAAAGTGACTTCTAATGACTTCCCCTCTGTCCCGTATATACCCTGACATGGTACGATTACAGGGTACAAAGAAAAGCAAAGTCAAAAGGCGTTGGCACAGCGCAGAGATCGCTTCGCCTCGCCTCGTCTCACAATCACACGGCTCGGCCAGACAATGAGTCTAGTCGGGCCGGGCATCGATTCAGATTCAGATTTCGATTCAGAATCAGAATCAGATATCGATTCCGATTGCGATTGTGATGCTGGGGATTGTGAAATGTGTGCATTCGCATTCATTCAACATTAAGGCACTGCATCACGGAAGAATGGCCATAGAGAGAAAACTCCATCCATCATCAATCATCAATAAACAATCAAGAATCAACAATCAGGAATCAAGAATCAAGAATCAACGTGTGTGCAACAGGTATAACAATGGCTCGCGAATGGATGGACAATGGATGATGCCCCACAAGAATACTTCACGCTAATTAATTTCATCCCCCATCCTCACTCCCCATCTCCGTCGGTCAGAGGACTCATTAAGCTCTCTATTGACTGTCGATTGGAAGGATTGAACGATGGACAGCGATGGGACAATGGCCGTACAAAGGCGACCGACCATCACTGAATCATAACTCATTGAACTTTGGGGGCTGGCAGCCCCGTTGAAACAGCAACAGCATAAAAAGTGTCAATCAGTGACTCTGTTGTGTGGCACGTTGACGCCTCCAAAGCCCCATTACAATGCCATTTTTATGGTCCGACTTGCTTGAGGGGCAAGCAGCAAGCAGTAAATAGCAACAGCAACAGAAGTGGCAGCAGCCGCAGCAGCAGACGTCAGGGTCGTAAATGTAGTAATAATAGTCGCCGAGGGCCAACGTCAGCGATTTGCTAGTTGCGGTTTCACATGGGTGGCTACGATGGGGTTGCGGATGGGGGTGGGGGTGGGGATATGGGGATGCGATGGGGCCAATGGCTGGGTGTCGAAAAGCAAGACATAAATGTCTAACATATGCTGCGGGACGGCGATGGCGATGGCTCTCGGACAGGTCTATTACCGAAAGCTTGCCTATGACCGCCCATCGGACGAACGCCCCTTGTGGCACCACCACCAAAGGCGACATTTGATGGACACCCCCGACCCCAAAACACCGCCCCTTCTACCTTCCACAGAAGGAGAGAGCCAGACGCGACCAGACAGAAGCGATGCACTTTGCCGCAATCGGAGTAAGGGGTAAGAGCCCGCCTGCCAGCAGGCAACGAAAATCCTCTCAGAGTCACTGCACCGATATAATCGATGATTTGTAATCGATAAAACCGAGCATTTAGTGATACATATGTACATATGTATGTATGTATAGATGGGAACCTTGATCACTTCTTGCTATGGAATGGAACGGTGAAGGAATCGTCAAGAAAGAATGTCTCAAAATAAATAACCCAAAGGATGTTGCCAGCCGGAAGAGAAGAGCTTGCCCCTCAGCCCAACAAATATTCAGATAAGGGCACAATAAGGTGCTGAAAGTCAAAGGAAATGTGCGGCAAATGCTCATTATACAAATTGCACACAGAAATGAGAATGAGAATGGTAATGGGAGTGGGAATGGGAGTGGGAATGAGAATGGAACTTCTGAAGGGGAAGTCAACCAAGACCAAGACCAAGACGAAGGCCAAGAGTCGGGGCACGCGGGGCACACCTTTTGAGGCCGCAAAGACATTGATGGAATGACTGACAGACAGACAGACAGACAGACAGACAGAATAGATCCTTGGATTCACATTCACATCCACATTCACAGTCAAATTCAAATTCAAATTCAAATGAAGCTGAACACTGAACCACTGAAGCCCAGCCCGAACACTGAGGCAAAAGAATCTATTAAGATATTATCAGCTGTGGCTGTGGCTGTAGCTGTAGCTGTGGCTGTAGCTGTGGCAGTGGCAGGAGGTGCACGACTCTGAGAAATCAGTGCACGAATAAAGTCGCCTGCAATTGTTGCAGACAATTTGGGTCGGGCGTCAGACACAGACCCAGACGACGCGTCGTCTGGCGGCAGGCTGTCAAGGAGGCAAGAGGCAGCCCACAATTGCGGCCATTAGTGTGGACCGACAACCGATTTCGAGGGGAGCGAGAGGCGACGAGAGAGAGACCTATAGACTACTATATTCTCTGATTCTCTGATGAGTAGTCTGAGGATAAGCAACCCTTTTTCTGCTGCTGCTGTTGCTGCTGCTTCTGCTTCTGGTTTTTTTTTCTCCATCGTTCGTTCGTTGGTTCGTTTTGTAGACATTTTTCGTATGACAACGACAAATATTTGCCGGATAATATGAATAACAAAGCGGAGCGCAAAGTGAGAGAAGAGACATCCAGGGCAGGCCCAGGCCCAGGCCCATGCCCAGACCCGGTGCAGGCCCAGGCCCAGGCCTACACACTGATTGAAACGAGGGCCAAAAGGGCTTTCGCGGGTGGGTGGAACTCCATTCTCGCAGTAGACGCTGGTGCTGGTGCTGGTCTGGTCGGTTGGTGGTTGCGGGCAGAACAGGCAGAAACAGGCAGAAACAGGGTGGTTAGCCAGCCAGCCAGCCAGCCAGCCAGCCAGCAACCTACTTAAGCCACATACAGTCGTCGTTACTGCCACGACGAGACTCAGACTCAGACTCTGACTCAAACCTAAACCTAAACCTAAAACCCAGGCCAGACCAGACCCCAGACCCCAGACCAGACCCCAGACTCGACTCTGATTCCGACTCTGCCGACTCCGAGAGTGGGTCCGGGGCCAGACGACGACGACGACGACGACGACTACAACTTAAACTAAAAGGCTGCCACAACGTTGTTGCTGCTGTTGTTGCTGCTGTTGGTGTTATTGTCGCCGGTGTCTGAGACGCAGACAACTTCAGAAACGGAGCTGGAGCCGGAGATGGAGCTCCCGGTGGTAGCTCTGGAGCTGGAACTCTGGTGACTGGATGACTGGACTGACTGACACAAAAGTGCTTTTGTTGCAAAGTTTAATGAAGAAGAACATGATGACTATGACGATGACGATGATGATGATGATGATGATGATGATGATGATGATGGAGATAGTGATAGTGACGATGAAAGACCAGAAAGAAGAGAGGTGCAGGGCAAATGAGGGGAAAAGAAATGTCTAACCAAAAAATGTAAGTAAATATGAAAAGAGAAAAGCTTTAGAGAAGATATGGAAATCTATCAATCAGATGGACAAATGATCAAGAGAACGTAAACAAGACGGAAAGAGAGAGAGAGGAGTTTTCGAGTGGGGGGGGTCACACTGTTGCAAGACCTCCCTCTCTCTCGCTCTCTCGCTCTCGCTCTCTCTGCTACCGTCCGTTTCCGTATCCCCCGATAGCCCTCGATCTTTTCAGGCCTTCGGGGCAGCAGCGTACACCTATGGACTCTGTCTGGCATTCATTTCCGAGGGGGAGACAGAAACGAAACGAGAAATCGAAAAAAAAACAACAACACACACACACACAAGCAACAGCAACAACAACAACAACAACAAAAAACAGCAAAGTGCAACGACAAAAAAAAATTGCATGCTGGGATTTGCTTCTCTCCTGCTGTTGCTGCTGCTGCTGCTGCTCGTAACTCCTGCCCCTGCCACTCCACTTCTGATGCACTTCAGACGACGACGACGACGACGACAACGACAACGACGGCGACGCTTTGTTGCAGCCAAACACAATCGACACACAGACAGGGAGGGGATCGGGCGACTGGAGAAGTAGCAGCAGCAGCAGCAGGAGGAGGAGGAGGAGGAACGGGGTGACGACAAGAGACGGGATCAGGGATAGTGAAGAGTAAAGAGTGGAGTGGAGGCAGCAGCAGCAGACAAAACAATATGTTTGTTTGGATTATATGTATATCCATCCTACATATACATACATACATACATACATGTGTCGGTATATGTATGTGTGTACCTACTACCACCCGTACACCGACATATAGACGGAGCGATGCGACGGACACGGAGGAGGCTTCTTTGTATGCGCAAACAATTGGAGCAGGCGGAAGTTGCATGGCGGCGACGGTTGCCCGGACAACCACAAGAGCAAAAGAGAGAGAGAGAGAGAGCGAGATGCATGCATGTATGCATGTGTGTGTGTGTGCCCCAAGTCACGTAACAAGGTAGGTGCATTCCATGGACGGTTGGGCGGAAAAGGCCGCTCTCTGGTCATTCTCTTCCGATCTCCATTAGTCCCTGGTGGACCGATACGGACCTTACCTTCCCCGTAACCTACCAGAGTCACGACTGGAACATGCTGCACACACACACACACACACACACACACAAACCTCATGGTGCACCTTGAAAATGCTTTTGGATTGCTCTTCTTCCTCTCTGCTGTACGTTCCTCTCCGCTCCTCCGCTCCTCTGCTCCTCCGCTCGCCTGTGCGGACCCTACGCGCCTCTTGATTAACTGTCAGTGGCTGAAAAGTGATTTAATCAAGGGAATGTCCAACATGTGCTCCACATGGAAGACCCAGACAGAGATCAGCGCGAGAGCCAGAGACCAGAGACCTGAGACCAGACTCTCTGGACAGACCAGACCAGACCAGGCCCCCAGACCACATCAATCAACTTGGGACTGCTTTTGGGAGACTGCTCTTCCAACGACGACTGCTGCTGCTGCTGCTGCTCGCTCAAGAAGCATCCTTCAAGACGCAACTTCTAGTCGAAATCCACTTGCATCTCCGCTGCTGCTGATGTTGCACTCTGCACTCCACTCAGCCTCTGCCTCTGCCCCTGCGTCGACGTTGCGTCGCTTCGCGTCGCCCATATTTGACATGGCCATAATTACAGTCAGTCGTCGTCGTCGTCGTCGTCTGTCGCCGTCTCGGACTGCAGCTGGACATGGAGAATGGAGCATGGAGCATGGGGCATGCAGCATGCTGCGGGAGGGATGGGCGGCCATGGGACAGGGGACAGGGGACGGACGGGGACATGGTGGCATGTAGATTGGGAATGGAAAAGGGCACTGAGTTGCAGCTTGTTTTTGAGCGCGCTTTTTTTTGTTCAGGTTTCAACGAACGAAAGCAAATGATGGACGGACAGTGGCGTTGAAGCAATTGGGAATCGGAGATGGAAACGTGGGAAACAACAAATTCATTCAACAAATAATATGCAGCAATGTTCCAAAAATAATAACGGATAAACTCAACTGGAAAATGCAATTGAAATCCGTCCTATTAATGGCACATTTTCCATCACTTTGCAACCATTGTGCGTGCCGCTGGTCCGTCGCTGGTCTGCCGCTGGTCTGCCGCATTCGGGGCCCATCTGCAAGCAGCCTATCAATTTTTGACGAGGCAATCTCAGAGTCCAAAAGAGAGGAGGCAGGGCCATGGGGCAGAGGCATGGGGCATGGGACAGTGCAAGGCAGCAAAAAAATGCAGTCGAAGCAATTGGCTGCTGTCGAGGGGTCGCCGAGAGGCGAGAGCAGGGGATGAGCTCGGGGGGGGGGTGGCAGCACAGACGTCTGCGTTCTCTGGTCTGTGCATAAAATTACGATAAGTGCAAGCGACGAGGCCACAGACCAGAGGGCAGGCCACACTCCCCTCCCACACGCCCTGCAGCCTGTGGGCCCACCCCCCTTCCCACCCCCAAGGTGTCTCTGAACAACAGGAACTGTTGACTGGTTGGGCTTCCTTTGCTTGGCTACCCTTGGCCCCAACCCCCAACCCCCTGTACACCCTGTCCACCCTGCACTCTCACGAGGAGTGGAGTCATTGTCATCCCTCTATTTTTTCGCCCTGTCTTACATAAGCCTATTTGCTTATTATCCTATTAAATGCCATACCGAAAAAAATGACCAAGTTCACATGGTTTTGGAACCGAAGCGTTGCATACCCTCGAGCATCGGATTGTTTCCATGAAATATGCATTTTCGAAAAGGGAACAAGGAATACTTCAGAAACTCTTCATGTGATCGGACAGTTTCTCTTGCTGTACTCTATACATATGCCAACGGATCAGGATATGAGAGATCCGATCCCAAGATGCACAACACACGACTGACTGCCGCCTACCCTCTCTCTGAAGGGTATACGACTACCAAAAGAGAGCGAGATGGCAGGGGGAGAAGACGTTGACGTTGAGAAGACAAAATAACCTGAGAAAAAGTCGAACAAAGCTTAGGCAGAGAAAAAAGGACACTTGTATTGTACCTTGTGCAAAGAAGAAAGAAGGATACACAAGTGTCTCATTAAAAGAAATATAGAACCATGCGCCTGGACCTCCGCCCGCCCCTACGCAGAAGAAGTCCTTAAAGTCAACTTGAATCCCTAGCATAAGCTGAAAAGAGAGACAGAAAGACTGAGAGGGAGAGGGAGTGGGAGTGGGAGAAGGAGAGGGAGAGGAAGGGAACGGCGATTGAAAGACAGTCGCAACATGAGCGACTTTCAAGGACAACTACACAGACAACAACAAGTGCCAAAAAAAAAGAAGAAGCAAAAGAAAGAAGGAGACAAAAAAGAAGAGAAGAGAATCAACGAAAATGCGCTATTAAGGCAATCTTTTTTTTTTTTGGTTGGAATTCACCGACGCCACCGAACACCCTACACCCCACACTATATGACTAAAGCATCTCATCTCATCCCATCCCATCCCCTTGCCCCTTGCCCCTGGACATGATTACAGCGTCTCCTCCAGACAGGGGCGACAGGACGACAGGCGACGCGTCGCAAAGTGGCTCAATGTCAGACACAGCCACAGAGGCAGACACAAGCGCAGACGGAGGAGGCACGGACACGGACACGAACACAGCCACAGACACAGACACAGACACCAAAGACGCCTCAAAGTGTTTCAAATGCTCACTGACACGACACGACACACACACACACACACAAGCACACACAAACACACATAAACACATACACTCATGGGCTTTCGTCTCGTCGTCCTTCATTGATGCAATACGCAAACAAAGAGAAACAGCCAAAATGCATGGCACGACAATGTGCGAGATTTGGGAAATTCTGAAAGGAAGTCTAACAATTGTTACCTCTTAAATAATACATACATATGCACCGGACTTATGTATGTAGGTGTATGCCACTGAGAAAGATAATCAACCAAAGATAAGCTGGCATAATTTTCTGTTCATTATCGTTCTACAAATCAAAATACACTTAAAACACTGCAATATTCCCGTACCTTGAGCCAAAAACCTCACTCAAGCAGAGGACTCCCCTGACCGAGCGCTCTCTCAAATTTCTGCAGGGTATGCGTGTACTTGAAAGCTCTCTCTCTCTCTCTCTATCGCTCTGTCTCTCTGTTAAAGCCCAAAAGGGATAGATGCTCGCAGTCTGCTCTCTCGCTCTCGCTCTCCCTCTTGACATTGTGTTTGTGTGTGTCTGTGTGTGTGCAGCAGACGCATGAAACAAAATACCGAAATTCTATGCGTGACCTTGAAAAGTATTCCTCATCGGCTGCTGTTGCTGTTGCTGTCGCTCCTCTGCTGCTGCTGCTGCTGCTGCTGCGGGCTGCGTCTGCAGTCGACAACAACAGCAGCAGCAACAACCATTAAGTCTGCTTCTGCTGCTGCTGTATCGGTGGTTGTTTGTGCTGCGCTGTCGTCATCGCCGTCGTCGTCGTCGTCGTCATTTGCCGATTTTGTTGTTTCTGTCTGCATTTTCCTTGTTGTCTGCTGGCGTTACCCTTGCCAGGCGGAGGATATGCATGACTTTGTCACTGGGTTCGTTCCGAACGGGCAAAGTCTTCAGAGTAGTGAAACCTCCAGAAACCTCCAGATGGCAGATGATTCTCAATGCAGACAAATGTCCATGTCTATCGATAGTTAATGTTAGCGTATTATCTGAGTCGTCATGGCCCCACATTGAAATGATTATTTTCCCATTTGTTTTTATTTTTTGGCTTTTACTTTTTGTTGGTTCTTTTTTTTTTGTTTTTTTTTGGTGTTTGAAGTTGGTTTTTATGTTGTTGTTGTTGTTGTTGTTTTTGTTGTTGTTGGTATTGAACGCGCCACAAAATTGCAAAGGCGACTCCAACTTTGGTTTTCGGTCGTCTGGTGCCTTCTCCCCCCCTCTTACTCCCTCCTCCTGCTCCCCCTCCCCCTGTCTGCGTTTGCATGCATTTTGACGTCAGACGCCTATTTTTGTTGCTGTGCAAAGAAAAGGGCAGCGGACAGAAAGGGATAGCAATAGCAGGAGAGACCCAGAGACTCGGACTTAGACTCCAAGGCTTGTTGAACAGAAGGTGTGGCAAGGGGGAGGAGAGGCTCGTGATCTACCCCTCCTTTCACGCTCTCCTCATCGAATAAAGGACACACATACATGCACACGTCGTATATCGTGCGTATTTGTGGTGTCCACCCCACCTTCCAATTAATATACCTTGCACAGACCCAGACGACATGCAAAGAGCCGGAGGAGCCGGAGGAAAGAGAAGAGCGAATTGAAAGTCAAAGGGCTAAAGACAGTCAGACAGAAAGAGAGGGAAAGAGTGGAGGGAGAGGGAAGAGATGCACTTCCAGTGTGTGGATCGTGTAATTGCATTCGCCTGTAATCAATTGATAAACGTTCTCTTCGTACTCTCCGTCCCTCTCTCTCTCTCTCTTTCTCTCTGCTGAGAGACATTCCATTATGCTTAATAAATTTCCAGAGAAGGTAGTTGTTATTCTAATTGGCCGCCGATTAAGAGTTATGAATTAAATGCTACAAAAACGAAGAGAGCGAACGGTGGAGGGGCGAGCCGAAGCGCGGCGTGGCGCGGAGAGGAGAGGAGAGCAGTAGGGCCAACCTGTTTTGTTGCTGCCCTGAAGGCCATCCTTGAGGGAGCGTCGAGACGTTGCGCATGCCCAGTAGCCGATGATGAAGCTGCGATGATGACGATGACGACCATGATGATGATGATGATGATGATGATGATGTGGATGTGGATGATTGGGCTGCCGTTTTGTTGTGCTGCTACTGGTGGTGCCTTCGTCTGGGGCAGCTTGTTTATAATTAGCATCTTGCTCTCGATTACGGTTGATAACAGTCGAGAGACGGGAGTAGGAGTACCTCTCTCTCTCTCTCTCTATCTCTCTCTCTCTCTCTGTGTGTGTGTGTGTGAAAGATTTATAGTTGCCGGGTGAACAGGATATGGATGATATTGAGAGGTGCAGCTAACCGAAAGAAGAAAACAAAAACATCCTGTACAGGCTGTGGCCTCCTGGCTTTCAAATTGCCTTCTGTTCTTGTGGTGCACATGTTGCACGTTGCATAAATGCACATAAATTTCAATGTAATCACATTCTCGAGACTCTCGAGCTCTACCCCTCGGCTTCCTGTTGCTTCACCAGGGACCACAAGGGACAGCCACTGCCCAGAGAACCATACAAAGATCCCTTGAAGACAGAGCTGGGGCAGAGCCATCGGCTATCAATCGGCTCTCAAAAGTAGGCAACTCTGAACCGAATGCGATTCTGTCTGTCTGTCTGTCTGTCTGGCTGTCTGATGCAAGTGCCTCCCCCCAAAAAAGCAGGGTGGAGAGAGGGGGAGAGACACTTTTCAATGCCAAGTGCCAGAGCCAGAGTCAGAGCCAGACAGAAGGGCAGACAGCCAGACAGAAGGGGTGTGGGATCGTCAGGGGGCGTGCAGGGGCTGGCCGATGTGGCTGTTGCTGTTGCTGTGGTTGGGGCTGGGAACAGGATAAATGGTTGGTCCAGCCATTGGGGGCTGTGGATTGGGGGTGGCTAACCGTCTGGGCCTAAAGGTGGAATACACTTCATACCTTTTTTTTCTCTTCTTTTTCTGTTTTTTTTTTGAAAAATTTGATTTGGAAAATGTGTCTGGCTGGCGGCATTTTTTGTTTGTTTCTTTTCTGTGTGTTCTGTGTGTTCTGTGGCATGTATTTTCTGAAGGGATAGGTTGAAGGTCGTGCGGCCGTGCGGCCGTGCGGCCAAGCGGCGGCAGCGAATTAATCATGATATTAACTACCCTTTCAGTAGTGCGATGCAATGCGATGTGGGGGTTGCTTCAAGGAAGCGGAGGGGGGGGGGGGGGGGGCAAACTGCAATCATGGTGGGTGGGGGGGTGTACATACATATGTCCATACATATGAATCATTGACGAACTTGAAATGAATTGAGTTTTAAGTGTTGCCGTTGCCCCATAGACATGCTGCGAGGGTTGCCATGTGCTTAATAGTCAGCTAATTATCCTGCAGAGTGGGTGGCAGGGGGCGGGGGGGGGAGAGTCTGAGAGTGCACATTTTGAGCCGTCTCACTGATTGACTGAGACTCGAATCAGAGCTGCTGATTACACGCAATAATACAAAGCAGCGCCAAGAGAAATGGGGAAAGGAATATCAGCCTCGATGGCCGAAGCATTTGCTACCCTTCCCAATCCCAAGATGCATCGTCCCCGTGGCAGTTACAACATACAACATACATAGTGAATGGAGCGGAGAGTGAGCAGAGAGATGAGCGGAGAGATGAGCGAGAGATGCTGCTGATCGACAGCTCATGTACTTTCTGGTATCGTGGATCCCTCTGCCATCGTAAGACTCTCGAATACCAAAAGGGTATTCCTCCAAACACACAAAAGGAAAGTAAAACACAGAACAGACACAGTGAAGGAGAGAGAGAGAGAGAGAGAGAGAGAGGGGAGGGGAGGGGGTGATGGGAGAAGCCAGACAGTCGGTACCCCCTTCTGCTACCCTTCTGCCACTCTCTCTCTCTCACTCTCTCTCCTCCAAAAAAGTGTCTGGTGGCTGTGGCTGTCGAACTGCAAGCTGAATTGAGAGACTACAAAACGCATGGAATGTTTCACTGCCCACACAAACACACACACATACACACACACACAGACTCAGACACTACTAGAAGAGGGGCTGAAGAAAGAAAGACAGAGAGAGGGGGTGTCGTCGTCGCCTGATGTGCATCTAGCTCCATCTCGCTTCCACCTGCGCACTATGGGGAATTTCGCCACTTTTTCTGGCCAAAAATCCATTTTCCAAATGTCTTTAAAATTAAATATTTTATATCGATATAAAATATTTGTCTTAAATAACATTGATCTTCAATTTGATGTAGTCCAAATCTTAACAGAGCGAACCACTGTAAATTATCCAGCTGTTTAACAGAGCTGTTCGCTAGAGCAAGCAGCACGTGCTGTTAAATCTAGCAGTTCATCAGGAAGGCACTATCGAGATCACATTTTAACATAGCGAGTTGCTGTTAATTATTCGCCTGTTTAACAGAGCTGTTCAATTGCTAGAAGCACGTGCTGTTAGATCTGTGAGATCAGATCTGGGCGTTCATGAAGATGGCACCTTTGAGTTAAGAAACAATAATAAATGCCACACAAAGTGGCAACATCGCCCATGGTGCTGCGTTCGTTGCGCCTTTGTGCAGGCAACGGAAAATAAAGTTTTATGACTTTGAATGTCGTCGACGATGGAGAATGGAGAGTGGAGGAGAGTGGCCCGGAGGCTGCGGGCGGAATGTCTGACGGGGATGTCTGCACCGGCGACGGCGTCTATTATTGCCGATTTTGCATTGTTGTTGCTGCTGCTGCTGCTGCTCCTTGCTGCTGTTGTTGGGTGGCAGTTGAGCAGAGGCCTCGTCTGGCCTGGTCTCCGCTGTGCACCGCACAGTGGGATGAATCGCAGATGAATGTAGAGCAGCAGATACATACACAGAAGATGGTGCAATTTTGAGACGTTACTGGGTGTAAGGGCTTCGTGGTTTCGGATGCTGTTCATGGATTTCACTTTTCCCACAATTTAGGGGACGATTGCTTATATCGTTTGGCAAATGGTTGGGGCTGGGAAATAGTTCTTGGGAAATAGTTCTTGTTCATTGCGATCCTTGTACGACTTACTTATCACTTATCATCCTGCGTTCCTCTCTCCCTCCCTCTCTCTCTCTCTTACCTAGTGTATGCACCCATTATCATGCATGTAAGTCTCACTAGCGTACTCTAGCGGCCACTTGGGCAAAGTAAACACAAAACCCCACTCTCTCCACACAGAGAGAACTCTCACATAAATACTCGTAAATTTAGACGGTGGCGACAACAATCGAAATTGCCGCAGGCCACTCAAAAACCAACCAAAATGAAAAAAAAAAAAAATAGAGAAAGAGAAAAAGAGAGACGGAGATGAAGACGGCGACTGACAAACAAAGTCCCCCGCAGAAGGCGAAGAAGGCGAAACTTTGGCGCGTCATTCAGCCTCATTCTCGCTCATTCCTGTTCAATCCACAGTCAGTCGAAAATATTGCACCCTCGAGCAAATGCACACAAACACACACACAGACACACAGAAAGACACACAGACAGACAGACAGCGTGAGAGGGGATGGGAGGGGGGGGTGAGCGACATAGAAACATAGACAGAGACACATAAAGTCTCACATTTATAGCCCGAAAATGAAGTGAAGCGTAAGCTGAAATGCACTCCCACTCGGCATTCGCACTTCTCTCATTCTCCACTCCTACCCCAACCCCTACCGCTCTCTCTCTCTCTCTCTCTCTCTTTCGCGCTCGCCCTGCTGTTGGTGTCGCCCTTTGCCGAGCTGCTGCGCGCGCCCCTTGGACTCTGTCTGGCTCAAAGTCTGCCACTTGGCGGCGCTGTTGCATGGGTGTACGATTCGTGTGTGTGTGTGTGTATGTCTGTATGTGTGTGTGTGTGCGTGCTTAACCTTGAAAAACGAACGAGTCGTCCAGTCGGGCCAAACTCCACATCACTCTACCCCTCTGCACTCTCTCTCTCTCTCTTGCTCTCTCTCTCTCTCACTCTTTCACTCTCTGATGGGAGTTGACAGGCCGGCGACGATTTTCATCCTATAGCTGCACCGCACTGCTCTCCCCTTCTATCAGCCCTTCCCTCTCTCTCTCTCTCTCTCTCTCTTCACACGTTCTTTTGGTATGAAATGAAATTTACGAAATATACTTTTTCGTTTTTCGTTTTTCTTTTGCTTTTGTTTTTCTTCTTCTTTAAAACAGCGACAGCGGCAGCAGCAGAAGCAGAAGCTGTGGCAGAGGGCAGAACTTTTCGGAATTGAATTCAATAATTTTTGTGGGAGAGCAGCCCCGCAGCCTCGCAGCCGCAGGAGAAGGTGACTTTTGCACCCCTTTTAACGCTTTGCCTTGAAAGTCTGGCCAGCCAGCCAGACAGGCAGTCAGCAGAGGGGTAGGGGGGTCCTAAAGGGTTCTGATTGAGAAATACTTTGTGGGAAAGACATGGCCATGGCCAGGGACGGAGTCGGGGCAGAGGCCGGGGCCTTGGGCCAAGTTAAAATGAATTACAAACACTTTTTGTTTGTCGTTTGCTTACGGGAGGATTGATGTTCCAGGAAAATGAAAATGTCAAGCTGGAATTTGTGGCTGCAAAGCATCCGACAAAGCATCATCTTTGTTATCATTATTGTTGCTGCTGCATACTGCCCCTATCATGATTCGAACTAAATTATGAGCTATAAACGAAACAGACGACTGCCTTTTGGCAACAGAAGTTTTACTATAAATTAAACATATTTCGAAGTTTTTGGAAGCTTATTCCGTATTGCCAGATGCTACCTAAGGAATGAGGAACTCTTCCGTTACGTTACGTTACGTTACGTTCCGTATATTCCCTATGGTGAGTATGTAGGTGGGGAAGTGGGGTTGATGGGTGATGGTTTTGGTGGGTTAATCACTTGTTAGTTGGCCATCGCTCTTCCTGCTGATCAGCCTCCAATTGATCCTCTTCCTTCTTTATCTTCTCCTTTTACTTTTTTGCCTGTCTTTCTCCCTCTCCTTCACCCTTCTCACACTCGTACACTCGCCTGCATTACGCGGCTTTATTTATGAGTGTGTCTGCTCTCTGACAGCCAGCCGCCGCCATCGCCGCCGCCGTTGCAGCTGCATTGGTGGACCTCTCCATCTGCTTCGACCCATCCTACATCCCCCATCCCCCCATTTGCCATCCCTTTGCCCCCTCCCAGACGACTTCTGTGTCCAGGTCTGGTCGTCAACTTCATTCTCTCTTCTCTTCTCTGCTGTCAACGTCAGCGTCGTCGCGCTGTCGCTGCTGCTCGCCAAATGCATCAATAATGCTGCTGCCTCCTGCCTGCTGCCTCCTGCCTGCTCCTTCTGCTGCTGCTGCTGCAATTGTTGTCTGGCTTAAGAGCAGAAGGGTGGAGGGAGGAGAGAGACAGATACAGAGAGGTAGGAGAGAGGCAGTCATGGAGGTGGGGGGTAGTGATGGGTCCATCTGCTGGGGTTTCGCCGATGCCGCCGCCACCGCCGCCGCCGTTCAAATTAATGAAAACTAATGCGACACTGAGAAATTGATGATTGCCGGCGTCTTCTGCAGAGAACGACGGACCACAGGTCCTCCTCCCCCTACACCCAACCCCCCTGCAGTGCACCTCAAAGCAGCGCCCCTCCTCTCTGTGTACTCTGTGCCTCCCCCTCCCTTCTGCCTTGGTTCTTCCTCCCCTTTGGGGTCGAGACATTAAAAATGAGTGCGACTGCGACTGTGGCTGTGGCTGTGGCTGCGTCGGCGTCTCTGTCTGTTGCTGCCCCATGCCCCGTCCATGCACTTTGGATCACTTTTGGGGCAACAAAAGGGACCAGACGGTCTGCAGCAGAGCAGCCGGGGGAGAGACAGAGGCAAATGCAGAGGGAGGGGCTTGGACAGGGGGGCAGACAGTGCGGAGACTGATTGATGCCGTCAAATAAAAGTTTCCGTCTGCAGAGTGGCAGGCGACGGCGACGGATCAAGCCGGAGGAGGAACTGTGTCTGGGACGGGACTGTACTTGATGATGATGATGATGGAGGATGCACCCTGTACGGGAACGGGGAAGTGTCAGTGTCAAAGATCATCCGAGAATCCCGGATGAAGCGGATGAAACATCCCATCTATATATTGATCGCCATCTGCACTCCCTCACTGGGATGGTTCTTTCCACTACTACGACCAACAGACTGGGTCTGTTCTTTCCACCTTCTATCGACATCACCCTTCATCAAGGATTCCCTGGCCTCAGCCTCAGCCTCAGCCTCAGATCCCTTAGATGTCTGCTGCTGCCACCGTTTGGGAGATGTTTGCTCCTCTGCGTCTCTCTGTCCTCTGTGATGTAAGTGTGGCTGCAGCACCGCCCCGCCCCGCCCCGCCATCCGACTCTAATTTCACCCTCTGCTCACCTGCTGCACCTTCGGCACCCCCTCAGCTCGCTCCCTCTCGCCATCTCGCTCCCACCTGTCTGCCTTTTGTGGGCCACAATTATTTTGCGAGCAGCGGAAAATTGAGTGCGCGCCTATTCATCGGATGACTCGACGCCGCTGCTCCGCTCCGCTCCACTCCACTCCCCTGCCGCATCTGCCGCCACTTCCGACACAGTTGCCGCCGTCACCGCCGCCGCTGCGCTTTTTATTTGACTTATGACGAGACTTTGTTCCCTATCGTATCTTTTTTTTTAAATGTATTTTTATTATTTCGCGACTGCCTCTAGGTGGCACGGCAAAGAGGGTTACAGAGAGAGAGACAGAGAGACAGACAGAATGACTGACTGAATGAGTGAGTGAGTGGCGGGCAACGACGCGGCGGGAAGGAGTGGGGTGGGGTGGGGTAGGGCGTATGGACCTGTGTTTGCCCTGGCCCGTTGTCTCGCTTAACTTTTTTATTGCCAGACGAAGCGCAAACATTTGCGAGTATTAATTAACGCTTTGTTGAAGTTTGCGCTTCGATGTCGCCACATACAGCCACCAGCCACCAGCCACCAGCCAGAGCCACAGCCAGCAGCCAGCAGTCACAGTTCCAGACCCACTTTCAGACCCACTTTTCAGACGTAGATCCCAAGATTCCCAGACATCTACGTAGACCTCTTCCCCATTCCCTTCAGACCTGACGCTTACGCTGACGAGACGTTTCGTCCGAGTAATTCCAGGGAAATGTTACGTATCCGACCCGTTCGCCAGCCCAAAACCATACTGAACCGAACTGAACCGAACCGCTACTAATATATTCATACCCTTTGTTTCCAGAGTCCCCCGCCGCCCCCCTAAAGTCTCTCCGATTCAGATTCAGATTGAGATGCAGATTCAGATTCGTTATTCGTCGTAGCATGAGGTTCTTGTCGTCGTTGCTGTTGCTGTAGCTGTAGATGTACATGTAGATGTAGCTGTAGCTGTACGTATACTTCTGAGCTGCTACTCACTCAATTATTCAGGCATAATAAGCAAATTGTTTTAATATGCATAAATATCTTGTACGCCATTTGGCAAACAAGTCAGAAAACTGCCAGACAAACTGGCAGACAGACAGACGTAGCAGGGGAAATGACAGCCACATACACACACACACAGGTGGGGAGGGGGGCCGGGGTTATGGGAACAACAGGCGACTGCATAATGCCCATGGGATATACAAAAGGTGTACACTGTACATACATATATTTAACCTTCAAGATCCGCAGACTAAATATCCCGGCAAACATTTCAGCCACAGCCAACCGACAGCCGACAGTCGACAGCCGGCAGCCGACAGCCAGTCCCCAAATACAGGATTCAGCCAAGACGACCTTAAGGAATACCCTACTATGCATACTCGTAGTACGTTTACCCCCCTGATGGATGGATGGATGGATGGATGGATGGATGCTGTCAATGAATGGTCTTTGATTTCGAGACAAATATTCGAAAAGTATTCATCAAAATGCGAATGGGTTTTTCGACTATTTTCGGTCATATTTATTATGCAAAAAAAAAAGAGTTCTGTCGCTCGTATTTTGTACAAAATACATTATATTATATTCATTGGACATTTTGTAAGATTTTCCAGATATTCATCTATTAGTTGGCATCCTTAAATGTCTAATTTGACTCAAATATCCCATCGTAATCCTTGAGCTTGGTAGCGTGACTGAAATCGACCTTATTTTCCATGGAATTTCCACAAAATTACGTTGCATGGGGAAACTCCTGCCACTTGCTCCTCTTGCTGTCTCTCTCTCTCTCTCTCTCTCTCTCTCTCCGCTGTCTGTGTGTGCGTTGCGGCGTCGGCATTTGGGGCAGGCCCAGACATATCGGGAGAGGGGATTAACTGTGGGCGCGCTACTGCTATTGTGTGGGTGGTAGAGGGGATGCTTCATCTGTGTCTGTCTGTCTGTGTGCTTGTGTGACTGTGTGACTGTGTGACTGTGTGTGGGCGTATGCGTGTGTGGGTGGCACAATAAAATAAAAGCTTAGGCCACAAAATCGTCAGACAACTAACTACGCACCAAGCGAGGGATGACGACGCAGGATATGCGCTTAAACAGAAGAGGGGCCGAGACGAGCAGCGAGGGGCAGTGAGAGGGGGTAGGCAACGCAGCTGACAAACTCGCAGCGACGTCGTCGGGGTCCATGCGATGCGGAATGCAAAAGGTGCCGGAGACAAGGTGCTGCGGCAGCCAAAGAGGACACCCACAGATACACAGCCACTCAAGGACACACAGAGATGTATATGTATACGTAGATGTAGATATGTATGTATGCGGCCTACGCATATTTGAAGAGCGCTCTCTGCTCCCTGCTCCCTGCTCCTCGCCTATACCGTTGGGTGGCGTATACGTAACATAAAGCATACGCAACGTGTGCCCTTCGTTTTCCGTTGTTCCCTGATTATGATGATGAAGATGATGACGATGATGAGGACGACGTGTGAATGTGGGATGTTCAGGAGGTGGCTCCCTGTATCTCTTGGGCTCAGAACTCGTTGAAAGTTATGCGGCCCGAAAGGAAAAAATAAAACCATAAACAGAAGAGAAATGCGTGTTCTCTCGCCTCCTAAGTAAATACCACGTGCTGCTAAAGGATCCTAGATATGCGTATAATGTATATCCCTCCGCACACTCATGAGTGTCTGAGAGTGTCTGTCTATCAGTCCCTCTGTCCGTCCATCTGTGCGTCCCTCTGTCCGTCCGTCCTTCTGTGTATTCTAAGCTTTTGCTGTTTATTTTAATATTCCCCCAAATACGGAATACGGAAAACGGGGAATACGACGGAGAGAATGAATACGAGGGAGTATATGACAAAATAAGAAATGTGTTTGATGACAGATTTCGACATTTATGCGCATTTATGCTAAACTGTTTGATTTCAATTTGCACAAGCGCTTTCCCTTCCCTTCCTTTCCCTTCCTTTTCCTTTCTTCCTTCCGACCGGGGAAGAGTCCTTCAAAATAAATGGCCGACTTAAAGAAGAAGTTTTCACTTTACTTTATTTGAAAAGTTTTCAACTTTATTTGCTTTGGTTTGGGAATGTTTACGGATTGGTTCGATGATCAAATCAATTTCGACCTATGGATATCGATTCGATTTGATATGTGGCTCAAATAGTTATCGATAATGAATACTTATCATTTTCGATAGCCGAAACAAAGCAAATATCTGTTAATGTTCATCGATAAGCAAGCTATTATGATATTTATTGTAATGGTAAGTATGTCGATAATGGTCGATCGATAACCGATAACTAGTAAAGATAGATCGATTTAAACTAGTTTGCAAACTAAATCGATCATGCATATCGATTATAACTTGAATCGATAACTGATGTTGATCGATTTTCTATCCATCGCTAACTGTGTGTAATTCTGGATACTGTATGATCCTGGCACGGACTCTTGTTGGATACATATGCTTATGTACATATGCTGTATGTACATATATATGTACAAATGGATGCATGTAGGAGTAGTGTTCATCCAGACATTCGATTGCTGCAGGCTTTAGTGGCAGTGGCATTGGCATTGGCAGGCAGCAGGGAAAACAAGGGCAAACAATAAAATGTACAAACAAACAAACAAACAAACACACAAACAAACACGCAACAACGTGGTAGACGGGCAGACGGCGGGGGCACACAACACGCCACATACTCGCATGTGAGAAGACAGACAGACAGACAGGGACGTTATATGTATGTATGTATATGTATAACCCTATAGGGTATAGAGACAGACATACATCCCGGGACCGGGAACTGCATTAAATAAATATGTGCGTAATAAAAGGCAAATAACAAAAAAAAAATAAAGAGCGAAGCAGAAGGCAGAAGGCAGAGCAGAAGCAGAAAAAAAGAGCAAACCAATTGAAGTGTGTCGCAGCAACAATTGCAATTTGTATTAATTTTATTGGTTTATTATTATCATCGAGCTCTCCCCGGTCGCTGGACCAAACGACCGACAGAACGAACAACGGAACAGGCGACCGATTGAGCGACCGATTGATGCCGTCAGACAGTGTTTGTGCATACATACATACATACATATGTACATACATACATACATATAATATGTATGTCGGTCGAATGCGAGTTAATTTTATTTACTGATTTGCTGGACAGACAGACAGACAGAGCGGGTAGGTCGTTGGTGAAGTGAGGGAGGGAGGGAGGAGCAGTTCGATTGCGGGCATGGTTCCGAGGAGAACGCCAGCCAGCCTTTTGGTAATCGGAAATCGGAACCTCCGCCAACCGTCAGTCGTGGGACGGGTGACGGGGGACGGGGGGGTCGTTATCAGGGGGCGCATATCAGGCGATTATCAGGGGGTGTATCGGAGGGGTGAAAGCGCAGGGCGGAGGGTGTCTGGGTGTGGCCGATGAACTGCAATCGGACGATCAGATTTCACATTTAATTGGGGCACGTGTTGCTGCGAGGGAAAGTAGCCGGGGGAGGGGGAGAAGTAAGGTTTCATGAATGAATTTTCTATTGGAAGGTAGATCAATACTTGTGTTGAGTGCCTTAAGACTCTCTCTCTCTCGTTGAGTTGTAATCGGAAGAGCTTGAAGTGACCCATGATAGTGATCCATATATGCATATAAGGTACTTGTTGGATCCACTTACATGTACATGTATACTTAGTATATGTATCTATGCACCTATTTACCTATTGATAGATAGACCAATCTATCTATCGTTTCTATTAATTGATCATCCTATTTGTTATTCCACTCAAAGCTTGTTCTCTTTGCTATTTGTAAGAAAAACTATAATGCACTGCTTGAAACGCAAATAGTGGTTTTAAACTGCTTGATTACAGGTCCCTCCAATGTGTTGACTGCTTGACGTGTCCATTGTCCTGTTTTGGGGACCGTCAGGCTCCTACAATGAATTGCAGTAAATCATGCAATCAAGCAGTGCATTTTGTGATATTCGCAAGCAGTTCACTTATGAAATGCAGAATGCCAGAGGCCAGGGGCCGCGTCTCGAATATCTGCAGACTGAAAGACTCAACCCCCGACCGCGACCGCGATCGCGACTTCGACACCGACAGTCTGCAGTCCGCAGTCTGCAGTCTGCAGTCTGACCCTCAGTTTCCCACCCTCCACCCTCCCCAACCCATCCCCCCGTACTCACAAGAGGGGGCATTACGATCCCCGCTGTATTATCGTTTGTCCATTCCATTCCATTCCTCCCGATCGTTGCCCCCATCGTGACTGGGACTGTGGCTGTGGCTGTGGCTGTAACTGCGACTGCGACTGGGACTCTGCTGCTGTGTCTGTGTCTGCGTCTGTGGCTGCAGCGTTCATTGAACGCACTTTCGGGCACTCGACGCACGCGTCGCGTCGTTAACAAAAAAAAAAATAAAAACAAGAAGAAATACAAAAAGAGGAAAAGAGGAGAAAAAAACCGCTGTCTCCAGATACTTTTTGGATGTGTATACGCGTGCATAATACAATAATAATTTCGTTTCACAAAAAAGTACAACAACAACAACAACAAAAACAACAACGTAAGCGCAGCCAATGGCCGAGACAGCAGCGGCGGCAGCAACAGCAACAGCAACAGCGGCCCCGACAGGAGGAGCGGCATCGGGCAGCGGCAGCGGGAACAGAAAAGTTGCCCAGACAGCGATCCCAATCCCGATCAATGCACCTTGGCCAAAGGTGCAACGCCTTGTGCCTCGACAAAGTCTCTTTCCCTCTACCTCTCCCTATCTCTCTCTCTCTCTCGCTCTCCCGCTCTCTCTCTCTCTGTCTGTCTGTCTGTCGTTATATCTCCTTCTCTGTCTGTTGTCTGGGCATTCAGTGACGCACGAAACGCGATCACGTTCGCATTTATTAAAAGATGGTTGCTGTTGCACTGGAAAGTGGACTCTGAGACACGGACTCGGGACCGTGACCGGGACCGGGAGCGGGACAGGGACCGGGACCGGGACTGGCAGTGCGACTCCTTCTCTGGCCAGGAGAGACAGATGTGGGTAACATTTGCTAGCCAACCCAAAAAAAAGCACAAAAAGAAGAGCAGTAGAAGAAGAAAACAAAAGATGGACAAAAGTGGACCCGCAGCCACTAATACCCTTGCCTTAGTACCTCTAAAAACTATTCCGAATATAAGGAAATACACCAAAATATTACCCACTCGGAACTCGGAAGAAATCCTTTAAAACGAATTCCAAATTCGAAGATATTCCCCTTTAAGAGTTTTTTATTTTGATGACACTTTTCGGAACCCCAAAGTTGATTGGCATTCTCTTGAGAAATATCTACGGGTATACACACATGGAAGTGGGTTCCTTAAGAGTTTCCATCATTCTCTCAATTTGATTGTGGCAAACTCGGCTCGAATCTCATAACACCCCTAAGAACAGAGTATTCCATAAAAAACTTGACCAACATGTGGTTTTGTTGGCTATTTTTAGACTTTCGCCTCTTTCGCTATCTGTCTGTTCCGTCTCCGTCTCCGTCCTGCTGTCTCTGGCTGTGTATGCCACTGCAACAGGATGGGGCACGGGCACAGGCACTGTATCTGTATCTGTATACTGCATACTGCATGGAGCGACTGCGAGAGGGTTCTTCTTGGTTCATTAACTGCGACCAAGTTTTAATCAGATTTGTGCGTGAAGTTCGCCACTAACCTGAGGAGGACTTCAGCGACAAGAAATGGGTGGGATTTTGGGGGCAGGCAGCCAGCCAGCCAGTCAGTCAGCCAGGAGGCAGTTCCCTCTCTCTCTCTCTCTCTCTCTCTCTCGGAGAAGTTTTCAGCTATATTTTTTAATGGGAAAATTCAAACAGAACTCCACTGTATGAACTGTGTGTTTCCGAACCCGTTTCCACCAGACATCGCCATCGCCGTTCCATCGTTTCATCTGCGGAAGCGTGGCCCCTATAAACCATATTCTCTTCATTCCTTTTGCTGTTTTTTTTTGCTGTCTTTTGCGTCTCGCAGATTTCTTCTTGCAGCTGCAGCAGCAGACAAATTTATGAGCGTTAAGTGAAGGCCAATAAAATTGTGGACGTTTTTTCCGTCTGGACTTGTTTTCTGGCCAGAACTTGAGGCCGTCTCTTCCGCTGGAACATTAATTTTACGATGGCTTTCCAGTTCTTTCGAGATTTTTTTTCGGTTTTGTTTCTGTTTCTGTCTCTGGATTCACGTAGTGACCCGAAAGACTAATGGATTTTAGAGTTTTTGGGCTTCCAATATTCCAAAAATTAAAACAGAATTATAATTATATGTTCCACACCCACACCCACACCCACACCCATACACACACGAGAAGCCTCATTATCGAATGGATAATGGATAATGCGAGTGATTCCGTTGTTGAATAAAGGCCATGGGCTTACCTGGCACTGGCTTCAGTACAGTACTCGACTGGAATCTGAAAACTGGAAACTGGAAACTGGCGACTGCAAACTGGAAGCACAATGTGGAAGTTATCTACGATTGCTGCTGTCTCTTTTCTAATGGTAACCCCAGAAATGGTCAAAGGTCGCCAGGGTCTATACTATTCCACATTCCACAGTGCGCGGTGGCACATCTGACATTCACGAATCTCAAGTGCCAGATGATTGATCGCAGGTTCGGGCTGTTCGAAAAGTGTTTGATCAAAGCTGTGAATCGGAGTCACAAGTACATCGATATCCACGCAAGGATCTACAAGTTTCCCGTGGATAATATAACTGTAAGTTATTATTGTGGGAGAAACCTAATGGAAAACCAACTCTACTCTAACAGACATAGTTTACTGCTTGCTTTGTAGTTCAAAATCCATCCGATGCGTCATGATCATGGCTCTAGGCCCTTCTTCATGAACATGACCTTCGACTTGTGTGGGTTTTTCAGGAATCTAAGGACCGAGCATGGCATAAAAGAGCTCCTTCTCAACGAACTCTTCCAGACGGTCAAGCAGTTTACGAACATCAATCACTCGTGTCCCTATAATGTGTGTGTGGAGGGAGACCCTGAAGAGATCTATCAGATCTAATACTCTGTCCTTGTGTTTTCTAGCACGATGTGGGAATCTATCAGTTGTGGACGGGCAATCTGGAGGAGCGATTCCTGCGGTATATGCCACTGCCCCAGGGGGACTACAGCCTCTCCTTTCACTGGTACACCGTCGGCCTTCACCGGGCGACTGTCAAAGTGTACTTTAGGTTAACCGGCAGATAAATATAATCGTATACCCAAATGTAGTACATTTATTGGCAGACATATGTACATACATACATACATGTATATGTGTTTGTCTGTGTTTTCCGTTCAATCATTAGCATTATTGGATGGGGCATGGGCATGGGAGAGGGAGATACGATCTCTATTTTGGTCAGAGTTGCTAATGGCTTGGATCATTATGATATAGGCCCGAAACTTCAGAAGCATTCGTGCCACAACGAGTCAGTTGCGCCACTGTAACAGATCGCAATGGCTGTTCACCTGTACACATGGATTCTACTGGGTTCTCTTGTGGTAAACCTTTGGTGAAAGAGTCTGTAACGGAGGTAGTACAAAGAGTTGCACTTGCATTTGTAGACGAGCCACGCCTATGTGACCTTCACGAACCTCAAGTGCGATATAATGGATAAAACATTCGGGGAAGTCAAGTGCCACATCAAGGCGGTGAATCGCACCCACAAGTACATGGACGTCAACGCTAAGCTGTTCAAAGTTCCAGTGGAAAATGTCACAGTAAGTTCCAGAAGAAGACAAAGTAGATCTATAGATCCCGAGATCGATCCCTTTGCAGGTCAATCTAAAGCTTATGCGGTACGATCACGGCTATAAGGTGTTCTTTATTGACGTCACCTACGATGCCTGCAGGTTCCTGCTGAACCAAAAGAATACCATCGTCAAGTCCTTCTACAATACCTTTAAAAAATACTCCAACATCAACCACTCCTGTCCCTACAATGTGAGTATTCTATACAAGATGGCAAGATCCGATCCTCAAGCTAAAGATCGTTCCAGCATGATTTGATTGTGGACAAACTGTACACCGGGAATCTGGAGTCCGGCTTCGCCCAATTCGTTCCAATGATCAATGGCGATTATGCCGTATTCACCGAATGGTATTCCAACAAAATACATCGCGGGTTTGTGAAGGTGTATTTCAGATTATCCGGCTCACGAGATGATTGATCTGATCAATCAGCACGCTCAATCCCATAATAGTCGTTTATTCCGTTCTTTTTTTTTTGTTTGTTTTTTGGCTACCAAGCCTCATTAAAGCGTTTAAAAACCGAAAATTGTGTTTGATTTTAGATTTGGAGGAAAGTATGAATGAGGACGGTAAATGTTGGGTAGCTGGGTAGTTGGGTATGATGATTTCCATGTTCTGAAAACTGGAGAAAGTGGGGGATTGGTTTTTTCCTCTTCCAACGAATGTGATTTTGGAAATAATTCAAGAGCAAGAAGCATGAGTTGCAGGTCCGAAACATTCTTAGAAGTTTCCAAAGAGGCCTCTGCCTGCATTTCTATCGTTGTGTAGTTTCTCCTGTAGTCGCCCCTTGTGGCATAGATATATCTTAACTTCGAGCCACGTGTCCCGCGACACCCAAAACTCTACTACTGCTTTCTACATGAAATGATGGATTGGATTGCTTCGTTCCGAAATGACTCATTTCAATTGAAGAATCAGTGGAGTGGAATAGAATTCTACTGGATAAACTCCATAATTATACTAGGAGAATTGTCCCAGACAATTGGCCTGTAATATTGTTCCGTCTAAATATCCAATTAAAGACCTTTAATAGCCCCACCATTCCATTCCATCCCATCCCATTCGATTCGATGTGGATGCGGATTGTTGGAGGCTTTAATGTATATATTGAGACTAAAAGGTGTTATTAGTAAAGTGAATCGATGATCCGGAGAGTAGTTTCATCCGAAATGTGGAGGTTGCATGTGTTCGTTCTATGGATAGCTCTGCAAACGGTAATCGAATGTGCATAGATACATATAGTATAGAAACAGGTAAACATATTCCTTCTTCTTCTTAGATATGTTTCAGTCATGTGACGTTCACGAATCTGAAATGCATTTCATTGGATGAGAAATTCATGGAGTTTACTTCGTGCCAGATCAAGGCTGTCAACCGAACGCACAAGTACCTAGATGTATTCACGAAGTTGCATCAGCTTCCCATAACAAAGGCCGGGGTGAGCGCTCCATGTCGCCGTAAGACAGGCTCTATACGATCTTTGGGATCTCTGTTCTAGGTAAAAGTCAAGTTCATGAAGTTCGACAATGGATACAAGCCCTTCTTCTTGGACCTCTCCATCGATGCCTGCAAGTTCCTGAAGGAAATGAAGCATCCCATTGCCCTAATGTTCTTTCGATCGTTCATGAACAACTCGAACCTCAATCACACCTGTCCCTTCAATGTGAGTAGCCATCAGATGTACACCCATCCCACCCATCAGCACTCTATATGGACTCTACATGGATTTTTCTTTCGCAAATAGCACAACATTATCGTGGACAAACTCTACACCGGAGAACTGGAGACGGAGTTCAGTCGCCTAATCCCCATTCCCAGCGGCGACTATGCCATCTTCACCGAATGGAGCTCCGATAATAAGCCACGTTGTTCCGTTCGTATAAACATGAAGATATTGAAAAAATAGAGAACGTTGTTCCAGTTTGTACTCTAATTATGGAGCTGTTTGATTTCGTCATGCGTCATGCAGCAGCCCTCCTCGGTCTGCGTTTGTCTTGTTTCTGAATACGATTTGCGACATGGAGACCTTTCATAGGAAAGATGGTTCCTTTATTTTCCCTCTATAGATCCCTCCATAGGGTATTCCCATCAGATACATTTGTATCTTGTATCTACATACATGTTTCAGCATGGAAGTGCCTTCTTCTGTCATATTTTTGCCTCAGGAGTCCCAAATGTTCTTCCTGGAATTTCGATGATTCCGCCAAACACCAAATAATTCATCAAAAAATCAGTCCAGAACTCAAGGACACGTCGTTTGTGTGTGTGTGTGTGCGTGCCGCGCCGTGTCATGCCCCTTCCTGTGAGGAGCAGGTCGCTAAGAGTCCATTAATAATAAATTAAACATATTCCCTGACATGCCCCATGGCCCCATGGCATGGTGGATCTCTCCACCTTTCTACCTTTCTGCCCCTCGAACCATTCGTCCGTCCGTCCGTCCGTTCGTTCGTTCGTTCGTTCGTCCGTCCGTCGGTTCGTCCGTTCGTTCGTTTGTTCGTCTGGTTCTTAAATGGTTGTTTCTGCTGCTGCTGTTGTTGTTGTAGCTGCTGCTCCCCTAATGACCTAGAAATACAAATTCCAGTCCTCCGTGCCTGCCCCCTCGTGAGGCACCTCTCTCCCCCTCCTCCTCTCCCTCTGCTGCTCTTGTTGCTCTGCCTGCTCTACCGATTAGTGAAATCCCCGGACTGCCGCCAAGGCTGCTTCGTCGCTTCGTTGCTTGGCTGCTGGCAAGTCATTTAGCAGACGGCAGAGGCAAAGGCAGAGGCAGAGGCAGACGCAGAAGCAACTGAAACGGAAGCTAATCGCTTGACTAAGTTCCTTCGGGGTCCCCCGAATCCCCCTGCCCCACTCCCCACCTATCCTCTGGGGATTGCGTAACATATACAATATATCTGCAGATACATTCAAATACACAGATACACACAGATACTCAACAGATGACTCTGACGCTGGTCAAGGTGGAAGCGCTTTGTGGCTTTGACTGTTTGTCTGTCGGATTATAAATGATTCTCCCATTAATTCCCATCCAAATGCCAGAGTCAGAGACAAACGGACAAACGAAAAGATAGACAGAGAATCAGACAGACAGACGGAAGGACGGACGGACGGACGGACGGACGGACGGGGGGAACAGACATTAACATTAACATTTAACAGGTAGCTAGCTAGTCCGGTAGTCTGGCATTCAGACATTCAAACATTCAAACATTCGAAAGACAGACAGACAGACAGACAGACAGCAGTGAATAATCAATATCATTTGATTACATTGATAACGTTTATACGGGTATACGTGGTATACGGGGCATACGGGGCATACGGGGCATACGGGGCATACACGGGCCTGCCTCTTCATTTCTTTATGGAACTTCGAGGCCGAATTTCGCTTCTACATATATCCATGGATGGATGGATGGACGGATGGACGGATGGATGGATGGATGGATGGGGCTTTCGTTATTCGAATGCCGACTGTCTAGACGAGTGGCTCCATAAAAACGTATTATTGCCTCACGCCACACACACAGCGCCACAGAGGGCGCCGCGCAAAAGGGGAACACCCAAATGGGTCTATGGGCTATTGGAAAGGCTTGGGAAGAGTTGGATAAAGCCATGGAAGAAATACCTACCTGGAAGACCGAGAGGAAGAGCTATAGCCACGGAAGATGCCTTTGCAAATCCTTAGGGGATTCCTTTTTGAATAGAACTTCGATGCAATATTATTCCCAACAATTTGTGGGTTCGTATTGAAATAATGCTTAAGCCCAGTTGAAAGATCATTTAAGTGGACTAAATTGAAAGAGAATCGAAACCAGAAATCCTTGGGGGGAATCTTTTGGTGAGTTTTCCGTCCCCAATGTTTCTGATTGAATCAAAGCTGACAGTAAACCAGGATCTACATACATACATCCTTTGCATTGTCCCAAGTTAAATATATCTTCTAAGGAAAACTTGGGAGAGTTTTTACAGAGTATTCAAAATTCGCAGATCCAAAAATGCCTCAACTTTTTGTTTTCGTTAATTTTTGGCGCAATTTTTTTTCGGCCATCGATTTGAATAAGTTTTGAATGAATGACGTGACGCTACGCGACGCGACGCGGTGCGGCGCGGCGTCTGACGTTGCAACGTCCGAGGGAGGTGAAGGTGAAGGGAATCGATATCCAGAGACCAGAGAACAGAGACAGGAATTGGAGGGCAATGCAACACCGAGCACCGAAGCGAATGAAGAAGCCACAAAGATCTGAGGCCCCGCCGAATGCCGCCCGGCGACAGTTGCAATGTGCAACGTGCGGCGGGAGCAGGCAGCAGGCATCAGGCATCAGGATGTGTCCTGTGTCCAGGACGAAGACGAGTACGAGAATCCCCTCCGATAATAAAGACAATCCATTTTTTTGTTGTTGTTTTTATTAAACGCCGTGAATGAAGCGAAAACTGATTCGTCGTTGCCGATGCCCATGCCTCTTCCTCTTCCTCTTCGTCCTCCTCCTCCTCCTCCTCTCCCTCTTCGTCTTTCTCTGCATGGCCAAAGCGATTTGCTGGACATGGCATTAAGGAGGGCCAGCAGATCCCTCCGATTCCACCTTCTACCTTCTGCCATGGATGTAAGTGCAGCACCGCTGCAACGTGCAACGTGCACCGCTGGCGGCAACTACAAAAGCGACTGCAACGACAGACGACAGGCGACAGACGACAACGTTTCGAGTATCAGCCGCGGAGGAGCGGCCTCTGATAGCAACTGGAGCGGCAACAGAACGCAAAGAGCACACAGATCGAATGGTCTAATACCGTGTACTTCAAGGAAAACGTATCGATTGTAGAGGATCATCTCCACAGAACTCCGATTCGATTGCTTCGCTGGCAGCAGAACGAAAGCCTTGCCAGAGAACTAAAGCTATATCCTGGCAGGGAATATTCGGACAGAAACACAGGGTATCACAGAGAGAGGACAGGGGGTTGCTGCAGCGGCCACGGCGGCGGCTTCATCAAGAGATTGCCCCAAAGAACTGACACACGCACCGAATGAACGAATGAACGAATGAACGAATGAACGAATGTCGCCTTTTGGCTTTTGAAGTTTCTGCTGGCTGCTGCCGCTGCCGCTGCTGTCTTTTTGGGGCGGAGAGAAGTTTCGAATTGCAAGGCAAATGAGATGGAGACACCGTAGAAGCCACAGCCACAGCCGCAGCCGCAGCGAGCGACAAAACAAAAACCCATGCCACTGCCACACTCCTTGCCACAGACCTCGTGCCCCCTCCCCTTTCAGGTGTGTGTGTGTGTGTGTCTGTTAATTGCATTAAAATGTTTGTAATTGCAATGCAGTCAGAGCACAGCATAGCGAGCGGGATTGCCTTCCTTTCTCTTATCCAAGAGAATCTCTAAGCGATAGAGAGAGAGAGAATCGGTGGTAAAGGGCGGATGCTAGAGAGAGAGAGGAGACACTGCCGCGAGTGAGACATGCAACTAGCTGTCGTCGGGGCCAAAAATGCCATAGATGCCGCCAAAGCCGTGTAACTATAATTGCCATAATAACATAATATCTTTGGGGCACCGCCACTGGCACTGCCACTGCCACTTGCAACAGCCGCAACAGCGGCAACAGCGGCAGCTGCAACAACATAAAGCCCTGCTGGCAAAAAGGTGTCGAGAGACATATTCTCCTAGTCCTTCGCTCCACTCTTGCGCTCCCCTCTCCAGCTCCAACTCCAACTCCAAATATGGCGACAAAATGCTGACTGAGAGACAGACAAAGACGGACAGACGATTGTCTCTTGTCTCTGGATAGATCTCTGAACCCTGTCCCTGTCCCTGTCCCTCTCGCTGTCCCTGTTTCTGGCTATGGCATGGCTATGGCTATGGGTCTGTTTCTGCTGCTGCTGCTGCTGCTTCTGGAGGCGACTCCACTGTCGACTCCCTGTGTGGAGGTGACATTTTTCTCATGCCCAACGAAGCGAACAACGAAATGCAGTTGATGGAGCGCCGTTGAACGTCCGTCAGTGGGGGGTGGAAGAGAGAGGAGTAGAAGTGGAAGGGGCATGTGGCAAGAACAGTGGTTCGAATGAGATTCACGACTTCACTGGAATACAATCTATATTTCAATGGAGAAAAAGATCCAAAAATGAGAAGCAAAATGGAAACCAAAATGGATTTCTGTGTGGAAGTTGCCAAAGAATGATTCTATTAATTCCAGTTGTTTTGCTCATGGATAGTTTTTCAATAACAAGTACACATTGAATGGTAATGCATACCTATCCCAGAAAACTACCTGCCAGGGGGCTACTTTCCATCAAAGAATCAATCCACAATCAGTTTTGGTAGACCAAAAACAGTGTATCTTAAGTATACATAGATTGATTATTATATATATATATTATATGCATGTATGTATGTATGTAGATGATTCTTAAGGATGCAGATATGTTAAATCTTGGATGCTGAATCTGTTATGTTGTTAGACGTCAGGATGGCTTGAGATTCTGTCTGGCAATCGTATTTAGAGGGGAGCCTGATAGATGGTAAGTTATCGTCTGTATGTTTGTGCAACATCACACACACTGATCTGTATCTATCATGGCTATCATTACTATACCCATCGATCTATATAGCTTCATATATGAATATACATACATATGTATCTTTCGATTTGGTATCACTGTGCAGAGCAGAGAGAGAAATTGCTCTGGTGATTTCGTGGGCTGACTTTTCCGCATGTTTGCGCTTTCTCTCTCTCACTCTCTCTCTCTCCCTCTATACATTCTCCCCTTCTCTCCCGTTCATAGTTTGCAAAACTGTGTCTTTTGTGTCCATTTGGGCTCTGTGTGACATTTAGTTTTGTGTCGCGCCCCTCGCTCTCGCTCACGTTTCACAGTCACAGTCACAGTCACTATCTGTGACTGCAGTTGTGTCTTCGTCTCGTGTCTCGTGTCTCACTACACTACACTACACCCCCTTACACCCACCTCACCCTCACCCTCACCCCCCCTGCTAGTCCGTCTGCCTTGTTTGTCAAACAGCCGCAGCAGCAGCAGCACAGAAAAACAGTTAAATGCCATTTTACCAGTTAAAATCGGAATCAAAGCGAAAACAATGACACAGTGGAGAGAGCGCAGAGAGCTTTAACAGAGCATTCACTCAGCCAACTAGAGAGAGAGAGAGAGAGAGAGTCACAGCCAATGGGGGGAGACAGAAAGAGAGTGAGACGCTGCTGCAGTCGGTGGGGCAGTGGCAGAGGCAGCAGCAAGTGAAGCAAGCGACAGGCAACGCCAGAAACGGCAGAAAAAAAAAATCGTCTAGACACAGACTAGACTCCATAAAAATAATTATTATCGGTTGCAATTTCTGTTGCTGCTGCTGCCTCAGACCGTGCCCCCGCCGCCTCTCCGTAAAGTCCATCGTTCGGCTCGTTCCACTCTCCGTTGTCCGTTGTCCGGAGCTCCACCGTCCGACTGTCCGACTGTCCAACAGTCCGTCTATTCGTTTGTCCGTTTCATCTGCTTCACATTACACGAGTTTCAGTTTCGAGGTGGAGCAGGGAGCAGGGAGCCGGGAGCCGGCAGATGGAGATGCCAGATGGCAGATGGAGTTGGAGTTCTATGTGCATCCTACGGCTTGGCTCTCTCTTCACATCTCTCACGCCCCATGCCACCAGCGCATCGGATCACCCATTCAAGTTGATTCTTTGTTGGGGAATGGATTGCTGATGCCATGCCGCTTGCCACAGTCTGCCCCACAGACGACCACTTGGCAGTCCCTCTCTGGCCCACCTCTCAAGGGAGAGGAGCAGCAGCAGCAGCAGCAGCAGCAAGAGCATCATCATCATCATCATCATCACAGGAGGACGCTGGATGCTGCTGCAATGGAAATGAAATGAAACGAAGACGGAAACGCGATGCAAACGCAGACATCCGCTGCAGACGGAATTGAATATTTAACACCAAATCTCCACGAGAGAATGTGTGGCAAATTGCCTTGGATATCCCATTGCTCGAATGGCAGTGGCAGGAATGGCAGTGGGAGTGGCAGGAGGGGCAGGAATGGCAGAAATGGCAGGAATGGAATGGAATGCTCCTCCCTTGCCAGAGGAGGGGCTTCTGGGGAGAGGGATGGGGGATAGCAGGGGCTGCCCATAGGGGATTCCCATGGGAGACTTGTTCTTCTTCCTCCGCTTGTGGCAGAGCTTCATTAACAGCACTTCGGAGGCAAAGAGGGGCTGGCTCGCTCGAGGAAGGGAATCTAAACGCTTACAGCTAGGTACTGTGATGATCGACGATGTATACACCAGAGAGGAGACTCTCCTGATTGAGCTCGTATTATCAATAAAATATATGCATAGATAGTGTATTAAATATATTAACAATTAAGTTTATTTCTTTAAGGATTACCTGAAAACGTCACACATTTCGTTTCATCCGTAAAATATTTCATTTCAGGGATTGGGCAATCCCCTCTTTATGGATGGAAAGGTGTTTGTCCGCCTACATATGTACGTAATACGTATGTATGTTTTCAGCTTTCTCCATTGTCATCTTGACGGACTCCTTCGTCCATTGGGTGCATCCATATCCATCGCTTTGATAAGCAATTTATTTCCGCTGATTGCCCAAAAAAACGAACAAAAAAAACCAAAACCAAAACCAAAGCCAATGCTTTGGTAAAAGGTAAACCCCATTCCAAATGCTGTATGCTACATGCTGCATGCCGCTTGCCACCATGCCACACCGCCCCCCACTTGTCCTGGAGGCAATTTGCGGGTGGTGCCAGACGTTGGGTAGAGCAGAGTCCAGTGTGTGTGTGTGTGTGTGTGTGTGTGTGTGTGTTTTTGAATACAATTCTAGGCCATAATTACATTTATTGCAGTACAAAAGCGCAGTGTCTCCCAGAGAATCGAATGGAGAAAGCAGGGACAGCGGGCAGTGGCAGTGGCAGGGGCAGGGGCAGGGGCAGTGGCAACATGCAGATTGGCAGATGGACAGTAGACAGTAGAGAGGCAGAGGGGGCGATGAATGAATGTGTGATAGAGAGGGTCTCCGAGTTCCGCCTCGGACATGTCGTCACGCATCGATGGGCATGCAGGCAGGCAGGCAGGCAGGCAGAGGAAGAAGGGAAAGAGTGGCGGGTCCTTCATGGATATGGAGCAAAGGAATGGAATACACAGAGACACAGAGACAGAGACGATAATTGCCACAATTTGCTTGTTGCATGAACGAAAGGAAGGCTGAGCAGAGCAGAGCAGAGCAGAGCCGAGCAGTGAGTCCTGCAACAAGGGGCATTTTTCTACATCGTCCAATCCAAAGGGGTGCAAAAAATGACAACTTCCGTTGGCTGGACTGTCTGTACTGGACACCCGTACATATATATACATACATACATATGTATATGTACATATATTGTATATTTGTATACTTATACTTGTAGAGTCCCCGCCGCCTTGTGTCATATTTGAGGTGAGCGTAAAGCCACTCAACGCCGCCATAAATCAACTGCACTCTGATCTAAGGCTGTCTGTCAGTCGTCAGTCGAGAGCAGAGAGTCCATACCCCCTCCAGACAGACAGACGGACGGACGGATGGCCAGGCAGACGGACGGACGGACGGACAGCTTATGGTGGTTGCAAGAAGCACAGAGGAACGAGCTTTGTATACTCTAAAAGAACTGATTTTTGAGGCAAAATTGAATGAAAAAAGACATCAGATATTCCAAAGTTTCCAAAAACAATATACATGTCGTGTACATGCACAATTCTGGTTATAGAAAAGTAAGCAGGAAGACTGCCTTAATAGAGACTTAATAGAGGATCCCAGGTTATCCCTTTGGGTATCACAAAGTGTTGAAGTGCCAAGGGAAGGGTATAGAGTGTAGGCTGTAGGGTATAGGGTATAGGGTATAGTAACCCGCGACAGATACAACTTTTGTCCATAACTTTCCAGACGACAAACAGACAACATCGTCGTCGTCGTCGTCGCTCGTTGCCGGTTGCCAGTTGTCGGTTGTCGTTGATGCGAATGTCGATGTCGATTTGGATGTGTCTGGTCTTTGGGTCTGGTTCTGGGTCTCTGGTACTCTGGCAAATGTTTCTCACACGCAGAGAGCAAAAGAGAGAGAGAGAGAGAGAGAGAGAGAGAGGGAAGAAGGTAGAGGGTGAGGGAGAAACCATGGTGAATTTCCAGGTCGCCTGATGTCTGCCTGTGCCTCCTTTTTGTTGTGTCAAGAGAATGCACCTGAGCTTTAGGGTTCGAAGCGACTCCGACTTCGACTTTGACTTGTGTCTAGACATCGCAGACGGCGCAAAAAAAAGAGAGAAAAGAAAAGAAAAGGAAACAACAGGAAACGCCAGACCAGACCCCTTTGACAGCTCAAACAACGACTGAATGAAACGAGCCGCCGCCACCGCCGCCGCCGCCGACAACAGCAACAATTGCAACGCAACAGTGCAGCAGCAGCAGCGGCAGCAGCAGTGCAACAATGGGGCACGGCACCCATCGACTGTGGCGGTGTGGAAAGGAAAGGACAGACTGCAAAGATATTGGGCAAACATCGGAGGAAGATGTCCGACGTCCAATGTCCAATGTCCAATGTCCGATATCCGAAATGCGCCAGCAATTCTCCTTTCATTCTCAGCTGTCAATAATATGTATCTCTGCGCTGCTCCCCTCTGCTCTGCTCTGCTGTGCTGTGCTGTCAATGGGTTGTCTGTCGTCTCCTCTTCGCTTCGCTTCTCTTCTCTTCTCCTTTCTTCCCTTCACCCTTTCGAGCCTTCATTTTTGTTGCTGCATTCTTCCTTTGGGACACCCCCGCCTCCCCCGTTCTTTGTGGCCTTTTTTTTTGTGATTATTTTATTTCTATTTGTCATATGTCTGAGGTCTCAGGTCTGAGGTCTGAGACGGCGAGAGATTATCGAAACAAAATCCTCTCTCTTGTTTCGGCTTCCCTTCGGTTTTTTGGGGTTCGATACAGTTCGATGCAGCTGCAGCTGTGCGTCGAAAGAAAGTCTATTGAACTTTCTACAGTGGTGAAAGAAAGTGGCAGGAAAGGAGATGCTATAAAGTGGGGAAATATCACTCATTACACATGTATGCACATATGTATGGCATGATTGTCAGAAGGTGGGGGAGTGAATGATTATCTCTGGATCTTAGAAAAGCACCAACAAAACGAAATCTTCCATCCGTTGTTTCTTTTGGAATTCCCGAATCCCTTTGCTTTCGTCCCGAAATGTAAATGAGATCCAAAGGAGATTCCAAGGATGACTTTCTTCAGCTTGCAAGGAGGAATCGCAAACATTGTCTACCAGATATTCTCTATCGGCTCCCTCTGTAAACCACACCCCTTTCAAGAGTACTCCAAAGGACTTGAGGGGGGGAAAGTGTTCCTCCAGAGGAGCCCTCCCCCCTTAAGGACTCAATTGTAATCCGTTTATAGACATTAAGCTGCTAAATGAGTTAAAACTCAAGTCGCAACGACTTCCCAGATGCGAGGAGAGCCAGAGAGCCAGAGGGAGTGGACTAGCCACAGAGAGGAGGAGGAGGAGGAGGAGGACTACCAAATCATACATAGGTAGTGTCTTTAGGACTGTGCATCCTGCCTGCCAGCCAGCCTGTCTTTCTGTCTGTCTCTCGTGGTCTCTCCTGTGTGCGCCTCCCTTTGGTGGCTTGTGGTATACGGAATATCCACTGGATTTTGGCAGCCATTTAGTCCCGTGCACCGTTGCCCCGTTACCCCGTTGTTGTGTCTGTCTGGTTGTCTGTCTGTTGTGCCCCGTAGTTGTGTTTAATTATTCAAAACCATGTCATGTCTCTGTATAATTTTATGCATTGGCCAATGCGAGCGCCATGCCATGCCATGATGACGATGACGATGATGATGATGATGATAACGCCTACACACAACGGAGAGTCTCGACACAGCAGTAAATGCAGTAGAGGCAGCCGAGGCAGCTCAGCCAGTAGAGCCAGTAGAGTAGAGGTAGAAACCAGCAGACAGCTGACACCGAAACTACAACTACAACTATCATTGGAGCGAAGTGGTGTGGAGTGGAGTGGAGGGACAGACGGATGGACGGACGGACGGACGGACGGACGGACAGCGCCACATGTGGCAACCGCAAGAGGCAAAAGAGGCAGCGTTGCACTGTGGCAAAGTGAGAGCCAGCGCTGGCTGGCTGGCTGCTGTTGCTGCTGTTGCTGCTGCTGCTGCCTCGCTGCCTCGCTGCCTGTTGGCATACCAGACAGTCTGACGCTGTTGGAGCCCACGAATACGGGGCCCCAGTTCCCATCTGCCTCCCCGCCCCGCCCCGCCCCCTCTGTCCGTTGGTTTGGTGGCCAGATCTTGTGGTGCTGTCTGGACGACTACGAACGACAACGTCGACAGACAGACAGACAGACAGACAGACGTACAGACAGACGCAGAGACAGACGACCGACGACCACTGTCTGTGGCAGACCGAGACTATCGAAAACTCGAAATTTATTCGTTGGAAAAAGTTGATTTTTGTGTTGTTGTTGCCGTTTTGTGCTTTTGTTTTTTGTTATTTTCATCTGGGGGTATCAACTAGAATAGAAGGGTGTGTCCGACCCAAGCTGAACGCCTCTTAGAACATCTTAGAACACCATCTAAGCATCTCAAAAGTTCCAGCAGAATGGAATGAATGGAATAAATGGAATGGAGATTCTGGCAACTGTTTTCTGCCCATCTATCGAAGGTTCATCGAAGGACGATCACTTCTATACGGTGGGAATCTCTTTCAAGCTCTCTCATTTCTATCGAAATATTTTTCTAAGGTATTTTCCGGGTCTATTCTTCTGCTTCTGCTTCTACTTCACCTCCTCCTTCCACCTCTCGTTCTGTCGTTCTCTTTCTCCGTCTGTCTGTTGTTTTTACCATCGTTGTTCGCTTTATTTTTATTTTTTCGTTGAATTGCAAAAAGGCAAAGCAACGAAAAGAAAATAAAATAAAAAAAAAAACAAGAGGGAGAGAGAGAGAGAGAGAGAGATGCCCACGAAAATTATGTTAACCAGCCAGCAGCTGTGTTAAAAGTCCCCACATCATATCATATCATATCTATAAGGCCCCCCACCCCTCCAATCCCAATCCCCATGCCCATCCCCCGTCCCTCCATTGTCCCCCTATCCTTCCCATTCCCATCCCTTCCCTGACGACAACACTGCCTGCCATATCGTCGCATAAGGCATTCAAATGTTCAGATATGATGCTCCTCCTGCTGCTCCTGCTCCTCCTCCTGCTCCTGCTGCTGCTGCAGAACATTGCAATACAATTGCTATGTGTCTCTGTGTCTCTCCCTCTCCCTGTGTCTCCTCTCTCTTTCTCTTTTTTGGCTACAATCGTTGCATGAAAATGCTGAAAATGTCATGTTGGCATAGCATAGGTTTTCCTTTGCTTTTTCTGATGATTTTCATTCATTTGAATGCTTTTAATGTTTTCGTATCTGTGACAGGTGAAACGAGTTGATGGCAGGAGAGGAGGAGAGCGGGGAACTGAGCATTTGGGTGATAATTATAAGGTAGATAGTACATCAGAGAATGGGATGGGATGGTATAAGAGCCTTGGCATATCTACAATATATTTATACGAAAGGGATTCCATGGGGGTTCCATTGCATTGCGTTCTTGAGTCTTTTTTTACCCCGTACACGAGGAGTAACGGAGGGGTGTATTCGATTCTGTGTAACACCCAGAAGGAAGTGTTTCCGACCCCATAAAGTATACGTTTTCTTGATCAGCATTAATAGCCGAGTCGACATGGCGATGTCTGTCTGTCCAAAACATAATTTGGCTCCTTTCCCTTTGGCTCCCTCAAAAGGGAGCTCCCAAAAGGCACAGAAAAGAACGGAGCATTGAGCAAGGGGCAAAGAACTCCTCCTCCTACTCCTGTTTTTATCGATGGAATAGATGGAATACTAAATGCAGTAATATAGATTACCTACTCACCGTATTTCTGCCAAAAGTTATCGCTGTCCATCGCCTGCCCCTCCTCCTGCTCCTCGTCCTCCTGCGCGAGTGCTTTGGACTTTGAATTGGAATTGGAATCAGAGTTGGAATCGGAATCGATATCGAAATCGCTCGGGGCAATGGCGATCGAATCCTCTTCATAAACTTCTGTGTAAAGTATGAATTCGAGCCGAGATGTGGCAGCGGTCGTTGTGGAGGTTGCAGTTGCAAGTAGATGTTGCAGTTGTTGTTGCAGTTGTTGTTGCTGTTGCTGTTGCTGCGGTGTCAAAGGTGATGCAGTGGTCGCTGTTTGGATTGTATCACGTTTAAAAATACGATGCTGCAGAGGAGTTGTGGCTGCCCCAGGCCCGGGCACATGTGCTGGCAATGTTGTTGTTGTTGATGATGATGCTGCTGCTTGCTGCTGCTGTTGCAACAATGTAGCACGTTGATTAATTTGATATGGCAAGAGCATAGACGACGCGGGCGATACGCGGGATAGAGACGCGGAGGCGACACCACCGCCAGTCGAGTGCGACGCGTCGCGACGACAACAACAAC
This sequence comes from Drosophila azteca, assembly GCA_005876895.1. Classification (NCBI taxonomy): domain Eukaryota; kingdom Metazoa; phylum Arthropoda; class Insecta; order Diptera; family Drosophilidae; genus Drosophila; species Drosophila azteca. The sequence continues at coordinate 4,859,022 of VCKU01000014.1, read as the reverse complement.
AACGACAACGACAACAACGACAACGATGATGCAGATGATGTTGCTGTTGCTGTTTCTGCTGCTGCTGCTGCAGATGATGATGATGATGATGCCAGGAACAGGCCAAGGGAGGAGAATGGACTATGGCTGTGGCACAAGGGGCACAAGGGGCACGACAACGACAACGACTACGACTACGAGTAAGAGTACGCGTACGCGTATGGGGACTTAAGTGGCAATCCGCACTCGATGCTGGTAATTTATTTTGCAAATTTGTGCCAACAACAAGATGTTCCTCCTCCTCCGTCTCCTCCTTCGTCTCCTTCTTCGTCTCCTTCTTCTCCTGCCGCTCCTCCTTCTCGTTGTTTTGGGGCAGGAGTTTGCCCAGAATTAAATTTAACTTACGCGTATTATTATTTGCACTATTTACACTGAAAAAAACCTCACCAACTGCACCACGCACCCGATCCGCACTACTATTTACAACACTTTTGAGCTCCTGCACGCTTGGGCTTTCGGCGACGCTTCTTCCAGCATTCGGTTCTGATGGATACGGATACGGATTCGCAAGCGGAAGCGGAAACGGATTCAATATCGAATGCCGTATCGAATGGTTGCATGTCAGACACTTGTTGCCGCTTTCCTGCTGTTTCCGCTGTTGTTCCTGCTTCTGCTTTTGCTTCTGCTTCTGCTCCTGCTCGTGCTGCTCCTTCCTCTGCTGGAGAGGTTGCTGTTGCACTCTGGACGCCCACAAGTATGCAACACTCTGCTGATGCTGCTGCTGCTGCTGCTGCTGCTGCACGTGGCTGCCGTGCCGCCTCTGCTGCATTGGCACCGCGAGGGCTTGGGCTTGGGCCTGGGCTGGGGCTGGAGCTGCTGCTGGCTGGAGAAGCGTTAATGTAGAGAGCAGGCAAACCACAGTGCACCACCGCACCACCGATGTGCACCACAATGTGCAGCGGGCCCCCGCGGCGCCACTGGCTGCATGCGTGGGGGCCACAGCGTCGTCCGGCGGTTGCGATCGGATCTTTCACGCCCCCCTCTCCTTGGCCGCAGGCTTGTCTCCGATTACCATTTTGTCATCGACAGCACACACGCACACAGAGGAGCTTCCAATCGGCAATCGATTGCCTGGCTGGCGATTTAGAACTGAAAAAAGAGGAGAAGGATTACAGAATTTGTACATGGGTAGTACATGGATAGTACATGGGGAGTAGTTTCTATAAGAAATTGTATCTTAAATCTCTCAATCCCCAAGTTACCCCAAGTTACCTGGGCATTTCTCTCAGTGTGTATTCTTTATGCTGTGTGGTCGCCCACTTTTCCTGCTGTTGTTTCTGTTTTTCTTTCTTTGTTTTCGCCGTCTGTCCTTGTTACACAGATTCTTCCGTCCTTACATAGCCTCCTCCCCCTACCACCCCTGCCAACCCTTGGCCCTATCCCCGTATAGACGAAAATATACCTCATCTGTGCGTGAGTGAGTCATGAAATAGAAAGAGATGGAGGGAGGAGGAGGACGATGAGGAGGAGGAACAGCAGAATCGCCTCGTGGGGCATAAATAACCCCAAAGAAGAAGACACAACAATGAGTGTATGTGTGTTCTGTGTGCTATGTGTGCTTGTTGCATGCTGCATGTTGCGTATGCGTAATATTTTGCACAAATTTATGTATGTACGTTGCACTTCTTTCGACTTTTCGACTTCATTTTTATTATCATCTGAGGCTAGTGGCAGGGGCAAGAACAGAGAACAGAGAACAGAGAGCAGAGGGGCAGCATCTAATTTTAAAGCAGATACAATAAAGCGAGGTGGCAGCAACTTTTCGTTGCACTGTACCTGCAGAAGGAGGGCCGCTCTTGCCGCTCTTGCCGCTCTTGCCGCTCTTTCTGCTCACTAATTCGCTCTCTTTCCAGTCTCCAGTCAGAGCGGAGGCAGGAGGAGCATGGCCATGCATGGGTGCATGGGGGAGAGTGTGAGGAGGTATGGAGACATTATCTGCAATTCAGGACAGGACCCCACAACCCCCCCGCTTCCCTGCTCCTCTGTCTGGTTCATTTAATATGCGGAATTCTGCTGATGATGAGGAGATCGTTTCATAGTCTGCTGTGGTGTCTGGCTGTTTTGTGTTGCTGCTGCTACTCTGATAAAACTGCCACACAATGTTGCACCCCAATGTGTCAGAGACAGATTGATGCCACAGACAACAACAAGATGGATCCCTGTTAATGCATTCATCTGAAGGGGAGAGGGGCGAAAGGGGCGAAAAGGGAGCGGTAGGATGCATCATCCTCAATCCCATTCTCATCATCGTTGTCTGATGATTTCTGTTGTTGTTCTTCTTCTTCTTCATCTCTCTCTCTCTCTCTCTCTCTCTCGCTCACTCTCGCTTTATTGAAATTCCTTTCAAGTGTCTGATGATCATCATCTGCTGTTCCTTCTCCACCTCCTTCCTGATGATGATCTCTCGCCAAGAGACAGACGCTCATAATCATTAACGGCCTTTGCTTGTGTGTCCCTCTCCCTCTCTCTCCCTCCAAACAGACAGAGACAGACAAAAGCACCAGACAGACAGAGACAGAAGACAGACGACAGACAGCAGCAGCAGCAGCAGGGTATATGTGGCATAGAAGGAAAGCCAATGCCGAAGAGTCGATCTGGCTTTGGTCTCCAACTGTGGAGCCCGTAAAACAATAAGAGAGAGCAAAGTCAGAGAGAGAGAGAGAGAGTAACTACTAATCGAAGAAACTGCCTTACCTGCCAATGAATATACCTTGGACAGATTGGGACACCACTCCACTCCAACGGCTACTGTTCTGTCTCCCTCTTCCTCTCCCTCTTCCTCTCCCTCTTCCTCTCCCTCTTTCTGTTCCTTTTGTTGTTCTCTGGCAATTCATTTGATTGGCTCTTCATTGCAACTCCCCCTCCTGCCTTTAGACCCCTTAAGATCCTACCCGAACAGCCTTAAGTCGAAATTTATGTTATCCCCCGACTCTCCCCAGTTATAATTAATAAAAAATACAACTGAAATGCAGAATAAAGCCCATAAAAACAAAACAGTAACAACAATGTTGGTGAAGAAGCCCAGAAATGCGGCCATAAAGTGCTGACAAGTGCTCCCTTCCTCCGTTCTCCAGAGAGCAGAGAGCTCTTAAGAGAGAATCTACCAAAAAAAAAAAAGGCTCAAAGAGGCTCGCGTCTCTCCGTTTCGCGTCTCGCGTGAGTCAAGATCATTTTTTTCCCTTGTGAGACGAGACAGAGTTTGTTTATGTTTTTATGCCCCTTTTTGTGGCTCAAGTTTATGGGGTAGAATGAAAGGGGTCGGGGTGGCGGTGGGGAGGACGTATCATACAATTCCCATGTGGAATGTGCATTCAATTCTTAATCCTGTTCAATTTGCATGCCTGTGGCCCATGAATCTCTCTCATGAATTTCACAAAAAAAAGTCAGAAGTTAGACGAATATATGGTGCCCTTCCCTGTTTTAGTTTATCGCTGTCTAGAGTCCTTTTGAATATCCTGCTGCTTAATGAGAACCAAAACATACAGAATATAACCGAAAGAAGAACGCGAACAAAATGCTAAATAACAAACAAGAGAAGATAGCCCCGAACATGTGAATTTCCCATCTAATTCAAACACATTCCAGTTTATTTTTAAAGAAAACGCTAAATTCCTCATTTATTTTGGTTTCGTCGCACAGGGGGGAGGGGTGGCAGAGAGATGGGAGGCGAGGCGAGGGGTGTAAACCCAGGAATTCCGATCGGACCGGACCGGACCGCACCGGACCGTCTGTTATCGATAAACAACTAGCAAAAGGGAGCAAAAAGCGAACATTGGCATTTGGCAGATAAGAGCATGTCGATCGGATCGGACCGGATCGAAGTATATATCGCCGCTATCTATATATCGGATCGGATCGGTTGTCTGTGGCTGTGGCTGTGCGAGAGATTCATACATACATACATACATACCAGTACACGCTCGAACGCTCGATTTGACATTGAGAAAACGTAAATTGTAGGAATTCCGGTCTCCGGTCTCCGGTCCGTTCGATCGTTGGAGAAGCCTCCTGCAGCTAAATACGCTCTATCTCTCTCTCTCTCTCTCTGGTGATATCTCTCTTTCTCTTTTTACTTGTATTCTAGCACTCACTCACGCACGACTATCGATTAATACGCTGCTGATCGCTCGATACACTAATCAGGAATTGGAATTTCACACATGACACGCAAGTATTTTCACTCTCTCTCTCTCTCTCTCTTCTGCTTTTGCTGCTGCTGCTCCTTCTTCTTCTTCTTCTTGGCAGTAGTACCGTTACTGGTCAGGGTAGCGCCCTCTGGCGTCTGTTTGGCTACACTAGACAAACTCCCACACACAGACACACGCACACACACACACACAACACTCGGAATAGAAAAAAAGTGAACTGGAAAAAAAAGAGTATCAACTATCGAGAGAGAGCTCTGGATCACACGACATGTAACCGGTTTCAGCTGTGTGTGCCGTTATCTCTCTCTCTCTCTCTCTCTCTCTATCTATCTCGATCTCGATTTCGATCTCTCGCTCTGAGGAGGATTATTCCAAGTTAGAATAGATAATGTATTCCCGTTGCGTTACCGTTAGCGTTAGCGTTACCGTTCGTTCGTTCGTTCGTTCTCCGATCTAGCCGCAGACCTGCGCTGAACTGAACTAAATGGATTTCTTTTTTCACGGGATCGAATCGTCTGCCTAACATAAAAACTGCCATCCCATCCCATCCCATCCTATGCCATGCGATGCCATGCGATGCCACGCCATGCCCCATGCCCCATGCCCGTTTGTCTCCAATATTTCACACATTTTCCCGCACACTCAGACGCACTCGACTCTGCTCTGCGCTGGCCGCTCGCTCGTCTGCCATATAGACGGCTATATAGGCGGCGGCTATATGCACATACATATGTACATACATATGTAGGCAGGCAGGCAGATCCCTATCCTATGCCCCCCCCCTTCCAATGGGCGGCAGAGAGAGGAAAAGTCTGGCACGGCAAGGCAAGGCATCGTTGGGATCGTTGGGCAGGGGGAGGGCAGGGGGCCACAGGGGAACTCCGACGCGGCGAAAGGCGTGTGTCGAGTTGTCGTAGCCGTCGTGCCGTGCCTTTTATTTTCACCGCTCATTTTGTTGTTGTTCTCAAGATTTTCGCAAGCAACCAAAAAAAGAAAAAAAACAAAAAAAATACACAAAAATTATTTTTGTACTTAAAAATAAATTGAAAAGCATTTTCTTCATCTGTTTTTCGGGATGCCCTTCCCACTGGGAGGGTATTGTGGTTCTGAAGAGCGTTTCGTTACGGATGGATCTTTCTTTTGGCTGCCAGTTGGGATCGGATCGGATCGCCATACCATTTGAGTCCACCTGGAGTTCAGCTTATTCGCAGAGCAATCCTTTCAGCAAGGGTATCAAAAGCGTCGGGACGCGTTGCGGTTGCCGTTGTCGTTGGCTGTTGCAGCGGGAGGGGGGAGGAGAGGAGAGGCGCTGTGCCACGGCGAAAACAACAACGGACGCATGAAAATCAAGCGTGAAGCGTGCCGCTCTCCGTTGCTTCCCCCTCTACACACCCCCTTTTCCCGCTCCACAGCCAAGTCTCCACTCCATTCTCTCCACCAAAGGGCCAGCCACCGAGGAGCAGAGCAGTAGAGCAGCAGAGGAGGCAGTGAAGGTGCCTCAAAGAGGATCTTCGAGAGCTATCTGTCTCTCCGTCTCGCCATCTCTGTCCGTTTGTCCGTCTGTCCGTCCGTCTGTCCGCTTGTCCCGCCGTCTACGCTCATTATTTCGCCATCAGAGAGAGAAAGAGCAAGAGAAAGAGAGAGAGAGAGAGGGGGACAACAACAGCCACAACAACGTTTAGTCCAAAAATATCACCAAAAGAGGGAACAACAACAACAGCAGCAGTGGCAGTGGCAGCAACAGCAGTGGCAGCAGTGGCAGCAGCATAATTTGTATTCAAATTGAGAATAAGAATGTTGCAGAATTGTTGCAGAAACAAGTGAAAGGTGGGTGGGGGAGGGGCAGGAGAGAAAAAGAAAGCAAAGAATAGAGATGGAGAGGGAGAGAGGCATCAAGAAAATATGAATATTTTGTAGTGCGGTCAAAGTCGAATGGGAAATGCTCTTCGCTCTCATTCGCTTTGTATTGTTTGTAAATAAAATACACAATTATTAATTATTATTATGTATTGTTTATTGTTTATTGTTCATTGAATAAATGTTAATCAATTGTCTATAGTTTATTGTCTATTTATTACAGATTTTCGTGCTGGAACTCGCTGGTAAGCCCTGTATATGCCTCTCCTTGTACATACATATGTGTACATACTATATACCTAACATATGTACATATGTACATATATGGCATTTAAATTATTAATATTAATATTTTGTTTACTATTTATTTGGGATTCTAAAATCGAAAATCAAATATCTTCCATCTTCCAGATCCTTGAGGAATGTTTTCTGCCGCCCAACAGCCTCAAAGAGACAATCGAAACATGGAAGAAAGGGTAGAGAGACACAGAGATAGAGATAGAGATAGAGAGAGAGAGAAACTAGCGGAGCGGAGGAGACGGCTGTCAGGAGGAAGGTCTTCTCTATAGTCGTGTCTGGGGCCAATGGGAGGGTGGAGCGGTGGAGGGGTGTGTGGGCCGCCTCTTCTTGGGGGCTATTTTGAGACCCCCGACTGACGACTAACTCACCCTCAACCGATCCTCTGGCCCACAAATCTCACAAAACAATGAGGCAGAGGGGCAGGGGCAGGGGCAGGGGCAAGCAGAGGAGTCTTGCCACACAACAGTAACGCCTGGCCAAAAAAAAACACACACAAAATTTTGCAATGTGAAAATTGCATGAATTAGAAAACAACAACAAAAAAAAGAGTAGAGTGGAGTGGGATAGGGGAGGGGAGGGAGGGGAAGCGGAAAGAGGAAGCGGCTGCTGATGATGGAGGAGCAGAAGGCGCGGAAGGAGCTGGAGGGGCTGGAAGAGCTCCCAGGCAGGCAGAAAAATCCACTCAGACGAAAGTCCTTAGACTTTGCATTTCGGCAAATATAATGCCACACAAGGAGCGTAGAGCGTGGAGCGTGGAGCGTGGAGAGTGGCGAGGGTAGGCAGGGTAGGAGTGTGGCAGATGTGGCAGTGGGAAAATCAGGAAGTTGCCACTGCAAGACGTAGGCAGTGGAGGAGGCAAGGAGGCGGAGGCGGAGGCAGACGACGACGACGACGACGTTGCATGGCTAAGAACAATGCAGGGAGGGACACAAAAAACAGAAACAAAAAGCACCAGCGGAGAAAACTAAGCAAAAGTTGATGACGATGGAGATGGAGAGAGCGCAGCTCCTTCTCGAGGCTCCAGCATCCAGCACCCAACAACAATAATACATAATTACAATAAAGAACTGCACTTTATGCAACAGCAACAGCAGCAGTGGCAGCAGCAGCAACAACAACACTCTCTCTCGCTGAAGAGAGAATGCAATCAGCGCGACCGAAACTAAAGGAGCAGAAACGGAGCAGAAAGGATCCCTGGATCAGTGCACATTGGCAGTAATTTGTTGCTGCTTCCATTGTGGCAAGAATGTGGGCACAGTGCAGGTGGCAGGTAGTGGGTGGCATGTGGCATACTCATTGCACTTCTGGCAATTATATTTCTTAGAATTCCTTTCCTAACCAATTTCTCAAGATTCCCTCTCTCTCTCATTCTTTCTCTTCCTGTGCATCGGTGCGTATACGTAATGTGGGGCTACAATTATTCTGCGGATTCTCTATTCATTTGGTAATTGGATTTCGCTGCTGCTGCTTGAGAAGTCCTCCTGGGGGGGCATGGAACAGGAGCAGGAATTAATTTCAAATTTCACATGCGGAATGGAATGGAAACCGCAGGACCCTACAGGACAGAGCTTCGGTGACGAGAAGGGAGAACAGAGATCTCCGTTTTTAGGCTTCAGTGTCCTTAAAATCGGTACATCGGAATGTGGCATGCCGCAATGTATGCCCCAAATCTGACCCTGACTTTGGCACTGCTCCCAATTGCTGGATGGCTTTCCTTTCCCCATTTCCCCACAAGTCCCACTGCCGACAAAATCAAACAGTGCCACAGACACACAACGGATGCCACCGCAGAGTGAGTGCCACTGCCACTGCCACAGCCACAGGAGGAGCATCTGTGCCGCTGATGGTTGTACATCATTAGAGCCGATGCCTGGCGCCAGTTGACCAGACAGAGACTTCCTCGATAACCCCTCTCAGTTGCCCCTCGCTGTGGCAGTTGCATCCGTTGGATGGCTGGCTGGTTGGTTGGCTGCCTGGTTGGTTGGCTGCTTGGCTGCCTGGCTGGTTGCATGCAGCAGCCTCTGCAGCAGTCACGTCATATTGATTGAAATTTAAAATGCAAATCACTTAAAGCGTTCAATTTAATCAAATTATTGCAACAACAGCAGGAACAGCAGCAGGCAGTGGACTGGGCTCTGTGGGGTGAGGGAGGGGATAGGGGTGTTGGCGCAGAGGATGTGGCAGGGAGCGGAGGAAACCGACAACAAGTGGGCAACCAGAACAACAAAAGAAAACAACAACAACAACAACAACAACGAGGAGGAGGAGGAGGAGTATGAGGAGGAGACACAAGTCATTTTCCACATTTTCTGTTTGCGGTCACTCGAGGAGGAGGCGCCGCCTCCTTCGATGGGGCAGGAAATTGTGGCAGCCACATGAGAACGTGTCTATTAAAGCTCTTGAGTGCTCTTCTGGACTTCGACTGGACACAGAGAGAGAGAGAGAGAGAGCGAGGAAGAGTCAACACATGGCCGCATGACATCAACAACAATGTTGCCACTGCTAATGTCGTTCATGCCACATGCCCCCCTCCCTGTGTTAGTTAGGCTCTCTCTCTCTCTCTCTCTCTCTTCCTGTGGTACGGTTTCTGTTGGCTTAATTAAATTGTGGCTGCAACTTGGGGAGCGAGGCCGCAAGGGGCAGGGGCACCTAATGACTGTTGTCTCCTCCCAGGAACACGATACCTGCCTGATCTGTACTGGGGAAGAAGGACATCGAGGATGTCCATGGCAGAGGTCTCTGCGATGATAAAGATGCATCTGTGATGCAATAATGGGAAAATGGGAGTCTGTATTCCCTGTATTTCGGATACTCTTTGCCGCAGAGCATCCCCTAGTCGCCAGTCGCCAGTCGACCATCTCTGCCTGCCGCATTCTGTGGCTCGTTTGGCGCTCATTAAAGTTCTGGAAACCAGAGCCAGCGACCATCGCAGCCAAAACTCCACTAACATCATCATCAGCCATGAGCCATTATGACGATGGTCGGTCGCATTATGCATAAATCAAGGCATCACGAGAAAGAGCGAGAGAGAGAGCACAAAAAAAGACAAAAGACTGGCGGAGGCAGCAAGCAGACAGGCAGACAGCCAATTAACATATAACGAAAGGGGGAACCACAGGGAATGATCAGAGAGAGAGAGAGAGAGGGAGAGAGAGCATTGAGCAATGTTGCAGCTAACAGAGGGGCAAAGAAGCAGCCAAGGGGGTGGGTGGTTGGTTGGAAGGACATACGACACGAATGTGAGAGCTAAACGATGATCCATAAATGGATTGCAATTCCTTTAGTCGGGAAATCTTTATCGGAGAAGCGAACTCTTTCTGACGCGTTCTTTAACGAAGCTTCTCCTCTCTTCTCTACATTCTCGCTCTCTCTCTATTTCGTTGCGACTCCCCAAAAAGTATGCAACACGAATCGAAGTGTTGGAACGATGCTGAAGGGGAAGGGGAAGGGCTGGCTGGAGGGGGAAACAAAGTGAAATGCTCGTAAATTCTGTAGTTGCCTGACAAGTTGACTCCTCCTTCAGGAGCGAAGAGGAGATGAGAGGATTCCAGTGATTGGAGTGGATGGGGGTGGGGGAAGGGGTGGAGGGGTGTGCTGGAGGAGTGCAGTGAAACTGCAAAAGTTCCCAAGAGAAGAGCAGGGGAGCAGGGTGGCGAGCCAGAGCCAGGAAGAGCGTCAAGCATATCAAATTGGAGACACAACCACTTCCCACTTGCCCCTAGCCTAGTTTCCCACCCACTTTTCCCCCCTGGTTCCATTCTCTCGCTCTCTGAATCCCTATTTATGGAGCATTTGTCCTCCGCGAAGGACACACGGGATACAATGGACGAACGAGCGAACGAACGGGGGAAGGAACGCTTCTGGTTTTTGGTTTTCTTGGGTGTCGATGAGGAAAGCCCCACCCAACGAGGGGAAGGGGGGTAGTGGGAAGTGGGCGAAGTGGGAATTTACCCATAAACTGTATTTTAGATGAATCCTTAAGCCTTGAAGCCACTCTCAAGTGGTCATCCCTTGGGTCGTTCTCCTCCCTGCTGCCCTGCCTCTCTACCTCTCTCCCTCCCTGTATCTCTGTATCTCTGTCGCTTATCCTTTGACCTTTTCTCCAGGAGTCATTACCTGCAGGGGCAGCAGCTGCACTTTCATTCGATATTGTTGTTGCTCCTCCGTTTTTCTTTCTTTCGACGAGCGACGACGAGTTTTCCTTTAGACCAATTAAGTGCCTGGCTTTTCCTTCTTCTTCTTTATTCCTTTCCACTTTCTCCATTCCCCTGCTGTTGCTCCTCCTACCCCTGCTCATCCTGCTCCTTCTGCTGCTTTTGTTGTTGCTTTTGTTGTTGCTTTTGTTGTTGCTTTTGTTGTGGGGCATTAAATTCAATCAAGTTTCGAGTTGAGCCAAAAGTAACGGGGGCAGAGGGCAGCCCCCTGTTGGCTGCCTGTCTCCTGCCTCTCCGCCAGACAGGACAGACAGGACACACGTTTGTCCTTACATTGTCCTCTGGACTCTGTGGTGGCTGCCACTGGCACTCTGTTGCTGTTGCATCCGTCTAGACGTTGAGTTGGTTGTACTCTCATGCCCCATGCCCTTCCTCCTCGATGCACTGCCATGACAACCGAATGCGATTTATGCTGATGCCTCCTCGGCCCCCTCTCTCTCTCTGCATTGGGCTGCAGGATGTGGCGTTAATTTTATTAAATGCAAATTAAGCTTTATTCCGTTTCCATTCAGTTGCCATTCATTAGCGACCGCAATCCGCCCCAGCCGCCCATCCGCCCATCCGCAGGAGACGGCATTCATGGCTTGATGATGCGGCTTTATTAGCACCTCCGACAAAATACCAAATACGACGGTGGGGCATCCTCCTACCCCTCCTTTTGTGCAGGAGTGCAGGAGGAGTCGCATTCTTGCAGACATTTTCTTGGCTAATTTGCAAACCAATTAAATGTCAATTTCGAAGCATTGTTCCTTTTAACCCGAGACTACTCCCAGGCGTACTCCCACCCGGCAAACTCCTCTACCCCTCCAACGGCGGGAGGGGGCGGGAGTCGTGCAACTTTTTATTTCTTGCCACAGCCAAAGTTTTCGCCCATTGCCTGCCGCCTGTCTAGACTTCTTTCGGAGTTGCCTCCCGACTTGGACTTCGACTCCGTCTCCGACTCCGACACCGTCTCCGGGCTTCGGGCTCCAACTTCTTCCTCGTTTGAGCTGCAGCTGCACCCTGGGGGACGCGGTGGAACGTGGAACGTGCGACGTGCGACTTGCGACTGACTTTTCCTGTAGTTTTCGTTGCGTAGTTTGCATAACTTTTCCACCCCCCAACCCCCCACGCTGCCACTCTGTATTGTTGAACGCCTTTCAACGGCTAAGTGAGTTTTAATGCCAACAAAAGCACAGGACACCCAGTACACGGTGGGGTAAGGTGCAGGGGCAGGGGCAGGAACAAATTGGCATACGCTGCGTATGCATTATATTCCATGAATGTTTCAAACCGATTCTCTCACTCATTATTCATGTCTATTCGCTTGCCACTTGCCACTTGCCGCTTGCCACTTGATTTTGCAAATGCGAATAGTAGTGTAGCCCCACACGCCCCTACCACGCCCCTCCCACACAGTGCAGGGCAGTGCAGTGCCCACTGCTACCGCAGTCATACCGTCACTCGGCTCGGATACGGTTACGGTTACGGTTACGATTGAGGTGGATTTCTGGGCGGAAGGGGAGGGGGAGGGGCTTATGGGCGCAACAAAAAAATGTTATGCAAAATAGAGGGAAAATCCGAAAAAATTCAAAACAAAAAAAGCAAAGTAAAGCACATTGAAATGCATGAAAACAAAAAACAAAACAAAAAGGAAATCGGGGAGAAATCAAAAGAGCAAGTCGATGGGGGGAATACCCTAATGAAAAGCCTGAAGATATCCTCACTGGAGAATCGAACAACCAAAATAATGACTACATATGTAGATCCACTCTTCGTTTATATTTTCAGAAATCCATGCTTAATGGTCTGTGGATCGGATCCAATCGGAGACACTACATTTGAAATCATATATGTCTCTATATCTATATCTTATATGTACATATGTATATCATGATCTTTGCTCGTGGCAAGAGAGCTATCTATCCTTCTCGCTTCTGCATTTCCCTTGGCCTGCACTTGGATCGAATAGTTTCCATGGCCTCTGAAAGCCTTTCGAATATGCCTGCAGGATACTTTTCTGCCACCCACCACCCATCCACCCACACAGCAGCAGCAGCAGCAGCAGCAGCAGCAGCAGCAACAGCAGACGGCGGTCGGCCGGGCAATGAGTTTTTGAGCTAAAAGTTGAATTGTGCATCGACATTCCCTGCGGCCCCCCATCGGCCCCTGTCTCGCTCTCTGCTCTGTTTGGCCGTGCCACCGTGTGCCGCCGTGTGCGTGTGTGCTTTTGCGACTGTCGACTGTCTGTGTGTGATTGTGTGTGTCTGTGTGCGACTGTGTGTGGTATGCACTTGTCTAGACACTGGCTAGACAGTGTAAAACCAACCAAAAAATAACAGCAAAAGCAGCAACAACAGCAAAGGCAGTGGCAGTGGCAGCAGTGGCAGCAGCAGCGACAGCGGCAGCAACAATTACAGTAAATGCCGGCGACACAAAACGAAACGAAATGTTGCACAATCCACGTAGAGAACAAAAGCTCCTCGCCACTGCCCCCTGCCTCCAACCCCATTGCAATGGGAGTGCAAAGGAGGAGGATGAGGCGGAGGAGGAAGCAGGAGCCGCCGACACCTCAAAGACAGAGACAAATTTTTGGCAATACTTTTGACAAATTTGCCTGCGAAGGAGACGTAGATGGAGACGGAGCATTGTTTTGTGTTCTTTTGATTTTATTTGGTAACTAAGTGGAAACTAGTGCTGGTGGTGGTGGCTTCTCTCTGCTCTGCATCCTCTACGAGGCTCCAAACTTCTTTCGCTGGAACGGCGGTGGGAGCGGTGCCAGCAGATTGTTTGTCGAAATGCCGACGTTGACGAGTTCGTTAGGACTCAGCCGGAAGACATGCACCAGGTGCTGCAAGGGGCAAAAGGAAAAACAATTGTCAGTGAATGTCAGCGGGTGGAGGGGAGAGTCCTTCGGTGTAAGGGATAGGGATGGGGATAGGGTCCGCCGTACCTGTCGCGGTAGCTGTGTCTTGAGGCGCAATCCTTTCGGATTGGCTGCGATGAGGCTGCGGCTCGCCTGGCTGTACTTCTTGGACTTTGTGTTGACGACATACTCCTCCGTGGCGAGGCGCTTGTTCCGCTCCAGGACATACAGATGCTCCTCCGTGTGGACGAGGAAGATGTTGGGGTTGGTCGCGTCCAGGGTGATGCCATGGATGCAAAAGTGCTTGGTGTCTGGAATCAGGTACTCCTCGGTCTCGCAGGTGAATGCACGCTTCACCAGATCGTACTCCACCAGCCGCCCGTCGGCGTAGGCCACCACCAGGCGGGGGCGACCCTCGTGCATGGCCAGGGCAGTGGTGCCGGCCCGATGGCGGGGCAGGTTCAGCAGATGCTTGTGTTTGCCGGCGTCCTGCAGCTGCCAGACACCGATTAGGTGGTCGGAGGAGGCCGCCACCAGGTACTCGCCGCCCGGCGACACCACCAGGTGGCTGACACTCCCCTTCAAGTGTGCGCTGAGGTCAAGGCTGGAGTGGAACAGGACGCGATCCTCCTTTGTGTCGAAGAAATTGACGCGATTGGCATTGGGATCGAGGAGTAAGAGTTTGCCCTGCCGCGTGAAGAGGATGTGGCTCGCGGGGGTCACCTCCTGGGGCAGGCTCTCCTCCGCCAGGCGCTCCACCCGCAGGGGATTCGGCGTCAAGCGGCTCAGCCGGAGTTCCGTCAAAGTGGAGTAGCAGATCCATGCGGCGTCTGGGGACAGGGCAGCGGCCTGGATGAAGCTCTTCTCACGAACATTCAGCTGCAGGAGCTTCTGTGGCGGCTTCTCCAGCACCAGATCCTCCGTGTGGCCCACAGGCAGGTCCCAGCGCTCCTCCTCTCCCTCATCCTCCTCCTCCCGCCGATCTACGACGGAGCCCAGGCGCCACAGGTCCAGGCTATGTGGATAGCGGAGCAGCAGGAGCTTGGCATCGACGGCCACCGAAGCCACGGAGCCCTGCAGGAAGGGGGCGTGCTGCGACAGTTGAGGCAACGGGCTCCGCTCGCTGGACGTGATGGTGAGGATGCCATCGAGGCCGCCGGACACAATCTGGGCATCGACCATTGCCAGGGACTTGACGTAGTGCTTGTGCGCGTCTCGCTGCAGATACTTGATCCAGCGCTCGCTCTCGGACTCCTCGCGTCTGATCAATGTCTTGCTGAAGATCCGGATCAGCGGCGGCTCCATGCCGCTGCACACCAGTCGGTCCTCCGCCTCGTTGAGGGCCAAGGCGAAGACGTTCTTGTCGAGGACGCGCTGCCTGTCGATCTGTGTGGCATTCTCGGCATTCCACACTGTCACAAAGCCCGCCGAGTCGCCCGCCACGATGGTGTTGTCGGCCAGAACCTGGAGGCTCCAGACAATCACGTCCTTGGCGGACAGCGTCATCGTGTGCAGCGTATGGCCCTTGAGGACGCTCCAGATGCGGACGCAGCCCTCGGAGCCGGTGATCAGGTGCTTTCCCGATTTGTCGAACTTGCAGCAGAGCACGCGGCCCTTCTGCTTGTTGAAGATGTTCTTGTAGGTGAGTTCGTCGTGCTCGATGCTCATGATGTTGATGTGTCCCTCCTCGGAGCCGACGACCAGCTCCGTCTCCTGCGCATTGATGTCCATGCACCAGAGGGCATTGCCCGTCGGCGACTGCTCGTAGCGCTGCCTGAGCCGCCGCACATCCCACTCGATCAGTTTGCCCGCGAGATCCACGGAGAAGAGGCGTTTGGTGCCAGACCATGCCAACGCTTCCACGGGCGAGCCGGGTGGCAGGTGGATCACCTTGTCCAAATATGGGGCATACTCCATGTTCCACAGCTCAATGCAGTCCGTCTCTCTGGGGACAGACCGTGGATTATTAGTTGTGGGCAATGCGGAACGGTTAGATTCGGGAAATGGTTAGATTCGAGTGTAATTTACCGACTCAAAGCGAGGCATTTGGACAACTTGTTGTACGCCATTCCGACGATGGCGCGCGGTTTTATTGTGTAGAAGCGTGCGTTGTGCAGCTGCTGCTTGCCACCGCCCTGGGGTGGTTCGTTCAGTATCGCCGTCATTGTTTCCACACACAATTACTGTTTAAAAGTAAAACACAAAAAAAAAAGAAAGAGCAATTTTGATTTGCCCAAAGAATCGCACGTGTGTGCATTGGGGTTGCCAGATCGCCGGTTAAGCGAGGTAAACAAACCGCGAAGTGCTGCCACCCGTCGGAATATACCAAACATTTTTAGAATATGCACACCCACGCAACGGGAGTATTTTGGACGCGCCCGCAGGCTGGTCACACTTTACTGTGGTGGTTGTTTTTTTTGCTCGCAAAATAAAATTCCGGGTCGAAAATTAACTAATTTAATTAAAATTCATGCACGTGCAACTGATTCTGTGAGCTGTTGGGAGCATGCAATAGCCAGGCACATACCACACACATATCCCCAGTCGGAACCGGAAGCCAAACAAACCAACAAACAACAAGGATGCTGCTCCTCGGCAACTCAATCTGGAAATGGAGCTTCCTTCTCGGTGGTAAATAAATAATGGAAAACAGATGAAAAACCGAACACTAATTGATACTATCTCTCTGGCCAAAGCCCTTCTCCAGTTGCTGGGAGTGCTCAGGAGTGTCTCGGGCCTGTCGTCGCGGGTCCTGGAGCTAAGCGACCGCTTCATCGATGTCCGTCACGAGGGCCAGTGGCTGGTGATGTTCTATGCCCCGTGGTGCGGCTACTGCAAGAAGACGGAGCCAATTTTCGGGCTGGTGGCACAGGCGCTGCATGCCACTAATGTGCGGGTGGGAAAGCTCGATTGCACCAAGTATCCGGCATCGGCGCGGGAGTTCAAGGTGCGCGGCTATCCCACGATAATGTTCATCAAGGGCAACATGGAGTTCACCTACAACGGAGACCGCAGTCGCGACGAACTCGTGGACTATGCCCTGCGCATGTCCGGTCCGCCCGTGCAGCTGGTGACGCGCACCGAGAGCGTCGATATGCTGAAGGGATCGCACACGATCTTCTTCATGTTCGTCGGTCAGCAGGAGGGGGTCGTCTGGGACACGTACTACGCGGCGGCGGAGGGCTATCAGGAGCACGGCTTCTTCTATGCCACGAGCGAGGACATTGCCGCCCAGCACTTTGACTTCGAGAAGCTGCCGGCGGTGATTGTCTACAAGGAGGAGCAGCACCACTTCTATCCCCACGGCCATGTGGCCCACGAGATGGACCCCAACGAGGTGAACGAAACGATCTTCCAGTGGGTCAACGTGGAACGGTTCACCCTCTTCCCAAAAGTCACGCGCTTCAACATCCACCAGCTGCTGAAGACCCAGAAATACCTGGTCCTGGCCGTCGTCCAGGAGGATAAACTAAGCCAGATCGCCACGCACGAGCTGGAGTTCCGCGACATGGTGGAGGGTGTCATCCGGAAGCACAGGCCGCGGTATCACAACAAATTTCAGTTTGGATGGGTAAGCATTGTCCTTCTGCTGGACAGAGGAAAGGAGATGAGCCCCTCTCTAGCATGCGATTCTCCCTCTTTGCAGATCGGGGAACCCGCCATCGCCCATTCCATCATCCTAGATCAGCTGCCGACCCCGCATCTGATAGCCATCAATTCGAGTACCCAGCACCACTTCATACCCGACGACGATCCCATGCAGATGACGCCGCAGGCCCTCCACCTCTTTCTCGAGTCCATCAGCAACGAGAGCGCCATCGCGTATGGCGGCGACACCTACTTCGTGCGCTGCAACCGGGCGCTGTTCGAGCTGAAGCGTTCGCTGAAGGACATGTGGAAGGGGAATCCCGTGCTGACGACCGTCATCTTTGGCCTGCCGCTGGGCTTCCTCTTGCTCATCATGTACTCCATTTTCTGCGGCGATTGCCTCGTCACAGAGGAGGAGCAGGACGAGGATCACGAGAAGAAGGAGTAATCTCCATCGAGATTCTAGAGCAATTTTTCTACTGCTTTCGTCTTAAGCCAAAATCTAGTCCTACGTTTAGAGAACTCTTTCATCCCATCTCGAAGGATGCGGTGGATAGGGATCGATCTCCCATTCGCTTTAGAGGAGTTTTTGCATTTGCAGATATAGAAACGTGTTCCGTGTGTATCTTGTTTTCGTTTTAAGTTATTAAGAAATAAAAGTATTTAGCAAAGAGACTAAGAGACTTAGGTCTACGACGAGGAGCATCGGCATCTGCGATCTGCGATCAGCATCTGGATCAGCGATCAGCGAACAATCAGCAGCCATAATCCTCATCATCGTCGCTGTCTATGGCCGCCCGGCGGCGATCGTACTTCACCGTGGACTTGCTCTGCGGCATCTGAGCATTGACGCTCTCCAGGATGCTAACGAACTGAGCGTCGTCCAGTTTGCCCCTCACCTGACCCATCTGGGCCATGCGGATGACCATGTTCTCGAACATTTGGGCCTTTTCCGGCTTGCTCACTTTTAGTGTGTTGACTGCAATGAAGATTTTTAAGCATTCTTATTGGTTTTGTTCGTTTCTTTTCGTATTGAGATCAGTACTGATCTGTACTTACGGCGGGCACGTGCCTGCTGGTCGAGCACCTGCGAGAGGATCGAATGCTTCATCTCCTCCTGGGCACGCATCTGCTCCTGCTGGGCCTGCTGTTTTTCGGCATCGTTGCCACCGCCGCCGCCCTGGAAAGAGTGAAAGGTGAAGGGTTACTGTAGGACAAGAGCTTTAAGGAACAGGTGTGGTGTGGAGTGGATCCTCCTTCTTGGGTGACTCATGGCAGAGAGCGGGACAGGTATATACCAATCAGAGAAGATACATCTCCAACGGTGCACCCTCCTCCCACTGCCATGCTCTTTTTATTGTTGATTGTTATAAAACTATAAGTTTTGCAGATTCGTCTCCCCTTGCTCTTGTCTATTTTTGGAATTATTTGTTCAATAATTCGTTGCCGGGCGGTTGGGCGTCTTCAAGGGGCACTGCACTTACGAACTGCGACTGCATCTGGGACATGCGCTGGGCGCGCAGGGCATCCAAATCACCATCAGACATTGTTTTGTTGTATATGTTTAAATAATAACTTTTCTTTGAGGAATCAAAAATTTCGTTGGTATTAAAAGCAATAAGCTAAAGCACGCAAAAGTGTGACAGCGGGCAGTACGATAACAGATGTATCGGTGAATACTCGATAGTTGATCTATCGACTCATAATTGCGTAGTGCAGGAAGAAGAAGAACCATCACAGAACAGAGAAATAAATAAGAAAAATAAGAAAAGCATACGAAGAATAGATTACACCTTCTGCGAAAATATGTCTGCACCGCTGGAGAACCTGGA
Organism: Drosophila azteca; assembly: GCA_005876895.1. Classification (NCBI taxonomy): domain Eukaryota; kingdom Metazoa; phylum Arthropoda; class Insecta; order Diptera; family Drosophilidae; genus Drosophila; species Drosophila azteca. Next base: position 4,840,199 of record VCKU01000014.1, on the reverse strand, counting down.
AACGCAGCTGGAGATGTTCATTGAGAATGTGCGCCAGATACGCATCATCGTCAGCGACTTCCAGCCGCAGGGCCAGAACGTACTCAACCAGAAAATGTAAGAAATTTCAATGGAAATGCAAATCAACTCAACACACAATAAACTCTACATTTACTTTACAATGCAATTTATAGCAACAGCCTGGTCACCGGCCTGCAGGAGATCGACAAGCTGCGCAACCAGGTGCAGGACGTTTATGTGCCCTTCGAGGTGTTCTTCGACTACATCGACCAGGACAAGAATCCGCAGCTCTACACCAAGGACTGCGTGGAGAAGGCCCTGGCCAAGAACGAGGAGGTCAAGGGCAAGATCGAGAGCCTCAAGAAGTTCAAATCGAATCTGCTGCTCGAGCTGTACAAGACGTTTCCCAACGAAATGAATAGCTATCGCGCCTACAGAAAGGACTCCATGTGAGGAGTACCACCCCCTGAAAACCATGTAGTTTTTTAAGCCCGTAGTATTTCAATAAATTTTATACATATTCTTATACACCGAAATGTTCTCCATTTCCAATTTTTAGCTATCTTGTGTTCTGTTCTTCTTTAAGCCAGTCTTTGGGTCGTATCGTCCGGCGTCCGGCGTATGTACAAATGTTGTTATATGTTATGTGTATGTACGTCCGGGTGTCTGGTCGGATTTCAAGAACACCATTTGGCAAAAAAATTTCCGAAGGCTCCTGTGGCGCAATTGGTTAGCGCACGGTACTTATAATCAGTATTCAGTGTCTATGAGCAATGCCGGGGTTGTGAGTTCGAGCCTCACCTGGAGCAAGTTGTAGGTGTCGCGTGTTGACATCTTTTTTGCATCCCTTTTTTTGTCTTTTTTTATTTTTCTTTTCTTTTGGGTCTTTTTAAAGCGCTTTTGCATTTAAGAAAAATTTATTTTATTAATTATAAATGGTAAATAAATTGAATAAAATGTTTCAATAAGAGCTAGGCTATTATCTCAGTAGGCCAGCGTTTTACAACACTACTCTTACAATAGAGTGTGTTGCCCGACCATTGGAAAGTAGTCAATCAGCTGATTATTGTTTTCATTTCCACAAACTTTCCAAGCCTTGTGCAATAGGAAACCTGTGTTCGCGAAATCCCTTTTGTAAATGGTTAAATATGCGTTTTGTGGCTAGTGTCTTTAAAAGTGCGTTGATAGCAACAAATTATGCTTCAATTGCCAGAGTGGGAGTTCCATATAGAGCAGTCGCTAGGCGACAATTCGCAGCCGCCGCCTCCAAGCCGGCTTGCTGGAACTGCGAAAAGAATTCGATGCTGAAACAGCACATGATTTGCTCGGAGTGCGGACACCTGCAAGATGTGGATGCGGCCATTGTGAGTAGATAGCAATCCATATATGGCAGACTGACAGACTGTAAACTCCTCTTCGATCGTTGTAGAACTACTTTGATCTGCTGAGCTTCCCCACAAACTTCAACCTGGAGGGGCAGCAACTGACGCAGCGTTTCCGCCAGCTGCAGACCCTGGTGCATCCGGACAAGTTCAGCAACAAGTGAGTCCCAAACAGGATCCCGGTCCCAATCAAATAGGCAATAACTCCCACTGGTTTTCCCTTTCGCTACGAGCAGAACCTCTCGAGAACAAACCAATTCCGCGGACTGGAGCTCCCTCATAAACAAGGCCTACAAGACTCTTGCCATGCCGATGGAGCGCGGGCAGTATCTGCTGCAGCTGGAGGGCGAGCAGATGCCACAGGACAATAGTACGCTCAACAAGGAGTTCCTAATGACCATGATGGAGCGCAATGAGGAGGTGGAGGAGGCGGAGGACAGCACGGAGCTCGAGAAGCTCAATGCACAGATTGTCCGGGAACTGGAGGCCTTGGTCCAGAAGCTGGGCATCCAATTCGAGGCCAAGGACTTGGCCAGCGTCAAAGGCACCCTTGTGGAGATGAAGTACCTGCTGAGCATCCAGGCGAGCATCAAACAGAAGCAACAGGCTCTTTTCGGCAGCTGAAGTCTCGATTGTAATCTCGCGCGCAATCGATAATCGGAACACACCTCTGCCTGCCGATCAGCTGATAAGAAAAGTGGCCAAAAAACAACTTAAGAAACAAGCGCAACAAAAAAATTTGCTGTAAACAAAGATCGGCAATAAAATTCGCCATGTAATTAGTGACAATGACATATCGTAGTCTATGACTAACTAGTTTTTTATTGTAGCCGTTAGCTGCCATAACTGTTGCCATAACTGTTGCTGTTGCTGTTGCTGTGGGAGAATGCCCACCTAATGTGGCTTAAAGCGCGGCTGTCCCCGCGGTCTCAAAGTTTGTTCTTCCCCCTCAGCGAGCACAGCCTGTACCCGGATCCGAGCGGAACGGAACCCTTGCACCCTCGACTACAGTAAACAGTACGAGTATGAGTACGAGTACGAGCACGGGTACGGGTAATGTAATCAATTAATCGTGGCGCTATCTATTGGACTGAAATCAGAAGCAGCAGCAGCAAAGGGGAGGGAGGCCCTCCAGCTGGCCCCCCTGCTGCTGCGTCATCGTGCCACTGTTTACCCACAAATGGGTTGTCTATAAATTTGAATTTGCTCGCCATAGCATTGGGCAGTTCTTGGTTAACGCTGAAGGCGCTCACACACACGACGCTCTGGACACGAAAAAACACTCTGCGGGAGTACCAAACAAAGAGAATAAAATGTGCAATTCAATGCAACCGCTAGTCTTCGTGTTCAGCTGTCTGCTGGTTCTAGGAAGCCGCTTTCTGGCAGCTTCTGCGGACAGTTCCGGCACCCCTGTTATTGGTGTGCTCACGCAGGAGGTCTACTCGGATGGATTGATTTCGCGACATTTCGAGAACAAAACCAGCTACATAGCCGCCTCGTATGTGAAGTATGTGGAAGGCGCTGGTGGCCAAGTGGTGCCCATTTGGTGAGTGCAGCTCAGACAGATACATACTGCCATGCCTCTGAAAATAGATCTTATCATGGACGTGGAAATCCCAGACCTAAGATAAGATTTAAAGGAGACATTAGACACTCGAGTGTATTTATAGAACATAAATGCAAAACGATAAGATTAACGAGAATACAATTAATAAACCATTTTCTTGATATCTCAAAAGGATTGGACGGAATCGCAGCTACTACGAAGATCTGATGCACAAGATAAATGGGTGAGTGACGATCATGCTTAGAAGTACATATATCAAATCAACTATGAATCTATGTACAGGGTTCTCCTGCCTGGCGGTGCAACGTGGTTCAACCAGAGCAACGGCTATGCCGATGCGGGGGAACATCTCATCCGGTTGGCAGTGCAACTGAATGACAATGGCACCTTTATGCCCGTCTGGGGTACTTGTCTGGGCATGGAGCTGCTGGTCTACAAGCTCAACAATGGCACCGAAAATCGCATCACTTGCAAGGGATCAGGCATCGCCATGCCCATGGTGTTCAAAGAAGGTACAAGCAATCAATCCATCAATGTCTGAAAGGCTCTGTGAACAATCAGTCTCCCTCGATCCATCTCGATAGATTATAAACAGAGTCGCCTGTTCAACGCCAGCGGCGACGATCTTGTTGCTATGATGGTCGCGAAGAATGTCACCTATCACTCGCATACCTTCTGCTACACGGAGGCGGACTTTGTCCGGGATCAGTTAAACAACTCGTGGCGCGTGATATCCCTGAACGACGACCTGGACGGCGTCGAGTTCATTTCCACCATGGAGCATAGGAAGTATCCCTTCTACGCCGTTCAGTTCCATCCGGAGAAGCCGCTCTACGAGTTTGCACGGACGAGCATTCCCCATTCGCCCGCGGCGGTGCTGACTGGACAGTACTTCGCCGACTTCTTTGTGAACGAGGCCCGCAGGAGCCCCCAGAGCTACGCCAATGCCACGGAGCAGGCGAGGAGGCTCATCTACAACTACAAGCCGGAGTATACCTCGATTCTGGGCTCCGCCTATGTCCAGCAGTATCTGTTCACTAACAAGGAAATGGAACTGGAGGAGGTCGGATTTGACGGGGGAGACGATGGAGGCTTCGGAGACGGCGGAGATGATGGGGATGACTCGCCCCACTACTATCCTCCCGGCTATGGGTACGGAGACGGAAAGGGAGGAGCTGCATTCCTCTCCATAGCCAGTGGCCCCCTCCTCGCTCTTCTGGCAATAGGATTATTTTCAATTGATTTCTGATTTTTTGTTGCAATGAGCTTGCAGGAGGCCATGCAGCTCTGAGAATTTTGATTTAGTGCAATCCCTGCTTTGAAAGACTGCGCCTATTCCCTATTCCCTATTCCCTTTCCTCTCTCCTCACACCCCCCTTCAATGCCGCACTACTAGCCCGATTGTTCTGCCAATACGAAATAATAAAATCAATGAATGACTTTGCTTTGAATTCGCATCAAGTGGAATTTTTAATTGATCAACACACTTCCAGGCACTCGATCAAAGAATGCCCATTGATAACTGAAAACGATTGCAGTTTTTGTTATTTTATTAGATTTAAAAAATCGTTTCAACAAATACGATAGTCACCTCCGATGAAAACTTTTCAAACAGAAAGCGCACCTGTAACTGCGCATCTCGGTGTGCAAACATATGTACACTCGAGGGGGGACAGGACTTCGGGGAGGGCATCACCAGCAATGAGGGGCGTTGGTAGGAACGCTTTGGTTACAGATTCCACTGTCGGGGAGGACGAGAGACGTGATGAGGAACCTGAAGCGTGTGGGTTCACCACAAGAAAGTTCTCGGCTTCCTTCAAAAGACTTCCTCCCACCACTTGCGTGTGTGCACAGATATCTACAATACACGTAACCAGCGATCTTGACTGCGGCATGCAATGCTGACCAGCAAAGCTTTACATAATAGAATGTGAGAGGAATTAGAAAGAGAAGAAAGAATGCGCGATTGCTAAGCATACGACGCACCTACACCTACACCGCTTACTTGAACCCTCTCACCACACTCTTCATCTCCATCTCACTCCCACTAACGGATGATCTCCCCTTGCAGTGGCAGAGAGACAAGATATAGAGCAATTAGCAAAAGTAGATGAAGAGAGAGGTTCCTGATGGGAGAGGCAATCGGGAAGAAGAGCACGAGCACGAGAGCATGAAACATGAACGGTCTCGCTTATCTCGCTTGTACCCGGCATTCATTTTTTCAACCGGTCCACACGTGCAGTGCAGCCAGAAAGTGCAAAATTGAACGGGCCCCATTTCGTGCAGGAGTGTAGCGTAGTGGCCAGTGTTTAAATTGAAAATTATCCAAAAATAGTTGGTTTTTGTTGTGTTGGATCATGAGCAGGGGCGGGCCGTCGGCAAAAATGGCATATGTACATGTGCACAGAAGGCCGATGAAATAATTGAAAGTGAAGTGTAACAAGTGTGAAACACTTTGTGAAATATTTAAATATAAATTTATTTATTTATGCATACATCTGTTTTGTTGTTGTTTTTTTTTTCGTGTTTTCACTTGTTGTCTATCAATGTGTGTGTGCGAGTGTTTGAGCGAGCAAAAACTGCAGAGAGAGCGAATCAATCTTGCAAGTGCACACTGAAGAATAGGATAAAAAGGAATGAGAAAAAGCGCTTAGGCCCCAGCGCTCTCCTTCCCAGGTGTCTCTATTGTCTCTCTTTCACGTTTAGTGTGTCCTCTCGATCTTCACAGAGTAAATGCTTCCACCTACATATGTATATTGAATTTATATACCTAAAATATGTGCGCGCGCTCTTATTGACATGTGCTTGGAATTTTTGCTTCTTTGTGTGCGTTTGCGGTTCGGAAAAATGGAAGAATATTTGTACGTGAAGAAAGCAGATCGGAAAATACATACATCGGAATATTTGCGTGCAGTCATCAAATCCTAATGGCACAAGATTATGGGTCGAAAGGTAAGAGATACACCGAAAAGAGTGTTTCAATACTGAATTTTTCGTACTCTTTGCATTCTCTTAAGAGTGTGCTCTTACGGTTTCCTTAGTCTAGACTCTAGAATCTATTGTTCTCCCTCTAGCGTACACGCGTAAATGGTTGTGTGTTTTGCACCTATAAAGTATTTATTTAATATATGTACTTATATTTATATGTTGACTTGTAAAATAACCGTCTATTCCTTGGTGCTTTAACCGTCTATGTGAGCCATCGTCCTGCTGAATGCCGAATGCCGCCTGTAACACCCCCAAGCTCGGCGGCACATCAGCCGCCGCCCTACCCACTCCTCATCTCTTTTCTCTGAGTAACCTCTCAGCATGGCAGATGAGCTTTGGCTTTGGCTTCAGCTTTCAGCGGAGCTTCTAACCGTAAGCTCCAAGTCTAGCATTTGAAATACAATCAAAAATTCATACAAATCGAATTCTTCATCCACAACTCGAAAGCTGTGCGTAGGAGCGTAGGAGCCGTGGGAAGAGCTGTGTGGCTGGGAAGAGTGTTTATCTGAAATTTACTCGTTCATGGGGTTGGGGCAAAGGCAAAGCCAATGACAGGGGCGGCAGGGTAGGTGCGGGGCAGGAGCAATGTCGATCCCAATGCCCCAGAGTTTTCAGTCTTGTTTTTGCTGTTCGAGAAATCAGATCATTTCGGAAAAGAATAGGAAACAAATAGAACAATAACCCACAACAACAACAACAACAACAACAACAACAACGAAAAACAGAAGAAACCCCGAAATGTTCGCAAATTCGGATTCCCTCACGGCCGCCACGCCTTGCATTGGGATCATGTGCATCGACGTGGCGCAGTGGCTGGAGGCCCAGTACGGCAAGAAGTGGCACAGTTATTTGGCTGCCTCGTACGTGAAGCAGTTGGAGGCCGCGGGTGCTCATGTGGTGCCCGTGTGGTAAGTGGGGAGAGGTGGTGTGAGGGGAGAGGGGAGAGGGGGGTGGGCGGTGGGTGAGCAGAAAATATAAACAAATTGCATAAAGAAAGGAAAATTTCGCTGCGATTTTCGGTTGGCGGCCAATCATCATCCCATTTGGGCGGAGTGCCAAACGCTTTGTGCAATACAATTTCAGTCGAAGGAGAGAGAATGACGTGAGCGAACAACTATTTCGACCATTATTCAATCTCATTTCACTTTCGTTGAATGAAATCGAAGGTAAACCCACCCACCCTCCCCTCGCTCTCATCATCTGTTCTTATTTGAGAACAGACTAAGGAACAGACTGCAATCGATGGATCCTCGGTCATCGATGATGATCGAATCGAACTAAAACAGATCAGTGATCGCTTTTCAGGATTGGTCGCGATCGCTCCTACTACGACTCGCTGATGAATCAACTGAACGGCATCCTCCTGCCCGGGGGGGCCATCTTCATCGACGAGGCCGACAGCCTGTCGCGACCCGACCTCACGAACGACTGTGTCCGGACGGCGGATCTCATCTACCAGCTGGCCATGGAGCGGAATGGGAGGGCCAGCGACCCCGAGGGATACTTTCCGCTGTGGGGCACGTGTCTGGGGATGCAGCTGCTGGTCATCTACGCCGCCGCGGGGAACACCCAGGTGCGCACCAAGTGCGAGTCCATGAAGAAGGCCCTGCCCGTGCGCCTCACCAAGGACTACTGCCGAGGACAGTCGCAGCTGTTCATGAACCTGCCGGCGGAGTGCTTCGCCAGCCACCAGCACGGCTACTGCATCACCAGGGAGAGCCTGCAGCAGTACGGCCTGACCGGCGACTGGCAGCCCCTGGCCGTGCAGCAGGACCCCGCGGGCCGCGAGTTCGTCAGCCTCATCGAGCACCGCCGCTTCCCCATCTTCGGCTGCCAGTTCCACCCGGAGCGGGCCGCCTTCGAGCAGCTCTACGCCCGCGAGGACACCAGCCTCCAGGCCCACTCCCGGCAGGGCATCGAGCTGGCCGACCGCCTCGCCAGCCGCTTCGTCGACGCCTGTCGCCGCAACAGCAACCGCTTCGCCAGCGCAGAGACCAAGTCGCGGCACCTCATCTGGAACTGGCAGCCCGAGTTCTGTGGCAAGCACAAGGGCTCCAACTGGCTGCAGTGCTACCTCTTCGAGAAGGACGTCGACTATCCCAAAGAGGAGGAGCCTGAAGAGCAGGCAGGTTCCACTCCTGCAACGGAGATGATCCAATGACTCCAATGAATCACCAACAGCCACCAATTGCTAGCCAAATGAATAAATTAATAAACGTGTTCCCCAAAGCTCTCTTTCTTCTTTCTCCTTTCTCCTTTCTCCTTTTTCCATCGACTTGATCTGCTCACCTACATATTTCCTCCGAATTCTGTTGCTCCTCTCCGTCTCTGTGTGTGTGTGTGTGTGTGTGTGCGTAAGTGTGTGTTTTTTCACATTTTCCGCCTCATGCAAAAACGCCACTCTGTACTTTTCCGTTCGCTTTTCGTTTTCCACTGAATTTTCCACTGAATTTTCCACTGAAGGAAAGCTACGAAACGATTTTCCTCCATTGCCATTGCCCTCTTCTGTTTTCCCTCGCGCAAATGGAATATTTTTGTAAATTTTTTTATGGCTTTTCCTTTGGATTCAGTGGATTCAGTTGTGGGTGATATCAGTGCTGAGGCTGCACTTGGCTTTATTTTCTGTTTTGGTTTTAGTATTACTTCTAGGGGAATATCTTATCTCTTGCTCGCTTATCAGTGAATGTAGTTAAGGAAGCTCAAGTGCTGCATGCAGTTCAAGCCCTTCCATAAACGGGTTATTTATTGCGTACTAAATACCTTTTGCTTTCTCTCTGCTCCCTCGCTCGCTGGGGCCTATAAAGTAGACCCCAATGCCATAAACAACCCAGTCTCCGCCTTCGTTAGGGTATAAATTGCGCCTCCTTATCCCACTTTTGTTCCCAAAATTTCCCTTTTCATGCCTATTCATTGGGTTTGGTCCTCCTCCTCCGGGGGCCTGTCAAAAGGTTGGCCGCTCTCATAATTAGCCCATGACAGAACGGAATTCCTCCGCATACGCATCCTCCACAGACACAGGGACACACAGGGCCACACAGGGCCACACCGGGCCACTCCGGGCCACAGGTGAAAGTTCACACTGAAGTGGAAAATATTGTACGAGTGTATGGGTGTAAATAATTGCAGCCTTGCCCCTTGTTATGGTGGGGCTGTGGCACCTGTTTTGCGTCTGATTCCCACCATTATCCATCATGATGGAAGGCATTGTTTGTGGCTTCGATGTGGCTTTATTGTCGTCTGGTTGTCCTGGTGCTCCTTGTATCTCCCTGTCTGGGTCTTCCGCGATGTTGTCTATGTCTATGTCTATGTCGTATGTCTGCCTCCCCATGTCCTCCTGCCCCACCCAGCCATTGTGTGTGCGTGCGTTCGATCTGCCATCGAATGCTAATGAGACAAGACCAGTGTCTGGCCTTCTGTTTCGCCTCCTTTTGCCTTTGCCTCTGCCTCTGCCTTTGACTTGCTAAGTTAATCATTATCCTCGTATCGAAGTATTATCGAATATGCTACACGTGCACTGATTGATTATTGTGCTCCACCCACCACCCATCGATACATGTATTTTTGCAGCGTTTTCCTTTGTTTCATTTATGGATGTGTTTTCTTCTCTCTTCTTTTTGGTGGGAGAACGAGAAACCTCGTTCTAGTGTCAGCATAAATGCCGCATTGAATGCCCTTGTGCCCATTTTATAGACTCGTTTCGCTATTCGAATGGGTGTATTCACACTTATTCACATGTATTCACGCTCCACACACACATAAACACACACCACAAGGCAATGAAAGGGGTAGAGAGAGAGAGAGAGGAGAGAAAGGGAAAAAGTAAAAGTTGGCATATTTCTCGGATTTTCTCAACTGAAAATTAAGCCGCCTTTGCACCCCTTCCCTTCCGTTTTCATTCTATGTCTATGTCTATCTTGCTCTCTCTCTCTCTCTATCTGCGGGCTTGCCTTGCCGCTGTTTTGTGTGACGTCATAGCACAGGCTGTGTGTCTTAGCGCCTAGGGCCGGCCTTTTGCCTTTTTTATAACCTACTTGCCGTGCATTGAACCTGGGTTCTGCTCTGCTCTGCTCTGCATTCTCCCTGTCTCTTTCTCTCTCTCTCTCGCTTTCTTGGCCAGTTCTCTGGTTCTCTCTCTGCCAGAAATGCAGCAAAAGAGAGAGAGAGAGAGAGGCACTGGCACTGGCACTGCAGACTGCAGCGTCAATGTTTTGGGCCAATGAACCCCCGTGCTGCAAGGACAGTGCAGTCTCTGCTCTGCCCTCCTCTCCCGCTGTCCCTCCCGCCCCGTTCTGTCGCTGTGTGTGTGTGTGTGTGTGTGTGTGTCGAGTGACATTATGAAACCAACAACAGCAACAGCAAATGCTGCAGAAGCCAAAGGTCCTTTTGGCAACACCCAACACTGCACAAACCCTTCTCCTTCCTCCTTCCCCTCATGCCACAAATCGTAATGGCCCACTCTCTCACTATCTCTCTTTCTCTCGCTCTCTCTCTGGACGAACAATTTGCGCTGATTTGGCATTTAAACTGCAGTTGAAGGATACGGCTACCAGATTTTATATCTACGAGTAAATGTGTGTGTGTGTTTGTGTGTGTGTGTGCCTCTGCTTGTGTGTGTGTGTGTGTGGCACTCGCTTTGATAATCCCTTCTTCTGGCCCGACAAATGGCCTGGACTTAACAGCCTGTCGGGCTGCCTCTTAAATGGCGCAGGACCCCAGGACTCCCCCAGGACTCTCCGCTCTCGACTTTGCACTGACATTTGTTTTGCTTCTATGCAAATTACAGGGTATCAATGGGCAAGTGATGATGCCATAAGATGTAACAGAGCAAACAGTTTGCAATTCTAATGGAAATCATCCGAAAATCCTGGAAAAAAGTCCCATGTTAGCAGGACGCTTGCCTCCTTTGAATTCCTGCCTTGGGGTTTCCGATTTCCAATCCTTTATTCAAGTCCAAGTCCGTCTGGATTGCAGTTCTGTTTGCGGAAGGTTAGGTTGCCAGTGAGGCGGTTGCCAGGCTTCCCAGGAGCCCGTCACACTTGGGCCGGTTTCGCAGAGGGGATCTTCCCCTCTTCCACTTCGTGAGACCTGAAACAGTCAGCAGTTGTCCCCTTCGGATGCTCCTATGAAGTTTGCTATTTGTTGAATATTGTTAATCAACTGGAACTGGGCCATGGCAGGCGATTTCAGCCATCTTTCTGACCCACTTGCCATCCAACATCCATTAACGAGGACTTCAAATTCGTTTTAGAGCCTTTTGCCATTCCGTCATCTATCAAATGTCCCTTCATATTTATCTGCTCCGCCACAAACTCTCCTCTCAGTGTCCACTCCTTAGGTCATTTTTCGTTCCATCAGCTCTTAACGGTCCTCCATTTACATTGCCAGGACGACGACCACGACGACGGGAACCGGGGGATCCACCAAACAATTAAAATACTTGTGCGTGCCCCTTGTGGCTGCCCCTCATTTGTCACAAACATTTTTTGTGTGCTTTGTGTTTGCTCTTTGCCTTTCCGTTCCGTTCCCCTTCGTTCCGTTCTGATCCATGGAACGTTCCCGTTCGCTTGCCCCAAATTGTTGCCTACTTTTGAGGGTGGTGCAACGCCGCGGCATCGTGTGGCGCGTGTGCTGCCTGGTAAGCCTCTTAAGTGTTATGGGGCACACACACACACACACTTCTACGTCTATTGACATTGCCACATTCTGTTGCTATTTCGGTGTTTCGATGTTTCGATGACTCTCTCGCGGCTCTTGGCTCTCCTTTCGGTCCGATTCTGGCACATATTTTGTGTGTTTTTGTTTGTATTTTTATTTTTACATTTCGCGCGGCCAATTATGGCCTGTTCACCCCTCTCACCCCTCTCACCCCTCACCCACCGCCCATCGCCTATCGCCTCGACTGCGGCTAAATTTAACCTGAACTTTGGGGCGTGGCATTCTGCAGAGCAGCTCCAGCCCCCACCCCCCCTGCTACTATTCCATATACATATGTACATATGTATGTATGAACCTTCCTCCACTGATGCTCATGTGTCTCTCTGTGCGTGTGCATGGGTATGGGTGTCCTGGTGGTGACGTCATCCCCGCTCTTGCAAGCGGTCGGTCGGTCGGTCGAAGGCCAATCGAGATTGCGGCCAACAAAGAGCTTCATTATTTGCCAACATATTTGGGTTAAGCCCCGCGATAGTCCCATCCCATCGCATCGCATCGCAGCGCATCTCCATCTGCTTGCCATTCATTCTCCGAAAGGATTAGTCCAAGGATGGGCTCGTCTCATCATGGTCTCCTTTATCTTGGGCGCACCCTTTAAAATTTAGTGGGTCAAGTGGTCCCTTGGTGGATTGGACCCTGGGCTTTGTTCTACAGGGTTTGACCTTTGCCTGAATGGAAGGCAAGGAGGCAAGGAGGCAAGGAGGAGACATTGGAATGACACCAACGGAACAGCCGAAACACAGAACCGAAGCACCTTGCGGAGGAGGAGGAGCAGGCACTTGGTTTGCTGCAAATTGTTGCAATTGTTTAGGGGGTCGAAGGGTGCCCCCTCCTGCCTCCTGCCCTATCTGCCTGCTGCCTGCCTGCTGCCTGGTGGCGTTGTCCCAAGGACATCTGGTGCATTCAAATTAGCTGCAGTTTATTTATGTCTCTCGAGCATCCATTTCCATGCAATCCACGAACCGCCACAGCGACGCCATGCCATGCCATGCCACACGCCTGTTCTTTGGCCTTTCAATACCCTTTTTTTTGGAACGGGGGGGAGGGGCATATACCATATACCATATATGTATGTACGTACGTGTATGTATGCCATACAGATTGATCCACAGATATGGTCAAGTGTCCATTGGGAGGACTACAGCAGGGATCGGCCCAAATGGAAGGGCATCAAGATCCCGCGATGGCCTTTGTTGCTCGTTGTTATGTGTTTTTTTTGGTTTATTAATAAGTGCAAGGGGTGGGTGGTTGGTTGGGTGGTTGTGTATGCTCTACTGAACAGAAAACCAACCCAAAGAGGCAGGGGGAGGGGAGAGGGAATGTATAAATAAATTCTCAACCAAAATGTCGAACACGAGGGAACGCAATGAACCAAAATGCAGTTAGAGCCACTCCCAGCATCCAGCAGCCAGCAGCCAGCACCCAGTCCAACTCCCCCCGAATCATGGCCAATTCAATTATGTGTGCCACCAAGGGACAGGGAACACGGGGCAAGGGGCACGGGGCAGGTTGCAACGTCATAGGTACTACGAGTGAGCTGAACGCTTTGGTCCCTGGAAAAGCCGCAAAGGAGAAGCGGCTGAGGCCGAAAACCGCAACGGCAACCGACAACCGACAAACGTCAACGACTCTAAGGACAACAAACGACAGAAAGGATGACGACGACGACGAGCTCTTAGCCCCTGACCTAGATAACCATGAAAAAGATAGAGATACCTTAGAGAGAGAGAAAGAGGGAGAGAGAGGCCGACGTCATCATTTTGGAGAACCTTCGGTAGGTGCATCAGATGATGACGACGACGGGGATGATGATGATGATGCTCAGCGGATGGTGGATCGAGAAGAGATGTCATGCCCTTGCCATTTGCCACCTTATTTGGGCAGTGGCAGTGGCAGCAGCAGCAGCAGAAGATACAGCACTCTGAAGTACTGCCTCATGCCTCATGCCACATGCCACACTCCCTCCCTCCTTTGAGGGACCACCCAGAGAATCGCATGCAAATGTCGTCGTCGTTTCCGCTACACTGGTCGTATACGCAATAAACTTATTATTATTGAGTTTTTCAAATTCAATTTGCAAGCCAGAGACGCCAGGCAGGGACGAGGGGAGAGAGCGGCGAAGGAGCGGGGGTCTGCGGTCGCCGAGAAGAGCGCGTGGAATGCATAAAATGCTGAACAGGGCTGGCGGCTGGCGGGGAGAGTGTGGGGGGAGGAGGGTCTAGCGAGATGAGCGACGGCATCGAATGGGATGGCATTTAATGCGCTCGGGCCACGCCACGCGTCATTTGCCACAGTTGCCACTGCTGCTGCTACTCCTCCTTCTCCTCCTGCTGCAGTCAGTAGTCCTTGCACTTTGTCTCTAATTAAAAGGAAGATTGCGTCAGTTTTGATATGTGACCAACGAGTGACGACTGACGGCTGACGGCTGGATGATTGCCTTGTCCTTAAGGAGCAAAACTAAAACTAAAACTGCTTCCATTTCCAATTAGATTTGACCACTTGGCAAGGCCTTGGATTAAATGCCCATCGAACCATCGAACGAGACACTAACCTACATTCACATCTCTTTCTACTCTCCACTGCCACTTTCCACTTTCTCCCAATCCCAAGTCGAAGCCCAAAATCGAATTAAATGCCCAGCGACGTGTGGCGCTGGCAATGAGGCAAACGAAGTTGCCACCAATTCCTGTATAACGTATAACGTATAATGTATCCTGTATCCCGTATCCCGGGTCCCGTAGCCCGTGTGTCCTGTGTGTCCTGTATGGGGTTTCCTTAGGGAAACTGCCACCAGATGCGAACGAGCTGAGAAAGTAGGTCGAGGACATTGCCGTGTGGCTTTGAGTGTGGCTGTGGATGTGTTGATGTTTATCCGGGAGCGTGTCCCGCACTTGCGGCAATTATGAATGAAAACCCCGCATTCTGAGCAGAGGGAATGGCATTTCACCGGCAGCCAGCCAGCCAGCCAGCCAGCCAGCCAGCAGCTGCCGCCCGAAGGTCGTCTCTCTCTCTCGCTCTTGCTCTCGCTCTGGCCCTATCTCTGGGATGACGTATGGAGCCGCTCAAGGATGTCCCCGGACCGACCGGGCGTCGGGTTCAGCTACACAGCTACAGCTACAGAGCTACTGAGCTGCGGTACGGTACAGTGCGGTACGTCATCGTCAGTGCAGTGCAGTGCAGTGCATTGCAGTGCGGTGCAGCTGACCTCCGGGGCAGGCATTAACCTTCAACCGGCGCGGCGACTGTCCTGCTCTGCTTTGCTTTGCTCCGCTCTGCTCGATTTGTGAATGAAAACAGGGCCAAAGCCAAAGCCCGGGTCACCCTCTCTCTCTTTCTCTCTCTCTCTCTCTAATTGATTTCACAACCAACTCTCGGGAGGAAAAACTACACGGAAAAGCTCACAGCTCAGAGCCCAGAGCGTCATAGAAGTGTTTGTTGCTTTGTTATTTGGGGAATGCCACTCCTTAGAACTCTCCTACATGGAACTGTTGCTGTTGCTGCTGCTGCTGTTGCTGCTCTTGCTGTTGCCGCTGTGGCAGCAGAGCAGCCTTGGAACTGACTGCAAATGTCAGGCTTTCGCTTTTGCATTCATTTGGGGGTCACTTTTCACTTGAATAATTGATGTCCCCTGGGATGGAAGCTGCTCTTCCAGCTTCCATCCAAATGGCTTGTAAACTACCTTACTAATTACTAATTACAGAGGGGGCGGGGGAGGAGGGGAAGTACTTGTACTTGAACGCTTCCCCCGTGGGGGGGTCTTCTCGTGTCACCTGCGAAACGGAGACGTACTACATACATATATTTGTTTGCGTATTGGCATCAATTACCGAAACACGGGCTGCATATCTAATGAGAGCCGGGCTCGGTCTCGGTCTCGGTCTCAAGTGGCGCCCCAACAAGCAGACACAAACACAGACATACACACACACACACATACACACACACATACATGTACATGTTCGGATGTTATTGGATGGAGGAGATGGAGATGGTGGCGATGTTCTCTCACGTTGGATTCGCAGACGCAGTCGGGGGAGTCCTGGTATTTGGGTCAGTAAGTGTGAATTAGCATAAGTGATGCTCTGCTCCCCCTCCCCCTCCCCCCGCCTGCTCCCGCCTCTTACTGGGCCACACGTTTATCCTCGAGTGTTTATCAATGAGCAACGATTTAATTCGGGCAACCAGCGGCGGGCAGGTAGCGACTCAAATTACCGAAGGGAACCCCCGACACCCAACACCCAACGCCCAACACCCAACCGAACACTCTTGAAAATTTCATTAATATTTCGTTTTGGGAACGAAACGAAATTGCGAGCAAAAGAAGAGCCATTAAAACTCGCGGTGGGGAGGGGTAGGGGGTGGCGGAAACAACAGAGATAACAAGCCGGAAACACGAGCAATAAAAATATACAATAAAAGACCGTGAAGAGGCATCAAAAGGTGAGGTTGCAGCATCATGGAGAACAGAACAGAACAGAACAGAACAGGAGAGGGAGATGGAGACGGAGACGGTGGAGACTCCACTGATGTTGATGATGAGATGGCGGGCACACACAAAGGTACACAAAATGTAAACAAATATTGGTATGAAGCCGTATAAGGAATACATGGCATGGGAGGGGAGGGGCACATCTCCAGCTTCAGAATGCGAGTGGGGGGTGGGGTGGGGGGTCCTCCCGCTCCTCTGTTTGCCAACATGAAATACCGCCACTAAAAGACAGTCAAAAAGTTGACTAAGAAGGCCGCAAGTTTAGATTGTTCTACATGCTGCAGGTTCCCCACTCCACACGCCACACTCCACCGCACTCATGTGTGTGCCGTGCCACAGGAGGACACAGAAGAGAGAAGATTAATTATTTTGCGGTGCTGCATACCGTGGAAAGGTGCCCCAAATGGCGGAGAACAGGTCTCTCCCTCTCTCTGCTTTTAGGGTATCCTTCAGTTCGAACAGTATCTGCGTCCTGCGTCCCCCTGCCTCCCGCTCAAGTCTGTGGCAACAAGTTGACTGCCTCTGCCTCTTCCCCTTCCCCTGCTCCATGTTCGGCTGCGCGTGCAGCAAATTAACACGCCCTGCCTCATAAACATTATCCTCCCTCCCTCCCTACCCGCACCAAAAAGCAACCACGGGGCTGTAGGCTGTGCCCGAAACTCCGTAAGAGAAGTTAATGCCGCGTAACCTGTTAAAATGAAGCCCGTACTCGTATTGGCCACGACCCCGCCTCCCGCCCAACGCCCCCTGACCCCAATGGAAATGGAAATCCTACCTCCTTCTGGGGGCCATAAACCAAATGCAGAACTCGAGTTGGCTGCTGGCCTGCAAAGAGCCGAAAGGAGAGCAGAAATTATTTCCGTTTATTATTAATAAGCAGCCACCACATTCCACATGCCACATGCCACATGCCACATTCCACCGCTCTGGCTGCTGCTGCTGCTGCTGCTGCCACATGTGGGAAAGGGACTTTCTGTGGAACGAATGGCAGGAAACGGAAATAGAACTGCACACGAGAATAGAAATAGAAATAGCAAGCGAGTTCCTAAAAATATTTACCACGAAAAGTGGTAAAATTTACCAGGGAAAAGTCTCTTAATTAAATGTTTAAAAATAGCAATTCATTTGCAGAGCAACCAGAGAGAGATTCTGAGAGAGAGAGGGAGAGAGTGATGAGGCAGACTACATTAGAGGCACACAACCGCAAAGAGGAGGAGTTTTGAGTGGCTCGGTGAGTGGGGGGGGGGAGGCTGAAACTATTCTTGAGGGCTGTCAAAATGATTACGTGCCTGGCAGCAGCAGCAGCAGCAGCGGGAGGAGGAGTAGGGGAAGTAGAACGTTCTCTATATTGCTACGACTACTCGGTAATCGTACGAGAACAATTTCAAATTAAATGGGGGAAAACTCTGGCAGAGAGATAGAGATACGGATAGAGATAGACAAAATGAGAGAGAGAGCGAGAGACAACGCGAAAGGTTGCCCCGGTTTCCACCAGTGCGTATGAGCAACAATCAGAGCTGTAAAAATCACACATACGCACTGTGTGCTGTGTGTGCTGTGCCCCTATCCGAGAAGATCTGCCCCTAGTTGCGTATCCCCACTTTAATGCTTCCCATTTGTCGACTGTCAACGGGAATTAGGTCAAAGGATATTTTTAGACATCCGCAGAACATAGAAACGTACCACTACGGCAAGGGAATAGGAGTCCTCGAGCTGCCAAGAGGGGTGAGGGATGAGGGATGAGGGGCGGGCGGGGATTGCCAATTTCTGGTTGCGTTGCCAAAATATTTAGATTCTGACAGATTTTTCATCATCTTTTCGGTCACGTCGGACAACAGTCGGCAGACAAGTGTGTGTGTGTGTGTGCGTGCAACAAATCAGCAGGGAGCAGGGCACATTAAACATGGAACATGGGCCTCAATGCCTCCAGTTGAGTGCGTGACTGTGTGTGTCGGCCATTTAGCAGGCGAAAGACTCTTGAATTGGCCATTAAATCAAGGAGGCTGGAGGGAGAGGGGATGGGGAGGGGACTGCAGGACTCTCTGCGGCTTACCCAAGTTTACGCTTAATATTCGCACTAATTTCATTAATTTGTTTGTTGCCTCGCATTTGATTTGCCAAACAGATGAATTTTTATGATGATTGTTCGCTTGCCTTGCCAGGGGGTTGAAGGGGGAGGGGTAGTGCTGGAGGGGGGGTGTAATGTGTAGAGTGTAGAGTGGAATGTATTCATTTCGGAATCTGTCGCACACAAATCAATCAATGCAAAATACAAAACTGAAACTCAAACACAAATACAGGACTCCTCTGCTGGCTCCTGCTGCTGCTCCTCGTCAGCTCGTCAGGCGCTCGGGAAGAGCTCGGGAGGAGCTGCCTGTCAAATCAAACTGTCAGATGGTTTCGCTTTTTTATTGCGGTTCGACTGGGACTGGGACTGGTTATTCGATATTTATTGTCTGCCAGTTGAGCTGGAAGCATATTAATCAAAAATGCCTCAGACATGGCCCGCCCCCCTCCCACCCTCCTGCTACTGCTTCTTAGAGACATCTTGCACTGCTCTGCTCTGCTCTGCTCTGCTCTTCTCTGCTCTGCGCACTCATTATAAATTCAAGAAGAGATGTGTCCCCATCGAGGGATGTGTCTGTCCTCAGTCATTGTCATTGTCGTATATCGTATATATATAGAGTCGTACATATAGAGTCGCCCTGGCAACCAACAAGCAACAACCGAATATCTTCTCCTGATGGCAATTCAATCGTTGACCTACTTTCATCGACAACTTTTCTACTTTCGTTTCTACTTATTCTCTCTCCCACTTCTACTGTTTTCTGGGTACGGGTTGAGGCTGAGGAGGGGGACAGACCACTCAATCTGTGTGTGGAATCTTCTGGGTGTCCACGAATTGCTCCCTCTAATTGCAGATTCCACATAACCATTATATGAGTAGAAGAGGCAGCATCATCATCATCATCATCATCATGGACATCATCATGGACATCATTGTAATCGTATCGTAATCTGTGGATGTCAATTGATTTGTGGCTATTTTTGGCCAACTTTTTTTATGGCTCAAAGTTTTGTGCCTCGATTGGTGTCACCGAAGGAAGAGTTTGCTGGCGGCAGACAAAGTAGACATTAAATGAGAAACGAATGCGTGGGGAGGGGATGGCAATGGGTGGGAATACTTGTTATGATTATAGGTTGGTATGGAAATGGCGGATTAATTAGTTCAACGAATAGAGTAGACATTGAAGTGGATGGAAATGGACTTCAACGAAGTGCAAGCACAAGTGCGAGTACCTTTAATGGACAGACGAAGGAAAGTAGAAAGTGGAAAGTGGTAGCCACCAGCCAGCTCATCTCCCATTGAAGAGGTGATTGATGCTGCCTCCCCAAAGAGTTTGCCCCAAAGAGTGTTCCCTGATCCTTGGATCCTTAGTAGTAAAAATGCCAGGACTTTCTTTTGTTTGCTGTAATTTTGCCGTGTAAATTATTTCACTTTTATTGAACTTTCATTTTGCGTGTGGATTGTTGCTATGTGGATGGATGACCCCCCAGTGCCAGGAGGTGCCAGGTGCCAGTGCCTGTCCTTAACATTTCCGATGTCTCTAATGTCCTGCAGGTTAAAGACTGCTGCTGTTATCTGCCGATCTGCCGATCTGCCGATCTGCTGATCTTCTGATCTGTTGGTAAATAGTTGGATTGCTAATATGTATGTTGTATATGCTGTATATGCTGTATCTGCTGCTGTATCTGCTGCTGCTATATACATATTGGTATATGCATATATTGGTATATTGGTATATTTGGTATATAGTATATGGTATATAGTATTTATTTGCTGATATTGTTCAGTATATAATCATCCCTCAACGGTTATTGCTTTTGCTTACGATTCATGTATATATATATATATATATATATATTCATGTATATGTATATATGTATATATTTAAATGTATGTAGAATGTGTGTATAAACGAGTATGTATATGTATGTATACATATGTATATATCTTTTTGGGTTATCTGCATGTAAACTGTATGTAAATCTGTATGTAAACGGCTAAAGTACGCGTCAAGTACACTTGACTGCCATTCAAGTCAAGTCTGGTCTAGTCTAGTCACTAGTCACTAGTCTAGTCTCTAGTCCAGTCAAGTTGTAGCGTAGCTTGTTGGCTTTCGGTTATAGATATTCTTTCTAATTTTGCTCGATCTGGAGTGCTTTGCTGTTGCTATATCTAATATATATTTCTGGTTTCTGGTTTCTGGTTTTTTGGGTTTTTTCTTGTGGAATGGGGAACAAGTTCTTAATGTAAATAATTGAAGTTAAGATTAAAGTTAAGATTAAAGTTAAAGTTAAAGTTAAGGATTAAGGTTAAGGTTCGGAACATATAGTAAGTAGATAAATGCCAGACAAATTGTTGATTGATCCCATTGAACATTCACTAAGCAAAAAATCTACACTTAACTTATCCATACATTTCATTTTCTTTCGTTTCTGCCAAAGAACATATCATTTTCAGAGTTTTCCCTCTGGCTTTCTCTCTGGTTTTCGCTTTCACTTTTCCAATAAAGGCACGAATCGTTTAGGAATGGAATTATGTAATATCTAAAGGAAATCTTGCTGCGCGCAAACGAAATGAAATGAAATGAAGTGAAAGTGAAGAAAGTTGACAATTTCTTTTTGCAGTCTTTGGTATGCGTAGTGGCATGTGGCGTGTGGCGAGTGGCATGATTTTGATCTAGAATCAAGCGGATATATATGTCTAGGACTATATCTATATGTAATGTATATATGTGGGTGTGTGTGTGTGTGTGTGTGTATCTGTGACGAATGCCTCTCTCTCTCTCTCTCTCTCTCTACTTTCTCTACTTAACAATTCTTGTTTGTATATTTCATAATATATTTTGTATGTTTTAGTTTTTGGTTTTTGGTTTTTGTTTTTGTTTCAAGTGCAAAAGTTATTCAAATTTCAAAAAAAAAAAAAAACATTTCTCATTTCTATTCTTGTGGAAAGGAAAATCCTTCTTTTTTTTTCTCTTTTGTTTTCCATTTGGCGAAGACTTTCGGATATGATGGATGCTGGGGGATGGGGGATGAGGCAACGAGGGAGGGGAGGGGAAGGGAAGGCTTGTTGTATCACAGATTTTGAAATGAATTTCGGGGGTGAAAAGGAAAAGGAGTGGATGCTGGTGCGGGTGCGGGTGCGGAAGGGGGGGGGGGGGGGGGGGGGGCAATGATAATCTCTGGAATCTTCTAACCCTTTCTAGCGCCTTGCATACTGACAGCAGACGGAGCTGCGGGGCACCCGCTGGGTGGGCAGGCCGGACATGCCCTTCAGATATGTGTAGGAGACGGGCTGCCGTAGGATCCTCTGCGGCGGCGGCTTCTCCTTCCCCTTGCCCCCCGACGAGGCATGGCAGGAGGCGCCACTGCCGCTGCCGCACTTGGTGGCGCCTGTCGACGAGGGCCTGCTGCATGGCTGCTGCTGTCGCTGCTGCTGCTGCTGGTGCTGGTGCTGGTGCAGCTCCACATTCGAGGCGGACTTGAGAGCCGACTTCAGGGGCATTGCCGTTTGGGTGGTGGCGGCCGCCGCCGGGGGGGGTGGCGGCGGTGGCGATGGGCCGCTGCACGAGAGCGAGCGTGAGGTCAGCGAGAGGCTCTCGAAGGCGCGGCGCAGCGAGGATGTGGAGCGGCGGTGCAGCCGCGAGAAGCTGGCGCGGTTCGTCTGCTTCAGCTTCAGCTGGAGCTGCTGGCGCTGGTGCTGCTGCTGCTGGAGGTGCTCCTGCTGCTCCTCGATGTCCAGGGTGCTGCTCGTCTCGCTGGAGGCGCACGACATGGACATCAGCTCGAGCCGTGACTGGTGTGCGGCGAGGCCACGCCCCGAGGAGCACGAGTCGGTCGATGAACTGTGTGCATCCTCCTCCTGCTGCTGGTGCTGGCGCTGGTGCTGCACGGCTGCAACTGCCACTGCAGCCGCTGCGGCAGCGACTGCGTCATCCTCCGACTGAAGTAGGTCATCCTGTGACCTCAGGCCGAAGCGTCGGCTCAGCTGCCGAAAGAAGCCCAGGTTCCGCTCGAACCGGGGCACGGGCGACACACTGAGGCTGCTGCTGCCCGGGGAGGAGCACACCTCCAGCTCGGACATGGACTTCTTGCTCCCCCCCAAATGGTTGTTGTTGTTCAGACTCCCGTTGCTCCCGTTGCTCCCGTTGCTCCCATTGCACCCATTGGGGGTCTTCTCGGTCTTCCGCCTCGGCTTCTGCGACTGCGACTGTGACTGCGTCTCCGACTGGGGCAGCTCATCCGCAAAGCAAACATGAGGGGTACCCATGGACTGGCTGAAACTCAAATCAATTTCTGGCCGAAAGTAATTTCCTCTGACTGCTTCCTGGTTCCCTTCAGGGCGAGGCTGGGGGCGGTGCAAATAGCTGCACTTCCGCTGCTCTTCCGCTGCTTTTCCGCTTCCTGTCTGTCTGCCAATACGACGCAACGCAACGCAACACGACTCGCCTCGCCTCGACTCGACACCCTTCCCCGCGATCCACTTCCTTTGTTATTGTAACCAGTAACCGGTCTTTGTCTTTGTCCGCGAGAGAGACGCCGCTTCCCGCTATCCTTCGTGTCGGTTCGACTCGCTTCGTCTCGCTTCGTGGGTCGTGCTTCGGATTTCGCTTCGCTTCGCCTCGGGAGAGCGTGTGTTCGGTTACGTTGTCCTGCCGCGTTTGAGTCGGCATATCGAAAGCCGCGTCCTTTTATAGACTCGCCCGGTGTCTGCGAACGCTCTGCAAACGCTCTCTCTCTCTCCCTCGCTCGCTCTCGCTCTCTGCAAAGTGTCTGCCAAGGCACATCGAAGGAGGGTGCCCTGCAGGCCGCATTGGAGCGTAGCGAGTGCAGGGAGTGCCTTGCCCTGCATTCAATATACCCTGCACTCTGCCCCCACTCCCCTCTCAAAGGCTCTCCTTTGTTCTCCTGCTCCTCCTGCTCCTCCTGTTCGTCCTGTTCGCATTTGTTGCCTCATCTCATAAAACGGGAAGCGAATTTTGTTTACCGTTGCGCTGCTGTTTGCTCTGTTTGCTTGCGCCGCCGGCCGCCAGGTGGTGTCAATGCACGCGCCCGGGCCGCCCCCTCCCGCCCTGGGGCGCCGCCTGACTTTCCATCAACTTCTGGACTTTGGTCTCGCTCCTCTCGCTCCTCCCGCTCGTCCTTCCTTCGCCTCCCCTTCAGTTCCTTCTTCTTTCGATCAATTATTAATCAGCTAGTCGCTTTTCCATTTTCCACTTTCCACTTTCTACTTTCCTTTTGTTTCGCGTGTGCGAGACTCCATTTTGGGCTTTCCCTTTTGGGAGATTTGACTAAAAATATCCCTGCCCATGACAGTGCCACAAGTGGCGCACTCTTGGGGCAGGAGTCCCCATGTGGGACCGGCCTCTCCCTTGTGCCAAAAATAGATTCGGCCTCCTGGCCTCCTCCTGCCCTCCCCAACCCTCCCTTCCTACGAGTATTAATTCAATTGTTGTTGGATTTTATTTAATTACGCACAAAATTGATTTTAATGCGCTATAAATAAAGCCGAATGCCAATTTTATGGGACGTAAATTTTAAGACAATCCACGGGAACGACAACGACACTGGCGGTGGCGGTGGCTGTGGCAGTGGCTGCGGCGTAATGAAGTCCTTTGTCTTGGCCTCACGAGGAGCAGAGCGGAGGAGAGCGGAGTGGAGCGGAGTGCCAGAGATTTAGGGAGGTGTCAACAGCGATTACTCCACGCCTCAAAATGTTGAACTTCTAATTAGAGGCGCAATTGTTGTGTGTGTTTTCGGCGGCGTCTGACGTCAGAGCGGCCACTGATTTCCACCCCCCACCCCCACACCCACCCCCAACCCCATTTGAGAATGACACAACTTTCGGATCAATTTGGGGCTCGTCTTAGGGGTGCTGGTTGGACTTTCCTTTGGCTTTTGGCTGACTTGCTAAGCGTCTTGTCGCATCCATTTAGCGGCGCATTAACTCATTTGCGACTGGGTCTGGGAGTGGGACTGGGTATGGGTCTGGGACTGGACTTAATGAAGCCAGCCATCCATCCGATGGATTAATAAATGAGCCTCGATGTTGTCCTGCGGATCAATGAACCCTGCGATGGACAACAAAAGTTAAGAGTCGACAACTGCAAGCTAATTATGCATGGAAATAGCCTCAGAGCTGCTGGAAAGTCTCCCCCCACCCCCCTCCAACAGGGAAATGGGTTATGTTGATTGTGTAACTAGGTTTTAACTTTTCGACGATACGATGGATGTTCCTGGGTTCCTTGGGTCATGCTCTGGTCTGGTCCGGTATCGACGTGAACGCCCCCAAGAACAAGTTGAAGATCACCAAGATCTAGTCTCTTCCGAAGAGCCTGAACTACAACCACCTGATGGCCACTCGCTGCCCACACGGCGCATGACATCAGCTTCGAGCAACTGTCGCCCCAGGACCTGAAGGATCCGTTTCCCAGACCCGCGTCAAGTTCGCAAGATCAAGTGGTTCTTCCAGAAGCTGGAATGGGATTTGAGTTTATGGTTTGTTGTGAATAGGAACTCAGATATGTCGTGCAGCTGAGACAGAAACAACTCTGAGTTAGGAGTAGTAGGCTCTGCGTCTAGTGGTAGTCCAAATTGTAGTCTGATATTCTCGGATCGAAGTTTACTAGAATAATCATTGGATAAAATGGAAAACAAAAACAACGTAAATAATATAAATAATAATGAAGGTGGCAACAACGGGAGCAGCGCTATGCAGGCGACTTCATTGAGTACGCTGCAGGAGATGGCTGCCATGGGGAACCAGAAGCTGTCCCCCAAACCCATTGGAGTGGTGATCCCGAACCGACGCCTTCGCCCTGGGGCCACGCCGCGCCTCGTCGGGGGCCAGCGCTTGGAGAGCGGCAATTCCCCGGTTGATCCTCCTGTGCGCCGTCTCTCGGAGGAGTTTCTGGTCTCCTCGGATGGCGGAAATGGGTACGTGGCTTCTCCGTGACACCGACTACCTCCTACTAATAAGTGCCTCCCCCTTTTTGCGTACAGGCCCGCCCCAACCCCCAAAACAAAACGAAACAAAACCATCTAGGCGGAGCCCAGGCGGAGGCTAGCCCTTTGCATTTCATCTCATTCCCATCCCGTCTCGTCTCATCTCGTCTCATCTCGTCTCTTCTCTCTACTCTCTACTCGGGTCTCTATGGGAATGGGACCTTCGCCACAGATGCAAATCGTACAAATTGTATAAGCCTTACACTGAAATAATTTGTTTATTTTGATTAAAAGTACAACACATTTGTTAATGATGCATATATGCATGTGTGTGTATATATGTTTGTGTGCGTATGTAGATAACAATTTACAATAGTAATAGAGAATTGCTTTGCTGCTGCAGTACTGGACTGGCTGTTATTCCAGTCGTTCCAGGCATTCCAGCTCAAAATAATGAGATCTTTCATGAATGCGCTCCGATGATTCAGTACATCTATGTACATCTATCTCTACATCTCTCTCTACATCTACATCCTCCAGTCCATCTCTCCTGTTACAGGTCTCAGTTTCTTGCTCCGAACTGCGGGTTCTGTGGTGATACAGTATAGATAGTATAAATAGTATAGATTCTCCATTCTGGAGAAGTAAAATATGGTAAAATGGCTTAACAATAAAGGGGCAACGATGAGTTTCCGCTGTTGTCTTTGGTTGGTAATAGGTTTTCCGTAAACCTTTCGGATCATTGGAACCCCTTCAATGGAATCATTGTAACAGATTGAGACTGATAGATTTCACCGGAAGGCTATTGACTGACTGTTTGTTGTCTTTGGCTATTGCTGGCTTTCCAGGAACTCGGTCCAGGGGGCTGTTGTCCCTTTGCACCTATTTATGTGGGGATAATGCTTTTTATCCCCGATCGGCCGAATAATTATTTCGAATAAATAAAACGCGGCGCAGAAATACAATTGCGTATGTTCTTTTTAATGTCTGAACGGCGAGTGGCCCTTGCTTGCCCTTCTCTATTTCGAGCATTGCTGCTCCGATCGCTGGGCGCAGCTTCGCTTCGCTCGGCAAACATAGATAACGTAGATAAAGAGCAGAGCGAGCTTTGAGAGAGCGTTTAGTAGGGCAAGCAAGCGCAAGAATTAACATAATATGCATGCATGTATAAATATATAGAAATGTAAATATGCGGATGAAGGCCAATAACTAGCTGCTGTTTGGCCAGCCGCTATTCGATGAGGATCTGCCCCGAACATTCACCCCCCGTTGGAAGGCAACGTCTTTCAACAGATCCATCCTGAAGGGGCATGACCGCTATCTTTCTATCGGCCCTTTTGAGAGTACTCTTTGGGCGTGGATGACGGCCTTTTTGACTGATGCTGCGATGAGTCCCGTATAGATCGTCGAATGCAGCAACCGGCGCTTCATGTCGAAAATGGTTTGTGGAGGGAACGTCCAAGTCATCGGGAATTTCTGTAATTTCATGAAATGGCGGTGAATTTAGCAAGATAGATATTTTAGAAGTTGAAGTTCGAATTTCGTTAAGTGCGGATATCAAGCCCTTTGCTGTATCGGTAAGTTTGCGCTGCAGTTCCTGAATTTGGCGCTTATATAGAGCAATGTCCTGAACGAGACCAATCTGCGCCAACTTCGTCCCTAACTTGGCTTTGAGCTCCTGATTCTCCGATCGCAGCTTTTCCGCCTGCTTCTGGCACTCGTACAACTGCTGCCTGCATTGCTGATCTCGATCGGCCGCCTCCTGTCGCTGTTGAGCCAGCATTGTGGGACTAAAATCGTGAGCGAAGATGTCAAGGGAACTCTCAAAAACAGCTAACGCTGTCGTATTAACTTCTGAGCTGCGTATGCTTCCTGACGCTATCCAGCCAAGCTTTGTCCTTTGAAATACTGGCAGTTGCGCAGACGGTCGTATCTGTTCGACGCACAATAGGTCGAAGAATAGGCCAGCACCTATCAGCAAATCGACTTGTTGGGGCTTGAAGAACTTTGGGTCAGCTAGCTTCACATTTTTCGGAATTGGCCAATCCTTTGCATCCAGGTTAAAGTTGGGCTGCCTTTCCGTTATTGAGTTGGTGACAATTGCAGCGACCGAATCGCGATAGCTTGCGTCCTGGGATTGTACAACTATATGCACACAGTTGGTCGAAGGCAGAATATATCTCCCAATACCGGAGATGTTAACATGAGACGAGTGATGAGATAATTGCAACTGATTAGCGAGTCTTGACGTTATGAAATTTGCCTGCGATGCAGAATCTAAGATGGCACGACATGGGATCAATTTTCCATAACGATCTTTGACATGAACGAGGGCGGTAGGTAGCAACACGTTTTGGCTAGGCTGCGATTTCCGGTTGGAGGGGGGAGGGCTAGATGAACCGCTTGCTAGGAGGACAGTTGCGGCGCGTTGCTGGCTTGATTCCTCCGTCGGTGATGGGGAAGATGATGCAGCAGCGCTCGATTGGATGTGGAGCAGCGTATGATGTTTGTACTGGCAATGCCTACAAGATCCTGACCTGCACCTCTGCAATTCATGGCCATTGTTAAGGCAGTTTAAACACAAGTGCCGCTTCTTTGCTTCTTTATATCGATCGTAAGCAGAGAGGTTTAGGAATGCCTGACATCTAGATATGTAATGCTGACAGGAATTGCAATAGTTACATGTGGGTTTAGGATGGTCGCTAGTGGAAGCGATAAAGGTGCTAAGTTCATTTTCTCCCACCTGCTGGCTCTGGTTTGTTACCATAGCCGATTCCAGATTTTCCAACATCCGACACTTCTTCTCCAAGAATGAGGACATGTCCGACCAGAGAGGCAATCTTGAGGTCGGAAGGCTCTCCTCCCATTTCACCTGCGTCTTGTGATCCAATTTCCTGCTTACGATGCAAACGAGCAATCCATCCGAGATTTCCTGAGGTGTTGCCAAAGTCCGAAGGGCACGTAAATGCGCGTTGATTTTGTCGCTGAGCGCACGCAGACCGTTGGCCGAGCCCTTCTCCACCCCTTGCAGCCCGAAAATAGCCTTGACGTGTGCCTGAAAATGCAGAAGCTTATTATCAAATCGCAACTTTAATAAATTGAACGCCTCGTCGTAATTTTCCTCAGACAACTCCAAAGATCGAATCGTGTCCAGCGCAGCTCCATCTAAGCATCCACGGAGATACTGGAATTTCTCGATGACTGGTATACGTGAATCATTGTGCACCATTGTCGTAAACATCGAGTGGAATTCTGGCCAATCCATATAGTCCCCACCAAATCGCGGGAGCTGCAACTCAGGTAATCGAGAACGGCCAATAACGTCATAGGCAAACGCAGATGAATGCTCCTCGAGAGGGTGCCGCGCCGTGGAATGCGCAGCCGTAGCCGTGCGAGAAACCGCCAACTCCCGTGACAGCCTGGACCTGACCTTGATGTAAATATTGGCGAAGTCCAGTCGGGCGTCATTGGCTAATTGCAGTAAATCTAGCCTTTCAAGGATCGTTTGAGCGGCACCAAAATCCGCATTCATTTGCTCAATCTGCTCTATGCGAGCTTCAAGCTCCGTTTCATCCAGATTAGCCAGCTCTTCCTTGGTGAGAAATCTGTCCATGGCTTTTAACTGACGATCGATTGACTCCGCCTTTTGCCTATAAAAATCAACACCACTAGGCATTACCGCGTTCGCGACGTTATTTGGCTCAAGTTCTGCCATGTTGGGGTTTTTCAAGTCACGAGAGAAAAGACACCCTGTATACGTATAAACGAAGACCGCGAGAACCGCAAGCAAAGGGATTACAGCTAACCGATGTAGCTGTGCGAGCTGTTCGATTCCGCTTTGTGCTGCGTTTGAATGTATTTGCTAGTTCACTGCACTGCCCAATGCACTGCACTGAACTGCCGCGACGAAAAACTGTAAAGCCAGCAACGGTGTAAATGTGTATATATGCTTTGGCACCGAATTGTGCGCAAAACACCGAAAATTTTTCTGAGGCTTTCGAATGCTATATCTGACTCCGCTATCCAGACGATCACGTCGGGGTCACCAAATATTTATGTGGGGATAATGCTTTTTATCCCCGATCGGCCGAATAATTATTTCGAATAAATAAAACGCGGCGCAGAAATACAATTGCGTATGTTCTTTTTAATGTCTGAACGGCGAGTGGCCCTTGCTTGCCCTTCTCTATTTCGAGCATTGCTGCTCCGATCGCTGGGCGCAGCTTCGCTTCGCTCGGCAAACATAGATAACGTAGATAAAGAGCAGAGCGAGCTTTGAGAGAGCGTTTAGTAGGGCAAGCAAGCGCAAGAATTAACATAATATGCATGCATGTATAAATATATAGAAATGTAAATATGTGGATGAAGGCCAATAACTAGCTGCTGTTTGGCCAGCCGCTATTCGATGAGGATCTGCCCCGAACAGCACCCTTTAACCCTTTCGTGACCTTTTCGCCATGCACATTTTTTCGTGCAACGCAGTTTTCCGGCGTATAGAAGCACAAAAAACAGCAAAAAAAACACCAAAAAAGACACAAAAAAACGAAAAGCAACTGCCAACTGCGTCACACAGAACGAAAACTATCTCTGAATACTTGTACGGGATTTGTGTCTCCTTTGTGTGTGTGTGTGTGTGTGTGTGTGGGTGGGTGTGTATGTGTGTGTGGATAGCCCATAGACTGAGGGAATTTTTGTTTGTTTGAGGATAAATCTTGAATTTTAATTTGATTTCCTTGGGACGTTAAGTGTGCCAAGGATATGCGGCTCCTTGAGCTGCGGGCTGGGCTGCCTGTTTATTGTAGGCTAAACATCAGAGGGGCAAGGGAAAGGGTTCAAAGAGACAATGACCCTGAAAAGAGGTGACGGAACGGATATGAAGGAATCGACCTTGGACCCACCACCCACCACCCATCACCCACCCATTGGGAAACCAACATAACACATAATTAATGTGTCATCAAATTTTAAATGCCCCGTCGTCAGTGGGGCAGTGGGGCATGCAGCAGGCAGGCAGCATCGTCGATTAACGTCACGGATTCGCACAGACATTGGCATGGACATGGAAATGGACACGGACACAGATACAGACACAGACACGGACACGGACGTGATATGCGCTCTCTCTGGTATTTGAAAACTGTAAGGTCAAGTCCTTCAGCAACTTGATTTTGAGGACTTTGCCTACATCATCAGCAGGCGGCAGGCGGCGGCAGTGCACTGCACTGGCACACTTTCGACGTCTGTTCCCAGTGGGAACAGTCGGAACAGTCGGAGGAGCGAGCTGCTCTCTAAACCAAACGGAGGCCACGCTTCGCTCTCCCCCTCTCTCTCTCTCGCTCAGATAGAGCTTTTTGCCTACGTTAACGGTGTCCTTAAGCTTTTCGCTTAGCCGTTACAATTGAAGCTCTCTCTCTCTCTCTTTCTCCTTGATTTTGCTTTCCATTCGCCTTGACTGAAATTTGATTTCTGTTTCTGTTTCCCCCAACAAAAAGAAAAGAAAATTGAAAAATATTGAAAAGTGAAAAGAAGAAGAAGTCTTTGTTTTTTTTGTTCTGATAATAGTCAGGTATATTTATTCCATTGACATCTAGTCTTAATTGTAGATTATATATTTACTAAAAATATATATGCATGTATATATATATATTTCTTAGGCCTCTAATTACATTTTCGCTACAGTTTTTATTTTCTCCAACTACCATAAAGTTCTGTTTTCATTTCATTCCATTCCATTTCATTTCATTGATATTTTAGTTCTTTTCGTTAGAATAATTGTTGTTAGTTTGCTTCAAAAAAAATTGTTTGTGAATTATTGTAAAAGTTTAGTTTTAGTTTTACTTTAATTATTAGAGTTTTCTTAAAGACATTTTGTTGTTTTTTGTTTTTCGTTTTTCTTTGTGTTTTTGTTGTTGATTTTTCCTTGTATAAATTCGTCAATTTGAAGAGTTTTTGGGTTTTTCGTTTTGTCGAAAATGAGTGCAAAGTATAGGGAAAAACTATTATATTTTTGAAAAGTGCAAAATGTCTTTGTTTTTCGTTTTCGTTTTCGTTTTCAACAAAATGTGTCTCGAAAAATCGAGTCTAAATTTAGGATTACTTTTCGGAAGATATGTGCAGGGGTGGGGGGTGTAGGTAGGTAGGGTAGGGGTAGGTATTAATCATAATAATCTAAATAACATTTTCCTTAAGCTAAAACTATGTTTGGTTTTTTCTTTGTTTTTTGTTTAGGTTGTAAACTGAAAGTCCCTACAGTACAGGCCAAAGACAATTAGATCGTCTAAGGATCGTAGCTAGCACACGTACATATACATCGATCTAGGTGTAGATATATCGTAGATAGATATTTCTGGGTATGGATAGAGTTAGGTACACTTATGAGCCCAGATGCGGACTCAGCTTTCACACATTTATAAAATATGCTTTCTGCTGCTCCCCTCCGTCCTGAAGAATCTCCGTCACGTTTCGTGTCTCCAATCCTTCGCTTCCTTGCAATCCTTGCTTGGCTTTTAGGCACTACTCGTACATCACTTGGATCTCTCTCTCTCACTCGCTCTCTCTCTCCCTGGACCCGTTTCCACTCCTTGCAGCTGCATCATCTACCATTCGTTGTAGGAGTAGATCTCTTCGCTTAGTACATGTGATGGAGGGTGTAGGGACAGCAGACCGCATAGCTGGGAACCCTCGAGTAGAGCCCCGACATGCCCTTCATGTGGACATACTGCACTGGAGGCCGCAGAATGCTCTGCTGCTTCTTGTCCTTCTTCGAAGAGGAGCCGCAGCCAGAGCCAGAGCCGGAGCCGGAGTTCGACTTGGAGCTGGAGTTGCTGTTGCTGTTGCTGGATTGGCTGCTGCTGCTGCTGCTGCTGTTGGAGTTGTGGGGCGAGAGGGACTTCTTCTTCAGCTGGCGGTGGAGGGGCGTGCTGCTGCAGGAGAGGGAGCGCAGCGAGGCGTTGGCGGTGGTGGCCGCCGAGCTGGAGAAGTGCTGGAGCATCCTGCTGACCGACGAGGAGATCGAGATGCGGCTGAGATGGAGTCCGTGCGACTTGGAAGCGGACGCGGACGCGGAAGCGGAGGCCGCCGAGGCGGATCTTCCTGGCTTCCTGCTCTCCTTCTCGTTCTCATTCTCGTTCTCGTTCTCATCCTCGCGCTCATTGTCCCCATCGTTGTCGTTGTCGTTTTCGTTGTCGCGCTCTCCCCCGTTGCTGCTGCTGCTGCTGCTGGAGCTGCCCTCGCTGTTGTCCTCGTCGTAGTGCATCTGGGGGTGCAGCTGCTCCAGGGCGCTGCCCGGCCGGAAGACGGCATCCACGTAGATGTGCCCCTGGTTTTCGTAGAAGTCGAGGCCCGTCGGCGAGTACCGCGAGTATCCCGACACGGGGGAGGCCCTCGAGGTGTGCTCCTGCTCCAGATCTTGGCTGGAGCCCCCGTTCATGTTCATGTTCATATTCATATTCATGTTCGTGGACATGCCGCCGGTGCACTCGTGGGAGCCGCGCTCGTAGCTCAGGCTGAAGGAGTCCGTGGAGCTGCTGCGGATGTCGTCCTGGCTGCTGTAGACCGTCTCGTGCTGCGGATGGTGCGAGTGATGGTGGAAGTGCTTGCCCAGGTGCCTGCTGAGCAGCTGCAGCAGACTCCTGCTGCGGGAGAGCTTCTTCTGGCCGCGCTGGTGGCGCTGCTGCTTGCCGCTGCCAAGATCCATCGAGGAGCTGTTCGCCGAGCTGCCGCTGGAGCCGCTCGACTTGGAGCCATTCTTGGGCGAAAGGGTATCCATTCTTGAGAGTTTGGAATTTTCTATTTCCTTGGGTTTTCTTTGAGTTTTCTTTGAGTTCTCTTCACTTGTTTTTTTCACTGCTTTGTGTCACTTTAGAATAAATCGAGTTCTGCTTTTGAGCTGCTTTTGAGCTGCTTTTGAGCTGCTTTCTAGCTGCTTTCTAGCTGCTTTCTGCTTGGGGAGATGCTTTCTTTGGAGCAGATGCTTTCTCTAGAGGCTTGTCGCGTCCCGTGAGTTCTGGCGAAGACTATTGCTGGCTGCACTGCGGCTCCTGCTTTTATACACATCCTCAATGCCGTTAGCCAGCAGCAGCAGCAGCAGCCGCAGCAGCAGCTTCGTTTCGCTTCGTTTCAACCTTCGCATATGACGAGGACACACCAGTGTTCGTGGCTCGTTCCTCGTGTTCCGACGAGGCATGCCACACTGACACACACCCGACGACGACGACGACGACGACAGCGACGAGCTCTAATGAAGGAAGACCCATGGCTGGGAGGATGAGGTGGAGGAAGAGGTAGGGCGGACCTGGTGGTCCTACCTGTTGCCTGTTGCTGCTGATGGGGCCTAGTGCTGGGGCACTTTCCACTCAACGTGACTGCTGATGGCTTCCCCATTGTGCTGCTGGATGGATGATGGTTGCTGGTTGCTGGTTGATAGTTGCTGGCTGGATGGTAGCCCTCCGCTGTAACGGCTCGGCTCCGCTTGTTGCACTTTTGAGTGTTTCCCGAGTATTGTGCGTGATAGGGAACGTGATCCTAGCACGTCATTCCCCCAGGCATCGCCGTCACCTGAAAACTAGTGACACCTTCAGGAACTCGGCCGCGCATGTGGATGCGACTCACGTGAAGGAGTTGGCTAACAGGCAATATTTGGAGCCCAGGCGGCATGCGGCAGGAGGCAGGAGTGGGTTGCAGGACCTTGGCTCATGGCCAAAAAAGGGAAGGGCAATGGGAACGGGAGTATATGCGGATGCTTAATGTGGGTAGTGTATCACTTATGCCCCTTAACCTTTTCTTTGTGACGAAACAGTTAGCTCTCATGGCCGAAATAGGCAAAGGATATTAACGTGCCATGTGCCATAACACAGAAGAAGAATCGAGTGAATCGGGTCCTTTGTGCACCTTTGGGTTTGGGCCGCTCGAACCATCCCTTGAGTGGGGGGGGTGGCTCTCTGGAAATAGATCCGAAGAAAGGCGGGCCACAGGGCCAATCTAATTCCGGATAATGACTGCAATTATGCGCTTAACCCAGAGAAAAGACTACCAAAGGACCAAGCGCCATCCCACTCTCGCACAGCCTGGCTGTGGGCTGTCCCACAAACCCACCCCAAACCCACCCACTCCCCAAGGCGAGGCGACGTTTCGTGCACGTTTTGCGACCACACTGCGGTTATGCACACAGACCGCGAATGTAAGATGGAGAGATGGGAAAAGTCTTCTATAAATAAAAACAGCGACGAGCCGCAAGGACAGCGGCAGCAGCAGCAGCGGCAGCATAATCAGTGAAAAGCTTAAAGTCAAGGGAATTCGAATTGGAATTGGAATTCGAATTGGAATCGGAAGAGTCAATTCCGAGTCAGTCAGTGGGTCACACGTAGGCGAAGCCTCGCATCCCCACCGATAAAATGTCACGTACGCAGCTCTCCCTCTCTCTTTGTTACTCCTTTGCTCCTCCTGTGGTCACCTGGTGGCCACATAATGGACGACTCCTGGCGGAGGAGGAGGCTTAGGCAGTGCGTGCCGCGGAAAACAATGAAAAGTCTTTGGTGTGTTTTATCATTTCAGTTTCTGTTTACTGTTTACTGCTCTCTCGATTGCCATCGACGATGACTCTCTCCCTCAGAGGAGAAATGGGGTAAGCGACAGGGCGCCGATGCCCACATCGAGGGCCCCGTAGCGGTGTCCTGCAGCATACGGATACCGATACGGGTACGGGTAGGCACTGCTGCCGCCACTGTAGTAGTGGTTCGAGTTGGAGTAGTAGCCGTAGCCGCCGCCACTCTGATAGGGTCCTCCTGGTCCGCCGTAGTAGTTGTTGTAATAGGGTCCTGGTCCTGGTCCTGGGCCTGGTCCTGGTCCCACGTAGCTCTGCGGATGCGGCTGCTGATAGCTGACGCCAAAGGAGACCAGCGGCTTGGCCTTGGCGCAGATGATGGCCATCAGCATCAGCACCAGCACTGGCTGCGGGGGGAAATGGGTCGAAAGGGCAAAGGGCCAAGGGCCCGTTACAAATACTGTCAACAAGTCGATCGAGGAGAGGATTTGCCTACCCAAAGACGCGGACAATTGCGCATTTTGTGGCACCTGCAAACTGCGTCGTTGCTTGATTGCTTGGTTGGTTGATTGGTTGATTGGCTGATTCAATGATTCCCTGATTCCTCGCTGGACCACAGTCCACTCTGCTCTGAGCTCCGCTTTGCATTCCTGTGGCCCTTTTATACATAGAGTATTCTGTGGCCCAGAAGGATGCCGACGTCGAAGGGGGGGGGACGCCAGCCAAAGCCTGTTTTCTTGGTTAAGCAGCTTGCCCCTGGGCCTTGGGCTAGCGCTTGCACTGGAACGGCGATGGGGATGGGAGTCCCATTCTGGTTTCTGTTTGTTCTGGTTTTTGGTCGCGCATCACGAATCTTGCATTTGGAATCCCT
Organism: Drosophila azteca; assembly: GCA_005876895.1. Taxonomy (NCBI): domain Eukaryota; kingdom Metazoa; phylum Arthropoda; class Insecta; order Diptera; family Drosophilidae; genus Drosophila; species Drosophila azteca. The sequence continues at coordinate 4,804,637 of VCKU01000014.1, read as the reverse complement.
TTGTTGGAGAGTGTTTATTGAGCTCGTTTCTCGCATAGATTTGCCTGCCTCTTGCCTGTTGTCTGTTGCCTGTTTCGTGCTTGCCTCCCATTCCATCCCATTCTATCCCATCCCAGGGATTTCCTCAGCCATTAATTGGACATTGAAAAACCTTGAACTGGCTCATGGACTCATGGGGGAATCGAAGGAGCTGCATTAAACTTGTTTGCCGAGATGGAGAGATGTGTACGGGTAGCAGTAAGCTGATATTGATGCCACACGATGCTCCATGCTCCATGCTGCATGCCCCACACTGTCTACTGCCACTGCCACTGCCACTAATCAGTGGCATCTACTCGAAAGGGGAGTTTCGCATAATGTCCCATCTCTGGCACAAGTCTTTGCCGTAATTGACTGCGGAATTCACTTGGTTAATTGCGAGTACGCGAGAAGCTTCTCAACGTGCTCGAAGGTGCTGGAAGATCCTTCCTATATCTGTTCTGTTTTTGGGCTACTTTGGGCTTCCACAAATCACTGATTCCAATGCGAAATGTTCCAGTAAATGTAGAGCTGGTTTAGGCGGGCATTTCGTTCGACTCCGATTTCACATTAGGACACCATTTCAAGTAGATCTGAAGTATGTATGTATGTATCTATCTGTGACTGATATCATTATGTTTATCTTTATGTTTACAGGCAAACCCAATGACGATTCAATCTGCTGGTAAGTCGCAACATAAACATTTATAATCTGAAAGCCCCTCTGACTGCCCCTCCCTGAAATGTTCTCTCAAACTGAAATCCACCTCTCAATCGAATCAAATTGTGTATCGAGGGGGGTGGGGGAGGGGGTGTCGGTATCCACAGAGCCAATCAAATATTAATTAATGCATGACAATTAGATTAGCATTCGGTTTCCGGTTTTGGGCTTGAGCATTTGCTCCTTTGCTCATTTGCTCGTGGGATGCCCCGTGGGATGGCCCACCGGATGGCGCACCGGATGCCCCACAGGATGGAAGGATGGAAGGAAGGATGTACGGATGTAAGGATGGATGGATGGGATGCCATGTGACCAGCCTCGGGCCACAGCCACCAGTCACGTTCCCTCTGCTGTTCGCAGGGGCCACGTTGCACCTGCACCTGCACCGTCGAGTGTCGAGCTTCGTCGAGCGTCGTTGGGCGTCGCAGAGTCAAAAGTTGTGCGTGTGCTCCTGGGGTCACATTGCATAGCAGTCATGGGCCGCTTCTAGGGCTTCTCTAGCCTCGCCCCTAGCTCTCTCCCCCTTTCCATCTCTAGCCTCTCTCCCTCCCTGTGGCTGTTCCTGTGGCTGTGGTGACGTGCGACAAGGCAGGAGGCGCCTCTTAATTTGTTGCCACTTTCGAGAGTGGATAAATTTAGACGAGCCTCCACCACTTGCCACTTGCCACTTACCGCACTTATCAATTGAGGGGCCACCGCACAGGTGAATAACTGCAGAGAGCAGGGAACTGATGTACTTTTTCGGGGTCATTCGATACACTACACTGGCAGCCACTCGCAGCCATTGAGCCACTCATTGTTTGCTCTGTTCTGTTCTGTTCTGTTTCGGGGATCGGCTCCTGGATATCCATCCATTCGTCCATCCATCGAACTATGGACAATGGGAGGCTTGCTGGAGTTCAATAGACAGCGGGTCAGAGCCACACTTAGGTCTTAGGGAAGTCTGCCACAGAGGGAGAGAGAGAGAGGGACAATAACAATGACGACAATGACAAGAGGAGAGGAGAGAAGAGGAGAGAGATAAGCCACAGTTAAACACTTGCGATGGAAGTGGACAAACTTTATTCAAATTTCACTTGGATACGACAAATGCAAGAGTCGGGAGAGGGAGAGGGAGACGGAGAGAGAGAGGTGTTTGCTCTCTCTCTCTATGGCTCTCTCTCTCTCTCTGTGTTCAATACAGATGATACTCATAGGTCAGGGGCTTGTAGTCGCTGCGATACTGCTGCTGGAAGGAGTTGGGAGTCGCCACGCTGTGGTACAGATGCGATTCGGCAGCGGCAGCGACGGCGGCAGGAGCCACCAGGCGGGAATAGGCCAGCGGCAGGACACCAGCAGCGGCAGACCGGGCATAGGTCGACGGATAGTACCCGTACGTCGGGGTGTAATAGGTGTAGACCTCATGGCCGAGAGCCACACTCAGCAGACAGGCAAAGATTAGCTAAAAGTGGTATAGAAATTAGAATTAGAATCCCCCATTGAATACTCCCTGCCACTCACCAGCTTCATTTCTATCGCTCGTTGCGCTTGGAACTCCTTGGGACTTGGGTGATCGGTGATCGCGAACTGAATCCCTGCTGCCAGATGGATGGGCCTTTTATAGCCACGAAACCACACAACAACAGACAGACAGACGGACAGACGGACAGACAGACAAACAGACCTTCACTTTGGTCCGCTGATGATCTTGGTCTTGGTCTTCGTCTCGGTATCCAAGGTCAAAGGCATTTGCCAGCAGCAGCAGCAGCAGCAGGCGGCAAATGAAAGAATCCTTAACTCACTTTGAATGGAAAAGAATGGTGAAGGCAAAGGAATGGAGCAGCAATTGCAATTGCTGCTGCCACGCCACAGAGGAGGAGGTTTGGAAGGAGTGCTGCAGCAGTAGCATGCAGCATGCAGCAGGAAAACTCGTTCGTTCCCTGCCACTCAGAACTCAGAACTCAGAAATCTGATTCGAATCGGATGGGATTGGATTGTCGTGAGTGTTCGCCTGACAAGAGATAGTCAAGCATGCCACAGAGCATGCCACACACACTACACAGACACACACACACACACACACACACACACACAGACAAGAGGTAGCAGCCACTTCCACTCCCCCACTGGTGCTCCCCCATGCTGTCCATGGCCTTGGCCTAGGCGAAAGCGAAGGCGAAGGCGTTTATTTGCTTCCCTTATCAGATTATTTTTGGTGGAGAGGAGGGGGGATACGGGTGGGGGTGTAGGGGGTGTATTGGTGTAGGTCTTGGTCCAAAATAAACAATTAAGTGAGAAGCCTGCCACAGAGAGACGCACTTCCGGTATTTTTCCTTGCTTTCCTTCGGCTGAGAGGCTTTCAAGGTCAGCCGGGGGTGGCAGTGGGTGGAAATATTTGCGATGTTTCCTCTTTTGGGCATTTCTTTGTTCTTTGTACCCAAAACAAACTCCCACGCCTAAAATCAATTAAATGGGATTTTTGTTTATACCGAAAACGGAATTCTATTGATTGTTTTTGCGCTCTTGTTTTCCGCTCTTGTTTTTCCGGGTGAAGTAGAAGAAGAAGGAAGCTGAAGCTGGAGCTGAAGCTGTTGATTTGTTTATCGCTGGGAAAATTACGCAGTTTTCCCAACAGCAACAGCAAACGCATCTCAGCATCGCAGCATCTCAGCATCAGAGTTTTGAGAGCAATTTCCCAATCAGACCAAAGCGCAGCGGTGCAGTGGCTTGCAGTGGTTTTCCAGTGGTTTGCAGTGGCTTGCAGTGGTGCACTCTGTCAGTCAGTAACTCCAAACCGAATTAATTCGAACGGCAGGTGGAAATCTGAGCCGCTTCAAGAGACTGCAACTGCCACTGCAACTGCAACTCTTGTCTTGGCCCCAAGGCCACGAGGTGATTGGTGGGTGATTGGTGGGGCTTCTTGGCCGCTTCTGGAGGGCCTTTTCGCTATATAAAAAGCCGCCGCGCACCGAACAAGCCATCAAGTCTTCTGACAGCCGCCCTGCCAGTTCCAAGAAGTTCAGCCAACGCCCTCTAAAGATGTTCAAACTGGTGAGAGATTCCTTCCTTCCTTCCTTCCTGGGGACTATTTCTGGGATCAAAAGTAATTAAGGAATCTTCCTTGCTGCTCCTTCAGTTCGTTTTCGCAACGCTCTGCCTGGCCTTCGCCTGCGCAGCCCCGGGCCTGCTGCACTCGTCCTCGCCCATCCTGACCACCTCGTACCACAGTCTGCCCTCGGTGCGGGTGATCAGCAGCCCCATCTGGACCCACTCGCACAGCATTGTGCGGCCCCTGAGCTACGGCTACGGCCATGGCTATGGCCATGGCTATGGCTGGATCTGAGCATCTGAAAGGATTGTCGGGCAACTGACAGGCAGCGACAGACAGACAGACAGACTGTCCCTGTCCCCTGAAGCCACAAAATATAATTTTGAAATTGGTTTGAATATCTTTATGTGTCTTTATTTCTGGGAATGCCTGGGAAGGAGTATTCCTATAAAAAGAGGTGCTGGGGCATGCCTCGTGCTTAGTGTCGTTGAGGCAGCTACGGCTATGTGGTGTGTAAGTTGCTCGGTCGATCGCCATCTGATTCCGATTCTTGATCTCAAGTGGTTGCTGTTCCAGCTGCTGTGGATCCTCGTGGCTCTGCTGGAGTCGGGCCTCAGCCAGCCCCTGTCGATCCTCTTCGCCACGGACTTTGGCAGGAGCTTGGATTCCACTTCCAATCAGGAGACAGAAGACCTGATCTTCTTCGAGCATCCCGGCAGGGCGCACTCCCCCTCCGATGATCTGTTCGGGGACGTGCAGAAGTTCGTGATTGGCGTTCACCAGTTCGTCCAGCATCCCTCCTCCTCGCTGTACAGTGCTCTCAGCGAGCTGCAGACGAATGCGAAAAAGAACCAGAAGAAGCAGAAGCCCCCTCTCTTTGGCGGCCACAAAGTGGTCCTCGATCCCTTCGGCAGTTTCTCCCTCAATCTGGGATGGTCCCTCAACTTTCAGCTGATGAACAGCGTTGGTTTCACAAAAATATAAGTGAAATTTGAATTAAAGCTAACTTTTATACAAAACACAGTTCCGTGTAGCACAAGCGATGGGGTGGTACCGCCCCCTCCCTTCTTCCCCTTCCTCTACATCTACAGGGAAATGCTATTATTGTTCAGCAAAGAAGTAGGCTAACCCAGAGCTTGCTTGTGTAGAATGCGTGTAGATGGCGTGTAGAATTGTCATGTCATGTCATGTGGATATGTAGATACATCCATATACTCGTATATGTAAATGTGATAGTTCCATCATCGAACTGCAGCACAGCTACGCTGCGGGAGGATTACCTGTGCAGGAGAACCTCCCCACCCTCCCCCCCCCCCCTGCTAGTTATTAATAAAATTGTTGAATTAAATGGAAATTTGCATAATCATAACAAACAAATGCTAACAAATGAATGCTGTGCTCTATTCTATTCTCTGTTCTCTCTTCTCTCATCTCGACTCTGCTCGACTTTCGTTTGTTTCTGTTGTGTGTTCTGTTTGTGAGCTGCCTGCCACACAGATTATGTATATGCCGCCGTCGTCGCCGCCGCTATGGAGTCTAATTTTAAATGCGGCACGTTGCATTGTCCCCTGTGTGTGTGTGTGTGTGGGTGTGCGTGTGTCGCCTGTCGCACGCCTTAAAACATGTGCATGGACAGCCAAGTATAATTAGCCACGTTATCTGCCTCAATGGAGCCGTGGCAGTGGCAATGTGGCAATGTGGCAGGATGCAGGTTCTATTTGTATGGATTATGAATAATTATGAGTGAATGAATATCCGGGATGAATGTTTGCAACAGACAAAGGGAATCTTGCGATTGCCTAACTCATTCATTCATTCATTCATTGTCGTTGTGGGTCTATGAATACCACAAATTACTTCACAATAGTCGACATTTTGCATGGAAGTGGATTGTCCGATTGTCACCCCTGAAACAATCCACAATCCACAATCCACTTGGTTTTTGCTATATTAAACACTGAGATCTTGAGGAGATGTCCTGCGACTGTGTTTATCCTTTCATGGATAGTCCTTTGCGAGTATTCACATCAGTAGTTCACTAGGCACGAATAAAAAATATTGACTGTCCGTTTGATTAGAGTTTATTTCAGTGATTCATTCATGAGGCAGGATTCGTTTCGTTCTGATTTCCGTAGCAGGTAGCAGGTGGGCGAGCGTGTGGTGTGCTCTCTACTTCTTCAGCAGGAGGGGGGCGGCAGCGTAGGGGGCTGTGTAGGCGGCAGCGTAGGGGGAGGCGTAGGCAGCAGCAGCGGTGTAGGCAGCAGCAGTGTACGGAGAAGCGTAGGCGGCAGTGTACGGCGAGGCGACGTAGGCAGAGGATACATACGGAGACGCCACATATGGAGACGCCGCCACGTAGGGAGAGGCAGCCACGTAGGGTGCAGAGTAGGCCAGGGGAGCCACGAGGCCGGGCTTGGCGGCAGCGCAGGCAATCAGAGCGAGGACAATGGCGGCGACGAACTTGAACATCTTGGCGGATTCGGTTTTAGATTGTTTCACTTGTTGAATGGAACAAATGCAACTGATGCCCAACCAGGCGGTGGGTCGCAGCTTATATACATCGCAGCTATAGGCCCACATTCCACGCCCCACGCCCCACGCCCCACGCCCCACTGCCAAACGGCCTTGCAAGGTCTCGCACGCCAGCGCCAGCCCAACAGCCACCAGTCTTCTGGTGGGGTGTGGGTCGGCCCCTCTTTGGCCACGCCAGTCACGTAGTCCCCCCCGCAGTGGGTCGACACAAGCGACGGGTAAGCCTGTGGGGGAAGGGAAGTCTCTTTCAATTAGGCAGCATTAAGCAGGCCAAAAACTAATGCCTACCACCAGTCCGCAGCCTTTTTCCAGGTCTTTCTAATAGTCGTCGGAGTTCGCCCGTGCGTCAGGCAGTAGCTGCTGGCAGGCAGCAGGTGGCAGGTGGGATTAAGTGTCACCAGTGCAGTGTGAAGCACTCGACAGTACAAGAATCCATTCGAGATGTTCAAGTTCTTCGCTCTCGCCTTTGCCTGCGCTCTGATTGCCTGCGTCTCGGCCAAGTCAGGAGCTGTGGCTCCCATTTAGGAAGCAGCAGCATCCCCATACGTGGCATCCCCCAATGTGGCATCCCACTATGTGGCGTCCCCCATTGTGGCATCACCCTATGTGGCATCTCCTTATTCCGCTGCATAGACCGCAGCCCTGTTCTGCTGAGAAAGTACAAGCTGGATGAATCGAAGAAGAATGAATGGAAAATATACTCGTAAAGCTCCGATACCAGAAATGAATGAATCTCGTTCGTGTTTACTTTTTGCTCATCAGTTGGTGGGGCCTGCTATCGGGAACGGGAACGGGAACAGGAACGGGAATGGGTTGGGTTCAAGGTCTTTGGCTTGGACTTATCTTCAAAAACAAAAACAAAAACAAAGGCTTCAGGCTGCCGCCTACAGACTGCAGACTTGAGACTACAGGAAGTTCTCCCCCGACGTCACAGCGTCTGATAAGAAGAGTGCTCCAGAGTTTGTCAATTTCTCTTCCGTATAGCAGTTTATTCAGAGATTCTTTGAGCGAAAGAGAGAGAGAGACGTATAGTAAGTATGCTAAGATTCCTATATCTAGGGTACAGCTTGGGCTGTCACATCGTCAGGTTAGCATCCATTGTGGTATTCGAATGGAAGACGATGCTGCTGCGATTGTAGTGGCCCGAGCGACGAGTCTTCAGATACTTGAGGACGACCAAGGCGGTCAGACCCAGCAGGACGAGGCCCCCGAGGACATAGGCGAAGACCTTCATGAAGGCCAGATGCAGTTCCAGGTTCTGGGAGTGGGCTCCCACCACGTCCAGCAGCTTGGACAGCTCCTGGATGTGCGTCTCGAGGGCTGCCTCCTCTGCGGTGAAGGAGGCGTTGACCGCCAGCTGCGACTGGCTGATGCAGGAGACGTCGCGGATGTGCGGGGTCTCCTCGAGGCTGCTGTCCGGCTCGATGTTGAGGGCCACCGACTCGGGCAGCGAGGGCGGGATGAGCAGGCGGTGCAGGTAGGAGCAGTTGAAGCGGTTCCGGGAGACCCCCAGCTTCTGGAGCATCGGAAAGGCGTCGGCGAAGGTGCGGTTGCCCTGCAGCTCGGTGAGCGCGTTGCCGTCCACCAGGAACTTCTTGATGTTGGCCAGATACGGCACGAACATGTCCAGGTTGAGGCTGGTCAGGTTGTTGAAGGAGAGATCGAGCTCCTCGAGGTACTTCTGCTTGGAGAACATCCCGAACTGGAGCTCCCGAATGCCGTTGCCGCGCAGGTTGAGGCTGCGAAGTCGCTTCAGCTGGGCGAAGGTGCTGATGTTCAGCGGCCCGATGGGATTGTCGGAGAGGTCCAGGTAGTGGAGGGAGGTGAGATTGGTGATGTTGGCGATGCTGTGGAGCCGGTTGGCGCTCAGCTCGAGGGTCTCCAGCTGCAGGGACTGGTGGAGGATCAGCTGGGAGATGGCGTTGTGGCTGGCCTGCACGAAGCGGGTGGCGTTGATGGTGAGGTTCGTCAGCTGGTTGTGGTCCAGGTGCAGCTGGTGGACGATGCTCTTGCCGGCCAGCTGGAAGTCCTTCAGCTGGTTGAAGGACAGCATGAGGCTCTCCAGGCTGGCGGCCTCTGCGAACGTGTTCGGGTGGATGCTCACCAGCTGGTTGTTGGACAGATTCACCTCCTTGATGCGCCGCATGCCGCTGAACACCTCCGGCCGGATGTAGGTGAGGTAGTTATCCTCGAAGGAGACGTTCTCCAGGTACTCGTTGTCCATGAAGATCTCGTCCTGCAGCTCCCTCAGTCGGTTCCCCGTGAGCAGCAGCTTGTTGATGATCTGCAGCCCCTTGAAGGCGTTCACGCTCAGCGTGGCGATGTCGTTGTAGGACAGGTCGAGCCGCATCAGCGAGTTGGCCCCAATGAACACCGAGGTCTGGATGGACGTGAGGTTGTTGTAGCTCAGATTCAGGTACGTCAGGTTGCTGGCCGCACTGAAGGTGTTCCGCGTCAGCTCCAGGATGTTCGTGTTCGACACGTCGAGCGTCTTGAGGTGCGGAAAGGTCTCGAACAGGTGGAAGGGCATGTAGAGCAGCGTCGACTCGTAGAACTTCATGAACTTGACCATGTTCCCCGCCGGCACGTTCTTGATCACCACGTTCTGGCTGTGGGTCACCATGAAGCCCGTCACCGTGCAGAAGGCCTCGTTCACGTCCATGTAGATCATCGGATCGAACTCGTCGCACCGCAGATTGATGTCCCCGGCATTGGCCCCTCCACTCCCAGCTGCCAGCGCCACGAACAGGATCCACACCAGAGTGTCCAGCATCATCGTCCCAATCTTGATCATCGCGAACCGCTCCGCTTCGATGCAAATTTTCAACTGTTTGGCGGAGGCTGCAGAAATGCTGCTCTGCACTGCAAACGGGATATACCCTATATGCAGTACAATATAGGACGATATCTTGCTCTCTCCCCCCACAGATGATAGATAGTTCTCTGTAAGTTCCAGTAAGTCGGGACGGGACTGGCGATAAGAATTGTCGGTCTGTTGTCGGTTTGTTTTCAGTTTGTTCAGTTTGTTTTGTTGCTCTCTCTGGCAGAGGATTGCAGCGAAACGAATGGAAGTAAGTCATTCTAGACATTGGAATGGGATTACTTGTATATATATACATATGTACGTATGTATGTTCTTTCCTTCCAATACAGATATTGTATCTGACTTGAGCTTGAAACTGTTTCCAAACGAAATGCGAGATACAAAAGACAGAGAGAGAGAGAGAAGGAGAGATATAGTATAACTTTCGACAGTCCATTGAACTTTATTCTGTGGGGAATAGCTCCATCTCCCTCTCCCCCTATCTGTTGCATCAGAGACTGAGAGAGAGATTAAAAACGCAGCTCATTAGAGGAGTAGGAGGAGGAGGAGGATTCCAATGGCATTGCATAAATGTAACTGCAACTGCAACTGCGATTGCGATTGCAATGGCGATTGAGTGGCAAGTGGCAAACGTAACCTTGCCATGATGCAAATCGAAATCGGATTAAAGCCAGAGAACTACCACTCTCCCCTCCCACCCTTCTCCCATTCCAATTCCAATTCCATTGATTTCTGGCCAACTCTTTTGGCTTTTGGCTTTTGGCACGAGAGGTTACTCATCAGCCAGCCAGCCAGTAGTGGCCAATTAGCATTGGCAGGTCGCATCAATCACTCCACCAAAGAGCTACTGGCTTTTGGCCATAGACTCACCTTCAGTCGGGCAACAACTCAACTTTTATGGGCTCACCATTGGGGAACGTGCCCGAAATACCAGATCGGGGACGCGACCTCCCCGAAGCCTAGAAGCCGCCGGCACGTAGCCAGCTGAGCCACTCAAAGGCCGTTCCGCTCCGCTCTACTCTGCTCTGCATTCCTATGCAGCAGCGGCACAGAGTTGTAGTTGTAGTAGAACAATCCGCCCAATCCCAATCCCCCAATCGTTCAATCCGAATGTGTGCCCAGAAATTCAACCATCGAACATCGAAAATCGGGCTCTGCTCTGGGCTATGGGCTCTGGGGTATAAAACCACAGCTGACCACTCGATCAATTATAGTCCAATTTGTTTGCTCAAATCACACTACACTCCAGTCTCAACATGTTCAAGCTGGTAAGGACTGGTGCATCCTGATCATTCGACAGAGAACCCCTTCAGAGTATCCTCCTTCCTCCTTCCTTGCAGTCCGCTCTCGTCGTCCTCGTCGCTGCCATCGCCTGCAGTGTGGCGGAGGCCAAGCCGGGCGTTGTGGTGGGTGCTGCCGCTGTTCCCGCGGGTGTGGTGACTGCCACCAGCTCCCAGTATGTGGCACGTAACTTCAACGGAGTCGCCGCTGCCCCGATTGTCGCTCCTGTGGCTGCCGCCTACACCGCACCAGTTGCTGCCGCATACACTGCCCCAGTGGCTGCCGCCTACACCGCACCAGTTGCTGCCGCATACACTGCCCCAGTGGCTGCTGCCTACTCCGCCTATCCTTACTCCGCGTATCCCTATGCCAGCTATCCTTATGCCGCTGGCTACACCACCGTCTTGTAAGAGGCTCGAAAGGACTTCAACTGACTTCGGAATGCAATAAAAACACACGCAAATCAAACTGAATCTATCTGTATCTTATAGCTGGGATATTCTTCAGTATCTTAAGTCTCTTTGGCTTTGGTTGGGGACGAACTTGGGTTGGGGCTGTGCATCTGCAAGATCCTTTCTGATGCTTCCCGCAGCTCCTGTTCTGTTCTGTTCGTATCTGTAGTTCTGCTTCAGGATGCAGCGTTTTGATGCATATTTAAGGATGCCCCATCCCATGGTTCATTACTCCTTCCCCACTCTCGCTGCTGGTCATTAGCATTAGCCAATGCGGAACTAATCTGGAGAGATGCCAAATGACTTGCGTCATCGAATGCGAATGCAAATGAGAATGAAATTGCAAATGCAAATGCCGTGCCTCAAATTGTTCTCGCACTCGAGGCAAACAAACATCTTTCAGTAGGACAAGCACGTGTCGGCCGTTTCGGCTTGAAGTTGCGTCATTGCCACCAATCAAAGGGGCAGAATTGTGGGTGGCAGAGAGAGAGAGAGAGAGAGATGCATCTTGTATCTAAATATAATAATCGTGTATGTATTTCTAATCAAAAACAAACCAAAACAAACATCAAATAATATGAAATTACAAACGAAAATTCAACAACCAGAACCAGCACCAGAACCAGAACCACAGCAGTGTCCATCAGCGGTTAGAGCCTTCACCTTGAGTTGACTCATGGTGTGGTGGTGGCCACAAGTGGTGGTGGCGGCACGATGGGAATAGAGGCGCTGTAGCGTCCGAATGGCAGCCACGCAGCTTGGTAGAACAAGGGATAGCTGGGCGGCGGCGGCACACCCACACCTCCCACAATAGGTCCTCCCAGTGGTGGTCCCAGTGGTCCTGGTGGTGGTGGGGCAGCAGCAGCAGCAGTCTGTGGCGGCGGGGCAGCCCGGTGGGCAGGCGGAACATCCACCTCCTCGGCAGCATCCCGTATCTGACCCGCCGAGGCAGCAGTCGCGAGGATCAGCACCAGGAGGAGCACCTGTTGATCGTTGTTCATCGTTGAGCAAGTGCATCTCTGGCAGACGCTTGAAACTTACTAATTTCCTGTATCTGTACATATCTACGGATGTATCTTTGTATCTTTATCTTTGTGTCTGATTGCTCAAAGTTCTAGAAATGGAATGAAACCCAAGCCGGAGATCGGACCGGCATTTATAAACTTCTGGAACCCGGAGGTACAGCAGACAACAGACTATTCGCTTAGCCAGTGGGTCAGACGAACGGACGACCAGAAGACTTGTAGTATGAGTATATCCATCGATTGACTGCTGCTTGGACTGATGATTCGTTATTCGTTATTCGTTATTCGAGACACGATTGCCGTCTGTTCGATTTGTTTATTGTTTTTCGTTTTTCGTCACGCGTCTCTCAGAAACGAAACCAAAAGTGCCACAGCAAAGATTCTCCTTGGTCCGCCTTCGGCATATGGCAAATAGTGTGTACGGGTATACGGGTGGGTATATGGTACATATGCATGTGCTATCTGCTATATGGTCTTGGAACCGATTTGAGCGTCGCTTTTGCATACCAATTTGTCCAGGGATCACCTTCGCTTTTGCTGCTGGCCCCCATCTGCTCCATCTACTGCTGCTATATAAGTTCCGATGCCGGGCAGCAGCAGATATCAGTCTACTGCCTGAGAACCAACCAACAACAACCAACAAACAACATGTTCAAATTCGTAAGGATCGAAGGATAATACCAAAACCAAGGAGTACTTAATCTTATCTCTTTCCCCCCCAACAGTTTGCTCTGTGCCTCTTCGCCGTTGTGGCCTGTGTGGCTGCCAAGCCCGCGGTGATTGCCGCCCCACTGGCGTACAGCGCCTACTCCTCCCCCCTGGTGGCCGCCGCCCCCTACTCGTCTGCCTACACCGCCGCCTACACAGCCCCCGCCTACGCTGCCTACTCGGCCTACTCCGCCTATCCCTATGCGTCTGCCTACTCCGCATACCCCTATGCCGCCTACTACCGCTAATCAGGGACGGAATGACCCACTGGAATGACTGGACACTGGACCCGACCCACTCCCGAACAATATGGATACCTGCAACCCATACCTGCACCTGCACCTGCACCTGCAACTACTGCACCGCCTCATCTCTGCACTGCACTGCAATGCACTGCCATCATCCGTAGCCTTCTCGCTCTTCTCTTCCCCCCAAACAAACTGCTGGACACTAAGAAGTGAACAAATGGGAACAGGACTCCTTCTGCACACCGGGATATACATACATACTCTTCAAATGTTGAAATAAATAAACTGCATTTTGCGTGAAACGTACACCTGACTCTTCAGATTTTTGTGAATGAATGTTCTGACTATGCAGCTGCTGCTAAAGCAGGCCATCCACAGTAGAATTCGTGGATTCAAGGATTCTATCTTGAGCCAACGCCGAACATGGCAGTACGACTTTGCTAAACTTGCTTCGCAGTCGTTTCTTAGCAAGCCTTTCGACTATCAGTTGAACAACTGAGGCCCTATTTCTAACAAAGTTATGTTTACCAACACACACATCCACACAGCCAGCCACACAGCCAGCCAGCCAACCATCTAGAAAATGCTTGCAGCTCCACTGGGAAACCAACTGGACGCATACATACATATGTACATACATAGATATATCTCTCCAGCTCTCACTGCTCTCACTCTTCCCCATAAGTCTGTCCCGCTGTTTTTGCAGCAAGTCCAGCTTCAAAGTGTTATGTCATGCGGCTGCTTGCGCTTAAGCTGAGGCAGTGTTGGTAAGCGGCGCCTGGGAAAGTTCGAGAAGAAAAGATGTTAATGGTCGTTACTGAACACTGAGCACGCTCGCAAATTATAATTGAGCTGAATTATCAATAGGATGGATTGGCAAGCATGAAACTTAAGGTGCCGTTTACACTGAGGCTGCGTCTTGATTCTTTGCGTCTTCTCAGAAACGCACTTTTTTTTTACCTAGGTTCAGCATAGGGCCCTAGTGATGGCAAAAAGTTTCGTCGTTTTCCGACGCAGTTGCGTTTGAGTATTTCTGTGGTATTTCTGTGCGCATAACAGCAATTTTCGTACTGTTCTGCCTAATGAGCAAAACTATCACCACTAATAGCAACAAAAAAACAGCAGATTCAAATTTAAATATAGCCGCGTAATATTTTTAGCTGAGTAAAAAGGGGCAAAAATGCATGTAATGCTTGTAACAAATTGCTGAAACTAATTTTATTATTAAATCAAGCATTTCAACAATACGTTTGATTTCATATTTTTTGTCTTTGAATCCTTTCACTGTTTCCGTGATCTTCTCAGGGCAAGAAAGTATGCTGGCAGATACTTGTCAGCGAGTTGAGCAACTACCTCGTGAAAAAACTCCAGTAATATGCGGCAGACAATGGCCCTTGGTACACCAAATAGACTCCCTACCGTACGGGCTATGCTGTGGCTATTCTCTTCTCCAGAAGGATTGTCAGTCGAGAGTTGAGATTGGGCAACGTTCTTGTTGGACATGTTGAGAGTACTCCTCTCCATGCCGAAATTTTGTTGTGCACAACATCAACAAAATGAACCATATCGTGGCTATTGCAATTTAGAATACATTATTTAATTGAAAAGCGAGAACATTATCTGCTCTTTACTTACAAGGGTCCAAACGCAAGGAGGACGTTGCAGTTGCAAGACGAATTGCAACTTTTCTGAGGATAACTCAAACACTTACATGCACTTCAAAAGATTCTCCTCAATTTGCGGCACCGCAGTTAAAAGAATCAACCCTATATCCGACATATTTCGTTAATTTTCGAACATTATTTACTTTGTTTACAAAATGTGTCTTCCTCTTCCAAGACGCAAAGACGCAAAGTCGCTGTAGTGCAAACGGCAGTTCTGCTTCTCTGCGTCTTCTCCGATATCGATAGGTAACGCCCCAAGTGTAAATAGCACACCTATAACACTACAATTTTGGCTTCTTAATGACTAGCAAGTCTTACAGGGGCGTTTTTGTCTTCTCAACTTGTCGTGGATTCGTGGATTTTCCTTGAAAATAGCTCGTATAGTAACCAGACATGTACCAAGCAGTCAGCATGGTCATAAGGTCCTGCTCCTCGCCTGGGTTACCACATGGGGGATAATGGGTGGGATCCACCGGTCGACCAGAGGGGGGACCAGCGCTGACAGAAAGCTTGGCTTGGTCTCGGGCTCGGGACTGGTGGAGTCGGTTGCCTTCTTTTTCTCGCGTGCCAAATTCTCGGATTCTTCGTAGAGTCGCTTAGGCAGATAATCTTCTCAGCAGCGTAGTCGGATTCGTCACACATCTGATGCAAATACGTAAATGACAAGTTTGGAGTGCTGGAAAACGCTTTCACTGCAGCAGTGTGGTGTGACGGGTCGGCGGAGAGTCTCTCGCTCTCGCTCTCACACATGCTTTTCCGATAAGGCTGTCTAGCTGTCAGTTGGCAAAATGGAAAGTCATGCAGCCATGACAGAAGTAACTCTGAATAGTAGGCTCTGCGCCTAGTGGTAGTCCAAATTGTAGTCCGACATACTCCGATTTCCCCCATTAACAATACAAGTCTACTCGAAAATTCATTAGATAAAATGGATGTCTTCAATACCAAAAATGATATAAACAATGCACGTGGCTATAAAGTGCGCAGCGCCATGCTGTCGTCTTCCTGGGTGACGCTGCAAGAAATGATCGAGTTGGAGTCCAAGGCGGAGAACGAATCCCTGGACGCATGCGAGGCGAACTGGCGGGCCTGGCGCGAGCAGTTCAAGAATCCGGATCTGGTCCCCAAACCCATTGGACTGGAGTTCGTGGGCCAGCGCCCACCCTTGGCACCCACGGCACCAACGGCACCAACGGAACCAACGGCACCAACGGCACCAACGGCACCAACGGCACCAACGGAACCAACGGCACCAACGGCACCAACGGAACCAACGGCACCAATGGCACCAATGGCACCCATGCACCCATCGCTTATTTTCGCTGCTGACACGGATAACTCGGAGAACGACAGTACCCCTAGAAGACTTCCTCCAGTACGCCATCTTTCGTTTTCTGCGTGTCTGGCCAGCCTGACTGTGCAAAATGGGTACGTGGCTCGGTCACTGGCTCCCATCCTCCGATCCGTATTAATAAGTGCCTCCCCATTTTTGTGTACAGGCCCGACCCAGGCCCCCAAACAAACCGAAACTCTCTGGCCCGGCACTTCCGCATCTAGGCGGAGCCCAATCCATCCAGTCCATACAGTCCAGTCTGCCGCACGGATGCTCTGTGGAGCTGGCCTTTAACGGAGTCCGAGCGGAGTCTGAACGGAGTCTGAACGGAGTCTGTGCTGTGCCTTTCTCTGCGCGGAATAAAATGTGCATTTCATCTTGTTTTCTCTGACACCATTCGTCTTGTCTCGTCTCGTCTCTCTTTCGGGTCTTGTCTCTACAGAGGGAGGGGAGACCTTCGCCACAGCTGAGGCCTGAACCCAAGTGCCAGCGAAGGTCTGCTGTGGTTTGTGCGTCTGTCTGTATGTATGACTGTCTGTCGTATCCATTGTCAGGCATTTGCAGCCCATGGGTAATCGATTGCCTCGCTGATTTCTACGCGTACTCGTAATTGTGCATGGATTCGCAGATGTTAGTCTAGCGTCGGTCGGTCTGTCGGTCTGTCGGTCCATCGGTCTGTCCCTCTGTCGGTTGCGGGTTCAAGTTCAATGTTGGACAGATTTCAGCAAACGAGTTTGCCAATTGCTCGTTAGTCTCCCTCTCCCGCTTGAAGGACAATCTGGCAAACAGTTTTGGCCATATAAAGCCGTGCAAACGCCACAGCATCAGCAACAGTCACTCGTCGACTTCAAAGCAAACACCAACCCAAACCCCAAACCCCAAACCCCAAACCCAAAACCCTAACCGCAGTCAGCATGTTCCGCTTCGTAAGTACTTGGAATCCAATGGAGCCAGAGGGGATCCTTCCACTAATTCCACTCCACTGCACTTCCACTTCAGATCGCCATCTGTGCCCTGGCCACCATTGCCGCCGCTGCTCCAGGATTCGTTGAGCAGCACCATGTCGGCCATGTGGTGGCCGCCGCTCCCGTCCTCACGAAGGTAGGAGCCGTCGTGCACAGCGCCCCGGTGGCTACCTCCCACCAGAGCTTCACCCAGTTCCATAACCAGGCCGTGATCACTCCCGTCGTGAAGCACGTGGCTCCTGTGGTTCCTGTCGTCAAGACCGTTGCCCCCGTGGTGCCCGTCGTAAAGCACGTGGCTCCCGTGGTGCACCATCAGACCTACGTGGCCGCCCCCGCTGTCCACCATGTGGCTGCTGCTGTCCCAGTGATCAAGTCTGTGGCTCCCGTCGTCCACCAGACCTATGTGGCCCCTGCCGTCCACCATGTGGCTGCCGTGCCCGTCGTCAAGGCCCTGCCCCATGCCGTCTCCCACCAGAGCCACGTCCAGATCCACCAGAAGGCCCTCATCGCCACCCCAGTGCTGAAGACCATCGCCACCCCAGTGGTGCCTGTCGTCAAGACCGTCGCCGTGGCCGCAGCCCCCCTCACCCATGTCTACCATCACTGAAGAATTCCGTGGAAATCTTTTCGTCTCGATTGTTGGCTATTTGAATAAATTTATTGTTGAATTTGCAATTGGGAAATGGATCATTCCATGGCATGGCGAGGAATAGGGATAATCCTGGGATCTTGGGATGCCTCATTTTGGATTCACTGTCATCTGGATTCAATCGGAATTGAATCGGAATGGGCTCACAGCCAATTACCGTCCTATTAATCAATTTGAATGACTTTTTTTGAAGTATCATTCATCAGCATTTATCGTCATGCCGACATTCAATCGGCAATCAATTCAAAAAGGTTAATTTCGCGAGCAAATAAACTTAAAAAAATATTCATTTTGCTGTGTTGGAAAACATAATTTTGTCACAAGTAGTGGCTCTATTTTGGCGACGGCTACGAACACTAATCTTGCGTTTCGTCTGCCATCGTGCTATCTCGCTCTTCGCAGCACCTTTCGCAAAGTCACTGCCCATTCGACTCTGGTGACGTCACGTCTGGCTCTTGAGCAGTGGTCGGCACGCAGAGCTGCGCTGCAGAGCAGCATAGCGGAGCCTTTTGTGCATAGGGCCGAAGCAACACGAAGTTTTTGCACTGTTCGTGCGTCGTAATGTAGTCGTAGTAATGGTTCATCGGGCGATTGATGATAGCAGAGAATTCTGCAGGGAACTACATACATATGTACCTATGTATATTTATGAGTGCACTTTATATACATATACATAGGAGTATGTATGTATACGATTCATTGACCCCAAATGGCTTCTGATGAGATTCCCTGTTCATTGTTACCGCTTTTGGTTGCCTTTCCTCCTCCATTGCCTTCACCTTAACCGAAGGGTTTCGATCCGGCTGCGTCCTTCGCTCGTGGGATAAACCACTTTTCAATACTCCTATGTATTTATTTGCATCTCCGATTAGAATGCATAGCAGCGAGCATCGCAGGCATCGAGTGGCTGCCAATGCGAGTAAATGGTAAATGGAATTGCGTGTAGTACTCCCCCCACCCAACTACCCAACACATCCACCCCACCTCACCCCACCACAACACGAAATAAAACAAAACAAGAGTAGAGTAAGACCGGAGTTGGTTGAGATGGAAGGCACGTCGTCCCAGAGAGTGGGGGTCTGGGAAGGGGGAGGGGCTATTGAGTGGAGGAGAAGTGTTAAATTATGATAATTGAATCCGCAGAAGGCAGCTGCTGACGCCAGTGCGGAAATGTCATTGCAGAGACACAGCAAGTGCGTACCCACAGATACAGATACTTATGTAGATACTTGGATACTTAGATACTTATGCTCGAAGAGGGGGAATGGGAATGCAGAGCATATAAAACACTAATCCACTGCCGTCTGGGTATCTGGGTATCTGGGTAGCTGGCCATCTGGCAATGCGGCGATCAATGGCTATGCAAAGTGCGAGTTGCGAGTGTAGGCCAAAATCAGTTGGCCCTGATTTGGCCATGATATCCGTACGTGCCGTCATTAAACGTTGCGTTTCCGTCAAGGATGGGCTTCAATTGGTTCGCTTTGGGGGCTTCTGACTATATAAACCACTCGCCACTCTGGAAAAAAAGTCATTCAGAAGTCTCGCTTCCAAGTAACAGAACCACTCAATCAATCAATCAACCAGCAAAATGATGAAATTCGTGAGTAAAATGGATCTCTGCTGCAGAAAGGTTACGCCTAATGCATCCTCCTCCTCCTCCTGCTAGTTCGCCCTCGTCCTGTGCGCTCTGTTCGCCGCTGCTGCTGCCAATCCCGGACTCCTGGCCTACTCCACCCCACTGGCCTACTCCTCGCCCCTGGCCTACACTGCTCCCGTGGCCTACTCCTCGCCCGTGGCCTACACCGCCGCGTACGCCCCCTATGTGGCTCCCTATGCCAGCAGCGTGAGCGCCCACACCGTGGCCCACAGCGCCGCCTTCCCGGCCGTCTATGCCGCAGCTCCAGTTGCCGCTGTCCTGAAGAAGTAGATGGAGATGCCCCACACAGCCACAGCTGCCCCAGTTGCCCCAGTTGCTCGTACCACAAATAAAGATGCAATGCCCACGGCCCACGCTCTCACTGACTGACTGAGAAATATCTCGACTTTTCGTTTTCTGTCTCATTCGATGGTCATTCTGGCTCCACCTCCACCCCCACCTCCACCTCCAGTTGTGGTCGCTGGTCTCTGGTTCAACGACATTTGACCACGTTCCACCACCTAATCCTTGGGCTTTCCTCACACTGCCGCGTGCAGTGCGGCAGCGAGTGTCATTTTTAATTGAAAATTGTGTGTGCCACAGAGCCACAGTTCTGAGGTTGCTGCTCCTTCAACTGTTGCTGTTGCTGCTTCTCTTTCTGTTGCACTTAATTAAAAGGCGCCGCTTAAATTGCATTTCGTTAATCGCAAACAATCAATAAGCCAAAGGAGTCACGCCCCTTGCCACAGCTCTGCCCACCGCCCCAGACCCCTCCTCCCAATTTGTGGCATTAATCATACCGTGCCGCGTGCAACCGACAACCAACAACCGACAACCGGTAACTGGTAACAGGCAACCGGCAAACAGTGGAAAATGGCAACAAAGTCTTGGCCCAGAGAACGACATTTAACAGCGACTAAATTCGCAAATTAAATCTAGTCTTTGACTCGCGTTGATGGCAAATTCGTTTCGATGTTTTCAACGCCTCTGAAACGCCTCCCTACCAGATACCACCCCCACCCCCACCCCCACCCCCACCCTTTCCTCCTCCTCCTTCTCTGCTGCACGTGGGACTGGAGTTCTTGCAACTAATTTACTTGTTGCTGTTGCTGCTGCAGCGCAGCGCAGAAATTAAATTAAAATCTTTGGTCTCGACTGCCACGCCTCTTCCGAAACACAGCAGGGGGGGGGATTTATAATTGCCGAAGCCCCAGAAAATGCATTTCCCATGGAAACACAGAGAGTACCCAGGAGAGTAGGGACTACGAGTACGAGTTGTAACTGTTGTATCCCCCACCTGAAGGCCAATGGCAGGAGCATCGGTGTGCAGCCTGTGGACGGATATTCCCGTAGAGGGTGTCCTCCATTCGGTGTCCCCCAAATCCCAGCATATGCCAGAGTATATTGTCACCCCCTGCAATTAGCTTCAATTCACACAAACTTCTAGGCCTACGAGGCGTGTAATTACCCCCTGCCGCTGCCCCTGCCCCTGCCGCTGCTGCTGCTATCAGTGCTCATTGCTCACTGCCCATGAATCCACTTCAAGAACGAGCACTGTACTCGGGGAGTGTAGTGGCACAATCTTGTCTAATTGACAGTCGAACGATACGATTACGATACGATACGATATGCGTATGCGTATGCGTACACTGCCAAAGGGAGACAGAGACATAGAGACATAGAGAGAGCGAGAGACAGAGAGACAGAGACGTAAGTAAGCATTGAAACGATAATGGCAGCGAGTGGCAGCGATTAGAACTTGTTGCCCGATCAATTATAATTATCGGAGACATCAATAAGCGACGGACGGACGGACGGACGGACGGACGGACGGACGGGCCCCACCGAAAACAAAAACCCGATCCTCGCTCCGATCCGATCCGATCCAATGCAATCCAATGCGATCCGGCAAGTGCTCGAGTTTCAACCTGGAGCCCAATAAATTGTGTGTGTTTTGATTTAATCGCTGCGTCGCTGCGTCGCTGTGTTGCTGTGTTGCACAAGTGCCACAGAATTAATTGCCAGCGATTTTTCGCACTGTGTAGATGTGTGTCCCTCCCCTCCCCCTCTCGTTCGCCCCACAGGTGGAGCCGGATCTCTGTGGAGGCTCCGCTTCTACTCTTAATTGAAATGCGTCGCCTGGGAGATTTACAACCGCATTGCGGCACCAGAATAGACCATAAGTCTGGTCATCGCCCACATCGAGTATACATATGTATGTACATACATGCATATGTATGTGTGTATATAATATGCAAATCTCATTCGAGTTGCGCGTACTACAGGTGGTTGCACCCCTTCCCTTTTTCCTTTCCTTTCCATTTGCCCGCAGGCCGCCTCATCGACGATATACGCATGCAATTTTGGGGTCTACTCGCGCACTGTCGCCGCCTGCAGGGCGGACTGGACCCCCTTCTCCTCCTCCCTCTCCCCCTCCGAGAGGAGAGTGTTAAGTGCAACAGATACGAGTCTTGCGTAAAAAAGTGTGTCCGAAAAGCGTGGCATAGAGTGGGTCGGGTCGTTCACTGCTGCAATTAAGTGGCAGCCCATTCGGCAGCTCCCATGAATTATGAGTGCCCCGCAGCATGGCCCCTCTCCGAAGGCCTGACCTTGCCCACGCCTCTGCCATTTAGCGGTCGATCCAGCGAGCGATCGATCGATCGATCCATCGATCGGTTATTGTTCGAGAACAATACGAGTATGTTGATCTGGCTTTGCCCTACATCGGTGCCAGTGCTAGTGCCTGGGGTCTCTCGTGCGGAGTCCGGTTTGGTAACAGCCTCACGCACAGGTGTGTGCCACAGCCACGCCCCATTCACGGCTGCCGCAGCCGCAGCCAGAGCCACAGATCTGTGCCATAATTAAGACTTTTGGTCTCTCTGGTCTCTGGTCTTTGGTGGGGCTGCAACTTCAATTGGGGCTGAGCATTTAGTGCAGAAATTTCTACAAAAGGCTTACGCATTCGTTGCGGCTCATTTAAATGATTTCCATGGGGGTGGGGGGGAGGAGACGAGGGGGAAACTTGTTAACTGCCCACAAAAACGAATAAACCGAAAAGAACCGATGAAAAACCCAAGAAAACAAAATGCAATTTAAGTTTTTCTCACACACACCTCTCGCAGAGACACGACCCCCGCGACTCCACCCCGACAGCCCCACCCCGACTCCCCGCTCCTCTCCCCTCCGCTCCACTCTGCTCCATTCGAGTCGACAGCGGCTTTTGGCAAATACAAATTTAACAGAAATTATTCAAAGCAAAGCAAAGCCAAAGTCTGGCTCAACGAGTCGAAGTGTTTGATACGCTTTCCTCGAAGGTTTTTCCATCCATCCATCCAACAAAGGATAGTTCTCGATTGATAGTCCTAGCTATGACTCTTAGTTCTGTGTGTCTCCAAGAGAGAGTTACAAACACACTCCTCTACGGATATGCATCTCAGCATAGCCATGATGTGAAATATATGTACATATGATGAATGATACCCTCGCCGGTCAGGGTATACCTGGATCTCAGTCTCCGCCAAATATCCGCGTTGCTCGGGGCTTGGGCGGATCGGGGCGGGGCGGGGCGAGACGGTTCTCTTGGTGGAGCTCGGGTCCCGGGCCACGATCTCCATCTCGATACCAGCTTTGCATGTCTCTCTCTCTCTCTCTCTCTCTATGTCTCTCTGTCACTCTCTGTTGCTCTCTCTGTCTCTCTGTGTCTCTCTGTCGCTCCATGTGCAACAAAAGTAAAAGTGCCTTTGGTCTGGTCTCCGTCTGTGGGTCTCTGGGTCTCCGTTCGTTCTCGTGCAACATTTTGGGCAAGTGTTTGGGCTATAAAAGCATTTGTGCCCCAGACAGCGGCATTATTCAGCTCTTGCTCTTGCTCCTGCTCTTGCTCTTGCCAGTGTTCTTGCCACGACTCCAAGCCCCACGCACAAAATGTTCAAATACGTAAGTGTGACTCCTCCGTTTTGGAACTCCTTTCGGGATACTCCTCCATGTAACTCCTCCTTCTCCTTCTCCTGCCGTTTGCAGTTCGTGTTCGCCGCCTTCTGCCTGGCCAGTGCTGCTGCCGCTCCGGGATATCTGGGAGGATTGGGTGCCCCGTCGCTGCCCCTGGCCGCCGCCCCGGCCATCTCCTACGGCCATGCCCTGGCCGCACCAGCCTACAGCCACGGCCTGACCGCCCCGTCGTACGCCTCCTATGGCCTGGCTCCCAGGATCAGCTACGCCGCCCCCGCCCTGGCCCACGCTCCGCTGGCTGCTCCGGCCATCTCTGCCTACGGCCTGGGCCCGAGGATCAGCTACGCCTCGCCGGCACTGGCCCACGCCCCCCTGGGTCTGGGTCTGGCCCATGCTCCCCTCGGCCTGGCCCACGCCCCCTTGGGCCTGGCTCACGCTCCCCTGGGACTGGGCTACAAGTCGCTTGCTGCTCCTTCCTACGGCCTGGCCCATGGCTGGTAAGCGGATTGTGTGGACGCCGCCTCCTTCCAGCATTTCCTGCCTTCGTTTCACCTGCAGAGTAGGCGGTGGAGGCAGAGTGCGGTGCAGAGTGGAGAGTGGAGGGGTCATCTTCCACCTGCAAAAGAAAACATTTAAAGTTACAAAGTGAATTCCGTTCTGATGTTGAATTATATATTTCGTTTCCATTTCAAAAATCACAAATATGCAGTTTAACGAGTATCCTTCAGATGCAGATGCAGATACAGATACAGATCCTGTCAATCCTTTCCCAAGATTCACTCGAATGAAACTCTCGAAATGGGTTTGTGTTTTGTTCAGGTCAGATAAATTTATTATTTGATGGCTTGACTGGCTGAGTGATTGATTGATTGATTAAGGCTATCGGAATATATTGTGTGTATGACTCGATTGGAAACTCTCACATGTTGCACGCTCGCCTTGGCCTTAGTTGGAGTTGGAGCTGGAGTTGGTGTTGGAACAGCTCCTACCAACCGTGTCCGTAGCCATAGCCGCCCAGACCTAGACCCAGGCCCAGGCCCAGGCCATGTCCTCCGTAGAGACCGTGCCCGTAGCCGCCCAAGTAGCCATGGCCCAGACCGTATCCGTATCCGTGGCCCAGTCCGTAGCCATAGCCGTGGCCCAGGCCATAGCCCCCGTAGCCGCCCAGGTAGCTCTTGCCGATGATCGTCTTGGAGACGATGGGCGCGTGGTAGTCCAGTCCCAGACCCAGTCCCCCATGGTAGCCGCCGTAGTGGCCGATGCCCAGGCCCAGTCCCAGTCCGATGCCCCCGTAGCTGTGTCCCAGGCCAAGCCCAATGCCAGACGGAGCAGGAGCAGGTGCAGGTGCAGGTGCGGGGGCTGGCGCTGGTTCTGGGGCCGGATCGGGAGCAGGAGCTGCCAGTCCCCTCGTCGTCAGGCACAGGACCATCACGAGTATCAACTGGATGGACACAGATTAGGACAGGTTAGGTGGTGGACATCCTCTTGGGCATCCAAAGATCTCCTACTTACTCCCTTCATCATGTGGCTGGCTGGGTCTGTGGTTGCTATTGGATTGTCGTGTCTGCTCTGGGGACTGTCGATCCAACAATGTTGCTGCAGCTGCTCCGAGCCTCGCTCTTTTATACCAGTCCCCAGCTGCATTGGAGTCCTGCCCGAAATGGCCATTGATGATCTAATGAGCACTGCAAATGGCTAATCTAATTCACTTCCAGTTACAGCCCCAGCCCCAGCCCCAGCCCAAGCCCAAGCCTGCCACTTGCCACTTGCCACACGCCACAGAGCCATCCTTAGCCACTCAGACGAAGTCGCACGAAATCAACTTCCATGCGAGTTTCGCCTCCATTTGGGCCTCCCCCATTGTATAATCAGCGATCGGATTGTATCGGATCGCCTCGGATCGTATCTGGTTTGGCATTTGCTCGAACTCCAACTCAAACTCGTACTCGTACCAGTTCCCCATTTACCATTTACCATTAACCATTAACCATTTACCATTTACTATTGCCGGTAATGCGTCTCTGGCCTGTGGGTCGCTCTATGGGCAGCAGCAAGGCAGCAAGTCGCATCTTGGCCCATTCATGGGGGGCAGCAATCAAAAGATTTCGACTGAGAACTGTCGTTTGCTATTGAGATGGAGACTGAGATTGGGGTCAATGTGCCCCCCCCCCCCCCCCCCAAAGCTGCTAAGACTCATTTCTGGATGCTCTTTTACTGCTGCTGAGATATTCTGTATCTTTACGATTGATCTCCCATTGAGTGGCCCTCTTCGATTGCCCAAAGTCTTTGTCTGCCACTCCCTCAAGGGTATGCATTATGCGGTTCGGATTCGGGTATAATTTATGCTTAAAGAGCACAAATCTCTGCCCAATAAAGCCAGAGACTAATCAATTCTTTACACCTCCGAAGACTATCATCGATTGAATGAGTGATTGGGCAACGATTAACGATAGATCATGGAAGACAATGGAGGCAGCGGATAAACAAAGCCACAGAGAGGGAGACGGAGACGGAGACAGCGCACAGCCCATAAAAAGCAGAAAGAGAAATGTAAAGCAACAACAAAATAGAGAGAGAGAGAGAGATACGTAGAGAGTATACAACATACAGATGCAGATTGTATAATTATGTGCACAAAAGAGTCACTGACACTTTGACAATCCTAAACGTGGACAAGCGACCAAGCGACAGTCGGACAAACAGTCGGACGGACAGTCGGACGGTTACAGGCGGACGGACAGGCGGAGGCACAGGCGGAGGCACAGTCGGAGCGGAGCCACAAGACGGTTTAAACTTGAACTTGAAAACGGGTTTCGGATCGCATCGAAGGCAGAGCATGCCAGAGCATGGCAGAGCGTGGAGCAGTGGCTCTGGGGAGATGTTGCAACAGGTTCCCCCCATGGGGCATGGGGTTACAAAGGAAATGCAACCGGTTCTCCTAACTGTACGATCGGGTGGGCACTTGGAGGCAGGAACACAACAGAACAGAACAGAATATGGGCCTATAAAATGAGTGGCCTTCAACGGGCCGCGTCTTAGTCCAAGTGCAATCGCAGCCACAAAAGCAACGCAGCGAAGATCAGGATGAGGATGGGGATGTTCAAGGTAAACCAGGTACATGCATATGTTCTCCTTCCCTGATGATCTGTAATCTGTAATCTGTTCTTGGAAGATTTTCATGTGCTTCCTGCTGCTGAGTGGCAGCCTCCAGCTGGGATTGGCCGCCACTGTGATCTACCACCATCATCCGGTGATCTATCATCATCCGCTGCACGAGCAGCATCCCGGCTACACTATCGTGGCGCCCCTCACGAAGATCGCCCACGTCACCTACGACTCGGTGCCCATCTCCCACACGCCCTTCGAGCATGTGCCGCTCTTCCAGCGCATTGGTCACGTGAAGACCGTCCGACTGTAGATCGCTAGCGGAGGATCCCTGATGGAAAGACTTGCAATAAATAGATTTACATTATATAGGTATATATTTATATATAAACATATGTACATATATGTATGAATGTTCGCCAAGCATTTCTGCTCCCTCTCTATGGGGAAATTCGGGCTATGTTCTACGTGCTAATAGGACGGATGGCGGATGGATGGTGGGATGGTCGGATGGATCCTTAGAAGAAGTAGGGAGCGGGGGCGGCGAACTTGGGTCCAACGGCCAGAGGAGCGGCCACTGGAGCCCCGAAGGGAGTCGCGAATGGTCCAAAGCCGAACTTGGCGGGTGCGGCAAATGCCACGGGCGCTGGAGCGGCGAATCCCAGAGGAGCAGGCAGAGGGGCAGGCAGAGGAGCAGGTGCGGGAGCCAGAGCAGGGGCTGGGGCTGGGGCTGCGAAGGCCACCTTTGGTGGGGCTGGGGCCAGAGCGGGCAGACCGAATCCTACTTTGGTGGGAGCGGCGAATGCCACCGGAGCGGGAGCGGCGAATCCTGTGAACGCTGGAGCGGCGAAGGCAGGAGCAGGAGCAGCAAAGGCCACTGGAGCGGGGGCAGCAAAGGCCACTGGAGCGGGAGCAGCAACTGGAACTGGAGCCACGGGGTAGGCCACGGCGTGGTTGATGCGGTGGGCATTGAAGCTGGAGGCGTAGGGAGCCACCACTCCGGCTGTGGCCACTGGTGCCGCCAGAGGAACGGGGGCCGCATGGAAGGGCAGAAGACCAGCCTGGGCGGTGGCCACGCAGAGAGCAACGAGCTGAAACGAAGGGGGAGGACGATCGATATAGATCCCCTAAGCTGATCGTGGGAAATCCTCCAGACTTACCATAATCTTGGCGAACATTTTGCTTGGCTTGGATTGGGATTGGGACTGGGAGTGGAGCTGTGCGATTAGCTTGAGGGCTGACTGGGCTTTGATATCGAACTGTCGGCCGATCAATGCTTTTATAATTCTCCCCGAATCGGATCCGTGGCTCCGTGGCTCCGTGGCTCCGTGGAGCATACGAAAACACCTTGGAAGACTTTCTATATCGGGCCACTCGAAGGGCGCTGCGCCAGTGTGACATTTCCGAATGTACTTAATAATCAATTGGTCGCCTCTTACGTGCGATTATATGTATCTTCCCCTCACCCTCCCCCTCCTCCTCCTCCGAAGAGTGCCCTGCCCTAACCTGCCCCTTGGCTTTCATAATTGCACGCAATTCCAGACCATAACCTAGCCCAATGACCAGGGATATTGGATTTGGATTTGGATATTGGGTAAGATTTCGCTTTGCTTATGACAAGAAATCCACCCCGCACCGTCCCGAACCCCCGCCCCACGAATGCCAGCCCCCAAGACCCAAATTATTTACCCAAAATACGTGCTGCCCCCTCACCCTCACCCTCCCCCTCGCACCGCCCGGCCATTTAATTGGAATACACTCTTGTTGTTGTCTCTGGACATTTTTTGTTGCAACAATTGTCGCGTGTGTTACTATCTCTGTCTCTGTCTCTGTGTCTGTGTCTGGAATTTCTGATTCGATTTCTTGTTGCGTGCAGTGGAAATTTACCAACAACATTTCTGCCTTTCCTCCCCTTCATTCACCACTCCCCACTGCCCACTGGCCACTGCCCACTCCCGCCCTGCTAGAGGCGGAGACCACATTTGGCGGCATTACGACTGGGCGTCTGGTGTGTAATGAGAGATTGAATCAGATTATCCATCGCCTGGATGGATGGAGAGTGTTTGGGGTATTCACGAGTACCGTGCGATCGATGTACTTGCCACTTGTCGTCATTTGATTATTTGTCAAAGCATTCCTTGAGATTTTCCCATTTTCCATTTCCAAGCTGGATTCAGCTCGGATTTCCGTTATCGATTATCGTAATCGATGCACTTTAATCGATCTGTGTATACAGTTTTATTGATAGCAAAAAACTCAAACAACGAAAGCTAAGAGATTGTTAACCGAATCGAAACGTGAACCATTGTATAACTAATCCTAGTACATATTTATATATATATATATGTATGTATGTATGTATGTATGTATGTACATATGTATGAAATGTACTATTGGATAAGAGTTATCGATGATGGAGTTATTGAATGATAGAGTTATATATTTTTGCTAAATTTTTCTAGATAAAAAACTTAAAGAAATAAATAAAAAAAAAAAAAATTCAATTTCGTTTAAATTTTATTATAATTAATCGATAAATTATGGATTTGTACATAAATTGTTATCGTTATCGTTAAATTATCGTCTCTAAATTAGTTTTGTTGCTGTTGTTGTTGTTTCTTTGGTTAGTTTCCATCCCCGAGGCGTGTATCCTCGCGTAATCCTAGAACAGGGAATGGTGATGCTTGTGGACCAACTTCGTCAGGGGCAGGGCGCGCAGGTGGGCGTGGTGTGTGTGCGGGTGCACGTGTGGATGGGCGATCAGCTTGGGAAAGGCGTAACCGATGGACACGTGGTGGGTGGTAGTCTTGGGTCCGGGAATCGCCCGATAGGTGGGTGTGGCAAAGGGTGCGGCCTCCAGGACGGGTGGCAGCACTTGGTGGGTTATCGTTAGCTCAGCGGGTGGGAAGAAGGCAGAAGGCGTGGCAGCTGGCAAAAGTGGAAGGGGAGCTGGGGCGGGTAGAAGTGGTGCGGGAGCGGGTAGAAGTGGTGCTGGTGCGGGTGCGAATACTGGTGGTGCGGATGCGTATACTGGTGGTGCGGGAACGAATGCAGGTGGAGGTGGAGGAGCCACAAGAGTGGGTGCAGGACCATAGACAGGTGGTGCTGGGGCAAAGGCTGGTGGCGGAACAGGCGCAGGCAGGTATGGATCTGCGAAAGGTGCCACGTAATCCAAGTGACCCGCCAGTGGAGCCTGCAGTGGTGCCTGCAGTGGTGCATGCAGCGTCTCCAAGTGCTCGAAGTGGTGCGGATCGAAGTGGTTGAAGTGCTGATTGAAGTGCTGGTCAAAGTGTGCCGAGGGCTTGGCCTCCCCAGCCGCCACGAGGATCGCCAAGGCGAATGCCTGTAAAGTCGGAAGAAAGTCGTGTGTGAGTCCTTCAGTTCCATTGAAGACTCCTCGAATCCTTACCCAAATGTGTTGCCGCATCGTGTGTGGAGGAAGTGTTGCTTTGTTTCTAGGATTTCTAGGATGTGCTCGCCCTCAGAGCTATGCGATTAGTGTGATTCCATTGTCAACACTCGTTAATATTTATAGGGAAATGGCTGTGGCTGTGGCTGTGGCCCTGCCCTCCAGCCGATGGCACTTGCATTTCTTCACTTTCCATTTCCCACTGTCCCCCCACTGTCCCCCACTGTCACTGGCACTTGGGGGGGCCAAGTGGGTCTCTATGGCTCTCTACGAGTATGGGCTGGGCTGGGCAGGCTATGAGGCAATGGTAATCGGCTTTAGTTGGTCAGTGAATCGTGACTGCCGCCATCAATGGATGGAACGATGGATGGATCGATGGATTGGCTAGGGCCAATAACTTCTTGGGCGATTTGAAAGCTTGCCCCCTGATTATATAACCCATGCCCCCCCCCCCCTCCCCCCTTATTGACAGTTTCTTCGTGCGAATGCGATTATGATAACCCATAAATCACAGTCCCCAATCGATTGGCGGGCCTTGTGCCTCATGGCTTGGGTGGCAATGTAATCGAAGCATTTGCTGGTGGGTTAACTTTTTAGTTTCGCTTTTATTCAAAAAGTTAGTACACAAATTTGCTATAGTTTAGTGTTTAGACGTTCTCCTTCTGCCTAGACCACGACTTGGGGAGCGGCATAGGGAGCGGCGTAGGGGGATGCGAGGTAGGGGGAGGCATAGGGCGAGGCATAGGGATAGGCAGAGTAGGCAGCTCCCAGGGGAGTGGCATAAGGAGTAGCGTAGGCGGCGGCGGCCGTCAGGGGAGCAGCGGCGTAGCGGGCGGACACCAGGGCGGGGGCGGCTGGAACACCCGACACGTAGCGGCTGGAGACGGGTCCGGCGTACTCGAACGGAGCCGTCGTGTAGGAGGAGAGGGTGCCGTCGTAGTTGTTGCGGACATCCACCTGGCTGCTGCCTCCGGCGGCGGACAGGGGAGCCGTGACCACGGGAACAGTTGCCACTGGGGCGGTGGCCACTGGGGCGGTGGCAACGGGCAGACTGAAGGGAGCCACTATGCCGGGCTTGGCCGAGGAGCAGGCGATGAGGGCGGCGATAACCAACTGAAATGAGACAAAGAGTGCGAGATCCTGGTTAGATCTTCCATCGACGATTGACTGCATCCTCCAGATGTACTTACAAACTTGAACATTTTGCTGTGCTTGTGGTGGGGTTGTGGCTAAAGCTCTTGAGCGATAATGTTTATTCCCTTCGGATCGGGGGTCTTATATACTACTCTATCCAGTGATCGCTTTTGGGGGACATTCTGTCTGTATGTCTGTTTGTCTGGTTTCTGTTTTTGGTCGCTTCTTCTGCCGATCGATTGCCGAGTGCCGAGTGCCTGCCCCTGGGATGTGGATCGCATACCTGATGGCATCACCCACTGGACGACGTGCCACGATGCTTCAATTGCCAAATATTCGTATAATAATGTCGGAAGTTGTCCGACTCGATGTTCGTCTCTGCTCTGTGATCTACTTTGTATGCAACTACTACTGTGGATTCCAATGGGTAGCTGTCCAGTGGTTGCTGTCCGGTGGCTGCTGGTTGCTTGTTGGTCAATTTGCAGTCTGTTTGGGCCATCAAAATCTGCCGCCCTGCCCCTGCCACAGTCCCTGCTCCCCTATTTCGTACGCAATCTAAGCCAAATGGGCCATAAAATGGCCCAACCCCCCTCCGCCCGAACCTGCCTCCCTCCGAACGCCCTGCGCGAGCAAACCCCCCACTAAATGTCTCATTAGTTCGCTTTTTAATGCCTCGGATCCCCCATAAAACTCACTCGTAAATGCACGTCTCTCATCCTTGCCGCCAGTGCCACAAAGCCACGTTTTTATTACGCTGTTTGCTCCGTTTCTTCTGTTTCCCCAACCTGACCTTGACGCCATCTGTGTCGACAGGATGAATCGGAATCTGACCCTGCCACCGCCACTGCCACTGCCACTCCTCTCTCTCTCTCTCTCTCTGTCCCTCCCATATTGTTCCGCAGATCAGTCAGGCGCCTTAATTGGCCATCGAAGTGGAGTGGCAGAGAGGCAGAGCGGCAGAGAAGCAGCGAGAAACAAGCAACCATCAAGCATGAAGCATCCAAGCAAGCATCAGCTAGCGTGCTGCTGGTCGAAACCGGCTCTTGGACTTAATGAGCCATCCGAGTGCGGTCACGTGCTGGCCGCTGGTCCATCGTCATCATCGTCATCTCATGTGATGGCCAGCGATTTGCATTGCTGTACTTACACTCTCTCTCCCTCTCTCTCTGTATGTGTCTCTATCTCTCTCTCTCTTGATGTTTGCTGTGAGCATGGTAATCCATCAAGAAGTAGAAAGAAACATTCATGGAGATCTCTTTGGCCGAGAGGATCCTCTGTGGAGATACAGAATTGCGAAAAAAGATAGAGCATCTCCACTTCTACTTTATTCTGAGCCACCGATCAGATCAGATGATTATGACGCTCTCAGTGATCTCTCAAGGCTGTCGCGATGAGTCGATCGGCTGTCGGTTCGCTCCACGTTCCACACATGTAACTGTATCCGTGATGCTGCCACCGCAACAGGCGGTCGGTCTGTGACCTCTCTTTTTTCCATTCCATTCTTAAGATAGTTTCTGGGCTGAAATTCTCAACTGAGGACGCCAAGATTTTCCAGTGAGTCAAGCACGGAAATACTATACCACGAGTACACACCATCTCCACCATCTCCGTCTCCCTCTCCATCTCCCTCTCCATCATCATTACCATTTCTGCAGACATCAAGATCTTGTATCTTCCATCTTCACACCACTCCACACTCCATAATCTGCAATCCACAATCCACTCACTTCCTAGTCAACCTTTTTGATCGGCTTAGATCGGTTAGCCCCTTCAGCAGCACCCTGGCCCCTGGCCACTGGCCCCTGGCGGGGAGCGCTCCCCCCTCTTTAAGGCCAAGAATTATGTGGCTGTGGGCTGTGGGGTAGGGTACCGTTTGTTTTAATGGATTTTTCGAATTGAAATTTATTCAGAACATGCGGGGACAGATTCCTGTTTTTGTTTTTGTGGGAAAGCAGGTTCTAACCCATCCCCGGGATACCCGGAATACCCGAGATCCCCCAGACCCAGATCCAGATATCAGATTTGAGTTCCGTTCCCAGATTCTGATCGATGACACTTTGGGGCTTTAATTGTCTCTCGATAAATATACGTCAGATCTAAGAGTTAAGAGTTAAGCGTTAGGCGATAGGAGATAGGCGTTAAGGAGGAATGGAATAGATTGGGGCTTCGATTAGGTTTAAGCTATGTTTTAATAGATCTGAGACTATGCGGCTCTCCTCTGTCTGTCTGTCTGCTCTGTGTGCTCTGTCTTCCAATGCCAAGTTTAAGGTTTAAGGTCTTTGGTTATGAGTTGAGTCGCGAAACATTCCCAATGGCCAAAAGAGATGATGATGGAGAGGAGCTCTCTTGGCCCGATTTGTGTGTATTTGTATGTAAATTAGTTGGCCCATCCACCCGATGGATCCGACTAGAGTGGACTGGCGTGGACTGGCGTGGATTGGAGTGGAATGGAGTGGGGAGTGAAAGGTGTAAACCATTGGGTGAAGACCTCTTTTTTGTGTTGCTTTGGGGGCGACCTTCAGCACTCTCGAATGCGCGTATTATGCAAATGCACCAAACGATGGCCGAGATGGCAATGAGAGGAGGAGGATGGCCAATAGACTCGGAGATACGTTTAGATGGCAAGTTTATTTTAAGTGTTTAACAAGTAGGGTGTATTTGGGGTGTATTCGCTATGAGGAGGAGCAGTCACCATCGCAGTGTGCGGATCAGTCGGGATGTGACACTGTCCATTATCCATTAACTTTATTATTATTATTATTTGTAATTTGTTGCTTTAGTCTACTGATGATGGCATTCCAGTCCGTGGCTAGCGCCTCTGGATCTGCGGGGTGCCGTAGGAGGTGAGTCCCGTGGTGTGGGGCACGCTGGCGTAGGGCGCCCCCGCCTGAAGGGGCAGCTGGGCCACATTGAGCGGGGCCAGGCCGAAGGGCACCGGCAGCTTGAGGTTCAGCGAATTGGCATCCGCGGAGGCGACTCCGCCGGCAATGGCCCGGCCAGTGGCAGCGGCAAGCGGGGCAGCCTTCAGTGCCTGAGACTGGGGTTGGGCTGCCGCCTGGACAGTGGCTGGCAGGGGCGCCGAGGGTGCTCCGAAGACATAGCCCTGGCTGGTGAGTGCCTGCGTGAAGGCAGCGTGCTCCAGGTGGGGGGCAGCGAACTGTCGGGCCAGTTGCTGGTACTGTTGCTGCGGCTGCGGCTGCTGGGCATGCTGATACCTCTGCTGCTGCTGCTGTTGCTGCTGCTGCTGTGGCTGCAGCACTGGCTGCTGTCGCGGGGCGGGGTAGTGATAGTAGGCCACCTGGGAGCTGGGGGTGATCGTGTACTCCAGGTGGGAGACGTCTCCGAGGGCGGCATTGAGCAGCTGCAGGAGGAGCATCCACAGCAAGGATACCTGAAAGTGTTTCGATTGGGGATTAATCCTTCTTCTCGGAGCTTTCTTTTGTTCACTTTATGGCATCCAAAACTCTCACTCACTTTGGGGCTCATTGTGTTTGGTTAAAAAAATTGAACTCAAAAAAAACTGTCTTCACTTTGTGGCATTCGATTATTCCCGATTATCGATCGATTCTCAGTACTCAGTGCTCGGATCGCCTCTCTGTTCGATTCTTGGATTCACGGATGATCGATCCACCGATTCCTAAATGATGTTCCCCTGCGAAGCTTTGGCAGCTGATTAAAATTTGTGCCCCCGCCGAAGATGCTTTTTATAGCAGGTGGTGCGGAGTCTCTGCGGAGCAGAGCGTAGAGGGGTGGGGAGGTGAGGTGGGGTCTGTCTCTCTGCGGTTCTCAGACCTCAGACCCGTTCGCCTGCACTCTGCCTACCATCGACTCTTCTCTGAGAGTCCCTCTCTCTCTCTCTCGCTGTCTTTTTGCTGCTTCTTTTGTTGTTAAGCTTTTCGGCATTTTGTGGCTGTCGCTGCTGCCGCTGCCGCCGCTGCTGCTGTTGCTGCTGTTTTTGTTTTGCTTTGTTTGCGGCCAAGTGTTGATGTTGATTTGTTGTCTCTTAACAAAGCTGTCCATCCGTCTGTCTGTCTGTCTGTCTGTCGATTGTTGATACGCTCGTAGTCGTAGTCGTAGTCGCTGCCCGAACTGGTGTTTGGTTTTCCTTGCATACTCGAATCGGTGTATAAATAAATCAATGTTGGTCATTTTTATTGGCATCCGAACTATGCAACAAACCGAGTCGCCAGGGGCTCCGCCCAGGGGGTGCCGTTCGCCTGCCAGAACCAGGAACCCCCTCTGGCCAGACTCCACCCCTGCCCTGGCCCCAGTGGGCGGGAGCCCATTAAACAGAATTCGAGTGTCATGTGACAGAAGCCCAAATGCCGCACAAACATAAAAGCCATTAGCCACACACACACACTAACACACACACACACTCTAGTGAGGACTTGTGCGGGTTTTGCATGCTAAACGAATGATAGATAGATAGATAGATAGATAGATAGATAGATAGATAGATACAGGTACTCGCATATGTATGCATGCAGATGTCTCTATCAATCGGAATACTCATGTATATGTATGTATGTATATACGATTGACCTCCCAATCGAATCACATTCGCATCTCATTTGAAGCCCATCACGGATTGAATTGGATCTTTAAACTATTGACCCATTTCATATATGAGAGATACAAGAGAGCTCCGCTCTCTCAACAACTGTTGAGGTGGGTCAGTGGATGGATGGAGTATTCTTCCTCTCGGAGATCCCACCACTCTCATGCGATCTCTCTCTCTCTCTCTGTGTTTGTCTCAGTGTCAAGCCGCGCCTTTGACCAAATTGGCAAGCCACCAAAAGCCTCCATCGATGATGGCTCTCGAGCTCGCCTCGAGCTGCCATGAACACACACACACACGCACACACACACACAAATAGATATTTGAATTATTTATGTCTATCGGGGTTTTAATCATAATTAAATCGCTGTTGGCTTTTGGCTGTCGGTTCGTTCTGCGCATAAATTGTCGAGTCTCCCGCCCCCCGCCCCCCGCCTTTCGTCTCTCCTCTCGCCTCTCGCTCACACACTAAACATAACAACATTATAATTTGGGTTTAATTAATTGCTAATTTGAGGAAATAAATTCATTCATATTTATACGCATATTTATACACAGACACATACGGGCACATACGGGCTATACGGCTATACATTTATACGGCTATTTATGCGGGTGGAAACGGGTGGAGCCTACCAGCCCTGGTTGGCGGCGTAGGACAGAGGCAGCGGTGGTGGAGCCCCGTAGACGGCGGCTGGCGATGGAGGAGGCGCCTCAAAGTGCAGCTTGTATCTGGCATGGAAGGCTGGCGGTGGTGGTGGTGCTGCTGCTGCAAACTGGTAGCCAGGGGGTGGTGCGAATCTCGGCACGAACTGCGAACGGGGAGGCGCTGCAACATAGTGGGACGCCGCATACTGGAGGGGAGGCGGTGCTGCTGCATACTGAAGTTGGGGCTGTGCTGCAAATCCGGAGTACGTTGTGGTGGTGGTGGTCACTGGAGGCCCCAGGGAGTACTTGATGGCAGGAGCAGGGGCCGCGGCATAGGCAGCGGCAGCGGCGTACTTGAAGTGGACCGCAGGGGCAGGAGGTGCGTGGTGGAAGGACGGAACAGCTGCATAGCCGTAGGCGGCGGGAACGGTGACGGTGTCGGAGACGGCCACGGGGGCAGGCACTGCCACAGGTGCGGGAACAGCCACAGGAACTGGAGAGGGCACCGGAACGGGCACAGGCACCTGCACCGGAAAGGGAACTCCAACCGGAACGCCCACTGCCTGTGGGCGGCCGTGGAAGAAGCTGGCCAAGGCCGGAGCAGATCCCAGGCAGATCAAGGCGCCCAACAGAGCACTCTAAACGGCGCGGGGGGGAGGGATTATCCAATTATTAGTGCATGTAATACTGCCACCCAAGTCTTGGGGCTCTTCTGCTCTTACAATATTCAACATTTTGGGTTATGCTTTCCTCCGATTCCAATTCCGTATTCCGTATTCCGTATTTGGTCTTAACTTCACCGTCCAACACTTTCACACGTAATGAATCGATTTTCGGTACCATTGCAGGTTTATATAGTACCGCCGATCCATGATAAACCACGATCCGAGTTGCGTCAAAGAAGCAGAAGGAGGAGGAGGAGGAGGAGGAGGGGGAGCTGAAACTGAAACTGAAACTGGAGAAAGAGAAGTCCGGCGAAAAGTAAAAACTCCATTAAGGGATCTGCGCACGACGTGCAATCGACAAAGCGACAAGCGAATCGTGCGGCAAATGCACATTGGGGCATTGGGGCACTGCGCAGGCACTACAAAGTCGTTTGGCAATGAGACATCCCCCCATCCCGATCCCCAAGCCCAACACATCCATCGGATATGACACGAAGTGAGTATACGTATATAAGTACAACATATAGCATAAGGCAATGTTGCAATCGATATTATGTGGGGGTGGGGGGGTTGTATGCTGCCACCTGATAAACGATACATAGAAACATCAAGAAGAAAGCAGCCATGGCTAGAATCTGCTTTGCTCCTGGACATACAATGTTCTAGATATGATAGTATATGTTAACCTCCATTTCGAGTGCTTAAGATGTTCCTGAAAGTGGGATCTCATCTTTGTAATCCCACTGGGATAACTCCAATCTTGAATCTTTACTCATTCACAATCCATGGATTGAATGGACCAAATTTATGCGCACACGCCAACTGCAACTTGGACTTGCTGCCCCTGCCCCTGCCACTGCCAGCAGCTGCATGAACAACAACAACAACAACAGCCACAGGGTGGCACAAAGAGTGGCAACGTGGAATGGCGATCACGTTCCGGGCACCTTTTTATGCCTTATGACTCTCTGATTGATGGCCGATGCCAAAATATAAATGCCAAAATATCACACGGCCAGTGGAGAGTCGATTTATTGCCACCGCCAGCAGAGCCACAGAGCCACAGAGCCCACAAAACCCGAACGAACAGCCAAGACGCGGGGTCTCAATTAGCCAGGCCAAGCCCCCAAAGCAGGCAACAGAAGGGAGGAGAAGCACCGCCTAAAAGTATGCCCCACTCCCTCTCGCGGGGCCACATAAGAGAAATGCTCTGTCGTAAACAGAGGATTTCCCTTTCGCGTGGCCAATTAAATGGCTGCCAAATGCGCGACACGCGCTCATCGAGAATGTCAACAGAACAATGAAAACAAAGGGAGAGGTGACAGGGGAGAGTGGTGGGAGGGGAAGCCCTGAAGGGCTCCCCAAAGAAGAAGATATTACCATAACGAAGTGGCTAAATCAGAAATCGATATGCACCTTCGCTGAACTGAGAGCACCCACCCCCTACCCCACCCAGCACCCAGCACCCAGCGGTGTACAGTACCACCAAGCACTGAGAGGAGTACTGGGAGAAGCACTGGATGGCTGTGCTGAATGTGCCTGCACCTCGTGCCAGTCCTTGAGGCTGCCGCTGGCAACAGGCAACAGGTGCCTCTCGAGGTGCCTCTCTAGAGTCGAGTCCCGTCCCCGTGTGTTCCTGCGGCAGTTAATGTAATGGGGGATAAATCCGCTGCACGTGGTGCGTTAACAGTTTTGGGGGAAATCCATCCATCCCAGTCAACACTCGCGCTCTTAAGCGCTCTTAAACGAAGTTCCCCTTTGATTGCAGTTTTGTTTGTAATCTCATGTTCTTATTAATAGAACCTTCTAGCACACAACACACAACATACAACGCCCACCGCACAACGCCCAACGCCCAACCCTGTCAATGAACTGTGCTCTCTCTCAAGGTCATCTCCGGCAGGGCACGCTCTGCTGCATGGGATTATCGAGTGCAAATCCCTTCAGCATGCAATAACAGAATAATCAGGAGCAAGCAGAAGCCGAGTGGCAGGACGGCAGAGCCAGTGTCATTGCTCCATGACAAGGTCAGTCCATCTAAAGGGAGTCCATCCAGGTCCAGCGTCCTGGTCCAGCTGCGTGTGCATTTCCCCCAGTGCACGTACGTGAAAGTGTACGTGCCAGGGATCAGCTTTTCCTGGTAGTCGGTTGACCCTTGCTCTGGCGTTTAGTTCGTAATTAATTTTCCCCACTTGTTCCGTGAGGGAAACAAGAGCTCAGCTCAGCTCTGCTCAGCTCTGCTCTGATTTGGTGCTGCTCCTCATATTTCCTCGTCTCTGACTGGCATTTCAATGCAGCTTCTAATCGGCTTCGGACTCTGTTCTCAATGTGGCTTCTAATTGCAACACAGATGCTGCCTGGGGGATGTGTGATGTTTGTGGCGAGGTCCTTGCTCCCTGCGGTCGATGGCTTGTGAATAATGCAAGGCAGGAGCACAGTTTTCGCATGAATAATCCCATTTTTCTTAGCATACTCTACGGCCAGAATGGAATGGAATGGGAAGCTCTAAAGAGCCGCCGCATGCCATCTATCTACTCAGACTTCCACTCAAAGAGAGACCCGACCCACTGCCAGGGGGAGCTGAACGAACGAACAGGTGTGTTTCCGTTACGAGGTTGTGGGAATCGGCCGAGATGCAAGTGTGCCATGAGAGAGCAGCTGCCCCAAGTCGCAAGCCCCCAAGTGATGCATATGCATCCACTTAGTGTCATTTGCTCAGCTCGAATGCATATTCAACGGCTCCGCTGCACTCCGCTGCTCCGCTGCTCCACTGCGAGAGATGTAGGAAGCTGAATCTGCCGGTCCCGCCTCCGCCTTCGCCTCCGTCTCTGCCGCGGCCTCCGCCATGGGGCATGGAGACATTGTCGTCTGGCTGTCGTCTGTTGTCTGTTGTCTGTTGTCTGTCGTCTGTCGTCTGTTCGGATCTGCGAAGGCTGTTCTCTTGTTGCCAAATTATCGCTTGACTGGCTAATGGTAACGCCGTTGGCCGTTGACTTAATAAACTCGTAATTATGACATGGTTTATGATCATGGGATCATGATCGCAAGCAGCAGAGGGCGGCATCGGATCGGATCATATCGGACTTGCATTTGGACACAATTGTGTGTTGCACATTCCCCAAGGTCGTGGAGACAAGCCCAACAATGGCTTATTGTTGTTATTGTTGTTACTTTTGCATTTTATAATTTATTTCGAAGACTCCTCCCTCTATCACGAGCAGATCTATCTATCTATCTGTCTATCTATCGCGAAGAGATACATTTCCCATTGAGTTGCCATAAACATGAACAAGATTTTTCCATTTGCGCATAAATTATGCTTTTGAGGCCAGAATGTCTTAGCAGTAGTGTCTCTTGGAGCCGGCAATAGCCGGCAACAGCCAGCAATAAAACGGTAATTAAGTGGCTTATTTCACTTCTGACTAACTCCTGAGGTGCTCCAATTTTTCACTTACGAAACGAGGCGAAAATACCATTTAGCGAGTAGCCAGATTCCGCGGAGTCCCCAGAGCCAGAGTCGCCATTGGATTCCATTAATAAATACATATTTCGACGCACTTTCCTCTCGTTTCTACCAATCCCACTTCCACTCTTCCACTCTCCACCCTTCTCAGTTGCAGTCCTACCCCCTCTCTGGTCAACCTGTTGGCAGGCTCACGCGCTTGTCACTTGTCGCTTGAGTCTTTCGTTTGTCCGTCCGGTCCGTCGATCTGCAATGATAATTGCCGGAGAGGGGCAGGGGAAGGGGCAGGGGCTGGTGGCTGTTGCTGCCAAGGCGTTGGTTGCAATGCTATGAAATATTTTGTTTTTTCCTCCGAACATTTCAAAACATTTGTCGGGAGTCGTCGCGTCGCGTCGATAGGAATTGCTCGAGTTGCTTAAGCGAAATTAATTTGAAGTGCAATTGAATGTGGAATGGAATGGAATGGAATGGTTGGGGGTATGAAAAGGGAAACAAGTCAGAGTACAACTCAAAATATGCATCCTTACTTATCCCAATATACCAGCACAAACCTTCACTTCTACCGAATACTCAAAGATGGACTAATCTATCCAAATGCATAGCTAAATCATTGATTTACTCTATGTTTTAACTGGGGAAATCCTTCAATGGATTCCCTTGATCTATACTGATCTATAGACATAGATTTACTCCCAGTCCCCCCGCTCCCAAGGACAAAAGATCGTTTTGTTTTATGTTTTTTGTTTATTCAAAAAAAAAAAAGAAAGTGTCGAAGCCTTGAGTGCAGTGAAATTTGCACGGAAAATAGCAAAATCATTGAAACTTGATCTCTCGTTATCTCGGTCTCGCTCTCGCTGTCTTGCTGTCTCGCTGTCTCGCTCGGTGCCTCCTCCCTTAGGTCTCTAGATGTCTCTGTCTCTGGATGTCTGTCTATGGGCTCGGGCTCGGAGCTCTGTGGTGGTTCTGGGTGGTGGTTGCGGGTCAAGAAATATGTACACAATTCGGATTTGGGTTCCTTCGATGCCGGATCCTGATGCCTACGAAGCGCGAATCCTCACACTTTGACGGCAGCAAAATGCGAATGTCCCGTCTTCAGAATCTCTCGATGGATGGATACGAATGGAAATGGGTGGGTGGGTGCACGGATGATGAGGGTCGTCAACGCAGAGTCGTGGTGTCCACTCAGTGTCCTTAGTGCAGGTATCCGTGTCCGAGGCCGGCGTATCCCAGACTGCCGTAGCTGCCGTAGCCCCCATAGCTGCCGTAGCCGCCGTGGTAGGTGGAGGTGGTGTGCAGGGCCGGGGCGGCGTGCACCAGGGGGGCGGCGTGGATGAGGGGAGCGGCGTGCACCAGGGGGGCGGCATGCACCACGGGGTAGGCCTTGGTGGCCACCTTGTAGGTGTTGGCGTACGAAGTGGCCACCGGGTGGTGTGCCACAATGGGCGCGGCGTAGCTCTTGATGATCGGGGCGTGCGAGATCACGGCCGGGGCGTAGGCGGGAGCCAAGGCGGCGCCGTATCCCAGTCCATAGCCATGGCTATAGGGCGAGATCACTCCGGCATTGGCAGCGGCGCACAGGGCGGACAGGAGGGCGATCTACAGTGGGGTGGGGGAAGAGTCTATCAGTAACGTAATCCTTGGGTCCTCTGGGCGGTGCATCCTTACCAGTTTGAACATTTTGCTGGTTGGTTTGTGGTTGTGCGAAAGACTTCTGGACTGAAGAGCTG
Organism: Drosophila azteca; assembly: GCA_005876895.1. NCBI lineage: Eukaryota > Metazoa > Arthropoda > Insecta > Diptera > Drosophilidae > Drosophila > Drosophila azteca. Next base: position 4,762,899 of record VCKU01000014.1, on the reverse strand, counting down.
ACTGTGTTATGCTTAGACGTCTCGTGTTGCCGTGTTATTTATACCCGCGACCCGAAACATGGGAAATATTCTGACAAATCATGGCCAGAGGAGCAACAGAGAGGGCAACACCCAAACGCCCGTTCATTGTAAGAGAGGGAGAGACAGCGACAGCGACAGATCGGAGGCACAGATCGGGCGAGCGTGAACGCCCCTGTCAGCAGCCGAGAGCGCCGAAGCTTTGTGCATTCGCCGCCGACCACCGCCGCCCGAGAGATCGCGAAAGAGATCATTCGAGACTCGCCAGAGTCAGAGCCAGAGTTAGAGTTAGAGCCGAACCACAGTCCCAGTCGCAGTCGCAGTGGCAGCGTCTCATGGAAAAACCTCTTGGATTTGCCATTTAATTCAATTTGTACTTTTTCGGCTTCCATTGTTGGCTTCCACTTCGGAAGGCAGGGCAGGGCAGGGAGGGCGGGGAGGGCCAGGGGGGGAGCTCTAACGGGTGCATTTAAATCCATTCATCCATTCCCATCGAGATTCGTGTGTGGAAATTAGCAATTGTCTCTCGGCGGTTTAGTTCTAAGAGAAATTCCCTCCCGCCTTTTGGCTGCTTTCAATGCTTTATTTGTGCTGGAAACTTGTACACACGACCAAGGGGTCAAAGGGGAACCCTTCCTGCCTTCCTTCCTTCCTTTCTGGGACTCGTCTTACCATCTCAACCATCTAAATGCGAGTTGGTATTGTCCTCCATCCCATTCAAAAAGCAAAATGCTTTGACATCTGTGATTAGCTGATCTCTAAATCCTTTCTAAAACGCCTTTGATTATCAATCAGCCGGCTGACCGGCTGGCCAACTGACAGCTCATTACAGATATGTGCGCGGGGGGGAGAGGAGAGATCCGTAGGTGTGGAAAATGTGGTTGCTCCAATCGGAGGCAGGCAGCAGGCAGCAAGCAGCAAGCAGCAGCCTCTCCACGCACCGCAAAACGCTCCGTGAAAAATTGGCCACTTTAATAACTGACAACAATTTGTGGAACGAATTGGAGTGGAGTGGAGTGGAGTGGCGTGGAGTGGTGCAGTTGGTCAGTGGCTCGGTGGTTCGGTGGACAGCTGGTTTGCATGCATTAATTTTTAAACTGATTTCTTATCGCTTTCGGCTGGAGGCAGACATGGCTTATGCGTAACTTGGTTGTAAAGAAAATCAATTGCCAATGCAGGTAAATCATATTTGCCGGATTTCGGACTGCGGATTTGGGATTTGGGATTTGGCATTTGGCATGATGTTGGAATGGCCTGCCAGATTTCCTAATAGCCATTCTTAATTTCCATCTGTCCGGCAGTCGTTCGCATCGTATCGCATCAAAAGATCTTCTGTACAGCGAAAGAATTGCGAAATATTGTCACCTGAGTTCGCGAACCTTGGGCTGAAGTTTTTGAATCAAATTCAGAGTGAGACTCGGATTCAGATTCAGATTCAGAATTCTCAGAGGCGAACAAAGCCCGGCTTAAAGTTTATGACTCATAAATCAATAAACCTTTCGGCCCGAAGCTAAAGCTGGGGACAATTCATTCTTCGGCTTTGACCCTGGACATCGCTGCTTGATTGGCTTCGAGTACGGGCGGCTCATGGAAATGCAAATCTGCATATCAACGAGGCTTAAACTAAATCAAGCACAGCCCCAGCCCCAGTCCCAGCCCCAGCCACAGCCACAAGCACAGCCGAAACAGTCGAAAGCAAACCCTTCACCAAGCCGACACCTATCGGTGCCTATCGCCTATCGCTCTATGGGGGCGACGTGGCGGGACGGGGAGGGGCGGGGCGGGGCGACGGTTATGCAAATTGCTGCCAAATTGTCGCATAAATCTAAATCGGACGAGGCTTGATTGACACAAAACAGGATGCCAAATTGCGTGGCTATCGATTGATCCATTGATCCATGTGGCCACTGCCTGCCACCCACCCTGCGGATTGTGGATGGCGGATTGTGGATAGCGCATTGTAGATTGTGGTTCGGATTCGGATTCGGAATCGGACTCGGGTTCGGATTGCAGCCGGTGGTCAGAAAGCTGGGCCTTTCTTGTGGCCTGTAATTGCATTTTAATGGCCTCCCAATTGCATTCAGCGTGTGTGCGCCTGCCCGACCGCCTGCCCCCTGCCCGCCTGCCATTGGGCAATGCCCCCACACAGTCCACAGTCCCCATGCATTCGACGATGCATTCGATGCATTCGATGCCGATTCCGATTTCCCAAGCACAACGCCCAAAAAACTTTGATTGCCAACAAATCATTCAAAAAGTTGAAATTAAAAGCCGTCAATTTTCAAACTCAAGTGAGTTTCGGGTCTACTTTTTTGCTGATTTTCTCCACAGTCCGCAGTCTCCACAGTCTCCACATGATTTATGCGATATTTCTGAGGAAATCGTCAAAGTAGACATTTTTTCGGGAGAAGCTTGAAATTTCACAAGATTGGAACCAGAGCGGAGCGGAGCGGAGCGGGGCAGAGATCTGTCACGGATTTCATGGATTAGAAAGAGGAGGAGAAGGAGGAGGAGATTCGGTTTAGTTGCATTTCATTAACACGTTGACCGCAAAAAGTTATTATTTAATTTGATATAGTTATAGTTATAGTTATAGTACGAGTTATAGTTTGCATAATTGTGGGTTCGTTCGGTGGTTGGTTGGTCACCGGCCAATTTGCATTTCCATGTACATACATACCATATATGTATGTACCAGTATGTATGTACTGATGTATGTGCTCTGGTGACTCCCAGCCGTGTGATTCAAGTGTGTCCAATTAAGTATTAAGTATACCACATGGTGGACGCTATGCGACGCGGTCAAGGTCATGCTTAGCTTAGCTTACCTTACCCCAGCATTGTCGCAATGTCGTGCAGGTTACAATGTACTCGTACTACAGCAGCGACAACAACAACAACAGCAACAACACCTTCAATTACATGTTTTATAATGATTAATAATCCGAGAAGCAACAACAACAACAACAACAACAGCTGCAAACTGTAACAAAACAATGGCCCAGACTGAGAGGCAAGACTGCAGAAATTGGCAAGGGATCGGTGCAATCTTGGATGACTGATGGGTGGATACTCTTCTAGATATCATTTCATTCTCTTGGGAGGATTGGTCAATGTCTCATTTCTGGTTACACAAATCACACTCTTTATATACTCTATGTACATATATATGCCACAAACATTACTATACCTCACAGAGACTCTTCTCCGCTTTCAGGGTATTCGTCAGCGCTTTGAAGAATGCTTTTCCACCGACTGTCGGGGCATGGCAAATGTCGAGCAGGCACCGCTGTGAAGAGCTCTGTACACACACACACGCACCTGGCAGAGAGAGAGAGAGAGAGACGACAACCAGAAAGACGGCCACAGCCACATTTTCATTAATGGAATTAAAGTGAGTTACTTTTCCTTCTCCGCCCCCCCGCCAGTCGGAGATCTCTTACCTTCAGGTTCAGCTTCAGCTTCAGCTTCAGATTCAGATTCGAGGTTGGGCCAACAATTATCATTTGCGAAATTGGTTTCACTTTGTAGTTCTTTCTGTTTTTCCATTTGTTTGGGGACATTGCGCAATGTGCGGCTCAGAGAGCACGTACAGAAATTGTTGTTACTGGTTGCTGTTTCTGTTTCTGTTTCTTCGCCTGTTGCATGCCAAAAACTATTTCGGACACCGATCCGTCTGACAGCTCCAGCGAGTCGCAGCGAGTGCGATTCCCCCGATTGTCAATGCAAATTAAACGAAATTCGCATCATAATTAAGTGCTGCAACTGCGGGCACAGCCACAGCTACGCAGCTACACAGCTACTGCCACTGGCACAGCTACCACATCGAGAACGGCACACGCCCCTTTTTGGGGCTCGTAAATTAAAGCGGCAAACGCCTTGCAGCATTCTGTTGGCAGCATTCTGGGGTTTCTTCTTGTCACCAAATTGTATGCAAATTGCTCTTCGACTCTGACTGACGGGACGGGATCCCAAGAGATTTATGTTGTCGAAATAATGGGCTTTTAATTGAATTTACTTTTCATGTGCGGGGCACCCACTGCAGACACCCACACACACACACACAAACACACTCCTCCTGTACTTCTGTATTCCCCTCAACCGATCGTTGGTTGTGTGTGTGTGTGTGTGTGTCGAATGCATCTAATTAGACTTTCACTTTTTGCTGTTTGCTGTTTGCTTTATGGTTTTTGTCTGGGATTGATTGTCTGTAGATCTGCGATTGTTCTAGAGAGCAAATCCGTTGACTTTTGTGGTTACTCACCCTGAACTTGGGCTGATTTGAAATCAAATCAAATTACGACGCCCAGATCCAGATACATCTACAGCTACACAGCTACAGCTACAGCTACAGCCACGATTATAGACACCTGCACAGTGTACAGGGTGCAGAGTCATAGCGCGGATAGAGGTGGCAATGGATGCCGACACGAGCTGGTAGATGCCAAGCGAAGTTTCCCACCCAAAGGCGGCTCTAGCACGCTGCGATCTCCAAGTGCTCCGCTTTAGTCACTCTATGCTTCGAGCACTATAACTATAGAACTATATACATACATACATATTTCTCACCCCAAGACCGCGAAAACAAAAGCAGAAAAGCAGAAAAGCAGAAAAACAGCTGAAATCAGCGTGAGTCGAGCTGCGAGCTGCGAGCTGCTTTGGGAACTCGGATAACTATAAAAAGTCAATTAGACTTAATGATAGCCGCAGCTAAACATTAAATTCATGTACGTAAATTACACAGAGAACACAGAGCGAAACAACAAAGCAACAAAAACAAGAACATGCGCAGGAAAATAATAAAAACCAAAACGGATTCGATTTCAGGGCAAGAGACGGCAAACAGCCAACAGCCAACATCCAACAGCCAGCAAGCAAAAGATCAAACACAATGTCGATGCCAATTTGGAATCTGTGTGTGGATTCTGTGTGTAATCGAGGAAGTTGCTTGGGGCCTGTTTCTGTCTTTGGTGTCTCTGGTGACTCTGTGGGGCTTATGTATGCAACTCCATTCCGACAAAAAGCGGTTTGCAGCAGTGCGTCTGGTTTTGTATAATTCAGTCATTAAAATTAATAAGACAATGCAGATCACACGCCCCAAAAAAACATAGGAAACACTTGTAGGCGCTGCAAGAACTGGCCAAACGAGGCATTTCCCAAACGTTTAGGCCTGGAGGCGGATGTGGTTGTGGCTGTGGCTGTGGCTGTGGCTGTGGATGTGTCGACTATTACAGATCTAATTACATGGCGTATGAGTGATTTTGAATGGTGTCTTGGCCAGTCACACCGATAAGGCCATAAGGCTGGGATAAGACCACAGCTTACCCGTACTCTAGCCGCCTTCTACCTCCTGCCTCCCCCTCCATTTGCAGCTAATTAAGTTGCGTGTTGCCGCTGACAGGCATTCAGATACAGATACTCAGACTGGCATTCACATTCGCACTCGTTCGGATGCAGACAGTCAGACAGACAGACAGACACGAAACACCACAAAAATGGAGCCATTCCCAGTGGACAGAGTCAGAGTCGACTTCTACTGGTATTAGCCCAACTATTTGTCGTTTTATGTTTGATTAAAGTTCTCAACTACTTTGGGGATTGTTTATAGCCATCGCTGTTTAGTGGTTCAACTCTGAAGGAAGTTTCCATTCATTTCCTTATGGAATTACCGCAATCCAAGATCTGATTTCTGGCAATCAATTAAGCCTCAAGCTTCCATGGGATTTGATTGAGGCAAAGCCTTAATTCATTGTTCGAAATGTTGCATTGGTTCCCAGCTTTTGGTCAGGCATTCCACTGATCGTTTGCGGCCTTTTTGTGGTTAATTATCTCTTGTGAGCTTCCGCGAGCCAAAGCTTAGCTCAGACTTCGAAAGCTTCTAACCAAAAGCTTAGCCTGAGAGCCCATACCGAAGGTATGCAACGATTTTTCGAGACGAAACTTAAAGCTTTGGCACGATTGGATCGTGCACGCGCATGCTTGTCGTCGTTCGGCTCGGCCGTTGCATCTGATTTGCTTTGTTGTTTTCTTTGAGTATTTTCCTCTCTTTCCGCTGAACTCTTTGCTGGAATCGCTAGAGTCCGTGTTAAGTGCAATTCAAAGATTTATGCCGACTGTTAAACCGTCAAGTGATTTACACCTCGCGGCTGTAAGAATCCGTCTTGGACATGGACATGGTTTCGCTTGGCTTGCAGTTGCCTGGAGCCGCCGCCAAAGTGGAGCACAGCTAACACAATGGTAACCGTTGGCAACATTGGGCGAAGCAGCAGCTACAACAATGGCAGCTACTTGGTTCAGTGATTAAATCGTTTCGGGGCCTGTCGTATGTCTGTCTGTCAGCGTCTGTCTGTCTGTCGTGTTATATGTAAGTATCTTTGGCTTCTGTTGGGGTCTGGTATGGCATCTCGTTTTCTACTTTTGGCCACTTTTCGTCATGTTTTTCCTCTTAATTAAATTAGGCCCAAGGTCGCCCCCGAAATGGGCTGGGAATCTTGGAGCAGGCAGAGGCATTGGGTGGGTATCTGCTGTTCGCTCTTTGGTATATGCTTAATTAACATCAAAGTTGAGAGAGAACGAGGCATACGCGCATAGTATATGTATGTATGTATGTATGTATGCCATGGCATGTGATGTCTGATCTGCGTTGGCGGCACCCACCCAGAAATAGCCGAAAACTACGAGCCAGGAAAAGTCAGTCAGGCGTGGACTAGAGGCTGGTTATGCTAATGGCTTGGCTCTTTGTGGGGCTTGTGTGGGGGTGGCTCCCGATCGGGACCAGTTAGCCAAAGGCTGGAGGAGGCTGGCCAGCATCTGTGCGGCAGTCAAGTAGAAGAAATGAACGGGACGGGAACCTGCGGGTGGTGGGTGGTGGGTGCAGGTGGCTTTGTTACTGCCACAAGTCTGACAGCAGCGGCAGCGGCAGCGCATTGCCTTGGTCCAAACTGCTCGCTCAGTTACGCCCAAATGGGTCACTAATGAGGCATCTAGCCATCTAGCCATCTGGGCCTGGGAATAATGTGGCCAACGAAACAGACACAGCAGAGTCACAACTCTCGCTGATGGCTCGATTGTTTGTGCCAATTCTAACGTAAAGAAGATAATTCCCTCGTCTCTGCCTCTGTCTATGTCTCTGTCTATGTCTCTGTCTGGGCTATAAAACCAGAGCGTCTTCTTCGTAGCCAAAACACAGTCGACCCACAGTTCACCCAACGAAGATGTTCAAAATTGTGAGTTCCCCTGCAAAGTCCAGAGTCAAGGAGTCAGCTAATCCTTTGGACCGCCTCTTCCTGCAGCTGTTTCTTTTGTGCGCAGTCTACGCCGCCTTGAGCCAGGCTCGTCCCAGCTATCTGCACGGCTACGACGCCCTGGAGTACGCCCCCAGTGTGGTGGGGTACGAGAGCCTGGCGCTGCCGGCGGCCGTCTCCCACCAGAGCTCGACGGTGGTGCACGAGAAGCGTCCCTACTGGCGGCCCATTGTCGATCACCACTCGCCACTGCTGCGGGCCTCCTACGCCCCAGTGTCCTCCATCTCCTATGCCCCGCTGGGATATGCCGCCAGCAGTGCCGGATGGTACGAGCCGGGAGCCGGAGTCGGAGTCGGAGCCTGGAGCGGATCCCTCGGTGGCGGCTACGAGAGCATCTATCTGAAGTAGGGGGCCCACCCCATGGACCATGGACAATCGTTGGATAATAATTCACAGCATCTCAGATTGGATTCTTTTTTTTTTTTGTTTTTTTTTTGGTGCCCGCCTATGCGGTTGCTCCAGTATTTGGTATGATAATAAAGTTTGAGAATCTATAAAATCTCGGCTACAGCGTCCCATAAAGTCAGGCAGGCGTCAGGGCAGCCCAACATGACAACCCATCCTCAACCCATCCTCAACCCATCGCATGCCCATATTGCTCATCCGGTGCTCAATGTGATCCCCATATACTATACCGACTACTATGATCTTTCTGGGTGCTGCAGCTCTGCAGCTCGGGATGACAATGCCTCCTTGAACTCCCACTGGGGAGCCTGGGGCATCTGGAGGTTCTCCCTTTGTGGCTCTGTTCGCATCATGTTCGAATGTAGAACTGTTCTGGGCAGTGGCGCATTTGTTGGCCACCTTCTCTGACTCCCACTGCAAGAAACCCACGCTTTTCCATACCCTCGATCCCAGGACCTGGCCAAACGGAAGGCAAATGCAAAAATGCTGGACAACTACAGTTGTATATCGGATTACTTTATTTTTGTCGAGGGTCAGACACATGTCAACAAGGAACTGTTCAAAATCTTTCGTTCTCGGTCTCGCACCTTTTACCAGGCGTGGGCGGCGTATGTGAGGGGGGCGTGGTACTGGACAGGAGCAGCGGCGTAGGCCACGGGCGAGGAGTAGGCCACGGGGTGGGCGTAGGCCAGGGGAGAGGAGTAGGCCACGGGCGCGGAGTATGTCAGCGGTGCGGAGTAGGCGATAGGGGCAGCGGCAGCCACAGTCTTGACAAGGGGAGCGGCAGCCACAAGGGGAGCGGAGTGGACGGCGGTGGTCCTCACGACTGGGGCAACCACATCCTCCACCACCGGGGTGCTGTGCACCTGGGTGAGGCTCTGGTGGGAGACGGCGGTGGGCACGCTCTTCACCACGGCTCCGACCTTGGCCAGCGACGACTCCTGGACGATGGTGGTGGCTGGGGCGCTGTAGACGAGGGGAGCGGCAGCCAGATGGCCGGGCTTGGCGGCGACAACGGCCAGCAGAGCAGCGAGAACGAACTGGGGGATCGGAGAGAGTCAGTAAGTAATCCTTGTGCGGCCATCCGAAGATCCTTACCAATTTGAACATTTTGAGGGGGTTTTCGGGGCTTCTTTGACTTGTGTCGTGGAGAAGAGATGGACTTGAAGTGTGATTCGCTGAGGGACTGTCAACCCCTTTTATACTCGCACTTGAACTTCGCTTTGGTTTGCTTTGCTTTGGTGTGATGTGTCTCCCACACAGATACCCACCCATACAGGGACAGCACACCTATACGTATACGCATACGCATACGCATTGGCATTGTCCATTGAGGCGGATACAATCGGCGGTCGGTCGAACGTGCCTGAACGGATTCTTGTCTCTTTTTTCCTTCGTCTGCTGTCTGGGTTGTTGGCCACAAACCAGATTATTATTATTCGAAACCGATCTCCGATCTCTGCTCTGCACTCGCTCTCGCACTGGCACTGGCACTGGCACCGCCACCGGCACTGGCACTCTTTTCTTCCCCTTCCAGTGCCAGTAATTACTTCACTTATTTTCGGCCTCGCACTTGTTTCAGGCCAAAGTCAAAGCCGAACCCAAACCCACTCTTGTTTTCGTTTCAATTCTGGGGCTGCCTCATTAGTGGCGCACGTACCCGTTCTGGAAGGGGATTAAATCCGAAAAGAGAACGAGCCAAGGGTCCACAGCATATTTGTTCCAAGAACTTCTACCCATAAGAGAGCGAACATATCACTCGAATCAATCAAGACCAGCGCCAGCGCCAACGCCAACGCCAATCCAAACACCTGGCAACCGACAACTTTCCAGGAAACTTTTGCCGACTTGAGTTTCCATTAGGTAAATGCGCTTGCAGCTGCTTTCCTTATAAAAGTGAGTGTCCTCCACTCCTGGATGCCTTCCACATAAGTACGCCTGCATCAGAAAGACAATCAGTGAAGTTGGGCCAGAGATAACGCTGGGGAGAAAGCTCTTTAAATGCATTTCTAGAACTAGTTAAAGTATCTTTCGTTGTTGTTAGGTTTCTTCTCCATGTGCGGCTGCACTACAACGACATGCAGCCAGACGCAGGGTCCCAACTCCTACTCACTGGAGCTTCACTGATGAGATGTCGAGAACATCTATTCCATGAAACTTGAGGCAGCTGCCCGGCAGATCTTGGAGGCTTTTGACCAAAATCGAACAGCCCAAATGATTAACATATCACATTTACATACATATGTATCCATATATGTATACTCGTGGATTAAGCTAGTTGGTTTGTGCCCACTGTGCCAACTGGTCATACATATGTATGTACATACAGTATAATCCATTAGGAAATTAAATTTTAACTAATTCAATCATCCCATTGTTGGAGACCTGCTGAATGAAAGAGTTCAGTGACCATCGGGCCCTGTTGTCCTTGGAGCAGCTTGATGCCAATGGTCTTAGATGAGGTGGAAGACACCCCTAAAATCTATTTTCATTCACATACGGACCATAGGAGCGTTGAGGCGTGTCCAGGGCACATGTCCACGTTTGATGTTTACCCAAGCTGCAGGTGCAGCAGGAAGTACGTGCTAGGGAGCAACGAACCAGGACATGCCGTGCCGCCCATCTCTGTTATCTCTACCACGCGTGGACAGTGCTCAGAATGCACATCAGAGGTGCGACATGGAACCTGTGCTGCATAGATCAAGACTGATGAATGGCCGCCCATCGAGGAGAGAAAGGGAAAGATGGAAAACAGGCAGGCAATTTCGAAAGCAAAAACATTTATTTTTATTTAAAATTCGTATCACAACTCCGTCCAACAGTCCATGAATCCTGGTCACCTGGAAGCGAGTGGGGCTGCGCTCTACCACACACCGGTGGCGGTGTAGGTCAGCGGCGAGGAGGCGGCCACTGCAGAGTAGTGACCGGCCAAAACGGGAGCGGCGGCCGCATAGCTGGTGTGCACCACTGGGGCTGCAGCGGCGTAGCTGGTGTGCACAACGGGAGCAGCAGCGGCGTAGCTAGTGTGGACAACGGGGGCAGCAGCGGCGTAGCTGGTGTGGACAACGGGGGCAGCATAGGTCTTTACCACGGGAGCGACGACATCCTCGACGACATGGGCAGAGCTGTGGACCACCGACTGGCTCTGGTGGGAGACAGAGGTGGGAACGCTCTTCACCACGGCACCAACCTTGGCCAGGTAGGGCTCCTGCACGATGGTCGTGGTCGCTGGGGCGGCATAGACCACGGGGGAGGACTCCACCAGGTGACCGGGACGGGCAGCGGCTACGGCGAGGAGAGCAGACAATACCACCAACTTGAACATTTTTAAGTAGTTTGGTCTGTATTGACTGATTGGGACTGGAGTGATCGGATCGAGCTTCTTGCGAGAACTGTGTGTGGTTGTGGAGCTGCTGCAGTGGTTTTATATAGCTACCGTTTGGGCAGAGACTTGGCTTTGACCTTCAGAGCCGAGCCACACGCATACACAGCACAGTATCGATGTGTGGACTGAAGCCGCGTCACAGTTCGAGCCCGAAATCCAACCCATATCCGATTCTGGCCAGCGATCAATAAGCAATTAGCGTCGGTGGACGGCTTAGCCAAGACGGAGAGGGCCAACAAGTCCGCAGAGTACATCGAGTGGTTCCGAGACCATTAGAGACCCTCGAGGGCCTCTGGTGACTCCTCCGCGGCTGCATTACTTGCACTTTGAGAGCGTGAACCAGGGTCAAGTCAACGTGCAGCGAGTGCGCGAGCTTTTGGTTTCGGATCTTGGGTATTGGTTGGTTCATTTTCAAATTCAGTTTCGGTTTTTCTTTCAATTGCAAGTCTCATGTTTTATTGTCCGAGCGAGGGCCAGCTTACATATTTCGCTTTAAAGTCAAATCGTACTCGTAAATGTTTTAATTATACTTCTCTTTTCGCAGCCGCGACGGCAACGGCGTCAACGGCGGCAACGGCGGCTGCGTCAGCAACTGCCCCGAAAATAACGACGATGGACAATGCCCGTACTATTCGTATTCATTTTCGTACTATATAAGACTGGTCTTGTGGTTGTCCCACTATCAGTCAGCCTCATTCGCTTCCACAGCAGCACAACACAGACCAAAAACACAAAATCCCCTCAACATGTTCAAATTGGTAAGTCATCCAGCCGAATCCGATCACCGCACTCTCAGAGTTGACATCCTCCGTTATTTGTTCCAGGTGGTGTTGTCTGCTCTCCTCGCCGTAGCTGTCGCTCGTCCTGGCCATCTGTATGAGTCTCCCCTGGTCTATGCCGCCCCAGCGACCACGACCATCGTGCAGGAGCCATACCTTGCCAATGTGGGTTCTGTGGTGAAGAGCGTTCCCACCTCTGTCTCCCACCAGAGCCATTCGGTGGTCCACAGCTCTGCCCATGTCGTCGAGGATGTCGTCGCTCCCGTGGTAAAAACCTACGCTGCCCCCGTTGTCCACACCAGCTACGCGGCATCTCCTCTGGTCCACACCTCCTACGCCGCACCCGTCGTCCACACTTCGTATGCGGCCTCTCCCGTCATCTACAACGCTGGCTGGTAAGGACACGGAGGAGACTGGATGCTCGGACGAGCGATCTGGACGGCTTAAATATAATATTTCTGTTGTACAAACGAGTTTAGTTACGAGTAAAATGTGATTTTCGAAAGCTAATTCTAAATTGTATTTATTGGGATATCGGAATCGGGAGGGAATCGGGGATATTCTCTTATTTTAAAGGCAAAATCCTTATTGTTCTTGATGCCAAACGATCGGCGGTGTCCTCACGATTACGAAAAGGTGTATCATGCCCAGATCATTCAAGAAATGGCGCAGAAAACGCTACTTTTTTGAACGGGAAAAATATCCTTGATCCTTGATAAGGACTTCATCACACAAGGGACATTTTTCCGATCACATAAAGCCATTGCACGCTTAAATCGGCCCACAAATAACGGAGAAAACAAGCTTTGAGAAAATATCCTTGATCCTTGGTCCTTGAAAAGGACTCAATCTGATCAAGGATTTTGTTCCGATCACAGGGAGCCATGGCACGCATAGATCGGCCTACAAATAACGGAGAAAACAAGCTTTGAAAAAATATCCTTGATCCTTGGTCCTTGATAAGGACTCCATAGGATCGAGTACCTTATTGCGATCACATGAAGCCATCGCACGCCCAGATCGGCCCACAAATAACGGAGAAAACCAGCTTTGAAAAAATATCCTTGATCCTTGGTCCTTGATAAGGACTCCATCGGATAGAGGACCTTTTTACGATCACAGGGAGCCATCGCACGCCCAGATCGGCCCACAAACAACAGAGAAAACATCAAAACAAAATTTGCGTTGTTGTTGTTGTCATTTTGTTGTACAACAAATGGTTGTTGTTGTACAACAACAACTTTTAACTTGCGACCGCTCAAATGGCCGAAAACCAGAAATTTCAGATTTGGGATACCAGGCGAACAGAAATCAGCAGCAAGCAACTTGCAAAAATGCAAAAAATAATAATCGCTGCATACTTTTGGGGGCAAAAATCCAGCGACCTTCTGCTGATTTCTGTTCGCCTGGTATCCCAGATCTGAAATTCTGGTCGCAAGTGAAAAGTTGTTGTTGTACAACAAATGGACAAAACAACAACAATGCAAATTTTGTTTTGATGTTTTCTCTGTTGTTTGTGGGCCGATCTGGGCGTGCGATGGCTCCCTGTGATCGTAAAAAGGTCCTCTATCCGATGGAGTCCTTATCAAGGACCAAGGATCAAGGATATTTTTTCAAAGCTTGTTTTCTCCGTTATTTGTGGGCCGATCTGGGCGTGCGATGGCTTCATGTGATCGCAATAAGGTACTCGATCCTATGGAGTCCTTATCAAGGACCAAGGATCAAGGATATTTTTTCAAAGCTTGTTTTCTCCGTTATTTGTAGGCCGATCTATGCGTGCCATGGCTCCCTGTGATCGGAACAAAATCCTTGATCAGATTGAGTCCTTTTCAAGGACCAAGGATCAAGGATATTTTCTCAAAGCTTGTTTTCTCCGTTATTTGTGGGCCGATTTAAGCGTGCAATGGCTTCATGTGATCGGAAAAATGTCCCTTGTGTGATGAAGTCCTTATCAAGGATCAAGGATATTTTTCCCGTTCAAAAAAGTAGCGTTGTCTGCGCCATTTCTTGAATGATCTGGGCATGATACACCTTTTCGTAATCGAGAGAATATCCCCGATTATTTGGCATCAAATACAATAAGGATATTGTCTGGAGGAACTGGGCGTGCCAGCCCACGCGTGCCACACTTTATCTTGATAGGGGGAATGCTTAGATACGCATAAACAAATGAAAAACCGACGAATTTCTGAGCATGAAACATGGATTTATTTACATCAGTCAAAACGTGAATGAAGGAAAAACAAGAAAAGGAAAATTTATATTGGATTGGATGGGATCTATTGCTAGCCCACGCACTGCCCTCCCGGATGTCGACGGGATCACTTTACCAGGATGGGGCCCAGCCATGGCCGGCCCACGAGGGCGACAGGAGTGTCGTGTGCAAAGCCGGAGCCGCATAGGTCTTGATGATGGGAGCAGAGTAGGCCTTCAGGACCGGAGCCACAATCGGCTGAATGATGTGGGCCGAGCTGTGAACCTGGCTAATGCTCTGGTGGGACACGGCACTGGGAACGGTCTTCACGATGGCGCCCACCTTGGCCAGGGCCGGCTCATAATGGATCGCAGGAGCGGCATAGCTCCAGGGGTCCAGACCCAGGTAACCCGGACGGGCAGCAACCACGGCGAGCAGAGCGAAGAACACCACCTGAAAGCAGACGGAGACGGTTAAGAGCAGGAACCCAGAAGAACTCAGGGGTTTATCCACTTGCCAACTTGTGCATTTTGCTAATCCTTGCGATCCTGAAGCGCTAGCTATTGGCTGAAGTATGAACTGTGGGTCTGTGTGGACGCCTCGCTGGGTTGTGTTGCATGCTCCAAATCCGCGCCGGCTTTTATACTGCCAAAATCCAAATCCGACCATATGCAGCGGTCGTCACGTCAAGAAGAAAAACCGAATCTAAAAGTGCAGAAAACACAATAATAATAATTTTTTTTTGTATTTCGTTTTTCCTCCTTCGCCATCGTTAAGAAAAGCTGAAAAATAGCGCCAACGGCAGCGGACACTCCAGAGAGCAGAGCAGAGCAGAGTGCGGAGGCAAGGGAGGCGCCAAGTGGCAAAGTTTGTATGTGCAGCGGCGGCAGCAGCAGCAGCAGCAGCAGTGGATTCGCCTTTGTCTTCGGTTACAGTTTGCCAAGCCCCGCCCAAGTCCCCTGCCCACTGGCCACTGCCCACTGTCCACCAAAGACTTTAGACCACATTAGCTTGCGAAAAAAAAAAACAAAACAAAACAAAAAAGAAAACCAGTCAAAATAAAGTGTCTTGGCGTTTGCTGTTGCTGTTGCCGTCTGGGATTGCCGTCTGGGATTGCGCTAGTCCACGCTGGCCATTTGGCCCACTCAGGCAGTTGGTCAGCAGCCAGCACTTGCATCACTTCTCTGTAAGCCAAAATCGTCGCAAAAATGCTGCCCGCTCGGTCATTTTCCTCAAAGTTGACCGTGAAAATGTCTTGTACTCGCACCTGTACATATTTCATACCTGCAACACGCACAGGCACACGCACAGGCACACGCACACGCCACGCACAGCAGTCACACCAGACCCGGCCCCAAAGTGGCCCAAGTTCAATGTGAACGCACTTGCGTGTACGAGTGTATCTTTCATGGTCGGAACCATGTCTCTGGTCTGGCTCGAAGAGAAGGCCATCGCAGGCGGTAATCGTCAGAGATTGAGAAAGGAATGTGGACAAAGTTGGAGGCTAATTTGTGGGCCCATCACGTAGGCCAGGCCAGCAAATGCTGAACGAAATGAAAATTAATTTCTTTATATTTTTAGCCAGAAAAACAAGTTTGTCATGCCATAACCTCCACTGTTGCTTCCAGAGAGTTCCCGTTCATTCTTCGTTCTGGAACTGTTTAAAAAATATATTGTACATTTTATTGTTCCCTCGATTCCCAACAAAATGGTTATGCTTATTCCCCTTTAGGCAACTCCATGACTCCTTTCCTTTCTGGATACTAGTTTCTGGTTATGCTAATCTCGGACTGCAATTGTCTGGCATAACAATGCCTATACGAACGAACGAGCGATAACCCAACCCACATACTATAGAACAGCGCTCGGGCTCAGGCTCGGGCTCGGGCTCGGTCCCCGGGGACTGGTCTCTGGGTCGGGCTCTGGAGTTCCGCTTTGTGTAATAAGCAAACATCGATTGCGATTGCCCAAGTGGCATTTGCACACACACACAGCACACACACACACCACACACGGGACCCGATCACAACTGTACTTTCGTTGTGTTGGTTCAAGTAGAGTTGTGCGAGTATTTGACGCCGTTATGGTGATTTGTCAGCAGTTTTTAGCATGATTAATGAATGTTTCGTTTCGATCTGGCGACACAGCTTGCCCCTTCCTCCGATCTGCTCCGCTCTGCTCTGCTCCGCATCGAATGGCTTTGTTAGCCGAAATTCTTGAGCGACTTTTAATAGATTTCTATTTCAGGTAAATTCCTTGGCCATATCCGGGCTCTGTTTGTGCTACGTCGCTGTGCGGTGTCTCAACGGCGTCCAGCAACCTCCACCCACCTCTGTAGTAGTATCTCCTCTGGGATCTTGTTCGGTGTGTTGTCTGGGGGCATTATACATACGCCTTGTGGCAACCTCACGGCTGCTAAGTGACAGTTCTGCCTCTGCCTCGGCCTCTGCCTCTACATTGCATAACACGAACAATAGCAACAACAGCGAGAAATTGTGGCCAATTATCATGCAGAGAACCAGTTCCCCAGCTCCTGAGACTGAGACTGTGACTGAGACTGTGACTGTGGCTCTCGATTACCCCTTATCGACGGCGTTTAGCACCAAACTCAATTTCGCTATTAATTAAAATCGATTCGCGTTGATCTCTGTGGAAGTGGGTAAAATGAACCACAATTAAGCAGCGCTTAAAGATCAATTACATATCGGGGAAGGAACAAGCCGTTGACAGTTCATGACGCGTCATCACTTCTCTGTCCGTCGATGGGTTTTTCAGTTCTTCCAATAGTCTTTGTGATTATTCTAGAGTTAATTGCCTCGAAGGTCGTTATAGAACAGACGGACAGAATCAGAATCGGAATAAAATTGTAAACAATACAATACAATTTATAGATGAGGAAGTAATGAGTGCTATTCGGGTGGAAATAAAGAGTTAAAAGAGCCAAATATCAAAGAGGCAATGAAGTGTAACTTTCAGCAATTGGTTTTTAGCTGCTGACCAAAGCAAATTAAGAACCCTTTAAATTAGTGAATTCCCACTCTAATCCAAAACCCCATTTAGCTATCCATAAACTTTAAGCACAAAAGCATTCCTTCAGTCGCAAGTAGCACACCAATCAAGAGCCGAAATTAGATGGCCATTATGTTGCATGAAATTGAATATTGTTTGGGGGTTCGAGGTGCTCTGGCGCTTGCCAGCGAGTGGCAGCGAGTGCAGTTGCCACACTTTTCGGCAGAAAACTGAGGCGACCTGTCCTGGATATTTTGGAGCTCTGTTTTGGCATAGTTCACTCAGATGTCAGGTCCGCCAACCGCCAACCGCCAACCGGCAGTCACTTAGGCAGTCAGTCAGTCAGTCAGTCAGGGAGTCAGGGAGTTGGTCTGTCTGACGCTGGCTAAAAGGAGCATTACGCAAATGGCAACGGGTGAGAAATGTGCAGCAGCTGCAACTGCAACTGCAACTGCCACTGCATCTGCGACTGCAAAGGCGCCTGCCGGGGCAGGCAAGTAGAGCGGCCATAATAATACTCGTAAAAGGTGCTTGCTTGCATATAGAAAATTCATTTCAAGACTTTGCCCCCTCGACTAATTACGTTCCAGCAGGTCTCAGCATGAAGTGGCGGCCGGCCACTCTGGCGTATACTCAATGTGCGATCGGCGGCAGGTGGCCAAGTGGCCGCATGGCCGCATGGCCGCGTGGCCGAGAGTCTATGCTTGGCTAAGGTCAGATGTGTCCATCAATTTGGCTGCGGCATTCTCTGCCTCCAATTGGAGGCACTGCGTCAGCGGATGCTTGGACTTGGTCGCTGGCTGATCGGCTAACTCACAGTTTAATTGCATTAACATTGAAAACACATACATATCTGTGATGCCAGAGAGATGCCATGCCGAAGATTGCTGTCACGGACTGCCGACAATTATTATGGATAGCCGAAGCCGACGCCGAAGCCGTAGCCGTAGCCCCTACTAACCCACTGAACTGAATCGAAGCTAGGGCCCCTCCCAAAGCAGACCTGGGCGAAGCGCCGCGCCGTGCCGCTTGCAACACGCTGCAACTAGTTTCGCTGCAGATGCAGATGCAGTACTTCCTGGTCCAGATAAGCCGGGCGGGCAGTTGAATTCATTTTCGTTTCGTTTTCTTTGGGTTTCTGCTGTTTTTTTGGGGAGTGCTAGTGCTCCGACTTGGGAGAGCGGGCAGCCGGGCAACCGGGCAGCCGGGCAACCAGGGAGACTGCGGCGAATTGTTGTGCAAATATTTGCTAGGCTGAATGCAAATCATGATTAATTTACGACTCGACCACTCGGCCGAGCCGATTCTCCAACAGCACTGACATTTCAGCACTTTGCAGCGGAGGCTGTGTTGCCTGTCAAAATATCAAACGGCATTCTAATGAGCTCGAGCTCGAGCTCGTGCTCGAAGCCCGCTTAAAGTCGCTTAAAGTCGAGTGTTCTAGTTTGACATTGTGGGGAGAGCGGAAGGGGGAGCGCGAAGCTTCCACTGCTGCTCATTCCGCTGCCGTTCATGAACTTTTCCAGTCGATGACAGGGCACACTTGGAAGCCTTAAATATCACAATCAATGGCAGAGCAGACAAGCGAAGCCAGGAAAAAAACATAGTAAACATACATACATACATACATACATATGTACATATCTTTGAGTAGATCTCAATTCTCACACACAGGCAGACACGAGATACGAGCGAGCCACTGTTTATGGCACATTCTCAGACAAAAAGAATAGATAACACACAGCACACAACTAATTTGCAAGACAAAATCAGTGGAACAGTGCAACACAAGAACGGAACAATTAAATTGCCAAGTGTGAATTTCCGCCGCTGACCAAAAAATACACGAGGAAAACGCAGAAACCCCAAAAAACAAATATGCACTACAGAAAAACCCACAACAGTTTGCAGGTTAGGTTGAACAAGTGAAGGTCACACAATATTGGCATAGATTACACAAACAGCAAGCACTGCAGTCTAGCATTGCTCTAACGGAGCGAGTGAATTCCCAGCATAAGCAACATAAGAAGCAGCAGCAATTACCATTGCCAATTGCTGCTGAAGACAAACATCGAGAACAGCACAATCGCTGGGATATTATATAAAACTTACCAAAAACGAAAATACACTCACACACACACACACACACACACACACGCGGCGGCGACACGGCACTCTGTAAAACGAAGAGGTGGATTAGCTGTGCGAATGGCTTTGCAGAGGAAGAAGAAGGACGCTGTTAGCTGATATGTTAATTACATTACATGTTGATTACATTATGCTAAAAGCATATCGCTAAAAAGGGTTAGTGAAAGGTAAACACTGAGTAATTCAAACAAAATAATCCCTTAGGGACCTTCAAAAAGGAAGAGTATCAAGCCAAGAGCATAGCTGGATTGAACTGCCACCAGATTGAACCCCCAGTGAGGCAGAGTTCAGCGCTTTGGATTGAAAGGGGTCGATGGATGGATGGATGGATCGTCGCAGACATGAAGCGAGTCGAACAATGCGGCGTTTGACAAAACTCTGTGCGAAAAGGCAGACAGCGGCAGCAGCAGCAACAACAGCAACAACAGCAACAGATCGAGCAACAACAACAATTGAAATGTAAACGAAACGAGGTGCAATTACAACGGCAACTGCGGATGCAAAAACCCAAGTTCCACAACATTGAAGTCGCAAGTCGCAGCCGGCAGCGTCAACGGATATGGCAACGAGGCGACTGGAGCTGGGAGCCGCTTGTGCAGCGGCAGTTGCAGTTGCAGCAACGAGAGCGTCTGCATCTGCATCTGTGGCATAGATGCCACAGCTGTTGGCGGTGGGTAGCCGGCGGCGGAAGGTGGCAAGTGAATAAAAGACACCGCTGCACCATCGAGTGGCATCAGTTGCAAGCAGCAAGTCGCCGAGACCCACCACCAAGGATTAACCACCACCCACAACATGATGAAACTGGTAAGGATGAGTCCCCCTCCAAGGATGACCAACAATAAGGATTCGCTCCTTTTGCTTCTAGCTACTGCCGCTTCTTTCCATGTGCGCCCTGGCTGCGGCACGTCCTGGGTACCTGCACGGACACCACCATCACTATCCGGAATACCCGCTGTACCCACACCACCACCACCATGTGGAGCCCCTGCATGTGGCCAAGATCGTGCACCTGCCCGCCGCCGTCTCCCACCAAAGCTCCACGGTGGTGCACAGCGTGCCGCATCACATCATCAAGCCTGTGGTGCTGCCCACGGTGGTGAAGACTGTGGTGCATCCCCCCATCATCAAGGCCTACCACCCGGCTCCCATCTTCAAGGCCTACCACCCGTACGATCCGTTCCATCTGCACCATCACCATGACTTCCATGATTTCCACGACTACCATCTCCACTGATCGACCTCCCGCCCGTCCGCACCGCCACTCTGACTGCTGAATGATCGCGAATGATGATGAATGAAAACTGAGAAAGGAGAACGAAGAACGGAGAACGGAGAACGATGAACGAAGAGGATGCTACAGATACTGCTACTGCAACTCATGAATGATGATGGATGCTGTGATGTATGTGTGTGGCGATTGCTGATTGCGATGCAAACTGCTGGATGGATATGCTACTCCCTCTACCTATAATAGTGTTGATTATGTGTACATAAAAGATACAATATCTGAATTGAAAATCTGTCTCTGTAATGGATACGCGCAGTGACGTCCGCTCCTCGTCCAAGCCCTCATTCGTGTAACCGCATCAAAATGTTTCCCTAAGGCGGTTGACATAATTAGCATGTAATCACAATCAACCGAAAAAACCATTCGATACTTTAACGCAGCAGACAGACAGACACACCACACCATCAGACAGACAGAGACATCGACAGACATCGACAGACAGCTCTGGGCTTTGGGCTTTGGGCTTTGGGATGGATTGGATGGCACATTTCCCATGACGACAATGGTGACACGTTGCCTCTTCATGTGGCAAGCAAATGCATTTGCTGTGTTATGCAAAGCAGTGCATAAGCACATGATGAATATACATACCTACATATGTGTGCTGCCTGCAGAGGAGAGGTGTTGGCCAAGCGAAGTGATAAATGGTTAATGCTGCCCTGCCCTGCCCTGCCCTGCTCTGCCAGCCCTGCCACTTCTGTTGCAAATGATTCGGTTTTGTAAGCACATCCTGAAGGCTGGAAGGGTTGAATTGCTGGCTACGCTCTCCGCTCTTTCTGCTCTGGTCTATTTCAAGTTCAAATCTTTTGAGCTTTTGCAATTTACACAACTTTTTGCATAAGCAAATGCAAATTGGCCCCAGCACGACAACGAGCACGAGTACGAGTACGTGTATCTTTTCTCACCCCACACAGCAAACACTGGTACTAGTTCGCTCAGCGATTATTCCCATTCAGAATCAACTGCAATGAAACTGAATCGACAAACATTGCCATAAGAATACGCAAATGACAGTCTCGCACACATTTAATGTGACATAAACATCAATTAGAAATTGCCAATTTGTAATAAATTATATACACATATACATATGTATTTCTTGCAAGTCGTTTGCCAGTGGAGGCATAGACAAGGGGGACGGACTCACAGCTGACTCACAGCTAAAAGCCACAACGAAGCCTCTGTTCTCCTAATACTTCCTTGTTTGCTGCATTAAAAACAAATCAACAAAATCAATATCAATATCAATCAAGCCTACAAGCTCGCCCCGTAACCCTGAAAACCTATTCGGTTTCGGTTTCGGTTTCTGTTTTGGGCTTATCTTTTCATCGGTTAAATTAGCCGCAAATCGGTTATTGTTTTGGCCAATTTTTTCTCCATTCCATGGTTCGCTGACCGGCAAACGAGGCAAGCAAAATAAAATAAGTAAATAATATATTTGGCAAGGTGACTGCGGTCTTTGAATGATTTCTCAGGCACGTGATTCGGTAGCTGGTTAAAGGTGCGCAAACAAACAGACAAAAAGGTGAAGTGGAGACCCCGAGCGGAAGTGGTGGCATGATCACACTAGCTAGCAGTGTTGGGCATTAGATGCCAGAGCAGTGGCTAGGAGTGCTGCTAAGCAGAAATGCCAAATCCATGTGAAAATATGCACCTATCTATAGAACATGTTTCGGTTGTTCTATTCCTGACTGCGATGCTGCGGCGTCTTCCTGCTGCACCCTGCTGATGCCCATGGCAACTGAATGTTATTACAACAATAGCTGCAGGCCCTCGAAGACGGTGACGACGGGGCTGGCAATGTGTCTGATGTGCAAGTGTCGCACTATTGCACAAGGCAAACATCTGAGCCAATCTCTGGCTTGTGGCGATTGGCTGGGCCCCGAGGCGAGTCCACTGGGACTGGCGGGGCCCATTAATCAACGTTTCGCCAACTTGGGGACGTAATTTATGCAAGCCGAAAGTGCAAAGAGCAGGGGACCTAAACCAGAGTAAGCCAGGCCAAGTCAAGCCAGGCCAAGTCAAGCCAAGCCAAGCCAGGCCATGCCATGCCGCTTTAGTAGATTCTTTTGAGGCTCTCCTATTGCCAAGTACGAGTGTTTATTTGTCTGCTTAATTGTGAGACGAGACGCATGTAACAGTGTCAAGTGCACGCCGTATAGCGCGAACTGGAAGGGGTACTCGTAGAACATGTCTCGCACTGCACTGCACTGCATTGCATAAATCATAAGGCGAAATCGAATCGCTTTCAAGTGGTGGCCAGTCAAGTGGGGGAGAACAGAACAGAACAGATCAGAACCAAACAGAACACTCACTGGGGGAACCTGTACGGGCCGGCGGTACATGTAAGCCGAGAACTTGCCCCCGGAAGGGTTTGGATTGGTTTGGTTTGGTTTGCTTTGCTTTGCTTTGCTTTGGCTTGTGCATAGAGCGTGGACCGTGTTTGTTGCCTGTTGCAGTTGCCGGGCCAAATGCAGAGCAGAGTGCAGAGGCGTGCTCTGCTGCGCTGTGCTGTGCTGCTGGCTGATCTGATTCGATGGAGCGACCCATTTAGAGAGCGTTTAGAGACTGCAGCGGTTCTGATTGTTTCGTATAAATAGGCCAGTCGAGAGTGCAGTTCTATGTCAAATCGTTGCAAACCATCGACACAACAAAATGTTCAAGCTGGTAAGTGGAAAAGGCCCTGAGGACCCTGGCAGGACTTACCATCTAATCTTCCATCGTCCATTTGGCAGTGTGTTTTCGTCGCTCTCCTCAGCCTGGCTGCTGCCGCCCCAGCTCCTGCTCCTGCTCCTGCTCCTGTACCAGAACCAGCACCATCTGGTCTGTGGCCCGGTGGCCTGGTGGCACCCGGAATCTGGGGACCGACCATCGTCGGTGGACCCCATGTGGTGAGCGTTGTGCCCCATGCCATCTCCCATGCGGCCATCACTCAGGTCCATCCTTCGCCGCTGCTCGTCAAGAGCGTCCATGGCATCCATGGCCCCATTTTGATTGGTTAAACGGACGGACACAGGGCTCCCACGCATCAGCCGCACTCCGCCGCCATTCCGCCATAGGCTCCTTCCACTCCTCAAACTCAAGCATTTTCCTGCGGAATATTTCACCAATTTACGAGTATCCTGTCCACTGTTTATAAAGAAAGCAAACCAGCAAAGTTGAGAAAAAACAATTACAAAAAAATGCCTAGAAACTAAAATACATTTCAAGCAATAAAATACCTACACATACTTATATAGCGAGTTATATGTACATACATATATGTACATCTATGTATATGGTTAGCTATATAGATATTGCGAGCAAAGACCAGCTCAAAAGCAGGCAACGAAAATTTCACAGAACAGTCGTGTAGATTTCATGTAGATAACATGTATAGTTTACACTAAAACGCGTATTCTGCTTCTATTACTGTGTTTATATGCTAGGCCCGTTTCATGCAATCATTTCATGAAATGAGGAAAAAAAGTGTGTGTGACATGATAAGGCGCTACACCGTAACTTTGTTTAAATTAGGTGGCAACGCCGGGCGAAATAAGTAAATAAACTAGGCAAAGTGACGACGAAACAAGAAGAATCAAAAAGATCATTTTGGACTGATGCGCAGGTGCCAGGACTGAGCTTCTTGCGCTGGTGAAGGAGGAGAATGTGTTAGGCAGGACGGATAGATTTTACTCAAAAATTGTTGCCCAATCGCACGTCTGGCAACTCTGCGAATAGATTGCATTTTTTCGTCTCCGTCGGATAAGCTGGGCATGAAGCAGCTATGAAATTCATAGCATAAACATTGTATATAGCGATTGTAAAGTTGAAATGTCATCATCGGCATGAATCGTCATCGAAAAGGAGAAATAGGAGGGAGTGATTGTATATATGTACATATATGTATATGTACATACATACATATGTGTAGTTTATTTCACTCTAGATGTATGTACGCTCCAGTTTACAAGTTAGAGGCCGCTCCAACGACATGTGCCGTTAGCGCCAGAGCAAGAGCCATTAGTCTGTCGTAGCTGGAATGTTCCCACCCCGTCGACCCGCTAGAACTGCTGCCATCAACATATATACTATGTTTATGCTATTAAAATAGCTCATGTTTGTCCGACGGAGATGAATTCATGCAATCATATTAGAGGTGTTGCCAGACGTATAAATTGGAAACAATTTTTAAGTAAAATCCATCTAGCCTGTCCCAGCCACATCAGCCCCAAAGCAGCTTTGTGATTCTTCTTGTTTCGTTTTCACTTTGCCCAATTTGTTGACTTATTTCGCATGGCGTTGCCACCTAATTTGTCTCACCATTTCACGCAATTAGACTTTTTTCACCATTTCATGAAATTATGGGTCAGTAATAGATTCCAAATCCCCATATGATGCATACGACTGCTAGTAAAAACTTATGGCTTGATTAACTTGTTATGGGCAAAACGAAAAACATTTATTCAAAAAAAAATATCGTATCACAATGAAGACTTCCTGGAATCTGCAGAGTCCTTCCTTAATGGTGCAGGGTGTAGGCCAGAGGGGCAGCGTGGTGGACCACAGGCACAGAGTGCACCAAGGGAGCAGCATGAACGGTGTGGTGGACGACAGGAGCAGCGTGGTGGACCACGGGCACGGAGTGCACGACGGGAGCAGCGTGCACTGCCACGGCAGGAGAAGAGTGGATGGTGGTCTTCAGGACGGGAGCAACCACGGGCTGGATGTAGGACTTGCTGTGCACTTGGGTGATGCTCTGGTGGGAGACAGCCGAGGGTGCAGAGTGCACGACGGTGCCAACCTTGGCGAGGACGGGCTCGTGCACCACATGGTGGGTCTCGATCAGGCCAGCGCTCACAGAGGCGACGAGGAGGGCAACGATGGCAATCTGTTCGTAAAGGAGGAATGTTAATAGAGTTGAAGGAAGGTTCCTTACAGAAGAAACTTACGAATTTGAACATATTGGGAGATTTGGGAGTTTTGTGGCTGCTGCTTGTTTGCAAGAGAAGATTCGATGGATAACTGATGATGATTGGGAGCTGTGTGCTCCGCTTTTATAGAACCAACGAGTCTCCGTTCGAGTCGAAGTCAATCAAAACATCGCTGACCTTCACTACGCCCCAGCATAACTCGACGTCGTATCCAACCAGATCGTGAACCGAACCGAACTCTGCTCATTATGATTTCTGGTTGCTGCAGATCTCCGAAGTGCCGATACCCAAACGCCGAATGCCGAAGTGGCTGTGGACTTGTCGGATGTCGAATGCGCCTCAAGGTGGACGACCTCGCCAGCAGCCGAAGCTGGTGGCTGGCAGCTGCTCGCAGCTGTTTGAGCCCTTAGCAGGGGCTGGCGAGTGCTATAAAAGCTGTTCGTGCAGTTCCCAACAGCATCAGTCATCGCTCTGAGCTTCCCCCAAAAACAACCAACCAAAAACCAACTAAAAATGTTCAAATTCGTGAGTAGATTGAAGATTTGGAAGGAACATCCATACCTAACCCCCAATCCGCTTAGGTTGCCATCGTCGCCCTCCTCGTCGCCTCTGTGAGCGCTGGCCTGATCGAGACCCACCATGTGGTGCACGAGCCCGTCCTCGCCAAGGTTGGCACCGTCGTGCACTCTGCACCCTCGGCTGTCTCCCACCAGAGCATCACCCAAGTGCACAGCAAGTCCTACATCCAGCCCGTGGTTGCACCCGTCCTGAAGACCACCATCCACTCTTCTCCTGCCGTGGCTGTGCACGCTGCTCCCGTCGTGCACTCCGTGCCCGTGGTCCACCACGCTGCTCCTGTCGTCCACCACACCGTTCATGCTGCTCCCTTGGTGCACTCTGTGCCTGTGGTCCACCACGCTGCCCCTCTGGCCTACACCCTGCACCATTAGAATCACTAGAATCGAAGCTACTGTTTTTTTTTTTTTTGTTAACCACTAAATGAGATTACTAAATAAATCTACTGAAAGTATTATTGATCCCTAAATTTATATCGTTTTTTACACATCCAAATATATAATGATTTCTAAAACAAGCACCTAGGACATAGAATAGCTAAGGGAACGAATGTCTGAGTGTTGTGATTGGATCTCGTTTGCTTATCCGTGTCTCAGTTGGTAAAGAACTGATTACAATGGATAGTAAAATCGTATTGAAAAGAAATAAGGATACAAGTCTCGTATACGATACGACGCGGTTGCAGCGTGGAATCATGTGGCATGATTGTATGTAAATTGCTGTAGGAAACCAATATCCAGGCTGCCCTTATTCTCAATCACATTTAAACGCGTCGGCCTGGCCGTTCCCTGAATGGCCTGATTGCTGACCAATTCATTCCGTTCCCAAAATCATGAAATAGATGTCCGAAAAGTTTTGCAACAGAGAACTAAGACCGGAAACTGTTTGACCCTCCAAAGGCCAAGACCCTCTAAGACAATATTCAATATCTGTGATGTATGATAAATAATTTAAAACAATTTATTTAAGCAATAACAAAAGCAAACAACAATGCACGGTTAATGGCTAATGCCCCAGCGCAAAGGGGTTCCCATAGTGGCAGAGTTGGGGCGCCATCCACATCCACATCGTGGACAGATCCCTCGTCAAACTCTGGCCAAGGCTGCGCCCAGAACCTACTTGATTCACAGCAGGAAACGTCAGATTATGATGGATCTGGTGGCAGGCCTGGACCAGAGCGAGGGCGACGATAACCAAAGTGTAGAGCAGCTGCGGGATTGCAGGGGAGCAGAAAATGAGTGGATAAATTCCTTGTGAATGAATGGGTAACTCACCATTCGATGCATGTTGAGGCGTTTGGGTGGATTGGATCTAGTCTTAGTTTGAATTTGCCGCTGCGAAACTCCAGTAAGAACTCATGGCCCATCGAGGCCTACCGCCCGTTTATATACGCGTAATCAGTGCCAAAATGCCAATTGAAAATGAAAAATATGACAAATGATATGCTCAATCAGCCGAAGGTCTAACAACGGGCCTACTTAGCCCATAGCCAATCTCTGAAAGGTTGAATACTCAACGGTTGATCACTCAACGACATCAGCAGATCAGTGATCCCTAGAGACCAGAAGATCTTTCTCTCTCTCTCTCTCTCTCTTCAGTTATCCTGCAACTGTTTGTCTCTTCTTTTGGTACATACCTGAATATGTAGTCAGATAGGCTATACCCATGAAAGACCAAAACACTCCATAACATTTGGATTTACGAGCACAACTTTTGAGGAAACACAAAATAATTTTCTGGTTATTAATTTTCCCCATTACGACCCGATGCGATGCTTATCTTGAGTACATGTAACTGTCGTCTCAAGTAAAGCCCCGAAAAGCCCCAACAACAAGAACAGCAACAGCAACAACAACAACAACAGCAAGACAAGCCAACACAAAATTGTGGGTTAAGTACGCGTGGGGCTTGTCCAGTGGGTAACCTTGACATAGGGACCGACCGGAGTCTGCATCGGAGTCTTTATCTGTCACTCCAAGAGGGTACTTAACAGCTGCCGCCTTTGCTGCCACTGCCACTGCCGCTGCCGCTGCCGCTGCTGCTGCTGCTGCAGTTGGTAGCTGTGTAGAGCTTTACGGCCTTTCGGCCATGAATCACTTGAGCCACGCCGCACCACTCCGCCGCAATCATCAACTGGATCTGTCGATGTGTTGCAATCCAATTTGAATGCATATGTGGACGGATGGATGGATGGATACTGGCACATACTCGTATAATTTATTTCGCTTTTGTTTATGCCCTTTTAATGAAGGGCACACCATATGCGTATCATTGTCGAGGGTTTCGGGGCCAAGTGCTGAATGTTGAGTGTTCGATGGTATGATTACTACTCCTCGTTAACACTCCTGCTGGTTGTGCTTTGTCCTGGGAAGCATCCTTCGACACACACTATTACTATTACTGGAATAATCAGAAACATATTTAGTTCTTTGAGATCTCGCATGGATTACCCATCTTCAGACGACAAGCCTATACATAGATAGTTCTATTATTTACAGGAGAACTTTTTATTACCATCTCCCGAAGCGTCTCTTATCGAATGCACATCCCATTTATTATCTCATTAGAAAGACGCACAACCTAACCTAATCAAACATTATGTAGTTAAAGGTCTGAACGTCACATAACTCAGTCGTGGCTTCCTTCAGATGGTGAGGCAGGCAGTACAGCGAGAGACGCACATCCTCTAGCAGCAGCAGGAATACAGAAGGACGCAGAGAGAAGGAGTCAGAGGCAGAGGCAGAGACAGGGACAGAAATAGAGACAGAGGGTGGCGAAACCGGGAAATTCTGTCATAAAACTGTCAACGGGATGTGAATGCAACTCAATTACGCACGCCAAACAGGATACACACCCCCGGCTCGAACGCGCAGCGATGGAAAGACGCCACAGCCACAGCCACAGCCACAGCGAAGACGAAGACGAAGACGACAATCCGCAACCGGAGAGCAAGTGCACGGATAACCCGCCACCCACAAACCGTAACCCACAGCCCACAACCCACGCACTCTACACTACCGAGTAATCGAGTCCCCGAGTCCCTCCCCCAATCACTCGCGTAAGCGACCGCCGCCGCTAAGGCCAATTACTTGGCCCATTGTCGATTGATTGGCCTGGCTCTTCTTTTCTTTTCATGTCTTGTCTTGTCTGCAGCTTCCAGCATCCAGCTCCAGCTACAGCTACAGCTACAGCATCCACTTCCTCACCCACACAAAAGGCACTGAAGGCAGAGCGAACGTAGGTCACCAAATGAACTGAGCCTCCGAGAGGCCCCACTCAGAGACCCCAGAAGTAAGACGCAGCCAAAGCCAGAGCCCGAAATCAAACCCGATCCGAAAACACACAATATCTAAACCCCAAACCGGTTGCGGGGCTCAAGTTCAGGCTTCAAAGTACTTAGCGACAAACAATCGAGGCTGGACTGGGGCTGGGGCTGAGGCTGGGACTGAGGCTGAGGCTGCCCAACTATAAAAGCCAGCACTTTGGCCCGTCATCATCAACAGTTGCAATCGATTCACCCATCAAAGCACAAACCTCCCCCAAAAATGTTCAAATTCGTAAGTTCAGCAGGATATCAATCAGGGAATAGACGCAGCATCCTAATACGACTACTTGAACCCTTCGTGCCCCACAGGTTGCCTTCTTTGCCCTCCTGGCCGTGGCTGCCGCTGCTCCTGGCCTCATCGCCGAGACGCACTCGTTCGTCCAGCCTGCGGTGCTGACCAAGACCGCCTATGTGGATCACAGCGCCTCCTCGGCCATCACCCACCAGAGCAACGTGAATCTGGTGCGCAAGGTGCCTGTCGTCACATATGCCGCCGCTCCTGTCGTCCACCAGACCGTCGTCCCGGCTGCTCCTCTGGTCAAGACCATCGTCCCAGCCGCCCCAGTCGTACACACAGTGCATGCTGCTCCCCTGGTGAAGACCATCGTCCCAGCCGCCCCAGTGGTCCACACAGTGCATGCTGCTCCCCTGGTGAAGACCATCGTCCCAGCTGCTCCCCTGGTCCACACCGTCGTCTCCGGCTCCCCCGTTGTCTACTCCGCCTACCACAAGTGAATCGATTGAAAGCGCGTAGATAAAGGACTCTGTTATGTCAGAAGAGAACGTTGAGCGAATCAATTAAAACAAAAGTATTACAAGAAACTATTGTCCAATACCGTTTAGAGGGAGAGGGCGGTCCACTAGGACTAGGGGGGAGAGTGAACACATAAAGGTGCAAGAAATAATGGAGAAAAGCTGTCAATATCTTGGAAAGACTTGAACTACATTCAATGGCATATTGGCTTAAGAGTAGAACGTTTTGGGGAAAAGCAAAAAGAATTTAAGTTCTGGCATTCAATTTATTCATATTTTATGGTAAACTCTGAATTAAAGAACCCCACCAGACCGACCAAACAGAGCTGGGTCAAGATGTCAAACTTTTCAAATAGAACATCAAAGAACTCAGAGACATAATTCTTAGCCGGCACTTGCAGTGGCGTTATCCCAACAATTGATGGGTGCAAAAAATAATTGTGTAACCTTTCATAGGATTTTCTATTCGAGTCGATGCAATGGCCCTACCTGGCGATATATTGAGTGCCTATTTTTCGGAGAAATCCCAATAGATTCCGCCAGAATTGCAATTCCTCCATTTATGCACACCGAATACAAGTACGAGTATTACTCCCCTTCGTATTGCATTTTTCTCCCATCGTGTGCCTCGATAAAAACGTAGCGCTTGGTTTAAGATTGCCTTTCAATTCCAAAATGAATCTTGAGCTTTATTAGCCGTAGGGGCATCTTATTAATTAATTTTTTGAAGTTTATTTGCTCGCGAAATTAGCAGTTTTGGCTACCGATTGATTGCCGATTGAATGATTGACGGCATGAATACAAATGCTGATGAATAATACTTCAAAAAAAGTCATTCAAATTGATTAATCAGACGGTAATTGGCAATGGTCCCATTCCGATTCAATTTCGATTGAATCCAGATGACAGTGAATCCAAAATGGGGCATCCCAAGATCCCAGGATTATCCCTATTCCTCGCCATGCCATGGAATGATCCATTTCACAATTGCAATTTCAACAATAAATTTATTCAAATAGCCAACAATCGAGACGAAAAGATTTCCACGGAATTCTTCAGTGATGGTAGACATGGGTGAGGGGGGCTGCGGCCACGGCGACGGTCTTGACGACAGGCACCACTGGGGTGGCGATGGTCTTCAGCACTGGGGTGGCGATGAGGGCCTTCTGGTGGATCTGGACGTGGCTCTGGTGGGAGACGGCATGGGGCAGGGCCTTGACGACGGGCACGGCAGCCACATGGTGGACGGCAGGGGCCACATAGGTCTGGTGGACGACGGGAGCCACAGACTTGATCACTGGGACAGCAGCAGCCACATGGTGCACAGCGGGGGCGGCCACATAGGTCTGATGGTGCACCACGGGAGCCACGTGCTTTACGACGGGCACCACGGGGGCAACGGTCTTGACGACAGGAACCACAGGAACCACAGGAGCCACGTGCTTCACGACGGGAGTGATCACGGCCTGGTTATGGAACTGGGTGAAGCTCTGGTGGGAGGTAGCCACCGGGGCGCTGTGCACGACGGCTCCTACCTTCGTGAGGACGGGAGCGGCGGCCACCACATGGCCGACATGGTGCTGCTCAACGAATCCTGGAGCAGCGGCGGCAATGGTGGCCAGGGCACAGATGGCGATCTGAAGTGGAAGTGCAGTGGAGTGGAATTAGTGGAAGGATCCCTGACTCCATTGGATTAAAAGTACTTACGAAGCGGAACATGCTGACTGCGGTTAGGGTTTTGGGTTTGGGGTTTGGGGTTTGGGTTGGTGTTTGCTTTGAAGTCGACGAGTGACTGTTGCTGATGCTGTGGCGTTTGCACGGCTTTATATGGCCAAAACTGTTTGCCAGATTGTCCTTCAAGCGGGAGAGGGAGACTAACGAGCAATTGGCAAACTCGTTTGCTGAAATCTGTCCAACATTGAACTTGAACCCGCAACCGACAGAGGGACAGAGGGACAGACCGATGGACCGACAGACCGACAGACGCTAGACTAACATCTGCGAATCCATGCACAATTACGAGTACGCGTAGAAATCTGCGAGGCAATCGATTACCCATGGGCTGCAAATGCCTGACAATGGATACGACAGACAGTCAGTCATACAGACAGACAGACGCACAAACCACAGCAGACCTTCGCTGGCACTTGGGTTCAGGCCTCAGCTGTGGCGAAGGTCTCCCCTCCCTCTGTAGAGACAAGACCCGAAAGAGAGACGAGACGAGACGAGACAAGACGAATGGTGTCAGAGAAAACAAGATGAAATGCACATTTTATTCCGCGCAGAGAAAGGCACAGCACAGACTCCGTTCAGACTCCGTTCAGACTCCGTTCAGACTCCGCTCGGACTCCGCTAAAGGCCAGCTCCACAGAGCACCCGTGCGGCAGACTGGACTGGATGGACTGAATGGACTGAATGGACTGGATGGATTGGGCTCCGTCTAGATGCGGAAGTGCCGGGCCAGAGAGTTTCGGTTTGTTTGGGGGCCTGGGTCGTGCCTGTACACAAAAATGGGGAGGCACTTGTTAATACGGATCGGAGGATGGGAGCCAGTGACCGAGCCACGTACCCATTTTGCACAGTCGGGCTGGCCAGACACGCAGTAAACGAAAGACGGCGTACTGGAGGAAGTCTCCTAGGGGTACTGTCGTTCTCCGAGTTATCCGTGTCAGCAGCGAAAATAAGCGATGGGTGCATGGGTGCCATTGGTGCCATTGGTGCCGTTGGTGCCGTTGGTTCCGTTGGTGCCGTTGGTGCCGTTGGTGCCGTTGGTGCCGTGGGTGCCGTGGGTGCCGTGGGTGCCAAGGGTGGGCGCTGGCCCACGAACTCCAGTCCAATGGGTTTGGGGACCAGATCCGGATTCTTGAACTGCTCGCGCCAGGCCCGCCAGTTCGCCTCGCATGCGTCCAGGGATTCGTTCTCCGCCTTGGACTCCAACTCGATCATTTCTTGCAGCGTCACCCAGGAAGACGACAGCATGGCGCTGCGCACTTTATAGCCACGTGCATTGTTTATATCATTTTTGGTATTGAAGACATCCATTTTATCTAATGAATTTTCGAGTAGACTTGTATTGTTAATGGGGGAAATCGGAGTATGTCGGACTACAATTTGGACTACCACTAGGCGCAGAGCCTACTATTCAGAGTTACTTCTGTCATGGCTGCATGACTTTCCATTTTGCCAACTGACAGCTAGACAGCCTTATCGGAAAAGCATGTGTGAGAGCGAGAGCGAGAGACTCTCCGCCGACCCGTCACACCACACTGCGGCAGTGAAAGCGTTTTCCAGCACTCCAAACTTGTCATTTACGTATTTGCATCAGATGTGTGACGAATCCGACTACGCTGCTGAGAAGATTATCTGCCTAAACGACTCTACGAAGAATCCGAGAATTTGGCACGCGAGAAAAAGAAGACAACCGACACCACCAGTCCCGAGCCCGAGCCCGAGACCAAGCCAAACTTTCTGTCAGCGCTGGTCCCCCCTCTGGCCGAGCGGTGGATCCCACCCATTATCCCCCATGTGGTAACCCAGGCGAGGAGCAGGACCTTATGACCACGCTGACTGCTTGGTACATGTCTGGTTACTATACGAGCTATTTTCAAGGAAAATCCACGAATCCACGACAAGTTGAGAAGACAAAAACGCCCCTGTAAGACTTGCTAGTCATTAAGGAGCCAAAATTGTAGTGTTAAGTTTCATGCTTGCCAATCCATCCTATTGATAATTCAGGTCAATTATAATTTGCGAGCGTGCTAAGTGTTCAGTAACGACCATTAACATCTTTTCTTTTCGAACTTTCCAAGGTGCCGCTTACCAACACTGCCTCAGTTTAAGCGCAAGCAGCCGCATGACATTACACTTTGAAGCTGGACTTGCTGCAAAAACAGCGAGACAGACCTATGGGGAAGAGTGAGAGCAGTGAGAGCTAGAGAGATACATATGTGTATGTATGCATGTATGTAAGTATGAATGCGTCTAGTAAACATAACTTTGTTACAATTAGGGCCTCAGTTGTTCAACTGATAGTCGAAAGACTTGCTTAGAAACGACTACAAACACTAATTTTGCGTTTGGCTCATCATGCTATCTCTTTCTTCGCAGCAAACTTAGCAAAGTCTAATGTGACAGTAGATATAAAATATTGGCAAGTAAATTCGCTTGTTTTGGGCATTGCCTACACACATATATTCATTCGAATTCAACTAGATAAGATACTCGTATTTCTAAGCGTACTATTTGAACTGCAGCCTAATCAGTTATGCGGCACATAAACCGGACTCAGATTGAGCAGATCATAGCCAGAGCCCTCCTCCCGATTCGTGGGCTTCGTGTGGAACGTTCGATTGAGGTTCGTGGGTTCCACGTAGCCGAGGGCCCTGCCCATGGGTGCAATGACGAAGCGTGTGTGCGTCTGGGAGGAGCCCTGGTAGGACACCACCGAGGGAGCAGAGTCGATGAGCAGGCGAGGCGCCTCCGTGGCCGGTTTGGCCAGCGACAGAGCCAGGGAGAGTGCAAACAACAGCAACTGCAGGGCAAAAAATAAGTTTGAGTTCTCTGTCATCAACATCATCATCCCACACACTCACCAGATGCCGCATTATGTATCGATGCTGGGCCTAATGGGACGATTATGGAGACAGAACGACAGTGGAGGGCTCTGTGGTGGTGGATGGCGGCAGACCGGAGATCGGAGATCGGAGATCGTAGATTGAGTAAATCGAGTAGATCGGAGCGAATCGAGCCTCGATTCAAGAAAAACACAAAGCGGAGCGAGTGGCAAAGTCAAACTGAAGTGCTGTGTGAATTGCTGTGCCATGAAATCACTGTAAAGCAGTTCCCGACGCAGCCAGAGGCAGCCATCGATATACCTTGGGAGGGGTTCTCTATAGAGTACCCCCCAGTGACTCCTACACTGCCTCCACTGCGGCACACGATCTGCGATCCGAAGCGTTGGAAACACGCGCGCAGTCGCGGTTATCTTGCAATTGTGGGAGTGTCTCAACTTGGACTCAACTTTACGTAAAGAAATAAACCAAAACCAAAACCAAAAACAAACCCACAGACCAACAACAAAAAGGCATACAAAAATCAAATATATAAATAAATACCAAACGCCGCAAATATTGTGGTAATAATAATACCGCCAGTAACAACAGCAACAAAAGCTACAACATTCGATGGAGATGGCGATGGAGACGGAGTCGGCGCCTGCGCCTGCGCAACCCGCTGAAGGTTGATCCACTCCACATATCGCACCATTCTGCTCCCCCTCTGCCCCTTGGCCGCTCCACTTGCGGCTGGCCTGGCTTGTTTGCCTAAGCAAGCAGTGGCTGTGCTCCATTGGTGGTGTTTCTTCAGTCACCGACTGCGGTCTGAGGTCTGAGGTGTGAGCTGTGAGGCCGCAGGTATCTGTATCTGTGGTAGCCATAGATTAGCCGGCGGCGCGTAATGGTAGCTCTAAGTGCACGCAGCTGTCTCTTTGAAGTACATTTTGATTAATTAATTAAGCTACTCATACTCAATGAAGCTCTCTCTCTCTATCTCTGTATTGGGGCGACCTCTTGCCGTGTGGTCAAGGAGGAGTCCATCCATATCCACCTATAAATGGCAGCGGCACACGCTTCACGGTAATTAGTTCTCCACTCAAGGGACCATCATGCGCATCTCAATCCGAGCCGTGAGTAAACACCCACACACATCCAGCGTTTGCTCAGTCATGCTTCAGCTATCCCAATCTCCAACAGGCTTTACATCTGGTGCTGCTCCTTTGTCTGAGTGAAAGCCTGAGCCAGGCAGCCACCATCCTGCATGGCAATGGACACACAGCCAGTGCCATCTCCCACCAGAGCTTCACGCGACTCTCGTCAGCAAAGCCATCGCTAATCCTCCAGCAGCAGCCTCAACAGCTGGTAGAACAGCCAACAGTGCGCATCGTAAGCTACCACAAGGAGGACCAGCAGCAGCAGCAGCAGCAGCAGCAGCAGCAGCTCGTTTCCAGCCTAAGTCAAGGCCAAAGCCCAAGCCAAACCCCTGCCCATCTCACTTACTCCGCCCGACCCGTGGTTCATCAGATGCTGCCACGGATTAAGCCCGTGCGGAACATTAGCTTCGCCTCCCTAATCCCCGGACCACGCAGCCTCACGACGCAGCCAAGGACGTACGATGAGCACCAGAACCTACGACTATTGTCATCCCCAGTGTAGAGACCGATGTTTCTCATGTCAATGTTCGTTTATTACATTTTTTTTTTTACACTCATTCGATTTTAAGAAAAACTCTTTGGATTTTATATGAAAAAAGTTAAAGAATCAATCGAACACAGATCGCAAAATTCATTGGTCACAGATCACTCGATCGCAGACCCCATAGTTTGGGACAGCTGATCGCACGATGAATGTACAGCTGATCCTCAGGCAGTTCCCCAACCACATCCTGTTCCGCACGCTCCACTACTCCCTGATCGCGGAGCAGCTGCGCGAGGAGATCGAGTCGAGGAGTGGGCCCAAGATGAGGCGCAGGAGCTGCCTGGAGTGGGAGCCCTTTTCCCTGTGGCTCACCAACCTGATGCTCATCTATGCGGGCGACATCCTGGGCAACCTCCTGCTGGGCACTATGCCCCTGGAGCCGCTGTGCAACAGCGCCGATGTGCTCCTCAGCTCGTGCATGTGGTGAGTGGAATTGACAGTCGGAGACAGTCGTCTGATAATCTCTGCTCCCCGCTGGATAGGTACCTCATCTTCTACTGCCCTTTTGACCTGGGACATGCGGTGGCGCAGACCATGTTCTTTCGCATCCTTGCCACGACCATGTCGACTATCAGCCAGGTCCAGCTCATCGACAAGGGTGTCACACTGGCCGGGAATCTCTATGGCAATGCCCCAGTGGCCATGCTGGTCGTCGGCACTATCATGGGCAGTGGGGCTGAGCTCCTGAAGCCCGTGGCCGCGATCCTTATCAACCGTTGCCAGCACAATCAGATGGCGTACATCAAGCTGAGCATGTGGGTGCAGCTGGTCCAGGAGCTGGAGTACTATTCGATCCCTTATCTTATCTTATCTCATACCTTTTGCCCGTTCTCCCGCACAGAAACTCGAAGCTGGCTCTTGTCATATCCTGCCTCTTTGCGCTGGACATTCACCAGAGTCCTCTGCTGTTGGGGACGACGCGGAACCAGCTGCAGGTCTACACCCTGGTGCTCGTCAATACCTTCAAGTATCTGTCGCTGGCCTATCGGACGGAGCACTTTGTCTGGTTAGTGGAGACCCGCGTGCGCTACACCTTCTTCGGCGGCCTTACGGCGGACTTGACCAAGTTTTTTAAACGCTATCCAAAGCCTGACAGAAGGCAGAGGAGAGCGTTTTCAAAATTTGATTTAAACCGTCGACGGCGCTGAGAGTTTTGCGCCATCAGAAGCACTGAAGCACTCCCTATCGCCTCTTCAAGGGGGTTCCCGGGAGGAGAAGCCGGTAAGCGGCTTAGGTTTCCTCCCTGCCACTGCCACTGCCACTGCAACTGGCACTGCCACTCGCCACTCGGCACTCGGTACTCGCCACTCAGCCAAGCGATGGAGACACGACACGCGGCGGCAGTTGTTTCGCTTGATCGGGTTACACGTGGGTTACAGTACATGCTAATCAGCTTAGGAAGCTCTCCCCCTCTCTGAAGGGGGTTGCTGGAGGGGGTTGCTGGAGCGGAGAGGAATGAATGCTCCAAGTATAATCGTCCAACTTGTCGTCTATCGTAATGTGAAATTTCCGTTTGAAAATAAACAAGTAAATTAGTAAATGTAATCTCCATTCGAGCGGGGGACTTATGAGGAGTGGTAATGCCACATTTCTTGCCACTTATGGGCAACCCTCTTGATAATTCGAGTGCAAAAAGGTGGCAGCCCCACCGTTTTCAGCAGACAACATAAATGGTTGTTAAAAAGTGTCCTAGGCGGACAGGCGGAGCAGGATACACTTCTATTAGACAACTTGCTTCGTCCCTATTATCCCCGTTATCTTGCTATACGGTTTTCGAGTATACACAGATTTTCAAAAATAAATTTAGATATTTTCCATTAGAGTTGGCTCTGATATACTCGTTCCCTCAATCAGATCATTTCCGTCCCCACTCTCAACGCCTCAAAATGTTGAGCAAACTAGCAGTAAAATCCAAATCCGCCCCCCCCAAAAGTCCCCGCAAGCAGAGCAAAGGCCAATCCATGGCGCAGAAGTCCAAGAAAAAGTCCAAGGGTCCACAAGCAAAGGCCGTCTACTGTCCACCAATCGGAAAACGACAGAAGGAGGCGCCACCAAAAGCAGAGGCGGTGTGCAACAAGCCCAAGTTGTACACCCCGCCATGGGAGACGCGCACCTACTTGGAGCAGCAGGTGACGCCCATTCTGTTCGAGGGGATGCTAGCTGTGGCCCGGGACCATCCCCGGGATCCTATCGGATACCTGGAGAAGTACTGGCTGAAGGGTGGGGACAAGCGCGACAGTCAGCTGCCCGAAACATCCTTTAACTGAATTCTGAGTCGAGTTTCAAATCAAATCAAATTTCAAAATATCAGATGATTGAATAAACGTTGTTCTGGTTTCTGTTTAGTCTCATTGAACGCTGCATTTCTTTGGCCACCGAAGCGAGACGCCTCTGGGGGATTGGGGGCTATAAAAACAGCCCTTGGGATCTTCCCAAGCATCAGTCGGTCGACAGAATTGACGTAGTCACAAGTGTCCCCCAGAACCAGATCCAGAACCAGATCCGAAGACAGCCAGCGATCATGTCTAGAGTGGTGAATGATCCTTCAGAGAACCCCGAGACCATATACAGAATAGGGTATCCTCTTTGCAGTGCCTTCCCGTCCTGGCCATTGTGCTCATCCTCGCCGGATCCTCCGAGGCAGCCGGCTTGGAGTGGCCCTCCAATTTGTTGGCTCTTAGCTCTGGCAAGTCCGCGCAGCTCCTGCCCCTTGCCAGCGAGGATTCCGAAGAGCTTTCCGAGAGCCGTGCTGCGTCTGCTGCCGCTGCTGCTGCTGCTGCTGCTGCGTCTGCTGCTGCATCTGCTTCTGCCGCCCAAAAGGAGGAAAAGGACCAGGAGGATGATTCCTCCTCCTCCTCGGATCAGCTCTCCCAATCGTCCAGCGGCAGCTCGGACAGCATCGATGCCCGCCTACTATCTGGAATACCCGTCTCCGTGCCCCTCCCTCTGATTGTGGCCGCTCGCTCCGGCCTGCGGACTGTCCTCACCATCCAGGAGCCTGCTGTGGCCAAGGTGGGGGAGGTGGTGCAGCATGTGCCCACCGCTGTGTCCCACCAGAGCCAGACCATTGTCCACGATCACCGTCGCCTGGTCACCCCCATTGTGGCGCCAGCCGTGCGCACCACAAAACTGGTTCGCCAGCAGCCACCGCTCCTCTGGACCCTGTCCTCCTCCGATCCTCGCCTGGTTCTGCTCCGGAACTAAAGGCCCACTGAAGACCTTCGAGGGCTCCACCGTCCACTGGAAACCAAAGAACCGACAAGATGAACAACTCGCCAACACCCAGCCCTAGCTATACTTCCCTTCCCTTCTCTTCTCTTCTTTGTCTCCGATCTTCACTCTGTCCTCTGTCTTCTCTTCTCTGCCATTTTCTGTATACCTCTTCTATGCAATAAAGAATCTGCATCAGCAGTTCTCTGCGTTTTTTCGCATTCTTTGGGCGGTGACAGGAAATCAATAAAGAAAACACGGCTCCAGCCCACGACAACAATAAATATGCCACATGCCACATAGCACACACCACATGCCACATCTTCTGCTGTGCAATCAGCGATCTGTGATCTGTGATCTCTGGAGGATTAGGGAGAGGCGGAACATGAGCCCTGCTCAAGGGCTAGAAGGGCCACTCAATCTCAATTAGAATGCTGTGGTCCGTTCTCCACTCTCGGCTGGACTATAAAAGTGGCTTCGCCTTCATCTCCAGCCACCAGTCGATGCCCAGACATTGCAGAACCAACAAAGATGCCAAAGCAATTGGTAAGAGGAGCGACCTCTGAAGAGAATCCCCCTAATTTGAAGCCTTTTTTCAGACTCAACTCTTTGTGGCAGTTGCACTCCTCTCCCTGGTGGCTGTGGGACAGGCTGAGCTCCACATCTACCATCCACTGCTGACGCTGCACCAGGAACCCACGCTGGCCCGTGTGGGGAATCTGCTGGATCATGTGCCCACTGCCGTCTCCCATCAAAGCTCCACCATTGTCCATCGCACTGCTCCGCGACTCACGCCGCTCCTGGCACCCGCCCTCCGGACAACTCTGCACTATCCACCCACCTGGAGCTATGGGCCCTTCTATGGGGCCACCAACTCGCTATACAGAAAGTAGATCCTTTCCAGCATGAAGCACTAAAGCAGTGGATCACTGAGGCACTCAGGCACTGAAGCACGAAGCACCCACAAAACAAACATTGGATTTTACGCTCTCGAAACGCACAATAAAATAAAATAAATTCCAAAAGCCGACAATGCATTGTCTATTGAGTGACAGGAGGAGGCTCTAGCCATCCTTCTTGGGGGGGGGAGGGCGGAGGGGGGAGGCTTATCCCGAAGGAAGGCAGGGAGGCGATGACGACTGCCAGTCGATTGCCAATTAAATTTCGCGCTATGCTGCACTTCTGATTGAGTGCCACTGACGTCACCCGGGATGAATAAACCATCGACAAACGCACGTAAAATAATACATTGCGAAATAAATATTTTATGTAGATATTTTCTGGTTGGAAAATGGGAAAATGGGGTATGGGGAATGGGTGTGGATTGACGTGCCATACGCAAATGTCTCGGTATTATTCCATGGGCCGAAGCCAGAACATTCCCCCAGGAATGATGATGACCCCTCGGGTCAGTAGCCGAAAGCCCAAAATGAGACTATGGCTGAGGAGAGGCGGCGACCATTGATTGAGGCCTTTAACCCAGTACGTAGAATCCAGAGCATCCAGAGTACAGTTCAGAGTGTGTTATTGTCTCTCCTCCATCGAGAGTGACAAAAACAAGCAACAATTGGAAGCCATTGGACGGACGGTAGCCAGGTGGGATAAATACTATAGATACGCATACGTATACGCATACGGGTACGAGCACGAGTACGAGTACGAGTACGCATACGGAGTCTGGGTCTCCAGCAATTTATGAAATTGAAAACCTTGAACCTTCAACCACGCCTGAGAGGACGGGGAAGAGCCAAAGGTTAGACGCACCACCAAAAAGACAGAGACAGCAGATCGAAGCTCTGCCAGATTATGCAAGTGCCCGCCGATGTGAATGAACCACAATCCCAGGCACAATGTGTCCATCAGATATGAAGCAGAATACGTTCTGGCCCAGGACCTGGAGGACGGATAGTTGTGCCTTCTCCAATTACATAAGTGTGTGCGGATGCAGTTTGTTTCCCGCATTAAGGTCAAAGTATCAATCCATCTATCGATTAGTTACCCAAAGCATTGTCTTTCCATCCCCAGTGGAACAGGTATTTTCAATAGCTGTCACTTGCAGGCATCTAGAGGCATCTAGAGGCATCCAGGCATCCAGGCAGGCACCAGGCACAGGCGCAGGCCACACAATGATGCAACAGCGGCGTAGTTTCCCCATCAACATCAACATCGTTCGAGCTGTGTGTCGTTCGTGGCCATAGCAGCCTTTTAGGCGGCTGTGGAAGCGGCCACCCCAAAAGTGGACAATGTAAATCGTAGGGGTACGTTCTCCTCCTCGCTGCCACCCCTACACCACTACATACTTTTCTTCGGGGAGGGAGTCGCCATCCTTCCCTGGGGCTTTCGGGTTCATTGCATTTGTCCATGGCCCTGGCCGTGGCCCTGGCTCCCAGGCTCCCAGGCTCCCAGCCTCTCAGGCTCCCAGGCTGCGAGGCTCTGTGGGTCTGTGGCTTTGGGATCTGATTGGAAGCACCGTCAATTGGCGCAGTGGGTGGCCAAGCCAATGCTTGGATGGGTCGACCGCTGTGTAATCGGTTTGTTTGTTTATCAAAAACGCCACTTGAATGCATCGTTATGCTGTCATCCCATTCCTTGAACTGCCCTCCTCCAGGGGGGGTCCAGGATTCAGGATGCGCGACTCTCCTCGAATCAAAGTGAATTTAATAAGCGGGTGCTATACTGTATGTACTACGACGAGATATATTTTGTCTGTGGATGTGGATGTGGATGTAGATGTGGATTGGGATTGGGATTGGGTGGATTGGGGATATCAAAAGGCAGAGCACTTAGCATAAGAGGATAAGCGAATGACGAGATGATGAAGAAGAAAAACTTAAGCCGAGGAAAGTTTTTCCGAGAACTTTAGGCATTCCATTCCCCCCGCAGCATGTTGAATTTTTGATGTAATACCGAAACCAGAGATGAATTATCATTGGGGAAAAACAGTCGCAAAAAAAACTTTCCCTTCAACTTTGGGGAAAAACGGAAGTCTCCCTCCCCTCCCCTTCCCACGAATCTCTGCTTGAAATTAATTTACAAATGCCTCAGACAT
Source organism: Drosophila azteca (assembly GCA_005876895.1). Lineage (NCBI taxonomy): Eukaryota > Metazoa > Arthropoda > Insecta > Diptera > Drosophilidae > Drosophila > Drosophila azteca. The sequence goes on along the minus strand of VCKU01000014.1, from coordinate 4,720,292 downwards.
GAATTTATTTGCCTGAGAGACAATGAAGACAATAAGCCGTGTTAAATGAGCCACGGAGGGCGGAGGGCGGACTGTGGAGTGTGGACTGTGGAGTGTGGAGTGTGTGTGCGGTGAAAGGGCAGCGGCAGCTGGCAGATACATCAACCAAAGCCACCATTAGATGCGGGTGAAATAATTTAAACCATTATGCAACAAAAGAGAGAGAGAGAGAGAGAGAGGAGAGAGGTGTCTGCTGGGGACGTGATGAATATCTCTCTCTCCCCCAAACAGAAAATCATATTTGCCTGTATTTACCTGTACGGATTATGCTGATCACACAATGTGGGTCTGGGTCTGGGTGTGTGAGTGTCTGTGTGTGTGTGTGTGGGCGTGGGTGAACGACCTTGAGGGTTTGGCCAACTATGATAATTACAGTGCTACAGCAAATGATTCGATTTAGCCATACGCATCGAATTTATTACAGGCAATTTCGCAAAAACAACAAAGCCAATAAACCAGAAAATGGAAAGAAAAGGCCGCAGCTTCAAGCAAAGCTATGGATACCCTTCCTTCGTCGCTGTCCTTAAATGAATCACTGAATCAATGAATCTAATGAATCGTTTGCTGTGCATTCAGGCAGCACTCTAATTCCCATTGGTGGCTTGATTATACATAAAGCTATCCAATAAGGATAAAGATTCACTGGAACTATGCTCAACTATCTTTAACCCAAGAAGCTAACAGGTGAATCGCACCACGATTTGTCTTTTAACATTTGTATGAATGCTCTATTCAGTGCTCCAGCTGAAAGACTCCTCTGTCGTTGCAGGCTCGTGCTCGTATTCAAAATACTCTCTTTCGAAAGAGTGTGCTCGTTACAAAAGGCAATCCCCATTAAAATGCCAGATGCATGCATACACTCGTATGCTAAGCGAGCAAAACAAAGCCGAAAGCAGAAACCCGAAAGCTGAACGCAAAGGAAAAGCCACGCTTAGACACACACACACACACAAAGCCGAAACCAGCCAAAGCGAATCGAAGTAACAAATCGAATCAAATCAGTTCCACAATGAATCATACACCCCCCCCCAAGAGAGAGAGGGGGAGGTCCGAATAGGCGGCCAGGCAGGCAGGCAGGCAGACCGGCTCAATGCACCGCACACAACTGCTGCTGCCTGCTGCTGCCTGCTGCTGCCTACTGCATTATTATGTAAGCCGAAAAGCAAGCGTCAGCCAAGCGTCGATAGCCGCACACCTCACTGGGGTTTCCCCAAGGCCTAAACCAACAAAGCCAAACAAAGCAGCAGCAGCAGCAGCAGCAGCAGCAGCCGGCAAACAAATCGAGAATTGGCTGAGAGAGACCTGGCCCCAAGCCGAAGCGAATGGAATCGAAGCGGAATGGCAGACAGCCCCCAAAAGAGTTACTTATGGTTTTCCTGGGGATTTTCCCTAGCATTTCGGAGTTTTGGGTAAATCCACGGCCCAGATGCAGCTGCAACTGCAATTGCCATATGTGTGGAGGTGCTGCAAGTGGTACACCCAAAAATCTCACAGATCAGAGTTTGGCTTAAGCGGTTGGCAAATTGCGTGTATGTGTGTGGGTGGGAGACTAAGACCTCACTCAAGACTCAATACTCAAGACTCAATACTCAATTTGTTGAGCAATTGACACAAATCGGGAGCTGGCACACTTCGACCTTCGGCTTCATTCAAAGCTCTTTTCGGATTTGGAGACACAACCGTTTTGGACTTGAACTACGGCTACGGGTTTCGCTTCGCAAAGGAAGGCGACGCCACATTACCAGCGGGAGAGGATGGGGGATGGGGGATAGACGTTAGGTGATGACTATTTGGAGCAAACACAAGCCCCATTCGAGTCTATTTAGGCAAACAATTTACAAGTTGCCCTAAAACGAACACAAACCATGTTGCAATAGCCAAGAAATGTGCAAAAAATAGATGCATATACAGGAAAACAAATACACACTCCCCTCCCCATTGCCTGCCTCTGTCCATGAACCTGTAACCCAATCAACATCGCGGATTACGCACTCTCCTCTGCGCGGAACTCTCTCTGCTCTCTGTGTGGCATTAGCTGTCAGCTGTCATAGCCAAAGCTGGCGACGCGCTCACGAGGCCTAAGTTCAAGTTCAAACTATTGCCAGACCACTCGCACTGCGTACTGGGATTTACCAATAGCTTCCAAGTTTCCAGCTAACTGTCAAATTATTTTTAACAGGAAAACACACACAATAGTTTCGGAACTGCAACAAACCGAATAAGTAAATACCTTAAAGTTACTTACCCCACAAATGAATGAATGAATGGTGCAAATAGGCAGATGATGAACCAGGGAAAACCTATAAAAAACCCTAAACATAAAACAAATAATTGTAATTAATATACAAAATTAAAAAAATATATATACTATACTATAACTATATCCTTTATACAAAGTGTAATAGAAAAGTATTTTATTTAAGTCGTAGGTTCCGATCGGAACACATTTACATATTTTGCAGCGTAGCAGCAGCGCACTTTCCTATGCACATAAGATGGGGGGGCCCCGCCGAACACTCTACCATCCCATACATATTCCACTTCTACTGCCAATCCGTAATACCCATATCAAGAGCATCAAACGTGTACTAAACACAATGTGAATGCGAATGCGAATCAGGTTCGACGCACCTCCTTCAATCAAACACCAAAGACCCAAAGGCACAAATTGCTGCTGTCCGAGTGACTCATAAAAAACCCGATGGTCAAAGACTACGCCACCAGCGATCCACCAGTAGCTAAGCACCCAAGCAGCTGATTGATAAAAACTCCACGATCTCCACGAGCTTCGAGCTCGAGCTCGAGCTTCGAGAGTAAATCAAAGCGATTAGCATAATTTTCGATCGTTCATTCGTTCGATCCGGGCCCCATTATCAACTTTCTTGGAATGTTTAACATAAAACGACACTTAAGTGCCTGTAGATAAATGTTTGTCGAGTCGGTTGCTGGCGCCTGAACCAAGGTCAATCGCACACAGACACACACTGGATTGGAGCCACTGAATCACAGTGAGAGGAGGCCACTCCACTCCACTCGACTCCAGCTACAGTCACAGCACAGCCACAGTACTGACCACACACAACATGGCTGGGATGGGATCGGATCCAATGAAGATCATCGTCATTATGGGGTTCGGTTCGGCACGCGAACGTGATCATTGCCAGGGGAATGTCTCTAATTTTTACGAACTTCGGGTAATTCCGCAAAGCACTTTTGATTCACAATGAGGCAGGCCCAAACCCAGGCCCAAGCAGGCCAGGCAGAAGCAGCGAGCGAGGGAGACATGAAAATTGAAATTGAAATAAAATGAAATGAAATGAATGACCGACTCTGATGACGTTTGCATTGACCATGGGTTAAAAAACTGAACCTCCTCCGATGACTGTCCGCCCGTTCATGCAGAGCAGAGCAGAGCAGAGCAGAGTGGAGCAGAGTGGAGCAGGGAAGAGAGACGGGGGGAGGAGATGATGCGACGAGACGTGTGAGAGACGAATGTATGCCAAAAGATCCGGTTTGAGGCAATGCCCAAGCCAGAGGCCCCTTTAACCCCTTTCATTCGCTTCGTTGTTTCAGTGTCTCCCCCTCACGGGCCTCTCTGACCCAATTCATAATTGCAGAATTGCATAATCTTTCGCCTGCTCTTTCTCTCTATTTCTCTCTCCCTCTCTCTTTCTTTCTGTCTGCCTCTCTAGTGTTTCTCAAACTGTTGTTCATAGCCTTTCCGGGAAGTGTTTTTGGTCAAGTCCCACATGAAAATCACCATTAAAAAAAAAACAAAACAAAATAAAAACCAGAGCAAACTAATTTGGACTTTGTGTGATATTTACACACAATTTTAACATATTCATCCCCACGGGGAATTGCTTCATCGGAGGATGACAGTTTCATGGAAGATTTTCTCTGGTTAAGTTTTTACCTAAGACATTCTCTCAGATACGCACTCTGAGCTCCTTTCATTTCAGAGGGAAGGCTACTAATAATAATTTTATAACGAGGCTCTATATAAAGGACCCACCGCTTCATAAGATCTCAATCTTTTCAATAGATAGATCCTCTAAAATTTGCTCTTAGATTCCCTTGTGATGTACTTATTGTAGAGCGATTACTTTGTGGGAAAATAAAACGATATATGTCTGTCTGTAGATTTTCTGCATGGATTGTTTCGTTAATAACTAATAGAGATTAGGTTCATTCCTTAAGGATTGATTACCTTCTATCTAAGAGACTCTTACTATGACTTAACTCTAGTCATTTCCCAGGGATTATCCCATACGATTATTATACGTACATATTTACTTCTCTTCTTTAGATCGTGTGACCTCCAGTCTTCAGCAGAATCGAAGAATCGAAGAAAAAACCCAACCAAAATATGATTACTGTAGAGAAAGACAGACAGTGAGGGCGAGGGAGAGGGAGAAGGGTATTGGTTGCCAAACATTGTCGCAGTCGCAGTCGCAGTCGCAGCTCTTTTGTCTCTCTTTTGTTTTGGGCCCCCGATTCGCAAACTGCGAGCGAGCCAGAGGGAAAGAGAGAGAGAGAGAGAGAGAGATAGACGCCGTTGCGCCTGCGCGCAGCGTTTTGTATAAAATGTGCGCCGTCGACGAAAGCGAAATCAGTGAACAACTTGCCGACGAACGAGCAGCACAAAGAAGAAGTGCACAAGTGCAGAAAGTGAAGTGAAAGGATAACAGAGACAACACAGATTACATAAAGGATTATCGAAAGAAAGGAAACACGCATCGCATCGCCTCGCATCGCATTCCTATTTTTTTATTATTTTTTTTATTGCAAACAGAAAAAAGGTGAGTGATTGGCTCAAGTGAAAGATTACCCCAGTGAACACCCACCCACCCCCAGTGAATCCAAAGATCGAACAAAATAAAGACACATGAATGGCTCTGTTATATGATTCGCTATATATGTATGTACTCTATAAAGATCCCCCCAGAAAACCCATACACACAGTCAACCAACCAACCAGTCGTTAAAGTCAATCGGAAAAGCGAAACTTTCACTGCGAAAAACAAAAACCGAAAAAGAAAAACATCCAACGGACAGACAAACAAGACAGACAGACAGACAGCGACACAGGAAAAACACACCTAGAGTTGCAGCAGCAGCAGCAGCAGCAGCATTTAGCATCCCCCCATCCAAGAAAAACTCATTGCAATGCAACACTGCACACGATTTCCGCCCCCAAAAGGGCACATCAGAGCACGCCAGAGCACATCAGGGTTCAAGCGATGGCAGGGCACGCCTGAAAGATCCATTTACATAATGAAAGATCGCTTAAGTCTCCCCTCCACACCGCTCCGCACCGTCCACCGACCCAAAATGACATAAGAGTGCAGTGCAAAAGAAGTCGCCAAAGAAAAGAAAAGAAAAGTGAAATATACAGAAAATCCACGAACCGGAAAGCGGCTGTCAAGGCTTGAGCGATTGTCCGCCTGTCCGCTTGTCCGCCACAGAGCCACAGAGCGGAATCAGAGTCAGAGTCAGAGTTGGTCCCGTAAAGAAAATTACCTCATAAATTACGCAGAAAGAGAGGCAGCAAAGAGTTTGTGGCGAGGCATTTCGAAAAAAAAGTAACAACGGTCTGCGACCTCCAACGAAAGTAAAAGTCCAGGTCTTACACGACTACTCTCCGGCTTCGGCTCGGCTTTGGCTCTGACACTGACTCATGCCTGCCTGCCCCGAAGATTTCAAGATACGAACCGGTTTTCGGTTTTCGGTTTTTGGTTTTTGGTTTCGTTTGGGGATTGCTTCAGCTGGCCAGCGCAGTCATGAAAGATGGGAAGAGATGGAGGAGAAATGTAAACTGGGACAATGACTTGGGGGTAATGGTGTCAAGATTTGAGGCATTACGCAATCCCCGCCACGACTCATAAATCATTTTCCTTTGCTTGCAGAGACACTCTTCGTCGCACAATGAGAATGCGAGAGAGCCTGATGGCAGTTCTGCTGCTGGCCACCGCCACACTGGCCGCCGACTGGGGCAACGAGTGGGCGCCCATGGAGGATGCCACGCCGAGCAGACGCTCCGTGGACACGAAGCCTGGAGAGGCCGCTGGGGAATCGGAGGTGCAGGGACGATACCTCGTGCACGAGTCCACGTCCATCCAGAGCAACAGCACCTCGGAGATAGACACGATCATCGAGCAGCTGCTCAACTCCCGCCGGGAGGGACGCAACCTGGGGGAGTACGATGCCGTCTATGCCGATGGCAACATCGACCAGGCCCTGCAGCAGGGCAACGACATGCAGGCGCGTAACCTCATCCGCGACAAGCTCTGCGGACTGGGACTGATGAGCTGCGAGGTGGAGGAGAAGCGTCCCTTCTACTCGACCATCTACGCCCAGGGTCCTCCTCCGCCGTCCGGCTACAGCGGCGGTCCCTACGGTCCTGCCAAGCCAATGCCTCCTCCGGGCTACTTCGGTGGACGGCCTCCCATGGGTCCTCCTCCCAGCTCCCTCAACTCCTTCGGACCCCCGCGCAAGGTTGGCTACGAGGGACCCTACAAACCCATGTCCGGACCCTACAGGCCAAGCGGACCAGGCGGCCAGTTCGGAGGGCAATACCTGGAGCATCCTCCCCCATCGGCCATCGATGGTTCTTTGGACGGAATCACCTACACGAAGCCCCCACCCGGAGCCCTGATCTACGACAGCAAGCCGCCAGGACCCATCTATCCAGGGGGCCCCAATGGTCCCGGTCCCGTCTACAATGGCCCCTCCTCGAGCTCGAACGGTGTGCCGCCGTACAACTTTGAGAATCCCGAGAGCGGCATCCAGGGCTCTCCCTCCTCCCTGAACGGCTTCTACTCCTCGCAGCAGTCCTCGTCCTCCTCTTCGGCGGCCACTTCTTCCAGCACCAAGGTGGTGGTTGGGGCACCCATCGATGCGGGTCTCCAGCAGCATGTGCACCATCACTACCACCACGTCGAGGGCACGGAGGGAGTCAAGGTTCCCAGTGTCCCGATCCCAATCGGCTCTGGCCAGACGATCAACACGGACTTCAGTGCCTTGGCCCAATCCTCGGCCACGTACACGCCCCAGGCCTCCTCCTCCGGCACCTACTCCCAGTCGAATGCCTTCAACGCGGGCTTCAATGGCGCCTCTCAGGGCGGACTTCTGTCCCAGGGCGCTCAGGGTGGCTTCAGCGGTCTCTCCCAGAAGCCAGGTCTCTCCGGTGACAGCTACAAACCGAATTCCGGATTGGGAAGCTTTGGCAGCAGCTCGGGAGGTTTCGGCCAGAGCGGCTTTGGATCGTCGCCCAGCTCCAGCTACCACAGCCAGAACCCCGACTACTACAAGAAGGAGCTTCAGACAGGAGCCTCGAACAACTACAATGGCATCTCTGGAGGATACCAGGGACAGGGACAGTACCAGGGACAAGGACAAGGACTAGCACAGGGTGGCTACGACACCTCTCGCCAGCAGATCGTCGACTGCCAGTGCGTCCCGTTCAACCAGTGCCCCGCTGCCGACCGCATTGGCCGCAAGGAGGATCTGATCCTACCCATCGATCCCCGCAACCTGGGCAAAGACATCGAGGCCCTCAGCGAGGATACGGCCGCTGGCAATGCCACCGCCACAGCAGAGGCCAAGAAGGGCCAAGAAGAGAAGCAAGACAAGGATGAGAAGAAACGCACTCGCCGTCAGGCGATCGAGGACCAGAAGGACCAGGACGACAACAGCGATCTGTCGCTCGATGCTCAAGGGGTAAGTGTCATCAATAGATGTAAATAGAAATATAAATAGAAGTAGAAACAGGAACAGGAAGAGAAACCCGTCTAAGAATGTTTAGTTAGTGGCCCGACTAATGCAAAATCACACATAGTTAATGACTAATCGATCGAGTTCTAGCAATAGCAATAGCAATAGCAATCCTCCTCTACCACACACAACCACGCATCCAATCAACCAATCAATCAATCAATCAATCTACCAACTGCACCCATCAACCAACCGATCAACGCTCCTCCAATGCTCAATCCAAAGAACCACTAAACCTCGTTCGTCGTCGCCACTAAAACCAGCCTAACCAACGCACGCACAGCCACAGCCACAACAACAAACAACAACAAACAACAATGGGTACCAAGGTCGCACGCCTGCATCCTGTATCCTGCATCCTGCATCCTGGAGTCCGCGTACTGATCCGTTCGTGTCTCCCTCTCAGCGCCAGGCGCCGCTCGGACAATCTCCCCTGGCCCTGCCCGCCCTGCAGGCCATCGAGCTGATCCAACGAAAGGTTCTGCCCACCTATGGGGTGTCCTTCGGACTTCCCTATCCCAGTGGAGCGTATGGCGGCTATCCGGTGAATGTCCTGGGCGATCAGTACCCCGCCCAGAACCCCAACTTTGGCTCCTTGGGCCCGAATGGCCTCAATCTGGGTCTGGTGAATGTCAACCCGCTCGTCTCCGTGCAGGTGGCCAAGACGGACTACGGGGAGAAGGTGGTGAAGCCCCTGGTCAACCTCCATGTCACGCCCAATGCGAATCTCATCCAGAAAGTGGGCGACTTCTTCAAGAGAAAGCCCAACGAAGTGCACAGCACACACTACCATCATCACGATCACTTCAGCGGCTACGAGCACCACGATTACGATCACCATGATTACGATCACCACGACCATCACGATCATCACGACCACCACGATCATCATGATTACGATCATCATCATTATGGTGGATACAGTGGATCGGGGGGGCCCCACTTCAGTGTCGAAATGGTGCCGAGTACTCCGATCTTCGAGTACCACAGCGGCCCCTCAGCGCCCAGCTTCCAGCAGCATCATCACCACCACGAGTCTCCTCCGTCTCCGTCGCCCTACGAGAGCTCGTACAACTCCGTGTATCCCGGCTCGAGCCCCGACTTCGGCTCGAGTGGCTTCGGAGGCTACGGAGAATACTCGCAGCACGTGGAGCGGAGTGCGAACGTGAGCGCGGAACCCACGTGGAACCAACAGCCAACATCCACTCGTAGGGGCAAACAACTGAACCTGGGACCCTTGTACAATATTCCCACGCCTGCCCCAGGAGGGGCAGCGGGCAGTGATTATGTCTCCTTTCCCAGGGACCGCAGGAGGAGGAGCGTTGAGCAGTCCAGGAAGCGTCGTAGTGTGTGGGAGAGTGAACCAGCCCGAGCAGAGCAGGAGGAGGAGGTAACCATGTGTTGATCTTGCAGAAAGTCTCAGTAAAACATTCTTCAATCTATCAAAACGTTATGCTAACGGGAATCCTCCTCTTTGCCACTTGCAGCGCGCCTACTATGGCAATCGTCCCGTGGAGAAGACCTGCCGCGCAAACGAGGTCTGCTGCCGTCGTCCCCTGCGTCCCCAGGCCCCGCCCCAGCAGCAGTTGGGTCGCTGTGGCGTTAGGAATGCCGCTGGCATCACCGGCCGCATCAAGAACCCCGTCTACGTCGATGGCGACAGCGAGTTCGGCGAGTACCCATGGCATGTGGCCATTCTGAAGAAGGACCCCAAGGAGTCGATCTACGCCTGCGGCGGCACCCTCATCGACGCCCAGCACATCATCTCCGCTGCCCATTGCATCAAATCGTGAGTTTCAAACATTGTAAAGCTCCTTCCGATCAGCGCATTAATCTCTTCTTTATTCTTTATCAATCCTTCAGTCAAAATGGCTTCGATCTTCGTGTCCGTCTGGGCGAATGGGACGTCAACCACGATGTGGAGTTCTTCCCCTACATTGAACGCGATGTGGTGTCTGTGCACATCCATCCCGAGTACTATGCCGGCACCCTGGACAACGATCTGGCCATCCTGAAGCTCGACCAGCCCGTGGACTTCACCAAGAACCCGCACATCAGCCCCGCCTGCCTGCCCGACAAGTACTCCGACTTCACCGGCGCCCGCTGCTGGACCACTGGCTGGGGCAAGGACGCCTTCGGGGAGCACGGAAAGTACCAGAACATCCTCAAGGAGGTCGATGTGCCCATCCTCTCGCACCACCAGTGCGAGGCCCAGCTGAGGAACACCCGTCTCGGCTACAGCTACAAACTGAATCCCGGATTCGTATGCGCCGGCGGTGAGGAGGGCAAGGATGCCTGCAAGGGCGACGGCGGCGGTCCCTTGGTCTGCGAGCGCAACGGAGTGTGGAACGTGGTCGGTGTGGTCTCCTGGGGCATTGGCTGCGGCCAGGTGAGCGTTCCCGGTGTCTACGTGAAGGTCTCTTCGTACCTTCCCTGGATCCAGCAGATCACCCAGAGCTATCAATGATTAGCGGCTGCTCCCGAGGAGGCTCCATCGATAACGGCCTACCATGCGGCCACCAGCACTGATGCTATTGAAGACCATGCTGATGACCATGCTGACGACCATGCCGAACATGATGTCTCCGATGAGTTCGTTTTCCATTTTTGATCAGCCATCCGTCCATCCGACCAGCCACTTATGCAACACCCCATCCAAAACTAGCATCTTTTGTGGCATTCGTCATCGTATTCGTATTTATTTTTGGACGCGAAACTCTTATTTATTTATTACGAGCTCGTTGCCTCTTTTGTTATTTTTTTTGTTATACGAGTGTGGGCAGCATCCATCATCTGCCTACAGTCCCAGTAATTGTTGCTCTTTTGGAGACTCTTCTCTTCCGAGGGGAGGGAAGGTCTCCTCTTTTGTTGATATTTGATGTACTTCGTATCTCTGGATCGCTGTACATTCCAGTTCCGATTTTGTCTTGTAAAATAGCTATTGTTTGTAGTGATTCGATTAATTTATTTTTATATTTGTAATAAATTAATAATTATGTATTTAAATAAAATAATTTATGAAAAAATAATACTGTTTAATGTGAAAATACTCGAATGAAGATTAAGATTTTCGATTGAATCTATGGAATTGGAATTGAGGATTGAAGATTGGAGAGTTCCTAAAGATACATTGAGTTACAATTATATTCTGCGATCTGCGAATACCAGTCCAAAGTCCTCATGGTTTGCAGCAGCAATATTTCACCCAACAAAAAATTGTATTACAGAGATCATTCAATAGGTATTCCAAAAGATTTATTAGTAGTATTAGCATTTAATGAAATTTGGAATGATTTTAAAATAGAGCGCAGGAAATCTGCCTTTTTTCCTTGAAATATCTCTACGAACTTTATCATTACCATTTTCAGGCTTAGATCATTCTCGAAATGGAAATATCTTCGAGCTGCATTTCCTTGGCTCTCTGGTATTTTCTTGGCTTATTTCGTTTTCCAATTAACTTCTGGATTCCCCCATAAGTTTTCCAATTAAATTTGCTTATAAAAAATGTACTCAAATTTCTCCAGACTTCCCCATTTTCACAAATAACTAAAATTTCGCCATCTTCCACCTAATCTACATAGTTCGGATCGTAATCCCCCAAAATCGCTGCACCAATGAGCACACACCCATAAGACCCAAGCCGAGCCGCGTCATAAGAGCGGCTTTAAGTTCAATTACAAACGAGTGCAGCCCATAAAATGCAAATTAAATTTTTAAGCATTAAGAAAACAACTTTACAGTGTCCGTCCGCCTTTACACTGCACTGTATCCAGTGGCGTCCAGTGTGGTGCAGTGCAGTGCAGTGCAGTGGGAGAGGCAAGCGTGTCAGCGAAGCATTAAAAGACGCCACCGAATCTTGGACCAACAAATGTGGTCGCCGCACTTCCTCAAAGGGGGCAGAAGGTGCCGCCAGAAAGAGTGTGTGCGTGTGTTTGCGCGTGTGTGTGTGTGTGTATGTGTGTGTATGTGTGTGTGGAGCATTCAAATAGCCGAAAGTACGATCGCACGATCCATGGCGATCATCAGTTAAATTTAAAAACCGCAACCGACTTTCCGCAACTTGAATGTTTCTGCATCGCTGGACCCCAATCGAGTTATAAATGGAAGATTGCCGACTGGGAGGCAGCTCAATGCAGTTCCAGCAGCGTTAGGGAGATGTACGTCAACGGATTACGGTTCCAGCTCTGCCAGATGGTGATAGGTAAGCAAATAGAGATGGACAGCAAAGAGAGATGGAGAGGAGAGTACCCAACCAGTGGATAATTGTTCGCCCTCTCCAGTGATGCTCTTCGCCGAAGCCTTGGGGCGCCTGCACAAGAGGAATGGCTACCACTATCGACCCCAGCAGCCGCCGCCGTTGCCGCAGCAGCACCATCCGAATGGATACTACGAATCCCTGCATCCGGCAGTGGAACCTCCAGAGCCAGAGCACAGTACTCCCCAGCACATTAGTCCCCAGCACAGTAGTCCCCAGCACAGTAGTCCCCAGCACAGTAGTCCCAAGAGCTACTACAGCCAGTCGTCGGGGAGCAGCAGCAGCAACAAGGGGAATCATGGCTACAGCATTGGCAGCGGACTACGATCCATAGCCCAGGGATCGGCGGATCAGGCGCATAGCGCCGTGGCCAACCAGCATGCGGCGGCCAAGCAGGCGGCATACATTGCACAGAACACCCTCGCACAGGCAGCATCCCAGGCATCGGCCACGGCCCAGGCGGCGCTTGCGGGGAAGGAGGTGGTCCTGCAGGAACTGGAGCAGCAGGCGGCCGAGGCCCAGCGTGCGCTCTCCCGCGAGCTGGAGCAGCTGAAGGCTGCGAAGATCTCCTCAAGACTGGCCCAGCAGACGGCGCAGGCGGCCCATCATCACATCTCCGTCCTGACGGCGGCCGTAAACAATGCAAAGTCCGTGGCTGAGCAGGCGGAGCAGACCGCCAGCGAGGTGTCCAACCAGCTGGCCTCCCAATCCACGATGGTGGGCCAAGCCAAGAACCGCCTCGAGCAAGTGGAGGAGCAGCTGCAGCAGGCGCGCGTCGATTACGCGGCCACCAAAGAGTCGGCCCTGAAAGCAGCCTCTTCGGCGGCTGCAGCTCAGGTGAATGCCTCCAAGGCGGCGCAGCATGCCACCATTGGCTTGCACGAGAGCACGAATCAGTCGGGCCACCCCCTCGATGGGCACGAGGGCCATGAATTGGCAGAGGATTCCTACGATGAGCACATCGACACAAGCGGTGTGGGCCACACGGCGCCAGGGGACGAGCACACGCGAAACGTATACTCCCCGTGAATGTTCCAAGTGTAATGTAACCATTTCTTTACAATATTTAATTAAATATTATAGTCAGAACGGTGTACGTGTCTTGTCTAGTTTTTTAAGCAAACCGTTTTTCCCTCTGCGGTATATACCATACAGTATATACCATAAATGTAGTAGTTCATAAAAATGGCCGCCACTAGCAAACTCTCAATTTCACTGCAATTTTATTGCACATTTTGTGTATGTTTATGCAGAAATCGTACAATGGGGCATCTCGAGTGTACACAACCATGATTTCAATGGCAGTACGGGGACTCGACAATACGGGACTCGCCATCCACATTAGATTCGCTTAAAAACGTCGCCCCTAGATCACTTGCTGAAAGACAACCCTGGCAAACCTCGACCCCCGACTCAGCATTGATGAGTCATGCGTCATGGAGGAAGACGATTTCGTGGAGCTTCTCCTCGACAAACAAGCGCCGGTGCACCTGTCTCTGAAGAAGGAGAGGACCAACAGGATCGTTCGCCTTCGATTAAGGTAAACCCTGCCATTTTCGAAATTCATATTTTCATATTTCAGTCATTTGCCCATTGCTGCAATGTCTGGTAGAGCCAGTAATCTTGGACCCAGATGTAGAGCATTAATTCTGTTATAGCTGACTACTTTTTGAAAAACGCCCCACATATGACCAGTGAAAACGCTAGGGATTTAGGGCACAACATAGTTTAACTCTTGCAAAGTCTTGCATATAAATATGTATGTACATATGTATATATGTATATTTATATAACAAAATTAAAACATGCGAATACATACCTGGACATTTACATTGTCTTCACTGAAATTTGTTGTTTAACTTAATAACCAAAAACAAAACAAAAAATTTGTTGTCACATTTGTTGGTTTTACACATTTTAACACGAATACCGAGAATATAATATTGAAAGTAGAAGACCGGCTCTAGTGCAAACTCGTGCATGATCGTGCAGGCTCTAATACATACTCCCGGGGGTCGACATGCGGCGGTGCGACGCACTAAAGGTGCGATTAGTTGGAACTAGAATTTTCTACTGAATCTACTCCACGAAAAGAAGTCGAGTAAAAGGGAATTGAAAAATCATGCGCTGCGACCGTGCAATGCAGAAACGGTAGAAGATCGTTACAGTTAGGTTTTGGACACAAGTAATAAAAACACACCTATGCATGTACATATGTATGTGTGTGCATGCATATGTATGTATACGCGTAAAAATAAGTGCATAAGCGGGACAAAACATCGTTACGGACAGAGCAAGGGGAAACCTAAAAGCGCTACAATATGTGGCTAATTTCTTCCCCATTCTGTGGGACATAGTCCATGTATGGACAATATTCTCGCGAAGATGTGTCTGAATACGCAGAATGTCCTCAAGGAAATGTACGAGCACAAATATTATAAAAACAATTATATAAACTAAATTGCGGAAATCACGGGAAGCACTTCGACTCCATATATATATATATAAATCTAAATCGGCTTTTTTAAATTACTGTTGGGCGGAGTTAACATAGCTAACAGCTGGTGATTGACAGCGCAATTGTTAACTTTAACAGAGACAATCGATAGAAAATGATGTTATTGATGCAATAATGACGTTATTGATGCAATAATGACGTTATTGATGCAATAATGACGTTATTGATATAATAAGGAGGTTGTGGTTATAAGAATAAAGAAATCGATCAAATAATGCAGCTATCGATTAAAAATGTAGTTATCAATGCAGTTAGTGATATAATAATGTAGGTATCGATTTGACATCTTTCACCTATCGGTGTATCTACATGTATGTATATTACATTTTCTACATATTAACTCCATAATGGGAATGTCTACTTTTGTTGTCATATCAAAGCGGCTCAGCTGTTCGTGCCCGCGCGTGCCTGTGACTGGCCATTACCTGGATTTTTTTTCAATAAATTCTTCAAAATCGTTGAAATTATAACTTAAAATGGCACAGAAAGTAATCAAATACATTGGCCGCACCACAGACTTTAAGGGAAACACGCTGTGGGAGCTGGTGTCGAATCTCCCCAATTGGGGAGTCGGCCGCATGGTCATACGTAACATGTTCCAGCGCTACCCGGAGCCCTGCTACATGAGGATCCTCAAAGTTCAGGCAGTGGACGATCAGCCCGACCAGATCCGCAAGGTGCGCGTGACCGTGGAGAAGACCTGGCGTGGCGTCACCCAGCCGAAGCCCGTGGAGATCTACAGCACCAGCTACAAGGCGGACTATGAACTGGTGCCGCAGTCTGAGGAGGCAAAGTTCGTCAACAACCAGAAGAAAGTGGCGCCAGTGGTGCTGCCCACAAAGATCGACCTGCCGCCACTGCTGCGCGAGTACGTCAAAGAGGAGACGGGAGAGGCCAATCCGTTCATGAAAGTGCACTTCAAGAAAACCCACAACAAGCAGGCGCGCATGGCCGTGGCGGGGGAGGAGCCCACCCTGAAGGTTACCATGAATCTGGGCCAGCCAAAGCCCGTCAGCTCCAAGCTCTACGAGGGCCTGCTGTGAGGAGGAACCGTAGTAACCGCCACTGTTAAAATATTAAATACATTTAATATACATTTTATCTTAAGCACAACGAAGAATTTGTTTAAAAATAATCTGTATTTACATGGATTAGACTCTGGAATGGATGGGTTTGGACTTGGATCATTTGGCGGCCTCAAGTGCGCGTAGCTTGCGCGTCAGATTGTCCACCTCGAGGCCCAGCATGTCGAGGTTCTCCTTGAGCGTAATGTTTTTCAGAAGCGTGTCCTCCAGCACGGTCTGCAGCTTCTTGTTGATCTCCAGCGACAGCTCCAGGGACATGCCCTTGCTATCGCTGCCCTTGGAGCCCCCGTAGATGGCCGCCATTATGCCGTTGCCGTACTTCACAAGCTCGCTCTTGTTCTGGTCGCTCTTCGAGGAAGTTAGGGCGCCCGCCGTCTGGTCCCTGAGCATGTAGTGCTGTACGACTTTTGACTTTTTCTGCACCTCGGACACCAGGGCGGCCGTGTGGTTCTCTAGGAACTCGATGCGTTCCGTTTGTCTTGCCGTGGCCTGCTGCAGCCGGAGAATACGCTCGACGAGAACCTTCTTGGACGGCACCGCCTGCAGGTCAACCTGTTGCGTCCCAGGCGGCGGCACAGCGGTCGCACTGCTGGCCACAGTTTCGGACTCTGAAGATTCGCTGGCCCGCCGGCTGCCGCTGTGCACGCTGCCATGGCTGCTGGTGCGACTGTGGGTGCGCTGCTGCTGCTGCTGCTGCTGCTCCTGGGGATAGCCTCCGTTCAGGACCTGTTGGCAGTTGCTGCAGTAGCTAATGCCACCCTTGGGTTCGGCAATGCCCTTTTTGTACTTTTGCAGCTCCCTCTGGAGCTCTTTGACAACGGTGGCGTGCTTGTGCTGGATGGCCTCGTAGTCGCCCTGGACATTGTCTAGCTTCTGCTTCGTCAGCTCGTACAGCTTGGTCTTCTCGGAGAGATGTTTGGCCAGCAGCAGCCGCTCCTCGTTCTTTTCCGCCGCCTCGGAGCTGAGCTGCTGCTCCAGTTCCCCATATCTGCAGTCGTAGCCGAGTTTCTCCTGCTTCATCAGCTTGTTCTCCGCCTCGAGACCCTGAGCCTGCAGAAGATAACAATAGAATAACAATAGTCGACACGACTTTTCCGCTGTTGCCAAAAATGACTTTTTCTGATAGATTTGGATGGATTTGGAAATTTAAATCTCCAAATCTACCAGAAAGTCATTTTTGGCGAAAGCGGAAAAAAAAACTTGATTTTTGTCGAGTAGTGCAATTAGTGGATCCTCGTTCTCGAGAGCTTTACCCTGCTTTGGACGCGGACGAATACAAGGCCTCGATGGCGCAGTTGGCAGCGCGTAAGTCTCATAATCTTAAGGTCGTGAGTTCGAGCCTCACTCGGGGCAAGTACATTTTTTGCACTCTGCCGCCAATTTCTTTTTCTCGATTTCTTACCTTTGATTCTGCCAGACAAATGCCATTCTGCAGGCACACGATCAGCTCGCTCATCTCCTTGTTGATAGTGAGCAGTTCCTGTTTCTTGACTTTCAGTTGTTCCAGATCTGCTTCGTTTTCTAGAGCCTGTGCTTCCAGTTGCTGCACCCTCGTCTGCTGTTCGGACAGCTTCTCTTCATTGCTATAAAAATATTCTTAAGTCTAGGGAAAATACTTCTAAAGTCGATTCCTTACATGGTGTTCTGGGTACGCAGCAGTTGTAGTTCCTCGAGCTGTCCCCTTAACTTGGCCGAATTTAGCAACTCATCGCTGTAGGCCGCCTCCACTCCATGGTGCTGCTCTCGTAACCGATTAAACTCCTCTGTGAGTTGAGCATGCTAAAAGCAGAAGAGACAAATAGTTGAACGGAATCTAAGACATATTTTTTATAGACTTTGTACCTCCAAGGCGAGCTCTTGTAGCTGCTGGTGCAGCTCTTTGTTGGCTTCACTTTGCTTTTGCTGCTCTTTGGTGACTTTTTCGAGGGCCTCAGTCTTGCTTGTGATCTCGTGCTTCAAGAGTATTGTGTTGGCTTCAAATTCCATCCTTAGCTTCTCTGAAAATGGGATAATCAAACGTTAAAGATATGTTCCCAGAATTACTCGAGATTCCACCAACCATTGGCCTTCTCTTCCAGCTTATTCGGTGCATTTCTTTCCTCTTCCAGCTTGCGCTCTAGTGCCTGCAATCAGGAAATTATTAGCAAATTAAGACAATCTCCAGTTGACCACTACGTACCGCCTTGGCCTCCGTTTCGATGGACAGTTTGTTCATGTGATACTTTAGCTTGGACTCCAGGTGGCCCACCTCCGTTTTGTACTTTTCGCATTCGCGCTGATATTTCCGAACTTCGTTGCACTAAAACAACAAAATTATTAAAAGGAGCCTCTTAATGGAAATAAGTAATCGTCTTACCTTTTCATCTATGATGTACGTCATTCTGGACTTTTCCTCGTGGATGGCCATGAAGCGGGTGGAAACATTCTTCACCTCTTTCTTGGTATCCGCCAGCTGCTTATCCACCGCCTCCTTCTCCTTTTTGGCATCGATGAGTAGTTTCTCCTTCATGGCAAACTTAATGACTGTGGTCTCCTTCTCCTTGTTGGCCAAATCCATTTCCTTGCGAAAGGCCTGCTTCTCCTTGTCCAAGATGGCATTCTCGCGCTGCAGGAGGGTCATCATGTTGTCCTTCTGGGCATTGGAAGTCCGCAGCTGCTCAATCTGCTGCTCATAGCTGCGACGCTGCTCCTCCAATTGGGCCAGACAGTGCACATGGGATAGTATGACGTTCTGTGGCAGCTTTGTGTGATTCTGTTCCTGGTCCTGGACTTGCAAGTCGCTGAAGCGCATGCTGACATCCGATGGGACTTCATCCTGCACAGGCAGAGGCACTTGCTCCAGCACCGCTGTCTTCAAACTCTCAACAAGAATTTCGGCCCCCTCAACTGGTTTATCTTCATCCGCTTTCGCCTTTGCTGGCTCTCTTTCAGCAGTCTGCTCTATTTTATCGCATTCCAGATGCTGCTGCTCCACGTCTCCACTGTCGTTTGTTGTTTCTCCCTCCGGATGGGTGTTCATCTGACCAGGTTCCATCGCAGACACCTTCTCCCCACTACTCTCCTCAGCCGGCGTGTGGGCCTGCGCTGATTCCATATTTACTTGTGGCTTAAAGCATTTATATATTTAAACAAAGAATTCGCGTATTTCAGACGATGTTTCCACCAGAGCCGATTAAAATCATATCGATTAAATTTAGGGGTGTCTGGCAAAAAAACTATCTATGTCTGCAGTTATATGCGTTTATATCGATGTTAACATCGATGTTTCTCCAGCTCTAATTCCAACATACAATTATTTAAAGTAAACGATGGTTTGCTCATTGGGAATTGAGGGCAGTGCCAATAAAATTGGCGTGGGAATCATTCGCGATGGCGAGGTGCTGGCCAATGTGCGCCGAACCTACATCACACCGCCAGGAGAAGGTAAGTCCTATTGCCACTACCGGCTGTTAGTCTCTCTCTGTCTACCCCATTGATATTGTTGCGTGCTCAAGGTTTCCTGCCCAATGCGACGGCCAAACATCATCGCGAGGTGATTCTTACGCTGGTCCAGGAAAGCTTGAAAGAAGCAAAAATAAAGCCATCCGACCTGGATGTCATTTGCTACACCAAAGGCCCGGGAATGGCTCCGCCACTGCTCGTGGGGGCCATTGTGGCGCGCACTCTGTCGCTTCTCTGGGAGAAGCCGCTGCTGGGAGTGAATCACTGCATCGGCCACATCGAAATGGGGCGCCACATCACGGGCGCCCAGAATCCCATCATTCTGTATGTGAGCGGCGGCAACACCCAAGTGATTGCTTATTCGAACAAGAGGTACCGCATTTTCGGAGAGACCATAGACATTGCCGTGGGAAATTGCCTGGACCGCTTTGCCCGCATCCTCAAGCTTCCCAACGACCCCAGTCCGGGCTACAACATCGAGCAAATGGCCAAGAATGGGACAACATACATCAATCTTCCGTATGTGGTCAAGGGCATGGACGTGAGTTTCTCAGGCATTCTGTCGCACATCGAGGAGCTGGCCGATCCCACAAAGAATCCCAACAAACGAAAGAAAACCCTGGAAGCAGATTCCTCGGTTGCCAAGCCAGCCGATCTTTGCTTCTCGCTGCAGGAGACCATCTTCGCCATGCTGGTAGAGATCACAGAGCGTGCCATGGCGCACTGCGGATCGAATGAGGTGAGTAGTTCGGCCGGAGGGAGTTGGAGGGAGTCATGGCTCTTATCTTCTATATCTGTAGGTTCTCATCGTGGGCGGCGTGGGCTGCAACGAGCGTCTCCAGAAGATGATGGAGATAATGTGCGAGGAGCGTGGAGGGAAACTCTTTGCCACCGACGAACGCTACTGCATTGACAACGGCCTGATGATTGCCCACGCAGGAGCCGAAATGTTCAAGTCGGGCACGCAAATGGCCTTCGAGGAGTCCTTTGTGACGCAACGATATCGCACGGACGAGGTGCTGGTTACCTGGCGCGATGATTAGCGGTTAGTTATGGTTGTGGTGTGCTTTGCATGTTTATTAAATACTATTTTCGATAATCTGTATGCATAACATTTATACTCGTAGTGCGCTGAGTCAGTGATGCGCAGCTTAGAGTGCCTGTTCCTTGCCTGTCCATTGGGGCTTCATTTCTAAGGGGAAGACGCGCTTGCCCTCAATGACATAGACCGCTCCGTTCTTTTCCTTCTCGAGCACACTCAAGATGCAGCGGGACACGTCGGCGGCGCTCTGCTTGTTGAGCCTGTCGAGGATCCTGTACGTCTCGTCGCTCGTCTCCGGGAAAATGATTTTCTCCGTGAAGTTGGTGAACATGTCCGTCATAGTGGCCCCCGGGCAGACGGTGACAAACTTGATGCCCGATCTGGCGTTGTACTTGTCGTTCTGGATTGGCGTAAAAACACCCATCAGCAGGAGAAGGATACAAATATATGGGTGCGAGCTTACCGCCAGGCAGCGAGTAAAGTTGATGATGCCCGCCTTGGTGGCCCCGTAGACGGGAATGATGAACATCGGGTCCAATCCGACCACCGAACTCATGTTGACCACAATGCCTCCCTTGCCGCCATTGTCCTTGCTCATGTAGGGCAGGGCACTCAGCGTCGAGTTGATGATCCCGCCCAGATTCACGAGGAGAGTGCGCTGGACATCCTTGTCATTGAAGATGCCCGCCACGTTCACCACAATGTCGATGCTGCCAAAGGTCTTGGCAATCTCCTCGTAGGTGGCCTCCACGCCCTTTTTGTTGGCCACGTCCATTTTGACGATCATCACGCTCTGCGTGGGGTGGGCGGCCCGCAACTTGACGAACTCCTCCAGATTGTCCTGTATGTCGATGATGGCCACCTTCTGGGGAAATGCATACGTTAAGGAAAGACTACAACAGTCCCCGTGTCTGCATTACACACCGCTGCTCCAGCCGTCAGGAGCTGCTTGGACACCTGGAGTCCTATGCCACCGGCTCCGCCAGTCACCACCGCATTCTTGCCACGAAAAGACATCCTTCTGTTGCTGGTATTCCTCTGATGCTGGTGCTGGTGCTGGTGCCGATGCCGATGTCGATGCTGAGAGCTCTGGAGATATCTCCGATGCACTGCTGACTTAGGGGCCATCAGACGCCGCTTTTATAGCCCTTCGCTATGTGTGATGTGATATACGATACATCTTGAAATGACTTTGGCCCGTTGCAATCAATAGCCGCTAGCCCCACTTGTTCTCCACTGTCTCTGGGTTAGGATTATGCAAACCCAGACGGATCGGCAGATATATACACGTACCCGTATCGATTTCCTCTCCATCTGGACCGAGAGTCGCTCTAGCATGCAGTCCGCCTCACACCGCTTTTCCGAAGTGTCAGCTTTGCATCAATGATAAATACAATGATCTCTTAATCGAAATCGGAACGAGAATGAGAAGAATATCTTCTCCTCAAACAGATAGATATCAAAGGGATGCCTGGGACAAGTTGTAAAAAAAATCTCTCTTCTTTATGGTAATTATTTTATTTGTGTTTATTCAAGCAAAAATCTTATGAAAAAACATAACATAACATAACATACATATCCAATTTGTCATGTACATATGTATTATGTATGTATGTATGCATGTATCTTTGGTATATATTTATACGGTTATTCAATTTCTCTCACAAAGCTTCATATTAAAAATGTGTTCGGTTTATGTCTTAAGGCTAGAAATAGATATAATAATCTGTGGATCGTTGGATCTTAAAGATATAAATGTAATTCGGTTTCAGGTTGGACAATCAACTCTTTGAACTTTTTGGGCCGCTTTTAGAGGGTTTAGGGGGTTACGTATCGAAGGACAACTCAACTCAACTCAACTTAACTCAACTCAACGAAAATGATAGTTAAAAACTCAAAAAGATGTCGAAAATATTTCCATTTATTTTGTAAGCACTTAAATTATCACAACTTATATTATATACAAAAAGGTAAACGATAAATAATTGCAGCTACCATTAGAAATTAGAAATTAGAAATTTAGGGATAAACTAGAGACGGGACAGACACAAACGAAGGGAAGGGATTGAAAGGATTCAAAGGTGGGGTGATTGGGTGGGATGCCTCCTTTAGTGGGCTCCATCGTAAGTGTCCTTGTGCTGATACCCGCTCACATAGCCAGAGCCATCGACCACATTGCGTCTGCCGGCAATGCCCTTGCCCTTGCCGGTGGCATCGAAGCGCTCCTTGTGGGAGCCCGTATACTTGCTGGTGTCCGTCAGCCGGTCCACGGCAGCCGCAGCTTTGCCAGCCTACACGGAATACAGAGGTATGAGAGGTATGAGAATCGTCTATCTCTGGGGAAAGTATGTATTCGTAAAGTAACTCACCGAAACCTGGGCCACACCCGGAGCCCCACAGCCGGCCATCTTCTGCTTGATCTCCGCCAGCTCCACCTTCCGCGTCTTGGCCAGATCGTCGAGGAATTTGTTGTAGTCCGTCAGAGAGATCTTCAGGGCCTTGAACTTCTTGAAGTGGATGCCCGTGTCCGTGGTGGTGATCTTCTTGTCGATCACCTTCGCCTGCTTCATCCACTTGTCGCTCTGCGAGAGCGTGATTAGCTTCCCATCGGACTTGGTGTCTCCGAACTTGGAGAAGGCCTTGAACTGATCCGAGAAGCTGACTTTGGGTGCCGCCGCCTCCTCCTCCAGTGCCAGTTGGGCCAACTCCGCCACAGGTGCCTCGGAAGCGGGAGCCGGAGAGGGACTGCTACCATTTGCTGCTGCCTCAGACATGCTGGCTCTATGGGATACAATACGGAATATGGGAATGAGCGATTGGTTAATGGTTAAAATATGACTAGTATTTCTATTTTCCACTCTGCCAACACGCAATGGAACCATCTTCTACGCAGTGCCTCACCTGTGGGCCACAACACTGACCAGCATAGCGGTGGGTGTGGGTTTAAGTGTGGGTGTGGGTGTGGTTTGAGGAGTTCTCTTGTGGGGTTCTGTTACCCTCTATCTATATATCCACTTGATTTCAACACAGAGCTTATCTGTCTTTCGATTATATTCCTATCTCAAAGATAGAGCCACAAGCTTTTGCTCAGCTGTTCTCCGTTCTCCGGAGAGAACTGAAACCGAAACCGGGGGAGAGCGTAAACCATTAACTGACGTCATCTAAATATTTGTATTGCCTGCTTCTAAAGCCTTCTAAGAGGCTAATTATCATCTCCATACGAAACACAAATAACGATCCATGCGAACACACACGAGTGTAGCCCCAGGGGGATCGACAATCGGCAGGGGGTCAGCATATAGCGGTAGCTTAAAAAAACAGCTAAAATCCATTACGACCAAGGTTTCTTTTTCGATACGCAAGAGACAGGTTTTCAAGTCTGAATGGTCTGTGATCTAATGAGAGTATCTCTCTTTGGGAATTAGACTTGGAACTTGACAAATCCTAGAGTAAGACTCCCATATTCCCTCTTGAGTGGTACAAAGATCCGGCCAGATCGGCGAGTTGCTCACTTAATATGCAGCATATCGCATAAATCTCATTGATAATTTAGTTTTAAAATTGCTTGTAGCATAAATTGTCGTCATGTCTACAGGCGGCTACCCAACACGAATCGGAATCGGAATCGATATGGGAGGGAGACCAGATCCCAATGATACATACATGCATATGTGGAGGGGGAACCGAATCCTCCCATAAACAGTAAATAAAACGTGAGCATTTATTGGCTGGGTCATTAATTACGCGCCACTTAAAGAGGCAGCAGCAGCAGCAGTCGCAGTCGCAGCAGCCGCAGCCACCACGGAGGCCCCAGGAGATCTGGGAGCTGTTTGGGGCAACCATTTAAGGCAGCGATAAGATGGGGCCTCAACCAGTTTTGGGTTATTTCCTTTTTGTTGTTTACATGTTTGTTTGGTGAGATATGATTGCAGCATGGCTTGTGCCTGGCGTGGCCTGGACAGATGTTAACAAAAGGAACACCAGAAGAGAGTAGCAGAAGCAGAAGCAGCAGCAGAGGAGCAGAGTGGAATGCAGAATGCAGGACTCTGAAGGTCATGGTTGGCACTAACAACCACCGGCTTGCCAGCCGCCCACCGCTGCTGCCTTGACCTTGGATTCCGCAGACCTTGATGCAGTCCGTCAAGCATGTCAAATGCTATCTGGGTGGAGAATGAGACCCCGCCCCAAACCAAATAATGAGCTCTCGCAAGTGAAAACCTAATCGACTCGACTCGACCCGACTCTACGAGTACTACGAGTGCGCGTACTATGTATGCTTATGTCATCGCCTCATTACGCCGCTCGTTTCATATGTCGATTACGGTTTTGTCTGGAATCGGACTCTATTCTAAAGTGGGGCTCTGGGGTTGGGCCATCTATACATACATATGTATGTACATATGTATATATTTTCATTTAATCCACTATTCGATCGAAATGGTCAATTGAGAGCATTGCATGCATCATAATTCCATCATTAATCATCTTCTTAGACCTGAAACGTGCCGTGTCATTGAACTTGAACTCCATTGGGGCTGGAGCTGGAGCTGGAGCTGGCGCTGGAGCTCGAGCTGCGGAGCCGAAACAAATTACCGAACACGTCCCCTGAGAGAGCGAGAGAAGACTAATGGAACCCTTTACTCCGCCCTTCCTTGTAATTGGACGCCATAAATACTGAGAAACAAGAAAAGTTGACAAACTACAGCACAAAAGAGCTGGGAATATGCATGGAAGGGCTTAAGTTTAATGAATCGCAACATATACGAAGGGGGAATGCTCTTGCCAAGGAGCTGGACTGGCCAGATCTTCGAGGAAATGGTCAATAAATATCCCAAAGGAACCAACTCTGATCGCCAGGCGTCGCCCAAAAAGGTATTCCATATGCCATGCCTATCGGATCTGCACGTCATATTGATCCATGAACTTGGGAACTGTGAAACGAGCTTGTTTCAGGCTGGGATCCCTGGATGGATTTCCGGCTCAAGTACCGTACCCCCCCCTCATAGAACATCACCGCCCGAACAGGCCGTTCGCTGCGATGGGGAAGCGTAAATGTGGATGTGGATGTGGATGTGGGGATGGTCTAAATCAAAAATAATCCGCTCTGACCGCCAGACCATAAATAATTTGTTTCTTTTTTCATTTTATTCTCCCTCTTTTTCGTTTCATTCCCATTCCCATTGCCATTGCCTATGGATATTTTCTGATCTGACGAACAAGTTTCCGACTGTCGCTCTTCTGGTCTCCTCCCAACCGGGGAGGGGGGAGACATTGCCAATTCGCCTCCGACATTTTAATTAGTTTTTAACCAAAATGGCAAAAGTTAATTGGGAATATATTCATAAGTATCATTATATGGGGTACATATGTACATACATCAATGGTTGCTATAGATAGGCGTATATGGGGAAAAACAATTGACTTCCGGGGGGAGGCAGAAACCTACCTCAAGTACTACCAGAGATGGGATGGGATGGGATGGGATGGGATGGGATGTGAAAACCACAAATATACTGGAGGGAAAATTTAGGTCATCTTGTTGTATATTTATAGCTGAACTGGAGGCAACTGGAACTCTATGAACTCTATGAAATGCTGCCACACATGCAGCACCACATACAGCACATGTACATACATTGTACATATCGTTCGTTTTGTTCAACACTCTGTAATATTAGCGCCTCGAACTGAATGCATAAATTAAATGCATAATCATAGTTTTTGTTTGTTTTTTGGGTGACCCTCCCCCCCAAACAGGAAACGAAGGGGATTCTGATAAACACGCAACGCAATAGAGAAATCATTGAGTTAGGAGGGGGCTTATGCTTATGCTTATGCTGTTGGCTATGGTCTCTGGTCGCATACATCACCACTTCCCCAGATGACATCACTGTGTGATGTGAGGAGCGCGCAAGCGCAGGGCGGAGGATGGGGCAGGTGACGGATGATGGGGCCACACGCATATGTATGTACATACCGAAGGATAGGAGGGGAACGATGCCAGAGAACAATAGGAATCCAGGAAATCGGAATTGAAACGGAGACCAGGAGCTGCAGCACTGAGCAGCCGCAGGGGCGATAAGACCCATTTGGGTTACAGGAAGTGGGTCAAAGAGTGCTCTTGAAATCCTGCACAGCTTCACCTTACACTCAGATAAACAACAACAACAAAAAGGACACTGTACGCAAAGGCAGAATGAAGCCATCTATGTATCTTTCTTCATGAGGTTGGCCTCTTCACACATTTCCTACTTACACTTTGAATCAGAAAAAGGTTTGTGAAAATGTCCGTGTTATCTGCCAGAAATCTTGGATTCCTTGGATGTTTGTCGAGCTACTTTTTAGAGGGCGCGCGCGAATGCTGTCGATGTCGAGACTCAACTGTTTGGACAAATGCGCAGCGCCAGGCCAAAGCCCATTCGGCGTATGAGTGATATTCGGACTGCAAAGAGCTTTCGATGAGTGGAAAAATATATGCCTAACGATGAGCACATCCTCCAAACAGCAACAGCAACAGCGACAGCGACAACGGTAAGAAACTATCAACAAAACAGATAGCAGATACATACATACATAGATCTAACGACAGAAATGAAACCTTTCCGATAGAGACCAAAGGAGAGATTGGATAGATTAGATCTCAGTATAATCCCCCAAATGTTTGGTATACCTACTATATGTATACCCAGCGATGACTTCATTTCCACCAAATTTATACACAAAAACTAACAGCTAAAGGCAGCAGCAGCCACACGACAAAGCCATTTATCAAAAACCAAAACAAAAAAAACAAAAAAAGAAAGAAAAAGGCAAAGGCAAAGGCAAAACAAACCCAAAGAAAAGGTGACGTCTTATCAGACCAACAAGTTTCACTCGGACTTTTGTTTGTTTTGAGTGGATTTTAGGGGGCCAAAAGAGCTTAAAGCTCGCCGGGGAAATAGCTATCTGGTGGGGGGCCATAGCTGGTGGGGGGCTATAGCTGGTGGGGGCTTGGGGGCTGTACTGAGTTTGACTGCCGATTTTTATGGGTCTGCTCGCTCCGCCACAACAAAGCGCGGAATACGATGCGTGAACATTTTTGACACCAGCCACAACACACGCACAACAAGTGCCACACACCAGAGACAAGAACGGGTAGTGGGTTGTCGAGGGAGGGGCTCCCTAGCTGGTGGGTGTGTTTAGAAGGTGGTCTAACTAGTGAGCTCATAGCTCATAGCAGGGGCTCTGTTCTATCCAATGTTTGACTATGCAAATGACTGGCTGCCACTGCCACTGCCACTGCCTCAAGTGATTAAGAGTTCTTTGAACTTGAGGATGGGAGCTCTGGTCTGGTCTGTACAGTGCGGGTGTGGGTGAAAGCCTGAAAAAGAATGTTTAGAGAAAGTAAGAGTCACCAGGAAATCATAAGGAAATTGCTTTGGCACACAATCAAATCAGAGCCCACAGCAAACCCCTTAGTCACATGGAGAAACAAAAACAACAACTTTACAATGATTTATGGCTAGTGTCTGTCACAATTATTTGGTATGTTTCGAGGATGAAGTCATAGGCCTGGGCCAAGAACGAAAGGCTAGCCATGAAGTTTGAAAACCGAGATACGCAATACATATGCACATACATATGTATGTATGTACATATGTATAATGGTAATATGTATATCCCCTTTGAGAATATCAAACGAGCCAAAACAAAGGCCCATAAATACTGACACGATACTCGACACCTGGCCCTGTCCCGGGCCCTATCTTTAGTACAACTCTAATTAGCCCAAAAAGAGAGAGAGAGTGAGAGAGAGAGAGAGAGAGAGAGAGAGAGAGAGGGAGGGCCAAGATCCTGATAATGGTTCACAAATCACAGCCCACCTCTGTGTGCAGTTGTGGACTAAGTAAACCAGACCAAAAGCCACATCATTATCCACATCGGTGTGTCCAGAACTAGCAAGATCATTAAGCTCTGGCTTTGATTGAAACAGAGTGCCAGCAACCAGAGGGCAGGGACTAACATTAAAATGCACTTATCAGCCAGCTCCAGTCCGAGCAGTCAAGGCCAGACCCCCGCCTCCTAATCAGGCAGGAGCCGCAGCGCAAGTCCAGCCTTAGCACCCGCGAAGTGTACCTCTGGGGGCCTCCATCGATAAAATAAGCGGCTAAAAATAGACCCAAGCCCCAACCCCCAAAGCCCCAACCTAAAGCAGAGCAGAGCAGAGCAGATACAGCTACAGATACACGAGATACAGATACACGACTCCAGAGACACAGAACCAGAGTCCAGTCCAGTCCAGTCCACGCGTTGGGGCCAAATGTGGCCCTTGGCCTTCACTCACCTTGAGATGCCGTTGGGTGCCGCAGTCCGTGGCCGTTGCCGTTACCGTCCATAATGTGCGAGTGCGAGTGCGAGTACATGTACCTAAAAAAAGAGGAGAAGATGCCACAATGGGGCAACAACAAGAAGAACAACAACAACTGCATATCAATTACTTGCGGGGATCGAATGGGTTGCAGATGTGGGAATGGGGATGTGGTCTTTGGCCTTGATCAGCGGCAAGTCAAGGCAGCAGAAGCATGAGGCACATATGCAGATGGAGATGGAGATGCCAGGCTCCAGATATATCCACTCCACTCCACAATTAAACCAAATGGACATAACGCCTGGAGAATGGGATGGGATGGGATGGGATGGAATGGGGCTGGAGCAGAAGGAGTTGCAGCCGTTGTCCGTTAACGACACAAGTGGAAGTGGACAAGACAGCCCGCGATCGCCTCGTTTGCTTTCATTTGTCAGGCCATTCAATAAGACAGCGAGTAGCGGCAGGAGGAGGAGGAGGTGGAGAAGGAAAAGCACCCATCCAGAACCAGAACCAGAACCAGACCTAGAACTAGAACCTGCCTGTTGGGCCGGGTTGTATAAAAGGACCCTGGAAGCAGGCCAGAACCAGCAGAACTCAAAGAGTTGCAGCATCAAACAGAGCACCGAGCATAGAGACCATGAAGTATCCACTCCTCTTGTTGGGCTTCCTGGGCGCGGCCCATGGCCTGGCCCTCTACGCGGCCTCCTATCCATTCGTCTACTCCACCGGAGGATCGGCTGTGTTCACGCCCACACAGCAGCAGTACATCTCGCAGGATGCCCTGGGCCAGTACTCCTACGGCTACTCAGAGCCGCTGTCCTCCAAGCAGGAGACCCGCACCCTGGACGGCACCACGCGCGGCACCTATAGCTACCGCGATGCGGCAGGCAAACTCCAGACCGTCGACTACTTGGCCGATGAGCGGGGCTTCCATGTGGCGGCCACCAATCTGCCGAAGGCCGTCATTCCCCGGGAGCTGGTTGCCGGAAGGAGTGCCTCCCATGGCGTACTGCATCCAGTGGCTGTCCATCATACCGCCGAGCATCCCCACCCCGTGGAACATCCCCATCCCGTGGAGCACCATGCTGGCCACATCGTTGAGCATCCCTCAGTGGTTAGCGCTGGCAGGAGTGCTGTGCATGGCCTTGTCCACTCCGTTGAGCACCATCCGATTGCCCATCATCACGAAGAGCACCATCCCGTTGAGCACCATCCAGTGGAGCATCATTCTGGCCATGTCGATCATCATCCAGTAGACGCCACTGGCAGGAGTGCTGTGCATGGAGTTGTCCATTCTGTTGAGCACCATCCGGTAGTCCACCATCCTGTGGAGCACCATCCCGTTGAGCACCATCCAGTGGAGCATCATTCGGGCCATGTCGATCATCATCCAGTAGACGCCACTGGCAGGAGTGCTGTGCATGGAGTTGTCCATTCCATTGAGCACCATCCGGTAGTCCACCATCCTGTGGAGCACCATCCCGCTGAGCATCACCAAGTGGAGCATCATTCTGGCCATGTCGAGCATCATCCAGTAGACGCCACTGGCAGGAGTGCTGTGCATGGAGTTGTCCATTCTGTTGAGCACCATCCGGTAGTCCACCATCCTGTGGAGCACCATCCCGTTGAGCACCATCCAGTGGAGCACCATCCTGGCCATGTTGAGCATCATCCAGTAGACGCCACTGGCAGGAGTGCTGTGCATGGCGTTGCCCATTCCGTTGAGCACCATCCGATTGTCCATCATCACGAAGAGCACCATCCCGCTGAGCACCATCCTGGCCATGTCGAGCATCATGCTGGCCATGTGGCTGGCACTGGAAGAAGTACTCTGCATCCCGAAGGTCACGAGCTCCCTCAACCCGTTGTCGACACCCCCGAAGTGGCCGCCGCCAAGGCCCTCCACCTGAAGCGCGTTCACGAAGAGAAGGTGCGCAACGAGATCCTCACTCCCGTCGCAGTGCCCGTGCACGCAGCCACCATGTGGTGCTGCCGGCTACGGCCCTATACGGCTACACCAGGCCCCACTACATCTCCTCAGGTTTCTACTACTGAGCGGGACCAATACAGTGGACCATTCCCAGCATAATTCCTGCATTTTGAAATTCAAATAAAGTCAAATAAAGTCAAATCTTTGTGAATCCATTTCGGGGCTTGCCTTGATTATCCTTTGGGGTTCCTCTGCCTCCTGTTTCCATCAGCAGCCCAACCAGCCTAACGTCTCTCCTGGAGGCTGCCCTACCTCAACCTTTGGTCCATCCCAAACGAACCCGTCGCATACCTCCGCCTCAACGCCTCATAAATGCAATGTGAATTTTGATTTCAATTAAATTTAATAGCAACATAAACCACAACAGGAACCCCATCCCAAAACATGACCGAAACTGGTAGAGGCAGCCCCCATTCCCCCTCCGCTTCGCTTGTGCCACACCGCCTAACCCGGTTCCTTGACCCTTGTCTCTCTCTCTCTCTCTCTCTCTCTCTCTCTCTGGTAAAACAGGCCTGATTAAGTTCTTCGGTTTGTGGCAGGCAGCATTGTGGAACGTTGTACAGTTGTTCAGTTGTTGTCCCAGTCCCTGTCCCTGTCCATGTCCCTGTCCCTGTCTGATGTTGCCTCTGCCACTCAGTTGCGTTCCACTGGGGCCACTGGGGGACTGGGGCCACAGATGAAAACAAATTGCGGCTTTTGTGCTCAAATTTATGCTGAACTTGTTGAAATCGAAATCGACAAAATATTTATGTACAAACAGAGTCCACCATGTCCAAGAGGAAGAGCCAGCCCCATTCCCACTCCCATTCCCATTGCAGAGGAAGAGGAAGGAACAGTAATCCCATGGCAAAGGCCTCCCCTGGGGGGACAGGCGCAGGCACAGGCAAAAGCAGATGCAGTGGCTGAGGCTGAGGCTGGGCCTGTGGCTGGGGGAATATGAAAGTAAACCAGGAACCAGACGACCTTCCCGAGAACGCACGAAATTGCAAATTTTCGGCTGTCAGACAGACCTCCTGTCTGTCCTGGCTGCTGCTGTCGCGCGTATAAAAAGCAGAATCCCCAATCGATCGCAGCACAGAGTTCTCTAGAGCGAGTACTAGTCCACGACACTAGCAGCGCCCCAAAAGATACCCGAACCCAATCCCGAATCGAAAGAGCAAGCAATATGCACTCCCTCCACCTTTGCCTGATGATCGCCACTGCAGCCTCAGTGGTGTGTGGAGCCCCTCTGCTGGAATACGGAGCCCCGCCAGCGGGCGACAGCGTGAGCCAGTACCACACCCAGGACGAGCACGGCCAGTACGCCTATGGGTATATGGCGCCGCTTTACTCCAAGCACGAGACCCGCACGGCGGACGGAGTCATACGCGGCACCTTCTCCTACGTGGATGCCAGGGGCGAGACCCAGACCGTGGACTATGTGGCAGATACAGAGGGTTTTCGCGTCAGCCCCAGCTCCAGCCTCAGCCTCAGCCTCGGCCAGCAGAAGGCCAACGAGGAGACCCCCGAGGTGGCTGCCCTGAGGGCCCAGCACCTGGCTGCCCATGCCCAGGCTAAGCTGCGTCTGGCAGGCGATTCATATGCCAGCTCTGAGGAGCTGCCCCAGCCCGTGCAGGATACACCCGAGGTGGCTGCCGCCAAGGTGGCCTTCTTCAAGCGATTCGAAGCCGAGAAGCTGCGCAACCAACTGCTCAGCGAGAAGCAGATCAAACGAGTGATCGCCCCATCGATCCCAGTTCGATCCCAGCCGCTGTACGTGTATCAGCCACTCACTGGATATGTATACAACTACCACCAGTCCAAGTCCAAGGCGTCACCTCAGACCAAGACTCCCTCGAGGGACTACCTGCCAGTGGTGTGATCTTCAGTGGTCAGATCTTTGAAATCTTCTGTTAATTGTTGAGCAATAAATGATGCAAATTGGATTTGAAATTTAAATTGAAATTGAAATGAAAACGCAATCGAATTTGGCACAATGGTGCTCTGTCTTGCATTTATTCTTAGGACTCGCACAACGCACAACGAACCACTCATCCATCATGTCATCCATCCTCCGTCAGTGATCTTTCCATCAGTTGCGCTTGCTCACCAACAAACTGCGACTGAGGGCCACGGGACGCAGGGTTCTCAGCTCCGTGGGCGTGGTCACGCTGTACTTGGCGCTGGGCGACACAAGGGTGTAGTAGGCGCCGACCGGGACTCGGAGATCGCCGCCGCGGCTCAAGCGGTCCTGCAGATCGCCGAGCTTCAGATAGCTGCTGGAGGAGAGATCCGCGAGGGAGTAGATCGTGCGCAGGCGGGCATCTTCTTCAGCCTGTCGATCGGAGGAGGAGGAAGAGGAGGAAGAGGGTTCCCGATCGCGATCGCCCTTCCTTTGATCCTCTTCAGCGGATTCCTGTTCATTCTGTCGTTGCTCTTGCCTCTTTTCCTGATCTTCCTGCCGCTTCTGCTGCTCCTCTTGGTCTTCGCTGATCTTCAGAAGATTGTTGGACCGCTGACGCTCTGCCAGCATGGCCGTCAGCTGTGCCCTTACCCTCTCCAGAATGTCGGCATCCTCATCGCTGAGATTCCGCTCTTCAGATTCCCTAGTCCTGCTCTCCTGCTCCTCCTTCCGCTGCCTCCTCTCGGACTCGTCGCGAATTCTGGCCGCCAAAGCCTCCTCCCGGGCCTCCCTCAAGGCATTGAGATGGGCGGAACGTGCCTGCTGCACTTCCTCGGTGTCGGCGGGAGGCTTTCCCTCATCAATTGGTGCCTGGGGCAGGTTGCTGGCCTCCGCCGTGAAGCCCTGGTCACGGCTGGCCTCGTAACGGACCGTCTGGAGCTTGCCATCGGCGTCTACATAGGAATAGAAGCCCCTGGAGGAGCCATCGAGGGAGGAGTACTCTGCCCGGGCGGCAGTGCCGTCGCTGTAGCCATACGAGTAGAAGGCGCGTGCCGTGTCCTGCTCCTCGTAGCGGCGCTGTGGGCTGGGGCTGGGGCTGGTCCTGGCCTCCGTCTGCTCCTCGTTTCGGAGACGGGGAATATTGGCCGCCGATGTGAGGGCCAGGAAGGCCACAATAGCTGTCCACATGAAGCAGTGCATCCTCGGTTAAATCTGAAACTGACTCTGAGAGCGTGTGCGCTGGAACTGATGCTGCTGATGGCGCCCTAATGCGTTTTTATACCACCTGTGGGTGGATGCATGGGAGTGGATGGGTGGCAGTTGGTGGTAACCCGAGATGCGCCCTCCCATCTGTTGTCTGTAGTCTGCACAATGACCTCGAAAAACCGATCCGATCCGATCCAATTGGCGATTGCTGACTGGTGATTGGTGTGCTTCCATCGCTACCGCACGGATGTTGTAATAGTGAACTTAATATTGAATTGAGATCGGTGGCAGTCGGATATCTGTATCTGCAACTGCATCTGCATCTATATGTGGCTGCAGCTTGCGCAATATCTTCTCACTTCCATATGTCTCTATTCGGATCGGGTCGGATCGGATATGGTAACCGCAACCTGAATTCAACGAAACACGGAATATGGGAAGTCTCTTTTGGAAGCAGTTACTTCATTTCAGTTCCTAAACAATCTGCTCATTCTGAAAGATCGTTGAACCCTCCTCCATAGAAAAGAGTGTAATCTCTGAGTTGAGAAAACTTTCCATTTCTCTTGAAGTTCTCCGCTATCAGTATGGCTCTCCGTTTAATTAAATTAAATTCGAGTCCCAAATCGCGCTCTCGAGAGCAAGTGAGATATAGAAAAAGCTCTGGCCAGAGTGACAGTGTGGTTAGCACTTCTGAACGATCATATCACATTATCAGTAGTACAACGTTCGTCGTGGCAGGCAGTTCACCCGAAGTCCGTTAGAGAATCGAATCCAAACGGAACCCAGAGCAACAACAGAGCAGCATGGATTTGGCCGGCAAGAATGTGGTTTACCTTGGAGGATTTGGCGGCATAGGCCAGAAGTGTGTGCAAGAGCTGCTCCGGCGGCAGCTGAAGGTGGGTCTCGTTCTCGCTCTCGCTCTCGCTCTCATCTGTGGCAATAGTGGATGGCCCAGTTAATGGACATCCACCTTTCAGGCACTGGCTGTGTTCGACCTGACAGAGAACGCAGAGGCGTTGGCCGAGTGGCGGGCAGGCACTCCTGGAACGGACATCTTCTACCAACAAGTGGACATCACCAAGAAGGAGGACATCGAGGCAGCGTACAAGGCCACCGCCGAGCGGCTGGGACACTTTGATGTGGTCGTCAATGGCAGTGGACTGATGAACGATCGCCTGGTGGAGCTCACCATTCAGATAAACTTGGTGACTTTCTGACTTGACTCGCCCTGGATTCTCTGGGTTCTAAAACTCTTCCCTTCGATTCCCCCTTACAGCTCGGTGTCATCCAGAGCACGTTGACCGCCCTGGAGTACATGGACAAATCAAAGGGCGGCAGAGGTGGACTCATAGTGAACATTTCGTCGGTGGCTGGACTCCAGCCCACGGCTCTGATGGCCACCTATTCAGCGGCCAAGACCGGCGTTACGTCCTTTACTCGGTCCATGGCTGTAAGTCCCTAGTGGAGTTCCTTCTGCTTCTACCGAATAAAATGCCTATCGTGCTCCTGTAGAATCCCATCTACTACGCCCACTCGGGGGTGAGCTTTCTGACCATCTGTCCAGGATTCACAGAGACGCCCCTGCTGGACGACATCTCCAGCAAGACGACGTTCACGTACCACACACCCATGGTGGACATGTTTAACAGGGTGAAGCGCCAGAAGCCGGAGGACTGCGCCAGGAATCTGGTCCTGGCCATGGAGCAGGCCAAGAATGGAGCAGTTCTCATGCTGGAGCTGGGTGAGACCCAGGAGATTGAGATACCCGACTTCTGGAAGCCCCAGATCGAGTAAACATCTTATCTTATCCGCCAATTATATTGCTTGTACCTAAATAAACTCATACATATTATAATCTCTTTCTCGCTCTCTTTCTCTTTCTAAATACATATACATATGTATTTAGTTACCCCACAAAAGCCACAAGAACAGAACACATTAAAGATATCAGATATCATAGTAGTTTACTCTTTAGATATATATAATATATATGTACATATACCTAGATATTCAGTAGATGTCGATTAAGTTTCTTTTATTTAATTATCTCGCAGACATACACAAAATTGAGATTAGTTTTTGGTTCACATCTAACACTTTTACACGGGAATTTCAAAGAGAAATTAATATTCAGCACATCGAAGAACAAACATTGCATTTCTTAACATCGCATTTCGCATTATGTATATTCCATTCCACAAAACTAGAAATGTTCGGGGGATCCGAAGCATGGCATACCCTGGCACAAGACTAGAGACTACAGACTAGAGACTGCTGCATCTCAAAGAAAATTCGAGTAAATATTTCACTGGTATGTTCAGGAGGAGTCTTTGGCATAAGTATCATACATAGATCATACATACAAGTTCCTTTATTGAATGCTGCCTGCAGCAATAGGAGATGCCCTAACATTTTACAAATAGATACAAATAGATAGATGGAAAACATATGTAAATCGGACAGGCGGACAGGCGGACACTGGCTATCAAGAAGATTAGTAGGTGTTCTCGTTGGCATTGCTTTCTTTGCTGGGGCATCTTTGCATCTAAAACCACACGTACTCGTAGACATACTATGGTGTGGACTCTAGGTATGTATCTGGTATGATCGGATCATCGGATCGGTTGAGTGTGAGAGTGGAGTGTGGAGTGTGAAGCAACGTTCCTGCAGAATGCATGTAAAATACAATCTTTTTGCTTATCGTATCGTATCGTATCGTATCGTGACGTATCGTATCGTATCAGTTGGTTTGTTGTGGGTGTGAGTGTTGTGTATTTAGATACATTATTATACATACATACATATATATATATATACTCGTAGTAGTAGTTTTGGTTTTGGTTTAGCATTAATATACTCGTAAAGACATTTGTTCGTTCCCATTGAACTGGGAATAGTTTTGCATGTTAACTGTAG
The DNA here is from genome assembly GCA_005876895.1 of Drosophila azteca. NCBI lineage: Eukaryota > Metazoa > Arthropoda > Insecta > Diptera > Drosophilidae > Drosophila > Drosophila azteca. Next base: position 4,683,795 of record VCKU01000014.1, on the reverse strand, counting down.
ATTTCACATCATCACAATTCAAGGATCTTCAACTTATAAATTACATCAAAGACATTACAACAATTCATTTCATATTCATATTTCATCATTTCATCATTCCATCATTTCGATCAGATCATAGTTATCGGTGAATCAATCGTTCAAGCGGGTCGGGGGACTGGTTTTTAAGAGAGTTCTTCTATTCTGTTCTGTTCTTCTGCATTGAGCTATAGTATATAGTACATATATGGTATATGGTATATGGTATATGGCATATGGTATACATCTGTGAGATCTTTTTCTAGATTGTTTGCTTGATTAAATTTGAGATTTTATTTGGTATTGTCCTCGCATTTGATGCGCTGGCTGAGAGTGCGGACTATCTATGGATTATCTAATATTGAAATGGTACTATTAGCCATCGATCTCCTGGCTCTTCTTGACTCCCTATGAACTACGGCACATATACTCTTGTGTTTTATTTTATATATATATGTATTTTTTGTTTTTCTATTAGACATTCATCATCTTGAAGGATCACTAACCCTAGTCTGAGGAACAGAAGCGCCTATTAAATATTATGTATGTATATATTGTATATATATATTATATTTGTATTTGTATTTGTATCTTATCGCGAGCACACTATATAAATCGGATTGTCCATAACTATAGTAGTTAGTTTGTTCAGTTAACTACTGGTTGTAGTAATCTACTAATCAGTTGCCTTTATCATCTGGTGGTTTGCATTTTAAATATTGCTGGTGGATTATTTTCTGCTAGGTTTATCGGTTGCTTGCTTTTGATATGTTTCGCACATTATCTTCCATCTTTCATCTTATCTTATCTTTCCATCTCAGTTCCATCTTTCATAGTTCATCAGAAAAAAACAAGCAACAATAATCTGTGTGTATCTGTGATCTGTGTCAAATAAAACAAAAACTAAGCGAAAAGTAAAAGTTTTCTCAAAATTTATTGGTAAATAAAATAAATAAATCTTTTTTTAGGCTTTTTTGTTTGTGTGTGTTTGTGTGTGTGTGTGTGTGGTGTCGCTGCTTTTGATTAACAGAACTCGAAATTTGCTTATGATAGAAACATTGAGTGATAATACCAAAAATACATTTAATTAACATATTTATAATAAATATATATATATATCTGTGTGTGTGTGTGTATATATATATAGAAAATGTTGGTGTTCGATCGGTCTGGTTTTTTTCTTTCTTTTTGGGTGTGAGCTAGTTAGAAGTGCTGGATGGACTTGTTTGTTGTTTTAAATCATAAAGTTACAAAACTCAACTCAACAAATACGTCTTTGAACCGAACCCATTGGGTTTAAGCTAAAAAAAAAAAAAAAAACACAAAAAAGAGACTTGACCACAGCCAAAGCCCGGACGGACGCCCAGCGACTCCCTCCGGGATGGAGACTTAAGTACACAGTGGAGGAGGTTCATCGTTCGTAGTCGAATCGCTCTGGGTGGGGACAGCCGTCCGTCCGGTCTTTCTTTTACATTCCGACACTTTCACATTTCACAAGAGACGAATACATTTTTCGAATAAATCTCTTTTGCTGCTAAGTTTCTGAGTAATAGTAGTTTCTGATTTCGTTTAAACATTTATGTAGGTATGTATACTTTAAAATTTCTTCGATCTGATCTGTTTTCAATTGCAACTAGTTTTCACATGAATTCTACTACACACACGGCATCGCATCGCATCGCATCGGATCGGATCGGATCGCATCGAAACTCGCTAACAATAAATATATGTATAATTGTGTGTATAGATATATGTATGTTATATTTATCTATGATCAAGCGCAGTATATAGTGTACATATACATACGTATGTATATATGTATATGTGGGTTCCTGATTTTTTCTTCGCTTAACAAATACAAATTACAAAATCTTTTGCTCTTTCTTTCTCTATTCCGCATACAAAATAAAAAGTCACGAAAGCAAAACTCGGGCTCAACGGACATTAATATATAATATTAATAATAAGAGCGCGCAAATTGGTTAGTTTCTATATACTATATATAGAGTAAATATATATATCTATATATTTATATATCTTTATATATCTGTGTATTCTTCTGTATGTTTCGCAGTACATAGACAGATACAGGATAGAGTACAGGAGTGGTGTGTGTGTGTGTGTGTGTATGTAAAATGTTCTCTCAAATGTTATCCTAGCCCTGACATGACTCGACATCTAACTCTCTTTCTCTCTCTCTCTCTCTTGCTATCTCTCTCTCTTCTACGCGCGCACTGTACAAAGTGTGGGTGAAAGGTGAAAGAGGGGGCGCGGCGGAGGGGGTGGGGACATGCTTTTAATTTATTTTCAATAAATTTAATAATATATATAGTACAATAGTTAACAACATCGCACAATAGCGTTATTAAAATTTCTTTAAGAAATATAAACATTCATTCCACACATACACATAAATCGATCAATCATCTCCATATGTGTTTTTGTGTAGTTGTGTGTGTTTGTGTGTGTGTGTGTGTGTGTGTGTGTGTGTGTGTGTATGTATGTATGTGTGATAGCGAAAGGATCTACTTTCGATCCTTCCTTCTGATTTTTTTTTGTTTTTTTTTATATAAAAATAGCATTTGAAATAGTTAATAATTAAAAAAAATATATAGTATATGTATGATGTACATATATATCTATGTATATAGCATTATAATCAATCAAAATCTGATCACAAATAATTGGGAGGGGGGGCGGTAGGGTGTTGTGTTGTGTTGTTTTATGGATTTTGGACATAAAATTCAGTTGTACTTAGATCTCAAAATCAATATTAATTAGTGTGTACACATTGCTATTGACTGTTGTAAAAATTTGTTGAAAAACCTGGCTATAGCCGTCTTCTCTGGGATCTCTATGGGGGGCATAGTGGTGGTGGATATTATAGCTATATTCTAGGTTAGACATCGAAATTGAATATTCTAGACTGAGTTGCTTTGCTTTTCTTTTCGTTCCGTTCCATTCCCTTTCCATTTGCTAATAGTCCCCGCGATTAATTTGAAAACGTAACACGAGACGAGAACATCTGGATAAAAATACACTTAGTTCGGCTGGCCGAAGACGATTCACAATTTGAACAATGAACTAATAGACAATTACATAATAGATATACAATAGATTCTAATAGAGGTTACGGTTACCCAACCCGGATTTTCTGCCTGCCTGTCTGTCTGTTTGTGGTTTGTTTTTTTCTTCTTGTTGCTAACTTCTTTTGGCTCCGCCCCGATCCAATAACGGATCGGAGCGCGGAGGGCTGTTTCTGTTCTGTTTTACTACTACAATTCTACCAGAGTTTGAACTTGGCTTCGTGCGGTACAAACCTCTAACGATGTGTGTAAAATGATTGCATTATACATATTTCTACTCATATATACCCCGCATATCGGTAGATATTTCGGTAGTATATATCTATCCGCTGACTGAGTTTGATGGTTTTTCAGGATTAGTCCACCTTGATGCCGCTGTCGTCGGGATCCACAATGTCCACCAGATTCTTCTCCAGCTGCAGCATCATTCCACTGTCGATGCCACCCTCGAAGCTATCCTCCGACAGCAGCTGCGGTTTCCTGCCCCACATCTGCGACGACTGTCACCAGGAAAAGAAAAAGATTAATACACTTTACAAATGAAAGCTCACGCATTTTGGGATATCCTACCTTGTGGCTGTTGAAATTTTCATTCCTGTCGGCCTTGTAGCCCGCATAGCCCAGGTCGCTGCTCGTGTCGTTCTCCATGATCCAATTGTTCCAGTTGCTCGCCGCCGAGTTTTTGGGACATATCGGACCGTAACGACTGTGCATTGAGGAGCCAGTTGGCATGTCGAACGTGGCCGCATCGTCATTCAATATGGAGTCGGAGCGCTCGAAGAAGAGCAGCGAGGAGTTGTTCTGTCCTTGGCTGTGGCTTTGATTGTGATTGTGGCTCTGGTGATTGGCGCGTCGGAATAGCGGCAGGGCATCTAAGACATCTCCTGCCGCTTCGCCAGCACCAGAACCAGTAGCAGCTAGGGTAGCTAGGGGCTTGGCCATATCCATGTCCAAGTTAACATTATTCGGCGGTTTCTTTTCAAAAAATGAGGTATCAGCTGTTGCGGCTAAAATCGGCAACGGTCGGCTGGGATTCGGCTTGCTGGACGGCGGCGGCTGCTGCTGCTGTTGTTGGTGCTGCTGCTGGTAGGGATGCTGCTCCCATGGATGGCCCAGCTTCTCCTCGTTGCCGTAGCCATAGGCCGTCGGATGGAACACATCCGCTGGAAGCATATAGCCCTTGTGGAGGTTACTATTGACATTGAAGCTCGGTGGGTTGGATAGATTGCGTTGTTGTGGCTGTTGCTGTTGCTGTTGCGGTGGTGGGGGCCCTGGGACGGGGCCAGGACTTGCCTGGTACTCCCTGGGCGAGGGGTTTCTGGATTGTGCGATCGGCTGTCCGGGTCCGTAGTTGAAGCGCGGATCGAAGCGGCCGGGCACCATCAGCCCATTCATCTGCCGGGCGATGGAGGGGTGATGGAGCAGCTGTTGTGGCTGTGGTGGATGTGTGGCTGCTGGAGAGAGTCCGAGGCCTGGCAGGTTGGCGTTGGGGTCGAGGTAGCCTCTGGAGGATGCCATGTAGTGCATGGGGGACATCGGCATCATGGGGGCCACGCCCAGAACCTGACCCTCGTCTCCGACCATCAGAGGAGGTCCTTGCAGCGGCGTCTTGATGTGTTTGCCTCTGTTCCTCGCGCGGTAGCGCTCCACCTCCTCCTGCGAATGGGCGAACGTGCAGCTAGCACCGCGGGGACACACACGCCGCACGTTCAGGTCGCGACAAAGGCTGATCTTGTACTTGGGATTGCTGATGGCTGCTCCGGCACTTCCGATGGCGTCCTGGGTCTTGCGCACGCCATGATGTTGCAGGAAGTTCACAAGGCCCACAACGGAGTGACGAACTGCATCTAGGGCCTCGGCGACGTCCTGCCAGGGGGCCACCTCCGCGCACGGATCAATGTTGGCCAGGTACTTCAGATGATTGTGCAGATTGGAGAGCTTGGCGGGGTCGCTGGTGCGCTGCAGGGCGATGACCAGCTCCTGCACCGACTGCGCAAAGGAAGACGGAGTTTGAAGCTTGTCGATGATGCTCTGCATGTGGCTCTTGTGCAGCACGTCGCCGTACAAGAGGGAAGACCATTGCTCGGGCGCGATCCGTAACCCTGCCTCGGTAGCTATCTGAACGATCTGGGCGTCATGCTCCCTCCTGAGAGCGTCGTAGGTGCGAAACTCCTCCTTGAGCTGCATCAGCGAAGAGTCTGCCTCGCGCTTGGACACTTTGAAGCAGCTGGCGCGGTAGAGTAGCTGCACCACATGACCGATGCTCGTCTTGGAGGCCTGAGGGAACTGCGGCTCCAGGCGCTGCACCACAAACATGACCAGCACCTTGCGGGATAGCGCCGATCCCTCCTCTAGGGCCAGCAGGACCAGCTTCAGCACCTCCTCCTGCATTGCTGGGCCCAAGAACTGACAGCCACGAGTCCTCACCGCAGCCCACAGGTTGGAGCTGAGCTGCTGGGGATTCTGGTGCTGCAGGATCAGCTCGGTGACGGTGCGCTCGCCCAACGAACGGGCCGCTTTCAATGCCCGCACGCGTCCCTCCTCTTCCATCAGCTGACAGTTGACCAGCGTCACCAGCTTGCGCTGCATGGGACGCGTCAGCAGGTTGCCGTTGTTGAGGTTGAGGAAGGACTTCAGGTGCAGGGCCAGATCCTCGATGCACTGCTTCCCGAGCTTGTAGCACTTGAGCTGCTCCGGATCGAGCTTCTGCACACTGGGCGGCGCATGCTGGGAGAAGTCCACCGAAGGCTCCACCGAGTCCTTGCCGGGCGGACCCGGACCCTTGGCCACCAGCTGGAGCAGGGCATGGTTAGTGGGCAAATTGTCGATGTCGGTGACAATCTGGGTCTGCAAGAGATCGTAATTGGCATTATAGTACCACAGGAATGGCATCCTTTCAGCTTTATTGTGCATTGTGCTTACCTGATCGAAGGGACATTGCCGATTGTAGAGGGTGGTCAGGCAGAGCTTGCAAATGGTATGCCCACATCCCAAGCTGATGGGGAACCGCTGACTGGCCGCAAACTCATTGCCGCAGATGGGACAGTTCAGAAAGTCTGTCCATAAGGGAGCCTGAATCGGCATGCTGCACACGGGAGAAAACAACAGAACGGACGGGCAAGGACAGAAGGGAACAAAACGGAACACAAATCAATTAGTACGGAAGTTAAAAGTTAAGTGAAAAGAAAAAGTTTCGCTTTCAATGGGCCCACACGGTAGGGGTACTCCCACTAGTGGGAGGAGTAGTACCGTACCATACCCCCAACGTCAGCTGTCGTCCCTCGGTCTCTTACACACATATACACACATATACACACACACACACACACAGCACACACTTACACATCCCTACATCTGTTGTACACGCATGCAAGTATGGCTATGTGTCTGTATGTAGAATATGCATACATACGCGCACAAATGTATGGGCACATAAACGAACCGAGCTGCTGCGAGGCTGCACTTCCTTGAACATTTGGGAGATCAGGTTCAGCACTCTTTGGCCACCATATCACCCATATCAGTGCAAAAGACACTCACTCGTACACGTATGCAGGCTACACATGTATTTAATAGGTAATCCAACCTTAATGGGGGACAAACGTAACTCGCTTTCAACGTCATCAGCTACTCGGGGGCCCCTGCTTTCTTTTGGTTTTGGTTTGGCTGGCGAACAAAGGCTTTTGTTTGCGAGGCCTCTGCAGTGTGTGCCCCACTCCCACTTCCTGGAACTGCCAGTTCCCGCATATAGGCCAGGCAGACAGTCCTTGAGAGCCACCTCCTACAGGAGAGAGTCTTCCGTCCACGAAACCGGAGCAAAGTACTTTTTTTTCGTTACGTTTCACTTTTCACTTTCGTCCGGACCTTCTGACATGATGACCCTGGGCCATTGTAAGCACTTGCGTGTCCCAGACTCACCTTCAAAATGCACATATTATTGCATTAAAGGTACGAAAAGATGTTTTTTAATTTTCATTGGACGTTTTTTTTTATAAAAAAAATTTGGGAAGTTGCAATCAGTATATCAGTATGACCGCAGCTGGCGAGCGGCGGAATACTGAATACGGCCAGGTATTTTTACCTCCGACGAGCCAAGGTCTCACTACTGAGTTATCGATATCAAGAGTGAACTATCGGTATTTGAATTTATTTTGGTATGGCAGCTTCAATTTGTTCATTTATAATGGTTTCTATTCAATTATTCTATTTTCTTAAGACAGATTGTAAAGAAATGTACAAATAAAATGATACATCCAAAAGACGGTTCTTGTGTACATATATCACTTTGTCTATTTCGCAGCCTGCTTTCCTCCAGCAGCGCCGTAGCTGGAGGATTTGCTGATCTTCGAGGCATTCACGGCATGCTCCATGAGACCGTAGACTGAAATTAAATTATATTATTGCAATTAACGTCTGTAAAGGGAATGTGTCTTATATTCTTACAAAGTCCCAAAATAGATATGACCGTGAAGAAACCAATCCAGTTGCCCGCCATGAAGGAGGTGATCATATAATACAAGATGCAGGAGACACAAACGGTGGCCCAGCAAATAAAGTTCACCAACGTCGTCAGACGTGGCTTGTAGATCTTCAAGGGAACCTCCTTCACACCCGAGGTCTTGAAGAAACTACCCGTCTCGTGGAAGCTATCGATAATGCGATCCTTCTCCATAAAGAACTCCTGCATCCAGGTGGCGGCCTCCTTCTCATCCACAGGGACATTGCTCAAGGGAACACGACGAATGTACATGTAGGGCTCCACCGTCTCTCCGTTCAGCTGGGACAGCATGGTTGGCTTCACTTTGGCATCCCGCTTGAAGGCCAGGTTGATGTCATAGATGGCTGGGCAGATGCCGCGCAGTGTGGGCAAACTGGTGGTGAATCCCTTGGTGCGTGGAATCAGATGGTGCTTGAGCACTGGCATGCCGCGTTCCTGGGCAAACTTGACGGACAGCTCGTGCTTGGCGGCGGTGTAGCGGGTGCCCTCGGCGTTGAGCAGCAGCCACACGGGATCCGGATAGGAGAAGACCACCTTCAGCTGCTCCTTGATGACGATCTTGTCCTTTTCAAAGTTACGATCGAGGAATATGAACTCTGCCATCCACCAGACCCATCCCATGATGGGCACATAGCGAAGCATCTTCTTGGCGTAGGCCTTGGTGTTGCCAAGGTTTCCGAACTTATCCGTCACCATCCAGGCGGTCAGCCAGTCGATCTCGTAGGTGTGGTTCATAGTCAGCAGGCCGTGCTCCTTGGCAAAGTACTTCTTCTCATCCTCGGGATCGATGTAGACGCGAACCCTACTGCCCGCATACCACTCGGCAACACAGACAAGAACTAAAAAAACAAATAAAATATGTACATATGTACATACATATGTACACATATATGTATAGTGGATAGATGATGGAAGATCGGTTCTGTGTTTGGGATTACTCACTGCTGTAGAAGGAGTAAGTGAGATAGTACATGAGACTGCGGCAGAGTCGCTTATCGAAGGGCTTCACACAGATGTGCAGGAAGAGCTGGCCGATGTTCACAAAGAATCCGCAGGTGAAAAACGTTACGGCAATTAGCAATCGCCCCAGACCCGTGAGTCTTCCCATTTCGATCTATAAATAAATGGGGATGGGGATGGGTTGGTTAAAATAAAGTGCATTTAATAAAGTAAGTTTTACGTAACAATTAATAAATATGTCCAGCGTTCAATATCAACTTATAATTATGGCCTCCACTCAAACTTTGTTCTCAATACCCATACGATTGTGAATCAGTTATGACCCCACTACAATGTTTATGGCACACGCTCCAATACGCCACATACACACAAACACCCACACGCACACACAAACACAAATACAAACAGCGTAGTACCTGTTATTTGCGCGAACTTTTTGAAAAGCGAATAAATACTCGATTCGAATATCTTGGGGACCTGCAACCCTTGCAACCTGACCTCCCAAACGACTCTGAACAACTGAATGGGAAACGTAATGTTGTCAACTGTTTCCTGTGCCAGTGCTGATAGGAATCCTAACGATTATACACCAAAGAACCGACAAAACCTATCAACTAAAGTTATTAATCACCTCTTATCAGTCAATGAGTAGGAAAGTACGAGTGTTACTACTGTCCCCACGACATTCGCTATCATAAAATGCAAGAACTATTCCAGCTGCACCCCATGTGTGTGTGTTCGCGACAGAGGGGAAGCTCTATAATAAATCCCCCACTGATCTTTACAACAGATAGAGATAGAGAGCGAGAGAGAGAGCGAACAGAGTGAAAACAGAACATAACGTGACAGAGAATACCGGAAAAGTTACACTTCGTTCACCCTTTGGTGGATACACTATCCATACTTATACCTTAAATCGATAAGAAAATGTTTGGTAATCATTATGAATAATAATTTATTTTTATGGGTCCAGGAGCGCCAATGAGTGGTACTTTAAAGGAAACCGTATCAGCAAAGATAACAACTGTGATAGTCAGAGAAACATTTAAACAACGCATGCCCATGTACCTGCCTACTGGTAGTATAGAAACTGGACTTGTACAGAAAAATACGCATATTACATAGCTGGTATTTTGTTTTACGGTCACACAGGAACCAATCCATCGATGGCGGCTATCGATAAAGAAAAATACGCGCTAATTTTTCCGTCAAAATTGAATATTGAATTCAATTAAGTTTAATTATTGCATTAATCTCCAAATACATTATGAATTAAACAATGCTCACACTTAAGTTTATAACTACCAACTACTACATACGTAAACTTGATGGCTTCAATGCACCTTATAACCATAAACTTAGAAAAAAAAACCTACTTTCTTAACCACTTCCTTTCTTGTCCAGAGAGGAATCAAATGATGCATTTTTCCGTTTAGCATAGAGTTGCGACGTTGGTTTACAAAATAACTTGTAGATAATTGAGTTCATTAGCTTGGCTCCTCGACTAAAATTGTAATATCAAATAAGAATTCATTTATTTTGTGCTCGTTTTTGCGGTTGCAGCCGATCCATAGTTGGAAGCCTTGCTGATCTGTGTCTTCTTGATGGCCTGTCCCATCAGCCAATAGACTGAAATGATTTCGAAATGAAAAAATCAGTCAGAGCTCAGACAAGGACTAGGCCCCATCCCATACTTACAGAGTCCTAGGATGGAGAGGGAGGTAATGAAGGCCGTCCAGTTGGCCGCAACCAAGGAATTGATCAGATAGGAGAAGATGAGAGACATCGAGAATATCGCCCAGGCACAGAAATTCAGAAGCGAGCTTAGCCGGGGTTTTGTCACGTACACCGGCACCTCCTTCACGCCCGAGGTCTTGAAGAAGCTACCCGTCTCTAGGAAGCTGTCGATAATGCGATCCTTTTCCACGAACAGGTCCTGCAGCCACTTGGCGGCCTCCTTCTCGTCCTCCGGCACCTGCTCTAGCGGAATACGTCTCATCAGCATATAGGGCTCCACGCCCTTTCCGTTCAGCAGCGACAGCATTGTGGAAGGGGTCTAAAAATTATTTAGTAGGATTACAGATTACGATTAGGATTACGTGTAATTTATAGAGGATTTGGCGTTTTTTACCGTATCTGTTGGCCTGTAGGCCAGGTTGATGTCATAGATAACCGGACAGAGGCCACGAATAGGAGCCAAGCTGGCGGTGAATCCCTTAGTGCGTGGAATCAGATGGTGCTTGAGCACTGGCATGCCGCGTTCCTGGGCAAACTTGACGGAAGCCTCGTGCTTGGCGGGGGTGAAGCGTGTGCCCTCAGCATTGAGCAGCAGCCATGTGGGATCGGGATAGGAGAACACCACCTTCAGCTGCTCCGTAATGATGGCCTTGTCCTGGTCGAAGTTGCGGTTGAGGAAGACGAATTCGGCCAGCCACCAGCCCCAGCCAATGATGGGCACATACCGGATGGGCTTCTTGGCGTACGCCTTGCAGTTACCGAGGACATTCAGCTTGTCGCAGATCATCCAGCCGTTGAGCCAGTCGATCTCGTACTTGTGGTTCATGATGAGCAGCACATGCTCCTTGCCAGCGTACTTCTTGTAGTCATCTTCATCCATATAAACATTCATTTTACTCCCGGCATACCAATCCGCCACAAAGACAAGTTCTGAAAGGGAATGTACTCTAGTCAGAGAAAGAGATGTGTAAGGTAAGTACTGTACTAACGGGAGTAGAGGGAGTAGCAGGCATAGTACATCAGCTTTCGGAAGAGATGTTTGTTGAAGGGCTTGATGAGGATGTGCATCAGCAGCTGGACGAGGTTGATGCACACCCCGCTAGTGAAGAACGTGAGGGCGACGCACAGGTGGATCAGTCTCAATTGTTTCAGCTTCGCCAGCGACACCATCTTGATCTGAAAGCACAAAAGGTCCAATGTTCCGCCCATTAACATAATGGGAAATTCTTGCAACTTTTACGTAACCCAAAACTCTAAATTCAACTAAAAATAGAAGCACCCCGATGGGGGGGGGAGGGAAATCTTCACTCGGTTCCGCCTGCACAAGCCAAACCCCCATTTTATGGCCAAGATGAGCTGCCGTCCCGTCCCGCACTTGTGGTTTTACGACCGGTCAGTCGCACTCACCTTGTTGATTCTCGACCACGCGGCAAAGTTGAAAGCGAGACGAGACGAGACGAGGCGACAACCTGCACAATTCAGCAGCTGAGGACGGACTGGCCTGAGTAATGGCAAACAAACAGATATTGCAAGATATATTGGAAGCTATAGACGAATCTAATCAGCATGGCCCCAGGCCCCAGGCACCAGGCAGCAACGGGAGTCGCGAGTCCACTATACTATTGATGAATTGTCCAGTGTAGAATTATCATTTATAGCAGCACATATAGCTAGCTATATGGACAAAGTCCGTACGATCGGATCGGATCGGATCGGAACGGGCGGTGGTAGTCATTATACGGCAATTCGTAGATACTACTACTAAATGCTACGAAGAGGTCTGTCTTCGTCTTTGCGTGCTCCTCCTCTCTCCACCCAACACCACCCCACACCACACCCCACCACACACATATTATGTAGTTGCGATTGTGTGTATGCGTATGTGTAAGCAAGGCATGTGGTGGTGTGACGTGGATTATGGTCATCATCGCCCTCTCTCTTTCTCTCCAGCGCTCTGGCAGAGCACCGCCACCCACTATTATCATTAACAAAGTCCAACCCAACGCTCGGCGATCTGTTTCGAGCTTTTAAAATATTCTTAGACTTTCTTATCGTTGCGTTGGGTCGCATGCACCACCATCTAGTATATAGACACACTCCCGACCACTTTGCTGCATGGATTCTGGGGGGATTTCCTTCTCTCTGAGTCGCTCAAACATGTTCATTTAGTTTAATGCTAATTTTTTCACTGGCCGACTCAATGCCGACGCCGCCTACACTTCACTAATTACCTTTTTGGCAATGTTTTTGTGCGAATTTTATTAAAAAATTGTTATTTGTTTGCTAAGCGTCTAGTGTGCCCGTTTTTCGCAATAATTCTAAGTGGAACATCTGCATGATATGGTATTCGTCGAATTTTTGGTGTTTTTCTCCCCTGTCATGTGCCATTCGATAAGTTCAGCAGCAATTCTGATATATATCGATATATCACTTTATTTTTAACATCCATCCCTACTGCAGCTCTGCAATTTGCGAATAAATGCCAAAATTTCTTTTTGTTAAACAATTTGAAAGTCAAAGTGATCTAAGTAGCCGTTTGCTCACGGCGAAATAGTTAACTAAAGTCATATCCTGGCTGGAATTTTAGTTTCCGCTTTTTTTCGTCGACGAAAACTCGTTAGGGAACTGAGCAAAAAAATTTAGCCGGCAGACGCAGACGCTTTTTTCTTGCACTTTGCAAACGTGAGTAGTGGCAGCAAGAGGTGCGTGGTAGTATAGAAATGGGTTTGGGTTTGAGTTTGAGGGGATAGACACGCATATGTACATACCTGAACATGGTCATAACCGAGTGCTTATAGGTTTCGTCATGTCCCATTCAGAAATCTACGACGACCCCTCCACCTCGGATCTGAGCAGCAACGAGTACTCCGAGGAAGACGACGACGCTCTGATGGATGCTGCTGTCATTAAGCAACCTCCTCCTCGTCCCCCAAAGGAGACCAAATCGAGCCTCGAGCCCGAAAAGGCATTGAAAAAGACATCGATCAGCGGAGTGCTGCCGCCGAAATACAAGGGCGCAAAATCGGCGGCGACTCGTGAGGCAACCCTACGCCGATTCAAGAAGGCCCGAGCAACAAGAGAGACTATCCTACAGTATAAACGTCGCAGCATTCATTGGCAAGTGCTAGAAAGAATATATTAGTTTACGTTTGAGTTTTATCTGTAATAAAAAAAAATTTTCTGATCAGGCTCCGACGGCTGGAGAAGTTTTCCGGCAGTAAATTGGTGGCTCTAAAGCTAGCCCTACCCATATATAAGGGACACTTTAAGGTCTTGTCCCAATACTGGTCCGACAGGGCGACCAATGAGAAGATGCAGCAGGCTCGCCAGATGCTGCAGGCTCGCCAGATGCTGCAGGCCCGCCAGAGCGCCAGCAGCAGCAGCCGCAGTCGCAGTTACAGCCGCAGCCGCAGCAACAGTCGCTCGCGCTCTCGCAGTGGGAGTCGCAGTCGCAGTGAGAGCAACTCGCCAGAGCTAATCTGCTTGGATGACACCGAAAACGAGGACTCGCCAGAGAAAATGGAGACGGCCCACATAGCCGCCAACCAGATGACGCCCGTGAAGGAGGACAAGGAGAAGTTGATTCCTTTGCGGCAGATTGATTTTGACAAGAAACCACAGCCACTAGCCCCAGAAAATGGGTCCGTTCTAGATGAATTCCTCACCATGAAGCCGCCCATAAATCAAATGCTGAAACAGCAAGTTGACAAAGATATGGCTGCCTATGAGCTGGCCCAGTTTTCAGCTGCCGTGAAACAATTAACGGAGAATACTCAGCAACAGCCGAAGGAGGAAGCCCCCGGTACTGTAGGGCCCACTGAAACCATGAAACGCCGTCGTTCGTTGACGCCACCACCGCAGTCCAGCAGCCAGGACAAGCGCCCAAAGCAGATGCCCGATCCTGAAGACGACGATGAACGCATCGAGTTTATACCAGTCGTGCAGCCGGCACAGGAGCCGCCAAGTCGAGCTCTACTTACACAACAGGAGTATCTCCAGCCACAGACGCAGATTCAGCGTCCACAACAGTCACACGTTCAGGAAAAGCCACTGCAGCAGCAGCAGCAGAACCTGCAGCTTGAGCAGCATCTGCAACAACCATTAAAAGACAAGCCACAACAGCAGCATCTACAGCCGCAGATACAGATGCAGAAACGCAAGCCACAACAGCCGCAGCAACATCACCCTTCGCAGACACAGCATCCACAGATACAGTCGCAATCGCAGCCGCAACTTCAGCCATTGCAACATAAACCACAAAAGTTCAATCGGGATCCCAGGCTGCAGCATCCGCAGCCACAGCATCCACAGCATCTGCAGCCGCAGCACCAGCAGCCGCAGAACCAGAACCAGCAGACATTGCAACAGAAACCCAGATTTGGATTCATGTTAGGCCCGGCTTACTCTCTCGCTCCAGAGGCAGGGGCAGGATCAGGATCGGGAGCCATCCAACAGGCAGTAAACCTGACCGCCATGGCCTACAGCCTGAACACGCCCAGTCCCCAGGCCGTGCCCATGGAGATCTCCTATCCCACCGCGAAGCTGCCACAGACTGCTACCAATCCGGTGAACCTCCAGATGCCAACACAGTCCCAGCAGCCACGTGTACAGCCACCAGCCAGTCCCCAGCCTCAGCCTCAAGCCCAGGCCCAGACATTCGCTATACCGCAGCAGCCAAAGCCTCGCCGCTCAGAGACCGTCTCCACTCAGACACCAAGCCCAAAAACCGCTCAAGCCACACAGCCGGCGGCTGTGAATCAGATTCCTGCACAGAGTCCTTCGCTCGGACGACCCAAACCACCACCCGTTGATCTCGGAAACGAAAATGCCAATTTCCACTACCACCTCATGTCGCTCTACGAGGAGATGGACACCCAGCTAAAGGCAAAGATATCGCAGATCAAGCCGGAGCTAAAGGCCCTCGCCAAGGAGAGGGAGCGCATTGAGTTTGAGATGAATAATCTGGACAGACAGATCCTAAAGCACGAGGAAGAGGGCAATCGTCTGCAATATTTGCGCCTCGTTCAGAACGAGCTGCACATTCGCCTGGAGCGCAAGGAGCGTCTGGCCATCATCAAAAGCATGGTCCCCAATCTACTCGGCCAGAACTGCAGCATCTCGGAGCTAAAGGAAATGCAGTCTATGTTGGCGCTCAACTCTGAGGATGACGCAGCTTTCAGCATGGAGCACTGCCTCAACAAGATGGAACAGAATAGGAGCAACATTGAAGTGCTTCGCTCGTAGGTCAACGCTGGACAGGATCCCCCAATAAGTCATAACTCGTGTTTCTCTTTTCAGAGCCTTGGGTCTAAAGGCACCAGAGAAAGAACCGACTGATTCTCCAATTCTCCGCCAATCGCCGCGACAGATGGAGGACCATTCGCAGTTTCAGCAGCGCAGTCGTAGCTCCTTGCCTCCCCTTCGAGGATCTGTCCATGATATCAGTAATCTGTTCGTTCCGAAACGTCAGTCAGTCGGCGGGCATTCCGAGGACAGGTAGGAGAAGAGACGTGCCCCCTTTTTATGCTATAGAGACTTATGCCACAGATTTTTTTCTTTAGACCAATGGAGCCATCGTCGAGTCTAGGGCACATTTCCAGCCAGAATTCACAGCGGCTGCCCAAGTCACTGAGCCAGGAGTTTTTGGCCGGCAGAAAGGGTCAGGTCCAGGCACCGCCACACCATCGCAGCCAGAACTCGCTGCACTGCCCGTCCGGGATTGAGAACCTAATTATGCCGCTGTACAACAGCAATGCCTTGACCAACAAGGATAGCAAGGTACATCATTTTATTTGAATACTCCCTCGATTTCCGATTCCCTAATGATAATAATATTCTTTCGTTCTTCAGCACGACGATATGCATTCCAACTATAACAATGAGTCCTACTTGTTGGGGGGGCAGCACCAGCATCAAACCAACCCCCAGTCCCAGGGCACAGCTAAGAATTTTGAAAATCGCAGTAACAGACCGAAGACTGGTGGCCCAGGAGAGGGCGCTGCCATGATGAATGGGCAGGGAGAGGAACATACCTGCATGGAGTGCGGCAACAATCAGGCCAATTTCATTTGTGGCTTCTGCAAGCTACACTGCTACTGCAGCCGTGAGTGCCAGGTGAGCGATGAAGCAGCCCCCTGAATCACCGAAATGATTCCACTAAACATCCTCTCCTCGTATTTTTCTTGTTGTGTGTAATCAAATTTCAGATACGCGCCTGGGATGCGCACTACCTGGTCTGTGGCCAATAATCAGCTTATCAGCATTACTAGGAGGCATGCAACTATAACTACAATCAATAAATACATAATATAATCAGTCGCGTTCAATGCATCGAACGTCATCGATTCGAGACACATTCAAACAAACATCAAGTTCTGCATAAAAATTTTACATTTTTTTAATTGTAATCGCTCTCCGCACATCGATCAATAAAAACACTATCGAAATACGTATCGTATTTTCCAACACTACCATCGATAGTTAATGTTTGATTGTATAAGGGCAATGATTTAACGGCTGTTTTTTAAATGAGTTTCGTTGGAGCCGATCCGATCCCTTTTTGGGGCAAGGCGTCTACATATGTGTATATATATACATATATATGCTATCCATAACCTGTGTGTTTATTTACTGCGCCTGCGCACCTGGCACAGCAGCTGGATGTCATTGATATGCAGATGGAGCGGCTGCCTCTTGGTCCACGGGCCGCGTCGCAATTTCCTTATGCGCAGCTGTCGGCTGCAGTGCAGCCTGAATTTCAGATTCGGATGCCACACATTCGAGGCGGCGGTGTCCGTGCTGGCGCTGGGTGTGACGCATTTATAGGCGTATTGCCACCATAACCGTATGCTTTGCTTGGTACTGTGCTACAATTCGGTGGATGAGGGTGTGGGTGTGGGCAAGTTGTAAATATTATTGGCCCTAAACAATCAATGTGGGGTTTTTTTAGGGTGGGGAAAGACTCACCATGTAGACGGGCAAGACGTAGTAGCGCTTACACTCGCGTCGCCTGAAGTTGAATGCTATGGGCTGGCGGTGCGTCGACGACACCTTCGTCAGGTGCGACCGAATGGCGCTGGCACTGGTCGAGCGCTGCAGGCGTTGGAGCTGGAAAAACGCACAGAACAGAGCATAGGGGCACGGGCCACGGGCCACGGGGCCGGTCACGTAATTAGTAATTAGTTTTCCAAACAATTGAACACCTTTTCAAAGCACACAATATTTAATATGCGCAAAATGTTTGCTATTTTGCTTTGGGGCTCTTCAAAGAATTCGCGCCAAATTTGGCTTGCAAATGATTCGAATCGACTCCGGATTAGGCGCTTTGTTTGCAATCCGCCGATTGCTGGCTGGCTGGCTGGCTGGCTGGCTGGCTGGCTAGCTAGAGTGGGATCGATCCGGAGTGAGAATGCGACTGCAGTTGGCCCTGAACCTGCTTATCAAAGCGGTAAGCGGTATCGTTGCGGTGTATATGTACATGCATACATACATACATATACATAATTGCTGTAAAAATTACAGTTGTAAGCTGCTATTCGCATTCCCATGGCTTATTTATGCGATCCGACACCGGAGTCATCCAACTCGAAGTTGATTGCAATTAAATCCGCTTATCAGTTTAGAGTCGCGATTTAAATTAACACTATAATAAAATCGAAGCAGCAGCCCCACTCCCACTCCCTCTCCCACCCTCTCTCCCCTCACTCTTTGTCTCTGTCCCGGTCTCTGTCCGTTTTGTCTCTGTGTTTTAGCGTCCTCGCCGACTAGTCAATGTACCCTTCTGCAGAGAAGGGTATCATGATTTCAAGCACACTTTCGCCACGAAAAGAAGCAGAAAAGGAAACATCTTCGAACCCACAAAGTATGCTGTACAGGAATCACATATTACTATACCCTACGCTTTCACGATTCTTTGTAAGAAAAAGATAGTTCCATTGTTACAGGCAGGCTACGATGTGGTACGTTCTTTACAGCAGAATATCCATATTTAAGAGTATCTAAATCTTCGTCCTCCACCCCTATGGCCAGCCTGCCTTTTCTGGTTTTTTTTATTTTTCTAGTACAAGTATTAAACAGTTTTACAAGCCGCTAACGCTCAGAAATTGTTGCTAATTAGTTGAACCCGCGCACGCCGGCGCAGCGGACCTTAAAATCGAGCTCCATGGGCAGCGGGACGTAGGTTGCGGGTGCGGGGCATTGCCGGCTCTAATAAAGGTGTACCATGACTATGACTGTATGTGTGTTGGTGTGTGTGTGCGAGTCTGCGTCAAGATTGGAGGCAATCGAGCTGAATTAGATGCGGTCTCAGATGGGATGGGATGGGGTTGGGGTCGATTGAGTGCAGATCAAGCGATGAGCAATTTGTTTTGTTTGTTCATTGTTTTCTTTTCAAGAAATTAGAAATCAGAAATTAAAAAGGACCTTGAATGCAATTTCTGTGATTTAATTTGCATACAACAAAAAAAAGCCAAGTCGGAGCTTTATTTAGTGCATTCCCATTCCATTCCTCTCTCCCCAGCAGTCGACTTCGAAACTTCGAAAAGTCCCGTTTCGCGGCCATGTTTCGTTCGATCATGGAAACGAAACATGAAACGTTAAACGCTTTGCTTTGCTTTGCTTTGCCTGATATGATACTATTTGCCTGATGACAGGCGCAATTAAACAAATCTCGACGCTTTCGATTCAAAGCGATTTGTGTGCGCTTTTTATTTGTAAATATTGTCGCTTCGCTTTCGAGTGCTGTACGGTACACGGTACACGGTATGTGCATGTGCGTGTTGCGGGCTGTTGTGTTTCTGTTTCTGTTTCGCTTTGTGTTTGTGTTTGTGTGTCACTATCTCTCCGAGTAGAGTAGAGTATCTGGCAGCTATATCTAAGGGGGTGTCGTGTCTCACTGAAGTCTCCCTGCCAGCGTTTCTGTTTCTGTTTGTGTCTCTCTATGTATGATTCAGCGGCGCCCTCAACCAACTCCCACAACCACAATGAATGGCTGCCGCTGTGTTCCGTTCTGCGTTTCAGTTTAGTTCATTGGGATCGCTGGGGACGACGACGACAACGACGACCACTACGGCTACGGCTACGACTACGACGGTTGCACGGTTGCACGGTTCTCGGTTTTGAATTCGCAATTTTTATTTCGGTTTTCGGCTTTTTGGTGTTCGGGTTTTGGTGCTTTGGTGCTTTGGTGCTTTGGTGCTTCGGGGCTTCGGGCGGTTGTCATTGTTGGGAGAAGACCCTCTCCCAAGTAAAATTCATGTTAATGAATGTTAATTTATACATTTGTAAGAATCTAAAATCTGTTTTTCCATACACAACAATTATTGACTGGCTGCCGCGGCCGCTGGCACTGTTGCTGCTCCCCAATTTCGAATTTGGAAACAGTCGCGCCTGAAACACCGCCGTGATCGCGCACTGCTTGAGCTCTGTTCGGCTCTCTCTCCAGAACAGTTGTCCCGTTACCGCCCAGTTGCCCCTCCACAAAAAAGGAAAGAAAGGCAATGGATCCCGAGTTTGTGAACAAATATAACCAGGTGCTGAGTCGATTGAAGCTCATCGAGAACTTCGATGGCAGCGATCCTGGGAAGCTGCCGACGTTCCTGCAGCGGATCGAGGCTCTGATGCCGGCGATCAACAGCTTCGACGACTACTACAAGGCACAGCTGATAGGACACATCAAGAACAAGTGCACGGACCGGGCCAGGGAGGCGGTCTTTACCCGACAGATGAGTGCCCCGGCGGCCAATGGAAATGGGAACGGTCATGCCAATGGCCATCTGCTGAAGGCCGAGTCCTGGCTAAAGCTCAAGGATCAGCTGCTGTACAACTACGCGGAGCGGGAGTCCAGCTACTCGCTGATCCACAAGATCCGCAGCGCAGTGCTGGACTCGAACATAGAACTGTACTACCAGAAAATGGCCAAGCTGAAGCATCGCCTAATCAACCGGAAGCTCACCCACAACGACACCCTGTACGCGCTCGAGGACATCGAGCGGATCACGCTGCAGGTCTTCCGCGACCACCTGCCCGAGCCCACCCACTCGATGATTCTGCGACGCAACCCCAAGAGCATGGAGGAGGCCTACCGCTACATAGTCGAAGTACAGCAGCAGTTCTACACCCAGAGTGGCTCCCTCGGGAACGACCACCAGGCGGCCACCTTCAGCACCAGCCACAAGCAACACCACCACACCTACGGCGTCGGCATGGGCGGCGTGGGGGTCAGCACCGTGGGCCTGGGCGTCGGCATGGGTGCAGTGGGTCTGGGCATGGCCTCGGGCGGCTACGCCGGCTACGGTCGCCAGATGTCGGACAAGGGCAACAGCCAGAACGCCAGCTCCAGGAGCTACTACAACCAGGCGGCGCCCGCCGTGGGAGCGGGTAAGACGAGTCCCATGTTCAAGAGCCTCGGAAATCCCACATTCAAATCCAGCTTCAGCTACAACGGCAGCAGCAGCGGCAGCATGGTCGGAATGGGCGGCATGGGCTACTCCAATGCGAAGAAGGATGTGAAGGCCAACTATCAGCAGCAGAAGAATCAGAACCAGAACCAGAGCCAGAAGAGCTCCATGAAGACCTCCAGCATGGGTGGCGGCAGCAGCTGGCGAAAGTAGGCGAAAGTAGGCGTCCCTCACGAAACCGATCCCGAATCTGGTTTACAGCTCAAGGGGCAATGGAGGGTTGGGCGATGATGATGATGGGCTAATGAGCTAAGCGGAGCGCATGATCTAATCTCTTGGGCCCGTGACTAAGCCAAGGTTTGGAGATTGGATGGATGTCGAGTGCATGCCTCATGCTAATTGCCCCCAGTCCCAGTTCCAGCCCTCTCCCCAAGCCCCAAAGCAGTGTGTCTAATAGTTAGTTCAATCGATGATGATGATGATGATGATACGGATGATGTGGATGATGTGGATGTGATTGTGGATGCAAATGACGACGAATCAATGCGATGCGATGCGATGCGATGAGCGTGCCGACATGTTAATTATTATCTCATAAGACTCAACGTGTACATAGCCCCCGACCGAACACATTCCCCCCCCCACCCTGTTCCCCCTCCCCCCTTAACATCTTAACATCTCCCATAACAAAACCCACCTACAACCCCGAAATATTTTTAGTTTTGTTTTTTTTGTTTACCAATAAAGTGTAAAGTCTAACGCCTTGTGCCTCCAGTTATGTCTGGTTCTTGGATTGCTGCGGGTATTACGTATCCCCCGCTATTAGATCTATTTATCGCCTACTTATGGGACTCTATATATCCACTGGGATCGCTGAACTCTTATGGAACCCTCCTGCTGTCTACTGTCTACTGTCTTCTACTTTTATAGTATCCACTCTTAGCCATTAAATCGAATCCTTGTACTCACCACCTGTTGGGCACTCGAATGCGCTGCAGATCCTCGCTGATCGTAGCCCAGATCCTGCTGTGGCGGCTCGGCCACCTCCTGCAGCTTCACAGCCTTCGGCTTGGACTTGTCCTTGTCGCTCTTGGGATTGCCGAAGAGGCCGCGCTGTTCGGCCCGTCGGATGAGGTACTTCTCGTTGAGATGCGTGAGGTTCTTGCGGCGCACCAGGGAGAGGAAGCTACCTGTCGACTGCTGCCGGATGCAGTTGTCCTGGTGAATGCAGATGTCCGGCACCGTGTCCCGGACAAACTCGTCGATGTCCGGGGTGACAATCAGATCGATGCTGTCCACACGGGGCAGGGGAGGCGCAGAGGATGGGGCTGGCAGTTCCGGCTGCGATTTGCGCTTATCCTCGGCCGACAGTTTGTCCTTTTTGCGGGGCGAATCCTTGCTCATGGCAGCCGCCGGGATGTTGGCGGACTCCAGCTCGGCCAGGGCCTCGAGCCGCTTCACCTCTTTATAGGCATTGCGATGCTTCTCGAGGGCCAGCTTGTTGATCAGCTCGAGGACGTGTTCCACCATGCCCTCGTTCTCGGTGCTCACAATGGAGTGCGTCTGGTAGAGGACGAACTGCACCTGCGGCCGCGACATGGACATGGTGAGGGTGAGCAGCTGCTCCTCCAGAATCAGGGCCACTCGCGTCCGCCCCTCGTCGCTGACCTCCGACTCGGTAAGGACCTCCAGCATGCTGAGATCTCCGCCCCGCGAGCAGATCAGATCTATGGGGTCCGAGATGGCACTAAAAGAGTTCGGGGGCGTGGCAAAAATGCCCACGACAGTGCGAAAGCGATTGGACTCCATCGGAAAGGAGGTGAAGGCGTCGCCAAATAGTCGTATATTATTCACGCCGATGGACTCCATGTAACGCCGATAGTCCTTCAGATTGGTCCCCGCTCCATAGACGTAGAAGTTGTTCACGCGGTTGATGGAGTAGAAGAGGGCCGCCAGGTAGGCAGTGGAGCGGGGCGACCCAATATGCGTCTGCAGGATGTCGCCATCCAGCTCGAAGTAATCCATCATTTTGGACATAATGGCTGGGCCAAAGGTGAAGTTTTTGTCCTTAAAAATAGCGTGTGAGAAAAAGAGAGAGAGAGAGGGAGAGAGGAAGGAAGTACTTCAATCGAGAATCTAGATAATGACATGACACCTACAATTATCAATTTACAGCTCTTGAAACTCGTACAATCGTGTGTGTGTGTGTGTGTGTGTGTGTGGTGGCATTATCAATTATTAGAATTACATCACGATCGGATAATTATGACGGATACTGAATCATGATAAATGCTAGCCTCGCGTGAGGCTAAAGTAGAACCAGAACCACAACCAGAACTAGAACCCACCTGCATGATGAAGTAATGTTTGGTCATCAGATCGGACTTCGTGAACTCGCTGCGGTCCTTGGGAATGCAAGAGATGACCAGCGGACAGATGTTGTCCCACTTGCAGTGTTGCTCCAGCAGCGGCTGTTCGTCGTCCGGCCCGTGGACAGTGAAGCCCATTTCCGTAAGGATCTTATCCGCCTCCACTTTCGTGCTGGGGATTTACTTGAATTGAGTGTGGGGTTCGGGAGATCTTCGGGAGATATTTCCACCTACCGCACCAGAAAGGGATTGATCCAGCCGGTGACCACAGGATTGGCTGCTGCGATGGCCACTTTTTCGTTCTGCAGATGAATCGGAAGTAACTGCGAGAGCCGGAGGGCGCCCACATTGATTCTCATGCGGGAAAATGAGGCGGCCAGGCGTATGCGATGCTGCCAGAGCACACTCGCCAGATCTATTCCGATTTTAGATTTTAGATGAGAAGGCGATTCTATAAGGATATAACCTGTGCGAACCAACCTGTGACCTCTGCCTCCTTGTAGAGGCTCGCCTGAAGCTCTTGCTCCTCGGAATTGCGGCCCTTGAACTGGCGATCGTGGAGCTCAAAGAGCATTAACCATATACGCTGCTCGTCCTCGAGGTACTGGAAGAGAAGAGAGAGAGAGTGGGGGAAATATAGAGAGGTACATATGTATGTACATTTATGCAATGGAAGATGGATAGCAACCTGGCTGTGCTGCTCGAAGAAACAGACATCGTTCAAGGCATTGGACAGGACAACCTTGTCTATAAAGGGAATGAAAGAATGTGCGAACAAATTAGACCGTAAAGACCTTAGGGATACCCACATCGAAAGACATCGTATATCAAGGAGTAGGCCAATCGCATCTCGTGCTCATTTTGAAACTCCACCGAAATTGGGGGCTTGCGGAGCAGCTTCGCGGCATTCCCGATGGTGGGCAGGGTCCAGCGGGCGCCCGTCTTCAGCCGGACCTTCACGGTGGTGGCATGGCAGTGTTTCAGAATGCGACTGCGTCGCCCATTGGGACTGACACCGGGGGTGAGGATCTTGGTGATGCGCAGCGGATCGAACAGGGGCTTCTCCTTCTTGTGGATGTCCTGCAGGGAAAGGGAGGAATCGTCCGAGGACTCGTTGACCTGCCGCTGGATCTCCAGCAACATATAGTACATTTTGTCCTGCCACTCCTCGTCGCTGGGCAGATAGATCTGCTTCATTTTCTTCAGCTTTTTGCTCTGCTCCTTGAAGATGGCCGGATACACGGAGAAGATGTCTGCGAGGCTGAGGAAGAACAGCTGATTGGACATGGTGGTAGCGGGAGAGCGGGAGTATCGGTGCAAGCGTGAACGAGAACGAGAACCGAGTACTTGCAGCGAGCAGCAGCAACTGAGGATGAGCGTCGCGTCGCGTCTCCTTTCGATGGCGTGTCTTTCATCTCGCTCCCGCCTGTGCTTTGGCCTTTCTCCTTCTCCTTCTGCCTTTGCCTCTGCCTCTGCCTCTGCCCTTCCACAACCAATTTCCAATGACAATGACAACTGCTGATTTTATATTCTCATTCTCCCATTTCCATTTCGTTCGGTTCGTGCTTAACACCAATTCAATGCTGGGAGTCGGATCCGACATCAACTGCGCTGCATGCTCCATGGAATTACTTATCTATCTGCTGCTGCTGCTGCTGTTGCTGTTGCTGTTGCTGCTGTTTCTGCTTCCCCCCTCTCACTCCTTCCCACCTGTCGCCGCATGCAATGTGCACGCCAATATTGAGCACTTGCTCCGACTCCCTCCCTCTCTCGCTCTCTTTCTATCTGTCCAACTTCCAGTCAGCAAAAAAATATCCACCACAAAGGACAAACGGACGAACGGAAGGCGGGAAGGCGCAGCATTTGATACCCTTTTAGAGAGATTATTCCTGTGGCATATGAGAAATTCATCATCAAATTCATTCATTTTCATCAAACTGCAACAGTTTCTTACACATACATGAGTATGTATGTACATATGCATGTATATAATGCATGCATGTGTCTGTAGTGCATACACCACATACCTCATGGACAACCATGAATACCTTTTGTCAGGGTATTAATATGTTACAGTTACACCAAATGGGTTACGCTTCAGCGAAGGAGCGCGAAGGAGAGAGATAGGGAGAGGGAGAGAGAGAGAGCAGGACAGGTAGCAGAGGAAGACAGAAGCAGATCGAAGCGATATCACACTTACCTTTTATTTTTGATGGCTCTGGTAATAAATTCTGGGTAATAAATTCCGTTTGCCATATTCGCATGATTTGCTCTGATTGGAATACGTCTTCAATAAATTGCCAAAAATGTCACAGTCAGGGCAGACGAGACACGCATGCAGAGCATTGGGGTAGGGTGGGGGAAAGAGATAAATGATAGGAGGGAAGGAATAGACAACAACGTCAACATCGACATCGACGGGGCTGCCATTCTGGCATTATTCGATGTGTGGGCATTGATTGGTTGGGGCTGGCATCCCCATCCACTCTTATTGGGGGGCTCAAATCGTTTTAGTCGAACATCAAATTAGTTGTTGATTAGGAGGGCTCTGACTAGTAGTTTGGAATGGAGCGGAGCACGGAAGAGGCAAGGACTACGCTGTACGGAGTACGGAGGAGCTACAATTTATTGGCCTAGGTCAAATATCGATTATTGCCTGGCCCGTCAGCCTCGCCGCCGTATATTGTATATTATTGGGTCAGAGACTGAATTGAATGTCAATTTGATTGGCATTTCTAGGGTGCATGGCGATACTATGTACAAGTATTTTCGAGCTGTGTATGGCAGGAGGTGACCTTGAGCTGGAGTAGAAAGTTCAGGCTCAGACACATAGCACATAGCACATAAGACTGAGCACAGAGCGGCAGGCGAGAGAACTGATGAAATGATTTCGCCTCCCAATATTTATCTGCTTAATTGAATTGAGTTACTTTGGTTAACTTCTTAACTAAGATCAATTATAATTGGAAAAAATCATATCAATTAAAAGCCCCTCTGATTCATCTACCCTGATAATTGACCACAACACTGACCAGGCAGGTTCTGCGGTGGGTGTGGGGTTCCTCCGCTCTACGCTATCCGACGGGTTCGGTTGCTATCGGAAACGACGAATATTATAGTATTGTGTATTGTATATAGGCGAGTACCTATGACTGGTGGACAGAAATACTTAGATATGAATAAGCAAACTTGAATTAAAGTTATCAGGAGTGTATGTCAAAAGATAACTCGAGTATCATAATTAAATTTTTCTTCTTTTCAGTTGTCTTTCCTGGGCGAGACCTCAGACCTCAGACCTGAGACCTCAGACCTGAGGCTAGGCGAATGGTATATGGTATATGTATGGGCAAAGCCACCCCAGCTTAGAGAAGACTCACTTATCGGGACAGTGCGTGTCCGTTGGGAAATCCTCCATCATAAATCAGTGGGCGAGTTTCTGGGCTTTGGTTTTTGTTTTGTTTTTTTTTTTTTTTTTTATTAAGAAGCATATTTATTATATATAAGATGTATGTAATACAATAATTTTTCTTTTTCTTTCTTTCATTCTTGTCTGTCGTTTTCGGTCTTCTGTCCGGGGGTTTCATTTTGTTTTTGTTTTATGGTTTTATGGTTCTGTCGGTTTCATTTCAGTTTTTTCATTTCGGTTTTTCATTTAATTTCTTTTCTTTTCAGTTTTGTTTTGTTTCTTTATCCATTTTATATATAATCATATAAAACACTGAGCTACAATACAAATATTGTGATAAAAACTTACAACATAACCTTTAATACATAAAAATACTTGCGTAGTCTACAAATCGTATCGTTATAAGAGATTTTCTTCTTCATGGATCGATCGTTCGCTCGTTCGTCTTTTCTTGGCTCCTCCTCCTCTTCTTGTTGTTCTCTCTTTTGCCTTGACCTTTTCCTAAATTGTTTTCATTTCGCCTCAATGGGTTCTGTTTTCGCTTTCGCTTTTCCTACTGTCTCTCTGTCTGCCTACCTCTTCTTCTTAGTTGTTTGTGATCTACCCTATTAAAAAAACGACGTTACTTCTTTCCTTTCTTCATTCATTCATTCACTCGTTCGTTCGATTCGGTTCGGTTCTGTTCGTTCAATCTCCTCCACTGCTAGCTGTTCTTTTTGCATCTTTGCTCTTGTGTGTGTGTGTGTGGGTGTGTGGGTTGAGGGGGCTGGGGAAGTGATTCTTCGGGATGAGTGGGAGGGGCGGAAGGATGAGTGCGAAAGCCGAGAAACAAACGAAAACATTAACGGTAAAGGTGAGCCACCATTCCAGAGGGCCAAGCCAAGGCAATGCCTGGAAGTATAAAGAGTGTTCCAGAGAGAGATAGAGAGAACGATTCGCCCCCGGAGAGAGATTTGCATGAGTTCATTGAGTTGTCCTTCTTCCTCCTACAGATGTGGGTTCGTGTGGGGTGTTTTATATGATTCTTTTCTTTTCTTTGCTTTGCTTTGCTTGTGATTTGTTGCGGTGTGGCTTGTGGGTTGCGGATTGCGGGTGGTGATTGCAGCCGTAATTACAGTAGAAATAAGGTTTATATTTATATATATATTTGCATAATCAGAATCATAAACATAATTTTAACTTAGGACAAAACTTTGACAAATTAAAATTGAATGGACGTACCGAAAAAAAAAAATAGAATATACAAAAAATTATCTTAAATTTTGTTCTTTTCGTATGTTAGTGCCGAGTATTTTGTTTTTATATCAATCGTTTTTTTTTGGTTCGAATTGGTTTTGATTTTCTGGTTGATTGTGTATGTGTGTATTTGTGTGTGTTAAAAACATCGATAAAGCCAATGCTCTGAGCAGATCCATACGAAAGGGACTATGGGGGAAATCATAGTAGTATTTATAATCGTTAAAGTATAATAATATAATAATAGAAGAACCAACATACAATGTATCGTTATGCGTAATGCGATTTTTGTTTTGTTTTGTTTTGCTTTTTTTTTGTTTTGTTTATACACATGTACATATGCATAATGGGCGTTATATAAGGGTTTATATGTATATAATTATAAGTAATAAATTTGTATCCTTTTTGTTTCGTTTAATTATTTGCACACGAGAATCAGAAATTACTATTTGCAATCATATATATATAAAAAATAAACTTAATTGCCGGCAAACGGGGGCCAAACCCAACCCCCTACACATATCGTATATCTTCCCTATATCATTCCTATACCATTCCCATTCTCATTCCCATTGCATTCCATCCCTCTACTACAGCGCCATCGTCGTCATCACTATATATCATATCATATCATATCATATATATGTATGTATAATCATCCTATCCATCCTATCGTACTTGTTCCGGGATTTACTTTAAGCTTAATCAAATTTTGGAAGAGTAAACAATACCATCGTGTTCTTTTGCAATTTTTGCTGCATATGCTATATGTGAGTGTAGCTGTGTCTGTCTGAGTGTATGAGAGTGTGTATCTGGATGAGAGTGTATGAGTCTCTGTGTGAGTGTGGGTGTGCGTGTGTGTGTGTGTGTATTATATAGATCGCCCTTGAATGTAAACTAATGATTAATGCGCGTATTGTATGCTGTTCTGTTCTGATCTGATCTTTCTGGCTTCCTTCCTTCCTTCCTTTCTTTACTCTCATTTTTACTCACTTCGTTTTCTCCTCCTTCTATGTTTTATCCGAGTTCTTTAACTAATTTTTTATAATTTCCTTCCCTCTGTCCGTCATCCTTTCCTCTTAATATTTATACGTATAAACTTTTATAATTTTATACTAAATGGTTTTTTACGGTTCTTTTTTTTTGGGTTTCTTTTTTTGTTGTTTTTTGTTAATTTTTTACGGTTTTTGTTTCTTGTTCTTGTAATACAAACGTCATCGTGTATATATATAAAAAAAAGATGTCCAAAGTTTTTACGTTACGTTATTGTATATATACTTTTGTTTTTACTTTTTGTTTTACGTTTTTGCCGCATTCGCGCTTCTCGTTTTACTTAGTGGATCAATCGTTCTTTTTTGATGCTGAGATGGTGAGAGTTGTGTGCCTGCTGCATTTTGCTTTACAGTTGTCCTTTTTTGTCTCTTTCATTCATTTTCTTTATTTTTAAATGTAAATGGGTCTTCTTCTATTCTTTTATGTTCTGTTCTGTTCTCTTCTCTTTGAAAACGCTTGTCGTCCGATGTCTGAATGCTTATATATGAGAGCGCAGCGCCTAGCTATATAGGGCCTTACTATATAGTATCGTACTACATATGTATATATATATAATGTGTGTGTATGTGGGTGTTTCCTTCCTTCCTTCCTTCCTTCGACTCCTTTCGACTCGACTCGACTTGTGTGTATGCATATATGTATATATATCGGGGGGATATATAAATACGAATACAACACTAACGGCGAATTTACTTTGTTTCCTCCTTCTCTTTGTTCTCCTCGGTCGACTCCTTCTCATTCGACTGGAATTTTGTAAATTTGTAAATTAGTGTGGTGTGCTATAAGGCCATATGATTTATAATATCAATGGGGGGACGGGACATACCTTGTCCTTCTCCAACTCCTTCTCGATCTTATCGCCCTCGGGACCTTCCTGCTCATTCGATTTCTCCTGCTCGCCACCTTCCTTGCCCTCCTTGGTCTCGGGTCTGCAACAAAGAATTCAAAGGATTCGGTTAGAAAAGATCTTAATAAAGAGAGATGGGATGGGATGGGATGATTCCATCCTCTGTTGTATACTCACTCTGGCTTGGGAATGTGCGCATTGAGGTCCAGCTTCGTGCAGATCTCATCCCAGTCGGGGAAGCACTTGTCCTTCATGCGGGACACGTGTCCAATCAAGTTGGGGCACTTCTCGGTCATGTAGTCGCGCAGAGGGTACGCGATATCCTTGGACAGATAGTGGAGCTGCGAGAGCACCGCAAAGGCCACCACATCGAGGGTGGTCGGCTCGTCGCCGAAGAAGAACGGCTTGCAGTCCAGCATCTCGCTGAGGACCTTCAGGTCGTTCTTGCCGAACTCCTCAATCTCCTCGGCGCTGTGGACGCCGATGCCATGCGCCTTCAACTTTTTCGTGCCCTGGAACCACTTTGTGTGTTGAATATGGTTTTTCCGTGTTGTTGTTTTGTTTTGTTTTTTTTTTTTTTTTTTTTTGGATATTTGGGTCGGATGGCCGACAAATTGAATACGGGGTTACGGGCGGGGGTCAACAGGATGCAGGATGACCAACACAACAGACACGCACACGCACAATCACACGGGGGATACGGGGGGGGTGGTTATAGATGGGAGATGTACCAATACACACACACATACGCACACGCACACAGATTACAAAAGTTAGAAGTTAGAACCGAAAGTACGTGAAAAAACGAAAAAGAAAAAAGAGAAAAAACCATGCAAGAGTTAGTGATAAACATAACGATTATATTTTTTTCGTTTATGAATTGGAATTGGAATTTGATTAGATTGTGTGGATTATAGTGGATTATCGTGCTTTCCATTGCAATGTTTTCGAATTGATTTTTGAATCGTTGAATTGAATTTTTTTCCCGAAAATTCCAATACTTTCCACTGATTTGGCGGATGATGTGATTCGAAATTGAGAAGTGTTTCCATTTATAGACGGAATTATTTTTCTTCAAGTTTCACTCGAATAAACGAAACGAAACGAAAATCATCTATAAAACATTTCCAGGAAGACACGACACCCCACTGCTGTTGTTTTTCTCGTTTTGGGTTCCATTTAGGGTTCCATTGTTTTTCTCGTTTGGGTTTTGGGTTTTTTTTTTGTTTAGATTTAGTTTTTGTCGATGGGTAGGGGGTAGGGTGGTGGTGGTGTTGGTTATGTGAGTACCGAGGCATAAACAACAATCAATCCCGCGAATAGGGACCCATCCGATAATATTGTTTATGCCTCGTTTTCTGAGTTGGATAAACTATGTGTCGGATGGCCGCCATCGGCGATGGCGATGGCGATGTCGGGTGTTAGGTGCAACATAATACGCCACCGATTTCTATCAACAGATTTCTAAGTCGAGGATTTGTTTATTTACACTACTACCCATCCCCATTCCCATTCCCAGTTGCCATTCCATCAACGCCAAGAGCGAAAAGCCCTCTAGTTTCAGTTTTCAGTTTCAGTTTTGGTATCTGTTTCCAATTGAAATCTAAACAAATGATGGATAGAAAACTGCCGGGATCATCAGCTTCTGGCGTTGAGGAATGCACGAGATACGAGATACGAGATATACATATCGTCTGCTACGTGGATCTACTTTCGCTACAGGACTGTAGTGACTGTGACTGTTTGTTGGCTTTGGTGTTTACCTTGCGACCAAAGGTTATCTTGAAGAAGAAGTTCAAGATGGAGTTGGGCAGACGCAGTCCGAGGGCGTGCTGCAGGTTGACCTTGTAGCCCTTGAGCACATTGTCCGGGTACTTGGCGCGCCAGTAGAAGATGATCCAGATGAGATGATTCTCCAGCATGGCGATGGTGGCATACGATACGTTGCGCTGCTCGGCGGTGAGGCCGGAATCCAGATTCTTCTCGTATTTGGACGACAGTTCCTTGATGATAATGGCCGAATCAGCGATTTCCTCTCCATTCAGCTCAATGAAAGGCAACTGACCCTTCTTCGAGCGGAAACGCATCTTATGATCGACATTCTGCAATTGAGGAAAAAAGGGGAAAAACATTCATTGAGTGATGCGATGACTCGAGGTTGATGTTGATGTTGAGGTTGAGGATGAGGATGAGTAATGCTATGGAAAGGAGGGTGGAGTCTGTTTATACGAGAATATGTGTACACAATCATCGTCTTCCACACCCCCCCGGTTTATCTGGCATGGCATTCCATTTCCATGACTAATACGAAATGTAGTTCAATCCCAAAAGAATTCCGCCCGCTAGATGGCGCTCATGACATACATAGAGAGTCCCGTACGAGTATGCAAGTGTGTGTGCGTGTGTGTGTGTATTTTCTATGTATGCCACCAGAACTGATGCTGAAAATCAACCACTACACAAAAAGCTGTACCTTGTAGAAAACCGAACCAACAGTATGGAACATCGGTATCAACCCAAAAACCTAACCAACACCCAACTACCCCCAACTGGTCGTAAACACACACACACAGACACACAGAGGAATACGCGCTCTAGCGCACACAACGAAGAAGAAGCAGAAACAGGAGAAGGAGAAAGCAAAAAGCAGAGCAGAGCAGGATTCGGGAACCAGAGCCGAGAAACTTCCAATTGCCGCTATTTGAACATTTTGAGATATTCCAGGGCTCTGCCACTTCCACTGGCACTTCCAGTGTGTACACACGTATGCATTAACCGTTACTTTCCTGATGTGACAGTTATGTTCGTGTGTGTGACGCATGTCGCCCGTCGCCTGTCGCTTGTCGCTTTTTTTTTGTTTTCTGCTTCGCTGCTCAAATTTACATAATAATTTCTAATTAGAAATTGGTGCTGTCCATAACAAAAGCGAACCCCCGCCATCCAATAATGGCCGTTGTAGGCATATTTTATGCTTTCGCGCCCTGAAAGCGGCAGAGAGGCAAGGCAGGCGGCAGGGTGTGGTTGCCGACACACACACACAGGCTCACACATTGGGGAGAGGAATAGAGAGAGAGAGAGAGAAACCCCAGAGAGGATAGCATTGGAAGAGAGAACAGCGGCCTGTTTGTTATAGAGAGATTTTTGCCTTCCAGCAGCAGCAGCATCATCATTGCTGCCTGTCCAGGCTGCTGCTGCTGCTTCTGCTGTTGAAAAGGGTGGAGTCCGTTGGAGCACATTTAATTCCAATGATCCACAAAAAAGGCAGCCTGTCTGCTGCCTCTTCTTCTTCTTCTTTTGCTTCTTCTGCCTCCGCCAACGCAATATAACGGTTTCTGTCAATGCTGGCAGAGGCAGGCGGCAGTCGGCAGAGGCTGGGCAGCGGTGCGCCGCCGCTTTGTCGCCATACAATGCAAATATTTAGTTTTTATTAAATCATTATGCCAATTAAGGAGCGGCGGCGGCAATAATGGGAGCTCCTCTATAGCTTCTCCACTTTGGCTGCAGGGCTCAATTTTCCTGCAGTGTAGAGTTCTGTTCGTTGCACGCAACAACAACAACAACAACGCCAGCAGCAGCAAAAGTGCTCTCAAATTGCAGAGAACAAGAAGAAGAGGGAGAACACATGCAATTATGCAGCACATGCAGGCCTGCGTCTATGTGTATGTGTGTATCCACACCCCTGTCAAAAAGCCAGAGAGAGAGAGAGAGGAGTAGGAGAGCAGCAGGAGAGTAGTTGCAGTCCCACTGAGTGAGCAACAACAAAAGTGCCAGCAGCACAGCAGCAGCAACTCTTGTTGTTTTAATGCAAATATGCGGTTTATTAATTAAAACAAAAGGCATAAACAGCAATCATTCTTCTTTCAAAGCAAAACTGAAACTCCATTTCCTCTCACTGACACACACACGACACGCACACATTTGCACGTACAG
Source organism: Drosophila azteca (assembly GCA_005876895.1). Taxonomy (NCBI): domain Eukaryota; kingdom Metazoa; phylum Arthropoda; class Insecta; order Diptera; family Drosophilidae; genus Drosophila; species Drosophila azteca. The sequence goes on along the minus strand of VCKU01000014.1, from coordinate 4,650,258 downwards.
TTGCAGCGGCAAACGGCATATCCAGAGAGTTGCCAGACTGTTTGCTCACACATAGCCATATTTTGTTCTGGCAATATTGTGAATGGAATGGCGCGCCAGCATTTTCCATTTGAATTTGTAATTGAAATTTATGCAATGCATTTGTATTTGTAATGCATTCTCGTATATATATTGGAAATGTGAATTAATTGCACAATCTACAAGCCGGCGACACTTCACATTGGAATGCCAGATATGCGGGCTATGGGCTGGTACTGGTGCTGGGGTTGGGGTTGAGCCACCGCCTCAAAATGATATTCGATGTGGCTGCTGTTTGTTTGTTAATGGCTGCGACGCGTCGGGCGCCGGGTATGACTCGCACAGCTCGGATTGTGGCGTGAAAAAAGATATGCATTTGGTTTATCATCAATAAAGAAACAACTTCTACTCTTGTTTACACAAAGAAGAGGATGACGGAAGGGGGTAGGGTGAAGGGGAGCGAGATGTAAAGAGAGCAGCAATGCGTTTACAATAACAGCACAGAGACGTTGCATGCAGGGGGTCGACGCTGTGCCCGGGGCCCGGGGGGTGGAGAACTTGCTTAGTCAGTTTTCATGGCATGGCACCCCTCCCTGTCGTGGTGATTAATGGATAAGAGAATGAGAGGGAGAGGGAGCGAGGGAATAATGTCAAAGGTCTCAGTTTGTTGAACTCTTCCGCTGTTATCAGAGAGCGCAATCGGATCCCCGAAAAAAAAATAGAAATGGAAAGTATTTTCCAGCTGCGGGCGGGCTGGGCCTGACGGACGACTGTCAATCATAATTGACTGCAGCTCTGCTTTCTTTTTGGAATGCAACATATGGCAGCATGCTACTGGAAGCATAGGAGTGGGATGGGGTGTGGCGCTCTTATCGGTTTTCTGGCATCTTGAGAGGCAGCGGCAGCCGGCAGTGGCAGTGGCAGCGGCAGCGGCGCATCAATTAACATTCCTCTTGGGCTCATTTTTCATTTACCAAATGTGTAATTAATAAGATTAAACAACAACTGCGTCGTTGTTGTTTCTGTGTAGATGTGCGGGTGACCGCACCCATTTCTCCCCACCTCCCACCCCCTATTTGTGGAACAGACGGCAGCTGCTGCTGCCAGGGCAAGTTTTTCCTATAAAAAATATGAAAAATATGCAAACCGCATCGCGCGCTTTAAAAAAAAAAAAGCAAAAGCTAAAATGGAAGCCCCAATGGAAGTCGTTGACAGTTCCCGCCGCCGCCTGCGCCTCTCCTCCGCCACTATTACAGCTACTTAACGGGCATAGAGATAAGCATGGCAAAGCCAGAAGGAAGACGAAGACAGGGCAGAGAGAGCGAGCGCGGCTTGAAGTTATTTCCAAGACGGGGGGGATTGCACCGTCTCAAACTACATCAATTTTTATTAAAAGCAATTACAAGCTGCAGACCGGTGGCGCTGGCGGAGGCTGAGAGGATAGCATGAAAGAAGTGCAACAAAGACAAAGAGCAGACACTCACGCAGACACACATACACATGCAGAAAAAGAGAGAGAGACAGAGAGAAAGAGAGAGAGAGGAGAGTCGGAGCAACAGAGAGAGACAAAAGGAGAGAGTCGGCAACGCCAAGCAAGTGCAAAATTTTAAGCACGACTTCATTTCGCCTGTTTTTGTTGCTGTTGCTGCTGGTGTTTTGGGCGAGTAGAGTTGTGTTGTGGAGGAAGGGGGGTTCAGAGCATAAAAGCACAACTTTATGAGAGGCAGCGACGCCGGCGTCGGCGCACACACAAATTTTATGTATACGCTGTTTTATGTAGACACACGCATACACACCAAGGAGTGCAAGAAATCCGGCCAGGCTACAGGTTCACACACACACGCACACATGGACAACTACTGGAAGAGAGAGAGAGCAACTTCTGTGACGGGATAGAAAGGAAAGGCAAATGCTAAATGTATCCCTTTTTCAGCTCTACGCGAGGGCAGGGCAGGGCAGGTCACACACATACTCGTATATGTATACGTACACATACACGCACACAGGACAGAGGCAGGCTTAGCACACAATCATGGCGGTTTTTCTTTCTCTCTCCCCTCTCCCACTCGCTCTCTCTCTGGCAGGAGCTGGGAAAAAATCTGTACCGCAAAAATTTTACAATCATGAAAAAACCGAAATGCGAGACGAAAAACCCAACAATATGTATTTCTGAAATGTGTGTTTTGGGTTTCTGTTTCTGTTTGCAGATTTTCCCCGGAAAATTACTTATTTACTGATAATTACCTCGTACTTGAGCCCGACCAGACGAAGCCAGGTCTCAACTTTCAAGCAGTAGGGCGACAGCGAGGGCAGCAATGGAGTCCTGGAGAACTGATACAAATAAATGATGTCCTTCTCGAAGTTGGTCTTGTGCACATTGAACTTTTGTGCGGGAGGGGCCTCAGACTTGGCCGGCGCTGCAGCAGCCGCTGCCTCTCCATCCTTCTTGGCCTCCCCGTCGGCGGCACCATCAGCGTTTTCCTTGGACGCCGCCTTGCCGTCCTCTTTGTTTCCTTGGGCGTTTTCGTTTTCGGCCGGAGCAGCAGCGGCGGGCGCGGCAGCAGCAGGCTCGGCAGCAGCAGGTTTTTCCGCTTGCTCGGAGGCTGGCTTCTCTGTGGGCGCCGCAACGGCAGGCGTTTCCTCAGCGGGTATTTGGGCTACTTCGGTGGCCATTTCGTTTTTGCTTTTTCTCTTTAAAGTTGCGCTTTCTTTCAGCTAACAGATTCTTCACACTTTACTTTTCCTTGCTCAAATGCACAGGAACACTTATACACACTGACGCGACACCACTACTATATAGCGGGGGGATTGAAAAAAAATCACCACAAGACACTCGGCTCGGTTAATACAGGATCTCTCTCTGTTCAGTCGGAATAAGTGCCGTTAACACCAACCAGACGCAAACCCAACCGCGCAGTTCAAAAAAATTGGATGAAGTGAATTTTATATTTTGATAACATTGTTAACAGTGCTAGTATGACCGCGAATTATCGATAGATATACCGCCCGAGCATCGGAAATATACCGAAACGAACGGTTTCACCTGAAAAATATACCGAAAAAATACCTACGAAAATCATATTACTCGATTTTGATATTCCGGCTAATATTGCTAGCTAACTAGGGCCCTCAGGCCTAAACATCTAATTTTATGCGATTGAAGAAACAATTGTCTACAAGATTGACTAATTTTAAAAACTCTGTTAATGGATTCGGTCTCAAATAAGGATTAAACAAGGAAAGTCAAGAACTAAGTCCCTTTTGTTACATGGCAACTACACGGTAACTACACATTTGCAACACGCATCTAATATTGCAGGTTATGGCCGCAAATAATCGATTTAACAATTTTACAATGGCTATGTAACGCTCGTGTCGAAGTTTGTTGTTTTGGGGGCTTATGCTTTATTTGGTCACCATAATTTGGGCTATAAAGTGTTGGGGCTACTCCTTGGAAGAACACCCATAAATTATAGTAAAAAGATAACATAATTAAATAACTAATCTCCCATGAATCAGTTTACTTTGATTTCATTAACTTCTTAATTATTATAGTAACTGACTTGCTCATTTCAAATCCGCCCGCTGTAAAAAATCCTCGCCGACCCGGGAAGTTTATAATATTTTTCCCTGGGAAATTGCTGAGGATCTTTGAAAAAAATCGGGTAAGGACAACAGGAGAAACGGCTCAAAAAACGTAAGGCCAGCAAGGTAAAATCCATACCTTTTTTTAGCTCAAACCCAAAAAGAAGTAGAAGTAGTAGAGACGCGCTCTTTTGCTCTTTATGAGCTCGAATCGACAACAAAGTATATTTGGCGATGTGGTGGTAAATTTGAAAATAATACCATGACAAAAATACCAACGAAAATAATTTTCCTCGATTTTGATATTCTGCTTATTAGCTAACTATAATCTGGCCTGAACACAGCAAGAACACTACAAACTGCAAAACTTCGTTGAGGTAGCGTTGAAACTAGTTTATGCATCAACTGGTGCCTAGTATGACAAACATTACCTAATCTCTATAATACCCATTCACTAAGGGGTATGCCCGTGTTGCGGGACAATGCTGCTTATTTCGCGGCACATGCTGCTGGCCCATACAAATAAATGTTGTTAACGGTAAAAAACATAAGTGAGCAAGGGAAGTGTAAGGGAAATTGTTGGGATAAAAATAGAAATTGTTGGGATGGTACTGCCTCCACAAAATCCCTCAAAAAGTCTCAATACAGTAAGACTGTCATATACCGTAAAAATACCGACGAAAATTATTTTCCTCGATTTTGATATTCTGTTTAATATAACTAGTCACATTCTAAATACAAATTTGCTACAAATAAGCTACAATTAGTTACATATGGCGTGTAATTACCAACAGAGGAAATTTTTAATTAAAAAACGAAATGGCCCTTTGAATTTGATCGCTAGAATTCACCAAATACTTTTACCATAAAATGCAAAATACAAATTTGCTACATGTGGCACTACACCATACAATTTTAGTGGCATGACCCTTTTCAGGATGGTGGAATCACCATAATATGATATGATATGATATAGGGATATAATCAAACAAATGGCCTTATTTCAAATACATATTTTTTTAGTACCTTCTCATGTTGCTGGATGCAAATTAAATGTATCTAACGGGACTTTAAGGAATTAATTTGATTATGACATGCAAAAGAAAGAGATACAGATATAGCACTCTCCTGCTCTCTCTCGTGTGTCCAGCTGGCTCGCATGGTATAACTATATGAGGCAGGGTCTGCGTACCAAATTTCGTTCCGAGACATTTTTGATGAATTTTGACAAAAATGTAAGCATGATATCCTAATTCTGTGCTAATTAGTTCAACTTTGTAATGCCAAATACGGTGTGTGGCGGTCAGGCCAACCCACGCCATCTTCAACTCCAATTCCACTTTGCTGCATCCGAAGAATACTCTGTTGTTTCTTGTTGATAAACAACACCTATCTGATGTTACAGCAATTGTACGGCTAGAAACCCTGGCTCCTTCGTCTCCAGATAAATGGTCGAAAAGATACAGTCCTATTCGAACTATGGTCTATATCAATATCAATGCACACCTGTCTTCAAAAAGTAAGTAAGAATCTTTTCCTTGTATACTAGTTATATGTACATACATATATGGCTGAACGTCTCCATATCTTCTTGTGCAGGCCTGTATGAGCGGACTGAAACACTCTGACTTAATTTCCCACCAGCGACTATGAAATCCACAGCTATTATGTTCTATGGGTATGCTGGAGCATAACGTAAGTTTTTAATTCGTTGAGGATGTTGTGGTGTTTTCCAATCAATTTTAATAAATTCAAAAGAATCTTCATTATTTTGATCCTAAGCAAGATGTGATTTGGGGGTATGGGTCACGATATGGTCATGAATTAGGGTCGTTTGATCAAGACACAACTAATCTACCGGCGAAGCATTCGAATATTCGAATTGAAACAGAGGCAACCATCACTGCAATTCGCTGCCCCCTATTTTTGTACGAATAATAATATATGTTTTATCTTGTTTTCATATGCTACCGGAAGCTTCAGTTCGAAATGAACGGTAGCTCCTCAGTTTGTTGAGGATCTCTTTGGACCAGTCTTAATATCTTAATATCAAGTAAACATTAACTGAACGATATATAAAATCGTTTCAATCGTTATAAAATCGTTATACAACACTTTAGGTGCAGTGCACGAGACTTCACAACACTTGGTCGTAATTTTCACAAACAAAGATTTGTTTTATTTGGTCGAAAGTACGCAATTGGACGAAAGTAACGTAACTAAATCTCAGAAGCAATGGGAGCTGTTTTGGGCCTCTGTTCGGCCGCCCAGGTAAGTTAATTAGCGTCCAATTAGCCGCGTAACCAGCGAGACTCTGAGACAAACAGCAGCAGCAGCTATTGGTCCGGGGCTACAAATCAATAAAAAGCTGCGCCATATGTTCTGTTCGAATGAATTTCACGTCTTTCACGACTTTTCTTATGTAAATGGAACGAATTTTTGGGTATTTCCAGTGCGCCCTCTGCTGCGGCGGTACTGCGGCCAGCATGTGCTGCTCGGCCTGTCCAAGCTGCACCAATGCATCCTCTTCCCGGTTCATGTACGCCTTCATCCTGCTGGTGGGCACTGTCCTGGGGGCCATTGCCCTGTCGCCCGGACTGCAGGACACTCTGAAGAAGCTGCCCTTCTGCATCAACTCAACGTCTACGTATAGCTCCAAGGCCATTGATACCTTCTCGGGCGGTTCCCTGCAGGTGGACTGCGAATATGCCCTGGGATACATGGCTGTCTATAGGGTCTGTTTTGGCATGGCCTGCTTCTTTGCGCTAATGGCTCTGATTATGCTGGGGGTAAAGAGTTCCCGGGATCCACGCTCACACATACAAAACAACTTTTGGCCCCTGAAGTTCCTGATTTGCTTTGGTGCCGCCATCGGAGCCATCTTCATACCGGACGGCGCCTTTGGGCCGGCCATGATGTGGGTCGGCCTCATTGGCGGCCTTGCATTCATACTCGTCCAGCTGGTCATCATTGTGGATTTCGCACACAGCCTGGCAGAGTCGTGGATCGGTGAGTCATTTAGTCTGCATTGCCCTGCCCTTCCCTGCCCTGGTATCCTCTCTCTTCTCTCCTCTCTGTTCCATGATTCATCTATTCATCTGTGGGAAATATCTATCTTGTTTTTTTTTAGAGGGCGCCGAAAACAGTCGTGGCTACTACTACGCCCTGGCTGGGGTCACCCTCCTGGGCTATATCTTATCGCTGACGGGCATTACTCTGCTGTATATCTACTTTACCACTGTAAGACGGAAAGAGACGAGAGCGTTTGCGCTTATCTATTTGCATTCTGATTTGCGCCTTTTCTTTGCAGTCTACTGGCTGCGGCATCAACAAGTTCTTCATTTCAATCAATCTGATCCTCTGCCTGGTCATTAGCGTCATCTCTATACTGCCGGATGTCCAGGAGCGTCTTCCCCACTCGGGCCTGCTGCAGAGCTCCCTCGTGACCTTATACACCGTCTACTTGACCTGGTCCGCTGTGGCTAACAATCCAGAGAAGGCCTGCAACCCGGGAATGTTTGGCTTGATGGAGGGATTTGGGAATGCCACTACCACGATTGCGCCGCCCACTTCCTCGCATAACTCCAAGGTTACCTTCGATACGACCAACATCATTGGCCTGGTCGTCTGGCTGCTCTGCATCCTGTACAACTGCATCAGCTCGGCCGTGGAGGTGTCCAAGATCACCCAAGACAACAGCGAGAAGCGTGGTATGTTGCCTCTCTCCATCCCCTGTCCCATCCCTCGTGCATGCCCATGCATTCCACAGTTTCCATCACGCATTTCGATTCATTTCGCTCACACTCTTCATTTGCAACATTACATCTTTTGCTGTAGAATAATGCTAATTCCGATTATTAACACTCGTTTGCTTTCCCTTCGGACACCTCTTTTGTATGTTTTTTCCACGACTAACCAACTAACCAACTAACAAACTTTTGGGTTATTGGAAACTGTGTGAAATCTGTATGCTCCTCCTCTTGGCCCTCTGATTAATGTAGTTTTAACAGAAGCTCTATCAGACACAGAGGCGGCCACTGACGCCAACGGCAAGCCGAGCACCGACAACGAGGTCGAGGGCGTCACCTACTCCTGGTCCATGTTCCACATTGTCTTTGTCTGCGCCTCCCTCTACGTGATGATGACCCTAACCAATTGGTACAAGTGAGTATCCGAGCAGCTGCATACAAATATGTGTGCCAGAATCATGCTAAAATATCTACTCTCTGATAGACCCAACTCGGATATTGAGCTCTTCAATGGCAATGAGGCTTCCATGTGGGTCAAGATCATATCCAGCTGGCTGGGCGTCTTCATCTACGGCTGGAGTCTGGCCGCTCCCATAATACTCTCCAATCGCGACTTCAGTTAAACAGCTGTAGTATTATCTACCTTTAAAATTATTATTATATGTATGTCTAGGAGTGGTGCTTAACGAGCAAAGCGAGAGAACGCCAAAATTGGAAGCAGGCTAATGGGAAAGAGTATGTCCAGCCACTGGACAAAGGGGATTAATCTTGCAATTTTTTGACTCTTAGTGTGGTGTTTACTCAATCAACAAGCGACAAACTTATTCTCCAACTCGCAGTTATCCATATTAACATAATCTATATGTGTATACTATATTTACAAATATATAACGAAAACTGTAGCGTCGTCAAGCTGTCTGCCTTCGATTTATATCCTTTTTGGGAAGAGCCTCTCTTAGGCGGTCAAGAGCCACTGGCTTGCCCAGGACCTCCATCATTTCGGCCACGCCGGGACCTTCTTTGAGGCCACTTAAAGCAGCCCGTAGCGTCTTCATCATCAGGGGGAACTTCAGGCCCCGCGTTTTGGCGAACTTTTTCAGTTTTACATTCAGCTCATCCTTCTGGAAGTCTTGCAGGGAGTCGAGGTCTGTTAGCAGGCTGTCCAGCTGCTCTTCCGTCAGATCTTTCAGCTCAAAGTTGGATGGTTTCACCCATAGGAAGCTCAGCTTGCTGCTGGTTAGATCCTGTAGGAGTGTCAGACGCTGCGAGGACCAATTCAGGACATCCACAATGTGTGCCTCCGCCAGATCCAAATTGGAGCTGCAACGAAATTCGAGTTTAGATCATTTCGGGGGAGCTATGAGTGCACCCACTGCTCTGGATAGGCTTTCTTGACCAGCTCCTGCACTCGCTTGACCAGCCCCAATCGGGACTTCGGCTCAGCCAAACGCTGGCCAATCTCCAAGCGATTCAAGTCATCCAGTAGTTCGGGGCTCAAGCGACTGGGATGGGCATTCACGCGCTGCATTTCGAACTGCTGGCAGAGTTCCTGCAGGCTCAGGAGCTGTTGCTTCGCATGGGCTCTGTGCTGGAAGCCTCCACCCGCAGAGACCACATAGTTGACCAGCGAGAGGGGGAAGTAGCCGCGCTCCCGGAAATGCTGTATGCCAATATCACCCTGTCTCTTGCTGAGCTTCGTTCCATCTGCATTGACCAGGAGCGGCAGATGACCAAACTTGGGCGGCTGCCAGCCAAAAGCTCTAAGGGATCAGCCAAATATTATCATGCAAATGGATTGAGGCCGGGATAAATCTCACTTGTAGAGCAGCAAATGCTTTGTGGTGGATATCTGCCACTCGACTCCGCGCAGAACATGGGTGATGCCCATCAGGTGGTCATCCACTACATTGGCAAAGTGGTAGGTGGGAAAGTGGTCGCTCTTTATGACCACCGGATCGCCCTCGTTGTCGCTAACATTGTGCTGGACACTGCCGTAGACGAGATCCTCCAGCGGCTCCTCGTGCTCCGTCAGCTTGAAGCGTATGCAGTGGGGTGCACCCTGGGCCAGGAGGCTCTCCACATCCGCTGCAGGCAGATGTCGGCATTTATTGTCGTAGCGTGGCACCTGGCGGGTGCGTAGTGCCTCCTTACGCAACAGCTCCAGACGGCGTTCCGTGCAGAAACAGCGATAGGCGGTTCCATTCTGCAGCAGCTCTTTTATTGCTTTACTGAAAATGGAGTGGAGTGTCAGCGTGGATTAATGGACTAATGGGTTTCCCTATCACCCACCTGTAAATATCAGTTCTTTGGCTTTGGACATAAGGTCCATAATCACCCCCAAAACCGGGTCCCTCGTCGATTTCTATGCCCGCCCACAGCAGATCCTCCACTAGGCGCTCACTGGCTCCAGGCACCAGTCTCGTTTGATCCGTGTCCTCGATCCTGAGGAGGAATTTTCCGCCCAAATGCCGTGCATAAAGGAAATTGTATAGAGCCGTGCGCAGGCCGCCCAAATGGAGCTGCCCCGTGGGGCTGGGGGCAAAGCGGACGCGCACATGGCTGTGGACATACCGGTGTGTTAGCCAGAGGCACTGCCTCAGCAATGTCTGCTGGTTTATTCTCAACATTTCCAGCAAAGCACAAAAGAAAATTTCGCCTCCCGTTTTGTTTACCTCGAACAGCTGTTGCAGCGTTGCCACACCAGTGCTGGAGCAGTGCTGGCTCCACCAAATACCTTTCGATAGGCAGGATAGCTGTAACACTGGGAAGCCCCCTAACTTGGCGCGTAAGTATAAACATTCAATTGAGAAGAAACGACTAAAGCAGAGAGTGTCTAGAATGCTTGTCAATGACATAAAGAAACGCAAACGGATCGACCATACTCGGGGATCTTGACTTGGCGACGACGGTCTACTTGGATCAACGTACTGATCACTACGAAGACGAATGTGCGCGCATCGCGGGGCGCCGCCAAGTATTGCAACAGGATTGTCTAAAATGCGGTGCTGCAGAAGGTTGGAGTGGTCGCTGTGAGCAGCGAATTCGTCAAATCGGGATAAAGGAGCCAACTGGGTCTTGAGGAAGCCAGCTTCAAGTACAAAGTCACTTTATTTAAAAAAATGCAATAGCTTTAATGACAATATTAATAAATTAAATCTGTTTTTTGCTTAGTTCGTAAGTATTACACGGCTCAGGTAGTGTGGCATTGGGACTCTACTTAATAGCACAGTTGGCCAGCTTGCTGGATAGCTTCTCGCCCTCGGGCGTCAGGAGGAAGTTATCCTTCCACACGGCCAGGCCGTCGCCGTTGGTCTTCAAATCCACGGACAGCTTCTCCCACACCTTCTTCTTGGGGTTGAGCTGCTCATCGGGCGTGCCGCTGTAGCCCTCGAAGGCCAGCCGACTGCCGGGAGCAGCCTTCTCAGGCACCACAATGGGCTCCACAACCGTGTGATCAGCGCTGAAAGGGATAAACTATATCAAACAGAAGAGAATCGGCTGTGATATGCCACTCACTTGGAGGTGCACAGAACCATGCCCTCGGAGAGAATGCCGCGCATCTTTGAAGGCTTTAGGTTGCACAGGACAGCCACCAGGCGCTGATCCAGCTCCTGTTCGGTGACAAACTTGACCAATCCACTGATGATGGTCCTGGGCTGTGCCTCAGCCAGATCTATCTTTAGGACATAGAGCGTATCCGCATCCGGGTGACGGGCCACCTCGATGACCTTGCCCACGCGAATGTCCAGACGATGGGGCGCATCCTCATCAGCCCCCGCAGCCGGAGCGGCTCCAGCCTTGACCTTGGCGGGCGGCGGATAGGCAGCGGCACTAAGTTTCCTGCAGAAAAAGCGACCGAAAAGGTGGAATGGCTTCAAGAATGAGATATCTGAATGTTTCACTTACTGCAACGCTGGCGTCTCGAAGATCTTTCGAATGGGATCCAGCAGGCGATTGATGTACTTCTCCACGGTGGCCTTCAGGTCTCCCGGATGCAGTTTGTCCTCGGCATAGTATTTCTCTAGATCCTCGTATTTCAGGAACGTGACGTCGCCGCCATGCTCCGCCTCGCGGCACACCTCGAATCCCTCGCCCTCCTTGAATAGGGAAAAGAGCACGTGCTTTACGAATGAGAGAAGACCATTGTCAGCGATGTTTCCGGGCTCACAAAAGGCCTTCTTCAGCTTCTTCTTCACGTTGGCGGGCGAATCCAATAGATCGATTTTGGAGTCCTCCTCAGAAGAAGACATCTTGCCGCCAGCGAGCCCAGGAACTGCCACAGGGGAAAGTCAGTGAAAACAGAGCGTGAAAGGAAATCTGAATCCCCCCATTCAGATGGGAGATGACTCACCCATGGGATTCATGAAATGGATGCGCTTCTCGTATCCCAATTGAGGCAGATATTTCTCGGAGAAGGTGAAGATTTTGCGCTGATCGACGCCACCAAACTGGGCGTCCACCTTCAGGTACTCCTCGTCCAGGGCCTGCAGTCCCGGGTAGAGCAGACCCGAGAGCAGCGGATACTCCACTTGTTTAACGACCTCTGCGCCGGCCTTCTTGGCATCGTGCTGCGTGACGACCGAGGATAGCTTGTACACGTCCAGAGTGTACTCCTTGGAAAGCTGGTAGTCGCTGCCTTTGACGAACTTCAGCTTCTCCAGCGGAACGCCGATAGAGCTCAGCATGGCCTTGATCACCTGCTCGTAGTACTGGGTGCGCAGCTCCAGCAGCGACCAGGGCGCCTTCATGTTGTCCAGATAGGCGTGGAGGTCGGCAAACAGAATGGTCACCTCGCAGCCGGCCTTCAGGAAATCGGCTATCTTCGACATGGGCACAAAGTAGGCGACATGTGGCTTTCCCGTCGTCGCCGTGCCCCAGTAGATCTTCAGGTCGCGCTCCTTCAGCACTTTGTTCAGCTTGTCCTCGCCGAGCGTCTCCTGCAGGTTGCGCGTGATCAGCGACTTTTTCTCCTCGGGCGTTAGTTCGACCATTTTGTGGTAATCTTTTGATTTTCGTGTGCAAATTCACGAAATTGTTGGCTGGAAAGAGGAAGAGGGCGCCCAACTGCATGCGTGGTTAACAGCTGATGGAATCAAGTAATATTTCATAGTATTTTCTAGTATTTTCAGTATTCTTTAGACGCGTTATGGACTCACCGGTATATTTCTTGTTTTGTTACAGCTGATAGATAATAATATAAAGATGTATGTTGGGTGTTTGTATATGTGTTGACCAAGCGGCTTGGTAGATAGCTTTACAAAATAGAATGCAATTGGTCCAATTTGTGAAATTCTTAGTTGATTAGTTTATTCGTTCGCGCTTAGCACAATTGGACAGGATGCCTGTGGTGGAGGGCAGTGATCTGGCGCTGCTGCAGCGTCGTCAGCAGCAGGTGCGTAATATTTGCATCCTGGCGCACGTGGACCATGGCAAAACTACTTTGGCGGACTCTTTGGTGGCCAGCAATGGCATCATCTCGCAGCGCATGGCGGGAAAACTGCGATATCTGGACAGCCGCCAGGACGAGCAGGAGCGCGGTATCACCATGAAAAGCAGCAGTATTTCCCTGTACTACAAGGACCATGGAAATCTGAAGGAAAGCGATTTCCTCGTCAATCTGATTGATTCGCCCGGCCATGTGGACTTCTCCAGCGAGGTGTCAACTGCGGTGCGACTCTGTGACGGGGCCATTGTCGTGGTGGATGTGGTCGAGGGCGTAGGCGCCCAGACGCGCGCCTGCCTCAAGCAGATCTACGAGGAGCAGCTGAAGCCGGTTCTGTTGCTCAACAAACTGGATCGCCTCATTCTGGAGAAGCAGATGGAGCCCCTGGATGCGTACTTCCACTTGACGCAGGTCCTCGAGCAGGTCAACGCTGTGCTGGGCAGCATTTTCGCCTCCGATATCCTCGCCAGGGAAGACATCACGCAGAAGGACAACCAGGAGTCTGCGCTGGAGGAAGTGGACGACTCGGAGCTGTATTTCTCGCCAAGCTCCGGCAATGTGGTATTCTCCTCGGCCTACGATGGCTGGGCATTCTCCGTGCGCGATTTCGCGGCCATGTACGACAAACGTTTGGAGATGAAACGCGAGGAACTGGAGCAGGTGCTCTGGGGGGATTTCTACTACAATTCGAAAAAGAAATGCGCCATGCCGGGGGCCCAGGAAAAGGCCAAGAAGCCCATGTTTGTGCAGTTTGTGCTGGAGAACATCTGGAGCATGTACGACATAATAGCTGTGCGGAAGGACAAGGATAAGCTTCCGGGCATAGCCGAGAAGCTCGGACTGAAGCTGGCCGCCCGTGATCTGCGCCTCACCGATCCCAAGCTGCAGATCAAGGCCGTGCTGGGACAGTGGCTGCCCATCGACAGCAGCGTCTTGCACATGGTGGTGCAGCATGTGCCACCTCCCCATCAGATCAGCGAGGAGCGGGCCCAGAGACTGCTCTATCCGGCGAATATTCAACTAAGTTCGCTGCCACTCGAGACGCTAAAACTCAAGGACAGCTTCACCACCTGCGATGCAGGCAGCGACAATGTCATCGCCTTTGTGTCCAAGATGACGCCCGTTCATGTCTCCCAACTGCCCCAAAATCGACCCAAGAGGATGACGGACCAGGAACTGCAGACGCGCAGGGATGAGGTGCGTCGACGGATCGAGGAGCGTAAGCACCAGAGCGAACAGACGGAACTGGAGAGGATTACTGAGGGTGTGGAGCAGCTTAGTACCAAGCAGAAGGATACCCCCAAAGAAGAACCTTCCCCAGAGGCAGAAGCAGAGGCAGAACGGAACGAATTCGTTTTCGTAGCCTTTGCCCGCGTCTTTAGTGGAACTTTGCGGCGTGGCATGGAGCTGTTCAATCTCTCGCCCAAGCACGATCCCCGCCAGCCGGCACACCGCATCGAGGGGCAGGCGCCCTACGCCTCTCGCGTGACCATCGGGGACCTCTACATGTTCATGGGCGGGGAACTGCAGCTCCTGGACGAAGTTCCTGCCGGGAACATTGTGGGAATCGGGGGCCTAGGGGCGCACATCGTGAAGACGGCCACTCTGAGCAACACCCTGGACTGCACCTCCTTCAGCGAGCTGAGCATCATGGCCACGCCCATACTGCGAGTGGCCATTGAGCCCGTGCAGCCGCAAGACATGCCCAAGCTGGTCAAGGGCCTGAAGCTGCTGAACCAAGCGGATGCCTGTGTCCAGGTGTCGGTGGCTCCGACGGGGGAACATGTGATCACGACCCTTGGGGAGGTGCATGTGGAGAAGTGCGTCCACGATCTGGAGCAGAGCTATGCCAAGGTCAAGGTGAACGTGTCCAAGCCCATAGTGTCCTTTAGAGAGACCATTGTCCCCGCGGCCACCGTGGACATGGTCAATGAGGCTATTGTAAAGACGGCCGAGGACAAGGACGTGAGCAAGAAGATTGCCCTCCAACAGACGCTCAATAAACTGGGAACCCTGAAGGTCATAGCGCTGCCCCTGCCCCCAGAGGCAGTAGAACTGCTGGAAAGGCACACAGAATTCTTCAAGGTGAGTTGGAAACCGAAGAAAACTTTGGCTTTTTACCTTTTACTAAGGAAAACTCTTTTTATATATTCTCAACAGGAACTGGCTGCGACACCACGGAATCAGCTCCTCTCCGAGAAGTACGCCACTCTGTTGGCTTCCATCAAACTGAAACTGATTGCCGCTCTCCAGGATCTGCACTTGTTCGGCCTGAGTTCGCTCTCCCCCGAGGAGTTGGTCAGTCGTCTCTGGGCCCTGGGTCCCCGCAATTGCGGCACCAATCTGCTGCTCAACCTCACGGACTACGAGCAGCCCGATTTCTGGTCCAGTCAAGCCAAGTCCTCCGACACGGAAATACGCTCTCTGACCGATCCACGCAAGGATTTCAATAGCTCTCTGGTCAATGGCTTCCAGCTGACATCCGGCGCAGGACCGCTCTGCGAGGAGCCCATGCAGGGCGTCTGCTTTGCTGTCCTCGAATGGTCCATCCAATCGGAGGGCGAGGATCTAAATGCCCGAGGACCCTTTTCGGGTATGTAATCTGCGTGTTTCTTGCCTGAAGAATTTCCTTGTAATCTGTTTCCCTGACGCATTTCCAGGTCAAGTTCTGACTGCTGCGAAGGAGGTGTGTCGTCAGGCTTTCCAGAATCAGCCACAGCGTCTGGTTACGCCCATGTACAGCTGTACGATTGTGGTCGATGCGGAAATGTTGGGTAAGTGAAAGCCTCAGTTATACGATGGATGTAACGATGGATGGTTTACTCGAAAGGTGGTCTGAAAATTGAGCATATTAGGTTCTGAAATTGATTTAGTTTTGCTTCAACGGTTCCTAAGGCCATTTCTCTGGAGGATTTGCATCCAATATCTATATTCTATACGCAATCCCTAGTTTATCCTTTCCATCTAATGAAATATTTAATTGTAATTTAAAAATGTTTTATCTGTTTCCAGCGAAAAAGAAAGCGCGGGGAAGGGGTAGACACTGAAAATGGATTTGTTCCTTCTGGCTACCATAATATTTCGATCTGGATCAGATTCAGCAATAGTTTTCAGTTTTCTCTTGTCTTCAAAATTGTGGATGCCCCTTGTGGTCCCTTGTGTAATAGTGTGATATCACAGAAGTCTGTATTCAAAGTTTGCTTGCCTAACTCTTATAGTATCTGAAATCTAGGCGCTCATCGGTACGGACGGACATACATACATACATACATATGTAGCTTTTGATGCTGTTCAACAATATACATTTTGGGGTCGGTAATACTTCTCTTTGAACACTTCCTTTTGGACACATTCATATCCACCACATCCCTAAATTCAGGGAGTACCGGCTATAAGGAATTTAAAAGTGAGAAAAACTTTGAATCCAGTGAATTTTATTCGTATAGGCATTAGGTATTACATAATAAGGTATTAGGGTACAAATTGGGTTGTTTTGTGGCAAGCAACGACGGCTACGACTGCGACGATCTGGCCTGTAACACAGTCACGGTGTGCAGTTATCAAGTTCAGTTGACATGTACCTGACACTCACATTGGCTTTCAAACCGTCCAAATTTTGAACCCGAATGTAGCGAACTCTTCGCTCCGTAAAGCGGATTGATCCCTTGGATATAGCTTTAGGGATCGTGACTATTCCCAAAGCCTCCCAGGTAGTCTGGTCGCTTGAGACCTCCACGTTGAATTTGCACTCGTCTTGAGAATCATTGTCAAGTAAAGATACAATAATATAGTTGATTCGGAAATCGCTGCACAGCTGGATGACTCGATCATATTGGTTTTCCGAGATAATGCGCGTTATATACGCTGGGTATTCCACAGCATTCCCTATATTCACACTGATGCGGTAGTTCTGATTCCTTGCGGTGTTCGCTTGATCAATGGCGTCAAATATTTTGTCCGCTTGCAATAGGCCGGAGGGACGCACCACATGCAGCAGATCATCGATACTCATACGCGGGAATTGTATGAACGAGACCAGTGTGCTGATGTCCTCCGTGGGATTGCTCTTCTTCCACTTGCACACGGACTGAAAGATGTCCACTGGGGGGACGCCCAAGTCTCGCCGCAGTAATTCTTCAAAAGTGTCTTTAGACAGCATTTCGATGGAGTCGTTTTTGAGTACTTCGACTGCATTTATGTCTATAAACTTAAAGCAGTCGTTGGTCAGGGCGTCCAGATTGTATCGTCGCGCTGCATCTAGCATCAGGCACACGCTGCGGACGTTACGTTGCTCCCAGAGGTTCTGGCTTATAATCTTCACAGCGCACTCCAAGCCGTAAAGATGTGCCAAAACAAGCACTTCGATTACCTTATTCACGTCCAGTCCCTTAAGATTTAGCTTGGATGAGTAAAGGTACTCGAGGATTATTTTGAAAGGCTCGAGCTGCACGTCCAGCCGAACTTCCCGTGCTTCCGACTCAGCCATGTGCCCACAGAGCAGGGCGCGGAAGTACTCGCTGCGCGCAGCCAAAATCGCGCGGTGACCCGGCAAGTGCTGATCCCCCACCACGAACTCCACGTCCGAGTGGAGCTTGTTCATGCAGAGGCTGGCCAATTCCTCAAACAGGAGTTCTCCGGCCCTTTTGAACATTTGCATGATTTCTGCGTTCGAAATTGAGCACGTTTATTGTTGTTTTTGAATTGCTTTTGTAATTTACACTTACTTTCTTTCGCTTCCTTCAACAATTTGCGCGCAGTGCTTGCTATCTTCGATTACATCGAATTTATAATTCGAGCGAATGGGAGAATGGGAGAATAACAGAATGATGTATGTATGTATGTGTGTGGGTTAGATGTATGCGCTACATATACATATGTAAATGTATGCATTTTCGATTGCTTTGCTCTTGCCTAGGTGCCTAGGGTATACTAATAACAAGGTATGCCCACTTGCGGGCCCTTATATTTGAAAGGAATAACGGCGTTATCCCTGTTATGACCATACCTACAGATTACCGTACTCTTTCTTCATTTGTCTCTGTTTACATGATGCAACTATAACGGAGGTCCATTCCCCCTTTTACGCTCAGCACTATTGAGAGAGAGAGAGAAGAACGAAAATCTGCCGAAAAGGGAGATTACTATTTTGTATTCAGCTCCATTTGCCTCTCCCTCTCACGCTTCTCAGAGAATGTTTTGCCTGTATCTGAGAGCTCTGTACCTTTTTCTACCAGGGCTTCCAGAGCGCCTTAATTTTTCCCCCCAAATTTTCGTAAACTCTCTCGATCAGAGCTCGCAAATAACCGTCAACCATTTTAAAGTGTCTTTCAAAGACCGTTTCGCAGTGACCGCTCTCTCAAAAGTGTTCCTATCTGTGGTTATTGAGAGACCAGAGAGAGAGATCGTGTGTACCAATTTTTTGTATGTTTTGTCTGCGTTGGAAAAATCGGTTGACGGTTATTTGCATGCTCTGCTCTCGACGGATCATACTTTTAAAATAGTGTTTTTATTTATTTAACTACTAGTAAATGCAGCTTAGATCTAGACATAAATAAGCAACTAAATTTAGTATTCAATAATTTCGGTTTTTTCCTTCTTCTGTTTTTTTTGCTGTTGTTGTTGTTGTTAGCTTGTTTTCTTGTTCCTTTTTTCGATTCGAATAGCTTCAAGTTTTTGCACCTTAACTATCTCTCACTTTTATCTGCGTTTCCTCGTTTCGTTAATTATTTAAATATTATAAAAAGTTGAGGCCTTGTTTACGCTTAAATGCAAAACAAATTAATTAAAAAATTATTACGCGACGCGGGCGGACCCGGAAACGTGTTTAATTGTTTAATTAATTCGTAAATTGTTCTTTTGTATATAAATATAAAAAAAAAAATTAAATAAATTAGAGAAGGGTCATCATGGGCAAAAGGGTGGAGCGAAAAGCGGGAGGGAAATGCCATTTGAAATGCTAAAAAAATTTGTATAAAAAAAGCTTAGGCACTAATTTACGTTACGCTACGTCGCTTAGTCACACGGTTACGTGACGTGAACTGTCATCCCGTAGTCTCTCTACTTCCTGTTCCAGTTGCAGTTCCGCTTCTGGTTCCATTTCGTTTCCGATTCGTTCCGTTTCCCCTTCTCTAATCCTCTCTCTCTCTCTCTCTCTCTCTCTCTCTTTCTATCTCTCTCTCACTTCAGTCACAGTAGTTTTGTTGCACGGAGACGCGGAGACACGAGTCCTGTGCTATTAGAAATTGTATCTACTAGGAGTTTAGGTTGTGCAGGCGGTGCAGTGCATCCTAGTCCCAGACAATGCTCTGCTGGAACTCCACGACACGGTCCCAGGGGAACTCCGGCTCCACGTCGAGGTCCATCGTCTCTGCCAGCGAGCGCCTGATGCGAGTGCTGCCTTCCAGAGCCGGCTCTGGGAGTGTTGTCACGGGCGAAGCTGCCGCCGGTTCTGATTCGTGCTCCTGCTCCACCAGCTGCTGCTCCTGCGCCTGAAGTGTGGTCCTGGCCTCCTCGCTCGCGGGCGTACTGCTGCCTGGCTGCTCCTCGGTGCCGGTGCCGGTGCCGCTGCCGCTGCCAGTTCCACTGCCGATTGCCTCAATGGGCGCCATGTCGCCGCGTCGCTCGTTGTTCCGTCCGTAGTTGCTGCCCGGGAAATTGTTGATGGAGAACTGATCGGGCCGGAAGTTGGCCGACGAGGAGCCGTGGTTGCTGTGGGTGCTGTGGGTGCTCTCGGGTCGATTCAGATACTGGTAGGAGCTGCTGGGGCCCCCGTTGTGGAAGGACTGCTGGTCCTGCGGCTGGTAGTTGGAGCTGATGGGCGATCCGCCGCCGCTGCTGGAGGAGCTGCCACTTCCGTAGATGGGTCTGCCGTAGCTGTCCTTCTGCCCGCCAATGGAACTGGAGCTGGAGCCTCCCACACTGGGACGATAGAAGGGCTTCTGCAGCTGGTACCGCTTCGGGGGCTGGCTGCTGGGCTTGCGGATGGAGTAGCCGGGCTTGACGCACATCATGCCAAAGACTCGGATGCCGGGAACACTCGCATATGTGGGCTGATCGTGGGCCATGGGTCCCTCTAACGAAGGGAGCAGTATTAGGATATGTTCTATGCGGCTTATACATATGATATGATATGATATGATATGATATGTGATATTTACCCATTTTGAAGTGGTCGGGACAGCGACAGATGACCAGGTAATGAGATTTGCCAGTCCGTGTGTTTTGGAGTGCCAGCAGGGACCAGTCCTTGGGCGAGCGGCACTCTCGCATCTCCGTGGTAGCCTCACAGGTCTTGGCCAGCGTGATGGCCTAGTCATGCAAAAGGAAAAGCCCAGAGAGAGGCCAGAGAGTGAGCAGGGGCTGGGATACAATTTTCGGGGCGTGTCTTCTGTCTAGACGGTGTCTACTAATAGCTGCGACGATTAGACATTCACTTTGGACCCACAGGGGCTCAGGCGCTCAGGCGCACAGGGCGGACGGCAAAGAAAGTAACCCGATCTCATGATCATGACTCTAAATTGAAAGCCCACATGCTAAACGTCTGGCTCTGCCTGCCTGCCTGCCTGCCTGCCTCCCTGTCTCCCTGCCTGCCTGCCCCAATGTCTGCCTGTCTCTAGCTGTCGCTTTAGAGCCCCAAACATACCCAAAACAGGAGCAGCCAAAGGCCCTGGGCTCCCACCAGTCCCCAGAAAGGCGAAACATTTTGGGCAGACAGAAATTGCTTTTGCTCCGCTTTCAATTGGCCGATGCTTGATTGTCCTTTAACTGATTTACAGCCCCAAATGCTGGCGGGGGCTACTGGTTCCTTCCCCAGAGTGCCAGAGTGCCAGAGTGGAGTAATTTGATTGACTCTTGCGGCGCTCGTTTGCATGTGGCAGCAACAGCAGCAGCAGCAGCAGAAGAAGCCAATTCAGGCAAAGTTTTTTCCACTTTTCCGCTTCATTCCTCTCCGCTTCATTGGCTCTCGATGTGGCATTCAGGTTAATGCTGTTGCTGCTGCTGCTGCTGCTGTTCCAGTTTTTCCTCTGCCTTCCACTGCTCTTGTTTTCCAGCTAAACGCATTTTCATAATTTGCTGTACAGTTCCGGCAAAACACCAACTACACAGAACAGAAACACAGCAAGTGTTGCATTTAACGGTAAAGTGAAGTGTAATTATGACAATGTCTGGCACTGCCCACACGCCCGCTTGCACTGCCTCTGAGAGACAGCTACCTCCATCCTTCCTCTTTCTCCTTTCCTCTTCGGAACAGTGAACTCTCTGTGCACAGTGCACAGTGGACAGGGGACAGTGGACAGGGGACAGGGGACACCTGTGCTGAACGGTGGAGCACTCAACATACTCAACCTACTGCTTGACCATTAAACTATTAAAAATGCTTTTTATTATTTAATTTATTTGAACATTTCTCCTCTGGAGTCTGCCAGTCGACTAGAGGGAGAGCGGATCAGGGGGGTGTTGGCATTTATAACTTAATTAAACGAACATACAGCGCGATGCACAGTGAAGTCTCCTCCACTGCTGGAGGAGTCCCAAGATGAGAACAGATCATGGCCAGGCAATAAAAGTGGCCGAATCTATGGCTACAGCAACAGCAGCAGCAGCAGCAGCAGCAGCAGAAGCGGGGGCATTATTGGCCAAATAATATTGTAAACCGCAAACGAACAAGCCACAAGGTGAGCTCCCAGTGACCCTGGCCCAACAGAGCAACAGACCAACAGAGGAACAGAAAAACCGACCAACCGATCGTGCCACATCAGAGAAGTGAGAGTCGTAACCGCAGACGCAGGAATCAATTTTATGAGTGATCAGTGGATCAGAGTGATCCACCAAATGATCCTCAATCATCCTTTGTTAGACGATCTTCGTTCGGACGATAGTTTCGCGGGTTCCCACTGATCTTTCGCAGCCATTCATTTGGGTTTTCCCCTGAACTACTGATCTATTAAATGATCCGCAAGCTTTGAATGAATACGCAGCTCACTTCTGCGAGATCAGCAATTGATTTCCCTATTTTCGAGGCCACTGCTGGCTGATCAATCGAATGATGCTCAATCCCATGAATTGCTGGCTTTCTTCTTCAATTCTGCAATTGATTTTCCTTTTTCCTTTCCAGGTTTTCCCCCTGAACAAACGATCTTTCAATTCCACAACTCGCAGCTCGCAGATTCGCAGCTCTCTTGATCGTGCTGTTTCTCAAAATTGACTGTGATCTCCACCTCCTCATCCACCCAGGGATGTGAGGTGCTCCATCTCCTCTCTATAATTTACTCCCACTCTTGGCATCGGATGGATCGGATCCTCTATCGGTTCAGAGTCTTCTGTATAGTCATTTCCCTCCCACAGATCGCATCTTCTATTGATTCATTTAAAAAGCAATGAAATATTATTTGTGGTCAGCGCACTGATGGCGATGGCTGTTTCCTGCAATCGTGAACTTACAACCCAACCTAATGATCTTCCTATATACATATGTACATATATGTATCTTAGTTCTCTAATTCCCAGTGTTTCCCCAGCAGACATCTTACAATTACATCGTACAGTAATTGAGATGCCAGTTGCCAAATCAAGAGAGATCTGTGGGTGCTCTTACCTTCTTTTTATTATCACCAACCAACTTTGTGGTGTGCTGATCGTCTTCGTTCAGGCTGGCGGAGCAGGGATCACGATATCTGCAATGGAAGTCGGATTAGATTAGATTCTCCATCCTGCGATTAATTAGTAGTTGCCGAGTGACAAGTGGGCGAGCCCTAATCCCAATCCCAATCCCAATCCTGCTTCCCTGGTGGAGACCACTCACCTTGATGGACAGGCGCACAATGGCTGGGTGTAGTTGAGCCTCACGTAGACGGCGTTGCAGACCTGCTGGATGGCGCACTCGGGCAGCAGATAGATGTGTTGATTGTGCGGATAATAATGATATTTTGTTGGTTTCGCTGTCGCCGTTTTCTGCAAATGAGAGATGGAGATAGAGAGAGAGAGAGAGAGGGAGATTTAGATTTAGATGTAGATGTAGATGTAGAAGTAGATGTGATTGATGTTGATGTTGATTGATGTGGCCAAAAGGGTTTCTATTTGGCCAGCAATTAAAGTTGCAACCGAGTGGCATACGAGTAGCGTCTTGCTGTTTGTCTGTGGCATAGATGAAGTGCGAAATTGAAGCCCCCCCCCTTGCCACCTACCCCCTAACCGCTGCCCCTTTGGGAGTAGTCTCATTTTTGTTGTTGCAATTTTTAATAAGAAAAGAGGAGAAGCTTCTGCTTCTATGCATTCGAAGTAGTCATCGGATGGGAGTAGAGCGGAGTGGTGGGGTGGGGTGGGGTGGGGTGGGGTGGAGCAGTCTGCCTTGGCCAAAGCAGGTTAATGGCAAACGAGACCCTCACATAATGCCACACAAAATTGCTTGACTCCGCACTTGAGAGATGAGTTGCTGTTGCAGTTGCTGTTGCTGTTGCAGTTGCTGCATCGCGCCTTTTTCGCTCCACCACAATATGAGACGTTGATGCCACAACGGAAGGATGGGGAATGGGGCACCCAAGTTATTAAGAAATTGATGCAACACGGAGGGGACTCCAGCTATCCAACTAACCAACCATCCATCCATCCAACCATCCAGTGTGTGTGTGTGTGTGTGTGTGTGTGTGTGTGTGCGACTCGTAACCCTGGGTAACTGCCAAACGCACTTTTACTTTGTCGGAAGGGAGGAGCTCTGGTAATTTCCCCCTCATAACATGGCCCTGCCCTGCCCTGCCCTGCCCTGCCCCATCAGCCACTTCCTTCCTGCATTTCCCAATGTGTTTACCCACTCGCTTTTTCTGGTTTTCATTTAGAAACTTCTGATGGCTCCCCTTCCTTTTGTTTGGCTATTAAAAAGTTTTTTAGTTAAATTTCTAGCTTTGTTTTTGCTTTCAGTTTTGGCAGGCGAGAGGATGTTTATGTACTATGACACTGACAATTGAAGGGACACAGGAAGGGGCGCGAGCACCTCTTTTAGTTGGTATTTGTTTAATTATTTAGCAATTCTAGGGGTTCCATCCTCATCATCATTATCCTAATCATTATCAAGAGCGAACAAAGCCATGATATGATACGTCTGTTGTGTATCAATGCGTTAAGATTCCTGGAAAACGAGAAGAATCTTCAAGTGGCTCTGAATGAAAGGTATCTTAATGGTTTTATTAGCTCAGCGAAAAAAGCGGAGAGGGAAAGAAAGTTAAAGATAGATTAACGCAATTATTAGAGCCAAGACTGAATCTGTGGGAGGGAAGTGGAAATGGAAATGGCAGATAAACCAACGCAATTATAACGAATGATGGGATTAAGTACTCGTGAATCCACCGAAGATGGAGATGATTTGATTGGATCCAATCTACTTGAGAAGCAAACTGATTACGAAAAGAATTTCACAGATCGTTGGGGGGAATGCAGAGGGAGGGAGTAGATCATATTTTGGGAAAGTAATAGAAAAACCCACTGGAAACTGTATGCCTTAAAGTCGTATGCTCTGTACATAAATATTTCCTAGATTCCATGTGGCATGGGGGAGGGGACAAACTATCCACGGTAAATCCACGATGATCCGTTTACCCTTTGCCCTTTCGCTGGAGCCGAGCCATCGCTCTACTTAACTTCCCCATTCTGGTGTTGCTGCTGATGACTCACCATCAATCTATTGCACTCTCTCCTTCTCCCATTGCTCCTGCTCTCTCCCCTCGGCCACTTGTGCTTCCATTAGACAGTCCTTTCCCCTGGCGAACCGCTAACAATACGATAGGATTCCTTTCCCCTACTTAGCACATAATTGAACTGAAAGCATCTTTGGTTTAGTGCAAATTACAGGGCAACCAGTGGAGTGGCAGGGCAGGCGGGGGGGAGTGGCAAGGCAAGACATGGCATGGCATGGCATGGCGTGGCGTGGCATGGCGGGTACTTCCCATGTCAGTCATTTGCGAGGCAACCAACTCACAGAGTCACAGCCACAGCCACCTACTGTCAGGTAGGTCCAACTTCCACAGCCTCCCACCTCTCAGGAGAGAGAGCCCTCTCCTTTGTCCTTTGTTGTGGCAGCTCCTTTTTGAGAGTGATTTACACTGACCCTCAAGCATTATTATTGAATTTTTCCTCCATCTCTGTGCACCCCAGGGGGAGGGCAGCGGGCACCCTATTTGGCGTCAGCTGGTTGTCGCTTCTGTCCAAATGTCCAAACTGTCGCCGCCACTTGCTGCCCGCCCCCCTGCTGCAGTCGCCTCTTGTGGCAGGCTGGCAGCCAGGCAGGCAGGCAGGCAGGCAGGCAGTCAAGGAAACCCCACTCTCATTGTTGCCTGTCTCTTTCACTTTGGTTAAGTAGATTTTTAAATATTTACCATGTTCGTTGAACAGGGGCCAAAGCAAACGAGAAAGAGCGGCTTCAGGTTAAGGGAAACGAACCTTGGGATACCCTGGAGGATCTCTTGGCGTCTGTCAATGAGTCAAATCTCAGGGCATACGCCCGCCTATGATCCCAGTTCTTGGAGTCGCGCACCGCTCCAATTGGTGGCCATCAAGAGTGGAATCTAAAATCTAGAAGGTGGGATCACAATCATAACACCCATGCTCTGTACAGGGTATGCACTCTTGGAGGGGGGATCGTTGGATCGAGGAAGGGTAGCCCTAACTGGGGCCCTGAGCCTGAGCCTGGGCTCCAAAGAATTTTCCACGAATTGCGAATTAAAGCGTTTTGCCGTTGTCCGCTTTCCAGTCCGCTATAGCTATAGCTATAGCTATAGCTCTGTGGCTCTGTGGCTGTTCACACAGGTTAAAGTTCAGTCGGTGGCAGTTAGCAAAAGAGAAGATCCCCCGCCGTCACCCTCCGTCTGCCCTGGCCACCCAAGTGCCACTCGAAAATCGTGTTCCCTGCTGCAAGCTTCCTGCAATTTAAAGTCACTTTTGGAGTTGCAGTTGGACTCCAACTTTGGGGCGACTCTGAGACTCTGCGATGGAGGCGGAGATGGAGCTGCAGATGGAGCTGGAGCTGGAGATGGAGTCAAAGTCAGACTGAGACTCAGAGTCAGAGTCGGGGATCGAGAGTCGGGTCTCTCTTTGGAATCCCATCGCCGCGACCTTTCACGGTCTCAAGTTGTTTTCTGTTTTCTGTTTTCCGTGTTGTTGTTTCTTTTATTTTATTTTCTTCTTTTCATTTGCTTTTTTTTTGCTTTTCTTCTGTGTTTTTTTTGTAGTTTTTCCCGCTGTAGTTTTTTGCTGGTTTTGTTTTTGGAGTGCCATGAATTGCGTTTTGATTGAAAAGAAAGTGACATTTCCGTTGATTTTCCTTTTGCCCAGAATGCTCTCTCCCCTTTCCCCTTTCCCCTTTCCCCTTTCCTCTATCCGCTCGTCCCTCTCTTTTTGCTTAAACTTTTCCCATTTTCAGTGGAGCTGCAAGGCTTCTCCTTCTTCCTCTTCTTCTTCTCCTGCAACTTCTTCAATGCTAATTTTTCATGGATTTTCGCCCATGGAAATGACGCTGAAAATTTGTGTGTGTTTGTGTTTGTATTTGTGTTTGTCTTTGTATTTATCCCCGAACAACACAACAGAAAACTGCAGAACAAATACGAGTGGCATGCAGCAAACGGTGGCAGTGGCAGTGGCAGCTGCCACAAACTGTGCCTGAAACTTTGCACCATGGCGTATGCGTGATGCATTTTGTTTGCTGATGTTTCAGCCTTATTGACTTGTTGCAGTGCCCCCCCCACCCCCCTCCCCCAGACACTGGATTAGTCCGGGCCGACACTTGATTAGCTGCCATTCATTCATGGGGGGAGGGGGGTGGTGAGCCAAAACGCAGCTTTGTAGTTTGTGGGAAATTCATGAGAGAATGAAAATGGTGTTGGCTCTTTGGCTGCTCCATAATGGTGGATAGATGAAGGGATATACATACATGTGTATCTCTCTTATTGGATGATGAATTAGTTGGAACATTCGTAGCATTCTGTCCACTGCTCCGCGCAGTCCCTAAGCACTAATCTATCTTCTTTCCCGCTCAATCCCAAAGATACTTGACTTTCTAGTTTGTGGCCCCTAACAAGGGTCCTGCAGCAGCAGCAGCGGCAGCGGCAGCGGCAACACCTCTTGGATTTCAAGTCTGCGAGGCAGCAGCAGCTACAAGTACTACTACGACCGACTACTGGAACTGCTACTGAGGCTATATATGTACATACGTATGTATGTATATCCTCTTGTTACTCAGTCGCCATTTAGAGGCTTGATTTATGCCGGCAGCTCGAAATTTACTTTTAATGAGAGACAGCAACAGGGGAAGCGGCAGCCAGGCAGCCAGGCAGCCAGCAGCAAAAGTTAAACGCATGTAACTGACAGGCAGCGGCAGCGGCAGCTTGTATATTGTATCTATATATCTTGCAGATGCGAAAACACCGCCACTTGTTATTCAAATCAGCTTGAAGAGAGCTTCCAGCGGCAGCTGAAGCTGCAACAAAAAAAAGTAACATAAAATTTCACCGCTTTAGCTACTTCTCAGGCTCTCCACAGACAGCGAGAGAGGCAAAGAGAGCGGGAGAGAGGCAAAGAGAGCGAGAGAGAGAGTCCACCTCTCGCTATCTGTGGAAATTTGCATAGTTAAGGCTCCCCCCAGCCACTGCGCTTGGCAATTAATAAATAATTTTCATTTCATTTTCATTTCGAAATTTGATTTAATTATGTGAAAGTCTTTGAATGACTCTCTGTCGAGAGTCCCCCCACAATCCACAGCCCACAATCCACCCCGGCCGCTCTTTAAAGCGAGAAAGAACACACAAAATTAGTTGCCATTATTTAAGTTATACTTACCCCTCCCCTCCCCCAGCTAGGTTCCGCCTTCTTCCCTTTTCCCACTGCCTGACTGCTGGCTGTTTATTTGTTTGTTTGTTATTTAATTTTATGCTCAAAGTGAAAATGAAATCGCTTTTCAAGTACTTTCGTTCGGCCTTTGCTTGTTTTCATTGTTATCTATTAAGCGTGAAGTTTCAAGTAGTTTGTCTACTCACGGATGTATGTACTTTTGTATCTTTGTATCTCTGTATCTCTGTATCTCTGCATCCAGACTCCGAGTATCCGGGGTTTTCTACTATTTCTACTTCTACTTTTTCGGACCTTTTTCTTTCGTTTTGTGTTTTTGTGTTCATCCAACGACACGACAAGCTACCGAAAATCTTTCACCTGAGGCGCACTTGTGGGGGCTGAGGCTGAGGCTTGTACCCGCTTGTACCCTCTTTGATTTGGAATGGTTGCTCATGGTTGCTCATGGGAACGGAACCGCAGCGAGAGAGAGAGAGAGAGATTTCCGATCTAATATCCACATTTTTGCATAATTTTCAACAAACTTGAGTGGCACTTGACAATCGATTGAAACATGGATAACCTTTTGGTAGTCGCAAAGCAGCAGAGAAACTCATGCACACAGTGAATGTGATCCGTTCGCTTATGGGAAAGTGTGAGCAACGAACACAGCGACAAAGACAAAAAGTAATCAATGAATAGAACAATCTACAGTTTCAATCCTTTCGCGGAAGCCACTCTCATAAAACCGATCAATCTTCTAGGGTAGCAATAGCATCGGTCCCTCGGGGCTCCCATTGCCACTCTTCCACTGTTGGCACTTCTCGGGTTCGGGTGCGGGTTCGGGATTGGGTGTTTCGGTTGTTAACTGAAGTTTCTCATGCAAATCCACGCAAAGTCAGTCGCCAGTTTGTTTGTTTGTTTATTTGTTTATTTATTTACCATTATTTATTTGTTTGGCCAACGCTTTTTCCGCCTTTGAGGTCCAAGCAATTGTTAATCATCGTGATCGTGATGGTGATCATCGTCATAGAGTCGTAACATGGCATCCAGCATACAGCATCCAGCAATGTTTTTCTCAGTTAAAGCCATTCCACAGTCAAGTGCCGAATATCTCCAGCTGTGGCTCTTCCACTTCCACATCTACATCCACTTCCTCCTCGATTCTCCACTGTTTCTCCACTGTTTCTGAGACTGTTTCTCCACTGTTTCCCTTGTGGATTGTGAGTGGCCCCCAGCCACTCTCCTCTGAAGATCTCAACACTCTCTCAAAACTGTGGAGTGCTTCATGTCCGCGGGTTGTAATTAAAATGTTCAATAAATCGTCAAACTTGATTGTCGATATTTTTATAACAAGCCAAGCAAAGGCCCGCAAGGGGGAGGGGAGCTGCATGCTGCATACTCGTAAAGTGAGGGGCTCTAACGGATATGGTGCTGCATATAAATCGCGTTCTGTGGGTTAGAGTTCACTTTATGGGGGCTTCAGGAAAGCCAAGATTGGGATTGGCCCACACGATACGGTTCGCGGAGAGAGGTGCCGCCAAGACAATCGTCTATGGTTCGGAATTGATGCTCTTGAAGGGTGCAAGGATGAAGAGTCAATCCCAGCTCTGAGATTCAGGGATATCCATGAGTTATTGTAGTATTTGCAAATGGGTTTTCTTCCTGGCGGTTCTTCTTGCATTTCTTTCTCCATCATCTGTGTGGCATAATCGTGGCACTTGGCCTAGACATTCAGGCCGCCGCTTTCCGTTGGCCAAAGTGGTATCTGCTTCTCTTCTGCTCTGTGCTGCGCTCTGCGCATGCGTAACTAGTATCCATCTTCGGCGGTGTTACAATTTTTTGCTGCTGCTGCTGCTGGTGCGCATAACTTGTCAAACAGCAAACAAAGGTGGAGCTGCGGCACACATAGAAGATGGAAGATTGCAGATACCCCTGGAGATTGCAACAAAGCAAAGACGAGGCAGCAGCAGCAGCAGCAGCAAAAGCGGCAACAACATTTATGGCAATTACATGATTTGGCTGTGCAAAAAGGCATATTGAATAATCCAATGGAGCAGCATCCAGCAGCTGCCACATTCCATAGCCAATTCCGGAATAATGGCCAAAGACGTGATCATAATTGTCACATTGTCATCGAGGCAACGTCATCGGAGGCACCATCATCGTCACCATCATCGCCATCCTCATCCTCATCGTCGAATCAGAATCAGAAACGGAATTGGATGTGGATGTGGAATCATACAGAATCCGTTTAATGTGTCAACGTTCTGCTGGACGTTAATTTGTTCTAATTTGTTTCTAATGCCATTATTCGAGCAGTAACAATATATGCCTGGTCATAAGTCCCCCCCACCCCACCCCATAAGATCTATGCGACTTCCATGCTTCCGTAATGCCCAGAGTGCCGTAATCATAATAT
Source organism: Drosophila azteca (assembly GCA_005876895.1). Lineage (NCBI taxonomy): Eukaryota > Metazoa > Arthropoda > Insecta > Diptera > Drosophilidae > Drosophila > Drosophila azteca. The sequence goes on along the minus strand of VCKU01000014.1, from coordinate 4,620,233 downwards.
TTTTATTGCCCTCTCCTCTGCTCTCCTCTCCTCTCTCTCTTTGCGAGTACAGTACGTAGCTGCTGTTGGCCGAGTTTATTGTTCTAGTTTTCTGCGTGTGTGTGTGTGTGTGTGTTAGCCACTAGGGAACCCTGAGCTCTTCTCGGACAGAGGTCTCTCGGGCCTCCTCTCCTTAACAGTAAACAGTAGTTCTTTCGCTCGATGGTCGATGGTCGTTGGTTAAGGTTTGTTGAACCCTTAATGAGTTTAAATGCAAGATATGATATGGTTTTTAATGTACGTTTATGACTTACATTTACTCGAAGGTACTCTGTTCTTTTTTTCCCTCTGGTTTCTGGTTTCTGGTTTTTCTCTCGCTTTTTGGGACACTTTGTGGGACAAAGTTAATGCGGCTGCCATTACGGTAACGATTCGGTCATGATACCAAAGGGAAGTCGGACATTAGCCGTCTGGACCTGGGCTATGGTGTACTATGGTGTGCTATGGTGCGGTGTGCGACGGGGGGGGGAGCTGAGCGGATGCTTGGAACATGTATTTTCTGTATTTAAGAGCGGAAAAGGGGGGGCCTTGGATGCGTTGCATATGTGGAAAGTTTAAATGAAATATTTCACTTTTCAGTGGCTAAAATTCATAAAAATGTGTCGATCCTTTGGGGAGGAGATTTGTATCTATTGGAAGGATATGCGTGTTTGCTTTTGTCTGCATTGAACACCCCAATCCCTGCCAGAACTCTCCCCCTCGCGCGTACACCTGCTCGTTTCTTCTACGAAAATCACTTTCCATATCCGACGAACCCTGATTAGCCATCACTTTCTTCCATGTTCTTTCGCCCTTAACAGGTTGAATAAATAACCCTCCCCCCCCACCCCATAGCCCCCCTCTAAGCAGGTATTTGTTGAACAAATATAGACAGCAATGGTCATGGCATCCATAGACTGGTAATAGATGATGGCTCTGGGTTCAGTCGGTCCGTTCTGGGGTTCTGTTCTGGGGTTCTGTTCTGGTCATTTACCTCCAACAACAACAAAAACTGCGGTCAAAATGTTTGGGTTTCTGTTGGTTTCTTTCTTGGTTTGTGGCTTTTTACCGCTAATACACGCATAATAAACTATGGTCGAAACACTGCCCTCCACCCCCCACCCCACACCCCACCCCGCCAAGAAGAATAAAGATTTAGGCCCCTTCTTTGTGTCTGCCACTCACGTACCGCAAATGTCGAAGGGGGATGGGCAGGGGGGAGTGCTGTATGGGGTCTGCTCTGGTCATTGTGTGTGATTGAGAAGCGGTAGCTTACCTGCAAAGAGAGAGAGAGAGAGAGAGAGAAATGTAAAGAAAGCGAAATTAGTATTTGGTTGTGTCAAAATAATGGCCTGGCTTAAACATTTACCAAACAAACAAAAAAATGGCAAAATAAAAAGAGTAAATTCTTCTCACTTTAATTTGAATTTGAATGCTTTGCTGTGGCTTTATCTTTGGCTTTAACTGTGGCTTTGCCTCTAACTGTGGCTATGAATGGGAGCCGAACAGAGAGCCAAACGGAGCCGAGTCCCAGCCGCCGATCAGCCCCGAGAGATGGCCACAGTTTTGCATTTAAACAAGCCATTAACTCTCCAGCGGGGATTGGGCCATTGGGCCATCCGCTGGAATTCTCTAGAGTTACTTCAAATTAAATAAAGAGAGACTGCAAACAATTCCATCGGCAGCCTAATTACTGCAGAGAGAAGAGAGCAGAGCAGAGAGCAGAGCAGAGATATCTTTTGTCTCTAATATAATATGCAGTTCTCTGCCGCTGCTGCTGCCCTGTCTCTGGGGCTGCTTTTTGGGGCCTTGGGGCCAAACACTTTCTTTCGCAGTTTTCTTTGTACTTTTCCTTGCCATTTTCCTATGTTTTTTTCTGTTTTTTTTTTTTATCAAAGTAGCGCACATTGCACATCTTATTCACCGTCAAAGTCTACTCCTCCCCCTCCCCCTCCCCCTCCTCCTCCTCCTCTTCTGGCCAGAGCGGCGGGCCCTGCGGTTACATTTCGGCTTTTGTTTTGCATCTCTGACAATCTTTTCTTTCGCATGGCTTTTTCCTTTGGAGCAGCAGCAGCGGCAGCAGCAGCAGCGGCAGCGGCAGCAGAGAGAAAAAGAGGTGAGAGATAAAGATGCCGACATTACGCGCTTTGCATTTCCATTTTCCACTTTACATTTTACATTTTCCCCCTCCCTGTCGCTGCCTCTCTGTGCACTGGTTTCCCCTCTGTCCTATCCGTCTGTCCATCTTTCTGTCTTTCTGTCTGTATTTTTTCTGTGTTAATTATAAGCTTCCGCTTGGAAAAGGGCAGCTTGTTGCTGCAGCTGCTGCAGTGATTCTTTGATAAACACGGCAGTGGGTTGCAAGGGGCAGGCTAATGTCTATATTAGTTGGTTGTTGCCACATGTTGCACAAGCTTTGATCGGCCTTTGAATGGCTTTTACTTGAGGGGCAGCTATGTGTTGCCTAGAAACTGGCTCGTCAGAGAGTTTCCCTCTCCTAGAAAATTGTGAAAATCATGGGTGAGCCCTGCAACAGAAATGTTTCCAAAACCATCTGAAGAATAAGCTCCCCCACCCCTAAAAGAACCCTTACTATCCTTTGATGAATCTGCTCATCTCAAAGGAGTTTTCGCCCATTATACAGGAGAGTGGAGAGTGGAGAGGAATGCTGGTGGAATTTCTATACTTTCCCTTGATGAGGAGTCTTTTTCTTTACCAAAGGAACTTCTTTATGGATGTTCTTCTGTTCTTTTAAATGTGAAGCTGCCGCATCGGTTGGTAGGGGAGGGGAGGGGAGGGGAGACGATCGTTAATGTGTCGTCTTCTTTGGCTGGGGCGGAAAAAACAGCAAGTCGGCAATATAAAGCAAATACCAATCCCTAGACCCATTCCACTTGATCAATCAACCAACCAACCAACCATCTATCTATCTATCTATCTATCTATCTATCTATCTATCTATCTTTGTATCTTTGTATCTTTTTGCTGCGTGTGCTGCTAAATGCCAAAGGCATATCTCTATTGAAGAGACAGCAACAAAAAAAGAGGCGTCCATCAGAGGTGGCTGGAGATGGCTAGAGGATCATCCGCATCCGCAGTTCGCATTTGCGACAATTGCCATAGTTGCAGATATTTTCCGATTTGCATTTCATGGATGCAGAAACAGTGAAAGAAGAGATACAGATGGATAGATGGATGGATGGATGGATAGATTGATAAGTAGATACGTTCATGTGCGCTTAACAGTAAAGGCAATCCCCTCAGCTGGGTAGAATGTATCTATTAGATACATGGCTGCCCATGGCTCAGCATTTACAGCTATCAATCATAATTAAGTGAATGATAATCAAAATGGACAGCATTATGAAAGCTCTATGCCGCTCATCCCGCTCCGCGGACACTCCACTCTCCATTCGGATCTCCATTCGGATCTCCATTCGGATCTCCGTTGCGGTCATCTGTTCATCTGTTCTGTTGGTCTCGGTCTCGGTCTCAGTCTCAGTCTCGGTCTGGCCGGGTCTCCTCTCTTCTCTATTATTATAGATAATGATAAAGAGAGGCAGATCGAGCGGATCGCAGTGGAGTGGAGTGGAGTCTCATTCTCATTCTGTGGTCGTCGGTTCGTTGCGGCACCGTTATGCAGGTCAGCAGCATAGCAGCATAGCAGCCTAGCAGCCTCCACCTCCTCCTCCTCCAGCTGCTGCTGCAGTCTCTCGATCTTCACACTCTTTGCTGCAGACTGAATCTGAATCTGAATACCGCTGCTCATCTTGTATGCAAACGCAGTGCATTCCACAGACAGCAGAGAGATATGTACTACCCCCCCTGAGAGTATGGAGTGTGGAGTGAAGTGGAGGGGCTTGTATCTCTCATTGACATGCCAACTGGATGGCAAATTTAGCACGCTATGATCCGCAGTTGCAGCCACGGCTACAGCCACAGCCACAGCTTCAGCGCAGTCGCTTGTAGCCAGCCGCTTGTAGCTTGTAGCTTTCATTTTGCTGGCCAGGTGACAGCCTCAGCTATGAGTAGTTGTTGCCACCACCAGCACCAGCACCACCAATCCCCTCCACTCTCCACTCTCCACTCTACTGTGTCTTCTGTCCTCTGGTAACTCTGGTTTGCCTGCCAGGCACATTAATTTATTAGTTGCACTTGCTTGTTGCGCTGTAAAAGATACGCACACGTTGCCTGGCTGCGATATTTTTTTCCTGCTTTCCTGCTTTCCTGCTTGCAGCCATCCCAGCCCCATCTCCAGCTCCAGCTCCAGCTCTGGCCCAGCTTTCCACCGCAAGTCCGTTGCTTGGCTGCTTCTTGGCTAGTTGTCGCCTATCAAATTACCCAACAACTGCTGGCTGGCTGGCTGGCTGCTCTGCTCTGCTGTGGGCCAGGCTAACATCAGTCCCCAGTTTCAGTCCCAGTCCCAGCCACAGACCCAAACCCAAACCCAGTGATTCTGCTGCTGTTGTTAGAGGATGCTATGCCACTGCTCTGGGTGAGAGGAGGGGGGAGGGGTTTATGCATCGCTGTGTATCGTGTATTATAAACTCTTCCTCATGGGCTCACGCGGGTTGCACTCAAGTCTCTCCGTTGCATCATTAATCACTTGCTAAGTGGCAAGCTTTTATGATTTTGTGCCACTAAGGAGATTCGTTTATAGACCAAATCGTGCCATCAGGGCTTTTCCACATTCAATATTGATATCTCTGATATCTCTCTTGAATAATCATGTTCCTATTCAATTGCTGAATGAGTACCCCAATGAATTCCATCTTTCAAAGTGCGAATCAAAGGAGAGTCTACAAAAGAGTCTATCCTTGAGTATCTCCCATGCCCATTCCAAATTGCGGCACTCCACCTTCCCGTCCGCCTTCTGATTTCACGACAATTCGTTGCGCATAAACCTGTCACAATCAATTGCAGTGCCATCATCCATATGTCCAATGCCCGCCAACCATTTTGGGATGCTTTGGGATGCATCCCGTACTACAACAACTACAACGGACTACTTTGTTGCGCCTGCCCATGCCCCATTCCCCATTCCCCATGCCCCATTCCCCATGCCACAACATGCCTGTCGCCTGCCTGAATGCCTTGCCTCCCCATATCCCCATATCCCCATATCCCCCACACATATATGCGCCTCCCCATGCGAGCAAGCGAGGAGTCAGACCCGATATCGCCCCCCGTTCGTCCTCCCTGGACTGCTCTATGTAAAAAATGTCTGGGGCGAGAGATTTGCTCATTAATTTTCGCGCTCTTCTGGGGTCCCAGTCAGCCAGGGAGCCAGGGAGCCAGGGAGCCAGGACTCCTCTGCTCTGTTGAGCGAGTATTTCTCTGTTTTGACGTTGATTGAAGATGCGGTCGTGTTATGGGTGCATGGGAACCAACAGCCCAACGGACCAGGGCCTGGACCTGGACCAGTCCCAGTTCCAGTCCCTGACATTCCCCTCTCTCGCCCTCGCGAAGATGATTAATAAAAACCTGAGCAAAGTTACCCGGAATTTTCCACTTTTCCATGTGCGATCTTTGAACTCAATTAGTGCTTGTCGGAGTGGGAGCATCTATCTCTCAGAGACTGAGGCAGAGGCTGAGGCAGAGGCTGAGGCTGTGCCACCAAATGACACATATATTGTGGCTAAAAGTTGTACTCGACTCCTCGCATCTTGTGGCATAAATTTCCATTTCGTATGCCACGCCCCCTGTACACGCTTTTAGCCCATAAAGAAACTCTTGCTTTTCTGCAGCCATTCCTGGCTGGCTGTTTCTGTGGCCTCCACTGTGGCAACTGTGGCAAATGGATAGATGATGATGATGATGATGATGATGATAAACTTCGATGACTTCATGATGATAGGGATGGATGTGGATGTGGATGGGGGTGGGGGATAGAAAGCAATGCGCTCTCTCTCTCTCTATCTATCTGTCTGTCTGGTCTCTCAGTATTTCACTGCATTCCACTCCTTGTTTGCTGGTTCTCCTCCCCCTCCCACCCACTCTCTCTCTCTCTCTCTCTCTGTTTCTGTCCATAATTGAAGCATGTCCCCGTCTGTGTTTTGTACCCTTTTTGCACCATTTTGCTTTCTGCGGTTTTCCATGCCACTTAGCCCAAGCCACCTCCTATTCCCACTCCTCCTCCTCCCCCGTCCTTTTCTTACAATCGACTCCATTCCTCATCCAAGACTGGCTGCCACTGCCACTGCCACTGCAACTTCAACTCAATTTTGTTTGTGGCCAAAAAGGAGTTTTGTGGCTTTTGTGTCCATGTTTTTTTCTCGTGCCCAATTTGTTATTTTAATGATTTCGATGGAATCTTCGCACATAATTGAGCTGCCGTCCACAAAGCTTCCAGCTGCCAGCTCCCACCTTCCACCTCCCACCTCCCAGCGGCCTTCTCCTTCTGTGCGGACTTCTGTTTTTTTCTGGGACAGAAGTATCTGCAAGTTTTGCATGCAACCAAACCGTAGAGCCGCAATCCGCAACCCACAACCCACAACCCACAGCCCACAAGTGTTTGCTTGCCCCATAGAAATATCTGACAAATGACCAGGCAAACACACAGACAACAGACAACGGACAACAGACAACGGACCAGGCCACAACTGTATCTGCAGATACCTCTCCAGGGGGGGGTGGGCAAGAGTGTAGTATGCCATTCAAATATTTATCCATAAAGCACTTGTAATATCCGACAGCAAAGGCCTTTCAAATTCGAGCTGCCGGCAGTCGATGTGTCCGTCCGTCTGTCCGTCCGTCCGTCTGCCCCCAAAATGAGTCTTAACCATCGATATGCTCTGATGTCTCTCATTCGATTCATGGCTTTTCCATTGCCAGGGAAATTGACACTTTGGTCGGTCGGTCGATCGGTCTGTCAGGCTTGCTGTCGCCGTCGCCATTGCCATTGCCATCACCATCGTCGTCGTCGTCGTCGTCTCTTATTAAAAATTGTGTCAAGTTGTCAGCAGCAGCAGCAGCAGCAGCGGCAGCTGCAATCAAATGTCAGTGTGTCAGTGGAGGAGTGCAACGGGCAACGTGCAGCGTGCAGCAGCAGTGCAGTGGTTGGCCTACAAAAGATGCAAGTCCAAGTCGAAGGCTGACCCCCAACCCCCAACCCACAGCCCACAGCCCACAATCCACAATCCACCACCTCCCGACCGCAGTGTCGACCCCCGATCTCACTTCAAGTGGAGTTGATGGCGTCAAATGCATTTCCCATTTCCATCCTCATCCTCATCCTCTCCATGATTCGAGTACAAAAGAAAAGAAAATGAAAATGAATTTGATTGAATTTGTGGCTGGAAAAAGTCTTTGAATGGATGAGTCGGGGGATCGATGAATCGATGAAGGTTATCTGTTAGAAAGTGACGATGGTTTTGATTGATGGGTAGAACTGTTTCTGGTCAGAGATCTGTGATTGATGCCTGTCAAGACATCTTCCGATTGCTCCTTTCTAGGGTCTTCTCAGAGATATTGCAGCGCCATCACATAGTTCTGGTATCTTTTGGCTATCTCTGATATATCTGTAATTTATCTCTAGAGTCTTCTGTTAGAAACTGTGCTATTACCCATAGATATCTTGAGGTTCCTTCAGCCATCATCCTTGGCTGCCAATCTTCTGCCCACAGATATCTTCTGGCTATCCTCCCTCCCCCTGCACTGTACGTACATATTTCTCTTCAAACATGAATTCCTGAATTGCTGAATGGCCCACTTCCATCCATCTCCAAATCTCCATCGCAGAGCCATCGGAAGATCTATGAATTAATTGCACTTTCTAAAGAAAATAAAGCTGCCACGAAGCACACAGAAAACAAAGATGAAAACAATCAAGTAATTTGGCGATGAGCCATAAATTCAAAAGAAATCAAAACTCGATTTGCGGTCGAGGGGCAACTTTGACCCGAAGGTCGCTGCAATTAAAGACAGGGAAAGATGTCTATCGATCGCGAAGCTCAACTCAGCTCAAGAGAGCCAGAGAGAAAAGACTTTTCTACTTGAGCATGCAACATGCAACCCACACACACACACACACACACACACACTCCAAAGACTCCTCGCTCCATCAGTCACTCGAGAGACCAGAGACCAGACTCAGACTCCCCTCACGACAGGTGAATGCAATCAACGATTCGAAATTCGAATATAATGCTGAAAATTGTTCGAGTGAGTATTTTGAATGGCAAATGCCTCAATGCTGCTGAGGCCGTTTACAACTATTTTTTCCAGCTTCATTCGAGGCTGCAGATGCTGCAGATGCTTTGCTTTATGTTTTCCTTAGTGGATCAACAACTTTTACTCCACTTTCGGCACTCGGCGCTCAGCAGCGGAGGCGCTAGACTCATAAAATGTATGTCTAATCCAAAAGAAAGTGCTCTGGGGGCGGGCCACCATTCCATTCGCATCTGCCGAGACCCGAACCACCATTGACACCAATGGGGCGCACATCCCGCACATCCCACATGTTGCCCCCATCTATTGCCCCATGCCACAGATGTACGAGCTTGTAAGGGGCATGCATGTGCATGTGCCCTGCCCTGCCACTGGGTGGCATTTTGTAGGGCATTTAAATTGCTAATTTTTTGGTTCAAAACCAGGAACCAGAAACCAGGAACCGACCAGGAACCAGGACTGAAGCGGCTGCAACTTCTGCTCTGCATTTATTTATGCTTTTTTTTTGCTTTCTGCTTTCTGCTTTTTTGTTTCGCTTATAAATTGTAATTCCTTGTCCTCCCCAACTTGAAATGCGCAAAAGTTATACCTTCTTCAGCCATTCGTACCGGCCTGGATCTAGACCTGAACCTGGACCTGCGCCTGGACCTGCGCCTGGGCGGGGTGCATAATTTGCCGACTTCCTTCTGCTTTATGGCCAGAGCCATATAGTAAAAATTGTTAACAAATGGCGGGGGGCCTACAGCCCACAGCCCACAGGCCAGAGACAGTTTATGTCTCATGGAAATGGGAAATCCCTCCCGAATATCCCTTTATTCCCTTTGATCCTAGCCACATACACATCATCCATTAATAGATCCATCTTTGATCAGATTACCCCACAGTCCCAACAGTCGAAATGAGAACGCAAAAAAAAGTGGCTACAAATTGAGTTTCTGGCTGGAGATTTGTTTTTGGGAAAGTGCACTTTGGGCATTAAATTTATAGACCATAAATGCTCGAATGCCATGCATCCCAAAAGCATGGATATGGATGTGGATATGGATCCATCTACTCTTATAAATTATTTATCAATTTGATGTTGCAGCAACCAGGCAGTAGGCAGCAGAGAGGCAGAGAGGCAGGCAGCCTGCTGCCAGGCAATGCACCAATTGAATTAGCCATCAAAATGGCAAACAAAAAACACAAAAAAAAAACGAAAAAAGAAAAATGTGATTTAAATGCAATTGGTTTCTGCCTGGCTCTGTGGATCTACTCTATGAGTACGTACAATTACACGACCTAGAAAGCCAAAGCAGCAGAAAGTAACCCGAGAAAGAGAGAGAGAAGAAAGCCATAGCCAAAGCCATAGATAGAGCCCCAGCCACAGAGCCACAGAGCCACAGAGCTACAGAGCCACAGATCCTCAGTCGAACTTCAACTCCAAGTCGAAGTCGAAGCCAAAAATAAAACACACACACACACACCTACACATACATACATACATACAGCGAAAGACAAAGAGCCGCAGATACAGATACAGTTTCGATGGGGAGTTTGGAGTTTGGAGTTTTGTGCGGGGGCCCCCAAGACACGAATGAAGAATGAAAGATGTTGCAAGTATCTCATAGGTCGTTTGGGTCTCTGTAATGCAAATAGCTGCAGTTGTTCCGCCGCAGTGGAGAGGGGCCCAGCCCCCTCCTCCAGCCCCCAACTCCAGGCCCCAGCTCCAGTTGTGTAGTAGAGACATTCGCAATTAGTTTGCCAAATGCTGTGAGATCTTAATTTGGTCGTGAGTCGTCGTTGTAGTCGCTGCAGTCGTCGTCGTCGTTGTGGGTGATGGCTTCAAGGGGGGGCATGGGGGCATGTGGCAGGCAGGGAGACAGGGTCCTACACATTTGACTCGACGAGGTGTCAGGTTTGTTTAGCTTGAACTTGATGTAGTTTGTTTTTGGCAGTCGGACTAATGATTATTTACACTCTCACTCTCTCCCTCTCTCCCTCTCTCTCTCTTGCTTTTGCTCTGGCCTAAAACGTTCAATGGAAAGTGCCCTTTGGATGTCAGATAGCAGACAGCAGAGCTCTTCTCATTAGTATATCAATGTCTTGTAGCTGCACGATCTACAGACAGACAGACAGACGGACAGACAGCCAGACAGACAGATCGATCGCATCATCTGGATCTGTATCTAGATCTGCGGTCTGAACTCTGAGAGGGTTTTCTGGAATATCCGTAGTTACACGATCAGTCCACGATCAGTCTCAATGAATGGTCTTCGGGTTTATCCACAATAGTTATAGAATTCTCTTGAGAAGTCTCTATTCCATAAACAAACTATAAATCGATCACGTGATCTTCCCTAAACGATCATGATACATAGGTCCCTAATGATCCGTGGTCCCTACGATTTCCACATACAAATAAGGGATTCTTAAAGTTTCTTAAGGTTCATCTGATCTCTGATCTCTGATCTTTTGCTGTTCTTCTTTTGATATTTCACTGATCTGCCGAGGATCTTCTGTTGATCTTTTACCGATCTTTTCTCTGATCTTCTCCTGTTCTTCTCTTGAAAAATCCTTGCATTTTTCAACTTTCTTCAATTTGTATCCATCTTTTAATTCCTGGCGATTCGTTCATCAGTTTCTGTGCCTCTGCCGTCTTCCTGCCTCATTTGCCGATGATGATCAGCAGATCTGTGCAGTGGCAGCAGCAGCAGCAGCGGCAGCAGCAGAAGAGATCTTGAAGTTGTCTCTCCTTCTGTAATTGAATAGCATGCGGCGAGATAAATGCCTTGGCCAAATGGCCAATTCAGGCTAAGAGTACGACTACGAGTACGACTACGAGTACTGGGAGGGGACGGGTATTCTTGTTGGCCGCGTCATTGCCATAAATTGACCATCGTTCGATAAATTATGGAATGGGCACAGTGGGCAGTCGCTGACCATCTACTAGATACCATCTACCATATACCAGATGCCATATATACATACATATGTACATATGTACCTCCTCCTCTGATGCCTCCTCTGATGCCAAAGAGAAGTTCTATCTATTTTTGGTTCTTGGGTTAATTGAAATGGGGCTTCCTCCTCCCCCTATCCCACCCCCTCTGCTGCTTCTGTTCCTCTGCTTCTATTTCTACTTTTGCTTTTGCTTTTGCTCTGCTCTGCTCTGCTCTCTTTTTTCGAACCTCTTTTGTGTGTCAGAGTTTTATGGTCTCTGTTTCGCCTTGGCTTTGTTTTTGGCGGATGCTTCGGCAGACCGAAGACCCCATCCGATCCGATCCGACTCGACCCTTTGCCGGATTTCACTTTTCATTTTGGCATTTTTCTGGGGTTCTTCTTTCTATATATAATTTTCGCTCTTCGCAGGTAAATAAATTACAGTTATTAGTGGGTGATAGCCCCCACCCCTACCCTACCCTACCCTACGCCCCGCTCCCTGCCGCCTCCCGAAGCGACGTTTAATTGCTAGTAAAAGTTTTAATAAATCATCGCAGAAATGGAGAAAGACATGGACATTGGGGGTAGCATGGGGTGCGGAGGAAACGGGTGGGTGGGGGGTAACGGGCAATGGGAACCCTTTCCCAAAATACAAAAAGTTAGAAAGCCAGTTAGAAAGACCTCAGCATCTGCCTCTGCCTCTCTGCCTCTCTGCCACTGAAGATTGGCGGCGTCTCGGCTTTCTTCTCCGTGTCTCTTGGATGGCATGGCGCTGGAAGAGGCATTGTTCGATTTTCCCTAATCATATACTCCTCCTATACCGCTCTCTTATATGTATACCCTTTCTCTCTCGTTTTCTCTCTCTCTCTCTTAGGCTTTCTGCTTCATTGCTTTCATTTGCATTCGATGGCAGTTTCCGCTTTGCTACCAGTTTTCCCTGGAACCATCACCATCATCATCATCATCATCTCTCGCCTAGTGGTTTTTCTTGGCCTTTTCCCCGAAATTAGCATAAGTTTTGGGCGGCGTCCAATGTCTCCAGACATCAGAAGAGCAGCTCTAACGGTCAGCTTCAATCAAGGGGCCATTGTGTCTGTGTTAACAAGCAATTGATAAAACAAAGCGGTAAATCTTTAGCCCATACCCATACCTATACCCCCTCCCATGCCATGCCCTCCCATGCCCTCCCTCTGTGGTTTTTCTTATGTAATGGATCATGTTTTCAGCCTCTCGCTTGATTGTGGGCCAGCACACGATGATGTATGTATGAGCTGCGGTCTGGGGTCTGATGTCTGAGGTCTGAGGTCTGAGGTGTGTTGTCTGGGATGATATGAGGTGCAGATGAAGTGCTTGAAAGATGGACCCAGACCTATGGGTTTTTTTTTGGTGCTTTTTGTATTGAAAAGTACTCAAAGTTGGATGGAAATTGTTATATCTTTAAAGTTCAATTGCTTGAGACATTCTCTCCGTTTTTGTGCGACTTTCAAATGAAAGTCAGCGTTCAGCGTTTATTAGTAATTTCTCAATTCAATGCTAGAAGAAAAGCTTAAGGATCTTCCTCTTTTGGAAGGTCTCTTGAATTTTCCATCTTTTCATAGATGTTTTTTTTTGTTTTGTTATATGAGGTTTCATGGGTATTTCTGAAACCTCTTTGTACCACTTTTGGCTGACATTCATCAACTTTCAATTAGAGAGAGAGAGAGAGAGACAACACAGAAGTCCCCACTTGACTCCACATGTTGCATGCTGTTGCTGTTGCATGCTTCATTTGCCTGCCATCTTTAGATGCTTCTTTGATCTGCAGCCCACACAGACACCACACAGGCACACACTGAGTACAGGGGAACCTCGCGATAAGTGCACTTTTCCATGTCAATCAAACGGCGGCGGAGCAATTGTTGGCTGACCAACAAGTCACGCCTCCTTCTTCGCCTCCCTCCTGCTCCTACATCGGTGTATTCTTTGGTAGATATAGAAAATCTGGTGGCAGCTGCCAATATCAGTCTGTCCGTCTGTCCATCCGTCCGTCCGTCTGTCTGCCTGTCGATTGAACAACATTTCACACTCGTTTTCCACGCAGGTCTCAGGTCTGTAGGAGGGTTTTTCCCCCGTTTGTCATTGTCTTTGATTTTGCACCGCCTCACCGCCTCCCTCCTCCCACCTCCCACCTCCCGCCTTTCGTTTCTATTCGTTTCTTTTCTCTTTTCATTATGATTTCTGGAAAAATCACATTAACTGCAATTCACTTTTTGTTGTTTTCTTCCGTTTTTTCTTCTGTTTTTTCTGTTACAGGTCTATGATTATATGCTCTATGACTTGTGAAATTGTCGGGTGTCATTGCTGGAACGACGAGGCACTGGGCACGGGGCACGGGGCACGATTCGAAGTTTTGTGTGGCAGGAACGAAAGTTTGGTTCCGTTTGAAAGTGTTCGAATTGCAGGGGGGAAATCAGCGACTCAAGCGACTCGGAAAAGGGGTCTCTGAGGGGTCTCTGTCGCAGCTAACAAACTGGCTAAACGATTCTGATTAAGAATGTTTAGCTTAAGTGAAAAATTCTGGCTGCGATTTGAGTCAATTTTATGGGGAACAGAGTTCAATAGTTCGGGAACAGTTCAACAACTCACTGCACTGCTCTGCACTGCACTGCACTGCGTATCTTTTGTTTTTGGATTCCTTGGACCGAGTTTCGATCGTGAATGCTGCGTTTGCAGAAGATTGCTTGGGGAAACATCGATGAGAAGTGTCCCTCTGGGTTCTGCATCTGCATCTTTCTATTCTTGAGTCGTATTTGATAGCCTCATTAGATGGATGGCTTCCTATTGCTACCATCGCCTCCCAGAGGCAGAGGCGAAGATGAGGATCCACCCAACCCAACTGCAAGCCACCCCACCCCACCCCACCCCAGTATGAGGCTGCAGTTAAATTTGAGTTGATTTCTTCCTGCATCGTATGCCAGGCAGAGGCAGTGGCAGTGGCAGGCAGAGGCAGTGGCAGTGGCAGGCAGAAGGCTATAATTAATTATTATGAGTGGCTTTCGGGGAGTGGCTTTGGCTCATGCCAAGAGAAGCCTCCGGGCTCCGTCCACTAATTAGATGAGTTGAGAGCGTGAAAAAGTCGTATGTTCGTACTCCCCAAGCTGCTGGTTGCATCATCAAAGAAGAGAGAGAGAGAGGTAGAGAGGGAGAGACTGGTATTTGCAACTCATGCGATGCGAGACAGATCTTGGACGCTACGACCTGGCCATAACGGCAGTTCGACCTCTATAATGATTCCATTATCATTTCCATCCAAATTCCATACAAATCGAACAACAAAATGCCAAATTTCGGTACCGAGTATTTAGCCTGATTTTCTAATGCTGATTCTTCTGCAGTTCTAAGGTGTCTAAGGTGTCTATGGTGTCTCTTTGTTTTTGGTTTTTGGTTTTTTTTGAAGAAGAAAGCGTGTAAATTAAACAGGCAGCGAAAGTTCTTTCTCTTCTCTTCTCATTCTCATCGCCTGCTTTTCTCCTATGTAGTATCATTATTTGTATGCAAATTAGCGACGCGCAGCCCAATTCTTTTGTTTGGCAGTGTAACAATTATGCTTTCATCCCATCTCTCGATTGTTGCCAAAAAACAAAACACAAAAAAAAAGACACTTTAGACTCTGAGGTGGAAAAAAAAACAGAAATCTATTTAACAATGTGTTAATTACACTTCGGTCGCTCTCACAGTTCTAACCAAAATCAAACACACACAGAGAGAGGGAGAGAGATAGTATGGGGTGGGATGGGATGGAGATTCCCCCTACTTCTGTCCGTTCTGTCCGTTCCGTAACCGTAAAACAAATCTGAGCTTAATCGTTAATTTATGATATTTCTAGCGGTAACCGACAGCAGCCCCCCCAACAATCAAGACCCAGCCCGTAGAGTGAAGAGTGGAGAGCGGAGAAGCGGAGACGCTACGCTCCGCTGATCAACGTCATCATCATTGGGGCATTCTTTGGCTTCTGCCACGACTTCTGCTTTGAATGCTGCTGCTGCTGCTGCTGCTGTTGGACGTTAGACGTTAGATGGGTTGATCATAAACTTTGGACGGTGGCTTCTTGTGTAGCGTTCATTGATTTGCTTTGATTTGATTTGAGTTGATGGCCTTTGAAAGACCATTAGAATGCCCGATGCCCGAGCATTGGATTGTAATTAATGATCGATTCGTTTACTTTATGTACGACTCTCCGGAAGGTCAAAAGATGGAAAACGACAGGTGCTGTGGGAGATATTGATTGGTCGAATTTCCTATACACGAAAATCCGTATGTAATCCTTAGCTTACGTTCATGGGAAGCGCATAGAAAGGCTCTTGTTGGTTCCATCCACAATTGGCACACACCTCATGGGAGGGAGCAGCGAAAGGTCGGTCCAAGATTTAACTTTCTCCTAGGCCTAAAGCCTACAGGCTACAGGCTACAGCCTAAAGCTTAATCCTAATTCCTTCTTGAATGCCAGAAATTCCCCAGTGACAAGCCATAATCGGGGGCTCCATTCACAGCGTTCCATTTAATAGAAACGGCATCAAACGATGCTAACCGCACAAAATGCTGTTCGATTAATCTCTGAGTAGATTGCCGCTCGGTTCGATCCACCGATCGAACGATCGATCGATCGTTGGATGGAACCAACCAACCAACCAACAAACAAACAAACAAACAATTAAAGACTTCATTAGAGTTGTCGTCTCGGCGGGGCCTTGCAACCCATTTAGGTGCGGATATGTGATTGCAATTTTAATTAGGAACAAACCAGAGAGAGAGAGAGACACACAGAGAGAGAGAGGAAAAACCACCCATTGCTGAGAGAGGAGAGAGAGCTTAAAGCATTTTCATTAAGTTTAAATTCTTTTCATTGCAGGTGAGTCTCGGAAGA
Organism: Drosophila azteca; assembly: GCA_005876895.1. Lineage (NCBI taxonomy): Eukaryota > Metazoa > Arthropoda > Insecta > Diptera > Drosophilidae > Drosophila > Drosophila azteca. Next base: position 4,604,221 of record VCKU01000014.1, on the reverse strand, counting down.
ATCTACTCAGAACACTGGAACAACGTGCAACCTGTTCCTCTGCGGCACCTCTGTGTGGCTCCTCGGTTGAGTGAGTTGCTCAACCTGCTGCTGTCGATTGGATTGGATGTTGGCTGTGGGATGTGGGATATTGGATGGGATGGGATGGCCAATTGGTCGACGGCGATGCGATGGCTATGTGTGTCGTCGTCGATCGCGCATGTGGCCATAAATTATGTCGTTGTGGCCGGAGAGTCAGAGTCAGAATCCGAGTCCGAGTCCGAGTCCCACTCGGACTCAGACGTGGAGTCGTCGCTGCTGGTTCTCCCCTGCCGTTCCCCTTGCCGCGCGCCAGCACCCGTAAAAGTTGTAGCTGCCACCAATCATCATAGTTAGGTGCACATCAAAATTTATAGGTCAGTAGTGGCAACAAATTGCACAGGCATTCCAATGCCCGATGTCCGATGTCCAATGCCTGGCTGCCTGCCCAAATCAATGGTGATTCCCAAGCTCCATCTGAGATGCCCTCCATCTTCATCGCTGCCCCAGCCCCTGCCCCAGCCGCTGCCCCTGCCTCTGGCTGCAGTCTCTCCTACTCCTTCTCCTTCTCCGTCTGCTGCATCTAATAAGGCTTGACCAGTTCTCCCTTGTCCATGTCAACGATGACTGGTGGTTCCCTCGAATACCCCCTCCCCGTCCCCTCCCCTCCCAAAAAGAAGAAACAAAACGATGGCTAAACCAAACAACCAAACACTGACCCACTCAACAATGGTACACTCCGATATTATGGTACTGAAAGTCTCCGTCTCCGTCTCCGTTTCAGATGCGACTCCCAGTTGCTGCATCGAGCTCGGAGCTGGGTGCTGGGATCTTGGATCTTTCTCCCAGCCGCCTTATGACAATCGATTTGCAATGGAAAGCCAATGCCTGGAGGCGCTCCATTTATAACAAGTGGCCGGCTTTTGGCCAGCCATCCAAGTAGTTGGCCCCACTCCGCTCCACTCTGGTTAGTCCTATGATGGTCCCTCTGCAGCTCTGAACTTTTTGTTGCAGCTCTTTCCCTGCATATTGTCTTCTGCCTCCTGCCTCCTGCCTCCTGCCAACGATGTTGCTGTTGTCATTGTCGTTGTCATCGCCTGCTTGCTGCCTGCCTCTTGTTGCGGCTGTTGTGGCTGCTGCGGCTGCTGGGGCTGCTGTGGCTGGCGATAGTTTCAGAGTCAAGTTGTTCCAATAATTCTGCATTTGACATTCAACGGGGGATTTACCCGAGGTTCTACTTGTGTCTTTTTTTGTCTGTCCGAAACGGTTGTTGTTTCTGCTGTGTGTAGCTGTAGGATGTCTCTGTCTCTTGGTCTGTTGGCCCATTGTCTTGGGAAATATTGTATGTATCTGGAAGATACATTGACAGGCCTTCGCCTTTTACCTTTACCTTTTCTTCCTTTCCCCTTTTTCTTTTACCATTTCCCCATTTCCCGTTCCCCTTTCCCCTTTCGAACTTTTGTGGTCAATCGCTAATTAAGCCAAAGAATGGGCGGTCTATCTTTTGGCTGCTGATGGAAGACGGAAAGATATCTCTAGGGATCTCCAGAGCGATCTCTTTGGGCATAATCTTGTAGGAATCTTATAGGATTCCTTTGGGAATTGGTTCTCTTGAAAAGATCTTTGAGGTGTAATGATCTGTAAACTAATTTCAGGGTGCCATCCTAGTGATCCTAGAGAGTTCGCTCTAGCGTAATGTTGGGGAAATGTAGGTCCCAGTGAGAGCCTAGAGTTTATTGAATAAGGGAAGGATATATACATAGCTCCTCAAACGATCCTTGCCTTGTAATGATCCCCAACTTAATTTTAGGATTCTGGTTCATTGCAATAAGTTACTACAACTACAGATCGAGATCTTTTAAGGCCTAAACCCTGATAAAGATTCTTACCTTATTGTCCTTGTTGTTGGCCGCTGATCCCAGCTTCTGCTGGTAGTACTCCTCGCGTGCGTTCGTGCTGAGGCTGTCGATGAGGGCCGAGGCATTCACGTGGCCATCGTAGACGAGGCTATCCTGCTGGCTGCTGTATGTGGTGGCAGCTGCTCCTCCTGCTGCTGCTGCTGCTGCTGCAGAGGATGAGGCTGCTGCTGCCGCTGCTGCTGCTGCCAGGGGAATATTGGCCTGTGGGGTCCGTGTGTACAGCTGCTCGATGGGCAGGCCGGGATTCGCTGCATTTGTGGTGGCCGAAGGGAGAGCAGAGGACGATGAGGGAGAGGACGACGACAGTGCACTCAGCGAAGGCGTCACCTTCGTCTGCAGGGGCTTCGTCTGCTGCTTCTGCTGGTAGGCAGCGTTGCTGGAGATCTTCTGCTTCTGGGTGGTGATGCCGCTTGGGGGCTTGGAGGCTGCCGCCGCACTGGCCGCCGCCGCACTGTTGCTGCTCGGACGCTGGGCGCCGCGCTTCAGGGCCGCCGTGACCTTGTGGCCGAAGGGTCGCTTGGTGGCCTGGCGGTGCTTCAGCTTCCCCATTGTCGTGAGGGTGCGCTGCTGGCTGCCCACATTCGTGGCTGTGGTGGTGGTGGTGCTGCTGCTGCTGCTACTGGGATCCGCGTCTGCTGCCGTGATTGCCGCAATGTTGTTGTTGGAGCGGGCGGCCACAAACTGGTCGTCGGGATCGGTGGCATCGGTGAGGGCCTCGTCGCTGGTCGTGGATGCTGCCGCCTGGTCCTCCTCCTGGGACTGGGACTGGGACTCGTCTGTCTCCTGGCTCATCTCTGGCTGGGTCGTCAGATTCGCAGAGGTCGTCTCACCCGTCTCCTCCTCTTCGTTGTGGTCACTGGTGCCTGTCCCTGCCGACTCCTGGCTGAAGTCCGTCGTGGTGGGCAGGTCCTTCATGAGCGTCGTCTGCTGCGTGACGGCCGCCTGCAACGCGGCCTGCTCGTTCATCGTGTGCTGCAGCTCCAGGAGCGTCGTCTCGTCGAGGAGCAGGGTCGGGTCTGTTTCGGTCTCCGTCGAGCCTGTGGGTGGCAGGGTGCTCTGCTCCTCCGCCTGCTCTTGGTCCGGTTCCTTTTCCGTTTCCGCTTCCGTTTGCTGCTGCTGGGTCGTGGAGGTACTGCTGCTGCTGCTGCTGGGGGTGCTGCTGCTGCTCCTGGTGGAGGTGGCCTCTTGCTGGCTGAACTGCTGCTCCTCGATGTCCAGCGACTCCTTGAGGCGCGCCACCCGCTCCACAATCCTGGCCAGCATATCCTTCTGCTGCTCGGGCAGGTTCTTGGTGTCCAGCTCCAGCAGACGGTCGTACTTCCGAATGTTCCGCTTCACCGTCTCAATGTCCGCCCGGGTCTTGGCCGAAGGGGGGTTCGGCTTGGCCTTGGGCTCCTCCTCCTGGAAGTAGGCGCGTGCCCTGCGATTGCTGTAGCCCACCAGCTCGATGACACCGGGATAATCGGAGTTGGAGTTCGAGGCGGAGGCGGAGGCGAAGTCGGACGTTGCCACAACGAGGACCACAGCCGCCAGAGCCAGGGAGCAGCTCCAGGCGGTGGTGCCACAACTCAGAACCATTTTGGAAAAAAAAAATCACTTAGCACTTGGGTTCTATATTCTCTTCTCCTTTTTTCCCCGTTTGGTGGTGTATTTCTTTATTTTTATTTTTTTATTTTTTGTTCACTCGCGAATCACGTATTTTTCGTGTATTTCTCGTACTTCCTCCCCCTCTCTGATCTGTGGTCTATGGTCTGTCGGCGGTCGTTGGGAGTCGGGACGACTCCTCTTCTCCTCCTCTGGCGGATTAATGTCAACTAACTGTAACTCTGACGCTTTGACAGCTCTCTCGGAAAACACGCTTTGCTCTCTCTTTAAACAAAAAAAAAGGCGAACCGCGAGTCCAGTAATCAGGAGGAATGGAATGGATTGGATTGGACTGGACTGGAATGGAATGGAATGGGGGGAATCTTCTGCTGCCACTTGATAGGTTTGCTGCTTTGGGGATAGTTTTGCTATGCGGTCTCGGTCTCGGTCTCGGTCTGTGTGTCTTCGGGCCACGATCCGCAGACGGCTAATGTCGGATTACAAATGTTCCAGGCCGCTGGACTGCAGCGTCTTTTAAAAATTTTTCAAAGCGGAAAACGCATCGCGGCCGAGCCGCGCAAAGAGAAGACTTTTCTCCCAGGGCCCCCCGGCCCCAGCCACCCCCCACCGCCCGGTCACGGCCACAAGTTGTTCTTTCACCAAGTTCATGGCTTAGACCGGTTTGAAGCCAACATGTTGCATGTCGCCGCGATAGCGATCGCAGAGAGTCTCGCAACCAAAGAGAGAGAGCGAGAGAGAGTGGGAGAGCGCTTTCTTTCTGGTAAATGTTGCTCGAGCCTCAAGCAGATGTTCCCAAGCAACAAGCACAATGTTCCTAAGCCTCCATCAAATGTTGCTCCCAGCCCAAATGTTGCCAAGCTCTGATCCCAAATGTTGCGGAGGTTCGACTGACAAATGATCCCTGCCTCTGGGGGCGGGGCGGGGGGCATGGCATTAATTGCAAGGCCCGGCACACGCCTTCCTCTAAGAATAACCATCCAGCATGAGCCTGAGCATGAGCATGAGCATAAAGTATCTCCCTCGGATCTCTGCAATCGACGGTATATATTCCCCATTCAATTAGTCATTCCACAAACGCACACACTCTCCGCCTCTCCGCCTCGTCCACGGCCACAGCCAGAAGACACCTAGGAGGCACGGCGCCCCCTGTCTTGGCCTGGTTCTTCTCTGGCTCTCTGTTTCGGTTTCTGCTGTACTGCCGTTGGACTGCTTTCGCTTCAATGTCAACTCAGAGGCTCGTTTAGCCTGTCATCGATTTGGTAGACTGGTAGAACCAGACACCATAGAAACAGAGAAGACACACACCGACCGCTCTTTAACACCTCTCCCGAACCCACACGACAGCACTGGAACCTCCATTCTGGACGGCATGGATCCCAGATCCCAGAACCCAGAACCCCAGAAGAACCCAGATCTCAGATGAAAATTCTACTGGGGTCTGGGGTTTGGGGTCTGGGGTTGGGGTCTGGTCTGCTGTGTGATGTTCAATTTAGTTAAATGCTTTCGTATTAAACATAATTTGTCGCGGCCTTCTTAATTGTAGATTGAGAAATAGCTATGTATCTTTCTGTTTCTTCTGTTTTCGTTCTCTCTTCTTCTCTCTTTCTCTTCGTTACTTTGTACCTTTCTCCATCGCCATATCCATGTGATCTATAGCCCAGAACGTGCCCAGAACCACTAATGAACTTTGGGCACAGCTCCAACTCCAGCTCCAGATTCATTTCCATTTCCATTTTCAGTGTGCTCTCATATTTGTACTCTAATCCAACTAAATGGGTATGCTGGCACTTGGATAGGGTTTGGCTTTGATTGGGGATGAGTTTCCAGCTCTCAAAATATAGTTCCTGATGATAATTTCCCTTAATTAAAGAGTATATGTATGTAGAACCCTCCTATTGACCCAAAACTCTATGTTTCATTCAATCATGTATACAATATCAGATCACAGCAACTTCCATCCATTTCTCCTCGCATTTCTTTTAGAGTATTTATGCATTCATCCAAGATACTATATGTACGAGTGTTTCCAGAGTCTATTGCCTGGGAACTGCAATAAAACAATCACAAATAAGTTATAAGAAAACGAACCTCAACCAGAGACCCATCCAAAGTGGGCTCCAGCTCCAGCTTCAGCTTCAGCTCGGGCTGGAGCTCCGTTCCGTTTGGAGCTGTGGAGCCGTGGAGCAGGGTTGCAGCTTCCCCATTTTTCACGTAGCCGCGCAATGAAAGAAAACCGAGCGTTAATTAAAAAAATAGCCATAGATCAATGCACCTGATAGATGCGGGAAATGTTTGTTCTGCTGCTGCTGTTGCTGCTGCTGCTGTTGTGGCAGTGTTGCTTCTGTTCCCCCCTCCAAGGTTGGGGGCTTGCCTCTGCGGAAATTTGCCAGCGGCAAATGTGGTATAATTTGTGAGAAAAAGGCTTGGTTCCTTAGCCCTATTTAGAGCCCCATGCCTCACACACACACACACACACACACACAGCTAGTACGAGTCATAGACGGAAAGAGAGAGAGCCCCAAGCGATCCTAAGAAGAAATATCGTTTATTACGAATCCGAAGGGTGAGAGGAAGGTTGACAAGGCTCCAGGCGCTTCCTTCATTAGCATCGACGGGGAAAAACTCGTCTCTGGGGCTCTGTCTCTGTGTCTGTCTCTGACTCTAACTCTGAAGCATTTAGTTTGGGGGCTCTCTGACACACATAAGGCGTTTACAATCATTATGGGATAAATGCGGCAGCAGTTGTAGCAACTCCTCCTGCCGCATATTGCAGTGCCACTGCCACAGCCACAGCCACTGCCACAGCCAGAGCAGTGAGTGGGTGAGCGTTGCCGTTGCGTGGTTGCAATGCAACTTTCTTCTCGTCTCTTATCTTTTATGCATATGCAGCAGCAGCAGCGGCAGCGGCAGCAACGCAATGGCGGCGTCTGCATTCTTTGCTAGCCATAAAATATGCGACCAACCGACGATCATCCAAGTGCAACTGCAACAAGAGGCTGCAGCAGCAGCAGCAGCAGCAGCAGCAACTACTCTTGAACTTTACTGAGCGATGAAAATGCTCTGGCTTTGGCTCTTGCCCTTTTTCCCGGCTGGCTTTCCCCCCACCTTCCCATCTTCCCATCTTCTGCTGTTTAGCATGAGCCTGGGCTCTCTCAGAGACAGGGTTTAAATGCTGGGCAGGGTGACGAGGAGGGGAGGGAAGGAGACCATGACTTGGAGAGGGAGTTGGGCTTAAATGAGGGAGCGAGACGCAGAGGCTGCCGCACGATGTTGCCGCTGCTGCTGCTGCTGCTGCTGCTCAAGTGCCAATAGCAATCTTCTTTGTAGAAATACCCTTCCAGAGGGTAACAGGACTCCAAAGAAATGTTTGCCAGGCCGAAAGGAGAAGCAACTGCCGACTGTTTTCCAGGGTGCCATCAGCTTCGGCCATAAAGAAAGCCTCGCTTTCCTCCTCTTGTGGCTGCTTTTCTTTCTGCTGCTGCTGCTGCTGCTGCTGCTGCTGCTGCTGCCGCTGTTGTTTATTTCCCCCCGGTTTGATCTTTTGGTCTTTGGCGGTAATTTTTGCTGTGCAGCTTTTTCCTTTTGGCCAAGAAGAGACTTTATTGGCTTTCTGTACGCTGATTCGGTGGTTCGGATCGGCCTTTGCCTTTGCCTTTCGTTTGCTTCTTGGCAATGTTTTATCTGCAGAAGTTTTGTCTTCATTTTTATTTTAATAGTGATCTTGATACTGTTCCCCCGCCGCCTCCACTCCACTCCACTCCATGCCATGCCTTTGCAGAGTCCATTGCAGAGTCCTGCCCTCTGGAGAGGATCGGTGTATCGGTATCGCTGTCTTTATCACATAATGATTTCAAATGGTGCGAAATTAATTTGAATTATTACTGTTATTAGCTGTTATTTCCAGTGTAATGGCCATGGTGCCTGATCGTCTGATCGCCTGATCGCAGGCCCAACAAACTACAGTTATGGGATGGAAGGAAGGTGCAAAGAGATGGATCTGCAGATGAAAGTTGCCTCCGAATGGCTTCATGGCTCTCTTCATGGCTCCGAATGGCTGCCCAAGTCCAAGCCCAAGTCCAAGTCGGGAAAGATCCTCTTGGCCATGGGCCATGGCTAATGCACTACCCAGAGAAATGCCAACAAATTCAGTGATAAGCAATGCAAATGGGATGCTGCAACATGACTCGGTCGGGGCTTCAATTACCAATTGTTTTGGACCGTTTAAATGACAGCCAAAGCACACACTCAACACAACAGAACAGAACAGAACACAGCAAAGGCATTGTTGCCTCTCTTCTACCTCTCTCTTTCTCTCTTTCTCCATGTGGCCACATTTAAATTTATTAAAACTGCACCAAGTTCTAACGGACAACGGACAAATGCTTGGAATGTGCAACATGTTGTTGCTGCCACTGGCACTGCCACAGCCACTGCCACTGCTTCTCTTTAATGTGGAAGCTGTTGGGTTGTTGGGTTGTTGGCTGTTGGTTGTTGGTTGTTCCATGATTCCATGACCGACCAATGTGATCTTACATCTTGTGGCATCTGGGAAGCAGGAGCATTTCCACTGGCGCTTGCTTGGCCATTTGCAATTTCCATCATTTTGCATGCAATTTAATGCCATTTGTCATTTGCTTAATTGTGCCCAGGCTCCGTCTCTACGTCTCTACGCCTCTACGTGTGTCTGCCTGGTCTCTGCATTTCCTGCCTGACTCCATCCATCCATCCATCCATCCATCCACCCATCTATGGATACATCCATCCAGCCATCCATGCTGCTTCGCTGTCATTCGCTGGCTGGCTGTCCGTCCGTTCTCCCAGCTCCCAGCTCTCAGTTCCCAGTTCCTGCCTTCTGCTGCCATACCGTTTCTAATTGTGGCCAGGCACGCAGTGATTACACTGACAGAAACTGACTGAAAGCAGCGACTTGGCTTGGTGGGAATACCCCAAGAAATCGGAGAACTATCGCAGAATGAGCAAGTCTATATGGAATTCCAGAATAGTTCTCTACTGAAGCTAAGATCATCCAAAGCCACATATCGATATTTTGGGACTTTGGGACTTTGGGACTTGTTCTTGCAGTGTTCTTCGTTGGATTGCTGCAATCAATGGCTCAGTCTCTGGCTCCGACTTGGGGCCCATTTAGTTTCAATTAATCAAGTTGTCGCTGCACGCGTCTATTAGCTGTTTATGACACAACTGTGGTCAAGCTCGATGGCTTTTGAGCGGCAGTGCCACCAGTAGGGGCAGTGGCACTGGCAGTGGCAGAAAGTCCCAACCAGAGCCAGAGCCAAAGCCAAAGCCAGAGGCGCCTTGGGGTGTCCGCTTGGCGCTCATTAGCGGCGCCCCCATAGATGCTACATACAGCTACAGTTCCTGCACCGAGCTCCTCGTCCTCCTCCTGCATAATCTCCACCTCCTCGCAGTGCCATTCTGGTGCTCCATCTCCTGCCCTCTGCCTCCTGCCTCCTTCTGGTGCGCGTTCATATGTTATTAAATATACTTGTGGCAGATTGCCGCTACTGCCTGGCGGTGCTCTTGACTGTTCTCCTGCACTTCTGCACTTCCATTTCTCCGACTTGGACTTGAGTATTTGATACCCTGCAATCTACAGAGGGTATTCCGATGCACAAGGAGGTTCCTGAGACTGTATAAGATATGCAGCCTGAGACGTCTATCATCTGCATGTTGTATCTAAGAGAGTCCTTCATTCAAATTGAAACCTGACCAAGAAGAATCTTTTATCTCCGGCAGTATAGATACTCCGTCTCTTCCTGGAGGATTCTTCTATCTTTAAAGGGTATTTACACCTTTTGCTTTTGCTTTTGCTTTTCCTTGGCTTTGGCTTTTCTCTTGTGGTTGTTTTTTTTTTCGGTTACTCTCTAGGTTTCGTAATGGGCTTTAAGTTCTTTAATGTTCCACTTTGGGTTTATGTTGGTACCAGGTACCGTTGCATATCGTAACAGTCGACGTGTGTGCATGTGTGTGTGTGTGTTTAAGGGGGTTGAGGGGGGGGGGAATGGCCAAAGGTATTTCTTCTTCTTCTTTATTTTTTGGTTAAGGATTGCGCCATTTTTTGCACCCAGCTGTCACACGGGGGGTTCGTTGACTCCCATAGTCGTAGTCGTAGTCAGTCGTAGTGGCAGTGGCAGTGGCAGCTCCAGTTGCAGCATGGAATCGCAGTTGGTGTTGAAACAATCATGTCCGACGGACCAACCAGTCCAGTGGCCATTGCATTGCATAATCTCTGTCTCTCTCTCTGTCTCTCTCTCTCTGTCTCTCTCTCTCTGTCTCTCTCTCTCTCTCTTGGCCATAAGAGAGCAGTCGTCAGTCGTCAGTTGGAGGCAGAACCGCAGACGGATGGGTTGGGTTGGATTGGGGCTGGGATTGGGGTTGGGGTTGGGGTTGGGGGAACGGTAATTACCATTGTCTGCTAAATTGATTTTGAAATGCTCAAGTCGGCAATTTTCGGTGGCTCTGCTCAGGATGTGAAGATGTTAGATCTTGGCCAGGCCAAAAGAAGACCATTTGCTGGGGTGCACTTTGTGGGTCAAAAGTGGGCTAGAATGCCAGATGGGTGGCAGTTCTTCTGTGGCTTAAATTATCCCCTAACTGTTTGGCTTGAGAGATGCCAAGAGCTTCAGTTATTTCATGGATTCGAATATGATCTCTGAGAAAGAGTCTAATTGAGAGATCTTATCGATTTGAGAGATGTTCAATTCGTGGATAAAAAGTGATTAAGTTCACGATATACTTTATTTGAAAGAGTTCTCCATGCTCTGGGTACAACTCTTCAAAGGTAATTCTGTAGATCTCTTGCAGAATCTACACAAATACAGATACCTTTAATGTATATCCCTGAAAGAGAGAGAGAGAGCGAGAGAGAGTTAGATCTGTTTTTAATCTTCAGTGAACTCGTTAAGTCCACAAATGAAAGCTATTATAACAAAATCTTATGCGCGCTTCTTCTTTGGAGGTTCCGCTGGTTCCGCTGGTTCTCCTCTGGTTCTCTGGTTCGCTCTGGCAACCTGTTCGGCCTCCTCATATTTATTTCACTTATTTCCCGATTATGAATGCCGCGCATACTGCAATTTTCCTGCCCATGTGAAAGCGGGCACTGGCCAAACAAGAATCTATCTCTGCATAGATCCTCTGCTCCCATATGCATGCACATTAGATAAGCCAGAAGATACGGATACACAGATACACAGATACAGAGATGCCAGAGAGCCAAGAACCAGTCTGGATGCAATATCGGAAGAGGGATGCACACACACACACACACGATGGGACGGATGGACGGACTGGAGCTCTCTGGAGCGGACACCCCCCACGAACTAATTGCCGCTCATTTCCATTTATCGCGATATGCGTCCCGTCCCGCCCCGCCCCGCCCCGTCCCCTTCGAATGAGTTACGAGGCGGCAGTGGCACTGCCAGTGGAAACAAATTAAAATCGTGGCAAATGCTGCGCATTGGGGCAGCCTCTCTCTCGTCTCTCGTCCCACGTCCCGTCTCTCTCCTTACCTTTTTTCGCATTAACCCAGGCAATAATCTCTGCTGCACGGGGACAGGAACTACTGAGACTGTGAATGTGACTGCGACTGAGACTGCGACTGCGACTGGGGAATCGCGTGTCTCTGCAAGGTCTTCCACTCTCTGCCTCTGTTTCTGCCTCTGCCACTTGTTGCAACGCGTTGCGCCAAATGCAATTAAATCTGTGTCGCCTCCTGACTGGTGCTGCTGCTGCTGCTGCGTGTGTCGTTGCACTTGTGGCAATTGCAACTGTGCCGCATAATTGTGCCAAATGAATTTGTAATTATGTATTTGGCTTGTCTCTCGGTCGGCTCGGTCGGGTCTCTGGTCTCTGCGGCTGTAAGCCGCATGCCTCATGCAACGTTAGCCGGTTTTAGTGCCCCCTCCTATCCACCACTAACACTACCGCTCTTCCCTACCTTCCTCCTCCTCCTCCTCGACGGTCATGTCGTTTTTTTTGGTCATGTGAGTGACATCACAGTAGCTGTAACACAACACAGCACAACACAAAGTCATTGTCAACATTGTCAGGCCACGGGCAGGGGCATGTGTATGACTATGGCCCCCACCGAGCCCCACCAACCCCACCGTAGAGACCCTTCCCCATCCCCAGAACAGAACAGAGCAGAGCAGAGCAGAGCAGAGCATGGCAATCCGGACTACCGGCCATGAGACCACACAAAAAAGAAGGCTGACAAAATTTAATTAAAGCGCATGACGAAAAATTCTTGGAGAAATTGTTTGGACCCGGAAGAGGGGTAGAAGAGGGGGGCAGATCGGAGGAATGTTGGGGACACTTCTGTTTGGGGAATACTCTAACCAAGAACGGAATTGAAGCCTACAAAATATGGTATGATTCTGTGTTGGAATATACATATATCTTAATGGTATATCTTATATTTTACCTATAAATATACAAGAACTCACTGATGTGATTATTTCGATGGATGACCATGCTATGTACGTATCTTCAAGGAGGGTTTGTTAATCTTCCATAGAGTATCCCTGCATCCAATACGAATCTATTCTCCTGCTTTGATCCTCATTAAGGGTATCACGAGACAATGTATGAGATGATGTCGCCGACACTTTCAAAGTTACGCAGTCTCTCTCTCTCTCTCTCTCACTCGCTCTCACTCTGTGCTGTTCCCCTTCTGCCAGCGAGTATCTTTAGTTCATCTTTTTTGTTGCTTGGACAAGCCGTTCCAAAGTGTCAAAGTTGTTTGAAGATACAGATACGAGTAGTGCAGGGCAGGGGCATGGGCAGAGGCAGGGGGACAGAGAGTACACAGGCCAGTGGAGAGTGTGAAGGCACCACCAACTTGTGGCACCGTACTGTTGGGCTGCTGGGGCAGTGGCTGGGACTGGGCCTGGGCTGGGCTGGGCAGGGCTGGGGTTCTATTTGGCAAAGTTTGCTTGAACTTCACGCGAAGCCAATTAAATGGCAACACGTTACAGAACATGGCCCAGGGATCATCCTCCAATCTCTCATTCCAGCATCCCACCATCCCACCATCCACCATCATTATCATCATCTTGTTGTCATCATCGCCGGCCGGCCGGTTGGCTGGTTGGCCGGTTGGCCGGTTGGCTGGTCGGCCAAAAGTATTCCCAAGTGGCGATGGGATGGGGAGATGTCTTCTGGCTGTTGGCTTTTGTGTGCGAGTGCTGGAAAATGGGTCAATGATGGCTTAAATTGTGGACTGAACTGAGGATGAGGCTGAGAGCTGGTGGGGGGGCAGATGGCGGAGGGGCAGGGGCAGGGGGGCCTGACATTTGATCGCATCTCTGTCGATTGACTTCGATGACTCGATTGACTGATGAATCTTTTGCGGTTTGATTTATGATGATCCGTTGGCAAGAGTTTTCATTCAGCTTTTGCATTCGCCTTGCATTTCCTTTCCGTGCACTCTCTCTGCGGTCGGCCTGTGCTTTCGGATGATACTACTACTCCTACTCGTACTGTTATTGAGATGTACGCCGCATCATCTCTTTGGAGATGATTCCCCATCTCTCCCCATGCCTCCATCCCCCATGCCTCCATCCCCCATGCCCCCATCCTGGCTACAATTTGTCTAATGTGCCAATTTGGTCGCCCGCTTCTTTGTCTCTGGGTCTGAGTCTGGGTCTGGAGCTCCAATCAGCTGCTAGAGATCGTTAGCTGAAAGATCACTGAGTGAAGAGGTTGGATTCCCGTCTCCCATCTCATCTGTACCTCGGATTGGGAGAGTGTCTATGGCAGAAGAAGCTGCCTTCAAATGTGAAAGGAGATGTCAAAAGTGTGATTGTTTTGGGGAATATTGGGAAGTGGAACTGTTGCAGGCAGGCTTTGGTTTTGACAAAAATGTGCGAAAACGGAAGCAGCTAAAAGCTAAAAGCGAAAACGTAAAACCCACAATGGAGTGAAAACCGGAGCCTGCTTGAATTATCGGAAAATCTTAGGGAAGAAAGTACAAAGTCTTGAAGTTTTCTTTGAACAGGGTACTCCCTAGTCCATCAGTCATTCTTTCTCTCTCTGTTCCATGGCAGAATTTCCCTCTCTCTTCCTCCTGCGCTAATCGTATCAATGACAAGACAAACCAAAGGAAATGAAACCCTGAAGACGAAGAAGAAGATCTGGGCGCTTACGAGGGGGAGGCCCTATAATTTCCACACTACAAGGAGGAGTACGGTTAGGAGGAGGAGTTCGAGGAGGAGTAGGAGTAGGAGTACTCGCGTCTCGCTCACTTGTCCCATTTATTTATTTTGTATTTTTCTGCCGTTTAAATTTAATTCACGATTTGCTGCCATCGAACGAACGGCGACGCGACAAAGGAACAAAGGCAGCAGTCGAGGCATCCGAGTATCAGAGGCAGAGTGGGAGATGGGAGGGGGGGGGAGTGCAATTTTCCCTCTCTCTCTTTCCCGTTGGTGGTGGCATCCATTCCAGACGGTATGATGATTTCTAAGAGATACTTGCAATAGAGAAAAGTAAACGTTTTCGACCCAAGATGTAGTCCTTCTTTGGAATCATTTTCAGTCTTGATTCCGAGATCATCCATGAAAAGACACAGCCTATATAGACGTATACAAAGACAGAGGATAGATCTTCAGCAGAGACTTTCTTCCCCTTCAAATCAAACTAAAATTCGATGCTTTTGCTTCCAAGTATAGATCTGATGAAGATCCTGCGCTTCTCCATAGTTCGGAGACCCCTTCTGGTCCTGGTTTCATGTGGGTTAGGGTATCAGTAGCTTCTGCCCCTGAAACTGCGCTTCCTTACTGGTTTTCTCTCTGCTTCTCTGCTAACAAGCAGCTACAGACTTTTCTCTAGCTTACTTTCCGATTCGACTGCTGCTGCTGCTGCTGCGGCTGCTGCTGGCTCTGCCTCTGCCTCAAATGCTGATGCCTCCTCTTTCAGTCGGGAAAAATCTTTTCGTTCGCGTACTTAACCGCAATAATTTTTGCTCATTTGAGTGTCGTGGAAATGAGTTAAGGCTGGAGCTGGAGCTGGAGTCGAGACTCCGCTGCCTGCCACTTGGCATCTACTGGTGGCATCCACTAGTAATGTGAGCATTACTTATTTCCATTTTTTGTGTGTGTTGCCGCCACCGCCGCCGCCGCTGCCAGCCAGCCTGCCTGCCTGCGACTCTGCTTAATTCATTAATTTCCCACAGCAGCACAAGCAGCAGCAGCGGCAGCATCTGAGACAGCTCCCATCCCCATCCCCATCTCCGACTCCATCTCCTACTACCAAAGTCAATTACAAACGTGAAACCGTTGAAAGTTATCACCTTCCTCCATGGCGATCCACTGGCGAGGGAGTTGCTTCTGCTGTTGCTGCTGCTGCTGCTGCTGCTGCTGTGGGATCCGACCCGAAACCGCAATAAACTTGCAACAAATTGTTGTCGCTGCTCTCTCTAATCATTCAGTCAGTGGCGTAATGAAGTTGTTCGCTCTCTCATCTCATCTCATCTCACCCGATTCTCTGCTCCGTTAAGACTCATCTCCGTTTAGGCTCTTCTACGTTTTACTACCCATAAACTCTACCATTACTTGCCACGATTATACGATTATACGATTATGTACCCGGTACTTGTACTTGTGTAATATTTTTACTGCATTCCATGCCCTGCCCGTAAATCAGAGCCCCTGTTCTGGGTAATTCTCGCTCTCGCTTCTTTTATTGACCATTCGCCAGCCTTCGTTTGAGCCCTTCAGGGTTAGATGAACTCCCCATCTAGCTGCGAGCACTAGCTTTCTATCAAAGGGAGGCACAGGCATAGGAGTGGATCCTTCTGAATCTTTGGACTCTTCTGAAATAAGATGCTCCATCCACGACCAACGCTCTAAGAGACCTCGATCGGAAATCTATCGATGAAACTTTATTTAGATTCTAGATGGCAATATTTAACAGCATTACTGTACAAACTTGATCCACAAAGAGATCTCTCAAAGGGTCTACATTCTTTGAGTGCAAGGAGTGCCTTTTATAACCTACAGCACTATGTATAGGTATGTATCTGCAGGACTTCCCTTAGATGGCTCCCTAAAACAGGCTATACCATAACGCTGCCCAATGAAATAACCCCAACACCAACACCAAACGACTCTCTGGCAGCCAAAACACTTTGCTTTGCGTTAGTGTAAAATCGAATAGCCACCATTTATGGGTCACCAGTTCAGCAGTTGATCCGGAGTGCGGACTCCGGGGCGAAACTAAAGTGATCCGCAGCTGAAGTTCTGGACCAGCGAAATAGACCTCGATAAAGGTGTCAAGCGACGCTATGACCCACTGGAGATGATAGGGGGAGACGCAGGCGCAGGCGCAGGGAGGGTCTTTGAGGTTTGAGTCTGGACAAAAACTGTTGCTTGGCCTTTTGTCTCGGGCTTCGTTTCGTTTCGTTTCGACTCTTTTGTGTGTGTGCTTTGGCCTCGACGCATTTGCATTTGCATTTCTTTATCCAAAAACGAGAGCGAGAGAGGGAGAGAGAGAGAACTTACGATTGGAAGATACACACACACACACACACACAATCGCATTGTATCCGTATCTATTGCTATTCTTTTGGGCCTGATGCTTGGACTGGTTTATATGCAAATTAATTAATACAATTCCTAGGCCCCAATCCCCAGTCCCCAATGTCATATTTCAGCGTTTTGTGCGTTGCATTCTTGGGGCCAAACAATGACCGAATATATGGCTTCATAAAGAAAGTTCTACCCAACAAAGTATCTTTGTATCTATGCATCTCCATCTGGTGTATCTCGTGTATTTCGTGTATTTCGTGTGCTTCTATGCTCAATGAAAGTGTTTTTCCCGACCTCATTTTCGGATAGTGGAAAAAATAAAGAAGATGGAAATTGGCTTGTAAGAAATGTTTCGCATGTTTATCATATTTCATGATTTTACTTTTTCTTCTCTTATTTTCTATTTTCCCCCAAGTTCGTTGGTTCGTGGATTGGCGGAGTGGCGGAGGGAGGCTGGGCACATTTTCCGTGGTTTTCCATAGCTCTCGTTGATGGCATCCCACGCTCTTAATTACCGTGCCCCATACCCCATGCTCCATGCTTCATGCCCCCCTCCCTCCCTCCACTCCATTGCCTCTTTTGCGTAGTTCAAGCCTCCGCTTTTGTCTCTTTCTGTAGGGGTGTCTCTCCCCCACCCTCTGCCCCTATACCCCTCTACCACTCCCTTTCCCTTGGTTTTGTGGCTCTTTGGGAGCTTCTTGCCTTTGGTTTGCGGTTTTCCAATTTTCATTTGTTTTCAAGGAAGCTCTCGAAATGTTTTGCTTTTCTGCAGAAACTCCATGCCAGAGGGAGATGGCCATTCTAGCATTCCCGCCCCTCACCCTCACCCTCACTCTTAGCATACATTTCTCGACTGGTGAAAGACTTTCTTCTTCTAATCACCATAATCCCCTCCCCGATTGTTTTCTCACATTCATCAGCGGATTATTGCCAGAGATTAATGGGCTATAGGGAAAATTATTACAACAAAAAATCAGATCTAAAGATCACATCAATAGTTGGAAATGGGGAAAGGTTTCTCCGATAGGGAGATTGTGTATTGTATCTTTTATTTGCTTCTGCATCTAGCGAAAACTAAGGATTACTCTTATACCATTCTTGGGGGTCATCCATTCATCCAGATCATACATATGTATGTATGTATATGCAGATCTATCCCTTACCTGCGCTTTGTCTTCCGTCTGCTAAGCGTAAAGTTCCAGTTCAAGCTCTCTATTCGTTCTCCATTTAAAAGCTAATGCCATTCAAAATTCCGATCCTATCAGCAGCAACTGCAACTGCAACATGTGGCAACTGTCAGGGGCGACAATCTACAATCTACCATCTACCATCTGCCATCCACCATCTGGCAATCTCCCACAATCTTCACTCCCAACCCACTCCCATCGGATCCAGACCACACACACAGTCTCCTCAGTCTCCAGTCTCCAGTCTGCAGTCTGCAGTAGCCAAAGAGGGGGGACGGGTAGGAGGGAGACAAAGGATTTTTGATGACATGCCCCATTCCGAATTTTAATGATTTTTATGAGTTCATTAAAAATGTATTTAAAAAATTATTATTATATTTATGAGGCCCACAAGTGCAACGCAGGGGGGAGGGGAGGGGAGACGGGGAGGGGACTGTGCCATGTGCAATTGTTATGTTGTGCATTTGCATTAAATTATTGAAACATTTTTCGCGCTCTCGCCGCCGCTCTGCAGCGCTGCCTGCTGCCTGCTGCCTGCATTGTTTCTTCTTCTCGTTTGATGGTGTATGGGGGGGATGGGGGATAGGGGTGGGGGGTGTTTTGAGGCAGCGGAGCGGCTTCATTAACTGCCATTGAAAGGTGGCCTCGAATCTGCAGAGTCGCCTCCACTCTACTCCACTCGCTGCCACCGTGCCCCGCCGTCCTTTCAAAGCTTTTCCTTTTGGGCCGCGCCGCCCTTCCTCTTCAGGTTTTTCCTCACATGTCTGTCACATGACTGACAGACATCATGGTGCTGCAACGAGGGGCAGCAGAGGGCGGGGGAAGCGGCAGCAACACCCGCAACAACTTGGAAGCGTTGGCAACTCTGGCAGCCGTTAAAACTGCTGATGATGTCTCTGCGGCTTTGTTGTCGTCGGATCAGATGAGAGATGTGGAGACGACAGGGGAGAGCAGAGAGCAGAGAGAGAGAGAGAGATGGGGGGAGGGGGAAGTGACTGGGGAGAGTGCCACAATGGCAGGGGGCAAAAGCACGAGTAGATGCTGCCGCTGCCGCTGCCGCTGCTGCCAACGCGCGTATTCATCATCATTTCTGTCAGCAGCTCCACGGATGGAGCCATGGAGTTCTCTTCCCCTCTACCCCTCTACCCCTCCTCCACCCCTTCCACCGTTCGCCTCTTTGTCGTTTTCCTCACATGATGCGCTCGATGCGCTTGAATTTTCTCTGCGCTGCACCTAAATTATATTTTTTCTGCCTTCTGTCTTGTCTTCTACCTTCTGCCGACGCGCATCTTCTTCTTCTTCTTCTTCCTTTGCGGCTGTCAATGCCTATTTTTTTCCATTAATTTTGAGTTTTTCCTCAAGTGATTGTTTTTTCCACATGTTTTTGCTGGCTTTTGAAATGGAAAGTTTACCCAAAAGAAGCCAAAAAACTGACGCAAATTATTTAAGCAACTCAAAATATTAACAAACAATAACTTGTGGTCCGAAATGAATGGAAAACTCAAGGAAAAAGAAAATGTAATATGTAGACCCCCAAGTACTCCAAATAGTTTCCAGACGAATGAACAATTGTCCCAAGTAGAGGCTTCCTATACATACTGTACATATGTATGTACATATATGCAAAAAGTATGTGTACATACCATACATATATGCATTTCAGATATATTCTATTTCTTTTCGAACTGTTTGCTACCAATAGTTTCCCAAAACAAACGTTGAAAAGGAAAGTTCAATTACCATTCCATCCTTTTTCCTCTTTTCATTTGTTTTCCTTTTTCTCTCTCTCTCTTTTTCAGTGGCTTCCTGAAAAGGAAAGTCAACCTCCGCTCCAACGTATCGAACGTGCGAGTGCGAGTATCTCTTCATCTTCTTCTTCTTCTGTTCCATTCCTCCGTTCCTCCGTTCCTCGATTAATCTTAATTTTTTTCGCATACTCGCATTCGCGATCTTTTTGTTTATTTAATTAGAAGAGGATTTGAAGAGGATTTGTTGGTCGAAGGAGAGTGTGTGGAGGTGGAGGTGGGGGGGTTCGTGTCATTAATTACTCAGCGGGCCACTCGGACACGATCTTCGGGTGGTAAGTGGCGGACGACGAACGACCAAGTGGGGATCGAGTGGAGTGGAGTGGATCC
The DNA here is from genome assembly GCA_005876895.1 of Drosophila azteca. NCBI lineage: Eukaryota > Metazoa > Arthropoda > Insecta > Diptera > Drosophilidae > Drosophila > Drosophila azteca. Next base: position 4,584,812 of record VCKU01000014.1, on the reverse strand, counting down.
AAGTGCTCCCAGAGCCGCTGCCCGGCAGCTCAGCGGGTGATTCTGGCGCTCGTGTGGATTGCGCGGGACTTTGGACTTTCTTTCTTTTGGACGAAATTGCCAATCGAGCGAGCGGGGGGACAGGGGGGACAGGGGTGGGGAATGGCAAATGGCAATAGCAATGGAAATGGCAATGGCGATGGCAATGGCAATGGGAATCAAGGCAAATATCGTACTTCAGAGGTCTCTCCACATCGCGTCGCATCTCATTTGAATGTTTGGATCGCTTTTTTGCGGCTTTCCCATGGATCCCATCGTTTGTCTTTTTTTGGGCAATCGTGTGTGTGTGTGAGTGTGTGTGTGTGTGGGGTAGGGGGCGGTGGCAGCAACAGTGGAGAAAAACAATCAACGCGCCTTGAAAACGAAATTCGCATGACCAAAAGAAATGGCTTTAAAAACAAAAAACAAAAACCAAGAAAAAAAAGGTACAACGAGTAAATAGGAATTGCAATTGGGAGGGTGTTGTGATGACCCACTGGTGGGGGATGCGACTAAGCGAATACCCCTCGATGCTTGAGTTTGGCCTTGAGAGGAAACTAAGGACGGATTGCAGGAAGTGGGCCTTCCTTTTGTAGTCGATATCTCCATATCAGCTCTGGCTTGAACCCTGAGTAAAACCAGAAGATTTTTGAAGGAAATATGTTCAGATAATCTCTTCTGAGATCAGCTGGAACTGCAACACGGGAAAACTCGTAGAAGGATCTGCAAATACTTTCATTGAAAACAGTTCCAATACAATGAATGCCAATCGATTTCCTCTTGTACATCAGGCACATCCTATCTGCTCTACCAGGGATCCTCCTTGTAGATACTTGGGCTGCCATTCACTTCCTGTCATCGTCCATCAGCTACTGTGCTCTTCCAGGGTATCGTATCGGTAGGGTATCGTATCGGCGGGTAACTGTATTCCAGGGCATAGTTTATTTGCCTTTTGCTGGCTCAGTTTTCGGTTTGTCTCTCTGTTGGCCAAGTAAATACTTAAATATAGCACACACCACACTTAAATCGCATCGCATCGCTTTTTGCCGTTCCGTTCCGTTCCGTCCAGTTCGTGGATATTGTGTGTGTTTTTTGTAGCGAAAGTGAAATTTAGTGTGTGCTAAAAACAAACCAAAAAAAAAACAAACCGACCGACCGACCGCTTACGGAAGTTCCAAATTTGAAGAGATTTCTTCTACATTTTAGTTGCTGCTTTTTGCTGTTTGCTCGCAAAAGTTTCTGCTGTGATTAGGTTTAGTTTTAGTTTTTTTTGGGTTGGGATTTGGGTTGGGGTTGGGGTTGGGGGGGGTTGGCAATTCCTGGAGACGACGCAGCTATGTACGTGTTTGGCTTTTGCCTAATGAAAGTTAATTACAACATCAAAGCGTTGTCGCTGATCGCCCCAGCCACAGGCACAGCCACAGCCACAGTCAGAGCCAGAGCCAACTCTCCAGCTCCCCGATGCCCCCAAATGGGGCACAAATTTCGATTAGGCGCGGCCCAAAAAAAAAGGCAAGCCGCTGCTGCCGCCGCGCACAAATTGTGCGATGCCATTGCCAGTGCCAGTGCCAGAGCCAGTGCCAGTTGGCGGCTGGCTAAACTCTAAGTAGAGAAAGTACATGTAAAAGTATCTGAAAGATGCGAATCTGCTGCCGATGCGCAGCCTCTAACGGAGGTCAAAATCGCTGGCGACTTTTACCGCTCGCTTTTGGGGCATCGCCAAAGAGAGTGAGAGAGAGAAAGAGGAGGAGGAGGAGGAGGCACTGACCCGCCCACATGGCTCATGGCTCAGGCTCGTGGGTTCCCTGTAAATATTACAACACTTCTGCTGCTGCTGCTGCTGCTGGGGGGAGGTGGAGAGGGGGGGGTGACTCTATTCATCTGTGTATATGAGAGATGTTAACTTCAGCTCCTCGTCATTTGCATACTTAACACCTTTCTGGAAAATTTCATCGGGCAACGGGCACGGCTCCACTTGAGCCACCCCACAGTCCCTCCGGATCTCCCTCCGCCAGTTGGTAGTTGGTATATGGTAGATGGTAGATGGCAGCTGGAGATGGAGCCTTTTGTGTAATTAGAAAATCATCAAGTTGCAGCAGCATCTCGGCATCGGCAGTCGTGTGTTACTTTCAATTTCAATGCAGAGAGGCGGAGGCCGAGGCCGATGCCGATGCCCAGGCCTCTCCTCTCCCATTCACATCTTCCCATTGCAATGCATGATTTGTATCTTTGTATCTTTGTATCTGCGATACACTTGCATACCGAGTGCTGCGCGGGGTATGCTGTGTCCACGTCGCCTGGGAGGGTGAGCATGCGTAGTGCATCTTCCATTCTTGAGCAGCATCTGCATCTGCATCTCTGCTTACGATTACGAGTACTATCCGTACATTATCCGATTGGTGGCGGATAGAGTATCTAATGCTTCGGCCATGGCAATATTATTTCTTTGTTTGGCTTTCCTTTTGGGGCCGCACCTCTGCCGCTGCCTCTGCCTCTGACTGTGACTCTACCTGGAGGAGCCTCCACCTCGATTGGAGCGCCTCCGCTCCGCCTCTGCCATGACTGTGCATTGCACTTTGTGGCTATTACAATTATTGCCACGGCTATGGCCATGGCTATGGCCATGGCTATTGTGGCTATTGTTATTGTTACTGTTATTGCTTTATTGTTGCAGTTTATTGCATTGTCGGGATTCGCCATTAGGCAAGACTCAGCCTCACTCTTTTTCGCCTTTTTCGACTTTTTCGACTTTTTCGACTTTTTCGCCTTTTGCATATCTATCGGATGCCAAGATTTTCCCAACTCTTTCCCCCATCCCCCCATACCAAAAAACAAATCGATAAACTTTCACCCCGCCACTGAGTGCTGTGCTCCCATTAAGATGCCATTAAGATCTATCTCTTGATCGAATATTTGCCAAAAAACCAAATGAATAAATGGTAAAAGATATACATATCCCCCCCTCCCCCTCTCCCCATCGGCGAGCAATCAATAAGCAATTGCCGCACTAATTACACTGATTAATGCCTTATCGCATTTAAACTATCTCAGAGACCCAAACAAACCGACAAAAAGGCGGAAAAACCCCCAACAAATTTCACTTTCTATGCAGCAAAAAATCCGAAAAAAACGTCAGAAAAGGTAGAAAAAGGTAAAGAGAGCTGAAACAACAGGTGAAATCTGTGGAGCTTCCTGTGTGGGGCAGCAGGTAAGCAGCAGCGATACAGCAACAAAAATTCCATACCTCAGAGAAGAGACCAGACCCCAAGTAAAAATATATATATTAAGAATAATTATTTTCGAGTGAAGATCTCTCTCTCTCTCTCTCTCTTCTCTCAGGCAAAATTGATAACAGCAAGAGAAAGAGAGGGGGGGAGACGAGACCCATCTCCATCCCCATCCCCATCCCCATCTCCATCCCATTATGGGGTTTAATGTTGCTCAATTAAATTCATTGAGCTGCATAAGCACCTTTTCCTACCTTCCACCCAAGATCCACCAACAACTCATAATTATGCAGATGTTGGCCATTTACGGGGAGGGGGGCAGACTGACTGCCGACTGCTGCAGAGGGGCAGAGGGGGGATATTGCATGTCAGCCCATGGCCCGAGGCCCAGGTCGAGGCCCAAAGAGTCCACAAATCGCGTCTAATTAGTGACCCGCAAATGAAGAAATTTTTTGAACAAGAAAGAAACTTTAATACCTTTTCAGGGTATCTGTATTTGTATTTGTATTTGAATATAGGGTAAGTGTAGTGTATGCTCGTACTGTGTGTGTTCTTGTGGATTGTAGATCTGTGGAACAGGCAGAAATATGTACATATCTTCTAAAATACATCTTGATTGATCAATGTTCGTGGAGAGCACAACATTCTCCTCTACCTTTCTGGCATTGTTCGTAGAGGGTACTCTGGAGTCGCATTATCGACTGATGCGCTGTCCGTCAGTGTCCCCCACTTATATGTATATTTCGTATAATGATTTACCCACGAGACATGCAACTTTTGTTGTGTCTTCTTCTGGCCATCCGGCCTTCTGGCCTTCTGGCCTTCAGGTTACTGGACAGTTCTCCGAGTCAGTCTCAAATTTGTTGTTGTTTGATTTTAATGATGCGAAAGAAAGTCCACACTTTGTCCGTATCGTATTTTCTAATGATGCATATGAATCGTTTTCCTGCATATTTCGCTTTTGGCATGCAAATCCCAGGCCAGCGGCCAGCGGCTAGCTGCTGTCCGGCCAATAATCGAGTCGAGTGGCAGAGGCTAATCAATCAACATATAGCAACCAAGCAACCAAGCAACCAAGCATCCAAGCACCCAAGCATCCAAGCACCCAGGCAGCTCCTCTGACAAGAGGGAGCTGCTTTGGGGAGGAGTCTGTGGATGGGATGATGGGTCATAAATATCGAAGATGCAGACACCTTAACAGCTTCGTTTTTTTTGGCTGTTCTCCGCCTTGCTGTGCTGTGCTGAAAGATGAGTGGAAATAATTAGTTATCGACGGCACCTGTGCAGCAACAGTAGCTGCTGCTGCTGCCCCACGAGCCCCTCCCGCTGTGCCGACCAATGAGTGATGAAAACTTTCGCCAAAATGATAGTCGGTCGAAGAGCTCCTTTGATAGATGGATTCTGCAAGGTTTTTGGGGTCGTTTGATGGGGTGCCGATTCTACAGGTGCCAATTTAGGGAAAATAATACTTTTGGGAATGAGCTTGGGAGGAGATTAGTTCTCCAACTACAACTACAACTACAACTGCTCTCCCCTAGCAATGGCATCCATAGAATACTTTACTTTCTATTAAAAACCCAGCACTAACTTTTGCGAAAGCCACAGCTTCTGGGGACAACTATCATCCACATCCACGTCCACATCCAATCCACAGAAAGAGGAGGCATTCTCTCGTAGCGAGAACCAAGATTGAGGACAGCGTGGAATGGGAATGGGCGACAATGAATTATTCTCTTTGCTGGCAGTTTCGGTGCCTATTTGTCTGTCTGTCTGTCTCTAAGTCTCTCTGTCTCTCTGTCTCTCTCTCTGTCTTTGGGCAAAGTGAGTGAGTTTCATAGCCAGAGCCTAATGAAAAATGTCCAAAGAGAGCTCCTTAAACTCTAATTAAAGTTTCAGGTGTGTGTAAGTGCAGATGGTACACCAGTATCCCCCTTGCCCCCTCTTGCCCCCCTCCCGTCTTTCGTGTCGAGTGTGTGTGTCGTTGTTGTGGCTCTTTCTCCCCAACTGAATGGCTGAAAAATAGTTGGAGCCAAAATAGTTGGATAGTTTGTGGATAGTTGGATAGGTTGCTAATGCTATAAACTGTCTTCAGGCTGTGCCCATTCTGTCTCTCCGTCTCTCTGTTCTCCTTTCTACTGCTGCTGCTGCTGCCGCTGGAGATCTTCTCTGAAGAGATCTTCTCTGTCTAATTAGTTGCCACACTAAACGATTTTGAGGATTCCTAATGATTAATATAATATACGAGTACTCTGTACTCTCCGTTGTCCGTCGTCCGTTGTCCGTCGTCCGTTGTCCGTTGTCCGTACCACATTTATGCATTTCTCGTGAGCAGAACATTCTCCAACTCCGAGCATAATTCCCCAGAGACACCGAAGGCACCGCACCTAACAACCGTTCTCCCTGGCTTTGGGGTTTCGGGGCTTTGCCGTCTTGGAATCTTGTGGCCATCTTCCGGTTAAAGCCATAAAAGAAGAACTCTGCTGCTGCCGCTGCTGCTGCTACTGCTACTGTTTTTTTTATTTTTATGATTTACTTTTTTTTGTTTTTTCGCACTTTTTGTGTCCAACACCTTTCTTTATTTCTTGCTGGCTACATTTCACAGAAATGTACTTTTCTTTTATAAGCATAAGCATAATTCTTGATAATTTTTGTGTGAGCTTTTTATGGATTGTCGTTAATTGAATTTGTGGCAAAGTAACGCCACAGCAGAGCCACAGTGGCAGTGGCAGTGGCACAGGCCCCGGTTTTTGTGGCAGCTGCTGTCTAATCAACATTGCTCCAATGATTTGCATTTTCAGCTGCTTAAAGCTCGGACTTTGATTCAGCTTCTGGTTTAGCTTCTGCTTTAGTTTTAATTGTTTTTGCTTCAGCAGCGCTTAGAGAGAGAGAGAGAGAGAGAGCGAGAGAGGAAGCAGCATCAGAGGCAGCAGCTTCAGTGCTTTGCCTGCCTGCCTGCCGCCTCTCTGCTTGAATAATTACGGCAGTGCAGAGCAGAGCAGAGCAGAGCGGGGCGGGGCGGGGCGGGGCGGGGCGGGGCGGAGGCATGTCATGGCAATTTGGTCAAGAATTAAAGCACAGAGTTCTATAATTTTCTGCCATTAGCTTCCAATGTAATTTTATGGCTTTATAATTGGTTTCCTTCTTTTTTTTTGGAGAGTAGTTTTCCTTGTTATTTGCATTTTCTGGCTTGTGGGTTTGGGTTTTCATTTGATTGCCACTGATCAATGGGTTTGTTTGGATTTGAATTTCGTTTTAATGGGCCAGCAATCGAACCGCTTTCGATGGCTCAAAAATTGATGTTGCGTATTCAATAGATAGAAATATTCCAATTAAAACTTCTTATATTCATCGATCTTATATGCACGATCTTAAATGCACGCTACCGAAAACAATACACACTAAACAGTTTTAGAAGCACTGCATGTTCTGTAATCTAATTTTTAAAACCCCCAATAGTATGCAACGAAAGTGGCACCACAGCTATCGATGTATTACTGATGTAGCCCCAAAAGTATGCACTACTTTTAGCCTCGCACCGTATGTAAAACTCATGTAGACTTGCATGTAGGAGCCATGTAGCGCAGCTCAAATTGTAACGATTTACAGAGCCCGAATCCCAATTTAAAGCATTTCTGACTTGAGTACCATTCCAAAGATATGTACATTATTTGTGTACCCTACCCAGAATAAAAAGACATTTGCATATTAAATCTGATTATATTTTTTGTCATAAATTAAAGTTTATTCTTGCCTTTTTACAACATTTCAAACACAAATCTCGCACATTTTCGTTGCTTTGCTCGTTTTTTTGATACAAATAAATCTTTACAAATTATATAGAGAAAGTGTTTGGTCAGAGGGGGAGGGGGGAAGTCAATATACGATGTACATACAGATATAAAAAGTGATTACATGGTTTTTCTTCAAAAAAAGGAATGGATAGTAAACCGTAGAAGCCTTTGTGCAATTTCTAAATACATTTTCTACTTTCCATTCCTGTCCTGCTGCATTTTCGAACAAAAATTGAACTGCTCTCAAACTGTCAGCGAATTAGGCAACGAATGGAATGGAATGGACATGTATCCCTAAGATACCAAACCCTACTTTTGGCACACACCCACCCACATCCACATGTCCGCTCTCCTTCGCTCTTTTTCTCTTTTGCTCTCTCGCTCTTTTGCTCTTTGAAGTTTGCTGCAATATTTATGTTTAAATTATATCGGAAACTGTGTTTTAGTTATACATTTTCATATATACCTATATATATATACAATTTATGCGATGCAGGATAATTACGAGTATAGTTTGTTGCTATATTACATATACATATACGAGAAGGAGGCAACCGGGAACGGGAAGGGGAAAGGGGACCGGTACGACCCGACCCGACCCGACCCGACTCTGGTTCTTCCTTTCCGTCCATAAATATTCATTACAAATTATTTGTATAACAAACTTTCCGACTCTTAAAACTAATTAAATATTTATATCATACGACAAAAAAAAAAAAAAAAACACGCTACGCTTCCTTCCCAACGTCCTTCCGTCTGTCCTTCTGTCCGTCCGTCCTTCCTTCCGCAAAGCACTTTACACATTCGCGAATATCTTTTGTAAGTGGATTTTTGTAGTTTCAAGTTTTCTTTTCTTGCATTTTCTTTCATTTTCTTTCATTTTCATTTTAGTTGGTATTTTGGCGAGACTCAATTGGCTCAGTCAGTATGGTATCTATATATAGTAGCTGCTACTCCTGGCTTCTTCCTTTACAATGGTTTTGTGTGTGTGTTGTGTGTGTGGGTGTGGGTGTGTGTGGAATGATCCCATCGACCGAATGATCCTTTGGGGCAGGCAGGCTGGGAGTGCTCCTCAATCGTTGGCCATGCAATATCCCGAATAGGTCTGTATGTTATCCTCCAGGAAACTCTCTCCGGCTATGACCCCCGACTGCGTGTGGTGGCTGGGGCAGCGGTGTCCCTTGGGGCACTGGCAGAGCGAGTTGATGTTGACTTCGTCGAGGAACTCCTGCCGCTTCCGCACCGTGAAGAGCTTGCAGGGCTGCTTCCTCTGGCATCGAAGGCGCTATTCGAACAGAAGATGGAAGATGGAGATGCTTAGAATATATATCTCTCTAGGATGGGTTAGGATACTTACTGTGAGAGGAGAGCAGGCAAAGAGATAGCGGTAGCCGGGACTGCCATCGCCTATGGGTTCCCTCTTCGTGAGGTACGTCACCGAGTTCCTGGGACACCGGCAGTGGACCACCTGCTCGGTGACATTCGCCTCCGCCGCTGTGGTCAATGTCCAAGTGTAATCCCGAAAGTGTCTGGAGAGGAAAGACGAGAATCAATAGAGACGCCAATGCCAATGGAGGACCGATTCCTCGGACTGTGTACTCACTTGCACACGGGCAATTTGTGGACTGGCTGGCACATCTTGTAGTGGCGCGTCTTGTCCGCTATGGTGTGGCCATCCTCGACGCCCAGGCTGCTGGGACAGCCGCCGATGTAGCTGGTGGTGGGGGCCTGGGCCTCCTTCAAGCCCCGGTGGCCCGAGTGGCGCATGTGAGCGGACACCCTGGGGTACTCGTTGTCCTCGAGCTCTGCATAGGGAGACGAGGGCAGGGCGTCGTTGTAGTCCGGCGACTGGTCGATGTGATCCAGGTCATCCTCGTAGACGGCCCCCAGCTTCTGCATGAGCTTCTTCATGTGCATGCTCTCGAACTTCTTGTCCTGGAACTTGCCCATCAGCATTCGCTTCAGCTGGAGCATCTCCATGTCGTAGTAGCTCCTGTACTTGGAGCCGCCGTCCATGGGGGATCCGGAGCCAGAGCCAGAGCCAGGACCGCCACCCATCTGGCTGTGGCTGTGGTGGTGCAGGATCACATTGTTGGGCAGGCGATTCGACTCCGGACAGCGGCACTGGCGCTCGATCCACGGCGTCTCGTACAGATCGATCTTGGAGCAGACGGCATTCGGCGCACAAATGGGCAGATCATCCTCAGACTCCTGCAAATCGGATAACGGATAAGGATTGGAGTGGATTAGAGATTGTTTCACATTCGCTCGGCACTTGGAACGCATTGAATTTCCATAGGAATTGGTGAATCAATAAAAATAAACTGCGCTCTGAATGTGCCTGAATGTCCTTCAGAAAAGTTTCACTGTCAACAGAGTCCTTTCTTTGGCCACTCGGATGCCCACTTGATTAACATAACTACAAGCTACAAGGACTCAATCGCTCTCTGATGGCTCTCTGATGCCCTCCCCCGGTCCGCTTCTGTTTTGTTTGCTTTTCTTGAGGGGTTCTGTCCGGAGGTTCAGAGGCTCAGAGGATGTTCGGCATTCCATTAATTGAATTCTCTCTCCAAACAGGCCGAAAACAGTCCCAAAAGTTCGTCCTGGCTGTTCTGTTTGCTTAATCCCCGGCCGGCCAATAAAAACCTATGTGTTGTGTCCTCCTCCGCACGGGGCAGGACATGCCATCAAATCCAACTACCAAACTGTTGAGGGCCCGCTCCCCAACGATACACTCTTGAGGCAAGCTAAGGTAGCAGGTCCTTTTGCCGTTGCTGCCACTACTCGCATCATTCGATTTTATTGTAAGTGACTCTCGAACGACTCCCAACGACAATCGACAGAGAAGCGACAGGGAAACGACAGAGAAGCGACAGAGCAACGACTGAGAAGCAAACGACAGGTTTCCCAATGAAATTATCGAATGCAATCAATTTTTTAAGTGGAACTCTGTCGCGCACCTTTTTCTCCCCCACCCCCCCTCTCTCTCCCTGGCACATCCCTTCCTTTTCCTATTCTTGAGGGTTTGCTTTTTGTTTGGTTTCAATTTCATTTTCTCCGTCGGGTCGCGTCGCGTCTCGTCTGCTTTTTGATTTTTATTCAAATTATTTTTCGGGGTTTCGATTCGGTTTCGATTTTGGAATCCCTAACTAACGATGCGGCTGCGCTGCACCTGCCGGCTGTGCTACCTGAGCGGGCACTGGGCTTAGGGTCAATCCCATGGCTTTGGTTTCGTTCCTGCGCCTCCTGCTCCTGCTGCTCCTGCTGCTGTCGCTGCTGCTAGTCCTGCTATGGCAAACCGGAAGTCCGGAAGTGATTTAGTGCAAGGCGGCGCGGCTCAACTGACGGAAGTAAGTGCGCACACACATTGAAAAGGGATTAGCCTCGAGTCTGCTGTGGCAGGGGCACTGTCAGTGGCAGTGGCAGTGGCAGTGGCAGGGGACACCGGAAGTAGGTTAAAGCCGGCAAGAAAACAGGTTATGTTTCTCTGTACTCTGTCCCCTGACCTTTTACCTTTTTGCTCAATTGAGCACTCGCTCACTCACTCCATTCCTCTGTCTCTGTCTCTGTCCCAGTCCCAGTCTCTTCCGGAAGTAGTCTGCCTGCCTTCCTTGTTCCTGTTTCTGTTTCTCGATCTTCTCTTTATTAGTTTTATTTACTTCCTGAATTCGCTGTTCCGCTGCTTCCTTTTTTTTCTCATTTGTTTTCTTTGGACTCCACTCCACTCCACTTCACTCCGTTCTTGTTTCTGGTTCTGGTTTTGGTTCTGTCTTTCCTCCGATTCCCACGCATTTTTGACCTACTTTCAGGTGGAGGCAGAGGCAGAGGCAGCGACAGTACCAGCACCTGCCTTTTGGGGCATGTCCTTCCTGCTGCACAAGTCCTTAACCCTTTCTTCTCTGCCCTCTCCCCTCTGCTGTGTGTGCCTTGGATTATTCATATTTCAGGCAGAAGCTTCTGTCGAGGCATTGCTGAGATTCCTTTAAGGGAGGATCTACCCCCAGGACATGGCAGGATATGCCCCCTTGCTCTCGTTCGCGCTCTCCCCTTAAGCAGCGTGAGAAATTCTTTGAAATTCGAGCATGTTTATTGAGATTTTTGGAGAGCAGGAGCAGCAGGAGCAGCAGCAGGATCAGGAGGAAGGTCTCTTCTGGGTCTCTGCGTTTTTTGTGTGCTCTGCTGTGCTGTCGGTGGGGGGAAATGGCACTTCAAAGACCCAACAACAACAGCAACAGCAACACACATCACCGTTATACTTTTTTACATACTGATAAGCAGCAGCATAAAAGAGGGGGGAATCGGAGTCTCTTCTTCTTCTTCTTCGAGAGAGAGAGGGGGAGAAAGGGAGAGAAATGCTTCATCGACATTCCATTGGCATTCGCTCATGAGATGGCGAGGTGGGGCATGGCGCGGCACGGAACCGAACGGCACGGCACGGATTGAAGTAGGGGCACAGATACACAGATACTTTAGATGTTTAGATACAGATCCAGAAACAACAGAAATGAAGCTCGAAAGTTTCTACAGAACCAACAGCAACACGAAGAAGAAGAAGATGAAGCTCTGAAAAGTAGTAAAAGTTTTGCCCAAGCAAAAAGCCGAAAGAAAACAAAAGACAGAAAGACAGAAACACGAGGGGAGAGCCACCGGATTTCCGGTTTAACAGCTCCCCAAAAAAAAAAATAAGCAAAGGGAGAGGCGTGGAGTCAGAGGAAAGGGCCAGAGAGAGAGAGAGAGAGAGGGGGAAGCAAGCGAAGCTGCTGCTGCCACACTTTATAATTTGCTCGATCTCCATCCACAGCACGCGTGTGGGGCACACACACATAGAGAGCGAGAGAGAGAGAGAGAGGGAAAGGAGACAACAATTAGCTTCATGTGTCAAAGTGCAGTGCAAACGGAAGTTGAGAACGCGCCACAGACAATGAAAGAGTTGCGCCGTTGCCTTGTGCCCCTTGCCCTCTGTCCTCTGCCCCAAACAACAGCTGGACCTTTCTCATGTTGTTCTCATACAATGTACACATGTATGGGTGTACATATGTGTGTATGCAACGTGCAACGTGAGGCGGCAAGCATTGAAGAACTTTTCGACTTTTGTTTTCAATGGAAAGCCGCTGACTGACAACCCCAGCCATCCCACCCCAACCCACCAGGCCCCGCCCCGCCCCACCAAACGAGAATCAGTGAAAAGAGTATGGGGGGGCTCCAGCAGCCATTGCTCTTTAATTGAATCACAATTAACCCCAGCACACCATAGAGGGTTAACAGGCATTGGGAGGCGGCGGGAGGGCGGATGACGGAGAGTGAAGAGTAAAGAGTGAAGAGTGTACGACTCCCCAATGACATTCTTGTGGCTACTTCTAGCCTCATTGTTGTCATGCCTCGTGGGGCTGCATGAATGCGCGTTGGAATGTCACGCAACGGAAGTGAGCAAAACTCTTGACAGAAGTTCGCTGGGGGAGCCCCAAGCGGGGGGCGGTAGGGGAGTGTACATGCCGATGTATGTATACTGATGGAGAACACTATGGAGAACTGAGACATGGGGAAGTCTTGGATGAATCTCGCGAGGATGACTTACAGAATCTGCACCAAATGGAGGAAAGTACTTCTTCTTCTTTCTCCCAGGGAATGATCTACACAAAGATGCACCTGCCGCTGTTGCTGCTGCTGCTGCTGCTGCTGCTTCCCCTATCAATAACCGAAGAGAATCGACAGGACAATCAATGGGACATAAATTTCCCAACAGAAAGCGGAAGATGCTCTAAAGCAACAGCAACAGTTGGTTGAGGCTGTTTTTCTCTCTCTTTCCCCCCTCCCACCTGCCTCCGGGGTATATCCCTATCTCTGGGGTTGGGTTCCCATGAGGGCGTTGACGCACAGGCATAGGCACACGCACACACACACGCACACACACACACACACACACACACACTACGATCAACGTCCGGGGGAAAATGGAAGATGCAGCAGATTCGTGTGCGTGTGCGTGTGCGTGAGTGTGTGTAACCGTTAGATGATGATGCTGCTGGTGGCAGCAGCCTGCCGCCTGCCACAAGTGTGTTGCACCACTACCTGATGCTGCCGTCTGCCCCTGCCCCGTCCCCCGTCCCCCTGCCCCTCTGTGTTATCTTTTGTCTGTGCGTTAATGATTTTTCTATACATTTCCTTTTCACATTGTTTTTTTTTCTTCTCTTTGGTTTTTTGTTGTTTTCGGGAATAGAGTGAGAGAGAGAGGGAGAGAGAGAGAAGAGAATTATGCAATCTGGCGTCGTCATGTGGCAGAAAGTAAGCGGAAGTATGCCCTGGCTTGGCTATGGGCTCTGGGCTGTGGGCTCTGGACCGGGATCGGGGACGGGGACGGGGTCGGGGTCGGGGTATGGTCATCTCTCATTCCAATAACACTACATACCATACCATATTTCTTGCGATGGTTTCCTCTGCTGTTTACACGAAAATTCAATTAAAAATTGTTAGAAACGGAAGTGGAAGAGGCAGCAGAAGCAGCATCACCAGAGGCAAGAGGCAAGTGGCAAGAGGCAGGCAGTGGAAGAAGCTGCTTGCTGCGGAAGTAACACGGAAGTTGTTAGGTCACTCTTCATCATCATCATCATCATCATCCCAGTGAATCTCACAGAATTCCAATGAAAACTCTCATAGATAGAAAGAGAGAGTACGGGATGGGAGCGGCATCCGATAGCCGGAAGTAGAAAAGATTTTGTTCCTAAACAACAAAAAATCAAGAAAATACTTTGCATAGATTTCTGAGATTCCAGATTGAAGCAATCGAAGAGGAATCGCCTCAAGGCGACCAACAGGCACCACACTGGTGGAGACCCCGTGCCACTTTGGCTTGATTTCCAGCTCTCTCGCTGCCCCTGAAGCTTCGCCTTAACGGAAGCTTGCACCGCAACGGCCACAGAGACAGAGACAGAGAGAGAGAGAGAGAGAGCGAGAGAGATAAAGAGAGTGAAAAAGAGAAAAAAAAACATTTTCATTCATAAAAAAGCAGAAATTCCAAAAGGAAGCAACAAAAGCCAAACAGACAGCAGAATTTACAAGAATGTTGAATGGCAAACGGGGGTCAACGAAGTGGGGAATACCCTGGAACTTGTATTTGGAGAGGCTTCCAGGGAAAAACTAAAGAACTTGAGAGGAACTTGAAAGGGAAATACATCGAAGGAACGGTTGAATTTTGTTTCTTCTATGAAGCAATTACTGCTGATCTTTATTTTTCGATGGTTACTCCATATTCAACCGAGGAAGCCATAGAGCCACACCTGTGTGGGGCTGTGTGTGGCTGGTTGTGCTGCTGTGGCTTTCAACAAGGCAAACTCCTTTGGGAACTCGTAATACTCCCCACCAAAAGTCAAGGATTGTGAAGGGTATTTCTCTGCGAAACTGGTTTCGCCGGCAAAAGCCAGCCAATTGCTGCAGCTGAACAGGCAACAAGCAACAGCAACAAACAACATGCAACAGCAACTTCCCCTTGTGGTGGTGGCTGGTGCTTGATTTTTGCGTAGCTTGTTGATCGTCACAATTAATGATCGTCTACGCACCACACGGACATCCACAAACCACATCCACATCCACGTCCACATCCTCCGCCTCGCACTCTCCAAACCACAATCATTCTCAGCTGCTGCTGCTGCTGTTGCTGTTGCTGTTGCTGTGGCTGCCACAACGGAACGGAAAAAAGTAATTCATTCATTCATTCAGTCAGTCATTCATTGAGCAGCCACAAACATCGTGGCACAGTTGTTTGTGGCCTTTTTTGTTGCTGTTGCTGTTGCTGCTGCTGCTGCTGCTGCTGCTGTTGCTTTCTGGCCTTCTGGCAATTGTTGCTTTGGCCAGAAACAACAGCAACAGCAAACAAAATACAACCGCAAACTGTTGCCAAACGAAGGAAGGGGGCTTGGGGGCTGGGAGGAGGCTACAAACATGTTGCCGATGGCGGCAGCAGCAACAGCATCAGCAGCAGCAGCAACAACAACAACTTGCGGCTTCTGATGTTGCCTCGTTGAAGCGATTTTGCCTCCTTTTACGCGCTTGCCGCCAAATAAATAAAACGCGGACAAAGGCGATTTTTATGAATGAATGAATGAATGAGTGAGTGAATGTGTTGCTGCTGCTGCTGCTGCTGCTGTGGCGTCTCTTGTTTTTGCAACAGCAGCAACATGCGGGCAAAAACGCGCGTAAAACGCCAACAAAACGCTGGCAAGGCAACGGCAACGGTTTTGTGTCGGATAATTACGATTGTTGCCTCCGTAAGCAGCAAGCTGCCGCACCACTGCGCCTCCTCCTTGCTCCATCATGAAAAACAAACTCTTTGGATGCCCCCTCCCTTGCGCCTCTTGCTCCCTGTCTGCTGCTTGCTGCTTGCCCCCACCTTAAGAGGCAGGCGGTTGTTGTTTACTCAACGTCTGATGCTACTGCTTGCTGCTGGCTGCTGCCCTCGGGAGTTTTATGAATGAAAAAATACAACAGCAGCAGAAGCGGCAGCAACAAGAAGACCAACAAAAACTATACCAACACCAACTGAGAATACAGAAACAAAACACAACCCCATTCATTCATTCATCCATCCATCCAGTCATTCATTCATTGAGCTTTTGCTTATTTTTGTAGTTAATTCATAGTATCTATATTTTTATGCCACGCCATCGGTTTTTGTTTATAAACAACAAATTGCGCCTTTGGTCACGTAATTAGCACACTTACACGATCCGATCAGAGATCTTTTCTGTGTGTGTGTGTGTGTGTGTGTGTATATACGTATCCACACACTTTAGTATGGGGGGAGGGGAGGGAGGGTTCCAACACAAATTGGAACGTGTCCATCAATAACTGTAACAAGGTCTCGGTCTTTGGTCTCTCTTCTCTTCTTGTCTTGACTCTTCTCTTCTCTTCTGTTGGCCATTGAAAGCGGAAATGATCCAAACCACATTTCCGCCATTGGGAGAAAAGTTTCCACCAAGTGGCACACAAAAGCCAAGACGACAGCAACAACAGAACCCGCCAACAATGAGATCAACTAACTGAACTGAACGCCTATACATATATCTACAAATCGAGAGATCTTGTACGATCTACAGATCGTGTACAAGTGAAACGAAACATGTGCTGGGATGGTGGGATGGTGGGGGTAGCCAAAGATATCCAAAGTGTAAGCACACGCAGATTATGTGTGTGTGTGTGTGTATAAGGAAGCAGGAAGCATTTTTGGATTTCTAATTTACAGAAATTGTGTAAATACTCGTCAGATTCAAGATCAGCTGAAATGCCATGAGATTTCAAGGAAGAAGGAAGCATTCTGAGGATCCACAAAGAATGCTCGATTAGCGGCAGAGCTCTTTGTTGTCCTTTGTTTCAGCTAATAAGTCAAGGAGATATTTAGAGATGAGCAGAGAATGTATCTGGGCTGTTGCTACACTTTGAAGGTATGGAAATAAGTATAAATCTACTCTATCTAAGGTAGCCCCCAAAAGGTACAGCTAAAGGGCGTATAGGTAGGGGCAAGGAGGAGCATCTTTCAAAGATGAGATCATTCTTACAGTAGGAAAAACATTCAGAAGCTGACCCCTCAATCAATCCATCAAACTTTCATCAAAATATTGTATTCTCCCCAACCCCCCCCTCCAAAGAGGAAAAACCCTCTGCCAAATCTCAGCTTAGAGTATTCCCCGCTTCGATCTGCTGCAGCTGCCTTGTTGTTTTTTTTGTTTGTTAATTCATATAAGAAATATGTACATACATACGTATGTATATATCGTATATAGATATATGTATGTATGTATCTGTATATTGTATTGTATCTATAAAAGTTGACTTGGCGCGCGCGCGCCAGCAACAAAGTATATATTGTTGTAGAAGCCCGAGAAGTCCGTGGAGGCAGGGACGGGGGAGACGGTGGAAAAAAGTGGGCAAACTAGTTTTTTGGTATCCGAGCATCCGTTGGATCGGATCGGATCGGATCGGTGGGGCTCAGGTTGTAGGTTGTTGTTGCTGTTGCTGCTGCTGCTGCTTTGAGGCATTTTTCTCAATGGAGCTGCCTCTCAGATTGTAGACTTGGGCATTTTTTTTAGGTGAATAATTGCGGTATGTTGTTTTTTATGCAAATATTTCGTATGCGAGTGTATGTTTGTGTGTGTGTGTGTGTGTGTGTGTGTGTCTGTGGCATCCAGACACACTTAACCGATATATACATAAATATATATGTACATATGTATATGGCTATGTCCATTGTTGTTGTTGTTGTTTATTGTGGATCTTGATGTCTACTCTCTTTCAATATTTGTTTGATATTTTTTTATGATTATTTTTTTTCTTCTTTTTTCTTTTCTTTCTGTTGGCCTTTGGATTCACATTGAATAATTTCTATATTTAGCATAAAGTGGAGAGTGGCAGAAGGGCGGAAGGAGGGAAAAGGGGGGGGGGGGGGAAGGGAAAAGAGGGGTGAAAACATAAATTGAAATTATGAAAACATGATATGCGCGAATCAAGGCAACAACATCGTTGTCGATTATGGGATTAAACATGATGTTTTTTTCCAGAATGGGTGGAGGGATCATCGCAGGTCGAAGCTATGGAAGGGATGAGTGGAAGTTTCACTGGGGGAAGAATTCTCATCATTTTGAGAACTTGAAAGGCATTAGAGGATCATTGGATCATTGGCTATTCCTAGAATCCGTCGAACAGACTAGAGCGGCGATCTCTCAGCGATCAATCAGCGATCGCATGTACTAAAGCAATTCATTCAGAAGAATCGAATCGAATCGCATTGGGGGAAGGGACGAGATGAGAGATGAGACACGAATCCATATCACCATGAACTGCTGCGGCTGGTTTCATTCACAAGAAAACGGATGCCCCATCGACAATCGACGGCCAAAGAATTGATTATTTCTGTGAATGGAAAAATACTCGTGTGAATAAATTGACTCGTACTACCGACTATAAATGGCAGATCAATGATCGAGCTGAAAACTAGTTCCAATCGAAAGATAAAGATTGTGGCTAGCATACTAGTATCTCTACTAATATCGTATCTCGCATCCGATGGATGCATGGATTAGCATAAAGATGCCATAAATTGCCATCATGGGTGTGGTTCGGTTCGATCGATTGATAGATATTCGATTGCAAAACCCATGCATTAAGTATACGCACTGAAGACCCAACCAAATAGATACACATACACACACAGACACACACACACGCACACAGCTAAGAAAAGGTTTTGGTGTGGCCTAAAAAGCATTTTCACACCTGGCTGCATTCAACGCCCACCGAATCCCACAGAATCTTAACGTGGCCAAGAACCCAGACCCCAGAAGAGAGGAAGGAAATGAAATGAAAGGAAAAGAGTTGCGTTTATGTGTGTGTGTGTGTGTGTGTGTGTAGCACGCTTGATTTGTTTATGCATTTCCCAGTCAATTGGAATTTGTGGCAACCGTTGCCGTCTGAGGAGACCCCCACCATCCAATGCTTCTCCATCCACTTTTGGCCATGCCACGCGCATGCCACTCCATCGGCATCGGCATCGAGTTGTTTAGGCCAAATATGCGTGGCTGATGGCTGATGGCTGATGTCTGAGGCTGATGTCTGATGGCTGATCTGTTTGTATATGGCCAACAAATTGCTGTGGCAGCGATGCTTGTAGCTGTTCTGTTGTTTGGTTTTGGCTTTGCTTTGCCCATTCATACATGGCATTCGAGGCGTTCGCTCGCTCGTTCATTCATTCATTCACTCATTCATTCATTCACCCGTTCATTCATGGATTGACTTGCTCAGCGAAGCGAGAAGCTGACGTCGCGTCGTTGCTCATCCAGCGTTTACGTTTCCATTCATTCATTCATTCATTCGCTTGGTCTGCACATGCTGCTGCCCCTTGCCCCGCCCCCTCCCCACCCTTCTATACACCATCTCCTCTCACACACACACACTTCTTCCCCACTTCCTCGCCCCTGCTCTGCACCCCTTTTATCCATCAGGCACACCATAATCATCATCATCATCATCGGCATCGTAGTCGTCGTCGTCGTCGTCGTCGTGGTCGTATTTCATTCATGAATTTTCTTTCATTCAGCTTTGGTCTCACTCCTCAACTCTCTCTCTCTTTCTCTCTCTATCTCACTCTTTCCCTCTTGTTCTATCTCCCTGTCTCTCTTTGTGTATGTTGTTGTTGTTGAAAACGTTTTTAAATACCGGAACTGAATGTTTAGCGCTTTTAAGCATGGGAACTTTTTGTTTTCTTCCATTCAACTTTTCTCTCTGCACCCAACCTCCTTCCCCCTTCACCCTTCTCCCTTCCCTCCCTCTATACATATATCTATAGTTCTCCCTCTCATTCTTTCTCTCTGCCTTTTGTGGGATGTCTATTCGGTTCCGTTCCGTTCCGTTCTCGTATAAGGCATCGTTTTTTTATTGCAAGTTTCCAAACAACAGGAATCTCTCTTCTGGATTCTATTTTAGGTGTTTCTTTTTTTTATATGCGTTCCAAAATTTATTGCAGACATTTGGATTTCAAAATTTATGGCCCAAAGATCAGATCAGAGGTAGGAGACGGAGGAGGAGGGAGAGGGGATTGGATCTGAAGAGCATTAGAAGGGTATAACAGCTTTGGTGCGAATGAAAGATTGATAGAAATCGATTGGGGATCATGATGATAGAAATGGTTAGTGCTTTGAATTCACTGATGATTCATTCTGTGAAAATCCCTATAAAGAACCCTTAAATGGCTCCCCATGGCTCCCCATCGCTCTTTAGTCTCTGGTTTCCGTAAAGGGTATCCCAAAGTCGTATTCTACCAGTCGTAGCCCCATTGCTGCTCGCTTGTTTATACTGTCAATATTTTCCTTTTGATTGCTGTTGATATTTCACGCCTTGGCCCCACGGGCAACAACAGCCAGACGACGACTTTAGGGAGTGTTTTTTGTCATATGACATTAGACATAATAGATATCTGATACATGATATATGTGCCAGTCTCCCTCGCTGTCTCTCTGCCAAACGCTTGATTTATGGCCAAAGAATGAGGCGAACAATAGCCCCCGACTTGACCTATGATCCAGAACTCAGAACTCAGAATTCAGAATTCAGAATCCAGAATTCGCATTGTAATGGATTTCATTGGAAAGATGAAAGATCTCTATCGCTAAGGCGGAGGTGGAGGCTGGATACTCGCACGATCTGTGAGCTCTGTTCTGATGCTCTGATGTTATGATGTGACGTGATGGGTGGTTCCGGACTTGGCATTAAAACGGTTCTTAGTCATCATGCTTTGGGTTCGGTTCGGGGTTCGGGGTTCGGGGCAACAGCATTGAACTCTTGACCCGCTCTTGTTGGCTAATTGGTTTAGGGTATATCGGGTATCGCAATTGCGAGTGGTGTCCGACTTTAATTGATCAAATGCTACGACTACAACGATGGACAACGCAGCAGTAGCAGCCGCAGCAGCCGCAGTAGCCGCAGCAGCAGCAGCAATGCTCGGATCAGAGTCAGAGTCAGATCTCTGCTGCTGGGGCCGCTCGGGGGCTGCAAACAACTTTCATTTTTCATCTAGAGCGAATGCTGCTGCTGTGCTGCTGTGCTGCTGTTCGTATCTGCTGCAATTAAATGCGCCATATGCGTGCAACACAGATCGAAACAGCAGCGGCAGCAGCAGCAGCAGCAGCAGCAGCAGCAGCAGCGTATGGGCAGCGGCTGTAGCTTTGGCTTTGGTGGGTGTCAAGTGTAATGTTTAATGTGTAATGGGGTATAGGGCGGCAGCTAAATATAGCCAAGCCCCGGAGTTGGGGTTAGTCTCTCTCTACACCTCTCTCCTTCACCCTCTCTTTCTCTCTGTCTCTGTCTCTTTCAATATACGATCTATACGACTGACTATAGTGGGGGGGAACCCAGCCCAAAAAAAGTTTCATTGCAAAACCTGATGTTGCGCTGTGGCGTTGCTGTTGCTTTTGCTGTCGTTGCCGTTGCCGTTGATACTTATTGCTGGCGTGGGCAACTTACAAATGGCAACAGCAACAACAACAACAACAGCAGCAGCAACAACAACAACCAGTTGACTGGAGGCAAGCCGTTGAGCAGGTGTCTGCTGCTGCTGCTGCTGCTGACGACGTTACCTGCATTATGCAACCTGCCATTGCCAGTCGTTGCTGTTGCTGCTGTTGCTGCTGTTGTTGTTTTTGCATAGATCAATGCAAAACAGCAATAAAGATACATACCCTTGCAGATACACAAGTTTCTGCTACGGGGACTAGGGTGGGATTGGAGTGGATGTACCGAGATATGTACATATGCATTTGGGATTATCTTCAGCTATAGCTCCGACTTACCACAAAGGATCAGATCAGGGTTTCTGGTCTGTAAATGTTGCAGCAGCACTATGTACCACTACCACTACCCCTAGCTGTAGCTCTAGCTCTGGCTCTAACTATTAGCCAGGCCAATGCCAGCTTGAACTTAAATTGTATTTATTGAATATCTTCAGTATTTGAGTTCCATTAATATTATTATCTAAGTTTATTATTGTTCTTGGATTCAATCACTCACCCCCACTTGGTAGAGTATGCGCAGGTCCTTCTCCTTGTGGCCGTGTTTGCTGTTGGCCAAACGAAGTTGTTGCTGCTGCTGCTGTTGCTGCTGTTTCTGCAACATTTGACGCGCCTTCCGTCGGGACTCGGCCAAGTCCTGCTGCTGCTGCTGTTGCTGCTGCTTTAGCTGCTGTTTTTCCTTCTGCTGAAGGTCTGGCGGGGCAGCTGAGATGCTCACTACAGTTAGTGGCTCTGTGGCAGGCTTGGGCGTGCTGCTGCTGCTGCTGGTGCTGCTACTGCTGGTGGAGAGTGTTGCACTTGTTGCAACATCTTTGGCATCGTATATGGTGTACTCCAGGCTCTTGTGCGCCGCTGCCCCCGTGGCCGTGGTCGGCGTCAGCTCGTATACCTCGAGGGGGAGGCGCGTGCCCCGTGCGACCAGGGGCAGGAGGAGTAGCCACATGAATATTATTGAATGCATGATTCCCTGTTGTCACTCTCTTTCTCTCTCTCGCTCTCTCTATTTATCTCTCTTGTGTATTTTGTTGTTTGTTGTGCTCTGGTTGTAACTGACACTCGATGGAAATCGTAATTGAAATTGAAATTGAAACAATTCAAAGCTGCTGTATCTTTCCCTTTCCTTCCTCCTCTGTCTCTGTCTCTTTCGGATCAGATTTGCTGGTTGGACAGTTTGAGCCGCCTAGAACCTGGCCCCTGGCCCATGGCACAGACACAGAGCTACAGACACCATAGACACACTTAATCTATCGGTTGACTAAAAAAAAAATCAGGTTTCGAATCGATCAATCGACTGAATGTCACTGCTTTTGAAACACTTTTTTGGTTTTATCGAACACTCGCGACATTTGATCCTCCTCCGATCCGAAACGATCCTGCCTAGCAAGCTTTGTCTCCTTCGCTCGACTCCTGTCAAAGTCCTCGTCTTGGCTTCGCTCCTGCTCTTCGGTTTCTTTCGTTTCTGCACGTTCTCAGTTCTGTTCTGGCTCGTATTTCTGTTCGTGCTATTCGTTTCTGCTCGTCTGTTCGTCTGCTCGCGACCAATTCACTTTTCGAAGTGATCAAACGGAAAAACGAGCTGCTGCATGTCGGTGCTTGTCGCTGCTCGCTGCTGCTTGTTTACTCAAGTCCGCTCACGAGAGCAGAGCGGAGCGTAGCGGCAGCGGCAGCAGAGACACAGCGAGCGAGCGCGAGAGAGAGAGCACAACAGCGACGCGACGCAGGCAGGCCATGAATGAATGAACATGTTGTTCAGGGTATATTCAGTGGAAGGTAAGGCGAAACGGCTCTCAAGCTAGCCTCCTTAGGATTGCCGCTCTCTCTCTCTCTCTCTCTCTCGGGCATGTATCTACCAATCTATACTCAGATCAAGCCTTAATCTGTGGCAAAACTACGGAAGATTGAAGGTACACAAAGAAAGTCGTACTCTTCTTCCCATATCTTAACCGAAAGGAATATTCCGAAGAGCCGAATGCCCACACTTTCTGTAGAGCACTCTCTGTGAATGCCTTACCTTCTCCCAATGCATCTTGGCTGCAGCATCCATTGGTGCTGAATCTGCTGTAATGTGTGTGTGTGTGTGTGTGATTATCTATGAGACCTGCCTGGCGGGGTGTCTGTGCCTGTTCGCACGTATGTGTGTGCGTGTTCGTGTGTGTGTGTGAGTGTGTGAGAGCGAGTGTAAGGTGTCTTTGGCTCCTGCTCTTGGCTCTTGGGCTCTTTAGCCGGCTCTCGGCTCGACCTGCTCGCGTGCTTGGCTTGAGGAAGCCTCGAGGCCTCGGGTTGCTTTTGTTGCTTCCGTTGCATCCTTTTGGACGTTTTTGCTGATGCCGCCGTCTCTGCCACTGCGGCTGCGACTGCCACTGCCACTGGCTCCGTCTCTGCCGCTTTTTGTCATTTTTACTACGGCACCGGAAACTAATTCCTGCCTCGCAACGACTTTTACTCCTCCCTTTCTGCTCCTCCCGCCTCTCCTCTCCTCTCCGCTAAGTTGTGTCGCTTCTCTGGTTTCATGTTTATGCCTCATTCTTCGTAGCGCATGCCAAAAAAAAAACTCCAAGAGAAAAATCAGAGAAAGACAGAGACAAGAGAAAGAGAGAGAGAGGAAGAGAAACGGGTCTCCATCTCCAGCTTTGGAAGTTCAAGCGAAAAACGCGCGCGGTTCGGCAGAAAGCCCGCCAATTTTATGGGCCAAAG
Organism: Drosophila azteca; assembly: GCA_005876895.1. Lineage (NCBI taxonomy): Eukaryota > Metazoa > Arthropoda > Insecta > Diptera > Drosophilidae > Drosophila > Drosophila azteca. The sequence goes on along the minus strand of VCKU01000014.1, from coordinate 4,561,034 downwards.
CCGATAAGATTTCATTTGTTTACGAGTTACCTTGAGACGAACCCCAGACCCAGACCCGAACCAGACCCGGACCAGACCCTGCCACTGCCACTGCCACAACCATTCTGCCACTCTGCCACAGTCTGCCCCAGCCCAACAACAGCAAGAACAGAACTCGAAGAAGAACTCCAAACTAAGAGGCGGCCATTGTTGATGGTGTAGAGTGGAGTGGAGTGAAGGTTTCCCTCTTCCAATTCGATTTCTAACTAATCCGAACTACAGCTGATTAAAGACGATCCTTAAATATCTGAGCTCTGATGTTGCATTCCATATGGGTCCCCAAACAGTCGCTTTCCGATAAAAGAGAGCTCTTCCACATTTACTAACTTCTCAACTCTCTATTTTCTACATCTATTTCCAGGGAAAATGTACGCTGTGATCGGCCGGAGACATGGCAAGATCCTGTCCGGAGACCTCACCCAAGGGAGCGGCAACTTCTCGGTCACCTGTCTGCTGCCGGTGATCGAGTCGTTCAACTTTGCCCAGGAGATGCGCAAGCAGACATCTGGCCTCGCCTGTCCCCAGCTGATGTTCAGCCACTGGGAGGTAAGTACTATACTGGCCAGTGGTCCAGTGGTCCAGCAGCCCCTCAGCCCAGCCCATGTGGCAGTGGCAGATCTAACACTGATTGCGGCAGCTGTTGCTCTGCTGCTGCTGCTGCTGCTCCTTTTGCAGGAGGCACAAGTGCACCATATGCTGCCATGTGCTGCGTAGTGGTGCTGCAGACTGGATGCTAAAAAACCCCTCTTCTTGATCTGCCTTTCTCTCCCTTCCTGTGGTCGATCGGTCGGTCGGTCGGTCGGTCTGTAACAAAATCTCAGCTTACGCTACGATCAACCTTCTGTTACCTTCTGTTGAAGTCTTATAAGCTAAACCACAGACAGCCGAAGTAGAAGTAGAAGCTGAGGCAGAAGCAGAAGCATCAACATGGCAACAGCAGAAACAGAAGGGGCGACGTCAGCAGAAGCGGCACCTCCGTTGGCAACAGTTGGACTGAAAGTTATATGGTCCATTTGAGGGGGCTGCAGCTGTGCTTCAGATACAGTGATAGCTCCATCGAAGGCACACTGTTCCTGTCTGACCAGAGGATCGTCCATCAGGAGGGGTTCTTAGCTCTCGTTCACTGTACACCTTCCATCGAGAGGTAACCCAAAGCCCCCACTAGAGACAGCCTTCATCTCTCCCCTTCTCTGTGCCTCTGTGTCTCTTTTCCTCTTTCTCTTGCCACTTTGACCTTGTCGTGGGCCACAATTAAGACTCAAGTTGATGACTTTTTCCACTTTGTGTTGCTGGCTTTTGGCAGCCCCAAAAGACGACACTGAAATGCTGACAGACGGCGGCCGAAATGTGCGAGAGGAGAGCCAAACGGATGAGCCAAGAGATGGGACCGCGCGCTGCAGCGGATGAGCTCTGACTCAAAGCAGAGCCAACAGAAAAGATGATTAATAAAGTCGGCACAGCCCACAAAAGTGGGGATAGCAGAATGCTTGCTTGATAATCGAATACTGGCAAAACGTCGGTTTCAAATGGAATACCCATCAATATTTAGTAATTTTATTCAACTATAATATCCTTGGGGCTACCTTGAGTCCAGAATATTCTCATTCTAAGTTCAAGCTATCTTTGTCTTCAAATTCCCATCAAATGCCTCATCGAAAACCCTTTGGTATTCTATAGTTAGTCTTGTCGTCTGCACAGGAGATACATATGTACATATGTGTGTACATATGTACTTCCAATGTGCGTGTATTCTCTCTGAGTATTGGTCAACTATCCGCTCTATCAACTATCCGTGTGTCATGTGTGTGTGTGTGTCTGTGTGTGTGGTGTATATCGCCCAACCAATCGATAACAACAAGTTTTTGTATAATGACTTCCGGCGATTTTCTATTTCTCAGCTAAAGTTTTGCCGGCGACGACTACGGGATGTTGCCACTGCCACTGCCGCTTGCCGCCGCCGGTTGTTAGGTCTCTGGTCTTCATATAATTTCATACGCATTTCCAGACAGCAACAGCAGCAACAGTAGGATGGGGGGAGGAAAGTGAGAAGGGGGGGGGAGGTCTTCATATCTTTGTGGAAATCTTAACGGAAACTAGTTTAGCAGGCACAAGTGGCACACGTATCTGACAGATACAATATTATTTCATTATTTTCCAACGAAGGTGAAGCTTCTAAGCAATTAGGATTCCACATTGCCAGCAGCAACCTTTCTTTCTCTTTCTCTTTCTCTTTCTCTTTCTCTTTCTCTGTCTCTGTCTCTTTCTTGTCGGACAATTAAAACAGTTAGTGCAGCACTTTGTGCCCCGCCCACGTGGTCACCTTTCCATGCCCCCCCATCTCCCTTGTGTGGGCAGGGCAGTCCAACCGTGGGCGCAGTTGTCACGTGCCCCACAGCAACAACAACAACAACAACGAGGGCGTCAACGTCAATCTCCACTCGAGTGGAGAGTCCCCAAACTTGTGGCAATGGCAAAGGGAAAGGGTTGGGGGTGGGGCTAGGGCTGGGGCTGTTGTTGCGGTTTGCGGAATATGGGCAGGGAATTTGAATTTCTTGCTGCATCATGCCCCCCACAATGAGTTCGTTAAGCTGCAGCATCAACATCAGGACCATCAGCAGCAGCAGCAGCAGAACCAGTGGCAGTGGCAGTTAAGCCAGCCACAAAAAATCATCTCTTTGGATGACCTTTTAACTTGAGGATCAACCCAAACCCCATCCCTGATTGGAACCCATCTGAAACTGAAACCGAAACCGAAACAAAAACTAATTTTCAGTTTTCATAGTTTTCGATACACACTCGTACATACATACATACATATGTACATACATGTACATATATCATTTTTGTTTGGTGTTTTCTTGTTTTGCTGCGATTCTTTCACGGTAGATAGACAGAGACAGAGGCTAAGAAATCTGTAGAGACAGTGCGTATCATAACCAAAAATATGGCTAAAAGCAGAAGGTATCTGTATCCATCGCCCCTGCTCCCCCTGCTCCCCCTTGCTGCTCTTTCTGTGGCTACTGTCTTGCGCGCTTTTGTTATTATTAAATTTTGTTCTTCCTTTTGTTTTTTTTGTACTCTCCTCCTCCCTCTCCTCCCATTTTTCCCTGCTGCTGCTGCTGATGCTGCTGTTGCACTTCTCCACTTTCTTGCCACTTGATGAGGCTGAAGATTGTTATTATGATTATGCCCCATGTATGTGTGTGTGTGTGTTTGTGTTTGTGTGCCAGAAGTAGGGGCAGGAAGAGGTTCAAGACCTTAGCCCCAACTCCTCATCCCAAAAAAAAAAAAACAAAAAAGAAGGAGAAGGAGAAATAACATCACAACTTTGGCTACTGGTCTTACTTTTGGCCTGCTCCGTAGTAGGGCCTGCCTCTGCCTCAGCCGCTGTCTCTGTCTCTGGCTCTGCCTCTGCCCTGACTGGGATCGGATCGGATCTGTGCTCTGTGCTCTGTTCTCTCTCTCCCATTCGGAGTGTGTTGCATATGATTGTCGCGCTTTGCATGCAAGACCTCAACCCAAAACAAAACTACTTCAAAAGCATAACAGATGCAACACCAGCCACCAGCGACCAGCCACCAGCGACCAGCCAACAGCCATCAGCGACCACAAAATGTGTGTAAGAACCAAGACAAATAACAAATAATCTGATAACTCGTTTTGTATACCTGAACGAAAAAAAAAGAGTGTTCCCCCAAAGGGAAAGTCCACACCAAAGGGAGTGGAGAAAGAGTGTGAGGAAGAGGAAGAGGGGGGAGAGAGAGTGTGTGTGTGTAGGGGACATGCTTGGGGACTAGGGATAGTGCTGTGGAGCACACTGGAGTGGAAGTAGAAGGGGATGGAGAGGGAGAGGGAGAGGGAGAAGGGGAAGACAGTGCCCTAAAGTCTGCCTGGTGCGAATCAACATACACCAGTATGGCTATGGGTATGGGTATGTGTGGTGGTATGGGTGTATCTGTATTAGTGCCGCCAAGTGTTTATCCAAGTGGCTATGGGCCCAAAGGATTGTTGTTGGTCTTAAGTGGAACGTGGTTTGCATTGTCCCCTCGCTGGCTCGCTGGCTCGCTCGCTCGCTCTCCCGCTTGCTGTCAAAATGACGCTCGTCCGTGTCCCGTGTCCGTAGCCCCGAGGCTCAACAGATTCGAGGCCCCGCGACTCGGACGAGAGTATCTCTTGAATCAACTGAAATCCAAGGTACACTTTGGTATAAGGCAGATACAGATACCACTCCCTAAGGACACTAGACTTTTAGACACTCTCTCTCTCTCTCTCTCTACTTTGGTCTCTTGCAATCTCTAAACTGTATTGGCCGTACTGGCTGTCATTAGTGTGCCCTGAATAACCTCACCTTCTGCTTGAATATACCTTGCTCAAATCGACTCGTGGCTGGCTGGCTCTGTGGAGCCTTTGCTCAACGGGCATGCGCAACGCCCAAGCGAACGGCCATTTGTGGTCTGTCTCTGTCTCTGTCTCTGCCTCTGCCTCTGCCGCTGTCTCCATCTCCATCTCTGGTTTTGGTTTTGGTTCTGGCTCTGGCTCTGTTTCTGGCGCGCGATAATAATCTCAAGTTGGTCTTTTGGTCGCGGTCGCAGCAGCGGACAAACAGACAGCGGCGGACACGGGGACACAAACAGACGGACAGACGGACATACGGACAGACACTCGGCGTATTTCGGTAGCTGCCGCGTAAATTACCTGCATACAAACACACTAACATTTCGAGAATACAGACACACACACACACACATATACATACTCGTATGTGTGGATGGGATCGAGAGAAAAAGAACATACATACATACATACATACATATACATATATGTATGTACATATGTTTGTAGAAATGTGTGTGTTTATGTCACGTCGTTTGCTTTTTGGATTTTTGTTTTGGTTTTCGCGGCTGCTTCAATATTTTTCTTAATATTTCTTTTGCTCGCCGAAGAGAAGGGTCGGGGTTGGTGGGAAGGAAAGAAGTGAGGTGTAGCTGGACAGGGGTATTGGTGGTGGAGAGGTGTAGTGGGGTAGAGGTGGAGCCCTTGTAGAAGAAACTGCCGAGGAGATTGGGGCCTGACTTGGCTGCAATCTGGAGCGTGGTGGCTGCATCGGTGTGGATGGATAACCCAACTCTTTGGGAGTGCTTCCAGGACACTGCCAGAAAGCAGTCGATTAACAGCATGAAATCTGGAATATTCTTATATGAAGACCGGCTTCAAGTGAGTCAAGCAAACAGTTATCCAAAGTATCTAATTTGGCTGAAAGTCTACCAATGTTTTGACTGAATTTTAATTCCTATTTGCAGGACTCCCTTTCTGCTTAAGATCTCCGAAAGAGAGAACTAACTCTCTCCATAACTATTGATTCTTGAAAACCTTCTCTGATCTTGAGTTAACCAAAATATATTCCCATTACGATCACCATTTTCCCCTTGAATTCATTGGTCTAGGAAACGGTCCTCCTTTTCCATATCGCATCTGATATTTGTCTCTCATAGTTTTCTCTCAGTGATATCCACGCGGGTTGCTCATTTGTCTGGCCCGGCTCAGACGCAAGCTCTGCGCACTTCTGGAGCACTTCAGCTGCCACAGGGTCTCCTTGTACATCTCCTTCTACTGCCCCGCTCATTGTGTGCTCTTGACGAACCGTTGTGTTCTGTTCTGTTCTGTTGTGTTGTGCGTAGGGCTGCCCAGAGGATGGTACGAGGATGGAGATGAGAATGGGATGGGAAGTTCTTGCGCATGCGCAGCCATTGGCAAAGGATGTCTGTCCGCTTTGTCTTCTCAGTGCATGTGTGTGTGTGTGCGTGAGTGTGTTGTGACAGGGATTGGAACTGCGACTGAGACTGAGATTGGGGATTGCCTTACCCTTTTCGAGGACTACTGCATGGCTCCCCGTGTGATTCCCCTCCCTCTGCCCCATCACTTAGCGTTGTTAGTTGTTGTTAAACAAGCGAAACGTTGTGCCCGATAATGATCTACATGGGGAAAGGGGAATGGGAATGCGAATTGGAATGGGATCGAATCGGAGGAATGGGGTAGTAGGCAGGCCAGAGCACGCCAGGCCAGGCCAGGTCGAGGGCCCGCAGTTTAGCGTAGTGCGAACAGATGGCTGGAAAGAAGAAGCACACTCTTGGCAGATCCTGAACCAGAGGGAAAAGGCCAAGCCAATCCACCCAACGGCATCGCGTCTCAATCAGTGTGTAGGTAAGCTCTTGCCTTGCCATTGATGAAGATGAAGATGAGGCTGAGGATGATGGAATGGAATGGAATGGGCTGGACTGGACTGGAATGGAAGGGAGCTGGTATTGAGGCAGCGGATGAAGAGGTTTTCCAATGAACAGCACGCCTGACACCCGCCCGCTGTGTCAACTCAAGTGTGTGTGTGTGTGCTGGCTGTGAATGCAAGTCCTTTCCCGTCCTTACACGTGAAACAAACAAAACAATACAAAAACACAAAAAAAAACATCACACAACGCAACCCCAGAGGACAGGAGAGTGTCTCTACTCTCAAGTGCGCGCAGGAGGAGGCAATCATCAATCAAAGGACCAAGGAGACGGAGTGGCAGAGGGAGAGGCAGAGGGAAAGGGAACTTCTTCACGCCATTCAGTAAAATATTTCTGCGTATCCTGGTGTGCCTTATCACGCAATGGCGAGTCCTTTGAAAGTCATTAAACCTTCTTCGGCCCTAGACCCATTTGAATGTCTTCGCTGTCCTTTGTGGCACCCTCTTGAGCCCGACAATGAAGATGTGAAAATGCACGCTTTCCCTGATGAGGCCACGGCCGGGAGACAATAGCAAACGCCAGGCAGAGGCATCACGTAAACGTAAATCCAATCACGAACCATAGTCCCAGGTCTTCCTCCCAGGTCTTCCTCAGGCCCAAACGTAGGCGCAGGCGCAGGCGCATAGACCGAGCGACGCCTTTTGTTCCGTCTCAAGTGCGTAAATGATTTCCAGGAACTTTATTCACACCGAATTCGTTGTCTGTCTGCTTACAGGTGATTGATATCGATCCCTTCTGGCTGCCCAGAACCGAGGAGGAACTGATGCACTTCGGCGAGAAGGCCGACTCCGCCAACCGGGCCAAGGTCTACATGGACAGTGTGCGTCGTCGCAAAGGCCTCTTCGTCGACGAGCAGGTGGTGGAGCATGCCGAAAAGCAGCGCACCCTCTCCAAGAACAAATGATTCAAGGTAAGAACTTGGTCTATCATCTACATACACATCTACATACATATCTACTTCATCCATGTTTATTTTTATTGCTATACAAAAAAACAAAAAAAAAAGAGGTAAATGCGGCGTGCAGCTGGTATTTGTCCTCCTCTTGTGACGTCGGTGACAAGGCTGATTCGATGTTGGGGTCTTTAATCTACATACATATGTCTTTTTTACTGCTATACACAAACAAAAAAAAAAAAAAAAAAAAAAAAGAGTGAGGTGCAGCGTTCAGCTAGTATTTGTCCTCCTCTTGCGGCGGGGCCAAGGCCGTTTCGATGTTGGGGTTGATCAGGCCGCTCTCCTTCTCCGGAACTTCGGGGACGGCCAACGGCAGTTTGCCCAGAACAATGTGAATGCATCTGCAAGAGAGTAGGATTCACACCCGACAGGACATTTTAGATCTTGGCGTCACTTACAGTATCAGCAGAAAGACCGTCATCTGGGTGGCGATAGTCAGCATGAAGACACTGCCTCCGTGGTTGGTGTTTAGGCTGGCGCGATAGATCTGCGAGTAGCAGACCCCACTGATGAACGGCACCGCATTGTCGCACACTGAGAGCAGGGCAAAGACCTTGCCACGCTCCGAGGTGGGGACTATCTTGGAGGTCATGGCCCGAATCATGGGACCCACAATCGGACCCAGACTGCAGACCACAGCACCAGCATAGAGTAGCTTGGGAGTGGCGGCAAAGAAGTAGAAAAGACGGGCTATCGAGTGGGCCCAGGCGCCAATGAAGATGATGGTCTGGAGTGGATCATGGACATAGATTGTATAGATTGTATTCATGCTGCTGTTTGATGTTTCTCACCGTATCACGCCACCCCAGAATCTTGTTCATGAGCGGCACCGCCAGGAGCATGGCAATCACATAGGCCGACGACTTGAAGGTCTTGAAGCTGCTGAAGGAGCTCACCTCCCACTTGAACTTGTCCAGCGTGTACAGATAGAGGTAGCTGCCCTCGTCCCGCTGGAATGTGTACAGCGCCATGCTGACTAGCAGGATGATGAGGAAGCTACGTCGATGGCCCCGGCGGGGCTTCAACAGCACGCTGAACGAGTCCTTCACGTGCTGCTTGTCAAAGAAGTCGCCCCAGATGCCGCACCAACCCAGCTCCCTCAGCGAGCGTTGTCGGGGCGTGGTTTGCCACTAAGAAGGGGTCGGATAAGGATTCAGGATGGTTCTGGATGGGCTCTCAATGGGATGGGAACTCACCTTCAGGGCGAACAGAGTGTAGAGGATGGCCAGTGCCAGCAGGGAGGCGTTGACCGCAAACATGTCGGCATACGACTGATGGAAGGTGTTGTAGAAGAGGTATGAGCCGAGGGCCACGCCTGTGGGCATGGCACTCAGATACATCACGTCCAATATGGTCACCCGGATGGTGCGCTGCTCCACCGTGGATATGTCCGAAATGTAAGCAAAGCATGAGGCGAAAATGGCCACATCGGCTCCCGTCAGAGCCGAGGGCAGGGTGGCCGTGTAGATGATATTCTGCACCGGCCAATGGGGCATCTTGGCATTCACTACAATCATCGTGGAGTAGATGAACTTGCCCACCAGGCCCATCAGCAGCGGCAGCTTCCGGCCGCGACGGTCCGAGAAGGAGCCCAGGAACAGAGCCAGGATTATAGGGAAGATGTGGGCGGAGATGTTCTCCCACTGCAGGAACCAGGCGGTGGTGGCCAGGGACATCTTCTTGTAGTCCTCGTTCTCGGGCTTGTTGAGGTTGGTGCAGATCGCCTCGCTGAAGTTGTTGTTCACGCGGCAGGCCTTGTACAGGAAAAAGTTCTGCTCCACCACGGATGTGATCATGAAGGCTAACATGTACAGGAACATTGTCGGCTCCACGGACGTGGAGGTGATGGCGTGCCAAAGCCACTGGCAGGCGGTGCGACGGGGCCCCCCCTGCTGCTGCTGGCCCACCACCGCCACTTCCCCACCCACACTGCTGGTGGCACTCGCTTGGCTGCCGCTGCCGATGCTGCGACGCCGTTGCGTTTCATTTCGTGCTGATGCCTGAAAGTATGCAATGGGTTTTTAAGCACTAACTGAACTTCTAGACTGACTGAAAGAGTTGCTCCATTCGTTTGGGTTTCTCTTTTTTTTTTTTTGTCATTTTCCTTATCTTCTATTATTACTTCTTTGGGGTTTATTTTCCCTGTTCTGCTCTGCGCCTTTTTCCTGCTTTTTTTGTTGTTTTTTGTTTGTTTAATTGACTTAAAAACCAGTTTTATTTGTTTGCAAACAGAAAAAAGGGCAGCAGCAGCAGCAGCCTGAGAGCCGGCTCTCACTAGAACGTACTTTAACAAGCCCAGTTGCCCTCTCTTCGCGCCGTTCTCACTCATTTGAAGCGTTTGTTTTTGGGAGAGAGTATACACAAGCTACCATCACTGCTCACTATTCACTATTCACTATTCTCCCGTTTCGATGGCACTCAGATTATTGCTGGGTGTAAACAAAGCGATAAGCTTGTTGGCTTCTTAAATTACATTATTCAGAGTAAAGCGATTTGGGTTGGGGGAATATCGGCATGGAAATGTCGCCGTGTAGCACTTTGAATCAATATTGAAAGCATTTATCACAAATTTGTAAAACAAAAAAAAAAACAAAAATAGTGTTTTGGAACCACTACTCTCTCTCTCTCTCTCTCTCTCTCTCTCGCGGTCTGTCTGCTCTTCAAGGTCAGCCACAACATGCTTCGCTTCTGTCGTTTCGAGTGGTGGTCTTTGGTCTTTCTTCTATCTGTTTTCTGTTTTCTATTGTCGATCATCACACGTACGTAATCATGGAGAACATCGCGTTGCGCCAATTTGCGTCTGTTTTTTGCCGCGAAATATAAGAATTAATTGCATTAAGCATTTGTTTGTCACTCTGAGCAGGCACTTCGCGTGTTCGCTTGTTCGCTTGTTCAATTCAGCCGAGCCAGCACAAACAACAAACCAGTTCAAACTGTTCATTCGCATCACATTTGACACACTCACACGGGCACTCGCAAGCACTCACCTCTGTCGCGCTCATTTCGACTCTGCGCACACGCTGCGCTCTCGCTCTCCGTGTGCGGCAGAATATGGGTCTGTTTGTTCACTATATTCCCGCTTAGGTGGAGGTCAAGGTCTATCGGAAGCTTTTATGCTCGCTCTCTCTTGCCGCCTCTCTTTGCAACAGCTTTCGATTTGAATTTGAAAAGTAACCGCTTCTTTAGCTTTGCATCAGCCGCCTGCCCATTTGTCACTCGATTCAGATTTTCAGCTGTGGAAAGCGAAGTCGTTGGTTTTCTCCTTTTTATCAAATGTTGAAGTGAAGTGTATTATTATCGGCACACCGCAGAGCTTATAAGCTCATATTCTCATATTCTTAATGAGCGTCTTACCGAACTTTATTGTCTGGTCTTTCCAGGGGCTTATCTGTCGTTAAAGCCGCACGTATATTTGTTCACTATCCGCTCAAGATCAATATTTTGCCATGGGGAGATAGCCAACGGCAGTGTAGCAACAATGCCAACGATAACGGCTAACGGCGGCTATGAAGTTTAATTATAGTCTAATTGATTTAAGATTTTCAAAATTACCGTCCATTAAGAGCGGTAACTATTGTCTGGGAACACGATTGGGACGCGACTAGAGCGATACGGCCAGCTGTGGTTGCCTTTAACTGAACTGATTTTTGCTGGTTGCTATACCCTGTGCGTTCCCGTTCCGTCTCGTCTCGTCCCGTCCCGTTCTGTCTCTGTATCATACTGTATATCATATACAAACCTCTGCAGACGCGCCTTTGTTTGGCTGAAATTTCTATTGCACAATGCGAATCCGAATCACAGTCTGGACGCTCAAAATACTTCACCCGTATTCCAACTCGACCGCGCGATCTCCACCGACGGCAACTCGGGCGCCAAGTGCAGCTCCTATCCGCGCCGATCCGCTCCGTTCATCCAATAGCTCGCTCGCCCCGCTTATCAGAGAAAGCGCTGATACCGGACTCGCCGCCAGAGTGTCGAGTGGTGCCATGCCACGGATGGCATGGGCATTCCGCCTTCTGTTTATTTATTAATTAAGAAATCCATCCGACAGTTATTTATTTCATTCGGAGAATACACTACAGCTTTTCTACATATTGCATGTGCCTAACCATCTGTTCTTTCATTCTAGGTTTCCACAAAGCTACATATGTACTTTTGGGATGGCAATGGATTGTCGGATTTTACATTTTACATACATATCTACACATGTATGCAGACATTCATTTGTAGAAAACTAAATTGTAAAAAACCCCAGAATGTTCAAAGTAAAATAAATATATATTTTTGTATTTTTATTAAAGATAAACTGCTACTGATATACTGACAGATTCAATGTTCAAGATCTTTTGGGAACAGCGTGACTGAATGGATGTCTGAGGCCAAGCGGTTGGCAGGACTCCTCCGGTCACGTAAAGGTAAGCCACGCCCAACTCGGTCCGTATAAAGTCGAGATATGGCCAAACGCAAATTAAATTGGACTCTAAATCGGCGGCAATGAAGATATTTCAAAACTCGGAACAACCCCAAAAATGTTGTTAGAAATGTAGTTCAAGAAATCGCCCATAGAGGCGCCACTGTGCGCCTCATCAAACCAGGAAACTTTGCTCAATCAGAGAAAGCCATCGCTCAAGGATATTTTTCTGATCGCTATAAGCCATTTGTGGGCCGGTCTGGGCGTACGACAGCTTAACATCCTTGATCTGATGGAATCCATAGGATCTGGGCATGATACACTTTTTCGTAAACGTGAGAACTCCCCGATAGTTTGTCATCAACGACAATAAGAATTTTGCCTAAAAAATAAGGAAATATTCCCGATCCCCCGATCCCGATTCCGATATTCCAAAAAATACATTTTAGAATTCACTTTCGAAATTCACATTTTACTCGTAACTAAACTCGTTTATGTACAACGTCAACATTATATTTAGGCCATCCAGATCGCTCGTCCGAGCATCCTGTCTCCTCCGCATCCTCACCAGCCAGCGTTGTAGATGACGGGAGAGGCCGCATAGGAAGTGTGGACGACGGGTGCGGCGTAGGAGGTGTGGACCAGAGGAGATGCCGCGTAGCTGGTGTGGACAACGGGGGCAGCGTAGGTCTTTACCACGGGAGCGACGACATCCTCGACGACATGGGCAGAGCTGTGGACCACCGACTGGCTCTGGTGGGAGACAGAGGTGGGAACGCTCTTCACCACGGCACCAACCTTGGCCAGGTAGGGCTCCTGCACGATGGTCGTGGTCGCTGGGGCGGCATAGACCACGGGGGAGGACTCCACCAAGTGACCGGGACGGGCAGCGGCTACGGCGAGGAGAGCAGACAATACCACCAACTTGAACATTTTTAAATAGTTTGGTCTGTATTGACTGATTGGGACTGGAGTGATCGGATCGAGCTTCTTGCGAGAACTGTGTGTGGTTGTGGAGCTGCTGCAGTGGTTTTATATAGCTCCCGTTTGGGCAGAGACTTGGCTTTGACCTTCAGAGCCGAGCCACACGCATACATAGCACAGTATCGATGTGTGGACTGAAGCCGCGTCACAATTCGAGCCCCAAATCAAACCCGTATCAGATTCTGGGCATAAGCAATTGGGCAACAAGCAATTAGCGTCGGTGGGCGGCTTAGCCAGCACGGAGACCACCAGCAAGTCCGCAGAGTACAGCGAGTGGTTCCGAGACCATTAAAGACTCTCGAGGGCCTCTGGTGACTCCTCCGCGGCTGCATTACTTGCACTTTGAGAGCGTGAACCAGGGTCAAGTCAACGTGCAGCGAGTGCGCGAGCTTTTGGTTTCGGATCTTGGGTATTGGTTGGTTCATTTTCAAATTCAGTTTCAGTTTTTCTTTCAATTGAAAGTCTCATATTTTATTGTCCGAGCGAGGGCCAACTTGTACTCGTAAATGTTTTAATTAAACTTCTCTGCGACGGCAACGACGGCTGCGTCGGCAACTGCCCCGAAAATAACGACTATGGACAATGCCCGTACTATTCGTATTCATTTTCGTACTATATAAGACTGGTCTTGTGGATGTCCCACTATCAGTCAGCCTCATTCGCTTCCACAGCAGCACAACACAGACCAAAAACACAAAATCCCCTCAACATGTTCAAATTGGTAAGTCATCCAGCCGAATCCGATCACCGCACTCTCAGAGTTGACATCCTCCGTTATTTGTTCCAGGTGGTGTTGTCTGCTCTCCTCGCCGTAGCTGTCGCTCGTCCTGGCCATCTGTATGAGTCTCCCCTGGTCTATGCCGCCTCAGCGACCACGACCATCGTGCAGGAGCCATACCTTGCCAATGTGGGTTCTGTGGTGAAGAGCGTTCCCACCTCTGTCTCCCACCAGAGCCAGTCGGTGGTCCACAGCTCTGCCCATGTCGTCGAGGATGTCGTCGCTCCCGTGGTAAAGACCTACGCTGCCCCCGTTGTCCACACCAGCTACGCGGCATCTCCTCTGGTCCACACCTCCTACGCCGCACCCGTCGTCCACACCTCGTATGCGGCCTCTCCCGTCATCTACAACGCTGGCTGGTAAGGACACGGAGGAGACTGGATGCTCGGACGAGCGATCTGGATGGCTTAAATATAATATTTCTGTTGTACAAACGAGTTTAGTTACGAGTAAAATGTGATTTTCGAAATTTAATTCTAAATTTTATTTATTGGGATATCGGAATCGGGAGGGGATCGGGAATATTTCCTTATTTTAAAGGCAAAATCCTTATTGTTCTGGATGCCAAACGATCGGCGGTGTCCTCACGATTACGAACAAGTGTATCATGCCCAGATCGGTCAAGAAATGGCGTAGAAAACGCAACATTTCTTAACAGGAAAAATATCCTTGATCCTTGATAAGGACTTCATCACACCAAGGATAATTTTCCAATCAAAGGAAGCTATCGCACGCCCAGATCGGCCAATAAATAACGGAGAAAACAAGCTTTGAAAAAATATCCTTGATCCTTGGTCCTTGATAAGGACTCCATAGGATCGAGGACCTTATTGCGATCACATGGAGCTATTGCACGCCCAGATCGGCCCACAAATAACGGAGAAAACAAGCTTTGAAAAAATATCCTTGATCCTTGGTCCTTGATAAGGACTCTATAGGATCGAGGACCTTATTGCGATCACATGGAGCCATTACACGCCCAGATCGGCCCACAAATAACGGAGAAAATAGGCTTTGAAAAAATATCCTTAATCCTTGGTCCTTGACAAGGACTCAATCTGATCAAAGACTTTATTCCGATCACAGGGAGCCATCGCACGCCCAGATCGGCCCACAAATAACGGAGAAAACAAGCTTTGAAAAAATATCCTTGATCCTTGGTCCTTGATAAGGACTCAATAGGATCGAGTACCTTATTGCGATCACATGAAGCCATCGCACGCCCAGATCGGCTCACAAACAACGGAGAAAGCAAGCTTTAAGAAAATATCCTTGATCCTTGGTCCTTGATAAGGACTCAATAGGATCGAGTGCCTTATTGCGATCACATAAAGCCATCGCACGCCCAGATCGGCCCACAAAAAACGGAGAAAACAAGCTTGGAAAAATATCCTTGATCCTTGGTCCTTGATAAGGACTCCATCGGATCGAGGACTTTATTCCGATCTCAGGGAGCCCTCGCACGCCCAGATCGGCCCACAAACAACAGAGAAAACATCAAAACAAAATTTGCGTTGTTGTTGTTGTCAATTTGTTGTACAACAAATGGTTGTTGTTGTGCAAAAACAACTTTTAACTTGCGACCGCTCAAATGGCCGAAAACCAGAAATTTCAGATCTGGGATACCAGGCGAACAGAAATCAGCAGCAAGCAACTTGCAAAAATGCAAAAACTAATAATCGCTGCATACTTTTGGGGGCAAAAATCCAGCGACCTTCTGCTGATTTCTGTTCGCCTGGTATCCCAGATCTGAAATTCTGGTCGCAAGTGAAAAGTTGTTGTTGTACAACAAATGGACAAAACAACAACAATGCAAATTTTGATTTGATGATTTCTCTGTTGTTTGTGGGCCGATCTGGGCGTGCGATGGCTCCCTGTGATCGCAAAAAGGTCCTCTATCCGATGGAGTCCTTGTCAAGGACCAAGGATCAGGGATATTTTTTCAAAACTTGTTTTCTCCATTATTTGTAGGCCGATCAGGGCGTGCGAATGCTGCCTGTGATCGGAATAAAGTCCTTGATCAGATTGAGTCCTTGTCAAGGACCAAGGATCAAGGATATTTTCTTAAAACTAGTTTTCTCCGTTATTTGTAGGCCGATCGATGCGTGCCATGGCTCCCTGTGATCGGAACAAAATCGTTGATCAGATTGAGTCCTTGTCAAGGACCAAGGATCAAGGATATTTTCTCAAAGCTAGTTTTCTCCGTTATTTGTTGGCCGATCTGGGCGTGCGATAGCTTCCTTTGATCGGAAAATTATCCTTGGTGTAATGAAGTCCTTATTAAGGATCAAGGATATTTTTCCTGTTAAGAAATGTTGCGTTT
Organism: Drosophila azteca; assembly: GCA_005876895.1. Taxonomy (NCBI): domain Eukaryota; kingdom Metazoa; phylum Arthropoda; class Insecta; order Diptera; family Drosophilidae; genus Drosophila; species Drosophila azteca. The sequence goes on along the minus strand of VCKU01000014.1, from coordinate 4,545,262 downwards.
TCTACGCCATTTCTTGACCGATCTGGGCATGATACACTTGTTCGTAATCGTGAGGACACCGCCGATCGTTTGGCATCCAGAACAATAAGGATTTTGCCTTTAAAATAAGGAAATATTCCCGATCCCCTCCCGATTCCGATATCCCAATAAATAAAATTTAGAATTAAATTTCGAAAATCACATTTTACTCGTAACTAAACTCGTTTGTACAACAGAAATATTATATTTAAGCCATCCAGATCGCTCGTCCGAGCATCCAGTCTCCTCCGTGTCCTTACCAGCCAGCGTTGTAGATGACGGGAGAGGCCGCATACGAGGTGTGGACGACGGGTGCGGCGTAGGAGGTGTGGACCAGAGGAGATGCCGCGTAGCTGGTGTGGACAACGGGGGCAGCGTAGGTCTTTACCACGGGAGCGACGACATCCTCGACGACATGGGCAGAGCTGTGGACCACCGACTGGCTCTGGTGGGAGACAGAGGTGGGAACGCTCTTCACCACAGAACCCACATTGGCAAGGTATGGCTCCTGCACGATGGTCGTGGTCGCTGAGGCGGCATAGACCAGGGGAGACTCATACAGATGGCCAGGACGAGCGACAGCTACGGCGAGGAGAGCAGACAACACCACCTGGAACAAATAACGGAGGATGTCAACTCTGAGAGTGCGGTGATCGGATTCGGCTGGATGACTTACCAATTTGAACATGTTGAGGGGATTTTGTGTTTTTGGTCTGTGTTGTGCTGCTGTGGAAGCGAATGAGGCTGACTGATAGTGGGACATCCACAAGACCAGTCTTATATAGTACGAAAATGAATACGAATAGTACGGGCATTGTCCATAGTCGTTATTTTTGAGGCAGTTGCCGACGCAGCCGTCGTTGCCGTCGCAGAGAAGTTTAATTAAAACATTTACGAGTACAAGTTGGCCCTCGCTCGGACAATAAAATATGAGACTTTCAATTGAAAGAAAAACTGAAACTGAATTTGAAAATGAACCAACCAATACCCAAGATCCGAAACCAAAAGCTCGCGCACTCGCTGCACGTTGACTTGACCCTGGTTCACGCTCTCAAAGTGCAAGTAATGCAGCCGCGGAGGAGTCACCAGAGGCCCTCGAGAGTCTTTAATGGTCTCGGAACCACTCGCTGTACTCTGCGGACTTGCTGGTGGTCTCCGTGCTGGCTAAGCCGCCCACCGACGCTAATTGCTTGTTGCCCAATTGCTTATGCCCAGAATCTGATACGGGTTTGATTTGGGGCTCGAATTGTGACGCGGCTTCAGTCCACACATCGATACTGTGCTATGTATGCGTGTGGCTCGGCTCTGAAGGTCAAAGCCAAGTCTCTGCCCAAACGGGAGCTATATAAAACCACTGCAGCAGCTCCACAACCACACACAGTTCTCGCAAGAAGCTCGATCCGATCACTCCAGTCCCAATCAGTCAATACAGACCAAACTATTTAAAAATGTTCAAGTTGGTGGTATTGTCTGCTCTCCTCGCCGTAGCCGCTGCCCGTCCCGGTCACTTGGTGGAGTCCTCCCCCGTGGTCTATGCCGCCCCAGCGACCACGACCATCGTGCAGGAGCCCTACCTGGCCAAGGTTGGTGCCGTGGTGAAGAGCGTTCCCACCTCTGTCTCCCACCAGAGCCAGTCGGTGGTCCACAGCTCTGCCCATGTCGTCGAGGATGTCGTCGCTCCCGTGGTAAAGACCTACGCTGCCCCCGTTGTCCACACCAGCTACGCGGCATCTCCTCTGGTCCACACCTCCTACGCCGCACCCGTCGTCCACACTTCCTATGCGGCCACTCCCGTCATCTACAACGCTGGCTGGTAAGGATGCGGAGGAGACAGGATGCTCGGACGAGCGATCTGGATGGCCTAAATATAATGTTGACGTTGTACATAAACGAGTTTAGTTACGAGTAAAATGTGAATTTCGAAAGTGAATTCTAAAATGTATTTTTTGGAATATCGGACTTATGAACAGGGGTGTCATTATCGTAGTCGGGGCTTTGCAGCCGACCGACAGTCTGAATGCTAGCGATCCTGGCCTGTTTGGCCGAGATATAGCCTTTCGAACCTATAGCCTCAGGTTTATAGCGGCCGATCTTGAGCGATTGAATTAATACTACTAGATACAAATAGTAAATGTAATGATTCAAGAGCGAGGAACGCACTTAAGTTCCCATTTAACATGCAGTGGATTTATTTATAGATGAAATCCGCATGTGCCACGCCTTCCTTGTATATCTATTGGGTAAGCGTAGACGGTATGGTAGACGACGTGAACGCGATTGAATCCGACGAGGTGGTGGCGTAGATGTTGCTAGGGAGCTTTGCATTTGTTACTGAATCAATTTCTCAGTTCTCTTTTGGCAGATGAGTGCGAAAGTGCCGAGCACAACAGAGACAATAGAGAGAATCCATTCCACTCCCCACTCCCCACACCCCACACACCACTCCCCAGCGTATGGCGCAGTGGCATTCCTCCCGTGGCTCCAGCGGTTTCCCGATTGCTGCTTGGCTGCACTGCTGTCTCTGGCTTGCGGGGCTTCCCAATGGCTTGACTTGGCCGGGACTGGCTGCTGCCGAACTGCCGCTGCCGCTGCCGCTGCTGCTGCTGCTGGCAATGGTAATCGGAGACGCTGGCTAAGTCGGCTGCTCCGCCAGCTGGCGGTAGACAGCAAGACGATCAAATGCTGACTGCTGTCAGGGCCGCCCTAAAGATTGTGGAGCTCTATTTGCATTGTCAACTGCCTCTGCTTCTGCTTCTGCTTCTGCCGGGGTTGACTTCTCGGCTGGCTGTAGTTGTACTTTAGTTGATGCCCAGCTGTGGCGCGCTTCGGTTCGAGAGAAACGCTCAGAGAAACCCGCTCAGGATTAAGCTTATCTAACAGAAAAAGAGATTATGTCCGACTCAGATAGCAAGCTCGTCAACGTGGAGAGCGGCCCGTCGCTGGAGCAGCACGAGCTGCAGCTCGTGGTGCCCGTGGCCACCAGCAACAGTGAGATCCCCAGCCTGGACAGCACCCCAAAGCTCTCGAAGCGCAACAGCTCGGAGCGGAGTCTGCCCCTCAGGAGCTACAGCAAGTGGTCCCCCACCGAGCAGGGCGCCACCCTGGTGTGGCGGGATCTGTGTGTCTACACCAACGTTGGTGGCTCCGGACGGGGCATGAAGCGGATCATCAATAACTCCACGGGGGCCATTCAACCAGGCACCCTCATGGCTCTCATGGGCTCAAGGTGAGTGGCAGTAGAATAGATTGTCGAGCGAGCCAGTAATCGATACTGGCTCCGGCTTCAGTGCCAATGCACTCAGGCGGAAACTAGCAGGCCCGTAGGGTCCAAAATAGTTGTTAAGTATGTCACGATTATGTCCACTGATAAGCAACAAGATCTCTTGGGTATCTCTCGGGCGTTTGTCTAACTATCGTCCACCATAACTCAACACCACCCTCCCATTCACAGCGGTTCTGGGAAGACGACACTTATGTCAACACTTGCCTTTCGACAGCCCGGTAAGTGGTACTTCTTAGTAGTTTCGATAAGATAAGATAAGATCTTGAATCTGCCCTGCAGCCGGGACTGTGGTTCAAGGCGATATACTGATAAACGGCCGGCGCATCGGGCCATTCATGCACCGCATCAGTGGCTATGTCTACCAGGATGATCTCTTCATCGGCTCGCTCACGGTGCTCGAGCATCTCAACTTTATGGTGAGCCCAAGATTACCCCAGATTATCTTTTGATATTTATCCATACATCTTCTCCCTCCTCATACAGGCCCATCTTCGCCTGGATCGACGTGTATCCAGAGACGAGCGTCGCCTCATCATCAATGAGCTACTGGAGCGCACTGGACTACTCTCAGCTGCACAGACCCGCATAGGCAGCGGCGACGACAAGAAGGTACTCTCCGGAGGGGAACGCAAGCGTCTGGCGTTCGCCGTGGAGCTGCTCAACAATCCCGTGATCCTGTTCTGCGACGAGCCCACCACCGGCCTGGACTCCTACAGTGCCCAGCAGCTGGTGGCGACGCTGTACGAACTGGCCCAGAAGGGCACCACGATTCTGTGCACCATCCACCAGCCGAGCTCTCAGCTGTTCGACAACTTCAATAACGTGATGCTCTTGGCCGATGGCCGTGTGGCCTTCACGGGCTCGCCCCAGCACGCCCTCACCTTCTTCGCGAACCACGGCTACTATTGCCCCGAGGCCTACAATCCGGCCGACTTCCTCATCGGTGTCCTGGCCACGGATCCCGGCTACGAGCAGGCCTCCCAGCGATCGGCGCAGCATCTGTGCGATCAGTTTGCCGTCAGCTCGGCCGCCAAGCAGCGCGACATGCTCGTCAATCTGGAGATCCACATGGCTCAGACGGGCAATTTTCCGTACGATACGGAAGTCGAATCCTTCCGGGGCGTGCCCTGGTACAAGCGCTTCCATGTAGTCTGGCTGAGGGCCACTCTGACGCTCTTGCGGGATCCCACCATCCAGTGGATGCGCTTCGTCCAGAAGATTGCCATGGCCTTCATCATTGGCGCCTGCTTCGCCGGCACCACGGTGCCGAACCAGCTGGGCGTACAGGCTGTCCAGGGTGCAGTGTTCATCATGATATCCGAGAACACCTACCATCCGATGTACTCCGTGCTGAATATCTTCCCCCAGGGCTTTCCCCTGTTTATGAGGGAGACCCGCTCGGGCTTGTACTCCACGGCTCAATATTATATAGCCAATATTCTGGCGATGGTGAGTTCTCGAAGGTGCTCCCCTATGGTTCCATACAATTATTTCATTTTCTTGTCCGGATTAACAGCTTCCTGGTATGATAATCGAACCGTTTCTTTTTGTCACCATCTGCTACTGGCTGACGGGTCTGAGGTCCACCTTCTATGCCTTCGGGATAACTGCCATCTGTGTGGTTCTCGTGATGAATGTGGCTACCGCCTGCGGCTGCTTCTTCTCCACCGCCTTCAACTCGGTCCCTCTGGCCATGGCCTATCTGGTTCCTCTGGATTACATATTCATGATAACATCAGGCATCTTTATACAAATCAGGCAAGTAATTCACGTTCTTTAGGTGACCCCGACTTTGATGGAACTCCTTATCGCCCATAGCTCACTCCCAGTGGCCTTTTGGTGGATGCAGTTTCTCTCCTGGATGTTGTATGCCAACGAGACCATGACTATTGCGCAGTGGTCAGGAGTGCAGAACATCAGTAAGTGGAATCATCAGTTTGGAGTTGTTGGGGTCGGCATTTTGAAAAATCCATTCTTCCGCAGCCTGCTTTGAGGAGAGCGCCGATCTGCCCTGCTTCCATACCGGCCAGGATGTCCTCGACAAGTACAGCTTCAACGAGGATAATGTCGCCCGCAATCTGCTGGCCCTGGTGGGCCTCTTCTTTGGCTTCCACCTCTTGGGCTACTACTGCCTGTGGCGGCGCGCTAGGAAGGTGTGAATCGTTTGCTGTAAATAGAATGAATGCTCCGATCCAATAAACAGATTCCATACACTCATATAGTTTTCCAAATGCATTTATTAACACATTTACATTGACATTGACTTAACCTGACTCTGTAATATATATCAACATTGAACTGAACATCAAAGCTAATCAACGCACGCACACATAATTACATATATGTAGCTGTAGCTGTATCTATGTATATCCGTATCTGAATCTGTATAAACTATATAGTAGGATACCTTGCACTTAGTTAAATTATACATATGTATGTATGTAGTTCGTAGCTGGAGCTGGAGCTGAAGCTAGAGCTGGAGTCAAAAGTGGCCCAGAGGGCATTCGTTTTTTCGAGTTTCGAGTTAAAACTAAGTAACAAAAAAATAAGTTTATCAAATAATTTATGCATCCTTACGTTCATTTTTTTTTCATAGAAATCACAGCGAGAATTTTTTTGTTTGTTTACTTTACCCATAAATATTATATATGTATATTAATTTGTATTGTTTTGTATTATTTTGTATTATTTTGTGCGCATCAATTATGATGCTCATAAACTTTAAAGTGTGTGAGGGATGCTTTCAGCAACACTGAGACATACAATAGTATAGTATACGTACAGACATGGAAACACATTAACGCACACATAAAACGATTTGGATTAACTTTCCCGCAGTTAACGCTCTAGTTATTCGTATTTGATACTCTTTGGATTTACATTTATCGTAGGATAGGTTTATGCATAATTATCATTATCATTTGCGCAACAATTAAAAATAGTAGTTATTCTGTTTGAGTTTTTCAATTGACAGAGTTCTCGTTTAAATAATTAGAGTGAGAAAGAGAGAGAGAGAGAGTGCCGCGCCGTCCATGGACAGTCCCCAAAGATACATACATACATACATATTTGTATGCACATATGCTACATATAGGAGATAGTTAGACACTAGCTTTAGATATGGTTATCGCTGGAAAATAGTTCCATTCGGTTCTTGGATGGGATGGGGGACTGTTCATAAACTTCAAAGCGAGAAAAATGTTTTGCGTGGGATATGATACGGTTCACTATAGGTTAAAGGTCATATATTCATGTATTCGGGATCCTGAAATCGTCCAACCACGAACCGTCTTTGAAGCGATTGTGAAACGTGTGCACAATTGCATTTCCCACCTTATTCAATATTTAATCTTTCGTTTCATACTCGCTATAATAAACATTAAATTCGATTTGTTCTGCACACCTACCCAACGGATTCCCATTGGACTGGGACTGGGACTCGTACTGCGACTGGGACTGGGACCATGTACATGAGTACTTAGGAACCTTACACACCTACTTGGCGACTCCCTGCTCTTCTTCGACTACTCCGCTTACAACCTGTCGGCTAAGATAACTAACGATCCCAACACCTAGTGCCTCTCTTTGGTACCACGTTGCAGTGCAGGTTCTCTGCTTTCGTACTTTCGTTTTGTCTGTGATATGGAAACGTTGCGGGCTAAACTCTAAGCTCTACACTTTAACTCTACTCCATTGAATGCCATGCCCGAATGAAACACTAACTGAGGAACAACACGTAAAGCTACATTAAATGCGAGATCATACGTATGGAGGGGGGCGGGGGCAAGGGGAGTGTTTGTTTGTTTGGGTGTGTGTGTGTGTTTGTGTGTGTGTGTGTGTTGGAGGGGCAATACTGAAGTGGCATCCCAATCAACCTACAAAAAAAAAAAACACCATATTTTCCTAGGAGTATCTCTAGCTGTCAGCTCAGGGCCTACGCTTTTGTACATATTTACATGGTTGGCCGGGCATCCCATCCATCTCCTACGTGCTGACATCCTGGAGAAACCCCGCCCGGGGGCTGCTGGCGCCTGTTCCTGGTCCTGTTCCCGCTCCCATTCCCGTTCCCGTTCCCGCACCCGCTCCGCCCGAGCTGCTGATGAGTATCATGCTGCGGCTGTTGGGCAGCACAAACACCTCCGTCGTGAGCTGTCCAATCGGACTCATCGACTGCGACGTTTTGATGGGGCTGCGATTGGGCTCGAGCGTGGCCGTCCTGGGGTGCCAGTCCTGTGCGGTCTCTGTAGAGGACTGGGTCGGCACACCGCTCTCCAGGGTTCCCGGCGCCGTCTGGGTGGAGCTCTGGCTCTCGTTCGAGAGCAGCCGCGTGGTGGTGGTGCTGCTGCTGCTGCAGGTGGCCGAAATGGTGGTCACCGATCTGCGCTTCCTCTGCTGCAGGGACTGGCACTGCGATGGGGATTGGGATTGGAAATGGGAGGATGTGGCTGTAGTGGTCAGTGTCTCGGTTACATTGAAGCACACGATGGTGTCCCTCTTCCTCAGAGTGGTGGTGGCGGAGGCAGTGCCGCCTCCCAGTGGTGGCATCTCCCCCCTGAGGTTCTGCTGCTGTTTGTTGCTGAGGTCCGACAGACTGATGTTGTTCTTCAGCAGGATCTCCAGGTTCTCAATGGAGTCCTTCAGGCCGCTCTTCTCGTCCCTCGCTATCTCATCCCGGAGCTCCGCCACCAGGGTCCTTGGAGGCGCTGTCGGCGTGGCCGCCGACTTGCTGGTGCCCCCACAGTCGGAGCTGTTGTCCGCGAGATTTGGATTGGCGTTGCGCAGGAGGGTGGGCAGGGCTCCGATGGTCGTCACACTGGAGCTGTTCGAGATGCTGGGCGTGATGCCCGTGGAGCTGCTCACCGTCGTCCCGAACGAGGAGGAGATGTTGTGCTGCCGACAGAGGGACTTCCTGCGCTGCGCCGTCAAGCTCTGCATGTTCGAGTTTAGATCGATGTCTGGCGAGGGCAGGAGATCATCTTCATCCTCATCCAGCTGACTTTTGGGCAGCTCCTCCTCCTGCTCCCTCTCCTTCTCTCCCTCCTTCACGAGTGTCAGGGTTTTGGGCGGCTCTATCTCTGGTTTGGCCGGCGACTCCTCTCTGATGGCAGCGGGAACTTCGATGGGCTTCTTTCCCTTAAGGAAGTAGGTGATCATGGAGCCCTTACCCTTGACATTGACGCTGCCGCGGCACGTGAGCTCGAAGCCGCGTCCCTCCAGGATCTGCTGCGTCTCCTGGGTTACCTGTGTAAAAAAAAGAGAGCGAGAGAGAAAGGAGGGGAAAACAAGCGATAACATAAATTCAGGCTGACAAGTTCAATGGCTGCTGCTGCTGCTGCTTTTTCTGCTGCCGGAGGACCTTATTTATTCGCACACACAAAGGCAGACGGGGTGGTGGGGGGCCGGGGGGGCTCAATAATTCATGATAACACCCTTCACACACTACGTCCCACCCCCGTGAGAGGCGTGGCAGCCCGCTTGTCGCACGCTTAATAATTTATTTCCTTTGCCAATTCTTTTCTGGGCTGCCTTTGCGTCGTTTTTATTGACGCCAAGCAAATAAAATCAAATGCGCATTTGTATCTGTATTCGTATTCGTATCTGTATTTGTACCTGTCCCCCCGCCATTGCTGTTTGTCCGTGTGTCTGTGTTTCTGTATGTATCTGTGCCTTTTTGCCTGTTGAGTCCGCTGCTGTCTCTTTTGGGAAAAGTTTTCGGTGACACTAAAAAACTTTTGCGCTGAAAATGGTCAGCCATTTCCACTGGCTGCCATTGATTAGACGGGCGTGGTTACGCCGCCAAGCCACCATGCCACACCACTCGCCCAAAAAAGTTGCAGGTAAAACTTTGGTGCAGGGATTTCCACTGTTTTAAGAGTCATCTTGAAACTTTCGACAGTAAAAGTGCGGATGGGAAACCGCGCTGCTTGAGCTCGAGTGGTCGCGATTAGTTGGCAAATTAAATCAAGATCGGGTTTGGGTTTGGGCTTGGGTTTCGGATCAGGTTGAGGACTCACCTGGATGTGATCCACGACGCCCGTGGAGTCCATTCGAGAGGCCACATTCACGGCGTTGCCCCAGATGTCGTACTGCGGCTTGCAGGCCCCGATGACGCCCGCCACCACAGGACCAATGTTGATACCTGCAAAAGAAAGGAAGTCCAAATGAGTGGATTTCCCAATGGGGAAGTACGCACCGCCCCGCCCCGCCCCGCCCACGCCCCGCTTGGGAGACTCACCGATGCGCATCCGAAAGTTGTTGAAGGAGTGCATGTTGACCTCCTCAATCTTGTCAAACAGCTGCAGGGCGTAGTCGGCCATGGCAGTGACGTGATTGAAGTTGACCTGGTCGCAGGTGTTCACCGTCAGCCCGGATGCCGCCATGTAAGTGGCGCCCGTGCTCTTGATTTTCTCAATGCAGCTGCGGGGGGAAAGCGGTTAATGTACAAACCTTTGAAAGGGTTAGGGAGTCGGAAAAGGATGGCGGCAGGGGCAGGGCAGTGGAAGGGCAGTGGAAGGTAGAAGGTAAAAGGTGGAACTGGGAATGGGAATGGGAATTGGGAATGGGGACTTACCGGAAACGCTCTTCGCTCAGCAGTTCATCGAAATCTGCTATAATCTCGTTGAGCAGACGCAAGCACTCGACGCCCTCGTTATTGCCCTCCAGCTCCACATAGAACTCGGAGAAATTCGGAATGCTGGCAAACAGGATGCACACGGAATCGCACTGCTCGTGATACAAATCCTGCAAGAGTCGGCACCAAATTAAATTATATATTCATCTCTGCTGGCAAAGCTCTTTTCTGCAATTGCAATTGCAACTGCAACTGTTTTCGTGTGCACTCCACTGCCAGTGCACTGAGACAAACATTTTGGACATTTTTGGGAATTAAATATGGAATAACATTCTGCTGGCAAACATTTTTGTTGGATTAAGAAGGTTTTACATTGCTAGAACACCTCCTCCTCCTTTTACTCTTCTAATATTTATGAAGAAGCTTTTGCCGCGCCACGTCGCTCTGCTCTAGGTCCTCTCGTCTTCTCGTTAGCTTTCAGTGATCCCGAGCTCCCATGCGAGCTTTTAATTCGCGCAGTGAGCGACGCTTAAATGGAAGCTCAGTGCCAAAGTCGTGGCGTTCCCCGTCGCACTCTGTTGTCATTTTGACTATCAAATGTCGCTGCTTAGCTTGTTGGATTTGCATTTAATGCGGGAACATGTGCCTCACCTCACCACACCCCTCCACCACAACCCGATGGCAGGTGCAGTGAATCATTTTCAGGCCCCGCACACACATGCGGTCGCATCAGCAAGCAGCTCTACTGCTCGACTGCTTCCAAGCAGTGCCCCACATTGGTCCTCGCAGGCTCCATCCTTCGTTATTACCGTTGCCCGTTCACGTGCCGGTGCCCATGCCCCTGCCCATGCCTCTGCCCATGCCCGTTCCCGCTCTTCCTCTCCCTACTTCTGTCGCTTGTGCATTTTGGCGCAGATTTCACAGCCAGAAAGTTTTTTAATATGTTGAACAGTTTGCTGCATGCATCATGAATATACATATGTACATATGTATATATATATATATATATATATATAGCTTATGTATAACATGAGTGTATATATGTATATGATTATATGAATATATGTATATATATGCAGTACGAGTATACTCACATCAAGGTGCTTCTCGCGGCTCAGAAAATGCTCGGCCACATGAACGGGCAGAATGTTTTCAAGCAGTTTACGATTATAAGCCTGCAAATGTTCCATATCCTCCTTTTCCTCTGCACAAAAAAAAGAAACAGAAACAGAAGAGGAAGCAGAAGCAGAAAAGAGATAGAGAGAGAGAAGAGGAGAGTGGAAGAACAAATTGAAATATCAGTTTATCAGTTTACGGTACCTTACCGTGGGAGAGTATGTACGAGTATGTTCATTCTGAAAGCAAAAGCACCAAAGCCCACATTGCCAGAGGGAGATAAATCAAATGCAGAGAGAGAGAGAGAGAGAGCAGGAGGGAAGTCAGAATGGAAGTAAGTATGCAATTGTGCACTAATACTAATGAAGTGGCTCATACATACATATGTATGTATGTATGTACACATGTTACTGAAACTTTCTGCACTTTTTGCACTGTGTCTCTCCTTAACTAACCTCCTCCTCTCTCTCTCTCTCTCTCTTTCTCTCTCCATCCTCACAGATGAGGAGTAAATCATTGCAAATGAGTGACGTGACACTGTGTCAAAGGGAAAGGGGAAAGGAAAGGAGAACAGAACATCCTCATCATCATCATCCAAAATTTTAATCAGCGAAAATTATTTGAGGGGTTTCGTTTCATTAGGGGGGGGGGCGAAAGTTTCACTCGTACATACGTCATTCTGCACTCGAAAATATTGAAGGATATTTAAATGCAATGGTTTTTATGCACCAGTGTCGGAGAGTGTCGGGTTGCCAATGAATGAACTTTTAATTAAAGGTTATGTGGCACGGCACTACATTTTAAAGCATTTTCAATAGACTGACAGACTTTGATTGGCATACATTCCTTTAAGGTTCGAATTTGTAGCACAGTTATAGAAGTTTCCTTCATTTACACGACTTTTCCGCACTTTCCAACACTGTTTAGTCTAGTTCACTTGCGCACTCACCCGTGGCCTGCAGTTTCCAAATGAAGTCCAAGCGATAGGTGGCCTCTGTCTGGTGGCTGTGGAAGACGAGGGCCAGCATGAACGCGAAGAGGAAGATGGCATCAATTATGTAGCGCAGCAGGGCCTCCTCATTCCTATTCCATTAGCAGGTTATCGTCGCGCAGTTGCAGTTGCAGTTGCCGTGGCAGGGGCAGGGGGGCAGTGACAGTTGTAGTCGCAGTTCCAGGGGCAGCCACGAAGGCGCAGAGAGCCCCGAAAAAGGGCGATAATCACGAAGCAAAGTTATTCCAGTCCATTAAAGCGTAATGCGATGGCCAGAGAATGGGAGAAAAGTAGGCAAAATCAAGATAGTGTTGGAGAAGCAGCAGCAAGAGGAGCAGTTGGAGCAGTTGCTGCGGCGGACAAAGGCGGATGCTGCGCGCTCCAGTTGGGGCCCAAGTGCTAAATAAAATTTTAATGCGGTTTGCGGCTGCAGTAAATGCATTTCCCTCCCAGGCCCCACCCCCCACTGAAAACGCAGCTGAACCCGAGATACAACCCAACTGAAATTGCATTACGGCATAATTCGTTTTCGTTCGAAGCCAGCAACCAGCCACCAGCAACCAGCAGCCCGAGGACAGAGGACAGAGGACACAGGACGGCGGACAGAGGACAGAGATGGGGCACAGATGCAGAGATACTTACGCCAATTCTTGACTGATTTCCTTGCTGCGCGCATACAAGTAGGAGGAGCAGGCCATGTAGCTGCCGGAGGCCAGGAGCAGGAGCATCAGCTTGAGCAGGATCCGCAGCACTTGGTAGGTGGCGCAGCTCATCATCGAGAGCAGAGTGAGCAGCAGGAATGTCTGTTCGGAATCGGAATCGGAATCAGGATATTATAACTCCAGCAGCTATGCCACTGCCAATCACTCCTCCACTCACATTGTACGCCAGGTAGAAGTCGCAGTTGGGTGTCTCCACAGTCGGTAGCGACTCCGGGAACAGCAGCTCCTCCAGATTGTATTCGGTGACATTCGCTTCCCTCCAGGCGAGCAGCTCCAGCTGTCGCGAGGACTCCTGCAACTGGAGATCGGAGAGAACATAGCGAAACATTCCTAATTAGCTGCTGGGCCATGAAACGCACATTAGAAAAGTTTAACGATCTGTGGGCGAGATTCTAACGGGTGGCATTAAACGCCATTAAATGCGGCCCCCGAAATGAATGCGAATGCCTATTAAAGTGCCGTTAAGCACACACAGTTCGAGGACCCCAGCCCCCTAGCCCTAGCCCCTCAGCAACCTATCCCCATGCTGTCCAAGCCCCACAAAGTGACAACGAAATGTCAAAGAACTCTGAGGCCGAGACTTTGCACAGACAAAAGGCCAGGGGGCAGGTAACAAGTTGCCCATAAAGCCATCTCTCACCTCTCACCTCATCAGGGAATCGCCGGGGAACCCGGGCAGGGAGAGGGGCCAAGGAGCGTTGGGAAAATTCTGTTTTTCCCAATGGCCAACTTTAATGGAAAAACTTTTGTTTTGACGCGCCCCCAAACAGCAGCAAAAACAAAATGCAGAGCAAACGCAACAAGCGCGCCCCAAATTTTATTTCGACTACAAAACGTAAATTTCACTTTTATTCGTTTCTAAGAGGGTCGCCCGAATACCCTGCCGAATACCACCCCCTGCACCCCTGCACTTTCCTAGTGGGAAACTTTTGCCTCCAGCATCTCGGATTCCAGAAAAATGCACAGCCAAATGAGGAGGAATGGAACGGTTGCCCGAAAAGTCCTGGAAAGGACTACCTTTAACTTATGGAGATAATCTTAAAATTTCCCTAAGCCTCATAGCTATGATACCCATCCCCAAGAGCCTCCTCTAATGATAGCCTCCCACTCTCGCTCTCACTCTCTCACTCCTGCGAGTATAATTCGCTTTTGTCGCATATGCAGAAAACAACTTTTGCGAGGATACAACTTTCGGAAGGCACGAAAAGAGAGAAAATATAATTTGACAAATATTTCAGCATTTGTCAGATTCTGCAGACAGAAATGTCATACGATAGCAGCCCCACATATTCCATCCTGATCCTCAATCCTCCTATTTTTTACCCACAACTCGTGGATTTCTCACAGTTCCATTGAATTTCCTTTGAAAGATTTCGCCAATTGAATTGCTGTAATTAAATATCCTTTGTGCCGTTTTTCGGCTTTGCACTGAATAAAATATTTATGCCATAAAGTTAATAGAGAGTTTACAAGCCCCCCCTCTGTATCCCTGTACTCCCTGTACTCCCCGCGAATACTCACCATGGCCAGGAGGGTGGTGAGGACAATCAGGGCGACGCTGGCAAAGGCGAAAAATTGCGATATCCTGCGATTGCTGTGAATGCGCAATGAGAAGCGTTTGATGTCCGATGGCAGCTAAAAAGTTGTGGAATTCGTCGAATGAGAAATGCAAAAATTCATCCCCCGCACCCCTCTCGCACTACCACGCCCGCTCCCATTCCCACTCCCACTCCCCTTGTGTGCTTACCTGAAAGTTGATTTTATGACATGCCACCAGAAATACCAGAAATATCAACAGCAACAGTGCCACCAGGGACCAGGCCAAAGTCAGCAGGGAGCTGCAAAGGATACGATGTGATATGTATGTGGGTGAAGTCAATGGCAGGAGAATGGTCACAAAGGGGGAATGAAACCCAGGATCCAGGATCCAGAAGCATGGATAGTTGGCAATATAAATAAAACAACATTTTGGCAACATGTTGGGAAAAGAGTAAAGAGCCAAACAGAGCCAAAGGGCAACGCTTCGCTTGGACGCCCTCTTTCATGCCGAAGAGTAGCAAATATGAACAGAAGGGGGACTTGGACTCACCTCTGGAACACCATCAGTCGCATGAAGCTCGTCCCGAGAAGGACCAACAGACTGCAGTAGAAGTACACACACAACATGCGATCCGGTTCGCTGGCGTACTGCAAACAGACAAATAGACAAGAATCGAGAAGTACACATCACAAAAGTTGTCTTTTCAAAGGATATCTTTGGCATGGGGATGACAGAAACGGTCGATATGTATCGATATGCGAATGGATAAGCTAAAGAAATAGAAGACTCAATGGTTGGATGGTAGAAATATTGTTGATAACATAATAGGCAAGTATTTTAGGGATTATTTTGTACCTTCTTCTCCAGCACCCTCTTCTTGAAGCACAGCAGCAGGGACTGGCAGTGCTCAGCTCTCAGATGATCAATGCTGCGGGCATCAATGGCCCGCATCAGATACTCATTCACCTCATCCTCGGGATCCTTGGTGCTCTCCGAGCTGTCGCCAAACCCAAATCTGGAATGGAGGAAAGCGAAACAATTACGTGGATTTACGTGGAATTCGTGCTGAGCCCCTGTTGAGGGCATGGAGAGCCGTACTTGGATGAGTGCTTTTGGGCAGTGCCATGACCCATCATGCGCAGCTCCTTGGATATGTTTCCATTCACTTGCAAGCGATTTCGAGACTTTTTGTGCTTAACGAGAGAAAAGGAAAAGGTTATTCAGATACAGATACGGATACAGATACAAGTAATCCAATTAAATATACACTTACTGGTCTGTAGATATCCCCTGGCACTATGAGATACGTTTCTATTTGATGATCCTTGAGATAGGAATTGCGTTCGGCTCCCTTGCCGGCTTCCACCTCGTAGTCGCCATCCAGACACTTCAGCGTCTCCTTGGTGATGTGAACGCGTCTGCAGAAGAGGAAAAGCGGTGAGGCGGATAAGCGGAAAAGCGGAAAAGCGTGGAAGGCGGAGGACATCCTAATGATTATCCGAAGCTGCTTAAGTTCTCCCTCTGCCTCTGCGACTGGCAGTGCCACTGTCACTGCCACTGCCTCTCCTTTTTGCGTATGTGGATGGATGCCAAGTGCAGTTAACCGCAGTAGCAGCATCAGCAGCAGCAGCAGCTCGCATTACATGCCACACAAGCTGCCACAGCTGCTTCTGCTCTCTCTCTCTCTCTCTCGCTATCTGCAGCACACACAGTAAATAGTTTTTAATGCTCCTTGGCAATGGCTGCCATTTTCTACTCCCCGGAACGTGGCACGTGGCACGTAAGGAAACTTCATGTTGTTGATTCTATTGATAATTACATGACGCTTTGTTATGGATTGCTTCACTGCACCCTGCACCATCCCAGCCACTGTTCTGCATTCTGTTCTGCAGCTAACGAAGTTTTTACATGCACTTCACTCTCGACTCGACTCTCGACTCGTTCAGTGGCCTGGCAGTGGCTTCCAGGCCAAATTGCAGCTTATCCGGCAACTGAACTGCGCCACCCACTGCAGCTATTGCAGCCATTGCAGCCATTGCAGCTATTTGCTTTTAATTTCGCTCCCAGGCAGGGCTAACAAACGAGCTGCCAGCGCTGCAGCCATCGCCCGGGTGACCCAAATAAACTCAACAGTTACTTAAACTTCCACCCAAAGTCCAAAGTCGCAGCGTGAATATTCAAAAACCCAGAAAACAAGGAAGAACGCGGCCAGTCGAGAGTGCGGATTCTGAGGATACCCCTTAATCGCAAAGAAAATTATGCCTTTAACCGATCGAAATGAAACTGGGAAGGAAGATAAACCATTTTAAAGATTTCGGAAGCTGGAAGAGTCTGTTCAGGGCAGCAGCTGTAAGAGAGCAACAGCTGTAAGAGAGCAACAGCTCTGTTAACTGGGCTAATTAACAGCCTGTTACCGCTCGCGGTTGCAGCGTACTGTTACCGCTGACATCCGACATTGCTCATCCTATTCTATGCCAGGTGCGAGCATACCCTCTCAAAGCTCCATTTGCTGTAACAGGGTATGCCAGGAACAGAAACAAATTGCTCAAGTGTTGAAGTGAGTGCAAGTGCAGCTGAATCAACAGCAACAGCAATAGCAACAGCCACAGCAACAAAATATTGTTGCGCGGGGGCACTTATCAGTGGTCGTATGGTCGCATGGTCGTGCGGTCGTGTGGGTGTCTCGTTGTTCGGTCGGTTGTGTGTGGGCGTGCCACATGCCACAGCCCACAAAAGAGTTGTGTGTGCTATAATCGATTGGGTGGCGATCCTTAACGGGGTCTTTGGGGGCTGTTTGCCAAAGCCACTCGTAAGTTACCAATAACTTGACACCCGCTCTCCTGGCTGGCTTTTGGCTGGCTTCTGGCTGGCTCCTGGCTCCTGGCTTGCTGCTGCCACCACAAGACGCATGCAAAATGTGTGCGGTGGCAATTACAACAATTACAACGAATTGCCACACCCTTGGGCGGAAGGCAGGAAGGACGACCGCAGAAGAGGAGGCGGCGACACTTTCGGACTTTCAAGTGCCATCGTGGACGTGGCAGGAAGGTGCTCGAGACACTTTTGGCCCTTGCACGAACCACGACCCACGAACCACGACCCACGAACCACGAGCCAAGAACCAACGTGGCTTTAATTGCGCGCAATACACAAACGGAAGTGGCAGAGAAACTTGTCAACGGAGGAGAGCCAAGGAGCCAGGGAGCAGCTCCTTCCGCAGCTCTGCAGCTGTCTAGGACGACTGCCATTCATGGCCATTATTCACAGCTGTCGCCAGAAGTGGCACACGAACTGACCAAAAATGGGGATTTTCAATGGATTGAATGGGATTTGCAATGGCGATGGCGATGGCATTCGGAGGGAATGGCAGCAAAATTAAATGAAATTGAATGGGATTTCCCCCTCCCTCTACCTCTACCTCTCCCTCTCCATCTCTGTCTCCCTTTTGCCTTGCCTGAACCCAAGATGTCTCTAGATGTGTCTGGCTCTTAAAGACAATGCGAACCCCGTAATTAATTGGATATATTATGGCAGATAGGACTTACCCGGGTATGCCGCCGCTCTCCATGTGATTGGCCAGGGTCACATCGTTAGACCACACATCGAACTGCCACTTGACCAGGCCGAGGACGCCGCAGTGCACCCGCCCTGTGTGGATGCCCACTCGCATGTTCACATTGACAGCCATCACCTCGCGGACCAGCCTAAAAAGATACAAGATACAAGAGGAAAGAGAGCCGCAACAAAGCCGCAAACATCAGCATCCCTTTGTGTCCCATAGATGTCCTGTCCCAGTCGCTGTCCCTGTCGCTGTCCCTGCCCCTGCCCCTCTCCCTGTCCGCATGGGGATACTCACGCAATGGCGTCAATCATATCGAGTCCCATTTCCACAGCACAATGGGCATGATCCGGCCTTGGCTCCGGCAAACCAGAGACACAATAATAGCAATCGCCCAGCAGCTTAATGCGGAGACAATGATGCTCCGCAGCCAATCGATCAAATCTGCAACAAACACATGACACACGACACGGGACACGGGACACGGGAGACGGGAGACGTGAAACACAAGAGGGGGAAATGAAAAGGAAACATGTGAAAAGTCAAAAAGGAAATCGAATCAGACAGCCATAAGAAGTAATTTAAGTTCCCCTTTAAGGAGGGCGTTTAAGCAACTGGAATCCATCCATCCATCCATCCATCCATCCGGCATTAACCGGGCCACTTGTTACTCGCTCATTTACTCGTCCTATTTCCACTTTGATGAGGTCGCCCTCTGACCCGAGGTCAGCGCTTAATCCTGCGTTCCCTGGAAGCAATTAATACAGCCGCAGGCTCTGTCTGGCAAGAACTTCAACCCGAGACGGGGACGGACGTGGGAAGTGGGACGTGGGCAGTGAAAGTGGGAGCTTTCCCATTAATTGTAACCACAAGCCTCCTGGCCTGCTGGCCTCCTGGCACTCATGGCAGATGCTGGATGCTGGATGCTGGATACTGGCTATTGGATGCCGGATACTGGATGCTGGATGCTGGATACTGTTGCTGCGAATGGAAATTGAAAATACTCACCGGGCGAAGAGCTCGTTCAACAGACGCACCAATTCCTCGGCGGTGCACTGATCCGAGAGGCTGGTGAAACCGCAAATGTCCGCAAACAGAATGCTGCAAGGGAAACAAACGAAACTGAGACCAAGAGACCTAGAGGCAGGCAGGCAGCAAAAACCGTGCAACAACAAAGAAAACGCAACGCATACTGAGAAACTTGCGGTTCCCTCGACTCGACTCGACTCGACGATGTTGATACAAGTCTCGGGGCACAGTTTCTCTTGCAGGACAATCTTCTTCTCTCTCTCTCTGTTTGTGTGTGTGTGTGTGTGGGTGTTGGGGTACAGTGAATGCTCTTCAAATGGATGGGCCACTGCCTGGGAATCAATCTTCGTGGGTTTCTCTTGGGTTTCCCTCCTTTCTTCTACTGTTTCTACAAACGCTGCTCGAATGGAATTTTTTAATATATTCAACTTTTCCCCTTTTCTATAACTCTCACTCCGCACTCCCCCCCCACCCCTCCTCCCGTCTTGGCAGAGAATTATTTTCCCTTTGTCTTGAGCCTTGAATTATTTTGTTGGTTATTTATTCTCGTAAATCTAATGACGGCAAATCCTTTGCTTGTACTCGCAGTAGGCCATGTGTTGACAGAGCTCCGTTAGCACTGCTCTTCACTTTCACTTGCCACTTGCCATCTAATACGTGCCTCGTACCACGCTCCACGCTTCATGTTCTCGCTGCTACTTTCCGCTGATTTTACGACTCGTAACGGAGAAGGGCTTAGGCTTAGGCGGCTCAGCGCGTAATTTAATACAAAATGTTTGAGCTGCAGCTTTTCGTGAGAGGGGTGGGGGCAGGGGGAGCGGGGGAAAACAAACAGTAGAAAGCGACACGGAAAATAGAGAGCTTGGAATACCCTTCAATAGCTAGAGCTAGAGCTAGAGCTAGAGCTAGGGAGAAGAGGAGTCTCTTAAAGGTAGACTTACTTTCAGAGGCTTCAGCAGTCGTATGTTGCAACTACAGGTATATTTCCCACCTTCTTTCCCTGACAACTTTCAACAGAGTTCCCTGGTACCTCTTTCTCCTCTCAAACAAAACGAAAATAAGAAAAAAAAACAACAAAAAACGAGCATCTACGAAAGACAGGCTCAAACAGGTGCGCGCCTTGAAGTATGTTTTATTTTGCTCCGTTGGGTGCTGTGTTTGGGTGTGTTAGTGTGTGAGTGTTGGTATCACTGTGTGTGTGCCTTTAGCATCTTTTTTTGGCTTTGCATAACAATTCATTTGACTGCGCCACAGGACCCGCCGCACAGACACTTCAGAGACAGGTGGACAGACGGACAGACAGTCAGAGCTTCAGACTCTCAGTCGAGCAATTTATTGACTTTGCATGCAAATAAATTCACTCGCACGCAGCGAGAGCCACACACACACACACACACTAGCACTGATGGAGATGGAAGTGGAGATGGAGATGGGGAACACTTACCTGACATTCTCATGACGCTGTATGTATATCTTATGGAACTGTGTGTCACGTGGCTGGCCCGCAATATCGTCCTTCATCTCCATGGCCACATGTCGTGGCAGCACCGACAGCAGCAAGCGTTCCTGCAACAAATGAGAGGCGTTGGAGCAGGGGAGAGTTGGTGGAATGCTTTATTCGAGAGTACGCGGTATTCGTGGGGCATTTACTAAAGTTTACCAAAGCTGGCACTAACACAAGCCAAGGAGCAGCTGTGGGATTTGCCAAATCTTGAGATATAGATCTCAGAATAGGCAGATCAACATGCAATGCAGTTGCATTGGTAGCAGACTTTGGCCAATATTCTGCACCAGTAGAGGATATCTTTAAGTCGGAAGATGTGCGTCTGCTGTGCTAAAACAACTTGTTGTTTCAATTCTTTTGGCTCTCAGAGACGAGGAGGGTTCTCTGCTTGAGGATACAACCTGAAGTAGAAGCTTGAAGGAGCAGCTGCAGGAGCAGGGGGGGGGCATCATCAAAAGGTGATGCCAAATTATAGGGCGTGGGCTGATGCTCTTTTGTCCTTTGTTTGGCCACCATCCACCATCAAAAGGCCAACAAACGAATCACGAGACTCAAGCAGAGCAGAAGCTGCAGGAGATTAGGGGCGGAGCAGTGGGGGGTCCCCGCACGCCCTATCGAGATTCCGTTTGATGCAAACAATTCG
Organism: Drosophila azteca; assembly: GCA_005876895.1. Taxonomy (NCBI): domain Eukaryota; kingdom Metazoa; phylum Arthropoda; class Insecta; order Diptera; family Drosophilidae; genus Drosophila; species Drosophila azteca. The sequence goes on along the minus strand of VCKU01000014.1, from coordinate 4,524,286 downwards.
TGAAAATTTGCAGCTTTCTATTCATTTGTGTTTGCTTCTCCCTGCCGTTTCCCGTTTGCCCTTTGCCCTTTTCATGTTATTTATTTGCAGACACATCGTACACACACATCGTACGACACCTGTGAAAATTGCTTTGTCTGCCACTCAGAGGACTCAGAGGACTCTGAGAGGTGTCTTCCTCTCTCTTTGACAACTCACCTGCTGTTGATTCTCGCGCTGTGTCCGCAGCCTCGCCTCGATGCACTGCCGCGTCTCGATGAAGGCCTTCCGCTGGGCCTTCTCCTTGGGCCAGTGGGTGTAGACGCCGGTGAGGTTCGCCAGCAGCAGGGCCACCACTGTGGAGAGCAGCTGCAGAGAAGGAAGATTGGACATTGTGGAAGGAGCATTAATGACATTACGACCCATAAAGACAATGAAAACATTGGTTAAGGATGCGGAACAGGAAGCAGGAGGCAGGAGGCAGGAGAAGGAGAACAGCGTCGAAGCATTCTCGATTTCATTCAATTTTGCGGCAATTTAATTTCATTTCGTTTATGGCCTACCCCCTGAAGAGGGAACGGACACTATGCCACACACTGCTGCCACCCCCTGCGGCAATTAAAGCTCTCTCTCCCTCTCTCTCTCTCGGCCTGTGGGGCTGCTCCTCTTGTGTGCTGCTTTCTTCTTTAACGTTTCAATTTTATTGTTTGCTAAATGAATTTGCATTTGCGGCTCACTGGAAAATGCCGAACCTGTTGATAGATGGCTGGCTGCATGCCTCATTGGGCAGCAGAGACTGCATGGAGTCGACTGAACGATGCCCTATAAAAGGTTCTCATAAAAGGTACTCACCTCCTCCCACTTAAGAGTCTGCTCCTCGGCTGTCCTTGTGAACCTCAGGCAGGTGTACAGGTGGACGACACTCAGGAGAAAGCCTCCGATCAGAGCCTCCCGCAGGCGGAGGGGCAGCATCGTGTAGGTCATGTAGATGAGGATGATGCTGCAGGCGCTGCCATTGAAGGATTTGCTGCCGAAGAGAAGCAAGACAAGCGTAATTAGAACAATGGAACGAAGGTCAGAGGACAGAGGACAGCAGCAGATGTTGTGTTTGCTTAGGATGATTGTTGATTATGGACCCAATGTGGATGGTGGATGGGTGGTTAGGTGGTTGGGTGGATGGATGTGCGAGGAGCAATTAGCGAAGTGTGAATGATTAATTTTCCAGGAGGCAACAGCTGCAGGACTAACCTTGGCTGCATGGCATAGCTGACGGCCACTTCGATGGCGAGGAATGTGCCCAGTATCACATAGGAAACCAGCACCAGGAAGATCTCGTTCATAGCCGGCTTGGCGAGGATACAGAGCAGAACTGTGTCAAAGGATGAAATTGAAAGGTTCAAAGGGTTCAGTCGGTGGGTACAGCTGACGAGGACTCACAGCCATAGACAATGCCACAGATTAGCATTACGATGAGGAACACCAGCACGGACTCGTCAATGCTCATGACCAGTGCGGAGACGATGTGCCCCAAATTATCCTCCGACGGTCCTGCTGCTGCTGCTTCTGCTGCCGTCTTTGACGATGTATTTAACACTTCATCACGTTCCGCATGTGAAATTTCATTGTTGTCGCGTTCGCGCGGCGTATACGTAATGCGGTTACTGCCATCAGCTTCTGCCTCGTCGGCCACATCATCATCAACGACGAAAACGCCACCGCCATCAGCCAGGGCATCAATTGGGACATCGGACAGGACATCAGACAGGACCAAATCGGGCGCAACAATCATTTGAGCCGGGTTCCTCCCGGACAACAATCGAAGCACCTGCCCCACCTGCAGAGGCTCCTCCTCCTCCTCCAGCTGCTCCTCGTCGTCCCGCAGACTCCTTCTGTCTCGTATTCTGTATCTGCAATAGAGACAGACAAAGGATTCATTCGATTGATTGAAATGTGTGTGACTGTGTGCGTGTGTGCGTGTGCGTGTGTGTGTTTGATGTTCGACCAACTATCCATCTCGCTGTATACTTTGTGGCATAAATATTTATGTTTCTATATATGTACATATGTAGATGTGTGGAAATGCATGAAAATGAATATGAAAATGTAAATGGAATTCGAATGGGAATACTCCCCGTATGCCTTTTGGTCTAAAGTCATGTTTTGCCAATCATTTCTATTCATTTCATTGTTATGGATACTGTTATGTTCTGTTCCGTTTTGTTCGATGGTATCTCTAAATGCAAAACTATTCTATTTACATTTCTTGGATTTATTGAATTCTTTGTTTGGCTTTCCCTTTGTGTGCTTCGATTACATCGATTTTCCTGCATTAAAAGCCTCGATTAAACTCAAATTACCTTCCCTTCAAGTCTCTCAACTTCTTGCATATTTAATGGGAATCCTGCCTCAATTTGTTTTCGATTAAGACAGATGAAAATACATTGATTAGGTCCCTGAAATGGATTACAGTCCACAAATAGAAAGTCTGGTAGGTATATTTGCCTTTTAAAGTCATTACTTATGGGGAAACTCCAGGACTTTTGGTTTATGATTTGCATTCAATTTCGTTCTGCTCTGCTTCGTTTAAGCATATTCTTATTAAAGTCCTCTACAGTCCTGTTTGCCATGGCGGCTCCTGCGAACAATTGAAGTCCTGGCTCGGACTTTTCCCCCAAAAGCCGCCTTTAAATTCAATTTGAGCCTACTTTCGGGATACTTTTATGGGCTCGGGATCAGCAACAGAACAGCAAAAGCAGCAAAAGCAGCAAAAAGCTGGAAAAAGCTGGAAAAGTTGTTTGATTGGATTTCGGGAAAAACCTCAAATGCGAACGAGGGAAATATTAGTCGCCTTTCAGACCTTTGGTCCTGCCATCACCTGGGATTCCCCACAACTACCCTTACCCCACACCATCCCCTCTCACCTGGTGCGATGCTGTTGATGCTGCTTGTAGCGATGCTTTTGAAGGCGTCGGTAATGTTTGCGCTTCTGCCTACGTTGCTGGCTCCATAGCGGCGTCCGGCCCCCATCATCGGCATGGGCATCGGCATGGCCATAGGCATGGACATCGGCATCAGCATCCACATCAAAATCAACAAGGTCGCGGTCAGAATCAGGGCCTGCTCTTCCTGCCACACCGCCGCCCTCCTGTTCCCGGCTTCCAAAACGTTCCGCACTTATGCTGCCGCTTGTGTTCAGATTCAAATTCAAATTGAGAGCCACAGGAAAACGCCTGCCATTGGCAATTTGTCGGCCGATTGCCGTTGGTGGCTTCATTGCGGTTGTCGTTAAGTTGCCGCCTCCATCAGTGGCACTGCCACTGGCTGTGGCAATGGCAATGGCAGTGGCATTGGCATTGGCGCTGCCATTGGCACTGCCATTTGCGTCCAGGCTGAGGCTCTCCAGTTTTATTGCACTCCCCCTCTCTGCGCCTCTGCAGAGCTGCAGTGTGGTGAACACTATGTGGGTGCCGGACAGGGCCAGGATGAGGACCAGCAGCAGGGCCAAAATGTGAGTCGTGTTACTCTGGTTCATTCGCAGAAAGTACCGCTGATACAGCATTTCCACCTAAGCGTGGGAGAATGGCGGAATGGAATAAAAAGTTTCAAACTTATAAGAAAAGAATCAAATAGGAATAGGAATGCTAGATGCTAACTACAGGACTACAAAATACACTGTCTTTTGATTATAACTATATAAAGTTTGCATATGAATATTCAAAAGAAAGGAAAGAAGTGCCCCTACGGGGGATGTATGTACATAGACATATTTATAATATATTGCTACCAAAAAAGATCTTGCTTCCTTTAAGACTATGGATGCTGTAAACAGAAAACAGACGTCTCTGGTCTCACAGTCATCTTAAGGAATAGAAAACACCCTTGAGGCTACTGAGATATGCAAACCTTTGCCAAAAGGAAGGGAACGGAAGGGAAGGGCAGGACAGAGTTGGTGGAAAGTTGAGAGGGAGGAGAGCTGTTTTGGCAAAGGATTTCATGCTAAGCTTGGAGCGTAAGTAGCTTACCTGAAGGTTCTTAAACTGGTGCGTCGAGCAGAGGCGCAGAATGATGCGGTTCAGCCGGAACCAGAAGGAAATGCTAGGACTGAGAGGACCCCCAGTGCCACCGCCACCAGCACCGGCACCGGCACCGGCACCACTCTGACTGTTGGGATTGTTGGCCTCCACATTGCCGGCATCACCTGAAAGCAGTTACAATACACGAGAACTAGAGACGAGTACAGTATCAGTGGTAGACTTATAAATATGCATTCAGACGGTTCAGCCAGAAGCCAAGTTAATTATGCGGCCGACAGACTTTGATTCGAATCTGGAATCTGTCTGATTGAACACACTCCCCTCCCCCATCGCAGCTGCAATTAGCTTCTGAACATGATTACAGATTGGAATTTTGAATCTGGAATCTAGAATATTGAATCCGGAATATGGAATGTGCAAATAATTACTGAGCTCCGGTCTGCAGCTCAGCACCACCTCACCACCCCCTCATAGATTCACAGTTGGCTGACTGCACAAGTAGATTAAAATGATGGAAATCGCTGGGAACATTGATTACAGCATTCGGCATCGAAAGCTGAATCAGCATGCAATTTTCGAGTTTTTGCATAGCCCCATGGAGAGTTATGATTTTGGATTGGACTGTGGATTCGATTGGTCATTGACATGTGGGAAATGTTCGTTTAATGGAAGAACAGTCCTCCGGAGAGGAGGCCCAAATTACCATTTGATAACAAATCATAGATTGGAGATGTAAATTAGAGATAGAATCAACGGCAATCTGAAGAGAGTACGAGTCCACTGATTGTCAGTGTTGGTGAGCGATATATTGGCAGGTAGGACTACAGTGTTGTGTAATGGAAAGTCCTCTTTGGAACAAAATAAATTGGTATGTGAAATAGTCGTGGGAGTATTACTGTTCAGTGTTGGTAAAGTATAGTATTGTGTAATTAACTCATAATTGCTGGTTATGTGGGAAGAAATGTAATGTGATGCAGAAGGAAAGCAGGGAAACAAATCGAACTTAAGCTACTGGATAATCAAAGCTACTGGCTATGAAAAGCCCAATACAGTAATTCCTTAGGATACAGCAGGACATACTACCTGTTAGCTTTCGCCAGCACTGATGACCAGTGTTGGTTTAGACACTAAACTAACTTGAACGTACTGCTTGCAGGTTTTCCTTCTGTTTGCTCGTTTGCTCCTCAAATATACATATATTCTATCCCTACTCCTAAACCATTGTTACACTGAGCACAATTCATTCGCTTAACGTGTTGAACACACATTTTCGATTTGCCCAGCCATTGTGTGTATATGTGTATTTGTGTGCGTGTGTGTGTGTGAGTGTGTTTTTGTAGCACATCATCAATGTTCGCCACTGACTGCTTCTGACATTTCCCTCCAGCTTAGCCCTCCTCCACCCACCCCCTTGTGTGGAGTACGAGCAAAACGAGAATGGAAACCTTGATTTCAAATGCAACACACAAAGCCATAAAATATTTTATTGTAAAATGGAGAATGTCGGCCAAATCGTCATATTAAAATCATTCAACTGTCCCGTGTTCCGACGACCACAATGCAACAAAAATAAAAATATAAATGTAAAAAAGAAAACCACAAACACATAACAAGCAAGAGAGAGAGAGAGAGAGACAGAGAGACAGAGAGAGGGAGACGATGGAGAGCTGGAAGAACACGCATCCTGAGAATATGTTTTTATATGCATCAATAAATAAATGCCAAACGTGATTATGTAAATTTCCATAGAAATCTACGCATCGTACAAGTAGTAGTAGTAGTATATCGAAAAGGGAAACCAAAGGAAGGCGCTTGTTCTGCCTCTGCCACTGCCACTCTGCCACTGCCTCTGCCACTGCCTCTCCAGCTGCTTCCTAGGAAACAGAACTAAAATAAATCAGAAGTAGGATGGCGGAGTGGCGGAGATGGTGGCAAAATGAGGTTGTGCCACAGCCAAGGCAACCTCTAGTTCCAAGGAGGCGGCGATATGTGAGTGAAATGCCAATGACGAGGAGCAAAACGTGAAACGAGAAGCCAGAGCAACGTGAGACGCCAGGATGTAAGGATTTGAGGATGTGGGACGTGTGGCGTATGGCGTATGGCGCGGGGGGAGACTGCGAAATAGCCTCGTCAAATTCAATATGACAATGACAATCAACTTGTGACAGTTTGAGCGATGCGGAGGAGGAGAAGCCAGAGACGGAGCAGAAGGAGACATGTGAGAGCATGTTGGTATTTTTATTGACCCTCAGTAGCCTCTCTCCCTGCTGTACCCTCCCTTGCCTTTCCCTCCCTTCCGGTTCGGGTAAGCGTTTTCTTATTAGGAAGGGAAATTCTTTTGCCTTATATCACGATTACCTTGCTGCAGCAGCTGCGTCTCATCACGTTGATAGATCATCGGACTGTGGCAGGTGGAGCTCGAGTTGGTGGAATCAATTGACTCGTCGATGTTGCACCGCGTGATGCCCGCCTGAGGGTAAAAAAATCAATTCAATTCAATAAATAAATTAAGTTAAATTGAATGTATAGGTATATGCCCGTTTTGTTATAATTACAAGCTAATTTGTATAGTTTCTATCATGTTCATAAATTTCATTAATTATTGGAAAATTGTTCGCATTTTTAATTAAATTTCACATATACATACATACATATGTTCAATCAATTCCCTGCCTAAATGCTCTGCCTAATTAAATATTTATTATGTTAACACACTAAATCATGTATTTATGTTCTTCTCCTAGCAACAAGTCACCATCTGATTTATTTAAATTGTTCATAAAAATGTTTTCGTTTCGTTGCCATAAAATATGGATGGCGCCCCCCATAAGTAGGCTATGATTTTTGTTCGCAGACAAACAATCGACTCTAAACGTTTTACCCCCACCCAACCACTCAAACACACACACACGCACACACAAAGCACATACACACACACACACACACATAAGCAAATACACACAGATATTTAGATACCCCCGCGGCGTTTTTAAGCAAATTGCCGCCCATTTGAATGCCAGAAATGGTTTTTTCCAGCTCTCCTTTCGCTCGTTTGCTGTTTTTTTGGTTGCGTTTTTTTTTCCTGCTGCCTTTTCAATTTGTTAAACTTTGTCAATTGACTCTTGACAACGAGCGCAAATACAACTACACACAGATACACACACAGATGCACACACACAGCGATACTCTTGTGTGCAGTTGCTAAGTGGCCCCTTGTGTGCCTGTCAGCAGCTTAGCTGTGTGCGTTCAGCAGGATGTTCTGCAGGACACCGCTCGTTAGTTTGAATTACAAACAGGTAACATTTTCTATACAGATAGAAATATGCAGCTGCAAAAGAAATGGCAGAAGGATGAAAGAAAAGCCGAGATAGCAGATGGGAGGAGATAGAAGAAAACGCTTTGAGGCTGGGAAATACTCTGGAATACTCTTGAAAATCTTCTGTGTGGAGAGCGTCAGCAACTCCCATCTCAGGAGGCACCAAAGCAGAAGGAAGAGGGCATCCCTCATCCCCTTCATAGCCCTAATGGCACTCATTCTTCTCCGTAGATGAGGTCCATAGATGAGAGCATATCATGTACACGGTGCTCTGGGATATTCTCTAGAAAGATCTAAACATGTATAATATTCGCCTAAAAAGTGATTTACAACTTTGGACTTCTAAACAGCCAATAAATCTCCCAAGTTTCACTTTTAAATTCATGGAAAGGCCTGCAACAAGCTGTGAGGAGAACGCTGCGGCGTTCCCTTCCCGTTGAGGGGCACTCCCTGGAGCACAGTTACGGCTCGATCGATTGCGGCTTAATTAAGTAAAACTCTGCCCTGAGAGCTATCTGCCATCTGCCATTGTTTGCTTGACTTTAAAGATACATTCCTCCAGCTTGGGAGCTTGGGAGCTGCGGAGGAGAACTGCCCCTTCCTCGATAGCAGTTTCCCTCATCAATAAAAGTGTATTTAAATTCAGTTCCAAATCGAATTAAATATTTAAATCCCAGGGGCAGCAACAGCATGCCATTGAGAGGCAGGGGGCGATGAGGGAGAGCCACAACCACAGCAGGGCAGGTAAAGATTGGCCTGCAATCGACGTCCTGTCCATTAGGATGGTAAATTAATTGATGCTCCCCATCAGGAACATGGGGCATGGAGCATGGAGCATGGGACATGGGGCATGGGGCATGCTCCCCACCGACTTACCGCAATCAAACTGCTGCTAACCATGGCCTTGCCTCCCTTGGCGCTCGTATTGAAATGTTCGATCACCTCCCAATTGGACTTCTTGGGCGTGGAGGGCTGGGTCTGGGTCTGCGGAGACGATGCCCCACCCTGCCCGGGCACATGCAGCTCCATGGAGGCCTGCTGGCTGCCGCCGCCGCTGCCCGCCTGCTTCAGAGAGGCCGAGCGGCTGAAGAACTTTCTGTGTTTGCTTTCCTGCGAAAGGAAAGAGGGACGAAACGGTGCGGGGGATTGGGTGGATTGAGTACTTAAAGTAATGATTGTGCGTGTTCTGGTGCCTCGGTGTGGGTGTGAGGGAGGGCCGCAATCAAGGTATATCAAAATGGCAGGTAAGGCAGTCCACCTTATTTGCTCTCTCTCTTTCCATCTGCCTCCTGGCCTCACCCTCCGATTGAGAAATAGCTGTGCGTGTAGCGGGTGGTTGGTGGATCAATTAGCTCACCTCCTTTCCGGCGGACAGGCCCGTAGTGGGACCTCCGGGTCCGGCTCCCACTGCCCCTACTCCTCCCGCTCCCCCTCCTGCTGCTCCTCCTCCTCCTCCATGACGCATTCCCCGGAGTGAAAGGCGCTTGGACCATTCCCGTTTCTGGCTCTCCGATGACAGAGAGCGAAAGATGTGGCCTCCACCCGTGGCACTTCCTGCTCCTGCTCCTGCCCCTGTGCCTCTTCCCCCTTCAATGGAGCTCATGGTGGTGTGGGTTTGGCTGAAACGGCAAGAAAAAAGAAGAGAGATGGGGGAAATGAAGAGGAAATTGATTTTCATTTTACATGGTAAAAAAAAGTACCAGAAAGGGTAGCTTCGGGTGCCGAATATTTTGAGTAATACAAAGTGTTGAGTGTTTTCTTTTTGGTGATCCGATCGAAGGGATTTCTCAGTGCCAGCTGCAGCAAAACGAGGAGATTCTCTGCAGGAGCTCAGACCCTACCTACCCTACTCTGGAAGGGTATCAAAATCCTCAAAGAGAGGTGGGGGGGGGAGAGCGAGAATGAACGACGCGAGGCGACTGTCAGAGAGTGCGCTAATTTCTAAACAAATTGCCAATTTTTGCGCTCGACAGCAGCAACAGCGACAGCGACAGAAAATGGCATTAAAACAATAAATTCGATTTTGTGAAAGCACAAAATCTCCCGCCGCACCGCCGCACCGCCGCCGATAAATACAGTTACAAAGAGCCTCTCGCTGCTCGCTGCTCGCTGCCACTCACCCACTCACCCCATCCCGAAAACTGACGAGCCGCCAATAAATATACGGTATCTACTTTTCTGTGGATTCCCGCTCTCATTCCCACTCCCACTCCCACTTCCACTCTCTTTCTGTCTTTGGTTTTGGGTTTTCCTTCTTTTCTTGTCTTTTTTTTGGGTGCCGGCCCACTTAAGAGTGGCACGAAATGCTCGCCAGACACGCGAGGCTCCAATCCGAAACAGAAGCGAAGACAGGAGAGACAGGAAGGAGAGAGAGAAAGAGAGAGAAAGAGAGAGAGAGTGCAGGGGAGCGACTTCAGATTGTTTGTTGAAATTTTTGGAATGAAACAAAACGCAGGCGAAAGAAATTCTAAAGAAATTATCAACGATCAAACGAAGTTTAAATGCTCTTCTCGCCCAAAAGAAAGGGTAAAGCAAGTGGCCAAAACAGACTAAGGAAAGAGAGAAAGAGACAGAGAGGCACCTATGCGTATACATGTGCTTCATAGAAGAACAGAAGAACGGATGAGAGAGAGAGAGAAAGCAGCAGAAAACAAAGCCAGAACTGAAAGAGATGATTGCAGAGACGTAGACAAAAATAACAAATATTTTTCAAAATAAACGAAATCATATTTGGGATTCCCGCTAGCCTCTCCCCATAGTCCATATGCCCCACTTGATTAGCATTCCGGGGAAAACTGTGCCACAGACAACAGCAAAACAACAGAGGGAAAAGCCATCAGGGGCGGAGAAAAGGGAAAAGTAGTCTCAGGAAAAACTTCCATGCTGAGTCTTAAAGCCAGGCACAGGTCGTTCCTTAGCTCCTTAGCTCCTTGGCTGCTTGGCTCCTTGGCTCGAAGGGATCCCTGGCTCTTCGTATTCCCTCATCATCCCATCGTCCTCTTTGGCCTTTTGTCGGCTTTTGTTTTTAGCCAGAGGCGGCGAGCAAAAACTTTTGCCTGTTCCAGTACATCTTGCGGGGGCGGGTGCGGGTGCGGAGGCGGAGGCGTGGCAAGCGGAAAAGGGGGTATGCCACAGAAGCGGTATGCAGAGGTGAGGGCAAGGGGTAGTGGCACACACACACACACACACACACACAAGGCACAAGTGCCTTGGCCGGCCGGGCCTGGCCACCGGCATAAATATGTCAAAAACACAACGCGCCGCGTGCTATAAACAAATTGTTTTGTTGTAGCCAAAAACGGGAGAAGCAAAAAAATAGGAGGCAAGAAAAATTGGAAAATTGGAAAATGTAAAGCAAAAAATTGAAAAATTGAATGCGAAAATGGAATATTAAAAAGACAGAACGGGGAACCACGGCAGAAGAGAGCGGAGGAGAGCATCGTATCGCATAACAGAACAAGAAAACAGAAAGGGTAATTTCGGGAAACAAAGTGGAAGGTAAGTTTTAGACCTGGGAAGAACCGATGATACTTGTTTCTGTTTTGTGTCCCCAAAGTTGAACTTCTCTTCCTGTCCTGCCCGTAGATCTCTGTGCAAAATCGTAACACCCTCCGCCAGGGTAAACCAGCTAAAATCACTTGGAACATTTCCGTTGAAATATTCCTGAATCACTGGCCACAATTTGCCATTAAAAAAGTTCTTTGTCTTCCATTTAGCTCAGCATTTACTCGTGCTGTGTTTTGTTTTGTTTTTCGTATGTTTTTTGCGTTTTCTTGTGGCCAGTGGCCACCCGCAGAGAGATCAGAGAACAGACAGCAGACAGAGACGATGAGTGCTCATAATATAAACTATAAGTCATATTTCCTAATTTCCCAATTTCCAAATTTCCCAATTCCCCAAATGAGAGCAGCAGATATTGTGTACTTCTGTGTAGTGTGGAATATCAAGAATCGGGCGAGTTCATTGATGAAGGTCAGAGTTTGTTCAATTTAACACTTCATTAAGTCTGAATGGGCCTCAAGTGTTCCCTTCACTTTACCCATTTTAGCCATTTACCTCACGCATTGGAATCTTCTCAATCGTAAATAAATTGAGTCATCAGCAGAAAGGGAAAAGGGGAAAAGGGAACAGGGAAAACTGGAAAACCAATTTCAGTTGTGTCCTTTGAAATATGCAGGACAAAGCCAGCATCAATTAGGCGAACTTTTCACGAGAACTACAGGAGAGGACAGGAGTGGAAGGAGTGCCGAAGAGCAATGCCGAACGAGCTGCCAAAAGTCGCCAAAGTTCTTGCCTCATAGCAAAAAAAAATGGGGATAAAGGGTGAGGAGGGGCGGGGCAAGAAAAGTTTCTTCAAGCGAAACTCATATGCAAAATATGCAAAGGAAAAGCTGCGGGAAGTGGCAGTGGGAAATCCCTGAGGCTGTTGCCCCGGCAATTGAAAACTCTCCTCATAAATGTCCTCTCATTCAACACTTGTCACTGACTTGTGCCGCCAGGAATCATCAACATCATCGTCATCGATTCAATGACTCGAGCTATTTAGCATATCACCAACTCGGATACCTCGGAGACCTCGGAGACCTGAGCCTCCTCATAGATCCCTGACAGAAAGACGTTAAACTGTTGACAGCTACTCGTCGGGGGAGACTAACGGCTTTAATTGGCTTGAACTGTACACCGGAACGGAGCATCCCCCAGGGGCAGGGACAGGGGCATCCAGGCAACAGCTGAAGTGGTAATCAATCAGGAATTCGCCATTTCGCGGCCTAAATCAAATGATTAATCACGAAATGTGGGGGGCTGGAATACCTATGGTTGTTGTTTCAGTAGAGCTCTTAGCTGGAGAAACAAATTTATCACTTTTAGACAATGGAATGCATGCCATTTGAATTTCTGGATATTCTTTTCACAATATACATATGTATGTATATTGGATACATTTTGAATACGAGATCTCAGTTGAAGTGTGCCAGGGGAGTCTGGGAACTTGTTTTCCTCGTTCCCGATAGAACAATGTGGCAAATATTGACAGTTATGGTATACCGAAGCCTCAAAGAACTCCCCAAACAAAGAAATCCCTTCTAAATCAATGTTATCAAGCCGTTCTACAGCGAGAGCCATAGCCCCATCCCCAGCCCCATCCCCAGCCCCATCCCCATCCCCATCCCCACGATATTTGCAGAGCTCTCCAGGTAAAAGGCAAGCAAACAACGGACGGAGTCAGCGCTTCGATTCGACTGGATCCGATTCGATTCGATTCGGTTCAGTTCTGGTTCGTTTCTGGTTCATTTGTGGATCGTTTCTGGTTCGTGGTTCCATCGAATATTCAATATCCCCACCAGTTCAATGGCAATTCATTATGTTAATGGCGCTAATGGTCTGGCAAATATTGTGCCAGCAAAAAGAACAACAGAAACAACAGCAACAACAGCAGCGAAGGCGGCAGCAGCAGGATAAACTTTTTGTCAGCACAAACAAAAAAGACGAAGGTAATCGAAAAACACAACAAAAAATTGATAAGCGAAGCAAATTAATGAGGGGAGAACTGCCAATGCGCCCTGGCCTGCCCTGGCCTGGCCTTCTCGCTCGCCCTCCAGCCCATTAGGCGGCGACATGTGTAAATGGTGGAGATAGGAATACTTTATGAGTGAATGGGGAAGGTATATTGAGCAGAAGGTGAGGCAGGGCTCCCCTCTGCAAATCTGTTTGGGTTGTTGTGCAGAACTTTACTTCGGTGAGCGTAGGTGTAACGTATATGATTCGGAACTGCCTTGCCCTTATTTGATGTATGTACAATGGGTTACCGTACCTTGATGGGGAAGACTAGAGAGTCAGAGAGTCAGAGAGGAGTGGGATTGGTAGTGATTCTCATGCATATTCATTCATTAAGCGGGCAACAACACAGACCAGCTGCTAGCATTTTGCATTAATCCTCTCATCTCTCACTCTCACTCCCTCTCCCTCTGCCACCTCCATTCCCATTCCGACGCCAGGTATTTACGGTTACTTCTCTATAAATATAGTAGGCCTCTCACTCACTCACTCACGCACCCACGCGTACTGGCCTCCCTCTCCCACCTCCTCCCCATGCATTTGTATATTTTTAGAAGCTGAGAAATGTTTATGCTGCCATGTGTTCTGCCGCCGCTCCTCTGCTCCTCTTCGGTGCCAAGGTGTGTGCTCCACAAGGTGCTACATTCGCCAGCTCCATGCCGACGCGTGCACTCGCGTGCTCTGCTCCAAGAGGCTGCTCTCTCGCACTGCCCCACCGCTCTGTTAAATGTGCCTTGTTATTGCTGGCTTTTTGGTCTCTGCTGTTTTTTGTTTACGCATCATCATCTTTTGGTATTTTGGTATTTTGTATTTTGTATACTGTTTGCATTTCATTTGACGCGTTGAGGTGTTTTTCGAAACGAAATTTGCATTGGAAACGAATTCATTAGCAAATAGAAGAGGGTGGGGCGAGATAAATGAGTGTGTGTTTGTGTGCGTAAGGGTGTGGGTGTGATAGAAATAGAGGAATGCGTCTGCCAAATAATCGGACCCTGACAGTGAACAGTGAACATGAACAAACATGCACAAACGTGAGCTATGAGAGCTTTTCGTTGGGTTAGCCCAAGGAGAGGGCGGGGGCGAGGGAGAGGGGGAAAGATAAGCAGAAAAACTGTTCATTCAACTCGTTTGGAGGGCCAAGGCGATTAGCTGGTCGACCTGGGGATACCCTGGCAGGATACATTCAAATATTCGGCAACAGGGATTTCCCAGCGCAGTACATATGTATCATATGTATGTAAATGTGCCTAAGGCCAATCTATGGATAACCCAAGCCCATAAAAACAACAAGAAGAGCTACCACAAATATTCAGAGAGAGGAGCACTAAATAAGATTCATAATTAATACGACTTTGTAAAGGACCCCCAGGTCGTGCCTGGGAGGAGCCCAAATTTGTTCAGCCCATAAATTTCCTAAGACAAAAATCCAACAAGAGCCCCAAAATCGAAACACACAAAACCAAAAGCCCAAAGTGCCAGACAGAACAAACACTCATACTCGTACTCGTACTCATACTCGTACTCATACTCGTACTCATACTCATGCTTATACTCATACTCGTACGAGCACTTGTCGGATGAAATGTGAGACCAGAATACGGCATGGCAGATATATTGGGGGCAATAGAGCCGAAAGTGAAGAGCATTCTAATAAAACTCAAACAAAACAGGCAATGGCACTGCCAGAGCTACCAGAGAGTCAGATGGCAGAGGGCAGAGGTCAACTCTGGTAGCCTACATCAGCATCATTCTGCAACAGAAGAAGCCGTTTGCTGGGGCACAAAACGGACTAAATGGGTAAACAAAATGACAAAATGACTTACTAATTTGTGACATGATCCAAGTTAACCAAACCAAGCGGAGAAATGCCAACATCCGCCGCCCTACCTTAACCAGATGCTATCTCTGGCTGCCCCTCACCACCCCACCCATTCATTCCACCCTGTTTATGGCCCTGGTGGCCATAGCCTTCATTGTTGTTCATGTGCTTTGTGTAGTAGCAGTAGTAGTAGCAGTAACTGGCCAAGGATAGTGATCAACTATGGAATACTCAGTACTCGTTTAGATGCTCTTCCCCCCAACAGATTTCACGTTCACTTCCGTGGAAGAAAGTGTGAAGGAAACCATTTGCAATGTAACTATGCTCTGCCTTCGATTTGAGATTGGATTAGGATTGAGATGATTTCAGATTCAGACAGTCTCCATCGCATTTCCATCAACCTGTCATAGCTCTCGCTTCCGCTTGGATTACTGGGTACATCTCTTAGTCCTTTCTCTTCCCTTACTATCTCTCTCTCCTTGCTCTTCCTGTCTTTCTCGCCTCCCGCTTCCCGCTTCTGCTCTCTGTTTTGTTCGCTTGCCTTCTTTACTAGCTGTTGTTCCGTTTGCCGTTGGTTTTTTGTTTATTTTAAGTCCATTCTCCGTTATCCTTTATCCCTTATCCCTTCTCCCTTATGCGTTACGTTGCGTTGCGTTGCCAGTGTACCCCATGTGCCTCCAGTGCCTCCTTGTGGCATGTGGCTGGTGGCTGTTAGCTCCTGCGGCTCCTGGCTTCCAGGCCAATTCGCCTTGGTGACGTTAGCCCTCTCTGATCCCTCAGATATTTCCATATTTCCATGCCCTTTTGCATATTTACTATGTGGTTCACAGACAAAGTCACAGTACCTCCCCCCCCACCCGGCTCCTGGCTAGCCCCTTGCATTGTTTGTGTGTGCTTGTGCTTGCCGTTTCATTGCACTTCATCCTGGTGTCCATCCGATGCTCGCCGAGAGAGGGGCTGCCCACCGAGACGCTGGGCAATGTCAAGTGCTGATTTGGCAGACAGCCAGGCCACGCCAGGACGAGACCTTCGCCTTCAATGTCCCGGCCGGCCCGGCCCGGCCCGGCTTGGCCTGCCATGGCCTCACATCACATGCGGAAAGGTTGCCCCCTAAACATTGATTTTGATGAGCTTTGTGGCACATAAAACTACACTCGCCAGATGTCACTTGTAGGCCACAGAATGGGCAAATCTGTGGAATTGCGGGATCCTAAAAGGAGTTCATTCCACGAAGTAAAGCAGAAGTGGGGCATAAACAAGGGTTCCAATGGAGTAAGAGCTACAAAAAGGTTTCTTCTCCAACGGAACTGCAAAACCCCTTAGATGCCGACTAATAAAAGTGCCCCACGTGCACAAATTCACCCCAATGTCGCTCAGCTGTCAGTTAATTAAGATGTCCTTCAACAGAGTTTTCCAAAGAACAATACAGAAATCAAAGATGTTGCCTACTTTCATGAGAAGGAACCGCTGCCTTTAACACTTTGGAGACCATTATGGATACCATATTCCATTCAATATTCATGGTCTCTCAAGGTCTTTTGAGGAATGATGGATTGCCTCCCTCTGAGAAACCCCAAGAATTCCAATTTTCCACTTAATTTTCAAGAGCTTTTCAAGTGCTTTGCCACTTGATCTCTTTGGCTTACATTGTTTTTAGGCACTCGATGATTTTAAATATTCTTCTGCTTTCACTAAATTGGCGCACACACACACACACACAAACACAATCGAAGGGAACTGCATATGAAGCAGAGTAGAAAAATTTCGATGCGAATTCCGATTCGAGTGCATTTTATCGATGCTCGATGTCCATGTCGAACAGCACATAAAGCACGAAGTTTATGATTGTTTATATGTATGTACATATGTACGTGTATGGTAGATACATATCTGTAGATATATTTACAGATACTTGTAGAGATATACAGATACTTGCCCATACGAGTATGTCTGTATGCATATTTGTTGATATACTGGCACTGATTTTTTCATTGTGTATTTTTGCAAAATATTTTCATGGGCTATCGCCGAGTAAACAGAAAATCATTTTCAGTTCATTGTTCGGAAAATGCTGTGCTCTTTTCTGTTTAAATTGGCAACCGGAAAAGCCGCAGCGAAATAATTGTTATACTCGCCGCATCAGATGGCAGGGAAGGGGAAGAAAGGTGGCTGGGAAATGCCCTCCCCAGTGCCCAACGGTGGCAGTGCAGTGGCCCATAAGGAAGAGTAGTACAATACTCGTTTTTGAGACAAAAGTAAAGTAATTGAGTTGAACTTGAATACTTTTCCTATTCGAGCGTGGCAACAAAGTGTGCCATTCCATGCCATTCCATGCCATGCCATGCCACACGGGGTTCAAGGACTCCTTCCCTCTCTGAGAGTCGGTATCTAGGTGGTTCCATCTCATGTGTCAAAGGGATGGCCCGGGGAATTAAGCCAGAGCCAGAACCAGAACCAGAACGCTTTCGGATTAGAAAAATGAAAGGCATCAGCAGCAGAAGCAGTAGCAGTAGCAAACATATTGAACCTAGTGCTTACCAAGGAGGAGGGATCGGGGAGGAGTCTGGTCTTATTCGTAGAAGTTTCCATTGAATGCGTGCGTGGACTGCAAACAAAAGAGGATTCCACTAATCAGGACTCCTGAAAGATAGTTGAGGCCAGAGCAGAGACATCAGAGACAGCCACTGGCCACTGGCCACTGGCCACGAGCCACTGGGCAGCGGGAGGGCAGCGGGAGGGCAGGCCCAAGGAAAACAATTCCATGAATAAATTAACACGCTCAACAGCTGATTGGATTTGGCTTTTAAAGGATCAAAACACAATATATGTATTCCCAGTGCCCAGGCGCATATTCAATTACTAATTAAAGATGCCCCCCAGACCCCGCAGCATCTGCGGATACATTTGTATAGATAAATATTTGGATAAATGTCTGGCCGGCAATAAGATTGAATAGACTGAAGCAGAGATGCGAATACCCTTCCGACATGGGAGAGGTTTTGGTGTGACAAAGTGCCTTCCGCACTGGGCATACTGGGCGTCGGAAAGGGTATCAATGCTCAATGCTCAACGCCCAATGCTGGACATGGATAACTAATGAATTGGAGCCGGAGTAAATGTGCTCAAAGCATTGCCTTAATGACATTCTGGCTAATTAGTAACGTGTTCACACAAATTAGTCGTAGATTAGATCGAATACCAGTCGATAGGGAATGTCATAGGTACACAACGCCTTGCAGATACAAACATACAAACACCACAAAGCTGCAAACATGCAAAGCGGAAGATGCATATTCCTTTCCCTCACATCTTTGAATGTCAACGTTCTTTCCAGCCCAAAAGTTTTGCCATCCACCAAAAGGAACTTCGTAGGAACTTAACCAAAACTTTTACAAGTTATTTTTTTCGTAAGCCCAAACTAAATCATATTTTAATTTGCCTTTGAGCCATTTAATTTCTAAAAAATATGCGTTCATCCACCAAACCAGACCAAAAGCAAGCACAATTATAAACTACCTGTAATCCAGAAAGTTTGCGTCCGATCTGGGGAAACTTTTTGCGAGCATCTTTTGGCATTTAGTTGCCTCAAAGTTTTGCTTGGTGGAAAACAGAACTTATGGAACCTGACTGGAACCTCGGGAAGTTGAGGGAGCAGACCATGAGGCCCATAAGCCTGATGAGCCATCATAAATCCCCTTTTAAGACCAGGCGCCAGCGAACAGGACCAAGCGCAGGCACGGGCAGAGCCTATGAGCCACAAAAGTCATGCGGAAGAGGATGTACGTCCTACAACAGGAAGAGGCACAAACTCCAGGAGATAGCCCCTCACCCTCTCCCTCTCTTTCTCCCTGTGCCTCATAAACTTTTGTGTTTAACTAATTGCTGGGCTCGCACCACACCACACCGCAGCACTCTCCGCTCTCCACAGGAGAGAGCTGTCCCCCTGTTTCCATGTTTCCCTGCAGCATGTGGAAACACCCCCCACCCCACATGCAATTTTCATGCTCTGACACTAACCACACGAATGAGCGCTGAAGCGGGGTGGCGGTGGCGGTGGTGCTGTGTGTTGCTGTGTTGCTGCCAAACAAATTTACTATCTCATTACGTATACTTAATAATTCACAAAAATTCTCATATTACGCATACGACACGTAGCAAAGCGTTGCGGAAATGTAAATTAACCAAAAGCCAACCGTGTACTGCACTCTACCCTGCCCCCCCCCACCCTCTCTCCGACAGCAGAACCACAGGGGGTGGGGGGCGTGGTTATAGGGATGTGAAACTAGGCAGAAAAAAAAGTAAGAGAAGAATAGACCAAAATTAACGTCGAAGCAGCAGCCGAATGGAGTGCAGGAAAAGCTTCAGTGGTTTTCTGTATAGTGGCGGTGGCACCCCTCCCCCAGCCTTCCCCCACTCTTGCCAGCCCCTCTCCTCTAACTCTCCGTTTTGGACAGAGATGTCTAATATAATTAAATAATTTGGCTATTCGTTCGGATCTTTTTGAATGGACAGACAGGTGCACGTAAATGGAGAACTCTGAAGAGCTCCCTGCTTGATGTATAGTTAAGGAAAGAAGATTATTTTGATACACTTTCAAACTATTCAGACTATTATTGTCTGCGCTGCGGAGCTCCCTGGCACACGTTACGGACAGACATCCTATCGACGGGAAATGTACTTCGTTTTCCCTTTTGTTAATTTCTACATACCTGTGCGGGGCAGAGAAATACCTGAATACCAAATACCAAAACTGCGTGGTGTTTTCTTAGGAAAATTGTAGCTCCTTCTTTTCTTGGGCTTTCCTCCGGCTCTTCGCCTTCTTCTTGCCTCTCAACGCTCTCTCTCTCTCTCGGAGGATTGAAATGATGTCGCGTTGGTCCTGCTGATGATAATTTATTTGATAATTTCGTATGCATTAAAGAACAACATCTGAGGAATGTTTTCACGGTGTTCTGTGTTGGTTTTGCGGTCGCTTTTCTCTTTTGTTCATTGTTTTCCCTTATGAACTTTTGAACTTTAAACGTTTTTCTTTGCTTTTCTTTACTTTACTTTGTTTTCCTCCGTTGCATGCCAAATGAAATCCCCGTTTAAAGGAGAAATATTTCAAATAATTATTGTACATTTTATTTTTTACATCGTCAGTCGCTGCCTCCGCCTCCGCTTGCGTCCCCTCTTCTCCTTCGTCGAATCCCTTTCACTGGCATTTTATTTTCTTTATAAAGGAAAAGGTCCTGGCAAATAAACTGTGTAAAAACTTTCCTTTTTCACACACACACATACACACACGTAAACACACCCACACACAAACGCACGAGCAGTGGCTGAGGGAAAATTCAAATTAAACACATATTTGTTGCTGCCCCGTCCCGTGGCTCCGAGTGAGATTTTCATGGTTGACAGTTCCTTTTTTTTTATGCAAGTTCTCTGGCCAAAAAAAGGGTCTTTAAAAAGTAATAGCCACAAAAACCAAAACCAAAAAAAAAGACGAAAAGCGAGAGAATCTGAAGAAAGTTTCGTGGGGGAGAACGGAAAATGGGAATATGGCTGAAGTGTTTCGAAGCGGAAGAAAATCTAAGGGGGGAAAAGGAGAAAACTTCCATACGAAAAGTAAAGGTAATGTTTCAACGAAAATTTCAATAAAATCTTGTTGAATTCTAGCAACTATAGAGACCTCCTTTTGATATACAAAATTGAAATAAATGCGAATTTCCTCAATGAAAAATGGCAAATAGTAATCTTGGCCAGAAATCGATGCTTAAAACATTTGCTTGTGCCATGGTGTGTATGTGTGTGTGCTACTTTTGGGATGAATAAACAAGAGATCACCTCTGATTCATTCATTCAGCTATTCTCGTTTTTATTGGAGGTTCTTCAATGATTTGTTCACATTTTTTATGGGCATCGATTAGGTGAGGAATGCAGCTAATAAATTGCGCTGTTTTCATAAAATATTCGAGCCAAAGAACATAGATGAGGCAACGAATATCACTTACACGTGGCGTATACGCAATGTGCAAATCGGAAAATTGACTGCCGGTAATTGGCAAAAGGGAATTCGGAGCCAAATCAAAGCTGCAAACAAATCAAATTAATTTGTTTGCTTTATTACTTTGACCCACTGCAAAAGGGGGGGTGGTGGGGGAAACGGAAGGATACGCGGAAGGATACTAAGGACAGAGCGTGTCAAGACTGACACCAAATGCTTGCCAATTTGCATACAAAATGGGCGCAAATTGGCAAAACAAAACAGAAATTGCCCTGCCATTCCATAGGTGGAGCATAGGAGTGGGAGAATAGGAATTGTATCACATAAAAAAGAGAAAACAAAAAGCAAAAAGCAAGCAAAATGATTGAGAGCCATAAGCACACGCCATCGAGTCATCAATAGGAGCTGCACCACACCCCCGCCCACGCCCATGCTCACGCCCCCCTATCAGGGATATATCCTTCATGAAATCCGTGCTCCCATTCCTCGCAGGTCCTGTCCGCCTCCGTCTCTGCCTCTGCCTTCCATCAACCGAAATCCCAATCAGTCAACGGCTTTGAAGCACAAATCAGCGCCCAGCGAGAGTCAAATTAGAAAAACAGAAGAATAATAAAAGCCAAAACAAAAAAATGCCAGAAGAAAATGCCATGGATGAGCTCTCCGACAGGAGTATACTCTTCTTTTCAAAGGAGTCGAAGAGCACCATGCAACCAGAGGACAACTGTCTCTCTTCTGGCCGATAGCCGAATCCTATCTTCCCGGTATAACTGTACCAAAAGTACGCTCCATTTCCTTACATTTCTTTCTTTACTCCTCAAGAAACCTTTTCCCGAGAGAGAGACCCACTCGTATACCCCACACCAAACACCCTTTCGATTTCCGGCTATAGGAAACAAAACATAATTCCCGGACAAGCGAAGCGCAAAATTAGAAAATAATAAAAACAGCAGAGCAAATAATAGAAAATACATTGAAATAACAAGAATAATAAATACTAACGAAAACAGATACATGAGATTATAGATATAGATACCTACTATATAGATACATATGTGTATAGTCGACGGAGGATGTAAAGCCTTTGCCGATGATTATGTTGCTGCCACTGAGGCCAGTCCTTTGCTGCCTCTGCTGCCACTGCTGCCACTTGAGCCGGAAGCGTGTTCGGCGCTGAGGCGCAGGAACAACAATGAATCAGGGATTCAAGGATGCAGCCCCGTGAAGACAGCCAAGCGGCAAAGATAAACCCGCATTGAAATCGCCAAATGAATGAGAGAATATCAGAGTGGGAGAGAGAGAGAGAGAGGAAACGGGGGTTCCTCCATTTTGCCATTGTTATTACTGCTGTAATACGCTTTTGCGAGAGGAGATTACAATGTCTGATTACTTTGTTATTAATAAACACAAAAAGCGTGCCAAACACACGAATACACACACCCACACAAATATTCTATATATTCTTATAGAGAGTATGCTCGAGCATCGACGCGGCAGGTACCCATCAGTACGCGGAATGAGTGGAGGAAAGACCAAAGTGGAACCCTTTCCAAGACGTGAAACTCGTATTTGAAACTTACTTGGATAGGCAATAGGCAGACTTTAGAGAAACTAATACGAGATGTAGATCTTCAGGTCTCTCTTTGGGTCTTCTCTTTTCTATAAAATTCCCAAGAATATGGGAATATGAAGAGCTTCCACTTAAGATTCCTTCCGAAGGTTTTCGCTCTCAGAGAAAGGCAAAGACGCATACCCATGGTAATGGTACCTAATATACCTTGGCCGTAACCAATGCAATGCCACTGGCAACAATGACATTCCCCGTTTATTAAACGTCCCCCCCGACGTAACCCTGGAACCACCCAACCACTGACTTTTCCGCCCATGCTCCTGCCACTGCCGCTGCCGCTGCCACTGCCATCCCCCTGCCATCGCCAGAGTTCACTCCGCAACGCGTTTATTTTATCATTTTTGTGCTTTGTTAGTGAAAACGTTTTATTAATAAACTTTTGTGTTGTGTTCTGTTGTGGGTCCCCGACGACAAGGCGACAAAACGCCAGAGCAACAGCGCGACAGAGCGACAAAGCGACAGAGCGACAAATGCCAAACAGCAGCCCAGAGAGGGAGAGTTTTCCCTTTTGAGGGAAACAGAAAATGCAGTTGATTTTGCATATGTGTGTTTGCGTGTGTGTGTGTGTGTGCGGTGGTGTGTCTATGGAAATGGAAATGGAAATGGCATGGAATTTGCTAAGCCCACACTTGGTTTTGCTGTCTTTGTTTTGAGTGAGGAGGGAGGGGGTGGGGGGGGAATGACAATTGCAGAATATCGCACTCGAGGCAAAGACACAGATTCAATTCCATTGCTCGGCAAATACTGCAAATATTTTGCAAAATTAATTGCATTTTAATTGTTGAAATTTAGGCAACAGGCGAAGGAGAGGAGGGGCAGGGAGGGGAGGGTAGAGGCTGAAGAGCAGACTATTTTTGTGGCTAAATCGAGTTGGCAAGATCTGTCTGTTGTCTGCTGTCTGCTGTCTGTTGTCTGTTGATGCTTTCTTTTTAACATCCCATCCCATCCCTTCCCGTCCCGCACCGTCCCTTCCCGTCATTCATAAGTCGTTTATTGGTTTACAGTTGTTGATGGCCGTTTTATCAATTTTCTGGCCAATTTTAATGCGCTTTTAATTCACATTTAATTTTGATTTATTCGAGTTGTTGCCCCTCGAAGCCAAAACCCTCCATTGCTTACATAAGACTTTGTCTTTGGAGTGTTTCTGCGGGGGGGAGAGCTGCATGCTTTATGGTAATTTTGATTTATATTCCCTTGGGATTGTTTAATTTTCGGTGCAAGGGTGGAACATTTTTTAAAGGCGATTTTTACAGATTTTTCCCATTTCCCGTTTTTTGCTTTTTGTTGTTTGTTTATAAGTTTTGTATAAAATAAGTAATCTCTGATCTGCATTCACAAAAGTTTGCAACAAAAAAATAATTACATTTCCACACTGAAAGTTTACATTTATTTCAACGCATTATTTTGTATTTTAGTAATAATATTTGTTGCTTTTATTGTCTTCGAATATCCTTGATTTGTTTGCATAGTTTTAGGAATATTCTATCATCAAGATCTAGTACAATGAATGTCACTTTTCTGTTCTTTGAATAAAAACCTGAATCCTCTTTCGAAACTTTGTTTGTTTCTTTGGTTTCCGATTTCCGCGATCACATTTTCAAATATCTGATGCTCACCTTTGAAATGCTTTCACTCGCTTTATCACTGGGTTTTCACGACCAAAAAAAATCCATAGGTGGAGATATATCCTCTCCGGGGCATTATCTGTTCCCCTTCTGCCTCCGAGTATCCACTGTTGCTCCTCGGCCGAGGAATATCTCTATCGCACCCGTATCTATCGCCGCCTATTGTAACATTTTCCGCCGAAGTTCTTTCAGTTTTCAGTTCTCTGTTCTCTGTTTTCTGTGTCGCTTTCGGCAATGTTCGACCCGCAACTAACAAGAGTTTTCCTCGGAGGACGGCTTTTATACCATTTTCCTCGTCAAATGTCGGACGGGAAAGCTCTGGCATGCTTTTCCACGAGCTTTTCCACGCAGTCCGTTCGACTTTTAACGAAGGGCCAGACCGGGCCGGGTCGGGTCGGGCCGCGTCGCACCGCACCGCCAATGTTTTGCTGGCTTTCAATTGTTTACAGGTGTTTGTTTTGGAACCGATTTTTGGCCAGAATTTATACCCGAATATACCCGAAAATCGTCTGGAGAGTGCAATGCACCGCCAGGTTCTTGGGTTCGCATTTTTTATGTGATTTCTTGTTGCTGCGGATGCCTCCCCTGAGGAAATCAGTCGTCGTAGTCGGCGGAGTCGTCGGAGACTGAATGAATGCAGGAACCACTTGTTGCTTTGGGGATTTTTCTACCGCGCATAAAAGTAGACAACGCTTTTCGTTTACTCTCCCTTGTGGTGATTGTGGAATTATTCATAAGCATTTCAACAACAACAACAACAGCAACAACACCAACTACAACAATACGACCAAGAAAACAAGGAAAAACATAAAAATCCCATTTATATTTAGGCTTAAAACAAACACCACCGCACCACACCACACCACACAGCACCACACCACACCGCAGAAATACTGAAAAAAACCGAGTGGAAATAACATTTAAAACTTTTCAAATATTTATACGGCCAATTGGAAATTGTTGAATTATTGAACTCTGGCTCAGAGATTGTCGGGGAACGGGGAACGGGGCACTGGGGACGGAGGAAAAGGAAAACTTTCTCCAAGATTGGTTAATGAAAATGTAAGCCAAGAGGCAACACGTAAAGAAAACAATAAAAGCCCCCAACCACAGTCGGCAACAAATCAATTGCGGAGACGGTAAATGGAGACGGAGATGGTGGTGGAGGTGGAAGTGCAAGGTGGAAACCAGGTGTACAGGAGGACAACAACAATGTCTCCCTGTCCTATCCTGTCCCTGTCCTGCCCCTGTCCCCTGTCTCCTGTTCTCTGTGAAAACATTTTTCTAATTTCCTGTCATCAATACAAATGAAATGTCCTTGCAGGCAGCCCAGCCCCAGTCCCAGCCCCAGCCCCGTCGATTAGCCCGTTTAGTCCGAAGGATACGAAGGGTAAACGCAGTTGGTTGGACAGGAATTTGTATATATATTTTATAAAATTAAACAACAGAAACAGAAATTCGTGGTGGATAATGGGAAACAAAAAAAAAAGAACGAGATACGAGTAAGAGGGAACGGACGGATCGGGAGACTAGAAGCGCAGACGCTTGACCGTGCGATAGTGATAGCCGTCGTCCAGCAGGGCGGAGGAGTCCTCTTCGTGCTCGGGAATCTCCTCGACGACTGCATTGTCGTCGAGGGGGGGCAGGTACTCCTTTACGGGCAGCAGATTGGGCACCACCTGGGGCGTGCGGTAGTGGTAGCCATCGTCCAGGAGGACGGCCGACTCCACCTCCTCCTTGGGCAGCTGCTCCTCCTCGATGTGCTCCAGGGTCTTCACCTCCACGGGTTCCGTGACGATCTCAGCTTCGGGTTCGGTCTGGGCTTCAGTCACGGCTTCTGTGGTGGTGGGTGCAGCGGTCGTCTCCGCAGCAACCTCCTCCTCCTCCGTTGTGACTAGGGGCTCTTCTTGCAGCTCCTCCTCCTCCACCACAGGCGGAAGGTACTCATTGTTCACGGGCGGCAGGTAGTCACGTGGCGGCTGGAGGACATGGTTCAGGCTGGCAGCATGCTCCTCCACAGGCGGCAGGTAGTCCCGGCTGGGCACTGGAGGCAGCGCCACGGGCGGCAGATACTCCAGCGGCAGATGGGAGACGTCGCGACGCACCACCGAGCGGCAGGAGACGCCCAGCAGCACCGCCAGCAGCAGCGCGCATCTAATACCGAATCTGGCTCCTTGCTGCAAGCAATCGAAATCCCAAGAAGATGAGGCTGAGACTGAGCCTGGGCGAGGAGTGGAATGCTTACCATTTTGAATGTATCTTTCTCTGCGTTGTATCTGGTTCTGACCTGCTCAATCTGTTGGGCGTTGGGCGTTGGGTTGCTCTGCTCTGCTTGTAGTGCTGCCTGCTGTTGAAATCGCTTAACTATTTATACAAAAAATTAGCAACAAATCGAGTTCGAAGCGAACCCACATTAACACTTATTACTTTTCGGACGTCTTCTTGGCGCTTTTGCTTCTTCAAACCTGTTTGATGGCTCCAAATTCGAAGTTCGAAACTCGAAGCTCGAATGTTGGATGGTCGTTCGGTGGTTCGTTCCATGGTTCGATCCGGGGAGTCTTTTGCTTGGGCTTGGGCTTAGGCTTGGGCCATGGCAATGGTCATTGATCGTTGAAGAATCTACGGCCTGTGGGCTGTGGGCTATGGGCTATGGGCTGATGCGGTGATGCGATGCGATCCAATCCGATTGTTTGCCCATTTGGCGCGCACTATTTGATTGCGCGAAGAATCTGTCAATATTTTCTTTAAAGATTTACCCCTGGACAGGTCCACCTTCCGCCATTCTACAAATACTCTCAGACTTACACTTATTTGTGGCTATTTATTTTGGTTTTATTTTCAGAAACATTTTTGGGGGCCATCCGCATTGTGTGGCTCTATGGCTGTTGCTGTTGCTGTGGCTGTAGTTTCAATGTCAAAGATGTAAGAGATTGAGGAGCGGAGGAGCGGAGGAGGAGCAGAGTCAATGTCAAGTGTTACACCGAATGCAAGATGACGGGGCACAACGGTGTAAAACGATCAGAACTGTGCCACGGATTGGGTCACGGTATCGATCCGAAACTCGTTATTGTTGCTGCATCATCATACAGCAATTAAAGAGCTCTTATCACACATTTTGGGGCACAAGAGCAGCGCTTTTTAAGCGGCTTATGAAATGAAATTGAACCGAGGAACGAACAAAATGAGAGACTTCCACAAATCGAATCGAAATTATAATGAAAATGAAACTGCACAAAGGAAAGAGCGAAAGAAAGCGAAAGAAAGCGAAGACGAAGGAGACTGGGGAAAAGAGGGAACGAAAATGAAAAGAATATATTCAATCAAATGCCATAAACCAAGTTAAGCTGCCACAAATCCATTTTGCGAATAAAAATATTAGTCTCCAGTTGCAAAATAAAAGAACACGAAGATCTCAGCCGAGGGAATCGAAGCATGGAATACCCAGCAAAAGCGTAGTTCAAATATCCCATAGAATGGTAGAGGTATTCACGTATGTATATGCATAGAGTATCCCGCCATGGAATCCCCTTATAGTTCATGGAGTACACAGATATCAATTACATAGAGAATATCTCCTATATTGTATGTACATGTAGTGGTGATTTTTTGTATGGGGTAGGTGGGTTAGGTGGGGTAGGTGTTTCCCTTAATGGTGTTGTTGCGGTTTCCCGGTTTCCCAACAAAAACAAGAGTTCAACGTTTTTATTATGTTTTCGCCGGAATGCCAGACGAACAGAGAAACCAAAAACCAGAGGAAAAAATTGATCCACTTTTTTAAGTATTTTATTCTCTATTACGTATACGTACACGGCGTACGGGTGTACTGGTGCACGGGTGTACGGGTGAACGGTGTTTTGTCTCCCACACAGAGCCACTCCTCCACCATTTCGATTCCGTGTAATTTTACTTCTTTTTTTCGTGCTGAGGTATACGCATGCCGCGGATTAGTAGAAATTGAAAAACTTCCCCACAATGGAAGCCCCTCAACCCCTCGCACACCCTCAGCAGCCCATTGGTGGCACAGTGGCAGCAGTGGCATCAGTGGATAGGACACCTGATGGATTTTCCTGTGCTGTCCAGCCCCGCCTCTTGCCAGGAGCCTCTCCCATAGAAAAACTAAATATTTAGTTAGGAATTTTAACCAAAACGGCTTCGAAATGGTTCAATACCTCCCGCGGTCTGTTTGAGGGCCCCAACGGAATGGAGTAGAACTTTTGATACTCTTCCAAATAAGAAGTAGATTATATGAGCAACAATCTCTGCCCAGGAACCCATCAGACATCGGATAAACACCATAATACCCTCTGCAAGGCAGTACAGTTTGAGGAGGAATACCATACCATTCCCATGGAGTGTAATCATAGATGGGGGGACGGTGCAACAAGCAGACTAGGCGAATATTTGTTCAGTCGGCCACTTGCCACTTGGAGCATTTTGCAGCACCAACAAGAGCCGCAACAGCAGGCAAAACACACACTCACCCGGTGCACCGGGGGGAAAAAAAAGGGAAGGGAAAATGTATGCTTGGGTTGGGTAAAACCAGGAGTGGAAACTATTCAAATTCAGCTAATGGACCACCAATCGAATAGCACACATGAGTGGGAGTGCGAAAGAGAGAGAGAGAGAAGAGCTGTAGAGAGCTGAAGAGAGCTGTGTTTTTTTGCGAAGAGGCTTACTCGAACAGAGGTGCAGATTTATGGGGAGAGTGCCATTCGAATATTAGATATGATTTCAGCTGGCCCTTCCTGAAAGGAACTGCTATTCGAGTGCAGTTTCTACGCCGGAGAAGTCTTTACTCTCCACTAATTGAAGACACAAATCCCAGCAGGCGTCTTCCATGAAACTTTGATTGATGTTTGCTCCTCTTGGTGTCGACTGTCGACTGTCGGCTGTCGAATGGGACGGGACGGGATGGGATGTGTCATTTGCATGCAAAGCTTGTAAACTTACTAAAGGAAAGCTGTACTCTGCTCTGCTGTGCCACGCCATGAAATATGCAACAGTTGCAGCAGCAAAAGAGACTGTATCCAGTATCCAATATGCTGTATGTTGTGTGCTGCATGCTGCATGCTGTATACTGTATGCTGGAGATGTGGCAGATGGCAAACAAATTAGAAGCAGGGCCACGTGGAGCCTGTCAACTCTTAACACATTACGCTCCAATTACGAGTGGGAGAAGCTCCTCCTGCTGCTCTCATTCTGCGTCCTGCGTGTGTCCTGCGTGCGTCCTTCGTGCGTGTGCTTTGAATATCACTTTCCGCATCGCATAATAAAATCATTGAGTCATCGGCTTTTCGTTGCCAGTCGCCTGTCGCCTTATGCACTTTGGCAGGATCGCAAAAAGGAATCAGTCTCAGCTTCGGCTTCGGCTTCAGCCTCCGTCTCTCTGCAGGAAAATGCAATGCATATTAAGCAGGCAGGCAGGGAGGCAGGAAGCCAAGGAACCAGGGAATCCAGGGAACCCCCAGGATTCAAGAGCAGAATGAAAGAAAATTCCAAAAGGTGTGAAACCCCACACAAAAAAAAAGATGCAAAATTTAATTACAATTTAAAGGTGCGGCTGCTGTCAGACCCTTCTCTCTGTCTCTCTCTCTACACTGAGAGAAAGAGGCAACGGCAACAGATTAAAGCACAAAGAAATTGGAGGTAAATGTATTTCTTTCTGGAACTCAATTAATTTGGAATTCCTCAAGGGTTTTCCTTCTTCCTCTGTCTCCTGTCTCCTATCTCCTATCTCTATTTCTCCGTTTTTCTCCGCTTTTCCTTTGTTTCTGTTTTTGCTTTATTTATTACATTTCATTTCGGTTTCGGGGTTTTGCTGTTGATTTGTCTCGATTCTCTCTGCTCTTGCTTTTCCCTTTTTCCTCCTTTTTTCGGTGGGGAAGGGAAAGGGGAAGGGGAAGAGGAAGGGGCATTGGCACTGTCAAAGCGAATTTAATTGTCTCAATTACGCGCTAAATGTCGCCCAACTTCAGCAGCGCTTCCAACTTCAGACCCAAATCAAGATGAGGTCAAGCGGGTTGAAGAACCCTTTCACTACGGCAGCAACAGAGACGGACACGGAGACAGAGAAAGTGGGGAGTAGAGAGTAGAGAGAGAGACAAGTAGAGGCGACGACAAGCAAACTTCATTGAAGCAATTTTCACCTCTTTTCAATGGAGATGGCAGGACGAAAAACGAAAAACGAAAGACGCAAGACGCAAGACGAGACGAGGCAGTAATCAAGTGACTTACTAAAAAGTTAACGCCATTTTGTGGCAACTTCAAAAAGTTTCGTTCAACCCGTTTTGCCCTGAAGGAACCTCCCATCTCCATCTCCATCGCCATCTCGCTCTTTCCCTTTCTCTCCATCCATCTTCTGCTGGCATTGTGTTGCCCCGGGATTCGCCACAGTTGAATGCACTTTTGTGCCTTCATTAGCGAAGTCCTCGCGCAGAGGAAAAGCCCAAAGGCTATGCCAAGGACTAAGGAGCACAACATCGAGCAGCGCTCCCTCCTGCTGCGACACCCTGTACAGAGCGAAGACTCTGGCTCGCAGCTGAAATTCCTGGGAATTCCTGGGCGAATAAACTTTCATTAGAATCATTTTGAGTTTAAGTGGAAAATGATTCAATTTCATTAGGCCAAAACATTGCATAAGCGTTTACGAGAGAGAGTGGGGGCGGGGGGAGGGACAGTGTTGGGCTACCGAGCTTCTTCAGCAGCGTAATTACCGAAATATTTCATTCAAAAAACACAATTGATTCAATTTGAATATATGTATGTATGTTTTTGATATATTTGCCATGCAAGGGAAAACGCCTCCAAAGATACTGAAGAGAACTATCAAATAGAGCCTTCTGACAGGATGGAAGCCTCAAAGGATCATTGGATCATAATCTGATTGAGAGCCTCGGCACAGAAGCTGAAGAAGAACTAGAGACGGTTCCTAAGATTTCGTATTTGAAGTTTGGCGCCCTCAGAGCCACCTGAGACCCAGTTATCGATTCAGAGGTCGGGGTACCAGCTGCAAAGGAAGTTTTACCTAGTAGACTTGTTGAAAACCTTCAACTCAGCCACAAGTCAGACATCGTCTAAACATCTAAACAACAACGATATATGAACATATTTCCCATAAAACATTTTTCCAGTAATTTCGGGGAGCTGCACAGAAATGTCCGCACAGGAGAAGCCACAGCCCACAAGCCAGCGTCGAGGGCAAGACAGACGCCAGACCGGACCAACTCGTCGTGTCCCAGCTGCACAAAATGCAGCTTTTCGGAGCAATGAAGGTGATGGCCAATCACCGAAGGCCAAGAAAAGTGGCATGCAAGATGGAAAGGGCCTCGCATCATGTCTGATCTCGATGCCAGCGATGGACAAGCGATTGCCAGCCGGTGGGAACACGTAAGATCGTTTTATTCCTTCATTCCTTCAACAACCTTCAATACGCACAGGTGCCAACAACCCTGCTGAACGGTCGGTGGGAAGATTGCCTCGTACGGACAGCGAGTGTCAGTTCAGGGCACCGGGAATCGATTTCTTAACTGAACGGGACACACGCATAACAACCCATGAGGTCAAAATGCGTCCGTCGGTGACTATGGTTAAGAATTATACCACCAAATGCCATTTCTTTCCGAAGCTTGTGGCCAAGCGACCCTTCAAGGAGCAAGGAACGCAATCCCTCTATAGGTAAGCCCAAGTCTCCAGAGGTCTAAGGTCGAAAGTACTTCTGACACCATTATATTACCCGATTCGCAGGGAGTCCTCTGCGCAAACGGTAGCCTACTTGCCAGAGAGCATGGACAAAGAGATGCGTGAGCATCTAGAGCTGTTCACCCTACCGTCTTTGCTGCCTGGGGATAAGCCACCGGGACTCCATGAGGTGGAGATCCTTGAGCGCGTCCGCAAGCGTTGGGCCTTCAATAAGGCAGTGAAGACGAACTTCATGAGACAGCTGCAAGAGGCTCGGGAGCTGACAATGAAAACAAAGTACAGGGAAATACTGGAAGCCTTTGAATGGGAGAGCTGGATCGCGCGGGAGGAGGACATACAAGAGTGCCAGAGGATGCGGCTCGAGATCGTCATAAAGATGTTCGACAAGCGCGAGAGGGAGATGCAATTGGCGTCCAAGCAGCGCTTCGAAATGGCTTGCGAACGCATCGAGAAGCGCCGTCAAGATGGCCTTCACAAGAACGAGATTGAGTTCCAGCGCGGCAAGCGCCGCCTCGATACACAGCTCGCGAAGACATCCCGCAAATGGCAGAAGCAGAGCCCCATGTACTCCCTGGGATCGCCATGCTCCGAATTCTACGGACCACTGAATCGACACGGTGTTGACCCGGCCCGTCGGAGCTTCTTGGGCAACAACCGCAAAGCGTTCGACGTCAGGATGGACGACCTGGAGCAGCGGGTGAACATGAACAACCTTGAGTGTCCGTTCCAAAAGCTCAAGGAATGGTCCACACCTCAAAAGTATGTGAAGGAGTATGAGCACAACTTCTGCAACGATAAAAATTTGCAGAAGCTGTACGACTCTCTGAAGGGATTGCGAACGCAGCCGGATACAGAAAACCGGATCAATCCGAAGTGCCTACAGAAGAACAAGCAATTGAGCACGGGGAAATACGAGAAGTATCCAAGCTACTCCAACCTAGACTTCTATGAGGCAGCGCCAAGAGCAATTGAACCGCCAAAGCCGAAGCCGAAGCCGACGCCGACGCCCTCGAAAGCTCTTCGTCCACCAACAAGGAGGGTCACGTCTAAGGCAAAGCAATTGGAGGCTCAGAGAAGAAACGAAGAGTTTGAGAATTTACTCAAATCGTACGAGGGGAGCACTATTGGGTGGATCATGCAGTTTCTCTGTGAGGAAATGGGGCGGTTGAAGCAACAGCGAAAACTCCACTTCGTCACCATTGTGGCCCAAAAGGAGAGATGGCGGCGCGAAGCGCAGGAAGCAGGATTACGGCAGAAGGAGAACGAACTTAGAAAGCTGTACGAAGAGTTGTTCCAGAAGAGTATTGGGGCCCACCATCCGGTTAGCAAAGAATACATCAGCGCCCTGTTAACAACAGATATGAGCCACATTGCAGAGAGCGACGCCGCTGAAACGGTGAGGGGACAGGCCAGGCAAATCGATTCAGATATCCAGCGATGGCTGGAGAGCTTCAAGCTCATCCAGACCCCGCTCACCTATGCTCCGCTGCGGCTCATGCTACGCGACATGGTCTCCCCAGACATGAGTGCTGCCCTCGATCGTCATCAGAAGTCTCTCATCGTGAACTATATTGTCGAGGACGTCATATTTGGCAGAGTGTGGGCAGAGCTAGAGCCATTCGACATATCCACCACCCTGACCAGCGACTTCATTGATCGCCTCATCGACAACGATCTCTATCTCTTCTCCACGGACAGCGAGAGCGAGACGCCGCGCAAAACGTCAAGCTACGAGGCCGAGGCTATAATACGCAAACTTATCCGCCAGGCAGTTCCCGGACAGCGCTGGAAAGATGAAACCGAGCGCATTGTGCACGAAAACTGTAATGATCTACTAGATGATGTTTTTGCAGCAACCATGGACAAGATGTAACCTTCTTAGTTCATTGATTCAATTTAAATATATATTTTTGATATAGAAAGTTTCGTTTATTTGCCCTGTAAGGCGATTGGGGCGATAGGATGCGAGTAATTATAGTAATTATGTAGAGAGAGGCAGCAGCCAGGTAGCAGCCACTGGCCAGCCAACCAACGAAACTGCTGATGAGCCTCCCTTCCCTCACAGCTCCTGTCGGACGAAGAACTTAGGGAAGGGCCTGCAAAGGGATGCATTAATGTGTAGCAAAGAGAGTAAACTATGGCTCTCTTTGTGCTGCCATTGGCAGGCGCTTAGCCGAACAGACAGAGAGAGGAAATTGCAGACAGCCTGAAGCAATTTTAAGTACATACTCATACAAGATAGTTTAAATAGAATACGATTACAGAATTACCGAATTACCGAATTACAAAAGAGTAGAACATTTAAATACATATGGTAGTGCCCATCCCTTGGCGACCCTGTTCTCCTGGTACGGGGGTGCGTCGCGGGAAGCAACAGCTTATCAAAATAGATGACACCTTCTGTGTCCCATGTCCCACACAGACATGACATCGCATTAGACACACACTTACTGGCGTGTAATGCGGCGTATACGTAATTTGCTTAACAGGTAATTAAAAAACAACACACGTCCCTGCGTCCCTGCGTCCCTGCTTTACACCTGCAGTGCAGTCAAAAATTTTCCATAATTTCACACTTAGCTGAACAGCATTTTCGTCGGGGAATTGCCACGTGTTCCCGTGCGACAACCTCTAATCAAAGAATTTCCCTCGTAGACCAAACAAAAAATATACATTCTGTCGATGGGCGCTTGGCACATGGGGGAGCCCTACAAGGGACCCGGTGGTACCCGGCTATCCCTTAAAGAAAGAGAGACATTTTCAGGGTTTTCTAAGCGCACTCCCAATTAAGGAGTTTGCACTCCTGGCAGCCAAACAAGATTTCGATAGCTTCGACAGTGTATTCCTGTATTTCTTTATTCTAAAGTGGGCTCCCAAACTCCTCGCCGATTTCATACAACCCTCTGCGTGAAAAGGACATCGAAGGATTGACGCCATGTCGACATGTCGTCACCAACAAATTCTATTGCGCAAATATAGGAAATGGCACAAATATTGAACGGAAATATCCTGCGGCTTTGGGTTACTGCGGCTCCTCCTGTCTATTGACGCACGGAAAATTTCATTTTCATTTTCATTTCCCAGGGACCCCAAAAGGAGTTGCGCTCTGTGGGTGATTTCGTGTGTGTGTGTGTATGTGTGTGCATGGGTGGGTGTGTGTGTGTGTGTGTGTGTGTGCATGGGTGGGTGTGTTGTGCTGTGGCATAATGAGTGGCAAGTGGAAAACTTTAATACCTCGGGATTGTCAGTTTTGAGATGTCAGTGGAGAGGCAGCGGAAGGTGGATGGGGTGGAGTAGGTGTCATGTGTGTGTCCCTTGGCCACAGGATTTACACTGCTTTGCGAGGAGGCCGCAATAATGTCCTTGTCCTGGCCATCCGTGTGCTCTGAGTGCTGTGAGTGCTTGAGGGATTCTCTGCGTGTCCGTGTCCGTGTGCTTCTTCGTGCTCGTGTGCCTGTGCGTGTGTGCATGTGTGTGTGTTAACCCATTTCGCGGTTGACGTTTATAATTTTACACCGAAACTAATTAAATTAACCCACACTCTCTCTCTCTCTCTCTCTGACCAAAGAGAGTGGCAAGTGGCAAGTGGCAATGCGACGAGGATGATGCTCAACAGAATCTGTTTATGTAATGCATGCGATAGTGGTCTCCAAATCTAGCTCCCTCCCCACCCTCCCCCTCACACTATATCGTTGTAGAACAATTCTAGTAATGGTAATGCCAACTGGTGTGTAATTTCCAATTAGGCTCAATTTACAGCACTCTCTTGGCCGCCGACAAAGCGGAACGGAATGCGGCTACAAATTGCTGGCTACAAGATAATCAAACACACATTTTCCACCTGCCACCCCCCTAAAGATAACCTCATCTATCAGGGGGGGACACCTTGACACCTTGACACCTTGACCTTCCGCCAAATGTTACATCAAATCTTTAAGAGATGTTCAATGTTCGGAAAGCAATGAAAAAGGAAAGTGAAGTGGGTAAAAGCAAAAGAAAAGTGAAAGCTGACTTTAAGGAGAGGAAAAGACTGTTCCAAATAATCGTTAACGGTGGGATGGGACTCTTAGGGGACGAACTCGAATGGGAATGGCATGAGACTTAAATGAGAATGAGAATCTAATGGAAGACTATTAAACTCGAACCAAACGATAGAAAAACGACTCGAATGAGATGGAAATACGACTCAAATTTGAGTTCAGAGGGAGACTTGAATGAGACCAAAAGATCTCTCTTAAGAAAATATTTATGGGGAAATATGATTGGAAAAATATGTAACTTGTTTCTGAAATATAATGCTTAGAGCTAAGGCAACGTGCAACGTAAAACGCGCCTCTAATGAATGAATGAATAAATGTCCGCCCACCCATTCCCATGCCCCTGCCCCTGCCCCTGCTCCTCGTCAAAATTAAGGCAAAACTTTCACTTTGAATGCGAGAACACCTCCTCCCCGCCACATTTCCGGTTTTCGTGTCCATCAGGTGAAATTGTCCGTAAGCTGTTGCCAAACACACAAACACATACATAGCAAAAGTCAAGAGGCAGGATACACGGGGGCACGCCGACGACTAATTAAATCGACAACCTGATGGCAACAAATTTAATTGAAAGGAATCTGCCGCTTAACAATTTCAACAAACAAAAGTCCACGCAGTACACGCGACACAGGAGCAAAGGAGCACAGGAGCAGAGGAGCAGGGGGCGAGGCCAGGCCGTGTCCATTTCTGTTTGCCACCCACTCAAATTGAATCGCTGTTGTGCCACACAAACCCACACACACACACACACACACACACACACACACACACAGGCAGACACTCCTCACAGACAGGACCGTGCTAAAGTCATTTAAGCGACACGCCAATTGTTGCTCTCGCGCAATTATTTCATATTAAAAAGTACAGAAAAAACATTGTAAAAGTGCAAAATGAAAAGCAAAACAAATGGGCGAATAATTAAAAGTAAATTGAAATTGAAATGCGTCGAAGGGAGGACACTGACACTGACAGGACACGGGAGACTCCACTCCCCTCTAGCCGAGCGAGAACCAAATTAAAAATATATAAATCCAGACAGCTTATGGCGGGGACTCTGGGACTGCGACTGGGACTGGGACCGGGACTGACTCCATCCGATATTCACCTCTACAATAATTGAAACCGAATCATTATTATCCTGGCTGGATGCCACAGCGTTTCACGTTCCAAGCTCCCTGCTGACTGTGGAACGTTTTTAATGTTTTAATTATCCATTGACCCGCACCCCAAGTCCCGCTCCAGAGTATGCTGCTGCAGCTGCAGGCTCAAGCTTGATGCAGAATGGGAAAACTCCGCCGTACTGGTGGAGAGATGGGTATGAGATGTCTGAGAGCGAGCTGCAGATTAGTGGATGATTCCAGGTGCAAGTCTCCTGCGTGTCACGCTGGCATCCCCACAACTTTTTCGGTGGGGTTTCGAGATTCGGATTCGGACTCGGATTTGGATTCGAGCAAACAAACAGATCGACAAACAGACCTGCGGGAGGGCAAGGCAAACAAAATCAAATTGTTGCTGTTTGTTGACCTACGAGTTCCAGTCCCACCCCTCCCCCCCACTTCAGATCCCATCCTCCCTCCGTTCCCATTTTATTCGTATTTGTTTTCATTTTCATTTCTTGGCAAAAGCGGAGCCAGAAGAAACGCTGCTTTCTGCTTTCGGTGGCACAGGTGTGTCTGGGGAAATTAACAAAGCCGCAGGTGCAGCCCCCTGCCCCTTGGCTTTTAATGAAATATGAATAGGGGGAATAGGGGGTGCGAGTGAGTGTCCTTCTCCTTGAACACTTGGAACAGCACCATTAAACGTCAAATGTCAGCATAAACGTCAAGACTCACTCTCAAAGGTTGAGCATCAAACCATACGCAACGCTGAGCAGAGAAACAATAAATTCTCGTTTCCTACCCCTACCCCTCAGCACCACTACCCCGTTTTTCTTTTTTTTTCTACCAGCTCTCAGTTAATTATCGCGAGCCACTGCACCGCTAATTGGAGTTTAACCTTCCAGGAAATGGAAGAGACCTTCCACGAGCCATCAGCCAGCAGCCAGGAGCCAGAAGCCACGAGGCGTGGCTGCTTTATTTTTGGCATTTTTATTTACATTTAGATACTCAAATCCCCAGAGAGAGGAGAGGGCTATGTATGCATGATGGTATGATGGAAAATGCCTTTAGTGTCGCTTTATAATTGCCAAAGCTTCGATTTAGATTTTGTCAACGTTTCTCTGCAGTTTAGGTGTCTGTCCGTCTGTCTGTCCGTCTGTCTGCCTGCCTGTTCGTGTGTTTCGTGTCTGGATTTTTCCCAACACGCCATTTCTGGCTACATAAATTTAAATTGAATTTTAAATATTAACAAGCGAAGCCAAAGAACACCTTAAACGAGAAAGAAAGCTGTGCACAGCGGAGAGCCGCTGGAGAGTGCCGACTCATCGGATACTCTACGGGTACGGAAGAGGCGAAAAGCCACTCGGAACAGTCATACCCCGCCCTATGGCAAGGGTAGAGGTAGAACAAGGACCCGTCCGGCTCCGGCTCCGGCTCCGTCTGTTTCTGTGTCTGTGTGTCTGCCTAATAAATACGTTTGCTGTGCCATCGATTTTTGGCTCGTTTGCCACACATTTTCGTCTCGAGTTTATAAATATTTATGCGCAGCATTTTGGGGGCTTGCTTTACCCATGATTTCGGTCTGGTTTCTCAGATAATGGACGAAATGGCCCTTCGCGGCGGTAGGGAGAGGGGGGGCGAGGGGGAAACTATAAGTTAATGCGAGGGGAAATGCATAATGGATGCAGGATGAATGATGGATGAGGAGCTGGACGGGATGGGATGGAATGGTCAAGCTGGTCATATTTATGTTTGGCAGCTGACAGGATGTTGACAGAGCAGCGAACAAATATCAATTTATGGAAACTGGCAAACAGGCACTCACCTGGTGCTTCGCCATGGTGCTCCCGCCATTCGTCGTCATACATGGGTAATCCTTGTTTGTGTGTATCACCGCTGCAGACAAATTTTTCCACTCCACTTCTTATTTTCAACATCTCTTGTGAAATCACAAATCGTAAGCCGCTTTTCGTCGATACGGCAACTCTCTGGCTGTTGTCGCAGCTGTTCCTTCTGTTATCGATCACTGGTTCATTAGCTGAACGATCGATTGCTACAATCGAAAATTCGAATTTGAATTTGAATTTGAAATCAATCACATTCAGGTACGCTTGTCTGCCCTCTGCTCTCTGTGCTGTGATTAGCTCTGCTTTGGGGAGGCCAGGCGGCTTATCCGCACCCAATTACCAGCGGAAGCTCATCAATTTTTCAAGAGCTCGTGACAGCCGAAAGCGACTTTTGCTCACATCATCTACGAGTACATCCCCCACCCCAACTGCTGCTCTGCTGCTCTGCTCTGCTCTGCTGGTATGTTGTCAGCAGTTGCTGAACAGAAGTAGTACAGCAATAACAGCAAGACACATGTAGCGGTGACTTAATTACCAGCCGCAAGCTGTTGCCATTAACAACAACTTTTGGGGTTGGGAATGGGGATAGGGATGGAATGGGGGTGGGGATAAAGCTGGGGCCTAGCCTCGTCGATAAGCAGCTTTAGGCTTAGGCGTGGCAGTGCAAGTGGAAGTGGGAGTGGAAGTGGCAGTGGTCCTCCAGAGCCTCGTTTCAATTATGTTGTCAAAGCCAAAACCAAACGACAGTCTGACTGCAATTTATAGTCCAATTAACAGAAGACACGTCACCACAAATGTGGAATTAAATGATTACCAATACAATGCTGGTTTGTCACCATCCCATCCAGTCGTACCGCAGATGATCCTGATGTCCTGGTCGCCTGGTCGCCTGGTCGTCTGGTGTCCTCATGGCTGAGTGAGTGGCAGAGTGGCAGCGTGCTGGCAGATTTGTTAACAAAAAAGGATTTCCGTGTCGAGATTTGTCGCAGCAGCAGCAGCAGCAGCTGCCAGGAACAGAACGAAAGTAATTTAAATTTGTAAATCGATATGGTTGACGGCGCAGGCAACCGAACATCCAGCCGAACCCTTTTATTCCTGTTCCTGTTCCTGTTCCATTTTTTGTTCTCTTTTTTTTTTGCACCCATTTGAAAATGTATAAATATTTTAACTTAATAAATGCGACGCCAGCGGCTGTCTGCTCCCTACTCCCAACTCCCGCTCTAGGAGCTCCCGCTCAGCAGCTCCTGAAAGGAGCAAATGCCCAACATTTGCATAAACTAAAGGGGAAACTTCCACTCCACGCCGCCTCTCAAGAGTTCTCTATTTTGGCTCCAGCTCGAGCTCGGGCTGTGGCAGTGGCTGTCCTTTTCGTGAGCCTTGGCAAATATTCTCAAGTTGGCTGTCGAGGGAGCCGCGGGCGCTCTTCGCTCTGCGCCTTCCACCTTTGCTCTCCGTCGCTCTTTGTCGAAAGGAAAGAGTTTTCCCTGCCCCGCCCTGCCCGGTTTGCCAGGTTAGCTTTGCAGCAGCTTTAACGGCTAATGGCCGCTGAGCCCGACTGAGCAGGCTTTAAGCGCAGGTCCTTTTCCCTTTCCCTGCCACTCCCAGCCACTGCTGCCATTCGGTGGTGCTGTTGGCTCTCGTTTCATTGACCCAACATGCAAATTGACTGTGAAACAAATGTAGAAGTTCTGCTTTGCTTCGCTTTTGCTTTGCTTTGGTTTTGTTCGGTCTGGTTCTAGTTCTGGTTGTGGGGATGGGGATGGGGATGATCATCTGTATCCCACAGACAGGGCAGCACCGAAAAATAGACATAGGAAACTTTTACATTCGCATAAAAAAGAACGAAATCGGAAATCAGGAGTCAGGAGTCGAGCAGCAACACCAGGAACAGGAACTCAATGAGGCTGCCACAATTTATGGCTCAACATATCCTATATGGCATATGGCTGTACTTTTCGCTATAAATTATTCTCATCACAGAGAAGAAGAGGCAGAAGCAGAAGCAGAAGAACCCCTCGCCTCGCGCACACACATAAAATATTATACATGAGTGGCTTTTATGCAAAGAAGCTGTGTGGAAGATGGAGACAAACCTCGCCCACACCACCCCCCACACAGCCCCACCCCGCCGCCTTTAAATTTGTTAGAACATGGCCAAGAGCCGAGTGCCGAGTGGCAAGTGCCAAGTGCCGAGAGAGCAACAAGTTAGGGCCATAAGAAAAAGAAATATTGCGTGGCGGCAAAACTTTAAGAGCAAACGGAAATTGTTGGCCGCCCTTTTAGGCAGACAGCCAGACAGCCAGACCAGAACCAGGGAATGATTTATCTGCTGCTGCGTGAGAGGGAGGGGAGGGCGAGAGACATAACCCCATACCCCAGTCCATTGGAGGGGAGGGGAGTGGTTGGAGCTGGAGCTGGAGCGTTCATTAACAATTCATTAAAAGCCACCAGAAAAAATTAAACTCCACCTAATCGCGGAAATTTATCCTCGAAAGTTAGGGTGTTACGTTGCACAGAGGTCTCGCCAGGCGATAAAGACGTTTGACAAGGAGAAGAGAAAGAAGCCACAAACAGAGGAGGAGGAGGAGGTGGAGGGGATGGCAGGCGATGGCAGGATTTCCTATGAGATTACGCAGCGGGAAACCCATTTGAGAGCATGTGGCAATCCATTTTCATAGAGTATTTGCATAGAGGTCTGCATTACAGCTGTGCAGCCGCAGCCTCGAATTTGTGCATGTAAAAATTAAATATGCACAATTATAATTATGACTATTTAATGGGAAAAGCGGTAAAGCAATGGGGAAATGGGGGAAACAGAGGGAAAAACGAAAAACGAAAAGCACAATCAATAAGTAATTTCCGCAACAAGTTCTGATGACAATTTCATTGGCTCTGACACGTGTGACAGGCTGGAAAACACTCGCAGGCATTGTAATTATTCATAAATATCCAATGAGGCTGCCCCGATAAATTAGCCGTTTATATTTATAGAAATATCAAAGCAAAACGGATCGAAACGGAGCAAAACGGAGCTTTAAAGAGCGCTCTTCAATGCGAGTACGAGTACGAGTTTGAGTACGGGTACGGGTACGGGTACGGGTACGGGTAGAGGCCTACCTACCAGAAACACTTCCGCAAATTGACACCTCAGAAAAGACAGAAAAGACAGAAAACAGAAGAGGAAGAAGTAACAAATAATAATCGAATAGATATAGAAATAGAAATAGAAATAAAAGAAAGAAAGGTCAAGCCTCGGAGCGAGGGCCGAGAGATGAGAGCCATGCCACTTGACATTGTCCAAAAGCGAAACTGAAGCAAGGCAAGACCCAGAGCTCTGGCTGTGGCTCTGGCTCTGGCTGTGGCTCTGGCTGTGGCTCTGGCTCTGCCTCTCGAGAGCCACTCCACAGAAGAGGCCTCGCTTGTCTTTGGCTCTTTGCCTCTCTGCCTCTTTGTTTCTCTAATTATGAGACTGAGACTGAGACTGGCTTTTGGCTCTTGGATTTTGGCTATAAATTGAGCAACTGGCCAGCAGAAAGGCATCAATCCGCTCAGGCAACAGCAGCACTTGCAGCACGCAATCAGCAAATCCCCGAAAAGCAAATCTTGAAAAATGGTGAGCACTGCGGCAGGATAATGGGTCACCTCGGTCTCCATCTCCTCTCTCTTCTTTCGAACAGAAAATCTTCTCGCTCGGTAGTGTCCTCGCCCTCTCGGCTGTGGCTAGCGCCGCTCTGGCTGCCCCCCAACTGGAGTCTCGTCTGCGTCGGGATGTCTCCGAGCTGCTGGAACCTGCAGGAGCAGCAGCACCCGTGGAGTACCTGCCTCCAGGCGTCACCGAGGCGGCTCTGCTGGAAGAGCCACTGCCAGTCGATGCTGCAGTTGAACCTGAAGCTGAAGCTGAAGCTGATCCCGAGGGCACTGTCCTAGGCGGCGAGGGCTACGAGTACCGCACTGTGCGCCGCCTGAAGCTGCGTCATCGCAACCGCCGCGACGTCTCGCACTTGCAGCAGCAGCAGCAGCAGCAGGCGGCTCCTGCCCGTCAGTATCTGCCTCCCAGCCAGGCCTATCTGCCACCAGCGCCCCCTGCTCCGGCTGCTCCGGCTGTTCCTGCACCCATCGATGACACCGAGGAGGTGGTCTCTGCCGCCGAGCCAAAGCAGGCGCCGGCCCGCGAGTATCTGCCGCCCGTGGAGGTGAGCACTGAGGCAGTGCCCCAGGAGGAGACCACCCCCGTGCCGGAGGAGCCCGAAGCCGATGTCCGCGTGGTGGATGTCCCCACCAATGGCGCCGGGCAGCTGCTCGACGACGGCTACCACTACCAGCAGCCCATGGAGATGCCCGCAGAGCTGCGCGAGGCGGCCCGGGAGTATCTGCCACCCCTCGAGGACGAGGCTGTGGTCGTGGAGGGTCCCGCCGATGGCCAGACTGCAGTCCTGACCAACGATGGCTACCAGTACCGGGCCGTCAGGCGTTACAGATTTTAAATATTTCAATTTGCTGCCAATTTGCATTCACTTTTCCTGTTCCTGTTCCTGTTCTTTTTTTACCATTTTTTTTTTGTTGATTTTTGAAATAAAGTTTTAAAGTTTTTTGCTGCTAAAAAGAAGAATTTAATGGCAGAAAAGAATATCTCAGCCTCAGGCCACGAGTAAGTTTTCCCTGCATTATTACGCATACGCAGTGCAGACCCCATTGGGAGGCAGTAAATATCCAGCAACGATTCCTTGATTTTCAGACTCAGGAGCACAGCTTAAATCTATAAT
Source organism: Drosophila azteca (assembly GCA_005876895.1). Taxonomy (NCBI): domain Eukaryota; kingdom Metazoa; phylum Arthropoda; class Insecta; order Diptera; family Drosophilidae; genus Drosophila; species Drosophila azteca. The sequence goes on along the minus strand of VCKU01000014.1, from coordinate 4,480,902 downwards.
TAGAGAGCACAACACAGACGCTGCTTAGGCAATCAAACTTCACATTACGTATACGCCTGGGACACGCCTGGGACACGCCTGGCATATGCCCGGGATGGTCCTCCTATTCCAGGCATTTTCCCAGTGCCTGATGCTCGTCGTCATGTGCGTCCTGCTGCTCATTCTAGTTCTAGTGGCAATCAAAGCCAGAATGTTTATGTGCCCCGCCAATTAGCTGGATTTACGAGTATGTGGCAATCCCCCATTCAACCAGCAGCCGCTCTCTTAAGCCTTTCGATATGAGAATCATTGCAGCTCTTTTTATGGCTCCTCCTTGTCCTGCTCCCCATTCTGGGGCTGGCTGGGTTGCCATGGCCGCCTTTGGGGGAGGCTTAATTAATGCACTTGTGCGTTAATTCAACTCAATGGCAGCAGTCAGGAGGCGGCAGGCAGGAGGCGGCGGTGATGGCTGGCAGCCAGAAGAACAGCATTAAGTGCTCACTCAAGTTAAATTACTTTGACTGACTGATGAACGGAGGAGCAGGAGCCCCAGCTGCAGCTGCAGCTGCAGGACATGCAGGACAGAGCCATCCAGGAAGAGAAGCAGATAATGACCAGCTCGACATTTTTGCACACACACAGACACCGACACACACACACACATAGCATGAAGCGATTTCTGCTTGCCTTTTATTTGGTCTCTTTTTAATTATGAAATCAATTGTGCGAAATTCAATTAAAATCTTTGCACAGCAGGAGGGAAATGCCATCGATTCGCCTCCGCATCGACGCTCGGAGCATTCTCAATTACATTCGAACATCTGTACAAATATGATAAGCTTACAGCATCGCACATCGCACATCGTACATCGCACATCGTATCGTTTGCCGCTTGTTTATTTTCGGTATCCGATCCACACCCAAAGGGGATTCAATGGCCACGCTGAACGGACAAAGACTCTGCCTCTGACAGCCCGCTTATTGCATATTGTCACAAAACTGTCTCGTCTCGAGATACATCACAGAAAGCAAGAGCCACAAGCGGCCACAATCGTTTCGTTTCGTATCGTTTCGTATCGTTTCGAGACAGGACATTTGTGAGGGACAAGCCCGGAAAAGGACTTACAAGACCCCCAAGTGGAGGACACAAAGTTCTGGCACAAAACGATTCCAGATACACCCTGAAAATGTAGCTGGAATTTCGGCCTCAGGTAATCAATTTCACTTGCGAAACACGAGCACAGAACAGCACAGGACAGCAAAAGCAACTGCGAGGAAGGATATGCCGTATACTCCCATATTCATATCCTCTCTGTAAGTGACAGTCTCTCGCCCTGTGAGATGATATTAAAAATTATTGTGCATATTTATAAATTTAATTTCACAGCGCGAGCACGGGCAGAGCAGAGCAGAGCAGAGACAACAAGCGAGTACAAGCAGAAATCACTGCAGGACATTCCGAGGGGGAGCAGCAGCATCGTAAACGGCAGGAACTCCACTCCATTCCATGCGCTCAATATTCTTATGGTTTTTTAACATCTCTCCATCTCCATCTCCATCTACGTCTCTTTCCCCTTCTCCCTCGCTCCCGCTCTGCTCTGTATCGCCGTTACTCTGTCTCTGGTGCACATTTCATGCGCGCTTTGTCTCTTAAGCGGCGGTTATAAAACCAAAGGATACAAGATACAATACCAGAGATACTTGTGCTTTCACCCAGAAGCGTGGCATCGCGTCGCATCGCATCGCATCGTCCTGTCGAGTGGCGCATTTAATGGTCTTCGAGGCAGCTTCTGGGGGCCCTTACAGGTGCAACATTTGGCTCTGGCTAATTGAGTGTCGGGAATAAAAATGAAAAGTAGCAATGCTTTGTAGGCTCTCTCAGCTTTATGAAAGCAAATTGAAGGGAGTTTATGGCAGCAGCTTCAGCCTCAGCTTCAGCTTCTGGTAATCCCAACCCAAGAATACATATTATAATTGCAGTGCGAAAATCCAGCACCTGATTCGTTATTCGTAATTCACACTCATTAAGCATGCACTCATTCGCTCATTAATATTGAATAATATTAAATCAGCTCCGACAATGTCCCGTCGACAGGGACAAGGGCAGGGACAGAGACAGGGACAAGGGCAGGGACAGGGACAAGGACAGGGACAGGGACAGGAATTAAATGTCAGCAACAATCTGGATTGCAGTCGGCTGCTGGGAAAGCGTAAGCCAACAAAAACCATTTACTCGAACTACTCGTATTTTTTAGCCCCCCTGGCCAGGGATTTTATGTAATGTAAACACTTTGACTTAATTAAAATGGCAATGGCAAACAAAGGCTGCACTCCCCTCCCTCCTGCCACTGCACTGCACAGCACAGCACAGCACATGGGGAAAAAAGAGAGGGAAAAGCCGAGCAAACAATGAAGAAAACTCATTGTTTTGATAACTTGGACACAAAATTGGCTTTCCTCGGCAGAGCAGAAGAACAGAAACTAAAAATCCAAGCCTCAACTAAAATTACACAAATTTTTGTGGTCTGGCTATTAATTTTGCAATGCCAAAGCCAAGAGAGAGAGATACGAGTGGAGTATTTGGCACAGCCTGTTCTCGTTTTCAGTTTTGGTGAATTGCCCAACACTCTGTGTGTGTTGTTGTTGGATTGTGGGACCGACTCAGCGGCCCAGGGCATAGCCCAGGCCAGCAATATCTTGCTGCTGCTAGTACTAGTGCTAGTACAAGTTCTAGTAGTAGGAATGGATCAGAATTGTGACTGAATTGCAATCGAGAACATGGCAGGGCGGAGATGTGGAGGAGATGTGGCGGAGATGTGGCAGAAATGTGGCAGAAATGTGGCAGGTGCGTGCTAGTTTGTGGGTGGAAAATGAAAGGTTGCAATGAAAAATGATTTCCAGCACTAGTTTGGGCTCCAGTTTGGGGGCTTTGGCTATGTGGCTATATGGCTCCATGGCTCCGTAGCTCTGCGGCAGCGGCTTTTTGTCCCTTTTGGGTGGGTACGCAGCACAAAATCATGTTACACAAGCCTGGCTGCCTGGATGCCTGGATGCTGATGCTGATGCTGATGATGGAATACCTAGATGTGCGCTCCTCTGGTGGTCGGTTTTAAGTGAACAAAGCAGCAGCAGCAGCAGGCGGAGGGGAACGGAACGGAACGGAGCGGAACGCAACGGAACTGAACAACCCTCTAATTAGTGATGCGAAAATGTTGTGTTCATAACTGCTGTCCGTTTGACCAACTCCGGGTAATCCGAGGCGGCACTGCTGGCCATTAAATTGTATGTTGGCTAGCAAACAAGGCCTAATAATTAACCAATTACCTGGCCGCACTTCAAAGCTCCTGCTATCCCGAACATCGAGTCGTTTGGGTCTTGGGTTACACCAACTCCCCATCTCCACATCTTCCCATCTCCCCATCTGCCATCTTCCATCTTCCATGGTCTCCATCCGAAAGTCCTTGCCTGTTGCTAGTTGCTGGTTGCTGGCATTTTGACCAGAGGCCACAAAACTTTCATCTTCCATGCCAGCATGGGTTTAGTGGGATGTGGGCTGTGGGGTGCGGGATGCGGGGGGTGTGGGTGCGCAAGTAGGAATTGCTTATTCATAGCTCACTGACACACAAATGAGCGGCCATTAACGAGTTCTAGAGCTGCTTGATGCCTGATGCTTGATGCCTGATGCCTGACGGAACTTTTCAAGGGGTTTGGGGGGGTGTGGGTTCTGGCCTGGGCCTGGGCTTGGGGTTAGTCCAGAGATAGTGGAAGGCTCTGCAGTGGACAGCAGAGATTAACCCGGATCAAATGTTGCAAAAATGAAACAAGTGAAAAATAACAAGTGAGCAATACATATATTTTTGGACCTTGACTCGGAGTTGGACCCGCAGCTGGACTCGGACTCGGAAATGGAGTTGGAGTTGGTGTTCTGCTCTGCTCTGCTTGATTTTTGAATAATGAATCGACATGAATTATAGATGATGTTTCCACGAAATGTATAAATAAATGGATTTCCAGTGGTTATTTATGGACAGCCAGGATTAGCTCTCCAAGGCTCTAATTGAGGCCCCCACAGAAACGTGGAAGGCTTTAAATTCTTCGAAGAAATTACTCTCACATTATTTATGGATGAAATGTTTTATGCCCTCAAAGACTTTTCGGTTTTCGTGCGAGTCTATTAAACTAATGAAAATTAGAGAAAAGCGCCAGCATCTACTCGCATCCTACTATCAACGGGGAAGTGGGGGACTTGTGCGTGTCCTTGAATAGATATCATACTGCTTTCCGCGGGGGGTAGGGCATAGGTGGGGGTGGCATATAAACACGTACGCTGGCTCAACTATGAGAAATCCCAGGACCATTTCAACCCCTGAAACAGGAGCAAAAGCATCAGCAGGTGCCCATCAGGAAAACGCCCCGGCAGTTCCAGTGCCAGTTCCAGCCCCCAGCAGCACAGCCCCAAAAGAGGAGGCTGGGGGGGGCTGGGCCGCTGTGAAATAAAAAACGCATATTGCGTAAATTTCGATGTCAAAGGCGAAGGTATCCGCAGGTCGCAGCAGGTCGGATGGTCGGATGGTCGGAGTAGGGACCATCGCCAGAGCTCCAGCCAGAGACCCAGGCAGAGTCAGAGTCAAAGCCAGAGTCAGGTGCGTGTGCGGCACTTATGAGTGGCACTTAGTCTGGCCTAATACCCATCATTAGAGCATTTAACAGGAAACACGTGACACTGCATGGCAGCCCCCCTCGTGACACCTCTTGGCTTCTCAGAGAAACAGAACACAGAACAGAGAACACAGAAGATGGAACACTTTAAAAATGTCCATTTCACACCCCAAAGGATTTGACAAAGCTGGCTTTTAAAGCCCTCTAAGTGGGCTGTGGGCTGTAGGATGTGGGCTGTGGGATGTGGAGGGTGGCCTCTCCTCCAACAACCAACACCCAGGGCCTAGACATTGTACACACACACACACTGGTTCAATGAGATGCCGCGCTGATTTTGCTTTTTGCTCAGGAAACGTAATTAATTTCAAATTATTCCACAATCTAATCTGAGAATAAACCACCTTCTGGTACCGTGGAATTAGGTGAGACGATTTGTGGAGTTGTTTTTCTGGTGATTTGAAGCGCTTTTTCCAACCGATTTACCTAATAGGAGCTGCTGCTTTGCTTTTTGTTGAATTTGCTACAACAATAAAATCGAGAATAAACTTCTTCAATCGGTTGGTATCTGCCTGGATTCAATCAACATACATTTCATGCCAAAGAAGATCCAGGGGAGGAAGAGAATGTGAATCTCTGCTAATTGAATTGTGTTTTTGAGTTTTCCGTAGGGCGCGAAAATCAGCAGTGCTGTAAAGTGGTCGTTCCGTCTCATGTGATTCATATGAACCAGTTTGGTTTTGAACCGAACTATTAAGCTACAGTGTATTCGCGCTTAACATCACCTAATTCTGCGTCTTTACATTTGGCGGTAAATGAAGTAAATTCAATTTCAAACGTTTCTCTCTGGTTACCATACATGAAACGTATGCTTCTGCTTATATGAATATCATTCCCTGCAACCACAATGAGCCACAGCGATATGTGGGCTAGACACACCGTGATTCAATGAGGCTCCGCGCTGATTTTGCTTTTGCTCAGAAATTGTAATCGATTTCAAAATATTCCACAATCTAAGCTGAGGGTAAGCAACTCTCAGGTTACGAGTATTGTTTTTTTGTGATTTGAAGAGCTTTTTCAAACAATTTAACGAACTGATGTTGCTAAAACAATAATAAAAATTAAACAACACTTTTTCAATAATTTGGTTGATGTGATCTGCCTGGATTCAATAAAGATCATGCCAAAACGGAGCCACGAAAAGAGTGAAGCAATTTTTGTTGCTTTCATTATCTAAAAGGAAGAAGAATTTTCAGCCAAATTGATTGATTTGAGTTTCCCGCAAGACACGCAAATGAGCGGTGCTGTAAAGTGGTCGTGTCAATATTGGTTCATTTACTTTTTTGGAACCATTCTTTTGAACTATGTTATTACACTGTTAAGACAGCGCCTAACAGCACCTAATTCTGCGAAATTAACATTTGGCGGTAAATTTCAAACTTGTCCTGTCCTGCGCTTCTCCTTTTATGAATATCATCCCCTGCAACCACAATGGGGCCATAGTGAAACGTGGCTGGATCGTTCGTTTTTAATAATTATCCATTTTATTTAATTAATATAAAGCTATTTTGTTGACTGTAGCACTTTCAACGTACGTTAAGCGTTTAGAAAAAAAAAGTTACAAATTTTAGTGTCTGTGTTTGTGGGTGTGGTGTAGGTGTTGGTGTTGGTGTAGGTGTCAGTGTGAGTATGTGTGAGGGGGGGCTGCAGTGTGGTGCTGAGGCTGGATTAAAAGTAGAAAATTTAAATCGAAAAATACTTGAAAGACATCCCTCGATGATGCTGCTCCTCATCCTCCACTTCCTCTTCATTTGGTACGAACTTTGTACATTTTACAAACATTAAAAACTAAACCAATCCGATTCTGTTTCCGATTCCGATTTCGATTCAGATTCAGATCCAGATTAGTGCATTAAGTAGACTACAGCAGCCAGGAGGAAGGAGGCCAGGAGGGAGGAAAGAGCGCCGCCGGACAGAGAGGAGGCCCCAGAGCGGCAGTAGTACTCATCGCAGTTGGCATCGGCAAGGGTCTTGTAGCGCTGCAGCACCTCCGACCAGTTGCAGAGACCAACGCTGCACCAGTCCAGCTGGACGGCGTCCTGGTTGAGGAAGAAGACGGCCTTCTCCTTGTCCAGGGCGGCGGGACAGTCGTACTTCACTGCCACAAAGTTGGCGGCGAACGGGCCCAGGATGCTCGTCTTCCAGCGGCGGTTCGTCAGGCTGTCGTAGTTGTCGGCCCGCAGCTTGATGTCATCCTTGCGGACGCCCAGCGCCGTGATCAGAGTCTGCAGGCCAGTGGTGTGGCCGAAGTGGGCCACCACATGCGGCGACACGGGATTGCTCAGGTGGGTGAGCATGTCCTGCACGAGACGGCAGTTCAGACGTGCCGTGTCCTCCTCGAAGCCATAGCCCGATCCGTAGTAGTACTTGAGATCCTCGGCGTACTCGAAGACAGTCACCTGTTCGGGCAAGAAGGCGCCGCACCAGACGCTGGTGCGATCCACCTGCCATGCCTGCTCGTAGCGGCACGTGTCGTACATCAGCAGGATGTCCGCCTGGTCGAGGGTGTACAGATAGCTATGTGATCCAAGGAGAGAATGTGAAAGCGTTACAAGTGTGCACTGGAGATCTAAGGCCACAATCACTCACCCCAATCGCGTGGAGATATCTGCCATAGTGTTGTTCCACAGGGCGGACTGCGTGTACTTGTAGTATTCGGATCCCTCGCCCTTGTAGTTGAGCTCCTTGTACGACTGGCAGTAGTCATAGGGACGCAGCAGGAGATCGTCCTTGGGTATGTCCACGGAATGAGCGGCGTTCCCGGTGCCAAAGAGACCCTCGGCAAAAGCCTTAAAGCTCTCTGTGGTCCGTTGGGTGTCCGTGTGACGGAACTTCAAATCAAGAGAATTATTGTAGTAGATTCCCTAAGGGAGTCCTGTCTCCGCTCTTCCGCCCTTCCGCTCACCTGGTAGTACGTATCATTGTAGTCCTTGGGCAGAACAGTGGGATAGTAGCGCTGATAGAGCTTGGCAGTGCCTCGGAGATCATCGTAGCCCTGGCTGGTCAGGAACTCGTCCATGTCGGGGGTAATGCTGCTGTTGCCCTTCCACAGCTGAATGGCAATCAGATCCTCGGTGCACAGGGCGTTGGTGTCGGGCTTGGTCTTTGCCTCCCGATAGTTCTTGACAATTTGATCGCGCAGCTAAAAGAGCAATAGGGAACTTTAGAGAATGCGTAGCGAGAGAGAGAGCGAGAGCCGGAGCCACGTACCTCTATCAGCCTGGAGGCCTTCTTGATGGTCCCCGATTTGGGCAGCCGGGTGCCGTGTCTGTGGAAGATCCACATCTTCTTGGCCTCGCAGCCGGGGACCAGGTACTGCTTGTCGATGTTGCTGCTCTTGACGATCTGGTAGGCCGTTTTCGAGGCAAACTGCGCCGTCTGCGGGCGATCGGAATCCTTGCCAAAGCAGTAATCCTCCTGGCCGTTCACCAGGTGTGGTGCCACCAGTGGCACCAGCAGCAGCAGCAGGAAACGCATGTTGTCTCTGGAGACAACAGATAGAAAGACAGACAGAGAGTTGAGTTGAGTTGAGTTGAGAAAAGGGTTGTAGTCGGTCGGGACATGGACATATCCTTGAACTGTCGCCAGCCCTAATGGACAGGGAAAACAGGACGAGTGTCATATGTGGAGGAATACCATCAGCACCCACAGAACCCCCCCGCACGGGGGGGAAAGCCAGGAAAGGCAGGAAAGGTGTGGCATTTAAATTGCTTCGCTGGCGTCTGGCAAGACGACTATAAAGGAGGGGCCTGGCCACAGAATCGAAGCACAGAATGGAAATTCAGTCAAAGGAAATGCCAGCACACACGCACCCACCCACACATACACACACACACACACACAGACACAGACACACAACCCCAAACTCTTGGCCCTAAAAATTAGGCTAATGATTCGCTTTCTGACAAATTGCTGCAGTTCCTCCACGTGGCCTCCATATAGCATAGCACCTTAGAGTCAACGTCATAGTCAGACCCATCCCCCCCTCCCTCCCTCTTCCTACCCCCTGCCAATCACCTCAATTAGGTCAGGAGGGAAGAAGAGGGTATGGCTCATAAAAGTTTGTAATGTTTCAATTTATCGTAGTATCTATCATAGGATGCCCGCATCCCCGTCCCCATACCCATCCCCATTCCCAGCATTGATTAATGAACAGAAGGGTCCGGTCCACAGGGTCTCCTTCTAGGGATGGATGGATGGTGTGTGTGTGTGTGTGTGACAATAGGTTACTCATTAACCGACACTACACACAATTTGAATGTAACTCGAGCTGATTTTAACTTGAACTTCATTTGTTGTTAGCCCTACAACTGCCCCTACCCCTACCCCTACCCCTATCCCCCATTGATCGATCGATTGATCAGGCAGGGCTGTCTCTCATTAAGAGTTCTTGTCCCATAGATAGTACAATAGATAGTACAATAGATAGTATTTCAAATGTAACGAATAAGGAGAGATAATAAAGTACTTAAGATTATGGAAACTTATGGAATTTGTTTTCTAAAGCGATTCAAAGGGTAGGGATTCCAAGTAGAGATGATATATAGTACATATGTACATACTATATAGTATAGATCGATGGTAAAAAGTTGCATTTCCGCTGAATTTTGTTAATTTCGTGCTTGAAACCAAATCAGAATTCCGCTTAAATGTTTCTCCGACTTTCAAATTAAATTACATTGAATCGATTTTCTTGTGCCGCTGCTCCCTGCTTTGCTGCTACTTTTAATTTGAAAATGCATTTGGTGGAATGGAAAGGAATGGAAAGGAAAGCCTGCTTCCAAAACAAATAAATCCGCTGCCAGTCAAAACATAGCAGAGCAGCCACAAAAACACACAAAGAAAAACAAATAAATTGTTGCCGAAATAAAGACCAGAAATAGAACAAAACAAAGTTCTGCTCTGCTCTCTGTTTTGTGTTTCAGAATGAATCGTGTTTGCATCATCGATCGATTGCCACTGCCTCCAAAAATTATATCCATTACTCTCACGATTACTCTCGGTTCGATGCTGCAACCTGTTGCCCCACGAGAAGAAGCGGACGGCCTGCCTGCCAGCCTGCTGCCTGCCACAAAGTGACGTCATGGGCATTGCATTGACAGCTGCAATTAGCCTGGGAATTTATAATTACATACAATATCCCCGATGGATCCTCCCCGATGGTGCACCCCACACCCAACGATCCATTGCGATGTGCTGTCATTGAGGAGCGGCGGAGCACACACGCATCTAATTTGTTCATCCATTTCCATCTTTGGATCTTTGGATCTTTGCATCTTTGCATTTTCAAGTGCAAATAATTGCATGACTCGCTCATCCATTGGATACACTTTTCAGCTTCGATACGATACGATCCGATCTGCCCCTGCTTGAGGCGGGGCACCGCCCACCCACTCCCCTAATCAATTGAATGCCCTGCCTTTGTTTTGCCCCACAATTGCTGTTAGTTTTTTGTGTCCGCCTGTGGCTGTGGCCCTGTGGGGCTGGTGGGGTGGGGCTCTGGCTGTGTGTTTTCTCAATGCGAAATTAAAATTCCAATTCGACTGCCGCCTGCCGTATCCATAGCCATCGCCATCGTCGTCTCGTAAGTTTTCTTTGCTCAGTTTTGCGAGAATCGGAGATCCCAGAGATCTGCCAGCGATCCAAAAGAATCCAAAACGGAGATTCGCCAACATTTGAAACTAATTTAATCTTTCAATAATATTTATGATACTATTTGTGTGTGTGTCTGTGTGTGTGTGTGTGTGGGGGGGGGACCGTGATATTTGGCTAATTTTTGCAGCGATATATCATCCTTTGCTTGGCTTTTCCGCATACACTCGTATTTGCCTCGATTTGCCCTCGCTCTGGTTATATTATTTTCGGGGTTTTTTAGAGCATAACATAAAAATCAAAAACAGAATTCAGTATTCAGAATTCACTCGGACAACAGGCGGACAGCAAAAGTCATTGCCATTAGAGCAGTATCCGTATCCAAAGAGAATCAAATTCATCATCTCACCAATTGATTCATTCCATGGCCCATAGACCGACCCAAATTCCCCCCGTCCAGACCCAGATTCCTCCAGCAGATTGATTGATCAAAAGAACGTTGAACTTTCCTCAGGGGAAAATGATATAATTTTGATACGAAGGAATTATGAAACGATGCTTGCCCTGCCTTCCCCTCAATATATATGTATATACTCCATATATGTGGTGGATGTGGAGCAGCAGATACGTCAGATACTTTCGATTCAATTTGTGGCCAAAAGTTAATTGATTAAACACGCAAAACGTCAGTCGGACGAGTGGCAAGACGAGCGTTTTAGTTCGCGAGCTGCCGTGAAAATTGTCGCGCAATTTCCAAACCCCCCTCCCCCCACCCCACCATCCCCAAAAAAGTAAAGAAAATCAAAGCTACTCTACAACCACCGTGTGTAGTTTGCATATTAATTAGCATATATTTGTATCTGTGTATCTGTGTATCTGCATCTGTATGTAGCTGCACGAATGCCATGCCAACAGAGAGCAGCAGACAGAACACCGTCCGAGTCGACCAATTATCGTAATGATGCTCCAAGCGCAATTCACTTAAAAACCCCCAACACGTCTACGGAAAACGGCGCATATATCATTCAAATGTACATACATATATTCCTTATATGAGAATGGCCATTAAACCGTGCCTGGAAATGGGGGAGTGGGACCGGGACCGGGACCGGGACAAGACCGGAACATGCATTCATTCCGAGCATAAAACATTCTAGGGACAAGGACAACAATCTGGTTAATATGCAAAGGGCGTTCATTGTCTTTCCTAATCCCTGGGAACTTCGACTCGGACTACGACTCCTCTGGGGTTCTGCCCACAGAATGTTTAATTCGGGAAAAATGGCTGGAAAACAGATCCCTCCCCCCTTGCTTATCTTACAACTCGCGCGAGCATGTTTGAGAACATAAAGTGTTTAATTTATCACTTGGGCCCCCCCACCCCCCAACCCCAACCACCGTCCGAGGCGAGGCGAGGCGACCTTCTCTCCATTACATCAGATCTCATATCTGGACGGGGACGGAACGGGACGGGGACGGGCCGTTTGTCTGTCTTCTGTCTTTCTGTTTGTTGGAAAATATTCTAAATTATGCCGCCTGCTTGACCTCAGAGCCGAAGCTGCAGACGAAGCAAGTGAGGCAGTGGCATGGGGCATGGGGCTGGGGGCAGACGCACATTTCCCCATCAACTTGGAATTTTGTAAGAGTTTTCCAAATATTTTGGTTTTTGGTTTTTTAGTTTTTGGCAGGCGAAATGTCTATCCATCTATCCTATCCCAAAAATAGAACTGCTCTTCATTTCTAATGATATATTAACTAATTCCCATTAAAAATCAAGGAAAGTGCTTGGGGCTGGCCGGGGCGACCGTTCGTTCGACTGTTTCTGTTTGAAATAAAAGGAAAGTCTCTTTTCGTAAACTATACGTACGTACAATAAATACATATAGTATATAGTATGGTATATTGTATTCCGCTTTTCCTCGGTTAAGGTTAAGTGAATTGAGCAGAGCAGCAGCAGAGAAGCAGCAGAGGGGGAAAATGAATGCCAAAATGCTTTTGGCACGAAATCAAGAGTTTGACAAATTCTGCAATTTATTTGAAGCGAGTGCGACTGGTGGTGCGGCCTCTGGGGGTGTGGGGGTGTGTGTGGAAAACACTTTTCCACGAGCCAGAGAGACAACGATCGCGTCACAGAGAGAGGCTGAGAATGAGAGAGCAAAGCAGAGTGGAAAAACCAAAAACAAAAAAACGTTAGAACCAACGTTTTTTTTTGTGTCTATAACCGGTTTTTCCCTCTACCTCTCTCTCTCGCTCCCTCTCTCTCTGTTTTGTACTCAAACATTTGCTTTTCGGAGGTAGTTGGCCCACTTAGGGCCGGGCCTAGACCAAGCAACCACGACCCACCCCCTCCCCTGCCGCTACATCAGGTAGCCGCTAAGGCAAACAATGTCGTCGTCGGCCAGCGAGAAGCCGTCAACAAGCCGCAGGAGAATTCCAGAATTTTGTTGTAGCACAAAATTGATACAATGAAAATTCGAAATGCTAAGCGTTTGACACCCTAGCAGGTGCCTGCCTGCATATGGCATCTACGAGAATCGCTATATTTTCAAGGAATATCTTCAAAAAGATACATATGTATGTACATATATGATATATAGTAATGATCCGATCTACATGTGTATTTGCATGGCATGTACAAAATTCCAGAGAGAGGCAAATCTTCGAGTCGTTGATTCCGATCTTAATGAAACACTATCTATCTGGCTATCTATGTATCTTCCCTGCGTGTCGCAACATTCCAGCCACAGTCGTAGGACCCTCCTCTGCAAGGGCATACAAATAAATTAAATATTTAATGTCGCTAGCGTGCCGATGCTCTAGGCTTGCCCCCAGAGGATGGGGCTGGGCTGGGGCTGGAGCTGGGGTGGGGCGTCGCGTGGCCCAATCGTAAATCTGAGAATCCACCGCGTCCTAAGGGACGAGTTGCCACAAGGGAGGAGCTCCTCCAAGATGTAAGGGCGGGCGGCAGAAGCAGGAGTACGAGTACGAGGACACTTGTGTCAACTATTTGTATATGTAATTTGCTTATCTTTGTGCCGCTTTTCATTTCATTTCATTTCGTTTCATGAGCCTAGATTAATTCTGCTGCCCGCTGTCCAGCTAATTATTTTGATTGTTTGCATGGAGGAGGCGTGCGTTTTTTTAAGCGCGTGCAAAACGCAGCACTAGCCCCGTTTTGAGTCAGAGCCCCCTCCGGCTCCGTCCCCGTAAAGAGAGGTATAGAGTGGGGATGGCTGATGGGTGGGGGATCCATTCAGAGCTGACAAAACTAAGACTGCCAGCCGCTAATTTGATGGCGAACTCAACAAAACGCGAATAAACAGACATTTCTAACAGAAAACAGAGATCTGATTAGATCACTGAACCTCCTCTCTCTCTCTCTCGCTCTTCTCTGGCTCATGGTGCTGTTCTTAACTTTAAGGAAACTTCAGGCAAAACAAAAAAATTATAATCCCACGCTGCGTGGAAATGGAATCCCAAAGAGAACACAAATAACGAACAAAAAAAACAACACAAGACAAGACAACAAATTTGTTACCAAAAACTGATTAATGTTGCCACCACTCAAGTTTCCAGCGGTTTTCATTCATATGCAAAATGAAGACAGAAGACAGAAGACAGAAAACAGAAAACAGAACACCTGGGGACAGACTGGAAAGGCTGGAGAGCCTGGAAATGCGAGGTGGTTAGGTGGTTAGGTGGGGAGGTGGGGAGGTGCCCTGCCATAGAGGGCTTAGAGAAGAACAGAACGATATTATGATGATTTTAAGGTAAGCATTTTGTTGAGCTCATCACAAAAACACGAAGAATGCCATATCGGAGGGAGGCATGTCGCTCTCCGCTTATATAAGAATTATAGATGATTGCCGAACAGGTTTCCCAAGTCATTTTCTAACGCTGACAACAAAATATACGAGCGTATACAATACGTTTGATCGCTCGAAAATAAACACAATATTGGCTTGCTTGGCGTTTACGCCTGTCTATGGCTATGTCTCTCTCTCTCTCTCTCTCTCTCTCTCTCTTTGTATCTATTATGCAGCTGCAGGTGCAGATGACCAGAGAGAGAGAGAGAGCTGCTTCGTTTTTAATAGTTCTCTAATGGTTCAATTAAATGATATATACGAGCCGAGTATTTTGCAATTGCCAAAAACTATCCCAACAATTTGAGCGCGAAATTAATGGATTGTTGCGGATGTTTATGGGAATTTTATTCAAATGGCAGACAGTTAATGCTTCGTAAATTTGAATTTTATTTCAATATAACTCAATTTCCTCGGAGACACACAAAAAAACACACAGAAACAGAAACAATATATATGTTTATATATGTATAAAGATCTAGCCACACACCTATTTGAAGTGCACTGTAGACTTTAGTAGAAGTTAACCGATTCGGTTGCAGTCTTTACCACAAATTCACGTATAAATCGTATAAATCGTATAAATAAGGCCCGAACGCTGAACCGCTCGCGAACCCGTTCAAAATGGAAATAAAACCCGCGACGAAATCGACAGCCTTATGTTGGTCATCGCTACGTTATCGGCTCTGAGTCGCAGCGGCTGTAGAGTGTAAAAACCAAGGTATATCCCATAGAAGGTGAGGATGTTTATTTTGGCACTCACTTCTAGCTTACTTCTGGAGATTCGAAAGTTTAGCCACGAAACAGACACGACACCAATAAACTAAATATATGTAAGAATATATACAAACACCTGTTTGAAGATAGAATGATAGCGGCAAACTAACAAGGGCAGGACTCACCTAGTATCAAATATACCCTGGCAACATCTGAGAGCGATAACGGACGTAAAAGAGGGTGTAGTTTAGTGTAGGTGAGCGTGGGAAGTCAGGCAAGGCGACAGGTGAGAAGAAAGAGAGAAGAAGAGCATATGATGCAAATGATCTTTGACGCAGAGTTCATGTAAAGATGTATATATTTATATTACCATTTGTAAGTAAATAGAACACTCTGATAAGACGAACAATGGAACGAGACTTTGACAGACGTTCAAGTTTAATCGGTAACTGATTGCAATAATCAGTCTTCTCCATATATAGTTTTTTATATGTACATACCTACGTGCTTCACCTAGTAAAGATCTCAAGTAGATAAGTACTTACGCAAAAGCTGCATCCTAAATAGCTTGGGTAATCTTTGACAAGTCGCCGTGATAGTAGAAAAACTGACCACAGTGAAGTCCCGTCCCGGCCAGCGAGAAGTACTTGACGTTTGTCAATTCTTTGAATTCACGGCCACTCAAAAGAATTCGATCCATTATAAATCTCATTCTCAATCTTCTTATGACGTCCCTCCAAGACGTCACATGGCGTCAGATGCGATATCGGGACTCGTCCGAAGAAACAATTGCCAGCACGCTCAAAATACCCGATCATCACTACTGAGTTTCCCGGAAACGTTCTTCCTATGTACAAACTTTATGGGTATTTGTTCGGTTTTTTTATTATATTTTATCAAATTTTAATAATTTGTATTTACAATTCAAATTAAGCCGCCACAATATAGAGAGACCATGAATGGGTATCGGGATCGGGATTTTTGATCGGCTTCATGCGAATATCAACCCTGATTCTGTGTGCGGCCTTAACCTTGTCTGATAGCCTATTTAGGTGCCGTTTACACTGAGGCTGCGTCTTGATTTTTGCGTCTTCTCAGAAACGCAGTTTTTTTACATAGTTTTAGCATAGGGCCCTAGTGATGGCAAAAAGTTGCGTCGCTTTCCGACGCAGTTGCGTTTTAGTATTTCTGTGGTATTTCTGTGCGCATAACAGCAATTTTCGTACTTTTCTGCCTAATCAACGGAACTATCACCACTAATGACAACAAAAAAACAGCAGATTCAAATTTAAATATAGCCGCGTAAAATTTGTAGCTGAGTAAAAAGGGGCAAAAATACATGTAATGCTTAGAACAAATTGTTGAAACTAATTTTATTATTAAATCAAGCATTTCAACAATACGGTTGATTTCATATTTTTTGTCTATGAATCGTTTCTGTTTCCGTGATCTTCTCAGCGTAAAAAAGTATGCTGGCAGATACTTGTCAGCGAGTTCAGCAACTACCTCGCGACAAAACTCCAGTAATATGCTGCAGAAAATGGCCCTTTTCACACCAAAAAGACGCCCTACCGTACGGGCTATGCTGTGACTATTCTCTTCTCCAGAAGGATTGTCGTTCGAGAGTTGAGATTGGGCAACAGTCCAACAAGAATGTTGAGAGTACTCCTCTCCATGCGGAAATTTTTTTTAAAAAAGGCTCGGAGTTTGCACAACATCTTCCTCCCAAAATGAACCATATCGTGGCTATTGCAATTTAGAATACATTATTTAATTGAAAAGAGAGAACATTATCGGCTCTTTACTTACAAGGGTCCAAACGCAAATAAGACGTTGCAGTTGCAAGACGAATTTTAACTTTTTTGAGGATAACTCAGACACTTCCATGCACTATAAAAGATTCTCCTCACTTTGCGTCACCGCAGTTAAAAGAATCAACCCTATTTCCGACATATTTCGTTAATTTTCGAACATTATTTACTTTGTTTACCAAATTTGTCTTCCTCTTCCAAGACGCAAAGAAGCAAAACCGCTGTAGTGTAAACGGCAGTTCTGCTTCTCTGCGTCTTTTCCGATATCGATAGGTAACGCGCCAAGTGTAAATAGCCTATTATATTAAACAGAATATCAAAAGTGAGGAATATGATTTTCTCGGTATTTTTGCGGTATATTTTTCAAGTAAGACCGTTCGTGTCGGTATATTTCTGATGGTCGGACGGTATATCATATCGATAGTTCCGCGGTCACACTGATCACACATACACACATCCATACAAATTCAGAGATAGTTCTGGAATTTATAGTTTTAATTAATAATAAAAGAAAGTTAAGCATAAGAGAAGCTGTCACTGTGAGTCCTGTCTAAGCTTAGAGCTTCAGTCGAACAAAATTCATTCATAATTTGTCTATCATTCTCAATTCTCGTCTCTGCCTGGCAACCAAAAAATCATACTAAATCAAAGATGTCAGACTGGGATTCTGTTACAGTTCTGCGGAAGAAGGCTCCCAAGGCGTCGACCCTAAAGACCGAATCGGCTGTTAATCAGGCTCGCCGCCAAGGCGTTGCCGTGGACACCCAACAAAAATGTGAGTAGGGTGGGGAACCAGCCGGGGATCGCCAGGCCGGTTCCCCAGAAAACCACATTGCACACACACACATATACCATTCGGTCGGCCTAACCTAAGTAGAACAACAACAAAACCTCCTGCTGCAATTGCGGCGATGATGTATTGCGTGGCATTACATTACTGCTGTCAAGCCGCAGCGATGGTCGAAGTATTTCACAAGGCGCAGTAATCTGCACTGAGTGGCTATTTTCTACTTGGCCTAGTTCCCCCTTGCCCTCGACCTCGCCCACGCATCTGATCTATACTTGCTATTGATTTTGTTTGTTTATGGGTCAATTATCCTTCCACAGATGGTGCTGGCACCAACAAGCAGCATGTGACCACCAAAAACACTGCCAAGCTGGACCGCGAGACTGAAGAATTGCGCCACGACAAGATACCGCTTGACGTAGGCAAGATCATCCAACAGGGACGTCAGAATAAAGGTCTCAGCCAGAAGGACTTGGCCACTGTAGGTTCTCAATTTCTTGTCCTCTTGTGCTTAAAAACTAATGAAAATCGGCTTTCTTTTTTTTTGTTTGGTTGGCAGAAAATTTGTGAGAAACAGCAGGTTATAACGGATTACGAGGCCGGTCGCGGCATTCCTAACAACTTGATACTCGGAAAAATGGAGCGCGTGCTTGGCATCAAGCTGCGTGGCAAGGAGCGTGGCCAACCAATAGCGCCTCCCGGTAAAAAGTGAGACGACGCTGCCGCGTCCACTGCTTGCGGCGCTCCACCATCGAACACCTCAACACGCAACAACGCCAGACAGCAGCAGCAACAACAACAGCAGCAACACCAGGAGTCTGGCTGGAGCACCGTAAGCAGAAGACGCAAATGAAGCCTTATCGGGAGGCTCTTAACCAAATCAAATCGGGTTAACCACACCACGCAGCCCAAGACACACACCGCAAAAACACAACCACTCCTCCTCTCCTTTATCTATGAGCGCCATAGTTCTTGAATGTTTGTCTGAAGCCAAAAAAAACCAAACCAATTGCCGCGTTTCGTACACACACACACACACACACACACACAAACACACACACACACGCACACACACACAGATACACAATGGCTTTACCTACTATTATTACAACTATTTGCATCCCCTACCCATTTTCTTCCTGATAAATTAAATATTGTCATTTTTTTTAAATACAAATTACAAGCGCAGCCTCGCTCTCCCCTCGCCGAAGCCACAGATAAAGAGAGAGAGAGAGAGAGAGACACTAAAGCGAAACGCAACAGACTAATTTGATATTATTTGATAAGAGCCAGGGCCGGAACGGTCTAGGAACGGTCTGCGCCCATGGTTTGAAAGGAAAGAGTTTTCATTCATACACCAACTGGCATTGGCATTGGCAGCACTTGCCTTTCCTTTCGGTTATTTCGGTTATACAAAAATTTAAGTTGTGGAATTAAATATCAAGACATAAAAAGCATTGATGAAAATACACAGAAATATCTTTCAATTCAATCGAAAATCGCCAAAAACTGAAACCATCTGAATCTGAAAACATTTGCATTTGCATGATCAAAAACCAGCTTGACTAATATCCATTATACATACATACATATATGTACCACTAAATGATATATGCAAATTCTTAGAGCTTAGTCGGACTTTCACTTCACCTAATTTTTGTGTAACGTAACTTATCGTATAAGGGTCTCGTGTATGCATCATACATACATCTACAAGAAACATATTCTTAATGTATTTAGGGTAACATTTTCTAGTCTACAAAATATTTAAATATTGTAAGCGATGGCATTTTCTTGGATGTTCTCTTACTCGAACGAACACTAATCGCCTCCCAGGCTCCTCGTCCTCCTCCTCGACCACTCCTTGGCGGCAGCTTCAACTATTTTGCATAAAATGTATGCTAACCCAAAAAGAAGACAACGGAGCGGAGAGGAGAGGGGAGGAGATGGATGTGGATATAGATATGGAGATATATACAACTATACTTATATACATGTGTATTTGCTATGAATGTCTCTGTGTAGGAGTCTCCCATTACTAGGAGATGATTCTTGTTTTCCCAGTGAATAACTCTTTAAATATCATAATAAATGTTTTTTTAGCCATCTAAGCATTATTCGAAATGGTTATCTATGGCAGTTTATTGCCTTTTGCTTTGGAGAATTCTAATATTAATATTTGAAAACATTTGAACTTAGGTTGAAGGCAGAAATTCTTAGTAGCTAATCTTTGATGTGTTCTTTGGTTCCTCAATGGGTGTTTAATTTGGTTTCCGCAAAACAAAGTACAGTACAGCTGCCTGCTTGTCGAAGACGAAGGACACCTCGGGAATCTCTTTGTTTTCCATCATTTTGATGAACAATTTAGTGGCCCGTTCAAAGTCCCATTCGGCCGACTCCACGATCCTTGTGCACCACGGAGATGTAAGGCCGGTAAGCTGGAAGAATTTGTTCTTGTGGCTCTTGGCAGTGGGCAAACCATGAAGGCACTTTGGCCCTGGTTCCTCGAGGGATTCATGATGCTCAAGTGGTCATTGGTGATCTTCCAGCGTCGAGCCGTCCTGCCAAAGCCCTGGGAATTAGAAGAGTATGTTGCGAGCGTCGTTGAATGTTTGCGAGCGTCCCATTACATAGTTGTATGTTTGCCCGCTCGTTGGCCTGCTCGAACTCGTGCAGATAGTTATTGAGAAATACGTCGCCCACCAGCTCGTAAGCCCCAGGGTCACAGAGGAAATTCTTCTGCGGTGCCTGGCCCCGCTTGCTGCTCAGATTCACCCCATCCAACGTCGACAGCTGGGGAAGATTTGCTTCACTGCCTGGATGTAGTCATTGAGGAGGCTGCACTTTCGGCATAGCGGATCGTCATGGAGTCGTAGCGACTTCAGCGGCAGCTCGCCCAACGCGTTGATGTGCTCCAAATCGTTTATCCAATTGTGGCCCAAATCTATGGCCCTCCGGCTGTACCACGAGAATATTTTCGTCGAACCCATGTGAACCCAAAGACCCTTGAGCTCTTCGTTTGCCTGGAAGTTTGACATTTTGAGTAGCCCATTCTGGGCCACATAGCACTTTTGATGCATTTGGTTATCCTCTCTTTGGGATCCACATGATGGAGCTTGAAGCGGCTGACATTGATGCGCAGATAGAACCGCATAGTTTGAACACATTAAGGATCCCTTCGGAGATTTTTATCTCCAGATTACAACTGTCCACCAAATACGCAATCTGATCTAAGCAATTGCGGACTAGAAAAATGTGCTCCTTTCCGTCAAACTAATAAAGGATTGAGATTTAAAAACAGATGAGGAAAATCTTTAGATAAGTCCTCACCTTGTAATAGCAGGGATAGATCTCGCTCAGAAATTGGTTCGCCGTAATAAAGAATAATCTAAAGAGATTTTTTTCGGTCAACGCGTGCTTAGGATCGGGTACCTAAAGATCACAGATAAGTGGTATAAGTGGGTTTTGTTTTCCAAGAAATTGGGAGTACAAACCAGAGACGCATGCCAATCTTCGCTATGCTCAAAGTCGGCCAGCTTCGATTTGTGGGTATGCCATCCGACTCCAAATCGATATCATGGTTCAGGGGCGTATAGGTGGTGTTGAGCTTATCGTAGGGAATGCCATCCACCATACTGAAGTTTCCCTGCAGCGCCTTAATGCTTAATGGGATCGGCAGAGATCCATCCGAAAAATTTAGCAGGTATCTGTGGACTTTCGTCAAGAATTAATTACGGTATATTGGTTGAATTCTTCATATCTTACAGCGTCGGTTCATGTTTTAGCGCTGAAACTGAACCAGTGAGAGAAGTAGCTCTTTGGATCATTGCAGAAGAAAAAATGGAAGCAATTTCGCATTCGACCGCTACGGAACATTGGCCATGCTCGGAAAATTTAAATATACTAAGTTTCCAATACGTTGGAAACATTGAGACAGACAATAATTAATTCCCTTTTTAAAATCTTTATTTTATGTTGGCTTCTTAATAGTCTTACAATTTCCAAGCTCCAAATTACTTCTTGGGAGTCTTTTTCTTCTCAGCTTGACGTGGATTCGCCTTCTTTCCTTGAAAATAGCCCGTATAGTACCCAGACATGTACCAGGCAGTCAACATGGACATAAGGTCCTGCTCCTCGCCAGGGTTACCACACGGAGGGATAATGGGTGGAATCAATGGCATAGTTGGCATGCCTGGTCCACCAGAGGGACCAGCGTTAGCAGCAGGCTTGGCTTTGACGGACAATTTCTTAGAGGCAGACTTGCCGCGAGCTTTTTCCTGTTGTGCTTCCTGGGCCTCGAACTCATATGCCATTAGCGACTGTTGCCGACGGGCGTCCTTGCCCCAAGATGGCAGCAGATCGGCGACCAAGACCTCTTGCTCGTTTTCATATCCCAGATAGCGGATCACACAAGTAGCTGCTTGCTCGTTGATGGACACCACGGTACCCTCATAGTCAATGCCATCCGTGAATGTCGCCCTGGCGAAGTCGCCCACCTTGAAGAAAACGGGCTCGGGGCTGGGGGCTTCGGTTGCCGATTCAGAATTACCATCTTCCTTCTTGTTCTCCTCCTCGCGCGTATTGGTGGAGTCTGCCAAGCGGCGAGCCAAGGCCTCCCGTGCCAAATTTACGGATTCATCGTAGACTTTTATCAACAGAGAATCGTCCCAAGCCGCTTCATTGGATTCGTCGCACATCTTGTCCAATTAATTAATTGTTGTTGTTGTTGTGTTGTTGTGTTTGTTTCGGTTGCCTATTTTTACATAGTGGTGGGAAAGGTGGTGGGTGGGAAACATCGATGCATCGATGTTTAGTGTACGCTGCGGATATCGATGAAACCAGTCCAGCCATGTCAAGTCAAGGACCTTCCTTCCGTCCTTGTTCAATCTGAAACGGATCCGGTTAGTAAATTCAATAAATATTTTGATTGGTTATAGATGCAAATAAATCATATATTCACGCAGTCAATGTACTTATCGATAACACAAATGTACCGAATGGCCCACCCCTACCCTACCCCATCGATAACCGCTCTGAGTAAAACCGCCCATCTCTAGATTAAAAACGAAACTCATCTCCTACTCCGTAAATTTTGCAAACAAATTTTGGATATAATTAAAAATGGCTTCAGTGGAAACATTATACAAGGAACTGACTGCCGAGTGGTCAAAGCGGCCGCCAAATACCAAGAAATGTGGCCTTCTACTGGACCAACTAAAAGTAGCACTAGTCAAAATGGTATTCCTACCGACAGACGGCAGCGAGGCGCAGAACTCGAAAAAGCAACTGATGCTGGCTCGCTGCGTGCTTGAAATCGCCGTGGAGCACAGTGTGTTGAATAAAGACCTTCAAGCCTTTGAGCGCTACATGTCGCAGCTGAAGTGCTACTACTACGACTATGCCAAAATCATTGGTGAATCGGACAACAAGTACAAACTGTTGGGGCTCAACTTGTTGTACCTGCTCTCCGGCAATCGAGTCTCTGATTTCCACACCGAGCTCGAGCTGCTCTCGGTGGACATTATTCAGCACAATCAGTACATTCGTCCTATCTTGGCCCTCGAGCAGTACATCATGGAGGGAAGGTACAATAAGATTTTCCAGGCCAAGTCTTCAATGCCTGCTGAAGTCTACAATTACTTCATGGACCTGCTGGTGGAGACAGTGCGCGACGAGATTGGTGCCTGCATTGAGAAGTCGTACGAGAAAATCTCCGCAAAGGACGCAGCCAAACGCCTGAATCTGCGTGTTCCGGATGAGATCAAGGCGTTTGGCGAAAAACGCCAATGGAAGCTGGAAGACAATGGCAACTATAGCTTCACAGACCGAAGCATAAAGCCAAAAGAGGCCCTGCCCTCCGAAGAGCTGGCCGAGCAGGTGCTCAGCTATGCCCGCGATCTGGAGATGATCGTTTAAGTTTAAACAGTTTGTAATATTTTCTAAAACCGCATAAATAAAGTATCATTTAATCTCCTAAGAGTGGCATGATATTCGATTTTGCCGACTAGCTGCAAAAACAAAGACAGCCTAATTCGAAAAGCATGTAGTGGGAGCGAGAGAGCAATGCGTCCAGTTCAGCTGGGAGCAGCACTGCAGCAGAGACTATCGATTGTTTCAGTTCCGAAGTGAACGAGTTCGATTGTCGATAGGACGAGTGGCGAACTAGATCTTCACAGCTGAGCGAACGATAGCGGAGTAAAAATTTTCGCTTTGCGATTATTTATAACAAAAACTGCTTGAAATCATACGAAAAACTTAGTAATATAATTAACGCAATGGCCTGCAACGCAAGTAAGACGCATCTCTTGCGCGCTATCGCTGTAAGTTTCAACTTAACCAATAAAATTACAGCACAATAATTCCGCCCTGGGTAGATTCGTGTTACGTAAAAGATATAGTTGCTGTTCTGTTTAAACAATTATGAGAGGACTAATGACCATTTTACTCTGTCTTTCGTTAGAAACGGGGCTATGCCACATGCCCACGCCCCGTGGGCGACACCTCCGCCATCAGCGTGAATGTTCTCGAGAACAAATTGGTTGTGGCCACAGCTGATGCCACCGTTCCCGTCTCTCGTGTGTCGGTCGTGCTGGGGTGAGTGGTGACATAGTCTGCCTGTCATTGGATCTCCACTAATCTGGTTTCTTGCAGAGCTGGTTCCCGCAACGAGGCCTACGATACTCTCGGAGCTTCCCATCTGCTCCGCTTGGCCGGAGGATTGAGCACCAAGAACTCGTCTGCTTTCGCCATCGCCCGTAACATTCAGCAAGTCGGCGGTACCCTGACCACTTGGGGCGATCGCGAAGTTGTCGGTTACACCGTGGAGACCACAGCCGACAATGTGGAGACCGGTCTGCGCTACCTGCAGGATCTGTTGCAGCCAGCCTTCAAGCCATGGGAGTTGAAGGATAATGCCAAGACTCTGCACAACCAGCTGGATGCTGTCAGCCGCGAGGTAAGCAATTCTCAACTCGTGCTCCTATCCTGTGTTCTTTAAATATTTCTTGTTGTGCAGCAACGCGCTATCGAGCTAGTCCACAAGGCTGCCTTCCGTTCCGGCCTGGGCAACTCCATCTATATCCCCAGATTCCAGTTGGGCAATCTTTCCACCGAAAGCCTGCTGCACTACGTAGCCAACACCTTTTCGGCCAGTCGCGCTGCCGTTGTTGGCGTGGGTATTGACAACAACACTCTGTCGGGCTTCGCCCAGACCCTGGAATTCCCGAGCGGCGGTGGAAAGACTGCATCGGCCAACTACTTTGGTGGCGATGCCCGCAAGGACACCACCGGACAACGTGCCACTGTCGCCGTTGCTGGTCTGGGCGGCTCCATTGCCAACCACAAGGAGGCACTTGCTTTTGCCGTGCTGGAGCAGGCTGTGGGCGCTGGTGCGGCCACCAAGCGCGGAAACTCTGCTGGACTGTTCGGCGAGGCTGTCAACTGTGCTGGCGGCTCGAGCCCCAGCTCTGTTAAGGCTCTGAATGCCAGCTATTCGGATGCCGGACTCTTTGGCTTCGTTGTGTCCGGCGAGGCCAAGGACATTGGCAAGACCGTCGAGTTCCTGGTTCGCGGTTTGAAGTCTGGTTCGGTTTCGGAAAAGGATGTGAACCGTGGCAAGGCCTTGCTGAAGGCCCGCATCATCTCGAAGTATTCCTCCGATGGTGGTCTGATCAAGGAGATCGGTCGCCAAGCGGCACTCAGCAGAAACGTCTTGGAGGCCGACACTTTGGTTGCTGCCATTGATGGCATTACCCAACAGCAGGTCCAGGAGGCAGCCAAGAAGGTGGCCGGCTCGAAACTATCGGTCGGTGCCATTGGCAATCTGCAGAACGTGCCCTACGCTTCTGATTTGGCTTAAGTAGAAAAACTCCCCTGTTATCCGTAAATGTAACGACTAAAAATAAACCTGTTGGAATTAACGATCCGCGACAAACACAATCTTTCTCTTATAAGTATTATTTTAATGGTCGTATAAATACTCTTACTGGAATCATTTGCACACCGGGGGGATTTTTGGAAACATAGATATAGATGTACAAAAAATTCAACACAATATAACAATATAGAATGCGTTTAACAATGGGGAATTGGGTATCTACACAAACACCACCACTATAATGGCCACAAAAAGAGAAATGATGACCAGCCAGTAGCCCCAAGTGCTGTCCCGTCGATTCACTTGCCCAATGCTCTGCGTCTCCCGTTGCACTCCCGTCTCCACACGATCCATTGCATTGGCCAGGTTATCGAGAATATCTGGAAGTACTCACAGGTGAACATCAAATCAGAATGGAACTGTAACTAGTACTCACTATTCTGATCTTCCACTTCGTTGCCCAGCTGGGTCGCCAGACTGCGTTGCCGGGAAATAGTGGCAGAGAGCGCTTCGAGGCCACGATTCTGATCTTCTAGCATTTCGGCTTGCCTCAGCTTTAGCGTCTCTACATCGATGGGCGCTTGTCGAGGGGCGTGCGAACTGCCCTGCTCCTGCCAGGCAGAGCCTGAAGAAGCGGCCAGCACATTGGAGCGCGTGCTATTTGTAAACTTCTGATTAATCTCGCGCAGCTGCGAGGTTAGCTTATCCCAATCGATGCGCCGCTGCTGCAGCTCCTCCTCAGGGCTGGTCTCCCAGGTGATGGCATTATCTAGTACTACCTTGAGATGTTTTACATCTTTGCCCAACTGCTCTAGCCCCGTCTTGATGCTGTCCGTAAGGTGGATGTACTCCTTCTCCTTGGGCTGCCCCAGTTGCTGGCGCTGATGCAGTTGAACTAGCAACTGGTGGCGCAGTCTCTCGCAGCCCTCGTACTCGATGTCCCATGAGTCATGATCTACTAGGGCCATTTGGATGACACTTTTATCAGTAAATTAAAACTACGCCTCGCCTCAAACAAGAAGGATGAAGCCAAACAATAAAAACATCGGAATCATCTACACAATCACACACACACTTTGATAGACGACACTAGAGACTTGACGATAACTGTGACTGGAAAAGTAATCAATTGTGATTAATATAGTGACAATCTATATAGATATCCGTACATTTTTTTGTGTTAATGAATCAATTATATTTCTTAATTAGAAAATAATAATGTAATCATTGCTCTTGATAAATAATGATAAATGATAATTAATTTTTTATACCCGCGAATTTTGATGCAACAGCCCCTTGCCGGTGGATTGAATTCACATGTTAATCGCTGTGTAACTGCAGTGACCGGTGATTTAAAAATACTTTCAAGTAACAGCTACGCAACTATCGTCCATCCCTAACTCACACGTACACACAATTTAGTCGTGATTTCTTTTATTTGTTTAAAATTATTGCTAAAAACTAAACAAAAAAGGTCTTTAAACGTTGGCCAACATGTTGAATGTTTGTGTTAATGTTTGCAAGCCTTTTCGCTAAAAGGAGGCCAGCGCGGGCCATAGTTTTCTCCGCTCGTGGTAATCGAGGAAAGAGAGTGGGAAGGGGAGAGCACTCAAAAGAACCAACTCTACAATAAATTAAATAAAAGTCAAACAACAAATTCAATTATCCAACATGGAGCGGCGCGTGAAGCTTAAGACAATTAATCCGCACATCACGTGTAAAATCTGTGGCGGATATTTCATTGATGCCACAACAGTGACGGAGTGTCTGCACACATGTGAGTTTTACTAACGATGGAGCTGTGCCGTGCCGTGCGGAGGGCCTACCCGGTGGTAGCACCTGCCCCGCCCCGCCCCGCCCCGCCACGCCACGCCGGCTCGAGCCTACACACATCCAGAGAACCAATGAATTGAATTTGAATTTAAACTGTTTGCACTTTTTCAGTTTGCAAGAGCTGCCTGGTGAAGCACCTTGAGGAAAAGAAGACCTGCCCCACCTGCGATAACATCATACACCAATCTCATCCCCTTCAATACATCAGTTTCGATCGCACCATGCAGGACATTGTGTACAAACTGGTGCCGAAACTGCAAGAAGGTTTGATTTAGATTTTGCATTTGATCAACGTTCAACAATTAACAGCAAGGAATTTTGCATTGTTTAATTTTCGACTTGCTTTCGTCCATTTTCAGATGAATCGAGCAGGGAGCGAGACTTTTACAAAAGTAGGAACATGCCATGCCCAAAGGATATCACGCAAAATCATGAGGATGACAATGAAAAGGTCATGGAGGCACATGCCGAATCCGATTTCCATCGTCTGGACGAGCAGGTCAATGTGTGCCTAGAGTGTATAAGCAATAACTTTAAGAATCTGCAAAGGCGCTTCATACGCTGCAGCTCCCAGGCGACAATAACGCATCTCAAAAAGCTGGTGGCCAAGAAAATCCTCAACGGGATTGAAAAATATCGCGAGGTGAGTGCACCTTAAACCTCAATTATATTCGCATAATGTACATAATTCTACAACTGCTGAATTAATCATCACTTTACAGATCGACATTTTGTGCAACGAGGAGCTGTTGGGCAAAGATCATACGCTCAAGTTTGTCTATGTCACACGATGGCGCTTCAGGGATCCTCCGCTTCGTCTGCAGTTTCGTCCTCGAGTTGATCTCTAACAACTGCGAGGGCTGTGCTGCTGTTTTTAGTATAAATGCTACACAAATGATCTATTTTTATAATTTATTGACAAAGCGTAAATATCGTAATTAGGCGAGTCCCCCAACAATAGTGTTAGTCCCTTCCCCCTCCCTTCTATGTATGTATGTGTAAATGTGCATGTATAAAGTCGTAGTCTAATAGTTATCCCCCTCCCCTCCCCGTAATAGCCGTAAGTACTCTTTTAACTTTATCGTGTGTCTCCATATGTTGCTAGTGTCGTCCCTGATTTAATCAAATTTCTCTATATTTGCAATATTTTCATGTTTTCTCTTTAGTTTCAAATATACACAAATATATTTATTTTTTTTAATGTACAAACCACACACGATTGTAAATAAACTTGTAATTATGTCGAAATGTGTCTTTAATTTGGATGCTGCCATGAGTTTCTATAACTGAAACGAGATTGTGGATTGAATGGATGACGAGGGCGATATGAATGGTGTCCATAAGGCCTGGAATAGGGAGGTGCATGGAACGAAGGTCGCATTGGACGGTATCCAAATCGGGGCCGCGATGCATACGCCAGTGGACCATATATTCCATTAAACTGATGCGCTGGATGGGGTGCCGGCCAGCCCTGCAAAAACGAGTGGAAGACAATTTTAGCGACAATTAGTCCGGATATGGTATTGAACTTACGTATCCGTATGCGAACTCATGTGCTGGCACGGGCACAGGAACAGTTATTATCCTCGGCGGTGGCGTGCGTCGACGCGGACTCCGGGTTCGGTGTCGACGCTCGCTACTTCGACTACGGGAGCGACGGCGATGGTGGCGTCTTCTCTCAGAGGAATTTGATCTCGTTCGTCGCCCCCGTTTCACTGTCGGACGCGGGGATTTTTGACGCAGATTTTTCACGCGATCCCGCTCCCTCACGGGATCTGCAAAGTAGGGTACCGCCTCTGCCTCCTGCTCGCGTTCGCGAACACGGTCGCGTTCTCGTCCCTTGTCTCGTTCATGTCGGTCTCTTCTGGTCCTCCATCGATGGCAATCTATATAGAAAGATTATACCTAAATAATTACTGAGCATTGTGTGGAGGCTTGGGAGCAGATTTGAAGTCCATTGTCAATTCGTGTCCAATTGTCCCAGATTCCTGGATGGTGTGTTCGTTCGTCTTTCCCAACGTACAATTTCTTCCTTTGCACTTTTCACTTTATATGGCACTATAAAAAAAATAACAAAAAGAAAAAAATTTCTATGCACTTGCTCGAATTTCGATTACACTATATACGGACCTCGTTGGGACGCTTCACTGCTGTCGGCGTCCATTATATGCAGATAGATAGATGCACTTTTTTATGCACTAATTCGTTTTGCTGGTGCTGTAGCTGCTGCTCGCCGGCCTTTGGCACCTTTGAGGACGTGGCTTTAGTTGCTGAGTTGCTGAAGACACAAACTATAACTAAATGCCCTCAAGAAAATTTATAAATATTTATTTATAAATATTTATATTATAAAAACTAGAGCTGGAGAAACATCGATGTTAACATCGATATAATCGATGTTAGTCCTAACTGCAGACATCGATAGTTTTTCCAACATCGATTTGTTTTCCCAGACACCCCTAAATTTAATCGATATGATTTTAATCGGCTCTGGTGGAACATTTTTTCCAATTTAAAATTCCGTTTATTATTACTAGCTAACTAGGACCCTCAGGCCTGAAAACATAACTTTATACAATAGATACAACAATTTTCTACAAGACTGGTTAATTTTAAGGACTCCGTTTGGTTGGATTGCTTATAAAATAACGTTTATAAAACTTGAGGGAGCATGAAATGCGACGTAAGAAAACGTAAGTGAGCATAACGTACAGAGAACATTATAAAAAATTCAAAAAGATACGTATACACAAGAGAACATTATTGGTGGGAAAAAAAGTGAACAAAGTGTGAAGTTATGCTATGGATAGATATTTCAAACGTAAGTATTAATTTGAAATGAACAAAAAAATGCTTTTCAGAGTATTCCAGTAAATTATTGGCAAAAAACCTTGGATTAAAACGAAATGCGTGTATGTGTGTAACCACATGTTTTAATTAGCATGGTTTTATTTGTTTTAAATGCAATTTATATGCATGTTTCAACCGTATTCCAAATGAACAATATTGCATATTTACGTAATGAAAAATTATCTTTAAGTTTTGATATAGTATATTCGACAGATGGGAATTTGGACGCTGAGGATGATACAAGAACTTATGTTCCTAAATAAGAACTACAATGTCTTCTGGTCTTCAAACACCGACTAAGTTTAATGTTGATCTCGAATTAATTAATCTCTGATATTTAAATCCCATTGAAGGGTATTATTTATAAATTAGTTTATGATTTTCTAAATAAAAAATGCATAAATTTAAATATTCCATGTAGGGGCCCATTAAGAACCTTTAAGAAATTGTGTAAAAATCGATGTTTAATCGATTTTTGACCCTCAAAATATCAAAAACATCGATGTCCGCTAATATCGATTTTTCTCCAGTTCTAATAAAAACAATTATAAAAACCAAATTGCGGAAATCACGGGAAGCTAACAGCTGGTGGGTGGTGGTTAACAGCACAATCGTTAACATTAACAGAGATAATCGATAGAAAATTACGTTAACAATCACGTTATTGATATAATAATAAATATATCGATTAAATAATGCAGCCATCGATTAAATATGTATCTTTCAATGCCGTTATTGATATAATAATGTAGTTATCGATTTGAAATTTTTCACTTTTTTTTCTTCGGCCTGGCAGCCCTGTCTAAATAATGCTAATGCAGTGTTGGTGAACTTTCATTCGATATATCGATAAATTATGTCGGCCGATCGGCTTGTAATCGCTATTGACGAGAATTGGCGCAATATTTAAGAGGTTGAATGCAGTGGCCGGCGATTAGCCGAACAGGTTTTATTAAAAAAATACGAATTTATTCAAGAACAAAGTTAACATTAAATTGAACATAAAAGGCAAACGGATTGAAGATACAAAAATGAATTTAAAGCTTAACACTAACTGGCACGTTTATACGCTCGTTCTCCATAGAAACTATAATAAGCGGCTCCTCCCTGCTCCCCTCACGCCTTGGGGAACTCAATAGGCGAACTTTAATCTCCACTTCTCCACCATCAGGGGCAATATAGCATTCTCTGGGACTGATCTGTACAAAGTCTGATACATTACAGTGAACTTCGATGAGCTGCCCGGAGCGGAAGCAGTTCTTGATGGTTATTTTTGCGATGGTTCCAGCACCCAACTCAATTGAAGCAGGCTGAACGGACCAGTTTCTCTCCACGGGCAGCATTGTCGTGGTATCAGCCTCGTGCAGCTCATCAACTGGCTCCAGCATATTGCTTTGCGTGGGGGTGGGAGAGTTGGAGGCACAGATGGTGCGGAAAAGGACGGTTTCCTCGGCCTCCGGCAAGAACAAGAGCGAGGTCTCGGCAGATTCATCAAAATCACGATTCAGGGTCAAGGCCACGTCGATGATCTTCACAACAGTGACCAGATCCAGTATGAACTCGGGCGGCTCATTCAGCTGGCTGATGTTCCTTACAGGCTGCTCATCTGGAAAGGGACTCCATATGCTGTCCAGCATTGCGGAGGTCAGCTTCTCCCGCTGCCTGCTGCTCATACGGTGCACCAGATGGCGCATTCTCTGCCTGTTGGGCTCGTCACCGCAGAAAATCCTCATGTTGGCCAGCGTCACAACCTGCGAGGTCTTCTTCAATATGTTCTTCATATCTTCGCGATTTGGGCGGAATATAACTTGCACGATGCTCTCGGTGTGGGGCGGTAGAATTAACTTGCTGGGACGGACCTCGAACGCTTCGCTCAGACGCAGCTTCATCAGCACTGTCGAGTCCACAGATATGCCCACGAAGGCAGTCAGCGGCCCCTTATTCAAGAACTTGAAACTGGCTGTGAGTGGACCGGAGGAGAGTTCGCACACGTCTCCGATGGTGAGGAAACTGGCACCCACCGGTCCCTTGAGCAGGCCCTGAATGGAAATAGATGCATTCCCGCCGTAGCCATACAAGGGGATTTCCATTCCGGGCTGGCTGCTGTTTGCGCCCAGCGGAGCATAGAAGGATACGGCTCCAATGGCCGCGCCACAAACGGTGGGGCAGAAATTAATCACAATGCTCCGGCACTCCATGGCCTGGAGGGTAATGGTGCTGCTGTCGGTGCCGACCAGCTGAAAGCCGGGCCCGTGAATGCCCAAGCGAACGACGAGACGCTTATCCGCAGTATTCTTCACTTGCATGGACTTTTTCATGTCCGTTCGCAGCTTGGTGCTGCCCCAGCAAAGGCTCGTGTGGGTCACTTTCAGCGGCAGCAGTTTTCCATCGCGATGGCTAAACTCGCTGGAGTTTGAGCAGCGCGAGATGCTGCGAGCATTGCCACTGCCACTGCCACTGGTGCCAGCGCCGCGCCTAGCGGTTGTGAATCCGCTCGTGGAACTGGCCTCGCTGCTTGCCGGCGAGGAGTTGGTTTTGCGGAGGGCTGCACCGGGCATCAGTTGTCGGCGTTCGGAGCTTGTGGTGCTGTCCAGGAGTGGCGACGATAGGCAGCTTCTCGGCGAGCACATCGGCGAACGATTACGGGCAGTGGCCGATGCCGAAAGAGACGGACTCTTGGCCAGACTTGGCGACACAACAAACCCGCCTTCTGTGGATGAGGGGACAGCATAGAAGCCGTCCAGCCGAGTGGAGCTCAGCGTGTTGGCGTTGGGATTAGTATTAGGGGGGAGCAGTGACCCCTTGAGAGTGTGTGTCTTCTTGTTTACCGGAGTCTTGTCCTCATCCACCTCATCGCCATCTTCGTCTGTAGTGGCCAGAGGACGCACACCGTCGCTGCTCGCTGGACTCGCAGTTCGGGGAGATGGAGACGCCTTGACGCGGCGCACACGCCTTTTAGGCGACTTCACTGGCGTCGATGGCCATTCATCTATGTCCGCCTCTATGGAAACGCAATTGTTGTCCGCACACGAAATCAAGATCTTGGGTTTGTCCGCCAGCGGACTAAGGGGCTTGCGCGATACACTCTGCTGTAGATGCTTAAAGTCCGTGGAGTTCAGAATGGAGTCTGTGAAGCTCATGGTCTCTGTATGCTTGTGCGAGTCACACAGGGTTCGCTCCGCATGGAAGCTGTCGTTTTCCTTATTCTCATCATCGCACAGCTGACCCTGACCTGGACCACGGCCATGTTTACGCAACCTATCGACCACCTCCACGGTCGAGGTGTCAGAGTTAAAGTCCAGATCTCTCAAGGCCTTGTCTATGGCCGAGAGACTTAATATCTCTGAGTTTGAGGGCGGCCGCGCGGGTTCGGCCCCGCTCTTTGACAGTACTGCATTCTGAAGTATGTTTTTTGCATTTTGCATTTTCTTCATGAAACTTTGCCCCAATTTCGAGCCAAAATTGGCATCTGCCTTGGTGTAGGTCTTGTTATCGGGCTGCGGAGTCTTTACACCAACAGAGTTGGGGGTTTGCGGCTCCTCGTGCGTGGCCTGACTTGAATGCATTTTGTCGGGACCGTCGTTACTCACAATGTTCCAGAGATTCTCCGAGCGTGTCTGGAAATAATAGCCCAAGGAGAAGTCCGGATCCCCAGCCAAAACAGAGCTGGAACATAAGAGAGGGTAAATCGATTAGGAAGGAATGTAGTCGTATGATTCGCATCAACTCACTTGGACACAGACGTCTCTATGTCGGACGAAGGTGGTGGGGCTGCAATTTTCTGCATTGCCTGGTTACTCAGCGTTGCCGTGGGCATGGCTGTGAACTCTTGGGCCCAGGATATCTCGCCCAGAACCAATTTTGACTGCATCAGCTCGGCCGGTGCAAAGCTCTCTTCCATGTCTTGGACTGCTGCCGCAGATGCCGAGCCAAAGGAGAAGCCATCACCGCCGTTCAGGCTTAGGTTGCTCAGGTCAGCAGTGCGCGGCAGGCTGTGCGAGCAGTTGCAAGAAGAATCTGTCAGGCAGCTCAGATTTGAATCGGAGCCTGGATCCGCCTGGCTGCCATTGTGCAGCTTCTTCTCCAGCTGACGCGCCTTTTCCACAAACGATGTTTTTATTATGTCGGCCACCGAAACCCCTTTCCTGCTCCTGTCGCTGCGGCACAGCGTTGAGCGACCGGTGATTTCGGCTGGCTCAAAGGAAATGTTTGTGCGCTTCTTTGCTGCCGTGGGCATGGAAAATGAGCCACTGCTGTTTAGATTGATTGTTTCATCGGTGATCAGCTCCGAGGTGTTTGTGCTGTTGTTGGTCGAGACGCTCTGCCGGCTGCCCCTTATTGATGGCTTTGCCTGACTGGCGCTGGAGCGCGGGCGGGGCTTCTCTAGTGTCTCCATGGCTCGCAGGCGCTCTGCGCGCAGTCTTTCGTGCACATTAGAGGCCTCTCTGAGACCCATGCCGCTTCCGTTCCCGCTCTTGCTGAAGCTGGACAAGTCACCGAACACTGCAAATACCAGAATGTAATTTCCACAAACACACATTTGCCCTTTCTGCTGGTCTTCACCTTTCAGATTCTCCATGCTCAATATACCCAACGAGTTTTGGTCCATTTGACTGCTATTTCTAGGGCTCCTATTGCCTTTATCCCTTCCGTTATACATTTTCTCACAATTTCAATAACAACAAAACAATTTGTCTGCGAAAAAGGCGACGCTTGGTTCCAAAATGGGCGCCTGGCGCCGATATCAGTGTTGTGTTGGTCAAAACGGAGCGGGAAAAATTCCAATAGATTTACGCACAGAGTTGCAACTCAGCAAGTCGACTGTGAAAAATATCTCCTCTGATATATATCGATGTGGGTACCTTCTCTCTTTTGAACGTCGGCGAGCAGGCGAGTGAATTCTATTCTGAATTTAATTTTGTGAAAAACGGAACAGATATCTAAGCAAAGTTTTGTTAACAAAATAAGAATGGAGGCGGCATTAGACGAAATAATTGCCGGTCTGCTGTGCTCAGATACCAAACGTATACACGAGGTAAGCATCAAAAGGAGGGGAGGTTATCCATTTTCCCAGCCTGTCCGTGCGAATTTTGCGGTGGGATAGCTCATCCCCCGGTTTGATAGCTTTAATATGCATTAAGCTGTAATTTGAACATGCCTATGCATAGTGTCTATTGGTATGTATTGGTTTCATTCATTCATTGGTCAGTACGAATGGATTTGAATAAAAGACATTCGCGTAAAAAAGCACGTTGTGAACACTAACACTCACACACGAATACACACAGGCAGCCTCGTATTAATTGGACAATTATTAATGCTGAAAATATATGTTTCCGTTTGTCCAGTGCACCGCCGCTATGAGCAAGGCGTTCGAGAATCCAGAGACCCTACCAATGCTCTGCCAAATGCTGATGTCGGACCGTGAGGCACAAGTCCGCCAGTTTGCAGTTGTCCTGATGAACAAGCGTCTCAACAGACTGCGCAACTGGCAGATGGTGTCGCCTGAACATCAGGCAGGGTAAGTAGATCGATTCTTACTGCGAATTCTGCAGCATCTGCTGATATACATTCCATTCTGTTTGGGCCCCGTGCAGCATTAAGTCTTGCATGCTTCAGGCGTTGATAAGGGAGAAGGAAAAGGGCGTAAAAAACGCCGTTGCACAGATGATTGGGAGTTTAGTGCGCCATGAGGCAGAGAAAGAGGACTCGTGGCTGGAAGAATTGCTGAGCTTCATTTTTAACCGCTGCAGCATGGCCGATCCCAAAGAGAGTGAGCTGGGATCAGCCATATTCGCCAGTCTGACCGACAGCGCCCCAGATCAATTGGTCAGCCAAATGCCAGAGATCTGTCAACTTTTTTCGAGTTTGCTAATGGCCGCACAGGCCAATGGAGATATGGCGACACTCACTGTAGCCAATATGATGCAGGGAATGTGTTCTCTGATTCCATTCATTGTCGGCCACACAAAGGCAGAGCAGACCGTGTCCAAAGTCATCCCTCTGATGATCGCTGCTCTCCAGGCCTTTGTCCAAAAATCAGTCGCTTCGGAATTCACAACCGCCTTTGAGATCTTAGATGCACTTGCCGAGTATGTGCCGAAGCTGCTGAATAATTACATCAAGATGTTAATGGATTTTTGCCTGTCGACATTGAGCAACAAGCAGACAGATGATCAAATCCGAATTTTGGTTGTGACCTTTTTGGGACGCATCATCCGCGTTATGAAGAAGGCAATCGTCAAACACAAATACCTGGACTCGATCCTGGTTACCGTCTTCGAGATGACGTGTAGCGATTTCGGCAACGATGATGGTTCGTAATTTAAAACATTGTCAGCCTGCTAATTATAATATATTACATATATTCTTTAGAGGAAGAGTATTTCTCGGGTACTAGCAACACTCCCGTGACCGCGGCAACACAAACCCTCGATGTGATGGCTATCCAGATGTCGCCAGAGAAGCTGATTCCACCACTTCTGCAGATTCTCGAGCCAGCTCTCCAGAGTCCGGACCCTCTGCGCCGTCGCGCCGCCTTCATGGCGATGGCCGTCATCTCCGAGGGTTGCTCGGAGGCCATCAAAAAGAAATATCTACAAATAATGCTAAACATAATCAAGGGCGGCATCATCGATCAGGATCCAGCCGTGCGCAATTCGGCCTTCTTTGCATTGGGCCAGTTCTCGGAGTTTATGCAGCCCGAGATAGCGAAGTTCGCTCCACAGATTCTGCCCGTGCTCTTTGAGTTTCTCCACCAACTGGTTGTGGAGCTGAAGGTAGGTCTTTTCAATCGCCAAATGATCAGTCAAGTCAGTATCTGTATCTTCATATATATATATATTATACATTCTTGTTTGTGCTGCTTCTAAAGGCTGGCCATGGGATGGGAATGGGCCATGCTCCTGCAGCAGCCCCGGCCAAAGATTCAATAATGTACACGAGTCAGTTACAGATTAAGCGTGTATCGGTGCTAGCCAAGTATAGGGTGCTGTGCTATTTCTTTGATTAATTCGTGCACTCCATCTCCATGCTAAAAGGGTTTCTGTTGTCCGTGTTCCAAGAGCTCTTGGGAATCCAAAACATCCATATATAACATTCATATAACATTCACGTGGCACCTACAACTTATATCTTTTCTACCGAGTGTAAAGAACGCAATTTAAATTTAATCAGAGTATTGCTGACAATTTACAGATGGGCCAGCCGGAACCCACCCACATGGATCGCATGTTCTATGCCCTGTACGTATTCTGCGAGAACCTCGAGGAAGAGATTGTGCCACATCTGCCCGTGTTGATGGATCGGTAATTTATAATTTTCTTTGCCCATTTGTGTGCATATAGTAAACGGAGTTCATCCATTCATTCCATCAGTCTGTTCGAGTGCATGGATCAACAGAACTCTGTTCACATTCGACAGCTGACCCTATCGACCATCTCGTCGGTTGCCACCGCATCGAAGACGAATTTGGTGCCGTACTTCAATCAGATAGTGGAAATACTGAAGATTTATCTGGTGACTGAGTGCGAAGCCTCGTACAATGCGCTGCGCATTCAGGCCATTGATACTCTGGCCGCGATTACACGAACAGTCGGAAAGGAAAACTTTCTTCATCTCGCACAAGATACGATGAACTATTGCATGAGCATGCTGGAACAGGGTCCAGACGATCCGGACCTGAGGCGTGCCATTTACGCCTTGATTGGTAGCTTGTCGGTTGTTGTCACAAACGACATGAACGCGTTCTTTCCCAAAGTTATCGAACGCCTAATTCAGACGGTGGTTTCGACGGAAGATGTATTGGTAAACGCACGTGAGGACTCGCCAACAGGCGGTCTCTTAACTGAAATCGATCTGGGCAATACCGACGATGAGGATGATGATGACGATATAGGAGAGTTTCATGTAGATAATGACTACGTCTATGAGAAGGAGGAGGCCATAATGACACTCAAAGAGTTCGCTGTAAATTCGGGCACCGCCTTTTTCCCCTACCTCACAATGGTGTTCGAAGAGGTGTACAAAACCGTGGATCATAACCAGGATGCCATCCGGAAGGCAGCCATCGAAGCCCTCTGCGCTTTCGTGATTTGCCTCCATAAGATGAGTGACGGAGAGGGAGTGAAGCGCGCATGCTCTATCCTCATTCCAAAGTTTATTAGTCTTGTTAAAAACGACGAGGAACAGGGTGTCGTCTGTCAAATACTCGATGAGCTCGGTGAGCTCTTCAAGGCCGTGGAGACACCGGCCTTGCCCACCACAGATCTTGCTGAGGCGGTTGTTGCCTGCGTCAAAGATGTGCTGCTTAATAATACGGCCTGCCAGTTCAATGAGCCTAGTGGAAATGGCGACGATGAGGAACCTGATGAAAGCGAGTACGATGAGGCGCTCATCGAAAGCGCTGGCAATCTGGTCGCCATGATTGGGCACGCCCTCGAACCGGAGGCATACTCGCTGTACTTTGGACGATTGTACAATTACTTCTTAAAAAAACTGGTATGCATACAATTCAGATCAAACCTACACAGATACGCAGATCTTATTAGCCATTTCGTTAAATTCCTGTAGGCAAAGGCCAAGAAGCACGATGATCCAGAGCAGCGTTCCTTTATCTATGGCGTCCTGGCTGAATGCTTCCAATCCTTGGGTCTCTGTGTGGTCACTTACTTCGATGACCTCTGTCCCGTGCTGCTAGAGGGCACCACCGACTCGTTCGCCAAGGCGCGTCAGAACAGCTACTTCGGCCTAGGCGAACTAGCCTATCACGCTGAAGAAAAGTCCTTTGAGTGAGTGAAAGATAACAAAACCAATGGACAAAATAAAAGTATTACATTTCTTCGCCTTTCAGCTCGTTTGGAGTGATTTTGCATGCTCTGTCCGATGCGATCGCCAAGGAGCAGAATGCCCCTGCGCTGGACAATATCTGTGGGGCTGTGTCACGTCTAATCATCACGAATCACAATTTGGTGCCTCTGGCTCATGTGTTGCCCGTGTTCATGTCCAGCCTGCCCCTCCGCGAGGACACTGAAGAGAATGAGGTGGTGCTCAAGGCCTTCCGCGTGCTCTACATGAATTCTCGTGCCAGTATTCTCCCTTACATCGAACAGATGCTGAGCATCATCTTGCATGTGCTGTTCAAGCGGGAGTTTGCAGATAACGACACCACCGCCCATGCTATTAGCTTCATGAAAGAAATCCGCAACGAGTATCCAGAGCAATTTAACATAGTGATTAACTCGAGTCCGGAGGTCTTCACATTCGTGCAGACCCTGTAAGAAGCATCTCCAACATCAGACTTCGCAACTATTACACGCTCATTACATTCAGGCCAAAGTTTCTTTAGTTTCGGAGAAAAAACGAATCTCCGATCTATGTTCAGTCAAAATTTGTTTAACATTTTTAGTCTCACACTAACACACAGTACACAGTAAACAGTACACGCCATGATGTAATGCATAAATGCACTTAAAAAACTCTCAAATGATATACAGAGCAATGTAACAGAGTGGTCAACTCGAGTCCGGAGGTCTTCACATACGTGCAACATCAGACCCCGCAACTATTACATGCTCATGACTTTCAGGCCCAAGTTTCTTTAGTTTCGGAGAAAAAACGAATCTCCGATCTATGTTCAGTCAAAATTTGTTTAACATTTTTAGTCTCACACTAACACACAGTACACAGTAAACAGTACACGCCATGATGTAATGCATAAATGCACTTAAAAAACTCTCAAATGATATACAGAGCAATGTAACAGAGTGGTCAACTCGAGTCCGGAGGTCTTCACATACGTGCAACATCAGACCCCGCAACTATTACATGCTCATGACTTTCAGGCCCAAGTTTCTTTAGTTTCGGAGTAAAAACAAATCTCGCGATCGATGTTCGATGTTCAGTCAAAATTGTTCAAAATTTTAAGTCTCACACACAGTACACAGGACACGCCATGATTTGGCAGTTAGTCCCAAAATATTGGAAATGTGCATAAATGCACCTAAAAAACTCTCAAAGGATTCCATCTCAGAGATACATGATACATGATACACGATACCCGCTAATTTAATGTTAACGAAATGTTTTCTAATTTATAATTGCAAAGCGATAGGGATATAGTCTGAAATAAAATAAACGAATCAATAAAAACTAAAGTAAAATTAGTAGTATTTTATTCATATTCAGATTTCAGGAGGATTCTCTCCTGTTTCTACCAGTGAGCACCCCGCTTGACGGCCACATCCCTGACAATGTCGGAATGATTGGCATGCAGCTTGAGATCGCCATCCACATCGGTCCATCGCACATTGGATGCATCATCGCCGGCTACTAGCTCCAGCTGCCCCACCTGGCTGCCGTCCTCATCGTGAAAGTTCAGAGCCGTTGTCTCCATCCAGGCATTGTCAGTGTTCCGAAAATCGTCCACGTAGCCGCTATAGATATGAATACCGTCCTTGAAGAACTTCTCTACCATATTGGCCTTGTCGGTAAAGTTGAGAGCCTCCTCGGTGAACTCTCGTTTCAGTGTAACGCTCACATTCTCGCCGGGATCCACCATGCCCCCCGGAATGGCCCAGAGTTTGTTGTCTGAACGCTGAATGGCTACCATCTGGAGGATGTTTCTAAGTGACAGAAGCAGAAGGAGAAGCAGAATAAAATGATATAAAATCCATCAAAGTTCACTCACTTGCCGGTGGCTGCATTGACCACGATTTGTCCATTGGCGTCGCGCTTCCAGCGGGTAACAATGGGATCAGCTGCATGATTGGGACCCCACCTGCCCAGGGAACCACGCCCGCTCAGGCCGGTGCGCCCGATCGGGTTGCGGGGTAGGCCGTCTGTTACCTCGTAGGCACCGTGAAAGGACTCGCGATTCACCTTACCGTCGTTCTGGTTCCATTTCGGCTGAAACGTTTCACTTGGCAGCGGCGCATCGGCCCAGACCTGTCCGCCAATATGCGGCGCTGTGTACGAGGGCGGGCAGTACTGGGCATATGGCTCCGACCAAAAGACCTGCTCATCGGCAACTGGAAAACGGAGGACGCCACTGCGAGGGTACATACTGTTGCGGCACATCGCATGCCGGAAGACTCCCGGCTTCACCATAGAGGCCATCATCTGAACGGTAGGGGACTTGGATGAGACGTGAACAGAGAACAGGATTGGCAGAAGCAACAGCACCACGAATCTGAAATTTGTCATCACGAGGCAGACGTGGCAGGAACTGCATTAAAATGTTTATATGTACTTGCAAGCCGGCAAGCCTACCTTCCTTCCCCTCTCCCTCTCTTTCACTCGATCGAACACTTTGCACTTCTAGGTGTCTCCGTGAAAATTGCATCCCTGTGTAGTTGTCATGTAGCAAAACTAAATAAATTTTGCTGACATTTTTAACCTTTTGTTGAACATGTTAAACTAATCCAGTAAATATTCAGTTTATCAAAGTCAAGGAATATCTTTTCCGGTCATGGCCGGGTCACCTCCGACAGTACATGGCCTAGCCAAAATCCTAAAGGACAATTTTATTATTATTTAATATATTTAGAAGTTACAAAAATTTCTGCAGAAATGCCCCCGACCGAACATGTGTACTTAGAATAATCTAATCCTGGCGCAGCTGCAACTCCTTGGTTTCAATACCATCCTTGGTAATTATGTTGATCAGCACAGAGTCACCAGTGTAGATGTCGCGTTCCGCGGCCGAAATGAAAGTGTCCGAGGCAACAGCCACTGCACGCTCCTTGGTTAGCTCTGGAGGCTCCTTGCCGTCCAGATTCATGTTCTTGTAGC
This sequence comes from Drosophila azteca, assembly GCA_005876895.1. Taxonomy (NCBI): domain Eukaryota; kingdom Metazoa; phylum Arthropoda; class Insecta; order Diptera; family Drosophilidae; genus Drosophila; species Drosophila azteca. Next base: position 4,439,088 of record VCKU01000014.1, on the reverse strand, counting down.
CAATTTGATTGTCCAACACCGGCTGCAGCAAGGAGCCAGCTGTGCCGCCAGCACGGTAAGTGGCACGCTCGCAGTGTCCAATAGGATCATACGAGAAGACGACTCCCTTGCCGTCCTTGTCGATGCCAGCCAAAATGTTCGACACATAGTAAGGGAAGAAGCGACGGTTGTACATGATGATTGAGAGCATCTGGGCCACGGCATCGGTGGTCATGGTCTTCAAGTGTGTGTGCTCGTAATTCTGCATGCGCAGCTTCATCAGACCAGTCAGCGAGAGAGTATCGCACCAGCAGCCCGTGGAGGCCAGCACCGTCTGATTTGAGAGCGGAAACAGTTTGCTCTGGGTGCGGGTGTGAATGTTGTAGCCGCTGCTCAGACGAGTGTCGGCAGCAATGACCACAAAATCCTTGCCAGCAATGGCCACAATCGAGCTGCAAGGCGCACATTAGTCGGAGACTACTAAACTTTGAATTTTATGTAAAACTCACCCGCCATTAGACTCGTATGGTGAAAAATCCGCATGCGAGACTCCAGGGACCTGGTAGTCTGGGAATTGCTCGATGCCTAGGTTGCTCATAATTTTACAAGTTATTTTACGAAAAAAACGAACGAATGATTTGCAAGTTTCGAGCGGCGTTCTCCACAATATGATGTTCGATATTCATCTGTCAAATAAATGATATCGATAGCTTGGCGATATTATTGTTGACGTGTTACGAAGAGTTTCCAGTATTTTTCTACAATAATGGCATGGTTGTATGACATTAGACAAAGCGAATATTTGTGACATTATAATATCCAACTTACACATCCACATGGTTTTGAAAATTGCAACAATCGGTGATCCCGCAGCGGTACTCCCAGCTAAACTGGACGCACTGTTCTCACTGCATGCTTTTGCATTAGGCTGTCTATGTTATTGCAGTTAGTCGTTTAGCAAAGTCTGATGTCATACAGCTATGAGTATTTTAGAGCTACCGATTTTATGCTTTAAATGTTTTTGATTAAAACTCGAATAAAATTCATATTTTTCTCATAACTTAAGTTTCTGACATCTGATTGTATTGAACTTTGCAGTTCTAAAAAGCTTATAAATGTAGCTATAATTCGGACCCAAACTGTTTTAGCTTACCGTCTGGGAAGCATTAGGCTTTCAAATTTAAAATTAAAATTTCTTTGCAGTATTATTTTTTTTTTTTTAAATTTCAACTTAAAACTCAGAAAAAATAAATTTTTTAAAATTTTTTTACTGAACTATTTACGTTTATAACAACTCTTTGGCTAAACGTATGTAATTATTCGCTCTGCTCTATACAGCTGGAACGACACCCGCAATGCGCTCTCTTTGCAATTGGCCTCTGTTCTTTTCCACAATTTCCTTGACGTCATAAAACCATTTGCCTGCAAATGCAAAAAGTATTATGATCGAATTAGATCGAATGATTGATCGAATGTTCAATGAATAATTTACCAATGCCGGTGTTCTGCAGGCAGTCTTTGAATGTCTGGCATCCCTCCATACTGCTAAGGATACCGAAAACAGAGAGATCCGCAAGACTAGGCTGCTTTCCGCCCATGAATTTCGTGTTTCGCTTCTTCAGCTCGGCGGTCCACTTGTCCAGGGCATCATACATATGAGATCGGACATCATCAGAGAGAGCATGGCGACGTTTCAGTACCTTGGCAATCCCCCACATGGCCACGGCTCCGCAATAAACCATCATATCTCGCTCCCACTTCGGAAAATGCACGTCCCACTCGCCCGCCTTTGAGAACCACTCAAATGTCTCCAGAGACTCGTTCATACTCTGATAACAGTTTGGTGATATGAGGTGCACCAAGTGGTTGTCCGCCCAGGTCCTCCATTTGCGATCGGTTCTGTAAAGAATTCATTTGATTAGGACAATCTGGAAACGTGGAATGCACTCGGCCTTACTCCTCCGTTTCCTTGGTTACACTCTTGGGTGCGCGATCCTGATACATAAGGAAGTACTTGTTCAAAATATCCGTCTTTTTCTTGCTTTCGTCGTCAAAGAAGGAGATGTGTGGGTAGAATTCCGCCAGCTCGCCTATATCGGTGCGCTTATCGTGAAGATAGGTGGCTATTAGCGATATAATGGCACTGGAATCAACCATTTGGACGTATTGACCATCCCGCTGGCGTATGAGCACCATAGGAACTTTCTTCTGTTTTGACCACCGAATATCCTGCCGCAGCACGGCATCCACCTCGACGACAGAGTAGGAAACGCCCATGTAGTCCAAGTAGGCACGGACCTTACAGCAGAACGGACATGTCTGAAACTGAAACAACACAATATCCAGCCCGGAGGTATCTTTGGGGTTCACATAACGCTTGGTTATGCGCACGCCCGCCGGCATGTTTTCCACACGTTTGGGAGGCGTGTGCTCGTGCTCCTTGTGGGAATCGCCATCGGTCCATCGAGAATACACTGTGTACACTGATCCTGTGACTGCGCCCAGACCGGCTCCGAAGAGCGCCAGCTTGAATGTTCCATTGGGCGGTTTCTTCACGCCGTTGCCTGGTTCTGTCGCTGTTTTGCAGAAGGGACGGCGTGCCCATGCAAATTCCTGATGCGGTTTATTGCATAGAAATCGCAAAGTCCTGCTGCCCACCGGCAGTGGACGTGTGGCCGCTACTAGGGCTGTGGCAGTCGCCCTCCGAAAACATGACATAATTCCACTTTGTTTGCTATTACTAATAAAATATATTATATATTATGCAAAAATTGGCGATAAGTCGCCTACCGAGACTAGATTGAATTAGAGATGCGATAGTGGAGCCACACATATATCGATATATACCAGTTTACCCATCCCTACCGAATACAAACAAAACAAATCAAACAAAAAAATTTGCAATTCCTGTGAAATTGAAATTCGATTCGAAACGAAATGTCGGCATCTGTGGAAAGTATTGTCACGGGTGCAGCAGCTGCTGCTTCCCTAGACAAATATGGGGAAGAAGACCTGTTCAGTATATTAATACGGTACGGACTCTATGTGGGAGCCATATTCCAGTTCGTTTGCATCTCGGCGGCCGTGCTGATGGCCGGCGAGGAGACGGTGGACACCAACGAAGCGGAGAGGGAAAGTGAGCCGGTGAGGTCACGCCTGCACAAGATCCGCAAGCTGGAGAAGAAAAAGCGGCGCTAGGTCAGGAATCGCATATCTCATAGCATAGCATAGTCCCCGGTTAGCCTAACTACTTACTATATTTTAAGTACATATACACTAAAATAAAAGTCATTTCTGTGAAATGTGTAGCTCTTCAGCCCTTGATCGATCTGCCGCCCTGGCAACTCTTCACATGACTCAGGGGGGCGGGGCGGGTTAAAACACTACGCCCCCATTGCCACCATAGGGAGCCCCCCCACAGCCAAGAATCCGCTGCAAACAAAACAAAAATGACTAATTTTATTTCTCTTTTAGTTTTGGCTCTTTAATTTTGGGAATAATATAAATTATAATAATCGTATATTTATTATGTTGCTCGCAATGTTGTTGTTTTACTTCCCTTTGTAGTAATATGTGTGTGTGTTGTGTTGTGTTTTTGTGTGTGTGTTGTGTTGAATACTCCCTCTCTCTTCTCTTCTATGCAGTCTATGCCAAAGGATGCATAAAATAAACAATTATCACTATGAATTATTATTATTATTATGCTGTTTTTAGTATTTTGTTTCTTTTTATCATGAAATTTGCGTGGAATTACATTTTTAGGTCAAAACTCATTTCGAATCTGCATTGGCTTCTTCAGACAGGCATGTGCTTGGGGCCGGGGGGCAGGAGGCTGGGGGCGTGTTCGTGGTTCGTTTCAAAAACGCTTAAATTTCAAATACAACAACTATTTTGAATAGGAATAGGAAAATAGATCTAGAGGGAGAAAAGCAAACGAGGAATCCGACGGCTCTTAACTGGAGCAAGAACAACGAACCGCACTCTCGAATCATTTCGTGTGGAACGTGGACAAAAAGCGGAAAAGAAAGAAAGAAATGAAAAAAATATAAAAGTTGAGTTGGATTGAGGTGAGGCGAGAGGTGTGGCCGGGTCCGGGGTTGGTTCGGTTCGGTTTGGGGTCGTGTTTAATGTGTTTTTATGTTAAATTCGCAACATTATTATTTCAGTTTACGCTATTTACTCGTACTCTTACTCATTTTCTTGTTGTTGTTTCTATTTAGCTTTATCGTTTTGTTTTTTATCATTATCATTGTGGTTGGTGTCTAAATTATTGTTTAGTTACTCACAAGTGTAGTCATCTATCTCATCGTCACAAAATATAGTATATGCAGTATATATAATATATATTTGTTTTAACCCACACACAAAACCTTTTCATCCTTCCTGCTAACCCACCATCGAAGGCCCAGATGTTCCTGTTGCTGCTGGTCTCGTTCTCGCTCTCATTCACGCTCTTATATTCGGTCTCGTTATGGTTCGTTTGCCCCAGACGCCGACATTGACCATCCGTCGATGGTCAACTAGGCCTCGGGCAGCGGTTTCAGCTCCTTTATCTGCTTGATCAGATAGGCCTTCTCGTCGTTGAACTGCTCGTCCTCGGAACGGTCCGTATGGAAATTGGTTAGGAAGTCGACCAGTTTCGTTTGGTTACGCAGCAGGATGTCCAGGATCGGCTTCGGCTTGTTCGGATTCGCCACGAACACCTTGAAGACGTGAAACGCTTCGAACTGGATGTTGCGCGACTTTTCCTTCAGCATGTTCATCATCAGCTTCAGGTTCTCCGGCTCGGAAATGTATCGCGTCATCACGGTGAAGTTGTGCCGGTCCAGCAGCAGCTCCCCCAATAGCTTAAGGCTCTGACGACGCGTCACATAGTTCTCCGAGTTGAGCAGCCGCTGATAGTGCTGCGAGAAGAACTTGTCGTAGTTGGCGTCCAGGAATTCTGCGCACAGCAGCTTGTGGCGCGTGAGGAGCTCCTTGAAGGTGGAAAAGGCATCGGAGGCGATATCGAAAGTGGACACCTCCACGTAACGGAAGAACTTGAAGAACTCATCCGAGTGGATCATGATCTTGGCCAGGGCCTCGTAGCGAGCGCACTCGCGCAGCATGGTGCCCGAATTCAAGGCAATCTCTGGGTGCGCATCCTCGTAGCCGCCCATCAGTGTAAACAGGATCTCCGGTTTTGTGCAGATGTACTCTACTGTAGGCGAGCGGGTGCCAATCTGTCTACGCAACACATTGTTGAATATCAGTGCCACATGCTTCTTGCCCTCGAAATCGATCCTGTGCAGGTTCTGTATAAGCAGCAGCAACAGATTGCTGTTATACAGCTCCTGAGACAGCTGAGCGACCACATAGTCCGCTGGCGGCTCTGTATCGCTGCTGCCATATAGCATGTTCTTGATGGACACCAGGTTCTTGCTGCAATCCTCCTGAGCCTTCTCCACTTTTCGGTCGCCCGACTCCAAGGCATTGATTGCCTCCTTCAGCGATTTAACCAGCTCCACTGGTGACTTCTGTGACTTCCCAAAGAGTGGCATTTTGCTTTCTGCTGTTTTCTCGGGCTGGCTCTGTTTCGGGCTCGGTCTCTCGTATCTTCTGTGGGCTGCTGACTGATTTTCTGCTGATGTTGTTGTTGCTGCTGCTGACTGGCTGAGTGGCTTGCTCTTTCTTTCGTTTGCAGTTGTACCTTTGAGGTCGAAGCTTTCGTTGCCCAATTTCTGATGCTGAAGACACAAAATTAATCGCTTGGCAATATTATCACGGTATAATATTCTATTATTATATATTAATTTCGTCTTTTTCAGTGCGACGACCGCGGAGCTTATCGATACAATATACGGTCCGACCCTCAGAAATATACCTAAATATACCTTAAAAATACCGTTGAATTATTAGTATTAATATACCATCGCATTCCTCAATTTTGATATTCGGTTGAAAGTTACATGCACTTATACATTTTTCCAACAATCTTATCAATTTTTAATATAGTGGCATCTGCATTGCAATGTTATAAAATCCGGCTTAAACCAAAAGGGTCTATAATAATTTTCACCAAAAATAACCTAACTACGCATTTGATACATCTTTACTACATATTGAATGTAATTTACGTCAGCGGCACCTGGAGGGGAAGTGTGCACGTTTGGTGAAAAATATTAGAAAATACTATAAAAAGTATAAAAATATCAATTAGAACCAGTGTGACCAGACCACGTTGGTGCACTCGAGAAAAGGGTGAGAGCTCATACGAGTCCTAGAAAAACTGGAAAATACTAGAAAATCATAAAAAATAGTATGGTCATCAAAAATGTCTTTTTTACATGGTAACTACAAATTTGCTACAGCGTAAATGTTCTACCATTCTACGTGATTTGTGAACCGGTTTCAGCTATGATTATGGACGTTTGTGTACCCTTTCTTCATTCATTGGATCCTGAATTCCTCAATTCAATAATATCCTTCTCCAAAGTGCCTGCAGAACCCGCTAAAATGAAAGGTGAGATGCGTTTTTTAAATATCATTTTTATTTCTCATTGAAGTACTTTGTTTTTGATCCGTTTTCTTGTTAGATATTAATCTGTTGCGCATTTCAGGCGCTTGGGGGTGTATCATAGAAGTTACAGAAATATATTGATGTATTTGGGCGTACGCTTATATTGGGCTTTTATCAGCTTTCTTGTTGTCACTAGACAGATATTTGGGGGTTAAGGAAAGGCAAAGTATTATATGCACATCCATATATATATTTATATATATATTTAATTATATCAACTTTGTTTATGTATATAGGCTAGACCGCCCCCATCCCTTCGATCCTTTCCCGTTGTGTGTATTTTGAAATAAATTTTATTTGGTTTTTAAGTTTTTTTGTGGGATTTTTTTCTTGTGTTTTTTTGTTTGTTTACGTATAAAATTGTTGTTTAAAATCCTTGAAAATATCAGATAAATAATTACAATTGGTTGTGTATGTAGTATGTATGATAAAAGCATTGTGTTTTGCACTCAAACATAGATTAAACATAAGTCAATTTAGTCATCGCCACTAAACATATCATATCAATGAGTGAGTAGTAGTACGAGTAGTTGTCGTATCGTATTTTATCAGCTAATAATAATATCTTTGGGCTTGGCTACTGCGTGTACTGCAAGTACGAGTACACGTACACGTACACACATAGATCATGATCATAGATATATATGTATATGGTATATGTATGTAAATGGGACAAGACACACGGCAACACCGATGAAAGGTCGACGCGCCTTACACGTTCCGAAAGGAGTTTCGATTTTCTTTTCTTTTCGTTTCGTTCCTTGGGGGAGAGTCACTAAATATATATAATATCTTTATCTTGTAGAAGTATATATAATATAATATAGATATAATAAAACATTTTACGACTAGTATATATATGTATATTTAGTGTATATATGTAAATATATTATATGTAGTGTATATGTGTATATATGCATTGCGTTTCGTGTATAATTACTAAATTTATTGAGATATTCTATGAATATTTTCCCTTCTTCCATTCCATTCTTAAGCCATGTCTCTTTCTTGTGTCTTTCTATATACGATATACGATTAAAAAAAAAACGAAGCGAGAATACGTTTATACGGGAGGAGGGTAGGGTGTTGAGTTATGTGGGTCGTTTGGGAAAGGGTTTCCGAGGAAGGGATGTTCTATGTTGTTTTCTGTTGAGTGGGGTGGAGGAGATGAAATATACTTTACAATTAAAAGCGGGGATCCCCGTTGAGGGTCAGAGATCCCCTTTACAGAAATTTTCTTTGCAACTCATTTCGTTTTTTGTTTTCTTCGAAGCTTTCTGCACAGATCTGACTAGATATATATGTGTGTGTGTATATACTATATATATATATATATATATATTTATATATATATTATAGAGGCAACTACTACTACTCTCTACCAAGTACGATACATAGGTTTCTTCCTCCTTCTGTCCTCATTCCTTTCCTCTCCTCTCTTTGCTTTTGTTTTTAGTTATAGTTGATGCTGCTACTGCTACTGCTAATGCTGTAGTTGTCCTTTGTCTATCAACTGTCCTGTGATCCTCTTCTTCGCTGGGCTTGAAGTTTCGTTTTCGTTTCCTGCTTCCGCTTCGTTGTGTTGAGCCAAGATGTTATTGGTGGCTCCTTCCCGGGATGGGGATGGATGGATGGATGGTTGGTTTGCATGGTTGGTTCTCACCACTTTTCCAGTGTCCAGTTGTCCAGTGTCGTGTCCCGTGTCACTTTCGCTTGATAAAGTTGCCCTCGGCATCCAACCAGATGCCCGGCTGGTGCTCGTTCGCGTGCGCATCCATCCCCGTTCTTATCATTTACCTATTCAGCGCATTAGAGATCTGCTTGAGCGATTGTCCCACCTCCAAGAGCAGGCGCTCGTTGTCCTGCATGTTCTTGCTGCCGGCGGAGCGTAGGTGCTGCGACTGCGTCTCCACGCGGGTCACCAGCTCCCGGAAGTGGAACTTTGAGTGTGGCGGCATCGATTCGTTCTCCGCAAAAATAACGCACGAGTTTTGAAGGATATTGAGCTTGTCGCTCAGCTGGAGCCACTGCGAGGCGGAAATGGCGTTAACGGGATGCTTGAGGGAGCCATCCAGCAGGCCCACCAGTTCCAGGATGCTCTCCCTAGAGATCTGCGTGGAGTTGCCCGTGGTGGAGCCATTGTCTGTCGCCAGCTTGGCTATCGGCGTGGCGTAGATGGTCAGCTTGGTGGGCTTGTGCGGCACAGCGGGCTTTTGTTGCGGCTGCGACTGCGACTGCTTGCTGCCCTGCAGCTCGTTCTGGACGTAGAGCGACTGTGTCATATTCTCTGGCGCCGTGTGGCCTAGTCCCTCTTGTTGCTGCTGGCCCGACGACTCCTCGCTGGCGTCATCTGTGAAGAGTTGCGTGGAATGAGAGGTTTTTATTGAGCTGCTGGATGCTAGTGGCTGTGGCTGCACCCTGATGCCAGTGGCTGTGGTGGTGGTCGTGCTGTTGGTTGGGGGCGGTGGTGGTGGGGCAGCAGGCGGCGGCCTATTGCCTGGCTTGGCCATGGGAATTGCTTTGAGCCCGTATTTGGGCGATAGCTGGGATGTGGTGGATGTGGAGGAGCCGCCATTAAGTGACGGCTGCTGGATGATCGCGCTACTGGCATAGTCGGGAGGTTGGGCCTGAGCCTGAGCCTGTGCTTGCCCTTGAGCCTGGGGCTGGGGTGGCTGCTCCCACAGTTTCTTTAAGCTATTAATACTACCTGTGCTCCGTCGCTTGCCGAGATCCCCGCCGCTGTCACCCGTTCCTGTTCCTGTCTCCATCTCCACGTTGGAGTTGGTCACATCGATTTTGATTTCAGTCTTTTGCATGGCCTGTGAGTGGGAGAACTTCTTATTGTCGTCTTTGCTGCGGCTCAGGGTGCCATTGGCATTGTTTGCCATCGCCAGCTGCTGGCCACAGCCAGGAACTGCAGGTTTCTCCTGCTGCTGCTGCTGCTGCTCCACCTTGTCCACTCGCCGCAGATGGGCCTTGAAGTCAATGATGATGTTGGAAGTGGGCTCTGCCTTGGCTATGGGCGTCGTCATCTTCTTGGGCTCCACCTTCTTTAGCTGAGCCTTGAATCCAGTTGGAGGAGCTCCTGCAGTGGCAATGGCGGTGGCAGAGGCGGTGGCAGAGACGGAGGCAGTGCCATTGCCATTCGTCATCTTTTGCTTGGGCAGATTCATGCTCTCCGCCAGCTCAGTGACCAGCAGGGAGACGGGATCCACTGCTGAACCTGCGGACATTATTGATCCATTGGCCAGGTGTGGGCTCACTGGCGAGTCCTTGCCGCCCGCCGCCTTGATCTCCGTGATCAGCTTCTCCTTCAGATTGAGGCTCTTCTCAGGTGCAGCGTCCGGAGGGGTGCCCAGAGAACTGCACGAGTCCGTCGAGGGCTCCCGCTTCCGCAGGGACACTCCAAACCGGGAGCTGGCCTCCTCGACGCTCGGGGCCGTGTTACTCACGTCGTGGGTGCTGCTGTCGTTGTTGTTGTTGCTGTTGCTGCTGGTGTTGCAGACGTTGTTGTTCGAATGCTGGGCGTGCAGATGCTGCTGGATGGCCTGGACGGCGCTCTCGGGCGCTGGGGGCGGCGGCGGTGGCACCGCCTCGAACTCCTCAGGGGGCGGCGGCAGGTCCAGCGGCGGTGGCGGAAACTCTAGATTGGCCAGAGCCGGTTGGGGCACAGGCGGCTGGGATGCCACACCGCCACTCCTCTTGGGGGAATTGCTTGAGCCGGCGGCCCGGAACGAGGAGAACGTCATCATGGTGCCCTCGGTGGTGGTGCGGTGGCGCTGCAGCTTGTTCAAACTGGCTGCCGCATTGTTCTGCATGGTCACGCCCCCGGAAGAGTTGCTCCGGATCATCTGCTGGGGCGGCGGTGTGGCCAGGCCCGCCGTCGATGGAGCCTTGACACTGGGATTGATCCTGGCCGGCGGGGTGGCGTGCCCGTTGGCAGCTGGCGAGGGCGTTGGAGATGGACTGGCCTCGCCCCCACTGTCCTCGAGACTGTCGAGAAAAGCCCCGATGCGGGCCACCTTCGGCAAGGTGCCGTATCGATTTACGACGCGCTTCACATTCATCACCTCCAGGGCGCCCACAGTGATGGGATGTGCTGCCAGGGCAGGGCTGCCGTTGGACAGTGGTTGCTGCTGCTGCTGCTGCATTTGATCCCTGGGTGCTGCCGGGGGGACCGATGGATGATGCTGGGAGCGTTTGCTCTGGCGCGTCTCAAGTCCCCGGTTGCCCATCACCGGCGTCGGCCGCTTGAAGGAGCTGTGGTGCTGCGAGGACCTGGGTCCTATTCCGCCATGCAGCGAGTGCTGCATCTTGTTCGGCGTGACGGCTTGCGACGGCTCCAGACTGTCGCCGGTGGCATCCGTATCGGGATCTGCCGCTGGATCTGTTTCCGAGTCGTAGCGCTGAGTGAGGCTACTGATGTCCCTCGCCAGACCTGCACGAGATAGACAGAGAGAGAGAAAGAGAGAGCGAGAGAGACACAAAATGTGAATTAGTTTCAGAGCGGGGCGTGGTCTGTGGTTCAAAAGAATACTCGTGCCGGGTGCTGGATGCTGGGTATTACGGATGGTATGGGATAGTATGGGTTAATCTGGACCAAAGTCTGCTGGATCCTTCATGTTTGATCATATGTTTGCGTGTGTATGCGTGTGTGTGTGTGTTGTGTCAAGTGGGATAAAAACTACATAAAAACAGCAAAACCAGAAGGAAATAAACGAAACGCCAAAATGATATTCAAAGGAATCGCTAGAGAACTCTCTTGATCCTGTTGGAAAATGAACCTCCAATCCGTTACCTTTTCAGGTTCAAACGATGAAGGAAATATAAACAAACTTATAAATTTAAAAACGTTTAACAAGCACCAAAAAAAGAAAACAGAAAGAACATTCTTTAAATATAAGAAAGAGGCTCTCGAATCCGAAATACAAATAACACATTCCAAAAAAGCTTAAAAAATTAATAAAAACAAATAAAAAATGTAAATCGAAAAATCTGTTGCATGTGGAAATTATTATACCCGGTACTCGAAGAGTATTAGGGTATATTCGATTTGTGGAGATAACAGATGTGTGTAATGCCCAGAAGGAAGCGTTTCCGTCCGTCCATCCGTCTGTCCGTTTTCATTAGCGCCTATATCTCAGAGACTATGAAAGCTACAGCCACCAAATTTTGTATCCAGTCTCCTGTTTTATCACTCTACTACAAGTGTATTTCAACATTTCGCCCCGCTCCCTTTCGCCCACACAAAGGACGAAAATCTGTGGCATGCACAATTGTATACAATCATAGAGAATATCTATCATATCTAATAGAGTGTTGAATCTGGATCAGATCTGATTATTAATATAGCCACTACGAAGAAAACCATTTCGAAAGTCTTCGTTCCAGATTGGGGAATCTGGATGAGGTCGGATCATTATTATAGCCAGAAGGAACAAATTAAATGTCAGTCGCTGACTGTCAAGCTGACTGAGTACCGAGTATAAAGTAGAGCCGCGGAATTTGCCGCGGCTCACAACGTTCCCCCTCGTTTTAAAATTGTTTCCACATGCAATACATTTAAAAAAAGAAGAAAACGAAATTAAAAAATGTAAAAAATATCTACGGCATGTCGAAGTTATTACAAACTGGTTGCCACCGAGAAAACATACAAAAAAGAAAATGAAAAGAAGTAACAATATAAAACTCAAGCCAATACAAACGATGAACCATTAAAAATACAAATAATTGGTACAATAAAACACACAATAACCGGATAAAAGATAAACGATAACAGATAACAGATAAAAGAACATAGAATTTTGAAAGAAGATCAATTGGGAGGGAGTGCTCTCGCATGACGAGATGGTCCGCTCCGGTTTTGACAAAATAATACCTCGAAATAGGATGTCGTAAAGGAAACTACTGCAGGAGGACGATTTCTTAATGGAATACTGTTGTTGTTTCTGTTGTTGTTGTTGTTGTGCCTGTGGCAGTGGCTGTGGCAGTGACTGTTTCTGTGCAAGTGACTGCTGCACTGGCTGTACGTGTGCTGTACGTATTTGTTGTTGTGGTGTGTATTGTTGTTGTTGTTGTTGGTGGGTTGGAATTTGGGTCTTGAAATTTCTACTGAGGGTCTGGCTGAAATGGCTGCAATTTCGATTGAGTTTCGTGCTTGTGTTTATACCATTAGTATTGAGGTCATCGATGAAGTTGCACCGCTGATTGGCGCCGCCGCCGCCGGCACTGGCGTTGGTTGGGTCCTCCTCGCGATATGTTGAATCCCGACTGCTGGAAAGCAGACTGCAAACGAAAGGATTGAAAAACTTCTTTTTTCTGTAGGAAACAAGAGGATTCTCTACCTGGTTCGTTTGGGTGGTGCTGGCGCCTGTTTTCCCTGCTTATTGGTGGTGCGTCGCATCTGTACATTGCCCTTTCCCTGGCTGGAGAAGGTGCTCAGCTTCGTGGAAGTGGATCCGGTTTCTGCATACAAAATATTACAACATTAGATGATATGATGCCATACTTCCACTGATGATCTCCACTCGCCACTCACCTGACATGGGCGTACTGGCCTGTTGCTGCTGCTGCTGATCGTGCTGCTGCTGCTGCTGATGGGCATTTGGCGCGAGGGAAGACGACGACTGGCACTGGGAGGAGGCCGCTGGCAGACCCTTCTTCCCCATTTGTGGGGTGAGGCTGAGCGAGGCCGATGAGGAGGCACCGCTGGTCGCTGACTGTGTGCCACTGGCACCACCGACTACTATGCCCGATGTGGTGTTGCTGCCGCCGCCGCCGCCGCCGCTGCTGGGGTTGTTGTGGGAGCTGCTGCTGCTGGCGTTTAGCTGTTTCTCGACCGCTTCGGTGATGGACGATTCCTGCGGAGGAGCGGAGAAGGAGAGATGTGCACCGTGTGGGTCATTATTGCTATCACTACTTTTGATTGTTGCCTGCTGACGATAATCGCGGAGAATGGCCACGCATTGCGATCAAAGCTCAACGTCCACGTTGCCATCCGCGAGATGATGATGGCCCCTGGGGCCTCGATGATGCCCCGTCGTCGTCGTTACCACGTTGTTGTGGCAGCGGCGGCGGTGGCTCCTGTGCCGACGAGGATGATCATCGTCATCGTCGCCATCGTAGTTGCTCTCATCATCATCACCATCACCATCATCGTCTTCATCTTCATCTCGATCTTGATCGTAATGGACATTGTTCTGCTCCTCTTCGCCTTCGCCCTCATCTTCATAATCATCATCATCATCTGCATACTCATCATCCCACACCTCGACGTCACCCACCTGAAACATATGCTCCAGCGCATGGTGTATGCTCTTGAATGTGGGCCTGTCGGCGGCATCCCACTGCCAGCACTGGCGCATCAGATCGTACACCTCGGGCGGACAGCCGGGCGGCCGCTCCATGCGATAGCCCTTCTCTAGCTTGTGATATACATCGGTCAGATCGATGCCCGGATAGGGGGACATCCCGTACGTGGCTATCTCCCACAGCAGCACCCCAAAGGCCCACACATCCGACTTGGTGCTGAACTTATTGTACGCCAGTCCCTCGGGGGCCGTCCACTTGATCGGGAACTTGGCGCCCGCATGCGCCGTGTACGTGTCGTCGCGCATCAGCCGCGCCAGCCCAAAGTCCGCCACCTTCACCAGCTTATTGTCGCCCACAAGGCAGTTTCTGGCCGCCAAATCGCGATGGATGTAGTTGCGCGACTCCAGGTAGCTCATCCCCGACGCTATCTGTGTGGCCATGTAGAGCAGGGCCACGGCATCGAGGGTCTCGCGGCCGGCGGAGCGCAGGAAGTCCAGCAGATTGCCATGCGACATGAATTCGGTGATGATATAAAACGGAGGCTCACGCGTGCAGACACCTGCAAAAATGAAGGAGGATCAGCACTCAATGGACCTTGCAATCAAATGGCTCTGACTGTGGGGACATACCGATAAGCTGCACCAGATTTGGATGCTTCATCTCCTTCATAATGGCCGCCTCTTCGAGGAAGTCCTTGAGGGCCATTGTATCCTCCTTGAGGGTCTTGACGGCCACCGTGTTGCCGTAACGCTTCCACACGGCCTCGTACACCTCCCCGTACTGGCCGCCGCCGAGCTTGTGCTTCATCATGATGTCCGTGCGACAGATCTCCCACTCGTCGGGCTCCGGACTCAGGGGGAAGACCGTGGGCTTGTTCTGCTTGGGCGCCGGATAGAGCAGGGGCGTGATCAGCCCATGCCCCTCGTGGGGCACACTGTGATGATGCACCAGCTCCGCCAGTGTGTTGAATTTCGCCTCCTGGGTGACGAACACCTTGCCATCGGGATCCTCCGAGATGCGATAGTGATAGACGCGACCTTCGTACCTGCGGTTCGAGAGAGAAATTAGTGACGGACGGAATAGGCACAGATGGCAGGTGGCATCGATGGAAAACGTACCTCAGACTGATGCTCCTTTGGCCCGGAGAACTCTCGCTCTCACGCACCAGAAAGCTCCCGTTAATGCCCGAGCTCAGGAGATATTCGGCGGCATTGCGGGAGATGGGTCCGTGGTACCACGAGTGCTTCTCCAGCGAATTCAATGGCGTCACATAGTTGGAGGGCACCCATCCCACGTTGCCAGAGTCCGAGTGCGCCTCGCACCACTCCCCGGACTTGTTGTAGCTCAGGATCCGCACCTGCTCGCCCTTCTTCAGGCTCAACTGGTTCTCGCCGCCCGCCTGGAAGTCGTATAGTGCCACAAACAGCTGCGGATCGTCTTCCTCCGGGCCCGGCTCCAGCAGGTTCTCCTTGGAGGTCCAGCGATGCGTCGACTCGAACACCGATGTCGACGAACTGTGGCCCCCGAGCGAGGAGCACTGCAGTCCGGAATCGCTGCACTGCAATTCCGCTGCATCGGCCAGCAGGGAGGCTGCCGTGCTCCCAGCCGGAATGTGAGGTAATGGACGCGACTGCAGCAGGGCTTCTGCATAAGAAAAACAGAGAGAGAAAGATGGCTTGAGTTAAGTTTTCATAGAGTTGAGTTGATTTGAGTTGAGTGAACCACCGATCGATCGGAGGAGAGTAAACCCGTTTCTTTCTCTAGGAATGCGGGTGCCCCATCTACACTCCACCGCACTCCCCTGCACTCCCCTGCACTCTCTTTGTTCCATTGAGAAAATAAATTATGCATAAAATTACACAAATCGTGGGGTTCCCGTCCCGTCCCGTCTCGTCCCGTAGCCCCCACCCCGTTGGCACTTTGATTGTGGGAAGGTTCTTGCAACTCCCACACACATTTCTCTTTTGTTGTTTCACTTGGGTATCCCTCTCGGGTATCCGTATGCGTAGCCCCACCAGTGACAGCTCTTAAGATGTATCTGTATATCCGTTTATCTGTTAACATATCTTTGGAATGATGCAAGTGTTCTTTGAGAGAGAGAGAGAGAGAGAGACAGAGTGCTCGACAGATATATTCTCTCTTTTTAAATAACTCAAAAATCAATCATATTTACATATCTGAAGAGAATTCCCAGGAAAAACAAAACCAAAACACATTACATGTCGTGTACCTGACGCAGTCAACTCTTGTTTCTCAATTAAATAAAACCTATACAGGGTATCCCTAAAGCTGCAACACTCACATTTGGGAATGATGTCTGGGCACCATTGAAATAATTGAAAAAAATTTACATTTTCCCCCGGGTTTTGTTCAACGTTTGACCAAAGCAAACACTTCCGTTGATTCCCAGATTCCCAGATTCCATTCCATTCCGTTGGGTAAACATTTCTCCACATTTTTATTTGATATTTATATTACGAGTAGAATTTCCATTCCACACCGAACTGGAACTGGAAATGGAACTGTAACTGGAAATGGAAGCCACTCTTCATAGAGAGCAGGGAGCAGGGAGCAGTGAGACAGTGAATGTTTGTATCTTTGGGATGGTGGAATGGTGGAATGGGTGAATGGTGGGGGGATGTTGGATGCAGAGCTGCCAAATCATAATGAAATGTACTCTCGTGTTTTTTGAGAAGGGTTCCCCCAAAACCACACACACAACGTCACACCACATTCGTTAATTTATGCGCGCGAGACAGGAAATATTAATGGCAAATAATTCCGAGTATATGTATGTATGTATGGAAGTAGGTAGGGTGCACCACGTGCACGGGCGAGAAAGGGAAAGGGGAGGGACGGACCACAGATCACAGCGGAAATGTTCGGTTCCCCAATGATGGTCGGGTGGTCTGGACTCCCACTCTCTCTCTGTCGCTCTGTCTGTCTGTGCAGGGACTGTGGGTAGGGGGTAGTGGGTAGGCGGTAAGAGGGAGATTAGCCTATAAAACCCATTGTACCCCCACTTGATATGCAAAGATCCACATTTTTATAGTAGGGTGCGAGTGCGAGTGTGTGTGTGTGCTCTGCGTTTTTTGGGATACAATGAGTCACTCGTAGAAGGTTTTTTGTATGTGCTTGGATAAAAAGGGGTTGGGGGGTATTCATAGAAAATACATACATATGTATGTATGCTCATTCCTTGGCATTGACTCAGTGCCAATCAGTAGGCAATTAAATATTTGAGTCAGTGATTGTACATACATACATATGTACATATGTATGTATCCCTCTCAGATTTTTAGACTATAATAGACACCACAATTATCATGGAACAGCAGCATTTATCGAAAATTAACTTGAAATCGGTTGGGGATTGAGGGTTAAGCGTTGTTGGGTTAGGGATCCCTAGGAATATAAAAATGCCACTCTATAAGCCCTGATATATGTATGTATGTACCTAATATTTCTATCAGTCTTTTAAAGTGTATTCCCATTTTATTTGGGAATTTAAATCCAATTTTTGTTTTGGTCATAATACTTATCAGTTAATCATTTTTCCAACCGATACGATACTCTATTTCCCTTTCAATATATTATTCCCAAGTGAGGCAGAGGCACTTTTCCCCCCTCAGTCATCAACCATCAACCATCGGGAATTACACGCTCTTAAACAGAACTTGAATGAAAATCCAATCCAAATTTTGGATTCCACACGGCCGCCTCTTTAATTATTTCGAATGACACTACTTATGTGTGTGTGCGTGTGTGTGTGTGAGGGAGTATTTTGTTGTATTTTGAGTATTGTAGTTGTTGTTGTTTGTTGTTTTTGTTACCTAAATTCATGTGATATTTGCCTGGATGGCCGCGAAAAGAGCTGTGCTTCGTACCACCTGCAGAAACAGAAGAAACAGAAAACAGAGTGAGGTGTGTGTGTGTGAGAGAGAGACAGAGAGAGAGAGAGAGAGAGAGAGATGTGGATCGTGATCTGTGGTACCTATGTATGCATGTGGTACACATCTACATTTACATATATCCTATGGATGGATCTGTGTGGATGCATAGATCACAGGCAATTCACATACTACGATGATCGACCGCAAATAAATAATTAAATAAATAAATAGTTAAATAGGGGGAAAAAAGCAAACAACAAATGAAATGAAATTACATTTATGTACACTATACATATATACTAGTATATACATACATACTAGATAGAGAGAGAGAGGGAGGGGGACATCTACTGTATTTACAGTTGGATGACAGGCAGAGGCGGGAGCTTGAAAGCCGTCGAAAGCAACCGGCAACCGCAGAAAGGCCAATTAGTGTCTTGGCCCGGACAAGAGGAAGAGTAATACTCTCATTACCCGTAAGAAAAATAACATTTAATGCTGTAATTTCTCAGAGTGAAAAAAAGAGAGCGAGAGAGAGAGAGAGAGATGAAATTTATTGTATGTTGGAGTGGGGAAATATGGGATGAACACGCCCCCTAGACAATTGACAAAAAATGAGGAAGAGGCACCAGAAGCGGCAAAGGAGATACATATGTATGTATGTACATATGTATATGTATTTCACCACTCAAAAAGAGCTTACACATACGAGAATGTATGTGTGTGTGTGTGTGTAAGCTTTCCGCTAGAATGAGTCCAATGAACTTTAAAGTCACAAAAATTCCACAAAGTCAGTCAGAGAGAGAGAGAGAGAGAGAGAGGGGGAAATGGAATCCGTCTCAAGCTATTCACATCCGCCATATAGCCGGGCTACTTATGCAGGTTATTAGCGGGAAAGGGAATTTGGAGCAAGCAATGCGCCTGAGCCTGAGAGAAGATTAAGAGTGGAAGGAGACACAAGGGGGGGAGGCACGTCACACACACACATACACACCACCACACGCCCACTCAAGCCATCAGAGACTTAACGGTAAGTGTGTTGAGCAAGCATAGATTAAAATCTGGCTACGCAGCAGACTCTCATCACTCTCTTTGTCTCTGTCTCTCTCTCTCTCTCTCCCTCTCTCTCTGTGTGTCTCTGGCGGAAAAGATAAGTATCGATTTAGGCACTGGCTAAACGAGACAGCAGCAGCAGCAGCAACAGCAGGTGTAATGGTGGATGCTATAAACGTCCATCAATGTAATGTCCTAAGCTGACACTCCTGCTGCTCCCTCTCCCGCTCTCTCGTTCTGCCACTCAATTGCAACCTTGGCTCCAAACAGTTACTTTGTGAATTTGCCAATTGCGCCATTTGACTGATACTCGAGCACTATTGATATCCCTCACACCCCCCCACACCCTCACATCACACTATGCGGTGCTGCTGTCCTTTGTTTCTGATGGGTAACGGTTTGTCCTTGTCCGACTTGCTGAGGGGCTCCCATTTAGCTAAATACCCTCTCCCCTTCCCAGCACCTCCCCTGACCAGGCATCATCGATGTGTCAGTGTGTGTGTGTTTGTGTGTTTGATTTATTGCCATTGCATTTCGAGAAGAACTTTTTGTATTCATTCATTCGCTCATTCATTAATTCAAGCACTCCGCTTGCCATTCATTCAGTCATTCATTCATTCATTCCACTCGCAGTTCATTCATGCATTTCATTTGTTATCTCTGTGTGTGTGTTTGATTTTTGTGTGTTTGATTTTTTTCTATTTGGATCTATTTTTTGTTTAGTTTTTTTTTTGTTGGTATTTTTGCATTTAAGCACGTTCTCTCGTTTAAGTTTTCGCTCTCTGCTCTGCCCTGCTCTTCTTCTTTCACTTCAAGGGCTTTTGTGTCATGCCCTGAAACGGGATTTACAGTTGTCCTCGCTCTCGTCTTTGGCACGCCACACATACACACACATACATATACAATGCATTGTATATCAAAACAGAAGGTAAGGGAATCGCACAAATAAGCACCTTCGCGTACATATTTAGATGCCCTGGCCTTACCTTGCATTGGCATATACCTTGGCAGAAGTCTACGCTGCTTCTTCTCCACCGTCGTCTACTCCCCCCCGTTTTGCCGTGCCCTTTTGGACCCCTTTTTTTGTTGTTACTTGTCGGATTTCATTCACATTCTGCCTTTGGCCTTTTGCCCAGACGTTGGCAGACAGGGCAGGGAAGGGCGTATGGGGGCGTGGCCAGTCAACAGTAATAAACTTTTACGGTGTAAATTTAATTAGTCATTTCTCTGGCTTCCGTTGCACCTCACAAACACACACACACACACCGATGCAGGGGGAGATTTGATTTCAACGAGAACTTTTCAATTTGATTATATGAATTCTCCTTAACCCAGACACATACACATAGCACACACACACACATAGCACACACACACACATAGCACACACACACATCTACAACTGCATAGTTATAGTTGAACTTTAACGATCCAATAATTTGTGAAGCGGAACTCTGAACGGAACTTGAGATCATTAAGCCAGCAGCGACAAGAACTAGATTTGGGGCCAACCACTTTCCTCCCCACCCCCCAAAAAGGGAATGGAATGGAGCCACAAAATACCATCCATCCATCCATCAGAGCATTCAGCATCAGCAGCATTAGCGGGGGAAACTATTGTATGTATGTAGTTTTGAAAATGATTAAGAAAAAGAAATTAACCTACAAAAAACAAAAGGAAAAGACGATGGAAAGAAAGGTTTGGCTTTTCTTGGCTTTTGGGTACCAGACTTTCAGCATTTTTTTCTGTGGCATTTGAATATTGCCTTGCCTCGTCCTTTGAGCTTATCTCTCCAGCCATCTTAAGAGACAGCAGACGGTTATCTAGCAGTTTTAGTTTCCCTTGCATTGCCATATCTACCCCTACCAATCTGCAAAGTTGCTATAAGGAACATGACAGGCAGGGCAGGGCAGGGCATGGCAGGGCAAAGCCAAGCAGCAACTGGTGCAACTGACAGGCGGAGAGACAGACGGAGAGACGGACATAAAGAAAAAACCATAAAGTCGTATCCGAAACGAAGGAGGAAATGTTAAAGAATTTATGTTTTTGTGGGTTGGGAATTTGCATAGACGACAAAAGGTGTACAAACAGAAGACAGAGAGAGAGAGAGAGAGAGAGAGAGAGGGTGGGAGGGTGCTGAGAGAGGGAGAGGGAGCACCACCCCAAGTGGGTTCGGAGATCAAGTTCCTTCCCTTGGCAGTGCGAAAAAATGTTGTGCGAAAAAACTACGTAGTGAATGAAAGAGAGGGAGAGATAGACAGAAGGAGACAGAGAGAGAGAGAGAACGAAGCAGAGGAAAGGAGAGAAAAAGATGCGAAAACAAAAGAAAAGTTTTGTAAAGGCAAAGGACAAGCACCACGGTGGGCAGGGAGAGGGAGAGGGCGAGGCAGAGGCAAAGGGCGACGGTAAGGGTTCGTTCTGGCGAAAATGAGAAAAATCCACCCTTGGCCGAGTCGTCGGACAAAGGCCGCTGGCAATTTTACCACTTTTCTAAGGATTCACCCCGCACCGCACCGCCCCGCCCCGCACCCCAATGCAGTGCAGTGCAGCACAGTAGAGCGCACTTCAAGGCTAGTCTTGGGCCCCCAGGAGCACGGGCAGGAGCACGATGGTGGTAACGGAGAGGATAAGGGTATGTGCAAGGTATAACCAAGTAGAAGTAAGGCAATATAATATGAAGGGGGGAAAGGCTGGCCGCACTGCCTTACCCTCGGTGCAATGTACCTTGGAATACATGCAATCCACGCCGTGACGTCGTGACATATGACGCAGCAGACGATCTCCGCCACTTTCCACTTACCCACCGCCCCCCACCCCTTCAAACCCGCGCCAGCATATGCCACGAAAGAAGTTAAGGGAAATCAAGTAACGAGTGAAATAAATAGGTACATACAAATGTATGTACATATATAACAAAGAGGGCGAGTTAAACAAAGGATGCAAAAAAGTAAAACGCAAAATCAATAATGAAAACCTCTTCAGTCGCGAAAACCCATCCCCCTTCCCACCCATGAAACGAGGAGTGTCATCGTCAACCCATAAAATCGCATGAATGCGGGGAAATGGAAAATTAATTGAATGCCAACAGCCATCCATCCGTCCATCCATCCATTCATCCGAAGGAGGCAGCCTGTGCCTCTGTGGGCAGATGCATTCACCCACTGAGGCGCAGAGAGAGCGAGAGAGAGAGAGAGAGACAGCCATTGAGATGGAAGGAGACAAAAGTGTCCTCAAAGGTGAAGGGCAAATGCAACATTTTTCAGAACATTTTTTATCGATCCGGCTCGGGTTGGGGTCGTCCCCCAAAGCACTTGAATGTGCAGCCGCAGTGTCCTTGCCTTGCAGCAGCATAAAAGAGGGTGGGGATGGGTCGCTTACAGGGATGGACACTTTATGTAATAATAGTATATGTATGTATGTACCATTATCTATCAGCAAAATCTTTACTTCAAGCACTAGGGGCGAAAGGGGGCGGAATATCTTTATCTTTCTCTTCTTCAAAGGAGGGAGATTTCCTCCCCTTGTCCAGCCCCCTACCCCCTGCATAAATCATCACGTGACTAAGGGACTGAGGGACTCTAAGGGGTGGTGGACACTTCACAGTCGCTTTGTTTATGGGTGAATGAAATTGACTTTTAATTGTCGAGACGATGACCAGAAATAAAAAACAATATAAAAACAAAAACCATTGGCATGCACAATTTGTGTCTGACTATGCAAATGACAGAAAAACCAAAAACCAAACACAAAAGAGGAGCACAGAGCACAGCACAGCACGGGGGGTGGGGTGGGGTGGTCTAGGTAGAAGGCAAAGCAGAAACGAGACAAAAATAAGCATACGACGCGTTGGTCAGAGTTGGATTCTTGATTCTCCCTCGATTCCCCTGCCCTGCCATGCCCTGCCCGATTCAAATATGAATCTGAATGCGACGAGTGTCAAGTGAATGTGACTCACTCCACCAGCACCAGGGGGGAGTGGCGGGTGCTGCACAGTGGGCACAAAATAACAAAGATATTCGTTTCCCATAGAAGGCGTGCAGGATGGATGAGATCTGCGGCGTCTACCGCTTTTATGTGGAGTTAAATTCCCTATATCTATATATGTACATGGATATATGTATATTTTTTGTACTAAATTCTTGTCACTGTTTTCTGTTGTTATACATTTGCTCTATTCCAAATTCCCACACGCCTGCCGTTTCATTCATTCATTTATGTTTTTTTTTTGGGATCTCTGCGTTTCTCTCTCTGCGTCGGTCTGTCGGTGTCTCTGTTTTCTTTTGTTTATGTTTTATGGCTCTTATTGTTTATTGTTCTGATAGCCAGGCCCAGACCCAAGCCCAGGCCCAGACCCAAGCCCAAGCCCAGGCCCAGGCCATGTCGTACGCTTTTTTCTCTCCTATTTGTATGTATGTATATTCATTTTCGCTTATTCATTTGCATGTTTATCTGCGGATGAAACATTCTCAAACATTTTGCGTGGGCATATTATTTGGTTTTTCGAATGATAAAAAGCATTTGACCATAAAAACGCTGCTGTGTTTTTCCCAAGATATGAAAAGCTCTCCCTCCTCTCTCTCTCTCCATAGATATTGCTGGTGAGTAAAGAGTGTAAAGAGTGCTCTGGAATGCTTAGAGTTCTTTAGCTTCAAAGTGTGGGAAAAAATACCAGAGGAATGTCTGTCTGTCTGTCTGTCCCTGCCCTGTCCCCTGCCCTGCAAAATCAAAGTCAAATCCAGAGATCAAAGTTCCAAAGTGGCTCTCAAGCGTGTAATTACAGTTGCACATGGAATATCCAATCCGCCAAACACAACACACACAATCAATGTAATCTCGGAACTCGGAACTTGGCCAACACACACAAAATTTGATCATCTTTATGGCTAAAAGCTTTTTAATGCGCACAATTTCCCGTTTTCCCCTCCCCCACCCTTTGTCTGTCATTGTGATTTGTCGCATTCCCCTTCATTGTATATAACTGCCTTAAAAGGCAGTGGCGTACAATTCGGGGTGGAGGGGGTGGTACAAATTTCTACGAATTTCCGTTTAAAATGTGAGAATCTCCCCCTCCCCCCACCCCTTTTTGAAACAATTGCCACTTCCCCCCCTCACTTGGGGGCTCTCTCTCTCTCTCTCTTATATCCGCCCATTTGTTTACCTAATTGTTGGACAAAATAATGACTTAAAAATTACCGAAAAATAAAAAATTCAGGGAGAGAGAGAACTTAATCTCTAATGATGAAGAGTTGGGGAGGGATTGGAGAGGAAATCCCACCCAATAAGACTTCTTCGTATACCCCCCACCCATCCACTACTGATCACAGGAAGAGTAGGAGGAGGAGGAGGAGGAGGAAGAGGAGAAGAAGGAGGAGGAGGTGGAGGCTTACATAATCCTCGCATAATCTTACCGCATTGTGAATTAACCAATTTTTGTTCCGACAAATTACGCACTAACAAAAAAACAACAAGAAACCGAAAAAGTTTTCACTTTTTTTTCCAACACCCCCCACCCCACTCCACCCCTCTCCGTACAGCGGAGAGGAGCGTTAAATGTAATTACCATTTTCATAGCAAATGATTTTCTATTTTTAGAGACTTTTTTAAGCTTTTCAACTATTTTTCGCTTTTATT
Source organism: Drosophila azteca (assembly GCA_005876895.1). Taxonomy (NCBI): domain Eukaryota; kingdom Metazoa; phylum Arthropoda; class Insecta; order Diptera; family Drosophilidae; genus Drosophila; species Drosophila azteca. The sequence goes on along the minus strand of VCKU01000014.1, from coordinate 4,414,661 downwards.
TGAGTTTTGTTTTTGTTTTTTGCTTTTTGCTTTTTTTCGGGCTCAAGTCGAGCGTAAAGCGGTGGACTGTCCGGCGGGGGGCGGAGTGTGGAAAAGCGAGGAAAATGTTTAGCGTTTCAGTTGTAAAATGGTTGAAACACTCATAAATTTTTGATTGCTTGATTGATGGATGGCCAGATGGATGGCTTAATGGCTAAATGGATGGCTCAATGGATGGATGGATGGATGGAGTGCATTGGTCAGCGTTTTATAGACTTGTTTAAATTTTGATTTGTTTATTTTCTGATTAATGAATGAAAACGAAACGAAACGAAACGAGAAAAAAGTGAAAGTTTAGCACAAACTTTTGTTGTTGTTGTTTTGTTGCTGATTTTTCCCACCTGTTTTTATTTTTGTTTTCTTTTTGCAGTAACAAAAGGTTGAATAAACCGAAATGCAGGGGTGCAGGGGTGCAGGGGTGTGTGGGGTTGGTATTACCACATTTTAGGGGTATAAAATTAAAAATGTATCCCAAAATGTTCATTCCATTCCATTCCTAATGCTGTTTCTACTTCCATTCCATTCCATTCATAAGTTTTCTATTCTCCAGAAAAAGAGTTTCAATCGCAATTGACGGCTTTTTCCCATGCGTCTTAGACGCACCTTGTTTCTCCCTTTCATTCCCTTCCATTCCATTCTATTCGAGTCTCTCCATTACACTCTTTCTTTGCCATCAACAAGTTTTTCCCCAGAAAAAGAAAGAGAAAAATAAAAAGAAAAAAAAGGTTCTCCACTTATCAAGATGTTGTATGTGGCGAGCGAACAGAATGCGAAATCAACCAAGAAAACAAAAACAATAACAAAAAACAAAAAAAAGGTGCAAAGTCTGGAAAATTGAACAAACAAAAAAAACCAAGAAGAAAAACTATTTAAAGCCCAGAAAACCAGATTCCATCTTCATCATAGAAGTATGTACATATGTACATACATACAATACAAAATAATACATATGTACAATGTACTGGTAATGTACGTTGTATAATATGATGATGAGTGTGCGATAGATGGAAACTTCTTTGGGTTCTTGGTTCTTAATTCTTGATTCTTGGTGGTGATTCAGTGCCCTGCCACAGGCACTGCCACTGCCACTGCCTCCTTCTGTCCATTTGTTACTCTTTCTTTTTGCTTTCTGCTAACTTCCTCCTTGTGTTCCTTTCTGTCCGGATTCCTGGAAGCAAGTGCAATTGCTATAAATGAAATGACACGAGGAACGACTGGCGACGGACGACAGGCGACGGGCGACAGCCAGCCACGGATGTGGATGTCGTTTAAATATTACCAGACGGCATAAAAATTGACAGACGTCGCAGACAAAGGCCAAACACACACACAAAATACCAGGACTGGCACCCAGTCCGTGCCAGAGAGAGCCAGAGAGAGAGAGATGACGGACCAGAGGATACCCAGCATTCGAGGAGTGGAGTGCAGGCACGTTCTCCGCAAATGCGAGAAAATTTCCCATTTCTTTATTTAATCGGGGTAATTATCTCTTCTTTGCTGGCACATTGGCATTGGCAGCTAAGGCATACCCTTCGTTTACTCCTCCTTTCCAGGGTACAACGAAGAAACGAAAGTGTAGAGAGGGAACGAGAACGGGGGGACAGCAGAGACGGCCCCAAAATGCCGGCACGGCAGGCAGGCAATTAAATGAATTAAATTTCACATTAATTGTGTAAAAGAAAAATACAAAAGATCATTTGTGTGCTCAAATTTGGTTGTTAACTCTTTTTTTTGGAGACATTTTTCAAATTATACTTCCCCCACCGCCCTCCATCCTCTTAAAGGCGGTTCACTGACCACCAAACGGGCGCCGCCGGTCAGCTGAGAGCAAAGAAAGAGAGCAGAGACAGACAGAAGAGAGAGCAAACACACAAACGCAAAAGCAAACGTAAATACAAACACAAAAAAAAACATTTCTTTCTTTGTTGGGGATCTCGGATCAGATCGCACCGGCAAAAACAGGCAAACAGGTTTCTGCTTCCTCTGCACACTCTCTCCTCTCTCTCGCTCTCGCTCTCTCTCTCTCTCTGCTGCATTTGTCATGCTTTTTCTTTTCTTTTGCGGGAGGCTAGGGGAGGGGAGGGGGAGAGCCAATTTTCTTAATTTGTTTTTGGTGCAAAAGAAGAGAAAAAGAAAACCAAACAAACAAATATTCAGAGCTGTCTATTAGCCCGTGGAGAAAACTGATAAGAATGAGTGAAATTTTGCGCTTATACATTGGAAAGGGGGAAAACGTAATTAGCGGCGAATCAATGCCAAAAAGGGGAGAGAAAACGAAAACGAAATCGAATTGGAATTGAAATGGAAAACGAACAGAAATGTCTACACCTGCCCCCTGCCCACCAGCCCACCAGTCCACCTGCCCACCTGTGATTGTTGTGGCAGTGAGGTGTGACCTGTAGTGTGAGCGCTGTAAATCGTGAGGTGTGAGCCAGGTGGAGAGGGGAGGAATGCTGTTTGAGGCAGTGGCAGGGAGACAGCAAGACAGAGAGAGAGAGCGAGGTCATGTCTCACCTTGTATCAAGAGACACCTTGGGAGTGGACTTCCTGCTTCTTCATATTCTTATTCTGCTTCTTTGGTAACTGTTTTCCCACTCCACTCCAATTTCAATCAGAGAGCAACCTGCTGCTGCAGCTGCTGCTGCTCTGTTGCTGCTCTCTTCACACACTGTACTGTATATCAGCCTATGTGTGCGCAAGTGTGTGTGTGTGTGTCTATCTGAGAGCCAAAGGTGCCATGAACGTGCCATGCTGGCAAACCCACTCCCTCCCCTCCCCTCCCTCTACACACGCTCTCCCTCACTCGCTCACTCACTCAACCTCTGCGCCGCATAAACAGTTGCAATTGCGAACGTGATTTGAGCGCCTCCATTTGAGCGAGTGCAAGCGAGCAGGCGATATTTGTCTCATTGATGGATACCATTCCAGTCCCCCCCCACCCCTTTCCCCCGTCATCTCCCACTGGTTCGCTGCTGCACCACTCTTAACGACAAGAACAGACAAGAGCAGAAACGGGTTTCAAATTGGATTTCTTTTGACTTTGTGTTTTTTTTTCTGTTTAATCTCTTTTCAACTTTTTACAGTTTTTTTCACTGCATTTGTGCAATAAATATGATAAATAATAATAAAGAAGTGAAAAGTTTTTGTTGTTTGCTGATTTATTTGACCTTGTGGACTTGTTTATCACACAAGCAGCGAAAGAGAGAGAGAGAGAGAGCGAGAGAGAGTACACTCAATTTAATAAACTGAGGGGAGAGCAAATGTTTGCTTTTGGGGATTGCCATTAAACCCCGAAAATTTATAAATAAATATATTAAGTTGAATGCTTTTCGTCCCCTCTGATTGCCCTTAGGGACATGTTCATAATCGAACGGTAAAGATAAAGATAGTGCCCATGTGTGTGTGTGTCTGTGTGTGCCCCAAGTATCCATCAATCAAGTGGCGTCAATATTTATGACCTCAAATAATCACAACGAAACAAAAAGAAGCAGCAAGGAAAACGCATAATGCAACGAAGTTTCTATACCCTCTTTTAAGACATTCCCGTTTTTGAGTTCACTTTGGGATATTCCAAAACTACGCAAAAACTATAATAACCCTCTGGAGGAAAGAGAATTAAGAACCAAAAGAAAGGCAAGAGAAATGGTAGAATTAGGCATTTTTGGCTTCTAATTAGTTGCCGTTACACTTCAGACATGTATGGACATGTCTCCCTTTGCTTTGCTTCCATCCACTCCCCTTTCCCCTTCCTTCCAGAAATAAATATGTATTTTTCTTGTCTCTTTTTCAGCTGTTTACAAATTATGTTTGTTTTCCTCATCCCCTCAAAGCACCCCACACTCCCCCCACTCCCTCTGCTCCCCCTGCTCACCAATTTCTTTCTTTTTCCTCTATTTTTTCGTCAGCTAATTTATGCAAACAATTTTCAATGAGGCGAAAGACCTCGTCGTGGGGAAGAAGCCCTGGGGGCGGTAGCGGGACTCCAGAAATAAAAATGCGGGCAAATAGGTTTTTCGTAGGAGGAGACAACACCACACCACACCAGTATACGGTCTGGTCTGGTCTGGTCTGGGTCCACTGGGAATGCGAAATTGGAAAAGTGGAAAAATATAAACGAAAATTACATAAAATTTGAGATGCAGCGACAAAAGTTGGGTAATCAACAGATTTAGTGTCTGGAACTTGGGCATGGGATATATTTTGAATGGGGAAATGACATCAAAATAATAGCGATGCAAGATTTATGATGATCTGTAACGATATAAACAGATCGTAAAGGGAATTTCATGGGAGGAATGCTCGAGTTCTTAATGGAAATATGGGAATTCTCATATTTAACAGAGAATTTCAATTGGAATGGATTGGAATTTCCCTTAAAAATTCCCTGATGGGAAATGTAAGCAACCATCGAACATCGAACAGCTGAGCTGAGCTGTTGGAGTGGCACTGTTATTCCAATCGGATTGACAGTCGATGCAACTGGGAAGGGACTGACTGGAGTGAGAGTGTCGGGGTGTGGGGTATGGGAGGGGGAAGCGAGAACAACAACTGGAAATGGCAGCCGAGTCTTGCCGTTGCTCTAAAAATAAAACATCAAAGCGCATTGCAATGCGGAGAAACAGCAACAACAGCAACAACAACAACAACAACAACAAGAAAGCGACCGAAAAAGAAAACGAAACGAAACAAAATGAAGCACGAAAGGATTTACGAGCTTGATCGAAAACAGGAACAACAACAACAACACGAATACACATGTAACTTTGGCCTGCGGAAGGGAGAATGGAGAGATGGAGAGAGGGCGATGGCGATGGAACTGGAGTGTGAGTGGGAGCGAGAGCGAGAGCCATAGGATGCAAAGTATCACGATAATGTGAGTGCACTTTGAGTGCTGCAGTAGAAATCAGAGTCAGCGTCAGCGTCAGAGGCATAGTCAAAGGTCATGCCAATGGGGGCTGTCTGTATCCCCCTTGAGCAGCACTACGCTTCCTACTACGCTTCGCTCTTTACGATGACTCCTCTCCAGTCCGCTCCGCTGCCACTGTTCCAACTTTCCATCTCGCTGCCAGCGTAAGGGAAATTTATATGAAGAGATACACATTTCCTTTTGGGGGAAGGCTAATAATAGCCAATGCAGCCGGCGAAAGAAAACACACTTACAAAGTGGTAATGGAGACAACGCCTTCATCATGTGTCGCCTGCCCCCCCCACTCCCCTCACCCTTTGCCTGAGTGGGGCGCCTTATGGCAACAACAATTATGTTTTGAGCATATAAAATGATTGAAGAAATATTTATGCGACTTATTCATTATGATGGGAGTTGGTGGGCGTGGGCGTGAGTGGGGTTTCGCTTTGTTTGGAGAGGGGAAACAGTAAACAATTTCCATTCCTTGCTGCGTCACCTGTTTGCCTTGTGTCCTCACCACTTCGCCCATTAGCCTTGTGAAAAGTTTATTTGCCTCGACTCATAATTTCCCGCTTGCATGTCAAGCAATCCCGGAGTCCAACACCAGCACACACGCACACCAGCAAGACTAAGAGAGAGAGAGAGAGATGGAATGACGAAGCTTTAAATACCCTTGCCCTGCCGATCGTTCGTTGCACGAAGCGTGTGTATGTACATATGTATGTACATATATGTAGATTCCGATCGTGGAGATTATTTCTGTTTACTGCATATCGAGAATGGTTATTGGGGAATGGAAATTGGGCTTTCAACCTACGGGCAGGCAATGTGTCCTTGCGTGAGCCAAACAATCATAGTACTCTTTGCAAGGGTATAACAAGGCTGCTCAGATTTCCATGTGACTGTATACGAGAGGGGAGTGAGGCCGAGACCGAGACAGCAAACAACACTTCATATACGCTTTGTCTCTTGCTCTCTGATTCGCTCTCTCTATCTCTCTCGTTGTGCGTTGTGCAAAGGAGTTGTTGCCTCTCCCACTTGAGTCTATTTTTGAGACGTCGCTCTTGTCCTCAACTTGCGTTTGTATTTGCCTGTGTGTGTGTGTCTGTTAGTGGGAGGTGGAGGCATGGCATGGCATGGCAATTGGCAAACTCCATTGAGGCATCAAGCTTGCTTCGGCCAGTTCTTTCCCACAACCCTTTCGCCTCTCTCCCCCCTCCCCCACTACCTACCACCCAACCAAAGGTATCTAATTACATTTGTCTCGTGTAACAGAAACTGCAACTACAACTACAACTGCCGCCCCCCCACAACGTGTGTGTGCTCAGAAGGGTGATGAGTGGGAAAAATAACTGTGATCAAGCCAGGCTTAGAGTTCGGCTCTCCTTTGACCGCGCTCTGTCCACTGTGCCTCTCTCTCTCTCTTTCGCTCTCTGTGTGTCGTCAATTGTCATGTTAGCTATTTACCATATATGTATGTGTATGTGTATGTGTTGGAGTAAAGTTCCGCAACTGTCTGTCCGTCTGTCTGCCTATTCCACTCCCTCTCTCGCCTGAGATCGACCTGGCGGTGCCAACAATTGCGGTGAGTCTCTGCTTTCGGTTTTTGGTTTTTTGGTAGTTGTTTTCTGGCGGCTTGAACCCGCCGTAATCGTCAGCCCCAGACACAGTTTTTACATTGTAATTCCGTAATTGCATTTTGCAGGCGGACCAGACACACGAACAAACAAAGAAACAGCGCCAAAAACAAAAGCAAAAACAAAAAGCAAACCAATTTCATTTTGCTCTCCTCCTGCTCCCACATGCACCTCTGGTGCACTGCTTTTGCTATCCGCACTCTTCCGACACTCGCACGAACATGGATTAGGTACATTTTGATCATTTTGGGATATTTCTGTGGGAATTTTCTCGCACAAAGCTGCCAAATGTCATCTGTTGTTGTTCCTATTGTCCATGTGTGTGTCTGTGTGTGTGTGTGTATGTGTGTTTTAACGATGTTTTCTGCGGAACTGGCATTACATGGAGATGCATGACTCAATCTCTGGGCTCGTTATAAACATATTTACATGGAAATTGACTTATCAGTAGAGGCTCGAGTGCATCCAGCGACTAATTATAATAAAAATAACATTAATTGATTACAAATTGCTTGAGGAGCTGCTTCATAGCGAGAGCGAGAAAGGAAAGTCTCTGCAAGAGTGAGATAAGAGAGAGGAACTCTTTAGAGATCGAAAGCGAGAAGATGATTGGAAACATCATGGAATATTCCATATACATTCATATGTTCATAATTATTCTCGAATAGATTTTCTAACCAAAAGGGACTCTAATCTTCGCCCCCCACCCCAATGCGCTCAATTATCAAACCATCAAAAGGGACAAACGCTTTTCCTGAATCCCAATCCCAATCCCAATTCCAATGCCAATGCCAATCCCATAACCCCAAAAAGACTCAATGAAAGCCCCCATTGCGGTAGGACAACAGGCGACGGGGGGGCGAGGGGCGAGCGGCGATGGCGATGGCGACGACAGGGACATAAAAAAGCTATTAGAAACGGATAGAGGAAGTGGGAAAACAGATGAGAGGGCGGAAACAGGAGACATGGAAAAATGTTGCAACTTGCCAAAGCAAATAATAGGAAAATAGGAAAATATGAGACAAGAGGAAAAGGAAAAGCAAACGAAAATAAGGCAAATAAAAATGTGCGTGAGTGCGTGAAATGGGAGGAAGAACCACAGAGCGATGGAGGGAGGGGGGAGTAAATATAGGAAATGCCACTGTCAGCGGGGGTGAGATTGGGATGCGTAGGTCACAATTTCAACCACTGTGCGGGTGGCAGGGATAAGGGTGGAGAGTGCTTTGCTGTGCTGTGCTGCAGCAGGATGATGGAAAAGATGAAGGAGAAGCAGTGGCAGTGGCACTGGCAGCGGTAGTACGGGGTAGGGGGTAGGGGGAGGCTCTGAAACCGCCCTGTAACAGACGGCGGTCGACTCAACATTTCCATCAACTCGAACAAAGGGCGGGGAGCGGACGCCCACGAGACGCGTGCGGGACATGACGGCGACGGTTTCCCTTCCCTTCTCTTTCCTTCCCTTCTCTCTTTTCTGTAAACAAAAGCAAATCCCAAAGCAAAGCAAAGCAACAACTAGAACTAGCCGGCAACTACAATACTAATGAGAGACGGACGCACATTCCGCCTTCTATGATAATCGGAAGCAATGAAATGAAGAAATTGGCTCAATTGGAAAGCAGAAGGGAGCCGCAGAGCAGAGCAGCAGCGCAAGGAAAAGAGTGAGAGCAAAAGAGAGAGCGAGCGAGAGAGAGAGTGAGAGTGTGGGTGTGTATGTGCGGGTGTGTGGGTGTCTAGCTGCATTTTATGTACAAGGAATACACTACACTGTGCATCACAGAAAAGAATGAACAATGAAAAATATATCACACTAGCAGAACGGAGTTCTGTTCCGCATTTTATTTACAAGATATGTTTCATATACAATATGTATGTATACTCTCCAGTGTGCATATCAGAATTCACATGATTCACATATGTACATATATCTATGTATGTATTTACACCTGAGAACAGAATGATGTTTTTTTTTTTTTTTTTTGGAAGCACAGTGCAAATTCTGCATGCATTAATCTGTGTGTTTAGGGGTGTGTATACACTGGCTAAGTGAATTTCAATGTTGGGTGCCAGGGGGGTTCGGGTTCTTCGTTTAATTCATCTTCCTGTGTACACTGTCTTCTCTTTCTACCGCAGGCATGCATATGTATGTCTCTATGTATGTGTATGTACATATGTACGTGTACATGCATCCGATGCATAATACACCCGATTACACCCTTCGACACTTACCGTTATGCTCGGTGAATATGTTGAGTCCCACGGAGGGATTACACCTGGCATCCTTGTGGGCATTGCTGCGCTGCGATAATCCTCCAGAGCCGCCGCCGCCGCTGCTGCCACCGACTCCGCTGCTCCCGCCGCCACTGCCGTGACCATGACCCGTCGAGGATTTGATGCGCGAGCCACGCAGTGTGGAGCCCGCCCCCAGCGGACCGCCGCCGCTGCTGCTGTTGCCAGCACTGATGCAATGGGGGGAGACGGAGGCCACGGGACTGCTGCTGCTGGAGAGGCCAATGCAACTGACGGGGACGCCACCACCGCCCCCACCGCTCGAATGCGAGCCGCGCTCCTTTCCCTGCTGAGCACCCATTTCAGGAGCGGAGGTGGAGCTCGGCTGCTGCTGCTGCTGCTGTTACTTCTGCTACAGTGGCTGGGTGGTGGGTTGTGGGTCGTTGCTATCGCTCTTGCGCAGCAATAAACAATTCGTACACTCTTTTTGCTCCGCTCCGCCTTGGACCTTGGGATACTGTGATTTTTTTTCTCTCCTCTTGCCTTCGGCCAACACTTGCGATCAATTATTTGCGTTTGCCTTTGCTTTGAATTTTCTTGGATTTATTTTATTTCATTTCATTATTTCGCTCTCTGCTGCTTCCACACACACTCACACTTGCGCATTTTCTTTCTCCACTCTCTTCTCTGCTCTTTCTGCGTTTTCTACTTCACTTGGCAATTTGGAGTAGACAAAAAAAATTGGAGACACACGAAAGGAAGTAAGTTTGCGAAATGTTACGCCAACCTTTTCTCTCTCTCTATCTGCCTCTCTCCTCTCTCGTTCTCCCACTTTCGATTTGTTAGGCAAGGTGCAGCAGCAGATGCATAATTTGTTGCATGTTTGCTGGAGCTTTAGCTTTTTGCATCTCCGCTGAGCCGCAGACTGCTGTGGGTGGAGGGGACCGGGAGCGAGTGCGGGTACGGGGGCTACAAACACGCCCTAAAACTGCACTTTTGTCTTCGGTGCCTCCGCCTGTCGCTTGCTCTCCCACTTTTCTCACAGCTTGTTTATATCCCGCCGATCGAATTTAGCACATTATAACTGGAACAAAAAAAACAAACTTTTCACTGCTTTATCTGCATTTTTCAATTTATACACACACAGGCCCCGCACACCCGACCGTGCTCATTCGATTTTTTTTTCTGATTGTCGATAGTGGCCTGTGATAGTCGATAGGCGACTGTGATGGTCGCTAGTCGATATTCGCACGGAGGGAAGTTTATACAAAAAATTTCCCCGCAGGGAAATTGTCGAGAAAATAGAGGGTAAGTGTCGACTGGCTAAACGGCCCAGAAAATGCAATGAATGTAAAATAAAATCCTCTCCTTTTGCCAAACAGACCATGAGACGATTTAAAATCTTCTCGTCCTCAAAGCATATCATAATTAAAAGCACGGCTAGGTGAGGTTCGTACAGGCCTTGCAATTTCCCTAGGCAGTCTTTGCCTGATGTCCATACCTTTCCATAGCCCAGCATGCAGCAGTGTGACCGTCTGACTTTTTAGGATATGCCGTAAATTGTCTGTATTCCATAATATTCTTCAATTTTTATATTTGGCTTAATATTACTAGCTAACAGGGGAACTAGGCGCTAAACGTTTAACGGTTTTGTAACGTGTATTTAAGAATACATTTTCTACAAGGTTGGTTAACTTTAGGGACAAAAATTAAATTTTAATTTACATGACAACTACACGGTAACTACAAATTTGCTACATATCAAAATATATTTATGGCATTTGAATACCCTATTTCATTTTCATTTGTTGGAACGTTAGCAAGCCATGCCATGCCCAAAAACATTAAAAGTCAATAAAAACACATTTGCCTTTATGTACTGTACTTTTGCCCCGATAATTTGTTAAAGATTTAATAATTTCATTTAATTTGAAAAACTTTTCCGTTACAAATGCAGAATCTGCATTTTTGGTATATTTTCAGTTGTGGAAAAGGGTACCACACGAAAAAAAGAGTGTATATTATATACAACAAATACACATTAAAAGTGAATTTAATTAATCATAATAATTATCATCTTGGCCTATAGGTTCCAGGTATGTCATACATTGCTTAAAATCGTTACAATAATAGATTCGAAGAGGGCCAATACTAGCGAAATAATACAAGAAAAGCAGCCGATGGTATTTTTCTAGAACCGCGGAAAACGCATCACATTCGAAAAATGATATACTAATATATCTAATCACTAACCGTCCCTGTTATTTTAGAAAAATATGTCTTTTTCCAGTTCGAAATCTTTAATCTTAAATTTCGACTTCTTAAATTGGTTTTGATTACATTTATCTCCAAGAAATCGGTCCCATAATGACCATAGCAAACTGGCAATGAATAGTCCTGGAATTGTCTGAATTTTGAATATTTTGCTTACATTTTTCCATAAATTGTTTTACATCTGTCTCTTTTTCTCCCCAACCAACACCACTCACTGCACTGCACGATAAAGAGTGAGATAGCACGATATATCGAATGAGAAAGAGTTACAACTCGCTCCTAGCACGAGGAAGAGTGTGTGCGAGAGAGAGGGAAGGGGTATTGTGAATTGAATTTGTTTCATGTGGCTATAATACTGATCCGATCTAGGTCCGACAGCACCGTAAAGTGGTATCAAATCTGCACTGAAGACTGTCCAAGATCAGATCGGTGATATCTCCATCGCTTCATTGGGGATTCCACTCATCAAATGGGATGATCTCAGAGATCTTGAAAAGGGAGAACGTATCCCCAATCCTCCTCCCACAACAGAGAGAAAAACACACGCATTTTTGTTTTGTTTTTTCCATCCTTTTCCTTTTGTTACGTTTTATTTATCCGTTGGTTTTTGTTTAGCATTTTCAAACATGATTAGCTTTTGTTTTATTTTGCGCTTTTCGCTTTTGTTTTAGTATCTATACCCGACAAAAATTTCAAATTTGTTCGTTTCAATTTCTACCACTACGGCGCATCATCTACTCTACGATCGGGAGGATCCATCGGATCCATATCCATATCCATCTCCATTCTGACCATCCTCCCGTATTCACTTTCAACCATCTTTCGGTTTCGGTTTCAGTTTCAGTTACAGTTTACAGTTACAGTTACAATTACAGTTTCTCCGTTTACACTAAATTAACTTTTCAAGTAGGACTGACTTTTTGCTTTTCATTTCCTTGGTTTATCTCTTTCTCTCTCTTGCTTCTCGCCTTCTCGCTTCTCGCCTTCTCATCCATATCCACATTTTCTCTTTTTGCTTACAAATATAAATATATAATTTAAGCTTTGTTACATTCAAGGACTTCCTTTTGTGTGTGTAGAAACTGTACGTTTGTTTTCGTTTTGTATGACAAAGTATCCAAAAGTATCCATGCAAAGGTTAACTAAATAAATGCCTTCCCCTAACAGAGCTCTGAATATAATATATGTATGTAATGCCTTAATGCCTTCCTCTCCGCGGTTAAATGGTGGTCTTAAATGGATGCATTGCACTTTCAAAAGAAAACACACTTTATTACTTTACAAAACGATTCGCTGTACGCTCTCGTGCGTGGATCGTGGATCGTGGAACAATATTCTAACTTATTTGCTTCCGTTTTTGTGTTCATTTCCGTTTCTGTTTCTGTTTTAGTGTCTGTTTCTATTTCTTTGCTTCGTTAATATTCCGTTTAGATAGTTTATAAATATATATTGTATATGTATATAGACTTAGAGTACAAAGTTCTCAGACCCGACACCCCCAACTACGCTTTTTGCTCTCTCTTTCTCTCTCTCTCTCTCGCTCGCTCGCTCTTCTCTCTTCGCTATTCTGACTGAATGCGAAGACGGGATATCCTCCCAAGGGATATCCCACACATACATGTACGTGTATGTAGAGGGGGGGGCACAGGACAGCGTGTGTTCTTGAGAATTTCTAACTAACTTAGGAGGCAACACAAATCCCACCTGAGAAGACAACGCAAATATCGCAATGGAATCGAAAATCTACATCAATTCGGGAGGCTGTCAATAAATGTGCAAATTAATTAATATATATACTGGTATATATATATATACGACTCTTCTTTCCTTTTCTCTTTTGGGTCTCAACAGCACACTACACCTATACAGAGTCTGTATGCGGAGGGGGGAATCGCCTGTGAGATTGACTGTGGTCGGATGCGGAGTGTGAAGCGAACTACTTTTTGGAAAGAGTGTGAATGTGGCTATCTCTATATAACTCTAGATCCCCGCTATTGCTATTGAACTGACTGATCCGGGGATACGAACATTTCCATCTTCCTCATACATAAATACATGCATACATATAGAAGGATGCCTCATTCCAACATTCCTTACAGAGTCTATATAGCAGCTAAGTGTACGACGCTCCACGTAATCCACATGCTCCACAGTCTCTCCTGCTACTCCTAAGCCATACAGCCATACGATTCTCGAGGTTGACTTTTTCTTATATACATGATCAGATATATGGTACAGTATAGGGGGGATGTATCTACGTATTCCTTATGCCTGTCCACCTGCTTCAACTTTTTGCTTACAAATTCTAGAATTTCTGTCTGTTTCTGTTTCTGTATCTGCGTGTGTGTGTGTGTGTGTGGTTGTGTGTGTGCTGCTGGGTGGCCCTGGGTTTAAAATTAAAAAACAATGTGTACACCGCTACATAAATAAATCCTTAGCCGTCCTTAGCCGTTAACAGATCCTCCTGTCGCTGCTCCTCCTCGTCCTCGTCCTCCTCCTTCTCCTTCTCCTTCTGCTGTTGCTGTTGCTATTGCTGTTACTGTTGCTTACTGCGCCTTGGCTTTGCGCAGATAGGCGGCCTGGTCCTCCGACTGAATGCCGCCCGAGGACGAGATGTGGTCGACCGGCTGCTTGACCGCATTCTGGCCGGCGAGTGTGGCGGCCATGCGACGGCTCTTGCTGCCGCCCGGCGACAGGTACACCTTGTAGAAGAATCGCGCGAATAGGACAAAGTAGCTAAAGTACATGGCTATGGAGAGGTTGATGTTGCGCTGCGAGATGTTGCACGACTGGGTGCCGTGGGTCTTCAGGAAGCCGTTGGCCCACACATTGATCGCACACCCGATGATCATCTGCGTCAGCTGCAGGGACGTGATGATCATGGCAATGAAACGCGGTGGATTGAAGCGGGCAGCCTTCAGTGCATAGTAGCTGTACATCACCGAGTGCACGCAGTAGTTCATCACGATGAACCAGCGCGCCGAGCTGGTGTACTCCGTGTAGCTGAACCACGAGTAGATCAGCACGGTGATGTGGTGGTACCAGTGCAGGAAGATCAGCGGCTGCTTGCGCAGCACGATGAATATCGTGTCTCCCAGCTCCGGCAGCTTGCTCAGCACAAACAGCCAGGTCCAGAAGCCGCACACTCGATCTTGTTCGATGTAGCTGTTGTTTCGGTTTCGGTTTCGGTTGCAGTAGCGGTTGCGGGGAGAGAAAACGGGGGGAGATCAGTATCGGTCAGTGATCGCAAATCGAAGGGGAGCACCCCAATCCACAATCCAACACCAAATCCACTCAATCCAGTTTCCAGAGATTCTCTGGGGTTCATTGTATGCAAAAGCAACCTTGAAACTGATTGCGGATTGCCGATTGTGGCTGCTGGATGGTGGATTGGGGAATGGGGGGATTGCTACTAACCTGGGCACACAGACTGAGTGGAAGATTCCGTAGTGACGGAGCACGTGCAGCAGCTCCGGCGCCGTGCGGGCAGCACCCATGATGCTGAACATCGCCAGCATTGTGTTCCATATGATGAGCGGGCCACGGAGTTGAAATCTGCAAGAGAATAAGGCACAAGTTTAATAGATCTCTCCTCTTCCTGTCTAGAAGCTTCTCCAAGGCGGAGTATAGTTCTCTCTCTCCCTCTCTCTTTCTCTCTCTAGAGACACAATATTTACTCAAAGCCAACACTGAACCTAACCGAGAAATCGCACACCAACAACAAAACAACGCACACAAAGTCAAACAAAACCTTTGAAAATTTTTCAATTATTTTGCCATTTTTGTTGGCAGGCAGCAGCGTGAGGGCCAACAGGGATCGGGCCCCAACGAGCGTGACAGTCAAAGATCAAGTGCATTATGTACTATATATGTATGTACATAGGTGGATATTTGTGCAATGCAATGACAGCATTAACTACAGTCCAGTCCCCATGGGGGGACTCATTGAAAAAGGTCACAGCAAAGCGAGAATTGCGAGTGAAGTTTGCTCAAGTAATTGATCGCCAAAATGATCATTGCAGTGTTCAGGGGAGAGAGCGGGGGAAAGGAGAAAGGTCTATAATACCCGGGATGACAGAAATCATTCTATAAATCGGACTGGGGACTGAACTGGGGACTGGAGCTTAGTCGGTTGTCAGGCCACTCACTCTATGATGAACTTATCACGATCGTTCGATGCATTTTCATACACTGTTTTGTCAAGAGATCGTGCCCCAGATTGTATACCCTTGAAGAAGGACAAAAGCCTGACAGTGGAGCCAGAGCCACAGAGGCACAGAGCCACACACAGATAACGATAATGATAATGATAATGACTTTTAACGACTTCCAGCTTCCGGCATTGCGTTTTGATTAATTTTTATTCAATTGTTGCGAAAATGTTGTGCAAGGTCAAAGAAATATTGTTCATAATAATAATAATAATAATCAAACAAAAAAGTCACCTCAAGCGATAACCTCCTGGTGAAACAATCGGCCTGCCACGTGCCACCAGCAGCGGCAGCTGCTATACAGAGGAATGGAATCTATTTTAAAGGTTTCGTTTCTCATTATCAAAGACGGGTTTCGAATTTTAAGAGGGTTCTCTTTAAAGCACCATTTTGAAAGAGGTTTTCGGTGGGAGGAAAGGAAAAGGACAACGAAACGGGGTGGGGTGGGGTGGGGTGGCGGTGATTGGTTGAGTGAGTGAATCATAGGAAATTCCTGTCTGAGAGTGGGGGGGGCGTATCAGTCAACGACTGAATCACGGCACCGGCACCGGAACCATCCCTCCCTCATACCCTTTCGATCGAGTACAGTGCTTAGCCTTAATCTGTTCAAATTAGCAATTAAATAATGTGCAATCAATGGGAATCGAGAATTAGCGCCTCAACGGCCGCAGCGACTAATCAGCAGCGAAAAGCAAACCAAATCAAACCAAACCCTTATCGATTCCAGCCAGAAACAATTAGTCATAAAAATCCATTCCGTACTTTGCACAAACAGCTGGCCAGCCATCCAGCCACACATACAGTTTAAGCGGAAAATACTCACTCTGTGTGGGTGTGTGGGTGGGTGGGTGTTATCAGAGAGAAAGAATGTAGAAATATGTAATACTTTTTGGAAGCAGCAGGCGGCAGGGGGAGGGATTTGAACACCTGCGTATCTGTCGCATAATTTCACAGAAAGTACAAGTAAAATCAAGCTGAGTATTTTTTTAAACAAGAAAATATATATGATATATAGGCACACAAACTCCGAAATGAGTCAATCAACAAGTGGGTTTATCAGCGACAAACAAACAAACAACAACAACAGCGAAATGGCAATCGATAGCGAGAAATTACGAAACGAAAAACGAAATGAAACAAAGGCCCAAACCAGAACAACATCATAGCCATAGCCCCATAGCTCCATAGCTATAAAGATTGTGGAGACGCAGTGTAGAGACGAGACGAGACGATTGGCATACAAAAAGCTCACTCAACCGATTTGCATAGATAAGTCCCACTGTAATAGACAATTAAGCTGCGTTTTTTGTCTTGCGAGAGGGCGGGGGAGGGGGTAGGGGGTTGGGGATGTGTGTGTGTGTGTGTGTTCTGGAAACGGAAATGTTCAACTAAAGAAACTTAAGAATTGAATTCCTTGTGCACTGTGTTTAAGAAATCATTTCCATTAATCACAATTAAGCTCAATTCCCACAACAACAGCTACTACTATTAGTAGTACTTACTACCATTACTACTCCTATTTCTACTACTATTTTGATACCCAGTACTCGAAGAGTATAGGGGTATATTAGAATTATTCTAACTAAACAAAAATTGAAACAAATTGAAACATATACAACATATTTCAAAACTGCTTCGACTTTGAAATTTTCTTTCCATAATTTCCCATAATTTAATTCGTCCTTTTGCGAACATATAATAAACTGCATAAATCGTAAGCTCATATGTATATGTATGTACTGACTGAGTACCGGGTATAAATTAGAGCCGCGGCCCTTGCCGTTGTTTACTCTACTCGCACCTCTTTGCTTCTGCTGACTTCCGTTGCCATTGCCTTGCTCTATCCTTCTATCCTTTGAACATCCTCCCCATAAAAAAGCGCAAAAAGCTTCTGTTTTTTCCAGCACTTACAATTCCCAACTGGTTCTGGCGGCCCGTGCACCAGCTACCGGCTCCGTGGCCCACACAGACTCGTGCCTCAAATTAATGAGTAAGGAAAACCAATTCCGCCTTGCTAATCGCTCGGTAGTCATTGGCTTCTAGGCAGAGGGGCGGCCCTCGAAAGCCGCTCCTTGAAGCCTCAATTTTTGCACGGGCACAGGTCGCCCCCTGTTCCGCCGGCACGGACCCTGACCCCTGCCTACCCCGTTTGGCGGCAGGAACCGGCACCTACTTTTGTGTCGGGGAGCGCTGCTGGATGGGGCCTGGGGGACGGGACCCCGCAGCCGGTTGGGTGTTTGCGATCTGCCCGATAAACGATACATATATGTAAATATTTCATATATATTCGCTGACTAATCGTGAATCTTTCTTTCTCTCTGTGTGTGTGTGTGGAGTGGAGTGGAACTTTCTTTTCTTTCAACGGAAAAATTGCATAAGCCGCCAAGAGAGAAAGAGAGGAAATTTTGCAGACAGACAGAGAGAGAGAAAACCGGTATTTGGCAAAACATATAAACAAAAGAAGGCATGAAAAAGGGGGCTCAAAGACAGAGAGAGAAAGAGAGAGAGAGCATTATGCAAGCCGAAACAGCAGCAGGAAAGACAGGAGGAGAGGGGGAGTGGGGCAGAGCAACAAATATTGTCCAATTGATTATTATTGCCGGGGTTGTCGGCGGGGGTTTTCGGCTTTGCCAGGGTTGTCGCCTTGTCGCACGAGCGTCTTTGGTTTAGTTTCTGGCTTTTGGCTTTGGCTTTGGCTTTCCAGGTTGATTTTTGCATATATGCGCATATTCATACATATATATACATATGTATGCGTTTAGCCCCGATATACATATAGCTAGACATTGCCTGACTTTTAGTTTTCTTTTCTTTTGTTTTTTGCTTTTTGCTTTTTGTATTTTTTTTTTGCATTTTTACGCAATCGTTTTGCTTGTGGTTTGCAAAATTTCGACTGCGACAGCGACAGAGACTGCGATTATGTTGTGGCATTAATTAAGTGTTTTTTTTTTATTCATTATAATTATTATTCATTATACTTTGGGGTTCAGAGACGACCAGTAGATACCAGATACCAGATGATTGCTGCTGGTCGGTCCCACAGGCATTGACCAAGTTTTTGTGTTGAAATTGTGAAAGGCTTACGAAAGTCAGATATGATAGCGGGTTCGAGTTTGGGTTCGGGTTCAAGGGTCGCCCACCATCGCAGCGACGTAGAGTTCCGAAGGAGGCTTTCAAAGATCTATTCCCTAATATAAACCCATCAATCTCTCGCCTAATGAAGTGATAATCCTCTAACCAATGCTTCGTTCCAGCTGGAAACCAACGAACCATTGCTCCATTTGTTTTCCCCAATTGATTCATTCGTTTAATGGCCCTCTGGTTGCCATAGAAGCTCTGGTTTAGTTTAGTTCCAGTGAATGAAACCAAATGATTGTTTGTTGACTGCAGGGGGGGACGGTACGGAACGGGACACCTGCTCCAGGTTTCAGCTGCACCATAAACAGAAACCAAACGACAGGCAGACAGACGAACGGACTGAAATCCCATAGAAATACCAAAATTTAGTGGCTACGAAAAACCAGTTGGGGCTTCCAATCATCGCTGCTGCTGCGGTTGGGCCACTAAAAACAGGTGGAAAGTAAAAGTGTAAATGTGGCACGGTGATTCCGGAAAGACAGGGATGGCAGGCAGAGAGAGGCAGAGAGATGCTGGAGAGGAAACGAGAGCAAAGGGCACAGCGACAGACGGTGAGAGCTTTCGTTTGCGGAAGATCTCCAACAAAAAAACAAAGACAAACAGAGGAAAGCCTATAAAGAAATTCGGTTTTTTTGTTGTTGTTGTTGTTGTTGTTGTTGTTGACATACTTTAACCAGATTTGCTCGTCACTCCGCCTCGCCCCTCCTCCTGCCACTTGCGCTTTAACGGTTGTTGTTAATTTCTTGTTTAATATATACACAAATACACACATACAGTATATAGTATATGGTATATATGTGTGTGTGTGTGTGCGCATTCCGTCATTTAAAGCAAAGTAAATTCAAATGAAGTTTCACGTAATTGCAATTGTTGAACTCGACACACGATAACCCCAAAAACAAGCAAGCCAACAATGCAAAGACTTTCCCCCAAGACCCCCCCACTTACCCCCTTTCCTCCCCAAAGCCACACTCAAGACCCACTCTAGGGTTGAGCCTCAAAGTCAAGTCATCGCTGCGCAAATTGTTATACAATTTTGTCGTGGGCAAATCAATTGCAAAATTTCCGCACATTCGTAATTTTCTGGAGCTTGCGTGTTGGAACCCATTTGAAAGGACATCATTATATGGCCCACAGAGAGAGAGAGAGGAAAAGGGTTAAATGATACGAGAGGAGAGGGAGAGGGCGGGGTTACCCCCCTACTACTACTACTACTGTGTAGTTAGTGTACACTACTCTTATGTCTCAGGCCATACTATTTGCTGATAAAAAATAAACAGGAAGAAAGCCAAGGCCATGCGAATGACTCAATCCATCAAATTATATATATAATTATATATCTATAGATATATACATATATAAATGTGTAGAAAAGGAAAACCCCAGCCGTAGACTCGTGAGTGAGTGTTTACAGATCATTTCGCATGCACGCCCATTGATTTGATCTCCCTAAAAGTCCAAGGTTCGCACAGGTAGGGACTGGTACGGGTACAGGGAGTGAGATTGGGGGTCAACAGGGGTCAACGTATACCCAACAAGTGATAAATATCGTAAGTAACACCACTAATTATCCGACTAAGCCCTTCAGTCCACAGATTCCTTCTCGATTTTCGTTCCGTGTACACTGGGAGAAAACTGCCATCATTACAAATATCTGTATACACATTCCTTTGGGACTTTCCACTCGCGAGGCGTATACAGTATTAGGTATACTTTTTTGTGCTCTCTTTTCTTTGGGTGGAGTCCCACCCCACCCACTCGGAGAACAGTTAACAGACTGGCAGGTATAGTACAGTCATCATGTCATTTCAGGTCATGTCATGCCACATGTCCTGTCCCCAGTCTAGTTCCTGTCCAACAGTTGTAGAATTTTGTACAATTTCCTAACCCTAACATGGGGGGGACACACCCACTTCTTGCATGTCTTGTACGCCCTGCCACCCCGCCACTCTGAAGAAGGCTCCGTGTGTGTACTTTGTACCTCGAACGGTGGCATGGCACATGTACATATGTACATAGTAGTAGGTGGGTGGGTGGTTGGGTGGGCGGTACATATGTAAAACGGTGTACGATATGGAATATACTATCGTATTGGTGTGTACCACAATTCTAATCAGTTTAATGACTTTAATGGCTGTTCTATTTCAAATGGTTTGAAAACAAAAAGTGAACCACTTTGGTGTTGCTTTTGGGAGCTGGCAGCTGGCAGCTGTGGCTCTGGCTCTGGCTGTGGCTCTGGCTGGAGCTGTGGCTGGGGGATTGCAGTGTCCAGTGTCCACTGTCCACTGCGAGTGCCTGTGCCTGTGTCTGATGGTAACCCAATTCTGCGTGTAGTTTGCTCTTTTAATATGCATTAAATGGATGTTCAAATGCACCGATTGGACAGGCAGTACAGTGAATGCTCTCGCAAGCGGACGGCCATCATGCTTGTACTTGGTTCTCTTCAGTGGAGAGACCACTGTACACCGTATGCTATGCCGACGCGTTGTATGTACAATCAATCCCGCGGCGCGCCTCGACTCGCACATTTTTTCTTCTGAATCATGGCACAAATGATATCATAAGCAATTACGACCGGACCGGCACTAAACTGTGTGTGTGTGTCGGTGTCGGTGTGTGTGTGTGTGTGTGTGTATGGGGAATACATGGGTATACTATGTTTCGGGACTGGCCTGGGGCACTGTGACACTGTGACACTGTCGGTGGGTCGGTGCTGGATGATGATAAGGCGGCCGGCGGCAGGCGAGGGCCATGGATGTTTGAAACCTCGTGGAGCGGTGGAGCGTTGGAGCATGGAGACAGTCAGCCAGTCCGCTGATAACGCAACAGAACAGGCCGCTGTCTATACCTATACCTACACTTGGGTATGTGCATAGCGATATAGCAGTAGCGATTTGATATCTACACCGAATCTGTGCACAAACACGAAATCACAGACACCAGAGCACCATAGAGAACCAGAGACCTCAAAAACCTCGAAAACCGAAAAAATTAAGAGTACGATTAAGCGCACGTGGAGGGACGGGGGGCAGGAAGGGGGTTACAACAAACAGTAACCCACTCTCTCTCCCCTTCCAAAAAGATGACGCAGGTTGGTCCGAGATCCACTCCGAGATCCCACTTTTCACCGACCCTCCATCGAGTGCCAACCCCCCTCCCACCACCCCCTGCTTACCGGACTGTTGCGTTCAATTCACACCTTTCTGTATTTTTTTTACTGTACTTTCGTCTCCGTCTCTCCGGGTCCGTGTGCGACATGTGCGTAAATATTTAAACGGCATCTCCACAAAACATTAAAAGTTTCAAGTAAATTCATAACAAACAAACAAATTTGCCGACAGATCCAATCGCAGCCCCAATCCAAGGGCCAAGCCTCTTTGAAACTCGAGGGGCGTGTGTGCCAATGGAATGTCTATCGGAATATCTGAGTATTATAGGTACGATACGGGGAGTAATGCAGGGTAAATGTTGTTGATGGCTGAGGATTATAGAGAGAGGTTTACACCTCTCAACGGTTAAGAGTTAAGGAAATACAAACTGCAAACTGTAGAAATATGTACATATGTATGTGTGTCCCCAAAAAGGGCATAAACCATTCCCAAAACAGTTGGCAGACAGCCGAGACAGGCCTAGACAGGCCCAGACAGGCCGTGCAAAATTATGATCTAACCAAAAAAAGGGAAAACAAAAACAAACAGAATGAATGAGCCTGGAGATGTGTGGTGGTGGCATGTGGCATGTCACGAGCGTAACTTAATTTGGTCACAAAACCTGATGACGACAATTAGAAATGGGGAGAGAAGAGGAGGGGAGCTTCAGCGAAACGCAAACAAGGCCCTGAATCAAAACGAATCAAAATGAAACGAAATGAAACAATCTTCGAACACGAATGGGCACCCCCCTCACCACTCACCCCTTACCCTACCCACAAACTGAATCAATCGCAATCACAATCACACAATCACACGGTGATGGTTTGCTTAAGTTGCTCGGAAAATTGCAGGAACTGCATGGGGATACAATGTCATCGGGTCTTGGAATTATCTTCGTTGTTTTGGGTCTTTGCATGTGCCGCATGCCGCCTGGTTGGTAAATCTTTTTCCCGTGATTTTGCTGTAGACACTCGATTGTCAGGCTTGGAGTGGGCGGCCTCTCGAGTGGCACGGCGGCGGCGGCGGCATGCCTTGACGGCTCAATATTAAGAGATTGATTAACTGTAATCTTATATAATTACACGGCGGAAGGGAGCTCAACAGCTGCCACGGCGATTACAAAAAAATTACAAGCACACTTCTACTTGTACTTGCACTTGTACTTGTGTGCTCATGCCAGAAAATTATACCAGAAATTAAATGAAAGCAAATCAAAAGGGACTGATTGCGACCCAGGGATACCCTACACTAATGGACATAGATATATGCCACATATCCCCTATCTACATATGTATATGTATAAGCGCTTACATACATATGTATAGCGAATCTCAAGGGGAACTTAGCCTCGTAATATGGCGAGAGAATTCAATACACCCATATACCCATTCGCTGAGAGTATACCCTGCATAAACAGTTATGCCTCTCCTTCTCTCAGAAAATTGAATGAAGTCAGCGCAAGCAGCAGGCGAGCCAGCTGGCAGCAGTGGGAACGAGACAGAGCTATTCCCATTTGCCGTTAAGCTGCTGCTGCCGCTGGTCAAAGTAAAATTTCTATGGTGGGCGTTGGAGATGTGTGCTTGCAATTAGTAGAGGTGGCGGGTATCAAAGGTTCTTCCATCATCCCACAAAAGGAGAGAAGATACATACATAGATATACTGACAAAGAGAGAGAGAGAGAGAGAACTGCTGCTCCAAGTCAAGGTTCAAGCAGTGCAAGCAGTGTAAGCAGTTCTTGAGACATGAGAATAATGCAGAATCTGCATCGAAGCAGAAAGCTTGTTGTTCTGTTCTGTTGTTTTCTGCTCTTCAGGTATCAAATATAAGACTCACCTTGGACGATTTTGCATAAAGTGCTGACCACCGAATATCACAAGCATGTAAATGCCGCAGTAGTAGAACACCCATGTCCAGTTTTCCAGCATCCATTTGCGTGTCCGCTGGTGTATGAAGTCGTTCTCGAAATCAAAGATATACGAGTAGTTGGGCGTCACGCTGATGTCCATGTTGATCATTTTGGTGGGTGGTCTGATTTGGTTTGGTCTGGTGCGTTGTGCTGGTGGTGTTTATGTTGGGATCGGATCAGATCGAATCGGATCGGGTTCTAGTTGTGGCTCAGACTCAGACTCTTCTGGTTCAGGTGCAGCTGTGGGGAGAGTAGATTTTAGATTCTCAATTAGATTGTATTGTACATACGTATGTATATTGTATATCATTTTACACGATACCCCTTGCATTTTAATTGTACTCTCGGAATGGGGAATTTTTACGACACAACCAACCGAACAACCCGTTTTTCTATGCTTCAGCTTAAAGTGCGCGCATAAATTCCCCCCAGAGCTCAGAGCTCTGATTGCGACCTTCCTTTCCCCTTTGGTCCACCTGCCACCTCCTTCCCCCTTCCCCTAGATTCCATTGATTTTGCAAAAATAAATCCGTTCTTTCAAATCAGCATCAGCACACGCTCTCTCTCTCTCTCTGGCTCGCTCTGTCTCGCTCTGGCGCCTTGCAGACGGTCGCACAAGTGCATCCCATTCATGAATGGCCTGGCGCACACTTTATGGTCATCTTCCTTTTCACACCTCCCCACCTTCATCTCTCGCTGTGCGTACATAGATACACAAACAACTATCACTAGAAGGGCAGGCAGGCAGGCAAGAGATTGAGTGGGGTGTGTTGTGGTGGTGGGAGAGCGACAGTCTGGTGACCGGCCATCTCTCTCTCTCGTGCGAAAAAGAACTTTAAGAGAGTGCACATAAGCAGGTGCCGGTGTCAGCGGCAGCGGGCAGACAGGAGAATGGGGACGAGGGGAGGGGAAATATTTGAGTGCCTAATTGCATGCCAGACACGCGACTTCACACACATGCCCCCATACTCTATCGCACTCTCACACAAACGCAGTCATTTCATTTTGTTGTAAGCTTCGCTTTTAACGGCAGACGGCAGGCACCGCCGCAAAGCTTTAAAATATCCGGTTTTTTTTTTTTTTTTGGCGCTGCCTGCGCGAGCGCTTTCATAAATTTCTAGTGAAATTTTTTGTCGTGGGCCTTAGCTGTTTTTGGGATTGTTTTATTTTATGCTTTTGAAAAAACATCACACCATTATTTATGCCGGAGCTCTCCTCCCCTCTCCTCTCCTCTACACTCCACACACTCTCTCACACTCATTTATGTTGCAAAAAACACGCGTTCTGTTTTACATTCATCTTCTTTCTCTTGTTTGCTCTCTTTCTCTCTGCCTCTCTCCCTTTTCTTCACTCGAAATTTGATGCTACGAATACGATGTAATCGATTTAAACACACAAACATGGAATATGTACGGATAAAAATACATGTTAAATCAGCAAAAGCATGCCGAATTCTCAGCTCTCTTTCACTCTCTTTTCATTTCTCTTGCCACAGCATCGTGCAGTCCAACAGGAAAAAAAACGAAGCAAAACCACCACAAAAAAACATCAACGAGTGCACCGGCGACACGAGATTGGATTGGAATTTGGGAGCATTTGTAACTAAAAGTATCACTTTTCTACCGATATTTACTTTCGAACTGATATTATTCGCAATATCAATATGCCCTGCGAAAGCCAAATTCGTTATTGGGCGTTCAACGCACGCGCTACACTTTTATACACTTTTTCCCCAGTAACTCTCTCTCTCTGGCGGCACGCAACGGCCCGCGAAAACGGTCTGCACGGGGTGGAATCGAAAAAATAATGCGGCGAGCGGTGGGCGGCAAGGCCGTTGATTTTGCCGCTCTGTTTTGTGCTTAACCCACTTAGCCCCCCACTATTATAGCCTGTTTACACTTGAGTGTTTGGTTGCGTTTAGTTGAATTTGTCCGATTTTCCGAATATACACCACTAATTGCAGCAAAAATTCACAGCTCAAAATTTAAATTTTGGCGCGTGAAATATATATCTGGGTAAAAAGGTGCAAATATGCATGCATACAATCGTTAAAACCAATACTTTAAGCTTATTTTATTATAAAAAAAGGATTTTAACAAGTTGGTCGATTTCTAAAATTCGTTCGGAAACACGCAGCCAAACGCGAAATTAAATTAATATAGATTAAAAATTATTATAAGCAATTGCCAATTTAAAAATTTTAATTTTGGTAAATAAAAACCATTGTAATGGTAATTTTTATTGTTATTATTATGTAATTTTTATTGCAATTATCATATTAATAAAATTAAATAAAACAAATTTATAAACACAAGCACGTGCCAGCAGCCAAAACTCAATAACTCAATAGCTCAACTCTTGCATAGTGCAAACGCAAGTTCTGAGTTATTGAGTTACCTATCGATAAATGAGTTAACGCACTGTAGTGTAAACAGGCTATAAGCTCAACAGCGTAATATAATAGCGTTGGCATATTCTTTCCGTAGACCCATCCTCTCCTTCCTCCACATTTCCAAAAATCTACGATATCTCTTACCTGAACTGCTCTAATATTCTTCAAGCTCAATAATATTCTTAGGAATATTTAAATACCCGCCTAGTCGACAATGGGTTAATTTTTCTCTTTTTCTATTGTATCGCAAAAAATTATCATATTATCGAACCAATAACTGATTCGAAGAAAGCTAAAAAAAGGGAAAGAAAAAAAGGGTAGAATTTCCAAAAAATATATCGTAATATAATCAGACTTTTTGAATGGGCTAAGGTGAACTAGTTCGTTAATGAACACGGGCCAAACATGTGATATGACTTTTTGCTGTTACTACAGAGCTGCCAGATCGATGACAAAAGTTATGATCATATTCTTCTACAACATACTGGTTCCAGTTCCAAAAACTAGTTCAGCTTAACTTATTTTTGAATTCAAATTAGTTCGGATAATATACATAAGTTGTCTAAAGCAAATGCTTTCTTTGAAGTAATGGCGAGGTGGAAATCAGGCCAAGACGCCAGATGCAGATGTTGATTAGGATCTTTGAACGGGAGCTCGACGATGGAGCCCTTTAGAGTCCCGAGTGTGTGTCTTCATAAAGTGTGGTTCAACTTCATCGTCCGCTGGTTCCCGATGAAATTCCTGGTTGACATCCTCCAGCTCCCAAAAGCGTCCAAGCGATGCGTATTGACTTATGACCAATGTCAATAGACGTGTGCATTGCTTTAGTAGATGATGAGCTGCTAGTCAACCACCAACAATTGTCGAAATGGCGATGATATTTCCCTGGTTGTCGAAGATCAATCTTTTGGCCGGTGACCACGGTCACAACATAATCGCTGCCCAAAAGAAAATCCACTGGCGCTAACGATTGATAGCCAGAACCTAAGAGATCGAAGCCATCGAATACAAAGGCAGACTAAAGAGTGATGTGAATTTTGGAGAGGCTGTCCACATACTGAACAATTACCAGAATTTACAAACAGTATTATTTTCCGCGGTTTAATTCAAGTTTAGAGGAGGTTTTTTAATGGTGGCTTAAGTGAGTTAAGATCAACCTTGAATGTCCCTTTTGGGCTATGGAAAGGTATGGATAATAGGCTAAATCGATCCAGCAGCATTTGAAGATCATATGAACCTCACCGTACAATACAATTTACTTTGCATACTTAACCGTACTTTTACCTTGCAGTTTCTGTTTTCCATACCCTCTTTTCCCTTCCCATTATAAACTGCCTTCCCGGATTCTAATTAATTGCAGGTCAAAATAGGTTAAATAGGTCAAAATCATGACAATACGAAAAAAGTCCCTAACACGTAGGTTTAGAAAACATAATTTTACCTGAAATATTAGCAGGTACGAAAGGGACATTTTTAACTTCTTTGTTTAAACCTTTTTGAGGATTAAGGTTTTTTTATTGGATAATTTTGAAAATGACACGGTATATTCCTGAAGGCTGGACGGTATATTTTTATAGATAAATCGGCGGTCACACTTCCAGCTGTTCACTGCGTCCGAATTAGTTGTTTAATCATTATTTTATAAGTTATCCAATAAAGAGAGTCCTTAAAATCAGTAAATCATGTAGAAAATTGATTCTTCAATCAGATAAAACTTTATATTTAGTTCGGAGGTTTCTAATTAGCTAGTAATATTCAACCGAACCGAATATCAAAATTGCGGAGTTTCGAATATATCAAATTTAAAATATCATTGTTCCGATATATCGGAACTATTGATATTTTGCTGCCGTATTTGTTGGGACTTTTTCTGGGACTATTTGAGGGATTTTGGTTGAGGCAACATCATCCCAACAATTTCCTTTTTCATCGCAACAATTTCCCTTACATTTCACACTCACTTACGTTGCCTTACGTTACATTTCATGCTAACTTACGTTTTATACCTTGGCTTAAACGTCATTTTAGAAACAATCTAAAAAAAAAAGAGTCACTAAACTTAACCAATCTTGTAGACAATTGATTCATCAATCGTATAAAATTATGTGCTCAGGCCTGAGGGTCCTAGTTAGCTAGTAATATTAAACGGAATATCAAAATCGAGGAATATGATTTTCGTTGGTATTATTGTCTTGGTATACACTGGTATTATTTTCAAAATTACCGCCACATCACCAAATATACTTTGTTATCGATGTTTTGTTGCATGATTTTTCTAACTCATACCGTGAGAGTAAAAGAGAGTAAGAGCTCGTACATTAACTCGAAAATGAGTAAAAGAGCGGGTTTAGTATCGAACGGATCGGTTCGACACAACTTTCTGGCTTGAGCTTGGGTTGAGCAAAAAAGGTATGGATAACGGGTAAATTCAGCCAAGGGAAATTCCATGGATCGCACGATTTTCACCTCTCCCGAATTTTTCCCCGATAGGACATGTGGGCTCTAGCGCTCACATGCCTTGTAAATCAGGTGGGGTGGATTTCACCTTGCAGGCCGTGCATTTTCTGGGCCGTTTTGCCTTGTGTCCATACCCGATTTTTTCCAATGATCCTCAGCAATTTCCCAGGGAAAATATTATAAACTTCCCAGGGCGGCGAGGATTTTTTAGAGCGGGTGGATTTGAAATGAGCAAGGGAGTTACTAAAATATTGGATAAATTGCTGAAATCAAAGTAAACTGTTTCATGGGAGATCAGTTATTCGATTATGTTATCTTTTTACTATAATTTATGGGTTTCCTTACAAGGAGTAGCCTCAACACTTTATAGCGCAAATTATAGTGAACAAATAAAACAATAGCCCCCAAAACAACTAACTTCCACACGAGCGTTACAGAGCGTTGCTCACCAGCCATTGTAAAATTGTTAAATCTATTATTTGCAGCCATAAACTGCAATATTATGCTTTCTTACGTCGCATGTCGTGCTCACTCAATTTTTATAAACGTTATTTTATAAACAATCCAATCAAACGGAGTCCTTAAAATTAGCCAGTCTTGTGGAAAATTGTTTTATCTATTGTAGAAAATTATGCTTTCAGGCCTTAGGGTCCTAGTCAGCTAGTAATAATAAACGGAATTTTAAATTGGAAAAAATGTTCCACCAGAGCCGATTAAAATCATATCGATTAAATTTAGGGGTGTCTGGGAAAACAAATCGATGTTGGAAAAACTATCGATGTCTGCAGCTAGGACTAACATCGATGATATCGATGTTTACATCGATGTTTCTCCAGCTCTAGCGCGGTTGGGTTGTGTTGCTGCGCGCGTCGTCGAATAAACAAATTGAAAACTACATTTTTTGCTAGTGTACAATAAAAGTGTACAATACTCAATTTTGCACGCCAGTGGCAGGAGAACAGAAAGAAAAGAAAATAAAAGAAAAGAAAAAGGAGAACCAAACTGAACCGAACCAGAAGGAAGAAAATGTGCGGCAGTTTGAAGAGGCCAAAGCAGATGATGAAAACTTTGTAAACTTGTGCAAAGAGAGAGAGAAAGAGAGACACACGGACAGTGAAAGATAGTTTTAACATAAAGATACATTCGGATTGGAAACAGTGCGGAGGAGTTGTCGCTGCGTCGGCTCGCGTACAGAATTTTTTTTCCCCTGATTGCACAAAAATCGAAACTTAAGTCTATTAAGCATTTGTGCAATGCACAGGCGTGAATAAAAACCAACCAAACGCTGTGCGTGTAAAAGTATGTAAAAAAGAGTACCCAAAAAAGAGAAAAAACAGCCGAAAACGGCATCCGATTTGAGCGAGTGGCAGATTTTTTTCTGTCTACCTACACAAACACACACATGCACGTATAGGCCAGCGGCAGAGTGTGTGCGTGATTGTGTCTGTATAGGTGTTGGCTGGTCCATCGGGAGGTCCGCCGCAGAAATAAAGCGGACAAACTTGTGAAAAAGTGTGTTGAAAGAGTGGAAAAAGAAATGTTTAGCTAAGCTGAAATTTTGTGCGGAAATTGTGCCGGAAAAATCACGGCAAAGTGCGTGCCGCGCCCCGTTTGCCAAACGCCAACACACAGAGGCACGCTCACACATTAGTACACACATACACGCACACATAGAGGGAGGGGAGAGCCGCATACACTCGCACTCAAAAACACCAATACAGAGCGTAGAAGAAGCAGTGGGCAAAAGCAAAAAGAGAAAAGTTGTATCAAAGGCAGAGCAACAAATAGTTTTGTTAATTGCAGTATTTAATATTGTTGGCTGGTATTTTTTTATTTGAGAAATACTAAAAAAAATGACTGCAGTTCTCTCCCGTTTGCCATCGTGATTTTTGTGTGTGTGTGTCCGTGTGTTTTGCTTGTGTGTATTGGTGTTTTATTTTTTACACTCTCCTTCCTCTTCCCCCCTTCGGCGTGACGTAGCAGCAGCAAATCTCCGGGGCAGCAGCAGTAGCAGAAGAAGGGAGTAGAAGAGAACAACACAACAAAATAGCAAATCAAAATGGCGCACCAACAGCAACAGCAACAGCAACAACAACTGGCTCCATCCGTGAATTGTTCATTGGATGATATCGATTTGACGGCACTGAAGGTAAGAGAATATATCCCCACACCCGATCAGATCTGATCTCATACCACCAGACCTGACCCAGACCCGGACCCCTCCCCTTTTCGGTGGCTATTTCTGGACCGCCGGTGTTCCAGTGTGTTTAGTGTGCTCATTATCACCCCGTGGGACCCCCCACCACCGCCCCCTACCCCTGTACTTAATTGCTGCACCTCCCTCACGACATTCGCTGCTCCCACTATTCGCGCTGCTGCTCTTTATTCTCGCATTCTATTATCGCTCCGTTCCGAATCGCACTTCTCTTCTGCACCTCCTCGTCCCCTTTGGCTAGGTGTGGCCATGTGTTTTTGTAACGGTAAATACACTTCCGCCTGGAATTTTGCAGCTGATTATTGCTTAAAACCAAGGTAGATTTCATATAAGGTCAGGTGTATTTCCCGCTACAAAATCCACCCAGTTTTAGCCCATTGAAAGTTCTATGGCACATTTTGCATTGCTTTTGTGGCAGTTATACAACATCAGAAATTGCATTCAGCTCTCTCTATTATTGGAGCCATTTTCTGTCAAGGTTCCCTCCCCCTTTATGTAAATTTTGGTTGAAAATTACAACAAAAGAAATTTTTGCTTTGTGTTTCACGTTTCATGCTTTTTGCTATGGCAACAGGAGGGGAAGGTTTCACCCTTTCAGCAGTCACAGTCTCACTCTCACTGTTTCCCATATTCCCCGCCCTTCAAGGGGAGCCATTCACAATAATAATCGAGTTGATAAATGCATTTATTGGCATTACATTTTCGATTGCTCGATTATGAGACAATCCCACCAATCCACCCGTCCACCCACCACTCCCCCATTCATATTCATCCATTCATCCATGTTCATTCCACCCGCCACCAACCCACCACCAAATTATCAGAGGCCGGCCGGTGTCATCTTCTTTTGCTTTTGCCTAGCCTTCTCTTTTCTTTTCTTCTGTTTTGTATGTTTCGTTTCTTTTCGCCATTCGCTTCGTTTCTCAATGAATTGGTTGGCTCCCCGACCCGACCCGACCCACCCCGCCTAAGCTCTGTTGGGAGAATGGAGAAACTCACCATGCTGCTTTTTGGGGTGGGCCCCACATTGGGCGCCTGCTCTTTTGCGCACCCACAGAAAGTACATGTGTGTTTGTAAGTGTGCTGTCTGTGTGCGTGTGTGTGTGTCTGTTTGTGTGTGTGAGAGAGAGAGTGTCCGTTTGTTGACTCTGTCTTGTGTGTGCAAGGGATAGGGTGGGGGAGCAGCATGGGTGGAGTAGGGTGGTGCCTTGGGTCGTCGCCTCTGCACTGGCATGTGCCTGTCTGCGTGTGAGAATCTCTTTCTCTGTGCGAGTCGAGTGTGTTTATGAAAAATTGTTCATAGTCGAAGAGAAGCAGAAGCAGAAGAGACTAAGAAGGAGGCAGAAAACGAGACAAGAATGAAAATTGTTTAGTTTACTTTATTAAAAGGCAGGCAGAGGAGGCAGACATGTCCATGCGTGTCTACTGCTGCCGATGAGTGAATCTCCCTCTGTGTGCGTGTGTGTGTCTGTGTGTAAGTGTGTTGCACCAGACAGCATGAAGATTATGATGTTGATGATGATGATGATGGAGCACTGGCAGAACGAAGCAAAAACCAAAGCAAAATCTGCAAAAAATGGCAGCAGAATATGACGACTCTTGTCTGTGTGCGTGCTTGTGTGTGCTTGAAGTGTTGCTGCTGCTGCGGCTGCTGCTTGTTGGCCTTCTCTTTCTTTGGCAGAGGCGCGTGGGCGCCTCCGTCGCGTCTCTTCTCTCGTCTCGTCTCGCCTTTGACCTGTCTGTGCGTGGCTTTTAAAGGTCATTCCAACAATGGCCGATGGAGGGGGAGGAGAATGTCCCGAAATAGAAACGGTAAAAAGGTCAGAGTCCTTAAAGCTTCAACAGCGCGATGGTCGAAAGAAAGAATGGGAGAGAGAGTGTGAGGAGGGGGAAGCAGGGAGCAGGGGCTCTCTTTTGAGGTTTCCTTCAGTTCGAAACTCTGATAAGCTTCAACCGATAAGATACATATACAACACGCAGAGGGGGGGTGTGGTGTGGTGTGGTGAGGGGAAGGGGAAACTGCATTCGTTGGAACACAAATTTCAAATTTCCTTAATTGGTTTTTTATGATTTCTTTTATTTGTGTGCTCTCTCTCTCTCTCTTTTACTGCAGTTTCTTTTATGTTCTGCAGTTGCCTGATAACTCGAGTTCTCCAACTCCCTGCCTGCCTCTCTCTCCGGTTGTTTCTTTTGTTCGGTTTTATTTTAATCAACATTTATTGCATTTTTCGTTTTTGGGCTGCGATAAAAAACGTGTTCGCCCACATTTTGGTTTGGGTTTGCATTTGTGCGCGTGTGCGTGTGTGTGTGTGTGCTATGTGCACTCTGCAATTTGCTGGAGGATTGAGGGAAACGACGAAACCGATCCACACTCCTCCATATCATCCACACATGTGCTGTGCGCTGTGTTTTTGTGGGTTAAATCAACATCGGAACCCAGGAAAAACACTTTTTGGGAGGAAACTCTCAAATGCTTAAAGAACGGAATTTCCCCAAGAGGGAAATAATCAGCAGCAATCGGTTTTGCTTTTGGGGAAATTTACTCCATATGGAATGCCCGCTGATCACAATCAGTTTTCGGTACATTTCTCTCCTTCGCTCTCTCTTAGCTCAGATCGAAACCCTTTTCTAAAGGAGAGAGGAAGGGGCTTTGCCCCTTCGCTCGCTCTTAAGCAAATCAGAAAGAAATAAATTCACAACTATTGTGAGCGGCGGCGCTCTCTGCAAATGCCTCACTAATATGAATACACTTTGGTCTCCACACCTCTCCCTCTCTCTCTCTCTCTCTCGCTCTGTTTGAGCCGTATCAGGTACTGCCTCTGCATCTGCATATCTACCTACCCCCCCCATACACCACCCTATCCCCCCACCATCCACTCCTAATATGCAGTCAGTCCTGTTTTTGGACAATCTCCTTCTTCCGTCTCTCCTCTGTTCCGCTAACTGGGCCAAGCCTTTGCCAAAGAGAGATGGAGATGGTGGGGAGGGGAGGGGAAGGAGTGTTGCGCTTTTAGACAAACAAAACGAAACGAAAAGAATTCCAGTTTTCCAGGCCAGGCAAAACTGTAATAATAAAAGCAGCTACTAGAAAAAAAATAAAATAAAGAGACAAAACTCCCAGCTACGGTGGAGACTGGCTAGGGCGAATGAGAACAGAAATTAGAAGTGGAGTTCCCCGGGATGAGGAGGAGGCGGCGGCGGAGGAGGCTAGGCTCCACTGTTGCCACAGTCAGTCAGCCAGCCAGCGTCTGCGTTGGTCTGCCGCGTCTCTCGCTCTCCCGCTCTCCCGACGACGGATCGGGTTGTTTAGTTTTAGTTGTACCCGTTTGGACAAATACAAATACGAAAGACAAACAAAAGGCAAATGGGAAGAGGGAAGATAGAGAAGCAGTGATTGTGTGAGGAGGAAGGGGGGGCACGGACGCATGTGGCAGCAGCTGGACAGCAGCACCAGCAGCAGCAGCAATGAGTGAGCGAGCAGCCTGTTTTGCCTGCTGATAACTGTAACCAAAGCGCGCTGACTGACCAACAGCGAGAGAGGGAGAGATTGAGAGTTTGAGCGAGAGAACTTTTGTTCTAACGGATCATTCTCTCTCGTTCTATGCACTGGTTCTTTCTGTGTTCGCTCTGCTTTAACATGTCACAATGCTAATGAGTCATGGAGTGGCAGACACACTCCCTCCCTCCCTCCGCTATGCCGCCCTCTCTCTCTCTTTCTCTCTCTCCACCAATCATTGAGTTCATTTTTCGTGCATTTTTAATTGATTTTTTACAACGGTGAAGTAATCAGCCATAAATAGCAGTAATTGCCGCTGCCGCTGCTGCTGCTGCACTTCCCCCAACATACATACACACATACATATGTGAATACTCATTCCCCGCCGCTCTCCCACACTTACAGTTGTGTTCTCTCTCTTTCTCTTCACTCGTTCCGTTCCCCCTGTTTCCCTTTTTTCCCTTTTCCCCTGCCCGACCGACTATCGCGCTGTGTGTTGTGTGCTCTTTGCATGTGTTTGACACACTTTTGTGGGTTAGAAGGGGGGGCTGAGGGAGGTTCGCTAGGCAGCCATAAATCTACTTAGAGCGGCTTCCCATAGTTCTACCCTCCTCCCCCTTCCCCTGCCCCTCTGTCATCGTTCCCCACTATTTGTTTATTTGCTCTGCACTTTTTTCGTTTCGTTTCGGTTTGCTTTCTTTTACTTTTATTTTTTTCGGCTCTTGAGGCTTTGTGTTCTGCCTTTCTCTCTCTCCCTCTCCCTCTCTATTTTTCGCCTTAATTCCTTTGGGTGTCTCTCTGCCGTAAGCTTAAGGAGACCTCTGTCCCGTCCCTTACCTTTGACGGTTGGAGGGGCTGGAGATTTATGTAGAACAAAGCTTTGTGGAAGAAGGCGCTGACAGGAGTGCCCTCCTCTGCCTCTCCCTCTCCCTATCCCTCTCGCTCTTTTACCCGCAGTTGAGGGCCATCGACGAAAAAGAATTCCCCTGTTTCAGGGGTGGGGGCGGGGGTATGTCTGTTGGAGGGAATTTCTCTGGGATTAAAGTCTAATAAAGTTGACAATTTGTGAGAGAGAGAGAGAGAGAGAGAGAGAACCGAAAATCGTAAATCAATCGCAAAACAAGAAACTTTTCTGTTTTCTGCCCCATGATTGGATTTTTGTACCGAATCCTGTTACTGTGTCTGTACCACACCAACCCCCAACCCCTAACTTGATTTCAACCCAAAGGTCATTGCTTCTTCGAAAATTCTCTTGTTTTCCCTATAGATTTCCATACTTTACTGGAATATCGGAGGTGGGTGGTGGGGGGGACACGTCGTTCCTTGGCTTTAATCCCACTCCAAACTTGCGGGTCTTCCATCGGAATTTGGAGCAGTAACTGCACTTTTGCTCTCTCTCTCTCTCTCTCTCTCTCTCTCTCACTTTTCTGTCTCTCCCTAAACCTCCTGCTATTTCCCTGTTCCTCTGTTTCTCCATCAGCATTTAAATTCTACTTCTTCATTACCTCGTCTGCCCCTGCCCCTTTCCCCTTTGGGGCTGTCAAAAAAAAACCGTCAGTTACCTGTTGAAATGCCGTTCGTGTTGTTTTTGTTGTTATTTTAATTGGCATTTGCCTTTACCTGTCGTTTTGTCATTCTTGTTGTCGGCTTTTGTAATCCCTTCCCCCTTACCACCGAACCCGTCCCGCCCCGCCCCCTGTCATTGTCTCTCCACCTGCGCTCCAATAAAAATAGAAAGCATTGTACTCCATGCTCCCACATGCCTCATCCTCCCATCCCCCATTCCCCATCCCCTTCTCTCGTGTCTCCTCGTGCCTCTCGTATCGTATCGTGTCGTGTCGTGTCGCACTCCTCTCTGCTCGTGAGTGTTTCGTGTCAATGAACCCCCCGCCTGCAATTTGTATGGCTTTAAAGGGTGGGGTGTCTGCTGTGTGCTGGGGTGGTGTGGGGGGCGGGGTGAGGTGCGTGAATTCCAATTGGAATTTGAGGATTTTGTATTTTTAACATCCATTCCCTTGTCTGTCGTCTGCTGTTCCTTATTTGTACGAGTATTTATGTAAAATGCCTTCATAATTTGTTTACAAGCAAAAACAAAAACAATGTCCCTCCCTCCCTCCCGTCTCCCTTCTCCCTCCTTCTACCCTTTCCTATATAGAGAATGCTCCGCTCCTTTGTTTGCCATCGAAGGATGTTTTTTATATATGTTTTTTTTGGGCGTTTCCCCTGGATTGGCAGGGGTTTTTCTGCATTGATTTTTCCCCTATATTTCACACTCTCTCATGTACTCATGTTCTCTCTCTCTCTCGCTTTTTCTGTTGCAGGATCCTGCTGGCATCTTTGAGCTGATCGAAGTTGTTGGCAATGGCACCTACGGCCAGGTCTATAAGGTAAGATATACACCCCATATACCATATACATATATAATATACTATATTTTATTTGCAATAAATACTTTTTTCTGGGTTCAGCTTTCTTTTTTTTGTTTTCTATATGGAAATTTTCACTTGAGCTTGGAGCGCAAGAGAGAGGGAGAAAGAGCAACGATCTCTCACGAGAGTGGAGGAGGGTAGAAGAGAGGAGTGTGGGGCGGGGCGTCTCAGCGTCACTTCTGTGGTCTCTTTATAATTAGCAATCATTAGGGTTTCTGCTTCACTGCGTTTTCGCACACACAAACACACACACACACACAAATGTATCTGTATCTGTGGCAGCAGCATCTTTGTATCTGTATCTGTGTATCTCTGGTATTAGCCTCTGGTTGTTCTTTGCTGGCGGCGCTGCTTTAATTAGTTGTTTGGCCCGCTATTCCCCGTCTAATAACTTGTCTCAAAGAACAAAAACAACAACAAAAACAGAAAAAACAGAAACAGAAAAGAGACTACAAAACCCAAACAAAAATTCAACCAAAAGAACGAAGAACTAAGAACAAGAACGAAGAACAATCTTATTCTCACACATTAACACATTTCTCTCTCCCTCCCTCTCTCTCTCTCTTTCTGGGCATGAAAGGAATGTGGGATTTGGGTAACGAATGCTGTGATACCCCAGGAAAGGGTTGGGTTTTTCTCTCCTATTCCATGACATTTTCCTTGATTTTGAGAAGAAGAAAATGCAAGAATTATCTGATCTTCTTTTGGTTCGAAAATGTTATATTCCTTAGCAAAAGATCCTCAGTTTCTGGGAGCGTTATCTCTGTACGAAATATGTATGAAACGATTTCCGATTAGAGATTATTTTTGGTTGGATAGAATAGAGAATGGATTTGTTCTTGGAGTGGAAGTGTAAATCGTGGAATAAATGGAGTTTTGGAATTAGTAGAGTCCACTTTAAAGGCAGTTTCTCTATGGGGAGAGAGATACCCTGCAAAAGAACAGAAGAACAGGGAAACAAGAGGCGGCAATCATCATCATAATCACAGAAGCAGCAACAGCAGCAAGGGGCAGGGGCAGCAGTAGCTGGGGCAGGGGCAGATTTCTCTCTCTCTTTCACTCAAAAACAATGCCTTGACTTTGTGTTTGTATTTAAATGATATGCTTAAAATGTATCTGAAAGATACAGCAACTAGGAAGAGGCAGAGTGGGGCAGAGCGGTAGCAGAACTATGCAGCAGCAGCCAGAGGCGAGCCAGCAAGCAGTACGTCAGTTGCAGGCACAAAAATAGACATTTGCTTTTGTGAAAATTACCGTTAGCATTTGTATTTGTTGCAAGCAGCAGCAGCGGCGGCAGCAGCAGAAGAAAAAGTGTGGCATGCCGCCGCCTGCGCGCTTGGGAGGCCAACGGCAAGTTGTTGCTGGTTGCACGAGTGGGGAGTGGGGGACGGGGGAGATCCACTCACTGTAGTGGGGGGTCGTCGAAGCCAGCAGCTTTTCTGTGTGATTAATGCCACAAAATTGAGCTGCCTGCCCGACTGTCTGTCTGTCTGTCCGTCTGAAGTTCTTTATTGCCTCTTGTGCAGGAAGAGAGAGAGACAGAGAGAGAGAGACACACAAGTACTTGTGTATCTTTTGATTAAATTGATCTTAAACCGAGGCTAAGGCTTGTACTAAGTGTTAATCATCGCATTCTGTGGCGTTGCTTGCAGATATTTGCCGAGTGACTAATTCAGGCAGCAATTGGAGCCAATTTCCAAGCACTTTTCAGGTTTTTCCCCGAGAGTTCCTTGAGTTCTTCCCCTGGGGTCGGTTATCGCTGTGGAAATCCATCTTTGGAAAGTGTTCGACTAGCCACATCTATGGGAACTATCTTGGGCTTTGAGGCATACAAAATCCCTTAGAAATGTCTCATTTCATAGGGAAAAGATAGTTTTGCATCCCCATAAATATTATCCCCCCCAATATGATATATTGAAACCCCAAACTGATTCTTAATCATCGTTTAAGTCGTCAAGTCTTCGTGTTAATTGCGAGATACACTGAAATTCAATGAGTAATCGAAATCCGGAAATATATGGAGAGAGAGAGAGAGAGAGAGAGAAAAACCTGTTGTCTGAGTTGGGAGAAAAGAGTTTGGCGGGAGATTATTCTTTGGACTTTTACCTTTCCTTTCATATTCACCCCACTCCTCCCCTATATGGATTACCTCTTTATGGATTACTTATGGCTGTCAATCCGGTGGAAACTTTCATAAAAATCTATTAAATTTCATAGTTATTTTTGTTGTTGCTGTTCTGTCAATTGGCGACCCACACTACACCACAAAGAGGGAGGGGATGGGGGGGGCCTCTAACAGGTACCAGTTTCTGGCTCTGGCTCTGCCACGATCTAGGGCTCTGCTCTGTTGCAAGTGGCACGTGGTAACCATGGGAGTTCGTCCAGCCCACAACCCACAAGCAAACTTGTTAACGCAAGTTCCTCAGTTCTTGGAGGCCTTAAAGTAGTTCATTATACTGTTTTCTGTCGCTGTATCTTTTGTATCTCTGTATCTGCATGTGTGTGTCTGTGAAATTAGCATGAGTAATGCCCAGCAGCAGCGGCAACAGCAGCAGATACTTTCTGTATCTTTAGATGTATCTGCATGTGTGACTCTAGAACCGGGAACCAGGGACTGCCAGCCAGCCAGCCAGCCACTTGCTTGAGTCTCATTTCATTGGCATTTCGTCTGTCTGTCTGTCTGTCCGTCTGTCTGTCCGTCTGTCTGTGCCTGTGGTTTTGGCCAACTTATTGACTGAATGGTTAACCGGTTTACAGATACAGATACAGATACAGAAAACAGTCTCGGCCCATCAAACGTCACAGTTTTTTCTTTTCGGGCTTAATCATAATTTTTTTTGTGTGGATTTTTTTTTTTGTGGATTTTTTGGAATTCCACGTAAAATGACAAATCGATATTTTTCGGTCTTTCTATTTTTCTGCGAATCTTTTTTGCGCTTCATTTAGTTTAATTTATGTTTTGTGGTCTATCCTCCCCTCTGAGTCTCTGCTGCACCCTCTCCTCCCTGTTTCACTTCCGCTTTATTGATAATTCTGCTTATTTTTTTCTTTCTTTCTTTTTTTCACTCTCTACTGCGTTTTTCACGATTTAAATTTTGTTTATCAGAGCCCGCCCCAGCCACAGTGTCGGGGGCTCCCTCTCCTCTCCGTCTCTCTCTTTCTCGTGACTCACTGAAGCCAGGAATGGCGAATAATTGGTGATCCAGGGATGGTATACGAGGGGGGGGGAATGGGATACCACATGTGGTTCCCTGTAGAACACGTACAAGTGCAACGTTTTAACGGCTTTGATTTTGCGGGTGGCTAAAGAGAAAGAGAGGGGGAGAGGGGAAGAGAGCGAGTGCTGAAAGTGGAAACGTGGAAATTTGCACTAAAATTTACTTCGTTTTAATCCCACAACAAATCCAATGGATGATATTTCTCTCTCTACAACCAAAAACTTCATTAAATGCAATAAGAGTGAGAGATAATGGATATAGAATCTGTGATTGATCCGATAGATGAGCGATCAGCGGAAGAGCATCCCTCAATGGCGTGGAAATCGCTAACGATTGGGAGATTTGTCACTGAATTTGTGAATATTGATTAACAAATATTTCAACATTGGATGAATCATGCGAAGAAACCCCCAAAATAAGCTCCAATTTTTTTACTACTCGTATTTCTATTCATTCTATTCAGTTCAGCATTCATTCCATCAATTCATGATTCCGCACACGCATATACGTGATTCGAATGTTTCGAATGCTTCCAATGATTCGAATGATTCGAATGTTGTGCAATTTGTTCGGCCTACCATTGTACATATCCTATCCATAGAACAGTAGGAGCGACGTGCAATTAACATTTTCATAACTGGGCGAACTTTGACCCAATTAACGCAAGGAGAGAGAGAGAGATAGAGAAAGAAAGAAAAGGTGGGAGTTGGAGCCAGAGAAAGACAAGTGCAGAAACAAGACAATGCATATTCATGAGCGAAGAAGAAGTAGGAGGAGGAGGCGGAGGAGATATGATAATAAAACACGCAACCAAATAAATACAAAGAGCAATAAAAGACGAGGAAAATCAAGGATAGAAAAGAGAAAAGGGAGCTTCAGTGGATCGAAGATTAGCATACCCTAACACCTACCTCCTATAGGAATTACCTGTAAGGAAATATAACTCAGCACTCACTTTGGGTCAAGTGATCGAGAGGTGTCTTACACGAGATTTAAACCAACTGCAACGCGTACTTCCCCTCGTTGACATCCTTCATCAATGGGACCAGGGATCTGGCACCTGGAACTGGTGACAATGGGGGACTCCTGCAGGTCAGCAATCAATGCTGGAAGTCTCCCACTTCTCTCTCTCTCTATTCATTGGGGTATTGCGATTGAATCTCTTGTTTTGCGAGTTGCCAAACCCCCCAAAAGCCTCTTAAATGGATGGAATGGCAGGGTATATCAACAGAAACAATAATTGCTTCAGTTTTTCAGATGTTTCTGCTGTTGTTGTGTGTTTGTGCGCAGGCGCAGCCATCCATACAACTACAGTGATACACTCGTGCACGGGGAAGGGGCACTGGGACTGGCACTGGCGACTGGCACTGGCACTGGTGCAACACGACAACCAAAAAACATGCAAAATACATTAAAGCCAATAAGCAAATGAAGCAGGAAACAAGCTGCCGCCTGCCAGGCAGCAAAACCGAACCGAAAGGCAAGGCACAGACAGGCACAGCAGCGGCAGACTATAACTATAGTCTATAGACGACTTTAGACCCCATAAAAAGGCCCAACAATTAGCCAGCCACACAGGGGGAGGGGGTACATGGGGTACGGGTAGTACGCGAGTACTCAAAAGTAGGGGCTGCCGCTGCTGTTGGCTCATAAAAGGCATAAACTGCTCCGCTCCTCCAATGTCACCACTAAACCGAAACAGATAATGCGAAACACTTCGTAGTCGAAGACGGAGATACCCTGTACATAGCGACTGTCGACATCTCCGGGGTTTGTTGCCAACAGAAAGTCTTATCTCACGCTTCAGTTTGTGTGATTTGCAGGTGTCATGTGGGGGGGAATTGGTTTTGGATTATAATCTAATCAAACATCAGAGGTTTTTCCTTGAAGTCTCCCATTTGGAGAGCATGAATAATGCCAGTGCTACCCTTTGTGTAGGGCATACAAGAAACTAATTATTACGCAAATTTAATTTGTTGTAGACTTAAATTTAAAAACATTAACAGTTCGCGCAAGTCATTGACACGTTCCCTCCGAGCACACACACAAGTGGGAAAGGGACAACGCATGAGAGAGCGGAGTGGAGAGTGTGTATGTGCGTGTGGAGACTGTGGAATGGGAGAGTAGAACAGCGAAGAGCAGAGCAGAGCAGCGGAGATTCAACAGATAGCAGATAGATGGCGCTCGGACATCAGTTCTCCTTTCTCTTTCACACTTTCGGATGGACTGGACGTGGACCCTTCTCTCTGGCTCCCTCGCCGCTCTCTGGGCTAACATCCCACTCCACCTCTCTCTCGTGTGCACTTTCTGAGCTAGAATTGGATAGAGAGAAAGAGGGAGAGAGCGAGGGAGAGGAGAGTTTGTATTTTTAGAGAGGTTCACTAACTTTTTTTTGCTGTTTTGGGGCTTCCAATTTTGGCTTTGTTTTCGCTTTAATTAAATCTCTAGCCCTGACACTTTTTTCATTGACAAGGCAACCCCTACCCCAACCTCCTACCCCCTCCCACCTACCGCAACTCTTCTCCCACTTTCTGTAAAAATCCAATGCGATTTTTGGTTAAAAAACAAAAGCCAGACATTTTTTGCTGCCTTCAGCGGAATCTATGGGAATGGGAAAAGTCATCGAAAGAGGTGTACGCAAAAGGGGAAGGTGAAGAAGTGAATAAGCAGAAGAGGAAGGGGTGTACCATATACCATGTGTGTGTGTGTGCGTGTGTGTGGGGGCCACAAACGACCTTGGGGGAAACGATGAGTTGGTTGATTGCTGCTCTGCTCTGCTCGAAGCTCTGCTAACTTGTGCATTTTATTATAAGCAATGCCCCCTCTCCCTCTCTCTCTCTGTGTCTCTGTGTCTCTGTTGTTCCGTCCATCTGTTTAGCTTGTCTGTCCGTCCTTCTGTCCAGAGACGGACAGACGGAGTGTGGAGTGTTGGAGTGTTTTTGTGTGGGCTGCTGTGTGTGTGTGTTTTTTTTTTTTTGGCATAAATTACGAGCGAGTGTGCCGCTGTCGCTGCCGCTGCCGCCGCTGCTGCCGCCGCTGTAGCTTCAAAATTTATCACTTTTTCAGATTCAGAGGCGGCGTGTGAAATTTCTGCGGTCTGTTTAGAGATCTCCATTCTCCATTCCATTCCATGCCATTCCCATTCCATTCCGGCGATCCGCTCGGGTGAAAACCACAAAAAACAATAATAATAACGGCGGATGAGCAAAGGTCAGGTTTTGTTTTTTGGAGAAACAAACAAACACAAAAAAAAAGTGAAACAAATGTGAATAATTTTGTTTATTTTTCGGTTTGATTTCCTAATTGGTTAATTTCGGTTCGGTTCGGAATACCAGGAAATCTCTCGAAACCGCGAAAAGGCGTTTGGCGGAAATATAGAACGGGAACTGAAGCGAATACACAGGGAGATAGAGAGAGAGAGAGAGAGAGCTTTCACTCAAAGAGGATATCCCATTTCCATCTCTGTTTCTCTCTCTCTCTCTCTCTCTCTCTCCGCCGCATTCTATGACTCATTCTCATGAATAGTTGTCGTGGATTGGGGCTTTCCTTTGATGGATATTTGACCCACTTTTGGGTACCGCACCACCCCACCCCCCGCACAGAAACTCCCCCGTCTATGAACCGATTTCAATCTCATTTTGATCAAATTGCCGCCCACAAATCATCCAAACACACACATGCATACGCACACAAATGAGATAACTCTCTTGCGCGCACTCTCTCTCTATCTCTCCATCTCCCTCTGACGTCGATAAGTAGCAGCAGCAGCAACAGCAGCGGCGAACATGTCTGTGCTTGTTTATTGTCCATTTGGTTACAAGGTTAACGCTTTGGCGGCAACACTCGAACTTGTGCCATGCCATGCTGATGCCATGCTGATGCATGTGTAAATATTTCAATATTTTGTGGTCTGCCAGCCAGCCATCCATCCAGTCAGCCATCCAGTCAGCCATTTGGCAATCCAGCAATCCATTGATTAAATATGCAAACGAAGAGTTTCATTCCAATCTGTTCGCCTGTTCGTCTGTCCTATCTGCCGTGTCTATCTTTCCCTTTTACTCTACCTCTCCACTTTGCTTCACCTCCTCCCTCTCCCTCTCTCTCTGTTGGTTGATTACTCAGACATTTGTTTTTTAATGGAATTTCATGATTCCTACGGATTTTTATGGCCACTCACGAAGGGGCTTTTCATGGTACAGTCGAACTTCTGCCACTGGAAGCAGCAAAGAAAATGCAAAGAAAATTTATTGTTATTTATTTAAATTTAGCTGAAGATTTGATGACTATTTTTGTGGGGAAAATCAGTCCAGGAGCGGAGGAGATCACCTACAAAAAAGTTGCCATAAAAGTTGCCATAAATGTTGTCAGTGATCCATAAAGGTTTCTCCCTCTCTCGCTCCAAGGGATATTTCGTTTGTGATGCGGGAAATCCCTTAAGGGAAATTCCCTACTACTCTTATAATTCCCCCCTG
Organism: Drosophila azteca; assembly: GCA_005876895.1. Lineage (NCBI taxonomy): Eukaryota > Metazoa > Arthropoda > Insecta > Diptera > Drosophilidae > Drosophila > Drosophila azteca. Next base: position 4,370,496 of record VCKU01000014.1, on the reverse strand, counting down.
GTTTAGGTTCCCACCTATCAACAATTTACCTTGAAATTCCTCGTATTATAAAAGGATTATTGGGAAAATATTCTAGTTATGGGAATTCGCCATTGAAGAGGTTTCACTGTAGTCTTGTGGGGTTTTTTCCTGCCTGATTTTAATATCTATTTCTATATTCGTTTCCAGTGCTGCTGAACAATTAATTTATGAGTGAAAGTTGTGTGTCGGTTATTTTGCATGCATAATTTGCTGCAACAGAGAAAAGTCTTTGTCTTGCTGCCCCCCCAGCAGCAGTAGCAGAGGCAGAGTGGCAGGGGGGGTGCTGGCTCCACCATAAAGGGAATTGAACTTCTATCTAAACTTGCACAATGAATGAATTCCCCTCCCCCCTCTCTGCCACATGCAACCGCATGTTTATGGCTGGATGGCTGATGCTGGTTGCAAGTCGTCGCTTATCTGCATATAGTCTGTCGTAGGGGAGGTGAGGGGTGACACAGTGGCCACCATGTGACATCGGAATATATGTATATATAATATTTTATTGTTCCATGTAATTGTGCGAACAATCAAAAGAGTAACAGAGAGAGAGGAAGAGAGAGAGAGAGAGAGAGAGACCCGTTGACCCGCAGTCATCGTTTCTGTGTGTGTGTTTGTGGTTGTTCCTCGAATTCGATGGGATAAGGGATGGGGATAGGGGTAGGGGTAGACGGATAGAGTGTGGGATTTTATCATCGTCTCTGGGAATCACTCTTGCACTCTCCCACTCTCGCAGCATTCTCTCGATCTCTCCGGCTTCTCCATCCATCCATCCATCCATCTTTCCTGCTTAATTTCAATTTAATTTCCAATTACCAAAATGTGAACTCCATTTGACAGTAAAAGTGGCAGGGGAAGGGGAAGTAGAGCGGGGGTTGGGGTGGGGGATCTCTCTCAATTAATTAGAATAAAAACCCCAGTTGTGCCACACACACACACACCCCTATAAAAGGGCAAAAAGGAAACCGGAAATTGTTGACACGCAAAAAGTGACGTCATTATCAGCACTGAACACAAATTCTTCTGCTTCTTATTTTTGTTTTATTTTTTTTTTTGTACATTTTATGGCACTCACCCTCAACCTCCCTCCCTCACTCTCACTCCCTCTCTCTCCATTGAAAAGTAAATTATTATCTTTTGACACAATTTCCCATCCCGTATGCCTAAAGGGGGGTGAGGGGGGTGGTAGGGGGGACTGGGCTTATCTTTTTCGCACAAATAAACGGTACTTTTGGTGTCAACAATGAAAATAGATTCAATGACTCAAAAGGCGGAAATTTCAAGGTACATTTGTACAGCGAGACAGAGATAGAGATAGGGAGGGGGAGTGGGTAGGGGGAGGGGTAACCACTGATAAGACATGTCAATGCAAATAAATCACAAATAAATGAATAAACCCCAATTGTGTGATCGGTAATTGGGGAATTTGGGGGGATATTTTTAATAGGGAATGCGAATGGGAATAGGGGGAATTGTTAGAGGTCGTTTGGGTGTACATTTTAGAGTTGGAATACAGGGGAAATGTTATGGTAAATGTAGGAAATTAAGGAATAAGCTCTGAAGGACTAAATGAAGTCGAAAAAGGTATAATTTTCAGACATTTCCAATGGAAATTTGAGATATTGCATTGCTCTCTCTCTGTCTCTCTCGAATGAAAGTATGCGGGACTCTTGGGGGGGCCTAGAATGGAGGGAAAATTCTGAAAATCACGAATAAAGATGGCAAATGTCGCAAGAGGCAGAAATCTTGCAAATCTTAAAGAGTTTCGGAATGAAATCTAGGACTAATAAACTTCCACATTTCGCACACCGCCCCAACCCATCTGCTCCTACTGGGGGGAGGGGTAGGGTGAGGGGGTTGCCTTTGTCTGTGGCGGCTGTGTACCTGTGCCATGTACCTGCCACAAGCCGCATGTCGCACCACTCTCGATTGAGTAACCCGAAGAGGCGAGGCATCCATCCAAAAGGAAGCCACATTTTCTGCCACATTTGCTCGCTGGGCTTTTGTTGCATGTACATACATATGTGTGTGGTATGGTAGAGGGGGGAGGCATGTTAATTGTGGCAACAATCTTAGAGCTGCTGCTGCTGCGGCTGCTCCCACACACGTGTGCACCGCAATTCAATTACAACACTGGCAAAAGATACAAAGATACACGAGATATGAGATACAAAAACGCAGAAAGAAACCACAGCAGAGGCAGTGGCAGAGGCAGCCGCAGCACCACGCCCGTGCGATGCGTCAAAAGGTAGACACAGTGGAAACCAAACCAAAACCAAACCCAAAAGCAAAAGCAGGCCCCAACATGTGGCAGGGGCAACAGCCTCCAGTTATTGCCTGCCTGCCTGCCTGCCTGCCTGTCTGCCCCACTGGCCCACTGGCAATAGTGCCATAGTGCCACCTCCCCCTGCCCCTACCCCTGCCCCTGCCCCTCTGAGTGGCAGCAACAGCTGCGTTTTTGGCCAACTTACGCAATACATTTTATGCCCAGTTTTTTCAGCTGCTGTCTTTCAGCGGCTGCTGCTGCTGTTTTTTTTTGTCGATCAGCTTGCAAATTTGCAGACTCCGCATTTGAAAGGTGATTAAGAGGGGGGAAGTGGGGGGGCAGGCAGGCAGCCAGAAGGTTGTGAATGCTCATCAATTGCCAATTTGTTGATCGTTAGATTCATTCGTTAATTAACTTGGCAAAAGGCAATCGAAATGGCAATCGGAATGCCATGGAATGGCTCTCCTTTGGGGAGTGTATCTGTATCTGCAACTGCAACTGTATCTGTGCTCCCATATCTGTGGCAAGCAGACAGGCAGCATGGGCAGGCAGGGGCAGGGGCAGGCAGGGGCCTCATAAAACTCAAATGGTGCTTGAAATTTATTTAAAATGTATCTCTGCCTTTGGTCCGAGCTTCTATTTCAAAGCTGATGAATGTTGGGTAGTTGGAGGGCGAAGGGGGGTTTGGTGGTGTCAAAGGTTACACCTCCCACTCTCCCCCACTCTCTCCCTCCCTTTCTTGTAGCTCTCCTCCTGTCTCGCTTTCATTGAACCACTTTAACAGGCTTTTTAGCACTTGGCTGGCATTTTCATTAAATTGAATTTTACACCCACCCATCCATCCAGTCGGGGGGCAGGAGCAAAGGGTGGCACTGCCAAGTGCTGTCTGGAGTGGAGTTTTGTATATTTTGGGGGCCATATGCTCCTCCCCTTCCACCCCCGATAGTGGGTTTCGGGTGGAACTCAAGTGGCAGGGAGGCCGGCAGGGGTGTCGGTGTTTTAGTTGCCTCCACTTGATGGTCTGATGGCCCGATGCGATGGCGATGGTTAACCCAGTTAGCAAACAGCAACACACACACATACACTTTTTGTTTGATGTCCCAGTTGCCAGTTTTTTTTTACTTCGGGCCAGGCAAATGTATTTTTGGCTCAAATATTAACAGGCCAAAAGCGACTGTCGACGGAGTCTAGACATCGGGGCAGTATTTACCAACGAATTAATCGGGCTTTAAGTGCGGGGTTTTACCTGCCGCCAACGATGACTAATTTGGGCTTTAATTAGATGCGAATATTGGTCACAATTGCAGCAGAGAAAGTCTTTCCATTGGCTATCTCCTAGCCCCCTATCTTGGGCTCTATCTGCCATTCATTGAATCATTCATTCTCATTCAATATTTCACAATTCCTGGCCAATTCTCAGTTCCCAGTTCCCTGCTACCAATTACATTGTAGACTGGCTTTTAGATTAGATTCTCGTTGACATTTATCATCATATTTATTGGTGGGGGGTTGTTTTATGGCTGCTTCTATTCCAACGCCTTTCCGGTCTGGCATTCCATTCGCTCTTCTCTTCCCTTCGCTGGATGGCTATCATATGCGAATCACTTTGATTCCTTCGATCTGTAGATCATAAATCTATGAATCTTTCGACAGGTATTCGATTGAATAGATTCTAGATACATTCAATCATTCATTCATTCATTTTGTCCTTTAAGGTAGGTCCCTGTAAACATATATGTACATATGTATGTATGTTTATTCTCTGCACATTTGATGGCCCTTTGGGACAATTCCAAGTGATTTCCAGTGTTTTTGGTTCTTCTTTGTTGTGGCTTTGTTTCCATTTCCCTTTTGGATCCCAGTCAGCCTTTCTCCCAGTCATAGATTGTTCTTGGTATTATCTTCTAATTATTCAATTTCCTTATTTCCATTCCATTATTTCCTTCCCCCCTGCTCCGCCCTGCACTTTATTCTGGATCGTTTTGTGGTGTGTTATCTTCCCTTTCTCTCTCTCTGTCTCTTAGTTTCTAGCGATTTGCGTGCCATGCCCCAAAGTTGAGGCACAACTTGGGAAAACATGTCCAAAAGTTGCTTTCTTTTTTCTGTTTTTGAAACGCAAAAGGGGGTCCAAGGCGTGGCCAAGGGGGCGGGCACTTGACTGCATTTTGCACTGCACTTACATAATGCCAGATTTCTGCCTGCCGCCTCTCTGTCTCCCCTTCTGTTTCTCTCTCACTCTCTCTTGATTCTCTTATCACGCGGCAGCAGCGGAAAAAATGCCATTTTTTGTGTCAACGTCAGCTGCGAATGCAATTTTTTTTTTTTGCTCTGTGCCTCTGGGATTTTCTTTTGCAATAGTTTTAGTCGTAAAGGAGGAGGAGGAGGCAGGGGGGGATGTGGGGCGGTGGCTGGCAATGCGTTTTGGGCATCTTTTTTACCGAGGGAACATGAATACGATTATGATTATGATTGTTATTATTATGAATCTGTATCTGTATCTCTGTTTGTATCTGAATCTCTGTTTGTGTTTCTGTATGTGAATATGAGAATAATTTGCTGTCTGTGATTATGCAGAGACTTTAAATATGTCTACTATATACACACACGATATATACACACGATATATGTACATATGTATGAATCTCTTGTGACTCTCTTTGTGTATTTATTGCATTCGGTAGAGCTCTCCCAGGCTCCTCTTGGAGTTACTATATGATATGATATGATATCATATCATTTCGTTTCATTTCATTTCACCAAGTGGCATTGTTTTTATTGTTTGCTTTTCGAGCTTTGATTTTGTTTGTGTATCTGTCAGATACACGGATACACAGACACACGAGCCACTGGCTGGCAGTGTGAGTGCAAGTGCTGGAAATTGTAAACCGAAAGATGGTTTCTACATAACCCTACCCTACCCTACCCACCCTCTGCCTCCCTCTCTCTCGCTCTCCCCCTCTGCGGCATAGGTAGGCAAATCCGAATCCAAATCCAAATCGGAGGGACAGCTGCACTCCACAGAAGAGAGAGAGCAGAGCCAAGCCCCACAGTCCGTTCCAATTCCATTCCATTCCACTCTCCGATCCGATCCGCTCCTCTCTGGCTCCCCTCCCTCCCTCCCATTGTTGACTTTACCTTTGAAAAAGATTTTCACATTTTTTGTTGTTGTTGTTATTGTTGATTATTTGTACAAATTCAGCGATTTCTTCAGGGAGGAGGAGAAGCAGCAGGGGGAGGTGAAAGAGGAGCTGCAGGGGGAGGTGAAAGAGGAGGAGTAATGCTTTTGCTTTTGCTTTTTCATAAATAAAATGGGAATATGGCATATGGTTTGCTCAGACTTTTGTTTATTTGTTTATTCCTCGCTTGCCCTCTCTCTCTCTTTCTCTGTCTGTCGCTCTCTTTCTTTTCTGTGTGGATTTTAAAGCTTTAAAGAAGAAAGAGTAAAACGAGTAGGTAGTGGCGGAGTGTGGGGGAGAGTGGGGGGAAGGGGAGTGCTGCAACTCTCCAAAAAATGATTCACAAATATTTTCCCAAGCATTTCCATTGGCGCAATCATCGCTTGAAATCGGCCTCGAGGCCGAAATCAAAAATCAACATTCGATGACAAACAAACACTTCCTGCTAACCGACAACCGACAACCGAAACACCTGCAACATGCACACAGCTACAGATGTGCCACACCCCCTGGCCCCTGCCCTCCTCCCGGCTCTCTTTTAATGGCCTGCCTAATCGATTTCTCCTCCTCCTCTCCTGTCTCTGTCTCTCGCCTTTCTGGACAATTTTCTGTGTCGTTTTTCAGGCTCCATTAGTGCATGTCATTAATTTGCATAGAGAATCTGCTGTTGCATGCCACAACAGTTAGAATCAGCGATGCAGCGATGCAACAAGATGGCAAGATGCAACATGGCAACATCGCAACATGCTTCCAGCAGGCAGGAGGCATTCAACTCGTTTGGCGTTTGTCGTTTGTCGTTCGCCGTTTGGCTGAGTTTTTAATAACATTTTGATCGAATCTTCGCCATCTTCAGGCCATGGAGTAACGCCTCGTTTCGGTAATCAATAAAGGCAGCAAATGGAGTGGGGTGGGGGGATGGGGGTTTACTACTCTTCTGACTAAATGAATACCCTACGTACCCTACAAATAATGGGAGAAAAGTGAAGAGTTATAGAGGGGGAAAGCCCTCTGGCAGAAGGATTTTTTTAAGGGGAATTCCCTAGGATTCCTATGGGTTCTATGGGAGTATTTGCCCTAAGATTGAGTCTGTTTTTTGTATCCTGGCGACACCCAAAGATGCACATCAAAATGTGTGCTATAATCCTATTGGACCACATCAAATCGTATCTACTATCACTTAACGGAGATCTGCCTGGTTTTCCGCAATGAAATCTCAGAAATAATCAGCTTTAAATTAATGCACAATCTGAAACGTAAGTTTCTTTGTGCCTCTCTTTCTCTCTCGTTCTCGTTCTCCTGCTCGCTCTGTAAGCCAAGCCATCAAAAAGTAGAGTGTACGATGGCTAAAAAGCCAGCGGGCAAAACATGTCTCATGGACATCTCATACCCGTAAAGACACACACACACAGATACACAGATGCACAGATAGTTGGATAGATGGATGGATAGATAGTTGGTAGCTTCACATCATCAGGCACGGCGCATCGGAGCGGCAGTCGGTGCCTATCGTCACTTAAATTGCTATCATCTCTCGTTAAGCATTCTGATTTATGGCTGAGAATGGATGGGATGGGGATGGAATGGGTTGGAATGGGACATGGCACCACCACTACAGGATGGTCTTTGGCCACTCTGTGGGTATGGGGAGATGCTAGCTGCTCACTCACTCACTCAATTAAAACTGTATTAAATGTAAAATGACTTGAAAAGCGGCTTAAAAGACAACACGACAGCCATAGCCATAGCCACAGCCCCAGCCCCAGAGCCATCCGCAAGAGGATGGATGCATCATCTAACCAGGAGGAGCGTTGGGTGGGGTTGGGGCTGGGGCAAAAACCGGTAACCGGTTTGTTCAGGACAACTCAATCTCTTGGCTAAAAGCGTGGCTACAACGGGGGGCGAGAAGCAGAGGTTTCTGTGGCATAAAAAACAATTTGCAAGTTTTTTGATTAAAGTGGCAACTAATTGAAACTACGGCTACGACTACAGCTACGTTTACGGATAATTGTTGGGGGTTGGGTGTTTGGGGGGGTCCCCAAAGCATCGACTACGTGACTGGAAAAGTTAATAAATACTCTCGAGAGTTCTAAGCAGAATAAAACACGATAATCGATTGAAAAATGGCTAAATAATTTGTGTAAACTAAAGATTGAGTGGAGAAGCGTTCTTCGTGGTGGAAAAGTGTGTAAATCATCCAAGGAAGAGGTCTTTGCATTCGGAAATCGTTAGATCTCAGCCAGAGACACTCTCTTAGAGCTATATCATCTACGAGAATACATTAAGAGGCTCTTCTCTGAGAGATATCCAGAGAAGAGAAGAAAACGAGTGAAGATTCCATCTCCAAGTGCCTCCCAAGGATTTAGGATCCGTTGTGAATGTTCTACAGAGAGGAACAAGTTGAAATCTCTCTCAAAGTTGAGGGTTCATCTTCTCTTGCAAGGAGAGTTTGCTGCCCAAGCAATGTTCCTCTCTTTGATTAGTCACCTCTTCCCTTAAAGAATATCTTGGATCTTGGATCTATCTGCGAGTGTCTTTCGTTTGGAGAACACTCTCTCCTCTTCCTTTGATTAACAGAACTTTAGATGCCATCTAAAGAATCTCTCCTCTGGATTTCAGTCACCTTTTCAATGTTCCTTCGACAGAAACCTCCTCAGTTTGGCATCTCTTAGTAGAGAGAGAGAGGGAGAGAGAGAGAGCTCTTAGGAATCTCCCTTTTATAGAGGCCTTTTATAGAGTCTCTTTTACAGTGTGTGTGCCTCTCCTTTGGTTCGCCTTTTAGAATGGGTTCCAAACAAGTATAGATCTGTTGCTCCCCTCCTTCGGATTAGTCACTGCCTTAGGCATTTGCCAGACTGAGAGAGAGAGAGAGCGAGAAAGGGAGAGATATGCGATACTCGAAGTCGAAACTCGAAGTCGAACTATTTGTGGCATGATGTTTACCTTAAATACTTGACACTCTGATTGAGGAGCAGACACATTACCACACTTGAGGTTGATGCCACCTTCCCCTACACCTCCCCCTCCCCCTCTCTCTCTCGCTCTCTCCTTGGGCACCTCCTGCCTTCCTTTCAGCTGCACTCCAGACAGAGTCTCCACCCCCGCCGCCGTCTCTTGTGAGTGCCTTCTATTGTTTGATTTCATTGAAAGTCTACTATATATTGTTGAGGTTGTTGTTGTTGTGGTTGTGGTTGTTGTTGTGGCGGGTGGGGCTGGTGGGGGCTATTGCTTTTGTTTAAATAATCACTTTTCATGCGTCGCAGTTTGTTGACGCTGTGGGGCAGAGACAGACAGACAGAGACGTAGAGGGAGGGGGAGAGGGAGAAAGATGCACTAACCGCCAACGCCTTCATGGCCATCAGTAACGTCATCGACATCGGCATCGGCAATCGTCTCGGGGTTTCTCCCTCTCTCTGGCTGCTGGAAGAAGTGCATTAAACAGCCTTCAATGCCGCAATAATAAAACGTTTTTAAAGCAATGAATAATAAATGAAAACCCATGCCCCATGCCCCATGCCATGCCCCACATTTGGCCCCGATCTATGGCCGCCTCGCACTCCCCCCCACCGATGAGCAAAGATTAAAAAAAAAGACTCATTTTGTGTTGCATCCCTTTGCTTTGCAGGGCCGTCACACAAAGACTGGACAACTGGCTGCCATAAAGGTGATGGACGTCACCGAGGACGAGGAGGAGGAGATCAAGCTGGAGATCAATGTGTTGAAGAAATACTCAAATCATCGCAACATTGCCACCTACTATGGGGCGTTCATCAAGAAGAGTCCGCCCGGCAAGGACGACCAGCTGTGGCTGGTGATGGAGTACTGCGGCGCCGGCTCGGTGACGGATCTGGTGAAGTCCACCAAGGGCCAGAGCCTCAAGGAGGAGTGGATCGCCTACATCTGCCGCGAGATCCTGCGCGGCCTCAGCTACTTGCACTCGAACAAAGTCATCCATCGGGACATCAAGGGCCAGAATGTCCTGCTCACAGACAATGCGGAGGTGAAGCTGGTCGACTTTGGTGTCTCCGCGCAGCTGGATCGCACGATAGGCAGAAGGAATACATTCATCGGTGAGTCATTCATGCATTCATGCATCCATGCAGCTTCTCTGTCTCTCTCTGTGTTTATTACCTGCTAAACAACGTGTCTCTGTCTCTCTCTCGCTGTATAGGTACTCCCTACTGGATGGCGCCGGAGGTCATTGCCTGCGACGAGAATCCCGATGCCACATACGACAACCGATCGGACCTGTGGTCGCTGGGGATCACTGCCTTGGAGATGGCTGAGTCACAGCCGCCGCTGTGCGATCTCCATCCGATGCGGGCTCTCTTCTTGATTCCACGCAACTCGCCGCCGCGCCTCAAATCGAAGAAGTGGTCCAAGAAATTCCATGGATTCATTGACACGGTGTTGGGTGAGTCATCCTGCCATTCATCCCCCCATTCGGGCATCTACTGTTGCTGCTGCTAATCCCTTGCCCTATTTGCTTGCATTTACAGTGAAGGACTACCATCAGCGGCCTTATACCGAGAATCTGCTGAAGCATGGCTTCATCAAGGACCAGCCGACGGACCGGCAGGTGCGCATCCAGCTGAAGGACCACATCGACCGCTGCAAGAAGCGCAAGCAGGAGAAGGAGCGCGAGGACTACCGCTACTCGGGCAGCGACAACGACGACGATGAGCCGCAGCTGGCGGGCGAGCATAGCTCCATTGTCCAGGCACCCGGAGGCGACACTCTGCGCCGCAACTTCCAGCAGATCCAGGAGGGTCGCATCGCGGCCGAGCAGCAGCAGCACCACCAGCTGATGGCCCATGCCCATGCCCAGGCGGCGGCCGACCATGCCGCCGCCCAGGCCCAGTTGCACCAGCAACAGCAGCGACAGGCGGCCGCAGCGGCGGCAGCAGAGGCCCACGCAGCAGCGGCATTCGCCGCGCAGCAGGCCCAGGCCCAGGCAGTGGCAGCCGCCCAGCAGCAGCAGCAGCAGCAACAGCAGCAGGCACAGGCGCAACAGCCGCAGGCAAATCGACAGCAGAAACCGCCATCGGTACGGGTAGGAGTAGGAGTAGGCTAGGATCTCTATCCTTTAGCCTTTCAGTCTGGGGAATCGTTTGCTAACCCGTATCTTTTCTCTCTGTCCTGGTTCTATAGCGCCAGCAGATCGAGGAACCAGGTCCGCCGGCACGCCCACAAATACCACAGCGTCTGATTGTGGTGCCAGATCCACCGCATGCCAATCGGCCATTGCCACCGACCCCGAAGTGCGGCGGCGGCGGAGGAGGAGGCGGTGGCGGCGGCGGCGGCGATCAGCCAGCGGGTCAGACGCCCCAGCAGCAGCAGCGCAATTCGCAGAATAACTTCAAGCCATCGGTGCGTATCGGTAGAAGGAGATTAACGCAGGGCCGTTTCTGAACCACAGAGGGAGAGAGAGGAGAGGCTGTGCTGCTGATAGCAGCCACAGGGGGGTGCCCCTCTCTCTCTCGCTCTTTCTCTTTCTCCATCTGGGGAGGAAGGTCTTTGTAGAGCAATGACTCTAAAGCTCTAAGAGAATCTAGGGAAAGATCCTTTCCTCGTTGATAGAGTATGCATATCACCCACCTCTTACCCCCCAGTAATGTTGTTTCCCCCTTCAACCCCCCAACCCCCAACACCCATTCAGAAGTAGTTTAGATTCGTTTTTATGTTAACGCTCATAAGTAATCCCCCAATTTCGTATTCTTCTTTTATTTTCATGTATTTTGTGCGCCTACATATAAACAAACAAACAAACAAACAAACAATCAATCTATATATCAATGAATATCCATCGATTTATGATTTATATGACTCATGTGTAACATCCTTCCCGCACCGTTGCCCCGTTGCCCGTTGTTCGTCGTTCGTATTGTAAAACCAACCAACGTATGATTTTCCTTGAAACAAAATGTACACACCAACACACACACACACACACACACACATAATGTAATAACAACAACAACAGTTACCACCAAGGAGACCTGAGGTATGTGTCTGCAGTGCAGCGCTTTTCGGTTTCAGTTGAGGAAACTGTGAAACCAGCCAAAAGAAAAGAGAAGCCAAGCCAAGCAAAGCCGCCTGTTGCATTTGTTCTTCTTTTGTTTTTCCTCTGCTGTTTTGTTTTTGCGTTTAACTGCTTGCATTTTCCTATTTATAGTGTACATTTCCATTCATGTGTCCAGTGCGTTGGCGAACTGGTCGAGGATAGATTTGGGGCGAACTGCTGTAGGCCAAATCCAAGTCCTGGAATCCGTCCTGGACAAATAGTTTCGACTAGAATATGCCACGTCCTCGTAAGGTTCTCCCAACGCACTGCCACTGGCACTGGCCTAATGAATAACGATTGTTTTCCATCCATCTGTAAAAGCCCCCAAACCCAAACCCAACTCCAAACCCAATTCATGTACAACTCCATGGAGGTAACACCCCCAGCAGTAACACCCTCCCCATACTCTTCCACCTACCCAAAAAAACACTCCTGCACGTGCCACTAATACCACTTTTTGAACCTCCTCCAAAGAAGATCGAAAACCACAAAAAACTAATCCTAAAAGTAGCAGAGAATGGAGTTGACTTCAAACTAACTTTGAACAATAGAATTTTCTCTACTCAGGGAGAGATTTGTACATATGTAATCCCCCCCAGACTAACGAGAAATAATGTTCCATTAAAACTGTTCCAATGATCCCAAGATTAACGATAATCCTCCTAGCACTAATAGGAACTCCTCTCTGTTCCTGGAATCTCTCTAAAACCGAATCTAACCGAATTGAATCTCTGTAATGCTCTGCTCTCTCTCTCTCTCTCTCGCTCGCTCGCTCTCTCTCTCTCTCTCTCTTCTAACCCACGAAATTACTTGTCTGTGTTCTGTTCTGTAATCGAATGCAATTCTCTTTGTGCAACCGAAAGTTTTCTTGGCTTTCTGTATCTATAAGATGGAACTCTATGTTGAAGGAAAACCAATCTAATTCTCAATTATATTTCGTTCCCCCCCTCCCCCCACCCCATTGCCCCTACGATAAACAAACAAACAAACAAACAAAAAACTGTGGTATTATGTGCAATCTACACAAACACAAACAAACACACTACACACTACACACACATACACATACACATACACGAAAATCCTACGGAAAACTGAAAACAAAACGAAAATGTACTATATAAAAACGAAATGTAGGATCATTTGGATGTGTTAGCAGCACAATTAAATGAATTGGGCGTGGTCTCCTCCCAACAGCCGCAGCCACAGACAGCAGCAGCAGCAGCATCAGCCGGCGGAGGAGGGGCACAGCAGCAGCAGCAGGCGGCCCAACCGGAGGCGCCACCCCGCAACAATCGGGGGTCCGGATCCGCCTCGGGCGCAGCCGCATCGAAGCCAGCCGCCGTACTGCCACCGCAGTCCAACAATCATCTGGGGCAGCCCGTGAATCCGTTGGATCCATTGGACAGCAGCGATTCGGACAGCGAGCCGGATGAGCCGAACGATCGGGCCAGGAATGATGGCACTCTGTTGGCCAGTGATCCGCCCAAGCCGCTGTAAGTACCCCACACACCCACCCACACACACACACACACACACAAAGAAGGGGGCGTGAAAAAAGGAAAGGCTTTGAAATGCCATGCAAAGTAGATCACACGTATCAATCATCTCTCTCTCTATCTGTCTATCTCTCTCTCTCTCGCTGGATACTAACCCAAACTCTTCACAACATTCTTGTCTCTCACTCTCACACTCACACTCACTTGTTTAAACACACCATTATACACCCCACACCGGACACCCGACACCCCTGAACCGATCCCACTTCCACTTACAAACCCCCGCCACAAAAACCCCACCAACCACCAACACCTCATCGAAATCCCACTACCAAACCCATTGGAATCCTACATCAATCCTCTCCCCTCCCATTCCCCATCCCATCCCATCTCATCATTTCCATTCATCAACCAAAACGATTTGCCGCCCCGTTTTTTGTTGTTTCTGTTTTCCGTTTGGTTTTGCGTTTTGTTCAGACCCGAATTCTCATATAGGCCTGGTCTGGGACCCGTCTCCGAGGACGGCAACACGACAACGCCCCTGGGAAGCCATGGCAGCGGAGGGCCGCCCAACCGGCCACTGCCCCCCACGCCCGATGACGACGATCAGGCAGGCGATCGCACGCTGATCATGAAGCGCGTAAGTACTCGTAGAACCTGTAGAGCACAACAACCGATCTATACTTTCTTTATTTTTCAACATACCTACTGCATACCGATATACCGATACGATGCGTATCAGTATTCCGTATCAGTATTCCGTATCAGTATCTGTTTAGTTTAGTTTTTAGTTTAGTTTTTTTTCGTATTATAAAAGAATGAAAATGAGATGGAAAATCAATGTTCAGGGGTGAACTCAGTGAAGTGAAGCTAAGATCAGAGGATCAGAAGATCGGAAGATATAGGCCAGGCCCCGCCACACCCCACACCCGCCCCGAATCGTGAATGCGATTGTACAAATTGTAAACTATAGCTTTTGTAGGGTTAAAGGAACCAAAAACCAAATCTAATCAAACCAACAACCAACCAATCAATCAATCAATCAATTAAGAGTAATATAAATCTAAGTATTTTTCGACTTTTTTCGGTTGCGGTTTCTCCTCTTTTTTTAGACAAAATCTTTTTTTAAACAGTTTGATATTTTTTTTTGTTTTTACATAAATTTTTTCATTTAAGACTTAGCTTAAAATATATACTATTTTACTTACTAAATTTTGATCAGCAAATAATATTCAATTTTATTATTAATATATATATTTTTGAGTAATTTTTATATGGCGTAAAAAAAGAAAGAAAGAAAAAACAGTGTGAAATCTTTTTCGTGAATTATTCTTTTGTTTGTAAAAATTTATCTTATTCCGTGTTTATTTATCGATTGAGCGCAAAATGTGTGTGATGTTTGCATCTATGAAATACACATGCATATACAATATCTGTATATCTGTATCTACATACATATATCTATATCTATATATATATATGCACTGGTGCGTATAGAATGTCTTTTACACCGATCGAAGCAAATCGAATGTTGTATATATAGAACGAACAATTATTGCACCCTAACGACAAACAGATACAACACACTCTCACACATACACTCGCATAAACATATCTACCAGCTACATCCCATATCCATATCCATATCTTTTATATCTATGGAATGGAATGGAATGGAATGGAGTGAAAACAAAAACAAAAACAAAGATCTTCTTTCGCGAAGGGAGAATTCATGAAAAATGTTACATGCTGTTGTGGTGGGGCATAGAATCCACAATCCCCCTGCCCAAGCGCCCTCCTGCCCCTAGATCCAATATTTATTCGCCTCTAAGTATGCAACAGAGACAACAACCAAAAACCACAAACAACCAACAATAAAAAAACCAAAACTTAACACACAAATTCTTCTCTTGCGCTGCTACTTACAACAACAACAACAACAACAACCAACCAACAACAACAACATCTACTACTACTACTACTACTACTCCTCCTACCCGAAACAACCTCCCAACCCCCGATCCGATCCGATCCATGCAACACCACCACACCACCACAACACACAACAGAAACTCGAACAGAATATAAATCGCCTGCAAAAGTCGGCATCCGCTGCCGCTGTGCCACGCAAGGAGGAGGCAAAGCTTCTGAAGGACTGGGACTTTGATCGATTCTTTGCGAAGCCTGGAGCCAGCAATGGAGCGGCAGCAGCAGCAGCACGTGGCAGTGGCAGAGCCAGTGGCAGTCGCAGTGGAAGTGCAAGCAGTGGCAGCCCCACAACGACGGCCAGCCTCAGTCGCAGCTCGCAGCAGAGCACGCTCAAGGTGGAGACGAAGCTGCAGAGGGCCAGTGTGGCGGAGGCCATCACCAGGCCAGTGCCCAGGGGCTATCAGCCGCTGAAGGGTGCCACAGGTGCCACAAGTGCCACAAGTATTGCCAAAGAAAGGGGACCTGCCCCTGGAGTCCTCGTCGCTGGACTGCCGATGAGTTCTGTGCGCGGCTTTCGGCGTGAGAACTCGGACTTCTTTCCGCTATCCAAGCGCCACTCTGCAGTGCTGAGTGGCACCACCAGCAGCAACAACAGCAGCAGCAGCAACAGCGGAGGCACAGCCTCCACGCAGCAGCTGCAGTCGCCGCAAATGGTTCAAGCTAACCAGAGAGCCAGTGCCATGTACCAAAGGAACAGCATTTACAACACCAACACCAGTAACAGTGCCACAGCCACTCCCGCAGCCACAGCCAGTGGCAGTGTCAGCAGCAGCAAGAGCAAGACAGCCTCGCCAGCAGCAGCAGGAGCAGGAGCAGTGGGTGCCAAATCGTCGGGAGCAGGAACTCCTGCCACGCCTGCCACTAAATCCAGTTGGGCGAATCTAGATTTCTTGCGTCCGCGTCGCGAAAAGACTGAATCCGTCATTGTGTTGCAGAATGCTGCCTCTCGAGCCCACCAGCAGCAGCAGGCGCAGGCGCAACAGCAGCAGGTGCAACAACAACAACAGCAACAACAACAGCAGCAGCAGGTAAACGTTCACAGCTCGCACAAAAAACAAAAAAAAAAAAAAAAAAACAAGAACTTCAACAATCAACCTTCAGAAGAGGCAAACAAACATTTATTTAAAAAGCTGCTACACCACAAAAAAAAAACAAAAAAAAAACCAAAAGCATATATCGTTCTTCCATTCCAATTGTGTTTTGTCTTGGCGCCAGAAATATAAACGTAAACCAAACCCAAACTACTTAAAAAAACAAAACGAAAAAAGCAACAAAAATGTTTTAAATTTACCATCGCTCGCTTCTCTCCCATACTCACCAATAAACACCACAAAACACTCGAAACACACCACACCACAACACACCACACCAAAGCACACCACCAGGCACATGGCACATGGCGACTCCGCTGGCTGGCTGGCTGGCGTTCGCTCGTACTCGTACTCGTATTGTTAATAACATTTGCACTAACAGCCTCCCTCGTAAATAACACCCAGCCTCACCCGAACACACAGACACACACACAAACACACACTCAGAAATGCATCTGTTGATAATGAAAACTGATGGAAGAGACTCTGTGGGAGACTATCGTTAAAACAGACTGTACCCTTGCAGATTCATACATTTTTCATATTTACTACTGCTTTTGTGAGAGATTTCTTCCTGAATTCTATTCAGAGACAAAAGCTTGACGATTGCAGACGATGCACTCTTTTTCTTTGGCTGAGATATAATAGTAGCCAGATCGAAATTCCTGCTGATTCGAACTTTTACTGAGGCTTGAGCTTAGTCTCTTATATTCTTCGTTCGATTCCGTTGGTCCTTACTGGACCATGATGAAATTTTTTAAAGGTAGTATCGTCCGCTGTGGCGAGGACCATCCACGCTCTCGTGGCTTTCAGAGAGACAAGCGCTAGAAAGAGATGGCAAATGTCTTACGTTCTGCAAACTGACAAAAGGGATGGTCCTCGAAGGAGATCAGATGTAGCGATGACCGAGAGCCACTGCTGCACTTTCGTAAAACCCTCTGCAAGGAGTATAGCACAATTCAAATAAAGCAAAACTCGTACATATATTCGTGTATTCGTATTGTGTGTTCCACATATTGTTTCATATATATATTGTATATTTAATCGTATCTTTTCATTGCTTGAGCATGTTTTGGTTTCCATTTGATTTGATTTATTGCATTTTTCATTTGTATGATCATTTTAAGTCGCTAATCTCTAATACTAATCGCATCTTGGGCTAGCAATTAACCATCGCAATCGACTGCTCTCTGCTAACTGGTTGGTAGGGTAGTCTAAACAAGTCTCTAATCAAAAACTGTACATAACCCTGATCGCAAACACCCCACAAACAAGAGGCAAAAGAATCGAATGCTAATGAGATTATGTGATCCAATCAATAGAATACTCGTAGACGTAGAACCGTAGTGCAGGTTGAGGCTTTTTCCTATACTCAAATCTACTTTAAACATTTGATAAATTCTGATAAATAACCGAAAATCCTCCTCAGATAATGTAGTTCCAGTGGGGAGGGTGGGTTATATGTATAGAGGGTATAAATTTCGATTCAATGGGGTTTACTTTGCTCGTTTTGCAATTGTGAGTTTTTCCAGGGTGTTAGTTAGATAGTTAGATTATAGAACACAGCAAAGAGAAGAGTGCAGGCGCTGCTCTCGTTATTGATTCTTGTTCTTGTGTTCTGTAATCTATAATCATATATGTATGTATAGTATATATAGTAGTAGGTAAGAGGTTAGGTAGTATCTGTCACTAGTATCACTGCCATTTTTAACCTATGTAAATGATAATGCTGTGCTGCTGTGCTCTGCTCTCTGTATTCTGTAATCCGTATTCCGTATCATCAATTCTATATTCTATTGCTCCCCACATAATGCTCCAAAATTGTTTTAAAGCTTTTCTGTGCAAAGACGAAACTTGAGAATCAATAAAAGTTTGCTGGTTTTCATCTGGTTTGATAGAAAGAACGATTCCAATATATATACATATGTATATGTATGTATTATGTTTATTTGTAATGTTTAAGCCCCTCCTGGGGGGTGGGGACGATGGACGATGACCTCCTGGAGTTGTTCTTGCAACTTGCAACTTGTGCAACGTTTGCCTGCTGCGTTGAGTTGTGTTGCTGCCCCCACTTGTTGCATTGACCCCTCTCCCCCATTTGCTCCCCCCGTTTGTATGATAGTTTAAGTGCTTTACATGTGTCTAGCTTTAAAACAATTTTGAAACAACCAAACGAGAAAAAGAAAGAGAAGGAAAGAGAGACACAGAGAGAGAGAGAGATACATTCTATATACAGCTGTGTTCATTGAAATAGCAGTGCTGCACGTCACCACCTTCAAACTCATTTTAGAGATATTTTTAGTCTTCCAAATTGAGCAAATGATACTTTTTTAGAAAGCTTGGAATGTAAGCATTATAATCCTGAAGAAATTTCATTACATTTGCATTCCATCTTCTTTTTTTTCATTACTTTAGACAATTACCCATGAAATCTGCTGTTCACTGAAATAGCAGTGCGGGGTGAAAATTATTTTTTAAAAATTAAAAACCAAACAAATAAATTTAAAAATGTCACCATCAGTAAGCTTTATTTAGTTATTGAATATTTTGATAAAAGACATTTTTGGATATAGCGGTACTTTTATTTTTGGAGCATAATAGAAATCATTGCTGGGTCCAGAAGAGGAGACCTAAGAATTTGACTAATAACTAAGGGCAGGATGCTTATAGCGATTGCAACTAAGCTGTTTTAGAATCTCACTATTGTATATAAACTAAATAACTATAAAAAGTAGACTGAAAATCGCGTTGCTATACGAAAAATTACGATTTTAGAGGATGGCCGTCGATATTTTTGTACGCTACCCAATTTCTAGTGAGCTTTCGTAAGTGTTTTGGATCATTGTCCTACTAAAAAATTCTTCTCAAATGTAATTTTCAATTGGAATATGACTGTAATGTATTCCCAAGTACACATTTTCGTCAAATTTTTGCCAAAACAAAAGTTGGAGATACTAACCCAAATGGGCTGCACCTCAAAGTGCGCAGCCCAGATACCAAACTCAGTTTTTTCAAAATTTTGTGTGGTTATCTGGTTTCCGTGAACGCCAAACATATTCTATGAAGTCTATCTGAGTATATAATACCATTTTACCCTGATCAGCCCATAGTGTTTTTTCGCTGTAACACAGGCCAGTCCATATGCGTTTTTGCAAACTTGAGTCGTGTTCCCATGTGTTCTCAAAAACCAAGCGCGTAGCTTTATTGGACTTCTTGCATTTAAATATTGTGTGATCAGTCATCTACTAACTGTCACATAGCTGACATAACGAAATACATTTTCTTTCATATTTTTTGAGGGTATTGTAGGCTTGGTCGGCCTGTATTGCTCACTTTGACCAACCTGTAAAAGCGTCTTTTTCGACTAGCAATTCGATTTTAAGTAAACTTTTTATAGTTATTTGGTTTAAATACAATAGTGAGATTCTAAAACAGCTTAGTTTCAATCGCTATAAGCATCCTGCCCTTAGTTATTAGTCAAATTCTTAGGTCTCCTCTTCTGGACCCAGCAATGATTTCTATTATGCTCCAAAAATAAAAGTACCGCTATATCCAAAAATGTCTTTTATCAAAATATTCAATAACTAAATAAAGCTTACTGATGGTGACATTTTTAAATTTATTTGT
Source organism: Drosophila azteca (assembly GCA_005876895.1). Classification (NCBI taxonomy): domain Eukaryota; kingdom Metazoa; phylum Arthropoda; class Insecta; order Diptera; family Drosophilidae; genus Drosophila; species Drosophila azteca. The sequence continues at coordinate 4,350,769 of VCKU01000014.1, read as the reverse complement.
TTGGTTTTTAATTTTTAAAAAATAATTTTCACCCCGCACTGCTATTTCAGTGAACAGCAGATTTCATGGGTAATTGTCTAAAGTAATGAAAAAAAAGAAGATGGAATGCAAATGTAATGAAATTTCTTCAGGATTATAATGCTTACATTCCAAGCTTTCTAAAAAAGTATCATTTGCTCAATTTGGAAGACTAGAAACATCTCTAAAATGAGTTTGAAGGTGGTGACGTGCAGCACTGCTATTTCAATGAACACAGCTGTATGTTTTAGATTCTAAGCTCTACTACTATAAAAATGGATATTACACGCACACACATACACACGCCACCTCCCGCACACACACACACACACATTGAGTCTCTCTCTCTCTCTCTCTCGTTGGCTCTCTCTGTTCGACTACTACTATATGTACACACATCTCTTTTTATATGTATGTATGTATCTCTATATATCATTTGAGGCTTTCGTAGAAGAAGAAGAAGAAGATGGGGTTCGATCCACAAACATATAATATAATATATATATTATAGTATATAATATCTCCACACATATATCCATTAGGCCATTAGACCATTCCGTGTCTCTTCTCTCATTGGCATTCATTTATTTTGTGCTACGTTTCTTTCTTATTCATTTTGTTGTTTCTTCTTCTTATATATATCTGTTCGTTACTCCTCCCAACTGTATCTATCTATCTATCTGTTGATCTATCTATCTATACTCCCAGACAAAACATTCTCTATGTAACCCGCCCGCCCATTCCCACTACTTAATTTCATTTTCCCCAAAGCCTCCCCCAAAGTGCCGTTACTTTTCTTCACCTTAATAAACTCTCTGTTCTTCTCTTTTGTTCCGATCTCTCTCTCTCTGTCCCATCAGAATCGCGGAGTTGGCGGCGGAGGAGGAGGCAGCGGCGGCGGAGGCGGCGGCGGCGGAAGCAGCGGAGTGGGTGCCGATGGCAGCGTTTTGGGTACACCCGGAACCCGGACCAGCAGCGTCCTGCCCGATCTGCTTAGCCAGGCATCGCCAGCCACACCGCCACGCCATGATAAGTCATCCAGTGAGGAGGTGAGTAACAGCCACACAGCCACAAAGCTACAAAGCCACAAACATAACCATAAGATGCATAACCATAACCATATCCATATACGTAGATATCTGGATGTATGTATGGGCTATATATATAGATATATCATATACATATGTACCTTTTGTGTGTTCTACTACCTCGTTGTACTCTTTTGTTTTAATCGATTATTTCATTGTGTTCGTAACATTTGTGTCCTCTGAGTCCTTGCCTTAGTTATAACTGGTCCTAGTACCGCTGTCTGTTTGTCGTCGGAATCGAGTCATTCGCATTGTCGTGTCCACAGATGGGATCCGTTTTAGAGTACCTTTCGATTAGATGAGTCGGGGAAACACTAACACGGGCATACAGATGGGACTTGGGGGGATCTTCAACAGGGAAGTCAGTGGTTCGATTCGACCTACTAACATGCCATGTATCCCCCACTCAACGTATCCCCTAGAACTAGAACCACCCCCCACTAATTGTTAACTCTCACCCCCCCCCGCCTACACCCAGAAAATACATATTTGTGTGACTAATAATGCCCCAAAAATCAAAGGAACTGAAACAGAACCACATCCTAGAGGACGGACATATGTACATGACACACACGAGTATGCGACCTTTGACCTGGGAGCAAAGTTTCATTATGAAGAGAGTGTAAAACAGTGAATTGGTCGACAATTTAGAAAACAAAACGTATCTAAAAGTATATATTTGCATGAAGCATGACTTTAAAAATTAGTCAAATCAAAATTAAACCCACAGAAATTCAAAAAAAAACCAAAGAATTTCTTTAATCCCCAAAATTTAAAAAGAAAAGAAAAGAAAAAAAGAAAAAAGAAAAGAAAAACACATACACAACGTTTAAACAAATTTCTTCTTCTTAATTGTGCTTTGTCTTTCCGCAACGTTTGAGCTGATGGCCACTACGATATATTCTAACCAATTACAAATCAATTACCAATCAAATACCAAACAAACAAAACATTACAATAGTAAGTATATGAAATAAACAAAACAAAAAACCCCCTAAAAACAAAAAAACCAAAAACCAAATACCAAACACCAAACACCCAACAAAAAGCATTAGCTATAGCCCCCAAAAAAACAAAAAACAAAATACTCTTCTTGTGTATAATTTTACTCTCTTTATTCCCAAACAAACAACAACATTTTGCCACCAAACAAACAAACAAACAAATCAAGAAAGCGCCTCCTCCTCCTCCTCCTCTCTTTGTGTATATTCATTTTCACAATTCTCACACCCCCCGCCCCCCAGCTGTATGTGTCTTATCTTATAAGTTCTTTCAAATGGCAAAAGGGTAATCCCCCCACCACCCCTAATGTATTCATACAATTATCTGCACCTAAATACATAGAGGAATGCTTTTCAGTTCCTCTCTCTCTCTCTGTACATCCCATCTCTTTCATTGCGGATATCAATCTCTCATATATGTACATACTATTATCTTGTATCAGTGGAGAGTGCCCACTGTACCGAGAGCCTCACTGTCACTAACAGCAGATTTGCCTACATCCCATTCCATTCCCCCAATATCCAACAGGGGAAAATGTATCCCAAAAGACACACACACACACACATACACCCACCACACACACACGCACACACAACATAGTATAATTATGTTGAATATTTTTGATACCATTGGCCTCTGGGGAAAGACTAAACACATATCAGTATTACATTTTACATTAAATATTATTTAACACGTTTCTTCACGTTTCCACGCAAACTGTTAACACACAAGAATGAGTTGTTATCCCTGTTATCCTTTTTTTGGCTATAGTTTCAATTATTCGTTAGTTTAAGCATCCCCTAACCCACACCCCCACACCCCTACACCTTTGTAATGCACTCTACACACACACACACAAGCACAAGCACACAGAAACCCCTACCTCCACTACCTCCCTACCTACCCCCCTTCGCCTTCTGGGCCATCCCGAAAGCATGTTGTAATTTATTTACTTTAACTTTATTCTTTTTTTTTACATCTCCAGACTAATTGTAATTTTTTCTTTGCACTTTTTCTATTTTTCTTTTTCTCTATATAATTACCAATAAACAAAAACAAAAACAAAATCAATCAATCAATATAAACGAATAATAATCGTTAAACGAATCGAATCGTATATCGTCTATCTATCGTATTGCGATATGTCATCCAGTATCAAGCGGCCATCAGTTCATCCGTGCATTCCACGCCATCGAAATCGTTTATCGCTAGCAGCGGCTGCAGCAGCGGCAGCGGCAACGGCAACGGAGCCGTCGGTGGCCACGGCCTTGGGGGTGGTAGCGTCGTCGGTGGGGTGATTATTAGCAGCAGCAATAATTCGCCACAGTCGACGATATCGCTCGCCTCGTCCTCGTCGAATTCGCGACAGAACTCGCCCAAGAATTCGATCAGTAAGACGCGTTCCTCCAGCAGTATTACTAATTTATTGCACAAATCTGCTTCTTCCTCTACTGCGAACATCATTCTGAACCATCTGACGCCCTGCTCGCCGGCGACCTCCTCGAATGCGGCCTCCTCGCTCGCCCACTTGCCACCGCACGCGTACGCGCTGCAACAGAAACAACGCAGTTTCCTTACCTTCGGTTTCGGGGCCGGCGGCTCCGGCCCGTCGCGTCGTGAGTCGCACGTGAATGTCAATGTGACGCCCACCTCCCACGAGGCGGCCAACGACACGCCCGAGATCCGTAAGTATAAGAAGCGCTTCAATTCGGAGATACTCTGTGCGGCGCTATGGGGCGTCAATTTGCTGATCGGCACCGAGAATGGCCTGATGCTGCTCGATCGTTCCGGCCAGGGGAAGGTAAGCAATCTAATCATCTAGAGCATTATACACCAAAAACGATTCATTGATTTGCTGCTGCTTCTGTTGCAGGTCTATCAACTCATCTCAAGACGCCGCTTCCAGCAAATGGAAGTGCTAGAGGGTCAAAACATATTGGTTACCATATCCGGCAAGAAGAATCGCGTGCGTGTCTACTACTTGTCCTGGCTTAAGTCCAAAATCTTGCGCACCGACGGACTCTCCGATGTGAGTAGAACCGAACATCAACGAACGAATCAACACTTGAATAATGTGTGTCTAATGTGTGCTTAATGTGGTTTCTAATCGAATAGCAAGTGGAGCGTCGCAATGGTTGGATTAATGTGGGTGATCTACAAGGTGCTGTACATTTTAAGATTGTCAAATACGAAAGGATTAAGTTCCTAGTGATTGCATTAAAAGACTCTATTGAAATATATGCATGGGCTCCCAAACCATATCACAAATTTATGGCATTTAAGGTAGGTCCAGGTCACCCGTTGGTCACCCTTTGGTCACCCTTTGGGGTGTTATTTTGTTTAATACAAATTTTCTATGATTTTTTCATAGAATTTTGGTGAATTGGAACATCGCCCGCTTTTGGTCGATCTCACAATTGAAGATCAGTCGAGACTGAAGGTGATTTATGGCTCGGCCGAGGGTTTCCATGCGGTTGATTTGGATTCAGCTGAAGTATACGACATATATCTTCCCAAACATGTAAGTCCTAGCCCCAAATCTGGGAGAGACTCTATTCCCATGCTTTGCCCGCGAATTAACCAATTACTCTCAGACTCAGGGTGCAATCATTCCGCATTGTATTGTGGCGCTTCCGAACTCCAATGGGATGCAACTGCTGCTGTGCTACGACAATGAAGGTGTCTACGTGAACACTGTGGGTCGTGTTTCCAAGAACATTGTCCTCCAGGCAAGTACCACTCGCGCACATTGATTCTGGCTCATCATTCTAACAAGTCCTCTCCTTTTCTTTTGCACTTGCAGTGGGGAGAGATGCCCACCTCAGTGGCCTACATTGGCACTGGGCAAATCATGGGCTGGGGCAACAAAGCAATAGAGGTGAGTGCTGTCGGAGAGTCCACCTTTGAATGGTCTATAGTTGCATTAATTGCTTTGAATTGCAGATACGTTCCGTTGAGAGCGGCCATTTGGATGGTGTGTTTATGCACAAGAAGGCGCAGCGCTTGAAATTCCTTTGCGAGCGCAACGACAAAGTATTCTTCAGCAGTGCCAAAGGTGCTTCATCGTGTCAAATCTACTTTATGACGCTCAACAAGCCAGGCATGGCCAATTGGTAAAGCACTCCGCTCTGCTCTGATGATCTTGGCAGGCATCGATCGACCCAATCCAATCCAATCCAATCCAACCCAACCGCAACGCAACTCAATCCAAAAAAAGCGATAAGCGATCGATTTGCTCAACCAGCAATGCATAAAACATTTTCTTCTTATTTTACAACAACAAAACCCACAAAATATCTAAAGAGAACATACACACCCACAACCACACACACACACATACACACACACATAACGAAGATAATTAGTGCATAAAAGTTAAGTGAGATGAGACGATGACGATGATGATGATGATGATATCCTATACAGACGAGAGAGAGACACAATTGAAAAACCAACATTCACCACAACACACCACAAAAACAATCATGAACTTGTGCTTATGAAAATTCACCACGACAACGTTTCAATTAGTAAATGTGCTAAGAAAACTCGATCCACTCACTTGGAGGCGCGGAGTGCGAAGCGAGCCTATATATATATATTAAAATAATCTATTTAATATTTAGAAACGAAAATGTCAAGCTCACTCGCAGAGGTTTTTTTCGTCAGAATAGAACAGAACGGAACGGAACGGAACACAGAAGTCAACGATCTATCTATATCCTTTCGATGATGTATGTATATTGACGTTACATAGCTGAACCCTGAACCCCACAGATTGGGATCACTCAATCACAATCCACACAACACATACACACACACACACGATTCAAATCCATTTCAAATGTCGTTTCGAGTATGATTTCGCTTTCAAGTTAAACTTAAGTTGAAAAAAACAAAACAAAACAAAAGAAAACAGCAGGCAACGCAGCAACCGAAAATACACATATGTATGTATATGTATATCGAATTTTTGCAATGGAAAACCAACACACACATATACATATATATATATATATATATATATAGTATACATATATAAATGAATAAATATATGCAATTAGTTTTTGTTCTTGGTATTATCAAATAGAATTTATTTGTGCGTTTCTGATGATGATGACGACGATTACATATGTATGTATGTATGTTAGTGTGGAAAGCAGAGGGGAATTTATACATAAATTGAATTGTCTGTATGCTCATTTTTATGAAGAGAACAAAAACGAAACGAAACAAAAAAAAAACAAAGCAAAGCAAAGCAAAATAAAACGCCATTGTAAAAACTAAGTGATAAAAACAAAGTAAAAAAATTAAATAATATTAGAGCGAACGAGCGAGAGCAAGCAGAAGCAGGAGCAGAAAGAGAATAGAATGTTTAAAGCAAAAGCCGGAACAATTATAATCTGATTTCATGTAAAATAAAGCCGAAAGCAACACAAACACAAACAAAAACAAAAAACAAAAAACAATGCTTACAACATTTGATGCATAATTAATGGAAATGAAAGAGAAGACGATGACGATGACGATCACGATGACGGAGACGGAGACGGATGATGCACCATGACGTTTATAAGGAGAGCACTACCTTATAGCAAACGAATTGGAGGGAATTACAAACGAGAAACTAGTTAAGCTGCATTTTTTTACTGAACTTTTATACAGAGCAATGAAAACGAGAAAAACAACAAAAAAAAAGGAGCAAATTTGAGACGAGACGAGCCGAGTAGAAGAGGAGAAGAAGCCTAAATTAAACCAAAATTCTATAAATCGTAGCATGTTAACAATGATAAAAGATAAAAGAAGAAAGAAAACCCATTAACAAACAATCTCCGCTTGTTGTACTGTGTGCGCATTTCCTTTGTGTTTTTAACAAGCTTCAATATGAAAAAAGGTCACGATGCAATATGTATATCTCTCTATATCAAATATGTATAGAACTCTTCTGAATTTCCCACACACTGAATGGATTACGATATTACGTATGTTTTCAAATATGTCAAAACTCCATCTAGGAGTCTAGTTTTTGTGTTGTTTTCTTAAATTCCTTCCGCCCTCTCTACCTCCCTCCCTCCCCCTCTCCCCCTCTCCATTCCTTCGCCACAACCACACCACACCGCAAAGGAATCGGAACGTAGGACACCGACACGACACACCCCGTCTCATTATGAAATATTATATTTAAAATATATTTTTTTTTTTTGTTGTATTTGTATTTGTATTCCCCTATTACCCCGTATTTAATAATGTTCATCAAAACGAAATGGAAAACAAAGCTGCACTAAAATGCAAATCTAAAAAACAACAGAAAAGCAAATGAAATGAATAAAAGAATTAGTAATAAATGCTTACTTTATTTCTAAAATAAAACAAGTAAAATGATACAGAAATGAATGTAAATCTAATTATTACATATATATAATCTCAAAATTAAAAAGAAAAAAAAAACTATATCAAAACGTGGTCTTACTTATTTACATATGTATGTATGTGGCTAAGAAAATTTAAATTGGTCGATTTCAATGTGTAATACATTCGTGTATGTTCGATTTATTTTTCTTCTACTTTGCAATTCGAGAGATGCAACAATAACACACAGTTCACAGTGCCAACGAAACGACGTTTGCCCACGAAGACGATCAACTCTCCTGTCTTCTGCTCTGCTGATGAGCCTCTCCTCCCTCACAGCTCTTGCCGGACGACGAACATAGCGAAAAAGGCGATGTAGCGATTGAGAGCGTAAGGCAGCAGCAGCAACGATGCATTGAGAGTAATGTTTTGTAAAGAGATAAACATCGAAACAATCTGCAATCTACAAGATACCAAACCATTTTATTTCCTGACCAAAAGCCCAGAATGAATTTTTCCGCACAACAAAAGTGGATTCCAACATTTTGATTTAAGCATTCATTAGATGAACTTCTGGTGTGTCTCGTTAGCCTTTTACATTGTTCATTTACTTACTTTACTTTGATAAGCTTTTTTCTCAAGAAAATCAAATTCTCCACATATCGCTGTTCGCTACTATATACTTACTGCTTTGAACAGCGTGCTTTAACACTGTCATTTAAATACTTGGTGCGCGCCAAACTGTAGAACGGTAGCGCTAACAGCACCTCCTCAGCCGGTAACAGCGTGCTGTTAACGCGCGGAAAACAAACGAAGTTGGTTGCGCTAGCTGTCACTATGACAATTTGGGTTTGTCTTCCACTCTTTCTTTTCTTTTCTACCCGAGATTCGGTACGTAGCGTACTGTTGAAATTTTAATCGTGCTATTTTTCGCAAATATCGCAACATCCTAACATAATAATAAACAAAAGTGCAACGGGAAGTCTGGCACCGGCCACGGCATACAATATTTAATAGAATGTTGCGATGGACGAGCGTTAAATTGCGACGGATGTTTTGGTGTCCATGGCGGCACAGAGTGTTGTGATGAGTGTATATTCATTTTTTTTTTGTTTTTTCGGTTACAGCAATGGGTCGCGTTATTCGTGCACAACGTAAGGGAGCTGGTTCCGTCTTCAAGGCGCACGTCAAGAAGCGCAAGGGAGCCGCCAAGCTCCGCTCTCTGGACTTTGCCGAGCGCTCCGGCTACATCCGCGGTGTTGTCAAGGTAAGTGCTCTTAAGCTGTCAGAAATTGGCCATATATATTAATGTAAATGTTATTTTGTGGTCTTAGGACATCGTGCACGATCCCGGTCGTGGCGCCCCCTTGGCTGTTGTTCACTTCCGTGACCCCTACCGCTACAAGATCCGCAAGGAGCTGTTCATCGCCCCCGAGGGCATGCACACCGGCCAGTTCGTGTACTGCGGCCGTAAGGCTACCCTGCAGATCGGCAATGTGATGCCCCTGAGCCAGATGCCCGAGGGTACCATCATCTGCAACTTGGAGGAGAAAACTGGTGACCGTGGCCGTCTGGCCCGCACCTCTGGCAACTACGCCACCGTGATTGCCCACAACCCCGACACCAAGAAGACCCGTGTCAAGCTGCCCTCGGGCGCCAAGAAGGTTGTGCCATCTGCCAACCGCGCCATGGTTGGCATCGTCGCTGGCGGCGGTCGTATCGACAAGCCCATCCTGAAGGCCGGTCGTGCCTACCACAAGTACAAGGTGAAGCGCAACAGCTGGCCTAAGGTGCGTGGTGTTGCCATGAACCCTGTGGAGCATCCCCACGGTGGTGGTAACCATCAACATATTGGTAAGGCTTCCACAGTCAAGCGAGGCACATCTGCTGGTCGCAAGGTCGGTCTCATTGCTGCCCGTCGTACCGGTAGGATTCGTGGTGGCAAGGGCGATAGCAAGGACAAATAAGCTGTTGACCGACGTGGAGCAGGTTCCGTCTAAGATCAGCGTGGCAGTGTTGTTGTGTGTTGCGCTGGTTGAGATAATGCAATTCTATATGGAAAATCGGTATGTTGTCAGCGTAAACTTGACACGACGGAATAAAATATATTTGTAAAGAATAGTGCCATGCGTTTTATTCAAATTTATTTGGGAGACAATAGTATTTGGGAGCAGATAAATAAAATGTGCAGCTGTGCTTCCCAATTTGTTTATAACGAAATTATCCTGGGAATGAAGCTGTTTATGATTAAATTTAGATTTTCCTTGGATTTGGCCCTAGTAAATGTGCTGATTGATTGGATTTAATAAAAAAATTGTCTGTTTAAGAATTCCAAAATTGTTCATTGTTATCTTCACGGCGCGCCTCATTCACTCAGTTTGAATAAGGGGAATAGTGGTGCTACAATCAAATGTGGCCGAAATTTTAGAGTATTAATTTTAAACATGAAACCACATTCGCCGACCCTGGTAGAGTTTTCAGGGCGTCAACAAAGCTCACTGGTGCCTAGTAGTTAACAGCACAATCGTTAGCATTAACAGAGAAAATCAATGACGTTGTTGCTGCTATAATGACGTTTTTGCTGCAATAATGACGTTATTGATGCAATAATGAAATTATTGGTGAAATAATGAAGATATCAATTAAATAATGTAGTTATCGATGTATATCCACAATTTTGGTATTTTCCAGCACTTTTTAGTATTTTTTATAGTATTTTGTTTAACCAGTTGTTCGCCCGATTATATGTTGGGGGTTCGGTGGGTTAAGTTCGAACAAATCGTGTGCTAGTGCCCCTTCAGGGTAGAGCTGGTGAAATATCGATGTTTTTCGAGGTAACAGTTCGAAAAGTGCTGTGATAATATTATAAAAAATATTGTATATTATTAAAGTTAGGAAAAATAAACAGTTTTATTAAAGATCATTTCGATTTGAGATTATTTTCATTTGGGATCATTTGGAGTACATACATATGTACATATATCTTAAAATAAGTCTTGATATTTGTTAAATCAAAATATTGTTTAAATAACAGAGATTAATTAATTCGAGATCAACATTAAACTTAGTTTTAAATATTTATCAAAAGCTTAACTTCACACCTTGTTCACTTTTTTTCCACCAATAATGTTCTCTTGTGTGTACGTATCTTTTAAATTTTTTTCACTTTGTTTTTCTTGCAATGTTCTCCGTACCTTATCTTTTTGAATATCAACCAAATTGCAAAAAAAATGGATTTTTGAAAAAAATATATGTAGATATTTCCTTTTTCATCGCAGCAATTGCTCACTTACGTTGCTACGTGACATCCCATGCTCACTTACGTTTTTTACCGTTGGCAACATTTATTTGTATTTATATTTATTTTTTGTATGTGCCCCGAAATTAGCGACATTTTTCATACCCCTTAGGAAAAGATATTATAGAATTTAAGAAATGTTTGTTTTACTAGGCACCAATTATTGCAGAAACTAGTCAGTCTCTATCTCAGAAAATCGTACGTTTTTAGTCTTCTTATGAAGACTGAAAATGGGTTTCGGGATCGATATGTTAATAAAAAATTCATCAAATGCATTATTGGGTCCAAAATTGTAAATACGGACAAAATACAACATTAATTACGTTTTAAACCATCTAGAAAAAAAGAATTTTTAACTTAATCAAATGAAAAATTATGGAAATGATTACGTATTACGTAATTACGTAGAGAATGGAATGAATTTTGAAGCCCTGTTAAAAGTCCAATATTATGTTAAATTTGTTAAGCAATTGTCAAGCCCTGTTCAAGCCCTGTTAAAATCTTGCTATTCGCGCCAATATGTCCATACCACCGGTTAAGTTTCCAAATGACGTGACATTGCATGCTCACTTACGTTTTATACCTTGGCTTAAACGTCATTTTAGAAACAATCTAAAAAGAGTCACTAAACTTAACCAATCTTGTAGACAATTGATTCATCAATCGTATAAAATTATGTGCTCAGGCCTGAGGGTTCTAGTTAGCTAGTAATATAATATAATTAAAATTTTATACCAGAGCCGACTAAAATAATATCGATTAAATTTCGGGGTGTCTGGCAAAAAAAATCGATGCTTGAAAAAACTATCGATGTCTGCAGCTCTAGGATAAAACAAAAAGCAAAAATTATTTATTTTCCACTGTCCGCTGCGCTGCTGAAAAATGGATCGCACTTTCTACGAAGGGTGGCTAATTAAGTCGCCACCAACAAAACGAATTTGGCGTGCAGTAAGTTTCCCTTTGGACTCGTCTGGTTCCAATTCCGGGATATTTAAGCTAGTTAGCAGTTTTCCCAACTACCCGAATAATAAGTGATCTGATCAGTGAAATGTGCATCAAAGTGCAAACCGCAAAGCTTACGGTAAACAAAGCAAAGAAAAGCAAAGAAGAGATATATTCCCACAATCTCCAACTGGAGGAAATTGTTTTTGCCAACTCTCCTACTATACTGAGTCCCAAAAGAAAACGCACCAAACTAATCGCAGTGGCATTTTTGTACAATTACTCTGTGCCTCTATCTGAATGTTTGTGTCTGTGTGTGTTTGTATATGCCTGTTTGTGCCTGCATTTGCTTGTCATATTGTAATTCATTAATAAGCGGCAGACTGGCTGATGCCGCTGCCGCCGCGGTCAGGGGAAGCGGAAATTGATTGAAATGCAAACAAGCTAAAACCGCAGAGAGAGCAAGTTTCCAGTTTATATTGTAACTGAACTGCAAAATGTGAATGAATTTTACGATAGCCTCCGTCTTCCGATGCGCTTGTACATACATACATCCATACATACATATGAGTGTGTGTGTGTGTTTTGTTTGTTTGTTTGCTTACGGCGTGGGAACATGTTTTGGCGCTGGTCTAAATTTACGCTTAATTAATTCTTTCGTTTAATGTTTACTTTGCTTGGGCCTCGATGTGCGCCGCAGAGGCAGAGGCGTTTGCTCGCTCGTGTATTAAATTACCAGCAACTGTTGCGTTTAATCAAATTATATTCTGTTGAATTTATTCAAGTAGAAAGTATGCACAAAGGCTATGTACATATGCATGTACACATATACATATATACATTTATGGAGTATGTATGTTTTATATGGATGTACTGGATGTACTGACGATAAGCCACATCACGCACCAAAACCAATCCAAACAAGTGACTGGAGGGAGCAGAGCCGAGCCGAGCCACAAAAAACAATGACGCACTTGTCTTTCCAGCTTGTTATTGTTGTTTCTGTTTGCTGGCATTTCTAGGGGTGGGGGGCTGCCTCTGTTATGCCCGTTGTGTATCGTGTATGTGCATGCATGTGTGCGTGTTGGTACATTTGAAACCACTTATAACGGAACCAAGAGTTCCAGGAACCCGCTGGCGTCCCACTACAGCATGGGCCAAGGCAAGGTATAATTGGTCGGAGGTACGGCAGTACGGCAGAGTGGGAGCCAAGTCTACCCGTAGACCTGACCTTCTATTTAATAGTGTTTGTCCATTGGGAAAACACAATGCATATGGTTTCACTGTACTTATAAGAAAATATTAATGCCTTTCGAATGCCTCAAGGAAATTAGCTCGCGTATATCCATCTCTCTGGGGTGCCAATTTCTGGCGCTGCCTGCTTGTGTGTGGCATTATGTTTATTGTTTATAATTCAATTAAGCGTGAAATTCGGAAATTGAACAGACTACAGAATAAACACAAACAGACAGATACTATACAACTCACACACACACCCAGACCCACACCCACACCCACACCTACAAAAACTTAAGTCCGAGCTGGAGTTTAGCGATGACACAAACCCAACAGCAAACGCCACCCCCACTCCACCACACATCTGTTTAGCAATCATTTTAACGGCACTCTGTGGGAGTGTGCATCTCGGGGTGTCTGTGTGTGTTCGCTGATTACCCAAGAAAATGTCAATGCAAATATGATTCGCGGAAAAACAGCAGCGACGCTGCTTACTCACCCTTGATACGAGTAGTGGTCGTCGCTCCTCTGGACAGTCGGCGCCAGAAAAGGCTGCACCCCTGATAGCTGTAGCCGTAGTCGTCCGTCCATCCGTCTATCCGTCCATCTCTTCCATAATTTGTTTACTAACTTAAACGCTTTGTTGTATTCTCCTATTTCTTATGTTTTTGCAGCGCTGGCGGCGACGCTGGTTCACGCTGAAGCAGGGCGAGATACCCGAACAGTTCTGCCTTGAATACTACACCGATCACAATTGCCGCAAGCTGAAGGGCGTCATCGATTTGGATCAATGCGAGCAAGTGGACTGCGGCCTGCGGCTGGAGAATCGCAAGCAGAAGTTTCAGTACATGTTCGACATCAAGACGCCGAAGCGCACGTATTACCTGGCTGCCGAGACAGAGTCTGACATGCGGGATTGGGTGAACTGCATCTGCCAGGTGTGTCACCTGCATGACACCAAGCAGTCGAATGAGCTGCCACTGGGCTCTGTGGGGGCAGGTGAGAGAACCTCCCATAAATAAACTAAAACCAACCTTATTCGTATCCAATTTGTTCCCGCAACAGACGAGAACCGCACGCAGAACACTAGTTCCAGCGGTGGCCTGAGCAACTCCACACAAAATACAACTACCACTTCGTTGCACTCCTCGGCGGGAACTATCGCCGCACAGGCTACGGCAACGGGTGGAGCTGCCCAAATGCGTCGACCGGTGGTCATTGATCAGCAGCCACTGCCGCAGAATCCCGGCAACAACAACTCGGACTCGGTCTACGTCAACACGGAGTACAGCAATCGCGAGACAATGCTGTGTGATGGAAACTTCGATCAGCAAGACTTACTCTCGGCCGCACAACAGCAGCCGCCCCCCTCGCCGGCCACGGCCCTCTACTTGAACCATAGTGCTTTTATCCAGGCTCAGGCTCAGGCAGCGGCTGCAGCCGCCGAGCAGCAGCAACAGCAGGCTGCCCGTCTCGCGGTCAATGCGAACGGAGTGGTGCGAAAGCTGCCAGAGCATCTGGTGCTCACCCAACAAACCCTGGCCGAGGCAGCAGCCGAGCAGCAGCATAGCAGCGTGCAGGCATCGCCAGCCCTGAGCACCGCCTCTGGACCGTACATACCCATTAGCGAGTGCTTCTCGGGCAGCCCCAAGTTCCTGCCGGACAACCACCAGTCCGCTGCAGGCGTTCCTGGCACAGATGCGCCCATACCAAACAATCCCACAACGCCGTTGAACAATTTGGATCCCAAGTTCTACGATACTCCGCGTAGTCATAACAATATTGGCCTCAATTTGACCAATGACCAGTCCTACTCCCCCAAGATTACCAACTTGAGTCTGGTAAGTGGATATAAATACAGATTTAGTCGGATTAGCCGACTAATCGATGAATAATCATCAATATATTCTACTCTTTATAGCAACAGCTGGCAGCCAATTCTGCTAGCAAGCAGCGTTCCGACTCTGACTCGGAGAGTGTGTTCACCGATGACGATGAGTGGGCGCATCCCCTGCCACTCCGCGAGAATGTGGGTAAGTAGTCACCTCACCTACACTCCACCCTGAATTGGTAAATATCTAAGATTATTCATAGATCGCAGCACCAGACCCTCGGATAGTTCCATAGAGAACGAGTCATTCGTGCTGACCTACTCGCAGCGCTTCTCCAAAATGCCCGAAGATGGTGCAGCCGGAGCTCCGCCCCCTGACAAGCAGTCAAAACTGACGGCCGCATCATCTCTGGCAGATGCAGGCGACCATCGCACATTGGAGAAACTGGCAAAGGTGTTGAAGAACAAGAATAATCTCATACTAGACTTTAAGGAGAATGAAAAGTGAGTTAAGCAAGAGACCACTGACCATCAACAACCAATCAAAATTAATCCCAACCAATTTAACTCAATTCTAGAATCACTCGGGATCTGCCGCAGCTTTCGGACACGGAAAACACGTCGCCAGCTATTGTGGCCCGTCGGAATGCAAACTCCGGGTTTATTGAGGAGAGCTACGACATTCCACGCTCCCACCAGCTGCCCTACTACAATGTCAGCCAACTGCTGGGCGAGCGACCGGTCACCAGTCCGCACAACAGCAACCCCATTGCTGCTTCAACGCCCAATTTGATGGCAGCAGCCGATCTGGCTGCAGTTGCGGTGCCAGTAGCAGTGGCAGCAGCCAATCCCTGCCAGACGCCGGCTACAATAGCAGCCTCCTCACCAACAAGTGCGCGTACGCTGCCCCGCCCACACTGCTACACTAATGCGGCGCCCACCAAAATGGAGGGAAATGTGTTTCGGTACGATTTCATTGAGCAAATGGATTGTCCGCCAGTGAATCGGAAACTGAAACCAAAGGTGGCCGGTACTCCAGCCGTGGAGGATAAGCCACCGGAGGAGTTTCCAGCCAAGCCACCGGTGGGCGTCGAGCATTTGACCAGCAAATTGGGTGCGGCCCAGCTTCAGCCGATTGGGCCGCCAAGCGTAGATCGCAAGTGTAAACCAAATGCGTACAAGGTAGGTCTGAAAGAATCTGATCTTTCCCTAAATGCCGACTATAAGATTCCTTTGTTCCATTTGTTCAGCTTGGTGCTTCGGCCACCATGTCGCCATCGTCGCGTCGCTCATCCGGAGCACCACTCTCCATGGTGCTGCCTCACGAAACCGATGTTCACTCGTCGGCGGTGGCTGCCTACTTCCATGAGACGCGCACATTGCCACGCCAGCAACATCGCCCGCATCCCAACAGTCCTGGCAGCCTCTCAATGCAGCATCAGCGCACAGCGTCGGCAGTAGCTGCCATGATGACCTCCTCAGGCGCAGCGCCGAAGCAGCAGCCGCAGGCGCAGACAGAGCACAAGCTGCAGTATTTTGATCTGGATGTAACCAACAAACCGCCCCTGCTCAATCGATCAAGCATGAGCGTGGGCAATCTCTATTCCCAGGGTGGGAACGCAGGCGGTGGCATTCGTCTGGCAGCGGTGGATGCGGTCTCAGCCCGGGCTGCTGTGCCCAGCAGCGTGGTCTATAATTCCGTGGACTTTGTCAAGACGGAGGCATTCAAGCGGATACGCGAGGAGCGCAACAAGGACAGCAACGAGGGCAAATGATTGGGTCTCCGTCTCCCTACATGACAGTGTGCAATATCCAAGGACCACGTTGCGGATCCAAACTTCTGTAGTGCCTACACCAGGGGCCAGCCCCCATTCAAAACGCTGGCCCACAACAGTGCAAATTCAATGTGGCTTTTACATTTGTTATCATTATCATCTCGAAACACACACCCACACACACATCCATTGAATATGTGAAACGAACACAAGTATCTATCTAGTGATAAGCTGGCACCTTGTGCGTTTTATCTCATTTTGTGTGCTTCCTTGAATCTGTAACCCTTGTAATCTGTTGTTCGTTTCGTAATTCGTAATTCAATCGTGCTTCCAACACTTCCACAATAAAGATACATATGTATGTAGTCGATAAGCGTCTGAATCAAAATGCAAACATGACAAGCGATTTTAGTGCTAATTTTACAATGCAAACATTTTATATACACCAGCAACATATTTATAAATACACGATGCTATAGCAACGCAACAACAACTGTGTTTCGTTCAAAAACAAAGTCTGCCTAGAAATATTACTTGGCAACAGGCAATCGGATAGCAAACAATAAACTCCAAAAAGTCTACGTCAGTCGGAAAATATATTCAAGTTCGATTTTAAAGTTTTACTATTATAGTCATATATTTCGTTAGCCATGTCGCTGGTCTATATCACGCACCACGATGAGAACATCTTCGATTGTGAGCAAGAATTTGTTAATCAAGGACCCACCAAGCCTTCCAGAGTCTATCTTACCAGTAAGAACTGTGGAGAAACACCCCTTAATCCTTGAAGCCTTAAAATATACATCTTTCAGAGACTGCAATAAAGGGAGCTAAGTTTGCCAAGGCTTTGCGCGACCGCTTGCAAGCGGAGGATAAGAAGCAGTCGGTCGTTTTGCAGAACGATGGGATGCGACTTCTCACAGATGCCAAAAAGGCCCACCACCGCACCATGGGATGTGCCCATATACCCATTAATCCGCCGTGCGCTTATCTTCGCAAAAACCAGGGCATCAAATGGCGGCGTGAGAACACTCATGTCTGTCCTAAGGGAGAGAAGATGCCGCCGTTGCCAAGCATCGGTGCCAAGACGGAACCGACACTGGTGCCGAATTTCATACAGCGGAATATCCAATGCGCCAAACGTACTGTGCCCTGTCCACCGCCTCCGCGGTACATTGACACTCCAGTAGGCACACGACACAATCTGCTGAACTCTGGCCTGCTGCCACAATTCATTTGCCGCAAGAACTTCGGCAAAGTGCCCATTTACCTGAAGAAGACCAAGAAAATGCTGACCGAGGCAAATGCAATCTGTTCCAAGGAACAGGCACGTCTGATGGAGCTTTGTCGCGACGAAAAGGAATTCTCGAAAACGGCCACCGCTGTTTCTGTCACCTCTATAAATTCTCCACCAGAGGTGCCTGGCTTGCGGATTGTGGATCAAGCAGAGCGCACCGAAATTCTCGAGGGTCTGCGTCAGAGCCTGAGCGACATGACCAAGCAGTATCAGTCCATGTCGCTGCTCATCGATAGCGTGGCCAAGGTGCAGCGCAAAGGCAAGCTGGAGAATAATTTACGTCAGGTGGAGCAGGACATTCTGCTGCTCGAAACCAGTCCAATTATTTATGTTTCACTGTATTAACCATATTTTATAAAAACACGACATTTTGCCAGCCACGTGTGTGTGTGTCGGCATCTGGTAGTCTGGTCGCAGAGCCTCGACCGCTGCCAGAGACGGACACACACACGCGCGCCGCAGTCACTTAATGAAATTACATAATAAATTTAATGTTTACGCAGTTGCGAGATCCATTGTATAGCTTCCATGGCAGCAGGGACACAGCATAGTAGAGCCTGGCTCATACAGCTGCAGTAGCTTCTCCTGATCCACCAAAGCAGGACGACTGCACAGGCTGCAGTAGCGTCGATCCAGGCTAAGAGGGAGCTAAACAATAGATTTAAATTAATAAGGTACTTCCAGTGACCCGTTTTGGGCTATTAAACCCACCTGCAGATAGGAAACACAACACCGTTCCTTTGGTTGCTCTTCCTCTGGAATTGCTATCACATCTTTTCCCAGCTGGGCATGCAAATCATCAAAGTTTATGTTCATTTGTTGAACAAACGCCTCTTGAAGGCATTGTCTGTCGCGCGAGCCTTGAATATTTGGTAAGGTTTTCGTTTTGGGGGAGTCTCGTCCCTTGTGCGAGTCTTCCATCAGCAGTTTCTCCAAGCGTCGCTCCTCTGCAAGCATACAGTGCGCAGCCTCCTTTTGGAACGGAGTTAGTTCCTTCAGAGAGCATAGGTACTTCAGTCTCAGTCTCATGTGTGTCATGGCCAGCATTGCCAGAAGCAGCTCCATTTCCTTCTGCGATTCCTCCGTCTGCAGTGTCAGCCCGACCAGATTCGATCTCATGTGGAGAACAGTCGACATGATATGGTACTTCAGCTGAAGCTGATGCTGTTGCGATTCCGTGGCCTCCTTGTCAAACAGGAACGTCGCCAATCGATTGAAATCTATGAATTTCAGTAAGTTCTTACTGCTGTTAAAGATCTCCAGACGCAGTTCGGCCAGCAGATCTGTACTGTTATTGATGGGCGTGTTGGGTTCAAAGGCGTCTGCCAGCCGGGTCAGTATATTCCTGTTGTGGATGATGCCCACGCGTAATGTAAGCTGATTCCGTAGAGAGGTTGCGTAGATGTTACCCGCATATTCCTTGTTGGGATGGAGAAGCACTGTAAGGAGGCTCCCATGTTTGCTGCTGAAGAGCCCAATCATCTGGTAGTCATCACAGTCGTCTATAGCTATCGACTGCATAGATGCATTGAGCTTCTCGTCCTCTTGAGAAAGGTGTATTCGGTATAGCTGACTTGTTGTCGTGGCCACAGCAAAGCTGGTGCTGTCCAACGTACAGAGCCCGGTGATCTTCATGCCTCCTACATAGATGCGCTTGTGCAGCCACTCTTTGCCTTCTTGCCAGGGCATGCACCAAATTGCAAGATTTGCCGCCTTGCAGATGGATATATAGTAGCACTCTCGCTCCGCGCATCGCGTTATTATCGCCTTCTGAAGTCCCATGCGATCTGCTTTCTCCCACACAGGCCGTATCAAAGACAGCCCGGATTCTTCATCATTGTTAAATCTGTAGAGATTGACAATTCCAGACACGTCGCCCACCAGCAGCAGATCCTCGAAAGCCAGCATATAGCAGATGCGGTTCAAAGAGGTGTGCAGCACGCGATGTTGCAGCAACATTCGGGCATCAGAACTCAAGGTAAGACTCCATAGAGTGCCGTTGGCTGTGCCCAAGATGATGTCATGTCCGTCACTGGACTTATCCGCAGGACGCCATGTGAACATCGTGATCCAGGCGCGATCTATGAAAGCCTGAAACTGCTTGAAGTTCCGTATTTTCGAAACATTCCTTTCAGGCAGCAGAGTGTCCCGCAATGTTGTGGACACATTCAGGCCGTCTAGTCGACTCCAGCGAGTGTTTTCCGCGGGCTTGCACAAGAGTGATATGGCTCCATAGGTGTTTAAGGTGGCCAATAGCATTTGTCCATTGGACAGGACCTGTGGCGACCATTGGGAGGCCACCAGTCGGGACTCTGGCACATCTATGGAACAAATCGTCACATAAACCGGATCTAGCGATAACTGTTGGGCCTCCAGCACATGACAGTTTTCATAGACGTCCACAAGATTTACCCCTGTGTGCAATATATCCAATGGGCGCTCATTTACGGGCGATTCCAGGCAGCTGATGACAAAGGGAAAAGGCACATGCCAGCTGGCCTTGCTGGTCATCTCCAGGCAGATGACATCCGTCTTGGCGCCCACCAGGGTGATGTTGTCCCCATCGGCTGTGTACGATACGAACTCCCGCAGAGCGTCTTGCTTGATTTCTCCTTTGATTAGTTGACGGAATCGCAGGGTATCCGACGTATCTATAAAAGTTCTCAAGCGTACAGAGCGAGCAAAACAAATGCTAATAAAACGCCCAATCACATCACACAATCGTAAAATGCCATGTGTATCACTACGGCGGCACCCATACACTCACCATTTTGGCATACGTCTGTCACGCTCGATTCAGTATCTTTTGTCATTTCGGCTTCGGTTTTCGGTGCGCAAGGAATATTTGGCTACACGGATACAATGTGTGGCAAACGTGGTGTGGATTTCGTCAAGCATGTGGCCGAGTACGCTGCCAGCAAGGGAGGCTTCGATCGCGTTCTTAAAATGGTGAGAAATGAATGGAAAAAGCAAAATAATTCCAGCGAATTATTTGAAAACGAAGCACAGCAAATAAAGAAAACAGCTGTAGCGGCCGATTACATAACTGCTGTACATGTATCGATAGTTGACCGCGCATTTAAAATTTTGCAGATTACAATCACTGGCGGCGGCGACGGACGAGCTATTGGGGAGTTTACTGTGGAAAAGGAGCACCTCAACCGCCAGGGAACCTTGCATGGGGGTCTAACGGCCACCATTGTGGACAACGTTACCACATATGCGCTGATGTCAACGGGATCCCATCCAGGCGTTACAGCCAATCTGAATGTCAGTTACATGTCGGCCGCAAAGCCAGGAGAGGTTGTTGAAATAGATGCTAGAACATTGCGTGCAGGTCGCAAAATGGCGTACTTGGACTGTGTTTTGAGGCGCAAATCGGATGGAAGAATTCTTGCCAGCGGGGGGCAAGTAAAGTACGTCGATTTCGACTCGGAAACTTAATTATTAGAACTTGAAACCAAATTCAATGCACAAAAAATTTGAATAAAACCATTTTGCGGAGTATGCACCATCCATTCGATTGACCTATCGATAGGCCTGCAGCTGTTTTTGTCAATGACATTAAATGCAGTTATTTGGGTTGCGGTTCGTGAAGTTTGAAAAACTCATGTTCTTTGGCATAGGTAATATTCCCCCTCTAATAGGGGGATATCTTTGGCAAATGAAGAACCTATGCAGCTATTAACTTGTTTCACATACATATGTACGTACATGGCTTAGTTGATCCATCCACTCAATTATTAGTTGACTGGATCGCAGGGTATCCGGCGTACCTGTAAACATTCTCAGGTGTGAAACGCTGCAGGCGTACAGGGCGAGCAAAACAAACGTGAATAAAAATACGAATCCCATCACACACCCGTAAAACGGCACCCATACTTTCACCATTTTTCATTATTTGTGCCGCTATCTGCCGAGCGTTCAGTTACTTTTGTCATTTCGATTTCGGTTTTCGGTGAGCGCGGAATAGGTAGCTCCACTGATAGAATGGCGGGCAAACGTGGTCTGGATATCATCCTGCAGATAGCCGAGTATGCACCAAGTAAGGGAGGCTTCGATCGCGTTCTTAAAATGGTGAGAAATGCTAAGAAGGAAAGGCTAAAAGAAGATACTCATGAAAGGGCAAAACCACGAATATAAAATTTTGCAGATTAAAATAACTGGCGGCGGCGAAGGGCGAGCTTTTGGGGAGTTCACTGTGGAGAAGGAGCACTTGAATGAACAGGGGATCTTGCATAGCGGTCTAACGGGCACTATCGTGGACAACATTTCCACATACGCGATGATGTCAAAGGGATACCATCCGGGCGTTACAGCCAATCTTAATGTCAGCTACTTGTCGAACGCAAAGGTAGGAGAGGTGGTTGAAATAGAAGCTGGTACAGGGCGTGCAGGCCGCAAAATGGCGTGCTTGGATATCGTCTTGAAGCGCAAATCGAATGGAAGCATTATCGCCACCGGGAGGCAAGTCAAGTACGTTGATTTCAATAAGAAGAAACTTGATTATTAGAACTCACAGAACAGAACTTCCGTGTATACAAAATTTGAATAAAATATTTTTGGCAGCGTACCGCCGATTGGATTGCCTGGGTTTTGGCCTATCGATAGGTCACCAGCTGATTTTGTCAATTTCAATTTTTTCCGACATTACAAAAGGCAAATTGCAGTTATTTATTTTGCAGTTGCAGTTCGTGCTGTTGAATACTCTTGGAGGGAGGGGGTCACATATAGACGTGTTGGAATTTATTTTCCGCATAGTGGCTTATCGCTTGGTATTTGCTGCAGCCGCAAAGCGGAAAACTGTACTCGACTGTTACTCAATTAGACAGTTCGAAAAACACCAAATCAAAGTAAGTCAATTCTCAGTGCTCAGTGGGTTTCATTGTCTAGGACTGTACTTCACGATTCAAGTGCCTGAACAACAATAAGATAGAGCCCCAATCTAGGGCCCTATCGATACTGCACCCTGCTATCTGTTCACTTTCTAACCGACGATCAACGCCAAAAAGTGTAGACGCTCTCGGCGTGTCATTGGAAGAACATTTTGATTTTCCTTGCAATCACAACAGCCATGGGCACCCGCAAGAAGGGTCTGGAGTTTGCCAAACATATATCAGAGATCATTGCAAAATCGACGGGATTCGAAAACCACATGAGCAAGGTTAGAATTCTCAGTGAAAAGCGTTTCATAATTTATTTCTCGACTCCTTTTTTTTAGGTGAAGATCATCGGAGGCGGTGATGGCACCTGCCAAGCGGAACTCAAAGTGGACTGCGAACACGTGAACCCATACAACGGTCTGCATGGCGGCTACATTGTCACCCTGGTGGACATGATAACCACATATGCCCTGATGTCCAAGCCCTGTCATCCGGGCGTCTCCGTGGACATCAATGTGAATTATCTGAACGGGGCCCGCCTGGGGGACGAGGTAAAGATCGAGGCCAACATTTCCAAGATTGGCAAGTACCTGGCCTTCATCGATTGCACGCTGCGCCAGAAGAAGGACGACTCCGTGATAGCCAAGGGCACGCACATAAAGTACGTCAATATCAAAGACGAATCGAAGGTTAAATCCTAACCAAGTGTCGAGATTCGATTGGGGATATTAATGTGCTTTATTTTATTACATGTGTAGCAGTACAGTACATTTAATTTGTTAGTTAAATTTCAATTAAATTTGCTCGTTTGCTCTGTGCGCGATGTTTGTTTGGTTAGAGTGTAGATTTTATATTGTAGATTGTAGATTTTCGATTTTCGATTTTGGATTTTAGATTGTATTGTGGCTACTACGGATAAACGTGTACGATACGGATACGAACGTGTCTGTACGGATATGCATATTCTACGGCAGCTCTCATTTGAGCATCGGGCAGTGCGGGCAGCAGGCCTCTGGCGGTGTCAGAGGGTCGACTCCGGGCGGGCAGCTCACCTCGCCACACTTCTCCCGCAGACAGTTGACCTGGCCGTGGAAGCAGTTGCACTTGGTGCACACATCCGGAGACCAGACCTCGTTGTTCAGCCGCGTTGTCCCCTTGTCATCCACACAGTGGCTGCGCCTGGGCTTCGGGGCAACGGGGGCCGGTGCTGGTGCTGGTGCGAGCTGCACCACCTGAGCCACTGGCTCGACATCCACGGCATTGCAGGAGTCCTCGAGTTTGCGCAGCTTCTTGTGCAGTTTCTTCAGCTCCTTCTGGAAGCTTCCAATCAGCTCCTCCAGACCGCTAACGCGCTCCTCATTCACATCGTAGAGGGCTTCTAAGGGACTGTCGTAGCTCTCAGTGGCTGGGACCTCCTCATCCTTCTCCTGCGGCTGTCGGAGGTCTCTTCTCTGGCGACTGCTCCTCTTGGTGTACGTCTGCGGAATGTAGGAGTCGAAGACGGGGGGCATGCTCTTGCAGTTGCCGCAGTCCTGCCACAGATAGAGGTTGATGCCGGGTATGTCCTCGCACTTCTTGTAGCCGCCCTGATGCTTGGCCAGGATGAACACATTCTCGGTGACCTGGTCGAAGTTGTCACCCACATCGCAGAGGACGCGTCCGAAGTTGGCCTGCTTGATCTGGACTAGTTGTTCGGGCAGGAATACGCCCGGATTCTCGTAGTACAAGCGATCGCCGTCGCGCAGGCGGCGGAACTGCTCCACGAGCAGACACTGAAACAGCGGACCCACCTTGCCGCCTTCCACCTGATCCTCCAGAATGCCGCCCAACCAAACGTCAATGTTGTCGGGATGGCCATACAGCTCCTTCATCTTCTGCCGTATTCCCGCATTGCTGATGTCCGAGAGATCCTCAAAGTCCTCGGCCACGCTGAGATTGCAGAACTTCCGGTAGACATTGTAGCCGGGAATGCCGTGATCACGGCCGCGCTGGATGTTGATGGCGGCCAGGTCCAGGGCCACCGCATGCGTTGCCTGGAACAGCTTCTCCGTGAGCTCCGTGTTGAGGTTCTGGTCGGGGGTCTTCAGCTTTGCGGGCACCGCCAGCATGCCCCTCAGCAGGGGATCCACTCCGCCCTCGTAGGCCAGGCGCCAGGGGGCAAAGAAAGCCTTGTGCAGCATCAGATGTCCCTGCGGAATGGGCTGGAAGGTCTCGTTCAGGCGGTGCAGGATGGGATTGATGATGGTGTGGCCGAAGCGCAGGGCAGCCGTGGCAAACTCATTGGCAATGCTCGGATTCAGCTGCGGGTCGTAGCCCCGGTAGTCCCCGAGCAGCTGCATGCCACTCTCGCCGATGATCAGGGGCAGCCACTGCTTGAAGGTGATGTGCTGCATCTGGGCGCCGACGATCTTGCGGGCCTCCTGGTAGAGCGTGTCGCCGTCCCAGTGGGGATTGATCTCGCGCAGCTTGGTGGCCAGCCGGTTGTGCTCCCGCATCCAGATGGTGTGCATGGCCAGGAGGCCCACCTGCTCGTTCACCCGAATGTCCCCGGACACAAAGCAGCTCATGGTGTTCTCGTCGAGATTGCGGCGACAGTCCATGCCGTCCTGGGGGGCCGCAAACGGCAGCATGTCCTTCTGCTTGGGGAAGTGGACGCCCACGCGGAGCAGACCCTCGTCGGCGGTCAGATTGCGCAGCTCCTGGGCAAAGGGCGTGCTGTAGCCGTACACCTGCGAGGCGTCGATGTAGGAGGTCAGCTGGTTGATCTGCTCCCGGTGCTGGACGCTGTCGAAGAAGAGCGAGGTCATGCCCGAGCCGCAGATGGCGCTGGAGCGCACCACATCGATGCAGCGGCGGTTCCTCACACGGGGGTCATTCGGCGGCACCTCGATGGGGTAGCAGGGGGGGGCCATCTCGCAGCTCTTCTTGCAGTCGATGCCGTCCCAGCTCTCCGAGCTCACCGAGGGTATGGCGTGGTCCAGATCGTGGTCCAGGAACTGGCCCCACTGCATCACCATGTGGGTGATCCTGCTGTCGGGAGTTATCTCCTTGGTGGCCACCACTGAGGTGGACACCAGCCGGGCACTGGGCTTCGGATGGCCGGCATACAGCTGGCCCTTCGTCCAGCCCACAGGCATGCTGAATCCGTTCTCGTAGATGGGCGGCGCCAGGCGGCGGAAGGCCGTGAGCGAGGCACCCCATGTGGGATGCATCAGATTGTTGCACGTGCCGTCGATGCTGCGGTAGCGCGAGTGGTAGCACATGTCCGTGCAGTTGGGCATCTCCCGGTGCTCCATGCAGCCCGACAGCTCCGCCACCAGATGCAGGTGCTCCCTGGAGAGCAGGTCCCTGAACTCGTACTCCTCGCTGCTCATGCTCAGGTTGTCCCCCCGCTGCACGTGCTTCCGGATGTTGACCAGCGTCCGCTCGTAGATCTCTGCGGCACGCGCCAGCTGCCTGGCCTCGCCCGTGGGAAAGCGGAACACTCGCAGCAGCTCCCCGTAGTTCGGTGGCCCCCCCGTGGACGTGCGGTTCGAGAAGAGGGTGTCCAGGGTGTTGTTGATGGCCAGATCGATCTCCTTGGCCGCCTCGGCGAAGGCGATGCGCACGTAACGATCTCCTGGCGCCAGATCCACATTGTTCCTGCAAAGAAAGGATTTTACAGCGGACATTTCTGATGCCGATTCCAGGAGATACACCAAGATATGTACATACACCCCCCCACCGTCCACAATGGACAAATTAATTTGGAACAATGGAGCCCAGTCCTGGGGGCTGGACTTTCGAGAGATTCCTCGAGCAGATATTCCACCAGCCAGCCACAAAGCGAAGCGAAGAAACAATCAAGATATTTTCAAGGAATTTCCACATTTTAATTACCATAATGCCAGCGCCAGCGCCAGCGCTAGCGCCAGCGACGCCTCCAAGGAGTCGTTCAAATGGCCTGCCACGTTGTCTAATAAAAATGGCAGCCAGTTTATTTCCCTTTCTTCGCCCAGATGTCGGCCCGTCTCTGCGTCCTTTGGGCACCCTGCTCCCTGCCCCTGCCCCCCGAGCCCCTTGCCTAAAATCTTGCTGCACTTTTTTTGTGCTCCAAAGGAAAATCCGCGCCGCGCTCTCAAACTCTGACTGCAGCAAAGGGTGGGGAGGGTGGGTTGTGGGCTGGGGGAGGGCGGCATTAACAACAATTCATGCCTCACATTCTCTGTCTGCCTGCCAGCAGCGTGGCGTGGCGTGGCGTGGCTGTTCAAGGAATGCTCTGAATCCTCGGCAAAACTTTCGCCTGTGTAAACTTTGGCATTGTGCGGGGTGACGATGGCAGCGACGACGACGACGGCGACGGAGGCGACGTTCTAGGTAATAACTTAACGACCATAATACACCCTGTTGCACCACAAGCAGTGCCCTTCCCTTCCCTTCCCTGCCCTGCCCTGCTGTGCCGTGCCAAAAGTCTGCCACTATCAGTGGCTCTACTGCGTGGGATAGTTTCGTGGGTAGTGCTTCCAGTGGGTAGCCACTGCTCCTGGGCCACTGCCAGGCCAGGCCAGGCCAGGACCAGGACCAGCACCCGAGTACATATTTTCCCTCTGCCATTCTGTGGTTGCTCTTTTGCTTTTCTTTTTGTGTGTTTGTGTGTGTGCTACGGAGGCTAGGGTATGTTTGCAAGTGATAATCCTATGAACAGGTTAGAGGAATGCTAGAGAATCTCTTTTTGGGGCATATGTATGTATACTTATTCCCATTTTAAGATATCTCTTGATTTCTATGACTAATCTGTAGATTCTCCTCTCATTTCTTACATTTCTAAGCGCTCCCCTGATTCTGCTCTCCATCTCTAACCGATTTTAGCCGGGAATGCGGCACTTACGGGTGGGTACTCCACTCCTAGTCAGGGTATACCTCTAGTCTCCACTTGGAGTCGCCTCATTTTGCTAAAGTTTTTGTTGGTTTTGGTGTCCCTGCCGCTCCTTGGCTCTGCCACATGCTGTGCGGCGTATGGCAATGTATTTCCGTGGTTAGCCTTTTTCGCCAGAAGCAGCGCCATCCGAAGGAGCAGCTGCAGCTGCAGCTGCAGCAGCAGCAGCAGCAGCATCCGCGGCGTGGGACGGTGGCAGTAACAGGATAAGCTTTTGTTTTACGCCAGCATTACCCACAACTTAGGCGGATTTCAGTGTGCTGCCTTTTGGGTGTTGTGGCAGGGGGGGAGGTGGGTCTTTCAGCGCGGTTTTCACTCACTTTTTGTTAGAGAGACGCCCCCTCCCTTTCGCTCCACACCGGATCCGTGTCCCTGTTTTTGCCCTGCGCTGCACTGCACTTCCTTTCCGTCTTCCAACATAGTTTTTCACTTTTAGCGTTGCTTTCTCACACTCTCTCCGGACTGCGGACTATGGACCATGGACTCCCCGCGATTACCGACTCCCCCCGGCTACAGACTGCGGACTGCTCTGCTCTGTTCTTTTTTTTGTTCTTTCAATTCTTGCTCCTTTGGTGCGGTCTGGCGACTGCGGCTGGCACAGTAATGAGTAAAGTTTCTAATGCCGGCGGCTCCCCTGTAAGCCGATTCGGCTTCCGGGCTCTGCCGCACTAAATGGTGCGTGCACCACATACCACCACATACTACACACACACACACCACATGCACATGCATACATACATGTACATGGAAATCCTTCTTCCGATCAGATCCTCCTCCGCCTTCGTCTCCTTCTGGTTTTCCCTTTGGCTGCATTATGCATTCGGAAAATGCTGCCTGTGTAAGCAGAACCTAAGCCGCTGCCAAGCGGTGCGGTGCGGTTCGGCTCGGCTCGGCTCGGTTCTCTCTTTGTGGGGCATCAATGGACAAACGCTTACCACTCTTGTCGGTTAATGGCCAGATAGGTCCCTGTTCCTGCTCCTGCTCCTGCTCCTACTACTGCTTCCCTCAGATTGATTTACGGCTCAAGGCGGGTGCTGGAGCCTGCTCTGGCTGTGGCTCTGGCTGTGGCTGTGGGGAGCATTTGCTCAATAAATTCCCTGTCTCTTTTCCATCTTTTCTGTGCTTTTTTGCTTTTTTGTTCTTTGCCATATTTGCGGAACAAACAATTTGGGAAAGTTCTATGCTCGTTCTAGAAGTACTAGATACATATGTATATGTATGTTATGTATGTGAACCCAAAAAGAAAAGTTAAAGTTAAAGTTGAAGTGGGGGATGCAGTTGCACATGGAGGATGGAGGATGGAAGCTGGAAAAGATTCCAGGCCCAGTCCAATTTCTATTTCCACTCCCAGTTCTCTGACTCGCTTTCTCCTAGCTTCGTGTTCCAGCAGGCAGGCAACTTGTCAACTCAATTTCAATTTGGGCAATTTGGATAACTTGTGCGGTTGCCTCTGTGACGGATTCACAGTCTCATCATTGCCTCTGTCTCTGTCTCCCTCTCTCTCTCCCTATTTCTATCCCTCTCTGTGTGTACGGGCGGGTATGTGGCACGTAGCTTGTCCGGGGCTTAGCACGTTTTCGGTTTGGCAAACGGCAGCAGCAGCGGCAAACGACAACGACAGCTCTTGTGCTTTCGTTGCCGCCTTTTGATGTTCCTTTTTTTTCGGTGCATATTTTATATGCAGTTTAGCCAGCGACACAGTGGGCTCGGCTCTGATTTGGTGGAGAGTGCAGCCAACAGCTAGTGCTGTTATGGCATTCAACTTTGCTAAAATTGCTGCGAAGAGAGAGAAACCCAAAATTAGTGCTCGTAGCCGTCTGCGGAGTCGTCTTTCGTCTCTCAGTCAAAGAATCGCGGCACTTTTTGTGCTTTACAACACACACAACACTCTCTCTCTCTCGCTCTTACTGCATGCTTATCCCATCAGGCTGTCGCTGTTCGCTGCTTTGAAGTCAACAGCTGGGCTTAAACTTTGCACAACACAACACTATTCTTGTCCACTGTGCCGGAGCTTAGCTGCTGGCTTTATTTTATGGTTTTATGTTCTTTTCAAAGCCCGGACAACGAGTGTTTGAAGCAGTGAGCTGTGTGGGTGTGTTAGTGCGAGTCCTTTCCAGGCAATTTAGCACAGTGGAGCAGCAGCAGCCAGATTAAAAAATCATTTGAGGCTGGCATTCGTCAGAGCACTCTCGCAGGGCTTCGCTTCGGCTTCCTGCATGGAAAATTGAAAACTATTTCGGGAAATGCAGTCAAATCAATTTCAGGACGATTTCGGGATGGTGTACATTTCTTGAATATTTAATTATTGCACTACGGGCTTATATTTGCATTTGCAGGGTTTCCCGAAGCATTTTCCACTGTTCCCACTGTTAACCCTGTTGCTGCTGCTGCTTCCCCCTTCCCCTCCCCGCCCCTGTTGCTGCTCTGTATATATTTTTTCTTCTGTGGCAAAACTATTTTTCAATTAATTAAACAAGTTTACCGCGCACTTAAACGCATTTTAACTGCGTCGTCGACGTCGCCGTCGTCGTCGCCGTCGCCCTCCTCTGCCTGTCGAGGCCTTTTCTTCGTAAGTCCTCTCTGCCTCTGCCTCTGCCTTTGAGAAAAAGTTTTCTCTTTTTGATTTTAATGGAGTTTTATGGAGACCGCCCGTCCCCCGCCATCCATCCCTGGACCCGCGCTCTAGAGCGCAATTAAAGTTGCGGTCTGGGACTCAAAGTTGAGCTATTTGATTCTGCACCCCACTAGCTCCCACACCCACACCCCCACTAGCACCCGCAACCGGCACTCAACTCACCTAATGGTAACCAGGGCCGAGGCAGAGGCCCTTCCGAATTCGTTCTTCAGCTGGCACTCGTAGCGACCGCCATCGAGGATGGTCACATTCTTCACAAACAGACTGCCGGCGCCGCTTATTTGATACTTTTCCGCGAGCTGGATATTGGGATCGATGAGGCGACCATCACGGCGCCACGAAATCTGTAAGAGAGAGACAGAGAGGAAGCAAGGGAAGCGTCAACAAGTGGCGGAGCAAATAAAAAAAAAAGAAGAAAGTTTCGTTTCGTTCCGTGAAAACTTTACCTGCAGTCCCAC
The DNA here is from genome assembly GCA_005876895.1 of Drosophila azteca. Taxonomy (NCBI): domain Eukaryota; kingdom Metazoa; phylum Arthropoda; class Insecta; order Diptera; family Drosophilidae; genus Drosophila; species Drosophila azteca. Next base: position 4,320,042 of record VCKU01000014.1, on the reverse strand, counting down.
TTCCGGCTGCTCGGCCTGGCAGGGCAGTTCAATGGTGGTGCCCGTAATGGCCACCAAATTGCTCGGCTCGATGGCCACCTGAGGCGGGGACTGGGAGCGTTCCACTTGAATCGTTGCCTCGGCACTCGTCTCGCCATTCTCATTTCGGGCCGTGCAGCGGTAGACACCTGCAACAGGGAGAGAGAGAGAGAGAGAGAGAGACGCGGAAGGCGGACGGGGGAGGCAGTGAAATGAAATGTAAACCATTTTGGAATCAGAATCACTTTCCCCGAGAGGCCAGCCCCCCAGCTGCCTGCCCCCCCCTTGCGAAAAACTTACCAGCATGCTCCTGGCGGGCGGCACTAACCACCAGCTCCGTGTTCTCGTTCTCCAGCATCAGGTCGCCGGCAGGACTGCTGGCGAGGGGCGCTCCATTGAACTGCCAGTCGATGGTGGGCAGGGGGTTGCCATCGGCATCGCATTCCAGCACAAAGGCCTTGCCCAGTTTGATTGTTTGGTTTTGGGGTGCCATTAAAATTTCGGGCAGATCTGCAAGTGGAATGAAACGCGGATGAGCGATTTTCGAGCAATTCTATCGCTCCAAATGGCAGCAGCAGCAGCAGCAGCAGCAGCAGCAGCAGCAACAAAACAAAAAGCACATGGCCATAGCTATTCCGCCTTTTGTCCATAAACTCTTTCTTCGCAGTCTCTTTGGGTCCCACACTGCCACATCCACACTGCCACATCCACTGCCACTGCTCTCCCCTCTCCCTTGACCCCTTTGATTACGCTTTGGGTTTGGTTTGGTTTGCTTTGCATTGCATTTGGCCTCCCGCCTGGAGGACCCTGGGGCGTATGCGTAATATGGAATACAAATTTTTGCATAGCATATTTTGAGCGGTGCCAGCATATTTATTTGCTTATTCATATGACCGTGTACATATGTACACGTATGTATGTATGTATGTATGTATGCCTCTACACTACGAGAAAATCTATAGTAGATCTGAATATCGACAGAAGAATGAGAAAGCATCATCCAAACATATTGGCAAAGTGCACATTTTATTCGCATTTCCACTCGCATTTTTCTCTCTGTGCATCTGCTTATGGGTGTGTGTGTTTGCTGGGTTAATTATGCTGACCAAGCGCATCGCCTGACTGCTTAAACAGTCCATCCACATGCACATGCCCCACCCCACCCCTCCTCAATCCCATCCTCTCTAGTGCACTTTCGGGATAACCGCAGCTTCACAATTTGTGCGTACTCTCCCTCCCCCTGCAGGACGTACACCCGTACACGACTCTACATAATAGTTTATAATTTGTGCACTTATTTTCCAAAATAATGCATAAATTGTGCTCTCGCCCGGACTCTTCATTTTGTGCCGACAACCACAAATTATAATGAGCCATTGTTGCATCAAGGCGCTGCTGTTCAACCATCCTACAATTCAGCCATTCAACCATTACCCTCTGGCATTCGGTCTGTCTGGGAGCCCCACCCCCCTGCCTTCCCCCATGGACATATCAGGGTTTTGGTCTCTCTGTCCGCTGGCCCCTGCCATTTCTATTGCGCAATAAAGTACAGTCACGTACAAAAACGCTTGAATTGCAGCAATAACGAATGAACATAAAAATGCTCAAGCGAAACATTGTTTTTTTTTGTGCATTTTCCCATGGTTAACCCAAAAGCCCGAATGCCCTTCCTTTGGCTTGATTACTGGGATGGTAATGGGCGAAGGAGGAGCACAGCAGTGTCTGTATTGCCCATCTGTATTCCGACTTGATGGAGGACTCTCCTGGCTGCCATAATCCAATCATCTATGGAAAGCCCGTCGACAAACTCCTCAGCATAGTCCCAGCACCCTGATCGGATCTGATCCAAAGCAGACACTGGCAGGCAATCTCAGTGTCCAGTCCGAGAGTCAATGCTCCATGCTCCGTGCTCCGTGCTTCATGCTCATCCTCATCCCAGGCGAAAACAAATTAAATCGACTGCAAATTGAGTAAAACGCGACAGTTGTGACTGTGACTGTGTTTTTGCCAGTGGATGTTGGACGGTGGATGTTGGACGGTGGATGGTGTGTCGTCTGCCAGTGACTGAAACTGAAATGCAATCCCGAAACGAGTGACCCCCACTGCCCCTCCCATCTGAAAGTTGTGTGTCACAGCACTCACCCTTCACCTCCACGCGGGCGATGGCCTGGACAGTGCCCAGGCGATTGCTCGCCTCGCACCGATACGTGCCGGCTGTCAGCTGGGTGGGCTCCAGGAGGAGCAGGCTGCCGTTGGCCTGCAGCTGGAGGCTGGCGGTGGACTGGGCGAGCTGGCGCCCATTGACGAACCATTGTATGTCCGGCTGTGGCCAGCCGGAGGCGGCGCAGTCGAGGAGCACGTGTCCCGCGCCATGGAGGGCCACAATTTGGTCATGCGGCTGGTGGGTGAAGCTCGGTGGCGTGGGGGTGGCCTCTCCACCTGCCTCCGCCCACACCTGGTTGCTGCGAGGGTCGATGGGGGTGTCGGCCAGTGGGTTCCGGCCGCTGCCGTTGCTGACAACGAGGCGAACGGGCTGGGAGCGCACCTCCCCCATCTCGTTGCGGGCCAGGCACTGATAGATGCCCATGTCAGGGGGTCCCACGGTGCGGATGAGCAGGCTGCCGCTTGGCAGGATTTCCCGGCTCACCTGATCCTCGCCGACCGCGTTCGTGTTGTGCATCCACGTGATCTGGGGCTTGGGCAGACCCGTCACCTCGCAGCCCAGTTGGACGGACTCCCCAGCGATGGCCTGCACGTCTTGTGGGGCCACCAGGAGACTGGGCTTGGCTGCAAAGGACAAAGGAGGGGGCAGATTGAAGTGCAGTCAGCACTCAGCTCTCAGTTCTGTTCGGTACTTACCACACTTGAAGTGCTGCTCCTGGAGGCTGGCGAAGCTCTGGCGCTGCAGGGCCTGGGGCCCGGCACAGGTCAAGGAGATGGTCACCAGCTGGCGCTGGCCATCCAGATGCCAGCGTCGCCACAAGGAGTACACGCCGCAGTTGCAGTCAATGGCATTCCCATCCAATCGCAGACGCTTCAGGCTATTCAGTTTGTTGAACGCCTCCACCGGCAGTTGGCTGAGTTTGTTGTCGTAAAGGTAGCTGGAAAATGGCAAAATGGGAGGATACAAACCCAAAAAGTTAATCTTTCCCTTGTACGAAAGTATCCATCCATCCATCCATCCAACAACTTACAGGCGATTCAGACGGGGCAAATTGTCAAAGACTCCGGCAGGCAGCTGGAAAATGTCATTGTTCTCCAGATATCTGAAAGAAGAGGGGCGACAAAGGGCAGGGGGGGGGGATGCCATCGGTAAGGAGATTTGAGCATTTTTTAATTAAAGGTTCCATGCGACGCCACGTTTCACTTACATCGCCTCCACGCGCGGCAATCCCTGGAAGATGGCCGCCGGTAAGCGGCTTAGCCGATTATTGTTCAGATAGAGGAACCTCAGGGCGAGCAGCCCCTGGAAGGCCCCCTCCTCGAGGTGGGCCAGCTCGTTCTCGTTCAGGAACAGCGTCGACAGTTGGCCCATGCCGCGGAAATCGTTTGCCGGCACCTCCTCCAAGTGATTGAAACGCAAATCTCTGCAAAAATGTGCACGAAAAAGAGAAAGAGATTGGATTGGATGCAGTAGCAGCAGTAGCAGTAGTAGAGTGGGGGAGAGTGGAGGAGAGTGGAGGAGGAACAAAGTGAGAAATCATGATAGCACTGGGAACGCAGCAGGAGTGAACGCAGTGAACGTTTATCTGTCAGATGACATGGGGATGCAGATAGATAGACGGGGATGGCGGGATGGGGGGATGGTTGGTGAGATGGATGCGCAAGGACGATGTGGCACGTTTAGCAGTCGAGGGTAAATCAATTTTTGGTTCCAGAGCAAATTGCTGCAAGTTGCCAATGTCTGTCCTGTCGTGTCCTGTCCTGTCATGTGCAGCTTCTTCTCCTTCTTTGCCAAGAGAAGTGTATCTATCTATCTATCTATCTATGTGTCTCTCTGTGTGTGTGTGTGGGTGGGGGTGGGGGTGCAATTGTCATATGCAATTAGTGATAGATTGAGAGGCGTACATTTCCATCTCTTTTTCTTTTGTATCCAAACGTTGTTTAAGGCAATCCAATTATTTTCCTCTGGCGGACACACAATCTTAAATCAGTGCTGCTGCTGCTGTTATCCCCTCCCCGCCTCGCTGCCGTGGCACCGCCACTTAAGCGCTGCTTATCCGCCTCTTAGCGCGGCGCTTGATAAACCCTTCCGTGCCGTGCCGTACCGTTCAGTTCTGTTCCGCTACCAACCACATCCTCTTGATATGGCAGAGAGGGGTGCCAGGGGGGGTGCCTGGTGGGGGTGGGGGTGGGGCATAAACTACAAGAACATTTATGTACGTAAACATTTTGCACACACATTAAAAATTAATTACAAAAAGTTGATGCTCGCATAGTTTATGCGTTTATGCTGCTGCGGCTTCTGCCTGACGACAAGGCACCGAAGCGATAAGCCATCCCTCCCCTCCCCAACCCAACCCAACCCATTTGAAAGAGTTCCCACCATGCCACATGCCACAAAATCCTAACCAAGCAACACAGCAACCCAGAAACCAAGCGACGTGGGTCTCAGCCACAGATTGAGGTCTCACTCCTCGCATATGCTCGCGATTTGCAAGGAGGGGCCTTGCAACATCCCCCTGCTCCCGCCCTGCTCCTTTAAGCTGCCATTAGCAACTGCAGGGAGCAGCACGAGGAGGAGGATGCCAGGATGTGAGGATATGCCAGCAACAGCGGCTAAAAAAATAACTTTCTAATCAACTCAGGAAGTTTGCCAGCTGCAATAACAACAGCAACGGCAGAGGCAGTGGCAGCCACTGGTCCGGGTCTGGGATTGGGTCTAGGATTGGGTCTGGGGCGCTTTAGTTGGTTGCAAATTCAATGCGGCAGCGAAAAAGTTTCCTTGCAAAAAGTGAAAATTATACCAAAAATGCAACTGCCTCCTGCCTGCCTGCCTCCTGCCTGCCTTTGGGCCAACTTCGTTTACCACTGCCTGATGTGGCAGTGGCTGTGGCTGTGGCAGGGGCAGGGGCTGTGCTGTGACTCTTGTCATTGTTGTTGCGATAATTATGGCCACAGTTTTTTGCATATCCTCGTGGCAGGGTAATGGCATTTTGATGGTCTGCTTGCCCCGCCGAATCGCGGCCCAACCAGTTGATGAACATTCTCAGCCTCAGTGTGGCAGGTGGATCGCTATATCCGTGTAGCTGTACATAGGAACAATCGGTTGGAAGGGTAGCCGCCAGCTGCGGCATTCCTCCTGCCTCAGAAGGAGCAGCAGGAGCAGCAGGAGAAACTGCCACAAACGGCACGGAAAAGCGGAAGGTGGCAAGCGGAGCTGCAGCTACGGCTAAAGTTGTCTAAACAGAAATTATGTTTTGTGGCTAGTGTAAACATGCAACGCACAAACAAGCCCGCAACTAACTAACTTGCAACAGCAGCAGCAGAAGCAGCAGCGACAGCGACAGCAACAGGGAACTTGCAGCAGGCACTAATTGGTGTCAGCGTTCATGCTCTCCCTTCTCCGTTCTCCCTTCTCCGTGTGAGGAGTGCTCATGTCCGTGTCCGTGTCCGTGCTCCTTCGTGTTTGTGTTCGTGTCTGTGTCTGTGTGTTAAGTGCATACGTTTGTTGGTATGCTCAAATTGCAACTAAAGACGTGGATGCAACACAAAAAGGAGATGAACGCATACGGCAGCACACAAGCAGCACAGCACAGCACAGAAAGTAAAAAAAAACACACCAAAAAACAACATCACAAACAACCAACGACAACGAAAACAACTTAAAAATCCAGAACAACACAAAAACCACTCGCACGTAGAGCTTGAGGGGGCATGCAACCACTATGGAGACCATCCGAAGGGCGAGAACGGAGGGGAGAAGGACATGCATACGCCCAAATGGAGCCACACATAAACAAAGCCGCCGCTGCCGCTGCTGCTGCGATTCCCAGCCTCTTGGCTCCTGCCCCTTGCCTCTTGCTCCTTGCTCCTTGCTTCCTGCTATCTGGTTTCGGTCTTGGCTCTGGCTCTGGCTCTGGCCTGATGAAAGACCCAAGTCCTGAGGCTAGTCGACCCACTGGTATCCATGTGGTAACCTCTCTCTGTCTCTCTCTGTCTCGCTTGTGTGGCAACCACATGCCCGTTGCGGTGGACGTGGAGAGGGGCGACACAGAGTGGCAAAGGCAGTGGCCGATGGCTGCGACTGGGACTGGAATGCGGGTGCAGCAACAATTTGCAAAGGCTCGCATTTCTCTCTCTCTCTAAGAAGGATGTTGCAGGAGGCAGGAGGCGGGAACGCCAGCAGAAGACGAACAGCAACGCAGCCCTTTGTGCGAATGCGAATGCGGCTGCTTGATCCACATTTTTGCCCACTTCTTGCAAACTCCATTAGCCCCAAAACCACCCACCAACAAGCCACATGAGGCAGCAGCAGCAGCAGCAGCAGTCCTGTACCACATTGGGTCAACCGAATGGGAGGGCATCGGGATGGTGGTGGGGTGTGGGAGTGTGGGAGTGGCACCATAACTATCTGACTAATTTGAATCAACATTCTGAGCTCGTTTTTATCCCTGGAAGACACCGGTTATCATCTCTGTTCTATTTGTTCAGGCAGAGTGCAACCCGACCCTTGGCCACTCCCTCTGCCGCACTGCCCACCCATGACACGTGTGACAAACGATGGTCCACTTCAATGGTGCACACACTCACACACACACGCTGTCCCGAGTGGAGTCCAGAGTCCACAGAGTCCAAAGAGTCGACGAGCCTAGCAGCTGCAGATGTTCCCAATGCCTGCCTCTTCCTGGCTTCCTGCAAATGGCAAGTGGCAAGAGGCACTGGGACTGGGACTGGGACTGGCAGGCCGCATAGTTGGCGTCATGTCAGTGGCGCAACTATTTGTCGAGCAGCGGCCATAAAGAGAGAACTCAAAGCAGAGCAGCAACTCCGAGCCGAACAGATGCTCAAAGGACGCATACAAATAACTTTCATTCTTTCATGCAGACCACGCCCTAAGCTGCCCACCTGCTGGTACGCCACTGTCGCTGCCACTGCCCCCCCTCCCCATGTGTGCTTTGACGGTGCGTCTGTGTGGCATTCGCCCTTTTGTGTGGCAAGCGGAAAAGGAAATTGAATCTTGAAACTACTTTTCAACGCTGTGACACTTCCGCTGCCGCTGCCGCTGCGGCTGCCGCTGCTGCTGCTCCTGTTGGAAAATGGCTTCTTCTTTTTTTTGTGTTGGGATAATGACATTTGCATTTTTGCATTATACTCGCACGATATTTTCAATTAAAATTTGAAATGCATAAAGCGAATGCCAAGCTTTGTCCGGTTCGCTCGGGGTCTGCCTCTGTGTCCGAGCCCCAGTGTGATGTGTGCTCCTGCCCACCGCCGCCCCCCCTCGACCCGTATCCGCAGCCGGACATCCCGTATACGTATTCCTGCTCTGTGGCTCCCGACTCCTTGCTGGCTTGTGCACTATGGACACGATGGACACGATGGACAATGGACTATGGACTGTGCCCCCCGTGTCCATGTCTGCACTTAATTAATGCATATTATTGACAAAGGCATCGGCCACTTCCCCCCCTCAGTCTCTCTCTCTCTCTCTTTGGCATGTTTGTCTATTCACGCATGCCTGCACACGCACACACTCTCATAAGCACACGCACACTGGATAGCACATTACGTATACGCTTTGATGTCCATTGAGGAAAATTTATGGCTAGCCAAAACTGAAGCCAAGAGCGATATTTTAAAGCCACCTCTGTAGCGACGGTAAATTGAATGAAAACAATTGGCACTCCCCCCCCCCAACCGACCCAACCCAACCCATGCAGCATGCAGCATTCCGTATGCATATGTGCCAAGGGGGTGGGGGAGGATAGAGATAGAGATGGGGATGGGGGTGCGCGTTAAGCTGTTTAGTGGCTTCCACTAATTTGATTTCAATTAGTTGTCACAATTAGTGAAGGAAAAACCACAGCAAGTAAATTAGTGACGGGGTTTTCCACATGCAACATGCAACACGCAACATGCATGCATGGGATGAGCATTAGTGTGGCAGTAAATGTTTGTGGCGCACATTTGACAGTAAATGTTTGTGGTATTCGCTCTGAGATTTCGATTGTGCTGCTGTCCTGGCCATAAGCCGTGCTCTTGGCCGCATTCGAATTGGGCTTTCGATGGATCTTCTTCGTCTCTGGGGTGTCTGCTGCTCCACTTGTGTTCTTCCCAGATGAACACATTAATATCTAAAGATAAATCCCACCCGCCCTCACAGAGGACTGGCCATAACTGGCGTAGAAGTTTCATTTCCAAGCTCGTAACTACGGCTAAGGCTATGGCTCATCCCCCATCCCCATCCCCACCGTGTGTGTGTGTGTGTGTGTGTGTGTGTGTGTGTGTGCTGCCTGCTGTTCTGCATTGAAATTGGTTTGCTATTCCTGTGCCGTTGCTTTCCGCTTTCAACGTCAGTTGGCTTGGCTTTTATCCATTGAGTCAGTATATTTTCCAGTTCATTGCATTTTCATTAGACTCTGCCATTTATTCCGCGCGCGCTTGCCACCCCCTCCCTCGCTCCACCACTCTGCCTCTCTGTTCCCGTTTAAAACCCCTTGAAGCGCCATAAAGTATGCAGCATAAACAAGGCTATAAACGTGAGGATGCAACGCGTTGCAGGCTACTGCCACAGCTGCCTTATCAGTGGGATCACAAGAATATATACACTCGTAGTAGTCGTCGTTCCCCTCTCCACTCTCCCCTCTTGGCCATGCCTCGTTGTTAAGGTGAAATTGTGCTTTGTTGAGGCTTGCTTTTGCCTTTTGCTGCCGCTGCCGCTGCTGCCTTTGGTGGGTGGCCTGGTTGTTGGCTCTGATTATGATTTGTCTGGCTTACGTACGGCCCTCTGTGTTCCTCTCAGGTGTGCCTGCAGCTTAGGCAGCATCTTATGACGCCTTGTGGCCCCAACCCCCCCCCCCACACATCCCGATTTGTTGCAAGCTGATCCAAATCCTTTTACGGTCTGCTGCTGCCGTTGCTGTTGCTGCTGTTGCATGTCTGGTTCTGGTCCCTGGGCTGCCTTTATGGCAAATGTGACAATAAAAACATGATTTAACTTTGGCCTGTCGCACACCCCACACATGCCACACACACATGCCACACAGACGCCTGGAAGGATGCCACAAACACGCACACACGCACACAAGCACACACGCACACTTGCAGTAACATTATTGTAATAACATGGCTTACAAACACGCAGCAAGGAAGCTGCAACAAAAAGTGGCAGCAACAGCAGCAACAGCAACAGCAACAACAATGGATAAAAGTGCCCTCCAATGGCACCGCATCCTTGTATCCTTGCATCCTTGTGATGGCTGTGGGGTTGCCCTGCCCAGGTGATTGTTTCCTCCTCCTCTCTCGCCCCTCGCCCCTCGCCACTGACGATAGTCCGAAGGACTCATGACAATTGTCTTTGTCTTTCTGCTTGTCCCTGTATCTCTGTCTCTCTGTCTCTCTGTGTCTCTGTGTGTGTGTGTGTGAAACACTTGGTAATGTAATCCTTCAGCCTATACCACAGATCCCACTTGCACTAAGGGGATCGCCCCCCCCTGCCCTTTGTCGTTATTCTGGTGGGGATTTCCATGGGAACAAGGATATATTGTATTCCTGAATGTGCATGTAACATCTGTCGACAATCCCACAAAGCATATACATACATATGTACATACATACATGTAATCTGAATCATCATCAGGTTCTGATTGATTCTTAAGACCTATGGCAACCGCATTGTCTTGGAGCTGGGATCTTGGATCGAAACACACACAGAAAATACAGCGACAAGAATCAATGGAACTATGGGAATACCAGTATTCAGATACTGTTTCCATATGGGAGCCAGGGAGCAGGGATGAGGGATCAGTGAAGCAGTGCATTGATCATGTCTTGTGATCCAGATTTCTATCATAGAGATCGCCGATTCCCCGCTCCAAAGTGCGGCAAGCAAAGGTATAGCCATGTGGCATGGCAATGTGGCATGGCCATGGGGTATCCTTGTGGTCGAGCCACTTGCTGGCGGCAGGCTGCAGGCTGCAGCTTGTTCTTCTTGTTCTTCTCTTGTTTTTTTCACATAGTAGTGCCATTTTATTATTATTAAACAAAAGCTGTACACACTACCATTCAACCACCCGCCACCCCACCCCCACACGTACCCCTACCCCTACCCCTACCCCACTTTACGCCTCTTCGCTTTTAACTCTTGACATTGTTTATTTGTGTGCAGTCGTCTATTTGTGTTACTCTGTGTTCTGTGTACGTGTGCGTGTGTGTGTGTGTTAGTGTGTGTGTGTGTGTGTCTGCGTAACAGTTCAGCTGTCAGTCAGGCAGTCACTTTGTCAGTCTGACAGCTGTAGAAAGTGGCAGTGGCAGAGGCAGAGGCAGAGGATGCCGAGGACCTGGCAGGAAGAACGATGCCAGCAGGGGGGAACAGGGCTAAGACAAGCCAACAGCTTTTAGCCCAGTTAGTTACTGTTGGTTACAGCAGCAGCAGCCAGCAGCAGCAGCAGGCAACAGCAGGCAGCAGCAGGCGGTGGCAGGCGGCAGGCGGCAGAGGCAGGCAGCACTCCTTTTCCAGAGCTTATTTTCGAGCCTTTGATTTAATTTCATTCTGTTTGTTTTGCCCTCAATCCTTGCCCACACTCTCCTGCCCTCTCTCTCTCTTTGTCTCTCGCTCACTATCTATCTATCTATCAGTATCTGTGTGCATCTGTGTGTGTGTGTGTGGAGAGTGTTTGTGCTAAACTGTTAATGTAATTGTGTCCAGTTTTGGGGTCGGATGCTGCTGCTGCTGTTTGAGATACTTAGAGCACTCTGCGTAATTGGCTTGGAGTGTGCATGCATAAAACGCTTTGTTTAGCTCCCATTTCCATTCGAACAGAACAGAACGGGACGAGGGGTGGGGCATGCAGCAGATCAGAGTTTAATGCATGCCTTCGAGCATGGCATACCCCACCCAATCCTCCTCCCAGTCCCCCCTCCCCCTCTGGTAAAGTTAAGTCCAAAAGTAAACTCTAAAGCAATTAACATTGTTCCAAAAGTGACAAAAGACAGAAAGTTTCGCTGCCTCAATGGCTGGCTCATCCTCCTCCATTCTCCGCCATCCTCCTGGCCAAATCCAAATCCAAGCCCCACTCTAAAACTGTTCAACTTTAAGGATTCTGTTGAATGAATGCCAACGACCAAGGACCAGCGACAGAAAAAGCAAAAGCAAAAGAGGAAACACGGAAAAAGAGGAGCTTTGGCCAAGTGTAAACGATAAAGGCAACGAACGCCTTCCACCTTCTCCACTGACCAGGAACCAGGAACCAGGAACCAACAAGAAGTTGCACGATGTCCGCTCACACGGAATTGATATGTGGGTCCTTTGGCCCCAGGACTCCAGCGCCTGGCTGCATGCCCGGACATTGCTTTTGTTGCAGTTATCTGTCGCTGCCGCTACTGCTGCTGCTGCTGCGGTTACGCACAAGTGGCTACAGCAGGGAGTCCATGCAGCATGCCGCATGCCGCATGCCCCCCATGTTCCCCATGCCCCGTGCCACACCACAGAATTGTTATATTCAGTAATTATGTCCAATAAGCGACGAAGCGTGAAGCGAACGCCCTCCTACATGGCTTCATTCTGCTCCTCCATCCATCTGCCCATTCCCCACTCGGCACCCCTTTGGGAGGAAGGAAAACGTTGTCGTTAATGTTGTCGTTATGTAAGCTAACCCAGTTTTAGCGTCGACATGGCATTTCCTTCCTTCCTGTTTCTGCGTTAAATGCAATCCTCGAGGAGGAAAATCCGCAAGAAAAGAATGAAAGGCGCCCACTCAAAGGGGCGTACAGTGGGGTGGGTGGGGGCCATGGGTTGCTTCGGGGGGGTTGGGGGTTGGATAAAGATTGCTGACTGCATGACACGCCAGAATGGTGCGGCCTGGACGGGGGGAGGGGCTAGGGGGGGCAGAGCACAGAGCAGGCAGCAAAAGTTAGGCCACGTGCGGAAAATTCACTTCCGAGAGCGAGAAAAACGAGTACGATGAGAGGGGTTGTATGCGGACGGGGGAGGGTAAGGAGAAGGATTCGAAACTTGCGTTGCATACTTTTGGGCTGCCACTGAAAAAACTCGAAAAGGAAGAACTACCGAGCAGCAGGAGCAGCAGGAGCAGCAGCAGGAGCGGAGAGAAAGCAAAGCCCAAAGAAAACCAGAAAGAAAAGTCGAACCTGAAACCAGAAAACCAGAAAACCAGCTGGAGATAAAGCAAGAAAATTCCCAAGCAACAAATTTCGAAGGCTTTCAAATTGCTGGTCATCTGAGGCGGAGCCAAAAAAACCCACCCCTCACCCCCATCCCCCATCCCGCCTGTATCCTTCGGTTGGTTTATTGGTGGAGCACTGCACTGCACTCCCAAGTTGTCTGCAGTTCTCTATAGTTCTCTTTAGCTCTCCTTGGGTGTCCTTACTTCTCTTTATAGAGTGCTCTGTCCTGTCCTGTCCTGTTCTGTTCTGTTCTGTTCCTTACACATGAGGACTGCTCTTGTCACAGCTTGAGCGTCACTTTTCTGTTTTCTTGGGCTTCTAATGTGTTGTGCCATTGGTAGTGCTCCTCCAGGTGCTGCCTCCCCCACTGTTTATCCTCTGGGCACTGCTCCTGTTCATCCTGCTAATGATTCTCCCCCTCCACTCGTGCTCCCATTGCTTCTACTCCCAATATTACTCCTCCTGCTGCTCTGCCTCCCTGCCCCAACTGGGGCTTGCCGAGTGGCAGTCAGCACTGAACACCCTCCTCCATCCCCTATCCACCATCCAAATTTCTACAGGTGTAAATGTCTCACAAGAGCACTTGCCGTCCGACTAAAGGAGCGTACACATACCCATACCACATGCCACATACCAGTCCCCCGTCCCCCTGAAGGTCCCTTCAATTCCCATCTGCAATCTCCTCAGGACTTTCATTCCCATCTGCATTCTCCTCAGGATTTCATACCTCCTGCTCTGCTGCCTGGTGACTGCTGCCTGGTGACTGCTGTGGCATGCTGCTTAAGCTCCTTGCAGTTCGGCCAACACCTCCATGGTTAAAAGTGGCTACCAGAAGAGGCGGCAAAGGGAGGAGGGCCACTGCCACTGCCCTGCCCAGCCCCTTCACTTCTGTTATAATTCTCACATTTTCAGGCAGCACACACACACACACACAGACCCGCCCCTGCACTCGTGCGCCCCTCCCTCCACCCTTCACCCTTCGCCGCATGAGTATTTTTGTTGAAATAAATTTTATTTAAACTTTCGTTGCTTTTCTTTTGGGTTTTATTTATTTTTTAGTATTTTACTATATATTTTGGCAACGTGTGAAATTCAATTATACAGCAGATTTATATGTCGAGCGGAGAGGATGGGGTACCCCCTCCCCATCCCCGTCGCCATCCATTCTCCCTTCCTTCTCCCTTGTGGCACTAGGATTTTTATATTGTATATTTTATATTTGAAGAGCCAAAAAGGGAAACACACACACACACATTGCACAAGGGCATGCGGGGAGTAGGTGGGGGGAGTATATGTACATTATACGATGGATATGTGGATAGTACGGGCATAAAAACGCAATGAAATCAGTTCTCCATTCAAGTGGAAACGGTTTAATATGCGGATAAAAGGCGCATATTATGCCACCAGCTACCAGTGTTGCACAATGCTGGATGTTGCAGCTACTCGCATATTGGATTTGTATTATTTGCAGCTTGTGTTTTTTGTGGGGGGGGTGAGAGGAGATTAGGGACTGGGAGGGGAATGGGAGCTACCATTGAATAGATCCAAAGAATATATTTCAGAATTTTGTACAGTTAATTCTTCTCATTGTAGTGCTCTTCACGCGTTTCAACAGATATCAGAATAGACCTACAAATTCTGGAAACATTTAATTTCCACGATCTATTCTTCCCTTTAAGGAAAAGCTTTTAATTTGCCCTTAAATTGCGTATACGCCAGTATCTGTGACTATCAGCAAGAATCTCCAGCAGCAGCAGCAGCAGCAGCAGAAACTCGGTCCAACTGTTGGTCACTCGACTCGGACCTCGCCGCGCCTCTCCCCCCGTGGCTGCACCTCCACTTGCAACATTTACATTAACATTATTACGGCTATGCATCTGTCCGCCGCCTGGTCTGCTACGTGGTCTGCCACTTGGCCCTGGACCTGCACGGTGGGTGCACAGGGGGTGTAGGGAGGGAGTGGGGGTTTTACTTAGTTTGCCGCCTCGTCGAGCAGTGAGCGGCAGGCATGGCAGTAGCACTACCAGTGGCACTGGCACTGGCTGTGGCAGTGGCATCTTTTCCTTACATTTTTTCCACCGGTGCAGTCCTTCTGCCACTGCCACTGACTCTGACTCTCTGTTGTTGACTTTACCTGCTCTGCTCTGCTCTGCTCTGCTCTCTGCTCCACATGATGGCCAGCATCGACATCTCTCAGCGCAGGTTTCAGCATTCCAGCACTTGCAGCACTTTGCTTTTTTCTCTGCTTTTTAGTCGCCTGCTTTTGCTATTGCTTTTGCTTTTGGGCTTCTCCAGATTCAACCTTTCTGTTCTTTTACAAAACGGGTAATTCTGGAGTGCAACTCTCGGGGTATATTGCGTTTGGGAAGCTCTATGTAACGGACAGAAGACGATAAGTTATAAAAGTGATCAGTGTTGCAGTCTGCAACTGCTTCCTCTTCCAGCCACTTCTGCAGTTTGCACATCTGTTCGGCCCTAGTGTTGCCTAGCGTACTTATCTCTAGTGTTGCCTAACATGTTACAAGCGCTGCCAGATAAAATACCAAATTAAATACCTAACAAGCGCGAATGGCTCATCGCTGATCGCTGTTTCACCTTCCATGCTCTTTCTGGTTCTGTATAGAGGGTATCGCCCCCGTCGTATTTACACTCTGCATCCCTCTGTGTTTTTCTCTTGTGCTATAGCATACTTATGGACCGCTTCTGCTGCTTGTTTCTTATGCTTGACCGACAGTTTCCTCCTTCCGAGTCCAACTCGGAGTCCGTGTCCGTGTCTGTGTCCGTTCTGCTCCGTGTCCGTTGCACATGCCGATTGCTCCACTTTGACATGTTGCCGGTTGCTATCGGGGCAACAGCTATGCCCCTGCCCCTGTCCCTGGCCCTGCCCCTGCCCCTGGCCCTGTCCCTGGCCGCTAGTATTTTTTTGCTGTTTCTGCTGGGGCAAAATAACTTTGCTTATAAATTGTGGCATGTGTTTGTGCAGAGTGATGATGTTGCTGGTTGCTGGTGTTGCATGTTGCTCCTGTTATCTCCTGCCACTGCCACTGCCACTATCCCCCCTCCTCCTGCTCCCCTTTGCATTCTTTGCTCCTGCACTAACGAGCATGCGAAATGACAAAGCGTGTGGGCGTTGGCCAAAGGCTGGGGGGAGCATGAACAGGGACGGAGGGGGGCGTGGCCGATGGCAATGAAGCAAGTGCCACTTTGTAGCATTAAAGCAAAGGAATTGGCAGGAATGCAGGATGGGGAGAATGGGGAGAATGGCACAAAAAGAAAAGCTAAACTAAATGCAAATTGCACAGCGTGACGATCCAAGACGGAGGGCGGGTAGGGGAGGTGCAGGTGCAGCTGGAGGTGGCGGTGGAGCGAAGAGGAGCCAAAAAGATACGATTGGGGGCAGCCATGCTGCATGCTGCATGCTGCTTGCTGCCTGCTTGCTGCATGTGGCAAGGCGAAATCAATAGAAGATTTTTCTATGTCAAAGTGAAGCGAACAGCCTGGCAGGCAGACGGATAGACGGACGGATAGACTCCTTGACAGAATCGCATTTGGATATCCTCTCTCTCTCTCTCTATCTCTCGGGATTTGGCTTCTCTCCCTCTCTCTGCTGCTGTCTCTGTCTCTCTGCTATCCCTCTTTGATACCCATCTGCATTTGGCAGTGAATTAAAAATGCATACGCTCTGATTGGCAAAAACTTTGCTCTGCCCCGCTCCACCCTGCCCTGCCCCGCCTCCATTCCCGCCCTGCTGCCAAGGGAGACCTTTCCCTTTGATGGAGACAACTTTGCTCATTCAGCTTTAATCATCCAAAAATGTAGCTCCCACTCTCGCCTCCCGCTCTCCCACTCTCTTTCTATCTCTCCTATTTCCCTCTGCCCCTCTCTATTGGTGTGGGGGCGGAGGGTCGACCGCTTCGTTTGCATAATTACAAATCATATTACCGATTGAGTGGCACATTCTGCAAAACAGCATCCGATTCGGATTCATTTTGTTTGTTTGTTTGTTGTTTTTATGTGCTGTTCTGCTGCTGTTGCTGCTGCTGCTGCTGCTGCCTCTGCCACCCGTTGCAAATATTTAACAATCGAAAAGTCAGACGAAATCGCAGACCAAAAAAACCAAACACTGAAACAGAATTGCAGCCCGAAAAAAGCGCTTACAACAATGATATTGTATTGCACATGGAAATGGGCAGAGGGCAGAGAGGAGAGGGTTGAAGGTAGAGGGGAGGGCAACCAGACAAGTGGTGTGTGTGTGTGTCTGTGTGTGTGTGTGTGATGGCAGCTCGAAAGGACGAAGTTTGAATGCTCTTTGATTGATTGGTAATTGAATTGGCAATTGCATTTAGAGTTTAGAATTCAGAGAGGAGGAAGGAGGGGGGAGAGAGATTGATATCGAAATTGATATTGATGGAAACTTGGATGGATGGATGGATCCTCGAGTCCTGCGAGTGTTAAACTAATTTGTTAAGTGGCATATTCTTTGACTCTTCTTTTGAGCATCTGAAATCGGAATCCTATAATCTCATAAGTATCCCCCCCCCTCCCCCAGCACAGTAGGAATTCCCAGTCATTCAATTAGGAAGTCGATGCAGCAATTAAACCCAAATCGAATCAAATCCATATGAAATGTGGATGCGAATGTAAATTAAATCAAATATTAAAAGCAAATTAGGCAATCCCAGGGACAATTTGCACAGACAGTTTCCTGCATCCCAAAGATACATATTTGAACATCTTTCACAGATGCAGATGCAGACACAGATAGAGATACAGCTGCTGCTGCTTCTGGTGTAATTATTCCAACCAGAACTGCCTCCCCCACACCTGAAAGGAAACCCCCGGATATCATTTCACTTCGAGTCCAGTCCCCCAGGAAATGCAGCCAGGACCCAGGAGCAGTGCTGCCGCTGCTAGGACATCCATTCGGTTACAATTTCAATATTTCCACCGACAAATAAACAGCAAATGTAAATGCAAAATTCCAACAAATTCAACAACAACAACAACAAAAAACAACAACAACAACAACAACGAATGCCCTGTGCAAAAAGGAAATTTATGCATATTTAATAACAGACGGAACCGGCTGGAAGGAGAGGGTAGGGGGAGGTGGAGGTGGAGGAGTTCCTGCAGGACTCGGAACGAGGAACCCGGATATGGAGACGACGACCCGTAGAGCGTAGAGCGTGGAGCGTGGAGCGTGGAGCTACACAAAATACAAGGCATTTCTCACGCATAAATGCACCAAAATGAAATGAGAAATTCACAGAGAGAAAGAGCGAGAGGGGGAGAGCGGTGCAGGGAGCACACAGCCAAATAGAAAGAGAAAGAAACAGTGCAAAAAGAGAGAGAGAGAGAGAGAGAGAAAGAAAACATTCAACACAGCGTATTGGAGCGGGGGGCAGCGAGGCGGAAGCGGAGGGGGGAGGGGGGGGGGGGGGGGGGGAGGGGAACATTGAAACAATTTTTGGGCAACAAAATAGTTTTCGGCAAATAGTTGATATTTTTGTAATCTCAAATAAAAAATCGTACATATGTACTACCCATACATTATACAGTACAATGCATATGTGTATGTATGTGTGTGTGCTTGGGTGTGTGTATGTGTGGGCGTGGCAAGAGCAGCCAGCCAACTGGACACTAATCAAACTTTTTAATATGCCTGGCATACACATGCCAACGTGAGGCGACTTTTGTTTTAGCATAGCAAAGCCACACAGCGAAGGGGTGGAGGGGGTGAGGCAGGAAGCGGGCCGGGGGCTGGGGGCTGGGGGCAAACATTATGAGATATATTTCATATGCGCATAATGCCCAGAGTTATTAGATTGCACGAGGCGCCGCCGACGGGCCTCCAAGAGGCGGCCTCCACACTGGCAAAAACAAAACACCAACAAAAAAATATAAAACAAATATTTGAAGAATATTTGAATCGCTTAAAGGTATACACATAGTTAGCTAGAGGTATTTAAAGCAGGCACCAGAAACATTTAAAGTTTTATTATAAAAACTACTTGCTATTGATTATATTTCAAAATGTTCCTTAAATTTCACAAAACTTCGAAGATTGCCAACAATTTCGCCCTAAATCGGATAATTCTTATAGACAGACAGCAGAACTGATACTTCAGGGAAGACATTTCAAAGTTTAACCACAAACCAACACAATTTCTCTCAGTGCATATCAGATTTGGTTCATCTGCTGCCCGGGCGCTCCATCTGTGTTTTATGTGGTTCGCTCTTCTATGCAAAGACAGCGGAGGGAGGAGGGCATGCCCCCCGCCTCCACTGCCCTCCTCCCCACGTACATAATGACAAAGCAACTGCCTGCCGAGGGGGGGAGGGAGGGAGGGAGGCAAGCAATGTGTGGTTTATGGGAGGTCAGCGGAAAATGCATCATCATGAAATGAAATCAAGTGCATTTATTTAGCTCCAAAGAAAAGCGAGAAAAAGGAAAAACTCCGAGAGCATCCCCTGCTCCTGCTCCTGCTCCTGCTACTACTGCCATGTGCCATGTGTGCGGGTGTTAGTGTGGGTGTGGCAGGCGTGGCAAGATGAATGATGCAAGTTGCCGGCCACCGCCGCTCGTATATGTTACAGAGTCTCTCGGCTCGGATCGGCTCGTCCTGGCTCGGCTCGGACTTCTATTTAGTTGCAAGTTGCAAGTTCAAAGCTGCAGCACACGGAAAGAGCCAAAATGTTTGGCCTTTTGTTGCGGATGAAGGGTGAAGGAGAGGAGGGAAAGGGTTAGGATGGAGATGCCTTGAAGGGGGGCAGACGAAGAGTGAGTTGCAGCTCTTTTTACGACCCAGAAGCAGCCTTTGAAAGCGGAACTTTCAATGGGGGAAAATGCTGAAAAAAGGCAGAGGCTGAAGCAGAGGCTGAAGCAGAGGCTGAAAGGACTTTATGCTTGATGGATGGACAGTTTCAAGGAAGTGAAATGTGGCTTAGGCCCTGAGCTGGCACTGCCACTGCCACTAGAGCTGTAGCTGTAGCTGAAGCTGAAGCTGAAGAAGAAGTGCAGATTGGAATATTGGGGATATATCCGGATACCCCACCCCATTGCCCCACCGCACCCCAGCAATAGCTCCTGACAACCCAAAAATGATATATGAATCCATTCATTTACCCCAAAAAGAGAAGCCTTCAACAAGGTATTGGTATTCCACCAGAAACTGGCAATAGTATATCTATATCTATATGTATATCTATATGTATACTCTATACTACATACATATGTATATCCAAGATACTTATAAAGTTAATACCTTAATCATTTTTAGGATTATTATTCTGGAATTCGTTTGCCAAAAGGCCAAAATGTAGTCAGAATTCGTATGAATAAACTAAATACTTGACTATTGCCTCACAATTTATTTTTGTCAGACATCTATCCCGAGTCCTACAATCCTCCTCGCTGCCCCCCTCTGCCCCCTGACCCCAAGGCGAAAGCATCTTTCAGCAAACGAACGAAAATTGTAAACAACATTTTCGCCATTAACAAAATTAAGGCAAAAACATTTTCTTCCACATCGTAGAGCACATACAAATATAATAAAATACAATGTCTGTCTCTGTCGCTGTCTCTCTGTGTCTCACTGTCTCTGTGTCTCTCTGTCTCTCTGTCTCACTGTCTCTCTGCTTGATGCCACATACTACGAGTATATTTGTGTTTTGTATTTTGTTTTTCTGCATTTTAGAAGGCATTCATTGGGGTGAACATTTTGAGGAATTATGGAATATAAATGGAGGAAATCTGGCTCGACTCCACGTGCAGCAAAATGCTACACATAAACATGTGGCATGTGAGCTGCTCGGATGGAAGCAGGGCCAAAAAACAAAAGGCCAAAAAGAGGAAAAACAAGCAGGAGTTGGAGATGGAGCTGTAGCTAGCCAGGGGAAACTTTTTAGACACATGTAGCATACAGTGTACAGAGTGCTACATATACACATGTATGCAGTATGCAGTATGTGGGAGGTATTCGTACTCGTTATAAATGAAACAAATTAATTAAAAGTGTGCAACGGGTCGGCTACGGAATAAATGAAATGCGAATCAGAATGCGAATCAGAAAAGTTGCTGAATGCATTCCACACCACTCGTTGCTCTTTCCCCCACTCCCTCTCTCTCTTCCTTCTTCCTTCTTCCTTCTTCTTTTTTTTTGAATATTTCCTATTGTTGCTGTTGCTTTTGTTGTTCTGTTTTGTGTGCATTCAGCAGCTCTCGGCGGGGCGGGGCGGGGCAGGGCAATGATAAATTATGCAGCCATCACCTTATTTAAAATGAAGATTAATTTAAGTACTGCCAAAAGTACTGCACTCTCTGTGGCAACTCCTTTTCTCGCAAGAGTGGGCGGGGATGGGGATGGGGATGGCTTCAGTTCTTTGAGAAATTGTTGTGCGGCGAGCCAACAAATGGCAGAGGATCATAGGAATTACATGGAGTGGGGATTCGGTGCGGGACTGGGACTGGATGATGGATAAGCGAAGAATTCTTTTTGCTGATAAGAGCTCTGTGGAGCTGGAAAACTGTTGAAATGCAGTTTTCTTTGTGCGGTGCCCCTTGCCATTTCCTCCCCTGTCGACGGCCCTGGCTATCTCCATGGTGTTTGAGCTGCTGATGGTTTCCCTCCTCTGGGCTCACTTGTGCATCTCGTTCTTATCATTTGGATCTCTTATGTACCCATATCCCTCCCATAGATCTTGGCTCTGTGGCAACTGTGTCTGCGTCTTCATGGAGAAGATGAAGCCGATGCTCGACCTGACGGATTCTGTGAATATCTGTCAGTTTGTCCTCTCCCCCCCTCGCTCAACAACTTAACCCAATGGAAATTGAATTCCATTCCCCCATAAATACCAGGAGAAATACCAACTCCAGAGCTGTCTCTCTCTCTCTTCCTCTATCTATCTGTTGTCTGACTACTTGCCGCCGGCTGCGGCAGCTGCTACCGTTGCACAGCAGAGCAGAGCACAGCACAGAGGCTGCGGCCAATGGAGGAGCAGGAGGAGGGAGGCATGCCGCGGCCTATATAAATATGCATATGCTCCACAAACATTTGCCAAGTTATCCGCCGCTCCGACCGCCCATCCACCCACAAATCTGCTGCGAGGATTCAGATTCGGATCGGATTTGGGGTAGAGCTGGAGCTGCTACTGGTTGTGGGAGTGGGAGTGGGGGGGGGTCTCCCGAAATTCATGCGAAATCTGCTGACATTTTCGGAAAATAAATGCAACGTCAGAAGTATTCCGCGTGCATGCAAATATTGCGAGTCGCGTAGTCGCGGGCTCTGTTTGCGTCGCCTCCAATCGCTTTGTGTGTGGCAAGGCAGGGCAGGGCAGGGCATGGCCTGGCATGGCGTGCGATAAATATACAAATCCCAGAGCACAGAATCCCAGAACCGAGAACCCAGGCAGCTCTTGCTCTCCCTCTCTCCCCCTCTGGTAGTGCACTGGTTAGACATCCGTTTAATTGAGTCAACACGATGGTGGGAACGGGAACGGGAATGGCACCGCGAAGATGGGAGGAGAAGATGCATGTAGATAAAGATGATGCTGAGACAGATGGCGGGGGGGGATGGGGAATGGGGGCAGCAAATTAACGCCCCCGCCTTGCCTTCGTCGCGGTACACGGAAAACATTAAAAACTAATTTATGGATTTGGAAAGCCAACAGCCAGAATGATTTATGCAGAGAACCCATCACTCCCCCACCCCCTGGAACTGGAATAGGAATAGGAACAGGAAAAAGAAGAAAAAGAAGATGAATACTCACAGGACTTGGGTGTCGTAGGGCACTTGCGGAGTGGCCGTGAGCTTGGCGCGAATGCAGCGCACGGTGCGCGAGTAGCAGTCGCATCCCGTCGGGCAGTAGACGGCCGCCGACCCGTCCGCCAGCAGCAGGACCAGGAGCAGCTGGAGCAGCAGCAGGAGCACTCCACGCCACCACATGGCCATGGCAGGATTCACAGAGGAAGCACCGAAAAAAAAACCACACACAATGCAATCTTCAAGCGATAAGCCGTGGACGTAGGGCGGAAGTTCTTGGGCTTCTTATCGAGGTTCTTGGTGGACTTGCGGCGGACTGCGCAAGTGCGACACTCACATATCGCGGTACGCGCTTTCGTCTACGCAAGTTTCTAGCTTCAGATATTTCTCAGATATTTCCTATTCCGATATTCGAGAGTGCTTTGCTTTGCTTTGCTTTGCTTTGCTCTGCTTTGCTCTGCTTTGCCGAGTGTCAACTGCACGCGCCAAACGCCGACGAGCATCTGAATCGAGAATCGAGGAACAGAACATAGCAGCACGGCACGGCACAGAAATGCTCGACCGAGTTGCATGCAGCAAGCACACCAGCACACGAGGGGCATCGTCATCGGCGTTGGCGTCGGCGTTGGCGTCGGCGTCGGCGTCAGAGTCGGCTTCGGCTGCCGCTTCCCCGGATGCAGTCTGTGATAACAATTTTCCTGAGGCGAACCCGAAACACAGACCCGCCGCTGAAGAGTGCTCGATATTAGTTGGGGGGCCACTCCAGTCCATGTGGCTGAAGCCTACACTGAGCCAAAGGAATGGATGGATGGATGGGTGTACCTGGTGGCACGGTGGCACGGTGGCACCCATCAAGGCCAGAACTGGAGTAGCGGAAACCGAAAAAAGCACAACAAGCATACGCCACGTTGCACATGCAGCATAAAATGCTTTGCCTGCTGCTGCCTCATTTTTAATGCATGAGGCGGCGGGTAGCGGGGACTGTGGGACTGTGCGACTGTGCGACAGTGGGACAGGAGCATCGAGCGGTTGCACACTCCATTTGCTTTGCCACCAGCAAAACGCTGCTGCAACTAGCTCGCTTAAGCGAGTTTTCGGTGATAAGACGCGAAATCAAATTTAAAAGCTATCAATTTGATATTAGTTTAGGGACCTGACAAAAACCCGTTGGGGAAACGCTGCTGGTGGGGGAGCGATGGAGGGGGGATGCCAGCGCGTGAGAGGATGCAGACAAACGAGCGGCCCGTCGATGGTTTTGGGCTCCTCTATGTGTGTGCTTTTTGGACACCAGACGGCAGACGGCAGATGCCACGCTGCAGCTCATAAAATTTCCCAGCTCCCAGTGCAGATTTCATTTTGCACTGTCTATTTTTTTTTTGTCTCTATTTTTGCCTGCAGTTTTTTGTTAGCTGTCGAAGTTTTGAAATCAATTTGCAGATGATTTATTATGTCCGGGGCATGGAGAAGGGGGCCAGGAGGGGGAGCGGATCAGGGGAATGTTCTGCATGCGACAGCGACGGCAATTGGAAGCCACTGACGTTGATGAATGCCTCTGTGTATTGTTCTGCTGTCAGTTTTGATCAAATTTGTTTCCCCGGCATCGAATTGCAGGTGAAGTGGAAAATTTGCAAGTTATGCGGCACTTTCTGCGCCCATTTGTTGCTGTTGTACATAGCACTGCTGTGGCAGTGGTGGAGCGAGGGAGGGAGGGCGTAATCTGCAAATTGATTGCAGGTCCCTGGGAATCGAGAGGGAAACACCATCAAATTGAAGAATTCCGTAGACAGCACATACTAATTCTGGATGCTTGCTTATTATTATACTCGTCCAAGTAAAGCACCATTCAAAAAGTAACCGCTTTTAGGAATGCACTGGCCACTCGGTCATAATTTTAGCACTAGCGCGTGTCATGACTGCGATAGTTAATACGCATTTCTATCTCAGCTGTTGTCTATCGATAAAAAAACTACACAGAAAACGCACAAAATTTAACTCGAATTGCAATGAAAGTAGGCCAATGAAGCTACAAATCCAAATGCGTAAAACCACACATCAATTAATTGACACTGCGCAGAGTTTAGAGCATATTTAGTCCCCTCAACGTGCGCTACGTCCCCTCAACGTGGTATGGTGATGCGTGCCTGGAGGAGGAAGGGCCAGACCGGCGACCTTTGATAATAATTTGTATCATTTTTATTGTTATTGCGACTATAATTTCCATTTTGAAAAACTTCACTCCTCCGCTAGGAGTGCAGGAAGAAGCCCCAGCGATGGGAAGACATCTTTGAAATCTTTCTTAACTTGAAATTGAAGAACTTCAATTGGCCGTTTGATGGCTAAAGGTGTGATATGAACTCTGTAATTGTTTCAACACTTCATTTAACTCAAATCAATTTTTTCCTTCATTTGTGAGAGCAGTGATCAACCCCCGATATTTTGTGAGCCGCGGCAAGGGTCGCAGCTGTACTTTTATGCCAATACTCAGTCAGTATATTGTACATATTTACATGTTAGCGTATGTTTTAACTTATACAATATATTTTATTGTATTCTTGCACATTGGTCATACCCGTTCCATCAAGTGTCCGTTTTTATCTGTTTTTATTCCACTACATCAGTCTCCTTCTATCTCTTCTCACACTCACATCATTATATTTTGCTCCGCTTCGACAAGGAGCGCACACTGCACGATAAAGAGTGAGATAGAAAGATAGAGAAGGAGAGATAGAGTGAGAATGAGACAGCGCGTAGAAGAGGTATAGTACCGTAGCCACTAAAAATGGAATAGAACCGGTTTTAAAAAGGATCCTTTTAATTGACTCTGGAAATTCTTACAATTGTGATTAAGGAAAAAAATCATATTAAAAACTCCATAGACTTTCATGATTTTTCAACTCCTCTAATGAAACAATGAAAAACATTCGGTTCTGAAATGTTCTCTGGTGAAAAGTTTGTAGTTTTGTAATTTTCATATTCAAACGACCTCTTCCTTCATTTCGTCTTTTGCGAGATGAATTGTCAAATGATGAGTTGTTTTCAACATTGTTGACATTTAAAGCTTCAGCAGGGACGGAAAACGGAAGTCACTAAAGTCGATGACTGCTTCTGTGCATTGCTCTGCTGTCAATTTTGATCAAATTTGTTTCATTTCTCTGCACCCATTTGGTGCTGTTGCAGCATGGCAAAGATAGAGTAAGAGAGGAAGGGCGTGTAGTGGGAGGGCGCAATCTCCAGTTTGATTGCAGGTCCCTGGGAATCAAGAGAAAAACACCGTCAAATTGCGGAATTTCGTAAACAGTACATACTCATTCCGGAATCTTGTTACTATGACGGATCAACCAAATAAAAACGCCATTCAAAAAGTAACCGCCTTTGAGATTTCACTGCCCACTCAGTCGTAATTTTAGCACTAGCGCGTATCAGAGATTCGATAGTCAATACGCATCTCCATCACAGCTGTAGTCTATCACTACTAATCTGAAAGAGTACAAGAATAATAAATAAAAATAAATAAAATAAATTCATAAAATATACCTCAAATAAAAGCAATAAGCCACATAAAAAAGTATGTAAAAAAAACATCAATTAGTTGACAATGCGCAGAGTTAGGCGCACTTTTAGTTCCCTCAATGTGCGCTTTCCAACACTACAATCAACAATCAGCCGGTCCACACAGCCCTCCCTTCTCCCACCCAAGAAACAATCATAATAAAAATAAAACCCGTGAGAAATTCGTGTGAAATAGATCCTCATGACGTTGCTATGTCCAAGCGAAACAATATAACCTACGTCAAGCCGCAGGAACCCAGTTTTTTGGCCAAACTGAAGGCGGAAATCGGCTACAAAGAGGGGCCCACCGTCGACACAAAGGTAAGTTTCGCGCGAACCAAATCTGGCCTCCAAAGCGCCCTCATGACCCAAACGTGCCTGCTCTGTTTGTGTAATTTTGGAATAGCGCCAACGACTCGAAGACGAGGACCCAGAGGGCTCGGACTCTGGCGAGGAACGGCCGGAAAGGGAGGACGAACAGCCCCAGGTGGTGGTGCTTCAGGCCGGAGATCTATCCGCCGCGGAGGCGCTCGAGGAGAAACGTTTAGCCGCCAAAGGTATGTGTACCCACACACACACTCTCGCACCCATCCGGCATATATATGTACGCGCCAGCTGCAATGGTGTGGTGTCGGTGTGTGCGTAGGTAGGATGTAGTTTGTCTGTGGCAGTGTTTAACTTTCAGTTCGGTTGAGTCAGAATCGAGCGGCGGTCGTTTTCCACGCTTCTTTCTGCCCTATACTATATACTATATACCACCATATATACATACATATATACACCCGTATGTACATGCTACGTGTGTTTGTCCGTATGTGCGCGCGTGTTTGTGTGTGTGTCTTTGCATTTTTGCAAATGAAAATTTAAATAAAATATAAACAAAATAGAGATCCAAATCCCAACTGTGAAAATCGAAAAACAATCGCAGAATCGGAGCCCGCTCCACAATTTTGAATTTGCTCTGGTGCGTTATTTGACAGAGAAAATGAAAACGGTTTTTTGATGCATTTGCTTGTGCTGAATATTTTGGCAATGGAAAATTCGATTTTTGATGATAACTTCATCATCAATCCTAACCTCGAAAATGTGTCTGGCTGGGAGTTTGCGACTTGCCACGCCCGCCAGGAGCTGGAGCTGGAGTTGCGTAGCTGCCCGCCTACCTGGCCTGGACTGGCGGGCCGTCGTGGTTGCCGTGACAGCACCCGTTCCCCAGTACCGACGACCCCATTCCTGGCGGAGATTCGCTTTTGCAATTAGTGGCCAGCGGAGCACCCTCGCACCGACACACACACACACCACACGCTTACAAAAACGCCCACACGGACACGGAATACTTAGACAATGGCCAAGGCATACACACTGACATTTTCATTGGGGGCTCCGCCAAAGCAAAGCATGTGATGAAAATCATAGTCAAAGTGGAGCGCACGATAAAGCAGCCGGCAAAGAAGTTAACAAATAACAGCGGCCCAACAACAGCTGCCTGCCGCTGCCGCTGCTGCTGCCGCTGCTGTTGCTGCTCAGTCTCCGTTGCGTCCCGTCCCGTCCCGTCCATCCATCCACTTGCACACTGTAGCGCAGAAAATCGGGTGAAAACGTGTGAAAGAACGAACGAACGAACGAAGGAAGCAGGCAAAGAGGAGACAATGATGAACGAAACAAGCAAGCAAAGAGTACGGCAAGTGGCTTGACGACGACAACGACGTGGACGTAGAGGAGAGGAGAGGAGGTAGCTGGCTGTGCCGGGAGCGGGGAGGGGGCCCAGCAGTTGTCCGTTTTGTCGTTCGGGTTGCGAATCCGATGGTGGAGCACGGTGGGAAATGGAAGAGTGTGGCAGATATATCTTGCGGCTCTGCAGAGCAGGGGGCGGGCATAGGTTATAGGTGGAATAGTTCTGGTTCTGATTCCCCATCATCATCATCCCTATCATCATCATCATCATCTTTGGCATATTGCAATTGAAACCGATTTCTGGAAAATGTTTTAATCAACCTTTTACCTCCCACTTCCAGAGCTGGCTGAGAGGCGTGCGGACTTGAACCAACCCATTGTCTTCAAACAGCGCGTCAAGCAGACCAACATCAAGGAGGAGTCTGATAAACCCGAGCCCAAGAAGAGCAAGAAATCCGATAAGGGAAGCAAGAAATCCAAGGCCGCTGCCGTCAGCAGCAAATTGTCGTTCAACGAGGACGAAGAGGACAACGAAGGCGGAGAGGATTAGGCGAGAACTTCCAGTTTTCCAGCTCCAGCTTCCAGTTACTGTTCAGTTCCAGCCCCGTCCCGGCCCATTGAGGTTGTTCGCAGTGAATGATTAGGTGAGTGCCGCCTGAAAAACTGTTGACTAGCAATGTGCGAAAATTAAAAGGATAAACCTAAACCATCTCCCGGATCCTTCAAATGTGGTTTTTTTTTCCGAGTTTCAAGGAACTTTCGAATAAACTACATGTATGTAAATACATATACATATGTATAAAATGCCATAACTTAATTCGAGATTTGTGTGGCCTTTTTTTTGTCCCTCTTAAGTGGTATGGTATGTAGTTTACATCAGATTCTTTCAATTTGAAAAAGTTTTCGAATAAAAATTCCAATTACAACGAATAATCCATTAGATTTTTACTCAAATTGTTATCCCACAAAGGATATTTAATTCACAAAAATCATAAAACCAAGTTTGATCCGTCATTCAGTTAAA
The DNA here is from genome assembly GCA_005876895.1 of Drosophila azteca. Taxonomy (NCBI): domain Eukaryota; kingdom Metazoa; phylum Arthropoda; class Insecta; order Diptera; family Drosophilidae; genus Drosophila; species Drosophila azteca. Next base: position 4,291,671 of record VCKU01000014.1, on the reverse strand, counting down.
AACTGGACTTCCAGAAGGATTTTCTTATCAGCGAATTCAGATATAATTCAGACGGCCAAAGTCAGGCACAAAAGGTCACGTGTATGTATAACATAAAATGCTTGTTACCGAGCCATTATAGCGGATAGTTTGAGTCTTTAATGAACCCAGTAGTACCCAGTAGAGGGGTGGGGGGGACTACATACAAAGCAAACCGTCCTACCAGTTGCCGATCACGGGGGTGAGAAGCGGGTTACTTTCAAATTTTGTACTTGCATATAGACCAAATCGCACACATACACTCATACTTTCATATATGTATGCACATATATATGTATATATGTATGTATGTATCTGCGTGCAATGTACATACATATATATATATATACATATATAGAAATACATATATATGTACGCATGGGAGCGAAAGAGAGGCAACGTAATCTGAAATAAGTTGAAGAAGAAGCATCAGCAGCGCCAGCAAAAAGTATCGTGATTGAGTTTAAGACGCTATGCATTAGTATATGTGTAAGCGTATGAGTGCTTGTGTGTGTGTGTGTGAGCGGGGGCCGGGGAGAAATTTCGTATTAGAGCTGTAACTATTTTCCCATCAGCAATAATCCGATATCCCCATCATCACCATCAGTTTCGCGCGGGCTAATTTCAAATATCTGCACATGCAGAAAGGAGACAAGAAACGTATAAATCTATCAGCTACACCGGCGACGCGACAAGGCAATGCCGTTTCAGTTTTGTTTTGTTCATTTCGTTCGTGGCGCGCGTACAATTGTCAAATTTGTTTTCCCTCGCGCCGTACCAGCCATTCACATGGCCCACCAATACACTCGCACCCATTGCCATGCGCTTCACACTGCCATTCGCTATTTTAGAGCGCAAAACTGTTTGTGTGCTCTCCAGTGCTGCCAAATTTTCATCTGAAAAAAAAAGCTGGTTTCAACTTAAAGAAACATTAAAATAAAATGAAAATTTCTAGAAAAAAAATTACAGAAAAACAACAAAAATATTTTGAAACCTTAAACTACGCTTAGGGCTTCAATAGTTTTTGTATTAAGGTGATATTTAATATAATTTTTACAGTATCTCCATTAGGCCATCTAGCTAGATAAGTATACGGTGCTCCGAAATCAAATCATAATTTTCCAAGTCTTCGAAAACCAGATCTGTATATTCAAATACAAATTAGTAATATCCTTAAAAAAAAAAACGTTGCCTTATTGGCAGGTTAATGGTATTCCTTTTTTACTTAATCAGATGAACCAGATTAGCCCGGCCCACAGTTGGCCTTAAAAAAATGCTAAATCTGCGGGAAAAAAGCGAAATCGGCAGCCTTCGTGCTCTCTGTGTAAATTCGGCTCTCCATCTCCATGCAGTGCTCTCGGCACTGCCGGCAACCGCCAAAGGTGTTTATGTCAGCAGCTGGGGGACTGGGGACAGAACGAACAACAGAGGAACGGCCTGTAAATACAAATTAATTAATGAAATCTATATGGCACTTGTTCAATTTTTTGCATTTCGGCGTTATCGATTTCCGATAATTCGTCCCAGCACCGGTTGCAACCCTGTGTGTGCCCGGCTGTTCTATGCAACTCTGTTTTTGCTTTTTCCGCCTCACACATTTCCAGTTTGCTTGCCTTGTTTGTCGTTTTGTGTCGCGCTTTACCTCGGCGTTCTTTCCATTTTTTTCTTCACCCCCACGAAAAGAATTTTTGTGTTGTTTGGAGTAAAGGGTGCCAGAGCGATCCTTTTGAGAGTTGTTGCATATTAAGAAGTGTAGTGGAGTGGATTAGTAAGGACAACAGCAACCTGCTAACTGTGAAATGCAATGTAAATGTAAGTCCGGCTACTTGACTACATGGTGTGGGCGACGCCACCGCACCGACACAACAAAATGTTGCAGCAGCTGCAAAATGTTGTTGCTGCAGTGCAAAAATTAACTTTGCCCAAATATCGGATGGTTCTTTGCAACGTAGTTTTAGTTCACTAAAAGTGTATATATATATATATATATGTATATATACATATAACATTCAAACACCTACATAGAAACCCGCACACACAACCAAACACACACGCGTATATATATACATATATGTATGTATGTACGCACACTAGCGCAAAAACACGCTCCTGTACCAAAGTACTCCACCACGCCGCCAAGCCAACCAACAACCAACACCACAAACGTCGTCATCATCGTCTCACCCGGACCCCGGCCGTATCCCCTCCCCTCCCTGCCGCTCACCTCCACCAGCCCGCCCTCCCTCCCTCCCTCGTGTCCCGTCATCATCCCAGTGTCTGCGTGTCCGTATGTATCTCCACAGAAACATACATACATACATACATACGGTTGGTTGTATATATAGATTGTACATATGTATGTTTGTATATTTGTGCGCTCGCCTGTCGGTGTGTTTGTATGTCTGTCGGTCTGTCTGTCCGTCTGTATGTATGTATGTCAATCGTTTTGTTGGTTCTGCTCGGTAACTGTTCGTATGTATGTTTGTATGTACATACATACATATATATGTATGTATATATGTAAATACATATATATACTGGTATATAAGTAAATATGTGCATGACATGCCACATTATATATCTATACATAGATATGTGCAACCATTTATGTAAATACTCCCTGCATATAACGTTTTTTATGTAATTTACATGCATTCATTACATATTAAATTGTATTTTAGTTTTAATCCAATATGGCAGCCATTTTGTATCAATCCATTCTTTGAACTCCCCTGCCCCTGCCCCCCTCCGCCTGCCATACTATCCATCCTCGACTCCGTGTCTCCCCCAATCTCCCCCCATACCGACATAGCCATCTCTTTCCCTAACTTGGAATGGGTTTTAATTCACCTAGATTTTCAATTTTTTCGGTGATGGTTATTCTCTCTATCTCTATCTCTCTCGCCTTCTCTTCTCTCCTCTCCTCTCTTCTCTTCTCCACCCCGCTTCTTCCTCTTCCTCTCTTTCTGCAGTCTTGGCTCTTTTTTTTATTTTTACTCTTTGTGCCGCCCGCTTTGTGCTGCTCTTTCGTTGCCTCCGATACCTTAGTTTTCTTTCATGTGCCAATTTTTCCGGTTCGTCTCAAGAAGAAGCTATTAAGTTATTGCAAATATTTCTTCCGATTTCTTTCGATGTCTTCCGATCGGCATCTTTCGAGGAGTTTATCTACCCAGACTAAATCCAATTGCTTTCCTTCCTTCCAGAAACACAAGATACAGCGCCAACATACACCTCGACTAAGGCACATTCCACACACCAGATAACAGACAAACAAATGACTGAAGTCGATGTCGTCTTGCCGGAGGGCGTGGCCGAGCCCACAACAAAGCTTGCCAGCGCATCAAGTCCGACCAGAGCCAAGGTCGACAGTAAAGAGAGCTCCACAGAGGCGATAGAACTGGCCAACGATGGGGAGAAGGCGGAGTCGGAGCTAGAGCCAGAGGCAGAGGCAGAGCCAGGAGCTGAAGCCGAAGCCGAAGCCGAAGTAGAGGCTGAACCAGAGCCGGTTACTAAGGAGGCGGAGGAGGTGCCTTCCGCTGACAAGGAGATCAAAAAAGATGATGTTGTGGAGGCATCACCCAAGACTCCAGCTCCAGAGGAATTGATGGATGTGGATGAAACCGAAACCGTGACGGAGGAAGAAGATGGCGAGGACTCACAGATCACAAGCAGCAGTTCCAAAGAGCCCAAGCTGCCAGACGGCGAGGAAGAGATGGACACAGTGGAGGAGGAGGCCACCACCAACGGGGATCATGAGCCAGAGGCTGAGGACGCCGAGGAAGACGGTGTAGAGAAGATCGGCAGCACAGCAGAGAACAGCTGCGAGGCCGAAGATCCACTGGGAGCAGCCACCACACAGCCCGATACAGAGGAGGAGGAGGTATCTAGCGAAAAGAAAACAGAGCTGGCGGAGGACTTAGACGGCGAGGAGAGCAGCCAGCAAAGCGGGACGATCAAGTCAGCTAGCGACGAGGAAGACGAGGAGGAAGAGGAGGAGAGCAGCGGGGAAAAGAAGGAGACCCTGAATGGGTTTGTGGCAAGCCCACACAGTCCAGCGGAGAAGTCGCCTCAGAAGGAAAACGGGCAGGCCAGCACAGCCGAAGCTAAGGCAGCCGCCAGCAGCCACGATATGGGTGTCGTTAATCTGGATGAGGACAGCGACGAGGAAATGGAAGACCTCAAAGAGCCGCCCGCTAAGCCAGCTTGCCCCGAGATCGCAGCGCAGCCGCCTGCTTCTTCTAGCGGTGCCGAATCTTCAGATGATGCAGTGCTAATACCCTCCGACTCTGACTCCGAGGCGGCAGCACCGCCGCCACCCATCAAAAAGAGTCCAGTGGCAGCAGTGACGCCCAAGCCAGCGCCACCTCCGCCGCCGCCCGTGCTGGATGATGATGACGACGATGATGACTGTGTGGTCATTGAGGACGATACGCCGCCAAGTATTTCGATCAGCGGCCTGGGGCTGGCTGGCAAGCGCAAGAGCGACCACCCGGACGACATGCATCAGCAGCCCAGCAACAAGAGGCAGCGGAGCAGCACGCCCTTAGGTCTGGGCCAGCTAACCATCAAGGATGCCCGCTCGCTAATGCCACATGAAGCTTCCACTGGGTCTGTGGGACCTAGGGACTCAATCTATCCAGTGACCATTACCAATGCGGTGACTGGGGCGGCCACCAATCTCGGTGTGACGCCGCCTAAGCTGGTCCCCATGACGGGGAACAACGCGGCCCAGCTGAATCCCCCGACATTGTCTCTCACGGGCCTGCCCAGCATGACCAACAATGCCAACCTCCTGCCAGGACTCACCGACGACATGTTCGTCCTCGAGGCGCCATCGTTCATTGTGCCCTACATCTACGAGAAGCCGCCCCACGAGAACATTCGCGAGGTGATCAGGTCCATTGAGACGACGTACGCCTTGTCGCCCGAAGACCTCGCCGAGGCGGTCAAGGGCGATGAATTCGACATGATGACCGAGCAGAACAAGGAGGTCAAGCCAGCGGACCCCTCCGCCGAGGGCAAGAAGAAAAAGAAGCGGGCTGACGATGAATCGTGGTCGGAGCAGTCGGATGAAGATGACGATGACGAAGACGACGACGACTCGGAGTCCGGGGTGCGCACCAAGGTACTGATCAAGGAAGCCAACGATGATCTGACTGCCCTGAAGGGTGCCATCAAGCCAGCCGCAGCTCTGGCGGCCACAGGGGGAGTGGTGCCGGCCAACAATGCGTCAAACAGCGGCAAACCCGGACAGGAGAACTACTTTGAGAGTCCGCTCGGAAAGTTCTTCATGGACATTGGCGTGGGTCTCGTGCAGGAGTATGTTCAGGCGGATCTGCTGCGGCTCCAGAAGCGCAAAATGCGCAAATCCCTCACGCGCGATCCCAAGGACTTTGAGATGGCCATCACCGCGCTATCGGGCAATCTGCAGGCCTCCAAGACGAAAAACGCCCCCTTCAAGTTCACGATGAAGCGCTGCGAGTTCTGCAACTTCAAGTCGGAGTCGGCTCTCTCCATGGCCAACCACTACGAGACGCCACACATGAACGGCGTACTGTACAAATGCAATTTCTGCACTTTTGAGATCCGCAATGCCACGGAAATCGTCTACCACATGGAGGCCGTGCACAACATCAAGGCGCGTCTGATCAAGCCACTGCCATACCATCAGTGCCCCAACTGTGGGTTCGAGGACAATGGCAAGGCCAAGCTGGCTCGCCATCAGCCGGTGTGCGCCAAGAAGTTCCGACCGGAATTGAATCTAGCGCCTCCCAACGACTGGGAGGCCCCAGCTAAGATACCACGCATCAAGCCCAGGCATGGACTTGTGGGCACAGCCACCGCCTATCAGGTAAGCGAATTCCAATTGGATTTATTTTCAATTGTGACTCAAATTGTTTTGTCTTATTCTAGGCCATGGCTGCACAGGCAGCGGCGCAAAAGGCTGCTTTGGCCACCATTCAACAGCAGCAGGCCCAGGCTCAGGCCAGGAACCTGCAGGCAGCCGCCCTGGCCGCCCAGAATGCGGCCAAGATGCGACAACGTGCCCCACCGCCGCCGAAGCCCAATTTGGTGCGCACCCCTCAGACGCCAGTGCGTGGAGCCGTTGCCAACGCTGGACTCACTGCGCTGCCCAATAGCTACCAGTTGGCCGCGGGACAGCTTGTCCAGGTAAAAGAATCAAATCAAATCTAATTATGTGCATGGAAGATCGTTTGCTCATATAATGTTTTGTTTGGTTTGTGCAGCAGGCATCCAAGAAGCCGATGGCAGGGCAGCCCAGCATTTCCATAACGCCATTACCTCGCCAAAGTGCGCTCGTCGGTGGTGCGTCCCCCTCGTCCAGCAAGGTGCCGCAAGCGGCAGCTGGCATGAAGCCCGGCCAGACGCCCACAGGCAACAACAAGGCTCAGTTTGTCATCTGCGAGATATGCGATGGCTACATCAAGGATCTGGAACAGCTGCGCAATCACATGCAGTGGATGCACAAAGTGAAGGTAAAGCTGAGTTTCCATATTGTCTGTGTTTCCTCTTCTAACGTGCATTTTCCATTGGATGTATGTGAATGTATCTATCGTAGATACATCCCAAGATGATCTACAACCGACCGCCACTGAATTGCCAAAAGTGTCAATTCCGTTTCTTTACGGATCAGGGATTGGAGAGGCATTTGCTGGGTTCCCACGGCTTGGTCACAAGCTCCATGCAGGAGGCGGCCAACAAGGGCAAAGACGCCGGTCGCTGTCCCGTTTGTGGAAGGGTAAGTGTTACTCATTTGTTTATCATCGCCCGATGATTAGTCATAATTAATTGGGACTCCCATTGCTAACTGCTAACTGCCATATGCTATCTTCGCAGATGTACCAATGGAAGCTTCTGAATCACGTATCGCGCGATCATCACATGACCCTGAAGCCCGCACATCTATCGTACAAGTGCACCGTGTGCACGGCCACCTTTGGGATGTACAAACAGTTCGAGACGCACGTGTATACCGCCCACAGCACTGTGGCCAGAAAGGCGATGGACAGCAAGAAGAACAGTGCGCAGTCCAGTGGATCCTCCTCTGCCTCTATATCGCGTTCCCTGGGTGCTGCCAACGACTCGCTGCTGAAGCCGCTAAAGATCAACGATGAGATCACCATCATACCACAACCCGCATCGAAGCCACGCATCACAAATATGGAGAGTCATGTTATAGGTGCGTCTTTATCCTTCACCTCCATGTACAGACCAATGCTAATCTCTCCTTTTATGGCCGTTCGTTCACACAGATTAAACAGAACAGACCGTGTTGGATCAACCAAAAACCTAATCTCGCATAGTTTTCAGCATTGGCAGGCGCTTTATCATTAGGTTTAGTTTTGTAAGCAGATCTGAAGCGTAACGACGTCCACTTTTCTACGATGTCGGAGCGACGGGACGGCACGGGTCACATCCATTTAGTTTCTTAGGCCGAAGTGTATAAAAGTATAAGAAGAAAGTGTTAGCAACCTTCCCTTACCGCCGCCCCCGGAATAAACTAAAGTAAATTATGCTACAGCTACAGGATACACGATAACTGATAAAAGATACATCTAAACACAGATACTATTGTAGTTACGGATTACAGATTACAGATTACGGATACATGTACGTTTTTTTGGAGTGAAGTGTGCACATAAGTTGAAGTTGTAGCTACTACTAATATATGATATATATACGAAGAAGATAGACCACACACATACGAGTACATTTAGCTGTAGATTATAGACTATATTATATATATTTATGCATATGTATTTTGAAAGTGAAAGAAGGAAAGCCGCCAGAGCGCATGACGTCTGCATGACGACTATGTAAATTAGTTAAAAACTAAACTATACTACGACTTCGAGAATCCAAATTTTGTGTTGCAGAATGTATATACATTTTGAATGGCCCCCACCCCACCCCCATCCATAATCTGTACCCCCAGACCCCAGATCCTACTGCGTTCTCGAATCACACTCCATGCTCTTCTTCAGAGAGAATGACGTGGGAGAAAGTGAAGAGTGGGAGCAGGAGACGGACTCCTTGTAACTGATCTGAGAGACGTTCAACATTTTAATTTTCGTGTACAAGTTTAAACTTATATTTATATTACTTATTCTAATATTAATATTAAAGTATATATCATCTTTTACCTTGTAAGATCAATGTACTACAGTTATAAAGCAAAAACAACACAACAAAACAACTGAAAATGATAAAATTAAAAACCTAGTTAATACAAAACATTATACCACATACCACATCTATCCCAGCCTCAAGATACAAATTGAAATTGGTGTAGATAGCCATAGACACAGACATAGACCCGAGGGACGAGGTGCCTGTGGATTCTGAGAAATGGAGCAATGTAGCATCGTAGCATCAACATTAAGCACGGTTTCCGTTGCTAGCGAGGTGTGAGAAGTGAATGCTTTTAGCAGTCACATGATGTGAGACCCAAGTCGGAGCACCCTGCACTCCCCTGCACCCCCCCAACGAACCACCAGTCATAGGTGGACGGATCGGATTGGCTCGGATCGGATCGGATACGGATAGACAACGCATTTACCTAGCACTAATGCGAAATTTATTTTTACTTTACAATAGAAAAAAAAAAAAAGTGAAATAGAAATTCCGACCGTGTGATGGATGTGTCACCATGGCAACTGTCGGCCGCATGTGCATGTGTGAGAGTGGTGTGTGTGTGTGTGTGTGTGTGTGCGTGTGTGTGTGTGTGATTTCCTCGTCCAGTCTTTTCTACGACTCGCAGCACTGATGGCATCCATGTGTGTGTGATGAAGGATATGTCTATGTAACTATGTAATTCTAAAAGGTATAAGGGGGAGCAACGCACTGCATCACGTACTATAGTTTCAGTTTTGTGTGTGTGTATGTGTGTGTGTTGTGTTGTCTAACTGGTTGGCTGATCGGCCAGCGCCACCTCGTTATCCGCTGCCGGATTCACTGGCAGCGCCTGGCCAATGCTGCTGCTGGGCGGGAAGAGCTGTGCCGCATGCGTCAGCTGGGCGAGAGCGTCTTTGTCCAGAATCTGGGGCTTGTCAGCGGCACTGGTGTTCGATCTGCTCAGCTGGTAGAAGGCCGTGTCGCTGTGGGTGATGTTCACAATGCTGCCGGTGAGTGGCAGCGTCTCGAGCAGCTCCTGGGGACTGCTGAAGGCGCCAAGGTTCACGGGGGCAATGCCGGTGAGCACTTGACCGGTGACGTTCGTCTGGATGGGCAGGGGAATGTTGCCAAGGTCGATGTGGCTCTTGTTGCTGTGCGTGTCGTAGAAAGTGAGGTCCACACGCTCCTGGCTCTCGAAGCTGGTGTCGTTCTCACCCACCTCGGTGAGGATGCCGATCTCATAGACAACTGCCTTGACCACGTACCTAGAGACGGGCAATGGGACAGTTGTAGTAACCATTCGGTGAACCACGGGTGAAATCGGGAGATGGAATCTCTTGATCTCTTGAAGCTATGTACTTACAGATTCTTGGGCGTATCATTCACACTGGCCCGGAGCTCCTCAATGGTGGCGTTGTCGATGCCCGAGCTGACATCCAGAACGGGGAGAGAGCAGCTGAAGGCCAACAGCATGCCGAGCACAGCGGCTCCGAGTACAGCCTGGTGGATCTGCATCTTGGTTCTCGTTTTCGGGCAAATCGGACAAAGGCGATGGCGAACAGGGAAACGGAAACGACTGGGCGACGACTCTGCTGTCTGGCTCTTGCACTTGCTCTTGCTCTTGCTCTGGCTCTGGCTCTAGCTCTGGTTCCTCGGCTGACTTTCGCGCGTTTAAAGTTAATTAGTGCAGATCCGAGCGCTTTTATAGTCAGTTCAGACGGACTGTCAGCGGACAGCGGACTGCGGAGAAGCTTCGGACGACGGACAAGGCGCGATTCCGCGTAATTATCGACATCTGTTAATTGCCCGACAGGTTTGCCACACCACTTCTCTCCGGGGCTATGGCTACAGTTTCTAGCCAGATCAGTCGCGTCGCCGAACTTGGCTTCCGTTTCGACCAGGCCAAGAGGAAGGGCGCGAGGAGCAGGGCACAGAGGCTGTTATTGTTTTTATCGCCAATCCCGGGGCCAGACTCTAATTAATTGTGCTCGTTTCGGAGCGTGTCCGAGGGACAGTCCCGTCCCGTCCCGTTCCGTCCCTTCCCGTTCCCTCCCGTTCCGTCTAACGTCTAACTTCGAATCTCTGATCCCAATCCGAATCCCCATCCCCATCCCCATCCCAAACGAATCTGAGAGACAAACACAGGGGGCTGGCTGCCTACGCAAATCTCAGCTTGGTGCAAAGTCGTCGCCCACTGAGCGTCGAGCCACATCATATCGATCGGAGCACCGTGTTTACTCCTCGACACTGACCAAAAATAAGTCCATAAACATTGCACCTCCAATGACGCACTACTTCCAGATCGGATCGCATGTGGTCTCTGGACACGCGCCTGTCTGCCAAATCGCCAACATTACGCATACGACACGTTTGCCTCTGACGTAGACTGTGAAATGCCAGGAACGAGTGCAACTCATGTGAAATTTCATTAGAAAGCAAGGGAATGCCTAACTCTGATACGTATACTCCAACAGTGGAACAGTGGAAGAATCCCTCAGAGATATGTCGCACAAAAAATATCATAGATTCGTAATCATAGTGAATGTTATAAAAGGTAAAACAAAATAAAATAATATACAACTCATTTCACACTATAGTTAACCGCTTAGAGCCGCCGAAAGCTCTGGCATAACCAGCCCGATCTTGACTTCCATTCATGACTGATATCACAGATGGAGCTGGAGACCAGATCTCCACTTTTTTCGGTGGATCGTTCTGGCAGTACACGTTTTGCGGTTTCTGGAATCAGAGGCAAGATATTATAGTTCTCATCGGCAGTGGCAGTGCCAGTGCCAGTGGCAGTGGCAGCGGTAGAAGCAGCGGCAGCGTCGGCATGCCGTTTCCCTCAAGCTCCCGCAAGTTTTCGCCTGATGAAGGGGTGAACCTTTTTGTTTCAGTGGAAAATTTCCGAAATTAATTTGCACATTTGGGATATCATATATCCATAAATGAGCTCTGTGCCCTGGTGATCTCAGATCATACATACCTATATATGGAATGGAATGCAATGCACTAATTATGAAGTGTTAAAGAGCCCGTCATTTCAATTGTAATTGCCCCAAAAAGTGCAGTCGTCGGTTGTTCGCCTTGTTCGCATTATCCAATCCATCCCTTAGATTGAAGATACACATGTACATACATATACATATGTGTATATCTTTAAATGTTTAATCTTCCGCTGCTGCTTTGGTTAGCATCCATTTTTGGAGCACTAAACGCGTGTCTGGATATATTGGTTATTTTCCCATTCTAGCTGAAAAATCTGGACATTTCCAAAGTGCCAAACGTTGTTTTTATTTTGGATTGCTTTCTTGGAACTGAGTTATTGATTTATTTTAGTAAATATATGTTAATTGCAGCAATTAAGACAATCAAATGGCAAGCCAACGAATACTCGTACAAGTGTATTTCTGACAAAATTCCTGTCTCATGCTTCACTTCTGCTACGTTCCGCGAATCCTTGGTATACATTTCAACTAATTGAACTCATTTTCCTAGCCCCCCCGAAGGTTCAATATTTTACCATTCATTTGGCAGATTAACCCCAGCACTGCCCTTGAAACGGAATAGAGTTTGAAGCAATACCCCCGATATACCCAGAATAGAATAGAATCTAATCAAAAGGAGAGCTTGGCGCCGGCTGGTGAGGCATTAGACATTCGCCATTCGGCATTGGAAAAGCAGCACCAGCAGCCGCAGCAGCAGCAGCACAGGCACGCACTGGCAGGCACCAAAACGAGTTCGGCCAGAGATTCGCGGGAGGCGCTCCAAGTGCTAACTGAACGGAATAATAAAGCTTAGACGATCCGCAACTTTCGACGGCGGAACGAAAAACTTTAAAAACTCGCCCGCTCTGGGGCTGTAAACTTATTATCGATCTGAACTCCGAGACGAACGCAGCTCTCGCAACCAGCAGCACCAGTAGCACCAGCAGAACCAACAGCAGACCATGAAGTGCACTCTCTTATCCACAGTGAGTAGAATGCCCCAGAAACTGGAGACTGAAGACTGAAGAGTGGAGACTGGAAAGTGGAAACTGGATAATGATCTTCCTTCGTTGCCTCCCTCTAGTTGCTGGCGACCTTGGCAGCCACCAGCCTGGCTGCCCCTTTCCAGCTGAGCGACATCTTTCCCGGATTGGTGGCCATCGCACAGCCGCAGGAGAAGCAGGAGGTGGTCAAGCGTCACGTGGTGTCCAATCCTGATGCTGAACTGAAGCAGATCTCGTTCCATGGTTTGATTGGGGATCTGGAGGACAGTCTGTTCCAGTCCGCCCTGAGCCTGCATTCGGCCAGTGCCCCCGGCAGCGAGGTGGAGGAGGTGAAGCCCGGCCAGAAGGAGGTCAGTGAGGATTCGGAACATGCTCTGACCAAGCGCTCGGATGAGTCTACTCCGGCCACGGACACTGCCTCCACCGACGACGGTCTGGCCCGCAAGATCCTGCTGCAGACCACCAAGAAGGTGCCCGGAAGTGAGGATGGGCTGCCCGCTCACCTGATCATCGATCATGTCTCCGTTCAACCACACAACGGCGGCGTTCTGCCCCTGATTCCCACCTTCCAGGTGCACCACACCAAGCTGATCTCGGCCACCATCAAGGAGGACTCGAACAACGATAGCAGCGATGGCAAACAGACCAAGATCAGCATCACCAAGACCTCGATCACGTCGACGGCACCCCTCGAGAGTCTGGAGGAGGCCGTCGAGGCCGTCGCCAACACCCAGGGCTCCAGTTCCAGCACCAGCACCAGCGCAGCTCCCGCAACCATAACCAGCGAGGGAACCGCAGCAAAGGAGGCCACCACAACAGTTGAAATCCCAAAGACCACAGAGGAGGAGGACAAGAAGATCTCCATCAGCATCAGCAGTAGCAGCATCAGCAGCAGCGGCAGCACCACCACCACCGCCGTCACCACCTCCACAGAATCATCATCCACTTCCGCAGCCACTACAGAGGAGCCCATCCAAAAGCTGAAGAAGGACGAGGAGAAGCTCAAGGAGAAGGTGGCCGAGGTGGAGGCCGATCCCGTAATCCTCTCGTCTCGCGTCTAGGACATTCCTGATCCCCTGCTGGATCCACGTAGCTGTAGTCCATCCCTCTCTCATACCCACACATATTTATGACACTCGAAGTTCAATTAAAGTCATGTGATTTGATACGAAGATCGGCGAGAGATTCGCTTCTCTATTTGCATATCCAATTCACACAGAAAACTCTCGCACGCTCTACGAGTTCCAGTTCGACTTGGAGTATGAATGGGGATGGGTATGGGGATGGGTATGGGGATGGGCATGGGTGTGGGGATGCAATGGGGGATTCTGCCAAATTCTGAGGCTCTAATTGTTGGCTTAAACAATGACGCAGCATTGGGGAATGAGACTCCGCTCCGACTCCATAATGAAAGCCACGATTCACTGAGGCATGACTTCAAACCTTCCCAGAATCTCTGAAAGCTCTCTGATCGGGAAAAACCTCACGTAGATGTATCAAAACAAAATGCAAATACTCATTCAGTTCCCCTTGGATGTGCCTTGGATGTGCCTTGGATGTGTGGATTGTATATTGTACATTGCAAATTGTGGATTGTGGATTGTGCCACTCAATTGGGTTAATTAAATGTTGTGAAATTGCGGGGCGTGTGCTCCTGTGTAGTGAGGGGTGTTAATGGGGATAGCTAACTGAATTATAAACTACTCAAATCTGAAGAGAGTAGCAACAGGTAGCACAAGACTCGCATCACCCTCCTCCAATCGTCATTCAGCAAATTGCACACTCAGCAGCGAATGCAGGGGAGTTCTATTATCAGAACACATTAATCAAAGGCAAGGCATTTGTATAGCAAAACACGAGCACACGAGTACCGCGAGTGCCATAAACAATTTGGGTGATTCTTCCCCGTGACTCATCCTCGATAAAGATACCTCTGCCCGCCGCCGGCCCTCAACGAACTACGAGTAGGAAGCTAGGTACAACGGGCAGTAAACACGAGTCTGGCGAGTCTTAAAATTGATAATGAATGGCCCAACCGAACTGCCATCCAGTGGCAGGCAGTTCCTTGAGAGCAAGAACCATGCCATTCCGCATGACCAAATGGCCAGCGAGTATACGCAACGTGGGACAGGTGGAAGGGACCGCCCCCATTTCTGATCTGATTCCGATCAATTTCCGATCAGCTGTGAGTTACACTTTAGTTCCTGCATTTACTCGTATTTATTTGCCTATATTTACCCTGCGGTTTATGGTTTATAGGTCCGTACATTTCTATATCTGTATGTTTGTGCTGCGAGTACAAGTAATAACATGACAAAAGATAAAGTAAACAATATATATGGTTGCCTCACTGATAAGGCCTTCGCTTTGCACGCATTCAATTTGTATTACAAAATCTGTGAGCCGCGCGGGCTAAATATTTGCACTCTGCAATTGGGAAAGGAATCCACAGAGAAAGAGAAAGAGACACAGACAGAGGCAGAGATAGAGACAGGGTGAGAAAAAGAGGGACAGAGAGAGGTATCAGTGGTAACTCTGCCCCTGGTGTTGCCCTAACTGGCGTTTTGATAACAGGTGTAACCCTTAAAATTTCATTAGGTTTATCTTATCATCGACGGAGAGCGAAATAGAGAGAGAGCCGTGCGGTGCCGAGCTGCGCCAAAAGAACTCCAACCAGAGCGATACGGTAGGTGCTGTCGATGTCGATGGCCATTCAATTGAAGGCTTAGGCGGCCCGGAGCGTCGTTCAGTCCGAAGGAAGCAGCCGGCGAACGCGTATCGCCCAACAGTCAGATCCGATCCAGTCCACAGAAGCCGAGCAGCGGGAGAACTCAATTCGGTGAGGAAGATAACACTAAACGTATGGGTTTTTCTCCTAGGTTTACTGTATAGTTTATGGACATTGCTTTTTCTGCGTATCAAGTGACGATGAGTGTAGTTCCCCGCCAGGTGATTCAGCCAGCAATCGCGGGATGGTGATTATTTGGGCTTTTGCTGGAAAGAACGGAAAAGAATACTCCGAAGAATGATTGAAAAGCATTTCCATTTCCATTCCAATTCCAATTCCCATTTTCATATGCATATGCAAAATCCCCCAAGAACTAATCAACTTGATTAGATATTGAACGTGACGCATTGTACCATCATTTCTAATTGAATTTACAGCCCCGCAGTGTGTGTGCTCTCCAGAGTCTTATCGATCATCAGAGGTTGCACAACCCCAAGAAGAAGTCAGGAAACCGATTCGGATTCCACTCGGAGCATTATACGCCGCTAAACAACGCTAAACGCTGAAACAACCTCAAGCCCAACAAGATGGCGAGCATGGGAAATGGCTTCGCCAAGTGCTTCATACTCTTCATGGCAATCGTCATACTGGTAAGTCTCTCTGCAGATAACTGCTGCCACCGCCAGTGCCAGTGCTAGTGCTAGTGCCACTGTTCTAATTGTTAACACTGTTATCTTGGCCAAAACCGAAACGCACGCTCTTTTAGATTCAGGGAGTCGTCTATCTGGGCCTGGCCATCTGGGGCATTACCTTCCGGGAGTGCCATGATGTGGAGGAGTTTACCGCAAATCCCTTCAAGTTTGCAATGGAATTGGTGTACTTCTCCCGTAAGATCAAATCAAGTGTCAAGATCAAGTTGATTATAATAATGTACCTAGTAATTTCCTTCCAACAGAGAAGGAATGTAGCGACCCGGTGATAATGATGAATGATCAGTCAGTTACCCTGATAATGGACTGGGACAAGTCGTACGAAGTGACGCACAGGGAATACATCTTCATGATCACCTATGCGGTTGTCAGTGGCCTCTGGATAGCCACCTCCTTGTTGATCATCTTCACGTTGTGCAGTCGCACTACCAAGCTCATCAACGGAGCCGCCTACTGGCCCTGGTTCCTGTCCGTCTTAGCCGGCAGCATCCTGGACGTGGTGGCCACCGTGTATCACGGCATCGACCTGAGCCACACAATGGTAAGCAGATCTCACGGCAAGGCGGGGAAAACATCGAATTAACAGTGAGATAATTCCCCTTTTATAGTCGCTGAGCGATGCATTCGATTATATTGGAGCTGAAATCGATCCGACCGTTGATTCGAGCGTAATCAGTGTTATCAAAGGCTGGCTGGAGCCATTCGGTGTCTACTTTTCGACGCCCTCCATTCTGCTGCTCTGCCTCAGCTGCCGTTTGGTCCTCATCTGGCTGCTGAACATAATCGGGGCCAGCTTCTGTCTGTCCATTTCTGGAATAATGGCGCGGGATAATTCCAAGACGGCCGCTGTAACCAGGAGTCAGGCTCCGACGCGCCAACCCACACCTCTGCCCGTGCCAGCAGCCGTGGTGGAGGCCACCGTAGTCGAGACTCTGCAGCCTGAGACTCCGCAGCAGTATCAAGTGGAAACCCAGTACCCAGAACAGATCCGCCCCAAACCGCTGCCGATCTTCATTCCCTCGGAGCAAATGCAGCGCCAGGATTCGCAGCAGTACAGGGCCGGAGATCGTAGCACCTTACAGTCCCCGGTGATGGTCCTGCCACCGCACCAACAGCAGGAGCCAACGGCTCCACAACAGACACCGCAGCGGGAGGTGCTGTCTCCTCTGCCGGATATCAATACCTATCGCACCACCGAAGCTCATCCTGATCGCCTCAACTATCCACCGGTGGAGCAGCCATCGCCGCAGACGCCCTCGCCAGCAGTACAACAGCTGGCGGTTAGTTCGGCCCTCAACAACCGTTACAGTGAGATGTATCCGACGCAGCCGGCCAATCCGCGGGTCAGCGAGGAGCTGCGTAATCAGATGCCCTGGTCGTACACTAGCATGGTGACGAAGCCACCTCCGCCACCACGCAAGCCACAGCTACAGGTCCAGATCTATCCGCAGATTCCCGAGCCCGACTATGCGGAGCACTAGAGCACTCCGCAGGGGCAGGGGGCAGGGGAGCAGCTCAAACCTGATTGCGGATTAATCAGCCAGGATGCGAGATAGTGTTGTGACATGTTTTGTGTTATTGTTACCTTTATTACATAAAGCTAAAGCTGATGGCCAACCGATTGACTCATCCTTTCTTCTGCATCCAGCACTGCATTGCCTTGCAGCAGCAGCCTCTTCTTTTCGCGAGCATGCTCCGCCACCAGTTTGAGGGCATCGTTTATCTCCAACTCCATTTTTGCCCCTCCGCTCACGTGTAGTTCCAGCTTGGGCGCCTCCTGCTGGACAGCCTTCGCTCCTACCACTATTGTAAGCGGGTGGCCCAGGCGCTTGGCATCCAGTAGACGTTTTCCAATTGTCAGTTCCTTGCGATCGTCGTGCAGCAACTCCTGGTCGCCACAGATCCTGCCTACATGCTGCAGCAACTCGTTCTCTATAGCTTCCGCGGACTGTTGCTCTTTGCTGCCTTGCTTCGGACCAATCAGGCACACATCGTAGGGGGCCAACAGCTTGGGCCAGCGCAGCTCCTGTTCGGTGGACAGCACTTCCAGGGCGGAGGCGAGTACGCGTGTGATGCCAATGCCATAGCAGCCCATTACCAGGGACTGCGGTTTGCCCGAAGTGTTGAGGAACGTCGCGCCCAGTGGCTTTGAGTACTTCTCTCCGAGCAGAAACGTGTGGGCCACCTCGACGCCACGTACTTGAGTGAGGTGCGTGCTACGGCAGCTGGGACAGTCTGTGGAGGATTCTACCTTGCAGTCCAATACCTCAGCGTTTCCGGCAAAGCCACAGGAGCTGCACTGTAGCAGTGTGTCCTCACCCACTGGCGATACATAGTGATACTCATGGGACAAACTGCCGCCCATCATCCCCGTTGCGGCATTCACTGGAAGTTTGATTGGTTACCATCCATAGTCTCACATAATAGCGGCAGCTATACGCACCTTTTACAAAAGGAACCTCTAGCTGCTTGAAGAGCCGATCATATGCTTTGCTAACCACGGAATACGTATCCCTGGCAGTCTCCTCCGAGACATCGAAGGTATACATATCCTTCATGAGGAATTCTTTGGCTCGCATCAGGCCGAAGCGTGACTTCAGCTCATCCCTGAACTTGGGTCCGATTTGGTAAAGGCGTAGAGGCAATTGGCGATAGGAAATTGGTGCTGTCGTGGCCAGCATGGCAGTCACCGCTTCCTCGTGGGTCTATGGGTGGGATTTTGGTAATGTATAAACGGGAGTAAGCCAGAGCACCCCATCTTGCACTCACGCACTGGACTCATGAGAAACTGTTTGCCGCTGCGATCCCGCACCATATAGAACTCGGATATGTCGCCTTCAAGTCGTCCTGTCTTCTTCCACAGTCCTGTGGGTGTTAGAATGGGCAGACTGATCTTCTGACCTCCGGCTTGCTGCATATTGCCATCAACCAAGGCAATAAACTTGTCTACCGAACGCTGGGCCATGGGCATTATTTGATAGGTGCCATTGCTGCCCGACTTGACCAGTCCCAATTCGGTCAGGAGCTGAAAATAGGGGAGCGGTGGCCGTGGCTGGAAATTCTTTCGTAACACATTTAATGGTAAATACCTTTTGACTTCGCGACAGTTGATCTGTTTGCTTGACGACGGCGTTTTTGGGAGTGACCAGCACTGGCCAGAAGATTCGCGAGGCTTTATTCATGCTTCAACTGTTTAATTGGATTTTATTTTCCTTAAAATACCGGTATAAATGCAAAATTAAATGTTGATCTATCCAACAGCTGTTATCATCGCCGATAACAATCGTACCGATATATAAATACACTCAAGCTATTGCACGGGGAAGTGGTGGAATATCATTGTAATTAGCTTGTCCAAAGTATATAAGCGAAACGCAACTAACGTTCGAAATTCGAAACAAATTCCTTCAGCTTCTCTGTCCAGTCCTGGGCATTTTAAGGGAGTTTAATTCATAATAATTTCCACAAGCACGTTATATGCATCGATAAGTATCGCCCATCATAAGCCGGCTTACGCAGACCACCACTAGTTGTAGAAAGAAGTTTAAAAATGTGCTCGAATTATCAAGATTTATATAAAAAGAGCTTGGATCGCGGCGAACAGCAAAAGCAGCGACAACAAGAACTGTTGAGCCTACAAAAGCTGAGGCGACAACAGGTACAAGACGAGGCCCGGCCTGTAACCATCCCGGAAGAAACCCCGCCAAAACAACATCGTAAGCATCGTGCCACAGACAAGAAAACGCCGTTCAGACTTCAGCTCTCCGAGTGGCTGCGACACAAGCCGGATAATCTCGAGGAATGGCTGCTGGTGCCGTGCCCGGCGGGCAGAAGATGTTTGGTGATAGCCACCAATGGGAAGACCAAAGTTTACAACAAAGCAGGGAGGGAAATTATGTCGCTGCGTACGCTGCTGCCCGGTGATAATCATGTGCAGAAGTGCAGAACAGTCTTGGACTGTGTGTATGATGAAGAAGCGCAAACCTTTCACGTGCTGGATGCCCTTTCTTTTGGCCAGCAATCGCTACAGAACTGCGAGGCCTCCTTCCGGTTTTATTGGTTGCGAGCCCGTTTCGAGGAGAACGATTACGCTGAAAAGGGGGCTCACAACCATAGGCCTTTTGTGCTGCTGAGCCATTTTGACTTCGAGGACGCTTCTGCGATAGAGGAAATCCTCCAAAAGTACCCTATCTGGCAGGAGAATCAACCTAAGCTGGATGGATTCCTGTTCTACCACAAGGAGGCCAGCTATGTGTGCGGAACAACGCCGCTGGTTTGCTGGCTATTTTCCTATATGCTGCCGGATGTGCTGGATTTGCCAGTAAATGGCAACTATGTAGCCCCCGAGGACTACCAGCCCAGGCTAGTACTTCAGTACATGGAAGAGTTTGATCAAAAGCTAAAGCAGCTGAGGAAGCAGCGGCCCAAGGAGATTGTAAAGAAATCAAGGAAGAAGAATAGGGAGGAGAAGGAAGACCCCCAGACCTCTATGGAGACAAACAAGGAAGAGGAGGACGGTGACAGCGATGAATATGCCGACCTCAAGTTGCTCCTCGACCATCAGCGCCGCCTAGAACTGGGAGAGCTAGACATGGACTGTGAAGAAACGCCGTCAGCTGTTGTCTGTTGAGCTGGTTGGGTGGTGGGGGCTTTGGTGGTGGCTTTCCTGCGACTGCGCACTAGCTACGCGGCCCTGGGACTTGGCTTAGCTCAGCCCAGGGAAAAATTTAGTAAAAAGCAAACGATTTTGGTCTGCTCCTTGAGCAGTCAGCATATAAAACCCTTAAATAAATAAATTTAAAAATATGGTCATTCAGCGGTGCTGGAAAATTCCCACTGATGTTGGATCCTTAAACAACACATCGACATCCGCAAACGATGCACAGCAACGTTCTTCCCCGACAATGCTAATGCAGACAGCCAATTCCTCGGATGACTCAGACTGCTCCAACCAGACCACGCACTCGATGGATACACGGGCTGCCAGCCCCGCGGAAGTGACAAAAAAGCAGCCGGACAAGGAAAAAGCACCAGAAGGAGCCACCACCACCACACTCACATTATCCCTGATCGGGGAGTTACCATCCACGAATACAGAGCCTCTGGTAAACGAAATGCCCACTGATGTGCATTCACAAAATTCATAAATAACACAAACATTTTGACCAATTCCTGCAGAAATATGTGACCACCTCGGATATGGCAGAGAACATGCTGCAGAGAATACGCCAGCGTCTCGGCGGTTCGCAAAACATCGAAGGCGGTGGGAGTGCAGAGTCCGCGATGAGAGCTCTGGAGCTACTGCGCATCAGCGTGCAGCAATCTTTTGATTCGGAAGTCAACGAGATAATCAAACGCTACATGAACGTATGTTAATGCCTGCACGGGACATCTAAAAATACGGGCTGTACAACCAACATTATTTTTTGTAGAACTACTTTAAGCCCGCATTTGGAAACATCAAGGAGAATCTAGGTCAGCAGTCAATCAATGAGGAGACGCTGCAAAAGATGTCGTCTTGTGCGTTACTGGAGAACGCCAAGGCGCAGTACACAAACTTTGTGCGCCAGCACCGTTTGGGAGCCGGAGTGTCGGAGCAACAGCGCCTGGCCCTAAAGCGTGTGGCTAAACATCAGGAGAATGCCATCGGAAACAAAGTATTCGCCAGCAATTTGGGTTTTGCCGCCACCAAGCCCATGCCTTGCACAGCTGCCAAAGTGAATCAGATGCCCGCGCTGCAGGCAGTGCAGATGTTTCCACAACAGGCACAGACAGTTCAGCCACTCCAACAGCAACAGCAACAGCAACAGCAGCA
Organism: Drosophila azteca; assembly: GCA_005876895.1. NCBI lineage: Eukaryota > Metazoa > Arthropoda > Insecta > Diptera > Drosophilidae > Drosophila > Drosophila azteca. Next base: position 4,270,273 of record VCKU01000014.1, on the reverse strand, counting down.
GCAGCATCGTATAGTTACACCGATTATGGGGGGAGCTTTGCCCACGCCTGTGCGTCGCCAAATATTTTGGAACACGGCCCAAATCTCGACCAGCACAAAATTTGTACTGGATGTGCAGGCCAATCTAGCGTTTGGCTTTGGCACCGATGGCAAGGAAAGATTGGCCAGCAAGCACCCAGAACTCATACGCTACCTCCCTGATGCCGAAGATCGAGAGTGGCTAGCAGCCCGAGGCATTATTCCTGCCGAGAGTACTCACTTACGTTTCCTCTTTCTCCTCCACGACGAGGTCTGTCGGCTGCATCAGGCACACGATCTGTATAAGAACAAGCCCAATGTCGATCTGACCCTAATGATGACTTTCAACGTACCGGATCCGATGATACACAAGATGAGGCTCTTCTTTGTGGACCTAAACATCAAGAGCCGCGGTCTAATAACCAATTCATTTATCATGACCAATCAGCCGCAGCCCCAACAGCAGCCACAGCAGACGACGGCGGCAAATAACAGTCATCTAAGGAACGCCCTGCTTCAAGGAGCTTTGCCACAGCCACAGCCTCAGGAGCAGACACAGACACAGACGCAGCAGCAGCCACAGCAGCAACAACAGCAGCAGCTTACAACTGGCACCGTTGAAACCTCCGTAATAAAGGAGTTGGCATCTGTTTCGCCCACTCCATGCTTGCAGGGTCAGATTGTGGGAAGCACTACTACGCCCCCCAAGACAAAGCTGGCGGCAGGTTCCACTCTGAGCTCTTCCCATGCCACACTTACCGCACTGTTGAACAATGGCGGAGCCGGAGCAGCTGGCGTAGGGGTAGGAGTAGCACCCGTCGTCAACCCAGCTCCAAGTACCAGCGGAAAGTTTAGGAATTAAAAGGAACAAATCTAATTTCTTCAAAATATTCAATCAGATGTTTAATTTGAATTATATTCCGCTTGAGTTATGAATAAAATAATCGTTTAGTTAGTGTAAATGTCCAATATCCTGCATCCGTAAATCGTATAGCTTTTAGTTCCCGAGTTCCCGAAAACGCCGATCGTGGACTTTGCCGCACTCCCCAGTGATCCAAGTTGCCGCGCCCAACCGTACAATCGCTGGACAGAGGGCATTACAAGCGTGGAGAAACCGGAACCCCCCAAAAGAAGCTGCGGTTTCCCCTGGAGTTTCCCCGATCCTCTGCAGTTAGACTGGCATCAAGGAAAATAAGGATATGGCCTTTTAAACGCTATTTTTGTGGGGTCTGATCGGAGGGGGCGTACTTTCCACTTGATGACCCAGTCTTTTCCTCGGCAGTCTCGGTTTCGGCCATTTTAAGTAAAAAATCTTCGAGAAAGATTAATTCATGTTATTTATTTGTGTTATATCTATTTCAACTGCCTTGCGGTATTCAATAGGCACGCAATTTCCACTAATTCGTGTACAGAAAACAGTTGAAACTATGAAAACTGACACTGTGGCTGCCAAATCGTACAAAAAAACCAAATTGTTAACTGTTTATACGTTTTTTTTTTCTCTCTCGCTCTCACTCATGCTCTCACACCGATCTAAATTTTTTTGGTCTTGAACAAGGGGAAATTGACGCACTGGCACTGGCCAACCGTTAACGAACATATTGCTAAAAACCGAACTACGTAGAAACAAAATCATACAAAAATCTATAAATTTACACTCGCGACTGGCCTCATTTGCCGCCAAAGCCTCCCATCAGGTTCCCCAGTCCACCAAGGCCGCCCGCCGCTCCTTGCTGCAGCTGCCGCATCATGTTCTGGAGTCCGCCCACGCCGCCCATCTGCTGAAGCATGCGAGGATCGATCATCTTGGCCATCTGCTGGTTGAGCTTGGCCATCTGCGTCGGATTCACATTCTTGGTCATGTCGCCCTGCTTGAAGAGACCCTTGACGCCGCCCATTTTCTTCACGACTGCAGCAAACTTTGTGTAGTGGGCAATCAGTTCCTTGACCTCGCGCTCCAGGACTCCTGCTCCTTGGGCCACACGAATACAACGCGTAGGCTGTTTGCTGAACAGCTTGGCTCCATCACGGTTGTCCAGTTCGTTGTCCGACATACTGTCCATCATGGTCATCATTCGCTTAATGCGAGCCATCGATTCCGCCTCGCCGCCCTTGGTCATGAAGTCCTGCGAAAAGCCAGGGATCATGTTCATGATCTGAGAGAAGGGACCCATTTTCATGATGTTCTGGAACTGCTCGTACATGTCGCGTATTGTGAAATGGCCATGCTTGATCTTCTCGAGAAGCTCTTCGTTTCCGTCCAGTTTCAGCTCATTGACCTGTAAAAGATATAGCAAAACAATATAGTTAGGAGCCGGTTTCACCATTTAGAGCGCATGCAAAGGTTTACCTTATCTATCAGGCCTTCGATGTCGCCCATGCCGAGGAGCTTGCTAACGAAAGGTTTCGTCTTGAAGGGTTCTAGGTCGTCAATGTGCTCGCCTGTTCCTATGAAGATGATGGGCGACTGTGTGGCTGCTACAGCAGATAGGGCACCACCACCCTTGGCATGGCCATCCAGCTTGGTGATGATCACTGAGCCAATGTCTACCTTGTCTTTGAAAGCCTTCGCTTGGGCCTCGCAAGCCTGTCCAATGGTGGCGTCCATCACGAAGATTATGTTGTCAGGATTAACTGCATTTGCAACCGCCAACATCTCCTCGAAGAGCGATTCTTCCTGCTTGTGACGTCCGGAAGTATCCACAATGATCATCTCAAATCCCTCGCGCTTGAACATGTCCACACCCTCCTGGGCTATAACCACGGGATCGATTTCTGTGTAGCTGCCATAGAACGGAATGCGAGCCTTTGTGGCGTTCTGCTTGATCTGGTCGTAGGCACCGGCACGGAACGTATCCGCGCAGACAAGGCACGACTTCCAGTTGCGCTTCTGGTAGTGATAGGCTAGCTTGGTGCAGGTTGTGGTTTTGCCGGATCCCTGCAGACCCACAAACATGATAATGTTCGCCTTTCCTTTGATGGGCTGGTAAGGCTTGACGCCCGGATCCACCAGTTTGATGAGCTCCTTGAACACGGCCGACTGGATCATGCGTCGCTTGTTCAAGCCCCCGGCCATCTCATCAAAGTCAATGACAGCTCGCACATTTTCACGCAGCTGCTTCACCAGTCGTATGTTTACATCAGCCTCCAGCAGCGCTGCGCAAATCTCTTTCAGCATGGAATTCAGGGCCTCCTCATTGATAACTGTGGCTTTGCTTAGCGAGTGCAAAGCCGTTGTTATTTTTCTTCCTAAATCTGCTAAAACCATCTTGGTGTGTTGGCTGTGTGTCGGGGTGTGCTATTGGCAGCTTAAAAATGTTGTTGAGCTACTCGCGAAGCAATTACATGCGAAATTGCAGGAAACTTTTACTTTTTGGTCTTTGCTTTAGTATGACACGTCGATGTGGAAGAGTAAGAACTGACCACTCACAAAGGTGCACGTGCAGCTGTCAAATAGTTAATCGGTCGCGTCGCGCAGTGACTGCCAATACAGTAAAAGAAGAGCGCTCTTTGAATTTGAATTTGAACTATACTATTTGTTTGTTTTTGTTCTATGGGTGTAAAGGAACTTTGGACAGTATTAACTCCTTATGCTGAGCGCAAGCCGATAAATGAGCTGCGCGGGAAGAAAGTGGCTATTGATTTGGCCGGCTGGGTGTGCGAAAGTCTCAATGTGGTGGACTATTTTGTGCATCCGCGGCATCATCTAAAGTTGGCCTAAATCTCCTTTCTAGTAAAAGTACTTGGCATTTATAGCTAATTTATGCATTTCAGAAACCTTTTCTTTCGCACCTGCTACCTTATATGGGAGCAAGTCACTCCGGTGTTCGTTTTGGAGGGAGTGGCCCCAAAACTGAAGAGCCAAGTGATTGCCAAACGAAATGAGCTGCAATTCCGAGGAGTACGACCCAAGGAAGCAGCCACTGGCACGCAAACTGCAGCAAAAGGAGACAAAGGACGGACCCGCTTCAACCATGTGCTGAAACAGTGCGAGACTCTGCTGCTCTCAATGGGAATCCAGTGTGTCCAAGGCCCAGGCGAAGCGGAGGCCTACGGCGCCTTCCTCAACAAGCACGGTGTAAGTTCTGAGCTCTCTTCTTCCTTTGACTAATTAATATGTTAAACTCTTCCAGCTGGTGGATGGCGTCATTAGTCAGGACTCGGATTGCTTTGCCTACGGAGCTGTTCGGGTGTATCGCAACTTCTCAGTGTCCACCCAAGGAGCCCAGGCTGCCGCTGGGGGCGCTGTCGATATCTATGACATGCGAGAGATCACGAGCCGCATGGATTTTGGCCAGCACAAGATTATTGTGATGGCCCTGCTATGCGGCTGTGACTACTGTCCAGATGGCATTGGAGGCATTGGCAAAGATGGTGTCCTAAAACTATTCAACAAATACAAGGAAACAGAGATCCTGGATCGGTAAAGCTACCAAAAAAGTGCAATCACTCAGATTAATATTGCGTTCTTCTTATAGTTTGAGAAACTGGCGAGCTGAGACAGATAAATACAATGCAATGGAGATGCGGGTAGATGACAAATCCATCTGCAGCAACTGCGGACACATTGGGCGGACGCAGAGCCACACGAAGAGCGGCTGTAGCGTCTGTCGCACTAATCGGGGATGCGACGAGTCCTTGTGGAAGTAACTATAACTATAACTATCCCAAATACAGATCTGCAAAAGTTGACTCGACCTCCTTCCCTTCTCAGAGAAGATCGCCTTTCCATTAAGGCTGAGCTGACCCTGCGCCGGAAGGCTTTGCTGGCTCCAGAGTTTCCCAATGAGGAGATAATATCCGAGTTTCTCAGTGAACCCCCAGCGATACCAAATCTATATCTTGGCTGGCGGCAGCCGAATCTCGTCAAATTCATCAAGCAGATAGGGCATCTGTTGCAGTGGCCGGAAATCTACTGCTTTCAAAAATTCTTTCCGATCCTCACCCGTTGGCAGGTGCAGCAGGCCAAGACCAAGGCGGGAGGAGGAGGAGTGGTGCTCGTTCAGCCGCTGGATATCGTTAAGAAGCGTACCGTGAAGGGAGTGGCCAGTCTGGAGCTGCACTGGCACGATCCCAGTGGCAACTTCAAAGGACTCATACCAGACAAACAGATTTCAGAATTCGAGCTGGAACATCCCAAGGGCATCGAAGAGCTCTACTATACCGTGGAGCCGCTGGACATGCTGGAAGCTGCGTATCCCGATTTGGTGGCATCCTTTTTCAAATCCAAAGAGAAACCCCCAAAGAAGGCCTCGCGAAAGAAAAAAACGGATCCGCTAAGCGCCATCGAGAATATCCCACAAACATTAGATAAGGAGAAGGTCATCCCAGCGAAACCGAAGCGAGTGGTGAAAAAGAAAAAGGCTCCAGCGGAGCAAGCCCAGTCTACACTGCAGCAATTCCTCAGACAAGAAAAAATTGGGACTCCTGTAAAGAATTCTTTGCCGCAAATGCCACAAATGGCACAGCAATGTTCCACGCCCATCACCAAATTCTTGCCTTCGGATCTAGAAAGCGATTGCGACGCGGGAGAGTTCGACATGTCCGATATAGTCAATGGAATCATATCGAATCCGAACGCTCGGCCAACTGTGACAAAACACGAGGGACGACAGTTGCACTACGAGGCCTTATCCGATGACCTGAGCATGCGTCTGGCCCAGCTGAGTCTAGGGAAGGATGAGTTCCAGGGCGAGCCTATAGCGCCAGTTGCTGAACAAAAAAGGGATCTCTCTGTGGTCGAGCACCTGCCGCAGAGCAAACGTCTCTCTCTGGACGATAGCTTTGATCTGCTGGTGAAGGGCGATCTTAAGAAAGTTCCCCACTTGGTACAGCCAATCAGGACTCCTGTAGACCGATTCAAGCACCAACATCGCATAAGTGAGCATCTTCCACAGCCAGCTGTCGAGCCTGCAGCAAACGTGAGCTACTTCTTCAATCAAAGCAGCGATAGATCCGATGCCTTTGAGCAGCTGATGAACTCCAGCCTGGGAATCCAAGAGCAGGCAGAAGAGGATGAGAATGGTGACGAGGAGGAGGAGGAGGAGGATGTGGAGGAAGAAGATGATTTGGTGGTGATCAGTGATTAAGTTATTATCGCTTGCAGTTTATAGTATGCGATTTATTCGCTCTTTACAAAAAGAAAAAAAAAGATTCAAAGACACCTTTCAACAGCAAACTTGGAGCTTGCGCTTTTCTCTTCTCTTCTTTTTTCTTTGGAGGGGGATCACAACTTGAAATAAAGCTTAGCATACTGATGGGCCTTCGCCAGGGCCTGCTCCAATTGCTCTTCGAAGAGATTGCTTACTTTACGGCCCTTCATGTTGCACACGATCTTGGGGTTCTGTCCCTTGGGCGCGGCCACTTGGCCCCCAAATGTGGCGGCAAAGGATTGCAGCCACGAGGACGCATCGAACTCTGGGTTGACGCTATTCTGCGGCACACAGCAGCGTGCTTTCACAACGCTATCACACATACTGACCACCAGTATGGGCCGATCCGAACAGAGCTTGGTGGCACGCTGCAGAGGGATCTCTTCCACTAGAGCGGAGCTGCTGATGTAGTGCAAAATAAAGGGGTGGCTGTGCACAGGTTTCTCCTGCAGCAGGTTGCGCATCTCCACCTCGACGAATTCCCTGCAAGAATCTGGATCTATAATCTGCATTGCAGGAAACTCTCTCTATTTGCTCTCACTTGAGGGTTGTGCGGGATGTCTCCTTGATCCTCTTCAGCATGTCCTGGATGCGTTCCAGCGTGTCCATTTTGAAGGCATATGGCAGCTTGATGTCCGTGTGCAGCATATTATGGCGTATGGTCTGCAACTCCACTTCGGTGGCATTTGTGAGCTTATCAGTCTGGATAGTCTGCTGTTCGAGCAGATCGACGCGATGGCGAAGCAAGGCTGCTGTCTTCAGTACCTGAAAGAGATAAGCAGAACGATGCTTACAGATGAAAAGTGCTCCACGTAAGGCCACTTACGTTCTCCGCCGCCTGGCCAGCCACAGCGGTGAAGGCAAAGCGCGCCCTGTTCGTCTGCTTTAGATTGACAATGCAGAAGCAGGAGAGTTCGCTGGTGTTGATCACATGAGTGCCACAGCACAGTTCCTTGGAACTAAGCTGCATCTCTGGGCACTGCACACTGATCAGACGCAGTCCCTGCTCCGGGTAAACCTCCCCAGGCACCATGGTAATATCATTCTGCCGAAGGACATCGGCGGCACTCAGAAGCTCAACTTGGACGGGCGCGGCAGAGCAGATGATTCGACTGTACGAAAGGTGAAACAAGGTGAAAACACAGCACAGAACACACAACCTAGAGAGCAAACTTACTTGATCAGATCTTCGATGTGTTGGACATCTGCTTTTTGTATCCGCTTGCCCAGCAATCCCAGTTCCAGTTTGCACTGATCGCTGGTGACGGAGCTGGATACCTGGTAGGTGACCTTGTTGAACAGCGATCGGATGGCGGCGTTTAGCAGGTGGGTGGCTGTGTGATGGCATGTGTTCAGTTGTCTTGTCTTAGCATCCACTTGCAGCTCAACCTCATCTCCAATGGCCACCCCAAAGTCATCTGCGGGGGCGGCCAAGCGGCACACATGAACCACGCAATCATTGATATGCTTCACACGGATCACATTCAAGCGATGGGGCGGTTGCTCCGGCTTGTGCGTATTGCTGACAAGAATCTGGCCAGCATCGGACTGTTGTCCGCCAGACTCGTAGTAAAAATTGCTGGCGGCGGTGACAATTGAAAGGGTATCGGAGGTTTCCTCGAGCCGACTGCCTTGAGTGCGTGATACTTCCGCATCGTTGAGGAGCATGCCCACCACTCGACTGCGTAGAGTGGGAATCTTGTAGGATTCATTCTCGCTATCAAAGGAGTAGACATATTTGTGACTGTTGTCGGTGGCCGCCAGGCGTTTGGTTAGCGTCGCCTGAGCCTCAGCAATGCGTTGCTCTAGCGCCACATCGCAGATGCCCCCGTCCTCTCGTTGGCTCTCCTTGGACTTGATCTTGGCCAGCGATACTTCCGCCCGGTAGCGGTCCAAATCACAATTCATGTTCTCCAGCTCGGCCAGCTTGAGGAAACTCTCTTCGGTCAAGCCATATGTGTCTGTCAGCTTGTAGAGGAAGTCGCCGGGTATCGTGTTATTGGGAAACTTGCAGCGCTGCACCTGGAACTCCCGGTAGGCGGGCACAAATCCTGGGCATTCCATCAAATCAATGTCGTCCAGGTTGGGGAACTCAGTTAGGACCTCGGCAAAGGCTTTCGAGGAGCTCTCACGCAGATTCTTGTACACATCATGTTCGTGATTAATCAGATCGATGACTGCCTCCTGCTTGGCAGACATCTCCGGGTAGGCTTCGCCCAGAGTCTCCACCACAATAGGAACCAGTTGGGAGAGCAGCTTCTCATGGGCAAAAACATGCTCCGAGATGTTGAGGGCCTTCCGCAAGACGCGTCGTAGTTTCTGACTGCAAATGGATGTCGATTAGTGCAGGAAAAAGGACTGATCTGATCTATACTTCTGATCTGGCAGCATTCCATCGGCAAGGCAGGCAGTGACCATGCGAGCATGATCGGCAAGTATCCTGTAGCTTGTGTCCAGGAGAGCTGGATTTGAGGTTTCTGGGAAGCTGCCGCCATAGACTGGGGCCTTGGACAGCTGCTGGATGCCATCGAAGAGCGGGCTGAACAGATCCGTATCGTAATTTGAGGTTTTGCTTTGCAGAGTGGCAGCCAAACGTTCAAACCCCATGCCCGTGTCCACATGGTGTGCGGGCAACTGGGAGATGCTGCCATCATGATTGCTAGATCGCGAAAATATGTGTCGAATAATGACTAGAACGAAATCTTTCTCTCCTTGTCTCAGTCCTGTTCTCACCGATTGTACTGTATGAAGACGAGATTCCACAGCTCCGTGAGATCCGAGCGACCTGCATTTACGAGCTTACCACGCTCTTCAACGCTGCCCAGCTCTGGACGATGGTCTATGTGTATCTCAGTGCAGGGGCCACAGGGTCCCGTGGCGCCCATTTCCCAGAAGTTGTCTTTGCAGCCAAAGGGCAAAATACGCGAGGCGGGAAATCTGAAAAAACATGCGCAGTTAAAGAGGTAACGCCCTCGAATTATGTAACAGGTTGTACCCCAGGCTGCGCCATATCTCGAAGCATTCCATGTCCGCAGGTATGCCAAGTAGCTTGTCGCCGGCGAAGTATGTAACATACAAACGTCCAGGATCGATGTTGTATGGCCCGCGGAGCAGCTCGAGAGCCATAGCACAGGCCTCTCGCTAGAGAATTTTGCAAGAGAATTAGTAAAAACTTGCAGTGAAATCGAACCACAAATTACCTTGAAGTAGTCCCCAAACGACCAGTTGCCCAGCATCTCAAAGAACGTGTGGTGATAGCCATCCTGGCCGACAACAGACAGATCGTTGTGCTTTCCTCCCACCCGTACACATTTCTGGGAATTTACCACCCGTTTGTGGGGAGCCGCTGCCGTGCCAAGGAACACAGACTTGAACTAAACCAGAAGCAATAATCAGATAACAATGGACTAATAGGTCGTTGGCCGTTGCCCGCTCTATGCTCTGCTCACCTGATTCATGCCAGCGTTGACAAACGCCACCGTCGGATCACAGAAGGGCACCACGGGGCTGGAGCGCACGAATTTGTGCCCATGGTTGATGGTGAAGAAGTCTATGAATGTTTTTCGAATTTCGCGCGCCGTCAGCACACGCTGCAACTGCTTGGCCGAGTTGTACATGCCAAAATTGTATTGGAATTCGAGTTAATTACATGCGACCGGCAATTAAAACAGAGGATCCAGATAAATCTCTGCTCGAACAGCTGATCGGCAACACCATTCACCATGAAGCGTTGACAAATAGATGGGCTATTCGCAGGGCGGCGTCAACACCTGTGCAACTGTTCTATTTTTTACGGGAGCGCAACAGCTGCGCGCACGTAGATTTTTGTCTGAAACGGAGGGCGAAAAACAACTAGGAGCAACGACAGTGGATACCTGATGTGACAGAGGCTATAAATATCACTGAAAGTAATGAAATCCGCTTTAGATCAGTGCATCGAAGGTAAGGTTGCCCAGGACTGCGTGAACTTTGACACGCACAACGCTTCCGCTTTCACTTTCACTCTCTCTCTCTCGCTCACGCTCTAGCTTTAGCATAACCAAAAACCAAAAACGGCACCAACAACGCATTTCCCACCTTGACCAAGTGCAAATCCCAGCGTCAACGAAATCGAAGTCGAATTATGGCCACCAAACGGAGACCGTTGCGTCCGAACATTGGCACAAGTTCTGGATCAAACATGAACTTTCGACCAGGGGGTCCGGATATTACTCGATCCGAGGCTCGGGGCACCAGACCCACAGCAGCCCCCACTAGTATCAGGGAGATTCTTGTCATGGGAGTAATACATTTGTGCAAGAAAACGATATTCTTCAACACGGACCTCAAGGTGGCCCTGTACTTGGGCAGCCTGTTCGTGGTATCGGTCATTGGGGACTTTGTCCCCTTTCCGAAGACCTACTTCGCGCGCTCGGACAATCTATTTAACATGTACTTCGTGAAGGTAGGCTGGGGCTGGACGCTGCTGTTTGTGGTGCCCTTCCTAGTCCTGTCTGCCTATACGATCACCTGCGGCGACCACAAGCGGATGCTGAGGCATCACTTCCCTCGCATTGTGATAGCCACCTTCTTTTGGTTTTTCTGGACCAAGCTCTTCAACATTGTTGAAACATCCTACGGCCGCTGCACGGTCAAAGGTTGGTATCCAAACAGTGGTAACAAGGTAGATATCGCGGCTAACGAAACCTTCTTCTTCTTTGTCTTTCTCTGTCGAAACCAGGCTTCCAGAGTAAGTCGAGCTGCCTGAAGGCCGGACATCTGTGGCAAGGCTTCGACATATCCGGCCATGCTTTCATCCTGATCCACTCTAGTCTGGTGCTCATCGAGGAGGCCCGTCCCATTATCAAGTGGGAGACCATCAAGGAGCACCTCCGAAACGAGCTGCACAATCGCAGCGTTTCCGAGAACCTGGGCACCAATCCCCTTCGAGGTCTGAACGACGAGCAGATGAGGAGTCTGCAGTTCCTCTACAAACGACTAACACCCATCATCCGGACCCTGTTCATAGGCATGGCCGCTCTGCAGCTGCTCTGGGACATAATGCTGGTGGGAACCATGCTCTACTACCACCGCATGATTGAGAAGGTCATCAGCGGCATCATAGCCATCCTGACCTGGTACTTCACATATCGCTTCTGGTATCCCACGCGCGGTCTTCTGCCAGAGGAGCCCGGCAACGGCACCTTCTTCTACCAGCGGGAGACTCCTGTCTTTCCTTTCAAGCGTCCCTCGCATTTATCTGGTGGGACGGGGGCCAGTGGAGCCTCTGGGCCCATGAGAGCAAATCCCAATGGCAAAGTGGGGGCGACGAATGTGCCCAAGGATCAGCAGATGCCAACTTTCATGGGCATGCCCCTGTTCACCAACCCGAAGGCGGCCACAGCCGCAGCAAGCTTGCTTCAATCAGCTCAGCTGAAGCGAGAGCAGCAGCAGCAGCAGCAGCAATTGGGGGCAGAAAGCTGAGCCCCAAGGACGATCCTGATCTAATCTGATCATCGTCCTCGGAGGCGTAAGCAAGCATAGCAGGAATTGACAATTAGGTGACGGATTGGAATTTATACCAAATTTTTTGTATTTTCAACGTTCAAATGATGATGTAAATTATGATATTTTAGCAGCTAGACACTGGCTGGCACTTGGTTCATCCCACTTCTCTTATCTTCTGTTCACTTTTCTCTTCATCCCATACCCTTGCATCAGCATCAGCATCAGCGTCAGCCATCTGGTTACCACGTAGTAGCTTTAAGCGTTAAGCGTTCTTATGTTCGTGCGTTTATATGTGACCAACTTTAACAGTAAAAGGATTTGTTAACAATCGTCTCTGCCGTTCACTTATGAGCAAAGGCTGCGAACATGGCCATACCCAGGAAGCCGGCTCCTGCGCCCAGCTTGTAGTTGCCCGGCGTCTTCGCCCACATCTCCTTGAGGATCTCGAAATTGCTGGGCTGCAGCTTGTGGTACGACTGGCGCTGCTTGAAGCGCAGGAAGTATCCCTCCACCTGGGGAAGCTTGCCGAAGGACCAGTAGTAGTTCTCGAATCCCAGCTGGTAGAGGCGATGCAGGAGCAGTCCGAGGCTGATGTCCGCCAGGGTGAGCTCGTCTCCGGTCAGCCACTCGTTGCGTGGAGCCTTTTTGGACAGCTCCTGCTCGACGTAGAGTAGCACATGGCGCACTGCATCGAGCACACGCTGAAAGTCGTCGCGGGAGGAGACCAGATCCTTGCGACGAACCTGAATGTCCAGCTTTTGCTTCAGCGCCGACTTGTTTGACTCCAGCTCATCCACGGAGCGGCGAAGCAGGTCCAGGACCTTGTCGTTATTCTCTAAAATAAGCAGAATCATTGGCCATGGCTAAGGTTTAATGGGGGCTGGGGCCCATCCGATTGGCCACTCACTCAGGCAGGATTGGCGAACTGGTCCAATGAATGGCGCCTTGGGCACCAGCTTCAGATCATCGTGGATGAAGGAGCCAAGACTTAGAGCACCCACTGGCACACGTCCCACGGCATGCTCATAGACCATTACCTGGTCGTACTGTGAGGAACTCTGTTCCGGCTTCAGCACTGGATGATTCGCTGAAATGGAAATGGAAATAGTTAATATATTGTGGCATATACATATATATACTCGTATATCCATTTGTGTTAGCTACTCTACCTCCCCGGAACTTGCTCTCCACGTAGTTGATGATGTGCGTCGAGTTGGGTATGATGAAGGCTCCATCCTGGAGCACTGGCACATCTCCCTTGGGATTGAGGTTTAGGAACCAACTGGAATACTGTTCGCCATTGCATAAGTCCACCACATACGGAGTGAAGTCAATGTTTTTCTCATAGAGTACCAGGAGAACCTGCAAACGAAACGGTGGAGTGGAAAGACAAGATTTATAGTTGCCGTATTGCACTGGTCGAAGATGTTTTGTTTATTTTTCAGTCAATCTATTCATATTTTCACTTGATTAACACCTACAGGGCGGACAGGGACAGGTAAACAAAGCAAAGATCAATCTAATGGTGTCATAATTCCAATTTCTGAAAGCTTTGCTACGATTCCAACGATCCGATCTAATCCCCCGTCAAGCTCCATTGCATTCGAAGCCGAACAGAACAGAGCAGAGCTCCTTCCCCACATGCAAGGGAGGAGGGAATGATACTTATAGTGGGTGGAACCTTGTGAGACGGGGAGACCCTCGGCGATCACAGTGTGTGTGCGCGCACAGTCATTACAGAGTAAGTAGCATCGGGCAATGATGATCAGAACAAATGATGACGACAACTACCGATGCGATGATTAGTTTTGTAATTTCGCGCCATTGGATGATAAATAATTTGTCGGATATCACATGATTAACATCAGTCACTAACTTTTTGTGAATAAAAGTTGTAGGGATGGAAGTAGAGCACGAGCTTGTTGTCCGCAAACACGGGGGCCTTGAAGTCCTGCGGAATGGGAGTGGGTATGGGTGTGGCTGCTGCTGCTTCAATTTCCTTGGCCTGATCGCCCATTTTTCGATTAGATGTACGTTATTAGCAGTAGAAGTAGTAGCAGTAGTTGCTGGTGTTGAGGAGATCGCTTAGTCGAATGTATTATGCTAGACTAGAGGTTTTTTCTTTTATCACATGCTTCGCCGACGTTGGCGAACACGAAAGCCGTTACCGCGTGCCGGAGACGATCGGAACCAGACGAGACCTATGCGAAAAACCGTTTGCTCACGAGAACCGACTCTGGGCAACTGTCGGTCGGATTGCTTGTGCTAGTGCTGGGGCCTACATCTAGAGCTGGAGCTGGAGCTGAAACTGAAGCTGAAGCTGCTCCGACGGCCTATTAATTTGCACTTTCGGCTGGGCTGGGAAAGTACGAAGCGAGTATGGGACTGACTTCGGGACAACTAAACAACTGAAATGAAGTACTAGTATGTCAACCGATTCTCATTCGCTTTCATTTTGCCGTTGCTACTTGTGTTTGCTTGTCATAATTATTTATCTTTGTTTATATGGCATTACGAAACGGAACGTTTATCTTCCCCTTCAGGAGATTTTCTCTTCAAACTGTCTTATCTACTCTACCGATGACTGAGATGACTGTGACGGACTGGGGAGGGAGTGGAGTCGAGTCGGATATTCTTAGCGCATGAATGACCAGATTTTTAAATACATTTCCTTGATATTAATAGTTTATCGCATTTACCATATTTCATATACTTGTGAGCCGCAAATTAGTCAGAAGCCATGAGACATTTAAGACATAAGCGGCATAAGCGAGCTTTCTGTAGTTTTAAAAGAGGCGCCGTCCATCCATTATATGAACTTTTGGTTTCAATGTGAATGGCAAATCTACTGGAAACTTTCGCGATTCGATTTCATTCCCAACTAACGAACGCCGTTTACAGTTAATAGTTGATAGAGGAAAAATCAATTGTTAAGCAACAAATATCTCGAACTATACTCGATTCTCGTGTCGTGAATATGTTTCATCTGGGCAAGCAGTTGATTGGCAGGGCGCCAAAGCTCCATTTGAGTGCCGGCACCACCACTGTGACTGGGGCCGGAGTCCAAAGTGCCACAAGAAATCTTAATCAAAGCAGCACCAGCAACAGCAACAATAAGCCCGATCGAAAGCTTGTTAACCATAATCTTACCCATAAGCGTTTGTCCAGCAGCAGTAGCAACAGTCAAAGTTCAAGCGTCAACCAAATGAAGCGTTTAGCAGGGAAAGTTGCCGTGGTCACCGCCTCCACCGATGGGTTAGCGAAGAATACTGTAGATCCCTTGCCTTGCCACTTCTGATAACTAATTGAATGATCCTTTCGTAGTATCGGCTTTGCAATTGCCAAAAGGCTAGCGGAAGATGGAGCCGCCGTGGTGATCAGCAGTCGCAAGCAAAAGAACGTAGACAATGCCCTGGCGGAGCTGCGCAAATTTAATCTGAATGTGCACGGCCTGAAATGTCACGTGAGCGAGCCCCAGGATCGCAAACAACTCTTCGATGAGACCATCAGCAAGTACGGAAAGCTCAATATATTGGTTAGCAACGCTGCCACAAACCCCGCCGTCGGTGGAGTCCTGGATTGCGATGAGAAGGTGTGGGACAAGATCTTCGATGTGAATGTGAAGAGCTCTTATTTGTTGGCCAAGGAGGCGCTGCCATATCTGCGGCAGGAGAAGGGCTCCAGCATTGTCTTTGTCTCCTCTATTGCAGGCTACGATGCCTTTGAGGTTAGTGTGACCTGGACCTGTCTTTGGGTCAATGGATCAATTGCTTATTGCTTATCTCTCTGCTGTTATCGTTGCAGCTGCTGGGTGCATACTCCGTCAGCAAGACGGCTCTCATCGGTCTCACCAAGGCTGCCGCTAAAGATTTGGCGCCAGAGGGCATTCGCGTCAATTGCCTGGCCCCTGGCATTATCAAGACAAAGTTCTCCAAAGCCCTGTACGAAGATGAGTCAGCGAATGAGGCGGCTCTCATGAAGATTCCGATGGGCCGTCTGGGCACCAGCGGGGAGATGGCCGGCGTGGTCTCGTTCCTCGTGAGCGAGGATGCCGGCTACATTACGGGCGAAGCCATCGTGGCCGGAGGTGGTATGACTGCTCGTCTTTAAGTGATGTACGTAAATATATTTCCTTAGAGGCTATGGATAACAGGCGTGTTTGACAATATACAAAAAAGTTATGCAGTGTAGAGGTCTAGGTCTAGTCTAGGAGGATCGCAGCTTGGCCAGCTGGTCGGCAATGTCCTTCTCAGTGCGCTTGCCGCCCG
Source organism: Drosophila azteca (assembly GCA_005876895.1). Taxonomy (NCBI): domain Eukaryota; kingdom Metazoa; phylum Arthropoda; class Insecta; order Diptera; family Drosophilidae; genus Drosophila; species Drosophila azteca. The sequence continues at coordinate 4,254,348 of VCKU01000014.1, read as the reverse complement.
TCTCAAAGTCTGCGCTGCCAGTGGCTGGAATATTGGACATCTTTCCAGAAACCTCAATGCCAATCTCATCGAGGACCTGGTTAACCACGGCATTTGACTCTTCCTCGTCACCAGACTCGCTGAGCATGTCGTCCAGCGTGTCGTTGATCATCTCATCCGTCATTTCCATCTTCATATTCGCCGCCTGGAAGTCGCGCACAGTGCCTGCAATCGCCTCGGGTCGCATCACCTTGTTCATATCTGCCATGGTCTTGGCCGTGGTTCCCATTGCTTCGCTCAGCGCTATGTTCGCACCCATGTTCTTGTTCTGGAAGCCAATCGACTGGATCTTTCCAGCCGCCGCGTAGCTGCGCGACTTCTGCTTCCGTATCTCCACCAGCTGCTTGGCCAGAATGCGACAGGCGTCTTGATTCCCAGCGGCTGCGTTGCGCCTGATGTCAGCCTCCAGTTTCTTTTCCTCCTCCTCCATTTTGCGACGCTCGCGTTCTATGTCTCGCGTGGCCTTCCTCAATGATTTGTCATTTTCGCGCTGCTGCTCCTTGACCGTCGGTTTCTTGCCGAATATGTTGTTGAACATCCTGTAGAATTTAGAATAATTGCCAAGAAGAGTTCTTGCCGTGCAAGAGTTTGTAATGCTGTGTGGTTTTCCTTTTTCCTATGAATCACTCAAAAGTTGCTGCATATCGAAGTAAACAGTGGCTCATATCAGCTGTTGTCGCTGCGAATGGCAACTGGGTGCGTTGCGCTGTGAGTGTGCCTCCTGTTACTATTTTTATTTAACACTTGTTTCTGTCAAAAAATGCCCAGCGAAATTATAAAACAGGGCGCCGAGGCGCGCCTGTACCTTGGAAAATACGATGGAGAAACGTGCTTGATTAAGGAACGCTTTGTCAAGAAATACCGCCATCCAGAGCTGGACAAACAAATCACGCGCCGTCGTATGAAGGCAGAGATGAAGACGGCGGCACGTTGTCTGGCGGCCGGCGTCTTGGTCCCGAAAGTACTCCACGTGGACTATTCCGCACACAGCTTATATATAGAATACTATGCCAAGGCGAAGACAGCCAAGGAATTCATCCAGAAAATTGTTGCCACCAAGAATGAGGACGATGCGAAACAGCTACTGACGGAAATGTGCAGAAAGATTGGCGTGATCGTTGGGCAAATGCACAATAAGCACATCATACATGGCGATCTGACCACATCAAACATCCTAATCGATCCCAAGGAGAACTATTGTTTGGATATCTACGATATCGTGCTCATCGATTTCGGTTTGAGCCACTACGACAAGACCGCCGAGCGTAAGGGCGTGGATCTGTATGTCCTGGAACGGGCCCTGCTGAGCACACACAGTGAGCAGCCCTATCTCTTCGAAAAAATCCTGGCTGGCTACCGCGCGTGTTGCCACAGGGAGGCAAAAATTGTGCTTGACAAGTTCGAGGAAGTGCGAGCCCGCGGACGCAAGCGCACAATGATTGGCTAACAAAAATGATCTTTAATAAAACTTACATCGTAAATCTATTCTATCTACCTATCTTCTTGATGGACTCTCTTGGAGGGTCATCCTGCAGCTCATCGATCTTTATTTTCTTAATATATTTCCTCAGCTTGGTTTTCCGTTTGACCTGCTCGTGTTTGAGTGGCTCCAGGCCGTCTACGGCTGCCTCCTTGTACCTGGCATAGGGACGCAACTTTATCTTGGCAATGGCATCTTCCAGCTGAAGGCCAGCCAGGCCCTGCTCTTCGTAGTACAGGCGGTACTTATCACAGAATTTGGAGTGTCCCTTCTTGAAGGTGGGCGTTTTGGTCGAAGGGTGCTGTGGGTGGAAATATTCATTGGCTTAGTAGATTTCGCAGGCGTGCCAACCTTATCAAACACTCACCCTGGCGTCGATAGCCCGGGCGCATCCTCTGTGAAAGTTGTGCAGATGCCGGAGGAATGGCTCGTTGGGCTTGACGCCTTCTTCCAGGCTCAGTTGCATGATTTCGTTGATGTAGCCGAAGGACTTCTGGGCGCAGCCCTGCCGCAACATGGCTCCCAGTATGGGCATGTTAATTTTAATGCCTGCCTCCTGCATTTGCAGCAACAGTTCCCTGGCTTCCTCCTGTGTTCGGCAGCCCAGGGCGAGCACTCCATAAGTAACGATATCCGGATGTAATCCTGCCGTGCGTACCATCGAAAGCACTTCGCGGGCACTGTCGTAGTCGAAGCGCATCGAGCGCTTCTTGATCAGTATATTGAAGAAGTCAATGTCTGCCTTCAGTCCAATCTTACGCACGAATGTGAGGAGCTGCTTCTCAGCCGAGTTTGTGGGAGGGATCACCTCCAGCATGGCGGTGAAGGTCTGTATATCGGGGGTTATCTTGTGCTGTTTCATGTGCTCCAGAAATCCCGTGATGCCGCCCAGCAACAGGAAACGCTCATGGGGACGTGTCACCTCTTCCAGCGCCACCAGACTGCCCAGGTGTGGGCGCGGCAGCAGAAGATTGGGCAGTTCCAGCTCACTAGCAGTCGTCGCCACTTCGATGTGGTCAGACAGAGACGAGGACGGAGATGAAGACGAGGGACTCGATGATTCTTTGGGTAAATCGTCCTTTTCTCCTCCCTCCTCCAGTTGGCGAACCACTTCCTGGTTAGGTTTGGTGGCTGTTGGAGCGATCTGGTCTAGAACCTCCCGCATGGACTCCAGAGTTCCAAAACCACAGTCCCGTGCACAGCGGAGCATAGCATTGAAGCTGTAGTAGTCCGGACTGATGCCTCCCCGCAGCATTTTGTGCCACGTGAGGAGAGCATGTCGAAAACCGTGCTCCGGATTGCTGGCGCACGCCTGCAGTAGGAAATTGAACGTCTCTGCATTCATGTCCAGCTTACGATCCACCATTTCATCCGCCAGCATGTAGGCTGTGTCCACATCTCCGCACCTGCCGTAGGCCTTGATCATGGCGTTGTAGTTTTTCGCATTTGGTTCGTAACCCTTCTCCAGCATATTCTCTCGCAGGATCTTGGCCTTGGCCAGCCCATCGCTGATGGAAGGAGCGTTGGCACACGCATTGAAGAGCGAGGTATAGGTTCCTCCCGAAACGTTCAGTCCGCGCTGCCGCATCTTGGTGTACAGGGAGAACGCCTTGCGGGTGTATCCGGCCTTGGCGCAGCCGCTGATCAGCAGATTGTATATGTACTTCTCGGGCTTGACGCGATCCTCTCGCAGCATACGCTGCTCCAGTACGGCTATGGCATCGTTTAGCCGGTTTGCGTTCAAGTGTTCCTTGATGAGATGTGCGTACTCCTTTGTTTGCAGTTTCTTTGAATGCCGCGTGGGCTTGCTTATGTATTCCTCTTCTTCGATATCTCCAGGATCTTCAGATTGACTAGCGCTTATCTTGGCATCGCCAAAGGTATCCGGATCCCCATACTCTGAAACTTTTTTCGGTTTTGGTTTCTTTTCCTTCCCTTTATCCGACGACTTGAATTTGTTCTGCCGCATGGGAGCATTCACATTATCTTCGGCAAGAGATGCATCTTGAAACGGATTGTTAAACCTATTGGCCTCGCGTTTAGCCTGCAGACCGGCTTCCTGATCCGTAATACGCACATGCAGTAGCCGGCTTTGATCCAACGTCCAGGAGCGCAGTGGAACGTATTGGAGTCGGCTGGTATAGCTATTTAAGGAGCTCCCTGCGGTGTTTAATTGCAAGCGGCGCATATGCGACGCCAGGGATTGGCTAAGCAATCGCAGAGACATAATTTCTTTCGCAATTTTCAGTGATTTTTATGTAATTTATCAAACTATTCAAACGTGCGTGCCGCGGAGGAATAAATACAGAAACAGCTGTTGCGCAGAGTTGTCACCCCACCCGATCGAAGTTGCCATTCACATGAGAGCGCAGAACTCTCCCGTCACATTCCTATTTTTCTGACCTGAATTTTTGTAATTTAGTGAAAAATTAATAATTTCAACATGAGCAATACTGTGGATCCACGTCGCAAGGAGAAAATCAATCGCTACAAGGCGCCCAAGAACCAGGGCCAAGGCGGCGGCGCAAACGAGGACATGATGCCGGACTACATGAATATTTTGGGAATGATTTTCTCTATGTGCGGGCTGATGATGAAGGTGAGCGGAGCCGCAAATTGCCCGATACATGAACAAGTGTGGACTTATCAGTAACATGCAACCGCTTCTCTTACAGCTTAAATGGTGCGCCTGGTTCGCCTTGTACTGTTCCTGCATTAGCTTTGCCAGCTCCAAGGCCAGCGACGATGCCAAACAAGTCCTTTCCTCCTTCATGCTGAGCGTCAGCGCTGTGGTCATGTCCTACCTACAGAATCCTGCTGCCATGACTCCCCCGTGGGCCTCTTAGCAGTGAGAAGGCAATTGGCATTTGGTTCTAGTTTAAATAAATGTGAATTTTTATTGCGATCCAAGAGGGGATAAAGAAATACACTATAATTTTGCAATTTAAATAATTCATAAATAAAAAATTGTGAATTTCGCTAAAAGCGGTGGGGGTGGTGCACCGTCGCCAGAAGGATATGCATCACTAGGTAGTGAGTAGGTAGTAGGCAAACAGAATGAACGCTAAAATATAAATGGTGCCGAATATCAGGACGTATTAAATCTCCCCGAAGTTCTTGTGTCCGGTTTCCTTGGCGTGCTCCTGGGCCTGGACCTGGCCCACCAGCATCACATCGCAGTCCATGCAACGCAAGGTGAACTTGTCGACGTTGGTGAACTGGCGCGAGGACTTGGCCTCGTTGGCTATCTGCTCGGCCTGCTGGTACACGCCCATCTCCTCCACTGGAAAAATGGTGGCCGGAACCGAGTTCTGCAAGGTCTCCATGTACAGGGGATCGTAGTGGATGCCATCAAAGAGTAGGAAGACGCGGAGTCCAAAGTTTTTGTCCTCGCCAAAGCGGTTGATGATGGCGTTCTGTATGTCCACCACATCGATCTCGATGCCATAGTAGTTGGAAAGTATGGACACCTCAATGGCACCGCCCCACGAGTCGGCCTTCTGTATCCAGGCGCAGTATTCGGAGTTTGACTTGCCCAGAACGGCGTCATTGTACTGCTGGGTATCGGCGGACACCTCCTGCGCTATGATGTGACGCATCATTTCGCTGCCTTCGTTGTCCACCTTGCCGTTCAGGACGAATCGGATGCTCGTGAAGAGGCATGAGTTATCCGCCGGCACAACCTTTTTCAGTAGAATGCCATTGAAGTTGCCGTTGGGCCCAGACTCTTCGGGTGGAATCACTGGGTCCAGCGATTGGACGGCATTCAAAGCGCCCGTCTCGATTCCGCCTGCACTGGACACCTGACGCAAATGCTCTGCATCCTCTTCGGCCTGGAGACGACGCGCCAGCGCCTCGTCATCCTCCAGTGTGGAACTGCCGCTGCCACTGGCAGTGGCTGCGGAAGCAGGGGCAGTAGCACCACTAGGACCAGCCTTTTCTTCCACAATCAAGGTCTCACCGCTGTTGATGCCCACAGTCTTGAGGTTCTGCTTTTCCTGATTTTCGGAGAGGTCCAATGGTTTGGGTGGATAGCCAACCAGCACGTGCAGCTGCGGCTCCTGTATGGCCGTCGCTTGGGCAATTCTCGTCTTCAGTTCTCCAAGCGTCGTATTCTGGTTCAAATCTTTGACAATGAATTGACCTTTTTTCGATTTCAGCTTCACACTAAACGAACCAGTCATTTTACTGATCTGATTTTAACACAGACGGATAGAGGAGAGATTGGTATGGTGGGGGCTATTTTTGTATTTTCGGATTGACTGAGTTTATAACTTATATATTGTATATTGTCTAATTTGGTTACGAAAGTAGTAAACAACGCCGTTTGCAGAGCTATCGGATTTCGATATTTGCCAAACACCACACAGCCCTCAATTTAAGGTGGCTAGAATCCAAGGAACGGTTTTTTCACGATTCGTAAGTGCACGGAACTTTTGCGACAGCAGTTTTAGTTAATGGCTATCAAATAATTTTATAAATCTTTTTAATGGTGTACAGGTCTTTTTACTTGGCTTGGGTACAAAATAGTACATTTTTTGTGGTAAAAAATAGTGCTTTTCAAGTGAGAAAAAGCAACACTGTTGTCTTGGTCACACTATCGAGCGCGAAATCAGCAAAAATCAAATATCAGAAAAAATAATAGAATTGCAAACAAAAGACAACTTGAATCAACTGGAAAAAATCAGAGTTATGCTGGCAATAGCAAACGCTTTTGTAGCGAGAGCCTCTTTTGGCCAGAGGGTTACGAGGAGAGTTTTTTCTCCACTGCAAAGGATCTACTCGGCGAACGAAAATGCACTAAAAAATAATTGATGGCGCGTAAGTTCAAAAACTGATATTAAGAATGTTTGAATATGATTGAAAAGTGATGTTTATCTAGACACGGCATGCCATGAATGCTTGAATGCTGTACCGCCTTCCATTATGCCATTTTAGGTGCTAACACACTGCCTAATGGCCATGCTCGTTGGTTAAGGCCGCCATGTCGAGCCGAGCCGCTAATTAAGTTTAGCAGAGGATGGAAGAGTTGGCAGCTAATGGCCTACTCAAATAGAATCATCCAGAACCAAGGAAATGCCGATTAACAAAAAGAAGAAACCACAAATTTTGGGGAAACAACACAGAAAGCACAGCGCACAGAGACACGGAGCCACGGAGACACAGAGACGTCAAGTCAACAAATGATCCAAATATTCGTATGATACTTTAAAGTTTAAACCCAACAATGGAACCGCAAGAGCAGCCACAAAATGAAATATGTAGTTCGGTATGGCCTTTTGTTATTGCCTCAGATGCGTGGTACACTTAAATCACATTTAATAGTCCAAACAAATTGATTGCCCGCGCCTCTCCGCGCCACAACGATTCCGCACGAGATCTTCGAGCCGCCACCGCGTTGTTTTAATTTCTATGAAAGACGACAGGGACGGGTCGGGACGGGCCAGACGGGGCTGGGCTGGGCCGGCGAGCGGCTGACTATAAATAGTTGGGCAGCGGGGTCTAGTGTTCAGTGCAAGCCGGTCTGTCAACGACATCGATCAATCCCAGCTCCCATCCAACCATCCGCAGTCAACATGAAGTTCTTGCTCCTGGTGCGTCTCCCAGCCCACACACGAAACTGGATAATCATTACCCCCATCCTCCATCCAACATCCAACATCCACTAACCACGGACTACCTTTTGTTTACAGAGCGTGTTCCTTTGCCTGGTCGTGTGCTTCATGGCCACCAGTGCCGTGCCCATCGAGGAGTCCATTCCCGAAGGTCTCGAGGGCCCTGGCAGCGACACCTTCAACCCCTCAGACGACCAGTCCTTCCTGCTCAAGCTGAAGCTGCTCAAGAAGCTCCTCTTCTTGGGCTAAGAGAGAGGGACCTCACACATCTAAGGCCCATGGATGGTGTTTTTTTTTTATAGCTTAACTTTGTGTCTAGGTTTTTTAAGTAAATTTGCAAAATTAAAAAAAATGCAATCATTTGATAAAGAAATCCCATTGTGTGTTCTATCTTGATGGTGCGAGAGGAGAGGCGAGGCGAGGCAAGGAGAGTCAAGTTTGTTTCTTCAGTCATTTGTTTGTCAAAACTGTAGAAGCAAAAGTCTTTTGGAAGAAGATCAGGAAATGAAGACTGGAATCTGTTATAGAGTCAAAGATCCCTGGCACCCCCCTGCTCTTCCTTCCCGAGGATTCCCTTAGAGACCTACGAGACATTTGTTCAGAAATTCTTTAGCTTAGTGAGGGAAATCTCCAGGAATATTTATCATTTAAAGGAAACCTCAAAGGGCCGAGCCATATCCTGCTTCAAAGATCATAAAAATAACTGGTTCCTGTCATGTATAAGGAAAACGAATGAATTCCCCACAAAAAGCCGATCAATGAATCATTTAAAAGCCGAAACCCATTGAATTTTGATAAGAGCCGGTTTTCCCCCCTTTAAGATCAGAATTATCCCATCGAAGCATAAGGCGAGAGATGGAGGCTTTAAGCCAGAGAAGATCCTGTTCCCAAAACCCGACTTGATGCCCATTTTGCCCATCCCCCAACGATGCACAACGTTGCCCAACGATGACATAAGAAAGCCAACCAGCATTTTGTTGTATGAAAAGTACATTTATTTTATTTACGATAACGTTTAAAATACTTTAGTCGTAAGCATGTGCGTGGTGCATGGATATTATGGAGGTATGGATATTATCTAGCTAAAAAAAAAAAAAAACGGGTTGAACGTTGCGGTTGTTGTTGTTGTTGTTGGTGTGGATTGTGGATGTGGTTGGAGTTTTTTGTGGTTTTTGGACTAGAATCTGAGCTGAACTGAGCTGAGTATACATGTGTATGGCACGCATCCATCCGTTGCTCCTAGCCCAACAGTTTCTTCAGCTTGAGCAGCTTCTTCAGCTTGAAGATGGCCTGCGGGTCCTGGGGACGCTGCACATCGTCGAAGGCCGGCTGATAGATGTTATCCCCGATCAAGGACTCGTCCACGGGCACAGCAGACACCAGAGCAATGGCCAGCAGGCACACAAACAGGGTCTAGAGGGGTACAAAAAGAAGTGGGTATGTAATCCATTAATATCTAGCTGGGATACTCCTGGTGCTCCTGCTCCTCTTACCAAGGCGAAATACTTCATGGTGGTTGTCTTGCTGATGTCTTGGGTAGATGTTGCGCTGGTTAATCCAAAAGTTGACTGCAACTGGTAGCTTCTGGGGCCTGTGGCTTTTATAGCCCCAAAAAACAGTGGCTCGAGTCGCTGATGATGATGATGGGTTCGTATGTAAACTGCAGTCTGCAGTGGAGAAGTGGACAAATGAGCGATAAATAAACAAAACAAAACCAAAGCAAACCAAACAAAGACAGCAGACACAAAGCAAAATATGGCCAAAAAGTGCAGGACGGAGACCAAGAGGAGACAGCAGAGCGGCAGCAGAGGGGCAGCAGAGGGCGGCGGCCCTGCTGCTGCTGGGGACAGGTGTCTGTCTGCGAGTCTTCGAGGCTCGTATACCCCCCATACTCGTCTTTAAACAGCAAAACTAAACCAACAACTAAGCCCCGCCCTGTTGATATTGGTGTTATATCTTCTGTTTATCGGAGGGACGGTTGGTGAGGGAGGGGGGGGTGTTTTTTTAGCCACTGAGTAATACCAAGTAAATGAGTGAAAAAGCAGCTCAATTGAAGGTCATTTTGAAAGTTGGTCAAGCGCCAAGAAGACCAAAGCGAGCAGAAAAGATTCCACCCATCAGTTATCACTATTATCACTATGGGTCCCCCTCTAAACACTTAATCACCCCTGAGCACTTCATGCCCAAGTTCAAGAACGATATTGCGGATATTGTGTGCGATGATGCCTCTCCATGCCTCATTCCGCCCGATCGATCAATGGTCAAGCCAATTAAACCGAATGATCGCCAGAGAGAACGAGAGTGAAGAGTGAAGAGCGAAGATCGAGATCCATAAATATTTGACACTTCTAATAGCCATCAAACGTGAAGATCCGATCACTAAATCAACACAATAGCCAAGCCAAACCAAACCAAAGCAAAGCAAAGCCAACGTTTGGTTTTTGGGCTGGGCGGAGGCCAGCAAAAGTGCCAAGTCATGGCGATGAGATTGCAGCTTATCCGCCAGCTTTGGCTATAGGAAAAACCGGAAACATTCGACCAGCAGCAGCAGCAGTCCGCTCTAGATATGTAAATTTAATGGATATTGAGAATAAACAGATGGCAATGCCACCAGTTGTCGCACATTCCAAAGATTGTTGCTCTTAATGCATATATCTGTATATAGAAGATATATCAAATGCATATCATATCGAATACTCGTGCTCAGCAGTGCAACACAATGGATCGTTGTCATCTATCTGTATCCGAGTGGTTTATTTCTTGTTTCCCATGCCCCTGGGGATTTCAATTAAGTTGGCATGGGCCTGGCTCTGGGCCTGTCTCTGGGTCTGTCTCTGGCTCTGGCCATGTGTCAATTTGGGTTTAAACTGTCTCGGAGATGGCAATAAATTTGATTTCGCACAGAAAAAAAAAGATGACGAAAGAAAGATATCGTATTAAAATGTTGCGGCAGGTCTAAGAGGTGGAAACAGGCGTGGAAAAAAACAGAGGAAACATTTATTCATAGTCATTCAAGTTGCCATCTGAAGCATCTTTGGTTTCCTCCATCGGAGGGTCTTCCTCCTGGGGCTCCTCTGTGTGGGGCTCCTCTTTGTGGGGCTCCTCTTTGTGGGGCTCCTCCTCACTGCTATTCAGATCTGACTTTGCCACATAGCCCGGCGGGGTTGTCATGCTGAACTGGATTCTGCAGGTAACCAATTTGATGACCTCCTCGTAGACCTGGACCAGTTCCAGCATGGCCAGGTATCGGCCATCGGGCACGCGAAAGGGAATCAGCTTCACGTCAATGGCACTGCTCGCCACGAAGTAGAAGCCCGGAACCAAGGGGCAGGATATGAAGAAGGTGGACGGCAGCAGGCTCTCGCCCTGGCCATGATCCGTCGAGATGTTCCGCAGCGAGTCGAGCACCTTGCACAGGTCCATGTTCTTCAGGCGGAGCAGATCGCTGATGTCCGATCCCCCGGGCGTGTTGGAGAGCTTCCGCAGGAAAATGTGCATCAGCAGCTTGCCGGCAAAGGGCACTTTGATGGTCAGATTGAAGTTGATGGCCTCCAGGTGGTCGATGCTGGTCCTCACTTGGATCTCATTGGGCACAAAGGATTGCACGTGCAACTTGTCGATCTGCAGATTGAGCTGTGCTGTGCATCGACCATAACACTATAGATCTCTGGTGGTTATGGAATCGCATAGGGTTTCACTCACGCAGGAGGCGGCCTGTGCTGCTGCTGCAATGCAAATGATTCTCAAGGTCACACTTTGCAGAGGCCCCATGCCTATGGGTTAATGGATCAATGGAAGCGAACTGATCGAAATTTGGCGGATGGAGGGATTGCCGGATTGCGGATTTGCAGATTGAGAAATTAGCCTCGTTTATGGGTCTATTTAGTCAGGCCACGTTGGATTCACTAATGGGATTGTTTTTGGTTAGATTCTTATCAGAAATGACCCTAACAATGATTGCATGCCGCACACCGCACACCGCATACCGTATGAGGGCGCACAGTTCGGGCGGGCGTATGCGTGTTGATGATCACATCACACTTTTTGTTTGTTTGTTTTTTAATAGTTTTTGATGCTTAACAACATGTAAATTACGGCCAACTCAATGGGCATGCCCGCAATATGGATCTTAACGACTCCACTGCGGTGCCGGTGCCGGAGCCGGAGCCTGGAACCAGTGGCAGTGATGAACTTGAACCAAAAACAAAATAACAGAAAAGTTTGCCCTGTGGAACGGACATAAATTGTGCCGTTGTCACCGCCGTCGCCGTCGCCGTCGCCACTGCCCGGCGTGACCCAAAAGTTGAAAAGCAAACCGAACAAAAGTCTCGGATAAATCATCCCAAACGAAAAATATATGTACATATGTATGTGTGTGTGAATGTATGCCAGTGGACCATAAATTCAAGCATTTTTATTGCAATTTGCTTGTTTGTACCAAAAACAAGTGCAAACAACGGACCAAGCAGCAGACCGAGCAGCAGACCGAGCAGCAGAGAAGCAGAAGCAGCAACAATCAACAAACTTAAGCCGCAAACTACAGTGAAAGTGACGTAATGCGATGGCAGCAACAACAGCAACCAAAGATGTATGTATGAAACCATTAAACAACGACAACAAAGTACAGAGAAACGGAGAGTGATAGCGGGAGAGAGAGCGAGAGACACAGCGAGAGCACACCAAAACACAGCGAGTTCCGATGAACCGAAGCTTTGCTACCCTTGGCCGCTGGCCTCTTACCTAGACTGCTATGACATCAAGGGGTATATTTTTGACTATAATCATAGATAGTCGCCATGTATGGGGTTTACTTTTGATGGCGACTAGCAATGTATGCCGTTAGTATTCTAGAAGATGCTTCCTTCTCCGAGTGGCAAACCGCAAGCTCAAGTCATAATACCCTCACTGTGAAGAACAAAGAGTAGGAGCGCAAAAAGTGTCAATGTCTTTGGCAGCGAGGCAGAGGATGCACAAGCAGACCAGGCACCAGCTGAACCGTGGACAAATGAGGAAGAATGGAAGGAGTTGGAAGGAATGGATGGAAGGGGGAAGAGTGGATAAAGCCCAAACCAGCAGAGCAGCAGAGCAGCAGGCCAGACAGTGCATAAGCTTAAAGCTTGTTTGTGCATGAGAGAGAGAGAGAGAAAAGGATCGATAGCTAGAAGAAGCGAATGAAATCCATCAAAAGCTGGGAGCACCGGAAGGTTCGCCTAATAAATATGCATTACAGATCATCACCCAGCCACAGCCCCCCACCTCCCCTCCGCTGCTGCTGCTGCTGCTGCTGTAAAAATAGTTTCACATGCATCGGATGTCGGCTTACATTTTGCTTACTTCTTTTCCTTTGGCTGTGCTTCGGTTTCTGTACACTTTATGCGCTCCACGTCTCTTTTATTTTATCGCCTGCATTTACAATTCAATGTCACGCCGGTCCAGGCCTTACGTGGCTTGTGTAGCTCTTTTGAAATCGAAATCGCCAAATTAAACCGAAAGAAGAAATAAAGATGCTGCAACAGATTTTGAGATCTTTTGCAGCGTGTAACCGGTTGGGGCGGCCACGCCACTCCTCCTTGAACGCTTGGCCGCAGACAGTGCAGTTTCAATGTTAAATTTAGCCCGCAACGTGACCTTGAGACTTCAGCTGCTGCTGCTGCTGCTGCTGCTGCTGCAATTGTCGGATTCCTCTCGGTCGTCCACTGTGGCAGTGGCTGTGGCGGTGGCTGTTGTACAAGTTCGAGTTCGAGTATGTTGTACCCCACCCCACCCCACCTCGAGTACGAGTATTATTTATGCTCTTATGGCCGCCCATCAAGTTTTATGAACTTGCTTGGTCGATAATAATTGTTATTAAACCAAAACATAATGTAAGTAATGTGGCGGTGCAAGTCTAGATTTCTCTCCGTGCGAACGTCGTCTCTTTGCTGTTCCGCTTGAAGGAAGGTCGTTTACAGGAAATATTTCCAATGCGTCAGCGTAAGTGCTGTGTTACGCTGCAAGGTCTGGCCATCTATTGGTTCTCACCAGTGTTGGTCAACTGAATATCGAGTGCTTGTGAGGTTCAGTTCGATTGTTCATGGCGAGGCGAGACAGATCAGATTGTTCCAAAGCTAATGCTGAGAATCTTTAAACGTAAGGCCAACCTTCAGCTGAAGCACATCGGGGTTTATGGGATTATCTTGAGAGAAAAAAAAAAACATTAAATATTTGTATGGCGATTTTTAAGGTCGTTTCATGTGGAAGCCTACGCCATGCTTGGAGCTTATGACGAATTTTGTTATCAATAATCATTATTCTGTGTGTTCTGAACACTTGGAGTATTTCTCTATAACTCTGATATGCCATGGAACTTGGGGACATGTAACTGCGTTGTTTTTCGTCTACTGCGAAAAGCGTTTACTTTGGAGGTTATGTCGATGGCTTATCGATAAGCGTTTCGAAATCTGAGAAGGGGGGGTGTGCCTTAAAGCTTCTGCTAAACTTTGTAACTATGCTCATTGACTATAGAAATAACCCGTCGAGTATCTAGGTTTATGTGCCTATCTGGGAAAACAAGACTCTAAAACATGACACATACATACACACACATACACACACAGAAGCAATGAAGATCACACCTCACGTTTCGCTGATTTTGACCAGAGATCAATGCTAAGTGATGTAATTAAAGAGGGTAGCATTGGGGGGTAGCATTGGGGGAGGAGGAATTTCAAATATATTTTAATCATATATTCATCATCATATTTCTGTGCTCTTTTGTTGATTTAGCACTTGAGTCCCAGCCGGCCGCCACTCAAGCGATGTTTGTACACATATACAATATGGAGAGGTATAGAGAGCTATGTATATCGTATACACCCCCGATATAGTATAGTGGCCAAAAGTGTGGCCATAGATAAAATGCAAATTCCCGTTAATTGAATGCCAAACAAAAGCGCAATGGCAGTGGCAGTGTAGCAGTGTGGCAGTGGCAGTGGCAGGGGCAGTGTGGCAGCAACAACATTGAAAGCAGACAGAAAGATGGAGAGGGAGAGACAGATGGAGTAGGGAGGGGCAGGAGGTGGGCTGTAGCGAAATCGTGTTTGAAAAATCAATTAGCAGCATAAAATGCTTTTTGGAGTGGGCATGCGAGGGGGAGGGGGAGGGTTGAGGGAGGCTTAAAGCCGTACCTGGGTTAGTTTTTGTAATAGTCTTTGTTGCTCTTCCACGGGGGGTGGGGGCTATCACTTGGCTCCTGCCCGTTAAAGCAGAGCAACAGAGACAGGACAGGGTAGGGTAAATCCCCTCCAGGCCATATCTAGAGAATGGCCAAAAGAGAGACAGAGAGACAGGGAGAGAGAGAGAGAAAGCAAGGGGGCTGGGGAGGGGTGCAGTGCACAGAAGGAAAAGCAGTGGAAAACCGCAGCTGCTGCTTTAAATTTATGCCAACGCGGCATTAGAAGCATGGCTTGCGGTTAAATGGGGTACTGTAGAGGGGGTTAGGGGTAGGGGTAGGGTTAGGGGTACTCGGTACAAGATAGACGGGGGTGGGGGTGCTGTATAGGGTGCAAAGGGGTGCTGCCATATTGGCTAGGTATTGGTAACATGTCCGTGCATGTCTGTGCAGGTCTCTGTCGGTGTTTGCGTGTGTCTATGTGTGTGTGTGTGTGTGTGCGAGAATGCAAGAAATCAAGGCTTTAGTTGCGGCGGTCGCAACGAAAAATGGCGAAGCGCTTTATGAATATTTATAACACAATGGAGCATGAAAAAGTTCGTTGCGAGCTGAAAGGAGAAAGGAGAAAGGGACGGGGGAAAGGCAGTGGGGGCAGGGCGTATGCATATATGCATTGAGGCGTTGGGCGTGTCCTGGTCCGGGTTCAACCGACTGTTATCGATATCAATGCCAGCAATTGACAGGGACATGGCTCCATAAAAGGATCAAGGGCCAATGAAAAAAACGACGACCGAAAGAGGTTAAAAGATGTTGTGTGTTAAGGGGCAGGGGGAGGGTGCCGTTCCCAAACGTTTCACCGAAATGTTTCGATTAATAATCGATGTGGTATCTTTAGCTTGGCTGCAGCTTTCCCTCTTCCAGCCACGCCTCTGTCTAGCAGCTCCTCCGAAAAGCTGCTCTCGACTTACAATGCAAATGAAAATGCCAAAGGCAAAGCAGGGAAAGTGCTGCCCCGAATGCTCTCTCGAATGCACTGCTCCTGCTTCAGCTCCTGCTCCTGCTTCCTGTGCATTCATCCTCGCATTTAGATTGCCAATAAATTAATACTTGAACACACTCGTACCCGAACGCTGGCAAAGAGGGTAACGTAGCGCAACGTAATGCAAGAGAGAAAGAGAGGGGGAGTGCTTGAGCGAAGCAAATAAGACTGACATACATTTCGTAAAAATATTTAATTTTAGCAAAATGCCAATCGAACTAAGCACCATCCCCCCTCCAACACACACGCACACACACACACACCCCCTCCCCCACTGCCAACCCAAAACTTATCTCCATTTCCACACTTTGGCGCTTAAAATTGCGCATACGCAGTGTTTCCCCATACCCTACTAGGGGTATACTCCCCTATCCCCTTTCCCCTTTTCCCCCTTCAAACATTAATCAAATTGCAATGAAAAGAAATGGCTGCCAGCAGCGAAAACTTTTAAATTAAAAAAACTATACCAAAATTATGAAATTTTCAATTTCAATTCAAATATTGATTGTTAAAGAGCGGCGAAGCAGGGGGTAGAGGGGGGCAGACCACACCCGCCCCCACCCCTGCCCTTTCCATAGATTTCCAGAAACTGTCCGGAGCACGTGCACGGCGCCATCTAGCGGTCGTTGCATGCAAATTGCCAAATCAGTGCGTGACTTGCAAAATTTGTGAACAAAAAAAAGCAAAACCAGCGACCAACCCCCGACAGAAATGCAAACTGTTAGTTATGACAAAAGCAAACTTAACTAGCGGTTATTTAGTTGATGATTTTTTAGGGAAAAAACTAACCCCCCCGCCACACAGCACCTCTCCCCTCCAACCACCCACCATACAAGTGGCACGCACGTGTAAAACCTGTACAAAAGAAGTGATGAAAACTGTTACTGGCTGGCTGGGGCCAATCGGTTGGCTTTTTTTGAAGTTTACAGAATGGCTATCCAGAGCTAATGGGTATATCATTTGCCACGCCCCCGCTCCCGCCCCTGTCCTCTGCCACTGCCTCTGCCACTGCCTCTGCAACTGCCACTGCCTAATGTGTGTCCAGTCATTCATGACTTCGTTTAATGGCATGGCCCCTCAAGCAGCATCTCTGTCACTGTTTCGCTTTGGCTCTGTTCATTTCTGTTCTGCTTTTTTGTTGCGTTGCCAATTTTGAGCAAATGTCAAAGTCAAAGACCAACAGAAGAGCAGGAGAAGAGCAGCAGCAGCAGCAGAGCAGCAGCAGCAGCAGAGAAGAGTTACCTGTCGGAACCGAGGCATTTGATACCCTGGCTAGAGCAGCTCATAGGCAACGACTGCTTCGGCTACAGCTCTTCCCTTTGGCACTGCAAGCGACTCACTCAAATGGTGGGTACCTTCCCCCCCTCCCCGGGAAAAGGGAAAAGGGTACTCGCACTCCCTTCGCTTGGGTGCGCTTCCCTGGAAAAACGTTTGTGCACTCTGCCAATTTCTGTGTGTCAGTATGTGTGTGTGTGTGTGTTGTCTCGCAATTGTGATGCATTTTAAATGGCATTTCCAATTGGCATTTGTAAACACACATCGTTCGCCAAAAGTTATTTCTTAAATTTATACTTTTATGCTGGAGAAAGTAGAGCAAACTGGCAATTCCTTCGATCCGATGCGATAGGATACCATTCGATGCCATTCCTTTTCCTTTTCGGAATTGAGTGTCAAAAGTTTTTTGTCAGTCCTTGGAGTTTATTAGTTTGTTTGCTTTTTGGCCATGGGGAAATGGAAGTTTCTGGGCGGGGAGGGCGAAGGCGATGGCGATGGCGATGGCGGGGGGGAAATACTTGCAGTAGTTTGTGCGGTCAACTAATCGATTTGGACAGTTTACAACATGTTTATCATAAGTATTTGACCAGAGACCAAAATCAATAAAAACGCATTTCTATTTAAGTTTCTCGGGATGTTATTTTATAAAGATATTGAAACTCCGCCAATTTAAGTTAAATTTGTTGTCAACCGGCTAAAACCTAGAAATTTCACATCATAGTACCAGGCGATCAGAAATCAGCAGAAAGCATTTGATATGTTGTTGAGTGTGTGTAAATGTTGCGGGGATCTTGCTTGGATGTTGCGGGGATGTTGCGAGTAATGTTGCGAGTAATGTTGCACAACAAGCACTTGCTTGGTGACAGATGTTGAAATGTACAACACTCAACAACAGATCACGTTGAAAGTTGTTGTTGTACAACAACAACCATTTTGTTTGCTTGTGTTCTCCGTTATTTGTGGGCCGATCTGGACGTGCGACAGCTTCCTGTGATCGGAAGACAGTCCTTGATCCGATGGAGTCCTTTTCAAGGACCAAGGATCAAGGATATGCTATCCAGATTTGTTTTCTCTGGTAATTGTCCTCGGATGTCCTTTTTTCGGATGCCAGTCGGTTGGCAGGACTCTTCCGATCACGAAAAGGTATAGCACGTCTAGATCGGACGCTGTATAGCTGAGATATACATAGTTCAAAGAAACTAGTAAAAAAACCAGTATTTTTGATTAGCTTGTATCTCGGCCAAGGAACGTCAGATCGGCGAAGGACCTGCTTTCCCAGGATCGCTAGGATCCAGACTATCGATTGGCATCAAAAGATCGACTAGGACTCCTGTGCCGATCTCCTAAAAGTATGCAACTAATCACGGCGGAAAGGATGTTCTTTTTTTCTGATGGCAATCGGTTGGCAGGACTCTCCTGATTACAAAAAGGTATGGCACGTCCAGATCGGCCCATAAATATCCGAGATACAGTGCAATGAAAAATCCAAGTTAAATTTGTCGTCAATCGGCGCAAACCAAGAAATTTCCATTTCGCACCAGGCGAACAGAAATCGCAGAAGGTAGCTGGTTTTTTGCCCCCAAAAGTATGCACCACCATTTTTAATTTTCATTTTTCGAGTTGCTTGCTGCTGATTTCTGCTCGCCTGGTATCCCAGATCTGAAATTCTGGTTTTTGCCCATTTCAGCGACCGCAAGTTGAAAGAAAGTTGTTGTACAACAATGCACATTTTATTTTGTTGTTTTCTCCGTTATTTGTGGGCCGATCTGGGCGTGCGACGGCTTCCTGTGATCGACACACAGTTCTCTATCTGATGGAGTCCTTTTCAAGGACCAAGGATCAAGGATATTTCTTCCAGGCTTTTTTTCTCCGTTATTTGTGGGCCGATCTGGGCGTGCGACGGCTTCCTGTGATCGGCACACAATTCTCTATCTGATGGAGTCCTTTTCAAGGACCAAGGATCAAGGATATTTCTTCCAGGCTTTTTTTCTCCGTTATTTGTGGGCCGATCTGGGCGTGCGACGGCTTCCTGTGATCGGCACACAATCCTTGACGCGTTGGAGTCTTTTTCAAGGACCAAGGATCAAGGATATTTCTTCCAGGCTTTTTTTCTCCGTTATTTGTGGGCCGATCTGGGCTTGCGACGGCTTCCTGTGATCGGCACACAATCCTCTATCTGATGGAGTCCTTTTCAAAAACCAAGGATCAAGGACATTTCTTCCAGGCTTTTTTTCTCCGTTATTTGTGGGCCGATCTGGGCGTGCGACGGCTTCCTGTGATCGGCACACAATCATTGATGCGTTGGAGTCCTTTTCAAGGACCAAGGATCAAGGATATTTCTTCCAGGCTTGTTTTCTCCGTTACTTCTGGGCCGTTATGGGCGTGCGACGGCTTCCTGTGATCGGCACACAATCATTGATGCGTTGGAGTCCTTTTCAAGGACCAAGGATCAAGGATATTTCTTCCAGGCTTGTTTTCTCCGTTATTTGTGGGCCGATCTGGGCGTGCGACGGCTTCCTGTGATCGGCACACAATCCTTGACGCGTTGGAGTCCTTTTCAAGGACCAAGGATCAAGGATATTTCTTCCAGGCTTTTTTTCTCCGTTATTTGTGGGCCGATCTGGGCGTGCGACGGCTTCCTGTGATCGGCACACAATCCTCTATCTGATGGAGTCCTTTTCAAGGACCAAGGATCAAGGATATTTAATCCAGGCTTTTTTTCTCCGTTATTTGTGGGCCGATCTGGGCGTGCGACGGCTTCCTGTGATCGGCACACAATCCTTGACGCGTTGGAGTCCCTTTCAAGGACCAAGGATCAAGGATATTTCTTCCAGGCTTTTTTTCTCCGTTATTTGTGGGCCGATCTGGGTGTGCGATGGTTTTCCATTATCGAAAAAGTTCTGCCAAATAACCGGCATTCGAAAAAAGAACATCCCAAAACATATACTAGAGAAAACATGCCTGGATTAAATATCCTTGATCATTGGTCCTTGAAAGGGACTCCAACGCGTCAAGGATTGTGTGCCGATCACAGGAAGCCGTCGCACGCCCAGATCGGCCCACAAATAACGGAGAAAAAAAGCCTGGAAGAAATATCCTTGATCCTTGGTCCTTGAAAAGGACTCCAACGCGTCAAGGATTGTGTGCCGATCACAGGAAGCCGTCGCACGCCCAGATCGGCCCACAAATAACGGAGAAAAAAAGCCTGGATTAAATATCCTTGATCCTTGGTCCTTGAAAAAGACTTCAACCTGTCAAGGATTGTGTGCCGATCACAGGAAGCCGTCGCACGCCCAAATCGGCCCACAAATAACGGAGAAAAAAAGCCTGGAAGAAATATCCTTGATCCTTGGTCCTTGAAAAAGACTCCAACGCGTCAAGGATTGTGTGCCGATCACAGGAAGCCGTCGCACGCCCAGATCGGCCCACAAATATCGGAGAAAAAAAGCCTGGAAGAAATATCCTTGATCCTTGGTCCTTGAAAAGGACTTCATCAGATAGAGAACTGTGTGCCGATCACAGGAAGCCGTCGCACGCCCATATCGGCCCACAAATAACGGAGAAAAAAAGCCTGGAAGAAATATCCTTGATCCTTGGTCCTTGAAAAGGACTCCATCAGATAAAGGATTGTGTGCCGATCACAGGAAGCCGTCGCACGCCCAGATCGGCCCACAAATATCGGAGAAAACAAGCCTGGAAGAAATATTCTTGATCCTTGGTCCTTGAAAAGGACTCCAACGCGTCAAGGATTGTGTGCCGATCACAGGAAGCCGTCGCACGCCCAGATCGGCCCACAAATAACGGAGAAAAAAAGCCTGGATTAAATATCCTTGATCCTTGGTCCTTGAAAAAGACTTCAACCTGTCAAGGATTGTGTGCCGATCACAGGAAGCCGTCGCACGCCCAAATCGGCCCACAAATAACGGAGAAAAAAAGCCTGGAAGAAATATCCTTGATCCTTGGTCCTTGAAAAAGACTCCAACGCGTCAAGGATTGTGTGCCGATCACAGGAAGCCGTCGCACGCCCAGATCGGCCCACAAATATCGGAGAAAAAAAGCCTGGAAGAAATATCCTTGATCCTTGGTCCTTGAAAAGGACTTCATCAGATAGAGAACTGTGTGCCGATCACAGGAAGCCGTCGCACGCCCAGATCGGCCCACAAATAACGGAGAAAACAAGCCTGGAAGAAATATCCTTGATCCTTGGTCCTTGAAAAGGACTCCATCAGATCACGGATTGTGTGCCGATCACAGGAAGCCGTCGCACGCCCAGATCGGCCCACAAATATCGGAGAAAACAAGCCTGGAAGAAATATCCTTGATCCTTGGTCCTTGAAAATTACTCCATCAGATAGAGGATTGTGTGCCGATCACAGGAAGCCGTCGCAAGCCCAGATCGGCCCACAAATAACGGAGAAAAAAGCCTGGAAGAAATATCCTTGATCCTTGGTCCTTGAAAAGGACTCCAACGCGTCAAGGATTGTGTGCCGATCACAGGAAGCCGTCGCACGCCCAGATCGGCCCACAAATAACGGAGAAAAAAAGCCTGGAAGAAATATCCTTGATCCTTGGTCCTTGAAAATTACTCCATCAGATAGAGAATTGTGTGCCGATCACAGGAAGCCGTCGCAAGCCTAGATCGGCCCACAAATAACGGAGAAAAAAAGCCTGGAAGAAATATCCTTGATCCTTGGTCCTTGAAAAGGACTCCATCAGATAGAGAACTGTGTGCCGATCACAGGAAGCCGTCGCACGCCCATATCGGCCCACAAATAACGGAGAAAAAAAGCCTGGAAGAAATATCCTTGATCCTTGGTCCTTGAAAAGGACTCCATCAGATAAAGGATTGTGTGCCGATCACAGGAAGCCGTCGCACGCCCAGATCGGCCCACAAATATCGGAGAAAACAAGCCTGGAAGAAATATCCTTGATCCTTGGTCCTTGAAAAGGACTCCATCAGATAGAGAATTGTGTGCCGATCACAGGAAGCCGTCGCAAGCCTAGATCGGCCCACAAATAACGGAGAAAAAAAGCCTGGAAGAAATATCCTTGATCCTTGGTCCTTGAAAAGGACTCAATCAGATAGAGAACTGTGTGCCGATCACAGGAAGCCGTCGCACGCCCATATCGGCCCACAAATAACGGAGAAAAAAAGCCTGGATTAAATATCCTTGATCCTTGGTCCTTGAAAAAGATTCCAACGCGTCAAGGATTGTGTGCCGATCACAGGAAGCCGTCGCACGCCCAGATCGGCCCACAAATAACGGAGAAAAAAAGCCTGGAAGAAATATCCTTAATCCTTGGTCCTTGAAAAGGACTCCATCAGATAGAGGATTGTGTGCCGATCACAGGAAGCCGTCGCACGCCCAGATCGGCCCACAAATAACGGAGAAAACAACAAAATAAAATGTGCATTGTTGTACAACAACTTTCTTTCAACTTGCGGTCGCTGAAATGGGCAAAAACCAGAATTTCAGATCTGGGATACCAGGCGAGCAGAAATCAGCAGCAAGCAACTCGAAAAATGAAAATTAAAAATGGTGGTGCATACTTTTGGGGGCAAAAAACCAGCTACCTTCTGCGATTTCTGTTCGCCTGGTGCGAAATGGAAATTTCTTGGTTTGCGCCGATTGACGACAAATTTAACTTGGATTTTTCATTGCACTGTATCTCGGATATTTATGGGCCGATCTGGACGTGCCATACCTTTTTGTAATCAGGAGAGTCCTGCCAACCGATTGCCATCAGAAAAAAAGAACATCCTTTCCGCCGTGATTAGTTGCATACTTTTAGGAGATCGGCACAGGAGTCCTAGTCGATCTTTTGATGCCAATCGATAGTCTGGATCCTAGCGATCCTGGGAAAGCAGGTCCTTCGCCGATCTGACGTTCCTTGGCCGAGATACAAGCTAATCAAAAATACTGGTTTTTTTACTAGTTTCTTTGAACTATGTATATCTCAGCTATACAGCGTCCGATCTAGACGTGCTATACCTTTTCGTGATCGGAAGAGTCCTGCCAACCGACTGGCATCCGAAAAAAGGACATCCGAGGACAATTACCAGAGAAAACAAATCTGGATAGCATATCCTTGATCCTTGGTCCTTGAAAAGGACTCCATCGGATCAAGGACTGTCTTCCGATCACAGGAAGCTGTCGCACGTCCAGATCGGCCCACAAATAACGGAGAACACAAGCAAAAAATGGTTATTGTTGTACAACAACAACATTCAACTTGATCTGTTGTTGAGTGCTGTACATTTCAACATCTGTCACCAAGCAAGTGCTTGTTGTGCAACATTACTGGGAACATCTCCGCAACATCCAAGCAAGTTCCCCGCAACATCCAAGCAAGTTCCCCGCAACATTTACACACACTCAACAACATATCAAATGCCAGCCGTCGCACGCCCAGATCGGCCCACAAATAACGGAGAAAACAAGCCTGGAATAAATCCTTACAGATACAAAAGCCAAGCATGGCCTACTGTACTCAGAAAAATATCCTTTTGGAAATTCCTTGATCGATCAGGCTATGGTAATTGGGATATGGACATTGCTCGCAAAAGATTCATCGACGCCAAAAAAAGTAAAAATCAGTAAAAACGCATTTCTATATAGTTTTCTCGGGATGTTCATTTTTAAAGATATTGAAACTCCGCCTTCCTTCCAGCACACCACCACCACCACCGCACCACATCGTCCCTGTCCCTGTCCCTATCCCCGTCCCTGTCCCTGTCTTCTTGGCGGCAACGGAAATTAGTTCAACGGCACTCAAAACGGCGGCAGTTAAACGTCGCCTAAGACTAGAGTGCAGCAGCATCCATTCATCCAGCCCATCCTCCAGCTGCCTCTCCTGCTGCCTCCTCCAGGACTGCAACTTGTCCGCCAGCAGGCACTTGTTTTTTATAGCTCCGAAGAGGACGAAATGGAGCGATGGTACAGCGGCATGGCGGGGGGACAGCGGACATTTGAAGATGATGTAGTGCGGACATAAACATAAATAATGGCAATGCGCAGTTATTACTTTTCTTGGTCTTCATCTCGCGGCTCTCCTCGGTTTCTCAGTTGCTCTCAGTTGTGGGTTCTGGGCTCTGGGTTCTGTTCCTAGAGAAGTCTCCGGTACTGGTTCTGGTACTGGTACTGGTCTCGGTCTCGGTCTCGGTCTACGTCCTTGGGCTGTGTGATGCTTACATAAAAATTAAATGTTAGTACAAAGAGAAGGAGAGCAAGTAGAAGCTGAAGGAAATTGCACGATAGAGTGTCCCCCTCGCCCACCCACACCCCCAGCCACACAGCTCCATCTTATTCGTTCTTTCGCTGCTTTCCCCCCATTGGGTTTTTGCTCTGTCTTTTAATTGCATTCTGACTGCCGCATCAAATGGCAACCGCTATCCTAATGGGTTAATTGGGCTTGAGGCAAGATGATACTCCCCTTCCTCTCTTCCCTCGCTTGGTGCAGCTGCAGCAGCAGCTGGTGATTTATATGTCCTGGCAAATTGACAAACGATTCGCGCTTAATGGAAAAGTTGCTCATACGCCCTGGGTTACAGGCACGGATGATAATGCCCCGCGCATTATTAATATTCATTTCAGTGAACATAATTTGCACATATATCAGTGTGGCAGGGAGGCCGGGGGTGGGGGTCCAAGGATATGAGTGCAATAAAAATAAGCAATTGCCATGATTTGCCAAAAGTTGCCTACAATTCTCTGTCTCTGTCTCTGGCTGTGGCTGTGGCTCTGACTCTTCCTCCGACTGCAGCTTCCGACAGAAGGCAGCTTCAGCTGAATGCAGATTGCATATCCTGGCAACAGGATGCAGACACCCCAGCCCCAGCCCCAGGCCCAGCCCCAGCTACCGCCCCAGCCATGCATTAACAAACAATCCTCACACCCGGAGATCCCTGCCACAATCCCCAACGAAAGAGCACCCAATCCTTGCAAAAATCTCACAGCCAAAAACATAAACAATAAAGAGTGCCATGATGGAGAGGAGAGGAGAGCGGGGAAAGGAAAGCAGGCCAAGAGGCAAGAGGTGAGCGGTGAGGGATGAGAGATGGTAAGGGGTAACGCACTCCGCTAATGCACCAAAAACTGCATCCACTACTCTTAGACCCTCCCCCCCATCGCATCCCGCACCCCGCACCCCCATTTACTTAACAATATTTCTCATTGTTGTGTTGAGACGTTGCAGGTGTTTGCTGAAGCATATCAAAAATATATATAGACGCCATTGCAGCGACTCTGGCTGGCTGGCTGGCTGGCTGCGACTCAGGCCACGAGGAGCCAAGCCAAGCCAAGGAGTGAGTGGGAGAGGGAGTGGGAGTGAGTGAGTGAGTGAGTGGGGTTAACCCAACAAAAGGAGCTATGAAGATGTCAGCGGCAAAGAACTAGTTCAGAGCTTCAAGGCGCAACAGCGCTAAGCGAACTAGTTCAGAGCTTCAAGGTGCCACAAAGCTAAAAGACTACAAAAAGGGTGTAGCTTCAGATTGGAACTGTCTTGCGTCTCTGGTAAATGTGGGAGGTATTCCAAGTGGGGCATCCTTCTGGGGCCCAGAAATGTATTCCTTTACCTTGGAACTAGTACCATTAGCTGGAACCACTCCTCTCCGAAATTGGAACCAGTTATTGCCAGAAAAGAGTGTTCCCCTCCTGCATCTTGGCCTCCTCGTCACCGCTTTTCATTGCTTTCCCTTCCCGTGTTCCCCTACTCTCCCCCTGCTACTCCCTTCTTCGCTCTCCCCCCTCTCTCTCCACTACTCTCTTTGCTCTCTGCTTGGCTGACTTGCCTTAATTATGAGTTACTTTTGTGCAGGCATTTTCTTAGTTGCTCTTACCCTAACCCTAACCCCTTCCCCCTCCGCCTGCTCCTGGCCCTCTCCGCTTTTCCCGTATGCGTCGTTGTTTGCTTTTTTGTGTAGTTTAAATCAACTGAGGTGGGGCACCCGGGAGAGAGGCAATTGCTTGGGCTTGGGCTTTGGCTTGTGTTTGCCTTTGGGCCACAATGGCTAAGGGGTGGTGGAGGCGGTGGCTGCTGCTGCTGCTGCTGCTGCTACTCTCTGTGTGGCATGTGGCATGTGGCAGTGGGGCTGGGCTGGGCTGGGCAGGCACTCTTTTACAACAAAGCAGACGAAAGTCGCTCACGGCAAATGCCGCAGTTGCAGCAGCAGCAGCAACAGCAGCAACAGCAGGTGAAACAGCAGCAGCTGGAGGAGGAGGAGGAGCAGCACGTCTGCGGTCGGGTCATTTAGGGGTAGGGCCACCGCCCCCTGGTGGGGTGTCAGCTGCTTATGCTGTGTAATTCCGCGTAAAATGCACAAAGGGACAGCCCCTTGGCCTGCCATAGCCTCAGTCTCCTCCTCCTCCCCCTGCCCCTGCCCCTGCCTGCACTGCCTTGAACCGCACTGCCTCCACCTGCATGACACCTGCCATTGTTCACAAAAAGTAGACAATAGACAACCACAGAACAGAACTGAACTGAACAGAACAGAACAGAAAGGGTGGAGAGGAGCAAGAGCATGGGCAGGAGCAGGGACAGGGAAAGGGGCAGGAGCAGCACCATGCTTTAGGCATGAGAAAATTTCATAAAACATTTAAATGGAGCCCCATCCTGTCGGTCGGCTGTCGGCTGTCGGCTGGGACCAGGCAGCCACCCAGGACCTCTAATTGATTTCTTCAAGCCAAGTGGGCAAAAATTAACCAAAGAATGTCGACAAATCTGACCTACATTCCGCCCAAAGGAAAGGCCCAACAAAGCAACGGAAGGGGGTGGACTTTCCCGACCCTCCACGCCCCCCACCCAACGCCCGCACTGAAAGGTTAAGCAAATGACATAAATTTCTAATCAGTTTATGGGTCAAAAGAAACGAAACGAAAGGAGGGGAGAGGAGAGGCAAAGAATGCGATGTGGGGGGCTGGAAAATAACAGAAAGAAAGCTGCCACAATGTGCCAATGCGGGGGTTAAAGGTTAAATATTTAAAATGCACAACCTACGGCGGAAGCACACATTCTGCGTTCTGCATTTTGCATTTTGCATTCTGCTTTCTGCTTTCTGCATAATTTCCGTGAAAAATAGCGGCCATTTTATTCAGTTAATTTCCCATTTCCTTTTTTGGCACTGTTCTAAATTCGATTTAAATTTATTTGTGGGTGGAAAGCCCTTTCCCCTGCCCCTCTGCCGCCTGTCTATCAGCTGGCGCTGACCGGAAATGCAACAGGAAATCAGTGTGCAATGGCAGTAGTAAATGTGGCAGCCACGCCCATAGCTGACTAACTGCCGATTGCCGCCCATGCCGCACATGCGGCAGGGCACGGCAGGGACACAGCACGTTTTCCCATTGCACATTTTGCGTTGAATAAACTTTGGCTGGCAGTTGAGGAGGCCAGGAGGAGGCCAGCAAGAGGCCAGGAGGGGAAGAGCTGAAGAGAGACCCGAGCAAGAGGCAAGCTGAAGACCCAAACCGGGTCTCGCACAAAGTCAAAATAAGTCAAGCTGGAAATATTTTCCCATTCGCATGCCTCTCGAGCACCCTGCAACCTGCCTACCGCCTCCCCTTGAACCCTCCCCCCACCATCGCAAGGCGAACAGGAACGGAACAGGAACAACTCCGGGGGCCATTTTGTTATTACAGTTGCTGCAATTTCAGCGTCGACGTTTTGCTGCTTTAGCAACAATTACAAGAGGCAGGCGGCAGGAGGCAGGCGGCAGGCTGGCCGAACGAGGCAGGCAGGAAGTGGAATCAACCAACTACCAGAGAAGGACAGAAATAAAAAAATACAAGGCAAGAAAAATAGAAGCACCCTGTTGCACACGTTGTACAAAGAGGGGGCACAAGGTGGGGGGGGGGGGGGGGGGGTGGATAGTAGAACCAGTGAAAAGTTGGTTCGGTCGGCGACTTGCCGCCACTCAAGAGAAGCAACAGTCCGCAATCACAACATGCCACTGCACCCACAGACACAGACACATACACAATACACATACACAATACACATACACAATACACATACTGTTACACTTCACCCACATTTGTCTTCCGGCCATGACAGCGTCAGTAAATTGAAAATGGCGACCAAATGTACAGCAACAGCAAGCAGCAAAGTTTACGAGACTAACGGTAACGTGAGAAGCAGCAGAAGCAGCATATCTCTCTCTCTCTCTCTCTCTCTCTCTCTCTTTGTCCCTGTCCCTGTTGGACATTCTCTTTTGGAGTGGGAATATCAACAAGGCAACCTTCAGACGGTTAACAGTTTTCCAATTCCCGCTACATGACGCATCTCATTGCTTTGGCCAAGAGCGATGCGATGCCATGCCATGCCATGCCATGCCATGCGATGCGATGCATTGCGCTGCGATGCTAAGCGAAGCGATGCGTGTCCACCTCTCGATAGCGCAGCAGAGGGAGGGAGAGAGAGGGAGGGAGAACGAGCAGCTAGAGATGGCAGAGAGTTTTGCATGCGATAGCTGAGACATCGATAAACGGCGATCGCCCAAAATGGCACAAGGAAACGATCAAAGTGGAGCGACAGCAACCACAAGTTTTGATTTCCGGATTGATTTACAGAACAGAACTGGAATTCCACCAATTTCCACCCATTAAAGTCTATCCCTGAACCTATCACTGGAATCTCTGGAATGGGAAGAGCCGAAACACACACATCTCTAGCATTTTGTCCATCTTGCAGCGCTGTGTACTTTGCGTGTCTCATGGCTGTTGCGAATGTTTCGGCTACAGGTCCACGTCCACGTTCACGTCCACGTCCAGGTCCTGCTTCTGGGCTTCCTTCAGCTTAATTGTATGCGACTGGAACTCCCGGATCCGGATCCGCATCCGCCTTCCGACCCGACCCGACCCAAACCGAACCGACATTCATTCGCCTGCCTGACTGCCTGCCTGCCTGCCAAAGTGCGGCAATTGACATTGATCAGCGCTGACCTTAACGTGAGTAGGGAGTGGGTTCGACAGGAGACTACTCCTGACAAGTGCTGCTACATCTCCTCCAGCTCCTAGTCCTCCGCCTCCGCCTCTGCCTTTGCCTCCTCCCATTTGCTGGTCACTTAATGCGCTTAAAACGAGACACAATGAGAGTGACAAGGAGCAGGTGGGGGGGGGGGGGAGTGCCAGTGCCAGTGGCAGTGGCAGTCGCTGTGCCAGTCGCTGTGCCAGTGGGATTCTCCACCTCATCATTATGCAGATGGAAACACGGGGAAAGGTCCCTCAAGGCATGCAAATGGAATGTGAAAAATGCGCCTACGACAAAAGTCTACCCGCTCTATAGGCGGATTCTGGGGTGGATTCTGGGGATTGGGATTCGGATTGGGGTGGAGATCTGCATGATAATGAGAGTATTCCCCTTCACCCTCCTCCCACCCCTTGCCTCATTTCAGTGCGGGTGTGTGGCCCGGAGTAATTGCGGAAAATGAATTAAAGGCAATTTGCGGTGCAAAAGAGGAAGGAAAACTTGGCGGGGGGGATGATGAGGGGAGGGGAGTGGGGAGAGGGAAACGGGAACATGAACATGCGTTTGGATGTAGGAAAAGCCAGGGGAGAGCCGAGAGAAAAGCCGAGAGGAGAGCCTGAGAGCCTGAGTGAACAACAACAAAATGGCAAGTGAAAGCAAACAAGGTAAGCGGCCCGTAGAAGAAGATAGAAGGAGAGAGAGAGAGAGAAGGAGGTGCATGTAGAAGGAGCTGTGACGCTGTGGAGCTGTAGTAGGAGTAGGAGCTGCTGCACCCATGTTACAGGAAGCAACCTCCTCCTCAATGCAGCAGGCAGGGCAAGGCGAAACAACAACAACAGCACCAGGAAACAGGATGAGTCTGAGGAGCAGCAATCGCAACATGTAAATGCGAGATGGTGGCACCATGTCCCAGCCCATGTCCCAGCCCATGCCCCAAAGCCCCGTTTTCTAGCTTTCAACGTGTGTCTATCTGTGTTTGTGTGTGTGTGTGTGTGTGTGTGGAAATTGCATTTAAAAAGCTAAAAGAAAAGCGGATGCAACAATTTGCCATTGTGCCACTGTCAGGTTGGAGGGGGGAGGCTGCCTCCAAAAGGGAAAGAAAGATACAGCAGGAGATGTTGCAGAAGAAGCAGAAAAAGCCACCAGGGAAGTGAGCATCCTCCGCCTCCTGCTCCTTCGAATCCTCCTGCTGCTCCATCCTCGCGTCGTGCCATACCTTGCCCCACCCTTTCAATGCCTGCCAGCGTCTGTCCTCGTGACTTTCTCCAGGCATTTTAAGCGATTTCAAAGTCACACGAGGAGCAAGGAGACAGCAAGGATTCCCCACCACAGCAAGGTGGGGATTGGGTGGTTGGTTGGGCGCTTGCTTGCCTTCTGAGTGGTGAAATATAATGAAGGTAACCTGATGTGATAAGTATTTATGTATGCCACGAGGCGGCATGCTGCAAGTTGCAGCCCAGAGATTGTGGCAGGAAGGAAGGAAGGAAGGAAGCCCACTTTCCACTTTCCTAAACGGAAATGGAAATGGAACGGTTTGGCTTTTCAGATAATTAATTGTTCCAGAACCTCTTCCAGTCTTCCAGTCCACAGTAGGAGAAATCTTATTAGATATCCCCCATGGGATATGGGATATGCGATATGGGATCGATCTGCAATTTGTTTGGCTTTTGTTTTTGGACGCTTTTTGGGGTCTGTGTGCAGATTTTTGTGTTCTGTTTCAACACTAATTTGATTTTAATTTGTTTACTTTGTCGTATTGTTATTTGCGTTTTGTTTGTTTGTTGTTTGTTGTTTCGTGTTTAATTAAAAATTCATTTGTTCAGTGAACACGTACAGAACGCAGAGAGAGAGAGAGCGAGAGAGGCAGCGAGCGAGCGGGAGAGACTTAATTATAACAGTCGCTGCGGCCTGTATTGTATATAAATTACAACAAATATAACTCAATTACGAGAACTGTCTGTTTGTCTGTTTGTCTCTTTGTCTGTCTGTCTGTCTGTCTGTCGATGGTCACCCCTAAAAAACCCAATCCCCATCCTTACCCCCGCCCCTAGCCCAACCATTCGCCGATGAACTGTAATGGAAAACATGCGCTTTCCGTTTCCGCTTTGGCCCCGAGTTGATTTCTGCCAACTGGAACTTTTTTGCCCGAACTTTTTATTTCCGCTTCGATTGAGCATTAAATGCATATAAATTTTGGTCTAAAATAAAGCCAGCCAAACAAAACCTATTAATGTCGAGAGCACAGCATTGCACAGCAGATAACACGCCCCCAACGCCCACCACACACACACCCTAGCGAATATATATGTACGAGTGTATGTATAGACATTTACAATGGCGAAAGTCGAAAGCAAATAAACAGTAAATTTGCATAATCAATTTGTTTATTGATTCGTATAGTCGAACTATTTTAATTACGTTTACGCTTGAACCTCATTTCACAGAGCAATAGATAGAGATAGTGATACAGTCTGTGTGTGTGTGTGTCTGTGTGTGTGTGTCTGTGTGTGTGTGAGGCTACCAATTTGCCAAACAAATCAACCAACAATCAGCAAACAAAAGCAAAACCAAAATCATTTCTCTATGTCTCTCTGCATCTCTCTTTGCCATCTGTAAGCCGTGCACTTTTTTACCATTTACATCGCAAATATTTATCAATATTTTACTGGCTTTATATTAATCAACAAATCAACAAATTGCAACAGCAACAACAATAGCAACAACAGCAACAATTAGCCATCTTTTGATGGCATTCGTTGGCATGAAATCTGTGACTACACAAAAAAAACCCTCTCAGGCATTCGCATAAATTGGCTTTTAATGGAGGACACAGAGAGGGGGCAGGGGGCAGGACCCAAATGGGCATTGGAAATGGATGGAATGGAGTGGGTTCACTCCATCGGATCGGATTCTTTATGGCTGAATAAACGCTTACAATGCTAAAAGCCAATTATTCAAGAGTGTTTTTTGTTCGGGGCATAAAAATGCTTTAAATATGATATGTTCGCATGGAGGCAAAGTCGTCGCTTGAGAAGTCTCCCGATTGCACCCATTTCAGAGTGTACGCTTAGCTTTGATTCCTGGCTCTGTCAGCGTTAAAAGCAAACTCCATCAGCCATCAGCCACCAGCCTAACAGCTCCAAGTCAGGGGAGGGGCGGGCGGTGGACAGGACGCTTGTCGAGCAGCTGCGAGGATGCACCCGACGACCAGGGCGACGACCAAAACTAATGTCCTCCAGCCTAAGCACTCACCTCGTGTCAGGGACACGCTCTCCCAGCTCTCAGTGGCCCATGGAGGAGCCAGCATGGAGGAGGACCATTGGACAGTTCCCAGTTGGCAGTCAATCAGGAGAGGCAGCATCCTCCCTCTCTCTCTGTGTGTGGAGACGAGACAACTTCAAAAACGGCGCAGGGCGAAATTTGTTAAGTGGCTACAAGTGGGGGCAAAGGACATGGTATATGGGAGAAGGCACTAGACCAGGACGACGACGAGAACGAGAACGAGGACTAGGACCAGGACACGGACATGGACACCGATCCGGATCCGGACAGGGTGTCAACCGCAGAGTAAAGTGCAGCAGCGTCGGCAAACAAGGCCGGAAAACTTTCAGCGGCTGTTGTGGTGGTCCGGTCCGGTCCGGTCCGGCACGGTCCGCTCTGGTCTCAGGTCTCAGCGAACCGCTGATTAAATCAAATAGAAAGTTTAGCTATCCCATTGGTAATTGAAAATGGAAAGGTGGTGACAGACAGGGGTGGAGGGGGTGCTCTAGTGCCTCTTAGTGCTGCAAACAATGGAGAAGAGGGAAGACCTTGCGTTGAATGAATGATGAAATCTCTTCTCAATTGCAATCATAAATTTTATGTGTTCTCTGTTCTGTTACCCGCCACACAAAACACAACAGAACTTTGGTGGCGAAAAGAAATGATAATTAAATCACTGTGAATGATGGCAGATAAATCTCATTCTGAAGAAGAGAGAGAGAGACAGAGAGACTGCATTCCATTCCACCACCCCCAGAGAGGGGTGCTCTCCGCTTACTGCACTCCTGGGGAAAACGGCAAACTTTTGGACAACTGTCGAGTCTGGGCGAAGGAGATTGCCATAGAGAACGTCACTTGAAAAACTTTGATTAAAATCCTTTTGAAGTGCAAACAAATAACGCGAGAGAGACAAAAGTAGTTGGTAGGTGGTACGGGGTGAATGGTGAATGGTGAAGGGTGAAGGGGGGGGGGAAGGAGAAGTGTGAAGAGCGAAGAGCGAGAGAGTGAAGGAGCTGGAGAATCCTTCTAGACGAGAAGCGAGAGTCAATGTGTGTCCGCACTTTTTGAAGGCTAAGCCAAGAGCACACGAACTCTAACATTTGCATTTCTGTCGCCCTGTCGCGCTCTCTCTCTCTCTCTCTCTCAGATACCCTCGAATGGCAGTGCGGGGGATAAAAGGCCACCGATTCATGTTGCATTCAGAGATTAAGAGAGGCTCAAGGCATTCATGCAACAGACCCTCCAGCAAACGTACTCTCCAGGACATCAATTAGTCGATTCCTTGCTTTCTGTTTGTCGTTGCTGCAGTCGTTCTGCTCTTCTCTTCTCTTGTTGTTGTTGTTGTTGTTGCTGCTGCTCCCCCAAATAATTTTTTGCTGTTGCTATGCTTTGCTTTGCTTTGCTAAGCTTCACTAAATCCGTCTGTCGCGACAAAACCCAACAGCAGCAGCAGCAGCAGCAGCCAGAAGAACCGCTAGCCACAGCAGCAGCAGCAGCAGCAGCAAAGGGAAGAAGCGCCGAAAGCAGGACAGCGAGTGGGAAGTGTTGGAAGGGAGAAGCAGAGGCAGCAGCAGAAATCAACAGCAGAGGTTAGAAGAGATTGGCAGTATGTTAGAGGAGCAGGCACCACTGAGTGTTCGAGTGTTGTAGGGGCAAAGCGGCAGACAACAGTTAGAGTAGACCATAGGGGGACGAAGGGTGAGCGAGAGAGCGAGAGCAAGAGCAAGAGCAGGAGCAACCATGACGACGCCGGCGACAATGCAATAACTCATGTGCTGCTCCTGTTGCTGTTGCTGCCTCTGTTGCTGTTGCTGTTGCTGCCTCTGTTGGATGTTGGTCATGATGACACTTTGGTTGTTGCCTCTGCCCTCTACAACTCCCCCTGCAGCTACCCACTGCCCCGCCCGCTAACGCTTTGTGCTTTGGCAAAAGTTTTGTTTGATAGTCCCACAATTGCAAAAGTTGGCCACGTTCTTTGAGCCGTGGAGTCGTAGAGCTGTGCAGCTGTAGAGCTGTGGAGCTGTGGAGCTGTGGCGCCGCCCCTGAGCTCGGGATCCTTCCTGGCTTAAATGCATTTTAAGTTGCCGCTGCCGCCGCTTGGGCTTGGGCATCAACTTTAATAAAATGCCACATGTGAAGCTTGTATACGGCTCCTCCACTTGTTGTTATACCCTTCAAGAGGGGCAGGATGATTTTCGAGTGGACCGAAGTCCAGGAATGCAGCGTACACAGATCTGGGCTGGCAATCGGATTCCCACTCATATAGTAGATCGTGAATTCTGCAGGGTATCTAAAGCGGCGGCCCAGAGGCTGTCCTCTCTCACTTGTTTTGTTGCCCGTTGCTGTTTTTGTAGTTAAGTGCACTTGAGAGCGCTTTAAGCTTGGAGGCCAAGCGATAAGGACACGCAACTTGCACTCGAACTGAAGTCATCCCTTGCCTCCACTCATCCGCAGCTGCCTCCACTAGCAGAAGCAGGGAACTCTTGCATGCTTTTGTGCACCGTGACGTATGAGCAATGTTGGGGTTTCGCTTACGCTTTATCATACGCACCATGCGCCCGTGCCCCAGCAACAGCCCCAGCCCCAGCTCCGAGAATATGTTTGTGTTGTCTGAGCTGTGTATAGAAGAAGGAGGGCGATAAAGGGGGCGAGGGGGTGAGGGGGTGAGGGGGTGTATGAAATAGTGCAAGAGTTTCCAAGTCATCATCATCCCGGCTCCACTTGAAGGTCGTCTAAGTAAGTTCGCCGAGTCTGTCAAAAAGCATTCTAAAGATTCTTCCCGGCTCTCCCGGGGGGCTTAAAGAATTTCTAGCTTTTGTGTGGCCAAAAGGGGAGACAGATAAGACTTTTGGGCATTTTACGGTTATGGGGCGCAGGTTAAGAACGAAAAGAACTTTAAGATTGCGTACAAACGAGGCAAACAAGAAGGAAACAAGAAGAGCTCTCCTGGGCGGACACTTGCCGCTCCAAAAACATATCGTACACATGCTTTCGCCTAGATATGGGCCCACACCGGAGGGAACTGTTTGTCGGTAACAGCTGGTGGCCATTTGGAAGCCATTGAAAGCCTGCAAAGATACGAGAAACTAAACTTGGAGATTCCCTAAAATGTCCCGATTGTAGTACGTATTCTAGACGTAGGCGATCCATCCATCCCCATCCATCAACATCATTCACAATACGAAATTCGCTTCCCTCAACAGTTGCAACCTTTTGCTGACCGACAGACAGACAGACAGGCAGACCGACCGACCGACCGACCGACCGACCCATCATATATCATTCGACGACAAATGCGCTGCATGCGGGGGTGGGGGTTAGGGGGTTGGCGCCGTGACAGGCTCTCTCTCTCCCTCTCGCTTTGGGCTCACAAGTTGAAGAGGTTAAGAATGAAGTGCTACCATTGCAGTGCCAGTGCCAGTGCCAGTACCAGTACCAGGACTCAGATAGTACCTTCTTCTCTTTTCAAGGCATTTCAATGCGTGCCAAACACTTGATAGATCCCCCATCGCCCCCAACCCGGGGAGACTGAATGGTCCGCCGTGCTTCCACAGTCGAGTCGACTCGACTCGAGTCGAGTGTCTAAATGTCACGTTTAAATTTATGTTGCAACAACAATAACACATACACATATACAGGAGGGGAGGAGGCAGTGGCAAGGAGGAGGGGCCACGAAAAAAATATGCAGCGTAAACAAAAACAGTTATGACAACAATGGAAGCAACAGAACAGAAAAGCAAAGAACTATGACAACCCTGCCGCCTGCCAGCAACAACAATTACTGAAACAACAGACACACACACACACACACACACACACACACACACACACAGAGAGAGAACGGAAAAATGTTGCCGTGTGTCAAAAGAGAGAAAGAGAGTAATAGAGGTGGGGGCGGGGAGGGGGTGGGATAGAGAATGAGATGCGGGTGCAACTGTCACCAAAACAATGTTAACCAAAATGGCAAAAATGAAACAACAACAACAACAAAAATTAGAGTGGAGTCAGAAAACCTAGGAGAACAAATATTTTCCTCGCAATCCAAAAAAAGAAAATAGGAAATAAAAAAAAAATGATTGGAATACATTAGAAATTGTCTCTCTTGTTGGGTAGCAGGCGACGGTGCAGCGGCAGGGGGAGGGGCAGGGGCTGGGCAGGGGTTACTGTTATGGGAATGAAAATGCAAATGGAAAAAAAATACAAGAGATACGAGAAGTGGGAAATAACTCTGATTAGAAATTGCTTTGATAACACACACACACACACACACACATACACACATACATATATACCATTCCAGGGTTGTAGAGGAGGGGAGTGGAGGATCCTTGTTGATTGAAAAGAAATTTGCAGTATAAATTTGATAGAAGTTGGAAAGCTTTTCGGAATGTGACCAGCTTTTCCTCAATTACAGAACAGTACAGTACAGTCCCTCCCCCTTCAGCTCACAAACATATTTAATGATTTTTGGGTGAAAACTTTCTCCCTCCCCCCCCCCCACATTCATATCAATAGCTAAGTCCCCTCTCCGTTTTCGGTTCCCTTTTGGAGCAGCGAACATTTTGCTCGAATATTTCTTAATTTTCGAACAATTTTCTGCACAATTGCGTTGTGCTTTTGGATGCTATGCTGCTTCCCTCCATAAGTATCAAATGTCCAGCATTTTAAGAGGGGACCCAGGACCAGGACCAGAACGAGGACCAAGCCTCGACCTACCCCCCACCATCAGCCATCAGCCATTAGCCATTAGCCTTATGTTTATATCATTAACAAAGTTATACGAAATTCAACTACTCTAATTATTTTTCCGTTTTTGGCTTCTTTTTGCTCAGACTTTTTGTGGGCGGAGGAGACGGAGGAGGAGGAGGAGGAGGAGGAGTGAGCTAGACGTGAAGCTGTAGAAGAGCGTTGCAGAAAAGGGAGAGAGCTTGAGGCGAGTGGGAGAGCCGCCCTGCCCTGCTCTGCCTTAGAATTAGTGCGAGAGGAGAGTGTAGAGAGTGGGGGGGGGATAGCCATCTCATTGTGGCTTGCTGTCATGGGAAGGGGGGACTGTGGTGGGGTCATAGTGCGTTTTACATGCGAATGTTGCCTTAACACAGATAGAACAACAGAACATCTAAAACACATGCACACACATACACACACACACACACACAACAATAGCAGCAGCAGCGACAGCAGCGACAACGTTTGTGTTATTCTTGTTGTTCTCCTTGTTCCTCCATTATTATTTCTGCTGCTTTGTTCTTGTTCTTGTTCTCCCTGTTGCTACTACTACTACTACTACCCCTTGTTGTGCCGTTATGCAGCAGGGTATGATGATTGTGCAAAGCACAGAAGAAAGCGAGTGGGAGTCCATAAATGCTCACAGGTTACAAGCATCGCAGCCGAACACAACATCACTGCATCATGAAAGCTTGCGAGGGTATCAAAGTCCTCGACACTCGACACTCGTTACTGTTCCCTGGCTCTGTCTCTGTCTCTGCCTCTGCTTGCGTTTCAACGAGCATTGCATTGTTGTTGGCATTCTCGTATTATTTTGCACGCTCGTTGCCATTGCATAGCAGCAGGCAGGAGCAGGCAGGCAGCAGCAGGCAGGCAGCAGCAACAACAACGGTAAACCGCAATGAGAAAAAATGTTTTCATATTTATTTGCCACTCTCTGGGCCTCTGCTCTGCCTGTCTCCTCACTCTCTCTCTCTCTCCCACTCTCCCACTCACCCAATCTCTCTCTCCACTCGCATAACTCTACTCAAGTATGCAACTTTATCATTTTGATTTAAATGTTTTGCTGTTGCTGTTGTTGCTCTTGTCTGCCGCATTGTGACATGCATGCGCCTCTCTGCACGGGGGAACTCTTCTTCTGAGTGAAGAGTGGGCCAAAGAGAGGCGGCAGCGGCAGCGGCTGCGGGAGGGAAGGCGAGAGTGATGTGTTGTGAGGAGTAGGCGACAAACAGTAAAAATTGCATTGTTGTTTCGTTGTTTAGGGTTGCCAGCTTATTCAACGCGGCGTTTGCGTGATTTTATGAAAAGATTGTTCCTTCTTTTGTTGCTTCGGCTTGTGGAATATTGTAAATAAAAAGAAATTATAAATGGCAGAAAGGCAGAATGGCAGAGTGGAAGGCATGAAAGCAAAGAGAATTATTGGCTAACCAAGCGCTGCTAAATAAATATGTGTGTGTGTGTGGGTGTGTGGAGGAAGAGAGGGAACAGGAGAGACTTGATGAACCGTGACACCAGTAGGATACGCGAGTATTGTTGTTTCGGTATTCCATTGGGGAAATGCCAAGTGCACGAACGGAGGAAGCTCCTGAAATCCTTTGGCGACGAACGGATTCCAATCCCCTTTGAACATTCCATGCTCCCCGCCCCCCCGCTAATTGGCTTTACTTTCAGCCGCTGCCGCCCTTTGACACTGCATAAATTAAGGGATTTGGTTTTTTTTTTTGTGTGTGAATACAACCCCACCCCACCCCAACCCTCCCGTCCAGCAGCAGCGGCAGTGGAAGCAGCAGCAGCAGAACGCTGCTGTGCGTGAAGTGCAAAAATTAATTTGATTAAGTAATTTCACATGTCATGCCACATATAATTTATGGCTTGCTTATATTTTCAGTTAATTTCACGCTTTTTTCTGCTCTGCCCTGCCCTGCACTGCATTTCCACATTTTCACATTTCCACATTTCCATATCCATTTGCATCGTTTTTCCCCCTCCCCCCGTCACAGGACTCTTGTTTGTGGCGCGGCTTTCAAATTGTTTTGATGCTCCGCTCCGCCGGATTCGATGTACGAATGTCGATGTCGCAATTCTCTCCGCCGTCAACAACAATTTTGCTCGCTTTTTTGCTCGCTTTTTGTTGCTTTTGTTGTTTGTTTTCACCTCGGAGAATGTTGACGATATTAATTTGCAACATAAAATGGAAAATTGCATAAAAAATAGTTGCGCTGAGCGTGGGAAAAAACAGTGCTGGAAAATGTAAATATTTTTGTTAGATTTTAAGCCGAGGAGATTGTAAATGAGATTGATCTAATAAAGCCAACTAATTAGTTAGTGTTCGTTCGCTTGCTCGCTGGTTAATTAATACATTCACACACACTCGTATACATACATATGTATGTACATATGTATATGCATGTATGAGCCATAAAAAGTGTAGGAAAAGCATTAAATGTGGCATAAACACGCTTTAAGGTACGAATATCCTTGGATCGCCTGCTTTTTGGCTTCCGTTGGAAATCCGTTCGAAATTATATCGTTTTCCTATCCGAAATCTGTACAAAAACTATTAAAAATCGACTTTGTTGCCGCACAAACTTTAGCTCTGGGCACTTGAAGGCCTGTCCACGTATCGTGGAGCCCACATCCTGGCTCCCAGCTGCAAGCTGCCAGCTGCCAGCTCCTGGACGATAATAATGAAATACGAACAATGCGCAGAGCACATTCAAGTGATTAGCCTTGGCAATAACAAGTTTACTTGTTAGTCGGCTGCATCATGTTTGTCAGCAGTTTCGGAAACCATTTCCTCCCCAGCTCCACTGCTCCACTCGGGGACTGGGGCGGACATAAATTTCCAGTCATTTATACGTGAACGGGAACGGTAAAGGGAACGGTAAAGGGAATGGGAATGGGAATGGGAATGGGAATGGGCGCACTGCCAAAGTGAGCAGCAAACAAACAAAATGAGTGGCCATTTAGTTTAGAGTAGAGTTAGGAACTGGATTACCCTCCCCTCCTTACCCCTCCTGTCCACTTACAGACATACACATAGACATACTTGTATCCACTGACAGACAGCATTGTTTACGGCCAGACAACTTTGTCAGCCAAAGTGTCTGCTCTATCAGTCGTACTGCTCCGTCGAGGAGTACTTTATGCAATTAACTAATTCGATGTGCCATGTTTTTGCTACACTCCTCTCCACTGGCCACTGGCCACTGGCCAGTCCTCTCTCTCCTCTCATCCGCCTCCAGGATAAAGAAGACAATTGCAGGAACAAACAGGGACACAGGCAAACAAAAGAAGGGTCGTACTGCGTTCTGCGTTCTGCGTTCTTCGTTCCTTGTTCTTGGTTCTTGGTTCTTTTGGTTGCCTGTTCTCAATAAAATTTATGTTGTCTGGGGTCAGGGCATGGCGTGTGAAGCCGAAGGAATGCAATCCGATTGAGCTTCAGCGAAAGTTTCACGTAAGAGAGCCCGACCGAGACTAGACCGACCCCGAGGAAGGTTGAACGAAAGAGAGCGCGATTGAACGAGCCAGGTTGAACAGAAGAGAACAAATGCAAACAAGAGCGCTCTAGAACGGTAAAGAGAGAGCGCTTTCGAGCGACTGCCTGCAGTGCCGAAGAGAGTCGGAATGCAGTGGAATTGAAACACTGAGACACGAGCGCACTCTTACTGGAAGCTAAGCTCTTTTGGCAAAAGAGTGCCTTGTGCTTCGTTCTTGGCCCCAAAGTTGATTCAATTAAAAAAGCAACAAATGAAATGACAAACTGCCGACCCACACCCCAGTAGCCACCCCACCCCACCTGCCACCCGTCTCCTTCGGTGGAGTGGCAGCACGTTTAATTGAAAATGCATTTGCTATTTGCCAGAGCCCCACTGACGCAGCCTGAGCCTGAGCCTGAGCCTGAGCCTGGGCTGGAGCAGGAGCTTCGCTTCGCTTCGGTCCTGAGCCTCAGAGTTGTCTCGTTTCAAGCGGAGGGGGAGGCGTAGGCAGAGGCGTTTAATTCACACGCAACAAGTACAGTTGCGGCAAGCGATTTGCGCCCAAGTGCTGTTTCAAGTGTTAAAAGTGGGTTGGGGGGGGGTTCACTCACGCTGAGTGAGTGAGTGCGTGTTTGTTCATGTCGTTAACTGCAGCAGCCTGCAGTCTACTGCCTGCAAACCTAGTCAAACCCCCAAATCCATTGTCAACTTTCAAAAGCAAACCTAAAGCGAAGCGAAAAGTGCACACGGAAGAAGAAGGAGAGTCATTTTAGGGGGGATTGGGGGAAGGTAGTTCCCCTACTCGTTGATTAACCTGAAAATGAAAGTACCTTTCTGGGGGGGGTTACCTTTCGGTACTGCCACATTAACCAACTGGAAGAAAGTTTTTCCTTTCACTTTCAAGCAAACAACTAATCTGTTAGTTGGCTGTAATTAGGATTAAGCTTTCTGTTGCTCAACACTGGCAGGGAAATGGGAGGGGAACTGGAGGGGAAGCATGGCTGAAGAACACAGTGGGGCATGCCTCTGGGCAACGAGCTCTGCTCTGCTATGCTCTTAATGTAATTTGAACGATATGTGGAGTTTCATTCGTTCCGTTATAAGCTCTGCACACTATTGTTCAACACTGGCACGTACGAACAGAAATGCTGTTGGCAAAGTTTCATTGCAGTTGTCTTAGCCAGTGGTGCCTCCAGCTAAGGTTCGGTTCCAACTTAGTTGGACGCTTGAGGTGTGCTGAAGTTCAAGCAGTGTACAACACTGGAAAGAACGAAAAGGTGGAACAAACTTGAATGCTAATTGAAGCAAGACTTTATACATACGTCGGTTATCACTCGTTGCGGTTGTGGCAAGGATCTCCTAGACCTCTCCACAAATTTCACCTAGAAGACATGCATGGGAGCTGCTGCATCGGAGCATCGGACGCATGTCAGATCCATTCCCCCCCCCCTCCTTGAGCTCCTGCTCCTGCACTCCGATGACAGTTGATGATTATTAAAACAAAACCCGAAATTAGCTTGTGATGGGTGTGAAATGTCTGCAACGGAAATGAGGTTTCGTTTGTGATTTACGTAGGCAGGAGAGAGACTGCAGGACTACAGGACTACAGGACTAGAGGACTACTGCTGCATGCACACACCGCCTCGTACACATGAAGGACATTAACAATTGCCGGGGCTGTCCTGCCTGCCAGTTCCGTTATGGACACACACACACACACACACAGGACGCAGAGATACTCCCCCACCCCACCCCTGTCCTGTGAGTGGAGGGGAGTGGCATCTGGAAACTTGACACGCATATTTAGTGGCAACAACAAACCTAATTACGCATGTCCAGGAGCGACTAGCGACGAGCAACGACCACTGCAGTGCACAACAGTACAACACTGCTCCTCCGCATCCCCCTCCCCACTGCTGCCTACCCCCTACCCCGTACTTGCATCCTCCTGCCGCATTGCTGTGCATTTATGACTGGGGCGTAATAATGGTATGACTTGGTCAGGGTCTTCATTTCAAATATATGCACTAGATGTATAGCCAGTGCCCCTGGTCGGCCCCCCTGTGGAGGTGGAGTCCTTGGAGATGCCGACCTCCCCCTCCCCCTTTGCACTTCGATAAGAATAAGTGAAGCGGAAGGTATGTGGTGCCTGGGCATTGTGGTTTCAAAGGTTTCGAGAGCTACTCGTAATATATATAATTAGCGAATCGAGATGCTCCATTAAGTATTTCAGATACGAAGATCCTGTGGCTGTCCCTGTTCTGAATAGTCCTTCCAGGTTTCACCTCCATTAATCGATTCATTCAACTCTGTGTTCAATGGAGAGTACTGCATCTATTGATCAAAGTTCAAAGGAGTATTTAGCCGTTATTTCCGCAGAGCAACAAAATTGCTCACTTCTGACCGAGAGGCACCAACGAAAGGCTTCTCTGTTTGTTGCAACTACATTTGTCATCGCCAGAGATTTCCCTGCTATTCCCCTGTTGCCTGGTGGGGGGGATAATGGCAGCAGGAGTAAGTTGGTTGTTGCTTTGAACAGATTTTATGATTGCATCTGTTCCCCCGCTGCCATGGACATATGCTATTCCCTCTGTGGCGGTGCTCCAACTCCCTGCAGAGTGCGTTCCATCTGTGTATATGTGTGTGAAAGTATCAAGCCCTGCATGTGTGTGTGTGTGTGTGTGCTGTGTGGTAGCTAAATTAGCTGTGATTAGGCCTAATAGAGCCTCCAGTGTATGGAATGCATTTGGGGCTGCAACTGGGGATGCTCCTGGGTGCTCGATGCTTGGTCGCTGCTAATGCGGCAGTTAAAATTTTGTTGGATTTGTGGCATCTGCAGTAGGCAGCAGGCAGCAGGCAGAAGGCAGCAGGCTGTCCGTGCAACATGCAACAAATCTTATTTACCAATCAGAAGATGGATGGGCTAGTGATATTCTAGTGATGGTCCACCATTAGCCATGATTATGATTCCATTTGAGGCCTGGCTCCTCCTGATTCTTGATTGGATGAATGATGCAACATGGAAATCGGAAAATGGAAAATGCGAAATGCGAAATGCAAAATGCCTAATTCCTGGCTTACAGGATGCAATGATGAATCATTTTTTAAACAACTTCAAAAATGAACTGAATTCTGGTTTGGATTAGGCAGTAATATCTGTAAAATTTGTATAATCCACCAACCACCACCCACCACCCACCGCCCCGAAGACACGCACTCTCTTTGTGTCTGTCTCACACACACATGTATTTACATATGTAAACAAATTCATGAGAGGGAAATTACAAGAGAGTTCTGCTGTATCCCTGTATCGTATGGTCGTATGGTCGTATGGTCGGTCCATCACAAGTCCCTGAACCGAATCCACAACCGAATCAACTGTCAGTCCAAGCGAGGCCCACATCCTGCAGTGGGGCACCACAACAGCTCTACAGCTCTACAGCTCTATGGCTCTACAGCTACGAGTATCCTTGAAGGACCCCATTCCCTCCCCCCCCCACCTACCCGAAAACACTTGTCAATGCGGACTATTCATAGTTCTCGCCTGCTGTTGTCCGACAAGGGACATGCATAAAATTGACCAGGATTTCGCTCTGACAAGACATCACGGCAGGCCCAAGGATCCCCAACGATGGGCGGTCTGCACACACACACACATACATATTCACATATATACATATGTATGTATGTGTCTTCAAATTACGGAGCAACGCCTATGCGGCTGGCTATGCGCCTAGCAA
Organism: Drosophila azteca; assembly: GCA_005876895.1. NCBI lineage: Eukaryota > Metazoa > Arthropoda > Insecta > Diptera > Drosophilidae > Drosophila > Drosophila azteca. Next base: position 4,210,584 of record VCKU01000014.1, on the reverse strand, counting down.
GGATAAATATAAATGATAATAGGACAGATATGATTTATCAATAGGATAAATAGGATTACGAGTAGTTTGAAGACCCAAGGGATATTTGCAAGTCCCAATGGAGTGTAGTAAGTACAAAGGATAATTTTGGGAGAAGATTTCGTCTTTCAATTCTATTCTAATTTGAAAAATGTTCCCTTTCCCAGATGTTAACCTCTTAAAGAAAAAGTCTAGACATTTGCCAGTTGAGCTGTAAATTCGAACTAATCTTTATTCAGACATTTCGAGTCTTATATGTAATTTTACATTTAGGTGTGGGTACAATTTTGTATTCTCTTATTATCGCTAGGAACCCACGGAAAGGGTTCATCGGTACTGCTGGTGGCCCAATTGGGTGCATTGATTCCCCATTGCTTGCTGCACTTGGCTTCTGGGATGTCGTGTGTGTTAAGGAGTGGATCGATCATTTCTTCGCTTGCAGTCCGCTCCCTGGCAGTCATAGATGATCAACTTTATGTATGTTTTTCTCTTAAAATATATTCGTTTTGTGCTTATACCAGTGAGTGTGCAAAGACTCTAACCTTAATGTCTTTTTCTTCTCTTAAATTAAGATCTCTTACCTTTAAATATACATATGTCTATCTATATCTCTTAAGGATAGCTTAGGGATAAGTGCATTTTGAAATCTAAATTGAGTTCTAAAGGAGTTTTGATTTCGTTTAATTTGGACCCCCCAAAAGTATGCTGTAGCCATGCTATTTGTTATACCCCAAATGTAGGCAGCAAAGCTTTCTCAATTTAATGAATCTATTCAGTTTTAATTAAATTAATCTTAATTTAGAAATTGAAATTAGAACTACCCCTGTAGCTGGAGAAAACTGCATTTTTCTAATTAACCTGATTGACTTGTTTAGGTTAATTTAGCTGCCAAGTGGCTCGGTCGTAGGACATTTCATTTGATTTGCCACAAAGCCAATCAAAAATTAAGAGCCGTATTCTGTGGGGGAGGGGGGTGGTGGGTGGTGTTTCTGGTGTGTGCTTAGCCAAATCAATTTCCGCATTCCCCCCCGAAAGCACACACACAACCAGACGTCAGAGCACAATGGGAAATATTACAACTGTTTCTGGCCAAAATCCATTTACTTTTAACAGTGACCAACGGTGAACCACTGTTAACTTGTCAGCTGTTGAACAGAGCGATCCACTGCTAACTTATCAGCTGTTGAACAGAGCGATCCACTGTTAACTTGTCAGCTGTTTAACAGAGCTGTTCGCTGGCTTGAAGCCTGTGCTGTTAACACGGACTTTTGGTTTTTTTTACAACTTTGAAGTAATAAAAAGGTGAAAAGTAAACAATTTAAGTGCAATTTTTACAATGCTGTCCCATCAGAGTGATGTTTTTTGGCTTTGCCCACTCATTGTGTGAATATTGTGTAATTGCTAAGAGTTGAGAGCGTGTAAAAACTGCAACAGTTTCCCATAGTGCACTGTCGTGCGGAAAAATCCTATTATCGAGAGTTGTAGGCCAATTATTGGGTATTTGTTGAGTGAAGCGGAGAGCGAGAATACGTTTGTGTGTGTGTGTCGGCATCAGTATACCCTGGAAGGAGCTATGGACATCTATATTGAGTATACTTGTATATCTTTTGTGATCGGTTCACCCCACGAATATCGATATCTAAGTCTCATTTTCAGGTCAGAGTTGTGCATTTTTACCCCGCAAACGTGTTTGTTTACTGCTTGCTGACCGAAGCGACAAAAATAATTAAATGTTTGTTTGATTGGCGACCCCCTGGCCACCAGTTTGATTGATTTTCCATCGAGCTGACTAATAACTTTTGTACATTGGGAAAACAAAGACCAATGGAGCAGTGGAGGAGGAGGGGAGGAGTGTAGGAGAGTAGGAGAGCAGTGGAGGAGGAGACGGGCAGACAGACGAGTGGCACAGTGGCACAGTGGCAGCACAGGAAAAAGGCAAAAGGCCAAACAAGTCAGCCAACAAATAAGCAAACAATAGGTGGTAGCAACCCCATCACCCACACCCCTGTACAGGACGGGGCAGGACGGTACAGGACAGGACACACACAGGAAATTGTTGCATTGAGTTGCCCGAATGGCCATATTATGTAAATCACTGCCATTGACAGCCGCCGCCACAACAATAGCAACACTTGCAACACAACAGCAGCAATAGAAATGTGTGTGCATGTGTGTGTGTAAGTGTGTGTAAGTGTGTGCTGGTGTGTGCTGGTGTGTGTGTGGAAAACCCGAAAACCACTTTGGGCCCTCAACTTATTTGTGGCTAACAAATTTGCATGCATTGATGCATCATCATCGCTGCCAGAAAGAGAGTTTATATAACTATATACATATATATCTATGTGTTTGTGTGTGTGTGTGTTTGGGCCACTTTCTGGCTAAGTTTTCCCCTCTTTTTGTGTCGAGTGTTTGAAGCAAGGACAACATGACCGAGTGACAGAAGAGGGCGGAGAGGAGGTGGAGATGGAGGGCAGAGAAAGACTTTGACTGCGATTCAGCTCTTCCGCAAATCAATTGAAGTTGATTGTGGAAACGGGAGGGCAGGGGAGGGGCTTCGGCGGGGAGGGGTACTCCTCTCAATGTGTCAGCTCGAATGTCAATTTGCATTGGCCAGGATTCTGGATTCAGGATTCTGGATTCGGGCAGAGGACCGTACAGGACAGCCCAGGACAGCAGGGGACAGGAGAGGGTATCTATAGCCAGTGAGCGCAATAAAATATACAAACTCGTTTCGTTTCGTTTCGTTTTTTTTCGGTTTTGTCGAGTGATTGGAAAGGAATTTGTATAGTCCGAGGGGGATACGAGAAGAGAAAGAAAAACGAGGGGCATAAGAACAGAAGAAAGAAGAAAGGAAAAGAAGGAGATATTCGTATGGCGGTGGGTGGGTGGAAAGTTTAGCAAGAGATGTCGCTTTATATGGAAATACAGCTCAATCGATTACAGATCGATCGCCTATCAAATACGATAAACCTCCTATCGAAACTGGCAGATTCTGTAAACAATTACCCATTTATTCAGTGAATGTCGCAGCAGGTTAAAAGAAACAATTTGAAGAGGTTCAATCACAGTAAATATGTATATCGATAAATAATCATCGTCATTGAGCCGAAAGCAACAGCTTGGAGACGACAGAGAGAGAGAGGAAGAGAGAGAGAGAAACAGAGGCCTTGGGACATCGCTCCTTGAATAACCTTTGAATGGTTTTTGTATTAGATAACCAATATTCGCCATTAACATAATCCCCCCACACACACAGACACACACAAATCGAATCCTACTTCAAAGGACCCAAAGAGCAGGGAAACCAGAGCTATAACCAGAGCCAAATCAAATTCATTCACCAATCGAGTGCATTCACTGGCATTCACCGATTATACATATGCCACACACACACATACACAGACATGACATTCCTATGGGGACACACACAGACAGACAGACAGACACAGAGGCAGACATGCCATTCGAGTGCTTGGTCCTTGGACCGATCATTTTACACAATTTTGCGTGTCAACATTGCGGCTGTCGTCCTTTTTTTTTCTCTTTTTTTTGCTGTTTTTTGCGGGTGGTTGGTGGGAGGTGGTTGGTGGTTGGTTAAGAGGTCTTTTCATTGATCCAAAAGTGTTGCCTCATTAAGCCACTTTTCACAAAACGCACACAAGAGTATGTGTGCATGCAGAGGGAGGAAGAACCACTGCGAACACACACACACAGGGACAGGATACATTCAGGGTAACAGCCATTGAATGGTATGCCACATGCCACATGCCACATGGAGTGCCCAATCGGTTCTCATCCTCGGCTATCAATAGGTATTTGGGGTCTAATTACAAAACACAAATGCACTATAATTTCCAAAACCCCAAAAGCGTCCTGCCCCCTGCCCCCTGCCCCGTGCCTCTCCTGTCACTCCCCTCTCTTCACTCTCTCCACTCTCTCCACTCTCTTCACTCTGCCTCTACTGTTCCCCTATTCATGGATGATTTCGTAATTTAAACGGCAATCACCTCTTGGCCCAAACCCCGCCCCGCCCCGCCCCTTCCGCCCCGTTCCGCCCCTTCCGCCATATGTCAACAGGCAACAAACAAACTTCTGTCAGCAAAATCATGCAAAATGTGACACTGCGAGAAGGATGCTGTGGGGGGGTGGAAGGAGGAACGGGGGGTTGGATTAGAATGTGCCCGTCCATTCTGCTGCTGCGAGAGGCTTCTGCTTCTGCTGCTGCTGCTGCTGCTGGAATGCCATTGCTGGAACAATGTGGCACATGCCACATGCTACATGCCACATGCCACTGCGTACCATTCAAAGTTTATTGATTCGAATTGAAAAGCTGACACTTGCACATATTTCACACATACACACACACACACACACAGGCGAGCACAAGAATTGCGCTTTTTTTTCGGCGGTGAATAGTGCGGGGGGGTGGGGGATAGGAGATGGGGGTGGTGTGGGGTCTAAGGGTTGGCTAAGGTTAATAGTTCATTGATGAAAACAATTGAAAACTGATGATAAGCCATCTCTGCTTGGCCACATAGACATACATACATACATACATACATACATACATACAGTACTAACTGTATACAGTACAGTACAGTGCAGTACATACTCGTATGTACATACGATAATCCCCAATAATTGGGAAATTCAAGTGATGAAAATGCTGTAAAAGACGAATGCCATGCTATGAGGGGGTTTCCAAGGTTCCTTCACTTGATCTCCACCCTTCCACTTCCTTCCACCCTCTCCCCTATCCAGCAGCCACTTCATTAAGTTCCTGTCCTTCCCCAGCCTCCCGCCCCCCCTTCAGATATGGAAATTCCCAGGCAATATTCCCACTTATTCAGGCTACTTATAATTTTCACTCTCTTTGCCATTCGCTTGCTCCTGGGAAATACCTCTTTATACAGTACAAAGAAGTGCCACAGAGAGAGAGAGAGAGAGAGAGAGAGAGACAGAGAGAGAGAGAGAGAGAGAGTGCCATAGAGTGAAAGAGTGAGAGAGTGGCAGTGCGAGAGACAAAATTAAGAAAGAAATCATCTAAAGGAAATGCAATCTGTAAGCGATGCTGCCTGATTGGGTTTGTCTGCTTTCATTACGACCTTGGGATGGCTTCCTTAGCACCCCGTCCTCCCCGTCCCCCACCCCTCTGGGGCAATCACACTGACCATTTAACTTTAACGACAGAATAACGAAAGGAAAGAGCAGACCAGATGCAGCAGCAGCAGCAGCAGGAGGAGGAGGAGGAGAAAGAGTAGGCACTGGGAACTGGAGACAGTGTACTGGAGACTGGGGGGACTGGCGGGGGGGAGACCCAAGACTGGCCAAAGTTCTTTGCCTCATTACAATTATATTTGCAAAAGTTTTTCCTTGACTTCTCGCAGATGTTCAATTTCCGACTTGTTGCGGCCGAGACATTCCATTTTAAGCGTACATATATCAGCCACACACCCGACCCCCCCCCCCCCCCCCCCCCCCCAGACCACCACCCCCACCCAACGATTGCATCATATGACTATTTGTTTATCAAAACTGAATGAAAATTGAATCAAGTGGAGAGGTGAAAATTACCAGGGCCGGGGCAGGGGTCGCTGAAAGAAGTTGCAGAATATTTATGGTTCCTGCATTGAAATGGCTAATGGATAACCTTTGTGACCCTCTTGACCTCACCCCCCACCCGCCAGGAAGCAAGGCTTCAAAGTTCTGCCCTTGACATGAGATCCTTGCGGGTTGGCCATGCCCACAAACCGCCTTGAAAATCAAATTTTACAGGAATTTTACGTCGTAAGCTAGCACTGGCGCCACTAGAAGTAGCGGCTTTCCTTGGAACTACTGCTGACCCAGCACTTGGCGAAGGACACGACTGGCGCCCTCTGCTGTTCGTGTCGCAGTCGGCAGTCGCCAAGTTTCATGCACCGCAAGAGGCCTCATGAGTTCCTTCTCGTGGCTGGCGAAGATTTCAGAGGATTCTTCAAGAATCGCGGACTCGGCTACTGGAGGGAACGCATCCGCTGCGAGTTGATGCCTTCTAAGCGAATGCCTCCCTGGAGGGCAACTAATTCTGCAACTAACTTCAGAAGGTTGAGAAGAAGCAGAAGAAGAAGGGGATTCGACGCGGGAAGAAGGCCAAGAGAATGCCAAATGCGCTCACCAGACTTCATATCCAAGACTAGCAAGAAGCATATGTAAATATATTAGGTGACGCATTTGGAGAAGAGCATAGGATGCCCTTTGGGATCTCGCTGGGATCAATCCTACAATTCTTCTGATGCAGCAGGGGGAGGGTCTCTCTGCGGAAAAACCACCCACCCATCTGTCTCGTTCTCTTTCACTTCTCCCATCAACATCGACCATTTCACATGTCTCGCTTCGCTTCGTTCCGCTGCGAGAGGAGGCGCACACTGCACGATTGAGAGTGAGATAGCGAGATAGCAAGATAGAGAGAGAGAGAGAGCGAATGACTGAGCGCGTGGAAAGAATAATGAACCGATCTAAATCCGATTCGGCAACTTTTTTGATACATAAATATGTTTTCTTTGGTCCTTGGCTGGAAAAAGGGATACACATACAACAAAAAGAAACCTTTGACAGTTTCCCATACCGGGAATTGAACCCGGGCCTCCCGGGTGAGAGCCGGGTATCCTAACCACTAGACAATATGGGACATGACACGTGTCATGTCGAATGCCTTGATAGGCCGCTGGAATACTAGAAATACAGCGACAGAGGGAACGGGGTACCGAATCTGATCAACACGAAAATGACAACTACGACAGCCAAGACTACAGCGTCCTACAAAACGTATAAACTATTTATCTCGCGTTAGCATATAATTTGAATGGTATCTAAATCAAATAATCTAATTCTAACACATACTCGTAAGTTATAGTTATAAGAAAAAAAGTGTAACTAAAAGAAACAAAAAAAAGAATTTTACATCTCTCCCCGACGGGGAATTGAACCCCGGTCTCCCGCGTGACAGGCGGGGATACTAACCACTATACTATCGAGGATGTTGTGAGCGGCTTGCCAAATGCTGTTGCCATCTGCACCTCCATTTAGGAGCGCCGCCTCCTTCTTATTTGTCTTTTTATACCAGGTACTCGAAGAGTATAGGGATATATTAGATATGTGATGATAACGGATGTGTGTAACGCCCAGAAGGAGGCGTTTCCGACCCCATAAAGGACGAAAATTTTTAAGATATGCGAAAACCAAAAAACGCAGAATAATAGGAAATTAGAAAATTAAGAAAATTAATAGAATTAGCCTTTGCAGCCTTTGCCGCGGCTCACAATGTTCCCCCTTGTTTGTCTGCTGGTCTGATCTTCAATCATGAATGGGGAAAACATATCGCAGTACTGAGTGTCAGAGATCAGGGCGTCAAGGGCGTCCATATGTACATAGATGTACATACAGTTGCGAAAAAAATAATAGCACCACTGCAACACATTTTGTTCCAGACACAAAAAAAATGGAATAAATGATGCGATTTTTGTACATTTTAATTTTTCTTATATTGTTTAGTATTCCCCATAAACAAAAACTATGTTTCCGTTTTTCAAATTTTGACCGTTATATTTTTTTTGGGGATTTTAAGAAAAAAGCACAAAAAAATGCCGAAAAAAAAAATAGCACCACTAGCCATTTTCTTAGTGAAGCTTCTATATTTCTCAAAATTGTCTTTGTAAAAGGCACGTATTCATTAGTTTTGACTAAGATTTCATTGTTTCTGTCATAAAAGTTAATAATAATCATTACAATGGGACGTGGATAACACTGCACTGGGGAGATGCGAGATCTGATCAAAAAACTGATATTAGACGGCAAAACTTACAGAGAAGTTGGTCGATTGGTATGAAGCATTAAGAAAATTATCAAAAACAACTTAAACTATGAAGAAAAGACTGAAACACCCGGACGAAAACGATCTATGACCCCTTTTCATGGCAAAAGACAGATTCGTCAGAGTAAGAAGGGTCCCTTCAAGTCAGCTACCGAGCTTAAAGAAGAGCTTAAAATAAATCCGACGGATGAAACAGTTAGTACATATCTTAGCCAACATAATATAAAAGCCTGCAGCCCAAGAAAAATTTTACTTTTTAAACGCGACACATATTACCAAGCGCATGAAGTTTGCCAGTGTTCAAGCAAATCGGACATCCCAACAATGGACGAATATTCTATGGTCAGATGAGTTTAAAGTGGCTATATTTGGTGGAAAAGGATCTCGATCATACGTTAGAGGTCCAAGGAAAGTAGAATACAAACTTTAGTACACCACAAAAACCATTAAGCATGAAGGGTGTAGTGTACTGGTATAGGCCTGCTTCTTCCACTATTGAGTAGGTCCAATGGGTTGAATAAAAACCATCATGGAATAGCACGGGTAGGTGAATATCGTGGAGACAGTAATGCTATCCTTTGCAGAATATGAAAGTCCGCTCGTATGGGTCTTTTAACAGGACTATGACCCCAAACACACCAACAAGGAAGCAAAGGAGTGGTTCAGGGCAAACTGTGTGAACTTTTTGGAGTGGCTTTCTCAGTCACCTGACCTGATCCTATAAAAAATCTGTGGTCCTACGTTAAGAAGGCGGTTGCTACTTCCAAGCCAGCCACTATCAGACCACTTTGGGTATAAATTAAAGAGTCCTGGTCGTAAAACGATGCCAGGACTTGATTGATTCCATGCCAAGGTACTGCGAAGCTCTTATTGCCAAAAAAGGACAGTGTGCCAACTATTAAATGGTAAATATAGATTTAGTAATAATAGTTCAAAATAGTTAACTGAGAAATTCGTTACTTTTTGGTCACTATTTTTTTTTAAATTTAATTTTTGAAAAGTGGTGCTATTTTTTTTTTCGTCTAATTTGACCACTTTCAAGAAATTTTCTTAAATAACTTAAAAACGTTTATAAGAATCAGATTTTTTCTTGCATTCCTAGATTTGTAAGAGTCATCCATTTCTAAAAATGTGCTTGACGTTTTCTTAAAGTTAAAAATGTGAGTTGGGCAACTATTTAAACATTTCTTGTGGTAGTGGTGCTATTATTTTTTTCACAGCTGTACATATGTATGTATATATGCGGGCAAAAATCATTCAAAAACCAATTAAATATCAATAAAGCTTCATAAAAATGTTAACATTTAGGCCAAATGGCAATCGATTAACATTTATAAGCCCACATTCCCCGCAGACAATCCATCAGCAAACCAAATAATCCCACGGCACGGCACGGCACGGCTTTACACGGCATCTCAGTGAAACAATATAGTTACTATATTATTTATGATTATGCCCGAACGTAAAACAGTGTGTATTTAAGAGAAGGCAGAAAAAAAGCAAAAAGCTAAAAGCTAAAAGCAAAAAGCAAATCGCCAACAAATGCCAAACAGAATTCAATAGGGACTCGGACTTGGCTGAGTCATGCTGCACGCTGCAGAGTCACTGCAGAGCCGCACGAATCGGACAATTTGTGGGCTGAAGGTGTCATCTTCCGATCAAAGTCTAGCCAAAGGTCGTCCTTAACTTACGCTCCTCCTTCTCTTTGTACTCCTCCTCCTCCGTTCACATAACGAAACAAAACAGCTTACAGAGAAACAAGAAACAACAAAGATACAAAGATACTCGGGCAAAAACATTGAAGTTGTCGGATCAGTGAAGCGTTTGATAAAGCTTCTTCTTTATGCCTGGCCATTTGTTAAGGTCTATCCGCTGCCGACTGCCGACTGCCGCTGACTGCTGAATGTTTATGATTGTTCGATTACTCTGCCAGAGCAGACATACAAAAGGCGACCCAATTACAAGTTGTTTGTTCTGACTCGCAACAAGCGAGCAGTAAGACATCATCCAACCTCATCATCCAACCTCATCATCATCGTCGTCATCATCACAGTCATCGCAGTCATTGGAGTCATCGCAGTCATCGCCATGATCATCGAATTTGTGCAGATGGCCACAGCGGACGGGACCGACCTTGCCTCCGTTTAAGAGTACTCCAGTTTCGAGGCGCAAGAGCCGAAATCAATTTAAATGCTAGCCAACTACTAGAAAAAGTTGGAAAAACCTGAATGCTGGCGCTGCAAGAGCGTACCCCATGACGTATGCTTAATATTTGTCGAAGAAATCTAAAGCGAAAAGCGTGCAGGGGGAGCGAATGGAATATGAAAGATATACATACCTACTATATACAAGTAGATATAGCAAATAAGACGGAAAATGCACCTCGAGGCAATAGAGATCCTCGATCCTTTAGATAGAGATCCGAACTGCATCTGAAAAGAACATTCTGAAGTTAATTGAGAATACAAATAGGGATGATCTGAGGATACAGGAGTATGGGATGATAGAATATTTCAAATGATGATATGTTCCAGCTATGAGAATTGCATAGAACAGCACAAAGTAAGCGAAAGATGATACTGAGAGAGAGTCGTACTCAGAGAGAGAGAGTCTCGACTGAGCGAGTCACTGGTGCAGCGCACTTTCCTATGCACCTGAGGTAAGGGCTTGCCCTAGACAGTCAGAGAGATAGAGAATTGGTATCTGTGAGCTACTTTCTTCAATGAAGGGCACCCACCCTGTCGACAGCTGGCACCATCGATTCCAATCAATTCTCTACAGTAACTCTTTTCCAATCTAGCCAAAGAACATCTGTCCGCAGCTGCAATTTTAGTGGTTTTAGTGTGACACTCTAGAGTCTAGACATACATACATATGTATGTACATACGGGTATGTGCTGTTTATGTGACTCTTGAGCATTCCATTGATCTCTAATGCACCTTTTAATATGAACTAAATATAAGTACGAGTACGAGTTCGAGTATACATATAACCAAAACCAAAAACATGACAATATTTGCAGCAGTGCAGTGATGGCAGTGGCGGAGTGGCGGAGTGGTGCACCAACTGCCAACTTAATTCGGACCACATTCTGTTGGCCAGGCCAGAAGTTGCGGCTCCAAGCCAAAAGGTGTCCAATGGCCAGCAACAAGCAGCAAGCACCAATCACCAGCAGTGACCCTGTTCGCACCTCGTTATGCTGTTAGCTGTTAGCTGTTTGGGGCTGGCTATCCTATCGCTTTGGCATTTGGTACAACTCAAGTCGAGTCGAATCGAATCGAATGGAATCGAGTACTTCTCATAAGTACACCAGTGGTAATCTTGGTAATGTAATCTTTTCTCGCTTTATTCATGGCATTTTCTGTATGAAATTTCCCCCAAAGCGTTTGTCTATCATCATCAGCTCCGAGACTTTGCCTTTGCCTTTGCCAGTCAGCCTTTTGCCTTGCTTCTTTTCCGTCTGTTTCTGTTTCTATTTCTATTTCTATGTCTGCTTTGAAATCCAATCGATGGTGGCAGGCAGTAAAGCCAAAGGCAAATGCAGAGGCAGAGGCAGAGGCAGAAGCACTTTGGACCACAGCAGAGTTCAGAGCTGCCTTTGGCCTTCTACACTGTTTCTGTTTTTGTTTCTGTTTCTGTTTTTGAATGGATCTGCCATTAATTTCAATCATCTCCAAAGTATTTTCCATTGAATCTGTAATTGGTTTCGTTTCGGGGTTCTTCTGGCTCTCTCGCTGGAGTCTGTCTGGTTTGTCACTTTTCCATAAGCCTGTACCTCTACTCTGCTCTACCATTCTACGGTCTTCAGTGTACAATCTACAGTCTAGACATTCATCAAATGGCAATTCAATCAATTCTTTTTGGCATTTTCCTGGCAACAGTGTGGCACAGTTGCTTGTGGCAGGCACCTCTTGACTAATTTCTGGTATAAATTATTATTTTTGAAATTGTTTTGAAAGTCGTTGGGGAATTGTTCGGCTCTGACCTACTCCACATACATTTAGGGTGCATTTAAGGGCCAACTCGCATCACGTGTGCCTCACAAATTGCCGAATAACTGCCAAAAGAAACGCTACACAAAACAAAGTCACTTGCACTAATGAGTGGCATGAAGATGTCAATGGAATTTTGCAAACTCCCCCAAGCAGAGCTCCCCCCAGAGTAATCCCCCAGCAAATGTGACAAAATACAAAATTAATTGGAGATCTTTGGGAGATCCCCCTTAACACATTTCCTAGACAGAGGATTCAATGGACGAGGGCTCCACTCGTTGATTACAAAATCGACAATCGACAATTTGCCCCAGAAAAAAAACACACACAAAAAATACACACAAATAAGAAGAGAGACCAAAACGAAACCGTTTTTTGGCGATGATGTATGGATATTTTAGCTGTGATTCAAAGCAGAGTGAAACGACACAGAGAGGGGGGTGGGCTGGCATGAGGAATGATATGGAGTGTAGGCAAAAGAGGAGGAGTCGGACACGGACTCGGACTCGGACTCGGAGTCGGTTTGGGGGCATTGCGCAAAACCGAGACAAAGACTGTGGGGACTGTGGACTGTGGACTGGCGATGGCGATGATGATGATGGATCATTCCCCGTTTTTTGGGCATCTAGCGGATGTGGCATGTGTGTGGCATGTGCCACATGTGCCATGTGGATGCTCCATAGGATGTTCTTCTTCGAGTTTGGCATCGGTGCTCTATGCTCTGTGCTGTTTAGCATATTCATTGTTGATTGCCGGGCCGCGATAATTATAATTCTCCTCCGCCCCCGCCTCCGCCTCCGCCAAGACCTGCCTGACGTGCCGTTCCATTCCGTTTTTGTTTTGGTTTTCCGTTTTCAGCTGCTGCTGACTCTTTTCCTGTGTTCTGCCTTTAATTACCTTCCTACCAACAAGCAACTACCAACAAGCAACTACCAAACTTCCAACGAGGAACGAGGCGGCTCTTGGCTTTTGCATAATTGCATTGTTGTTGCCGAAATCATCATTAGAATTTTTATTTGCACAATAATCAACGCTCGCTCGAAAAAAAAGCCAACGAACAGAACAGAACAGAACAGAACAGGGCCTCCTCCCCCCCAAAAACTCCCCCAAAAGTGCATTGTATTTGTGCAATGGCAGAGAATTTTCCGTCTGGGGAGGGGTGGGTGGTTAGTTAGTTAGGAGGGGGGTGGCGAGAACACACACAACCAGAACAATGAGAACGAAATGCGTTCATCAAATGTTTGCGGTCTGTTTGCGAGTGTTGTGTGGTGTGGGAGTGGGAGTGGGAGTGGATGGATATTTCGCCAGAGAACTGCCATTGACAAATGATGCTGCAGCCCCCATTAGGGCAGAGGATGCCCACGACAGTCTGGGGGAGCCTTGGGCCACTTGGCTGGGATAAATGGAGTTGCACTTTGTGCATGGAGCAGGAAATCCGATCTGGCAGAAGCATCAGAAGGCCCAAAAAGGAGAGCAGAAGTTGCTCGGGCAATGAAGACCCAAGGAAAACCCCCTCTAGAGGTCACCCTTTCGGGGGTGACCCTGAAACCAAACCAATTCTCCACACAAAAGACCGCTCTTTGGGATCGGATCTGTTTTCGAGCCGCTTCCCAGAGTCTAATTATAAAAACATTTCTAAACAAATTTAATAAATTACAGCATTAGGCGCATTAAAGCTGACAAAAGAATGGAAAAAACTGAGTGAAAAATTGCGTTTATGTTTTCCAGGGGGGGGGAAGGCAAGTGTCATATCACATGGCAGATGGATGGATGGATGGATGGAAGCCAACGGGAAGCCAACATTTATAACCCCAACCCTCACCATCCCCATCCCCCATAATTACTTGATCATTGTTTTCGTCACGTATTAAACCAATTTTCAAACATGAAGAAGCGTTGCTGTTCGCTGACGATGATTATGACGATGACGATGATGATGATGATGATCATAATGGAGAGGCTACCTAGACGCCACCTTCAAATGGGTAAAAGTCAAGGTCGTGTGTGGAGGAGGTACTCGTATAATGTCGTAATTTACGGTCACAGCGTGTGAAATCTTCGGAAACTGATGGGGGGGCGGGCTGTGCTATTAGATAGTGCTCCAAAGAGCCCACACCCCCCTCCCTCCATCCACGCTCGCATTGGGAAAGAGCGAACACACACGACCAACGCCTAATGATAATAAGTACACAATCCATAAAGCAGACCGGGCTGATGCCCAAACTCAGAGTCTGGTCTGCTCTGTGTCTGGTCTGGTCTCTGCACAAACTTAGAGCCGAGAAACTGCACTCGAAGCTTGCGCTGATTAAGGGAATTTCTCACACAATTCCCAACCAAAACACCGAAACTTGCTCTCAAACCCCAAGCCAAGAGCCAGAGACAGAAACAGAGCCACACAGAGACGGAGCCACACGAAAGACGTTTCATTTGGCAATGTCTGTGCTGTAGTGCTTCGCTTTTCTCGAAGGTGAACCAGAATGCAGTCCGGAGTCCGTTGTCCGTTGTCCTCTGTCCGCTGTCCGGAGTCCAAGTCAAAAGTGTCTCAGATTCAGTCCCAGATTCAGTCGCTATGCTCTATGTCGATCTCTCAAGCAATTGAAGCGCATTCAATGAGCCACCGCCGTCGGAGCCACCGCCGACGTCCCCTCTCCCAACCGGATTGCCACCACCGCCACCGACACCGCTGCTGCTGCCACTGCTGCTGCCACTGCCACTGCTGCTGCTGCACATCTTTTGAAAGTGAGCGGCGGCTCGGCTGCTGCATCAATTCTAGAGCAAATGAATGTCTCTTGCCAAAGGCAGCAGCAGGCAGCAGCAGCAGCAGCAACAGGCAGCAGCTCTGCACAATTTATTGCAGCATTTTATTTTAATTAGTTTAATTTATGATAATTTTTTCCAAATCGAAATTAAATGCTGTCGCAGAGCAACAGCCACCAGAATTGCATAAGAACAACATCCGCTGGGAGTGACGTTATGCACAGTCCCATCCCTGGACAAGGAACACCCTGGGGGAGGGTTTCCCTGTTTACAGATGACAATTTGTAGTTCAAATTCTTAGGATGGAAATTTCCCATCGCCTAATTATAGCACACACTCTAGAATAGGATTATTTTAAGCAATATATATACAAACATATATAAAAAACTAATATTAAATGTAATTTGTAATTGCATTCAATTTTGTCAAATAAAAAACTGATAAAATAAATCAAATGTTCTTGTTTGTTTTTGGAGACATCTTAACAATCTTTCTATATCTTTCTAAGATATAGAGCATAGCAGAAACATCAGAAATCATTAGAAAACACTTGCTGCCCTTGGCTGAATCCTTAACCTTCATTAGGGACATTGATGATAGCTAAAAGATGATCCAAACAGCTGAAATATCAAGTCATCGAGTGGGGCTCCCCCTTAAGTTCTTAAGATGAGACATTTCCCAAGTAAAGTTTCCTTTTATTTGATTTCCCTCTTATCCAATCCTCAGTGAATCCTCAGTTTTTGCTTTTGTTGCTTTCCCACTTTTCCCTTTCCATTTCCCTTTCGCTTTTCGCTTTTCCCTCCGATTCGATGTCATCAATCGAGAGCGCGTTCGTTGCCTAAGTCTTTCGTTTATCCGGCGCTAATGAGCGAACATTTCGCACCAGCAAGAAGCGGCAGGCGGCAATTAAATGGAATCGGATTCGCCGTTAAGTTGGCCAAGTGGCTGCCAGGGGCTGGCAGGGGCTGGCAGTGGCTGGGGCCATCAATAAGCTGAAATTCGCACTAATTTTTGCATTTGCTTTGCTTTGCTTTGCTTTGCGACACACTGCCAAACAAACATCCAAACAAGCAGCAAACAAAAGCCGGTGGCACACACTGAGAGTGGGGGCCTCTTCTTAGCCATTAGCCATGAATGAGAGCCATGGCTAGGAGAGCTGGGAGAGCTAGGAGAGCTAGGAGAGAGAGAGAGACCCGAAGCAGCAGTCAATAGCCACGATGATTTAGTTTTCCAGCTTCGGATTCGGCTCTGGCTCTGGCTGTGGCTGTGGCTTGGGCCACGATACAACGATGAGGTTGCTCTTTGGCAATTCCAGCGATGATGACGCTGTGCATTTTTCTGAGCCGCCAGCCTCGTGCGCGCTCATCTATCTGTATCTGTCCGTGGAGACCCCGGACAACCCCGAGCAGCAGCAGCAGCAGCAACAACAGCAACAGCAACACGCTCTCGAGTATAAAACTAAAATTGATGCGAATTTTTTCTAACTTTTGCATCAACTTCAAACGCGGCAACACGTGTGCTCCAGCTCCAACTCCAGCGCCAGCTCCAACGCCAGCGTTCGTTAAGAAGTTCGTCTTGAAGTGAGTCTCAATTAGATACAGCAACAGCAACAGATACAGATACAGATACGGATACGATCTATTCCGATCGATCGGTCGATGCAGTGAGAGTGTGTTTTGTGCGTGGCATTTGGATTGGTTTTTTGTTGTTTTTTGTTTAGTTCAAGTTTGAGAAATCAACAATTACGCAAATTAGTTCCCACGAGGAGCACAACAAGTGCGGCATAAACTGTACGGCAGCAAATAACGTATACGTATACGTAATATTGTGGTGGCAACAATCAAAAAAGGAAAAGAAAAGAACCCACGTCCATCCACAGACCCAATGAAAACTTTCGAAGGACTTTGAATCGAACAATTAACATCTAAGAACATAAGCGATAAATACTATAAATGGGAGAACTCCCCCCCCCCCCCCCCACTAGTCAGTAATCTAATTAAAGAACCATCCGCAAAAGTTCTGTTTTACTTCCAATATTGTGGATATTTACAATCTACTACCCGCCCAATCTGTGATCATTTGGGGAGTTCTTGGAGGTTTACATCAGGTAAAAATTCAAATAAATTCTGGGGCAATCATTAGTCCTGGAGAACGGACTTTATAGACTCATATTCAGATTCAGGAATTACCCCACTGTCGTAAAATTTCCCTATCGGTTAAGATGATTGCAAAGAGAATGCCGCCTGCCAGGGGATTCCGCGTGTCATAAACACAGCATTTCCCAATGGCAGCTCCCATAATAGCAACTGGCAAACTGGCAAACTGGCAAACTGGCAAACTGGCAAACAGCAAATGCCATAACCGAATGAGCCATCAAATGCGATGTAAACAATTTGAAGTATTCTCAATTAAGATTCATTTGCGGCCCAAGCCATGGCAGGCCGTGCCACAGCTTTGGCAGGCCATCCATTCGCCCGCTACAAAAGTGAATGCAAACGGCAGCTGCAAGAAAAACATCCGAAGAAACAGCAGTTTTGAGAAGCAATACCTGAATCTCCATTAGCAATTGTGGTGGTACCCCCTACCCACTACCCACTACCCCCTATCTCCTCCTACCCCCTCAGCAACCCTCTGATGAGTCACCATAAACATATAGATATTAAATCGAATTATACAACGGAGAAGCACGGCACAGAGAAGATGCTTCGGCCGTAAGATTTCCTTTCTAAAACAGCAAATTTAAATCCTCGACTCGTTTTCTTTCGATTTTCGTTTTGTATCTTTAGATAGCAACCAAAAACAACCAAAAAAAAATCACATTTAAATTACGTATTACCCCGAAAAGAAAAAAACCAATTCCCAAATAAAAACCCGAAAAATCGTAGACATCATGGAGGCAACAGCGAACAAATCACCGCAGCAGCAGCATCAGCAGCACCACAGACAGCGGCAGGGGCAGGAGCGGGGGCAGTGGAGCCTCTTCTCTCGCTCCAGCAGCAGCAACAGCAGCAGCAACAACAGCAGCAGCAGCATCTGCCTCGGCCTCCTGATGGTCGTGTTCGGAGTACTCTCGATGCTGCTCGCAGGGAACTGTGTCAATGGGGTAAGTCATCGTCAAGACTCCAGTCAAGTCGAGTCGTCTTCCCATCCCATCGTCGCATCATCGCATCATCCCATCATCCCAACCTACCCAGAAAATCCCAAAGCCCAATGGTCTTTGGTTGTCGGATCTTTTGAGGCTTTTATTGCCCGCAATTATGGTTGTAAAAAGGGTTTTTATGATCTTGGGAAATGGCTTATTGAATTGAATAATACTTTTGTTTTGGTTGCTGATCGCAACGTCTGCCCCCATTGATTTGACAACTTCATTGGTTTTCATTGGTTTGGGGCAGATCGTTTCGTTGCACACAACAACAGCTAGACAACAGCAGCAACAACAACAACAGCAGAAGCAACAAAAAAGTGTCATCTGAGATAGTTTCCTACATTCATTCATTCCGAGTAAGAAGATTGCGCACACCATTTGTCTCTTGTTTGATATGGATCTACAGCAACAGCAACAGCAACAGCACGAAACACCCGTGCAAGAGCCACCCGTGCAACAGCAACAGCAACAACAACAACAACAACAACAACAAACTCCCACGCAAAGTTGCAGCCACAGCAACAGCAACAACAGCAACAGCAACAAAAAAATAACAATTGTTGCCACAAAACAAAAAATAGACCAAAAAGGTTCCTCAGCCTCAGCCGCAGTCTCTGGTCTATGGTCTCTGCATCTGCCTCGCCGCTCAGTCTCTCCTCCACTTACCATCTTCTTTTTTATTTTCGTTGTGTTGCAAGTGCAACAAAAAGAAGCTGAAGAAGAGGATGCAGAGCAGGATTGCAGGGGGTGTGGACAGCACACGAAGCAGACAACCAGACAACCTGTCTGCCAAAGTGTTAGACATCTTCTCACGTCCAGAGGTAACCCAAAAGCTCCCTCAAGACTCAAGACTTGCTCCTCTTACTCTTCTCTCTCTCTCTCTCTCTCTCTCTTTATAAGAAGGTGTCGTCATGGGATCTTTCCCCTTGAGCTTCGGAGTACCCTGACTACGGGGAGTGACTATGATTAGCTAATGCTTCAGATTAGCATGACAATGGTGGGGGTTTGATGTGAGAATGAAAGGAGAATCTACAGAGAAATTTTATGCTGAGATTTTCGTCCAGACAACCAGTCGAGGGCTAACCAATCTAAGAAGAAATATCCGTAGAATCAGTTTATTGAAAGATTCTTCAAGATTTTTCTGAGTCAGTGGTAGACTTGTGAATCGACTGATCGACTAATGATAGGAAGCCCTATGATAGGATACCATAAGAAGATGGAAAGTCTACCAAATGTCACTATTATCCAACAAAGTCGGACAAGTTCCGAAAGAGCACACAGTATTCGTGGTGCCTCTGCTGTGCATTTGCAGCTGCCAGCTCGTGTTACATTATCAATTAGCCTTGGTTACCCCTCAACCTCAGCCGCGCTTGGCAAACACAAAATAAAAGAAAATGCAGCGAAAATGCAAGGGAAAATTAACCGTTTTCCATTTTACATTTCCCATTTGTTAGTCCATGCCAGAGTCTTATGCCAGAGGCCCCGCAGACCCCGCAGACCCCCAGACCCCCAGCCCCATTTCGCGCATCGCATCTTCCTCTGCATCGCACATCGCATCTGCCTTAAGCGAATCGGAAAATGGTTGGTATTTAAAGGAAAACGCTCTGGCCACTCTGGCCAAAGGTTGAGTCGTAGAGTGCCAGAGTGCCAGAGTGCCAGAGTGCCAGTGTGCCAGAGTGGGGGAGTAATTGGGGAGCACAGGGCGGATGTGGAGTGTGGGACTTGGACTGCAACTGCGACTGGGTCTATCTGTCTGTCTGCCTGCCTGCCTTTTTGGGTTACTGAGGCAATGGGCGGTCTATATAGTTTGTTATTTCGGATCGTTTTTGTTGTTGTTGTGTTTGTTGCAGTTGCAGCTGAAGTTGGAAAATGTTAAAAACCTCAGGAAAGTTATTAGCGTGAAAATTGGCCAGCAATTGGGAAAAGCTGAAGCCCAAAGAAGGGGGGGAATCGCTGCAGTAACAAGCACATCGAAATCGAGATCCAGCAGAAGACAGCAGAAGGTGCATCCCATCCCCCACCCATCCCCAGACGTGGGCACTGAGAGAAATTTATGGCGAGATTTTGCATGAAATGAAGTCCATGGAAATCGCTAGGGAATATAGAGGAACATCAAGTAAAGATAAGGGCTCCGCTACGAAATAATTTCCCACAAAAACACTCGTAAATCCATTAACATGGCACTCTGCGGTACAACCATAGCATTGGCCCGAGCACCATCCCGATTCCCAGGCCATCAAATCTTTGCCCATAACCAATCCGAAACATTTGCAATCCCATTCCTTTCCATTAGCATAAACACCGCATTAACCCTTTTGGACCCCCATGTAAAAAGAGTCAGAAACGAAAGGTGGATTGGACTGGATTGGATTTATTTGAGCGTAACAGCAACAGCAATGGCATGGAGGAGGCACTATGGGAGCACAATGGGAGAGGAGACTGCATTTAGATTAGAAATTGAGGCAAGATCAAGATAGTCGATGCAGAAGATGCAACATGTGCAACACATACTTACTATACGAGTACAGCATGTACATGGATGCCACCAAATGAGGCTCGGCTCTGGAACCAATGGATGATGAGATGAGAGACAAAAGAATCGAAAGACAGAGAAGGGTGCACTGGTGATTGGGGGGAGGCGATCACTGCCACTGTGTGTGTGTGTGGTGGATCGTTCGGGTCGGGTCTGTCGGGTCGGTCGGGTCGTGTGTGTCGTGATCCATGATGCTGATGATGATGATGATGAGGTGGCTGCCACGCTTTATTGTTTCTCTTGTGTGTTTTCGGTGTGCTTTTCATGGTTTCGTACGCATGAGATTGACAGTCGGTTGTCACATACTGGCGTATGCCACCCCACCCCCACGTGGGCACCCCACCCCCTCCTGGCCCCTTCTGGCCTGCAACTGTTGCAAGTGCACAGAGATTTTCAACACTCACCTCACCGATTCTTTTGTTGGTTTTTTTGGCTCTTGTATTTGCATTTTAGATTTTTCGTTGTGTGGCAATTGTTTCAAATTGTAATTTTGTGATTGTTTAGAGTTCATTTTGTTAGTGCTGCTGCTGCTGCTGCTTGAGCAATGTGCAACCCCAATCCAGTCCCACAAACACCCAGCCCACTCCCACTCCCACTGAAGGTCGCCACGGATGAGATAATTCCCACAACAGAATCATAATACTAATATTGTGGCTGCTTATGAATATTGTCCTCGTTTTTTTGTTCCCAGCAAATCGATGGCTACATTGCCGGCGAGGATTACCCGACGTACGATGCAGTGCCCAAGGGTCTGGCCTTCAATTGCCAGGGACGCCAGCCAGGCTACTACGCGGACACTGAGACGCGTTGTCAGGTGAGGACTACAGTCTACTGTGCAACGAACCATTCTCTATCCCCGGCTCTCTTGAAGGTGTGGCATTGGTGCCTCCATTCCGGCCATCAGTACTCCTTCCTCTGCCCCAATGGCACTGTCTTCAACCAGGCCGTTCGTGTGTGCGACTGGTGGTCGAATGTGAACTGCGCCAGCTCCGAGCAGCTCTACCAGAACAACGATGAACTCTATCGCATTCCAGAGCGCAAGCAACAGCAGCAGCAGCAGCAACAGCAGCAGAACGATGTATGATATGAGGCCGATGATGAGTATAAGATTGGGACAGCAAACGGAACCAGGGAGCGGGGTGGCAGACAGCGGCAATTTCAGCAAATAAAATACAATAGCAACAGCAATGGCAACAGCAACACTATCCACAGCAGCAGCAGCAGCAGCAGTAGCAGCAGCAATAATAGAATCCTAGATAGCAGCGACTACAATAAAATGACCAAAAATAGTTTTAGAGGTAGCATGAGATACAGTACCAATCCTCAATCAACATACTCATCATCACAGCAGCAGAAGCAGCAGCAGAAGCAGCAGCAGCAGCAGAAACAGAAACAGCAGCAGAAAGAGAAGCATCATCAGAAGCAACATAATTCTAGTAAAAGTAATAGCGAAAGGAAATCAAAGCCTAGCAGCAGTAGCAATAAGCAGAACAATAGGGGTAACAATCATAGTAGAGTAGAGAGCAACCAAACTAGATCTAGGAATCGCACACATCACAACAGCAACAGCAACAGCAGCAGCAGAAACAGCAACAGCAACAGCGGCAGCAACAATCAGAAAAAGAAAAACAACAACAACAGCGGCAGCAACAGCAGAAACAGCAGCAGCAGCAGCAGTCCACGTGGCATGCAACGCTACAACACAAATCAATTCGAAAACGATGCAGAGCTCAAGGATTACAAGAGCAAAATCAAGAACAAATACAACATCGACTATGATCATTCTTTGGATGAAGAATATGAAATAATCGAAGCCATTGAATGAATTGATTTTATTGGATTTTATTCGATTCGATTCGATTCGATTGGGCTGTACATACACGTTGTTCTCATTGTTTAACAAATTAAACGATCAAAGAAAACCAAAATTGGCGCCAACTTTGTGACCTCCTCTTTGGACTCGACTCTGTTCAAATGTTTCCCAAAATTCTTTTTTTTATTGTACATAAATACATAGATACACATATAAAATATACATCGCTATCATTGTTAAATACGAATCACATTTCATAATCATTTCAATTTGTAACGAAGAACGTTTGCTTTGCTTGTGATGTGGAAACAGCAAACGAATCACACATGAAATAAAACTTGAAAAATTAAATAACCGCCTTTGTAATATAACGGCTATAACGGCTTCTACGAATTGCCAAGTAGGTTTCAAACTGGCCAGCTTCTGCGAAGTGACAAACTGATAGTAATGTTATCGATAGCACAATTTATCACTTGCAGCAGCTGGCACGTGCGAAACGCAAGCAGTGCATTCATAGCAGCCAGCTCTTGGTGGTGAGCACTGCAAGAATAGCGACTAGCCTTTGTCTGCGAGCGACTAACGGCAGTTGGGCGCCAACGGAAAATAACTGTCACACTGAATTTTTGTTGATCTTCTTTGTTTAAACCTTACTTAAGATACAATCCACTAAAATGCCACTAAAATTAGCCAATCTCGTAGAAAATTGCTTATTTTAACAGTGCTGAGGCCCTGGTTAGCTCCACGCCTTCTTTTCTCCTTTGTTTTGCCACAATATTAAGGCCTAAAACGTACAAAAAACGCCGAACAGCTGTTGTTTTCTTCGTTCATTTTGCGGCATCTGGTCACACTGGGCTACGTTCTTTTCTTATCGATATTTGATCGATATCGATGCTCTCTTGGCCCGATCGTGTTTTGTAATTTATAATTATATATTTGTTTTGCGATAGAAAAATGAAATGCCTACGGAAATGTGGATAAATAATGCGGTAATTATGGCAAACAGTGAAACCGTCTTATCGGAATGGTTTATTTTCTTTGGAATTACGCATGAGAGTGGAAACAGTGCCAAGTCAGCTAAAATTTAGGGCGCAACAAAAAGTGGCTCAAATGGAAGGGGAAGGGGAATGAATGTTTGCTCTTTCCGGAGCTCTCGAGTGGAATGGTCGCCCTTCACTGGGCTCTGGCTTAAGATGGAAATGCAGTAAGATTTGTGAAGGGAGGCCGGAATTATTTAGAAAAGGTTTTTGTGGATGACTATGTAGATCCCCAATCCCAGAAAGCCTTATCCAGTCAAGAACTGTATCCAGTCCCCACTAATATTCAATAGATGTATGTATGTATAATCGTATAGCTCGACACCAAACCAGTTACACTCCTCTTCCCCTCTCTGTCTCTCTAAAGACCCCATAATATCCAACATCCAGCTGCATAACGAAAATTCAAATTAGGAAGAAATACTCGGCGTAGAGTAGAGTAGAGTAGAGTGGAAGAAGTAGTTCAAGTTTTGTATGCCAACACCTGAGACATGCCATTTCCGCATCAAATACAAAACAGATCGGTAATTATATACTCCACATATACTTGTATATAGTCGAATACTCGTCGTCGTCATACACGTCATACACCTACGCAATGCCAGTCGTTCGTGCATAAGAAATAAGCCTCCAACTGCGATGCGATGCGGAAATATCATCGGAGCCCTCGTCCCACCCCGCCCTGCCCCGTCCGGCCCGGCCCGGTCTTTAGGCAAATGAACGGAGAAACAAAATCGAAGCAAACCGAAACCAAAGAAGAAAAAAAAATCCTAATTAAAAGTCAATTTCAATTTCAGTCATTAACCGAAAACCGAACAAAGTTTGACACAATTTTGTGTACCACTTTGTGACCCAAAGACACCTCTCCTCTCCCCTCCCCTCCCCTCCCCTCCTGGTATTTTCTTGACCATTCAACGGTGGTCGTGGTGGTGGTGGTAGTCGTGGTGGTGGTCACCCACATTCGGTTTTGTTACCCTACGCTACGCTTTTTAATGGCTAAGACAGCCACAATAATAATGGCTACAACGAACTGGTAACTGGAGTCGAGTTAACACCATTTCCATTATGTAAGAGAGCCTTCTCTTGAACAATATTTTTGTTTTATGTCGTTTCGTCTCTTTGTTACCGCTGGTGGGTCTGGGACTGCGGCTGGTACTGCGGCTGCGGCTGGTGGGAAGTGTCCACTAATTAATATGCAACTAAATAATTTACAATGTGACGCGAATTTTATGCGAAATATCCAAACGAAATATGATCCCAGGAGAGAGAGAGAGAGAGAGAAACAAAATACAAATTATTTCATTAACTTGGCTTGAAAAATGTTGAAATTGTCTTTAATAAATTGCGAAAATTCAATTTATGAACGAGAGAGGCATTTTATGGTAGAATAAAGAATTTTGAATACTCTAGAAAATTATGGAAGATTAGTTTTATAAGGTTTTTATCATCATCGAATAGTTTTCTGCAGGTAATGGCTATAGCCCATCATTTTCACTGTACGACTGAAAAAGCTTCTAAAAATGCACAGAAAAGTGACCAAACTAGGCACTGCGACCCCCACCCCCAATCCCCCATAGCATAGCCAAAAAGAAGAGCAACAAAACAAAAAATCGGCAAAATGTCAGAAGGTCTCTCAAGGTATCGTATCTGGTCTCGAAAAACCGGTAGATCCACGCACGCACACACAATCCCAGCGGTCAACAGTGGACACTAGAGACGAGATCAGAGACCAGAGACCAGAGACTCATCTACGAGTACGGGGAGTACACACACACATATGTACGTATGTGGAGAGGCTGCTTCTACGAAATCTTCTTGAAGACTTGCCAGGTCTGTCCAGCCAGCAGAGCAGTCACATTGAATCTTGTCCATGTCCATCCATTATCTCCACTTCTCTCTGTCGTGCGAGCGGGCTCCCAGAGTTTTCCGATTTAATGCGACAATTCAACTTCAGCATTTACAAAAGTTTTGCATTCGCCCGATGGTCAGGCCAGGCCAGGCCAGGAAGAGACGCACTGCCACTGCCACTCCCCCTCCTCATCCTCCTTCATCACCAGTTAACGGACGAAGGCAATCCACTTTGTATATAATTTTTGCAACTGGTTTTTGTATCTTTATTTTGCTTTTTTGCAATGCAACTTGGGGTTTTTTTGTGTGTCGTTCGCATGCGTTTTGAAATTAATGTAAAACATTTCGTTATGGTTTGTTTTCCCTCGAAAAGACTGCTCCTCGAACGCGGTTCGAGCAGCATGTCCATCGAAGTGAAGCTGAAGCTGAAGTTGAAGTTGAAGTTGATTTGTGTGCTTAGTATAATTGCTGCGATTATCGAAGAGGATAACTGAAGAGGAGTCTGTCTCTGCCTCTGCCTCTCATCTTCGGTCTTCGGTCTTCAGTCTGTGGTCTTCAGTCTTCAGTCTCTGGTCTCCGGTTTCGTTTGGGGTAAGGTTAAGTCGCTTTTCGTTAAGCGATTGTCAAGTGTATTCAAATCCAACGAGATGCACAATCTTGTTGGCCAGTTTTGACTGGGGTTTGTCTCTTCAATTCGTCAGTTGCCGACAGGAGGGGGCACCGCGAGGCAGTGGCGTGGCGTGACGTGGCGTCGCCTGGAAAGGGGCCAAGACGTGGAGCCTCTAGAGCAGGTTGAAGGTGGCATCAAAATATACATATGTACATACATACATAGTTCATTATCAGGGTTGATTGATCTTTGATTGATTGACTGACGCCTAATTTGAATCGTTTTGGATCAGAGTTCAATGATGTGAGGTTAAAATTTGGGTTTTAACTGAGAGATCTTTGAGTTTTACTGTGGGGACTTTCAAAGTTCAATGATTCCTTGAGTATTGAATGGAAATAACCAATCCATTGATCTCCCTTCCAAATATCTCCCAACAATCTCCCATCTAGAGATCACCCATCTCCCCTTTGAAGTGCATAGTTCTCCTCTCCATAGATCACCTTTCGAGCATTAGCCAATCTCCACTTGATTCCAAGGTTTTCAATCCCCTTCCAAAAACACGAGGGGGGGGATCTTCTTGGTCTCTTCTTCTCTTCATTTAAATATTCAATTTAATCGAACAACCATTTTCTATGCTAATCAAGCAATTTGACCTGCCTCAAACCCGCGTGCCCCCCCGCCCCTGCAATAAAAATTTCCATATTCCCATTCCCATTCCGAAAATCGACCATTTTGTGGTCACACCTTTTGCTCCAGTTTTCGGATAATTTTTCGCAATCCAATTTGTTTTTCTGTTTTTGTTTTTGTTTCTGTGGTGGTTTTTGTTTACTCTGTTTGGATCATCTTTCGTACGATTCAAATTAATTTCCAATCAAATTAAAGCGAAATTTGTTTTGTTTAACTTTTACAGGGAGCCCCGAAAAGCGAGATGAAGAGTTTTTAAAAGAGAAAGAAGAAAAGCCAACCAATGCGCACGATGCTCCACAAAAATTAGCATAATTAAGGCAGGCAGGCAGGCGCCTATGCTCGCTCAATGAAAGACGAACCTCAATCAACACCGCACTCCGCTATCGCATGCAAATGAGAGCCCAAAGACCATTCCACACCATACCATCCATGGAGGCGACATCACTCAAAGAGCCGAAAGCCAAATGTGCAGCATCACATCACAGCAGCAGCCACAGCAGCCACAGCAGCAGCAAAACCTAAAGCCAACAATTGCATAATACTGTAAGCCCGTGAAGACAACAGAAGGAGAGAGAGAAGGAGAGAGAGAGGTTGGGGGTAGCAGCCACCAGAGGAAGCGTTATATAGAGAGGCATTATATAGACGACCTCGTTTAACCAAAATCGCAATCGCTGATCAAAGATTCACAGATTCAAAGATTCAGAGAGCTAGAGATAGGGAGAGAGAGAGAGAGCGATCCAAGCTAAACATTATGGATCTATGGGTAATACTGCATCAGGTGTGCCTCCATGTGCTGGACGTCTTCAAGATCTACTTGAAGTTCGCATTCCTCACGCTGATCGTCTACTTGGTGGCCGAGTGGTACATCATACGCTACGGCGCCGAGCTGGAGGCCCAGCTAGACGCCCATCTGGTGGAGGGCGCCGTGGTGCCAGAGGACACCGCCGAGCGGGCCGCCTCGAACAGCACTCTCGGCAAGGTGTTTCGATTTGTGCTGAACTTTTTCATCCTATAAGCACAAACATAAACACGAACAGGTGATGGATCGATCCACTGAACGAATGAACCCAGTAGCCACCACACCAATCCACGGAGAGAGAGAGAGAGACCAAGGTCAATCACGAAGTCGAATCGGTTTTCAGTCTTTCGCGGAATTGTAATTCGATTCAGCAGCCAGCAGGCAGCCAGCAGGCAGGCAGGCAGCAGGCAACATCTCAAGGCTCCGCCCCGTTAAGAGAATGTAAAAAACTTATGATACAATCGAACCAGTTGCACATTTAACAGCAACAGCAACAACAACAACAACAATAAAACCAATAACAATAAGGAGATATAAAAAACAAGTTGAACTGCTTTTTACTGGGGCTTGGGGTTGGGGGTTGGGGCTGGTGGTTGGGTGCTGGGGGCTGGGGGTTGGGGGTTCCTTGATATAATTACAACACAAATTTACATTGCCTTTGGATTCCTTTTGGTCAACAGAGTATTACAGTACAATGACTCAATAACCGATTTTAGGGTGAGGCTGGCACGAATTTGGGCTAATTGTCGAAAGAACAGAAAACAGAAAACAGAAAACAAAAGAACTGAAAACAATCGCCACAAGACAAGACCGCAAGAAATTCCAATAAAGAAGAAAAAAGTATTCTGTGCTTAATTTGAATGCAAAACAAACTGAGATTGTTATGGGACTTTTAAGGGGTACTTTGTGGGCAGCATTCATCAGAGATTCATCAGAGCTGCGATCCTTTGTTGAAATTCAAATGATTCAAAAGACAGAAGTACTTTGCAATTTATATTTATAATTTTCACACAATTTCCAAACTGATTTCCAAAGAATTTTTTAATACTTTTTGTGGCAGAGATGTTCCTTGGGGGGTTGTCTCACGGGTCGACGCCTCATGTACCTCTTCTTGGGAGCGAGTGGGGCAAGGTACAGGAAGGAGAGAGCCGCAGGATTTGGCGGAGCCCGCAGCTTTGCTTCGATGTAGGATTGCTGAAACGTGGAAGGCCCTTTGGAGAGCGATGGGGACTGAAGACAGTAGCCAGACAGTCCATTCTCGGAGAGGACAAATCCGAACCGCACGGACTCCTCAAGGGTGTTGTCAGTTTGGCGCTGCAAAAGAGGAAGATATACATACGAGTATAAGGCGCAGCATCAGCTCTACTGGTCCACTTACCTCATCCGACGCAAGACAACGGCCGGAACTCATCTTTGCACTGAGCGATAAGTTTTCGCCTTTTGGCGAGCAGGAATTGGTTTCAAAACAGAAACCTCCAGATGGGGAGGATGGATCCATCTCTAGTGACGAGGAATGTGCAACGCAGTAAAGTGGGGACATAGTTAGTACAAATAGTTAAGTTAAGTTAAGTTAAGTTTGGTTTCGAGCAAATAAATTAACACAACAAAATATTTCACGAGTTTTTACAAGTTATTTGATGTGTTCGTATTGAATTGCTTGTAAGGACTGAAATCTGGAGGCATGAGCACACAGCAGATCAACGAATCGGTGTTTGAGCGGATTTTCAAAGGCTCCTATTCCTGGGTTTTTTCATTTTCGTCGGTACACAGTGGGAAATCGGAGTAGGCTCTTGCGCCTAACGAACTTCAGTCTCCAAATAGGACCATGCCAACGCCAAGCATACAAAGAACTAGAAGAAACTCTACTTTCTGGTATTTCCATTGCATTGACACGAATAAAGAGCCCTATGAAAGGTCGTACAATTCTCAGTATTTCTGGGGTTTATTTGCAAATTCCGATTCTAATTTTTGTCTGGTTGAGAGCACAAAATCACTAAGGCACAGTGAGTAGCGCAGTTATTTGAGGCTCATCAAAGGTTTGAGGATTTTCCCAATTGAAGATTTCAATTATCGTTATAAACCTATGTACAGATCTCCAACCGTTTCCTCATAAAAGTTGCAGTAGGTCCACGGACCAGAGCCAATCCGACAACCGTTTTGGGCAAGTATTATAATAAAAATTACTCCCCGAAAATTACGTTTTTATCAGGGGACTATCTAAAGCAGCGAAACATTAGTGGAACGATCGATCTCTAATGGTGGTAGAGGTGGTCGAAGCGGTGGCAGTGGTGGCAGTGGTAGTAGGTTGTTGAAATTGGTGGTTGCTGGTGGTTTTTGTCGACCAGTTAAGTTAAGTTACAACACATTGACGTTGTCGCAGTCGCAGTCTCTGTCGCAGTCTCTGTCGCATTCGCAGTGGTCGCAATGGTAGTGTGTGCTACCTGCAACTGCCACTGCCACTAATGTGGAATACCGGTTCAACAAACCGTTCAGCCGACAGCAGACAGCCGACAAGCGGCGACCCACACACACAGTGCTCCCATTCTCATACAGATATGGGGAGAGAGACCACATATAACATATAGAGAAGGAGAAGTAGAGCGGGGATTGGTTAGTGGTTAGTGGATAGTGGATACTGGATAGTGGGGAGTATCTGTGTAAGTGGAATGGATGAACGTGTAACTAGATCGGAGGCACACGCCGCAGAGCAGAGCAGAGCAGAGCAATTCCATTCCGCATGCTACAGATACAGATACTACAGATACAGATACAGATACTCGTACTCGTACTCGAATTCGACTCGTACGAGAAGCGGTTTTGGGTCTGTTCCAATTTGAATATAACAAAAACAATCGCCGACTTGAGTTCAATCCGCTTGAGTAGAGTAGAGTTTGCTTTTTCGGGATTGAGTTTAGTTTTTCAAATTCAACTTTCACACACGGAACGAAACGCAGATGCAGATGCAGATGCAGTTGCAGTTGCAGTGCAGTGCAGCAGTGCCAGTGCTCTGCAGTACTTAGTGACGCAATAGAGAGAGAGAGAGAGACAGAGATATGTACATATATGCCATAATCAGTCAGAGCTCCCCTCCCCCAACTCGCACATCGACTGATTGATTCCCCATGCGAACGGAGAGTCTTAGCTTAATGTTAATGTTTAGCATTCGTATTATTTTGCATTCGTATCGAAATCCAAACTGCACTCGAAATGGCCTACGGCTGTGGCTGTGGCTGTGGCTGCCACTGTGGCTGCCGCTGCGGCTGCTTCTGCTCGGCCAACATTTAATTGCTAAACGAAGCGAGCCACTCGAGCGGACCACGGACCACGCGGCGTATGCGCAATAATTCATGAGCCGTTTAAATTATTTTTGGTTTATTTTCGGTTTTGTGTGCGTGTGTATGTGTGTGTCTGTGACTAATGCCTTGGCAGATGGCTTAGAGTCAGGGGTTTTGGGCCAAGACTCGGACTCGGTTCATTAATTGAACTGTAACCGTCATTTCGGTTGGCTTTTTCGCTATTGCCATGTTTCCCATTATGTCATTGCGGTCAGCGTAAACGTGAACGCGAGAGGAAAGGAGGAAGAAAAGCCATTTGAAGACTTGTACAAATATATGTATGTATGTATCTCATATGCATATTAGTCGGTAATCGATAATAGATCATGAGCAATTTGTTAAGTAATTGATAAACAGAGCTGCAAATGGGAGAGGTGTAGCACAAGGGGAGGTCCCAACTGATCCGTTGTCCCCTTAAAGGATGAGAAATCCTTCTTCCAGTTAAGCTTCCATCAATTTTCCAACTGAAGTTTGAAAAGCTTCATCGAAATTCCCGTAAGATAATGAATTGCTCACTTTGGCAACAACTGCAGACAGGCATTAGTTTTTGTTACATTTCTAACATATTTTGCAAGAAAATTGAGCCTGGTCGGGTCTGGGGTCTGGGGTCTGGTCTGGTCTGGGTAAAAAATCTTAATCAGTAAACCTGTTGGGCACGATTATCGAGCAGCGGCAGTGCGGCACACGAGGCCCGAAATGCAGAGCAAAGTCAGAGTGGCACTCGGAAAGGCAAGGCACAAAGGCACAAAGGCACAAAGCAAAGACACAGAAGCCAAAGTGCGGATCAAAGGTATAGAAGGTCTCTGCTTCTGCAAAAGTTCCAGAAGAAACGCTACTGTGCAAAGGCAAGTAAAAGCATAAGCCATCAAAGTCGCAAAAGCAAAAGCAAAAGCAAAGTCTATACTCAAAGAGAAGAAATATAACTCAAAAGCAAAGACACAACATACAAGGCAAAAAAGCTCAACCTCTAACTTTGAGCGAGAGACTTATGTTTACGCTCTGCTCCATGCTGCTCTGCTGCTCTCTTCTGCTGCTGCTGCTGCTGCTGCGGTGCTTTTGCGGTGACAACGTGCAGAGCATGCGCAAAGCGCAAAGCCAAAGCTGATGCCGTCGAAGCGGCAATAAACCTGTTTCGAGTGAAGTGGAGTGGAGTGGAGAGCATGCGCATGCGCGGTGGCCGCAGACGAACCAAAATTAGCGACGAAGAGAGCTTTTTGGGGGGAGGGGGTAGAAAAAGCAAAAGCAAAGCCAAAGCCAACAGGCAAAAGCAAAAACCGAATTCCCATTTTTGTGCCAACCTCGCGAGTTGGCCAATACGATCTGCAACTTCAGACTTCAGACTGCAAGCGGTCAGCCAGGTGAACGGCAGCGCACACAGCCCCTCTCGCATTAAGTAAGTGGGCGTGGCAAATCCGAGTGCATATCTATTTCTATCAGTGTCTGTTTCTGTTACTGTGTCCGTCTATGTGTGTGTGTGTGTTTTTTTTTTTGCTCGTGCCTGCAGTGGAGAGATGTAAAAATTATATAAAAAAAATCATAATAAATCAGAGAGAGGAGAGAGATCCAATCCGAAGGAATATCAAGTGCATTTCGGGTTGAACACACACGAAAAACGAATGTGGCCAAATGCCGGAAAAACGTGCTGCAAACTCAATGAAATTCCTGCGGAAAAGTGCTGCCAATGGAAAAGAGATTTTCAAATTTCAAAAGGAAATTAATGCAAAATCAGTTATAAAAAATGAGCAAAAACACAACTAAAGAAATGTTTCCACAAACACAAATACAGATGGAGAGACGCACAAACACACACACACACACACACACAGCACACACACACATGTAAAACAAAGAAAATTGCAATGAAAAATTGCCACTGTGTGTGTGTGTGTGTGTGTGTGCATGGATTTGTATCTGTGTTTGCGTCAGTGGCAATATTTATTGTTCATTTAGGGAATAATTTTCTTTATATCGCATTTATAGAAAACAAAAAAACAACAATCAAAATCAAAATCAAAGAGAAAAGCTGGAAAAACTTTGAAGATTTCTGTGGATTATTTCAGCAGACCCAGAAATAAGGTACGTTTCTTCTGGGACTAAGATGGTTCCTACCAAATATTTATAGACACACAAGTCAAGCACCTCCGTGCAGAGCCAACACCTTTTACCAACCCCCTCCCCCACCCGTCTGTCGACCACATCCGTCCGATCCGACCATCTCTCCCTCCTCCCATGGCCAAAATATACAGTCAGCGTTTTGCAAACTCAAAAGTGATCTCAGGCGTTGCTAATTATTTCTTTGCGCCTTGCCCAAGTATATTGTTAGCCAGTCTTACACCCCCCCACACACAGGGGTGTAGGGGGTGCCTCTTTGATAGCCCCGTGCTACAGTTTGTTGGCTGTTGGCTGTTGTCTGCGCATCTTCAGCGAACACCAAAGCAGCAACAGCAGCAACAGCAGCGGCAGCAACAGCAACACCACGAATATGGCCAACATAACTGAACCAAGATTTTACTTTCATCATCGCGACCATCAAGCGACCGACCAAGAGGCGGCAACAAACAGCAGCAACAGCAACAGCAGGCGGGCAGGCGGCAGGCAGGCGGCAGGCAGGCGGCAGGCAGGCAACAAATGAAATTTTGAAATTTTACTTTCATCCATCTCTCGTCTCGTTGCGTCTCGTCTCGTCTCGGCTCGTCTTGAAAAACGACGTTTTGTGCATTTTATTTGGCCGCTTTTCACTCTCCATTTCTTTGCTCTGCTCTTTGTACTTTTTCACAATTACGAAAATATAGCACTAATATTTTGTTAATTGCATCCATTGCTCCAGTACTCCCCGGTCCATCGTAGAGTGTTTGTTTCTTGGTGTTTCTGTTTTCTCTCTTCTCTTGGGAAACTGAACCCTCTGTGGCGGGTCAGACCACAGAGAGTCCACCATCGGATCGGATCGGATAGGATCGGGGACAACCGGAATGGGCGATTAAAACTTATTTGTGGAACAGCTTTAGCAACTTTGAGACAGAAAAAACAAGCACAAATTGATTTTGGATTCGGTTTCGAACTTGGATGTTGGATGTGTGGATGTGGCGGCAAAAAGGAAACTTAGTTTTCACTTGCCGCCATCGCACATGGCACATGGCATCGCATCGCATCGCCTCGCATCGCATCGTCGGTGTGTCAGCGACACGAAGATGCTGTTCGAGATGCAAACAGCCAGCGCGGGAGGGAAAATGCATAAAGAAAATCGCCTGAGCTGGGCTGCCTGCTAGGCTATGCTATGGTTGAGTTAACCCGAAGATTTATGTGGCTAGATGGTGCTTAATTGGGGGATTTTCCACAAGGGAAACTTTGTCATCTCCTCACTTTGGCGGAGGAGACGCAAGAACTGACCAAATAACTGCGAAAGAATGAGCACCAAGCTGCCGCGCTATGCGGGATCTCCCAATGAGAGCCCACGAAATCAGAGAAATAATTATTGTCTATATGGTCCATAAAGTCTATTCAAGAGCTCAGATTTGAATGGATATTCCCCACTAGTTCTTGGAACAGAAATATATAATATTTTGCCAAGGCAAATTGCTTTAATTTAAATGTTTTAGCAATCAAATTAGACAAATTAATATGAATTCTAATCAAGAGGCGTTATGGTCTGGTGAATCAACAAATGTTCTGCCTAATTAAGAGCTCAAGCTCAATCTCAATCTGAAGCCTTCAAGCAAGAAACAGCTTCCTCAAAGCCATAGACATAGATATAGATGAGATTTATGGTAACTAAACCATGAAAAGGTCTGAATCCGAATCCGAAATAAGTAAATAGCAAATATAGTATTACTCTCTGGCGTGCCATCGGGAGATGAGATGAGATCTCTGTGGTGCACACAGAAAAGGCAGTGCACGACGACCTTGAAAGTACCAAAAGCGAAGCTCCGATCGGATCGGCTCTCATAACAGATTATAAAGATGCTAATTTCCTATGACAGCCAGCGACTTGGCGACGGCGACGGCAACGGCAACGGCAACGGCGACCTGTCTTGGCCAGCTGGCAAAACTGGCTAAAAAAAAAAAGAAGAAAGAGTAGAGAAGAGGAATGGAGCAGAGGGAAGATAGATGATTGCAGACTGAAGGAAACACACAGAAAAACAGACAAAAAACTTGTCAACGACTTCTGTTTCTATCGTGCAACCGGATTGGGGCAGCAACTCGAGTTATAATAATGATTGGAGCCGATCCCCCCCTTCTCCTTCTCCTTCTCCGCTCCGCCCCTCCGAAACCCGTTGCTGACGTCGAAGAAATTTTCGATGAAAATTAGATGCAAATGAAAACGAGAGTTTTTTTTAGAGGGTCTAGACTCTAGACTCTAGACACGATGCGATGCTGATGCAGATGCTGCCTGTGGCCATGGATGTGCATGGTGGAAAACAAAAATATATACAAATTCATTTAATTGTGCATTGTGTGTGTGTTCGGGGTGTGTGTGTGCGGGGTGTGTGTGGGTGCTTGTGGGAGGAAAAACACAAACGAAAAACAGCTGACAGCGACCTTCGAGGCAGCTAATTCTAGGCGCCGCTTTTGGTGGTTGCACAGAGAGAATCTTGGATCTTTGTTTTTGGGGGGAAATTTGCAAGATCTCAAGGAAAAAGACCGCAGCGTACACAAATATGAAACTCAAATGGCTGTCTGTTAAATATTAAATGTGAAATCTGGTAAACCAGATCTACATTTCCGTTCATTGTACTGGCGGATGATCCATCAATTAATTCCAAACAAAAGCACCAACAATAGCAATAAAAAATATACCTACAAAAACAAAAAAACTCACCGGCATTTGTCATCGTGCTTAGCCTTGAATTTGAACTTGGCCAAGACAATACGGCTACGGGTACGGGAGCGGGTACGGATGGGATCTGCTCATCGAGACTCAGACAATTTATTGTCGTGCTGCTCTTTTTGGAGTCTGTGAATCTCTGAATCTGTATCTGTATCTGTGGGCTGTAAAAGATCGCTAGGTAAAAAAGTTAATATATTCATATTTCATTTATGGGCCGGCCCCCCCACTAAATGCACTGCACTAAATTTTAAACAAAAGCCAAAAAGCCAGGCCATAAACATAATACATTGTTTAGTCCGAAAGCGATTTATCACTAATATTCGAAGACAGCTAATGGCTAAGGCCGGCCTTAACTTATAGCCGAGACAACCCAAGACAACCCAAGACAAGACAAGGCAAGACCAGACAAGGCAAGACCAGACAAGGCGGCTGGAAGGGCAAAAACTGGCACCAGGTTGATTGATGGGATTGAGCGGGTAGGAGAAAAAACAAGACCTAAAGCAACGCTAGATCGGTTTAAAACCCAAAGACTATGTAGAATATAGAAAAGGAAATACTGGCAGTAGTTCAGGCTTCCCAGCTTCCAGGGATGGATCCTTTTCCAAAGGATATCCACCTTTAGGTAGCATAACTAATATTGGGATGATGGGAAATCATTCCTCAGTCATTTTCAGGGTGAAACCAGTCAAGAGGTTGCAGGTGAAGCTTGAATTGCGTTGGCGTTTGAGGCTCTTCAGTTCTAATCTTAGTCTTAGTCTTTGTCTGGTCTAGTCTTAGTTTAGTCTAGTCTTAAACGAATACTGACAAACGTGTACAAATTCTTGGCCTTGCGCGCACTCGCCCAGAGAGCCCTTTGGCATTTCCAGACGCTCGTTTCAGACATTCATTTCCATTGAAACTGTTATCTGAGCAAATAACCATGGAGGAGCCACGACCATTATCATATTTTGTCAGAGATACAGGGGGGAGATACAGATGTGCATATATGTATATGTATATCTGAACAAACAGAGTCACAGCCCACGCAGGGAGACGAAATGTCAAAAAGTGCAAACCAGCTAAAAGCCACACAAATCAGACGACAGACGACTGACGAACAGACGGAGGGACAGACATCAAATCCAATCAAATCTCCACTTAAAATGCACGACACACATTTTGTTTAAACAACAACAACAACAACAACAACAAAAAGACAGATGGACAGACAGACAGACAGACAAAAAAACAGGGTGTGAACGGCAACATCTTTGGACCTCCGATGAGGCATAAAATTTGAGCAAAAATTGTGCCATGAATAAACCCGTCGAGGAGTTGGGGAGTCGGCCGAGGAAGAGCGAACTGGAGGAGGAGGAGCGTCCTCTTGTGTGCTCAAGGAAACCCCATAAAAAACAATGCATAATAAATCCATTTCCAAAGGCAGCCAAAAGGTGCATTCAAGTCTGTTTATCGACTGCCAAATTACAATGCTCCAATGATCTTTGGTGGGTTTTCGGTGGGGGTTTGATGGGGGTTAATGGGGCTTTGGTGGGGGTTTCGGTGGGGTGGGGACCAAGCGTTTTGCATTCAATTTCATTGTGGACGAAACGAAGCTCAGCTCCGAAGACTTTGCTCGAAAAACGCATTGAAAATGAAAGTGATTGCTGGGTTGTTCGCTCGCTTTTCAATTTGTTATAGTTATGCATTGTGTTTGTATTATGTGGCCGCTCGATCGGTCGGCAGTACTTATTTACTTATTTATTTATTTGCTGCGGCTGCTACCCTTTCAATTTCGCCCGAAACCAAAAGCGGTACGGGGTACGCGGTACGCGGCACGGAGCGCTCTCCTTACGTAAGGTTCCCCGCCAAAGTGACATTGAAGGCTGCTGCCAAAGCTAATTATGCAATTACCCCCCACGCCCCTTCCCCAGACAGCAGACACCTGAGACGGAAATCGGAAAGTGAAGCTGATAGCTGATTGGGAATTGGGAATTGGGAAGGTGTACTTGTGCAGTGCACAATGAATGTGTGTGTTTGTTTATACAGCACATTATATGTTGTATTTAGTTAATGGAACACTTAGCGAAGAATGAGATGAGTAATCGCATGGAGGATTCGAATTGCTTGGGTCTTTTCTTATGAAATGTATGAGTGTATGAATGTTTTATGCTTCCTTGTGGTTTCTTACTTTAAAGAGATAAACTCTTGCACTTATTAAATCGAAGGTCTGAGGGTCAGAAAAAGAAGCAAGTAACCCACACAGAGAATCCACGGTGGCTTCCAATCGAAGAAACTCAAGGGTTTCCTGAACATTATATAGCAAGAATATTAAATTTCGAAAGCCATCTGTAATACAGATTCTGTTTCGTGAATTTTGTTTTTGCACTATCGCGCATTCTCTTAATTTATGATTAGATGAGATTTAAAGATTTGATCATTAGTTTTCATTAATTTTCTTCAACGTTTTGCTCACAAGGAAGACATTCCTCCAAGCATTTTCCCTTCTTCTCAAAAGAAAACCTTTGCCAACCGAATCGAAAAGAAAATTCAAGCTCTAAGCGAAACCCCAAACTCCAAAACCCAAAACCAAGTAAAGAACACTTTCTACAACCAATTTTGGATAGAATGCATTTCTTTTCCGCCTTAAAAGTCCACCGTCGAGCCGTGGCCGTGGCTCTCCCCGACTCGGATGACAGCCGCAGAAAGTAGCGTTAATCCAGAGAACGTGTCTGAAATATCAATCAATAGGCAGAACTTGGGGCCACAAAGGCGGCCCGAAGGGGAACGAGCGAAAGGGAGAGAACCCCAGAAGACAATTCTTTTGTTTTTTCCCTCGTTTTTTTGAGCGTTTTTTTTTTTCAA
Organism: Drosophila azteca; assembly: GCA_005876895.1. Lineage (NCBI taxonomy): Eukaryota > Metazoa > Arthropoda > Insecta > Diptera > Drosophilidae > Drosophila > Drosophila azteca. The sequence continues at coordinate 4,172,497 of VCKU01000014.1, read as the reverse complement.
GCGTTCAACGACTTGTCTAGAACATAAATCTTTTCCCCGAGGGTGTGGTGTGTTGGCTATAGCGGCTAATGGTTATTTTTGAAAATCTTATGTAATATTTATTTGGTATTTTCATTTCAGTTTAGAGACAAGTGCGGTTATATCCCCGAGAGATCAGCGAAACCTTCAAGATGAAAAGCGCCAAGCGCTGGCTGTTCATGACAGCAACAGGTGAGAGGATAAAACCCACATAATCGTGTTATTCGAACGGGTTCCTCCGGGTCCCGGGTCTCGGGTCTCGGGTCCCGTCCTGCCGATTATGCAACATTCAACATGCTGTGAAATTCATTTTGATTTCGATTTCGATTCCGTTTCTCCGTTTTTCAGTGCTGCTGCTGAGCGTATTGGCCTGCTCAGAGGCTGCCCTGCCGTTCAAAAAGGTCTCCATTGCCAAGACACCCGCCTTCACAAGCAGCACCACCAGCACCAGCACCAGTACAACCACAGAGGACACACCCGTCGAGGAGGAGGAGAACACACCAGTGCCCAGTGGCGAGGGCAGCAGCAGCAGCAGCAGTGACATTGCCAAGGTGAGCGGTGGGAAGTTGGGGAAGACTATTCCCTTGGTATACGCGAATATTAATGGTGTAAGCCCGCACCCTTCCAGGCGGACAACAGCACTCGGGGGGCGACAAGGAACTCCAAGCTGACGGGCATTCCACAAATCGATTACATTTGGGATCCCAATCTTCCCAGGGAATTGAATGGGTAAGTTTTGAGCAATGCCAGACAGAGAGAGAGAGACACAGAATGGGAGAATGAATATCTCCCCTTTGCACAGGTACAATCTTTCGACTTACCCCTTCCTTACGACGGTGCCACCCATGGACGAGATCCACTTCAAGTGCGAGGGCCTTCATGATGGCTTCTATGCCTCCATTGAGTACAAATGTCAGGTGAGAGCAAAGATCCGAAGCGACGAACGACCTTGTCCGGAACAAGGGAACAACCAATTGGCCAAACAATCCCCAAACGATCCCACTGCCACAAAACCATCTGAAAACCATCCATAAACCCTATGTGCATGTCCAGTAATTTCTCTTTTTCAACGTTCAACGACGGGCTTACGTTTACGTGATGCCAAAACTCGTTTACGCTTCGATCTTGACCTCAAAATTGGAATTTTGCTTTGCCAGACGATAAACGCTAAACGCTGAACGCTAAACGCTAAACGTTGGGATTAGTTATGGCCAAATAATGGCATTACTAACATGTTGGACAACATCATCTCGTTGTAGATCTACCATCATTGCGTCTATGGGATACGACACGATTTTCTGTGCGCCAATTTCACGGCCTTCGATCAGCGGACATTCATCTGTCACTTTGCCTCCGACGTGGACTGTGAGGGATCCCAGAAGTACTGGAATAGGTAGATATGTCTTCATTGAACCACTCAAGATAAACCATCCTAAATATACACATATTTGCAGAAACGATGCACTCTATATGGCCACCACTACCACATCCACGACTACCACATCCACTGCACCGCCACCCACGCAACCGGCAGCACCGCGTCGCCGCCTGCAGAGACCACAGCGACCCCTGAGGCGGCCGTACAACCGGCGACCCATCGATGACTACTACTACGATGAGGAGGATCAGTACGAGGACGAGTATTACGAGCGACCGACGCGCAGGCATAAGACCAGACCGCGTCATCGCAAGCCCCAGGTGGATGTGGACTACGAAGACGAGTACGAGGAGAAAAGGGTCGAGCCCGAAAAGCCCACAAGACGCAACCGAAATCGGTACAGGGATGAGGAGGAGCCGCTGGACGAGGACTATGAGGAGCGGCCGGCAATCAGAAGAGGAAAACCAACGCCGGGACCCGCTGGAAGGAAGGTGTCGTCGCCCCGAAAGCCCGGACGAGCGGAAGAGCGACGCAGCTTCAACGAGGATCGGCCCCAGGCCAGGCGTCGCGGCAACGAGAAGCGTACAACGCCCTCATCCGCCATCGACGATCTCGATGAGTACGAGAAGCCCTACGGGGGCACGGACCAGGAGGAGGCTGCCGAGGAGCAGACGCCGCAAAAGGTGAAGACCACACCGAAACCCCTGACGGAATTTATCACGCCCAAGGCGGCCGCAGCCTCTGTGTATGCCCGTCCCAGGGCTCCGCCAAAGATCGCCCGACCTGTGCCCATCACCGAGAAGAAGAAGTACTCCTATCCGGTGCAGAAGAACACGGCCACCGCCCAGCCACCGTCTGGAAATGGGCAGGAGGAGGAGGACTACTCCCAGGAGCAGGCGCAGGAGGATGACTACGAGCAGCCTCCACCGCCACCGCCGGCCCGGAACATCCCCCGACGACGCACTGCAGCGCCCAGGGCCGAGCTAAAGCCCACACGGGCCACCCTGCGCAAGCCCGTGACGGACAAGAAGCCGCTCGAGGAGGATTACGATGAACCGGCCGAGCAGCCGGAGCCACCGCGCAAGCGGAAGCGCCCCCTGGCTCCCCGATCCCGCGCCCCAGCGGCCGATGTGGACTTCGAGGACGAGGACTACGAGGAGAGCCCAGCGCCTGCGCCAGTCGCAACAGTAGCTCCAGCACGTGGCATCCTCAGAAGTCGCTCCAAGGCAACGCCGACAAGAAAACCAATAGCTCCACGTCCCCGCCAGCCAATCCTCGAGGAGGAGGACACGGCAGAGCCCAACATCAGCGAGGAGGAGGCGCCCGCATCCGCGATTGCGCCCAGAACGAGAGCGAATTCCGTCAGTGGAAGGACGGCACCTGGCAAACCACAGCGCCCCTCATCGGTACGTGTGGTCAAACGACCCTTCCTGCCCTCCCGGGGCGGAAGCCCCTATCTGCCGCGCGGCCTTCAGCCAGTGGGCGTGGCTCTGAAGCCAGTGACGACAGACAGCACGCCCATCGACATGGGATCGACCATCTCGGGGGTGCGTCTGCTGGAGCACGGGGCACCGCTGCTGCGAGGACGGCCCGACAGCAGCGAGGACGAGGTGGAGGAGGAGGACGACGATGAGGAGGCGCCTCCGTCTCCGAGTCCGCCCCGTACCACGCTGCCGCCTCGCAGCGCCTTGCCCGCCACGCCCAAACAGCAGCAGCCACAGCCGCCAAAACTGAATCTCGACGAGCTCTACGAGAACGACTATGACGTGACGCTGAACGATGCGCTCGATCCCACGCTTAAGCCGCTCTCGCCATTGCCACAGCATCAGATTCAGCTACAGAATTCGCACCCGCTTCCGTATCAGCCACAGCCACAGCCGCAGGGTCGTCCCTATGCCAGTGCCTATGCAGCTCCTACTGGTGGCAGCTCCGCATCATCCGCCTACAATCCATTCGCCTATCAGCAACAGTATCAGCATCCGAATCATCCGCAGCAATCATCAACATCCGCTTCAGCTTCAGCATCAGCATCCGCATCAGCCCAATCTCAATCGCAATCGCAGCCAGCGAGCTACCATAGTGATTCCTATTTCTCATCGACAGATATACGCCGGCGGGCTATTGTCCCGTCGCAAGCCGCGCGTCCACATCGACACGAATACGCTGCTCCCAGAGGACCAGCCGGAGGAGCTGGAGCAGGCGCCGGCCCAGGAGTGAGTCATCACCATCAAATGGGTGGAAGGATTGCCCAGCATTTCTACGATGACTTTGCCTATTGATACGATACGGGATACGAACGTGTGTGTGTGTAATAAGGTGAGTAGGATCAGGATCTGGATCCCTCTTGTTCCTTTCCTATCTGAAATCTGATCTCCTTTTGGCTTGCAGTGACTTCTTCAGCTGTAAATAAGTTTCCCCCTACCCCAAGAGACCATCCCCCGAGATATCGAAGAGGAGTGGAAGGATTCGTGTCCCCTACTTTAGTCTACTCGTAATTCCCATAAGGTTAAGAGAAGAACTTAACTCCTTACTTATAATACTTATATGATACATTGTATAATACTCAATTGTCGTGATAGTAGCCGGGACAAACACGTTTGCGCATTTGTCTGTCTATAACTCAATATCTGATCTGTTGTTAGTATCCGAACATCCAACATCCAACACCAGCTCCCAGCTCCGAGCTCCCATCTCGTAGAGACAAGCAACATCCAGCAGGAAGTAAGACCAACAAAACAGCGGACCAGCAAATGTCCTTGATGTACACTTAGAGAGAAAAAAGCAATCTACATAAATTCCTAATTTAAACTCTTTGTAATATTTGTAAGCTTTGTCCAGAGAAGACTTAAGACCGAGTGCTTAACAACTAAATAATAAAAACACAAATGGAAAACACTCACTTAAAGCTATTCCTAATCATTTGAGCGCAGACAGACCTTTAGGTTCTCCGTTTCCTCCTCCAAATGATCAAGTTTTTTCATCAAAATAATCTAGAAAACAAAAAACACCGTCAACAAAAGCTGAAATGGGTATGGGTATCGGTATCGGTAAAATGCCCACACAACCTTTGCTGCTGAGACAATTTCCGTGGCCACTCTCAAAGGCATATGCTCTACACTTTGCACTAAGGTCATGGGCCGTATTTTCGCTACATCCCCGATGGATCTGAAGCCCGCTGCATACAGCTGCTTGGCGCGATTCTGAAAGATCAATCATAAGATCAGATATTTCAGAGGTGCGGTAAATGACCGGCAGTCTTACAATTTTAACCCCAGGCAGCTCCATGAGTGGCTCCAGTTCCACCGTCCCACAGCGATCCATTTTGTGAAGGACACGTTCGAACAATGGCTTGTAACACCAGAACTCCTCCATTTCATCGCAGAGCCGCACAATGGCACTGGATGCAGCAATCGACTGACTGATGAGATGCTGCAGAGTGCCACGCTCCACGTTGTATTTCCCGGAGACTGTGGGCAGCGGCAAGAGATCCAGAATATCCGACAGGATGAGCACTTTGTAGAGGCGATTCAGTGTCTGGGACATGGGACCCTGTACCGACTGCGTCTTGAAGAGCCTGGCCGCATGAGCCTCCGTGAAGCCGAGCTGCTTGAACAGCGCCTGCGATTCGGTGGTCAGGGAGGAGTAGACGTTGAACAGAATGCTGGCATCGGCGGGAAACAGCTCATCCCCGCGGTCATTCGAGTTAAAGCACACCACTAGATACAGCAGATGCGAGTAGCTATTGAGAATGAGCTGCTTCTGGGCCTGCTTCAGTTCGCGGTGAATGGCGCTGGCACGCTTGTAGTCAATGCCCGCCTTGAAGGCAGCCCGTCCAATGCTGGTCAACTTAAAGCGCGTGGACTGGCCAATGAATAGGCGGCGATCGCCAGCGGGACGAGTGCTTTGGTTCACATCCTGTGTGGTAATAATATCCGTACAGTTCATCTTTGGCTTGGCTGCCAGCGACTCTGTCAGCTGCAGCACTTTGTTCTTGAACATTTCGCGGAGTATGCGGAGAACCAACTCGTCCACGGCCACCTCCAGGGCATTGGCCTGCACCGCAAGGAGAGTGCTGTTCACCAGACGATTCAAATCGCGACGGCATTCGGCAAGATTAAGGCCAATCACGCTTAGAATAAGCGACTAGAAAGAAAATATTTGTATTAATTGGAATTTCTTTTTTATTTCCTTTTTTTTTAGGAATTTAGTGGTATTTTATTATTATGACTAAATTAATATCACAACAGTAAAAATAGAATATTTTTATGACTGCACTGATACCGATTTAGCTAATCGATTGTTCAAGGATAACTAAAATATCCATGTGGCTGAAATTTTGGCGCCCTTTTTATATACTTGCCTGCAATCCCACGGCCTCCTGCTGATACAACGAGCTGAGCGCCTTGTCCATGGGTGAGAACAGCATTTGTCCTACCTGCAGATTGTCCTTACATTGGGCAATCAGAATACTCTCGCCCGCCTCGCCCAAGCCAGCCCGTCCGGCTCGTCCCACCATTTGCTTGTACTTGCAAAGAGTCATGAATTCCTGGCCCACGTAGGGAGCGCGAATGATGACACGCTTGGCGGGCAGATTCACGCCCGCGGCCAGGGTGGAGGTGCAGCAGATGACGGTGACGATGCCAAAGCGATAGGCAGTCTCTATATACTTGCGCTCGTCGGTGGTTAAGCCAGAGTGGTGATAAGCAATGCCGTAGGGCAGAGTTTTGGCCAGCACAGGACTAAGGACGCCGCAAATCTTGTCCAAGGCATCCATAAGATCAGCCTTTTCACTGCGGCGATGCTCGAAGAACTTCTGCTTGGGCACAATGCGACTCAGCAGCAGGGCCACATTCTCACAGTTCTTCCGGCTGGGGCAGAACACCAGGCAGCAATGCTCTGGGGCACATTCGCTGATCAAACCAGCCAAATGATCAGGATCCGCACGTTTCACAGCTTCGCTGTACTGTAGAGAGGGAAAATATATTAGATAAGAAACGATATTCGTATTCATTTTACTCACATTAAAATCGACCGTGCGATTGGGTACAAATATTTCTTCGATGGTATGGCCAGCCGAGTTAATCTCCAACAAATCGGAGCCACATTTGATGTACTCCTTCAGTTCTACGGGGCGAAATCCGCGTGTATAGACATCGGCATTGAGAAAGGCCGAGATCTCGCTTAAATTTCCTATAGTTGCACTCATGCCCACAATTTGAATATTTGCTAAAGAATGTGCAAGTTGAATTCTTGTATAATAAATAATAAATTATTCTTTATACACCCATTCCCCCACTTACCATTCAAAAACATAACTTTGGTGAGAAACGCCTCAAGGGTGGCACCGCGTCCCCGTTCGCCAATCAAATGAAGCTCATCGACCACGACCAGGCCTATTTCATGGGGACGTTGGACATCTATCAGGCTGTCCATCAGCACGGCTCCCTTTTCGATTGAGGCAATAAACAAGCTCTGCCTCTTACGACGAGGCTGTGGCGGACATTTGCCCTTGCCAGCCGTATATTCATCGACAATAAAATCCAAGTCAATGGCAAACGGCGACATGGCGCTGACCTTTTCCTGGACAATCGAAACATATGGCAATATGAACAACACATTTCGCTCCCGACACAGCAGTTCGCGCAGCATGAGAATCTCCGCTACTAGCGTTTTTCCCCCGCTGGTGGGAAGGGCGTAGATTAGATTCTTTCGCTGGTGTATTGCCGGTAAATTGAGGCACTCGTCCTGCCATTCTGGAAAGTACATAACACATATGATGAGCATGGTGTGGGTTTTGGGTATTGTTAATATAAATATGCCATACCGTACAGGCTCTTGATGCCCTTGTGTTCCAGTATCATCTTCTTGACCTTATCTGGCAGTCCATAGAAGTCGCCCCTGCTGGGAAACACGTCCTTGGGAAGACTCTTCGTTTCAAAGTCGGCAAAGGCTTGAGTCTCCCAATTGATTGGGTCTAGTATTGATTGATTGTTCTTCAGCTCCTCACAGGTCGCGTATTGCGTGCCATGCACTATACCCTCAATGGCGGACATGGACTCGTCGATGACCGGAGGCAACGATTTATCTGGTTTTTCTGGGGTCTTGGGATTAGGCACTTTGAATGCGACTGCATCGAGGAAAAGTTGCGTATTCTGCGCAACTGGTTCACTGAAGTCTTCGGCTCCGTGAAATATATCCTCCATTTCAGCTATGCTTAGATCATTGAGATTGATCTGCTTGAACAGGTTGCCGGCATCCTCCTCATCTGGCATCGCCAGATCGATCTGGGTTTCTTTAGATAGAACATTGCTTTCGTGTCCTTGCTCTTGCTGGGGTCTTTGAGTGCTGGGAAATGATACATCAGCAAAAAGGCCATCGTCCGATTCACTCCTTTGCAGTGGTTTGCTGCTCGTCTGCGCCTGCGTTCCGAAGAGCTCCTCATTCCGGCCGCTGAGAAGATCCTCAAGCTTCGCATTGGAGAAAAAACTCTCCTCGTCACTCTCTGGCCAAAAGAGGCTTTCGCTGCAAAAGCGTTTGCTATTGCCAGCATCCCTATGATTTTCCTCAGTTAATTCAAGTTGCCTTTTGTTTGCAATTCGATCATTATTTCTGAGTTTTGATTTTTGCTGATCAGACATATGTAATTTTTCGCGCTCGATGGTGTGACCAATGCAACAGTGTGGCACACCAGGGCTACATATATTTTTTCTCACTTAAAAATCCCTATTTTTTCCACAAAAACGCCACTATCTACCTCTCTCACACGCCCTTCCTCGTGCAGTGTCTACGCTGCTCCTTTCTATGCGCTTACTCATTCCCTCTCTTTCACACGCTCCTCATCGTGCAGTGTGTCCACATCTGGCATCGGTTAAACCCGATGTAGAGGCCTGGGCCCAGTTTATTCTCGGATATTTTGTTCTTCAAGGCAGGCGCATTTTTTTAAGATAGCATGAAAGTAAAGTAGCATTTCTCAATTCTTCTCAATTTGTGAATTTGCTGAAGGTAAGACACAATGAAGTAGATTAAATTAGTAAGATAACTCATAAAAAGCCTATTCCCGTTTTTCCTGAAGCTTACGCGTGCTAGAAAATAATAGTTTAACAAATATTTCATCAAACGATTCAGTTTTTCGTTTCGTTTAACATTAACTTCCAATGAGAGTATGCAAGTTTTGCTTTGGTAACTAAACACTCATCACCGCCAAAGCGGCTCCCGAAGCACAAGCTAAGCGGCTAAGGTGTCATTGTTCGAATTTCACAATTCTTTTTTTTGCTGATCCAACATTTCTAATTTTTTGCGCTCGATAGTGTGACCAAGACTATTGTCTTTTCTCACTTAAAAAGGCTCTATTTTTTACCACAATAAATGCACTATTTTTTACCCAAGCCGGTAAAAAGACGTACAAATAGTTGGAGGGAAACCATCAATATATTTTAAAAAGATTGATATTATTTAATCGCCTTAAAATAAAACAGTAGCACAAGTTCCGTGCAATTGCGCATCTTGAAAACAGCTGTTCCTTGGATTGTGGCCACCTTAAGTTGAGGCCCGTGCGGTTTTTGGCAAATATCGAAATTCGATAGATCTGCAAGCGGCGTTGTTTTGCATAGTGCGTCTTAAAGTGTTTCTTTAATGGTTTAATGGAGATACGCTTGCTTTGTGAATTTACAGAGAATTGCTACAATGACCTGTTGGTACTTGGAGCATCTATGTAACGGAAGCCGGGTAATCCTTCCAAATGGGAAGGTGAAAATAGGACGGCACTCGGCATGCAGGATTCAACTAAACTATTTATATATGTCGAGGGAGCATGTGGAGCTTACAGTTAGTCCGAATCAAGTATTAGTCAGGTGCTTGGTAAGTTTCGGTGAAGAACAAAGCATAATATCTATCTTCTATATAACTTTTTTTCCCCCAGAATGCTCAGAATGGTGTATATATAAATAATGTCGCAATTAGTAGGGATCTCGTTGGCGTGCCTCTACGCGAAGGCGATTTAATCGGCCTAGGTTGTCCTGTTCCGCAGAAGGTGTCGAAAGAAGACGCCGTCTTTAGTTTAAGAAAACTGCCGGTCCAGACGGAAGAAATTGTGCTATTAAGCGATTCGGACGATGACTTAATTCCTTTGCCGCCTCGAAAGCCTGTTGATGAAGTCAAAGAAGAACTTGAATCACAGCATAGCCAGCAACTTCCAAATGTGCCAAACGATAATGCTGCCTCAACTTCGGCTAACAAGGAGATGGACGAGGGGAACGTAACCACATCCTGTTCTCCTCCGATCCTCCACTTGCCAAAGTTGCCAAAAGTTAAACCAGAGTGGGAACAGACAGCCAAGGATATAGAAAACATCTTTGGGGAGGCGGATGAGGCCATTATAGATACTGTTCTTGCGATAAATCCCTATTTATACAATCATTTGTCGAAGGAAAAGGCAGTACCAGTCGCAAAGCTACACGATGGTCAACTTATTGAGCTGGAGGACAATGAGAATAGACCAGAGGATCCGCCCTGTCTTGAGCAACCCGACAACGCGGACAGCAGCATGCTGCCGCCCTGTCCGCCTCCCCCGTCGTTGGGGCCTATTTTTGAAGACTACGATGAGAATATGGCTCTGTCCCAGGCAGTTATTCAAGAGATGAAGGACGAGATGGCTTTCAGCGATGGCGAGGAAAACTTTTTTGAGACAAATAACAATGATCGCAGCCACCTTGATTCACCCTTGTCTTCGATTGATGACGATGACATCATTGTGATCACCGACAGCGATGATGACGACCTGTGCAGCAAGGTGACCGACTGGTCCAACAAGCTCCTCAGCCAGAGAGCAAACGATGTCTTGTCACAGGTGTATCCCGTGGCTGATTCAGATGACGAGGCAGATTTTCAATCTCAAATGAAATTCCCCAACCTACCGAAGGCGCTTCGCATAGTGGATTCCAGCGATGAGGAATCCGAGCTGCCTAGCCCTCTCTTTCCCAAATACTCCAAGCCACTCCGCATTGATTCCAGCTCGGATGAGAGTGATGATGCTTTCACCTTGACCCGCCGTAAGGGTAAGTACACCCCACCTTTCTCTGGATAATTCTCTAGATAATCTCACTCTCCTCCACAGCGGACAGCACGTCGTCAAAGTCATCTCCCATGCCCAGTGGACCGAATCGCTCCAATTCTGAGCGCAGCATTAAAAACTCCTCCACAGAAGAGTTCCATCTGTTTACGCGACGCCCGCCAAAAGATCCTGACTCCCGGAACTTGCAGGTGCCACAACTCTACCCATCTCCAGAGGCGACCGATTCTGATTGGAATTTTGAAAACGTGATCTTTGAGGCCTTGAATGACGAATCCTCAAATGAAGAAAACGATAACTCAGTGGATAAATCCAGCGAGCTATCCAAATTAGTTCCTGACCTATCAAACAAAAATCACGCAAAGGCTAAGAGCTCTTCCGTGGACATGGAGTTGTCTAAGCCATCCAAGCCAAATGAAGCTCCTAAAGTAGAGCCTGCAGCGTCTAGCAATAGATCCAGAATCTCTCTTCGGCGCTCTACCATAGCAGTATCTTGCGAGGAATTCGCAGGCTCTTCTGGGGAGAAACCAAAGGAAATGAACTTAATAGAGAAAACCAAAGATAAAGTGGAGTCGGCAGTTTCCAACAAAAATCACGAGAAGGCGAAGGGATCTTCTATGGAGAAAGAGGTGCCATCTAAACGAAAGCCTGCAGCGGAACCTGAAATTTCTAACAAAAAGTATAGGATGACCCTTCCAGGATCGCGCGAAGAATTAGCTGCTAAGGAGACTTCTCTGGAGAAAGAGCTGCCAACTAAACCAACGGAAGCCCCTAAAGTGGAGAAAGCCAAAGTCTCCAACAAAGAAATTAAAAAATCTAGAATCACCCAAAGACGTTCAACCATTACAGTTTCTCACGATGAGTTTGCTGCCGCTTCTGGCGAGGATCTTAAAGAAACTTCTCCTGCTGAGAAAAGCAAAGAAAAAGTGGAGCCTGTGGCGAAAGAGGTGCCTAAACGAAAGGAAGCTCCTAAAGTGGGATCTGAAGTTTCTAGCAAGAAGTGCAGAATTTCTCTTCGACGATCAACAATGCTAGGTTCCCGCGAAGAATTTGCTGCTAAGGAGCCTGCTCTGGAGAAAGAGGTGCCATCTAAACCAACGGAAGCCCCTAAAGTGGAGAAAGCCAAAGACTCCAACAAAGAAATTAAAAAATCTAGAATCACCCAAAGACGTTCAACCATTACAGTTTCTCACGATGAGTTTGCTGCCGCTTCTGGCGAGGATCTTAAAGAAACTTCTCCTGCTGAGAAAAGCAAAGAAAAAGTGGAGCCTGTGGCGAAAGAGGTGCCTAAACGAAAGGAAGCTCCTAAAGTGGGATCTGAAGTTTCTAGCAAGAAGTGCAGAATTTCTCTTCGACGATCAACAATGCTAGGTTCCCGCGAAGAATTTGCTGCTAAGGAGCCTGCTCTGGAGAAAGAGGTGCCATCTAAACCAACGGAAGCCCCTAAAGTGGAGAAAGCCAAAGACTCCAACAAAGAAATTAAAAAATCTAGAATCACCCAAAGACGTTCAACCATTACAGTTTCTTACGATGAGTTTGCTGCCGCTTCTGATGAGGAACCAAAACCAACCACTTCGTGCCCCAAGGACTCACCAGGCTTGGTGACACGCATTGTCAACGCCGTGGACAATAAGCTGATTAGGGGACCATCAGTGATTGAGGCTCCATCGTTGCCAAAGTGTCGTGGAAAGCTGCGAGGCGTTTCAGCTGTGCCCAAAGATAAGGTTTTGGACCGTCAGCGATCCCTTGACTATCAGGCCGATTTGAATGCCAAATGGAAGGAAAAACCCAAAGTGAAGAAAACGGTAGATGATGAAATCAAGGACAAGCGTCGCGAGGCGCTCAAAAAACTGACGGAGAAGAAGCCAGCCGAGAGCACTTCCGAGCAGTCCGGCAGCGGAAAGGGAAAGGCCACAACCAGTGTGCCAAAAGTACGAAATTTCAATCGTGGTGCTTTCCTTACCGAAGACATCAATCGATTGCCGCCCGCAAAGTCTCCCAACAAGGACCTCCCCAAGCCCATCAGGAACCGACGTGCCACTATTGACTCTCAAACATTCTCGCAGCAGATTCAGGCTAATGATTTTCTGGCCAGACGAAACGGTCGTCCGCCAGAGCGCAAGGAGGCCGAGTATGCAAGAAATCAGCGAACATGCAATCGCGTCACCTTCGCCAGCATGGAGAAGGATATGGAAGAGCAGTTGAGACTAGAGAAAAAGGCGAAAAAGTCAAAAAAAGTGCGATTTAACGACAAGGTTCAGATCAAATACTTCGAAATTGGGCATACGGCATTAGGAGGCCGTCGCGGAATGCACGGAGTGCACGGAAAAAAAGATACTGAACTGCTATTCTTCAGCACGTATGACGAGAGACGTGAACGCTGGGCGAAAATTCAGGTGAACGATTCAACGTCCCATTTCGAGACCATCCTCAAGTGGGCAAATCAATGGCTAAAGCTGCGGAGTGTGGATGCCGTCGCCGATTCAGATGTCCTGAGGCCCATAGGTCACGAATTCGAGACCGTCAAACACTACAAGAAGTAAGTCCGAGTCACTTTTATAACCCATTCAAGTGCGTGCCACTTTCTCTAACACTCCATTGTTTTGCAGCATCTTTGTCCCATTGATTAAACTGGAGTTATTGACCACAATCGAAAACGACTACAATGTGGGGAGGGAGTCATTTGAGGTCTGGCTGCAACATCCTGTTGATGAAAATAAATCATTTTACTGTCTGACTACGCGAGGTAAGCACCTGAATTCTGTGCATAGTCTGATTTCCAATCAATCTGTCTATTATAGTGTTCACTAAACCGAAAGTAAAGTATATGCTCTACACTCTATCGGCTGGCGACAAGCTCCAAGAGACGTTTGCCTATTTTCGAGAGCAAAAAACAAAAAGTGGTACGTACGCCCCTTAATAATTTGAAGTCGAACCGGGTGAATTTTACAACGTAAGGGCTACTGAGCTACTGAGCTTCTTCAGCAGCGTATTTTCAAAACATTTAATTCAAAAGCAACGGGGTTGATGTCAATGTAATATCATGTATGTTCGATTTATTTTTCGGCTTACTTTGTAATGCGAGAGATGCAACGATAACAAACAGGTCACAGTGCCAACAAAAAACGAAATTAACGAAACGACGTTTGTTCACGAAGACGATCAAATTGCAAGTGTCTTCTGCTCTGCTGATGAGCCTCCCTCACAGCTCTTGTCGGACGACAAATTTAGGGAAAGGGCGATGTAGCGATTAAGAGCGTAGGGCGTAGGGCAGCAGCAGCAACGATGCATTGAGAGTGATGTTTTGCTAAAAAAGTAAGCTATGCCTATATTTGTGCTACCATGGGCACGCGCTTAGCCGAACAGGGGGCTAAGGTTAAAAACGCTATATTCGGATTCGATACACATTCGCACAGATCAAGCCATCGACCCATGGAGTTTGTCACATGGTTGACTTGAGACAGGGACAGGGGTCAATAAGGTAATGTCGCGACATGGAAACTAGGTGATTAGATTTGTTTACCGAAGACCGAACTTCATGTCTGTTGAACCCATAGTAATTCCAACTCCTCCTGCACGTCTCCACGTCTATTTCGTTTCTCTTTGCAGGCCATGAACTGCTTTTTGATATCTTAAAAGATGGCATCTCTCAGGAGACATTTAAGGAGATAAAACTCATGACTGCCCGCCCGGTGCTGGACAGCTTGAGAGTGGAGCTGGGCGTCCTGCGAGCTGTCGATCACCTGGCCCGCTCGCCACTCCATCGAAGAATAATCAAGCCCGCCGAAATGCTGAAGATAGGCCAAATACCCAGCTATGGCACACCGTTTGTTTTCAAGGGTTTCACCAAGCTCAACCCTCACCAACAGGCCGTCTGCTCAACTACGTATCAACGTGTCATAGACGATGTAAGGCCAAGCATAACGCTTATTCAGGGTCCCCCAGGCACAGGAAAATCTATGGTGATTGCGAATATCAGCTTCCAGTGTTTGTATGGAAAGGCTGTCATAAAAAAGGACCGCAAGATACTAATCTGTTCCCACTCCAACACGGCCGTCGATTCAATTATGTTCCGTCTACACCATGTTCGAGAAAACTTCAACGAAACGGATCGCTTTCAAATGATTCGCTATGGGCTATGGGAAAAGATGAATAATCTGTCGCGCCAGTACTCGCTAGAGCATAAGTACAAGATCGCTAAGGACCAGAAAAGGGATCGTTTGACTCCCGAAAACAGAGCGATTCTCAAAGAGCGCTACGCTGAGTTAAAAAAGGAGGTGATTTCGATGAAGCAAAATAATCTCGAAGGCACCTGGCTGTTCGATAAATACCAGGATATGGTGAAGCAGCTGCAGGATTGGGACGAGCTGCTCGAACCTCGATTGACACATCGTGAGGAGTTCGATATTGCCCAATCTCTTATAAAAGAAGCAAACATTGTGTGCACCACTCTCTCCTCGTGCGTGAAGCTGGGCAGTTATATTAACTACTTTGATATCTGTTTAATTGACGAGGCAACACAGTGCACCGAGCCGTGGACCCTGCTGCCGATGCGTTTCGGCATTCCGCACCTGGTATTGGTGGGCGATACGCAGCAGTTGCCTGCCGTCGTGCTCTCCCAGAAGGCCGTCGATTTCGGTTTGGCCAAATCAATGTTCGATCGCATCCAGCGGAGCCTGGAGAAGCAGCAAGGGGACCAACCGAATCTGTCCGTCCACACCAAGCTCTTCAAGCTGACCACACAGTACCGCATGCATCCGGAGATCTGCAAGTGGCCGAATCGCTACTTCTACGAGGATAAGCTGGTCAATCATGAGGGCCTTGATAAGTTACTTGCCTCGCCCCTAATTCCCTACTCCGTTATCAACCTGGGCTTCACCGAGGACACCTGCGATCCGAAAACTCGGAGCATTAGTAACGAGGAAGAGGCTCGCTTTGTGGCCAAGCTCCTGGCGGAGATGGAAAATCATTTGCCGAGCCACCGTTACGTCTATGGCCTGATCTCGCCGTACAACAGACAATGCTATACCCTGAGCCAAGTCATTCCCAGTCACATGAGGCTCTGGCCACCACTCACTGTGGATGCCTATCAGGGCATGGAGAGCGATGTGGTCATCATTTCGAATGCCAGGACCCGCGGCAGCGGATTCCTGTCCAGCTACCAGAGGCTCAATGTGGCCTTAACCAGGCCGAGGCGCTGTCTCATCATCTGCGGAAATTTTAATGATCTTCAGGTAAATGTCTGCTCTGCTAAAACATAGGTAAAATGATTCAGTAATCTAATAGATATCTTCTCATCTTGCAGCACGTTGGAATGTGGCGGCAGCTGCTAGACGATGCCCGTAATAGAGGGGTTTACTTCGACTTGAAGCGTGAGGATGTTGCCAATCTGAAAGAGTCCTTGATGAGCAAACTAGTGGTGAAGTCCCAGGAAAGTGCTTAATATGATAGATAGGATATAGGAATAGAAAGTAAAAGAACGAGAATGATCTCTAAGTGAATATTTTTTTTGTAGCATTACGATACCTGAAGGCAAAATGCAAGAAACGGTCTTCCCCCAAAAGTAGAATATAATAAACGCCATATGTAGATGGATTTACATTCATATTCTCATTATTTTTCATAACATTGATAGAGGACTTAAAGTTTCGATTTCTTTGTACACATAATTTTCTTAAGACATTTTCCGACCTGCCTTCTCCTTCGTATATAACAGGATTTATATATGAAACTTTATATATATATTATATATGTATGTTTTTTTTTGTGAAAATTGAATGAATAAAGGAACATAATGAATCGTTAAATAAAAATGACTGGAATTCAATTACTCAAAATGTTTTCACTCACTACATTACGTACGAGTATATTGCACTATAAATGATAGGCATAACAGAATTGCACATCATTACAGAAGTCTTCGGTTACAGGCGGATGTATGTATGGGTTCAAAAATGCGCTTCCATTATGCTAAACACTAGGTGGTGCCTCTCCAGCTCCAACTCCTTCAGCTCCATATCCTTGTCAATCTCTAAGTCATAGTAGTAGTAGTAGTAATAGTAAGTAAATTCACTAACAACACATGCACACGCGCACAATCGATTGTTAAATTAAATTCATAGTTCTGTTCTTGGCTTTCCTTCGTCTTGCATCTGACGTCTTGCGCCTTGCATCGGAACTGCGCTGATCTGCTTAAGCTTTAAAATTAATGGAATCGCTTAACAACAAATCTATATATAACTATATAGAATAGAAGGGAGCAGCAGCACACAGAACTTAGTGCCAAATCAGAATATAACTAAGTGGGTAGGGGGGGAGGAAAATCATCTAAAATGTAGCAACAAAATCTAACGTAAACACTAAAAACATAACAATAATTATGCTCTTAATTAAAACTAGTTATGTGGCGGCTTCAAGTGCTTGCCGTATGCTTATAGATATACACATACCATTATATTATAGTATATATGGTATATCAATATTTCTTTTACACATATAGAACGTACGACTAAAGCAAACACTTTTTGTTGTCTGTTGTCTGTTAAATCCAAATGGGTAATGGGAGTGGTGGCCGCAGAGCCTGGGTTTTGTTTTTGTTGTTGTGGTTTTTGTTATTTTAGGTGTTGTTTTCGTGTTTAGTTTAGGTTAGCATATCGCCCAGGGAGTCCTTAAGTGATTGGTAAATTTGGTATTGTTGGTCTGGCTTCAGATTGTAGATCTGTGTCAGAAGCTTCGCCGGCGATGGGGTTCTGATGAAGCTCGATATATAAACGTTGACAAAGGTGGCCATCAGGAACTGGCAGTCGAAACGGTCCATGATGCCGCCATGTCCGGGAATCATGTCACCAAAGTCCTGCAATAAGAAATGTTTAGTACATAGTACACTGCTCGCAACAATTCGCCCGAGCTCAAACTACACTAACCTTGATCTTAAAAGCTCTCTTAAAACCGGAAGCAAAGAATCCGCCGAATGGTCCAATAATAGAGCTAAACAAGCTCAGAGAAATCGAGTGCCAGATATAGGGATAAACGTTCAAGGACTTGCCAATGCCAAACTGGGAACCAAAAGAGAAATACATAGAGAATTCATAGATAGAATTTTAATCAGAAGGAAGGGAAGTTTGCTATACGTACCACTTTCAGGCTGTATTCCTGCGGCGTGAACAGATAACTGGGCACACAGCTCATTGTCATGCGACCCAGTTCCTCAGAGTATTGTATGGGACATATGAAGTACTGGTAGTTGCACAGAAAATAGGAGAACAGAATGCCAAAGAGGACTGTGGCAAAACCACCACCAATGAAGCCCTCCCAGGTCTTCTTGGGGCTCAGCTTGATGAGGGGTGTGCGTCCAAAGAAGAAACCAAACACATAGGCCATGACATCATTGCAGACAATCATCGATACGGGCACAATGAACCAAATGAGCCCCTCGAATATGTTCTGAATGATGAGGTAGCTCTGGGTGACGACAATCAACAGCGAGACGTGTGTCCAGGCAAACAGGCTAAACTGTTTGATGTAATACTTCTTCACAAGCGACAGCACAAACCAAACGAAGCCAATGATGTACAGGGCGAACGAGAGGAAGCGATGGTAGGTTACCAGAAACTTGAGATATTCCTGCAAGTGGATTTCCCATTGGGATAAGTGATTTCAGAAATGTAAGAGGCTGCCTCTCTTACCACACGATTGATGACCACGCCGAAGTAATCAACCAGGTTCTCGCCGTAGAAGAAGTAGTTGGATGTGAGCAGAAAGTACCAAGAGAGACTGCGGAACCAGGGAAGTCCGTGTATGCGATACACTTGGTAGCCAATCGATATGATCTCCTGGAAGCACTTCACCTGCACAAGCAATGTCTGCACAATGGAAAGCAAAGGGAATTAATTAGTAAGATTATTTTCGGTGGCAAAGGCAAGGCCATTGAACCCACCGTGATCATCAAGGCCAGCGGGCCGCCATAGATGATCAATGCGAAGCCACAAATCATAATCCATGTGAATATGCCGCGGATGACCCAGTTCTTCCAGCTGCCAAATGGAAAAATTATTATTAGGTATTATTTGTAATTTTCAAATATTTGCCACCCACTTTCGACCGGCTGCAGCCAGCTGCCGGGCCAATGTATTTTTGGAAATGATTCGAATGAATAATTATTCACATACCGATCGGGTAAATCCTTGAGTGCCGAGTCCAATAGCTCTGGTGTCTTGTCCGTGCCCTGGGGCAGATTCTTAGCCAGCTCTTCGACGAACTTCTCCTCGGGAATTTTCTCCTCCTCAGAGTCCACCTGCGGAGCGGGAAAACAATTAGAATTTCAATTTGTCTGACTAAATAGCCTCTCGGGGCAGGGGGTGAAGCTTATACATTTTAACGAGGTGCCGTCCAAAGTCCAAAATATATACTATGGCTATATACCCACAATCAGAATATCAGCCAACGATATGCCGCCATTTATCCAAGACACACACACACACACACAACACATTTATTTTGGAGAGAAACAAATTGTGGGATTTTCGGTGGCGTGTTTTGTTTGTTGCCAAATCATTGATAAGAAGCCATGTGAGGGGGGAAAGAAGGTTCGCTTATCAAAGAGACGGAATAAAGCCGGAACCATTGCAGAAAGCATACGGGGCGCAACGGGGCGACCTTTCCCTTAAGGGGTGGGCGCTTCCGTAATGGGTGGAATTTACTATAATTGGATTTGCACAAAATAATGGCGTTACATTGCTGCAACGCGAGGAATGGGGATGGTGGTAGGGGGTCTAAGTTATTGGATTTTCGCCTGCTGGCCTGCGCTCTCAATCGCTCTCTTTCTCACTCTCTCACCCCTGCGCCCAAGGTGTATTAATATCAAGTGGGACACTCCGCCAGCGAGCGCTCTCTGAAGGGATAATGTATTTTGAACCGTATTTTTTTCGCATCCTGATAGAGTATCAAAAGACTTTGAGAAAATATATAGATCAAGAGAGCGGGAAGTTCTCACCTCAAATAAATTCACCCTAATTGCGCCCACCTGCTTTTGCGTCAGAGAATAACAAAGCACACACACAACGTACCCAACATATGTGTGTACATACATTTTCACTGGTATGGGTATACACACATTTGTTTCTTATGTTTCTTTTCTTTGCGCTCCAATGAATTATGCAAATGGAATGGGAAACGAGGCAAGGAATTGGTCTGCTCCACATAGGAGTCATTGCCTAGCAAACAGCAGCACATCAGCAGCAGCGAACTAATTGGACACTTACATGGTCTGAAGAATCAGCTGCAGACGAGTGGCGTTTCACAGAATCAGATTGACCAGCAGCCTCACCGAGGCCCTCCTTTCTGCGTCGCACTTCGGCCATTATTCTATTTTCACCGTACGCCGCAATTGATTTCCTTCACTTCGCACAAGCAATTGCAATAGCAGTTGCTGGGTCCGCGTCTAGTTTTGTTTTTTGGTTGTACTCCCCAAAATTCACAAAAAAATACGATTCCTCGGTTCTAGAGCTGGAGAAACATCGATGTTAACATCGATATAATCGACGTTAGGGTCGTAACTGCCGACGTCGATAGTTTTTTGAAACATCGATTTTTTTGACAGACACCCCTAAATTGAAAATTGTTTCCAATTTGATATTCCGTTTAATATTCCTAGCTAACTAGGACCTCAGGCTTGAGCACATAATTTTATACGATTGATGAATCAATTATCTACAAGATTGGTTAAGTTTAGTGACTCTTTTTTAGATTGTTTCTAAAATGACGTTTGAGCCAACGTATAAAGCTTAAGTGAGCATGAAATGCGACGTAAGAAAACGTAAGTGAGCATGAAATGTCACGTCTTTGGAAACCTAACTAGTGGTATGTACGTATATATACCCTTTTTCATTTAAATAATGTTAAAATTATTTTTTCCTAGCTGCTTTAAAATGGTATTAATATTGTATTTTGCACATATTTACATTTCTCGACCCAATAATGCATTTGATTAATTTATTAATATTAACATATCGATCCCGATACCCATTTTCAATCTTTATAAAAAGACCAAAAGCTGTAAAATTTTCTGAGATAGAGACTTCCTAGTTTCTGCAATAATTAGTGCCTAGTAAAAATTCAATATTGGTACCAGACGTTTACCAGGTGTGTGAAAATTCCCGGATTTATTTACGGATGCTCCACACATATAATGTGGACGACACTCTCGACTTCTGGGACGAGAGTTCATTAACTATTTTGCGCAGTTGCAAATATCTTACTATTATTTTTATCATTTTCATCATTACAAATACATACCATACCTTCTTACACCGTATTCTTAGATTGTTGTCATTAACAATTAGCTTTGCTGCTGCAATCAAAAGTTCGAGTCCCACGGAAAAGCGCAACGTTGTCTAAAGTTTGTACTGATTGCAGCCACACTGCAGCTGTCCCGTTTAGACAGGCCTTAATAGTTTGAGCTTCAATCCGGATGCAAAGATAACTGCATACCATGATATCGTTACATCGTACGTGCCCAGAACTCACATAGTTTGTCCATAGTTCGCATAGCTCTATCTACTGTTTGTTTCCAGCTCCGACTACGGGGTCAGCTTCTTCCAGAAGTTCGATGTAATCCTCAGCGCTCTGGACAATCGTGCTGCCCGCAATCATGTGAATCGCATGTGTCTTAATGCCGATGTTCCTTTGATCGAGAGCGGAACCTCGGGCTACAATGGTCAGGTGGAGCTGATCAAGCGGGGCCTTACCCAATGCTACGAGTGCACACCCGCTGAGAGGCAGCGCAGTTTTCCCGGCTGCACCATACGCAACACTCCCTCGGAGCCTATCCACTGCCTTGTTTGGGCCAAGCATCTCTTCAAGTCAGTTAAGCTGGATTCTGAGCGAATCCATACCAAAATGAACCGATGCGAGCCTTCAATGTCCTTCAGTCGAAATGGGAGCAGTGCAAGGCCGTCTATACTCGTTCCTGGTCCCAGATGCCTCCTTGGCAGAGCCCAATCCCAGTTGTTGTGTCTGTTCCCTAGATCCGGCCATTACCCTCCGCATCGATACCAAGCGTGTTCACATTAAGGAACTGCGCGACGATTTACTGATTAAAACACTCAGCATGCTCCATCCAGACGTGGTACTGGTGGGCACTAACTCTATTTTGATCTCTTCAGAGGAGGATGAAACGACACATAATGACGAGAAGTTGCTGAGCGAAATGAACGTTGTAGACGGCGCAATCCTAAGCTGTGATGATTTTCATCAGAACTACAGTCCAAGCGTAATAATATCGCATTTCGATGCTGAGCGAGACGATGCTCTCTTCGAGGTAGCAAAACAGTTGCAACCCAAAGAGGAGGAGCAAAAGAAGTCGGACGATGAAACCGACAAAGCAAAGGAGTCACGAAAACGTTCTGCCAATGGTGCAGATGCTGATGCCGATGATGGCCCCTCCACCTCAAAACGTAGTCGTCCAACCAAAATAGAAGACGATGACGACGATGACTGTCTTGTAATCGAAGAGGAAAACGATGAGGATGTAATGGTCGTAGCCACAGATAACCTTTCCGTTGAGTGTCCTCCCAAACGGCCCCCAAGCG
Organism: Drosophila azteca; assembly: GCA_005876895.1. Classification (NCBI taxonomy): domain Eukaryota; kingdom Metazoa; phylum Arthropoda; class Insecta; order Diptera; family Drosophilidae; genus Drosophila; species Drosophila azteca. The sequence continues at coordinate 4,150,446 of VCKU01000014.1, read as the reverse complement.
CAAACCCAGCGAAGCGATCGAAGAGGAAGAGGATATCACCGAGATATTGGACTCGTCAGACGAGGAGGCAGCCGGCCCAACCAAATGCAAACGTTCCAAAGTAGACCTATCCGATCGTCACCATTGATTGAAGAAAGTACAATCTTTCCGTTTAAACATTCTTTATAACCAGTTCTATGGATTTCACTGAATGAAAAATCATTCTAGCGATTTATGATTAACACGTTGTGCGAATAATTTAAAGTGAATTAAAGTTTTTTTTTCTTTATTTGTCTTAAATACTATGTCTCATCTCATGAACTTTTTCATATAAAATCCGCAATTTTGCAAAAATCTGAGTTTTGAAAGTGTCATCGATAGCGACCAGTGCTGGTCAACAATCCAAGTTTTTATTTTTTTGTATCGGCAGTGGGTTAAGTTAATCTAGCCAAGAGGTGAGTGTTTTGCCAACGATTGGAAAGAATTTCAATGAAAACCCGACTTTCAGATGTCCTTTGCCAGCAAAATACTGCAGCACAGCTCTCGTCTGTGGAGTGGCCTCAGTGCCACACGTGGATTTCACGTCCTAATGCGCCCTACGACCATCACAGCCGGAGTGACCAACAACAGCAACCAAACACAACTGGTGGGCAACACAAATGTGTACATAGGACTGCTGGCACCGGTCTCTACTTTGCTGCAGCAGGTCGCCGGCTTCAAGGTGAAGGGACGCCTAAAGAGGCGCTGCAAGGATTGCTACATTGTGGTCCGCCAGGAACGCGGTTATGTCATCTGCCCCACGCATCCGCGCCACAAGCAAATGTCAATGAAGAAACGTGACTACAAGTCGTGGATACTGACACATGCCACCCAGTCCAAGGAAAGGGGCTTTTAGTTTGCTGTAACCCCTACCAAGCATTTTTTTTTCAAGTTTAAATAAAAACAAATCTTACCTATAGAGGAAAATTTATCGTTGTCCAACACTGTCACTGGCTCAGCTGGATTTCTTTTTTGTTTATCTCCATTTCTGGACGTGCTACCCCACAAAAATTAGTCGCTTGGTACCGATTCCATCGCTATTATAACTTTAACTGGGCCGACGTGCAAGCAAAAAGCAAAGACGTCTGACGTCAGTGTACTAATACGGGTGCATTACTGATAAAACCCGAAAAATCGGGCAAAATGACGTCTCATTTCATGAATGTTCTGCGGCAGGCCTTCAAGACATTCGATCGTGCCAACCACGCCAGCTTCAATGCCAATCTGCAGCAACTCAAGCAGCTAACAGATGAGCTCACCTATCGCGATCTTCACATCAAGGAGGAGCTCTTTCGCCCCCACGCTGGGGCACCGTCCCACGCCCACGCCCAGGGTCGAGCGCCCTGTAGCTACATGCACATCTTTGAAGACGAGCGCTTCTCCATGAGCCTGTTCATTGTTCGTGGCTCCAGTGCCATTCCCCTGCACGACCATCCCATGATGTTTGGCCTGCTTCGCTGCATCTGGGGAAAGCTGCTGGTCCAGAGCTACACACAGCAGCTGGGGCCCGACGAGCCCCTAAACTACGATACGGATCCCATTGTGGTGAAGGTGAACGCCGAGGAGCCCTGCCTGGTGTCACCGGACAGCCCCAGCGTGATGCTCACTCCAACTAACCGAAACTATCACCATATAACCGAGGCGGGCAACGGCGTGGCCGCCTTCTTCGATATACTCAGTCCACCCTACGATGCTGACATGCCCATCTATGGCCCACGCAGCTGCCGCTTCTATCGCCCCAAGTCAGATGGGGGCCAAACACAGCTGCACTGCATCCCCTCGCCAGCCACATACTATTGCGATGTGGTCGAAACGCCCAAATCCGTTTTGAAATGTGCCTTCAAATGCGCCGACGAAGCCTACGCCGAGAACGTCCCAGAGACGCAGTGAAGCCCCGCGTTAGGCTTCCAGCAGCGTCCCGCATCGCCCAGCCACAAGCAAGCAAGCATTTTCTGTGTTATTTAAATAAATTTGCCTCTTTTTTTTAAGTTCATTCCGGAATCACGGAATATGTTATTTTATACCGCAGGTGAACATAATGGTCAGAATTTAGTCATCGTCTTCGGCTTGATAAATGTTTTGGTTCCGACGCTTCAGCTTCTTGACGCTAGGAGGACTACTGGGAGCTGGCGGTGTCGCCTCGTCTTTTAGATTGTCCACCGCCTCCGGCTCGGCTATCTCTGTTGTGTTTACTTCCTCATCATCCTCTGGCAGATCTATCACGTTTTTGTCATATTTGTCTGCTGCAGTAATATCAGCTGTGACTGTCGGCGCCGGCAAAGATAGATTCAGTTTTCTCTTCGAAGGAGTCACAAGTGGTTCAGGAGGAGGGGAGGAGCTTTCTTCGATGCTTTCTTGAACCTGAACCTGTACAGTAGCTTCCTCTGGCTTCTGCTCTATGCTTTCGACCGCAACTGCTGGCAGATCCTCGCCATTGGCCACCAACGCCAGACAGAGTGGATCATCCACACCCAAGATGGCACAGAATGTATTGTTCTGGGGATTCAGATGGGCCTTGGGTTGACCCACGACCATATGCTTGTAGTTGGACTGCCCCTGCGGGTCGAAGGCAGGCACCGTCCGCTGAAAGTTCTCCGGGATCTTGAGGCTCAGGAATTTGGTGGCCAACGAATCCAGTTCCTCCTCGGTGGGTGTGTAATTGAAGCGCTCTGTGATGGCGCCAGCCTTCTTGCCCGGCAGGTAGTAGTAGTTCTCCTTCACCGAGATAAGATGATTGGTGCTCTGCAGAATGGCAAGCCACTCGGCGTCGTATTCAAACGTGGGACTGCCCTCAGTCGCTTCACTGGGTATGTCCAGCACTTGGAGAAATGCTCGTCGAGGCAGACATTTGTCCAGAGCAAGAAACTTTGTTATAGCCACTGGTTTGGGTGGCAGCCTCGGTGGAATTTCCTCATCTTCGCTCTCACTACTGCTGCTACTGCTTGAAGAGCCGTCTCCCACTTGGGTTGTGGCTTTGGCTGCGTTGTGTGGCACGAGGGCGGCAAATTTACAATGCAAATGTGCGGCAAACCAGTAAGAGGGCTGCACCGCCTTCAGCAACTCCTCCAGCGGTCGACTGCCCAGCTGTCCGCTCTCCATGTCAGCTGCAAAATATGGTTTCTTCCGGAGCAGCTGGGCCTTGTTGCCGTATTCATAGATGCCGGTGGGCCAATCGTGCGACATGAAGATGTCTATCTTCCCAGAGAGCTGCTTCAGGCGGAACACCTCCAACTGCCGCACATGATAGACACTGCGACATGAGGATTCCGTGTAGGGCGGGAATTCGTGATGCCCACGCAGGAAGTCGTGTGCCTTATAGATTCCGCTGATGCCGGCAATACGAACGCCGTTCACATTGACCACTCCAGCATAGCCCAGATAATATATATTCGGGGCCACCCATCCGCCGTAGGGAAGCTCTTGCAGATAGTTCGAGGCCTCGTGGTTGCCGCCAATGAAAATGGTCAGCACGGGGGCCACGCACTCTCCGCTGTAATATCTGTGCAGCAATAAACCCATATTTAATTTAAAATACACTAATCTTTTCCCCTCCCCACTTACTTGTAAAAGGAACATATATCCAGGTACTTCTTCGGCACAGCCATCGTTTGCAGATCCTCCAGATTGCGCGTGGATTGAAAGTCGCCGCAGCATAGCAGAAGATCGATCTTTGTGTTGCTCTCCTTCTCGATGCATGCTATGGTCTCGTAGATGCGGTCCAGTTCGCCGTGCGCACATCCTTCTATTGCTATTTTCATGTTTTCCTCTATTTATTTGTTGTTGGTTTGTAAATAATAAACAATACCCGGGCATTAAAAAATGCTTAGCCTTTGGCGACCTACAGCACTCACACCAGTGTTGTTAAACGTACATCCTCGATATCTCGATTTCTTGCACTACGGCGGCAATGGCGGCAAAATTAGCTAGATTCGAATGTACTTGATTTTATGAAATTTACATTTAATTCAAACGTTAAAAATGATTTTATTTTTCAAAAATATCGATCCATTTACATAATATACGCGTAATGTGTGTGTAAAGAAAATGTATGTGAAATGCTCTGCGTTGAATTCTCATTCTCTGACCATTTATCCATATTGTTTTTTTTGTTTTTCGGAGCTCTGGGGGTCGTGCGGGAGTTCGTACAATCTCATTTGATGAGACTTCGTCTACTTAGTGCGTGTTGTTGTTTTGTTTTGTTTCGTTTCGTTTACATACAAAGATTTACAGTGTGGACTCACTTCGACTTAAGTTTTATCATAATTTAGTTGGCATGGAGTTGCCAAGAAATAAACAGTAAAATATACATCTACAATAAATATATGCGACTATCCCGGGACTGTCGCAGCGGCAGCGCATGCCTTTAGTACATAGAATGTACGGAAACCAAGAGAATGCCTTAAAGCTATAATCAGCATGCCTATTCAGTTTGTTTTAGTTTTGTTTTCGTTTTGGAAAGAATATGAGAAACGATCAAGTCAGAAATCGAACTAAGTCTCTGGTGTGGTTGTGGTTGTGGTGGTGTCAATTTCAGTTAATTAGGAGCCGAACTTGAATGATGAGGGAACTGTTGTCTGGGGGAAGGCGAAGCCGCCTTGCTTCTCGATCAGCTTCGATTCCTTGGCCGCCTTTCGTTGATCGGCGGTCACGACCACATCTTGAAGCGCCCTTGCCTGCTCAGGGGTAAGGTTTGACGTAAGCAGCGCATACCAAGCCTGATCTTGGGCAGAAAGTGCTAAAGGTAGCAAGGAATAGAGTCAGAAAAGAAGGAATCTTTGGGAAGCATCATCATCTCTAAAACGAACCTGTGATAACTTCCTTAAATGTCCAGTATTCATCGATGGCGCTATCGTTCTCCTCGTCGTCAATTGGCGTGATGAAGGTCTCGAGACCCGTCTCGTTGAGGTCCTCCACAGACTCCTCCGCGTCGTCATTCGACTCGTCATCGTCGTCCTTAACCTCGGCCTTGACCTCAAAGCCAGCCTCGCCCGCTTTCGCTTTGGTAAACTCGGCCAGTTTGTCCAAATAGTTGGGTGCCATTTCATCCATGTCGTCCTCATCGCTGGACAGAGCCTCCTCACAGTCATCGCCATCCTCCTCCTCCTCCTCCTCTTCATCCTCCTGGGCCCTGGACTCGTAAGCCCTCTTCAAACCATCGAAGAGCAGGATCAGCGAGGGCACAATCTTGCCAGCTACCTCACTCAGCACCTGTGGCTTGGCGTCGCCCAACGAGATGAGTGTGCACAGGCCGAGGACACACAGTTTGCGATCGTGAATGCTGAAAAACGGGATGGTGTTACATCAGAATCACAGCGAGGGTGTCGTCACACAAGCCTTACCCCAGGAAACAGTCGGTGTCGTGAAGCCATTGTTTGATGAAATGCGAGCTAATTGGTTCGTTATTCGGCTGCGACATCTTGTCCAGAATGGAGAGCAGCAGCTGGGGATTGTAGTAGAGGGCCGCAATCACCACCTGGAGGCACATGGTGCGCAGCTCCGACGACTGAACCTCGCGTGTTAGACGCGACAGAGCCAGCTCCACAAACATGTGTATCACGGAATCGATTTGGCCCTTGCACTGCAGAATGATGACCTCCATCAGTTTGGCTGCATGACACTCTGGATCCTCGCCGGGATTGCCAGTGAGCATCTGTCGAGAGAGCATACGATATACGATAATGGTCACTGGTTCGAAGGGAGAGGGAAGGAGCCTGTACCGTTTTGCACATGTCGAGTATGGCCAGGAGGCGGTTCGGATTGGAGAGGAAGGCTGGTGTATCGACCGTCACATAGTTATGCAGCGCCGGCATAATGTCGATGAAGTAATCTACGCCATCCTTCTTGAAAACCTGATAGATCAGCTCCAGCATTTGCCACATTTCCGGGGAAATGGCCTTGCACGTCAGATCGTATACCAGAGAGAACGTTTCCTCGTAGAAGTCTGTGTCCCGAGCAAATGAAATGAAAGATTAAAATGATCAAAGATCAAAAGAAGAATCACCCCTTTCTCTCTTACCAGTAATGTTGTGCTGGAATATGTGACCCACAACATTGATGACAATGGGATGGAGATTGAGCAGCACCTCGGGATGCTCCTCCATCACACTCAACAGGGTCTCGATTGTGTTGAGCAGACTCATGGCGGTGATGGCCTTCTCATCGGATCCCTCTTCCGACTCGAGCACCTGGCTGAAAGTCGTGGCCAAATGCTGGCAGATCTCGGTGGCCACCGGCAGCAGCTGTGTGGTGAAGGTGCACACAATTTTCTGCATGACATTCGTCAGATCCTCATTCTCCGTCTCCCGAATGATGGTCAACAGCTCCTTGGTGATCTCCTTGATCTGTGCCTCCACATATGGCGGCGCCTCGTCCTGGGACGATAGGAACATCTGCAGCCCAATGGCAGCCTCCACTTTTACGGGCAACTCCTTGTCTGTCAGCAGGGCATTGGTGGTCAGCCGCATGATCTCTGCCAGAACTTGGGGATTCTTGATCTGTACATCGCAGAAATAGTGCAGCACCCAGCAGGCACGTGCCCTCATATGGCCAGCGGGATTCTGGAACTCGGGGAACACATATGTCGTCAGCATGGACTCCACTTGGTCCCTGTACAGGGCCTTCTTGAGAAGGACATCGGCTAGGGTGCCGATCATGTGCAGGGCTCCGTCCTTCTGCTTGTTATCTGCCTGCTGTGATGTTATGATCTGCATTATTGTGGCCATGGCCTTGGGCAGGATACCCTTGCGCTTCTTGCAGATGGAGTGCAGCAACGATTGGGCAGCCGGCACAGGTGTGGCATAGTCCTCAAATATGTCTGCAAAGGGCAACAGCAGTTAGCAAGACTGAATGCAATGCCATTCATGTCGTTTCTCTTACCAAACTTCAAGCGAATGTACTCATAGGGATCGCTCTCCCAAAGCTCCTGATCGGAGTCCGTGAAGGACATGATGGGAAAGATGACGTCCTGTATGACAGCCACCATATGGGGCTTGATCAGCTTCCAGGTGTAAGCATGGCTTACGCTGCAAGAGGTCAGTGGCTAATGTAAGCAAAAGGAATTGAGCAAAGCGAAAAGATACTTACGCATTCTTGAGATAGTTTAGCACATCGGTGAGGACCCGCGGCGAGACATAGACTCTGTTGCGGTACTGGTCGAGGATCTTGAGGAGCACCTCCAAAACACCCTGGCTGAAGGTCGGCAGATACCATTCAGAGAATTTTTGGTACTTTTCACTAACCACATTGCTGGGACTTCCATAGCTACACATCAAAGAAAAAGAAACTATTATTTCGAGTTCCTTCAATGTACGTTTTTCTGTTAACGCACCGCTCGAACATGCGGACCATGATGTGGAGGGCCCACTTCTTGGTTTTCCAATAGGGGAATTCGGTGCGTTCATCTTCATCCAAGTGCGAGCAATCGGGCACCTCGCGATCGGCAATCTGGCGACAGATCTCCATCCACTGCGAGAAGATCTCCTTGGTGATGAGATCCAGCGGCAGGCTGTACTGCGTGAGGGCGTAGTAGTTCTTGAGTATTTGTTTCTGGAGGAGAACCGACTGCTCCGACTGATCGTTGAGCAGCCTGATTATCAGCTGATATATCATCGGCAGAAGCAGATTCATGGCCTCATTGAGCGGTGTGCGCTCCTCGGACCGCTTGTACTCGTACGTCTTCACCAGCTGATACATGGTGAGCAGCGCTCCGTTCCAGCCATTTAGATCCTGGTTCTGCAGATAGATGCTGATGTTGTCCACCACCTGGGGCCAGCGACCGGGGAAATCGCTCTTGATGATGTGATTAACGCAGACGGATAGCTGAACCCTGCAAGGAACAGTTACACAGCCCAGAATTAGACCAAAATGAAATGAAATAGAGGAAAAACCAACCCCAAACCCTATCCCTATTGCTTACCTGATCAATTCGGGGGCATGCACAATGGCATCCACAATGGTGCCACGGATCATGGCCCGATCCTGTTCGTGTATGGAGAAGGGTATGGGTTCGCCCGGCTTTGCCTCGTGGTCCGACCAGCTGCTGTTGATCAGATTCTTCAAGTAGACGGCACCCGCCTGCCGCACCGGCTGCTCCAGTGTCGTTTGCATAACAATTTGCAGAATGGTGGGCACAAATCCAATAATTTTGTGTATCTGCGGGGGGAAATGAAAAAAAATATAAGAAAATGAAATGTAGACGATGTTGATTGTTTTCCCTATTTTTGCCCCGATTTGTTTATACAGCTGCTGCTGGCGAGATGAGTAAGGCGGGCGTGCCACAAGGGCCTCAAGTTAAGAGAATTATTTGCCGAAAGCATTACAATCCCGTATCGGTGGCACCCGCCGACCCTACCCAGAGGTGGATGAGGTGGAGGCATCACTTTAAATTCTGTTCACAATCCCCCAATGAATATGGTAGGGTGGCAGCAGAGCCATGGAACCGAAGCCGTGAGCAGCCGCCGGTGGTTGACGACAATTTGCCATAAATGCTGATAAAGTTAATTAACCAATAGAATTATGAGGTAGGGGGCTGGGAGGAAGACGAGCATGCAAATCGTTAGATGCTGACTCAGTCGTAATGAGCATGCCCATGGCACAGTGGAGCCAAAGCAATTGGGTAATTGATGGAACAAATGAAAACGTCTCTAATTAAGATTCTGTCCTCAGAGACACTGGAAACTAGAAACCCGCTCAATCTGGAAAGTAGATTGCGTAAGAATTGAAAATAAACTTGAAACTTTTAATGGGAAAAACATATTTCGCACGCACAGTGCCAGGAAAGGGCCAGCAACCAACCACCACACCATTCGCATACATCATTCTGGGAAAAAAATTACTTGTTGCGGTGTCAGCAATGGGCGATGGGCGCGCGGAGCAACAGAACTCCCTGCCACAAGGTTATTGATAGATGATTGGTAAAACCAATAGAGCTGGCTTCTGCTCTTTCTTCCTCGACTCGACCGATATCGGTTTACTATTGGATAGAGGCCCCATTACACCCGCTACACCCACATCCACATCCACACTCACACCGCCACTGACACCAACAGCAGCACAGACACCGACACCGACACCCACACACAAATCACTGGGCAATGCAATTGTAGAGTGAGAGGGATGGGAGGTTAAAAGCGAACAATTAAAAAAGCACATGGTTTTTGACGATGGCGCCACCTCAAAAATCTTTCACATTCATTTGTCGCAGGCATGGGGGCGATTAAGGATGAAGGACATACCTGGGCCAGTTGATCCTCGGCGGCCTTGCGCTGCTCGGGATTTGGATCAATAGTTGCGCGCAACAGTTCCGTCAGTTTTTGTGCCTCCATTTTCGCCTAGTCGTTGGTCGCCTCTCTCTCTCACGCTTATTTCCTATTGAATGCACGTTTTGCCGGTCGTTGCTGTTCCTTCGCACAGAACCAAAGCGACCACAAAGCGCCCGCGAGTTGCTCTATATGTTTCACAAATGCTACACAACGCCACTGCGAGGGCCTAATTGCAGATATATGCACCCTATATAGCTATACGGAAAAACGTGGAAAAGGCTTATGGGAGGGCCGCACACACTAGAGCTGGAAAAACATCGATGTTACCATCGATGCATCGATGTTTTTTCCATTTCTTAGGCATCGATTGTTTTTGGCGAAACATCGATGCTTAGCCTTAACGTCTTGTTGTCTCTTGTCTCTATGAAAGAAAAAACTAATGTTAACAAAAATCAAGACTTATTTTAAGATATATGTATGTATGTACTCTGGGAGTTTTAAGTTTCTGAAGGAAAGCTTGGAGCCATTTTAATGAAAATGATCTCAACTGAAAATGATCCCAAATGAAAATGATCTCAAATGAAATTGATCCCAAATGAAAATGATCTCAAATCGAAATGATCTTTAATAAATCTGTTAATTTTTCATATCTTTAATAATATATAATTTTTTGTATAATATTTTTTAATTTTTACAGAATTATTTTAACTGTTACCTCGGAAATCATCGATGTTTTTCCACCTCTAGCTGAATACTGACGAAGTGACACATCGACGGAGGTGTGGTTTAAAAATAGATAAAATTTGCTGATCACCAGCCGTAAGGACTTAAATTGTATTGTTGTGAGGCGTGAGCGACAGTAACACAAGCACAATCATCAAATACAATGACAGGCAGGCTACCGGCATGCGTAATCGATGTGGGCACCGGGTAAGTTTGGGCGCCGCCAGCGCCTGCGGGGGTCTCCAATTGGAAAAAAATAGGTCGTCTGTCTGATTGCGATGTTTACGTTTGCAGCTACTCGAAGATGGGATTTGCTGGCAACAAGGAGCCACAGTTCATCATCCCCTCGGCCATAGCCATCAAGGAGTCGGCTCGCGTGGGTGACACCACTACGCGGCGCATCACGAAAGGCATAGAGGACCTGGACTTTTTCATTGGCGATGAAGCGTTCGATGCCACTGGCTACTCCATTAAGGCATGTCGCCGCACTGATAAGATTATCGACATTTATTTCATTTTTTTCATCGCCTCTGCAGTACCCGGTGCGTCATGGTCTGGTGGAGGACTGGGACTTAATGGAGCGCTTCCTGGAGCAGTGCATTTTCAAGTACTTGCGAGCGGAGCCCGAGGATCACTGCTTCCTGCTGACTGAGCCGCCACTAAATACGCCCGAGAACCGGGAATATACGGCGGAAATTATGTTCGAAACATTCAATGTTCCTGGCCTGTATATCGCAGTGCAGGCCGTGCTGGCCCTGGCCGCCAGTTGGGCTTCCAGATCGGCCGAGGAGCGCACCCTCACCGGCATTGTGGTGGACAGTGGGGATGGAGTGACGCACGTCATACCCGTGGTAAATATACCGCCCTTACCCTCTCGTCCCATATCTTATCAGCAAATTCTTTTGTGACAAAATGTAAAGTATGAATTGCCTTGGAATAGCCACATCCACATCCATTGTGGTGTATAATATGAAACTTAAAATCAAGGCTTTATAAATGTCCAGCTCTCCTGGTGTCGCTTGTGTTATTTGATGGTGCAGTCATTGCATATCAACGTCCTAAAGATTTAATTGATTAAACCTCTCTTTCTTTAGGCTGAGGGCTACGTGATTGGCTCTTGCATCAAACACATACCCATTGCTGGGCGCAATATCACATCCTTTATACAGAGCTTGCTGCGTGAACGGGAGGTGGGCATACCGCCCGAACAGAGCCTCGAAACTGCCAAAGCGATCAAAGAGAAGCACTGCTACATCTGCCCCGACATTGCCAAAGAGTTTGCCAAGTACGACTCGGAGCCAAATAAATGGATTCGCAACTTTTCGGGCGTCAACACGGTCACCAAGTCGCCGTTCCAAGTCGACGTCGGCTACGAACGTTTCCTGGGACCGGAGATCTTCTTCCATCCTGAGTTCTCAAACCCCGACTTTACCATACCCCTCTCGGAGATTGTCGACAACGTCATCCAGAACTGTCCCATCGATGTGAGGCGTCCACTGTACAACAACATTGTGCTCAGCGGTGGCTCCACCATGTTCAAGGACTTTGGCAGGCGTCTGCAGCGGGACATCAAGCGATCGGTGGACACGCGCTTACGCATCAGCGAGAACTTATCTGAGGGACGCATTAAGGTTTGCTCACTTTTTCTCTCTGTCTCTCGAATGAGTCATTATCTGAATCGGTTTATATATGTTTCACAGCCAAAACCAATTGACGTTCAAGTGATTACGCATCACATGCAGCGGTATGCAGTGTGGTTTGGCGGCAGCATGTTGGCCTCAACGGTGAGTTAGGATCGACAGGAGAGGGAGTCCTTACAGTATGATGACAATGGTTATCCATTATTGTTTCTATTTACAGCCCGAGTTCTATCAGGTCTGTCACACAAAGGCCGCCTACGAGGAGTATGGTCCCAGCATTTGCCGTCACAATCCCGTCTTTGGCACCATGACATAATTGATCTGTTCCGGGTGATTTTTTTTGATTCGATTCAGTCGGTGCCTGTTCTGTCCAATGCAGCAGGTTCAACTTTTTTTAAATTGCAGTCTACTTTGATTATGTATTCCAAGCGCTAAAGTATTAGTAACGATTTTGTTTTTCCTTTTCCCCCTTATGTGTTTAGTTTTTAAATGTGTCTAAAAATTGTGTCAATTCTCTCTCTCTCTTTCCTTACGGCCAGTTTAAGGCTTTACGGCTAGTTTAAGCTTAAAAATTCTTTAAAAAAACAATTCCGATGTCGGCCCGTTTGGCATGCCACTCTGTAAGGTGCATTATTTCTAAAAGATCAGATTAAGTTCAGAAGTCTCCCCCCTGCCCCCTATCATCTCTACACACTTAACTCTCACATATATTATATACACATACGAAAAAACGCTGTACTTTTCATAGTAATATTTATAATTGCAATAACTACGAAGCGATAAAGGTTTACACAAAACAAAACGGAATGAAATGCAAAAAAAGACAAAGAAAAACCATAAGAAAGAAGAGATACGAATTATTGTGGAGAAATCTGTTTGTTATATTGATAGGGCGTAATTGAAATGGCATTAAATAAATCAATAAAACATTCTTTAAGCTCAAAACGTGGCTCCTTTGATCTAGAAGCTTGTACTGGAAAAGTTTTATTCAATGCATTGTTCATATGTTCTGTGTGTAGGTGTGGGTGTGGGTGGGGTGTGTGTGTTCTTTCAAATTGATCTAATATATGTATATATCATTTGATGTATATATATACATATATATATATATGTATAGTAATATATCTTTTCATATTGTATATAAATTTTGTGACGGTGTCGATTTAGCTGAGGGAATATAGCAAAAAGGTTTGGTGTTTCGAAAAAACGTTTTCAAAATTTTGACTTTTGAATAATTGACTAGTCCACATAGTCGCTGGAGCCCTCCTCCTCGTCGTTGCTGCTGCTCGATTGGGCGGCTGCCGTTTCGGGAGAGCGCAGATGCTCCGCAACGCGAAAGTTCTGCAGAAAGTCTCGCATGGCATCCATCATCAAAGTGAGCGACTGGTGCAGGCCAACCTCTGCAATCATTTCAGATAACGATTTTTGATACGCATTTGAATTATTAAATGGGGAGGCTGAACAAACCTTCGGCTTCGCCGTTGGCTGGCCTGGCCAGATGCTCTCCAGCTGCTGCTGCTACTGCTGCTGCCCCACCTTCAGCTGGCGCTGGGACAGCTGCTGCTCCTGCTCCTGCAACAGCCTGGGGCTGTTGTTGACCTGCCGCAATGTTGTTCAGATTGAACGATGGCAATAGGGATTGGAAAAACATCGATACAGAGCTGCTGGTGTTGTTAGTGGGACTGCTGCTAGATGAGGACTTTCTGCAAAGAACATATATACGTATATGGAATTTTTGAGGCGAGGTCTACAGCTATTGTCGTACCGTTGATAACAATTTACACTGTCTGGCGGTGGCAGTGGATCGTAGGTCATAATCGCCTGCTTCTCCTTGGCCACAAAGACGGCCAGGGGAACCTTCTCCTTGTAGTCGGAAAGTATCACATGCCGCAAAATGGGTCGTGGCGGAGTTCCGCTATAGCGCACGGATCGTTTCTCTTTGTATTCATTGACCACAGGGTCTTTGCTTTCGATGCGATCGAGTACGATGTTGACATTGGACTCCAGCCACGGCAGCACCTCGGTCGAACGCCAAACGACTCGAGCACGGCACACATACAAGCACACGAGCTGGTGCAGGGCTGGCGATTGACTGGCGGGGAGGGGAGGGAGAAAGCAATAGCGTATTAGATAGCGATTAGATTAAAGCGGCACCCTCTTCCAGGTTCCAGAACACTCACTTTCCCGAAACATCCGAAAAGAAATATGACGAGGACAGCACGCGCTTGTCCGTCTGCACCGACATCTCGTCCAGAAGTGGCCTCAACACAGCCGGGAACATGAGGAGTGCATATTGCAGAGCCTCGTTGGAGCGTTCACTGGCGCCGTCGAGCGTGTACAGGGCCAGGGCGTAGGAGTAGGCCATGTTGGGGAGCTGCGACAGATTTCGGGCGACATTGTACTCCTCGTAGAACTCCACCAGCCAGCCAAACTGTTTGCTCCTCAGGGCATAGTAGTCGATGACCAGAATCATGGCCAGCGGATCCGTTTCTGGCTGAAGGCTCAGCAGCAGCTTAGAGATTTCGAACGCTGTGCGGCTGCATGCGCGCTCTTCAAGATACTGGGCATGCTTGAAGAGCACAATGTAGAAGGAGCGGTTCTCCTGGCGACGATAGTCCAGGCGGCAGTTGCCCGATGTCAGGCTGAAGTTGATGTGCAGTGACGACTCCAGCAAGAGGAGGGCGCGCTCCAGCAGCTCGGCGGCCAGGGCAAAGTCCTCGGTCATCTTGCAAACCTCGCTCAGCTGGACCAGCGAGTCCACGTGGTAGGGGCAGCGCTTGATTAGCGTGATCAGAAATTCGGAATCGATGCGCTCCAGGGCAGAGAGAAACATGTGCTGCACTCCCTGATAGTACTGGCTATGCTCGAACGCGAACCACTGCACTGCATCGTTGCTGCTGCTCTTCGTCGAGTTTGAGGAGCCAGGCGACTCGATTGTCGGCAGCAGTTGCATCGTGATGGTGTTCTTGGTCAGCGGTGGCCAGGACTCCCTGGCCGTTACCATGTAGGTGGACTTCAAAGTGGGCTTCTGGCGGCCACGCTTGGTTCTGCACAAAAAATGTAGCCAGTTAGAGTGTAGAGACGCAATAGTTCAGTGGGGATCACTTACTCCACTTTGACCACCCGCTTGCCAAAGGTCCGTCGCATCTCGTTGTGCGAATTTAAGTGCCGCAGCTCCACGCTAAGCAGCTTCTTTGTTGCCGAACCGCCAGGAGCTCCAGCGCCAGTGGCAGCAGCTGTCTGCTGCTTCATCGATTGCCTGGGCACTGCATCGTAAACTTTGCCCAACAATGGATCCTTCTCGAAGTATTTGTCCTGCCGCTCGTTGTCCTCGCTGCTGATGTGATTACCGCTGGACTTGGCCTTCTTCTTGCGTTTCTTTTTCTTCTTTTTGGCAGCGGCACTGGAGTTTGGCAAAGCAGCCGACGGATGCTCCGTTTCGTTGTCATCCTCCTTGAATTCGCTCTCCGAGAGACTCAGGCCGGGCTGATTCAACTGGAATGGACACGACGTGGAAGAATGCGACGTTGAGCTGGGAGTTGCGGATTGCATGGTTAACACAGGGGCTGGTACGTACCAGATCAAATGGATTTAAATGCGATTTCCGATCTCTGACAGTATTGTAGTCCTCCAGCTCGTCATTGTCGCTCAATTCCTCGCCCTCTTCGTCGTCGGGTGGCGGCGGAAGCTTGTCAGCATCGCCCTGCAGTTTCTTCAGCATACGCGCGGACATAGTTGTAGACCAGCGCCTCAATATTATATTTTATTTAAAAATTTGACTATTTTTCGTACAAAATACGTGTGTTACAACAACAATTTGCGGTTTTTTTTGGCCCTATTTTATTTATTTTGTGTCGGACAAACATCGATGTTAACATCGATATAATCGATGTTAGGGTCCTAACTGCAGACATCGATAGTTTTTTTTGCCAGACACCGCTAAATTGAAAATTTTTTCCAATTTGATATTCCGTTTAATATTCGTAGCTAACTAGAACCCTCAGGCTTGAGCACATAATTTTATACAATAGATAAAACAATTTTCTACAAGACTGGCTAATTGTAAGGACTCTTTTTTTTTAGATTGTTTCTAAAATGACGTTTGAGCCAAGGTATAAGCCTTAAGTGAGCATGAAATGCGACGTAAGAAAACGTAAGTGAGCATGAAATGTCACGTCTTTTGGAAACTTGACTGGTGCTATCGACGTATATATACCCTTTTTCATTTAAATACTGTTAAAATTATTTTTCCTAGCTGCTTTCAAACGTAATTAATAGTGAATTTTGCACATATCTACATTTCTCGACCCAATAATGCATTTGATGAATTTATTATTATTAACAAAGCGATCCCGATACCCATTTTCAGTCTTTATAAAAAGACCAAAAGCCGTACAATTTTCTGAGATAGAGACTTACTAGTTTCTGCACTAATTGGTGCCTAGTAAAACAAACTTTTCCTAAATTCTATAATACCCAGGTCCTAAAGGGTATGAAAATGTTGCTATTCCTTGAAATTGTTGTGGGACAATGTCGCTCGATTCGCGACACATGTTGCTGGCCCATACAAAAAAATGCTGCCAACGGTAAAATACGTAAGTGAGAGTGAAATGTAAGGAAAATTGTTGGGATGAAAAAGGAAATTGTTGGGATGATGTTGCCTCCACAAAATCCCTCAAAAAGTCCCAGAAAAAGTCCCAACAAGTACGGCAACAAAATTTCGGTATTTTTTGCAATTCGGTTGAGTTTCAAAAAAATTCAAAAAGATACGTATACACAAGAGAACATTATTGGTGGAAAAAAAAGTGAACAAAGTGTGAAGTTATGCTATGGATAGATATTTCAAACGTAAGTATTAAATGGCATTTCTACATGATTGGGTTTGCACAACGGGGTGAGTCAATAGTCGTTTTAAAAAATAATGGAAAATACTAGAAAACAATTTACAAGGTGTGTGAGCTACGCAGGGTGGCAAGAAAATCAGTGTGACCACGGACTTACTGATCAAATATACGGTCTGACCCCCAGAAAAAGACCGTCTTATTTTCAAAATGTACCGCAATTATAGGATTATAGGATTCTGACTTTAATGTAAACATGCACAGTTCAGATATAAATGTGAATATATAGTTAAAGAATATGAAATTGGGAAACTCCTACAACTTTGACTTGGGAATCTTCATGAGTACCCTAGCTTGTGGGCCTTCTGAAAATCTTTAGCTTGCCGGTCATGTCAGCCAATGCTACTATTATTTTGCAGGTCGCTAATTTTGAACTGGAATGCAGCCTGCGTCTTGGAGACAATCTCGGGGGATGGAAGAGATTAAATATTCTGAGAGTTTTTGTAGATATCACGTCCTGTAGTGGGAGTGGACGCACAAGAAGACAGCGCTCCCCGTCACGCAGACGTAGCGCTTCAGATCTGTGATAACGGCTGTTTCAAGCACTTCATCGACTTCACTTTAATCGACAAAGAGCTGGCAATGATTACTGTTAAACTGTTAAACAACGTCACTCTACAACACTGCTGCCGAAACATATCGAAAGGAAGACGAAAAGAGAACACAGTAAGTGCATGAAAGTTTTAAAAAAACTAAATAATATAGTATACCCCATAGCAGATGGCAGCCAACTCAGGCGAACAATCGGCCGAGGCCCAGGGGCTGCTCTGTGGCATGAGCAACCATTTGCTAAAGACTCCCAGCGTCACAATTAAGGCTTTGAGTATTCTAAATTTTGCGCGCAAAGTGAATGCGGAACTGCAGCCCGATACGAAAATATGCAAGGATTGCTGCGACAGCCTTGTCAAGAACTACTTCATGATGATGAGACGCAGGAAGAATCAGGGGAATGAATCCCAAACTAAAGCAGCGGCACTGAAGATGGCCCCCGAAGCAGCCATACATCGGCGCTTATGCGGCCTGGGAAAGCACTTACTGGTGCTTCCCAACTGCACATTTAAGGATAATTCGAAGTTGCTCGGATTTGCTCGACAGATCAATCCCGAACTGCGACGTGAGTCGGTGGTCTGCATGGTGTGCTTCAAGAGTATTGAGAAGATTTACAATTTAAAGAAAAAATATTTACGGATGTGCCACACACATAAGGTCGACGACACTATCGACATCTCCGACGAGAGCTCATGAACTATGTAAACCTTGCGCAGTTTCAAATACCTAACTATTATTTTTATCATTTTTATTTCTTTATATCATTAAAAATACATACGATATCTAAAATTTACATCGTATTCTTAAATTGTTGTCATTTTCAATACATTGGCCTAACAAAAAGCTATGCTGACTTAATATACTTCAGAAACTTTCCCACACCATTGACCTGAGCAATCTCAATCGGCAATTTCTTTACATCGTGAGTGCCGAGAACTTCGCATAGTTCGTCCATATTCCATAACCCTATTTACTGTTTGTTTTTTAGCTCCAACTACTGTGTCAGCTTCGTCCAGAAGTTCGATGTGTATCGCATGTGGCTTAGCCTCGGAACCTCGGGCTACAATGCTCAGGTGGAGCTGATCAAGCGGGCCTCACCAATGCTACGAGTGCACACCAAACGAAGATTAACTCCAAAATAATTTGTACATGGATATACACGGTAATTACACTGTTGATACTGTCGCTGAGCGCCTAAGTGAAACTGTCATCGGCTCACTGAACTGGTTCCGTCAGAACCAATGTGAACTGGCACAGACTGTTTGAATTTGAATTCAAATGTGGAATTCGGTTTGCCATGAAAGTTCCGTAAACTTCACTTTAAAAAGAAGTAACTTTGTGAACATAGGAAACGACTTGTCGTCGCGTCGCCAACAAAATTGAGAATATTCGTAACACGCCCGAGACACAGAGACATATTTAACACAAATTTGTTAAGAATTGCGAACGAAGTTTTTATTTTTGTATAATACGCTTTTGCGCCATGGACACGCTGCCCGACGCGGTGGCCCAGGAGTCACCCAGCAAGTCGCGTCGCCCGCGTGACGTACTGGACTGCGCAGTGGTGGTCGCCACAACGCCCATGAAACCCAAAGCGTCCAAAGTGGAAGGATCCAAGAAATTGAAGAAGAAACTGGAGATGTTCGAGTGCGAGAATCAGTCGCTGACCAAGACCATCAGTGACAAGAACAAGGAGATTACGGCACTGAAGCGATCCGTGGACTCGCTCAACGATGTCCTCAATTCGGTGCCCATTGACGAACTACGCTGTAACTCCTCGATAGCCACCACCAAGATACTGGAGCTGAGCAAGAAGAACCGACAGGTGCGCGCAGAGTTGGAGCAGATGAGGAATCGGGTGGAGAAGAAGGACCAGCAGATCGCAAAGATGGAGCGGGAGCTCAAGGCCAGCGAGGAGAAGATCCAACAGCACCAGGATATACTCAAGAAGGGCAGCTCGGCGGAAGAACTGCAGGCGAAGCTGAATGCCATTCAGCAGAAGCTCTTTGAGTCGCGCAACAAGAACACGGAGCTGCAGAACCAACTGAAACTCGCTCAGAAGTGCCTCCAGCACGAGATCGGCGAGAACTGCAACATTAACATTCTGGCCAATAATCTCAATCAGGCCAATTGGCGCGGACGCGCCCAGCAGATCCTCAATCTGCAGCAGAAGGTGCAGGAGCTGCGGGCCCGCGTGGAGTTCTACGAGGAACGGATGTCCGATCGCTCCGAGTATGCGCCCATTCCTGTCGGCTCGGATCTGGATAGTGCCTCTGGCTATTCGCGGACACCCCGCATGGCCAGCGGCAGCAGCGGCGGCGGCGGCAGCACCTCCACTGTTGATGCTCTATGCGGTAGTGCCACCTTTGACCGCTTCACGCCTGGGGTACGCAAAAACGAGATCCTGCACCAGGCCAAGGTGGAGGCATTGGAGAAGAACATCGTGGAGCTGCAGTCGCAGCTGGAGGAGCAGCGCAACCGCACCCTGGCGCTCAAGGTGCGCAACAAGACGCTGAACGAGGAGGTGGTCAAGTACAAGATGCGCTCCTCGGAGCTGGAGGAGCAGACCGACTACAATGGCATCAATATGAGCACCTTGGGCGAGAAACTGGACCGCCAGCGCTTCCAGTACGAGACGCGTCTGGACGACATGCGCGCGGATCTGGCACGCGTGACGGAGGAGAGGGACAATGTCCGACGACAGATGGAGGAGCTGAGTGGAATGCATCTCGAGCTGGAGACGGAACTCAAGCAGAAGGAGGTGGCAGTGGCGAGTCTGCAGGATATGGCGAAGAAGCTGGAATTGGATTTGCGTGCACTCTCCGGGGGATTCCTATTCTCGTGTCGCGAGTTTCGCAAGGTAATCCCCAGCTCTCGCTACCCCATCGCCCTCTCTCTCTCTCTCTCTGTCTCTCTCTAAAATCTCTTTTTCTTCGATGGCAGGAAGAATTTGTGGGCATTCTGGATGCCCTGGAGGTGGAGAAGAATCAGCTAATGCTCCTCGTCAAGAACCTCAACGAACGTCTCTCGGTGGAGCGTACCAAGAGCGAGGGCCTCCAGGAGCAGAATGCCAAGCTCAAGGCCCGCATCAGCCGCCTGGAGGCGAAGATCAGGGAAATGGAGAAGGAGCTGGACATCCAGTCCGATAAGAAGAAGCGCACCCAGCGAATGGCCGAGTACGCCAATTCGCTGAGTCGCACTTCTCTCAACGGATCGATTGGCTCCTTCTCCTTCGAAAACCAATCGCTCTATCAATCTGCTAGCACCCTGAACAGCAACATCTCCGCGGAAACAAAGACAGAGGATCTGAAGAATCAGTACGTTCAGTATCTATCTATTAACCCTATCAATCCCTACTTCATTATTTGCTCTTGCTGTAGATTGGAGCTCGCCCAAGAAAAGATCGCCATGCTGACGGAGAAACTTGATTATGTCACCGAGGAGAAGATGGCCGATGCCAAATTGTTTGAGGACACCTTGCACAACTCCAAAGCCATCATTCTGGAGACCATTAAGGGTGCCCAAAATGAGGCTAAAACCTCTGGCGGTGATGTTGGGGCATCCCAAAAGCTGCTGGCCGGCTTGCCCGAGCCCCCCACCAGCGACAGCCTCTAGAAGCTGAGAGAGGCCTCCTCTTCCACACTCCACACTCCACACTCCACACTCCACACTCCACATGATTTCTTTATTTTGATTGTTTAAAACTTTAGTTCTGTTTTTTGGGGAAACACACATACACACACACGAAAAGCAAACAATTATTCAATTAAAATGTACAAAAAAATGTTGGGAACCAAAAAACCAGACAGCGATTGTTTTCCTCCTTTCCTCTTGGCACGTCGCGTGTCATGCCACGAAGAAGCCTGCCCATGCGCCACTTGGTGTCCCTTGGGGCAAAAGGCATGCATTGGTTTTAAATGATTAATAATCCCTGATAATAGCAGCAAACATTAAATTATTTGTATAGATTTTTATTTGATTTGTAACACATTCACAAACAATAAAAAAGGGAAGCCTTTGGCGGTGCTTCTTTCTTTGCTGCTCTCCGCTTTCCATTTCCATTTTGCGATTAGAATAATTCATTTAATTGTTAGTCAAGAGAGAGTCCCTCCTCTCTCTCTCTTTCTCTCGAAGCATAGCATTCAATTCAATTCAATTCAATTCATTAATGCGTATACGTATACGAGTAGTAGTATTTAGTATGTATGAAATTGTTATTAGTTTTTATAGCTACTATTCATGTGTGGTGTGGTGTGGTGTGTACTGTGTTCTTTGTGAGAGTTTTGTTAATAATAATACAAATATCTGTATCTGCATCGTATAAATATATGTAGCTTGACTTTAATTGCTCCTCAAATCACATGGATAAAGAATTGTTGTTTCGTTTCGTTATTTGAAATTCGTATTATCGATGCTATATAGCATATACCCATCTATTCATGTATCTATGTATGTATGCATGTTTGTAGATTTATGGTCTGTATATGCTATGGTATGGTATAGTATAAGTATAAGTATATAGTATATATATATATATATATATTTAATTGATTTATTAGTAAATTGGTTTGTATCTAAAAAAAAACATGTTTTAGCAAATTAAAGGCACTTTTTCAAATATTCTCCTTCTCATGTGAAACGCAACACTTTTCTAACACTAGAATACAACATATACTCGTAGATCGTACATCGGAATATACATACACATATATATATATATATAATGTGTGTAGTATATAGAAACATAAACAATATTTATATACTTAACAAAACATACAATTATCCCATTAATAAAAAAAAAAAAAAAAATACATACAAAGAAAAACAACAGGAAGAACAGGAGCTTATCGGTTTATCCGTTTCTCCGTTATCCGATTTCCTTTTTCTTTTTGGATAAATTGACAAAAATTGTAGGGATAACGATATGCGCAATCTGAAAAATCTGATCAGGCTTCATGCATGATAGCAAAAGACGATGCTTTTAAAAAGCCCTAGAAAAACATTATTATTTGAAGATATTTTTGTTTTTTTTTTGTTTCTTTCTTTAGAGAATTTCTAATTAAATTAGAAGAAATTTGTAGTGTTTTTTTTTTTCATTCTTTTCCAAAGCATTATTTTAGCTATCTATATGGTAGATATATCTGGTGATATCTGTTGTATATGCTGATTGGTTTGTGGGCTGGCTATGTATACCATATGCCATATCTAATTATCTGATTAATCAGCTGTATATATATATATATATCGATCAATAAATATCTGTTGTATCTAATAGATTTCTGATTTCTGATTCCGTTCAAGGGATTCATTTGCTGTAGATAAATGCAAACTGTTGGCTTGTCGCTTGGTCGCTCGCAAGAAAAAAAAAAGTGTGTGTGTGTGTGTGGGGGGGGATATATGTACATATATCTAGATATACATATATCCACCACCACCATAGATCGGCCTATTCATAGCTGAAACGTAGCTGTGGCTTGGTTTTATTGTTGCACGTCTCTCTGTCTCTGGTTTTCCGATTATCCTTTTGTTTTCCCTTTCACTTTTTATACAATGCTGATTTTGGCTATATATATGTATGTATATATAATCTATATATATATATATATATATTCATATTTTATCGGAATAATAATTTAGTGTGGTACAAATTTTGGATAGGATAGGATCCGATCGGATCAGCATCCATTCTATTCCCCGTCGGCTCCTCGGCCGCTTCTCCTCATCGACGTCGCCGCCGCCTGAATACGTGATTGAAATATGAGTAAATGTCCTGCTCGGGCTGCTGCTGGTTGGGATTGGGCGGTGTCTTCCGTAGCAGCTCCTGCTGCTGCTGCTGGTGCTTGGGGTCCATTTGCGGATGATAGTTGTTGTAGTGCGGATAGCCATGCATGTCGTAGGGATTGTGGTGTCCTCCCACAGGCGGACCTGCACCCGCTCCTCCTCCTCCCCCCACTCCTACGCCTCCTCCTCCTCCGCCGTGCCCTCCGTGTCCGTGGTGTCCCGCATTCTTCATCATGAGATGGGTGTGCATATTCCGATCGGCGAGAAACACATTCACAAAGAACACGAGCACAAGGAGGATGTAGAGCAGGCAGACGAGGATCACCACAAACTGCTGGCGGCAGCAGCAGTAGTAGAACATTCCCTATTATATAACCGCATGCTCCACATAGTTGGCGGGCAGCATGCCGGTCTTTCCCGTCCGCTCCACGCGACCCGTCATCCAGCCAGAGTCGATCGACTCCAACTCGTAGATGATGTCGCCCTCGCGGAAGCTCACCTCATCGACGTCCTGCGCCTCATAGTCATAGATGGCCTTATAAAGACGCTGCAAAGGAATAGAATTAAAGAGTGTGATGGGAGGCCCCAGGTAGGTATGGGATCCTTCTTCTACTTACAGAACTTGAAGCTGCGCTCTGGCGCGATTGATTCGCCTGCAGCGCGGAGTCGTACGTGGGCTCCTGGCGCATCTGCTGCTGCTGTATTTGTTGCTGCTGCAGCTGCAACTGCTGCTCCTGCTGCTGCATCTTCTGCACCTGAGCGTAGTACTGCTGATGCTTCTGGGCGTGGGCCTGCTCGGCGCCACTCAGCGAGCCATAGATCCCGTTTGCAGGATCAATGTCCGTCACAGAGCCAATCCGCTTCGGGTACACACTGTTGCCTACAGATAAAGATACACAAATGCGCATTGAGGGATGTTCTTTGAAAGGATCATGTCTGGGACAAGGACACAAATGACTGAGATGATGGGTTCACACATCAAGCGGACTATTGAACTACCAGCTAGCCTTCCGCCGCCTCCGTCGCCGTTTACTTACCGCCTCGCTGCTGCTGCTGCTGTTGCTGTTGCTGCTGCTGAGAATCGGAGCTGTAGACAAGCGTGGTAGTGGATCTCCCAGAGCCCTGCACCACCCGTGGGCCATCGGTTAGGGGATCATAGTCGGCAATCTTTCCAATGTTGCCGCTGCTGCCTCCAGGTATCATCTTCTGCTGATGGCTATGTCCATTGACCACATTCAGGGTATTCTCCGAGGGCGTCACCGATTGATAGTTGGACGAGGTATACAGGTGCTGTATGGCTGATCCCGATCCCGCTACCGATCCCGATCCCCCTGCCGATCCAATTGCTGTTCCGCTGTGCTGCTTGTTTCTCATCTGCTGCTGCTGCTGCTGTTGTTGCTGCTGCTGCTGCTGCTGCTGCTGGCTTATGTCGCTGTTGCTGTTGGTGTTGCCATCGTAGACACTAGTGTTGGCCACCGATCGACGCATCTGCGCTGGCAGCATCTGCTGGGATCCGTTGTTGTTGCTGTTGATGCTATGATAGCTATTGACACTGCCATTGCTGGTATTGTTATTCAGGATGCTATAATGTGGCACAGAAGACACCGATGACACTGGAGTGGTATTGTGCTGCTTCTGGTGGTACTGCTCCACCGAATCCACAAGAGAATTGCCACTGGGATGATGCGAGTTCTGGAGTATGGCCGATCGCATCTCATTGTAGGGATTCACCTGCTGTGGCTGCTGCTGCTGCTGGTGCTGCTGCGATTGTGCTGTGGGATACAGATGTGACGATTGTTTAATGGCTTGCTGCTGTTGCTGTTGCAACTGTTGCTGGTGTTGCTGTTGGCGCAGTGCCTGTGGTTGCTGGTAGTGTGCATAGGGATCGTGTTGTTGTTGTTGTTGTTGGTGTTGTTGTTGCGCCTGTCCCTGTGCCTGTTGCTGCTGCCTCAGATTGTTGCCCTGTTGCAAGTGTTGTTGCTGTTGTTGCAGTTGTTGTTGGTGTTGCTGTTGTTGTAACTGTTGGTATGTGGGCGTTATGGCCGCTGTATTGTATTGCTGATGTTGTATGGGTGGCGGTGGCAGTGTCTGTTGCTGCTGCTGTTGCAGAAAGTGTTGTTGTTGCTGTTGTTGATGTTGTTGATGTTGTTGCTGGTGTTGCAGTTGCTGTTGTTGCTGGTAGTGATGTTGCTGCTGCTGCTGCAACTGCTGCTGGTGGTGTTGCACGGTTGCTGCTGCTACTGCTGCTGGCGGTATGGGTGATGTGGCTGTGGGTGCATATTGCGAGAATTGTTCAGCTGCCAATTGCTCAGAGAAATATTCCGATTCGTCTACGATTTCGATGGGTTTTTAGTTGGTTTTTCCACAGAGTTCCACAAAGTTGTTTGGTTAGTGTTGTACAATGTTGGGTAGTGTTGTGTAGCGTGTGTGTGCGTGTGTGTGTGTGTTTGTTATCGTTAGGTTAACGGTAGTTCAGAAAAGCACACAAATTATGCGACAATTGTCGGTTGTGGTTCGATGATGATTGTAGATTGTTGTAGATTGTTGTTGTTGTGGTTGTTGTTGATGGATGGGGGGCGAGGGGGCAACAAATGATATGCAATAAAATCCACAAAAACATAAAAAAATAAAAAAAATGTGTGGAAAACAAAAAAAATAAAACAAAATACAAAGAAAACATAATTATAATCAATATTTATAACAATGTGTGACAGTTGTGACGCGTAACGCGCATGGAGGTGGAGAGGAGAGAGAGAGGGAGATGGAGATGGAGAGAGAGACGGAAATGTGATGGAAATTGTTGCAAAACGCATCACGCACATGCAGTAGAGAGATATGTAGATACGAGTGTTGCACAGTGGATGAAATGTGATGGAAATTGTTGCAAAACGCATCACGCACATGCAGTAGAGAGATATGTAGATACGAGTGTTGCACAGTGGATGAAAGACAGTGTTGTAAATTAAGAAAAGTAAGTAATTCACTAAATTTGCATCACTTTGTAACACTACAAATAACTTTAGTGTTGCATAGCCATGGATCTGCAGACATCAACAATCGTGCATAATGGCACTTTAATGGAACACCATTCTGCGGATAGCTGCCGAGTGTTTTTTGGAACACTTTAAAACCACTGTGACGCCACTCTAATATATCGCTATTTAACCATTAGTTAAGCCTCGGTGCAAGCTGGCGATTGCTATTGCATGCTGATGACGTCAATTGACAATTATAAACACATTAAATCAATTGAATTCCAAACATAAATTAATTCCAAGGGAAAAACTTGAGCTAACAAACAATTATCGCACACGAGCGAGCGAGCAGGCACACAAAGAATAAAGCATTTGGTAGATACAGAACAGAGAGATACAGGATCAATGCGAGTATACACATTCATATGTATGTATTTATGTGCATATGTAGATGTAGATGGATAGATAGATATGTAGATAATGGAAGGAAGTAGAGGGGCAGGGCAGAAAGAGGGCAAGAGGGTACTTGAAACGGTACTTACTGCTGCTATCGGAAACCTCAGCGGAGCCGCGCTGCTTCTCCATCGCCGCCTTCTTCTCCAGATCCCCGTGATATGCCACATTCGATATGTGCTTCGTGTTCTGTTTGATTCTTAGCGTTTCCGGGTCATCGGCCACCTGTCATACGAGAATTGTGAATGGGGGGTTGGGGGGGTTTGGTGGCAGCAATTAGTACAGTTATGAATGTGGGGGAGGTACGGCGTACGATGATACCTGTGTAAATTTGCCTTTGGCCTTCTCAAAGTCCGCATGGTATTTCACATTCGATTGGATCTTGGTGTTCTCCGCAATGCGCTTCAGTTCGGGCGTATCAGCGATTGCCGTTGCCTTGGCCTTGGGTATATGCCTGTCGTCCGAAAAAGAGAGAGAGAAAGAAGGAGGAGAATGATAGAGTAGGGTTGGATGTTGGATGCTGGTTGTTAGCTGTGGGCTGTTGCCTGCTGTTGTTTCTGTGGCATGCATGCATGCCACACAGATAAAATTTGTTCGCTATACGAGTACTGCCGCTGCCGCTGCCACTGCCCCGCGGGCCATCTCATCCCAATGCGGTGAACAATTTTCTATGCAGCTGGAGATTCACTCGGATTTCAGAGAGCCATGGGAGTGAGCGGGGGGTTGGGGGGTTGGGAGGACCGCTGTCCGCTGCTCCAGGGCTTGAGACCATCCATCTGGTCTCCCAGTTTCCTAGTCTCTGATTTCTGTTTTATTCGTGTGAAAACCTCTGACCTCTCGCTCCGCATAGTCCCCCCAGCAGCTGCAGCTGCCACAGCGGAGGAGGTTTTTTC
This sequence comes from Drosophila azteca, assembly GCA_005876895.1. Taxonomy (NCBI): domain Eukaryota; kingdom Metazoa; phylum Arthropoda; class Insecta; order Diptera; family Drosophilidae; genus Drosophila; species Drosophila azteca. The sequence goes on along the minus strand of VCKU01000014.1, from coordinate 4,123,253 downwards.
GTTTTGTTTTGTTTTTATCAATTAAAACAGCAACAGCCACAATTTTTGTGTGGCTTGATTTTGAAATTCATTCACCCGCCGGCGACTAACGGTCCAAATGCCAGAGATTTCTCTGTGGCTAAGTGGAATTTATCAAAAATATAACCACAGAATAGTTTTGAGGTTTGATTTTTATGGTTTTACAGTTAGCCAAGAGATCTGCACAGACATTACTTTGCCCACTCTTTCCCTCTCTCTCTCTCTCAAGCATAGCCTATGAGAATAGCGGAAAAAGAAGGCTTTTACAGCAAAAGCAGCCAAAGAGCAAAATGCATTGAGCTTTTGCTTGGCAGAGAGAGAGAGAGAGAGAGAGAAGATACGCTTGCGTTGGCAAGCAGCAGAGCAAAGCTTCCAGTGCGCATTTGATCAACACATCAGCAGAGAGAGCTAGAGAGCAACCGCAGCCAAGAGAGGTTTAAGCGAAGCAAAGCAAAGAGAGCGAACAATCAGAAGAGTAAGCCTTGAGGAAGGAATCGAATACTCATTAACTTGCACTTCAATTACAACTAAATTATGGACACGAGAATCCCAAAAGTATGCCCCACATTTACGAGCACACATATTAAACCATAATTCATAAACTTTCAGCACACACTGTGTGTGTGTGTTTACTGTTTACTTACTTCACTGTTATCTTAATCGAAATTGATGAGAGAAAAAACAAGAGAGAAAAAAAGTGGAATAAAGAGAAAAGTACAAGCACAAAAGCTGTGATATTTTATGCGTGTCATATACACACACACACACAACAGCATTTCCCCCCACAGAGACTAATACATCAATTTAATTATTGTTATTGTCAGCGGCAGAGGGCAGAGCGCAGAGCGCAGAACGCAGGAGAGTGGCCGCCGTAGCCGTAGCCGCAGCAAAGGGGGCAGCATTTCGCATGTGTTATACAAAAGTAATCATAATGGACAAACACACACACGCGCATGCATGCAGCGACATGCACGAACATGCAGGCAAAGGCAAAGGCACAGCCACAAGCTGCCATTCATCCACTCATAGGCGAGACCCGCGACCCGCGACCCGCGACCCTTTTCCACTTTTTGTGCCCGCGAATGCAGAGAGAGTACTTTAACCCATCGGTGGTCTAATCGATCGATCGATCGATCGATTGCTGTGGAGACAAACAAATCAACGGAACTGATAACTGAACACAGAACAGCACAGAACGATAGCCACACACCAGAGGCGGTAGCAGAGGGAGGGGAGGGGAGGGGAAAAGAGAGGTTGATAAACTTTTATAGAGTGTTTGTTTCTGTGTGAACGAGCACCCCCTCCTCCATATATGTATGTACCCCCTGTAGCCTATAACCTGCACCTACACCTCTACTACCATACATATGTACATATATGTATGTATTTAGCTGCCCCCCACCCCCGCTAGACCGCACTGTAAACGTAATTGCATGCAAGTCAATTGGCTTTATATAATATTTATGGCTACTTTACCAAAGTTCTCTCTCTCTATCGTCTAATCGCCGCCACAGCTGGCGCCCTGACCAAGCGCCGTCAAGTGCTGCTGATAAGTAGGAGGGGAACAGGGGGCACTAGGAGAGGTGTGGCTGACAGAAGTGTACCGGCGGAAGGCAGTGGAGAGAGGAGAGAAGAGAAGAAGAACGCGACAATAAGCTGAAATTGCATTGGAATGTTAGGCATTACATTGAGACACGCACACCGGCATACGTTTACGTGTACGCAGCATATGGTACGGTACCACAAAAGGTGACCAGTGATAGATAGTGGATTGTAGTACAAGGCCGTTTAATGTGACCAAAGCGTGTGAGCAACAGCAGGGGCAGCAAGCAGCAGCAGCGGGAGGGAGGAGCAAAAGAGAGACCACCGATGCATGCAGGTCTATTTGGAAGCAGAAACAACAAATGACAATCGGCTAGTCGAAGCTGTGATACCCTTAAAGAGCAAGAGAGAGAGAGATAATGCAGCTAAGGCAGCTATCATTATGATAGCCTCTTTTTGCGGGGTAGCACAAGAACAGCAGCAGCAGCAGCAACAAGAAGAGCAACAAGGAGAGCACTAAAGCTTTGTTGTAGCCATAAGCTTTGCTTTACCGTTGGCTCAATACGACAGACTGAAAGAGAGAGAGAGAGAGAGAGAGAGAGAGAGAGAGAGAGTGACAGCGGGAGAGCAGGGGAATGGTCTGAGAATGGAATGGCAAGTGGAGTGGGGGTTGGGAAGGGGTTCATAAATAAGTACAAAGCCAAACGCAGCAGTAGCCACCGCAGAGTGCAGCGTCCGCCGCATTGCCGTTGCACATTTGGTCCGGTCACACACACACACACACACACACATTGTTGTTGCTGCTGCTGATGGTGGCACATATTTCTGCTTCTGCTGCTAGCTATGCTGCTGCTACTTCTGCTGTTGGTGGCAACTCTGGTAATGATGACATAACAATGCTTAAGCGCCCGCCGGCGACATTGGTGGACAGCAGCAACAGCAGCAGCAGCAGCAGCAACAAGAGCGGCGAGCAGAGACAGCAGCAGGGCAGCAGTGGATGTCTTCAGCACGTTCCCAATAGATCAACCCAGCAGCAGCAGTGGCAGCAGCAGCAGCAACGCGGGGCATCCGTGGTGCAACATGCATGACACAGACACACAGCAGAGGCGTGTCCGTCCATATCCATGTCCATATCCATGTGTGTGTGTGTGCGTATGATGCAATTGTTTTTGCTGCTCCTTATTTTTTTTTTTATTATTATTATTATGTGGAGCTTTGGCTCTTGTTTTTTTCTTTTTTTTTCTCTCTCTTTTTTATTATCAAAAGAAGTTTAATTTATTTGTAAACAATACACAAACAATGGTCGTAAGAGAAACCAAACGAAACGAGCAGAGAAGAGAAGAGAAGAGAGGGGGGACAACAGAGAGAGGGAACAACATGTGGAACAGTTTTTTCTTATTTTTTTTGTTGCCATATTTTGTTTCTATCTCGCTGCTACGCAGAAATACTGCTACACTGTGAAAAATATGTGGATATTTCAGCCAGAACGACGACCCAACATTCTCTTATAGACAGATGGATTATCCATCATCTCCCATCATCTACAGTAAATTTCCTTCTGTTCTCGGAAGAAAATTTCCTGTCTTTAATCTCTCTGCTGGAATTCCCTGAAATTCCCTCAAGAATATTTGCTTCTTGAATCCCTTTCTGCTTCTCCAACTCCTCTCTCCGGAAGAAACTTATCTTCAAGAGGAGTCCCCCTGCACACTCGCTTTGAATCTGCGCCAACCCCCGACTCACTCGCCCCAAAATAGTTTGTGGTCTCTCTAGGGTATCTCGCGATGTCCAATTCCATTCGCAATGTGTCGCATTTCCATTTCCATCCTCCTCCTCCTCCTGTCCTGTTAATGATTTCCCAACGCAAATTGCTGTTGATGTTTGAAGGAGAGACCTGGATTCCTGCCTCCGCAGCAAGCAGCAAGCAAGCGCTGGACGGGACGGACTACATCATGTGGTGCGGTTGCTGTTATGCAGACCACACCACCATCCACACAACATCCATCTATCCATCCATCCATTCATCCATCCATCCATCCAAACAGAAACCCAGAGCCAATGCTCCGCCCATAACCCACCATTTACTCCGCTCTGTTGGGACGGTGGGGGTTGGGGTGAGGGGTGAGGGGGAAATGAAAACTGTTTGGACATTCATTGGATGTCAACATATTTTTTCTGGTTTTCAGTTTTAGTTTATTTTGTTGTTGCATGTGGAACAGCACAATCCCGAGAGCTGGCTGGCTGGCTGGCAATGCCACCGATTGGTGTCCAGTTACCACACCAGTTACCAAACCCCCACCCATCCCCCCCTTTACACATCCATGACAGTCTTTTGTTGTCATTGTTCTTGTGCAATGGATCTACATCTAAACTGTGGCAGGGAGACAGCAGTAGGAGGAGGAGAAGGGTACTGACTAATGATAAGAAATTGATCAAAGATGGATTGGGGGCAGTGGCTTCATTAAGAGGGAAACGAACGGGGTCTGGTCTCCCCTCCCAATTACTCCACGTTTTTGCTTAATAGCACGAAATAGCCGAGTGGCACTGCCGCATGACAGGCGACAAGTTCCTAAGAGAACTGTAGCTTTCTTGCTCTCTCTGCCTCTCTTCGCTGCCAAATCTCTGCCCGCGGAAGCTTCGTTTATGCCTCGTAAATCCCTCGCTTATCCTTTTCCTTCCAAAACCATACCCTTAATTCCCTGAATGCACGAATTTCATTGCATAACTAAAAGAGAAATCATTTCACACATAATTTACGCGAAAAGCGTTCAAAATTGAAAATTAAATGCATGTCCATTCCCCAAATGCGATTATCCATCCATCCCAGTGTCTGCTCCGTGTCTGCTGCACAACCTTCCCCTTCCCCTCCCTTTTCTGTGGGGGGTTAAACTTTTTTGGCATTGGCCCATCAACGCATCCACAAAAACCTCATCATTATCATCATCGTAATCGTCGTCGTTGGGGGCTGGTATTCATTCTGTATTCATAATCCGTTGCCGGAGAGTCAATCAAAGTGAATACAAAAGTTCGAGTGTATTCACAGCCGCAGAAAGAGAGTGAGAGGGGGAGGGAGGACACCCCTTTGCCCCCTGCCCCTAACATCGCATGTTTAAAGCTTTTAAAGAAAGACAGACTAGACCCCTAGGAGGGAAAGGGAACGAAAGGGAAGGGAAGGTAAGGGAAGGAGGTGGAGAACCACTCCCACATCTCACATTTCCACATTTTGGAATATTTCGGAAGCGACGACTCCACAAATTTCGTTTTATTTTTGCATACCAAAAAAAAAAAAAAAAAAGTGAGACAAAAGACAAAGCTCTGTCTCTGTCTCGGTTTCTGTTTTGGTTTTTGTTTCGGTTTTTTTTTTTTGGTAATTGAAAAGAGGTCGCCCCCTCCCCTATGCCCCCTATCAGGGAGGGAGGAAGGGAGAGGCTTAAGTAATCAAGCGAATATATAGGTAATACCCCATATAATATACATGTACCCCTCCCTACCTACCACCCCCTCCCCTTCCGTAACACCATTGTTTGGTGGCTCTTTTAAGCCGCATTTCAAAATGAAAGTAACAAAAAACCACATAAAAAAACACAAATGAAATGAATGAAGAGAAGAGAAGACAAGGAATGTGGCACAGAGAGAGGGAAGGGGGTAGCATACGAGTATATGTGGGTGTGGGGGCTTGGGGGGGGTGGGGCATGGCCATGGTTCACTGGGTTTTTATGTTAATAAATAAATGCCAATGATATATGTATATGTATATGTATGTATGTAGGATCCACCCATCATTCGACAACAAAAAAAAACGACGAAAAAAAAACAAGAAGAGTTCATGTTCTTATTCCTGGGGTTTTCCTCGTTTTTTTCTCGTTTTTTGTATGGCGTTTTTCCTCGCAATGAATGCGAATGAAAAGCCCGGAAAAAGAGGACATTGTAAACATCTGTGTCGCTTCCGCTCTCCCACCATCTCTCCTTCCTCCATCTCTCGTTATTTTCTAGTTCAATTCCACAACTAAAATGTGAAGGTAGCCCCCCCTCCCCGTATCCTCCCTCCCTCCCTGCTCACTGCTCTTCGTCGAAGGTAATGTAATGTAATATATTGTACCGACTGTACCGAATGAATGCCTACAGGATCTACGAGTGTGTGTGTGTCGGTGTGCAATTCTTGGCATGTCCGGGCATGTCCTTTCCTGGCCTGTACCCCGCGTGCCCCCCCCCCACCCACTTCAAGTGGCAACACAAACACTGACAAAAGGCTTAGGCCTCGGCCTACAGGACGAACTCCACTCCTGGGACTCCTCTGACTCTGGACCGTGGACTTTGTACCGTGGACTGTGGCTTCAAGATGCAATTAGGGCATAGAGAAAGTTTAGTTTGTTGGAAAACGACAACAAAATTTCAGAGAGAGAGAGAGATCCATAAGATGTTCCAAAGTTCAAAGTTGTTTTGCAGAAAAACACACACACACACACATACACAGGTTTCATCTCTCTTTTGAATGGAAAATCTCCGCTCCCCCCTCTCACAGAGCTTTCCTTTGAATTTTTTGAATACTTTAAGGAATAGTCTGGATTTCGGCTATTTGTAATGGAACGAAAGACATTCGATTCCGAGTGCTTCCTATTTTTCTTAATTTTGGAATATTTATGCTTTTTACTTAGGAATTTTCTTTCTTGAAAGTAAAAGAGAGGCGGGTAGGCGCGTATGATGAATCTCCACCTCAAGAGTTCTTTTGGAATCGTCTTCAAGAAAGATCGTTCTCTAAGAACGATCTGGCAAAAGGGGAGATTCTGGTGAAAGTTTGTAGCCAAATTGTGGGAACATTTGTGGTGGCCACGACCCTAGAGGAGGTCTTCGAAGATGGAGCTCTCGAAGAGAGTTTAAAGGATGATTCTGGAGAGAGAACTATATGTCTGTAGGCAGGTTCTTTCTCTTAGAATGAGTTCTTCTAAATAAATCCTTTTCAAAGATCTTTTTCCAAATTATGTAGATCTGTCTCTAACAGACGATTCAGAGGTTCACTATTTATGGGATCGTAGGAAAAGATCGTAAAGGAAGATTCTAGGGGAAGATTCTAAAAGAAGATTCTAGAGGTATGTATATAGAGAGGAAGGTTCTAGAGAAAGATTCGGTTTCAAGTTTTTCCAAGAAAAGTGGCCACACATTTGAGAGAGGATCTTCTTCCTGTACAACAGGACATTCGGGGCACCCTCTGGCTCATAATTTATCAAAAATATCAAGAAATGTTCAGCACTTTTCCTGCCTTCACCCAAGGGGCGGCTGCCACCTCGCTTTTAAGCCACTTCCTTTCCACTATTCTTTCTTTCTTTCCACTCCTATTATTCAATTCCATTCCTTTGTGGCCATAACTTTTCGGGCTCCTTCCCTTCCATCTGCCATCTTCCTGCTGTCTGCCTGCTGTCTTCCATCCATCTTCAATCCAATTACCAATCACAGTAGCGCCCCTCTTTGGGCCCACTCTCCATGCGAATGCGAGTACGAGTACCAGTCGGAGTCCGAGGTGCGAGCTATGAAGCTACGGAGTTACGGATCTTTGGAGTGTCTAGGGTGTGTGTGTGTGTGTGTGTGTGTGTGTGGCCCCAAGTTTAATTGCATGTTTCCCTCATTTACCACGAGTATCCTGCGAATGAACTTCATAATTTATGGCCATCCCCACCCCTTGACCCCCTCCCCCCCAGGGGGAAGTAGGAAAACTATGAAAACTTTGGCTCGAAATTGGAATCTTTGAAGAAGCGAAGAGGAACACGAAGAAACTTCTCAAGCAATTATAAAATGCAAAATGGGAACCGAAATGCAAGTGGAAGTCTCTGTTCTGCTGTTCTGCAGTTCGGGAAAAGTCCAGGGCAAAATCTAGACCAAACATAGAGCAAAGAGAGAGAGAGAGAGGAGTAAATCCCCTCCTCTCCATAAGTAAAGGAAGAGGCAAGTCGAAGACAGACAGACAGACAGACGGACAGCCAGAAGAGTCGTGTGTGTACGTGGCGTCACGTAATCGGGGAGCAGCAGCATAAGAAGGAGCCTCTGTGGGGCATGTGGGGCATGGGGCATGCAGCAGCACATTTCGCTGATAGAAGGTGCAAAGCGGTTCGAGGAAATGCAGTGAAAGTGCCAAACGGAAAATGGGGCGTTACCGCCCCAAAAGAGGCCAGTCACCACAAGGTTTTCCTGCCTGCCTGCCGCCTTTTCACATTGCAGAATTTATGCAGCAGGCGATGACATCACTGAAATGTTGCACAAACACAGAGAGTCGTAGGGGGTAAGGGGATAGGGGGGTAGGGGTGGCACACACTGCGCAATGGAGCTAACGGACGCATAACTCAATCCGCATGGAATTTTTATTCCCGCAGCGGTGGCATCCACAATAAATCTGCATTAGAGTAGCAACAGCAGCGTCAGGAGGAGTAGCAGCGATCGGTGGCAGCAGCAGGACCTATCCCCAGGAGGATACAACCAATTTCTAGTCCCCCCCCTCAGGCCTTTGGCTCAAGGCCAACGAATGCAGCAGCAGCAGCAGCCACTGTCACGCACTGCAGCAAAAAAAGAGGCAGAAACGAGAGGAAATAGGGGAAAGAGCAGGGAGGCAGGAGGGGAGTGAAGTGAAGTGGAGTCCAGAGTCAAAGTTTTGTCCGAATACAAAGCAAAACACTTGCCCCCGCGTCCCCCTGGCCCCTCGAGTGGAGAGTGTGTGGCTGTCGCTGGGTTTGTGGCAACAATAAACATGACAGAGCAACAGGGGGGTGGTATGAGGTGTGTGGTGTGGCAACTCCCCATGTGGCACACATTCCCAACGGGAGAATCGCGATTTGCAGCGACAACAGCAGGAGCGGCAGGAAGCTAAGGAAACACTCCTTCAGGCAAAACCCGCCTTCTGTGTGTCACGGGAAAGCCCTTCCCTTCCCTCCATCCCTCCCTCCCTTCCTGCACTTTGTGTCTGTGTGTGTGTGTGTGTGTTCACGTGTGAAAACTCAACGATTGGGAGAGCTGGGAAAGCAGCGGGAACCTGTAATAGAGGACCCTCCATAGATTTCGCAGGCAGGAACTAGTTCTCTGTAGATGTCGCACTCTGGCACTAGTTCTCTATAGATTTCGCAGGCTGTAACTAGTTCTCTATGGAGTTCAAAGGCTGGAACTAGTTCTTTATACGTTCAAAAAAGTAACGATTCGATCCACAAAGCGGAAAGAACAAATCTGATTCGATTAAAGGTCTGATTACATTCTGAACTTTTACTGAACCTGAAACACCTTCTAAAGAAACAGCTTGAACGTTTTTGTCGAGGCACACAAGTTGCAAATTCAACAAAAGGGTTGTCTTCCTCTTCAGCCCTCTATCTCTGTCTCTGTCTAGTTTCTAATCTCAACAACTGCATTTCCGCATTCCAATTACTCCCACTCGTGCACTCCCCACCCCCTCCCCTCTGACTTGTGGGCGACCATCTGCTGCGCTTTCCTTGGTAGAAAGGTGATACACCCCCTAAATGAGGGAGGAACCAGTGACTGTGCTCCCACCCCACCCCTAAATGCAAAAAGCAGCTGCAGTTGACGGGGGGTGGTGACTGGAGGGGGGGGGGGGGAAATTTCGAAGAAACTTTGCCATTTTCCAGCAAAAACGAATTCAGTCGTACTCTTATCTGTGGCGATACGAGATATTGTACCTTCCCCCCACCCCCTTCCCTGCGGTAGTCTCATCCAATCCCCCCCACTGTGTCTCTCTCTCTCTCTCTCTGCCACTCTTTCGCACTCTTTAGCGATTAGATAAACGACACTAATGAAGATTGCAGGAGAATCGCAGGGAGGAGGGGTTAAGGTATGGGGGATGTACAGTAAATCAAGGTTGACCAGCCAGGCAGTCAGTACCCCCCCCCCCCCTCCCCCTAGGAGGGGTTATCCATCACATTTGCAAAGTGGGCAAAGAAAAGTGGGGCTGAGCGCGCGATAAGAAGTGCGACCCTCGGGGACGTGATTGCCCCAATGGGGGGTGCCCTTTGGGCTGATTGGCGGGGGGTTGTTGTGTGGTGGGGTGGCTGGGTTGGTGGGTATTTGGGGCTATTCTCTCTGTACTTACGCCTCGCAGTAGGGCATCTTGTTGTAGCCCTTGTAGGTTTTCATATTGAGCGTCATGCCGCATTCTGTGCATCTGAAACACGTTTTGTGCCATGTCTGGAAAGGGAAAGAAGAAAACGAACAAAAATATAAGAAATGAAATGAAATGAAAGAGAGTAGAGAGAAGAATAGTAAGAGAAACCGTTGAGAATGCAATATTATTATTATTATTATTAGTATTTGTTGCTGTTGCTGCTGCTTTTCTTTGGGTTTGGCTTTGGCTTTGGTTTTGGCCCTCTGCTGTTTCTGCCGGTTTCTGCTTGTTAGCCCAAATTGGTGCTAGCCTCTGGAAGCTAACGAACAAACTCCACTCCACTCCGCACCACTCGAATGGGGTATATATATATTTCCAAAATTTAATTGGCAAAAAACGAAATGAGAATAGAGAGAATAGAGTGGCGAAAGAGAGAGAGAGAGACAAGAGCATCCCCAGAGAAAAGTCGACAAACTTTCATCTGGAAACCTTTTCCTAGCATCTAACCAGCATCGATCAAGGCCAGAAGGAACGCTTTAGGCTAAGCTATAGGCCACTCTCTCCCTTTCCCCAGCTGCTCTGACCCGAAAATCCAACAACAAAGTACACGCCCTGTACAGAATTCAACCAAAATCAGGGTAGAAAAACGTAGAAATACCGTGAAAACCTTGCATAAAGTTCAGCTGCGATCAAGGCTTGAGATAAGTCTAAAATTCTAGATAAACTAAAGATAAGCCCATGATTGTGGCTGTAACCTTCAGTGGAACATGAAAAGAAGATAATGCTGCATGGCGCATATGCCGTATAATCCCTAGATAAAGCTCTATTTATGGATGGCAACAAAGAACTCAGCATCCCAGCATAGAACCAAGGTGTGAAAATGCCAGTAAAAGGCTAGCCAAAAACAGCAGATAGCAGGGTAGATATCTAAGGTGGTAGTTCTGGTTCCTGGATGATATCTCTCAGACAGTAGTACCCATAATCCATAGCCATAGCCTTGGCCATAGCCATAGCCATTCCATTCCTGGATGACATCTCGCAGAGACAGACAGCAGGCAGCAGTAGGAGGTACCGTTCCATGGGGATAACTGTTGAGGATAAGACCAGTCGAATCGGTCGGTTGGGTCGGATGTAGTTGCATGATTTGTGGTGGTGACTTCTTGGCAGATGAATCTCTAAGCAACTTGCCACAGACAACTGCAGACAAAGAGAGAGACAGAGAGACAGAGAGCAAGAGAGACAGGGAGAGACCAAGTGAAGTCGTAGTCTGATGGAGTTCTTGGCCTGAATGTAGTTTGTGTGGCTGTGGCTCTGACTGTGGCATGTGGCATGGCAACTCCAGCTGCCTGCCTGCCTCCTGCCTGTGCAACGCGTTATGCAAATTTCTGCCAAAGAAAACACTCTCGAAAACCGCAATCCAAGGGGGGGGATGGGGAGGGATGGGAGGTCAACAAACGATTAACTTGTCTGCGGATTAGCAAGAAAGCAAGAAAGAGAGGCAGAGAGATAGAGAGAGACAGTGGCAGTGGCAGTGGCAGCCACAGAGAGAAAGATACAAATATATTTCCTAATTGGCTTTCAACGCGCGGCGGCAACTGGAAGCTGTCGCAAAAAAAGGCAGAAAAAGAAACCCGTTTAAGCCACAATTAAAAGAGAAAAAAGCAGGCAAGCAGCGAGCAACCAGAGGCAACATGTGTGATAGTTAATTGTTATTTTGATAGTAAGCAAAACGCTTGCTTGCCACATACCACATTCCACACCCAGAGGCACCCAAAGACTCCCTCCAGCCGACAGACAGACAGACAAACAGACAGACAGAGCGACTGAAAGCTGAAAGCGAAACAATCTTTTGACCTGCTCCCCGAAATAAATCATCAGATTTTTCTTTTCTTTTCCGCAGCTCGCATTTAAAGCTCAGATTTGTTTGGACCGGGCCAAAATGCCCTGGCGCATGCGTAACAGGGGGAGGGCCACACAGGGGGCTAAATGTGAGGCAACTACCGTTGGGAATTCCCCAAGAGAACGAGTGAAAGACAGCGAGAGAGAGAGGGAGAGAGAGGGAGAGCTTCAATAGAGAGAAAGGCATGCCCAAGGAGAAAGAATTCCAATTCGAAAGATTCTTTCATGACAGAAGAAGAGCAATCCTCAAAGCATCTCCGAAAAAAAGGCAACAGTTCTGAAGAAAGTCTTAAAAAAATTAGGGGAATATTTGATGGTAGAAATCTCTGTAGAAAGCATAACCTTTCCAGCATTTCTTTACGTTCCTCATATGAGAGAACCAATTTCCTGAAGGAACAATCTGCGTATAAAGAGTCCTCCCTCGAAAAGAAAGAATATCTGAACAAAGAAGGAGGGTTTCTATGAAACAAAAGTTCCAAAAAGTAGAAGAATCTCTGAAGAATGTTTGTTTAAAGAATAAAGGCCGAATAGATCGACTGATAATGCAATTACTATGTACGCAGATCTCGAAAGTGTCTCGTACATTCGTTTATTTCGATAGAAACCTTGGATCACTACTGTACTGAGTGTATCCCATAAAAAAGATCACTTTCCCAAGGGTGCATCCCCCGCCCCCACATCTGAGCATTGTCTTTCCTTTCTATCTGGTTTTTAGAGCTGTCGCTGGGTGCTTGACCACATGAAAATTTCATTTTCATTTTCACTTTCACAAGACACAGCAGCAGCGACAGCAACAGCAAAATGCATTCACCACCAACAGTAGTCGCCTCACAGTAGACCCACACACAGATACAGATACAGTTGCAGATGTAGATACAGATACAAATGTAGATGTAGATACAGATGGATGACATTATTGTTTCCATCTGTGTATGTGTGTGTGTGTGTGTGGATGGGTGCACACATGGGATGGATGGATGGGGATGCAGTGAGGTAATCGTTTTGGCTGTTGGTCACTCACTCACTCCCAATCCCCTGTCTCCCCTTTCTCGGCGCACCCTCTTGTCGTTACAGGGTATCTCCGTCCCTCTCCCTCTCTCTTTCTGTCTCCCTCCGTTGCATTCCATTTTCAATGCTCGCTTTAACCCACTTTTTGTGTGGGGCTCAACATTTGTGCGCTTCTCGTCTTGATTTTCAATTTGCGGCTCAATTTTCACACACAAGTTAAATGGTTTTTTGTCACTCGAATACTGCGAATACCCTGTTTTGTTTTTCACTGGAAGAAGGGAATGATGAGGCAGCAGAGAGGAAAGAATAAATCTCCTAAAAGTAGAATTTCCTAAAGGAATCTACAAGGGCATGAAGCATTTTCCAAGAGGGAAAGATCGATGGGGAGAAGAATCTCTGACTGAAAGAACACTCAAAAGAAGGAATTATCTCCCTAAAAGATCAATCCGCGAAGGAAATACATTCTGGAGCAAAGAAATATCTTCAAGGAAGAACATCTGACGAGTGGAAGATTCTGCTCATGGAATGGAATTGCCAACAGAAGGCAAGAATCTCCCAAAGAAGAAAGAATCTCGCAATGAAGGAAATGTTTACCTAGGAAGAAAGCAACTGCCAGGAAAAAAAGAATCTCCAGGGAAGGAATAATCCCCCAGGGAAGGAAGAATCTCAGAAGAAAGAATCTCCCAAGGAAATCTCCCAGGGAAGGAAGGGAGATCCCAGGGAAGGTAGCATCCCCCAAGGAAAGAAGATGTTTCCCCTTATTTTCCATTCACTCCCATAAAACGAGGTATCAAACGCTTCGGTACTCGCGTACCCCTAACCGTAGCCCCCTCCGTTTTTGGGTGTTGTATTTCTGTTGTTGGATTGCTGTTGCAATTGTTATTGTTGCTTCTTTTGGGGTGCCATTGTTATTGTTGTTGTTGTTGTTGTTGGTGTTTTTTCATTGTTTTTTGTGTTTTTTTTTGTCGTGGCTGACGGGGACGACTTGGACGTGGACGACGTCGAGGAGGAGGTGTTAAATTTGCATTCGAATTTGCACGCTTTCAACGAAAGCGCTGTTTGCCGCCAGATGATAAAAACAATTGGCATGAGCCACGACGGAATTGGTCAAAGACAATGGGGCCCAAAGGGGGGGGCAGGGACTGTGGCTAGAAAGAGTGAAGAGTGGATTGACGACGACGCTCGGATTACTACCTTTTCGGAGGGAGTGAGTGAGGGTTGGGGGTTGGGGGAAGCAAACTGAATGACAAATGAGGGCAATGAGCAGCAAGCCAACAACAACCACAACAACTACAACAACCACAACAACAAGGGGCCAAAACACGAACAAAAGGAACCACAAAAATTGGTAACAAAAAAAAACCAAAAACCAAAAACCTATTTATAAAAGTCCAAATAAAAAAACGTAGACTCTTCAAGTGTCAAAGTGATTTCTTTAATTTGCATAGAAAACCCCCCCCAACCAGCAGGGGGGAAGGGGAAGGGTGGAATTGGAGCAAACCAAAGCAAACCACAAAAAAAAACCTCGAAATGAGAGCAAAAGATTTCATTTGTTGTTGTTGTTGAAAGCCGATGAACTTTGGGTGATAAATGGTACCCATAGGGTATACCTTTGGGAAGAGCTTTTCTTTCTTATGGAGAAGGTATGGGGATGGGGAGGGTTGTAAAGAAAGTTGCATTTCCTGTAGGTATTTATTTCACCTTTAAGTAGAGATTTTCTTAAAGGGTTTTTCCCTTCTTGTGGAGGCCATAAATCCTCTGCTTTTGCCTTTTTGTCGTTTGCCACAAAACGTGGCACTTGAAGTGCAATTGAAAGGTACTCTCTATTTTTATGAATGCTTTTCGCCCATTCAATTGTTTGAAGGAGAAAAAGAGGAGAATGCAACTCCCTAGGACTCCCTAATACCCTTTAAATATCGTATTTCTGATGATTTCTCATCCTGGGATGCCCTTTTTGTAGCTTTTGCTGGAATCGAATATACCCTTCACCCTCCAGGCACAGGGTAAGGGGTAAGGGCTATGTACATATTATTTCTAAAGCGAATTGTCCAAACTTTTTAGACAATAAACATTTCAAATGGAAAAATGGCAAACACGACACGAGACTTGAGAGCAAACTGCAAGTCCGTCCAGGATTCGCATTGTTGGGTACTTCTCCTCCCCTCTCTCTACTCCTGCTCCTACTCCTTCTCCTTCGCACTAGTTGTTGTTCTTTTGTTATTTGGTCAAGAGAGAGAGAAAAAAAATTCTATGGCCATTCATCGAGACACTAAACATGGGAGAGCGAGAGAGGGGAGAGGGAGAGAGGGGAATGGGTCCATTGTCCGAATTCCCACTTTTCTTTAAGCACAAATTAAACTTTGACGTTCGATGGCGCTGTAGAGAGGGGAGGGGGGAGAACAACGTTTAAAATGCCGTTATGTATGGCCTGGTACCGTTATGAAACACATCAACAAAATGAAGTAGTGGCCTGTGGAAGCAGTGGAAGCAGTGCTACGCTCTTCTCCACAACTTTACATGCGAGATTAATCATGATTTAAAATCGCTCTCTCCATCTCTCTCTTTCTTAGCTCTTTCCCGTTTTATGCGTTGCTGTGGCATCCATAGAGCGACTAATGAAAACAGCAAGAAGACACAGTTAAAGAGCGAAGCGAAAGAAACAGCAGCAAATGGAATGGTAATGGTCAAAGCAGCAATAGAAAGCGCAGAGAGGGGATGAGAGGGAGGCAGGGAGCAACTACTGCCAATAGACAAAACAGTAGAAAAGAGCTGTGTGCCAGTCAAAACAGTGGAGTGCTTTGAAGCTGTATATGGTAAAGCAGTAGAAAGAACAAGCAGTTCAGAGCAGCAACAGTTACCATAAGCAGTAGGAAGAAGAGAGCAGAGCAGAGCAGAGCAGTGCAGAGCAGTGCAGAGTAGCATGAGTAAGCAGTCGAAATGGAGGCAAAGAACAAACGAAGCAGTCACCATTTGCTTCCATTGACAAAAAGCAAAACGAAGGAAGAGCAACAACAGCAATTCCACGCAACCAACCGTCTCCCTCCTTCCACTTTGCACACACACACACGCACACATACACACACCAGCAGCAGTGAATCATCCGCTCTCCATATCTCTACGCCGGCAATAGGTTCACCCGAAAAAACAAAGCGAAACTTAAGCAAATTGAGACGCCACACTGCCCCCGCCCCTCACCCCCTCTCTGTCGCTATCTGTCAGCAATAAACGCACACCGCTGCAACAAGCAATACACGAAATTAATAAACAAATTATTTGGTTATTTTCTCTCAGATTCGCTCAGATACGAATGCGCGCATGAAGAGGAGTACGTGCAAATATGTGCGAGAGGAAAAAACAATAATAATCATCATGGCAAAAAACAAAAAAACAATGCGATTCTAATCAATTTTTGGTTATTTTGGATCTCGTTTACCGCTAGCGGCAGTGCTGTGACACGAGAGAGAGAGACAGCGCGAGAGGGGAACGAGTGGAACACGAGTGTGGGGAGTGTGGGGAGTGTGGACTGTGGAATGAGGTTGAAAGAGAACATGATCCATATGTTTTCATTCCATGGAGATTTCTTTCCTTGCTTTTTGCTTGGGAACCGAACCGAACCCACACACACAGCACACAATACGAAGCGAAGAGATCTTTTATCTTGAGGAATGACTTCAGATGTTAGGAATGTATTTTTTTTATTTTGCCATAAGTACACTCATGTACCCCTCACCCATAGCCATAGCCATACCCATAGCCATATCCTAGCAAATGATATAATAAATAATTTCACAATTCTCGGATCGCTTTATCTTTTGTCTCGTTATTAAATAAACTTAAGAAACTCTTTAGAAATGTTCAAGCAAAAAAACACTGAGATTTACTTTGGGAGAGAGAGAGAGTTGTTATGAATAACGGAGTATCTTTCCAAGATCTGAGGAACAACAGCAATCCATGAGATATTGCAACACCTGGGGACACCTCTGGGAGTTATTATCTACCACCCCATATACCCCCCCCACCATACATATGCCATATAAGCAATCACTGATTTCTGTTCATTATTTCCAGTGTTTCCCGTGTCTCCAATTGCAGTTAATCTCTCCGCTGGCCAGGCCTGGCCTGTCTCGTCTACATGTAGGAGATTGCGTCACTTCTCCCTCCCCCTTCCCCCCTACATCAGAGGCCCAGGCCTTGTATGCATACATATGTATGTACATATATGTATGTATGACGGGTGTCTGTCGTCTCTCTATGGAGATGTAAATGAATGTAGATATTGGGTGTTGTTTGTTGTTTCAGTGTGTGTGTGTGTGTGTGTGCATAATAATTGCAGTGCAAATCCACACATCCAAATGCAAAAAGTTCCAGTTTTCAGTTCCACAAAACTCAAACTCGAAAGACAAAGGCGGACCCCAGCCACAGGCCCCCCCCCTCCCCCCTCCCGCTCCAGCCCGAAGTCGAGCCAAAACTTTGTCTGGCAACTATGACACCCTCCAACCCCCCCTCCCTCTCCTTCTCACTTGGTAATTATCTTAAAGTAAAACAAAAACTCAATTGAATGAAATTGAAACATGTTCGATGTACGGATCGGATCGGATCGGTTGGGATCTCCCCCCCCCCCCCCCCCTTGCCATCAATGGACGGATCCCGCATTTTCCAGCAGCGTGTGAAAATGGGAAAACATGAAGAGCCGCAAAGAGCGAGGGAATTGCATAAGCAAACACTCACTCACACACACACACACTTAAATAATCGAACAAAATGTTAGATAAACATTCAATTAGAGACTTTGACCAAATTTGGGCTTTAAACGACAAAACGGGGTCTGGGTCTGCGTCTGCTGCCCCTCCCCGCCCCTGCACCCTCCACCACCCAATGGAAAAACAACAATTAAAACCATTTTCAGTCATTTGCTCAACGCTCATCAAAAGTACAGTTGTTTTTGTTGCTGCTGTTGTTGCCACTGCTGTTGATAATGACAATTATGTCATGTGTGTGTGGAGGCCACCATATAAGGCAGATCAATCAGCTGTGAAAGAGAGAGAGGGAACATCAGACTGGGTCTGGGGTCTGGCATTGCAAATGTGCGACAAAACAGGGACAGAACAGGACAGGGACAGACAAGAATATCAATCAGCTGTGAATAAGCGAAAGAGCGGGCGGGTGGGGGAAAGACACAGAGAGACAGATCGATCAACTTGAGCATGAGTCATCAGGTGAACTGCTTGCTGAACTCTGCTTTACAGTTTTGCACTGCACCAGTGAAATGACAATTGCGTTTTATTTGTCATTTGAAAACATTTCCATTTATATTTATGTATATGGCATTGTCTCCACCTTGACCTTATAGACAGTCTGTGGAGATTTGTGGCAAATAATACGTATACAGCAAACGGCAGACAACGGACGGCAGACGGCAGAGATTCGTGTGGTAAGCAGAGCGTGGAAAGGCGCAGAGATCCATATCCGAATTCCAAATTCACATTCAGAGCGTGTTAAATTGACCAAAAACTTGAACTTTATGCCAAAAACACACAACAACAACAACAAAAACAAACAAAAGACGAGAAAGAAAGAGAAGAGCAGCAGCAGCAGCAGCAGTGGCGATGGCGATGGGCGATTGCGGTGTGTGAGAGCTTTGGCATGGAAGCTTAAGCTTAAGAGAGGGAAAAGAAGCAGTTTAATTCTGCTTCGTCGCTTTCACTTCCGCCTCATCAGCTGTGCTCCCCTATCAACCGTATGTGTGTGCCTGGTGTGTCTGTGTGTGTGTGTGTTTTGGATATGTGCCCCGCCTACCCTCATCATTTACAACTTCCAAATATCGCAGTCAGCGTCATTAGTAGGCAAAAGTAGTAGTAGGAGTAGGAGTGAGAGTGGGAGTAGGAGTACACAAGCAGAAGCAGAAGCGCACGAAGAAGCCATTTCCAGAGGCGAAAGCAATGGGCAGGGGGGCGTAAGGGGAAATAAGCAGTCGTTGAAGCAGTTTCATGGGACCAAGCAGTGCTGGTTGCTCTCTATGCAGAGGAAGAAGCGACAGCAGCAGCTGCCAAATGCAAGTGGGTTTTGATTTCACGTGTGGGGCGAGAGAGAGAGACAGATAGAATGAGAGGAAATTCCCCCTTAACCTCCTCTCTAATGTACTCTCACAGACTCAATGGCAGCCGTCCTCCACCCTCTTCCTCTTCCCACTGCATTTGCAATCAAATGATGTCTGTTTACTCTTCTCGCTAGCGCTACTCAAATAGGGAATTACCAACTTGTTTCATTCGGAGCAGAGGCATATTGATATATGTATGGATGGATGGATAGCATCTGTATCTGTATTTGTATCTGTGCAGGCGGATCTCACAAGTCTAACGAATACCATATGCTGTTCCCCTCCACAGTTCTCACAGAAAAAGTCACTCAAGGACTGTAAGAAAGGGTGGGGAGGAGGAGGAGGATAAGGCTAATTGGAGAGTGATTTGTGTGTGTTTGAGAACTATTGTTTGGGAGGATCACTGAAGAGAGAGAGAGCAGAGCCCGAAATAGAGATACAGAAACCTGCTTCCTCGCCCACTTCCTCTCATGTCATTCTCCTGTACCCCGCACCCGCTCTGGCACCCAACACCACACACCATCGCACATTTGCTTTTCGCTTCACTCAATTAGCAAAGTCAATAGAAAATGCCAAATGCCGTTGGGCGGTGGGTCTGCTCTTCTCCCTCTCTCTCTGTATCTCTCTATATTCTGCTGACGTTTTTACATTCTGTTTGTTTAATTTATAAACGTCAAAACTTCACACATTTGCACTCCCTCTCGCTCCCCGCCGCTCCGCCCCGCTCCAGCAAACTCCTCCTTCCTATCTCTGTTCAAACTTTGAATTGGATTGTCACATGTTTCACTGGAAGACACACACCAACACACACACATACAGAGAGAGAGAGAGAGAGAGAGAGAGAGAGAGACAGATTGGAATGAACTGCAATCTGCAGCAGTCCCTTCCCCACTTTTGGAAAGGAACCGATTTGATTTTTGCCTAAAAGATTAGCCAAGTGGTTAAAAGTTTTCCCATCCAATCAGAGAACTTAATATTGGAATAAAGCTTGCCATTTAATAATTAATTAAGACAGAGAGACGGTAAAGAGGATTGGGAGGTAGATGGGAGAACACACAATGAGAACAAGCAACGAAACTTTTGTATGTGGAGCACACACACTAAGAGAGAGAGAGAGAGAGAAACCGAATGCGGCTTGAGGTTAAATGTAGAGCAAAACTGAATAATAGAAGAGATTTCGCTGTAAAAGGAAGCGCTATTTAAGTGACAACTGGAGCAAAAAGATAGAGGAGAGGAAGTAGAAAACAAAAAGCGGAAGAAGAGCAAGACCAAGAGAGGGAGAGGGAAGCAGAGGTGGTGGTGGGGGATAGCGTGAAGAAACCTCAAGTGCAAGGCAGCAGCAGCAGCGACACAAGAGTCAAGCAACCACTTGAACTTCTCTGCTTCCAACTGCAACACCCTCTCCCCTTCCCTCCCCTCCCCTCCCCTCGCCACTCGCTATCCCCATAGAAAATGCAGATGCAATAAAAGAGCTAAACATAGCCACACGCATAACCCCATCCCCTGCCCCCACCCCGCCACCCTGCTGCATGCAACCCCATGCCGGGGATCAATTGGCTGATGACGAAAACTCATGCCATGCAAATGCCTCCAATAAAAGAAAGAAACTATTGCCGCTGCGCCGAAACTGGGAATACCCTTCCAGATCGATCCCTTCGGGCCTTGCCAACTGCCACTCGAAAATCACAGTACTCTCTTCTCTCCCTTCAGCAGGGAAGAGAACGAAAAAGAGAGCAGCAGAGCAGGAGAGCAGGAGGGTGAGTGCAAGAGCGAGACGAGTTCAAGTTGGTTTCCCCTCTCTGCGCGCGGACATTACACGAGTCGTTGAGTGATCCAGAGCCTCCCCCCTCCCCCACACACACACCCGCTCTGAAGAGTTAATAAAGATCAATTGAATTTAAACAAAGCAATTTTTTGAGGAGGCTTCGGCTTCGGCTACGGCTCCCCTCTCTTTCGAGTGCTCTCTGATCTGGAAAGAGGTCAAGAGAGAGTCAAGTAAGTGCGTCGCTTGGATCGTCGTCGTCGTCGTCCATTCTTCCCACTCTTGTGATTACAAGTGACAAAGGAAGAGGTGGGGAGAGATTGAGAAGAGACAAAAGATATATGTATTTATGGGGGGGCGAAGAAGGGTGGTGTAGGAAGGGGTGGGTGGAAGGAAAGCACAACAAATTACAAGAAAATACGCATTAACATAAATGGAATTGTAATTCCCGACGACACAAAACAAGAGAAGAAAACAGAAGCAGAGAGAGGGGGAAACACAACTAAAGATGCGACAGGAAGCCATCAGAGAGGAGGGATAGACACAGAGCACAGAGAGAGAGAGAGAGAGAGAGAGCAACGACTAAGCAGCAAACTCCAAAAAGCTCTTCAATCATTGCCTTCGTCTGCCTCTTTCGGTCATTAGTCAAAATTTAAGCATCGAAATTAATTATACAATACAGAAAAAACCAACAATGGGAAACGTTTAATTGGAGGGAAAGCATATAGCCAGCCCCAGAGGCACAGACACAGACACAGACACAGACATAGGCCCAGAGGCAGAAACATAGACACAGACACAGAAGAGCTCTATTTAAAGTTTCCCCAACAACAGAAACTTACAATCCACTTTCAGAATTGAACAAAAAACTTGAAGCTTAGCAAATTCTGTTGCTCTCTCTTTCACTCTCCTTCCTTTTGGCTTTGGCTGTGCTTTCGGTTTTGGCTTTTGGCTTTTGCCTTTGATTTGCTGTCATCTTCCCAATTGGCAAGCCAAGAAGCAGCTCATGAAAGCCCAAGTCTAATTGGAACATTATGTCAATGAGTGGAAATGGGAGCACAAAAAAAGAGAGAGATAGAGAGCGAGCGAAAACTAACGGCAGAGATTGAGTCGCAGATTAGACTGCAACGAAAGTGAGTGGAGCGGGGAGGGGGAAGATGCAGAGGCAGAGGCAGATTAAAGTGAAATGAAAGTGAGCGGGAGCGGAGGGGTCGTTGTCGTCGTCGTCGTACCAGACAATTGCATAATCGTCGAGGCCCGCAGGCCACAAAAGTTCTCACACAGAGAAAAAAAAAGACAATGAAGAGGGTACTCTCCTCAAAGAGTGAGCGGAGTACCCTCACTACTCGAAGAGGGGAGAAGCCGCAGTGCAAAGGAAATGGCGATAAGGAGATGCAAAGACAGCGATAAGTCAAAACATGATTCTCTCTCCTTCCCTTCCCTTCACATCTGTCACTCGTTCCACTGCTGCCGCTTGCGCTGTTGCTGCTGTTGCTGCTTCTTGACCACTTTTATTTTCATGCCTCACTTGATGCACCCTCTCCCCTCTCCCCTCTCCACTTCCACTACCATCCCCTACCCCTTTCGACTGCACAAAGCCCATGCCCCCGGACAGACAGCAACAGAGTGAAAAATTGATTGTCATGCAAAAGTGAACTTTAGTTTTGAAGTTGTCTCTTCAACAGAGTGAGTGGGGTGAAGAGGCTCTCCTCTCCCCTCTCCCTGTCCCTTTCCCGTCTCTCTCTCTCTCTCTCACTCTCGCCATTGCTTGCGCTCAGTCAAGAGTGAAGAGAAAATATATACGAGTATGCAAATAAATAAATACATATAAAGTTATTGTCATTCTTCTTCCATTCTACTTATTCTCTCCTTCCTACCAGAAGATGCTCCACTGAAAGCTTTGTACATTGAACAGAGCTAGAGAGGCGCAGAGCTATAGAGAGGAGTGGCACTGCTTTGCCGACTCCGCTTTACCTTATACCGCAATGTACCTTAAGAAAGGCAGAGCCACACTAGCTGCGTCCCTCTCTCTCTCTGGCTCCCCTCTCTCTCTCTTTTTGCTTGAAAGTTTGTTGCTGTAGTCATTTGTCACTCCAAAGGATGCAAAAATTAATACCACTACGAGGGCAATGGGCAATGGGCAATAGCAATGGCAATAGTAGTGCCTGCCTGCTCTAACATTAGTGCTGCCCATTTTGTTGGCAAAATGTGTGCCATGGCAGGATGGACAGACAGACAGACAGACAGGAGAGGGGTGAGGGGCGGGACTAGGAGCAGGGGCCAGCGACCCGCGACCCCCTTCCCCCCTTCTCGTTAAGTGGAAAACCAAGTCAAATGGCGGACGGCTTTTATGTTTGATGCTTCGCTGCCTCTCATTGTGTCGCTCTCTGCATCTCTGCCGCCGCCGCTGCTGCCTGTCGCCAACGATGACTACGACGACTCGTGCTCAACGAAATTGGCCAGAAAAAGCTGGCCAAAAAACTGGCACGTTCCTATACGTCTCACTCGCTCGCTCTCGAGTTTAACCGATCCCCCTGCGCCCCCTCCCTTCCCCCTACCGCTCGTCGGATGCCCATGACAACGTGACAACAGCAGCAGCAGCAACAAAAGCAACAAAGAGGTCATTTACTTTCCTTGCAAGCATGAAATAACCAGAGCTCCCCCCTCCTACCCCCTGCCCCATGCCCACCACTCATCCTCCATCGAAGTGTGGCTGGAAATCCAAACAAAGCCAGGCCAAAAGCAAAAGTCAAACTCAACTCCACAAATTTCGTGCAAAATAAAACACTCAAATGCAACAACAACAACAACAAAGAAGAGTGCCATAAGTAGTCGGGAATTATGACTACAAGGATACCCTTCCTTCAACTGAGGCAAAAACTAATGAAGAATCCCCTTAATGTAGAGTTCCTTTAACCCATAAGGTTATCCCTTTCAGTATTACCCTCTAAGGCAGCAATTCTAGGGTATAGGCCGCAACATCAGCAACAAGAAGAGAAAGAGAAAGAGGAATAGGAATAGGAACAGGAACAGAAACAGGAAGGAACACACAAATAAAACTCAGAGATAAATGAAATTGGCAACAGAAGCGACAGGCCACAGCGACAGCTACAAACGGAACAAGTTGACTTCACTTCTCCTCTCTTACTGCTTCTGCTTCTCCTTCTCCCTTTGATTCTTCTTTTTATACTTTTTATTTTTGTGGTTTTTTTTCTTGGTTTTTTTTAATTTTTCGGTATCAAAAATCGATTAACAAAACGCCGGCAGCGATGCGGCGGCACAGAGCCACAAAACTTTAACGGGACATTTCAAAAAGCCATTTCTTTCAAATGCATTCGCGTGCCACAAAGTTTCTCTCTCTCTCTCTTTCTCCCTGTCTGTGTGCATGTGCATGTGCATGGGTGTGTGTGTGTGTAGAAAGAAGACAGAGAGAGATACCAGAGATACGATAATTGGTATAAAATGCCCGTTTATTGCTGTCACGAGTATCGATTTCTATATCAGGATGTGTCACGTGCAGAGATAGTAGCTCTACGGAAACAGGGAGCCACACACACACACACACACACACAGCAAATCCTAATGGAAATAGCGGTACTACCGCTCCACTCTGCCCCCTAGCTCTCTAGCAGCAGTAGGGTGATTCCAAAATAATAATAATAGTATATTACATTTGGTTTCACTAAG
Source organism: Drosophila azteca (assembly GCA_005876895.1). Taxonomy (NCBI): domain Eukaryota; kingdom Metazoa; phylum Arthropoda; class Insecta; order Diptera; family Drosophilidae; genus Drosophila; species Drosophila azteca. The sequence goes on along the minus strand of VCKU01000014.1, from coordinate 4,099,154 downwards.
CAGCGTGACTGTGATTCACTTGAAAACCGGGCTTTAGATGAGGTAATGGTTTCTGACTAATATTCAAAGCTAAAAAAATATCCCACAGCACAGCACAAGTCACATGAGAACTAAGCTTCGATTCGATTGCACTTCCCTCGCTAAACAATCAATTTGTTATTCCATTCTATTGCTATCCATCCCCACCTTTTGCCTTGCGTTGCGTATTATTATGAAATACGAGTACAATATGTACATTAAGATTTTGCCATCGGGATTCGGGGTGCCCGTCATGACACACCCTAACAAGACACGCAACGTAACGCAACGCAACGCAGACTTGCAAAAGAAGAAGAAAACTAATGCAATTTCATGTAAAGGTAAACATGTCTAGCTATCACCCTTCCCTTCCCCTCCCTACCACTGCCACTGGCACTGGCACTATCTCTTACACCCTACTTCCAATCTTTACCCCACTATCTCCTCCGTCGGCCTGTCTGCTGTTTTGTGTATTTACAGGTTTCAACATTTCCATTAGCCAAAACACACACACACCCGTGGGTACATGCATATGTATGTGTGTATGTGTACGCACCAGCCAGAGACAGAATAGCATAAATATTTTATAACTGACTTCATTTCGTCTTCTCTATTACTCCACTGTCTATAATTAGAAGCTGCTGCTGCTGCTGCGTGGGGGAAGGGGAAAAAGAAAAGAATCTGCTGGAGAGGTACAAACACACACACACACACACATACTCGTATGTAGGTAGGCGTGAGCGAGTGAGCAGCAGCTGTAAAGATCTCGCATCTAGCCAAAGAGTAACGCCAAGATCAAGGTATGTCATTGAAAGGTATGGCAGTAGTAAACCTATAGATCAGATCGAACCTTTTACAAAATGTGTCTTTGCCACAATTAGGATGTTAGAGCGGGAGGGGGCTAGCTTCGAGATTGACACGTTCCAGTGGCGTCTGATTGAAACAAGAACTAAGCGGCGCGGCGGAGTGCCAATTGGAATGGGATGATGGGGGGAAACGGCGCTGCGGTTGTGCTTTGTAGATGTTTGTGTCTGGTTGCGGCGTCTCGTGTTCCCGTTATCAGCGGCAGAGACGAAATTTAAACAAAACATGGGACAGCGACAGCCGACAGGCAAGCCAAGCCAAGGGCGAGAAATGAAGAAGGGTCGGGGTGATGGTGGTTCAAGAGAAACACAAAAAACAGTTCAATAAAAATAAACTGGAATTAAGCATAAACCAATAAGCAGTGCGACGGGAAAGAAAGCAAGCCCCTCACCCTCCGCATGTGTGAGTGCGAGTGAGAACGCAGTAGAAGAAAAAACAAAACTGGTCTCAAGACTCGCTCAAAATATGCGCTCAAGGTCGGTCAACGGATTTGCTTTTGTTGCTCTTTTTCGACCAAGCAGCAGCAGCAGCAGCAGAAGCAGAAAAGCAACAGAAAGATCACAAAACAGGGCGCCAGAGAGAGGGAGAACAGAACAGAGCTGGGCTGGTATGAGAGCATAATTCTGCTAGCGGAAGCAGCAAATTTCAATTTCCTGAGTTGGCGAATAAATTTGTTGCTTCACCCACACACACACACACACACACACATACAGCAGCTGCACACACGCATACGTATGCTGTGCCGTTATTTCCAAGAAGCGAAAGGCAAACCAACAGCTTTTTTTTTTTTACGAATTCATAGGATAATAAACCGAAAACAGAGCAAAAGGCACGCATGGTCAATGGGGGGTAGAGAGAGAAAGAGCGAGCACAGAGAGATCAGATCCAGCTCGCCATGTGCCAGATAGCCGTCTCGCTCTAACGCCCGCCGCACCTTAACAAGTGCGAAGAAGCAGCGGCATAAAACAAAAGGAGCAACAGCATCGGAATAGTGGAAAAACGGAATGGAAACATATGCATATGCATTTTCCTTTGGAAAACTGAAAATAACCAAACAAAACACACAACTCACCTTATCCAGACACTTGAGCTCCTCGATGGGGTACACCACCTTCTGGCAACGGGCACAGGTTTTATTCATCTTCGATCCTCGCTTTGCTTCTGCTTCTTCTTCGTCTGCTGCTGCTGCTGGCTCTCTTCTTTTTCTTTCGACGATCCAGCAACCGATTCGCGGGGCTGTGTGTATGTATAAGCACTTTTATTTACACCGAACTTTGGGGACACAGGACCGCTGGAAAACTCTACAATTTTGCACTGCTATCCTTCACGTTTCCTTCACTCAGTTTCCCCTCAATCTTGCATTACGATCTAGGCGGGTGGTGCTGGTAGCGGCGACAGCGACGACGATCACAGGGAATAGGAGACAAAAAACTGAAAAAAAAAATTTCGAGTTGTGGCCCAAGGCTCAAATCTGGACAGATTGAAACTGAAATTTCCGTAGCTCTGACACTAGTCGCAAATCTTCAATGTTTCCCACAACAGGTTTCCTTTGTGAGCCAACTAATTCACACGGCTTTTTCGTACTCAATCAACTGTTCTGCTGTTTCTTTCAACGGCTGTTCGTAAGCGACGCGCGCAGAGACGCACTTCTGACTTTTCGTTTCTGGTTGTACCGCCCAAAATTCACGCCTGTCCGCGAGGTCGACCGTTTGGATAAAAAATTCGATTCCTCGATTGCTCGGTTCTAGAGCTGCAGAAACATCGATGTTAACATCGATATAATCGACGTTAGGGTCGTAACTGCCGACGTCGATAGTTTTTTGAAACATCGATTTTTTTGTCAGACACCCCTAAGATTCATCGATATGATTTTAATCGGCTTTGGTGGAACATTTTTTGCAATTTGATATTCCGTTTAATATTCCTAGTTAACTAGGACCCTCAGGCCTGAAAGCATAATTTCATACAATAGATAAAACAATTTTCTACAAGACTGGCTAATTGTAAGGACTCTTTTTTTTTAGATTGTCTCTAAAATGACGTTTAAGCCAAGGTATAAAGCTTAAGTGAGCATGAAATGCGACGTAAGAAAACGTAAGTGAGTATGAAATGTCACGTCGTTTCGAAACCTAACTGGTGGTATAGACGTGTATTTACCCTTTTTCATTTTTATATGTTAAAATTATTTTTTCCTAGCTGCTTTCAAACGTAATTAATAGTGAATTTTGCACATATCTACATTTCTCGACCTAATAATGCATTTGATGAATTTATTATTATTAACAAAGCGATCCCGATACCCATTTTCAGTCTTTATAAAAAGACCAAAAGCTGTACAATTTTCTGAGATAGAGACTTCCTAGTTTCTGCAATAATTGGTGCCTAGTCAAACAAACTTTTCTTAGATTCTATAATTTCGTAGAGGGTATGAAAAATGTTGGGACATGTTGTGGGACAATGTTGCTCATTTCGCCACAACGTAAGTGAGCATGGAATTTAAGGGAAATTATTGCGATGAAGAAGGAAATTGTTGGGATGGTGTTCGACTAAAAATCCCTCAACAAAACCCCACGAAAATCCCAATAAAGTATGACCGTTTTACCTCAAAATATACCGATCAAAAACGAACTTAACAAACTAAACCCCGCTCTATTTAAACAGGTGAACATTTTGAGTTAAACCGCGAAAAAAATTGATGTTTGAAAATCTAATTGTAGAATTTATGCTTTCTTTTTATTTGCAAGCAGTATTTCTACGAAATCTTTTACCTGAACTGAGTTTCATATTGTTTGAGTGTGTGTTTTTAAATACTATCCCCGATAGACAATGGGTTAATCGGTCTCAGCTGTGCGCATCAAGTATTTGAGCGTATTTATATCACTCATCTCTACCTCAAACAATTTGAATGTCCGTTACGTTTGAAAAAAACAGTTGCCAACGTAGGTAAATTGCAACTGTCGTAATTTAAATTTAGGTGCTAAATTTTGCAGTTGGCATTTGTGTGCAATTCCAGATTTTAGCATCATTTTTTTTTTTGGAAATGGCATAAAACAAAATTCACTGGCGATTCAAACGCCATTTTTGTTATCAATTTTGAATTTGAATTTGGCGCGTCTTCTCACGTGTTCCAGCAGTGCAATCAATTTGTCCATTAAACTGCCATAACTTATTTTCTGCACATTCTTCTGGATAATAAGGTGTTTTTAATCTATGTAATTATATCAGCTGATACTTATCTGAATTTTATCTAAACGACATTGCCGGCAATGCTGCCAACAACTTGCGCAATAGCAGCGATATTCAGATATCGATAGCTCGATATCGGTATCGTGTTAAAAATCACCCTAAGCCACCCACCCTCCACCCACCTTTACCCAGCGGTGGTATCCTTGCACTCGAAAAGTCGAAATTTTGTTTTTGGTGTGTGTCGTGTGTCCATTTCGTCCTGCTTCCAGGGCGTAGGAGTGAATAAATTTTATTTTCATCAAATTCTTTAAAACAAATGCTTAGTTAATAGTTTCGGGCCTGTGTGCTTAATGTTCCTCGTGGAAATATCGCAAAAAGTGGGTTTTCACCTGCAAACCCGAAGGTCTTATACGACGTGGTGTCTTTGTTCTCTGGCGAGTTTTGTGGCTAGACAGAGGGACATTTTCCCATAAATGGAATATATCCCCAATTAAGAAATCCTGCTACCATTATGTATGCTTTACAGGATTTTAGCGACGCCTTAAAGTAGGCAAAGTGAAAATGAAAACACCCACACAATTGAAAAATCAATAATCACACTCGGTGTTTGTGTGGGTGGCTAGGTGGAAGGGAGGTCTGTACGTGTTTGTGTGTGTGTACTACGATTAAATGCCGGCGCGTAGTATCGGCCGAGTGGCACAATAACAACAAAACGTAAGCGAGCAAAGAATACAATTAACACACAAGTGTAAACAAAGAGAAAGCGAGCTTTACGGTTACGTTTGACAGGAACGTAACGAAAGGAAGCAAAACGTTGAAATTCCTCACCCCCCACTCTAACCCCTTTTGGAAGGAGCAGGCCAATCATCAGCATTAGACGTCTTCCGAATGCCAATCTGCTTTTTGTGAGCACCATGCAGACGCTGCGTAAGAAAACGAGTCCTTGTAAATGTGAGTAGCCCCGAGAGTATAACTTTTAAGAATCCAACATGAGAATATTGCTTATGGCTATGAATGATCAAGCCGATCGGCTTGAACGTGCCTAGTCCCCCTTGGCAGCTGCTGCGCCGGCGTCACTGTTCTCGAAAGGTGCAAGGTGTGTTCTGCTTAGGGTGCGTCATTGCAAGAGTGCGCTCCTAAAATAGCCACCCAATGGAATGCCAAACCAAAATAGGCATCCCAGGAGAGCGAGATTTTCTCACCTTTTATAACTGCACCTTGGCAGGTGGTAGCCGAATCGATGCTCAAAGCAAAAACAAAGAGAGCGTCCGAGTGACATTGAGAGACTTGAGCGTTTGCCTTTTTTTTTATCATTTTGAATGAGAATCACAAAATAATAGAGTGAAATTTGTGTTTGTTTATTTGTTAAGCAAATTGCGGCAAAAGTCCAAAAGCAACTACAGCGGCAGAGAGAGAGCGGGCCAAATCGACCTAGCCGCAGCATCGTACGAATGAACGGCTCTCTCAATCGCTCTCATTCATTCCATGATCACGGATCGTTTTCGGTAGCGGCGGGTGCTCCTCTTTAGCCTCTGTCTGTGTGTTTGTGTCGTTATTATTTGTTGTCTCTTGTTTTTTTTTATATTGTTGTTTTTTGAATTTAATTAATTGTATGGCAACAACAAGCCCAAAGTCGCGAAAAATCATTGTGTGCACCCGTCCGTCCCGTTCTTCCCGCTCTTGATTGTGTGCCTGTGTGTGTGAGCCATGGAAATGTCACATAAATGCACATGAACATGCAGATTCTGGCTGAGAATGTGAGACAGTGTTAGTGTGCCATCAGCGATTCCTTTGGGATTCGATCCAAAAAGATGGTCAAATCGCTGGTTTCCAAGCTGTCGACAGCCTCCTCGAATCTCTCTCTGGCCAGCACTTTCGGCGTCGGCAGCAGCCACAGCAGCGGCGCGGCAGAGGAAACAAATTACGCAAAACGTTAGCAAAAAAAAAAAGCAAACAAAAATCACAATCGCATACACATATTAACACACACACACACACGTGACTTATCCATGTATATGTTTGTGCGCATTCTATTTTCCAGATCGCAATGATCCGGGACGATTTTTCGGCGATGGCGTGCAATTCAAGGCCAAACTCATTGGAATACTGGAAGTGGGCGAGGCCCGGGGCGATCGCATGTGCCAGGAGGCGTTGCAGGACCTCAAGATGGCCATCCGTGCGGCGGGGGAGCACAAGCAACGGATAACCATCCATGTGACGATCGACGGACTGCGACTGCGGGACGAGAAGACAGGGGACTCGCTGTATCACCATCCGGTGCACAAGATCTCCTTCATCGCCCAGGACATGACGGATTCGCGGGCCTTCGGCTACATCTTTGGCTCGCCGGACAGCGGGCATCGGTTCTTTGGCATCAAGACGGACAAGGCGGCCAGCCAGGTGGTGCTGGCCATGCGCGACCTCTTCCAGGTTGTCTTCGAGCTGAAGAAGAAGGAGATCGAGATGGCCCGCCAGCAGATCCAGGGCAAGTCCCTGCATGAGCACGCCAGCCAGCTGGCCTCCTTGTCCGCACTGAGAGCTGGGGCATCAGGTCATGCAGATCTCGCCAGCGGCAGCCACCCCCTCACCCTGAGTTCCCTCTGCGGCCAGGATGCCTACTCGAATGGAACCGGAACCACGCGACTGGGCGTCAATCTGGATGTGGCCAAGACTTCGGGAGCAGCAGCCAAAGAAGTAACCACCTAATATGTCCAAGATCTCCACTAATCTGCCCCGCTCTTGTAGATCTCTCCCGAATCTGTGGCGGATCTGGTCGATCTGGAACAGGAGTTGACCTCCCTGCAGCGCGGCATCACCCAAATGGAGAGGATTACCCCCAGCGAGCCGAGCATGCACCATCCCTCCAGCGGCGGTGGCGGCGGACATCCCGGCAGCCTGGCCAAATCCGCCAGCGAGGACGACCCATTCGGAGACTCCTTCATCTGTGTGCCATCGTACAGCATCTTGCCGCCGCCTCCTGACTCGGGCCGCAACCGACACAAGCCCCAGAAGACACCCGAGTCCGCTGCCGCTCTGGATGCCATCCTCTCGCCTCCTCCTCCCGGGGCGAACTCCTCCCCAGCTGCGGGCGTTGCCTGCCAGCCCACTGGCGTGGACAATGACGATGACAGCTGGCTGCACGAGTTGGACCAGCATCACCAGAACGATGTCTTTGACACCACCAATGTGGTGGCCGCTGTCCTGTCGATGGCTCCTCTGGCGGCCAGCGAATCCACGGCCACGCCCACTCAACAGTTGACGGAAATGTCGGCTGCAGCAGCAGCAGCGGCCACAGCAGCCGCGTCATCTGCATCTTTGGCGGATCTCGATATGGGAGGACTGGCGGGCCTTACGGGAACGGCAGCGGCAACGGCCACAGCAGAGGAACCAGCAATCATGTCGCTGGGTGAGTCCCAAAAGAGAGAGAGAGCGAGTGAGTGTGCTTTTGTTGTAGGATTTGTATGTCGTCATCCCCATTGAACGTGATGAAAGAGCTGTCTGTGAGGCACGATGGGAGTGGCTGTAGGGGGCGGGGGCAGATGTTAGCAGATGTAAACGATGGCTGCGATGCCGCCACAAAAAGGGAACAATCGGAAAGAATTCTAGGGTCAAATCAATTGAACTGTAACTTAATCTATGGATTGCTCTGGCAGCTTCATCTGGCAGCTTTTCTCTTGCTTATAGCTAAAGAAAATACCAATCGTTCGGATTTATCTCTGTTATCGAAGGAACTTTAGAATTATAGATGAAATGATATCATTCTTTGGCTTTGGGTTTCATTTCCTTTCGTTTATGTTAGAGATTACTCTGTTTCCCTCTGTTAAAGACACATTTGATGGATGTGTACGTTGTGTAATTCTCGAACCCAAAAGAATTCATCGAAATCCTTGGTTTGGGTTCTTCGCTGGCCTTTGTTTCATAGTTCCATAGATGATATATAGATCTTTCCCACTTTATATCTCCACTATCATCGCACAGGCAGCTCTTTCTGTATGGCTTATTCGAGTATCCTTGTACCCTTGCAGCCTTCCGAAATCTTTCGAAACCGAATGGCAGAAGAGGCAGCACAGAGTTTCCCTGTGAAATCTTCACTTTCGAATGAGTTCTGAGTTTTCGTAGATCTGTTTTTCAGTTCCTGTTTTGCTTCTTAGTTTTTTTTCTGTTGCTCTTTGGTAGAATTGTACTTCCTGGCACTGTAGATCTCCCTCCTACGCCTCCCCCTCTCAAAGATTATGATTTTTCTGCCTACTTCCCATTCAGGGAGAAGGAGGAGATGTCATTCGAGATGCATTCTCTCTCTTGCCTCTTGTCTGTACTCCACATCCATGTCTGTCTTTTTGCTCTGTGTTATTCCCATATGCTGCTGCCTGCAGATGCATTCACGGATCTGGATCCGCTGGGCACCGGTCGCACCCGGCCGTATGTCGATAAGAAATACTTCTTCCAAGAGCTTAAGAATCCACCCAAGAAGCTGCTCAAGGAGCTCAGTGGTGCGGGTGCCGTCGGTTTGGGCCTGGACACCGGCAGTCTCTTTTCCGCAGAAGAGGAGAGTGCGGGTTCCGGTTCCGGTTCGGGTGCGGGTGCGAGTGGTGCCAGTGCCAGCGCCACTACCATCGCTACCATGACCACCACCACAGCAGCTACTAACATCACAGCAGGTACTAACCAACACCACCACCATCAAACACTAGCATCCACCATTGCCACCATCACCACCACCGATCCATCGCTACAGCAACAGTCACAGTCACAGCCACAGAATAACTCTAATCAATGCACTTGCACCGCCGCAGGGAATTCTGATCCGCTACTAACCACCGCTGCAGCCACCAGTGGCCTTCTGGGCAACAGCAGCCAGCTGCAGCAGCACCACCACCACCACCATCACCACCTGCTACTAACCAGCTCCAGCGCCGCTCCCGCTCCCGGTCCCCCGCCCCCACCCAAACCGACTCCTATTGCCACTCCTGTTCCGCCTCCTCCTGCTGCCCCTGCTCCTGCTCCACATCCACATCCACATCCCAATCCCTCTTTTCCCATTCTATCCGCCAGCGCTGAAGACTTTTCGTCCGCAAAGCTGAAACTATTGCTTAGAAGATCGCCCCTCACTAATCCACCACCACCGCCAATACCCACTTATCCCCCCACCTGTGGGTCCACCTATTATACCACAGAACCGCTGACATCCTCCATCAACGCGACGACGACGCTGGACGACCACAAGGATGCGGCGAATCCGGTGCTGCTGCCACGCGACACCGATCCCTTCTCGCCGACGCGCAAGAAGAGCGATCCGGACCCCTTCCAGGAGGGTGATCTCTTCGCCAAGTTGGATGCCTTCGAGTTCGATGCACCGGCTCCTCCGCTGGCTGTGGCCGCCGCAATCCCCACCGCAGTGCCCGTTGCACCCGAAGGCAGGAGCAACGCCTTCAATGGACCGCTTCAAGTGCAGCTGCCGCCGGAGAAAGGGGAGCAGCAGCAGCAGATGAGCACCGTGAGGAATCGTCCTACTGTCTCCGCCTCCTCGCTGCCCAATCCTTTGGGTGGAGGAGGCGGAGGACCCCTGGATGTCATCTCCAGCATCAGCAATAAGAAGATGCCGCATTTGTTTGGCCAGGCGAGAGGCTTCTCCAAGCGCGGCGACTCCTCGTCCTCGGAAATCGGTTCCAGCGTCAATATGCGGCGCCTGCAGGAGAGCGACTCTCTCAGCGAAACGGAGGCAGCCCCGGAGCCACCGCCACGTCCGGAATCGGCCCCTTGCTCTGGGCCACCGCCTCTGCCGCCCAAGAAACAGTTCAGCGATCTGGTGATCCGGCCGAGTCCCGCTCCACCGACCGCCGGCCGGTATGAGTATTTGAATAGCAGTTCCTCCTCGACGCGACGCACCCTATCGCACTCTCTGCCGGATGCGCCGCCGATTCCGTTGCCCTCGCGTCGCGTGGGACGCAGTGATGCCTGCTTTCCGGGTCCTGGCCGCCCGCGGAAGCCCCATCAGACGGAGGATGATTACATGATGCCGCTGGGACCGCCACCACCGCTGCTGCCGCCTCCGAATCAGGCCTCATCAACACCCTCATCATCCACGGCCAGGGCGCGTCCCCAGCGGCAGCAATCGCTTGGAAGGCCACAGGACATTTACGAGAACAAGGCGGAGATCCTGGCACAAGCTGTGGCCCAGGAGGGCTCGGTCGGCCCCGCCCTGGCGCCCGACATCACGCTGACGCAGCTGCTCACCCTGGGAATGGATGATCTGGCCGTGAAGCTGAATGTTCCCGCCACAAAACTTAGCACAATGACCCTCGTGCAGCTGACGTCGTACCTGTCGGAGTACTTGTCGACCAGCGAGAAGAACAGCCAATCCCTGGCTGCCCCCGTGGCTCCGGCCCCTGTTGCCCCGCCACCAGCCACAGTCGCCGCTGCGGCCGCAGCCACCGCCTCCTCCTCGGCGGCCGTGTTCAAGGTGAACTTTGATCAGCAAACATCCTTTGTGGCCTCCTTTGACGACACCTTTGGCGAGGACGAGGCCACGGCGGGAGTGCCCTCGCCGCCCGAGGAGGCGCCCATCTTTGTGGCCAACTTTGCGAACTTCAACGAGGCTCCGATGCCGGCGGCGGCTGCTGCAGCGGTGGCTGTGCCCTCGGCGGATCGCTATGCAGTCTTTCGCGAGATCATCGACCAGGAGCTGCAACAGCAGCAGCAGGAAACGGATCTCATGGGGGATCTGACGCCTCCACCCGTCGACGAGCAGGAGGCGGCGCCAGAGGCGTCCGCCCAGGGACTGGGACTGGAGGCTCACACGGAGACCCCGTTAATCGATGCCATTGGCACGAGCACTGCGCCACCGTCTGCTCCGCCGCCGCCGCTGCCAAAGATTGACACAAAAATCACCGAAGTGGTCGCCCAGGCCAAGGATCGCTATGCGGCCCTCAGGGACATCATTCTGGTGGAGAATCTCTTCGACAAGCCGCAGACGCAGGCCCCACAGGCCGCACAGGCGGCGCCGGAGAAGGATCTGCTGCAGGACTTCCCCGAATTCAGTGACGAGTTCAACGAGGATCAGGACCTGCGGCAGATCATGGACCTGCCACTCGCCGAGCAGCAGCATTCGCAGGATCGTCACGGCCTTGTGGACAGCCGGGGCTTCCCCGCAGAGCCCTCATCCTCTGCTCTGACTGTCGACGATGATGACGAGGACGAGGATGCCGATGCGGGGGGAGAGAGCAGCATGGACAGCAACGAAAAGGATGGCGAGGAGCCGGTGAGCGGACAGGATCAGTACGAGAAGCTGTCCACCTCCACACAGCAGCTGGATGCAGTGGTTCCTGCTTCCCTCCTAGAGGAGGAATCGTCCTCCATGCCGCTGCCTCTTCGCTGCCCCAAGCAGGATCACAAATTCCTGTCTGTGCTGACGGGCCCCCCGGGTGGCGGCAGTGGCAGTGGGAGTGCGAAAGATGACATCGAAATCGATGAACTGATGCATCGAGCCATCTCCAATCTGTCGCTGGATTCGCGGGATCGCATCTCCCCGGCCACCTCCTCGGCGGCACCCTCCAGAGGCGCACAGAGTCTGGGCGTGCACACGCCCTCGCAGCAGCAGTTCAATGATGTCAGCACATCGCCCATTCCTCTGCAGAAATCGCAATCGCCCGCTGCACTGCAGCCCTCGCCCGTGCCGTCGCATCTGTCGGCCGTCTCTCAGCTGATAGACACCGCCACCAAGCAGATGATGAGCGAACGGGAACGCGAACGGGAACGGGAAAGGGAAAGGGAGAAGCAATCGTGGGCCACCTTTGACTCCCCCAAGGCCACGGGCAAGGGCAAGGCGAGGCTCACGCTGCCACCGCCGCCGCCGCCTGCCTCCAATACCTCGCAGCACGACACTGCCGAGTCGCCGTGCAGCTCGGATCCGCGCGATGATGGCTGGTCGAAGCAGCAGCGTCGCTGGGCCAAGAAGGAGCGCCACCAGACCTCGTCCTCGTCGCGGGATCTGAGTCCGTGGGACGACGAGACGCCAGAGTATCTGAAGAGGCGGCAGCAAATGGCACATCCACAGGTACAGCCACAGAACACGGATCGCCATGGCTACTACATGAGGCATGCCAGAAGGATGAACTCCTGCGATGAGGATTACGAGTGAGTCGATACTCTTCTTTGCGATTACTGATGGACTGAATCCATCTTGTTTTCCTTTTCTTTGGCACAGCTACGATGCGGAGTTGATGGCTCGCAGGGAGAGAGAGCAGATGCAGCAAAGGAAGTTCAAGCATGGCCTCTCGCGCAGCAGGGATAACTTTGATTTGGGTGAGTCTTTGAGTCCTCCCATCCTCTGTGCTCTGTGCTTAACATTTTCCCTTCCCTTTACAGATTCCCCCAGTTGGTATCACCATCCCACACATCACACCTGGTCGCCGCAGGAAATCGAACAGGGAGTGCGATCGAGTGGCCGATCGTTCGAGCGCAGTGCCTACGAGCGCTCCAGCTACGGGCCACCCATGTACGCGGACAAGCGGGGTGCACAGCAGCAGCAGCAGCTGCGGAGCAAGTATCGGGGCGAGCGGGAGCGGGACCGCGATCGAGAGCGTGAAAGGGAGCGCGAGTACAGGGATTACGCGCGCCCCAGCTACGACTTTGACTACGAGAATGTATACGAGGAGCAGCGCGGTGGCCGCTCGCCCATGGCCTATAAATCGAGTGGCCGAGGCGGCGGTGGCGGGGACTATCTGTACGAGAGGGAGAGGGAACGGGAGAGGGACAGGGACCGCAAGTCCTTCGATCGCGAGAGCCTGGAGTCCTTTGAGAGCGCCACGCGACGCACACGTAGCTTTGGCAGCGGCAACGATGTCTACGGCAGCCTGGACAGCCGCGACGAGTATCGTGGGGGCGTGGACAGGGAACGCGACAGGGGCGACCGGGATCGGGAGCAAATGAAGACGCGATCCCTGAGGAAACCCACCACCACCTCGGGCAAGCTCCGCATCAGCGGGGACATCGACTACGAACAGGACTCGGAGCAGGACTTCCAGCAGCGTGAGCGTGCCTCGGTGAGGAGTCTGCAGCGTCCCAGTCAGCTGGGAGCCGACGTGGTGCTGCCTATCGGCGGAGCAGGAGTCGGCGTTGGCGGTTCCCAGCGGCTGCGCAAGAGCAGTGGCTCCAGTCCCTGGGATGGCGAGGGTAGGTCCTTCCCCAAAAGCTTTCACCGATCAAAGATCATTGGATTCGTTTCATTTCCCTCTTACAGAACCTGCTTTGCCTGGCCAGAAGTCCTGGAAGCGACCTGCAAGTGCTGCGGAGACAGAGCGACGTCTGGTGGAGAGTCGTCGGGCCGTGGTCTTGGGCCAGACGCCCTCCGATGGCGAAAAGGAGAGAAGGTAAGGAGAGAGAAAAAGAAAGAGAGAGAGAGAGAGAGATGGGAGGAACGCCTAAAATCATCCGATTCTCTCTATTTAGATTCCGCAAGAAAACCCGTGCACGCAGCGCCAAAGACTTGGCCTCTGTTGGGGGCCCTGGCCTTGGCTCTGGCTCCTCCTCTATTGTGAATCCCCCACCGCCTCGCTATGTGGGCGGCAGTGGGCGTGGCATGCGGGATAACTACGATTATATGAGCAGCCACCAGCAGCAGCTGCAGATGCAGATGCAGCAGCGCAAAGACGTGGATGTGGACGACGACGATGTGGCCGACGACGACGATGATGACGATGAGGATTATGTGGATGATGAGCCCCCAACGGATGAGGACAAGTTCGAGCGACTGAACCGCAGGCGCCACGAGATGCATCAGCGAATGCTGGAGAGCGAGCGCCGTCAAATGGAGCGACATCCCACGCTCTCGAAGCTGCAGTCAACGCAGAATCGTTCCCGCGGCGGCGGCGTCGGAATAGGAGGAGGCCCTCCAGTGGTCAACAGTGACTATGGCTTTGTGGATAGCTACGAGCAGACACCAACACCGACGCCCCGATCGAATGCCAGCAGCACGCCCGCCGGAATGATGAGCAGCGGCATGCTGGGCAGCGGCGGAGAGTCCTCGGCAGGCGTCGGCGGTAGCAAGTTCAACTTTGACGATGGCTTCGAGTCGGACTTCAATCAGAGCTCCCCACCGCCAGCGCCCGCTGGCACTGCCTCCAGCTGCAACTCCACGCCCGCGGGCCCCATTTCGGGTGGCAGTGTGGCCAGCGGCGGCTCCAAGTCTCTGTTCCGCTTCTCCAATGACTTTTCGGAGAAGGGCGGCGAGAAGCGGGAGCACTTCGAGATGGATCCGCCGGCCACCTCAACGCCGCCCATAACCCAGAAGCTGCGATTCGATGATAATGTCAAGATCTCGCAGTTCGATGATGCCGCCTTTGAGGATGACTTCGCCAAGGCTTCGTTTGACTTTGAAAAGGAGCAGCCGAGTGCAGGAGCAGGCGGAGGCGCCACAGCAGCAGCAGCAGCTGGTGGATCTGTTGCTATGACCAGAAAACAAAATATGCGCACCACGAAACTGCAACAGCGACAGGAGCTTATCAAGAAATCGGAGTCTGTTAATATATTTGCCAAAAAGCAGGAGGATCCCTTCGAGGACGACGAGTTCTTCAAGTCACCCGATCAGGACCAGCAAAAGGACAATGATGGAGAGGCCGCAGCCACGGCAAACAACAAGTTCCAATGGAACGAGGATGAGAACTTTGCGAAATTCGATGAAAATATGTGATTTGATCAACTCTTAGGACCAGGCTTGGGTCTGGGGCTGGGACTTGGACTTGGAGTGGATCGGGATCAGCAGCAGGAGAGGATGCGAGAGCGAGAGCCAGAGCGGGACAGCATCGATGGTCACAATTATGTAGAGATCGATGTGGTCAATGACTCGGACTTTTGCTACCTAACGAATCTCAATAACTACTACCAGGAGCAGCGACTCAATGCCCTACGCCGGCAGATGCCTCCCTTGCCGCAGATGAAGACGACAGCCACTTCGACGAGTCCCTGGCATGAGCACCATGAGCCCAAGGAGGATCCGCCCAAGAGCAAGCCCACGCCATTGCAAGTGCTGAGGAATCCCAAAAAGTGGCGTGTAACCCGTGCCGTGGATGATATTGTAAAGGTGATGATTATTGCCTCCTCGGAGCATGTCCTCGACTACGATGTGCTGTGGTAGGCGGAGGAGGAGTAGGGGGAAGGGGGAATAGGAGTATCGTCAGTAACGATATATCCATCTATCCACACACACATACACACACACACACACACATGCTATATATGTCTAGTCAAAAACTCCCAATTGCCATATAACTAAATATTGTAATATCGCTGGAGCCTCACCTCCCTACCCGCTAGGGACTATGCTTAGAGGCTCTCTCTCCCCAAACCCAACCCCAAACCCAGAGATTGTATATAAGAAACGAAAACGTTTGTTAATGTTACTCCTCCCATAAGCCCACCCCTTCCCCCACTATTCTCCCTCCCTTAAAAGAAAACGCAGAATACTCAGAGGAGGCACTTCAATCATCCATCATTCATGGATTTACTAACGAAAAGCAACTAAAGAAATGTCCTATGCCTATGCTAAATGTCTAGCTGTTAAACCTATAGCCCCCTCTCCCCCCGCCCCCCTTCGCATGAAGTTTATCCAAAGTGCATATAGGATATAGGAATCATCAATGAATCGTACTCGTACATATGTCGTATGTATAAATCGTATGATTCGATTGAGTGTCTGTCTAGGTGTCTAGTTAACTAACTAACGACTAATATTAGTTTGATGTCCACTCGTACTGTCACATCGGAAGGGTTTTTTTTAATATATGGATATCCTACAAACACATACATATATACACATATATTTATACGTAACTGAACGAACAACTGACAACAAACAAACTGAACGATCAAGCAAATCCTTCCCCCGCAGGAACCCCTAAGCAGCTATATCGTACATTAAATATACTAATACTAAACCATAATTAATTATAATACATACTTATATGTAATGCAATTATACGAATACAAATAGTTATTATAATTATTATAACAATCGACTTCTCTTCTTCTCTTTTGCTCACGGACAGTGTAAAAAAGCAGCAAGCCTTCGTGTGGCTTCGGCAGTGCGCCTTCGGCTCTTGCTATCTCGCTTTTTTCAGTGTCAAGCAATAAACCGATTTCTCCCGCAGGCATGTTCGGGTTTTCGCCAAGCACTGGTCTATATGTATCTATTGAATTGGTGTCAAGACTGGACCATCAAGCGGCCCAAAACGACACGAAGTCAACGCTTGCCAAATGCGTACCTCGGCCGAGGGGCACTGTTGCATGACATGCGCCGGATAAGAGCCATCAGGATTGAAGGGGAATAAGGGCCGATAACGCTAGCAAGCATTTACATCCGCTTCATTTGAGATATTGAGCATTTCACTCATCCGAAATTGCTGATTGCTGTGAGCTATTTATGGGCTTAAATTCAAGCATTACTAACGGAAAAGCTGCAGCTACTTGTAATTGAGACATTGGCACGGATCCAGATTAGATTCAATCCTGTTCCTAAAGTCCATTCGTTGCATTATTTATTATATGGGGCGTGCTATTTTTAGGCTACATGTGATTATACATGTGTATCATAAAGATCACTGATCGCTGATAACAAGGAATGAAGAATCTCTTTGACATTTTCCCTGATGTTGCCCTGATACATAATTCTCCCGCTTTTCACACCATTTCATATCTTTGTTCACCCACAAACCCCAATGTCTGCGCAAGTCCACATCCGAATGTCGTAACATAACGCGTAGAGCCATATCAGATCGTATGCAAATTTTGTTGCCGCTTTGCCAGGGCATGTATGTAATTTCGGGCCCATTTTCGTAGCCAAATGTGTGACAATTTGGAGCGGCAATTAGCCAGCTCTCTGGTCTCCTCCTCGGTCCGAAGTCTTTGGCCAACTATAAAACCCAGCCATCGATTGAGTCCCAGACATAATTCAGTTCGTGGTCTCAAACGCAGCAGAAGCAAATCGCAGAAAACTCCCTCAAGATGCAGCAAATGGTGAGTGGGATTTTGACTTCAGCTAAAACTTAAGGGATTCTCTGCCTCCACAGTTGGTGATTCTGTCGCTGGGTTTGATGGTGGCCTGTACCGGAGCACTGCCAGCCGTGGGTCCTGCCCTGTTTCCCGCAGCATCTGGCTCTCCCTTTGGCGTGTTTCCTGGATCTGCGGCTGCTGCTCCGTTTGCAGCCTATACAAATGGACCGTTTGGTGTTCCTTTCGGTGGCGCCGCTAACCTTGTTGGTGTACCATTTGGAGCCGCTGCTGGTTTTGCTGGTGCTCCATTTGGTGCCGCTGCTCCTTTGGTTAATGCTCCTTTGGGTGCTGCTCCTTTGGCTGTCTCTAGCAGCCAGCGTTTGGATTACTTCAATCAGTTCAATGCCGCCTTTGGTCCGCCTGCTGCCGGACGTCTCCTGGCCGCTGGTCCAGCGGGAGTTGCTGCTCTGAATGCTCCAGCATTTCCAGCTTCGCGATTCTCGGTCCAGCCAGCACGCTTGATTGCTCCAGGCCCATTGTTCTTTTAATCTAGTTAAACTGATTTCCATTTCATAGATTTCATCCCCACCCCCCCCGTCACAAATAAAAGTACAAAATGGTTAACCACATTCCGCAATGGTGTCAAGAGCAGGCCTACGTTTGGCTTTGGTTTGGTTGGGGCTCTCTGGCTGGCCATTGGCCAACAGAGTACAGTCATCACTCGTATGGGGTGTAATAGATGGGGGTTATAATACTCGTATATTTTGATTATAATACGTTGATTTGGTGTTGAATATTATCACAAATGGTGAATGAATAGCCTCCTCAATGATCACCAGACACTCTTGTAGGCATGGCCATAATTGTAGTTGGGATAATAGCCATAGCCATATGCCGGATATGCCGCAGGAAACACGGAGGGATAGACAGAAGGATATGCTGGATACGCTGGATAGCCACCACTGTACTTGTAGTAGGTTGTGGCTGGTGGGGGGTACGTGGCCACACCGGTGGTTGTTGGCACGTAGAAGCGGTTCCAATTGCGTGCCACAAACTGATAACTGGTGGGCGGCGGCACCAGGGCGGGAGCCACTGCAGGGGGCACTCCCAGAGTAGTGGCAGGCAGAAAGCTGGCCTCGGACAGAGCAGCACATCCCACCAGGAGGTACCCCAAAATGGATAGCAATTGCTGCAAGAGTATCAGAGGATGGATCAGAGGTGGATCTTTTCGATCGATGTCATTGCAACTTACGATCTTCATGGTGTGTTTTGTGAGATGGAGGAACTGCCTGGGTCACTCGATCGCTGGTCACTGTCCACTCGCTGGTCAACCAAGTGGCTTATATACCACCCACTGCACATAGCACACTGCAGACTGCATCGCTCGATGGATTTGAATTTCAAATGCAGTTGCCCTTTTAGGGGGATTGGCTGCCATTTTTGGGCTACCACCCACCGATCGACCGACCGATCGATCGATCGCCCCAAGGGCAGATTTGCAATGCATAAACCCTCCGCTTATAGATTGGCTCTGAAAGGGATGACGATGACGCAAGCGGAATCCACATGAAGACAAAGGCTTCTCGGCTTCGGCTTGTGCAGTTTATGAAATGAAACCATTGAAGGCAGCTGCTGCCAAACAGTTCAAAGCAGCAGCTGAATCAACAATAGGGAATCTGCTGGGAGGTGCTACTACGAGTATAAATAGCAACGAGCGATTCCCATATCCATCCATCAATGAAGAAGCAGCCATGAAGCTTCCACTCCTTGTTCTGCTTTCCTTCGCTGGCCTTGCCTTTGCACAGATTGTCCCACGGCAATCGTGGTGCCGGCAGCCGTTGTCCCCCCGCATGCCACGTCTGGCGGGGCCCGTGCGGCTGATCATCATCCATCACACGGCCAGTGCGCCCTGCCACACGCCCCAGCAATGCCAGAGGGCTCTCCAGCAGATCCGAATGGGGCATCTCTTGAGAAAGTTCCGGGACATTGGCTACAACTTCCTGATTGGCGGCGATGGACGCATCTATGAGGGCCTGGGCTTCGGCATTCGCGGAGAGCATGCACCGCACTACAACAGCCAGTCGATAGGCGTGGCTTTCATTGGCAATTTCCAGCGTACGATTTCCAGGATCGATTCTTCCCTTTGAGCCTCTTGCTAATCCCCGAAATTCGTTCTTCTCCATCCTCTAGGTGGCCTTCCCTCGCCTCAGATGTTGCAGGCAGCCCGCACACTCATCACAATTGCAGTCCAGCGGCGCCAGGTTCTGCCCAATTACGCCCTCGTCGGTCACTGCGGGACGAAGGCCACTGCCTGTCCAGGGCGCCAGCTCCTGGACGAACTGCGCAAGTGGCCGCGCTGGCAGCCAAAGCCATAGAGTCGATAGAGATTCGAGTGCTGCTGGTCTTTGTACAAAATTTATTCTAACAGAAAATTAAAAACTAATAAATAATTGGCGAAAGTCCCCTCTTAAACTCCTAAATGCTCCTCCAGTTGGGCCATGTCTTGATCTCGTTGTAGAGCGCCGTGCCTGGGCAGGCGGTGGCCTTGGTCTGGCGATGTCCCAGCAGCGTGTAGGTGCTCTTTAGGTATCCGCCCTGCTGGGCCATGGCAATCAGATCCTTGGCATTCTGCAGCATCTGCGAGGATGGTTTGGTGCTCTCAAAGTTACCAATAAACACGATGCCGATGCTGTTGCGATTATAGTTGGGGGCATGGGATCCCTGGAGACCAAAGCCACGTCCCTCGTACACCTTGCCATCGCCGGCCACAATGAAGTTGTAGCCAATGTCGCTGAAGCTTCGCCTGCCCTTGTGGTCCGTCTGTATGGCCTTGATCATTCGCTTGCACTGCTCCGAAGTGCTGCAGCCATTGGGATTGTCCGAGTGATGTATGATCACATAATCCACGGCGCCATTAATCCTTGCAGGCGAACGGGCAGCCACTGCTCCCCAACTGCTGCGTGGCTCAATGTTCAGGGCCTCAGTAGAGAGAGCTGCAAAGGAGACAGTGACAGAGAGAGAGAGAGAGAGAGAGTGAGTGATTAGGATTAGGTTATCTTTAAGCAGACTCTAAGCGCAGATTGATTGATGATTACCTATGACACAGAGTGCCAGCAGAGCTGCTAGAAACTTGATTGTCGTCATCGTATGATGTTGCTGCTAACGAAAGATGTTTAACTGTGGGATCTTCTGGCACTCGGATGCTGCTTAAATAGCAGATTCGTTGCCCGATGGCTAGTCGAAGATGGAGATACACTCATTGGAGATAAAGCAACTTTAAAAGGTTGACAAGCTGAAGACGAAGAATCGATAGGAAGTATTCAAATCTATTATCCCTAATTTTGGTAATCAAAGTCTGGTTTCACATCTGTAGAAAACCCTTCTCTAAATCCCCATCTGAGGTACGATTGAAAAGTCGTTTTGCAGGTCGTTTGTACCCTCCTCCGGTGAGAGTAAACCAGCAAACAACACGGTGAAGAACCCTCGGGGGAATCACTAGCGCCCCCAAAGAGATAAGACACTGCTCTCTAGAGCAGGCCTCAAACAAACAAATTGAAAAAACCCACATCCAAAGGCGCATACGGGGGGAGGGGTATACATAGGTATATAACGTATAATATAGAAACCTACATATATACACAACACTCAATCATTTCTAAACTTAAGGTTACTCCTCGATGGCCTTTCGCTGCTTGGCCAAACGTTGCTTCTTGGTCTCCTTGGGCTTTGACTTTTCCTTTCCGTTTTCCGCCTTTGGTTTGGTTTTGTTCTCCTTCTGCGTGGGTTTTTCCGCACTTTGTCCTCCGGCCTTCAGTTGTAGTTTTTCCATCAACGTCAGAGGGCGACTGGGATTGGCGGCGGCGTCCTGTTGATTCTTGTGGAGCACTGATCGCTGGGCCACGCGTCGCTTCTGGACGATCTTCTGGGTCTTTTCCGTCTCCTGTCGCTTGCGCAGATCCTCCATTGCCTGCTTGTAGATATCCGCATGACAGACCTCGGTGTCCGCGGAAAGAGTGATCTCCTCGCCCAGGGCCTTGCCCACTTCGTTGAGCATCTTCTTGAACTGCGCCTGCTCCTGTTCCGTGAGCAATGTGACGGCTGTGCCTTTTCTGCCTGCACGAGCCGTACGACCCACACGATGGATGTAGGTCTTGATGTGACGCGGCGTCTCGTAGGAGATCACCACATCCACGTCGGCCACATCGATACCACGCGCCAGGGCATCGGAGCAGATCAGGCCGTTGATGCGGCCTCTGGCAAAGTCCGTCAGGTTCTTGGTTCGCACTAGGGCCGACTGTTTGCCGGATAGTTCGGCGACAGTGGTGTTTCTCCCGTAGAAGAGTCTTCCCATCACAAAGGCCAATCGATTGGCCGTGTCTGTGCTGTTGGTGAAGCAGAGGAATCGCTGCCACTGGTGCTTCTCTATGAGAGCAAACAATGTCAGCGGCTTGATGCGCAGCTCCGTCACACAGAACTGCTCTGTCAGCTCCGCCGGAGTGGTGTATTTGCCCGCAAAGTGTCCAGTGTTTGGAGTGGTCTCTGCATCTGCTCCATCCGTCATCGCCTCACCCTTGGAAACGGGCAGGGCGAACACCGTGGTAAAGAGCTTGGGCTGAAAAAGTCTCAGATTCTGCAGCTTCTCGGGATCCTGCGACATCGTTGCAGAGAATAGAAGCTTGTGGGGCACCTTCCCATATGTGGCATACAGCTCTTTAAGGCAAAGTGGAGGCTGTGTGCCAGCCAGCAGCTGATTCGCTGTCTCCCGCACATGGTTGTCCAAGTGGTAGAGCCAGTTCTGGAAGAAGGCATCCATGATGCGATCCGCCTCGTCAATGACCAGAAACTTCAAGCTCTTCAGGCAGAAGCCCTTGGTGGCATGCAGATGATCCACCAGACGACCTACAAAGCGAGAGATGAACAATCAAAGATGCTCTTAAGATTGACTCAGGATCACCCACCTGGCGTTGTGACCACAATGTCAACCTTGCTGTAGACCTGTCCCTTGTATACCTCCACCAGCTTCTCCTGCTCGTCCTCCAGGCGATGTTGCTTCGAAAGGAGGCACACCTCGAGCTCCGTTTTGCTGCACAGCGCACGAATCACCTTGAAGACCTGCAGCGCCAGTTCGGCCACTGGCAGCACCACCAGGGCGCGCACCTTGCAGCGCACTCGATTGTTCAGCAGCTGGACAATGGGTATGGCAAAGGCCAGGGTCTTGCCACTGCCCGTGGGCGCCGAGACACAAATGTCCCGTGGCCGCAGGGGCGCCGGCTTGCTCTGTGCCTCCAGGATCCATGGAATGACGGTCCGTTGCACGGGGAACAGGCGCTTGATCTTCATCTGCTTGAGAGCCTGCCGTGTGTGGTCCTTCAGGTAGCTCAGATTCTCGATGGAGGCTTCGTCTTTGCCAGCCTCCAAGTCGTCGTCTGGCAGGAGGTTGCCCCCTTCGATGATCGTGGGATATGCCAGCCAGGGGGGCAGCACCTCTGTCACTTTCTTGCGCTTGGCAGAGTCATCGCCGCCAATTATTTGGAAGTCTTGTGAATTACTTGGATCCACCTCTGCGGTGGCTTCTTCTTGTCGAGTTCCCTTTGCCGCCGGCTCTTCTTCGTCTATTTTCGTGTCCACTACTGGGGGTTTCTCCTCTGGGGTTGCTTCCGCCTGCTTTGTGGTCTCAGTTTTCTCATGTTTCCTTTTACGTTTGGCTGCCTTTTGGAGCAGTTTTTGCAGAATTTCATCTTCATTTGATGTCTTTTGTTCCTTGTCTTTGGGACTCCTTAGATCCTCTGTATATCTGCGGCCATACAGGATTGAATTTGGCTTAGTATGAATGTCTGTTGTGTGTGCTATATAACTCACCGATTTACTGTGAATAATTCCATTGCCTTAGCTGTTTTTTATTCAATAAATAGTCAAAGAAGGAAGGCGCACGTGTTGCAGCCAACCACTTAAATATTTGTTGATGTTTTTCTTCTTCTTCTCAAATCACGAATGATTGCGCTGGTTCCTCGATTTTAATATTCGGTCTGGAATTTCCAGCTAACCGTGATCCTATGCACTGTTTGCATAGTTTTATCTGAAAAATTATGCAATTTTATATAAGATTTACTAATTTTAAGTACTCATTTTCAGTTGGTTATTTAGAAATTAAATCAAATTAAAAACATTTTAAATATAGTTACATGGAACCACTGGAACTTGAACTGAACCGATAAAAAGTTCACAGAACTATTAGTTTAATACATTTCAGCTTGTGTATACATGTAAAATACTTCTGCTACATGTCAGAAGCTGGAGTGTGGAACGTCTATACACAATATTGTTAAACATTTAATTTATTTAATTAATTCTTATTAGTAAATTGTTGTAGTGTCAAGGTTCACGGCAACAACATTGAGATATCAAATTAAATGTAAAAATACAAATTACAAATCTTACGTTTTTTATACCCGATACTCAAAGAGTACAAGGGGTATATTAGATTTGTGATGAAAGTGAATGTCTGTATATATTATAGCCCTGTCTGCCCGCCCGCCCTTCCGTCCTGATAAGTGCTTACATCTCAGAGACTATAAGAGGCAGATAAACCAAATTCTGTATCCAGACTCTTGTGATTTCCAAGGGAAAGACCATATCTAGCAGATTGCCTAATCTAAATCAGATCGGATCATTATTATGGCCAAAAAGAACACATGAAATTTCAGTGGCTACGATATCGTAGCCTTACTCATTTCCTCTCTTTCACACACTCTACATTGTGCAGTGTGCGCAAAGTGACTGCGTATGGGGTATACATTTAGAGTCGCGGCCCCTAGCCCCCAGTTTTTTCATAGAAGTAAATGATCAGGAAAATTGATCAAAGCGATCTGAAAGGAATGAATATATGTATGAAAAAACGGATCACTGGGATCTTCTGGAAGAGCCCTAATTAAAATTCAAAGCAAATATTAAGTCTCAAGAGTTAAATTTCTCCCTCACGCTTGGAATAATTAAAAATATTCCTCCGACCGCAAAAGCAAATAAATTAAGAACGGAAATAGTCACAATACAGTACCAACAATAGTCATATACCAGTTTCCTTGCGGGGATTTGTATTTTCCCTGGGTTTTTGGTCGGGTTTCGGTTTCCAGGCCGATGAGAGCCGATCCGCTGCGATGAGATGCGTTGATGCGTATGCAAAGTGGCCGCACAACTTCTTGGGGATTTTTACAACTCAATGCGATGCCATGCCATGCCCTGTCCCGTCCAGTGATTCACCCAATTGACCCACTCCAATCCACGTGAGCGAGGAGGAGTGAGCGAGAAATTGCAACAAATTAAACCACACAAAAATAATTAATGATTATGAGCGCCCCCAAACCGGTTCAATGCGTTCCATTACATTGCCTTCGTTTGCTAGAAAACACCAAAACTTGTGCTTGTCTGTTGTCGGTTCGAAATCTGAATCATGCAAATGAAGTGAAAGATATGTATTTTGAGAACCGTTTGACAACCAGAGACTTGTCTGTCTGTTAGTCTGTTAGTCTGTCTGTCTGTCTGTCTGTATTGGAGAGTTTTAATTATTTTCCAAAGCATTTCCGTCTGTAAAATGTGGCAATTAATCATACAGTGCGGTCCAGTTCTGATCGTTTCGGTTTAAGAGCAGCATTAGCACCTGAACACCTGGCAACCTGGCTACCTGGCGACCTGGGCATGGTGACACTCCCTCGTAGTGCTGGAACGAACGTATGCGTATATAGTATATACAGATTTCAGTTCGGATCATTTCAGCACTTCAGTTCTTTCGTTTAGCACATATTTGGCTTAAAATATCATAAACGTTGAACTGGATCCGGGCGGGCCATTATCGTATGGAAAGATTGCGGATATAAAAAACGATTATTGTAAGGCAATACTGGATACTGTCATTGTTCCAATATTTTGAGGGCATTCCCCAATATCCAAACGAGTTTTTTATGTTTTGTTTTTGGTTTTTTTTTTTGGTGGCTTCCCATGAAAAGTTTGTTCTGTTACATGAAAGTTTGTTCGCTATCTTCGATTTAATTATATTATATGATTTCAATTGTTTTTGTTTTTGTTTTTTCTTCTTCCCCTTCTAGAAACTCTCTCCTTATCACTCTCCCATTCTGGGAACGACCAGCCTATCTTGTTGTTTGTACTTCCACTTGTATTTAAACAGACATCGATTGTAGTAATTTAATTGAAAAGTCTCTTGAAAGAAAGTACGAGTACGAGTACATCTGTGCTCGTAACAGTGGAATAGTACAACGCGCCTTCTATAGTACTTATAAATAGATGCGATATTAGATTTGTTTACGGCTTTAACGTGCCCTTTGTGGCCATATTTATGGCTCATTTGGCATGATTGCCATGGCGATGGCAATTTATGATTCTCCAGCGGTTGATATTTACAAATTTGAATACAGATTTGTGCTACGATCTCCAATGATCCCCAATGCGTGATGCATGCGCGTGTGCGCGTCACAAGAAGGGGAATTCTTCGCGCTGCAAAAAGTTCCATCTGTCATAAGAGCGTACGTAACCGGTAAAAGCCAAAGCAGAAAGCAAAAAAACAATAAACAAAACCGAGATCTTAAAAACGCCAAGGTGCATTGCGAGTGAGGTGAGGCTTTGGAAACGAGTGCTCTACCGATCGTATATCACCTGCAGGCTGTTTAAACACACTCATACACCCCACGCGTTGTCATGATTGTCAATAAAGATTGATCAATGAGACGGAGAGCTAATCATAATAAAAGTAGGTAGCGTTTTTTATTACCTAATACGAAAGTGATCAGCGATCAGTGATCTTTGTGATACAATTAAAGCGTAAATGGAGTACGCTCCATATGATAGGTAAGGTATGCATCACTAGCACTCACAACATGATCAATGCGATACCTATCACTGATCACTGATCATATTCCAAGGAATACGATGGTGTGAACTACCATCCAGTTGCATTCCCTCACCCCACCCCGAATACACCTTGATTCGAGCACCTGTTAAGCCTCTCCAAGAGATAGGAGTAGAAAGAGGAAAAGATGGAGAGTGGGAGAGTAAGAACTCGTCTACGACTGGAACGCACGCTGACGTCTAGCACCGCCGCTCGGACAGCACCAGCCCCAGCCGCTGCCGCCGCCGCTACTGCCGCTGCAGCAGCCGCCTCGAAACCGCTCCGCAGCCGCACGCTTTATAACGCTAGGACTTGAAGCGACCAGCGTTCATTTGCCAACGTTTACGTTTTGTGATCGGGCTCAAAACGCTCGCGAAATCACCCGCCCAACACGCGCGAAAAGTTTGAAAGTTAACGAAAAAGTTTAAGGCTGCCCAAAAACGCCCAAAGTTTTCGTTCAATAACAGAAAAAGAAGCCTAGTTTCGCGTCTAAGGATATAAGATTTTTAAAATGTTTAAGATTTTTTTGCCTGCAGTTTTGTTAATTGCCTCGTAAGTGTACAATGAAATAGTGAAAAATAATATAAGAACTCCAGAAAAATACCAAATTAAAAGAAGCGATAAAAGTCGCAAAGGAAACGCATCCAGCGACAAAAACAGCTCGAAAAACGCGCCAAATTTTAAGAAACAATAAAAACCATTTTGAAATTTTAACGATTACACATAACTTACAACCGAAATCATTCTAAAAATGCAGACTAAACGTTGACTTTAATTTAAATAAATGCGAAACAAACAAACGACACAAAACGCACGTAAAACCAGAGAAAACTAGCGACAAAAACAGCTAGAGAAACGCGTGCAATAGCAGACAAAAACAGCGAGCAGACAAAAACAGCATTTGGAGTGCCTTGAGCTGCCAAAAAGAAAACCAAAAAAAAAAAAAACTTGGCCCAAAGAAAGGCCCGAAATTGGATTAATTTGGGGAAGACCTTGGCCAGACCGATCGATCGATCGATCAGTAATTGTTTAAGATATCACTAGATCAGACGTCTCAATTCAAACAAAATTCAAAAAGTTGACAAAAATTGTCGTAATATTTGTCGTCGTCAAGATTTTGAATGTCATTTGATTAACGCGAGATTTGCGAGGGGCAGAAGATAATTAAACAATTGATTAACACTTTGGCATATATATATCTTTTTTTCGCAGATGCCTGGGCAGTCCAGTGAGTAATAATCGTCGCTTCCCGAATGACTTCCTTTGGGGCGTGGGCTCCTCCTCGTACCAGATCGAGGGAGGATGGAATGCGGACGATAAGGGTGAATCCATCTGGGACTTTCTCACTCACACACATCCCGAGAAGATAGAAGATGGTTCGAATGGTGATATCACTGCGGATAGCTATCATCAGGTAAGCAGACAGTACACCCAATCCACAATCCACAATCCCCAATCGAGTGGAATCACCATTTGAGTGGAAGTTATGCAAAGAGTTCAAGATCTGTTTAGTAAGCAAGCAGCTAGGCAGCCAGACAGACAGACGGTGCAAATCGCTGAGGTAATCGCGTGGAAAATATATGATCACATTGCAGTCGATGCACATTGATGTCGGTTCCGATGTTTGGATTTATGGATAATTACTAGCGAGTTGCTCAGGCTCCGCGGGAATCTATAAACAGAACTTTTAAAAGAGATTCTTCTCACGGTTAAGGATAAGGAATGATCATAACCTTGAAGAGAGATCACAAGTTCAATGACTGACCAGTAATCAGAGATCTATCTATGATTGATCTTATTATATTTGAGTTGCTCTTAGGATTGTTCATAGTCCAATCTATAGATCCATGGATCGTCCCCAGAGATCTTCTTCGATCTCTAGCCTCTGCCCCCAATAACTTTTAAAGCCAAGATCATTTGGCAATTATGCTTAATGGCATGACTCTTGAAGCAATTACAGTATAAATATTAAGCATATTAAGCAGGCGTATATTGATACGCGAATGCGAATACGATTAAGAGGGCGAGCAGGGGGTATACTGGGTAATGCGTACAAGTGTGGACATCCCCTGCCCACCACTACCCATAGTAGCCAGCCATAGTAGCCTCCAATTACCAACTAATTTGCATAGATCAGGCCACAACAAATCTTCAAGCAGAGACTACTATAAATCATGAATGATCATGGTTGGTGCCAGCAGCAGCCGCAGCCAGCAGCCAGCACCTGTTTGATATGGGCAGTAGATGCCATGCCTCCCCACAGGTGACATGATCAACTTGTCCACCATCTGTCGCTTTCAGCGCCTAGGCTCTAACCCCATGATTAATGGCTCTTCACATATAGATAATTTATTAACTAATAAATGATCTGACACTGCCAAAGGGCAGACTTTAAGGGCGTGCCCTGCCGCTGGCTAAATGCTAAACGGAACTCGGTTACTGGCGTAGATTCCGATTCAGATTAGTGGAATATCTTTTGATTTTGATTTTCATTTGTTGTTGGATGTTTTGCATACAAATCTGGAATAACCTGCTATGTATAGATCTGTTCTTCTGTAGCTTGAACTTTGAGAGCTTTGAGAGCTGTTCGTTATCTATGCAAAAAGACAAAAAGGTCTTCAATGGCTGAACAGCTGACCCATTTTCAAGATAAAGACATTCATAAGGTGGATAAAGATACGTCGAAAGATAAGGTTTCTCTGTCTGTAGAGTCAGAACTTCCAGAAGATTTCCTTCTATGGAGAACATTGTTCTCAATTAGCTAATTGAGTGGCTATCCTTCTGTAGCTGTAGCAGTAGCTGTAGCTGTAGCTGCTCCTCTTTTCTCTCCCTACCCTACCCTACCCCAAGAGCATAGAGCATATTGTATGTATTTATAAAGAATTTGCATTGAAATATTTGCCATAATTTAGATATAATTTATCGATTAGCATGTGTTGGAGTACTCGTATTTGTACGGTACGCTGTACGCTACGTACGTACATTAATTGTGTCATAATTCGCCACCTAATGCCAATCAATGGAGACTCAACAACCAACTACAGGTGTTAGGCAGCCCCTGAATGTGGCGGCAGCATGTGGCACTGTCAGTGGCAGGTGGTTGTCCATCTAGTTATTCATACGAATACGATTACGAGTACGAGTACGAGTACGACTACGGGTACGGGTATTGTTGTCAGGCGGCTTGATAAATGAATCAAATGCCAAACGCCCCTTCCTTCCTTCCTTCCTTCCCAACACAACCCAACCCAACGATCGCATTACAGTCCAGTCGTCAAGTATGTAGTAGATCTGCCCCCGAAACGGTTTCAATGTCCAAAGCCAGACGACAATTAGCCCAAAGCCATGTCCAAAGTCACAGCCGCCCCGCATCGATGGAATGTCTGTCTTTGGTCTGGTTTCCAACTGGTTTAAGCCAAACTTTTAACCATTTTTCGTTGTTCTCTTGTTTGTGCTTGCAGTGGCGCCGCGATGTCCAAATGGCCAAGGAACTCCATGTGGGGACGTACCGCTTCTCGTTGTCCTGGCCCCGGATCATGCCTGGCGGATATATGAATCACGTGAGCACCGCCGGCATCAAGTACTACTCCAACTTGATCGATGAGCTCCTGCGGTACAACATCACGCCCATGGTGACGATCTACCACTGGGAGCTGCCGCAGCGGCTGCAGGAGCTGGGCGGCTGGACCAATCCGGAGATCATTCCGCTGTTCAAGGACTACGCCCGACTGGTGATGGAGATGTATGGGGATCGCGTGAAGATCTGGACCACCATCAACGAGCCCTGGCACGTGTGTGAGCACGGCTATGGTGTGGACTACATGGCACCATCGTACAACTATCCGGGCATTCCCGCCTACCTCTGCGGCCACAATCTGCTCAAGGCCCACGCCGAGGTGGTGCACATGTACCGCGACCTCTTCCAGCAGCGGCAGAAAGGGCGCATCGGCATCACCCTGGACACTTCGTGGCCGGAGCCAAGGAACCCCGACTCCGCCGAGGACCGCGAGGCCTCCGAGCGTGCCATGCAGTTCTATGTGGGCTGGTTCGGTCACCCCATCTTCTCGAAGCACGGGAACTACCCGAAAGTGATGATCGAACGCATCCGCAACCTCAGCAAGGAGCAGGGCTTCGGGGTCCGCTCCCGCCTGCCAGAGTTCACGCAGGAGGAGATCCGTCGCATCCGCGGCACAGCCGACTTCTTTGGCATCAACTCCTACACGAGTAACCTCGTCACGAGTAACGGACACAACAACTCTGGAAAGTTCCCAGTGCCCTCGTTCAACCATGACATGGGCGTGGTGGAGAGCCAGGAGGGTGTCGATTGGCCCGGTTCGGGTTCTGTTTGGCTAAAGGTAAGTTTTAGATCATTACTTAACGAATTCTCTACTAAGTCTATGTAGCTAGATCTAGTAGTTCGTTTAGGCCTGTATTTTTGGGAATTTTGAAGATATAGATCTCTCATTTGATAGAAGGAATTCCACCCAAATTCAAACTTTTATTAGAATAGAACACTTTTACATTTTCAAAGATAAAGCTCTCAAGTTTCATAGATTTATTTATATACAATAGTTCTTTAAAGGTTACAATATACCAGCTTTAGAATAAAGTCTCTTAGCTTTGACAATTATGAAGAAACATTCACTTATCATCATATTTATTTCTACCTAAATTTCAAGTTTCATTAGGATTATTTACTTCTTGGAACCTTAAAATCCATGCCTTAGTAGGTATCTGTCAGTCGTTAGACTTCTTTAATCTTAGAAATGTAATTTTTTGTGGATTAGTTGAGCAAATTGATTGTTCACTCTGGAGATGAGAACCCCCTTGTGGCTGCTGGGACTGGGGATGGGGTAATTAACTGGGGGAGAAGTGAGATGCTCGAGGCTTGAGGGTTGAGGGTCGAGGGTGACTTATCCCATTTGCAGTTTGAATTATGGTCTAAGGAATCAAATGGGGGATTGGCTTTGGCACAGGTACACACATAGTTCAACGAACTCTACTAACTTGTGGCTGTCACTTCTCTTTCTGTTTCTAGGTGTATCCCAAGGGCATGTACAACCTGCTCAAGTGGATTCACCGCGAGTACAATGCACCCGAAATAATCGTCACAGAGAATGGCGTGAGCGATCGTGGAGGCCTGGAGGATTATGCCCGTGTCGACTACTACAACTTGTATCTGGATGCCATTCTGAATGCCATCGAGGATGGGGTGAACGTCAGCGGCTACATTGCGTGGAGCCTGATGGACAGCTACGAGTGGAAGGCCGGCTTTACGGAGAAGTTCGGGCTCTATCATGTGGACTTCACATCGCCGGAGCGCACGCGTACGCCCAAGATTTCGGCGCGAGTATTCGCCAAGATCTGCAAGACGAACGAGATCGACTGGAGCTACCGGCCGACGCTCGACGACCAGCAGCTGGTGGCCTTGGCGCAGTTGCCCGCCGAAGACATGGTTCCCCGATCGAGTGGAGCCTCTAATATTGTCGGCTGGAGTCTGCTTTCGATCGTTCTGTTGACTCTTCTCAGATGAGAGAAGTAGATAGAAAGAGGGAGACAGAGAGAGGTGTAGAGTATAGTGGAGGCTTGCCATGTATTTTTTTTGCTACTCGTAGCCCCTAAGTCTTGTCTAAACAACGTTTTTTTTTTGTGCTACTCTTAGTCCCTAAGTTTTGTCTAAAAAAATGTCTAATATATAATACTGTATGCATAGAAACTATAATTTGTACTTAAACTTAAAGACTCGAAACATGAATAAAACCTTTTGTGATATATGAAAAAAGAGAACCCTGTGGAGGGTTTTTTTTTTGTATTGATAGAAGAACTGAGCTTCCATTCACTTCTAAAGTCATTCAAATGTTAAGCAGATCAAACGATCTCCGTAGATCGTTGTGACATGAACATGTAGACATGTGGTAGGAACCCAAGCCGAACCGAACCGAACCAATTTCTTGAGCTGTCTGTGATGTTGATATTTCCGCAAGTAAACCCACACAATGGAGCCAATGATCCGAGATCCAATGATCTTTTTTAGAGCACAATGAGCCCTGATGCTTGAGAGATCGCCCTCTGTTTATTATATCACCATTATCATGGAATGGGATGGGATGAGGTTGGGGTTCATTTAGAGGCAGCTGGTGGATAATTGTAGGGGTCTAGTCTAGTGGTTGGTTCCAGCATGAATCTGAATATTAAAATCCCTAGTAATCACCCTGATTATCTCATTTGCTTATGCATATAACATGATCACAGCAAAAGCAAAAGCAATAGCAATAGCAATAGAAATAGCAATACAAATAGAAATAGTAATAGTATCTCTCTCACAATATCCGCTTCTCGAAACGAACCGCACCGAACCTCTAAACAGAAACGGAATTGAAAGTTGGCTTTACTTATGTCTAGAATATACAGATATATATGTACATACATATATCGTGTTCAGAACCAGTTGCCTTTCATTTTGGGTAATGCTTTTTTCCTTAATTATACTTATTTTTTATGCATTTACTTGGATTTATTGTTTCGGTTCAGCAGTGCCTTCCAGTCGTCACACGAAATGTCTTGAATAAATTAAACAAATGTGTAGTGTAGTGTAGTGCTTTTGTAGGAATCATTTCACGACCATGTCGGCTCAGGGCAGGGCAGAAGGGGAGGAGGCTCCTACACACTACACACCACACCACGCCACTCCACTCCACTCCACCCCCATCTAGTCTCCAGTCTATAGAGTTGCCTCTGCACCTGTTTGAGTCACGAGCCGAGCCCCAGTGCCAGGGCATTCATAATTTATCAGGCATCGTCTGGGGAGAAACTTAGGGCTCTCTAGGTACATATGTACATATCTCTGTCTCTACAAATGTAAAGTTCTTTAAACTTTCTCATAAACCGCTCTTAAGGCAAATAGCGTCATCAATTTCACTAACTATGATTGATGATTGCCTAATGAGCGAACAAATCTCAATCAAACCTATGAGAGTATTAAATAATAATCAAAAACAGATCCGTTTTAGCATTGGAAACCCCCCGTTGTGCCCCGCCACTGCCACTGCCACTGCCGCTGTCCACTGTCCAATGTTTTTAGTGCAATTTCCTTAAAAACAAATCTCTACAAATAATGTTATAACTTTGCGAAAACAACAAACAAACAAACAAACAAGCACAGGGGGAGGGGATGTTGACTTCTGGAGTTGAAAGTTCTGATGTTTTGTTTTTCTGGGGTTTCTGTTTATTCTCTGATGAAATTTCTACAGGGCATTGCATCAGCCAAAGTTTTGAGTTGAGTTGAGTTTCCCCCGGCACGAACTTTGCGAAATTGCAATGTGGGAAATGATGAATGAGTTGTGTTTGTTCTTGGAAAAGGTCAGAGCATGATTCGAGCAGAGAAGTCCAGAATGACATTTACGATAGATATATGGTATGTCGATTTTAATGAGATCTTTCGCTTAGTTTTCATTTGGCTGCGATCTCCAAAAAAAGCTTGGCAATCCACCAAAGGGATTCGGCAATTGTGGCAGAGAAGGAAAATCGGGTAGCGAGACTTCTGGTAGCGAAACTTCTGGTAATGAAACTTCGGTTATGTTCAACTCTGGCAATGGCGGTAATGGCGGAAGAATAGGCAATGGCAATGGCAATGGTACTGGCAACGGCAACGGCAATGGCGGAGGAGGGAATGGTAGAGGCAGAGGCAACGCAAACGACGGAACTGGAAGCGCTGGCAGAGGAGGAAGTGCTGGCAGAGAAGGAAGCGCTGGCCTAGGAGGTAGCTGCCAGCCAGGATCATTCGATTGATGATAATGAACGTGATGATGCTCATGGATCTCATGTTGGCCCCTGGGAGTAGTAGAGGTTGATGGGCTCGTGGTTGGCCTAAATGTTGTCTTCGGCATTGTTGTTTTCGGAGTAGGAGTTGTAGGAGTTGTCTTTACTGTTGTGGTCTTCACGGTTGTCGTTGTCGGCTTAGGAGTTGTCTTTAATGTTGTCTTCACGGTTGTCGGCTTAGGAGTTGTCTTTACTGTTGTGGTCTTCACGGTTGTCGTTGTCGGCTTAGGAGTTGTCTTTACTGTTGTGGTCTTCACCGTTGTCGTTGTCGGCTTAGGAGTTGTCTTTAATGTTGTCTTCACGGTTGTCGGCTTAGGAGTTGTCTTTACTGTTGTGGTCTTCACGGTTGTCGTTGTCGGCTTAGGAGTTGTCTTTACTGTTGTGGTCTTCACGGTTGTCGTTGTCGGCTTAGGAGTTGTCTTTAATGTTGTTGTCTTCACGGTTGTCGTTTTAGGAGTTGTCGGCGTAGGAGTTGTCTTTACTGTTGTGGTCTTCACGGTTGTCGTTGTCGGCTTAGGAGTTGTCTTTACTGTTGTTGTCTTCACGGTTGTCGTTTTTGGAGTTGTCGCCGTAGGAGTTGTCTTTACTGTTGTTGTCTTCACGGTTGTCGTTTTAGGAGTTGTCGGCGTAGGAGTTGTCTTTACTGTTGTGGTCTTCACGGTTGTCGTTGTCGGCTTAGGAGTTGTCTTTATTGTTGTTGTCTTCACGGTTGTCGTTTTAGGAGTTGTCGGCGTAGGAGTTGTCTTTACTGTTGTGGTCTTCACGGTTGTCGTTGTCGGCTTAGGAGTTGTCTTTACTGTTGTTGTCTTCACGGTTGTCGTTTTAGGAGTTGTCGGCGTAGGAGTTGTCTTTACTGTTGTGGTCTTCACGGTTGTCGTTGTCGGCTTAGGAGTTGTCTTTACTGTTGTTGTCTTCACGGTTGTCGTTTTTGGAGTTGTCGGCGTAGGAGTTGTCTTTACTGTTGTTGTCTTCACGGTTGTCGTTTTAGGAGTTGTCTTTACTGTTGTGGTCTTCACGGTTGTCGTTGTCGGCTTAGGAGTTGTCTTTAATGTTGTTGTCTTCACGGTTGTCGTTTTTGGAGTTGTCGGCGTAGGAGTTGTCTTAACTGTTGTTGTCTTCACGGTTGTCGTTTTTGGAGTTGTCGGCGTAGGAGTTGTCTTTACTGTTGTTGTCGTCACGGTTGTCGTTTTCGGAGTTGTCGGCGTAGGAGTTGTCTTTACTGTTGTGGTCTTCACGGTTGTCGTTGTCGGCTTAGGAGTTGTCTTTACTGTTGTTGTCTTCACGGTTGTCGTTTTAGGAGTTGTCGGCGTAGGAGTTGTCTTTACTGTTGTGGTCTTCACGGTTGTCGTTGTCGGCTTAGGAGTTGTCTTTACTGTTGTTGTCTTCACGGTTGTCGTTTTTGGAGTTGTCGCCGTAGGAGTTGTCTTTACTGTTGTTGTCTTCACGGTTGTCGTTTTAGGAGTTGTCGGCGTAGGAGTTGTCTTTACTGTTGTGGTCTTCACGGTTGTCGTTTTTGGAGTTGTCGGCGTAGGAGTTGTCTTTACTGTTGTTGTCGTCACGGTTGTCGTTTTCGGAGTTGTCGGCGTAGGAGTTGTCTTTACTGTTGTTGTCTTCACGGTTGTCGTTTTTGGAGTTGTCGGCGTAGGAGTTGTCTTTACTGTTGTTGTCGTCACGGTTGTCGTTTTCGGAGTTGTCGGCGTAGGAGTTGTCTTTACTGTTGTTGTCTTCACGGTTGTCGTTTTTGGAGTTGTCGGCGTAGGAGTTGTCTTTACTGTAGTTGTCGTCACGGTTGTCGTTTTCGGAGTTGTCGGCGTAGGAGTTGTCTTTACTGTTGTTGTCTTCACGGTTGTCGTTTTTAAAGTTGTCGGCGTAGGAGTTGTCTTTACTGTTGTTGTCTTCACGGTTGTCGTTTTTGGAGTTGTCGGCGTAGGAGTTGTCTTTACTGTTGTTGTCTTCACGGTTGTCGTTTTCGGAGTTGTCGGCGTAGGAGTTGTCTTTACTGTTGTGGTCTTCACGGTTGTCGTTGTCGGCTTAGGAGTTGTCTTTACTGTTGTTGTCTTCACGGTTGTCGTTTTAGGAGTTGTCGGCGTAGGAGTTGTCTTTACTGTTGTGGTCTTCACGGTTGTCGTTGTCGGCTTAGGAGTTGTCTTTACTGTTGTTGTCTTCACGGTTGTCGTTTTTGGAGTTGTCGCCGTAGGAGTTGTCTTTACTGTTGTTGTCTTCACGGTTGTCGTTTTAGGAGTTGTTGGCTCAGGAGTTGTCTGTGCTGTGGTTGTCTTAACAGTTGTGGTAGTCGGCTCGGAAGTTGTCTTCGCGGTTGTTGTTGTCGCCTCAGGAGTTGTCTGTACTGTGGTTGTCTTTACAGTTGTCGTTGTCGGAGTTGTTGGCTTTGCAGTTGTCTTTACTGTTGTTGTCTTCGCGGTTGTTGTTGTCGCCTCAGGAGTTGTCTGTACTGTGGTTGTCTTAACGGTTGTCGTTGTCGGAGTTGTTGGCTTTGCAGTTGTCTTTACTGTTGTTGTCTTCGCGGTTGTTGTTGTCGCCTCAGGAGTTGTCTGTGCTGTGGTTGTCTTAAGGGTTGTCGTTGTCGGAGTTGTTGGCTCAGGAGTTGTCTTCGCGGTTGTTGTTGTCGCCTCAGGAGTTGTCTGTACTGTGGTTGTCTTTACAGTTGTCGTTGTCGGAGTTGTTGGCTCAGGAGTTGTCTTCACTGTTGTTGTCTTCGCGGTTGTTGTCGGAGTTGTTGGCTTTGCAGTTGTCTTCACTGTTGTTGTCTTCGCGGTTGTGGTTGTCGCCTCAGGAGTTGTCTGTGCTGTGGTTGTCTTAACGGTTGTCGTTGTCGGAGTTGTTGGCTTTGCAGTTGTCTTCACTGTTGTTGTCTTCGCGATTGTTGTTGTCGCCTCAGGGGTTGTCTGTACTGTGGTTGTCTTAAGGGTTGTCGTTGTTGGAGTTGTTGGCTCAGGAGTTGTCTTCACTGTTGTTGTCTTCGCGGTTGTGGTTGTCGCCTCAGGAGTTGTCTGTTCTGTAGTTGACTTAACAGTTGTGGTTGTCGGAGTTGTTGGCTCAGGAGTTGCCTTCACTGTTGTTGTCTTCGCGGTTGTTGTTGTCGCCTCAGGAGTTGTCTGTACTGTGGTTGTCTTTACAGTTGTCGTTGTCGGAGTGGTTGGCTCAGGAGTTGTCTGTGCTGTGGTTGTCTTAACAGTTGTGGTTGTCGCCTCAGGAGTTGTCTGTGCTGTGGATGTCTTAACAGTTGTCGTTGTCGGAGTTGTTGGCTTTGCAGTTGTCTTCACTGTTGTTGTCTTCGCGATTGTTGTTGTCGCCTCAGGGGTTGTCTGTACTGTGGTTGTCTTAAGGGTTGTCGTTGTTGGAGTTGTTGGCTCAGGAGTTGTCTTCACTGTTGTTGTCTTCGCGGTTGTGGTTGTCGCCTCAGGAGTTGTCTGTTCTGTAGTTGACTTAACAGTTGTGGTTGTCGGAGTTGTTGGCTCAGGAGTTGCCTTCACTGTTGTTGTCTTCGCGGTTGTTGTTGTCGCCTCAGGAGTTGTCTGTACTGTGGTTGTCTTTACAGTTGTCGTTGTCGGAGTGGTTGGCTCAGGAGTTGTCTGTGCTGTGGTTGTCTTAACAGTTGTGGTTGTCGCCTCAGGAGTTGTCTGTGCTGTGGATGTCTTAACAGTTGTCGTTGTCGGAGTTGTTGGCTTTGCAGTTGTCTTCACTGTTGTTGTCTTCGCGATTGTTGTTGTCGCCTCAGGGGTTGTCTGTACTGTGGTTGTCTTAAGGGTTGTCGTTGTTGGAGTTGTTGGCTCAGGAGTTGTCTTCACTGTTGTTGTCTTCGCGGTTGTGGTTGTCGCCTCAGGAGTTGTCTGTTCTGTAGTTGACTTAACAGTTGTGGTTGTCGGAGTTGTTGGCTCAGGAGTTGCCTTCACTGTTGTTGTCTTCGCGGTTGTTGTTGTCGCCTCAGGAGTTGTCTGTACTGTGGTTGTCTTTACAGTTGTCGTTGTCGGAGTGGTTGGCTCAGGAGTTGTCTGTGCTGTGGTTGTCTTAACTGTTGTGGTTGTCGCCTCAGGAGTTGTCTGTGCTGTGGATGTCTTAACAGTTGTCGTTGTCGGAGTTGTTGGCTTTGCAGTTGTCTTCACTGTTGTTGTCTTCGCGATTGTTGTTGTCGCCTCAGGGGTTGTCTGTACTGTGGTTGTCTTAAGGGTTGTCGTTGTTGGAGTTGTTGGCTCAGGAGTTGTCTTCACTGTTGTTGTCTTCGCGGTTGTGGTTGTCGCCTCAGGAGTTGTCTGTTCTGTAGTTGACTTAACAGTTGTGGTTGTCGGAGTTGTTGGCTCAGGAGTTGCCTTCACTGTTGTTGTCTTCGCGGTTGTTGTTGTCGCCTCAGGAGTTGTCTGTACTGTGGTTGTCTTTACAGTTGTCGTTGTCGGAGTGGTTGGCTCAGGAGTTGTCTGTGCTGTGGTTGTCTTAACAGTTGTGGTTGTCGGCTCGGGAGTTGTCTTCGCGGTTGTGGTTGTCGCCTCAGGAGTTGTCTGTGCTGTGGTTGTCTTAACGGTTGTCGTTGTCGGAGTTGTTGGCTTTGCAGTTGTCTTCACTGTTGTTGTCTTCGCGGTTGTGGTTGTCGCCTCAGGAGTTGTCTGTTCTGTGGTTGACTTAACAGTTGTGGTTGTCGGAGTTGTTGGCTCAGGAGTTGCCTTCACTGTTGTTGTCTTCGCGGTTGTTGTTGTCGCCTCAGGAGTTGTCTGTACTGTGGTTGTCTTTACAGTTGTCGTTGTCGGAGTGGTTGGCTCAGGAGTTGTCTGTGCTGTGGTTGTCTTAACAGTTGTGGTTGTCGGCTCGGGAGTTGTCTTCGCGGTTGTGGTTGTCGCCTCAGGAGTTGTCTGTGCTGTGGTTGTCTTTACAGTTGTCGTTGTCGGAGTTGTTGGCTCAGGAGTTGTCTTCACTGTTGTTGTCTTCGCGGTTGTGGTTGTCGCCTCAGGAGTTGTCTGTTCTGTGGTTGACTTAACAGTTGTGGTTGTCGGAGTTGTTGGCTCAGGAGTTGCCTTCACTGTTGTTGTCTTCGCGGTTGTTGTTGTCGCCTCAGGAGTTGTCTGTACTGTGGTTGTCTTTACAGTTGTCGTTGTCGGAGTGGTTGGCTCAGGAGTTGTCTGTGCTGTGGTTGTCTTAACAGTTGTGGTTGTCGGCTCGGGAGTTGTCTTCGCGGTTGTGGTTGTCGCCTCAGGAGTTGTCTGTGCTGTGGTTGTCTTTACAGTTGTCGTTGTCGGAGTTGTTGGCTCAGGAGTTGTCTTCACTGTTGTTGTCTTCGCGGTTGTGGTTGTCGCCTCAGGAGTTGTCTGTTCTGTGGTTGACTTAACAGTTGTGGTTGTCGGAGTTGTTGGCTCAGGAGTTGTCTGTGCTGTGGTTGTCTTAACAGTTGTGGTTGTCGGAGTTGTTGGCTCAGGAGTTGTCTGTGCTGTGGTTGTCTTAACAGTTGTGGTTGTCGGCTCGGGAGTTGTCTTCGCTGTTGTTGTTGTCGCCTCAGGAGTTGTCTGTACTGTGGTTGTCATAAGGGTTGTCGTTGTCGGAGTTGTTGGCTCAGGAGTTGTCTTCACTGTTGTTGTCTTCGCGGTTGTGGTTGTCGCCTCAGGAGTTGTCTGTTCTGTGGTTGACTTTACAGTTGTCGTTGTCGGAGTTGTTGGCTCAGGAGTTGTCTTCACTGTTGTTGTCTTCGCGGTTGTTGTTGTCGCCTCAGGAGTTGTCTGTGCTGTGGTTGTCTTAAGGGTTGTCGCTGTCGGAGTTGTTGGCTCAGGAGTTGTCTTCACTGTTGTTGTCTTCGCGGTTGTTGTTGTCGCCTCAGGAGTTGTCTGTGCTGTGGTTGTCTTAACAGTTGTGGTTGTCGGCTCGGGAGTTGTCTTCGCTGTTGTTGTTGTCGTATCAGGAGTTGTCTGTGCTGTGGTTGTTTTAACAGTTGTGGTTGTCTTTGCTGTTGTTGTTGTCGCCTCAGGAGTTGTCTGTGCTGTGGTTGTCTTAAGGGTTGTCGCTGTCGGAGTTGTTGGCTCAGGAGTTGTCTTCACTGTTGTTGTCTTCGCGGTTGTTGTTGTCGCCTCAGGAGTTGTCTGTGCTGTGGTTGTCTTAACAGTTGTGGTTGTCGGCTCGGGTGTTGTCTTCGCTGTTGTTGTTGTCGTATCAGGAGTTGTCTGTGCTGTGGTTGTTTTAACAGTTGTGGTTGTCGGCTCGGGAGTTGTCTTCGCTGTTGTTGTTGTCGCCTCAGGAGTTGTCTGTGCTGTGGTTGTCTTAAGGGTTGTCGTTGTCGGAGTTGTTGGCTTTGCAGTTGTCTTCACTGTTGTTGTCTTCGCGGTTGTTGTTGTCGCCTCAGGAGTTGTCTGTGCTGTGGTTGTCTTAATAGTTGTGGTTGTCGGCTCGGGAGTTGTCTTCGCTGTTGTTGTTGTCGCCTCAGGAGTTGTCTGTGCTGTGGTTGTCTTAAGGGTTGTCGTTGTCGGAGTTGTTGGCTTTGCAGTTGTCTTCACTGTTGTTGTCTTCGCGGTTGTTGTTGTCGCCTCAGGAGTTGTCTGTACTGTGGTTGTCTTTACAGTTGTCGGAGTGGTTGGCTCAGGAGTTGTCTGTGCTGTGGTTGTCTTAACAGTTGTGGTTGTCGGCTCGGGAGTTGTCTGTGCTGTGGTTGTCTTAACAGTTGTGGTTGTCGGCTCGGGAGTTGTCTTCACTGTTGTTGTTGTCGTATCAGGAGTTGTCTGTGCTGTGGTTGTTTTAACAGTTGTGGTTGTCGGCTCGGGAGTTGTCTTCGCTGTTGTTGTTGTCGCCTCAGGAGTTGTCTGTACTGTGGTTGTCTCAAGGGTTGTCGTTGTCGGAGTTGTTGGCTCAGGAGTTGTCTTCACTGTTGTTATCTTCGCGGTTGTTGTTGTCGCCTCAGGAGTTGTCTGTGCTGTGGTTGTCTTAATAGTTGTGGTTGTCGGCTCGGGAGTTGTCTTCGCTGTTGTTGTTGTCGCCTCAGGAGTTGTCTGTGCTGTGGTTGTCTTAACAGTTGTGGTTGTCGGCTCGGGAGTTGTCTTCGCAGTTGTTGTTGTCGCCTCAGGAGTTGTCTGTGCTGTAGTTGTCTTAACAGTTGTGGTTGTCGGAGTTGTTGGCTCAGGAGTTGTCTTCACTGTTGTTGTCTTCGCGGTTGTTGTTGTCGCCTCAGGAGTTGTCTGTGCTGTGGTTGTCTTAATAGTTGTGGTTGTCGGCTCGGGAGTTGTCTTCGCTGTTGTTGTTGTCGCCTCAGGAGTTGTCTGTACTGTGGTTGTCTCAAGGGTTGTCGTTGTCGGAGTTGTTGGCTCAGGAGTTGTCTTCACTGTTGTTATCTTCGCGGTTGTTGTTGTCGCCTCAGGAGTTGTCTGTGCTGTGGTTGTCTTAATAGTTGTGGTTGTCGGCTCGGGAGTTGTCTTCGCTGTTGTTGTTGTCGCCTCAGGAGTTGTCTGTGCTGTGGTTGTCTTAACAGTTGTGGTTGTCGGCTCGGGAGTTGTCTTCGCTGTTGTTGTTGTCGTATCAGGAGTTGTCTGTGCTGTGGTTGTTTTAACAGTTGTGGTTGTCGGCTCAGGAGTTGTCTGTGCTGTAGTTGTCTTAACAGTTGTGGTTGTCGCAGTTGTCGGCTCTGCAGTTGTCTTCGCTGTTGTTGTCTTCGCGGTTGTTGTTGTCGCCTCAGAAGTTGTCGTTACTGTGGTGGTCATAACGGTTGTCGTTGGCGTGGTGGTTGTACGAGCTAGTGGACAGTTCGGTAGGAAAGGATCTAGGGCACAATAGAATGGATAGTTTACAGCAGCCGCGTCTGTCTCCTCATCCCCGGCGCCACTACCTTCCCGGTCTGCATGGGCAGCATGGTGAAGGGCAAGAAAAAGCAAACTTTTCAGGATATTCTGTAATTGCGGAGGGGACGTGATGATACGATGTTGTTATGCGATGCATTCCCGACTTACCATTGGGACGGTCTCAGAGAAACTATTGATTCCTTGAGCCCAAGGTGCGTGCTTATATAGGAAGTACCATGGGAGTTGGAATGTCATTCCTCCGATAAGCTCTGTTCATGGCTCAAGTTGAGAGTTCAACAAAGGTTGAATGGAGCATGCCATACATGCCATTAAGATAAGTTTCTAAGATGTTTGTGCAATTAAAATTCCACTGTTCGTTAGGTATTTCCGTAAGTGAAGAAAGCTCTGCTTTCCCAGGTGATTGTTTTCTTATCAATGAGGCACCTAAACGTTTTTCAGCTATGGATTGTACGAGAACACACTTTGGAAACGCAGTGATTCCCTGAAATGATCTTAGGAATAAAGATTTCAACAAAAAAGGGAGAGTAATTCCTCATTAAAACCCAACATTTCTTTTGGGTCCTCACGGCACGGACCAACACAAGAACAAGTAGAAAATGTACTACACAGGCGATGCCTGGAGGACGAAGAGACACCGTAAGACCGACAGACTGGCCAGCAGCATGGCGAATGTTGTTGCAATTTTAGTTGGAAGATCAGGTGAGGAGATTTTATTTTATTTTAATTAATTTAATCATTTTTATAAAGGTTCAAGTCGGCGGTGGCTGTCTTGGCCACAGCCAAGACAAGGTCAAGTCCGCGGTAGCTGTCTTGGCTATGGCCTGAATTTCAATTTAAAAATTATATTGCCTACTTTTGGTATGCAAAATTAATGGCGCCACAACATATGACGGCAATAAATGGAACCTAAAATATTCGATAAAAGTCTGTTATCGATCCCAGCTCATCGCTGTAGGCGCAAAGTTTAAATGTGTTCTATTTTAGCTTTGTGATGCTGATTTTCCTGTGATTGGAAGAAAAACCCTGATTTTATTGAAGATCAAGGATTAGGGATATTTTCTAGTATGCTCTGCTATTTGTGGGCCGAGTACCTTTGATCGAATGGGCTGCAAATTGCATGGAGAAAGATCAAATGGCCAAACAGGATCGTGAGGATCCAAACTAAATGATCGGTAGCCCATATCTTGATAATGGTAAAGGAACGAGCGTCTTTCATTCATAGTTCATAAATCGACCATTACACGTTTCCCTCAAAATCGTAGATTAACAAATTTGTGGTTCAATATGCCTTGTCACGTTGTAGTTTCGTGGCAAGCACGTGCTTGATGAGATCTCCAGACTGTTCTCTCCCGATGCCAAACTCTCCATCCCCATTCCATCCCATCCCAACTGCAGGATTAACCCGCTGTGCCATTTATCAAACAATTCATAGAGCTCATTGCACTTATTGAAAATTAATACGGCTTTA
Source organism: Drosophila azteca (assembly GCA_005876895.1). NCBI lineage: Eukaryota > Metazoa > Arthropoda > Insecta > Diptera > Drosophilidae > Drosophila > Drosophila azteca. The sequence continues at coordinate 4,056,139 of VCKU01000014.1, read as the reverse complement.
AATCCCACAACAGTGCAGAAATCAGAACACATGCTCCCTGATTCCCACTACCACACACATACATGCAGACATACATCCTCCCCTCCCTGTTCGATAATCCTGCGAACAAGGCATTTAGAGCAGACAGTGAGGGGGTGGTGGGGTGGTGATATCAACTCAACACACAAACATCTGTCTGTGGATGGAAAAGGATTAAATATCAATATGTGATGGCCAAAGATGATCCGAAAGCAGATCCAAAGATTCAGGGCTGCTGTAGAGTAGGTGTGCCTTCCCTCCACAGCCATCCCCCCCTTGATATTTCTGTTATTTCCCATCATCACATTTCAAATATGTATGTGTTTCCCTTTTAATTGAGAAAAATTATATTTCAATAGCAACAAATCAACCAAAATGGCAATCAAATGAATACACAAATGTGTACACAGATTTCTGTGGCCCTGTGGTTAATTCGATTAAGATTTCCCCAACACACAATTCCGGGGAATGCGGGTAAACGACTCAGAATCAGTATACCCCTCGAAAGCCACATGGAGATGATACATGGTAATATCCTGAATACTCGCATGGAAGTGGCCTGGAGAGGCTCTCAAAAGGGCGGTCGTCTTCTCTCCTCCTGGGATATTCCTTCGTAGCGAATATCGTCTGGTTTTCTTGATTGGTTCAATTATAACCAATCCCTTCCCTTCCCCTCCATTCCCGTCCCTTCCCGTATATCACACTGCAATTACAAGCAGCCAACAATTGATTTAACCCTTTCGGAAATCAATATTAAATTACATCACATATTCGAATAGAAATTTCATAAAAATGCTGCGCACTGATTGAAACATCGTTGCCCTCATCGTTGGGTTCTGTACAGCATCATCCATTCCCCCATTCCTCCATTTCTCCGTTCCCTTGCCACTTGCCACATGTCATTCCCCCATCGCCTCTCGAGTGTAGATTAAGTTTGGCGATAAAGTATCATTGAATCCATTGAATATTTTGTGCTTTTTGTGGGGTCGGGTCGATAGTTCTATGGAATCTATGGAACCCTCCTCGCTGACGTTTAGTAATTGGCTACGAGAACAAAAGTCTAAGAAGGAGGCGGCACCCTCACCCTCACCCTCCACCCTCATCGCATTAGAAATGCAACTGTTCGGCACGGAAATGGTTTATAGAGCTCTCCATTGAATGAGATAAAGTTTTCACATAAATCTTTCACTTAAATCATGGGAATATGTGTATCAGAAATGATCCGATCCTTTAGGTCTGCATGCCCCCCGCACCCCTTGTAATTACACAACTGCAAGAAATCAGAATGGAACTCTAGGAAGGAACTCTAGAAGGCGACTCCCTAGCTCGTCAGCTGTGGTCCAAGCCATAAATTAGCCAGAAAATATTGTTAGGGAATGAAAGGTGTGAAAGGTAAAAGAAAGGGAGGGTTTCCCCTGCTGAGGTGCTGCTACCTTTACCTTTACCTTAACCTTCCCTTCCCTGCGTTGCGTTGCGTAGTACGTGTCAAGATCGGCAGCTGAAAAACCGTTCCCGTTTCTTCGAATCAAAAATCTCACTCCTTAAAGTCAGGGTTGGGTTCAATGTCCTCTCTCTCGTCTCGTTCCCTGGCTTTCTCTGTCTCTCGGTCTCGCTCGCTGTTTAAGCTATAATGACAAACCAATTACCAGCAAAAGACCTGGAACTTGGACATGGACTTTCATGGTCTGTTTTGGGGCAGGGCACGTGGTCCAGCCTGTAGGCAGCAGGCATTCAGGCGTTGTGCAGCCTGCTGCCGTCATGATTGCGCAACAAATTGGACAAACGACGCATGTCACCCCTTTTAAGGATGGAAAACACAGTTAGAGCCATCACACAGCCATCCATGTTCGAGACAGTGACAAATGTTTGAAACTCAAATGCAATGAGGACGCGATATTGTGCGTGAGGCTCTAAGGTTTATGCGTTTGCCAGGTCTCAGGTTAAACTATAAATGGAAGTTCAAGCGGGGTTTTCATTCGATTTTCACTTTCTGTAGCTCTCTATGGGGAAGTTCAATAGATATACATTATAGGATCTTCGGGATTTGGGGTAATCATGTCACTCTAATCAATATACAAATCAGATTCCTCTGTTTATGGCCCAATCAAGTTTATAGGAAGTTATCTTCCTTCGCAAATCACAATCATTGCCTGCGCATAAACTCTCCCCATTTAGTGGCGTGCGCTACTGTACTCGGGGTTTGGTTTTCCAATCCACCACCAAATGCAGAAGGAGGCTGCTGCCGCAGCTACTCCCGAATGGAATGAAAAGCCTGGACCCTGGTCCCTGGTCTGATCCAAGCGACAACTGTGGCGCCTGCGCAGCTGCCGCTGCCGCTGCTCTTGCACTCCCTCTACAAAATCTAGGGAGCACGACGCACTCCATCTGTCTGTCTGTCTGTCTCTCTGGCTGTCTGCATATCCTTCTCTACGGGTATTATGTGTCGCCTCTTTGTCTGTAATTTCACGCAATGAAGAGCGAGCGGGACAGCGCCAGTGCATGTGCGTGTGTTCGTGTGTGTGTGTAACTGCTTATTGATCGATCGCCTCGATATCGAATTTTTATTGTTGTTTGTCATTCCAGAATGCGCCACCATCAAGAGAGAAGCAGCAGAAGCAGCAACAGAAACGGCAACAAAAGGGGCGAAGGATGGGTATGGGATGGAATGGGATGGGAGGGGAGGGTAGGGGATGGGTCATTGTTCCAAGGGTTTTTCTGCTTCTACTCCATTCCGGGGGTTGCTTCGTCCTTTAGTGCAATTGCAGTTTTAATGTTACTCATTGTGGAGGGTAGCTTTTTGGATCAACCCTTAGCCTGCCTGCCACTACTGCCATTTCGATTATCATCGCCTGGGAAATAGGCAGCAATTCACTCTAGAGTCCCCGGGATTCGGGATTCAGGATTCTGGATTCAGGATTCGGGTTTCGCTTTTGCTGTGTGGATTGCACATCTTCTCACCATTAGAAAAATGTTCCCTTATTTGTATTATTTGTATTTTGCTTTTTGTTTTTGTATATTTTGATTCCAAAGGGAAATGCACATCAAGTTCATTGATTTTTTGCATGTTTTTCCACACTTAACTGCTATTGTAGCTTATCCAGAGATTTGTTTTGAAGATTTATGGGACTTACGACCGAGAATTGTAGCAGGGAGGCAGGCAGATCACAGATGAGAACCAAAGGAGATATTACCACTAGAATCATTCAGTTTTCCCTTAAATTAGAATCCAATTTGTTTAGTCTTCCCCACTGCCTCTCCTGTGGAATGATCATGTAACCCATTTAGATAAACGATCGCCTCATTTGTAACCCAATGCCCATGCGGTGATTATCACCCACTGACGATCTCACGCACCCCCTCTGACCGCCGCCAGAGAGAGAACCAAACAGAGAGAGTCCAAGTCCGAGTCCGTCCTACATGCAATGGTTAATTGTTTTCTCCTTTTGCCGGCACTGCTGCATTTATGAGGCAAAAGAACCGCCCACTGGGACATCTAGTGTTAATTTATGGCACACCTAAAGGTACGCACACACCTCTCGTGGCTACAGTGTACACACATCCATGTGTACATGTGTATGTGTATGTGCGATATATCACAATGATGTATCGTTAGAACAGGCAACATATCACACGAGGCAGCTGCCAGAGCGCAGCCCAAGTCAAGCTTTTGTCCAGATCGGGCCAGGGCTTACATAAACTACACAGACTACAGACGAACGACTGGTTGAAGCGGGTCTATTGTAGTCACATTATTAGATTCGCATCGCTGGCCATATTAATTGTTGTTGCCCATGTTCGTTCGTAGTGCAACACACAAGACAGAAACACAAACACACACAGAATGACTGAATGAATGAATGGTTCATTGAGCACCAGGCCGGGCCGGGCCGGGCCGGGCCGGGCCGAACCAGGGGCCCACCGAATGCAACTGTCATTAACAGGAGCGGATGCAGTACCTCTGTATATCCATTGCTCTCGCTCAGATCCGTCCCTGTGTCACCTACGTATGCATGTTTTGCGTTTGACATTCAAATTTGGTCAAAATGACATAGGGGGTTCTGGGCTAACGCTTGCCACGGGGTCTGGGGGCCCCCACAGTTTACAGCCGGAAATTCTAATTGTTGTTGAGGTTGCACATTACAAAAACATACCTAAAAAAGATAGAAAAAACAGTGGTAAAAGAGGTTTCAGAGCTGGGCTGGGGGGAGCACTATATTCTCAGGACTTACCTGTACTCCAGTTCCATGCATTGCAACTGAGAGCAGACTCTCATTCATTCGTCCTCTCTCTCTCCCTCTCTCCGGGGACTGGAAATGCAAACAAACATTATTCTACTCCATTCCAGGATCGACAACCTGCACGCGGGCAGCAGACAGTGAGGCCTGGCCTGGGCTGTTCTGGCCTGTTCTGGGTGGCAGGGTGGATATCGATTTTTAGTGGCAATTGCAGTTGCCACGGGCAGCCGCATGCCGCATGCCCCACACCTCATGCCGTGTCCCTGCCGTTGGGGTAGTCTCTAGTCTCAAGTTCGTCTGCCAATTATTTGCCGCTTATTAGGATGGAGCTGGAGTCCCCGGGAAGAGGCCGAGCAGCAGCAGCGGCAGAAGCGACAGCAGCTGGTGCTGGTTGATGGTTGGTGGTGGTGGTGTTGGCAGCACGTGACTACTGCGTTGCGTTGTCCATTGTTTGCATTTTGCATATAGTACCATAGTACTCTCAGCTCAGCTCCGCTCGGCACAGCTCAGGGTGGTTCCCCCTGCTGGACTGCGTGTGGCATGACTTTGACGGGCAGCAAGATACACACACACACACACAAACACAGCAAACTCAAGTGTTGCTTTAATGTTTGGGCCATTTACATGAAGTGGAAGGAAGCCACCCCCGAGAGTAAATCAGAGCCAAAGCCACACCACACACAGCAGGCGGGCGGGCAGGCAGCAGGCGTTGACCAGAGACCAGGGACCGGCCCGCGCTTAAGCTCTTTTGTGGGCCCCGTAGGGTGGCGATGGTGGTGCTCTGCTCTGCTGCACTGCAAACCCGTTCTTAATCCTTTCAAACGTGAAATGCAAAGCCAACTGCGGTCGTCGGCGAATTTTCCAGCGAAAAACAAGGGTGGCCTACCGGTCAGGGCCACATTTGCTCTTCCACCAAGCCGTATCATTGCAAATTTTCAAATAAACTGCTCAAAATTTCGCACTTTTTGTCAGCGCCGAAAAGTGCGAGAAAGAATATCAGCAGCTCTATCATGCCGTCCCGCTTTGGCATGTGCATGCCTTCATTTTGTTGGTTATGTTTTTGTCTTCTCTTTGGTTTCCTTCCCGACTGCCGAGTTTGAGACTTACATTTGTAAACATCGACAAAAAAAAACGCGCGCGGCTTGGAATTCAATTAGATAATATATTTGTCCAATAACCACACACTAATAGATGATTCTAAATGCATTGAATGCTTTTTATATGCCACTTTTCAAATAAACTACATCAAATTACACACTGCACAAAATTCTGCAAATCAAACAGCCGACTAGAAGAGAAAAGATGACAAGTGACAAGTGACACTGGTGCCATCCCGCTCTTGCATCAACTCTTCCTTTTCTTGCTTCCCACCTTCTTCTTTTTCTGATCCGCGTGATCGACGTGCACGACTTTCGGGAATAAATTGGTTAATTTACAATTAAAAATACAAATTAAATGAACAATTATTAAAAATCATTAATTTCGACCTCTTTGCGTTCGGGTAAAGAAAGTTAAACACTAAATTCTCCAGTTTTATACCAACTTTGTGCCAAAGAAGAAAAAAATGATAAAATTCATATTTCGTTTAATTCTGATCGCAAGAAAGACTTTCAAGTGGTGGTCATTTGTGCTAATAATACTGAAAATCTTTCGTTTCATAAGAGACAACTAACAGCGAGAAAAGAGGTAAATCCCTTGAGTGCATTGTGCGTGCGCGTGTGCGTTTATTGCTGTGGCTGTGTGTGTGTGTGCGTGTAAGCTGAGGAAGTAGAAAACGCAATTCATTTTTGCAATGGTTTTACTCATTTTGGGTGTTTTGTTATATCTCTTCATTAATGCGCCATATCGGTTCGTGTATCAGTCATCGGTTCCGCTGCAAGTGCGGGGGCAACCACAATTACTAATTGGACAATTTGACAAATGAAATGCTTTAAATAATAATAGACTCAAGTGTAAACTGGTGAGTTGATAAACAAATTGTTGGCTATTACTACTCCCTCAGCCCCTACCCTACCCTACCCCCTTCACCCACACGCACAACATCATCACAGAGATGAGCATCAGCAGCAGCAAGGTATAGTAAATATTAGGGTGGGGCAGCCCTGCTGTTAAAAGTCCCTTTTCCTTGCTGATTTACCTTATATTTATTGTACCTTGATCATCAGTAGCTGCTCATTGAGTGAAGTGTTTGTGTTTGTGTGTGTGTGTGGGGGTGACAAGGAGACGCAACCCCACAGCAGAGGGCTTCTCCGTTTGTCTTCACGCTTCCATGGACACGAAAAGCGAATGCTACCGACAGCGACGTCAACTGTCAGAAATCAATGCAGTTATCCTCTGCTCTGCAGCAGCAACAGCAACAACAACAGCAGCGGTGTAGAAAACAACAAAAGCCACCATTTGGCGCTTTGTTCTTCCGTTGTTTTGTTTGTCATTGTAGCAGTTGTCGTACTATGCATGCATATGCATGTACATATGTATATGTATGCATGTAATTGTTTGTCTGTGCTGTTGTCCCTGTCCCACCCATGAGCATGGACATGGTTGGAGGTGGGGCAATTTTCGGGCGCGCTTGCAAGCTCCCACGGGGATGCAATGTCAACAAAATGAACAGCAAAGCGAAACGAAACGAAATGAAACGAGGATGTAATAAAAACAAAGACACAGAAGAGACACACAGCACAAAAATGGCAGTGAAATCGAATTTACAGCCCTGTCGATGCATTGCCACCCACCCAGGGGACACGCCCATTACAGAATGTTATTGCAATCTAAATGGCTTTAACCATATTTCCGTTACTCCGTTATTTGTTTGCAGTCGGTCACGTTGCCTGGCAACCCTCGCGACAAACCAAACCAAACCGCGACAACCCTGGCCAAACACTGTGCAACCTGCAATCAGTTTTAATTAAGTTACAAGTACCATCGCCCGCAGGAGAAGGCGCGAAGGAGAAGGCGCGAAGGAGAAGGAGTTCGCGTTGGAGTTCGAGGTGGAGTTGGAGTTGGAGTAGGAGAGAAAGCAAACAAACATTCCACGAGTTCGAGTACGAGTAGTATTCCTGGTAAGCTACAAATGAACTCTTCCGAGAATCAAATTTCATTCCCCTCCCCACTGCCTCCGTCTCTGTCTCTGTCTGTGCAACAATAAAAAAGTGCACTCTCTCCCCAGAGGGGGTCGGAATGAGGTCTTCGTGTGAGGAGAGGATGAGGAGATCGGGTTAGGCTGTGGAGTGTAGTGTAGTGTAGTGTCGTGGCGGGGCGGGGTGGGGTGGTGCTGTGGCGATGACGAGTGTAAAACACTCTAAAAACCAGACCTGAATCCATTGTACGTACAATTCTATCTCTCTGCTTTTTTGTTGCTTTTTTATTTGTTGCTTGTATTTTTATTGTTTTCCCTGTTGTTGCTTCTAGTTTTTTATGCTGCTGCTGCTGCTGCTCTGCTGCTCTGCTGCTGCTGTTGGCTTTGGGGCTCTCTATCATTGCATTTCGTTTAAGCTGTTGGATTATACCCTGCCCGAAAGGGGCATAAACGTTAGTGGAAAAAAGGAAAATTACTCTCGTTTTGGCGTCTTTTTATACATTTTGTGGCCTAAAACTGAACATCTTCTATAGGGTATGCGAATATTCTCCTCTAAGCTGGTTTTTCTCGACTGTTTCTACTTTCATTGCAACGGAAAGGAGCAGCAACGGCAGCAGAACAATGATAATAATAAAAGCCGTCGGTCGTCCCTGGTCTTGCAACGGATGCACTCAAGCGGCGCAAACTGTTGCTCTCTCTCTCTCTCTCCCTCTGTCCAGGTTGGGGGCCAAACCATCGTCATCGTCAAGAATAGTAGTTATTTTCTGTTGCATCTTTTCTATCTGGCTGCCTGCCTGCCCTCTCTCTCGCTCTCGCTCTCGCTCTCTCTCTCTCTCTCTCTCTCTCTCTCTAGTGTTTCTTTCTTCCTCAGTTAATTGTAAAAACTGCACTCGTACTCGTACTCGTTCGTTATTTGTGGCAACAACAGGCAACATCTCCCAACGGCCATTCGGCGGCAGTGGCTGATAGGAAAAAGTAGAATACGAGCTTAATGAAGTTTTATGCGTTTCTAATGTTCAGCCAATTTGTTTCGATCTTCTTTGGTTCTCTTCGGGTTGTAGATTGTAGTTTGTAGAGGAGAGAGAGAGCTCTTCTCTGTTTCGATTCGATGATATTTCAATTGTAGATAGATTTATTTATACTGTTCTGTACTGTTGTACTGTTGGGGGGAAAACGGCCGATTGAAGTGTAAAGATAATGAAAAGATAGCCGATGAAATGTTGGCTGTCTTTCGTAATTGTTTAAGCGGGAGAATGATACAAGAAATTCATTAAGTATGATTGTGTTTTTAGCTAAAGATTAACTTTAAAAGTTTAAGATATTAATAATAATACAAGATATTATGTGGAAGAGTTTGGGTGTGTTTTAAGAACTTGTTGGGGTTTAAGGACCCTTCAGATAGTGTTCGGAGGGGGTAACACTGTTCTCTGTCGCTTTCTGTACGATCTCTTGGGGGTTCAAGGGCCCCACCCTGCCCATCCCTGCCCTGCCCGTTGTCTGATTGGATGGATCCCGATCCCAGTTGCACACGCACTCACTCTGTCACTCTGTCTGTCTGTCTCTCTGTCGTCTATCCCTTGAGCAATTCCCTAGCGCTAATCAAATTATGTCTCCGATCCAATTGCCGGATCGCCAGATGATGTCAAGTGCATGTTGCACTCAATTGTACACCCCCAACCCCAACCGCAACCCCCTACCCCTTCCTCTCCTGTCATTTTGCATTTGGAAACTATTTTTATACACCGCTCGCGTGTCGCTTGTTGCCCACTCCTTCAACGGGGGGGCAGCAGGCAGCAGGCAGGCAGGAGGCAGAGGGGCACTGCCGCCGGAGGGGCTCTCGCGTGTCATCCAGCGTTTGGTTTGTCAACTCAATCGCCGCTTTGGCAGTGCTTTCAGTCGCGTCGTCCCGCGTTGCGGCTCTTCCTCTGCCTTCAGTCTCTTCTTCACACACTCTTCTTCTACTCAGAAGAGCGCTACCTCTCTCTCTGTCTCTCTCTCTCTCTCTTCTGTTTCTGGAACATAACTTTATTTAATTACTCGCACAGCAACAACAAAATGCGGCGACAACAAGAAATTCTCGGTGTCATAAAAAATTATTTTATGCGTTCAGTGGGACAGGAGGGAGGCACGCCACTAGAACAGGGGGTGGGGAGGGGGGAATAGGAGTAGAACAAGCCAGTGACAGTAACAGTGACAGGGACTGAGACAGGGGGACAGGAAGGGGGGGTGTGTGGAGTGGAAATAGTAGAGGGGTCACTGGGTAGAAGAGTTGGAACCTGTGTGTTCGAGGGAGCGATGCAGCTCTTGTGAGGGGAAGGGAGGGGCAGACGTTCAACTCGTTTTTTTGCGCTGGCAACACAAAAAATTTCTTCAACATTATAATTTTCGTTCGCTTTGAATTACACACATTGCACAACAACAGAAACAACAACAACTACAATAGCAGCAACAACAAAACAACAGAAACAGCAACCAAAGTTCATTGACTTTCGTGCAACAAGCAGCCAAGGCAAAAGAACAACAACAGAACATCGCAACGTTCTTGTAGATTCGACTGGAGGTCTCTATAAAGTCTATGGTATTCCATAGCGACCCACATATATGATATAGGAGGAGCACCAAGTACCGTTCCAGGGCGGAAATGGAGACAGTTCTGGGCATACAATTATTATAGAATTTTAATGTTATTTCATTTGTTGTAAAACTTATTTAAAATCATGAAACTTTGGTAAATATAATCCCCTACATGGTGATCTACCTTTTTTCCATCTGGTAACATTCCAGGCGGTTTGTGTTCTTCCACTTTGTTGCCACGAGGGGCATGGACTTCTCTGTGGCCTGGCACTGGCACTTGCAACAAGTTTGCATAATGCGAGTGGCGAGGAGAGGCGATGATTATTTTAGCACTTATTAAATTGTAGCACAAAGCACAAAGGCAGGCGGCAGGGGGCAGGCGGCAGGCAGGCAGCAGGCAGGCAGCAAAAAGCAACTGAAGGAAAGCCGAAGCAGCTACAAATATAATCATCATTATGCATTCTAATCATCATAATCATCATCTGCATCTCGCCGCAGTCTGGTGATCGGTGCAGCAGCAGTAGAAGCAACAGCAGCTGCATTTGCCTCCGTTTGGTGGAGCTTCTCCTTCTGCTACTGATTTTTCTGCCACATGCAACATTGGGTTCAGTCCACTCGATCAACTCAATTGCCAATGCACTTGGGGGCAAGCAGAGAAAGAGACAGAGTTGCAGTTGCAGTTTGCTGTTTGCAGAGTTGTGGGGCAGGCGGTGAGCGAAGAGGCGGAAGAGAATCCCCCCGAAACAGCCAATAGAGATGCGCCATTTCGCCTCTTTTCACAGTTCTCTGGAATGGAATTGGGGGGGGTACCAGATTCCGGTAGGTTTGAACTTGGTTTTGTGTTTGGGGAACCATTTCCATTTAAAAGAGTAAACCATCTGCTAGGAACTACTGTCCAGGGATAGGTATTTTGGATATTTAGTGACCATTCCAGTGAAATTATCTCTGAAATATAGCACAAACCTTTATTTTCCATGTGCAAACGTCTGAAGAAATACCCTCATAGGAATTTTTGTATTTTCTTTATTTATATAAGATATATTTTTAATATATTTATGGAACTTTCCTGATGTTTGTTTTCTTGTATTTTTTTAAACATATTTTCAGATATTTTTCTAGTATTTTTATCGAGTATTTTTCATTTAATTTTCTGGTCGTTTTTCGAGTAATTACTCGGGTATACTTACTGGGTATATTTTTGGGTCTTTCTGTAAAGTAGTTTTATTATTTTTCGGTCGAGCATTTTGCCAGATATTTACCGGTAGTTTTTTGAGTATTTTGCTATATTTAAGCAGTATGTTCTGGTATTTATTTTAGCATTTTAATGGTATTTCCATACTTTTTCCATATGCATGCATAGGATCAAATAAATGACTTTACTTTCGAAATATTCTACATATTTTTTGTAAATTGGAGAACTATTTAATAATTTGAATATTGGCTACAATCTGGAATTTGGAAAGCCTAGGAATGAGAATCGAGGATCAATTTGGAAAGCCCTATATCCTCCCTATATCAACGATCTCTTCGATAAATATCGTTTGTATATCCCAGAGAGTGGAGCATTCATTTACATTGTGAAAAAAAGGTGGATTGGGTTCCCCCGAAACGTTTGTAAATTCTGTTTGTCTGTTTCTTTAAGACTTTCTTCGAATCGATAAAAAGTGGCCTTGAAATTCACAAAGAATGATTATTTATTATTATTATATTATTATTTATTGCTTTCTTTGTGGTTCAAGGTCTATCCATTGGCGCATAAACAAATGAATAATTTCTCCAGCTATAATAAGGATTCAAGGGATTTCCCTCCAATTGAAAACTTCTGTTTCATATTTGTGCTCTGTTCTGTTCCTCGATAAAAGTTATTTTTTGCTCTGGTTATCATGGGATTCCTTTTGGAATACCCTACAAACTGTGACTCCTCTTCTGAGAATTGCTCATCGCTGGCCTTCTATCTGCAGATATCCAGAGCGGAGAGCAAAGCAGATCAGAAGTGCCACCCCGTCCCGTTCCATTCCGCCCCTTCTCGTCTCGTTCGCTGTGTGTCCGTTCGTGTGTCCAAATGTCCGGACAATGCCCGGCAGTTATTTTACACGCCATTGAGTTACCCCAAGAGGAGGATGAGTTGGGGGAAGAGCAGGCGCTGGAGGAGACTCCTTAAAATGGGGGGAGACTGCTTCTGCTTCTGCTTCTGAATGTTGCATCTGCTGATGTTGCTGCTGCTGCTGCTGTTGCATCTGCGGTAGCTGCTGCCTGGATGGATGATCTGCAGCGATCCCCCGCACTGCTGCTGCTGCTTCTGCTGCTGTTTCTATTCTATCGATCTGTAGATCTGCTGCTCCTGCTGCCTGGAGGTAACCTCTCCTCCACTCTTTTGATTGTGGGATTAAGACGGTCTTTCCTCTAGCCGATGCCAGTGCCGATGCGGCTGCTGCTGCTGCTCCGCTTGCCATTTCCAATCTAGCATTTGTGGCATTGTGGCCCCTCCCATCACACATCCTATACCTATAGCTATGCCTATACCATATCGTATCGTATCGTATCCCTCGTGTGGTGGTGTTCCGTTCCTCCCATTGTGCCACGTTTCCTGCTTTCGTTCTTTGGCTTTTGTGCTCTGTTCTGTGATGTTCTCTTGGCCTCCTTTGGTGTCTGTGTCTGTCTCTCTGTGTCTCTGTGTCTCCCTCTCTGTCTCTCTGCATCCTTGTGTTGTCTCTGGCCTCGTTTCCTTCCTTTCACACGGGAGGTGGAGGAGGTGTACTGGAACTGGAGAACTGGAGTCCCTAGTTCCCTGGTTTCCTGGCGTTGCGTTGCGTTGCGTTGGCAACATCATCATTACCTGGGACACAACACAGCAGAAAGGAGAAAGGAGAAGGAGAACAAAACTGAACCATTTTTCAGCTTTTCGCGGGAGTTCATTCAACTGTTGCGGCGCCCGCCGCCTGCTGTGATTTCCTCCAGCTGCTGGTCCTCCTCCTGCCTCTAACCCCACACAGCCATTGCTCTTTACTCCGCTCCTCTCTCTCTCTCTCTCTTGACAGCGATCCCTGCGCTCCATTCGGGGGAAAACTTTTATGTTGACAACAACAAAAAGAAAACCAAGTTAAGGCATCCCCCCACCTCCCCTCCAGGCTGGATGATGCCCCCTGCTAGCCCAGTTGATGGATGCAACTGTTGCAACTGTGCCTCTTCGTTGGAGGATAATCCTCCATTAAAAAACGTTGCACGAGCAACAAAAAAAAAGAAGGCAAAGCCACCATCACAGGTAGGCATCACAGATGGGGCAGGCATCACAGAGGTATGGACTTGGAGGATACCCAGTGGAAGGTTAGTGTCCATGGATTTCCCGAAGAAGGCGGAGATCCTGGAAAATCTCTATCGATTCCCACAGGGGAATATCTATGGCCTTGTCCTTGTCCTTGTCTATCTCTGGTTTCTGTCTTGCCTTGTGCGGGCATACCCTGTGCCCAGAGTTTTTGCAGGGTATGACAAATCTGCGGCTCGCGGCTTGGATTTTTTGCCTGTGGCGGCGGCAGCGGCTCCTCGGGGTGAAAATCGTGAGTGGCGCGGCGGAGCTTTCGAAAATTGTGCCACGTTGCACTTGTTACTTGCATTCCCTCCCTCTCGCTCTCTCTTTCTCCCTCTCTGGAGGCAGTCATCGCGTTTACCGTTTGGCTGCTTTTCTGGTCTCAAGATAATTTTTCTTACTTTAGAAAACTGTGAAAAAAAAAAGAACTCAACACACAGAAGAGGAGGTGGAGGTGGAGTCAAAAGGGTGGGGGGGCAGGGGGAGTAGGAGCAGTAGTTGGGTGGCTAAGGAGAGTCAAAGAAGGAGCAAGAGCTGGGAGGCAGCCAGCTTGGAGCAGCTGCAGAGGCACCATCATCATCATCTTCCACGAGTACTTCTGCTGCCGCCCCCCTCTTGCCTCTTGCTGCCCCCTGAGATGCTTATGGTTTATGCCACAGACGTGGCAGAGTGGCAAGCGTGGAAATCTATGAAAATTGCTCATTGTTCTCGCAGTTCTCTCTCCCTCTCTCTCTCTCTCTCTCTCTATGCGCTTTTTCCTCTGTTGTGGAAAATGCAATTTAATTGCATTCTACCGAAGGATGGCGGCGGGCAGGCAGGAGGGAGGAGGGGGATCGAGTACGTGATATAAATATTATCAGCACCTTCTTTATGGGTCTCTGCCTCAAAGGGGTTGCAGGGGGGGTGGGTATCCATCTGCTGTGTGGAGTCAATCAATTAGGTCTACGAAGGCATACAACTTGTGTAATTGAAATGCCAAATGCCCAGACGCCCAGATGCCCAGATGCCCAGATTCCCTCCCAGATGCCGTAGAACCTGAGCCCCGTATCGAAGAGCCATGACCATGACCGCCACAGGACCACATCGCATCGCATCCCATACCATCGCATCGCATCGCATCGCGCACATTCTCCCAGTCTCCCAGATTGGGAATCAAACGATGGAATCGAATCGAAATCGGAGAAGTCAAGAGCAGAAGCTATACAACCAGGAGATGGCAAGTGGGAGTGGAAAGGGGCAGGAGCGGTCTCTCTTGTGATATATTACTAGTTGCCCCTCTCTCTCTCTGTTTCTTTGTGTGCACTGTGTGGCATCTGAAATGTTTTAATCTCTGCAGAGAACAAATATTTATCAGGTAATAAAAAACACACAAAGGAGGAGCAGATGGAGGGAAGACCTTCATTCTTTTACTATTTGGTTACTATTTCCCCCATAGAAGTTCGATTACCCCCGTTTTCAATCAGAGATCGAAAACAAAAACCATTTAGCCCAGATTCGAGGATGCAATTTCCCCCCAAAAGTTCAGATTGTGGGTCAAACAATTTCCGACTTTTCATCGAACATCCCCGCTCTCTTTCCCTCCCTCTCTGTTTCTTTCTCTCTCTGTGGCTTACTCCTTGAAAGAACCTCCTCCTCCTCCTCCTTTGTTGCCGATCAGCAATTATCCCGCCAGAGAACAGTTTTCACGACTTTTCTTGATCTTCTTCTAAGTCTGCCTGCCACTCCTCTATCCCCGCATCCCCCACTCCCCTCTCACCCTCCCCCATAGACGATCTCTTTCTCTTTTTTTCGTTAGGATGAAAAAAAATAGCCATTAACAATGTTTTTTCTTCTCTATAATAATCTTTGCATCTACGAGTATTGGCCAGGCCAATAACTTCTCCCACTACCCACTACCACTCCCCCCTCTCTTCGTTTTATAGCCAAATCTGATCGAAAAAGAGAAAGAGAGAGAGAGAGAGAAAGAGAGAAAAGAAGAGTACTTTTCCCATTTAGAAAGAAATTGCTTTTGGGGGAAAATTGTTGGGCAAGAAAAATGTCAAAGATCGGCATCGTTCGCGTTTCGTTCGCGGATTAATGATCGTCGTCGTCGTCTTCGTGGGGGCTTTAGAGGAAAGAGATAGAGAGGGGGAAGGGGGA
Source organism: Drosophila azteca (assembly GCA_005876895.1). NCBI lineage: Eukaryota > Metazoa > Arthropoda > Insecta > Diptera > Drosophilidae > Drosophila > Drosophila azteca. The sequence goes on along the minus strand of VCKU01000014.1, from coordinate 4,040,793 downwards.
CTGCTACAGTTTTTCTTGGTGCCCCAATGGCCATGGGCCTTGGCTCTTGCCACTTAATGACGTCATTACGCGGTAACACGAGCAACATAGCACGTGCTCTGGCTCTCTCTCTCTCTCTCTGGATCTCTGCCTCTTCCCCTCTTCTCTCTTTGGTTTCCAGTTACGTCTTCCCGGTCCCCCTCCCCTCCTCTTGCATTCTCTTCTTTCTCTCCTCCCTTATGATGATTCCTTCTTCCCTTGCAAAAAGCAGAAAGCAAAAAAAAAAGCGAAATAAAATTCAAATTTGAATTCAAATTTTCCAAACCAGGGAATACCCACATAAAAGGGGGGGCATAGAGGGGGGGGCCATATCCAGTTTCATGAATATGCAAATTGGAAAGAGAAGGCTGTACAGTGGGAGAGAGGGAGAGGGAGAGCCCAAGGCAGCGTGTGGTTCTGTCGTGCGTGAATTGTAAATAAATTTATTGCCTACGAAAATTACTTGTCTCTCTCGTCCCCCCCACCTTCCACACCCCCTCTCTCTATAAACTTTTCCCTAGATAGAGAATCTACTCCATAGATAGAGCGTGACACTCCACACACTCTCCATATTTTGTCCCTTTTGGATATCTTTGGATATCTGCAATATTCTCTGGATGTTGTTAATACTTTTTTTGGTCTATCATTTGTTGGGTTGGGTTCTTTATAAGCAAATGGGTAAGGGAAGTGCTATTGTTTCTGGGAAGGGGAGGAGAGCCACTGGGCCATATTTAAGGGTCGAAATGTTTGCCAAATGCCAAAAACTCCACAGCCTTATGACTAATGGTCTTTCAATGCTATAAAAATGTCTGTAAAAGATGTCGAGGGGGGGTTTTTCAATTAAAAAACCATAAAAAAACATAATTTAAAGAGAAATAAAGGAAAATTATGGAAATTATAGAATTTGGGTAAATGTTTGGATATAGGAAATGTATCTACATATATCCCATATGTATCTATACCTATAATCATACTTCAATCTTCGATTTTTCGCATGCCTTTTAATTGTAATTTCTGAGATTTCTGGGAGTTTTGGAGTTTCTGGGAATTCCCAAATCTATTTTGTGTATTATTTGATATTTTTATGATTTTTCAGATTTATTTGTATATATATTATTGTATTTTATTAAATATTGTAATGTTCATTTGGAGATTCCTTTTTGTTTTTCTTCTGTTTTTACTGTTTACAAAATATCTCACATTTTGAGGTCAAACTTCTCTCAGATGGAGAGAAGAGAATGCCTCAAATAATCGTTTGGTCCAGTGCCAGTCCAGTGCTCTGGAAGGAGAAGAGGCTTCCATCGCAAGAAGGAGGTGGTGAAGGGGAATCGAAGAGGAGTTGGAGAAGGTGGATGGAGCACAGGAATCCCACGTTTCTTGGGTGCTAATGATGACGTTGATTGTGGATGGCTTGGGAGATGGCGGGGAGTGCGGAGGACGGAGGAGGCTTTCAAGTGGGGGCTTGGGGGCAACTCCGATTCCCATTCCCATCCCGATTCCCATTCCGATTCCTTCTTTGAGCATTAAAACAGCATTTCATTTGAAAATTTGTCATAATGGGCCACAATTCTCATTGTTTTCTCTTCACTCTTTACTTCTTTCTTTCTTTATTTTTTTCTTTCTCTTTCTCTTTGTTTTTTTTTTCAAGTGGAGCAGAAGGAGAAGGCGGGGTAGGTGGCTGTGCCTTAAGTGTCACTCCATTTCTTTTGGGATCTCGTGTCTGTTTTCTCCTCCCTCCCCCCCTTGCCAGTACCCTCCTTGCGCCCTATTTGTGCCTCTGATTGCTGCAGTTCAGTTTTGTGCCTCAGCTTGTGGCACTGATTGCTGCTGCAGTGCAGTGCCTGCAGTTCTGCCTTTTTTTTTCATCTTCTCTCGATTCTCCCGATTCCAACCGATTCTCGGCTGCGTTTTTTGCGTTCCCCATTTGTCCCCATTTTCTGTTCCCTTCCCCTCGAATCCCCCGATGGGTGGGGGAGGGCTCAGGGACAGGAGGGGGAAACGTTTTGATGTTTTATTTTTAGTTAGCGCAAAAATTCCGACCGACATTTGTTCAGATATAATGAATCTCCTTTGCATTCAGCTGCTGCTGCAACTCTCCCCCTCCTACTCCAACTCCCCGTACTTCTACTCCCCCTCTTTCCCCTCCTACTGCTACTCCCCCTCCACTTGCTGTTGTTTGGCATTGACTTTGGTTCGGATCAGGGGACAACATAATTTCGTGGCTGTGGTTGTGGCTTGTGGCTTGTGCGGAATGAAATCCGATCCAATCCAATTCGATCCAATGTTGGGGTGGGATGGATCTCTGGATCGAAGGCATTTCAAATGGGATTTACGAGTACATATTTTTTGAGGCTTTTCCGATGTGGAATTCCACAGAATTCCACAGCGAGTATTTTTATTGTCTATCTTTGTGGAGAATTGGAGTATTTTCATGTGATTATAATAGGGGCATTTGAAAGACGTGTAGATCCATTTGTATATCTTTGAAATTTATTTTTATTTATTTTCTATATTTTTAAATACTATTTATTATTTTAAATTTATTTGTTTATGTTTAAAATATATTTCTAAATAATTTTTTATGCATTTTTATGTATCTTTCCATTAGTTTATTTAGCGATCTATGTAACAAATATTTGTACCTACATATCTAGATATTTGTGTATCTTTATATGATTTTAGCTATGTATCTATCTATCTATCTATATTAATATACTTTTAGGAGTATCATTAACAAAAGGTAAATCCAAAACGTTAATCTTTATCCCCATTTTGTGAATACTTCTCCACTTTCTATGTAACATTTTGCACAGTTCTCCCGTAAGAATTTTCCCCATTATAAACCGAAAGGTATACCCAAGGTGCATTCTCTCTCTCTCTCCTTCTCTTCCTCTCGTGACTGTCATAAGTATAGTAGGCCCCGCTCTGAAGTTCCCCCTCTCCACGATGGGGAGGAGGAGGAGGACTCTTGACGATATCTCTTGACTATTTCCTTGATTGATTGATTGCCGGCAAATGTCAGACGTCAGCCGGCGTCAGAGGAGGCCCTGACCCTGCTGCGAGACGACTCCCTGCAGTAACCAGAAGCTGCAACCAGGCAACGTTGCATCGCTGCAACCATGCAACCATGCAACGTTGCAACTCCGTTCGGAGATCAATCGCAGAAACAATTTCAATAATTCACGAAAGGAAATCCACACAAAATGCAAAAAACAAAAAAACAAAAGGGATTCGAGGGCCTGGCCTCTGGACGAAAAGAATTATGGGGCTCTGTCGAAAGTTGCATGTTGAATGTTGAATGTTGCATGTTGAATGCTGAATGTTGAATGTGTGAGGCGACCCCGAAAGTTGCCCCATGTTGCAGTTGCCCAAAAATGGCAGAACAGAACACAGCACAACCAACAGGAGGAGGAGGGAATGACCCTGTTTACCCCTGCTACCACCAACCACCCCTCCCCACCCATAGAGAGTGCCCCTGCAGGCCCCCACCCCCGCAACATTAATCAACGCATCGTTGCACAGCCGACAAATGCGACAGCCGACAAAAAACAATAAGAAATGTTGCAAAAAACATTGCTATCTGCCTCTGCCTCTCCCTTCTCTCTCTCTCTCTCTCTCTCTCGTTGTGCGCCCCTCGTTTGTCAGTTATGTGTTGCAAGTTGTGCGCCGCCGCTGCCGCCTGCTCTGCTCTGCTCTGATCCCATTTAAGGCGCAATGACGCTTCGCTCATGCGCATCACGCACACGACAAGCGACGCCCCCCCACCCGCCCTGCCCCGTCCGGCTGCACGTCTTCCTTCTTCTCTTCTGGCAGATCCTCCTCCCATATCTTCCACCTACTCCTCCCGAGTAGTAGATACTGCTGGCTCCTCTGCTGATTGGAGTCGCTTTCATTCCCTGCCTTCTTCCCCCCTCCAAGCCTTCAAGCCATTCCCTACACTAATTGTCACCAGTTCCAGTTCCACGCGAAGGAGGAGGAGGAGTTCGATGGAGGAAAAGCTTCACGAACCGAAAGCCAAAGAGTCTACCAAATGAATCACCTTTCCCAGGAGAGCACAACCAAGGGATACACTATAGTATTTATGGGTATATATGTATGAAGAGGCCATATGCCGGGAGATTATAGATCTCAGTTTTCGAAAGAAAGTAAGAATAAAACGATATAAGATACACTATGGAAATATATGTACATAGGAGATATTTTATGGGAAACTATGGCAATCTAGTGAATATTATGATCCTAAAGTGGAAGATCGGAAGTCACCAGTAATCACCTTTAAAGAAATATCTGTCGAAAACAAATGCATTCCATAAATAATGCCCATGAAAAGTAAAGAATAATATCCATCTACCGAAAATCATTGCTCTCATATCTTTCTCGTAATTAGAAATTGCTTAGTTCTTTTAGTCAGATTAGTTATACTTTTCCTCAAACACTAGTCCAACACCTATGTATGTATCTTTCCTGCAACGAGTCGCGCGTTATGCGGCAGCGCTCCCCGGTCGGTTGGGCTGGAGGAAGGCAGCGTTCTTGTATCTTTTTCGCTGGCAAGAACAACTAAAGTATCTTTTTAGCTCCTGCAACCCAAAGATGGCTTGTTCCAGGGTATTTCAAGGGTTCATCAGCTGATTCTGCTGCTTTCATCTTTGCTTTGTGTGCCCTTTCCCTTTTTTGGAGCCAACTCTGAGGCGGGGGCGGGAGCTGGCTTTCTGCCTTCGGCCTCATTGCCACATTTGATGCCACAGTTGCAGGGGCTGCCTCCCCTCTCCTCTGCTGCCTCCTTCTGGTGACATGTTTGGCTATTTTTAAACGTCGAATCTGCCCCACAGCCCACACCCCCTCCCCCTGCCGCTCCCTCTTTTTCCTCTCGTTTTGCGTTGCGCTTGAATTGCCAATTTTTGCAATGAACTTGAAAGCGTTTCGCACTGCGCTTTGCTTTGCTTTGCTTTGGCTGCAGCTGCAAGCAAGCATCGACGGAGGCGGAGGCAGAGGCAGCCGGCTGTCAGGCGTGTGGCAGGCAGTGTGGCACTGTGGTACTGAGTGCGGGGGTGGACGTCGGAGCTAGAAGAGGTTTGCCCTGCCACTTTGCCACTCTGCTGCCACTCTTTTACTTCTACTTCTTCTTTTTTATTGCTTCTTTGGGCCTTTTGCCTCAGGTGTTGCTGCCCCATCTGCCTCTCCTTCCCTGTGCAGTGTCCACTCTGCAGTCGGCAAATGTAACTGTTTCGCTGTCGTTTCCGGTCATCAAGTTGGCCACTTACGGATCCACCATCCATTTCAACCTCTCCCATAGCTACCTCCCTCCCTCGTTCATGCAACACTTTTTGTTGTTGGTTTCCCATCGAGAGACGAACGACTGACTCCCCCAACGTAACGAGAAAGAGAGAGAGAGAGCGAGCGAGGGGGATAGACCGACCCCGAGGCGACAGAGCGCTAATGACATTCAACACTTGAGTCGAACGAAGCTTTGTATCTTTTTGGATTTGTCGGAAGGCGGCGGCGGGGGTGGTGGCGGGGGCCGAGGGGGTTGCACGTGTTTGAAGGCACGAAAATTAACATTTAAATGCCCGGCGCAACGGTTTTCCCTTCCGCCCAAAGATCATTTAATGAAAGAAAAGAACGAAACAAGAGAGAAATACGAAGCTGAAATGGAAGTTGAAATGGAAGCTGAAGTCCAGTCCAGAAAGTGGAGGAAGTGGAAGAGGGAGGAGGGAGAATCTGCCTGACAGCCACCCACGCAGCGCCATTTGGCAAAAAGGAGAACTTTAATTAAAGAATCCGAGGATCAGTCGATCTCTGGAGGAGACCACCAACCAAGAGACAATCCACACAGAGAGGGAGAGAAAGAGAGAGAGAGAGAGAGAGACAGAGGGAAGACTTAATCCCTTTGAAATCTATCTCGGAAATATGGATGTGGCTCCAATTTCCATCTGTGGCACGACTTGGCTGTGGATTGACGCTGGTGTACAGGCGGAAGGGGTATGGTTGGGGCGGGGGGGGGGATGCATCCATAAGATACTTTCAAAGTTTTTGCGCTTTTGCTGGCAGATCAATTTCCTTCGCTGCGACAGCGACAGCTGCTGTTGCCTCGTCGGGTGTCGCATTCAGGGAATTGATTTTCTCTTATGACAAAATGTATCTGCAAGATGCAAAAAAGGTATCTGTCAAATTGGAAATTGGTTTTTCGCCTCAAGGAGATTAAAGGTGGCTTTTGATTTGCGACTGCGGAAAGCAGTGGGATGCAGATGCAAGCTAGCCAATCGAAAAGTATCTATAGAGTGCAAAAGATACAACAATTATTATTTCAAGATACAAATGTATCTTTTTCCTTTTTTGGACAACAAAATGTATCTGCAAAGCTGACAATTGATTTTTCTGAAAAACATTAAGATGCCAAAGTATCTGTATCTGTGGGATGCAAACGTATTGCATGCACAATGAAAGCTTCAGTCCGTCAGTCCGTCCATCCTCGAGTCCACTCGAGTACTCGAATTTCATTGGCAAAAGTTCAATTATTCATGCGGCATTTCACAAGTATCTTTCAGATACTCAAGACACAATGAAGTATCTCTCTTTTTTTGACCACAAAGTTCAATGGCACGCGCTGCACTGCCATCTCCTATCCCCCATCCCCTAATCCCCAATCCCCTCTGTGCTGCTCTTCTCTTTATTGGTTTCTGCTTTTTCTTGGCCGCAGCAGCTGTCCGACTCGCATCCGTCAGATAGTTTATGTATCTCCGCTGGTCATTTGTCCATCTGTTGGCCTTTTGTCTTGATTTCGTCTCAGTGCTCAGAGCAGCCAACAAAATGCGCCGCATCATCTTCATTAGAGGCTGCCACAGCATCTTCCACTCTTCTCTGTAGCTGTATCTGTATCTACAGCTCCATTTCTATCTGTATCTGCATCTGCAACTGCATCTGTATCTGTGAGATAAGACAATTGCAGCTAGATAGCTGTCGGATCGTTGATGGGCGTTTAATTGAAAATTTATTTTCGATTGCCCGTCGACAGCGCGTAATTATTTCGATAGAAATTTTTATGGCGCATCTTAAAGATGCAACAGCAATGGTGGGGTATCTTTAAGATACTTTTTACTGCACTGCTGCATCGAAAAGATGGAGTATCTGCAGTACAGCTGCATAGCCATTAGATACTCTTAACTGGAAAGATACATTTTTGCTGATTTTGTTTACCCAAGAGATACTTTTTGTGGCAAATAGCCGTTCTGTAATATGAAGCTACTTTAAAAGAACTACACGAGTACTGCATACATGCATCTGATGGATACTTTATGTGCACTACTGCATCTTAAAGATACTTTGCCCAGTGTTGCTTTGGCCCGCTTTGAGCGACTTTTAAGCGGATAATTGTGGAAAAATAAAGCAAAAAGAACATTGAAGGGCTTCCTTGAAAAAAAGCAGACGCCCACACACACACACACAGAGATGGGGATACAGATACAAATGTATCTACTGCAAGCTGTAGAATTGTAGAATGAAAATCAATAATTTGGCAGTAAGTCAAAGCTTTCATCTATTGTATCTGCGTGTCAGTATCTTGAGATACATTCTTGGTTAATCAAATCATGCCACAAAACCACATCCATCCCCCCGTGGCCCTGCCCCTGCCCCTGCCCTTGTCCCTGTATTGTGCCTCAATTATGACGCATTAAAGTCGTCCGTCTTTTCCTTTGAGATGCAATTTATGCAGCATTCACCCAATTGTAGGAAGTCGGATATTAATAGAGGAGGAGGAGGAGGAAGGGAGATCTGTGACTGTGCACCCAACCCCCAACCCCCGCCCCAAAACACATGGAAAACAGGGGGCCCACACGACGACACATGAACCGCACTTTATTGAGGGGCAGCTGCTGCTGGCTGGTGACTGGTGTGGCAGCCTCCTGCTCTGTGCTGCAAGCCCATTTCAATGTCAGAATCGCAGCTCGCAGCTCGCAGCCTAGTGGATCATCGCTTTGGGGGGGGTGAAGATATGATTTGCATTACAATTTGAATGCCAATTCTGTGACTCTGTGGCGCTGGGACATCCAGTCTCCAGTCTCATCCAATCATTGAATCATTGAAGGGAGGAGGTGGGAGGTGGGAGGTAGGAGGGAGGGAGAGAGTGCAACACTTTTGAGAAAAGTGCAACGACTTGAACTTTAGCTCCTGCCCCTCCGTTTTCCACCAATCTTTTGCTGCAATTGAGTTGGCACTTTGAATGCCACAAAACGCAGCAAGAAGTAGCTGTGCCTGCAACTGTGGATGTGGCATTCAAAGAGAGATACTCCCCCCTTCCCTCCTGTGTTTCGTTCTATTGTCTGCGATGATTATTTCCACTCACTTGACTCACAGATGCAGCAGCCAGCAGCCAGCATCCAGCAGGCACCCTCTGCATCTTTTCAGATTCATTTTCATTCTTCAATGATCTTTTATGCACTTTTGTGGGTCTCCCTCTTGTGTGTTGTACGTATGTATGTATGTATGTTGTATCTGTGAGATTGTCACAGCAACTTCTGGGATGTGTTTTGATGGCCAGCGACAACATTTGACCCTTGAAGAGTTTTGTAATCTCTCTAAATAGAATCAATCCCACGACTTTCTTCAGAGTCTCAACTGCAGTTTTGTATCTTCATTTGCGCAAGAAGAGGAAGAAACCCTTTGGCAATCCCCAAACCCAAACTTAAACTCCTCCACAGCTCCACTGCTCCACACTCCACCAGTCCACTCCTTCTCAGCCACTCGTCCGAACAGGAGACGAGACGAGACGGACAGGAGTCTCCTTTAAGGTGTTTAACCTCCAGATCCCACAGAACACTTAAAAGCGTTTCATGTCAGTTGAGGAGTGGAGTTGGAGTTGGGGGACAGGAGGAGTCGAGGAGTGGGTGTTCGTACCATTAAGGGGCGCCACAAAACCACCTACAGCACTTGCTGTTTTTCTGTTTCTGCTGTTGTTTGCCACATGTACCGCATCCTCATGCGGCAGGCCACAGACCGCAGACCCCTCATTCCTCATACCTCAGACCTGAGACCTGGCCTCGCCCTTTCTTTCCTCCGCCTCCTTCTGGCCGTTTGAGTAAATAAAACAGTAACTTTTGTGGTTGCAACCACAGAAAGCGGCGTTGCACGAACTGTGGGTAGTTTTTCGCCAAAAAAAAAACGTACGAAAAGGAAAAGGAATATAGAGAGGTCTGGCCTGGTCTTTTATGTCCGAAACAAAAATTCGCAATGGAACAAAAAGGAAGCTTAACTTTCGTGTTCCACCATTTGTAGTCGACTTTGAGGCGTTTATGGGGAGGAGGATGGGTGCGAATCTCCCCAACCCCACCTCCCCTCCCCCATACCGACAAAGAAAAGCCATATAATTGAGCTCAAACATTAAGCGGCTTTTTCCAGGCTTTTTTTCGGGGGGAAGCACATATTGAAGCTGAATCATTGCTTGATTGAATTACACATCTCTCCACCTCCACTTCCACTTCGTGGTCGGGGTCACCCTTCTTAAAGGTTTCGTTTTTGGTTTCCATTTCGCTTCCTGTTGTTCCTCCTGGGCCTGGGACTGGGCCTGGGCCCACGCCAAATGATGATCCAAATTTAAATTAAAACAAGAATAAGAAACAGAAACTGAAACAGAAACAGAGGAAGAACTTGTTAATTATGTATATGGAAGAAGCACAACCCACACATAAAACCAGAAAGAGACACGGGAAAGAGTAACATGTGTGTGTTCCCCTCCTTCCTCCTCCATGCCCTCCACATTTTGTGGGTTTCCTCAGTGATGATTCAAAGGCGATCCGATCCGATACGAACCGATCCAAACCTCTGTGATCCTACGTGACAGGCATACATCAGGGCAGGACAGCTACTACGTAACTCTATAGCTCGTTTATTTTCTTTCCTTTTTTGTGTTTTCGGTAGCATATGTCGCCTCAAACATAATATCTAATGAAATGGTTCAGTAGCTCCAAACGGTTTCCAGTAGGGAACCCACATATTTAGGAGGCGTGAAAGTTGTTGACATGTGGGTACACTGTCCGAGCGGAGGGGAGGGGCGGGGAAGGAAAGAAGTGGGAGAGGAACGGAACTATTAATCCATTCCCAGCACGTGTCGTCATGGGTCTTATTGCTTTAATCATTTTATGAGGAGGTGCTTGGGTGCCACCGATCGCTATGAATATTTGCCGAGACGAAAGATCCAAATGTGTCCTGCTATTCGATATACAGCTTATGCTACTCCGATCTTTAGTTTGGGAGTTATAGCACTTGGAAGATGGTATCTATTCCGTTTATTCTAAGCATCTTTCATAGAACATCTGTAGTAAATCCCATTTGTTACGCATCAAAATTTCCATTCTCTCTAAGTTGACGTGAAAAATCATCATAGTCTTGTTTCCAAAAAGTTGTTTTTCTCAGGGGTAGTGAACCCTAACACCCCCCGCTCTACACCCCTCTACACCTCTACCCCCCGGAAAAGGGTTGCGTTTGTAAGTAATGACGCATCAGCGCCTGGAATTTCCGACGATCCGATCTCTGACAGATGTTTCCACAAAAGAAACTGAAAATATTGCGCTTCGAAATCCTTTGGCACTTGCCATTTATCCGAGGTCCTGCTGCTAACCACCCCCCTCCCCCCTATATGTACAATCGCTATGGGCTATAGCCGGTTTTCGCTTCCCCCTCCCTTCCCTTCTCCCGCATTCTGTCGCCTTATTCCTCTTTGAGCGGTTCCAAAACACAACCAAAAACAAAAAAACAACATCAACGCGCAATAGACGCTATTTTGCATGTACTGTACAACAAAACACAGTCCTCTCTCTCGCATGCACAATCAGAAGAGAGGGAAAAGTGAGAGAGAGAGAGCGCCTGCTGCTTTCCAGCTGCATGAAATGGAGCGACGACAATCAACCCTTGAATGCCAGAGCCAAACATGAATGCAGCTGTGACCAAAATAATAGCACTCACAAATGATTCGAAAATAACAGTTAATTATCCGATTTTGTATATGTGTCTATGTGTGCCCCCTTAGTATTATCCGTTCTATGAGATGATGTTGAAACATAGAACCAAAATTAGTATAAAGTTGTGAAAAAGAGACCAAAATTTCAATTTGGTTTGCTATTATTTTGCTCGCAACTGTATGCCGGCTTTGTTGCTGTGCAACAACGGCTTTGCAAGCCGCTTCCAGCAACGCAACAGAGAGAGAGAGTGACAATCAGAAAGTAAAAAACACAGCGGCAGAGAGAGAGAGCGATAAATGGTTTGCTCTCTCTGTGGTGTTGCTGCTTCAGAAAATGTTGCCAGAAAACGTCAAACAGGGTGCGATACCAGCAGAAGGTAGAGCCTGGCAACATGTTGCTGCTGCCGTGTGTTGCGGTACGTCACATCGTTGTCGAAACACACCCTGCCGACGCCAGCAACATTCGCATTGAGCAACGCCAGACAGGCAGAGACCGCCACAAAACAAAACACCAGAAGAGCGCGACTTTACTTTACCGTTTGAATTGCGACCGTTCGCACGCTCTTTCCTTTGGCTCTGTCGTCGGCGGTTCTTCCTCCGATTCGATTCTTTGCTCCTGTCGAAAGAGAGAGACAGAGACAACTGCGATAAAAACAAAAATCAGAAACAGACAAATCAAATCAAATCAAACGACAAACAACACAAAATCAAAACCAGATATCAAAAAGGGAACCAATTTTTTTTCTGCGTTCGTCCAAGTAAAAAGTGCATTTTACGCCAAGTAAAAATCAAACAAACGAAAATTCAAGTGCAAAAGTAAATCAAAAGAAGAAAGAGATAACCACTAACAAATAAATATATACAACAAATCTGTGTAAGCCAGTTATACACACCTTAAAGCGTCCTGCAGGAAGGACTTCGCATACGTATACACTCGGATCGCCTATCTTCGGATTATTCCTCAACAGCAGCGCAGAGCAGAGCAGCCGAACCGAAGGACCGGACCGACCGGCACAACAACAACAAAACAAGCAACACGAACTGAAAAACAAGTAAGAATCCAACAATTGCGCTAGAAATGTAAGGAATCTGCGTGTAAAAGGGACACGAGAAGACAAAAGGAATATTCAAGTACAAGTAGGGGAACAAAGAAAACGAAGGTAGGGGAAATAAAAGTTTCGTTACAATGAAAAATGCGTGCAATAGGATAGGGGAGACGTCACAAAAATACCCTTCCAACATATGGGAACAATCGAAGGCAATTTTTGAGCAATATTTTTGCAAAGAGAGCCGACCGCCAAGTAGGGATATCCCACTCTTGAGCTGCTGATATTTTGTGGGAAATTTGGGAAATTTATTGGCGCTAAGCTAAACTTGTGATTGAAGGTCCCAAAAAAGTTTCTAAAGTCTTTCAAAAATCAAGGCCCAAAAATTGATATCCTAAAATAATATAAAGCCATCATAGACATCATTTTAATCCCCCACAATCCCCTAATTGCCTCTCGAAAACATTCACCCAAAATAATTCCAGGCAATCATTATTTCTCTGGCTGCTGCGAGATTTCTTACTTTGCTTCGATTCTGAGCTCTTAATAAGATTAATGGCGCCCTCTCCATGATTCTATGGAATATAATCTCCCCCCAGAACACACACAAACCCATCATCATCATCATCGTCGTCGTCGTCATCGTCATGGTGGCTCTTGGGGTCTAATGGCTCGTGTCAAATGATTTTACAGAAGATTCAACTCCATCTGTAACGCCATTTCCATTTCCATACCCATACTTTCTCTCCAAAGAAAAACATTAACATTTGTCATAAATCAAAGGCGCGACAAATCCTTTTGAACATTTTCATAAACAATAATATGTGTCTGCTAATCCTCGAATGCCATTCGGAGAGACAGTTTTCAATCGATCAACATTTCGGAAGGAGGACGGGACCAAAAATAGCCCCGCGACTGACTCGGGAGAATAAATCCCAAAAAAGACAACAATGATTCCATAAACAAATGAAAAGGAAATGAATGAAATTGGGGGATAAAGAAACTATAATTCAATAACTAATGAATAGGTGATGGCAATTAACGAAAGGAAAAGATCACAAATGATGAGATCCCCTCCCCCGATCCCCCAATAGAAAGTTGCTGCTCCGCAGCTGCTGCTGCTCTAAAAAACAAAAACAAAACTAGAAAAAAGGGGATCTGCTCTAAGAAAACGACTTCCGGGCAATCGTGGATGTATGTATGTAAACCCAAGAAAAAACATCAACAAAACCAATGAAAATGAAAACCCATGGAAAACTCAAGGAGAAGTCATCTGCTGGCGGATGGGAAATGAAGAAAAGTGAAGTTTTTGAAACTGACGAAACATTTGCATTCGAAAAGTTGGGATTTATTGAGGGAACAACTCCTCCCCCTCTCCATTGTTTTGCCAAGTTTTCAAAAGACAAAAGCCGCCAGGGTATGGGGAATGGGGCATGCGGCATGGGGCACGATGATGATGAGTGTGCCACAGTTTCTCATTTTCTTTTGCTTTACAATTCAATTGGAAACATTTTTCTTATGTAATGGGTGGAGTTTTGGGGCGTCCAGGGCGTGTATGCTGACGGCTTTCACTCGAAAAGTAAACAACAATTAAGGGAAAAAGATAGCAAAGGAAATGAAGAAAATTGAAGACAATCCAAACAACATTTTCAACACTTCCCTCCCCTCCGCCTGCCCGCCTTTTCCAAGGTAAACAACAACAACAGTTTTTCGGATTCGGTTCCAATGGGAGTTGAGTTCACGGTCAAAACGCTCGAGAATTTCCTCAACTTTAAACTGTAAATCCATCAGCAATCATGGAGTGCAAGAGAGAGAATATCCTATCCTATCCTAACCACTCGAGAGCTGCTGACAATTGACTAATGAGAGGATTACATGTGGAACCCTAGACGGAGAACGGTGCGGAGTGTGATGGGAGGGAGGAATAGGAGAATAGGTGAATAGGAAAAGGAGCATCATAAATAATTTGTTGACAATTTCAATTGCCTTTTCCACGAGAATTCCAGGCATTTTTATCTTGAAAGAAATCTTTGCTTATCTATGTGTGTCCCTCCTTCTCGTGGAAGAGGGGAAAGGGAACTGCGCAATAAAATGTGAATGACAGCAAAGAAAGGACAAAAAGAAAACCATAGAGACTACTTTAGTCGACTGAAGGTTACCCCTTACCATGATTCTTTCCGAATATAATGATATTTTTGTAGATCAGTGGATATTTTGAATGCTATGCCAAAATGAATATGCTTCGGCTGTGATCTGGCCTGATCTTCTATAGATTCTACTATCCAAGTCAGATCTACTACTACTATACAAAACACATACATAACTACTCTTTGTAGTTCTTCCATCTACTGTTGCATTGATCTCCATGAATCAGGCATACTCTTTGGAGTCTACCATAACGGAGGTATCAAAAAAAGAAACTGAGATGTACGCAATTCAAGGTTATTCTCTCTCCCTCTGCACATTGTTCGCCTTCTCTTGTTGTTGTTGCTATTGCACTGTACTCTCTCGAGTGTAATAACAAATTCATAAAAATTTCCTTTTTTTGAAGTGGTATTCTCCCTCTCCCCTGTTCGTCTTCGACACTCTTCTTGTTTGTTCTTCCCCGCCTCTCTCAGAAACCAACACCACAAGAGAGCCCTGGCGCCTTCCGGGAGGGGAGAGATCCTTTGAGGTTTGTTATGTGTGTGCGTGTGTGTGGTGTTTACTCGTTTACCAATTTCCGCTCTCTACCTGCTCTGCTCCCCTCTGTGGCCTCTGGAGATTATCATCTATCAAAAAGGAAGAAAAAGAGAGAGGAGAGCACGTGCACAGCAAACCTTTTGGGGTTTTGCGGTTTCTAGTTTCTGTGTTTCTCGTCGTCATAGCTTATGCTTGAGTGAACTTCGCGCCCCTTCCCCTTACCCCGTGGCACACGTGTCCGAAGTCTTCATTAATCATCCCACTTTTGATTGGAATCGCCTCATCCCCCCACCTCATCGTTTGGCCCCCTCTATAAATTGCCATGAAATTAACAAACTTGAAAGAAATAAGCATAATAAATTGTTAGATCAAAATATTTTCAAGTTAATTTCAAGAGTTGGCCCTTAGGGGCATCGTTTCCAGAACTCCAAAGCTCCAGAGATTGCCAAGGCACATACATATGTACATATACTCATGCAGGTGAGGCATTACAGCTCGTAGGAGAGCTTCCTGGCAAAGCCTCACCTTGCAGTCAAAAGCCCATTAGCATAGCATCTCTCTTTCTCTCTACCGCTCTGTTGGATGATGGCGTCTGGCTGACAAATTGACTTCGTTAGGGAGAGGATTTCCCCCGCCGCTTTGCTGGAGGGATATTTGAGGAGCAAATTGAAAAATTATGTTGTTGCCCGAGGATATTGAATCAAAAGCACTGATTGGGGGCGGAATGGTGGGGGTGTGGCAGAGGAGCAGGAGCCACTTGTGTAGGAGCCTGGAAATTGCATTTGCCGTTGATTGCTGTTATTGTTGCGGTAGCGGTAGTCGTGGCGGTGGCGGTAGCGGCTGTCTAGACAAATTTCCTCGTTTGTCTGTAATTATAAATGAGTGTTCGCTGGTTCGTTATCATTGAATCGTAATGTCGGGACTCTGACGCGACGAGTGTCCAGCCGTTGTTCCAATATCCTGTTTAATTGAGCATAAAAAGCACCCACACACGCACGCGAATGTGCATTAATAATAGTAATAGTGTAAAAGTGAGTGTTTTTTATTGTCCACCCACCTCTCTCTAGCTCCTGCTCCTGCTCTCCTGCCTGCACTCACCTCTCTATGAAACACCTTAATGCTGGCACACACGCACGCAGCTACGAAGGGCGGCAAGCGCCATCTGGTGGTTTGGTCGCAAGTCAAAATATGGCAAAGAAAGGAGAGAGAGCGTGTGGGAGTGGGAGTGGTAGTGGTAGTGTGAGTGGGAGAGCGACTCATATGAGGAGTGATCTGAGTGTGGGAGTGTGAGAAGGATAGGTGAGGGCGATGGAGAGAACTGGGAGAAGTCGGAATGATCGAATAGAACGAGTAAAGTGACAGCAGGAGCCAAAACAAGAACAGTAATAAATAATAATAACAGGACGCAGGTCTGTTTACCTCTCCCCCCCTCCTACGCCTACGCTGTCATTCCTTCTTCGCATTCTCTCTCTCCATTCCCCCCTCCTGTTTCCGTTTCATGCTTCGCTGCCATTAGTTTGTGAGAGAGTGGGAGAGGGACGCACACACGCACACACACACAGGTTGCGTCTTGAATGACAGTTAGTACTGAAAACTCGTGTAGCAGTTGTCGCTTTCTCACTCACAGCAGGGGGCGGGGGGGACACTATCGCCTGAAACATTCGCCCCCTCTCACTCTCTCTCCCCCGATTCATGAAACAATAGAATAAATGGCCAAAAGCAATTGCATTTTTATGCATTTCAAAGTGGTTCCTGACATGTCCGCAAGATATGGGAGAGATATTCCACGAGAATTTATGCATTTGTTGCGCCTAAGCTACGCGTCGATCTGTGGGCATGGGTTTACGGTGGGGTTTTGGGGGGCGCTTGTTCAACATGCTCTTCGATACCAGACACAGTGGGGCAAAACTGAACTGGTCAGTGCTACAAATAGGAGATTTTATTATTTTGTAATATGTTGTTCCACTTTTCCATCACTATTGACCCACTGTCGGTGCTCTTTAAGCGTATCCCTGCCGCATTTTGTGGTCAATTTTTTATGTTTTAACGGTAATTTCCCACACAAAAAAAAAGGAAATTAAATTTTGGAAATGCTGCGGGAGAGGGAGGGCGACGCGAGTAGAGTGTAGGACATGGAGAAGGAAGTCAACTAAGGGATAGGAAATTGCATGTCAAACGCAAGTTTCGAATTTGATTTAATTTACGAGCCAAGACAAATTTCAGCCACCAGACTCAGACCCCTCCCCTCGCGTAACTTGTCGGTCACATATGCTACACATAGAGAGAGAGAGACAGAGAGGGCGGGGTTATGGGGGAGTGCGTGTCAACAGGGAACGCTTTTCTTTTGTGCCGCTTTTGTTCCCTCCGCTTTTCATTGCCTTTTTGGTAACGTCCCAAAGCTTGTGTTTTGTTTGTTTCTTTGACCCCCGCACCCTGACGATGATGGACACACCACAAACGATTCTCATTCTCAGCTAATTAACAACAAAAAATAGCAGATGATTAGACGTTGATCTACATCGTTGTCGTCGCCGCTTTCTTTAAATATTTTGCACTTTATGGAATGTCTCTGGGGATCTCTCTTTCTCTCTTTAGTTTATTAATAGATTCTTTTGAAATTGTCAAAGGAAGACTTTAAATTATGTATGGCGAAGATAGTGCGTTTCATAAGTATAAGTTATGGTAGAAGAGCCATCTAAACTCTCTTAAAATGTGTAGATCTAGGAAGGATCTGTAGAACTTTTGCCTAAAAGAAGTATTCAATAGAACCTAAAAACCCGACTACAGATATTGAAGCGGATAGCTTAATGGAGGTTTGCGATCCATTGGGTCCATTGAATCCTCGAGAGACTTGTTTATTTTTGGTAATTTTGTACCTTCAAAATTCATTGGAGATCTTTTGGGAGGGCTTGCTTCTGTGGCCAAGAAACCTGTTCCTTTCCATTGATTACATTGGGGCATGGCATTGCTGCACTGCTCAAATTTCGCATAAGCGAAAGGATACATCCACAGGTCCTCAGGAAAGGCATTAGCGATATGAGAAAAACTGTTAATTTGTGGTATATGTATTTGTGGTGCTGAAACGCACTGTTCTAGTGGTTCCAGTATCCAGAAGATACTCGTTTAGATGTTTGAAGCCTACTCCATTTTCCATTTTCCACTTTCCAGCGGGAACTGTAATTACTTTGACCTGCATTTCTGCAAGCAGGAGGGGCTTACACATACATATGTACATATGGGCACATGTTTGTACGACTTGTGGCCCCATGACTTGTGTCTGGCACTTCGGGCCAGAGAATTGGAGAATCGGAGAACCAGACAACACTTATCTGCTACCCCCATACCCAATCCTCCCATCTCCCATCCTGCTTTGTCCGTTAATGCTTTGAAATCCGATTCAATTGGATTTCTGTGTGTTCTCTCGCACACACACACACACTTACACACAGACACTGACGCACACACATGTGACACTCTTTTCACTTTCGATACGCAACAAACGAAGCCAGCAACCAACCAAACCATACTCGATGAGGTTTGGTTTCGATTTTCCTTACACTTTAACCCACACACACTTTTCCCTCAAAGAAACACAGAGACAGAGAGAGAGAGAGAGAGAGAGGGGGGGAAAGCGAAGAGTACATAGAGAATATAGTGATAATATTCCAACAGATTATTACACGCAATGCGTTTTGAACTTTAAGTTCAAATTTTAATGGAATTTCGGTTGATTTACATGACAGCAGAGCCAGCAAAGGTCGCGACCTGGCATCGTTTTTCGCCCCCCTCCCACCCCTCCTGCTCCTCCTTCTGCTCTCGCCGCCTATTGCTGTTTTTCCATATCTTTTGTGTTGTGTGTCGCTTTCATGCGTGAGGAAAACGGGGAAATAATGAGTGTAGTAATGGGATGAGGATTGGTTTGGGGATGGAATGGAATGGTATGGGTCTGTGTGGGACTGAAGAGGGAGATTATAGTTTAGTGTGTCATTTGTGGGGGCCGAATGGTAGGGAATGAAATGGTGTTCTAGGAAATCAAATGAAATCCATTGATAGGCATTGCATTGATGGTAGAGAAAACGGAGATCATAACCTTGATTGATAAGCTTTTAACGAGAGGAGGGATCTGATTGTAGGGGAAATGTGTGTATTGTATCAATGGTTTAAATGGGGCAATTGTACCTTTACTCTCCCTTTTGAAGGATCAGATTATCCAATGATTTCCTGCCATAAGCTTTGCTGGGAAAGAAGTTCTAGAAGTGTCATATACATATATGTAAATGCCTCTTTAAAGAGGAAATGGAGACAATTATTGTGTGAAAACGATGGGAAATCATTTGAGTGGGGGTTGGGGTGGGTGTAGAGAACTATGGGTTCATATTGGTACATCAAACGCTACCAGTGATCGCTAATCCAACCAAATCTGTAACATAATTCCTATTCAAAGGTTCCCTGGATCTTTAAAGCATCAAATAAAAGTGATTACCACATCATTCCACGTCTCCTTATTTGAGTACTCCTAGGATCTAGGAGTACAGCAAAGGAAACAGCAAAGAACTCCCTTTTGCCTTTGCTTCATAAGGTTTTCCTGCCTAATGTATTCCAAATGATCTCACAGCTACCACCCAGTCGAGTCCATGTCTACAGTCACAGTCTAATGCAGTTCTAACGATCAAAACGATCATTAACAAACAAAAAATCGTCAACCAAAAGTCACAATTTCTACATTCGCATTTCCCGGCATCTTTTTATCATAAATTTAAAATTTCTCATGACTTTTGGCCATCCATTAGGCCATCCCGAGGTGCAGACGTGATTTTGCTACCGCTTAGAGTCCGCTGCGGCGGCGTTACCTTCTCTAATGACCAGAATGTCCTTGGTGCAAAGCGAAGCGTTGATTTTATAGGTTTTCGCTAATTAAAGAACGGTTTTCGTAGAACGTGAGACGTGCAACGTGCAGCGTACAACGTGCAACGTGTGAAAGGCAGCGGCATTCGATGAGGCGCACGTACCAAAAGTACCAAAGGAAGGAAAATAAAAGAAATAAAAGGATCTAAGATCTAGGATATGGGTCAGGGATCAGAAGCCGAATGATAGTCCTGCGCGCAGCTGTCGCCTCAATAAATTTGCGGTCTTCCCGCCCCAAAAAACGAAAACTCGGGGAAACGGGAATGTTGCAATGGAAATTTGAGCAATTTTCCAGGATTCTACCTGAGAGGAGAGCAGAGCAGAGCAGAAGGTACGTGCGCTCGTGCCAGGTAGAGAAAATGATTGGGAAAGGATCAGGACATCGGTATCCTATCCGGCGGGGAGGGATGGTATAAAGAACGCTGACAACAGGCAGCGGCAGCTAGAAGCATTTCAGCCAGCGATCGGGATAGATCTTAGATCGTAGATCGCATAGAAAAATAGAAAACACAATTCGAAACGCAGTTTGTGGCAGCAACTAAGTCAAAGGTTTGTCCTGCCACCAGGACCTTCCATTTGAGAGAGCCCTTCACTAAAGATTCTCTCTGTTTCTCCCCGTTCTCTAATTTTTTGCAGAATTCTCGCAGAGTTCTCTAAAACGAACCTTGAGAGCCAAAGAACCTAAAGAATCTAAAAGAAAAATGGGAGAACTCGAGGAGAAGGAAACGCCACCAACAGAGACGACGGCCGCCCAGCAGGAGACGCTGGAGGAGCCCAAGGAGACGGACAAGATGCTGGACACCAAGAAGACCGAGAAGACGCCCAGTCCCCAGTCCTCGAAGCCGGCCACCCCCAATGCGGGCAAGAAGTCCCCGGTGGGAGAGAAGCCCAATGAGGACACGAAGGGAGGACACGAGATCATTGACATTCCCGAAGAGAAGGACAAGGATAAGCCACAGGCGACGGAGGGCAGCGGTGCAGCAGCAGAGGAGAAGAAGATCAGCAAGGAGGAGCGTGAGGTGAAGCCCAAGAAGATACCCATCGGTGGCCTCAAGCTGCCGGGTTTCTTCATGAAGAACAAGCCCAAAGCCGAGGGCGATGGTGCCGAGGGCGAGCTGCTCGAAAAGGATGCCGAGGACAAGGACAAGGAGGCGGCGGCAGCTAATGGAGATGCCGCTGCTGCAGCAGCAGCTGGGGCAGACCCCAAGCCGCGTCCTGGCCTGGGACAGCGTCTGAGGAGCTTCTTTGTGCGCAAGCCAGGAGCCGAGAAGGAGAAGAAGGCGCTCGTCAACGGAGATGCGGATGCCAAGTCGGGTATGTCATAGAGTTTCCTGTTTTTCTCGTTTGCCCAGAACTAACTTTTGGAATTTCCATTTCCACAGAAGCTACTGCCGAAGCTGCCGCAGCGGAGGACGTAGCAGCAGCAGCAGCCGCGGATCCGCCACCAAAGCGAGGACTCTTGAATGCCATCAAGCTGCCGATTGCGAACATGATACCCAAGCAGCGGAAGAACGGCGACGATGTGGAGATGGGGCTAGGCGGCAAGGCAGGCCTCGCCTCGATGGAGACTCTGGATGACTCGCTCAAGGATCAGGACACGGTGGATCGGGCACCCGTCAAGAATGCCAACGGCACGGACGACATCAAGAGCGAACTGAAGGACGAGAAACTGGCCGCCGAACAGAAGCTCGCCGCCGAGGAGGACGAGCGCGATCGTCCTGTGTCGCTGTTGCAGCGCCTCCGCGGCTACAAGTGCAGCGTGGACGATGCCCTGATTGTCTTCGGCATCCTGCTGTTCGTGCTGCTCCTGGCCGTGATTGGATACGTGCTGACACACGAGACTCTGACCTCTCCCCCGCTACGCGAGGGTCGCTACATTCTCGCCGTGACCGGATGCGGACCTGTGGAGGGTGTCAAGGAGGATGGGGCCTTTGCCTTCCGCGGCATCCCCTATGCCAAGGCGCCCGTGGATGCCCTGCGCTGGAGACCCGCCCAGCTGGTCGACAGCATCGACGGCTGCTGGAACGACACGCTGCAGACGCACAACAGCAGCGTCGTGTGCACCCAAAGACTGGGCAACGGTACCACTGTGGGCGATGAGGACTGCCTCTACCTGGACGTGGTGACGCCCCATGTGCGCTACACGAATCCCCTGCCCGTGGTGGTGCTCATCGGCGCCGAGTCCTTGGCGGGGCCATCGCCCGGCATACTGCGTCCCTCGGCCCGTTACTCTCGCTCCCACGACGTGATCTTTGTGCGTCCCAACTTCCGTTTGGGCATCTTCGGCTTCCTCGCTCTGGAGTCGCTCACGAAGGAGGCGCATCCCAGGACCTCAGGCAACTACGCTCTCACGGATATCATTGCCGTACTCAAGTGGATCCAATTGAATATCGTCAACTTCGGAGGCGATCCCAAGTCCGTGACTCTTTTGGGACATCGTGCGGGCGCCACTCTGGTCTCGGCGCTGGTCAGCTCGGCCAAGCTCAAGGATCTGTACACACGGGCCTGGTCCTCCTCCGGATCGGCCATATTCCCCGGCAAACCCCTGGCGGAGGCGGAGAAGCTCAACCAGCAACTGATGGCTACCCTGGACTGCAGCGACGTGGAGTGCCTGCGCGACGCTTCCAGCGAGAAACTGTGGGCCGCCACACCCGACACCTGGCTGCACTTCCCCCAGGATCTGCCCCAGCCGCAGGAGATTAATAGCGGCAGCCGTCACGAGTGGTTGGTCCTGGACGGAGACGTGCTGTTCCAGCATCCCTCGGAGTCGTGGAAGCGCGACCAGGTCACCGAGCAGCCGCTGCTGGTAGTGGGAGCCACCGCCCACGAGGCTCACACCGAGAAGCTGCGCGAACTGCACGCCAACTGGACGAAGGAGGAGGTGCGCGAGTACTTGAATAACTCGCAGATCGGAGCCCTCGGCCTCACTGACGAGGTGATCGAACGCTACAACGCCACCAACTACGCCGCTCTGGTGTCCATCATCACCGACATACGCACCGTCTGCCCGCTGCTGACGAACGCCCGCCTCCAGCCAAGCGTGCCCTTCTACGTGGTCACCCAGGGCGAGGGCGAGGATCAGCTGGCGACAGTGGACGCCGATGTGCAGGCCATTCTGGGTCGCTACGAGCCCCACACCGTCGAGCAGCGTCGCTACGTGTCGGCCATGCAGCAGCTCTTCTACTACTACGTGTCCCACGGCACGGTCCAGTCGTTCGAACCACGCCGGAGGGTGATCAATGTGGGGCAGGACGCCCAGCCGCAGGAGGACTACGAGCACTGCAATTACTGGATTAGCAAGGACATAGTGCCGCGCTATGCGCGCATCGATTGAGGAGACGACTAAGAAAAACCAAAAGCAGATCCCCGCCTCCCCCCAACACTTTCTCCCAACCCCAACAATTTTTTTTTGTTTTTTTAACTCTTGTAAATGATGATGTCTACATTTTGTCCAGGGGATAGACGTTTTGATCTGAATCTGCATCGACATCCCCCTCCGATGAGTGCAGACACCTTCTCCACCTCCTCCTCCTCCTTCCATCTTCTGTTAGGCGTAGGAGCTATACGTTTTGCATTTAGTTTAGCATTAAGTGAATCTAGTGTTTATATAAAAAAATATATATCTACTCTCTCGCTCTACTCTCTCTCTCTCTCTCTAACTGTCTCTGTCGCTACTGTATATTTAGTTGTCTTACAATTTAAGTTACGAAGTTCTTTAAGTATCTTATATATCTCTAACCATATGCATAATACTATACCATATACGAGACGATTACACGTATTCTCTAATCTAACACACAAACACGACACAACACACAAGCCACAGACAACATACAACACAAAATATATTCAAATTATACTTGAAAAGTATAGATCTACACGTCTTTCAACTCAAGAACTAACTCTAGAAACCACACACACACACAAACATTATATTACTGTTCGAATATACAATACAATACGATACGATACGATATGATATGCCAGATATTTATGATATGCCACAGAGAGAACGAACACAAAATGACCAACGATGAAGCAACAACAACAACACTTTTTTTGATACCAACTTTATAGGGAGGCTAACGATCGATCCCCCTCCTGGGATAGATTGTGGTTTTCCATCTCACATTTAGATTTAGTTTTGTCGATAAAAAAAAAAACGATCGATTTAAGGAGGGAATTCTGTTGTAAACATTTTCCTTTTCGAGAGACTGTTCTTCAGAAAGCATCATCATTTCATCGTTTCATAAATACATTCTTGAACCTTTTTGGGAGTACATATATAGTATATGTATATATACATATATATATATATATATCTACATATATCTATAATGAATACTCGTATGAATAAAATAACACAATTTTTTTATAGCTTTATATGTATATTAATCGTATGGAATAAAACAAAAAAATGAAAAAAAAAAACATTTTATACAAAAAAGTACGAACACATACACACTCCCCCCCCACACACACACACACACAAAACACATACACACATTCGCAAATAAAGAAAGAAAATCGGAAAATCAAAAGATGAATAATGAGTACTAAATGCGTCGTGAGTCGTGAGTAGGTGCGTGAATGATAGTACATGGAATTTACATTTAGAGATTTATGTTCTGAGAAATGTTTTAATAAACGAAAGAATTAAGAACTAAAAGATAAAAAAATATAATTAAACTTAAAGATTTAACATTAATTGAAGAGCAAGGAGCGGGAGGGAGTTTGGCATTTTCACAGAAAATGATCACTCTATCCACTTATCTATGTATCTATCTATCTCTATCCTTTTCTATCCCGTGCTATTGAGCTTGTACATGCGACACTTGTTGTCGGTGAGGGCAGCCAGGTAGGATCCATTGGAGTTGCTCACTGGACAAAAGTCATAGATCACCTCGTTGACGGGGATCGTTTGGACACGCTCCTCCCGGCGGACGTCGTGCACCATCAGCTGCTTGTTCTCCTGCAGATAGCCAACGATCAGGGTGTTATCCTCGACGGCCAGCTGTGTGGGTCGTGTCATGATGGGCGTGGCTGGGGGACCATAAACGGTGGCTCTCACGCGGAGCACCGGGAGGTCGTCGATCTTCTCCAGTTGGCCCAGAATGAAGCGAGAGTTGCGCGAGTTCGAATTGCAACGGGCCGAAATGAGGAGAGTGTCCTGCACGGAATCGTACTGCATGGAGAGGAACGGACCGTCGACATTGAGGCGCGTGGGCACGGCCACCTCACCGGGCGTGGTATACTCGTAGAAGGACAACGTAGACAGCTGGCAGACAAGGAATCCCCCATTGGGAAATATCTTGTTTGGCGACACGGCCTCGATGTGTATCACAGGACTAAAGTTCTCTGAAAGAGGATGTAAAAAATGCATGTTTTACTAATCGGATAATGCTCAATGGATGTACCCACCGTTGGCCTGGTATTGGCCGAGAATGCTATCGGGAAAGCGCAGATCAAAGATGTATGCCGCGCCACGGAGATCCCCGCCGTAGACAAAGTTATCCCGCTCGTTGCGATCCAAGGCGCAGGCCCAGAGCGTCTTATCCATGGCCGAGAACATGCACGACTGCAGCTTGCTGCGTACATCGAACAGCTTGATCTTGGACTCCCGACTGGACACAGCCAGCAGCTGCTTCGATTCGCTAAATGCTATGTTCCGCACCATCATGGCCGTGGTGTAGAGGAATTGCAGCGGCTGGAAGGTCTGCGGATCGATGAAGCGCACTCCGTAGCCGGGGAACAGGCTCTGGCCACTCTTCTGGCTGGCCATCAGCAGCGAGTGTTTGGCGGAGAACTGCATCACCCGGCAGCCGGGTTCGCGGGTGATCTCAAAGCTCTTCTCCATGTAGAAGCGATGCTTTTGCAGCTGCTGGATGGTCCGCGTCTTTCCAGCCTCCGACAAAGCGGAGAAGGCTCCACGGTAGCCAGTTCCTTCGGTCACAGCTAGCAGCTGTTCGTATTTCTTTTGGGTTTGCAGCAGCTTGTCGCTGGTCACGAAGTGGGCCAGTTTTGCGGCCGACAGCTCCGTGGTCAGGATGTGGTTGCGTCGGCGCTCCTCCTCGAGCTGATTCTTGATTTCGGTGTCCACCACTAGAATGCGCTTTGCATACAGGTGCCGGATGTCCTTGTAGGTGGCTTTCGACTTGCACTGGGGGCACACCTTCACCGACGACTGTTTCTGGCTTTCGCTCAGCCAGCGGCGGATGCAGGCCTCTCCAAACAGATGGCCGCACCGCAAGGAGACCAGTCTATGTTCTCCGCTCATCTCCCACGAGTCCAGGCAGATGGGACACGTGAGACCATCGTCTTCTTCCTCATGTGGCGGCGCAGCGCCCTTTGCTGACTCCGGTGATTTCTTCAGGCTTGTGTCTGCAGCGGATAGACGCTTGCGTTTCTTTGGCGGTGACGGTGTGTCTAGACTTATGATATTGCCCTGTCCTGGGGCTCTATGCGAGTTGGTCGGCGGACTGGCAGGTTGCTGTGGCGGTACTTCTTCCTCATTCTCCTCCAGGGCTTGCAGTTCTGCCTCAAGAGTATCCACATCTTCTGCAGCCATTTGCTGTGTCTCAGAGTCGACGTCGGGCTCGGCGTCGGTGTTAGGTTCGGGTTCAGGGGGCTCCAACGGAAGCAATACTCCCACTGGTGTCAGCAGTTGTTCCAGATGTTCCCCTCCGAGTTCGGGGTACTGTGTGATAATTCTTTGCCAGTTTTGGCGACGCACAACGGGCTGAAGGGACTCCTGACTATCCTCCGAAGAGGCGCCGATATCGGCGGTGGCGTCGTCGTCGATATCAGGCTCCGAACTCATAACTTTTGATTATCCTTCAGTGTCATCAACAATTTCGCAATGAATTCATTTATGTTTTAAATTTTTAAATGTTTGTAGTTTTGTAGGATTTTTTAGGGTATTTTTAATTTTCATTTCGACAACAGCTAGTGCAGGACACTTTACGATGTTCACTCGAATACTGTCGATGTTTGATCTGACCAAAGTATCGATGTCTGGTCGTTCAGTATTTCATGCACACCCCGAAACGGTCACTCTATCTTTGGACGCCTTTGCAATAGAGCTGGAGAAATATCGATATCAGCGGACATCGATGTTTTCGATATTTTGAGGGTCAAAAATCGATTAAACATCGATTTTTACACAATTTCTTAAAGGTTCTTAATGGGTCGTTTTATATACAAATATGTGGGTAAATAAACTAAGATGTAAGCAAGCCCCTTCATGGAATATTTAAATTTAGGCATTTTTTATTTAGAAAATCATAAACTAATTTATAAACAATTCCGTTCAATGGGATTTAAATATCAGATTTAATGGGATTTAATATGAAAATTAATTCGAGATCAACATTAAACTTAGTCGGTGTTTGAAGACCAGAAGACATTGTAGTTCTTATTTAGGAACATAAGTTCTTGTATCATCTGTCTCAGCGTTCAAATTCCCATCTGTCGAATATACTATTTCAAAATATATTTAAAGATAATTTTTCATTACGTAAATATGCAATATTGTTCATTTGGAATACGGATGGGTTGATACATGCATATAAATTGCATTTAAAACAAGTAAAACCATGCAAATAAAAACAAGTGGTTACACACATATGTATGTACACGCATTTCGTTTTAATTCAAGGTTTTTTGCCCAATATTTACTGGAAAACTCTCTAAAGGATTCTTTTTGTTAATTTCAAATTAATACTTATGTTTTAAATATTTATCCATAGCTTAACTTCACACTTTGTTCACTTTCAAGTAAGACCTTTAGGTAGCAAGGAGGTCGTAGCCGTGTCTGACTTTGTGTGCAAAATCCGCAAAGCCAACTGGCATTAAAGATCTGCTATATCAAGTGTTGGGATATTTATTAACTGACTTTAATTGCTTTAATTGTTTAATAAATGGTTCTTATTTTATTGTTTTCGTGTAGACTTATGTCTCTATATATATATACATACATACATTAAGTCCATTTACTTTGTCCCCAAAATAATTAAAATCACAACATTAAAGAATAAGGCAAAATAAATAGTTTTTTTCAAGAAAATTCAAATGATTTTATTATACGGTGGCTTCTTTTAGGGCCTTTGGGTCTAGCTCTTAGCTATTTAATATGGGGAAGAAAGGAATTCCTCCAAGTAAGCTTTGACGAGTACTATTTATACTCCGTACTTGAACAGTTTAATTATATAATAGTTATATAATAATAGTTTGTTGCGGATGTAGATGTAGATGAGCGCCTATATCTCAGAGACTATAAGAGCTAAAGCAATAATAGTTTCTATCCAGACTCCTGTGATATCACTCTATTATAATTGTATTTCTAAATTTTGCCTCACCACTTTCCGTCATGTGACATTCACAGATGTGAAGATACGAAGATAAGCAAAAACGCAGAATCAGAACAATATCTAGCAGGTGGCGGAATCTGGTATCAAATGGAATTATTATTATAGCCAGAAGGAAGAAATTCATTAGCCCCTGCAAAGGCTACC
The DNA here is from genome assembly GCA_005876895.1 of Drosophila azteca. Classification (NCBI taxonomy): domain Eukaryota; kingdom Metazoa; phylum Arthropoda; class Insecta; order Diptera; family Drosophilidae; genus Drosophila; species Drosophila azteca. Next base: position 4,012,678 of record VCKU01000014.1, on the reverse strand, counting down.
CCCAAACACGCGCTTACTCTCTCGCCCTAACCTCTTCCTAATGCAACGTGCGCCTCCTGGCGGAGGGGAGTTAGCGTTTTATCTAATTCTCTCTGTGAGCAGTGGAATACAGATCTAGCGGAATAAAAAACAGAAGAGCAATTATACATGATACTTACATTCACTCTACACCGGCAGTGCGCAGCGCCCTCTGTCAGCAAACTTGTAGTTACCATGTAAAAAAAATTATTTTGTGGCAATTGTTGCTGACTCTTTTTGTTTAAACCTTATTTCGTAAGCAATGAAATAAAGATAACAGCTCGTAAGTAGCTAGTGATGTAGGAAGTTAAATTATCAATCGTATAAAATGCTAAGACCTTAGCAAATTATATCAAGACTGTTTCAAATGTATGACTGTATTTATGACGTTAGCGTTTGAACTTTGCGCAACTTTCGAATAATGTTCTTACATAAGGGATTGTTTGTTTTTAACAACTAATTGGCTTTCGTACAGGGTTTATTCTTCATAAGATTTCGACGCCTTTACCATATTAATCGTCAGTCGTCTTTCCTCTTCTTTATTTGTTTAAGCTTAGGCCGCTCGCCCGCCCTATTCTCAGTTATTGTGAGTGGGCGCGATCCATCGATGGGACACAACTCCATGGCTTCTTGTAGGGCGAAGGCGACCCTTTGTTCGACAGGAGCAGTATCTTCCAGAGCGATTTGCTCTGATTATTTTTTGTCTAGCCATAGACAAGACGTTAATAATTGCGTTCACTGTACCAGCTTTTGTTGCTGCTGATGTTGTTGTTTGCACAGGTTGCACGTATAAATTGCTTCTTTGCACCTTTCAGACATTACAGCAAACCCACAACAAACACATGAACTTTGTTTGAGTATCTTTTATTGAATAATAATCTTGAATAATTCTGCAAGACCATACACACATACATACATATATAATAATGTCTTCTTAGCCTAAGCTGCGCCAGCAGAAATGTCGACACGGAAGTTGTACATTGCAGTTTGACACTGACTACAGTGTGTATTCGCTACAGTATACATATGTATATAATATAGAGAAAAAAAACGTAACCACAACGACTAGTTATGTTTTAATGATAATTCGAATTTGAGAATATTTTGTTTAGATTTTTCATCTACTGTTTTTTATTTCGCCATCTCTTTCAGTTTTCTAAACTGTGCTGCTGTCTCGCTTCTCTCCACGCGCGACACCCTATGCACGAGAATACACAGCGCGTGAGAAAGAGGGAGAGAGAATGAGTAAGCGCGTGGAAGCGGTAGGGGCAGCGTAGGCCACTGCAATTTTGTTTCTTGTGCCTAAAATAATGATCCGATCTGATCCAGACATGGCAATCTGCTGGATATGGCCATTCTCAACGATTCTGCACTTTTGGGTACCACGTATGGATACCAAATACGGTTTCTCTAACTCCAAGAGTAGACATAGACACACATAGCAATATCGACTCGACTATTTTCTGTTGATTAGGAATATACATACATACATACGTCGGAAACGTTTATTTCTAGGTGTTACACAAGTCTACTTTCAGCAAAAATCTAATACATATTTTACGTAGCGCAAAACGTTTCGAGTACCAAGAATAAAAAGATGGATTTAGTAAAGCTCAACATAAACACAAAACCTAAAGAACAAAAGAATAATTTTTGGTAATCTGTCTTATTAATATATGTGAATACACATACATATGTATGTATTTAGTCTTTAGTACTTTTAAATAGCTGAACTAACTCTTTGTCTCGTGAAAGTGTCAGGTATTCACTTTCAAGGAAATGATGAATACGACTTTTAATCAATCGAATTGAGATGCAGCGATGCTTCAGCTCTTTCATCACATTGCAAATCAGCTGTGAAAACTTGCACGACTTCTCTCTCTCCATGATGCGCTTTATTGCTGAATCTAGTTCTATCGTCTCCGACATTTTTCTTTTAGGTTTGTTACTCTTGCTGCTGCAGGCCATTACAAAGTTTATAAATCCCTTCTTGTTGTAATAATCAGTGCACAAAGTTACAGAAGATGTCGGGGCCAAGGCTGCAGAATTTGTACTGCCCATCAACAGCTTGCGTTCGATCAGTGGACGCATCGCCTATAAGAGAAGAGTATGTCTGTTATAATTGAATTGGATTATCATATAATAATCAATGAGTACCTCTATCAGATCCTTCACGCTGGTTCCCACATTTTCGGCCAATTCTTTGACAGCAAAACTATCTTTTTGGTTGAACTGCAGGAGCAGAGCCATTTGCAAGGTGTTTACCTGGAGAGTATAACATTTCTGGGGACTCAAGTTCATGGTCAGCTCACCCCAGGACTTGGGAAAATCAATGTAGAGCCCATATCTATACGTTTTCGACCAAAAAATTTTGAACTCGTTCACGGACTGCTGCAGTTCCACAGGCAGTCGTATGCCATTTTTTGAATCCGGGAGCTGTGCGACTTTAGAAAGCTTGATACCCAAATCAATTTTTAATTCTAATCCTTTAACCACTAGGAAATCCTGGCACTGTGTTTCTATGGCTTTCGATACATACTTTGAATTTTCTTCGATTCTTGCCTGTGATGCAAAATCACTGTCAAGAACCTTCTTTAGCATGGAGATCATCAGTAATTCGTTTTCATCCGAGCCAGTTGCATCATAGATACGACGAATATTGCACAGTTCAATGTAGGCTTTCGCAAAGAATTTCTTATTCTCATCATTCAATAATGTCACAACTTTTACAATTCTTTCCAATTCTTTTTTAAGCGTGTTCTCTTCATTTTCGGAAGATGGCCTATTCTGCATTAACTTATTGCAGTATACGGCAAGTGTGTGCGCTGGATTCCGCTCTTCTTTACCTTCGGTTTGTTCATCTTTTTTGTTAATGAACTCAAAGCACACAATATCGGGGAGAGCCGAAAATTCTTTTCGATCTGCGAGAGGCCTGAGAACGGAAACTTTCCTCAGACCAAGTATGGCTTGCACATATTCCTTGCCATACGTCCTGTTACTAATTCCCTCGATTTCTTTTTTCAAAATGCCCTCAAGGTGGCCTTTCAGTATTTCGCAGAGATCGTTTTCAAGCTTAGGAATACAATATGTGGCACATTTCACGAGATGTTTCAGGTCCTTGCTCAAGTCCGATTCTAACATGCTTCTTTGGAACAATGCTTTCGATTCATCCTCGAAAAATTTTAAGACCTCCTTTTTGAATACCTTGAAAATTTCTGTTAGCACCGGAGAGGACTGATTGACGTCATTTTTAAATATTACGACGATCGACTGTAACACAGTATATATCATGGAGCGGTTCGTCTGAGCGAGGATATTTTTGTTCATAATATGATGAATAGCATTGATTAGAGATCGATCGATCGGTCTGAATACAACCGATTTCCACTTAATGATAGCCAGACGGTAGATCGTTAATATATCATCACGACCTTCGAACAACTCTCTTTTTATCCAATTTCTGTTCATATAGCTACATCCGATATCCAGGATAGTGACGGAACTGTGGTACGATTTCCAGCAGCGTTCATACTTACAGAGCAACTCCACTTCGTCGTTTATTGACTCTAGTTCCACGACTATGCTTTCAAGATGAGTAATTAGAAAATCCTTTATGGCGAAGTAAACTTTTTTACCACATTCCTGACTGCGTCTGCTCTCAAATAAGTCGGGGCAGCAGAGATCGCAGATCATCCTGTGGAAAGTCATGAGATCCCGAGGTGTGCATTTGGTGTCATTTCGAAAGAACTTCTCCAAATCAGCTGACAGCTGTTCGCTCAAATCGGCAAATGTTCCTCTTCTCCTACTCATTATTGTTGATGTCGTCAATCAATAAATATCTGAACGGAAAGGAAAACACGAATTTCAATAAAACCAGTTCTAGCACCACACCACTTTTTAAGTAGTTCAGACCTTGCAATACTCAACGAATCCAATCTGTTTTTTCAGGTAAATTCCCATTTATCAAAATTAATGAACTGATAAGTAGAGCTTGAGATATTAGCGGACATCGATGTTTTCGATATTTTGAGGGTCAAAAATCGATTAAACAACACGTCATGAAAATCAGGTGGGGTGGATTGGACTTGCATTTTATGATCAAACTTGTAGAAAATTGATGTATCTATCGTATAAAATTATGTGCTCAAGACTGAGGGGTCCTAGTTAGCTAGGAATATTAGACGGAATATCAAATTGGAAAAAATTTTTAATTTAGGGGTGTCTGGCAAAAAAATCGATGTTTGAAAAAACTATCGATGTCTGCAGTTAGGACCCTAACATCGATTATATCGATTATATCGATGTTAACATCGATGTTTCTCCAGCTCTATTACACACTGCTCCAGGAAAATTCTGTAGAAATTAAAATAAAATAGTTTGTGGTGCATTGAAATCAAAATTTGGAGAGCACAGGTAAGTCATTCAAAGCATTTGAAAATTTGTTGAAGCGGCAGCCCCGGCAAACTACTGCAACCGTGAAAAATGAAAATGTGAGCCTGTCGCCGCCATCTTTTTCTTTGTGTATGTACTTGTGCCGACGCCAATTAATGCGAGACATTGCATGACGTGCCTCGCCTCCTCAAGAGATTCGAAGTGGTAGCATCCATGCCAGACGTTCGCGGCATACGCCATACGCGCTCCTGTTCAATGAATTTTAGTATATTGGTTCGAACAAGATGAAAATTGCATTGTTTTCTTCTTTCACTTTGAGGTCGCGGTTATCTCCTCGTACCTGCCGTCGCTGTCGTCGCAATCGCGATAAAGAAACCGCCCCGCCAACAAACGCCGCCGCGTAAGTCCGGATTTCCCCCCAATTTCAAGAAACGCAAGAACCGTGGACGACAACGCAGCGGAACCCGTTGCCGCCATGCCCGGAGCCGGCACGTTCAAGTTGTTCATCGGGAATCTCGATGAAAAAACTCAGGCTACCGAGCTGCGTGCGCTCTTCGAGAAATACGGTACAGTCGTCGAGTGCGATGTGGTCAAGAATTATGGGTTTGTGCACATGGAAACCGAACAGCAGGGTCGCGATGCCATACAGAACTTGAACGGTTACGTTTTGAATGATAATGCCATCAAAGTGGAGGCGGCCAAAAGTCGTCGCGCCCCCAATACGCCCACTACGAAAATCTTCGTGGGAAATCTAACCGATAAAACGCGGGCGCCAGAGGTGCGTGAGCTGTTTCAGAAATACGGCACCGTCGTCGAGTGCGACATTGTGCGCAACTATGGGTTCGTGCATCTGGACTGTGTGGGTGATGTGCAGGATGCCATCAAGGAGTTGAACGGTCGCGTGGTCGATGGCCAACCGCTCAAGGTTCAAGTATCGACTAGTCGTGTGCGCCCCAAACCGGGCATGGGCGATCCGGAGCAGTGTTATCGTTGCGGCCGTTCCGGTCATTGGTCGAAAGAGTGTCCGCGCCTCTACGGCAGCACTGGAGGCGGACGCGAACCGCCATCGCCGCTCAGTGCCGGTGGCTACAGAGATCGTATGTACGGTCGTGATCCTTATCCGCCGCCACCACCTCCGCCGCCATTCCTGCGTGAGCGCATTATGGATGGCTTTAGGGTAAATGCAGCATACATTTCAAAACATCATCCAATGCTCACCTCCCCCCGCGTCTCACAGAAACTAATTGCATTTTTTTGCCCCCACAGGAATATGATTATTATGACCGACGAGGATTCGAGGATTCGCGCGACCTGTATGAGCGTCGCTATCAGTCATCGCGTATGCGCGACTTCCCACCACCGCCGATTTCACGTCGGGAGCCCATGCCATTGCCGCCTCCGTTGAGCGGCAGCTTGCGCTCTTGCAGCGTCACACGTGGATATGACACCATGTTCAGTCGTCGCTCACCACCGCCGCCACGCAGCAGCAATGGAATGAGTCGCTATGGGTAGGTGACGAAACAGTGGAAGCCTTTTCATAAGCCTCTCATAATTTCTGCCGTTTGCCGTTTCCTTTCCCCCAGTTCGCCCACACCCCATGGCTATGAGGACTTTAGTCGTGATTCCTTTGACGATCGCATGATCTCGTCACGTGGCATGCGCGGTCCCTCTCCACCGGGTCGCCGCTATGCGCCCTACTGAGATGAGTTTTACTATCACGGCAGCAGCTGAGTGGAATCTCCAAACACGTTCAGACAAGAAACAGACTTGTGGCTACTCAGCTGGTCGTCAGCAGCAGCAAGTTGTCATCTGCTGGTGCCGACCACAATTACACACTTGTGGCTGCCGCGTTCTCGTATTTTACTACAATAACAATAATCGTAAACTTAAACAAGAAAATACCATATTTGTCGCAGCATTTTCCCCCATTTGCTTCTCCACATATGCTTGGACCGACTAAATCATGTCCATGTTGGTCGAGAGCTCGCCCCACCCAGCCCCCCACACACACACACACACTAACTAGACAACGACTGCTCTTGCCCTCTGCAGCAATTACACGATCGAACGTTATTGAATATTGTGAAGTTTTGTGTGTTCCAATAAAAATTCGATAGAAGTCGAAAATATGCAAAAATATACCAATACATTGGTTTCTATCTAATAAACCACGTTTGTAAACCTAGGATATTTAAGGACGAAATTCTAAAGGCAGTATTGCAACATTATCCTACGGCTCAAGGCAACTCGGCGCTACGCAAAGCGGTTAGAACTGTAGTTAGGTGGGATCGGTATGCCTTTCAGAAATGAGCGATTCATCCGGTGAGTCGTCTTCTATTTGTCTGCCATTGGGCTTACTCAGTACTTGAAGCTCAACAGGCGCTGCCTTGTCGAATATGGGCGGGATGAGAATGCGACTGCAAATAATGATGGGAAAGCAGTATGGATTAATTGAAGCTGAATATCAGATGGAAATCTGAAATCGTTTAAAACTCACTTGCCCAACTGCAGCATAATCATAGCGACGAGCATCATAAACGATGTAACGCCAAAGGTCCAGTATGTTCCCAATCTGGTGTAAATAGATCCAACAAAGACTGGCCCCAAGACGCGCGACAGGCAACCCGAGCCCGTCATCCAGCCCATCCAGACGCCCTGAGGCCGGGGCCCAAGCACCTTCGAGAAGATGGTCTGTATGAGGGTCACGCCAATTGGATAGCCCACGGAGGTGAGGGCAAAGCCAATGATGAACTGCGTCAAGGTGACCGCTGGGATCTCACCACACCACTCCTGAGTGGCTGGGCAGCCCAGATAGATGGGATCTTCGGAGGTCAGATTGAGGCTTGCATTAAAGGGTAAAGCCAACTTAGGGGGATCGGGTCCCCATGGTAGAAAGAGCACCCGGCCCAGTACCATCAGTGAGAAGCCGCCCCAGATGAGCACGTAACGTTCGGCGAACATCTTGCACATCGGTTCGATCATCACGAATGTCACCAACGAAACTATGGCTGCTGTTGTCATCATGATGCCCATGTTCCAGAGCGCCTGCTCGTTCGACCAGGCGAACATATCCTTCGTTAACGATGTGCCCAAGCTGGTAAACATGCAGCATAAAAACAAACGTATACTCTCAGTCTTTGGAAGAACTTACGTCTCGAGGAGCACAAAGTTAAAGACGAGCACAAAGAAGGCAACTATCAGTGTCCAGGCGGACAGGTAATTCGGCTTGATGCCCTTCCACGTATCTCGCTCTGAGGTGCCACCCTGCATGATCATTACCTCGCGAGCGGCTATTTTGTGTTCCTTAAAGCAGAGCAGAACAGGGAAATCTTTAGGCTAGAAACCTACGATACCTTCATTAACTTGTGATTTACCTCAAATACCCCGGGTAGGAACATCATGAAGTTGCACATACTCATGATCACATTGATCCAGCCGGAGCCGGTGTACATGTTAAAGTGCATCTTGCCCCAAAGCCAGACATGACCCTCAGGGCCCAGCGGTGTGACCGCCGCTTGTAGTGTCGGGCCAATGATAAAACCCAAGACCTGGGCCAAGGACACCATGGAGACGGCATGGGTGCGCTCGCTGATTCGTGTGGCCGCCGACAAGTAGGATCGGCACAGGGCTATGTTTGCCGAACTGACTCCAACCAGAAATCTTGAGGCCAGCATCCAGTACTTGACATTGGGGGGACGCAGCTCCAATGAGGAGTACATGCCGCTGGCTATGGTGAACAGGGCCAGCGAGATGAGCAGCGGGAGGCGAATGGTGCCCAACTTATTGCCCCACCAGCCGAATATGGGACTGAAGATCATCTGTCCCAACGGATTGGCAGCGACTACCAGACCCATGAACTCCTTGCCCGCAAGGGGGTCTAGCTGGAGAGAGATTTGCATAAGATTTCGGAGGTCAAGAAGCTGCTCAAAATGGGACGCCTACCTTCTCGAGGAAGGGCCATATACCCGTGATGATGATGCTAAAGCCCAGCGCCATGAGAAACATTGTAAAGTAGATGATGCGCACGGAGCGCCAGCGCTGCGTGTATTCCTCCACAGTCTCCAGTCCATCGTCGACATCCTCGGGCAGTCTTTTGGTTTCCGTGCGGGAGCACCATTTGCGCACACGCTCCATGCTGATCCTCTGTATATATGTCTTTGAGTGGATTTATCAATGCCAAACTTCAGGCTGTGTCATTCTGTAAGTGAGAGAATATTATAGACTTTGTATTGTTTTGTTTCAAAAATACATTTGCTTTATAATGTTAACTAAAATGCCCTTTGATCGTACACATATACTCGTACGAGTATTTCTATAATCGCCGTGATAATATCGTCGTTTTTTTAAAGGGCATCCACTATACAAATGCTTCAAAACATGCCACTTGAATGGATTATCTGGATTCCTCCCCATTGCCCAGAAACAGCTTGCCAAACTTATCTCAGCCAGCAATTATTAAAGATAAAGACAATCGCAGACTGATTCAATGCAGCTGTTTTCTTCCCCGTTCCATGGAACTGTTAATTCGTGCGGGTGTGCGGGTGTGTGTTTGTGTGCTTTAGTTAAAGCCATTATCGGTACGAGCTATATCATTCCGCAGATAACGCTAGAAGGGAACCCTGCCGTTTTATTACATGATTTCATTTATCGAATTGGGCATTCAAATGTTCACAAATTTCGCCTCATCACCAGTGGATCACACCATGGAGAAAAACACCAGAGAAATGGGGGTTTGGTAGTGTTTGGTGATCTTGTAACCTTGCACTGCTTCAACGATTTCGTTCCTCTTCTACACGAAATAAATCGTTCGGCATTCAATTCCAAATTTTGTGATTGGCTCTCCCAAGAAGCTGATGAGAGATGGGCGATGGGGGATGGGATGCGATGCATATGCATATGCATTTATTCTCAAAAACAGCTAAAAATAGTTAGGCTCTTGAGTTTTCTTACACACCCTACGCTTGGTTCCAGTTAACGACCTACAGTCCCGCGTTCTGGTTTGGTGGATCTTTACACACACACACAGACACACTCAGACACCGAATGGGGGGATAGGAGAAACAAATGTGGTGAAGCAACCAGTTGAACAGAGGTCTTTAAAATCACCTTTTACATATTCGTATTTGCTTACGCTCTCAGCTCATACACTCTTTCACTTGTACATTTGATTTTGAATTGATTTCACATTCGAAAAAAATAAGTATTTGGCAAGGGCAGAGCTATGTATTTACTTCTTTGTTGTTATGTATATTTCCTTATATACAAGCGACACAAATTAATATGCACATATTCTCTACATTCTCGTTTATAAATGAATTGTTTTCATTTTCTCTTTTTTGGTTTCTACTCTCTTTAACGTTAAAACACACTCAACTCGGTTCGTCTCGTACACTTCACGCTCTCACAACCGAAGCTACTATGTATATCTTCTCTCAGTGAATGTAATAAATAGCCCCCTTTGTTCTTGCACTCGTTGTGGGGATGGGGGAAGGTTTCAGCTCACTTACGATGCACCTTTTTTTCTACCAATTTTGTTGTTAGTGCTACCTACCTACCTGTTGCAAACGACGGAGCTGCAGTAACGCAACCGCAAAAGGAAACGATCAAAGGATGGGATGTTGAATATATATTTATATACCGAATATAGATGTTTTTGGTATTATAATTCTTGGTGATATTAGCTACTTTTTTCAATTCGGAAAAAAGTCGACATCGCGGCTAGCCGTTCTTTCAAATACGCCCGTTTCAAATCTTATCAACCTCTGTAGTGTCTTCCGCCTGCATGGTGCGTTACGATAACAAGGTTGCGTCGATGAATATAATCGATTTTAAAATGTACATATCTAGATTTAACGATTTAAAAGGTTATAATTTGAAAATTTATTGTTATACTTAAAAATATACAACAAAGAAAATAAAAACCGTGCCGTGTATGTCTTCTACTGAGTTCCGCGAACTTGCTGAAGGCGCATCAAACGCTGCTGCCGCAGCCAAGGGAAGAGGAAGCCGCGTTGGGGTAAAAGCGGAGCGGGTGGAGCGAGACCTTTAGCAGGAGCTAGCGTCACAGCTTCTGGACTAATGTCGTTGCGGAAACTGCTCATGGAACGGGCACTGGGACGACGAGGAACAGGTGTCTGCTCCTTGCGCTCAACGTCATCATCGTTCATGATGTTCAGGCTGAAAACATCCCCGTTGTTGTTGTCGGACGACAAATGGCTCACAGTGTCCTGAAGGACGCGTGGAATACGCTCCACCACTTGCATTGCATCTCGCAGCGGTCTAATGTCACGCTCCGACTGTTCCATGGATGTGTCCTTGCGGGACATAGTTTTCTTGGATTTCCACGACCTTTTGCTGTCACGATTCGCCTGCTGTCGCTTCTGCAGGGGTGCAGGACGTAGGAGGGGTGTGCCACTCTGCTCGAAGAACCAAGGTTCCCGACGTGTAACTGCTACAGGCTCCACTGGAGTGGCTTGGCGTTTGAATGCAGCGGGCTTGGGCTCCCGCTGTTTTTGGCCACGTGCCCCCAAAGGTGAAGGGCGCACCAGTGTACTTGCAAAATCGTTGAACCACTCCAGGTGATCTACAGATCTCTTATGCCTAGCTAGCTCCGATTCCTTGGCCACCTTAGAGCGTGTTTCTAGAGCATTGGCCGTCAGTTGACTGGCTGCTATCTTGCCCGCCGACCTGGAGGGTTTATAAATAGTAATGGTGTTTCGACGATTACGAGCTGTCTTCAGGCCAGTGGCGCTCCTAACCACCAGATCCCGCCTCTGCTCAAACTGCTGGGCATTGCGAACGAAGCGGTTGTTGCTCGGGCCCTGGATGAGAATCTGAAAGGGAGTGTTCAGTGTTTTCGCGTTCACCTGCATGGTGCGAATACATTCCGTGTCCGAGTTCTCGTTGTTGCACTCACAGAGACACTCTTCTCCGCAGTAGAAGCCCAAACAGCCGCAGTGCTCGCAGAGGGCTTTGCAGTTCCGCTCGTGCTTGGCCTCCGTAAGGGGATTGGCATTACGAGATGCTGTAGCTGGCGATGAAGTGGAGAGTGCGGATGGGGTCGCGGTGGTGGCAGGCACTGCAGCAGCCAGATGAAGTTGAAGGACTGCCAGCCAAACCAAGAGTAGGGCTATGGTGTAGGCGTAGAGGCTGCGGTGTTTCATCGTTTCCGGTGTCATGGTCGTGTGGCTCCGTCTTGGCGGCTCTCGAATTGGGTTGTGGTTGTACGATTGCAACGCGCGACGGTTTTTATACGCTGACCAGGTGAAATTTTAGATGTTTCTCCGCTTCGTGACAGTCGCTCGATTTTCGATTTTGTTTTTTATTTAGTTCACCGGAATTTCGCTGACATTGTGTGATCTTGAAACATTTCTAAATGGGGTTCTGTTCTATGCTTGAGTCTTATGTTCGTTCTGTGAGCTGATTTCTTTTTCTGGGACAGATCTGCATGCCAAGGGCGAATTCCTGCGCTTGAACTTGGCACAACATATGGCTACATTTCTCTTCATAGAATTTATTACAAAAGAAACCAACTAAACAAATTTCATTTAAAACATTATTGAAACCATCAACGGCGCTTGCCTTTGCCTTTCTTGCCGCCACCACCACCACCTCCGCCGCCGCCGCCAGCTCCAGAGCCACTTGACTGCGGTTGGGGCTGATGGAAAGAATCCGCCGATTTGTTCTGACGCGTCTTCAACTGGGGTATTTTACCGGCAATGTACTGCATGATAGATTCGCGCGTGGGAAAGTCTTTGCTGCACAACGTGCCATCGGCATTGCGGAGTTGGACGCGAATCCGGCCGCGGAATTGCGCCTCCCTGCTGATTTCGCGGGGATATTTCAATGTCTCCACCAGAAAGTGCAAGTTGGACACCGACAGGACGTCGCGCATTTCGTGGTAGTGTGGATTCTCAACGCAGTTCTCCTTGGGCAGACGACGACCTTCCTGGCGAGTCTTCTTGCTATTGATATAGGCGGGGTAAATGCATATCCAGCTGCGGAAACAATAATAAAGACAGCATGTGAACGAGACTTTGGCTTGTTGTTCCATCAAACTAACCGCTCCATTTGATTGTGTTTCAAATCGGGATTCCAATTGATGCGTAAGTGCGGAACTGGTTCTGCCATTGTCACGTTGATTTCTTTGTACAGTAAATATCAGCAATTTAAAAAGATTTAACTTAAAAACAGCCTAGAAAGTTTTTTCCACGCAAGCACCTTGCCTGAAGCAGAGATGAGACGATACCATCGATATCGTTGCACAGCTCGATCCGATGAATCGTTAGTTCGGTCGATGATTTTCTGACTCTACTGGTCGCCGATTCACAACAAATGACAGGTCTCAGAATAATTTCAATAACGAATAACAGTCTTTTTCTGGTCGTAAAGCAGTGCGCGGCGTTGCCCTTGTTGCCTCTTCGAACCTTTTTCCACGCTTAAGTAAACGAGCGGAGTACGAAACCATTCTAGTCACGCGTATCGTGGTGCTTTGTTGTAAACATCGCCGCCCCCTCGACACGCCACACCAATAACACAACACAACACAAAGCAAGGCAAGACTAGCGGCCTAACAATGGAAGAACTGAACAGCATATTGCAGAAAACCAAAGATAAATCAACTCAAAAAGAACAGGATGAGGTACTTATCCCTTCCGTTTAATCATTCAAGAGCCTGAACTTTGCCATTTTAAAATTTGACGCCAACGCCAACGCCTGGGCCTGTGTTTGTGTCTCGGTTTGGGTCTGGGCCTGCGCTCCAACACCCCAAAAACCCCAAACTAATCTACTTTTCGGCTCACTTCTTTTCTTCCCACTTCTTTACGGTTTATTTACATGTCGCCCACGCACCCACGTGTGCCCGCCCCATCACTTATCCCAGATTCTGCTGCAGCCCTTTACATACATACAACAGATTCCTGGCAAACAATTTCGCTCCGAGCTGGCCTTGGCCTTCAATCACTGGTTGCTCATACCGGCCGAAAAGTTGGCGCAGATTGGCGACATTGTACAAATGCTGCATAATTCCAGTTTGCTGTGAGTATATATACATACATATGTATTTATATGTAGTCTGTGTCTATATAGTATGGAAAACCTGTCGATATTGCATTCAAAACTAATCATGTGTAGAGCATGTTTTAATTTTAAATTTGACCTTTGCTTTTGCATTTGTGGCTCACTCTGCCCGTAGCTTTTGTTTACCTTCCCCCATGCCACACTTTTGACCCCAACCCTATACCTATACCTATACCCATACCATACCCATGGTATCTCTGTTTAATCTCACTTCACACTTGCACAGCCTTTTATATAGACTGCTTTTTTTTTTGTTTATTTATTTTCGTTTATATATGTATGTATGTACGTATGTAGAATCCAGCTGAACGCCCATTTGGGGTGTGAAGTATTTTTTTTATTTTGAAGAAAATGAGAAGTGCTGCACTGCCCCAAAACGTATCACATATCTCCCATATGGAGCCCGTTGGAGTCGGGTCTTCTTATCATCGTGCAAGCCGCGCACACAGTCTATCAGCAATCTTTGCCCATTTAGCATTATCACCGTTGGCAGGGCAGTTGTGGTTCTGTTTGCCGATGACTCACACCATTTCTACGGATCCAACTGGCGGCCTTGTTTGGCTACTATATTGGATAATGTTCTGCTCTGCTTGGCTGTGTGTGCGTACGTGTTTGCCTCAAATCAATTCCAAAAATTTCATCATGAGCCCGCAGAATCGAATCGGCTGTTTACAATACTTTTTCAATTGAATTTCTTGGCATTTCATTGCCCGAACTGGAATTGCATAAATTATTTAGATTTTTCTCCATTCCATTCCCCCCCAGTGGGTGGAATGGGTGGAGGATGCTGCCTGCCTTCCAGCCCCAGGCAACAATTAAACTCTGAACTGTCCCAATTGAAGTGTGTCTGCCGCTTTTCAATTAAGGCCTTTGTCTGTAAGATGCCAGCAGCAGTGGAGCTTAGTGCTCCCCTTGCGAATTGTCACTATCATCAAGCAGCAGCTAATCAGCTATAAGTCTGCTCCATGGCTCTCTTCTTCTCTGACTCTCTGTTCAATCAGGAAAACTAAGACCGACATCGCACTCGTCCCTGGGCCACCTGTCGCCTCTTATTCAAATGCAAATACTTTGAAATGGCCTTAATTCTGCTTAAAATCTCCTCATTGTTCCTTGACATCCTTTCCATTCCCATTTTGTCTCCTCTCGTGTCCTGTCCTCCCAAGTGCCTTGTCTTCGTCGTGTCCTATTCTGTTCCTAATGCATTTTCATATCGGCAAAAACTTAGTTTTACAACTATGCCAGTTACAAGTAACAGCCAGCCACTTTCCCACCTCCTACGATGGCAACCCATCCCGTCCCGTCCCGTCCCGTCCTGTCCGTCAGTCAGGCGCCTCATTCATGCACTTATGCCCATTGTCATTTAGTCAGCCAGCCGACAGTCGACAGGCATTGTGACAACTCTTGCAACGCAGCACGCCCACCATTCACCATCATTTTTCTCATCACTATCCAGAGGCTCCTCGAGGCCCGGCCTCACTCTCCTCCACTCCGACGCCTCCTGTGCTGCCGCCCTTTGTGCGTTGACGCTCCAACGCCCACGCCTCCATGCCATCCAATTCCCTTTCAATGGTTCTGCCAGCTTTGGCGGAGCGCAAACATTTTTTAATTACGCAAATGTTGGGCTGCCCAGTTTGCCTTTGCCGTTGGCTTTGGTTTTCGCCTGGCGGGCAACGTAGTTATTGAAGCGATGTTGGCCTTAAAGCGGGGCTTAAATTTACACATCTATTATTATTATGAGAGGCATACAACACGTATGCACATACATACATACATACATATATACATACATGTGTACGCACCCACGTGTGCATAAATATGTATGTTGTGCATAGCATGTTGTGGATACCTGGAGATGGAAGCGTGACTCACGCTTTAAGTAAATACTTTAAGTATTCTCATTTAAAGTTTAGCTGTAGTTATAGTATGAATGCTAGATTAGAATTTACTACCATAGATGATCGATTGATTGAATCACTGACCTGCTCTTCAATATGTGTTCTTGCTACTAACTTACAGCATTGATGATATTGAAGACAATTCGATACTTCGCAGAGGTGTGCCGGTGGCCCATTCAATCTATGGCGTGGCTAGCACCATAAATGCTGCTAACTATGCCCTTTTTCTGGCCCTGGAAAAGGTGCAGCTGCTGGGACATCCAGAGGTATGTCATCTGATATCTCAATGATTCGAATGGCATTCAATTAATCAATCCCACACCTTTGAAGGCAACCAAAGTTTACACGGAACAACTGCTGGAGCTGCATCGAGGCCAGGGAATGGAGATCTACTGGCGGGATAGCTTCACATGCCCCTCCGAATCGGATTACAAACTGATGACTGTACGCAAGACTGGCGGCCTGTTCATGCTGGCAATCCGCCTCATGCAGCTGTTTAGTGCCAACAAGGAGGACTACTCAAAGCTGACTGCAATTTTGGGACTGTACTTTCAAATTCGTGATGACTATTGTAATTTGAGTTTGAAAGAGGTGAGTGCTGCTAGTCCACTGAACTCAAGCAAAGCACTGACTCAATGACCATTCTCTGATCTACAGTATACGGAGAACAAGAGCTTCGCTGAGGATCTGACGGAGGGCAAGTTCGGCTTTCCAGTGATCCATGCGGTGCGTTCGCAAAAGCAGGACAAACAGGTTCTACGTAAGTACCACAGACTTGACCTCAAGGCTTGCCACTCATCATGTTACGTTTTGTATCCGCAGACATATTACGCCAGCGCACGCACGACATTGAGGTCAAGAAGTACTGCATCAGTTTGCTGGAAAAGCTGGGAAGTTTTCAGTACACACGCAAAGTTCTGGAGACGCTGGATGCGGAGGCGCGTGCAGAGGTAGTTTGTCCTTGAACTAAATTGATTGCTTTATTAATGGCATGGCTAATGGATGTAATTTCTGTGCTTTCTTTTCTGTTCCCTGGCAGGTGATGCGTCTGGGAAGCAATCCGTACATGGACCGGCTGCTCAATAAACTGCTCTCGTGGAAGACCAGCGACAGCGTCAGCATCACACAATCGAATCAGATCAATCACAACAACGTGACAGCCTGCAACAGCCCCAACCAGAACACTCTTAACTGCAATTAACAGCCAAAGAGGCAAAAGAGGGAGCAATCGTGAATTGCGAATGGCGGAGCCTCTTTTGCTGCTAACCCAAGAACCGAAACGAGAGCCAGGGCCAGGGCCAGCGCCTGCCTCAGTGCGCCCATAATGCGTTTTCTGCAAAAACTGAAAATATTCTGAGGTTTATGTTCTACTTTTGCATCCTAGAACGCTCAAAAATAGCCAACTTTTACTAACAAAAACTAAATGAGGGGCAGGGAAAAGAAATGAAAGGAGGAAAGAAAGGGAAGTGAAGGGAAGGGAAAACCAAGAGCAGCCTTATAAAACGAAAATTGTTACGCCAAAAGTTAAATGATATAAGCCAAGCTTATGAACGAGCTAGCATATGAGCCATAGAACAGCTTTCCATGAATTTGTTTAGTTTAGTTCCTTTTTTTAATACGCTTATGTTCTCGATTTAATATTAGTTACGAGAGGGAGCTTAGTCTGTGCCTCCATTAGTTTTTTTTTTCTTTCCTCTTTGCAACGCCAATGCCAGGGCCAAGTAAATCTCAAAAAGCATTAACTTAATTATAGGATATACAATATTTAACATATTTGGAATTTGATACACAGTGGATACTAAAAGTGATGTACATATATGGTGTACGTGGTGAAGAATGTTAAACCTGTCCATGACTTGGAAAGCGCTTTTGAGTAGTCGTTAAAAAACATCGTCCTAATCGGTAAACGCGCTTCAGTTAAAGTGGCAGCACACAGTATTGTCAGTCATCTTGGCGGTTGCTTTGACGCTTTCCCTTGCACGGAAAATGTCTTGTCAACAGTAACGGTCTCTTCTTCTCAAAGGGTTGGGAGGTATACGGGATCCCTTCAGTCTTAGATCAGACTGAAAGTACAAAAATATTTTTTTTAATTAATTTTTTTGGTTTTAGAGAGCGAAAACAATATTTAAGCTGTTGTATTTGTAAGTGTCCTATTTCTTATTCGTGTATCCGATACTGAAAGCAATTTTCGATTTCTAAATGTCATTTTTCGAATCTACATCTACTCACTCGGAGAACTCCTCAATGTGCACGCTCTTCCTTTATCGACGTTGTTCCATTTTAATTGTTATACAATCGTATACATATGTATTATTAACAACAAACAAATTGTTAACGTTTTATGCAACAAACAGCAACTAAGAAACCTACAAAAAAAAACAAAGCAAAACAAAACACTATACTATATATTGAAATAATGATAAATGATAATGATGCACTGCACAGCAGATTTTTGCACATTGCACCACCTAAAGTATATACATACACATATATTATATGCTACATATATATATCTATATGTATATATATATATATATATTTTTATTGTAGTTATACACTTGAAACGGCAAGAGAAACAAAAAGAAAGCCAGTGAAGAAACCGAATTGCTGAAGAGAGATTGATACAAAGAAAGAAGGAAACAAATATGCAATGCAAACATTTTATGGTAGGAAACGATAATTAAATAGCCGAGAATTTACAGCGTTCACAGTGCACGCCCAGAGATGCTGCAGCTCGATACAAATGCAAGCGCACCTAACATTTTGCCCATATACCACTATTGAGAACATTGAAGTATATATATTGTATGTATTTAAATAAATATTTATGCCAAGTTGTCATCTAAAACGAGCGGGAACGTTGTGAGGTGCGGCAAGGGCCGCGGTTCATCTCTTATACCCGATACTCAGCCAGTATGTACTGTACCAGACCTAAAAGTTGGAACAGAAATCCGATAAATTAATCAATTTTCTATAAGATTGGCTCATTTTAATAAGGCTTGGTTCGGAAATTGCAAAATTATTTTTCTGAGATTCTGTAGCTTATTTTTCCTTCTCTTGTTTTTTTAAATTTGGCGAACATTGCAAGTATTTTGAGATTTATTATTAGGCAGTTCCGCGAAAACAAAAACTAAGGGTAAATCCTTGTCCCAAAGAGTGACTATATGGTCAAGTTGAAAGTACATCGCGATCATCTCCACCAGCTCTGCGGATGACGATTGCTTGATGGCGGCATACAGCATGGCCTTCATTTCCTAGTAAAATGCAATTCCGGGTAATATACTGATGATAGAGACCGGAATCAGTATTCTCCCTCTCTCTTCTTACACGAACAACAGACCTTCTATCTCGCTCCACTTCGCCAGAGCGTGCACACTGCACGAGTAAGAGTGAGAGATAGCATAAGTAGCGAAGCCACTCGAAATAGTTTGAACTTATTAAAATTCGATAATTTGGCTACCATTCACTATTTTGCCATTGATTTTCGCTCTTTATGCGGGTGATATGGGCTCTAGATCTTCAAGTCTCTGAGAACAAGGCGTCAAAGGAGACGCACGACAACTTTCGGGGATAAGTAATTTTGCCATCATTATTAAAACAAATGATTTATTCTATAATATACAAATTAATTTACGCGTGTACGTATTTCGGTAAAGTTCGTATTACATTCTACGAAAAATTCATAATTATTTACATCAATCCTGCAAAAGACTAAGTATCTTGCTCGATCATATTTATTAGCTGTAGGAACTCCTGTGAAGTTCCATCCATTTCGGTATCTTGTTCCCCGTAATCCGCGTATTCGGCGTCATCGTCCTAAAATCAAACAAATATTTCGTAACATCGTATGGGGCTTTGGTCCACAATGTTTAGTTAGAAGTTACTCACCTCAAAACCAAAGCAATTGGCAGCATTGATCTTGGAGCCTTTGGGCTCCCGTTTGACTACCACCTCCTCGTCGCCATTAACTAGTTCCACGACCATTACTTGACCATCATCGCCCTGCAGTTCAACCGTGAACTCTGAGGTGTTTGGCTCTTCCTTAATGTGGAATGTCTTTGTGCCGCCTTTGGCCCTTAGACGGCGGTTAATGATGACAGGCTGATTGATGGAACTCTTTCTGGGTTGTGTATTGATAATGACCGGACTTTTTTTCGATTTTGCTGCAGGGGTGCCCATGGTCTCTAGAATTTCATCCTCGTAGTTGTCGGGCTCCACTTCAGCCAGTTCAAAGTTTTCCTCGTCGTCGTCATCCAAGTCAATGAGTCCCCTGTCAAAGTCAGTTTCGTTGACCAGAGTCACGATGCTGCCATCGGGCTGCAGACGTATATTGCGACCCATTTTTAATTTGAGCCTCTCCTCGCGGGCGTTCTTCGAATCGTCATGGATCTCCATGTGCCGTATCAGATTCCCCTTGTGGGTAAATATCCGTGGACATTGCGGGCAGCTGTGCATTTTCTCGCGAGGCTCGGGCCTCGTGTATTCCTCGTTGTGCATCAGATTCATGTGGCGACGCAGCAGCTGGCGCTGACGGAAGGCCTGTGGGCATACTTCACACTGGAAGGGCTTCTCATCCAAGTGGACGAGCATGTGCGAGTCCAAATGCCGCTGGGAAACAGAGGCGTACTCGCAGAGCTTGCAACGATAGCATCTCTCGCCTTCATGGGTCTTTATGTGCAGCTTATACTGGTAACGATCGGGCAGATTCTGACCACAGCGCTTGCAGGGTATCGGTTTGTCTGCCGTATGCATGTGCATGATATGAAGTCGCAGGTCTGCCTTGCGGCCACAGGTGGTAGGGCAGTGTTCGCACTGGAACACGGGTTTGTCCACAACGCTGTGAATGAGTTTGTGCGCCTTCAGAGAATTGGACTGCGTGAATCGGGACTGGCAAATATCGCACTGATATCTCTTCTCGCCCGTGTGGACAACGAGGTGTCGCTTCAGCTTGAACATGTCCTGCGATGCATAGGTGCAGTGGGGACACTGGTACGGTCGCTCTCCTGTATGACAGGTCATGTGGCGTCTCAGCTTGGTCAGTTCCACCGAGGCGTAGCTGCACTCTGTGCATTTGTGGGGCTTCTCCTTGGTGTGCTTGTACCTGGTGTGTCTTATCAGCTCGCCACTGGTGACAAAGGCGCTCTCGCAGTGCTTGCATTTGTGCGGCTTATTCCCCAAATGGGTGTTCACATGGTTGACCAATCCCACATTGGACTTGAATCCTCGATCGCATATGGAGCACTTGTAGGAAAACTCACTCGCGTGTGTTTTGGTGTGGCGCGTAATGAGAAACTTCTTGTTGGCCGTGTAGGAGCACTGAGAACAGCTGAACTGATGCACCTTGTCCGCTTTTTTCTCCGTAATTGGCACAGGCTTCAGTAAAAACTGCCTGGATGTGATCTTCAGTTCCTGTTTGGTGTCTTCTGGTGTATTGTCATCGAACTCATAGACTTCGCCGTCAGCCACATTATTCAGAGCTTCTATGGTATCATTGTCAATTGTGTATTCGGAATTTCCCGTGATGTCGGCTACGGCAGCTGCAACATCTGGGTCAGCCACCAATTCCTCGATCTCCCGCTGGATGTCCATCGGCTCAGACTTCGGCTCGAGCTTCGGTGAAGGAACCGTTTGCATCTTTTTGGGCCTGCCCCTGGTAGAAGTCGCTAGTGTCTTTGCTGGCGGCTTGGGAGTAGCAGCCGCTGCTATTGCACTCGTTGCTCGTACACTGATTGGTTTTGGCTCTGCAGCGGATCTTGTAACTCGTTTCGGGGAAGATTGGGCAGGACGTAAATTGATAACTGGGGGCAGAATTTCATTATTTCTATGTGTAGCTTGTGTTTGGCTGGTCTGGTACTCACCTTTGTTGGACGGCTGACTAGCCCCTGAACGGGTGGTCTTGCCGGGTTTTTTGGGCGAGTTCTGGAGTTTCTCCTGCAGCTCTTTTTGCTTTTTGAGCGTAGTCTTGATATAGCAGTTCCCGTCATCGTCAATGAAGTATTTGTCCTCATCGTCCTCCTCTTCACTTGGATCGTAGTCGTCATCTTGTTCTGCCTGTTCTTCCTCTGAGATTTCAGCAATATAGTCGTCATCGTCCTCGGCGACTCCGTCCTCGGCTCTGATTGATTTTAGAATCTTGTGCACAACTTTGTCATCGCCGTCTTCAATTTCCTTGTGGAAGTTGTTTAGGAATGACTGCAGATCCTCGGACTTTTTACGACCCGATTTCGACATCCTAATAAAAGACAATAATAAAAGACCAAACAATATTTTTTGTCACAGTTTTTGGAGGGATGTATGGTGGCGACCCACAGCGGCCTTTGAGCGGCCGCCCCCAAGCGGCGGCGCCTATTGATTTCCCCGAAACTTTCTACAGAGTAGGCACTTAAATTCGCTCTTTACTGGTTGTTTATTGGCATTTACCTTATTTAACTAAAATCACTCTGCAAATAGACTAAGCACGGATTTTTTTTTAAATTCTTGTAGTTTCTTTGTGTTGCTAACAATTTCCGTCAGAGTAAGCAGCTGCGTATTTTCAATAAAAGATGGCGACATGCCGCATCATACATCAGGGTTGGTCCGCCAGTTTTACCAGGGCCTCTGTCAAGTAAAGTCAGTCAGGTAAAGTAATCGGACCTTAGTGTAAGCTTCGAGTTCAAACTTGATTGTAAACAATTAAACTACCCTTCTACGTATCAGCGTCAGGGCAATAACAGATTTTATACATTTTTATCGAATATTTAGTAGGTATTCCAAAATAATCTCCACATTTTAAAGCTATATCAATGAAATTTAGTAGTTTATAGTCTACGAACTATGTATATCGGGATCAAGACTTACGGGAATATATATACGGGAATCTGATCAAATGCTTTGATAGGTCAAAAACATTTCAATATAAGAAAAATGCACTACTACTTAGCTTGGAAAACAGTTTTTTAAACATTAATTCAGAAGTAGGGTATACGAATGTCCACACTCCGAAAACATGTTTTTGATGTGCTGCCAATGTGTAGTTACCGTGTAGTTGCCATGTAAAAATAGGGATTTATTTGTTGACCTTTCTTGTTTAAACCTTATTTTAGACCGAATCCTATAAACGGGGTTTTAAAAATTGGTCAATACTGTAGAAAATTGTTTCATCTATCAGTTAAATTTATTCGTTCAGGATGCAGTATCCTATTTAGCTGGTAATATTAAACAGAATATCAAAATCGAGGAATATGAGTTTCGTAAGTATTTTTGCGGTGTATTTATTTTTCAAATGAGACCGTTTTTTCGGTATATTTCTGATGGCAGGACGGTATATTTGATCGATAATTCCGCGGTCACACGATCTTAGCTGACATCGATGTTTTCGATATTTTTTGGGGGCCAAACATCGTTTAAAAATCTATGTTTATCCTTAAATTTCTTAAATGTCCTTAATGGGTGGATTTATCTATGTATATGTGGGTAAATAATTTAAGATATAAGCAAGCGCATTCATGGGATATTTCAATTCAGCCATTTTTTATTTAGATTATCAAAAACTAATTTAAAAACAATACTCTTCAACGGATATCTCTATCAGAGATTAATTAATTCGAGATCAACATTAAACTTAGTCGGTGTTTGAAGACCAGAAGACATTGTAGTTCTTATTTAGGTACATAAGTTCTTGTATCATTATCTGTCTCAGCGTTCAAATTCCCATCTGTCGAATATACTATATCAAAACATATTTAAAGATAATTTTTCATTACGTAAATATGCAATATTGTTCATATGGAATACGGATGGATTTGGATACATGTGGTTACACACAACACATCTTAAAAGAATTTTTTTGTTAATTTCAAATTAATACTTACGTTTTTTTGTATGGGCCAGCAACATGTGTCTCGAATCGAGCGACATTGTCCCACAACATTTTCAAGGAATAGCAACTTTTTGATACGTATTTTACCGTTGGCAGCATTTTTTTGTATGGGCCAGCAACATGTGTCGCGAATCGAGCGACATTGTCCCACAACATTTGCACGCATTTGCAACATTTTCATACCCCTTAGGACCTGGGTATTATAGAATCTAAGAAAAGTTTGTTTCACTAGGCACCAATTATTGCAGAAACTAGGAAGTCTCTATCTCAGAAAATTGTACAGCTTTTGGTCTTTTTATAAAGACTGAAAGTGGATATCGGGATCGCTTTGTTAATAATAATAAATTCATCAAATGCAATTTTGGGTCAAAAAATGTAGATATGTGCAAAATGCACTATTATTTACGTTTGAAAGAAGCTAGGAAAAAATAATTTTAACATATAGAAATGAAAAAGGGTAATTATACGTCCATAGCACCAGTTAAGTTTCCAAATGACGTGACATTTCATGCTCACTTACGTTTTCTTACGTCGCATTTCATGCTCACTTAAGCTTTATACCTTGGCTTAAACGTCATTTTAGAAACAATCTAAAAAAAATGAGTCACTAAACTTTGCCAATCTTGTAGACAATTGATTCATCAATCGTATAAAATTATGTGCTCAAGCCTGAGGGTCCTAGTTAGCTACGAATATTAAACGGAATATCAAATTGGAAACATTTTAAATTTAGGGGTGTCTGGCAAAAAAATCGATGCTTGAAAAAACTATCGATGTCGGCAGTTACGACCCTAACGTCGACTATATCGATGTTAACATCGATGTTTTTCCAGCTCTATTAGCAGCAGCTGCCGATTCCCGCGCATTTTTTTCTTGATCTGCTCTTTTTCGTTGTTCGTTATCACTTTTGGTTATCACTCGCATTAAGACCGTCGTAGCCGCATCATTGTACCGTTGTACCGCCACAGGAATCTGCAAGAAAACCTGCCCTTAACAGAACCGGCATAATTTGCATTGTGAGTGTGTAGGTAGCCTAGTGGCGGTGGCGTCCATAACCTTATATTTGTTTGTGCATTTTTTTCAGTGTTAGTTTCTGTGACTAAAGTTGTGAAATTAGGAAGATCGATTTGTAAAACCCACACAGCAACAATAATGCCGAGACGCAAGGCCGTAACGAACAACAACAATGCCGGCGAGGCCGAGGCCGATGCCCAGCCCACTGCGGCGAAAAGGGCGCGCATTGCTTTCAGCCTGGAAGTACCCAAGCGACGCCAGATTGTGGGCAACGTGCTGGTATGCGGCACGGGCGATTTCGGGCAGCTTGGCTTGGGTGAGGATATCCAGGAGCGGAAGCGTCTTGCAGTGGTGGAGAGCATCCCAAATCCTGTGGATGTTTGCGCTGGTGGCATGCATAGCCTCGTGTTGACTGAGAGTGGCGATATCTACTCCTTTGGCTGCAACGACGAGGGCGCCTTGGGGCGGGATACCAGCGAGGACGGCAGCGAGTCATTGCCCGCTTTGGTGCATTTGCCCGGCAAAGCGGTGCGCATGTCGGTGGGAGATTCGCACTCTGCTTGCATATTGGAAGACGGCACCGTCTATGCTTGGGGATCATTCCGCGATTCGCACGGAAACATGGGCTTGACCATTGATGGCAACAAGCGCGTACCCACCAATCTTTTGGCGGGAACTGTCTGCTGCAGCATTGCCTCGGGCTCCGATCACTTGGTTATTTTAACCACCACTGGAAAAGTCTTCACGGTCGGATGTGCTGAGCAGGGCCAGCTGGGACGCATTGCAGGGCGTTCGGTGGGCGGAGAGGGTGAGTTTTTTTTCCCAAATATGTTTCTACTGAAATTTACAAAATTTTTTCGTTTAAATTCCACCAGGCCGCCGTGGCAAGCGCGATTTGCTGCGACCGGACCAGTTGATCGTGATGCGTACCAAGCCGTTCGAGGCCATATGGGCTACAAACTACTGTACGTTCCTTCGGGAATCACAAACAAATATCATTTGGGCCGTTGGCTTGAACAACTTCAAGCAGCTGGCTTACGAGAAAAATGAGGATATGATTTTACATCCAATCAAAACTACTCTTAAGGACATCAAGCAGATTTCTGGTGGCATACACCATACACTCTTTCTGAAGAATGATAAACGATGCTATGTCGTTGGTCGGCCGGAGTATGGACGCCTGGGTCTGGGCAGCAAGAAGGATGTGGTGGATCAATTAACGCCCGCTAATAACTTGGCTGACAATATTGTCCATGTGGGATGTGGCGAAATCTCTTCATATGCCATTACTGAAGATGGAAAGCTGTATTCCTGGGGCATGGGAACCAACTACCAGCTGGGTGTTGGCGACGGCGATGATTCATTGGAGCCTGTCCTTGTCACTGGCAAGAATACCCAAAACCGGAGGATGCTGCTTGCATCGGGCGGTGGCCAGCACGGTCTGTTTTTGGGCGAGGCTGATCCGAAGGAGCAAAAGGAAAATGTGCCAGCAGCTGTCACGAGCAGCACGAAGGACAATACTCCTCTTCCTACTGCAAATACAAGCGAGGAAACTAACACAGTTGAAAGGGGAAACTCTAAGACTGCACCGAAGAAGGCCGCTGCCAAACGCGGAGCTTCAGATGCGAACAACGACGACAAAGTTGTGCCTCAAACAGCCACGAGCAGCAAGAAGGGCAAGACTTCTTCTCCTCCAACTTCTACTGAGGAAACTGGTAAAGGAGAAAAGGCAAATTCCAAAACTCCACCGAAGAAAGCCGCTGCCAAACGAGCAGGACCCAAAAAGAAGTAAAACTTAAGAATACATAGTTATATGATGAAAGTTGACTACCCCTCAATTTGTTTTTGACCGCATTAAGCGGCTCATACGCTTATCCTACTTAAGAATTGTTTACGCCTGGTCCCATTCGTAAGATACATACGTACAATACAATCACGGAGATTACTATTTTGGATCATTTATGTTAAAGTTTTGTACAATAACTACTGATACTATCCGTTTGCATTTTACAAATGCAGCGACCGGCGATATTATTCTAATAAAACAACTGATTTGTTTAAATAATTTGATAACGCTTAGAGTACAAAACTTTAGTAAATTTTGTATTTAAATGGAATCGTGTTAGAGAATGAAACAAGTTTTAATTTGTTTTACTTACTAATTAACTGTTTTACTTTCGTAACGTAGTCAGGTTTATAATTTACACAAGACACATCCTAAAAACTATAAATTCTTGGCTCAAGCGGGGAGAGAGATTGCTGATCTGATGGTTATTTGGAAATTATTTAATTTAAGAGGCAAAATAGGCATAACCATTTAGTCATATTTGAATATCATATAACTGGAATTTTGTACGCTAAAGCATATAGTACAGTCGATAAATAGATGGTGATTTTGGCTTGACTACAAATAACACGGCTGTCGGTGATTGCCATCGGCGGCGGCTCCTGAGTCGAGTGTGGCTAGGGATGTGGTTTCGGTCTGATTTTCTTCGTAGGTGCTATCCAGGTAGAAGCTGACAAATAGTATGCCACATAGCAGGGATAACGAGAGGATGAAGCGCATAAATTTGCGTGCAAATGCAATAAGACCAAGCAGATGGCCGCCGCCAGCTACACCACCACTCAGTTGATGTCCTCCACTGCAGCTGCGCCTCAGTTGCAGCTGGGCCTGGATGAGGGCCTCTAAACAGTCGACATAATCGGCTTCGCTGTAATCCAGTCCCGTGTCCATCAAATCAAAAGCACATGCGTAGTTTTCTAGTTCATAGCAGTCGTGGTTATTATTGCTTTTGTGCTTGGTAGTTGCATCAGCCACCTTCTTCCCATCCTGCTTGGTCAGATTACAAGGGAACAGTAAATATTATTTGCGCCTAGCGGGGCAAAAAGCGCCAGATTGCTTGCCGCAGCTTCCGGCGGGATAATATTTGTCAAAATACAGAAACCCGACAGCAGCAGACAGCAACATTACCATGAACACAAGGAAATACAGTATGAAAGTATGAAGCCTGGCCGCCTTGTTCTGCAATAAGTAAATGGGTAGCCCACACAATCTTTACTGCCTAGTTAAATACTTTACTTACATCACCTTTTTCACCTTTAGCATAGTCCTTAGTGGCTGTGCTTAATTCCTTGCCAACGCATTTGTTGGGTGAATCCTCAAACCGACAGACCAGACGATGCTGCTCTACTTCCGGGCCACCTGTGCATTTGTTCCGCCACAGGTCTGCCACATCTGCTCCAGCGTTCGATCCAGGGACTACCATGGCCATCACCAGGAATTTGTCTCTGCAATCGTCGCTCAGTTTGTATTCCGACTTTAGCCAAATGCTTATTTCGGCCTTCTCGTTGGGCGATATGATTCCGCATCGTGGACGCACGCGGAACTTTTCCGGCGATGTGGTTTGTATCTGAAAATGAGCGGGTGGGGAAAGTAATTAAATCAACGCTCCAGGGCTAGAGACGGGAACGGGACCAACTCACCTTATAGGTCACTGGCTTCTGAGCGATGCACTTAAAGTGTACCGTGGCCTCCGCATTTTTGTGATTGAAGATGACAAATTCTTTCTGTTCCAGTTGCAACATGCCTGCGTATTTAACAATATGTATATAAATGACTGTATAATTTATAATGTTTCTAATAATTAACGAAATTTTGAAACAGCTCGAAAGATTCAGTTGAAATGAGAAGAAATCAAATGCTACTCTATCTTTATGACACAATAAGCAGTTCAGTTTGATTCCATTTCGATTGATTCATGTTCTTACCCTCTGTTGGGGTGTGCATGTCCCCGATGTTGGACTCCTTCAGCACCATGGGAGCGGTGTTGGCAAAGTGTACCTGTCGGTTACAGAAAACAAGTTAGAATGGATGCTGCTGGAACTGGCCGTAGACGCCCCCTCTTTATTTTCGCTTTTTTCCTACTTATTCCACCCACTGGTCGGTAGGCTTTTTGTGTCGAACGTGCTTGGCAATGGCATTTTTTACAAGAGCGCTCACTCGTCTCTCCCCCATCTATAGAACGCTTGAGTCCGCATTAACGAAGGTTCCACTTGTATTGTGGAGGCCATCTCATAAATCGGTTTATTTGGCATTCTAAAACTATCACAGCCGGAGGATACGGATACTAGTGGTCAGGGTGCGCCAATAATGGCATCATTAGATGTTCTATCAATGTTCGTAAATCGATTGCCTCTGCACTGGACACTTCAGCTCAAGTGAGTTAGTATTCTTACGCTTAATTTATATCCAGACAGATTGATAACTTTGATTAAATATGCATTTATAGTATGTGTGTATGTATGTAAGCCGGACCTTCTGATAACCGATCCACGGACCACTTGGCAACTCTGTTGCAACGCGTTAGGCACTTTATGCAAAGCGTTAGCACATTAGTGCTTGTTCAAATAGTTCAATTCAAAATAGTTCTGGAGCCTCCTTTAAAGCAATCAACGTGATGGAATTTTAAACAATTCGTTTTTTGTTGAATCTGTATAAGCTGCAGACCACCATATCACAATATCCATGGCGATATGGGTGTTGAATTACAATTCGATTCACTATTGCTTTGTATTACACGTAAACAACACATGATCACTCTCACAGAACAGACAGTAAACACGACATACAATGAACAATTGAAGCTAGCCTTTTATTGAAATTCTTTCACACATGGTACTAGTTCCAGTGAGATGCATATGATAATACAATTTTTTATTTTTAACGCCGCCCCACGCAATGATGTCCAAAACATGTAGAGCGAGCTCACCGTGCCAAACACATACCAATGCAGATGCTATGTACGTACCCTGGGCATGTTTGGCTTAAGAATGAATATCAATTGGGTGTATAACAATGCAGCTTCCGCCTCTTGGTTTCTGCTCTTTCTCCTTTCTTATTTGTTAATTACAATTAAACATTAAACACCGTTGATGCACATGAAAACACAGATTTGAAACAATTGTACAGCGTAACGTAAAAATGAGGTTGCGTTGGAATAAAAAAAAGACTAGATGGTGACGACGCTGTCGCCTCGAAACACAAATGAAAAAGCTAAAAAAGCAAAAGAAAGCTGGCACGGGAGCTTTTGGACAAAGCACAGCTGGTGGTTGTTCCTTCTCCCTCCCTCTCCGGCGATGCGCGATCAGCTTCTTCCAGCTGTTGCTTCGGTCTCTCGGAAAATGAATTGAAACTGAAAGCGAATGAAAGTGCAGTTACAAATGAGTGGGGTGCAAGCAATAAATGGGGGGGATAGCATGAGTGCGTGTGCTCGGATGTAGAATGAACGGTGTAGAGTGTATGGTGTAATTCTCCCTATGGGAATGCCCCGTTTTAACATATTTCCATTTATGAGTGTTCTACTTTTTACGGGTCAATGGCTTACGCTTGAACGACGTCCCTAGGCCCCAAGCGAAAGTTAAGCAATACATACATACATACATATGTCAAATAAATGACTATAAATAGCGCCCGTAATGTGTGCCTCTAGCCAAACCATACACTGGGGGAATGACTGCAAGCTATCCCAAAGGCAAAAGCCTCCACAATAGGCGTCTATTCATCTTTTTTCTCAGTGTCCGGCGACTGGGGAAGAGCGCTCCTTGCGGACAGGCAGCGGCAACACACGCAGGACACGCAAGCAGCGCACCCTAAATCAATACAATAGTACACACCGAGAATGTAAATCAATTATGGAGAAAGCTAAAGGTCGCTAGCGTGCCGGACTCGGACCCGGACCCGGACCGGGCTGGTCAGAAAAGCAATTAGAAG
Source organism: Drosophila azteca (assembly GCA_005876895.1). Lineage (NCBI taxonomy): Eukaryota > Metazoa > Arthropoda > Insecta > Diptera > Drosophilidae > Drosophila > Drosophila azteca. Next base: position 3,982,653 of record VCKU01000014.1, on the reverse strand, counting down.
ACCCCAACATTATCCGGCTAAATCCAAATGGAACACTCCCATCCCAATAGACGGACAGTGTTCGAGATTTTGTTGTGTTTGTTGTGTTTGATGTCTTTGTGTCTTTGTGTCTCGTGGTTCACTGTTCACTTACCTTCTTGTCCCCGCCCAGGCCGAGCTGGTCGTCGTCGGGGCTGGCGACTGGCTTTGATGCCACCACCCTCTTCGCTTCGGCGACAAAGCTGAACTCATAGTCGTCGCTGCCACCCCAGCTGGCCAGGCAGTTGTCCTTGGAAATGTACTGGCCGATGTCCTTTTTCGATATCATTTTCAGAATCTCAACCGCTTTGGGCGGCAGCAAGGCCTTGATGACCTTAAAGGCGGCTAAGGAGGTGGTGAAGCAGAATGGCATTAATGGTTACTGTCTAGGTGAAAGTTCAAAGTTGATTGCTTACCGTTCAGCACCCAGGCCAACTCAAACACCAATATATAGTTAAGGGCGTTGGGGTAGTACATCTTAAAAGTCTCCACAATACGCTTCACAAAGTCCAGATCCATTGTGGCCAGGCCCGTGCCCGCCATGTCAAAGAATATGGTCATCTGTGTCATGTGGTGCTCCCGCTGGGTCCGCTCCACCCAGTAGACAACAATGCGAATTAGTTCGTCCAGGCTCTTGGACTTACTGTGCAACCTGACGCGAAAAACCAACAACGGCTTCCCATCCACATCGCTGCTGTGCACAAACACGGAACCCTCCTTCAGATACTCCTGGTTCAATTGACTCTCGTCCAGATCATTTGCCCCGTACGACTGTCGCCAGGCGCATGTTTCCCAAAGCTTGGCCATGGACGCCTCCATATCCAAATCATACATTTCCAGGAATCGCTGCAGCCAGACGTGATCGTTGCGTATGCGATCAATGTCCACCGGATGGAACGGAGCTGGGAAGCATATAACAGGCGTATTTCTGTTTATATTAAATGATTTGAATCACTCTATGATTCTACATAGTCTCCGATCACAGAGCGAAATATCTCTGTTTACACGAAGTGATAAGCTAAGATAATGATCAGGTCTCGCTGCGATCTCAGGTTTCTTTGGCATCGCCTGAGAAATTATTACTCATGAACCTCAAATTACGGGGCTAGTTGATCCGAGGAAAATTGCTTACATATAAACATACATACATACATATATGTACATATGCATGCATACGCTTCATTCTACTATATATTTAACTATATAGGTAGTCATAGTTAGATTTTCAAGATCAAGTTCAAACAAACGCAGGTTTTAGTTGATTGCAGTCATAACTCTATGTATGTAGATATACTCGTACATATGTACATATATATATTTATTCAGTTAGGCAAAAATTTCCGGTAAAATATGATCCAACCGACTCGTTTGCGCTGCGGGGTACGAATATAAACAAAAGATTCCTCCCAAAAATGCAATAATTCTAGTTTTTTTTTTATATTTATAAGTATGCACATATGTCTGTAGTAAAACCTGTCACATATGTACATATAAGCACATGAAATCCATTAGTCACAGATACTTATGTACATATGTACATATCTAACGTATCTAACGTTGCACTTTGTATCCGGCTGGTACTTAAGTATTATCTCACCTGCTGGCGGGGTTGTGGCATATTTGCTGTTGAACTTTTCACGCAGTTCCTCAATCTGCGCCGGGGCCACCTCCTTGACCTTAATGCCCATGATGCAAACGGTTAAAATGAAATCGGCTAAAATCCGCACTCGAAACCAGCCACGACTGTCGTCAGACTAAACATTGAACTCTACTCCCTCCCAGCAAAGACCGATTCTATTTCTGCGCTCTACTCTAATCGCGTTTCTGTCTAATCAGTAATCGTAATCCACTTTCACTGCCCACTGAAATGTTTGATTAGATTCCAGCCTGACAATCAATAAGTTGTTAACATTCAGCAACAGCTATGGTTAACGACAAACCAATCACCGACGAGGCCTGTGCGAGAGCTGTGTGCAAGTGCGTTCCCCGAGCGCGTGCAGGTAACTGGCTAACGGTGTCGACAGGGGCTATCAACGATCGCCAGTCGTTGGGACTCGTTGCGAGTCAACTGGCGTGCGGGGCGAATGTGGAGCACCGCCACAATACACCCGATGGGTTGGAAGGCCTCCCAAAAGGGCAGTAGCAACCCACTGCCCTCAGCTTCTGCCTCCGCCTCCCCTTCTGTCCCAGCTTTGAACCGTGCCTCTGCAATAGATCGTGATCGTGGGCGAGCGAATGCGCAGCTGCATTTTAATTAGCTTCGAATCGAATCGAATCGAAGCTTCGCTTAGCTTTTTGTTTTTATCATTTCGAAAGCTTTGTACTTTGATGGGCTGGGTGTTGGAATAGGGAGACCATCGGTATACGGCAATCAGTAATTAGTATCTCAGGCAATAAATATCGTATTATTTACACATTCTCTTATACAGTTTTTTGGTTTATGAGAGTTGGGTTGTTTCTAGACGAATTTGTACTCGTATTCGTCGTTGCCGCCCCACAGCTTCAGGCAATTGTCCTGGTCCACATACTCGGTGATATCCTTCTTGTTGGTCACGCGCAGGATCTCTAGGGCTTTGGCGGGCAGGAAGGTCTTCACCAGTTTGAAGGCAGCTGCGAAGGAAGCCAAATCGTGCGATTATTGTCACCTCTGACTGAATCTCTGAAAGAATCGTGATATTTACCATTTAGCAGGAAGGGCAGCTCGTGAACGATGATATAGTTGGGCACGTAAGGATAATTTGACTCGAACATATTAATGATGCTCTTGATAAAGTCCAGGTCCATGTTGCCCAGCCCAGAGCCAGTCATGTCCATGAAGATGGTGATCTTTTCGAGGTTGTTCTCGCGGTGAATGCGCTCGATCCAAAATACGACAAGGCGCATGAGATCGTCCTGGTTCTTGCTCTTCGAGTGCTTCTTCAGGCTGAGAATGAGCAGAGGCTTGCCGTCCTTGTCCTTGTTGTGCACATAGACCGAGCCGTCGTGCAGATACTCCTGGTTCACATTGCTCTCGTTAATGCTGTATACTCCGTAGCTCTGGCGCCAAGCCAAATTATCCCAAAGTCGAGTAATGGTCTTCTCCACATCGAGGTCGAAGGCCTCCAGCAGCTTTGTGATCCATAAGTCGTTGTCGGTGATGCGTTTCAGATCCTCAGGAAGAAAGGCAACTGCGGGAGTGAGGATTAGGATTAGTATGCAAGTAGTTGCTGGATTTTCGCTCACCTGCTGGCGGCTCCGACTCTAGTTTCTGGAGGAACCGTGTCTTAACCTCATTCACCTGCTCGGCTGTTGGCAATACTCCTCTGGGCATTGTGCTTCTTGGGGTTCTACCTGCTGAATGAATGATCGCCGATACTCTTCCTTCGATTTATAGCAAGCCGTCGTCACCAATTGATATGCTTCCTTATCGCTTCCGCCACTGGCTACTGCTGGAAGTGTTGCAGCGGAGTGCTGTATGACTTGGACTCTTCGGACTCGCAGTACTCCAGTGGGGAGTGATCTTTCCAGTGTGCGGGCTAATCAGCGACTGACAGAGCGCGCGAGACTGTGCCCTCTGGTCCGCTTGCTTCGATGTGATCATGTAAATGACTCAATGCGGGTGGGGGGCAACGAGCGCGGGCAACAGCCTGTTCTTTAATCAATATAAAATACGGCGCACACAACCCGCAGCAGAAGAGAGATAGTGAGAGTATACGATACTGGTCTATGCGGGGGGGCAGGGCAGAGCAGAGAGGCCCCCCTTCAATTGCGATAAGCAGAGCAAACACCAACCTCCACCTGCCGCCTCACTCTTGGGGCCTCCGGCGTTCTTTATGAATCGGAAAGAGGGAATCGGCTTTTATTACCGCCGCTGCTGTGGTTTGTCTCTGGGACACACAACGTATGCACCACATATATTTTGAACGACTTCTATGGGAACTGCAAAGAATTTTGTAGATCTATGTAGTTTGTGGAAATTGTCTGTGGTTTGCTCCGATTCGATTCGATATGACAAGCTTAGTCTACTGCGATCATTTTTTGTACCCTTTCAGAGGTGGATGGAGTCCCTCAGCTTTGAAGATGCATGTTTACTGCCCTTCTTCGAGCTACCACCTTTAAATCTATCAGTTGAGGGGTACTTCAATGATATGTGTAAGATTTATGAAGCGTATTTATGGATTCATTAGTCCATCAAAAGAGATTAAAGGTGAGCAGATAAAGAAACCTTTAATAATACCCACTAGGGTATTATATGATTCAAAGCAAGATTCTGTTCGGAATAATAGCAACAATCGCATTGCTGATTGCAGTTGATGGTAGCTGCATGGGAACCCGGTCAATAAAGTGTAAAACCATAAACAGTGGGGGTCTGTCTATTTATAACTATCAGCTATGGAACATTTTCACATTTATCTGGGTACTACGGAACACTGTGCCAGTCCGAAGGTTTGTCCAGCACAAGATTACATATATTCGCAATTATCGCGTCTACTTATTTATGTGCATTTTAATAGCCGTTGCTAATTACTTGGCAAACCTTTTTCTTTTTAACTGAAAATCTATGGAAATGGTGTGATTTTTTATTCAAAGTTGATGTACATTTGAACTATGGGTATGAGTGCATTCTACACATCGATTTGGATTTTGGATAATTGAATCAATTTTTGAAGTTAATATTTTGAAGAAGCTTTTGCGATTGTTGTTGTTGACATTGAAAACGGAATGAGCGGGCAATAACAAAGAGAAAAGTCATTTACATATCGAAAAAGAGCTTTTCCCGCCTCGTACCCCCATATTCGATGCCTTTGGACCAACATCCAAGAACTTTTGCCCCAGTTGTGATGTTTACGTGAAAACGTGCGTTTGGAGAGCCAACGTCCTCGCTCCCGTTCGCGTTCCCCGTTCTGTCCGATGCGGATGCAGTGCAGCATTTACTGAGACCATCATCTGAAGATGAAGTTTGCCGAGCACTTGACGGCCCACATAACGCCCGAGTGGCGTAAGCAATATATTAGCTATGAGGTAAACGGCGCAAATTTCTCATCACATCCAAAAGTGGCCAAGTGCGGAAAAATCTGTATCTGTGGGGCGAGTGGCGAGTGAGTGGTGTGCTTTCCTGGCGGTCGGCTGTCACTGCAGCTGTCAGTGACAGCTTTTGGCGCGCGGCAAACTTGGCGCATGCGCACAACTGTCAAAGCGTAGAGCTTTCTGACAGATGTCTTCTGTTGTGCTTGCCTTGGACGTAAACAAAAGTGTTTCTTTGGGAAAAGTGGGGTGGGAGTGGGCTGGAGAAGACGGCGAAAGAAAATCTGGCAAAAGAGTAGATGAAGGAGAGCAAAGAAAAATGTTGGACAAGAGCAGTGAGTGAGAAAAGTTATACAACAGGCCCCCGCTGTCTCCCGCTTTTTATGCCCGATACTCGAAGAGTTTAGCGTTGCCGACCTCATAAATATATATGTAAATATGTATGTATATATCCTTGATCACCATCAATAGCCGAATCGATATAGCTGTCCGTCTGTTTTGTATGACGCCTTGTTCTCAGATAATTTAAGAGCTAAAACCCCTATCGCCCCCCATGGCAGAGAATGGTAACCGAATTACTGAATTTTAATCAGTTCGGATCATTTTCATAGCCAGCATGAAGAAAACCATTTCGAGTGGCTTCGCTACTCATTCGCTCTCTCACTCTTACTCGTGCAGTGTGCGCGCTCTGGCGAAGTGGAGCGAGATAGCATGTCTGTTAAGAGAAAGAGAGAGAGAGGGAGAAACAGGGACATTTCTATAATTTTGATCATTATGTGGTTCGTCTCCTTCTCCATGCTTTTCCCATCGCTGATGGCAAGTGCAAGCAGCACTAAGAGAACTCGCCATCTCTATCATTAGAATATTACCAGAAATTTCATGTTACTAGGAAATGAAGGCCATGCTGTATGCCGCCATCGAACAATCGCCATCCGCAGAGCTGGTGGAGCGTGAGATGGTCACGAGGTACTTTGCCAAATTCGATGAGGAGTTCTTCCACTACTGCGACCGGGAGCTGGCCAAGATCAACACATTCTACTCGGAGAAGATGGCCGAGGCAACACGCAAATATGGCAATCTGCGCAGCGAGCTGACCGAGGCCCTGGAAATGGGGCATCCCAAGAAGCTGCCGGCCTGGAAGCGACGCACGCCACTGGGCAAGAAGAATGTGCCCGCACGCAAGCTACAGGATCTCAAGTTGGCATTTAGCGAGTTCTATCTGGGCCTGATACTGCTCCAGAACTATCAGAATCTCAATTTCACGGGTTTCCGCAAGATTCTCAAGAAGCACGACAAATTGCTTAGCGTGGATTATGGGGCTCGGTGGCGCACCGATCATGTGGAGGCAGCGCATTTCTATACGAACAAAGACATCGATCGGCTCATCCAGGAGACGGAGCAGGCCGTCACCCAGGACATCGAAGGCGGTGACCGGCAGCGGGCGATGAAGCGACTGAGAGTTCCGCCCCTGGGAGAGCAGCAGAGTCCGTGGACCACTTTCAAGGTGGGCCTCTTCTCGGGCGCCTTTGTGGTGCTCTTCATAACGGTTGTGATTGCGGCCATGTTCTACGGCTTTGGCGAGAACTGGCGCGTTGGTCTCCGAATGTTCCGAGCTCCATTCCTCATCATCGAGTGCCTCTTCCTCTGGGGCGTCAATGTTTATGGCTGGCGATCGTCGGGGGTGAATCATGTGCTGATCTTTGAGCTGGATCCGCGCAATCACCTGTCCGAGCAGAACATCATGGAGGTGGCATCGGTGTTCGGTGTGATCTGGGCCTGCTGTGTGCTCAGCTACATCTTCTGCGATCCCCTGGGCATTCCACAGTATGCGGCTCCCCTGATACTCTACATTCTGATGATTGCCTTCCTGCTGAACCCGACACGGACGTTCCATCACGAGGCTCGCTACTGGGCGTTGCGCGTGCTCATACGCGTGATCATGGCCCCCTTTTGCTTTGTGAATTTCGCCGACTTCTGGCTGGCCGATCAGCTGAACAGCATGGTTCCAGCCTTTCTGGATATACCCTTCCTGATATGCTTCTTCACTCGCAGTCCCACATGGCAGAAGGCGGGAAAGGGTGAGTGAATGACTGGACTGAAGCTGAAGCTTAAACTGAAGCTGCGTGCAGTCCGATGTCCCGATGTTGACAGCAATTAACTTTGATTGTTTTCTCATTCCTCTCATAAGCTGGCAGCCACTGCGTGCAATATGTCTCCCTGCTCCATCCCATTGTGGCCATCCTGCCCGCCTATTTCCGCTTCGCCCAGTGTATACGTCGATATCGCGACACGAAAGAGTCCTTTCCGCATCTTGTCAACGCAGCGAAGTATGCCACATCATTCTTTGTGGTCATTTTCGCCCACAAATATCATACGACAACGGGTAAGTGGATTCATTAGAGACCAGACCAGACCAGACCAGGACCACACGCACACGCACACGCACACTAACATGCACACGCACTAACACTGACACTGGCATTGGCACACTTTATGCGTGTTGTTTACGGTCCGGTGCCAATTAGTCCCATCTTCATGGTCAACCTCAAATTCATGTAGATTTTATTTGGCCTTCGAGAGCACGTAGCATCTCTCCCTCGCTTTCGCTTTCGCTTTCTCTTACTCACCATCTGTCACTGATTTGCAGATACCTATCCCCTATCGAAGGAGAATCCATGGTTCTATTGCTGGATCACGGCAGCAATTTTCTCATCCTGCTACGCCTACACATGGGACATCAAAATGGACTGGGGCCTCTTCGACTCCAAGGCGGGCGACAATCGATTCTTGCGTGAGGAAATCGTTTATTCATCGACGGTGAGTCTGATGTCTGGTATTCCCCAGTGGCTGCGGCTGGGGCTGAGGCTGAGGCTGCTGCTGGGGTTGGGGAGCCCAAAATAATGGCCACAATAAATATTTGGCCAAATGGCACGTAAGAAAAATCATTCAATGCATTCATTATCATCCCTCCCCCACAGTGGTTCTATTACTTTGGCATAATTGAGGATTTAATACTGCGCTTCAGCTGGACCCTGTCGATGAGCCTCATCGAGGCTGGCTACATTGAGGGCGATGTAATGATGACCATTCTCAGTCCCCTGGAGGTCTTCCGTCGCTTCATTTGGAACTACTTTCGGCTGGAGAACGAGCACCTCAACAATGTGGGCAAGTTCAGGGCCGTGCGCGATATATCTGTTGCCCCGCTGGATTGTTCAGATCAGGTGATGAGAGGATGAGGATATACGTATGTATATAGATACTAATACCCTTTGTTTTCAGACCACCATCCTGCGAATGATGGACGAAACAGACGGTGTGCTCAATCGGAGGCGTGGCAAAGCCACGGGCGGCAAGACCGGCGTCACTGGCAAAAAGAACAAGCAGGAACAACGCCTGCTGCTCCAAGGCGAATCCATCGAGGACCTATGCTCCTAGGACCGCATCCCCCACCCCCCTCCCCCAATTACGATAACATCTCTATGTGCACAAACTATTCGGTTAAATCTAATAAAGCCCTGCAGTTGCATTTTCCGCATTGGAAATTTCCGAACAATACTCGTGCCTGCATTTCTAGTTCAATGGCTGTTGATTGGAGGGGTGCCAATGCCTAGGCAGACACTAAAACAGGATACAAGTATCTTCTCGGTTGTTGTATTCGTTAGATAAGGGGTGTGGGGTGTGGGGTGAGGGGTGTGGATGTGTGGATGTGTGGGGGCAGACAAGGTTCTGAATTTGCGTGACATTGTTTAGGTTTGGGTTTGGGTAACAATCAGATTTAGTTTGCGTTCGCCTTGTTGCGTGTGTGGCCCAAAAATACATTTGCTTGGCAATTTATTCCACTTGATTGTTCCATGTTCCATGGTTGCCATGGCAAAATTCATATAAGTGCCAGCTAGCATATGTACAACATACTTGCATATACATATACATATTTGATTATTGCCCACATGACATCACAATGACATGTCTAATGCTGTTACGATGTGCTTCTGATGGGTACCACCTACCGTACCCTCCCAAATCATTGACACGAATGACCATCGATGGATAAGCATCTACAGCTACATTTCACAGAGTTCCTTCTGTTTAAAGTACACTTACGGCCTTCCCACAAAATGTTGATGTATTTTGGGGCCAACAGGCGACCCCCTCCCCAGGGGAATAACAAAAAGGTTCCCTTCGCAGCTGTGCAATTTGAAGTAGGTTGATTGATTGATTGATGCGTTTGCGCCTCAATTCGTAATAATCATTTGATAGAACTTGGCAGGGCCTTTGCTTCTCTCCTGATTACGTTAGCATTTTTTTTATGTTTTTTATTTTTACGGTCTGGGGCTTCAATTTCTTAATCCAATTAACAATCCTTCAGCCCGTTAGCACTGTGTTCCATATAGTAAATGGTACTCGAATAAACCGCAACCGATTCGCCATCAGGCCACCACTTTTTTGCGGTCTGTCATGGCCAAATGGTTGCTATAAATGATTGTCCCACTTTAAACGAGCAAAATAATAATAAAAAAAACAAAAAGTGGGAAAATATGAAAAACTTGGTTACATAACTTGTTGCCAGAAACTTTTTCATGTTCCACCCCCCGGCCCGCCCCGTTCCGCCCCGTTCCGCCCCGCCCAGCAGTCAGAAAGTTTGTTAAGAGACTTTAAGTGTTTGGGGATTGGATTGTCAATTTGCATGATAAAATATAATATACGAGTATTTTTGTTGCGACACTTGAGCGACTTGCATTGCGTTATATTGTTTTAAGTTGAGAACTTTTACTCTTCCTGATGGGCGGATGTGGGAATGGGTTGACACGTACATGCATATGGCTGAAAATCCTGGAAAATGTCAGGCCATGGAATAAACGGACGTGTTCTGGGTAGGATTTGGCTTGGGGTAGCACTTTTATTGATTACCATCAGCCAGAATCCTTTGGGCCTACACAGATTAAGGTTAAATACATATTTTTTGTTGCTTATCAATTCCCACAGGCAGCAATTCATCTGACAAACATTTCATTTCCTTTTTTGTTCGCATCCTTTCCGATTTGCCTCCTCCTCTCCTGCCCGCTTCAGCTTCAAAGCGGATTATATCACGGATATATTTTTAAATTTATGAAACATTTTATCATACAATTCCTTTTTTTCCAAAAATGTTTTGTAATTTTGTTGCCTGGCAATTCCGAAAGCTGCAATGCGTGTGGGCCATTAGGAGCCATTGGGAATGGGTATGGGAATGGGTATGGGAATGGGCATGGAAACGTGGAACTGATAGCGGGGGAATTTTCCTTTTAGCCACTCGCAGCGCTGGATGGCAAATGTCGTAGGACGCCCCTTGATGGCAATCTCTCATGGACGAGTGCTTGTTTTGCCCCGAACTCTATCCAGAGATAAGGAAACCCTTTTTCGGGAGGTAGAGTGTTTCTTTTTTCTGTTCTTCTGTTTTTGGTGGCCCGAGGGATGGGCCATTATTTAGCGGCATTTAATTCTTAAAGACCCATTTGCCGACGATGTTCCTGGGAAAGAAACACAAGTTGTTCATACGACTACGAGCTTGTCCTTAAAGCCGTTTATGTGTATGGCATTCACACCCTCATGTCAATGTGGCTCTGACACCACCTTTCATCTTCCCAAATTTGTTGTTGGATTCCGTTCCGTTACGTTCCGTTCCGCCTTTGCTGCTGTCAAAGAAGGTTTTGTTTGATTTGACATGTCTTGGGTATGTGGTGCAGGCAGAGCAGAGCAGGGCAGGGCAGGGCACGGCACAGGCTTTTCACGCCCACAAAAATGTCTTAAACTGCTGTCCCACAGTGCGTATACGCAATTTCGTGTTGACACTTTTGCATCCCCATCCCTTTCTTTGCTCAGCTTTTTTCAGCTTTTACTGCTGCTGTTGCTGCTGCTGCTGATGCATCCTGATCCATTGTTGGTGTTGCTGCTGCTGCTGCTTGGGTTGGGTTGCTTCTGGCGCTGATTGCAATTGATTTGCGTTGCTTCGTGTTGAATGGCAGTTAAAGAAAAACACAATTGAACTGAACAAAACTCATTACGTATACGACATGTTCAGCGTGTTTATTTTGTTTAAATTCCCATGTATATTTTCACTACATTCTGCAGACACATCAGCTCCGCCTCCTTCTCCTCCTCCGCCTCCTCCTCCGCCTCGGCCTCGGCTGATGAATGGACAAACATTCCGCAGTAGATTGGAATTGCATTGGCATTGGCACTCGTGTTCGTTTGGGTGTAGCTGTGCGGGTGTGCGGGTGTGTGGGTGTGGGTGTACACTGCACTGACAAGTGGTCCTGGGATTAACACATGTTTATAGAACGAATGCAAGTCTGTGATTACCCTAGAGATGCTACTATGCTTTGCTATGCTATGCTATTATCGATCCTTAGTTGGCCAGACTGCCAATTTGAATTGCAAATAAAATGACTCGTTATTCGGGTAATCAAAGGCCTATGACGCTTCATCTTGCGGTTAATAATGGCCTTTGATTCATTGTGCGTGCATATCTCAGAGGGGAGTCTCATTAAAATAATATCTACGGGGCCAATGGAGAGCAGATTGCACGACGGGTGGCCGTGCGGCCAGGTGTCCCAGGTGTCCAGGCGTCTACGTGGAAAAGTGTACGTTATCTGTCCATAGTACAAATAAGTATAAAGTGTAGCACATAATTAACTACTGTTGCCTAACCGCACCAGCACCGCACCGGACCGCACTCCATACCCATACTCATAGTGTCGCCCATGGGCTGGGACATTGATTGAACAAATGTTTACATCGAAAGTTAATTAATTAATTTAAAGCCTCTGACAATGGATGTCCTGACAGGCGGTAGGAGGAAGGAAAGGATGATTCTCTGGATTCCCATTCAATATGCTAATCGACTGCCCCCCCCCCCCCCAGTTTTAATTAAGCATGAAAACAATTCTGACAGCCTGGACTTCCCCAGACAGGAGCAAAACGAACTTCCTAGAAAGTGAGCGAAAGTTGGCCGTCCTTAAAGAGTTGGCTTTAATCAGCTGCGGCCAGCAAATATATGGATAACCCAAATAAACGGAGGGCATAAATCTTATTTCGCCGATGCCATTCTGGCTGATCCGTGTGGGATGTGCTGAGTAATATGAGGCGGAAGCCAAGACGGAGGAGGCGTGGGAGTGGGAGTGGCAGTGGGGCCCCGACGTGGTTTGGCCATTGATTGATGGCCGGAGCGCTTGCAGAAGGAAAAAGCTATTTATAATATGTTTATTATTTATCATGCATGCTAATGCCAATACACACACACACGCATACATATGCATGCATATGTATGTATGCATAGTAGGGGTATAGGGCACAGACACACACATACGTGTATAAATACTCGTACATCAGTTTATTGTGGACTCTCTTGTTTGCTTATGAAATTTGATTGAAACTAATGGAAGCGGACGCCAGTGAATGGCATCCGCAAATGTCACCCGACGGACACGTAAAACCCAAACCCCCCCCCCCCCCCCACACCCCACCCAATTCCAATATAAAGAGTGCCCTACAGTTCCCATATCCCGAATCGCCTGGACAGCTAGATGTTCGGCGAGAAAAGACAGCGTAGGAGTCTCTTTCCACAGAGAACAGCTCTCAAGGACCTTTGGCATTGCTTCACCTTCGCTGCCTTGGACGAATATTTGCCGCTGCTAGTGGCAGTATCTTCGAATGAAGAATGGAATGAAGTTCTTGGCTGGTTGGGACAATGAATAAAGTCTCTGTCTCTGTCTCTGTCTCTCTCTCTTTTGATCACACTCTCATTTCGTTCATCTCATTTTTGCCGACAGGATGCTGTATCGACTGTTTGAGTGCCTTTTCCTGTCCCCTACTCACGGGGGATCTGCTTAGGCATTTTGAACGCCTATCCGGTTAAACTCATTCTCCGAATTCAACATTTTTTATGTGATTTGATTGAATATTTCAATATTAAAAGTGCGTGTGTAGCGAAGGGCGAACAAAACGGGAGAGGATTGCCACAGTAAGTATCTAAGTACATCACACCAACTGCCTACTGATGGCCTACTCAGCCCCTGAAGAGTTGATTTATCATTTATTTTAAGTTCCCTTCAAAACAGGGATGCTCTTTCCTTCGCCCACCCCAAGGGACAGATCCACTTTCGCATGGGACCTTCAAGAGAGGAAAAGCTGTCGCTTACCCCACCCTCCCTCCCTCTCCTTAGTTAATGTCAAGTGACACGCGCACGCCGACTTGCCAAAGTTTTGACAGCGAAATTCGAATGCAAATAAAGGAAAATAAACAGAGTATGTATAACTAAAATGGCATTGGGGCCTGCCCCATGAAAGATCAACACAGGGAGCGGAGAGACGGACGGACTACCTGCCAGTCCGTGCCAGATACCAGTTTGTGTTATTAGATATAGCCCGATGCTATGGCCGCAATTAATTCCCTCCGATGTGAGTGCGAATGCGAGTGGGAGTGGGGGGAGGGGCGATGCGCTTCTATTTACTTTTCGCCAGTTGCGCAAACAACGCAGCCTCCATCGAGCCGTTAATGAGGGGGAAGACTTTGGGCAGCGCCAAATTTTCCACCTAAATACATTTTCCTGATTTTCCCGTAATTTTCACTTTGTTCGAAACAACAATTGAAAGTTTGGGCGCAACAACATAACATAATTCCCCATCAATTTCATCCCTTGCTTACCGTCCATTAATCTGATTAGCCACGATTAAATGAAAGGCTTTAAATGCCTTGCTAATTAAGTTGAATTTCATGGTCTGGTCCACAGTCCGTGGTCCACAGTCCGTGGTCCACCGTTGGACTTCTCCATTTGGGACCTCGTTCGCCATTCGATTCCGCTTTTCTGGGACTCGTCGCTGAAATATTAATCGCTTTGCGCCCAGGACTGCTCTTTGTGGATTTATTTACTAGCGAGTCGTTGTCCTGGCAACTACTTCGCAGCCGCGGTCTGTCGCGTACCCCTTAAAAGTGCAGGTATGCCGCTGTGGTGGGCGAATTGGCAATGGCAAATAGAATGGAACATCGCCAGGGGTCGCATGTAGGTCTCAATGGAAGACAACCGTTCGTGTGCACATAGTGGGTACATATGTATTACTCATCCGCTAACAAGTACAGACATACATGCATGTCGTACACGGTACACACACAGTCCATCTGCAAACAATCACATAATTCGTATTTGCCTTTTCATATTCCATTGGAATCGCAGGCGAGATTCAAATTAAAATCTCATAAAACAAGTAAAGAAAAGAACTCCGCCGGCAAAGGATCTGCACGGCAGGTTAAAGGGAGAGTAAATAAATTCAATTTGGGTCCTTCTTCAAGGGTAATACCCAAGGTAAAGAGTTCTTTTTCACTGAAGCCGAAAAAACAGTCGGGCAAAATGGAACCAAGCCTGTCTCTCGCAAAGGGTACATTGGTACATAAAATATGAAAAATATTGGTCCTTCAAGCGGTTCCTTTTTGGAGAACAGGACTTGTTTACTGCGCCTTTTGGCGGAACAGCCTGCAACCCTTTTCCTGCTGCCCCTAAAAGGTCTGCAGAGGGTTTCTCTGTGTTTTCCCTTTTGTCGAGTGCGCGCGAGTGACAAAAAAAAAAAAAATGGGGGGCTCAATTAAAATTGGCTTACGAATTCCTGGAAGCATCCAGCATCCAGCAGCCACTGGATATAGGCCTGTCTCACATGTGAAACATGTGTCTAATTTCTGTACATTTCCCTGGGAAGGTGGAGGTGTATTCAAAGCTGCTGCTGCTCTGTTCTAGATGGTCGCAAGATTGATGCCAGGGCCTTGTTCCGCATAATTTACTTGCAGGATTTATTGCTGACAAACTGCCAAACATCCGAACGTTAATGTGAATGCCTCCCGGGCTTATGTCCTAATTATAGGGAGGCTTCCATCTACGAGTCGAGTTCCTTTAAAGAGCCGTAAGGCAACATTAAATCGGCTTTATGCTCGCAGTTGTCCCCAGAAGCTGTGCTGCTTATATTTAACGCTCTGTCGAGTTTTGTCATTAAATAATACATTCGTAAGCCCCAGAGAGATACTATTATGACCACTTAATGCTGGTATTTTCCATTTGTCTCTACGAAGCTATGAAGTCAGTGGTTGCTAGTTCACAATACTCGTACTTGCTAATGTGTCCGACAGATTACTTGAAGCGTTTAATATTCATTGAAATGGCTGCATCTTTTATGAGCTGCTGCTGCTGCTGCTGCTGCTCTTGATGTGTGAATTAGCTGAATTTGATATGCTAATTTTCTAATTGAAAGTATATCTACGTGCAGACACGACACGCTCGCATAAATCTCCATAAAATTTTCACTGTAATGAAAAGTTTATATCGGGCAAAGGCCACAATGCACAACCCACTACCACTTCCACATCCACTTCCACATCCACTTCCACTTTCACATTCACACGGCGTATACGCAATAAAGCGAGTGACAAACTGCCTTTTGGCTCTCGTCAAACATCAAGTTTCCCCAAAATGTCGGTTTGCCTTCTGCCTGTTTAAAATAAACACACGCATATATTACCCATCCTCGGGGGTTGGGTTGGGTCTGTCATATGCTATAAATCAGGCAGAAGTGCAGAGGGATCAGATCAGCGGCAGTCCGGATGGCTGGCAGTCGCGCAGTCAGGGAAGAGGCAGTCAGGCGAGGAAAGTCCTGTCAGCTTTTATGCCTTAACTTGTCTTAAAGTCGTCAATACCCGTCTTGTGGCTGTGTGTGTGTGTGTGTGTGTGTGTTTGTGTGGTGGGAAAAGAAATTTAAACATTTAATTCAAGGCTAGGAAACCAAAGCAAATATGCCCATCATTTGGGCCACATCTCACATGTGGTTTTCCCATAAGTTTTCGATTTCCTTAAGGAAAAAAGTTTTGCCGATTGAATGGTTATAAAGAAAAGTTGGACAGCCTTTGTTGCTGCTGCTGCTGCTGTTGCTGCTGTTGCTGCTGCTGTGACGGGGAGTTGTCAAACTTTGCATCTTTCGGTTTTGTCTCATCAAAGATGTATTTGGACGGAAGCCAGGGACAACTTCGACTGCACGCCAATCACGTCCGCCGAGAGGGCTTAGGTTTCGGGAATTCCATTTCACTTATGCTTTAATTAAATTTTCACTTAAGCAGTCAAGACGCTTGGCAAATATTGCCCTTGCCGCACTCAAGCGCTAATGGAAAACTCATTATCCTGCCAACAGACATGAGGCAGGAGCCAAGAGCCAGGAGCCAGGAGCCAACAGCCACGAGTAGCTGCCATCTTAGCAATTAGATAGAGAGAACGCGGTCCTGCTCCTATTCTATACGTATGCATGTATGTGTATACATATACGTATACGTATACGTGATAGTGAGCTGCTGTGTGTGTAGCTGCGTGTGGTCGCGTGGTTCTGCGGTCGTTCTGGTATTGTGGCTCCTCCTAATTGCCAGAGAACAACAACTTTAAAACGCCAAGTGGCTGGCAGCCAACTGTTGAGTGTCGACTGCTGATAAAACTTAGAGTGCGACTGTACGGGTGTACGAGTGTACGGGTGTACGAGTGTACGGGTGTCCCGCATTAACATTTCCCCCGAATGCAACAGTCTAGTGGGCCGTTCCCAAGAAAGTGTAAAACACTCAGCTTCCCAATGAGTTATAAAAATGCTATCGAATGTAGAGTGCATTTCCCCATAGCTCCCACCACAGGTGCACGTTTCCATCGTTCGATTTAATTAACAGATTTTCTATAATCTGGCAAAAACATGCCATGCCGGGCCCTGCCATGTCCTGTGCCATGTCTGGTGTGCATATGGGGCGTATGGATGATGGTTCGTTCTAATTGAATGGCCTCCGACTGCTGCTGCTCTCGTGCTGGGCCACAAATGTTCACTTTTCGCTATCAAAGGCCATAAGCGTTAGTCGGGCAGAAAGCTGAAAATTTCGAAAATCCGAAAATCCCTGGTATGGCTACAGTGGAGGTTGCGGGTCTTTGGCCAGAAATTTATTGCTAAAGAACCAAAAAATATATCAAAAATGGTATTCGACAGGTCTCTCCTGCTCTCCACCCTCCGCTCTCCCCTCTCCGCTCTCCCCTCTCCGCTCTTAATTATCTGGAATTTTCTGGCAACTCGGGAAATTTGATATTTGTCTAACAGACTCTGCAGTGCATTCCGCCACTTAGGAATCCATTAAGCCAAATATACATATACGAGTATATATCTTTGTAGCAGATTCTGTAGCCACGCAGCTTCTGCCTGCGAGACTTTGTCAATATTTGAGCACAAAATGCGACTTTGCACAAAAGTAACAACAGCGCTGGCTCCGGCTCCGGCTCCGGGTCCGGGCTCCGACCTTATTCCACTTTCACTTTGTTCATGTGAGTGTCCACCTTTGACCCTGCTGTGTTCAGCACTGTTTGCATCCTGACATCATGGCATCATGGCATCATTGCATCCTGGCCGGGGGGGCAACAGAATCGCCCCAGCAGAGCCATTTTCCAGCCGAGAGAAGCTAGACAACTGTTTTGTGGGATTTTGCGATTGTGCCACTGCAACTGGTTCACAATTTTGTAGTAGCTGCTGTTGCCATTGCCATTGCCATTGCCGTTGGTGGCTCTGTTCCTACTGCTGCCTCTGCTGATGTTGTCAATGACAGTTCTGTGGCCATGAGCCCCACTCAATTGTAGAACCATTCATCCGCTTTCAAGGAAACAATCCCTTGTTAGTCTGCCCTGCCCTTCCCTGCTCTACGACACTACACCTACACCACCTGAGGGTTTAATTAAGAGTGCCACTTTGGTCGAGTGATTAAGTGGCTTTTAATGACGCTGCTGTTCTCTGTAACCCCCCTGTTCATCTACCGATGAAGTCGGGGCCAACAGTTGTCAGTTTGGTTATTTTGCTCCGACCTTTTATTGGCCACTGGAGGAAGGGTTTTTAATTAAAGCTTTAAATAATAATTCATGTACAATCAGCGACCATCTAAAGCCCATGTCTGACTCCCATATTTGACTCCAGCCAGGAAGAGACCCTTTCTAGGGCTTCCCTCCAGTCGGCATCAGCACTTGCCGAGAGTTAATTAAGTCTTGAGAGTTGGTGTGTTCTTTTCTGGATTCTGGGCTCTGTTTTTTCAGCATCCCTTTGACCTGCGGCTCTCTGGATGGCTGAAGCTCAACTATTTGAATAATTATTGTAATTTCTCCGACTCCCGGGGCTGTTTACTTGAGTGAGTGAATACCTAGCTTTCTTTTCGTTCGGATGCACTGGTGGCACTCGCTTCAGGAATGTCTCACCATTCCTGCGAAATGCTATGCAGAGAAATAATTACAAAGGGGTTTCCCAAAGGGGGAGGGAATCTCTGCTTCAATTGATTGCCTTTGGCCAGCAGCAGCAGCTGAGCAGCTGAGCAGCTGAGCAGCAGGAGCAACTTTCTTTTGCATTCAATATCGAAGAAATCCATGCACCAGAAGCGCCCAAGAGGAATGAATATGAATGCAATGCGTGATGGAATCTTTTTTGTAGTTTCTAAGGAATTTTCCGTTTTTTACTCTCGCATCACATCACATCACATCTCTCTCTCTCTCTCTCTCAATCATTTGTAAAAATATCTCATCTCTGAATAAAATTCCTCCGGGAATTACTCGCTAAAATCTCTTTCCTGGCGTTGGCGTTGGCGGTGGGTGGGGGGCGGTCGGCGGATGGGGAAACGCTGGCTCCTTGCATAACACAAGCTCAGTATTGGATTGCTGCCACCTCCAGCGGATCCAAAGTAATTATTTGCTTTTCCACCCGCAGCTCTCCATTGCCCGAGTCCACATCCAGGTCCGCTTCGCCCAGACTGGAGCCTGGATGGTCCGAAAGGTGACCATTGCTGTGGCCTGAGGATTGGAGGGATTGGAGCGTTGCAGGATAGCAGGATTGCAGGATTGCAGGGTTCAAATGTGTGGGCGAGACAGAGAGCAATGTTACATGTTTAGATAATTGAAAATTCCCGTGACTAGACCATAAATCGCTGTCGGTTACCTGCTCGGGACTGCTGCTCCTCCTCCTCGGTGATGGTGGAGAAATTGGTCAACCGCTGGGAGGTGATCAGGGGACTAGCGGCACCCAGCAGCCGGCGCGAGTGGCGCTTACCATTCCCGGAGGCGTCACTCAGGAGCTGGGCCTGATGCTGCAGCTGCAGCTGCTGCTGTTGCTGTTGGTGCTGCTGCTTACTTTGGGCTTTGTTCAGTTTCTCGGCAGCCGTGAATACCACAACAGGCTTGTGTGTGCAGACATGTGGAAGGGAGGGGGGTGGTTGGATTGAGTGGATAGAGGCGAGGTGAGCGTAAACATTCACAGGATACTCACCGATGTGATGGGGTTCTGCAGCAGTTCCGCCCGCTGGGCCTGATAGGCCTGATACTGGGAGATGACGCACAGCAGACAGTAGAGCTGGAAGGCGGATAGGATAGATAGCTACAGTGTGTTAACCAAACCGGAAATGGAGCCCCCTGCGAAGCGGCTTACGTTGAGGCACAGTATGAAGAAGTCTATGGTGAAGATGAAGCCCACAATCGGATCGAATATGACGCGGCGGGAGAGGGTCAGGTGTACCAGGTGGGAGCACTCGATGAGCAGGTCGGCCAGCATGAAGCAGATCCAAGGTATCAGCAATTGGCGCTTGTTCTGCAATCAACCAACCAAAGGTCTTAAGCCCCGAGCAACGGTACATAGGCTCAGCTTCCCACTCACCCGACGGAGGCCGACTATCATCAGGCCCGAGGACAGCACCATCAGCACGGAGCAAAACAGAAACAAAACGTTGAATATCACAGTCACTGCAAAAAGAGCATAAATCACACGTAATTTAACCTCTCTCGATTGCTTGCTTGGTGGTACCGGGTTCCGAGTACCTGGTACCTGGTGTGTAACCTCACCTACAGTCACATCCCCCTTCTCCAGCATACTCTCGCCTGCGGGCTCCGAGCGGTGGCCCAACAGGAACTCCTGCTCCTCGCGCAGGTAGAACAGGAACATCAACGTCGAGAAGCCAAAGTAAATCTGTATTGTATAGAAATGGAGGCATAAACATCGATATAAGGGTGTAAGAAATCCCCGCCATACCCATGCCCACACCCACACCCACCCCCGCCGATTCCTATTTCCTAAAGCCCCTTCAAGTGACAATTGAGTGCCGTAATTGCTCCTCTCGTTGCTTGTAACTTGACTTGAATTGGCTCTATGTTAATATATTTGCTGAAGTTTTCGATTAACAGGCAAGACAGTAGAGAGAGGGTCCGCTTGGGTTAATGCCAAGCTATTCTTAAAGTTCCAAACGTGTTCCTGCAGAAAAATATATCTATAAATTATAGTTGGAAACCAATCTTACTGCAAGAACTCTTCAAAGTTGATGTATTTAGCGATTCATTACAAAATTTCTTGGGTTATGGCCAGCTACAAGTAGAGAGTGGAGAGTAGAGAGGGGGGTTTCACTCGAACTAATATTATACTTGACTAATCTGTTTGCTATACAGCTAACGGGTTCTAGGAAACTGTAATATTATATGTTCCAAGGGCCAAGAACAATTTTCATTTAGCTATGGGCTGTGGTTAAAAAGTTTCTTCAACTCCCAAAAACATGTTCCCAGAGATTCTTTGGAAATCATTAAGTACTTGTATTGCATATTTTGATTTGGATAATTGCTTATTTGGAAGTTAAGAAATGATTTGCATAATATATGTATGCGTAAAATGTACCTACCAATGTATAGATGGCACAGGCAAAGCTGCCCATCCGCACGTTCTTCCAGAAGCAACAAGACTCCAAGATGGCCATCTTTGTGCAGGGTGGAGTGTCTCTCGCTTCACTTTCTCCAGGATAGGACCATTACAAGATGGGAGCCACAGAGGGAGAACGGCAGCCGCCACTTTCACTGCGACTTTCCACACTTTCGCTCGAGGGGGCACTCTGTCTGTTTCCCGCCCAAACGGATAATTTTTCTTAGTAGAGTTGTTTTTCTTTTACAGCTTCTTTATTTATTTTCGGGTTTTCTTGGTTTGGTTTCGTTGGTTTTTTGGTTGAGGAGAACCTGCCCCCCTCGGCAGATAAATCTGTCTAAGATATTTTGTGGCCTGGCATAGCCGCTGCCTCGCTTATCGTGGGACACTGACACATAATTCCATACACAAGACAAACAGATTTATGACACTGATTTATGTGGCACGACCGGGCTCGGGCTCGGGATCGACCGTGCTTATATGGCCAGAAGTGTTGGACCTCAGGACGAATCGCTCCGCAGCGAACCGTTGCCATTGAAAGTCGCATCAGGACTGAGACGTGCCTCCTTGTGGTGCCAAGATGTGTGTAGCTCCACTCCGCTCCGCTCCGGTTTCGAAAAATCCCCATCGCTTTTGTGAATGAAAGCTCTAAAGCGGGGAGAATGGGGGAGTAGTGGGTGTAGCAGGCAGGGTGTCCGCCGGGGCAGACGCATGCGCTTCCAGCGAAGCCGACAGCAACAGGCGGTTACGGGCGCCCTGCATGCGTTGGCTGTGGCCACGGCTGAGGCCATGGCTGTGGTTCGAGTCGCCACAAAACTGTGCCGGCATTGCCAATGCCGCAAATTACTGAGCAAAATTAGCTCTTGAATGGATCTGTGAACGCGTTTAATTATCATCAAGAGCACTCTGCAGGGGGTGCGATGAATCTGCGATGAGTCAGCCGCAGGTCTGCTAAAGTATTGGCGTCGGTGCGTCGGGAGGGGGTTGGCGGTTGGGTCGCTCCACTTGCGGAAATGATAGGGAAAGGAAGTCGAGGCAGTGGCCTGTAAAGGTTCCAAGTCATCCAGATTAAAGGATATTCAAGGCGGCTGACAGAACCTTAAACTATTAGCAGACTAGTCCTTTGCGTTGGGGCTGAAGGCTACGACTTACCTCGTTTGAAATCAAAGAGTCAGTCAGAGCTCTATTTGTCATTTTAGAGAAATAGTCTCTGCCAAAATATGGAAAATAATAATAATCACCCAAACAAGTATAAGGACGAAACTGATGATAATGGCAACCAAACAAGTAGGAGCGAGGAATCCTTTACTAGAACGCGGTAAGCCACACAAATCCTTAGAAGCAAGTCCCATTCCATACTATTCCATGCAAATCGCCATCCATCGCCCTATAGATCCAGCACCACTGCGGATAAAGGCCAGCAGGTTGGTCGAACATTGGAGGAGATTCGCGTGAAATATGACGATAATTTCGATTTGAGTATTAATTCTCCATCGACTATTTCAAGATCGGGTACGTTATCGCGACGAAGCTCTGCGTTCGTGGAAATAGGACAATTCCTTGATTTCGACGATCTAATGCCGATGATTGGGGAGTTTGGACTGTTCCAGAAGCTTCTCTTCGTGTTCATGATACCGTTCACCTTCATAGCCGCCTTTGTGTATTTGGGGCAGATATTCATGACGCTGACACCGCAGAATTATTACTGCTTCGTGCCGGAGCTGTCACTTGTAAGAGACGAGAAGGAGCGCAAGGAGCTATCGATACCCCGCGAAGAGGATGGCTCCTTCAGCCACTGTTTGATGTACGACGCCAACTACACGGCCATCCACTTCGCCTTGAACCGCAGCATTTATCTGAACTCGACATGGCCCACGATTCCCTGCCAAAACGGCTATGTTTTCGACCGCGTAGAAATGCCCTTCCAATCGGCCACCATGGAGTTTGGGTGGGTCTGCGATCGCGAATACTATGCCACCATTGCCCAGATGATCTTCTTTGCGGGATCAATTCTGGGCGGTCTCTGCTACGGACGCTTTGCGGATCTATGCGGTCGCCTGGCGGCGTTGGTCAGCAGCTGTTTTCTGGCCCTGCTCGGAAGTCTCTTCACCTCGGTTACCCACAGCTTCACGGGCTTCGCTGCCTCGCGCTTAGTCGTGGGTGCCTCCTACGATACGTGTTTCACCATGATCTACATACTGGGTAAGCAGACTCCTCCCGCATTTCCGAGGTGCATTCTAACCCCTGTTCAACTACCAGTCCTCGAGTATGTCGGTCCGAAGTACCGCACCTTTGTGGCCAACATGTCCCTGGCCATCTTTTATGCACCCTTCACCATGCTGATGCCCTGGCTGGCCCTGGGCAGCGTCCAGTGGCGAATGTTCTCGGCTCTGTGTGCCATTCCCATTTGCCTGTCGCTGCTCTCCTACTGGCTACTGCCCGAGTCGGCGCGGTGGCTGGTGTCGGTCGGTCAGATCGACGATGCCGTGGACCTGCTGAAGCAGGTGGCGTACAGGAACAACAAAACGGTGCCTCCCAGCATCTTCGATAACTTCAAGTTCAGCTGTCAGCAGTTCTATAGGGAGGAGCTGCAGGGGCGAAATTTCACCATTTTCTCGATCTTCCACAAGGCGCGTATGGCTCGCTATATGGTTCTCATGATCTTGATTTGGATGGTCATATCGCTGGTCTATGACGCACACGTGCGGGCTGCCAGTGTCCTGGACAAACACAACGTCTTTGTTTTCTTCAGCATTGCCTGCGCCACCGAGCTGCCGGGCAACATTCTGGTGATCCTCACTCTGGACCGCTTCGGACGTCGCTGGTGCGCCTTTGTCTTCACCTTCTTGAGCGGAATCTTCAGCCTGGCGGCTGCCGGTATGCACAACTCCAGGCATATGCTGGGCGCCGCTTTGGCTGGACGCTTCTTCGCCAACATCTGCTACAACATTGGACTCCAGTGGGCGGCCGAGGTGCTGCCGACGGTGGTGCGAGCGCAGGGCGTGTCCTTCATCCATACAATGGGCTATGTGGCTATGATGATGTCACCACCGGTCGTCTTTCTCTCCAAAGTCTCCTCCTCCCTCATGCTGGCAATTCTGGGCATCCTCGGACTGCTGGGCGGTATCCTTGCACTCTTTCTGCCCGAGACCCTCAACCATGATCTCCCCCAGACGCTCAGCGATGGCGCCGAGTTCGGCAAAGAGCAGCGTATCTGGCATGGGCCGTGCTGTGCCCCGGGCTCGAAGCGGGTCAAGAGGAAGCAACGATTGTGGCACCAGGGCTCCAGCTTGCGCACGATCTCGCGCGATGAGTTCCGTTCGGCCAGAATGCATCGAGTGGCGAGGACGCGGATAGCCCCGCGAAAGCCCGTTTCCAGCCAAGATACGTTAGCCACAGAGAGAACGATCCAAACGTACACATTTGAGCATGCCACAAACTGAGAATCTAAGCTTTGGGATACCCTGGAGCTGTACTTAGGGCCATTGGAGCAACCCCCATTGGAAAACCACATCTATTGGCAGTTTCTGGCTCGTTTATTGTACATAGAATCTGAATCTGGAAACATAATAAAGTTTAATTAAAAAATAAATTCAAACGCAGCCCGACTGGCATGACCAATGCATCGGTTCCAGGTTCCAAGTTAAAGTATGGGCAAATTTTCGCGCCAAGTCAAAGTCTCGTTCGTTGCGGCAGCGTTCCGATTAGTTCCGATTGTGCCCCATACGTAGCAGACCTCCGTTTCGATGTTAGCCTGGATTGTGACGGGTGTGTGCTTGTTCTATTTACTCGTCAACTTCCTGCTGCTCCATTTGGCAGTTGTGAAGCCTTCGGTGGGGTTCGTCAACGATGAGCAGCATTTGAATGCCACGCTGTCAAGGCTGCTAAGGCCACGCTGGCCCGGCAGCTTGGAGCACTCGCAGGTGCGCGACTTTCTCTTGCAGGAGCTGCTGGATCTGGGATTCCACACGGACCGGGATGAGTTTGTCGATGGCATGGTCCTTACGAACGTGATGGGCACTATCAACCCGGAGGCAACCAATTTCCTGCTGCTCTGCTGTCACTACGACACCGAACACTTGGCCGATGTTGAGGGTTTTTTGGGAGCCACCGATGGCGCAGTGTCGTGTGCGATTCTCTTAAACATGGCCAAGACTTTGGGCCCCTATTTGAGGGAGGAGCTGCGCAAGAGGTTAGATATTGGTTTGGCGGTATGTTTAGAGGTTCCGTGATACCTTATTTAATAATTTTAAGATTAATGTTCCTTCAAGCTGGTCTTTTTTGATGGCCATGAGCCAATGCCGACGGATCCCAAAGATTCCAATGCCCTGCGGGGCTCAAAGCGGTTTGTCGCAGTGGAGACTCTGCCTTTGGAGAGCATTGTAAGTTTTGTAAGCCGGAATCGACAGAAGGTATGCGAGAAGATCTGTATATTCCCCTTAGGAAGTTGCTATCGCCTTGAACTTCATCGGTGCTCCTGCCCAGGCATACATGAGTCACTACGATAACACTTATATCCTGCACAATCGACTGGCGGAGATTGAGCTGGATTTGCGGGAATCGGGACAGCTGGCCAAGTGCCATTTGTTATTCCAAAAGTTGAAGGACCACGACACTGATCTGCCCGACGATCACTATCCATTTCTCTATGAAGGTAACTTGATCTATGAATTGATTATCGAATGTACTGACACTTAACTTCCTGTGAGGGGCCAGGTGTCCCAGTGATGCACCTGGCTCCCTATAGATACCCACAAGTTTGGAATACTGCCGCGGACAATGCGGCCAATTTGCATTGGCCAACTGTTCTCAATATGAACTCAATAATTCGCCAATTTGTTCACGATTACTTGAAGAATCATGATGATGATACCACGTACCGTTTGGATAGTTAAATGTTGGGTATTTGTTTCCCTATAGAAATAAACCGCATCTAAATTGATCTGATTACTTCAAACAATTTTATTGATCTCCATTTAGCGTTAATCGAGGTCGTAGCGCATGGTGGGTTCGAGTACTAGCTAAAAGCTGTCCAGCTCAAAAGCTCCTCTTCTCTCCCACCGTTCTCTCTCTCTCTCTCTCTCTTTCTTCAACCAAGGCCCCCAAGCTTTCGTTATAGTTTGCCCGCCAAAGAAACAAAAACATAACTGAAAAGCCACAGCGATATCATAAAGCGGTAAAGATTGTTTTTCTGCCGTCGGTCCAAGTCACTGCGACGCCAGCCTCCAAAGCGCCAACAAGCTTACAGATGTGGAGAATGGAGCTCGTTCCCAAGTCGCTGCCTTTGATCTGGGGCTTTTTCTGCCTCTGCCTGCTCTCCACAAGTTCCGCACACGCACAGCAGCAGCAGCAGCAGCAAGCCCGAGGCCGAGCCCAAGCCCAAGCGGGCGGGAATGTAAGAGGAGGGGGCATTGTGACTCATTTGGGAAATCACAGTTGGTTTGTAATTACCGATTCGAATTCCAGATTGCATCTCCGTGGGGCGACGATGAGGCGCACTTCAACCGAACTCTCGACTCGATTTTGGTGCCACGCGTCGTTGGCAGCCGTGGGCATCAACAGGTGCGCGACTACCTGGTGCAGTCACTCAATGGCCTTGGCTTCCAAACGGAAGTCGATGAGTTCAAACAGCGTGTGCCAGTGTTCGGCGAACTCACGTTCGCTAATGTCGTGGGCACCATTAATCCACGGGCTCAGAACTTCTTGGCCCTGGCTTGCCACTACGACAGCAAATACTTCCCCAATGATCCCGGATTTGTGGGTGCCACAGATTCGGCCGTGCCCTGTGCTATATTGCTGAACACAGCCAACGCGTTGAGCAGCTATCTAACAAAAGAGTTTCGCAATCGTAACGATGTTGGGCTGATGGTAAGTTTGGAAGTGAAAGCTGCACACATTGACTAATGGAAGGAATTCCTCTGCAGCTCATCTTCTTCGATGGGGAGGAGGCGTTCAAGGAATGGACAAACGCTGATTCAGTCTATGGATCCAAGCATCTGGCTTCTAAATTGGCCCGTACACCCAGCGGATCACAGGCTAGTGGTCAAGCACAGCTGGCGACGCGTAATATCGATCGCATTGAAGTGCTTGTGCTGCTAGACCTTATTGGTGCACGTAATCCCAAGTTCTCCAGCTTCTATGAGAACACCCATGGGCTGCACTCCAGTCTGGTGCAGATTGAGAAATCCCTGCGCGCTGCTGGTCGCTTGGAGGGCAACAATAATATGTTTTTAAATCGTCTTTCTGGGGGCTTTGTTGATGATGATCATCGTCCGTTTTTGGAGGAGAGTAAGTTCGCTTTTCTTGTAGATAAACCTATAATTCTGATATGTATTTTCGTGCAGATGTGCCCATACTGCACTTGGTGGCCACTCCATTCCCGGACACCTGGCATACACCTCGAGACAACGCTGCCAATCTCCACTGGCCATCTATACGGAATTTTAATCGGGTTTTCCGCAACTTTGTCTACGAATATTTGGTTAGACACACATCACCCATCAACTTGCGTTTTTATCGAACATAGATTATGGTATGTCTTAATGTGTATCATTTATTATTCATAAGTGTATGCTGTTTTCTGTTATTAAAAATGTCCTAAGGCCTTTGATTATCCTTTAGCGACGTTTGCGCCCAGCCTGGGCCTTTTTGCCAGGTGCACGCTGGCCGTGGTTGCCCTTTGGCTTCTTGCCCACTGCCTTGCGACTGCCCTTGCCCTTTGGTTTGGCCTTTTTGGCAGGTGTCCCTTCAGCTTCGCGCCTGTTAATAGAGTAGCTAAGGTTAGTTAAGGGTTTGTCATAATCAAGGCAGCAACTTACGCCAAGCGATCCTCTTGCTTCTGCAGCGCTATCGCCTTGTCCACGTTCAGCTTGGGCTTCTTGTGCAGCACACTCTTGATGAGATCCAAATTGGCCTCTCTTTCGTTGTTTGTGATATGGGATGCCTTGCGCTTTCCACCTGGTATCAGTTCCTTTACGCCCACACCACGTGCTTCCTTCTCCTTGGGAAGCTTGTTTTGGAATTTGCCGACGGACGCCGTAGAAGACTTGGCTACGGTAACCGCTGTAAGCAGCTGGCTGGACGAGGCTGCTTCTGGTCCCAGATAACCACTGCGTGGCATATCGACCTTCCTGGCCCTCACAATATTCTTCATTCGCTGGATTTCATTCTTAGCAACCTTTTCGTTGCGCAAATCGATCTTCTTCTGGAACATGTCTGTGTTGGGATCAGCATTTTGGGGCACCTCCAGTACCCAGTCCTTGCTCTTCTCAGCTTCGGCATGCTTGAAGCCATATGTGGGCACCCATTTCTGTGAATGGCCAAAGATTAGAATGTCTTCCTGATGGGGTCATTGAGGTAACTTACATCCAGCGTTTCATCGTAGGTCTTCTTGTCCCTCTTCTTCTTGGTGATGCCCTTCTCCTTGGCAAACTTCTCCCATTTGGTAAGCGGACGCGGGCCAGGTACTTTACGGAGACGCGGCAGAACTGTTGTTGGTTCCGGCAGCTTGGCTACAATGCTCTCATCCACACGCTCCGTGGCCAACTCCCAAATGGCATTGAGCAGCAGCTGCGTGTTATCTCGGGTGAGGGCAGTCAAGTACGGCTCTCTGTTGTCCCTGTGAGAAGTGAAATTAACATGTACTACAATTTATATATGAAATCCTAAGAAGCACATTCTTACCTGAGTTCCCGGTCGTCGAAGTCGTTGGGATCTGTAATCAGTAGTGTTCCCACATCCAGGCGGCATTCCAAGTGCTTATCTACTGTAATTGGCTTGTATTTTTCCAATTCCTTTTGGTGTTTGGCTAAAACTTCCTTGACAACATCCATTTTGAGAAATAAACAGCAATTATTTTTATACACGTGCGTTTAGAGAAACATCGACGTTAACATCGATATAATCGATGTTAGGGTCCTAACTTCAGACATCGATAGTTTTTTCAAACATCGATTTATTTGCCAGAAACCCCTCAATTTAAAATTTTTTCCAATTTGATATTCCGTTTCTCCGTTTCCGTCCCTCAGGCTTGAGCACATAATTTTATACGATTGATGAATCAATTGTCTACAAGATTGGATAAGTTTAGTGACTCTTTTTTTTAGATTGTTTCTAAAATGACGTTTGAGCCAACGTATAAAGCTTAAGTGAGCATGAAATGCGACGTAAGAAAACGTAAGTGAGCATGAAATGTCACGTCATTTGGAAACTGGTGCTATGGACGTATATATACCCTTTTTCATTTCATTGATGTTTAAATTATTTTTTCCCATACGTATACGTAAGTATTAATTTGAAATTAACAAAAAAATGCTTTTAAGAGTTTTACAGCAAATTATTGGCAAAAAACCTTGGATTAAAACGAAATGCGTGTATATGTGTAACCACATGTTTTAATTAGCATGGTTTTATTTGTTTTAAATGCAATTTGTATGCATGTATCAACCCATCCGTATTCCAAATGAACAAAATTGCATATTTACGTAATGAAAAATTATCTTTAATAATGTTTTGATATAGTATATTCGACAGATGGAAATTTGAACGCTGAGACAGATGATGATACAAAAACTTATGTTCCTAAATAAGAACTACAATGTCTTCTGGTCTTCTAACACCGACTAAGTTTAATGTTGATCTCCAATTAATTAATCTCTGATATCTAAATTCCATTGAAGGGTTTTGTTTATAAATTACTTTTAAAATATAAAAAATATCTGATGTTCAAATCCCATTGAATGGTATTGTTTATAAATTAGTTTATGATTTTCCAAAATAAAAAATGCCTAAATGCCCATTAAGAACCTTTAAGAAATTGTGTAAAAATCGATGTTTAATTTTTGACCCTCAAAATATCGAAAACATCGATGCCCGCTAATATCGATTTTTCTCCAGCTCTAGTGCGTTTATACTTTTGCGATTATCAAAAAAACATACCTCAGAAATATATCGACCTTTTTTTAAAATATACCGCCAATATACCGATAAAAACAACAATCGTAACCCACTTAACACACCCTTGCTTAAACAGCTGAACTTTTGAAAAATATATTGGGCTAAAAAAATAAATAAATAAATAAAAATAAATAAAATAAAAACATAGACTTGTTTTCATTCTTGTCAAAGGTCTAAAAACATCGAAAACAACGATATCCGTTAATATAAATATTAGCAGTGTCAGCGCGCGTTAGCGGCGTGTAACTATCACAAGGCGTCAATGGGTTAGTTGTCCGCTGTCATAAAAGGAAATCATAATCCTCTATTTTAATATTCGGTTGAATATCTAGTACATATGAACTACATTATGAAGTGCATTTATTTCCTTTAATTAATGTTAAAATGTTTTGATTTCCGAGCTACATTTGAAGCACAAACCATACAGTATATCGTAAATGGTCACCCTGATAACGATTATGGTATATTATTCACTGCAGTTCAGAGTTGCAAAACGATAACAATTGTGCGCCGAAAAGTTTTATTTAAAATGTGTATTTGCATGAGAGTTATGTCGTCATTTTACGAAACCAAAATTTCTGTGCCCAAATAACCTCCGCTTCTTCTATTGTCTGCGGCAGAACAGCGTTGGTAGTTTCTGGCAAAAATAGGGCCAAAACAGCTGCAACCACCGATAGCCCCGCTAGTATTTTCATGGGCAGCGATGGGGAATGGTCACCCGAGTAAACCACGAATGGCGAAAGTATTGCTCCAGCGGCTCCCATAATGTGTATGAGGGACAGTCCTTGTCCCCGCACGACAGTCGGAAGTATTTCCGCCGCCCACTGCTCTCCCACATTATATGCAATCGTAACGCATAGTCGACCAAATATAGCAGCGATAGCAATATCCCATTTCCTGCTCAACAGACCCGCTAATAAGCTACCGAGGGCACAAAGCAGTAATACTGTACATAGCATGATCTTCCGCCCCGTCCGATCCAGTAGTACCAGTGGAACTAATCCTCCAGGCAGCTCGGTTAGGTTTGCCAGCGAGAAGGAGATGAATATATCCGTTCCCACATTGGTGATAACCCTCACATGAGCATCGTACACCAGTACTATTATCATCCAATTTACGATCTGTATCAGTAAAATTCGACACATTCGGCAGCTTTTAAAAATATCCAGAAGAGTGTACTTTTTAGCCGATTGTTCCTCAAGGTAAGCTATTTCGCTGCACTTCTGAAAGGTGACCATTACATTTTCGGGAACTGTTTTCCCATTGGCCTTGGCCACTTTTCTTATAATTTTAAACCCCCTCTCAACTTTTCCCACGGAGAGTAGCCACCTAATTAGAAGATGATTCAGTAATGGATGAAAATGAAGAGCAAAACTTACCTAGGTGATTCGGGAATTAGCAGACACATCAGGATCAATATAATTACGGGCAGTGAGGTAACCACAGCAAATTTCCTCCAATCGTTGCAGGCATAGGCTATCCAGGGGAGTGCACATGACCCTGCAGTGTAGAAAGTGGCCAGCGAAAGGTTGGCAGTCAGCGAACGATACTCGGGTCCAACAGTCTCCATCACTAGGGTGAAATATCAATATAACTAAACTGCCAAAATTTAAAAGGTAACCCACGTAGTATATAAAAGGCAGTGAAGCAGGTATCATATGACCAACCCTGCAGGATACTGGCCGCGGCAAAGGTGTAAAAGTTCGTGCAGATAGCACTTAGAAGACCACCAGCTAAGGCACATACATTGGCGAGAAACAAAGCTGGAACGCGGCCCCAATGATCTGCAACATATCCGAAGGTCAGACAGCCAAATATTGACCCCAAAAAACCGGCAGCGATCGAGTAGGCGATAAAGTTTTCCTGTTGACAAACCCAATGGTACTGCGTGGAAATGGTGTCATATGGAACCTGACCCTTGTCATATATCCAACCGTCGCGGCACTTTATCAGAGGCCAACTTTCATTTGGAGTTGATGCATTGGACGTCAGATTATAATCGACATCGTACATTGAACACCTGTCGAAAATACCGTCCGCATTCTTTGGGATTCCAAGTTCGAGTTGCTCCACTTTCGGGAAAGACTCTAGCTCTTTTATGCGGCACCAATGGTCACGCGGCATCAGTAATATGAAAATTTGCGCCAAGTAAACGAAAGCGAACATAAAGGCAAATGGCATCATGTACACGAGAAGGCGTTTCTGATAAGCTCCGAATTCCCCGATGTAAGGTAAGAACTCATTGAAGTCCATGCATTTCTCAGACATTTTGAAAACGATTCGCTTAAGGCGCTGACTTGGTATTGATAATTTTTGATTGTATAGAAAAAGCATCCCTGATAATTTGAGTCTATAGACCAGTGCTGACAACAATGGCTATCGCCGTAGATAAAAAGTAAGCTAAGAGCTATGCCATGTTAAATAATACCACATACACCCAAAAATATTACAAGCTATGTAGCTTAAGTCTGTTTATTTAAATTAGTGATAAAGAAAGAACATCTTCTATTTCGACACCCTATTTTATCCTCCCTATCTTAACCCTTCTCTATGAAATAATATGTTTCTGTTACGATTGCAAGCTGTTGTTTTGTCAAAATTTGGCACTCATTGAAGTCCATGCATTTCTCAGACATTTTGAAAACGATTCGCTTAAGGCGCTGACTTGGTATTGATAATTTTTGATTGTATAGAAAAAGCATCCCTGATAATTTGAGTCTATAGACCAGTGCTGACAACAATGGCTATCGCCGTAGATAAAAAGTAAGCTAAGAGCTATGCCATGTTAAATAGTACCACATACACCCAAAAATATTACAAGCTATGTAGCTTAAGTCTGTTTATTTAAATTAGTGATAAAGAAAGAACATCTTCTATTTCGACACCCTATTTTATCCTCCCTATCTTAACCCTTCTCTATGAAATAATATGTTTCTGTTACGATTGCAAGCTGTTGTTTTGTCAAAATTTGGCACTTCTGCGCCAGGATGAATAGATCGCATCCTTATTAAAGCTAAAAAGCTGAATATTTTTTATACAAGATGTAAAAAAGGTTGTTGTAAATTTAATAAGAAATTCCCCTCTAAGAAACAATAAATCTAGCCTGAAATATGCTAAAATGCCAGCACTATCATACCATCACTAATTTGCGCGCAATTTCCATCATCGAAATGGACGCGGAATTAATTCCTCTCCGAAAAAGAATTACAAATAACTTTAAGCTATGTGGTTTTCTGATTCGGTCGGAGAACAGCACCTATTTGGCCGAGCAACTGCTGCCCTTCGATCCGGATGAGCGGGACAAATGGCTGACTGTTATCACCGAGAACCTGCAGGGACAAAAGTTAGCGACGCCGCATGTTGAACGGGCGGCTCTGGAAAAGGCCATCAATGAGCTGAATCGTGTGGGACTGGACGAGGGCGAGACAGTATTCGCTCTGATTGATGCATTTACAGTGCCCCGGTACCGCTACAACGCACGCATCAAGAAATTCGAGCCGGATCTGACGCCGCGGCAGTTGTTGAGCGCTCCCCGCATGAAGTCCGACTATATGCAGCAGCGCTATGCCATGCTGTTGCAAAAGACACTGCGTCACGATTTGTTTGCTCCGGCAGTCATCCAGGACGGCGTTGGGGCGGAGGCCCAGTCCAAAAAGTTTAAATTGCAGTTTGCTGAGAATTTGCTGGCCACCTCCACAATGAGGGAGGCTGTTGTATTGGGACTGCTGACCCAGCTGAAGGAGGGCAAGTTCTATGTGGAAGATCCCACTGGCTCTATCCAGCTGGATTTGAGTGGAGCTCGCTTCCACGCCGGCTTCTTCTGCGAGGGCTGCTTTGTGCTGGCCGAGGGCAACTATTCCAATGGCGTGCTCAAAGGTATGCCAATATGTCGCTTTCAATCAAATCAGTAACCATATCCTCTTTTTAGTTGATGGCCTGGGCTTTCCGCCTGCTGAGCCCGCTACCAGCAGCCGCGCCTTCTTCGGCACGGCCAACACTTGGGGCGGCGAGTCCGCCAAGCTTCTGAAGTACTCTCCGCGTCTGCAGGAGCTGGAGCGCACCAATACAGAAACCACAATCGTATTTCTGTCTGATGTGCGTCTGGATCTGCCTGTGGTCGTAGAAAAGCTGCGCCAGCTCTTTGTCGGCTACGATTCCTGCCCGCCCCAGGCCATTGTCCTCATGGGACCGTTCACGGCCAGCACCCGCAACCATCACGAACTACGTCAGCATTTGGATGCATTGGGCGGCCTGGCAGCCGGCTGTGAGCAGCTGAAAAAGCAAACAGATTTGATACTGGTTCCCTCCACCGAGGATCCAACGGCCCCAAATATTCTGCCGCGAGCTCCGATACCAGAATGTCTGGCAGCGGGCCTGCTTAAGGCCTGGCCGCGCACCCAGCTGGCAACAAATCCCTGCCGGCTTCAGTATTGTACGCAACAGATCGTTGTCTGCCGACTGGATCTTATGGCGAAGTTCTGCCGCAATACGTTGCACTTTCCCGAAGATACATCCCAAATTGAGCAGCACTTTTCAAGAACGATTGTGTGCCAGGGACACCTGGTGCCCATACATCCCATTGCCATGCCCGTGCATTGGGATTATGATCCGGCCCTGTGGCTCTACCCACTGCCCGATCTGATAGTCATGGGTGATTCTTGTCAGAGCTTCAGTAGCACCCAGCATGGTTGCACTGTGCTCAATACCGGCTCCTTCGTCAAGTCCAAGTTTGCCTTCAAAGTTTATATACCCGCAACGCGAACGATTGAGGACTCGGAGATACCGGACGATGTAGAGTAGGCGTAAGTTTAGTTTCTGTTAAATATATGTATACGAATACCTGTACTTCCTCTTGAACCTCTTTTTTTTTGTAACATTCCCTGGTGGTGGTGCCCTTTTTGGACCGATTAATTCTGTAGCATATATGTACATATAGTATAATTCTCACATGTTGCTTGGCCAGCCTGCTCCTCTCATTTTTTGTTAGCACCCATGCGTGTTCCCTTGTTGATAAGCGGCAAAGCCGTCATCATCATCACCATCCTCGTCGTCGTCAGTCAGTCATCATATGCGCACAGCATGTGTTCCACAATCGTCTCCTGGCCTGGCAGACGCGCCTCGCAATCTGCTTTTTACTACTCGGCCTCGTCGAGTGCGAGCAGGGCGGAGGGTTGGGTTGTCTATTATTTTTCATGACTTAAAGCCGATTTGGAAAAATATTGTTACTCTGTTGCGGAGGTTTTCTGCTGCTGCCCACTTAGGGTCGTAGAAATTCAATTTCCCAGACATTCACATCCTTCTCTTCGCTACTGCTGCTGCTACTGCTACTGCTACTGGTCCTCCTCCTCGTCCTCGGTAGCTGAAACGGCAATTTTGATAATGCGTTTGACCTGAGGACATCGATTGGCCCCCTCATTTGGTGTCACATGACCAGTTCCCGAATCGTTTTTTAAGACATCATTAGCTGGCGCTGCTGTCACAGATGGGGGAGGCGTGCGCCTGTGAGGAGGGTTTTTTTTTGTTTCCCGGTCCCATCCTATTGATGTATGATTTATGACGTTAACTTGGATAGTTGTACGCTGGCCGGCCAGCAGGTTCTTGGGATCAATTTCCCAAAATGTGTCCGCCATGAGTGTCAATCTAATTTAATGGGCGTGGTCTGCTAGGAGTGCTAAAAATACATACATAAAGGAATCGTACTCCCAGCCTTAACCATTTATTTTTCTGTCCTTGTTTTCCATCCACCACCCACCCATCCTCCCATCCATCCCTCCCCATCGAACCGAGTTCCAAAAAATGTTCTTTGCCCTGTGACAACAATCTTGCTTCTGCTTCATTTAACTCGTACACTTGGCAACTTTTGAAATTTAAATATTGTTTTGCGGTTTCTGTCTGCAGTTTGGCCCGTGGTTTGGAGTGGAGCAATAACATAAAAGCCATTTTATCTGTTCTGGTCATCATTTTTTATGGCAGGACACCATTGACATTGACACCATTTAATTTGAAGCTCAAGGCGGTCGTCCCCGAACGCGAAACTCGATTAAAGCATTCGCTGATGCGGAATTCTCAAATCTGTCTACACGGCTGGGGAGTGTGTTTCCCATCAAGCTCATCAATCACTCCGTCCGTCCGTCAGTCAGTTGGACGCTGGTCCAGATGGGGCTCTCGAGTGGGCCTAGGTCCAATCAAGGATCAAAGCAACTGGCCAACGTATCCGTTCCACCTTTGGGTGTCCTTTCTTCCACACATGCAATCACAAATCACACACAGGAGGAGCATTCATGTGCATGTCCTGTGGTTATTTGACAATTGTTAACCCATCCCATCCCATCCCAACCCATCCTCCTCTCTGGTGTTGTTAGCATATCCTTCGTTGATTTTTCAACGCTACCAAGTGGCCATATGCCAGGCGTCCCCCTGCAAATACATCCAGTAATCCCTTTGCCTTTGCCTTTGCCTTTGGTGGTGTGACTTTCTTTGAGGTATACGATTTACACTGGGGTGGTTTTAATCGTTGCCTGTTTATACCCTTTCTGGACAGATTATGATGCTATTTCTTGAGGTTTTCGGGGAAACAATATAAATATATATTGCTATTTCTACTATCTGCTATATCTGAATTAAGAGTTTGTCTCTTCTTGGCCAAATCTTGCACTATCGCGTTGTATGTATGTATATCAATTGACGATAAATGAAAAATGCTTCTCTGGGCAAATGGAATTATGAAATGAACATTTCTGGGCCATGTTTTTCTACGATCTTCCGCGTGGATTTTTTGAAGAAGGGAATGCTTCGATTCACTAAGTTAAACTGCGAAAAACTAGTGAAACGAATTCCGTAGTGTACGTCCTGCGCTGTAGAAAGAATCTCGTGAGGATCATCCAAAAACGGTTGTTGTACGGCAAAAAATGGATGTTATGTGGGATTTAAGTCTATCATATGACATACCATGAGATAGAGGCATCTTTGGACATTAGAGGGTTTAAAATATAGTAACTATAACTTGCTTCTAACTTACTAACTTCTTGTAGGATACAGCATAATAAAAGGGTCTTGTCAATTTGAGGCGAAAAAATTGTGATCACAGTTAGAGCTACTTAAGCCGCGTTTTTAGCATCGTAACAAAATCATGAATACATATATGAATTTAAGCACAAAATCAATCAGCAATTGACGGTAGGAGTGTTGGAAAGCGAATCAAATGTCATAAAAGTTGTCGTATGAAAACTTTTTTCAAACTAAATGGTCGCCTGTTTTTTTTCTCTTTTGGAATATAGCAAACAACAATTGGTCATGTCTCAACTTTTTTGATAGAGACAATTTTACAGATCTATTCTGTGTGGTACACCATCATTTTTTTAACCGCACGATTTCGGAGAATTGAGAAAACCTAACCTCCAAATACGGACTGTAATTTTCTATGACTAACCAAGCTCTCACATATCGCCTCACTCCACGGATTTGTTGGTCCTTGCCGACATGTTCTCTCTTCCAATCGCAAATCTTTGTATCCAGCTATAAACAAACAACAACATTTTGTGGTCAACGATTTTTGAGGCCGTAAGA
Source organism: Drosophila azteca (assembly GCA_005876895.1). Taxonomy (NCBI): domain Eukaryota; kingdom Metazoa; phylum Arthropoda; class Insecta; order Diptera; family Drosophilidae; genus Drosophila; species Drosophila azteca. The sequence goes on along the minus strand of VCKU01000014.1, from coordinate 3,945,372 downwards.
GCTGAGTCCTTCTGAGTGCAATCTATAGTTCTATACTGCGAACATAGTTTAAAATGTTTCAAAATCGGATTTCATCTTTCTGGAGAATATTAAAAAACGATATTGAATGTTACTTGGTTGGGTCCTTCACTATTGGGCTATATTTATGCAGATTTGCAATTGTAAGGGTATTCCTGCCATATCGTCGGAGGTATGTTATCCTTTCTCTGGATCATTTTCAGCGCATATGGTCAAAGGTTTGGTCGGGCACTTTGAAACCACAACATCAACTGGAAAATCAAAAGCTCGCCTTTGTTTAAGGGGCCAACCAACTCTTTTGTTGTGCAACCATTGATATTTTCCAAGGGTTTATTAACTTTTTATGAACTGCACAATGAGCTGCAGCCCGCAACCCGCATAGCTAGCTGATGGTCGTATTTCCCTATCAAAATTTGATAGGGTTATCATCCCACAATGTTGTCATACTAAAACAGTGAATGTCAGAGAGGGAGTTGGGTTGGGAAATTGTAAAACCGCTTCATAAACTCCACTTGGCAGTGGCAGTGGCAGTGTGGCAACAATGTATCAACTTAAGCCCCGGACGTGCTGCGGACGCTATCCCGGACGTGTGCCAACATTTACGCCTCAATTATCAGCCGCAGAGCAAACACTCTGGGGGTCATCTCATCACTTGCCATCATCACACCAGTATAGAGTCGATAATTTGCTGGCCATAAGCTGCTCCCACACATGCCGTCGCTCCGGTCGCTCCCGTCGTTCCCGTCGCTCGACCACCCAGTCAGCCAGTCAGCCAGTCAGCCAGTGGACAGAGACAGAGTCAGAGTCAGAGTCATCCGATTGAATCCCAAGCCAAGCCAAGCCAAACCAATCCAATCCTCTCCACACGAGCAGCCTCGACACGTGCCGCCCATTAATTTACGCGTTGGCTTTATCTGCGATTTGCTTGCGCATTCTCAGCCAGTCTGAGTCCTGACTCCTGGCAAGGTCCTGCCACGTGCCAAAGTTGGCAAATCAAATGTTTTTATTATTTAAAGCGACAAGCGCGGCGCCGTTTTATTGTCTTCCTTGAGCCGATAACAACTGAGCCGCAACACTGCGCGACAACACGCCAGGACAAATTACAGCTTCAGAAGCATCCTGACCGCCATTGTCCTCGAAATGGCTAACGAATTGCACCTCGGGGACCGGCACCATCCCGCTGCGGTGCGTCTTTTGTGTGCCGTCTTAATGGAACCAACTGGCATGTGATAAATTTTAATTGATTTCATTTACGTCTGTGGCTTCTTTTGTTCGCGGCTCTTCAGATAAGAATACACCGCCACCGCCCCCTCCCCCTCCCCTGCCACGCCTCGGACGACCAAGAGCCGCTCATTAGCCCAGGATAATGCATCTAGATAAGACCTGGATGTTTGACATAATTGAATTTTGTGTTTTTTAAGCTCTCCCCCCTAATGATCCTAATGATGCTTGGACTATTACTAAATATTTAATTATTGCTGCCAAGGAGTGCCCTATGAAGAATATATTTAAGTGTTACTCGTCCTAGCATCAATATATAATCATTTGGAAGAGTTTTCCCTATCCTAAATTGTTGAAGTAATACGAGTATCTGTATCTACCTCCTAAGAAAATATTCTAATAACTATTTTTGGTTACATATTTCAAATTGATTGCTTTTGAAATGAAAACTCTGCATAAATCACCTGAACGGGCAGGACACTACCCCAGACTCCGCACTCCACACTCCACACTCCACTCGAGACGATTCTTCTGCGGGGCTGTCCATTGGGCCGAAAGACAAAAGCTCCTCCAGCCTTGTCAGCACAATGGCACACACCACGGGCGACATAAGCCGATTTCAGGGATATCTCTGGCAGGCCCCCGAACCACAGACCACCGCCACCCACCCAAAAAATGGTTCGAAAATTATCATCAACGCACAAGTGGCTTGTACTTGTCACAGGGAAAGAGATAGAGTCGCTTGCCACATCCCACCGTACCGCACCGTACCGTACCGTACCGTACCGCACCCCCATCCTGGTGCCATCTTTGGACATGGCAAAAATATTTTCATTGTGTTTTCAGCAGATTTTCCAGAACGAGAACGAGAAGGGAAGGGTGGGGTGGGGTGGGGTGGGCTTGGTTTGGTTTGGTTTGGAAATTGGTTTCGTTACGTTTCGGCGGCAGAAGCTGCAATATGAAATGCGATTACCTGCGTTTGCCTATTTGTAGCATGTCCTGCAAAACGGGATCTGGGATGGGGATGGGGACTGGGATGGGGACTGGGACTGCCAACTGTCCTGTCCGCTTTGTCCGGCCTTTGCACGGATCTGGTCTGGTCTGCTCTGAATGCTAATCGACTTTTGATTGTGTGTGCGTTCAGCCGGAGCACGGGCCAAGGGGGCACGGGGCACGGGGCACACAAAAAGGTTCAAATGGTCGGGCCATAAATAGGAATTTATGTGAGATTGTTTTTTTTTTGTTATGTGTGTGTGTGCGTGTGTGTGTGTTGCTGGACTGAGATTTATAGATGAGGGTGAAACCGGAGTGTTGATTGAATTTGCTTATAGGAATCGCAGGGGTAGGATGTGCGGCCGGGCACAGGTGACATATTCCTGTCGACCGAATGACAAGTGTTAACGCCTGTTTTTTGCTCCATGCTATATTATTTTCCACTCATGGCAGGCATATCATATCTCCCATCGCATCTCGCCGTCCGCTGCTCTGTCTATTATAATTGCTAAAAAACTTAAGCTGCGTAAAATCCAAAGTTTCAATTTAACGCTCTCATGATTTCTTGTTGGGATTTGTGGACAGGACAGCAGCTTCCTGGACAAGTGCAGTCGTGTAGCCGGCCGTGTAGCCGTGCCCCCGGCTACGGCTGCAGTCCATTCTTATCTAGAGTTTTGATTGGAAAAGCCACCGCCATCCGCTCGCACCGCTCGCACCGCTCGCACCGCTCCTATTTGACACTAAGCAGATGCGGCATGTGTCGTGCGGCATGCGGCATGCGGCATGGCATGTACGGCTGGGAATCTGCCGGGATGTGTGCTCTGCTGTGTGCTCTTTCGAAATTCGACTTCGACTTCGACCTCGACTACCGAAACATTGAGCATGCGCCGTCCTGTCCAGGAGGCGTATCCACGTGGAGCGCCAATGGCAAACGCCAAAATGGAGTCGCCACAATGTAGTTGAAGCGAGACAGGAAATTGATTGGGGGCAGCAGTATCGAGAGCGTGGAGAGCATGGAGCATGGGTGGCATGGGTGGCCTGCACATGATTGCACATATGTGCCGCCTGCGATTGCTGGCCAAGATTGTGTGCCACAAAAGAGACAGCCAGACAGGGAGAGATAGAGAGCGTGAGAGCGAGAGAGAGGACACCAAAGAGAGGGAAAGAGAACGAGAACGGATGCAGAGAGGGAGAGATGGCTGCCAAAAAAATGGCGACGTCCCGACGCTATCGCTTGCAGGCAACATACGTGTGTACTCGCAACAACATGTGTGATGTGTGCCCCGCCGTATGGACGCCCCCTTTCTCCTACCTTCCTCTCCCCCCTCTCCACTGTCGCTGTGGCTGTGGCTGGAGCTGGAGCTGAAGCTGGTGCTGGAACTGGCCTGGAGGCTCACCCATATGTAAGTTTCTACATACAATGCGGCGTAAATAAGCAGACTGCCGCTGACTGCCGCACACAAAGAGCCAGCCAACCCCGGGCTGGAGTCCTCCTCGGAGTCCCCTATCGGGCTGTAAGTATTTGCTGGTTTATTATAATAGATCTGGGTGGGAGTCGGATGCCGGGGGCCTGGTCTTGTGCCACGGCGGAAGTAACGCTTCAGCTTAAACTGAACGATTGTTGCTCAATCCCGGCAATAGCCATCATCATCCTGATGGGTCTTCGCCTTCGCCTACCCATCAATACGAGTAGTTCATTCGCCTGCGGGCGACACTTTCCTCCACACCCATTCCCTCTTTGCCTGCCTTTTAGCCCAGCTTTGACTTTGATTTTGACTCTTAGCTTGATTTATGTTTCGTTGTCCAGATGATTGATCGATTTCCTCCTCAAGTTTACTCTCATTTGTTTGGCCATAAGTGTGGTCCGAGGTCCACCAGTTGTTTGACTGCCAGATTACACATTTTTAACATTCTTTGTGGTTCGGAAAACTGTCTTTGTTTCCAAATCTACTTAGTAAATGTGAGCTTATGCGTTTTCTACTCTTGTGTGCAAAATGTTGCCAACAAATGTGGTTGGAAATCAAATTATTTCGTATCTCTCTCTGGAAATGTCCTTATATTTTGCTTAAAGTCGAAGATATTAGTTTTCAAACTAAGGAATTCCATTTTAAATGCAGCAAATATCTTATCGAAAGTTATCTTCCAACAAAATCTAGAAGATTCCCATTTAACACTGTGGAAAGTAAAGCCTATTTAAAGAATATTTAACATTCCTTCATAACTTTACAAGTTCTGTCGATTTTGATGGTTTAAATTGAACATATTTCAATACCAGAGTGTCATCTTTGATTTCTCTCAAATGAAAACTTTTCCAGCACGTTTCCCATAAAAAAGAAACTTCCCAGGAGTTTCCCTCGCTGTCGACTTCTTCTTCAACTCTTTCGCTGGCACGTTTTGGTAATTATTCAACCTGATTACCAGACCAGGACTCGTAAAACTTTATGTTCAAGTTTTATCTGTTTCCTTGGCGGTTTGGCTTTTTTTTTCCAGCCAAGATTTAAGCAAATTTTGCGTGACTTCTCCGGGGAGTTAGTGGCGTTTATCAATTAGGGAATACGACGAGGTGTACGTGTGCGTACTGGCACCCTGGAATCCACATCCACATCCAGAAGTTCTCGCCCACTGGAGCATAAATGATTTCAACAATATTTCACTTAAAAGATTCAAATCGCGCGCAAAAGAAAGGCAAGAGACAGCGAGAGAGAGGGAGAGGGAGAGGCTGCAAAGAGCGAGACAACAATGAGTGTAAAGCATAACAAGGGGGGGGGGGAAAGGGAAAATATATAAATACGCATACGACAAGTGAGGGGGGACTGGGGACTGGGGAACGCACGCGACAGAAGGAAACGGATACGCTCGAAGGGGTTGCAAACAGATTCAAAATTTCCAACCACATATGACAATGCTCCACGGAGGCGCCCCACCATGCAGCACAGCAACCCACCGCACCCCACCCCTCGCCCATGGAGTGGCTCCCTCCGCGCTGGAGGAAGGGGAATGGCCAACAGAAAAAATTGAAATTTACTTGAAAAGAGGGAGCCCAACTAACAGTCGGGATTTTTTCCGCTCCTAGCGGAAGGAAGTGCCGCAACCCGTGAACAACGGGGAGAAGCGGCGGCGAGGAGGGGAGAGTTAGAGAGCACCAAAGGGGGGGGATATTGTCGTCCTTATGCCAAGGGTCGTCAAGCGCGAACATTTGCATAATCAAATAATAAAAATTTGCATAATTTTATTTTTTACGATACGCATTCCACACTCTTTCTCTCTCCCTCTCTCTCTCTCTATCTCTCTGTCTCTCTGTGGAAACGAAGGAAGCAGAAAAGTTTTCAGTTTCAATTTGTGTTTTGTCTGTGCCGCGACATTATACATTATAGCCAACGTTATCTGGCCCGACCTTCCCTCCCCTTTCACGCTCTCTCTCTCTCTCAATTCCAGTTCCATAAACACAAAATGGTGTCAATATTTATTGGCGAACCTGTTTCTTATCTCCGCCCGCGTCAAGACATTCAAATTTGCAACTTTTAACTATTAAAAAACAAACTTTTTCTTGGCTCTATCTGAAAATGTTTTCATCGTAAATTTTCCTTGGTTGCCCATTAATAGTTGGCCAATTGTGGGGGGCGGGGGGTGGACTGCAGCTGATGAATGAATCAGTTTGCTATCTTCAATTTGTTTTGAAAAGTTTTCAGATTCATTGAAATCGATTAAAACAATGCGAATATTTTTAAAGACCTCGCAAAACAAAGAATGTGGCTTGATGGATTGCTAGCTGGCATTTGTATCCCTCTTTCAGACACTTATCTTAACTCTTTTGGGAGTGTCTTAAATCTTTCCAGAGATCCTTAAGTTCGCTTTCATAGAAAACACAGAGTTTCACTGGCATTCGCGCGGCCCGTATGACTATTTATGTATCTACTCGTATGGATTCATACATACGCCCCCTCAGCACACTAAACCCCATCTCGGAAACCCCAAAACCCAAAGATGATATCCCCACATTTATGGTTCATGTTTGTTTTTTGTGTGCCAGTCAACAGTTTTTTACCGCACACCTTTTTTAGAGCAAAGTCGCTGGCGAAATATTTAGCATGTCAAATGACATATTTGTGGGGTTCCAGCTTTTTATTTTGGTAGAGACTGTGCCAAGGATGTAACTGTCTTATGAGGTTTCTCCTGCTCCTCCTCCGCACTCTCTCTCTCTCTCTGTGTCTCTGTACCACCTGGCATATGTGTGGTTGTCGCTGTATTGCTGCCATTTTTGCCGTTTTGTGCTTCATTTATCACTTGGCGGCAGGGATTTCCATATACTCAGCATATTCGCCATGATATATGGCCTGGTGGAGTGCTTAACCCGGCCAGAGTTCAGACAACGTGAACGTTTATCCCTGGGGTAGTGTGTCACTTGTTCGATGACAAGTCACCACCCCAACCCCCATCCCAATCCCAGGCTCCAGTTTCTGTTCCATCTCCATCTCATGTCCTCTGTCCTCTGTCCCCCTGCTATCCTCACACATGGTGTAATTTAGATAAGTGGCCATTCTTCATTTTAATGCTCATAATTTCATAATGTGTACACCCATATGCAGGACCCTTCCAACAACTGCCCCCCCTCCATGGAATGGAATATTCCAAATTAAAATCGTACATTAGGAGAAAACAGCCACCGTGGGTAGGAGGAGGAGGAGGGGGTGGGGCTGGCCGGGGAGGGGTGGGGAGGAGAGAACAACATGGTCAGCGTCGTGCGTTTGGTTATACCATTTATTTTATTTGGCGAGAATTTGTGTGTGTGTGGGGTTTTTTTTGTTGTTTTTGCGAGTCCAGCGGCACCTTTCACGGAATATGAATGGAGCATCCACACATCCCCACATGAATATGGATATGGAACACTCGCGATTCGTGTTTTTTCCACGTTGTTTCGCTCTGATTTACGAGCCATAAAAATAAAAGTTAACTTAATTAAATGGTTTTTGGCTTTCGCTGAATATTTATGGATCCTTTGCTATGGTTTTACAAATGGAAAAGAATCTATTCAATGAATGGAAAGTTCGATGCCATATAGAGATATTCGGAATCTAATCTAGGGTGGAAATAGGGAGCAAAAAGTGGAATTTTCAAATTAATTTATCGAAAATCTAAGAAAGCGAATATAGGAATAGTTTAAATACGATCAGATCTCTATAAAAAGTGGAAATAGCTAACTAAATAGAGTAAAATCAATACCTAAATGAAACTATAGTGCCAAAGATTGTTTTCCATAGACTATAGCAGCTGCAGACTGATAGATTCTTATAGATTCCTTACCACCAGCCCAGGGGCTGCTTATCCACACATCCGCACCCTTCAGTCCCTGGCAAGCAGCTCAAACTAAGCATTTCAAACTTATTGCTTACTTCCACTCACTTGATCCTGGCGGCGTGGCGTCTCAAATGCATGTACTTTATGCTTCAATGGCCCCGAGATTGAGATTGAGATTGAGAGGGCGAGAGACCAGCACTTAAAGTCAGCTTAAACGGAAGACCGCAGAAACATTTCCACATAAATCAATTAGCACCCACACAACACGCCGCACCACGCCACTTCTGGGATCTCCTGCTGCTCCTGCTGCTCCTGCCTTGCGGCTTTTCGAAAATTAACTACCTGCTAAGTTAATTGAGCAAACAACGCGGCAGGCAGCAGGCGGCAGGACGAGGAGCCGCCATAAAAGTTGTGCATCGGTCCAACTAAAAAGTCAGTCCCTGGTTGTCGCTGGCTTACAACTACGATATTAATTATGCTACCCAAAGTTATGACAGCAGAAAACAGCCGCAGTCGCACTCGCAGCCGCAGCAGTCGCAGCAGCCGCAGAGTTTTGGGCCCTCCGAGAACTGCGAAACTAAAAACTGCCAACTGCCAGCCAGCCAGCCAGCGAGCGAGCGAGCGAGAGACTGCTGGCAAAAGGGAAGCGCACATCATAAATTACGGTCAGGACGTGGCCATGGATGTGCAAGGATGTTGCTCTGCTTCTGCTTCTGGTTCTGCTCCTGGGCCTGGGCCTGGTCCCTGTAGATGTGTCTGTCTCTCTGTGTGGCTTCGGTAAGCCGCCGCCTGTCTTCTGGGCATGGCAAACAGCTTCCATGCATCCAAAAATATTCGGAAAAATTCAATGGAGCCGGCCTGCTTCTCCTTCGCATCCTCCTGTACGGCTGTACGGCACAAAGGTATCCTGGCACGGTACAAAATGGCTACCGCATCGCACAAAAAGTGTCATGGCGCATGAAAAACTTCCTGGACTGGTGGCTGGGCCTCCCAGACTCCCAGCCTCCCAGCCTCGTTCTCGTCGTCGTCCTCGTCCTCGTACTCATCCTGGACTTGGATCTGACAGAGAGCCAACGGCAAACGCAACCGCAAAACAATGGCTGGCAGGCCGTGCCAGGAGTGGAGCTCCTCCGCAGTTTTCGGCAAATGAAAGTCGCATTGTCAGGCTCAATGTTTCCGGTCGGCTCATGGATGTCCTCGGCTCCAGTTCCAGTTCCAGCTTCAGTCTCTGTTTCGGCCTCATTCTCATCCTCATCCTTAGCTGGTGTCTCCTCCTCCTCCTTCTACGGTGACTGTGGCCTGAAACAAAGCGCATCCGTTTGGCGAAAATTGAAATGACAAAGTTCAAAGTTTAAGCGGCTTGGCTGTCAGTATTTCTGGGGCTCTTATAGTGGCTCTCATTCTCTCTCTCTCACACACAAGGAGTCTTTGGCCAGGGATTTAATGCCGCCTACCCCACAAAAGCTAATCGTACAACCCAACGACGCGTCGATTGCAGTGGCAGTTGAAATTAAAAACGCCTGGGAGCAAGTGGAAATTAAATTGCCTGCAGTTAAAAAACACTTTGGCCGGGCACCCGCAAACAACCAACAACCAACACCGAACGACACCAAACGACACCGAACGACAACAACAACAATGTCATAAAAGTCAGCTCCTGACACGCCTCCCAATGGCTGCTCCCCACCAAAATATTTGCATACATTTAAGTGCAGATGAGCAGAAATCACTCATACGCACAGGGGATCCATTACAACGGGGTTGAGCGTCTGAGGGTGGCGATGGGAGCGGATGGGGCGGAGCCAAGGCCCTGGGCCCGGGCTTACTCCAGCTGTCTGATTTTGATACCCTCTAAAAGGGTTCCTTGACTCTGTATGGACTGAAGATTGAAGCTGGAAAGCACTCCACCGAGTGCTCTCTGGAAAATTGGTCACTCAGTACCTTGCTTTTTTTTCTGCAGACTTTCGGAACCAACAAGATTGGGTTACATTACCATAACATACGCGTATGTATATCATCTTATAATTTCCGTAGCTCTCGCGGGAAGGATTTCCCTGAAAGCTTTACTCATTTTAGTTTCATGGATGGACCATCCTATAGCTATATCATACAGCTTCCATAGAAAAGGGTATTTAATGCTTCGACTCCTATGGCAGGGAATTCCCTGCCGTCTTGTTGTTGCCTGTGCTATTATAACGGTATTTGCATTGTGTTTTAAACGTATTTGAACACGATGTCGAGCTGGTTACCCATCCGGGTATTTGCGCTCCTCTCTCTCTCTCTCTCTCTCTCTTGCTCTCTCTCTGTTTGCATTGGATGCTGATGAGGTTTGAGGCGGGTGGGGAGGGGGGGGTTGGCCCACCGCTTACCAAATGAGCAGGCAATTTATTTACGGTCAAATTGCGAGGTTAGGCAAAAGGAGGAAAGGCAAACAAAGCGACGCAGGTCGCGATGCGCGATGGGAGTCCTGCTGCTGCTGCTCCAGCTCCGACTCCTGCTCCATTCGGTGGGCGTAGAAATGTGATAAATATGAAATGTGATTATGGCTGCTATTATGTAGCACCCACCATGATGATGAGGCTTATTATGTGGAGTTGCCTCCGCCAGAGTTGCGGTTGCCCTGGGCGTCGTTTTGAGTGAGTGGCTGTCTGTCCTTCTGTCCTTCTGTCTGTCTGTCGGTCTGCCAGCCGCCTGCCCTCGTGCCGCAGTCCTAGTACTTTTCCGAGCCGCCTCTTGTAAATGAGGAAATGTGATTTTGACGATGTGTTTGCTTTACGGCAAACTGAGTTTCATGTGAGCGCCGCGGCCGGGGTTCTCCGCCGGGGCCTGTGGGTGTACGGCGGAAGTTGTAATTGTTTTTAAAGGAAGTTGGAATTGCTCATTGGGGAAATGCGTAAAATAAATCAACGGCAGATGAGTAAAAGTGGGAATATGGAAGTGAGATATACTTTCAACATTGAAATAATAGTTTTCAAAACTTTGCCTGTCCCCAAACGTGTTTATATCTGGCTATTACATCCCACCGACTTTGCGTTAGAAATTCCCCCCTACTTGTTTCACTAGCTGCCCCTCTCAGTCTGTTTCGTCTCAATAAAATGATTGGGATTGACTTACGGATCATCGACCCAAAATTAGGTAGAATTCTGATCTACCGAATATTTCTTGGTCTTCATCTGGCGACTCTAACCTGATTCTTCCATCTATGCAACACGATTATTCGACTGAAACATCTGTGGGTCATGTAAGCCCGATTCGCTATATTATGGGTAGGATTTTGGATTTAGTTTCTTGCTAGCGATACATCGAATACTCTGGCCAGTAGAGAACCTGAAGACCCTTCAACCCTGCCACACCTGACATCGATGTTCAGTTGTCTTCCTGTGGTAACATCAAAACTATCCAATAATATCCTTCACTATTATCGCTTAATGGCATTAATGCCGATAACTATCGAGATATTGCTGATCTATTCGCTTTATGCTTTCAGCTTTGCTGCTCTCTTGCTTCTATTCTTACCTCATCAACAGACTTCTATCCTACAAGGGAATTGTCCCAAGCTGAACTTGAGATTAGGAACCCAATTAAAAACTATAGTCTCTGAATCCTCAGCATACTTTATTTAACCAACTTTTGTATTAGAATATATTCCGATTTGCGTTCTTCAGAACACCTTTTGGCAGAACCTCCCAATGAAAAATCTCTGAAATCCGACTCAAGGACTCCCCCAAGCAGTTTGCTTGCCACCTCTACACCTTTCTGCTTGTGTGGTTCCCCCCAATTTGCACAGAATGTATTCCCCAGATATGGTTCCCCTCGTCCTGGGAAACAAGGAAGCAAGGAGAAGAAAAAATGTCTTTATCAAGTGGCAAGCAGCGAACACAAAGCCATAAAATGCTAATCCCATCATGGGAACAATGAGCAGAGCGGATCGGAGTAGAACGTTTGCCGTTTAGCGATGCCATCAATTGATACATCAGTTGATAAGGCAGGAAGACGTCCTGGGAGAATCGTGTGGCTGTGTGCGGCTCTGTGGCACGGGGCTAGCAGGATTTGGCCACGCTAAATCAACGCGATTCGCTGTGGCTCATTTGAGTGCAACGGCGAGGCACAGACACAGACAGAGACGACGCCACCGCCACCACCCAAGGAATTCGTTGCGCTTTGTAGGAATTTGCCATGCTACACATATTCGTGGCTCATGGGAACTGTGGCAAGAGCCCAGCGAGGGTTGTCTCCCCCCTGCCCCTGCCCCCGCCGCATGAGTGTGGAAATATTGAAATTCGAAATTCATTTTTGCCAAAAACTGCACGAGCACTTGATGATGGGTTACTAGAAGTCAGCGTCTCGGCCCGTTGTGCCACTTTGCATTAGTCGCGCCGCACAGTGGGGACGCAGGCGAAATTGTGTGGTAAAAATCAATTGTTTCAGCGAGTTGAGCTTCCAGGAAATGGAATATTTAGTTATTATATGCAAATAAGTAGAAATGTTTATAAAATTGTTCGTTTTATTATTATAACTACAAATCAATTTAAGTATCATATTGTATGTTAATTCCTAATTGAAGAATTCCTTACAGTATTATCATATCAAAATTACATACGAAAAGGACTTCTCTGCTGTGGAAATAAGCTTATGTTTATTCATAGTGCATATATGTATGACGTATGTACATTCATACATATGTACATATGTCATCAGGAGATTTCATGACAAGAAGTTATAATTTTTGCAAGCTGAAATGCCCGAAGGTCCCATTGTACGGCGCCTGGTCAGGACAACCCCGGGTTTTGGTTTTACAAGGCCTCCTCCATCTTGTTCCCAGTTCCCAGACCCATCTCGTCTCAGTCAGCTCATTAGCGTCGGCGTTGGCGTCGGCGTCGACGACGTTGTAGTTTTTGTGGCCGCATCTAATTGCTGCATGCGGCCAACGCATCCAAGTCCCAATCCCAATCCCAGCGAGCCCGCGACTTCAGCTTCACTGCGCTAACAAGTCGAACATATTCTCTCCTCTACTCACATATGGCGTACGCCTTCGGCCCTGCATCTGCCCGCCGCGGACTGGTCTAGTGGTTTTTCTAAGCCTGGGAACCTATGTTTTTCGGTCTGCTCTACAAAGGGAATAGTGGGTCGGGCTGGAACGATACTCTTAGGGTATGCAGAATCAACAGTTATGCAATTGCTCAAAAGGAAGTGTTGAAAATATCCCCAACGCCACTAAACCTAATGGGAACAACGTTTCCCTTGCAAAATGCAGTATTATCGGGTTTTTGGTCTAAGAAACTCTACAAAGTCGGAGTCCAAAGAGTCGCCGCAAAAGCTCCAGTATTTGAAACAAATTAAACTAATCTTGGGATGATAGAATACGATAGCAGCGATGACAGAATATCTTTAGTTTGTTCGGGCCTAAGGACCATATACTGATATACTGATGGGTTTTTTGCAATGATTCAAATGCAGCCACAAGAGGAAGGAAAAATAAAGTTAAATATCCAATCCATTTTGTATAATTTTCCATTTGTCCAAATCTTATAAAGAAATTCCATTTTGCAGGTATTACAAATGCATTTATTAAGTTCTTCCACGCGAGTATTTGATAAAAGACAGACCGGAATCGTTGGCACAAAAACAAAAACTAATTTCAATGAATTGCATATTTGGAAACATTTAATTCGCATTCCATGCCCAAGGACCCATCTTTCACGGGGATAACTGTAGGTAGGTTTCATTGGCACAAGAAAACAATTCAATTTGGATTTGCATAACATTTAGATTTTTATTGAAACATTCAGCCACACATTGAATGCTGAGATTAGCAGATCTGCAACTTATTTCAAATATTTTACAATGATTGGAACCAGAGAACGTTTCGGTTCCGCAAAGACTGAGTATTCATAGACATAGACATAGAGAGAGGCTATTTAAAAAAAATTGCACTACATTTAGGGCTACAAAAAAAAAAGTAAAATTAATATCACAATAGAGAAGGGGCGTTACGGGCACAAAAACGATGACGGCTGGGCTGTGGGGGGTGGTGGTGGTGGTGGTGGTGGTGGGGGGTCTCTTGAGAGTCTTAAAAGTATCCGAAAAAATGCTTGGATCATTTGGGTACTCCGCCCATTCGCCGTCCGGGCGGTGTGCCTCCGACCACATTGATGATCTCATTGTCGCTGGACTCCTCCAGCTGGGGCTGATGGTCACTGGCCTTGTCCTGGTGGGCCGTCATGTGCCTGGTGAGATGATGCCGCTCGCGGAACGTCTCCTGGCAGACGGGGCACCTCAGCTTCTCCTCACGCTTGCGGCGATTGGGATCGCAGGCCACCTCGCTCTTGTGGTGGGAGCGCATGTGGTAGACCAGGTCGCTGGTCATCCGGAAGCTAATGTTGCACTTGGCGCACACATTCTGTGCGGTCAGGGTGAAGGTGGAGGCCAGTGTGGGCGGGATGAGCGTGGAGAGAATCGCAGCTGCTGCAGGGTTCTGCAGGGGCTGCGACACGGCAAACGGATGCGGAGGCGGCCCGAATCCCGGGTATGCGCCATGCAGAAACTCCGCTGGCGGACCCGACGGTGGGGAAGAGGGCGTCCCCGGTCCTCCCCCACCGTTGGTGTGGCCACCCGGTCCTGGGGGACGCGTGTAGAGCAGGTGCTGCTTCAGCCGATGCTGGGCCTGCAGCGCCTGCATGGGATTCACCGCCTGAAAGGCCCCGTTGAACTGGTACTCTGGCCGAAAGTTGTGGTACACAATCGGATTGGGTGGCAAGGGGTTGGCGACATGCGGCGGACCCACACTGCCCACACTGCCGCCGCTGTTGGTGCGTGGCGGTGGCGTCACCAGCGGCGGACTCATCGAATGGCAGCTCAGTTGATCCGGGCTCAATGGAGCGGCGCCCACATCCACGGGCGACTCCAGGCGCGATGTGGTCGAAGGTGACGAGGATGTGGACAGCGAAGAGGAGGCCACCTTGGTGAAGGCGCTGCGCATTGGCGGCGGTGGCGAGGCCGTGGCCTCGGGGGAGTCCACCAGCGGTATGACCAGAGTGGGATCGTCGTACACTCGCGGCGAGCGGATGCTCAGCTGGGGATAGCGCTGACGCGCCTCCAGCAGGCTGATGTACTCCATGGCCGCCGGCGATGGTGGCTGCGAGGAGGCGCCACGCGGTGACAGGTCTGTGGGATAGTGGTTCATCTGCTGCTGCTGTTGCTGTTGCTGCAGCTGTTGCTGTTGCTGCAGCTGCAGCTGCTGGTGGTGATGGTGGTGTTGCTGCAGTGCCTCCTGGAGACGGGCCTGTTTCTCGGCCTGCTTCTGCTTGATGCGCTCGTCGGGCATCATCAGAAAGGCCACATCAAAGGCGCGCTTCAGTGTGGTCTTGCCACCTGGTGGCGATGTGGGTGTCTCATTGTTGTTGTTGTTGTTGTTGTTGAGATTGGGTGTCTGTTGGAGCTGGTGTTGGTGTTGGTGGTGCTGCTGCTGCTGCTGTGCATGGTTCTGCTGCAGATGCTGCTGCTGCTGCTGCTGGTTGTGGTGTGGCGAGGATGTGGAGATCCTCAGCTCCGTGTGCTGGGGCGGCGTGGAGCGACGCGAGCCAGGATTCGCATGCGACGGCAGGCTATCCATGAGCAAATTCATCTTCACTTGGCTTTCAACTCGATTCTCGATTCTCGTTTCTCACTGGGCCTGGGCTTTCGTTCCGTTCCGTTCCGTTCGATTCGAATTTCCAGCTTCGACTGCTGGCTGCTCGCAATCTGTTCCTCCTTAAGTACCCGCCACTTGCCACTTGCCACTTGCAACTTGCCACCACCCGAATCAGTCCAGTTGAGATTCTCGTATTCTCATATTGTCCCATTCAGATAGCGAGAGTTCTCCGCACTCTCGCGGCACTCGGCCCATCTGTCCAGATTCTGCACGGAGTCTGTTCAGATTCTGCCTCTGCCTCTGCCACTGTCGGAGAGTACGGACACCCTTATGTCACGGCCTCTCTCTCTCTCTCGCTCTCTCTCTCTCTCTCTCTCTCTCTCTCTGTCACTCTCAGCCTCCCCCTCTCTTTCGTGGCCATCCATCCCTTTCTGTCGCACTCTCTCTACTTTTCTCTGTCTCCGGTTCCATCTGCTCTGGCAGTAGGCAAACATATTCTGTGGTTTTATTGTGTGAGGCACAAGCCGCGCCGCGGCACGGTGCCTCCTGGTTGGCTGGCGTCCGCGCCAGGGCAGGCTTCTCCCAAAAAGATTCTCATTTTACCTAAATTGTATATGCGGCATGGCATAGTGGTGCAAAGATAGTACGGAAGCAAAGGAATTTTAGTAAAATGACTGATTGTCTGGCAGAAAGTTGAATCCTCTTCGAGCGTAAGACCACTAACTGGATTAATGGGAGGATCAACAGCAATCAACTCCCACAAACTGTGCAAAGAAGTGACTGAAAAACATAATAAATAAATATGTGTATGATGCAACAACCTGCTTCTGTTTTGATATCGTTAGGAAAGGCGCGGCAGTCGATGGGATACCCTGAACGCGAATATCGATATCGAATCTATGCAACTCTGGCCTGGCTCACCCCTTTCCAGCTGTCACATGAGTGTCGCATAAGTTTCTGGAGTTCAAGGCGCGTCCAGTCAATAGCGAGATCTTCGTTGCACTTTAATTGCATTCGCGATGGGACACCTCTACCAGGAGCACCCTGCTGCTTGCCCATGCAGCTACTGCGGACGCCATTCCCGCGCAATTACTTTGATCGACAGTGTGCAGGGGCGTCTGCAGCGTCTGGAAGAAATGTTGGAATTTCTCCATATTGTTGTACGGTTCAGCCCTTCCAATGGGCCACAGTCTTTGGCTATTTGCCACCGGTGCAAGCTCCGTTTCGAGAATATGTACTACTCCCTCCAGCATTTCGATGAAACAATACCCAATCTATATGATTAAAATAGCAAACATTCGCCGAAAGAATGCACTAGGAAGTGGATAAGATTAATGCACACACACACAGAAGCAAACAGCAAGAAGAAGAAGGATGAAGCAAAGAAACGGGAAAAAAACGCACACACACACACACACACACACAGACATGCATGCATAGCAGCACACCAGAAGAGAGAAATCACACATTTGTGGACACCTTTCCCAGGCCGAACTGGAAGCAGAAGCAGAGATGAAGCCACCAACACAAACCAAAGCCACGTCGACCTTGGGAGAAATGAAAAATAAAATGTAAAACAGAGTTTTTAAAACTAATTCGTTGTTTGCATTTCTACACCAAATATTCCAATTTTCACTCTCTTTTTGGGCGCCTTTCGTCCCACTGTGCAGCTGCTTGGTGTGGTCGAAAGTTCGAAAAAAAAGGGGCGGCGCTTGATGTCTGTCTGTCTCTCTCTCTCGTTTCAACCCTCGATACAGCTCTGGCCATGGACATGCTGCGCTTGCCCTCTCGCTCTGCCTGCTGCCGTCTCTGTCTGTCGTCCGCTGTGTGGCATGGATGGCTGTTGTGATTTCCTTGTTGCAAGTGTTTCCGAACAGGTTGTTTTTGTCGATTTTTTAGCAGCGCCAGCGCCAGCGCCAGCGAGATTGAGATTGTGTGAATATGTGGCCACTGGCCATGTTTTCTGTTGTTGCATGAGTGTATTTGTTGCTCCCGGTTTGGATTTTGAGTATATGCTGCGCGTAGCTTCTACATATTGCTGCCCCACACACACACACACACAGACACACACACATACAGACAGACAGACAGACAGACTGTGGATAGGATCCGCTACGTTCCCCTACTCTTGCATCGCCCCTAGTACAGGGCCGCCGACTGTTGAGCGCGGCAAGATTTTGGGGGCAGCAGCTAAAATATTTATTTGTCAGTTACATATATAGAAAAACTTTCCCCCAACTGTCCAGTAAATACGCTAGTATGTACATATACGGAACGATGCTGGATGCTGGACAGCAAAAATAACAAATTTTTGGTATGTTTTCCGCTCGTTTTTCATCTCGTTCTGTTCCCTCGAACATTTCATACCCTCTTTTGTGATGGGAAATTGCATGTTTCGAGCCTCCAAGAGGACGACAGGTCGAGATCTTCGCCTCTGTTCGAAAACCCTGGAAAATGAAGGAAAGTAATGAAAACTTTGGTCATTAAATACTTATATTGGTAGTGTGTTTAGAAAGGATTCCTTCCATTTACATATTGGGGGGTAGCTTAAAGTCGAAATGTGCACATATTCGCTCTGATTTCTTTTGGCTTTGTTGCATCGCAGTACCCCAGTGTCCGGGCAGACAGGATGTGAGGATGTGGCCAGTGCCGGGACAAAATATGTGTCTGTTATGGTCAGTCGTGGAGCAGGTTTACACAGACCCCTCCAGCCCCCTTCCCCGTCCCAGACACATACGTACAATTTATTTAAATGTCGCTTCTTTTGTTGCACTTTCTGCTGTTGCTGCTGCTGCTGTTGCTGCTGCTGCTGCTGTCGTTGTTGCTGCTGCTGTTGTGTCTGCCACAGTAGCAGCAATTTAATGTTTGCATATTTTCAGGTGCTAATTGTTCCACTTTCCATATGAGTTGCATTTTTAATTAAAATTTATTGCCTCTCTCGCTCTCTCCGTCTCTCTCTCTCTCTCTCTCTCTCTCGCTCTCTCCATGGGATGCATTTTGGAGCCAGAAAATCTGGCTGGCCGCCATGTTGGCTGTCGACGAAATGAATATTAAACACATGATTGCTTTCGGCCATTGCCATTTCATTAAAAATATTGTTTAGTTTATATTTAATTAATTGCCCAAGCGAACAGTTCAAGCCGAAGCCATAAGCTGATGTGATTAATGACCGATAAAGTATGGCTGATATATGTATTTTGGAAGGAGAGGAGCAATTCCAGAATCAGCATCAACATCATTTCGGAACATACTTTATATAGCCGAAATTTCAAGCCTTCAATCAATTCCTTGATATCTGTGAAATATGTTCGATTTTTTCCATAGATTTGCCCCGATAAAACCTTAAAAAGATAAACCCAAATGATAAGATCTTAAAATTAGATCAAAAGATGTTTAGTTATAGATAGAATCTATCATATCCTTCGGCTATAATCAAACTGTTTTGAATGCAATTTCCTCAATCCATTAGATATTTCTTTATTGATTATCCCCCACCCCCATTGTTGAATATCCACATATGGGACACGTGACTGCAATTTGAAGTCAAGTGAAAATCCCAAAAAGATTCGGCCGCACATTGCGAGTAAATATTTTCCGTGAAAATTAACACAAATCCCCGATATACAAATCGATGCAGAAAATCTTTACAAAAACCCAATTGCTAATCTACCCCTGAAGATCTGTGAAACTAGTGCTATACCATTTTGGCTTGTCACTCCGAGTAAGGGTTTGCCAGGGAAGGGGATGGATGGATGGATTGTTGGGTTGTTGGGTTGGCTGTTTGGCTTGGCCCCTGTCGATACATCAAACTGCCAAGTGACAAAGTGATTCCCCTCGTCAGAGACAAAGCGCAAAAAGGCGTGAAATTGCCTTAGTGTGATTAAGTCAAGCCAACAGAGAGATAGAAAGGGAGAGAGGGAGAGAGAAGGAGACCACGAATAGACAATAGAAGAGATAATAGAAGGGGAAAAGCGGAGAAAGCAAATTAAAAACTGAGATTACCATCACCAGCGACTAAAGCTTAGACGTTGCTGGAGCTACGTGCTCCTTATGCCGACTCCTGGCATCTTCCTGGCGGGTTTTAATTACCCAAAGAAGATAGCAGGATGGAAATGTAAATGGTAATTGCCTCAACTTTAGCGTTGTCGCAGGACCGTTCATTCCGGAGACAGCAGACACCTTCTCCGCTCGTGGATGTTAATGCGCTGCCTGTCTCCCATAATCTCGCTGGTTTGTGGGATACCAGGACGAAACAGCTTCTTGCTGCCTGGCACTCTCTGGCACTCTCTGCGAGTCTTCTACTTCTCCTGTGTGCCAGTGGACTGCATCCTGCACATCCTGCCACCCCATCGAAGTGGAGGAGTGGAGTGGAGTGTCCCAGTGTCCCAGTGTCCCTGGAGTATGTAACGAACTAAAACTTGCGTCTGAGTTCCTGCTCTGGATCCAATCAAGTGCTTTTCGCGCATTAAATAAAAATTGGAATTGGATTTCATGTGAGCCAGAGACGGAACAGGGTAGAGAACCTAATTGTATGAGGGTTGGAGGACAGGAACTGGGACTGCGACTGGCACTGGGAGGATTGGAAAACTGTAGCAGCATTGGAAGAGTCAGAGCCAGAGCCAGGAGGGTGGCTGGCCTTGTTTCACCCGCCCCTGTTCCTGTTCCTCCTCCTGTTGCTGTTGCTGTTTGTTTAAATACCGTGAATAACATGTGGTTTTTTCAAAGCATATGGCAAGGACTTTGTCACTATTAAGGAGCCGTCTGGCCCCGGCCTGTCCTTCAGCCTCGTTGCAAATCCTCCAATTAGACTGTCATTCATTTAAACGGATTAAAAATGCGCGCGAACGAGGGTCGTCGCCTGCTCTCTAACAAGGCCCGCGGGCCATCGAATGGTGGCACAGCCACAGCCACAGCCACTGCCACTGCACCACTGTTGTTGGTGTGTCTCTTGTGGTTGCCTCGGGTTAGACATAGTCGGATTAGAGCTCTTGTTTTGGTTAGAAAATCGCCCGATGACGATGTCTCGATTCAATTGCTGCGTTCCGTTCTGTGCGTCCATCCAATCAGCATGGCACGCCACGCCACGGCACGCCACGAGACGCCACGAGACGCACTCGCTCGCAATCAGTAAACTTTTTCTGCTGTCATATGCAAAATGCCAACGAGCCAAAGAACCGCAATTGCACCTGCCCCAGTGGGTGGTGTGGGTGGTTGTTGGTTGTTTGTGGGTGGCTTTGGGGCAGACTTTATCTAAAATGCTCACGCTTGAGAAGCTTTCAATCGAATGCGGCATAAATATTTATGTGGCTGTTGCTGTTGCTGCTGTCATGGCAATATTTTCCCCAAGAACACACACACACACACGCACACACACACATTCGCAGAACCATCGTAAAACAATAACAGAACTCGCAACAGTTGCCAAGTGTTGGTCTCCAGTTTCTGGATAAGCATAATGTCAAGAGCTCTTCAGCTTGCGCCTGAAGCGGTAGCAGGAACCGGGAAATCGGTAACGGGAACAGGAACAGGAACATCCACTTTGGGTCCTTAAACTTTGAGTACAAAGTGGGTTATAGGAGATTTGCTAGAGAGCTTGTCAAAGAGAACCTTGGGAGCTTATTTCACGATCTATTCAGATCAGTGATCACAGAGGAATGCTATGAGAAGGGATACCCGACAAATCAGGCCACAACGCCAAACCAATGTTCTTCCGAAAAGGGTATACCTCCTTCGCATACACCCTCCAGGCAATGCCCTTCTTGTTAAACATATTTATAGGAAAAACATGCAACATTTGGCGGATTCTACTCCGTCCAGGCTGGCGGATGTGCAGCGTATGCTCAGCGAAGCTGCACAAATGAAGCGACCGCCAAGTCACCACCAGACGACACCGTCATTACCACCAGTTGCCACCACCCTGCCTGCCTGCCAGCCTGCCTGCCCCAACCATTTCCACTCCCAACTGACCCGCATTTAAAGTTGCTCAATACGTTTTCTGGTGCCATAAATTGTGACCCTGCCCTCGGTCCTGGAACCTGTTCCATTGTCTCTGTTCTGTCTGTTTGCCTCTCTGCATGTCTGTCTATATGTCAGGGCGGAATCGGCGTCGGCCTCGGACTCGGAATCGGCTTGCGAAATCAGATCTAATCAGAGTGGAATGCACTGGCACTAGCACAGTTCCAATTGCGAGGAGTCCAACTGTGCGGCATCAGGAAATGATGAAAACTACCCTTTAATAAAGTATGGTATGGCCGCTCTTTGAGCGACACACACACAGCGCAAACATCTGTGCAATTTCGACAATACGCGCTGTAACAAGGACCCGCGAAGGTCCTTTGCAGTCCCAGCCCTCGTCAGCGTTTAAAAAGTGTTTAGTTTATGGTCCATTGATGGCTTTGTTAACTTGCCGAACGGCTCGCGCCGCTGCACTCCACTCCACTCCGCACCACACCATGGCACTCCCCGCTCCTCATGAATCCTCAATTCTCTGTCGATTGCAACCCCGCCGGATACTCTCCTCTCCGTATTCCGGAATCAGCACTCTCCACACACTCTCTGCACCTTACGTTTTTCGACATTTACGATCTGTCCGGGGCGGTACAGCACATAGGGTTCTCTTGTGATGCCGCTGCTCTGGCAGTCTGCCTTTAATTATGCTGAAAACCACAAAATGCTGTTAGTGCAGCATTTTTCGATTCCAATTTGGGAAAAAATGCTGACATATGCGTTGGAAAATGCGCGACGCCGCGGGTTTCCCCAGTTGCCAATGAGACTTGCACTGGGACTGGTACTGGTACTGCGACGGGGACTACGACTCTACAGCTCTCAGTTCTCAGTTTCTAGTTTCCATGTTCCCGTGGGTGCCTTCCGCTCTTTGACTCTCTGATTGGAACTGGTCCATGGGCTGTGTGATAAGCATCGCGTGCCTGTTTCCTGTTTGCTGTCGGCTGTCTGGTGCCATCCCTTGACAGACTGACAAGTGAGTTGTCGATCTAATGTGGCATCAGCATATGCTGCCCTTTGGGCACATACCATACCAAACATACCAAACCAACCATCCATGCATCGATCAGTTGCGGTTGCAGCAACTCACCAAATTGACTTCATTTTAGATGGATCTGCGATTTGCCATTTGCGATTTACATTTATTTTTTAATAGGAGTTGGGAGGCCATTCATTTGAGCTCTGACAAAGGAGGGTGGAGATTGCGATCTGCGATCGATGTACCCCTAGGGACATCCCATTAGGATAAGCTTAAATTGTGTATTTAGTTATTTTTCTTTGAATATTTGGCATTCTGTTTAAGTTCCTCAAACAGCCAATGGTTTATCCAGCCTCCTCCATATGAATCCTCTCCAGTGTTTGCCCTCCTCCGCTTTATCCTTCAAACAGTCGATAATTTTTGCTGGGGCTTTGAGTGCTCATCGAATTTTCATAACATTAGTTCTGCGGCTGCCAATTCGTCTGCATTATCATATGTAATGACTTCGTTCGTTGATTTCGTTTGCCTCCGATTCAAGTTCAAACACCTTGAACAAATATTTTACTTTGTTCAGCATTTGGGGCTCCTGGCAACCTCCTGGCACCCTCCTCCTTCCTGATACGTCCTGCTCCTTCCGCCCTACTTCCAATCGAATCTTGAATTAATCATGCGGAATAAATTTACTCTACATTTGCTGCTGCTCTTGGAGGGAGCTTCACTTAAACGAGAAATGATTTCGATAAGGAATCACTGAGAATACACCACCAGAGCTCTGCGTGGCTCGGCTCCTCCTCTTGCTAATTGAATTAAAATTGCAATTTCAATTTCGATTTCGATTTCAATTTAAGCGATGCCGTGAAGGCTCGTACTCGTACGACGAGTACATACATAAATAATAATCTATCCTATTTAATTCCGTATCCAAAAACCAAACCCAAAACCGAATGCGAATGCGAATCCGAAAAACAGCCAAATTTATGACAGCCAGGCCAAGATTTACGCTCGTGGCTTTGGAGTTCAATAACTTTTATCGGGGGAGGGGAGGGGTTGAGGTGGGGTGGATTAGAGGCATAATACCATTGTCATGGTAATTTATGAGCTTAGTTCCCATTGTTGTCACTGTTCATTCCGTCGTTGTTGTTGCAGCTTTGCAGATTTTTGCAACATTAGCGCGGAATTATGGCATCCATTACCATTACCCAAGGATTCTCCCATATGTGCCAAGGATCTATGTATCTGTGGAGGCATTGAAGGCATGCGAGCCATCCTCTCATATGGCCAAATGGACTTTGCCAATTACATTAAACGCTGTGCAAATCTCTTCGAAATGAATTTTAAAACTGGGTCACACTTTTCACTTCTCAATTGGGTGTTAAGTGGTTGATTTGGTCCTGGTTGGGTTTCTCTGTGGTGTCTGCTTAGTGGTTTACTTATTACATATGCGCATATTTTAATGAACTGAGGGCCAGTTCTTTAGGGATGCGAAACGAAGGGATGGAACAGGAAAGAACAGGCTCTGTCTTGGGTCTACATTAAATGAATAACTTTGAGCGCATATGACAGATAACTACATACATATGTATGTATGTATGTATGATGAAATAAGGATTCCGTCTAGAATGGATGCCATGAATCTACAGATCTATAGATGCCAATATAGATTTCAATTCTGGTAGACCATTTCCCATGTCCCGACTGTACAAGTACCATTCAAGCACTCAAGCATTCAAAGTATGGCTTTGTATTCGGCAGTTTCAAAGGCTAGCTACTTATATTACTATCCCTTCTAGATTAAACCCTCTTAGTGATTAATATTATGACTTTCTCCATTCATATTTGCTTTCGTGACGATTAATTGCCAAGACAATAATGTCCCATGTCCCATGTCCAATGCCCAATGCCCAATGCGATTGCCATTGTGAGTGCCTTGAGCCCATAACAAAATACTCAAAAACATATCGAAAGATATTCGTATTCGTACACATGGTCAGGGTTAGTTCGGGGGAGTAGTACAAGTACAAGTAAAAGTAAACCAACCACCAATAGGATTATGATAATAGGCATCACTCAAAGGGACTAAGGGAGGGGAGAGTGGCAGAGGATGAGGATGAGGATTATGAGGCAAGGAAACAAGTGGATTAAGGGGTTGACAATCGGGGGAGTGGAATGTCCTGTGAGGAGGGCCTTTGGCTTTTGGGTTTTGCATTTGCTTTTATGATTATTGTCAAGATGACACGCAGCAATGGATTGTACTTCGCTTCGTACTGTTCTGTTCCAATGCGTTCTATGGGTGTTTGTTTTTTCTTCCTAATAAGTGAAATGTGCTTTTCGGACTGTGATTCTTTTCGGGGGGGGGGGGGAGTTATGGTTCGCAGCAAGTTTACAGCCCTCCCTTGGTTGTTCAGTCGACAACATTTGTCACAGGACCTCGAAGACAGTTTCAACAGTTGTTGGCGATTATCATTGTGACAGTTGCTTCTCGCTTTCGCTTTGCTTCGCTTTTGTTTCAGTTCCCTTCGCTGCGTTTTCGCTTTGATTTATGCATTTTTAAGCGGTTCGCTTATTGTTTTTGCCCATAAATATGGCCGAGTCGTAGTGCCAGTATCTTGGCGTATCTTACAGATACAATAGCCATTCAGATTCAGATTCAGCCCTTTCCTAGTTTTGGCACGCGTAATTTGTTGATTTATTGCAGGACGACAGGACGACAGGAGGACAACTGACACCCACCAAGGACCACGGACCACCCGACTACGGGACATCTTCATTAAGCAGAGCTTCCCTTTCCTCCCAAGGACTTGCCGCATAATTCGCTTACCGTTTGTGTTCATTATCATTATCCTTTTGGCATTGTCCTTAGCCTCGTTTGTCATGCTCTGTGCGTTTGCTTAAGTTTTTGCACGCCTCAACGCCTCGGCATCCTTGGCGCTCGACCACGGCGCCCCTTTTAGCCCCAGTCTCAGCCCCAGTCTCAGCCCCAGTCCCAGCTTCAGCCCCAGTCCCAGTCCCAGTGCCTTCCCCTTGCCCTTTGCCCCCCTTCCCTTCCCCCGTCCAGTGCCCAGTTGTTGGCTGTGAAAATTGAATTGAAAACGTGCTGAAGCGTTAAATGCTCTTGTGTCAACTGTTGCCAATCCCCAGCCTGAGTTGTCTGTCTGTCCCTCTGTCTTAGTGTCAGCCAGCCTGTCTGCCTGCCTGTCCGCCCTTCCGCCCGTCCACCTCCCTCTGTGTGGCCTATGTCCTGTGTGGGCGACATATGAGAATTTGTAACCTCAGCACAAGCTGCTAGAAGTTGCGGCTACGCTGGCAGTTCTCTCGACTCTCCGCACTCCACTCTCCCCCACAAATCCCCGGCCAAGTGGCAAGCGACTGGCATAATTAATTCTAAATTGCATCCGTGAAGGATTTCATTTCCAAGTTTCCAAGGTGGCCAAAAACTTGCCCCGGCTATGTGTGTCTTAAGGGATTTCGAGAAAATCTGTTCTCCGAGAACCACACAAATAGGCAGAGCGCATCTCTGGGGAAGGGATAAATACAAGTAAACATATCTGAAGTATCTTTTAGATGAAGCATAAATATGTTTTTCTCGGCTAATGCTCAGCTAACAAAGCTCCTATTGATCATTCTTCATAAATATTTAAATAAATTATTAAGATACATACATACATACACATACGAATGTATATGGGCATTTCTCTGATGTCCCACGGGACGTTCGTACTCATTTCAATGTGTAAAAATGTAAAAAAAACCGATTTTCAATATTGTTTTACCGTTATGATTTGCCACTTGACTAGCTCCATAGCTGGTGCTAAGGGCGATTTTGGGCTATAGTTCGTTTTCGAGATATTTGCAAAAAAGCAGGGTATTCGCACGGGACAAATATAGAAGTGGTTTTCGCGGCGACCAATTCAAACTCAGATTTCAGCGAAAGTTAAGGCGATATATTTATGAGAATTTCTGATTAATGTTCTGCATTGATGACTCTTTAAAATGGTTACAATTTTAAGCATGTATGGTTTGTAGTTTTTTTTTTTATTCAATTTAAGCCTCTGTCGCACGGGTCAACAATTTCTTGGCTTTATAAATGTTACAAAAATTCCGTTAACCGATATTGGGAAAATTTTGTGGGATTTTTTTTAAATAGTTCAATATGTAAGGGAGACTTTGAGGAAAACATTTTATCAAGAATTTTCTTTCTTATAGGCGAAAAAAATAATGGAAAACATGACCAAAAAATACCAAAAAAGTTCATTTTGCTAATTTTAATAGGTTT
The DNA here is from genome assembly GCA_005876895.1 of Drosophila azteca. Classification (NCBI taxonomy): domain Eukaryota; kingdom Metazoa; phylum Arthropoda; class Insecta; order Diptera; family Drosophilidae; genus Drosophila; species Drosophila azteca. The sequence goes on along the minus strand of VCKU01000014.1, from coordinate 3,918,960 downwards.
TCAGATCAAAGTTAATGAAATAATATGTCAATTAATTAAATTGGCGGATTTTCAATATCTTTTAAAAATAAAATCCCGAAAAAACTATTTTCAAATGCGATTTTATTGAATTTCAGTTTTTTGGCTTCGGTGGACCTCGTCAGAGAAATGCTCATATATTATATATATTCCTTGATTTTCCTAGCCTTAAAAAGCAATAATTTTGATAAGATTTTGGGTAATATTCAAATTCAATTCAATTTTCACTCTTTTCGATTCAGACTTAAATCGCTTCCTTGCAGTTTCCTTTATTTCCAATTTTAATTTGATTGTTTTGTTGATTTTTTTTAAATATTTTACCTTTTTACATATAAATTTACTTTTCTTCGTGGGCTGACTGTTGACTGATTTTTTGTAGTTGGAGTAGATATTGAATTGAACTGAATTTGTAAGCTAGTCGGTCCGATATGGAATGAAATTGTAAAATATATAAAACGCATTACGCATGCGTTACGTTACGCTACACTATCAAAAATGGTTTGTCACTTGTCTAGATGTGGTTTGTGTTTGTGGTGTTACGTTATCAAAAATGGTTTGTCACTTGTCTGGACGAGGTTTGTCCTTGCTAAGCGGTTGTAACAAAATTGAACTTTACAAATTTTCACATCATACTTTTGGGAGCACCACAGCAGCGTGCAAAGAGCTGGTTGCTGTGAAACTGTAAGGCAAAAAACTTTGTAAAGCTCAACAACATTTGCAACAACATTTTCATTGGTCGAAAAGTGAGCGCGGCCTAGAAAGTAATTTTGAGAGAAAAAGTGAGATGATGAAAACGAGAGAGCATACAAATATGAAATTCATTCATTGAAATGAAAAGAGGGAAAAAGCCGAAATCGGCAAGATTTCTATATTTTTCATATATTTAAACCTTTTGATGGGTAGCTCAGCCCGATATTAGCCATTAACCATATATCGGGTAATGCCAGTCTATGCAACCGCAGACTCACGTCTTTATCCCTTCATTTCTATCTTTCTCTTTCTTTTCTCCATTGCTTAGTCGGAACTGAAAGCAACAAGCTTCTTGCACATCGTCCTGTAATAGACCTTCAATCTTGAACACAGTCTAGAACCCACCCCGTCTTGAATCTATCCTATTCAGCCTTAAACATAGCTCGAAACCTTTCGCTATTGTTGACCACAAAACACTTCACGTACATACATATGTACATATATCAAAACTGCAAACTAAGCTACTAAAAATTCCTTAGCCTAGTGCCTCGATGCCATTTCTTTATAGATTTGTTATAATTTGTAGTCTGGTTTGGTTGACTGGTTGTCAACCTGCTCTGTGGGAAATTTCTGTGTTTATGCTGCTTGGGGAAAAGGACAAATGTCTCCGTTTCGTATTGTGGTCGGGGAAGGGGTGGGGGAGTGGGAGAAGGCGACAGGAAACAAATAGACAAAATGCAAACTTTATTTTTAGTAGTTTTTGGCGCCACAATTCCTCCAACTCGACTGCAAAAGCACAGACGCGGGATAGTTATCCTCCTGACGAGGACGATGATGATGATGCTGCCGTTGTATCCTGCCTGCAGATGCCATTTCCAGTGATTTTTCTCTGCGCTTTGGCATTTTTATGTTGCCGGGAGGAGGAGGCGAAGGAGGCGGAGGAGGCGGAGGAGACTGTCAAATGGATGGGGTAAATGGAAATGTCTTGGCAAAATATTTGCATCCGCTTCAATGGACAAATTTGCGTATTTATGAAACGAACAGATTGAAATTGTCCCACTCTTCCATTTCCACTCCCACTCCCACTCCCATCAGATCGCATCGCATCGGAGTGGCGTGGCGTGGCATGGAGTGGCATGGAGTGAAGTGATGTGGCAGCAATTTGCTTTGAAATTGAATTTCCAGCGCGCAGTCTTGTGGCGCAATTAAAGCGGCAACATTACGCTTGGCCCATCCGCGCTGCACTCCTTTTTACGAGCTGTCCCCCAAATGCAGTAAATATGCTTGGCTCCCAGCCAGCGAGGCGGCACCGAATGTCCTGCGAATGTCCACCATATCCTTTGCCGTTTGGCTTTCGGCCACTGCTGGTCACTGCGCCATGCGACTGCTGCCGCTGCTCTGGCTGCTGCTGGACATTACAAATGCCTGTCAACGGCTGGCCAAATAGATGTCATTGTCTCCCGGCCAAGGATGGATGCCACAGAATGCTCCTTTCAGCATTGTGTGGGTGTGGGCGTGGGTGTGGGTGTGGGTGGTGGCTTGCTCCTACTCTTTGCAAATTGCTTGCGAGTTCACTGACATGGAAAATCTGCAACGACACGTCGGCCTCAAAGTAGTTTAAATATGCTTTCATATGCAAGTTGGTTCATCAGAAATGCATGGCCACAACGAAATTGATTTGTGGCTGGGCCCTAGCAAGGAGCGGTCTCTGGTTGGTCTCTGGTTGGTCTCTGCTTAGTCAAGTGGATAAAAGAGATCATTTTTTACATTTTTGAATAGTTTATTTGTTGTTTCTGGGATTGCCAAGGAACTATCCTAATAATTTTGAGATTATACATACTACATATGTAATTCAATTGGCATAAGCTTCTTGTTTTCCTTATGGGTATCACAATCCACCACCACTTCCCAGTGTCCTCCCAGCCCCACTTTGTCTTTGTCTATATTGCCTCTAAGGATATAATGGACACTCATGCACATATGTATGTATATGTGTGTGCCTGTGCTTCCCATCTGATGGCAGACATCCCCTTTACACTCCCATCAAATGGGCGTGCCTGGGCGGGAGAAGAGGAGCCGAAACAAAGTCAGAGGTTAAGCACGTGCGCATCTCTGTGGGGCTGCTGGCTGCTGCTGCTGCTGCTGGCTGCTGGTGGCTGATGATCACAAGCCGGATCAACGGATCGGCAGATCCATCGTCTAGCAGCTCCGCGCTCCTTTGGGCTGGCTGCTCTTCTGGATGGTTTGTCGGTTGCCGCCTCCTCTCGCTCTTGGCTCTTGGCTCTTGGCTCTTGACTCTTGGTTTACGAGCCGGCTCCTCTCGTTTGTTTGCAGCGCCCGCTTTGGGCCAATTATAACTTTGGCCTGCTGCCGCCATATCTCACATTTTTTAGTACGTGGCGGTCGGGTCGGCAATGATGAAGATGATCATTTCTTTTGCCCTGGCCCTGCTCTCGCACTGGCCCTGCTTTGGCAGTGCTTTTTGGTCTCTGGCCCGGCCTGGCCTGGCGCTTGGCAAAATTTATAAACGCGCACAGCGAACACCTCGCCACACGTTGGGGCGTCTCTGACTCGCTCTCCCTGTCCCTGTCCCTGTCTCTGCTCCTCTCTTTCTCTGTGGGACCGTGTCTGTGCCCCTGCCCCTGCCCATGCCCATGCCCCTGGTTCTTAGCGAGCCAGCCAACGCTCTCTCAACGACCTGGTAATTTATGATTAATGTTGGGCAGCCGCTGTCGTCGAAGATGTTGCTGTTGCTGTTTGCTGTTTGGGTAAAAATTCGGAGCGTACCATTTTTGGCAACCCTCCTGTTGTGTCTTTTATTACATTTGCAATGTGGCATGCCACAGCTACAGCCGCAGCCACAGCCACAGTGGGCAGTGTGTGTATGACTGTGTGTGGGGGAGGCAGGATGGTACTGGGAATGAGAATGGGAATGGTACTGGGGAATGGTACTGGGGAATGTGTCTGAGAATGGGGATGGGGATAGAGGGATAGAGGGATGGAGATAGGGATAGGGATAGGGATGTGGATGGGGGCCAGAGGTGAACTCATGTCAACGCTTGGCTGATTTTGCTCGGTATTCGTATTCCAGTTGTGTTTTCGGATGGGCATGCGGCTTGGAGTTTGTAGCTTGGAGCTTGGAGCATGTGGCATGGGGTATGGGGCATACAATACGATGAAGTGCACTTCCTGCTGACGGCGCTCTGGCGGTACCAAAGAGCTTAATTAAAGAGCAGCCGGCACTCATTTGACTGGGCCGCAAGAGGCTTCCTGGAAATCAAAGAAACAAACTCGCTAAATATTTCAGTTAACGCTTTGGTGGTCTTGGCCTATAATTTGCCAGACAGACGATCGTTCGCTGCAATCGTTTCGTTTCGTTTCGTGTTCGGATAGACAGGCATCCCATCTCATCCCCAACCCCAAACCCCAACACCATCCGCATCCCCATCCACATCCCCATCCCCAGCCCCCATCTGCTGATCGCTGCTGATCGCTGACGGGTTTTGTATAAACAAGTCGAAGTCAGCTCTCAATCATAAATGAATCATGCGCAAATTATATGGCCAGACGAGGCCTGGATCTCTATCTGGATGTCGATGTGGCTGTGGATGTGGAGTGCGAGAGATCTGATCTGATCACTCGGACAGATGGCAGGACACGCAGTTGGCGCTGCTTAATAAACAATCATCAGATCGAGAGCGGGCTCGAGATGGGGCTCAAGATGAAGATGAAAATGAAGATGAGATGTTGGAGTGGTGTGGCGTTGTGTGGTGTGATGTGGCGGTGTGGTGGTGTGGCAACAACAAGAGCAACGCAACGCAACGTCGTCGTCGTCGTCGTCGACCATGTGATAATGATGATTTCACAACCAATTAAGCGTTGAAAGCCAAACACCGCCAGCAGAAATTTGAGGTTAATCCTTTAGCTGCTGCTGCAATTTTCGGGGCCATCCTCTGACTCTGTTTCTGGCACTTACCCCTGTGCCCTGTGCCCCGTGCCCCGTGCCCCGCCTGTTGCCTGTTGGCTGTTGGCCTGGCTGGAAACGTGAGCAAAAGGCGGCAACACCATGGCTACGGCAACGGCAACAACAACAAGCATCAGCAGAGGCAGAGGCAGAGGCAGCAGCGATGAAGATCTGAGATGGCGATGATGCAGGCGGCTTCAATCAGCGCTCTTGGTCACACACTTGGCGGCAGTGGTGGCAGTGGTGGCAGTGGTAGCAGCAGCGGCAGCAGCGGCGGCGGCGTCTGTCGGCTTGTTAAGTGTCGGGTTCGCAAACGCCACGGGAAATTATGGTGGCCAAACTTCCCAGACCGCAACTAATTTAACCAAAGTGCGAATTGGAGGAGTCGCAATCGGAATCGCTGGAGTTTCAGTTTAGAGATATTCGCATTCACATTCGCAGTAGGAGTTGGAGTTGGAGTCGGAGTTGGAGCTGCAGTTGGAGTCACAGCGAGCCAGGCCGAAAGCGAAACGAAATGGCCAGACAAACCAAAAACAGACCGCAACAAAGCTGCCGAAGAGGATGAGTATGAGTATGAGGCAGGGGCAGGGGCAGATGAAGATGGGGACTGGGGACTGGTGACTGGGTAGTGGGGAAACTAAGGCTAAACTTGAGACTGACGCTTGTTAGGACTGCGACTGTGTGGAACAGGGACCACTGAGGGACTGTGACTGGGAACTGGGAACTGGGAGAATTATGAGCGTCTGCTCAAGCTGCGAATTTGTGAAGCGTGATGAGCGCATGGCGATGTTTTGGGAGCCCAGCTGCTGGAAGGGCTATGCTGCAGTTGCAGCAGTTTGGTGCAAGGCCTTACTGTAAGTGCAACACGCGATGCAGCAGCAGCAGCACCACCAGCACCACCACCACCACCACCACCAGCACCAGCAGCACTTGAAATTAACTCATAAAATATACATTATCATAGTTGAAACCGCGACTGAAGCTCTCGGATTGTTTCATGTTGTGTCTGGGTCTGGGTCTGGTCGGTTCGGATCGGATCTCTTCTCGTCTTGTGTCTGGCCTGCCTTTTTGGCGCTTTCGTGTGGCACCTGTCGAGGCTGGGGCTGGGGATGGGGCTGGGGATGGGGCTTGTGCTGTGGCTGCGGCTGCGGCTACCCCGTTTGTCTGCTGATTGGCCCCGGCCTCGCACTGATCATCAGTGGCCTGTCCCCGGGCCGTCCCCGGCCCAGACCGGCCAATTGCCTTAACAGATTTGTGTGCAATTAGCCAGAGAGTCTCCATGGAAGCACCACCGCCACAGACACCACACACTCATGTATGTATGTACATATGTACATATGTACATATGTGTGGCAGTGGCAACGGGAGAGACACATTCAGGGGCAAATGACAGGCGGTACCGAGTGCAGTGGAGCATAATGGCAAATAAAGATCGGACTGGCCCGATAGTTCAGCCAGGCCGCAGGTCTATAAAGCTGGAGCAGATTTTTGACGCCCTAAAATATGATGGAACTGATAAGCAGAGTCTTAACATGAAATGGAGAGTAATATAAAGCACGGAGCGACGAAGAGCATTCAAGTTCTCAAAAACTGTCTTTAATTAAGGAACGAATCCGGGGTCCGGGCAGGGGCAGAGGCAGAGGCAGAGGCAATTCCAATTAGTTGTTTCGCCAAGAAAGCGCCAATCATGCCATAGCCTACTTTTGGGAGAAGGAATGAGCTCAAATAACCCAAATATCCTGTCTTTGTTCGATGCAAAGGATGTGTCTAGGATGTGCCCTCGAAAACAGTCATAAATATCCACCGAAACCAAAAATCACAATCCAATCCATTTGATTTCCCAAAAAAAAAAGTCCAACAAATTTCCTTTGCCTTTTTTGTGGACTGTGGGAACCAGAAAGGCCTGAGCCTGGAGCTGGAGTTGGAGCTGGAGCTGGAGCTGGGAGGCACCTTCCCTGGTCCCTTGGGTTGTACTCCCCCGAATGGGGCTTATCCTTTTTACTCACGTCTGTACCGTGTACCGCACTTATGCACAATTATGGCTTTATTGTCTAAACTTGGGCACACATCTATTTAAAGCCATGAGCATCTGAGCCATCTGAGGGCTCCTCCAGCTCCAGTCCCAGCCCCAGCCCCAGCAGCCGATCGAATCCATAGAGCGTTGCATTTTTGGTTTGGGGCCTTTAATGCGCCGCCGCCGCCGCCATCGCCATCGCCGCCTGCGAACTGCTGCTTGGTGGCTTCTCTATATATATTCCTATACCTATACCTAAACCCACTATACCCTATACGAGGCATCCCCTTCCCCCTCCTGTTTTTGCAATTCGTCCGTCTGTGTTGGCTTCATTGTTTTGTTGGCGGCCCTTCGTCATCGTCATCGTCAGCAGCAGCAGCAGTAGCAGACATGGTCTGTGCCTGCAACTGCCAGAGAGATCCCAGCTACCATCTACCATCTACCAGATCCCACCACCACCACCAACAGCAGCAGCAGCAGAAGCAGCAGCAGCAGCTCCAAGTTGCAAGTCGAAGCTGAAGCTGAAGCTACGACGACTGACTCTCGGACGAATTAACTTGTTTTGGTATAAACGGCGGCTATTTTGTAAGTTCATAAAGGATAAATTGCCAATTTTGGGATTTGAACTGGCGAATGTTTTGCGTGTCTGGTGCCTGCCAGTGGTCTCCTCCTTCATTGCCATTCCCATACCATACTATACCAAACCAAACCATACCATACCATACCATGCCATCCTGGCCCGGCCTGGCCCGGCCTGCCCTGGCGGCGGCCCCATTCGTCGGTGCTATATTGAGTTTTCAATCTTTTGTTGACTTGATGTGGCCACCGATCGACTGACGGGGACTCGTCTCCGTCTCTGTCTCCGTCTCCTACTCGTACGTCTACGTCTTTGTGTGGAGTCTTTAGGGAAAACTGGCAGCCAACCTTGAGTTGCTTATTTAAGGCAGTTCGTCAATTTCTGCTGATGCTGATGCTGCTGCCGCTGCTGCTGCTCGTCTGTTGTCTGTTGTCTGTGGAGACAATGGACCCCAAGCAAAATGCTAGCCACTGTGGCGGGGATCCATCCATTGGTAGTGGCAGCAGCAGCAGCGGCGGCGGCGGCGGTGGCGGCGCAAAATGAAACAAAACCAATTAAAAATGTTTCGTTGCACCCAAAAAGCAAAGATTCGTTTGGGGCAGTGGCACTGGCACTGGCACTGAAGAGTGGAGACTGCGCCTGCGCTGGTGGCACTGCCAGAGGCACTGCCAGAGTCTCTTTTCTTTGGCCACAGAGCGCCACTGCCACTGCCAGTGCCACTGACCACTGACCACTGGCCATGGCCACTGGGTGAGTTGTTCTGGCTGTTGATTGTCTTGCAGATATGCAAGCTCAGTGCGCAGTGGCCGTGGCATCATCGGGAGGAGGCGCAACGCCGGCGCACACTACCTACTACACGGTGGCAAACCAAACAAAAAGCGACAACAACTACATTTTTTGGTCTCAGCCTGCTGTGGCACACACACATGCACCCAAAACCCCCTCGCCGCGCCTCGCCTCACCTTGCCTCCCCCCACCCAAACCCCCTTCAAGCCAAAAGCCAAGCCAATCCCCGCAACAGCCGCAGAAGATACATTCTTCTGGGTCTCAGGTCTTCATTTTTAATGAAATTCTTAACAAGGCGCACAAAATGCAAGCGAACTTTCTTAGTCAGCGTCGTCTGCAACGTCGCAACGTCGCATCGTCGCAACAGCGCAACAGAGCAACGGCGCAACGTTTCGTTGTCCAACTAACTAACCAAATCGCAGTCGTAGCAAGTTAAGTGAAGTGACCGCCCGCCTGCCCCTTTTTTGGGGTGCAGGAGGATGCTGGATGGAGGGTGGATGGTGGATGGTAGAGGGAGCTGCTGCTGCTGCTGGAGGCTGGAGGCTGGGTGCTTGGGGAGCCTGGGGAGCTGCAATTGGGTCTGCAACGCGCGCAAAACCCATGAGAAGGCGACCGCACACCGCGATTTTGGCCAACAGCCGCTGGATGCTGATGCTGAAGCTGAAGCCGCCGCCGCTCTCATTGGAATTCATTAAAAATTCACCAGTGTGTGTGTGTGTGTTGGTGTGTTGGTGTTTGTCTGAGTGTGTGTATGTGTATCTGTGAGTCGTCTGCCCAAAAAGCCGGTTGAAAGCCCAGCATCAGCCACAGCCACAGCCGCAGCCACAGCGAGCGGCAAGAACACGAAAAAAACATTGTGCATGGAATGAGAGCAGCTCGAAAAATTTACGAAATTAGTTCACAAGCTGACAACGGCAGCAGGAAGGGAAGGGGTAGAAAGGGGTGGGAAGTGAAGTGAAGTGAAGTGAAGGAAGGGAAGCTGAAGCTGAAACTGAAGGAAAGCGGTGTGGCAAGGAGGCAAGGAGGCATGGAGGCACTGAGCCACTGTGGCAAGGCTAAGTTGGAGGCCCAACCGGAGAGCATACCAGCGCCACTTTAATTTAGTCATCAGGTGATTTTTCGCGAGCTTCAAGTGAAATCTTTAACGTGACGTTGGAGATTGTTATGTGATCTTGGTAGTAGCTGGGGGACAGGACAAGGAGCCCGGCTCGAAGCGCTGCCTGTTCAGAAGCGAAGTGGGGGGATCTTGGATGCAGGGGTATATTGGAATGGACATTCAGACAGGAGGTTGAATAGTAAGCGGCGTGTGTGGGCAATTGAGTTCAGGTTCAGCTCCAGCTTCAGCTTCACGTTGAGGTTGAGGTTGAGGTTCGGGTTTTTCGTTGGAGAATCTTCAAATTGAAGATACATACGATACGTATGCATGTACATATGTATGTATGTATAAAATGGGTGGATTGGAACGTTGGAACACTTAAGAGAATAGAAGTTCTTGAATCTTTTCAATTTAAATGGTTTCTGGCGACACTTTCCACATACCAAAAGCCACCGAATTGTTTGATAATTTCGTTGGCATTCGACTAATTCGAATAATTTTCCCGAGGCAAAAAGAAAAAAAGACTAGAGCCAAAACAATCTGTCAGATTAAGTGAGAATGGGCAATGATCTTTCAGGCGACATATTTCAGCTCCGCTGAACAGTCGAACAGTCGAACAGTTGAACAGTTGAACAGCTGAAGCATGCCACAGAGAGGAGAGAACGAACAGAGAGCAGAGTAGAGCAGAGCAGAACAGAGCAGAGCAGAGCAGAGCAGCGTTTTAATGGGGGACGGGGACGCCGTGCAGTCTAGACTCTAGAGCATAATAACCAGGCACCAGTCGACGAACTGCATCTGCCAGATACACAGACCAGTTCCATATTGCTATGGCAGGCTTTCTGCTGTTTCTGTGTCTGCATCTGCGTCTGGTCTTCCCTAGTTCCAGGTCCCAGTCTCCAGTCTACAGTCTGTGCTGCTGCTGCTGCTGCTTCTGCTGCTGGCATGCTTATCAACAAATACCGCAGACAGATATTTAGCGAGTGCCCGGCAGCTTACAGGCCTGTCAACTTGACTAAGCACCGACACACAGCACCGGCAGTCAGTCAGTCCCACAGTCCCCCAGTCCCCCAGTCCCCCAGTCCGACAGTCAGTCAGTCAGGGAAGCTGGAGCGAGAGACACGTATAAATATTTGACCATAACAAGTTATTTACTATGATCAGATGGTCTGCAGGAGATGGGAATGGTAAGAATTCTCCAGTGCTTGAGTGGCGATAGCAAATTGTGAACTATTTGATTTGGGAAACAAAACAAAACAAAACAAAACAAAAAGGAAAACTGGTAGCCGACAGCTGCAATTTCAATAAAGCAACTGCCATGCCTTTGCTCTATACAGGTGGCAATTGCAGGCGGTGCATGCAACCTGTGGCATAGATAGACACACAGAGAGAGAGAGAGAGAGACCAATCAGCCAACGGGCAGGCCAAATGATGCCGAGCCACGTTTAATGACAAGATCAAGCTCAGAGACCCACACCACACCACACCACACCATAGCATAGCATACTCCCATGGCTAGAGAGTAGTAGGATTCAAAGTCTGCGAAAGTGTGGAGCAAATGTTGTTGCAGTTGCACGCTGATCATGATGATGATCGTAAAGTGAAGTAAAGTTAAGTTACAACAACAAAAAACCAGCTTCGGGGGGGCAGCAGCAAACAGCAAACATCTCTCAACTGTTGTTGCTTGACTAGCTTGGTGGCTGTTGGTGGCTGTTGGTGGCTGTTGGTGGTGGTGCCTCCAATGATGTTGCTGCTGCTGTGTGTCTAGTCGACCGCCGCCGTCGTCGTCGTCGTCGTCATCGTCATCATCATCATCATCCTCGTCGTCGTCGTCGTCTTTGTTGGTTGCTTAAGTCGACGCAGTGTCTGGGAAGTCGCGGTGTACGTCTCGCTTTAGTGGCAGTCATGGGAATTATTGTTTATTGGCATTGGCCACGGTTCCCCACAGTCTCAGACGTCGTCTTAACCCCACTTACTTGGCTAGGCAAATAGAAAGACGACGACAACGACGACAACGACGACGACGACGACTTGCCCCCAGACGTTTCTGGGACAGATTTCATTCTGACATTTCTATTAGGAACAATTTCGTTTAGAAATTTCAGAGGTGAGAAAGTGAAAGATGCTAGAGAATTGGTCAATGTTTGGGGTGGAAAGAAAACCCGGACGTGCATGGAAGAAGGAACTTGTTCGAAAATTGTGCTATTTCGTAATTGAAGATCCTTTGTTTGAGGACACAAATAAGAAGAATTTTTCGAATGAATGAAACCGGACAGAAGAAAAGCTTTCAGGGGTCTTCTTGTTAAACTCGTACCTGCATTTATCTTTGTATTTCCAAATTAGTCTGCAGGCCCATTGCATGTCAAATCCTTCGAACGAACGCCAGCTGTTAAATGCAACTGTTAAATGCAGTTAGTCGTAGCGGGATCCAAGGGAGGAGTGGAAGCTCTTTCAAATTATAAAGCGGCTTTTTGGATGCGAATAAACAACAAGTTTGCGCGCGGCATATTGCTGCTGGGGCGACTGTGAGGGGACTGTGGACTGTGGACTCTGGACTGTGGAGGACCCATCCATTGGCTAATGGGCAGGTGTATGCAGGGTATGCCTCACATTTGTTTAAGGCGGGCAGCTGCAAATGCCCCGAAGAGCTTAGCGACCCAGGGTCCAGGCCCGGTCCAAGCCACGTGGTCAAAGCATTTAACCAGGGGTTAGCCATATGACTCATAGTCCCCCCCGCCCCTCCTCTCCGACAATCGTTTGCCGAAACTACGAGTACGAGTATACATATATTTACCAACCTGTCTCTGTCTTGCTGTCTGTCCCTGTGTCCGTGTGTATCTGTGTGTGGTCTTCGACTGATAAAACGGCTACCTTCATTAATTAGGGGAGTTGGCCGAAAGAGAGAGCGAGAGAGAGAGAGAGAGAGGGGGAGAGAGCGCTCGGCACCTTGTTGCTCATTTGTTGCCAACCGAACGAACGGTGACATTCTGATTGAGAACCTTCGCTCAAGCAACTACCATTCCAGCACCTCACTTAGCACGCCCCACACATACACATACACGTACAGGCAGGGAGGGATACACACACAGATACTCGTACTTTTAGGGATACAGAAGCAGGAGCAGCAGCAGCAGCAGGAGCAGAAGCAGAAGCAGGAGCAGGTGCTACCATTGAGCACGACCCCGAGACTTCGATCCGTAGCGTCGCGTCGCGTCGAGTCGAGTCGCTTCGTTTCGCATTGCAGGTCCTGGCACAGCCACAGCCACAGCCACATCCCCAGACGTTTGGCTGCTTTTGTGTTTGCTTGCAGGATGGCAGCTGTTCCTGTTCCTTCGGCCAGGATCAACGACTTAGCACGTGGCGCATGTGGCGTCCGCTCTCCTTGTGTGTGTGAGTGTGTGTGGGGCATGGGGAAGCAGCGGCTGTTTGGCTGTTTGGCTGTGTGGCTGTTTGGCTCCTGCCAAAAACCAAATAACCCAAAGAGAAGTAAAAAAAAAAGGTCACTCGGGAAGTGTGCCTTGGACTCTGTGAGTCTTCGCATCTTCCCGTCCATTGTACAGGGGAATCGTAGTGGCAGCTGCTCCTTGTATTCCCTGTTCCTGCTGCTGCTTGGCTTTGTGTGTGCTCCTGCTCCTGCTCTGGCTTCTCCTTCTGCTCTCCTTGTCTGGGGTTTTTTTTGATTCTATTTGCTTAGCGAGTTGTCATTATTTATTATGGTTTGATCCTTTGTTTGATTCCAGCTCTTTGTGCGTCTTAATTTAATTACGATTTATGTATGGAAATTTTTTGGGAAAATTACCCAGCCCAAAAACCTCTTTAGAACCCCAAGGGTTCGGTTCGGTTCGGTTCGCTCTCTTCGATTCAATTCAATAATATTTGGACAGCACACGCATAATGAATTGGCACAATATTTTCCCAATAGAGAGAGGGGTTGCACTACCCCGACGAAAAACCAGGAATCCGGAACCCGAAACCCAATTGCCACTCGAATATTTCACACGCAATTGCATTTTGGAGTGGGGGACCCCAGACCTCAGACCTCGGACCCCAGGCCTACCTTCGCCCCTTCACAGATGAGGCTGATGATGGGTTAATTGAGACATTTCATCAAATCATCTTTTCAGGGTGGGCCCTCAACAGATACAGATACAGATACATTGATATACAGAAACACACACACACAGGAAAGACACACAGATAGAGATGAAGAGATGTGAGAAGAACATAAGATAATTCGCGTTGAGGCTTAGCGCCTGGGAATGGGCTGTTCTGGACATTGTCTGGGCAATGTTTTCAGATACTTTATCGCTGAGATGCGTTAAAATGTTTCGCGCTTTTTATTGCGCTTAACGTGATTTCTGTTCTGGACCCTGTTTCTGTATCCATGTATCCATGTATCTGTATCTGTATCTGTGTATTCGCACAGCATACCCCGTATAAATTGACAAACTTATGAGGATACCTCTCCCTCTCACTCTCTCTGTCTGTGTCTCTGTCTCGGTTGGCCATCCGGCGTGTGCGGCATTCTCTTATTGATTTTATAATTAAGCGTTGTCATTAAATTTTATGAGCCTGCCACAGAGATTGCGGCCCTATACAACACCTAATTGAGCTGTTGATCCCACCGACTCGTCTCATCTCGTCTCGTATATGCAACTACTTCTGCAGGACTACAGGGCGACAGGACTTGTGCTCCAAAACACTTTCAATTTAATGATTACCCCGTCGACGCATCCTCGCACAGCTTTGAGCCAATGTGTACGAGTGTAACCCTTGATCTAATCAATATAAAGCCCCTTAGTCCTTAATCCTTCGTCCCTAATCCCAGGCTGATCTTTCGTTCCCTTTGTGTCTAATTCGGACCAAATACTCGAACATAAATCATCTGCATAAATTCGCCTTGGAATTTCCTTTGTTCGGGTTTTGCGGTTTCGTTTCGGTTTCGTTTTGGTTTCGTTTTTGGTTTCGTTTTGATTTTGGAGGCAGTTCATCATGTCCCAGCGTTGATTGAATGTCTGAGCATTTCTGAAATTTCTTCAACGCTCTCTACCCATATATCCTCGAACTCCCCATATAAATCTTGTTGGGATACTCCATTGTTTAAGCTTTCGGGTGAAGCTTTCGGGGTTTGTCTTTCTTTAGCTCCAAACCCTCCCCCTCACCCCCCCTCCTCTTCTCTCTCCCTCTCTCTGATTGCAGAGGACTGACTCATGGATTCAGCCTGGGAGTCTAGACTTTTTCTCAATTAATATTAAATATCGCATAAGTGCCGCATCATTGGGGAGTCCACTCCAAGCCACGCCCCTTCTTCATGCACAGACACACAAAGGCAGACTTTTCATCTGCCGCTTCAAATCGCAGATCAGCTGACAACTTTATCTAGCTGATGGACTGCTTGCTGGATGGACGGATGGATGGATGGACCCCAGTGGCTGTGTGTGGTGCCTCCGTCTGTCTGCTTCCGTTGCCGGAAGGCGACTCCGACTCCCGACTCCCGACTCTGTCTCCTCCTGCATCTCAATCTCATTGTGTCGCTAATTGTCTGGCCTCTGGCCTGTGTGGAAGCGTCATAAGCCGCCGCCGTTGGCGCAACTTCTTTCAGGGTTCAGGCCTCGATCCTCTTTGTGTCTAAGCAGCAGGTCATTCTTCCTGTTTATCTGTGAGCCTCTACCTCCGTTCTCTCTCTCACTCTCCTACTCTGATATGAGTAGTTTTATGCCGCAACACGCACAATTTACCTCCGAGAGCAAACACAAACAAAAACAGAGAGTCAGCTGACTCATGTCGAAACCCTGGAGGAACTCCGACGAACCTCTGGAAACATAGAAACCTGGAAACCTGGAAACCTGGAAACCGGACCTGAACCGGCCTGAAACCTGGACTCTAGGCGGTGCGTTTAATGAGCGGAACGGATTTCCACTGTACGCTTCAGCCGGCAGCCGTTATCCTGCTCTGCGCACAGCTTCCCCTGAGGCCCAGCCCGGCCCAGGCACAGTGGGAGCCAGAGCCACACAATGCGCCCATAGATCGTCTGGCAGGCAGTCATCTATGTGTCCGTGTGTGTGTGTGCACTTAAAATCCTATTAGGCTCAATTATCCGCTGATATTGCGTACACGATCTCATCTCAGGTTTGGCTTCCTTTCATTGCATTCCCACTCCTGAAAGTGGAAAAAGAACCAATACCCATACCAATACCAATCCCATTTTCATTTCGTTTTTCATTCATTCATTCATTCGTTCGTTCGTTCGGTGTTTCAGCTTCCCTTTCTCCGCTAGCGTGTGTGTGCGTGTGCTCTGTCTTGCTCACTCTTATTCTAGGAATTCAATTTGTCTTTCGGTAGCCTAAGACCTAGCCATATATCCTGGCAGGACGTCCAGCCAGTAAGCAAGCTGCTCCATTGTCCAGCGCACGCTTCGAACTGACATTGATTCATATATTTAGTGTGGATGTGGAGGGAGAAGGAGAAGGGGCAGAAGCAGAAGCAGGAGGAGCAGGAGCAGGAGCAGGATCACGGCTTAATCTATTAGTAGAATATTCTACCACTTGTAGGACATAGGAAACAGGACACGGTTCAGCTGTCTGCTAAATGGGTGCGTGTCATTTCTGTAAACGATCTGATTAACGCCGTTTGCCGCTGCTGCTGCTGCTGCTGCTGCTGTCGCTGTCGCTGTGCTTCTGCTGCTCCTGGCCGTCAAGGGGTTAAGACAGATGCCTCCACTGCTGCCCGTCCGAGGGTCCTGCTGCTGTTCCTTCTACTCCTGCTCCTTTTTGGAATGCCAAATTCTGGGGCACGTTCATTCGATGCCACTTCAAAAGGCGCCTCTGCCTCTACTGCGCCTCACCTTACCGTTAAATGAAATCACTTTTAATTTCAGAATGTCTTTGAGACTCTCCTCTCCACTGCACTGCCTTCCTTCTCTCTCTCTCTCTCTCTCTGTCTCTCTCTGTCCCCTCCAATACAAAACCTATATAAAAAAGTGTCGTATTTCAAATGTTTCATAAAGACATCAACTAAATCAAAAGCGACAACAGCACCTAAGGCCTCCTTCCCGTGGCCAGGGCCACAGTCACAGCCACATCCACAGCCACAGCCGCAGCCACAACAGCGACTGAGAGACGACCACATCGATGGCCCACAGTAAATGCTGTCTGGCGATCGTTGAAAAATTAATAAAATTAGTAATCAGCGCTTTAAATCAACAGAAATCAAGAGGTAGCCAAGGCAGTCAGGCAGCAGGCAGCATCCACTCAACTCAATGGAGGAGAGTCGCCCCGAAACCGCAGATTAGATAGCGCCGCCGTTTGCTGCTAATGATTTCTATTGCCTCAGAAGAAGGCTGCCACTGTGGATGCCGAGGGTTTCATCTGAGGCAGAGGATGCTGCTGCTTCTGCTGCTGCTGCTGCTGCTGCTGCTGCTGGCCGGTTGCCGGTCTGTCTGCCCGCCTGCCGCCCGGCAAACTTATAATGAAGCAACAACAGCAAACAGTGAGAAGAGTAAAGCAGCGACTATCTGATCTTGGGGCATGAACGAAGTAGATATGCTCTTTATCTTCGATTGACAACAAGTCTCCCTAGATAAGTAGAGACTTAAGTTTTAATCTAGAAAAACTCTTACTTTTTATAGAAAAAGCTGAACAATGGATGTGCATCTTTAAGGTATTATTTATGTCACATTTAATTCAAGGATTTACAAGAGAAAACTTAGTCAATGTATGTAAATTATTAGGGATAATCCTCACAGAGCAACTTAACATTGATGGCATGCCCGCTGTACCCTAAAAAATGTACAATGGCCATTGGCAGGGTATGAGCAGAGGAGAGAGAGATTCTTAGACTTTCAAGGTCTGGCCCCAAAGGGGATCTGGCATTCTGGCAGCAAACTGAGGCAAAGCCAGCCAACCAATTGGCTCACACTTTGGCGTTGGGCATGGAGCATGGGGCATGGGGCATGGAGATCGCAAGCGTTAGATAAACTTGCCACCAGCATCGAAACAGCGATGGTCTGGCCTGGCCTGGTCTGGCCTGCCTGGTCTGCTCTGGTCTGCGATGGGATGGTTCTCTGCTCCTCTCCGAGTCGCTTCTTCTTTGGGGCTCGTCATCATTATAAAACGAATTGATGTGCGATTATCGCTTGAGGTCTTAGCGCCAGCTTTGAGGATGTGTTTGGGGGGTGGGGCATGGGGGGCGGCATGGTCAAGGGGATGTGCTTAAGATTGAGGATGAAGATGACGATGGAGCTGATTATGGCAGGCGCAACCTTACACAGCCTCCAGATCATGCCCACTGCCACTGCTTCTGTGGGACGCCCAGGCCTCTGTCGCTGCCTCTCCGTTGCATCAGATTTTCACCTTCCTTTTTTTTTGTTTGTTTTCTGTTTTTTGATGGTGTTTTTTTGGTTTTTTTTTGTTTGGTTGCTGCTTTGAGCTGGAGTGCTGGCAGTGTGGGAATGCGGCTGTTGGCTACTTTGCAATTTTTGCTTTGGCTTTTTGTGGTGCGACTGCCAAAAACAATTGAATTCGATTGAATGCACCGGCAAAAGGGAGGCCGGCCAGCCAGCAGCCGATTCGGCCACATTCCACAGGCCGACCAGGCCAGGCCAGGCCAGGAAAGCAACAATGCTGTGGCATCAGCAGTCAGCAGTCAGCAGCGGCAGCGGCACAAACAACAAAACAATCACAACAACTGTCAACGCCCAGGCGACGGCGGCGCCGCAGACCAGAAACTCTCTTAAAAGACAATCAGCGACACCTTTTTGGTCCAAAATACTCTCGCTGCTTTTCGAGAGCTTTTGGCCAAGACGAGGAGTAGCAGCAGCAGCAGGAGAACACTACACAAAAAAAAAATGGCCAAGTTCGTTGCTTAAGTCTTTTGTTTCGAATGCAGACGGACACAGACACAAAAATTGAACTCTATCCCTTTGTGAAGTGCGAAAGCGACAGTGCAAAGAACAATGCTCAGCTCCTGTTCCAACTGTGGCTCCCAGGCTGCTCCACAAGCTGTTTCCAGGCTGCTTCCAGGCTGCTTCTGCCCTGCTCCCCAAGGCTCACCTCACCAGTTATGTCGCGCCATGTTTGGCGTATGATTTCAAAAATTGCCCTTTTTGGGGTTTCGACTTACAGCTGCAGGAGGAGCACTCCACCACTCCACCACTCCGCTCCATAGGACGACCATAGGGTGGGAGAATGAAGATGAGGCTGCAACTGAGGCCATGACATCATATTTGGGTGCTAAAAGCGAGCCGCCCTTGAGTCCTTGCATCTGCTGCATGGACGCCGCCGTGGTCGCCGTGGCCGCCGTGGCCACTGTAAATAGAGACGGCAAATGCTTGCCCCGATTGGGTGCGCTGACAGTCGAGAGATATTTTAGAGCGCACAGCACCAGCACCAGCACCAACACCAGCACTCCTCTCTGAGTTTCCACTGTTTCCCAGCCAAGAGTCCACAGATCCCCGAGATGGTGTCGAAGTTCGCACATCAATTGCACAATCCGCAAACAGCAATAATCACTGTCAGAAGAGATTAAAGCGATAAGCCGAGACAGAGGATGCCCAGGCAGCAGCAGCAGCAGCAGCCGCCGAGCCAGAGCCAGAGCCAGACGGGTCCCAGGCTCATGCCCATGCCCAATCCCAGGCCCAATCCCATGCCCATGCCCAAGGCGAAGGCAAAGGCAAAGCTGCAGAGGCAGAGGCAGAGTCAGAGGCAGAGGCACTCACTGCAGAGGCATCTCGGACAGCCTCAATTGGGTGGCCAAAAATGAAATCATTAACACCTAAGATAATAAAAACGCAGTCCCCAGCACCAGATAAACGCATTTCGAGTGCCACTGAACGCCTGGAATGCTGCGTGTGTGGAAGGGGCCACGGATGGGCTCTAAAGAGGGCCAAAACGAGTGGAACGAAAGGAGTGGACTGGTAAGAGGATCTCTCTCTCTCTCCCTCTCTCTCTCCCTCTCTCTGTAAACTGAGGTTGATTTCTATCTTTTCATGGGCGGCTTTCGGGGCACTGCGAATTAACGAAATCAGCTGAATACTTACAGACGAGAACTGGAGGATCGGATCTGTTCCCAGACTGCTGCTCCCATACCGCTCCCCAGCGGAGTCCCCCTGATCAAATGCTGAAGTTGAAGCCGACACAAAGCCAATTAATTTATTAAATTGAAGTATGATGCTGTGGCTCTGTGGCTACGAGGCTACGAGGCTGAGGAAGAGGCAGAGCCAGAGCCAGTGCTTTGGGGGCAGCTTCATGAAAGGAATTTTGGCGACAGACGCCTAAAAGCAAAATGGAATGGGACGGCGCGGGGAGGGGGGTTTTCTGTGCCTGTTTTTGGTCAAGAGCAAAGCAGCGTGTTAATTTTTACCAATTTGCGGTGCCAGCAATGGCCAAAAAAAAAGACAAAAATTACCAAAAAAACAAAAAAAAACAAAGAAAAAAGTAAGATGAAAAAAACAGACGAACATTTTGGCGACGCGACAGCGTCGCTGCAACATGTTGCGAAGGTGCAAAACTAATGGATTTCGTCGTCGTCTTTCGGTCGCATTTGCCTGCCTCTTGCCGCTGGCCCCTGCCCCTTGCCCCTTGCCACAACACCTCCACCACCAGTTGCCCCCCGTCCATACACCACGAACTCTTCGGGCCAGTAACGAAGTCAACGTCCAGTCGCCAGGCCATGAATGTGCTTTGCTTCCCAGGCGCTCATGGACGCCTCTCCCTCAGCCCCCCTCCCCCCTCCCCCCACAGTTCCTGGCCTCCCCCCTCCTCCTCATTCTGCCGTCCTATGGTTGTGTGTGAGTGCGCGTTTATATTGATATATTATGGCCACGGTTTCTTTGGGACAAAGATCTGCTTATTATATAAAAAAAAAAGAAGCGAAAAAAATAAACGAAAAAATACAACAAATCAGCCAGAAACAGAGTCAGAGTCAGAGAGTCCCCGAGTCCAGGCCCCGGGCCCAGAGACAAGAAGACCAGCAGAGACCACAACAGACCCATCCACACATCCCCAACCACCAGCAGTCCAGTGCTACAACCACACATCGACTCTGGCACAGCTATAGCCAGAGCCACAGCCACAGCCACAGCCCCATCCACATCCACAGACTCAGCCCCTGCCACTGCCACTGCCCCATGCCACCACATCCACAAGGTATTCGCATAAAAGGCGCACAGCAGAAGGCATCGCTGCGGCAGATCTTGAGATCTGATAAGAAAATGATAAAAAGGTAGACGCCAGTTTTTAATTTGATTGGAATGGAATTTTCAGATGATTGCAATGTTGCTAAAACGGCAGCGCCGTAGAGCTCTCCACCAGAGCCCAAACCGTGCGGTGCGGGGAGCGGGCTCCAACCACGCGGGGATCGGACTGGACTAAGGCGGGAGATGGAGATGGAGATGGGGATGGGGATGGGGATGGGGATGGGGCCGACTGTGAGAGGATCCGACTGAGACTTGTGATGGTTGTTGCTCTTGTGGGGGAGTGGGGTGGTGCCACGGGGACAGAGTGACAGAGATAGAGAAAGAGAGAGAGCGAGAGCGAGAGAGAGTGCTGCTGGCCAGAACTGAACTCATTGGCCATGGGGCTTGCAACAATAACCAAAAGTTATGGGTTGCATGAACCAAAGAAGTGCGCTACAATCCTTATAAATCTAAGCAAGGATCGAGGAGAACTTGGATGATCCTTTTGGATTTGCAAAGATTATAGACAATTCCCAATATAATTTCAAGATAGTTCCATAATACATTGTTGATGTCTTCTTCTCAAGAAATAGTTGGAACATTGTTTGGAGATAAAGTAGAAAAGTTTCTTCGAATCTTAAGGGAGATTTCCATTCCATTCATCTTTCTGGATCCTCATTTTGGTACTCCAAAGTCGGAAGTCCGGAAGTTAAAGAAGTGAAAGTGAAATAGAGGAAGAGGAAGACGTTGGATCCCCGTAAACTGAAGATGACTTCCATATGGAAGGTCTCATGGCAGAAGAGTAGTTCCCTGTAGCGTACTGCTGCGTCCTGTGTTGTCTGATCGACATTCCATAGGTAAATTTGCATCTTGCGCCGCGTCTGTCATTTCATTTCACCAAAAGTACACACACACTCTTGCAACAGCAGCAGAGGCAACAACAAAAGGCAGCAGACGATGGAAATGGAGCTGGTGGCAGTGGCAGTGGCAGAAGGCAGAGGGCAGGGGAGACGTCGCCACTGGCGGCCTGAACGCCTGGCTGGAGAGGCCGTCGCCGAAGAGTCGTCGTCGTCGTCGTCGTCGTCGCCGTCGTTGCCGTCGTCGCCGCAAGGATGCGAGGAATAGGAAGCAACGTGGATAGTTTGGCGATGCTGCTGACTCTGCCTGTGCCTCTGCCTCTGCCTGTGCCTCTGCCACCGCTGCTGATGCTGATGCTGATGGTGATGGTGCAGCCGATGCCGCCACCTTAATTTATTTCATCTCATGCAATAATTTTTGTGGTTAACAAGTTTTGGCGGCATCGTTAGCGTCTTCACACGCTTCGCGGGATATCAACACCATTTATTGCCGTTTTGGTATTTTCCTTTTTCCTCTCTCAGCCTCAGGTCTGAGCCCCAGAGCCTCTGAGTCTCAGCCTTAGCCACAGCCACTGCCACAGCCACAGGTCTCCCCCCCCGCCCGGTCTCTTGCCCCATTCCGTGGCACTGTTGCTGCTCTGCTTGTTGCTGCTCTTTTTTCTTTTTTTTTGTATTTTGTTTTTGTTTTTTGTGTTGTTGTTGCAGAGCGATTTTATTGCTTGATTTTTGCGGTTTATCTGCTCGCTCTCATATAAAAATCGATTGGATTCCCGTGAAATTGATAAGTCAAGTCAACGCCGTTGTCCGCCCTGGAACTCTGGATCTCTGGATCTCTTACCCTTGCTCTCTGCCCCCTTTGCCCCCTTTGCTCCCGTTGCCCCCGTTGCCCCCTAACCCATCGGCCGTGCCGTGTAGTCCTGGCCAGGCGCTGTCGTAAATTATGCGCCTCGACTAGTTTTCTACATTAAAAGGCAGACGCCAGCGCCAGCCACAGATTTGCCACCGATCCCGATCCCGATCCCAATCCCAGTGCCCGGTAGTGTTAAAATATTCGACCACCTAGGGTCCCATGGAATTTATTTAGCCCGAACCGAACCCCGGCACACATTTCTGCCGCTTTTTATTAACTTTGGGCATGTCATCAGTTCGGACTCAGTCCAGTCCCGTCCAGTCCAGTCCAGTATGAACTCCTCACTGCCTCACTGCCTCCCTGCCTCTCTGCCTCTCTGCATCTCTGCCTGGCAGCCGCTTGGCTTCTTTTTTGTCGTTAAGCGTTCGCCTAATTGAAATATTAGTCGAGGATCTCACTGGGTGAGTCACGGGCCTCTCTGTGCTCTGTGCCCAGTGCTCAGTGCTCGACATAGAGTTAGAGTCGAAGATGGATATGAGTCTGTGATGGGATGGGATGCGACTTGGGATGGGGGGAGGACATGGAGTTCTATGAATGCTTGGGAGTTCAGGAGTCTGCGACTCTTTTATTTATAGCCCATCCATCGCCTCATTGTGACTCGTGTGGCTCGAGACGTTTTTGGTTATTTTTGCCACATTGCTGCTTGTGTCTGGAGTGGCAACTGGAAATGAGACAGGGAAGGGAGATACCCTCATGCAGGATGCTCCCACGAATGGCGAATGCTCTATCTTGGAATGCTTAATCTAAATATCATTTCAACCTGCTAATACCAACAATAATCTTTGGCAAATTGCTTAGAGAAATTGATTAGATAATTCGCTAAACTTAGTGTTGTGTTTTCCTCTTCACCAGTTCTTCTGCTACTTTAAACTATCTCCAGTTAGGGCATCCGCAAGCCCAACCAGAACTTACATATATTGTAACATGGCGGGGCTAATTACATGGAGAATATTTTTAGGACCAGACACGACGTTGATTATCTGCAATGCACGTGTCGGGTCGGTGTCTTTGTCCCTATGGCTGTCTCGTCTCCTCTCCTCTCCTCTCCTCTACTCCCCTCTCCGGTCGTTGTCTTTGGTCTCTGTGTTTGCATTTGCGTTTGCGTTTGCCAAACAAAAAGAGTGTTTGCCAAAAATGTCAAACGTCAGACGTTTTATTATCAGATTATCATCAGGTCAGGTCCGATGAGCTGTCACCGTCATCCCTGCCTTGGCCTGCCCTTCCCGCAGCTAACCAAAGTACATTTTTGCATCACAACCGTTCATTGTCCTCTCCCCCTCTCCCCACCCAGAAGAGCGACTCTGATCAAAACAGCAGTCTCGTCTATGCCACCAGCTCATGACTCACTGGGCAGAGAGTTCCCCCAGATTGGGGGCTGGTGCTGGGGCGATTGGCATGCCACACGTCATACCTGTATCATAGATAAGTCAAACATTCAATATTTGCTCATATGCAGATAGATAGTAGTTCAAAAACTACTCGAAGAGGGCGCCGCATCGGAAATGCCAGACGTACATAGATTAGGGGATCATCTGTGGCATGGCATTGCTCGATGGTCTAATTAGACACCAAGTCAACACTCAAGCAGAGAAGTGAAATTAAATAAATAGAATCATTAATTTATTTCGCTCATGCCTTATGCCTCAACCCTCAACTTCAGTCCGAATACGAATACGAGTCGGAGTAGGAGTCGGAGTCAGGGCTCAACCACAAATCATCAAAAGTCATTTAGCAAACATTTGAAGTTGAAAAATAGCCTTCAACTTGCTTCAATGCACTTGAAGAGAATCAACCGCAGAGAAGATGGATGGAAGGGGGGAGGGGACACTGCCGGTGTCGGAGCCCACGGCTAAAAGGTAACGTAAATGTATGGGAAACAGGGGAGACAGGGAAAGGGGAACGGGGAACGGGAACGGGAACTGGCGGTAACTTTTTTACGGAAGCGGCTCAGGTATAGAAGAGCCAAACCAAAGAGTCACGTCACGCGTGGGTGCCCCCCCAGTGCCCAGTGCGCAGTGCGCAGTGCCAGTTCCAGTTGCAAGTCTTGGCAAGTTGAGCCCTAAACCCCGAGACAGGCCAAAACCGTGGCCAGGGCCCATACCCAGTCCCAGACCCAGACCCATACCCATACCCGAGAGATAGCGTACTTAACGCTGTTGAATAATTTCCACACAACCACGAAACCCAATTGAAATTAGAGCCCAGTCACAGAGCCACAGTTTCAGAGCGTCCAGAGCTGGCTGGCCACCACATGTCGCCGCTGACTCTGCCACTAACAACCTGCCGCCGCCTCGCCTCTGTCCCTCCAAAAGAGATCTGGTGTAAGCCAAGTGCATTTTCATTTTCATTTCCTTGCCTTCTCTTCATATGTATCTGTGTGTAGCAGTGTTTGTATCTGCATCTGTATGTGTATCTGTGTGCTACTCATAATGCGGAAGATTGCACCAAGTTCACTTGCTTCCTTTCCTTTCCTTTCCGTTCCGTTCGGCTCTGTGTCTGTGTCTGTGGTTGTCTCTGTCTCTGTCTCTGTCGTCTCCGTGGTTTATCTACTCTCTGAGATCTCAGATCTTGAGGTTTCTGCGTTCTGTACTTTGGCTGGCAAGTTTTTAACACAATTTAGCGGCGTCTCAGCTGAGAGAGTGAGGAACTGGGCAACTAGATCGTGGTAGGGGGGGCAGGGGCAGGGGTAGGAGCTTCAGCAGAGTGTCAGAGGGTGCCAGAGCCCCATAACGGGCTTTGTCTTCGGTTACCCACAGCCATAGACTCTGTTGCTGCAAGCAGCCACAACAAGTGCCGCAGCAAACAAATTAGATTCCCATTTGGCCATGCCACAAAGATTGGCCAAAAAACAACAACAAAGCAACGGCTACCTTATCAACGAAATAAACAATATCAAATCAATTACGAATGTTCTTTTTCCCTTATCTATTATCAAATGCCTGCGAGCCGCTAGAAATCTTTCACCGCATTGGTAATACGATTTTAATGTGTTCGATTTCGGACCTTATCGGCAGTCGCTAAGAACCTCTTGAAGAAACGGAAACTAAAATTAAACAATCGTATCAATCGAAACACGTATCACGATATCACAATATACTTTCTCAGTGGGCAACCCCAAACAGTATCCAATCCATGCCATGCCCCATGGATGTTCCACTGGCTAAAATTGATTGAAACATGTGTAATGAGTGCAAGTATCCAAGTCTTGGCGATAGAAATCCAAGCATAGAACTGTTGCCACATTTCCTTTGGCTGGTGATATCCAGTACGTGGCAGAGATCTATCAGATCTTGTACCATGCCATTGGTAGTGGTTTTCGTGTAAGTCAAGCGATTTATGAATGAAGTTAAAAATAGCAGTGGCAATACTTATCAATACTTATCACTTAATTGATT
Organism: Drosophila azteca; assembly: GCA_005876895.1. Taxonomy (NCBI): domain Eukaryota; kingdom Metazoa; phylum Arthropoda; class Insecta; order Diptera; family Drosophilidae; genus Drosophila; species Drosophila azteca. The sequence goes on along the minus strand of VCKU01000014.1, from coordinate 3,893,483 downwards.
CCGTATTGCTGATAGCGATTCCTTATCAATCAGATTGCTCACAATTGGCATTTCTTTTTATAAGTCTTTGTTTGGCAGTTGTCGTAATTGGAGACAAATTATAATGGATCATTATCCAATGGTTATGTTTACTTTTGGTGGAATGGGAATTTTCATTGTTTTTGTTCAGCTTTTGTTTTGTTTTCTTTGCCTTTGCCTTTGCCGGCAACCCCTGCGAAAATACAAAAACCTATGCCTATGCCCTCACTCCCCGCCCCCACCACCGCAACAACAACAAATAGAAATAGAAATTGGTTGTGCCTGCGCACATTTTGAAAATTACTTTTGGAAAATACAACATACTCGTACATTTCATGTTTTCATGTTTTCATGTTTGTTATTCTTGTGGGTTTTCTTCGTGTTTGTTGATGATACAATGACGCTGCGTCTGGCAGCTGTCGTCGGTCGTCGGTCGTCGGTTCTGGATGGGTGGGAGTTCTACTGGTACTACTAGGAGCACTTATCCACATTCACATTCACATCCACATCCACGCCTGGATGTCTAACGTTTTAGTTCCCTGCACAATGCCCGCCGATTGTTTTGGAGATCTTTTTGCAGCTTTTCAAATAGTGTACGATCATATGCAGACGAGATCTACCGGGACGCTACCTGGACTGGAGACAGGTGTGTCGACTCCAAGCTTTACTTCCGCTTCCGTTCAAGTGGCAACGTCAACCGATAGCTGATAAGACTTGGCCCACTGCTGTCGACCAAGTGTTATCACTTTGAATGGTGCAAATAGTATTCGTAGTCGTAGTCGTAGTCGTTGTCGGAGTGGAAGTGGGAGTACCACCCACTATAACTTCACAATCATATCTATCGTAAGTATGTGGCGGACTGTGCACCCAGACTTTGAACCAAAGCTGTGTAAAAAAAAGAGAGCCCTACTTTGCTGCTGGGTTCTCTTACAATTGTCGCACTTGTCACCGTGGCGGTCTTCTCTGGTACCCCGCTGGAACCCTCCTCCCATTTGCCCATTTTGTCGTCAGCTTCTTTTATTGTTATGTCCGCTGCTGCGTAGAACAAGTGGAAGCTTTGTTCGACAACAACAACGGCAACCACAACAACAACCACAACAACAACAACAGCAGCAGCAGCAGCTGGTAAAAAACGTTAAGTTTACACGACTCCCGCCGACTCACAACTCCAAACTGTTGCAGAGAGAGAGAGCGGAGAGGAGAGGAGAGGAGAGAAGAGGGTCTCGGGGTCGAGCGGGGTCTCCTCTGGCTGTTGTTGTTGTTGTTTCTTCAGTTGTGGGGTTGACATTTGACAATAAAGCAAATAATCATGGGAAAAAAGCAAAGTGCCCGAGAGAATACCACCTCAAAGTATTATAATCGGAGGGCGGAAGATCAACAGAAGCTAGATAAAAGCATTCAAAGAATGGAAACGCAACAGATGAAAGGCAAATTCAATTAAGCTGATGATGATACATAGCAGAAACACACATAATTTGTAGTTTACCATCCATATCCAAGTAAACATACATACATACATACATACCATGCGAATACAATATCGAACATTTCTGATTGATACACTGCATTCATTTAGATCATAAAGTCAAACTCCCTATTCAATCGGTTCTACTGTGTTCCGGGTGATTCATAGCTTAATCCAAATGATTCATCATTCCTGATACCCAAGATCTCGCCGATATAACAGATACATGTGCTCCATTCTGCATGGTTCCAAGTAGTCCCAATGATTCATAGACTTATAGTACAGCCCTTGTACTTACCTATGTATGTGTGTTTTACAGAAACTGACCTATCAGAAGCGCCACCCGATTGCGAAAAACTTATAATCAATCAGCAATTCGCCAATCATTACTCTTCTCTTATCTATTTGCCGTTCTCTATTATCTGTTAGTGGTTTTATGGCCGGCAGTCACCTATAAAGCACCCCCCCAAATGCGATTGATAGTTCAGTTTTAACTTAAGTGTGGAGCGCAACTAATGTCATGGAATGGATTGAAAGTGATCTGAAAGTGATTGAAAGTGTCTAACTAAAAAGTGCAGTGTCAAAGGGTAAGAAATCAGAGGTCCCAATATCAAGAAAAGAGAGTTATGCAACAGGAGAAAACTGATTTGGGTATATGTATGTATGTACATACATATGTATGTTTTTTTGCAACATTTGTGCAAAGTTCAAATAAATAAATCTAAGCTCACATGGGGTATAAAAAATTCCGTAAAGTTAAAAGACAAACTGAACGCCGAAATGAGTCGAGACTTATATTTTTATCATTATGTATATAAATAAATATATATGTATATATATATGTAGAAACTATCGTCGGCAGGGAGCGGGCAATATATATGTACATATATATATATTTTTTTAAGGTATATTAAAGAACTTTGGTTATTTTCAAAATGACCGCCAACTCTCACCAAATATCGATATTTTGCTGCATGCTCCGCTCCACACTGGAGTATGATCTCATACTTCATACACAAAAATGAATGAAAGAGCGTAATTTTTAAACCATATTAAAGCATAATTAATATATACTAAATAATAAATAGTATAATTTATTTCAAAATTTGAATTGCGCGTTAGTATCGATACGACACTGAATCGATAGCTCGACGGAACCACTATCGCACTTGGCCCTCGAACTTGTTGAATCGAACGTGGTTGGATCGAACTTGGTTGGATTCGACCGGCGTTTTAAATTCCCATACAAAACGCAATCAGCATCGAACGCGAACTCGAGAAACGCAATCACCATCCAACCATCAAACCTGAACCGAACATGCACAGAACTCCTCTCTCCTCTCTTCAAACCGATTGAAGCATGTTCGTTTCCTCTCTCGGTGTTGCCGACTCTCTCTCGGCTGAAAAAATGCCTTGCCATTTGACATCAGAGAGCAGCACATGGAACATTTTGGTCTCATCGAGCATTTAGCCAGCAACTTTTGATAATGTTGCTGCGCAACAATTTTAGGTCCCCAGCAACATTTGAGGGCGGGCGATTTGAAAACCACCCAAAGCAACACGAACATGAATGAACATGTTCATTTAAACGGCCTTCACAATTCTTTCGGCCGCGGACAAGGAAACAACAGAGCTATGTCGAATTTTTCTCTGAACTCAAAGTCCGTTGATAATTTTTTTGATAATTTCGACGAAAAGAAAATCGCCTAAAAACGATATAACTGAACATCCCTAGAACTCGGTCGCGCGCGTATCTGCTATACGAATAGATGTTACAGAACCTCCGAGAGGGAATTATATTGAACTCTATATTGATCTGATTAATTGATTGATCAACAAAATTAAAAACTGAAGATTGAAGATTGAAAATTGAAGATTTTCGATGTGGATTTGAATTTTTTTTTAAAGAAGTGATCTGATTTTTTTGTGTGGTGAAAAATTGATCGAATTCCGAATTTCATCAGTTGGGGTAATTGTTCCATCGAAGGACCTATCAAGCCCTACCCCCCCGCCCCCCATCGTATCGACATTCGATTCCGTGAATGGAATATCATATCAAAAGTGAGTGCAATTCCAAGTGCTAAGCCCGTAAAACGTAAAGAACTTTGCATAAAAAACAGCAACGACAACGACAACAACAGCGACAACAACAATAAAAGCAACAACAGCCGGAGGAGCATCATCATAGACAACCGTTGTCGGTTGTCGGTTTTCGGTTGTCGGTTGTCCCTGCCCGCCGCCCCGTCCCGTCTGACGGTCTGCCTCTTCGTTTGCGCCACCCGACCGGGCTGCATACAACCAACAACATCAGTCTACACTTGATACATATATGTACATACATATATACAGATATATAGTATATAAACATATGTACATATATAAAACAAAAACCGATTGATTCTCGTGTGCGCGTGCGCGAGTGTGTGAGTGCGTGTTGCATATATAGAGCCGACTGTTGCGACGACTTTTCTATATAATCGGGTGGTACGCACACAGATACACCAATCGCAGCTACAGATACAGCTGCAGATACATAAATACATACATACATACATACATACATATGCATATGTATGTACATATATCTGGCCAAAGTAGAAGATATATACATATATGCGTATAAGCTGAACGCGGCGCACTCTGCTCTGTTTTTTCTTTTATAATTACTTTTGGCTAAAATTAGAAAACGTGTGTGTTGCGCCAGTGAGTGTGTGTGTGTGTGTCTGTGTCTGTGTGTGTGTGTGGTTGTCTGCCTCACTAGCACTAGTATCTGTGTCTGGCTATATCGCTGCTACGGTACATCATCATCATCATCATCGTCAGCATCAGCATCATCATCAGCATCACAGTCGTCGTCAGAGACGATGTCTTCTGCGGCCGTGTGTGTGCCAGAAAACACTCGTCGCCAGTGAATCAGACAACGACTACGACTACGACTACGACTACGGGCTATATAGACATCGGGCGAAGATCGCGTATACGGCCAGACAAACATTATCTATCGTATATCGTGCGGCGGCTGCGAGGATTACACTTACAACTCGGCGACGACGACGACGACAACGACAACGAAAACGAAGACAACAACGAAGACGAAGACGAGGCCGAGACGAAACGAGACGAGACGAACCGAGCCGATCACTCAATCTCGCGCGCGTGAAAAACCTCGTGAAAGAAAACCGCTCGCAGTCGAGTGAAGGAAAAATCAAACGCCACGCGACCTTACCTCTCTCCCTCGCTCTCCCCCGCTCTCTCTCTCGCACTCTACCTCTCGCTCTCTCGTTCAATTGGGGGGCGTGCAGCGGGGCGTGGCCGTGCGTCGACTCCAAAGCGCTCAAGTGAAACGTGTAGCTGAGCAACAACAAGAATTCTAAACAAAAATTTATTTATTCAAACACATTCAAACACATTCATCCAACGCAGATAGTTTTGGCAAAGATAAAACAGAAAAACGACGCGACGGGCAAACAAAATGAGTCACCAGAAGCAGCAACAGAAGCAGCAACAACAACAATATCTGTGGCATACAACAGCAGCAACAGCAGCAGCAGCAACAGCAGCAGCAACAGCAAAGTGCTAACAAATTAATGCTACAAATAGTGAAAATCAGAAGCAGTCGAAAAAAACATTCTTACCCCCAATTGCATCTCTCTGCCGAGCAATCTGTGTCTCTCTTGCCCCTGCTGTCGCTCAAAATGCTACGAAATTATCGAAAGTATTTGCAGGATAAACGGAAATACGACAAGGCACAGCGAGGACGCAGCAACAGCAGCAGCAACAGCAACAGCAGCAGTAGCAACATCCACATTTGTCACGATTAAACGCGAATTGAGAAGGATTGATACCAGAACAGAGCAGACCAGCAGGAACCCCCGCCCCCCCCAGAAAGGAGCCACTCCACTCCAAGAGCAACTGGAACTGGAACTGCAACTGCAACTGCAACGGTTAGAGCGCTGAGCTTTTAGCGAGAAGAGGAAGTGGAAGTGGAAGTGGAAAATCCATTCAGATTTTGTACATAAAATCAGGGCAATAGCAACAACAACTTTGGAGGACGCCATGTATGCGCAACATTTGCGCAAATGGAGTCTAAAAACAAAAAAGCCACTAATGCCATTGATATTGCTAATTATCTACGTCAGCAACATGCTGCTGCCGACGACAGCAGCAGCCGCAGTGGCAGCCACACACCAACAGTTGCAACAACAACCACAGCAGCAGCAGCAGCAGCAGCAACCACAAAGATTATGGGAAGGCAGTGCAGAAGAAAGCAGCTACTATATACCACTGACTTTGGATAATGGCAGCGGGAGCAGTAGTGAAAGCGCCAAGAGCATTGGCAGTACCACTGGCAGTGGCAGTGGCGGCAGCCTCAGTGGCAGTGGCAGTGGCAGTGGCAGTGGCGGTAGCAGCAACATCGACAACAATATCTTAAGTAGGCTGCTCAGCCACACCAGCAATAGTCTTAGTAGCCGTATCAATCTTAAGTTAAAGCCAGCAACAGTATTCGACGCCGGCAGCAATGCAGCTGTACAGCAACTGCAACTGCACCAAGAGCAACAGAAGCAACAGAAGCAACAGAAGCCACTGAAGCAGCAGCAGCAAGTGCCACATGCTGCTGCCGCCGCCGTGTCAATGCAGCAGTCAATGCAAAAAGTTCCAAATACTTTAATAAATAGTCAAATATATAATTTATTAAACAATGGCAGGCCCAGCGAGGCGGCGAACACTAAAATGCGTCGCCATATACCAACCACTCAGTTGCAGCAGCAGCCGAAGCTGCAGCAGCCCAGCTTACCGCGGCCCCTAAGCCTAGGCAACCACAGTAGGCGCGCCACGCAAAGCTATCTCATCGAGTCCTACGAAGTGCCAGACAGCCAGACTCCGGACGAGGACAGTCCGGAGCAGGCGGCGCGCAACCGACGCGACGGCAACCAGCGGCCACATCGCTCTGGACATCGCCAGCAGCTGCAGCAGGACAAGCGGGATCATCGCCGCCAGCGCCAGCATCAGCGGCAGGAGCAGAGACTGCGCCAACACCAGCCGGCCCAGCAGCAGCAGCAGCAGCAGCGGCGGAAACATCCCCGGAAGCACAGGGGACGACAAAGGGCCGGACGCTACTGCTCGGCCCGGGATCCCGCCCAACTGGCCTACTCGGCGCCCACCGTCTTCCAGGGCGTCTTCATCTCGATGTCGGCCGACCGGCGGGTCAACTTCTCGGCCACCATGAAGGTGCTCAAGGTGTACAAGCAGCAGCGGGACCTGCAGCTGCCCCAGCTGGTCCGGCTGCAGTTCGCCCTGCGCAACGCCAGCGGCGAGTGCGACATCTACAGGGAGCGACTGCTGCCGCGCGGGGTACTCCGTTCCGGGAACGACCTGCAGCAGTCCTCCGATATATCCTACATGATGTTTGTCCAGCAAACGAATCCGGGCAACTTTACCATCCTTGGCCAGCCCGTGCGGGTCACCCACTCGGTGATGGAGTCGGTCAAAATGGCTGTGAGTGAAAATTATGGTGAGTTGATTTCGATTTTCAAACTAGTCTAAGATCTAAATACCTAGGCCATACAGTAGATGATATTATAGGGTACTCTTGAGAGGTTGATTGCAATAGGAAGAGGATATACTTAGGATACTCTTTTGGATCATTGAACCCCCCCCGCAAAGTCTTCTTGGACTCCACCCCGGCCTGTCTCTCGCTCTCTTATCTCTGGACACCTTTCTTTTGGTTTCCTCTCATTTCCTTTCTTTTGCTCTGTCCCTTTTGCACCCGCTGATGCAGCTGCCTCTTTCTCCGCGCTTCTGTTGTTGTTTAATGAAATTTAGCTGGTTTTTTGCTGAATTTCTTATTTGCCAACTTCACGCTCTGCTAATATTCACCAGACCGAAATAATTTTATGCAACACACATACACACACACACTCGCACACAAACACTCACACTCACATGAACATGGATAGCGTTGCGCATGCGCCTGCCCGATGCAACTTTTTGCATTGAAGCCTCTGCTGCCGTTGCAGCCGTTGCAGCCGCTGTGCCCCCCCCCCCCCAAGTGCAAGTCTAGGCCTCATCTTGGTCTTCTTCTGGGATTCTTTTGTGCCTTCCCTCAATTTGGTTGCTGGGCAGCGGCAACAAAAATGCTCACATTTGAAATTTATAATACCCTTCAAGCGAAGTGGGTGTTACGCCAATGTGGCCGACCACAAAAGACGTTCCTATGAAGAATCCTGCTCCTGTTGCACTACAGGATAAAGATAAAAGATGTATACATATTATCTACATATACATATGTCGCTGCCATGAAGACTTTGGTTCTCTGAAGGGTATCTACATCTTCGCCGTGGCTGTCCTTTCTCTGTTGATATTCGTATTGTTGCTGTTTGCTGCTGCTTTTGCTGCTGTTGCTAGTTGCACATTTTAATTAAATTCGCATTAAGTTTGCTCGCTGCGCGGCAACCCCCCCACCAGCCACCAGCCACCAGCCAGCAGCCTCCGCCATCGCCCTTACCCCTCAGCCTCGGTTGGAAAAACTTTGAAAACTCATTTCTGGTCTCCAGAGTCGCTCCATCTCCTCCACTCTTCACAGAGAGAGAGCGAGAGAGAGAGAGAGACACACATCGTCATCGTCATCGTCATTGCTGTTCTTCTGCTTCTTGTTGTCTTTTTGTTGTAGTCTCTGCAGTCGACCTTTGCGGTTGGGAGACGAGACCCAACCCTAAGTTCTGCTGCTGCTGCTGCTTCTTCTTTACCCCTTCTCCCTGCCCCGTTGCTTCTTCGTCTTTATCATCCAGTTGTTGTTGTTGTTGTTGTTGTAATTATTCTTGCGTTGCGGTTCATGAAGTTTTGCGTCTGGAAAGGCGGCTAAGTGCGATCAACCGACCGCCTGCCTCCACCCCCGTTATGCTTCGCCTTCGCCTTCGACTTTGCTTTGCTTTTGTTTTTATTTATTTACATTTGTGTCTCTCTCTCTCTCTCTCTCTCTCTCGCATCAGTCTGTCTCTGTCCTTGTTTCATTGCGGGCGCAATTAGATTTTTAATTCATTTTTCCCCGGCCCTCCCCTCTACCCCCCTCACCATTCTCCCGCTCACACTGCTGCTTCTTTTTCCTTTTTCCTTTTACTGCGGGTGTTTCAGCTTATGCTTCTTCCGTCATGGTTCCCGCACACCGCACACCAAGAGAGAGAGAGAGAGAGAGGATGGGATGGATGTGATGTGATGTGAGTAAGAGAGCGGGTGTGTGGCCAAGCCTCTCCTCCATACTCCATACTCCCTATCGTGGATGAGAGATGGATTTGGGAAAGGTGCATTTAAATTGGGTGACCACTCCACAGTCCAGGAGCAGCTTCTGGCCATGCCTCACCTTATCTTAATACACTTTGCCCTGAGCTTTGCCTTCTGCTCGCTCTCCTGCTCTCCTGCAACCCTTTGCTGATCCACAGAAGATCGGAAATCAGCTGCAATCAGCTGTTCCCTCGCACTCCCTGCTGTATCCCTGTCCCACTCGCACACTCTTTGTCTTTTGGGGTTTATTATCTTGTGTTTATTTACTCTTTGCATTGCTTCTGTTTCTGTTTCTGCTTCCTTCTGCCTGCTCCACTCCTTTGGATTCCTCCTCCCTGGCCATCGGTTGCTGCCTGGGTTGCTGCTTCATCAATGAATGCGGAATGGGATGGGATGGGGAGTGCGAATGAGTGGGTAAGGAATAACAGGATATTTACTTTTTGTTTCGATTGATTTATTTTGCTTTGACTTTGATTTGGCGCTGCTTTTGTTTTGTTGCAAACGCAGCGAATGTTTCAGGGATTTGCATCTCAAACTGCGGGCTAAGCGGCTTTCGAAAACGTAGGGATCGGCGGTAGGGGATGGGGGTCTCTATAAAAATCGATTACTCATCAAAATGCATACTAATCAATCGCCACCCACTCGAAACGCGTCTATAGAGATCTACGTATGTATGTATATGCTCCTTTCACTTTGGATCCGGCGAATTTGCCAATTTCTTTGGTCCCAAAAGTGATTTACATATGAAGCCATAAAGCCCGAAGATAAAGCCTGAAGATCGTCAGCCAGATCGTTAAAATCTGAGCCCACAATCAGAGCCACCAAAAGAGATCAAAAGCATCGAATAGATCAATCAAAAACTGACTCAGTTTTTTGGGTTTCTACAACCTGAAATCCATAGGTGTTATGTGGAGGAGATTCGGGGGCGATTTACGATTTGCGTATTAACCATACGCCCCGTGTGACGATGCGCAGCTCTGCTCTCTGCTCTCTGCTGTCTGCTCTCTGCTCTCGGGAGCTCTCGGGAGCTCTCTCTGCTTAAAACCAATTAAAATGCCTTCGAACCTGACTGAATCGGTAGTATCATGAATTAACTGGTCGCATTTTATGCCTAATTTACACCCACGCCATGAACGTCAGTTCTTACCAAATATAACTCCGCGCCACTCCGCGCCACTCCGCTCCGCTTCAATAAAAACTGACTTGGAAATATAACAACAACAACAACAACAGAAATAAACCCAAAAACAATGAAAAGGCCATGTGAAAAATAAATAAAAATCACAGGTATTTTTGTTTTTGGTTTTCGGGCTATTATAGTTTTTTTTTTTCTTTCCTTTTTTTTCGGACTGCTGATTGCGGCTGCTGCTGCTGCTGCTGTTGCTGCTGCTGTTGCTGCCGTCGATATTGTTGTTGTTGAGGTGTTAAGTAAATTAGCTGCTCATAAAACATGATTTGATCTGGCAGAAGTCCGCGTCAAAGCAGAATCGGCAGCCCATCTTCTCGGATATGTGTGTTGTTTGTTTGTTTGTTTGTTTGTTTGTTTGTTTGACCAAAAGCGGAGACAAACTGGCACAAATCAAATATACTCATCCGCGTACTCGGTGTACGATCGCAGTATATAGAAAGATATAGATTTGTATACCATTTCCCTTTCTTCCAGTTTCTGCTAGTTGCGATCCAAAGAAGCTTAGATAATCGCAACAGGGGTATACATACATCTTTCTTTCATGTCATATGATACATATTCATACAAGTATTTGTCAGGAATAGGTGGATGGGTGTTCTGTGCTCAATGTGTAGGTGCATATTATATAATGCTTTCCCACTTATGTTGCACTCAGCATTGAATATTAATTTTGTTTTGCGGTTGTGCCTCTTGTCACATTGCCAAAGCGAAATAATAGTCTTTAGAAGATTTCATTGAGAAAAGCAATACCTGAGAGAAAACCCCCAGAGAACCTTGACAGCGTGTCTCCATTTCCCGCAGCAGCAGCAGCAGCAGAACTTGCATCTGGGATGGATAACTGGCGACTCTTGTTTCATCTCGTTTCGTCAGTTGTCTCCCATGCTCTCCCATGCTCTCGTGTGCTCTCTGGTTGCACTTGTTGCTTCTGAATACTACGGGCATTACTCTTGTGTTTAGCAAGCGATTACAAAATGAAAATAAAGAAAATTCTTTGCCAGAGCGGAAAATGCTCTGCACTGTTCGTATATTTGGGTCAACGCCTACGAGTGGAAGCGACAAACTTACTCAACGGCACCCACAATTCATCATTTCTCCTCATCTTTTCTTTCGTTGCTTTCGTTGCTGTGTGTTGGTGTGTGTGTGCTGGTGTGTGTGTGCTCGTGTGTGTGTCTGTCATTTTGGGGGTGTCTGGTCTACCTGGTCATAAGATTTTAATACATTTTCCTCTCGCTTTTTGGGGAAAACGATGGGCAGGGGGGGAGGGCATGGGGCATGGGACTTGGGGCATGGGGCTGGCTCATTTAGCGTCACGCCAGAGAAGATCCAACGACGACAGAGACAGCTTTTCGTTGGCTTTTGTTTGTTGCTTTTTTGGTCTTTGGTTCTTTTTTTTCTTCTCTTTTGGTAATTAAGTATGAATGGCGGCGCTAGACGACGAACCTTGGTTCATTTAGGTATAGTACTCGTAAGTGTAAAGGGTAGTCCCAGTCCCAGTCCCAGTACCACTACCAGTACCAGCCGCAGTCTTCGGGCAGGGGCCCCTCTGGGATTTTCGCTGGGACTGAGAGTCTGGGGGTCTGGGGACTGGGGGGACTGGGGGCTGCCTGGCGGGCCGTTTGGCATGCGGGAAATAGAAAATTATAACGAAATGAAATTTTCAAATGGCATGCCATGTTTCCTTGCCTTGCCTTGCCTTGCCTTGCCTTGCCCTGCCATGTCTTGCCGCGGCCAGAGTCGCCTCGCGACTCGTCGGCTGCCTCGTTTATGAGTTTTATGCTATTTCTGGCCGCGCCGACAGCAGCAACATCACGCAGCTGAAAGCCATTCGAGAGTAGGAAGACATCTTGGCCGCCATAGACGACTTGCCAAAAAAACTAAAAAACCAAAACGAAAACGACAAAAAAAAACCAAAAACGAGAGCAGAACAGAACCCCTTCTCAATTGAAAATATAAAGAAAATCTTATGCTTGTTAGCCCTGGGCCTGTGCCTGTGGCTGTGCCTGTGGCTGTGGCTGCAATTTGCATCCATCGGTTGCATCCATCGTGGCGCTAATGGAGCAATCTTGGCCGGATGGAGCAGCAGTCCAGCCGATCAATGGAGCCCCTCTGTTGCAAAGCGGATGTGACATAATCTGATTGCCATAAATACGAGGGGAGGCAAGGCGAGGCGGGGCGAGGCGAGGTGACTCTATATAGCCGAAATGGATAAAACGCCTGGCATTCATGGCCTGGCCATCAATCGAGTGGATCTATGGGTCTATGTGGATCTACTAGAGATCTGTGGATCTGTGGATCTGTAGATCTGTGTCGGCGCGATATCAAAGGAGAGACGTAGGCCCCACAGGTGGCGCTTCCTCAAGCTGGTCATTATTAGAAGGGTATTTGGAGCAAGACGAACAGGGGATACACTTTTGGATGGGCCAGGGATAAGCCACTTTGGTGGCTCTTCTTTGACGACTCATCCATCGGCCAAGTTAACATACCCGTTTTGGCAAAGCCGCCACTTCAAACACCTCAGACACCAGCACCTCAATTAGCCATTCAGCATTTGCGTTAATTTTCGCGGCACTTGCGGCACATTCCAAAATACCAAAACACCAAAAAACACAATAAAAAACACAAAAAAGAAGAAGTATTTATAAATACATGGCCTGAGAAAGATAAATGATAAGAGATCTCTTTGGACGGACTAATTGTTTCGCCTTGCTGTTAATTTCTGCCCGCATAATCGCACTGCCCTCGGGGCCACCTTCTGCTCCACAAAAACAAAAAGAAGGCTTCAACAGTTGCGCACGCGGCCAAGATTAATGAATAACCCCCCAACGGACCAACCGACCAATCGACCAACCGAGAGACCAACCGACCAACCGACAGACCAACCGAAACAGAGATAGATATTGATTGATATTTGAAAAGTGATTTCGGATCGTAGTCGGCGGCTTGGACTCATTATTAGTTTCCCATGGAACATTTTCACAGCTAATGATTGGACGGATAGATGGATGGACGGATAGATGGATAGATGGATGGTTGGTTGGATGGAAGCACGAGCTTCCCAGCCAGCACTCAAACTATACCATATACTTACTCGTATTCCAATTTTCGGTTCGCAGTTCCCAAAAGTCAATTCAATTTGCGTTGGCGGCTCCGCGGCTTTGAACTCGATCGGTGGGCGGGAGATGGTTTGCTTGGCCAAAAATCGTTTCTCTAGTTTCGGGGGTACTTCAGGAATGAAACTAGGCTAGGCTCGGCTTCTCCCCTTCACTCCACTCCACTACACTCCACTCTTTGTGGCAGTCACAGAGAGCACAGCGCACAGCGCTCGCCTCTGCTCTCCTCTGCTACCCCCTGGTCTTGTGGTCCTGTCCAGAACTTGCTGCTTGGAGGAGCCTATTGCTGGCTATCTTAATTACGCATTAATTACATCAAACATTAATAATTCCACATGCCAGCGGAGCGTCTGCTCATCTATCTACTTCAGTGGCAGCAACACCTCCTCGATCTTCGCCTTCTGCTTGCTGCTGCTTGCTGCTGCTTGGTGTGGTGTTGCCTGCCTCTTGGTCTTGGTTCTTGGTCTCCGTCCCAGTCTCAGTCTCGGGTATCAAGGCAGAGGCTCCTCCTCTGTATATTAAACTGTCTGTCACCCCCTTCCTGCCATGCAATCCAGCACCCTGCATCAAATTGCAAGCCATCGTCTTGGTCGGATCTTTGGATCGTTGGTCTGTCTGCGTCTTGCCACTGCACTGTGGCTGCCCCTGCCTGCGCGCTGCCAAGTTGAAAAATTTGCCTTTGATATCGACTGGTGGCATGCCACATACTCGTACTCGTACTCATACTCGTATGCGTTTTGGCTCCTCCTCTGGCCTCTGGTGTCTGCTTTGGGGCTCCCGCTGCTGTGGGGCAATATTTTCTTTTTAGCTGACGATTTAGCCGATTTCCCGATCATAATCGCCCTCGATCCGGCTGCCAGAGGCTGCCATGAAGAAGCTGTTTGCCTCTTTGCCTCTTTGGCTCTTTGGCTCTTTGGCTGTTTGGCTGTTTGGCATTTGTCTGGTCCAGTGAATGGCTTAATCTGGCGAGTGTTGATTCAATAATTCCCCACCAAAGTGCTTGGAGAAATCTGGGAAGCAAATCTGTCGCTGGTCGCCTGTCGTCGGATACCTGCGTGGGAAAATCTCTCGTTTCCTGGCCTAATCTGCGACCGCCCTAAAGAGTCAGGTTCCAAAGGTCGGCTCCGGGCGGACAGGTAACTGGCCACATGTTTGGCCGGAAATTCCCATGCGCCTCCTGCGTGTCCTGACATTGTCCTTATGACGAATTCGTCATAATTCGTTCCCTACCGCTCTCCCAGGGCATTCCCAGCATTTGCTTGCCCAGCGAAGATGATATATGTATGGAAAAAAGTATGTATTATTAGCGGAAGAAGCGGGCCAACCAAATTGCATCCAATCATGGCCAATATCTGTCCCTGCCACTGCCACTGACACTGCCCCCAGGCACCCCGCCCCGCCCGGCCACTGTGCCGCCCCATCCTCTTCTTTCCCTTCTCTCAGGCTGCTGGCTGCTGGCTGCTGCCGGCCGGCAAGGTGACCGTGTGCTAAAACAAAATTTTTATATCGAAATTGCCGCTGGTCAACGCGCGCGCCTGCCCAATGGCCACGTTAAGCGCGTGTTGGCCTTTTTGGTTCCCAAGCTTTGTTAGCCACAAGCACAGATAAACAGATACACACACACATACAGACACACGCACACAGACACACAGATACGGCCCCGCTCAGACAAGTTGGAGTTGCATTTTTAGCAGCATTTTTGTGCGGCATTTTATTCGTCGCCGCTGGCAACAAATTTGTGCTGTGGCAAGCAGCGACGGCAGCGGCAGTGTTGTGGCTGCCACTGCCACTGGTTGGCCACCAACTTCAGCCCCAGCTTCACCTTGTGCCCCAAAAGCTATTTAAATGGTATTTAAATGTGTCTAAAAGTAATTTTTTTGCGCATTTAATTCGCATTTTTATGTTCGTCCAGTATTCGGCAAAGCACTTAACGACATTTATGAGTTTATTTTATGGAAAATGGAATCGAAACGGCAGCGAATGCCTGACATAATGCGTCATAATTGAAACGTTTTTGTTATTGTTGTTATTGTTTATTGAAGTGGCAGAACCATTCATTCAGACAGCAGCTTATGGGCTGGGGGAATACTCGGTGTGTAGCACATTTGATAAGCAGATGCAACATTCGGCTGCCAGCAGCATTATCATCATCATCTGGGGTTTCTCCTGGCTGCCGCCGCCTCCTGTGCACCGCTGGCTTGCCTTGGAAATATTTTCACACACCATCCCACCAAATGATTTCAACTTGCCACCATCAACAAGTTGCAGGTAGTCCATGGCATGCCACACACAGCAGCCACTGCCGCTGTCGCTGTCGCTGCTGCTGCTGCTGCTGTTTGCTGTTTGCTGTTTGTTTGTGCCTCCTCCTGCAACAAAGAAGGCAACTAGAAACTACCCATTGGCCACCAGCAGCAGCAGCAGCAGCAGCAGCATCGCCACATGCTTGACCAGAGACCGACAAGACCAAAGCGAGCGCATAAAGCATAAAAAAGAAAAAACGCAAAAGGCACAAGAAGTTTCAAGTCGAAAAAGTCATTATATGCGACAACCAAGTCGTCGATATTGGCAGCGACGCCATGCAGCAGCAGCAGCCGCAACATGGAGGCAACGGACAAGCAACGAAGCTCTGCATACCCTTACAAGTTCTATATATGATAGTATACTTGGTGCCCCCAACAAGTCCCTCTTGCTATAACTATATCTCTGGGAATAGGCATGCAGTTTCCCAGCAAAGATTCAGCCAAAGACCTGGCCATATCGAGTCGATTAGCCGGGATACCCTCTTCTAGTGTATGACAACAACTACGGCGACTTTGGCTTTGGCTGCGACACATTTGCTTAAATAGCAACAGCAGCAGCAACAGCAGCGACAGCAGCAGCAACAGCAGAGCCCATTTTTTTTTTATTGCCGCAGTTGGAAAATGCAAGACAAACGGCTAGAGAGGGGTGCGCAGGGGGCCAGCAGCAGCAGCAGCAGCACAGGAGAGGCAGAGGAAAGGTGGTTGGGTGTCTTGGATTTCCAGTTTTCGGTTCCCACAATGCAAAATTAGGTACGAAGCGTCGTCCCCATGACGTAATTAGCATAGAGCCAGAGCGCAGTCGTTGTCGGGAGCCCATAAAGCGTATTTACCGCACAACGCGCCACACAGACGCACCACAAGGGGAAGGGGAAGAGCGGCTGGGGCTGGGGAAGAGGCAGTGGCAGTGGCAGGGGCAAGAGGTGGGAGGGGGTGGTAGTCAGGTGAGCCATTGGCCATGTTGCGCATGTGTGGCGTGCGAACGTCGCAGAGCAGAGCAGAGCAGCAGCCGCGCAGCTGGTGGACGAGTACGACATTGCCATAACTCATATGTGGCACGGCTGCTCTGCTCTGCTCTGCTGCTGCATCGGTTGCAACTTGCAATTGTCGTGGCAGTCGCTGTCGCTGTCGCTGCCACAAATAAAAACATTTCGTTTAACGATCTTTATCGATTCGATTATTGATTGTGTGTTCATGGTTTTGTTGCAGTTGCAGTTGCAATATCAGCTGCAACAGCAACAACAGCAACATGCTACCCAAAGTAGAAGCAAGAGAAGAGTTTAACTAGATTCCTCTTTGCCACCAATTATCCACCACAAAACAATCTTTCAATCTACAGAGCAAGAGCCAGAGCCACAGCCACAGCCACAGCCAGAGCACAAGGTGTCGGTCATCCAGAAGCCATAAAAGAGCCATCTCCGCCATTAACCGATTACTATGTTAGTTTATTCAGTCTCTTCAATCTAACAACTCGCTTTCAATCATTAGATTATACGGCAAAGACAGCCAACACTGCAGCGTTCAGCATACAGCAGGCAGCAGGCAGCATGCAGCATGTTGCCAGCTCATCTCTGGGACTTCATCTTGCAGCATTTTCACCTGGCTATATGCTGTTCTACTCGGGCACTCGCTAGCTCGCTCTCTCGCTCTCTGTCTCTTTCTTTCGTATGAAATTCTTGGCATAGTTGGCTCTGACAGGCCTGGCAATTGTCGGCTTACGGGCTCGGGCTCGAGCTCGGGCTCCTCTTTGGCTCTGCTGTCCGTGGCTGCCTCCTGCCAACCACTTATTACGTAATTATTTAGCCGCAGCATCGCCCTGGGGCACGTGTTGCCAACTGACTGGCAAACTGGCAGCACTTGGGCACCTGTTTCAGCCTCGGACTCGGGGACTCTGGGACTTGCGGACTCTGGGACTGTGTGGGACTCTCGGGGCCTGGTCTCTCAGCTATTTGTGCTATAATTTCTGGCATGCAGCAGCAGCAGCAGCAGCGGCAGCAACATCAATTCAATTTGCATGCATTTGCCCTCAAGCCTCTTGCCTTAGTGCTCTGTGACGGTTGCTATTGCTGTTGCTGTTGCTGTTGATGATCATCTATGTGTGTGTGTGTGTGTGTGTGTGTGTGTGTAGCTTGGGATCCTGATAAACAGTCTTTGCTGATTAGGAATTTCTTGGCCCTAACTGCCAGCCAATTTAGTTGCAGTCGAGTGGACACGTGCCCGTATTCGTATCCGCGTCTGCCTGCACCTCCATATCCAGTCGGTTGGTAAAATATTGCGGCAGTAAACAGTTAACGGCATTTGATAACTGTTTCACGCTTTTGGGTTTCGCAATTAAGCCAAATGGCATAGAAATTTTGATGGTTTCATAGACCATAAAGTAATCTCTACACGCTCTCACCCGGCAACGACAGCTACAGCTACAGCTCCAGCGACAGCAACAACAGCTAGGGAAATGGTGCGTATGAGCAATGCACTTGGATGGTGACGAGTCTATACTATAGAGGGGGGGGGCGATAATCATACAAACTCATTTCATTGCAGAGTAAATCATTGATGAAAGAAAATCGTAGGACTAGAAAAGGGGTTTCCCCTCTTTCCTTCCATCTTTCTCTTAAGAGAAACGAGCTAGCACTCTCTCAAAGTTCGCTTGGTTTCAGCGAGTAGCGCGCAGTGGTTCCATTCGTTCTCTCAAGCTTCTCCTTCTTCGATCGATGGCCGCCTGCCCTGGCCATTATTTTTCTAACAATTTGAGTCTATTTTTTTGTTGTTTATTTATTTCCACATTAGTTAATGCGTTTATAATGCGCAAAGGAAAGAGTACCAGTCCCAGCACCAGCTGCCCCGCGTGCACCAGCAATGGGAGCAACATTGTTGTGTGCCTGCCTGGCTGCCTGGCTGGTTGCCTGTTGGCGCCTGCTTAACAATTGACGGGCAATTCCCACGCTGCGTATGAAATAAATTTTCAAACCGAAAATTGTGCGCACAACTCTTTACATTTTAATGATGCCACCGCGCACTGGGCGAAAACTTTGAAGCGGCCGCGTCGGCAGTCGAGTCATTTACTTGTTGTCGAGCGCCCCATTATACTCGTAAATCTGCTAGCCAGCCTATGACAGTTTTTGTTGTTGTTGTTGTTGTTGTTTTTTGCTTCTCTTCTTGCTGTACTTGTCTCTGTTTCTGTTGCTCATTTTTTTGTGTTGGTTAAAGAAACAAAATCACACCAAAATGTGGTTTCTGGGGGCCATTGGTCGGGTTGCCACCGTCTGACGACTGACGACTGACGCCTGACGTGACTGCAAATGAGCAGCAGGGCCAAAAAGCAAAAGAAATATGTATATATCACTCTATATACATATATATGTATGTATATATATATCAGATGGCCCCAAAAGTGAGAGCAGTTCGATGTGTGGGTGCTACTGCTCGGTGCTGGGTGCTGGGTACTGGGTGCTGTGCTGTGGGCCTGGGTTCACTGGTTAGATCGAAAGATACGCCATGCTAACATCACTTATCGCGAGTATTACTTGGAGATAAATTTCCGAGAAATGTGCGAACTTTACGCCCATGACGTATGCACACATATATCAGATGCTGCGACACACTACCAAATGTCTGATAAAACTTCCAGCGAATAATGGTGACTGGTCTCGTATCAGACCTCTAGGCGAAAATAGTTGTTCCCCGCTGGTATCGATGAATCTTCAAATTGGGGCGAATCACGCCATGAGTCACTGAAACAGAAAATGAGCTAAGAGATTGATGCTTGTCGATAGGTTCAAAATATAGCGAATGGCGAGTACAAGTTCAGCGAGTAAAGAGTACGAGTACCAGGACTCAATCTCTCACTTCTCCTTGGCGAGTAGCGATAAGCACTAGTCTAGAACTATTTTATAGTATCACCAACTCGCTCCTCCCCGGATGATAACTCGCTGTGAAGTGGCTGAAGCACTTTCGAGCAGCGATTACCCAGATGGCAGATGAGGAGAGGAGAGGAGAAAGGCGGGAGGAGGCAGCTATGGAAGAAGATCGACCATCGACCATCGACCAACTACCGGGTTGCTCTTGTTGCAGCTGGCAGCAGCTTCTGTTGTTGCTGTTGCTGTTGCTGTTGCCAGCAAGCGATGTTGCCAGACGCATCGCATCTTTATTTAGACAAAAAAATGTTGCATGTTTCGCGCTTTTCACCAAATGCGCTCTCCGATCCACATTATTATGCAAAGAGGGTTGCACTATTTACCCAAAAATGGCCGTGGCTAATGATGATGATTGGTCGATCGGTCAGCCCGGCCTGGCCTGGCCGAGAGTCGTGGGCAACTTTTGCTGCACTTGGTAGCGGCAACTTGTTGCTGCCTCTGCCTCTGCCTTTGCTGGCTTCTGGCTGCTGGCTACAGCTGCCACCACACAGCGTAAAATGTGGCCAACGTTTGTTTATATGTCATTGGCAATTAGTTATAGTTTTTATTGTTTATTGCAATTGCCATTGCCTCCTGCTGTTGCATCTGTATCTGTATCTGTTTCTGTTTCGGTTTCTGTTTTTCTTCCTCATCGGGGCACCGCCAATTCATCTAAATATTTGTTTTTTTTTTCGGCTTTTCGGCTTTTAATGAAGTTTTTAATGGTTTTTCCAGTGAATTTGCATTGAAAATCACTACAGAAATCAGAAATCAGAAATCAGAGATCAGAGATCCGAAATTAATGAAATGCCGCCCGAAGGCGGCAAGCCATGGAGGAGAAACAGAGATGACGAAATATTTATTTGAAATCTTTCATGTTTCATAAATTTATGTGCAATTTATTTTTAAACAACAACCGTCGACGGCGCGACGACAACGTCTCTGACAAGTCGAAGGGGAGAAAAAGACACCCTCCTACTCTACCCTACCCTACCCTACCCTACCCTACTCTACCCTGATGGGGCAGACACAAAAGTGTGCCTAATTAGAGCTGCAACAGCCACAAGAGCAGGGCCCTGCCTGGCGCCATGTTTGTTGGCCAAGAAAAACAGAGCAGGAGAGGGAGACAGTAACAGACAGAGAGAGGGACAACTATGGGATAGCATAAAGAGACAGATAGAGCGAGAGAGCGAGAAAGAGAGTGCGAGAGAAGAGAGTAGAGATCAAAGGGCTGTTTCGGGCTGGCGCCCTGTCGGCCTCGATTGCGAAAAAACCAAAACAACCCACCCAAACAATGAAGACCACGGCATATGGAAGGGAAAATCAAATGAAATCAAAGGGCGGGCAGTCTCCACTTCTGGGCCGATCCTCCTGGTCATATCAATCAGTGATTTAGCTTTTGGCCAATGATCATTATCACAGTGTATCACAGAGTGTGTCAGAAGAGGCAGAAGATGATGGGCCTGGGCCTGGGGGCATGCTGCCATTACAGGTGTTGAAAACAAACAACGATCCGAGAGAACACCTTGGGGTGTCGTTATCAAAGATCTTTCTCTTTCTTGGGGGTGGTGGCTGGGTGGCTGGGTGGCTGGGTGGCTGGGCGGCTGGTGGGGTGGCAAACTGATATGAAAGCAATTAGCAGCAGCGACTTGGCAACCAGCTGGCTTTTTTTCCACAGAATTTTGTCAAGCTGTGACTTTGATCTGCGGAAATGTTTCGGGCAGCAACAATTTTTGATTTGAAAATGCAGCCGCTCCGCTCCTCTCCTGTCCACACCACACCGCACCACTCCACTCATCTTTCCCCTGCTCTCCCAGCTCCTCACCCACGGTAGAGCAGTGGCAGCAGCAGCAGTGGCAGAAGCAGCAGCAGCAGCAGGGTCTTTTCTTATTTATAGCCACCATTTTTATGCTCCATTTCAATGGGCCGACGGAGACGGCAGCAGGCAGAAGCAGCAGAAGCAGCAGCAGCAGCAGGCGGGAGCAGGCGGGAGCAGGCGGGAGCATGCCGTCGTCGCCCCTTTGAAGATTGTTGTGGTGGCTACCCCCTCGTCGGGGGCACCACCAAAAACTCTAACCACTTGATTGCACTTTTCGCAGCATAAAATATACATTTATGTCTGTCTGTCTGTCTGTCTGTATTTGTATCTGTATCTAAAAGTATATATAGAGAAACATACGTATGTGTTTGTGAGGGTGTGTGCTGTGCTATCGAACAACAACAACAACAAAAACTACAGAGAATGAGAATCGAAAACTATATAAAATTGATTTCCCCACCCGCACAATGGTTGGGCCGACAATGAAGCGCCATTGAAGCGCAACCAAATTAATCTTTCAACGACAATTACAATTAATTATAAACGCCCCCGCCGGCTGCCTCAGGGGCCAGATCGTCCAGATCACAAAAGATCAAAAAAAAAAAGCACACACACATACAGAAAACAACAACAAAAATATAGGAATTGTATTGAAGATACAATATCTGTGCTGTTCTGTGCTGTGCTGTTCGACAGCTGGTGGCCACAACGTCTGGCGTTTGAATTTGGTTCAGATATCGTTTCAATACGAAGCCTGAATATGCTTTCAAAGTATGTATACACATATATATCGGAATATATCGCCCAAAATATCGGATCTATGACCATTCACGCACATCTTTGAAATGCACTCTGTGTAAACATTTTTCCTGGTTGCTGTTTTAATTTTCATCTGTCTAGCGATCGACCCAATCTGTATCTGTATCTGCATCTGCATCTGTATCTATTCAATCTATCCGTCTATCTATCTCACCATCTCACCATCTATCTATCTATCTATATATCTATCTATCAGTCTCAGCGCCCGCCTAATTACAAAAAGATGAAAGCGTTGTTTTGTGGGCCAACGTCCGTCCATGTGGGATCGGGGGCCCACCCATCCAACACCTTGGCGGGATCTCTTGTTCTTGTCTGCCCTCCCGCCTGCCTCCTGCCTCCTGCCTTCTGCTTGTTGGCTGTGTTGGCTGCCGCCGCCTGTTAACGGCAGCTACTTAATTTCGTATTAATAAACATCACAAATGTTGTAATAGTTTGGCACTTTATTTATTTATTTAGCTTTTTATGACCCGAGGGGCGCTCCAATGGCGGCAAACATTCTGGATCTCTGATCTCTGATTTCTCATTTCTGATTTCCTCCCATCGATAAGCAGGCGGGAGGCGGGAGGCAGGAGGTGGCAGGCGGCAGCCAGGCGATTTCTTTCTTTTCGCAACAATAAAATTTACACACTCAAATGATTGACGGACTCGGGGTTACAGCCAACAGCCACCAGCCAATAGCCAACAATCAACAATTGTTTAAACAATTGTTGTGTGCTTCTACTCTTAGTTAGATGTTGGATGGATAGTTGTTGTGCAACAATGTGGATTCCAAATTGGATGTTTTCGGTTCTTTTCGGTTGATTTTTTGGGTGGGTGTGGAAACCTTTTGGTCTTGCGTCTGTTGAGGCGTAACCAACCGTTTTGCCCCTGATCTGATCTGATCGGATCGTATCGCATCGTATCGTATCGGATGGTATCAACTCTACATGGCTGTAAATTTGAATCAATTTGGAATGGTTTCATTTTCTTTGAAAGGAACACATTTTCAACACATCGTTAGGGTGGTTTGAAGAACGTCAGCGATTGCTCAATTCTGATGCGACTGTTGATGGGAAAAGCCATCAAAATATAGAGAAAAAATCTTTGAAAAAAAAGTCTAAAAGAAATGTCTGTGTTAGTTCGGTGTTTATTCAGATTATCCGAAGTGTTCGTACAAGCAGTCGATTGATGATAATAAATAACTATTATTTATTTGTACCGTTTCATGATCGAGAGTTCGGGAGTTTCCCCAATTTAATCGTGATCACAAATCTCTGAATGATAATCTCGATGACTGTGCAATCGGAAATCGAAGTTTAGGTATTGCTGATAAGGAATGGCCTTGCATGGAGTGTGTGGGTGGGGGGTGGAAGGGGGGATCTTTCAGGGCCATAAATATTTCGATAGCCAAAAACAGAGCAGATCGGATCGGATCGGATCGGTTTGGATCGGATTGGTACAGATCTGTAAACAGAAAGCGTGGCAGAGAGATGGATTTATTAAGAGTCCGATAAGTAAATAAAAGAAAATGGAAAATGGAAAATTTAACAGCAGCAGACAGAATGTGAAATGTATTTTCCGGCAGTGCAATTTTGTAGGACACACACACAGAGATACAAATGCAGATATGCATGTATATATGTATGTATATAGCCATGGCCATCTGATTCTTCTGTTATAAATATGTACATATGCATGTGCATACGTGTATGTGTGTATATTGTATAGACTGAATACATTTTTGCACAGATTGCCTACAAATGCCGTTGCCGTTTCCAAGAAGTGTGGGCGTGGCAGTGGCGGGGGCGGTGGCTGATGTGGCGGATGATGATGAGTGTTGTGTTGGATATTTAGTTGAAAGAGGCAGCGAATCATGGCCAACACACACACACACACACACACACAGTTACGTCATCGCACTCGTCGCACTCGTTGGGGTTCAATGGTGCGTATGATTAATTTCGGTTTTGCCTTATTTTCTTTCCACTTTTTTCGTGTGGAAAAGTGCCACTGCAACAGTGCAACAGTGCTACAGTGCAGCAGTGCAACCACTGCAGTGGCAACTTTGGCAGAAAGAGAAGTTCCCACCAACAACCACATAAGTAGCAGAAGTTCAGTTTTGGTTGCTTTTGCCTTTTCTCTAGACATTTTCACATTTTCCACTCTCTGAAGTTGTTGCAGTTGCAGTTGCATTTGTTGTTGTTGCTTTTGTTGTTGTTGTTGTTGTTGTTGTTGGCCACTTTTGGACATTTAAGCC
This sequence comes from Drosophila azteca, assembly GCA_005876895.1. Lineage (NCBI taxonomy): Eukaryota > Metazoa > Arthropoda > Insecta > Diptera > Drosophilidae > Drosophila > Drosophila azteca. Next base: position 3,869,359 of record VCKU01000014.1, on the reverse strand, counting down.
GCTTTTGGCGTGCGTACAACTTCAAAAGCTGCCACCAACTCGGGCTGGCTGCTGCCGCTGCTGGCTGCTGCTGCTTTTTTTTCCTGCTCCAGCTGATTTATGCGCTCGTTTCGTGTGTAGGCGCTTTTCATGTAATCTGGCGGGTAATCCAAGTGGCCAAAAGCGTGAGAATTTCACACACACAGAGACTTGGCGACCGACTTCCGTATCATTTGTGTTCAATCAGCGAACATGCACCAAATTTAACTGCCAGGTGCTCCCGGGGCACACAGACAGCTGCCCCCATCTACCGGCAAGGCGGCATAGCGGCCAATAGTGGGTGTGAGCCGTTAAGCCTGATCGCTGAAGGTCACAGCAGCAGCAGCGACAGCAACAGCAACAGCAGCAACAGCTGCAGCTGCACCACTCTCTCTTTCCACAAACACAAGCACACACACAAGCACACACACACACACACAGAGTCAGAAATGGTTCTTTTGTTGTGCAGATTTTCTCACGCTGATAAAAGCCCAAAAGAAGTCGGACTCCGAGACTCCAAGAGGCAGTGGAGTGCAGTGTTTGCAGATGGAGGGAGGGGGAAAAAACTTTGAAGTTGTCGGCTTTCGTGTGGCAGCAGCAGCAGCAGTAGCAGCGGCAGCAAAAGGATTCACAACGCTGACAAATGTCAGTCAGGCTCAAATCCCAGTACGTGTCCAAGATAAGCTCCATCATGGATGGAGGATGGGCCTCGTCTCACACAGACAGACAGACAGACAGACGCTAACGCTAACAACTTTTCTCCAGCTTCAGCTTCAGCTCCATCTCTCTGGCTCTCTCTCTCTCTAACTATGTCTTTTCTGTCTCTGTCTCTGTCTCCTTTTCTCTCCCACTGTCTCTCAATTGCTGTTTGTTGTAATGTGCTCATTTTCCTTTTGCGGCATTTCGCTACGAAATTGGGTTAAGTTTGGTTTTGGTTTTGGTCTTTGGTCAAGATTTTGCTCTAGATTAGGCCAGGTCCGTTATTACTCCGAGCCATGGCGATAATGATGATGATCGTAATGATAATGATGATGATGATGGCTTATTATAAAGCCAGCCATTACAAAACGTACGCTCTGGCCCACTGCATTTGTGGATCTATTTTTAGAGCCTCCTGGGCGCGTCTCCATCGCGATAACCTGGCCAAGATGGAGCGACAGACCCAGAGAGAGAGAGAGAGAGAGAGTGAGAGAGACCGCTTAGTCATTCCACTTGTTGTTGGCCAAGGCTCACCTCACCCACATGTTAATCCACAGAGTGCCAACTGCTGACTCAAAGTCCCAATCCCAATTTCAATCCCAGGCAGGGGCTGGGGCAGGGGCTGGGGCAGAGGCCACGATCTGCAACGTCTCCCTGGCTCGGGAGAATAATGTCGTCAGTGGAAATTGATCGATTTAAAAAGAATTAAGATCATCGGCCACGTTTTGCGGACCTCATCCTGACTCACTGACTTAGTGAACGACTAAGGCCGCCCCACCGAACTCCAACTCCAACTCCAATTCCATCTGCAGCTCCATCTGCAGCTCCATCTGTGCCCCAGCTCCGAGTGCAACTTAATTATGGTTTGTTTGCCTTTCGCGCCGCCGCCACCGCCGTCACCGCTGCTGCTCTGATCCCTGACTCCCTCTGCATGTCTGTCTGGGATGTCTGCTATCTGGGCCTGGCTGGGAGGTGCGCTTTGTCATTGCCAAACAATTGCAGCAGCAGCAGCAGCAGCAGTCGTCGTCGTCGTCGTCGATGTCTTCGTTGTTGTCGGCCATGTCTCTCTCTCTCTCTCTCTGCGCTTGGTTCTGTCTTGGCCGGGTCTGTCTCTGGGCCTGGGCCTGGGTCTGGGTCTGGGGTCTGGCCTGCTCTGATGGCTATCAGCAATCAGGCGCTTTGTGCGCCATCCCCTTCCCCCAGAGCCAACTCCAAGGGAGCCTCCTGATGAGCAGCAGCCAGGGAAAAACAATTCTGAAGCGAACTTTTAGCCGGTTGCAATTTTCGATTTGCATTAATCAAACAAAAGTCGTAAAAATAATAAGAACAGCAGGAATAATAGCCAGACAGCGATAACAGATAAGACAGCGAGAGCGGGAGCGGGAGAGAGAACATACATAGAGTGAGTGAGTGAGAGAGTGAGAGCGAGGATTATCTTGGCCTTGAGGAAAATCTACGACGCTGCCGCCCACTTGAATGCATTTCACACGCTGTCTCTCTCTCTCTCTCTCTTTTCTTTTGCTATCTTTCTCTTTCTGAGAGAGTGCATACTTGTGACGTCTTATCAGAGTCCAGGGACGGACACCCAATGTTCCTATGATTGCGATTTTGTTGGAGAACACGAAGAGCAGTTGGAGAACAGTTCCCCAGTTAAGCGTATCAAGAGTATCAATCGACCAGCCCAGCCCTGAGATCTATTCCTACGAAACCTCAAGACAAACACCAGCAGTTTTTTCTCCCAAATACCGCTCCGCTCTGCTCCGGTCCGCTCTGCTCTGCTCTGCTCTGGCGAGCTCTCCGCTCCCATACTTCATGGCTTATCAGCTTTATCACTGCCGCATTGTTTGGATTCACACGCCCCCAACAAAAGGAGAACAACAAAGTAACACAAAAAAACAGAGATGCAGAGAGAGAAAGAGAAAGAGATAGATAGATAGATAGAGAGAGAGGTATTTTGGTGAGAGCGCTAAATGGCTATGAAATATGTACAAATTTACATAAAAATCCCCCCGACAAATATTTGCATAACATTTTGACAGTTTCGTGAAAAACATGCCAAGAGGTGGTCCCAAACAGTCACACGTAGTACAATAACAAGCAAGCAGCAGCGTCCCCTGGTGCCCGGGTGTGTGGCAGTGGCATCAGTAGCATCAGTAGCAGCGGTAGCTATGTGGCACTAAGACTAACCTAACTGTAATATCAACAACTATCTCTCTATGGCTACGTCATCTGTCACCCACTCTGTTGTCGCATACCCACCACACCCCCACACAGCCCCACACCCTCAACCCCATCCCATCCCGTCCTCATCCTCATCATCGTCACGTGCATCCTATGGAAAGTTTGTGACGTTGTTTTTGAAGACGACGACGACGACGAAGACGAAGAATTTATCAGAAACGACAACAGATTGTAAATCAATTGGACGATGATGTCACAGCAGGGGGTGATGCACTGCGCTGGAAGTGGCTGCAGAGATAAGATTGAGATTAAGGAGACATTCTTGTATGGTATGGGGGTTACGTTTCGGAAGAGGTTAAGGCTGTTCCGATTGATAGATTATGACTATCTCTACATGTATACTACGTATATTAAACGTATCTTATACGAGTTGTAGTAGTAGTAATAATAGGACCAAAAACTATTAGATAAGAACAAACAACTAACAGAATGCAAGTAATTGCGGATCATATAATCAGTGTGGAGTACTTTTAGATACATTCTTTGAATATATTTGGAAATGTACGAAAATTATTCTTATTTTAGCATCGTTTATGAAAGTCATTTTTCCATAGAAACATTTTATAAAGATCATCATCATCATCGTCATACATTTGTTTATGTACTGTGTACGCCTCGTAGGGGAAGCAACGAAAGTGGCTTCCCCTATAAATTGTATCGCGTTGACTTTTATCACACCCCCTGCAGTAAAGTTTAAGCTCTCCTTGGCCCCTGGCCATCTATCACTGTTGGCTCGTCTAGAGCTTTGTATTATCAGCAGCAGTAGCAGTAGCACAGCCAGCATTAGCAGCATTGATAAGCCACCTGCAATAGCGGCATTAGTCAGAGGAACGTGAGAAAGTATTCCCGACTGATAGCAGAGAGCAACACAGATACTCCCGTACACAGAGAGTGCTGCAGAAGATATCTGCACATGCGAATACGGAGCGTGATGTTTATGTTGGTTTACGGATAGGACGGTATGGTATGGGATGGGAGGTTGCAGATCTTGTTTGGCGGAACGGAACAGCTGGTCGCACAGATTCGCCAGCTCGGGGATGAACCACCGCGACTATCCGAAAGCAAAGAAAAATAGAGCAGCGGCAAACAAAGAAAGCAAAAGCCAAATAAACAAAACAAATGCGAGCGCTATAAAAGAGGTAGACGGAGCAGAGCAGAACAGCACCAGAACCGTTCCGTTCCGATCCGATCCGATGCTAAGGCTGAGGACTGAGGACTGAGGCAAAATTTGTTGGCATTTAGAGGCAGAGGCAAAGGCAGAGATCCAATTGATGCCGCTGCTACTGCTGCTGCTGATGCTGATGCTACTGATGTTGCATTGGGGGCCAGGCCAGCGATCTTCGCTCACTTGACTTAATTAAACGCTACAGACAGACGGACAGACAGACAGACAGACGGACAGACAGACAGAAGCCACAGTGGGTAAAAATACATATCAAAGGGGAAGTTCAGATCAGGTATTGGAGGGCTGGGACTGTGGCTGCGGATGGGGTTGGGGTTTTGGGGTTGGGGCTGACGGCGCTCTAGGGTGCTCTAGAGGTCTTTCTGTGGCACAATGCTTCGCTTATCGCTTATCTCGGAACAGATTACTCGTAAACTTGTGGTTTTTCATGAACACCCGCCCCAGAATGAATACTGAATACTGAATACTGGATCTCGGCAGATTCAGATACAGATACAGATACTGATACTGATGCTGATGTTTTGCTGTTTTTCTGTTGCGATTTTCCCCCCCGTTTTACATGGCCCACGAAAACGATTATGGTGGCTGTCTCTCTATTTGCTTGAGTTGTCAGCGCCAGCGACAAAAAACGTGGAGCGTGGAAAGGCACCGCTTCAAAGGAAATCACATTGCGTATACGCAATGTGCAAATAAACAAGACGACAAGAGGCACACAAAAACAGAACCAAAACCAAAACCAAAAACGAAGAAAATCGCAAACAAACATGGACAAAATCGACGGAAGCCAAATGGCGACAACGTTGCCAGTGTTTGTGTCGTTGTTTTTGTCGTTTGTTGTTTTGCTATTTTCTAGTTTTATTAGTTCTGCCAGCATTTTGGCCACACGTGCCAGCCATCCATCCAACCATCCAGCCATCCAACCATCCAGCCATCCAACCATCTATCCATCTGCCTGGTTGCTAGAACTTAGAACTCGCGAAAATTGTGTGTCTTTCCTCCCTGACTATCGGACTTTCCGTCTTTCCGACTTTCCGGCTGTGTCTACGTCTATGGGGATGTGTGTGTTTATGGATTGGAACAACATCATTTGACTGTTTGCTGCCGCTTGATTGGAAACGAATCGAAAGATACAGGGGGAAGGCGCTGATATCTTACTCGGAGATATTCTGGTATTCTGTCTGCCATTTAGATAGCTGCTTTGCTTTTCTTTTCATAATTTCCTTAGCTTCCTTCTGGTGTATCGGATTTCCTTTTGGAATGCCATCAAAAGGCTTTTAAATCGTTGCCAAAGGTATGCGGAATACACGTACATACGTATAACAATCTCCAACAGGAAATGTTGTCTCTTAAAGAGTCTGTGTGGATATATATAGAAATTCATAGGTTAGATAATTGTTAATGCAATTCTCGGACAGATCTGCAGATTACTCACAATCCCACGAGTATATCTCAACAAATAGAATACCAATACCAATACGAATACCTGTGAACAACCTGTTGTCGAATTGTTTCGGTTATCTGTGTGCAAAGGCCATTGCATTGCAGTTTTTATGGCGACAATCGTCGTCGCCGGTGAGCAATTGTTTGCCATTGCCTAGGCCAACACGACGTATGCGCAATGCTTCCATCCCCATACCCATTCCAGTATTGACACGCCGCCTACTTACGTGTTGGGGTTGGGGTTGTTATACTTACGGTACGTATACGTCCCACTTATCTCTTTGGAGGTGTAATCATGCAAATATTATACTATCAGAGCATTAAGTGAAATGAATTGAAGTGCTCCAACGGCCCAACGCCCCAACGGCCCATCTACACTGCAGAGGGGGGCGCGTGCTACAATTACGAGCACGATTATATCCAGACAAATAAGATAGTGTGTGTGTGTGATATATATCCGTACTTGAATGCGAGTGGTATACGAGTGCTATACGAGTGGCACTCGTATTCGTTTATGAGCCGATAAATCACGGCACTGGACTTTATTCGAGAGAATCCAGCAGCAGTGACACAATGTCGCGGGCCAATGAAAATGAATCAAAAATAATCAAATAAATAACATTCAAACGAACTCGAAATCATAAATAACCAACGAGTGGCAAACTGAGTGAGGGAAAATTTATATGAATTTTATTTTTTTGGAAAAACTTCCGCTGACAGCAGCAGAGGCAACAGCAGCAGCAGTGGCAGCAGTGGCAGTGGCAGCGGCATCTTCTGAGCCGAATGTGGGTCACCAGCGAAGCTGCCAAAATAAATTGTCTCTTATTCCACCACTCGCCGCGCATCCGAATATTGGGAAAAATTATATATATATATATATATATTCCGAGAAAAGATAATAAGCAAAAGTGCATTTGGGGATAAACCCAAAAGCCCAGCGAGCGAACAATGATCGAAGCGCCATAATGACTATGTAAATGAATGGAATGGCAGGGAATGGCAACGAATGGAATCGGTATGGGTATGAGTATGAATATGACTATGAATATGAATGGCGGCGATGAGTTCGCAGGCAATTTGGCCTGACAGATGGCGCCAGTCGGCGTGTCGCATGCAATTTTGCTGATTAATTCAATGCAAACGGATTTAATAACCCGATCCTCGCCCCCCAACCCCCCAATGCGATATGCGATAACCACATGCTACTGCTGCTACTGCTGCTGCCTGTCTCCGTGGTGTCTCCGAGCCTCTCCCTCCCCTCCTTCTTCCCTTCTCTGCCCACACTCTGCCCGCTTTTCACCATTTTTCTCGGCGACTCGTTGATGGATTTGCATGAATCATTGGCGGCCGCGTCACGCTCGAGAAGAAAAGCGCGTCGCGGGGCACAAAAATGAAATGAAATGAAATGCAAAAAAAAAAGAAATATTATTTGAAATATGAAAAGTTATTTTAATGCGCCTTGTCGCTGCCTGTCTCCGTCTACGTTGCCCCCTCCGTCTCTGTCTCCGTCTCCGTCTCTGTCTGCCGCCCAGTGTTGTCTCCACTGGGGGGTGGGGGGTGTGTGCTAAATTTGGGGAGCAGGCAACGGCAACGGCAACGCCAACTGACGACAGTTTTCCTACGTTTGGCTTGCTTTTGGCAGTGCTTCCTCTCGCAGTTGCCGCCGCTGCTGTGCCAGACTTTTCCGGAAGCGCGGCGCGACAGCAGCAGCCGGCTTTGACGTAGGCACTGGCCAGAGTTGTTGTTGACGCACTCGTGGCGCAAGAAAATACCATCGACGGAGAGGAGAGGCCAATGAGCCCTGGCCCGTCCGCTGGAGTATATCGAATTTCAGTGCAAAACTACGAAATCCGTTCATCCTCTTTCGATTGCGAATTCAACTTGGAAACGTTCATCCTTTGTATGTGTATCCTTTTTGGATTAGCTCAGCTGCCCAGATCTCTGTTCAGTTCAGTTGAGTTCGGGATCGATGGACAGTCAAATGAAGCTTGAAGAAATTCCAATTCCGAATCCAATTCCGATTCCCAAAAGACCAATGGCCCGAGGAGACGCTCGTATATACAATACAATATTTTTTTAGCGCATAATTAAGTCATAATAAGAGTGGTAGAAGCTGAGGGGGTGGACGGGGGTGGACGGGGGTTGGAGAGGGCCAATATGATATGCCAATTTTGGTCCGAACACACGGAGAAGGCAAATAAAATGTTCATCTTATTATTCTGGCGGGGATTTCGGGGCAAATCAAAGCGCGAGCCGCAGGGAGAGCAAAGGGAGGCTTGGTGGCTTGGTGGCTCGGTGGTCATGACAATTGTCAACTTGTTTTGCGTGTGCTCTGTATCTGTATCTGTGTATCTGTGTATCTTTGTATCTGTGTGGTGCTGCCTTCAATTCTTAATCGCCTTGTGAGTTGACGTTTCGGGTCTCTGCCACACACACACAGAGATACACACTCACACAGTGACAGCGGGACAGAGGGACAGAGAGACAGAGGGACTGAGGGACAGCAGACAATTTGGGAGCGTGAGAAAGTGGCGCGCACAATTAAAATGCTGCTTTATGGCCCGACGCTGAGCCCCAACATAAATTATAAACAATAATTTATCTTTGAATATATGTACATACATATGTATGTATACTCGAGCGTTTTGATAGAATAAATACACCTATCTATATAAACATCTATCTATATATCCATCATAACCATACGAGTGTACGAGTGTACGAGTATATATCTAAAAGTCCCAGACCTCCGTCTGGCCACGCGATCCTCGTCGCATAAATTACCATTCGCTTGGCCTTAAATCAGCGCAAAATTTAGCAGACTGCTTGGAACGTAGCTGTGTATCCGTGTATCCGTAGTATCTGTAGTATCTGATAGATAGACACCGGCATACACTTGTGTGTGTGCATTGCATAATGACACACAGTAGAAAATGCATTTCCCACCCCAGACCGCAGAGAGCAGTCCCACTGCCACCCACCTCAGAGCATAACATAACAGAACCGTACAGAACAGAATCCCCCAAAAATAGATCGACCAATCGATGAATGATCATGATCATCAGGGGGATGAATCACTGAATCGCTGAATCGCTGGGACAGCGCACGCAGATCTCGATTAGCATGTGACGAGTAGTTGGACACTCACTACGCCCCTCATCATCTGTCCTGCACGGCACCCTCCCCGGCTCATGGGACACGTGATATGGCGGCTAATTTAGGCACTTGACAGCGCGGGGGAGTGGCAGATAGCCACTCGAGACAGAAGCAGAGGCAGTGGCAGAGGCAGAGGCCGAGGCAGAGGCAAGTTTCATTGCCAATTCGAAGGAATGAGTCAGTGTGCAATTGGCCAATTCATATATCAGCGGAATGTGGGGCTAGTTCTATTGATAAAGACTAGAAAGTGTTGGGGCACGTGATGGAAACTGATAATGATCAGAGTCAGAGCTGACTAAGAGTTGACTAAGAGATCGATCAAACAATAAATCAAAGATAATCAGAGATAGGAGGCTACCCTGGAAGTATTGTGTATCCAACATTCCCATCGCATTTCTTTGGATCATATAATGGCTTCCTCTTTTCGCACTATCATCCAAACTTGACCAATTTTCCAGTCCATGAATCTTTCCTGTCTGAAAGTCTCAGACAGATTTGATTTTAACGATCTGCAGGCAACCTAAGAATCAACATACGCGACGATCATAAAAAAAATAAAGAGCAAAAGATAAAGATAAAGATTCTTAAGGAATCTGAATAATTTCTAGTTTGCTATTTTGTTTATGGGCGGGCAGTCTCAGTAGTCTGAGAATATACAAGACATGCATATATACTCGTACACTCGTACAGCATATAAACAAAGGTGAAAAGGAAAATTCCACACAAGATAAATATGTATAGACAGACAGACAGACAGACATACGTACACATTTAGCTAAAGTGAAATAAAGTGTAGTGAATGGAAACGAATAGAGATTAATAGAAATGCATAGCCTAATGTTTTGTTTGGTGTTCCTTACAGCACAGAACGCATCGATCACGTCGATCACCTCGGTGCCGCCCAACACGACCATCGAGAACGGGCGGGAGCTGCGGATCGTTTGCAAGGTGTCCGGCCAGCCGCCGCCGAAGGTCACCTGGTTCAAGGATGACAAGTCCATCAATCGCAAGCGCAACGTTTACCAATTCAAGCATCACAAGTAAGCGAATCTGCGAATCTGAATACCTCTTTATACTCAAACTTTGAACACATCCAATTCATCTTGCAGAAGACGTTCCGAGCTGATTGTGCGCTCCTTCAATAGTTCCTCCGATGCGGGCAAGTACGAGTGCCGTGCCAAGAACAAAGCCAGCAAGACGATCGTCAAGCGCCGCATCATGATCAATGCCTCTCCAGGTGAGTGTCTTTGAGTGTGGCTGTCGCCTGCTGCTGTCTTCCCGTGTGGGTGGGTGGGTGCGTTGGCTTGGCCATGTGGATGTTGCGACACTTTGGTCGCTGGCTGCTTGTTCTACAAATTCGGAATGCTCCAATTCATTTCTAATTTATGGGCACATTTGAAGGCGACCAAGACACTTCACCAGCACCAGCACCAGCACCCCCACCCCCACCCCCAGCAAGACATCAGCAGCACACAGCATAGCATAGCATACATTCCGTGTAAATCATTTTATTAATATTATTAATTCTGTTTCGAATCGTTTCTTTCAGTTGCCTCTCGGCCGGACCAGACACGCAGCTCGGGCACCCCCTGTCACTTTACCGACTTCTGTTTCCACGGCGGCACCTGCATGCTGATCCCGGATCTGAACGAGTTCTACTGCAAGTGAGTACCGAGTATGAGTACATACATATATTCGAGTATTGTTGTATCTACATATAGCTACGCTTGGGGCTGGTTCGGGTTGGGCTCTCCTATCATCCTATCTGCTGCACTATCTATCTACATATGTGTGTGTGTGTATGTGTGTGTGTGTATATGTATGCATGTGCTATCCTGAGACTCGTCTGTGTGTGATCCCTAACTCAAGTGGTTTTTTTTTTTCTGTTTGGGACCCGATAAACCCTTGCTCATGTGTCAGCTGATAAAGGCATCTCTCCCATCCCCATCCCCATCCACATCCACATCCCCAATTCCCTTTGCCATCCCCTTCATGTACCCCTCTACCCAAAGTCTATATATATCTTGTAATATTTTGGCATCGCATTACAACAGACGAGACGGGAGAGCAATTAAAAGGCAACAAATTTGTTGAGGATCAGCCGCTGATGCTGGGAGCTGGGAGCTGGCAAAGAGATCTCCAGTGTCTGCATGAGTGTGTGTGTGTGTGTGTGCAATGTGAATAACATCTTTCAGCGCCTCGTTTTATCCGTGTGCATGTGCATGTGTGCATGTGTGTGTGTGTGTGTGTGTGTGTGTGTCTACTCGGTTCGATTTGGATCGATTCAATTCGATTCAATTCGATTCAATTGAATCCCATCCATTCCAGTGGCATCCCAAAAAGAGATGCGCTTTTTTTTTTAAGTTGGAATAAAATATATACATATATTGGGGGGGGGGGGGGGGGGGGAAAATCATTTTCCATTTCCAAGCCATAAACTGCGAGAGTGCTCTTTAAAATTTCATTTTATTTTCTTATTTTTTTGTGTGCTAAAAATCGTTTTATACACTTAATTTGTTTGCTCTTTTGTATATACATATGTACATATTTGAGTGTTCTGCCGAATGTTGCAACGCAGTTCATGGCCATTTTCCCTTGGTGTTTTTTTCTTTCGCCCATTACCATTTCCCTTTCCTTTTCCACCCCCCACCCCAGATTATATATTATATGTATATGTATAGCAGAAAGTGTGAAAAGCGAATGTGAAATACAATTTATACTAATGTTCATCTGTGAACTTTCTTTTTTGCGTGTCTTTCAGTTGCCCGAACGGATACTTCGGCGAACGTTGCGAGAACAGTAGGCCCGACAGTAGGTACAGCAATAGTAATCCCGAATTTTGCGACAATTATCATGGAGGTTATTACTGCTAAAATAGGCACTTCTATAGCATCGATTGTTTTAGATCGAGTCACGCGACAAATCGAAACAGAAACAGAAACTGAAACTGAAACAGAAACTAAACTAAAACACAAGTAAACAACCAATAAAAAATAATATAAACTACAAAAACTCAAATCAAATGAAAAATGAAATCAAATCAAACCGAACCGAACTCAGTGCCCATACCAAAATAATTATTAACTAAACATAATCATCAGCAATTGTATAGAAGCGAAACCAACGGAATTCCCCTCCAACAGCACACATTTCACCATTATCCTTCATCCATTATCCTTTCAAAACATAAACAGAAACAGCAACAGAAAATGAAAGTGAAATAAACCAAATATAGTTGATAGAGCGACACTCAAACACTCAAAAACACTCAAAAACACTCAAACAAAACACCCACACAGAAAGTACAAATATAGTATGCGAAATCGGATCCGAATCACAGAACGAACCACAATCCCCCCTCCCCCCGATATCACTCCACTCCACACACCTCCCCCCTGCTACCCCTGCTACCCGCCCTGCTATCAGTCAAACTAAAAGTTTTATTAGAGAACACATTCCAAAAAGCAACAAAGTAAAGTCTTAAAAACGAAACAATAAATAACTAACAAAGTTGTTCATATAATCTTTTTTTTTTTTATTGTAACATAAAAAAAAAACAAAACCACAAAAACAAAAACAACAACAAAAAAAAAACGAGATGAAAATCAAATAAATACGAATAAAAACAAAGGGTGCTATAGAAGGTTTATTTTAAATAGTTTTTTAAATAGAAATTTAATATAATTTCAAACTCACTCATCACACACACACACCAACACACCAACACACACAAACAAACAATCGATTAAATGTTAAAAAACAGCAAAAACAAAACAAAATTATGAAGCAACACTCTGACAGACGGACGGACGGACAAGAGGACAAGCGGACAAGAGGACAGACGGACGGACGGACGGACCAATACATAGGAGGATATCCGCAACGCGAAAAAAAAACTCAGAAACTTGTCGAATCTTATTCAATACTCACACAAAAACACACTCATACAAAACCAATATGAATATCAAGGATGAATAACAATGAATAACGATGAATAAACAGAGGCTCTCTTAAGTTAGATACACAAACACACAACAACAACACAACAACACAACACAACAAAACATATAAGAAACACATAGAGAAGATTTGCAACAAATGGCAAGAACTCACTCAACCCAAACACCACCCACCCACAAGAAGCAATGTACTGAAACAAATGAATGATACGGAATCGATACGGAAAACGGGAACAGAATTTTGTTTTGTTTTCGAGCAAATTTTTTTGTAGTTGGCAAACGAATGAAAACTCAACTCTCTCTCTCTCTCTTCAGCGATGTAACCCACATGAATAACAAACAATACAACAAACAATATTTAACGACTTGATTTGCGATTAATTTTAGTTCTTATGTACTCGTTATTAGACAACATATTAACACTTTGGCTGTAGATTTTGACAAACCGAAACACCGAACGAATCAAACAAAAAACCAAAAGAAACCCAAAAAAAAACAAACAACAACTTCATTATGCTCCTCCTTGTTTAACTTTTATTTGGTGATTTGTTTTTTTTTTAATTTTTTTTAATTCATTTGTAATTTTTCTTTTGACTAATCTCTTGCATTTCCGATTGGGTAACTCTGTTCACTATTGCTCCTTAGTTTGTTCCAACGCACCAGAGAGAACTAGAGCCATTATCCAACTATATACATATGTATATGTATATATACATATATGTACATTTACATGGTGTATATTCCGAATCGGAAATCGAAAATCGAAAATCGGATGCTTTGTCTTCGAAATCTCTCCCTCTGCATGGAATTCTTTCATTCGAGAGCGCATTTGATGCTTGTAGTTGCCAACCCCCAACCCCCACCCCTACCCTACCCTACCACCCCTTTTTGTATTTATTTTTTTTTCCTTTCCTTTTTGTGGATATGGTTTTAGCCAGCTAATAGTTAAACGTAAAACGTAAAACGTAAACCGAAACGGAAAGCAAAGATGGAAGATTAATTTTTAATTTTTATTTATAATTTAATCTCTTCACAGATATTTTGTTGCAATCTACGGCCAAATACAATACATACCTTAAATAACGACTATTAATGCATAGAGTTTTGTTTTATTATTTTTATGATTTTTATAAACGAAAAGAAAAGAAAAAAGAGAAACGAAAAATACGAAAATACGAAAATACGAAAAACCGAAAAACAGTCCCGCAATCCAAGAACGTCGACAATTGTAATTTTTTCTATTATAAAGAAAAACTTTTGAGAATTTGTTGCACCGTCAGATTAAGCCCGAGAACGAATCCCGAACGAATCCCATCACCATTCACACAATTTGCAACTACAAAAAATTGTAAGCACAAACACACACAAAATACTCGTACTCGTACTCCTACTAGTGGTAGTGCTAGGCGCCTCCCAGACACCCCACACCCCCCCTAGAGTGTCCCCTCTTTTCCACAGTCAGGAGATGCACAGATCCAGACTGAAATTTGCTATAACTATTATTGATTCTGTTTGAGAATATTTTGAATATGAAAAGCTGAAACTGAAACTGAAACTGAAAATGAAATCGGAATCTAAATTTGAATTTGAATTTGAATTTGAATCTAAAACTGAATCGAAATCTGAATTTATTATTAAATATTTAATTGCGATGAAACGATCAAGAATATCAAGATATTTTGAAATTGGAGAAGCGGAAAGCGAAAAGCGAAAAGCATAACCGATTTGACCTTGAACCGACTGTCACTGACACTGTTGCGCTTTTGTTGTTGTATCATAGACATTATAGAAAGAGATCAAAGGTTGACGTAGCCGAGAACTTTGTAATAAATCCTGTAAATATCTCTCGTTTTTAACTAACGTTAAGTTTTGTGTACATTTCAACTAAGTTAATGCCACCAGCCCTTCTTTAACCATAATTTATTATTGTATTTAATTACACCTAAATTATAAAATTTTATATATATTTAAGCTCACTCACACAAGCACACACACAACACACACACAACACCCTTACACACCCCTAAAAACACACACACAACACACAAACACACACACACACTATAAAGCTACTTAATTTCGAAATACTATTTTATTTGTCCTCGTTTCTGATTTTGCATTAAATTTGAACACTGAAATGGAAAAACACACGTACGATGTATGTATGTATACATAATTGCAAATTTAGTTAAGGTTTTTTTTTCTCATTGTGTATGTTGACATCAGTTTTTTTGGCTAGGCGTAAACGAGATTATTTTTAGTTTTATTCGTAAGTGGAAAATTTTTTTATATTTAATTATTGAAAGATTTATACCAAAAATACCATGTAAAGTTTAATTTTAATTTAAAAGAAAATATTAAACAAACAACAAACAGAAAAACCAACAAAAAAACAAACAAAAACAAAACAAAAACAAAAAACAAACAAAACGATGCGTAAGAAAAAAATTTCATTAAAAATTTGCAAATAATTCAAATAATTTACAAAATGGATTGCTTTTTGATTTGGTTTTGATTTCCCTTTCTTCTTCTTCATCTGCCTGCGGCTTCTTCTCTTCGTTTTTTGTCTCCATTTGATTTATAGGAAAATAAATTATTATTTTGCTCTTGGTAATTTTCTCCCCATCCGCTTTTCCGGTTCATGTACCCCAAACAACTGAAAATGGGCAGCAACCAAAGCTCTTTCGAACCGAGCCCGGTTTTGGACTAAACATTTTTATTGGGTTAATTTTTCCTTGTCTAAAACATTGTCTTCGTTTGGTCTCTCGACAGGCGACAACTTCAACGCTCGATGGACATGAGGAGTCTAGCCGGAAAATGAGGAGTTACACAATTTGCGTATATAAATGGATCTCATGCTTACTTTTAGTTAACAAGAAGACGGCTAATAAAATTTTGAATTTGTTGCAATACATTTATTGGTTTTCTTATTACTACATGAATGGATTTTAAAAATCTGAATCTTTCGCGGTTAATTTCAAAATTTAATGGCGAACTAGTTCCCCGTGGGCTCCGATTCCATGCACTTTGTTCCGATAACATGCACGAAGATATCGGGTAACGTAAAAAGTATTCGGCTGATACAACCACCTATCGATATCTCTCCCATCCCAATCTTATCGCCGTCAAATTTCTCCTGATGTCTTTAGGCTCCACCATTGTCCGTGTGGCCACAGATGGATCAGGAAACAAGCGAAAAGGCAACGGAGAACGTTTTTGAATTCACAACACTTTAGCTGTTCATTGATGTACTCATTGCACGTAGCGTAATTTTTGACAAATGTCAAATTAAATAATTATGGTCGATGCTGTCGCTCATCGTTTATTACTTACTTGTTTCCAAAACGACTTCTGAATTGTGAACGAGAGAGTTGTAGTGACAACTAATCGGCAATGCCTTTTCTAGACCTACTGAGTATGTTATTCGAATAGAAACATAAACAGTGATGAAATTGTATGCCTACATACATGATTATCAAAAAGTAGTTAATATTAAAGTTAATATTGTAGGTATTTTAAGCAATATTGGTTATTTTCAAAATTACCGCCAATCCTCAAAAAATATCGATACAGAGCTGGAAATCATTAGTTCAGAAGTAGGGTATACAAAATGCCCATACTCTGTCAAAAGGTTTTTGATATGAAGAAAATGTGTAGTTATCGTGTAGTTGCCATGTGCCACGATCACGATCCTTGTTTAAACCTTATTTTGGACCGAATCCAATAAACGGGGTTTTTGAAAATAGGTCGATCTCGTAAAAAATTGTTTCATTTATCAAATAAAATTATTTGTTCAGACTTGAGGGTCCTATTAAGCTAGTAATATTAAAAAACTAATAATGCAAAATCCAATGTTAAGTAACAATATTTAAATTATATCTTCAATTATATTTTCAGCATCAATTGAATTAGAAGAGCCAGGACCGGGAATCATCCATTCGCCGTGCTTTACATTTACAAAAAAAACGAATTATCACCAAAAACAATAAAAATAAATAGATATTAAGTTGTAGATTTAAGCCATGAAGGCATTTTTTTTTTGTTTTATTATATTTATTTTTTTTTATTATTTTATTTTATTTAATTTTAAGTTGTAGATTTAAGCCATGAAGGCATTTATTTTTTTGTTTTATTATATTTATTATTATTTTATTTTATTATTTTTTTTTATTTTTTTGTTTTATTATATTTGTTATTATTTTATTTTATTATTTTTTGTTTGTTTGCGTTATTTTTTTCTTGTTTTTAGTTGTAAGTAATATAAATAGAAAATGAAAAAAAAAAGTTTTTTATTGAGCCTATACCATTTTCCTAGCCCAGCCGTGGTTTAGTCCACTTGGGCCAGCCCATGGACTGGTCTCCGCAGCCTAGTCACGGACTAGTCAACGTTGATACAATGCCTGCCGACACATCAACCCCAATGACATGCAATGCAAAAATGGTATAGGATTTTACATGGGGTCGGGCTAGTCTGCGGGTCAGTGCTGGACCGGACGGGCTAGTCAGATAGCTAGCAGTGGGCTAGTCCGCAGAACTGCTGGGACATGAGAATGCAAGTGCACACATACAGTCATACAGCACACGCCAGTCTCACTACTCGCCCGGTAGCTGATGTCTGCGATGTTGGTGCGGTCAATTTCAATGTATGAACTGTCGCATCTATATATTGTATGGTTAGTGATTAAACAGAATATCAAAATCGAGAAATACGTTATATTTTTGGTATATTTGCGGTATGTTTTGAGGTCAGACCGTATAATTTATCGAAACTTTCTGGGGATTTTGTGGAGGCAACATCATCTCAAAAATTTCCTTTTTCATCTCAACAATTTCCCCTACATTCCATGCTCACTTACGTTATATGCCTTGACCTTTACTGCTTAAACGTTATTTTGTAAACAATCTAAGCAAAAGAGTCACTAAACTTAACCAATCTTCTAAGCAAGTGATTCATCAGTCGTATAAAATTATGTGTTCAGGCTTGAGAGTCCTAGTTAGCTAATAATATTAAACAGAATATCAAAATCGAGGAATATGATTTTCATCGGTATTTTTATGGTATAATTTTAAAATGAGACCGTACATTTTTTGGTAAATTTGTGATGGTTGGACGGTATTTTTATCGATATTCCGATTGTCAAAATAGATTGTCAAAATCTTTGATGGAAAATTGAGCAAGAAAATCTGCCAAAAAATCTAGGAAGTTGGGAATTAATTGCTCTAGCTTGGTATAGTGCGGTGCAATATGGCCGCCTTAGTACTAACCCGGAACATGCAGCTGGCCAGTAAGTGAAGCGGCGAGCCACACAAAAAGTGTCTGGCGAAAATTATGTAATGATGGAATGCAGTTTCTTTTGCTAACGTTGTTGTTGATTCCCGATTGTAGAACACCATGGCAATGGTGTCGTGGGCGTGCTCTGCCTGCGGGGCTATGCCGCTACCGCTGAGGATGTTCCACGCCCCCTGAAGACCATCAATCCAGCTGCCATGAAGCGCGGCACAGGCGGACGCAGCAGCTTCAACGGAATCGTGGCCACCGTCTTTGGAGCCACCGGCTTTGTGGGTCGCTATGTGTGCAACAAGCTGGGCAAGTCCGGCACCCAGATGATCCTGCCCTACCGCGGTGAGGACTCTGAGGTTATCCGGCTGAAAGTCACCGGCGATCTTGGTCAGGTGCTGTTCCACTTTTATAATCTGGAGGATGGCGCTTCCATTCGCAATGCTGTCAAGCACTCGAACGTGGTCATCAACTTGGTTGGCCGCGACTTCGAGACCAAGAACTTCAAGTTCAAGGATGTCAATATCACTGGCCCCGAGAGGATTGCCAGGTGGGTGTCGCAAGGAGAATTATGACTCTTCAATCATGAATTTTTCCATCTTCAAGGATCTGCCGTGAGGTTGGCGTGGAGAGATTCATTCACCTCTCGTCCCTGAACGTAGAGGCCAATCCCAAGACCCTGTACGTCAAGGGCGGGAGTCAGTGGCTGAGGAGCAAATACGAGGGAGAACTCCGTGTGCGTGATGCCTTCCCCAATGCCACAATTATTCGACCAGCTGACATCTACGGCTCAGAGGACCGCTTCTTGCGCTACTATGCACACATCTGGCGTCGCCAGTTCCGCTCGATGCCGCTCTGGCACAAGGGAGAGCGCACCGTGAAGCAGCCCGTATACGTAACGGATGTGGCCCAGGCCATCATCAACGCTGCCAAGGAACCGGATACCGCTGGACGCATCTACCAGGCTGTGGGGTAGGTATCGGGAAATACTTAAATGCAAACCGCTGTAATTTGTATGTCCTTCAGGCCCAAGCGGTATCAACTTAGCGAGCTGGTTGATTGGTTCCATCGCCTGATGCGAAAGGATCAGAAACGCTGGGGCTATCAGCGTTACGACATGCGCTGGGACCCCACCTTCCTGATGAAGGCCAAGCTCACCAGCTTCATTTGCCCCGGTGCACCCATTGGTGGTCTGCACCCGGAACGCATTGAGCGCGAAGGTATCACCGACAAGGTTCTGCCCGGTGTACCCACTCTGGAGGATCTGGGCGTTCAGCTGACCACCATGGAGCAGCAGGTGCCCTGGGAGCTGCGCCCATATCGCGCTGCCCTCTACTACGATGCCGAGTTGGGTGAATTCGAAACACCGGAGCCACCAAAGACCATTGAAGCGCGTGATGAGCTGCGCTTGTTTGCCTAAATGATGTTGGACTGTGTGTTAATTGGAAATTCTTAGTAAAAACTTGTTTAAGGCGTTGCGTCAATAAAGGAAGTCTACATTTAAAGCGAATCGGAATCGAAATCTACTTAAGATTCTGATCAAATTGAAGTAATCCTAGGGTTCAAATAAAATTCCTGCGCATTTTGGGGTTTGTGCTTTTGCCAGGGTGCTGCCACTCTGCCGAAAATACTTCCAAAAAAACTGACCGTAAACGGAAATTTAAAAAATACCGCACAAAGTTAGCAAAGTAAAATCAAAACAAAGTCATTGCGATGGGGTGACAATACTTACAGAATCCCGAGGAAACTAAATGGTTTTTCCTTTTGACGGTGAGCTTTTTGCAGCACTTTTTCCTCAGCCCTAAGCCCGTGCAGATAAATTTATGACCGGAGAGCGGTAGTACGGAAAATTCGATTGGTCGGTCCAGTTGTGTGCAAACATAGTTGCAAGGAAATTTTCTGTCTTAACCGTGCGGCTTCATTTTTGTTAGTGTTTGTGAGTGAGAGAGTAGAGTGCAGTGTTTGCCAGTGTGCGGCGCGTGTGTGTGTGCGCGGCATCTTAAAATGGCAAGTGCATAAATAATTATGCTAACGGATTATGCTCTGAATGTGTATGTGAAAAACCAGGAACCGAATAAAAGTGCAGAAGCAGCATTAGCTGAGAAACAGCAGCAGTCCCACCGATCGCCGCTGGCGCATCTACGAATCAAAGAGAGCTGTAACCATTTCATAACCGACAAATCGATCAGGGCGAAGGGCTGGTCCTACACCCATCTATCGGGCATTACAGCACAAATTTTTTGGTGGGGTGAGGGTGAGAAGCCCGAAACAGCAGGCAGCGTCAGCATCATCAGCTGTGACGCCTGCACCGCCGCCCACATCAGTGGCAGTGCCAGTGCCAGTGGCAGATACAGGAACAGCGACAAAAAGCTTTGCGCAGGCAAACACAGAAATCAAAAGCAAAGGTCAAGTCATCAGCAGCAGAGGAGCAAGAAGCAGCAGTGCCAGCATCATCCCCAACGGCAGCATACCAATACTAATACATGCACCACCAATAAATTACGGTACAGCGTACGGAGCAAGAGCCTTGCCTTATTTTTAGACTATCTGCGCGAGTGTCCCTCTTTTCAAATTGTCGCTGCCGGCAGTGACGTCAGTGACCACGCCTACGATCATCCTTTCTTCAGAGGTACAGCGGCAGCAGCAGCAGCATCAGCAGGAGGAGCACCACCATTTGGCCAGACACGTCTTCCCGTGCCGGCGCCACTGTTGCGTAAATACGCCGCCAACTACGTCAACGGTTGCAATTTCGAGCATAAAACCAAAATTTATGCTTTATATCGTCACCTCGAGATCGGTGCCCCGTTCGAACAAGTGCAACAGCAACAGCAGCTGAGAATCGGTAAGATTCAATTGCGAATCAAGATGCTGTTTGCCGAGGCGGCGCCACCCAGCGCTGCCCCCAGCGTCATTTCTTCTGTCGCTGTTGCTGTTGCTGCTGCTGAGCCGCCGCCATCGCCGCCGGCGACCGCGCTGCTGCAGGATCAGCCGGGAGAGCTTATTGCAGGTGAGTAATGCATGCATGCAGAATGTGCCTCTCCCTGGGTGTATTTTTAGCTTGAGCAATATATGTAGCGGAAGTTGAAGACATAGTGTTAGACAATGCCGGAAATTAAGGCAGTACAGCCGTCCCTTTTTCCAGGTGTCAAGGAAAAAGGGTGTGAGGAAACGAGACAGCATGTGAGTTCCTTTGCATACCCTCTGCTTCGATGTCATGACTCAGATGAAAGGGGATCAATTCTGCGCTACAAGCACTTTTCTCCCCCTAGCTTCAAGTGTGGCACCAGAATTCAGTAACTATTCTGTCCCAAAGATATCCGGTCTATATAGCCCTCCTCCGTTTGAATGTTTGTTTTTTTTTTGTTTCTGGTGTGTGATTCAGCCTTTAGCTTCTATGGCAAGATTCTGATTTCATTTCGCCTTTTAAAGCTGAATTGGCATTTTTCTATTTAAAAAATTTATGAATAACAATAACGAGCAATTCAAAAGATTTCTCTGGCACGAACTTGCTCCAAACTGCACTATCTCTCTCTCTCTCTAATAGACGGGAATACATATGGGGACATATATAAACATACATATATAATTATTAGCCTGGCTAAATCGTCTTCACTGCCATATTTATGGGTTAACAAACCGGCAAATAAAGAGCGTGAAAATTGCATTTACGACTAGATCTGTAAAGTGTACCCAATGCCATTTGCTACTGCCATGCTACTCGCTCGCAATGTTTCGATCCAATTGGAAGAAACGCCTGCTCGCTGCGATACCGTCAGCGGGTTTTGGAGAACCGTGTCTTACCCATGCTTTGATCGTGACATTCGTTCATTACTTCTCCTGGGGCCTGTTGACCGTGCCCTCTATGGGGAAGCTGAACGAGAGATTTGGGGAGCGAGCACTCCTAATCGACGGCTTCATCTATGGGATCAGAGGAACGCTTGCCTTCATCGCGGCCCCGCTGATGGGCGCCCTCTCCGACATTTGGGGACGCAAGCCGCTGATGTTGATGGCCGTGGTGACCACATTCTCGCCCATTCCGATGATGATCATTCAGGATCGGTGGTACTTCGCCATGATCACGATCAGTGGCGTCTTTGGCACAGTTTTCTCGGCGGCGCTGACTTATGCAGCCGATGTTACAGCGCAGGAGGAGCGCTCGAATTCCTATGGTCTGGTATCCGCCACATATGCTGCTGCCATGGTGCTCTCACCGGCACTGGGCAGCCTCCTAATGGACAAATATGGACTCCCTGTGGTCGTATCTGTTGCATCAGCTACTGGTCTGATGAACATCCTGTTTTTATGGGTCGCAGTGCCGGAAAGTCTGCTCAGGCAGAAGAAACACGAGCAGGAACAGGAGCATGCCCTGGACATGACTTGGGTTGGAGTACATCCATTTGTTGTTCTACGAATGCTGGGAAAAGACAAGACTTTGCTCCACATCTGCCTGATTGTTGTTCTTGCCTCCTGGCCCGAGGCGGGCGAAGAGTCCTGTGTTCCACTCTACCTTACGCTCAATATGGGCTTCGGAAATGTGGAAGTATCCGTATTGGTTGGCCTTGTGTCAGTGCTCGGCATCACGGCGAATGTCACGCTGGGCCATCTAATCAAAGTCCTGGGAGCGAAGGGGACCATCATCTCGGGCCTGGTCCTGGAAGTTTGCCAGTTGCTACTCTACGGACTCGGTAGCCAAAAATGGATGATGTGGATGGCTGGAATAATAGCGGCCATGGGCACTATCAGGGGCTCTGCCTGCAGCGTCTTTTCATCCATGTACTCTCATCCCCAGAACCATGGAGCTGTTCAGGGCATTATTTCTGGCATGATGGAACTGTCCGAGGGCCTGGGACCAGCCGTCTTTGGGATCCTCTTCTATGCATTCAACCAGGATTTGAATGGCTCTCACAGTAGCCAAATTGGGGTACCATTTGTTGCTGGCGCCATTAGTGTCCTACTGGCTATTATTTTAGCCAAATTATTAGTGGAAGATGTGGACAAGCAAAAGGTATACAGGTCCTCTGGAATAGTTGACGAGATGAAGCCGTTAACTGGACGGGGTAAAGAGGAAACTCCAGTATCGATTAATATCTTAGGAAAATTATAGAAAAATAAATAAAATGATATCTCTTCTGGGAAATTTTTGACGGAATAAGTTGTAATATGAGTATTTTCACACTCTGTAAACCATAAAAGATACGGTTTCCAATGTACATAGCAGGCAAATTGATATTGATGGATGCCATTTAGTCCAGATCATGTCGCCCTTGAGATGCCCCTGAGATGCCCCAGAGATGCCATATCGGCATCTGCTCCTGTATTCCTTCGGCTTAGATTTAAACATTAGAACTTGATCAAACGATGGGCTTCAGTGGGTTAAGATTTAGTCGTTGTCGTCACCAAGTTAGCCAAATCGGTCTCCTGCCTCTCAGTCGACGACCGCTTGTGTTTATTTTGCTTTTTGTTTTTCCTTTTCCGACATTTTCATTTTATTTATTTATAAATTTTACTTTTGCTCTTTATTTTTGTTGTTATTTTCGCTATTTCAAAACAGAAAATTCACGACAGTTTGTTGACTCTTACGTAAGAGCGGGGTCGGGGATTTGTTTTGCTCCTCTTCGGAACACAACATTTGGCAAATTTTAATTTATTAACAATTGCTGTAGATTCCCGAAATAGTCCCAGATCTATCCAATCACTTGGCATAAAAATACATAATACTTTTTCTTTTTCGATTGGTATCTTCTACATATTTTCTGCTCGAACTGGGCAAAACCGAAAACTTTCCATTGGGTCGTGCGGGGAGCGCAAAGCAAAGAACAGAGATCTGCAAAATTCACTTTTTTCGTGATTTACTCATACGCCCAAATTCTTACTCAACTCCACTCACTGAACGAAAGTCGGCGTTGAATGAAAATCAGCTCATGCTGATGAGCATATGAATTTTGTGTATGTACACGAACTGAGGGTTGATTTAAATTCA
The DNA here is from genome assembly GCA_005876895.1 of Drosophila azteca. Taxonomy (NCBI): domain Eukaryota; kingdom Metazoa; phylum Arthropoda; class Insecta; order Diptera; family Drosophilidae; genus Drosophila; species Drosophila azteca. The sequence goes on along the minus strand of VCKU01000014.1, from coordinate 3,845,405 downwards.
CTCTCTTGCGCTCATATTTTTTCTCTCTCTGAGTTTATTCATGCTCATCAGCAAACCGATCATTTGGGCGTATGTTCATTCGGCTCAGCAATGATTTTTTTTCTTGATTTACTCATACGCCCAAATTCTTACTCAGCTCCGCTCACTGAGCGGTGAATAAAAATCAGCTCATGCCACTCATTGACTCAACTCGTTTAGATGCATTACCGTTATGATTTTGTTTTTGTTTTTACTGTTTCTTTTTGTTTTTGAGAATGCTTGGGGTTGTTGGTTGAAATGAGCACAATTAGTGTAATTTTGTCATCTCGTTGCTATGGAGCAGGTTATCTTAGAAAAAATACGCTTAAATACCTATACATTGGCGCCCCGACATAAGGGAAGAAGCTTTGTGTGGAACATTTTAGCAGAGATTTTGAAGGAGGATGGCACTGTTTTAGATGGATTTGTGTACTGTCGATCGTGCAGTAATATATTGAAATATTTGGCAAGATAGTCGTCCAATTTAATTCGACATAAATGCTGCAAGTCGTTAAAGGAAAGAAAACTCTTAAAAACTGTAACGCCGGAGGAAAAAAAAGCAGCTATAGATGTTTGTGTAGCCTGGGTTACTGAAGATTGCCAACCCTTTTCAGCAATCAATGGACTTGGCTTAAAAAAACTTGCAAGATTTTTAATTCATATTGGATCAATTTATGGAGAAGATGTAGATATTGATGACATGCTGCCTGATGCAACAACGTTGTCGCGAACAACGCACAAGATCGCGGACGACAAAAAACATGAAATACAAGATGAATTAGCCGACATTGTGCAGAATGGTGGTGCAACTGCAACTATTGATTTATGGTCTGACAACTACGTCCATAGAAACTTTTTAGGAGTGACTTTACACTTCCAAAAAGAAAAACAACTTCACGATATAATTTTGGGCCTCAAATCCATGGATTTCCAACGCTCAATGTCTGCAAACATTTTGAGCAAATTACATACACTGTTTGGCGAGTTCGGCATCCATAATTTGGAGAAGATAAAGTTTGTAACTGACAGAGGTACCAACATTATAAAAGCCTTGGAAGGAAACGACCGACTAAACTGCAGCAGTCATTTGCTAGCAAACGTATTGGAACATGCTTTTAATGATTCGTTGGAGGTAGCCGAACTTGTAGAAGCATGCAAAAAAATTGTTCGCTATTTTAAAAAAGCAAACTTGCAACATCAACTGCAAACTTCCTTGAAAAACTATTGCCCAACACGATGGAACTCAAACTTCGCAATGTTTAAGTCCATTGTAGACAATTGGTTTACTATTAACGAAATTCTAAAAGAGAAGCAAGAAACCCAAAGACTGTTGCTTATAAATATATCAACGCTTCAACAGTTAGTTGATTTAAGCAGTGCTTTTGAAGTCATATTTAAAAAGCTACAACTTTGCAGTTCTCCATCACTATGCTACGTCGTGCCATCAATTAACAAAATGCGACTTCTATGTGAGCCACAAGCGACAGACGTATTTCCTATATTGGCCTTAAAGGAAAAAATAATTAATAATGTTGAGGAAATTTGGGCCCAAAATATCAATATATGGCATAAAGCAGCATTTTTTTTATTTCCGCCTGCTTTGAACATGCAATCAATTGATCATGACGAGATCAAGCAATTTTGCATGTCAAAAATGAACTCCTTCGATATAAATCCATCAGGGTCATCTTCTGTTCTAGCAAGTCCAAGCACGCCAAATTCAGATATCGTGTCCCAATTTTCATTTGAAGACTGTGGATCAGTGGACTCGCCTAATTCAACAAACACCCCACTAAGTAAGGAAAAAGACGTTCAATTTTTTTCCCCCAACTTTTTAAAGCGCCCGCATTAAATACGTTTAAAACAGCTACAGATGAATTGGAAAGCTACTGTAATGAAATTGTGGAAATAAATAATGACTTTAATGTGCTAGAATGGTGGAAAAGTAATGAAAAAAAATATCCAGCACTATCCAGTTTTGCTTTGAAAGTTCATTCGATTCCGGCTAGTAGTGCAGCTGCAGAACGCGCATTTTCTTTGGCAGGAAACATTATAACTGACAAAAGAAATCGTCTTGGTCCAAAATCTGTGGACAGCTTAATTTTTTTTAAATCTTACTTTAAAACATATAATAATAATAACAATGTACAACAGAAATAAGTATATATTAAGTATTAATTAGCATTCACTTATAAAGTCAAAATGTGTTCCTTTTTTATGTTAAACATATTTATGTACACTTATGGATATATATATGCACATATGTAAGTGTGAAATTATTTTCTTATTTTATGTTATTAATCAAAATAATTGCCAATCAAAATGAAATTATATAATCTGTTGTGAAATAAATTTTGATTTCTTTGACTTCGCCCATGAACAAACTCATACGCCTTAATTTACTGCCTTTTGAATTTTTCTTTACTCAACTCAATCATTGCTGAGCCGAATGAGCTGATTTTTATTCACCGCTCAGTGAGCGGAGCTGAGTAAGAATTTGGGCGTATGAGTAAATCAAAAAAAAAAATCATTGCTGAGCCGAATGAACATACGCCCAAATGATCGGTTTGCTGATGAGCATGAATAAACTCAGAGAGAGAAAAAATATGAGCGCAAGAGAGTGAATTTAAATCAACCCCGAGTTCGTGTACATACGAATGTTTGATCGGTTGAGCCGAACGACACGATTATTCGGCTATTTTTGTGTATGATTTTTTTTCCAATCACGCCAAGCCGTTCTCTGGCAAAGAACCAAATGAATAAAGATGTACATATGTATGTATGTGTGTTACATCCAAGCAGAGAGAGAAAGAGCGCCATACAAATCACGAAATAGTGTGATATACAAAACACGTGCGACACATACACAAGTACAAACTAAAAAAAAGAGAGAACGATTTCGAGAGAGACATTGAGAAGAGAGACTCGTAGGCGACGTATAAATATTATTTAACGGTAATCCAGGGACGGATTAGGCAACCAGGGGGTGGATGTAGCTGTGTCAGGTTCTTAGTGGAAGTTATTTATTGATTTCCGAACACCAAGTAATTGGAAAATTAACAGTTTATAATTGTAAATTAACCTTGGACATACGAGATCTTGGATCTCGGATGTTCGTTGATTCCGTTTTTCTAGAAAATAAGTGCCGTCTATGACATTTATCCCTGCTTTAACTCCGCTCCTGTCCATCAACATTCAGAGAGGCGAGAGGAAACATAATTTTTATGTTTTCAAGCTTAATTCTCTGTACTTTGTTGTTGTTTCTCTTTCGCGTTTTGCTTTCTGCCAAAAGTTTAGTAGCGTTGGTGCCGGCTACGTCTGGGGTTTTTCTGCCATTGGCCTTCAATTCTGCGGGCCGGGACTTACTTATCAACGAGACAAACATATTCCACACATGTGTACATACATATATGTACATATCTACATACATATGTACATCTGTATGACAATCTATGCACAAACAAACATAAAAATGGGAAACAATTCCACCAACTCAAAGAGGAATAGAGGAGAAGAAGCCTACATAAGAGAGAGAGAAAGAGAATATGTGTGTACAACAGCAGTTTTCGTTTTCACATTTACTGCTTTGCGGATACTTTGTTGCTACACGGTCGGTCTGGAGAAGGTGTAGTATGGGATGGGTATATCGATAAGCCTTGCCTTGATTGTCAAGAGGGGGGCGGAGAGGAATGGCTGTCCCCATCTCACTTTCCTTCACACTCTTTCATTTCTCGACTAATGCGAATTTCTATGGGTTTTAATTAGTGCTGTAAATATTCCTGATGTCAGCGAAAGCCGAGTGGAACAAAACGTTGCAGAATTTGTACGTTACGGTACGCTTTTTACTCTCTCTCTCTCTCTCTCTCTATCCTGATCCCATATCTGATCCAATTATGTCATTGAACCTGATGCCAGTCGAGACGACTCTTATCAATTATCTTGGAACCAATCGAAATTTTGCGCGTTACTATGCGGGGAAATCGGGGTAACGAATTCGCAATCGCAATAGCACGGATAGCCTTTTGACCTTTTTAGTGCGGATTACGGTTAGTGATGCGTGGCAGCGCTACGACGTATAAGTCTAGTGGATAATGCCCTTGAATTTATAGCAAATTGTACTTCCCTTTTGTCACTGAACTTTGCCAATGCCAAGCAATTTATGCAAAAAATTTATTTGGGTCTGGTTTTGCTTTTGGTCTATGCGAACGAGTGGTGAAGAGAGAGAGAGAGAGAGAAGGAGAGTGGAATTTTATGGAAAGCTTTGTCTGTCTTTGAATGCTCTACACAAGTATGTACGCTGTGGCCATGACTATCTACACTGGATAGATCCAAGTTGTCTCCTCAAAAGAGTTCATGGGAAAATTCATAAAAGTATCAACAAAATTATGAGTATTAACAAATCAAAATTAACATTTAAGAGAATTAAGGGCATTGCATTGAGAAAAACTAAGGCAGTAAAGGGTATTCAAAGTTCGTGGCAACGTAACCGCTCTTGGCACAACTAATGCGCGAGAGCGGGAGCCAGCGTGTGAACACGTGAGAGCGGGAGAGAAATGCTAAGCAAAGCATAGAACTCGATTACGGTTCTCTGCCGGCATTTTCGGCGTCTCCCTTCCACACGCTGCCTCTGCTGACAGCTTTGGCTGCGAGGCCGGGACTGTCCCATCCACAATCCACATTTCGAAAGCCCACGTCGTGGAGATCGGTTTTGTTTCCGCTTTAAAGAACTGTAAATACACCGAACCGAGCACATGTGAACTAAGAGAAGATGAAAGCTAATGATGTAAATCTCTAATCTTGCAGGCAACACCAACAACCTTGAGCTAATGGAGGCCATGAAGAAACTGGACGCGGATCTAGTGGCGCTCTTTGCCACCGCCGCAGCTGAGCCGTTGGAGCAGCTGAAGAAACAGCAGACACTGTGGCCGGATCAGGAACTCCAGCTGCAGCAGTCTCCTGCCGAAACGGAGCTGGTCATCACGCCGGAGATCTTCCAACGCTGCAATGCGCTGCAGCTGCACCTGGAGGCGGTGACCCTGCAGCCGGAGGGCACCCATCGCATGGAGTTGCTGCAAAGCGAGGTGCGTCCTATTTTCACCGTGGAGTGCCAGCTTTCGGAGGACCTGATCAAGTCGGTGGCCCGATATCCCATGTTCCACGTCATGCAATTCGAGTCGGAGAAGTTCCAGAGTCTGACACAGTGCACCCGTTTCGGGCAGACGCAGACGCGCGAGGTGCAGCTGGCCTGGAAGGACAATGAGGACATGGGTTATGTGGATCTGACCATTTGGTGGCGTGAGCCGGGCACCTGTCTCAACGAAATGCTGGGCATGGGCCGGCTGCACCTCAGGGAGCTCTACGAAGCCTCGCTGCTGGAGCAGTGCAAGTGCGTGGCCGTGAAGCGGCGCGACGTCCACCTGGGCAGCATCTATGTGAAGATCAGTCTGCGCTATGACGAGCAGCTGGCGGCCAGGAGCCTGGCCAACAAGAATACGTCGAATATGGTTGGCCAGAAGCCGAACCAAAACCCAAAACAGATTCCCAATCTGAATCAGAACCAGAACGAAAGTGCCAACAGCAGTGGCAGCACCAATCAAGCAGCAACCGCCCCAGGTGAATATATATGACTAATGTCGTGTGCCTGCCACCACCTCCAAGAACAACAGATCCCCAAACAACAGCCAGAACCACACGATTATCACACGCATCACAACCACCACACAGCTGCCACAGTGCCACCACGGCATCGCCTCCGCCTCCTGCAAATCCTCCACACCCTATTGGCAGCCATTGTACAAGTGCTGCCCATCATTCTGTTTCAATTATTAATAAACAATTTTCATTTTGCCTGCGAAAAAGATGCACAAAAAAGAAACCAAAACAAATCAAACAACAAAAACAAACAATTTCTTATGTGTTTTATGTTTATTTTTTCTACGTATTCTATGTATTTATTTCGTTTTTCCAGAGCTTCTGTTGGCACCCAAGTGGGTTTAGATAGTGGGCTAAAATATGTGACAACTAGCTGGGGAGGAGGCTGTAGCAAAGATAAATATCAAATGAAAGTCTTTGAAATCATTAAAATGAATAGATATTTAAGCGATAATTATACAGGCGGATACATTTTTAGTAATTCCTCCATTTAAGTTGTGTCCACTTGTGTTCCCATTATCCATTATCGCGAACAAAAAAACAAATGGAACATTTAACAGTTGTCCGTTGCCCACTGTCCGATTTCTGATGTCTGGGGTCCGCTTTTCAGTTGCCCAACAGTTGGGCGGGCACGCGCCATAACATAACCGATTTGACCCGGTTTTACCCGCTTGCCTGCTTGAAAGCTCTGACCGACTGTCGTCGAGGCGATAAGGCGCGATTTGAATCTCATTCAGATCTCCATGCTTCATACTTGAATTGGGAGATAGGCGAGACTGGGATCAAGGTCCGTTGAACTATGACTAATCTGTAGATGGCTAATCGTCTCCTGTCTCCTGCCGCTCTCTTGCAGTGAACTACAATTCAAAGGAAGCTCCGACACCCCCCCAGCCACCACCGCCGCCACCGCCTCCCCCCAAAGCGAACAGCAACAGGAAAGCCTCGCTGGCCAGCGTGAATTTCATGGCAGAGACAACCAAGGTCCGACTCCTGCGTGGCTACATCTACGCGGGAGAGCTGCGGCAATTGTCCCCGACAGACACTGCCGCCTGCCAAGAGCTCTCGCTGCAGCCGTTCTGGCAGCCACAGCCTCTGGTGTCAAAGCTCAACGACGTGGGCTCGTTCCAGCTGCAGGAGCAGTTCGCCATCATTAACGATGAGAAGTTTCTGCTGAGCGTTGATCGTCAGCAGCTGCTAATGGAGCTGCGTCCGCTTGGCGGTCTGGTGCGGCTGCCGCTCCATCAGTTCTACATTGCGTACAGGGATGCCAGTATTACCAATCATCTGTGCAAGGGAAAGGTAAGAGGGCATCACATTCCTCATATCTGTTTGTCTACTTTCATGTGTCGACTTTTTGCAGCTACCCGTCATCTCCATCGATGGCTGGGCTCCCATTGTCCATCCGCAGACGCAGGCGCAGCTGGGCGAGCTCAAGGTGCTGCTTGCCATTGGCAGCGAGTCACAGATTGCCCAATTGAAGCAGCAGCGTGGCTTTGACCAGGACAACAATCAAGTGCCCACGACCAGTCGCACCACAGATCTGCTGGACATGCTACAGAATGCACTGACTGCGTCTCCACCACCCGCAAAAGCTACTGCCGCCGGGCCGAGTCCGTCTATTCCTGGAGCAGCTCCCTCAGCAGCCAGCAAATTTAGTTTCGACTTGCATATTGTGGGAGCAGCCGGATTGCCCCTTAATCCGGGCTATGGGAAATCGGGGAAGAAACAGGCCAAGCGTCAGGCGGCGGCCAAGCAACGATTCCCACCCAACGAATCGCCCAACACCTATGTGACCTTCCAGGCCCTGAACAGCAACAGTCCGACGTACAAATCGCACGAGGGTCTGGTCTATGCCACGCCCATTGTGGAGAAGTCCACCACACCGCAGTGGCGGACGAAGTTCCGGGTGGAAGTGAGCCTGGATTACCTAAGCAATGTGAGTACAATTAACATATGTATCTACGAATATGCAATACGTTCATCATTCTCTCTCTCTCTCTCTATCTCCCTCGCTGTCACTCTTGATGTCTCTCTCGCTTTGCAGTCCCAGAAGCTCTTCATTCTGAAGCTGTGGAAAAAGGCAGCCATCAATGCAAGCGGAAGCACCGAGCCAACGCCGTTAGAGGATGCCATCATAGGGTTTGCTGCACTGAATCTCAGTCACAAGAAGCCAGACGGCGAGCCGGCTTTTCCCAGTGGCTGGCACAACATTGTCGATTTTAATGGGCGCGTGACCGGGGGCCTCGAGGCCCATGTGGAGCCACTGCCACCGCCCGGGGGCAGCAGCATGGATACCGTGATAGATCAATTCGAGCAGTCCATGGAGTTGACCCACCTTCATCTGGGCCAGGCCATCAAGCGCAAGTATACGGAGCTGGAACAAATCTCACAAAGATTGCGCACACGTCTGGTGGACGTCACGGAGGAGGCTCTGACCTCCCCGGAGTACGATGTAGATGCAGCACTGGATAATTGGAAGATGATAGAGACGGATGGGTACGACGACGAACTGGTGGCTGATTTTGAGCGGGCCCTGCGCACACCCACGCCCACCAATTCGCCACCGCCCACCGCACAAAGTCCATATAATGAATCTGGCCGGGAATAGCCCAGGCCTAGACTTGCACTTAGTCAGGCAAATTTTTTCCCCTCTCTGCATCTCGATGTTATCGTTGATAAAGGCTCAACGCTAGCTCTAGTTAACCATCTAGGAATACACTATATATTACATGGATCTTGATCACACACGAACACACAAACACACACAAAGACACACCCAAGCGTATGTTGTACTTAAATTGGCATCCCACTTTGCCTCGATTCACCTTTTGATGGCTGTCTATATAGCATAAAATCAAACAAGCAAACAAGCTAACAAGCAACAGCGATCACCCAGCGATCGTTCCATTGAAATACAAATTATTGATTGAATTATTGTTTGGGGAGAATCGATCCCCAAGGCACATGCATTGTATTATGTATTAGTTCTGAAACTGTGTTAATCACCTAAGTATTTAGACATTATTACTTAATGAAAATTTAAATAAAAATGCTAAAGCAAAGTGCACACAAACTGGTATAGTGTGTCGAGTTCTTCTTTGGCTAAGCGGGATTATTTCATATAAAGTCTTTCGATTGATTACTTATCAATATGTATGTATATTTGTGTAACCAACAATTGAAATCGACAAAATCTTTTGACGCACCTGCGGAAATTCCCACTGAATTCAGCCCACTGACTCATTAATTTCCCACTATAGAAATAATAAATATTTATGATGAAATGCAAAGACCTGTTGACAAACATCTCTTTGACGTTGCAATCACGCTAACGTCGTCATTCATTGAAATGTTACTCGTAGCGTAATGCATTCTTGGCACATTTATTCAATGTCAATTAAAAGTCTAGAAAAGGGATAGGAATCTGGAAGATTTCGGAACGTGGAGAGCCGATTTCCAGTTTCCCCTACACATGCATTCGATTCGATTATCTGGCATCTGGCATGGGAACACTTCAATAGACTGAGATTTAAATCATTTTGCGAGATCTTTGAAGATTGTGACCGACCTGACTGAGAGAACAAATGATTGACAGACTTCAAGAAATTTGCCCATTGTCCTTATATCCGGATAATAGCCAGCTCTTAGTAACTGATTTTCCTGATCTTTACCTCAGATTTTATCTTGGGTTAGAATTCGGTGAAACCACTGGATTACATATCTTACAAAGGCTAAGAAGACAGCTCAGACAGGTAAATATCTTTCAAAAGGTATCTTAAGGAGTGGAATACCAAATTTCATCAGAAACACATCCCATTTCCCTTTTAAAAGGAAAGCAAAGATTAAACGAGATTTCAAACCATTTCTGTTTAGATATTGAAAAAAAATTTTAATATAAAAATTGTTACAACTATTGTGATTTTTTTTTTGTGGGGTTAAAAACCCCTCCCTCACGTATGAATATTTATATATACATATATCATTTAATATATATGTAAGTTTGCCATATCTGGATTTATTTTTTCTTCTCTCTTATCGTGATGTCTAAAGGCTAGAAAATCATAAAACCATTTCACGAATGAACAACAGAAAATAATGATTTGGATATAAAAATTGATTCAACTACAATATGTCTATAGATATACGCGTATGGGTGTATCTGATGTAAACGAAATACTTCGTATGAATTGGATTGGGTTTGATTGGGGGATTAAATATATATGGGCGAAGTGAATGCTAAGTTGCGAAAAAACTACAGAAAAGCATATAGTATATAGGGGCTGGCTATATGCGGCTTTTCTGTACTCAATTTGCCGCCTAGATACGATACATATAACGTGTCAAATATATATATATATATATAAAACTATAGAATATGTAATGTGTATTTAAAAAAAAATGTGTTTATCTGTTATACCCACTCCTCGAGGTTTGCCTTAGCTGGATGGCTTAGAAATTATAATTTTATCTTACGAGAAAGTGTTACACAGATTGATTTCTGTCGAAAAATACAAATGAGCTGGAATACGTTTGGCGATTTTTTTTGTAAATGGAACGCTTCATGTTCTGTTTCTGTTCTTGATTGATGTGCATATTGATAGATTGAAAACGTTTATAAATCTGTGTGTTCTGTATGTGTTTCTTCTTTATGGCGTCTTTCAGTCAATGACCACGCGGGTGAGGAGTATACCGCGCTTGCTCAGCCACAATCTATAAATACACAATAAATAATTATCAATCCATGCACAGAGATTGCGGACTGAAGGGACTGATGCTTACCCGAAGCCGGCACCAAGCAACAAGGATAGGACATTGGTGAAGAGCAGAGAGTAGAGGATTTCGCGGGAGAACAGCGATTGGGCGCCCAAACGCTTCAAGCGTATGGAGTAGCCGCCAGTAGTCTTCTTTTTCTCCTCCTCGTCGTCAGCCTTATGGATAGCCTCGAATTTCCAGTTTCTGCAATACACAAATATCTTTATTTAATACTGCTTCACATATATAAAAGTAATGTTCGCTCGTACTTGGGAGGCTGCTCATCTGCGCTGCGATTCCAGTTCTGCAACCAATCTCCATTGTCTGTGTTCTGTTTTTCTCCAGCCTGCCAACAAAAGAAGTGTACACGAGTATAGTATCAAGTTCGAAGGGTGAACTTCCGTTTTCGCCGACTTACCTTTGTCCAGTAGTTAATGTAGACGTTTCTCAGCTCATCGTCGGGACAGAGTTCCGTTTGTGGACTGTTCGGTGGGCTCTTGGGGCTGTCTCGGGGCGTGTCACGACGAGAACTGGCCAGCGAGACCACACGGCTCGACTGGTTCGATTCGCGCTGTGCCTCGCGCAAAAGGCGCAGATACTCCTCCCCATTGTTAAACGGCAACGGTGTGATTCTGTCGGGGCTCTTGATACCGGCCATGGCAGCTGTTGTGCTCAGTTCAATCCAAGATTCTGCAAAAGTAAATCACATAGAATTTTATGGTTATTTTGGATAAAGCAACAAAGAGTATAGCAAATAAAGAGGAGCGGCGCAAGAAAACTGTAGCCAAATGGTGTGAAACTACATACATATTGAGTTGTTTGTATTGGGTGCTGGTTAAATATATACATATAGTCTTCGTTTGCTTTTCTAAACTGTTTTGAGCTCAATTTTGAATTTAGTAAAGCCAATACTCTGCTTAAATAACAAATAAACGGACCGAAAATACTGTACTTGCTAGAACTGATCAGAAATTAGATAAATTCACTTTTCGAACATTATCTTAATATATTATAACGCATAAATTTCGCGTGAATTCCGTGATACAAGAAAGTTTGAAATTCACTGGGAATTCTGCTCAAAGAGCCGCCACAGTTTGACATTCACAGATAAAAAGCCGTTCAACGGCCGCTATGGCTCCAAAAATACAACGTCGTCACCCCTTTGCCAGCCTTTGTTTTTGTTTGCTTAAACGTAAATAAAATCGTTCCCCTGTGCGCGCGCGCCTTAATGCTTGTGTGTGTGTGTGTTTGTGTACGTGTTCTCGTGCCCCATTGATAAGGCAAACTAAACATTGCCCTAGCTTCCCCACACAATTTCCGTTTCTTTTATTGGAGTAAGAGTGTGCATATACACACACACACACACACACACACACACAGAAAAACGCAACAAAAACAAACACTGACACGTTTTCAATGGTTATCAACATAACGAGAAATTGTATTTTCAAAGCGATGCAATATACATATGTATGACTGTGGGGAGAATCGTGTGCAAATTCCACGCGAGAGATGCTTGACTGGCTGATAAGGAGAGCACAACAATAACGGCAACTAATTTAGTAAAAATTTCACAGACTGAATCAATTAGAAGGCAGCACAGGGGAACAGGGAGACCGGAGAGACTCACGTGGCAGACCAATCATGCTGTGCTGACAAACGAATACTAAATGATACGTCTAGACAGGGTCTCAAACATTTATTCGTAATAATTTTTGCAAGCCCTAAGTCAGGTAGGCCTTGGATTAGGACGCACAGGTGATCACAACAGTTAACGGGAATACACACTGTACACTGTGCAGGGAAAGGAACAGGTAGGAAGGGAAACGCTAAGACAAAAGTGTGTTTAGGGGTGGCAAAAACATGGCTTGCTGACTCACGGCACGTAGGCCGAGTGCAACAGTATGTGTATGTCTCCAGTCTCTCGGTCTCTCTCTCTCTCCCTCTCTCATTCTTTTGTTGTTTGCATCTCTTGATGCGCAGCTGCCGCCGCTGCTGCTGTCCCTGAGCCTCGGCCCATTGAACCGCCTTTTATTGGATGACTCCTCCGTATCATGCATACATGAGTAGTTGCATCTGTATGTGTGTGGAGATGATAAGTAGGCAAGCCGAAAAATAATTGAGGCTAAAGCCAAAGTCGCAATTTCTGGAATATGTGAGAAATCAACAACAATCATGGGAGCAGAGGGAAATGCCCTCCTACAATTGCTTCTTAAAATATTTATTTAAAAATTATTTTAGCAAACAACGAGAGAGGGGGGGAATACCGTGGGCAGTTTGACGTCAAACGGTAAAGTGCAAAGTAAAGAGACATGGCATGAGAGTGAATGGCCATTCACTCGTCTCAGTGCAAATTGGAGGATGGCAATGCAGGCGAAGAAGAAAGAGGGTACAGCTCCTTTGTTTTCACTCTTTTTTGTGCGGCGAAGTTGTGGCTCTTTGTTGCCATACTGCTGCAAAGAGGCGCAACAAAGCAAAGCCTTGAAATGAAAGATGCGCAAGGGGAGGGGCGGATACAAGTGGAGCACTGGGGAAAATACGAATATGCGGATACAAACAAAACACAAACACAAACATCTATTTATAACGCGTCGTCACAACTACAACTACAACAAATAGCACGCAAAGACCCATAACGGGTTAGAAAAAGGTATATCAAGTAGAAGGTATGTACAGGCTACTTAATACGTCTTGTTATTGTTAACGCAGATAATGAAATTTCACAATACACAGAAAACAGCAATGCAGAAGCAAAACCAAAACAACTTACCGCCCAGCAAATCTTCAGTCGATTTTGGTGTCGTAGACATTTTGTTTTGGTATTTGTGTGTGTGTTTGGGTATATGGTAAGGCTTTCTGTGTTCAGAGTGTTCAACACTAGACACCAAAAGATAACTCGTTCTGCGCTGGTATTTATTCAGATTAAATTCAACTTTAATTTATTCTGCTTGTTTTTGCCAGACTTCTTTAGGCCCTTTTGTTATTATTCGCACGTTTGCCTGCTTGTGTGTGTGTGTATTCGCTTTTTGTGTCAAAGTATGCGTGAGAATATGCGTTTTACTTTCTGTTTGGCGCTGCGCTGATTCTCCGCCTGTGCACTGGTTGATTGATACTATTGTTTTTCGTTATAGCCAAGCTAACAGCTTGCTCTTTAATATATTGCAACTTTGTCCAATGCTTAGCCGAAGCACTCTCTTTTAGAATTAAATTAAACACGGAAAATCTATTCTACGCACCCGCCAAGCTTAATGCGTAGTTGTTGATATTATATCGATAGATCGATATGGGTGATATTTTTTATTTTTGATACGATAATATCGGTATATTTTGAAAATGAGAAGATGGTATATTGGAAAATTAGCAATCAAGGCGACAAACAATATAAATAATAAATAATCCCTTTTTTGACAGACTTCAATAGATTATGTTTGACTTCATTATATTTCTGGGGATCAGACCGCAGTACATCCCCAGTCAAATCCTCAGTTTTAAATCTATTTGAAATAAAAACTCAGACACTTAGAAAAATACCACAATACCAGTACATATCGTTTGTTTGTCAATATGAGTACTGACGCTAGCAAAATAAATGTTCAAGACAATTGTTTTTATCGGTTTCATACGAATATCAGCCCTGAATTTAATTTTGAGTACAAGCACTAACCATACAGTATATACTGTGTGTACTTCAACTTATTTTCGACGTGAAAATGTAGTATATTTCTTACCGTGCAAAGAACTGATATCAGGGGTGCTTCACTGACTCAGCTGTTATCGAAATCATTTGATTTTCAAAACACGGCAGTTACAATGATTTTCCACATTATACATTTTCTTATATTTTATACCGCCTCTGCGCATCATTTAAAGGTTCTCAATTACCAGAACCCGGCAAAAACAATCGTCCAAGACCTCATAGACAGCTGGAAATCCCCGATTGGTTACCTGGAGAGTCGCGGGTACCTCCCAAAGGATATTCAGTATGTTCCCGACCTGAATTTGGATAATACACAAAAAAACTCACCCCAAGACATGTCACAAAACGATATATTCAAAAAACAATACCATGAATCTCCAGTTGAAGCTGAACCGAAAAATGCACTTTGGGAAATAGACCACCCCTCTCTGGCGGAAACCGATCGACTAGTCCGCTCCTTTGACGATCAAGATTCAGATGAAATGAAGAGAATGTTTGGCAGGCTTTTCTCATCAAACAATGACGATACCATATCGGATGAAATCAGGTCCAAGCTAGACGTTTCCTGGGACATAAATCAGATAAAGGCCTCGGCTCTAGAGGAAGCCAATAAATGCTATGAGAAATTTTGCATCAGACGCACTCAAAATAAGCCCCATTCCCCTGTCACAGACACGAAGTTTGATTCTGCTATCGACGCAGAGATAGCAGAGCTTTATCCTTCTGTTCTTTCCAAAAAAGATGATGATGTCAAAAAGAAGAATGTGAGAGTTTCTTCGCCATATAGGACACCGGACCACCTGGTCAAAGGATTTGGCAAAATACTGGGCAGCCCAGAACTAGGATATAAGTCGGTACATCGCCATGTGCAAGAAAACGCATCGAGACCAAAACAGGACCAGAAGGTCCCGCACGAGATCCAGTGACATCTTTAATTTGAATAATAGCTAATAGTTTTCAGAATCACCCTAGCCCAAAGAACGATACAACGAACTATAAAACTTCAAACTGGAAGGCAAGATAAGAAAGGAATGGTTGTTAGCTATTTAAAAATATTTTCAACGTAAAAAATTTGAATAGTACGGTACGGAAGGGAAATGCGCGGGACTTTTTTTTGTATATTGGTATATTTGATTAATTTTGTGGTATATTACTATAAGGGGCTAATATGTATATTCTCGGAGGTAAATTGAATAAAAACCGTCGTTTTTTTTTTTAATATGAACTTATTGTTTAGGCAATGTAATGGATAAATATGGATTTATTTTTCGAATTCAATTGAACTTTCTGCTTTGTCACATGATACGAAAGAGATAAAAGCATTAAATTGACAATCGTAAAACCCGCCTTTCATGTATGCATACAAATTGCATTTTGAATCTTTTCTATAGAAAGTTAATTGATAAACACATATTTCCAGACATTTCTTATTCAATAATAATTTAAAATAAGAAATCATTTAACTGGAATTTCATTTGTACATTCAGCAGCGGCCACTTGTTGCACGCATTGTTCTATGATTTTCAAAACAATATCCGCCGTTTGGTCGGTACTAAATGGTTTATTTATAGGGGGGACATGCACGAACAAACTCCGCTTGGAGTCCACGTCGAGAGATTTTAGATATATGTAGCCGCAAAGAAAATCGCCCACATTTTTGGAAGCCCTCGTAGCACCCAAGATCTTATCACTGTTGTTCGTTATTGCGGGGGCCACACACGCCTCGCATGTTGCATTTACAGCCTCTACGATCTTATCAACGTCAAGGCCGCAGCGCAAAACGTTTGCCTTGCCATGGTGGGGGAGCACACAACTGCCGTTGGACAAGTACTGTCCGGAATTGTCTGCCCGTCGGAACTTGTGGTTATAGGCCAGCTTTTCCACATAAACGCATTTGGCTATGCCCGATACTCCGACATGTATGACCATCTGTGTTGAAAAAATGACGTCAGTATCGCCAGTGCAAGCGATTTATGCTTTAAATAAATATATTTGCCTCTGGCTGGCGGCTCCAAATCTCTGCACACGCCTCATCCACTGCTCCATACTCGACGGGGACCAGACGCTTCTCCAGGTCATATTCAATGCCATTGTGGGTGAGCAGCTCCGGCAGCAGCTTTACAGCCTCCCAACTGGCATTAATTTCTTCATGTCCGATAAATGGTCCAAAACCAGAGACAACAATTAGTTTTCGTTCCGACGACGACATCGTATGTGCAAGAATGTAAATACATATATTCTTCTCTTCCTCTGTTGAAATGAAAACAATTCGTGAATGAACGAACAGTTATGACATCATGAATGATGAGGGTGTTCGGAATTTCATTCCCTCTCTACGTTACACACTTTGCAATTTGCTTTAATACTGAAAAAATACTAAAAATGAAACGCGTAATGGACTCACCTAGTTATGTTAATACACCGATATAGATGTGTCGTTACTATGTAAAAAAAGACGTTTTTCCTAAAAACCTTATTTTATGAACAATCCAACAAAAGAAGGATCTAAAATTAGCCAGAATTGTACAAAACTAATTCATCAATTGGATAAAATTATTTAACAGCGCTGAGCATTTTAGCCAAATAGTAATATTAGGCCGAATATCATAATCAAGGAATATGATTTCCGATCATGGATAGAGAACGATTAAACCGGTATATTGCTAAGAGGAAAGATGGTATATTTTATCGAACCCGCTGTCATCAACAAATGTATTTACGTACATTCTAAATGTTGATTTTTCGTTCGAACTCTTTTTTATAAACAATTAAATAAAAGAAAGTTCCTAAAAATATCCAATCTTGTAGAAAATTGATTGATTTATCGGATTAAAATATATTTTTATGGCTGAGTGCCCTAGCTAGATAGTACCACTAAACCGAATATAAAAAACGAGAAATACCATTTCTGGATGGCGCACAAAAAAAAAAACGATTACAACGATAAACCCAACACTACAAACCAAACATCAACAATATATTTACGTACATTCCAAATTAAAATCCGTGCTAATGCACCAACAACGAAACTCACAATCGAATCAATAGAAAGCGAATCAAGAGCTAACAACCAGAGCCCGGCGATCTAGAAAAACTTTGTAAGTATTTCGGCTAATCTAATCTGTGGAACTAATAACGGCAGCAGGGCAGCGCCGTCGGCAGGGCTTTACTAACTCACACAAATGAACTTTGTACATTAAACATTTATTAATTTTAAACATGTCTCTTTTGGACTGCAGCCGGCGGACGAGAAAGTAGTACGAGCAGTTGGCGCTTTTCACACGCACAAGCTACGTCGGAGGAGACGCAATCGAATAGTTAACAAGGGCCCAATTCCAATCACAAACATGCTGTCACGCCTGCAGGACTTCTTGTCACGCCACCGCCGGAAGTTTATCGTCTCCGGAGTGCTTGTGGGTGGCGCGTACTATGCGGCCCGGTACGCCCAACGAAAGCTGGTGGAGATGCACGAGAAGCAGGCTCGCGAGATGTTCGAGCGGACGCGGCGCACGCATCACTTCGAGTCGACAGAAAAGACTTGCAACCAAGTGATCCTGGGCATGGGTGAGGAAATGTGTGACGCTGTGCTGCGAGAGTGCAGCACGGACGAGCTGCTCGAGCAACTGCGTCAGAATCCGAAAAACAAAGTGGAACTGTGGGAAGAAATGAAGGTCGTGGCGTTCACCCGCCTGGCCACGTTCGTCTACGCCTCGTCCATGTTGGTGATTGCCCTCAGAGTGCAACTGAATCTCTTAGGTGGCTACATTTATCGCGACATCACGACGGAGCAGAAACGAATCAGTGATGAGCTTAAGCAGCAGTATCTCTCGCTCATCCGTCACTTCATCACGGAGGACGGTATCAGAGATCTCGTTCGGTATATTCGGAGTCAGGTAATCGCAGTGGTAAAATCATCGATGCCGCTCTCACGTCAGCTCTCCCTCAACGACCTGGAGCAGCTGTTTTGGTCTCTGCAAATGGCCATCAATGCGGACACTCGCCGCGATCCTAACTCCAAGATGACGAAGTATCTACTGCCCTCCCAGAGTTCCAGCTTCTCGCCGTTGCTCCAGCAGATGTACAATGAAACGCTCGATCTCCTGGAAAGTGAGGATGCCATCGGCGTGTGTTCGCATAATGTGACCCGAGGCTTTGTGCTGGCCTGCGATGTCATTGCTGAGTCCCTTGGCGAGACTCTGCAGCATCTGCCCTCCGCAGAAGTGCAGAAGAAGCCGGAGTCACAGCAGTCCACGCTGTTAACCCCGAACGCCACCAGTAGCCCCCTTCCCAGCAGCCAGGCGGTCGATAACAACAACTTGCTGAACATCAACTCGGTTCTAATGGCCATGGCCAAGCTGATACCAATCATCAGTGGGATCACTTCGGGTGGCTATGACAGTGCGGCGCGGTCTACCAACTTGCCCACTCAGCTGCTCTCCTTCTACTTGGTGGCGGAGAAGTCGAAGACATTGGGGGCCAATGTCTACGAGACCTTCAGTTCTGCATAGGCTACGACGACGCCTCATATGGACATTCACACATACACAAAGACACAAACATATATATGTATGGATCTGTTCTGAACCTGGCCATAAGACAAGTGGAACCGTATATAGATACATATGTATGTGTATAAGTATGAGTATAGTAAGGTTACCTATATATGTACATGCAGACATACATACATGTACGAGTATACCTGTTTAATGTTAACATAAGCAGTAATTTCAAAAGCCTGTTTGTAAAAGTATGCTGTAGTCCCAAATTCCACAATAAGTCTAAATCTTAAGAATATTTAACCAGAACCTTGTGTGTAAGGTAGCGATAAGAACTTCCCGAATTGTGGAATCCTTTGATAAAGTTGACGTGCAAACGGGGACCCACAAAGCGAACAACAGAAAGGCCTTTTAATAATAAACGGAAACTATAATAATGTACACAACAATAAAAGGGGCAAATGAGATCTGACTAGGGATCTTTGGCATTTCAAATAAATGGTGAATTAGAAAAAACAAAAAAATAAATGATTCAGAGACGGAACTATTGTCGGCACGAAACCCACAGATAGGACATTTCTCATGCACCACCAAAGGGGGGTGGGTGGTGCGGAAAGAAACCCGCCCTGGGAATGTTGATAAGAAGCGCGGTGCCCCGGACAGGACAGCTGTGAAATGGTAAACGGAGCGGAGCCTGCGCAGAGTAAAATGCGAACAAAAATACTTCTCAACTTTGGTAAAGGACTACACTTTTGAAGCATCTTTTAGGCGCAGTTCGCAAATAACACCTAATATTTCATTTAAACAGAATAATTTTTCGCACTAGATGTTTAAACAGCTGCATGAGAACTGCATGCATGCGAAACCTATGACTACTCCGGCTCTTACTCTCTTGCTCTCTTCCTCTCTCTCTCTCGCTCTCTCTATCTCTCCCCGGGTGCCAGCCCAGCTGTCTAGTGAAAAGCAACGGTAGCGTAGCTCAGCCGATGGCGATGCCAGAGCCGCAGCTACACTTTGGGTGGGCAGGCAGCGCAGTTGCAAAAGTTACGTGAAAAGGCAAAGGACAGCCCTCAGCGGCACATAGATACTATTTACATATGTATGTATGGACATACAATACACTCGTATGTGTGGAGAAAAGATTTAACAAAATCCTGGAACAACAATTTGGGGAGCCTCAATTGGGAAAGTGCAAATATGACAAAGACTGAAAAATGTGTTCGAATTAGCAAAGCGTTCGGAAGAAAAAGAGTTTAACGCATTAGCTGTGGAGCAGTGGAGCAGTGGCGATACCAGGAACAACAACTTCGATTCAATTGTGTAAGTGCACTCGCCAAAGAGGGCCAAAGGCAAAACGATACACGGACACGGACACGCAGACCAAACCAGACCAGACACACACATCATACATACATATGTACATGCATGCATGGAGAGCGGGACAGACATAACGCACAGGGCAGACAGACAGACCGACTGCGTGCGTAAAGCGTGGCGTGGCGTGGTCTGGCCTGGCCTGGCGCGGGGTGGAAACACGGCCGGACAGGCAGGACTCTCTGCCTGCCCTCCCCTTCCGCGCCTGCTTCTGCTCCTGTGACTGTGCGACACTATAAATATAAACATTTTATTAGTAGAGGCGAAAGCGGTGAAACAGTGGGGCTTGTCAGGAGCTCCTCCAATCTATGACCTCCTTCAAAGGGGCCGCCGGTTTAACCCAATCTAACCTCGACTAAGAGGTCTTGTGGGGGCAAAACGTGTAGAGTGGAGAGAACAATGAAATGACATTTCCCGGGCAACGTCTACGGGATTTGATATCCATGGACAACAATGGATGCAAGTCAAGTGCTGGGCATGGCCTCCTCTCCCCATGCTCACGGCCTTCTCTTATAACAGCCGCTGTTTGTGTCCTCCTATATATAGGCATATTGGCACACTAAAGTCATAGATCAAGTGGCTTGACAGTAGGCACAGTCACCACCCGCCTCCCCTACTGGATATATGTATGTAAGCATTTTAATTAAGAACGGAACGAAACCCGAAAGCAGGACAAAGGGGAGCCAAAGTTGCGCTCAGAAAAGTTGAGATATAGAAATGGTGGAATTGCGTGGGTTGTGCAATATCTTTGAAAAACTGACTATTAACTGTAGAACTCTGGTGATTTCGTCCGCGGACTAAAATCCTAAAAGGTCATAAAAGATAAAGCAACAAAAATGCTCTTAATTTTGAATTATTACCTCTCGTTGGCACTGTTAAAAGCGAAATAGTCTTCATTGAGATATCATATTGTTACCTAATTGTCCTTATCTACCAGCGTGCAGTGCATATGAATTTATGAATACCATACCGAAGAGATCATATAACCCACAGTCAATCCCTCCTACATTTCCAGTAAAAATGACTGCGTGTAATTATATTTTTCATGCAAACTACTTTCCGTTTTCCGTCTGTCTGTCTGTCTGTCTGTCGCTACTCTGTTTGCCTGTCAAAAACGTCAAAAAGTGTGATAGTCAAGACCCAAATGAAGTAGGGGTTGGGGTGTGGGTGGGGCTAAACTGCGGAATGGGGAAGTCAACTTAAGTGCAGTGCCAACCCCAATATTTCGCCCCTAGTTTATTTGCATAGCTACCAAAGTAGCGCACCGTCCAACCCGGAACCTCAATCCTTAAATGATGTTGCAACCGCAGGCATAAGAACACACACACACACACAGAGCACACACCACCAACCAGGATACGTATGTACTCGTATAGAGAAAGAGGCACAAACACAAACACAAACAGCAACCGAGACTCGTACATGATGCAAAATAGTGGCATAAATGATATGTGATAGACGGATGGATGGATGGACACTTAGTGGGGTTGCCTGGGATGAGACCCTGTTTGCGTCCACAAATGAAGCTGCATCTATCCCGGTACCAGCTCCCCCCCCACCACACCCGTAATTAGGCGCCCCTTACGAGCAAACTCATAAAAGCACTGATGTAAGTAGCCTGCTTTGACTTCATTCATTGCTGTACCCTGCCTTCCGGCATCCACCCATTCAACATCAATGCTGGTTCCGCCCTCTTCTTTCGTTTTTATTACGTATACGCCCCGCAGCTCGATGTGGCACAGCTCTTGAGGCGAGACAACTCGAATGAGAGGAAAACAAACAATACTCAGTCTCTCGATCCACCAGCTAGCCAGATATCCATCTGTTTCGATATTTGGGCAGGGCAAATATTAAGTAAAATATGTTAGAGAATTCAGTTTTAAGAATTCCGAATACCGAACACCAATTGTTTCGCTCTAAAACTCTCTCGCTCTCTCTCTCTCTAAAAACTCTGTAAAAACAAGCGATGGGACAGACAGGGCTGACCAGACCATGCCACGCGAAATGGAACTAATAGCTGCCATTTGAATCCAATGGATTCGTTAGACTTCGCTTTGTTGACAGATTCTATGAATTCGTACCAGATCATATCAGGCTAAACGACTCTAACCATACAATAGATCCATATCCCCTGGAGAATTGTGTCTGCATACCGAGTATCATAATATGTGTAGTAATAATGAACAGATTATACAGGCCTGTCGATGGACGTGTAAGTACTTGTGCCGCCACACGATCGCTGGGTCGAAACCGTTTTCCATGCCGATATCGGGAACAGTTTTCGGTGCGAGTCTAAGCAAGCAGCACGGATGGGACTCTATGCAGAGAGTAATGGAGTAGAACCAAGCCCAGAATCAAAGCCACAGCCAGAACCAGAACTGTAGAAGAGTCGAACGAGTCCGAGATAATTAACATGAGTAATTAGTACCACATTGTTGTTGTTGTTGTTGCTGTTGCTGTAGCTGTTGCTGTTGCTGTAGTTGTTTTTGTTGTTGCTGGGAGGGGAGGGGTGGGACTCGATAAAGAGTCGAAGAGTGTTTAATTCAATATTTGCTTTTCCTTTTCGCACAGCGAAATGACAAACGCCACTGAAGGCAGCTGAAGGTGGAAGACGTAACAAGACGTCGGTTCATCGGCCTCTAACCTGCAGTCCGAGTCCATTCAAAGGAGAAGTAGAAGTGTACATAATTAACCATGCGACGACCCAAAATATCATTGAAAAAGTACTTTTATTTCACACTCATCTGCGCCCTCCTGCTCATATTTGGTTTCAATCTCAAGTGAGTATCGCTGAGCCCAAACCTACACAAATTCCACAATAACACACTTTATCCCAAAGGGAATATGAAATATGGAAGACCCGCACTCCCCGAATAGCCCCACAGACCACACAGCAGCAGAAGGCGCAACAATTTCCCTCGCCGGATGCGGACCTCGCCGCGTCCGAGGAGCTCAGCAAAAGGCCTGAGACATCTAGCTCCACTCCAGTCGATAGGCCGATGGTCGTCACTCCGCCCTCACCAGCAGCGGCAGGAGAAGCTTCAGCGTTGGAGGGTCAGCAGGCGGAGGATGTCGAGGAGGAGGAAATAGACGCCGACAGACACTTGGAGTCGGAGGCGGAGCCCGAGCCGGCCACAGCTAAGCTCTGGTTCTTCCGCAATGGTGAATATTATCCACGCCCGGCCAAGACCTACAGCAATCGGCGGGCACGCAAGCGATATGCACCCAAGCTGCTGCCGCATCAGGATCTGCACAGCGACCGCATTGTCAACCAGCTGATGTACGTGCCGCACAACTATGAGCGAATCAAGGCCAGCGGCAAGCTGAAAACCATCCTTCTTTACAACGGCCTGGGTCCGTGGAATGTGAAGAAGGGGCGCGATGTCTTCCTGAGAGCCAAGTGTCCGGTGGACACATGCGAATTAACTGCCAACCGGGACTTGGCCAGCACGGCCGACATGATCCTCTACAAAGACCACTACATTCCCACGGCAATACGCCGTCCCAGCAATGCCAAGCAGGTCAGCATGCTCTACTATCTGGAGTGCCCCTACCACACGCAGAATGTCAAGGCCCCCGATGCCATCAACTGGACGGCCACCTACAGGTGACACCCACTCTTTGCCCACTGTTTTTGTTCTATCTGAGACTTATACGCTTTTCGGTTATTGGCAGACGCGACAGCACCATCGTAGCGCCCTACGAGAAGTGGCAGTACTACGACAACAAAGTCCAGCAGCAGGAGCAGGATCACAACTATGCCGTGAACAAGACCAAGAAGGTGGCCTGGTTCGTGTCCAATTGTGGTGCCAGAAATGGCCGACTCCAGTATGCCCACCAGCTGCAAAAACACATCGAGGTAGAGATGAGACTGGATTGGATCTCGTGAAGATACCCTACATCCTCCTTTTCCTTTGTCGTTTGTCCCAACAGGTTGACATATATGGTGCCTGCGGCAACTTCAAGTGCTCCCGTAGCACGGCAGACAAATGCTTCGAGATACTCGACAACGATTACAAGTTCTACCTGGCATTCGAAAACTCAAACTGCAAGGACTACATCACGGAGAAATTCTTTGTGAATGCGCTCAACCGGCGGGTGCTGCCCATTGTGATGGGTGCCCGGCCGGAGGACTATGAGGTGAGTGCGCCGCGTCGCTCCTATATACACGTGGACGAGTTCGCCTCGCCCAAGGAGTTGGCCGAATACCTGCATATTCTCGACGGGGACGACGAACTCTACAACTCCTACTTCAAGTGGAAGGGCACGGGTGAGTTTATCAACACGTACTACTGGTGCCGGGTCTGCGCCACGCTTCACAACGAGGAACAGCTGCGCAAGCCGCGCTGGTACAGCGACCTCAACGATTGGTGGCGTGGCCCGGGCGTTTGCACCAACGGCTCATGGAGGAACTTCAAGGCGCGCAAGGACGTGATCAGCGACGATTGAGTGCTTGAGTCGGTCCAGATAGTGGGCCTTGGCATTGCGTAGATCCAACTTCTAAATTAATATCAGTGTTTAGCTTTGATTTGTTGTTGTTTTGTAGTTATCACTATCCAGTATCCACTGTCACTATCACTATCACTATCCACTAAAAATGTGTAAAGAATTGCTTCCTTTATGTCGGAATTTTAAGTGAATGTTTTTTGTAGCTAGTCGTAAGTGAACGAGACCTCAAAACTAGCACTAGAGTTGCATGAGGAAATCAAAAATCCGCGGATCAGCAGAATAGCAGAGCAGCGTATTCAAACTAGCCCATAGACTAAAAGATCCCCCGGCAGATCGGTGTAACATATACAATACAATACAACCAAAAATACATAAGTGAACCTAGAAACCTAGACTAGTTATATGTGGATATACATACGTATGTGGGTGCAGGCAACAACGCGTGGTGCAGTTACGCCAGGTGCTATTGCACATCGCGATCAGGTGTTATCGCACTTTGAGAAGCGCAGAAATGCCTGCAGGCGTTATTGCACCAGGCGCTGATGCATTCACACGGGTATACCACCAGTACATACATACATAGATTATATATTATATTATATAGTTGTTTAAACTACCAGCAAGTCCAATATAGAGCATAACGAGATGAAAGACGAAAGACAAAGGGATACAAGCGAGTTAAATGCAATTTTTATCCGTAGATTGACTAACACATGTATGTGCGAGTATTTACTAGCTTAACTGCAACAAAATGGGAATGGGAATGGGAATAAGTATGGGTATGGGTATGGTATGGGAATGAGCCATCGTCAGCTACATACATACATACATACATATTTGTAAGTAAGTAAGCTTTGTAAGTGAATAGATCTTTTTGTAAGCATTTTTGGCAAGCAAACAACTGATGAATGGACGGATGGATAGCCTTAAAATACGAGTATGTTGCGTCTGAAGCGAGAGCATTTCTTGAAGTTATTTAACTTGTATGTTTTATGAGTTTTCAGCTTAGATATTATATTATCTAGATTGGCTCTTGGTTGGACCGTTAGTCGTAGTGGAGCGCGCGGCTCGGCGAGGTTTCACAGCCGGTTAGCTAACCAATTAACTATTTAAGGACCGATTCGCACAAGCAAGTCCTTGGCCAAAAGCCATATCTGAACTAATAAAAATACAAATACAAATACAAATACAATCACCATTCCTATTTTTCACACAATATCAATTTACATATTGTATTTGATTTCTGCTCGATATACTATATGTACGAGTGATTTTTGTTTTGTTTTTTTTTACACTTTTAGCAATATTTATATTTATTGTATAACATTTAATTTATAAGTATGGAATAATATCATCTGTCTGTGTGTATTTTGATTGTGAACTTATTTAATTTTTAATTTTTACTGTGATACAAGAATAATAAATAATACAAAAAAAATATATGAAAACTAACAATGAACAATGTATTTGACAATCACAAAGGATCGTGGTAGTGAACTTCATTTTATCCAAGGCTAAAATACCAAATTTAGTAGAAATTTCCCCTATAATGGCACACAAATTTCAAATAATTTACAATTCAAACAATTTCTCTTAGATTACAAAATACTGGAACAAATTTATTCAAAATCAACGTATGGGCTTCAATGGATTATTGGGGGACACGCGGAACCGACATTGGGATCGAAAAGTTATTGAATCCAAATGTAGTACAAAAAAAAAACCAATTCTAATACTCGTACTCAAACGATTTCACATCTCTTAGATTATAAAATACTGAAAAAATAGATTCAAAAGCAACGTATAGCCTTCAATGGCCTTTTGTGGACAAGCTGAACCGACATGGGGAATATATTCGAAAAACAAGAAAAAAAAGCCAATTCTAACATTTACCACAAACTTAATACGAACAAATTGAAGAAGTTCAGAATAATACCCGTATTTCTGCGCTGATCGAAATGTTACTTAGACATGACAAATTTTCAACTGCTGTAGCAAGTCCTTCAACGCGTGTAGTTTCTGCTGCTTGGAGTCCATATTCCCTCCCGTGGAGGTTACGATCTTTGCCGTAATCTTGCGTTGCAGGGCAATGGCCTCTACTTTTTTGGAGAGCTGCGAATGAAAGGCACAAATAATCAGACAGATTTTCATTTGAAAGGTCAAACAGTACTACCCACCTCAAAGGCCCGCTTTATAATGCCCTGGGGCATGCCAGCCAATTTGGCCGCATTGAAGCCGTACGACTTGGGACAGGCACCGGCCGTGTACTTGTAGAGGAACGTGACCGTTTCCTGAGTGGGATCTGCGGTATCCTCATTTTCCACCATGCAGGCCATGTGTCCGAGCGTGATCCTCGGGTCGTTGTGAAAGTAATCGATTAGATTGTGGTAGTGGGTGGAGAAGAGGGTGCGGCACTTGAGATTGGCCAGGAAATTGACCACAGAAGCGGCAATGGCTGTGCCATCGTATGTGGCCGTGCCCCTGCCCAACTCATCGAGCAGCACCAGGGAATGGCATGTGGCATGCTTCAGTATGAGAGACGTCTCATTCAGCTCCACCAGGAACGTACTATGCCCGGCCAAAATATCGTCTTGAGCGCCCAGCCGCGTGAAAATTCTATCCACCAGTGAAAGGCGACAGCTGGCTGCTGGTATATGAGCGCCCTGAAAGAAGGAATGCACGTTATTGCCATCTACCAATTGATTAAATTCTACTCACAATCTGTGCCATGATCACCAGCAGACCCAGTTCCCTCATCAAGGTGCTCTTGCCTCCCATATTGGGTCCAGTGAGCAGGGATAGGGGCGCTTCCGTTTTGGTACCCAATTCCAGGCCATTGGGAATGTAGGTGGAAGCACTCACACAGGGATGATAGCCCTCCTGCAATTCGATGAACGGCTGATCTGCACCAGAGACCAGCTCTGGTACACAGATGACCATCTGTTGCCTGGCATACTCTGCCAGGGAGCCCAACACATCCAGATTGGCGACACAGTCGATGCACTGCTTCCACTGCTCGTAATGATTGGAGAACTTCTCGAAGAGGCGACGAGCCAGATCCCGAAGCACGACGTTCTTGGCATCTTCCGCTTGTTGCATGTCCTTAAGCAGGACCTTGGTCTCTGCGGTGGTGTAGCGACGCGAGGGCTTTTTGCCCTTGGTCTGGCCTTCCAGGGCATACGATTTGTTGGCCTTGTGGGCATGCGTTTCGGGAACATCCAACTGGTAGCGCTTCTTATCGGAGCCAAAGTAGGTAACACGGCAGCCAAAGTGACGCTCCTGCTCCACGAGGTAGGTTTTGAGCCGTTTCTCAACCTCTTCTATCCGATCCATGACTAAATCATACTCATCATCCATTCCGGGCTGAGGCGCAATTACTCCCGTCTTGGCAGCTGCTTCATGGTCGAAGGCAGTGGAAAAGTATCTCAGCTCTTCGGAGAGGTCGGGAAAGGCTCCACCTGAAGTGGTCAACTGAGTGATTCTCTTGAGCAATGCGGTTTCACATTGCTGGAACATCAGAGGTATCTTGGTCAGAGCATTGAATCCCTTGAGCACGGCTATAAAGCCCTCTAGCTTCTTTTTGTTGTAAATCTTCTCTTCGAATAGTATGGCCCGGGAGTCTGGGTGATTGCTCTGTTTGACTTGCTTGTTGCCGAACAGATGAATTTGCGCTAAATTACGCTCAAAGTCCGGCATCGGAGCCAGCAATGCCCGCATCTCCTGCAGCTCGCTGGGCAGCCGCAACAGCTCTCCAATGGCTGCCTGTCGCTCCGTTAACACCTCTACATCGCAGCTGGGGGCACAGAGCCAGTGGTGCAGCAGCCGCTTTCCGAACTTGGTGCAGCAATTGTCCAGAGTGGACTGCAGGGTGTGTTCTTCGCCGATGATCCTCAAGTTTGACAGTGTTGTGGCATCGAGGACCATGTGAGAGCGTCTCAGGGTGGAAACCACTGCGGGCTTGGCCTCCGCCATTTGATCGGGCGGCACATACAACTGGTAGCGAGCCATGGGCATTACTTTCGGCTCCAGCAAGCACTTGTTGATGAAAAAGATGCACTGACCCAAAGCCTTCAATGCCAGCTTGTAGTTGTCGGAGGGCGTGAGACCCAAGTGATCCGAATCAGACTGCATAGTGCGCAGGACCAACGGCCAGTTGTCCTCAGATCCGTTTCCGGCATAGTAACGCTCGGCCAACAGCTTCAGGGTCTTCTCAGCGTTGCAGGCATGAGCTCCATTGCTAGGCAGCTGCTCCTTCAGTATTCCTCCGAGCACGGTGCGTGCGACCTGTTGAGTGCGCAAGCTGAGGGCGGATCTCTCGCTGAGAAGCTAAAATGGTAGAGTGGTAGGAATGTTATTTCAGATGACAGACAGACAGGCCTCTGTGTATGACTTACGAGCACTGGCATGTGGTGGGAGAGCAGCGTGAGCAATCGAGAGCAGTTCTTATCGTCTTCGAACTCACCCAGGTGAAAGTCCCCGATGGATGTGTCTATAAAGCAAATGCCAAACCTGCTCCACGTGCCCTCGTCTTGCTCTACAAGGGCCAACATGTAGTTGGGCTGATGATTAGGACCGATTATGCACTGCGACCCGAAAACCTGAGTTCCCCGGTTTGTGATCTGACAGATCTCACGGGCCACGACCTTGTCGAACTTGGTGGCCTTAATGCGCTTGCATCTTTCTGTCATCATGTCGGGCGTTTCCGTTTGTTCCACTCGAGCCACCTACGGAACCCAGAAGATTATATAAAAATGATAACAAATTGATCCTAAGGATTCTTACCTTGTAGCCCCTATCTATAAGGATTGTGGACATTTTGTCAAAGGATATCTCCGGGAAACCAGAGTGAGCAAACTCGCCGCGCATATAGGTAAATCCCAGCTCATTAACACCCACATCGGCATCCCCATGGTACAGCTCATAGAATTTTCCGACTTTGAAGAACAGGACGCAGTCAAAGTTGTTTGACTTCAGAACCCACCACTGTCGCACGCCAGGCGACAGGGAATTGAGGAACTTTTCGGGCACATGTAGAGTGCTCTTATCGTAGTCCGGATGGTCTGGACGCCTGCCCTCCTTGTCCTTAATCTTGTCCGGCTGCAAGAACTCGAGCTTCTGATGAGGCCACACCACAGGCTCATCAAGGTTTGACGTAGTGGTCACAATCTCATCATACGCCTTGTTCTCTTTCGCATTGCTCTGAATGTTTTTTAGCTTCTCCTGGAATGTTGAGCCTTCAGCCAGTTTAACCTTTTGGCCCACTGGATCATTGTTGTTATTATTGTGGTTTTTGTCCTTCTTGCGGGCTTTTCTAGGCGTGGGATCGTCTTCCGATTCTTCGTTATCCATATCCTCATCGTCCTCATTCTCATCGTCGCCACTGTCGCTTTCTTCACTGGCAGCATCCTCCTTTCCGTCTGGTTCATAGTCGGACTCATCGCCCGAAAAGTCGTCTTCGGATTTGGTCTCTTCCATTTCATCTTCGCTCTCAGACTCGGGTTGAATGATGCGTTTTCTTTTGCGCTGTCCACCCAACTCTTCCTCGTCCGAGGCAGCTGAAATTGGTAGCTTCCTCTTTGCCGAAGGCTTGGTCTCGGTCTCCTTCTTCACTTCCAGGTTCTTGCCATTGTTGAGATTTTCCTTTTCGGAGTCAGTCCTGTCAGTGGGCGTGGGTGTCTTTACGCTGGGAACAAGCTTTTTTTTGTCAACGGCAGGTGACTTGGTGAAATAGTTAAACAACGTGTTTGTGGGCGTCCCGCCCACACTCGTATTCAGCTTCTTAGACATGCTGCTGCCAGCTTCGAAATGATTGATCCCGGTTCGGTTCCCGGTAAAATCAGGAATACGACTCGCAGACGCCAAGAATATGCGCCAAAATCTGTGCGCTACCAGATGGACAAACAAATGTGGATCCAGCTGTGAGGTAGGTGTTGCCACACTACGCAAAACACAGCTGACTGGCAGCATTACGATTTGCCGGCCCTGGTAGAAGACGCAAAATAAATTAAATTTCACGCAGTCAAGTAATTTTGTAAGGAAAGAAAATGTCGCTAGCTGACGAATTACTGGCTGACCTCGAGGAGGACAACGACAATGAGCAGGATGAGGATGATACCGAAATGGGGACTGCCGAAGATGAAAATGTAAGAATTAGTAGAAAGACCCAAACCGTACAAATTTTAAACTTGTATCTCCCACAGGAATTGGCGGAAAAACTATTGAAGCCAGTTCCAAATTTGATGGACGTGGATGTCACAGTGCAGTCGGTGCGCGAGCTGTGCAAGTTGCGCGACTCCAAGCGTTTGCAGGACACACTCCAGCAGATCGAGCATTATGCCAGTCGCCAGCGCACCGCCGCCGAAATGTTGGGCAGCGTGGAGTCTGACCCGGAATACTGTCTGATTGTAGAGGCCAATGCCATTGCCGTGGACATCGATAATGAGATCTCCATCGTGCACAAGTTCACCAAAGAGAAGTATCAGAAACGCTTCCCAGAACTAGACTCGCTGATAGTTGGGGAAATGGAGTACTTGCTTGCCGTCAAGGAGCTGGGCAATGACCTGGACCAGGTGAAAAGCAACGAGATGCTACAGGTCATACTCACACAGGCCACCATTATGATTGTCTCTGTCACAGCATCCACTACACAAGGCACTATGCTGTCGCCGGCGGAAAAGGCCAAAATTGATGAGGCCTGTGAGATGGCCATTGAGCTAAATAACTTCAAATCCAAAATTTATGAATACGTTGAGAGCCGCATGACCTTCATAGCCCCAAATCTTTCCATGATAATCGGTGCCTCCACGGCGGCCAAACTGTTGGGAATCGCTGGCGGTCTCACCAAGATCTCCAAGATGCCGGCCTGCAATGTTCAGGTCTTGGGCTCACAAAGGAAAACCCTTTCGGGCTTCTCACAGACGCAGATGCTTCCCCATACTGGTTACGTCTATTACTCGCAGATTGTCCAGGACACGGCTCCGGATTTACGACGCAAGGCGGCTAGGTTGGTGGCTGCCAAAGCCGTTTTGGCCGCTCGTGTGGACGCCTGCCATGAGAGCGTTCATGGCGAAATCGGCTTGCGGTTCAAGGAGGAAATTGAAAAGAAGCTCGACAAGCTGCAGGAGCCACCGCCGGTGAAGTTCATCAAGCCGCTGCCCAAGCCCATCGAGGGAAGCAAGAAGAAGCGTGGAGGAAAACGCGTGCGCAAGATGAAGGAGCGGTATGCCCTAACTGAGTTCCGGAAGCAGGCGAACCGCATGAATTTTGGTGATGTAGGTAGATTCCGAGAATCGTTTAGAGTTGATTTAACCGTTATTTACATGTTGCAGATCGAAGAGGATGCCTACCAGGGCGACTTGGGCTACTCCCGTGGCACAATTGGAAAGACTGGAACTGGCCGTATCCGCCTGCCACAGGTGGATGAAAAGACTAAGGTGCGGATCAGCAAGACCCTGCACAAAAACCTGCAAAAGCAGCAAGTCTATGGCGGCAACACAACAGTCAAGCGCCAAATCTCTGGCACGGCCTCTAGTGTGGCCTTTACGCCGCTGCAGGGTCTGGAGATTGTCAACCCACAGGCGGCGGAACGATCACAAACGGAAGCCAACGCAAAATACTTTTCGAATACCTCCGGGTTTCTGTCTGTTGGAAATCGAACAACTTAAAAGAATAAGATCTTATTTTTCTTTTCTATCAAATGAAGCACTTTTAATTATAGATTTGTCTGGCTTAAAATGAGATAGGCGTTGTAAAGCTGCAATAAAGCTGTAAAAGAGATTCTAGTTGTTGTTAGCTCAGTTTGCCCACGTCCAGCTTGCGTTGTATTGCCTCCCAGGAGTTGTTCAGGAGCACAGCCAAAATGCCGGCCACAGTGAAGACGCCGCCAATAATGGAGCAACAGTTTGTCGCAAAGTGGCCAAAGGAGCTGCAAATAGAGAATCACCAAATGAATACTTGGCGCTTTAGGATTCTGGTGTTATGCTAGTTAACTGACTTGTGTTTTTCCGCATATTTGACCATCAACGGCGACAGTTCATAGCTGAAGAATATGCCCGGCATACCCCGTTCGCGATCTGTTAGATCCTTGCGATATCGCGTGACGGAGAATTGATTTGTGTATATCGGCTGGCCATCGCTCTGGCGCATATATAGTGTAGGTACGATTTTTAAGTAATAATTGAACATTTCGCTTTTGGTTTCTGGAAGAAAAATAAACAAAATAGCATACAATTAGTCTGGTTTCAAATCAACCGCGCTTATCTATCACGCAGAACTTTACAGTGCTGCCATTTTATTATATTTCAAGCTATGTATATAGCCTTTTCAATACGATGTATATACAATATATTTTATGCGTAAACGCCGGAATTGGTATCAGAGCCGGTGACTCTCTCTCTCTCTCTTTCTCATGTGTTTTGGTATCGCTTTTCCCAAAAGAGACGATTTCAATTGTTGGATATTAGGGGGCCTGAGGCTTTTGGTAGGACTCTTCGACTATTCGAACAGCAACGGCAGCGGTGTTGCTATCTCGCTTCACTCCGCCAGGGGCGCAAACTGCACGAGGAAGAGAGAGAGGGAAATTGGCAGAGGGAATAGCCTAGAAAAGATGAGTTGTTCATTCTTGCCATAATAATACTTCGATCTAATCCAGATTCGGCAATCTGGTCGTCATTATCTAAGAAATATGGTTGGAGGTGAAGGATAGCCTAAAAGAAATAAAGTACTAGTACTCAGTGCAGCCACTTTGGCAAATCTGTTTTTCGAATCTAGCTCGTATTGACCTGAAATTCCGCCAGCCCTGGATTTGTAAAAGCGATGTTTCAGTGGCAGCGCTACTAAAAAACGTGGCAGCCTTTGCCCCATTTGACAGCAGACACACACACATTCGCGTTTACATCAGTCCGTTCAGTTCGTCACGTCGGTGCGAATAAATAAATATATTACGAAAATATACAGATTGTTGAGAAATTAACTACGTTTTCGAAATACGAATCGAAGAAGCGACTTTCGCATCTTTGATTTCCTTGCAAACGCAACGCAAATACAGACAATAAAAAGAGTACGGCATGCCGTTGCCTACGAACTCCTTCTCCCAGCAGGGACCCACATGCTTTGACAAGATGAAGAGCGGCTTCATCATTGGCTTCTGCGTCGGCATGGCCAGTGGAGCACTGTTCGGTGGCTTTTCGGCCCTCCGGTAAGTTGGCATTTAAACAATCCACCCTGGAAAGTGACGCAAGCTCAGATACTTTGTTATGTAATTGTGCCGGCTAACTAATGACTGAAACTCGCTCTTGCAGATACGGATTGCGCGGACGGGAGCTTATCAACAATGTGGGCAAAGTGATGATACAGGGCGGCGGAACGTTTGGCACGTTCATGGCCATTGGTACAGGAATACGCTGTTGAGCCCCACAGCAGCCTCTTGGGAGCATCAGCCGGTTCCTTCGGCTGGCATTTTTGGCAAAGTTTTAGGCTAAGAGACGTTAACTACTAATTATTCAAGCCTTGTTTAAATTACGTTAAGTTATTGAAATAGAGATTTAAAATGAACCCCCCAATGTGTTCTGAACTCACCTGCAACATCCACCCGCAGACCATCCAGGGGATGTGTCTTGGCAAACTCTATCTTTTCGCCAAAGGACAAATGGTTGATTGTGTGGGAGAGCTTAACATTGCTAAATTGGAAGTCATGTATGTGGAATTGGCGTATAGAGAAGCTCTTGCCGGGCGCAAAATGGAAGCTTCCCGCCATTCGATTCACCTCCAGATGTCCCTGTATGCGACATCCCTCTTTGAAGGCGTCCTCATCGGTGCGTTTGTACTTGCCCTTGCACTGCTCGATCTTGTCTAGTTGGACATTCCACTTGTGCAGGCGGTAAGCATCCAGAACATCCTCGCATGTGTTGCAGCAACTGGGAAAGATTTGTTTTTAATCGTTTTCAAGTGGCGAGGCGTGGCTATTTGGTGATTTCTTTACTTACTGCGTGGCGTTGTGCTCGGCTCCGTAGCAGCTGCCGCAGGTGACATTCTTGTTCGGAGGCGAGACGGCCACAATTTCCTTGATGGGCGTCTCCTTGAGCGGCTCACCCTTCAGGTCGAGCCTATGCTTGAATATATCGTGGTCCACTCGCAAGTGTGTATCGCCAGACGAGTCCATCGCATCCAGGGATATATAATTGCAGGCCAAGTTGTGGAGGGTGACATCCAAATTGATGCGCAGCTTGTGCCCTCTTGTGGTGTCCACAAACAGCTCTTCGTTCAGAGCGGGCTGCATGTAGCTTAGAAATTCGAGGAATATCAGCAGGCTTATGATGCTGGTACTAATGATAGTCACTGAAAGAAAGAATATCATGCCGGTCGGTTGTGTTTTGCTTCTTCTGCCCCCAAGGTGATATTTGAAAATCACTTACCAGCGGCGCCACCCACTGTACGCACGCTGAAATCATCCAAAGTGCGGGGATACGCGTCCAGGCGACGCAAGACGTCAGCAAACTTCATTTTGTGCACAAAAACGAATGATAAAACGATTTAAAACGTAAACAAAGGGATTTACATTGTTTTCAGCGGCGGCAAGTGACGTGTAGGCGAACAACACTACGTGCAGTGTTGTTAAATATACGAACTTAGTCAACTGAAGCCCCCTCTATTTAAACAAGTGAACCATATGAGCTAAACCGCGAAAAAATCTGGTTTTTATCTAAAAATAACCACGTTATCTTTTCGTCTGAACTGCGGAAAAATTCTTCAAGTTTCATAATTTCGTGGATATGTTTAAATACCCCCTTGGTCTACAATGGGCTAACCGTTTTCCTTCCTTGATCGAAAATCATATTCTTAAATTTTTTGTTTAATATTGCTAGCTAAATAGAATACTGAGCCCCCAACAAATAATTT
This sequence comes from Drosophila azteca, assembly GCA_005876895.1. Classification (NCBI taxonomy): domain Eukaryota; kingdom Metazoa; phylum Arthropoda; class Insecta; order Diptera; family Drosophilidae; genus Drosophila; species Drosophila azteca. The sequence goes on along the minus strand of VCKU01000014.1, from coordinate 3,810,071 downwards.
TATCCGATAGATGAAACAATTTTCTGCAAGATGTGCTAATTTAAAAGAGAGCAAATAACAACAACCGGCATCGCATACTTCGCAGTGCTGCCAGATCGTTGAAAACAGTTGAGCTCGGTGTGAATGGCAAAAGGGGGTTTGAATTGCCCGCATTTCTGAATCTAATTAGAAAAATTGTAATACGTCTATTATTTACTGGAATTGTGGTCTGTCTAGTCATATTATATAATTCCTTCCCAAAATATATTTCTATGAATCGTTGCTATTAACAGCAAATCAGTATTAGAGTTAAGTTTCTTTAGATCCCATAAACAATACAAACTAAACAAAAAAAAAACACTGATGATGATACCTATATTATATGTACATATGTATGTACATATGTATGTATGTACGGTTTTAAGGATATAAGAAGTTTGTTTCGATTTTTTAAAATTTAAGAACGATTTTGAGGAAAAACTTGTATCAAGAAACATCTTTTTTTTATGAGATGGCAGCAAAGAAAAAATGTGAATGTTTGCTTATTTGAATAGTTTATGAAATTATATGTGAAAATGTTAATTAAGTTAACATTCAATAAATTTAGAAATTAGTGCCTGAACAAAAGTATATGGAAATTCGATTTTTAATGGACTTTTAATGTTATTTGCCATGGTGGACATTTTTGCCCAAATATACTAGGTAATTGTGCATTAGTTTTGATTCAGAAAAATATGAACGGACTTAAAGAATTTTCAAGCACTGCTGTGCTGTGTTGTTGGCTGTTTTCGTTTGGTCGTTAAGCATACGCTGTGGTGGCTCGGAAATAATCAAGAGATCTAACGGCCTTCGTTGGCCATGCCAACACCCAACAGCCAACACCCAACACCCAACACCCACCGCCACCCTCATTCCACTAACAAGAACAATGTCATGTCTTGAGGCTGTGGTTTTGCATACATTAGGGCCAGCCTCCCAGCTCAATTTTCACTCCAATCCTTCTACGAGTATTGCTGCTCCGCCTGCTCCTCCTTCTGCTGCTGCTGCTCCCTGCTGCTGTGGTCCAAGAGAGCGCGTCTAATTTTATAATGCATGTTGAATAGATGAAAGGTTAATTGAAAGAAACCACAAGCTTCGACAACCCACGCAGATAATGCTTGGCTTTTAGGGGTTGTTCGCCGCAGCCGAAATAACCCAAGCTAAGCAGCAACGAAAACAACAGCAACACCCATCGAGAGTCCTCTGGGATAGCCAAGAGGATTTTGGTTAGAGTTAAAAGTTTTCGCTTAAATATAAATCACCGAATGGCTTCCCGCTTGACTGACTGAAGGCAAAACCGAACCAAACCCAAACTCGAACCCAAACCCAAACCGAAGGCTCCCAGGCCCAAAAGATAGATGTAGAACATACCGCGACGTTGTGTAATTGCTAATTAACTTTGGAGACCATGTACTATATAGCTGGCACGCTCTCTCTCTCTCTCTCTCTCTCTCGCCTGAACAGGTAATCAGGGCAGGGCAGCAGATGACAAAGATTACCAAGTGCACTGGCAATTTCTTCGTAACTTTCCAGATTGCTTGGCTTGTCAAATGAGAGTATTCTCTGACGATGTACCTGATATGCAAAGATCCTTTCATATTTGTTTTGTTTCTCTTTGTGGAAAGTTCATAACCTTAGAGTTCTTTTAAATGTGACTGTCTCATGGCATGGCCATAGGGCATTCGGGCTTTTGTCATGCCACTCGTATCATTTGATCCATTTTGCCCCGTTGACTGTCCCCCCGCCTGGGCATATCCTGCTGTCGTACTACCCGCCACACTAATTTGCATTCGCAACCATTTGGCTCTAACCAATTCGAGTCATTTCTTATTTGAAACAATGAACCCAGCAGCAACACGAACAAACAATGGAGAGCAACGGCTATAAGGAGTCATTGTGCCCTGGCTTGGCTTGGCTTTGCAGGCAATAAAAGACTTCACAGACAAAAGAGAGTGAGCGAGAGAGAGCAGAGCAGAGGAGAGCGTGTCAAGAAACTTGGGCCAGAGAAAGGAAAATCAGCAAAGAAGTTGGCGTAAAGCAGCTTAAACAATCAGGACTGCCTAATGGATATTGACACTTTAATGCCCTGGCCACCACCGACGACTCCACTCTGACTCTGACTCCAAGCCGCGATTCTAGGGAGATTCTCCCGAGAGAGAGAGAGAGAACTGGCACTGGCACTCGCACTCGCAGGACCAATCCGCACGGATGTCTTGCTCTAATTTGGTTCAGCTTGGTCCAGTTCATTTTTCTTGTGCCGCATTCTTTTGCCTTAAAGAAAATTGCAGTGCCGAAATTAATTATAGAGCCGGACTCGGCCCCGGCCCCGGGTCCGGGCCATATTTAATTAAACGAGGACATTTTAAACTTGTCCACCCAATGAACAAGCCACCACCAAGTCTCAGCAGCAAGCAGCAGTACCAATACCCAGCCAGTACCCCAGCCAGTACCTAACCAGAAGCAGGACCAGGACCAGGACCAGTACCACCATCAGGACCCCAGAGCGTGGAACCAAAAGGCGTAATTAATTAGTGGAGACGTGCCATATAATTGCGGCAGAAGTAACTTTTTCCACCCGTTTTGGAGGAGACTCTTTTATTATTTTGTTGGTCAAGGAATGTTTCAATTACGTGTATTGCAGATTGAGAGGCGGATGGGAAGGGATGGGTGGGGCATGGTGGGTGGGTTGAATGGAATTTACCAATGGTTAGGGCCAGGGCCAATGTCATGGCAGGTGGAAATTAATTAAATTAGCAGGCGTCACTTTGGAAAAAGTATCGTGCCAGGACTTGAAATAGTTTGTCCACCCACACACACACACACACACACACACACACACACACACACACCTCATCACCATTCTTCATCCTAAAATCGACCAAAAAATTCGCATAGATCGCCCCACTTCCGTTCTCTATAACCGAAAACGTCATTTCCGGCAAATTAGTCCAGTAAACTGTGCTATGACATTTTCTGTTAGCATGTGTTTGCATACATACATATATGTACATATGTATGTATGTGTGTGCTTGTTTGCCTGTGTCTGTGTGTAACAGGAGGATGATTTGGAATCCGCTGGAAGCCACGTTTTAAGCATATTTCCTGGCTTTGGGGGATACAAAAGCATTTTTGGTGCCGGTTTCGACTACCTTTTTGATTGCAAGGATTGCTGGCTGGCCCATCCTCCGTCCTCCGTCCCCCACCAACTGGACACCCTTTTAATTTGCGGTCTTATTGGCATTTTGATGGATTATAGCTTATGGACAGCGGCACTTATCGAATGTACTATATGCAATTACGTAGTTCTCCTGCTCTCCTGCTCTCCTGCTCGTTACTTGTAATTGTAAGCATCGCCGACTAATTGCATTTCTAATGTGTTATAATTAGTGGGCTTTATGGGCGGGCATGGGGCATGGGGCATGGCGGTCGACCACTCCCATCATATTTTTGATTCGATTCGCTATCTGAACACAAATCGTTCTCTAGTATTTGCCAGTAAAATTCCTCCAAATCCCTAAATGTTGCACTTAAATCCTTTTCGGTGGCCGGACAATGGCAATGAGCTCTCCAGTAGGCGGACAAAGTCCTTGCAGAGGGGGCAGGGGGTGGCCGGGCGTTGGCAGAGGGCTGGCAGGCGTTTACCCTTTTGTGTGGGCGTCTTTTTCACTTATTTGCGTTTATAATCTGGTTTCTGTTTCTTTTTTTTTCCCCTCTTTTTCGTGTGTCCGGGTCACGTCAACAGAAGTGCACACTTTTGTTGTCGGTCGGGGGGTCGGTCGGGGGGTCGGTCGGTCGGTCGGTCGGTCGGTCGGTGGCTGCCTGCAACATGAAAAATTATTTACATAAATATCCGCGCTGTCAATTGTGTGTTGTGGCATGTAAAGTGACAGTAGCAGAGCAGAGCAGAGCCAGGCAGAGCAGAGTGGAGTGGAGTGGAGTGGAGCACAAAATGGCGTTGCTGCTGCTGCTGCCGCTGCCGTCGATGTCCTTGTCCCGTACGTGACTGCACATTTTTTTCGCCACTTGGCCTGTTCAGCCCCGAAATTGTTGGTGGGACTATCAAATGCAAATGCATTGTATATATGCCACTGCATGCATATATACATACACATACATATGTATGTTATGTATGTGCAAACTCCCTGCTGAGGGGGCGTGTCAGAGGCGGTCAGACGTCAACGTTATGGCTGCCAAAGTTTTCAATTTTCCACTTAATTGCTTTCAATTAAGCAAAGAGTCCTCTTTAGTCCCCTACACGATGCCCCCAAAACGAGAGCTCGACTGAAGCATTGCCACATCCACCCACCCGCCCACCCAACCGCCCGCACTCTTATCCATTGTCTACATACATACACACATGTATAGGGGTACTGTATGTGTAACAGTGTGTCCCGTTTATGTCCGTTCAATTAAATTAAACACTAGAGAAGCAGCAGCAGCAGGAGCAGCAGCAGCCAGAAGATTCCTGCCACAGTCCTGGCCGGCAGGTTCGTCCTGGGCAGCACTTGCCCGCACTGCACCGCCCTGCACCGCATTGTTATCATTGTTATCACTGTCAAGAAGCTGAAACTGCCGCCCCACAGTGGCGGATGGCACTCAAAAAAAACACCCATTGAATATTCACTTGCAGGAGGACTTTGGCATCGCCTAAGCAACGATCACCCATCATGCCATAAACAACCGAATACCGAAATGAAACAGTTAATAAATTTGTTGACTTGGCTCTTTGCTCGTCTCTTTTTGGACCACTGTGCACCCGCACTGCTTGTCTGCCTGCTGCATGCTGCATGCTGCATGGCGCTGCGGCAGCTGTTGTGCGTGTTTTTGACCGGAGCAGAGGTTTGTGCGCCTTGATTGCCAGCCAGTCCCTGTCCCCCTGCCACCAGGCCAAGGGTCACACGAGAGTAAGCGGGCAACACCGAGGCAACAAGCAAATGAACAAATAAACAAACAGTCCAACCCAAGCCGGGCCGAAAGCGGACGACGCGACATGGCCAACTGCTTTGAACTCTCCCTCTCTCTCTGGCACAATATGCAAAAGAGCGTGTAATGCGTCTGTCTGGGTTCTACCCCCGCCCCACTCCACCCTTTATTTATCTAATGCCAGGGAAAGTCACACTTGCCACCGACTTGCCGGCCTCCCTCCCCCACAGTTGCGCACAGGTTAGGCTTTTGGCCAAAGCAGGAGGATATTTTAATTACATTTACGCAAAATTGCAAAATTGAATAAAGCTCTGGTCAAGAGAAGGGCGTAGGGGGTTGGGGGTGAGTGTGTGAGTGTGTGTTTGCGGTGGAGTGCAGTGAATGTGTTGCCTGAATCCAGAATCCAGAATCAGAATCCTTTAAGCTGCAATGTAAACAAGTGAAAAGCATTACCAAGACAGGCAGGAAATCTGTTTAGGGTTATTAAGCAACCATGAATGCCCATTCGTCCCGCACCCCAATATAATTACACTCAAATGAAGGTCCTTCCACTCGACCACTCCACCACACAGGGAGGGGCTTACATACATATGTATGTATATGTGCAGCAGGTCAAGGGTGGATCCAGCAATCCCCAGTGAGGACTCGACATGAAGGAGTTTGGAGAACGTCTCTCAGGTATGGGGAAGTCTATGCGGTCTATGAGAATAACATTTGAAGGAAACAAACTTTAGCACTCATTATTTCATGCGAGATATTCGTACTCCAACTCAGGGACAACTCAGCAAATAACATTGAGGCCTGCGATAATCAAACGATTCCGTTTGGCCAGCCAACCCATTCCATGGCATTTGGTCGCGTAGGTAGGACACATTTCAGCACTTACGCTTACCGAACGGGGGGTCCTGCGAGAGCCCCCACGTCATGGCCAGCACCACCTACTCGCGGGCACACAGCACACAGCACAGCACAGCACAGCAGTTGGCCAAGACACAAGCCACAAGCTACAAGCTACAAGCCACAAGCCACAAGCTGGACCCAGCGAAAACCCAACGGAACCCAACTGAAGCCTAATCGAACACGTTTCATATGACTGCGGCGCTAAAGATTACATTTTAATCTCTCGCTCTCTCGCTCTCGCTCTCTCTCTCTCTAGTGCCATCTCTATTCGCTGCTCTGTGCGATGGTTGTCCCCTCCGGTTTGGCTCTGGGTTGGTCATGCAACTAATCAATGCCTCGTACTTGATTTTAACTTGCTTGTAATTGGGCAGCGATGAAGATTGGAGGAGATGCGCGACGACAGCCGTCGCGATGCTGGAGCCCTGCTGCCGATAAATGTCCGAAAAATTCTAAACGCGTACGCGACTGAGCCAGTCTTTCCTCTCCCTATCTCTCTCTCCTCCCTCTCTCTTGCTCTCTGCTGTGGTGCTCCTTGGATGTGTTGTCCTATGGCTTGGCGGTGTGAAATTACCGTTTAATGAAAAAAGCTCCAGCAGCTTCCCCCAATCGAATCATACATACACCCAAAAAAAAAGATACAGATACAGCTACAGCAGCAGGACGAGTGTCTGTGTGTGTGTGTGTGTGTACCAGGTGCGTAGTCGGAATAACTGGCACTGTGGATAGTTCCTGGGCTTGCAGCATTCGCTATCTCTGAATGTGGCATCCATCTGTGGACTATCCCGATAAAGTTATCCAGCAAATTCAACAGCCACTACGCCCCTGGCTATGGATATGGCAACAGCTATAGTCACAGATACAGAGCGCGTAGGTAGCCAGATATTTCTTCTTTTTTTTTTTGCTGATGTGCTAGAAATTGCTACACACACACAGACAGACACAGCACGTGACAAGGTGAAATAAAATGAGAAGCTATCAGCGGACAGCAGCAGTTGGGAATCGCTGTAGATGCCTCGAGGTTCAGTTCTGGCCATGGCCAATGCAGTTACAGTTGCTGTTGCTATTGCTGTTGCTATTGCAGTTGCAGATACGGATACCGAAGGAGCAGAGATACATACATGACGATACAACATCTTATTAGTTTTTAGTGCTAGGATGGTGACTTGTAGATGGCCGTTGCAGTAGCAGTTAGAAAATTTGCATACTCGTACCAGTCGGTGTGGGGCGGGGGGGGGTGGCGGGTTGTAATATCTAGCGGGCTACTGTGTACATCTAATCGCATTCCTCAGTGTCAGTGCCACTCGTTTTGGAGTGGGTTTGGGTTTCCCAAACGGTCCGCTCTGATCCTCATTTCGATTTTATTCAGTTCATATTCATATTCATCTTATATTCATCCTGAATAGATGGATCATTCAACATTAAATGGTATTCAAAACAGATTCCATAGTGGTCTTCAGGTCTTGGAATGGTCACCATCCATCCACCGGATGACTCCTCGCTGATTTACAGCATTGATTGCTCACTTCCATTAGCCGGCGGCTACTGCTGCCACCTCAATGACAGTCCTCAACCCATTGCAATTGCAATTGCACCACTGACACTGACACTGACACCATCACCCAAAAAAAAAACCACAAAAAAGAACCCTATTAACCTTTCAAATTTTCAATGTTAACTAGAAACAGCGGGAGGTTCCCCCAATGCGAGTATCGCCAGGGCCACTTCAGCTCTCCGGCTGTTTGGCTGCCTCTGGTGGTGCCTCTGCTGGTGCCTTCGGACTGGTGCCCTCAACCCGAGGCTTCCGTCGCACTTTGCACAATTTACGTGCACATAAATTACCATTAATTAAATATTTCTACGCTAATGCGGCTCGAGCGTCGCTTCTCGGTAATCACTGCGACTTTTGGCCATCGCAAGTCCCACAACCTGGCCACTGGGCCTCTGCAGGCCAACGCTAAACCGACAAGTGACAGAGACACCAACCAGGGACCAGGACCAGTCCAAGTCCCAGCCCCAGTCCATCCTCTGTCCAGCATCCACCAATACAGCCGAACACGTTCATTAAGCTTAATGTAGCGGAGCAAGCGTACAAAGAGGAGCGCTGGTCCAAGGGTCTCCGTCTCCCTGTCCTGCCCTGTCCTGTCCTGCCCTCTCCTGTCTGTCCCTTTTGCATATGACAAACGCGCAGGCGCGTGGCCCGAACACAGGGGCTAACATTTGTGCGGCTACTGGCTGGCTCTCCTCCTTTGGGCCTTTAAATTTATGGAATTATGAATAATATTTTAAGGCCCCGAGGGCGGCCACCGGGCAGAGTCGACTCAAGTCGAGTCGTGGATACGTACACACATACATATGTATGTATGTATGTATGTACTCGGATCTGTTGGGTTAGTTCTGCTGGCTGATTGCTTGGGACGGTGACGAATCGATTGATGTCTTGCTGTGAGTTATCACGTCGCTTGTCTTCAAAAACTTTTAACAAGGCCATATCCCCGGCCGTATACATAGATCCATATCCATATCCATACACACACACACACACACATACACACATACATTCTCGTAGATGCTATATCTGTTCTTGTCGTGCGCTGCATTTTTGATGAAAATCACTTATAATCCCATCAACATTCCCCATCTCACTCCCCAATTGAGAGTTAATGTCTTGTCTGGGAGCCGTGGGAGGAATGGCGGATGGGGGATGGAGGATGTTGGATGGTGGATGGATGGTAGCGGGGAGCAGGGAACCAAAACTTCGTTTCGTTTATTTGATGGTCTTTGGAGTGCTGGGCTTTGTTTGTGCTTGTGTGTGTGTGTGTGTGTGTTTGTGTGTGTGTGTGTGTTTGTATTGGGTCTTCTTCAACTGCTTTTTATTGATGATGTCTTTGTTTATTTGTTGTTCCCATGTTGTCGCATGGTGTGTTCCCTTGTGTTTTGTTCTTATTGGACGCGCTTCAGTAATATGTTATTATATACATATGTATGTATGTATGTATGTATGTATGTATGTGTATCAGTAAAGCAAATCCAACCGAAGCACATCAAACGCCCAAGCAGCGCACAAGCGAGAACTAAATAATTACCAAACAACATCCGGTGCTCCCAGCTCCCTGCTCCCTGCTCCCTGCTGCCAGGAGGACATCACCAATAGCTACAGAAGAAGCAACAGCGTCTCCCCTTGTACACCACCCCCACCCCTCCCTGGTTGTTGAGAGTTGACAAAGTGTTTCACTTAATATCGCATGACGCGTCCAAATGACGGCATTCGAACAGATCTTTCTCTTTCTTTCACTCTTTCTCTTTCTCTTGGAATGATCCTTCACTGGGAATTAGTTGGATACACCACTGCATATAATCGTATAGCAGATAGGGTTTAGAAATATGCAGGAAGAAACAATTTGTTCCCATAATAATTGAAAATAAAACCATTTTTTCTCTGGGTGCATCTGCAAAACAAATGGGGAATATGCCATCAATGCCATCATCTATCCAAACATATAGCATATAATATTACCTGGAAAAAACTCTAATAAATTATTCATTCAGTCAGTGGGAATTACAAATAATAATTAATTGATTTAACATTGAGCCAAAGTCCAGAACATAAAACATAAAAAGTTGATATCTTTTATTTCACCTGACAATAGAATGAAAATGTATTCTATTTTTTTATATTTATTAATTATTATATGTACATATACTATGTACCCCCTCCCTAGAATAGTTTTTGCATGCCACCCCTCCCCCGTTTTGTTAACCGATTGCTCTCTTGCCACAAATATGTTCAAATGTGCGCCGAGTATTTCTTTCGGGTTTCGGTTTTGGGATGTTTTTCCTTTTGGTGACATTTCGCCATATGATTTCCATAAGCTGCCACAGCGGCTGCCATAGACAAGTATTGCTCACTGCTCCATCTACCGATCCCCCCCGGTCTACCTCCACCTCCATCCCCATGTGCACATCACTCCTCCCCTCACGAGCACATGTTGCTGCTTATTTTAGGATGCGATGTACAGCCAAACAAATCCCCAACACCGCAACGCACTTACTTAACGACGACGACGGCGACTGCGACGGCGACTGCGACTGCGACAGCAGCATCGTCACAGCCGCCAGCTTGCAGTGACAATTGTCAATGAAGTTTCCGTAATAAATTTTCGTCTTTTGGTTGTCTGTGCGTCTCGCCGCCTGCTCGCCGCTCATCCTCCCCTTTTGGAGCGAGGGGACTAACTTGACACGTTTCTTATGTGTGTATGTGTGTGTGTTGCATGCAACATGGAAAAAGAGAGACCACGGGACCACGGCTCGTTTGCCACGCCACGAGGATTTGGTGTCGCGGCTTTTTATGAGGATCAGCTGCAGTTGTGGCCATATAAAATAAACAAGATGGGTGAAAATCCGCCTCCGAACTGCATATACTCTCCAAGAGACGCTCCTCAGGGGGGGGGAGGGGGGGGAGAACTTAGATGTCGATCTTGCCACAGATTGACATGTTTATGATGTTGTAAATCAGGTGACAAATATCCTTCTACTCGCATTCGGTACTTTACCTCAAGGATCGTCAAATCAACAAGGTATACTCTATATAATTTACCATTCTTGATCCCATATCATCTATACGAAATGCTCTCAGTGTGCTAGACACGGCAGATCTTTCCTTTGCTGTAGGTGGTACAAGCCTTTCCACTTAGTGATCGTACTTCTCCGCAGGAAAGAGGATCCTCCTCGATACGCTTGGCGGCTGAATGATGGCAGAAGTTGGTCTTTAAATATGCAAAATTCACAGCATTAATTACACTTGCCGCGAGTCGTTCGCGTTGTCTTTGAAGCAGCTAACAACATGGCTGCGACACATCTCAGCAGCAGCAGCAGCAACAGCAGCAGCAGCAGCTCCTCCATCCCTTCACTCGTCGAACTGAGAAACTGAGAAAAGTCCAGCCAACATTTCCCACTCAATTACCTTGACGGTGCGACGGTGCGATGGTGCGACGGTGCGCCCGCTGGTGGCATAAATCATTTACCATAAAAACGTCGCCCTGTCTACACTTTTCCTTTTCATACGCCAAAAATAAGCAAACGCTTACGAAACACTCGACGAAACCCGATAGGACGACGGACGGGGAGCTCTACAATTTTGAGAGGGGGGCGGGGGCCCCATTCAATAATCGCCAGCACAGATACAGATACGGATACGGAGTGGAGTGGTGGTGGCAGTGCCCCCACCCCCCCTCTCCCCGTCCGCCATTTGGGTGCCTGCGAAGCATGTTTTCGATGTCTATTTTTGGGCGTCGCACGTTTGTATTTCACTCTTTTTGGGATAAATGTCTGAGCCAGAGACTGCTTGGTGGCTCGCACCGCGCTCCTCCTCGCTGCTCGCTGCTCCCTCCTCGTCTCCGGCTGTGGCATTCATAAATATTCCCAGGCGAGTGTTGAAAACTTGGTGCGAGCCGAGTCGAGTCGGACTGGGCCGGGCCGCAACCAGAGTTCGCCACAAATTGTTTTCGATGTTGTCTCTGGCTCTCTGTATGTCCCCACCCCACCCCCCCACCCCACCCCAGGCGGTGATTTTGCGCAACTCGGTGTACGCTCCATAATTCAATCAATTAGTATCATTATTATTATTGACTGACCATTATTTGCCAGAGAGCCCTGGCTCTCGCCCTGGCTCTGGGGTAATTAATTATAATAATTAGAATTTAACAAGCCCTGTTTCAACGGCTCCCCCTCAGCCCCCACCCTCCAGACTGCAGCCATTCCACCCATTCCCATCTCCATCCCCAACGCTACCCCTCTGGTACAGCTGCTATCTGTCTTCGAAGGGCATTCCTAGGTTTCCCATTCCCTTTCCCCTCTGATTTTTTAGTGAAACATTTGCCTCAGCTGCCACTGCCGCTGCTGCTGCTGCTGCCACAGGGGTCACAAATTTGTTTAGTGAGGCAGGCGTTCAATTTGTTTGTTTATTTTTATTTATATTTTGTTTTTTTGGGCGCCTTTTTTTCAGGGGGGGACCAAATCAAGCGTTGAATAAAAGTTCTTTGCTGACAATTTATGGTGGGAAATTTGTTGGACTCGTTTCTCAGTTTATATGCTTGGGGATTTGAAACAAATCAAGTGCTGAGCAGATCGGAAAAATGTGTTTTTAATAATCCAGCTAATAGTAAAACAAAACCACTAAACAAGGGGCTTGGATCGTATCGGTTACATGGGCTTCCCTTGTTTTTTTGGGGTCACCAAGTTCTGGTTGCCATTTTAGCTCGTGAGAAGTACAAGGGGAGAAAAGTGATTCTCAAAATGAAAAGCTTTTCGGTAGATTTCCAGCAGATGAATGAAAAATAAACTTCAATTACTTCACAGGCTATAAAACAATTGAGAGGCTTCCACACTTTACCAAGAACTCATCTAACACCATACCAGTGGTTACGATCAATCCAGCAACAATGGAAACACAGGTAATTCCTCTTATGAGGATCACATTAAGCCAAAGATAAAGATCTTTCATCAAAAAGCCATTAAGGAGATTCGAAAACAGTTTTCCAACCAGTTAATCTCGTGATCGATAAGAATTTGATGGTCGAATTGGTTGGGTCGATCTTGGGACTTCAGACCTGAGCTTCACTTTTACCCAAATCGATCGCCAGTCCAGTCGAGTCGAGTCCATGTCCAGTCCAGAAGCTATAAACTGTTTTGAGAAGGGACAATTGGTTGAACAGATGGTATGCAATGCCTTAATGACTTGGGATCACTTTCGAAGAACCCGTTACGCCCTAGCACGATCCTTAATAGTAATACAGTCACTTTGGTCTGAAAATTATGTACATACACACATACATATGTACATATATTTATAGAATGTCTGTATGTATGTATGTATAACGCATAAACTTGAGTGCCTTAAACATGTCCCAGTGTCGCCGTGGACTTCCGCTCCAAACGTCCAACTGGGGCGACACCTTCTAGACGAGGATGCGGCTTGAGCCCTGATGTTTGGCTTTGTGCTGCCCCGCCCCTCTGCATTTGCCACTGCCCTGCCCTGCCCCTGCCTCTGCCCTGCCTGGCTTTCTCTCTGTTTCTTCTAGTGGTTCTTCTGGTGGTTCGTCTGGTAACAAAATTCAAGCCATATGTTCGGGTGAAAACGACAAGACTTCTTTCTTTCTCTCTCTTCGTGTCTCTCTCTCTCGTAAAAACTTAAAAAACAGGCCGCGCTAAAAGCAAAATTCGATTCTTTGCCATTTCCATTTGCACTGAGTAACAAACAACCGTTGCAAGATGGAACTGGGAACTGGGAATGGGAATCGGGAATGAGACCAGGGCCCAGAGAGTGCGACTCACATCCAGGGACAGAGTCGAAAACCATGACCAAAGACCAAAGATCCAAATGGCCAGAGTCGTTGCATGTTTCTTACTTGATTTTCTGCTATAAATTAAAGGACTTTAATGACACTTTGGACGACGGTTTCGAGACGATCGCCAAGCGAATTGTTTGGTTTCAGACTGCGACTGGGGACTGGGTGCTGGGGGGGCTGGGGACAGGGGGGACCTCAGCCAACAGCCAACAGCCAGCAGCCAAGAGCCAGACTCAATGCGAGATGCGATGCAAAGTCATTCTCCATGGGTGCGAAAATGCCACGCAATGTCCAATAACAACAGCAAGAACATCCCGCCATTGTATGACCAATAGAATGTGGATTTTAGACAGAGACGGAGAGATGAAGGCTGAGACGGAGACGTGGACGGAGAGAACTGAAACCCAGTTCGGAACGCAGCCTTCCTCCATCCGAGTGCAGGAAATTCATTAAGTGTATTTATTGCTTCGATTAAGATGGACACTTCTCACCTGCGAAAGAGGCCCTGTCGCTGTCGCGGGCCCCCATCCCCCATCCCCATCCTCTCTGCTGTGCTCCGATCTGCTGTGCTCCGATCTGGTCCGATCTGGTCGCGTCGTTCGGTTCGGCTGGGTTCGTTCTCCATTCGGTTCGGTTTGTACATAAATTTTAGGTCTCTCACAATGTTTACACAATGTCGACGTCGTTTTTGTTAAGATTGGCATTGCGGCTCTCTCCTCCTCTTTCTTCTCCTCCTTTGCCTTGTCTTTGGGCTGCTCCTTTGGGCTAAAAAATATGCAGATGAAATCAACCAAAAACATTATGCGTTGATAATTAAGCCAAGGAATCTCAATTCTTAGTGTCAGGCTTGTCTTGTCGCCTTTTAAGTATTTGAGACAGAGAAAATGATGCAAAACAGACGGCAAGGGGCAGGGGCAGGGGCAGCGATAAGTACTCGTATTCGGACAGACTCTGGAACACTGAGAATCCAATTGACTCATTTTCATTTTATTGTTATATGTACCTGCCATATCCCAATACTCCTTTTACAGCTTTGGTACGGTGGAAATGGGTTAAGATGGACAGGTATTTGCGACAGTTACTCTCTTTTACGAGATTAGCTGGGGGAATCGAATTTCAGCTAGATACTCGTTGTACAGCAGTCGAGTACGATATACACTGCAAGCAGTGAAAGCAGTACAAGCAGTGAAAGCAGTAAAAGCATTGCAAGCAGTGCAAGCAGTGCAAATGGCGAACAATAACAGCGATTTGCTGTAGCGTCACACCACTGGCCAATAATCTAGCGATTAATGGCTAACAACTGCATACTCGTGGTATTCTCCGTCAATAGCTTTAGAGGATGCGGGAAAATGTCCTTCTTCGAAGCATGTTAGAGCATGTCCAGCTTTGAGAATCGTTAAAAGGAATATAGTTAGCAGTTTCCGCAATGTGCTTCAGGAGATTTGATCAAGTCCTGGCCTGCCTGGGCCGCTTCCCTGGGAAGCCCGTTTCAGCTTCAGCTTCAGACAGCTTCGGACAGCCGACAGCCGACAGTCAAACCAACCACCCACCCACCTCAGTGGTGCACAATTTAATGGTCATCTTGTTGGTTTTATGAGTCAGCAGAGCAGAGCAGAGGAGAGCAGAGCCCCGGCTGAGGTTGCAGTAAATTTTAACTTGCAATTGTTTTAATTGCCCGGGCCCGTCGTGCTCGCATATTTATGGCATAACGGAAATGAGTTAATAACAAAGTACAAGCCAAACAAGCAAACAAGCAAACAACAGAACGCCACCGAGACAGAGAGGGAGAAACGAGAGAGAGAGCGAGAGCGAGAGAGACAGAGATTTAATACCTGACAGGGATAAACGTTTGTGTCCAACTGCGATTCCATCTGCTTGGCCATCTCTTCAGCTGGAAGTGGGTGTAGCTGGAGCTGGAGGTGGAGCTGGAAGTGGAGGTGGAAGTGGAGTGGGCATGGATCAGGAAATGGCAGATGGGTGGATGGGCGATGGGGTGGGGACGTGTGGCGTTGTCATTTAAATGAAATTACTGTCAGATTTTAGAGAAATAAAATTTCGAAATTACCATTTTATATTACAGTTTTATGCACTCTCCATTCCATTGCCCAAGAAAAAAAACAAGTGCTTCGATTTATTAGCATAGACTGAGCCACATTATGCCCTGTGGATGATAGCTACCTATAGCTACAGGAACTGAATGAAAGAAACGATTGGAGATCTGTATAAATCGGAAATATTGTGAGAGAAATGCTTAAACTTTTTTTTTCAGATTTTGTCATTATTTTCTGTAGATTCTAACATTGATTTTGCCCAATAAAATGACTTCACTTTCGATGTTCTTGAAAAGGTTTACAATTTGTTCAAAATACATACACACACATATGTACATATGTATGTATGTACCTGGGATATATTTACGATTCTTTTATAACCATTCGCAATGGCTTGGCCTTGGCTTGGCTTGGCTTCTCTGGCGGAACATCAAAGCGTTGGCCCAAAAAGCCATCAAGTGCTTACCAGGATTACAGCGATTGAATGCCTCGCAACGCAGCAATCGATTCACGTTTCATATTGCGAACAGTCCAATTCGGCTTGTGTGGCTTGTGGATGCCCCACAACACCCCACCACCCCTCTGGCTGGAACATTAAACAAATGCATCATTGACCGGTAGCAGCAGCAGCAGCAGCAGCAGCAACAGAAACACACGCAAATCTTGATTGAATCAACTTAATTTAGATCAGAGCACAGTGATTCGGTGTGCGTGTGTATGTGTGTGTGTGTGTGTGGTCGTAAAATGCGCGACATAGTGGACCCTCGGACTTATCACACGTACCTCTCCCTCCCCCCTGCACCCCTGCACCCTTGCAGCCGTGTGTCTGTAAACTTTTATGACACGTGGTGGACTTGCCGCAACAAATACATACAACAAATGCGGAAAACCACAGAAACACCCAGCAACCACCCAGCAGCCACCCAGCAGCAACCAGCGGGACCAACAAGAAATGTTTAATAATAATAAAAACAAATGAAAAGAGAAAAAACAATGTGGC
Organism: Drosophila azteca; assembly: GCA_005876895.1. Lineage (NCBI taxonomy): Eukaryota > Metazoa > Arthropoda > Insecta > Diptera > Drosophilidae > Drosophila > Drosophila azteca. Next base: position 3,793,836 of record VCKU01000014.1, on the reverse strand, counting down.
ACGTACATATGTACATATGTATGTAGTTTGCCACAGCTCAGCAGAGACACAAAAGGTGACTGTGGGTCAGAGGGGGGAGTTGCCCGAGGGGGTGTGGGCTGTCGGCCTCGGCGTCTCTTCTCCATGTGATAGGAATGCCATTTTGCATGTAGCGTTCGTGTGACAAAGCAGCAGCCAATTACCAAAACACCAAACACCAAGCACCAAAGGAGTGATACATATGTACATATCTACATATGTGTATATACTATATATAGTACGATTTTTGGTAGTCGACATTGCGGCTACCGACCGCCATTGAGGGAGAGATTTCAAATATATACAAAATACAATAAAATCTGTAAAAAATAGATGCATTTTGTACCTATGCTAAAAATTAGTACGGCTTCTAATAGCATGGTTTGAGATTGTTTAAGGTACAGCAGCTCTATATATGTACATATGTATATGCTGTGATATCGGGACAAAGCGTTGCTATCCATGCTAGAAATTTATAGAAAAAATGTGTGTTGTAAAAGGGGTTTGTATCCTTGCAATGCGGGCCCCAAATTGCATGCAGTTTTTTTGAAATGATAGCCAGAGTGTGTGGTATGTTTTTTATAAAAAATATATTTGTACTTTTCAATAAATATACCGAATATATATATATATCAAAAATGTGTATTTCATTTCATTTTGGGTCATTCTGTAGAGGGTTATAATATGTTATGATAAACAATGTCATTGCATTAAAATAATCATGGTTTCATTCAGGAATTTCAATGAATTCCAAAATATTAAATTTAGTAAGCAGCGAAGCGTGCGGATCTGCTGGTACCCTGTAATCCAAGTGTATCGCACCTCATATAAAAATGACAACTTTCAGCAGAAAATACAAATGCACAAAAAATAAACACCAAGAAAGGAAGAACGAAAGAGAGAATGAAGGAAAGGTGGGAAAAGCAGAGGTTGAGTGGGTGGGTGGTTGGTGCAAGGCAGAAACGAACATAAAACAGCAAAAGCAACAGCAATCTTCCACTAACCGCAGCTCAAAACATTATCCTGTGCCTGTGCCACCAATTTGATTTGATAGTTTGCACAGCCATCTTCTTGTCTCCCCCAACCCCACCCCACCACACCCCACCTAAACCACCCTTTCCCCTTGCCATATCGACACCTCTACTCAGCCCCTCAGCTCAATTGACACGTTAGCCAGGCAGCAGCAGCAGCAGCTTTGGCAGCGGCTTTGGCAGCAGCCGGCACAACATCCACTTTGCAGCAGGAGCAGCAGGAGTAGCAGCAGACCCACCTACACTCCCCCCGCCCACCTCCTCTCCTCTCCTGGTCAGCCTTGTTCGTTGTGTTTGTGTTACGACCATGTTGCACCTACGGACCGAATCTAGGGGTGGAAACGTGAGCTGATCGTGTCGTGTGTCGATACTCTCATCGATATCCTCGCCCAGGGACTGTGCAGAAAAGAAAAGCCTAAGGATATGCAATTTCTTTTCACTATGGATCAAAGACAAAGTTAAATGGGGGCTAAAGGTGTTGCTATAACCCTTGTGAAATCTCTCAAAACTCACGAGCGACTACGACTGCGATTACTACTCTGTTCTCAACATGGTTCCATCCCAACCGATCCCATCCCAACCCAACCAATCCCATTCATTGCCATACAAATTTGTTGGGGCCAGCCAAAGTCGTTTGTACGTGATTTCATCAAACATAAAAAGAAAATACTATACCAAAAATAAACAAGAGCCAAATAAACCAACACCGAGAATAGATAGGAGGCGACTCGAGGCCGAAAAGAATTTTCAAATCGAATGCAAAAATGGTGCAAACTCTTGAATACAAAATGCTCTGCTGGACCAACGACAGTAGGAGACAAAACTACAACCGAAAAAAACAAAAACAAAAGCAAAAAAACAAAAAATTGTACGAGTATTTGCTGGCTCCCTCCCTGAGAGACGCGCGGGGCTTTTATCAGTAGAAAGTCGAAATGAAATCACAGAGAGAATGCACAGAAGCCATCGAGTTGGGGATGGGGGGTGGAGTTGAAGGGATGGGGGATGGGGGATGGTCTGGTGATGGGAATGCGAATGGGAGTCCGTCTGGTTTGCTGGTTCTGGTTCTGTTTCTGGTTTTTGGTCTGACGACCAATTTCTGGTCAGTGGCAAACTGAATTATATTTTGAGTGGTTGCCACTGCATCTCCTTTTCATCTCATCCCCACAGCACCACAGCTCCACAGTGGAGCGCTGTTCCAACGTTCCACACAGCTCCGCAGCTACGACTGTGACTGCATTCACCCTGCCACTGCTGCTGCTGCTGCCACTGCTACTGCCACTGCCACTGCTACTCCTACTCCAGCAGAAAGTCCTGTGTTTTTATGTGTTTTGATGTTGTCAAGCAATTAAAAATTTTGTGCCAATGCCTTTAATAGACATTTTTGTTTTGTATTTGCTAGTTTTTACTGGCGACATTTATGCGAATTTCATGTGTTCACAGACAGAGACAGAGACAGAATGGCCAAATGGCCAAATGAGGGGTGGGATGGGTTGGGTTGGCTTGGGTTGGGTCGGGGTGTTGTGGGGGATAAAGAATCTGAATGTGTGTGGCATTTATTAGTTTTTGTTCAGGCTTTTAACTGATGAATGCCTCCCAGGGAGGCAGGAAGGCAGGGAAGCAGGAAGGCAGGGAAGCAGGGTGGCAGGGAGGCAGGACGGCAGGGAGGTGGCTAAATAATTGAAAGAGCTGCAAAATGTGATTCCAATAGAAATGCATACTAGACTAAAGAGAAAGACAAGTGAAAGATCACAAATGGAAACAAATGAAATGTTTTGTCTAAGCTTCTTCCAAATGTATTCCATTGTGTTCTTGGGAAAATCCAATTGTTGGATTCCAAATTAATTAATATCTCTAATGATTCTACCCTAATGAGTAGGGCTTTAATAGCAGTTCTTCAGATGGTAATTGCAATTCATACATACATACATTTGCTGTGGAATTCCCTTTTTAAGTTAGCAATAATCCTGGGATCATTAATATGGCTCGATCATCGAAATGAGGCAATTATGTTGAAAGAATGCCATTCGTTTTAATGTCGAGAAATCGTTTAGAGCCACAGCAACATCGAACTATCCAACTATCCAACTATCAACAATAACCATATAAACGTGAAATTTCCCCAAATAGAAACGCATCATTTCCAGTCAATCCAATATTTAGCAATCATTGCCGGCTACCTACAAGATCATTTATGTATCTGTATCTGTATCTGTATCTATGCATGTTTATGGTATGGCATGGTATGGTATGGTATTGCCCCCCCATGGTTATTGGCTGTGTTGGGGTTTCGGTGTTGATGCCAAAGATGCGAGAACCCAGCATTACGATGCCGCTGGCAGAGTCGTTACACTTTTAACGATTTCCCCCTCCATCTCACTCGCTCTCTCGCTCTCCCTCTCTCGCTGCATCGTAACCAAGCAAAATCGCATTAGTTAATCCGACAGAAACATATGCAAAAAGAAAAAAACGTAGAGAAAGAGAGGAAGAGGAGCGGAGCTCTAAATTGAGTGAATGAAAGAAGGTTTCCCCATAAGCTCTCTCTCTCTCTGTACATCCATACATACACACACACATACATACTGTATGAAAGTATGATAATTTCATTGAATTGAATATAGCGAATTCTTGTAGGTAGCGCAGCTTATTTAACTATTACCACTTCCTTTGGCCTCCATAGTGCGGCGGGGCACACTGATTCCTGGTTCCTCGGTGATTTATTGTTTGTCATACGCTTTGAAATTGCGCTTTAAATTTTGCACCGCTTCCAACTTGCAACAATTACATGGCCATGGCCAGGAGGCCATGCGGCCATGAGCCATGAGCCATGAGCCAGGCCACTTGCATTGTTATCTTTTTGCATGGTTAGAGTCGAGTCGAGTCCCTGGTCCCTGGTCTTTGGTCCCCGTCCTACCTACCTACCTACCTAGCTGCTGTTGCTGCACTCCCAATCCCCATTCCGCAATACCATACCCCCCGCGACCCCCCGCCCCGATCCACACCATCACTATTGACTATTTTTTTTTCGCGCTTAAGTTGTCGTCGTCGTTATATTCCTTCCTGTCTGTGCCGCAGTCGTCAGCGTCGAATTCCTGAGCCGGTCTTCGTCTCCGTCGTCGCTTGTCGTTCGTCGTTCTGTGATTTATAAAAGCACAGACGACGACTTTGGACTGAGGCAGAATGAGAGTCTTCGACGCTGGCTGGCTGGCTGACTGGCTGGGCCCCAAAGAATTTGCAGCTCCACACATGCACACACATATGTGTGTGTGTGTGTGTGTGTGTGCAGTAAGCGAGCGAGAAGGAGGACGGGGACAGGCAGGCAGGCACAGAAAGCAAGAAACATGAAGAAGCTTTTAACGAACTCTTTTCATTTGTACTTTGGTGCATGGTATGATGACAGAGTTTTTTTCTTTTGATTTTGATTCGTTCTCTATATACTTCTTTGATACCCTGAAACTAAACGTGGATCGACCATATAATGCAAACAAATATATCTACAGTACAGTACCTCTGCCTACGCGCAATCGTTGCACTCGTTGCTCTCGCTGGGCTTACTCGCTTTGCTCGTTGGGCTCGAGATAGACTCGTTAGTTGTAGCAACGATTTACGTAGCTCTCATTCTCAACTTTTGCCCAGGGCTCTCACCAGGTTTCTCTTTGGTACCAACTGCTGTTAGAGTATCCACTGGCTCATCCAACTCCTTTCATCCTCTGTGGTTATGCATATGTATCGCTCCTTTGGATCGTACGCGTATAAGTGGATTCTTTTCGTTACCTTTTGATTTCCTTCCAGGATGGTTGTATTAAAATTTTGCTAAACAAAAATTGGTATGTGTACGTGTAGAGCAGGGTCTCTGGTTCTTCAAATGTCTTTTGCTACTACTACTACTGCTAGTATGTACTGCTAAGACCCAAAACATCTGACGAGAGGTTCCTGTGGGTCTCTTCTGGCATCGACAGCGACATCGACATCGACTCGGGACCCAGAAGAGGGGACTCTCGGCATTGGCATTGGCATCGGCATCGGCATCAGCATCGAGCTGGATGCATCGTTGAGTTGAAGAAGTGATGACAACACCGACGTATGAGCAACCGAGTTTGTGCCGCATTTAAATTTCAAATTGGTTCGTTAACATGAAGTTAACATATCTGCTAATTGCTGATTGCCAAAGACGCTTGCAGAGCAGAGCAGAGCAGCAGAGGAAGAGCCGAACAGAACAGAACAGAACGGAACGGAGCGAAACAGAGCAGCCCCAGCCCAGCCAGAGAAACCCCAGGAGTGTGGAGTGGATGCTAAGGGGGAGATACTCGCACTCAGATACAGATACTCGTATTCGGTTAGTAGCTACCAATGTAGTCTGTTGCCTGTATCTTGATGCCTCTGTGCAGGCAGGCAGCCAGCCAGCCAGCCAGCCATCCAGTCAGCCAGCCAGCAGCGAGGCAACGGCAGCATCCACAACAGTAACAAGAACAGAAATAACTACAAGAAGAGTGTCAGGTATATTGCAGTTTGTTGCATCGTCGTCCTCTTTGCAATGAGCGTATCTAATAGATACTTGCACACGCAGCAGCAGCAGCAGCAGCAGCAGGCAGCAGCAGGAGCCACTACTTGCAACACAGCATCCAGAATCCAGAAACCAGCATCGAGCATCGAGCATCCCCGGAAGCTTTTACTTTTGGCCTTTCATATGGAAATTTGATGTTGTTGGAAAGTTAAGTTCATTAAGTGTTAGTATTTGAACCTCTGCCAGACAGCCTTGCCATCGATACCAATCTCTGCAGCTCCTCATTCTCAGCCTCAGCCTCTGCCCCAGCCTCTGCATCGCCTTCTGCCTTCTGTCTTCTGTCCGCTGCTCTTGATGAACAAATTCATGTGGTGGTGGGGTGGGGTGGGCCTGGTTTTGGCCTGCCCCGGACTTGCAGCAGCCGCCGCATTGGGGAACACACGCACGCATAGCAGACACCTTTGATAAGTAACCAATTGATGTACACACACGCCCATGGGTGGGTTAGCACATGGAAAATTGTATTGGAAATTAACTGACAGGACTGCCGCGGGGAGGAGGCATCAATATTTTCAGAGCCTTGTTCGAGGTGTGTGTGTGTGTGTGTGTGTGTGTGGGTAGTCCACTTGTACATCGTACGATACTTATACATAGGAGCTAAAATGAATGTAGGAAATAATATTTACACATTTACAAAATATTATTACGCATGTTTCAGCAGCCACCATTGCATTTTCCCTGGCACTGGCACCATTTCCCCAATCCAGTTGCTGATTTCCCAAGAACCTATACGATTCTCCCATCTGTCAGGCCATGCCCAGCACTCTCGCCTTCCCACGGATTGCCTTCCGCCATCCCAAGGCCACAAATAAAAAACAAACCGAAAAAAAGAAGAAGATATATGCATAAAAAACATTCGCGAAGCTTGGCAATATCGAATTCACCCGCAAAACGAAAGCGGCGAAAAAAACCAACCAACCAACAAACAAGCCAGCGAGTGAGCGAGTGAGCCAGCGAGCGAGTGAGCGAGTGAGCCAGGGAGCCACCAAGGACTGCGAAAAAAATTATGAAATATGCAAAGCAATAAACAATGTTAAATCAAATAAAAAAGAGACAACTTCATATGCAACTCGGCTCCAAAAATCGAAATCGATTGCAGCTTAAACTTGGCTGCGACGATTGAAAAAAAAACAAAAAAAACAGCAACAACAAAAACAACAGCAACCAAAAAATAACAGAAAAAAAGGAGGACAAATAAACGAAAATAAAAACGGGCAAAAAATATCAATATTTTATGCTTTAAGCATTTGTTTGCTTAGAACGAGCACCGAAAAAAAAAAAAATAAAAACTGAAACTGAAACGCAAGGAAATCCACCAGACGATGCAGAACGGAGATCAGAGTTGGACGCGAGAGTCATAGTTGGAACACATGGCACTCTTTGGGAGCCAACTCCTCGCCAGTCATCCAGCCAGCCAGCCAGCCAGCCAGGCAGCCCCACATCCCCTCCCTGCGCTCCTCCTCTCCACGCTCCACGAAGCCGTGCCTACTACTGTTGCGGCTGCCGGTTCGTTGTTGTCTAAATTTATGATTATTGCCCTGCCAAGCATCTTACGAGCAACGGCAGAAAAAAAAGAAAACACAGCGGCGGACTCAATTCGCCTTGACTCAACCGAAAAAAAAGAAAAAAACCGATAAAGGAATCGCAGATTTCGGCAGTCGAAGCTTTAGATACCCTTCCTGGTCGGACACACCTTTGGCGATCTGAGGTGGCCCAGAAGAAGTTTAAACTAAAGCACGAGAATACAATTACATTTCTATATTTCTGTATGGATTATTAGATCAATGTTTCATTAATTCATCTATCTAAGTAGTTATCATAGTTAAAGTTAATGTCTAGATATCTATAAGTAGGCATCACATACCAGGTACAGAATAAGCCTTCGCTGCCAGAGAAACGAGAATACCCTCTCTCTGCTAGGGTACAAAAAGTGCATCGAATATGTGGGGAGGCGGGTGGCCAGGAGGCCACAGGACAAGCCAACACTGTGGTGAGCCGGAGACGCAGTTGGAGCGGGAGCGGGAGAGGGCGCCGGAGCGGAAGCGGTAGCGGGTCCAAGTGAAGTGATTCTGCAGTTATAAAAATTGGATTTTGCGCGCAACTTAATCACATTTTCGCCTTCAACTCGAGAGACTCTCAAACTTGTGAGTGTCCTCTCCTTGTGCTCTCCCTGCTCTCCGTGCTCTTGGCCTGCCTCCCCATCTCCCCCGTCGCCATCCCCATCCCCATCGCCTTTGCCATTTCAGCTATTTTATTGCCGTCGACCCATTGTGACGATTTTTTTTCTTGTCCGTGCGATGACTATGTGTGTGTATAGTGTGTGTGTGTGTGTGTTTGGAGGGGCTCCTCTGCTTAGAGGTTCCCTCCTTGTGTGCTGGGCGAAAATTTACGATTATATCGAAATCTGATGGTTTATACGCCAGACTCTCGGCGGCCAAAAAAAAAAAAAACAGAAGAACACACTACTATATACACCCATAGAGAAACTACTTTGTATGGCCAACTAGAGGCTGGAAGATTTACGGAAAAAATTAATTTACGATTCCAGCGAAAATCGAATTACGTGGAGTCGCAGAGAAGACTCGACTCGAGCCACCGGAGCCACTGGAGCCACCAGAGCCACCGCCAACAAAGTTTTATTCAAATTACAATTCCCGTAATTAATTTCCCTGTTGGCTAATCCGTGTGTTGACTGGAAACTGGACTGAGAGGGGGATGGGGGATGGGGATGGGGATGGGGACGAGGCGATCCACTGACCGCTCCAAGTTGATTGAGGTGCATGGGATAGGAACCGTTTAATTTTGCTTAACGTCCATCGTCCATCGTTGATTAGCCAATAACAGAATCGGTAATGGATGAAATTTCGACATCGAATCACCTGCTGCACCTGTGATTCAAGGGAATCTCATCGCTCAAGCAATCGTTTATGCAATTGAATTTCATTTATAAGTTAAGTACTTACTATACCATAGATATGTATATGTGTAGAAGTAAAGCAAGAAGTAAAAGTTAGATATATACGTAGTATTCTTGATCAGCATCAATCTGTCCATCTATTTTCGGGGTTTGCAGTTCAGTGAAGATCCCCACGAACGTTAGACGATCCCAGGGCATACGCCCCAATGGAGAAGTAGTATCGTAAAGCGTACTGTTCGCATAAATGAATAAAATAAAATATTAACAATCTAATCCAATAAAAAAAGAGTTGTAAATGTGCCAAGCGAATAGCACAATAATCCGAACAAGCTGCAAACGAGAACATTACAGTCATCCCCAATCCCCCATCCCCCAATCCCGCATCCCCATCCCCAATCGCCATCCTTTCATGAGCTTAGCTCCCTCTGCTCTGTGGTGTTCTGTGGTGTTCTCTGATGTTCTGTTGTGCTCGATTTCACAATAAAACGTTGGCACTTGAAGGTTTTAACGTACATACTATATGTAGTTACGAGTATGTGATAGTTATAGCTGCCATATATTTAGATAGTGGCGTTCGAGTCGGAGTCAAAGACGGAGACAGAGTCGTGAGAATTGCTTGGATGAGTGGCGATAACGGTTTATGCAAAGCATGACTTCATCGAAGCAGCCAATTAGCATGCACTAAAAGTGCAAAATGCATTTGCCATAGAAGACATTATATTACATTACATTACATTACGTTACGTTACATATCGTCGAGCGACGGGGCACGCATTGTAAAACATGAAAGGAGAATCCCATGAGGGGAAACCAATCCCCAATCCCCATCCCCATCCCCATCCCCATACCCCCAACCCAATCTTGAGTCAGTGCTAACCGATGAGACTGGCTGACCATTTAAATGAAGTTAAGACTGAAGTACGAGACTTTTCGGGCCATGTAATTGAAATGTGCGACTCAAGCGAACCGAACCGAACCGAACTGAATAGAACCGAACCGAATAGAACCCAACTGAACCGAGTGAAACAATAAAATTAGTTTTCATGGCGTCAAGAACAGCGTTTGTCCAGCAATTTTCCAACTAAAAACAAGCCAAGAATTCAATTTAATGCATTCGAGTCTCAGAGAGTCACAGAGTCTCCTTCTCCTTCCCTTGTACGTCGTACGTCGTACAGTCGCATCTTCTTCTTTAGTTTTATGGTTGCCAGGGAAGCGCATAAAAAGGTTATCGGCATTTAAAAGGGCACCAATAAAAAGCCAACCCAGGCTATTAAATAGCATTATTTACACTCAGGGAACCAACCTCGTCCGACCACTCCACAGTCCGTTGCAGTCATCGGAGGCATTGGAGGGAGGGGAGGGGGAGGGGGGCGAAAGTGCGTGCTGTGTCCGCATAATTGGAACAATTCTTGAACAATGATAAGCATTACCCACAGAGACAAGTGCATCCCATCCCAGACCCATACCAGACCCATCCCAGACCTATCGCAGACCATCCCAGACCATTCCATCATCTATAAATGCAGGGAAATTCACATACTACTCTTATGGGACATGGGACTGGGGAATGGGTACTGGGGATTAGAGCCATGGCGTGCCAACGGAAGCCTTTGGGCTTCCATGATCAAAAATATAGTATAAATACAGTCATAGTCATATTTTCATAATTGGCCATACTGCCTTCGCTGGGCAATTATCATAATTGCATAATTTTCGTTCTAAACAAGCCCAAAAATGAAAAAACGAAAAGCAAACATATACAATAAATACATGACAGACAGTCAATGAGAGAGTTTTGTACACTGGGAGAAATCGACGATAGGAATTTGGAAATATTGATGGCAATCTTGGAACCATGGACCACTAGCAAAGAGTTCTCATTCTGCAATCCGAAACCGATTGATCTCCACCAATTGGGATGGGATCTCTTAAGCATATTGACGACCATTTCTCTGTCTGCATGGAAACTTAGCTAAATTTATATGTTTACTGTTGGATTTATGTCTTGCAGAGCCGCAGACGCAGACGCCGGCGCAGCAGCCGACATCCCCGTCTCCAGCCCCTCTGCCTTAGCTTCAGGTTCGGCTTTGGGCCTGGGCTTGGGCTTGGGCTCGGGCTCTGGGTTGTGGATCGGGTTACCGCGTGTCCAGGAAACAATTATCCACATGCTAGTTAAGCCGAGTGCCAGTGGGGGAGACCAACGGTAGAGAGAGAGACAGAGAGAAACGCTGGCTACGGAAGCGACGCTCGATGGCCACCGGTTTCTTGTGCTGGTGCAGTGACGGGGAGGGGAGGTGAAGACTGCGTTTCGTTTAGCCTCCGGGATCCAAGCCGAGTCCCACTGTTAGTCCGAGACCCAATTGCCGATTGCCGACTGCCGATTCCCGAGACCCGAGCTCCGAACCGAAGTCCGTCAGCTGCGCATGCTCGCTTATTTTCTGTGCGGCAGAGTTTGACGCTCACCGTTCGGTCGTTCGATCGTTCGTTCGCTCGTTCGTTCGTTCGCCTGTTTTCGGTTTCATTTTGGGACAGCGAAAATGAGCGAGAGGCGGTTGATTCAAATTAGCCACGTCTTCAGAAAAAAAAACAACAACAGCAACAAGAAAAATAATAAAATACGAGTATCAGGCAACAAGACAATGGAATGAGCAGGCGGTGCCCGGAGGCGTGTACCAGGCCAAAAAGACTCAACCAGCTAAACAGCCAAGCAGCCAACCAACCAACCAACCAAACGAGCCACAACTCCAACTTGGACTCCTCCTGCCCGTTGTCCGTTGTCCGCTGTCCGTTAGCCTGTCCGTCGCTCTGTCTATATGTGCATATGCGTTTCACTCGTTGATTATAGGGTCGAAATTGCCGGGTTCAACAAGATTATTAATGTGCGCCAGCTTTTTGGTTTCTCGTGCACTCGTATGGGTGTATCTGCATCTGTATATATGTATCTGTATCTGTATCTGTATCTGTCTCTGGCCAAATGGGGGGACTGGCTAAGGGCATGGCATGCAACCCTAAAATAATTTACCTCTTAACGTTTGTTTACTTAAGCCTGGCCAAAAGCAAGAGCCAAGCAAAGCAGCAGAAAACACTCGAATGATACATAATGAAATGGACAACCATCCGACACCAATGGAAACAAGAACAACGCCAACAACACCCACACTGGCGGAGAGTGCGAAAATAATGTTATAAATACTTCTGATTTCCTACCATCCGATACGAGTACAAAACTCTTTTGCGTTGGCCGGTCAGTCCCAAACCCAATCCCAATCCCAAACCCAAACCCAATTCCGATCGCGGTTCCGACCAAAACCGAAAAAAAAAAATGCTTTTTGTTGTTGTTGAGATACATATGTTCATATGCTGACATATCCGCAATGTGGCAGCATAATATAAATTGACATTGACAGTTGACATTTGTGGTACATAAATGTTAGCCCAGACCCGTTCATATATCATGATGACCATCAGTTTCAGCTTCAGCTCTGTAGCTACAGCTACAGCTTCAGTTTTAGCCCCAGCATCAGCCCCAGCATCAGCAGCCAACAACAGCAGGCGGCGGCGTCTTACTTATAGAGTGACCGGATTTTTGTTGTTGCTTTCTTTCTTTTCGTTTTTGGTTTTTTTGTTATATTTTTTGTTTGTTTGTAAGTTTTCAAGTTAATTTGTTGTTGATAGGTTGACATTTTCAATTGGGGCAAACAAGACGTTCGCTGCATGTGGTGCAGGAATACAGCGCACAGATGAGATGAATTCGAATGGGGATACGGGATAGGGGATAGCGCATGGGTGACTGTGGTTAGAATAGGTGACCGCAATTCGTGTAGAGTGAAAGAATTCCGTCCAAAATAATTGCATACTAATTGGGAATGATAACCAAATTATAAGCTATTAAATGGTTGGCTTTTTGCTTGTAAATATTAATTAGTATTATTGATCGGGAGACAATAACATGTGTATCACTGAGTGGTTAGTGGATTGAAGAGGTATACTTTAAGGCCCTGAGCCCTGTAAGTGCACTCGCTACACTCGAACGCCAGCCCCAGGCTTACTCGCCTCACTCGTTCCTGCCGATATGAGTTTGATATATGACAATACTTTCCTATAGGTTCTATAGAGAGATGCACAATTGTTGTAATCCAGATATTAGCTAGCAAATTGGAAGACTACTCTGGTTACTTCCTGCCTTTTCCCCGAACCATTGCTATCTCTGAATGTTCCAAATGGAATTCTCGGTTGGTTTTTGGGTTCCAGCACCGCCGAATGCTCTTTTGAGCACGTCAGACCATAAAGACTTTTACTTTATGGCTTACCCGTCAATTGAAGCCAAGCGGCTGAGAGTGAGAACGATCAGAGCCAAGTATCGGATCAACCCCCCCTCACTGAACTGAACCGATCTAATTAGTATGCCGGGACACACCTGTACCTGCATATAATCAGGGGCCAGCCATTGGCAGGATGACGACGAGAAACACACAAAAAGACGAAAGATTGAAACAGAAAACCTGTGGGGAATAGAGTCAAGGAGTCTGCTCCTGACGAGACACTCTGTCTCTGAGCGGTGGAATATGTTAATATGTGGTTGTAGTTGTAGTTGTAGTTGGGGATCGGATCCCTTATCGCCGTTGTGGCCGCATGTTGTCCATTATTCAAATACCATTGTGATGATCCTTTGACCCGCAGCTAGAGCCGCTACCCTCCCCTGCCCCCCCGCCAGTCTTTTATGTGCCGCTGGCCATGAAAAAAGGAAAACGAAGCAATGCAAACTCAATTTGATTTGACTTTAGATAACAATCAATCGCTGATGGTGATGGCACCACCACTGGAAACAGCTCCAACTCCACTCGAAATACATACATATATTCAAATGAGGCATAGGTTATGTTATGTTATGTTGTGTTATGTTATGGTAGAGTAGTTCACAGTCACAGTGCGCGACACCTTGCGGCATCTACGAGGCTCCCCGCCCCGAGCAACACGCACATGGCATGGCATGGCATTCAACGCAACAACGCACACACCAAACACCAAACACACCAAACACAACACGTATCATCCGCAACAACAATGGAACATACTTATGCTATAACCCCCCTCACCTTCCGCACTCCCTAAAACCCTTTCGATTCCCGTCAAAGAGTTGCAGAGGTGTTCCACATCCACCTCCCCCTTTGAAGCACTGTTCTGTTCCCGGGACTACGACTACCCGACCATGGTTATTGTTATTTTTTGGGTGCTTCTTTTCGGTTATTGTATTCTGTTTTTGTTTTTGTTATTGTTTTTTTTTGTTGTTGAACTTGTTTCGTATCGTAAATTCAATAATTTTGACATTTTATTGCATTTTTATTACGTTTTGTGACATCATTAAACGTTTTTATGAGTTTTCTTTGTCGCTCTGTGGCTCTTCCGAGCTGCCCTCGAACTTGTTTCTGTTTTCTGTTTCAGTTTTCTGTTTCTGTTTCTGTTTTTTTGGGGATTGTTCATTTCGATTGTTGTTAGAGATGATGCTCTTCAGGCGAGAGAAAGAGTTGTGTGGGTTCAGTGTTAAAGTTTGTTTGGGTTGATGGACTTGATGGCTCTTGATAGGATTTGATATAGATTAGGAGTCAAGCATTTCTCTTACTAGTCGTAATTCATGGCTGGTCTGGAGTGATTTGTCTGTCAAATGAATCATTACTGAGGATGCTTTTCATTTTGACCGTTTTATAGCTGTATTACAGTCCCATTTCCACACCACTTTCTTCATAAAAATCACAAAAAAATACACCTTCAAAAAGAGTATCCTCTGACCTTATAATGATGTACATATAGATAGTAGTTTGGTTAGAGTATTTTCTCTTCGATGTTATTTCCTGTGTGTGGGAGGGTGGGGGAGCTCACATTTCGCTGGATGGTCATTATTCTTCGACTGGCCCTTGATGTCAATAATAAAACGGTCTGTTTCTTAGATCGAGAGAGTTGGAGAGAAGAAGGAACATGCATACGATATTAAAAGTTTGTCTTCCGCGACCTTTTCGGACTTGGCCCTTTTTTCGGCTAACAGCCATGAAATTAGACACACATACACACATGGGACCTGGGAAATGGGAAATGGTTAAAGGGTAAAGAGTAAAGGGTTCAGATGGAGGAGGTCAAACCTGATGGTCTGTTCGAAACTTAATTACCTGGGGCAGGTTCAAATTGAACTTCCCTAACAAACAGCTGACAGTTAGGCTACACCCGCGCAGTTATGTAGATACCAAACCAAACCCCCCGCCCCATACGATACATGGGTCCGGTGCGGTCCGATCCGATCCGTTCCGAAACGAAGGAGGAGGGTACCCAACATAATGGCTGATGGTTTTCGATGCTCTTCGATTTTCTCATGTGTAAAATTGTTGTAAGAGCCATGCCATGCCCTGCACTTCATCCCCCCTCCTCCTGCTCCCCGCACTCTGTTGTTTTGTTAATTTGTTTAATTGTCTTGCATTTATTTCTGTTGTTGTTGTGTTTTGGGACTGACGAGTCATGTGAATGAACATCTTGTGCGGTTCGCTGAGGTAAGGTGAGCTGAAAGCAATGAACCCTAAAAACGCTGCACATCCCATCCAACCATCCATCCATCCATTCGAAACTATTGTTGCCATTGACTCGCTTTGCGTTGCGTTTTGTTTCGTTTAATTTTGAGTTATTCAAAATAGTTGGTGTACCCATTCGGGCCGAAGCCAACCTCCTGTGGGGGTTCCATTGTCCGACAAAGTCAAAGGGATGTACATACTACATACAGAGAGAAGAGAGTGAGAGAAGAAAGACGCATCAGGTGTACCTAAACAGTTTCAGAAAACGCTAATGAAACTGAAAGAAGAAACATTTTCTTTTGGGAAATATTTCAACGATCTCGAATCGATCGTGGGTACGTCACGGCTGGAGATGGATCCATCTTTTGTGCGGAGCTGTGAAAAATACCAAACAACAAGCGGCTTAAATGGCGCTCTTTTGTGGTCCCAAGCTCGGGCCCCAAAAATAATAATAATAACAATACAAAGGGTTCCCCCATTCCCCCATCCATACCGTCTATGAAATTATACAAAGCCGTGAATAAGTAACATGTGTATACACTTGTACAATGTACAATGCTATCGGGATTTCGATATGGTAATTCATGACTTTCAAAGCCTTGAATGGGTATTTGATTGAAGAAATAAACAACTCTGTGATTTTCGTGGCAGTAAAACAGCAGTAAAGAAAATAAGACATTTCTGATCAAAGTGTGTGAAGCCGTCATGATAGAACGAACTCCATTTCGTTTCATAATCATTCATAAATGATTGGACCACCTATCCACCTATCCTATCCTATCCTACCCCTACTCAACACCCCTACACCAGTAACCCACCCGCAGTATCCTGTATTCTAATTAATACAACACCTTTTGTCCAGCAGATATTCATACTATCATTCATTTTCAAACTTTTTATCATTTGTCAGTGAAATTGGACAAATTAATAAATTTTCATGGACTAATGTGGACAGTTGAGTGAAAAATTGGACAGTAAACCAGGCTCCCGCCTCAAGATCCACCCCCTAATGACTGGATACTGGGATGGTGGATGGTATATTATGTGTGTGTAGTGCTGTAGTGCTGTGTAGTGGTTGGACCCCTATAACTATGCTAATTATGTGAGATATAGAAATGAACTAGTGCAAAGGGCATACCTTTAATAAAAATGTTATAATAATTCACTTTTTGAAGGCATTTATTGGACAGAGAGAGAGAGAGAGAATGAGGGCTAGTGAAGGCGAGTGAGGGAGGAAGGCAGGAAGGTAGCGAGATAGTCAGGTAACCTGAAAGGCTGCACATGCTCAATGGGCGACATGTGACGATGATAGTTATGCTGGGGTTGCTTTCCGTTCGGTTCGGTTCGGTTCGGCTCGGTTCAGGTTGAGGTTCTTGCAGGTCTTGCTCTGTATACCCTCCACAGCCAAGACACGCAACCAAATGGAACTGACAGGGGTATGGTGGATGGTGGATGGCGGGGGGGGATGGGGATAGTGAGAGCCAGGAACAGCATAAATTTAATTTAGTCGGCCGGTCGGCTGTTTGCGCCTAACAATTAAAAGGCAAACTTCAACTAGAAACAATTTTCAAGATGAATACAAGAAGATAAGCGTGTGAGAGAGGGAGACGGCAATGGCAACGGCAACGGCGACCCGGAGAGACAGATACAGATACAGAGAGTGAGAGAGAGAGGCTAGAGGAGACGAGGGTCGCGCTGCTTTTGGCATTTACATTTACGCATGGCATGCATTTGACGCCCAGCCCTGGGACTCGGACTGCTGATCGTTGCGTTGCGCCGGCGTCTTTCACTGCGCCACGATCGGTTCTCCCTCTCTCTCTCCTTCTCCCCCGCTATAGTGCGGTGCGGTGCGCTAGCTCTGCGCTACAGTGACACAGCAAATGCGTGTCCCTACTCGAATACCTGACGCAAAAAAGTTAATAAAAATCATTTAGACAAAAGAAACTGAACAGAAAAATAGCTGACGGACGGCCAAAGGGACGGGGACGGGGACTGGCATGGGCATGGGGATGGGGAAGGGGACCTGGACGGGGACGGACAGTGGAATTGACAGTGGAGAGCCAGCCAGCCAGCCAGTGTTGCAGTTCAAATTGTGTGTGAGACCGTTTCTCAGCTCGTTTCTTAAGCGCTTCGAATTTACGGAACAAAAAAAAAAAAAAAAGTGGGGGAAACAAAAAAATTAAGTAAAAAAGTGTAGAAAAATGTTGAAGCCATGGAATATTAATTTGGGGCAGGTAGAGATATGCAAATGAATTCGTTTGAACGTTAATGAGTTGAAAAACGCCTCCTGTCTTTGTTTTTCCCCTCTTCCACTTATCTTACTCTTTCTGGAGCTGTCGGTTCGCTACTGAACTTCACTTTGGCTCAGCCTCAGCTTCGGCCTCAGCTTCGACTTCGGCTTCAGCTTCAGCTCGCTTCGGTTCAGTTCGGTTTGCTTCACCTCAATATTAATTAAAGAAAAAGATTTTTCGTCTCGCTTTTATTTTTCTGCTACTCATTCTCTTCTGCTGCCGCTGCCGCTGCCACTGCCGTCGTCAGCATTTTATTTCCTTTAATTAATCATATGCAATTTGGAGTCTGAGTCTCAGATCTCTAAAGGTACACCCGTTGCCGCTGCCGCTGCCGCTGCCCAGCCCCCGTCTGGGACTGGGACCGGGACGGAGCCGGAGCCGGACCGGGCTGTTGATCCACTTAATTATTTAGCAATTTATTCTCACAATTGTTAACAATTTTTTTGTGGTGATTCCCTCGCTTTGCACGTTTTGCGTAGTTTGGTAGTCGCCGTCGCTGCCGCAGTCGACGTCGTCTGGCTGGCGTTGCTTTTGTTGGTTTTCCACAGTTTTGTGCCATTAAACTAATGAAATTAGGAGGACGAGAGGGAAAAACTATATGCTGATAAGACAAAACTATTAAGGTTTTTTCTTTATTCTCTATGGTCGTTATTTTTTGTTGTTGTTGTTTTTTTTCGGCGGGTAATTAAAGCGTAATTAATGGCTGGCCGGGGCTCCCGATTCGATATGGTGGGCCACAGCAACAGCCCTGCCTGCCGCCTGCCTGCCTGCCCGCCTCTTTGGGTGGTGGTGTTTGTGTTGTGTGCGATTAATCAAGATCAATTAAAAAGAGTTCAAACTATTGAACTTGCTCGTAGACGTTCCATGGGAAGCAAAATACTACGAAACTTAAAGACTTTTGCTGCTCCATTCATCCATCCATCCATCCATCCATCCATCATGGATTGCACTGGAATGCAGTGTAAAGTAGAGGCGGAGGATATGCCTTGTTCCATATCGTACGTAAACATTCTTCAGCTATGGACCATTGGGAATCCATAGGCATCGAATCGATCCGTTTTGCAGGACTCCCAGTGCCTGTTCCGCAATTTAAAACCAATCGGAAGCCATTTAAATTCCAAATCCATCACGAGGACAATCATTTATCCACATATGTATTTGAATTTCAAACAATTTCCAATTTAAAATATATGTAGAAATGCAAAATCGATAAATTTGTGCACTTTATGGGGCCATCGTGTGTTGTGTTTGTCATTTCAATTGTCATTTAATTAATTAATCGACTTTAAAAGTCTCATTCCCAATGTTTATCACTTATTCAAAATCTATGCGCCCAAAAACATAAAAGCCATATAGACAAAATGCCGTGCGACAGGCGCATAAATATTCCATCAGCCATCAGAGACCGAGATCATACCTACCTACCTATAAATTTCTATAGATGTTTGCCAAATAAATTGACTAAAACATCAGTTGGTTGGTGGCTTACGCATTCCCAGCTCTCATCTTGGCTGGGCTGGGATCGGATCGGATTCGCATTAATGTTCCAGTTCCAGTTCCAGTTTAGATCGTATGGCAGTGATAAGCCGTGGGAGGGGGGCGCTGCTGATGGCGTTGGCCACACGCATTAATTTTGCCTTTTGCTTTTGGCTTTCATTAACAAAATACACCGAAACATGAAGACAGGCCAACAAAAACAACAACAACAAAAATAAATAATACAAAACTTGGGCAGAAGAAAAATGTTTCTTGTGATTGCGTTGGTCGGGTGGTCGGGTGGTTTGGGGGCGTTGGGGAGGCATGGGAGGGAACCTGCTAAAAACTCGGACACGCCACATTCGCATTCGAGCTTTGCTTTTGGGATGGTGGCGTGAGTCAAGTTTGGCGGGTTCATCGTGTCACGGGGAAGTCACTGATACGATGATACGTAATCCTCAAACGTATGTACATATGTACAGCCTCGCCATCTATTCGAAATTGTTTGTATCCCTCACGTTGCCATCTCTGAGGCACAAGTTTGAGCCTGGCCTGGCCCGGCCTGGCCTGGGTTCGCCTGCTGTTACTGTTGGTTTGTCTTTATGAGTTGTCTGACGCACGATGACGTTTAAATTTCAAATGATTGATTCCCCGCTGGCAAAAAAAACTTTGATTAAAGCCGCGCAGCAGCCACGAAACGAGAGACACGCCCAGTCCCAAGTAGAGTTTTCCCGCTGATACCGATCCCGATCCCGATACCCCGAACCGGCATATCTTATACATATAGAGGCAAACTGGATAACCAGCCCCATGGACAGATGTAGTGGCTGAGAGACAGCCTAACATGGCAGGCCTATTTGCGTGCTTAACTATTTTAATTAAAGAAAAGACCAGCCCCAGTCCCAGCCACAGCCACAGCCTTAGCCTCAGCCCCAACGAGCCAGGCAAGCGCTCAAAATATTTTGGTGGCTGTATGTCAAACCCTCCCTCCCTCCCTCCTGCCGCCTCCCTTGGCATGTTTTAATTGCAGTTTACATGTCTATTAACAGGCATTCTCCATCCATCCACCCAACCATCCATCCATCCAACCATCCATGTGGCTGGCCTGCAAGTTTTCTTTTTCTTGTTCTATTCCATTCGTTTCTAGTTTTTCCAACTTTTTAATTTCAACTGTCATCAGGTGGGCAGCTATAATTGACACGCTGCTAAATCGCCCCAAAATATTTCATTACAAAAAGCGGACATACCCGTACAGCGGACATTTTCCGTTGCAAAGGGGGCGTGGCAGACCGAAATGAATGAGTTATCAAGACCCTACCGTTCCCTGTCCTGCCCTGCCCGCACAAATGGCTCAAATTTCGTCGACTCTGTTCCCTGGTTATCATTTCAAAACGGGGAAAATTAATAGAAAATTATCTGTGCATAAGTGTGAAGTATCTGTGTGCGAATTTGATACAGTTGAAGCGATTGCATATGTACATATACATATGTACATATGTATGCAATTACTTGGAAGGGAAGGCAGGATGGTCTCCTATTAAGAAAACACCAAGCGATATGGAACGGAAGCAGAGTATGAGGAATACTCACTCAAAGGTAAATATTTATATACCTAAGAAAAGTTCTTTAAACACAGAAACAAAGGAATATTTCTGCTATGCCAAAAACAGAATATACATACATACATACAGATATATTTATATTTAATAAAAGTATTAATAATCAACCATCAAGTAAAGCTTATAATTATACAAAAACAAGGTAAAAATCTACCAAAAAAAAAGAGGAGGAGTCGCCCAAGAAAAAGGTGTCTATAAGGAGGGACTTGCTGCCGTTTGTCACCGAGGTCTTGTTGGTTAATGGATGTGGTTAATTGTGTTCTTCTTCTCACATACATACATACATATGTAAGTAGTACGTTTATATTGTTGTTACTTGTGTGTGTGTGTGTGTGTTTTTTGTACTCTTTAAGAGCTACCGAAGAGTCGGAGTGTCTGCGTCTGCGTCTGCTGTGTGAAGAAGCCTCCAGTCTGCAGTCCGCAGTCTGCAGCCTGCAGTGGCGGCGGTCCGGGCCATTCAAGGTGCGATCGAGATCGCTGCTGCACTGCTCCTCTCTCCTCTCTCCCCGTACCCTCTTCAGTCCTCTCTGCTTGCTTGACTTTTGTCGCCTGGTTAAGTCATTGGAGGCTGCTGCTGGGCAGTCGGCAGTCGGTGGTGGAACCCTGCCACCGACTGCGGCCACTTCTCGCCAGCCACTTCACAACTTTGCGCGCTTATCTTAATTGTTGCTCGCATATTAATTTCGTACCTGCTGTGCTGACAACCAGGCCAGGCCAGGCCTGTGCCCCTGTGCTCCTCTCTCTCTCTCTTTGACTCTCTTGGAGTCGAAGTCGGAGTCGGTTCCTGTGCTCCAAGACGCGTTGTTATCTGCCCTGCCCCACTATGTATTTCCCATCCAATATAACACACACAACAGGCCAGTCCAGTCCCATCCAGTTATGTCCAGTCCAATCAGTGCTCCCATTCGATTCCCTCTGATGTCGCTTGTCTTACTTTATTGTTGACAAATTAATAGATTGTGTGGTCCATATTAACACGTTTACGTGTTGCGCTTCCTTCCGGCCACAAAACGAGGCATTAAAAATGCATGAGCAGCATTTCGTATCAAACACCGTACGGGGACCGTCCCCTCGCTCTGATTAGTAATGAAATGTGTCCGGTGCGACTTCAGAAAATTCAGAATATTAATGGATATCGACATCGACATTTCAGTTCATTTCATTTCATTTCATTTGGCTGCATTTTATAGCTGATTTTAATTACAACACCTGAGAAAGACGTTCGTTCAGTCAGTCGGTGACGCTGGGAGTGACGCTGGGAGCGCTGAGAGGTGCAGCAATGCCATGCCCGGAAGCAGACCAACGGATCCGTGATCCGATAGCCGCAGGTCCACACTCTTGTACATCATTTGTTTATCTCTTCACAATGATTGATTACGATTACGATTACGATTGTGTCGAGCCGAGTTCGAGTCCGATAAACGACTTGATTAGCAGCTGGACTAGTACTGGACGGCGTAGCCCCGGAGACGTGCTTATCGTCACCTTGGCTGGCGCCTATGAACGCAGCAACGTGCTCTTGCCGATCAAAATTAAAAAAACAACCCCCATAGGCCCCCAACCCCCCCTTAAGGGGTGGGGCGGTGAAAGTCGCCAACAATGTGCGTACATCGAATAGGAAATTGGATTGAGTGGGGAGAATATTCTATCAGTATAATCGTACTTTGGATATGCAATAAGACATGATATCGACTCGAGTCTGGAGTCTGGAGGAAGGATGAGATGATGAATACCAGGAAATAGCCAACCGGAGCAACTCCCTTAAGTGGCATTCGGTTTTCCTGAGACTCTTGCATAACTCTTTCTCAGTGCGGCAGCATACTAATCATTGTGGAGAAAAATAAATAGGAGAGAGGGTACCGTATGTACCTCGGTTCCCCATCCCCATCTTCCTCCCCGAACATCATTGCAAGTTGCAACACATCGAAAATGATCCGGCGATGATATGTGGATAATGGCTTTCTGTGCACCATCAACAACAGTTTATCTTGCCCTAACCTTCAACCTTTTATAGCGGCAATCAACGTGGATGTACGAGAGTACATCCCATCCCTCTGCCTCTGCCTCTGCCTCTACCTCAACCTCTACCCTTCACTCAGCTGTTCAACACCTTGGCGAACGCAGCTGTAGCTTAAGCTGTAGCTGGAGCGGAGCTGGAGACGGAGCCGTATCTGAAGTTGAGTCTTGGGGCATTTGGCAAACTAGAGACGGGCCGCCAAGAGTGTAGACAACTTAAATCAAAGTGCTAATTTTAAAATAACAACCCTGTAGACAGCCTAAACACACAGGCCAGCTCCAGCTCCAGCTACGGCCAACGAGTTGAGGAGAGAGACCTACCTCTACCTCTACCTCTACCTACCGCTACCCCTGCCTCTGCCACTGCCTCTGCCTCTTGGTTACCCTTCTCTTCGGGTCTCATATCGGAAAAACGTTTACGCGAAACTGCTTAACTAGCTGCCAACAACAACAGCAGCAACAGCAACAACAACAAAAGCACCACAGAAACGGGGCCCAACAATTGGAGAGACAAGATGAACGGCACGAAACAGGATGTTGGAACGTGGGGCAGACATTTGCAAAAGAAGAAACGGGTTACGGGTTAGAGGGGGGGTAGGGTCTTGGGAGGGAGGGAGCGATTCCTTTGCCATCCATGAGCGCTGATGTTGAGTTATCGCGGGTATATTAATTTTAGCTGCCGTTGATGGTTCCAGGGCTTCCAAAATAAAAGAAGACAACGAATATACTCGTACATACATATAAAAGGAGAACTCTTCGCACATTCACAGCTTCCTTTGCGGGCCGGCGCGCCGTCCCATCTCGTCCCATCCCATCTCGTCCCATCCCATCCCTTCCAGTCCGTTCGCTCATTCTAATTGACGAAAATCAGAGAAAAATACAAACAGAACAGGCTGGAAGGGGAGAGAGGAGAGAGGAGGAGAGAAGAGATCCTCAGTAAGGAAGATCTCGTTTTCGTCTGTTGGCTGAAAGCACGTAATTGTTTGCACATATTTCTGAAACACCAAGTTGGAGCCAATCTCGAATCGCTTGGCTCCTTGGTATGCGCTTCGTCTTCGCCTCATACTTGGCCGTTCTTAGAAAATTGCCGTCTTCCAGTTGGGACAGCGAATTGAAATGAAATGATGATCACCAGGCGCAGGCATCGGGCACGGGCACGGGCATTGGGCATGGCCATGGGCATTGGGCCTAACCTGGGGAGCATTCTCCCACCATTCAGCATCCACCATCCAGCATCCACCACCAATGACTTCCCACTCTCATCACGGTTTTTTCGGTGATTTTCACATTGAAATATTTCTCTCATTTGGGGCCAGTGCGAGAAATGCCACAGAGCCACAGAGCGGAGTGAGACGAAGGAGAAGGATCCAATATTTTTTATTTCCCTCTGTGTATGGTTTTATACCATTATGTATCTGTATCTGTATCTGTATAAACAATAAAACGAATATTTGTTTGCGTTGCTTTTGCTGTGTCTCTGTCTGTGGCTGTGTCTGTGGCTGGGGTCTCTGGTAGACTTGATTTATTATTGGGTAACAATTCATATGCCTTTATTGATATTTTTCAATTCCTGAACGTCCCAGCGCGTGTGAGACACAATAAATTTTGAAATAAATTGGATTTCTCAGTTTTAATCAGCCCAAACAGCAAAAATAAATATCAAGCAAAGGGCAGGGCCCATTGCGCTCTGATGACTCCAGTCCACTCCAGTCGCGTCCAGTCCAGTCCAGTCCAGGCTCCAAGACGCCACAAGTATACGCGCTGACAGTCGGATCGCCGATCGGAGATGGAGATCGTGTGTTGGCCGTTGCTCGCTGGCAGCTTCCACAGGCATCAGGCAGCATGCAGCATGAAGCATGCAGCAGGCAGCAGAAAAAAGCAGCCTCAGAAATGAAGCTGCCGCCTAGGTATGCTGGCGGCCACTTAAACGATGTGCAAAAATAACCCACGGGGGATGTGGTTTTCCTTTGCAGAAAGTCGCACTGAGGATGCCCTGCCCAGCAGGTGGGTCTTAGGGGGGAACATCATATGGTTTTCCAGACTAGATTGCAGATTCGAGATATTTTTGCTAGAAGAAATCATGTCTGAAATTCTTCTGGAACTTCTTTAGATGGAAAAGTAAGGAAACACTTTAATGAGGCCACGATCCACCGTCCACCATCGAGTGCCACTAATAGTGGATTACTATTATCGATGGAGGATGATAGCAGATCAGTGTTTGTCTTTGTTGTTATCATCTGAGATGCTGTTACCAACCACCTGTCTGATTAATTATACCCCTCGTATCCCATTTGCCATTGCTTATTAAAAGTGCGTTGCTTTGCGTCCTCGATGTTGACCGTCTGTCTATCTGTCCCCCCGTCCCTCCGTCCTTCTATCCTTGCCAGTGGCGGACAGTGGACGCGTCCGTGGGCTTTTTGGGTGCAAAAGCCGAGTGAAGAAGTGTAAAAATATGCTGCCAATGTTGCAATTTATTTATTTATTTTCCTATACCTTTTTGTTGCTGTACAAAAATGTACAGACAAGAAGCCAACACAAGGAGAGGTGCTTGCCGCTTGCCGCTTGCTGCATGCTGCCTGGTGTTGGTGTTGGTGTTTGTGGGGGGGTGTTGAGGAGGTTAGAGGAGCAGAGCAACGTGTGCACATTGTTTATTTCACACACTTATTCGGCCGCGGGCGCTACTGTGCAGCTCGCCTCCTGTGCCTCTCCCCACTCCCCACTCCCTCTGTGGGTTAGCTCCAGTTCTGTTAGCATTCCCAGTGCCCCATCCCGAGCTCGGATGGGTTCGCTTCACTGCTTCACTCTCCGAGCCCTCGTCTCAGACAGATTCCCAGCCAGAGTCCAAGCCAGAGCCAGGGCCAGAGCCAGGGCCAGGGCCAGGGCCCAGCAATTGGCTTGTCTTGTCGTACGTTTTCCTGCTAAGATTGGCGACGCCATGTAGTTAACGCGTTCGCACTTTCCTCCTGCCGTTGCTGATGCTGCTGCACACACACACACACACACATACACATACACAAACGTGGCGACTCGTGTCCAGTCCATTGAGTTTTCATGCCACGCAACTGCAAAACTGCAAACTGCAAACTGCAACTGCAGCGAAATTGGCTAAAAATGACACTCGTTTTCATCCGGCAAGCGGACAGCCGGAGGGGCTTCACTGTTCAAAAGAGAGAAGAAGTGCTGCTTATGCATATGGTATACATACAAACATACATACATACGTGTGGTGGAATGGGTAGAGGTGGGCTTGGGCATGATTTCTGATTGCCCATAAACACACAAAAGTATTGAGTTTTATCAGGCTTCGGGCTATATGGGAATGATGGTGGCTCATCGGACATCCAGGGACTTCCACTCCGAGGTTGGACATCCCATACGATATAGTCACCAGTTTACAACAACAGCAACGAGAAAACCCCCAGCAATTGGCCATTCTTTTGATAACCGGGGTTGGGGGCTGGCTTGGGGTTTCGCTTTCGTGCTGAAAAGTTGATTTGCTTTTGGCCTTTTTTTTTTGCTGGAAGGCTTCAAGGATTGTTAAAGCAATTGATGCAACTGCAACTGCAGAGAGAGAGAGACGCAAGGGAATGGAGTGGAGTGGGCCAAGGCTTAAATATGAATAGACTAAAATTTTATCAGTGCCATAAAAAAGGAAAGCCCGATAATGTTTTCTGAAAAAAAAGAGGAAATAATCTTGGTAATCCAGTGTGTTCTTAATTGGCTTAAGGATCGGATCGGATCGGATCGGATCTGTATTTGCTTATCTTTAGGAAATCTTAATCTTTATGGTCAGCATGCAGGAGAATTGGGTAGATAATACTGTAAAGTGTGGATACATTTTTCTTAATTTCGAATTGCCTCGCGGCTCGACTCTAACTCATTATTGATTACCAGAAGAAGTTGGATTACTATCGTGTAGCGACTTATAATTAGTGTTTACGATAGCCCTATCCAAGCCCTACCCCGTCTTCCCGCCCTCCCACCTTCCCGCCTTGACGAACAAGAAAAACATGACAGTTTTTCCCACCGGCCAAATGGAGTGGACTCCGATTCAGACACAGCCACAGACAGAGACAGAGACAGAGAGAGAGACAGAGACTCTGGTTGAAATACCCAAGGCATATCATGCCAACACCATCGATTTATGATGGTCTGTGGTCTCCTGGTCTCAACCCCTTTTGCATTCTGAGGAACACGGTAAGAGTATTTTAAGGTAGTTAGCCGTTTTGGTAACAGGGATTAAGATTAAGACCGGGTGCTGTTCTGTTCTCTCCTGTTCCGTTCTCTTCTGTTCTGTTCTGTTCTGTTCTCTGTGCTACATCAAATGGGTGTGAAAAACGCAAATTACAAAGAATTTCTTTTCTTGTTTGCTGGACGATGGGTATGGAATGGGTGTGGGTAGGGGTAGGGGTAGGGGATGGGTAGGGGATGGGTAGGGGGAGGCCCTCTAGCTAGCAACAGGAAACTTCTTGCCACATAGCTGCAGTCAGTCGAACTGGGCTGGAGATGGACATCATGGACAGACACTCGACTGACGACGGACGACGGACGACGGCAGCGACTAACTAACTAAGGGCGTGTCAGGTAAAGTCGTTCCCCGTTCCCGTTCCCTCTCCCTCCTCCCCTCCTTTTTCGACTGCAGCCTCATCCTCAGCGTCAGCGTCGTCAGAGTCGTGTAACTTTGAAATATGTTGAGCGTGGTGCGATAACTGGCCAAGTAACTACTTGTGGCTTGCTGGCTGAGGCTGAAGCTGGTGCTGTCTTTCTTGGCTAACTTGACCAACTGGAAACTATACGGCAACGGCAACGACAACGGCAATGGCAACAGTCTTTTGGCCAACCGAGTGGGGAGGCAAATGCATATGCATATTTTTTGCCATTTAAGCGGCATTTATGCAGCTTCGCGTGTTGACAAAAATTGTTGGCTGCTCGTAACTCAATCTCAATATTTCAGCGCCCCAGCCACAGCCACAGCACAGACCCAGCCCCAGCCCCAGTCGCAGTCGCAGTCCAAGTCCCAGCCAGACGGCTCAACGGAGCCGGGCAGAGCAGAGCAGAGCAGAGCAGAGCCAAGCGTTACATTAAAACGTGACTTCGACAGTAGCAGTTGAGGCCTCTGCAGCAGCAGCAGCAGCAGTGGCAGCCACAAAAACGCTGTACGTGCCCCAAACACCAGGAAGAGTCATCGTCATCGTTGTCGTCGTCGTCGTCGTTGCACTCCCATCGATGGCTGCTGTGTGACATTCGTTAAGCAAAATATGTGTCATCCTATGCCAGCAGCTGGCAATGGGGAGGGGGTAGGGAAATGTGCTGGGCCAATGGGTGGGGGATATTGGCTATCATGGCTATCCATGCCCCACACTCGTGGGCTGCATTTTCGCTAATCATATTTGCATTTCCAATGGCAGCCACTGCCCACCGATCCAAGGAATCTACAGAAGAAGTAGAGCAGCAGCCTAACTAAACATAAGAGTAGATGAACTAAAGGCTACTACGATGTGGTAGTACCTTCCTTTTGGAAAGAGTACAGGGTATCAGAGACGTGTGTCTTGGATTTCGGATATATAGGAAGAACTGGCATGAGCTTGAGCCTGGCTGATCTATTGGTTTTTCCTTTCCTTTCTTTCCTTTTTTTGCGTGGAAAACGTTTTACAAGCAGAACATATTTTCGTGGTCGATGTCTCGGCTACTCTTCTGCCCGCCTGCCCGCCTTGTCCGCCCTCCTTGCCTGCCTGCCTGCCATGGCTGATTGCATGCATATTAGCCAAGAGCTTCGGTGGAGAGACTGCAGCCAAAAAGTTGATCTGTGTTCTGTGGCATCAAAAGCTAGCGTTCCTCTGGCAGTGCCACCACTGCCACTGCCTCCGCCGCTGCCCCGTGGGTCTTGCATATTTTTGCTACTCTTTTGTTTTGTGGCAAAAGCGAAGCAGCCAACAAGACACGATTTTTAAAACGAAATCCATGTTCTTGAGCTGTACGTAGTACTACGAGCAGATCGCACTTTATTCTTTTCTCCCTCCTCCACTGCTCGCTCAATGGAGGGAATCTCGCAGAGAGAGAGAGACAGAGAGACAGAGAGAGAGATGTGCTGGGTGCTGGGTGGCGGTTATGGGGGGGGAAGGAGCGAGGCGAAGCGTTATTTATAAAACATGTTTGAAATGCAAAGCATGCGACACGACGAAGCTTTCATGCCCTATACACAAGTGCCGCATACTTGGAATCGCTCAAAGATTATTCAGTTTTTCCTCCTCAGCTGCTCAGCCGTTCAGCCATTCAGCCATTCGGGGATGCCTGGCTTGGTCTGGGGGGGATGGGACTCTTCCCAATCCAAATCCAAATCCGATTGTGAGTCCTAATCATCAACGGATCGTCGAGGCATTGTCTGTACTGGGCCAAACAGCCGATCTCGCAGAAGAAATTGTAATATTTTCCCATTTCTATATATCCATCGATATGGTGGTCGGACGTGGCCCAAAGGGCAACTCTGACTAACCAGAAAACTAACTGCTGCATCATTGAGCTAACCATTTTTGCATTTGGTGGCATTTTCAATGGTCTCATAACCCGGGGCCAGACAATGCCAGTCCTCGTCGCTGTCGTCGTCTGCCGCCTGGACGCCTGTACGTCCAGTGGTCCAGTGGTCCAGGAGGCTGTCTATGTGCGTAACAATTAAATCGTGTAGCTTCTTTTGCTGTCTGCACAATTTGGAAATGATCGGTTTGCCAGAATCCAGCCAAGTGCTGACGCTGAGGCAGAGGCTGAGGCAGAGGTGGGTGCTGTGCTCACAGGATGCTTGGATTCGGATTGGGATTGGGATTGCGTGGCCGATGCACCTAACTTCATCACGATCCGCGACATGGAAATAGTTGCACACACACACACAAACACACACACTCCTCCCCCAAAAAGGCGGCTTCGGCGGCGCTCTGTGCCTGTGCCTGGTCTGGGGTTGGGGTTGGGGCTGGGGCTGGGGCCTTCCTGGAGTGGGAAGCGTCACATCACGAAGTCGACGCCAACGGCAACCAGAAAGCGGTAACTGCAACTGCCACCGCCACCAGCTTGGTTGGCTGCCCCTCCCCCACCCCACCTCCAGCCTCTTCTGGCAGCATTCGAGGCGAGTTCTTGTGCTTTGCATATTTAGCAAACACATTCCCAGTGCTCGTAACGAAAAACGGTTTCATTGTTGCCGACAACAACATAAAAGCTTGCGCTCCTTTTGGTGGCCAACACAGACAGGGAGGGAGACACACACACACACACAGACACACACACTCAGACGGATAATAACAATCGACACAGCACAGCACAGCGCAGCACAGGCCAGAACAGACCACAGAGCTGGCTGGCTACCAAGGAGACCCGTTCAGGCCGGGCCGAGACCAGGCCGAGACCAGGCCGAGAGCAGGCCGGCCCAGACCAACCGACAAGAAAATAAGTTGAATAAAATTATTGTGAACACGTCTCGTTGATTTATTGTGAAATCGCGCATGAGTAATGATCGCATATTTGGGTATGTATGCTTGTTGTTTTATCCAAAGAGAAGGTCGCTTCTCGCTGGCTCCACATCCAGCTACAGCCACAGCTACAGCCACAGCTACAGCCACAGCTCCGACTCCGACTCCGGCTCTGGCTGTGGCTCCCCCACTCAGCTTCACTCCAGCTTGGACTCCACACTTGGACATAGAGGTTCCAAACGTCTCGATTGGGGGACAGTATAATTTTTTTGTGTGTTTCTTTTTTTTGGTTATTGCTCATTTTCGTATCGATGCGAGTCCGAGTACGAGTACGAGTACGAGACCGAGTACCGGTGTTTCTCTTGTTTACATTTTACCACGGCCTGTGTGCTCTCTATTGTTGCTCTAAATGGCATCGAATGAGTCGGAAATTTGTGTGTGCTGTCCTCCGGCTTCAGCTTCAGCTCCAGCTTCAGCTCCAGAAACAGTAACGTAACACATAGTCGTACAGCAATGCCATGCCTGGGATCCCCATTCGAAATTTCGGAGGCAGACAATGAAACATATTGATGGGCAGCTCCATGGATGGACGGGGAAGGCAACCTGGGAAGGGTCTGGTTTCAGTTTAATTAATCGGCCCTTATAATTGGCAGGTAACTAGCGAGAACACACCCACCCAAAAGTGGATATTCCGGCCGATCATTGCGTAACAATCAATGACGATGATGAGGCTGGTTCTGGAATGGTTCTTTCACTCCTTCCCCATTTTTTGGGCTCTGCCGTTGCTACGAGATTTTCGTTTGGTCACTGGATATTCCCGGGCTGCCAAGGAGATGCCATTATCTTGGGATAACGATTCTGTCTCGGAATGGTTCCACCTTGCTTAAGAAGCAAGTATAGACACCAGCAGATCGTTTTAAGTCCTGCAAAAACAGACAAACGAATCAATTCGGTGGGTTTCGTATTCGATTCGTTCGAATCAGCTTCTCAGCTTTCTCGTTACATCGAATCACTCGCTGAAAATGCACTGTACGATGCAGATATCATCATTTTTACTGATTTCTCTCGCTCACTATCTATTTGATTGAGAGAGAGAACGGAAAAGTCATTCGTTGAGATCCGAGTCTGCCTGAAGGCTGAAGGCAGGAGGGCACTCTCTTTCCCAGTGATGCTTAGCTTTCAAGGGCTGCATAATGAGGTTCTTGCTCTTCATGAAAATACATAGAGTACCTATAAGTATGCGATCTTAATGCCTTGGGCACGTGTTGCTTGGCAAAAACGGTCCGATTGGTTATATCATTCAGATATGTGCGAGTATTTACTTAACATTTTTCTTTCCGGGCAGCTTACCAAAGAAGTTAAGACGGGGCGAACGAGAAGAGACTGAAGCCACTGCCTTATACCACTCTTATATTCGAGTAGTACGCATGAGGCTGTTGTTGTTGTTGTTGTTGCTGTTGTTGATGTTGCTGTTGCTTTTACGGACCAAAACTGATGATCGCGTGCCAAATGTGCATGTTTATAAACATATTTCCCAGTGCCAGTGCCCCGCATTGGCCCCTGTTCGGGGTAGCTCTCGAATGGCCACTGGCCAACGGCCAATGGACTCCCCTCAGTAACTCGGGGTTGGCTGTCCCATTTGGATGATCTTGCATTTGATCAGTCGCTTTGTTGATTGCTTGAAACTTGTGTCCATGCAATAAAACACTCAAAATGCCAACTTTATTTTGGGTCAAAGCCGGCCAAACACGCAACGTTGCCTGCCGGATCTCGGATCTCTTGGATTGGTATTGGTATTGGTATTGGGACTGGGACTGGTATTGGGTGCCTGGGATGCGATAAACTTCTGGTTTGTTTTTTCGGTAACTTCTTCCCAATCCCTCCCCACCGCCTCCCCTTTTCCCTTGTAACTTAAATTGTCTGCGGGCAGGCAAAGAGAGATTGTGTACGGTACGGTACGAATATTGTTTCTTGGGTTTGACCTTTCTTTAAAGATTCAACAACAACAACAACAAAATATATGGTATATAAAATTCACACAAATTTATATAAAGTCAATGGGCATACAGAAACCTGTAGAAAATGGTTTATGAATTCCTCAAAACCACCTCCTAACCGAACTGAACCGAACTGAACTGAACTGAACCAAAACGACTACCAACTGTGCATTTTTTGAGTTTTGGAGGAACTTTGCGCCGCATGCGTCGCGCATATCTTTGACACAATCCGTGGCGCCCACCCGTTGTGCTCTCGATGGCAACCTTTTCTCTCCTCTCCGATCCCCACTCACCCGCCCCTCCTTTGATCTTCCACACCGATCTGATCTCCAATTAAATGAATTCATAATGAACAAAATTATTAGAGCCGAACCCGCTGCTCGAGAATGTGTGTGTGTAGCCCTGCACAGTGCCAATAGAGGCAGAGGCTGGCCTGCAATATTCGTTTGAACAGAACCTGCAACAACCACAAGCAACAACTCTACAAAGGCGTTGTGAATCAGTTCTGAAAAGACCAAGGGCCAGACCCAGACCAAGGCCCAGACCAAAGCCCAGACCCATAGAGAACGGAGAAGCCGAGGAGGATTAATAGCCGCGCTGACAGAGAAAATCCTGCGGTTGTAATTTTTATGACCCTTTTTCCTTTTGGATTTGTTCTGTTCTGTTCTGTTCGGTTTCTGTTCTGTTCTATTCTGTTGTCTTGTGGCATGATGGTCTTGTGTGCTGCAATTAGAGTTTTGTTCCCCATGAGGCGCAGCAGCATTAGAAGGCTGTTCCCAGTGTTCCTTACTTGGAAGAGGAGATGATCGTAAAAGAGTTTACAAGGAACTCTGCCCGCGGATCGGATCATTAGTAGTCGAGTGGTATATGGTGAATGGTGCATGGGTTATGTTATGGCTGGGCTGGTTAGGTTGGGTTGGGTTATTCGGTCGTAGATCATCGGATCAGGGAATCATTGGTCGGCTCTAAGGGCCTCAGCGTTGGCCTAATTAAGTCCGCAGACAATATGCAATGATCGGCCACTATTACTGCGAAGGATAGATCTATGGAAGATCTATGGCCAAAGTCAACAAACAGTTAAAGCAAGGTCAAAACGCAGCAGCATTTGTACCTGTGGAGGAAAGTATTTCCTGAATATACAGTATTGACTGGATTACCTACCGTTTGGGTATCATAAAAGGATCAGGAGCATATGATGGCTGCTATTAGCTGGCGATAATCCAAGTCCAAGTTAAAGGCATCTTTAGTTCGAGTTTGACACAACAACCCATTAGGGTTCCTTTGTAGTTTATAAACCAAAGGTGACCATAATCGATTGAGCAGACGGAGGATCCTCCAATCGATCTATTCAACATTCTGGTATCCCATTTTCGATCTCCCCTACTTCCTACAACCCCAAATGCATTAATCTAATATCTCTTACTGTGTACGCATGTGTGTGTGTGTGTGTATGCATGTGGAACAATATTTGTAGCTCAGAATCGAATGATAAATTATTTTTGGAGGCTTCTGACAGCGAACAAAGAATCTCTACCAAAAAGTCATGCCCATTGCAATTGGCCTGGAACACGTGTTTGTTTTGGCTTTCTGGTTCTTTCGTTTGGTTTTGGTTTTGGTTTTGCCTTTCCTTTCCATTGCATTCCTTTCCGTTCTCTAAATCACAGCTTTCACTCATGCGTGCAACAGTCTGGTCGGAGGCGCATGGTGCATGCGGCACAGTCGCAGCGAGTTGGGGGGGGAGGAAATGCGCATGCGCAGACGCAGACGCGGACGCAAATGTTGCATGGTCAGGTCAGGGACTAGGGCTACTACATAGATGTGTGCATGGGTCTGGGTCTGAGTCGGGGCCCCTACACTAACAACAGCAACAGCAACAACAACAACAACTACATGACATAGTGCCTGTCGTCTCATTAGGATTAGACCCACGTTATTTAATTGCATGTTAGAGATTCCTGCTTATTTATAATGAGTTAGTTAAATACACACACGCACCCGGTAACAGAAGTAACCGAAGTAACCAAAGGGAGGAACTGAATTGAACTGAACTGAAAGAGATGGAGAGCAAACGAGAGGGCTGTAGGGACACACTAAGAAGATGATTAATGGCTCTCTCCCTCTTCCTCTCTCTGTCGCTCTGTCTTGTTGTCCCTTGGCTCACGTTAGACCCGCCTAAACCAATTCCCTGGCTCGCTAACAGTTGTTGGTTTTCCACATGAATTTATTTACAAATAAAATTATAGCCTCAAAGTCAAGGCAACAACAACAATAACGAACGAGGGAGAACATTGTAGGGCCATTTAAACACCCCATAAACAATTTGCCATAATTTTGTTGGACGACATCGGCAGCGTCGTTGAACGTTGAACGTTGAAGACGGTGACGGAGACGTAGACGGCGCTCCCTCATTACAAAATGACGGCAAATTGCAATTTTCAGTACCGGCATGCCGATCCATCCCCATCCCCCATCCCACATACCCATACCATCCCATCTCAGAGTCAGAGTCAGAGTCTGAAAGCCCTCAATCCCTCGGTCCCTCTGTCGCACTGTCCAATTCCAGTAGCCACTGAACGATGGAACGATGTGACAATCAACGCGCACGTCCACGGCCTGATGTGATGTGATCTGATGTGATGAGTGCGTCTATCATATCGTCAACGTGCGTCGTCGTCATCGTCATCGTCACTGTCAACCGACAACATCATCATGCAGGAGCCAAGGTTGGCCAGCCAGCCAGACAGCTAGCCAGCCAGCCAGACAGCCGCTTGATCTTGATCAGCCTCTGGAAGCACCACCCCACCTCTCTCTCTCTCTCATCCACCAGCACAGTCGCAGTCTCAGCCGCAGCCACAGCCTCAGCCTCGGCTCATCATCGTCATCGAAATTGTCATGTCACGAAAGTTAGCTCCCAGCCCAGCTGCTCCTACTGTAACTGCTACTCTGCTGCTGCCACTGCTGCCACTGCTGCCAACTGCTGTGGCTGCCACTGCTCTCTGGCTGCTGGCCTGGACTGCGACTGCGACTGCGGCTGAGACTACGGGCGGCTTTAGCTTTATTGTGGTTCTCATTTTTTGTCAGTTGTTTGGCCCTTGCCCTTGCCACTGGGTATTCAACGATTTTTGATTGCATTTGTCATAGATATATACATACATATACATACATATGTATGTATGTCTCTCCACTAGATAGAGATTTGTATATTGAGTGAATCTATGTAGTTTTGAAATATTATTATCCTCTCTCTCTCTCTCCAGAGAGTGTGTTCAATTATTCGTCTTGTTTGGGCCGCACCCTTTGTGTGATCTCTCTCCGAAAGGATGTAATTGTTGGTGGAGTTGCTGACGGAGCCACCGCTACTGTTGCCGCAGATTTTGTCGCTTAAATGCCTTTTAAATGCAGCTCCCCACGGGAATATGCCGTCGCCAGTCTGACTGTCTCCTTGTTGTTGTTGTTGTTGTTGTTGTTGCTGTTGTTGCAGATTCTGCTGCTGCTGCTGCTGCTGCGGCTGCTGTTGACATTGTGATCAACGATAGCGGCCTGACAACTGATGGCAATCACTTGTCGCGCTTCAGATCATCCGCGATCTGAGGCAGAGAAAGGAGCAGAGGCAGAGGCAGACACAGAGGCTGAGGCAGAGGCAGAGGCTGACGCTGAGGCAGTAGTAGCCGCAGCATCATGCTGTTGCTTGTTGGCTGAATGTTGCCCCATGCCTTGACACAGATTTGTTGGCCAAAGTTGGCGACAACGTCGTCGCCTTTTTTGGTCCAGGCGTCTAAGCAAAGCCGTGCTGCTGCCAGCAGACTTTTGTAAAAGGATCCTCTCTGGCCTGGCTCCTTCTGCATTGCTGGATTGCTCGATGGCTGCCTGGTGCGGTGCTGTTGTTAGCCAATTGACAATTGACGCAAACATCAAAACTGTCTAATTAAAAACATTGCCACAATGCGTAACAGAAATCAATGGGAATTGGAAAGGGGCATGGGGGCATGTGGAATGGGGAATGCTGCCAAAGATGATGATACCGACAAAAGCATTTTGACTTTATGACATTTGAAGTTGGATCTGAGAACTCCGAGAGATGGGAATGGGGAGATGGGGGATGGAGATGGGGGATGAAGGGGGGAAAACAAGAGCGAAGCGAAGCGATGCAGCAGTTGCTATTTATTGTGTAATTTTTCTACCACTTTTTGTTGTCGGATCTCTTTTGCGTGGTACTGGCTTTGCTGGCTCTTCTGGCTGGCTCTTCTGGCTAAATTATGGACTCTACGTGGCGGACTATAAAACAACAATGATTCGTATAAATTGGAAACATTAAAAAAGCAATCAAAAATGTTTGGGCCAAGGCAACAACAGCAACAGTTTGCGGTCTTCTCGGGTCAGTTTAACCTGCGCTGGCTGGCGTGTTAACCTGTTGCCTCTCCATCGGAATGAAATTTCAGCTGGTGCAGCTTCACACGAAACGAATGTTGGGGAAACTCGATCTCGAGCTGAGAGATGGAGATGGAGATGGAGATGATGATGATGATGACGATTGAGCGGCGATCGAGATGTGTGCTGCGGCGTCGATGGGGCAACAAGCAACAGGCAACAGGCAACCTCACTCAACATTTTAGCCTTAACGCCTTGACGGAGAGGCAACAACAATACCCGTCGATTGTTAATCAGTTAGATATAAAACAAAATAAAGAACAACAACAAAAAGAAAGAAAATGAAAGAAAAAAAAAAACGAAAAAGAATCTTCACCCAAAAAGCAAACCGAAAAAAAAGAACAACGAAATCTCATCGCGTATCTACGACATGTTAATGATGTTTCTCCCAATTCCAACTCCAAATCCAACTCCATCGAAACACACACACACACAGAGAGAGGGAAAAGTTTGCTTTGTTGAGAGAGGCCCATAGTTCCTAGAAGTTCGGTGAAGTCGCCTGCGCTCTCGATTGATGTTATTTATGTGAAATGTCTGTGAAATTATTACCCTTTTCCCCATTCCCATTCCCATTTCCATTCCCATTCCCATTCCAGGCCGGGCAACAGAATTTATTTTATTTCGTTTGAGTTTTACTCACTTTTAATTAGGAACCCACCAACAGAAAACTCGTAGATGGAGCAGGCGGCGGCGGAGGAGGCGACAGACGAGGGGGAGACAGACGAGGGGGAGAATAAAAAACATGGTAATTTAATCTGGCAGAGATCCAAGGCTGATCTCAATCTCGACTCACTTTGACCACTCATCAAGTGGTCTTTGAGATCGACTTTAAAATGCGATTCGTGTTGATTGTCTCGGTATTTTGGTATTTCGGAGATAGTTATGGCTGCGATTGTTATCGCAACAGATTTGACGCTCTTATGTAATACGGTCTTTGGTCTTTCGGTTTCTTTTTTTTTATTGCATTTAGTTGCAAATAGATGACATACATACATACATAGTAAGGCAAAGTAAATGCATCCTTCGGACCGCATAGAACTGAAACCCTAGATCTAACCAACTAGTTCGATTCGATATGGGAAACGCTTTTAAATTTATAATGAGAAATTCCTGTTCAAATTTGTTATTATGTTAATTCACTTTGAGTATACGAAAATTGGTAGCTGGGTGCTATCGTTACGAGTATCTATAAATTAAAAGACAATTTGGTCCACAGTTTAGATACGAGTTGTTTGGATAAAGAGTTTGGATACTCGGTCAGAGTATCAGTTGGATAAGTAATTGTTTATTCTGGTTTTGTTTTCGTTCTTGAAAGTATTTTAATTGTTTTTCTGTTCATCAAGATACCGATCGACAAACAGTTAACAAATTTAATAGATATAATATTTAATATAGTCTAAATAGTATTAATAAATAGTATATATGTGCAGGATGAATATTGGGGTGTTTAAAGAGAGCGAAATAGTTTGGGTGTTATTTAAAGATCCCGGCTTTAAGGTCTACATTCGAAAGAGAGAATGAATCTTTTTCCAGTTTGATTGAAACGAATGGACCTCCGACTAATTCCAATCTAGCGTCTAACAGAAGCCAAAAACATTTGCCATTTGCCATTGTTCTCTTCTCTGTGGCTGAAGGAGGGGTGTGTGGTGTGTGGGGGTTTCCGCTTCCTTTCTTTCTGCAAAGAAAAAAGAAGAAAAAAACCAGCTTTATGAATGGAAATACGGCCAAAGAATTGTGTCTGGTCTCCGTCATTTGCCATTAAAATGAGTTGACTTATAGTAATTTGACTAATTCCAATGGATTGCATGAATCAACCATGGACCATGGACTGACTGGACTGCTTATGCTAATTCGCAGGGGGGCAGGGTCCCCCAGGCAGGTCGAGCCAATTGTTATACAATACAGAGAACGCCCCAGCAATGTGGTAGGCTCTTTGCTTTTTTGCTTTTTAATAGACAGAACTAGTTTCTTATTTCTTCTTATTTCATATTTATTATGAGATGGTCTGGGCTGGTGGCTGGGCCGTTCGTTATTGCTAGTTTGCATAAGTATGTACATATCTATAGCATATACCATATGCACATACCTATGTACATACATAGGTAGACAGGAGTAAGAGGTATGCTGATGTATGTTGGCTTCGATTCAAGGTTGTCTGGCTGTCTTTCCGTTCGTCGTCCGTTGTTTGTTCATCAAATTATATAGGGCCCGAGAGCAGGACGGCTGGCTACCGACTACCTTCCTTCTTTGCATTGAGTATCCTTTCCATTCG
Organism: Drosophila azteca; assembly: GCA_005876895.1. Lineage (NCBI taxonomy): Eukaryota > Metazoa > Arthropoda > Insecta > Diptera > Drosophilidae > Drosophila > Drosophila azteca. Next base: position 3,755,202 of record VCKU01000014.1, on the reverse strand, counting down.
CTTGCCCTCTGGCACAATTCAATTGGAACTTCTCTCCCGACTACCCCCCGACTGCCCGGACTCCCCGACTGCCTACTCTCTGGAGTGTTCTTTCGTTGTTGTTTGCCCTTGCTCGTGTCCATGTCCATGCGTCTTACGTCGCCTTGTCTATGGTCTTTTTGCTGTGCGTCCAGTCGGAACGCAACAGTCGATCTGCCTCCCCCCTCCCCTTCTGTACGAGCATTACCTCCTGTCTCCTGTCTCGTGCTGCCAACTTTTTGGAGAGCGTTGTAGGCAAACACTCGCGAATAAAAATATCCATAAGCTCTTGAGCTTCTCGCCTGGCTCAGTGTTCGGCCTGGACTTGGGTTCGGGTTCGGGTTCGGTGTCTCTGCATCTCTGTCTCTGTGTGTGTCGTGCAACAAGTCGGACAACCACTTTGACTGCGAAACTCGAACGCGGACACAGACACAGACACAGACTCGGACTTGGACTTGGACACACTGCTGCGGAGGCAGCTGCAACGCGTTTCGATTAGTTGCCACAACGCGGCGGCTGTCTGTCAGTCAGTTCACTCAAGACCTAACCCGTCTCGACTCCAGGTTGAGACTTGACAACAAGCAAGAAGCTTGAGTGCGCTGCTCTCTGCCAGCGCCATACCCTGTACTCGTACCCCGTACTCGTACAGCTCTCAATGCTTATAGGTAATACTCTAGCCCGTTACGTGACTCTGTGAAAGTTCAATATACCCTTCTACTCATATGGTGGCTACAGGGTGTCGAAAGCGAAGCAAACGCTGACTGCGGACCGACTGCGGACGGACGTCTCTGCTGACGCTGTCTTGTTAATTTTTTGAGCTATTTATTTTGATGTTTTCGCTTTTACGCTCTCGTTAAGTCGCCCAGACGCAATGCCAAAGTTCTTTAGTGACTGCCGAAGAGGGAGACAGCAAGTCAGAAGAAGAATGGGAGAGAAGGAGAGAAGCTAATATTCTGCTGACCGTCGCGAATCTGCCAGGGTGAGTGGGCAGAGCGGAAGAGAGAGAGAGTGCGAGAGCGGGTGCGGGAGCGAGCGTCGGCAGCAGCAGCGTTGCCGAGCTTCGTTTGTGTGTGCAGCGTTGCATCACGAGATAGTTACGAGAGATATGCATACGAAATTGGAAATGCTAATTAATATGTTTTGCACAGTAGATACGATGCGATATCCACGACATCCTCGCTGCCGCGGCCGCGGCTCCTCTCTGTTTACATAAGCGTTAACTGCACACAACACCCACACTTACACACACACACTCACACACACATACACACACTGAGAACCTCTGGGAGATTATTAAATTAATTTTTATTAGGCGTCAAGCCATAAAGAACAGCAACACAGCTGAGCCGACGACACTGGCGATGACTCCTTAGATGGACGACGGACGTCTGGATGGAACGGAATGGATTGGACTGGACTGGAATGGAATGAAGTGAAATGAATGAGGGAATGAAGCCAGTCAGGGCAGTGAATGAATGAATGGCAAGCTCACATGACAACGCGCTATAATTAAGAACAATGGCAACTTATTCAACGACGGAGTCGGAGCGGGAGCCGAGCGAGATGTGCCAGAGTTGATTTGTCAGCGGTGCTCGGTTCTTTCTTTTGACACTTGATGGATTCCATTTCCGTGACATGTCATCGGCAGGGAATGTACGATTAGAATCGTAATTGCAAGAAACCGAGTGGCATGCCCCGGCCAGGCAGTGAGTACAGTGAGTACAGGGTTGGTACATACTTATATGGAAAGTTGCAGAGAGAATTTGTACCTTAAAATGTTCGTAGGACAGGTAGGGGCTCCAAGTTTTTCACCATTCTTTCGATCAGCAGCAATGATATTAGTTACAGGATTCTGGCAACGGAAATGTTTGTGGGATTAGCTAATGTCTCGCTGGGTTATGCAAGGTCGGACGGACACTGGCAGGGGCACCTGTGTTGCACAATAAAAGGAAACCCAAAAAAGAAGAAAAAGGAAGTAGGCCCTCAAAGATCTTCCCAAGAGATGGCAACAGATGAATTCAATCTGCCAATAGTGATCTCCTTCGCTAACCAACTCTCAAGAGTTTCCATTTACCAATCCACTGTACGCCGGGGTCATTGTCTTTGGACAAATACCCGCAAAAAAAAAAAGGAGAAAAAAAAGCAATTCCAATTACAAGACAACAAACGAAATTTTCGCAAGCAGTGGCAGCTGGCAGAAATATATCGGCTACGGGTATCTACAAAAGAATCATGGCCCATGACTCACAGAGCGACTGTGACCCAATGAGCAATGTGCACAGCACCCACAATGTGCACAGAGAGAGAGAGAGAGCGAGGGAGGGAGAGCGATACAAGACAAACGAAACAATTACAAAGAAATATAATTTGCGCAAAATGAAAGAGAAACGAGAACGATCAGTCATCGTAGGGAAATGTTGCCTCAACTTCCCCCTGCACACAGCACACTGCACACTGCAAACGACTCGACTCGACTAATCTAATCAAATCAAATCAAATCAATGCTGGTAGGACCGCCTCTCGTCTATGGTTACCTAACCGGAGGCTCTCTCTCTCTCTCTGTCTCGCTCTGTCTGCTATCCCTTACGATACTCGTAGAATGTGCAATCCGTAAGCCTATTCAGGCTCTGCCAGGCACTTCCTGGCTTACACCAACTGGCCTGATCGATCGATCCAACGATAAAGAACATCATAAAGCGGAGACCAGAAAGAAGAAAGATGAAAGAAAGGTACAAGGCAGGAACAAACAATTGAGCGAGGATTGTAACAAAATCCTAGCCGAAAGATATCGCTACAGCAACAGCAACAGCACCAACACCAATCTGTTTACTCGAGCAGCTGGAAAGGAGTAGGGGCAGAGCAGGGCAGGACAAAGGCAGGGACAGGGAGAGGTAGAGAGCGACCCCTGGCAAGACCAAGATGTTTGCACGGTCAACTTTCAACACAATTTGTAGGCTACCTGTAGTTTGCTCAAACGGAGGCTGGGTTGGGTGCGGGTTTCTTGAGAACAGCCAGATCCATCCCATCCCATCCCATCTAAAGAAGCTGCTGGGCTAACTGGCTGACTGATACGCATCGCCTGGGATGTGTTTGGTTAATCAGCACCTGTCCCAACGACTCAACGGGCGTCGTCGTCGTCGTCGACAGGTACAACACAGTGCACTGAGCTCTGCTCTTCTTTGCTTTAATCGCTGGGATTCCAAACATTTTGGGAAAGTTTGAAAGTGCGGTTACAGCATATGGGCCGATCATGCAAAAATATCTGATTCAAGGCACAGACAGGGCAGAGCAGGGCAGAGCAGAGCAGACCCAACTGGAACTCCATATGGAGCTCAGGCCGTTGTTCCTAACCAAAGAATAATGAGTAAGACTCAAATCCCAGATCTCCCTTCGATCTCGATTGCCCAGCCGGTCCCAAGGCAACAAAAAAACACAGAAAACCAAAACCAAATAAGAACTCATCTGGACTTTGGGTTACCCTCTACTCATTAACCTCATTTGTATTGTATGTATAGAATCTCTTCTATTAATGAGTGCCTTATGATCTAGAATACAGAATCTAGATGTGGATCAAGAATATTTATGTATTCCCCATTGGATTGTGCAATAGTTTCTTCTACTATTTGCATAAATCGCCATAAGCTTGATATACCCTTTGCACTTTACGCGGACGGGTAAGGGGTATTAGAAAACCGAAAAAAACCAACTGTTGCGGTAGCTTTTGCTCTCATAAATCAAGAAAAATCAGTAATTTTTTGTTGTCTGCAAATACGTACTATGTGTGTGTGTGTGTGTGTGGCTGATCGCTTATATCAAACTGACATTGGCTGAATTAACAATTGATTTCAATAATTTTTTATGATTATTGCATTTTTCCTTGGGTTTCAAAGCGAGTAAAGTAAAGCCGATCGCGCAATTCAGCAAACTCATTCGCATTCGCTCTCTCCTTGCTCAGAGAGAGCGCGAAGAGAGAGAGCGAAGAGTGAGCACGCAAGCACTCAATGAGCACGCACACAACAGCAGCGCAGCGGAGCATCGAGAGAACCGAAGCGAGGCGCGAAGAGAGAAGCGAGGCAAGAACTAGAGCGAGCGATGGGTGCAATCGGCGGTGCAAGCGGCGGGGAGCGGGTAAACAAACAAAACTATGCAATGCAAACGCAACGCATAATGGCACAGTGGGCTGAATACTATCGAATGGTGTGGCAAGGTGTCCTACTGTGTGTGGGTTTGCACAAGCAACTGGACAACTGGACAGATGGAAAGCGGCGGGACAGAGGAAGTGAGATCGATGGATAGGCAGGTGATATTTGCTTAGAGATTACGCACCTTCTTGCAGAAGGGCACATTAAGCAGATCTTATTTCGCAACAAAAACAGCGATGGGCAGGTAAAGATAAAGATAAAGGGAAAAAGATAAAGATAAAGGGGAAAATAAATTGAAAACTAGTACTTTTTTAGTTATGAAAAAACTCCGTTTTATTAATATCCAAAAGGAGTATAACCACAAAAGTATACTAGTATATCGTAAATAAAAAAGTCGTATTTAAATTTAATTATTCCAATTCCAATTTGGCATTAAGTGAAAATTTAAAGCAAGTGTCCTTAAATTAGAGTAGAATTTTTGTATATTTTTAATTCAATCGTTTCTTTTGTATGCCGTTTTGGCGTTGTGTAAGAATAGCTAATATTCCGCTTAACTGATGTACAGAAAACACATTTTTAAATAATATTTCAGTTGTATGCAAACATGCATTGAAAAATATCCGTAAAATGTACAAATCCAAATATTCCCGAGATATTTCTTCGATGTACGAATGCACAAGGAATACTAAGGAATTGCTAATTTGATTATCCTTATAATTTGGCATACCGTAACCTTGACCAGCTTACCACTGTCTGTGCCACACTGTGCTGCTCAGTGTGTCTCCCCCTGCTGACGGTTTCGTTGAGCGTCAAAGCAGCAGGCAAACAATCCCAAAGATACATTGACACTCGTCACACCGGTTATACGAGTTTCTCCCGGCTGAATTGAGTTACTTTTCATATTCAGCAGCTGAGAGAGAGAGAGAGCGAGAGCGCTCTCTCAGCGATATCAATTCTCACTCATCCGCCAGATACAAGAAAATACTCATACGTCGCTGCCGTCTGATGTACTGATGTGCTCGCTGGCCGCTCCGGGAGCGATCAATTGAAAAACTGACTTCGAGCCGAGCGGACGCGCGTTGTCGGAGTAGAAGAGATCGAAAGAAGAAGAAGAAGAAGCAGTCGCGGCATGAACTAGAATCGAGTGCTTGAAAGTTTTTTTTTTTGAATGAAATTTATCAAAACTAGACGCTCTATATCGCCCCCCCACTTGGATTACGGTCGAACGCGAGAGCAACAACGAAAAATAGAAAGAAATCAAATGAAAATAGAAATATAAATAAAAAGGCGAGAAACCCAGAAAAGAAAATTGAATTAGATAAATCGCCGAGGAAAATTCTGATGTGTTGATGTGAGTGCTGTGCTCGGCCCTCGGAGGCGATTGTGCAAAGATCTATATAAAAATAGAGAAAACGCCAACTGTAAAAATCCCATACAAAATGGGCCACACATAATCGGGAGCCCAAAGACCAAAACCACCAAAATCCCCCCACACAACCAGATAATCAACATCCCAGGTTGAGTCACTATCCAGGGGACCCACTACCATCCATCCATCCATCCATCCATCCATACACACACACACAATGCTGGCCACCAGCCACATGCTCTACGTCCTCATCGCCAGCTGCGTGATGCCCATCTTTGGGGCCGCCCTGAGCAAGACGGTTCTGTACCAGGCCCCGGACGAGTGCCGCTGGTCCGGCGGCGGGGAGCACGACATCACCCTGGTGTGCCACCTCCGGACGATCAACTCGGAGCTGGAGAACACCAATTTCAGCGTGATCCAGCCGCACAATACGGTGCGCTTGAGGCTGGAGTGCAACGATGCCCTGTTCTTCCAGAGCAGCCTCAGTCCGGACAGCTTTCGGTCGCTGGTGGAGCTCAGGGATCTCACCATTGAGTACTGCAAGCTGGGCAACCTGACCGACGGCTCCTTCCGGGGTCTGCACGAGCTGCGCAACCTCACCATCCGCACGCACAACGGGGACTGGTCCACCATGTCCCTGGAGATGGCATCCAACAGCTTCGTGGACTTCAGGCAGCTGGAGAGGCTGGACCTGAGCCTGAACAACATCTGGCTGATACCCGACGGCATGGTCTGCCCGCTGAAGTCGCTGCAGCACCTCAACGCCTCCTACAACAAGATCCAAGACATCAGCAACTTCTACTTCAGCGCCTCGCTGAGCTCGCGGAAGGCGCGGGTGTGCGGCTCGACGCTGCAGAGCCTCGACCTGAGCGCCAACAAGATGGTCAGTCTGCCGTCGGCCATGTTGTCGGCTCTGGGGCGGCTGACCCACTTGAACATGGCACGCAACAGCATGAGCTTTCTGGCGGACCGGGCCTTCGAGGGTCTCGTCTCGCTGCGTGTCGTGGACCTGTCCGCGAACCGACTGACCTCGCTGCCCCCCGAGCTCTTCTCGGAGACCAAGCAGCTGCAGGAGATCCACCTGAGGAACAATTCGATCAACGTGCTGGCGCCCGGCATCTTCGGGGAGCTGGCCGAGCTGCTGGTCCTCGATTTGGCCAGCAACGAGCTGAACTCCCAGTGGATCAACGCGGCCACATTCGTGGGCCTGAAGCGGCTCATGACGCTGGACCTGTCGGCCAACAAGATCAGCCGCCTGGAGTCGCACATCTTCCGGCCGCTGGCCAGCCTGCAGATCCTCAAGCTCGAGGAGAACTACATCGATCAGCTGCCGGCGGGCATCTTCGCGGACCTCACCAACCTGCACACGCTTATCCTGTCCAACAACCGGATCTCGGTTATCGAGCAGCGTACTCTGCAGGGCCTGAACAACCTGCTGGTGCTCTCCCTGGACTACAACCGCATTAATCGGCTGGACCAGCGATCCTTGATCAACTGCAGCCAGCTGCAGGACCTCCACCTGAATGACAACAAGCTGCAGGCGGTCCCGGAGGCCCTGCTGCACGTGCCGCTGCTCAAGACCCTGGACGTGGGTGAGAACATGATCGGCCAGATCGAGAACACGAGCATCACCCAGCTAGAGAATCTGTACGGCCTGCGCATGACGGAGAACTCGCTGACGCACATCCGACGCGGGGTCTTCGACCGGATGAGCTCCCTGCAGATCCTGAATCTGTCCGGCAACAAGCTGAAGACCATTGAGGCCGGCTCGCTGCAGAGGAACACCCAGCTGCAGGCCATCCGGCTGGACGGCAACCAGCTAAAGTCGATCGCAGGCCTCTTCACCGAGCTGCCCAATCTGGTGTGGCTGAACATATCGGGGAATCGGCTGGAGAAGTTCGACTACTCGCACATACCCATCGGGCTGCAGTGGCTGGACGTGCGGGCCAACAGGATCACACAGCTGGGCAACTACTTCGAGATCGAGAGCGAGCTGAGCCTGAGCACCTTCGACGCCAGCTACAATCTGCTGACGGAGATCACGGCCAGCTCGATACCCAACAGCGTGGAGGTGCTCTATCTGAACGACAATCAGATCGGCAAGATCCAGCCCTACACGTTCTTCAAGAAGCCCAATCTCACCCGTGTCGATCTCGTGCGCAACAAGCTGACGACACTCGAGCCGAACGCACTGCGGCTCTCGCCGATCGCCGAGGACCGCGAGATACCCGAGTTCTACATCGGGCACAATGCGTACGAGTGCGATTGCAATCTGGACTGGCTGCAGAAGATCAATCGCGAGTCACGCACCCAGCCCCAGCTCATGGACCTCGACCAGATCTACTGCAAGCTGTCGTATGCGCGCGGCGCCACCCATGTCTCCCTCATCGAGGCCAAGTCGAACGACTTCCTATGCAAATACGAGTCGCACTGCTTCGCCCTGTGCCACTGCTGCGACTTCCAGGCCTGCGACTGCAAGATGGAGTGCCCCGACCGCTGCTCCTGCTACCACGACCAGTCGTGGACCTCGAACGTGGTCGACTGCAGTCGCGCCTCCTACGAGCACGCGCTGCCCTCGCACATACCCATGGACGCCACGCAGCTCTACCTGGACGGCAACAACTTCAAGGAGCTGCAGAGCCACGCCTTCATCGGCCGCAAGCGCCTAAAGGTGCTCCATCTGAACCACTCGCGGATCGAGATCCTGCACAATCGCACATTCTACGGGCTCCTGGAGCTGGAGGTGCTGCAGCTGCAGAGCAACCAGCTGAAGGTGCTCAATGGCAACGAGTTCCAGGGCCTGGACAACCTCCAGGAGCTCTACTTGCAGCACAACGCGATAGCCACCATAGACACGCTCACCTTCACGCACCTGTACCACCTGAAGATCCTGCGCCTGGACCACAACGCCATCGGCTCGTTCGCCGTGTGGAACTTCCTGCCCAGCTACCTCAACGAGCTGCACCTGGCCGGCAATCACTGGAGCTGCAACTGCGAGTTCATCGACAAGCTGCGGGACTACATAAGTCGCCACGACTACGTCGTGGACCGTCCGAAGCTGCGCTGCGAGTCGGGCGGCAACAGCACCCAGCAGATGGCCATATATGCTGGCACGGACTCCGCCCTGCCCGTCGTGCAGTGCAGCCAGACCCTGCCCCTGGGGCTGGACAACAGCTACAACTTTGCCGAGCAGGCGGGCGGCGAGGGCGGAGCCCTGTCCGGCAACATGACGTCCACGAAGATGATACTCAATCAGCCGCCCAAGCAGGACTACATCCCCATTCTGGTGGCCATACTGACGGCCTTCATCTTCATCATGATCTGCACGCTGCTGGTGTTCATCTTCCGGCAGGAGATGCGCGTCTGGTGCCACTCGCGGTTCGGGGTGCGGCTCTTCTACAACGGCCAGAAGGATGTGGACAAGAACGAGCGCGAGAAGCTCTTCGACGCCTTCATTTCGTACTCCTCCAAGGACGAGCTGTTCGTCAACGAGGAGCTGGCCCCAATGCTGGAAATGGGTGAGCACCGCTACAAACTCTGCCTGCACCAGCGGGACTTCCCTGTGGGCGGCTACCTGCCCGAAACCATTGTCCAGGCCATCGACAGCAGCCGGCGCACCATCATGGTCGTCAGCGAGAACTTCATCAAGTCGGAGTGGTGTCGCTTCGAGTTTAAGTCCGCCCATCAGTCGGTGCTGCGGGACCGCCGTCGTCGCCTCATCGTCATTGTGCTCGGTGAGGTGCCCCAGAAGGAGCTGGACCCCGATCTGCGCCTCTATCTGAAGACCAACACCTATCTGCAGTGGGGCGACAAGCTCTTCTGGCAGAAGCTGCGCTTCGCCCTGCCAGACGTCTCGTCTGCCGCCCAGCGCTCCGTTGCCGGGCAGTCCTGCCACGTGCCCATCAACCATGCTGCCTACCACCATCATCACCATGTGCACCAGCAGGCCCTTCCGCTGCCCCTGCCCCATCCCCACTCCCATCCCGGCCACCATCATCAGCAGCAGCAGCAGCAGCAGCAACAGCAGCAGCAGTTCATGCTTCCGCCTCCCCCCCAGCAGCCCGGCAGCTTTCGTCGCCAGCCGTCGATACATCAGCAGCAGCAGCAGCAGCAACAGCAGCAGCAGCAGCAGGCAGCCTTGCTGATGGGCGGAGTGCAGGTGGGTGGACCTGCCCCACCCCAGATGATTCCCCTGGCGGGTGGAATCCAGCAGCAGAGTCTGCCGCTGCCACCAACGCAGCCCACGCCGGCTTCGCGCAATCTGCACATGTGAGTGGGTGTGGGTGTGTGTGTGGGAGACATAGAAAGAGATAGCTATAGTACGAGTATAGAGAAACTTGGAGAAATTACTGGTGATGAGAACTGGAAGCGAGAGAGAATAATCCTACTAGAGCTAATACTATTTACTGGGTTCCATTTACGTCTTGTTTTCTAATGGGTTCGAGCCACAGAAATCTCAAAAAAGGTACTGAAAGATGCTCCTTGGAGTGAACAAAACACACAAAAAAAGTGATTGTAGAATGGCCCCACCTTACTGACAGACGGACGGATCTATCTGTATTAAAACTGGTTAAAATTTCCTGGAGTGGAGTTACACAGGAGGCTCTGGAATGAAATGGGAATTGCATTCAATATGCAAATGCTAGCATTTAGCGATAAAAGCCTAGTTACCGGCTGGAATAGAAAAAGTAAGAGAAAATTGAGTGCGGAGAGCAAGGAGCAATAGCAACAGCAATAGCAAGAGTGCAACAGCAACAGCAACATGCAACAGCTAGACAACAACAAAAGACAACAGTAAAATGCCAAGCGTCTCTGAGGCAGTCCGTCCCCCAAGCCAATTGTTGTTCTCTGGCCCTGGCCTCGGTTCTTGGTTCTTGGTTCTTGGTTCTCGGTTCAGTTCTGTTCTGTTTTCTTACGGCCAGCTATTTTCAGTTTCCTGGCTCGTAGCTAGATTCAGAAAATTGATGTTGCATGCAGCACAGGCACAAGCACACACCAGCAAAAACTAGAACCACAACAACAACAACAACAACAGCAACCAGTCAGTCAGAAGCAGCAGCAACAAAAGCGGCTACACAGCCACATAGCCACACAGCCAATACCCAAAAGTGTGTGTGTGTTTCCCTTAGCCTTCTCTCCTTTATTTTGTTCCGTCTCCACCATTTTCCATTTTCTCTCTGTTTGCAACGCTCGCTGCTTAGTTCATCTTAACTGCTGCATTTTGCCATAACAAGCTCAACGTGTGTACAAAATATCCATGCATCTGTAGCTGCACTGGCACAAGGGGCCTCCCAGGCCTGCATCTGTATCTGTATCTGTACCTGTCCGTCTCAGTCCCAGAGTCTGGGAGTCGCTGAGTGTGCAGCGGAGAAAATAGGCAACGCAAAACATCACAGAATTCATGTCTGGCCAAAAGAAATTGTAACAAAAGCAGGGCCAGGGCCAGAGCCAGGGCCAGGGCAGCCAGTTCTCTCAGACATCAGACATCAGAGGACACACAGAGGAAGCCAGACCCAGCCAGACCCAGCCAGACCAGGCCAAGACCGTCTAGAAACAGTTGTTATTCCTCTCGTAGGCAGCAGCCCCGGCAGCTGGCTTGAAATTGGGTTTCTTTTTGGGTCGCAATTACATGTGCTAATCAATGACAGGGAAAGGGAGGGCACAGACGGGGCAGAGGAGGGAGAAATGCAACAAATTTCAGTACGTGGGATACAGATAAAGATACACAATTGTTGGGGGTGGGGGCGGGGGATAAGAATCAGAAACATGTGTGGAGAGCAGCTCTTTACCCCTCCCCCACTCAATCCCTCCTTAAAAGCTCTTCAGGTCACGCAATGTCTAGATTTGATTAGAAATCAAAGAACAGTTTTTTTCTGTTTGCTCCATGCTAGTCAAAGATTTTAAAGAAGAGGAGGACGAGGTAGAAACTGGCCGCTCTCGCAGTCACAAATGTTGAATCCAATTCGAGTTCGAATTTGCTGGAGGAAAACCCCAATTTGTGACCTTGCTGGCAGAAGAAGTTGTCCTCCAATCTGTTTTCCCCAGAAAGAAAGAAAGAACACAAGAAAAAACAAGAACCAAACAGAAATCGAGTGGGTGGAGAGAGATCAGCACGTGTGCTGGGCTGTTCTCTGCTGTTCTGTGCTGTTTTTGGCCCCCAAAGTTGTGCCGAAGCCAACATCAGAGATAGCCACAAAGGAGGAAAAAAAAGAGAAATACTACACTACACTACAGAGCCGAATGGAAGCGATTAAAATCTACCTTGTTTGCCGTTGTTTGTTACGCCTGTTTCCTGTTTCACTCACTCTCTCTCTCTCTCTCTCACTCCATCCACCTACGACCATCTCTGATTCCACTCCAATTGAAAACTGCATTCCAAAAACAAAGAAAAAAAAACCAGAAAACAGAGAACAGAAAACTAGTTAACACAGCAACAAAAACAACTGCAGTAGAGTGTTCTCTAGTAGGATTCCCCCCCCCATTCGGTTTATCGGTTTCAATCGAAATCGAAATCGAAATTTGTACATATTTAGACCTTATTCGTTTAATCATTGTGATATTTTTTTTGTTTTATCCCTAAGCTCTAATTTATATTTATGCGATTACCACATTTCCTACCAATCAACAATTGTATGTTTGTATGTATATTTCAAGGAAACTTATCCTCATTAGATACATAGATCTAGACCGTAAGTTGATAGCCGAAAAACGAAATCGAAAACGAAATCCGAATCCATATCTTTATCCACCCCGCCTACAACAAATACAGCCATATTAATTCTACTAAATTGAGAAAGTATTGTAAATATTTAAAAAATGACAAAAAAAAAACAAACAACTGACTGTATGAAGAAAAAAATAAATAATAATTTTAATATGAATAATGAAATGCGAAAAGAACAAACATAGGTCGACTGATTACATGTGTATAGTACTATATATATAGGTATATATAAATATGCATTACATTTTAAGTACGATTTACTCGCCTATTGTTGTTAATACTTTTTAGTAATTAAATCACAAACAAAAAACAGAAAGCAAATGTATGTATTTTTTTTTTATATTAATTTTATGTTTTATTTTTTTTTTTTGTTAGTTTATAGGTAAAATATGAATTGAAAAATTAAAACTGATACACAAATATATAAACGAGAAAAAATTGATAATTAATACCCGTGTGTTTTTTTTTTATTCAATCAACTTCAGTCATCTGCCGCATAGCCTTGCCGCATTGCCGCATTGCCACATTGCTCATTTATCTTTTTCAGAATACACACATACACACACACATACATGTGTATGTATCTATTTGTTATTATTATAATTATTGTGTGCTGATAAGCCACAAAACTGCGAGTAGTATAGTATCTTGCCTTGACATTTAATACACTTTCGGGGCGGATTCCAATGCCAGTGTGGGATTTTGCTTGGCTCTGGTTTTCGCCTATGTCAGCGGCGGTGTTCTATGGTGTTCTATTACACAGCGCGAACAAATTTGCAACATACATACATACATAAGTGGCACAGCTCCACTTCAAAGATGGATGGATTCTTTGGCGGAAAAAGTGTTCTGCCTACCCTCGCCACACGCAAAGGCAGAGGCAAACCCATCCATCCCACGATTGCTCCATTTGAATTAATTTTAAGCACAAATAAACCCTCTTCTACCTCTGCGTCTGCCACTCCGCTCCACTCCATCTTCATATTTTGCCAGCCTAAGATGCGACAATATCTTCCCATGCATATTTTATAGATACACACACACACACACACATATAGCAATCGTATCTCTCTTTTTGGTATCGTTTACGAGTATTTCTGTTATTGCTGTTGTTGGTATTTTCATTCTGGTGAATGGGAAGATGAGGAGGAGAGGAGAGCCCACTGCGATAGCCATGTACATATTTCGCTGATTCCGCTGGCCTGGTCTGGCCTGGCCTGGTCTCAAAAAAACACTTCAGCCTCAGCTCTCTCGAAATGAATGAATAATTTTTATGATCAATTAAATGCGCAATAAAATTGATGGGGGCCCCCACCAAAACATAAATTCACATTGCTTAAATTAGCAAATTTTACAATCAATCATTAGCGAGCCAACGAGCTAGCCAACAGCCTTTGATGTGCAACGACCTGGGAAAGAGACAGAGCAGAGCAGAGATATATACATAGAGGGAGAGGGAGATACAGATAGAGAACTGTACCGAGTATCTTGTAGACTGGAGAAGTTCAAGCTCGGGCTAAACCTTTTTCAATATCATCGTTTTTTTTTTTCGTTCGATTCTTTACGGTTCGGGGTGGGGGGAAATTGGTAAGACTTTTGCGGAAAAAGAAAGAAACACGTCAAATATAAAAAAAACTTTTCCTTGCTTTTACTTTCTCTTGGTACCCACTGGCCCGGCCCTACTCTTGGCCTGCTGTCCTTTTTTTTTGAGTTTTTTTTATCAATTTCGCCTGTGGGATTTGTTATAAAGTAACGGAAGAGTTAAGGTGGTGGCGGTGGTGGAATGAGGCGGTGAGAGCCGGGGCAGACTTTGCCAATCCACGAGGCAAACTTTCAATTGAATTTGTATACACTTTCAGAGGGTAGTACTGCAGTTTCAGTCCCGCTGCTGGCAACTGCCTCCAAAAGGAGGCATTGCCGATACTTAGACTTTAGTGCAACAATTATCCAGCACTGGCAAATAGTCCTGCCACTGGGAAACAGTATATTGGCTTTGTTTCTTAAGACTTTTGGACCTACATAGGTGGTACTGCCCTTAGGAGCACCTGACCATCAAGAGTATCACAAATATCGGCTCCCGAAGCAGCCATTGCTCTTTTCTCTTGTTGTTCTGCTTCAGTGCGGTTAAGGAAAGTTTAGAGGCCTTCTTCTCTTGTGCCGGGGTGGGTGGGGTAAGCCTTCTGTTTTGGGCGATGCTGCGTTGCTGCTTTGCTGTCGCTGTCTATCATTTGGCAAACGCAAAACAAAACAAAACAAAGGCAATCGGCATTAATATTTCGGGTTACAAGTCAGTTTAGTGTCGAAAAACGGCCTTTTATTTATAGATTGCCGCAATCTGCCAGAACTTTCCCCTATATATACATATGTACGTTTGCAGGTCTTACCAAAGGTACGGCACGGATCTGGATTACCTGGCAAGGTAATTTGTTTGATTATTTTTTACAGATTTCATTTTACCAACTATTTTAGGTGTTCCATCAAAGAAGTCGTACAGTTTTCCACATAATAAAAAGAAAGATAAATCTAGATAGGAAATCTGGTATATGCCTTGTTTTAGGCGTACCCTTGTAGCCGGTGAACCGCTCCTGGCTGCGCATTTCAATCGCACCGACAACCGAAAACCGAACCTACATCAAATCTGCTCCGACTGCAGCTTAGAACTTTTTATTCGCCCCCTGTTTTGCAGAGGGGGGTTCGAAGGGGGCTCCTGGGCTCAAAGTCAAATCAAAGTACTTTGCCCCATCCAGGGCTTGGTGCTAATGCCTAAACCATCAGTCTGAACTTTTTACCATCCATCAAAGGGATACTCGAGCAGGAAAGGGAAAGCGAAAGGGAAAGGTGCTGGAGAGGGAGAGGGAGACCTTGCCAAAATAGAAATCAATCGAAGAATTATAAATCAGCCACAGGCCCAACGGTACATTCGGCCCATTCAGCACACGAATCTTGTATATGTATGTATGTATGTATTTTCGATGTGCATCTTGGCAGACCGTCAATTAGGTATTCCCCTGCCCCACCTCGCCAATCATTGCACCCACCAATTGCCTCATTAGACTCCAAATGAATCGAGAGTCACAGAGCAGAATGGCATCCAATAGTCCGGCCTGGTCCCAGTCCGTGTCCCGTTCCGTAGTGCCTGCTCCGCTCTGGCTGTGTATAAATAAATATGCTTTTATTGGAAGACGACTACAACTGTTTGCAATAAAAGCAACATTTTTCTTAATTTCCATTTCTTGCTAATTTACCAGCCATAAATTGCCCGCCCGTCCACCGTCCACCGTCGACCGTCCACCGTCGACCGTCTACCCCGTGGGCAGTAGTGGCACACTAGGGGTGTTTGTGGTTGGTGGTGGCTGGTGCAGAGAAGAGTACAGGACTGGAGGGAGAGGTAGATTACCGAACCGAACCGTACAAAGAGCAGAACCGATCCGCTTCGATTCGATTCGATTCGATCCGAAACAAACGAATCCACGGTAGACACATAAAATTGACTACAAATTATTGCACATTGTCAAAACAACATTGGTTTGCAATTTTCTCGCTTCAACGCAGATGCAAAGAGATAGTCACCAGGTAGTAGGATCGGATCATATCGGATCTGAAAGAATCGCTGAAAGAGTATTGGATTGGAGGCAGGAGTACTTGCGGTTTGCTATCAATTGAATTGGTAATCCATGGTATACTATAAGTAGAAGTAGATTCTTGACTCCCTAAAGCTGCAATATAGTATCTATAGCATGTCTACCCCATAGAGCATCCATCTATCGGCCAAAGAATCTAAACATTTCTACAGTTACAGTTTTACGGTTAATTTGAGCTCAGATGCGACTGTGAAATGTGAAATGGCAAATGGGCTTAGGTTTATCCTCGTCATAATCATCACCATATCCAATATGATTATTGGAAGAGGATAGGTACGTACGTATGAGTGTATGTATGTCTGTATGTATGTATGTACGTGGAAGAGACGACATTGACATATTGCTGGCCGATTAATGAGCCCACAAGAATGGGCCTGGCCATGATCTGGCCGGGACTGGTCGTTGCGTTGATGGTTTTCATTGAAATAAATGACAGACACTGGCCTGTTGACGCACGCGTTGAGGGAATATTTGATACCCTGCATAAATAATAATCATTTTTTACTTCCCCCTGTCGATGCGATGTTCCAGCATCACTTTTGGGGACTCCGACTTGACTCTGCCACAGACGGGAGATGCAAACGGAGACGCAGCAGCAGCAGCAGCCGCAGCAGCAGCCTCAGACTTTGGCTGCCTTGCATAAAAGCAAATTTGTATGCGTTTATCTTATCGCGATCACGTTGCATCTGCGAATGGCTGGAGTCCTCTTGCAGACACGTAAGTTTCACGTATTTTCATGCACGATTAAAGCCTTAATTTCGAGCCAAGAAACTGGACAACCGAGAGAACTTCCACAGATACGAGTATCTGCTGCTCCTAATTAATGGTTTTGCATCGGCTGCTTATCGCGCCGGACGCATCGGGATCGTCTTCGTCCTGGTCCTCGAGCAGGGGCCATGGACTGGGGCAGAAGGGTTTCCCCTGACCAACATCAGCAGCAGCATCAGCATCTCTTGTCTGAGCTTTGCTTTGCTAAGTGTTCGGCTGGGATCTACCTTGGCGGCACCTGATCAAGGAAAAGAGATCCGATCCGACTCCAGTCGTCTTCCGTCTTCAGTCTTCAGTCTGCGGTCTTCGGTCTTCAGTCAGCGTAAAATATTTAATATTTTTTCGCAGATTTTGTTTTTGTTTTTGTTTTTTTTTTTGTGGCTGCACTTCGTCTCCAGTTCGCAGCGACTTTTATGAGCTGTAGCATTGCACATTATTGATAATTCCGATATGAGCATTGAACACCGCACGGCAGAGGATCCGATTTGGGGCCGATGGTATTTGCAGGGGTGTTGTCAAGGCAAAATGCCTCGGACTCGCACTCGGATGCTGTCGGACGCTGTCGGACGCTGTTCGGCCTCCAGCCTTCTCTGATAAGGCGACATTGTCTGGGGTGTTGCGGGTCTTGCGATAACCATCGAATGGTAGTAAAGAGAAAGCACGGACAGAAGGCAGACAAGGCTGAGATGGCGGAGAAGGCGGGGAAGGAGATTTTCAGATTCGACCTCGACGTTTTAGCGCTCGATTGGCCCAGTGGAATTTGTGATCGTGAGCGAATTTTGTTTTTCTTTATGCGAGTGGAGATGGTCACACACAGCTCTGAGAGATAACGTTCTTGGGGGTAGTATTATTTTGGGTATTGCTTTGGGACATACATAAGTGTGTATATGTATAATTAGTCTGTTGTATATTGGAATGGATTGGAAAATACTTCAACTTTGTATCATCTTTTAGGTGGAATAATCGTTAACGAAATGATACGGCTTTTCCCCAGCGACTTAATTGTCCGTCTCCATCCCCCTTCCCTTCTGGACAACAAGATCTCGTTGGCGGTTCGGTTGTTTGGCTGACTCATTCGGCCTCCACAACAATTGATTGGCTTTCGAGGGTGACCATAAAACCCAATTCATTTAGCCATAATGTTGACACCAAAATGCAGTTAACAGCTTTAAATTTTAACTGGAATTTACGTAAAGCGTCTCTCACTCTCTCTCTCTCTCTCACTCTCTCTCTTTCGCTGTATTCCATTTAATTTCGTGTCGCGTTTGTTTTTTTGTTTCGTTAGGCCAGCGGAATGCACAGAAACTTGGCTCAAACTGGCACTGGGCACTGGCAGTGGTAAGATCCGTTGGCCAGTGTTCGAATTCGGCACGATCAAGCATCGCGATCAGCGATCACCGATCACCGATCAACGTTCGTTCTCAGATGAGACCAGGCCAGACCTCACCTCTGCCTTCCATCTGAAGTTTTGTTTCTTTATTTTATTTTGTTTTTTTTTTTGCGTTAACATTTTAATTGATCGCTTTCAGTTATAAACAAGTTGGCTTTTGATTTATGAGCGCGTGCGTGCAGCGACAGAGAAAAAATTCAATGCGTTTTAGGCCAGAGCTGAAAGCTGAGAGCCAAGAAGCGACTTGGTTGGGTCTGGCCTGGCCTGGACTGATGGGTTTCTTTTGGTCATCATCATCATGATCATCCTCATCACCATCACCATCATCAGGGGAGTCGTTGGGATGATCATGATTGGTTCGGTTCGGTTTTGGTTTTGGGATTTTGGCTTTTGGTCTCAGTTTATGTAAATGAACGGCGGGCTCTTTCAATAGCTGTTGATGATGTTGTGCCGCGGCGACAATGTCTCTATTTCTCTAATTTCGTATTGGAGTAAGCTCCGCCATCCCTCATCGCCTCTGGGTCCCAGTATCATCGGACAGAGCAGAGCTGATTTTTAATATTATTTGTCTAACGGTCACGAGCATTTTGGCTTCGGCTTTGGCTTCAGCTTCGGCTTTAGCCGGGCCTTTGTCTGTGGTTAAACTTCAAAAATTGTGTGTAAGAATTTCCCGCATCGTTTAAACCCATCCAATGTTGTTGCTGTTTCGTTGGGCCCCACTGACAAGCAAATAAATCACAGACAGAGGCCCAAACCCAAACCCAGTCTCAGTCTCAGTCACAGTCTCAGGTTTGGTTTTGAATAACCATCTACATCAACGGTGAAATATCTTTACATTTCTACCTCCCTCCCTGCCGCCCCTCTCTCTCTGCTCTCTCTCTCTCTCTCAATCTCTCTGAAAAGAAGAGGCGACAAATGTATTTGTTTTATCAGCTATTGTTGTTACCAAAAGGTTTATTTTCGGTTTTTGTCGATGTGAACTTCACTTTCTTCTTCACACGATCCGAGAAAAAAATGTTTGTTGAAAACGAACAAGCTTAAAAAAACAACATACATAGCTTGAAAGATTTCACTTTATTTAATGAATGGTAGTGTGTGTGTGTGTGGGGTAGGGGGGTGGGGGAGGCTTTTTGCGGTTCCAGAGTGATGTCAGCTCTGCAATAAATCAACGCATATTCCCTACCAATGAGTCAGCCTTGGATGCGGAGTCCCAGTCAAAATCCAATGTCCAACCAAATGAGATCTGTTCGTTAGCATCTCAGTGGAGAGGAGGAGATCGCCCCACCCCGCCTGGACCCACCATTCCTTTCGTTTCGTTTCGTTTCGATTTGATTCGATTCAATTCGCTTCGATTTGTTTATAGAAAAACAAACACTTGGCGGCTAGGGTACTTTGGGTACTTGGGAGCTGGACTTGGTAGCTGGCTTTTGCTGGCCATCCGCAGACGGCAGACGGCAGCCGGCAGTCCAGTGTCCGTTACGTTACTCATGGCTGGCTAAGTGGGTCGTGACTTTTCAAAATGCAAACGTGTCGTAGTCGTCGCATCTCTGCCATCGAGCTGTGCATTGCTTAGTTGGGTTACTTATGGGTAGTCCCCAGACCCCAGACCCCAGTGCCAGTCCCCTCCCCGACCACCCCACTCACTCTTTCACTCTCTCTCCCTCTCCCTCTCTCTCTCTCTTGTTAGATAGAAGAAGCACAGTCAGAGTCAAAATTGGAACCCAAATCCAGACCCAAAGCGCACACGTACGGAGTACGTAATGAAATTCTTACCTCAAATAGCACTTAACTCCAGTTTAAAACGAGCCAAAAGTGAATGGTACTGACCCCAAACCGTTGCACGTTTGTCTTAACACTTTGTTGTTTGGTTTGTTTATTTTTTTGTTTCGGCCTTTTCTCTCTCTCTCTCTCTCTATCTCTCTCTGTTTTTTTTTTGTTTTGTTTTCTAGCGGGCTCTCTTTTATTTTTTTCTCTTTTTTTTTGGGGCCAAAATAGAAAAGTTTGGCGCGCTGCAAATGGGTGGAGGGGAGGCCAGGGGGGTAGCCGAAGCCCAGAAAATTTGTTTAATTGAATTGAATGTATGAAAAGTCAGCGGACAAGTCAATGCAGTTGTTTGAATTAGAGTCTGGGTTAGCAGAGGTTGGGTGGTGGGGTGGCGGATTGGGGGGCGACCCAACATGCGAGCTCATTTAAAGTGGAAGTCATGAAGGAGGCCGAAAAACGGACACGGGCACGGGCACGGCGGACTCGAGCCCGATCACCGATCACCGAAATCGCGATGCCACTCCGCTCCGCTCTGCTCCGCTCCAATCCGCACCGATCCTCGATCCTCGATCACGGTCATGTTCAAGATCAAGAGTTGGCTGTGCCTGTGCCTGATCATGGCTTTGGTCTTTTGAACTGCGGATCAACGGTTGGTTACTTGTACGAGTACTATACGATTTTTGAGTTTTGTCGCATGACAATTAAATGCTTAAATGAATGGCACAACACACGATCGGCGATCGGCGATCGGTGATCGGTGATCAGCGATCTGTGATCAGCGATCAACTATTTCACTGTTAACCGTTCATTTCAGCCAGTTCAGGTACAGTTCAGGCCGTCGTCATTCATCACTGGATGGAATGGAAATATTTGTCGAGGATCATTTTAGAAAGCAAATTATAGATGATCCTTGAGTCATGAACTTTCGAAAGCTGACAGAAGAATGAACAGTGTCCAATCCCTCCCATCCCCCCAGCATCCGCAGAGCCCCCCTTGCACTTCTCTCAAGACACACATGAGATTCGTGGTGAATATTTGTTGAGAAATTTGATGGTGATCAATTTATATGATAATCAGCAAATGATCTCTAGTTTGCATCAACTTAATATAGCAGTATTATGATAATATGGCATCAAATGTTGATCCGAACGACAGAAAGTCTTTGATATGTACATGTGTTGTAGGCTGGTCGGATCGATAAACATAATTATGCAAATCCAGATGGTGATTCAATGGCACACGGAGAGATGTGATCTAGCAGGCCAGATGGAACACCTGATACCGATATAAAATGAAAATGAAAATGCTGCTCCAACGAGTTCCGCTCCGGGCAAAAATAATTTATGAAGTTTATGACAAATATGATGACGGTCTAGGGCAATACGTGATTCTCTTTGATTCCAATATGGGACTGGGAACTGGGGACTGGTGACTGGTACTGGGACATTGCCATTGTCTCTTCTCTTCTCTTGTCTTGTCTTCTCTTCTCTTCTCTTGACTGGCACTGGTAGTGGGTACTGAGACGAGTCCAAGAGTACGACGGACGCACATTTTTGAATGAAAAACGAAAACAATGCCATTTACAAGACACTTAACGAGATGTCGAGTGAAAGCCAAAACGCTCTCGGTTGTTACTGTTTTCGATGGACGACGACGAATGGAGCAGCCAGCTATCTACAGATGGAGACTGTCGGACTGGGCACCTGAACTGGGTACTGGCTATTGGGATCTCCTCCTGATGCGATATGATGTGAGGCCATTCGCTGATGCTGATGCTGCGGCTGAGGCTGTGGCTGGTTGCTGGTTGCTATTGCTGTTTCTGATGACGATGATGATGACGCCGCATGTGTATGGAGTGTATGGAGTGTATGGAGTGGCATGGAGTCGACGGGATTGGATTGGAGTGAAGGCAACAGCTCTGGTCTGGCACACAACGCACACACATTGCGGTGTGGTGCGGTGCGGTGTGGTGCGGTGTAGTGCGGTGGAGTGGAGTGGACAAAGTGACGTGGCTTGTTTTGGCATACAAGTGCACTTCACTTGAGTTTCGAGTCCAATCTAAAGAAGCACAAGTGAGCGTAGACTTTCGGTCTAGTGTCTCCTCTAGCCACTCTTGACGCTTTTTTCGCTTTGGATTGGATTGGGATCTTTTCTTTTTGGTTGTTTTTTTTTTCTTTTACTTCTTTCTAATGACAGGCAAACAAACAGACCTGCAGATCTGTAGACAGAGGCTACTGCTGCCTACTCCCCACATACTTTCTCATGAATTTGTTGTCAGCGCTGGCAGAGTGTGTACAACAAATCGAGAGAGAAGAGACAGAGAGACAGTCTGCAATGGAACAGAAAGAGACGGAGGAGGAATAAAAGATTTATGGCCAACCATTCACCAATTGTTCAAAAACGTTTTAGGTCGAGTGGAGAGTGGGAAGAATGGGGAGAGAGTGGAGAGAGGAGCAGCGGTAGCGGCAGTGGCAGGAGCTGAAGCAGAAGCTATTGGCCTAGGCGACAACTAGGACAAAGCTAGCTGTTTTTGGTCACATGATTCAAATTATACATAAATGCAATGCCATTTTCCAGAATAAATGAAAATTTAAATGTGCAGACACACACACACACACACATGCAGAGCAGATACTCCTCGTATGTATGTAGATACATACTTACGCTCGCAGGAAAACAGGTTAAATGGTTAACAAGGCAGCGAACAAACGAGACCGAAGTAGAGGAAGAGTCGAACCGAACGTCAGGTATGGGTATGGGTATGGGTATGGGTATGGCTATGGGCATGACATGGGATTTGGTATCCTCCTCCTCTCTCTCTCTCTCTTTGGGCTCTGGGAGAAGACTCAGACGCATGCGCGTTGACCGCCCGCTGCGCGTACACATTCTGAGAACTTTCCACTTCAATTAATAACTAATTTGATGTGTGCCGCACGGATCGCAGTGCGTTTTATCGATTTGGACAGCGATCAGCATTTGGAGCACCAGCTACAGCTACAGCAGCTCCAGCTCCAGCTACAGCTCCAGCTACAGCTACAGCACAAGGAGGAGGGATCTTCCCGGAGCCTCTTAGATGTTTGTTCGCTCATTCGATTTGTGTTTGCCTGAAGTTTCGATTCGAAATTCGAAATTGATTGAGAAGGGTCTAGGCGATATGTGACAGTGAATATATATACATATGTATGTATGTATCTACTATATGTATGTGTGTGTGTGTGTGTGTGAAAGAAGGGAAGACGGGAGGCGTGAGAAGGCATTAGCATGAGAGATTATCTATAGAAATGATTGCTGGATTCCTGGATTGCTAGATGGCTTGGCCATAGGACAGGTTACGACACAGCAACGGGACATTCGTTCATTCAAAAATGTAATTCGATTTGTGGCTGACTCTGAATGGCCTTTCAGTTCGGATTAGAAACCATCGCCCTCGAGTCTGGGAAAACTAGGAGGATTCACAGTTGTTCCGCTGCACTTCCGGGAGTTCCATAGAGTATATGCATTGGGTTTTTGTTTTGCTTACTGCGAACTAGAAAGAGGATCGATTCAGGTTTATATTTCTGAATTTCACTCTAAGAAATGCTGAACGGAAGTATCAAGCCACCAATAAATATTGAACATTTACTCAAATAATAAACAATTCAATATTCTATGATCCATCTAACATTGGCAGTGGAATGGGAGAAGTACAGCGAACACAGCAGTGCAGAGCAGAGCATTCAACTCGAAATCTCGAATCAATTTGGCATATAATAATTATGGCTTATTGTATTCGTATTCGCATTCGTATTCGTATTAGGGATGTGAATGTGAATGCATGTGGCATGTGGTCTGTGGTTTCGGTTTTCCGTTTTCGCTGCATTCGAATACAATTTCTGGCTGTGATGGCTGCTGTAGTACGAACTACGAACTTATCGTACCGCCTGCCGTGCCGGTGAAAATAAATCAAGGTCTAAATACCCAAAGCCGAAGCCGAAGTTGAGGCAGAGGCTGAAGCTGAAGCTGAAGTTTAGGCCCCCATCCGCAAAAATGCCTTTGCGTTCGCTTTTCTGCTTTTCTGCTTTTTTGCACTGCAACACTTCAACAATAAATAACCAAGTCATATTTTTCACCTTCGTTCCCGTTGCTGTTGCTGCTGTTGTTGTTGTTGTTGCTGTTGCTGTTGAGTCACTTCCTGGTTTTTCAACCCACTGAAAGGGGCTGAGTCTGGGGGAGTGCTGGGCACATTAACGAGCATATTACCTACTATCTCGCCAGACTAGAGAAATATGCAAAACTGTTGACCGTTCCGACTCTGACTCCAGCTCGGAGTCAGAGCTAGAGCTCCATAGCTACATAGCTGCATAGCTCTATTGCTGTTGCCAGAGTCGAGAGTCGAGAGTCGAGAGCTGCAAATCATTAACATCTCTTCCAGAAAGCAAACCACCACGAACATATTTTGCACGTGACCTTATTTCCCCCGCACTGTCAGAATTGCTCGGATGCAGATGCAGCTTTGGCTTTGGCTTTGGCTTTGGTTGAGGCTGAGGCCGAATCCTGCAAGTTCGTTGGTTCGTTGTGGGGGCTGGGGCTGGGGGGATGCTTAGGGGATGGGTGCCGTAGAGCTGGGGATCTTGCGGTTGGGGCAACATCATTTTTCGATCACGTTTTAAGTGTCTTGCGCCTTCGTCGTAGTCTGACTCTGACTCGTCGTCGTCGTCGTCTTGGTCGTCGTCTTCGTCTTGGTCGTCGTCTTGGTCGTCGTTTCCTAGGCAAGTTAAATGATTTAAAACCAACAACAAAAAATATCGTGCCAAGTGCTGCATATTGCACGTAGATCTAAGCCGAGACCAGGGCTCCTCCCTCATGATCCCCTCCTTGCCTCGGCGGCAGTCACTCAATCCGTTAGACGTCGGAGGCCACGTAGCTGTGACTGCGCTGATTGCTGACTATCGACTGCACTGAGAGAAACGATTTCAACTAACCCGTTTGAAGAGTACTCTACACTGAAGGAAAGTCAGGGAAAAGCTACATAATAGAAACAAATAGACAGATATTTCATTTAAATACTCAATGTGTGTACTTTTCATCGGAAACTGAACTGTGCGGTGCACTGAAAAATACTTACATACAAGCTGTACCAACTATTTTCTCTCAGTGAAACTTTACTCCCTGTCTAACAATTTTTTTAGGTTTTTTTTTAGTTTTTTTGGACGCGCTGACTAACAACAGTTCAAGCGCGTCATACTCTTCGCCAAGCACCCCCAACGCCAGGCCCCCGACCCCTGCGAGACCCTCTGTTGCCCCCCTCCCCCCTCTTTGTAGGAGCAGTGACTAAACTGCATTATCACGCCTCTCCATTGCATTATTGGCAGCGCCTTCCTCCGTGGCTCCTTCGCCTCTCCCCCCACAACCGCCACCACCGCCAGGTTTCAGGCGATCGCTAGGTTAAGGTAAAAACAAGACAGCCCAAGACCCAAGAGTTCCAGTGCCCGATCGGGTCCCCGTTCCCTGTTGCCCGTCCCCGCTCCGGCTATCGATCCTAACTACATACTTTGGCCGCTAAGCAGGCAGAAAAATATATGTCCGACAGATGCGATGCGCATACTTACTACGATTCGTTGCGCTGCTCACAGTTAGGTGTCTACTTAAGCAAGAAATCAAAGATACACAACAACAAAACAGCAAACAGCAAACAGCACAAATACAAGAAAAAAATCATCAAAAAGCTATAGAGGGAGACACAGAGAGAGCAGTAGAGAGAGAGTGAGAAGAGGGGAGGCTGACTGGCTGACTGGCTGGCTGACTGGCATCTGCATCTCTGACTATAAACCGCAAGTTAACCGAAAAAAATGACGTGGCAAATAAAACAGAGCGAAGTCGCAGGAAGGCTGCGCGCTGCTGCTGAGGAGTGCGAGTGAGCCGAGGGGAGTTCTGGGAGGGGTGGAATGGTGAGAAAAGGGTACTCAAAACTGGACATTGAGGATTCGTCTTTCACTGCCTGAATTTCATTGTGTGGCGTGAATGTTATGGAAATTTGTTGCATACAGGAAAACTACAACGAAAAAAACATAAAAACAGAAACAAGAATTGCACGAAACTATTCTCAGAGAGAGAGGGAGAGAGTGGACCGGACGGGGAGGGGGTGAAGTGGACGTTCATTTTGATTTTCACACCACAGAAACGAAAGCCATCTTTCCATTTTTCCACTGGTCTGGCCTTCTGCGGCAATTGGTCGCGAGTGACAGCTTTATTGGATTCCGATTCCGATTCCGAAGAGCTATTTAGCTGCAAGAATGCTGGGAAGAAAATGATTTGTCAGCTCCGAGTATGAGGAGGGATGGGGTGGTGTTGGGGTGGGGGAAAGAGAGTTTCAGTTTGAGTTTGAGAGGAGAGGTGGAACAGGTATATGGCATCCATCCGCCTAATGCATTTTTCCATTCAATAAGTTGGATTTAAGTTTTCTTTCCGCTGATTACAATTGGTTTAGCCAGCCGCTGATTGATTGAGAGATTGAGGGGACGGTGCAGGACGGTGCGGTGCGGTGCGGTACGGACTCTGTCTCTGTCTCAAGGAGAGGCGAGGACGAGGACGCGAGGGTGAGGCTCTTGAAGAGCTCAATTTGATGATGATGAAGATGAGTGGAGTGTGGTGCAGTGTAGGGCAGTGCAGAGGAGTGTTGTGGAGTGGAGTGGAGGAGACAAGTCCTTTAGTTCAAGACTTTTCAAGCACTTGGCAGAAGATTTCATGTGATTGTTATTTATTTTTGCCTCCACTCAAGTGGATAATATCTGAGGTAGGCAAGGCTCCTTCCACCGATGGAAACTTTGAAGTTTCACCCACAAAGTGCAGATTCCACCCACCCAATCTATTCATTCGCTTTTCGATATCCCACAAATCCAGTAGAAATGATACCATTCCCTTTATTAAGAGTTCCTTCTTGGAGGGACGGTCTTCAATCCCGGGTCGGTATTTTGTGTGACGATCGTGTTACCAAATTGCTTTTCTCAGGCGATTAAATTGCAAGTGTTAATCCTTGTGGTAAGCCCATTGTGAAATTGAATTTCTGACAGAGCTGTCTCCTGCGTTGAGCTGCTGCCCTCGACCTCGACCCCCTGCTAATTTGTGCCATTTCCTCAATCAACTCTCGGTGACCTCCGATCGCATTGTTAACACTTATCCCAAAACGCCAGAGAGAAGGTGTCTGGTAGCGACTGCCGCTGCTGCTGCTGCTGCACATCCTTCAAGGCTGTTAAATCAATTTACACTACACCGCAAATCGAGCCGCTCCCTTCGGCCCTTCCCTCCCTCCGTCTGGTCTGTCTCCTGTCTGGCATAACTCTGTCTTTCGTCTTCGATCGTTAAGCTCCTGTCCCCCAATCGTCGTCCTCCTGCTCCTCCTACTCCACCTTTTGGGTCTGCTTCCAGACTGCGCTCATCTTTGGGTACGCTGGCAACGGCAGCAACTTAATCGACATCGTTTTCACATTGTCAATTGTCTTCAGCCACTCTGCATGTCCGCCAACCGTCACCCAGGCCCAGGCAGCCGACAACAATGGGTCCACATCCAGCTCCAGGTCCAGGTCCAAGCCCAAGCCTCTGTCCCCCATCCCCCCAGCAGCTAAGGCCCGAAAAAGCCAGGCATGGCATTCTTCTCTTCACGTTGAGCTGAGCCTGTCTCTGGGCTCTCGACTTCCTGTCAAAGTTCAACAAACCGCCCCGGCGAAACAAACAGCAAAAAAGGCACTATAATTGCAGTTTCCATGTGTGTATGGAAAAAGGCGAGCAGCAGCCACAGCAGCAGCAGCCACAGCAGCCCATGGATCAGTCTCAGCATCAGCATTCACAGCACCAGCATCCAAAGCACAGCACACAACACACAGCAGCAACGGGGACAGAGACAGGGACAGAGACAGGGACAGGGACTGGGAGCAACCGGCAGAAGCCTTTGGATCTGCCTACGTTTCGTTAATATTTTTGCAAATTTTCTTAACCTCCACTTGGCCAGCTCCTACTCCTGCTTCTACTCCTGCTCCAGCATGCCGAGTGGCATGCAACACTACCAAAAACGTACGTACAACGATCGTGTTGAACTAAAAAAACAACAACAACAGCAACAACAAAAGCTCTGCCTGGGTCGCCTCCGTCCATTGCATGTGTACGCGCAGAGTAAACCAGTTTGCAGCTAACCAGCTCCTCATTCAAAGGCCACAGTGAAGATTGCCACAGGGATGGCCACCCCCAAATGTGCATCAATCGACCAGGACAGACACTTTACGGAATTCACTTGGAGTGTTCCTCAAATTTGTTTACAAAATAGTCAAAATATAATCAATATTACTTATTGTATGTTCTATGAACTATTTTTCTTAAGAATTATATGCATATGTGACAATGTCATGGGTCACCACAGAGTTCAGTTTTTTTTTGCTTACTTTCCAGGCAAAAAACAAGCAATAAAACTGAATTAAATGCAAGTTTGAAGTTCTATAAGTGATAATCTTTGGGTGATTTTCATAGCTGCTCGTAGTTTATTGGTAGGGAGTCATCACTGTAGAGAACCTGGTGAACGGTTGATCGCTTTTGCTGCTCGAACGGATGGCTGATGTGTGTGCGAGTGAGTTTTTCCATGTGTGTGGCGTGGTGTGGCATGGTTGTGGTGCTGTGTGGTGCTGTGTGGTGTGGTGTGGTGTGTGGTGTCTTCTTGTTATTGTTGCTGCCTTGCTTTGCTGCCTTGCTGCTTTGTTACTTGGCTGCTCTGTTGCTGTTGTGATCGATTGCTGTTTGAGCATGCAAATGTGTAAAGACGCCTCCGCCACCAACCAACAACCAACCAGCCAACAGCCAACAACCGAGAACCAGCAGAAGAAGAAACCGGCTAACTCGTTTGGCCTGGCTCAGTCTCAGTCTCAGGGTATGGGGGGGTATAGGGGGGGGTATGGGGTCTGGTCTCTGCTCTCTGTTCTGCTCTGTTCTGGGCCGAAACAGAAACGTGTCCAGCTGCAGCGACAAAATGCTAAATATATTTGTAAGTTTTCTATTTGACGATCAACTGGCATTGATTCTTCTGCAGTTTTTATTCCGCATACTCTTTTCCAGAGGGTATTCCGCTTATTAAGAAGATGTTGAGAAGAAATTAAAAATATGAATAATACTCCTATGCATAGTCGGAATAAGCATGGAGTCGATATGGCCATCTTCCTCCGATCTGTCCGATTGATCAGATGTTGTATGTACATCGCATGAAGGAAAGGGTAGGGTAGGGTAGGGTAGGGAAGGGTGCATACTCGTATACCCTTCGTATACCCTGGTGTTGCATTGGCATGCATCTTGGCTGGCTCTTACTGCTATGCTATGCTATGCTGTTGGGATCGTGAGATGCTGGCAGTTGATTTTTGATGAATTTATTAAGATTTTTCTTTGTGGCAAAAACAGCAACAACAAGCAGCAACCACTGCAAGCAGCAGGAGGAGGAGAAGGAGCAGGAACAGGAGACCTCTAATGAGTTAGCGGGAAAGGCGAAAAGTTGAAAAGTTACCTGACTCGACGACGACGACGCGACGGCAAGCGGCGAAGGCAACAAATCAACGCCTCTACGCCTGATCTATGATTAGTGTCAAGTCGAAACCATAGTGTCTTGGTCGGGTCAACCGCAGTTTCTTGGCCATTGATATATGGCCTGATATATGGCCTGACCGCGACCACACAATTTCAGTATTTTTGTTTCGCCATCGATCTTCGACGGGGTCCTCGTCCTCGTACCTCGTCCTACCTGAGGCTAAGGACACCACAAATTTCCAAGCAATTGGCCGTGTCTAACAATGGTCGAGGCCAGAAAACGTTTTAGACCCTTTGGGGCAAAAGGAAAACAGAGGGACTCCTGCCAGGCGTCTCGAAATGGGTCCGTTCCCGTCACAGCACGGCAGCAGATGTTGTCCTTTTTTTCCTTGCCCTCTCCTTTCGGACTGGACTGGGTTAATGTGACCTTCTCGCCCTGACAGCTGTGTCTTTGTACCGACGACGCGGCAATTTTCTTGGCCTGCATTTTCCTCTTTTGTTACGCAAAAAAAAAACGAGAGGATATAGGCAAGGAGGCAAGGAGGCAAAGAAGAAAACGTTTGTTTACCCAAAACACACACAAAGTGTGTGGAAAATTGGAAAATTGTCTGCACAATTGTATGGCTTTTCGTTTCGTTTCCCTTCCTTGGCCGACCTCCCCCCGCCCCCCAACCCACTCCGTGTGCTGTGTGTTTGTATTTTGTGTTGTAGGTATTTTGTGATTTATTTTGATCGATCGTTTCTACGGCTTAAAAACTCTTTATTCTATTCAGCTCAGCAGCTCCTCTCCCTGCCTTCTGTTGTTTACTCAGAGAGTCTTCATTTTGGTCGGTTTACATTCTATTGGTATCTGTAAATACCTCACAAATAGTTCCTGAAAATTGCACATGTCCACACACGACGATTGCAGAGCTCCTGCCTAAGGACACGATTGAGTGTGGCATCATTGTTCCGTACAACCCAGAGTCCTTCTGGCTTTGCTTTCGGTTTCCCATGGACGCAATCCAGGTGGGCCTCCTCCAGCCAACAGTCGACTACTGTGATCTACCGAGTGCATAGTGGGTGCACAGTGGGGACGGGGACAAGTCTCTCCTGTCCCAGGAGATTGAAAATTCAAGTTTTAGAGGTGACATTTAGAGCAGGACGAAGCTAGAGCTACATACTTGTGAAGCACAATCTAAGCAACAAAAACTATGCGATAGTACATGCCTTAAACTATACAGAAAACTCTGACTTTCACTTTGAAATCTGCGAAGCTGCAAGAGCACCAGGAAAATGGCAATAAATGTTGCAGTTGCAGTTGCAGTTGCAGTTGCAGCTGTAGATGGAGCATCACATGTTAAGTGCAACCCGATGGCTCCTTGAAGGATTGCAGAAGAAACGACTGGAAATTCCACATACCAGTAATGGTGTCTATTTTCGACATCCTTGGGTATAAATGGTAGTACTGTGGCTATAAGCAGCGTTAACTTGTTCGATCTGCTATGATCTGCGATCAGATAATTCCCCAACATGGTGAAGTATGTGTGGATCGTTTTGATTATGGTTAAGGCTCTTTGGCATTTCTTTGTTGTTCTCAGATCATCGGGATTTCCTCTGTCTTCCCTCCGTATTGCCGCCTTTTTCACCATCTTTGGCTTTCCCTGTCCCAGTCCCAGTCCTGGCTTTAATTTTGTAATTACTATGATACACAGGCCCACGAGCTGTGCTCCGAAGGGGTTTCAATGCTTCTCCATTGAGAGGGATGGCTGGGTGTAAACGACTGGCATCCTTAACGGCTTTCGATGCTCAAACAACTGCGGGGCAAAGCAGCAGCAGCAGCGGCAGCAGCGGCAGCAAAAAAACGCCAAAGCTGGCCAAAGTCTTTGGAAGCCATGATGAATGCAATAAACCAGCAGAGAAGGAAGGGTACGTCCGAAAAAGGGAGAGCGCACGAGAGATACAGAAAGAAAGAAAGAGAGTAAGAGAGAGAGAAAACATTATTGAAAACTAACTGCTCCCTGTTTTAATATAATTTTAAATTTCTTGCTGCTCATCAGGCATTGTGGGGATGGCTGGGAGGGGAGGGGATGGCATGGAAATGGTATGGTATGAGGATGGGGATGGGGATGGTATGGGGTGTGTGTCTTGGCTAAAGCGCAGCGTTTACTTAAAATAATTATGGAAAATGCCAAGCGAATGAGCGAATGAGAGGGGCGGGGCGGAGAGGAGAGTAGAGGAGAGGGTGAATGTGAATGCAGTTTCCTTTTGGCCTAGGCGCATGGCTACAGCCGCAGCCGCAGCTGGGCATGGGCATGGTCATGGTCATGGCCAATGAGCTAGGATGAAAAACAACAAGATCATAATAACCAGCTGCAACGGGCGTGCGTTAGGTGAGCAGGGAACGGTCAGTGGCAGTGGCAGTGCTGGTGCCAGTGCCAGTGCCGGTGGTAGCGGGGCGGCTGAGAAGCAGAGTTGCGGTAACAAGCGCTAATTATCGACAACAAGCTAAAACAGCGGCCTACAATTCAGCGCTCAGGCAGAAGTATACGTAGAATCAGCCACAGAAGCGCCCTACGCAACGATCTCCTCGCTAGAGGCCACGCTACGAGAGGAGGAGGAGGAGCAGGAGGGGGAGATGGGTAAGGAAAAGCGCTGCGCGGATGCAGCGACTTCCATAGCCATTAAAATTTACACAGGTAACGCAGCAGCAGCAGCAGCAGCAGCAGCCTCTGTCTACGTCGTCGTCGTCATCATCATCATCATTATCATCATCATGGTTGTCGGTATTCATCGCTGGCCTTTCTCCCATTTGGCGCAAACTTGTTAACTTCTTGGCATGGATGGTCATCATGCAAGCCTGGCCAGAAGCAGGAGTTTGAGGAAAGAGACAGCCAGACAGACAGACAGCCTGCGAGTGCGAGTGCGAGCGAGAGCGAGAGAGCGCGTCAGTGAGTGTGTACGGACAACACATGCAGGCAACGTGCAACGTGCAGAAGCAACAAAAGCTCGAAAGGATTTCGACTGTGGAATGCTCTCCTAATCAATCGTCACAGCTGCACTTTGAGCTGAGGAGCGAGATAAGAGATAGAACCAACTCAAAATATCAAAAAGTATACTATCCGAAGTAATTGTGTGTAAATAATAGGGAGAATACATTTACTTAATGTATAATATCTTAAATCGTATACAAATTGTACAGCCGTTTAGTCAGGACTTTCCATTTTGTAGCGGACTTGGATGGCGGGACTGTACCTTTGCACCTCCACTCATCGCTGATATGTAACCAAATGAATGCCCCGCAACATCACCTGAGAGTGGAAACATCATCGCACATCCTTGACGCATTCCTCACTCAGTGCCCGTTGCAATCAGGACAACTGGACAACTGGCATGTCATAATCAATGTACCCCATCAACATATCAGGTGTATAACAAGCAGCCGCGGGTATGACGCTCTGCCAGCTTGCCCCTTCGCCCCTCTGCCTCTGTCGGAGGGGGCAGCATGTATTGGTTGCAATTTATAGGCGCAGGATCGCTTACAAGCCAACGAGTTGGTAACGCAAACCGGCGGCACTCATAGCCAGTTGCTGTTGCTGCCGCTTCTGCTGTTGTTGCTGTCGTTGTTGTTGTTGTTGTTATTGTTTGTTGCATGGGCGCTGATTTTTATGCTCGGACTTGCGGCCAGTGAAGATTTCCAACGCAACTGCACTGCTGGCGGAGATGGAGATGGAGAGATGGAAACTACGACTGGGACTGGGACTGAGACTGGGACCACGACCGAAGCCGAGACCGAGACTGAGACTGAGACTGGGCGTTAACTGCGAAGTAATTGCGTTTCGGCTATGCAAGTACATAAATTGGATTTGAAATATGTACACATGTTGATGGATTCCTATAGCCAGCCAACCCATCTATGCTATGGGTACCTGACTGACTGACTGACTGACTGACAGACTGACCGCCAGGCTGGCGTACTGACTGGCGGATGGTTGGTGCCAGGACTGCCGCTGAGCGTTGGATGGTATGGATGCTATGGATGCTATGGATGGTCGGTAGGAAAAGAGAAAAACATCGAACCATTTGTCTCTTGATAATTATCATTTCAGTATGATAGCATCAATTTTGAAAAACATTTGATGATTTCTGCTGCGTGTGTCGGTCGTTAACGAGATCTTGTTGAGGCTAGGCCAGACCCAGGCCTGCCTTGCCTGCCTGCCTGCCAGGCAGATGCGACTCCGAGGCACCTGCAAACTGCTGATAAGTAAATACTATGTAAGAAACAGAAGCCAAGGCACAGCTTGGCATCTAAATATGGGTTACCAACGAGTGCCTAAGAGTAGTACGTGTAAGAGTACGAGAAACAGATGAAGAAAGTTAAGTTAAGTTAAGTTAAGTTAATGGCTGAAAGGCTTCAATAGCCAAGAGAAACTCTTGGATTTATAATCACTCGAAACACTTTTGAGGATCTCCCCCAAACATAGCCACAAATCAGGGCAAGATCTGCCTTCAGGCTGCTGCAATTGAAAGCGAAAAAAACCCTTTGAAAGAGGATTTATAGATCTGTAGCCGTATGAATATACATATATTTCCCGCACACATGGCTTACTATCAGTCTAATTGACTTCCCACCCAAAACCCTTTACAATTGGTCCATATTTCATGACCAAAAATTAACCAATAAAACAAAAACAAATGATAGCCCACAAAAACATACACACACACACACACACACACACATACACACGCAGAAAACGAAAATGTATGACTTTTCCCAATAGACCAAGCCATAACGTACATATAAAATCCCCACGAACATCAGCCAGCAATAGAAACAATTTCCCCATCGTACAGCGAACAGCGTACAACGGTACGTATGCGCAATATATTATATTTGTGTTTACCAACCTGAAACATGTGTAGCTATGTATATCTGCACCTACAGATACTCCACCCGTATATGGGAGGGGGAGGGGGGAGAGGAGGGAGAGGGGGACGGGAACACATGCAAAACACAGCAATAGAAACAAAACACAACAACACAACAACACGAATCGTACGAGTATGTACTAGATGTCAGAGATAGCAAAGGAGAGTAGAAAACGAGAGACAGAGGGAGAGAGAGAGAGAGAGAGAGACAGAGAGCGATATACATTTCAAAATTTATTTATTTACATTGACATTTTGTGCTACTTGCGCACTTTTCCACCAGCGCCCCTTGGCCCCCTTGGCCCCTTAGCTGCAAAGCTGTTCACTTGAAAAAATGCTAACAAAGCTTTAACCGGTCCTCACGCAGAGCTTCTTAGACCTCCCCCTACTTACGACTCTCCAGCCGAGTCCAACCGAGAAACAGAGACGACAAATAATATATTGACTCAACTACAATACGGACATTGTCATAGCACCCGGAAGAGGGGTCAGGGCAGGGGTAGTGGTAGAGTGTAGGGGGGAGGGCACGAGGAGTCAGAGCACGAGAATAGATGGAAATGGGACTCTGAGGATGAGATATAAGCAAAAAGGGACACAAAACGGAAGAGGACCGGGTCAGAGAGTCTATTTCTGCACCTGAATTGAGTCCTTGTCCCCGTCCCCGTCCTTGTCCTCGCCCCCATCCTCTGTAACAAGCAGCAGCCAACGGAAATGGAGAGGAAAGAGGGTAAGTATGTTACGGAAGCGAAAGGAAACCCAGTACGGCATGAAAGCCATGTAACTCCTGGGATTTATGGCCTGCTAAGGATATTTTGAGATATCGCCGATTTAAATAGTGGCTTATATCCATTGATCCAGAAGCTACTAAAAAAGTGTTCACTCTAGAAATGAGAAACGAGAAACGAGAGTGGAACTACAATGCGTCCCCTGATAATCGAATTAATCTGAAAATTAATTACACAAATACATAGATATCCAAGAAGCCTGCCCTTTCGTCGTGTGGTCCTGGATGTGGCAGGCAGCTCCACCGATCGAGTCACACAATTGTTTGCAAATGCTAAACATGCCCCTATTTTGTATAGTCGTGTGTGCTTAAAAATTTGATATTTACAAGTCCATCGACCAGAGCTCTGTTTTCCCTCTCCCTTGGCCTGCTTTCTTCTCAGTCTCATTCTCATTCTAATTCTTCCTTCTCGCTTACCCTTTTCTGCATGCATCCCTTCCTGTCGTTTCCTGTTCGCCCATTCCCATTCCCTTCTCCCTTGCCCTCCGCAGCAGCAACAAATTCAAGAGTTCGCTTAACAGTTTTATTTGTCTTTGGAAAACTTTTGTCCCTCCCCTCACGAGTATCCACACACACACACACAAACACACACACTCCTACGTACACTTGAATGATTTCCAAGGCGGAGGGGGGTTGAGGGGTTGAGGTATGTGGACAACAGAGGGCCATACGTACGCCAAGTAAAGTCAAAGTCTTGGTCCTTCTCCGCCCCTCGCTCAATATCTGGAGCACTTGAACAATTTGTAACATGATAGACGGAAAGAAAAGGCAAACAAATCATTGATGAGTGTGTGTGTTGTCTGTGTGGGTGTATGGGTGTATGGGTGTGCGACTGGACAGTGTCCATGTGTGCGTTGTCAGTTTTGTTTGTGTTTTGCTTTGCTTTGCATTGACTTCATCGTACTGGACGGGACGGCACGAGACGAGACGGGACGGGATTCCTCGGGATCTGGATCGGGATGGGGATCGGGATAGGAATCGGACAGGAGGAGGAGCAGCAAAGGAACATTCACTGGCTGTTTGTCTAAAATATTTGTAGGAAAATTGCGAACAAAAGCGGAACAGCCAGCGTCCAGCAGAAAACAATATGTCAAGGGGGATATACTAACCATACCATCACCATAGAAGAGCGATGGGGTGGGGGAGGGGAAGAAATGGGGGGGGGGGGCAAACAATTTCTCCAGCATTTTATTGTTGGTCTTTTGTTTTAAGCGCTCATATTGAAAATCAAACAATGACGGCCACTGAAAGTTGAAGCATATGAACCATATTTTATGGGGCAGAAAAAAGCATAGCAGAGAGCAAAAAATGTGAATAATATAGACGGCTATAAAAATAAATAGAAAATCGATTTGTTTTAAAATTCATTCAGTTTATTGCATCACATTTGATTGAATTCGTAACCCCGATAGTTCCCAAACAACAACAAAGTTTAAACACACAAAAACAAAAGCTGAAACTTTAGTTTTCAAATTTTGTAGTTGGACGCTTTGTTGTCAACTGGCTCGTTGGTCTAGGGGTATGATTTCCGCTTAGGGTGCGGGAGGTCCCGGGTTCAAATCCCGGACGAGCCCAAGCTGTAAATATCTTCACTTTTTGCATTTTTCCCACCATTTATGCCACGGATGGCACCATATGAACTAATTTTGGCCTGCTAACACGAATAAATATTTAATTATTGACTTGCATGCACGAAACTTTAGCATATTGCTTTTATGACAAGCGCAATTTGCTTTTGCCATCCTTTGGCAAAATATCTTTTCAGCCAGATTGAAAATTCCCCTAAAATTCCCAACTTGTTGTTGCCGTCGAGCGTGGAACATTTTATGCGGGATTGGATCAAACACACAACAACAACAATTCGAAATCAAATTCAGTGTCCGCCATGGCCAGGCTCGCAAAATATGACAAAATATGAATTGCACAATAAACAATAAATTTTCATGTGACCCGCACACGCAAAAATTCAGCTGCAGCCACAAAAAAACAAACAAAAACAACAAAAGCATAGCGCAAATCACCGAATATTGAATACCCTATGAAGGCGGTAAAAGTTATACCATAATTAAGGTAAGTTGGAGATTAATTTGATTTGTTAGAAATCATATTAAAGCCTCAAAAGCGACACGATTCTTGGTTCAAGTACGTAAGAGCAGTTAAATTTATTTACTATTTACAATATATTTATTAGTTACAATATGTATGCAATATGTGCATACATAACTTACATACATAGGTATGTATGTCTTGAAACATATTAACTACATGACATAGCGTGTCGTGGATAAAAGTGGATGCAAATTATATAGCATACTTTCGGGCAGAAAATTATGTGAAATGCCAATCAGAATTTTTCGTTTTATTCAACCGTAGAACAGATCATAGAAGATACTCTAATCAGTTAAGCGTTTCCATCAGAACGTAGACTAATCACACATTAAAAGATCGTTTTTGTGTAAAATATATTTATAAGAATAATTTTATAGGAAAGTCATAGGGAAGAACAAGCATTTGGCGCTCGAATATAACAAAAAATAATTAAATAATATATAGAGTAGAATTACTGGTAGATGCCTCCAGTCGGGGACCTCGAGATGAACATCCGTTTATCATACGTACATATTTACATATGTATAATAAATTGTTCCCTTAAACTGCAACGCAAGCAAAGAAAGGAAAAGAAAAGCTGCGATTCCATTTCAATTAGGATCAATCAAAATAATTACTTTTACTTTTCGTATTACCTCGTTGCAGAAGCTGCTTGCAAACCCCATCACGTACCAATTATACCCCTAGAAATCAACAATATCGCCCCTCGTCGGCCCAACTCTGGGGCATAACAATGAGAGGCTGCATTCTGTGTGTCATAAAACAAATTGGGTTGGGAGAACTGGTATTTCCAAGAGCAAAAAGGACTCCACTCTGGTCGCTGTTCGGCCCATATTCCCGTACATACATACATACACACATACACACACATATACTCGTACTCGTACTCGCATGGTTTTTGGGATAGAGCTACGGATTTGAGGCATACATTTATGCCAAAAACGTTCACTGGACATTGGCATCATCAGATGAGAAACAGGAACCAAACCAAACGAAACCAAACCGAACCGAATCCAGAGAGCAGGCCTAGGTCGCCTGTCACAGCCAGACTCGGGATGAGGAGAAAGGCAGTTGGGAAGGGGGTTGGGGGCGGCTATAGAAGGGTGTCGGCTGTTTGGCTAAAGCAAAACCAACAAAACGCATTTCTGGTTGCATTGGGGCAGTTGTGTAGATTTGTGGCTAAAAGAGTTAACAGATAAAATCAAATATGCACTATGTCCTGTGGTGGCAGGCAGGCGACAGGCAGGCCACAAACAGGGCCGAAACTATGGCAGGCAGAGCGAGTGGAAGCGAGTGGGTTTGTGGTGTGTGGGGGGGGGGGCACGCATGCACACATTTTTGGTCCGAGAAATGCAAGCGAATTTATTGTTCGAGACGTTTGCATGCAGCACAGAGAGGAGGGTGGGGAGGGTGCTGAGGGGCATAGGGGTGCAATGGAGGAAATGGAGAACGGGGGGGGGGGCATGGGGATGTAGAGATTGCACTGTGTTTGGCATGACAACTGTGGGTAGGCGTGGCTGACTGGCACGCCCACTGTCACAATCACATTTCCCTTGCGCCGCAACCTCCCCAACCCCAACCTCAACCCCAACCCCTAGCCCCAACCCCATGGCACTCCAAATAGCAGTGACGTGTGTGTGAAGAACGCACATATAGTACACCCAAAACCAAAAAAAAGAAATGGGAAAAATGGACAAGAAGAAGCCCGATTGACCTACTAAATTGCATTGGAAAGGAGAGATACAAGGTGGGAGCGGAGCAAGCGGAGGATAGAGGAGCAGTGAGAAGGGTAGCGGAGATGAGGGGCAGGCGTAAAAATCAAAAGAAATTTTTGGCATTGGAACAGAGCGAGTCACACACACACATACACATTTGGGTAGAGGAGGAGCGAGGAGGAGCATCTCCCCCAAAAAGTGTATGCACTCGAATTACACGCAGAGCCAGAGCCAAAGACAGAAGTACAGAGAGAGAGAGATAGATACAGAGAAGGAGATGGCGATGGCGATGGCGATGAAAGATGTGTGTGTAGATTCGGATGGAAATTAGTACGGTACGGTAACGGACATTGGGGTCGAGCAATGCAGGCACAAGAGCAACGGAATCGATTGGCGATTTGAATGGAACACAAGTACGGTGCATGCAGCGCACTTTCCAAAGGAAGAATTCTTGAACAACAGCAGCCACAAGAACAGGCACAGTTGAAAAGTGTTGATCGATCAAAGGGAGATGGCCACACTGCGAGACAGACAGAGAGAGAGAGAGAGATGGGGGGAGAGTGAGGGCGATTCTGGAAATGAGACATATGTAGATTAAACCCAAATTAATCAAGATTGGTAGATGTACCAGGACACAAATGGATCTGTAAGATAAGCGACTATTTCGGCAGTTTTCCATTCTGTTTGCAGGACCCTACACTCACTATATGCATGTTTCAAACTGTTCTGGTATTACCATTGTTTATCCCCACATAAATACCAGAACTTTTCTTATACCAAAATACTTGCCATTATATTTCTGAATGTTAGCAAATAGTTTACGGAACATTCCGTATACATTTTAGTCATCAAAGAGAGCACCACCACTCCTTCCCCCCCTCCCTTTTAGGACCCTCAGAGTCACCCAAATACCATAGAAATGTACACTCGTATGTATGT
The DNA here is from genome assembly GCA_005876895.1 of Drosophila azteca. Lineage (NCBI taxonomy): Eukaryota > Metazoa > Arthropoda > Insecta > Diptera > Drosophilidae > Drosophila > Drosophila azteca. Next base: position 3,715,397 of record VCKU01000014.1, on the reverse strand, counting down.
ATGTGTTTGTCCCCATTTCATTTGTTGTCTATTTTGTGTGTGTGTGTGTGACGTTAATTGTAGTGCATGGGTCAAATATTATTACTAATGCTACTCATTCTCTTGCCCATCCCCCAGGGGCACAACATATGTGTGAGTGTGTGCAATTTAGCACTCTGTGGCATTTAAGAAAAGGGTGGGGTGCCACACCACACCACACACCACACACAAACAGCCCCCAACCTTGCACAGCGGGTGGGGAGAGGCAGAGGCTGGAATTGGGGGAAGGTGTTTGGGTCGGTGGGCTGGTGGGCTGGGGGGCAGACTAACTGCATTCGCCGTTATGGAAAAGAGCGTGCAAATTGGGGTTGGGATTCCTCCAGCAACAGCGGCAACAAAAACTAAATGACACAATAGGAGCGCAGTTCAAGTGTCAGCCGTGGCCTCTTATTGTCACGCATTGTCGTCTGCCCCAAGTCCCAGACCGCACCAGTCCCAGTCTCCCCTAGCAGTGCCACAGCCACAGCCACTGCCACTGCCACCCTGCCACCCTGAAATGCCCCAAGGAATCCCCACGAACACATACATGGTGTATGGTGGCATTTCCGGTCCTCGCACTGAATGGTGGGAAACGGGAATAAACTGGAATGGGAATGGGGAAGGGAATGGAAATGGAAATGGGAGTGGGTAAGCGCGCGCATGGATGGCCCAATGTGCTTTTGGCATAAATTATGAATAGAGCGAAAGACGCGTGTGTGTTTGTGTGTGTTTGCCGAGGAATGCTACATACATATGTACATATGTGTGTGTGGGTGCGTATAAGAGTTTGAGTGTTTGTGGTGAGTAAAATGAAGTAAAAGTAGAGAATAAAATGAAAGCAAGTGCCTCAAGAAGGGGTCTTGGGGCACGGCAAATTCGTAGCACATTGGAAATCGGCAGATATTGGCGGCAAGTCGACGAATGCTGTACCCTAGCACCCCATACAGATACATATGAACATGCATACATACACATGTATGTATGTATCTCTGTCTAGATAACAGCAAATCGACATGTTAAACAAATTGATTTGCTCAGGCAAATGCACTCTGAACCTTGGGTTAGTCTGTAGTTCTGCTCTAGTAAAAGATTTCCGAAATTCCGAATTTTATTCTAGTCGAAAATGTACGAAATGATTATCTTTTCGCTTTTAGTTTGCTATTTTTAAAGAATAACTTCCCATTTCAAATTATCTCAAAATCATTGGAATTTATTTCTGAAGTTAAAAAAAACGTAGCATACTTTTCGGTACGTGTAAATATTATTTCATTGGTATTGGAATTACAATTATCGGATTTGGAATCAATTTCAATCATATACCTATATGATATATATATATAAATATTGTGTATCCACCTTCTAAGCATACATATGCATATACAAGAAGTATCTAACGCCCTAAAATTATATTCACAAAGTTTATGGGAAAACCAAAATACTTTTTCCGTCAAATAGGGGTATACATACGTACATGCATATACAATGTGTATGTGTATGTGTATATGTATATGTATGTATGTGTGTACAAAAGAAAAACTGTCCACTTTCGTTTGGATTGGGTGCTGGGGCCGTGGCCGGGGTTGGGGCAGAGGCACGTTGCAAATGTGTCTGGGGCTGTAGGCGGCCACAAACGAGCTTGACTTCCTTTTGCTCTCAACGAGAGAGAGAATGAGAGGGAGAGGCAGGGAGAGGGAGAAAAGCGAGCACAGCTTCAGCTTGTTTATAGTATCTCAATAATTAATGAGCTCTTAGGAATTTTTGTGGCATACAACGACAGCGAAAACGATGAGGAGCAGCAGGCTGAGGAGTTGCACAAGCCAACGCCAACCACAAGGATGCTGCTCCCTTGGTTCCAACTCCCTCCTACCGCCCTACCGCCCTCCTGCCCCACTCCCGCTCTGTAGGAACAAAGTCAACTGCCGTACCACGGATGGCTCGCCTTTGGCTGTTGCCACTGCCGCTGCGAAAACTTAATGTACAAATATAATTTGCGGCACACACAAACACTTATGTGGCTACTAACAGGGCCTCCACCACCACCACCACCACCCCTAGCTCCAGCTCCAGCTTCTGCTCCCCAAAAACCTCCCTAACCAGCATTTTGTTAGCCCGCAACTATGCGCCACAAGACGCTTCAAAATGTAACTGGCATACAAAGCTAGTTAGCTGTTTAGGAGGGATGAGAGTGGGCAAGGGAACGCAAGGGAAGGGAAGGGAAGTGAAACGATGGCAAGTCTTTGGTAGTTGTCACCCAGAGTGGAGCAGAGAGTTCATATTTTATGAATATAACCATATTATATGCGTCCTAATGCTTCTGCTGCTCGAAGCTGCTCGAGCAAATGGAGAGACAGACCAGAGACGAGCCAGAGACCAGAGACCAGGGCCAGACCCAGACCCAGACACAGAAGCAGCCAGGCACCAGATGGACCTTCCACTCAGAGGGACAAATATATCAAAGGTTTGCTTGTTTTTTGGCTGGAATGGATTGCACTGTAGCAATGTTACCCAGTGGATGCGACTGGGGAATACCCTGTCATTGGTTCACCTTCAGCCTGATTCTTAATTGTACTTCGAGTGCTCGGCATACCCAGTGCCAGCATGCACCGCACACCCTATAAAATGGCGTCAAAAAAAAGTGACTTGCGCTTCCTGATTACTTATTCATTAGCCGCGCTTTTAGCGCTGTTACGCCTCGACCCTCGACCAACGACCAACGACCCGAGTGCCCACACCCGCACCCACACCCTCACCCTCACCCATACTCACACAACTGCCAACATGTACTCTCTCTCTCTCTCTCTCTGTCGCACCCCATAACCTTTCCCGGCCAACTTCTGTCTGCTTTTGATTTGCTTAATTTGTAAATTTGCTCCTCTTTCGCGCTCTGATGTTCAGTCCTCCCCACCCTGCCCACTCTGGCCATCCCCCCCTGGCCACTACCATCCCATCCCACTCTCATTTGTGTCATCCTGCTATGTTTTAGATGCTTTTCATGGCTTTTAAATGCTTTTGCTGCTATCAAATTGACCAAAGCGAGAGATGAGTGGCAAAGAGATATGTTCGGAAAGTGGCTGCAAAGAGGCATGAGGCAGTTACCATATACTACATACATACATACATATGTGCATATACCATACATACGTATATGTATATGCAGTTACATATGTATGTTTTGGTGTGCCATTAAAAAGACACAATGGATGACGCATGAATATTTTATGGGATATTTTAGAATCTAATTACCGCGTAATATCGTCCAAAAAAAACAAAAAAAAAACAAAATAAAAATGATCGCACAGCTGGGACACACCTTGTGGGCAGGGACTGGCTCAAGGGGGGTGGCATAAAAATGCCACAAAATTAGCTCGACGCGTTTGGGGCATTAAAAGCGGTTGCCAGGGTCCAAAAGCGTGAGCCGTTAAAATAAATTGCAAAATACACGCACAAAAATACCCACACTTAGAGGAAGACACACACACACACACACCCTTATAACAAAGAGAGTGAGTGATGGGGAGGGAGGGGGTCACACCTACAGAAGCAAAGGAGAATGAATCTGCACCCCCGCGCAGGAGCGCAGGTGTACCCGCTTTCAATGCCCCCCCTCCTCACAAGACACTCTTTTTTGCCCAATCCCCTCCCTCCCTGCCACCCTCAGCCCATTAACAAGAAAGTGTCATATGGATGCCAAAGAGAAAGATGGAACGAGCTCCTCTCCGCTCCTCTCCTGATAATCGCAAAACACAATTTAACGCATTGGCGGCTACTTAAAAAGCGTCGCATGGCCAAGCGATAAGAGCGAAAAAAATGAGAACGAATGGAGAGAGAGAGAGAGAGAGAGAGTGGGGTGAGTGAAAAACGCGTAGAGTAAAGCCAGAGTGTGGACAGGGTGTGGGCGGGCAGGGGTTGGGGCTGTGGCCGGGGCCTGTTGGTTGACCAAATGAATGTTAAACAGTTTCCGAGCCAGGACGAGCCAGGCCGAGCCTCTTCACATACAAATGCCATTCACAATTTTTTCTTTTTTTCCATTTCCTTTCCCCGTTATATTATCCAAAGGGGGGAAATAAACAGCAGCAAACGAGGCACGTGCATGCGAGAGAGCCGGCGAGGCACTTAAAGCCGTTAAACTGCCATTTGACAGGCACCAACACGCACAGCACACACGCACACACATACACACTGATACTCGTGTGGAGTTTAAAGGAGCAGCAACAGCAGGCACAGACCCAGGCACAATTGGAAAACAATTTGATAGCACTAAAATGTGTAAATAATTGCATATAAAAATGCGACCTGGCAGGGGGAAATTGATTTCATATTTTATGCAAAAGCAAAGAAGCGGCAGGCAGCGACAAAGCTACAAAGCGACAAAGCGACACTGCGACCTTTTTTTTTATTCATCCTTTCGGACTACTAATTGCGCATGCGTGAGCAGCTTTTTGGAGCTGCTCTCCATCAATGACGAGAGAGGACACCTCTCTTTCTCTCTTTCCTGCTTATGTATCAGTGGCATGCCTCTGCATCAAAGTTGGTCAATCATGGGCTAGCACTGGCTTGCCTTTGCATCAGTCTTTCCCGACCCTGTGGCTAGACCGTGCGTGCTAGGCATGGGCTACTCAAGTGTCCCTTCCAATGTATTTCTCTGCACCAGCTTCGCCTAGCCCTTGACTAGGCCAGTGTGACTAGTCAGTAGTCCAGCCCTCTCGGGACACTCTCTCGGGACACCAGAACTGCTGGGTAATTAACCATAAATACATATGCATATGTACATATGTATGTACATAATATCAGAAATTAGTAAGGCCTTTATGAAGGTTTCGAAGTGAAGTCCTTCGAAAGGCTCTCATTGTTCATTTGGTTGGGTTCAAGGTTCACTGGAAATGGAAATGGGGACAGGATGCCATTGTTTGATATTCAGTTGCAATTTTGCAGCTTAAGCAGAGCCAAAGTACCTTTCATGGACACATTGCTCCTCGCCCGTCCACCCCCCACCCCCTCCCTGCCGTCACCAAGAGGCATTTGCATAAATTTATTATTTCTTATTTGATGTCTCTCTCTCACTCTCACTCTCTGCTAGGGGGAGCCTCGCATTTTATAGCGACCAAACAACAATAACAACCATTCTCCAAGTAAGTCTCAAGGAGAAAAATATTCAGCATGAAATCACAAAATCCATACCGAGAGCAAGATAGTGGTGGGAGGACGAGGGAGACGGTCGCTGTGACAGAAAGAGAGCGCAAAGGAACGCCCAAAATTATACTACAGTATTTATTGGTTTATTTTATGATCCCTTTTGTTATGTACTTAAGGAAAATTTTACATTTATTGGTTCGAAAAGAACACAACACACGAAGTGCCGCACGACCTTGTTATTTGGGGTTCACAATAGTTGAGTAGAGGGGATGGGTAGGTGGATGGGGAGAAAATATGATGGGCTCTTTGGTCAAGGATGCCATTTGCGGGGTTGTAATCTGCGAATTTGCTTATAGAATTATCTACCTCATTTGTTGCCCTATTTTCTGCTTGCCTGGATGCCATACACACAAATACACCCCCACCCAATCCTACCCCCTTCTTGGTCCTTGTCCTTTGGTCATTTCATGAGCAATGCCCGGTCTTAAGATCCTGGGCCTTTGGGTTGGGTTGGGTTGGGTTGGGATGGGTTTTCTCGGGTCGCATTGGCAGCTGTTTTACGCTCATTTAGGTTTTGGAAAATTGTTGACCATAAAATGCTCAAGTTAAGTGTGCAAAATGTTAAATATTCTCATAAATTAATATTACAAGAGCTGCCTAAATATCGCCCCCTCCCTGGGAGAGCCCTATTGGGGCTGCCCCAATAAAAGATGGAACCTAAATTAACCAGTTGCCAGGCGGCAGCTACTGCGCTCAAGTGTCAGTTAGATGCACATTTAATGGCGCCAGAGGTCCTCCTTGCGAGGACCTTAAACGTCTTCCCTAACATTCGCTTTCCGTTTCGGCTGAGACTGGGGATGAGAATGAGACTGAGACTGAGGCGGGCACCCCTTCAAGTGTTTTGGGCTGACGTCACGAAGCAGTAGCCGCCGCCCCCCTCTTCTACTAAGGCTCTTCTATCGCAGCAGCTTACATATGTAAACATATATACACTTGTATGTACATATGTAGCATAGGGTTAAAATAAAGGTTGGCATTGGATGGCTTGGGTGTTGGGGTGGAGTCGAAGCTGTAGCTGTAGCTGCAGCTGGAGTTGGGTGGAAGTAAGTTGAGTGTGAAGCTTAGCGAAGCACAAATTAAATCAAGGATTTGATTTCCCTTTCAGAATGAAAATGCTAGAGGATTGGGGGGGATAGAGTTACATTCATAATGAGCAATTTATATGAGGATTGCCAGCCAACACGCAGACCAGGGCAGGGCAGGGCAGGGCAAAGAAGGAACCAGAGAACAGCAGTTCATGAAATGATAAATCTCTTCATTACATGAGCACCCTCTTCCTCCCCCTGGCACCCTCTAACTCTTTGTTAATTTGTGTATTTGTGTTGGTTCTTCTTTGAAAAAAACATAGACTCTAAATAAGAAAATCTCATACGAAAATAGGATGGGTATAGCTACATAGATTGTCTCCTAAAAACGTTCCTTAAAATTTGGATGAAGTATCTGCATAATACGATTACATTGCTCGGAATGCTTAGTGAAATTTGTAATGGCCAAAAATAATTTGTATTCTGCGGACATTTTGTTGTGGTTCATTTGTGCCACAACCACACCACACCACCCCCATCCACCTCCTCCTCCATCGTCTTCTATTTCTCGTTTGCCATTGCCTCTCCACTCTCCACTCTCCTCTCTCTCTTTGGTTTGATTTTTCGCTTCATATCGAATTGGAGCATTGATGCGGAAGTGGCGATTGCCGCTTGAGCCCCCGTTGACAGCGGCGGATGGTTGCAGGATGTGTGTGCGAGTGCGTGAATGTGGAGGATATGCCTGACAAAACAGCAGTCCCAAAGTTTGCCACTGTCCCGACCCACATCTCCCATACACAATGCTCCATCCTGGCCCCCTTGCCACCACTCTCTCTCTCTCGCTCGCTCTCTCTGTCGCTCTCTTTCCCGCTTAGACCTGACTTAAATGTTGTCCATCCTTGTAAATTAGCCTTAGCTTTTTCTGCTTTCTTTTTGTTGTTGCTGTTGTTGTTGTTTTTGCTGTTGCATGTTCTGTGACGCGGCATTTCTTTTCTTGGATAGAAATTTTCCTCCTGCTTCTTTGTCTTTTTCTGCTTCTGCTTCAGCTTCAGCTTCTTCTTCGTCTTCCTCTTCTTCTTCAATGGAATGACAGACAGAAAACATTATTTTATACGAGAATGAACACGCTAAAATTTCACTTGAAGCAGGTTTTATGCTTCAACAATTTTGTGAAATTCAATTTATCCAAGGACATAAAATATACCAAACATACCGAATCATTACCCACACATATGTACGAAAATAGCTTCAGTAGCACGTAAAATATCAGTTATACTCACACATATGCACCACACATACATACATAGATACTTAGATACATATGTATCTGTAGACTTGTACTCGCACTCGTACTCGTCGTATTCGTATATCAGGGAAATGTTATAGACGTGCAGTGACGCAGTCAAAGCCTCAAATGCAACATTGAACAATGTCTAAGGATGCAAAGGAAGCTTTTCTTACGCTTTCGCCCTGTTTCATATTTTGTCTGTCTGCGACCATCCATCCTTTCATTTTCCATTCCATTCGATTCGCTTCGATTCGATTGTCTCTTAACTGTCTAGTTACCCTCTAGCTGTAGCTGTAGCTGTAACTGTAACTGTAGCCCTTGCCTACCCGTAACACCCCAACACCCAACACCCAAAATATAACATCAAAGTGAAAAGTTCAGATGGATTGAATAAAGATAGACAGAGATACAGATAGTTAGATAGAGGGTTAGATGAAAGCAATTTCGCACCTAAATATATCTATGTGTGTGTGTGTATGTGTGTGTGTGTGTACGTAGGATGGGTAGACTTTACGTGAGATTTTTGGGACTTCTCTCTCTCTGTCTCTCTCTTGGCCCACACACGTAGAAGACATAAATTTTACTTTATGGTTTGTTAACGAGTTAAATTCGAATCCAGAGCGCTGAAAAGTTTGTCATTTGTTTTCGCCTCATTGGGTGGGGGTGGGTGTGGGTGTGGGTGTGGGCGTGGGGTTGGCTCTGAGGATAATCAAAGAAAGTCCTAAGCGTGCTGGAGTGTGGAGCGTGATAAGCATTATAGTTATAGTTATAGTTATGATGCTTCACTGGAACGGCTATGGGACCTGGGACTGGGGTACCGGGGATCAGGGACTGAGGAGGAAGCTGGCGTCAAAACGTTAATGGATTTTAGCTTTTGTTTTCCATAGAAGAGTGTCACTGATTGTGGGGTCTGAGGTATGCCAGCAGCTCTGGCTGATGTCAAAAGAAAGTTGGATTTGATTTGCCGGCTGAAGAGGGTGCGGGGAAGCTGAGGAGGCGATGGGACTTGGAACTTTAGAAGGCAGTTTTAATTATAAGAGAAGGGAGCCTGGAGACTCCCAAATGTCAATTTTAAATCACGCAATCAAGAGTTTCCGAAGGTAGAACGAGTTTAGATCAACTACTACTGGATATTGTAACCATATCTCTATGGGTTTTGCATTTGATTTGTACTAGGAGTCGTATGAGTGATTTAACGATACCTTTTCCCCTTCCCAGTCTTTCTTTCTGTCACCCATTGAGAAGAGTTTAGGAATAACGCGTTGATAATTGATGCTTATGAGTATGCCCCGAATCACAGCTATTTGCCCCCAATTCCGTATCCAGATATTGAACATTGAACATATGACAATGTGCATCAGCAGCAGCAGCAGGAGGAGCAGCAGGAGCAGGACAAAGGCCAAGAAAGAGATTGCGAAAAGGTTGCTTTGTGTTTGCCGCACGAGAGGACATGGGACACAGGACATAGGATGTGTGTTTGCGTGTGTGTGGCACTGGCACTGGCACATGGCAGACATGGCTCGTCCTCCTGCTGCTATGACTGCAGCAGTCGAAATCAAATTTCCAGCGCGCACTTTGCGAAATCAAATACATCATGAGCGGAGGGGTTGCGGCGGGGTTGCTGCGGGGTTGCTGCGCGGGGAGGGGGCTATTGGGGGGGAGATATAGGGTTGCGGACTGAAGTATGAAGTGTTTGCCAAAAAATATAAAATGGGCACCAAGATCAAAAAAAGAAAAGGAGAAGACGTGCAGGCGGAACTACCAGAAACCCAAGAAAATGATTCACCAAGGAAAAAGTACGTTCATGCATTGTAAAATAGATTTTAGTTTTGTGTGAAGGGAGGGGCTGGAAGCGTTGCCAGACATAAAGGAAAAGGAACTGTGAGATAGAATAGATAGATAGATAGATAGATAGAGAGAGAGGGATAGCTAGAGAGAGCGAGCGAGAAAGAGAGACGAAGCCAAGTGCCAGATGATTGAAGTAAGCGATGTCTCGGCTGTCTGCTCTTTGCCGTCGCACTGTATCTTCTCTCCTCTCTAACTGCTCCGGGGCTCCTGGGGCGCTGGCCAAAGGCAACTTACATGTTTGCTAACAAACAAATGCAGGAGCAGAACCAGCAACAGCGGAGCAGAGGAGCAGAAGACGCAACAGCGGGAGTGCCAGTACCATCCCAGCCAGGACATGCACAGATACAGATACAGATACAGACACATGCATACTCGTATAAGAAGGCAAACATCGCTCGAAAGCAAAGCAAATAAGGCAAGAAAAAATGCTCATGCTGCAGCAGCAGAACAGCAGCAGCAGAACAGCAGCCAAGGACAACCAACGACAAACTCTACCATGTTTGACATATTTGCTTTGACAGTTCCAAGTTCCAAGTGCACATTTTAGCCACGTTCCTCCATCACCGACCCTCACCGACCATCACCGACGACTCAGCAGTGGCCATGAAGAAGTGGCTGTGACTGTGGCTGTGGCAGCGAATGTGGCAAGAAGATGCAAAATTTGTATTCAATATGAAATGGCTTCCTCGTCGCTTCCCAAATAGCCACAGGTTCTGTTCTCCATTTGATGTTTTGTCTGCATTAACCTCTAATAAATATTAATGCAAATTAATCCAATTAAAATGGCGTCGAAATTCTAAAAGACTTTCATCCTACCCATCCCCCTGCCCATCCCCATGCCCATCCCCATGCCCATCCCCATCTATTGTACCTACATAGTATATCTGCATACAAATGAATATGTGTACTGAGGGGTTTGTTTATATGTACGTATCCACCCCGTGTATGCAATATGTGCATCAGTTTTGGTGGTGGCTATGGTGGCTATGGCCAGGCCTGCTAATTTGCCAAATGCTAAGGGGCTGGGCTCTGTCATTGTCCTGCTACCAGTGCGGGGACGAGGACGAGTATTCATTCTCCCCTTTGTAGACAAACAGGCAAACAACAGATTCCCCTTGGAATTGTCGTAATCAAATTTATGAAACGCTAATGAGCAGGCTCAAGGGGGAAAGGGAGCAGACACACATACGGACACACAGAGAGGGAGAACAACAACAAGGGAAAGTATTTGTGAAAGTCCATGCTGGATTATAGCCATATAATACTCAAAACATCAGCTTAGCCATTTTGATCAAAACATAAGAAGACGAAATTCGGCACAGATGTCCCTGAGACGAGGTTTAATTAATAGATTCAGAAATATAACCAAGAAAGATTAGTTCTATGGATCTGTGACATTCCACTGTGCATTCATAGCTAATCCTTTGAGAGCGGAACTCTTTACAATACAAAATTCACATAAATTCACTGCAGATCCCTGCGAATCCACTGCAGACAAGCACTCCGATTGGGAGAAAGCAGCTATACAAATTTCCTAATTCTGCCACAACAAATCGAACAAAATATGCTGGAGAAAAGGAGAAAAACTTTCACATCTTTCCACACAAGGGCAAATGCTGAACAGCAAATGAAGCATCCATCCATCATCATCAGGCGCTGCTCTGGGTGCTCTCAAATCCAATCAATTACACGGAGAATTCCTGCCTGATGACCTTTGCAATGGAAAACGGTAAACGCTTTGCTTGCTCGCTGACCTTTTCAGCGGTTATTAGGAGGGATTACCCTGAGTACTTCCCAGAGCGAAAATCTCTAGGAAAGCGAGCGACACACCATGCAGGAGGGGGGAAAGTCTATTATCCCCAGCATAGAAACGGTTCAACATTGTACATTTGATCTCTCGCTCTCTCGCTTGCGCTCTTTCAACAACAATGCATAATATAATAGTGCAAGTATGAAGGAGAGAAAGCAAAAGTTGAGCTCCGCTCTCTCATCATTAATATTCTACAAGTTATGGGGCAAAGCTTTCAACGGAACTCGCGAAAAAAGCCAAAAAAAACAACAAAAAATGAAGCCAGAAACAGAAAATACAACTTTTTAGCCAAACCATAAAATGTTGAACGTACTTTTGGCCAGGGTCCTACCAACTCCTCCCACTAGTTCCACCTCTCTCTCTCTCTCGCTCTCTCTCTTTCTGTGGAACCCGCCAAACGGTTCGCCTTCGGTCTATCTTCAATTAATAATGGAGGTATTAAATTGTCGAAATCTCTGCGCCGCGATGTGCGGATGGTGGCACCTAGAGACCTACATACATACACTGCCGGAGAGTGGCACACTGTGCGAGAATGCGCCGGAAATCAGTTCGAGGAATCCTGAAAGAAGCTGCATTTCAGATTGAGTTCGAAATGAGGATCCAGAATCAATGTAAGGTATTTGTAAGACACACACAGCCCTCGGCTCACTTGCCTAGCTCGAGGCGAAACATTTTTGACGTATGGAGAGATGCAGATCATTTCAGAGCCTCAGGATGATCGGATATCTTTCCATTGGCATTCCCACTGTCTGTCTTTCATTCGTTCTTCCCATTGAAGGCAGTGAATGGGTGCTGCTCCTACGAAAGTTCCTGATTCCTGATTGAAAAACTACTGTATGTGCATGCAGTTTCTTTCACTGCATTGAAGGACTGCACCCAGTGGTGGTGCTGCAGCAGCAGCTCAGGAAGCTAATTAATGAAAACGCTTTGAAATAATTATGCATAATTTTTAGTGTATACATTGAGCAGTTTATGGCTGAGTTATTACAACAGCTGCTGCTCCTGGTGCTACTCCTCCTACTCCTCCTGCTGCTGCTGCTGCTTCTGTAAAGTAATTAGCATACGGTATATATACCATATATATATATTTGAGTCTATAGAAGTGGGAGAAATTACACTACTAATGCAGATGGTTGGTGCAAAGTTTTGCGGCGAGTTTTGCTGACGAAAATCCAAATCTAAAATTTACTTCCACGCCCACCAAAAATCCCATCCTATCCTATCCTATCCTATCCTATGCTATCCTATCCTATCCTGACAACTACATTTCAAAGTAAACAAATGAGCGACAGTTATTTGTATGTATGGAAAGCTTCCTGTCTTTCACTCACACTCGCAGTCTGCGAGTGTCTGTCCTTCTCTTTTGACGGGTCCCTCTCCCGGTTTTGGTCCCAGGCCCAGTCCCAGTCCCTCTCTTGGCCTCCTCCAACTGGCACTGCACAACATGTTTTTCATTTCGAGTGTAAACAAAATTCTAATACGTTCAACATATTGCTGGAAAATTGCTTTCCTTTCGGCATTCGGCATTCACCAGCAGCAGTAGGAGCTGGAGCTGGAGCAGGAACTGTGGCAGGAGCAGGAGCTGGAGCAGGAGCTTCAAGGAGCAGAGGAACAGTCTCGAACCGAAAAGCATTGTTAACCAACAATAGCAACAACAGGAGCAATACCAGAATGGGAATGAGAGGGGAGAGAGGAGAAACGTTAGACGAAAATGAAGAGTGGAAGCAAGCAAAGGCTGTAGCCGGGTACACTGGTAAAAAACAATTGACACCTACTTCCGCCTGATCGAGCAACAAAACAAGAAGCGTCTCCATTTGGGGACAAAACTACACCGCAACCATTACCGATATCGATACCGATATGCCGATATACCGATGACACTTTACTGATGTAAGCTTGAGATGCTTTCTCTCGGTGTAGGGCTGTGGGTAAACTGTGGGATGGCCAGGCGCAACGGAGGCAAGAGAATGTCAAACTTTTGATGTTGCAATTTGTAATTCAAGCGGAAAACGAAGCGGATAAATTTTTTTTTACTTTACTTTACTTTACTTTACTTTACTCTGCTTTGGTGCTCACTCGCTTTTCCTCATCTTCATCTTCATCTTGTGCTTATTTTTTTGGGGGTTTTTTGAATGCGTGTCAATGAACGAAACTCTCTGTGTGTGTGTATAGGTATAGGTATGTATTTTGTCAGCAGTCTGTGTGTGTGTGTGTGTGTGTGTGTGTACCTTGGGCTGCTTGCGCCTCGTCGATTGTGAGGAAAGGATGTTTTATATTCATTCTCCCAGACCAAATCGAAATACACGAATCCTACACCAATGCCACGACGATTGGGACATAGGGCCAATGTTGGGGGTTTTGTGGGGCCAACCGATGATAAATTGTTATCGAAATACATACCTACACTTACAGGTGGAAGAATGTATCAGTTTAAAGATTTTAAATATGGCAAAAATTGGTCACTGAACTGGTATTCAGTTCACTTCCCGAAACAGAAAACAGACACCGAAAATCCACCTCCTTCTGGTGGCTGGTGGCGCCTTCATCTTAATTTTCATCTCATGCTGATGCCACATCTATCTGTCTGTCTCTGTCTTTTCTCAGCTCACATTTGAGTTTGCTTTTCATTTATTTTTCCACACACTTTGCGGCCGCCTCGCCCACGAGTCGGGGCATGTGGGCGTAATGAAAGCGAAGGAACAGGAAAATGTTTTCAATTTGAAAAATTGTTCGGGTTGCATACCCTAAAAATCGCTGGCAAATGAGGGTATCAAAACGGAAAGGGGGAGAATACTGCTCCAGTTTTCGATACCGCCCTAATCCTTTGGCACTCCCTTTTCTCTCTCTCTGTTTCTCTCTGTCTCTGTGCTGGTATCCCAGTATATTTTTACATTGAGTACTCTCATTATTCTGTATTAAATGAAGGTCCCCTCTGCCCGAGACCCTTTGAGTGTAACGTTAATTGTTCCAAGATTAAGATATTTGTTCCCTTGCTCTTTCGCTTTCTCCCTCTGATTATTATTTACTTAGGATCGCCTTCTTTCCCTTCCCGCCAGCGTCCCCGAGGAGCGCCGATCAATGGCTTAATGCCTGAGTGGAGTCTAAGGAGATTTATTTAGTCGAGAGCTGAGCGAACTGAACGAGCTGAAAGAGCTGAAAGAGCAGCTGTCATCGGTGTCGGGGACGACCATCCCATCAGCGGCATCTCACCCCTTTTTGAAAATTCAAAACCCTAATTTTCTATTCATTGCCAATTTAAGTGCGATATAAATAATTTGGCATTTACCAGGTAGATGTCGCTGACTTTGATGAAGCACTTTCAAAGGGATCGATCGGACGGACCTAAGGGAGGGTTGCACATGTATTTGTGTTTGTGTGTGTGTGTGTGTGTGTGTGTCTGTGTGTGTGTGTGGGGTGCCATTTTTAGGTAACGAATTAGCCATTTGATTTTGGGGTAGTCTGGCATGGATCCGGATCCGTTGTTTAATTGATTATGCAGAAATCTTTCATTATTTATGTTGGAAAGTGGTTTTGGTTTTATTTTTTTTTCGTTTTCGTTTTGTTGGCAAGGGGTTGCCCTTTAAAAAACAGGATTTGTAGTAGAATGGTTTGAAATTTTTCAAGTGGCTTGGAAGTATCTTGGGATCTGGTTTTTGGTACATTTCAACCACCCTGCAACAAAAATGTGAAAAGTTTTTTGCTAACTTTGGTTTGTTCCAGATCTTGGCCCGAAATTTCGTTGAAATTTATAAACGATTCTTGCATCTTAGGCAAATTGCGAGACAAAACTCCCATCAGCAAATCAGATTACGCTTAATGCCGTCTTGATTGGGCCCCAGCTTCAGTTGCCATTCTCCTCGCTGTTCCATCCGCTAGGCTGGGGTCTGGTATGGGGTCTGGGGTCTGGGGTTTTGCTAACCTTAATTTCATAATTGATTAAATTATTTAATTTACTTTGGAGTACACACATATTTTTGAAGTCTTCCCTGCCCTGCCCTGCCCTGTCCTGCTCTGCTCTGCCCTGTCCTGCCATCCTCTGATTATATCGGCAAAGTCAACAAAAAACCTTGTTAGTGATTGCGGTAAATGAGATTAGAAACTTCTTGCTGGTTCTTATTCGCCCTCCCACTCGTGGCCTCGTTTACCGCTTTTCTCGCAAATTCCTCCCCCACCCCCTGTTTGATTTTTACCATCGCTAAAATCCGAAACTTTTAACCTACAAATACACGAACATGCACACACACACACTCATATAGACTCATGTATAGTATATAGAGAACATAACCGTAAATAGTTAGTTCACCTTTTACGTGCGTTAATGATGTTTTCTCAATCAAAAAGTTAAATCTTTCGTAGCGGTGGAAGGAGAGAGACAGAGACAGAGAGAGAGAGAGAGCAGAGCAGAGCAAAGCTTTTGCAAAGCAAAGTTTTTGGGGATAGACAGCAGCATTAGGGGGCGAGGGGTGTTGAGGTGACGGCAAGGGCGAAGGCGAGGGTCTAGATTGGTGTGAGGTTGGGGGGTGGATGGATGGATTGGGTTGGGTTGGATTGGGGAAGGCGATGCGCGAGAGCAGGCGTATGGCCGAGGGACTATCGTTTTTTGGCTTCCAATCGGACATGAAAAGCTAATTACAAGTAGCTGAAAGTTGTGCGTGTTTCGGCTTCAATGGTCCAAACTGGAAGGGAGAAGGGCAGGGGACAGGGGGCAGCTGAGCAACACCTGCTCAAAGAAACTTTGATTGGGTTTTATATATGATTCTGCAGAGGGGCAGGGAAAAAATGTTCGACATCTTTGCGGACAAGTGGGCCAATAATTTTTCTAAAAAAAATATTATGGCATCTAATCGTTTGAGACTTGCCAAACTTGGCTGCTTTTCTAAGTAAATTTCCCATTGGAAGTTGAGTATTCGTAAGAGTACTTTCTTTTCTATATTTCTTTATATATGTATCTTAAATTCAGTTCAGTTAGTCAGTTCCAAACTGAGGGACTAGTTTTTAGATAAACAAATGTCCGAAAAAGGTAGATATATCTACTATATGGAGTAGTCTGTTGATGCTACCCAAGTTCCATATGGAATATTGTGGAAATGGTCTCCAAATGGTGGAGAGATGATAAAAGAAGTGCTGCTCCTCTGTATGTTACATGATAGGTGAGACCTCCACCTTTCCGCACTAACCAACAGTCGACATTTCCGGCGACTGAGTACCGGCTATAAAAGTAGAGTCGCGGCCCTTGCCGGGACACATCATGTTCCGCCTCGTCTTATTTTACTTTACTTTAGTCTTGCGGTTTAATCGTTAATTCCTTTGGGTCCCAAATCTCGTCCAAAGATTCCCAAAATTGACTCAAATTTGAAGCTCCCCTAAAACCCCCCAAAAAACCCCCCAAAACCACACCGATACGATACACTGATGCATTCAACTCGGTTTATAGTATTCATTTATTCATTTGGGTACTCTCCTTTTGTACTTCCGTTGGACTTTGGAGCTGGCAAGGCTCCCTGGCTCAAAACTTGAATGCCACAGAGTTTTGATACCCCAAAAGAAAGCGAGCGAAAGGGTGAAATGAGCCGAAGGGGTGGGAAAACGGAGCGAGGGGGAGCCAGCACCAAACACTTACTTACAAAAGTATTTCACCGTTACGCTCTCCCCTGTGTCATAACAATGGGACTTTGCCAATTTCATGGCACCCAAATTGTTCTTAGTTTTTGGGGTAGGGGTGCGGTAGGGGTAGTAGTGCGGGTAAGGGTTGGGGTTGGGTATCGTTTGAGTTGGGTGGGGAATTTTAATATTAAGCTAAGCTGTCTCTGCTGCTTCTTCGACAGCATTTTGAGAGTTTCTTGTTGAGTTTTCCCCCCCTCCGTCCCTGGGCCCCAGTGCCGGCTGGCCAGCGGAAAAGTTTTTTTTTATCTACAGCCAAATAGTTTTGGACTATTTCTCCATCAATTTTATTGGTAATACTCAGACAAAAGTTTATCCACATTACACACAAACACACATAGAGTAGGGGAGGGGCAGTTGGAGTGGAAGAGTGGATGGAAGAGAGTCCGAAATCCTTAAATGAAAGGATTCAATGCGTAAAGTTGGTCGAGTTTGGCTTGAGATTTCGTGTTTCTCCTCTTTTTAGTTTCATTTTGTAGGAATAAGAGAAGCTTCTTGTACAGCTTTTCCTTTTTGGATAAATTTCCAAGTAATTCTTTTTCAGTGGGATGCTGGGATGCTGGATGCTGGTCGATGGATAAACTAATAAAATGGCTCCCAAATGCTCGTCGGCTTAATTTTAATTACTGTCTTTGGTAGCTCCCACTGCTCCTCCTCTTTATCCTACTCCTCCTCCTCTTCTTTCTCTTTGCGGCCACAATTGAGAGTGCCGAAAGTTTGGCCAACTTGTAATTATCACTCACAACATGTAGTCGAGCATCCCCTCCCCGCTCTCCGCTCTCCGCCCTCGTTCTGGTTAAACACCTGACAAACTGACAACTACAAACGAAGGACCGCCCAGCCCCAACCTCCCCCTCCCCATACAGCCACACACACACACGTGTAGCTTAATTAATAGACATCACAAAGTGCTACACCGCTCTGTGGGGAGTACGGGGCGAAGGGGGATACCCGTATATTATCCGTGCCCCCCCCCCCGAAAATGTGACATGATGTAGCACAATTCTGGCCACAATAATAACTTACATTTTAAGCCAATTTGAAAATGGCAACACAAAAAAGAATTTCCATTTTCACAGTTAAATAAAAATTAATTACAACAATTTATCGTCGTCGTCGTCGTCGCACCAGCCGCAAAAAAGGTTGCCTTCCATTGGGATCGACGGGTGGCTTACCCTGGACTTTTCAAATGACTAATATGTTATGCTAGTGAGCCGGGGGTTGGCTCCCTAGTCCCTCCCAAATCTGTGGCATCTACAAATTTAAAAATATGAGTAAGGAGCAAGCGCAGAACCATAAGGAATGATCGTAGCTGATTGATCACAGAGAATGAGTAGCAAAGTGGGCTTGAAGGAGCTTCAAAGATATGTTAACCCCACTAGAGACTACTTTTTATTGGCTCGAATCGAATTAGGCCGACTTCCAGCGTTTCTTTGCTGCTCAATTTGTGGGATATTCCATCGCTCACAGCTTTCTAGAGGGTACACAAACGAGAGCAGTTACAAGGCGAACAACCCTCGGGACAACTGCCCTGTCCCAGCCCCATCCCACCCCCTTTGCACCACTTACCGCAGCAGTCCAAAGCCTGGTCGTTATATGCGGCTTGCTGCTGTTAAAACGCAAATGTTAAACCCTTTCGGTAATGCAAAATAATTGCTACGGTTCGTGGTCCGAGTTTACCAGAGTTCCGCAGAAAAAAAATTCCCAAAAAAAAAAAAAAATACAAAAAAATTCCGAACAGAACACAAAAAGAAAAACGTCAAAACGTAATATTATTTTCCCCTCTCCCCAGCCGCTCCGTGCGCTCCTCTACGCTCCTCTTTCGGTTTCTGGCTACAGTTTGGGTTAACAGAAATTAGAGCAACGGAAAAGTGGGCGTGTGCCGGGTTCCGTTTCATTTAGTTTTCAGTTTCCACCTAATTTACCCAATTGGGTAAAAGTGCTTTGTCATAATCAGCCCGGGAGCAAGGTTCGCATATCTAATGAATGAATAGAAGGGTATATGGTGGGGCCAGGGACAGGGACAGGAGGAGGTGCTGGACCAGGGCCAGGACCAGGCTACAGCTCCATAAAGTAAATGTTCATGAATGAATGGGTCTTCGCCTTTCTCCGCTGGGCACATATTTACCGAGTTGCTAATAGGCTGTCACATAATTAGCCCTGAAACAACCTAAATCGGACCACCAGCCTCCAAAAACAAAAAAAAAGAAACCCAAAAGGGAAAGGAAAAGAGTTGAAATAGAATAGATAGAGAGAAAGGGGGAGAGAGAGAGAGAGATAGAGACTGACATTAACATTGGCTTTGATGGAAGTCAAAGATGACCAAACGATAATGTCCAAAGATGTCCTAATGAATCTTACGGCAGATTCGGGGATTGTATGACCCTTTCCCACCAGGACTGGGGCTGGACTGGGGATTGTGGATTGTGGGGATTGGGGCTTTGTGTTGTCCTTGGGGCGAGAGATCTGGAAATCTGTTAGGAGTGTTTACTTCCCATTAAGATAAAGAGTGACGAATGAGATTGAAAGGAAGGAGCCGAGCACATTCAAGTTAGAGAAAAAAGGAGCAAAGTAATCTTAGAATCCTGAGAGATTTATACATAAATCATAGGCTGGAAGAGTATCAAAATGTTTTCCGATTATTTGCCTCTCAAGAGACCATCTAATATCCCCGGACTTGTGTTCAATTTTCACCATAATAAATGGCAAATTACCCTTTGAGACTTTGATACAATTCGCTCTTCCGATATCCCTGCAAATCCTTTTCTTTTCCAATATTCAAATTGAAAATAGGAAATCCCTTAACTATCATTTAAGGATTAGGGAATAGGACGATACCTTGACGGACCCGTGCATCAATTTCAGCTTGTTGAACGCTGTCCTTCCCCCGTTCGCGCCCCTGCCAACCCCTATCATTTTCAATAAGCAGACGGAGACCCCACCGCCCTTGTTTAGCCAATCCTTACCTGATTTGAGGTTCCCCTTAAACTTCCTGCGCCTTCCCAGAGGTCGCATTAGACAAGACCCGAAACTGACTTTGAAAAATGGCAAATGGCCAGCCAGAGCACCCCCCCACACCCCGTACCACCCCAAAGAGCAGCCCGGGCCAGGGGCTGCATAAAACAGTTTGCATTAAGCGCATTTTGCATGGCTGTGTTGCAATTAACGATGCAGAGCAGCTGCAATCAAGCAGCAGCCTGCTACAGATACACAGCCACAGCCACAGATACAGATACAAATGTACAAGCGAGCATAAATATTTCTGATATAGTAGTGATATGTATATAAAAAAAAGCATGCATACATATTGGCAAGAGGGAATGCAATTCGATGATTATTGTTTCAACGCCTCAATAATTCCGGAAATGTTGTTTTTTTTCCCCCGTTTTCGAAAATGGTCACAAATACAAAAAAATACATCACAAACAGCGATGGAAACGGGTGGAGGAGGTGGCGAATCGTGCAAATATTTGTTGCAGCAATCCAAACTCTGTCCCCTCCACCCCGCCCCTCCGCCTGACTGTGACTTTGTTCTGGCCACGCTGTAAGTTGACCATGAGAGATGGCCATGATGACGATGATGATTGCCATGGCTGTGTGTGTATCTACATATATGTATGTATGTATGTATATGCAGAAACGTGTATATGGCAATGGTCAATGCTAATTGCCAATTATGGACAAATTCGTTCGAGCGCGAAATTAAATTAACCCCTTTTTTGCGCTCAACCCTGCCCCAGAAATCCTCCCAAGCCGTGAACGAGCACACAAAAATCCGCATCTGCAATCCTCAACCGCGTCATCAATCAGCAACAGCAACAGCAGCAGTAGCAGCAGAAGCGGCAATGCAACAGCAGGACAGGACAGGACAGGACAGGACATGGCGGGACATGGCGGGGCAGGCCAGAGGAGCAGCAGGCGACAAAACACAAACTACGCGATGTGCGAATATGAAATATTTATGCCCACATTTCACAGGACTCTGGCGGAACGACACGGATACGGGGCATAGTCGAATTGTTGAAAGGTTTGCCATCAATCTAGACACTTTCATTTGCGAGAAAAAGATCAAGATACATAGCTGCCGTATGCTGCAACATTTTACAGCTTTCTTGTACCCTTATTATGGGCAGGTTCTTCCTTCGATGGTTTCTAATTTCCTCCAATCTCTTGTAGGGCAACCCCCATTCGGCAGCCCATGTGGGGCATTCGAATCCCACAACACTTGCTTATGTTTTTTATCCGAGCAAACAAAAAAACCGCCTGATGCGAAACATATCGATCTGCAATTGTAAATTCGAAAAAGCCCAGAAAGCAGGGGGGGGGGGGGGGGGGGCCCCCCCAAACGAAAACCATAATACCCCGCAAACACGTTAAGTGCCGAACAGAATCAATGGAATGATTCGGGCCGGGCCGGGCCAGGCCAGGCCCCCCTCTCCAGCCCCTCATTTCCATAAAAAGTCAGTGCCATTGAATGCATACGAGTATAATACAAGTTTGTGATAGTTTTCCTTGAAATGAATGTAATTGCATTTAATTTTTGTCATGGCTTTCGCCGGGCAGAAAGCCCTTTTAAGTTTTAACATTTTTAACAACAATTTTAACAATTTTAACAACACGCATCGCGTCAGATTTTCCATGTTTGGTTATGACAATGAATGTAAAAAGGGAGGGGGGTGGATATATATGTATATAGTACAGATGTGGGATCTATATGTGTACAATACAAGTTGATTTCTTTTTCGATGCTGCTGCTGCCGCTGCTGCTCCTGTGGCTTGGACTGGCAGCTGACACGCGTACATGGGTTGGGTATTTGTGGCATAAACATGATTCGGATTCAGGGAATACGCGCATTGTGCGGCATTGTCTTAACCCATCAGAGGCACAATCGTTGTCAATGAATTCAATTGAAATGCTGCCAGCGAAATACTCCCCCCCAAAGGGTGAACACAACAAACAAAGGAATCATCAAATGTATAACGCGAATCGACAGGGAAGTATGATTAACCTTCTGCAACAATGTGTATGTGTGTGTAGTATGTGGAGGATTGTCCTTCGAGGCAAGGCCTAGAAGCCTAGTCATCCTCTTCTTCGACCAACTCCTCGGAGGTGCTGCGAAGCACGGCCACCGTATGGCCCCCCGACGGCGTTGTACGGATGTGAGTGCCCCGCATATTGAGGAAACGCTGCCGCATACGCTCCTGTCGCTCCTGGTGGCGCTGCTCGATCAGCTCGTTAAAATCCACTGGGGAAATAATGTATACATGTGTCTCTGCATATGGATATGTGCAGATGGCTTCAGAATGGCTTACCACTAACGGAATCGGGTTGGCCAGGTCGACGTCGGCGTGGTCCCTCCTCCTCCGGGGTGGACAGGGGATCTGCGACGGACAGACGCGAGCTGCCCTCCCAGGAGCTGCGATACATCTCGTGGTAGTGTTCCGCGTAACTGACGTTGCTGGAATTCCTATCCAGCATATAATTGAGAAAGTTGTCGCGACCACTCCGGGTGGTCACAGTCGATTCCCGGGACATGAAGAACCTCCGGTTCTCGGTGTTCCCTTTTTGGTCCAGTTTGGCCGTGGAGGCTTCGGGCGGGCCCTGTCGCTTCGAATCGTCGGCATAGGGCAGCTCGTTGGGAAAGACTTCGTCCCAATACTGATCCTTGACTAGTGTCGGATGCTCCTGGTGCATCTCGTCGACAATCAGATAGGAGACTGTCAAATTACGATCAATCATCCAATTGAGCTGCGAATATAAGTAGTACTATGGTACTGGAATAGTCTTGGGTAACATATGTATATGTTTTGTACCTCAAAGTCATCGTCGTCCTCGCCAAAGGGATTGATCAGAGACTCGGCCACCTTCAGCCAGCCCATGTAGAAGAAAAACTGGAGTATTGTGATGATGGGAAACCATTGCTCGACTCTGTTCGGTTCGCCGTCAGTGTCGCTCACGTGCGTCCACTGCTGGCCCATCACGCTGAACAGGAAGAAGGTATAGGTGGCCAGGGTGACCACTTGGGTGTAGACCAGCGGCACACTGACCCAATCGTAGTACAGGAGGAATCCGCAGAAGCCGCGGAACTTGTTCAATTCATCGATGATTGTCTTGACCGCATAATCATCCCGTATCTTGTTCTCCTTTCGGGCCCTCATCACGATGCTGGCGGCCCACACAATCGGCATCCAGTGCTTGGGATAGTTCGGAAAGGCGACGTCCAGGTTCTCGATGATGGCCTTTTCGTTCTCCAACAACAGTCCCGAGTCGATGATCTGATTGTAGGTGGGAAAGCGCCTCTTGACGCTCGGCGATATCATCGTAAAGACGATCACCTGGCACAGGCACACGTACCGCAGTATGGTGCGACGCATGGCCCGAGCGCGATCGTCGAACCCCTGGATGCTGGAGCTTACCAAGATGGCTATAGAGTCCGGCCACGGTATGGTCGTGTACTGCTGCCACCAGCGGCCCATCACAATGGAGACATAGAAGCCGAGCACAAAGGACAGCGGCAAGAGGTTGCCATGCGTACTGCAGTAGTATACGATGCCCTCGAAGACCCTACCAGTTTGAGGTTAGCTTGAGGTTAGTATTAAGATTATAGGGACACCCACCGCTGGGCTCTCTCGTTCATCAGCACTCGATAGGTGATGGCCAACACGCAATACAGTGAGAAGAAGACAATCAGATCGATCCAAACCAGCTTGTAAATACTGCCGCGCCATCTAAGGCACAGATAGAGAGTGAGGGGACAGATTTAGGGGACATTTTGCCATCTATCTGGCATCTCTCACCTGAAAAGCAATTTCAGAAAATTGCTTATAACCCTCGAGGTGTTTACGTTGGCTGTATAGGTCACAGTCATAATTACAGTTATTATTATTCCCGATAGAACGTATTTCCCAACTGAAAATACTATAAATCAAACAGAGTGAGCTTTTGACAGTCAAGGCAGAGTCAATTTCAGGGCAGTAACCCCGTTTAAGACTAGTACTCAGACTCAGTACTCAGCACAACTATGAAGAAGTTCCTACTTTGACACAAATGGACGTTGGATCCTAATGAACCAGAGACCTAAATAGCAAAACTACATAAGTGATCAGTGTGACCATGCTATTGCGTATTGTCTGGTCACACTCTGGCTGAGAGGAAGACGACGGATATAGTATGGAACTCACTCGAGTAATCGAGTGAGCAATCGTTGGGAGACAAGATCATTGTCATATTTATTAGGAAGAGTTTCGCTTCATGGACAGTTTCAGTTGGGTTTTCCTAGTTTTCCTTTTTCTTTCGGATGTGACTCTTCTCTGTCTGCATTTCAGAGTCATTGCGCAGGGGCCGGGCGTGGTCCTGGTCCGAGGGCTGGTTGCTGCGCTCCGAACTGGTGGTTGGGGCCACTTCGCCTTTCATCAGCTCCAGCGTCATGGCGGCGTGATGGATCTGACGGGTCA
Source organism: Drosophila azteca (assembly GCA_005876895.1). Lineage (NCBI taxonomy): Eukaryota > Metazoa > Arthropoda > Insecta > Diptera > Drosophilidae > Drosophila > Drosophila azteca. Next base: position 3,691,099 of record VCKU01000014.1, on the reverse strand, counting down.
TGCGCTCGCGTTCCCGCTCCTCCTTGAGGCGGTCAAAGTCGTCCATGCTTGTCTCGCGACTCAGGTGCTCCTCCTCGCCGAAGTCCTCTTCGATACGTATGAGGTTGTCATCCGAGGAAACGGAGATGGAAATGGAGCTCCTGCTGGCGCGGAAGTCGCGCCGGGCGAATCGGATGCGGAGCTCGTTCTCGTGCACGACCTCGTCCTCGTCATCGAAATCGGTCCAATCCGGCTCCAGATCCAGGCTGTTCGTCTTATGCGGATTCGTTAGCAGCGTGCTGATCTTGGACAGGTCCATTCGCGCTGTAGAGGCCTCCGGATGCTCGGCCCGCTGTGCCTCTGCGGCATAGGGCAACTCATTCGGGAAGACCTCGTCCCAGTACTGATCCCTGACTAGCTCCGGATGATCGTTATGCATCTCGTCGACGATCAGATAGCTCACTTGCAGATTCCGATCGATCAGCCAGTTGAGCTCAAAGTCATCGTCGTCATCGCCAAAGGGACAGATCAGCGTCTCGGCCACCTTCAGCCAGCCCATGAAGAAGAAGAACTCCAGGGTGCTGAAAAGAGGAAAGTAATAGTTGATCACGTTCCTGAATCTGCGTTCGGCCCCCTCGTGCTTATCGATCCATTGATGACCGAATATGGCGGCCATGAAGTACGCATAGACTGCCAGGGTCACCACCTGCGTATAGACCAAGGGGACACTGATGGTGTCGTAGTGGATGAGCATGTTGCAGCCGGCACGAAACTTGTTTAGCTCGTCAATCATGGACTTCAGGGAGAAGTCGTCCCAGATGCGTCCCTCCTTCCTGGCCCGCGTCACAATGCTGCTGGCCCACATGATGGGCATCCAGTACTTGGGATGCTTGGGAAACTTGGCGTCCATGGCCTTGATGATGCTCGCCTCGTTCGCGTTCAGCATGCCCGCCTCGATGAAGTAGTCGTAGTTGGGGAACCGTCGCTTAATCACCGGCGATATCATGGACAGGACCATCGTCAGGGCCAGGCACACATATCTCATGATGGTGCGCCGCATGAGGCGACCGTGCTCATCCTGACCCCGCACCAGGGCACTCACATACACCGCCAGGGGATCTGGCCAGGGCACTGTGATGTACTGGTTCCACCAGCGATCCACAATGATGGACACGTAGAAGCCCAGCACGAACGAGAGGGGTATCAGGGTGCTATAGCTGTGGCAGTACACGACAATATCCTCAAAGACCCTAGAAATTACATTTGAAGTGGGGACTTATGTATAGGTCGGAGGGGGTGCCATAGAAAAGCTCACTCCTTGTCGCTCTCCCTAAGGATATAGCGGTACAGCACGGCCACGCAGTAGAAGCTTGCCAGGAACGCGAGTAGATCCACCCAGATTATCTTGTAGATACTGGCACGCCATCTGTCGATTATGTAGATGCTATCAGTGGACAGCTCTTTCGCGAATAATCAAAGGCATCACAGCTCACCTGGCCAACAGCTTCCAGAAGCAGCCAAAGTGCCGGCACGAGGCCACCTCGGCTGTGTACGAAACAGTCATATTCCCGCTATTCGGTATCGTATCCCAATTGGAGAACTTTAATATAATTTGCCCGAGAGACAGAGACAGCGACAGAGGCGGTGGCAGAGACAGATACAGAGATGGAGACTGAGACTGAGAATCGATTGCGGCAATACACAAGCAAAGCAGCATTTTGTGAGGCCATAAGCACAGCCAACTTTGGAATTAGTTTGCTTGGGGGGCAATTTCCTTACTCAAGCATTAAACGAAGGCAATCTCGGTAGGCGCGTCACATTTGTGGGCGTAATTATTTAAATTAGATCATTTATATTTGCCACAAGGCGGTAGACAACACATACCATACCATACCATACCACACCATACCCAATTTTCCTGATGGGCCACCACCACCACACATGCACACATCCAACTCTTCCTTCCTCCTTTCATATATGTATGTATATAGATATATACATATGTACATATACTTGTACATGTCTGGGAGGTCTGCGGAGCATTAAATAGGTGCAGTAAAATTTTAATACCCTGGCAAACATTTTGCGTGGAATGGCAGTGAAATTTCCCAACTCCAACTCCATCTCCAGCTCCACCCCATGGGGAAAGTGTGAAGAAAATTCGTAGCATCCTGATTAGCATTGGAAGCGTGTAGTACGAGTATTTGCTGTTATTGCTGATAGCCCTCCCCACACAGCCAATAAACTCGTATGTAGAGTAATCCGCAAAAATGAAAAGTAAAACGTGAAAACAAATAAAAGCACGTGACGCATCGATAAAGTTTGATTCTTGGTCTATGTAGTAATGCCAACAATCAGTTAAGAGATAATAAAATACATGCGATTAGTTAGTATTGCCTGAGCACTTCGCCCCCTCCCCCCCCTCCGATTCCGCCTCACAATCGTATTCCGAAATGAAGCCATTTATTCGTGCTTCTTCTACGATGAGCCAAGGGATGAATTAGTTTTGGTGGGTAACAGCCAAAAGGAAGCGTTTATAGTATAGTAGTTTACTATATATTCGATTCGATATAGTCCTGCCCAGATCTTAACGACTATAAGAGCTAGTGCATCCAAATCTTGCGACCAGACTCTTGTCATGTTTTAAGTTTATTTCTAAATTTCAGTGAAATGATTGCTGGGCAGAGAAGTAAGGCCGCGGTCCGTGCCACGGCTCGCCAAAATGAATGGAGACCACTGTGAATTGTGTAGATTTTTGAGCGTAAATTCCAAAGATGCATATGTAGATATATACATACATATGTACGTAAATATTGTATCCAGTATGCAAAATCCAGTCCCTTGGCATTCATCCATGAATGTAAATCATTTAACATAATTATTCCAGTCGTATAATTGATAGTCAATTAATTGATACAATTTTGTACAATTAACTATGAACTCTGAAGTAAATATTAAATGTTATTTTTCCGTATTAGTAAATATGTGCATATATTTCCGTGAATATTTACAGCTGCACATCGTATTTACCCAAATGTTTATACGAAATTCCATTCTCTTCCCCTCTCCAGCGCTCTGCTCTAGTATAAAGCGCATCGAAGCTTATCAACCGACTCGACCACTTCATCAAGTGTATAAATTGACACTCGACAAGCCAATAACAACAACAACAACAACAGCAATAACAATTCTAAAGCGCATCTATATATGTAGTACATATGTATATCTCTGTATATTTGTGTGCGTTTGTGCGATATTATTTCATTATCCCCCCACACCCCCCCACTCGATACACTGGTGCACCGGGTACTACGAGTAGTAGAATACTCGTATTTGGAGGCCTCTCCTCTCGTACATATATATCAGGCAGAATATTATCTTACACTTTCAGTTAACGTTATGCGCTGAAAACGTCAACAACAGAGAGAAAGAGAGAGAGAGAGAGGCAAAGAGCGAGCGCGAGATAGAGAGTGAGCGAGAGAGAGTGACAGTGAGAAGAGAGCAGAAGCGTGCAACAGGTACAAGGGAGTGATAGTGTAAGCCAGTTACGGTACGTTTAAATCTATAGCCAAAACGGAAGATCGGACATTAAGTAAAAGAAAACATAAAACAATAATCTTATCTAAAAACAAGAACAAGAACAACAACAACTGGCTGAACAGTGCTGAACGGTGCGGTGCGGTGCGGTGGGTGGGTGCGCCGTGATGAGCAAAGGGGCGGGGGCGGGGGCGGGTAGAGTGAGTGCGGTAAAATCTGCTGTGTTGTTTCTGCTATCGCAAAGATCATAAAACGCAAAAGGGAGACAACAAGAGCAACAACGGCATATGGCATAAGGCATACGGCATGGCGACGTCACACGGCGTGATTCAGAGCAGCGGCAGCATCTTCCAATTCTCCCTCTCTCCCACCATACACACACACACACACACAAACGTATGTATATCTGCTAATTTTCTTGCTGTTGTTGTTGCACTCGCTCCAATTACAACCCAGATCATCTACCTCTCTCTCACTCCCCCTCGCCACACCTGACTTAGGTGATCGTCGGCAGGGAGTCGTCGTCGTTGTCGTCGTTTTCTTCGTCGTCGTCGTCGTCGTCTCTTATCAGTTTGCTTCGGGCACACACAAGCGGTTTCTCCACTCCCTCGTCTCCCTCTGCCTGATCTCTTGGCTACCGCTCTCATCCGGCTGAGGTTCGGCTGAGGTCTTATCTTAAGACTAATACGAAGAGTAGGCGAATTCGCGTCTGTAATACTAGTCCGACACCCGCGGTGGCCTGGTCAGAGCAGTCCAAGACAGAGACAGAAAGAGACGCAAACGCAGACGCAGTAACAGACCAAGACGCAGACGCAGTCGCAGTCGCAGACGCAGATCGCCAAGTGTGTCAATCACACGTTTTTTGTCCAGTTTTCATTCATTATTGTTCCTGTGTGTGTGTGCGTGTGAAAAAAAGCATTAATAAAAACGACTTTCCATTCCGATCATAAACAAAAAGTGTAAAATACTTTGGTAATTACATATTAAAGCTAATACCAACGCCTGGTAAGTGTCTCTGTTTTGTTAGTGGTTCATTCAGATGACAATTATATAAATCTAGCATAAGTTTCCATTCGACAAGCCTCACCTGTGCTCGTAATTATCTCTTGATATGCAAAGAGAGGAGGATAAGTTTAATAATAGAAATGCAAACAAAGTCGAGGGAAGATACCGTGTGGGGGGCATCTGACGAGTGGGTGGGCCTTAGTCACCTGCTGGAGGAGGAACCACTGAATATATAGAATATATAATGATAGTACCCCCTACAACAAATATCCAATTTCATAAATCTGCTCAGTATAAGCCCCAACTGCATGTAAAAAACCATTAGAAACTTGCCCCAGAGTTCAGTCTGCAGCCTGCAGCCTGCATAGTTGCATGGTGTGGTATACGATACGGTTGTGTATAGGTTGCTCCAAGTATGCTCTAAGTAGAGCAATCGAGTTCAAATTTGATACTAACAATAGCCTCGCCTCACCCCGGGCCGGGGCTATTATTACGATTACAATTTGAGCTCAATTATTTGCATTGTGCATATAATAGAAAGCCCCGCCAAAGATAAGACAATAAGACATTCGTGTTCGTGCATAGATCGAAGTGCATCATGATCTTGGCATGTACATTGTACATACCATTGTACATACCTCAGTCTAAGATGGAATTTTTTTGCGCTTTTCAGCTTCAAGGTTTACTGAACTTTTCGCCCAGCCAAAGAGAGAGAGAGAGAAGGAGAAGGAGCGGCAGCGGAAGCGGGAGAAATGGTTCAACAGATCTCGCCTTGGAAGGTGCTGACGCGACGGAAACATATCCAGGCCGATGGCACTGAGGGCGAAAGCAAGCTGAATCGGGTCCTGGGACTATGGGATCTAACGGCCCTGGGTGTGGGCTCCACACTGGGAGCGGGGGTCTATGTGCTGGCCGGACAGATAGCCAAAGATCAGGCGGGTCCCTCGGTCATGATCTCGTTCGCCATTGCCGCTGTGGCCTCCCTGCTGGCAGGTAAGAAGGATACATCTCCGTTGCAATCTCTGAGTAATTTCATTCTCTCATTTTAATCTCGTATTTGAAGGCATTTGCTATGCTGAGTTTGGGGCGCGAGTCCCCAAGGCGGGATCGGCCTATGTGTACAGCTACGTGTGCATTGGAGAATTTGCTGCCTTTGTGATTGGCTGGAATCTCATCTTGGAGTATGTCATAGGCACGGCCAGTGTCTGTCGTGGCATAAGCCTGTATCTGGACTCGCTCCTGAACGATACCTTGAAGGAGACCTTTGCCGCGGTGGCCCCCATGAATGTCACATTTCTCGGCAGCTACTTTGACTTTCTGGCATTCGGATTGGTGGTCGTCTTCGGTGGTATGTTTCAAAGAAGATTCTCCTCCAATTGATTGCTGATTGCTGATTTCTGTTGATTTCTCTGCTCCCCTCAGTGGCCCTGGCCTTTGGCGTGGAGACCTCGGCAATGGCTAATAATTGCGTCACCTGTCTGAACATCTTTATACTGGGCTTTGTCATCGTAGCGGGTGCTATCAAGGGTAAAAGCTTTTGTTCTATGAGAGTGAAAGTCCTTCACTAACGTCTCTCCCTCACGTCAGCCGACTTCACCAACTGGTCTGTGGACCCATCGACTGTGAGCGGTAATGCCACCATTGGAGCTGGAGGCTATTTCCCATACGGTTTCGAGGGGACTCTCCAGGGCGCTGCCACCTGCTTCTTCGGTTTTGTGGGCTTCGACTGTATCGCCACCACCGGGGAGGAGGTTCGCAATCCCCGCAAGAACATCCCACAGTCGATCCTGCTCTCCCTGCTGATAATCTTCCTGTGCTACTTTGGCGTCTCCACGGTACTCACCCTGATGCTGCCCTACTATCTGCAGGATGCCAATGCCCCCCTGCCGTACGCCTTCGAGTATGTGGGCTGGCCGGTGGCCATGTGGATCGTGACGGTTGGTGGCCTGATCGGACTCTTGGCCAGTCTCTTTGGGGCCCTGTTTCCCCTGCCCCGGGTCATGTACTCGATGGCGCAGGACGGTCTGCTCTTCCGGTTCCTGGGCAAGGTGAGCCCGCGGTTCCATGTACCCGTGACCGGATCGATTGTGGCCGCTCTCTTTACGGCCGTCATTGCGGGTCTGTTCGACCTGGCCCAGTTGGTTAGCCTGCTCTCCATCGGCACTCTACTGGCCTACAGCGTGGTGGCCATTTCCATAATGCTACTCAGGTACATGGAGTACTACGAGGCGGAGGAGAACCAGCCGCGGATCGATAGTCGCGCTTCGGAAACCACCTCATTGACCTCCAGGGCGGAGCGTTTCACCTGCGGCTCGGTCTGCACGCAGCTCTTTAACGTACATCGCGTCCCAGAGCCCAATAGGATCTCGACCAGAATTGTGGGCACGCTGACAGCAGTTTTCAGTGAGTATAACGATTCCAAGTGTCCAAAAACTATGGTTGATACAATGACTTTCAGTTGTCCTTGCCCTGGCTCTGGGCCTGCTGGTCATGCACGCCCATTCCGCAATCGGATCCCAGAAGGCGTGGGCCGTGACCTTGCTGGTGGTGCTGACCGTGCTGATCTGCCTGATCCTGCTGCTGATCTGCCTGCAGCCCAGGGAGGCGCGCAGTCGGCTGTTCAGGGTGCCCTTCGTGCCAGTTGTGCCGGCCATCAGCATCTTCATAAACATCTATCTGATGCTGCAGCTGGACAGCTGGACGTGGATACGCTTCGGGGTGTGGATGATTGTGGGTAAGCTTCCGATCAAGGATCACAACTGCCGAGCATGTGGTAGACTAATGGACTAATGCATGCCACTTCTCAAACTAACTCCTTGTATTAAACACAACGAATGTCTGTACTAACATAGGTATACCCATATTCCTTGCATGCTGGTACCTTTACGACTGTAAGAATCCACAGAAACGCAACCCCGACCGTTTGGCCTACTATGCGGCCCTCAAGGGACCCGCGGCAGCTGCAGATAAGGCGGGTAATGGCCTGTCCAAGGAGAGCATCATCACCCAGGACACCCACTGGAAGAGCAGTTCCTGCAGCAGCCTGGATCGCATACAGAACCTAAGCGAGGTGGGGGAGGATCTCATCGAGGTGAAGAATGCCAATGGCAAGATTTTCTATGTGGAAGACACCAAGAGCGAGAACTCCACTGCGACCCTGGGTGGGGGGACGGAGTCGCCCTCTCGCGAGGACGAACAGTCCGTTATAGCAATGCTCGACGATGTCCTCGACGCGGAGGACATACAGCAGCAGCGACTGGAGATGGACCAGCAGAACCACATCTTTGAGCGTCACTTCAGCCTGGACTCGGAGATGTACCCGAGTGTGATTGAGACCGTCATCGTGGCCACTGTCCATAGTAGCAGCGAGGACGACGAGGTGGTCAGTCAGCAGTCCTTGAAGCAGCGCAAGTACACGGACGATGAATGCCGAATGTTTGCCCAGCAAATGCTCGACGAGATGTTCAATAGCGCGGTCTTCTTTGAGCAGCTTGACGCAGCCCTGGTGGCCCGAGAAGAGGCTGTATACCCAAGGAATACCCCCATTATTGGAGAGAAGCCATCACTCCGACGCCTCGCATCCGAGACGTCCCTCAGGTCTCAGGCCTCGGCCATCGAGGATCCCCTGCATTCAGACAAGTTTAAAGACCGCTTGAGCCACATCATCATGAATGCCGGTGCCCACAAGGTGAGCACGGCCGTGAGGAGGAAAGGGGATCCCGAGACCGGGGAGCCTCAACCAGTGGCAGCAGAGCCAGCGGTGAGGCCAGAAAGGCCGCTGCTAAAGCAATCGAAAAGTGAAACCGATGTGCGTCGGTTAATGCTCAAGGCCATCAGCGAGCTGAAAATCAACCATAATGAGGATGGTAATGTTGGTGAGGGCTCCTCAAATTCATACACCAGCAGCAGTAATGGCAGCGGCAACGGGAACGGCAACACGGCTGGGCATATTCCTCGTCCACCGAAATTCGATCCAGTTCTGTACAAGACCATCAACAGCATTAGTTTGCGCAAACAGCGACCCAGTTTGAGCCAACAGCATGTTGTGGATGCCAAGAATCTGGTGAGGGTAGCAAATGTAGCTTCCTCAACGGAACTAGACCCGGACCCGGAGCGGGAGCCGGAGCCGGAGCCAGGACTTGGTCAGGGGCAGGGGCAGGGGCAGGGGCCGCAGTTGGTCCCATTCAAAGCGAAATTGGAGGCCATATTGCAGCGCGGACCCTCGCACCGCACCCAACAGCATCCGGACCCTGTCCGTCGCCAGCGTCCGCAGTCGACCCACGCTGAGCCAGCGACAGCGACAGAGGCAGAGACAGCGACAGAGGAGGCGGAAAGCTGAATGAGGGGTGGGTGGGCTGCTGTGTGGGCGGTGAAACCAAAGAGTGTGCAATATTTTCATTTTTTTTTTCTCTTTTCTCTTTTCTCGTAGCTAAAAGTAGTTAAACTTCCATTTGGGTTTCAAATGTAGGTTGTAGATGTAGATAAATGCTGTGTAGATAAATACATAGTTGAATGCATGCCAAGGAGGATCTTGAGATCTTCAAAATATCTCAAAATATCTCTAAATATATTTGTTTTTTCTTCGGCTTTGAATATTTATAAGGACGTTGGAGTATCTTAGTATATTATTAATAATAATAGCACACAAGCCGCACAATCCGTAGAGTCCTTGTCACATTTATCATACTGAAACTAGTCGTAGACCATAAAAAATAGTATTTAATAGATTAAATATGGTATTATAAGGGTGAAAACAATTCGCCCAAACAAATGCATGCCTCTAAACAATAGTACATATTCTATCTACAAATTTAACTAATTATATGCATATCTAGGACTATCCATATACTTTCTGTATGGCCTGCCCAACAGCTACAGAGAGATGCGACGTCAAAGGGCCGGCTGGCAGAGGCTCAAGTACAGCGAACGCCTCTGAAAAATAAAAACAAGAAAAGAAAACACCATAATAATAATCATCAAAAATGGTATTCCCCTTCCGAAAGCAAATAATTATAGATCTATGAAGCTACATGTCTATATATACAATATGTGAATGGATCGCTAAGATAATATGTATGATAAATTGTGAACAATTTGTTTGGTTATAAATAAATGAAACTACATAGATGTAATTAATTAAAGTCAAATGTTTTACCTGATTGCCTGAAGGAAAGGAAACAAATGTAAGGAAAATAAATGTCGAGTTGCTGCCGTTGCAGCCGCTTCCGGAATCGAGCCCCGGACGATCATTCGGAGAGTCTGTAGTAGTATTAATAACCCAATGAATTGGGATCGTTCATTGTCGTTTAATTCCCAATGGCCTGGCCTTGCCCTGCCCTGCCCTGGCCCTGCCCTGGCCCTGCGCTGGCCCTGCGCTGGCCCTGCCTTGTGGTTCATGGCATGGTCGTATCGTATCTCCCATGGGTCGTGCACTGACTTTTGCCTGACTTTGATAAATTAATTTATTTCGGCTGATCGTCTCTCTGAGAATTGCCCCACCCCTACCCCCACACCATCTTCAGAGCTGTTGGCCCTACCCCATACCACGAGAAACCCCTTCCATTCCCTTGTATTCCCTTCCCAAAACGTATTCGTATTCCCTTTTGCTTTGATTTTGATTAGTCTGAAACATCCCCTTGGGGTGAGAGACGGAGAGACTGAGGCTGTCTTTTCCTTAGTATACGCGTACGTAATGCCGTAATGCTTCCTTCCCCCTTTGGCCCTACACTTACACTGTCCTGATTTATGCGGACTTTCGTTTTGGGGCATGGCATTTCTTTGGTTCGGTTTGGTGTTGGTTTGCTTTGGTCAGGTCGCTCCGCTCCGCTCTGCTCGTTGATGTTGATGCCAGTCTAGAGATTTGTCTAACCACAAGCCGAAACAACTGGCGACTGTTTGGCGACCCATCTCCTTACCAGAACTGGATCAGTCTGGAATGCTACGTTATGCTATGGTTTGGTTATGGTATGGTATGGTATTGTTCTAGGGAGAATGACGACGTTTGTGCTGCGTAAGTGTAACAAATTGTAATCGTATTTGGCGGGGACTTTGTCTGGGGCGTGCCCCAGAGTCTCCCCCGCTCCGAGTGTGTCTTCCCCTCGGTGTGCCCTGCTCCCCAGATGCCCGATGCCCTATGCTTTGCTTTATTATTATTAACTTTTCTATGGGCCAGAGAGGAGTTGAAGTTGAAGAAGCTGCCTCAGAAGTCGTCCGGTGGTTGTTTTGGTTGTTTGCTACACTTGCTCCCCGGCTACCCGTCTCCCCTCCGGCTGTCCGCCCCCTTTATCTAGCGAACCGTTCAAATAGTTTTATGGCATATTTATGGGCGCCAAAACTTAAAGTTTCTTTCGCTAAGACTTTAAGACTGACGGCAGGGCAGTCGGGCAGTCAGGTTGCCGCTTACTGCTTGCTAAGGGTGAGGGGTGAGGGGGTGAGGGTGAGAATGACGTGACCCCGGAGAGCATTGACTTTGTGGGGTTCTGTGACAAATCGGCAAATAGCGAAACTAATTATTGTTAAGGGAGAGACAAGACAAAAGATACAGCAGCTCACGACGATACGCGATATTCTATGGCAAGTGCACAGGGTTTTTGGCAACAAATACCAGTACGTATATGAACAGTTAATGCTCGTATGGAATGGACACGAATACATCAGATAAGATATGGTATACTCGTGGTGAGCGGAGCTGAGATCTTCGGCAGTTTCCAACAACCACCTTGATTACCCACTCTCTTTGGCCAGCCACATCTCCCCGACGAGTGCCCAGCATCGTTTTCATATTAGAACAAGATTAGGACCTGCTTCAAAGCACCCATCGATAGCACATACATACATATGTATATGTAGTATAAATAGAACATGCTGTAGCATTGATTTTCTCTGACTAGGAATTAGGACCACTGGCAAAATGAAATTAGTACGCTGGCATCCAATAAACGAGTAGATGTAGCTGCAGATGTAGATGTGGCTGCAGATGTAGTTGTGTTCCCCCTGTTTCTGGGGAAATTCCTTTGAAAAGAGTCTGCTCCAAATGAGTTGGCGGAATCGCTGGAACTTCCACCGACAGGTGCGCCCACCCACCACCCAGTGATCATCTCTTATAGCATTTAGCTGCTCTAAGTACATTTTCCTCTAAGTACATACACCGAGTACACATGTATCTATTTTTGAAGTTGGTTATTACTTTTTTTCTTGTTTTTGCTGACTAAAGCGGCTTTTCCATATTCATAAAAATTGCGAGTTTTACCATTTCCTCTAGCCCCTAGTGGTCCTGCGTCCTGGTGCCTGGGTGGGTCCACATACACATTCATAGTCCAACAAAAACGTAATCCTCTTAGCGTTGCAGGACAATTCTCAGCGTATTCGTTTCGTTTCGTTTCGTCCAATCTCCCTGATTTTCTCGTACGTATTTTGTTTTGCTGAATTGTTTCGAAAATTAAAATATGTGACAGGGTGGCAGGGTGACAGGGTGGCTGGGGGGGAAAGGCGGCAAGCCAGAAGCGGAAGTGGTCAGCAGGTAGAATACAGTAATTTCCAGTGCTGCAGCAACTGCTGCAGCAAAGTCAATGGCACTCAACAAAAACATTTTGTCAAAACAAGGAAGGCGGCTGCTACTGTACGCAAAGTGGATCAGTTGATTTGTCCGGAAAAAATCCATCTGTAGTCAGAGAAGTGCCCAACTGCAGCACAGATGCAGCCAGGACCCAACAACACAACACAACAGAACACAACAGAACGGAAGCCTCTCTCATAACAAAAAAAAGGATTAGCATTTTGGGTGTAGCTGTTTTCCCAATCCGCCGTGACAACAGCACCAACAACGGATATCGTCTATGCCAAGGTTTAGGCTTAAACTGGATCGAGTCCTTGTTGCCTGTTGCCTGCTGGCTGTTGGCTGTGGTCTGTGCACACGCAGACATATGCTGGGCAGGGAATTGAGTTCGCTGGAGATTAACCCATTGATACATTCCCTGGGTGTGGGTATGGGTCTGGGTCTGATCTGGTTTGGGAGGCATTCAGCAGCACTTGAGCGATAAGCGATTCACATCAGGACAGACTGGCAAATTGTCTGGTCCTTGCTGCTGTCCTTGCCTTCCTTCAGTATGCCTATAAGGAAGTGCAATCTCCAATGGCCTTTGGGCATTCTCTGGCCTCTACGCACACCTTCTCTGGTAATGCAAACTACTATTGTTTGATCATTAGAACTCGCACAATTTATAGGACACCTCGCCCATTGTTAATCAAGATTTGTTCTTGATTTTTCATTATGGAATTTCGCTGGATTTTCCACTGGTATTGCCGTTGCCACTGCCACTGCCTTTGCCCCCTCTTGGCATTCAACAAACAATTATATTTTATTCAGCCGTGTGGCTCCTTCTCCTTCTTCTGTTCCTTGGGTGCTCAACATAATTGCTCCTTTGTCATTTCCCACAACACAAGAAGACAAGAAAGAAAAAAAACTAGAGAATAGAGCAAGAGAATAGAGCATAGAGAATAGAGAACAGAGAGGGGACGGGCGACGGGTGACGGGAGAATGAGATTTGAAGAGAAAAATAATACGCTGTTGATTTTCTACTCGACTTCAATTGATTCTTAGGAGCTCTCTCTCTCTCTCTCTCTCCTCTCATTCCCTCCCTCATTCATCTTGTTTTGGGACAAATGGCTGGCTGGCTGGCTGGCTGAGTGGGTGCTGGCCAGGCCATAACCTTTTCTACTTTTCTATAATATAAATTTTTATATATATATTTTTTGGAAAATTTGTCCCTTTCTTCTCCGTCATTCCATCATATCTCGGCTGTATTCTCGGGCATTCGAAAATTTTTAAAGAAGAATAATATTTACAAAGCCATGCACAATAGTAGGGACGACCAGAGGAGAGGGGAATGGAACTGGCACTAGGATGGGGACGGGGACAGAGCAGGACTCTACGATAGGGCATTGTTTTCGCATTCAATTCCCTGACAACAAGCATTATTGAGTATCTGAAATGTTTCCAATGCACACACACACACACACACATACACACATACAGTCTCTTAACCGCCCTCTCCATTTCCCTCTGTGTGTGTGTGTGTGTGTGTGTGTGTGTGTGTGTGCGCTTAGAATGTTAACCAAGCCAACCAAGCAATTCAAATTCAATTTGCCCCATTATGTGAGGCCCATTGTTCCTGGCTAAATTCTTCGGGGCTGAGAGGCTGAAAGGCATTGAGGGGCATTCACAGAGGGAGAGAGAGAGAGAGACAGAGAGAGGGCAAGAGCCGGGCCAAGACTGCAAGCCAAGTTAAGTGCAATACAAAAGGCAGTCAGATTAAAAATGTGCAAAAGACACCCGAGTAGGAGACATTGAGAGCGAGAGAGGGAGGGAGAGAGAGAGAGAGACGTAAGGGAAGCACTCTTAAAGCTAAATGAATGCAATAAGTAAATAACAAAATGTCGTTACCATTTTCTGACGCACTCACTCTCCAGCTGTAGCTCTCTTTCTTTCCATCGCTCTCTCTCTCTCTGATTCTCTCCACATCTTTTCAGTTCGCCAGAACAATGGGAATGTCAGCATTTGCAGTTGCAGTTGCATTTGCCGTTGACATCCTGCCCTGGCATGGCCTGCTCTGGCCTGCTCTGGCCTGGCCTGGCCTGAATCCTGGATCCTGAATCCTGCATGCAGACAACCCAACAGCAACAGAAACAGGAACAAATTCTCCCTTTTCACAGCTGTCAGCGTCAGCGTCAGCGGCAACAAATTGCGCGCAAAGTTCGCATTAGAAAAGAGCGAGTGGGCCTGGGGTAGGTGGCCCCCACTGGAGGTGCAGTTGTAAGCAAGTGCGGGAATCGGCCTATCATTATGTGGGAGCCAGTGCTGCCAGATGCGACAATTGAATGCACTTTTTAGTTCGAATAAAGACAAATCATTGGGATGCTGCGAGTAATCGAGTAATCATATATTTTGGCTTATAGCTGGTTTATTTTGTCAATCTTATCAAGTATATTTTAGAGGTTGAGCTCTGTGAAGTTTACTGCCACTTTATAATACTCTGATAGGTGAATTCGTCAACACTTTCATCTAATTGTCAATTCCCATTTGTCCCTTTATGGTCTCTGCGGCAGCAGTACTGTTACAAAACAATCCACCGACTCTATGGTACCCTTGGCGTGGAGATATTGGGCTTTCGTTTTAGGTTCGCATTGCGTTCGCTCATTTGCCAGCGGCAGGAGGAGCTTCATCATCGTCATCCTCATCCTCATCCATCCCCATTCCCATCCCCATCCCCATGCTCATCAGGAGTCATCATCAGCCAGCAGCCAGCAGCTAGCAGCCAGCAGCCAGCAGCCAACAGGCAGCATTCAGCACATCAAGTGGCAATCATATTAACTGGCTTAATTGTCAACACATAGCCGGGGGGGGCAGGAGGAGGAGGAGCAGCCGCAGAGGCGACTCCCCTCTTCTTGTTGGGTGCGGGTGGCAGTTTGTTAACAAGTTGCCAGGAGCTGTTAATGGTTGCTAGTTTTGTTGGCCGGAGGGGGCTAGTATGAGCGGGGAACGGGAGGGGAAAGCGTGAAGCCTACAATTCCTGATTACAGTCACAAATGTGCGAATTACAAATGCTCATTAGCCGCAATTTTTCGACACTCAACGTGCGGTTTGTCATTGGCCATATAAATGGGAACAGGAAAAGGAAGTTGGCAAGGGGAAAGGCCATGGCTAGTTAGTTAGTTAGCAGCTAACAGTTAGTACTAACTAATGACAAACACATCCATGAACCGCACACCCATCGCAATCCTAATCGCAGCCCCAAAAATGTGCCCCAAAGGACAATCGCCATTTTCAATTCATTTTTAGTATCCCGAAATGAAACGCGCAAGAAGTTTCGAGTGCAATAATTGCCAGAGGGTGGTGAGGGGAGGGAAATGCCGCAAAGTGCCAAATGACAGAATCGGAATGATGATGAGACGGGACTAGTCAACAAAGAGATTCATCTTTAACCACCACCAAATCCAAATCCAAGTCCGACCACCCACTGAACAACATCGTCATCATCATCATCGCCTTTCGCCATTTGCCATCGGCAGCATCCTGTCTTGTCTTCGCCTCTTCGCGTACTTGTCTCTGTCAAGTTGTATGCAAACTAATCACACGCAAGCATTTGATGCGTTTAACACCCACACACACACCCACACACAACCGCATACAACCGCACTCCCGCACATCTGCACATCCGCACACAGATAAGGACAGATACATGTGTATGTATGTGTACGCATCTGAGGACTGCTCTGTTCTGTTGGCTGATGGTAGTCCCACTATATACGGATAAATGGTAAGAGCTAAGTAATTGCGTCTGGCCAGGGGGGCAGGGAAGAGTTTCGAATTGAAGTAGACGACGAATCAGATACACTATAGAATACAGTGTATACCATCTATGGATTAGATCTATGCTTATAGGTTTTACTGCAGAGTTTCCCTGTAGAATGGATAGATTATTACCATTGGATATAAACATACATATATGTGTGTAGATTACAGATTACACAAATGATCCCAGAACTTTGCTCTCATCGCTTTTGTCACTTGTTAGGGGAACCCCTAATGGAATGGAATGGTCTAGCTGGAGTGCTTCATAGAGAGCGTGCTTCATACGAGTATGTACGTATTTTATAATGTTGGTAATTTAAACATTTCAAATCAAATCTAAATGTCAGCTGGTTAGCAGCTGCGGCTCATTGCCGGGAGGGGCAAAAAGAGAAAGACTAAACGAGTGGGTGGGGGACGGGGGGGGGACGGTGATTGGTGGACGGGAGCAAGAAGTAGCTGGATGAGTCGCCAAATGGAAATTGTCAGCAGCATTGAAATGAAAGTGGAGATTGGAAAATGGCAGCAACAGCAGCTTCCACTACAACCAGAACTAAAACGAGACCAAAGCCACAAGGCAGTTTTGATGAGAAGCAGTTGGCTCCTCTCTCCTCTCCCCTCCTCTCTACTCCGACACGCTGCATAATAAATCGACTTGTAAATGCAATAAATTTTCTATTGAGCCGCCCTCCACCCCCTTGGCAGATAAGTAAAAAGGAATTGAATTTAAAACGCTTTAAGCCCGGAACCGAACCTGAAATCTAATGAAGTAAACTCTCTCGCTCCCCGAAAAACATTTGTTGTTTCCTCTAAAAACGCCAAAAATGTCCAAATGTATAGGGGTCCAAGTGGTGGGAGAGATGGGAGGGGTGGGGTGGTGGCGCGGATGAGTCGGAGGCGAGGCAAGTGCCAGGCGAAAACAAGAAAACAAATCACGTTTTAATTTTGTTTAACTAAATACGAAAATCGCATACAGAACACTGTACTACAGAGGAGGGAGGGTGGTGGGGAGGGAGAGTGCGGTAAGAGGAGGGTTTTGGTGTAGTAGGTGTTTCGGTTCGGTAATGGTAGTGGTAGTGTCTGCACTGGGGATGGGGACGGGGACGGGGAAGGGGAAGCTACCCGCCTGGTGACGTGCAACTCTCGACGCCATTTTGTGCGCTGTCATGCCATACACAATTAAAGCGCCCAGGATCTAGGAAGCCTCCACAGTAGAGTGGAGCTATGTCTATCCTATACAAGGATGTAGGTCGGGCGGTCGGGTAGCTCGGTGTGGTGCGGTGGCGCGTTCGGGGGTGGATGAGGGCTGGGGCTGGTGCTGGGGTCAGGGATAGGGGGCAACAGGGGCAACAGGCACTCTCTCTCTCTCTGGTAACGTCTAGCTCAACGTCTAGTTGTAGGGAAATTAAATTAAAATTCACTTGCACGTAAAAAGTCTGGGCCAATTGGGGTACGCAAGGAGCTGGGCTAGAGGGGCAGGAGCGGAGGGGAGCCATGAGAGGGGGGAGAGGGTCTGGCCTTGAATTCTGTTGGTTAAGTTAGTAAGTCAGCGGATGATTGGAAAACTGTGCAGATATTTCGCTCGTTTTTTTTCGAGCGAGTGAAACAACAAAATTAATTCGTTGAATTTCAAATAACTAGTAATGGGGAGGGAGGGAGGGAGGGAGGACGGGAGGGAAACTATGCTAATGATATACACAAATTGAAATTTCAATAAAATAATTAAATTTATCCAAAGAGTTTTGCACAGAGATGGCGAATGCGAATGTTTTCAGCTTTAAAGGAGTTACAAAAATGTGAAATTGGCAACAGGAATAAGGATAAGTGACTGTAATTAGTTAGTAGCTACATAGTAGGTGCTAGAATAGATCGAACGTTGAACGTGGAAAGGAAGAAACATGTCAACATGTCTCAATCACAAGAGGCACAAGAGTCAATCAACATCAAGCATAAATCGATCATTTATGTACGTACATCCGCTCGGATCCAGATCCAAACCTGTTCCTGAAGTTCATGCTTCAAAAAAACACAGAAATAATGCACAATACTGATATGGTTATAGGCTCAAGTTGGAAATGACAATGCCTAGCAATTCGGATCATAAAATTGTCAGCTAACTTATTACTGTGAAACATTGCTTCCCGAAGTGCTTCATGTACATCATCACCGATCGCATTATCTCTAGGGGTCTCGCCTCTGTCTTCTCTCCCCGACTCACTCAACTCTCTCCAGCCAGTGCGACAGTGCTCTATATCATTGCCAACAAGCGGGACTATTTTTAGTGAAGGTCATGATAAATGACACCAAAAGTATCAAAATACAATGGAAACTACTCCAACATGAAGAGGCAACAACATCGCATCGCATCGGCTGTGACAGCAGCTGCCGCTAAGTGGCCAACGTTTGGGGGCGTTAGATTTAGTGCCAGAACTATGATACATATGCAGATTATTCCAAAGATAAGCACTACCCTTCTGCTGCTGCTCTTGCTGCTGCTGTTGCAGGTTTCGAGTACAAGGAAAACCTTTTTCCTCAGCAATAACCACAGAAGCAGAGAGCGCACCTTGGAAGGCCCCACACGGCTGTCAGCATCTTATTGAGCGTACATAAACACATTAGCTGCGGTCGCATCCATGGACGGCAGATACACCCAAGGCCGAGAGCGCTCTGCTGTGTTGTGTTCTGTAGCGGCAGCCCCTTTGGTCTACACAAACCCGAAAAACTATAACTAATTTCGAAACAAGAGAGAGACAGAGACAGGGAGAGCACAGGGATAGATGCCTTAAGCAAAGGATAATTACTGGAAAAAGAGTGCAGCATATGGCAGAGTCAGAGCAGGGAGAGGCGGTGCCCAGACAAGAACAGCCGCCATATGGCCTAGTAGCGGTCCCGTCTATCAACCGACAGATACTCAGAGAGTAACAGCAGGGCAGGCAGGCAAAAAAAGAAAAATCTTCCTATTCGTTTCGCTTAGGTTTTCTTAAGAGTCATATCCTGGAGACGGCATTGCGTCAGCTGACTGACTCTGACTCAGAATCTGACTCTGGGATCTATCATGATCTTGTTTGTGCCGGTCCAACATCATCCAGATTGATAAATAGATTGCTGGTTGTGTTTTCCTTTTTGTTTTTTTATGGGATACGCATCAAATTAAAGAGCCCCGAACTTGTTAGATCGATACGTGAAAGACTGTGAAGTCATTCCCTAAAAAGAGCCCAGAGGTTGCTTCAAATCTAGTTAAGAGAACTTCTGTTGGAACATTTTCCACATTCGTTACCATATGGATTACGATCTTTGACAGAAAAGGTGTGAGGTGTGAGCGCAGATATTTTCCAAAGTATTTGATCGGAAATTGTGAGGAAATAAGTTGAATTTTTCGTAGATGAATGGTAAAAATTGGACTGAAGACTCGTTGACAGCATCGATTGTTGGCAATTGATCCTAAGCCGATTATGTTGCAGCTACAGCTTCAGCGTCAGCTACTCTTAAGAGGCCATCACATGGTGCAGCCATGGTGCAGCAGGCCATCGTAAGCCTGAGAGGATATACATAATAGGATCTATGACCTTTTCGAAGAAGGGCGGCACTCGAATAGATGGGCTCGGCTCTGCAGGCCGGCTGTTGTTGACACAACAAGAAATTTGAGAACCGAACCCCTCAAAGAAGTGCCCAAGAATAGGAATAGCAATAGCAATAAGAATATAAAGTGGATCACTGCAGTTAGTTGGAAACGATTTCTAAGGATGGTCTTAAAAAATATGTCATAAAATATATCGTCTCGTTTCGTTTCGTTTGGCTTCTTGTTTCATTTTTGTGTGTGTGTTTTTCGGGAAAATATGTGTAGAACCCATCTGGCAAATCGCATCCATCTCATTATTTAAACATCAGTTTAGCACATATCAAACATTTCAAAGCTATTCGTTTCACAAATTGTCAATTGCCATTGGCCGTCGGCCATTGAGCCATTGGCCATTGGGAAAATAACAGAAATTTGCGTATTGCGTTTTGTTTTCCGTTTAGTTTTGGGTTCTGGTTCTGGCTCTGGCTCTGGTTTTGCATTCTCATCTCGTTTTGTGGACAGCAAAATTTGATAATCCAAACCAATTGAATTTTGTTTTTGTTTCTCTGCTGGCCATTTGAGAGCGAGAGAGCGAGAGCGAGAGCGAGAGAGCTCCAATCACAATAACCGAAATGTGTGTCTGGTCTGTCAAAACGTTATTGGTGGACCGGCCAAACAGACAACTCACAAATGTGTCAAATCGATAATTGGCAAAATATCATTCCACCTACCGACCCCCCGCCCCCCCAAATAAGTCCGGGCTCCAGTTCAGTCCAGTCCCATCCATTTCAGTTCGGTTCAATACATTGATGGTGTTTCTCGAATATCAAAAGGCTCTCAAGGACATTGAGGCAACAGTTGACAACACTAGCGGACTTACCTCTCCCCCTTCCCCCTACCCACACCCCGCAGACCATGCCGCAACATACTGCAAATATTTCCGACCGCAAACGTTGATTTCTGGACAGGTTTGGAAAGATGGTCGGGTTCGTGTTCGAGTTCGGGCAAGGACTACCCAACTACTACATAAATCGAATTAAGTGTACACTCAATGAAGGAGGTACTTTAGTGTCCTTTTACGGCTTGTGTGTGTATGTAAGTGTGTGTGTGTGTGTGTGTGTGTGTACTTTAAATTTTGTCTCAATGTGTCTGTGCCACATACAAAATTCTACTTCATTTGTCTAATTCTCATTCTGAAGGGGAGCCGAGAGATAGAGAGAGAGAGAGAGAGAATCGAAAGGACACAGCACGCACTTCTTGCACAAATGAAAGTAAATCCTTGGCCTAAGCCTGGGCAAGAGTCCTCCATTCCTTGCCATGTATGTGCGTGTGTGCGTATGTGTGTGCGTGCGTGTCTGTCTCTGTGTCTGTGTCTGTGGGTGCGGCATAGGATAATCTGCATTTGAATAAGAGCATTTTAGTGTTTTTTCAACTATATATATATATATATATATGTATGTGTATATGTATGTGTATATATCTATGTGTATATGTACTCGTTTGTCTCCTACTCAGTCCTGAGGGCTGTTTCCTTCGTACGTGTGTGTGTGTGCGTGTGCGTGTGTGCCTATATAGGACACCCTTGTGTTGGCAGGCCATCAGCCTTTTTGCTGTTTTCTTTTTCCAGCTTTTTGTGGATTCCCTTCAAAGTGAGGCTTGTCTATTTTTTAGCTAGGTTTGTCCACTAAAATAGTAGTTTTCAAATCTTCTACCAATGATGTCCTATCGAAGCCCATCCCCTCCACTCCCTTCACATCTAATTGTATATCGGCGATTCACCTTTGTGTTTACTTGAAAACAATCGATTTTCTGGGGGTGTCTGTCTGTCTGTCTGTCTGTTTGTCTGTTTGTCTGTCTGTCTGTCTCTGATTTGTGGAAATCATTTCAATGAAAATTGGGTGCCATGCGAATTGGATCTGACAATGTGGGAAATTAATACAATTTGCCTGATTTGCCACTGTCGGAAGTTCTCAGTGTCTGCCAGAAGATAAGGATTTCTTTTTCTTCCTCTCCTTCGCTGAATCAAAATCAAAATCAATTTAAACGATTTCTGGTGTCATCGTCAGCTTCATCTACCACCTCCCCCCTCGCCCACCACTCCCTCTTCGCCCATTCCACAGCAGCAGCAAAAGCAGCGAAAGAAAAACTTCTGTCAACTGTTGGCGGCCTTGATATAGGGGAAAATTCGGGAAAACTCCACCCACCTACACCCTCCCACCTCCTGCCGCCATGGAGGAGAAGCTTAAACTAATTGATAAAAATGTTGCACGTCGCCAGAGCGTACGTGTGGAGGAGAGGGTATCTGTTGCGGGGGATTTGCTGAGTTTGCTGTTTTTTTGGTTGGTTTTGTTTTTGTTTTTTGTAATTTATGTAAAATAGCAAACAACGTGTAGGTCGCAATTTGTTGTGTGCCTGGGTCACACTTCCCCATCCCGCCCATCCCCCATCCCCCATCCCCTTACCCTGCTCCATCCCCTACAGCAACTGTAGGCAATCCCTGACAACGCCGCATGTCTTGACTTTTAAATCCAAATGTATTAAATTTCGCCAGCAGAGAGAAGAGTCATGGCCATGTTACTGCTCCTCCTGCTCCCCCTGCTCCACCTACTCCTCCGGGGATGAGATGATGATGAGGACGAAGGTGAGGATGATCGAGAAAGGAAGCACCAATGTACGGAGCACCATTGACGGTGCAGGTGGCATATGGATGGGATGTGCAGGGTCTCTGTGTGTGTTGGGCTTGGGACTGCCAACCTCTGCTCCTGCGATGCTGCTTCGGCACCTGGCATGCCAGCAATTATTCAACAAAAGCTACTGACAATTATGGCACACCACACCAGTCATACATACCGCCAAAGAATGTCATATCCTGCCACCTACGCTGCCCAACCCCCAGCCCAACACAGCACCCCCCAAAGCCACACCCAAAGCATTGCTCAAATGATGTACAGAGGGGTGGATGATAAGGTTGGTTATGCTTTTAACGATATAGGAAGCCTTCCAGATAGCTCTAGGCTATAGAGAGTGCACTGCAACATGTCACCATATCATGTATCCCTGGGAGCTCCTAATCCTGCCAACAACTGCTTCCAAATAGATCCGCTCTGTCTGTCTGCTTGCATCTCCTGAAAACTATTCTTTCTTCTGGGATTTCTTAAGCTCCGCCATGTGCAACTGGTGTCACAACCCTCGCCAGCAGCAGCATAGAGTGCACCTACAGAGCGGCGGAGATGGATAGACACACACACACACACACACCTGGACCTTAGGTGTGGCTGTGGAGGAGAAGACGAAGGCAAAAGCAAAGTACGAATAGCAGCAACAGCAACAGCAACAACAACAGAGGCTGCTGGGTGGAGCGAACAGGGGGGGGTGGAAGTAGTGGCTGTGCACAGCTGGCACTGGGCTTGCCCCCCCCCCAACCCACAACCCGTTTTCTAGATTGTCTGCGTATGCAAAA
This sequence comes from Drosophila azteca, assembly GCA_005876895.1. Lineage (NCBI taxonomy): Eukaryota > Metazoa > Arthropoda > Insecta > Diptera > Drosophilidae > Drosophila > Drosophila azteca. Next base: position 3,668,212 of record VCKU01000014.1, on the reverse strand, counting down.
ATATAATTTAACACACATTTGCGCAATTAGATTCATTCGTGCAGGATGAGGATGAGGATGAGGAGAGGCGGCAGCAGGTCTCTGCTGTGGGTGAAGAAGTCGTGTGACATACAAATGAATATCTATGAGTGTTGCTGGGGACGTGTGGGACTCCTACATGTGTGCGTGTGTGTGTGTGTGTATTGGTGTGGCTGTGGCTGTTCGAGTGCTTCTTGCATGTGTGTAAATGTCACAATTTGAATACATAAAATGCAAATAACAGTACAGGAAAGGACCCAGGACAGGGACTCGGACTCCCCTTGCCCCTTACCCCCTCCCTTGTTGTTCTGGATTTCTTCTGGGGTGTGTGGTGTGGGGTGAGGGGTGAAAAAAAACGCATAAATTGCTTCCAATGCAGAGACATCTATTAAAAGGACATAAAAAAGCATAAAGGCGGAAATGATGCATGGGCGGCAGGGAGGGAGCCATGCCCTAGTGCACTCAACCCACCTTTTTCAGCAATTTAGCGAACAAAAAAAAAAGTAGAAGAAGAAAAGGGAAAGTGAAGGGAAAGGAAAGGAAAGGCTAACCCGCAGGGGATCCTGTCTATGCCGCTGCCTCTGCCTCTGCCGTTGTGCGACCTGTTGCCCCACATATTTTTGGCTCTGCTAATTTAAGCATTGCAACTAAGTCCCCGCCGGCCCTCTGCCCCAGCCCCTGCCTCTGCCTCTGCCTCTGCTCCCCTCCGGCCACCACCACAAATACATATAATAAAATTTACAGACTTGCAAATGCTCCCTGGGCCAACTCTCAGTCCGGGTGGGTCCTGGGGTCCTTGGGGGTCCTTGGCGGTCCGGGATGGGTGGTCCACGTGGAGAACGTGGGTTTTCTGGCTCTTCTGCATGAAATATGCTTGGGCAGAAATGCTTACAAGTGTAAACCACAGCCTAGGAACGTGTAGACCTGTCAAGGGTTGCAGGTGTAACGAGCGGTGGGGAGGAAGGGAGGTAGGGAGCCTCCCCTCCCTCCTTCTGCGCTGTAATTGTTTTTTATAAAATTTAATTTATGGGATTTTTGTAGAATGAGAAAAGCGAGAGAGAGAGAGAGCGAGAGAGCTCCCTTTTGCACTGCACTTGAAACTTTCCAACCAATTTTTATGCTACACACACACACACACACATGTATGATGTAGGGGTGCGAGATTTAAACTTATTTGTGGGACACTTTCTATAGGGGCAGGGAGAGAGAGAGAGAAAGTGTAGTTTTGTGACAAATTTAACATCAAAACGGAAAGGAGAGAGGCCTGAACTTAACTCTGACTAAATCAGGCAGAGGGGATGGCTAATGAATGGAGGATAGAGATTGGATAGGTAGGGTAGGGAGGGGATAAGAGAATACCAGAGATACAGCAGATAACAGCAGATATTCCCCATTGGTCTCGATAGTCCAGGGTTTCCAGCACTTCCGGCAGATTCCGTTCTTCTATGTAGATCGCTGTGGAGCGCCTCTTTTTGCTCTTTTTGCATCTTGCGACTGGGGAGAATCGTTCAATTAATTGCCTCCCCTCAGTTCCCCTCCCTTCAGAACTCTTTCATAAATAGATTTCAAGGTCCATCTGATAAACTAACTAAGCCGAAAGGTTAACCCTTGGATTAGGTGGAAAGATTTGGCATTTGTTGTCCGGAGAGCAGAAAACATTTCGTAAACCTTTTTTTGTATAATTTATTTCGCGTTTTCCTTCTCCTCCAGGACGAACCCATCTTGGCCTAGAGTCTAGGCCATCATTCCTTGTCGCTGGTAGAGAGAAAAAAGCAAAGTGAAAAGAAAGCAAAACCAAGAAAGAGAAACAGAAAAAAGAAAGGATGAAGAAATAAATGAAATTTAATTGCCCGGCCTCATGGCACCCCTACTATTTTCCGGTTTTTCGGAATATTTTAATTAATTTCCCCCGACAAACCCCAACCGCGCGCGAGCCCGCCCCTCCACCAAAGCACAACAAATTTGACTTCTAATTGCTCCGATGCTAGGGGTGGGGAACCGGCAAGGGGTGGGGCATAGACTGGAGATCGAGTGAAAAAGTTCTTTCATGTTATTTATTCACTTTGATTATGGCTGAAAAATGTTGACGGCATACCATCATGCCATCGGTTGGCTGCCAATTTAATTGTTTCCATGACAGAGGGAGACAGAGCCTGGAAAACTCTTTCCAGCCGACAACCCCAACCCAGATAGAAAAAACAAAACCAGCCAATTCCTCGACAATTGAGAGGCACGCACATACATACATACATAAATATGTGAGGGGCATGTTGTGGGGGAGTCACAGCAACCGCACCTTGGGGCAAAAATCAAAGTCAAATACTTTGAGCTCCAATCTCGACGCTCTGCCGGAAACTGAAACTGAACCTGCAACACTTTAACAGAACTTTAACGCCCACTCTGCCCACTCTCACTACTTTCTACTCTCGACTCCCTACCCCCATCTCTACCCACCCCCTCATCATCATCAGCTACTACCGAGTATTTGCTGCATATTTGCGGTGGCAAATGTGCTGCTGCTGCTGCCACGCCTTGCCCTGCCCTGCTCCCAGCTTCAGTTTTGCCCATAAACTAGGAATTGTGTGAAAAGTGTTGGAGAGCAACAATGGAAGAGATCGGTTGTGAAATTGTATAATGATTACACACCCACCCTCTGCTGCCAGTAGCAGCATCTTGGGATATTCCTCTTCGATAGAAGAGGCCTATTAGTAAGTGTAAATTGTTAGATATAAGTATTGTTCGTCCTTTATAAGTGTTTAGAAGATTAGAATCTCTCTTCAATGTTTCGGCAATACTCCAGTACGCAAATCCATTACCATAGACACTGCAACCCACTAAACTTCCTATCCTGAATTCTTCAACTTCGTCTTCTGGCTTATTTTCAACGTCCTGCAAGCTGCAAAATACCCAAAAATTACCTTTAAAAACTTAAAAGTACATAAACTTTGTTAGCAATGAAATTTTGTTTAATTCTTACCCACTGCACCCCTATAGGGGAGCCAAGAGTACTCTTCAGATATCATCCTTCTTCATCACTCAACCCCAATCGGTGGTATGCATCATCGTCATCGTAGTGGCAGGTAGTGTTTGCCCCAGCTGCCCCTGCTACCATCGATAAATGTAGATATTTTGGGAGCCATTTCGGGGGAACGCGCATTAAAGCGCGCATTAAAATTATCGCCAATAAAACTGAAAGTATTTCGAAAACAAGTGCACTGAAAAACATCAGAAACAGCATGAAAAAAACGCATAATAATAATAACAAACAACAACAACAAAAACAACAAAATGTCGCCATTGACACCGACAAATTGTTGAGCGAAAAGTCAGTCACGGGGAATGCAAAAACGGAAATCAAAACAGAAGCACAACCGGAAGCGGCAGCAGAAGGGGCAGCAGAAGGGGCAACTGCAGAAGGTGCAGCGGCAGGCAGCCAACAACAGTCAGTGTCAAAAGTCAATGAACTGCTTTGTCTTTTGGCTCAAGAGGAGAATCTGCAAACGGATTATATGCACGATTATATGGAAATTAATTAATTTTGCTCGCAGTTTTGAGCAAATGAAAATCATTCCCAAAAAAATGTCGAGCTCAAAGAAATGTGTCACCGTCGCCCCATCTTCAAAGAAAGAGAAACGTTCGTGTTCGTGTTCGTGTCAGAGAGAGAGAACAGTGAGAAAATTTCCCTTAGTGACCCAGTGAGACACACACAGAGAGAGAGAGAGAGCAAGAGAGAGAGAGCGGACATTATGCTCTCCGTTTGGTGTGGTGTGGTGAATTGTGTACCGAGAAAACTCACCATGGACAACAGCTGTCGCTCTCACACACAACTTCAGAACTTCAGAGACATACACACATACACATGCACATGTATTGAAGATGGAAAAACGCTAACGTTCTTGGGTGAGGGATAGGAATAGGGATCCTTCCTTTGGGTCGTCGTCACAGTTTTTGTGACGAGGAAAATTCGCTGTGCACAGTGTGCACCATGCAGTGCATTGTGTGTCGTCCTGGCCAGGCTCGGCTCGGCCGATTCCGACTTGGAGTTGGGAGTTGAGAGTTGGAAGTTGAGAGTTCCTTCATCGTTTTTGCGCATTTCAATACGTCCCGCTGTTCCGTCATTGTCTCAGAGCTAAGATTTAATGAGTTTTCCTTTTGGTGTGAAGCGGTGCGTCCTGCGGAGCTCCTGCGACACCTCAGTCGCTGCCTGCTGTGCATAATAGCCTTATGGTAGCTGTCATACTCGCTCGCTCATTCCATTCGAATCTTAGTCAATCCAATCGAATCGAATCGACTCGACTCGAGTCACACTTCACGGCTGCTGGACAGGGCCAACACAGACACACACGCACACTCGCTACACACATGCACACATATGTATAGTGTTTCCTCAGGATGATAGAGGCAGAGGACAGGACAACAATGAACAGAGTGCCCCGTCTTGATTGACAGTTAAATGTCAAGCTAAACAGTGTGAAATCTCCAGGATTGAGGACAAAGGCAACACTGATTGCTAGGCGCAGTGCCAAATGCCTTCGTATTGTGTTCTACCTCTCCACCCTACCCCCTACCCACTACCCTCGCTTACCATTGCCCTGCCCTGGCCAACAGCTACTACCACAGCCTTTTGTTTCGATTTCAATTTTCGCTAGAGAAAAAAAACAGAAGAAAAATCAACCAGCCATCGGCCAAGGTACATTGTCCATACGAGAGTCAGGATATATCGCAACTATGGCATATGGATTTCCCTCTCCATGTACCTCTCCCTCTCCTTATCCCTGTCCTATCCCTGTCCCCAGTAGTTACAAGTAAAGCCAGATTGAATCGTTAGGAAATTGACACTTTCTCTCCTCAGGGGTGCGAGTACGCTAAATTTTCTGAAATTTGAAATTTGAGAAGGTGTCCTGCTCGGCTCTGCTCTGCTGTTTCTGAAAATTGTGTTCTATTATTTGTGGAATGTACTGGGAAACAGGGGGGGAACAGAGGGGTACAAGGGAGTGCATCGAGGTGCTTTGACAGCGGGCACAGACCAAAAGTCAGATGAAAATCCTATTTTTATTGCATATTTCCATTTATTGTTCTGAAATGTACCTAATATACATACATATACCATTTATATACTATATTTATCTTCCATCTTAGTCTCCTACATCCTTTAGCATCCGTTTCCCACCTGATCTAGCCTGATCCTGCGACTGGTGCTGTCCTGGTCTGTTCCCACAGATCCCGGGAGTCTGATAAAAGTTGCCCACTTTTGCTAATCCAAAGTTAACCATCTCATCGCATCTTTGAGTCGTCCTTTCAGGCTGGGACCAAGCCACTTTTGTGTTGGGTAAACAGTAGTGCATTTTCCGCACTTTTATCAGAGATTAAAGGGTGGTGGAAGGGGGGGGGTGGGGGAAGGGGAGTACCGACAACATTGCCGGCAATGGCAAAAGGAAAAGTGAACTTATCTGCAGAAATCGCAGCACTGCCTGCCCTGGGGTTGTCATCTCGATGAAGATATTATCTACTTTTATATACGACATATATATGTATGTATGTGTCTGTCTATATGTATATTCCAACCACTTGGGCATCTTTCAATGCAAAATCCAATAGTCATGCACACAATTCACAATTGTGTGGGAAGATTGAGGGATTGAGGGATTCTGGGATTTCGAGAAGGGAAGGGAAGGGAGTGGCAGGCAAGAAGCACTTGCGGATGTTCAAGATTAGTGGTGGTCCAGTTTGTCCTTCTCTATTTGCTTTAAAAGGACATTTTGCAGCATTGCCAATGGCAATTCATCTTCTCTGTGTGTGTCTTTGGCTCTCACTCTGTGTCCTTCTTGGTCTCCTTTCGATTGAGGAATAAAAAATTTGTTTGTCAGTTTGCTGATTCCCAAATGTCTTTATGAGCAGCCCTGTGCATTGTCCTTTTCTTCCTTCCTTTTTTTCGGCTGTCATTGGAGCGGAAGCAGGAAACACTAGCATGTAGGTAAATGTCAAGTCAGCCCAGTTGGATGCATCTTTTCTTTCCTTCGTTCTCTCTCTTCCCCCTTCCCCTCTGTGGCCCTGCTGGCCATCGTTTTTGGCTTTGTCATGGCCGATATTTCTCTCAATCAAATGGCCATTGATTGTTTACATTTTGGCGTATTTTGACAACTAAATTGGTGGCCGACCCGGAGCAGGACCCACAACAGGACGTCGCACCACCCAAGTCGCCAGTCGTGGCACCCACCCAGGCAGACCTGCTCTTTATGTAAGTGAAATGCCATACAAGAACGATTGCCCTGCCCTGCCCTGTCCTGTCCTTGGCCAGCTTCCCCCCTCGCTTCCGTATGAGCCACATGTCCGATTTCCGGTTGCCACCTTTTCATAACCCACAGATCTGTGGCCAGCAGAGACTTTTCCCCTCTCCCTCTCTCTCTGTGTGTGTGTGTGTGAACCAAAACCAAACTGTGGACTGCTGTCTTGAAGGTCGACTGGGCAATTACTTGGCCAGGCTAATGCCCAGGACCAAGCAGAGGCCCAGGCTCAACTGCTGCAATTGAAGGCAACGTTTTTTCCCTACCACCGTATCCTGCCCTGGCATGTCCTTGGCTTGTGCAATTTTCTCTGGGCAGAATTGTCATTATGGATTTCGGTCAGACCACATTCAAGATTTGTTGCAACATTTGTCTCTGCGGCAAGCGGCAAACGGCAAACGGCAAGCAGGCCACTGCGAAACCCCCTTCGGGGTCTCTCCGAAAGGGCTACGAAATATTGAGTTACGAGTTGTGTGGTGTAATTCACCGTTTAAGATGTGGTTTTTCATCCAAAACAAATTTTAAGAAATTCTTCTTTATGAGGACGCGGTTCTTGTGAAAGTTCCCGGGGGGGGATTGCTGGGCAATTACCAATCTATGAACCTAATTTAGGTGACACACAGAAGAAAGAATCTCCGAGTCTCTGAATCAGTGTTTTCCTCCTTCAAACCCTCCTTGGAGATATTTCTAGTCGTCCAAATTGAGCAAGTGATAGTTTTCTAGTAAGCCTGGAATTCTAAAGAATTCCTTTAGTGTTTAAAACCTTTTGTTATCTTTAAACAGAATATTTATAGTGAAAGCTTAAAGCAAGGCTAAAATTCGATATCCTACTGCCTGGAGTTGTATCTAGAGTTTCATCACAAAGCCCATCTCATCCACCCACCCATCCACCATGACAGACAATTTTTATCCTGTCCGTTACCCGACAGGATCCTATCGCTCCCATCTACGGACTAGTCGGAGAGATAGACACAGAGAAAGAGAGAGAGAGAGAGAGAGAATAGCTAAATTTTAGCTTTAGTTTGCTGCTAATGAGCAATTCATGTCAATTGCTAATTAGTGCGTCGAAGATTTCCATCTGCCCGGCGAGTCTATCCCTGCCAGTCTGCCAGGCTGCCAGTCCGCCATCTCAGTCCTGTTTCAGTCTCAGTGACTGACTGACCGACTGACTTATCTGGCTATTTTTATGGCTGAAGCTCTGCTCGGCTCAGCTCGGACCCGGCCAAGAGCGAGAGACACAATGGCCAAGAAATTAGCAAACCCAAGGCAAGATAAGTCAATTAGGTTCGGCTTTATAGCTGCTGCTGCTTCTGCTGCTGCTTCTGCTGCTGCGTCGGCTTCTGCCTTGGAAAACAAAAGACCAGAAAAACAGTGGAGCCAAAGGAAGAAGAAAAGCCAAAGGAAAACCAAATCAAATAAAATGAGGCCAAATAAAGGCAACAATTAATAAACGCAAACAGAGTGAAGAGAAAAGAGACAAACGGGGAAGACCACGACCAGACGAGGAAAAGCCTGTGCTTGCCTGCCAGCCATCCTGCCATCCTGCCCCAAAAAGGGATGCAGAGTGGACCTTGGAATGGGGATAGGCATGGCGAGTGGGCGGGCGGGCGGTGGATGCTGACGTGTATGGGCAATTTAAGCTGGCATTGGACAAGCAACTGACAGGATGCTCCCGCTACCGCTACAGCTACCCACTACCTACAACCACTCCCCTCCCTTCCCACCCCTCTCCGCTTCATCCTTCAGCCTCTGTCACTGAGACTTTGTGTGGTGCGTTTGTCGTTCGATGCCCCCAGAGACGCAATTGTAACATTTAATTGTGATTTTTGTCCTGGATAGAAAAGAGACACCATCTCCGTCTCCGTCTCTGGCTCCATTCCTGCCCCCTGTCTGAGTCTTCGAGGTAAAGCTGCTTGGGCGCCATCAAATATGCAACCTTTTTTGTGCCCCACCCACGGCAGCGGCGTTTCTGAGAAAAGAGAGAGAGAGAGAGAGAGGCAGCTTCCCGGGAAGCCCACTCTGAGTGAAAGTAATCCGAAATGCTGTCATTAGGCCGAGTCCAGGCAGCCACAATTAAGATTGACTTGAAAGACGTCCAGCCGTCAGGATAATACCATTGTAAGGACACCCAGGAGCAGGCAGGAGCCAGGCAGGAGCCAGCACCAGGACCAGTCGTCAGTGGGCTCTGAAACCAATCCAATCTCTCTCTCTTTCTCTGAGAGTTATGGCTTTGTCGAAAAGTGGACCAGAACGCGAGGCTCTTTATCTGGTGGGTCATTTCTCATAATTTTCCACAGCTCGAGAATTATTGCAAAAGTTAATATTAATGACGTTGATGAAAATCTTGTCATTCGTGTTCTCCACCACCACCACCACCACCACCACCCCCCGAAGAAGACACAGAAAAAAAGCCACGTAGGAGAAGTAGCCACACAAAAAAAGAAGAACACACACACACACCCAAAAAGAACCAGAAAGAAACCTTCGTTATGGAGCACATAAATAAAGGAGCCGAGGCCAGCAGCAGGAGCAGCAGCAGGACCAGCAGCAGGAGCACGACCAGGACAAAAGCCAGAAGCGTTCGCCAAATTGATAACCACCGAAAAAGACCAGGACGAGGACCAGGACCAGGACCAGGAACAGGGGCAAAGAAAAAAAACACATTCTTCCTGGGTTGCATGTGCCACTGCCGCCGCCGCTGCCACAAAGGATCCACCACAAGAGCAACAAAAACGTCGTCGCCATTTACATTTGAAAGAGCCGCAGCAGAGCCCAGAAGGCGAGTTGATGGAGGCGGAGGCGGAGGAGGAGGACGGGGCTAAAGCTGAAGCTGAAGCTGGAGCTGAGGCTGGAGGAGGCTTATTAGACTTAGCTGCCGCTGCTGCTGGTGATATAATTTTAATAACTTACATAATATATTCTTTTGTGTGGCCGGGGCCCATAATTGTTAGAAACATTAGGCAAATCATTAGCCCAGCCAGAGGCGAGGGGCAGGGCAGGGCAGGGGAGCTTTCGCTGACGCAATTTGCTAAAAATGTTTTTCTGTTTGTGTTTGCTGGATTTGGGGGGATGTGGGGGTGGGGAGGGAGGCCTATGGCGGGAGAATCTACAACATATCGAGGGGAAAACTTTCAAGGAAATCTGGGAAACTAACTGGCAGATAAGACCTGGGCCTGGGCAGAGGCTGTGGCTACAAAAATTAGTCATTCAGAAATCAGTTTCCAAATCCATCAACAGTTCGGGAATTCTGGACAAATCTTTTGCATTCCCTAACGGGCGGAAAGGGTGGAGGGTTGGAGGGGTAGAAGGAAACTATGGTTAAAGACGGGGCGGAGGTGTGCAGTCCTTTTTGGAGGAGGAAAATGTAAATTTGTAGATATAATCAAATCAATTAGAAGCTAATGAGTCATATTACCACACAATATGACAGCTCAAATTACAGTTAAATTGAATTAATTATAACTTTATTTATTTACAAATTGATTAATAGATCCAATTAGACCATACACTAGAAAAAACTATATAATACTGAAAAATCAAAACTGTAACAAGGCTTCCAACGGGAACAACCCAATGCCAAGCCCAAACCATTCGAAAACCTCTCCTAATAATACTACTAATAATACCATCCATGCTCATCAGACCTTAACCTACTCGTACCCCACAGTAGCCATATTTTATAGGCTCTACGAGAATGTCTAGGATTTTAAAGCCACCCAAGGCCCGGCCCGTACACCCGCACACCCGCACAGAGAACCCTGCCCCATAATCGTATCGTTATCGTAATCGTAATCGTAATAATCATCGTTAGCCTGATGAGAGACAACAAGAGAGTGTGTTTTTTTCGTTGGAGAGAGAGAGAGAGAGGGAGCAGAAGGAGAGAAAGAAGTCATCAAACCGCAGAAATTGCTACATGAGGCGCAAACAAAACAGTTTAATTAAAATTATTATTGTAATTTAATGGAATGTGAGGAATTATTATTTTTATATGAGGCCCAGACGCACGACAAGTCCACCCACAGCCCACCACCCACCCACACACGACACGCACACACACATACACATACTATAAAGCACACACACGCACACACGTGGTAGTGGAATAAAAATAAATTACATTTGTATGAAGATTGTCGCTGGCCTGGCCCATGCACATCATATATTTTCATTATCAAAGCAGAAACAGAGACAGGAGACAGGGACAGGGACAGGAGACAGGGACAGGAGACAGAGGGTCCTCGACGGGGTACGACGGGAATAGAGAAGGAGCCGTGGCCGTAGCCGACTCCCGATTCGGCGGCAAAAAAAAAGGAAAGAAAGGATACGAACGCAGAAACAACAACAACAACAGGCCGAAGGAAAAATAACAAATGGAGAAAAAAAGGAAAGAAGAAAATGCCAACGAACGCCAGCTGTTTGATGCGATTAGAGGGAAAATGCAGAAAAGCAAAAGAATACGGAGAAGAAGTACGAGTGCGAGTACGACTACGAGTAGTTCTCACCGAAAACAGAAACGGAATCCTTACGAGAGACAGACATCCCATCAATCCATCCATGCTCTCTCTCTCGCCTCCACCACAAGGCAGCATCGCATCGTATCGCATCGTATGGCATCGCCTGCCGCCATTCGTTTCGTTTCGTTTCGTGTTTTGCAGTGAAGCAGAGCGAATTTCCCTTCGGGGACCAAAATTGTTCCCTTTGTGCAGACCGCCACCGCCATCGCCGTCGCCATCGCCGTCGCCGCTGCCATCCTTCGGCCAACGTTCTATTTAAGTGAGAGCTGCGCACGTTGCGGCAGTCACTCGACTCTCAGAACTCCAGCGCGCAACACACACGATACGCTAAACGCCACACACGTACGGGGCAACGCAACGCAACGCAACGGCAACAGCAACGACGCTTAAACTCAACCTCAACTTCAACTGCATGGAAAGCACGCACACACACACACTCAGAAACACACACACTAGCACCCACATAAATAGGTTCAGTTCCGTTCGGTGAATGTTGTGTTTTTTGTTTTTTTTTAAAGGAGACAGAGAGAGAGTGTGTAATACTCGTACTCGCACTCGCACTCGCAGTCGCTGTCGGGCTCGTTAAGTGATAATAGCACACGCGCCCGCAGAAAATTAATATTCATCAAAGGTTCCTAACATCAACGCCGCAGCCGCCGCCATCGCCGCCATCGCGTCGTGTAATAATTACCAAAAAACCCGAAAAGTTCTCCTCAAAAGTGCTCGAAAATGTTCCGCGAGTTGTAGCCAGACCAGAACCAGACCAAGACCAAGACCAAGACGAAGAAGAAAAGAAACTATACGAAGTTTGGCCACGCCACAAAAATATAACTATATTGCCGAAAAGCCGAAAAGCGGAAAAGCGGAAAAGAATACAACAATTTGAAGGCTGGAGCTGAAGAGAAAGTGCGAAAATATGTGCGCTGACTTTTTATTGGCCATCCAGTGGAATTGATTCCCTTTCGACTTCCCCTCCACAACCTCTCTTTCACTCCATCACTCTCTATATATGAGTTGTATATAGGGAGCGCGGAACCAACCTTCTTCCCAAGTCACACAGAACCAGCTATCGCTGATCCATCACTATGCTGATCCACTACTTTCCCTGGTGCCTGCTCGCCGTGGCCTTCAGCCTGGCCCAAGACCAGCCTCAGCAGCAGCAGCAGCAGCAGCAACAGCAGCAGAAGCTGCAGCAGCACACGGAACCCCTGTCCACCAAGCACCAGCAGCAGCAGCTGGCCCACTCGAATGCCATAATGGGCGAGGCCGGGGTATCCAACACCCAGCTGCTGCAGCCCTCCAGTCCGGCGAGGACGCTGCGCCCGCTGTCGGAGGGAATACCGGGAGCAGGCGGCTTGGGGGATCCGGCCCTGTACGATGCCCCCGATGACTGCCACTTTATGCCCGCTGCCGGACTGGACCAGCCGGAGATTGCCCTGACCTGCAACCTGCGGACGGTGAACAGCGAATTCGACACGACCAACTTCAGTGTGATCCCAGCGGAGCACACGGTGGCCCTGCACATCCTCTGCAACGACGAGATCATGGCCAAGAGCCGCCTGGAGGCGCAGTCCTTCGCCCACCTGGCGCGCCTCCAGCAGTTGTCCATCCAGTACTGCAAGCTGGGCAAGCTGGGACGCCAGGTCCTCGACGGACTCGACCAGCTGCGCAACCTCACGCTGCGAACCCACAACATCCTCTGGCCCGCGCTCAACTTCGAGATAGAGGCGGACGCCTTCGCGGTGACCAAGCAGCTGGAACGCCTGGATCTCAGCTCGAACAACATTTGGTCGCTGCCGGAAAACATATTCTGTGCCCTCTCCGCACTGTCTGCCCTCAATATGAGCGAGAATCGCCTGCAGGATGTCAACGAATTGGGCTTCAGGGACCGCAGCAAAGAGCCCTCGGCCCCGGGCTCAGGCTCAGGCTCAGGCTCAACGGAGTCGAGTTCCTCCACGGAATCGGCGAAGCGTGGAGCCGGAGCCGCAGCCGCAGCCGGAAGCACTGGGAGCAGTGCCAGCAGCTGCTCGCTGGACCTGGAATTCCTCGATGTGAGTCACAATGATTTTGTCGTACTGCCCGCGAACGGCTTTGGCACCCTGCGACGCCTTCGCGTGCTGGCCGTCAACAACAATGGCATCTCCATGATTGCCGACAAGGCCCTCAGTGGGCTGAAGAACCTGCAGGTGCTCAACCTCAGCTCGAACAAGATTGTGGCCCTGCCCACGGAGCTGTTCGCGGAACAGGCCAAGGTGATCCAGGAGGTGTATCTGCAGAACAACTCCATCAGTGTGCTGAATCCGCAGCTCTTCTCGAATCTGGACCAGCTGCAGGCCCTCGACCTGTCCATGAATCAGATAACCTCCACCTGGATCGACCGCAGCACCTTTGTGGGTCTGATACGGCTGGTGCTGCTCAATCTGTCGCACAACAGGCTGACCAAGCTGGAGCCGGAAATCTTCAGTGACCTATATACGCTGCAGATTCTCAATCTGCGCCACAACCAGCTGGAGAACATTGCGGCGGACACCTTCGCGCCGATGAACAACCTGCACACGCTGCTGCTGTCCCACAATAAGCTGAAGTACCTGGACGCCTACGCCCTGAACGGGCTCTATGTGCTGTCGCTGTTGTCGCTGGACAATAATGCTCTGATTGGCGTGCATCCGGACGCCTTCCGCAACTGCAGTGCCCTGCAGGACCTCAATTTGAATGGCAATCAGCTGAAGACGGTGCCGCTGGCCCTGCGCAACATGCGACATCTGCGCACCGTGGACCTGGGTGAGAACATGATTACCGTGATGGAGGAGAGTGCTTTCAAGGGTCTGGGCAATCTGTACGGTTTGCGGCTGATTGGCAACTACCTGGAAAACATTACCATGCACACGTTCCGGGACCTGCCCAGCCTGCAGATCCTTAATCTGGCCCGCAACCGCATCGCTGTCGTTGAGCCGGGTGCCTTCGAGATGACCTCCAGCATTCAGGCCATCCGCCTGGACGGCAACGAGCTCAGTGATATCAACGGCCTGTTCAGCAACATGCCCTCCCTGCTCTGGCTGAACATCTCCGACAATCGTCTCGAGAGCTTCGACTACGGCCATGTGCCATCCACGCTGCAATGGCTGGACCTGCACAAGAACCGCCTGTACGCGCTGTCCAATCGATTCGGCCTGGATGCCGAGCTGCGGCTCCAGACTCTTGACGTAAGCTTCAATCAGATTCAGCGCATCGGCCCCAGTGCCATACCGAACTCGATTGAGTTGCTGTTCCTGAATGACAACCTCATTACCACCGTGGATCCGGACACATTCATGCACAAGTCGAACCTCACCCGGGTGGACCTGTATGCCAATCAGATAACCACACTGGACATCAAGTCGCTGCGGATTCTGCCCGTCTGGGAGCACCGCGCCCTGCCGGAGTTCTACATCGGGGGCAATCCCTTCACCTGTGACTGCAACATCGATTGGCTGCAGAAGATCAATCACATCACGTCGCGCCAGTACCCACGCATCATGGACCTCGAGACCATCTACTGCAAGCTGCTGAACAACCGCGAGAGGGCCTACATCCCCCTGATTGAGGCCGAGCCGAAGCACTTCCTGTGCACGTACAAGACGCACTGCTTCGCCGTCTGCCACTGCTGCGAGTTCGATGCCTGCGACTGCGAGATGACCTGCCCCACCAACTGCACCTGCTTCCACGACCAGACCTGGTCCACGAACATAGTGGAGTGCTCGGGCGCCGGCTACGCCGAGATGCCGCGTCGGGTGCCCATGGACACCACAGAGCTGTACATCGACGGCAACAACTTCGTGGAGCTGGCGGGGCACTCGTTCCTGGGCAGGAAGAACCTGGCCGTGTTGTTTGCCAACAACTCGAACGTGGCCCACATACACAACACGACGTTCAGTGGGCTGAAGCGTCTGCTGGTGCTGCATCTGGAGGACAACCACATCGTCTCGCTGGAGGGCAACGAGTTCCACAACCTGGAGAATCTGCGGGAACTGTATCTGCAGGCCAATCGGATTGCCAGCATAGCGAACGGCAGCTTCCAGATGCTGAGGAAGCTGGAGGTGCTGCGCCTCGACGGCAATCGACTGATGCACTTCGAGGTCTGGCAGCTGAGCGCCAATCCGTATCTGGTGGAGATCAGTCTGGCGGACAACCAGTGGAGCTGCGAGTGCGGCTACCTGGCCCGCTTCCGCAACTATCTGGCCCAGAGCTCCGAGAAGATTATCGACGCCTCGCGCGTCAGCTGCATCTACAACAACGCGACGAGTGTCCTGCGGGAGAAGAACGGCACCAAGTGCACCCTGCGGGACGGCGTGGCCCACTACATGCACACGAACGAGATCGAGGGGCTGCTGCCCCTGCTCCTGGTGGCCACCTGTGCCTTTGTGGCCTTCTTCGGCCTCATTTTCGGCCTCTTCTGCTACCGCCACGAGCTCAAGATGTGGGCCCACTCCACCAGCTGCCTGATGAACTTCTGCTTCCGCTCGCCCCGCTTCGTCGACCAGTTGGACAAGGAGCGACCCAATGACGCCTACTTCGCGTACAGCCTGCAGGACGAGCACTTCGTCAACCAGATCCTGGCCAACACCCTGGAGAGCGACATCGGCTATCGCCTGTGCCTGCACTACCGGGACGTCAACATCAACGCCTACATCGCGGATGCCCTGATCGAGGCCGCCGAGAGCGCCAAGCAGTTCGTGCTGGTCCTCTCCAAGAACTTCCTGTACAACGAGTGGTCCCGGTTCGAGTACAAGAGCGCCCTCCACGAGCTGGTCAAGCGACGCAAGCGCGTCATCTTCATCCTCTACGGGGACCTGCCCCAGCGGGACATCGACCTCGATATGCGGCACTATCTCAGGACCAGCACGTGCATCGAGTGGGACGACAAGAAGTTCTGGCAGAAGCTGCGCCTGGCCCTCCCCCTGCCCCATGGCCGGGCCAACAACAACAAGAGGGTCACCGGCTGCCTGGCAGCCCGCACCCCCTCGGCCAACATGTACTCCTCGTCGCATGAATACCAGTCCGGGGGCACCACTGCTGGCGGGGTGCCTGTGCTGCCCCCTGCCGCCCGTCTGGCCGACAAGCTCTATGCGGACTGCAGCAGCAACAACTATGCCACGATCAACGAATGCGGCGCCGTGGGCAGTGCCAGGGGGGGCGTGGGCTACAAGCCCATTCCCACCTCCGCCTCGGCAGCCGCCGCCGCCTGTAAGTTCAACACGATGAATCAGCTGTCCAAGAAGCAGCGCGAACTCAGTGTGGGCGTTGGGATGGCCAAGACCCTGGAGCACCAGCACCACCATCATCAGCATCCCCAGCAGCAGCAGCAACAGCAGCAGCAGCAGCATCCGAATCGGCGGAGTCAGCATGAGTACGCGGTTCCGGCGTATGTTCCCAGCGGCGCTCCAGCCTACGACAGCGTGGACTATGCCAAGCAGCAGCTCCAGCAGCAGCGCAGCAACTGCGAGTGCATCAGCCTGGGGACCGGTAAGCGTGTCCTTGCCAAGAGCTCCACGACCGCCGTGCTGCCCTCCAGCTTCAGCTCCAACTTTGTGCCGCCCCTCGGACCCACTGGCGTGCCTGGGGCCGGTGCCGGCGCCGGTGCCTACAACTGCAAGAAGCCCTGCAACTGCAACGCGGACGACGAACTGGTCTGCGGCTGCGGGGGCCTGGAGAGCGGCACCCAGAGCAGCGTCACGATGAGCAGCAGCAGCAACAACAGCAGGCAGCCGGAGCTGACGCACTACGAGTCCAATCTGAGCCTCAACGAGCTGGACGACAGTGTCCAGGCCGGCAAGCCGCTGCACGACCTCTGGGCGTAACGGGGAGGCCCCAATGCAGGCAGGCCGAGGCAGCGAGATAGAGATAGCGATATAGATAGAGATAGCGATAGAAGGCAGAGACAGACTGCGAAACCAGTGAATTTATAAAGATTTAATGAGAAACAAAGCGAAGAGCGTAAGCCTACGGAAAACGAAACTCAAACTGATTAAAACTGATATTGGGATAACTTATAAAATAAAATGAAAAATAAATTAAAATAAATTAAATTGGGGCGACATGGATATGGAGTTAGAAAAGAATAGATACACTTTTTTTTTAGGCATGGTTTGAAACAGACTGATACTTTTAGTTCTCGAATAAATTGAATGTTGAATTATTCCCCTGTAAATAGAAGAACAAAAAAAAGATGCAAATACCTTAAATATGATATGAAAAACGGTTTAAATTATCCAAGTATTGTACATAAACACTAAACACTAAGCATAAACAATTTTTTTTGAATGAAAAATACACACTAACACTACGCGAATATATATATAAAATATAACATAAACTATACATATATATTACCATTAATATATTTATATATATTTAATATAGAGACATTTTTTTTGATTAAAATTAAAATAAATTATAAAGAATAATATTTAAAACTAATTAAGCGGAGCGCTAGCATCGAGGCCTTCGGCTCATATACATATATATACATATATATATATATACAGATATTCTTAAAAACGATGTTAAATAAAAAATATAAGAATATGAAAGCAAAGATCTAATGAATATTCCACCACCCTCCTCCACAGCATTATCCGCATAATCCGCATTTCCACAGACTCACCCACACCCCATCCATCCATCCATCTATCCATCCATCGTTTAAGATCATTCCAGCATTTTCCGCATACCGACTCCGATTCCTTGCAGCATCAGATATTCAGGAAAATTAATTAGCATGTAAGGAAATTGTATGATAAAAATCATGCCACAATGCCATTGAAAAACAAAAGCAGCAACCAGAACATAACCGAACAGAACCGAACAAAACAGAACAGAACAGAACAGTACAGAGAAACCCGCGCGCTGAAAACAATAAAAAAAACTCATAATAGCTGCTATGAAAATATCTACATATAAGCGTACGCACAGCCAAACATACATACATACATACATATAAATACATATACAATTATGATAATAATATTAATAGTTGACACTCAACGAATTGAAAATAAAATTACGTACACTGCATCATCATACTCTCTCTCGTACTCCCGTACTATCATCGCACTCTCGTGCGCACTCATTTTCACTCATCTCATGTCCTGGCAGGGCGATAATGATGAGCCGTCGCCGACTCCGACGAGTCCCGCCCTCGTCCCTGCCGTCGATAACAATTAAGTTCCGAATGAAATCCAAGCGAAAGAGAATGAATTTAATTGATTACAGACTGGGCCCATAATAGCTTATGTTATGGGTTAAGTTAGCCCATCCAGGGTATCCGTACGGAGTGCAAGGTATGATGAGACGTCAGCCTTGGCTTAAACCCAAATATTCCTTGGCTTCCTTGGTCGGAACTCCTCTCTGGCTTTCACAACCCATTTTCAGTTATTTCTCTCTATTGTATTGGTCGTTTACTATTTGTTTTGTAATATTTAGTTTTTTTTTTACAGACTGTTTCCAGTTGGGCAAATTGAAAAGAATAAATAAAAACAAAAGTGCGGCATATGGGAGGTAATTAATACAATGCCATTCAAATAAGAAATGCAGCAAAAATAGAGCCACACAATGCCAGATTATTGATTGAAATGGTATCGGACAAATCAGGGGGCAGGGGGAGCAGGACTACGACCATTGTTTCCATACACATTTTCTTTGAAGGACAACAAAACACATGAATAAATTATATTTTTGAATGTCTGACATCGGACTGTACATACACAAATGAATAAATAAATGAAACTAATGATATACATACATAAGAGAGACATTTTTTAAAACTAAAGCGAAACGAAACCCAGAAGAATTTATTGCAAAATTAAAAGCGAAAACCAAAACCAAAATGCAAAAGGAAATACCCTTGAGATACTAATGATAAATATCCACTAAGAATTAAAACAAAATACATAAGTATAAAAAAAAAGAGAAGGTACAAGCCGAGCAATAAACAGCCACAAGGAAATATTCAATGATTTTTTAAGTTTTGTAAAAAGAAAGAGGAAAGTCATTCACATTTAAAGCTAACCAAATTGACCCAAAAGTTATAGATAAATTACAAGAAAAGAAACAAAAACAAACGCCAGAAATTATAATAAATTATCGTTAAACAATAAATAAAATGCATTTCACTTCAAGCCCAATTTTTAATCACAATTTTTTACCAAAAACCAAAGCAAAACAAAACAAACGAAACGTAAATAAATGATACCATTTAAAGTTGAAACACATTTTCAAATCACAATTTACTCATTTTAATAATTCATACAAAACAAAAACAAGCATCAGAAGGCAGAGGAAGGCAGAGGGAAGCAGCAAATATATTTAAAAAAAAAAATAAAATACTTTTTAAGGTTTTTTATGTTCCTAAATAGCGCTTATGCAAATTAATAACAATTTCTATATATATAAATATATCTGTGCAAATGGCAAATGCCAAATGGAGGGAGAGAGGCATCAAAAAAACATACACACATACATATGTATGTATGTATGTCCTTCGTTTGGTCATTCGAATTTTTTTTTTATATATTTTGTTTTGTTTTAAGAACATGGCTCATTATTTAGTGCGTAAGTGGAAATATATTTTAAACATTCGCAAAACTAACTTAAAAAGCGAGTAACGGAGGTGTGGAGGAAACCAAAACCAAAACGGAAATATACTTAATGCAGTCTCGGAATGGGAAACAGAAGGAAACGGAAAGAAAACAGAAAAAGTCAAGCAACAATAATAAATAAAAATCAACTTATTTCAAAAATTGAAAAATACATTGTGGTTTCTTTTACTCTTTTTGGTGGGCTACAGATATATCTACATCTACATCTACATCTGATTTTGTGCAAGATCTCTTTGCTTCCTTTATTGAAACCATCGCTGGGTGCTACCCTACGCCTACATATGTATCTGGAAATGGATCAGTTAATCTAACAACCTTTTCGACTCTAAGGACTGCCTGGATTTTTCATTCACAGATTCGTAATACATACCAGTACATACATATATGTATGTACATATATGTAGTCGGACATGTATATGTGGTAATAAACTCCGGTAGACAGAATCATTTATGCAACTGAAGTATGCTTGACCTTTCTCGCGGTCTCTCGGACTCTCGGTCTCTCGGTCTCTCTGTATGCCTCTGCCTGTCTGCGTCTGTGGGTGGAGGAGAGGAGTTCGCGCCACCCACTTGGGCGAGTGTTTTTGAATGCACTTTGAGTGCATTTCGCGTGCCACTTAATGCGACCGCAAGCCATTCATATTCATATGAAAAGTACTCCAACACACACACGAACACGAGTTATTATACCTCCCACTGAACCACGGAACCACGAACAGGCGGCTGAGATGGGGTGGGGAGGCTGCATTCGTCAGGCCCTGTCCTGTTGTCCTGTGCTGTCCTGTGCTGTCCTGTCGAGGTGTTGTCACGCCCTTTAACATTGAATGGCGGACGGACTGTTGACCACACCCATTTTCGGTGGAGTCATCATTGCAACCAGATTACATGGAGTATGCAAGCGGCTCAGTGCAGGATTAAGCCAACAAATAGAGCGATAGAGACAGGGACACACAAATACTAAATTTAATTTCATATAATTGCTTTTCCAAAGTCCATTTAAATTATATTGCCAGCGCGTGGGGCAGACAACAAGGACGAGAACGAGGAGCTGCCTTTCGACCGGCGCGTCACTGGCGCGGAGAGGGTGAGCGGGGCGGGGCGGAACGGGTGGTAGGTCTCTCTCCATTGATGCATATTTATGGCATACGCAGACAGTCGTCAATGAATTGGTATTCCTCTGATTTGTTGTTGCAGCATTCCTTGAATGTATTGCATGTTGCAGTTGCAGTTGCAGTTGCTGCTGGCATTGCCGTTGCAATTAGACAGCATTTTCCATCATCGACAATAATTTACAGTTACGGACATATTTTTTGCAGTTTATTTTAATGCTGTTGTTGTGAATATTGGCATTACTTCAGTTTATTAATGCAATGCAATTAGTGAAAATTTGTCAGTTAATGGCATCCAACAGCAACCAAATAAATAATCAACCCTCCGCCCCGCCTCCCCCGCCGCCATTCACACCCCCTCACACTCTATTTGGCCGCTCACAGTTTTAATGCATTTTAGCAATAAATAATAGCACACAAACGCAAACAAACAAACACTATGCCAAAAATACATACATACATATGTATGTATATGTATGCCATATTGAGCACAAACTAATGCGATTTCTATGGCCAAAAAAAGCTCATTAAAAATTGCCCAAAATTGAAAGTATTTTACTCTCATTTATGTATAAATAAAAAGGTTTATACAATATGGAAATTATGGAAAAAAAAGTTTAAACAAATGCAAAAAGAGGACTTGCCATCGTTGTCCCTGTTCAAGCTGAGAATCTATGCAAGGAATTCCTTCCAAATTGTCCACAAATACCAGCAGTATTGTTGTTATATTACAATAAGCAAACCATTCAAGAAACGTGAGTGTCCATCTAGTACGAAATTATTTGTCGTACTTCCCTCAGGAGAAGAAAACCTTGGCCACTCGTCGGCCTTTATTCAGTTGAAGGTGCCAGAGCCATTCATTAATTTGATTTGAATCTTGTTCAGAGCTGGCACTCACCTCTCCCTGATGAGGTCAGAACGAGAGAGAGAGAGAGAGAGAGAGCACCGCCACCTCCTCTGGCAGTTGCTCATGAAGCCAGTGCTTGTGTTTAACAATTCTCGTTTAGTTTGAATACACATACACTATGGTACACTATGGCACACTATGGCTCGTACTCGTACTCACTATAAGGACGTATATTAATCCGAAGGAGCTGGGAATAATTATGTCATGTGCTTATGTTTTATGCTTGCGTTTGCTTAATTGTGAATTATAACCTCATAATTTAGGCCGAGCGAAAACAGGCAAAGTGGATTGAGGTAGGTTTGGGTGTGGTTATTTGTGTGTGTGTGTGTGTGTGTGTGTGTGTTAACAGCATTTTAATACTCTTCTAAATGGGGTGGAGTGGGTTGTGGGTTGTGGGTTGGGATGGTTGGCCATACATCAGGCCCGGCTGCCACGCCCGGCTGCCGTTCAAGGTCCTTTTGTGTTCTCAATAAAAATCTCATTCGCTGACGCATAACTTTTACTTTTAATTAGTTGTATTATCTCCCTTGTTGGTTGCTAATTGCTTTATTGCTCGACTTGTCTTTGTTCGGTCCGCCCGCCTTGAATTGCCATCCTCCTGCCATTTCTTTTCGTCCTCCATCCTATGCTGCTTTTGATATCAGCTTTTGTTTTCCTTCTTTTCGTGTCCTGTCGCTTAATTTGAAATCATTTTGTCGCAACTTTATCAGCAGCAGCAGCAGCCGCCCCGCCCCGCACCGCCCCGCACCCAGCTGCCGCTGCTCTTCCATTTTCGATTGCTCCCATTTCGATGTCCTTGCGGACAGCTATTGATTTTTCAGTCGTCTTGTCTCTGCCTTCGCCATTGTCTTTTGTTGGCTGTAAAATGAAAACCAAAATCTGTTGCCATCAACTCAAGTCGGTCTCCGGCCATTCATACAATAAGCGCCAGTCGAAGCCAGTGCCCTACATACAACATACATACATACTCCCTGGTCCCTGCTCCCTGCTTGGAGGGGTTCCACCCGATGGTCATGTGTCTGCTGGCCAGGACCCGTTGCAAGATGCAGAGACGTACCCGTAGAGTGCAGGATGTACGATATAAGTTGGCCAGGATCTGGGGTTTGGTCAGGAAGAAGATTGATCATGAGATGGCTACAAAATGAGCAATTTTCGAACTGATATCCGTTGAATCATTCATTAAACTCCGCTTAGACTATGTTGGTCTATATAGGATTAATCATCCAAGTATTATCTTATGTTTTTCTATATTTTGTGGCCTTAGAGTTCGGCAATCCTTTTCGGGTTATGTCTTTTCGAGTATTACCTATAATATATGTACACCCCGCACACCCATCAGCACTGGCAGCAGAGTATCTGCATCTCTGTGTGTATGTGTGTGTGTGTGTGTGTTGTTTGGGCCACTCAAAGTCTTGGCTCGCGCGTCTCATGTTTTTCCGCACTCTCGAAAACTGCCATGGAAAAGAATTGGAGAGTTGGCTCTTTCGGTGGAGGGTCTGCGGGGCTGAGGGGCTGGGGGGTGGTGCTGTGGGGGGCGGGTGGTTCGTCTTCCATGTCACTTTTAGTTTTTAGTTGTGTCTCGGGCATCCGTTTCGCTTCAGTTTGCCGTTTGCCGTTCGTCTGTCTGTCTGTCTGTCTGTTTGTCTGTCTGTTTGTTTGTTTGTTTATTTGTTGGTTTTGTTTGTTGTCTTGTCTGTTTGCTTTGCTTTGCGTATGAGTGCGTTATCGTTGTCCTCTGCCACGCCCACAGCCAGAGCGGGTCGCTGGGGCGGATATTCGGTGACAAGGGAGAGAGGGGAGAGAGCGGAGGGGACACGGGAACTGGCTGCGTCGTACTCTCATTTCATTCACGAGCAATTTATTCGTCCATTAGAGCAAGGACGAGCAGCAGCGGCAGCAGCAGCAGGACAGGACAGGAGAGACCCCGGCTTGGCCCCTTCTAGGATTTCACTGTGCGTGCGTGCATGTGTGTGTGTTTGAGTATGTGTGTGCATGTGTGTGTGTGTGTGTGTTAGAGTGAGTTTGTTTTGCTTTTATTTATTCCCTGTTTTTGCTTGTCCGTTGTCTTGTGTCCTCTTTGTTTCGCTCAAGTGTGTGTTAGGATTTCCCAGCTCCTCTTACTATCTGTCTCCGTTTCTTTCCCACTCTTTAGCTCTCCCACTCTCTCTCTCTCTCTCTCTCTCTGTCTGTGTGTTGGAATTACTTTCTTCGTGTGTGCTTCATGTGGCGTTGTGTAGTGTCTAAATAAGTTGAGAGTCAACTTACAAAGTAAACCAAAGATTCTTAATTGGAATTTTACAAATTCGTTTGTTCACTAGCGCTCTCTCCGAGATACAGAGAGTGTCCTCTCCACGATAGACAGAGAGAGAGTGAGAGAAGGATGAAGAGCGGTAAAGGAGCCGCCAGATCATGGAGCAACTGTTTAAATAACTTATGTATGCATATACATACATATACATATATATATGTATGTACATTCCGTATATTGATAGCGTTATATATAGTTTAAAAAAAAAAAGAGAAAGGAAAATGTCCGGAAATTGTGTAAAAATATGTATAGTATTTATGTACTTGGGCTACCCGTACTTTCCACCCGTATCCGTATCCGTATCCACCTTCTCTACCTTTATCTCTCATCCATCGCTCGCTTAGACTATAAAGGACGAACGGATGGACGAACGGACAGACCGCTTGTCCCCTCGGGGGAAAAAGTGAAAATTTCTTCAAGGATTACTGATTCGCAGCATCTTTTGCAGTTTTGTCTAATTTCCAAAGGGGTGGGGCGCGGGTAGGGGTGGGGCGAGGGCGACACACCGAACGGGGTGGAATTTTAAGTATTCCGAGGGTAGTTCTCGGCGACATTCTTCCCCCAAGATAGACTAGGATTTACACCAACAACAAAAAGCACACACACCAAAAAGGGAAAGGAGAAAGCAGAAAGGAGACAGAAGACAGGAGAAAGAGAAGGTGAAGCAGAAGCAGAAGCTGAACAAGAACAGAAGCAGAAGCAGAAGCAGAAGCCAGATGAAAATGGAAATGGAAATGTGTGACAGTTGAGGAACTCCATACAAGGATTGTGATTGATTGAAGGATTGCCAGCCATTGAGACTAAGCTTCTCCTTCGCTTCTACATATACATATACATATGTATATGTATTCGAGTGTATGTGTGTCTCTGTGCATCTGTGTCGGTTAGCAAATAGATTAAAAAAGGTTATTTGTATGAAATTTGATTAGGGTAGGTCAAAGAAACTAATCTGATTAGGACTGAATAGAATATAGAATAGAAAGCAGAGCATTTGAAAAGCTTGAGAACACTTCAGATAACTGAAAGCCCTAATGGAGACAAGGAGCAAAGGAGTTTATCACTTCGGAGACAATATCCTGAAGACAATGGGTATTATTTGTAATGCTGGCATTTAGATGGAGAAAAACTGCCACTGAATATGTTTTAAATGATCAAATCTAATCCATACTTTATGCCTTTCCATCACCAAACACCCTCGCCCCCCTCCAATGACCCACATTTCAAATGTCTTCTTGAGGGAAAACCTTTATCAATTTTGGCCATATATCATCCGTAGATCAATCACCGTTGATGTCAACCAATTACTTCCAAATCATTCAAGACAAACTCCTCCGAATATCGCTACGAAAATTTCTATAAATTCAAGTGATTAGCAATCTGAGGAGCCATCACCCTCATTAAAAGACTGAACCATCCAGCAACTGTCATATTTTATGATCCATTTATACCCCATCCACCACCCCATGCGACATGCCCCTACCCTGAGACGAGCCAACAAAATAGGAGCCGCAGAAGCAATTTTATTTAATTAATTTTTAATTCGAATTTATTTAGTTTTTCCTTTATTTTTTTTTTCCATTCAATTCTTTCTTTTTTTTCCAATATTCAATATACATATATATGTACACACTCATACATACATATGTACATATGTATATGCATAGCCCATCAAAATCAAAACGTTTTTCAGCCCGGATATTTTGTTGTTGTTTTCATTTTTTTGCTTTTGTGAAATGAAAAACTGAACTTTGGATCATCCATCATCATTGCAAAGCCCCTCCCCCCCCCTAGCCACCCTTAGCTGCCCCTTTCTGAGGAGAGTCTATAATTTAAACAAGGCGGAAAAAAATGTCAAATGTCACAAACACTGGTGGGGTGGGGTGGGGTGGGGTGGGGTGGCGAGGGGAGGGGAGGGAAGTATGATGTGGTTTGGCAGGCTCGAAGAGTGCCTTCAATTAATTTATTTTCATTTTTTTTTTTAAATTTATATCAATTTATAATTTTTTTCCCCCTTCATTGTGTGCTTGATTAGGAGGTGGTTGGGTTCAGGATTTTCTCCCTCTCACCGCTCACCCGTCACCCATCACCCCTCTCCCAACCCACCCAAAACCCCGATCCCGATTCGAACCAAACGAGTTGAAATTTGAGATGTTTTTGATTAATTGTTGTCTTGAGCTGAGGGTCCCCATTTATACTATAAATCTGTGTGTGTGTCTCTGTGTTTCTGTGTGTGTGTGTGTCTAGCTTAGTCTCGATGGCAAAGGGCCGAAAGGATAATGATGCTGCGGCAAACTGTGGCAGTAAGTCGAAGGAGTCGCGTTAATTGCAGGGCTTCTGGGCTGCTGGGTGTGCGGTTCGGTTCGGTTCCCTCATGGCCCGGTGAACGCACGAGTTATGAAACTGGCATTAGGACTGGAATGAATGTTCCCCTGACTCGGGTTGGCCCAGACCCCAGACACCCAGGACAGCCAGGACACCCCCGGACAACAGAGGACAACCCAGGACCCTCGCGAACAACAGTGGCCTTAGCTGGGACTCGCTCTGGTGGTGCTCTGTGGTGCTCTGCTGCTCTGATTACGTACCATGCGATTATGATTTTGTGAAAAGGATTAGTTGCATACTACGCTGAAGTAGAGGAAACCTCCAGCTCCAGCTCTAGCTAAGGGATTCAGAGATAAAGTAAGTCAGGATGGTCGCGAGGAGAACAAGGAACTGGCTTCAGTTCAGTGACTTCGGCAGTCGGGGGCTAAAATCCCAAAGAAGAATCCTAGAAGGTTTTTGCAAGGCTTCCTGCCACCCCCAACCCCCTGTCCTGTCCCTGGCCCTGCCTCAACAGCAGAGAACAAGTGACATCTGTTATGCCAGAGGATTTCCCGTACAACAATTTCCCAGTAATTATTGCCCGTGTATAATCTTTATTATGGCTGTTTCCCACCCCCCACCACCACCCACAAGTGAAGGGGAAGAATGAGGAGCCTTTCCCTAAGCTGTTAACAATACAAATATCCTTGGTGTGGGTGCGTTGGAGATTTTCGTGCAACTCCAATACTCAATCCGGCGGAAGGCTAAGCTCCACGAAACTGCAGGTCAAGGATGGGTCGAATATGTCGCACATTTTTGAGGGAATTAAATCGAAAAGCGGAGGGGAGTAATCCACCAAAACAAGCCCATTATTTGTGCTAACAAATACATACATATATACATATGTATATACATATATTTAACAGCTGCAGAACGTAACTTTAGACTTGTTTTCTTGGGATCCGTTTGAATGCTTTGCACGCACATTTAATAGTCGGGAGACCGCCCGCATTTCAGCTATAAATGTTTTTAAAGACAAAAGACTTCCCCTCGCCCCCTTCCCCCATCCCCCTTCCCCCGCTTAGCTCACGCAACAATGAATTCAATTAACCCAAGACTGCAATTTAAGATTTCACACAACAACTGAATCGATCCAACACCTTTTGATAACCAACTACGAAGGGGGATGGTGGAGGGGGGGAAAACCGCAGAAGGAGAAAGGAGAGAGAGAGGGGAAATTATGCACGCAAGGATCTTTCAGCGGATCGAAAAACAGTTCCTAAAGCGGAACAAATTGAATAACCCTCGTATATTTTAGATGCACAGAAGGAGGAATTAGATATCCCCCCGGAGATGTTGCGGTTTTGTTTTCGATTTCGATTTCATTTTCATTTCTATTTTCTTTGTTACCTGCAACCTTGACGGAGAGAGAGAGAGAGAGAGAGATACAGAGAGCACACCACAGAGTAGAGACAGAGACCCTCCTCAAACGTCAGAGCCGTCGACGCTCGTCATTGTCTCTGGCCGAGCGACTCCGCTGGACATTGATGGTGGTCCTTTCTACACTCCCCCGCCCCCGCACCCCCTCCACGCACACACTGCTTGACGCAGAAAAGGGACTCCTGGGCATAATTTGTAATTTCCGACACGTCAAAGCCGCCCGATTCCGAATCGGAGTCGGAGTCGGAGTCCGAGACTCAAGACTCAAGCGAAGGGCAGGTGTAGGTGTAGGGGTAGGTGAAGGTGAAGGTGTACAATCCCAATCCCAATCCCAAGCCGAACTCACGCACTTTCCCCGCTTCTCACTCGGGCCAGGAAGCAAAGCTGTGCCAGTCGAATATCTAATGAGGAGAATGGGAATGGGAGTGGGAGTGGGAATGTGGCCAAGGCTGGAGCTGCGGCTGGGACTAGGGCTGGGTTGGAAAGTGTAGCCAAGCCATGTCTACTACTCCACTCCTCATTATGTAATGAAAACGCGTAGCATTTTCCGTTTCAGTTTCGGTCCGAGGAGAGGAGCGAAGAGGAGCGGAGAGGGCGGCGCATGTGTGTAAGCATTTACAAGCTTTTATTAAATTAAAGTGTGTAATAAGGCGCCAGGTCCCCCCCCTGTACCTGTACCTGTACCTCCCCCTCTCCCAACCGCCACCTTATCAGTTTTTTTTTACCGAGCCTGAAATCGCAGTAGAAAAAATTTCATGGTAATTATGATATCGTGTGTGAGTATATGGAAATTTTAATAGGTATTTCTTTTTTACACTCATTTCAGTTATGAGGAATTCTGGTCTGGTGTGGGCGGGGACAAGGGCGGGAACAGGGAGAGAGGGAAATATGTAGTTGGAATGGAATCCAATCCGTTTATACATAAAAATATTAATTAAGAATGTATTTCTATGCATTTTTTATGGCTGCCCTTTTGGGGCTTTTTATTCAGTATTCAATATTTTTCATTTACAACAAATTTTACAGCGCAGAAAGATGGAAAATTGAAACTTGTTGGTATTTTATTAATGATTGAATATTAGGTGGCATAAGCATCAAATGTGCAGCCATAAAAAGCTGGTCATTAGCATAATCTGCAGAGCAGAGCACATTATCATTAACTGGCGAAGGCATCGTTAGAATATTCCGAGAGTAATCAAACCCCCCCTCCCCTGCAGTATTAGGCCCTATATGGTGTGTTCACGCCCATTTGATCAATGCCAACTGGATGATTTGACTGACACATTAGTTAACTTCCGCTTCCTGACGTACCCGTACCCATACACTGGAACAGAGAGGGATAGGGAGAGGGAGAGAGCGAGATTACTGTAGATAATTTCACAGTTCTTTGGACAGGGCCAAACACACGCACTTCTCGCATCCATCCAGCAGTCTGGCATTCTCGCATTCTCCCATTTTTAGTGGGGTAGAAAAAACTGAGCAAAGGGAAAACGTAGCAAAGGCGCCAAATGTCAGGCAAATTAAATTTAAACGCAGCCCAACAATCCATCATCTGGTAATTACTGCGTCAACACGCCACGAACACACACACACACACACACACAAACACGCACATGCATACATACATACACATAGACATAAACTGAGACAAATGAAGAGGAGGTAACGAAAAATCCTCAGCCGCACCCACACAGCAGGATGATGATAATGACTTGACTTGTCATAGCTTCCGCCAAATTAAAGAGATTTGTGCATTAGGCATCTGCCTTAGGATTATCACAGACACCCCCGCACACCCCCGCACACCCCCGCACACCCCACACATACCCGTCTTCCCCCTACCCCCATCGCCAGCTCCAGCTTCCCAGCTCCAGCATTGATTAATAATTTCTTTCTCTTTCGCTGGATTTTTCTTAGCGAGTCGAGTTCTTGGCTCAGCAATTAAGTTCTTGTCCCACTTTGAGGCGGCAACTGTAATTGACAGTCTGCCATTTAGTTTTCAGCAGCAGCGGGGAGGGGGATGAGGGGTGAGGGTGCGGAAACAAAGAGCGGAAGAGAGCCGTCGAATCGAAGAGTCGATGAGTCAAGGAGAGTGCGGTGCGGTGCGGGGGGTTGCCGTCCTAATGGAATATTACCAAATGGGGTGGGTTTCTGGCCAAAAATTAATACACACTCGTACATATATGTACAAGAATATGTGTATGTATGTATGTATAAGCATCCTGTTTCCCAATTTTTGGGCGATCAACATATTTGAAGAGTTCTCTTGCCTCACAGCAGGCGATCCATTCACACACACACACGAACACTCCTGGGCGGTAGGCAGTACGTACTGGAGGGTGGCATGTGGGTGGTGTGTGGGTGGCAACAACAGTTGCTAAATTACTTTCAGCTACTAGCGACAGCTTATAATTATGTTGATGTACAATGACAAGGCGTGCAGAAGGGTAGAGCCGGAGTAGACCCAGCCACTGGATGCACTACGGCCGGAGTCGGAGACGGAGATGGATTTTAGATTTGATTTGATTTTGGCTTCATTTATTTGATGATTTATTCAAATCAAATCCAAAACTGTGCAAGTATTTATTTCCACTTTCACAAGAATTTGTGTCCACTTTGTGTGTGGAGATTGTGGCATACAAAGCTAAACGTGCCACAAAAATTTGTAGTGCATAAGCCAGCCCTACAGCAGCAGAACAACAGAGCCAAACAGAACAGAACTCCCCCCCACACAACGAACACAACGAACACAACGCACACACACTCACAGCAGGACATGTGTGGCGGGCGGCTGGCTGTGTGGCAGCAACAGAAACGGCAACAGCAACGCACAAAACTTCTGGTAAATTATGAAATTATAAACATGCCCAGCATAGTCAACTTTTTACGATACGATGCGATACGATACATACGCACAACAGCCCCCACAGCCCACAGTCTCAATCTCAGGAGTGGGGGGGAGGGGGGTGTCCCTCCCCTTGTACATGGAAAATGTCTGGACGAGAAAAGTAATTTAATTGTCGCAAAAATGTCGAAAACAGCTTTAGTGCTTTGCATTGCGAGCATCAAAAATAAAATTGCGAGAAATCATAATGAGTAGAAATTATAATTACAACTGCTACTCACATGTGGCTAAGACCCCAGAGGGGGGGTGTATAAGCCCACAAATGAAATACCGTACTGTGTGTACGGGGTATGTGATTAAAGTTTGTACAAAAAACCAGAAACCAGATGAGAATAATTTGATGTTGAGTTCAATAATTAATATGCGTGTCCAAGGTTGTTTATGGCCGAGTCGAGTGTAGGTTATACGATATTTAAATGTGGCCATAAAGTGTAGACCAGAGGTGTGTTCCTGGAAACCGATTCGGTGTGATATTTACTTAAACTAATTACACAAACGAGTATTATTTGCCCAAGAAGACATTGCAATGTCTCCTTAGGTGGTGAATGTTTTAGGCCAACTCCCAAATGTATGCTTCGATTGGGCTGAGGCTGAGGCTTCGACTGGGCTGAAGCTTCGGCTGAGACTGAGGAGATTTCAGTTCCAGTGGAAAGTGGAAAGCGGAAAGCCAGCCCTGGCTAATGCCGGAACATTTCCCTCGTTGGGTATCTGGTTTGATATGAATTTTAATGGCCTTGTGCATGGTTGAAACGATTTATGATGCGCCACGCACGCGGTTAATTAGACACAGCAAAAACAAGAAAAGACAAAAACGAAAGCGGAAAAAAAGAGAGAGAGAGAGCAAGAGCCAAGTGGAGAGAGGAGAGAGGAGAGAAATTGGGGCCACGACACAGCTGAGTTGGGTTGCTGGTGGGAGGGGCGGTTGGCCTGTTTTTGTTATCCTTTTCAATGTCACACAAACACAGAGACTTGGTGGTGGTGTGGGGGTGTGGGCGAGTGGGTGGGGGGCGGGGGTGACTACATGCGAGCATAGAGCGCATCATGTGTTTTATCTATGGCGCTCAGATTTCAGATTTCTGTTGGGGGCGGGCTGTGGGGTGTGGGGTGGTGTGGGCTTTCGGCTTGGTTAAGTTTTTGGGGAGACTTTACTTTCGTAAACCCATTCCACATAGCCACATTGGCGTTCTTGGCTACCCCCCCCCCCTGTTCCCGCCCACATACGAGTATACCCTCGAGTTGTTTTAACGTCAACTCGCTGCTTGTATCATTTAATCTTTAATATCCTTTCTTAGCGTCGACTTTGGTCTTTTGGCGTTCATTGGATGTTCTTTTTGTTTGTTGGTCGATGCTCTCCCTCCTCCCCCGCCACGCGTTGTTGTTGTTGTCTCCTTTGTGACTGTGCTGTGACTTTCGCCTGACGCATACAGATACATAAATACTTCAATGCTTCGCCTCGTGTGTGTGGGTGAAGTGAAGGAAAGTCTTGCTTAGATTTATCACTTGCCAGTGGCACACACACACACACACACACACACAATAAATACATTTAGACATGTATTTCTTTCTACACGGTACTCAAGGGGTTCAAGGATAAGTGCACACACATAGACACTACACTAAAAGACAAAGAATCAAAGAAAAAGAATCAGTCTGCAGATATTGTTTGTTTTGGTCTGATTACAGGGTATCTTTCAGTCTGAACTGTGGCTATGCCACTTGTTTATTTTACTTTTTTTCTTGGTTTGCATCTACCCATGGCCGCCACATGGCTTGGCATGCTCTGATTCTCATCTTCATCTCCCATTGTCAAGAATTTGTTTCTTTGTGTCTGTGTCTGTGTCTGGGCTTGTGTGTGTGTGTGTGTGTTTTTGTGGCAGTATCTGTATCTATGTGTGGCATTAACAGGGAGCAGGCAAAAATATCTTTATGCCTCATAAGTTTAATTTGGCGCAAATTGTTTTTATTTGCCCAGTCGCCAAAGCCAAACAGCAGCAGCAAAAACAACAGCAGCAACAACACACAGACAACCAGACAGGGACAGACCGATAGAGACAGACTGAGAGACAGACAGACTAACAGACAGACAGACGGACAGAGAAGAATGGCAAGCGAGAATAGAGTTGCCACATGCATGTGTGATACAAAATGGCGGCCCTGGTTCTGGTCCTGGTTTTGTTTTTTGCTGGCATTTCCACAAATTCTTTTTGAATGTCATTAGTATAATTGAAAAAGCTATTGGCACAAGGCCAACAAAACCCCCGAAAAAGCAACAACAACAACAAACGGCAATGGCAATGGAAAGGCAACAACAAAAAGCAAAGAAAAAACTGGTAAATGTAGTCGATGCGACACGCGAAATCCAATAAAAATTTTTAGATAAAATTTTCAGTTAATTCTGGTGTCTTTTTGTAGTCTCGCGGAAAGTTTTTGGGCGACTTTGGGCTCCCTTTTGATGCCGCGCGATGGCCACAGCAGCAAGACTAAAACCCACAGCCGCAAGGACACAACAGAACAGAGCCCACAGGCCCCCCACAGCCACACAGCCCAAGGAAGCAGCCCAACATGTGCATAAATTTTGCAGTTGACATCCAGCAAATGTACATGGGATATTGCTTAGAACAACCAACCACATGAGTTATAGAGAGCGTATAGAGAGAGAGAGAGAGAGGGGGAGAGCGACGAGTATTTATGCAGAGATTCGATTGCAGCACAAAGATATGTATGCAAAGTATCGAAAAGTATCGTGTCTAGCCGGAAAGGAGTGTCAGCCGGTCACTTGAGGAAGGTGAACCGGAAGTCTGCCGCCATTTCAGCCACTATGGCCAAACGGACAGATATTATGGACAGAATATCCCCCCCACCGTTGTCTTTTTTTTTTTTTGAAACACACAAAAGACAAGATTAAACTGTCTGCAAAATGTGTAGTTTGAAAGTCTGTGCTGTGGCTTAGGGTTGTCGCACAATTTACCAAGAATATTGACAGAATTTGCACTTTTCTTCGAACTGAAATCAACTCAAAAAATAGAGGAAAATTTGGAAAAACATATATGGAAATATTTGTGTTCTTCTGCATCATTTAGTGCATAAAATCAATGCGAAATATTTGTTGGAAATTGTATGCAAAGTAAATAGTTGGATACATTGGAAGTTTATTACGCTCCATATCAATTGATTTGATCTTACGGACGTTGGGATCCACTCGTTGTGTATATTTATAGCACGGACAGACATCGACGGGAAGCTGAGCGGAAATCACAGGACGTGTGCACATCGATACTCGAACTCCATATATTCCTGTCGGCCCCCCAAACCATTGAGTTTCCTTTACTTAAAATGTTATGTAAGCTCAATAAAACAGTCTTTTTTTTTACCCCGTCTCCACCTTCGACTCTCTCTCTCCGTCACCCGTTTCTCTGGCAAAGTATCGTTTTGCTAAAGCTCTTACCTGATTGTTTGTCTTGCCAAATGTCTCTCTTACACATACACAATACTCTGTATGTGTGTGTGTGTGTGTACGCGTTCTCTAAGAGTATCTATGTCTTTGGCTACTTGGCAAAATATTTCTCAACTATTTTCTATATTAGAAAACAGAATCCACACTGGGCAATGGCAATGGCAAAGGCAATGGCAAAAGGCAAAGTCTATGCGGCCACACACAAAGGTGCAACTACTCGTATTCGCATGTGGCATGTGGGGGGGTGGCAGGGGTTGTGTGTGTGTCTGTGTTGTTGATATTTATTTGAATCTTGACTATCTCTTGGGCCAAACACACACACACACACAGATACAAAACATATACAACTACATCAATGCTTATCTTCTCTCTCTCTCTCTCTGTCTCTCTCTCTCCATTTACCAAGAAGCGAATTTTATTTGAAATTGAACTTGTTTTTGCGCCAATA
The DNA here is from genome assembly GCA_005876895.1 of Drosophila azteca. Lineage (NCBI taxonomy): Eukaryota > Metazoa > Arthropoda > Insecta > Diptera > Drosophilidae > Drosophila > Drosophila azteca. The sequence goes on along the minus strand of VCKU01000014.1, from coordinate 3,633,888 downwards.
AATTGTATAGACAAAGTATTTTGATTGCGTTCGGGCGAGTGGGGGGTGGGGCAAACTCTCGGCTGCTGCCATACAAACCTGTGTGTTGTCTGTACTTCCGGTTCACAAATGAAACAGCAACAACAAGAACAGAAACAACAACAAGAACTAAAAACCCAAAGCTAAATGCCAAAGCAATAGACTAAAGTAAACCCTTGCAAGGGTAAAAGAGGCCAAGCCTAGGCGCAGGAGGGGCAGGCAGGGGGTTTTTGTATGAGGTTAGCAAGTTTAACTAAAAGTTGTATTTTATCCTTACTTTTTCGTGTGTGTTTCTTTCATTTATTTTATTAAGGCTGGCGGCACGGGTTCGGCAATTCAAATAAATGCCACCATTTATTTGCTGGCAGCCATCAAAGGAAAAGTCACTCAACTAATTTCTCAATCGAAACTCGAGACGAAAATAATCCAAGAAGAAAAAGACGAAGATAAACTGCGTGGGCAAGGGAAAATGGACGATTATATCACAGAAGCTCAGAGATATCTCAGAAGTAAAAGTCTACCCATTAAAATAAAGCCTAAATATGTTATTTTATACATGTATTATACGTTTATTATATTAGTATTAATTAGCATCTAAAGCATGTACAAAATAACAACTATTCAATTATTATTTTAAGGCCAGCGTCTGCATTATAGGGATTCATCCTATTCCCTTTAAAAGGTGCAAATCTCGGAGATAAAATAGTTTAAAGATGGAAGGAGAGTGCCCCTATTTAGTTTGTTTAAATGTAATCAAAGTTCATGGGAGAACTTCTATCTCTCTCTCGCTCTGGTGGTATAGATGTAGACAGAGAAGACCATTTGTCCCTAGATGGTGGAAAGAGGTCATACAGCAATGCAGGCATATATATGTATGTAAGTAAAATTAAGTACGTTCAAGCTGTAACAATTTTCATTAATTTGAAGAGTTTTTAATCGAAGATCCAATCAAGATAAACTAAGGAGCAACCGCAAATTGATAAGCCCATTGAAATAGATTACCAATAAAACATTCTTGTCCTACATCCTACGAGTAATCTTACAAGCCTCTGCTTCTGCTTTGGCTTCTGCTTCTGCTAAATACTCATGAATGGTATTCAGTGAATACCCTTTACTGTGCATCTATTTACCATCAGAGAAAGCATTAGAAAGTTTTCTGCTTGTGGCTCGAAAGCTAAACAGCGCACTTATCTTATCGACCAGGAGTAGTGGCGGTGGCTGTGGCAGGAGGAGGAACAGCATCCCATCGCATCGCATCACAGAACATCATCATCATCATCATCGTCTTCTTGCAGAGCCACATCGAAAAACTACACCGAAAACTATAACGAAAGAGAAACATTGAGGAAAACTACTCGGCAAAACTTGGCTAGAAAGTATGCATAGATCCGAAACAGGGTGGTGGGCGGTGGGCGGTGGGTGGGTATGAAGGTAGGATAGAGGAGGGGTCCATAATAATACTCATTTGGATCATTACCGCATTTTGGAAGGAGAAGCAGTGGCGTGGCCGGAGGGGGGGGAACTGAGTCGACTCATCCTCTTCGATTGGTATGCTTGCCTTTCATGCTTTGTTGGCCTGGTGCAAACAAACAATCAACTTTGGATAATTATTGCACATCAATCACTGCCCCAACACAGAGAGCAGTCCTTAGTGCCTCCTCGAACAGAACACAACTCGGGGGAGGGGGGGGGAGATGGAATGGGCAGGATGTACGAGCACAAGGACGAGTAGGAGCACGGAGCACGGAGCACGGGGTACGAGTATGGGGTCATGGGCAGCACTTTCAAGTTTTTGGACTGCAGCAAGAGCCCTGAGGTGCTTTTCTACTTCAGCATTCATCCCGCATACCGCATCCCGCATCCCGATTCCCTTGCAGCAGCCACTGCCTCTGCTATCTATCTCTTTCTCTCTCTCTGTCTATCTGCATTGGCGAAAAGTTTTCTGTGCGGTTTTTGCGTACATTTGTCTGATTTGGCAGTCATCATCAGAGGCAGGCCAGCTCAGGCACACCTCCCAACAAACATCATCATCATCATCATCTTTATCGTGATCATCAGCTGCGGCAACTTCAAATTCGTTGAGCCAGTCGGTGGGTCCTGGTGCCGATGCCGCTCCTGGATGCTGGTCCTGTCCTGACATGTCCATGTCATCTCTTCATTGAAATCGTTACGAGTTGTTTCCGTTTCGTATACAAATTTTCGTGCGGCAATAACCGCATTAACTCTCTCTCGCTCACTCCCTCTCTCCCTCTAACTCTGTCCATCCATCTCTGTCTTTACGGCATAGCTTTGATTGTTGGTTTTGAGCACTCTCTGTGCCTCCCTCGCTCTTCAATTACAAATGGGAAATCATTCATCGAAGACACTCATAATGGTGGCATGCAATCTACGCCTGCGCCCAAAGGTATGCTATAAAATTGCTGAAAACTTCTCGCTGGGAAATATTTCTTTGGCCAAATTGTTAATGATTGTTTTGATTGTGTTTAAAAACAGAAATGCTGTGGCCATACATACAATGTACAAGTGTGTATTCGTAGAGTCATTATAGTAGTTCAACGTCTATGAACCTTATATTTTTAGGGGCATAATTGTCTTCTAGTTCCCAGTGCAACCCCAAAAAAGACCATAACGATCCCTGTCCTGGGATTCTGTATGGAATTCTACAAAAATCCAGGAATATTTTCTCTGAAGCCTCCCATTCTCTTTCATAAATTTCATAAAATTCAAATAAATCCACAAAAATTCTGCATAAATATTTTAATATACATAAATATATCCTGCACAAATTAAAGTTCTTTCCAAGCTCATTTGTTACACAATTTTCGAGTTTGGTTGCATTTAAAATACATTGCAAGCATTAAAGATAAGTGTTAAACTTTTGTGCCAACATTCCTGGACAGTACGGGTACATATTTGATCCTTCGACCATTCAACACTTGCCGACAATCTCTACCTCAGTTAACATTCCAGCCAACAAATTTGTCATTCCCTTTGCAGGGCCAAAAAAAAGAAGAAAAATGTTAAATATATTACAAGCCCTCACCGCAACCCGAGCCAAAACTTTCCTCTGTGGCCCACAAACCAAATTAAAAATTAAATAAAAAAAAATATAAAATATATACGTATGTATACGTATATAGAAAGCAGACTGAACTGAAAACAAAACTTTGATCTAGTTGCTAAACTATTTGAGTAAAGGAGGGCAGCGAGCGTGTGGCATGGCATGGCATGGCATGGCCCTTAACCCCAGATCAAAAGCACCAGCAAAAGCAAAAATAAAAACCAAAGCTCAAACGCACGTCTCTAGTTTATTAAATTTGTGGCAACACTTGGATTCAGTTACGAGGAGTGGTGAAGAGGGGGGAGCGGGGAGATGGGGACCCCTCTTTAGGGGAGAGGGAGAGGCATGACAGAACACTTTGGTTGGTTAACGGACTGCCCCTGACATTTCAGCGACTCGACTCAGAGTCATAAAATGATTGCATGCTCTACATAGCAAAGCACACAAGACTACCACCACCACCACCACCAGACTGCCATACACTGCAGGGAGGGAGATGTGGGGGGGATATACTACATACACACACACATACATACATACATACATATATATTTACTTGCAAAACACTTAGCGGCAGGTAGAGTCTCTCGTGGAGAGAGGGGAGCACGAGCGCAGGAGAGGAGCAACTACACAGCGAGAAAAATAATTGTAAAAAGCATCACAGATAAACATATTAATATTTTTACTTGGGGAATACTTTTGCTGGATTAAGTTTGTATTTTCTATGGCTCCCCTCTCTCCCCACATTCGCTCACTGTAATGAGTAGATAAAGAAAGAGAATCCACTTTTATGGCTTGTTAGAATTCGATTAGAAATACTACTACACTTTAAAGCTTTTACTTTTATTTTTATTTGTATTTTTATTTGTATTTTTACTACTGCTACGAGTACTTTTATGTACCTTCTTTATTGCTAGCCCCGAAATTTATTTAGTATTTGTAGCTGCTCTCATTGGAACGGCATTCATCGCCATTTATATTCAAATTTCTCTTGATGCACAACGGCCGCTCCGCTGTTTCAGTCTCTCTGCCCAAAAATCCCAGGCGTCACCATAATCATTTCCAGGCCAACGTCATCAGCAGCATCATCATCATCAGCATCGTCATCGTCATAGTCATTCTGGGTATCCACATCATGATCATAGTTTCGCCCAACCATTAATGATAACATGCCGTTCCCAGTCCCAGCCCCAGTCGCTGTTCCTGTCCCTGTCGCTGCACAACCTGTGTGTGTGTCTGTGTGTGTGTGTGTGGCAAATATGAAATTTATAGTTTTATGATGACTGCTGAGTGTGCCACTGCCAACGCCTTTTACGGCTTCTGGGTTCAACTTAACTTTACGAGCCAGCGCAGCCATCGAGCCAAGCCGAGGAGGAGAAGGATCTGCCCTGCAAACACCTCCTCCCAGCCACTACCACCCACTAACCCACCTTCATCTCTTTCCTAGTGGCATAAATAAAATCATACAACCCGCTTCATTCTCTTTCTTTTGGGTCTCCACCGCCTCCACCGTCTCCGTCTCCGTCTCCACCACGTTTATTTCCGCCTACTTGGGCGCCATTGCCATTGCCGTTGCCGTTGCTGTTGCCGATTGCTATTGCTATTGCGGTGGTAGCCCCTGTCCCCCCTCCTGCTTCTCACCACTCACTATATCAAAAAATGAACCTCCTTTTGCCCGTTGCAACAGCAGCCCCCAACCCCCTTCACGTATCCCCCCCGCCACACCACAATTCAGCAAAGCAAAAGTTCAAGTTTTATGGCACGAGAGAGAGAGCGAGCTATAGAGAGAGAGAAGGTTAAGGAGCAGCTCCAAGGGAGGTACAAAACTTGGCAATGCATGCCGCAAATATGTTTTTGATTATTATGACTCTTCGAGATTATGCAATTTTATGAATATGAATGGTTTATGTGTAGGTATGGCGCGAGAAATGAATTGCATTTCCACAGCCCGGATTCGGTCTCGGTCTCGGTCTCCATCTCGGTCTTTCAGCCTCTCAGCCTCCATTCAGTTCGCTTTTCTGCCCGAGAACGATAACGACGTTTTGATGTTGTTGGGGAGAGAGGAACTTGGTGGAAGAGAAAGCCTAGCCTAGCGGGATGCACTCCACTTCGTTTTGCCTTTAAAAAGATTTTAAATTTAAATCGAATTCCCCACTGTCGACACTGTCAACGGGCATGAGTGACGCATTCAGACTGAAAAGAGGCACACCAGGCACACAGCCAAAGGGACCAAAGGGGGGTGGCATCATAGGGGAGAGAGCAAGGTTGGATGATAGGGGCGTGTATCCTAGTGGTAAGCGATAAAGCATGGAGTGAGTGGTTTTGATGGAGAAGATATAATGTCACTGGCATTGCCGTTAGCCGAGAGCCGAGAGCCGAGGCCAAGCTCGAGGCCGGCTACGGATTGGGACGTGAGACAGAGAGAGAGAGAGAGAGCGGCGAGCATTTATTCGGTCGGCCATAGGGGAAGTCCAGATGTCCTTTTTGCATTACACCTATAAATAGTCAGATAAATATCAGATAAATATTAAAGATAAGAATAAAAATTAATAGTTTTATTCTAAAATCTTATAAATTCGATTGGAACTTGTGATGTTTTTCCTTGAAAAGAATGCACCCGTAATCTCCATTGTCTGACCTTTCTATACCTTCGAGTATGGGCCGCCGAAATGCCCTAACATCTACCCATCCAAACCATTTCACAAACACAATACACAAACAAAACAAAACCAAGCCAAACCAGATGATAACAAAACAAAACAAAAAAACAAAGAAGAGAGAGAGAGAAAAAAGGGAAGAATGCCAGCAAAAAATGGAAGCGAAATGACTGCAATCTGTCGTCTCAACGCTGATGACATTTTGAGTGAATGAACGAACAGGCCGAGCCTACGCCGCCACTCAATACCACCATACCCCTTGCCCCCCCTTGCCCGCCCCTTGCCCGCCCCCAACTCCAGCATCTTTTGGGCTGTCCCGTTTTTTAACAAATTGGTGTGATCCCAGAGTGACGCGTCATATTCGCAGACACTTTAGCAGGACCCCAGGATCTGTGTGAGCGTTTGGGGTGGGGTGGGGTGGTAAAAGGAGCAGAAATAGGACCAGAGGCAGCAGCACCACTGAGGGGGGGACTGGGGGACAACTGATAGAGCGACAGCAGAGAAATTGCAAACGAGCTCAGTCGATGGCCCAAAAAACCAAAACATACGCAGCATTTATGGGAGGTGGGGCGGGGGTAAGCTGCACAATGAAAGCCCCCCACCCTGCCTTTCCCTTCCATCCCCCTCCCTGGGGAGGGCGAGGGGGGGCTGCGCATATTGTTAACGCCCACTCAACTCTATGCCATTTTGTATTGATGGCCTGTCTGCCGCAGAGCTTTTATATAAAGCCTTCCCAGAGACTCTCTGCTTGGATGTGGCTGTGACTGTGACTGGGGCTAGGTGGGGATGGGGATGGGGTAGGGGAGGGGAGGGGAGGATGTGCGGCCTGGGGGTCAAAGCCTTTGGCCCCCATCCTATTTCGGTTTCAATTTTTTATCGCTGTTTTAAGTCGGGGGGTAAGCAAATCACTCAGCAAAAAAAGGAGATCCCAATGCAGTTAGAGGCCGCGCGGGAGATAAATTGACAAAAACAACAGCAACAACACAAACAATTGAAAAAACCAGAGGCACAAAATGGGGAAAGTCGAATACCCTTTAAGGATAAGTGTAAGGGTTTCAATCAGCTCTTCAATCTTACGTGAGAGGCAGTGAAATTATACGATTTAAGTGTCAGCTAATTTCCAGCATGAAAATAAACACCCTTTCCCCTGGCTGTCCTCCCTGCCTGCTGCCTGTCCTAGTAGCATCTTCTCCGCCTGGTAGGATGCCCCCTGGCAAAGCAATGTCTGCACTGGTGCACTGGTGCAATGGTGCAATGGCTGCTCCATCAAATCGAATCCTGTTACGCGCTGTCCACTGACCGTTGACCACCGCTGCCACTCACTCAACCAAGCCCAGCCAGGGGCGCTGCCGCTTGAAGTGTGACAGGCACTAGGGATAGTCGCAGATAGTCCGATGATATAGGAAACTCAGCTGTGAACACAACTGTACCACAAGCTAATAATGGATAATAATAGATTCCAACTAGGGTAAGTATTGGTACTTGATGAATGCAACAAAGATACATTAATAATGGTGCTAATGCTCGTTAAAATATTATTAAATTTGGTGTTGTATACTAGACTTAATTAGTATAAAAGAAATATTGAAATATTCGAATACGATTAGATGGAAATCTTGCATTTGAATCCCAGTTGAGGTCACGCGGCTATCCAGATCCGAGCAATTCTCCATTGATGTTTAGGATCCATCCTGAATTTTCATTAAAAACTAATATCTATGATATAAGTTTATTTATGGTATTAACGATAATTAATAAATACCTTTAAGTAAAAAATAATCATGTTTCTGGCCTCTTCCTCCCTGAAAAATCCCACCAACCGATATTTCACGACAGAAGGGTATTCCAAGTACAGTAGTTACTCGGTAAAACAAGGCCTCCATTTCCGTTAGCACGGAAGTGAAATTGGCTTTAAATTGAAGCCCCGCCTATTTGATATAGTGTGTGTGTGTGTGCCTTCGGATGGGTATCGCGTCTCGCGTGTTTTGCTGCCAGTTTTTCCACTGTTCATTTTTCCACAGCGCAAAGTGCGGCATCTAGCGTCGTTTATACGCACATTTGGCTCACATCAATTTGCGGTGCAGACATTAGGCTGTGAATTTTTTATTAAACGACACCGAGGGCGGTTCAAGCGGTTCAAGCGGTTCAAGCGGTTGAGGCGGCGGCAGACACGGCGTATGCGTAATGTGGTTAGTGAATGTGATGAAAGGTGCATGATGTGTGCCGGGGATGTGCCATGCCGATGTGGCAGCGCACATTAATTGTTGCACATTTCAGTCAGTGTCTCTCAGTCTTCTCCTTGCCATTTCCCTTTGCCTTTGCCTTTCCCTTTGCCTTTCCCTTTGCGTTTCCCTTTGCCTTTCCATGCGATTCTCTCTTTCTCACTCATTTGCGATGCGGCTTTTTGTCTTTGATTAGCCGCAGACATCAGTGGGAGGGACGGATGGACGGATGGACGGAATCTACCGACAGCCAGACTTGGTTACAAAGGGACGGGAGGAGAGGGAACGGGGAGGCCTCCCCCGTCATGCAGCCAGTTCATTGGAGAAATTACATTTACATATTAAAATATGCCAAATGCAAAGGCCAGACAGGGGGTCGTGAGGGGAGTGCAGGGGCCAGGATCAGGACTGGTCGCCTCTGGAGCATAGCCCTTGGTCATTGCCCAGCCATGTGGCATGCCTGTTGTTGTTGTTGTTGCTGCTGTTGCTGCTGCTGTTGTTTATGCATAGGCCGTGTGTGATCTTCCCTCCCGGCCTGAGGTCCTCTCTGGAATAGGCAAAATGTCTAGTCATGCATCAAGGCAAAAGCAAGGTAAACAAACAGGATGCTTTCACTGCATGCAGCATGCCGCCAGACGGTGGATCGAAGAGTTTCAGAGTTCGAGTTCCATATAAGCAATATACATATACATAAATATAAATTAGTTATAATATGTTGTCTTTTGATCATAGATTTTGTTTAAATCGAGTCAAAGCTTTTCACAGCATCCCAACATCTCTGTGTGGCAGTGGGATAACGCATGTATTAGGCTGCATGCGGCATGCAACACTCATTAATCCACCCTCTGCGAGTGTACACTTTGCATTCTCCCACTCGACGATTGCGCATATTATGCGAAATTGTTTATGCAAATATTGCAAAAAAGAATTAATTTATTTGACTTGCATGCTAATTTACGAGCCAATAAAAGCAGCCAGTGCCAGTCCGAAGGACGCGGAAGGGGACGGGGTTAAAGCGGAGCATTGAGGTGGAGCACAGGCCATCCAGCCATCCAGCCAGCCAGCCAGCCAGCCAGCCTATTGTTAATTTATTGTCCGCCCCCATCCGCCCAGGTCTCCCTCTCGACCCTCTCGACCACCGATATGTGTAGACACATTTTAAATTAAAGCCATGCAACCAACAACGAAACAGAAATGCCAAAAATAGCAACAACGACTAGCAACAACGACTAGGACAGCAACTAGGACAACGACTAGTCGGACAACGAAAGTGTACTGTGGAAAATTATAACGCATTGGCCTCGAAAAATCAACAGCTGCCATCCCGCAAAAACCAAACAAACCGCATGTTGGAAGGCCCTCGCCACGGCCCATCGCTCTACGTATAGGATGTCCCCCTCCTCCCACCCCCCTGCCTCTCACCGTTGTAACAGAGTTGGCCAACCGAACCGTCTAAACGGCATTGACCGCATAAGAGTAAAGAGGGTTACAGGAGGTTGAGAATGGGGATGGGTGGGAAACGAGTGGGTGCAGTGGGTGGGTTTTGCATTGCCAATTTAAAAATATATTCCCACAGCCACCAAATAATCAAAGTTCAGACCTTGTGAAGGGATTCTCTATGGCCGAAAGGACTATGAACGCTCCTGATACGCTGCACGCTGTACGATGTACGCTTTAGGTGTTGCTGCATTGGAAAAAGGATTGCAAATAATCTGCTGTGATCATTTTGTGTTAGTCTAATTAAGTGGCTCACAATTGGGTTGAACTTTAACCCGCTGAATCAGCGCTGAGCCGGACCGAAACTTAATTACCCAAAATTTATGCTCGCCTCCTGGACATTGACTCCTTTTGCGGTTCGCAAACCACTCGCGGGGCCCCGCAGCTAAAATGTCATGTGGCACACACCTCCTTCGCAGACCACACCCACACCCCCATCCCCTCCTCAAACCACCAACCCCCTACCCCTACCCACAGTCCGCGGCTTTATTGTTTACAATTGTCAAACAGGTTCGCCACGGTTTTTGCGGTCAGCGAAGCTTTTAATAAGGTGAAAAATGCCGAGCACAAAAGTCGCCGGGGTCGGGGGTCAGGGGTCGGTCGGTTGGTCGGCCAGTCGGCCGGTGCCCTTTTGCCTCTTTGCGGTGGGAGGGAGGTAGGCGGTTTTTCGCTTAGTGCTGTATAATTTTAGGCGTTAAAAAAACAACTACAACATTGATGTGGTGTGGGGTAGGACGGGGTAGGTCGGGGTAGGGTGGGGTAGGGAGCAAAAACACCAAATTGACGGTGTTTCGTGTTTTCGGAACGCCCTCATCAAATATTCAAACGGTAGCCAAGCCGAGCCGAGCCGAGCGCCGGGTTGTCCTTTCTAACACACACACACACACACACACACACAAAACTGGAAAAAAAAATACCGACGTCAACAAAAGCCATCATAACAATTAATTTGAAAACACGTGTAGATTGCTTTTTGCGGTTAGCAGCAGGACATGGCTCCAGGAGGCGGCAGAGCTGGCTGAGGGCATGCCAGAGTCTGGGATGCCAGGCGCCGCGACATCCATCCCTCACGACCTCTGGCCTGACCGGGCAATCATAAAACACTTTAAGCATGTTTTCCTACTAGTCTATTCCCCCCCTCCCCTCTTTTTGCCAGCCCAGACCCCGACCCAGAACTTGCCCCGATCCCGTGCGATATCCCGTCTCTGATTCAATGCCAACACTCGCTGTAGTTTCGGGGAATGTCTCCGAGAGAGAGCTGTACTCTGTTCTGGGCCGATTTGCGGGTCAAGCAATTGAATGAGTGAAATCCTTTCGTCAATTTGTTGCCAAGCATCTCTGGAGTCGAAACTTCGACTCCGCATCCCCCTCTTCGCTTTGGCTTGTCAATGTTTGCTAAATAATTAATGCCTGCTGCTATTCTTTCTGCACAGTCGGCCAGGTTTTGGCTAAGTAAATTTTTCGGCAAATATTATTGCCTATTGAAAGAATTTACATAACATTGCCAAAGGATATGAAACGGACAAACAGCATATGTCCACAGACAAACAGACAGACAGACACACAGACAGACAGACAGACGGACGGATAGACAGACAGACGAACGGAATGGCCAGGCTGGTCATACCAGACAGAAGCTTGCCTGGCCTGAGCCCAGCCCCAGCCCCAGCCCGGTTGCCGGTTCCAGCCAACTCTGCCTTAGGCATTCCTGGAGAGAGGTCACAAAGTCAACGGCTACGTATAATTTATATGCAAATACACATGGTGCAAGTCTAAGCACAGCCAAGACGTGCCTCGACACACACACACACACACAAGCACATACATATGTGTACATGAATAAAACAACAAGACGAGAAAAGAGGAAGGAACATAACCAAGATGGAAGGAATCGCCTTCCAACTATAACTCCGAATGTCTATTAAAATTTATTCGAGCATAAGTACTGAGAACCGAGAAGAGAGAGCTGAGAAGAGAGAGGAGAGAAGAGAGAGCTGAGAAGAGAGAGCTGAGAAGAGTGAGCTGTGAAGAGAGGGGAGTGAAAACTGAAGCCATGGTGTGTGCCCACTCTCTAAGAAATGGAAAATATATGCAAAGACAAGTGAAAATCCAGTGCGAAAGAGGCGTGGTGTAAGTGGTGGCGGGGGGAGGGGTAAGGGGAGCTGCTGTAAGTGAGTGAAACAGGGAAACTAAATGCTAAATAATCAAATGTACGCAGCCAAGGTACGCAACGCAACGCAGCAAAAGAAGGTCGAGACGAGTCGACATCGGACCAGAAGCAAAATGAATGCCATGCTGCCTGCAGGGGCCTGCGGGGGCCTGGGGGGGAGGCTGAAAAGTTTCACCAATAAACAAATGGTAATACTTTTTCCTAACTGAACCACAAACAGAGCTGAGAATGCTTCTAAATTACTAATGTGAATACTACTTAATTGCGGCCATGGGTATTTTATTTTAAGTAATTTAAAAAAAAAAACCAAAAGAAAAATATGTATAAAATATAATAAATTGAAAGAAAACTTGGACTTGATGCCAGAGTTTTATTGGCTGTGTTGGCTAGTGTTATAGACATAGACAGATAGAGATTATCTACCACTAAGGATAAGACGTTAATGAAGTATTTTCCATTCTGTCAAGGCTTTGCTCTGAGGTAAACCCACACAAAAGATTCGTTTTCTAAAATCGGAAAAACAATGCGGGTTCTTATAGGGTCGTCAAATTTATATGGTCACCGCTTTATAAATCCCAGCAGGCCCATGGTTGTATACTGTATTTATAAATATATATTATCTGTATATCACCTATAAATTACTTAGATTTGTGTACGTACTATGTGTACATCATATGTTGGGCAATTCTGACATTGTTCCTTATGATGACAGTCCTAATACTTTTCAATCAACCCCCCCGCTTAGACTAGGGGGCAACCACAAAGGGGGGATGTGGCAATGGCCAAGGCAAGTTAGGTGCTAAACAGCGCATAGCGAAGCTCACTGCTGTTGCGCTCGGCATAGATACAGATACATTTACAGGCTATGCCAGGATACGGATACCACCAGCCTCCTCCAGGTAACAGTTCTTACACTGTTGTATGTATATGTGTGTGTGTGTGTGTGTGTGTGTGTGTGTGTGTGTACCCCTAACTCTCTCCCTCTATTCTCGCTTGTCAGATGAGCGGAGTGGAGCCGGAGGGGGGAGGGGATAGCTAGAACAGTTGGACGTCGTGGATAGCTGGGATAAAACTTTGTAAGTAGTTTAATTAAATTAATAAAACTTAAAGCTCAACGAGAGGGCATAACCGGTGCTAGCAACCCTCTGACAGGCTGAATGGGGAGCGGGAGCGGGAGCGGGAATGGAAAGTGGAGGGGAAGTGGGGAGTGGAAGTTCTTTAAAACTCGCAGGACACTCGCAGAAAAGTTGGCTTAAGATGAAGGGCGTGGATGACGACGAGGACGAGGACAACGACGACGAGGACGAGGACGCGGACGAGGACGACAGCAAGAGACAGCAAAAGACAGCAAACAAATGCAAGCAATGACGGGTAAAGTGCTCGTTGCGTATTTTAATTTGGTTTAAAAACATTGTTTCGCAAAATCCCTCAAGTGTACGTCATTCCACCTCTGACGTCACGTCACATCTCAAGTAAACTTTTCTCAGTCTCCCCAACCAGCATGCAGCATGCCCGCTCTCCCGCTCTCCCACTCTCCATCTCTCTCTCTCTCTCGTTCTGCGTATATATTGCCATACCCTTACCGGAGAGGATTTGTATACAAAGATATGAAAGCATTTCCACTGTAGGTCGGATAAACCTTATCAGGATAAACCTTATCTGGCTCTGATTCTGTCCACGAAGTCTGTCCAGAGTCTGTAAATATAAGCTGGAAAAATATTCCAAAAAATATCAACAATTATTTCAAAATTAAAACAAAGAATATGTGTAAAGCTTTTCCAACAAGGAAAAGCATTTCCATTACATGGAAATTGTAAATATATCACACCTCTTTTCAAGGGTATTCCGTGCTTCGGCTCGTCACTCGTTGGGCTGCATGTGTATTGTGACAGCAGCGTGAAAACCGCGCTGACAGCTCAGCGAGAGAAATGGGCACTGTACTGTACACTGCACTGCAGGGCAGGGCGGTAGGGGGAGGGCGTCGGGGAGGGTGCTTGCAGGACAGCAACTGGAAATGCAAGAAATGTAAATTGTGCGGCTTTTGGTGTGCACTTTATTCGTTCATCTCCTTCTCGTCGTTGTCGTTGTCGTGGCTGTTGTTGTTGTTGCTGCCTCTGTTGCTGCCTCCGTTGCTGTTGCACTGACGTGCAAAAATGTTCATGGGCTTGGGCTTGGGGCCAGTCCCACAAAATATGACAGTGCCAGCGGGTGGGGTGGGGTCAGATGGGTGGGGCGGAGGGTGGTTAGTACTTCTGGTTCCATAATGAACTCAGAAACCAACTCATAATTAAACGGGGAGTTATGCGACCAACGGTCGATGCCTGCCAGCCTCCGGGTCAGGGGGCAAGCCGTGAACCGTTTTGTTATAAACGTCTCGTAAAGTCAGTAGTTGTAGTTGTTGCGGGATAACACTCCAGTCCTAGATGAGTTCAGGAGATACAACCGCAGAGAAGACTGACTGAAATTCAGTCCCAAAAGCAATAACTATGTCCTGAAGTCCTGGCTCTAATTGTGGACCATCAAGGCCCACGAGGAATCTTCGAAATTGGTAACGAAAATGATGAGCAGAATGTTAATTGTAAAGAGATAAACCCAGAATACAAATGCTATTGGCTGATCTTCCACTAAGCGATATGGCATCAGATCCTGGAGAGAGAACCGAGCCTTATGGCTTATACATTCCAGGAGATATCTGCTTGCCCATGATCCTTGTAGCTTCTAAGCTAACGACTAGAATACAAGCTTATTCGCTGCCAAAAGTCACATCAATTTATTTACTTATCCTGGGGACACTTTTCAGCTGTGGGGACTCTCTGAACTTTGAACTCAATTTGAGCCAATTTAATGCATTACATTTTGGGATCTATCAAGCGCCCAACCCAGCCCGCACAAGGGCCTAACAAGCGAATCCACTTAAGCCACCAAGGACAATCCGCCAGGATTCGAATTCGCGAAGAGTGCGCGCTTTTCAAAAACGAACAAGTATCCTGTATTCAGCGAACAAAAAAAAAAGAAAGGGGAACCAACAACGAGAAAATGGAAATGGCAAACTCTGTGGAGGAAACACAAAAGTTTTTCCAGCTCTTTATTTCTCTTTTTTTTGTTGTGAGCGACCTCATTTCACGGCAAAAGGCACCCAAAAGAACCTTCGCGCTGCCACAAAACGCAACTCATTAAAAAGGATCACCAGCAGCACCCAGCAGCAGCAGCAGGACCAGTGCCAGCTGAAAGGCGATGACGCCGCCGCCGCCTCCGAACAATCGAACAATATCAACGCCTCAGCGGAAGGATAACGAAAGATATCATATCCTTTAGTGGAAGAAAAGGAGGGTTTGTTCGATGCCTCGAGTGGCTGAGACTTTAGACCTCGCAATAGCTTCCAAGGAGCCTCTGACGATCTCCGTTTTATGGCCAGGAATAGAGTCCTGATTCATCAGAAGACACACCACGGGCAAGGCACACCCAAGAAGTTGATTTCTTCCTTCGAATTAGATTACTTATCTAGCAAGAGATTGGAGACAATACTTGGGCCATAGTTTCGTATAATCGACGGCAATTTTCACCGGAAATTGCCAGGGTTTTCCCCCAAATACGGTATAGGGTATTCAAAAACTGGCACAAAGTCTCGCGGCAGCCAAACAAAAGGACACAAACCAATGGCGCAACGAGTGCTGGGGAAGTGCTGTGGAGCCGTTGGTTCTGTGGTGCATGGATGAGGATGAGTGCTGTGATACGGAGCACACTGCTCCACCAATATACAACAAAAACAAAAATTAGGGCACTTACGCGTGCTGGCTTAAAAAAGCAGTAAACTTTCTGTCAGCCATTCCCTAACGGCTCTCCACTTCCCGTTCACCCCGCTCTCCGCTCTCCACTTTAGGGCACTGCCTAGCCACACCCACACCCCCACCCCTGCCATGAACCCCTTCAAAACGGCAAAGTATTAAGCAAATGTCAGCCAGCCTGAACCTGATGATGACCCTACTTTTTTGAAAATGTGTCAGAGCTACAAGTGAAGAGCAACTGTTGCAAGAGACCCAGCCCAACCCGCTTAGAGGAGGTGGTGCGGGTGCTGGTCGGGGTGGAGGTGGGGGTGGGCTTAGTAGGGGCTCTCGTGTGGGTGGCTTGGGCGGTGCTATGCGGTGCGGTGCGGTGCGGTCCGGCTGCTGCCGCTGCCGCTGCTGTTGCATAAATATTCAAAGCTTTTACATGACTGCAGGCTGGCTAAAAATGTGCAACAGCGAAAAACGGCGGAGGTCGGTGGTGGCCTTGGGTGAGGGTGCGGGCGGGGATGCTGCTGGCGCTGCTGGAGCGACGGCGGGGACAAAGGGTAGCTGGGGTTAGTGGTGAGGTTGGATGATGATGGTGATGACTGCATAGTCATCTCTGGTCCTGTCCTGCGCCTGGCTATTTGATGAGTGGGTTGATACTAAACAAAACGGCTTCAATCATACAAATGTACATATATATTATATACATACCTGTTATTCTTTTACAACTATTAGAAACTTTTATCCCAGGTTTTTTCCAGATTTCTTATATACGATTTCCAGTAATGGAAACCTTAGGCACTCTTCAGTCAACCCTCGCGAAAGCCAGGCGTAAAATTGTGTTCCTGTGTACGCGTTCTTGCAATAAAACAAAAAAAAAAAACGCCAAAGCGACTGCAACTACAACTATGGCAGTGGCAGTGGCAGAAGCGGCAGCAGCAGCGGCAACAAAAACAGTAACAGTAACAGAAACGGCCACATAAAGAAACAGGATGAGGACGAGGACGAGGAGGGCGTGTGAGAGAGAGAGAGAGAGAGAACACTAATAACAAGCTGCAGCGGTAAAGGACAGCCGACAGACAGAGAGTGAGAGAGAGAGAGAGAGCAGTGACAGGACTGGCTGGCAGGCAGGCAGGCTGGCAGGCAGCCTTTGCTGTCCTCAGTCAGGAGCAACTGTCAACGAGCTGTGGCAACCACTTAAAGCCTTCAAAATGGCGCAAGTTTAAATTAAAATTTTTGAAGTACACATCGCCGACACCCAGCACAACAACAAGGAGCAGGAGCAGGAGCAACAAGGAGCAGGAACAACAAGGAGCAGGAACAACAAGGAGCAGAAGCAACAAGGCACAAGGCAGAACAACGAGAATTGGCGGCTTTTTTGGATACAAGGCGAAACTTTCATGTAATTTTTCGTTGGATGAGGATTGGGCTGGACGAGGACGAGCACGAGGACGAGCAGGAGGACGAGGACGCGGACGAGCAAGAGTAGGATTTGCCAAAAGTGCATTTGTGGAAAACTTTAACGATTTAGGCTCACTCAACATGTTGGGAACACAGCAGCAGCAGAAGCAGCAGCAGTGGCAAGAGCAACAGCAACGGCAACAGCCAACAGAAGCCGCAAGAATAATTTTGCGCGCCAAAAAGCAGGCAACACATTTAATGATGATTTCTTTTGTATACCCTAACAGAGGAGGATATGATTCACAAAACTCATTACATCTGATGATATAGTATACAAGAAACAGCCAGGAACCAGGATTCTGAACAGGACCCATTCAGATAACTATATACGATATTCTCTGCTACACTATTGTTATAATGAAAGGCATTCTCTTTACCTGTACTCAATAGCTATCAAAGTAAGAGTACCAAAGGGTTATTGTACCACAGATGTATCTGTACCTGATGTATCTGAACTCAATAGTTATCAAAGTTGTAGTACCACAAAAGGTTATATGTAGCATCACAGATATACATATCTGCGTACCGGATTGAAAGAGAGTTTCAATCCTTACATCATCGCGGCTCTCGCAACGAAACAAATGTGATCTATGCTTTTTCCCCACCCACCACATACCGGAATGTTCCGGAGGAGGAGGGTGGAAGTGGGGAGTTGCCGTCCAACTAAAAACAAACTGCAAAATTTCAAATTCAAGCCGCAGCCGCAGAAAACAGGCTGCACATGCGTTCCCCAGAGCGCAACATCTTGGATGGGAACTTTTGCCTTTTGCCTTGGTATTCCCGTTCTCTTCGCCCTCTCCCTCCCCTTGCCCCCTTTCCCACTCTCATTACCATTCCCTTTGCTTTGCAGCACTACACAAAGTTTGTCTTTTGTGCGGCAGGATGAGAGAACTGAGCTAGAAGGGGCTGCGAAGGGGGTGCTATGCTGCGCTGTGCTCTGCTTTGCTGCAGAGTTTTTGCTGGGATGAGGTCCCAGGTCTTTATGCCACCGCAAGTTTTTACTGCACTTTGCGAACTAACCCAGAATATAACCCAAAACTATAGACAATGCTGACGCGTCGGCAGACGAATGAAATGGGCAGAGAGCACGACGGGTCCTGGGATAAGTACAGTACAGTGCAGAACAGTACAGTATAGGCGATTTAAGGCGCTACAAGGCGGTCAATTCAAATTTCACTCTCGTCAACGGACTCTCAACCATGCAAGGGTAGCCAACCCTATCGAGAGGCTCTCGTTCCTCGCTCATTCTTTCTGTCGGCTTGTCTCTCGCTCTTTCTTTCTGTCAGCTTTTCTCTGACATACTCGCTGGCTTTGAGGCATGGATTGTCGTTCTGGTATCTGCTACGGTTTACGCAACAAAGGAATCATAGTTGATGAATATACAGAAACAGGTAACAGGACGCCACACAGAAAAGCCAAAGAGAGTTCCAAGAAATGTTCTAAGAAAAAACCTGACTGTAAAACATTTGTTGATCAAAAAATCTCCAATATCGCCCATCAGGTCTTGCATTTCTCCAATCGGCAAGCAAAGACTTGGATGTCCTCGAAATGTATTTTAAATGGTTAAATATTGAACATGCGGTCGTTGGCCAGACAAAGGGCCCAAACAATAGGCCAGCCATATTGTGGTCATCAACCTCCATGGACAATATTGAGTCTCCGACTCAAGCCCATGGCTACGAGAGTACATATGTGCATGTGCATGTGTGTGTGCGTGTGTTTGTGTGTGTTTGTGTGTGTTTGTGTGTGTGTATGGAGATGACAAACTTCAGTTCTCGAGTTCTACGCAAACAATCGAAAGACACATATCTAACTTGCATAATGCGTAAGGACCCAAGTCCAGGTCTCATTGTTTCATATCCATCGTCATTGCCATCATCAAGGAGCGATTCTCTCTCTTGCAACAGAGTAAACAAAAAGACCGGCCAGGAGTAGCGGCAGCGGCAGTGATAGGCACACACACACACAAACACACACACGCGCACATACGCACACACAAGGACTCTGGGTACACAGAAGAAAATTTGCTTTAGAGACACATCTATCCAAAGCAGAAAGCCAAAGCATTAGCGCTTTTGCACATCCTCCTCCTCCTGCTCGTCCTCCTCCTGGCAGAAATCACCAATTTAAAGCCAAAAGTGTAAGCGTAAAGTTTATAAACTACTTTCTGGGGAAGCATCGCTGCAAAAAGGTAACAGCCAGGGCCAGCCAGAGCCGGCCAGAACCGGCCAGAGCCCAGAGGAACTCCCCCCTCCCCGGAGATTTTCTTGGGTCTTTCTTTCTGTCTCTCGCTTCTCGCTGTCTCTCTCCATCCGGAAGTCGGGGACAACTCAGAAACAGAAGAGCAGTTGGGAAAATTTGCAACACCTGGCAAAAGTTTTTAATTATATTAGAGGACAAACTGTATAGAAAGGACATTTTTGGCATTACAGGTGCCACCTCACAGCAGGGAAGATCTGGAAGAGAGAGGCATGGTGGCATGGTGGCACGGTGGCATGGCCATGTCGTTTCGGGCAAATTAATTGACACGAATTGATGGGCTTCAGTGTCGAAAAGTCCTGGACAGAGATAGAAGACAGGAGACAGAAGACAGGAGTCAACTTTTTGATAACTTTTACCTGCAATTTGACAATGCGACAATGCCGTCCATCCATGTATACCAGCTACGCACTGTCTCTCCTTCGTCCTTCGTCTGACGTCCTCCGGCCGTCATCCGGCTCCCCACTGGCTAGACAATTTGTACAGGATGCCTTTAATTGGCGTAATTTTGTCATCGATTTAATTAAATGCCCACACAATGATCCTGCACTCCACCACTCCTTAGCAGTCCTCGCCACTCCACACCCAAGTAACCCAACAAGCAACCCAATATTCCCTCCTCTCTCAAGCAACTCACTCGCCCATCAATATCAATCCCCTCAAGCATCAGCAAACGGAAGTTGAAAAGAAAGAGAGCGGGCCAGGCACCAGAAAGAGTGAAAGAGAGAGGAAGGGAGGGAGGGAGGGAGGGATGGGCGACGGCTCGAGGCGAGAAGTTTGTTTGCAAAGAACTCTTGTGGTTTCCATTGCCTGTTGTTAAACAATTGATTTCTCAATAAATCGTGCAATGCACTGCAGCTCTTCAAGACAGAGCAGAGAGGCGGAGGCAGAGGCGCAGGCAGAGGCAGAGGCAGAAGCAGGCCGAAAGGGCTCGATTGATGAAGTGGGGCAAAGAATGGACTGAAGAGGAGAGCAGAATGTGGCATGGTGGGTGGGCGGATGCGGGCTGTGGGCTGCCGGTTTGCGGGCTTGCGGGTTGCGGGCTGCGGGGGCCATGGCAAGCTCCATCGAGCAAAAACAATTAATTACAAATAGCATGTTGACTTGCAAACAAAAAAGGAGTAGAATATTTGCTATAGCAGGGAATACGCGCGAGTGGGTGAATGCCAGCAGAGCTGATGCAGGCACAGTGGGGCAAGAACATGCAAGAATTGCATGGAGACACGAAACCAGGGACGAGATATTCTACGAGATTCTATCAACAAACTCGGATTATCTAAAACATTTTCTAGACTGCTGAAGAAAGAGACAGACAGAGAGAGAGAGAGAGTGAGAGCTGGTGTATAATACAATCGAACTTCCAACTCAAGGAAATATGTGTGTTGGGTGGGAGCTTCGTTATAGAATAGATCAACAGTGCCTCAATCAATATGCAGTTTGGCAAAGACTAGTCGAAAAATCTGCAATCTTCAATTCTTGAACGAAAGCCTACAATCGTTTCCCCTGTATTTGCCCACTATTTCCCACCAACAGCCATCAATTAGGTGGACACCATTTGGTGGTCGCCTTCGACCACTGTGTTGTCTGAGGTAACGACACCTATCCAGGCACTGATATCGTCCTGGCTTTGAACTGGCGACAATGTCAGAGCAGAGGCAGTTGGAAACAAAAGTCTAAATAAACTGCACTTGGGGAGGCACGTGGCTGTAGCCGTAGCCAGGATGACTAAGTGACAGTGACTGGCAGGACTGGCTGGATACAAAGTCAAGAAGGCATACAGGAGGATGGTATAGGATAGGATAGGGGCTCTCTCTCTTTCTCTCTCTCTTGCTGGCTAGACAATAAACAATTTCGAATCCTTTTAATGCCAATAATGATAAACAAATTCAGCAAAAGCTGATGAAGGAGCTCGTTCATTCAGTAGCTCCTGGTCTGGTCTGGTCTGTTCTGGTCTGGGAGCGACGTGAAAGGCAAAACAAACAGAAGCAGAAACAGGAGTCGGAGCTGGAGCTGGAGCTGAAGCTGAAGCTGGAACAAAAAGAGAAGCAGCCGAAATGAAAGCGGACTAAATGAACGAATCGAGTGAAGTAGTCGAGTGTTTGAGTAACTGCTGAGCGGCAAAGGGGGGAAAATGGGGGACACAATGCATCAATATATCACAAAAGTCCTTCAAACAGATTGCTTGGCAGTGGCAGAGGCAGTGGCAGTGGGTGGAGACCCAACCGACCCGACCCGACCGTCTCATCAACTTAATTTAATCAGACACTCTGTGTATACGAAAAATGCAGCAAAGAGGAGCAGTCCTGCAGTCCTGCAGTCCTGCAACCCTGCAGTCCTGCCCCAGCCCCAGACACCCAACCACCCAGCCACCCAACCACCCAGCCAGTCAACCACCCAGTCATCCATCCAACCATTCATCTATCTATCTTTCCTATATGCCTACGCACGAATCCTCAATGGGTTGCCGACGGCAGGCGCAGACAGGGAAGGGATTGGAAGGGGTGCTGGTGGTGGTGCTGATGGTGGTGGGCTCAGCAAGGGTCCACCGGTCCATTGTTGCCTCCTTCGTTCAGCTTTTGCTTGCCAATACCCCGGATCGGAGGGGTACATGGAGCTGTGCCAAAGGATACGCCGACCCAACAAATGGATATGCCTAATTAGCTGGCGGAAACCTTTTGGTTTCGTTCAAGGATTTGCTTTATGAATCAACCCTAAGCCTACAAAGATTTGTATTTGTATAAATATGTGATGCCCTGTCTTAAATCGAGTTACAGGGTATCAATAGTACGTCAGTCGCTTTGCTTTCTGGGCAACAACACTCGTCAAGTATTCCGGCAATTTTCCAATTGAAATCATTAAACAATTTGCATTCCACTTGAAAATTGCGTTAAAATAACAACAGTTTACAGCCAGGACCAGGAACAGGAACAGGACGAGGACACAGAGGCGCCACTGCACGCTACACGCTGCACGCTGCACGCTGGATAGGAAACATCCAGACTATGTCCTGTTTTGGCATTCAGCTAGCCAGTCAGTCAGCCATCCAGACACCCAGCCTCCTCCTGGCCGAGCCAGGACAGGACTTTGTAGAACATTTCAATTGCTCAAAAAAATATTTGATCTGGGCCTTTGTTGCCCGGAAATTGAGCGACGATGTCTGGCTTTGAAGCAACAAAGTTTAATTACGTGAATTGGATCCAGGCTACAGAGGCTACAGGGTAGTGGGTACAGGGTACAGGGTACAGGGTATAGGGTACTGGTTTTTGTATGGGCCCGGCTCGAAACAATAGAAATTGTTTACTTTTGAATGCTGAAAATGCGAATTAATCGCATTGTGCACTTCAAAATGCTGAAATGGTCATATTTCTACCCTGCTTTACACAGATCCTAGGGAATACTCGTTGCAGATGATTGCCACACAATGGCAAGCGTACATATATGCATGTACATATGTATGTGTATGATTATGCCAGCATTTTGAATTTCCACTCCCAGTTGAAATCGAAAACTCTTTCTAGCCTGGCTCCAGCCTCATTGCAGATTGATTTAAATTTCTCACAATTGTATCCACATTCAGAGGCTTCCCTGAAAGAAGCTCTGTGCTCCCAAAACACTCACACAATCCCATTGATCCAGATCGCTTACAAACAGCTGCTGCTGCTGCTTCTGCTGCTGCTGCTGTTGTGGGTCGAGAGACGCAGCGGCATGGAGGCCTCTGTGCAGCAGCTCAAACTCTTTGCCTGCGGAGTTTTGGGGGTGTCCCTCTATGCATCCATTCATCAACTGTCAATTCCCATTTAACTTGAGATTATTTCAAATAATTGTAGCCCACACTCGTCCCCACCCCACCCAACACACACACACACACACACACATAGAGTAGGGGGGGCAGGGGCAGGTGGGTTAGTCCCTGTCCTGTATTATAATAATAACAACAACAAGCGTCTCGTTCTGTCCATTATCTATCCCCAAAATGAACGTTAAGGCTGGAGGGCGGAGTGGGTGTGCCAGGTGGGTTGTAGGTTGTGAGTTGTAGGCTGCCGCAAGACGATTAAACCTGGACAATGGGATGCGTACATTAAAAGCGGATCACAATTTCTGGGCGCTGTGCATTTGGAGATCAAGAGACTTCAATGCGCTAAGGAACAGCTGATTGGGGAAATTTAATATTTATTATGAAATATTCTCTTCGATTAGAGCTATTTTAAAATAGACAATTGAAACATTAAGAGGGAATTCTTCAGATATTATTACACAAAATGATGCCAGGGCAATATTTTGGCTTCGATTGTTGCCAATTTGTTTACTGATTACCATGGAAATTCTTATATAGTTATATAATATTCTTCTTTAGATTCATCCGATGGCAACCATCAACCATTTGATAGCCCAGCGATCAAAATACTCTCCACCTGCTGCTCCACTATGGCAGTGCCGCCTCGGGAGACAGCAATGTACCAATTTGCTGGTTCGAAGGCCAAATGAATAGTCCTGGTGCTGGTCCTGGTCCTGGTCCTGGATTTTGCTGAGTGCTGCAAATTTTCAAAGAGCAGAGCAGAGCAGAGCTGCATCATTGCCTGCCTGGACCCAGACCGGCCCAAACCGGACCGAACGAAGGGCAGAGCCACCAACAAACAAACAAACAAACAAACAAAGTTTTGTCCAGGCGATTGAAAATTGCTGTGGCTTGCTAACAAAACACTTGGCCAGACTCTGCATCTGGCCCCAACACCGGCAACGGCACTGGCTCTGGCTCCTCCACAGGGGCCCTCCCCTGCCCTCCCCTACCCTACCTAGCCCCCAAGACCACCCACAGTCCGTCTAGATTTATTTACATTTGAATTTTTGAACAAGTTGATGAAATCTACGCACAGAGCCGGAAAAACTATGTCTGTGTGTGTGTGTGTGTGTATTCGTCCTTGTCTTGATCCTGGCTGGATATTCGAGATGAGGCCCTCAGTGGGTGGCCCCCAAAAATCAACAAGCAACCGTCAATAAAGGTGGCGGATTGCTTTTGTGGCGGCCTTTTGTGTGCATATAATTAAAAATGCTCCAAAACTACCTCGAAAGGTAAACACCATGAGACGAGAGAGAGAGAGCGAGAGAGAGTGAGAGAGAGGGAGGGGGAAAGAGATGGATAAAGAGATAGAGCCAAAGTTAACAAAGGGAGAAATGGAGATGGAGACCAAATGCAGACACAGAGGAGATTTTTGCAAGAGCTTGCACAAACAATTTGTTTGGCCATTAGAAATATTCATGGCTGAAAATTATTCAATTAAAAGGAAGGCAGGCATACCCGTACCCATTCCCGTACCCATCTCCGTACCCATACCCATACCCGTACCCGTCGGAGTGTACAGCACAGAATACGACTACAGCAAGTGCAGCACAGACACTCCGCAGCAGCAGACACTGTCAAATACATAATGAGCAGTCAGGCAGGCACACACTCTCGAACACACACACACACACACACATACACACAAGAGCGTTGAGTTGTAGTCGACGTAGACGACCTGCGGATACCCGATACAAAGATCGATTTGGGTGATCAGAAAAACAAAAAAAAACGACTGCGGCATTTGGAGACCGAAAAAAGTTATTGAGCTTTAAGTGTGTACTCCAGGGTAGCATACCATTCGCATCATCAAGGACTGGGTGGGTATGCCGAGTGTCTGCCGACAGATGTACGCATACGCAGGGAACAGGGAACCGGATATCCTGGCTTGCGAACGCAAACGGACTGGCAAAATTAACAGCAAATGCGCTTTAAATAGCAATAGCAGCCAAACAATGGCGACGGCTCTCGCTCTATTGACCCAGTCAGCCCCCTCTCTGTATACATGCACACACATACACATACATACAATATGTTTATGTGTGTGTGTGCAGTTAGATAGTAAGCACGGCCCGCGGGGCGTCAAACGGAACTTCGGTTAGAGCGGACATGGAAATGGGAACGAAGGCTGTGCAGGACGAGGCAGGCACACAGCCAGCAAAAGGAAACTGAAACAGATTAGACTTGGCACTTGCAACACTGACAACCACATCCACATCCATTGAAGGACGAGTCGGGGCTGGGTGGGGTGTTGTTGGGCATAGGGGCCATGGCCGCTGCCATGGAAAGGAAACGTTCTGCAGACAGCAGACAGCAGAGAGCACAGAGCAGAGAGATACTTAAAACAGCCCTTACGCCTGGTGCGCCTGCCAACAAATTTAGCTGGGATAATGCTCAAAGATAAGGATAATGAGATAAATCAGTTGGCCTTTACATTCAAGTGGAAACTGGAAACTGCAAAGAACCAAAAATGAAAACTAATATCTTGCAGATTCAGAGCTGCAGCCATTCAGACAGACAATCACAAAGCCATTGTTTTTCCGATAGATCACGATAGATCAGTGGTAAAAAAGTGAACCCCACACAGGACTTGACTTGAGCGATGGCTGATGACCTACAACACTAGTTTATTGTTTTGTCTTTTGGAATATATCCATTAACGTAGCTCTTGCTTAATTTTCCTCTGCCTAATCTCCATGATCTCTAATATCTTTATTTAAGTTCATCAATTATTCAATAACAATCTCTGGAATGCATCTCCGACATACACCGTATGGAAATTTGGAAAATATATTCGAATATCTCAGAAATAAATATGTTCCTTCAACCCAGGGCCCATGGCAGTAATTCCAGTTGGTCAATAGGAATACCCCGCTCCCTCCCTTCCTCTCATTCTCTCGCATATAATATTTAATATTACCTATAAGCCCTATGGTATGGTAGGCACAAAACTAGAAATGTAATATAAATGGTAGCCACAAAAGAGTGAGATTTTTGCTATTCTACTTAATCTCATCTATGCTGACATTGTCCCTGCCCCTGGCCCTGGCCCTGCCCCTGCCCCTGCTGCTGCCCCTACCCCTACTCCTGCCCCTTCCTTATGGACTGTGTGATATCAAATTGCTTTACTTTGCCCTGGCTTGGGGAAATAATATTTGCGCCGCGCAATAGAAAATATGTGTGAAGGATATGAGCAGTTTTTAGATTTATATATAAAACAGACACACACACAGACACGCATTGTGTGTGTGTAGGTCCTGGCAAACAATAAGATGTGCAAGTCAGACATGCCATGCTCTGTGCGAGTCTGCGACTGTATACGAGTATGCATATATTAGTTATTAATGCGTACGTGTGGGGCATATTGAAAATGGGGGGCAGCTCTCGGCTCTCCGGCTCTCTGGCTCTCCGGCTCTCGACTTGGCTTGGTCTCGACTTGGCTTTGGCTTTGGCTTAGATTTCTACCCACAAGTGTCCCGGGGTTGGGGGTAAGTGGGTTTTTGCGTGGCAGATTTATGTGGTTTTTGCAGCAAAGAATGCATAATACTGGCCCCCACACCACGCCACTCCGCACCACTCCGCACCACTGCCTCCCACATAGAGAGTACTATAGGTCTATAAACGAGAATTGTGGACCAGTCCTGTGAGGAGCAGTCCAGGGTAGCAGCCAGGAGCAGCCATGACGACATTTGATATTTGGGCCCCCATTAAAGATTCATTCAATTGGAAAGGGTTCCATATTCTTGGCCACACAGATTCAAATTCAAATTCAAATTCTTGGCCTTGCGGTCTCTCACTTGCCAGCGCTACAGGATGCCTTACATCCTTACAGGATGCGGTTAGACAAGCGGCTTGGGCCTCAGTCGTGGTTTAGTGTACAAGTTTTGCCCCGCCCGAAAGACCGAGCAGACCAGGCTTTAAAGGGGGGCACAGAGCTCTGAGGATATCCACTAGCTTTGATTGATGATTTCAATTTGAGAGAAAGTTTTGTTCACTTGCTCTCTCCCGGCTCTCCACATTGATAGATGGGTTTCGGATTACTTTCACTTCTGGCCAAGCAAACATTCCTTAAATTATTTCCCAGCCGTTTCCCCAATCTTAACTCGTTTCTTTTGGCTCTGGTCTAACTTTTAAGCACTCGAAATGTCCCGTTCATTTCTCAGCTCATTAATGGAAACTCTTCCTCTCTTGGTTATTGAATTTTACAACTTTCACAAATTATAAATACGAAAAACCAAGCCAAACTTTTACCAATTATGAAAACTACAATAAAAATGCAAATACTAGAGATGCTCAAGCAAAAATTTCATAACCGCCGAACAAAAAAAGGGGGCGAAAAATGAAATAAAAAATGGAGTGAAACTTTCAAGAGGGGGCGCGGCGGTCCAGAACGATAACCAGAGTCAGATAAGCCTAACAAATTTTTTTAAATAAATTACAGAGTAGAGCAAACAAATTTGCATACACTCGCACACACAGCCATTGAGAGTGGGGTGAGGGGGCGGGGCGGGGGGGTGTGCAGGGCAAAAGAAGAAAAAAGGTTTTTCACGCCACAAAGCAAATCAAGGAAATTTTTGGAAAGACTCCTATTACCGGTCTTCCCTCGCCCACCCCTCTGCTGCCACCCACAAAAATGAGTTATTGCACATGTTGGAAAGAGTCCAAAAAGAGGGCAGGGGCAGGAGCAGGGGGTAGGGGAAGTGAAAGTTGAAGCTCGACTAGACCCCGTCCTGAGGTCACAACACTTTTGATTATATCAGGGAAAAGGGATTTCGCCTATATCTAAAAAAAAAAATAGAAGTGAAGAGAAAGCGCAAAATTTTCCTGCTATGCGCTTAATAAAGTGACCAAGTGGGTGTTGGACAAGGGTCGTTGGGTGGGTCGGGGTTGGGGTCCTGGATCTAGGTCTGGGTCTGGGCTTCGGTTTTTGGGTTTCGGGTGCGGTGTGTGTGGGGGCTGAAGGGTCAGAGAAATGTGCTCGAGCACAAACTTTATTAAAACTCTTGAATTAAATGAATTAGTCAACCATATAGCTTGGCTGGCAGCCCCGCCCCGCTCCGCCCCACCCCGCCCCAGCCTTGCGCACCAAAAAGAAAAGTCGCTTAACCCGCTCTCAGCTTCCTTCATATTTTCCGTCCTCCTCTTTCCTCCTTTTTGGCCATTCCCCGTCCGTCCGTCCGTTCGTCCTTCCTTTCCTTCCTTCCTTATCTTTCTTTATCTCTCCTTGGTGCGGCTTGAAAAACAATTTTCGTAAGCAAAAGTGTAATGAGCGTAGAAATGAACTTTAGAACCCTGGCCAGGGTCCCTCGACGGGCGGGAGTACGAAGTACGGGGGGGAGGGTGTGCCGGAGTTGGGCTGGTGGGTAGCTCAAAAAATTAAATGAAATCCTCCAAGGAGCAGCAGCAGCAGCAGTACATACAGAATATCAGTGCAGACAGTAGAAAAAGGTCCCTAAATGGTTAAAAATCCAAGAGGAGCTCCGAGTTTTTACTTCGTTTTCGGTGCAACTGATTTGTACAGTTTATTTTTCTTTCGAAACAAATAATTTTCACACACTTTTAATTGAATCCAAAAGACGTTTTCCGAATTGCTGCAAAATACTAGAGTTTGAAAGCGTAGATAACATATAGATAGATATACGAGGTACTGGAAGTGAATCGATTATGACTAAAACTTACGGAGATTTTCTTATATGTCCATATGGGAACCCTGCATGAAGGAGGCAAACGAAGTGATTGGGTGGAATTCGTTGGGATTCGTTGATATTCGGAACTCGTTTCGTTCGGTACGACCGACGCTGCGATTCGGCTTTCTCATAGTTTCGGATCATTCTCCCAAAAACGGACTGAACGAATCCGAAATATCCGAAAGGTTCCGAAGAGATCCTCTAGTTTTAGTGATTCAGGGGGATTCGAATCTGATGGCATTCTTTCGTAAGGTTTGTGATTTTGTGAATACTGTTGATCCAAGTAGGGCTCCATCTTTTGGCATCTACTATGTGGTATAGTGTCCGAAACTGTTGATTGAAAGAAATTAAGATTAATTTTTGGATCAAATCAGTTTCTATAAACATTATTCATAGTAAATTAGAGTATGACATGCAGTTCAATTCGTAAATGTGTTGTCTAGTGTAATTGCAGCGAAGTCTTGGTCTTTCCAAGGAATTCCCAGCAGCAAGAGCAGGGTTAGGGGCAGTGGCGGGGGCAGGGGTCACCGTTGACAACTTTTGGTCAGTCTTCAGATTTTTTTTTTTACAGTTTCCAGACTCTAGAGTAATGTTGAGGGAAACAACCGGAAATTGAAACTTGATTATGTGCGCAAAGGCAGACGAAACGAAAGTTGTGTGAGAGGAGGGGGTAGTGGGGAGGGGGGGAAACTCATTTCATTGCGTGTTTTCCAGCAGTAGTTGAAATGAATGCTCTTTGCCAAAAACTTTGTGCTTAACGTCTTTTGGTCTGGCCGAGTCTGGCCGAGTCTGGTCTCTGGTCTCTGGTTGTTGGTCTCCCAGTCTTAGTCTCGGTCTCCGTCTTGGTCTCCGTCTTGGTATCCGTCTCGTCTTCTGTCCAGACCAGAAATCTCCCTGGAAAACTATTTACTTCCTTCTTGCATATTTTAGTAGTATTTATTTGGGAATGTCTGTGGATTTTTGTGCTGCGTTAAGCATTTGGAAAGCAAAATTAAGTTTATTCACCACCGGTGATGCATGTGGAATTTCTATTATTATTTCTATCATTACACACACACAAACACATACATGTACATGTCAAGACTCCCCTTCAGTCGACTGTAGAATCTGTGATGTTACAAGAATCAATTTAACCTTCTAGTATGAATCTCAATTGGAAGAGAGATCACAAAAGATCCGATCGCAATGATATTCGATAACAGAGTGCAACAATCTATCCACTAATCTATTATTTATACTATTTGCTCGTATCTTCAAGATATTTTAGGCGTTTCAATGAAAACTTACCCCTTTTCTTCGTGGCTTGCCATAGATGATCATAGAACAGCCTGCCTGTGAATGAAACTTGTAAAAATAGGTAGATTCATGCCGAAATTTTATTTAATTTTGTATTTGCTGACAGACACCCAATCTTAACCGAGAAATCGTAGGCTCTATTGCCTGCGAAATGTTCTAAAATGTAGGGTAAATCCGCCACTTGATATCGGAGTCTTTGGGTAGGACTTTTTCTTGGGTCTCCCTGGGCGCAGCTTCCTCGCAAGCGGAGGCAGAAACATAATTAAAATTGATCCAATGGAACCATTAAAAAGCTCTCACGCACATTGCACGAACAAAACTTCTTCAAGTTCCCTTTACGACCAGGCGAACCCAGCCAGCAACCCCACCCTTCCCCCGCCACCCCAGCCATTTCCCCCCCAAAGTTTCTCATTCCAGTCCATTTATTGCACTGACAGCAAAAAAAAAAAATATATTATTAAAATTTAAAAAAAAAAAGGGAACTTTTGCTGGAAAAAACTTTTTGCCTAATAGACTTTCTCGCCGCCTCCTCTCTCTGCCTCTCTCTCGTTTTTACAGAAACTCTGGGGAGGGGGAAATTTTAAAGTTGAAAGGTTTTGTAGGATATGCAAATTAGAAACACACACACACACACACACACGCACACACAATGAAAAGAAAACTAAGACCACTACACACATAAATTAGGCTCGGTTCAATATTTTTATCATCGATTTAGATCCCTGCCTGACACACACCAGAAAGGGGACTTGTGGGTGGCAGGGGGAGCTATGACCACAGTCAATGCCACAAAATTATGATAAATGATTTGAAAACGCGCACAAGCAGGCATCACAGAGAGAGAGAGGGAAAGAAGGTAGGGGGTGAGGGGGCGTAAATGCCAGAGGCAACAACATAACCCCAACACAGAACCGAGCACATCCTTTTCCTGTTTGGTCCTGTCGCTGTTGCCTGTTGGCGCTTTTCGGTGGTTTGGGGTTGCTCTCTCAAGCCGAGAGAACTTTTCGAGTCGAAGGAAATGTAATTTTTTGTGTTGTTGTAAGGAAGCTGCTGTTTCCTCTGCTCCTTCCATGGCAAGAGGATGAGAGATGAAGTATATATGAAGTCGCTGCCTGGAAATCACTGAACTAAAACCTTGAGAGGATATGATGCTGGAGAACCCGTCGAACTTAGAAAGAAAGAAAAAAACCATCTATATATGTATATGGGAAAACCACAGAGAAATATATAATTTTAACTATGGAATGGATTAAGAAGCAACCAATACCCAGGCATTGAAGGTTGACGAAGTGCAGAGGGCAGAAAATATACATATATATATGGGCAATGTAGGAAATACCCAGAGATTATTAAGATAAACTTACAGATATATGTACCTACCCATATATTCCTACATTTATAGTCTCAGCCAGATATACCTCCAAGAGGAGTATCGACAAGGCCCAGACTGGGACTGTACTTGCCGTCTAGCCACAGGAAGCGTTCATCATAAAATATTGATATTTTGCTGCTGTGATTTTTCAGCGCACTGCTTAAGTAATGGCAGAGCTCTGGAGAGCTCCCAACGACTGGGACAACAACAGCAGCAGCAGCAGCAGATCGAATCGGTTAGACCGGCACGACAATTCTCAGAGATGCCATGCCAACCGGCTTAAACTTTTTGCCATTGTCGACACAGACATAGACACCGAATCGTACTCGCATCTCTTTCGCTCCTTTGGTTCATTTCAAAGAGAAAACCTCCGAAAAACCTCCGAAATCGTGGCTGTGGCTGTGGCTGGTAACCCGTACAAAACGCCAAAGAGCGCAACAATCCATGAATTTAGTTTCCTTTTGGGGCACACAAAAAACTAGATGTGGCCATGGTAGTGTGGCAAGGGGCGAATTTAGGCACAAGCTGTGCTAAGTGGGCGGCAGTCGAAAAAGGGCCAGGATGGCAGGGGGCAGGGGCAGGAGGCAGCGCAGTGCAACGGCAACAGAATTCGAGCTGTATTGGTTTTGGTTGCACGCTTGGGATAGAATATTGAATGAGACATTTTTGAGAAATGTGTCTGCCCCCCACCCCCCCAAAAGCAGAGAACCACTGGAGAAACTGCAACTGGGATACTGGGAAACGGAACAGCTTTCAAATAACTTTAAAGAAACAGATTGTATTTTTCAAGATATTTAGACTAATTCACAAAAATACCAAAATGAATCCCAACTATGGAAGATGTAGATGTAGATCTTCCAAAGAATAAGTAGAACAATGCGACATCTAGCGACTAGTAATCCAATTAAAAGGAAATTTATAGAAAAATGTATGCAGAAGTGGGCTAATGGGAAATACACACCGACTCCTTCTTATTGTGAACCATAATCTGCACCCACAAATGTTCCTTCTAAGGAGTTCCTTCCCAGTACAGAAATCTCTACAGATATTAGATATTCTTTCACCAGGATAATGTCTACTTGGCAAATGCATATCCATGGCCATCTGATGGATCGTAATCGCATTATGGTATTGCAACTGCAATAATTTCAATTACCGTCCGAGTTCCGTTTCAGTTAAACGTAACACAAAATGATGTCCACATGCCTGTCGGATTACGCAAACGAAAGCTTTCACCTTCATTAAATGTTGAACATTACTACGTATACAAGTTGTGGAACAGAAGGCAGATGATATACATACATACATACTCGTAAACATGCAGGATTGCTTTAATTGCAAGTGAATTCCTATCAATAATCAAAAGCTACAGCTACCGCACTCCCCCCCTCCATCCCCCACTCTTGCTCCTTCTCCGTAGTTGGCTGTCAGCAGTATTTAATCAAACCCAAATAAGCTGCCCCGTGCCACAGTTTTCGCACTCCTTTCTGCTTTCTACAACATATCCGGCAACTAAACCGTGTTAAGAATGAAAAATGAACCCCAGGCCCAGGGAATTGATAGGTGGGTGGGGTGGATGGTAGAGCACTCTGTACATGTGTGCGCCGGCAGAAGATCTATAATATGACATAAAAATAAAAACCAAAATGACAAGGGTTCCGTTCCATTCAGTTCCGTTTAGGTCCCAGCCAGGCACCAAGAAAATGCGGTTTCTGTTTTTGTCTGTCTGTCTATCTTGTAGATACGCAAACTTTTACAAATTGATATTCTCGCAGTTCATGGTTTCAGGGTGGGATGGTGGTAACCTTTTTCGTCTTGAAATCTATTTAAAATGCGTGTCTGCAGTGACTTTAAAACCCAACGAACCACCGCTCCTCCCCCGCACGATCTCGTTTTAATGTTTGTATTTTTTTATGGACGCCAAAGGTTTCTGCTCTTCAGTTTTATTGTTCAGCGCGGTTCAGGGGAGTGCGGGAGGCGGAGGGGAGGCGCCATAAACCGAACAATAACAACAGTCAGAGCAACGCGTGAGCATGGTGGAGTGTGGGGGGAGGTGGAAGGGAACAGCAACCGGCCTCAATTAAAGATGTCTCGAGGGCCTAGTAACCAAAAATTGACTGAATGACAATGACAGAAAACGGGAAAGAATACATCGCCAGGGAAGGGGCAGGAAACAGCAACAGCCACATACTCGTTCTCGCACTCGCAATCGTTCTCGTTATCCCACTCGCACTCGTTCTAGTACTCGCACTCGCTCTCGCAAAAGCATCGTCTTCTTCCTCGAAACAACAAGTGACAAGCTGTAAAAATTATTGTACAGCGCCTGCAATAGCCAAAAACTGTGCAGGAGAATGTGGCAGTAGACCAACACTGGGGAGGGGGAGGGGGGGTGTTGTGTGAGTGAGGGATGGTGTCAGGTGGCAGGTTGCCGTTGGGCCACCAGCGATTTGCAGTCTTGAACGTGACTCACTTTGCTAAATGGTGCGCAACCAGCAACCAGGAGACAGGAGAGATGCGGAGATGCGGAGATGCGGAGACGCTGACCGGTGTCGTTGCTGGAGACAGGACAGGTCAGGGATGCTGGGGAATGAAATGGAAAATTCCTCCCAGAGACAGTTACGAAATACAATGAAACTTTTGATGGTTTGATGGAATGACGCTTTATTTTGAAAGGTCCTGGCGAAGGTTCTGCAATGTAACTAATGCTTCTTTTTACAGCTTTAAAGGGGGGTATTTCAAATAAGAGTAAGAAATGTGTATGCTATATGTATCTATAAGATTCGTATAAGGTATCCTGTCCTTGGCTTCCTCTTTACTTTGTTTCCGTCATAAAATATCTAGTTACAAGCGCCTCCTTCAATTGTTTTACAATCGGTTCGTCCTTCGCTGTCTCGGGGATCCCTGGTGACCCCGACTTATTCTAATTAACTACATTAAAACAAAAAATCGATGGCATATTTGCTCGGTCTGCTCCTGCATGGAGCCCATTGTCCATGTAAATGCTTAAGGGTCGTACTTTATTCAATCTGTTGGGTAGATCGAAGCCATCGAAGCACAAAAGTGTCTCCCAAACATGTGTCCGTCCGCCCCGAGCCCTAATGGATTCCACTGAAAAAATGCCACGTTCACTGCAAATCGAACGACTTGAACCCCAAAGTGAGGGAGGGTTCAAGATGTTGCTGGAAATTCAAATGATACTAATTACATAGCGGGTGGAGTGGGTGGAGCCCAGCCCAGCCCAGTCCCCAAGGACTCACCATAAATATGTATGTAATATTGAAATTTTGCAAACAGAAAAAACGTGCTTGAGGCAGCCTCAAGCACAGGCAGCTGCGACGCACGGTGGGGTTGTGCACAACAAAAAAAAAATAAATGACTAATTGGGTTTCATAGAGAAATGCTTAGGCACTCCAAAATAAAGTTTTCTACTTCATAAATTAGAGACATTCTCTATTTCGCTGCTGAGACAATCAAAAGTGAAATGAGAGATTGATTTTTGGAACATACATATGTCATATTAATGTTGGAAGAGAAAACTTTTTTAGTAATACTTCCCATAGTACACAAACGAACATACATATATTCATCACATCCACTATATCCACTATTATATTTACTGTAAAATCACATATGTACATAGACTGCAAACTCTTTCAAACTGCTCTTCGCGAGAGCGCATTGCATAAGGAAGATCGAAGATCGTTTTGCCATTCAGGTTATAGATTTGGCTTATTTTATTTATTTTGGCCTGTTATTTGGTTTGTGTGAAGGCCAAGCATGTGCTGTGGAGTCGGGAGTCTGGAGTCTTATCATCTTATCTGCCGTCAGCCCAAAGAGTGCTTTGAGAGTGTGAGTGGAAAAGTTTGTTCTTGTTCGAAAGGTGAAATAGAGCTCGTATCTTTTGGGTTTTCTGCGGACCCTTTGTTTGTAATCCCTAATTATCCAATCTGATTAGTTCTCGTTCTTTTGAAACACTTCCATGAGCGAATCGAAGTTTGTTCTGTGAAAATCTGAGAAAATTCCCTTTGGATATCTTCGATTCTCGCAATACTTCATTACGTTCTATCCGCTCCACCTCACCACGTAAAAAGTGGAAATTTCAAGACTGGGGAAAACAAAAAGAATAAAATTTGTTTTCGGTAAGACTGAAAGAGGAGCGATGAACGGGGGGATGGGGGGCTGTTGAGCTGTAGAGCTGGGGACCTGTGGGGATGCGAAGAGAGGCTTGGGCCCCAAAGACGCTTGGGTTCGTGCGGCGTAATATTATTATTTGATAAAGATGCTAAAAGTAACGAAAACACATTTTCTCAGTTAAAAGGGGTCGTTAGGGAATGAAATATGCGCACGTACGCACCCCACCCTACCGCACCGCACCGCACCGCACCGCACCGCACCGAGCGGGACCCTGCCACACGACACAGCAGCAGCAGCAGCAGCAGCACCCTCTGCCCTGAGAGAAGGGCGGGCTCCAATGGAGGGGGGTGGGGACTGCATATGGATGGAAAGGAATGAAATGGATGGGTGTTGGGGGGTGGGGTGGGGTTGGGGTTCGGGGGGACGGAACTCCTCCGCACAGCATGCGAGTTTATAGTCGATTTTTATCACAGTATTTGAATTATTATTTCAGGAAGCGCGCTATTTGCGCATCGCGCTTTTTGCGGATACGCTTTATTCTTCTCCTCCACCTCCTCCTCGTCCTCCTCGTCCTCGTCCTCCTTCGACTTATTTTCTTTTTGTAGCCTCCCCCTCCCTCCTCTCTCCCCCCCTTTTGCTGGCTGTGCCTTTCATGTATTTGCATATGAATGCGGCTCGACGGCAATATTTTTTGAAGCCCTCTTTGAGGCGTTGCCTGTGCGACCACGGACACAGCCACTGCCACACTGCCACACGGCCATTGCCACAGCCACTGCCACGTGTTGAAAAATCAGTGGTAATGCTGAAATGTTATACTATATATGTACATACATATGTGCGAGGTGTATATGTACATATGTATATGTGCGGCTTTCAAACAGAACCTTTTGCCAAAGGACATATTTTCATGGCTGTCGAACGATTGATTTGTTATTTCGGTGAACCACACAAATAGAGAGTCCCTGCTGCTGCTGCTCCTACTCCTCCCCCTGCTTAACCTTAGCAAGATTTGATGAATTCCATCGAAAGGGTGGCAAATCAACGAAGGACGCTCGCTATCAAGCTAATCGGCCATTTGCCACCAAGTGAATCCAAGCCATTCATTCAACCAATAACTAGATTCAGTTTCTTCCTTGTATTGGCTACAAATGATCGTACCTATCGTATTTTCTATCAATCAATCAATCACCCCATTTCTGATTGATCCCCCCCCGCCACACTTAGAGCACTTTTAATTATATTTTTGTTTTCAAGCTGTTGGCAAAGAATGGATTTTCCACGGGGTTTATGTTTGAGTGGGTTTTCGGGAGTGGCAACGGCCATGACGATGGCAAAGGGTACAGGGGATGGGGGATGGGGGTTGGGGGATGGGCTTCATCGTCGGGCATAACTGTTATTGTAAGAGATTTCATGTAAATATTGCATGTAAACGTTATAAATAAGGCGCTTTTAGTGCCTGCTTCCCACGAGAGAGCAAGGGAAGCGAGAGGGGTGATGTTTGGGGTGATGTTGGGGGTGATGGGGTGTTGTGGGGGATGAGGGTACTCCTTCCTGCTCGTATCTCTTGTAACTGTAGGATCGTGGAGGTTTATTGTTTGTCCTACCCCCTGCCACACCCCCTTCCCCCCCGTCCCGGCGGCCACCACTCTCTGGGCCAAGGTAAATAAAAATATTTTGTGCGTGAGTGCGGTTTTTAAGCTGCGTGAAATTTTCGCCCCCCCCCTTTCCGCCCCTTTACTTTTTTTTGTTGTTGGGGATATGGAAATTTTTGGCAAAAGATTGTGTGTGGAGGCGGGGGGTGTGTAATGGTGGGGGGTGTGAAAATTTCGGCACCTTTTTTATATGCATTGTCTGTGCTGGCCGCCGCCGTCGCGCTTTATGTTTTGTTAGCAATGCCTACGGCAAATTGACTTTTAAGGTTCTCCCCAGTCCCAGCCCCTGCCCCAGCCCCTGGCCCGCCCCCTTAGTGATCTTTGTTTTTGCACTTTTGCTTTGTTCTCCTTTGTTTATTAGCGGGGGGAGGGGTGGGGTGGGGTGGGTGGGTTGGAGGTCTATCATTTTGCCTTGCCAGCGGGCATGGCATGGAGTGTCTCGTGTCTCGTGTCTGGCGACATTGATTGAAGTTTATTTCGAATATGTTTATAAATGTCAAAAAAATTTAAATTATCCAGGCAGCACAAGCCAAGGGGGATGGAGGGGTGTAGGCCAGACTATTGTGTTAATATTTACATAATATATTTTATAAATAAATACATAGAGAGAGAGAGAGAGTGCAAAAGGCGACACCAACCAGCCAGCTAGCGATGAAATGTGTGTACATATGTTTCGAAATGTTTGAAATGTTTTAGTTATCGCCGCAGATCATCCCCCTCCCCTTCCCCTCGCGTGCATGTATTGCCACATAAAACTTTGCTAATTGCATTCTGGAGGTTTTCCGGCGCGGAAACGAAACTCATCCGAACAGATGCCGAGGAGGAAGGAGGAAGGAGGGAAGGGAAACCCAACCAAGCGGAGAATATTGAGCTCAATAAATAAATGCTAATTTAATCAAGGCATACAAAAGTACAAATGCAGACAGAGGAGGCGAGCGGAGCGGGGAGAGTGAGGCAAGGAGAGAGTATGCCCAAATGAACAATAATTGAGGATGCCCAGGCAGTGCGTCGTGCCTCGTCCCGTGCCCCATGCCCCATGCCTCGTGCTGTCAGCGGACTCATAAAAGCGTGACTGCATATTTAAAATTGCCCGCTTGCTGGCTAGAGCCAGGAGCCAGCAGCCAGGAGCCAGAGCCCGAGCCCACTTTGATGGCCATACAAATTCATGAGTTCTCAAATTAAATATTTAAAGTATTTCGAATGCTTTTTAGCACTCAGTCAGTCAGTCAGTCAGCCAGTCAGTCATTCAGTCAATTTTCGTAAAGCAAACACATCAGAGACAGTGGAGACAGTGGGGCAAGTGGATAGAGGAGCGTGGAGCGGGGAGCGAGGGGGAGATCTCTGATACTTCATTTGTTTCCGTTTCCGATGCGATGTTTTCGGCTGTGTCGGTGTTTCGATGTCAGAGCCAACAACAGAGGCAACACAAACAAGCAAACAAACAGCACCAAATAATAATGAATGCCAAATTGTATACAAATAAATAAAAGCCAGGCCAAGCCAAGCCATCGAAATATTAGACCAAGTCAACAAACGAATGCCCTTAATCCCCCCAAGGAAATATCTAAAATAAATGATTACAAAAAAGCAAGCAAATATCTAAGCCATTCATAAACTAAAAAACATTAAAAAATCATTAAAAAGAGAAATATATGTAATAATTTTCATATACATATCGCTCAAGTATTAGCCGAAAACCCAAGCCTCAGCCTTAGCCTCAACTTTAGCCTCAGCCTTAGCCGTGGATACCCTCTCCCAGTAGCTATGATCTGGTAATGAAAACCAAAAATGATGAGTACTTTTCAAGACAATCTCCCCCCCAACCCCCCCGCAGTAGCTGCTGCTCCACTCCTCCTCCTCGATGGCCCCTCGAGCGGAGTCGTCGCGGCTCGTTTCGCATTTTACAGTCGCTGGCTCATTTATAAATTTATGAGCTCAACTGCCAGGGGAGTTATCGCATTAAAAAGCTCCGCTCTTGCCGCTGTGTAGCATTTCTTTCTCTTCAAAAAAGAAAGCAGTAAGCAGTAAGCAGAAAGCAGAAAGCAGGGGAATAAAATACAAATTAGCAATAAAAAGTAGAAAAGCGTGTTTGCTTGTTAACAACTGCAGGAGAGACAGGAGCAGAAAAAAAGCAATGGCGAGGGCAGGGAGAGAGACAGGGAGAAAGCCGGAGAGAAAGCCGGAGAGAAAGATGACAGCGACATCAAATGGATTTCATGTCACGTTACACAAATGTGCCAAGGAATTAAAAATGTGAGGATAGCAAGTTGAAACAACAATTGTTGCTGTCGTCTTGTAGTTGTTGCTGCCGCTGACGCTGCCACCAGGCGTCGTTGTCGTTGCCCCATTAGCGTACTGCAGCAGCCAGCATAAATGGGAAAAGTGTGTTCATTACTCCATTCGGGTACAGTTGCCTCCATCCCCCACCCAGCCCCCCCTGTCACCACCCTGTCACCGTGTTGGTGCAATAAAAATAATTTTCATTTTCGCCTTGGTGCACTCGCTTGCCCAAAAACCTCTACACACACACACACAAACACACACACACACACACACGTAAGATACGCACACATCCTCGCACACAAGCTCTGTCTCTGTCTCTGTCTCACATTCTTGGCTTGGCGCTGACTTTACTTTTTGGCTGTGTCACAGCGGAAATTTCAATTATTTATTACGCATACGCAGCGTTGAGCAGCAGCCAAACAAAACTCAGTGATGGGAAATTCCAACAAAAGCCAAAAGCCAGTTAGAGACAGGTTAAGACCAGCGGACACCTCACCTCACTCAAAAACCACATCCATCATTTGACAACAATCTGAACATTCTAATGAGTGTCTTTAACTAAATCAAAACTTTGCAATACTTAAACTATTAAAACATTAAAATATTAACTTGCAATGCCAATGCCAAAACTTTACAGATACGCAAATATTTTGTACTGGCATCAAGTTTGTCGATTAAGCGGAAGTTCCAACCTCCGTCAGAGGACGAAAGTCAAAATATTATGATCGAATTAGGGGAAACTAGCCAATGCGTTTCATCCAGGAGGAGACTTGGAGGAGAACACGTTAGCCACCATGGATTGCAAATAAAAGTATCCTTTACAGGCTTGAAGTTTAAGGATCAGCTGCTGCCTCTAAATATCAGAGTCAGCAATTAATTTGTAAGCTTTTCTGTCCTTATTTCAACCTCTGGATTCACATAGGTTACCAAATGTGTCATCTATATCTTGCCAACTCTTTCGCTCTCTCTCCCTCCCTTTCTTTCTCTCTCTATATATGTATATCCCTGTCGCTTTATCCACCGTTTAGTAGTTCAAACTTTGTGGAATAAAAACACTTGTCATTTCGATTGGCATCATTGATTGAAACAACACGAATCGTTTTTCCCAGCTCGGGCAGAGGTAAAGGCAGAGTGACGAGTCTCTCCAGGCTCAGCGTCAGCCCCAGCCCCAGCCCTTGGTCCTGGCTCTATAATGTAGTCCTTTTAAATCGTTTCGCAGATGGCAGATACTCGCACATATTGGGTATATTGATTGTGTCACGGACTAAAACCAATTGATTTGGTCCCCAACTAATTGGATTTGTGACCAGAAGCTACAGGAAATGTTTTGACAAATTGTCACTAGTGAGCTTGGGAGCTTGGCAGCTTGGGAGAGTGAGACGTGCATGCCCGTGTCCTGGACAAGGCCACTTTGGCCAGTTCATTGCACCCCGAAGGCCAAGGATACACAAGAATAGCCTCTGAGCAGGGACGCGGCCACGCAAGGAGTACCAGCCATAATTCACATAAATTATCAAATTTACACGCGACGTTCCGTACGAGTACGTCGAGTGCCTCGAAATGGACACGAAAATGCAAATGATATACCAGGTACTATGTGATTATGGGGCAAGGGTTGTGCTCCTCCGATGTGCACGGCACAAGTTGAGGGCGAAAGAAGTATACATAGATATATGTTTGTTTGTATGTATAAACGTTGCAGTTGTCATTCCAGTTGCAGTTGTCAGGCGTGAGAGGAGCGACTACTTCGCCCAAGTGCTCCTCGAAATTGCATAATGACAAAACAAGCGGATTAGAAAGCAGCAAAAGCAGGAGAGCTCAGTCCTAGACTTAGGGAATGCACAAACACATGTATATGCATGTGTATATTCACATACATATGTAACCATGTATTAACATATATTTTAACATATTTTATGGCTTCAAACGTGGTTCATTGCGCTGAGAAGCGATCGCAAGATCACTGGGAACGAGCAGACAGAGGCAGGTGGACGATGAGGCTTATCCTTAGCCCCCAGAGCCCATCGAGAGGAACAGACGAAGACGATGAGGAGATCAGGAGCGGTGTGGCCAGCATATATCTACTGGATAGAGCTCTCTGGCCATCTAACCATCGCCTCACCCCAAAGTCAATGAGCAAGTAGATTTTATGTGCGTCCCATTCCTAACGACTTTTCAGAGCACAGACCCCCCCTCGACCTATCATTTAGTTACAGGAAAAAACCTTAAAACTGTATAGTTTTTCCATTGGGGGGACAGCTGATTAAATCTGCTTGCTCCTTGCTCCTTGCTCCACTTTAATTGCAAGACAGTCGACGGGGGAGTCCTCTATCTGAACGTATTCTCATTTTCCTACTAATTTCGAATGTCGTCCCTTGGTAAGAGCCCTGCGCCCCCTCCCTCCTTCGCCTTTCATTCTGTTTTTATAGATTTATAAATTCAAATATTATGGCCACTGCATCTTCACCAGACACAGGCATTGGAAGTTAAGGAGAAGACCAGTTACTTCTCCTTCTACTGCTGCTGCTCCAGCTGGTCCTCCTCCAGCTGCTGCTCCTCCAGCTGGTCCTCCTCCAGCTGCTGCTCCAGCTGCTGCTCCTCCTGCTTCCGCTTCTCCTGCTGCTGCTGCACTGAGACAACAAGACAAAAGGGGAGACAATGAGGAGAATCACACATGGATCTTGCCCTACCCGGAGGTGGTGGGAGGTCTGAAGGGGGTGGCTCTATCTGTTGGCTGGGTGGTGACAACGAAACACTGCAATAAAAGTAGTGGAAGGAACGTTTGGGTCGCCGAGAAGGGAATGAACATTTAGTTTATGAGTAGACAAGCGACGACAATAGTGCGGAGGGGGGGAGGAGGGGTGTTGCCGCTGCCTTCTGCCTTCTGTTTAACATTCTGTGCGACCCCCTTCTGCACACACACACACACAGAGCGCTGGCTGGATGGCTGTCCCCCCACTTTTCCTGTGCTTGTGGCCCGCCGAAAGGTCGTACACAAAGAAATCCACAAATGTCAACATTTAACGGTCAAAATGGTCGGAGGAGCAGACACAGACACGGACACAGAGAAACACAGACGAAGAAAAGCACTGATGCAGCAAGAGGGCACAGCACAGTACAGAGATAGACATAGAGAGAGAGAGAGAGAGAGAGGGAGGGCATTGTGTGGCAGTCAGGAAGTGGAATCAGCATCAGGCAACATCAGTGGCAACAACAGAAGCCATGGCAGCAGCCATAGCAGCCATAGCACAGCCGACCTTAGCCAGCATTTCCAAGTTTAAAGTTTATGGCCTCCCCACAAGAAAAGTCACCATGCACAATGAACACCAGAAGAAGCAACAGGGGCTGTAGCTCCAGCTCCAGTTCTAGCTCTAGTTGTCTAGCTGTACCTCACCAAAATACTGACCCTGCCCCTGTCCCTATCCCTGCCCCTGCCCCATCTCTGGCAAACAAACTAATCAGGTTGATAGAGGTCGCTGCTTGCTGCTCGCTGGTCGGTGGTCGGTGGTCGGTGTGTGTGTGTGTGTGTGTGTCTGTGAGGGAAGGGCTGTGTGGAAGTTGCAACTTTGTGACATTTACCCACGAAACGGGACCTGTGGACTCCGCCAATCCGTCGAGTAGGAGGTAAGTAAGAGCAGGTATTACAAATATTGGGAACTGAAATCTAAATAAAATAAAATTGCATATAAATATCTAAAGAGCATATGTTTAATCGTTAGACGAGCACAAACACAAATTGTTAAAAACTGAAGCAAGACAACAGGTTCTCCCATTGCCATTGCCATTGTCTGGCTGTTCCTCTCCACCTTCCACCCACTCTCTCTACACAGAACGTATCTCTTCCTCGTAACTCTATGTGTGTGTGTGTGTGTTTGTGTGGTGTAAAAGGACCT
Organism: Drosophila azteca; assembly: GCA_005876895.1. Taxonomy (NCBI): domain Eukaryota; kingdom Metazoa; phylum Arthropoda; class Insecta; order Diptera; family Drosophilidae; genus Drosophila; species Drosophila azteca. The sequence continues at coordinate 3,590,618 of VCKU01000014.1, read as the reverse complement.
TTGTGGCAGTTCAATCGTAATGAACTATGCACAAAAATGACCTCCAGGCGCAGCATGGTGCTGGGTGTTGGGTGTTGGGTGTTGGGTGCTGGCTGCTGCTGGACAACAGCCTTAGAAATGTTCTGCCTTTTTTGGTCTGGGGCATGGCTCAAATTATATTCTGGCTCGTCCTCCTCGTCCTCACTGTGTGTGTGTGTTTTAGGGTTGGCTGACGGCAGTTGCCACCGGCATTTTCATTCAGCACTTTTTTCTGCTGGCAGAGAGAGAGAGAGAGGCAGAGAGAGAGAGAGCGGGCGATATCCCATAAAAGTGTATAAAGTCCTAAAATTATGTCTAGCCAGGAAGCAAACTTTTTCTCCTTTGTCCAACACTTTATTAACAAAACGAAAACTGCATCGAAATTCAAGTTACTCCAAAACGAAAACGATAACGAAAAAAAGGATTGCAGAAACAGATTTATTTTTGGTTTTTAAGACCGATCTTGCCGATATTTTTAAGGTTTTATTAATTATTTTTAAGGCAAGAGAGGAAAAAATGAACTGGAACTTTGTAATACTTATGTATATACCCGATTACTAGTTAGTATATATGTAAAAGGTAGTGGGAATGCCGGCCCACTGAAGGAGCGTCGATTAACAGCAGTAACAACAGTAGCAGCAGGGTAACAGCAGATCAACAGCAGTAGCAACAGTAGCAGCAGAACAACAGCAGATCAACAGCAGTAGCAACAGTAACAGCAGGGTAACAGCAGATCAACAGCAGATCAACAGCAGAACAACAGCAGTAACAGCGGTAACAACAGTAGCAGCAAAGTAACAGCAGATCAACGCAGAATATTCTCCAGTTTAGCACGTAGTGCCAGAGACAATTGTTCTATTACTTTTCTAATGCTACCTGGTCTGGGCCTGGCCTATTGCTTGTGAAGTTTATCCCTGCGGCTCATAATTATGACAATTGGCAGACAACTGCAATGTAAATATGTATGTACAAGCAACAGTCAGTGTGGCAAGAGAGAGAGCGACAGAGAGAGGCGGAGAGAGTCCTGCCGCAGGAAGGACAAGTGTTGAGCAGCAGTTGCGGCGTTGCCATCATTTGGCGGCGTCGTGTTTTTGGAATTTAATTAAAGTTTACACAAGTACAACTACAAAATGGTGCATTGGTGGGCATGGCCATTGTGTGCTAGCCATTCGCCTAACGAATACAGCAACAGGAAGGAAACACAGGAAGGGTACACACACACACACACTCTGTACAAAAGAAAACTTTCCACAAAGAAGGAGACGAAAAAGAGAGGGGAAATTAAAGGAAAAGCCACTACATATACATACATACATACATATGTATGCAGTATGCATATTGTACATATTGTACATTTATGTGTAAGTTCTTCATTTCGATGGGCGGTAGGTAGTCCCGCTTTATACGATTATATCAATCCTTTCGATCAACCTTTGAATACTAAAACTAGTGCAAGCCTTAGTTTAGCAATAGAACAGCCCGGCAAGCTGCAGAGAAATGTCCTTTCCTTCTGCGATGGCCAAAACCAGAGACCAGACAGCAGAGACCTCTGTGATGCCAGCTACCAAACTGTCTGTTAATGGTGCACACACGTGTGCGATGCATTCTGCTCTCTCTATCTCTCTCTCTCTTAATGGCGGTAATGGCGATGGCAACGACAACCAGAAGCAGAACCAGAACCGGAGCAACAGCGACCACAGACCACTTTAAATTTTTGCTATTTTGCTTTTCATTGCAGCAGCAGCAGCAGCGGCAGCAGCAGCTCGCTGTGGCAGCGGCAGCGTAAAACTAAAATCCCCCCGCATTATGCAACAAAAAATTAATTAAACACAATTTAGCTTCGGCCACCATCCCCTACACCCTACACACTACACACCCACCCCCCGCCCAGACGCCACCCATTTCGTAAACGGGAGCAACAAAAAACCGCGTTGCGCGAAAATCGCTGCGGTTTCTATATATGCATATACATATACACATACATGTGTGCAAGTGTGTGTGTTTGTGTGTGTGTGCATCTATAGCGCAGAGAGACAGAGACAACGAAGGAAATTATTGTTATGCAAAGCCCTGTCCTGGCCCCGGCAAAAAAGGCCAACCAAAAGTGACCACAAAAAAGGGGGGCCAGGGGCTAGGGGCGAAAGGCCGTGTTTGAAAGGGCGGATTGGGTTAGTAGCAGCGGGGATTGGGGATGGGGATGGCGAAGGGAGGGTACGGTACCGAGAGCCCTTTGCGGCTACTTGACTTAATACCTGCAATAATTATTATAACGATTCAGGGCAGACAGAGGGCGCTGGAGCCAGAGAGAGCAGATCTTTTTGTGCAATAAAAAACAACAACAGCAACAGAAACAACAACAACAACAAAAACGAAACGAAAGAAAAAAATAAATAGCAGCAACAAAACAAAGTTTGAACCGAGCCCATAAAAATGGCCAGGATAAGCACTTGGACTTTGCATTGAGCGATTTATTTTTGTTTTTTTTTTTTTTTTGTAGGTATTTTTATTCATTTACTTATTTATCGCACACACACACACACACAATTGAATTTACTGCCCAATGACTGCTCCCCAAGTTGGTTGGGGCGGGGCGGGGCGGGGAGTTCCAGCAAGCGATTTAAGTGCAAATTCCGCTCGTCGACCCCTCAAGATCTCAAGATCTGGAAAATGTATAAAAATACATTCAGCTGCCTTACAGCCTTTCGGCAGCGAGTGAGAGGTTACGGATTAGGATACGGACGTAATCTACCCACGTAGAAAACAATTGCTGTCAAAAGTTAATCAAACTATACCAAATCTGTATACATTTTAACTTTAATATCCTATATATTGTAAATTGCGCTTATTGTCGCGTTTTAAAGAGAGATCCACGTCTGTGTACAGACATACGAATAGGAGCGACGAGAGTTAACAGAGGCCCTCGCTGTTCATGTACATTATGTTAACTAGCGTTGCCAGACTGATCGTATTATGGTTACACTTCAAATTTATAGCTATCTCCGCAATGCATGCACCAAATTGCAGGCGGTTTTTGTCTAACGATAGTATGAGCATGTGGCTTGGTTTTTATACAACAAAATTTCCTCAAATATTAAAAATTAGTCAAAATATTCTCAAATTTTATGCCAAAAATGTGTGTGTTTAAACGATGATCTCGATGATTCGAATTTCGATGAATTCCCAAACATTCAATTCATTTGGTAGCACTAGTTGTATTGCTAGTTATTTATTATATATTAAAAATATAAGTTCCATGTGCATTTTCTTAATATATAAGAATAAAATGTACAACAAAATAATAAGTAATTAAATATCTATAAATGATTTGGTGTGTGGCATGAAATGTGGCACTATCGTAGCTTAATAGCTCAGGAATATAGAGTATATCCTCCGGTCTATAGCCCATGGGAATTCACATATATTCGCTATGACATTTCAAAGTATTTTCCACTCAGTGGAGCATATTTTTCGAATCATTCCATAAACCATAAGCCTGTAATTTTGGTTTGGTCGTTTCGGTCGTTTCTTGTGCCCAAAATGCCATTTGAATACGGCGCAACCCCCTCCTTTCGCCTTGTCCTCTGCCCACGCCCCATATTAAATTCAATTTAAAATATAAATTTTTAGTGCCGCGCCATAAAAATAAGACCCAAAAAGGAGACTGGACGAAGAAAAAAAGAGTCTACGGATCAGGACAACGTATCGCGAAGGTCATCAATTACAGGAGCACCCATCTACCATCTGCCCCACCCCACCCCACCCTTTACACCTCCTCCACTTAGAGACAACAACAAGCCGCTGCAAATAAGTTGGCTGAAGTCTCGCATTATCCAGCCATAAGCACAAGTAGGAAGCACTGCTGCTGGTCCTTCAGTCGGGATCCGTTTTATTATTATTTTCTTCTCGTTTTTTTTTCTCTTTCTTTTTTCTTTTTCTTTTTTTGGGTAAGGGTTTCCCAGGCAAAGGCAAAACAAAAATGAAATGCTCTGCAGATATTTCAAAAGCCATTGACACCCTTTCGGTGGCGAGACGTGGCAACTGTGGTCCAAGGGGCACACATCGGATCGGTTCCAGAGTGCCAGGGTGCCAGGATGAGTGTAGACGATGGGGCATGGCATGGCGAGTCGAGTCGAGGCCTGCCTTTGAAAAGCTGAATGACCAAATAAATCATATCAAAGTGTCATATAAAAATCGTAATCAGATTTTGAAGCACACACACACAGGCAGAGACACACAGAGTAAGAGAAAGAGAGAGATAGCGACAAGAAATATGCTGCCTGTCCCGGGCATACTCATACTCGGTCGTCCCTTGTAAGCCAACTCCATTAAAAGTGCTTATAAATAAGGTGCTTGAAAGGCCAGTGCACACACACACACACACAGATACACACACACACACACACACATATACATCTTCATGTGGGAACAGAGGGACAATGGAGACAGCTCTTGGGGCCATAACCAACAAACGTTGCACCCAATGCTGATATATCCCCCAAAAAAGGGCACAAAACTGGACGCGGGATGAGAGCGTGACACGAGCTGATGACACAACACGAGCTTCAATCGATAGTATACGAGATATATGCATATACAGATTGATAATACCCTTTAATCCTGTCATGGTGCCACTGCTGGACCTCTGGTTCATCTCTCGCTGGATGCTGGATCTCCCATCTCTAATCGTAACCTTAAATGGGGGTCCGCACAGCGTAACCCATTGGCCTGGCTCTGTCGCACAAAAGTTTTTGAGTGTGTAAATTGCAAAAGACTATTTGACAAACGTCGGTCAAAAGCACAGGACATGACAGAGTACAGTAGAGCCACAGGAGCATCGGAGTAGGGCAGCACAGGACAGAGCAAAGGCGATGACCGTAAGGACAACCTGCTCGGGATTTTGGTTTAGCACTCTAAAGGACCCTCTGCGGAGGACCTCTTACACCCCATTTTCCATTCCATTCCATTCTATTCCGTACCGTACCGTTCCGTTCCATTCCAAGCCCTGCAGTTAATAAAAAATAATGTTCTTCAATGCGGTTTATTCAATTTTATGGCTCGGACTTTTCAGAAAGCCATCACACACACATACCCCTAAACAACCACACACTCACACACACACACATAGAGACTTTGAGTCGCTCATCATCTCTTGGTACTCTCCCGCTTTCCTGCGGCATCTCCTGGTTATTTTCGAAAAAGAAAATAGCATTTTCGACTGAGCGTGGCTTTTGTAGTGCCCTATTCAACCCCACCCCCGCTCACCCTCCTCCACCCTCCTGCCTTTGGCCTGTGTATCCTGTAGTGGACACGCACACACACCCATACGGCCATCATTTGAGGCTGCTCGTCGTCGTTTGTGGGGAGGGGGAGGGGGGGTGGCGTCCGCCCCCATCATTTTTTGTTCCTCTTTTTTGAATATTTATGAGTTTGCTTTTTAAATTATATATGTATGGAGGGAGAGTGAACGAAAAGTAGGTGGTGGGTGGGTGGGTGTTGGGTCGACGGCAGGAGGTCAGAGGGTAACGGATATGGCCATTTGCTATATGTATTTGTGTATGTATGTGTATGTGTCCATGGCCATCTCGTTTTAAAAAAATTAGTTACGCCTCTCAGTTTCTTCTCCCTTAAATGATAAAATATAACCAAAAATATTCAATCTTTCAGTTAAGAGCTTAGAGACTTGAAATGTTTGTTTGATGTTGAAAATAATAAACAAAAACCCAAATACATTCAAAGAAGAAGCAAAGAATATTTTATACATTCCATATTTATATTTTCAAATATTTATATTTTGTCTTTAGGACAAATTTTATGCTTAAAATTCGTGTGGAAACAGTTTTAAGCTCCAATAATTGAAACCCATGGAATTGGTAAAGCTTTAACACTTCCCCCCGTCCCTTTATTCTTCCTCCTTTTCCCACTCATCATTGTCCTCCTGTTCCTACTCCTCCTTCTGCTGCTGCTGCTCCTCCTCTTTCTCCTCCTCATCAGCGAACGCAAAAACAAACTTTGAATTTGAATTGAACGTCAATAATTGCCTTCAATTACATTTATTTATTTGCAGTGGACAGTGGACCAGCACCCCCCACCCCACCACAGCAGCAGCAACAACCCTGCCAACCCTGCCCTGCAAACCCTGCACAATCGCCAGTCCGGGGCAGTCCGGGGCGGTCGGCAAACCTCATCCTAGATTGGCTTTGGTCATTGACCATTTCAATTGGGTATCGCTTTGATTCGCATTTCATTTATGCATGATGGCTGGACTCGGATTCGGATTCGGATTCGGATGCGGACTGGCTCGGTGCCAGAGCAGAGCCAGAGCAGAGCCAGAACAGAGCCGTTGGTCTACTATTTTTCTCGCAATTTATTTATTTTATACACACTTTTATTTGCGCCGCCACCCGCCCTGCCGCCCTGCCGTCCCACCGCCTCCCACCATTCAGGTTTATTATGATTATCATGTTTTATTCAACAATTGATGCGCAAATTGGCAGTTGTCTGGATCATTTACAACTCTACACACACACACACACACACATACACGTGTGGGACCGCAGCAGCAGTGAGTGAGGAGTGTGTGGAGTGTGTGCGGGAGAAGGGAAGAGCTAACCGAGGCCTTAATGACGGGTCAGGTGAAGCGAAGAGGTGAATTGCGAGAGAATCGCCAGAGAATTGTGAGAGAACTGTGTGTGTGGGTGTGTGTGTGTTCCCCAAATCGATATATCCACAAAATTGTCAAAGTATTATCGAAACTAAATGCTCATTTCGAGTATTATTTTGTAGCTAAAGTCATGAGAAGGTTTCCATGTATTCTATGAATACTCTGAATACTCCGATTTCTCTATCTTTGCATCGGAAATCAATTCGAGAACCGATCGGATCCGACACACACTCATTACTCTGCCATTCAATGCTGCTGCTGCTCGCTGGCTGCTCTGCTGCCGCCTGGGCGTATGATTAATTTGAAATGCAAACAACCCGAAATGGTTGGGGTTGGGGGGCTGGCGAGAAAGGAGATGTAAACCGCAGGAAAGTGAGCGTGCAAGAGAGGCACATGCGGCATGCGGCATGCGGCAAGCGGCAAGCGGCAAGCGGCAGGCGGGTGTGGGGCGTACATTTGTAGAAAATACTTGATTTCCGCGCACGTAATTAAGTCCATTTGTTACCACCTCCAGTGCCTGCCTCCTACTCGGGGATGCCACCTGGTGGGGGGGTGGCGGGGCCTGTGTGTGGAGAGTGCGGAGTGCAGTCGATAGGCGACAATAAACTTATATGAAATTAATTGTGCATGCAGCAGCAGCAGCAGCAGCACAAAGAGAGCAGGGGGTTGGTGGGGAGAGGGGAGAGGGAGTGACAGAGACAGACAGCTGGACAACTGGGATCGACTGTCTGGCGTCTGTGGCATGGGGGAAAACGAAGCTCATGCATTAATTACCAGCCAAGTGTCGAATGGAGGTCGCCCCACCAGCCCCCAACCAGCCCCCCCACCAACCACCAGCCCAGACTGACCAAAAGGGGGCGGGGCATTCACACTTTCAACTAATTAAATAGCTTTTGATTTTTGCACGCCAGATAAAATTTTAATATTAAAGCCTCTGGCATCAGGCAGCAGGCAAGAGGGGGAGGAGTAGGAAGAGGAACCTCAGCATATGTTCAATATTTGCATAAATATTTTAATAAAAATTAAAAATGAATGGACAAGCAGCAGCAGCAGCAGCAGCCTGGACAGCAGCGTCCCTGGTACCCGGTCCCCGGTCCCCAGACGGAATGCGAGAGAGACCGACGCTGGTTTTTTATTAAAAAACAAGAAAAGGAAATGCCCAAGGGCTAAACTGAAGCCTGAATACTCTTCAATGCTGTGCTATGCAGTAAACCCTCCTTTTACACTGCAATTACTCGGCATGAAAGGACTCTAAGCCCACAAATTGAAGATTGAATCACTTGGGTTTGTTCCATTGCCGAAACAATCGCCATCGCATAGCTGATTTGCTCTACTTTAGGGCCAACTTGGATGACAAAAACCCAGCCAGCAGCGGAGGCAGCAGCAGCGGAGGCAGCGACTGCTACTAACCGCAACGCGATGTAAAAATTTTCGCATCGATTTGCGGGCAGACAACTACGAGGTCTACGTCGCCGAGGCTCCCGTCTCCCGAACTCCCCGTCCTCTCTGTCCTCTGCTGCTCTGTGCTGTGCTGTGGTGTCCTGTCCTGTCCAGAGTGGTCCCCAGACCCAGACCCAAAGCCAGAGCCAGAGCCAGACCCAAGCGCGGACAATGCCCAGGCCCCAACAATGGAATGGTATGGCATGGAATGGAAATGGGAATGGGAATGGTATGGAATGGAATGGATACGAGTGCAATGGAATACCCGGGCACCATTATCATCCTCATCAGCAGCAGCAGCGCCGGAACTGTGGGCCGAGAAATGCAAATGACAAGACACGGTCAGGCGGCGCTTTGATTAGCGGGCAATTTAAATGCAATTGCGTTTCGACACAGCGCAGGGTGGCAGCCATCTGGAGGGGGGCAGGGGCAGGCAGGCAGGCAGGGAGGGAGGGGACACACAAAGACACAAAGTGTATGCGGTGTGGCGGGGTGTTGCACAAGGTGAAAGGCGACCCAAAAATGTTCTTCCGAGAATTCTTTCCCAATATAAAATTTGATGGGATACCACAGTGCGGATGCGGATGCGGATGCAGATGCGGCTGCGGACCTGCTGCGGATGTCGATGCGAATTGCACATTGGCCATGTCTGCAGTTTGTCAAGAGGTCTGCAGCAACAACAAAAAAAACAAGCAACAAAAAAATACAACCAAAAAACCAAAAGGAAAAAATTACAAAACCAAAAAGCAAAAAAGCAACAAAAAAACCGAAAAAAAAATGTTAAAAAATGGGGGAATGAAAGTGCAAAAAGGAAATGGTAATGTGAGGGGGGTGGGGGGTGGCTATAGACAAAGGGCCAGCCGCAGCAGCAAGGGCTGCTCGAAAAGTGTTTGGAAATGGAGTGGAAATGAGGATCAGCGACAGAACTGTCCGATCTGTCCTCGCACAGTCTCTGCCATAAGTTTGCTTCATATTTTAACAGCCGCTTTTACGTACGTGTCTGTCCGTCCGTCCGTCCGTCTGTCTGTTGATGCCTGGAAAATCCCAGCGCGACGAGACGCGACGCCACGCGAAGCGCCAGTTATTGTTTTGCCACTTCAGTTTCTATTGTCATTGTCATTCGTTGGCGTTGGCTGCAGAGGGTGGGGGGCAGCACCCGGAGGGGTGGTGGTGGGGGGGCGGCATTAGGCGGCAGCAGCTACAGCTGTGGCAGCTACAACGACTTTACATTCTCGCATTTTTGCCGCTATTTTTAGTGCTGCTGCCGTTTGGATGGTCCTCGACGCGCTGCTTGAACAATTTAATTTTGATTTTAGTGCGAAATTGAATGTCAGGAATTTTTTTCTGCCACTCTGCCACGCTGCCACACAGCTAGCTCTGCCACACTTTTGTTCATTTTGTTGCAATGTTCCCACACCCCCCACTCCGCCCCGTCTGTGTGTGTGTGTCTATGTGTGTGTGTTTGAAACTACAACAATGGCAACAAACTAATTCTATTGACTTTGCTAATGACGTAATTAAGCGCATTTGCCAAACGTTGCGTATACGCAATGTTCGTCGTGCCGCTGCTGCCGCTGCCGCTGCTGCCGCTTCTTCCATGGTTCTATCGTGGATGCTGCATTGTGCTTTTAATTAAGTCCATTTTAATGATGGTCCTGGCCACAAAAGCTTTTCAAGTGACGATTAAAAACTGGCTGCGGGACTCTAAATTCGGGGGGAGGTACAGCCGCACAGCCGAGCAGCCATGGAGGGGGGTGGCCAGCCAGCCAGCGAGCAAAATATTTTGACAGATTGCGAGCCAAGTGTAAATTTATGTAAATTACATCAATAAAAACATTTCGGTTTTTTCGTCCCACGTTCTTCTCTTGTTGTTGTTTCTATTTGGGGCAGGCCGTTATGATTTGGCCAAGATGGTGGAGAGTGGAGACTGGGCGGGGCGGGGCGGGGCGGGTGCCGTGCCTCATTTTCTATTAACAACTGCGTCCATAAAAACCGACACTGACAATGCCAAAAAAGAGAGAGAGAGGCAGGGGTATGGGTTGGGGCAGAGGCTGGGGACAGGGGGCAGGGGCTGGGACAGGGGACAGGCAGTAGCAGCAGAGTACGCAGCGTCGAAGCCAGCGAAGCGTCCAAGCAGAAAACCAACTACGGGACAGCCTCATTTGCATGTTGCGCACTCCCCAGTCATTCTCTGTACCCCTCCCATCCCAAAGCCACCCCCCATCCCACCCAGTCGGCCAGGAGGCTGCTCCTCCCCTGATGAGACCAGCTGTCAGTGTCCGTGCGTCAGGACGTCACAGTCGTCACCATGTGGTTACGTCTGTGACAGTGGAATTAATGCCACGAAATACAGTGGAATCAATACGACAATGGGACATTTTCCAAAGCGATTTTCCAAAATAAAAACTGTCCACAATTTCATTTATTTTCACAATTAATTTCAAGTATTTTTTGCGAACGGTTTCCTCGACTCCTCGAGGAATATTTCCCGCTCCAAGGTATCCCATGGCATGCGGTTTTGTGCCACTGTGCCAACTTTGGCTTTGCCTTCAAGTTTCGCTTTTGGCGCACGTTTTTGTCTTTGGCCCTAATTCTGGCTTCGGCACAGAGGCTAATCAACGCCAGCCAACGCCAAGTTGGGAACGGGAACGGGAATCGTTAGACAGACCATAAACAGGGCCAGACCCGGACACGATGGCGGTTAAGGGGGGCCAAAGATGGATGGGGCCAGTAGCAGGGGCCAGTAGCAGGGGACAGGGGACAGGGAACAGAGACTGGAAGCCATAGACGTAGAGTTGCGTGGAAAACCGCTAAATTTTATTTAATTTTTGTTTAGCCGCGAAAAGTGGCGTATAAAATTTACTTTGGCTTCAAGGATGAACGATAAGGATGAGACGGAGACGGAGACGCAGACGGAGACTGCGAGACTGCGAGACTGAGACTGAGAAACATGCGGGGGGCAGCGGGCGGCGGGGAGGGGACATAAAATAATGGAAATTGCCAAATGTGACAGCCACAAAGTAGCAAAAAGGCATGGGGCAACGGGGCAAAGGGGGGAGGTCGATTGCCGTACCACAACGAGTGTAGATCGTATAATCCTGGTATAAATTTACAACAACAAAAAGAAGAAAAGTAAAGGAAAAACGCAAGGAATATTCTCCACGTTAATGCCGCCGCAAAATAGAATTAGCTTTTCTTTTTTCCCCCCTCTGCTGCTGCCCCTTGCTGCTGCCCCTTGCTGCTGCCCGCTGCTGCTGCTGCTGCTGCTGCTGGTAATCGCCGCCCCATTTAAGCGGGCAATTTGAATTGCAAGGACACGGGGGCAGGGGGGCAGGGACGACGACGGGCAGGGGGTGTGCGAGGATGGAAGGGGCGGGGAGGGGCATACTAAAAACTCTCATATGTGCAAAAACGCAACCGCAACAGTTGCTTTCTTTGGGGTGGCCGCTGACGGTGGCTCAATGCGGCCATTTGGGCTCTTTCAAAATTGCGTCGCTATGGCCAAAATGGCCAACAATAAAAAAGCCGTTTGCTGCATTCTCATGCACGACCAACCAGCCATGCCTGGGCGTGGTCGTGGGTGGCTACTTACACCAAACTTTGGCTTTGGCTTTGGCTTTCCCATTGTCCATTCCCACGTCCAACCCACACCCCACCCCGGTGGTGCAAGACATAAACCAAAGAGGCAGGAGCTGATGCTGAAGCAGAAGCCCAAGCATAAGAAGAAGCTAAGGGTCCGAGGGGGAAGGGGGGAAACGCCAGGAAACAAACGAGCATTGAAATTGAATTTAACAGCAAACAGTTTTAAGAACCAAGAACCGCTCTGGGCATGTGTGTGTGTGTGTGTGTGTGTGTGTGTGGGGGTGGTGGCAAGAGGGGAGGGACCACGACCACACATATCGAATCTTGCGGCGAACTTTGTATGCGCTAATGGAGATGGATGTGCTCAACGCCGGGCAACGCTGCGTATGCGTAATGTATGCGAATGTATTGGAGATCTGAGAGCATTTCAAGATGGCACCGAATGGGCGGCCATTGGTAATTTTTCAGCATTAGAATTTATAAATTGTGTGGATAAGCCTTGAATTAGTCATAGTTTCGGCCAGGCGAGTGAGCCACGGGTCGATGCACGTGCACGAAGCGTGTGTGTGCAACTAACTGATACAAATTGTCAGTCTTAAACGCAACCCGTCCTGGGCGCAGGACTCGTCCCAGAACCAATGGACCCCAACCCAAAGAATATCAATTTGTGCAGCGCAATGTTGCTTGGCATTCAATGGGGGGATATCGGGAATAGCATCATTTGCCACGTCTGCGACTTATCGCCCAAAGAAATGTGCAGCAAAATAGATTTCTATAACACACCCAGTGGGTGGGGGTGGGGGTGGTGCTTGGCAAAGGCAAAGGCAACAAGAAGCAACGATAGCAACTTATGTTGCGGATAATGCAACGGATTTCATTATTTCGGCACTTACGACCGAATAACCACTAAGCAATTTGAACGACGGGGCAGCAACGAAAACTCTTTCGGGCGGAAGGCCACACAGCAGCAACACAAAAAGCGGCAACCAAACGTTGCAACAAACGACAGCAGTTATAGACTTTAAACCTAAACATAACGCTCCTTGCAACTGACTCCCAAGTATGAACAAGGAGGCAGCCCCAAAGCCAGAGCCAGAGCCAGAGCTTGAGCCATGCGACTATCCGACTATGGAATACCTCATCCTAAAGCAGCTGCCAGCACTCCCAGCAGCGCTCCTTTTGCTCTCCCTCTCTCTCTCTAACACAACATGAATACAGGGTATTAAAAGCGACTTATAGTGTTGAACAGAGAGAGAGAGAGAGAGAGACAGAGGGAGGGAGAGAGAGCTCAGAGCTCAGATCCCAGTTCGAACAACGAGTAAATGAGCTGTCAAAGTTTTTAATGCAGCAGCAGAAGCAGCAGCAGCAGCAACTGCAAGTGGTAGCATCGGCCACAAAAGGAGCCATGAGCACGAGCTAGACAAGTAAATCTTATTGTGCAGAAAATGGCAAATTTCCCCAGACGGCCAAAACCAGCCATCCAGCCAGCCATCCAGCCAGCCAGTCCGTGGGGCAAGGCAAGCAGCAGCTATGCTATGCTACAAGATGCAACATGGCTTACTGCACTGCAGTCATCTACTGGGGAGATGAAGGAGGGTCCTCTCGGTGGTGGAGGTGGGGAGAATCGGGGATACTTTCAAGTATTTTCACAGCATTGAGCGAACGTTTGATTGAGAAAAAATTGTATATATTCCCGAACGTATTTAGTGCCACGACGCCAAAAACATACAAGAATACAACAACAACAAAAAATGCGCAATATTAACAACAGAAAAACCATCCCGAATGCCCCAACCCCCCCGTAAGGAGGGAAAAGCGCAGTGAAAGAGCCGGTTCGACCGGTTACCATTAAGGCCAAAGTCCTTTGTGCCAAAGTGTAAAGCATGAAACTACGTTTTTTGTATTAATGAATGAACGCTAAGGAGTGGATCGTGGGGCAGGCATCAATTTGTTTCATCTTAAATCTTAAATGGAAAATAAATACATATACTAGATTACATACGATGGAAATTGGAAGCATGAATGGAACATGCGATGGCATTTCCCGCACAGGTTGGAATCTGGGTAAGCCATGTCTCAGTTTGACATCTGATGATCCCATCATGACAATTGGGGAAATTCTCTGTCCATGGCACCATCAATCAGCACTTTCGAATGAGCGGAACATTCAATTGGCTTGAAGAAACGAAGTGCTTCATGAACTTGTGGGCATTGTCTGACAGAATGCTCTTGCCCTTGATGCTAGAATTCCGATTCCAAGATATTGCGCAGTGATGGAAAGTTGAAAAATACTTTGCCACCTCTTGGCATACCAACAGAAATCTCATAAAAATGGCTTCAGCCGCTTGGGAGGAGTGCCGCCCCAAACATGAACACATTATTCTACTTAGAGAACAAGAGTCTTTTCAGATTCACGGAGATAAACACAAAACCGGAGAAATTATCTGTCAACTCATCCCAACATCAACACGCGACATCCCACAGTCAAGTGCAGTAAGCTATCGAGACCCTAATTTAGTGCAAAAATGTAGTCGCAGTACCGATGCACCCGTCCGTTACATATAAGGCCCGAAGTTACTGAAATAAAGTTAGTATGAATTCAACAAACAGCTCACTAGTGTCTAGACTTTTCGACTACTCCCATATATTTCTATATTATATATTCTACTGCCAATCTATATACAGATTCAGTATTGTAGGTCAAAAAATGATAGATTTCTATAGTCTTAAGGTAAGTTAATTGAACACTAAAGTACACAATTAGTGATTGCAAAAAAAGTCGCATCAATTTGTAAGCACAAAATAAATTAAAAGAAAATTAAAAGATATTAACGACTGACATTGTTATGTTTTGATTAATGAACAATTTAATGATAGCTTCGATATCCTATTGCCATTTAAATGATATAACATTTTCATGTAATTTATGGCAGCTCACATAAAGCACATAAATTCTGTGCCCCTGATAGCTGCATTATGATAGTAAATGTACAAAAAAGAATTATTATTAACTATTAATTGTTAATGATTTAAAAATATAATTTCAAAAAGAGAAAACAACTTTATAGAGTATTCATGGAACCACTTTTAGTCGTCGAAAAAGACAGAAATTGAACAACAACTCTACGATTCCTGAGCCTACCAAAAAAAACTCCATAATTTCCTGGAATTGGCCAATATTCCTGGCCCCCTGGATACTTTATCATAGAACCACAGCCCCTGGCTTTTGGCTTCTGGCTTCTGGCTTCTGTCCTCCGTCCCCCGGGCCGTGCTAGCCATCACTTTGGCCCACCACTTAATCAATTTCGCGTTAATCAGATGAATGTCGCCAATGGCATCCTTGCCATCCTTGAAACTCGAGCAGACTCGAGTGTAAAATGGGGTTGGGGGAGAGTCGCTTAGTTGCGTAAAATTTCTATCTTTCGGGTGAAACTTTTTTACAGCCTTTCGAGATTTGGCTCCTTGCGATCCTGGCTCCTGGCTCCTGTTCTCCTCTCATTGCTATAATTTTTATGTCAAAATATAAATTAAATTTTTTTGGCTTAACACGCGATTGTCGTTTTGATGTCACAGCCACACACATGAGAGGGACTACAGTGTGGGAGAGGGGGTGGGGAGGGGTAGAGGGGAAAAGGCAGTGTAGCAGGTCGGAGGAGGTCACACAGTCACGTCTTGTGAATGCCAGTCGAGCTGACACAGTTTGTTACTTTCAGCAAAAGCGTTTCCCCCCACCCCACCACCCTCCCTGCCGCCGCCCAAAAGACGCCGCCAGACGACGATGGCGACGACGTCGCCTGCAGTCGACACTCAAAAAGGTTGCCCATGGAATTCCACAATTCACCCTTCGGAAAGCTTCCTTCCTGCCGCCGCCACTCTGTAAAGGCAAGGGATGGGAAGGGGAGGAGACGAGTCCGTCGCTCACCTTGCGGTCTGCCATTTTGGAGCAAGAAGTTCATTACTCATAAATGCGGCACATGGCACGGGGCAGGGGCACGGGGCAGGGGCACGGGGCAGGGACACCAGAGATGGAGATGTCGAGACTGGATGCTGGATGCTGGATGGTGGCTCCTGGAACCTGAGGGGATTTCCACACCCATTAAAACAACAACAAGAGGGAGGGTTACCCACACCCTTACCGACACCCTACCCTCCTCCTTCATTCCTCCTTTCCTTGGCTATAAGTTAAGAGAAATCTGCAGTGCGCTTTAAGTGTTATCGGCAACACGCATACACCGAAAAGACAAGCCCTTACCTTACCCGCAACTCCAACTACCCTCTGCTCTACCCTACCCCTGCCACTGCAACAAATGTGACGACGTGGAGGACATTTTCATTTTATGACAGGGCTTCCTCCTCCCTCTCCCTGCCGCACAGAGAGCGAGCGAGCGAGCGAGCGAGTGGGAGAGCGAGAGAAAGAGGGAGCGAAAAAATTGTTGCCGTAACCACCGAATACTTCTACGTGTTTGCGGCCGAGTTCAAAGATTTATCAGCTTCGACTTCGACAAGGCGCTGTCGTCAGGTTCAGGACAGATTTCCACCTCTGCCACCTCCACACCAACCACCACCACCTATTACCCCCAACCCCCCGCACCACTCGTTTGTGCTCTGTGCTGTGTGTGCGGTTATTTGAACAGATTTAATACCCACGCAAACGTGTGGGAGGTTTAAGTGCTGCCTGCCCCTAGTCGCACGGCGAGAGACTTCTAATCCACGAAGGACAGACGAGGAGAATGTCGCCGAAATGCTCCAAGTTCAAAGAAATTTGACTCTCTTATCGAGCGCACTTTGGGTTCCTTGGGCACATCAAAAAAGCATCAAAAGTGGCCAAAGTGGGGATAACAGAGCCAATTTTTGTTCGACTGCAGCCTGTTCCAGTCGCAGTCAGACTCACAGTTCCATCGGAAGATGCAGGCCAGGCACTGAAACTACTACTCGTATTCCTTATGAGGTTATGCATAGGTCGGTCGGTCGGTCGGTCGATTGGTTGAACCTGCACGATCCTGCTCGCAGGCGAAACTAAGATATAATGGCAAGAACTTCTTGAAACTCGGAAAAGAACCAACTTAGAAAGTGTGCAAAATAAGATATTATCATTTTCAAGGCCCCAGCTATCCATTAGCAACCTTATGATCTTATCAATAACTCACCTCCGGATAGTCTCTGAGATCTTTGAGATTAACGGCAGAACGTACGGACGGATAGACATACATAGCTTGTACACAGACTCTGCTGATCATGACTGTAAGCACTTTCTATGGCCGGATCACTGCTTTCTGCCTGTTTCACTCATCTTTGAAAATGGAATATCGGGCAGACAAATTCTGGCATTCACTGGGCGGTTTAGGAAGACAAACCAGAGCGGCTGCAGCATCCAATCTGACATTCTATCTGACTTTCATCCGACTTTCCCATTCCTTTGCCTGACAGGTAAAAGGTCAAGGCCAAGCAAGTGTTTTCCTCGATTCTCGATCTAGGTTGCGACTTTCTCGAAGACTCTTCAAGGGCCAAGCTAAGTTTTTGCCAATCAATACCTTTGCCAATCCAATATCTGCTCCAATCAATGACTTCTCCTTGCTGAAAGAAGCGAATCCTAGTTATTTGCCGTGCTGCCACTTTTAAGCAGCGCCTCCTTGTGTAGGCCTCATTTAATCTTTACCCAAAAGATGAAATCGGACCAGTGAGCACATTCATATCGCTCTCTTGTGCCCTTTTCACCTCCCCTTCGCCCCCTTTCTGGCCATCTCTCTCTCTCTGGCCATAAGGCGGCGGTTTGCTTGTAGGCGGCAATTACTTTTATATCGGATTCCTGTTTGCTCTCGGTTTTCTTAACAGCAATAGCCGCAAATCGATAGCCACCCCTCCCCGTCCCCCAGCCCTCTCCACCACCACAATGTTTGCCCAACTGGCGCGAGGTTTCAGCTTCAGTTTCAGCCTCATTCGATGCGATTCGATTCGTTTCGATTCGATTCAATGAGATCTGAATGCTGAATGCTGGTCCTGGTCCTGGTTCTGGTCCTAGCCTGGTCCTGGTCTTGGTCCTTACTGCTGTTGCTTCTGCGGCCATTGTGCCAATTGCTTTTGGTCGAGTGCTGGTGCTGGTGCCTGTACTCCAGAGGAGTGGAACTGAAGTCGTCATCCTAGCTTGCCACTGTCTCTGCCTCCCAGCCCCCCTCTCCACCCTCACCCTCACACACACACACACCAACACACCAACACACAGAGCCCGCAGTGGCAAGGGGGTAATGGCAATGGCCATAGCAATCGCAATCATTTCATTTCCCTTTTTAATATACGCTGCACAAGCACATTAGAACGTCCAGCGGGAGGCCAAGGGAAGGGGACGGGGGGCAAAGCAAAATTCTAACCAAACCACGTGCCAGACCAGACAACACCCATTCCCCCCTTCCACTATTCCCTTTTCCTTTCTCCCAAGGCCCCATCCAGAGCACAGCAACGTTATCCCCATTGCAGTTTTTGGTTTTGTATAAGTAGTCATCGGAGGCGTTTCCTCCACAACCCCCACCCACGATTACTAGACTATTTACTCTCACCCAATCTTTGCACACATACACACGTACAATATATCTCTTTCCCTTTTCAGTGTGTACGAGTCTGCGAGTTTTGCTTCCGTTTCCGTTTACAGTGTTTGCAATTTTTCGATGAGTATTAATGGACTTAAATTTTATTGACGCCCATTCGAGCAGCCGATCTACTAGGGATGGGAGGACCTTCAACTATTAGATGACTGATCAGCGAGGATTTCGATTCGATTCGGTATATGATTGGTTTCCACTACCATCTCTAGTGGCCCATCGAATATGCCATCAAAATGTTGTTTTGATATTGTCGCAAACTATCTTTCCGACCCGCCAAAATAATACCAGGGTCCATCTCTAGCTCTACCCCGCCCCCCCATTGCCAATCCACCTCAGCCTCAACCCCAACCCCAACCCAAGCCTCCACGTGGGACACTGGGCCGAGGACGAGGCCGAGGACGAGGCCGAGGACGAGGCCGTGGATGAGGCCGGTGCTGGTCCGACATTTTTGACGCCGCACACGCGCGCCTTTTGCTAATTTTGCATGCAACTCAGGACAGCTGAACGTCCGTTTCTCCTGCCACAAAGTTCTCGCCCACCCATCGCACCCCACCATCTGTACGCTTTTTATTGAGAATGAATAACAGGAGTGGAGTAGTGGGGTGGCAGGGTGGCAGGGCTGCAGGGCGGCAGGGCGGCTCGGGGACACGGCCCGCGGGTGGTAAACGATTTAGCACTCACATTGATTGCCCGCGTAGTTTTATTTATGCTATTTTTTCTGTACGGACGGACAGTCCGCTCTTTTTTTTTTGTATATATATATGTACATATGTATGTATGCTGGTGCTAGTATATGGATATCCATGTATTGATATTTATTTGTAGACCACAAAGTGCATATTAAAACATTCAGGCAGGCAGGCAGGCAGCAGGCAGGAACCAAAAACTGTAAAGGGTCGTCAATGGTCAAAATGGCCAATGGCCAATGGGTTAATCATTCCGCTGGTGTGTGTGTGGTGTGTGGTGTGAGTAAAACTCACTTAATATTACATTTTCATTGATTGGAAAAGTGGGGAAAAGTGGTGTAAACGTGTGAGATTTCGAGGCTTGTTCCATATTGAAATTAATCCATGCCGCAGTCCACCAATGGACCGAAAACTTCTTGTGTTTTCCATCTAAGAAAATGTCGGCCACTCCTGTTGCTGCGCTTTACTGATAACCAACACAAATTGTTAACAACTCGCAAGGACGGCAGGACGTTGGGCGGATAGGGGAGGGACAGTACAGTACACAAACAACTCTCTCTGGCCGATAAGGTCGTCCCGGAACAACCGTAAGTAAGTAAATGAATGAAGTCCAGCATCTTGGGAAGTATATAATTTATTTTGTTGTTGCTCTTCACCCTCACCGGCTACTGGCTACTGGCTGCCACATTCCGTTCCACTTGCCCTGCCACATCGTGGAAATGTAATTTTCCTTGTCACTTTCCGGTTGGCAATCATATCGCGACAATGCCACAGAAAAACCATCACAAAAATCCCCACAGACTCTTCTTGGGGACATTAAGATCGTTTCGGTTTGGTTTCGGTTCAGTTTTCGTTTGGTTTCGGTTCTGAAAAGGAAAGGAAATGCTATGGACCGTCAACCTTCAAGTGTGAAATGTGAAAGCTTCGATTTAAAGGCGTGCATTAGGGCGTACATCGGATCGGAGCTACTCCCTCCACTTGTCTGGTGTACCCCGTCGTCTACCCTGTTATGAAATCAGCTTAACGAGATTGGAAATCAGAGCAGAAGCCACCAACCACCAACGCACCAACGCACCAACGCACCAGCCATCAGCCACCAACCCACCAACCCACCAGCCAGTGAAAGATTGAAGGTGTACTCGTACTCGTACTCGTACTCGTCGCAGTCGTTTGGTGGGGAGAGGGGGCTGCTCTGATGCCGGACAATGCTTATAAGATGGTCCAGTTCAGATAGCCAGTGCACAGAAAGTACACTCCATTAGGGCTGTTGCTTTTTGTGGGAGGGTGGGGGTTCGAGGGGTTCCAGGGGTTCGGGTGTGTGTGTCGGTCGCCAAAGTTCAGAGAGTGTCCATCATCAAGCTAGTCAAACCAATTTGCGGGGATCAAATTAAAGCCACATCAAATGGAGCAGTCTAGATTACGGACTGAGGGTACTGAGGGTAACTGAGGCGGTACGAAGGGTACTTGGGGTACATACGAGGGGTGGATGCTATACGAGGGTGTGTGTGCTCCCCGAAAAACTCCCCGAAAAACAAAACTTTATGCCATGTTGCATTTTTCAACATAAATCGAAAGCGTCAGCAGCAGAAGTAAAACTTTGCAATCAAAGTTCATTTTTAGAAAATATTATCGCACATAGAGGGAACAAGTTATAGACATGCAGGAGGGGAGGGGATAGAGAGGAAGGGCAAGGGCAAGGCAAAAGATTCCAAGTAATATATTAACCAATTGAGCGTAAAATTAAATCTGCTTAGCAATAAATACATAGGATCAATAAATCATACATCAATACGGAGAATACGAAGAATACGGAACACATACTTCTCGAATATGCATGGTCCTACGCTGGTGGATGCTTAACAGATTTCCAAACTTTTGGCTTAACCTTTTTAATAACTATCCAGAGTTATATGGGAATATATAGGCAGAGATATAGACAGCAGCAGCAGCACAAATCAGCAGAGATCAAGCCGTGACATCCAATCCGAATTATTCTGTAAATTAAATTAATATTTCATAATATTAATAAACAATATTTAAATAATATACATATATATTGATATATATCTATATCAATATATATATTGATTTTTAATTGCTAAAAAATATGCAAAAAATATATTTGATTTAATTCTGAGAAATTAAGTTATAACTCTGCATTTTTGGTGTCATCCAAAGAGTCTTCTTTCACCATTTCTCCCAATAACTATATATGTATGTATATATCTGTGTATATCTGTAAGCATTTAATTATGTTTCCATTCTTTGCCTCAACGCTGCTGATGCGCTGCTGATGCGCTGGTGGATGCTGTGATGTTCTGCAACTGTTGCCAGCAGTTTCTTCTCCCAGCCCTGCCCCATAATTGATGATGAACAAATAAGATGGCTTCTTTCGTTTCGAAATGCGGAAAATCATCTTTCCATGAAAATCACCTGCACACGGATAGAGGGAAGAGGGGGGAGGGACCGTCTCCCATGGGCTCGCCCGCTCGCCGTTCGAACGATAATGCAATTCCATTCAGCCATGCGAGACAGCCAATCCATCCAATTCGCAACACTCTCACATTCGCCTGCACACACACACACACACACACATACACACACACACGCACATTCATTCATCAGTATGCAGGCGAGAGAGAAAGGCTTTCTTTCTCCAGCTGCTTCCCATTCCATCTTCTGGCCAGGCACATATCGCACGAAAAGTTATAACTTTTTGCCATTACATGGCCCAGGCTTTGGATATTTTTTGGCAGAAAATGCATTTTCTGGACTGGCCACTGGCAGGGGGTTGGGCTGAGGGTTGGGCTGGGGCTTGGGCTGTGGGTTGGGCTTGGGCTTGTGCTTCTTGGGGTTGCTCGATTCTCTCAAACAGTTGGGCTTAAAGGACATGCCAAGAAGTTCAAGAATGCCTTGTTTTAAATTGAGATAAATAAATAAACTTAAATTAAAGTTTTATTGTCTGTGTTCAATGATTTTTACATGGAATTTCCATCGATTCCAATTTGGAAATTCAGCAATTTTGCCATCGCCAAGTAGCCACAAGTCGAATCTACGTATCCACCTGCCTATTTTGGCCAGTAATTGTTATTTATTGTGCCAAGTGCAAAGCCATCTTCCCATCCATCTGCAAGTTCCATCTGTTTCGTTTATTGTCTGTCAGTTAACTGCCATTTGCCGTTTGCCGTTTGCTGATTTCTGTCCATGTCCATGTCCTTGTCCATCCATTTTTGCTCTCCATTTTCCATTCCGCACATCCTGCGGCATTCCTGCCCCATCGCATCATTAGCGCCATCGTTTTAAAATATTATTAATACTTAATGGTCTGCCCATAAATGAGTGTGTATGTGTGTGTGTATGTGTGTGTGTATGCATCATGCATTGAACAATTTATGGCGCGGGCCAAATGAATTTCCTGCCGGCCAGCCAGCAGCAGGACGAGGACGAGGAGATCCCCGAGAGCCCCAACACGTAAAAGAAGAAAAGCAGCAGCAGCAGCGGCAGCGGAAAACGGAAAATTTGCCCCACACTGCAGTGTGCCCAGGGGGTGCAGCAGGGGTGCAGCAACTAACAATACAGAAAATAATGCAACAAAAAGAAGGGGCAGAGCTGGGGTTTGGCTTCAAAGTGGGGAAGTGGAAGTACAAGTCGAGCCAAGAGCCACCGTGCCACCGAGCCACCGAGCCACCGTGCCACCGAGCCAAAGTGTAAAGAGTAAAGAGTATTTTTTGCCAGACGACGTTCGTCAACGTCAAACGCCGATCGATAAAATATGCTTGCATGTGAATTATTTTAATGAGTTCCGTTTCGTTGGAAAAGAAAAATATGAACGATAAACTAAATACATCCCTGATGGGGGGGGAGAGGGGAGGAGGAAAACTCCATTCCGTCAACACAATGGCAAAATCCAAAAGAAAATAAAGCAAAACAAAACAAGACCAGACCAGACCAGACCATGGCATACCATAGCCAAACCGGACGCGTACCATCAGGAGGACACTTAAGGAGGTTTCGAAGGAGCTCTGGGTCTGTGTCTGGGTCTGGGCCTGGCAGTTGGCTGGCAAATAAACTTTGAACCGAAAGGTGCTGGCAATACGAAGAGGAGGTCATAATACGAGTCAGAGTCATACCCGGCAAGGCATTCCAAGATCCAATGAAAATTAAAGGATAAAAGTTTCCTGTTCTTCATAATTGAATGACTTTCATGCTGAATGCTGTTGTTGCCCCTTACCCAGTGCTACCCTTTACTGTTCCTAGACCAAGTCGAGCTCCGACTAGAGTGGATTTCCTGCGACTGGAGAATGCAATTGGCGAACACTTTCCATCCACGGGGTATCGCTTGGCCCAACCTCCGCAACAAATGTTATCCCTGCCACTCCCTCAAGTTCGAATCGGTTTTTGCCGACTTTTGTTGTCTCAATCAGATAGCAGAGTGAAAGCAGGGGAGGAGCAGGAGGAGAAAGAGGAGAAAAGTTGTCAATTGAGGGGAAAAAAAAGCGAAGCGTCGTCGTTGATGCCAAAACGAGTCGGCGACAAACTGTGTAATACCGAAGCGACGGGGGAAGAGCCAGAAAGGGGGGAGAATAGAATACCGGAAGCAAAGCATAGAAGGTGAAAAATGCAATAACTGTTAAGTCATTTCTCTGCCAGAAGCAGCCACCCACAAAGGGGAGACGGAGACGTAGCACAAGGAGCAAAAGAGGAGCAACAAAGAAGAAGAAGAAGCGGCCAACTCCACTAGACCGTTATAAATAACGTTTAATTGCAGCAGAATGCCAATTTGGAAGCAGCTTTCAGTAGTGGCTGTGCGGCTCCGCTCCTCCCAAGACAGCAGCAGCAGCTCCTCCTTGGCCTTCCTTGGCCTCCTTCGTCCTTCCCTCCTGCCTTTTTCGGGCATTATGAGTAGTTAATTTACAACAAAGTTGTTAACTGCTACGACGGGATGTCGCTGGCCCCAGCTGGTGCTCCTCCTCCTCCCTTGGTGCTGCTCCTCCCTTGGTGCTGCTCCACCCTGACGCTGCTCCTCCCTTGGTCCTCCTCTCTAGTCATTTTCCAGTGCGCTTAGCCTGAATTGCCCAATTTTAAATTAACAAATTCCATTTCAACATTTTAATTAGGTTTAAAATTTTCATGTGCTGCCTTATTTTGGGCATTTGGGCGTTGCAGCAGCGGCCCCCCAGCACCAGCAGCACCAGCAGCAGCAGCGAAACGTTAGCGATTTCCTCTAGCAGGCCAGGCAGCTTGCGTATTAATATGCGCCATTTCCGTTTCCGATTAGCATAGCGCGGAGCAGAGTCCTAGCGGAAGGAGCAGCGAGGCAGCAGCAGCGAGGCAGCAGCTGGTGTACCTCCCCACAACAGCAGGAAATGGCGGAAAACTGTGTGCAAACTTGGGCTATGGCTCGGCATGGAGCGGCATGGAGCGGCATGGCGCCTTTCCTCTGTAGAGCAAAAAGTGTATTTCATTTTATTTTAATTTTCATCATCATTGCCCCGAAACTAGCACAGAGGCGCTACAGCAACGGCAACGGCAACAAGAACAAAAACACCATTGACCAGTGCAAAATGTCTCGCATTTAACATCCAAGACAATAAAAATAACAAGTGGAAAGTAGAAAGCAGAAAGTTGCGCGGGCTAAGCCCCAACAAAGCGACTAGCAAATGCCCTGCACAGGCACATCATTTGATAAATCAGAAAATTATCAAGATCTGAAGTCTAGAGGGAAGACAGGAGGCAGGGGGCACGTTTTAGTTTAGCAATTAATTAATTTTTAGATAGATATCTTTTTAAGGAGAGTTTTATACATTATCCAAACTTTATTTATATATTTATTAAATGTCAATAAATAGTTCAAAGTATTAGCTATGGCTAATGGAGGCCTTAGACGGTTTAGAGTTTCACTTTTTATATGTAAATAATATAAATAATAATGTAAATATTTGTTGAGAATATTCACAGTTTAGGTGCAGGATTTTTGAGTGTTTTACGAACTAAAGGATGATTTATTCGATCCAAAATCAGGCATAAATAAACCTTCCCCAAAACTAGTGCACATGGAGGAGTGCCATGGATGAGATACAATATCTATCGTTGCCTGGACATGCCTGTCCCCTTGAACATTTAACCTGGCCGAGTCACTGGCTTATAGGGTATTTTTTAGGGCTTCTCGCGCTTTCTGTTTGTTTCGAAAGCTACAGTTAATTTGGTGCTTCACATTTTAATGCCAGGCAGGGAATGGGACTTGGGCTGAGGATGGTTCTTGTGCTGGTTCCGAGGGAGGGGGGGCTGGGGGGCCAGTGCCAAAAGCGGGGCAATGGGCAAACAAAAAACAGTAGCAGTGGCAGGCAGGCGGGCGGGCAGGCAGGCGGGCGAGAATGTGCTCCAAGTACGCAGAGTAAGAGCAAAAACAAGGCAGTAACAGTAACAGTAACGGTAACAGTGGCAGTAACAGTAAGAGGCAAACAAGGAGCATGTTTCAAAATGGTGGCGGGGCCACCAGCGCAAGGACTTGGCGTGGCTATGGCTTTGGCTCTGGGCGCCATTTTATGGTCGGACAAAGGCACCCAAGCGTCGCCCGTCGCCCGTCGCCGTAGTGCTGCCCCCCTCTCTCTCTCTCTGAACCTCCCTGCTGCCCTAGCTGTTGCCCCTCTGCTAGCTGCCCTTCCCCTTATTGGCCTCGCTTTGCCTTCCTTTCCTTTTGCGGCTTAGCGTCTTAGCCGGAGCTCTTTTGCATAAAATTCTCAAAGTACGCATACGCAGCGTTGTATTTACAGTTATACTGAGCATTTTATTTCCGGCAGCATTCCGGCGGCCCATTTTTTCGCTTCGAATTTGCATTTGACGCTGCTGTTGGCCATTTCCATTGGCCTGGCCCTGGCCCATTGCTGTTGTTGTTGCTGTTGCCATTGCCTCTGGTGTGCTTGTTTTGCTTTTCGGTTTATGGTTATAGATTTTATGGCTCTTGAGCTGTTATTATTTAAGGCAACAAATATTTTCAGCTTAATTAAACTTAAGAATCGTCAAACACCCCGAGAGAGCGAGAGAGAGAGAGAGAGAGAGAGCAAGAGCCCACCCACCACTCCCACCCGGACGAGGCATCTGCTTTTGCGTCGCCTTAAACTGCATTCCCATAAATTTGCCAGCATAAAATTTACGTTTAATGCCGCAAAGTACGCAACACTCCCCCCTCTCTCTCTCTCTCTGTGCCCCTGGCGCCTCTCACCATTTAATACGACAAGAAATACATCACACAAAAGGCCGTAGCCGTAGCTGTAGCCGTAGCTGTAGCCGTGGCCGTGCCTTCAATTTATGTGCCGTAGGCAACAAAAATTTATTGTCAACTGATAAGCAGGACGAAGCAAAAGTTTCCCAAAGGCGAAAAACACTCGAACAAAAAAAAAATCAAAAAAAAAAAGGTTCCCAAGTTGTGGGGAGGGGCGGCGGCGAGCGGGGGGAGGTCATGTCATGGAGGGCATGGGCATGGGTATGCCTACCCTTTTTTTTTTGGTAGATTATTGCCCATTGGCAGCGGCCAAGAACAAGACCTTTGTGATCGGAAAAAGATTTCAAATTACATATGTACATATGTAAACTGATGTATGTATATAACCGATATGGCGATATGGCACTGCGGTTCAACGATTCGAAATGAGTTTCCTTTTCATATTTTTTAAGCATTTCCCTGTTTACAGTTACGAATTATATTTAGTTTTTGCTATTCATTGGATTTTTTGTATGCCATTTATCAGTTGCCATGGCATACCCTTAATTGTCGGGAGTACCCTCAACGCCCGAAGCCCGAGGTACCCTCGACTGGTTCATCAGTTTATTGATTTTGCATTCGGCACATAAACTCCAAACCTTTCGGTTTATGGCTGGCGGGGAGGCTGCGGGGAGGGCTGCCTGTGAAGGTTTTCTTTTCCTCTTTTTTTTTTTAGTTTTTTTCACAATTTTTTTTTTATGCAAATACATAAAAAGTGTCATGATTGCGGTATTTGTTTGTCTGGGCCAGCCTCGGCCCTTGAGCAGACTCTCTCCCACTCTCCCACTCTCTTTCTCTGTTTGCCCCTCCCCCTCCCTCTGCAATGCTGCCCCCAGGGGAGTCTCTGTAGTTTTCATTTATTCGGATTCGGCTGGAGCTGAGGCTGAAGCTGTTTTTTTGAGGAAAAACATAGTCTGCTGGCAGATAGATGGGGTGCGGGGGGGAGTGGCTTTTGCCTGCCCCTGAATTCTTTTAAATTTAAATTCCTCAAAAGCTTTCAATACTCCTCGGTTATATTATTAATTTTGTCCCCACATACGAGAGCAGGAGTACCCCTACTTGTACTCGTCCTCGCACTCGCATCATTTTTCATATTTTTCTTCTCATTTTCAATTTTTGCCTGCCATAAAATATTCTCACACGCTTCCGAAACTACTCCCAAATGGGGAATGATGATGAGGGGCAGGAGAGTCGCGAAGGGATGCCCTGGCTATGCCAGGGGATGGTTGCTGTTGGGTGGGGGGTGGGTGGGTTAGGTTGGGAGGCATCTCCTTGCCTTGTCAACTGGGTTGAAAAATAGATTTTTACGGGCTTAGTTGCGCATCGTCAGCCACGTTGACTACAACGGGAGCCGAGCCGTGCAGAGCAGAGCAGAGCATCGCATGGCATCGCATGGCATCGCATGGCCATGGGTGTGGATCTCTCTCTCTCTCTCTCTGTGTCTCTGTGTCTCTCTCCCTTTCGGGCCTGGTAAATCCCGCGGGGCGTTCCCTTTGTGTCTCACTCGCGTCATTTAAAAGACATTTGCCTGTCATTTTATGCCGTGTTTGGCACAGTTTTCCCCATCCCCTCGCACCCCCCAGCCTCCCTTCATTCGTTGCTGCTGCTCCTCATCCATCGCAAAAGTTTTTCGCTTGCCAAACAGTTGGAAAAGCTCCCTCCCACCCCTCTGTACGCCCTGCTAGCTGCTGGCTGGTGGCTGCTGGCTGGTGGGGTAAACCATTAGTTTGACATTGGCAACACATTGCCAATACATTTGTAGCAGCTGCAGCAGCAGCAAAAAAAAACCTATGCTAATGATCAATCTCTGCCGAAGGAGGAAACCATTCCGCATGCATTTATGGCCTTGATGGGAGGGAGGAGTGGCATGGGCATGGGCATGGGCAGGGGCTGTGCCCTGTTGTTGCCCTGAAACTGGTTTAATTATAATTTCAATTGCAAAAAGGGACAGTACAGTGCAGTACGGGACAGTAGAGCAACTGCTGATGGCCGTTGCTGATTCTCTGTTAATTTTCACAATCGAATTTCATAGAATTTGAGTTTAATTACACGCCCAATGGCATCCCTGGAAAAATGCAAAAGCCTCTTTGTTGCTATGGCAAAATAAGAGAATTAAATTTATTAAAACCCATCTGTGTAATGCCATGCAAAACTTGGGCTCCCCCTCTTGGCCTGGCTGCTGGCTCCCTGCCACCTAACTCCTGATTCCTGGCTGAGGGTTGCGTTGCAGTTGCATCAGGCGTATATAAGAGGGAGCCGCATAATCCAGGATCCAGAATCCGGGATACAGGCTACAGGATACAGGAGGGGTGGGCTTTTGGAGCTTTGTTCTGGCTGCAATGAACGCGAAATGCACGCAGCTAAAACTTCAAAAAGCACAACCCTGCAGCTCCCTTCGGGGGGGGGAGCAGAACAAGGGCTAAGGCTACGGCGTATAGGCGGGGGGTTCTATGGGAATGGAATCCATAGCACATAACAGTAAAACTTTCTGTGCAATTGGCATTAGCATGAGTGGCCGAGCATGCTGCCTGCTCCTGCCTGCTGCCTGCTGCTGCTGCGTATACGCAATAATTTTATTATACAAAAGAAAAACGAAGGAAAATCTGGTATTTAAGCCTCTGCTCTGCAATTCATTTGAAGGACTTTCCTTTCTAGCGATTTTCTTACATGCAAAACATTTGTTTTGTTTTTATTCAGATTTAATTTAAAGCCATGCCTTCAAACTCTTTTTTATCTCGATTCTTAGATCTGTAGGCGGTTCATATATTTTGATAATTTATGCGGCTCAAAGCCAAAGACTGAGCGAAGCGAGTGAGCCGAGGGTCGGCCTGGTTGGCTTTTGATTGGCATGCTCTGGCAGACAACTTTGGAGCAACTCTGAAGGGTTTTCGGCATACAACCGGAACTTGTTTCAAAGAATCTCTTCGCTCACAAGCTGAAAATCTAGAAAAGAACTCGACTTTTCTAACATCCTGCCTCTAGAATGTTGGTGTATGTACATATGTACATATGCTATGTACACATACATAGTATGTACGTATAGTGGAGTGTGTGTGCTTTCGCTTGGCCCGCTTTTCATGCCATCTGCGAATGTGTGGCAAGTTTTCACTTACGCAGTTCTGCTCTCTTGCTGGACAGGAGGGGAGGCAGGGGCAGGGGCAGGGGCAGTGGCAGGGGCGAACCCTACAATGTACAATGCAATTTTCATGGAATGCTCTCTGGCGCTGCTGCTGCTTCTTATTCCCATGTTTTTTATGCATAAATATTTCTGAATTTTTCGCTTATTTTTTTAAGTGCATAATGGTTGTTGCTCCTCCTCTTTTTCCTTTCTATTTTTTACTGTTATGAGCGTTTAAGCAAAACGTCGCAGCAGCGCTGAAAAAAGCGCCGAATGAGCGAAGGTTCGTTGGGTAAGCATACAATTTTTATCAACCCGCGGACGCGGGGCAGCGGTGAGTGTGGGGGGGAAGCTCAACCCCCCCACCCTCGACGAACGCAAATTGGCACAAAAAAACAAAAAAAAACATAATTTATTTGCCCTTGTTGTTGCTTTTTGTGAGCTTCTTGCTGTAGTTGCTATTTGGCAGACATTTTTTCCCCTGTTGTTTTGTCTGGCGACGGCGCTTGCTAAATGAACCGAAGCGGGCAACAAAAAGAAATTATCAAAAAAAAAAAAGGAACACACGCACAAAAGAAAAAGCAAAAGCAAGGACTAGCCGACAAAGAAATAAAACAAATTTTCAAAAGAGAAAGTCCAGGCTGACTGGCACGCCGACTCGGAGAATGCTTTTCCACCAGCAGCGGCCAAAGCGTGCACGAACGTGCATGTTCAGACATGAACACACTAGATATAGGAGAAGAAATGATCTGTCAACTCCTAAACACACGCGACATTCCAAAGTGAAGGGCAGCAAGCAATCAAAACCCTCATTTAGTCCAAAAATACTGATGCTTGCCACTCGCAGTACCGATGCACCCGTTCCCTCATTGGAAAATTACATATAAGGCCCGCTCTTTCGGAAATAAAGTTACAATGAATTCAACATTTGGCTCACAAGTGTCTAAACTTTTCTTTTAAGGTCAAAAAATTAAAATTGAAACATGGAAAATTGTCGAAATAATTAGGAATTTTTGCATAAATACAAAATACATGAAGTTTCAGATAATTAAATGGTTAAACAATTAAAAACAATGTTTAGAAATAATTATCCCATTGAGTTTTCCAGGCAACCCCACTGTTTGTTAGAGTATTTTTCATTTAAAAGCAAAGTTCTGCAAAAGTTTGTGCATTAAAAAATTGTTTCAGCACTTGCCGCACATGGTGTCACAACAGCAGTAGCAGTAGCAGCAACAGCAGCAACAAAAGAAAAAGTGGCAGCAGCAACAACTAGAAAAAACAGTGTCAACACATGACCAAACACTTCAGACCACAAAAATGATAGCCTTTTAGGCGGTTTCTTGTCATGGGTTATGGGTCATGAGTCGTGGGTGGTGGAGGACACCCACAGCCACGCTCTCTCTCTCTCGATTCTGAGGCACTAATTTTCATATTTTGTTGCCATTAAAATCCTCAAACTGCAGCAGCAGAGACCAATGCGGCAGCCAGAGTGCGGCAGGCAGCCTGGAATTATCTTATGGGGACACTAAAAAGTTATTCAACAGGAATTTATTTATCATGCAAAACCGAGCGATGGGCGAAAACCGAGGGGATGGGCGATGGGAGATGGGATGACAGTCTGACAGTCAGTCGCACAGTCTGTGATTGAAGTTGCGCGGTAATACAGGATACTGGAGACAATGTGCAAAAGGGAAGGGATGGGTTGGGGTGTCCCCAGGCCCCGCAAACCGACAATTGTTGAAATGTAGAGCATTTGGGCCCTCAAACTCCACTCTTTCTGTCCACACCCTCCCTCCGTACCTCCCTCCCTCTCTTCCTCCCGCTCTCTGCTGAAAGTAAAAGCTGCACACATATTGCACACGCCAAACGGGAATGCTGGAGATGGGTGGATGGTGGGTGGGTGGGTGGTGGCTGCTCCTCCTTCAGTAGACAGTAGAATTTTTACTACGAAATTGAAGTCGTTCCGGCTGTCAGAGTGGTGGGATGGGGGGGGACTGGGGTGTTTAAATTGAAACCCAGAAACAACAAAAAGCAACTAAAAAAAAATGGAAGCAAAACAGGAATATTTAATGCGTTATGCAAAAACTGCGTTCCTGGTTTGCTGGGGTGCGGCAGAGATGGGGAGAGATGGCCAGTGAGAGGTTTGAGAGAAAGTGCGAAAGTGCACAAGGGATCAGGAGGGTGCAGAGGGGAGAGAAGGGAATACTATGCTATAGAGTAGATCTGCCAACAGCGACAGCAATACATTTAAAATAACAGCAGTTCAGTGTAACATTCGAGATGGAGGAGAGCGGCAAAGAGAGCACAGAAGAGCAGCAAAGAGCAGGGGGGGTGTAACGTGCAATGGGAACCGAATGAAGCGAGTGACACGGAGATCGAGGGTGGCCGGTAGAGTGTGTGTGTGTCGTGCCAGGACACTAATGAACATCAACGTCCATGTGGGCCATGGGAATTTTTCGATTATTTCCACTCCCCCTCGCTCCCCTCCCCCCTCCCGCTTCACTTTGGATAATCTGTCTGATGCTCAGAAGGAGAGAGGGGCCCAGGGCTATTCTCAATGGAAACGTTTTGAGCGGCCCTCGCTTATTGTGGCATAAGCTGCCATGGTTTCAGCAGTGCTATCACTCACTCTCCCCACCCCACCGCTCCTCTCCACCCGATGGCTTATCCTCCCCCTCCCATCAGCAGCAGCAGCAACAGCAGCACTCTCTGAGGAGCTCTGCAGCCACCCAGCCGACCCCCTGCACCGCTCCATCGCTTCGCCAGCACTCACCTTATCTCTGTCTCACTTTTGCCTGCTCCCTCCCTTCCCACCTCCCCCCTCGTCGTCATTCTGCTGCCATTCTGCTGCTGCTGCTGCCAAAAGCTGCCTCTGGTTTGGCGAGGGGCGAAAAATGGTGGAAAAGCAAAGATGTGCTGCTGCTGCTGCTGCAACTGGAACTGTAGCTCCGTTGCATTTTTATCAGGAACTGCATTCTGCTCTCTCTCTCCCTCTCTCTTTCTCTCTCTCTCTCTCTCTGAGGGATGCATAAATATTGCTCATGCGAAATTGGAAATAACTGATGGATGCCGTCAAAAAATGGTGCTGCCATAACGCTGACTTCCCCCCAACCACCCGCATTCCCCAGCACCCGCATCCCTTAAGCCCCAACCATCTCTCCATAGCGACATTTTCCGAAAAAGGGAGAACAAACAAAAACAAAAGGCATGGCGGCAAGTGGCATGTTTTTACATTCCTAGGACATTTATAAACCGATCTATAAAAAAAAATGCACCCTGCATTGCTACACTACCCCACCCCTTGCATTCCAGAAGCTGCTACCATTTGCCTGTTGCAACAGCATGTGCGGGTGCCGGGGGGGGCACTTTACGGCCGCCCATTTGACAGGACCAGGCACATACACACGCACACAGCCACTCACACACACGCTTGCGCATTTTTAATTAATTTCATGCAATTTGTAAAAGCACAAGAGAGAGAGTGGGAGAGAGAGAGTGGGAGAGAGAGAGTGGGAGAGAGAGTGGGAGATGGGGGATCGCTTTTCTGCTCTGTTCAGTTTGCGCGACGGTTAAGCCGTTAAGTGCATTTTTCATGCGAGCCGCGAATAAAATTCTATTACATTTTAATTTTAAATAACAAAAACAACACCCCCCGCCCCGCCAACCCAACACAGAGGGGGAGAGGGGAGCATGCAGCATGGACCCTGCCTGGTGTCCATGTAATTCGATTAAACATTTAGATTAATTATATTTATCGATAGCCATTTTAATAGCGGGCTAAATCTCCGTCATTTTCAAATCAATCATGACTAGAAAATTATACTCGCTTTTTTGTAACCCCCCCAAACCCTCCACCCACATCCCCTCCCTGCCCATCCCCATCAACCATAGAACTATCAATTAGGTTAATGGGAAGCTTATGTGTGCGCGGGGGGGTCCACGACCGCTAATGAAAGGAGATTAAAGCTGGAATAAATTGCAATTTGATAACACGCTTCTAGCCCCCCTCCCCTCCGCCCCCACACCCATACATGTGTGCACATATGTACATGCGATTATGGATGGATTTATTCTGTGCTGCCGATAAAAAAAAGAGGAAAGTAAAAGCTTGGAAATAGCGACACATTATAATCTTGTATAACTATTTATTTATTTTAGTTTATTGTTATATTAATTATTCATTCAGGAAACCCATAGCTCTTCTCCTGCTAGGATTCATAATTTCCACCCCAATGTGCATCGGTTGTCCTCAGACCTTAAAAGAAACGTCGGGCCTTACAATGAGGGAACGGGTGCATCGGTACTGCGAGTGGCCAACTGATTGCCTGCAAGCTTCAGTATTTTTGGACTTAATTGGGGTCTTGATTTCTTACTGCTTACTTGGGATGAATTGACAGATCATTTCTCCTGTTTTGTGTTTATCTCTGTGAATATGAAATCTGAAGACCTTCTACTTCAAGTACCATAATGTGTTCATGTTTGCACAAAAACTAATCATTTTCTCCTTCTAGGATGGAGCATTTCCACCCCACTGTGCATTGCTGGACTTTTTTTAAAAATAATTTTTTATTTATAACAAAAGTTCGTTTCAAATAAAACAACTTTCAATTTAATTATTTTGTTTCTTCTTCGAGGATTGGCAGATATTTTCATCAAGAAACGTACATATATACACGTGTGTGTGTATGTATTGTATGTGGATAGGTATGTGTGTTGAAAATATTTACATATTCTCGGGTAAGGCCTCAAAACTTTTGATAAAGCATCAGCATCAGAGCCCAGAAATGACATTGATGAATCTCCTTGCGAAAAAAGGCTCTCAAAAACCCATAAATAACTTTCGGGCCGAGTTCAACTTTGCCCTTGGAGGCATCGCGTCGCATAGTCGATCCATAAAAATAAAGTCCGCAGCTGCATTGATATATATGTATGCATATATATTGGAATATCGGAATATTATGGAGGCAAACTTCATTAACGGCTCGAAAACCATTTTTAGCAGTGATTTTTCCAGGACAAAAAAATACTAAAAAATTATGTACACTTTTGTGTAAGCTAAAAAATTGTTTACGAGTAAATAGCACCAATTCTGGGCAATATTAGGGCAAAAAAGGAGTGGCAGATGGGGGGAGGGCGAAGGACGAAGGACGAAGGCGAGAGAAAACAAATTTTAATTCCAGCAAAACACTCGACACTCGCTTCCTGCTGCTCCCAGTGCTTGCCCCTGCCGCTTGCCGCTTGCCCCTTGCCACTCCATCCCACACAGATTTATCTCGCTTAATTTACCGTTATTTGGGCATCAGCTTTGCAACAATGCAAAAACGAGAGAGCGACAGAGAGAGAGAGAGACAGAGAAGGGAAACACGAAAACGAAATAAAAATAAACCTTCGCATGGCCCATAAAATTTCATTAGCGTCATATTTTCAAATAATTTTCTTATTTTTTCTTTTTTTTTTTGTGCCTTTACGCTTTATTTGTGGGCCGCACAAGTAGAGGAAGGGAGAGGGAGAGACAGTAGGAGAGAGCAAGACGGAGATAGGGATACGGATACGGTGTGTTCCTACAGGTCCTTGCCTTGCCTTGCCTTTCCTTTCCTGTCCCTCTCCTCCCGCTTGGCTGTTCGGCTGTTGCGGCTGACTGGTCTCTGGAGAAGTTTGCCACCTAACGAAGGTATAATCATAATTTGAAATTGCTCATTCGAATCTTAGATTGGATTAAGTGCGAATTAGGACATCAATAAGCAGTGTGGAAAGGAGGGAGGACCGTAAGATGTCACGCAACATTGACAACAACTCCACTGCCACATCCCCCCTCCGCCCCGTCTCTATCCTGAACAATAGGATCAAAGTGGGATTTGCTAGGAGTTAGAAACGGGGAAGAGGTAAGCGGTGAGCGGCAGGAGGTTAGAGCCGGGGAAGAGGCAGGGTAGGGCCAGGATAGAGCCAAGGAAGAGCCACGGAAGAGCTGGCAACAGCCTGGTGTAGGTGTAGATGTAGGTGTAGGATAGGTAGGTGCAAATGTGCCAAAAGTGTTTTGCGGAGGTGCTCAAGCGGACAACTTAATGTGCATTGACTGTCGCCCGACGAAACTATGAAGGCATTAAATCGTCTGAGACAAACACCCCACAAAATCGTTGGGGGCCTATCTCTTGGGGGCTAATCTCAGTAGGAACATGTGTAAATTCCATTTCGATTTGGGTTTCCCCTTGAGTTTTCAATATACCACGAAGAGCATTCGATCTTCGTTGATCGCTGGGCTACCATATCCCATAGATGGGATCCCATCTCATCCACTCATCTGAAAGCGTTACCAGCTTAGTGACAACTTCCAGGGCTTTCTCCAGAGAGAAAGAGAGAGAGAGAGTGGCAAATGTTGTGTAACTTTTTTAGCTCATCAAACTGGAAACATTTGGACACAAGCCACTGGCTAGCTGGCCAGCCGGCCAGCATCCTGGCTGTAGCAGGAGTGCAACGACAAAGGGAACCAACACGCACTTTGGACGCACAGGACGACAGCAGGACGACAGCAGGCGAGAGCAGTGAAAGAAGCCTTTAGGGCTGGACAATATGCAGAGGATGCTTCTGTTGTTGCAAACTAACAAATTATCCTCGAGGAGAGCAGAGCAGAGCAGAGCAGGGCCGATCCCATCCGAGTGTGAGAACTGTGCGTGTGCATCACTTAGAAATCCTATGTCGCTGCTGCACCAAAGGGGGGGACGGTAGGGGTACTGTGTGATGCCATCTCAAGCATGCGGTGAACACACAGCAACAATATAGGGACAGCCCTCCCTGCCACCACCTCCTTCTCCTCCTCCTCTAGCTGCTGCTGCTGTTGCTGTTGTTGTTGCTGGGGAAATTAGTAACAATCCCCAGCAATTTCCGGTACGAGTAGCTCAAAATTATTAAAACTTTCAGTCCGTTTGGTCTGCAATCCCTCCCCGCCCCTCACTCCCCACACTCTATCGAAACGTTTGGATGGACTGTTAAATAGAGGATAAAAGTGACTTATGTTCGAGTGGTAGAATGAGAGGAGATAAAACTTTGGGCCTCCTGCCAATCCCCAATCCCCAATCCCCTGCAGGTATATGACATGAAACGGAAGTCGTGTCGTCCAAAAGAAAGTTGCAATATTGTCTGTAAGTGGGGACCGGGCCGGGCCGGGCCAGAGAGAACTGAGAACTGAGCGTTTGACAAGAGCTTTCCCAGTGCTCAGACCGGGGTCGAGGTCGAGACCGAAGTCGGGGTTAACACCGGGGGCAGCCTTTGAGAGGCAGCTTTAGAATTGTTTGTTCCTGTCATTCAAGGCAAAAAGAACTTCGTTAAGTTCAATATTTGTGGAAAGCTGAATTGATCATTTCTGAAATGGTATAAACCAAAGGTTTACCCGATATTTTAGCTATATTTTACCACCAAAAGACAATTCTCTTTTGCTTTAATGCACCACAGGCACCCCCCACCCTCAATCCCCGCTCTCTCTTTTGGTTTACCCAAGGCTTAGTCCTGATTTAATCTTCATTCAAAAGTTTATTTATTAGAAAATAGCTGAACAACTTATTATCTAACCGAACCGAACCGAAGCACCGTTGGAGTATATGAAAAGCAGAGGCAGAGCAGAAGCAGAGGCAGAGCAGAAGCAGAGACTGTATCTGCATGCAGATTTAAGACTGTTGTGCCTGTCTGTGTGTCTGTGTGCCTGTCTGTGTGCCTCTGTGTGTGTGTTTTCAACCTTAAATGAAGTAGAAATTTTCTTTATCCTCTCTGCCTCTGCCACTGCCTCTGCTGCTGCTTCTGCTGCTGCTCTTCAACGACTTTCTCTCTGTATCTCTGCCATAAAATTACGCGCATCGTTAGTTGACGATTTGCACCGGACAGTGGACACCAGAGACAGCGGACAGCGGACAGTGGACACAGCGGATAACAGACTTTGGACATCGGACAATGGACAATGGACTCTGAGGGGGACAAGGGCCAAAAGGGAGACCTGTGAGACCTATGAGGCGTGAGGCCAATGCAAATGAATGGACTTTCCGAAAATGGGAAAATGGCAAATGCTTCTGTTCGGGAAAATGGGGAAAATTCTCAAAATCCTGAGCAGCAAAATTACGTAAATTTCTCTCTTGTCTTCTCAAGTCATTTAATTTATTAAGTTGAGAGCGCAAGTCGAGGGGCAAGTCGAGGGGCAAGAGCAAGAGAATGTCGAGAGGCAAACAATCTTGTCCCGGTGTCAAGGGCGTGGCGGGCGTCCACCACTCCCCCCGAGGAAAATAAAACTAGAGCAAAGCCTTAAATTGCCAAACCGCACTCCCTCCGCCTCCGCCTACCCTCTCCGCTCTCCCCTCTCCCATCTCCTGGGCTCTTGTCTGGGACGCTGTAATGAATTCAATGATTTTATTGACTTTTGTTTGTAATTTATTAGTGAGAAAGGCAAAGCGAAAGAGCAAAAGACCGAATGACCGAAAGACCAAAAGAGGGAGTGCGAGTGTGAGCGAGTGTCCTTCTCTTTCTCTCTGTCTCTCTCTTTTTATTTGTTGTTTGTTTTATTTCCCCCGCATTTTTACCACATTATTTGAAGTCGTCGATTTTTCAAGCAACGAAATTAATTAACTCCAGAGACAGAGACATATCGACAAAGCAGATGGACCACCCCCCACGCCCACGCCCACCCCTAAATCTTAATTTCTCGCTGCATTCGATGGCCTGTGACCTTGACCCCCCGTCCCGTACTTCACATTTCATTCATATTCATTCAAAGATTTCGATTTGCCGATGAAATAACTTAATTAAAACAAATAAATCTGATTGCAATTCTTGCAACATTCGAAAGGGATGAAACCCCGCCAAGAGTGGGGGCTGGTGCGGAGGTGGGGTATTTCTTTGATGGATATTTATGTATATAAATGTATGTTTATTGTATTAATATCAAAAAGGTCCAGGAAATCAAAGAGATATTTGCAATTAAAAGGAGTTCAAAGGCAACAGTTTTTCTTTCATTTCTTTTCATTTTTTTACAGGAAAATCCCCATACAAATATTTGACCAAGAGACAGGGTAAGTCTCCCCCTCCTACTCCCCTCCCTGGAGTCTAAGCTTAACCAATTATTTCGCTGGCAAACCATTTGGGAGTCATCCATCAAGCTTCAAGCCATCTTCTTTCAGCTGTAAGTAAAGACAACAGAGAGAGAGTTGTACCTGAGGGGGTGGAGGAGGGTGGTAGGGGATGGGGGTGTCGATTTATTGAGCTACTCGAAATGCACTCAGCTTAACCGCAAATACCGACAGAAAGTCGTCTCGCGTTTATCGCGCAAAAATTGCATGCAAATGGATATTGATATCGGGGCCGCAGCAGAGACTTTGCGAAGCTAAGAAATGGCTTAACCAACCCCACACTTGACGCTTTGGCACCTGGACAATTTGTACGGCAAGTGAACAGCAGAAGCAGCAAAAGCAACAGCAGGAAGCCAAGTAAGGGTGCAAACAACGCGGAAAGGAAACCAGGGATTCCAGAGGGAGTCAGAGAGTGTTAAAGGTAAATCGGTGGCATTCATGCACATTTTTCAAACAGTCACAAGCTCCTGGCATCAATATTGGCGAATTGAGATACAGATACTTGCAATAAACTTGTAATTTGATAGAGACAGCAACAGCAGAGAGCAGAAAAGAGCAGAGCAGAGCAGAGCAGAGACCAAAGCAGAGCAGAGCACAGACATCGAGCAGACGATGAACGTGGCCCGAGAAGACGAGGGACACAAATTGCCATTTGGCGTAAACTGAGAAATGCACTTTTAAGCCATCGTCCTGGTTTGGTCCTGGTTTGGTCCTGGTTTGGTCTTCCCCCCACTCTTCGACTCTCTGGCTTGGCAATACATACATACATACTCGTTTATGTGTATATAGTTTTTGTGGCAGTTTGTCAAGTGCATCCAAAGATTAAGTGAGAGAATCTCCAGAGGAAATCCAAATACACTTGGCAGGAAAAGACAAAAGTCAGCATAAAACTATGTACCAATCGGGTAAAATATATACTTAAATAGGTACTAATACTAATACTAATAACAGTATTAAGTACTAATTGTTTTTTTTTTTTGTTTTTTAAGATTTAATCTGCTTTTTGGTATATATTTTTTATGTTTTATGCAGAAAAATGTTCTATAAAATAACAAATTTAATTTAAAACCTAATTCTTAATTTGGTTTCGATGTTTCATTGGTTTTCAGGCTGTGCAAAATAAAATAAATATTATAGGTTTAGTTTTTCCAGGAGTTGTTTTTGGTTTGTATGAAAATATTCGGAAACATTTCCTTCTGGCAAGCGCACAACCTTCGAATCTTGGAGTAAACGAGCAGGAGATAGACACGAGAGAGTCCTTGGGAAACCCAGTACCCTGGCTGTGTCCAAGGATATGCTGTATGCAACAGACAAGAGTGTCTAGGACTCTATATGTATATCTCCCAAAAGATAGCTTTGAGAACAGATCTAAGGTGTCGCCTCGCATTAGAACTAGACATTGTAGAAATCTTGATTATTTTGGATAGTTTTCTAGGGTATTGTAGGGTAGGATAAGACTAAGCTTACTACAATTTGGCTGTTCTGTTCTCTTCTTTCGTTTTGTATGTTCGTTTTTTAGTCCGAGAGTAACGGAACAGGGAAGAGTGTGTGTGCGTGCTGCTCTAGGAGTATAAACAACAGTTACTTAGCATTAGCGTGTAGCACAACTAAAAGCAAACGCCAGGGCACGTAGTCAAGGTGGAAAATCCCAAAGCGCCGGCAACAAAATAAAAAAAAAAAAACCTAAAATGCCATGCAACCCCCAGAGGGGTGGCGCGAGCGGGGGGGCACAGCACTGAGAGAGAGATTCCTGCCTGTGAGCCTGTGAGATGTACGGTTTATGGTGTACGGCGTACGGCGTAGGGTGTACGGGTATGCGCCTTGCCTCGTCCACATCGTCGTCGTCTCTGCATGTCTAAGTACTAAACCAATAGCAGGAGCAACAACTGGCTGGCACCAGCACCAGCAGCAGCAGCCACTAGCACCTCATGGCACCTCACCTCATCGCCTGCTCTCACCTGCTTCCATCGCCTGCAGGATTGAGTTGACCTCAGCATCGACAGCTGGAGCAACAAGCAGCACTTAACAAATGGTAAAAGCATCAACAAGCTTCCGCATCCGCAACGGAACGCCACGGAGGAGCGCCACGGCAAAGGCAGATAGAATGTCTTAGCTCTTGAAGCGGTGCTCGGTGCTCGCTCGGCTCCTCCTGCTCCTTCTCCTTCTCCTCCACGTCAAGCTCCCTACATATCTATCTCTCAGCCTCACTCACTCTCCCTCTCTCTCTCTCTTTCTTTCTCTCTGCCTGTCCGTCTCTGTCTGTTGTTGTCGAGCGATTATGCCAAGGAGCCCGTTGTCGGTTGTCGGTTGTAGGTTGCAGGTTGTCGGTGGGTACAGTATGCGTACTCATACATACATACATACATACATACATACATACATACATATGTACTTGTGTACATGTGTAGTCGTACAGTTGTATGCCCGGGTTACCTTTGCCGGCACTTGAATCGCTTGGAGCACGTGTAAAGGGTCGGAAGTGTGTGTCGGTATGGGATTGAATCAAGAAGAATGGGGATTTGGCCACTGATGTGTGCTTCTCTATGGGTGTGGCTGTGTGTGTGTGTGTGTGTTTGTGTGTCAGGCGACACAGCCTCGTGAAAGGTGTAAAAAGTAAACATTTTACAGAAAGTGTATAGAGCCAACAGCTGGAAAAATATGACACAAAAATGCAAACTTCAAGAAAAGATAAAAAATTAATTCCCTTGGTTTGGATAGATTATCTAGTTATTATGTCTATCAAATACGAAACGTAAATATAGACCATAATTATATGTACCATATATGTGTGTATGTATGTATGTATATAAAACTCTTTATAATCTCTATCATTCGAAATAAGTCTGATTTTATTCCATCTTTCATTTTTCAAGACATTTTTCGCCCAAGACGAAAAGGGAGTAGTTTTCGCGGTTTGACGATATTTCAATGCCAATAATTTTAGAATGTTAAACATCTCTGCATTTCCCTTAAAAATAGGTTTGATTTTACCCTAAAGATATCTATAATTATATTTATATTATTTTTAATTTAATGATAATTACTTTCGGAAGGGGACAAGTCGGGTATTTCATATACCACTTATAACTACGAAGTTGTTTTATTTTTTCAGGTATTTCTTATGCACATTGTAGATTATTAAATGTTGAAAGTCAATTAAAGATCATCTTTCTTATAAACGATGCCTAGTTTCTTTTCAGAATGGGACTTGGCTTGGGAATGAATCCTACATAAATCTATAAAAATCTTTAGAAAGTATTAAAAGACCATGACCAATCTGTTAATCTGTAAATACATTTCTTTTGATCATGTATTACACCTATAAACCTATAGACAGCTTCACCCTAACTTCATCTCTTGGATATACATATGTATGTATTGTCCGACTTTAATTATACTTTCATAGACATTGTGACCATCCAAGAGTCTTCTGTCACTTCTCAAAGAATTACCAAATCACCTTTTTACTGCTTTTCTCGAAGAGACAGTTTTTCACCAATGTTCTCCGTTTGGGGAACAGTTTTGCGCATAATCCAAAACTAAAACCTGAAAGCCTGTTCCTGATTGCTGATCTAGACATTTCTAAGGAAATTTCCTGAAACCTTTATATCTCCTACAATCGTTTCCAACATAATAATCGCCCATCGATCATATACGATGAACATTCACTGATGTAAAAACGTTCAAAAACCGAATCCGAAAACCTTCTGTGACAAATTTGTTGCCTGGATCCTGGACTCTGTTAATGTTCACTCTAGTAGTAGAAATTTAACAAAATGCAGCTCCCCGTCCCTCCCCCTCTTGCGCCACTTGTTTCCCACTCAACAGCCGCCACGCAACGCCACGCCACTGAACTTTTCATTTAGCATAACAAAAGGCGAAAGCGAAGGCGACGGCGAAGGCTCTGCGATCCGAGGTGGATGCCAGCCCCTGCCCCTGCCCCTACCCCTGACGCAACGGAACTCTTATCTAAGACTTGGGCCAATTCCATTCCGCACTTTACGCCTTTGTTTTGATACGTAATGCATGTTATGGTTTTTCATCATTAATGAGTCGATGAAACTTATGGCAATATTCTCAGGCAATATTTGTACAGGCTTTACATTTCCAGAGGGGGGCGTGGAAGGGGAGTAGCGAGTGCTGTGTGCTGTCTGCTGTCGGCTGTCTGCTGTGTGCGGTGTGTGGTGTGGTGTTTGCTGGAATTTGATGATTTTCTAGGCTGCGTTTTGTGTTATTGTTTGCCAAGTTTTTGCATATTATCAACGGCAGCGACGGCGACGGCGACAGCGACAGCCGAAATGCGTTCATAAAATAATGTAATCTGTTTAAAAACAAACATGTCTTCAGCAATTTCGCGCGACTAGGGACATATTAAAAACGGAAGGCAGGATAGGATACCTTTGGGCGATGCACGACGCTTCTGATACCCTAACCAAGGACATACGATCAGATTTCTCTGAGAGTAAGCAAAACTACAGCCTCTTGATGTTCGATGGACCCCAGCGCACTCGCTTCGCTCTTAGGCCAAGGCCCCTTACTCGCTCGCTTCGCTCTTAGGCCAATCCCAATGCTCGCTCGCTTGTCGTTCGCTCTCGCTGATTTCAAGATCAAACCAGCGAGAGCAAACGATAACC
Source organism: Drosophila azteca (assembly GCA_005876895.1). Lineage (NCBI taxonomy): Eukaryota > Metazoa > Arthropoda > Insecta > Diptera > Drosophilidae > Drosophila > Drosophila azteca. The sequence continues at coordinate 3,547,518 of VCKU01000014.1, read as the reverse complement.
AAAAACTTGTTGATACAATAGAGAGAAAGAATTATAATAAGACATATCATATCACATCCTATGAGACGATTTGATTACATTTTAAAGAATATTTATGCATCTGCTGAGTGGCAAACATCTGGTCGAAATCATAATACCATATTCGAGGGTATCAAAAGAGAGAGTCCTCCGTCTCCCCCAGTGCCGCCACCACATAAAACAACAGGACCAAAGCAGCGACGCCAGCAGGAGCAGAGCAGCAGCAGAGGAGCATAGCATAGCGGTAGCAACGAAAGTAGCGGGTGGCATCAAAGAGCCGTTAACAAGAATAAGTGGGAAAGAAAACGGGGGAATAGGAGCAGTGAAGAAGGAGGAGCAGTGAAAGAAACAGCAAACAAGGCACCGCACTACGCTTACCATTCATTCTCCTCCCATCCCCTCTCCTTCTTGCTCTCCCTCTCCCACCTCCCACGCTGTGGAAACAAATTTTGTGCCAAGATAAGAAAAGACTGAGACGGAGACGGAGACGGAGACTGAGACTGCGACGGCGTCAGTCAGCGATAACAACTTCCACGTTGTCGTTGTCGTTGTCGTTGCCGTAGCTGCAATTTTCAGCGAGTGAAGTTTTTGGGGGAATTCATGATGGAAACTAAAAGTAGAGGCAAGACGGCAAACAGTTGGTCATCTGCCCCAAACCCAAAAGTTGCCATAAATAAAAGTACAAATGTCCCCCAAGTGACAATAGCGGGTGTACACTGTACATGCTACAGTCGAACCTCGACAAAATAAGCGTACATTATAAGGAAAGTTCGAAAATATTGTATAATTATATTGTTTTGAAGTTCGGGACTTTTCCAACACACATTTTTACCTCTGTTATGGAGAAATATTCGCTATAAGGAGAGCAAAATCTACCGAAAATTAAATGATATTGCAGTCGTTATAAGGAAGAAGTTCCAATGCATATTTTCACCTAAGAAATGCTTTCCATATCATTCCATATAACCTTTCCGTGGATCCAACGAATACCAACTTGTACCTCCAATCTCATGGTAAAATCATATACTATAAGGCTTAAATTGTATTTACAACTCAACTCACAAATGTCTAGACTCTAGACTATTCCTTTAAGGTCTTAACTTTTCTCCTTTACGATACCTCTTAGATAGAAAGTAGAAATAAAGCTTAAAGGCCCCATAACCAGATATGGTATAGATATATCTTTTGCTGCTCAAAGTTGTCCAGCGACCAAAATTTCATATTAACAAATTATTGAAGAAATAAGCGTCCTGCCTAGTAGAACATACCAAAGGACACGCATTGCGTTGCGTAACACAGTTATGGCAGAGACACCTGTCCACCTCCCACGGATCTACATATTCCAAGGAGTGTACGCACACACACATGCAGCAGTTCTATAATTTGTTTCCGCAAAACTGTCAGCGTTCGCAGAATTCACCCTTTGACCTCCTAGTTTAAGCTGGAAAAAAAGGACACAATTGAAAGTCGAGTAAAAGCTGTTGGGTGATTAATAAAATTGGTGTCCTTTTGCTGGCACACACATACATACAGACATATGCATGTGGCTGTATTGGTTTAATTGGATATCCGTGTAATTAGCTTTACCTTTGGCTACCAATTATGTAAGTACAATGTAAGTGCAGGTTGGCCATCACCAATTAGGCTAAATATATGTGAATATATATATAATATATGTTAGATTATCTTTGAGTTTACTCTTACATTTTAATGCACTTTAATTAACGTTTTACTCCGCTCTTCTGCATCAACTAAATGTCGAGTATTATTCAGATCGATTCAATGCTCTCTGGCCAAAGGGCGCATACATATACATACATATGTACATATATAAGATGAATCGGAACATGAATGCCAATATGAGTTATCGAAACAAACCCCTGAATTACAGTGACATCAAATTATAATTATTTCATAATTTTTTGAGGTATTTTTCCTCGAAAGTTTGACTTTAAAAACGCAGCAAAAGTAGAAAAAAAAAATATATCGTGGCTAACTTTTTGGGTTTTATATAGATAAATTAATTAGGCTTCGTTTGAGGCATTGTTTATAAAAATCGATGGATAAACAGCTAAGTTGTAGCCGTTGGACCTAACCTTCCTCAACGAATCCAAAGAATCCAAATCGAAAAGCAGATCTAAAGAAGCTGCCAAAAATTACATAAAAATACCCAAGTTTAGCTTGAAATTTTAATAATATTTATAAGATATTTTGAATTACTTTATATAATTATTTGAATTAATGAAATTAATGCTCTCTCGCATGAAATTACACTTTAACTTAAGATTAGCTAGATTTTCTCGCTCTCACACATGCACAGAAATCTGTTTGTTGGATTACACATACATATGTACATGTACATGCTCACACACACAAATGTGCATATTCGAGGGGCTGTGGGTGTGCCTGTATCTCTGACTGTCCTCTCCCTCCCCCGGCAAACGCTTTTAGCTCCTTTTGGCATCTTTGTTGAAGCGTAAGAGTAAGCAAGTTTCTCCACTGCTGGTCACTACTTAAAATATGAGCACCCATTTCCTCTGGTCAAGCAATTGAAAATGATTCCAAATGGCAACAACAACCACCAACAACAACAACCAACGACAGAGAGTCAAAACAGACGAAAATTTGTCGAAATCCTGTGAACAAGCAAAGGACAAAGTGCTAGGACATTGCCGTCCAGAAAGGATTACGTCAAGCATATGTATTCTATGGTTGGGTGAATCCTCTCCGCCCACCCTTTGCCCCACGCTCCTTATCTCTGTTCTCCGGGAAGGGAAATCTTATACGTTTGACTCTTTTGCGCAGATTTCAATTTTCCGATACGATTTCGTTCGTTCGTCTCCTTTGCCAATTGTCCTTTGCTTAAAGGGATTGGCCCCAAAGTTTCCCCCCCTCCACCACCACCCCCGCGCTCTCTCTGCTGTTCGCTGTCCGCTGTCCGGTCTTCGGTCTCCGGTCTCTTAATCCCATCTCCAGACTCTTCTAATATGACATTTGAAGTGATTTTTATATGAATTCCGGCATCGATATTTTTTACGACCGACTGTGTCCTGCCGAATGTCTGTCCTGTGCCCGAATCCTGTTTGCAAAACTCAGTGAGACAAAGGACACCCACACACAGACAGCACAGACACACACATACACACACATAGACATACACACACACACTCGTAGAGCAGGAAAAAACACCCTTGAAATTTCTAATCTCTTAATGGATGACAATCTGCGTTTTAAATGGTTTTGCACAAGCCCCTCCCGGGTCCCCTTCCACACACACCCACACACACCCACACACACGAACACACACACGAATACACACACACACCAGAACACACACGGACCAAAGTCCAATAAAAAAAGTAGAAAATAAAACTAATTCCATCAAGCGTCGCATCGCGTCCTGCCATTGTTTGCCTAATGAAAGAACGCTGTTTGGGCAAGTTTTTAAAGGATTTTTTTCGGTTTTTTTTCTGTGTTTTTTTTTTGCTGTTTTTTGCTTGCTTTCCTTCTGCTTTCCTCTCTTCTCTGCTCGATTCTTTTGTTTGATTTCTGGGCATTTCTGGGGGCTTGCGAGTGGGAGAAAATGATTTGGAAAATTGACATAACATGTCAGGACTAATCACACGCCCGACTGATTGAATGCCACGGGGGGAGGATGGGGGGATGAGTCGCCGCGGCCTCTGCGAGGACTCGGCGCTGACTAACTGACTGACAGCCAAGTCGGCTAACAAAGACGGCAATCATAAATCATGTGTCTATAAACAGAGTTAATAAATCTTATTCGGCTGCCGACTCAAATATTTATGATGATGCCTCAAAAATTTGGCTGCCTCTAATCAAATTATACAACTAAAGCAACTTAGGAGCAGTCACTAAACGAACAGCCAAGGCAGCAACTATTCGCTGGGGGGATGAATATACTCGTATTCGTATTCGTACAACCATTCATTTCACGTTTGATATTCGGCAGCGTGGTGGCAAGTGGCAAGTGGTAAGCGCGGTGCGGCACGGTGCGGCACGGTGCGGGTAGTCTCAGACATGCTGGCGACGCAAACATGTCATCGATGTTGGGGATAGAGGAGGGAGGCTAGAGGATGGAGGATGGGGGATGTTGAATGACATGAGAGAGAGGAAGTCTTTGGCAACCCCCCACAGGAAAACGTGCAGTGCAGAGAGTCAGCCCAGCCAGAAGGCAATCGGCAAGGACAGACCTCCAGACTAAACTAAAATATCACTAAACTATACATATTAGCGCTAAGCACTGTTATTCATCGATATCAAGAGAATATAAGATCGGTTTTCGCATTGATTTGGAATAGTTTAAGTTTAAAGCGAGTGTTTTAATCGACAGATTCCACAGATTGCTCGATCTGTTCCACTTGCAGTGACTTGTAATATGGCTAATATGAGTTAACAACAAGTGGAGGACCGCAACACAGACAGATGCACATGGTACACCCACACACACGGCCAGAATCAATGAACCATTTGGAACTGTTACACGATTGTAATGCCATGTTGCGTGTGTGTGTGTGTGTGGAGCGATTACTGAGTAAATTCCAGGAACCTGAGACCGAGGATTCACCCCACCCTAGACCAAATCAAAATCAAATCTCCAGCTAGTCTGGCTTTATTTGCCATCCTCTAACCGCTCTCCCCTATCCACTCTTCTCTAACCGCTCTCCGCTTTCTGTGTCTGTCTCTGTTTCTGTCTCTGTTTTGGTCGCTTTTTAATTATAGCTTTTAAATGCTGAATACCATCTAACGTGTATTTTATTTATTTCACAGCTACGGGCTCTACCCTCATCAGACAATGTGCCGGATAAATGCCCCGTGCCATGCCATGCCATGCCATGCCATTGCCTCCCATGTGGTGGAGGTTGAAGGTGCCATTGCCATTGCCTCATCCTAAACCCCTGGCAAACTTCCGTTTCTTCCCTTTGTCTATCTTCCAGGGGAGATCTCTTCGTCTCCCCTCTCCACTCTCCACTCTTCATCATTCTCATCCTCTTCCTGTTTGGTTATGTCTATGTGGAAAGCGCTGAAATTACTCGGGCGCTTTTAATTTGATATGCAAATACAGCAAAAAACGAAAGCAAAGTCGGCGCAAAAGGTTCTCTCTGATGATGGAAATGTGAAAAGTGAAATGCAGATGCGACATCCCACAGCCCAGCCCCCCATTGCCACCCATTTACCCCCCATTGGGGTGGGGGCTGTATGCTATATGCTGTGAAACACGTTTGTCTATTTGCAGTTCAAAGTCTCAAATGAAGTGCGGCGCGAGGACATCAAACGTGTACAGCGGGTGAGTGGAGGGAAAGGGGTGTGGGGTGTGAACAGGACTTAGGGCTACCAACTACATATAGTAGTTCCCCCCTGTCTGACACATTTGGGGGATTTGTGAAGGCTGCAGTGGCATAGGGGAGCCGGCGAGACTGCGTCAAGGATTATGCACTCCAGCACTTTTTTTGCTCTCTCTTTTTAAGTTTGGCTAAGTTCCACGGATAGTTTCGGATAGAATGAATCAAAGGGTTAACAGAGGTGGGCTGATATGTATTCTGGGGGCCAAGAGATTGGCATGAAGTGTCTGCTGCTAGTCGTTTTCTTTTATTTAGTTAAAATGGTGCTTAAAATATTTCATATATTTTTATAATATGTTATTCATTTTTTTAGGCAAATATTGTATTATCATTCATGAGAATAATAATTATAAGGGCAACAATTCCTCTGAATCTTTCACTCACCTCAATACTCAATTTCATACTGCTTGTCGTCGTGCACTGCTTGCCGCCTGGCCGTCTCATCGCACTGCTTGTCGTCGTGTATTGCTGGCGCCTGGCACTACTTGCCGTGTTGATGACCTCTCTGCAAATGAACTCACAGAAAAAAAAACACTCAAATAGTTAACTGTCTTGCAGTGCACTCAATAATGCCGCTCTTTACTCAGTTCTTGCGGTTCTTGTTCTCTCCACTCACTTCTTGCACTGCTTGTCGCTGTGTACTGCTTGGGCACCCCTTGCCGTCTTGATGACACCCACTGCACTCACTCGCACTGACAAAAAAAATGACATGGTGCAGTTGCTTTGAGCCTCTGCCATGAATTGCACTCAATATTTTTTTGCGCTTAGCAATCTCGCTCAATATAAACCCATAGCGCTGCCTGCACATGTTGATGCCGTGCACTCCACGCGATCTGGTGCCATGATGCCGTTTCCTTTTCTTTGCCTTCTTTCCACTCAGCTACAACTGCAATGCAATAAACATTTAAATGAGTCGTTTTCACATATGCAGTGATATTTTCTTAGTAGTTCCTATTCGTTAAGCTCTCCCCACACAAACACATACTCCACATTTTACTGCTGCTGCTACCACTTTTCACAATTTCCTCGGCTTTTCCTAACACTTTTCAGCACTTTTTGGGCACATTTTCATTTTAAACACTTTGTACACTTATCACACGGGTTTTTGAATATTTTCCCGAACATTTTCCACTATCAATATATCAATATTTCAATAATTGTAACTCCACGACATGAACAAACCTGCGTCTGCTCCGAAAGCTTAAATTTGACTAGCTCTCTCTGTCCCTCCTCCCATAGTAGGTAAAATAACCGAAATCAATGAGAGCACTTAAGCTCTCGTTTGGCTTTTGGAATGTGTGCTTAAGCTTGTGCTTATGCCTTTGAATGGTGTGGGAGGGAGATGGCCAGTGCATAGATGAGAGAACATCAGAACATAAAAAGTCTACTAATGTGAAGATTTCTTATCTTTGATCTGCAGTTGACGACAATGCAATGAACTAAAGCGGGGGAGAGAAGTAAAGAGCGTTTTTACTTATGCAATGTGTGTGTGTGTTAAAGCTTTTGCTTATGCTCTCGAGGGAGGTAAGGGGAAATGGGCAATGCATTGATGAGCGGATTTGCATTTACGCTTTTGTGCGTTGCTTTTGTTGTTGTTTTCTATGGATTATTGTTTATTCTCTGTGGTTGGTAGGTGGGAGATGAGAAGTGCGTGGATGTGAGTTTCTCTTCATGCTAAAAGACGTGTCAGTGCAAGGTGATCCTCTCCTGCTTTTGCGCTCTCTCTTTGGTTCTTCATTATGAGTGCAATTTCACCTGAAGCTGGGGCGAAAAGTAAAAGAGCGCATTGCTTAAGGGAAGAAAGGATCTAAGAGCGGCGTTTCTTGTGCAATTTGTTTTTTGTGTTGTTGTTTGCTTTTGCTTATGGCTTTTTGTTATAGTTTTAAAGTTTTAAATGCCACGAAGTAGTTCTTCAGATGTAAAGAATTATTTAAGATGGTTGTTCAATTATTTTCCAGCAGTCCTCTGACGCGCAGCAGTCAATCAATGGCGCCAATTTCACCCCTAAAAAGTGACCATTCCACCCTAAAAATAAACAGCATCAAATATCAAACAACTATCAGAAATGTATCAAAAAGTATCAAATTTCCCTTCTATTTTTGATGTTGTTGTTGGGTAATGTGGCATTGTGGCACATATCGTACATATCGTACATACATACATGTACATATCATATCTGAGGCAGGCAGCCAATTAATCGGCACACGCTCTGGGACTAATCGCTTTATGAATAACGCTTCTCTTCCTCTAAACCTGTCACCATCCCGCCCGTCCCCGTCCCCGCCCCCACCCCCACCAATGCCTGTCCCAGTCAAGTGAACACGTTCCACGTCATTACTGCCTCGTCATTGCATCCATCGCTCTACCCCCCAAAACGCTGTGCACTCAATCACATGCCGGAAATCAAGCGAAGCGGATATCCGCTGGTCTGCCGATTGCCACATAGACTCCAAAAGGCAACGGATGCGGGATGGATGCGGGTGCGGGTGCGGGTGTGTGTGTGTTTCCGACTGGAGACTGGAAACTGAAGCCTGCAGTTGGCCACAATCTGAAACCGAAAGCCCTAAACCTGCTAAAATTTCCCTTGCCACAAAGTGTTTAATGGCTGACAAGTATCAGGAAACTTATTCAAATCAATCAGAAAATTTAATCACAAATACATACGTACATACATATGTATGTATATACAATGTAATAAAATGTTCAATTTTTGTGCGAGGATATCCTGGCTCAGCATAGCATTGGGCATTGGCTCTTTCCTTTAATGACTCGACTTTCCAGACAAAACTGCTACTAAATGCGGCGCCAGACCCATCATAAAACACGAAGGACGATGCCGTAACACAGAACGGAACCAAAAAAAAAAACCAAAACAACTAAACTAAAGTTATTCTCATTATTTAACGATATATATGTACGTATGTATGTATGTACATCTCTACATTGTAATATATATTACCGTTTTTATTGGAATCGATTTTTGCCTTCATTCTCTGAAAGCCCTTGAAAAATCTACATGGCTATTACGACAACACTAACATAGCTGTATGTACATATGTATTGGATAGTCAGAGTATCTCTTACTCGTTTCTGGGATCATATGGATGAGAATCGTTGTGCACTCTTGAAGAGAAGATACAGAAGGACCATCTACATCTACAGAGGGACATCTACATCTACAGAAGGACCATCTCCCTGACTTGTTGAGCCGCATAAACTTCCCAATTCCTATGAGAAACACTAGAAACAATATACAGATGTTCCTTCCGCTTTGTAGATATAATTATTCCTTGCATGAACCGTTTAGGGTCCTCTGCTCGGATTGCATTTCCCTCTACCATATAGTATCTACCACTAACTCTCTTCCTAGTCTTAAATAACTGATACTCTCATATCTTACTTGTAATAGTACTACTCTTCCTCGAACACTAGTCTAACACATATCTTTCCTGCCTGTCCGCGATCGGTTCGGTTAGCGAGTCGCGCGTTATGCGGCAGCTCCCCTCGGTCGGTTGCCTGGGATCCCTTTATGGTGCAACGTCCTAAGAGTAACCATACAGCGTAACTCCTTTAAGATCTTCCTAGCCTGCACGAATTCCTTCAAAAAGATTCGCATATGCCATAACTATAATTCCCTTGGCCCTTCTTTGCTCTCGTGATTTATACAGTATTTCGGGATATTGAATAGACTTTTTCAATGGTACATGCAGAGGTCTCATAAGACTATAATTGTTTACATGTTTGAATGAAATATTTGATCTGCCAATTCCTACAATTCCCATCCTCCCGCACGATAGATATGTATCTCATCTGGCCCCCAGCTCGGCTTCAGAAACGAATTCTAAGTTTCTCTCCCCGTCAGCGGCCATAAGTCTATCCCAAATAATCCTGCTCCCAGCCATATCCTGTGACCCTTTCTACAAGTTTGCACTTGAAGGCATTGGAAAAAACTAAAAGCAATAAAAAAAGAAATGGTCTTAGGGGGACGGCCGACCGCTTTTAGGGTCGGGCTAGGGTCATACTCGTATAAGGGTTGACACTTGGACGCATCGTTTTTGTTGTTGTTGTTGTTGTTTGTTGCCTCCTTTTATTGTTTATACGTTTTCGATAGCCCAGACGGAAATTGCTAAGCCCTCCGATATCCCATCTGCCCCCAACCCCAAGCCCACCCCCCAACTCTATTCTTTTGCCTTCCCCACCCTGTTTGCCGCTGTCTTGTCATATTGTGTTTCCTGCAAAAGGACATGCAGCAACACACACAGAAATGAAACGAATCAAACGAAATAGAAGACGAGTGCAGACATCGGTATAACTGTATCGATACTAAGTATTCCTGTGAGCATCATCGGCAGACGAATCGACTGTCCTTCAGTCAGGACACCATAGGACTCGCTTCTTTCCAAAAAAAAACATAAAAATGTTTGCCATAACGCTAATTACGCACTTTTCAGCCATTTCCATGACTCGACACACGGCCATAGAAGGAGACTCCTCCTCCTCCTCCTAGACACTGCACGCAGACATATGACTCACCGCAGTCACCTGCCCCCCCTCCCGCCAGGCCCCCACCTTTCAGACCTCACCTAACTCGCATTTCGCTGCACCAAAAATTTCCCAGTCTGAACCGAAAAAAAAAAACAAAGAAAAACAAAAGCAGAGCCAAAGCCAGAGCCAGAGCAGAAGTAGAAGCCAAACCGGAGGAAAACTCTTTACCGAAACCATGCGACACTCGACAGGGAACGATGATGACGACCAGGAGGAGGAGGACAAGGAGGAGGAGAAGGACGACGTTAAGGATGGAGATGGAGATAGCGATGGTGATGGTGATGGCGACTTTGTAACATGAAAATCGCCACGGCAACGGCGACAAACGGCAACATCACGTGCCCCAGATGGGAAAGAGGGCCAACCCAATACACCATGCACCCAATTCGCCCCGTGCCCCAACCCCAACCCCCCCGCTTACCTGACTTTATAGCCTGCGCAACAAATTTCCCGGAAGCTGAGACAGTCGGAAAAGAGTGGCATTTGGTTCACGCTACAACGCAGGGCTGGAAAATGCAACCAACGTCAGAATTACTACATAACATTAGCTTAAAATTACAAATTCAAATGTATTTTAATGGTTTTGATCTCTGATAAAATAACTTTAATATGATATATCGCATATGAACTATAAGAACTATAACTATAAGTAAAAGAAGGTACTACAACGTTTAAGTATTAGATTGAAAATGATCATCAATTATTGTTTATTAAAGATCCAATCTACAAAAGAAATGATGATCTTCTTTGCTTTTCGGGCAGCTATTCCTTATGGTTTATTTTTTTTGTGTAGCTTAATTGAAAATTAAAATGGGGCTTGTCATCCCTGGTTAAATGTTTTGTTGGATAGTGTGTCTAGCTCGTGCAGCTGGAGCTGTAGCTGGAGCTGGAACCAAACGAATGCGAAATCAAATTCCAGTCGAGGCGGCGTGGCACAAAAACACGCAACGCATCCTGACACGTTCCCCATGCCACCAAGCCACCATGTCACCATGCCACCAAGCCACTAGAGCCTCATACAAGCACATTTTTGCCCTCTGCTAGCGGATCGTTCACCCATCGTCCGATTTGAAGTATTTTAAAGATTTAAAAATGTCTGGGAGATGGAAGTTTGGGGGTTGGGGGTTGAGGGATGGGGTTGTGGTGACGGCAGGCCACTTTGTGGCACATTGGTGTTACTTTACCAGTTAGTTTTCTTTCTTTTTATGCTTAAGCCCCCCCCCCCTGCATTCCCCTCCAGACACGCTCCAGCGCGGCGGCGTCTGCACAGCTGAATGTAGTGTAATTGAAAAATTCTACCAAAGTCAAGTCCAAAGTGAGAGTGACAGGCCGAACCGAGAGAACCGAGAATCGAGAGGAACAGCAGCAGGAGCAGAGGCAGGCAGCAGGCAGTCAGGCAGGCAGAGAGGGACAGCAGCAGACAAAAGTCTCCTCCAAAAGTTACGCTGCAGAAAATTCACAAATAAGTACATATACTACACAAAAGGAATAGAAAGGGGGTGGGGGAGGGGGTGGTGGGTGTGGTTGGCGGGACAATGTAACCCGAGCTGCAGTTGTTGGAAGCAAACAATTTCTATTTCATGGCACATTATTTTGTGGCTTTTGTTTCGACTTTGAGTTCGAGTTCGAGTGGAGGAAGTTGCCAAAAAGCGGAAACGAATACGCATAAGAATGGGTTACGCTCTAACTGGCTGCTGTGTCTGTCTCTATATCTGTCTGTGTGTGTGTGTGTGTGTGTGTGTAAACTCAATACTTTATGAATATGTATGTACGAGTAGGAACAACCATTCTACCCATACAATGTTAAACACGTGTATGCACATCTCTTCGCTCTCTCCTCGCTCTTGGCTCTTGGCTGAAAAGCCTTGAATGTCTTTGCTCAACTGTTTTATCATTGTCTCCATTGATTGATTGTAGGTCATGTGTACATTGTGTTGCAGTGTGCTCTCTATGAAACTTTCAGTAGCTTTAAATTTGCCAAGGCCCCCATCCCCCATCCTCCATCCCCCACCAGCAGGGAGTGCCCACATTTCTCAACCAAAATCCAACTTGTCCCAGCCCCTTGAGCAATCATTTCATTAAAGCAACACAATGAACGCCTTTTGTAAAGCGTTGCCGTTGCCGCAAACCAAAAACCTGAAACTGCAAATGAATGGGGTGGAAAGGAGCAAGTGGCAGAGTGGCAGAGTGGCAGTGGAGATACAGATAGAAGGGCAGGGCAACCGCCCAAAAGGATCAGAGCCCAGCCTGCTTGCCTGCTTTCAGCGCACTGAAGCCTCAAGGCCTTCAAGTGCGCCAATGCCGACGGCGTGATGTGCGTGCGCTTTCTTTATTATGTTTGAGAGGGGCTTCGGCTTGGGCTTCAGCTTGGGCTTCAGCTTTCCCGTCAATGCACCCACCTCCAGCAGCAGCAGCAGCACCAGCCCTCTCCCCTTTGCACCACGCACACCCATCATCATGTGCAGCTCTCCTTGTGGCAGGCAGGCAGGCAGGCACACTCTTGCCAGGGCTAATATACCTAAGGACTGTGCGACAAGCCAGCGATGCGATGACTGCAATGCGGCCCAACTTTGTCTACGAAAATCCCTTTTGTCGCATTAACTGCTAACTTTTTCCTGCTTTTTTCTCCCAGCCATCCTGCCCCTCCCCACCGCCCTCTGCCAGTTCGCGACCAACTTTGTTTGCAACTCAAAAAGGACAAGAGCTCTCCTCCAGGTAGGGTTTTGCCAACTGTATTCCATCCATGAGCGAAGAGAGATATCCCTGACACTCTGAGACGAGACGAGATGAGATGAGTTAAGATTTTCGCGTGCTTTCTCAAACATGCATTTTGTCAAATCAAAAATTTTATGGTCTTACTTTATCACATTGTTGCCAGGCTCCCAGAACAAACCAAACAAGACCAAACCAGACCAGACCAAGCCAAACAGGAATGAGCCAAACCAAACTGTCTCGAGTGAAGCTTTTATGTTATTAACAGAGGAGAGGCGGAGGACGGCAGGGGAAAGAGAAGGATGTATAGGACAGGGCATTGTTGGAGAACAACTGAAAGCATAAAAGACATTCCTAAGATATCAAATAATTGGTAGGCCAATAAAGATCTTTCAAGAGCCAAAAACTTTGATACTTGCGGTAAGTCCTGGCTTTATGTACAATATTATGATCTTAATTTCAGCAACTACAAACCTATCGCTACGACAGTTATAGGGTTCTATCTTTGCACTTTAAATAACAAACAATAATCCCATATTTACCATAAAAACTATTGATAAGACATCTTAAATTGAGGCATACTTTGTGCCCACAATTTCTTGAGGTTCACCTTCAACCGGGTAGATTTTTTTGTCCAGCCCAAAGGACAGACCAATTAGGAGACCACCCCCTCCCTCTCCCTCCCCCCCGTGCACAGTTTATGGTCGCATCCATGACAACAGTTGACTGCCATGACTGCCTTTTCTTAAATGGCAACTAATTGCCAACGCAATTTGCTTTTTATAACAAAATTCGCAATTCGGCTTCATTTTCTCCTTAGCTCACTTTTTCCAGCTCCCTCTGCCGCTCTCCCGCTCTACCGCTCCCTCTCCATCACCGTCACCAAAGCAATTGAGCGAGAAGCCGTAAAGCTACTAGAATCCTGCTACCAGAAGTTACGACAGAGCTCATCAGAAATGATGCTTGGAGAGCTCTGCTCTGCTCTCCTCTATTCCCTGCTCTCCTCTGCTCTCTCTACTGCTCTCCTCTGCTCGCCTCTGCCTCTATTTATGTTTTATCTGCGCTTATCTGTTAGTAGTTATCAAAAATCGTCGCTAGCCGTTGCCATTGCTGTTGCCGTTGTTGTTGTTGTTGTTGTGCTGTTAATTGCACAAGACAATAGTGCGGAAAATGAATTTGTTTAAGGGATAATTGTGTCCTCGTAGTCGCAGTGCCTTGTTTTCAGTATGAAAAGTGCCTCGCACTGCTCGCAAGGCGTTTAATTTTGTGCAAATAGACAGAAAAACATGCTCCTCCACGCAGAATGGGGTGGTGGGATGGATTCAGCTTCAGCCCAGGACCAGACCAGCTCAGCTCCAGCCTTTGCTCTGCTCCATGCTCCATGCTCTCTGTCTGTCTGTCTGTCTGTCTGTCTGTCTAAACAAATGTCGTGAACCCGTCGTGTAGCTCATATTGCAGAAAAAGGGGCGCATAAATTTGTGCGAAATCTATTAGCAAAGAGCAACCCTTCTCAGCGCTGTCCAGGACGCGGCCCTGGGTACGGGTCTGAGTCTGGGTCTGGGTCTGGGGATCCCAGACAGCGGATGATGTTTGTCGGTCCTTTTTAGCTTGTTTTTTCGCTGTGCGGGGTAGATGGATTTCATTTCGTTTTGTTTCATTTCCATTTGTAAGTGAAACTTAAATTAACTTTTCATATTTGGCATTCTGTATGAATTTAAATGGAATATAACCGAAACCCCGCCAAAGGAAGTGCAAGTGTCCGCCCCTGACATCCATCCGGGGGAGTGTTGGCAAATAAACCGAACCATTTTGGGGACAATGTTAGTTCATACATATGTATATAGAGAGAGCTCCATTTTGTTGGCTGAATTCTAAGTTTTCGAGTAGAAATTTGAGTTTTTTAGAGTCCAAAGTCCAATTCGGTTGACTCCATTTGAGGGTTTCTCTATTTATGATATGACTTGGGAACACAACGAGTCCAGTAATCATATAAGCCACATAAATATCTGAAATATTATATATCACCTTTCGCTGGGTACTTTATCTTCTCCCAAAACCCACCAGTCCACAATCCACACCCCACCACCCCACCACCCACAATCCAGAACCCATCTAGTTTCGTGCAAAGGTCATGACAGCATATAGGAGCCATATATTTTGTCAGATAATTGAAAATAATCGGGTTGTGTATTTCATTTTGTTTTCGGTGCCAGCAAGGCTTTCCCCTTGAGTCTGTGAAATTGCGAAAAAGTTGGCAGTGATTTTCCAGCGCCTGATTGCCCCAGCCTACCCCTGCCCCTGCCCCTACCCCTACCCCACACAACACAACACAGAAAAAGTCTCCATCTCCGTCTCCGTCTCCATCTCATCGTCACCGCCGACGCGACGCCAAACAACATTCCAATTGTTGTACACACTCGCATCGTATAATGATGAACACAACACACAGTATGCCATGGCTCTGCCCGCCCCCCAGCCGCCAGCCCCCAGCCCCCTCCAGTGTACGATAATAAAATTGTTTGTTGGTCCTCGTCCTGCTCTCAGCTGTAGGTGGGATGCTGGGGGGGGGTCACACAATGGGGGGACACTCGTAAATAAATCGTGTCAGTGGGCAACAAAAATTCGTTTCATTCGTTTCATATTTGGCTTTAGTTTACAAAGTACTAGCATTCCGGTGGACTCCATTCTCTGAGCTGCCGCCCAGCACCTCCCTGGAATCGCTTTCTTTCCAGCGAAAATGCTAGCGAACCACATTCACTGCTAGTGGAGTTAGTGAACAATGGCCACGGCAGGGGGGAGGGAAGCCACGAAAAGGACATCACATCCTACAAGAAAGGGTTCACCGGAAAGCAACAGCGATTAGGCAGTCGTTTGGATACCCTCACCCCTTAGCTTCACAGAGGAATGCGATTCGATTCTGCTCTGTCATATTCTATCATATCATTGGGGGCATTCAACGGCACAACTTTCCCAGCGACCAGTGATCATAAGTACACTCCAAAGGATACGTTCACCAGCTCTCTAAATAGGATCCATGCGATACTTCACCGATCGCTGAACTCAATCAGACTACGCCCAATGTGTCATGCATCATGTATCAAGTTTCATCACTTGTGTCATCACAAGTGTCATCTAACATGCTCTGAGTGCTGTGATACATTCCTTCCGATCGTAAAATCAATCACAGAACACTGATCACCGATTAAGCTATGCTTGCAATAGTAATAGAAGGATTTAGTATATAGTAACATTCAAGTTACAATTTCAATTAACAAAACGAATGATTTATAAAGAGAAAATGTATTTTTCCCTCTCTTTTCAGCGGAAAATCAATTGGTTATTATTTATGTATGGCATGGTATAGTAGATCCAAGTCTAGTCACCATATGAACCATACCAAGATACAGATATACTCGTATGTAGGTATCGGCCTGTTCTATCTAATACTCTGCTGATCATTTATAACAAAAATTTCATATGCTCTCGCATTCATAAGTAATTTCGTTGTGTACCTACCAATTCCGAGCAAAAGGGTATTCCCGAAAGAGCTTGCCCCCATGTGTGTGTTTGTGCGCCAGCAGCTGGCTCTTGCTCGGTGTTGCCACAGTGGTGCAGGCAAAAAAGTTCGCTAATTAGCTGGGCAACTCTGGAAAAGAGCAAAGCAAGCCCAGGTACAGTCAACGCCTGGTCAAATAAGGCGCCAGTTGGCAGCCCAAAAGTCCTATTTGTTTTGATGCTTCCTTGATAAGCGGCCACTGTGCGCCATATACATATTTTTCGGCTATGTCGGGGAGTCGCAACGGACTATAGCTATATATATTTTTTGTACATACATATACATATGTATCTCTATGTGTCTGTGTGTGTGTGTTCTGCTTTTTTGATAAATGGCGTGCTCTTTTATCATGTTGCTCCTGAGCTTTGGTTCGCTTTTCGCGTTCGCCTCTTTTCATTGGAAAGATAAAATACGTTTTTCATTTCGCAACAGTTTCTCCACTCTCCACACTCCCGCACTCCACACTCCCCTCTCCCTGTTTCTGTTTCTGTCTTGCCTGTTTTGGCCATTGCTAGCTGATTTTTGGATTCTCTGGCCGAGGCAATGTTTCTCTTGCTCTACACCCTCGCTGTCTCAGTCTCTCCCCCTCCCTGTCTCAGTCTCTCCCCCTCCCTGTCTCTCCCTCTCCCCCTCTCTGTCTCTGTCTCGGTCTCCCTCTCCCTGTCTCTCGATTTCCACTCATTTTCTGCAGCGAAGCGCATCTACTCGTAAAACAAAGAACGAGAAAAAATAAGAGAAAATAATATTTTTTGGTATTTTTTGATGCCGCCTCCTCCTGGCTCCTCCTGCCTGCCCCTGGTGCTGCTCCTGGTCCTAGTCCTGGTCCCTGCACTTGCCCCATGCCACTAGACAGACACAAATCCTACGTAGACATTGGACATGACAATCTTCTGCCTCAGTACCGACCGACGCGACTGCCTCTCTGGCTCTGCCTCTGCCTCTGGCTTATGGTTTTGTTTTACTACTTAGTTAATCAGCTAATTTAAAGTTGCACGAGAGAGAGAGAACGAGAGAGAGAGAGAGTATCGTGTGCAAGAGAACCTGAACACTGAACGTTTCCCATCCCAACACCCAACCCACAACCCCCAACCACCAGCATGTGTGTGTTTTATTTGTATCCTTGCTTTGTTACATATTCACCACCCCACCACCCAACCCCCCACCCCACTTCGTTTTGTGGCTTGTCAAGGCTCACGCGGAATAAAGTTACAAATTGAATAATTTTCCTTTCTTCTTTTTTTTTTTTTGTTTGGTTTTTTTTTCTTTGGTCTGTTGCATTTCCCGGAAAATGCTCTCGAAATTGAATAACCTTATTTTCCTTGTTTTTTTTTTTAGTTGTGGTTGAGTTTTGATTGGTATTTCATACATGAGCTCATACATACATATGTAAATACATATGTACATACCTACATATAATTATGTCTCCGATTTCTTAAGCAAATATTCTTTTGAGCCAATGGCAAAGAGACAATATATTGATTTATGTACATATATTTCAGTTTTCCAGCAGTCAAGAGTCTCCATGTTTGTCGAACATTCCTTTTGAGAAGGTTAACAGATGGAATAAAAGTTGTATCTATATTATTTATGTAAGAATAATTCAGTTTCGATGTCACGGCTTGATCTCAGCTGATTTCTGCTGCTGATGTTTTACTCTCCTCTTCTATGCTGTCTGTTCTCCTTCTGCCGTTGCTGCTTATCTCCTGTTGATCTGCTGTTCTTTTCGTTCTGCTGTTGTTCTGCTGTTACTGATGTTACTCTGTTGCTACTGTTGTTACTGCTGCTGATCTGTTTATCTGCTGTTACTCTGCTGCTACTGTTACTCTGCTGCTACTGCTGTTGCTCTACAGTTGTTCTGCTGTTGTTCTGCTGTTACTGCTGCGGATCTGCTTATCTGCTGTTACTCTACTGCTACCGTTCTTACTGTTGTTACAGCTTTTACTCTGCTGTTAATCTGCTGCTGCTGTTTCTTGATTGAAACCGTTTTATAAACCCTTTTGTGGCGGCAACAAAGATTGTCAGACGCCCGGAAATCTCATCCATCTGTAAGTAATTATGAAAAATGTTTATTATTGTTTATTATTATCCATTGCTATTTGGCATTCGAAGTAGAAGAGAAAAGAAAATAAAAGAAAAGAAAGAGCTGGCGAATGCGAAAGAGCATTCCCACAGTCTAGAGTCTAGACAACTTGTTTATGGTTAAGTTGCGTGCCGATCCCGTCCGGGCCAGCTCTCCAGCTACCGCGTCATTCAAGGACAATGCAGGCGAAGCCACCCGCCTATCCTACCACCCGCCCTCCTGCGCTGCCGTGCAACAAATTTATAACTGCACCCTTGGACGGTTCTTTCGTTTGTGTACACATTTTTATTAAAATCGCAACACTGGGAGAGAGCAGAACTATGTGGAAACAGTCAACCGAATGGCTAAAAGCTAAAAGGTAAAGTAAGCCACAAAGTAGAAAAGTAAAATTTCAGCTTCTTCATCCCGTTCGAGGAAGTGGCGCTACGGAGCTAAGTGGCAAGCCTGAACCCACCCAGAGCCCCCCCCCCCCCCTGGCCAAGAACGCTGAGAGCCAAGAGCCAAGAACTACGGGGAGACGCCACATTTATTTTTTCTTATTTCCTTCTTTCTTTTTTTTGCATACGTATTTGGCTTGCGAAATATTTTCATTTTATACTCGGTGACTCCTCGGTGACTCCTCCCCGGCTCCCAGGCTTTGTTGTGCAATTTATTTAGCATGAATTGTTTTCTTTATTTGCCCCACCGAGGGCTTGGTGGCTTGGCTTGGCTTGGCCATTGGAGGAGTGGCTTCCACGTTTTGTGACAAATTAAGTTGGCAGCAAATAAGATATTTTTATGGCTGCCTCAGGGATTTGTTTCTGGCGACGAGTTGCACCACGAGCCACGACAAAACTATTCCATTTAGAAGCTAGTGAAGCTATTGCCTGCTTTTCGATGTTTTCCAATTATAATGGCACTTCCAGTGCGATTTCCACTCCTCTTCCCAGCGACTTCATCTTTTTCCAGCCAGGCAAAAAGTAACGAAAAATATTCCCCAAATTGGGGGCAAAAAAAAGAAACGCTGCAAACATTTTAATCAAATTTGGCAAAGTGTGTGTCTAAATTGGCAGGCATACGTGGGGGTCTGCTCCCCCATGGACCGAACCACCCACCCACCGCTGGGTGGGTCCTCCTCCACACATGTCGTAATTTGCACCAAGCCAATTTGCGTTTGCCTTTGAACTTGGCTCAACAAATTTTAACCCCTCGCTTGCCAAAGATTCTGCCTGGTGCCTCCTGCGACGACGGGACAGGACGATAGGACTTTGCTCTGTGAGAAAAATGATAAGATGACAGCCCCATGAAAAAGGCAACTAAGTAACGGCCAAAAATATGGTAGCTCATTTTTTAATATTTTTTTTTTCTTTCGGCGGCGGCGCAGACAGTTGGCAAACAGAAGCCAGTCAGCCAGCCAGCCAGTCAGCCAGGTAGCAGAGTAACGGATAGATAGAAATGGCGGGGAGCAGCACCTGTAAAATTGTGCTGTTTGCTGCCCCCAAAAAAGACTCAATAAAATTGTAGACGTGGCTGGCAAAAGGGGGAGGGAAGCGGGAGGGCGGTAGGATAGGAATGCAGAGTAATGCGAGTGTGTCTGCCACACGTAGCCTTTGACATTGGCTCCGCTAATGAGCGAGCACTTTGACAAACTGCGACTCGGCACTCGGCACTCGGTACTCGGTATTCGGCACTGAACTTGCGGCAATCTGAGGCGGAGCAACTCTGGAATGGCGGCTGTAAAAGAATAATGCAATTACGAGTAGGTATGCTCCACACAAAAATACAACAACAACAATAACAAAAAAAGAAGTCAGAAAAACGTTATTTACGAAAGAGAAGTTCTTAATTTTGTTGTCGAGTTTTTCTTTGTATATTTATGGTATTTCTTATACTTTTAAAACCATAAGAATATACTCTATTGAGTGGATTAATGGCTGGGACTTGGGCATAACTGAAAGTTTCCTTTTTAACCCACTCAAAGAACAGAAGAGTCCTTACACATTCACGGAGATAAACCCAAGCCCGGAGAAATGATCTGTCAACTCATGAAAACACGCGACATACCAAAGTCGAGGGCAGCAAGCAATTGAGACCCTAATTAAGTCCAAAAATACTGATGCTTGCATGCAATCAGTTGGCCACTCGCAGTACCGATGCACCCGTTCCGTCATTGTAAATTTACATGTAAGACTCGAGGTTTCTGAAGTAAAGTTATCTGCTCACAAGTGTCTAGACTCTAGACTTTTCTTTTAAGGTCTAAACACACGAATTTATCCAAAGCTAATATCTTTTTTTCGAGTTTATTAACTGACCCAAAAACTGACCAAATCAAGTCCAAAATTAGCCAAAATATGCTGTCAGAAACTCTTTTCGGAATCAATGCCAACCGCAAATAGTGACACAAGAGTGACACAGAGAACCTCTCTCCGAACGAAATGGAGGCGACCTCAATCCCACTATCAATGGGGGTTATCAAGGGGTAATTGCGAAATGAGACATTTCGATTCGTAAAAGCAATTCAATAGCTCGTTGGGGTTCGAGGGGTGGAGGAGGGTGGAATCGACGGGGGTTAACCCATTATGGGATGGTTTAGTGGGGATTGGTTAATGTTTCTGGGAGTATTTCGAAGCATCAAAAATTAATGCAAAAATAAATATAAATAATAAAGTAATACACCGTTAAATAATCCGAAAACCAACACCATTAATAAACTGAATGAGCGAAGGACATCGAGGACAGCGAAGCACGAAGGACTCGCCAGCCAACACACAAAATGAAATATTGGCAAATAAAAAGATTTTGACGCTGAATTTTAAAACAAGTGGCACGTACCAGAGCGACAGAGCGACAGAGAGCAGAGAGGAGAGAGCGGGGGCGAAGGAGTCCTGCTGGTGGTCGTGGTCCTCGGTCCTCGGTTCTCTTGTTCCTGGTCCAGGGGTTGGACCAGGAGCAGAAGCAGAAGCAGGACTCAAATTCAAAATCGCATTTATTATACTTACATTCCAAGTTTTCCGCCCCCAAACCCCAGCACCAACCCCAACCCCGACCCCGCCCGCGTCGTGCCGTGCCGTGCCGCTCTGTACGTTTGTCAAATATTTATTCTTTGGATTGGATCGCAGGATTTACTTATTAGCATGCGCATGCCACAGCCCGAAAAAGGTCCTGGTCCCTGGTCCCTGGTAGCGAGTTGCTTGGTCCTTGGTTGCTTGGACCGCCGCTAACGAATGACGACGACAACAACATGAACAGCGAAGTGAAAAAGGGACTCGGCAAAGGAAACGGAAATAGGCTAAAGAGCACGTGAAAAGTAGCTGGGCCAATGGATAAATGGATAGGGCATACCTGAAGTGTGAAGTGTCGGTATGGCATGGAGTGGATTGGATTGGATTGGGGAGTGTGGAGTGGAGAGCAGGAGATGGTGATGGAGATGGAGTGTCCTCTAGGCAAACTTGTCAATCGTCCTGACGCACTAACCGAAATCAATTGTGGACGGACCAGCAGCCAGATTGTGAAGTGGAAGGCATGAAACGGAGACAGAGCACGGACCACGCACAGGAGCAGGGAGCGGGGAGCGGGGAGCAGGGCCAGCAGGGAGGAGCGCCAATTATCAATTAGCTAAAATGGCAAAATGAGTGAGTAAAAGAGGGAAAGTTGAGAAGGGCAGAAGAGCAGAAGAGAGGACGAAAGCGAGACGTGGATAATATGCAAAAAGCAGGAGGGCAGCCGCAGAGAGGCAGCATCATCATCAACCAGCAGGACCAGGACCAACACCAGAACCCCAATCAGAATGACTTCCAAAATGGTGTCGCCATTGCTGGCATTTCCTCCTCTATTCTTCTTGCTCTCTGGAGCTCTGGAACTGTGGAACTGTGGAGCTGTGGAACTCTCGAGCTGCCACCTCCTTCAGCTCAAATCTCGCAGCCGTGTCCTCGGTTCCTCAGTCGATGCTTATTTAATTATGGAACCATCTGTGCTCGTTTCGGATGGCGCTTTGATTTTACGCTTTTTGAACATTTTTCTCCCCCCCGCCACCGACGCCCCCTCACCACCATTTTGCCACAACAGCCGCCTTAGCATCCTTGTACTTACATTGCCCCCTGCATACCATACACATACATATACATATACATATATGTATCTACATATATACATTCTTTTTGTGGCAAAAACAGAGAGTTTTCATTGCGATTTTCATTTTAGCATTTGGTTCGTTAATTTCATTGTTTTTCGCATCATTTTCGCTGGCAAATAAAACTAAAAGTACGGGCAGAAAATCCTAATCTAGGTAATAACATTTTGTAGATATATAGATCAGAAAACCAGAGGAATAATTTCTGGTTTTGTTTCGCAAACTAAAGGAAAATATAGGAAAATATAGGAAAATTCTTAGGATTGATGGGCTGCTTTAAAATACTTGGGGTAAATATGAGTTTCCTTATTGGGAGTCCTAAATCTTCCCGTAGTTTTTCCAACCTCAATTAAAGCCTCACTTTCCATGCTCACTTTTCCTTTGGTTTGGTCCCCGACAGACGCCATCTTCTCTTTTATTTATATGCTCTTCGGGTGTACAAATAGAAAAATGTTGACGCCACTTTTCAATTTATTTTCCAATTTGACCCCGCTCCCCTCTCCAGCCCCCGCCCGCCCTCTAACTGTTGCCCCTGTCTCATTCATCAATGTCCCCTAAAGAAAAAGGCAACAGCCGAAAAACTTCAACGATTAACGTGTTAAATTAAAAAAAAAAAACCAAGAGAAAAATACGAAAATGTGTAAGAGTGAAAGACTGAGAGATTGAGAGAATGAAAAGAGGCGGCAGGCAAATTTAATTTAACAACTGACACCTCAATTGATTTTCGGCTCTTTCTAGGCATATTTTGTGATATGTCCCAAGGCAAATTTGATTGGGAGCACCGACACATACACAGACACACACACACCCACGCACACAGACACCTACACAGACACAAACACACCTTGATTGACACAATGGCTCAGGTAATTCTCAATCAAACGTAAATCAATGGCGGTTAAGTCGTTCGAGATTGTCAAAGAGAAAAATTCTGACAGGGAGATTTCTGGCTGTCTGTCTGTCTGTCTCTCTGGTTGTGTGTGTGTGTGTGGGTACCCCCCAACGAACAAAATTAAACTAACCAAATGCCTGCTGTGGCAATTTGTTAAAGCGGTTTTCCAGCGGATATCACGTGCGTGCCCCCGCCCCGCCCTACAACCCACAACCAACTAAGCGCATCCACATCGTTTCAAGACGATTTGACACGTTGATTGATCCGCTCATTGACTCAAAAAATGGAAAGCCATAGCAAAGACCCAACCACCACCCACCCAACCACCCAGCCATCCTTCCATCTCCTGTCATTTCCTCTTTGGGGGGTGGGTTTTTTGCATGTGAGTACCCGGGAATTTCTTAGACATTAAACAAAGTAACAGCTTCATGGAGCACTGTCGCCAGACTGTCATTAGTGGGAAGGAAGCAGCACCCCCAGCCCCACTCCGCTCCACTCCGCCATTCTCTTTTTTTTTTTTACTGCGTTATGTGCAAAATGATGGGGCAATTAACGGCAACATCGATACCATACATACATACAGGTATGACTATACTATGAGTGAGGAATATCTAGGGAATAGCTAGCTTATCTTCTACTCCTAATAACTTCCAATTGTGATAACAGATGACATGCAAACAATTAGCATTCCTTTGATCGCTTTGCTTGCCATGGATTTTGAGTTTTTATCGCTCTTGAGTTGTGCAATTATTTTCTAGCACACTCCATCGTCACAGAAGAAGAAGTAGGAGGAGAAGAGAAGGTGGGGCCTTGGTTTCCATTCCTTGTCAGATTAAGACATCGCTTTACATTGCCTGATTGCATGATTGCCAGAACATTGTGCGGTTTACAGTTTACATACCAATTAAAGCAGCCAAAGCCCGGCCTCATCCTAAAGCAATCTCTATGACAGATTGGGGTACGCACTGGACTGCCAGCCGATGGAATTGCGGATGGAAGAAGACTCGTTCGTTCAGGCCGTTCTGCCAGTCGGCTCTGCCGTGATTTTGGCTTGGCGCAAAGTCAACCTCATGCATATTTCATCAATTGAATGTGTCGGGGTCGTGGGTGAGAGGGCGTATGTGTGTGTGTGTGTGTGCATGTGTGTGTGTGTTATGCGTGACACAACGCACCTAGCATTCAGTGACATCCCCCCCCTCCATGCACCCGTTGGCCCATTCTGACGCACTCTTTTCAATATTTCATGAGTACGGCGAACGCCCCAGCCCCTCAGCTCATTCGAATTTAAACTAAACAAAACATGAATATATTTTTGCAAAAGCAAGAAAATAATATATTCAATTTATTGATAATTTTTTCTATTTTTTTGGAATTTATAGAATTGTTTTTTAAAAGACACTTTTCTGGCACCAATCATGGGCATAAAGCATGGCCGCTGTTCAGCCCAAAAATGTGTAGCTGAGTGTAAGTACGCCGCAAACCCATACACATGCAAATGCACAGCGACAGACATGGCTGCTGCCACACATTGGAGTTATTTTTGCATACACATACACACATACACATACTTGCACGTGTATATATGTATGCATGATTCGGTTTATTAGATTCGTACAAAGGCACACAATATGCCTGCCTGCCTGTCTGTCCTCTGTGTCTGTCTTTGTGTCTGTCTGTGTGTTTGTATGGGATACGGGTTGTGCCCTGCCCTTGGCCAACAGTCTGACAGGAGTACCCCATCTCCCCCCCCGCTCTCTGCTCTGCTCTCTCCTTTGCTCTCTGTGTGTTTCTGTGGGTAAATTCAATTACAATATTTGCGCTGATATCGCCGTTTTGTTTTTTTGCTCGTTGCTTTTGTTCGAGTATTCATATTTATTGTACGGAATTTTAAATTGCTATATTTACATTGCTAATTTCCACACACACACACACAGACAGACAGACATTGCATTGGTATATGTGGGCCGCATTTGGTAGAGCAAAATTCTTGCATTCGGCAGTCAGAAAATTGCAGACCAATTAATTGACAAAGTTCATTGTAGGCTCCCTTTTTTGTGGGTCAGATCGGTCCGCGGCAGCCAGAGAGCCGGACAGGCAAATATCCGGAGGGGAGAGAGCGGCTGGCCGGAGAGCACAGATAGATGGATAAATCATTTCTGTCCGCTAAACGCGAACATTCAATATTTAAACATGGTTCCGTGGCTTTTCCGCTGGGAGGGGTGACAGGATGGGGCGGTGGGTGTGTGGGTGTGGGTGGTGGTGAGGCTTCTGTTTGGGCTTGCCCCTGTGGTCCGCTGCAGTTTGTCTCATTGAAATAGGTTTGTCCAATGCATTAGTGTGTCCACATACATGCACTCGTATGCATGTGTGTGTGTGTGTATGTTTTGTTGACTGTGTGGGTGTGTTATGGCTTGTATGTGGCATGTGACTGTCAATTTTTATGGCTGCCTGCTGTGTGGCTGCTGCATTGTGGTGTGGCAAGGCCGTCACAATTTGAATTATCCCTAAACCTTATTTGAAATCGTTTTTGGAATTGGTTTGTGCTGCCCTGCCGCTTCCTTTGCCAGGCTTACCGAAAATTCCCTGATGGATTATCAAAGTGTATAGAAATTAATGAAATATTAAATGCAGAAAAACCAAGGACACGTAAATACACTCACTGTTCAATCATTCCATCGATTACTAAAGATATGAAAATGCAAAATGGAATTGGAATCGTTTGTATCGTACTGTTATCGTTCGATGTAATATAAAATTCTTTACTGATTCCTAGCTATTCGTTGTTCACTACTGTTTATTCGTTACTCGTTACTCTTTATTGGCTACTCGTTGGCTCGACCAAATGCTCGCCACTTCCGTCTAACGGAAAAGCTTGGGCTGATCGAGTGGGAGAAGCTCTTGGAGCTTTGGTCGATTGACTGCTCTTAATGCTGATCAAATCCTCTATCCTCTTTGCCTTCGATAACCCTTTATCGGGACACTCGTTCTTAGCATCCATAGCCTCGCCGATAGCACAGTATCCTCATAAAAAGCATGCAAAAACGCTCGCCAAATGTTTGAGTTCATTTTTTAAGTTTGTTCAACTTTTCCGTTGATATTTTATTAACAAAAACGAGAGCAATTGCGCCCAATTTGGCAAAACATTTCGCAATACAAAAAGTTTCAACAAACACGCGAAAAACATTGCATTTACTTTAAACCAAAAAAGAAACGAAACAAAACGAAACGCAACTCCACGAAAAATAAATAAAAATATATTTTGAAAACAAAAAAAAAAAACGTTGCCTACATTTGAGGGCGGAAAACAAATTATATTTATTTAACAAAAAAGCCATTTCGAAATTGGTGGCGAATAACAAACAATAACAACAACAACAACAATAACAAAACAAACCATTAGCAACTTTTTCCAGTTAGGCCAGTTTCCAGTTGGTAACGAAAGAAGGAAAGAAACCGCTCACATAACGCATTCGCCACGTTGCCAGCCAGCCAGCCGGCCAGCCAGCGAGTAGAACAATTTACATGAGGCCAAAGAGTGAAAAGTTTTCCAGGGACAATGAGATATTGGCCAGCGTGGTTCATTGTTGGCTCTGCTGTTGCTCTTGTCGTCGCCGCTAGATAATAAATGACCGGCCATTAAATTGCAATTAAAAGCTCATATGTGCGCATAAACTTTACGCCAGCCAGCCAGCCAGACCCCAACCCCAGCGCCAGCGCCAACGACGGCACCGCCTTCTCGATCTGCCAAAAAATTTGCCTATGGCCAAATGACCATTAATGGACCAGACTCGGGACCAGACCAGACCATAGCAGACCAGACCAAGCCAGACCATAGCAGAGGTAGCCGAACTGGCAGCAGGAGCAGGAGTAAGTGCTGGGCCAGGATAATAGCCCGTATAATAGTAAATTTAACAGTTGGTTGGACGCTTTCCGAAGCATCCAGCCCGAATAGAGGTAGCCTGTTTCTGGTAAACAAATTACGCGACTCGCAACCCTCCCTGCGCACGACCCTCCATCCTCCATCCGCACAAAGAAAAACTCGACGAAAAATTGGCGCATAGCGTTGCTCAAAGCGAGAACTTTTCTTACATAATTGACATAGTGTATACGCAACTGTGCATTATGCAACTGCCAAAGTAAGCGCCACACACACACACACAGCACACACACACCCATCTGCACACTGAGTGGGTGGAATGCATCGCCCCTTTGCTTGCACTGCTGCTGCCGCTGCTGCATGTGGGGAGGTAGGGGAGGGGCAGTCAATTAGAAAATATGCATCGTACATAATTAAGATTTATACACACAGACACACACATGCACACACACACAGAGAGAGGGAGAACAACAGTCAATACCAGAATGGCTATGGCTTCCGCATAGAAGCTGCAAAGTGAAGGACTCGAAGCGGGCAAGGATCATCGCTTTGGGCCTGGGTCGTTCTATGAATACTCTACGGATAAGTTTCGCAAATGGATTGTTAATTGTTATTATTATTGTAAGAATATTTCAAATATCACAAGATATTCAAATAAAGAAAAATGATTCGTCGTTGTAATCAATATAAAATACAGCCTTTATGCTTCGGTGTGAAGGCCTGGCTGCCCCATGGTTGGGGCAGGGTGTGGGGTGTACTTTAGGAAAAATGAACGCTTAGCCGCCAACTGTATGCAAATTTCCATTAGCCATGCAAACGCAAAACTAGCCGCCATTTATCTGTCTAACAGCGGGCACGGCCAAGAGAAGCGGCCAGCGGGGAGCGGGGAGCAGGGAGCAGGGAGCGGGGAGGAGGGGTCAGTCGGCCTGGCAGTAGTTGAAATTTACTGCCCCAAACGCACTCGGAGTGGTGGTGCGGTGGAAAGCGCTGCAACAAGAGTGGCCAGCAGGCGAGCGGCAGGACCAGAATGGAAATGGAATGTTGCAAGTTGGCAATATGCATACGCATTTTATGCGATGCAGCAAATGATATAGATTGGGGCGCAGGGCCAGTGGGGGGCTCAGCGGAGTTTCAGTACCAGAAGGAGATGTGGTTGATGCTGGGGCTGCGGGTCATTTCAGTGGAAATTTTTATTGAAAGCCAGCAAAGCGCTCAATGGACCAGCTAATGGCGTTAGTTGGCCCAAATGGGCAAAAGGCCCAGGCCGATGCCGAGGCCGAGGCCGAGAGGGGAAACTGTGAAGTAGCTTAAAAAAGTTTAATGAAAAGCAGCTGCCATATAATCTATCTCCGCTTTTGACTTTCGCTAGCCTACCCAAAGGAGAGAAAGCAGAGGAAAGCCAAGCAAAATGGTCTCGGGTAAGTACTGAAGTTTGCCACATTTATGATTTATAATCGATTATATGTACGTACATTTATTCGCCACTTAGTGGCATCGGAAAAGAGCTTGTGAATCATTCAATTACACTGCCTGCATGCACGGTACAAAGGACATCAGAACTCCTGTACAAATGAAACTAGAAGTATTCCATTATGATCTGGAAATTGATCCGCATTGCAAGGCGTTAAAGGTTAGGTTACGGTCCTCAGCAGGGGCTTCTCATAGACGAGGTTTTGAGGTTTTGAAGTTCCCTAGAATCCCGAGGTGTTTCCGACGAAGGCTAGTTGTTCCTTTGGCGTTCTCTTGGAGGCATCTGCCAGTGATCTCACCACTGACTAAGACTCCATGCAGCAGATCGCATGCAGAGATCCAGTGATTCAATTCAAGATCCAATGAGTTCAAATGACACAGCGAAACATGTCAGTATATACATACATATGTACGAGTATCAGCAGTATACAATATTATATATGTATGTATATGCAGAGATCGAGTGATCATAGCTATAGGAAATCATCGATTGTTTGTGAGGATAGCTACGAAAATGTACAAGTTGCCTTAGGAACTATCCAGATGAGAGCCATAACTTTATGTTTTTAATACAAATTTTTGTTGTTTTTTTTGTGTGTTTTAACCTCCGTTTTAATTTCTCATTATTTTAATGCACATTCTTGGCGCTGTTGCTGCCATTATTTTGCCAGCACGGCGAATACTTAATCAGCTAGCCAATCCACGCTGCCCCACCCTCTCCTTGGCCTCTTCGCCGCCTCTTCTGCCTCATCCGCTGCACACTCCAATCTCCGTCCGGAATGCCGCTCATTGTTGCTGCTCTTGCCCCGTGCCCCCTGTCCCGTGCCCCGTGCCACTGCCTCTGCAGCTATTGCAGTTTATTAAATATGCTTTTAGTTTTGCAACAGCTACGCCCACTTTGGCCTGGGCGCTGGGAGGCGACCGTATGGCAATCCATTCTGCCAAAGGCAGTTTAGTTATTAATATTTAATGCGTCTGCATTGCGCATAATTACGCTCCACAGAGGAAGAAGGGAAAACGAGTGCAAGAGAGCAGAATTATTTTTGGCAAGTTATTTATTTGGCCTTTGGCGGCAAAAATAAAGCTATTGCCTGCACTCCGCTTTGCAAGCAAAAGGGGTCCAGGGTGCGGGGTGCAGTGTCCTCCTCTTGCTCTCTCTCTCTCTCTCTGCTCATCCACAATCCGCCGCATCAATTTTACATCGCCAGCGGCAGGCCATGGCTGGCGGATCAGGCATCAAAATCATCAAATTTTGTTGAATCCAAAGTCAAAGGTTTTTATTATTAATAAAATGGACTCAAATAAAGAGATGAAGTGGGCAGTGGGAGGGGGTAAATTTGTCTTTAAGGTTTGCATAAAACTAAAGAAAGTCCCAATCAAATGCTTTCTTTCAGTGAGAGCTGAAAAGAGCTTACTTGTAACTGGAAACCTTTAAAACCTGCGAAAACAATTCATCAGCAAAATGAAGTCTCTTTTGGCCCTGTTGGGGCAGGGCATGAGCCATTGATTCGGTGATTCATCGCCCCTTTAAAGACTTATTTTCGACCCAAATTTGTTCTCCTTAAACGATTAACAATTACAAAAAACGTGAGGGGAGTTTCAGCTGGGCAAAGCCAAAAGCAAAAACATATTGAAACCCTCTCTGAAAGGGAAACTTTTCAATGCAAAACTGTCACATTTCCCCATAGAGCAATGCATGAGAGCTGGGATTATCGTGGCAGAGTGAAATCAGTGTGTGAAGGGTCGTTATCAGTGCGCCAAAAACTGAAACTCAAACAACACACACACAGATCCATGAAAAACACATTCCTTCTGCTTTTTTGGTTGATTGCTGGTTTCGATGAGATGTCACAACAGAACACTAACCATTCTTGGCTGACCCTCACGAGATTCGTCCTGAAACGAAGGAGTAAAGGACACCTATTGACCGAACAAGAAAACGCTTTAGATTTGCATTTGCCTAGAGAAAGCCAAAACTTGAAATGAAACTGGCAATTGGTTTATAATCACACTAAAAGGAGCCAAGAATAAGGCTTTAAACGTGTCCTGCCCCTGGATATCGTGTTCGCTTTCTATATCGATGCAAAAACATTTGAGTTTCTTAATAAATGAATATTCAAACTGCTTTCATTGGCGCTCGAAAATAAATTGAAAGCAAAAACTGGCCTAAGCCCAAGACCTAAAATATCAATGGCCCGAAAACGAAGGCAAAACAAGAGCCGAGTCCATTCAACCAGGCTTTCTTTATGCCTTAAAAACGAGAATAAAAGAATAGAAAAGAAAACAGAAGAAAAAGTCGTTGCCGCCCAACAAAATATTGCACAATTTCCATAAATCGGTCGCTCGTTTTTCCCTGCTCCCACACATGGCTGGGCAAAGGCGGCAAATGCAGCAGCAGAAGTAGAAGAGCAGAAAAGAGTGGAGCGGAGAGTGGCTGGGAGGGGCAGGCAGGGGCAGAGAAGCAGAGAGGCAGAGAAGGCCTCACCAATAACAAAAGGCTGGCAAACTGTTGTTAAACTGTTGTTTAAACGCATTGGCAGTGGGGCAGGCAGCAATCGTGGGGGTTGCAACGCGGCTAGGGGGGCGGGGGTTGCGGGTCTGCGGGGCTGTAGGAACTGCTCCTCCATTCTCCATTGTGGCAGCCACAAGCTGAGCCACACACGCAAAACGGCCAGAGCGGCGATCTACTGCCGCGTGCATGTATTGGTATTGGTATTGGTGTATTGAGGGTATTGGAGGGGGGTTTTGGGGGTATTGGGAAAACCCTTTGATTTTTTGCCGCACCGCTGCAAACAGCAATTTGGCAAATCCTTTCACAATCAAAATCAACCGCAGATGAAATTTTTGCCGAAAGTTGCACAGAAACGAGCTGCCGCCTGCCTCTGCCAGTGGCAAAAAAAAAAAAAAAAAAAAAAAGAAAAACGCCAACAAAAATAACGAAAACTTTTTTAACTTTTGCCAGAAATTCTGCCGACTGGGCAAGTGTGTGCGTGACTGTTTGTATGTGTGTGTGTGTGTAAGTAAGTTCAAAAATCATTCGACGGTAAAACGCCAAATTAGCGTTAAGTGTGGTCCTTGTAGATTTGCCTTCTGCCAAAAGTCCTTGTGCTGTCCCCATTCTCCAGTTGTTGTCGTTGCTGTTGCTGTAATTGTTGAGGTGGCTGTTTCTGTGCGCAGGTGCTTAAGCATTTTACGAGCAACTGTATTCAATTTGGCTGCCACAGCCACTGCCACAGCCACTGCCTTTGCACATTACGTATACGCCGCGTTGCGCCGTCTGTTAAATGCGCTTAAAAGTCAGGCCAATACTCGTAGATTGTTGCTGTTGTCAGCGCTTGCCTCTGTTGCCTCTGTTGCCTGACGGTGAATTGTAGTTGCTGCTGCCACTGCCGCTGCTGTTTGTGTAATGAAAACTTTTACAACGCCATATGCAGGCTATTAAAAAACAGCTCACACACACACAGCCACACACATGCAGGCATACGAGCAGCAAACGAGCGAGCGAGCGCCTTGGAATATGCAATCAAGCTCATTTATACTCATTAAGCGCTTATATGCAGTGACGAAGGATGGGGCAGGGCGAGAGTGAGAGTGAGGGCTGCTGCAAGCTGACAAGAAGTGTTCTTGGATTAAAGGGCAGCCAGAGATGGAACATCAGAGCTGTTTCAGTTGGGCCGCCAGAAAGTTCGTACAAGAAACTCAAAATTGATTGCTAAATGTGTAAATATTCCTGGTAAGTATTACCAAAATATTCAAGTTATTTCTATGAAAAAGAGGCTACTGTGAAGAACCCTTGGAGCCCCCGAACCGCTCCTGACTCTTAGCAACTATGCGTGTGTTGTGTGCCTGCATTTTAGTCCTGTTTTATCCCTGCCCTCGGCTGGCTCTTAACTTTAGTGCCTGCTAATATGTTTCTGATGTCTTCGCCCAGTCCCCAGCCACAGATCTCGTGCAGGCGAGGCTGGGGGCTGGAAGTTTCGTCTGGTTGGCAAGCCACAAGCCATAAGCCTTAAGCCTCAACCCAGTAGGCAAGGCTCTCACACGCTCTCCCTGTTTTTCTTTTCTTTCTTGCATAATGCATCCATATCGGAGTCAGATTCAGGGGGTCAGAGGATGCCAGCGCACCCCCAGCCATATGCTGATTACTTTTCCCGGCCCCCGCACCCACAACCGACTTAAGTAATTAACAAATTAAAATATGGGGCTAGAAGAAGGGCAAAACCCAAAGAACTTACTTTTTGAGGGTGTCAATGGAAAAGCTAAGCAA
Source organism: Drosophila azteca (assembly GCA_005876895.1). Classification (NCBI taxonomy): domain Eukaryota; kingdom Metazoa; phylum Arthropoda; class Insecta; order Diptera; family Drosophilidae; genus Drosophila; species Drosophila azteca. The sequence continues at coordinate 3,514,633 of VCKU01000014.1, read as the reverse complement.
AAGGTAAACAGATATCTAAATTATTGCATTTAATTAGTCAAATAATTGTCTTTAATCGAACGTAAGCTGCCAGTGAAAAGATTTGATAACAGCAACCATTTTAATGCCGAATTTCAACATTAATTACTGGCCCACCCCCCGCGCACACACCCACGCCAGAGTCTTGGCCAAAATCTGTCCCATAAATAAATTCATTTTCATGACATTTCGAAGCCAAGCGAAACCCCGTTCTACAAACAGTTTTTGAGCTGAAAACACACGCACACATAGGACACATCCCCCAATGCCCACCACCCACCACCCACTTCCTTGGCCAGTAATTTACGAGTAGCAACTGTTACATCCAATATACACAAGCAAATACATGCATGTATGTGTATGTATGTATGTTTGTATGAATACAAAAGGAAATCGCACTGAGCAATAATCAAAATTGCTGCAGGGCCCGAAGAGAATGCCTGGCCATAAATCATACGCCCGTTGTACACGAAAGCATTTGATGGGGCGTTAATTGTATATAAATAACATATTAAAATTTCCAGTCAATAGGTTTAAGCTGTAATTAAAAGTAATAATCCGAAGGATGGGATGTCCTTTTCTTGCCTTGCCTTGCCTTGCCTCTCGTCCCGTCTCGTTTCCCCATTGCCCCCCCATAGTCAGCAACTTCGCCTGCTGGCAAGTGGCAGACGGTGCAAAACTTTTCGACGAAAAGGTCAATTAAACTGCATTAAGTTTAATAACTTTCTGTGCCCCAAACAGTTACGAAATGTCTGGCAGCAGCAGTCAGACCAGGCCAGGACAGGCCAGGACAGGCCAGGCCAGACCAGAGCTCCCGCAAGGATGTTCGATGTTCGAGGGATGGGGGGTAACGAGGATTCCAGGATCAGCCTTGGCGAGCGGATTTCCCACACACACACACACACACACACACAACATATTGTGCGGCAGACCACATGCAGCGTCAACAACAAACAACACCTGTTTATGGTTTTTCGTTAGCAAAAATTTTACAACTGCCAAGACGGAGCATGTGATAGAGCACACCCACACCCACACACACACACACACACCCACACACACACACACACACACACCCACACAATCACGTACGTAAGCATACATACAAGCCAGGCCAAAAGTTTTCGTTGCCAACTAATTTTTCCTGTCAAATGCACAGACGACAACAACGTCGCACCCCACGCCCGAAAACCAAAAAAAAAACAACAAAAACAACAACGCAAGAAGAAAAGTTTTATCCGTCTTTTGGGATACCCTCTAATGGCAATATTTTGTATGGCATTCTCCCAGCTTTCGTTCAGTGTAGGGCCACAACATACCCTGGAAGTCTCTGCTCCGAAAAGGGTAAAGGGCGGCCACCCCAAGGAAGGGAACATTATGCTGCGGAAGAAGCAGAAAAATAAGCTGGCAAGAACTTCCTCGCGACTTGGCGTCTTGGCTGTGGGCGGTGGGGTGCGTCTCTGGGCTCTGGCTATGGCTATGGCTGAAGGTGAAATTAAATGTAAGCAGTAGGAAGGATATACGTATGCGTATACGTATGCGTATGCGTGCATGGACCGGGACCAGCATCTTGGGGCTGCCTTGTGTCTGGGTCTGCGCTTCGGCTTCGGCTACAGCTTCAGCTTCACGCTTGATTATGCGTTTGCATGCACACAAAGGCAAAAGTCAAACACGCTACATGCCTCCTCGACCCTTCCTGCATGAGCACAACAGAGAGAGACAGAGAGAGAGAGAGACAGAGAGAGAAGAGGGAGAGACCCCTCTGATAACCTTTTTAGTATTACTTTTTATGCACGCATATTTACATGATTCCCGTCTGACAGCAGGTGTCAGGCTGGCAATGGAAACATTTGATGGCATTCCCAGCTCCAGCTGCAGATCAGCGACGGAAAAGGACCACCTGAGCAGCGTGCGTGCCGTAAAAGCTGTGTCAGGGCTGTGAGGACTGAGAGAGGGGTGTCCTGGGGTGGCCTCTGCACTACAAACAATTCAATGTGTGGGTGTGCGGGTGTGTGTGTGTGTGTGTCATTTTATGGCAGCATTTATGCGAAGCCGCATTCCGTTTTCGTTTCCGTTTCCGTTTTAATTGTTCACTTGACCCAGTCTCTGCTGGGGGTTAATTTGTAATAACTTTTATGAATCGTATATGGCCATCGTTTTAAATTTATCTGCATCTTGCGACTACCCCTAAGAGGTCCAAGCATCTACATACATATGTCGCTGACTGTACCAGCAAATCCCCTGTATGGTACACCCTGCTAACCTTGAGGAAAGTCTATTCTGAACAGATGGCTATAATCTACATGCGATTCCTGATCAGAATAGCGATCAGAGTCTTCTATCTATCTTTTCGTAGAGCCCTAAGAGTTTACCGCAGTTTTCCAATGATTCTTATTTTAATCTTCCTACTATTTTTGGTGGATTTATCTAAGGATTTCAAAGGAACAAATGGGAATTCCAAAGTCGTCGATTTTAGGGGCAATATTTACAAAACCATCGACTGGTCGATTGGCTATTTTACTTCCTGTTGATTCTCAGTTTTCATCCGCGGACTTGACCCCCGAGGCACTTTAAGGAGATAGCCAGCACCGACAAGTCCTGAGTGGACTCTCTCTCTCTCTCTCTCTCTCTCGCTCTCTCGCTCTCTCTCCTACCAACCGTTGTCAGGCTCTTATTTTGTTATTATTCCTTTGTTTTCGCCTCGTCTTTCTTTAATTATAAAGCTACACGAACCCAATTCAAACATACACACACACACACACATACACACATTTATATATCTATAGATATGTACGAGTATACAGAGGTTTTTATAGCACCACAGCCAAAAAAAACCAAAAAAAAACTGGATAGCAAAGAGGGAAGGTCAGAAAAAAACGAAAAAAAAAAACCCATATTCCCATTGGCATCAAATTGTCTGCACGACAAGGTAACAGAGTATTAAAAATTTCAGCACCAGCAGCAAAATGTTCTGACCAGAACTTGTCTGAGATCCTCCACCGAACTCGGACCCGCACCCAGACCCGGAACCTCCTCTCTGGCCCTCATGGCCCTCATGGCCATGGCAACCCAAGCCGCTTAACGCAGCCAACTGCCAAATGTAAATATACTCCAAGCCCAAGCCCAACCCCAACCCCAACCCCAACCAGCTCCAGCTTGGCTGAAAACCGACAAAAAAAATATAAAACTTTCTTAATAATACAACGAGCACAAAAAAAAGCAGCCCCAGCTTGGTCCAAGGCGACGCAGACCCGCGAGGAAAATGCGCATTGTTTTCAGCTTTTCAGCGCCCAGCCAACAACCGAAAGCGGAAAAGGACCCTGGCTGGGGAGGAGGGGGATGGAGGGGGGAGTCTGCTGCGGGGCCCAACATTGGGAACTTCAAAACTTTGGCCATATCCCGCGGCTATGAACAACAGCAATCAATTTTCACATGCCGGCAAACAAATGTGCCGCACCAGGATGTCCCACAGCCCATCCCGAAGGCGAAGAGCGAGGGGGGAGGGGGGGAGAGTGGCCGAGGCATATCTGGGTAACATGGTAACAGTGGGCAGATGGTTACAGGCGGGTGGGGGTTGGGGTAGTAGCCTAATGGAACTATCCTCTAAATGGGCAAAAGGAAATCCCAACCTGCGAATGGTACCACAAATACTATGGGTACTCCTGCAAAAACACAATGCAAATCCAATTACATATCTAAGCCACCATTCGCACACTCGTATGAATATAATTTGCAATTATTTCAGGACTTTCAATCGCCTTCTATGCCAATGACTTTTGATGGCGATCCGTCTCCTTTTTGGCCAAAGTCAACGCCCAACATTGTGTCCTATGCTCCGACCATTATATTTGCCAAGCGCTTCAGCACCGAATCGAAATCCGGATACTAGAATGGAGTGCGCCTCCGAGGCGGGTACGGGTGGGTGTGGGTGTGGGTGCCAGTTGCGGTTGCGGCGTGGCTCCTTACGTTGATTAATTTCTCGTTTTTACGCCATTTTCTATTTGTCTTGTGCGGTAATTACGACAAGTCCATGTCGAGGATGGATACCCGGCCAGTCGCCCGGAAGCCCCATGCCGCGTGTCCAAGATAAACACGAAAATTCCCAAAGAAAGAAGCGCGTCCGGATAGTCCGGACAGTCTGGTGTCCGCTGCTCTTCTACACTCTGCTGGACGGACAGCATCCGGTAATTGAATCAAATGAAGCAGAATTAGTATTAGCTTCTTATGGTCGGTATCGCTCACGAGCTACTTCCTCTGGCATAACTCTGTTTATTTTTGTAAATTAATTTTTAATTTAATGTACGTGTTGTGGGCGACGCTACGCGACGCGATGCGATGCGACGCGCTAGTTTCACGCCACGATGCCCAGAGCTGAAGCTGAAGCTAGAGCTGGAGATGGAGATGGTGATGGAGCTGGAGCGACCGGAAGTTGGCTGGAGTAGACCGCTACCCATGCCCCTCTCCACGCCCACGCGGCAAGCCAAACAGCGGCGAAGGACAAGCAAAATGGAACGAAACAAAACTGGAAAGCCAAACAGGGACGACGGAGTGGATGCTGAAGTTGGAATGCTCTAACAGGACATTCAACAGATTTAGATCCAAGCACACTTATATTTACTTTCGTTCAAATAAAAATGCATTCATTTCCAGGCAGAAATGCAGCTACGTTTTATAATTTAAACTTAATATGTGTGGAAATGGGAATCCTAATGTCAGATCATTTAGTACTAAAATTCCGTTAAGAAAATTAAAAAAAAGGAAAACAAGGAAGTGTACGAAAGCTCCGAATTACATCGAGCCTGAACCGGAATACTTTTGAAGTAAATAGACTTCATCCCCACCACCATCTCTCACTACCCCTCCAGTGCCACCTTAAATAAAGTAGGAAAAGCAGTTTTCCGCTGGTCAGCAGGCTGTCGAAAAGTAAGGCCCAGTGGGAGGGTGGGAGGATGGGAGGGTGGAGAAGGTGGTCAACAGCATACTCGTAAAGCGAAAAGACGACGAAATACTTTTTCAAGATAAACGGAAACAAGCCAAGATGGAATTAATTTTCCGCTTTGAACAAACAAGCGGATGTAAATAAAAAAAAAATATATAAAAAAAACAACAACAACAACAACAAAATATATACTCGTACCAACACAAGAGCAAGAAAATAAAAAGAAAGGAAAAGCAGTGCTGGGACTGGGACTGAGACTGTGAGCCAGGAACCAGGAGCCAGGCAGCAGGCAGCAGGAACCAGCAGCAACCTAGAGAAACCAGCGAAGACAGACCAGCGCCGCCAAAGTCAAAGTCAAGGGGGGAATGGTGTGGCCAGGGGTAGAGAGGTGTGCAAGTAGCTAAAGAGGAGGCGTCGCCACAGCTTAGACCGTGCTTCTTGTTGGTTTGTTTTTTGTTGTTTTTCCAATGGTCTGTAGGGAAGGTGGGTGGTCGGCGGTGGGGTGGCGGTGGAAGGTCGCCCAGAAGCTACGATGTCTGCCAAGTTTAGCAAGTTTAGTCAGGACAAGGGCTGGTCCTACGTTATGTGCTGTTAATGACTGTACAAGAAGTTTAATTGTGTGACTCTCTCTCTCTCTCTCTCGCTCTCTTTCTAGGCAGGCTCTCTAGGATGCTGTGCAGACGACGGAGGATAGGGCTAGGAATAGGAATAAGGATGGGCATGTGGTAATGCTACACACACGGATATTGACAAATTGCAATTTAAATAGACAGCAATAAGTTAAACACACACAGACACAGACAAACTCACGCACACGCACACGCATTAGGAATGATGGGGGGTGATGGTGGGCTGGGGGGCAGCCAAAAACACGCCATGTCTAATTAGTTTAGCACAGGGCTGGGCACGCTGGGCCACCGCAGCGGCTGAGATGCTAGAGATAAGCAATCATTAGGAAAAAAGTTAATGCGTTAAGGGAGTAAACATACAGATACGCACAAAGGGCTGGCAATGACACGAAACAAAATCAATGAGGGAATATTTGGATACAATGATGCATGGACAATGATCCCGGATAATCCCATACATGCTATAGATCTCCAGAAAAATATTCATACCATAAACACATACAAATTCAATACAAATTCAATACAAATAAACAGGTTTCACACGAATAGACTTGTCCCTTGTTTCAGCATTAAGAAACTAAAATATATTATATTGTGGATACCTCAAGAACCAGCACAAGCCACACATACACACATACATATGCATGTATTCCATCTCTATATTTCACCCCTACTCCATGCAATTTAATCATAATACACGCCTAAATACATTAAGGCATTTTACGGCCAGCTCTCCACCCACCCGACGCCATTTCCATTTCCATATCCATTCATATGGGGCACAATAGTTGCTATCTAGTCTGAGGCGGTTTTTGTTTGTGTGCGGCAAATATTGATGGAAACATTTACGCACACACGCACACAATTAAACCCGAATATGTGTAGAGCATAAGTAGTAATTGATGGCTTTCGTTTATGGGAACATCAATCATACGCTCGCCCAACAATTGGCAGTCAGGTAAGACACATATATACATAGATATGTATATAGCTACCATATACAAATAAATCTAATGGCTGATATCCCAAGTATATCCAAGGTTAGTCTTTATTTGCCAATGCAGCTTCCAACTCTATCTATCAAATAGTAGGACCTAATACAAATCTCACGTTTCAACCTTATTTGTGGTGTCCTCTGCAGCTGGTGTGGCTTTCGTTGCGGTCGGCAGGCTCTGTCGCTTGATCCAGCAGAGAATATTAACCCAGATCAGGCCGCAAACGCCCATATAGATGACACGAAAGCGTGGCGCCACCAGGGAAAAGTTCAGAACCTGAACGGGCAGCCAGAAAATACAAGAACGCACAAAAGTCGGCACAAACTTCTCTCGCAATTCCAGGAAAATATCCTCAGAGCCCTCCATCAAGGACATGCCTGAAAGAGAAATTAAATGTAAGTTAATAACGCGTCTATCGAAAACTATAGTATAGACTAAACGGACGACTACACTGGCGGCTGTGTTGGCGGCTGCCCTGGAAAACGGAAGCTTACCCGCATAGAAAATTGTCAATAGATAGGGCGTTAGTATAAATTGATCCAGTACCAATTTCCTAACAATAATGGTCTTGGTGGTGCCAGGAAAGGTGCGATCTAACCATTTATACCTAAAAAGGGGGTTCCACAGTTACAACAAATAAAATAATTCAAATTGTTGATGGATTTTCGAATATCTTTGCATTTTGCATAAGAAGCAATGCCAAATGTGTGTTTTGCGTGTTTCGTGTGCGTTTGTATGTGTGTGGGGTATACAAAGTGTTAGTAAGTTTGTTTAGATAAATATACCATATACCATATACAATCTATTGTGTTCTGTTTGGGTGTATAGTTGTTGTTTATTGTTTTTTTTGTGGGTGCGGATTCACCTGAGTTGGGCATCATTCTCCACTTACATTATATGCATGTTACAGGTAGGTGGTCGGTACACATATGCCTTGAAATTCTTAGTGCTTTTGCGTGCTTTTGGTGGAAAGCTCTTTCGTCTCTTTTTATCATAGTCAAAGAAAAAGCTTTTGTGCTCTGGTGCTCTGATGCTCTGATGGTGTGTGCTTCTAAAGAGAGACAAAGAGTACACATATGATGAAGAGACTGAAACACGTGCTGCAAAGCTTTCCAAAATAGTAAACAAATTGATAAAGTCCCGAACAACAGCAACAAATGGGGGAAATATATAGGAAAACAAAAATGCACATGTAAATATGAGTCAATTAAATGATAATATGCGATGCGATGGGATGGTGGGGTTTGTTATGTATGCTGTTACATATGTACACATGTATTCACAATTACAAATGCTGTTGGACACAAACCAAGCATATAATGTTGGGGCATAGACAGCGGTACCCATCACTGCGTATCGTCCTATCGTTGCATAATCGATGTCCTCACGCTCTGCCGCCGGCTACAAGACACATAAATCTCATTAGAAATCTCACTCCTTTCTCTCCAGTACCACCCACCCCACCCCCACTTATGTACTTACCGCCAGCCAACGTTTGGACAGAACCTGCTGCGAGTACTCGGCGCCCACATACAGACTGCCGTAGATGGCACTGTTGGTCACAAATGGATAGCGACGGAAGATTCCACGAGCTCCGGCAACAAAGCGAGCCATCTCAAACGAGTCCGAGTCCCTTCCCTTAATTTAAATCTCTTTTATTTGTAACAATTGAGCTGCTTGCTGCTTGCTGCTTGCTGTGTACTGTGTGCTTTGTGGCTGTGCCTGTGGCCTGTACAAATTTCTGCGACCAGCCGCGAGCACAGTTGAAGCTTTAATGCGGAAAGTTCCCAAAACAACGGCTCAACTGTCACAAAAGACAGTTGGCGAGCGGGAGAGAGAGCGCCATTGTGGCGTGCTAGAGAGCGGATAGAACAGTTACATTGGAATGCAGGGAAATTAAATAAAAACCGTTCTTCCCTGAGGGTCAAAATATATGGCGCTCGTTGATTTGGAAAAGCTCGGCTATGCAGTTAATTATATTAGCTAACTGCGAGAGCGGCATATCACCTAATACAGTTAAGATAAGATTTGCTTTGATTGAATGGTGGGGATAGGATGGGAAGCGTCGAAGTTGACGACTAACCATTGACGTTACAGTGCACCTTCGAACACGTGAACCTACGAGTAAATTAGTTATAGAACATTGTTTTAAGGCCTCTATTTAGTCTATTTTCTTTTATTGTAATACATTACAATGAAACCCTGACAACTTATGGTGTTGTCTTCAAAGAAAGGGGTACGCTGGTTTTTCTAGGCTGCCAGATTGCTTATCTGGATTCGAAGCATACCCAGCAATACGGGCCAGAGATGCATCATCAGATGACATATCGATGACAGCGTCACTGCTCCATCACCTCCGATGACAATAGCTATGACACGCCATACGCTGAACTTATGACTTCGACATCTGTCAGCAATGGATTTATAAGCTCTGAATTTCACATTGCTCCAAAAACAAAAGAACAGAACGCCATTTAACGTAATTTGTATAATGATATTGGATAATAAAATCCCGTATGATATCCACCTCTATCAAGGACTTGCAACTTTAAGTCGCTCCCCTACCCTCTCTCGCTCAGTTGAACAGAGAACAGAGAAGAAAAAGTAAGAAACAACAAAACTTTTTCGCATAAAAATGCAGTAAGTATATCAAGTCTTGGAAAACCCTTTTTGCCTAATGGCAATTTACGCACGACTAGCAAACGCACCGCACACTGGATATAGTGGAGAGAGAGGAGGGCGAGAGGGAGAGAGGGAGAGAGAGTGTTGCCAGGGGGGGTTCTTCCAAACATATGCGAGGCGTACAGGAAGGAAGGAGCCTTTAGAAACGACAACTTTGATTGAGTGCCCGGGAAACTGGAGGCAGAGGTGTTAAAACTGAAACCAATTTAAAAGTTGTGCCGACCCATATGGAAAGTGAGCTGAAGGGGAAACAACTTCACTGTGTTTGTGTGTTTATGTGTGTGTGTGTAGCTGTAGCTGTGTGGGTTGGTTGGCACAAGTAGGCACAGGCACAATCCCATGCTGACAAACCAGATACAGTCAACACACACGCACGGACATAAACTAAAGTCACCCAAAAAGGCAGGTGACAAAACGAAGGACCCAGGATGAGCCTGAGCGCCATAGTCAGGAGTCTGCGCAAGAGTTTCGGGCTGGGGGCGAGTGCCTCCAAGCAGCATCCAGACAGGGATGACCAGAGCTCCACCTCTTCAAGTCGAACCGCTTCTTCCACGTCCAGCTCCATTGCCAGCTCGCAAGAATATGAAAATAGTTTCGGGGAGGATCGCCATCGCCTGCCCCTTTCAGTTTCCCAGCCCAACCAGTGCCATCATCCATACAAACAGATGATAGAGCAGATCCTCTTGCAGGTCAGTGAGCTGGAGCACACGTTCTACGAGGATCAGCAGCAGGAGTTTAAGCTGCGCATGGCCCTGGAACGACAGTCGGATAAAATAGAGGAGCTGCACTTCTCCCTGGACACGGAGAAGCAGCGCAATAGCCGACTGGTGCAGCTGCTCCGCGGCATGGAGACATCGGGCGAGAGTGAGCCCGAGGAGAGGATGCCAGGTGGATCACATGTGCAGTCCATTGGAGAAATATTCGAGTCCATTAGCCCACTGCTCATGCAGCAGCGGTAAGTACGGTCTGAATACCCAATCGCTAGTGTCCCCAATCGTTGTCTCCCACAGCTATGATGAGCTTTCCATCTCGCATCGTCAGAGTTGCCGGCAGCTGGCCAAAAAGGACAAGGCCAATAGGCTCCTCAAGTGCGAGACGGAGGAACTCAAGGCCAAATACGACCATCTTTTCAATGAGTACCGTAACGAGCAGCGCCGCGTTGAGAAGCTCTGCTCCCGGTTCCTGCAAATACACTCAATGAAAAAGAAGCAGATCGACAATCTGAAGCAATCTTTGGGCCATGCCAGTGACTGCATCCACCATGCCCAGGTGGTTATCGAGGCCTGCTCCCAGCGCAGGGGTTCGAGTATCGCCAAAGGACCCCTTCATAACTTTCAAAAGACTCTGGATAGCTTTATGGATTCGTTGCGTAACTGTGACTGCTTGCATAAACAAAACGAGATCCAAGAACAACAACAAGATAAAGAACAAGAGTTTACCGCTCGGACCTTTACTCTGCCATTTTCCGGTGGTAATATGCGTAAGAGTGAAGCCTCCTCAAAACCACAATATCGCGGGTCTTACGAGCATTGAAATTGTTGTTAACCTTTATTATCTCCTTGGTATTAGGTTCTTTGTGATAGTACAACAAAAAAAACAACAAAAAAATCAAAAAAAATTCATGAAAAGTAAAAAAGTATAAAAAAAAATGTTTATGTGAATAAAAACCAATTGAATCTTAATATCTAATAATCAAGTCATACATTTCAGTTACGTAAACGACGTTTAGTGAGTAAAAAAAAATATTTGGGCATATATTAAAAATTCTAAAGATTGTCGTAGGATCTACTTAACCAGTTCTACGACCTAATTTTTTTATTGGGTAAAGTACATCTGTGAGGCGGTATGGCCGTGAAAAAGAGCGAGACGGCGAGATCGGGAATCGATCGGCCGGAATCGAAGTTCGCGGACTTGACACAAATACAACATATTTATATTCAACATATTCTTCATGACGATTTTTCGCACGCAACTGCCATGCGAATTTATATTAGTTTCCATTTATCCGCAACTTGTTTTTTATTCCGCCTCTCTTCTAACGCCGGCACCAGTTGTTTTGCTATCTCGCTTCTTTCCAACAGAGGCGCATACTGAACGAGTAAAAGTGTGTGAGAGAGAAAGGCCACTGCAATTTCATTTGTTCTTTTTGGGTAATAGCTTATTGATTGATATAATGATAAAATTAGCTTAAGGCATTTTTTTTTACGATTGTATTTGCACCTTTTTCCTCAGCCATAATATTTACGCGCCAAATTTAAATTTTGAGCTGCTAATTTTTGTTGTAATTAGTGGTGATAATTCCACGATAAGCAGATCAGGGTTGAAATATTCGGAAAATCGGACGAACTCAACTAAACTCAACCAAAACTGCACCTTTTTTGCCACCAATAATGTTCTCTTGCATATATGTATCTTTTTGAATTTTTTTTGAAACTAAACCAAATTGCAAAAAAGACCATGTTTGAGAAAAATATCGATATTTTGCTGCCGTACTTGTTGGGACTTTATCTGGGACTTTTTGAGGGATTTGGTTGAGGCAACATCATCCCAACAATTTCCTTTTTCATCGCAGCAATTTCCCTTACATTTCACTCTCACTTACTTAAGTTTTATACCTTGGCTTTAACGTCGTTTTAGAAACAATCTAAAAAAAAAAAGTCACTAAACTTAACCAATCTTGTAGACAATTGATTCATCATTCGTATAAAATTATGTGCTCAGGCCTGAGGGTTCTAGTTAGCTAGCAATATTAAACGGAATATCAAATTGGAAAAAATGTTCCACCAGAGCCGATTAAAATCATATCGATTAAATTTAGGGGTGTCTGTCAAAAAAAAATCGATGCTTGAAAAAACTATCGATGAACTAACATCGATTATTTCGATGTTAACATCGATGTTTCTCCAGCGCACATGTTTGTTTTCTTTTTGCATAAATCTTTTACGCCGCAATTAACGTAAATACGTAAATAAATGTTAACATGAAGGTCAAAATGATAAGTCGCAACCCGGACAACTATGTCCGGGAAACCAAGCTGCAGCAACACAAACGTGAGTCCACAGTAAGGCCCCCAGCCAGCACCTTAATATGTTGTTTTGAACATTGCAGTGCCCCGCAACTATGATCCATCCTTGCATCCACTGGAGGGCCCTAGGGAATATGTGCGTGCACTGAATGCCACCAAACTGGATCGCGTGTTTGCCAAACCTTTTGTCTGCAATTTGAGTGGACATCGCGACGGAGTTTCTTGCTTTGGAAAGCATCCCAAGCTGCTGTCCACTCTAGCCACCGGAGCTTACGATGGCGAGGTGCGTATCTGGGACTTGGCGAATCGCGTGAGTGCCCGGAGCTTCGTGGCCCACAATGGATTTGTGCGGGGAATCGCGTATGCGAAGAATGGAGAACGTATCTTCACCGTAGGTGATGACAAAACCATCAAGGTTTGGAACTCACAGGCACCGGAGGTGGGTGAGGAGGAGGAGCCGGTCAACACAATACTGAGTCGATATGGTTTGCATGGCATTTCGCACAACCGCAAGGATAACAGTTTTGCCACGTGTGGCGAGGTGTGCGCCATTTGGGACGAGCAGCACAATGATCCCCTGAAGACACTAAAATGGGGAGTGGACACCTTGCACACGATTTCGTACAATCCCGTGGAGACCAATGTGCTGGCCTGCTGTGCCAGCGATCGTAGCATCATCCTGTACGATCAACGTGAGGCTCAGCCGCTGCGCAAGGTGGTGTTAACAATGAAAAGCAACAAGCTGGCCTGGAATCCCATGGAGGCGTTCAACTTTACAGTGGCCAACGAGGACTGCAAGTAAGTGGAGTCGTGGAGTCACTTGTGAGTCGTATAGAAGCTTAATAACTAATTTCCTTTGCAGTCTTTATACCTTTGACACACGGAAACTTCAAACTCCTCTGAAGGTGCACTTCGATCACGTTTCCGCCGTAACCGATGTGGATTATGCACCCACAGGGAAGGAATTCGTCTCAGCTAGTTATGACAAAACCATACGCATCTATCATGCCCATCAGAGTCATTCTCGTGAGATATACCATACCAAGCGCATGCAACATGTGGTTTGTTGTGCCTGGTCTTTGGATAATCGATATATTTTCTCTGGCTCCGACGAAATGAACGTGCGCATGTGGAAATCGAACGCATCGGAGAAGTTGGGCATCATTCGTCCAAGGGAACGTGCCAATTTCAACTATCAGGAGGCCCTCAAGGAGAAGTACGCTGCACACCCGCAAATCAAACGCATCGCACGTCATCGTCAAGTGCCGCGCCATGTCCTCAATGCCCAGAGAAAGATGCGTGCGGTCAAGGAGAAGGACCAAGTGAAGGAGGCCAATGTGCGAAAGCACTCCAAGCCCGGCAAAGTACCCTTCGTCAGTGAGAAAAAGAAGCATGTACTGAAGGAAGAAGTCTAGATACGTTTACAAACCATATAGTGAATAAGTAAAACAGAAACACATGTAGGACCATAGCACACCATTGATAATGAAAAGAAAGTAAGGAATAACGAAATATCTGTTTTAGAAACGATAAGCCAAAGCGGGCGATAACGATAACAGCTGGGGAAACGTGGCCAAATGTGGAACATTTTTGTTTATAAAAGGTGGACAGCCCCGCCAGTGGGAGCTCAGTGTTACGGTGCCAGTCGGTCGTTAAGTTTTTGTTTTCGTTGTTAATTTGTTTATACTAGGGAAGACTCTTCTCCCCTTTCGGCTCGCAAACAAAACTCGTTTACCTTTACACATACAATCCAATTAAACATGGAAGCACTGGGCGATCTTTTGGCACCACACAGCGAGCTCATCGCCAAGGTAGCCGGCACAATTACTACCCTGCAATTTCTATCCGGTATAGCGCTGCTCAACGACATCCGTAAGAAAGGGAGCAGCGATGTTTATCCAGTCGGCCCGTTTCTAGGCGGCGTTGTCCTGTAAGTACTTTTCCCGTGCACTGCACACACTGTCATCTATGGGTGCGTCTGTGTGGGCATTGATTAAATTTTTGAATTGTCGCCATGACACCGCAGAATCGGTACGCTCAAGGACGCACCTAAAATCGCTTTAGGTTCGATTCAATGATACAACAATTGGCGATTACATCACGCCCAAATGAAAGCAGAAACAATGCTCCCTCCGATCATCTAAATCACTCAACCATTACAATATCAAAACATTTCTGTTGACCTTGTCATACAAGAATCTGTCGTTTCTTATCGATGGCAAGCCCCAGCCAACACGTAGCTCTTATCTAAATTTATATTTGTAAAATTCTAGCTTAGTATGCCGATCTGCTAGACTGCTCAATGGGGGATAGTCGGACGTCGCTAATCGCTCATGAGACAAGCCCCGATAAGCGACTCGCCCACCCCACGTGCTTAGAATGAGAAATCAGTGTGGGTCTTTCTCTCTCTCTCTCTCGTTGAGCTCTCTAAGTGGGGGTGGCAAGTAGCCGGACACCGTGACTGTGTCAAGTGTAAGGACGCCCAGACATGCAACAGTTGGGTGCTCAACGGCAAGGTGTTACCGTGTGAGCCTGTTTCGCTAAATTTCACCCTAATGGAAATTATTTCACCACCGCGGTGCAGCATTGAGGGTTTTTACTGATAAAATGGTAGCTGACATTGCTGATTATTTCTGTAGCCGACTTTTAATGTTATCAATAGAACCCGATAAATTAGCATGATTGTAGTAAAACAAAATTCCGCACCTGGTCTACCACAAAACCCGTTTGACCAGAATATTTACCACAGTAGAATGCATTCTAAGAGATGGAAATCTCCGGCTACATTGCTTTATGTACCAAAATCACATAATTTAGTCCCACGAAACTGGTTTGTTTTCTTTTTGTACAATGACCCTGAATAGGAAAATCTTCAGTAGAAGATTGAAGTTAATTATATTTCTTAATATCACGCATACTACATTCACATGCCTGAATTTAAACTGAACAACAATACGTAACAGTTGAACTTTCTTGAAAATAAAATAAAGCTCGTCTGTAGCTAAACCTTTTGGGGTTCCGTCCTGGACTTAAGATTCTATGCACTATGAAGTGTGTGTTCTCAAATTTGAAAGAGCTTCTGGGTTGCTTTGTTAATTAATTAATTGAATATACAATTTTAATTGAGTTCATGGGAAAACCGAAACTTAACTACACTTCCATTTATCCAAAAGCATTTCTCCCATTCCAGAACGGTTCTCAGCCTGAAGTTGGCCAATATTATGAATGATGCTGCCATGATAAATACAAACTTAATCGGATTGGTGATTAACTTTGTGTTTCTGGGCTGTTTCTACTACTATGCCTCCAGTGGTAGTAGGGGGAACATCTGGAAGCAGATTGGATACGCTTCCATATTCCTGTTGACCTGCACGGCATATGCAAACTTTGAGGATCCCAAGAAGATTGAGTTCCGTCTGGGAATGCTCATCACGGGAATCCTTGTCTGGCTGGTGGGCTCACCCCTGCTGCACCTTCCCAAAATCATTGAAAAGAAGAGCACCGAGGGCATGCCCTTCCCAATTATATTGGCTGGTAACCTGGTGGCCACATCCTGGATGCTGTATGCCATCTCCATTAAAAATACTGTGATGGTGGTAAGTTGAAAGGGGAGCGGCTTATATAGGAACTACATTGAATCAGCCATTTGATGTACGATTTATACATTTTAGCTACAAAATTTGCTGCTCCTGGTCTTGGGTGGAATTCAGCTGTCTATGTTTGCCATTTACCCGAATAAGCCAGCTGCCAAGAAGCCGGCGGCCAAGAAGAACGATACTAAGAAGGAGAAGTAATTGTTTGAGCTAACTAACAATGGATTAATGCAATACCACATTACCAATTAATATGTAGCTAGGATTGAGAAGTAATCAAATTGCATGTTGCTTGAATTTACACTAAATCGCCAAAAACTAAATCAAAATACCAATTGAAATTTGACCTATACAAATTATTTTTCTACATACATACATATATGAGATATTTTCCTAAAATAAATCATTCTAAGAGCGAAAGTTAAGGAGACAAATAAAAGTCCTTAGCTGTCTAATGAACAATTGTTACTATTATTGTACATAGCTACTAAGTACTTGCAAATTTTGACAATAATTCAAATCTTCCAATGCATATTTATAAATAAAAAATATAGTTAAACTGTTACAAAATCAATCATTTTCTGGCTCCCCTATGTCTAGGCTTCCACTGGCACTGTGGAGTTATAATGGGCACCCAACTGGTAGATATAACGATGATAGCATAGTACCAGGGGAGCACCGCCGAATTCCTCCTGCCCTAGCAGTGTAGGAGCTCCCTCGGCCTGAATCACTTCAATGGGAACCCTTAGCAGTGAGGAGATTGCCTTCAGTTCGATGTGACCACCCCATGCATGGTTCTCGTGTATGTCTTTGCAGTATTGCTCGAACTGCTCGTCGTTTAACAATTCTCCAGTCTTCGGATGGGTCATATAGCATATGAAAGCGTCCTTTTGGGCGCGCACATAATTGGCCGTCTCCTTACGCAGCTCTTCCACGCTGTGGCCGGGCAGAGAATTGACAATTAACTGATGGCGGACAGCATGGTACAAGCAGTCTCCATCGGAGGCTATGGAGTGCAGAGCCAGCTGTCGACTGGCCAATTTGGCTGTTATCTGCTGGAGCTCGATCCATTTCGGCGATGGGCCATCATTGGCTGCATTCTGGAGTTCTACGCGGATTTCCGCCTCCCGTTCGCGGGCCTCACGTGCCTTCTTGTCGCGCCGTTTTTGGGCTTTGGAGACACGCTGCTGCGTGCCAGGTTCCTGTGATTGTTCTTCTTCGTCGTCCTCGCTTTTGGCTGTTTTATTTTTAGCGGGCGGCGCCTCTGCAACTTGTTGATTCTTGGGCTCTTCACACACAGCTTTGCTTTCGTCAGCCTGTAGCTCGATCTTTTGACGCTGCTCCAGCTCACTCTCTAGGCGGGACATCTCTTCTAGGAACTCCTTGCGCTTGCTTTTGTTGTTCTTGGGCGCATTCTTCTTCATGGCCTGCAACTTGGCCTGAAGTTCTTTGCGCTCGCGACGATGGCGGGTGGCAACATCTTCCAGATTGACTTCGTTCAACTTTGATTCCAGCTCACTTATTTCCCCGCCTTCACTTGCCATCTTCACAAATTTTCTTTAATTTTAATGATAATAGCTAATGTTTTCAGTAAATTTTTGGCAGCGACAGTGTTGGCAAATGTGAAAATTGTAATATGCTGTGCTGCCGTTTTAGCTGAGTGAACGCTATAGCTAGCATTTCTTTAACTAGCGTCAAATGTTGTCAAAACTATGATTGATTTTCCATCAATATATATGGCGGTGTTTATTGGATAATTTAAATAAAAAAACTCACACTACAGTATTAGCTCTTTTTGGGGTGTATTTAGACGTGCCTAATTTTTACCTTATATGTATATATTTTCTGTTGTAGTCATTTTTTGCATAGCTTTGTTCGAATCTAGCTTGATTGTCGCTGAAATTCTGGCATCACTGTTACTCGGCAAAGCTCGGGCTGGTGTGACTGTTTTGTAAGTGTGCCAAAATACCAAACTTTAATATTTAAATTTCAATATTACCAGTTATAATTTAAACAAGACCATTCTGGTGCAAGATTACCAAACCATCACATTTATAATAAACGATATATAGTTTTTTGCACTGTTTTATTTTGTTTATGCTAAAAAAAAAACGTATGTTAAGGAACTGTATACACGTAATTATTGTTGCTATTGAACTGGAATTGGATCAACCAATTCTAGATTTAAAAATGGCTTAATCGAAATTAGAGTCGAAATCAGAATTCATTCATATGTACAGACTTATCTATGGGGAGGAAATGACACATGTGAAATAACTGAAAACGTTTCTCGCGGATGTAATAATTTTCATAAATGATGCCTAAAACAGAAAAAAAAAAAAAAAACAGAAATGAGTGCAAAATGTATATGTACATTGGCCAACATTGACAGCTTACTTTGTTTACTTAACATGCTAAGAAAGGAGAACACTAAAACTTAGACGAAAGATATTACCTAATCGTTATGAGCCGCAACTACATATATTACTTATCAGCTAATCGCACAACTTTCTCGCTTATATCTAATGTGATTTTCCTAGTAGAAAGTATAAAAGGAAGCACTGGCTAATTATGAATTAGTATCTCAGCAAGCCCTGCCATAATCGGCCCAGCGCTACTCATTCGAGGCTCTTGGTAATGTTTTGGAACAGGCGACGACCCCACCATGATTCCAGATCGAAGGGCTTGAAGTCTTGCAACGCTGGGCTAGGTGGCTCTACCCAAACAGCCGCCGATGCGGAGGTGAGAAATGGCTTATTGGCAATGATGCACTCCACAGGATTAGTGGCATTGTTATTGTTAGCATCTGCCACTGGTTTTTCGGAGGGCTTGGCCGATGTGCTCGAGTCATAGGGATTCGGTGCCACTAGCATGTTCCATGCTATAAAGGAGAAATATTCCATTAAAATATGTTGCATCTTTTGGATGTTAGACTTACAGTCATTTACATATCGTATGATTTCCTCGTGCTGCGGCGTTATCACCTCATCCTCGATCAGCTTGGTGGGTGTTATCCGTTTTGAGGCACTCTGTTGAAAGAATGGACGCGGGATACTGTTTTCCCAAAGTGTTTCAATATTAATTACAATTTCACTAAATATTTAATATTAACGACGCCGCACTTATGCAAACCGTACTGCGGCCCGTCAAAACATGTGGACTACAAAAATAAATCACTCGAGGAAAGTGGAGGGAAAACGACAGCGTGGTACTCTACTCTGGGGACCTTGACGTACGAATATTGTTTAATGCATAAAAGCCATAAATTAAATTGTAGAAAATAAATTGCTACAAATTGGGATATATATCAGAGACCACATGAAGCTGTCATTTTCATGCTGATAACGAATATTAATATGTGCTAATGGGGGATATCTCAATCGATTTTCCTCCACCCAATAGATTCGATTAGCAAAGGATTGTACTATACGAAGTTATAATAGCCGCACAGCCGGCTTGCACCCTACTGTTGCTGTCTGTTTCATCTCGCTTAGAAGCGTGTGACGCAACGGGCGGAAAAGTCATTGCCTTTGGGGCCAGCCGATAACCGATGCCCGATGCTTGACCCACGTGTTGCCTCCTACTGTGAGCGCTCTGCTCCGTTTGCTCAATTAGCATAGGAGTGTTAGCTACATAGGTCGGTCTCTTGTCTCTCACGATAAAATGTCAAGATAAGACGAGGGTCCCTCGCTCCCTTGCCGACACATTTCCAACATGTGCAGGCACACGCATTGTTTGCATAAGCGTTTCGACGGTGTTCAAATTTTCTCTTACTTGTTGTGCTCCTCGGGGGGACTGTTCAGATCGAAGCTGCCATTCTTCTTGCTGCTCTCCTTGATGCTCTCGAACTTTTCAAAGTTTTGGGCCAGACCTAAATATGAAACGGGGAGAATGATGCAAATGTCAGCTTTGCAGTTGAAATGCCGGCTAAACAATTTTCAAATGAGAGAGAGATGGAGAGAGAGAGCGCGCCAATGCGCGCTCCCACTCAACGCATTGTTGTGACATAACAGTTCGGCAACAATTCCATTCCGTGGCCCGGTCTTTGGGTTTATTGTACCTTTTTACATTTATATACATGCATTTAAATGCACTGTACTTACCGCGTCGCGTTTTAGCAACAATTTTGCTGGGTCCCTTGTTAATTGTGTACATGGTTTGGTTTTGCTATTTAAATGTTTAATTTAACCCCCTCTGATTTTGTTGTTCTCCGCCTGGTGCCTTGGGCCTGCTGCCTTCGAGTTGTTTTTCTGGCAACAAATTCTTCTTTGCTATTTTCGTTACTTTTGTGTTTTCGCTGTTCTGTTTTGTGCCTTTTGACGTAGATTAGTTTTTAAGAAATTATATGATCACAATTCACCCGCAGTTGTTTGATTGCCTCATCTCATCTTTGAAGCGGTTACACAATACACTTGACGGCACTTTCTTTCGGTTCTCGCGACGTCAGACCAAATCAATTGCTTTCACTTATTGGTTATTGACTATTATTGTTCTGGATCGTATCTGGAAGGTTTTTAAAGGAACCATTCGCGATTAATTGAAACCAGAATTTGAAACCACTAACATATGCCATAACAGTGTGAAACATATGTTTGTTTCCATCGACATATTCTGTTGTTAACATGTTAAATGTGTATCGATATATATTTTTGCCGATAATATATATTTCTATGGGGAAATTATTATGGATATTTTCACTTTGTCTCGCAGCTCTGCGCCATCTGTCGGTCGTTAAATAAATGATTCCAAAAAATGCCGCTCAATTTTTGTTTCCCTACTTTGATTTTTATGAACGATCTATAACATGAGGACTATTTATATGATAAAAGGATTACATTTTCAGTAAAATACCTCTAACAAATTATACATTTTTCATTTTTAAGTTTAATATCTCACCGACAGTAAGCTTGAGCTACAAAGTATTAAGAACCGAGTGATGGGTGCTTGCAATTTTCATTAAAACAAGGTTATACATGACAAATAAAATACCGATAAGTACCAGAACAAGGGTATAAATATCTTTAAACTCTTCGAGAACAGGGTATGAAAATATATATACATATGTATGTATATATGGTCCAATGAAACGTTATATAAAAAAAACTGACATTTCACAAAATCAATTATTCACCAGAATTCAACTTGTAAAACTTCTAAACGTCGTAGCATTATTTACTTATTAAGAATATATTTTGAAAGAATTCCCTATTAAAAGGAAGTTTATTTCATGAAAGTTTAGAAAGCGTCCGTTGATACAACAGGAAAACTTGCCGGGTATAATATATAGAAAATATAGTAATATATAGTATGTCTATGGACGGAAAATGTTAAAACAAATAGTTTGCAACAATTTTAAGCAAAAACCAAGAGAGTTTTGTGGTCATATTGACGCTACTGGATTGATGGGAAGAGAACGAACATTGACAGTTTTCGAGTTTAAAATATCATATCTACAGGAAAATTTGACATTCAGCTGCATTTTGGTTGGAATACATCCCTGAAAGTTTTCTTGAAAATATATAGTTTGGGGATTACACGACGGCTCATAAAGTGCTTGTTTGACTACCTGCGCGCGAAATTTCGAAGCCATTAAAATGGGATTAGCGGTGATTTTCAGAGTAAAATTGTACAATTGGGCAGGTAATGCCATAAAATGACAGATGTAGGAATAAGGAAAGGTTTTTACCGCACAGCTATTTATGACAATGTATAGAAATTGCATACCAATCAATTGCATATAAACCGAGGCAGGAGGCTAGGAGAAATCAGTAGCAAGCTAACAACGTCAGGCAACACAATACATTCTCAGTAATAAGCCTGAAATCATGTCGAGCTCCGAGACCGAGACTAGCCAAATTTTGCAGCGCCTGAACAGCCTAAGAATTGTAGAAGCTCCGAGGGACGAATGCAAAAGAGAATGCTTCTCATCATTGGTACCAGCTACCCCCAGCTGCGGGGGACAAGGAAAATTTCAAACGGAGCCCAAGAAACGACGCAAGATAAGACTAAATCGAGTCTACACCTATGAGGCGGATGCACACTTTATCAAGGCACGAAAGTCTTTGAACTTCTAATCAAAAAAACTACAACATTACAAGCCCCGATGTAATCATTTTATTATAAGCAACACTGATTTCAAATCGTAAATACGTTCCCAACACAAAAAAAATAAAGCATATTTTAAATATTATACGGTTCGCGGCTTTTATTTGTCATCGATATTTCCTGTTAATCGTGGGAGCAGCCCTGCAACTCCGACAGCTGAGAATTATATTTTATATGAACGACGAAGAATTAATGATTTTCTCTGTGACAGAGCAAGATACGACAACGAAACAAAATAACTCAATAACTCAACTTCTGCATAGTGAAAACGCCAGTTCTAAGTTATTTAGTTACCTATCGATAAACGAGTTAACTCACTGTAGTGCAAATAGGCTATTATAATCGAAACGAAATATTGAGCAAAACCAATACCGATAGCACTGTGACTATCAAAAAACAAAAACAAACAACAAATATAAACAAAGTTTCGATTTGGATACTGAAACTATAACCATAAACAATACAAAAAATCAAACAAAAAAAAAGCACAGAATGACTGATGTCACTGAATCCAATGAGGGACTTTCGAATGGGAGTGAGCTGGTTGCGGAGGCGGCGGCGACGGTGACAGAAGAACCACTTCAGCAACCATCTCCGGAGTTTCTGCAGCGCAAGATATATTTTCTCGTGGATCAGCTCAGAAAAATGCACTCCGAGCTACCAGAGTAAGTTGAAACAGCCATAAACAAAGTCAAAAACACATAATTAATGGTGGCTTTTGTTTACAGAAACCTGCAAACCAGAATTTCCTATGATCTACTAACAGAACTGGCCAACTGTGTGCTCAATGAGAGCATTTTCGTCATTGTCAAGGCTCTGATGGAGCTCCAGCATGAGACTGAGAGGCATTTGATCAAAATGCGTATGCAGGTGGAAAACGAATATGAAATTGAGGTAGCCGATTGGCGGGCCAAAATTAAGGATGCCGAAGAACTTCAGCACATACTGGGCCTAATGAAACTCAAGCATTCCAAGAAACTAGTGGAGTCCGACAAGAAGATCATTGAAATTCTAGATCAAAAGGCAGGTTTGCGCAATAATCTAGCCGAAATGCATTTTTATTACTATTGCTTTGTCCCACCAGGTTAATGACCAGCAATCCACTCTGCAGAAGGCTGGTGTGCCTGGCTTCTATGTCACCGAGAATCCCAAGGAGATCAAAATACAAATGTTCCTGCTGGATTTCATTTTGCGTCTGAGTCGTCTCAAGTACGAGCCCAACAGGTAGCAGCTGGAGCAAAATCCAGACTCCCCAAAAAACAGCGCCTGACTTAAAAATACCTTCTAATCTGCCTTAATTCCAATTTATAAACCTATTAAAAATATTAACCATGATCAGATGTCCAGCACATCGTACTAGAAACCTGTCGTGCTGCGCAGTTAATCAGTTAGAAATGAAATGGAATTGTGAGAGTCGAGTCCCAAAAGAGAGAGAGAGAGAGAGGGGCATGGGAGAGTGGGAGAATTGACCGAGATAAAGATAGAGATAGCGCGGGTCTTGCGGCTCCCGGCGTAGCTGAGAGCCGGCGCTATAAATTGCGGCGAACCGTATACGGATGCATCAGTTCTGTTTGAAATTTCCAAAGAACACATTAAAAACTCGTGTGCGCAAAATGTCTCTGACTATCACGACCACTGTTTCGCATCCTGAGCTTAAGGATCTGGTGAGTAAATGTGACTCTCCTCCCCCCTCCCAATTTCCTTAATTTAAATTAAGTTCCTCGAACCCTGGCAAGGTCAGACAGCCGGTTAGGTCATAAATGGCAGGTGACAAAGTCTTTGTAGCTAGGCGAATCGTTTCGATTAGTTTTGGCCAACCGAAGCTTAGTTGCTTCCCAACAGCCAACCTGCTCGGCACGAAATGTTCGCGCGCTTGTTTCGTAATTTCAAGGCAAGAAAAGTAAAAGTTGAAACCATTTTATTATATTAGTGCATCGATATTAAGTAGTTTTTGTTCGTTTTCTTTTAAATAAATCTAAACTGTCTCTAAAGTATAAATTAAACAGCGAATAAAACTTGAATTTTCTTGAAAAGCAGTTTTAGCCATTGACCTTGCCATTTTTGGTTTTGTAATGTCTTTGGTGGCAATCAGCTGTTTTGTCGAAGGCACAAACATATGTACGCACACAAAGAAAAAGAGAGAAAAAAAAACAAAACGCGAAAGAGTGAAATTGCTGATGAGACACACGACACACGAGATTTTGTAAAAATTGCAAAGTGTTGATTTCTTTATGTTTTTGTTGGAAAATGCGCTGCTTGCCGGGATTTGGTTACGGTCTCACATTTCTGTTCTTGGTGTGACCTACAATGCAATGAAATTTAATTAGATTAAAACGATTACTCACCTCAATCTTCTGTTCTCTTCTGTTTTTGCATCGCCATCTTGCAGAGCACTGTTCGCAATGAACAAAAGGAGCTGAGCATATCGCCCGTGCACCATGTTAACATTCCCAAGGCAACAGCCACCTTCGGCATGGGCTGCTTCTGGGGAGCCGAGTCCCTGTATGGAGCCACCCGGGGCGTGCTGAGGACGACTGTGGGCTATGCTGGCGGCAGCTCCGAATTGCCAACGTACCGTAAAATGTAAGCTTACAGACACCGAACATTGATCATTCTAACCCGAGCATTTCTTTTCTTCACTTCGCACACACCCCATCCTCCCGTCTACTACATCTATCTAAACTCTACACCAACCACCCACTAACCCACGAATCTCAACAGGGGCGATCACACTGAGGTTCTGGAAATCGACTACGATCCCACAGTGATCAGCTTCAAGGAGCTGTTGGACCTGTTCTGGAACAATCATGAGTATGGCCTGACTACGCCCATCAAGCGTCAGTATGCCTCCTTGATTCTGTACCATGATGATGAGCAGAGGCAAATCGCCGAGACCTCCAAGTTGGAGGAGCAGGAGCGTCGGGCTCCCGAGATTATTACCACTGAGGTGGCACCCAAGGCGAACTTTTATGCGGCCGAAGCGTAAGTTCAAGCAATAAATCGGTAATCTCCGCCAATGCTAATCCCGATTCTGATCTTCCATAGCTATCACCAAAAGTACAGACTGCAGGGTCACAAGGATCTGGCCACCTCGCTCAACCTCAGCCCCACGCTGTTGCAGAGCAGCTATGTGGCCACCAAACTGAATGGCTATCTGGCTGGTGTCGGGGGCATGGAGCAGTTCAAATCGGATGTGGACACAATGGGACTTACGCCCACTCAGCGTCAGTACTGCAACTATCACGTAGAGCGGAACGAGGGCCAGGGTCTCTACTGCTGACATGGACGTCTCTGTATAGATGTTAAGCTAAGATCGTACACATAAGGGGGGTATACTAAAATATCAGTTATCAGCTTTTTTTGAATTTTTTGCTTGCTAAAAACAAAATGCGTATTATGTAGGTTTAGGAATATTGAAACAAATATTAAATAAATATAAATATTTTATAATGAAAATTATATCAAATGGAATTTATGATTTTGCTCTTGCTTCATTCTCTCTTATTGCCTGCATTCGACCGATAAAGCAATCTTGTTTCAACTGCGTGCTTTTGCTATTCAGCTTGATCCTAGGTATATTAAGAAAAAAGAAAACAACAGCTTAGCCTAACAATAGCCTGCTGCCCAATCTGGGATGATAAACATTTGGTATTTGATAGAGTCATATATTAATTTCGAAACAGGATGATAACGATTCTGCTGGGTCATATGGCTAATGAGCCCCTGCTGTGTCTACGATCGCATCGAGCCAGAAGTTGAACTATTTTTAACTCGAGCTATAGAATGATCATGTAATGATACACAAAAAAACCTGTCGAATCACGATTTAAACAACAGTTGTACAAAAATATAGCATGCTATCACGCCCAGAAGTCCAGTCATTTAGGATTGATTTAAGGATTTATATTTCCCAAAAATCTTCTGTCATTTTCTGCGAAAAGTTGAAGGACTTATTTATAGGCAGTAATGACTAGCACTATATGGCATTGAAAGTAGAAAGAATTTCAGCTAGTCATAGTCGAACTATATCTGGGGTCTGATTATTATCAAAGAAATACATATAGTGCTTCAAGTTCTTCATAAAATACAATTAAACGGCGGATGGGAAGTGCAAACCAAACAAAAAATTTATTATAGCCGGGGCCTTCAACCCAAAACTCTATAGCTTTGACCGCTCTTTTATTAATTTCTATTTAGCTCTGAGAGCACATGTTGTCACTCCCAGCCAGTCAGCCCGTCAGCCTCACTCTCCTCCCCACCATTGAATGAATGGCATGCCAGAGAGAGAGAGAGAGAGAACAACTATCAAACAAAGCTCTCTCCCTCACCGTCTCCGTTAGCGTCTCCGTCTGCTCTCCTCTATGAATCTTTCCTAGCGGCGAAGCGTCGGCGTGCGATAAAGCCAAAGCGAAAACAGCATAGTATTTTGTTTACGGCAAATGCAAGATTTAAATTGTATTTTGTTAAATGATTTCTATATAAAAGAATGTTTGAAATCGCCTGAAATTCGGTCTAGCCATAGCCCATGAGCTAAAGTATCTGATTCTTCAAGAATCATTAAAATCGAAGCACCCACTGGGGGATGGCAAACATTTGCGATTTATGGGACTCACAATCGAGCAATCTGTATATATTTCGGATAGAGTATAGCTTGGTCCAGGAGCCATCAACTGTCAAAAATTCAAACGAAAATCTATAACCGTTTATCCTCAGCGATTTTTACAAGATTTTTCGTTATACGTTTCAGCGTCGAAGAGGAAGAGCAGCGTTTCCCAAAGCACACGAGATCGTCAGACGCGCGACGACAGACATACATAACAACAAAAGCTATTAGTGACGGCGCGCTTTGTTTGTATTAGTCGCACGAGTAGGTTTGAGCTGATAATAATTTCCCTGCGCTGCGCTGTGCTGTGCTGTGCTTTGTGGGGAAGAAGGGTCAATGAGGCTATGAAAAAATTGCACAAGTCAGTCCGTACGGGGGCAGTCACTGAAAGGTCGCCACTACTTATACGTAATCAATATGATTTGCATTAATTCATTATACCCTGGCATAGTGCAGGGTACTATAGTATTGCCCCAGATGTTTGTAATGCAAAAAAAAACAATTTTCTTACTTATTTCAGAATGTTTTCACATTTCATTTAATAAATATTTAAAAATTCTATGAACAATGAAAAAGCCTCCATAATAGAGAAAGTCAATAGCGTACGAGCGGATCAGGAGCGGAGCTAAACATACCAACATCGTATATATGTATGTATGCACATATTTGACATATTTGCAAATCATCCTATTTGCAATTTGAATTAGATTTTTTTTAAAATCATTTCGATTCTGAACATGTACAAAACCAG
The DNA here is from genome assembly GCA_005876895.1 of Drosophila azteca. NCBI lineage: Eukaryota > Metazoa > Arthropoda > Insecta > Diptera > Drosophilidae > Drosophila > Drosophila azteca. The sequence continues at coordinate 3,487,293 of VCKU01000014.1, read as the reverse complement.
ACAGTCATGCATGGGCTTTGATAAGGTTTATTGGTAATAAATAATGTTTATAAGTACGTTGATACTCTTAAGGTTATTCGAAGTTCTTTGACTCAGTCCGCCTTTCCTTTACTTTCTCTAGCTCCTATCTAGGTATTGAAAATCGACGGCGCTTTCTTTCAGTGCCACGCAACGATTGGATGATCTCTGCAGCATAGGTGCTCGGTCACCTCACGTCAACAATTGTGATGTTTTGCGAACTTAGTATTGAGTCATTCACTATAAGCTGCCTTCCAATTCTTAAGCCTAGATTATCCCGATCAGCAGTATATCTTGGACAGACGACAAAAGACATGTTCGGCGTATCAGTCTGGCTCTTAAGCCCACATAAGTAGGATTTAGAGCACCTATGTCCTGTTTAGAGATGTGTGCCATAGAAGTCAGCTTGCAACCCGAAGGGAAGGCTTGCTGCTGCTTGCAACAGTTGAATGTTCTAACCATCGTTGCCGGGCATAGGCATGAGTATACTTCGGAGTATAGAGTGGCGCTTTGTCCATCCTCATGACGCAGGTGGGCATTGCTTGCACGCAATCTTACCCATCAACAGTTTTAGGCTTAAGTGAAAGGCTGCAGGTCCTTCCGGCAGCTCGACTTTCTGATCTCCCTCTCTCTCTCTCTCTTGATCTCTCTCTCTTGATCTCTTTGGTGGACCTTGATGGCAGATGACAAGTGCTTGTACGGCCTTCTGTGCTTACCGATTGTCTTGGGGTCTTCGCCTTGCCATTTTCATGTCACTCGCTTCGCTGATCGGCGATATCCTGCGACCACCAGTGCACTCCCATTTTACCCTATATTAGAAAATTACATTCTGCTATTAGCTAATAACAAATACATGACATTGCTACATGAATTCTACATGGCCATGGTGACTACATCGACATGGCGCCACCTGTTGACGCAGCAGTGAATATGGTATACTCGTCTCTTTCTTGCGCACCGATGCCACAGCTGGTCCAAAAAGTAAACTTCCATACGCAAAATAATAAAACAAAGTAAAAAAAAAAAAACAATTTGTTTTGCACTTGGACTATTTTAATGAGACTTTATACCCGAAATATTCCCGAAACATTTTGTGTTTCAAAACAGGCCAACAGCCGCGATGGCCTGCGAGAATCGATCTATATTTCGGTGCTATGTCGATTCTATTATATTTCCACTTTCTGCTATTTTGGAGATCGATTTTTTCGACTGAAATTGCTAAGAATTTTCACGAAAATCACTTGAAAATACATATATAGTATATATATCAGTACGTTTCGGCTTGCTCACAAGGTGTGCTACTTAGCCAGGTGTGAGGCATTGGCACAACTACGAGTGTACTCACAATTGTTCATATAAATGTTATTTTAATGTTAAATGTTACACTATTATGTAAATACAGTAGTTATGAATAATATTTAAAATAACACGGAAGCACTGCGAACAGATGAGAAGATCGTTGGACGACTTAAATCCTTATGGACAGCCGTCGCTGTGGTTTCAGTTCCTTTTCGGTTCTTTCAATGCGCAGCCGAAGGACTTGGTTGGCTTGGAGTTCACGACGTCTACTAGACGACACCTCTGACGACCCCGTACCCAGCTCAAAGCCCGATTCGATCTTCGGTGATCGGCGACAAATGACAAAACTTGTCGCGTCCTTGGCAAACAGATTATGCTGACGTCGCCGGACACACCGCCGCGGTGTGTTGACCAATGGCTCAGAATCGGACCCGTCCACATCCTTGGGGTCCAACTGTTCCACCTCTATTGTTAGCAGTTCCTTGAACATATCTTCCACGGCTGTGTAATAAAGCGTACTGTTTGAGGACATTGCGAACCTGATGCTGACGACCAACTGAAAAATGATTCAAGTCGAAAGGCCTGGCATCCCATATGCACTGGCCAGCACTTTTCACTTTTCAACCCTCGTCAAGGTCCTCGACTACCTGATCACACAAAGGGATCGGCAATCGGCAATCGTGAGAGCAAATGCTACTAGCAGCCAATGCACTCTCCATGTTGAATTTGTCACAGCGGAAAAATAAACCAAAAACCCAAAAACCCATCGCTTCTATGAATCACATTTTCCCTCTTTCATATCAGCCAGGCCTATAGATAAAGAAGCCGCAAAAAAAAGTACAACAAATTCTAAATTGCCATACCTACGGCCATAGAACACAGTCAGAGCAATCGTAGATAAGGAAAAATCCCACTATGAGCATTAGGTTCGATTAGATTAAATAGCCAACGTCCCGGATTCGGATAATTTCGTTCGTTTTCTGGGAATTATTATTAACATAGCCCCCTTCCCTCTTCGGGGACATTATTAACGATCAAGCTTAGGAGATAACCAAACGTCCGGCCAGGATCCAATGCAGATTAGCCAGAATACACCTCTGACCTAGCCAACAAGTAGTCCTAGTCTTTATTGTAGTCCATATGATATCCAGTAATACCCGCAATTAGTACAAATCCATGTAAAAGTCTACAATGTTAGTCGTGTTTGCTATTTGTGATAATTGGTATTTAATAAAACGTGAAAAAAAAAGTTGCCTATGGGTATAAATTCATCGCTCCAGATCAATATTCCTTATTAAAATAGTCGCGTATGCTGCGCTTTACAACGGGCGTCAGTTGGGAGAGCTGCTTCTGAACGTCGCTGGTGTCCTTATCCTTGTGATAGTAGACCGTGAAGTAAACAATTAATCCAATAACGACGACCAGGACAAGTACGGAGCAGAGAATGCTCATCAGCATTTTGCAGGCGCAGTTACAGCAGCTAAAATGGATAAAAGAGATGGATTAGAGAGAGTAAGATATATTCTGTGTTCCTGTTTCTGCCGATCCCATTCGATAACACAACACTGTGAAAACTAGTTGCCGTGAACTATCCCCTAATAAGCAGGGACTTTACTTTTGGGAAATCAAGCTGTTGTTGTGATGCAACGAATGAGTCAGTCAATCGGTCACAGTCAGTACTTACCAGCACACCACTTTGCCGGGGCATTTGAGACATTCGCAGAGAGCGTTGCACATGTTGAATGCAGTCGATGGGTACTATGTGTTAATTTCAAGGAAGGTGTTGGAATATATGGCGAATCGTAACCGCAGCTCTCCCGGTGTTCGATGTGTCGTTGGCCAAAACAAATTAACAACTGAAATGTTTTCTACTCGCCCTGTCCACATATCGGGCCGAGAGGTATTGGGAAACACGGCGAAAGCTTTAATCATATCGGTTCAAAGAGGAGAGTAAAAAAACAATATATTGTACTGATAACGAGTCGGTTATTATTAACGCCAACGCCAACGCCATTACAGAGGTGACGGAAAGATAAGGAAAAAGAGCTTACGAACTTAAGCTCATAATATGCTTTCATTAGCTATTTTTGTGGTTGTGCTTGTGTATTTCCAATATCGGATCCTCTTCCATCTGTTTGTGGACACTGTCGTCCTGGTAGTTAGAAAGAGAAAATTAAACAATTCCACTCGTTATCTACTCCACAAACTTCAATCACAAACTTAGAAATTTGGTCACCTAAATGAAACCATAGTGGAGACATCTAGAGAATGTTTTATATGAAGCAAATACATCTATATTTACGATCTATACAACTTCAGCGTATTTGATTAGGTTGGCACAGATATTTCTGGGTGATTCAGAACACAGACAAGGGGACAATCAACTAGCCTATGGCAGTGACAAATTGTTCAGACTCGGAGATAACACATATATATCACATACAACCAAAATAGAAGATTGATTATAGACAGGAAACAGCCAACTCTTTTTAGTCAAAAAGAAGTTCCTAAATTGCTAATCAACAGGAAACATGTCGTATCAAGTTCTTTAGGAGCCCTGGACGTTTTTCGGGGATTTACCTTAGCCCAAAGTTTAATTGCACTGGAAATCTACAAACTAAATTATAACAGAGATTATAATGCAATAATCAATAGGCCTGTAAATCTTCGATAAGGTTTTACTGCCAAGGTATACTGTTTAAACCACTTAAGGCAGGTGGTTCACGTGCATTCAACTGCAAACATGGGTATCTACTAAATAATAGTTATAACAATTACTTAACAATTTATCTTTACAACACATAATGTTGACCAAACATCGATAACCAATATAAAAAATCCATTCTGTTAGTCCCCATTAATGCAGGTCGCTGATATCAATTTTTGATGGCGACACATGAAACCAATTGCTGATCTAAGCGATTTGACGGACTTCTTTGAAAGGGTAGATATGTAAATCAGAAAACCGCACGCCCCAAGCTCAGTTTTATTCGGTGAGCATTCAAAGATGGTCAGACGGATAGTTGCCTTCGTTTTGCTGGTTCTGGCCCAGGCGACTGCGAATGCAGCGTGGCTATTGGGCAAGACTGGCTTCAACGAATCCAGTTACAGTGTCCGTCACCTGTCGATGCATTACTCGAGAGTATTTCTCAGTGTCACCGTAAAAGGGAACGACTCACCCACACTCATCGAGGCCCAGTGGCCGGTATCGCAATTTCCAATGCCAACTGTGGTATTTCCCCACCGGGATGTCCATGCGAATGGAGCTCATTCCGATTGTACGCTGCTGCAGCAAGCCCATTGGTCACAGGTGGACAGCCTCAGTCGCTTGTGGGTCATGGATATCGGCTGGCCGGGCAGCAGGTGTTCGCCCAGGCTGTTTGTCTTCGATTTGATACGCAACAATGCGGAGCTCCTGAGAATTGACTGCGGTCAGCACATTGACCACAACAACACCCAAAGCTTGGTTGTGAAATTGGGACCCAAGGTGGAGAGCTGCACACTTGAACGACACATATACTTCATCCAGGGCCAGGACCCGCATATTCTGGCCTACGACATTCTGGAGCAGACCTGGCGAAGTCGTTCCCTGAAGAGTCATAAGTACGAGAGCATGCAGCAATCATTCCCCATCAAGCCAATAGACTTTACCTTTGGTCTTCAGGGTGAATTAATAGTTGCTGATCAGGATGGAGGACTCTACAGCTCCGTGGACGGCCTGCAGTGGGAAGAGAACTCTGCATTATCCTCCAATTCTCTAACAAAACACATACAACTCACCCGTCTGGGCACCCTTTTGGGGGCGGGTCGTAGCATGATAATGGACAGTCTTGGAGCCTTGTACTATGTCATGCCCAAGTTTGGAGCGGTTGTGCGGTGTGTCCAGCTGGCCAATATCACGGCCGAGGGCAACGAAATCATCTATCTGACATCGAAAAACATACAACAAATATTTTTTGGCACCAATGGCGCCGTGTGGGTGCTAAGTGATCGCGTCTTGAAGACTCAAGATATGTGTTTTCCTGGAATGTTGTAAAACTATTACGAACAATAATTAAATACTTGAACTAAAAGAAAGAACTTTCCGACGCTTAATCGATACTTATCCTGGCCATGGACTGGGGCCAAAACTCATTCGAACGCTCCCAAAAGATATCGAATTGTTTATATTGCGTGCATTTTGTTTACTTGTTTTTATTTTGTGATGCGGTTCGTTTTGGTTCGATAATAATGCTATGTACTTTAAATGGGTCAAAAACAATCAAATTAATGGCTAACAGTTTGCTTGTTTAAGTAACCCATTAGGGCCTGCAGTCGCTTCTTGATGTTCTTCTGGTCGTCCAAAGTACAACCAAGTAGAGCGCTTTCAAATTTCTTGTCAATCGGTCCGACATCTGCCTCGGACACTGTGTCCAGATATCCAGACGGATCCATTGCGCTACTGCAGCAGGCGTTCAAGTACAGTTGGCAACGTTGGCGGGCGATCACAGGATCCCCCACTTTTATCATTGTATCGATCAAAGAATTTATTTGACTAAGTGAATCTTCCTGAGAGTTGTCCCGCACAGTACGCACATTTAGCTCAACAGTTCCCAAGCGTGAGCTGACACGCTGTAAGTACAGCATGATCTCCTCGCGCTCGGCTACAGGGGAAGAGACGGGTTACATTATTTTACATTTTCCGTGAAGTATGTTATTATGTGGGGAATCTATTACTTACAATCTCTCATCTTCTGAAGGCGTTCGTTGCTCTTAATCAGATCCATAGACATTAAAAGGTAGTCTTTCATCTCTTGTAAATTGAGAGCATCCTTGCGAAGCTTCTCCACACGTGCATCAATCTGATCCAATATGTTAACAAATCTGAAAGTTGTTCAGAGTTTAGTCATGGTTTCTTTTTTTAAATGTTTAATTCGTATTTACCTCTCATTGGAATTTATTGATCTGTCGCCAAGTTGGTTGAATGTTTTAATCGGGTTCATTGGTTTGCATATGAAAAGAAACAAGCAAATTTCGATTGTTAGACCGCTCTGCTTCGGCTCAGCTCTCCAGTTATAGAAATACATAAGGTCTACAAATAATGACCCGAGAGCCGCTTACACACAGCTTTTGAAGCTGTGTGGGCGTCTTTCGGAGGTACTTTAGCTATCACCATTGGGTTATGGAAAAAATAAACGAATGAAGCTGGTAGCAGTGTGAGGTAGGGTGAGGAAATAAAAAAAAAATAAATGAAACATTTGTGCCTGTCGTTTTGTGTAGTGGTCGCTAAAAATTTTGATTGATGTACGATGTAGGATGGAATAACAACCTGTCCAGTGCTCTACTGTCGTCGACTAGTCCATATGAGTTGTTGCTGCCATTGTCACTGGCGCTGGAGACTGCTGTGGATGTGGAAGCAACCGCGCCTGAACGAAGGCCGTGCAAATAGTCGAAATTCATTGGTGACTCCGAGTGGGGTACGCTGGATGAGTTTTGTTGATGAAAACGATTCTCGCTGGGTCGCTGCTGCGCTGATTGCGCATCAATTTCCATCTCCTGCGGCTGATCCAGAGTGAATTTAAACTGCCTACGATTGCGTTTCCCAAAAAAGTGCTGCTTGCTGCTTGATGCTTGCTGCCTACGGTGGCTTCGATTTTGGACGTTTGGTGGCTACTTTTGGAATGTCTTAAGCTTTTTGAGTAGGTGTTGGAGAAGTGTTTGATGCTTTTGCTTATTTTTTATATTTTGTTTATACACACACACACGCAAGCTGTAAGAGAGAGAGAGAGAGAGAGACAGTGCTCATTTAGTATTTAATTACCTATCGGCTGATGTGCTGTTAAAATTTGCGTCCGGCCAGGCGACACAATAGTCATCATGGGAACCCGGCCCCGGATTCGGCCCTGGCCCTGGCCCCTCATCATCCTCACAAGGAAATTTAGGATGGAGTTCAGGGCCGCCCTCAGAAGGCGGCGGAGTTTCTTCACTGCAGTGACGACGTTTGCGAAAAATATTTCGCAAATTTTCCAGCATATTATCCATTACGGTTTCGTTTGTTTTTCGTTTTGTTTCTTACGTGTGCATAAATGCACAAATTAACAACAATTTTTTGGCCCCCGTTCGTTCCAGGGACTCGATTTGGCTGTTCGTATATTTAAATAGATTTATTACCTGCGACTTGTTAACAATTTGAAGCGAGCGGTGTTTTAATTTCACGTTTTAAAAAAAAATTTTCGTTGTGACTTTGAAGTGTCTTGCTTACATTTTTGAGCAGGTTTGTTTACTTTTTTTATTTTTCTATTTACCTTAAATTTATTTTCTTAGAGATGAGAGAATTCGTCTTTGTGTTGTGCTAGAAATGGCAAAGCATCGATGTCACCATTGATGCTATCGATGATTGTAGACTACTATCGATGTTTTAAAATACTTATTATTGTTTATGGCATTATAACATTCGAATTTGCTAACTTTTCTGCGAATATAGATATATTTAGTGTTTGAGCCGGCTCCAGACAAGTCTCCCATATATCAGTTGAGGTACTGATACATTATTTCTGAAAAAATTATGTTTTCCAACACCCATGATATCGATATAAGCCAAAATAAATCCATAAATTTTTAAGACAATTACGAAAATCTGATGAATATTTATCCATGACAATCACTCTTTTTTTTTGGGTCGGATAATGCTTGCTCTTCATAACACTAGTTCCATCTAGACCAAAAGACAGAAAAACCAAAAGAAAGAACGATACATTCACCAGTGTTGGTAGTGTATTGGGTTTTGGGGGAAATCGATAAGAAAACCAGTAAATACACAAGTGGTAGAGTCAGGTTTGTCGTTTAATTTGGGGCGGCAAATTTAAATCCCGTACACACAAAGCCGTACGCGACCACTGACAGCTTTTTGAGGCAATATCAAAGAAATAATAAAACGGACATTGCTGCAAAGTCGGATGTCCTTTTACACAGTAAATGAAAAACTCGCATCGCTGCATATGAGGATACAGATGTTGTCCGTAGGTGGGGCAGTGGATGAACTCATTCCAAACATCTACACCCGAGTTTATGTTCGCATTTGGAACATTTGGGTTCGTAGGAGGATCCTCTTCCTGAGCTCCCAACGTGCATTGGGCCCTCTCCGGTACATCGCACTTTCCAGTCATCGCATTCCAATGCAATTCCGAACTGCATTCCTGCAGTATAGCCTGTCCATAATAGCAGATGTAGTAATTGCTACAGCTGCTGGAGCTGCCTATATAAACGATCCGATCGTTGGACTGCTGTTGCGTTAACGTGGCACAGTATGTGGCCGCATCCATGATCACGTTGTTAAGATCATTGTCACCGGCGTTCGGCGGAGTTTCGTTTTCCACACCGCTCTCTGTCCCGTTTCTGCATCTCACATTTGCCGCTGTATCGCAGAGCTTACTATCAGAGTTAAAGAGCATGGTGGGTGGACAGGAGGCCAAGACAGCATCACCGTTCTCCACGCACAGATAAAACATTTGGCAGTCTTCAGCATGCGGCACAAATTCACCAACCAATTGATTGGCACACAGACTTCCGCCATTCTGTCGTATGGTCACCGAATTGGTGGGCTTCCAGAGCTTCCAGTTTTTCTGGGCCGATGCAATGCAGCCTAGCACCAAAATGCTAGTGACTGCTGGAACTGGAGAGACAGTGATTATTTGATTTTATTGTAATTTCCATTGCATGATTGTATCTACTTGTATTGAATTTCATCGTTCTGAATCCTGGTTCGTGTGTCAAGCTCCAGTAAAGCACAGTTTTATTCTAATATTGTAATACCCGAAGAACCTGGCATATATGTCATACATGCGACGTCTAGATACCTTGCTCTCAATATCAGAAAATTAACATTCTCAAGTGCGTGTAGACGAAGAAGTCGATAACGGGCCCAAAACAACAAACAAAGCATTTAAGATACTATTTTTTTTTGTGCAAAAAATTTCCGTTTCCTTTCCCTCCAACCAATCGATTGATGGCATTGAGACGCATCCCACACTATTAATTTTAGAACCTCAGAAAACGAAATACCGAGATCACCTCTGAGAGATGAGTGATTCGATGACCTTGTCAAGCAAATGGTTTATATCGGTCACTGGTTCCTTTTCGCCTCCAGTTGAGTTCAGCCTGATTTTAGCACGTGTTTTGGTCCAAGGTTCATTCTTGGCAAAGATATGGGCTAGCAGATATGAGCTAGCATGATTCACAATGGAGCTCCAGCGAAAGTTAATTTCGAGACTCAGCGCCCATAGTGATGCTACGAAATGTGCTCCCCAGCAAACACATGACAGCCGAATCGATTCGGCGGGATTCGGGATTCGGTTCGTTCGAATCACTTGACCAAAACGGACAGGCCCCGTCAGATAGAACAGTTCGGTTTCCTTCCCTCTCACTATCCACTGGATTTTCTAATGGGGAACACGAGAAAGCACACACACATTTTGAGACATGCGAAACGAAAAGTGTTCGGTTTCGGTTTTCAGTGATTCGGAGTGATTCGAATCTGACTGAGAGCAGGATTCGTAATGACCACAGGGGCATAAGTATAGCTGGGGATTCATGCAGGGCTCCAATATGTACTTTTTCTTCTTTCTTTATTATTATCTTTAAGTCCATTCACTATTTTCTAAAACTATTTTGCTTAGGGTACAAAGAAAATGACATTTACAATATATTATATTAGCATTTCATTGAAACTGCCGTTGGTTATAGCACTTGGCCTGGCTGAGCACCACACAGGATCGTTTCTCGTGGTCCCAGCCATAGAAGAAAGGACACTGCTGTACAATTAGATATCCCAGGCGACATTGGTAGAAATAGTTGCAATTATCTGGATGTGGATAAATGTCGATTGTATGGCGTTTGCATTGCTCCCGGGGATTGTTTGTTGTCGCCTAAAAGAGTGAACAAATGGTTGAAGGCATTATTGCTTAAAAGATACTTTCTTTTGTGTATGAAACCCACCAGGCATCGCACATTCTCGGGATGATCGCATTTGCCAGTGCGGGGATTGAAATGCAAAGTGGCCGCACAGTTCATCGGATACGGTTCACCCTGATAGCATACGTAGTAGTCCGTGCAGGACTTTTGATTGGCCATTAATACGATGCGGCTCCTGTTATCCTCCCGAGGGCACACACTGGTCACAATTATCTCAACACTCGGGGCAAGTATTGTCGTGTTGCTGCCTGGTCCATCGGCGGACGTTGCAGGTGAAGTGGTGCTCGGTGAAGTGGCTGCTAGAGTGCCATTAGGAGTCGATGCAGTATCGACAACTATGGGGCTATCTGTACTAGACTCGGGTTCTGTGGTATCTGATGGCGTCTCCGCAGCCATTCCTGTGCGACAGTCAATATCGCCCATTGGCTCGCACATTTCCGTGTCGGAGCTGAAGTACTCGCCGTCTGGGCATTCGCCATCATATGAATCATTTCCGTTGCAGAAAATGTAGTGTGCGCAGCTCTTTGGCGAGGAAACAAATCCCATTTCACTGCCAGTGCACTCGTCGAATTCGTCCGCCTGGCATCTGCCGAGAAGGAAGACCATTAGATAGAAGAAAACACACAGCTTCGACATCTTCTCTGTATCGTTTCAAAAACTCAACTACTCATGTGACTGTGCAGTCACTGGGGTTTTCTTTCCGTCATTTTGGGGCATTGAGACATTCGAGTATGAGAATTTAATTTGGTTAAGAACACGGCTGGTATCTTCTTTATTAACGACTGACTCTCTGAGGAATCTTACATTAATAGCCGTATCATACGATAAGGTTTTGTCGCAATACACTGCTCTAGCATGGCCTCGAAATGAAAATTCTGCGGGCACTGCTGCAAAAGAAGATAACCTGCTATACATTGATAGTAGTAATTGCTATTGGCCGGGTAGGGATAGACACCGTTTCGGCCGCTCGTCTTGCACATTACATGGACATCCGTGCTCGGTTCGGTTGTTGTTGCTACTTCTGCTGCTGCTGTTGTTGTTGTTGTTGTTGTTGTCGCTGCGGAAGTACGGGGGGTACTCGTATGTGATGTGCTAGGACTGGTTGTCGTTGAGGTAGATGATGTTTCATCTGGCTCGGGGTCATCCGGAGCGACTGGTACTGGTGCAGGGGGATTGGTGGCCAGTTCACCATAGCAATCAATGGGCTCCAGGCAATCCCCATTGCAGTAGTAGGAATCGTCTCCATTACAGTGAACGTATTCGCTGCACGACTGGTCGGGATTTGTCACCTTATTGATGATGACTCCCTGACATTCTTGTAGAAATGCCGCCCGCACCTGCACCTGATGGGCAGGCAGCAGGCAGCCAAAGAGTATCAACAACTTCCACATATAGGCTTTCAACTGTTTCCATCTGCCAGGTCAGGGCCTCCTTTATAGGTGGCAATCCGCACCGGTTCGCTTGTCAATGAGATAACGCCTCTGGCTCTAAGCTCAATTTATTTGCGAGCTAAATTGTTGATTTTATTTGACATGACACGGTTCTAATTAAAAATGTTTTCTCTACATCAGCGTACAATACAGTCCACGGAGCTCGGTATGCGTCCGGCACAAGCTCCACTCGTGGCATCGAATGCATATCCGAAGGGACACTGCTCCACCAGCAGAAAGCCATCCACGCAGTAATAGAAGTAGTTACAGTTTTGGGGATAGCTAAACCTCCTGGTTACACCCTGGCGACACTGCACTCGCACATCCAGCGGCGAGGCTGTGGAGAGGGTCGTGTTCGGCGACTGTGAGGTTGCTGTTGCCGTTGAGTTATCCGAGACGAGTGTCCCGTTGCAGGTGAAGGAGACGTTGCAAGTGCTGTTGTCCACGCAGAACATCGAGTCCTGGCCAGAGCAGTTGATGTAGGCATAGCTGCAGTTGGGCCGCGTGTTGTTGATGAACCCGAATTGGTTGTTGCACTCTGTAATGTTCAGGCCATGGATGCCACAGGCCACGACAATAACGCCACAGACGATCAGTGCAAAGTCGAAGCGCCAAGAGGGACCCATTATCGATCTGTACGGATGTGGCGCTGTGTGCTAAGCTTTTTATAGTCGACAACTGTTCAGGCGGGGGGCAATCGGGTGGCAATCGAGATATTTGAAATAAGTTATATTTAATTAACCGACTCATGTCTCAACAGCGCTGTAACTTATCAATAAATATCCCCTCTTATCTCCTACGTGTACACAACTCCATTGAGCCGAAATGAGTTTTTCTGGCTGCCTTGGGCTTTCCGAGAGCAAAACTAGGCCGGAAGCATAGACGTGTCTATGTTCGCCGGGAGTTTCCGTAGCATTTCGCCACATTTATCTGCACACAGCTCCTGCGCTCGATGTCCCAGCCATAGTAGAAGGGGCACTGCTGTATGGTGAGGAATCCCTTGATGCAGTAATAGAAGTAATTGCATTTGTCCGGATGCGGAAAGAACTCTGTCATGTGGGGCAGGCATTTGTGGGCCCGCGGATCTTCCAGCTGCAAAAGTATTCAATGTAAGTCGGAATGCAAATCGATCGATATCATTTCAGGCATTTCAGCCATTTCAAACCTACCGCACACTGAACGTTCTCCGCATGGTCGCATTGCCCGGTGAGGGCGTTGAAGTACAACTGATTGGTGCAGTGCATCTCCATGGCATGTCCGTGATAGCAGAGATAGTAGTTTGTGCATGACTCGTTGCTGGCCATCAAGATGACCTGGCTGGGGTCGTCGCTGATCGGGCAATTGGGCTTCACCACCGGCGCAATGTTGAGGATATCCACTTCGTTTGACTGATCCACCGTGGGTGCTGGAGTGGTTGGCGGTGCCGTGGCTGGCGTCGGCTCCTCCTCCTCTTCTTCCTCTTCCTCTTCCGGCTCCGGTTCCGCCTCGTCGACCTCGTCCAGAAAGCACTGCACATTGGCAGCATCGTCACAGCCCCCCGACTCGGCATCGAAGTATTCACCATCATCGCAGTCGCCCTTCAGCGAGTCCTCGCCCATGCAGTACACATAGGACTGGCAGCTCTCCAGACTCTGGACAAACGACTCGTCGGCCATGCCGTCACACTCATCAAAGTGATCTCCATGTGACCTGCCGCTCCACAGCAGCACCAAAAGCAGAGCCGGGCAGAGGTACGATAGATATTTGGACATTTCTGGTAAGTTTTTTGTGGTAAGTTCTTCAGCTCTTTCAGTTTCAGGCAAGTTCTTCAACTGAAGGTGCCCATCAGCCTCTCCATTATATTTATGCGGACATTTTCGATACAATTGCCGAAAATACGAGCACCAGTGCAGACATGCATTCCCTTTTAGTCTAATTGAATAGCGTTTTATCAAAAGACCTTCGAGATGTATATCTTCAGACTTCTGCCACTGAGGTTCAATGTATTACAAAATATTCTACGATATTCTCCATGAATCACCGACCCGAACCGACCCCACCTTACAGCTTCTCAACTGTATTTTCCATTATGTCATCATTTGCCTGCAGACCATACCACACCACACCACACTCTCTTCCACATTACATAGTTCGATGGATGGATGGGATGGTGCCACTTCCACTTATTTTGCTGAATGGCTTACATAAGCCACAAGCAAAACTTTAAAAATTCATATTCACACACACACACGCTCTTAGACAAAAAAAAAAAAAGCGTCAAAAGCGTGAAAGACAACGTAACAGAAATCATTGACCTCAGCAAACGTCGCATTCTCCGTATTTTGCTTATGGATAGCCACAATCGGCAATCGAAGGCAAACCAAGCCCAAGCACAGGGCATAGACGAGATGCGACTAGGTGATACCCTCCGATATGTACATACATATATAATCTAGATCGATATCGATTCTAGTAAGGCCATGATGAGCGCCTACCACTAGGGGAGGATATTCGGGTAGAGTAGCCAAAATTCGACCCAGTATTATGGTTTTGCTATGATATAAATCACAGAAATCTGCGATTTGCCCTGAGGGCTTTTAGCTTCTTCAGTTTTGGACTCTATTATTTGCACGATCATGGCGGAGACCATCGAGTGGAGTGGAGTGGAGTGGAAAGGAAAGGAGTGGAAAGGAAAGGAGTGGAGTGGTGTGGAGTGGATCGTTCGACTGGGGTTTGGCTGGGACAATTTGCACAAATTCTAATTTATTGTCAAGCATTTTTCTATTGACGATAAGACATAAATACGCGCGCCTGTTGGCTGCTCTATGCTGGTCAGCTTTATCATGCACCTGTAAGAGCAAAGAGGAAAGAAAATATCAACAAAAAAAAGTTTAAAGTAAAAATAAACAAAAAACCAACACGAGCACAGGTACAGGCACAGAGGTACACAGATACACAGATACAAATACAAATACAGGTAAAAAGTGGAAGTTCTTTATCAAAGTATTTAAACAAGTGCGAACGTAACCAATCTTCTGTTGTTGTACTGTCTTTTGTGCTATAGAGACATTTCTTATATGGGATATTTGCCTTAAATGCAATCGACTCCGACAGATGAACAGAACGGAACGGAACGGAAAGATCGATCGAGCCAGAACAAAAGACACCTCAATGCACCTGACGGAATGGGACGGGGGACAAGAGACGGGACAAGAGACGGCACGGCACGCTGACGATATGTGGATTCAGTTGTAAAGACAAGACCAGCGGACGCGACGTCGAAATGTCTGCTAGGCTGCCTCATATTTACCCCCCCACACACACAGCACAGACAGTACAGACAGCACAGAGCACAGAGCACACAGATATAGCCATACAATGTTGATGAATGTTTCGATCTACGAATTGTATACTTAATTTACAATCCACATGTGCATTTATTTACAGCCGTGTGTTAATATCATTTGCCACCGTACCATTTAAAGATATGTACCTTTTTTTCTTTTCATTCGTGGAGCAGCCAAAACAAGTGGCATGAAATATGACGACGATGGGGGAGAGAGGACCTGAGGAGCGGCAGATCATGATAATGATGAGATCATTATTCATCATATTCGGGGAAAAAGTAATTGCGTTGGGTGTCTGTAGTCTGTAAATGGGAGCTACGATGCAGAGCCGAGCGGGGGGTTTTTTTTCCTGAAGTGATAATGATAAACTAGGTCAAAATATTAGCACATTTTGCGAGAAGAATTCCCTGGATTTTGAAGCTGGAATCTTTATTAAACATATGTACATAGGTACATTAAAATGATAAAATTCAGTGTTTTCTGGTAATAAGGTTTTTGGCTAATTGCACATATATTTTTCACATATTTTTAGATGCCTTGTGGCATATGTTTTTTTTTTTGCATATTACTGTATTTGTTCCCAACAAAAAGGAAAAGGCACAGCTGCGTTTTCATCTACATACACACAAGTAGCTAATTATAGTACATATGTATGTAC
Source organism: Drosophila azteca (assembly GCA_005876895.1). NCBI lineage: Eukaryota > Metazoa > Arthropoda > Insecta > Diptera > Drosophilidae > Drosophila > Drosophila azteca. Next base: position 3,471,613 of record VCKU01000014.1, on the reverse strand, counting down.
ATATGTATGCACATATGTATGTACAAATATCATACGAATCGAATGGGTACACCAAAATACCAAAATTTGGGTAAGATAAGAGAAACTCTACCCCAGGAATATCTAGGGAGTGTCATGACTCATGCCCAGTACCGTGATAAGCCCGAGTCCCTTGTGTCCTGCAACTGGAATACATACTTATCGGAAAAGGGGAAAGATTCCCCAGAAATACCATACAATACAGTTATAGAGAAGTAATCATCTCCCTGGAAGAGAGCGTTCAACTTTCTCGAGCAGAAATTAAGGCGATGCAATACGGGGTTTACATTTCCATGCCATTCCATTCCATTCTAGATTCCGAAAGCACGGCAGCAAATATTTGCTGGGATTTCTGTACCTTTTGATAAGAAGAATCACCCGCAATAACAAAAATTCATTCATAGGGGAAGTAAGTTGTTAAATTATCAAGCAAAAAAGCCATGACAGCAAAGGAATCTAATCAAAACTTGGATGGCATAATGCTAAATTATATTTTAAAGAAAATCTCAAGTGCAGATTAAAATACTGAATGCCACCGCAGATAAACAAGAAACGAACGACTAACGAGAGTGTCCGAACGAACGAAGAAGAGACACACCTTCATCGCCGTCGCTGTCGCCGTCACCGTCACCACATCTTCTACATTTCGCTCAACAGCAGCTCAACGACTTTATTGTATCTTTACATTTCCAGGGAACACTCTACAGCACACACACACTCACGCACACACACACACCCATCCACGGATAGGCACTATAACGTTGCGATGTGATTCACAAATCAAATAATAAATAAATACATACACATAATATGATACAAAAAAATGAAGTAAAATGAAGAAAAGTATACATATGTATGTATGTACGAGCAAACGTCAGTCGCGAAAAAATGTTTGTACCAGAGCCAAGAGATACAAACTTATCTCTCTCTCCCTCTCACGCTCTCTCTCCCTCTCTGTATATCTATACTCGCATGCTATATAACTGTAAAAGCCACTTGAAGCGAGAAGCTCATGATCGCCGCTAGCTGTCAAGAGAACAAAAGAGAAGCACAGAACGGAGCTAAGAGAATCGCTATCGGTATTTCTGTCTTGCAAATTAGGGGCGGATGGGGTTCGGTTCGGTTTCGATTCCCTTCCTCGCTCCCCCTTATCTATAGACAGAAGTCCGGCTCCGGCTCGAGCTCGAGAGTCAAGCAACCGAACACAAAGTGTCCCTCCTTCATTAAAGAGAAAAACTCTCAGATACGAATATACGGGTTCAAATGCGGCCAGCATGACGAATTATTACACACATTTAATGTACAATACAAACGCTCACTCACACTCACACACACACACACACCCATCGCAAGCAGTATCCGCGCATATACACTCGCGCACAATGCACATTAATGATGTTGATGAGATCGCGATTCAAATACGTACATACATACATATGTATGTACATATGACATACAAAAGCAAACAAAATATAGGTGGTGTTCCTGCGAATGTTTTTAATAGAATAATTTTACCAATTATGGCTCCGATGCACGCGACAGCTAAGATCAATCGAAATGGTTTTCGCACTTTATTTCGTCATTTCATGTAAATATTTTCTCCTCCTCACTATTCCAATATAAAATAATACAAAAAGTAATATGTACAAAATGAAGAAGAGTGTCCAAAGAGTGACTAGATCGTCTTCAGGTTTTCCCCACCTAGAAAGTGTGTCTAATTGATATAATAATTATATTAAGTTCAGACAAAATGAATTTACGATTGCCTTCATGAGGGCATTCATTTGTACATACATACATTCATATGTACATATGTATGCATGTAGATATACTAATCTCTCTGACTGTGCCGTTTCAGCTATCAGAGCTCATTGATCTGATTGCTTGTTTGTGGGGAATTTCAATTCGATTTGATTTACTATTTCAGCTATTTACTATATTTGGAAATTATAGGTTTTAAAATAAATACCTACCATATGTATGTACATATGTATGTATACAACAATTGTTCTTCTCAACCTAGAGAAGTAGTGTTTCCATATTTATTGTTGGGTCATGTTGGGTGCACATGACATGCATTGTTGGGACTTTGGCTATTCCTCTCCATGTGTATTACACAAGCCAAGCATTTTGTCGTCGCCGCGTTAGTAGTGTAGTTGTCATCGTCTGACGATGTATCTCTTGGCCAGAGGCAAAGGCAACTTTAAACCGGATCTTTGCTTCGAAAGTACATTCACTTTATGCCGTCGTCTCTGACGTCGCTGCTGCTGCAGTCCAGCCCCAAACCCGGCAACAGCAACGGCTCCAGCTCCGGCAACAGGCCACACCACAGCCATACCACACCACAGCCTGCCTGCCTTCAAATGACAAAGCAAAAGGCTTAGCCATAAGTATGGACTGCACATGTGCATAGTTCAAATAACTTGGTCAAGTTGACAAGATCAACCGATCGCAAGACTAGAGTCGAGCCGGCCCTGGGGTTGCCAAGCGGCAACCAAAGTCAGGTCTGGCCTGGTCTGGTCTGATGGCAGGGGGGAACGGAACGGAACCCTCCTCGCAGGCCAAATCAAATACCAACAAAAAATCTATAATAAAAAACAGGTTAACGAATGTTGCCGCAACGCAGCGCGTCGGAAGAAACTTGTTTTCCTTTCCTATGCAGAGAGTCTCGGCTCTCAACGTCAAAGCCGGCTTACATTCACTTTAGCCCCGCTCCAAAGAGCGTGAAAGTTATCCAAAGAGATGAGATCGTTTTCTCTTTGGCTCTGAATGAGATACAAATATGTATGCACAGAAAATCCACTTGGAAAGGTACTTGAATTCAAATGTAGGCGTACAAGAATCTGTGTGCCTGCATGTGTGTGTGTTCGCATGTAGGAAAAGGGTGGAAAACAGTGTGACCGCGAAATTCAAGAGTTTTCATTCTTGAACCGATTCTAGTAATGCGGCGACAGAATTCATTCGTGCACCATATTTTAGCCTGTTTTTCCATATAACCTTATACACCACAAAAAGATGCCGTTAATAATATACAAAATACCTGACGAAAAACCACTTAGGCCATCAGTGGCCGCACCTACCGTGTGTTTTACCATGCCTCTCATCGTTGAGACGCAAAATTGAGTAAAACCGCTCTCTTTTTTAGACTTGCGGACTTTTTTAAATGAGACCGTATTTTCGGTATATTTCTGAAGGTCGGACGGTATGTTTTATCGATAATTCCGCGGTCACACTGCACAAAATGTTCAACCGCGAACAATAGTCTCACAAAAATTTTAGCCGCGAACAATGAAACAACTTAGTGTCGAATTCTGCTACGAAATCTAGTTCCGTTGATACACCACAAGAATATCCATTTTTTTGACAAAAAACATCATTTTAATTTAAAATTATCAAACAAGTAAACCGTTTCGTTTCTGGCTGCGGTCGCACTACCGGTATATACACATTGTTAATAATATTAACGTTAAGCACACATATTAAATGCCATTATTATTCATGGGACCGGCAAAGCCACTGTACCATAAACAGAGAGCAATCGAAAAAATTAAATTAAATCAATTTAAATCGCAATCCAACACAAAACACGGAAAATAATATAAAAGAAATCAAATAAACTAAATTGCCAGGTACTCGAGCCGAAAGCAAAAATAAATAAATACTTTTTTTTTGTATGAAAAACGAGTGTTTCCGAAACGGAAAAAAGTAAATAATTCAATTAATGCTTAAGAGTAATATACTAAGAGGCGAAAAAAGCATGCAACAAGTTGAATCCGGCCGAAAGTTGTAAACCAAGTTAGATCCGCACACAGATACACACCAATACAAACGCGAACGGCCCGGCCCGACAGAACACACACACCACACAACGAGCACACACTCACACACACACACAAACACAAACACACAGACAATAACAATGTCAAGTGAAAACATTCTCTGGAAGCAACAGGTTTCCCCTTAATAAGTCATCGCCCAGAACTGTTCGGTCCGTAAAGAGAAAAGGAGGAAGAGAAGAGAAAAGAAAATAAAAGAGAGCGCGAAGAGAAACAAGTATTCAGGCAGAGAAATTTATAAAATTCTATGAGAATAATATAATAATAAGCACTAAGCAGACAGACAGTCCTAAGTGGGTTAACGCAGAAACAACAGAATCCCGATCCGACAACCCAGCCGGCTGATCCAACAGAGCAGAGACGACCGAGAGACTTCAGCGATCCAAAAAGAATCAACCTCTAAGAACCATGGAATTCTACGATGGCGACCTCAAAGATATATGGGACTCCGACTTAGATCCGGTAAGTGTTTTATTTATTAGCAGGGCATTAAGTCTCTGTCTCTCTTCTCTATCGATTGATACTCCACTACACCGCCCCCCCCCCCTCCACCGTCGTACTTGTGATAGCTTTTGTTACAAAAAATAATAGCAGTATGTAGTATGTTTGATATGGGCCAAAGAGTAGTACGTATGTACGTATCTGGCATATGGTATGTGGTATACGGTATATGGTATATGGCATATGGGGGAAAGCTAAAACCGAACACTTAAGCAAAGCAAAGCGAAACGATAAGGCAATGTTCGTCAAGATTCTACGAGAGACACACGAGTGAGTGTAGTATATCCGTACATACATACACACATACGTATGTATTTGGGCTTACTCACACACACACACTCACCACCGCAACAGATGTGAAAATATTTCTCTTCTTTTTTGTTGTTTTTAGCATTTGACTATTGGCCCGTGTACTGGATGAACCCTTTGAACTGTAATCCCTGACCGGAGACAAGTTTAGTACAAGATTATTAAGTCATTTCTGTTCACATTTTAAGGTTTCAGGTTTGAGGTTTCTACGAAAACGAAATTGCATTTAAAAATCCAAAGAAAAACATTTTAATGACCCACATTAAGCTTATCAGTTAGGGGGAAAAACGTGAACTTATTCATGAGTTGAATGCTAAGTTGATGATCGATTTGAAACGACATAAAAAGAAAATTAGAAACCAAATTAAGTAAAGGCTCTCTCCCTGGTCCCTGGTCCCTACTGATAGGTTTTCCTTCTTTCTTTGCATATTAAATAGATCGAATTTATATGCATGTACATACACGCATGTGTACATATGTATTTGTGGTATACGTTTACCTAAGAGAACGTCCAATCTCAAAGCTGCCCCCGAGAACAAACGAACAAATGGACAAACCTGTCTCTGTCCCAAAAAAGTAGACCCATAAAAGTGTCCGTCCGCTCCACCAGCAGAGCAACAGACCGACCCCGAATACAACAAATTGACTGTGAATAGAGGGAGAGAGAGAGAGAGAGAGACCCAGACCAGGCCAAAATCTAATCAAATCTAGCCGGGGCAGGCTACTACCAAAAATCAGAAACAGAATCAGAATCAGACACCGAAATATACAACACACCCTGGAATCAGAATCTTAGTTGAATTTTCTTGTTTATGAAAGGTTGTAGGGGACTCTGTAGGTGTTCCGGGAGGGAACGCGCACATTGGCGTTACTTAAGAAAACTTTCGCAAAAAAAAAAAAAATACATCGTTCGATATTGATAGTTCGGTATGATATGACAGAACAGAACAGAATAGAACAAAGTATGGAACAGAACACCGATCCTCTGGTGGGGAAAGGTGACGGTAACGGACGCTCAAGGCCTTTATCTGAGCAGCAGATACATACATACATACGTACGTACGTACGTTCCCCTCCATCGTTTAGGAAGAAAAGGCAATTTTTAGTGACTTTCTGTGTTCAAATATATCAATTTACATGGTTTTGATAACAGTCTAACTAGAGACGACTCGAGAGTCGAGTTGCGTAGAGTCGAGTCGAGTCAAGAAGAGTCGAACATACATACATACATACACATAGGGGTATACCGAATATTGCTGTTCGTAACTTAGAAGTTTTGCTGTCCTACAAAATTGTTGTTTTGTGTTGAGCGATAATGATAATTGGAGTTTTCCAAGAAATTAAAAGAAATTTATCATTATCGAGCGATTCCACCCCATTTCTGTTTTTTTGTATTCCATTCCTCCTCTATCGCCCCCACACAACAATCTGGCAGTTCTCCTCGCAGAACTGGAAGTAGAAATGTTTCCATATAATGAAATGTACTCGTATGCGGCTGCGTCTGCGTCTACGTCTACGTCTGCGTTGAGCTTCGCTTACGGAGTAGAATACTTAGATGTTGACGGCGTCGTCGTCGTCGTCTTCTATTGCTTATCGCTGCGGAAACAGTAATGAGTACATGTCGTCCGTCCGGCCATCCAGCCATCTAGCTAGCCATCCCATCCCATCCAGCCTGCCAGTCATCGGCATCCAAGCACTAGCCCTGCTTTCACTGGTATTGCCTGTCTGTCCGTCCGTCCGTCCGCCTGTCCGTCTTGTAGAGGAAGCAGCATGCTCAGGGCACAAAAGAAGAATCTATTACGGCATGCGCGGAGGACACATGGAGCGTTGATAAGCGGCACGCCGCTATCAGCTGGTCTAAATGCAAAGTAATGACTTTTTTTCGCCTACTGCTGCTGTTGCACTTTGCGGCATGTCAACACGGTACACGGTCCGTCAGTGTCATTACTATTCGGGAGATAATGTGCCCCGGCGACGACTACCAACTCGACTCTACACGACAATGTAGACAGACGGAATGACAGAAATAGGCCCACTACCCGGGAAAATACGCGAGTAGTTTTTCTGTTTTTTTCCCTTCTTTTTTTTTGTGTGCATTTTCCGCAGTAAGCTCTACAATATACCAGTACCAGTACATGTACCAGTACCAGTACCAGTGGCAGTGGCAGTACCCGGGGCGTGCGCTCAATTACATCATAAGTACATCGAATGCAATTTTCTCCGAATGAGCGCCAACCACTATGGGGATTGGATTGATCCGATCCCAACCGTGTCGATAGTCTTTTCTCAAATACTCTTTCTCGATATGGTTCGGATGGATCTGCAATCCATTTGTGGGATGATATAATAGCCAAGGCAGATGGATAGATCCATCACCAATACCAATGCGAATGCGAATGCGAATACGGGTAGAAGTTCCGTCCCTCATTCGTATCGTATCGTTTTCTCATTTTAGCGTATTTTAATAATATATATTATCACTTGAAAGTCTCTTGAGGCATATCAAGAATCTTATCACAAAGTATTTTGTAACCAAAAAGCAAAAGCGAAAAAACAACAGATAAGAACTGAAAGGCTTCGGTCTTGATTAGGTTAGCGCACCACTTTCCACTTAAAAAAAAATCATATATAGTATATACATACACACATATGTACATATGTGTATATATATGTATATATGTATGAATAATAATAATAATAATTATGATTATGATTCCCTGAGGTTTTTCCCCCCCCCGATGAACCATAACAAACAAACTATAAATAATTTGACGTGCAGATAATCAATTTTAATAAAAACAAAAAAAAAAAAAAGGGAAACCAAAACAAAATGTTTCAAAAAAGGTTTCCATAAATGTTGGCCAGAACGGAAGATGATCGGCAGGTTCTTTGAGGAGTTAGACCGAGATAATGTCACGTGTATTGTCCAGCCGAGATTCCGATCATTGTTATCGCACCCTTCCCTTTCATTAGAAGATCTTTGAGTGCTTCCCCTATCAGTTGAATGGCTGCCTAGAAGAGGTTCCCAGAGCAAAGTCATCATTAATAATGTCTCGCAATCGCTAACACACACACACACACACAGACATATGTATGTACCTATACTAAAGATCGGGGGGAATTTTGTGGAAATCGATTGATAGGGAAAAAACCAACAGCAGCAGCGGCAGCGGCAGCGGCAGCTGTGTGGGTCATTCAGCTGTGGGCTTGGGACTTTTACATGGAAAATCGACGACAACGACAACGACGATGATGATGATGATGATGATGATAATTCCTGAAACTAGTTACTGAAACTAAAAATTTCCCGAACTTCCAGTGCAAACAATGTGTACGTTACGTTTTCTATCGAAAGACTTTTTTGTACATTTTGTGGTCCATTTGGGGTGATAAGAATTAGAAATTTTTTTTTTTTTGCTACCGAAAGCTAAAATAATTATTTAAACTTTACACACATGTGTGTGTGTGTGTGTGTGTGTATGTACCGATGATAAGGGACGTCCAGAGCACATGGAAACAGGAAAACAGAAATAAATGATCCGCCTCATTAGGCGGATTTAGAACCAATCTAATCTCCTCTATGGCTATGACTGCATGTCCATATGCGAGTATTACTACTACGTCCGTCCATTTGGGGAAGTGAAGCGGAAAGGGTTGCGGAAAGGGTTGCAGAAGCCTTGAAACAAGAAAGAGCCGAAATATGAAATATGAATTTTGAAGTTAAAGTTAAAAACGGGAACTTCGAAGGCAATCGCCTCGAAAAGCAGAAAAGCTGAAAAGCTGAAGACGAGTGTGTCCAGACAGACGGTTTTTGTTAATGTAACCGTCGAAAATGATTACCTTGGGTCTACGGCGAAGAAAACTGCAATCTGCAAATAAGAAAAACAGAAACAGAAAAAAAAAGTGCAGGCCAGTCCCCTTCACAAAAGAATGCTGACCAACGTCAAAGCATTTCGACTTTCCTAAACGTTGTTATGGCCAAAACGATACAAGTGGTGGTGGTGGTGATGGTAGGGGGGTTGCAGCCATAAAATCAAGTTGGTTGGTTAGCTCTGCTCTGCTCTGCATGCATAAGAAGTCAGCAACTTTTTCGTCTTTCATTTAGATAGAGACAAAAGAAAACGTATTCATAATGATAAATTTAACATTTCTAGGGTTTTGTTTTCTTTTTGTGGACTAACTTTCGCTTATATAAGCAGAAAATGGCAACAATGGCAATCGCCGAGAGAAGACCAGAAGAGAACGTACACATACACATACACATACACGTATACATACGTATACAGCATGCAGGTGTATTGGTTTGTCCGTGCATAATGTTATTAACTATTTAGCTGGAGCCAATTTGACACCCTTTATGGTCCACCGTGCACCACTGTGCATGCAAATGCATGCAACACGTTGAGGTTAGGTTTAAAATTTCTAACGGCTTAATGCACAAGCACCGCTATTTAAAATGCAACCGAGAACAACAACTATAAACGGGAAACCAACAACAAAAACAGCAAAAATTAGAGGGGAAAAAAAACGTGCTTGGCAACAGTCTTTGGTCTCCAACTCTCGACTGAGAGAGAGGGAGGGGGGCGACGACGCGACGGTGGGGCAGCTCAGGCAGCATATTTGAATAACTAGTTCGGGCCATGCACGATACTTTCAATATGGTCTATAAGACGACGACGATATTCATGGCTCTCTGTCTGCCTCTGCTGTGTGTGTGTGTGTGTGTGTCTCTCTATGTGTGTGTGTGTGTGTATTGCTTAACTTTGACATTTCCAATAGACCGATGCGAGCACTGCAATCTGCAAAAACAGGTTAACAAACACACACACACACATACAATATCCATGCGAATGCAGAGAAACAGAGAAAGGGACGGGTGGGGGCGGGGGGGGACTATTGCAAATTTAGCGCGCTCCAGCGGCACAATTTCTATGCCAAAAGTCGTAACATATGGCGGGCCCACAAAAAAAAAAAAAAGCGCGCATAATTAAATTTGTGCAAGCACGACAACACCCCCTCTCGCTCTCTCTCTCCCATCGCATCGCATCGCATCGCCCACATACACTCGGCTGTGTCGGCTTACGTAGAGCACTCCTCTCTCTCTCGCTCTCTCTCTATCCATGCGACCCACGGCCCACGGCCCATTCAGCTCCGTTTGGCAGTCCATTCATGCGAATTTTGCCACGCGCTGCGTCAAACAGGATGCGCAGTGTCCACGCGCGAGTGTTCTCTTTGGCTCCGGCTCGGCCGGCTCGGCTGGCTCGACTCGGCTCGGCTCTCTTGAAAAGGCTCTCTTTTACAACTGGCCAAGAGTGGGCGGTGGGCGATGGGCGGTCGGACAGCTGTTTGGACTGTGCTTTTCTGACGTCAATGTCAGGATGGCGCGAAGTGGTTGTGGCAAGCCAATATGTGAATTATTCATAGACTTGCAACGAGTCTACAATATGTTCGAGCTACAGGATGGAATGAAAGAGAGTTTTCATTGGGGGGCGGCTGGTTGGTTGGGTGGTTGGGTTGATTGGATGGCCACTAGGCATGGTCGTGGGCATGGGCGTGGGCGTGAGCGTGGGCGCTGGCGTGGGCGTAAGAACATATTGCGAGCGTTAATGAAGTGTTATACGATAAGTGTAACAGCAGGCATCTGGTAGCAACAGTTGGAGGCCTATTACCGGAAAGCAAACAAAGAGATTCAAACTTTAAGCCTGAACGCCAATAGAGGCAATAGTGGCAATAGGTTTCCGCGGGAAAATTCGCAAGTGTTGTTTAGACTAATCTGCCAATGACCATAAGAGGGGAAGTATCTATGTATGTATGTATGTTAAGGCCTAGAATATCAAAATTACCCAGTGACAGCAAATTTGTGTCTGGTTTATCTTTCGAAAAAGAAACCTTCGCAAAGAGAATTCATTCTGGGCTTTCAAATAAGGTCGTCCGGCTCTGACTCATATCCATGAGCATGAGCATGAGCATGAGCATGAGCATTGCTAACTTGGCTATGGCTGTTTTGCATACTCGTACAAATGCAGATTTGGCTTCAGCTGAAGATTCCGCACGTCAAAGGTTTTTGTGAAAGGCAAGCGGCAACGGCAACAGCAAGCGGCAACGGCACCGTTTGCACCTTGGAACCGAAGACGACTATAATGATCTTTTGAAGCAGCCCCCACAATCGTCGGAGGGGTTTCACTCAACGCCAAAACACCAAATGGCAATAGCAAGCCACGAAGTATTGTTCGCGGGGGGGTGGGGACTACATAGAGGATACACTGACTGACTGAAGGCAGGAGTTGTGTCTGTGTGTGTGTGTCTGTGTTTGTGTGTGTGGGTGCTTCGAGCTCTTTGGAGGAGTCTTTTGATGGAATTTGATCTGTATTGGTCTCCCCTTTGTGCAGTCTTTCATTTTTTGGTTACTTTCACATTGGTTTCCGTTTGGCGAATAGTTGTTGGTGCCCCGTCAGACGTGCCGCAACCATGCGACTGCTTACGTACTTTCTTCATTCCCCTCACACACACACACACAGAAGCAGAGGCATACATACATACCACCACTGGTTGTAGGTTGTTGATAAGCCAAGTCCGCATTGGACACACGCCCCCCTCCCGCACTCGGTCTCTGGCCCCCGTTTGGCTCATTTGTGTGGCTATTTTTAAACATATTATGTTATATTTTTAACAACTAAGACATACTGTGATTGATGCAGGAATATGCATGTACATACATACATACATACATATGTACATACTTGGGGGAATTTCCTGAAAGAAATAACTATCCAAAACTGATTCTGATTTTCGAACCTTTTGTGCTGGCCAATTTCCACTTTCTTTTCAAGGCAATCGAATTTGACATTTTACACATACACAGCATACATACATATGTATATGTATGTGCATACAAATAAAAGCATTAAAGCCGCCCCATTACCATTTAACACGCTCATGAAAAACAAAACCAAAGCAAGCAAAATCATACCAAAAAACATAAAAACAAAACCAAAAACCATAGCAATTTTTCAAGTTAAAGGCAGTTTTTTTTTCTCAGTTCAGTTCACTTTGGTTTGGGTTGTTTTTTCGGTTTTTTTCTTCAGCTTTTTCGAATTGTGGGAGCGAGCACCTTTCACTTTACCAACGGCGGGCGAATGATGCAGCATGGGCATAAAAATTGAAAAGAAATAAAGACTCGGGACTAAAAAATGCTGTGCACAACACAAGGAAAGCGATATACATACATACATACATACAAGTAGGTGTGTGTGTGTGCACCCATACATAATGATCGTCTCACAACTCCGGCACTCCGGCACTTCGGCACTCCGACACACATACAGCTGCATTTTTGTAAATGTGAAAGGTTTTCGCTTGCTGCTGCAACATTATTTAATCAATCCAATTTGTGGAGCAGGCAAAAAAAAGATACAAAAAAAAAGAAGCAAAATCGAAAAAAGGTATGGGCAAAAAACCATCAAAAGAAAGAAATACAAAAAATCGGAGCCAAAAGGAGATAGGAAGACAGATATGCCAAGAGAAAGAGTGAAGAAACGAAAAGCGAAAAAAAAACGAAAGAAGGAAAAAACTATAACCAGTTTAATTATTTTATGAAATTGTATGTTTGTTGCTCTTTTTCACCCTTTTTCACCTGATGGAGAAAGAGAGAGAGCAGCGGCTGAGGGGAGGGAAGACTGAAGACAGTAAATTTAAATACCGGGAACCGGCAACACATACTCACACACACACACACACACAAACAGATTTATACGCACACAAACATGTCTATGTTAATTTAATGCCGTAAGATAAAGAAAACCCCGAGGGGCGGCTATTTTGATTTTGATTTTTGTTATTTTTATTGTTTTTGTTTTCAAAGTGGTTGCTGGTTTGCTTGATTGGGTTACAAAATACATACATACAACATACCTACTATGTACAATACATAAATGAAAAGTTCTCAGAGAACCTTTTCGGTGACTGGCGCAATGTCCCGCCCCTGCGCCCCCCCGGCCGTCCGTCAAGTCAAGTTAAGTCAAGGGAATGCAACAGGTTTGCTCTTCACGAGTATCGACTTTGAAATGAGGTCAATCGATTGCATTTCCAAGACAGACTCCGACTCCGACTCCAACTTGGACTGCGACTCTGGCTCTAGCTCCAGCTGCCAGCTCCAGCTCCCAGCTGCCAGATCCCAGCTCCATCTCCAGTTCCGACAGCCTGGTTAAGCAATCGATTGCCCCCAAGTCAGGCTTAGGTGCTTAAGCGGTTTTTGTGGTTTAAGAGGTAAGCACTTGAAGCATCAAGCACCAGGAACACACCAAGCGGCTTTCCACTTGAGAAGGCGCCCTTAGCCATTTCACCGTGCCACGGCGCTTTCGTTGAAACACACAAATCAGAGAGGCAGCAAGGTAGTGAGGCATCGGAGGCATCGGAGGCAGCGAGCCAGCGAGGGAGAGAATGAGAAACCCCACCTGAAACGTGCAACAAATGATGCTCTCTCTCTCTCCCTCCCCGCAACAATACACAAAAGAAGTAGCAAATGCCTGCGAGCACTTTTGCCGTCTTTTTCTCTTGGCTTTCTTTCTTTCATCGTCATCATCATCATCATCATCGCCGCAGCCATCGCCATCGCCATCATCTACAGCCACAGCCACAGCCATAGCCATAGCCAAGACAACAGCTACATGGTTCGGACACAAATACATGCTGATATGCTATACGCGCACACCTGTGGTGTATATGTATGTGTGTGTGTGTGTGTGTGTTGCCCGTTTTGGTAGCATTTTTCAAGAATTGCTAATTCTCAACAATTCCCGAGGTTCGTTGAACTCATCATAAAGTCACACACAAACACCACCACACCAACAACACAACACAACAGGCACGCACAGACACACACACACACACACACACGCTTAGCTTACCGCCGCCGATGTATGTATGTCAGTATGTACTACATACATACAAACATGTGGCCGGTGCTGCTTGCTGATTCTTGGCCTGATGTGCGGAGACGGCTAAAATGCGGAGAAAGCACTTGTGTATTTGTATTTAAATGCACTGTCCAACGGAATTAGCCGAAAAATGCGAGGGCATTTTAAAAACTTTTCGCTTCATGAATCGGTAAATGTACATACATACACATACATATATATGTGTGTAAATATGTAAAAGCAAAGCTCGATCAGTGATCCACATCACATTAATTTGGTGAGCCAATGAGGCTATCAGCTAGAGATGTCGTACATGTACGATCTTCATGCCCCCCTCGCTACCACACAGAAGTGTGCATACATACATATGTATGTATGTATGTACGTGTGCAGACATGCCAATGCTTGCTTTAAAATGCACGCGTGCAAGCGGTAATCAATGTTTTAGTACATACACAGATACATATGTACATGTACATATGTACTTGTGCACAGTAAGTAAGCGGTAAGGTAAGCCTGAAAAGAAGACCCACAGACAGAAAGAGAAAGAGAGAGAGAGACGAGAGAAATGGTAAAGAATCTCATACCTTTGGACAGACACACACGCTGTAGCCGCAGCCGTAGCCGTAGACATTCCCTTTTTTATGGCCAAAACTGGATTCGATTCCATTTGAGCATGAGTGCCGGTGGCTTAGAACAGGAACGTGAACGTGAACGAGGGGCAACGCTTGGTGGCGCGCCAAGCGAGGCAGCCAATTTTTACATACAAATGTGCTTTTAAAGTGTAATTACATGCACTTCTTTATCACACACACACACACACACACACACACATAGGACATGTATGTACATATGCCACAGAATGCCGATTTTAAATGGGTCAACAATTTATGACATGGCCGTAGATTGGATTGGTTGCGTTGGCGACAATTAAGTAAATTCAGTCCAGAACAAAATCTGGCACATTGGGGGGAGATTACATCATCTGGCTTTAAATAAATTTAAGCCAAATTTATTCTGGATGTGTTTGTTTTTTTTGTTTCTGCTCCCCCGTTCTTTCTTGCGGGCAAATAGAAAATAAGGAGGAGCGGAGCGGTGGAGCAGAGAGCGGAGAACTCGTTCCCAACATCAACATCAACAGCAGCAGCAGAGTTATTTGTTGCACTTTGAGTGATTTCCAAGGTTGATTTTGTGGCTCATCACAGCCGCAAACACTTAACTTTGAATCCGTTTGCTATAATTTACACTCCTCTTACGATTCACACCATTTTTAATTGCAAAAAATGAAGAAAAAACAAACGTAAATTGCAAGCTGCGCGAACTCCATTAAGATTTGAAAAATGAAGCCCAAGCCAGCCAGCAGAGCAGCCAGCGGTTGCTAGGTATGGTATGTCCTTGACTTAGGCCGATTCCCGATTCCGATAGACACACCACTCACAGCATTCTGCTATCGATATGTCCTTTGTGGAAGGCGCGGCTTTTGAAAATTCAAATGGAAACCAGCCAGCGGTTGCTAGGTATGGTATGTCCTTGACTTAGACCGATTCCCGATTCCGATAGACACACCACTCACAGCATTCTGCTATCGATATGTCCTTTGTGGAAGGCGCGGCTTTTGAAAATGAAATTCAAATGGAAGCCAAACCAAACCAAACCAAACCGTACCGAACCATTTGCAAGTCCCATAAAATATTGACCCAACACCATTGATAACTTGAATACCAATTTTCTTTCTAAATTGATTGCGGAGTACAGCAACAAGCATTTCAAGGGTACGCCTGGCCTGGAATCGCAGCGCGTTGTCGACGGTAAAATGTCTTCTGATAAGATTGACAACAAAAATATATACTGCATAGACCATAGACCGCCGCCGCCTCATGCCATAAAAAAGGCCACATTCGAGTCAGATCTGACGAGAATGTATTTTTTCAAATAAATAGTATATGTATATACTAGGATGAATATGTATGCATGAATGTATATGTATGTTCTGTATTTTCTGAGCTATCTGCATCGCTCGTGTACTGTTGCGTTTTGGGTGGTTTGGTTTCGTGTGATTTTGCTATAGGTCGTCTATATGTATGTACTATGTATGCATGTTTGTATGTATGAAGTTGAGGTGTACTTTTGTTTTTATTATTCGGAAATTATATAACCGTGCTATCGCCGTGCAACACGACTATGAATGACTTTTGCACATTTACTAATTGCCAACCCAACCATTTGTTTGCTTGTGCTTTTACAGGAATCCTTGAAAATTAGCAGCGATCACGATATGCACGACTGGCTGTTCGATCGCGATGTCAAAGATCCCACCGTTATACTCAATGACAAGCTCATCTCGGATGCGCTGCTCAATGGTACGCTGCCAATCAAAACCGAGCATTCCTATAGCCTTAGTAGCGATGTTGATTCCCAGCCAGACTCACCAAAAAGTCTGCACCCAAAAATCGAGGGTAAGTAATAATCGAAAGTCGGCTCTCTCGATACCATACTATAGCCTATAGCCAATAGCTATTTGCATTTGCCTTGCCATTTGCATGGTGTATTGCAAAGCGGGACGAGTGCGTTTTTTTATTCTGCCCTGCCCGAAAAGGTCCAAAAACAAAACCAAACACAGCTTTCAGTTGGTTTATTTAGGCCATGTACATACCATACCATACCATACCATACCATAACCATACTGAAAACAACAACAACAACCATAAGAACTGCGTTGACAAGAATAACAGTTGAAAAACAGTTTCGTTTCTGTTCTGCTCTGTTCTGTTCGGTGTTGCTGTTCTGTGTATTTTTTTTGTTATTTATTTATTTTTTTTTTTTGTATTTAGTGTCGCGGTAGCATTTAGCAATTTAACGCAGTACTCGGGCATGAAGTTCTGTACTTTGACGCGATACGAATATCAGTGGTACGAAGAGCACAGCAAATGTTCCGTTCCGTTCCGTTCCTCTGTGTGTGTGTATACGAGTAACGAGTGTAGTATGGAGAGCAAACTGTGTATAATTGCTGTTGACTGGTGACTGGTGGGGTCTGTTCTGGTCTGGGCTTTTTTTTTTGTTTTTTTTTTTCGTGCTATTATCTGTAATTTTATAGAAACTGAACTATACAACAACTGTATAAATAAAAATTAAAACGAACCAAATTCGTGTGTGGAGCTGGAAAGAAAGTTTTTTTGCCAGAAACACACAGAAAAAACTGAAACAATATTTCAAATGCAAACACATGTGTGCATTGTGGGCCGTGGAACGAACCGACGCGTGCCCCCGGTTGGTCTGGCTTCTTTTACAGAATATTATTCAAATTGTTGCACAATATTTGTGAAATCGTGGAGTACAGAATAAACAGTCCTCTATACAATATGTAGGTTAGACTAGACTCAAAAATATTTACCCAACACATTTGCGCACATACTCGTACGCATGCGTACTCATGCTCATACTCGTGCGCGTTCTCCGCCGCCAAAAGGAGCAAAAATCTATGCTTTGTGCCAATTGTGACATAAATAGTATAAGCTTAGAGCTATTTTTGGAAAAGAACAGAAAAATATGATATGAGCGGGGATAATCCCATGCAGTAAGTGGATTTAATTCGTTTTTAACGTTTCTTTTTGTTTTGTTTTTGCGCTGCCCCACAGACATGGATGACGAATGCTTCCCCGCCATTTCACTGAAGTCGGCCACCAGTGTGCGGGCCACCATCGACCCCAAATGCCTGACCCTCCACCCGCAATCGCACACACCCGCCACACATAGCAGCCGCGTAAGCTGCAGTCCCGCCCTGAGCGCAGAGCTGACCACAGCCACAGCGACTTTGACACGGGCCGGTCTTCAGACGCACGCGCACCACCTGCAGAACGGGAGCAACAGCAACAGCTCCAGCCACAGCCACAGCCACGTGGTCGCCGCTATGGAGCACTATCAACTACCTCACTTGTATGACAATGACTGCAGCTCGTCGTTGTCGTCGATCCGGGATGGCAGCATATCACCGGACATCTGCTCGGACATTGAGATCGACGAGTCGGCAATCAAGGATGAGCCCATGTCGCCCGACTCCAGCTGCCCCGCCAGTCCCAACTCACAGGCGAGCAGCTCCCAGCAGCACCAACTGAGCCTCAATCTGGCCCATCTACAGACGGAAATGCTCTTTGAGCAGAAGGTAGGCTATTCCCATAAAAATGAGAATGCAGTTCGACAATACTCATTGTGGGCTTTACCCCTGAACAGCACGGCGGCCTCTTGCTGACCAGCAGCAACAGCAGCAGCAACAATCACCTCATTAAGTCCCAGCAGAGACAGCACCAGCACCCGCTCCTTGGACAGGGCGATCTGGTAATGGGCAAAATGGAGATCAAGAGCGAGAAACAAAATACCAGCAACAGCAGCAACACGAGCAGCAGCAGCTCGGGCAAGTCACATGCCTACGGCATTCCCCTGACGCCGCCATCATCTCTGCCCAGCGACGATTCCGAAGGTAACTTGACACCGGAACATTTGTTTTCGCCACTGTCGCCCAACGCTTCCGTTTCTATATCCGTGGCCAATGCAGCCAATGGCGAGTCATCGACAATGGTGCGGCGAAACGTTACCGGCATCACGCGCTCTTCCAGCTGCGGCGGTTCCGGCTCCGGCTCCAGCACCAGCACAACCACAACAAGGCAACCCATACACACGCCGCTGATAAGCTCCCAGCCGGTATGTTCGACAAGCTCCCGCTACCCAGCAGCTATGTACATATGCTAATCGAATCCTTTGACTTGCAGAAGGGCTCTACAGGCACACTGCTGCTGACAGAGGAGGAGAAACGCACCTTGCTGGCCGAGGGTTATCCGATACCGCAGAAGCTCCCTCTAACGAAAGCCGAAGAGAAATCGCTCAAGAAGATCAGACGTAAAATTAAAAACAAAGTAAGTCGAGCTGGAAACAATCCCCGCTCGGAACCATAACAAACTCTAATGTGAATCCTGTTCCCCTTTCATAGATCTCTGCTCAGGAAAGTCGTCGCAAGAAGAAAGAGTATATGGACCAGCTGGAGAGGCGCGTGGAAATTCTTGTCACTGAGAATCACGACTACAAGAAGCGCCTCGAGTCGCTGGAGGAGACCAATGCCAATCTACTTAGTCAGCTGCACAAATTGCAGGCCCTAGTTAGCAAGCACAATGTGAAAAAGTCCTAAGCCAGGGACCCAGGACGTGTGCGGACGTGGTTCCGATTCTTGTTTGCCCGCCTTCCCGAAATACCTATACCTAAACCTATAGCCGCATATATATACAGTATATGTATATAGATATCTATACATTTTTTTTTTAATTTTTTGTTCCGCTTATTACTTTTGAAGTTTTGTGTGAGAGTTTTGATGAATTTATAAGACTTGCGCTGTTAGCAAGGAAATGTAAGAATTTTTGTCCGGCTTTATGTTAGCACAAAGCGGAAGAAATATCCTCTTCCCTCCAACTCCGCGACTGCTGCTACTGCTACTCTGTGTCACCCCTACACCCCTACCCTAACCTCCCCTCCTTGCCCCACCCCACCCCACCAAACATACATGTTCCAAAAGATGTAGCACCCAGATGCCTATAATTATTACGATACAATTTGTGTGTATTGTATGGATGTATGTCCTAGCTACTTGTAGAACGTTTCTTATATATAGATGATATGTATATTAGTCATGCATTCCTGTTATATAAACTTTACCTAGAGTAACTCCAACTCCAACTACAACCACAACAGAAACGATCGACAAGCTCAAACAGCAGAAGCCAATTCAGAAAAGCGTCATAAGAGAAGCTAACTAAAAATATTGTACTCGTTATAAAATGAAGTGAACAGACCAAAAAAAAAAAAACAAAAGAAACAAAACTGCAAAGAAGCTTAAAAAAAAGCTTAAAAAACCGGATATGGCATGCTTCGATTTGTTGGCTCTGTTCGATCTGATCTGATATAATTTAACTTTATTTACATGTAAGAGCAGCGATATACATATGCATACATTATGTTTTAGTAATGATTGAATGAATGAACGAAAGACCTCGGAGCCGCATCTCTGCACTATCTTTGGCATGACTCTTGTTCCTTTAAACATCATTTCTCAAGCAAACGAATGATACGAAAGTATATACCCAAACAATTCCATAATGGAGCTAGATAGAATGATTTCACAACGAACTATACATATGTTTATATGCAGATATATGTATGTATATATATATATAGAGTTTCTTTTCATACGTTTACCACCAGCAACTGCAAAGAAACGCACCCAATAGGCATGTAGAATGAATCTTGAATTGGTTCTCTGCGTTCTCGCTTTGCCTGGCCAAGTTAAACAATTTCCGAGCCAATTATGAAAATGAATTATTGTTTGTTAAGTTTAATATTATAAGACGCCGCTGCACTGACCTCAAAGTCCGAGGGCAAAACCCAATTTAATCAAATTTTGCAGCAATTATTTTTTTTTTACTTCTTAGTGCAATTTTTTGGCATAACTAGAAATGCAGATGTTTGGCGCGTTTTCCGCGGCGTTAAAAAATGAGTCATTCTAGTTTAAATTAGTTGAATTTATCTAAAAAAAAGAAGAAAAATACTTAAGCGAAGTTTTAAGCGTAAACCGATGATTTCTTATTAAATCGATAATACGAGTAGTATCTATACAAAATATTTTAGGTATTTTAATGTATTTTATTTTTGTTTATCTATGTGTGTGTGTAAACCAAGCGGAGTTGTGCAATTGTTAGTAAAATTAAAGAGCAAAGAAAAACCTTATAGAAAAATATGGAGACACACTGTCCAAGTTGACAAAGAAAAAGCTTGTGCAATGACAAAAACTTGACTTTAAAATTCGTTAAAAAAGTAAACAAATAAGATACGATAATAGCAATCCGTTTGGATAAATAAAAGAGTTTCGAGATGTTTGTTTATACACAAAAGTGCAGCAGTTTTAACGCATATTGTAAACTACTATAAAAACTAAAACATAAAAACAATTCAAACGAAAACCAGAAAATATATACAAAAAAATTGTAAAACTTTAACTAGTGGTTGCTGTAGTTTGGAATAAGCAAGTGCAATTCAAAATAAAACGCAAACAACCATTTGAACCGCACCGATATGCGAAATTCATTTTGCTCGTTGAACATTTTACTTACTGCCATCGAAACCTACTACGATAGCATAATTAAATTATGCAAAACTGCATTTTAGCATTTACTCGACCATTTTATGGTCCGATCTGGGGTTTGTATCCTCCAAAAAGTTCCTTGGCAAGCAGCTCTATGGAGCTCCCAACTCTCATGGGATCTTAGAAAACGGGGCGGCGAACGCCATTGCAACAGGAAATGCGAGTAAAGAAAGACCGGAAATACCGAAACCCTGGAGCATCCCATTTGCAAGTGTTTGGAACGTGGCGCCATATTTTATATAATAACAAAGATAAATAACACCAGTCAACACGACATTTCCGCTCTCGCCCAAAATGACTTTTTACGATAGATTTGGAGATATACCAATGTACATACATATGTATCTATATATGGGCATTTCTCTGATGTCGAACTGGACGTTCGTACGCATTTCAAGTTGTAAAAATGTCGAAAAAAAAACCTATTTTCAAAATTGTTTTACCGTTATGATTCACCATTTGACTACCCATATAGCTGATGCTAAGGGCGATTTTGGGCTATAGTTCGTTTTCGTTTTGAAAACATGTCAAAAAAATACCAAAAAATTGAACTTTTGCTAATTTTGATAGGTTTTTAGATCAAAGTTAATGACATTATATGTCAATTATTTAAATTGGTGGATTTTCAATTACTTTTAAGAATAACATCCCAAAAAAACTTTATTCGTTTTGATTGAATATTAATTTTTTTTGGCTCGGTGAACCGTTTGATAGAAATGCCCATATGTAAAACCTTAACTGGAATGCAATTTATTCCTTCTTTAAGCTTTTTGAGGCTGATTCGATGTATGGAAAACGTTGCTGATCTTAGCTCAATTTTCTGCTTAGAGAGAGATGGCGTGATAGACAAACACCAACCCAAACCCCAGCTATCTGTCGAATTTGGTGACTAAATGATTTTTACCAACAAACACACAGCCTGCCAGCATGCCAGCCATCCAGCAAAATCGTATTTAAAAAGTATAGCATTCGATAAGCTCTGCCGCAGCACTGATCCCAGCTCAACTGGAAAAGCAACTGGACGCATATATCTGTCTCGCTCTCACTGGAGTCTTTTCCCATAAGGCTGTCTTTGTTTTTGCAGCTAGTTTAGCTTCGAAGTGTTATGTAATCATACAGCTATAAGAAACAAAACGGTTGAGAACATTTTGAACTGAATTCTTTTGAAAAATGACAAGGAAAATACGATATAATTACTTATCGGTATATTTTGCGGTATATTTCTGATAATTCAGTATTTTATTGCAATAGTGTGATTAGGTTACACTGCTGCACAAATATTATCAAAAGTCAAGAGTTGAACTCAAAACGCTGCGTATATTCTCAGATTTTATTATAGTTTAATAAATCAACTCCGAAAACTCTGTTTATTTGGTAGCACAAGGTATACTTAACAAGGTAGCCGCACCGGCTCTCTCGTCCTCTTTTTTACTTCTTAAATTTCAGTCTGCCTAGCAACAGTTGTGAGCGACGATTCTCTCCGCGGACGATTTTCTCTTGTTGTTCTTCTTCTTCACTGAAATAAGAAGTAGGGCTCTCTCAGTGCGGCTACCTTGTTAAGCCTTGTGGTAGCACAGCGCTGCGAATTATTAATCAAGATTCATTTTATTAAATTTTGGTTTGACATTAGCACGAATCACACGGAAAGAGTTCAGAAGCGGCTGCTGTATAGTTCAACAATTTCTTGAAATTATTGACTTGCTCTTACACGCATTGAAAAATTTAAGACATGGGAAAGAAAAACAGTAAGTGAGAATAGAAACAGATTGTTTTGTTTATCCATCTCATTTCAATACCAACATAGAACATAAGGAGACTGCGAAGCCAGAGGCCCCTGCAGCGCAGCCACAACAACAACAAGGTAAGAGAAATATACTGCAGCAAATGCATAAAAAAAAACTTCTAGCATCTTCTGTGCGTGTGTGTGTGTTGTATGTACATGACATGAAACTTCCGTTTTGGCGATGTTCATTGTAAATTCATACATATGTACACATGTATGTACATATGTAGATTTTGGCTGCGCTCTAAAACGATTCAATATCGGGGGAATCACAAAATTCGCAGAGCCTCTGAAATCAATTGGGTTTGGATGCCATATCGGGGAAATCGCAAAATGCGGAGAGCCTCTGATGAAATCAATTTAATGTAGATTAACATGTGCACAACCATCAAGCCGGCGCAACTCCATAGCGAAGGCCCGACAACTACGATGGGCCATATTCTTACCAAATGGAACATAAGCTGGGCAGTAAACAGCTTTAATCCGTTCAAATCGCCAGGTCCGTACCAGATCATCCCGGCCCAAATCCAAAAGGCCGGAGACTCGGCCATCAACTGGCTTCAATGTATCTTCAGGAAGATACTAGTGGTGGGGAATATACCACAAGAGTGGTTCAAGGCGAAAATAGTCTTCATCCCCAAAGCGGGTAAGGCCTCGCACTCGACTCTAAAGGACTTAAGACCAATCAGTCTATCGTCCTTTCTTCTCAAAACTTTTGAGAGACTTGTCGGGCTACACCTGACAACAATTATTAGCCTTTAGATGTTGTCAGGAACACAGCATGCCTACCGAAAAGCAAAATCCACGGAAACGGCACTCCATGAAGTAGTTTTAGTGATAGAAAAATCCCTACACCTCACGGTTCTCACGATATGGAAGATATGGAATATCTTATGCGGTACCACAAAGGGCCGAAAGCGGCCCAAGTGTGACGGGCTCCTGTGGAGCTTGACAGCCGCCTTCACCTAACCTAACCTAACCTAACATGTGCACAAAAGATTGCACTCCCTTGTTTAGTGGAAAAAAGACCAGATTTTAATATTTTGTATAATTATTTTGTATTCCATTACTACAATAAGGAGCCGCTGCTGCTGCACCTGGTGGTCAGAGCAGACCTACTCAATCCGCTGGAGCCTCGGCCACACCCACTCCGTCCACAAGCTCCGCCGCTTCTGGCTCTCAACAACAGCAAGGAGGATGCCAAAAAGAGGACGGTCACCAGCAGCGCTCTCAGGCCGGGCAAGGCTGGGGCGGACAACAGAGAGGACCATCCCAACAACAGGGCGGCTATCAGCCACGTCCACAGGGTCAGCAGGGACAGGGGCAATCCCGCGGTCCGCCACAGCAACAGGGCGGCTATCAGCAACGTCCTCAGGGACAGGGACAATATCGCGGTCCGCCACATCAACAGAGCGGCTATCAACCACGTCCTCAGGGTCAGCAGGGACAGGGGCAATCCCGCGGTCCGCCACAGCAACAGGGCGGTTATCAACGTTCTCAGGGTCAAGGAGGCTATCAATCCCAAGGTCAGTCCCAAAGACCCCAAGGAGGCGCGTCTCTGCCGCCTCTCCCAGCAGGCACCATGAAGCGTGGAACTTTGGGAAAACCGGGTCAAGTGTCTGTCAATTATCTCGAAGTTAACTTGGATAAAATGCCAGCGGTGGCCTACCACTATGATGTGAAGATCACGCCAGAGCGTCCTAAAAAGTTCTATCGTCAGGCTTTTGAGCAGTACAGAGTTGAACATTTGGGCGGTGCGATTGCCGCATTTGATGGACGTGCATCTTGCTACTCAGTTGAGAAGCTAAAATGCAGCTCCCAGGGCAAAGAAGTCAAAGTAAGTGTGGTTGTCTATTTCGCCGAGTTTGATGTAATTTTAAAGTGGAATTTGCTTTCTTGTCGTCCAGGTTACAGATCGCCACGGACGTACCTTGAATTACACTCTGGAACTCAAGGAGACAGAGGACTCGGAAGTAGATCTGAACTCACTGAGAAAGTGAGTGAACCGTTATATTGAACCGAATGTGTCGGCAGGCAATCGGAATAATTCAATTTTCCATTTTCGCAGCTACATGAAGGATAAGATTTATGACAAGCCCATGCGAGCTCTGCAGTGTCTGGAGGTTGTGTTGGCGTCCCCTTGTCATAGCACCGCTATACGCGCAGGTCGCTCCTTCTTCAAAAGGTCTGAACCCGGGAAAGCCTATGACCTTAACGACGGATACGAAGCTCTTATTGGACTCTATCAAGCATTCGTGCTTGGCGATCGACCGTTTGTTAATGTGGACATATCCCACAAGTCCTTTCCGAAGCCCATGTCGATCATTGACTATATAGAGCAGTATCATCGGCTGAGAATAGACAAAACCACAAATATTGACTACAAACGTTATGATATTGAATCATTCCTAAAGGGCATAAATATTATTTACGACCCGCCTGCCTGTTTTGCCAGCGCCCCTCGCGTCTTCAAAGTCAACGGGCTTTCTAAGGCTCCGGCTAGCTTTCTGGCGTTTGAGCTGGATGGGAAAAAAACGACCGTTGCAGAGTACTTCAAGTCCCGGCAATATAATTTAAAGTTTCCGAATCTTCTCTGCTTGCATGTTGGGCCACCGTTGAAGAACATTTATTTGCCTATCGAACTATGTCGCATTGAAGATGGGCAGGCATTGAATGTGAGTTCAGACGCTCCCAGGCGGAAAGCTTTCCTTTACTCGAAATAATTTCCTACTTTTATTATATCGCAGCGCAAGGATGGCGCTAATCAAGTGGCGGCCATGATTAAGTATGCTGCCACATCAACCAACGAAAGGAAGGCCAAGATCATGCACTTGCTTGACTATTTCAAGCACAATTTAAATCCGACCATCAGCCGCTTTGGCATTCGTCTGGACAACGACTTTATTGTGGTACATACACGCACCCTCAATGCGCCTCAGGTTGAGTACAAGAACAACAATTTGGCCTCGGTGAGGAACGGTTCGTGGCGCATGGATCGCATGCAATTCCTTGAACCCAAGCCAAAGGCACATAAATGGGCTATATTTTATGGTAAGATCCACTTCAATTATGTGGGCGAATTTCAGAACATGGTAAGTTCTGCATCATAGCTGGAGGCAGTGTTACAAAAAGATCCTGACAAATTATTTTTATTTAGGTTATTCAGCACAGTCGCAGCGTCAATGTGTGCCTGGAAGCCAAGGCCGAGATACGGAATTACAGGGATGAACGGGAACTGGATTCCCATTTCCAAGATGTCAAAAAAAATCAATTTGATTTGGTTTTCGTTATCATACCAAATTTTGGGCCCTTTTATGATGTCGTAAAGCAAAAGGCTGAGCTGCAGTACGGCATTCTCACGCAATGCATCAAACAGGTCACAGTCGAGCGTAAATTGAACGCACAGTGTATTGGTAATGTTCTACTAAAGGTCAATTCCAAGCTAAACGGCATCAATCACAAGCTAAAGGATGACCCGCGCTGTCTGCTAAAGAATGCCATGTTTTTGGGTGCCGATGTGACTCATCCATCGCCCGATCAGCGTGAGATCCCCAGTGTGGTGGGAGTGGCCGCCTCCCATGATCCATTTGGGGCCTCCTATAACATGCAATATCGCTTGCAACGCTCTACCGTAGAGGAGATCGAGGATATGGAGTCGATAACACTTGAGCATTTGCGTGTTTATCATCAGTACCGCAAAACCTATCCGGAGCACATTATCTATTATCGCGATGGGGTCAGCGATGGTCAGTTTCCAAAAATCAGGAATGAAGAGCTGAGGGGAATCAATGCGGCCTGCAGCAAGGTAATTTGAAGAATTGCATCCAGAAGCCTCGTCATATTCTATTGCTAATCACCCTCCGCCTCTTTTCAGATGCACATTAAACCGAAGATTTGCTGCATCATTGTAGTTAAGCGTCATCATACGCGCTTTTTTCCGAACGGTGCTCCCTCGCAATACAACAAGTTTAACAATGTGGATCCGGGAACCGTCGTCGATCGTACCATTGTCCATCCCAACGAAATGCAATTCTTCATGGTCAGCCATCAGTCGATTCAGGGGACCGCCAAGCCGACGCGTTACAATGTTATTGAGAATACGGGAAACTTGGATATTGATTTACTGCAGCAATTGACATACAATCTATGTCACATGTTTCCTCGTTGCAACCGCGCCGTGTCTTATCCGGCTCCGGCATATTTGGCACATTTGGTTGCGGCACGTGGACGTGTCTATCTCACTGGGTGCGATACTAATGTTATTATTGTTACACATATTCGTTCTAACGTTAATATATCTTGACTGCTTTTCTTACAGCTCCACCAAGTTCCGTTCTCCACAGGAGGAATACGCAAAGCGTTTGATTGTTCCGGAGTTCATGAAGACAAATCCCATGTATTTCGTATAGGTAGAAAAATGAACAACAGTGTATATTTTATCACATTTCTTGAGATATATTCGCATATTTGTGTATTCCATATCATATGTAATGGGCATGGATGTAACAATTTTTTTTTTTTCAATTATAAAAACCACTAAAGACTTATTTATGTAGCTCTCAATGTAGAGGATAATAATAATAATAATAAAATTAATCAACTGTCTAGGCTGACACGTAAAGATTTCTTAGTTTAAAGTTTGTTTGGCGCGTTACATGGCGTCGAAATGGAATCTGTGGGACTCTTGCAAATGTTCCTGTTTATCCTCTCGCTTCTCTTTGATATACAGCACCAATATGATAATGATAATGATCAGACAAGTGCCCCCCAGCGCCACAACACTCATCAGGATCAATTTACTGGGGGTTACAAACAGCTGAGCCTTCCAGTGCGATGGCTCATCCAGCGGCTTGGGCACCACAATAATCTGCGAGTTCGGTATTAGCTGTGTCCAATTGCGCCACTTGCTCCCCAGGCCTACGGCCAGCTGATCTACAAAGTTGGGCGTTCGACCCAGGCCAAAGCAGGTGTACGGTAGTTGGAGGGCAAAATAGGATGCCTGAGGCAGCTGAACACTGCTCCCACACTGCTGATCACCATCTTGAGTGGTGGTGCTGTAGGTGATGCGCGGTCCAGGGAGGTTGGTTCCATATGTTCGCTTTTTCCTACCCAGAGGAGTTCGACGCTCTGAATTCTGTTTGTTATCCAGTCCCGTCAGAACAATAACCTTGACAAAGTTGGCATCGTAGTCAAGGGTATTGCGGAATGCAAGAGGACGGTACCCGCCATTCCGATTCTTCTGGATGAGAATTACATGGAGCACTCCGTCTTGATAGAAATCATAGAAAGCGCCATCCACTGTGTTGTTTCCCATAGGTGATAGGGCGTTCCAGGGCACCTCAAATGTCCGGTTTGACGACTTCTCGCATGTGGTGCAGTTTGCATCACCCGTTTAGCTACGTTTAACGGCTGCAAGGTGAGGAGAAGACCGGGATAACTATCCAAATTAAAGTCCCTACTTCTCTAAGAGTAGTTTTTTTTAGTGCTTGTTTTAAATATAAATATTCCAGATTTGTGTGATCTTATCGCCGCATAGAAACGTAATGTGCGCAAAAATAATAATGATAAATGTTAAATGTGTTCTTCATAAACGTGCGGGAAATTGTGTTAGTGGGAAAACAAGAGATGGATGAGAAACGTTTGAGCCGATACACACGTGCCTGGCGGAAGGACAATGGCCAAAAGGGAAAATAATCTTAATCTGCGAATGCAGATATAGTAACCTTATAGTAACCTAGCTTATTAGAGGCTATAATAATAGATAACAACCAGATTTTTATAAACAAATTAAATGAAAATACTTAGCAAATTACCCGTTCAAAATAATAGTGGCGCATTTTTTCAAAAGAGCTTACCGTCGAAAAAAAATTTCTGAGAGTGTCCCTTATATCCGATAAAAAACATCTATATGTGTAGTAAATTTTCATATTTAGTTGAGTAGCCTTGGATTTCTATAACGGCTTTACAGAGATTTGGCATGTAGCTAACCAAATTGTGACATTTCTCTAATAAAATCGAGTTCCAGGATCTATGTAAAGCGTCCCAAAGCTAATTTTTTTTACATATTAGACTGCTCTATTTACATTACGCAATACATTTTCAATTGGATTAAGATCGGTTGACCGATTCGTCCATTCCATTCCAGATTGTTGTCCTCCGGGACCCCCCAAAACAGATGCAGATATAACAGATGAGACATAAAGTAGCATCATATCGGCCAATATTCCAACCAATAACACTACTCAACAAAATTCAATTTTTTCCGCTGTCGCCCAAAATGACTTTTTCTCATAGCGGAAATGTCGTATTGAATAGTGTAATTGACGAGCGATAGTATTTCTAACACGTATACTGTCCAAATATTGTAGTATGAAAAACTCGCCCCAACCATTATTAAAGACCCGTCGAAAATTGATATCGAAGTGGTCGTCTGAGATAGTAACGAGATCTAAGAAGAGATTAAGAATATGAACTGTATTTTTAAGTACAGCAATACTGTGCTAGTTGCTGAGGTAAAAAAATTAATTCGATTGATACAGTTGTTTCGGAGAAAATGAACAATATGCCCATATTAGCACGGCTATTATTTTGGACGCAACTGTATACTTCCTTCTGACTTAAATAAACGATCCAACAATAAGCCCCTGTAAGCTTCGTGTGCCTAGTATTTAAAGAGACCTGCCAAATTTTTGGGCACTGCAATATCGTATATCTTAAATCTATAATCATGTATTCATTCAAGCATTTTTTGAGTTTCTTATCTTTGCGAGTCTTGACTATTCCTGACCATTAAATATACTATTCTTGTTGATCATTTGTGTAAGGCATCCAATATGTAACTTTGCTTAGCGTGGGGCTTCAACAGTTGTCCGAGTGTCACGTAGATAACACGAAAAAGAGCAGTCTAGAATGATTTCACCTAGTCACCATAAAATATTTACAATTACTATTTAGTTGTACTTGTGCAATTAAAATGTATTTTAATCGTATGTCGTAAAAACATATATGTACATATCTATATACATATGTAAAACCATAACTGGCATGCAATTTATTCCTTCTTAGCCCAAAGTGTCTATAAAAAGGATATTTGAATACAGTTTCGTTTATTTTCGTACAACACGAAGGAGCCACAAACACTTCGACCGTACGGTTCAAAATATACATATATGAACAGAAGCAGAAATGGTTTTTTAGTTTGATTCGATCGATGGAAAACTTTGCTGATCTGAGTACTAAGCTTAAAACTGTTGTGATAATAGACTTAGCTCAATTTGCTGCTAAGAGAGAGATAGCATGATAGGCAAAACCCAAAATTAGTGCTTGTAGTTGTCCTTAAGCACGTCTGCCGGCTATCTGTCGAATAACTGAGGTACTATTTGGTGACTAACAAAATCGTATTTAAAAAGTATAGCATTCGATAAGCTCTGCCGCAGCACTGATCCCAGCTCAACTGGAAAAGCAACTGGACGCATATATCTGTCTCGCTCTCACTGGAGTCTTTTCCCATAAGGCTGTCTTTGTTTTTGCAGCTAGTTTAGCTTCGAAGTGTTATGTAATCATACAGCTATAAGAAACAAAACGGTTGAGAACATTTTGAACTGAATTCTTTTGAAAAATGACAAGGAAAATACGATATAATTACTTATCGGTATATTTTGCGGTATATTTCTGATAATTCAGTATTTTATTGCAATAGTGTGATTAGGTTACACTGCTGCACAAATATTATCAAAAGTCAAGAGTTGAACTCAAAACGCTGCGTATATTCTCAGATTTTATTATAGTTTAATAAATCAACTCCGAAAACTCTGTTTATTTGGTAGCACAAGGTATACTTAACAAGGTAGCCGCACCGGCTCTCTCGTCCTCTTTTTTACTTCTTAAATTTCAGTCTGCCTAGCAACAGTTGTGAGCGACGATTCTCTCCGCGGACGATTTTCTCTTGTTGTTCTTCTTCTTCACTGAAATAAGAAGTAGGGCTCTCTCAGTGCGGCTACCTTGTTAAGCCTTGTGGTAGCACAGCGCTGCGAATTATTAATCAAGATTCATTTTATTAAATTTTGGTTTGACATTAGCACGAATCACACGGAAAGAGTTCAGAAGCGGCTGCTGTATAGTTCAACAATTTCTTGAAATTATTGACTTGCTCTTACACGCATTGAAAAATTTAAGACATGGGAAAGAAAAACAGTAAGTGAGAATAGAAACAGATTGTTTTGTTTATCCATCTCATTTCAATACCAACATAGAACATAAGGAGACTGCGAAGCCAGAGGCCCCTGCAGCGCAGCCACAACAACAACAAGGTAAGAGAAATATACTGCAGCAAATGCATAAAAAAAAACTTCTAGCATCTTCTGTGCGTGTGTGTGTGTTGTATGTACATGACATGAAACTTCCGTTTTGGCGATGTTCATTGTAAATTCATACATATGTACACATGTATGTACATATGTAGATTTTGGCTGCGCTCTAAAACGATTCAATATCGGGGGAATCACAAAATTCGCAGAGCCTCTGAAATCAATTGGGTTTGGATGCCATATCGGGGAAATCGCAAAATGCGGAGAGCCTCTGATGAAATCAATTTAATGTAGATTAACATGTGCACAACCATCAAGCCGGCGCAACTCCATAGCGAAGGCCCGACAACTACGATGGGCCATATTCTTACCAAATGGAACATAAGCTGGGCAGTAAACAGCTTTAATCCGTTCAAATCGCCAGGTCCGTACCAGATCATCCCGGCCCAAATCCAAAAGGCCGGAGACTCGGCCATCAACTGGCTTCAATGTATCTTCAGGAAGATACTAGTGGTGGGGAATATACCACAAGAGTGGTTCAAGGCGAAAATAGTCTTCATCCCCAAAGCGGGTAAGGCCTCGCACTCGACTCTAAAGGACTTAAGACCAATCAGTCTATCGTCCTTTCTTCTCAAAACTTTTGAGAGACTTGTCGGGCTACACCTGACAACAATTATTAGCCTTTAGATGTTGTCAGGAACACAGCATGCCTACCGAAAAGCAAAATCCACGGAAACGGCACTCCATGAAGTAGTTTTAGTGATAGAAAAATCCCTACACCTCACGGTTCTCACGATATGGAAGATATGGAATATCTTATGCGGTACCACAAAGGGCCGAAAGCGGCCAAAGTGTGACGGGCTCCTGTGGAGCTTGACAGCCGCCTTCACCTAACCTAACCTAACCTAACATGTGCACAAAAGATTGCACTCCGTTGTTTAGTGGAAAAAAGACCAGATTTTAATATTTTGTATAATTATTTTGTATTCCATTACTATAATAAGGAGCAGCTGCTGCTGCACCTGGTGGTCAGAGCAGACCTACTCAATCCGCTGGAGCCTCGGCCACTCCCACTCCGTCCACAAGCTCCGCCGCTTCTGGCTCCCAACAACAGCAAGGAGGATGGCAAAAACAGGACAGTCACCAGCAGCGCTCTCAGGCCGGGCAAGGCTGGGGCGGACAACAGAGAGGACCATCCCAACAACAGGGCGGCTATCAGCCACGTCCACAGGGTCAGCAGGGACAGGGGCAATCCCGCGGTCCGCCACAGCAACAGGGCGGCTATCAGCAACGTCCTCAGGGACAGGGACAATATCGCGGTCCGCCACATCAACAGAGCGGCTATCAACCACGTCCTCAGGGTCAGCAGGGACAGGGGCAATCCCGCGGTCCGCCACAGCAACAGGGCGGTTATCAACGTTCTCAGGGTCAAGGAGGCTATCAATCCCAAGGTCAGTCCCAAAGACCCCAAGGAGGCGCGTCTCTGCCGCCTCTCCCAGCAGGCACCATGAAGCGTGGAACTTTGGGAAAACCGGGTCAAGTGTCTGTCAATTATCTCGAAGTTAACTTGGATAAAATGCCAGCGGTGGCCTACCACTATGATGTGAAGATCACGCCAGAGCGTCCTAAAAAGTTCTATCGTCAGGCTTTTGAGCAGTACAGAGTTGAACATTTGGGCGGTGCGATTGCCGCATTTGATGGACGTGCATCTTGCTACTCAGTTGAGAAGCTAAAATGCAGCTCCCAGGGCAAAGAAGTCAAAGTAAGTGTGGTTGTCTATTTCGCCGAGTTTGATGTAATTTTAAAGTGGAATTTGCTTTCTTGTCGTCCAGGTTACAGATCGCCACGGACGTACCTTGAATTACACTCTGGAACTCAAGGAGACAGAGGACTCGGAAGTAGATCTGAACTCACTGAGAAAGTGAGTGAACCGTTATATTGAACCGAATGTGTCGGCAGGCAATCGGAATAATTCAATTTTCCATTTTCGCAGCTACATGAAGGATAAGATTTATGACAAGCCCATGCGAGCTCTGCAGTGTCTGGAGGTTGTGTTGGCGTCCCCTTGTCATAGCACCGCTATACGCGCAGGTCGCTCCTTCTTCAAAAGGTCTGAACCCGGGAAAGCCTATGACCTTAACGACGGATACGAAGCTCTTATTGGACTCTATCAAGCATTCGTGCTTGGCGATCGACCGTTTGTTAATGTGGACATATCCCACAAGTCCTTTCCGAAGCCCATGTCGATCATTGACTATATAGAGCAGTATCATCGGCTGAGAATAGACAAAACCACAAATATTGACTACAAACGTTATGATATTGAATCATTCCTAAAGGGCATAAATATTATTTACGACCCGCCTGCCTGTTTTGCCAGCGCCCCTCGCGTCTTCAAAGTCAACGGGCTTTCCAAGGCTCCGGCTAGCACTCTGGCGTTTGAGCTGGATGGGAAAAAAACGACCGTTGCAGAGTACTTCAAGTCCCGGCAATATAATTTAAAGTTTCCGAATCTTCTCTGCTTGCATGTTGGGCCACCGTTGAAGAACATTTATTTGCCTATCGAACTATGTCGCATTGAAGATGGGCAGGCATTGAATGTGAGTTCAGACGCTCCCAGGCGGAAAGCTTTCCTTTACTCGAAATAATTTCCTACTTTTATTATATCGCAGCGCAAGGATGGCGCTAATCAAGTGGCGGCCATGATTAAGTATGCTGCCACATCAACCAACGAAAGGAAGGCCAAGATCATGCACTTGCTTGACTATTTCAAGCACAATTTAAATCCGACCATCAGCCGCTTTGGCATTCGTCTGGACAACGACTTTATTGTGGTACATACACGCACCCTCAATGCGCCTCAGGTTGAGTACAAGAACAACAATTTGGCCTCGGTGAGGAACGGTTCGTGGCGCATGGATCGCATGCAATTCCTTGAACCCAAGCCAAAGGCACATAAATGGGCTATATTTTATGGTAAGATCCACTTCAATTATGTGGGCGAATTTCAGAACATGGTAAGTTCTGCATCATAGCTGGAGGCAGTGTTACAAAAAGATCCTGACAAATTATTTTTATTTAGGTTATTCAGCACAGTCGCAGCGTCAATGTGTGCCTGGAAGCCAAGGCCGAGATACGGAATTACAGGGATGAACGGGAACTGGATTCCCATTTCCAAGATGTCAAAAAAAATCAATTTGATTTGGTTTTCGTTATCATACCAAATTTTGGGCCCTTTTATGATGTCGTAAAGCAAAAGGCTGAGCTGCAGTACGGCATTCTCACGCAATGCATCAAACAGGTCACAGTCGAGCGTAAATTGAACGCACAGTGTATTGGTAATGTTCTACTAAAGGTCAATTCCAAGCTAAACGGCATCAATCACAAGCTAAAGGATGACCCGCGCTGTCTGCTAAAGAATGCCATGTTTTTGGGTGCCGATGTGACTCATCCATCGCCCGATCAGCGTGAGATCCCCAGTGTGGTGGGAGTGGCCGCCTCCCATGATCCATTTGGGGCCTCCTATAACATGCAATATCGCTTGCAACGCTCTACCGTAGAGGAGATCGAGGATATGGAGTCGATAACACTTGAGCATTTGCGTGTTTATCATCAGTACCGCAAAACCTATCCGGAGCACATTATCTATTATCGCGATGGGGTCAGCGATGGTCAGTTTCCAAAAATCAGGAATGAAGAGCTGAGGGGAATCAATGCGGCCTGCAGCAAGGTAATTTGAAGAATTGCATCCAGAAGCCTCGTCATATTCTATTGCTAATCACCCTCCGCCTCTTTTCAGATGCACATTAAACCGAAGATTTGCTGCATCATTGTAGTTAAGCGTCATCATACGCGCTTTTTTCCGAACGGTGCTCCCTCGCAATACAACAAGTTTAACAATGTGGATCCGGGAACCGTCGTCGATCGTACCATTGTCCATCCCAACGAAATGCAATTCTTCATGGTCAGCCATCAGTCGATTCAGGGGACCGCCAAGCCGACGCGTTACAATGTTATTGAGAATACGGGAAACTTGGATATTGATTTACTGCAGCAATTGACATACAATCTATGTCACATGTTTCCTCGTTGCAACCGCGCCGTGTCTTATCCGGCTCCGGCATATTTGGCACATTTGGTTGCGGCACGTGGACGTGTCTATCTCACTGGGTGCGATACTAATGTTATTATTGTTACACATATTCGTTCTAACGTTAATATATCTTGACTGCTTTTCTTACAGCTCCACCAAGTTCCGTTCTCCACAGGAGGAATACGCAAAGCGTTTGATTGTTCCGGAGTTCATGAAGACAAATCCCATGTATTTCGTATAGGTAGAAAAATGAACAACAGTGTATATTTTATCAAATTTCTTGAGATATATTCGCATATTTGTGTATTCCATATCATATGTAATGGGCATGGATGTAACAATTTTTTTTTTTTCAATTATAAAAACCACTAAAGACTTATTTATGTAGCTCTCAATGTAGAGGATAATAATAATAATAATAAAATTAATCAACTGTCTAGGCTGAAACGTAAAGATTTCTTAGTTTAAAGTTTGTTTGGCGCGTTACATGGCGTCGAAATGGAATCTGTGGGACTCTTGCAAATGTTCCTGTTTATCCTCTCGCTTCTCTTTGATATACAGCACCAATATGATAATGATAATGACCAGACAAGTGCCCCCCAGCGCCACAACACTCATCAGGATCAATTTACTGGGGGTTACAAACAGCTGAGCCTTCCAGTGCGATGGCTCATCCAGCGGCTTGGGCACCACAATAATCTGCGAGTTCGGTATTAGCTGTGTCCAATTGCGCCACTTGCTCCCCAGGCCTACGGCCAGCTGATCTACAAAGTTGGGCGTTCGACCCAGGCCAAAGCAGGTGTACGGTAGTTGGAGGGCAAAATAGGATGCCTGAGGCAGCTGAAC
Organism: Drosophila azteca; assembly: GCA_005876895.1. Lineage (NCBI taxonomy): Eukaryota > Metazoa > Arthropoda > Insecta > Diptera > Drosophilidae > Drosophila > Drosophila azteca. The sequence continues at coordinate 3,435,826 of VCKU01000014.1, read as the reverse complement.
ACTGCTCCCACACTGCTGATCACCATCTTGAGTGGTGGTGCTGTAGGTGATGCGCGGTCCAGGGAGGTTGGTTCCATATGTTCGCTTTTTCCTACCCAGAGGAGTTCGACGCTCTGAATTCTGTTTGTTATCCAGTCCCGTCAGAACAATAACCTTGACAAAGTTGGCATCGTAGTCAAGGGTATTGCGGAATGCAAGGGGACGGTACCCGCCGTTCCGATTCTTCTGGATGAGAATTACATCGAGCACTCCGTCTTGATAGAAATCATAGAAAGCGCCATCCACTGTGTTGTTTCCCATAGGTGATAGGGCGTTCCAGGGCACCTCAAATGTCCGGTTTGACGACTTCTCGCATGTGGTGCAGTTTGCATCACCCGTTTAGCTACGTTTAACGGCTGCAAGGTGAGGAGAAGACCGGGATAACTATCCAAATTAAAGTCCCTACTTCTCTAAGAGAAGTTTTTTTTAGTGCTTGTTTTAAATATAAATATTCCAGATTTGTGTGATCTTATCGCCGCATAGAAACGTAATGTGCGCAAAAATAATAATGATAAATGTTAAAAAGGGGTTCATGGAAAACATATGTATTCCTGTGTTCTTCATAAACGTGCGGGAAATTGTGTTAGTGGGAAAACAAGAGATGGATGAGAAACGTTTGAGCCGATACACACGTGCCTGGCGGAAGGACAATGGCCAAAAGGGAAAATAATCTTAATCTGCGAATGCAGATATAGTAACCTTATAGTAACCTAGCTTATTAGAGGCTATAATAATAGATAACAACCAGATTTTTATAAACAAATTAAATGAAAATACTTAGCAAATTACCCGTTCAAAATAATAGTGGCGCATTTTTTCAAAAGAGCTTACCGTCGAAAAAAAATGTCTGAGAGTGTCCCTTATATCCGATAAAAAACATCTATATGTGTAGTAAATTTTCATATTTAGTTGAGTAGCCTTGGATTTCTATAACGGCTTTACAGAGATTTGGCATGTAGCTAACCAAATTGTGACATTTCTCTAATAAAATCGAGTTCCAGGATCTATGTAAAGCGTCCCAAAGTTAATTTCTTTTACATATTAGACTGCTCTATTTACATTACGCAATACATTTTCAATTGGATTAAGATCGGTTGACCGATTCGTCCATTCCATTCCAGATTGTTGTCCTCCGGGACCCCCCAAAACAGATGCAGATATAACAGATGAGACATAAAGTAGCATCATATCGGCCAATATTCCAACCAATAACACTACTCAACAAAATTCAATTTTTTCCGCTGTCGCCCAAAATGACTTTTTCTCATAGCGGAAATGTCGTATTGAATAGTGTAATTGACGAGCGATAGTATTTCTAACACGTATACTGTCCAAATATTGTAGTATGAAAAACTCGCCCCAACCATTATTAAAGACCCGTCGAAAATTGATATCGAAGTGGTCGTCTGAGATAGTAACGAGATCTAAGAAGAGATTAAGAATTTGAACTGTATTTTTAAGTACAGCAATACTGTGCTAGTTGCTGAGGTAAAAAAATTAATTCGATTGATACAGTTGTTTCGGAGAAAATGAACAATATGCCCATATTAGCACGGCTATTATTTTGGACGCAACTGTATACTTCCTTCTGACTTAAATAAACGATCCAACAATAAGCCCCTGTAAGCTTCGTGTGCCTAGTATTTAAAGAGACCTGCCAAATTTTTGGGCACTGCAATATCGTATATCTTAAATCTATAATCATGTATTCATTCAAGCATTTTTTGAGTTTCTTATCTTTGCGAGTCTTGACTATTCCTGACCATTAAATATACTATTCTTGTTGATCATTTGTGTAAGGCATCCAATATGTAACTTTGCTTAGCGTGGGGCTTCAACAGTTGTCCGAGTGTCACGTAGATAACACGAAAAAGAGCAGTCTAGAATGATTTCACCTAGTCACCATAAAATATTTACAATTACTATTTAGTTGTACTTGTGCAATTAAAATGTATTTTAATCGTATGTCGTAAAAACATATATGTACATATCTATATACATATGTAAAACCATAACTGGCATGCAATTTATTCCTTCTTAGCCCAAAGTGTCTATAAAAAGGATATTTGAATACAGTTTCGTTTATTTTCGTACAACACGAAGGAGCCACAAACACTTCGACCGTACGGTTCAAAATATACATATATGAACAGAAGCAGAAATGGTTTTTTAGTTTGATTCGATCGATGGAAAACTTTGCTGATCTGAGTACTAAGCTTAAAACTGTTGTGATAATAGACTTAGCTCAATTTGCTGCTAAGAGAGAGATAGCATGATAGGCAAAACCCAAAATTAGTGCTTGTAGTTGTCCTTAAGCACGTCTGCCGGCTATCTGTCGAATAACTGAGGTACTATTTGGTGACTAACAAAATCGTATTTAAAAAGTATAGCATTCGATAAGCTCTGCCGCAGCACTGATCCCAGCTCAACTGGAAAAGCAACTGGACGCATATATCTGTCTCGCTCTCACTGGAGTCTTTTCCCATAAGGCTGTCTTTGTTTTTGCAGCTAGTTTAGCTTCGAAGTGTTATGTAATCATACAGCTATAAGAAACAAAACGGTTGAGAACATTTTGAACTGAATTCTTTTGAAAAATGACAAGGAAAATACGATATAATTACTTATCGGTATATTTTGCGGTATATTTCTGATAATTCAGTATTTTATTGCAATAGTGTGATTAGGTTACACTGCACAAATATTATCAAAAGTCAAGAGTTGAACTCAAAACGCTGCGTATATTCTCAGATTTTATTATAGTTTAATAAATCCACTCCGAAAACTCTGTTTATTTGGTAGCACAGCGCTGCGAATTATTAATCAAGATTCATTTTATTAAATTTTGGTTTGACATTAGCACGAATCACACGGAAAGAGTTCAGAAGCGGCTGCTGTATAGTTCAACAATTTCTTGAAATTATTGACTTGCTCTTACACGCATTGAAAAATTTAAGACATGGGAAAGAAAAACAGTAAGTGAGAATAGAAACAGATTGTTTTGTTTATCCATCTCATTTCAATACCAACATAGAATATAAGGAGACTGCGAAGCCAGAGGCCCCTGCAGCGCAGCCACAACAACAACAAGGTAAGATAAATATACTGCAGCAAATGCATAAAAAAAACTTCTAGCATCTTCTGTGCGTGTGTGTGTGTTGTATGTACATGACATGAAACTTCCGTTTTGGCGATGTTCATTGTAAATTCATACATATGTACACATGTATGTACATATGTAGATTTTGGCTGCGCTCTAAAACGATTCAATATCGGGGGAATCACAAAATTCGCAGAGCCTCTGAAATCAATTGGGTTTGGATGCCATATCGGGGAAATCGCAAAATGCGGAGAACCTCTGATGAAATCAATTTAATGTAGATTAACATGTGCACAACCATCAAGCTGGCGCAACTCCATAGCGAAGGCCCGCAACTACGATGGGCCATAATTCTTACCAAACGGAACATAAGCTGGGACTTGTCGGGCTACACCTGGGAGTCGACGGTCACTTGGTGATGCTCATCGATTAACTGCTCACATGCAGGACGGTGGCATCATCGATGGGATCGTCCACTCAGTCAAGGTATGTCAACAGAGGCACTCCGCAAGATGGTGTCCTGTCTCCCCTTCTATGGAACATAGCAGTTAATAAGATTCTATGTGACCTGGAGGGGGGAGCAAGGTAGTGGCATAAACTAATGCGTCGTAAAGCAAAATCTAAATCAAAAGCCGCAAATCTCGTTACGAGATGGCTTAACAATACTGCCGACATGTTCGGTTCTCACAATATGGAAGAGGGGAATACCTTATGCGGTACCACAACGGGCCGAAACCGGCCCAAGTGTGACGGGCTCCTGTGGAGCTTGGCAGCCGGCTTCACCTAACCTAACCTAACCTAACATGTGCACAAAAGATTGCACTCCGTTGTTTAGTGGAAAAAAGACCAGATTTTAATATTTTGTATAATTATTTTGTATTCCATTACTATAATAAGGAGCAGCTGCTGCTGCACCTGGTGGTCAGAGCAGACCTACTCAATCCGCTGGAGCCTCGGCCACTCCCACTCCGTCCACAAGCTCCGCCGCTTCTGGCTCCCAACAACAGCAAGGAGGATGGCAAAAACAGGACAGTCACCAGCAGCGCTCTCAGGCCGGGCAAGGCTGGGGCGGACAACAGAGAGGACCATCCCAACAACAGGGCGGCTATCAGCCACGTCCACAGGGTCAGCAGGGACAGGGGCAATCCCGCGGTCCGCCACAGCAACAGGGCGGCTATCAGCAACGTCCTCAGGGACAGGGACAATATCGCGGTCCGCCACATCAACAGAGCGGCTATCAACCACGTCCTCAGGGTCAGCAGGGACAGGGGCAATCCCGCGGTCCGCCACAGCAACAGGGCGGTTATCAACGTTCTCAGGGTCAAGGAGGCTATCAATCCCAAGGTCAGTCCCAAAGACCCCAAGGAGGCGCGTCTCTGCCGCCTCTCCCAGCAGGCACCATGAAGCGTGGAACTTTGGGAAAACCGGGTCAAGTGTCTGTCAATTATCTCGAAGTTAACTTGGATAAAATGCCAGCGGTGGCCTACCACTATGATGTGAAGATCACGCCAGAGCGTCCTAAAAAGTTCTATCGTCAGGCTTTTGAGCAGTACAGAGTTGAACATTTGGGCGGTGCGATTGCCGCATTTGATGGACGTGCATCTTGCTACTCAGTTGAGAAGCTAAAATGCAGCTCCCAGGGCAAAGAAGTCAAAGTAAGTGTGGTTGTCTATTTCGCCGAGTTTGATGTAATTTTAAAGTGGAATTTGCTTTCTTGTCGTCCAGGTTACAGATCGCCACGGACGTACCTTGAATTACACTCTGGAACTCAAGGAGACAGAGGACTCGGAAGTAGATCTGAACTCACTGAGAAAGTGAGTGAACCGTTATATTGAACCGAATGTGTCGGCAGGCAATCGGAATAATTCAATTTTCCATTTTCGCAGCTACATGAAGGATAAGATTTATGACAAGCCCATGCGAGCTCTGCAGTGTCTGGAGGTTGTGTTGGCGTCCCCTTGTCATAGCACCGCAATACGCGCAGGTCGCTCCTTCTTCAAAAGGTCTGAACCCGGGAAAGCCTATGACCTTAACGACGGATACGAAGCTCTTATTGGACTCTATCAAGCATTCGTGCTTGGCGATCGACCGTTTGTTAATGTGGACATATCCCACAAGTCCTTTCCGAAGCCCATGTCGATCATTGACTATATAGAGCAGTATCATCGGCTGAGAATAGACAAAACCACAAATATTGACTACAAACGTTATGATATTGAATCATTCCTAAAGGGCATAAATATTATTTACGACCCGCCTGCCTGTTTTGCCAGCGCCCCTCGCGTCTTCAAAGTCAACGGGCTTTCCAAGGCTCCGGCTAGCACTCTGGCGTTTGAGCTGGATGGGAAAAAAACGACCGTTGCAGAGTACTTCAAGTCCCGGCAATATAATTTAAAGTTTCCGAATCTTCTCTGCTTGCATGTTGGGCCACCGTTGAAGAACATTTATTTGCCTATCGAACTATGTCGCATTGAAGATGGGCAGGCATTGAATGTGAGTTCAGACGCTCCCAGGCGGAAAGCTTTCCTTTACTCGAAATAATTTCCTACTTTTATTATATCGCAGCGCAAGGATGGCGCTAATCAAGTGGCGGCCATGATTAAGTATGCTGCCACATCAACCAACGAAAGGAAGGCCAAGATCATGCACTTGCTTGACTATTTCAAGCACAATTTAAATCCGACCATCAGCCGCTTTGGCATTCGTCTGGACAACGACTTTATTGTGGTACATACACGCACCCTCAATGCGCCTCAGGTTGAGTACAAGAACAACAATTTGGCCTCGGTGAGGAACGGTTCGTGGCGCATGGATCGCATGCAATTCCTTGAACCCAAGCCAAAGGCACATAAATGGGCTATATTTTATGGTAAGATCCACTTCAATTATGTGGGCGAATTTCAGAACATGGTAAGTTCTGCATCATAGCTGGAGGCAGTGTTACAAAAAGATCCTGACAAATTATTTTTATTTAGGTTATTCAGCACAGTCGCAGCGTCAATGTGTGCCTGGAAGCCAAGGCCGAGATACGGAATTACAGGGATGAACGGGAACTGGATTCCCATTTCCAAGATGTCAAAAAAAATCAATTTGATTTGGTTTTCGTTATCATACCAAATTTTGGGCCCTTTTATGATGTCGTAAAGCAAAAGGCTGAGCTGCAGTACGGCATTCTCACGCAATGCATCAAACAGGTCACAGTCGAGCGTAAATTGAACGCACAGTGCATTGGTAATGTTCTACTTAAGGTCAATTCCAAGCTAAACGGCATCAATCACAAGCTAAAGGATGACCCGCGCTGTCTGCTAAAGAATGCCATGTTTTTGGGTGCCGATGTGACTCATCCATCGCCCGATCAGCGTGAGATCCCCAGTGTGGTGGGAGTGGCCGCCTCCCATGATCCATTTGGGGCCTCCTATAACATGCAATATCGCTTGCAACGCTCTACCGTAGAGGAGATCGAGGATATGGAGTCGATAACACTTGAGCATTTGCGTGTTTATCATCAGTACCGCAAAACCTATCCGGAGCACATTATCTATTATCGCGATGGGGTCAGCGATGGTCAGTTTCCAAAAATCAGGAATGAAGAGCTGAGGGGAATCAATGCGGCCTGCAGCAAGGTAATTTGAAGAATTGCATCCAGAAGCCTCGTCATATTCTATTGCTAATCACCCTCCGCCTCTTTTCAGATGCACATTAAACCGAAGATTTGCTGCATCATTGTAGTTAAGCGTCATCATACGCGCTTTTTTCCGAACGGTGCTCCCTCGCAATACAACAAGTTTAACAATGTGGATCCGGGAACCGTCGTCGATCGTACCATTGTCCATCCCAACGAAATGCAATTCTTCATGGTCAGCCATCAGTCGATTCAGGGGACCGCCAAGCCGACGCGTTACAATGTTATTGAGAATACGGGAAACTTGGATATTGATTTACTGCAGCAATTGACATACAATCTATGTCACATGTTTCCTCGTTGCAACCGCGCCGTGTCTTATCCGGCTCCGGCATATTTGGCACATTTGGTTGCGGCACGTGGACGTGTCTATCTCACTGGGTGCGATACTAATGTTATTATTGTTACACATATTCGTTCTAACGTTAATATATCTTGACTGCTTTTCTTACAGCTCCACCAAGTTCCGTTCTCCACAGGAGGAATACGCAAAGCGTTTGATTGTTCCGGAGTTCATGAAGACAAATCCCATGTATTTCGTATAGGTAGAAAAATGAACAACAGTGTATATTTTATCAAATTTCTTGAGATATATTCGCATATTTGTGTATTCCATATCATATGTAATGGGCATGGATGTAACAATTTTTTTTTTTTCAATTATAAAAACCACTAAAGACTTATTTATGTAGCTCTCAATGTAGAGGATAATAATAATAATAATAAAATTAATCAACTGTCTAGGCTGAAACGTAAAGATTTCTTAGTTTAAAGTTTGTTTGGCGCGTTACATGGCGTCGAAATGGAATCTGTGGGACTCTTGCAAATGTTCCTGTTTATCCTCTCGCTTCTCTTTGATATACAGCACCAATATGATAATGATAATGACCAGACAAGTGCCCCCCAGCGCCACAACACTCATCAGGATCAATTTACTGGGGGTTACAAACAGCTGAGCCTTCCAGTGCGATGGCTCATCCAGCGGCTTGGGCACCACAATAATCTGCGAGTTCGGTATTAGCTGTGTCCAATTGCGCCACTTGCTCCCCAGGCCTACGGCCAGCTGATCTACAAAGTTGGGCGTTCGACCCAGGCCAAAGCAGGTGTACGGTAGTTGGAGGGCAAAATAGGATGCCTGAGGCAGCTGAACACTGCTCCCACACTGCTGATCACCATCTTGAGTGGTGGTGCTGTAGGTGATGCGCGGTCCAGGGAGGTTGGTTCCATATGTTCGCTTTTTCCTACCCAGAGGAGTTCGACGCTCTGAATTCTGTTTGTTATCCAGTCCCGTCAGAACAATAACCTTGACAAAGTTGGCATCGTAGTCAAGGGTATTGCGGAATGCAAGAGGACGGTACCCGCCATTCCGATTCTTCTGGATGAGAATTACATGGAGCACTCCGTCTTGATAGAAATCATAGAAAGCGCCATCCACTGTGTTGTTTCCCATAGGTGATAGGGCGTTCCAGGGCACCTCAAATGTCCGGTTTGACGACTTCTCGCATGTGGTGCAGTTTGCATCACCCGTTTAGCTACGTTTAACGGCTGCAGGGTGAGGAGAAGACCGGGATAACTATCCAAATTAAAGTCCCTACTTCTCTAAGAGTAGTTTTTTTTAGTGCTTGTTTTAAATATAAATATTCCAGATTTGTGTGATCTTATCGCCGCATAGAAACGTAATGTGCGCAAAAATAATAATGATAAATGTTAAATGTGTTCTTCATAAACGTGCGGGAAATTGTGTTAGTGGGAAAACAAGAGATGGATGAGAAACGTTTGAGCCGATACACACGTGCCTGGCGGAAGGACAATGGCCAAAAGGGAAAATAATCTTAATCTGCGAATGCAGATATAGTAACCTTATAGTAACCTAGCTTATTAGAGGCTATAATAATAGATAACAACCAGATTTTTATAAACAAATTAAATGAAAATACTTAGCAAATTACCCGTTCAAAATAATAGTGGCGCATTTTTTCAAAAGAGCTTACCGTCGAAAAAAAATTTCTGAGAGTGTCCCTTATATCCGATAAAAAACATCTATATGTGTAGTAAATTTTCATATTTAGTTGAGTAGCCTTGGATTTCTATAACGGCTTTACAGAGATTTGGCATGTAGCTAACCAAATTGTGACATTTCTCTAATAAAATCGAGTTCCAGGATCTATGTAAAGCGTCCCAAAGCTAATTTTTTTTACATATTAGACTGCTCTATTTACATTACGCAATACATTTTCAATTGGATTAAGATCGGTTGACCGATTCGTCCATTCCATTCCAGATTGTTGTCCTCCGGGACCCCCCAAAACAGATGCAGATATAACAGATGAGACATAAAGTAGCATCATATCGGCCAATATTCCAACCAATAACACTACTCAACAAAATTCAATTTTTTCCGCTGTCGCCCAAAATGACTTTTTCTCATAGCGGAAATGTCGTATTGAATAGTGTAATTGACGAGCGATAGTATTTCTAACACGTATACTGTCCAAATATTGTAGTATGAAAAACTCGCCCCAACCATTATTAAAGACCCGTCGAAAATTGATATCGAAGTGGTCGTCTGAGATAGTAACGAGATCTAAGAAGAGATTAAGAATTTGAACTGTATTTTTAAGTACAGCAATACTGTGCTAGTTGCTGAGGTAAAAAAATTAATTCGATTGATACAGTTGTTTCGGAGAAAATGAACAATATGCCCATATTAGCACGGCTATTATTTTGGACGCAACTGTATACTTCCTTCTGACTTAAATAAACGATCCAACAATAAGCCCCTGTAAGCTTCGTGTGCCTAGTATTTAAAGAGACCTGCCATATTTTTGGGCACTGCAATATCGTATATCTTAAATCTATAATCATGTATTTATTCAAGCATTTTTTGAGTTTCTTATCTTTGCGAGTCTTGACTATTCCTGACCATTAAATATACTATTCTTGTTGATCATTTGTGTAATGCATCCAATATGTAACTTTGCTTAGCGTGGGGCTTCAACAGTTGTCCGAGTGTCACGTAGATAACACGAAAAAGAGCAGTCTAGAATGATTTCACCTAGTCACCATAAAATATTTACAATTACTATTTAGTTGTACTTGTGCAATTAAAATGTATTTTAATCGTATGTCGTAAAAACATATATGTACATATCTATATACATATGTAAAACCATAACTGGCATGCAATTTATTCCTTCTTAGCCCAAAGTGTCTATAAAAAGGATATTTGAATACAGTTTCGTTTATTTTCGTACAACACGAAGGAGCCACAAACACTTCGACCGTACGGTTCAAAATATACATATATGAACAGAAGCAGAAATGGTTTTTTAGTTTGATTCGATCGATGGAAAACTTTGCTGATCTGAGTACTAAGCTTAAAACTGTTGTGATAATAGACTTAGCTCAATTTGCTGCTAAGAGAGAGATAGCATGATAGGCAAAACCCAAAATTAGTGCTTGTAGTTGTCCTTAAGCACGTCTGCCGGCTATCTGTCGAATAACTGAGGTACTATTTGGTGACTAACAAAATCGTATTTAAAAAGTATAGCATTCGATAAGCTCTGCCGCAGCACTGATCCCAGCTCAACTGGAAAAGCAACTGGACGCATATATCTGTCTCGCTCTCACTGGAGTCTTTTCCCATAAGGCTGTCTTTGTTTTTGCAGCTAGTTTAGCTTCGAAGTGTTATGTAATCATACAGCTATAAGAAACAAAACGGTTGAGAACATTTTGAACTGAATTCTTTTGAAAAATGACAAGGAAAATACGATATAATTACTTATCGGTATATTTTGCGGTATATTTCTGATAATTCAGTATTTTATTGCAATAGTGTGATTAGGTTACACTGCTGCACAAATATTATCAAAAGTCAAGAGTTGAACTCAAAACGCTGCGTATATTCTCAGATTTTATTATAGTTTAATAAATCAACTCCGAAAACTCTGTTTATTTGGTAGCACAAGGTATACTTAACAAGGTAGCCGCACCGGCTCTCTCGTCCTCTTTTTTACTTCTTAAATTTCAGTCTGCCTAGCAACAGTTGTGAGCGACGATTCTCTCCGCGGACGATTTTCTCTTGTTGTTCTTCTTCTTCACTGAAATAAGAAGTAGGGCTCTCTCAGTGCGGCTACCTTGTTAAGCCTTGTGGTAGCACAGCGCTGCGAATTATTAATCAAGATTCATTTTATTAAATTTTGGTTTGACATTAGCACGAATCACACGGAAAGAGTTCAGAAGCGGCTGCTGTATAGTTCAACAATTTCTTGAAATTATTGACTTGCTCTTACACGCATTGAAAAATTTAAGACATGGGAAAGAAAAACAGTAAGTGAGAATAGAAACAGATTGTTTTGTTTATCCATCTCATTTCAATACCAACATAGAATATAAGGAGACTGCGAAGCCAGAGGCCCCTGCAGCGCAGCCACAACAACAACAAGGTAAGATAAATATACTGCAGCAAATGCATAAAAAAAAACTTCTAGCATCTTCTGTGCGTGTGTGTGTGTTGTATGTACATGACATGAAACTTCCGTTTTGGCGATGTTCATTGTAAATTCATACATATGTACACATGTATGTACATATGTAGATTTTGGCTGCGCTCTAAAACGATTCAATATCGGGGGAATCACAAAATTCGCAGAGCCTCTGAAATCAATTGGGTTTGGATGCCATATCGGGGAAATCGCAAAATGCGGAGAACCTCTGATGAAATCAATTTAATGTAGATTAACATGTGCACAACCATCAAGCTGGCGCAACTCCATAGCGAAGGCCCGCAACTACGATGGGCCATAATTCTTACCAAACGGAACATAAGCTGGGACTTGTCGGGCTACACCTGGGAGTCGACGGTCACTTGGTGATGCTCATCGATTAACTGCTCACATGCAGGACGGTGGCATCATCGATGGGATCGTCCACTCAGTCAAGGTATGTCAACAGAGGCACTCCGCAAGATGGTGTCCTGTCTCCCCTTCTATGGAACATAGCAGTTAATAAGATTCTATGTGACCTGGAGGGGGGAGCAAGGTAGTGGCATAAACTAATGCGTCGTAAAGCAAAATCTAAATCAAAAGCCGCAAATCTCGTTACGAGATGGCTTAACAATACTGCCGACATGTTCGGTTCTCACAATATGGAAGAGGGGAATACCTTATGCGGTACCACAACGGGCCGAAACCGGCCCAAGTGTGACGGGCTCCTGTGGAGCTTGGCAGCCGGCTTCACCTAACCTAACCTAACCTAACATGTGCACAAAAGATTGCACTCCGTTGTTTAGTGGAAAAAAGACCAGATTTTAATATTTTGTATAATTATTTTGTATTCCATTACTATAATAAGGAGCAGCTGCTGCTGCACCTGGTGGTCAGAGCAGACCTACTCAATCCGCTGGAGCCTCGGCCACTCCCACTCCGTCCACAAGCTCCGCCGCTTCTGGCTCCCAACAACAGCAAGGAGGATGGCAAAAACAGGACAGTCACCAGCAGCGCTCTCAGGCCGGGCAAGGCTGGGGCGGACAACAGAGAGGACCATCCCAACAACAGGGCGGCTATCAGCCACGTCCACAGGGTCAGCAGGGACAGGGGCAATCCCGCGGTCCGCCACAGCAACAGGGCGGCTATCAGCAACGTCCTCAGGGACAGGGACAATATCGCGGTCCGCCACATCAACAGAGCGGCTATCAACCACGTCCTCAGGGTCAGCAGGGACAGGGGCAATCCCGCGGTCCGCCACAGCAACAGGGCGGTTATCAACGTTCTCAGGGTCAAGGAGGCTATCAATCCCAAGGTCAGTCCCAAAGACCCCAAGGAGGCGCGTCTCTGCCGCCTCTCCCAGCAGGCACCATGAAGCGTGGAACTTTGGGAAAACCGGGTCAAGTGTCTGTCAATTATCTCGAAGTTAACTTGGATAAAATGCCAGCGGTGGCCTACCACTATGATGTGAAGATCACGCCAGAGCGTCCTAAAAAGTTCTATCGTCAGGCTTTTGAGCAGTACAGAGTTGAACATTTGGGCGGTGCGATTGCCGCATTTGATGGACGTGCATCTTGCTACTCAGTTGAGAAGCTAAAATGCAGCTCCCAGGGCAAAGAAGTCAAAGTAAGTGTGGTTGTCTATTTCGCCGAGTTTGATGTAATTTTAAAGTGGAATTTGCTTTCTTGTCGTCCAGGTTACAGATCGCCACGGACGTACCTTGAATTACACTCTGGAACTCAAGGAGACAGAGGACTCGGAAGTAGATCTGAACTCACTGAGAAAGTGAGTGAACCGTTATATTGAACCGAATGTGTCGGCAGGCAATCGGAATAATTCAATTTTCCATTTTCGCAGCTACATGAAGGATAAGATTTATGACAAGCCCATGCGAGCTCTGCAGTGTCTGGAGGTTGTGTTGGCGTCCCCTTGTCATAGCACCGCAATACGCGCAGGTCGCTCCTTCTTCAAAAGGTCTGAACCCGGGAAAGCCTATGACCTTAACGACGGATACGAAGCTCTTATTGGACTCTATCAAGCATTCGTGCTTGGCGATCGACCGTTTGTTAATGTGGACATATCCCACAAGTCCTTTCCGAAGCCCATGTCGATCATTGACTATATAGAGCAGTATCATCGGCTGAGAATAGACAAAACCACAAATATTGACTACAAACGTTATGATATTGAATCATTCCTAAAGGGCATAAATATTATTTACGACCCGCCTGCCTGTTTTGCCAGCGCCCCTCGCGTCTTCAAAGTCAACGGGCTTTCCAAGGCTCCGGCTAGCACTCTGGCGTTTGAGCTGGATGGGAAAAAAACGACCGTTGCAGAGTACTTCAAGTCCCGGCAATATAATTTAAAGTTTCCGAATCTTCTCTGCTTGCATGTTGGGCCACCGTTGAAGAACATTTATTTGCCTATCGAACTATGTCGCATTGAAGATGGGCAGGCATTGAATGTGAGTTCAGACGCTCCCAGGCGGAAAGCTTTCCTTTACTCGAAATAATTTCCTACTTTTATTATATCGCAGCGCAAGGATGGCGCTAATCAAGTGGCGGCCATGATTAAGTATGCTGCCACATCAACCAACGAAAGGAAGGCCAAGATCATGCACTTGCTTGACTATTTCAAGCACAATTTAAATCCGACCATCAGCCGCTTTGGCATTCGTCTGGACAACGACTTTATTGTGGTACATACACGCACCCTCAATGCGCCTCAGGTTGAGTACAAGAACAACAATTTGGCCTCGGTGAGGAACGGTTCGTGGCGCATGGATCGCATGCAATTCCTTGAACCCAAGCCAAAGGCACATAAATGGGCTATATTTTATGGTAAGATCCACTTCAATTATGTGGGCGAATTTCAGAACATGGTAAGTTCTGCATCATAGCTGGAGGCAGTGTTACAAAAAGATCCTGACAAATTATTTTTATTTAGGTTATTCAGCACAGTCGCAGCGTCAATGTGTGCCTGGAAGCCAAGGCCGAGATACGGAATTACAGGGATGAACGGGAACTGGATTCCCATTTCCAAGATGTCAAAAAAAATCAATTTGATTTGGTTTTCGTTATCATACCAAATTTTGGGCCCTTTTATGATGTCGTAAAGCAAAAGGCTGAGCTGCAGTACGGCATTCTCACGCAATGCATCAAACAGGTCACAGTCGAGCGTAAATTGAACGCACAGTGCATTGGTAATGTTCTACTTAAGGTCAATTCCAAGCTAAACGGCATCAATCACAAGCTAAAGGATGACCCGCGCTGTCTGCTAAAGAATGCCATGTTTTTGGGTGCCGATGTGACTCATCCATCGCCCGATCAGCGTGAGATCCCCAGTGTGGTGGGAGTGGCCGCCTCCCATGATCCATTTGGGGCCTCCTATAACATGCAATATCGCTTGCAACGCTCTACCGTAGAGGAGATCGAGGATATGGAGTCGATAACACTTGAGCATTTGCGTGTTTATCATCAGTACCGCAAAACCTATCCGGAGCACATTATCTATTATCGCGATGGGGTCAGCGATGGTCAGTTTCCAAAAATCAGGAATGAAGAGCTGAGGGGAATCAATGCGGCCTGCAGCAAGGTAATTTGAAGAATTGCATCCAGAAGCCTCGTCATATTCTATTGCTAATCACCCTCCGCCTCTTTTCAGATGCACATTAAACCGAAGATTTGCTGCATCATTGTAGTTAAGCGTCATCATACGCGCTTTTTTCCGAACGGTGCTCCCTCGCAATACAACAAGTTTAACAATGTGGATCCGGGAACCGTCGTCGATCGTACCATTGTCCATCCCAACGAAATGCAATTCTTCATGGTCAGCCATCAGTCGATTCAGGGGACCGCCAAGCCGACGCGTTACAATGTTATTGAGAATACGGGAAACTTGGATATTGATTTACTGCAGCAATTGACATACAATCTATGTCACATGTTTCCTCGTTGCAACCGCGCCGTGTCTTATCCGGCTCCGGCATATTTGGCACATTTGGTTGCGGCACGTGGACGTGTCTATCTCACTGGGTGCGATACTAATGTTATTATTGTTACACACATTCGTTCTAACGTTAATATATCTTGACTGCTTTTCTTACAGCTCCACCAAGTTCCGTTCTCCACAGGAGGAATACGCAAAGCGTTTGATTGTTCCGGAGTTCATGAAGACAAATCCCATGTATTTCGTATAGGTAGAAAAATGAACAACAGTGTATATTTTATCACATTTCTTGAGATATATTCGCATATTTGTGTATTCCATATCATATGTAATGGGCATGGATGTAACAATTTTTTTTTTTTCAATTATAAAAACCACTAAAGACTTATTTATGTAGCTCTCAATGTAGAGGATAATAATAATAATAATAAAATTAATCAACTGTCTAGGCTGAAACGTAAAGATTTCTTAGTTTAAAGTTTGTTTGGCGCGTTACATGGCGTCGAAATGGAATCTGTGGGACTCTTGCAAATGTTCCTGTTTATCCTCTCGCTTCTCTTTGATATACAGCACCAATATGATAATGATAATGACCAGACAAGTGCCCCCCAGCGCCACAACACTCATCAGGATCAATTTACTGGGGGTTACAAACAGCTGAGCCTTCCAGTGCGATGGCTCATCCAGCGGCTTGGGCACCACAATAATCTGCGAGTTCGGTATTAGCTGTGTCCAATTGCGCCACTTGCTCCCCAGGCCTACGGCCAGCTGATCTACAAAGTTGGGCGTTCGACCCAGGCCAAAGCAGGTGTACGGTAGTTGGAGGGCAAAATAGGATGCCTGAGGCAGCTGAACACTGCTCCCACACTGCTGATCACCATCTTGAGTGGTGGTGCTGTAGGTGATGCGCGGTCCAGGGAGGTTGGTTCCATATGTTCGCTTTTTCCTACCCAGAGGAGTTCGACGCTCTGAATTCTGTTTGTTATCCAGTCCCGTCAGAACAATAACCTTGACAAAGTTGGCATCGTAGTCAAGGGTATTGCGGAATGCAAGAGGACGGTACCCGCCATTCCGATTCTTCTGGATGAGAATTACATGGAGCACTCCGTCTTGATAGAAATCATAGAAAGCGCCATCCACTGTGTTGTTTCCCATAGGTGATAGGGCGTTCCAGGGCACCTCAAATGTCCGGTTTGACGACTTCTCGCATGTGGTGCAGTTTGCATCACCCGTTTAGCTACGTTTAACGGCTGCAGGGTGAGGAGAAGACCGGGATAACTATCCAAATTAAAGTCCCTACTTCTCTAAGAGTAGTTTTTTTTAGTGCTTGTTTTAAATATAAATATTCCAGATTTGTGTGATCTTATCGCCGCATAGAAACGTAATGTGCGCAAAAATAATAATGATAAATGTTAAATGTGTTCTTCATAAACGTGCGGGAAATTGTGTTAGTGGGAAAACAAGAGATGGATGAGAAACGTTTGAGCCGATACACACGTGCCTGGCGGAAGGACAATGGCCAAAAGGGAAAATAATCTTAATCTGCGAATGCAGATATAGTAACCTTATAGTAACCTAGCTTATTAGAGGCTATAATAATAGATAACAACCAGATTTTTATAAACAAATTAAATGAAAATACTTAGCAAATTACCCGTTCAAAATAATAGTGGCGCATTTTTTCAAAAGAGCTTACCGTCGAAAAAAAATTTCTGAGAGTGTCCCTTATATCCGATAAAAAACATCTATATGTGTAGTAAATTTTCATATTTAGTTGAGTAGCCTTGGATTTCTATAACGGCTTTACAGAGATTTGGCATGTAGCTAACCAAATTGTGACATTTCTCTAATAAAATCGAGTTCCAGGATCTATGTAAAGCGTCCCAAAGCTAATTTTTTTTACATATTAGACTGCTCTATTTACATTACGCAATACATTTTCAATTGGATTAAGATCGGTTGACCGATTCGTCCATTCCATTCCAGATTGTTGTCCTCCGGGACCCCCCAAAACAGATGCAGATATAACAGATGAGACATAAAGTAGCATCATATCGGCCAATATTCCAACCAATAACACTACTCAACAAAATTCAATTTTTTCCGCTGTCGCCCAAAATGACTTTTTCTCATAGCGGAAATGTCGTATTGAATAGTGTAATTGACGAGCGATAGTATTTCTAACACGTATACTGTCCAAATATTGTAGTATGAAAAACTCGCCCCAACCATTATTAAAGACCCGTCGAAAATTGATATCGAAGTGGTCGTCTGAGATAGTAACGAGATCTAAGAAGAGATTAAGAATTTGAACTGTATTTTTAAGTACAGCAATACTGTGCTAGTTGCTGAGGTAAAAAAATTAATTCGATTGATACAGTTGTTTCGGAGAAAATGAACAATATGCCCATATTAGCACGGCTATTATTTTGGACGCAACTGTATACTTCCTTCTGACTTAAATAAACGATCCAACAATAAGCCCCTGTAAGCTTCGTGTGCCTAGTATTTAAAGAGACCTGCCATATTTTTGGGCACTGCAATATCGTATATCTTAAATCTATAATCATGTATTTATTCAAGCATTTTTTGAGTTTCTTATCTTTGCGAGTCTTGACTATTCCTGACCATTAAATATACTATTCTTGTTGATCATTTGTGTAATGCATCCAATATGTAACTTTGCTTAGCGTGGGGCTTCAACAGTTGTCCGAGTGTCACGTAGATAACACGAAAAAGAGCAGTCTAGAATGATTTCACCTAGTCACCATAAAATATTTACAATTACTATTTAGTTGTACTTGTGCAATTAAAATGTATTTTAATCGTATGTCGTAAAAACATATATGTACATATCTATATACATATGTAAAACCATAACTGGCATGCAATTTATTCCTTCTTAGCCCAAAGTGTCTATAAAAAGGATATTTGAATACAGTTTCGTTTATTTTCGTACAACACGAAGGAGCCACAAACACTTCGACCGTACGGTTCAAAATATACATATATGAACAGAAGCAGAAATGGTTTTTTAGTTTGATTCGATCGATGGAAAACTTTGCTGATCTGAGTACTAAGCTTAAAACTGTTGTGATAATAGACTTAGCTCAATTTGCTGCTAAGAGAGAGATAGCATGATAGGCAAAACCCAAAATTAGTGCTTGTAGTTGTCCTTAAGCACGTCTGCCGGCTATCTGTCGAATAACTGAGGTACTATTTGGTGACTAACAAAATCGTATTTAAAAAGTATAGCATTCGATAAGCTCTGCCGCAGCACTGATCCCAGCTCAACTGGAAAAGCAACTGGACGCATATATCTGTCTCGCTCTCACTGGAGTCTTTTCCCATAAGGCTGTCTTTGTTTTTGCAGCTAGTTTAGCTTCGAAGTGTTATGTAATCATACAGCTATAAGAAACAAAACGGTTGAGAACATTTTGAACTGAATTCTTTTGAAAAATGACAAGGAAAATACGATATAATTACTTATCGGTATATTTTGCGGTATATTTCTGATAATTCAGTATTTTATTGCAATAGTGTGATTAGGTTACACTGCACAAATATTATCAAAAGTCAAGAGTTGAACTCAAAACGCTGCGTATATTCTCAGATTTTATTATAGTTTAATAAATCCACTCCGAAAACTCTGTTTATTTGGTAGCACAGCGCTGCGAATTATTAATCAAGATTCATTTTATTAAATTTTGGTTTGACATTAGCACGAATCACACGGAAAGAGTTCAGAAGCGGCTGCTGTATAGTTCAACAATTTCTTGAAATTATTGACTTGCTCTTACACGCATTGAAAAATTTAAGACATGGGAAAGAAAAACAGTAAGTGAGAATAGAAACAGATTGTTTTGTTTATCCATCTCATTTCAATACCAACATAGAATATAAGGAGACTGCGAAGCCAGAGGCCCCTGCAGCGCAGCCACAACAACAACAAGGTAAGATAAATATACTGCAGCAAATGCATAAAAAAAAAACTTCTAGCATCTTCTGTGCGTGTGTGTGTGTGTTGTATGTACATGACATGAAAGTTCCGTTTTGGCGATGTTCATTGTAAATTCATACATATGAACACATGTATGTACATATGTAGATTTTGGCTGCGCTCTAAAACGATTCAATATCGGGGGGATCACAAAATTCGCAGAGCCTCTGAAATCAATTGGGTTTGGATGCCATATCGGGGAAATCGCAAAATGCGGAGAGCCTCTGATGAAATCAATTTAATGTAGATTAACATGTGCACAACCATCAAGCCGGCGCAACTCCATAGCGAAGGCCCGCAACTACGATGGGCCATAATTCTTACCAAACGGAACATAAGCTGGGACTTGTCGGGCTACACCTGGGAGTCGACGGTCACTTGGTGATGCTCATCGATTAACTGCTCACATGCAGGACGGTGACATCATCGATGGGATCGTCCACTCAGTCAAGGTATGTCAACAGAGGCACTCCGCAAGATGGTGTCCTGTCTCCCCTTCTATGGAACATAGCAGTTAATAAGATTCTATGTGACCTGGAGGGGGGAGCAAGGTAGTGGCATAAGCGAATGCGTCGTAAAGCAAAATCTAAATCAAAAGCCGCAAATCTCGTTACGAGATGGCTTAACAATACTGCCGACATGTTCGGTTCTCACAATATGGAAGAGGGGAATACCTTATGCGGTACCACAACGGGCCGAAACCGGCCCAAGTGTGACGGGCTCCTGTGGAGCTTGGCAGCCGGCTTCACCTAACCTAACCTAACCTAACATGTGCACAAAAGATTGCACTCCGTTGTTTAGTGGAAAAAAGACCAGATTTTAATATTTTGTATAATTATTTTGTATTCCATTACTATAATAAGGAGCAGCTGCTGCTGCACCTGGTGGTCAGAGCAGACCTACTCAATCCGCTGGAGCCTCGGCCACTCCCACTCCGTCCACAAGCTCCGCCGCTTCTGGCTCCCAACAACAGCAAGGAGGATGGCAAAAACAGGACAGTCACCAGCAGCGCTCTCAGGCCGGGCAAGGCTGGGGCGGACAACAGAGAGGACCATCCCAACAACAGGGCGGCTATCAGCCACGTCCACAGGGTCAGCAGGGACAGGGGCAATCCCGCGGTCCGCCACAGCAACAGGGCGGCTATCAGCAACGTCCTCAGGGACAGGGACAATATCGCGGTCCGCCACATCAACAGAGCGGCTATCAACCACGTCCTCAGGGTCAGCAGGGACAGGGGCAATCCCGCGGTCCGCCACAGCAACAGGGCGGTTATCAACGTTCTCAGGGTCAAGGAGGCTATCAATCCCAAGGTCAGTCCCAAAGACCCCAAGGAGGCGCGTCTCTGCCGCCTCTCCCAGCAGGCACCATGAAGCGTGGAACTTTGGGAAAACCGGGTCAAGTGTCTGTCAATTATCTCGAAGTTAACTTGGATAAAATGCCAGCGGTGGCCTACCACTATGATGTGAAGATCACGCCAGAGCGTCCTAAAAAGTTCTATCGTCAGGCTTTTGAGCAGTACAGAGTTGAACATTTGGGCGGTGCGATTGCCGCATTTGATGGACGTGCATCTTGCTACTCAGTTGAGAAGCTAAAATGCAGCTCCCAGGGCAAAGAAGTCAAAGTAAGTGTGGTTGTCTATTTCGCCGAGTTTGATGTAATTTTAAAGTGGAATTTGCTTTCTTGTCGTCCAGGTTACAGATCGCCACGGACGTACCTTGAATTACACTCTGGAACTCAAGGAGACAGAGGACTCGGAAGTAGATCTGAACTCACTGAGAAAGTGAGTGAACCGTTATATTGAACCGAATGTGTCGGCAGGCAATCGGAATAATTCAATTTTCCATTTTCGCAGCTACATGAAGGATAAGATTTATGACAAGCCCATGCGAGCTCTGCAGTGTCTGGAGGTTGTGTTGGCGTCCCCTTGTCATAGCACCGCTATACGCGCAGGTCGCTCCTTCTTCAAAAGGTCTGAACCCGGGAAAGCCTATGACCTTAACGACGGATACGAAGCTCTTATTGGACTCTATCAAGCATTCGTGCTTGGCGATCGACCGTTTGTTAATGTGGACATATCCCACAAGTCCTTTCCGAAGCCCATGTCGATCATTGACTATATAGAGCAGTATCATCGGCTGAGAATAGACAAAACCACAAATATTGACTACAAACGTTATGATATTGAATCATTCCTAAAGGGCATAAATATTATTTACGACCCGCCTGCCTGTTTTGCCAGCGCCCCTCGCGTCTTCAAAGTCAACGGGCTTTCCAAGGCTCCGGCTAGCACTCTGGCGTTTGAGCTGGATGGGAAAAAAACGACCGTTGCAGAGTACTTCAAGTCCCGGCAATATAATTTAAAGTTTCCGAATCTTCTCTGCTTGCATGTTGGGCCACCGTTGAAGAACATTTATTTGCCTATCGAACTATGTCGCATTGAAGATGGGCAGGCATTGAATGTGAGTTCAGACGCTCCCAGGCGGAAAGCTTTCCTTTACTCGAAATAATTTCCTACTTTTATTATATCGCAGCGCAAGGATGGCGCTAATCAAGTGGCGGCCATGATTAAGTATGCTGCCACATCAACCAACGAAAGGAAGGCCAAGATCATGCACTTGCTTGACTATTTCAAGCACAATTTAAATCCGACCATCAGCCGCTTTGGCATTCGTCTGGACAACGACTTTATTGTGGTACATACACGCACCCTCAATGCGCCTCAGGTTGAGTACAAGAACAACAATTTGGCCTCGGTGAGGAACGGTTCGTGGCGCATGGATCGCATGCAATTCCTTGAACCCAAGCCAAAGGCACATAAATGGGCTATATTTTATGGTAAGATCCACTTCAATTATGTGGGCGAATTTCAGAACATGGTAAGTTGTGCATCATAGCTGGAGGCAGTGTTACAAAAAGATCCCGACAAATTATTTTTATTTAGGTTATTCAGCACAGTCGCAGCGTCAATGTGTGCCTGGAAGCCAAGGCCGAGATACGGAATTACAGGGATGAACGGGAATTGGATTCCCATTTCCAAGATGTCAAAAAAAATCAATTTGATTTGGTTTTCGTTATCATACCGAATTTTGGGCCCTTTTATGATGTCGTAAAGCAAAAGGCTGAGCTGCAGTACGGCATTCTCACGCAATGCATCAAACAGGTCACAGTCGAGCGTAAATTGAACGCACAGTGCATTGGTAATGTTCTACTTAAGGTCAATTCCAAGCTAAACGGCATCAATCACAAGCTAAAGGATGACCCGCGCTGTCTGCTAAAGAATGCCATGTTTTTGGGTGCCGATGTGACTCATCCATCGCCCGATCAGCGTGACATCCCCAGTGTGGTGGGAGTGGCCGCCTCCCATGATCCATTTGGGGCCTCCTATAACATGCAATATCGCTTGCAACGCTCTACCGTAGAGGAGATCGAGGATATGGAGTCGATAACACTTGAGCATTTGCGTGTTTATCATCAGTACCGCAAAACCTATCCGGAGCACATTATCTATTATCGCGATGGGGTCAGCGATGGTCAGTTTCCAAAAATCAGGAATGAAGAGCTGAGGGGAATCAATGCGGCCTGCAGCAAGGTAATTTGAAGAATTGCATCCAGAAGCCTCGTCATATTCTATTGCTAATCACCCTCCGCCTCTTTTCAGATGCACATTAAACCGAAGATTTGCTGCATCATTGTAGTTAAGCGTCATCATACGCGCTTTTTTCCGAACGGTGCTCCCTCGCAATACAACAAGTTTAACAATGTGGATCCGGGAACCGTCGTCGATCGTACCATTGTCCATCCCAACGAAATGCAATTCTTCATGGTCAGCCATCAGTCGATTCAGGGGACCGCCAAGCCGACGCGTTACAATGTTATTGAGAATACGGGAAACTTGGATATTGATTTACTGCAGCAATTGACATACAATCTATGTCACATGTTTCCTCGTTGCAACCGCGCCGTGTCTTATCCGGCTCCGGCATATTTGGCACATTTGGTTGCGGCACGTGGACGTGTCTATCTCACTGGGTGCGATACTAATGTTATTATTGTTACACACATTCGTTCTAACGTTAATATATCTTGACTGCTTTTCTTACAGCTCCACCAAGTTCCGTTCTCCACAGGAGGAATACGCAAAGCGTTTGATTGTTCCGGAGTTCATGAAGACAAATCCCATGTATTTCGTATAGGTAGAAAAATGAACAACAGTGTATATTTTATCACATTTCTTGAGATATATTCGCATATTTGTGTATTCCATATCATATGTAATGGGCATGGATGTAACAATTTTTTTTTTTTCAATTATAAAAACCACTAAAGACTTATTTATGTAGCTCTCAATGTAGAGGATAATAATAATAATAATAAAATTAATCAACTGTCTAGGCTGACACGTAAAGATTTCTTAGTTTAAAGTTTGTTTGGCGCGTTACATGGCGTCGAAATGGAATCTGTGGGACTCTTGCAAATGTTCCTGTTTATCCTCTCGCTTCTCTTTGATATACAGCACCAATATGATAATGATAATGACCAGACAAGTGCCCCCCAGCGCCACAACACTCATCAGGATCAATTTACTGGGGGTTACAAACAGCTGAGCCTTCCAGTGCGATGGCTCATCCAGCGGCTTGGGCACCACAATAATCTGCGAGTTCGGTATTAGCTGTGTCCAATTGCGCCACTTGCTCCCCAGGCCTACGGCCAGCTGATCTACAAAGTTGGGCGTTCGACCCAGGCCAAAGCAGGTGTACGGTAGTTGGAGGGCAAAATAGGATGCCTGAGGCAGCTGAACACTGCTCCCACACTGCTGATCACCATCTTGAGTGGTGGTGCTGTAGGTGATGCGCGGTCCAGGGAGGTTGGTTCCATATGTTCGCTTTTTCCTACCCAGAGGAGTTCGACGCTCTGAATTCTGTTTGTTATCCAGTCCCGTCAGAACAATAACCTTGACAAAGTTGGCATCGTAGTCAAGGGTATTGCGGAATGCAAGGGGACGGTACCCGCCGTTCCGATTCTTCTGGATGAGAATTACATGGAGCACTCCGTCTTGATAGAAATCATAGAAAGCGCCATCCACTGTGTTGTTTCCCATAGGTGATAGGGCGTTCCAGGGCACCTCAAATGTCCGGTTTGACGACTTCTCGCATGTGGTGCAGTTTGCATCACCCGTTTAGCTACGTTTAACGGCTGCAGGGTGAGGAGAAGACCGGGATAACTATCCAAATTAAAGTCCCTACTTCTCTAAGAGTAGTTTTTTTTAGTGCTTGTTTTAAATATAAATATTCCAGATTTGTGTGATCTTATCGCCGCATAGAAACGTAATGTGCGCAAAAATAATAATGATAAATGTTAAATGTGTTCTTCATAAACGTGCGGGAAATTGTGTTAGTGGGAAAACAAGAGATGGATGAGAAACGTTTGAGCCGATACACACGTGCCTGGCGGAAGGACAATGGCCAAAAGGGAAAATAATCTTAATCTGCGAATGCAGATATAGTAACCTTATAGTAACCTAGCTTATTAGAGGCTATAATAATAGATAACAACCAGATTTTTATAAACAAATTAAATGAAAATACTTAGCAAATTACCCGTTCAAAATAATAGTGGCGCATTTTTTCAAAAGAGCTTACCGTCGAAAAAAAATTTCTGAGAGTGTCCCTTATATCCGATAAAAAACATCTATATGTGTAGTAAATTTTCATATTTAGTTGAGTAGCCTTGGATTTCTATAACGGCTTTACAGAGATTTGGCATGTAGCTAACCAAATTGTGACATTTCTCTAATAAAATCGAGTTCCAGGATCTATGTAAAGCGTCCCAAAGCTAATTTTTTTTACATATTAGACTGCTCTATTTACATTACGCAATACATTTTCAATTGGATTAAGATCGGTTGACCGATTCGTCCATTCCATTCCAGATTGTTGTCCTCCGGGACCCCCCAAAACAGATGCAGATATAACAGATGAGACATAAAGTAGCATCATATCGGCCAATATTCCAACCAATAACACTACTCAACAAAATTCAATTTTTTCCGCTGTCGCCCAAAATGACTTTTTCTCATAGCGGAAATGTCGTATTGAATAGTGTAATTGACGAGCGATAGTATTTCTAACACGTATACTGTCCAAATATTGTAGTATGAAAAACTCGCCCCAACCATTATTAAAGACCCGTCGAAAATTGATATCGAAGTGGTCGTCTGAGATAGTAACGAGATCTAAGAAGAGATTAAGAATTTGAACTGTATTTTTAAGTACAGCAATACTGTGCTAGTTGCTGAGGTAAAAAAATTAATTCGATTGATACAGTTGTTTCGGAGAAAATGAACAATATGCCCATATTAGCACGGCTATTATTTTGGACGCAACTGTATACTTCCTTCTGACTTAAATAAACGATCCAACAATAAGCCCCTGTAAGCTTCGTGTGCCTAGTATTTAAAGAGACCTGCCAAATTTTTGGGCACTGCAATATCGTATATCTTAAATCTATAATCATGTATTTATTCAAGCATTTTTTGAGTTTCTTATCTTTGCGAGTCTTGACTATTCCTGACCATTAAATATACTATTCTTGTTGATCATTTGTGTAATGCATCCAATATGTAACTTTGCTTAGCGTGGGGCTTCAACAGTTGTCCGAGTGTCACGTAGATAACACGAAAAAGAGCAGTCTAGAATGATTTCACCTAGTCACCATAAAATATTTACAATTACTATTTAGTTGTACTTGTGCAATTAAAATGTATTTTAATCGTATGTCGTAAAAACATATATGTACATATCTATATACATATGTAAAACCATAACTGGCATGCAATTTATTCCTTCTTAGCCCAAAGTGTCTATAAAAAGGATATTTGAATACAGTTTCGTTTATTTTCGTACAACACGAAGGAGCCACAAACACTTCGACCGTACGGTTCAAAATATACATATATGAACAGAAGCAGAAATGGTTTTTTAGTTTGATTCGATCGATGGAAAACTTTGCTGATCTGAGTACTAAGCTTAAAACTGTTGTGATAATAGACTTAGCTCAATTTGCTGCTAAGAGAGAGATAGCATGATAGGCAAAACCCAAAATTAGTGCTTGTAGTTGTCCTTAAGCACGTCTGCCGGCTATCTGTCGAATAACTGAGGTACTATTTGGTGACTAACAAAATCGTATTTAAAAAGTATAGCATTCGATAAGCTCTGCCGCAGCACTGATCCCAGCTCAACTGGAAAAGCAACTGGACGCATATATCTGTCTCGCTCTCACTGGAGTCTTTTCCCATAAGGCTGTCTTTGTTTTTGCAGCTAGTTTAGCTTCGAAGTGTTATGTAATCATACAGCTATAAGAAACAAAACGGTTGAGAACATTTTGAACTGAATTCTTTTGAAAAATGACAAGGAAAATACGATATAATTACTTATCGGTATATTTTGCGGTATATTTCTGATAATTCAGTATTTTATTGCAATAGTGTGATTAGGTTACACTGCACAAATATTATCAAAAGTCAAGAGTTGAACTCAAAACGCTGCGTATATTCTCAGATTTTATTATAGTTTAATAAATCCACTCCGAAAACTCTGTTTATTTGGTAGCACAGCGCTGCGAATTATTAATCAAGATTCATTTTATTAAATTTTGGTTTGACATTAGCACGAATCACACGGAAAGAGTTCAGAAGCGGCTGCTGTATAGTTCAACAATTTCTTGAAATTATTGACTTGCTCTTACACGCATTGAAAAATTTAAGACATGGGAAAGAAAAACAGTAAGTGAGAATAGAAACAGATTGTTTTGTTTATCCATCTCATTTCAATACCAACATAGAATATAAGGAGACTGCGAAGCCAGAGGCCCCTGCAGCGCAGCCACAACAACAACAAGGTAAGATAAATATACTGCAGCAAATGCATAAAAAAAAAACTTCTAGCATCTTCTGTGCGTGTGTGTGTGTGTTGTATGTACATGACATGAAAGTTCCGTTTTGGCGATGTTCATTGTAAATTCATACATATGTACACATGTATGTACATATGTAGATTTTGGCTGCGCTCTAAAACGATTCAATATCGGGGGGATCACAAAATTCGCAGAGCCTCTGAAATCAATTGGGTTTGGATGCCATATCGGGGAAATCGCAAAATGCGGAGAGCCTCTGATGAAATCAATTTAATGTAGATTAACATGTGCACAACCATCAAGCCGGCGCAACTCCATAGCGAAGGCCCGCAACTACGATGGGCCATAATTCTTACCAAACGGAACATAAGCTGGGACTTGTCGGGCTACACCTGGGAGTCGACGGTCACTTGGTGATGCTCATCGATTAACTGCTCACATGCAGGACGGTGACATCATCGATGGGATCGTCCACTCAGTCAAGGTATGTCAACAGAGGCACTCCGCAAGATGGTGTCCTGTCTCCCCTTCTATGGAACATAGCAGTTAATAAGATTCTATGTGACCTGGAGGGGGGAGCAAGGTAGTGGCATAAGCGAATGCGTCGTAAAGCAAAATCTAAATCAAAAGCCGCAAATCTCGTTACGAGATGGCTTAACAATACTGCCGACATGTTCGGTTCTCACAATATGGAAGAGGGGAATACCTTATGCGGTACCACAACGGGCCGAAACCGGCCCAAGTGTGACGGGCTCCTGTGGAGCTTGGCAGCCGGCTTCACCTAACCTAACCTAACCTAACATGTGCACAAAAGATTGCACTCCGTTGTTTAGTGGAAAAAAGACCAGATTTTAATATTTTGTATAATTATTTTGTATTCCATTACTATAATAAGGAGCAGCTGCTGCTGCACCTGGTGGTCAGAGCAGACCTACTCAATCCGCTGGAGCCTCGGCCACTCCCACTCCGTCCACAAGCTCCGCCGCTTCTGGCTCCCAACAACAGCAAGGAGGATGGCAAAAACAGGACAGTCACCAGCAGCGCTCTCAGGCCGGGCAAGGCTGGGGCGGACAACAGAGAGGACCATCCCAACAACAGGGCGGCTATCAGCCACGTCCACAGGGTCAGCAGGGACAGGGGCAATCCCGCGGTCCGCCACAGCAACAGGGCGGCTATCAGCAACGTCCTCAGGGACAGGGACAATATCGCGGTCCGCCACATCAACAGAGCGGCTATCAACCACGTCCTCAGGGTCAGCAGGGACAGGGGCAATCCCGCGGTCCGCCACAGCAACAGGGCGGTTATCAACGTTCTCAGGGTCAAGGAGGCTATCAATCCCAAGGTCAGTCCCAAAGACCCCAAGGAGGCGCGTCTCTGCCGCCTCTCCCAGCAGGCACCATGAAGCGTGGAACTTTGGGAAAACCGGGTCAAGTGTCTGTCAATTATCTCGAAGTTAACTTGGATAAAATGCCAGCGGTGGCCTACCACTATGATGTGAAGATCACGCCAGAGCGTCCTAAAAAGTTCTATCGTCAGGCTTTTGAGCAGTACAGAGTTGAACATTTGGGCGGTGCGATTGCCGCATTTGATGGACGTGCATCTTGCTACTCAGTTGAGAAGCTAAAATGCAGCTCCCAGGGCAAAGAAGTCAAAGTAAGTGTGGTTGTCTATTTCGCCGAGTTTGATGTAATTTTAAAGTGGAATTTGCTTTCTTGTCGTCCAGGTTACAGATCGCCACGGACGTACCTTGAATTACACTCTGGAACTCAAGGAGACAGAGGACTCGGAAGTAGATCTGAACTCACTGAGAAAGTGAGTGAACCGTTATATTGAACCGAATGTGTCGGCAGGCAATCGGAATAATTCAATTTTCCATTTTCGCAGCTACATGAAGGATAAGATTTATGACAAGCCCATGCGAGCTCTGCAGTGTCTGGAGGTTGTGTTGGCGTCCCCTTGTCATAGCACCGCTATACGCGCAGGTCGCTCCTTCTTCAAAAGGTCTGAACCCGGGAAAGCCTATGACCTTAACGACGGATACGAAGCTCTTATTGGACTCTATCAAGCATTCGTGCTTGGCGATCGACCGTTTGTTAATGTGGACATATCCCACAAGTCCTTTCCGAAGCCCATGTCGATCATTGACTATATAGAGCAGTATCATCGGCTGAGAATAGACAAAACCACAAATATTGACTACAAACGTTATGATATTGAATCATTCCTAAAGGGCATAAATATTATTTACGACCCGCCTGCCTGTTTTGCCAGCGCCCCTCGCGTCTTCAAAGTCAACGGGCTTTCCAAGGCTCCGGCTAGCACTCTGGCGTTTGAGCTGGATGGGAAAAAAACGACCGTTGCAGAGTACTTCAAGTCCCGGCAATATAATTTAAAGTTTCCGAATCTTCTCTGCTTGCATGTTGGGCCACCGTTGAAGAACATTTATTTGCCTATCGAACTATGTCGCATTGAAGATGGGCAGGCATTGAATGTGAGTTCAGACGCTCCCAGGCGGAAAGCTTTCCTTTACTCGAAATAATTTCCTACTTTTATTATATCGCAGCGCAAGGATGGCGCTAATCAAGTGGCGGCCATGATTAAGTATGCTGCCACATCAACCAACGAAAGGAAGGCCAAGATCATGCACTTGCTTGACTATTTCAAGCACAATTTAAATCCGACCATCAGCCGCTTTGGCATTCGTCTGGACAACGACTTTATTGTGGTACATACACGCACCCTCAATGCGCCTCAGGTTGAGTACAAGAACAACAATTTGGCCTCGGTGAGGAACGGTTCGTGGCGCATGGATCGCATGCAATTCCTTGAACCCAAGCCAAAGGCACATAAATGGGCTATATTTTATGGTAAGATCCACTTCAATTATGTGGGCGAATTTCAGAACATGGTAAGTTGTGCATCATAGCTGGAGGCAGTGTTACAAAAAGATCCCGACAAATTATTTTTATTTAGGTTATTCAGCACAGTCGCAGCGTCAATGTGTGCCTGGAAGCCAAGGCCGAGATACGGAATTACAGGGATGAACGGGAATTGGATTCCCATTTCCAAGATGTCAAAAAAAATCAATTTGATTTGGTTTTCGTTATCATACCGAATTTTGGGCCCTTTTATGATGTCGTAAAGCAAAAGGCTGAGCTGCAGTACGGCATTCTCACGCAATGCATCAAACAGGTCACAGTCGAGCGTAAATTGAACGCACAGTGCATTGGTAATGTTCTACTTAAGGTCAATTCCAAGCTAAACGGCATCAATCACAAGCTAAAGGATGACCCGCGCTGTCTGCTAAAGAATGCCATGTTTTTGGGTGCCGATGTGACTCATCCATCGCCCGATCAGCGTGAGATCCCCAGTGTGGTGGGAGTGGCCGCCTCCCATGATCCATTTGGGGCCTCCTATAACATGCAATATCGCTTGCAACGCTCTACCGTAGAGGAGATCGAGGATATGGAGTCGATAACACTTGAGCATTTGCGTGTTTATCATCAGTACCGCAAAACCTATCCGGAGCACATTATCTATTATCGCGATGGGGTCAGCGATGGTCAGTTTCCAAAAATCAGGAATGAAGAGCTGAGGGGAATCAATGCGGCCTGCAGCAAGGTAATTTGAAGAATTGCATCCAGAAGCCTCGTCATATTCTATTGCTAATCACCCTCCGCCTCTTTTCAGATGCACATTAAACCGAAGATTTGCTGCGTCATTGTAGTTAAGCGTCATCATACGCGCTTCTTTCCGAACGGTGCTCCATCGCAATACAACAAGTTTAACAATGTGGATCCGGGAACCGTCGTCGATCGTACCATTGTCCATCCCAACGAAATGCAGTTCTTCATGGTCAGCCATCAGTCGATTCAGGGGACCGCCAAGCCGACGCGTTACAATGTTATTGAGAATACGGGAAACTTGGATATTGATTTACTGCAGCAATTGACATACAATCTATGTCACATGTTTCCTCGTTGCAACCGCGCCGTGTCTTATCCGGCTCCGGCATATTTGGCACATTTGGTTGCGGCACGTGGACGTGTCTATCTCACTGGGTGCGATACTAATGTTATTATTGTTACACATATTCGTTCTAACGTTAATATATCTTGACTGCTTTTCTTACAGCTCCACCAAGTTCCGTTCTCCACAGGAGGAATACGCAAAGCGTTTGATTGTTCCGGAGTTCATGAAGACAAATCCCATGTATTTCGTATAGGGAGAAAAGTGAAAACAGTTGCCGCTTTGCCAATAAAAATTGAATTCAAATATAGTTATTCTTTATCGAATTTATATTTTATCACATTTCTTGAATTATAATCGTATATTCCATATCATATGTAATGGGCACACTCTACTGCATTCATTAGGAGCTTTGATGTGAATGAAGTCTTTAGTGGCTCCAACAGAATATGGATGTACAAATTTCTTTTTTTCAATTATAAAAGACAACTAAAGACTTATTTATATAGCTCCTAATGGAAAAAATGTAAAGGAGTTCTTATATTGGGCATATTTCACAATTTAAATAATAATAATAAAATTAATCAACTGTCTAGGCTGACACGTAAAGATTTCTTAGTTTAAAGTTTGTTTGGCGCGTTACATGGCGTCGAAATGGAATCTGTGGGACTCTTGCAAACGTTCCTGTTTATCCTCTCGCTTCTCTTTGATATACAGCACCAATATGATAATGATAATGACCAGACAAGTGCCCCCCAGCGCCACAACACTCATCAGGATCAATTTACTGGGGGTTACAAATAGCTGAGCCTTCCAGTGCGATGGCTCATCCAGCGGCTTGGGCACCACAATAATCTGCGAGTTCGGTATTAGCTGTGTCCAATTGCGCCACTTGCTCCCCAGGCCTACGGCCAGCTGATCTACAAAGTTGGGCGTTCGACCCAGGCCAAAGCAGGTGTACGGTAGTTGGAGGGCAAAATAGGATGCCTGAGGCAGCTGAACACTGCTCCCACACTGCTGATCACCATCTTGAGTGGTGGTGCTGTAGGTGATGCGCGGTCCAGGGAGGTTGGTTCCATATGTTCGCTTTTTCCTACCCAGAGGAGTTCGACGCTCTGAATTCTGTTTGTTATCCAGTCCCGTCAGAACAATAACCTTGACAAAGTTGGCATCGTAGTCAAGGGTATTGCGGAATGCAAGGGGACGGTACCCGCCGTTCCGATTCTTCTGGATGAGAATTACATCGAGCACTCCGTCTTGATAGAAATCATAGAAAGCCCCAGCCACTGTGTTGTTTCCCATAGGTGATAGGGCGTTCCAGCGCACCTCAAATGTCCGGTTTGACGACTTCTCGCATGTGGTGCAGGGAACATTCTCCAGCAGGAACGTTTGCATCACCGGTTTAGCTACGTTTAACGGCTGCAAGGTGAGGAGAAGATCGGGATAACCATCCAAATTAAAGTCCCCACTTCTGGCCGTAATGGTCCTTAAGTAAACATCACCCGGAACGGGAGGCACCAACGCCCACGTGATGCCCTGAGGATCCCTAAAGTTTACATGAAGATTTCGAAAATCATTGCCGTCGTGGACCATTATTAAGGAGTTGCGGCAGTTCGCAAGAATACAAAATGGAATAACAATATTTTGCACACCCTTCAGCTCAAAGTCCATGAAGACGGCCTGGCCAATATGGTAGTCACTACCGCCAATAGGTTGGAACTTTATGGAGTATTGGTAGCTAAAATTCTCCTGCATATCGCGTTCATTGATGCCATACCAGATTTCATAGGAGTCCTGTGTCTGCAGAAACAGATCGGCGAGGAAGTCCTCATTCAAATCTAAATAGGCATTAGCATTTGGTATGCTCAGACTATTTCCGCCCCTTCCAGTTGGCACGGCCTGATGGACCACCTCGGGAGGCGTTCGGCTGCTATTAAATATCCAGAATGTACGCTCCCCAAAACTGTCGAGGCCATATAAATCGAGGATCATGTCCCGATTAAAATCCAGAGCCATCACTTCACCAATGCTTTTGAAGAGAGGCTGCTTAGCACACATTATCTCTGTCGTGTTACCCCAATTGATGTACACATCATAGCTCTCCTTGTCGTCATTCTTGATATTTACCAGCACATCCATCAGAGCATCACCATCGAAGTCACCCGGAACAGCACTGACAATCGTCTTGCCAGAGTAGGTGCAAAACGGTCCAGTGATAAGTAAGGGTTCCGTGTCATGACCTACGCCAGGGAAAATTTGTATAAATATGGGAGGGATTTTCCAAATGTATGTAAATACCATAGAGTATCTGAAGCGTTTTCATTCTATCACTGATGACAAATATGTCCGTCAGCTCATCCGAGTTGAAGTCTCCAAAGGCTGCGACAATGCCCTCTTTGATGTTCCCAAAGACCTTGTCCGTGATATCGCTGCCATGAGCAATGCAGCCTAGGCTGAAGAAGACCCCAAGCAGGAAGCCTCTAGATTCGAACATTTTAAGGACCTTATTTCGCTGTAGAATTGCTTTCTTTTGTTATTGTAAAATCAATATTGAGTCAGATGTCTGAATCTACACAGCACTATTTTCACAATCGATATTTCAAGAGATCACAATTGTATACTATCGATGGTGTATAATTTTCAGCTATAGCTAGCCGGAATTCTGGCTATTTCATTCTGGCTCGGTTTTGCTATGTTTTTCGTTTAAAAACCATTTAATGTGTATCGTTGCGATACGAAGTTTTGTGCTAGAATACCGCCATATAAGGATTTGAAAGGCAGTATGGCCCAATACTGATATGAAATGCGGTAAATGTTAGAAACGTTTAAATTTTTTTGTTTAAAAAAAAATAAATCTTTTTTTATAAATAAGTTTTGCATTTTTTTAAATGACTCAAATAGCATTAATTTGCAATTTACAACTAGTTTCGTAACTCCAATAAAAAGAAACTGCACAAATTTTTCAATTTCTTTCTTATTTATTGTTAATTTTCCTTAAAATTGTTGATTATAACAACAAAAAACAACTATAACAATAAAAATTGTCAATAATAACAACAAAAACAAAAACAGTAAAAACCACACAAAAAATCAACAACAATACAGCAAGTGACCCGCGCAAGCCATTTTTAACTCAATAAAAATTTAAAATAAACAGTTTAAACAATTTTTTACCTAAATTTATGATAAATCGGGGTCTATCCAGGAACAAAATTTCGTGAATTTCGTGTCCACTTACTTAAAATTTACCAAAAACTCGTTGAAATAAAAATAATAATGCAAATTCCGAGTTTAATTTAAAGTTTTTAAAGCTATTTTTTTCATTTAAAATGTGGGCAGCACTGCTCCTTTTTAAAACATCGATGGTACCGATAGCGCTATCGATTTTTTGACAACACTACTCTAGGCCACTAACAACGCAAACGCAGAAAAAAGTTAGTTGAATAAACAGATAATAATTATTCAAACAGCGATGGTGAGTAGAAATGCAATTGTTTTAAAAGTGCAATGAATATACTTGGGCGATGCATAGGCCAGTGTAGCGAAAGTGATGGCCTTGTGTGTGCGACACTAAAGCGTCTTCTTACCTTTAGAAGCAGCGCCAGCTTACGCACTTTTGTTGTTGTATTTATGCAATTCGCCTGGGCATCATCATTGTCCGTCTATCTATTATAACAAATATTTATTTATAACTATTCGATTGACTCGTTTATCCGCAGAACAAACTCAAGTCGAGCCAGCATCGGGACAAGGTGAAGAAGTTCATTTCGCTGACACAGACAGGGGAACAGACGGCAATTTTTTGTCTGCAACAGAATGACTGGAAAATGGATCTGGCCAGTGACAACTACTTTCAAAATCCCGAGTATTATTACCGCGAGCTTGATCGGAAACGCATCGAGCAGTTATTTATGCGATACCGCGATCCGAGTGATCCGCTAAAGATTAGCTCGCAGGGTGTGATACGATTCCTGGAAGATCTAGACCTGAAACCCGACTCAAAGCTGGTCCTGATCATTGCGTGGAAATTTCACGCCGAGGTACAGTGCGAATTCTCACGGGATGAATTTACAAATGGCATGTGCGACCTGGGCATCGATAGCATTGAGAAACTCAAGTCGAAGCTGCCACTACTGGAGCTGGAACTGAATGATGCTGGCAAATTCAAGGATTTTTATCACTTCACTTTTAACTATGCCAAGGATCCAGGACAAAAGAGCATCGATCTGGATATGGCGATTGCGTACTGGTGCATAGTTCTGAGCGGACGCTTCAAATTCTTAGACATTTGGTGCAAGTTCCTCGAGGAGAAACACAAGCGAGCCATATCGCGAGATACCTGGAATTTGCTCCTCGATTTTGCCACCAACATAGATGATCGGATGAGTAATTACGACTCGGAAGGTGCTTGGCCAGTACTTATCGACGACTTCGTCGAATGGTGCCAGGAAAACAATCATCTGAAGGAAGAGCCATCGTCAGGGTGCCAGCAGCAGTCAACGTCCCAAAGGAACATATCTACCGCTTACCCGACCTCGCATAGTACAAACATGAATTATGGCTAACGAATTGTTAGAGCTGCTATATTCTCATTAATAATAGATTTGCTTTTACTCTGATTATTCTAAATAATGAAGATATTAAGCAAGGCGGGTACATTTACATTTTCTCTAAAAAAAAAAACCTAAAAATAAACAAAACTTAGCAAATGCATTCCGGTTAAGTAGTTCCATTACTCATCTTATCTTATGGTTCAAATGATGCAGTATTCAATGTATCGATTACTGCGCCCTATCGATGGCGCTGCTGCCTTGTGCGACTCTGCTATCATCACCATGAGTGTGACCGTTTTGCTGATTATTGTTACAACGATTTTTCGCTGTTAAAATTATTAATATTCATTGTAGGGCCTGCTTGGCCCACGAATGTGGTTTGTTCAACAGCGACTATACTGTGTACAAAACGTAAGATCATAAACTAAGTGTCCATAATGTTCAAGTGCTCAAATGGCAAGGAGACATTGATTTGATTCTCGGCCTCCCCTGCTCCTAACCCCCGTAATCGGTGTGACTGTGTGTGGGCGGCCATAAAGGGAAGGAGTGGTTTTTGCCTTCAAAAACTTTTGATTCAGAAATCCCTTGCCCTTGGATAGTGGCGACTGTGCTGGCTCTGTATAATCAAATTTAAGCAAATAGTCAGCGCGAATGCGAACCCAATTATCATGTGAATAACTCGCTCGTCTCGCCTCAAGTGGGCGAAATTTAAACAAATATATACACACGTACACACGCAAGAGCACGACAAGACATGTGTGTATGTGTGAATTTATGGTGTGTAAATAAATGCCACTAAACAGACCAAAATTAAACAAAAACAAACTTGGCCACTGATAACCGCAGAAAACGGACTACGACAACGCAGCGACGTCGCAGTCGCCGTCGCCGTCCGTGCAGACCATCACAAGATTAGTTCTTTTAGCGTAATCCCTGCCCTCCATCCGTAGTTGGGGCAGTTGCTTGACATCCAAGTTATTTAGTAATGGATCCGCATCTTCTCATGGGATAACCGATGAAGGACGGCACATGCTTTCTTTATTTACATAAGCGTGCACACATATTCGTATATTCATAATTTGATCCAATTTCTCTTGTTTGTTTGTTTTTCTTTGTGTAATGCGCACGTTCAACCAGATACTGTGGCTTCTATATATTCCCGGAAGAATTGGCGGGAATTGGGAGAACTTGGGCGAACCATTGCCAGTCGTATGCTAATTAATTTATTTACATTACAGCAGCCGACGACATGCCAGCCAACAGCAACAGCAACTACACCACCAACAAGGCAAACAAAGGGCAAGACCGCTAACATCAAAAGGTAGAAAGCAAGATCATGAGTCGCCAGGACACATCGTCGTTGTCGGGCGTGGGACTCCGTTCAGCGGATGGAGCGGCCGCCATAACAACATCATCCGCAGTAGCTGCAGCCGCTGCCACCGGCAGTAAAATATCCACCTCTACGCCACAGAAGGGCGACGAACAAGAGAAAGAGTTCATCAATCGGAGTATGGCCAGCGAAATAGATGCCAGCGACGCCCTGGCTATATCCATGTCCATTGATAGCAGCGGCTCAACGGCCTCCACCATGAGCGGCAGTCCTGTGGCTAAGCGTCAACTGAGCACAGCCAATCTTTCACGAATACGTCCCCAGTCGAGCTACTCGGCCCGGGTTCTCATCTTTGACGATTCAGATCAGGAGGCAGCTGCCGCGGCAGCTGCTCTAGCAGTCGCCTCTTCTTCTGGCAGTAGCAGCGTAAAGTCGTGCAGCGGGCTGGAAATGCTGCCCACATCGCCAGCCAAGCTGTCGATTGGTAACGATAGCACGAATAGCTCCTCGATATTGAGAAACCTGAACCTAACCAAGAGCTCGTCTGGCGGACTATCGGGCAGTTCCAGCTCACTGCACTCACGTGGTTACACAGCTCTGCTCCGTAAGATTTCCTATCAACAGCACACCAACTCCTTGCGCGCCGTCAGTAGCGGTAAGAGATGATTAATGCCCATTGCCACTGCCCACTTCTACAAGAAATTTTCAGTATAATATAATATATAATATCGTTTTGGTACATTTTCAGAAGCATCCAACTTGCTACGCATGCGGCATTCCTCGTTGGGAAAATCGGCTCCCTGTCTCACTGGCAACTATTTCCGCCATGAGCTGGCTGGTGCTGGTCCAACAATGGCTCAGGCCAAAAGCCATTCAGCGGTTCCCTCGCCCTCGCCTGGCCACAATATCTCGCGGTCGGGCAGCTGTGCGGGCATTGGTTTGGCCAAGCATCATCACCATCATCTCCATGGTGTGGTGATGCGTGGGTCAGCAGGTGGCGGTGCGGGCTCGGGTCCCGCTGGCACTGGTGGTTCCTCCTCGAGTGGTGTCGCACATCACCGTCTCAGTCTGGTCACGAATGCTTCTGCTGTGGTCTCAGCTGGCGGTTCGCGTGCGCACTCTCCGTACTCGGCCAGTCCCGTGGACAGTCCGCGCCTCAATTCGCCCATGCCATTTGCATTTGCTCCGATCAAGCGGATCGCCTCGTGCCGTGGAGTGGTAGACGGACGTCGCTGGTCCGTGGCATCGCTGCCATCCTCCGGCTATGGCACCACCCCAGGCAGCTCTAATTTATCGGTAATGTTGACAAAAAGAAAAAACTTAATGAATTTGAATACATTAATATGTGATCGTACGCTCTGTTGCAGTCTCAGTGCTCGAGTCAGGAGGCACTCAACCAATTGCCGCACAACATTCCGCCGTGCGTTCAGGATGCTGATGCTGCCGCTGTTGCCGCCGGTGCCTGCTGTGCCGAGCATCTCAAACAGCACTGTCCCAGGCATTGTGTTTTGTTGCTGGCCGCTGCCCAGAAGCAGCAACAGCTGCACAAGCAGGCCAAGACATCACAGTTGCAGCCACAGAAGCTTACGGTTGCAGGTTGCATCAATTGCTGTGCTGATTTGAGCCTCGCTTGTAGCGGAAAGGGTCAAGATAAGGATAATAGCAATAACTCAGCCTCAAATGCCACGCCAGGCCTAGGCGGCGTCGTCCCTGGACGGTTGTCGCCTCATTTTCGTCCACGGTCCCGATCTTTATCCAGCCCCTCGCGCTCGCCGATTGTGGATAATGAGATTGCGGTGATGAATACTCTGTACAAGGAACGGTTTCCCAAGGCCACCCAGCAGATGGAGGAGCGTCTGAAGCATTTTATCCATGAGAATAAAAGCGCTGCTTGTAGCAGCTTTCGGGACTCCCAGCCCATAGTGCGGTTTGTGCACCATCAGGTGCTGGAAATGGCCCGCGATTGCCTGCACAAATCGGAGGCGAAGCTGATTACCTCGCAATATTTCTACGAGCTGAGTGAAAATCTGGAGCGACTGCTGGTTGAGACCAAGGAGAAGTCGCCGGAAGCAGCTGCCGAGCTGAGTGGCGTGATCAAAAAACTTTTACTGATTATCTCGCGACCGGCCCGCTTGCTCGAGTGCCTGGAGTTCGATCCCCAAGAGTTCTACGAACTGCTAGAGGCGGCCGAGGGTCATGCCAAGGC
Source organism: Drosophila azteca (assembly GCA_005876895.1). Classification (NCBI taxonomy): domain Eukaryota; kingdom Metazoa; phylum Arthropoda; class Insecta; order Diptera; family Drosophilidae; genus Drosophila; species Drosophila azteca. Next base: position 3,396,607 of record VCKU01000014.1, on the reverse strand, counting down.
CATGCCCGTTATTAAGGCGGATATACCGCAGTATATCATTCACAAACTGGGCCTGAATCGGGATCCCATTGCTGAGCTGCAGCAGGAATTGCGGGAAACACAGCAGATGTGCTCCGAGCAGGTCACAGTGGATGCGGACCCTCTGCAGCAGGGCGGATCTCTGCTACTCAACTCGCCGCTTACCAGTGCCGCCAAGCAGTTGAGCAGCCTGGCCCTGGATGCCGTGGCTCTGGATTATCCCGTCCATCCCAGTGGAAGTAGTACTCCACAGCAGCCGCCTCAAACGCCAGTGGCTGCGTGTGACTCACAGCCTGCTCCCAGCTTCGCCTTGGCGGTTAGTCAGCTAAACGAGGCGGGAGAAGGTGCGGGATCAGGATCAGGTTCTGGCACTGGTACTGGTACACAGCCATTACCACACGAAAACGACTTTGACATTGCCAAGCTGATCTCAAATGGTGCCTATGGAGCCGTCTATTTGGTGAAGCACAAGACGACCCGTCAACGCTTCGCCATGAAGAAAATCAACAAGAATAATCTCATTTTGCGCAACCAGGTGGAGCAGGTGTTTGCCGAACGGGACATACTGTCGTTTGCCGACAACCCCTTTGTAGTCAGCATGTATTGTTCGTTTGAAACGAAGAAACACCTCTGCCTGGTCATGGAGTATGTGGAGGGCGGGGACTGCGGTACCCTTCTGAAGAACATTGGACCGCTGCCGGCGGATATGGCTCGGTTCTATTTCGCCGAAACAGTATTAGCCGTGGAGTATCTACACAGCTATGGCATTGTCCATCGCGACCTGAAGCCGGACAACTTGCTGATTACAGCCCTCGGCCACATTAAGCTGACCGATTTCGGCCTCTCCAAGATGGGCCTCATGTCGCTGGCAACCAATTTGTACGAGGGTTATATTGACTCGGAGACGCGACAGTTTTCCGATAAGCAGGTGAGTCGGGTACCAAATCCCCTCCAAAGAGAGCTGGCGACCTAAATAAAGCGGGTGAAAGAAGCTGGCCACCCGGGTGGCCTTTCATTCATATAAAAGTTTTCCCCTCGCATCTCGTCTCTGTTGGGACAATGCCTGCGAATATATAGATGTTCTATAGCGATATACCCGCTCTTTGTTTCAGGTGTACGGCACACCCGAGTACATTGCCCCGGAGGTTATATTGAGACAGGGCTATGGCAAGCCGGTCGACTGGTGGTCAATGGGAATAATCCTCTATGAGTTTCTCATCGGCTGTGTGCCCTTCTTTGGCGAGACGGCCGAGGAACTGTTTGCCCATACTGTCAACGATGACATAGAGTGGCCGGACAGCGAGGACTGGCCGGTGCAGTCGGAGGCGAAGGACATCATAACGCAATTGCTGCAACAGAACCCGCGCGACCGATTGGGAACCCAAACAGGCGCCATGGAAATGAAGGAGCATGTGTATTTTCTGGGCATGGACTGGAATTCGTTGCTGCGCCAAAAAGCCGAGTTTGTACCTCAGCTCTCGCATGAGGATGATACCAGCTATTTTGATAGTATATATCAGAGATAATTTAGTGCTGATCTGATCGCTAAAGGATAATGATAATCTTTATTTTCAAATAGCTCGCATGGATCGCTATAATCATGACCTGGCTGGAGAGGATACGGATGACACGGACGATACTCCCGTCTTCGGCAGCTTCAATTCGTATACGCCGCAATATAGAAAACAGCATTACAGTTGGTCCCGCCATGCGACATCCACATCAACATCCGCTGATGAAGCGAAGCCCACACCACCACCAACAACTCTGGCATGCCTGCCATCCCGTGCCCAGGCAATGCCAATGCCAACGGCAGCGGCCAGCACTTCAACGGGTGCTTTGCCGAAACTAAGAACGGGAACAGGAGCAGGAGCAGCATCCAACGAGGGAGCAGTCAACAAGTTCTTGAATACGCCACAGCTGCGTAAACTGGATGTGAGCTTTTTAGGGAGAAATAAGTTCTAATATGTTCCAAATTCCAACAATTGCATTTATTTCGTTTGGTTTCAGCTCTCCTCCAGCTGCCTGAAAGTGCCGTCTACCCCAGATGCGGATTATTTGCCGGAACTGTTGCACAACGTAACCATCGGCAACGATGCTGAGCTGCGGATGCTCAAGCACTATCTCCAGCAACCGACACCGGCTGTCACGCAGCGGCTGAACCAACGCCACAGCATGCCACCAAACACGAACACAACCATCATTAGTACCCCGGCCACTCCCCCGCCAACTGCTCAGACTCAGAGCCAGGCGGCAGCAGGAGGTACGGTCACAGCGGCAACTGTGAACAGCTTCTCCCGCAGCACCCCGGAAAGCTCGCAGACGGACAGCGACGACTTCTCGCCGCAGATCAATCGCAAGCGGAAGGGAGTCTGTGCTCGGGATATTCTGCCGCGTTTCTCCATTTCCATTGAGGATGAGACAATCTCAGCGGGCAGCTCGTCGACTGAGAACATGATTTTGCCAAGAGAACAATCGCCGCTGGCCTTGCAGCACCAGCCCAAGTCCATGGACGGCACTAGCAGTGGCAGCATGAAACACCATCGTTCTAGATCGATTGTCAAGTCCGCCTCAGCCTTGGGTCTCTCTCTGATGACGTCGCTGGATAACAGTCAATTGGCCGCACAGCTGTGTGGAATTCAGTCACCAGGTGGCGGAGGCAATGGGTCCAGCACGGCCAGCTCGAGGGATACGTCCCCGTGTCGAGAGCTGTCGCCGCTAGTGACCAACTTGAAGCCTCCGATCATTATTCGACGCGGTCCTCGAGGTTTTGGATTCACTGTCCACACAATACGCGTCTATTATGGCGACACGGACTTCTATACGATGCATCATCTCGTCATGGCCGTAGACGAGGGCAGTCCGGCCTTTGAGGCTGGCCTACGGCCCGCAGATCTCATCACCCATGTGAATGGCGAGGCCGTGCAAGGTCTGTTTCACACGCAGGTGCTGCAGCTGCTCCTCAGCGGAGGCGAGCACGTCACCTTGAGGGCCACACCGTTGGAGCACACCAGCATACAGAGTGGCGGCCGCAAGCGTGATCTAATGCAGAGCAAGCTGGCCAAGAAGGGCTTGAATCGTCAGAAGAAGCAAACAAAACGGGAGCACGATAAGAAGCGAAAAACCTCGTTGTTCCGCCGAATAAGCAGCAAGCGCGCGAACGCGGAGATGCAGCAGGTGAGTCATGTGAGTCATCATCAAGAGACACATCAAGTATCCACTAATCCTACCTATGTTTCTCCCTTCCCTTCCCCTTTTATATTCTCCTGACAGTTTTCTGCTGGCACTAGCTCACCCACCACTCCATCGGCCAGGAACCTATCGCCACTAGACTCTTCGTACCACAGCAGTAGTTGCTGCCAGTCGGCAGCAAACTCCTCATCACAATCCACATCACCCTCATCCTCGTCGCCTAACACGCCCACAGCCACTAGTGGCAATGGGGGCTCGAACAATGCTAATGGCGGATCTGCATCTGCCGCTGCCCCGGCTATTCCATCAGCTCACTGCGTGCAATTGCCCTTGGCCCAGCCTCCTGCGCAGGTGGTACTGCTCCCACATGTGGGTGCTGCTGTTGGCAGCAGCCCCACCTCTGTGGGAAATGTCCCAGGTGAGTGGAATTCTCCCCAACGAAAATAAAAACCAGAGAAATATGTTGCAATTTATTGGTTTTGTTTCCTAGTTTCTCCCACCGGCGTCGTTCCGCAGCTGTATCAACGTCCATCTACTCTACATGGTCTTAAGCACAAGCTTCATGCCGCCACTGCCGTGATTGCAGGTGGAAGCAGCACCAGCAATCCCTCCGGTGGATTGAAGACCTTGCACACTACGAGCAACAATTCGCTGCCAAATCGTAGGAAATCTGTGGGTCACATTCCGCTTTCCCCACTGGCACGCACACCATCACCCTCGCCTTTGCCATCGTCGCCTACGCGGTCCCCGTCTCCGCTGGCCTTTCCATTGGTCGGTCATCAGCCGGGGGCCTCTAATACCACGCAATCGTACAGTCCTGGTAGCACGCTGCCCACCTTGCAAACGGCGGTGAATGCCAATACCAAGAAAGGCGGCTTTGCTAGGACCAAGTCGGCTGAACCGAGTTCTCCTCTGCTGCGTCGCGCCCTGTCTCCGGATCGATTGCACCCCCGCAGTGCCGAAACAAAGATTTCGCCACTCTGCTGTTCGCCACCGATCAAACAACCAAGTCATCAGCGGGTGGTGACCACCACTTGGAGATCAACACCCACTGGGGGCAATGGTGCTGCAACTGGCGCAGGAGTAGTAGGAACAGGAGGCAACGGAACAGCGCCACAACAGCTGGGTCCCTCAACTGAGGAATCACAAAGACAGTCCGTGGCAGGGACAGGTGCTGGTGCCTCAACAGTGGCAGGTGCGGATCCAAGCTCGTCCGCCGTCGTTACGTTGGCCAGCTGCGAGCTGCTGCCCCGAATTGCCGAGGAGAAGGATTCACCCACCAGCACCCAGGACAGCAGCAGTGTGTCCGAGGGATTTATGCCCGCCATAGAGGAGTATACTGAGGGGGAGTTATCGTCGCCCACACAGACCCTGGAGAAACCGGAAAAGATAAAGGGCAACAAGCCGGAGCGAGAACGGGAGCGGGAGTCTGTAGGAAAGGCCAAGAAGGTCGAGTTGGGTAAGATCTTTTGTCCACCAACAAATAATGCAGATCAATTAGCATCAAATCTGCTTTCGTTTTAGTCAAATCTTCACCAGATTCTGCTAAAACCAAGCCCCTGAGCAGTGGCTGTAAAACTTCGATGACAACGACAAAGCCGGCCAGTCCCAGTGTGACCATATCAACAACACCGCGCAAGGATCCAACGGCTGACACAGCAACCGAAGCTTCAACAACTGCAGCCACTTCCGCCGCCAAGCAAAGGAAGTAGCGTCAGAGAAACTGTGGATATGGGTGCGGATGCTTATTTTTAAAATTTAGTGTTTAAATGTCTGTCTTAATTGTCAGTACAACTAGTGAGTGGAACGCAGCAGAGGCAGTGGGTGGGGAAGGAGAAGCCGCAGGAATTCAATATATGTATAACGAGGGATTGCGTTCTAACATTTTTTCGAAGTAAGCCTGTTTTTTTCGCAAACAAATTTTAGCAATGAAATTAATTAGATAATTTGGAAAACTAGTAGAGTGTAGTACTATGTCCGTACGTAACCGAAAGAAAGAGTTGAAATAAGGAAAGCAGATCTGCTTTGAAACTCGGAATAATGTAAACGAAAATGAAACGAGAAAACCACAATAAGATATTGCAAATAAGCAAATCAAAGAGTCACCACGCAATTATGTATTGTAAATAGATGTGTAACATTGATAGAGCTAACACTATATTTGGATGATAGGATGAAGGAAAACAACAGTCAGTTTGAGCGAAGTGCATATGCATGGAAAAGAAGTGCATGGGATGATGAGGTCTGCTTACGCAGATAATATTTATAAAAACTTTTGCGAATCTATACACTATGCCTAATTCAATATAAATAAATGTTATGTGTGTGTGTAATAAAAACAAAGATTCGTTTTTCTTTTAGTTCAATGGTTTCGCATTTAAATTCTTGAATCCCACGAATTGTTTTTTTGTTTTCGTTTCGTGTTGTTGTGTTTGCTATTTTAGTTCGATATTTATCGAGTGGGTTGGCTGTTATCGATTTCCAAGTTGCCAGCTGTACAACTGCAATATTTTCTTTTTCATTTTAACTTTACGGATTGTGAAAGATAGTATATAATATGCTGCCTAAACTAAAAATTTCCGCCTTCCTACTTAAGGTAAGAGCTTTTTTAAACCTTATAGATAGAGACCTTCTTTGTTAACACTTGTGCGTGTGTTGTGTTACAGCGGCTGGAACGCGTCAAGCAACAGAGTAGTGGTTGTTTATACGGAGTTTTCTATGGTGACGGCACATTACTTCTACTCAGCTTCAACTTGTCCAATGTCGGCCAGCTGAACTATGAGCAAATCCAACACAGATTTCCAGCTGAACTGGATCTCTGTGGCCTGGTGAAGTTTGGCGACTGCACGGATGCCGAAGCGCATCTGAATGAGGTCATCAAATCGGTGGATATCACAGACAATCCCATATTGTTGAAGTGCGAGCTGGGCACCTTGGTGGGAATGCGTGCCTCCTTCTTTGTGCACGGAAAGTTGGAGGAGGTTCCCTACGATGTGATGGAGAGTGAGCAGCTCTATAATGACTTCTGTTTTACGCGTTTGCAATGTGGATTTTACCTGCAAACTGCTGCCACACCTGAGTGTGTGGCAAAGGAGATGCATGTATTGCGAAAGCGTGTAGCTGACGGGAACCTGGTGTTCAAGGTACCACACACACAAATTTACATCAACAGCTGTGGACCGATGGACAATAAACTTAGAGGTGAATCGCTAATAAGTGATCTCGTTCAAGCCATTCCCATCCCAAGTGACAAGGAGAATGTAGTCGCTGATAAGAAAAAGAGCAAATCAGCGGCCCAGAACAAGGTGGCCAAAAACTTTGGAGCCCCTGGATGTGAATACGACCTAATCAACATTGATGTGATGCGTAATCAAACTAGGGACCCCCTAGCTCGAGACTCTCCGCCACATCCTGCTCTTAGAATTGCCGTTACCACAGAAGAGCAAACCAAAGCTCAGATCCCACTGGAGATAGAGGCCATGGCTATGCTGTGCAAGAACACCAAGCTGCAACGACTGTACGATGTCCTCATTGAGAGCATTTGTCGTGCGCTCAGGCTGTTCGAGCAAAGCCTGAACGAGCATTTGGCAGAATCGGAGGGTGGACGGCTTGCGGTACCTAGGAGCTATCACTTCTATCCACAGGGATTTGGGCACTTTGTGAGCTGCGCCTATCTGGAGGGTTTGGGCGATGACGAGCCGATTATGCAGGAGAGGCGCAAACGACTCCATCGTCAGTTTTCTTTGCCTGTTACACGTCCGTACTTTAGAAGAGCAAACCAGTGTCACTTTCATGGTGAGGGGGATGATGCTCCATGGACTCCACTCCTAAACACCCATGTGGGTATCAGGCCCAGTGCTGTAAACGATGGAAAGGAGTACCTAGTCAACGGCAATTATCATTACTATCACTATCTGCAACAGCAAATACAGGATAAGGGCTGGGGCTGTGCTTATCGATCTCTGCAAACCATCTGCTCGTGGTTCGTGCTACAGGGCTATACGAATGCACCCATTCCAACTCATTTGGAGGTACAGAAGTACTTGCACAAAATAAATGATAAGCCGTCTTCTTTCGTGGGCTCCTCCCAGTGGATTGGCTCAACGGAGATCAGCATGTGCCTGCAGGGATTCCTTAAAGTGGACTCGAAAATTCTGCATATAACCTCTTGGGCGGAACTACCCACAGTCGCATCCGAGCTGGCTATGCACTTCCAAACCCAAGGCACACCTGTAATGATTGGTGGCGGTGTCCTTGCCCATACCATCATTGGGGTCGATTATTGCGTACAATCAGGCGAAGTTAAGTTCCTAATTCTCGATCCCCACTATACGGGTGCCGACGAACTGGCAACTATACAAATCAAGGGTTGGTGCGGCTGGAAGGGCATGGACTTTTGGTCCAAAGGCAGCTACTACAATCTTTGTATGCCCCAGAGACCGATTTTGTACTGAGCACCAGAGATGGAAGCTTTTCCATTTGCATTTAAGCATGATTTTTCGCCAGAATTTTAAGTGGTTTCATGTGTTGTTTTAATATTCATGAGTTTGTGTGCAACAGCTGCAGCTGCGTTCTTTTTTTATACATACATGTAAACCATTATACGTACATATATCGTATCTTAGATCGGTATCGCTTTTATCTTTCTCACTTATTGAATTATATTAAACCTGTACCTTAGAAATTATCTTACGGAAAACTGGTAGTGGGAGCGGCTAACCGCCGCCCTTGGAATACTTCTTCCAATAGCGCTTGACATCGTCGTGACCATGCTTGTGCACCACCATGGTACGTGTGCGTTCGTTCTGCCAGACCAAGACATGGATCGACTGCGCATAGTCGCGCAGAGTGACGAAATCGTTTTGGGATAGAAACTGATTGTAAACCACCCCTTCCGTGTATGTGAACCGGTTGCGCTCCATCTCCCAGAGTTTGATTTGATCCACAACAGTGGGCGGCAGGCAGGACTTTGATTGGATGGCGGATTCCACTAGTTTCATGTTCGGGTGGGCGTACTGCTGCAGATAGGAGACAATCTGTTCTGCGGTGATGCCGCCACGTAATGCCTGACGCACAGAGTCGCGGGTGAGCACGCCTACAACCAAGTTGGGAAAGCGATAGAGTAACTCGGTAAACAAGCCCAGGACCGCCACTTGAAGAGGAGAATCCGTGTAGGCATAAACGCGATAGTTTGTCTCTACCACAATGTAGCCACTGTCCTGCATGGCCTCCTCGTCTGACACTGTCATTGTGGTAGCCGCTTCCTTGCTGGTCACGTTTAGGGCCAGACGTGTGGGATAAAAGCGACCCTCTTTGCGTTTCCGCTGGAATACCAAACCAAACTCGCGCAGATGCTGCAGGAAGGACAACATTTGGCTGTTCATGCCCTCTGAACTGTAGTCTCGGCCGAGGGTGGAGAAACTGAGCTGGAACAGCATGGAGAGACACTCTGGCAGAGATACTCCCCGCTCTTCGCATGTATCCAAATACTGAAGCATGAAATGCCAGACCTGTGCCCGTGTGTCCAGCAGCAGAAACTGAAATCCTTGGCGGGTGATTGTAATCCCGTCTCGTTCGTCGCGCTTCATGAGATTAGCATGGAGTAGAATCCTCACAGCATCTGGACTGATAGCTTCAGCATCAGTGCCATTACGATTTCCAGTTCCCACCATGTAATGAAGCACACAGCGCCATCGGGACATGGCATAGGAGTCCAGGAAGGCTATGTCACGTGGCTTCGAGTCTTTCTCCAGGGTATTGGTCATAGGCCACGGCTTGCCACCACCTAAAAGGACCTGGCGAACGCTCTTCTTGAATGTGGGTGACAGCTCCCATGCAGACAGGCCGCCTGGTATAGCTGTCACACGCCACACATTTAGATCCGTGAGGCAGCTCGTGGCCTCCGTCTGCTCCCTGCAAGTGAATTGTATTATTAAAGCGGGCATTGGCTGGCGTATCGCCAAGAATGCTGCAACTCACTTGGCAAATCGTTGGGCCCCCCAAGAGCTGACCACCGCCTGTGGCACAGGCTGATCCACGAATAAAATACGTATAATGAACTGTCTGGCTAGTTCGGGCAGCTCTCGGAAGACAGCTAGGCAAATCGGCGGATAATTGTATAGTTTCTCCAGCGTCTCTGGGGTCTGGCGAGTGCGAAGATATTCTTGAAAGTCCTTGCACTCGAGATTTGCCGGCCCCTGAACAAGGGGCACGACATTACTGCTGCTGCTGGCACTGGCATATCTCCCGGATTTGGTGTCGGCCATAGCCAAAAAAAATAATTCATAATCGCATCGATAGTCCGGCTTCTCAGAAACGATAATTCTCCGAAACACACAATAGTTCTTTAGGATACGATACTTTCGTTGTGGACATACATCGATAGTAAGTCAGCTGTTGGTTTGAATACCGCGTGGTACTATCATTTTTTTGTGTTAATTTAGAGCACAGTTTGGCCAAAAATATGGGTGACGACGAGGAACACTACAATCCAAAAGCTCACAAGAAGCTTCTTTTGGCCATTGGGAGCTTGGGAAGTGTCCAGCACATACAGAAATCAACACGAGACGAGCGCCAGACGCGTCAGGATGAGTTTCAGCTAGTGAAAAGCGTGCCAACAGCAGAGTCGGAACACAAACCCAGAGCCGTTGGGCTGAATGATCTGGTGCAGATACTGCGTACCTCCTCCAAGCATGCTCAAACGGGCAAAAAGCTCAAGAACATCCAGAGCACCAAGAAAGTGCTAGAGAAGCCGCTGGAAAAGCCAGCAGCGGATCGAATTAGGCGCACCATCGGCTATGAGGGAGTGACCAAGAAGCTCGGTCGATGGGATGCAGTGGTGGCCCAACAGCGCTCGGCAGAAACCCAGGTAACTTGTGATTCATACTGAAATGGTCAGAATATAAAAGATACAACGAATAATTTCAGATCTTTCCGATACCCTCGGAAACAATTTATGTCAACACAGCGGCCGATGCCAAGCCACTGAAGACGAGCGTTCAGTCTGATTTGGCTAAGGAGCTGGAAGCCAGCAAACTGAAACTTCACGAGCTCCGCAAAGCACAAATTGGCGACACTACGGATGAAAAGGCCTTGGCCCAACAAGAGCGAGATCTCCTACAGAAGAAGCTCACTCGCGACGAGCTATTTGCCCGTCGCAAGGAATTGGCCTATCTGAAGATGCGTGAATCCCAGAAATCGGCGAAGGCGCGCATGCAGAACAAAATCAAGTCGAAGAAATTTCACAAACTGCAGAAGCGTCAAAAGATGCTCGAGCAGATGAAGGAGTTCGAGCTCTTGCAAAAGACAAATCCGGAGGCAGCGCTGGAAAAGCTGAATGCCATGGAAAAGATCCGCGTCCAGGAGCGTGCCAGCTTGAGACACAAGAACACTGGCACATGGGCCAAGAATTTGCAAGTGCGAGCTAAATACGACAAGGATGTGCGTAAGGACCTTGCCGAGCAGCTGGCCGTCAGCCGGCAGTTGACGCAGAAACAACAAGAATCGGATAGCGAAACTGAATTGAATAATAACTCAGCTGCTCACGAAGAGGAGGAGGACAAAGAATATGATCCCTTTAACCCGTGGACAAAGCGCAAAGTGGACGGAAAAGCTCCAATACAAAAGGCAGGTAGTGAGGATCCCAATTGGCGCAAATATTGGACAGAGCGCAATCAAAATAAAAAGTTGTTGGAGGAGCATCGTCAGAATCTTGAAGGTGTGGAACATGTAGAGGACGTTGACGTTGTAGAAGACAACTTAAAATCGAATCCCAAACCGAAACTATCGAAGAAAAAAGCCAAAAAATCGAAAGTTACCTTTGAGAACGGTTGGGAAGTAGAAGAAGTCGATCCAGAGACAAATGTAACAGTCGAGAGCAAAGTCATTGACGATATATTTGAGGCACACGAAGAGAAGCTAAGGGCAAAGCTGACCAAAAAACTAGAAAACCTACAGCAGCGAACTGATCGACTAAAAGCCGCACCTGCCAAAAGCAAGAAGGTCAAAAAGAAGAAGGATAGCTTGCAAAACCTCAAAGATTTGGCCATTAAGAAGACAAAAAAACGTGTTGAAATTGATGAGCCATTAAACCATGATGATGATGAGCCCCAGCAACAAGTTGACGCCGCCAATCTGGAGAGTGCTCCGGAAGTCAAAGTGGATTCAGCCGGGGACACCATTGATCTCGCCAAGGTAACAACTTTGGTGTGGACGCAAAAGAAGCGTAGTTCAGGTACACTCAATGATGCTTTGGTGAATGACGATGAGGCTGAATACGATGAAGAAGATGCTGCGGCGGAACATCAGTTGACCATTAGTCAGGCCTTCGAAGACGATGACATCATAGCTGACTTCAATAGGGACAAGACTAAGGACTCTGAGGTAAAAAACACCGAGCTGCAGCTAGCTATGCCTGGATGGGGTTCCTGGGCTGGTGCTGGGATATCTCAGGAGGTCATGGAAAGACGCAATAAACGACTCTTGCTCAAATTGGCTGCTCCAGAAAAGCGGCGCGATGACAACAAGGATAATTTGTTCATTAATGAGACAAGTACCAAGCAGGCACGGCAGCACATGGTGTCCAGCGTACCATTCCCCTTCAGATCTCTGGCCGACTACGAGGCTAGCATTCGGGCGCCCATTGGCAGGAACTTTGTCCCAGAGACGGCCTTCCGAATGTTGACACGTCCCGCAGTCATCACACGTAAGGGCCAGGTTATTGAGCCAATGGATGAGAGTGAACTGGTTAAGCCAGATAGGCGCCTTAGGCATATTGTTGATAAGAGAATAAAACGGCTCCCGAACGTGCCGTCAAAGGTCCGGAAAGCTTAGAATTAATAGAAGCCGTAATGATATATTTTGTTATCGACTGTAGTAATAAAGATGTCGCATGCAAAGCGAACTATCGATGTTTTGAATTGCTCATTGTGTTTTCTACCATCTCTAGGGGCAAGCACATTTCATACATTTTTAAATTTTCTGTTTATTGGATTTTGTTTAGTGAAATGTACGAGTTGAAAACATTATTGCCGCAATTCGACATTAAGCTGCCCACCTGCATGTACGACCTTAAGAACGTTAGCCTAACGGCTGACCTGGCCACTTCCACATCATCAGGCGGCTGCGTAAGTCAACTGGCAAATCACAATTTGGCAAGAAAACTTTCAAAGATTAATATTAAAATGGTTTACGAAAAAATGTCAACAATGCCATACCTTCCATTTCCCACTGTGTTTATCAGAAGGGTCAACTGAGGCTTTTCCAGAGCGCATCGGAGTTCAACAGCAGCATCAATTCAAGAAATTCAGTCCCATGTGCTCTTGATTTGGACATTTTAGGCCGACAAATACAACATCTGCTAAAGGTTAAAACAACAACAACAACTACAACTAATAAAATCCGATATTCTATTTATAATGATTACCAACTAACCAAAAACGAAACAAAACAAAGAATATGGTACCCCTGAATTTTGTGTTGCTTGCTGTTTTCTTGTGGTCCAAATGCTGACATTGGCTTGTCATACAATGCGGTCTCGACCACGACTACCATTTAAAGATGTTATCTTCTATCTTTCCTTTGCAGCAGGACGACACGGCATCGGTAGCACTGCGCCAAGAGAAAGTTCTCCAGCAACTGGAAGCTCTCAAGACACAGTTGGGGAACATTCGAGCTGGTCTGGGTGTTTGCGGCAAGACGGTGCAGCACACAACTGCCTATCAGAATGGTGGACTAAAAGAGGTTGGTGGCAGTCTAAAAATGACTAGAATAAACCAGAATAATATACCTAACACGAATTTTCCACACAGGTGCCACTCCAAGACATTGTTATCAATGGACATCCCAACTTTATACCCTACGCTCTATTGGCATTGAAGAATGCCTGGAGGGATCTGTACACGGTGAATGTGAAGACTTTCACACATTCAACAATGGCCGATATTGGGCCGGCAGCTCGTGAGTTTGAGGCGAATCTGGCGAAGATTCCAGTGAACAATACTCTGCCCAATATCAATGTAACTCTCATTTGGAAAAACTGTAAGCGAATTGATTATGGATGCGCATAGACAGTACTAATCTTGGGTGGTGTCTTTCGACAGGCGAGCACACAGAGATGATCAGCTCACCCACCATGTATGTGCCCATTTATGGCGAAGTGAATATAATTCGGTATTTGGGCCGTGTGGGACCAGTCGAATATCGTTATGAGAGCTCTCCGCTCTGTAATGAGATCGATCTCGTCCTCGACATTTGCTATCAGCTCTTGCGCTGCAGCACCCATAAAGCTCAAGTAGCCATGGTGAGGCTACTGGACAAGCGTCTTCAGCAGCAGGAATATTTCGGTGGCTCCCAGATGTCTGTAGCTGATATCGGTGTTTATAGTTCGCTGATACGTATTCCAGCCATTACCGACAAGGATCTGACGCCGGCGCTTCTAGCATGGCGTAAACGGGCTAAGCTGATTACACAAATGTAAAATATGAAATCGATAAAGCGAATAAATAAATAGATAATCTTCATTCTTGATGCTTTAAAAGACGACCTCATTTTGTTTTTAGATATTTTATTTGGCTTATTTATCTTTGTTGCAATTCTGTTTTTGTTTACACAATGTTGTTTTCGTTTCTATTTGCTCTTGTTAAATATTTAATTTACTCTCTGATAATTTTCCACTTACAAATGGCGCTTAACTGCTACATTGCATTTTTGCTTTTATGAAATCCTTTGATTGTTCAATATATGTATGTTGCCTTCTATGTGTACACATACATATGTATATTTTTTATTTCGCTTGACGCTCTCTGAATTGTATGTAGGATGTTGTTTCCACGACCGTGACAGTCCTTGCAGCTTGCTCATGAAAATGTAGGTATTGCTTCATAATATACATAAGTACATACTCGTATGTGCATCTAATCGCATAAATATTAATCTATACCTAGCACACGTATGCATATATAGTATAAAGTTTAATCATAAATCAGTTTCTGGTTGAGTCATGTAATTGTTCTGTTTGCTGGGGCTAGGTTAATACATGTATAAAAACAAAAAAAAAATTGGAAAGGCCACTGAACTCTATTAATGGCGGGAAATTGAGTTGGCCCGTTAAACTATTTGCTTATACAAATCTTAGGTTTAGTATGTCATTGATCAAATCGATATCCTTCCGAATTGAGTAGCTCAAATTATTCTGGGGCCAATGTGTGGTTCTCGTCTTCCGTACCCTCCAAAAAATATAAAATCAAGGTAAGTCCAAGTTCTTTCGTTTAAACTATGTAATGTAAATCATTATTTTCACTTTCTGTTTGATTTCTTCTTTTTCGTTAGCTTTAAAACTTATAAAATTAGCGTTAATCATAGTAATAATGTTGGAGAAATGAAAAGAAGAGGCGGTGGCTCGCCGCCTAGGGCAGGAGTGGGAGGAAGAAAAAAATTATGCGATCTATCGGTGCATGGCTGCATTATGTGGTCTCGCCCTTGCCGCTGTCATCGGCAGACTCTGCATCATCTGCGGCTGCCAGTCCATTGTTCTTGCTCTTAGCGTTCCCATTATTTTTGCTAATCGATGCCGATGCACTGTCATCATCCTCGCCCTCGCCCTCATCATCATCTTCGTCCTCATCGAAATCATCATCTGTTGGTAAATCATCCTCGGTCTCTAAATCAAAGTCATCATCGTAGAAGTTTGCATCCAAGGTAGAATCGGCTGTGGGCTTGCGTGCTGGCTTAAGGCAATAGTCCTCAAGGGTCATTGGCACAACAATTCCCTCTCGCTTGGCCTCATCATTGGCGGCCAAGGCCTGCCTGCGTATAATGTTTGGATAGTCATCGTCCTTGCCCTGTAAATAAGTGAATATTATCGATTCAGTCTGAGAATCGTTCTATACTAACCTTAGATTCCCTCCATCGGCGGTACATAACCGATGCATCCACATTGGCCGGTGAGAATGTGTTGGGCTCGTTGAGAAGTGATATTACTGACAGGAGAATGGTCCTTACATTCTGTGTGGGATTCCAGCGCTCGCAGGGCAGCTCACCGCTCTGCGGATCATCTACAGGCGGATGCAGTATGGATATACACAGATCGCCATTCTCGTAGACATTTGGATGCCACACTTTGGTGAGAAAGCGTATTGTTGGCGGCGAGTATGGATAGTCATGTGGAAACTTCATATGGGCCTTAAAATAGCCACCCTGGTAGAGTGTATCCGGTGGCCCGAATATGGCGACCTCCCACTCAAATAGATTCTCATCGGTGATAAGCTTTACGCGAAATCCTTCG
The DNA here is from genome assembly GCA_005876895.1 of Drosophila azteca. NCBI lineage: Eukaryota > Metazoa > Arthropoda > Insecta > Diptera > Drosophilidae > Drosophila > Drosophila azteca. The sequence goes on along the minus strand of VCKU01000014.1, from coordinate 3,381,114 downwards.
ACCGGCTCCTCCTGCAATGACTTGTACTCCATGGCCAAAGCTCGCACCGCCGAGCTGCTGGGCGTCGTTGTGCTGGAGGAGGAGGATCCAGAGCCGGCCATCATCGTCGACGACGCATTTTGCGATGTGGAGGCAGCGGTGGTCATTTGTTCGCCTAGCAATTATCGCCACGCGCTATTGAAAAAAAAACGTCAATCAATAAATTACAGTGGTCCGTAGTACATTAAAATGTCCAGAAATATTTGTAGATCAGCCTGTATATACATATGTATGTACATATATATTTTAGTGAACAGGGTCGATATCTGCTGCTCACTGGGACGATGACGAAAATGGACGAATTCAAGGTGGGCACGTCACAAAGGTTTAAACATAAAAGACGAGTGTTTGACTAGTATATTTATTAGTTGCTGTGAAGATAAAACTTTAAAATTATGCTATAACTCGGTCCGAAATCAATTGGGGCGACAACAGCTTATGCAGAACACAAATTAAGCTGAAAATGGTACGTTTCGCCTTAGACAAAAAACAAATGAAAGCAACAAACTCGTGGAAAACCCACTTGCAAATATTAAAAGGAATACTCATATATACTTACTTATATACCTAAAGTCGTTTGTATATGCGTGTTAAATTGTTATTGTTATTTGACTTGCAACAATTTCACTTTGCAAAACAAAACCCAGGGTGGCATTATATGGCCAGGGCTGCATTTAGACAATATTGGTCCAGGCGATACTTACAGGGCCGCCGTAAAATGCGAGTGGGGAGTCAGTCGGAATAATCCGATGGAAGGAATAAATATGCTACTGCACAATCGAATTATGGAAAACGACAGTAAAATACAGTGTATATTTATATATCCGTTATTTTAACACACACAATATGAGATATATTGCATGCAATTTTTTCATAACATTACGGACGATTCTAGAAATTGATGGTGGCCAGTGTGAATGGTCTATTAGTGTTTCTGCCAATTATCGATACTATCGTGCGGAAAAATTAATCATTGAAATTGTATACATATGTTATAGAATACATTGATGCATTTCGTTTTTTTTAGATAGAAGGAGTTCAGACGAAGCAATGAAGAAATTTGTGTTGTTAATCGTGGCATTAAAAAGGCATTAATGATACATCGATAGTGTCATCGATTCTTTCCCACCTTGAACGCACCGTCGCACAGTGGGTCCTTCGGCCATTTCAGCTTGCTAAATTATGAACTGACCTAATATCCTGTGTTTGAAATTAAATACTTCAAAAGTCGGTTCAAGTACATGTCTATACATGTCATGTACGATGTCCCGAAGCCTTAGAATACATTGAACTAAATTTGAACCCTCTTGCCGGATCATATATGCCAGTATAAAATGGAATAGAATTTTAGGATTGATAATGCCTGGATCTATTTAACTTTGAGGGCTCATATCTCCTAAGCTAAAACTTCCGACATGTACAGGAGTTTTGGAAATATCTTGATCAGACTGTGCCCACTGTGCATCGAAGATCCGTCAAAATATTGTATATACATATATCGAACGCATAAATGAGCTCTTTCGCAAAATCCCGAACCTCACGCGTTTGACGTTTTTTTGTACATTCGGGACGACGCACACAAAATCGTCGCAAGGGGCAAGGTGTAAATGGGTGCGAGAAAGTCGTGTGAGGAATAAATGCTATAAATGTAATTGAAAACTAACAACAATTGTTAATAATGAGTTCAGTGATATAATATAAAATGTAAGTGTTTTTTTTTTTTACCACTTATCCAAGTTCTGAGTCGTTGGCCTACGCAAAAAACCGAAACGCAGTCTAAAGAGAAGCAGAAAAAAAAATGCATAAAGGAGTGGCAAGCGTGAAAAAAAAGGGATCAAGTCTCTAATCAAAGCGACCCAAATTCATGTGTGTTTGTTTGTGTGCTCTACACCTCTCTAGATATCGTTCCATGCATTTTCATAAAACAAAATAGAACTCAAACAACGCCCAAGGAGCAGCAATACCTGCAACAACAATAATAACAGCAGCAGAGACAAACGAAGCTGCGTTTTGTTGATTAATTCCTGTATAAGCATTTTTGCGAGAGCCACTGCCAGAGTGCGCCAGCCAGCGAGAGTGCGGGAGAGAGCGAGAGTCAAAATTAAAAAGCAACAACAACAACTATCATTCCAGCTAAGTGAACATGTTTTTGGCTAGCATAAAACCATAAAATCTCAACAGAGCTGTGTGGAAAGAAAACCACATTTTTCTTGTGAAAAACTCGCACGCATACACGCACATATACACATACAGGGAAAACCCCACAACCGTCGTACCTAAAACACGACGAACAATGTCCAGCTGGGCTGAACGCGTTCACCGACGCGCCGCCGATCTTGGCAACGTGGTCACCTCCTGCGGCCATCCGGCGACTGCGCCCGCTTATCCCTATCGCCTGGAGAAGGTGAAATTCGGTGTATCCCTGGAGGAGGTTTGTAAACACAACAACAACATTCCAGCCCCGCTTCTCGTGCTCATCTTGAAGCTCAACAAAGAGTCGCCCAACCGTCGCGACGTATTCCGGGCTCCCGGTCACCAGGGGGCCATGAAGAAGCTCATCCACTTCCTCCAGGCGGGTCGACTGGTCAATGTCGACAACTATTCGGTGTTCACCATTGCCAGTGTTTTAAAGAAGTTTCTTCGCAAGATACCAAATGGTATCTTTGGTCGCAACGGAGAGATGGAGCTCTTCGCCATCAACGAGTTGCAGAACGAAGCCGAGCAGACGGAGCGTTTACACAGGTGAGTGATGCACAGACACATGCATAAGCGTGATTGTATTGGTAGTGTAACTAGCTTGTAACTTGCTGAACCGGATCTAGATTTGGCTGCAGCTCTGAGAATCTCCAGGGGGAGTTAATTCACTGGAAAGCTTGACTCCATTAGCTTCTGTTGTTGTTGTTGTTGTTTCTGTTGCTGTTTGGCACTTGCCGAGACATTTTTGTATTTGTATTTTCACCAATTTTCACTTAAATGTTAACAGTTAACAGTTGGCACGGCACCAAATGATTGCTCAACTCTTTCACATATGTATGTATGTATGTACATATGTATGCATGTGTATGTGCTCCAAGCAGTTTGCCCAAGGGGGGCTTTCCTATGGTTTCTTATGGCAGCATATTTGATGGATTTGCATGTGCGCAAATACTAATCATGTTCCTGAAAGTGGTTTAGATTTGCTGCAGCAATTTCGTCGAACAACTGTTGACTTGACAGTTTCGCAGCTTTAATTTGAGATTGAATTCGAATACATTTATTGATAGGCAGTCGTCTTGTATTACCTCTATTTGTGTAAGGGTTAAGCTTTCATCTTCATTACAGAGGCTTTGTTGTTATTTTGTTTTTTTTTTGTTTTGTTTGTTGTTTTTGCTGCAATCGATTTCTAACCAACTGAATTGGAGCATAAAGCGTGGGCAAACACCGCACGCACGCTCAATTAATGCCATACGAAAATCTTTACTGTTGCCGTGGCTGTTGGGCTGTTGCAATCTGCCATTGTTTCTGTTGTTTTCTGTTTTCTGGCTGCTAGTAAGAGGCAGAGTTACGGGTGCTAAGTGAATGGCAGCTGTTTGAGCTGCCTGGAAGATTGCCCCAAGATAAGGCAATAAAAGGTAAGGCACTCCGAGCTCGGCGCTTTCTGTTTGCTAGCTCATTCGATACTCTTTGTAGAAAGCAATTGGGTAAGGTAAGGAAAAAAGAGATCGATCTTCTCTCTGCTGTCTTCTCTCTCGGACTGCCTTACCTTTTAGTAGTAGGATTTGATTTGTTTTAGTCTGTGTTTGGCTTCATCTGGCATGTATGTATGTGTGTGCGTATCTAGATTCTAGACAATTTGTTAAACATTGGGCGGGACGAAGATAGATGCTACTGCGTCAGCAGAGTCCATCGGTTACATTAAATGCTAAATGTGCGTGTAAACAAATAACGTCAGCAATAAAACATAAATTTTAAAACTTCTACATGCGTGGATATCGACCGCCAAATTATTTTCACATCACCGTGGGCCCAGCAGAGAGAGAGAGAGAGAGAGAGCGGTGAGGAGAGGAGAGGAGCGGAGCGGAGCTAACGTAAAGTGTACGTTTTGCAACCTATGTATTTACCTGTGTGCGTGTGCGTTTGCGTTTGCGTCTAAACTTTTCAACTTTGTAATTGTTGCTGCCCGCTCGCTAGCTATTGCTGTTCTTCTGTTTATTTGCTTTTTGGGGCAGGCGCAAGCCGCCGCTACCAATAACAAAAACAACAACACTAAAATCAAAACCATTGAGCAATCGCAATCGAATTAACCACAATGCGCGAAAATAGCGCCCCATCTAAAAGTTAAAAAAGCATCAAATACACTGTTATAAATAGACACGCGTTTCAAACTTTATCAATTGAACGTAAACGTAGAGAATCAGAGAGAGTGAGAACGAGAGAGAGAGAGATAGGCAGACTAAAACCAACAACAGGTCTTGGTGTCTCGGCTGCCTTGCTGGCCGCCCCTTACGCACAACCGACAACCCCCCTGGCAGACACAGAGCAGACACTCAATTCAATCAGTTGGCACATCGTTGAATTTGTTGTTGTTGCTACCATTATTGCAGTGCGTCGACGTCATTGTTGCACGTTTTTGCAATTCACCAAAATTATAAATGAATTGTGTACTATTTTAGTCTTGTGTAAATCACTCACACCCTCGCACACACAAACACATACATAGGCATAGCCATAGGCTGCAGCACAGTTAATTTGTGAGAGCAAGTTCACAACAGAGAAGAGTGCTTGCTCTCCACTCGCTCTCGCTCTCTCTCTCTCTCTCTGTTTCTCTCTCATTCTCTCGCGCTTCAAATGCTTAGTCCTGGTGTTCGCAACTTGTTGACTAACTGGAAAAAGCTTTTTCAAGCTTTTCAAGGAGGCTCTTTGATTGTTTTGGGAATCTCTGAACAGAGCGGGTAGGTGCTTGCATTTTTGTGACCGCCATCAATGAAATAACGGTTATCAGCTGTTTACGGCATTGCCATGTGCCTGTGCCATCTGCCAGCTCACGCTCTTTCCCCTTCCCAATTATTACGCACTTTCTTCTGCTTCGTTTCTGGCCATAGCTAATAATTAATGCTCGTTGGATTTTTACACAATTGTCTGTCTGCTGGAGAGAGAGCGAGACACTGTTGCGAATACTGATAAGTGCATAATACGTGAATGTCAGTCAGTAAGAAAGAGACACACAGAGGGAAGAGAATTTGCCCGCTTTTGTGTTGGTCTAGACTCCCAAAGTCCCAGAGTCTAGACAAACAAATGGAAAAACTGCAGCGGCCCTGTCCGCATCCAGAAAAGACAACGACGCATTGTCCCACATGGAATTAACAACAGGCAGACAATGTTCTTGTCTATAAGTCATCATCCGAAGTCTGAAAGGGCCCCCTTGCGCCCTCCTTGCTCCCTATCGAATGATTCTTGCTTCCTGATTATTATTATTATTATTATTATTATGAAGCAATGAATTCTGATTTCTGTTTATTTCTGATTATTATCGGATATTTCGACCGGGTTTGCTCATTTTGTCTAATGTCTGTGCCAATGTCGACCGATAAGCTTGAACTGGCTGCCCTGCAATATAAGCAATTTCAAGAAATAACAAATGTTACCGTTATACCCTTAAGATAAAACACGTAAACATGGCCTGAACTTTAAACGGAATTGTATACACAGTTCTAGAGTCGGTTACCCAAAACATACATAGGTACACCAGTATGTACATACATATGTATGTACGGCCAGTAAACAAGAAGTTTGTAGATTCAGAAGTTCACTTGCAGCCTTTCTTCTATTCTTGGATCATCATTAAAATCCCACTAAATTGGATAGGTATACTATACAATAAGCTTGTCCTGTCCGTCCGTATGGGAGTGGCTGGTCCATTGGTTTTCGCATTGGATATCTGGCTGATATTTTGCACCACCTAAAGCATAACTTTTCCTTGCATAGTTATTATTATTACTAATTGTTGAGGCGCGACAAATATGTATGTGTATGTGTGTTGTCTAGTGTAGTCGGGGCGGCATTGGCGTTGGCGTTTGGATTGTTCGTTCGGTCAAAGTCGTCATCGCATATGGTGATATCTACACTTGGAACACATAGCAAACGCATACCTACACACACACATGTGCATGCAGCTAGAATATTGGTCAATAGGTTAGGATGGACGGAGAGTGCATTGTAAATACCATACAATTGTGCATACATACATATGTACATACAAGTTACAGAAAACATAAGATTGCCTATATAAACAGTACCGTGTATAATAGCGTTGAGGGAGGCACCTGTGCCTCGACTTGAAACGTCAGATTTGATCTATCTGAAGATACTCGATACCCAACTTAATAAGCCTCATTATATATACATATAATATGTAAATATATGTCAATTGGAGTGATCGATTTGCAAGGGTATCAAATAGTTCGGCTGGTGACTACGATGTGTTGCTCCAACGTTTTGATGATGCTTCTGATTTGTGTGCTGCTGCCTACGCCGTTTGTTGATACTACTTCTGCTGCTGGTTCATCAATATCTGTATGATGTATTGTCTTTTCTTTTATATTGCGCCGACAACATCCAGCCAGTATTCAGCATTCAGCATTCAGCACTCAGCACTCAGCACTCAGACCCATAAAAAACTTGCTTCTGCTGCGGTTATGTTTTCGCATCTGTTCAACGAGCACAAAGGCAGCTCCATTTCCACTTCCACATTGTCTCTCCCCATCTTCATCTCCATCTCCATCTTCGGATTCGACTCCGACGTCGATTCCGATTCCGACTTGGGCGTGGAACCGAACATAAGATGCAGATTCGACTTGCCGCAATGAAAATTGAGATGCAGAGAGGAGAGGGTGAATCAGGCAGAGGAATAACAGATACATACATACATACATATGTATGCACATATGTATTTTTGAGCTTAATTGTAAGAATGACCGGCAGACAGGCGGGTCTCTGCTTAGCAGGCCAAAACTGTGCTCTCGAACTGATGCAACTCGAATTCTCTATGTTCTCTATTCTCTATGTACTCTATGTACTCCCTGTTGTACGCACATGACATCCGCCCTTTGTTGTTTCGTTTAGTTTTCGTATTTTTCCGTATTTCCGTATGCATTGATATCTGTTTTAATCATTTAAAAAGTGCAATTGAACTTTGTACTTTGCAAAACATTCCGCTCCTCTTATATCTTTATATTTACATATGTACATACACACATACATACATACATATCTGATGACGCAAGCATGAATCCATCCATTTATCCATTTAGTAGCCATTGAATGCATTTACTTGATTGGTTAATCCATATATACTATGCATGTACATAATTCTTTAAGAGTTAAAGTATTACTTGGCTCTGCCTGATGAACAATTTAAATAATATTTTATTTATAACTTATCGTTCGCTGCTTGAATTCCATATAAATTACAATTACAATGCGCAGCTTTTCTGTTAAATTTCAATTTATGTACAATGATGCCTTTGAACGCGCGGGGAAACTCAATTATCTTTTGTATGACATTTCCACTTATCACTAACGCAGACTGCAGCCCAGACCCAGACCCAACCAAACCCAACCCAACCCAACTCAGCCCAGCCCAGCCGAAACGCAACTCCACTTGGAGTTCTCCTCTCGAAAGTGTCACAAGAGCTGCTGGCTTGGTGGGAATATCGGGAAACTGGTTTCTCTGTGGGGCATGGGCATGGGCATGGGCATGGGCATGGGCATGGGCATGGGCATGGGCATGGCGGGGCATGGCAGCAGTAGCATCATCATCGAAATCCGTATCTCCGGAGACTTCTCTCATACGTAACAAACTGAGACAAAAAACTTACCCATACACAGGCATTTCTACGACACGTATATGTACATACATGTACATATGTGTATGTATGGTATGGCTTTTATGAAATTGTGATAAAATACAGTTACAGAGGCAAATCAAATGCGGCAAAAAACAAACAAAAAAATCTTTATAAGAAATACTCGGACATACATACCTACATATTTATTTTTTATGAATGAATGAAAAAAATAACAACCACAGACCAAGGCAAATAAACAACGTGAACAATAAAAAAAAATGATTCATCTAAAAAAATGACGATTTGTCGGTCAGTGAACGAACGATAGATATACGTAGATAGATATCCCAGAAGCTATGCATGGAAAATATATTAACAAAAGAAACTACAGATGGGAAATCATGCATGCATATGTACATATGTATTTAGCATCTTGTTTCGCGGAAATATACATACATATGTACATATGTATGCCGGCTGATGTGTTATTTCTATTTGGTTTATGTATGTATATTTTTATATGGTTTATTGATTATGGAAATTAGTCGACTAAAACCGAAAGGCTAAAGACGATTCGGCGCATGCGTAACACGATTTTGTAAGATGGTCCAACAAAAAGACCGCTATGGCGCTACGAATGTGGGCGATGTCTATCAGAAAACACGAAAAGCAAATAATCAAACGATAAAGTAAACATTAAACAACAATTACTCATTATTTTCCAGCGAGAAAGATTCATTCTGTAAGGTTCGCGTCGGTTCGCTACGGTTCGGTTCGGTTCGGCGTAGTGATAGTATTTCTTATCTCTGCAGACGAAAACACATGTTTCACATTCGGTAGTTGATTTTTTTCATACCATTTACAAGTAGGTTTACTGGGAACAATACAATCATACAAAATGCTATACGGAAACTCGTTTTCAAAAAGAGATTCTAGCACCCAGAGTTGAAGGTAAAGTGATTATCACTTTTTACCCACTATCGTCACTGCGAAGGGAAGGCTAAAGAAGCCGCAACATTGAATAGTAAAGATAATATCGATAAGATATGAATTTTCCATTTTGTTTCTTTTTTGGTTTTTTTTGGGGATAACTTTCTTGTTTACCTTAAAGAGTTCAATGGTTTGCAGACGGCATTGCTAGGGTTGTTCACATCATCATCATCATCATCGTCTTCTTATTATTGACTCCAGTCGATAAAGAAACTTTGGCCCTCCCTTGACGTTTAACGACCAATAAATCTATAATAGCATATGTACATACATACATATGAACTGCACAGGACGCGAGCGTCAAGTATGATTTTTATCATCATAAACAAACAAGTTCCGTTCTGATCCGACTGATTTTGAAAAATGATCGATCGATCGGTCAATTTGACCAAAATTGGACCTTAAGAATGTTATTCAAGGCTGACAGATGGATGCTCCACTGAGATTGTAACCTTGTAACTCTGACGATTCTGTTCAGTGGTCCATGGCTATACCAAATACTTAACAGAATCGAATGACTTCTGTTCTTTAATGTACATAGAGTTTATTTATGAATCTCTCAGAGGACCTCGTTTCTCACCTATCGGTGGATAGTATCATATCATAGATCTGAAATATTATAGTATTAGCAGTTCATTTTCAAACTGCTCAACACCCATTTTCATTTCTATCTCTGTCTATATCTCTATCTATCTCTATCTGTCTTTCTCTCGCAGTTCTCTCCATTTCATACGTGTAGTTTTCACTTTTTAAGAGGCAGCTCTCGGCAGAGAGTTGTCTGGAGATGGGGAGAAGAGTGGGGTGGGGTGGGGTGTACACGGTTGCTTTTAAAGCATTAATTGATTGACTTGGGGATGCTACTTTTTTTATTTTTAATTTTTTTTTTCTATCCTTTTCGTTGTTGGATGGTGGGTTCGTTTTGCTTGGCTTGGCTTGGCTTGGGTTGGCGCTGGCGCTGGCTCTAGCTCTAGCTCTGATTCGATGTGGCTACATCTGAGAGGCGGTTGTGTAATGTGGACGGACGCTTAGGAGGTTGCCAGTCGCAACCAGTTTTTCTTCGACCACGGAGCTTGAGCTACAGCTCCAGCTGAATAGCTAAAAGCTAACAGTTTGTTTCGAAAAATCAAAAGGCACGTCGAAATGAAAGTGTGAACAATGTGCGGCCAGACATCGGACTTGAGTCGACTCGAGTCGAGCACAGACTAGACTTTCTTTGGCTACGACGATTATTGTTATGATGATAATGATAATGATTATGATTATGACAGGTAGCTGTCGTTGAATAGTACTCACTGTATCCATCCAAAAGGATGAATCAGTCCACATTTGTAATGATAATAAATAATAATAAAACTCATGACTAACCAACTGTTGACAGCTCAGCTCTTAGCCCTCAGCTCAGCCCCGGCCTATGATAACTGCTATCTAGCAAATACGAATTTAAAATGTGTATCTTGTATCTTCCAGACTCTTCGGTTCTCTGCCAAAATACACACAACATCTTTTGGTTTTACTATTTGGGACATTCCGAGTGATAGCAAGCAATGCGGCCCATGCATCCACTGGGATGACCAGCGAGGCCCTGGGCGTCTCAGTCGCCCCCAGTTTCTTTCAGTCCTGCGTCAGCGACGGCAAGACCGCCCGCATGGAGGATGTCCTCAAGTTCAAGGTAAGTTACGGTAATTGCGTTGCAATCAGAACCGCCCTTACACTCTCTTACACTCGTCGTCAGGTTGCCACAAAGATCATGCAGAACATAATAGATAAGTTTGCCACACACGACATATTTGGGCGAGAGAACTATGAGTACTATGCCCGCGTCACGGGACGCATTCTGAAGGTGCAGGATGAGTGGATATGCAGCTTTCAGTACCCCCCACCGCCCCGTGGCAAGTTGGCCCAACAGAAATACGCATGTGAGTAACAGGAGCAGAGTGATTTTCAATGATTTGATCGACCAACTGAAGAGCTTGGAAATCGCTCTGCATTAATCATCAATATGGAATCAAATAATTAATATGTTCTTATCGCTTTCCCCCAACAGTACAGCACTCTCTGGAGGCGGAGAAGACCTGGCTGCAGTGCCAGTGCGAGCGTTGGGGCTTACGTGAGTACAATTTATATAATATATATATATATCTACGTATATACATAGATTTAGATAGATTATAGATAGATATTTACCTTTGCTTTGCTTCTGGAATACTACTCTACTCTACTCCACTCTATTCTATTCTACTCTTCCCCTTTCCCACACACACTATACATTGTACACTGTCCGCTTTAACTCCACCTTCTCCTCCCTCGGGTATGGTGATAAGCTCAACTAAGAGAGAGGCACGACAACCCCACATTCCACATCCCGCACCCCCATCTGTTACGCTTACTGCATGCATACTACGTATATTAGTTAGGCCCTCATTCGAAACCAAACCAAAGCAAACCAAACCAAAGAAAAAGATCAATCATCAATCCATTTGCTAACAACTTGAAATGCTGACCATTTAGTGGCCCAGGAGGAATCCCGCTCGACACCCGCTCTGCTGACCAGCTCCAGTTCGGCCCTGGAGAACAGCGTCCTCTCGCTGGGCGTCTCCCCAGAGCACTCGTTCATTGAGAGCTGCGCCCGTCTTTCCGTCTCGTTGGAGGGACCCGGAATCTTTGCCATGACCTCGTCCCCACTGCCAGCCAAGCGCCAGGGCAATGGCAACGGCAACGGCAATGGGAATGGCAATGCGAACGGAAATGCCACTGACTACGACTACGATGACTATGCCGACGATGATGAGGACAATGATGAATTGGACGGGGTTCATCCGGACTTTCCCGCCGAACTGGAACTGAGTTGCATTGAGAGAGCTCCTCCAATGAAAGAGCAGGCGCCGCACCAGCTGCGGGCCATCTATCGCCAGAAGCATCGTCAGGCCGCAAAAAACTACCATCAACAGCTGCAGGACGATGAGGACGACGATGACGAGGATGAGGACGAGATGACCGTTGTGAAACGTCGCTATCGCCAGAACAAGAAGAAGCCGGTGCCCAGCAGCAGCAGCAGTAGCCACCACCAAAGACGCCTCCGCACTGGAACCAAGAGCCTTGACGGCAGCGGCGAGCGACGCACTGCTGGATGCTCCACCTTGACTGCAGCTACAGCTGCAGCTGCAGCTGTGCCGGATGCCCCTGCCATTGCCGGGGGTAATCCAACGCCGCCCAAGCCAAAGCAGCGCACTTGCAGCCGCTGCAATCGCGGCATACGTCACAGCAGCTCCTGTAGCTCCAACTCGGCCGGGCCAGCCGGCGCCAATGCAGGAGCGACCTCGGGCACCGCAGGAGACAGCGCAGGTGGAAACAACGGCATGACCATGGAGGAGCTGAGGGCCGTCAACCGCTATGCGGAGAGCACCAAGAGCCTCTCGTATCTGCCACAGGTGAGGGACGAGTTCTTGCTGGGATCAAGGATTTCCGTTTAAGAACCCCCGTCGATCCGATATGACCGTAATATTAAACAAAAACAAAACAAAACAATATAAAAACCTTCCTAGATCATAGACCTAACCTTATGAAACTTTTGCTCGAATATCAAGTTTTGTTCTCCTTTTGCAGGAAGAACAAATAATCAAGAATACGATAGTCGAGAATAATCAATTAGTTTAGTTGAAAGGCTTTGATTTTATTTTGATTTTTTTCACTTATCTTATAGTTTTTTCTGTTTCTGTTTTTCTTTTGCCACATTTTGATTTAAAACTTTCTAATACTTGATTTTGTTGTAAACACTTTTATATAAAACCTATAACTATATGTATACACTTTCCATGTTCAATATTTCTTATTATTTTCCTTAAGTTAGAATTTTGTTTTTTTTTTTTTTGTTCTCATTCGTTTGCATTTTGCGAATTGGAAATGCATTTCCTACTATAAACTATAAACTTTATTTCTGACTAAGTATTTCGCTCTTCTAACTCTCAATCACTCTGCAAATTGGTCACAAATGTTGAATATTTTCCATGTATCTAGTTTTGGTATTGTTATCATAACCTAGATCACACACATTTTCCGCCTGCCAAGAACAACAATTACACACAACTACTTACGCAACAACAACAAATCAAACCACACACACACACAAACACACACATACACCCAACTTACACACATTCATTATTGTAAGCCATATATGAAATGCACTTAAAGCTTTTGAAAAGGTACAAGAAATGCATATACAACCAAGAGCAACATTAATTTTTCACACACAAAAACACAAAAACTCTGTAACACACAAAAATAAGTACATATAAACGTGTTTCAGTTTTCCGTTTTCTCATTTATAATACATATTCGATTTTCTCAATTCAATTCAATTCAATTCAATTTTTTTAATTAGAAACGAAAATTACAAAAATTACTTACAAAACTAAACAATACAAATGTGTAATTATCTCAAACGAAACATGAAATACAATACCATTTTATAAACCCATTTTACTTACATATGCCCAAAGACACACATACATATTTTCACTAAATAAAAAACGAGTGCTAAAACCTAAAACCAGCAAGATACAAAACTGAGTCTTTGTTGAAGGCGACCAATCGGGCTAAGACAATTATTGGCTGTAAGTTCTGTAAGCGACACCCGACTGTTGTATATAATGTTACAGGCTGTTCAGGGTTTGAGGATATGATGGGATTCAACAACAACTGTCTAGGGAGCATTTGAAAGAGCTACAGTTGCAGTTTTGTCATGAACATGAACACTTCAGAAGTATCAAATCAAAATGGGAACTAAACTTAAAAAGATATTTTTGTCAAGAATGCTGTGTACTATGTACTCTTTACCTAGGACCAAGTAAGGCAAAAGTAGCTGATGTAATAATTAAAACCGAGACACATAAACTAAGGATCCATGTATCCACAGCAGTAGCACAAATTGTATATTAGACGTCTTAAATATTGATTTTTTAGTGTTAATAATAATAAGGCGAGTTTGAAGACACACAAACAACCACTTAATAACATTAGTTGTAAATGTTTTGTTCTTACTTTAAGTTGACTCCAAATGTTTTTGTTATCTACACTATCTATTTAGTATTTGTATTTGTATTAATATTACGTTACGCTGCACGTATGTAGTTTCTGGATTTTGTTTTCCTGTCTATGTAGATTTAGTTGGACTGCTTTTTGTGGCGTCTCTAACATGGTTTTGATCCTGCGACATGCCTATACATACATAGTTTAATATTTAACCAAATTACATTTAGTTTCCAAGCAAAACATAACCAAAAATACGAATGTCATGCAACATCTACGAAACACGAGCCAACTTGTAATTATTCTTCGTTTTCCCGGATTTATCTATTAAGTGTTGCTTGAGCTTAAAATATCTCATATATTTGTTTCACCCAAAGATCAATGCAATCCCAGCGCTTATTGGCGGGTCTTTGTCTTTGTCCTGTGCCTGATTTAAACATTCAAACCTTAGGGGTAATCAATGCTAATTTTTATTCATCATTTTTATGTCTACCCCTTGTCTTGTCCCCCTTATGATTGCTTCTGTATGTATGTGTTTTTTATTATTATTTTTATATTGATAATCTTGCACTTATTTCCACTGCGCTGATTCTGCTATTTTTGATTTACATACATACATAAATTATATAATTTACATTTAAAATATTGTTCAAGTTCCTTTTAGTTTCCTAATACATTTTTGATTTTTTCTTAAACTTTTTTGGTTTTTGTTTTTAAAGTTATCTGTAGTTAAGTGAAAAAATGAATTCAGATAGTTAGAACAGAACATTCTTAATTGCCAATAACTCTAATGTGATCATTTTGAATCCCCCCCACGTCTTCCCCTACAACAACTATAACAACAACAACAACAACTGTACAACACAACAACAACAATTGAAAACCGAATCGAAATAACGTGTGAAAACAACAAAACTGAACCGAAAATGTTAGGTCCATGAACGCCAAACCGCTCGAATGCGCACTCGCTCCGAGTGGTTCCTGGGGCCTCGGGATGCGGTCGTCTCACTGCAGATGCCCGCGGATACGTGCAGTGACTGCTGCCTGGCCGCTGCCGCTGGTTACTTGGGTGGCGGCAGCACCCGAGACATGCGCCAGGCCCAGGCGGATGGGGACCGGAATCAGGCGGCACTGCTCTATCATTTCTATCGCAGGCAGCAGCAGGAGCATGAACCCCCACAGGAGCAGCTTTGGGGCGACATGATGGACACCGACGATAGCTACGGCCATCAGAGGGAGGAGCAGCAGCACCAGCACCAGCAACAACAACAACAACAACAACAACAACAACAACAACATATACATTCCAAAGGTCTTCTAAGGCCTCCTCAGCAGCATCTGCATCCGCATCTTCAACAGCAGCAGCCACGTCGCCTGCTGCTTGATGTCAATTCGGGTAGTTATAACGCTGGACTCACCAACACTAACAGCAGCGACCACCTGGCGATGCCCAGACACGCCTTCTCTCTACACGAACCGCTCAACCACTCATGCTACTACTCGACACAATGCTTGACCAGCAACACCACCACCAACCAACCTGCCACCGTTGCTGCGGTTGTTGTTGTGGCTGAGGAGGACAGCGACTGCGATTCGTTGGATGGGGGCCGGCTCCACACACTCCAGGCCCATGAGCTGCAGCAGCACAAGGAGCCGCGCCAGTCGCTGCTGCTGTTGCGCCACTCTACGCCCATGTCTATGCCACGACAGCTTCATCGTCAGCAGCGACAACGACAGCAGCAGCAGAGGCAGCAGCAGCGGCAGCGACTGGTCAGCAACAGCTCCTCGCTGTATCAATCCTTTGAGGTGGCCAACCCCACAATGCCCCTTACCGGGCGTAGTGTCAGTCGGCTGAGCAGCAGCAACAACAACAACAGCAGCAGCAGCAGCAACAGCAACAGCAATAATACGAGCAGTAACAACAACAACTTTGCCACAGTCATTTTCAATGTTTTAGATTTTTTGTTTTAAAAAAGAAGAGAGAAGAGGATAAGGAGAGAAGCAAGAATGGAATGTCTTGTGTTTTGTGGCTACCAATTGCATCCATTTCAATTTGAAGATAATGCGTTATGCTTATGACCATACTAATGCTACTATATGTACATTCACGCATACATCAATTCATACATACATACATAAACGATTCAGATATCGGAAAACTAATTTATTTACATACCTACATACATACATGTATTTGTTGTCTGTTAGTTGAAGGGAAGTTTGAAATGCTACGGCGATGCAGTCCATGTGGAGTAGAAAGTTTATTCGAATGGAAGCCTCTAAGAATTGGGCTTGTCTTCTATATAAACCGATTCCCCCCGTACATGTTAAGCAATTTCCCCGTTGCAAGCAACCATTTTCTAGTATTGAATAACATTTACTTGCAACCGTATTACTTAATTTTGTAATTTATTATTTAAATATTGGTCTTAATTTATAGTTACTTAATGTTCTATTTACATAAATATTTTTTTGTAATGTTTTAAGGCGTTTCTTTGTCTGTGTATGTAGCGATCACTTCCATTATTTTTGGTTTTTTGTGTGTGTTGCTTTGTTTAATAATAATAATAATAATAAATCAAATTATTTATTTATACTGTGTATACCAAAAACAGAAATGTTGAAAGCTTTTTGTGTTGTTTTCAATGTGGCACACTTTCAAACATACCCACACATACATACATACATATATACCTGCGCAAGCATATACATTACGTATATAGAAATTGTAATTTTTGTGGTTGCTTTAAAATTTTTTTTAAATCTTGTTTTGTGTACTAACCAAGTTTTGTGTCTCTTCGCTTGTTCTCGGATGTTTTGTTGAAATATGTATGTTCAATCTTCGTTTCTGTGTTGTTTTCGGATCGCCCCCAAACATAACCAACCAACCAAACAAACAAACCAGCAATCACGGCAGCAGCAATCAATCATTATGACGGCAACTAGCATTGCAACCGCCACAAGAACAATCGCTACAAGCAACAATCTTTTATTTTCGCTGAATCGATGAAACAATACCGAATACTGATCAATAAATATTATTTTCCTCTCTTCTCTGTCCCTGCTCTGCTCTGCTCTGCTCTAACTCGATCAGTTGGCAACATCCGTTTGAGTAACAGCGCCGAGTCCATACAGTATGCCTCCCGTCGTCCCCATGCCACCAACGTGAACTCCAGTCTCAGCAGCCAGCACAATCCCACACGGCGCCTGCTCATCAATGTGCCGCGCCAGTACCGGTCTTCGCTGCGGCGGAACAAAGAGAAGCAGATCGGCGGCAATAGTCAGAGCAACAGTAGCAATAGCCTGGGCAGTGATCAGTTGACCGCCGTAACTGGACCAGGTATAGGGACATCGGCCAGTGTCAATCAGGCACTGAACAGGCCGCTTCTGATGGTGGGTCTTTTGCCGGCTGCTGAGCAGCCGCCGTCGGTGCGGAATTCCATAGCAGAGTGTGGCGGCAGGATGGACACACTGGAGCACCAGCTGGGTGTCGAGTGCAGCACTACACTGAGCTTCAAACCACCTCGGCTGTAACAGGAACAGGAACAGCAACAGCAACATGATAAGAATCGGCAAGAGGATTAGGACAACGACACCGACACCGATACCGATACCGAAACCGACACCTCATCCCTTCAACAGCTACAACTAGGTTTAGGTCTAACGATTTTAAATTGAAACTTTACATTAGAAAATACAAAATTTTTTTTATATATGTATATGTATGTATGTATGCAGATGTATGCATGTTTCTATACTTCCAACTTAAACACATATGTACATGCATACATCTGCTATATTAGATAATGATAATTATAATTATATATTTATTGTGTATGCAAGAAAAGGCTGATTTTCTTTAGTTAAACAAACCAACAAAAAAAAAACTGGAAGCAAAACCAATATCTATAACTGAAAACTAACAATACATTGCAAAAAATTGCCAAATTTTAGTCAACGTTCATATTGTTTGTTCATTGATTTTGATTCGATTTTGATATAATTTTTGTTTTACGTACAAAAAAGAAAGAAAGAAGAAACTCACTGAAACTCTGAATCATTGTCAAACGAATACTTTTCACCTAATCGCAAACCGAAGCAACGACGCAACAAGCATGTCTAAACTACTCTCGTATATATCATCTGAACAATCGAGCCAGTC
This sequence comes from Drosophila azteca, assembly GCA_005876895.1. Taxonomy (NCBI): domain Eukaryota; kingdom Metazoa; phylum Arthropoda; class Insecta; order Diptera; family Drosophilidae; genus Drosophila; species Drosophila azteca. The sequence continues at coordinate 3,363,069 of VCKU01000014.1, read as the reverse complement.
GATGTCGTCACTGGCTCTCCTACCTGAATATAATTCCAACAAAATGTTTATGTCTAAGCTAATCAAATCGAATTAAATCAATTGAAACAAGCTCTTCAAACGCAATCAAAAGCCACACTACAGATTTACATACATTTTTGATACGGATAAGTGAGATAAAGCAGATCAAACCAATCGAATATATATATATTTTACCTCTATACTAATAATAATTGAAAGGATTGTAACAACATATGCTAGCATTTAAATCTGAAATCTGAAAGAGCGTTTTCAAATTATACTTGTAACTGATCAATGAGAATAATGTGTAATGCCAATATTTAAACTTTGTCATCGTTTATATATTGCTATGTACATATATAAACATACATATAGATATGTAGGTGACTGTCTGTATGTCCAAGAGATATGCAATACATTTATGTACATACATGCATAAGTATTATACGATTTGATGACACTGCTCCACCGCGGTCAATCAAAACTCCCAACTGATAGATACAACAACAACCACAGCCAAGATAATTAATTCCATGCTGTATCATAGAACTCAGCGAATCCTCTACGACTAGTAATAGTTATAGATCAAATCCAACTATGCGGTTCATGGCAGGTCGGCCTGGACTGGACTGCTCATACATACCTATATAAAAATTCCACTTTCCCTCTATACTAGCTTGAAGAACTTTTCAAACACAATGAAAAATTCTTTATAATGTTAAACAAAGAGGTGTACAACATTTTCCTCGCTGTGTTTTTTTGGCCACTTTGTCTGTGTTGATCTGAATTTATGTAGACTAATTGTTGGTTCAAGAAACGGAAAATTAAAAAATAATTTCTTTGGCCTCTTCATACATAGTATGAAACGTTCCATTATATTTATATGTACAATATAAACATAGAGCGCTAAACATTGCCGAAAACAAAGAAAGAAAGTAATGAGAAATCAAAAAAACACCAATTTGTTGATTAGCTACAAAAAAAAAACAAAAACAACAACAAAAACAACCTATTGTATGATATCCACATAATTTTTATTGCTGTGTATGGTAGGCTATAAGCTATAAAATATACAATCTATGTGTATGTGGATGTATAAATCTTACAGAGTACGAATTGGAGTGAAGTACATTCATTAGCCACTAAATATTATTATTAAATATGTATTATATTAATTGTATTGTTAATGATAGGAGGGATACAGATATACATATATGCTACGTAAGTGTACAGGATCTGCTCCATAAAATTTCAATCTGAAAAGATTCGAATAGATTTCTCAAATATTTTTTATATAGGTATATTTTTTTTCTTTTTTCTATTTTGATTTCGTGAAAGTTGCACCTAATATCCCGTACACAAAAAAGAAAGAGAAAAGAATCATACATATAATGTAACTAATTATTGAATGGGACAAAATAAACATTTGAATTGCATACAACTTGCGGGCGCGTCTTGCTTAAGTTCTCTCCTAAATGCTATGTATACTTAAGAACACATATTTGGTTATTTTGATTTGGTTAGATCTCTTAGCTGTATAGAGCCCTATCCACTATGATTCCGTGTTCGATGAGAAAACTTTCGACGTCGGAGGCAAAAAAGTCGTCGCTCAGATCATCGGTTAAGCGCACAAAGTTTCCGACTACCGCCTGGGCTTTGTAAACCAGCAGGGCCGGAAGTCCCTTTGTGCGGAAGTCCCTGCTCATTCCGGCCACAGAGCTACATATTTTGGCAAACTTAATGGACGGATAATCGCTGGCCAAGCTATCAAGGCACTTGTTAAGCGTACTGCAGGCCGCCAGGCTCTTCTCATAGATGTGTATGATGATTGTCGTGTGCTTGTTCTCCTGCTCCACGCAGGCCAGAAACTCCCCGTGGGTGCTCAGTTGCTGCACCTTTCCGAACTGTTGATTGTGTCCCGTTTGACGGAGCATTTCGGCCATTCGTTGCTTCTGGTACTGTTGCAAGAAGTCCTCGCTCATCAGCTCCGACAGTTCGTCGTCCAATTCCTCCTGGCGCTTACGCTCCTCATCTTCAGCGGCCGTGGCCGTAGTCATGGTCAGTTTTTTGGCCAGGGCCAGACGTTGACGTTCCGTTTCATCACGACGCTCAGCTTCCAGTTGCTTGAAACGCTGCCAGTCCTTGACAACACCCTTGGGTCCAGTATTGGTGGATCCTTGCTGACGAAAGCCCCCCGCAGGCGCTGCATCAGGATCCGTGTTAATAGTCAGGCCTCCGGCGGCTCCTTTCCTGCCTGCTTCTTTCTCATCATTGCCATCCTGGTCATTGTCTTCGCCCTCGCTGCTGCTGCAATAGTACTCCAGCTTCTCTCCTAATAGTTTATCCTCCAAAGTGGCCATGGCTTAAAATTTGTGATTTTAATTTAATTAGAAAACTTATAGGGATGATAAAACAAATATTTTGTTATATTTTCTGAACCAGATGGTTCAAATGAACCGATAACGATTTATGTGTAGAAAGTTTTTTATCCATACACTGTATATAGATGTATCAGTTCATACAGAGAAAACGTACCAAAGAATTTGCTACGCCAGCTCCCAGAGGTACTCGGCACTGGTAGATGTCGCGTTCGGCTCGCGTCACGTCGAGAGCAAAATCAGCAGTGCATGTGCACACAATCATATATTGTGAGAAAATATTATGTGTGAGAACCGGCTTACACGAACACAAATGCGTTACATATATCAAGTAACAAAACATGTTGCACGAACCAGTTCACCCCTTATTAATGCTCGCTTGTACTAGTTCCCTGGTTCGAAGTTGTGACGATACATCGATACCAAGCAACTTGCAATTTCCGACCGTTAAATTTAATATTTTATTTTATGCGTTTTGCGAATTACACTAAAGATTTTGGCCAATTTGTCTGGCACTTTGAATTGGTGCATTATCTGCTCCATACTGTTGAAGTCCGCCTTTTCCAATTCGTCGCATGAATCGTCCGATCCTGAATCATCGGCCAGCACCAATCGTTCAGCAAACGATACAATGCCGCACCAGGCACGAAAGTCCAAGTTAACGTTCCCTTTCTGCTCACTCCCATACCCCAGCATATCTAGAGTATTACGTACATTTTGCTCTGTGCCGTGAAACTCTAGAACATCCTCAAGAGCTTGGGGCAAGCTCTGCCACAGAAGTGTGCGCTCCTTGTACCTATATTCCGGCAGAGCCAGCTCATCCATGCCCATGGCGGGCAGGTCCGGCTCCGGCTCTTCGCAACGGCTCAAATATTTAAGAAAGACGCGCTTGTAGAGCTGCTTGCGCTGCTGAGAGACCCACACATATTTGCTCAAGTATTCCCATGGGGTCATCGCTGGGAAAGACTCAAGTTAGATGGAGTCGGGTTCAAAGTTATCTCTAACACCGACCGTTTATCATGGACAGATCCATGGGCACATCAAACCTTGTAGCTGATTTGGAGAACTTGCGCGGCATCTTAGACGTACTTTCAGCGGAGTGATTATCCTCAGTGGCCGCCTTTGGAACAATCTTGTGTTTGGGAGGCATATACTTGATGGCTTCTCTTAGAGCACGATTGAGCTACATATATTAAAAATAAAGAGATGATGTGTATTATATGTACGAGTATTGATGTACCATGCATACATATCTGCCAAATGTGTTCTCTATCAAATCGACATCCAAATCGGTTTTCAGGGCCTGAAAGGCTTCGTCTGTAAGAAAACTTCCCTTCAAGAGGATCGGCTCGCGTTCACTCTCTCGCTTATCCTTGGGCAGCAGACTGGCCGAATTGGGTATCAGACTTGGTCTAGTGCTGGGATTGAGTGAGTCTGGCCCCAGGGCGGCTACTTGTGTCTCCGGATCCTCGCTCAAGTGAAATGTGGTGGTGGCTAAGGCGAAGTCATTTCACTCTATGGATTTCCCCACTGGATACAATACATACCCTGAGTTGGCTTTAACTTTTTCCGCTTTTTGCCCCTGCGCACATCATCGTCGCTCAATTCGTGTTCATTGATGCAGATCTTGGGCTCGCCCTCCAGCCCACCGATGGGATCCACACCTGGTGGCAGATTGGCAGTGGCCAGAGATGACTTGGGTCGCTGCTCATTGGACTGCTGTCTCCTGGGCTTCTTGTCCTCATTGGCATTGGCCCCGGCACTCTTGGGCTTTTTATCCTCCTCCAGGCCGCTCTGGGTGAGCTCCGAGCTGGGCTTCCAGTAGAGCGTCTCCTGGGAGTGCGTTCGTCTCAGATCCAAAATGATCTTTTTTCTCTTGATATTCTCGTGCTTGCCCCATTCGGGAGTGATGCAACGGCGGTAAAAGGAGCCAGCACTGGTCCTTGTGTGAATACTGGTCACCGTCGGAGTTGGCGTCATAGGACGGGAATCCGTCTCTGCATAGCGACGGAATAGATCTTCGGGTATGTTGTCCGTTTCATGTGACTCCATCCGGTCTTGATCAGACACTTTCCCTGGCTTATCCTTGCCACACTGCGGATTTTTCCCTTCGATGGCCAGAGATGTTTTCAACTGATGTATGACATCCTTTACGCCGGAGGGCGCTGGATGGTTGCACAGCACGGAGCAGCCCTTGGCAAACGGATTGAACAGTCCGCCGAAGGGACGCAGCGAAAGTGGCATCGGAATCGCCTCAAATCGAAGCATCCGCGAATCATCAGCATGATAATTCTTACGTTGCTAAAAATAGTCGCTGCAGGTATTGCTGATAGTTTTTCTGAATTTTCTTACCCTTTTTATAAATTTTACATGTCTCTTGGGCGTCGGAACGAGACCCGTTCGTGTTGTACCGCTCATCCTTGCCAATCAACAGACTTTGAAACTGTTGGAAAAGTGGAAAAAGAGCAAAGAACTGGCGTCCATAAACAAAGTGTTTGGTTACCATGACAGTACGGTCTACGGTCTACGGTTTGCAGGGACATCAATCAGTCTATTTGTTCGTTATTGATTGATTTCCATTTCTGAGACATTTAAATATGTACCAGCCTGCAAATGAACAAGGATATTCATGCCGATCAGAGCATGATCCATCAATGGTAAAAGTCAACAGCGATCGTTCATAAAATAGGGCATTTCTTTTATTGTTTCTATGGCTTAGGTCTAAGAACAGTGGATACGTGTAACGGATACATTTGAGTACGGAATATGAACAAAAAAAAACAAAAAAAATATATCTGACAAGTGTTTAGATGCCAATACTCAATACAACGAGCCGCGATGATGCAAATGGCGCAAGCGATGATCCAGCAGCTGGCGCTCGTTCGACAGCGACAGGGTGGAGGAGGAGCGGTGCAAGGCAGGCAATATTTGGGGAGCGCCATCGCGTCCATGTCCAGATGCCACGGTAACAGTGGCTTCGATGGGTGCCACACCCACTCCCACACCCACTCCCGCCGTATTTCCCACCGCGCGGGAACGCAGCAAATTGTTCCGCAAGGCGGCACCTGAGCGCGTCGATTGACGTCTTACGGAATTATTGAATGAGATCTGCAGCGAGAGACGCTTCTGTGAGAGCGAGGCCAGGTGGTCTGGTGACAGTTCGATGACCTGGGGAACAGCAGCTGCCGCCAAGGCCATGGCGGCCGCTGTGGCAGCACTGTAGCTGGGCAGCGTTGAGGTGGGCGAGGCATTGCCACAGTTGCAGGTGACCGAGCTCAGCGAAATGTTGTCCACACTGCCATCGCCGTTGGCGTTCGTCTCCACCAGGCTGTATCCCACGGCCTGCTCCTTGCCGACTCCGCCGACGCCACCGCCGACGCTGCCGCCATTGTCGTTGCACTCGAATATCTTGATGATGGGCACCACAGACGGAGTGAGTAGAATCCCAGCCTTCCGGAATTCCTCCAAAGCATCGTCGTAGGTGGGCAGGCCGGAGACTATGGTGTAGGAGGGTAGCGATTCGGCCTCATAGTCGGGCGGACACCGGCGACAGATTTCAATTGTGGGGTCACTGTGATTGGCACGGTCTGAAATATACAGAGAACGAGAACACAAATCGTGGGCATGTTTAAATCTCTGCTATTCTTTAGATTCTCTCTATCTTTAATCAACAAATGAACAATCACAAATATCAAATCACTTTTGTAAAAACCCTCAAGCCTTTGGTCAGTCATCCCTAAGATACATACATACATACTATGTACATACATAGGTTTTAGCTGGGGGGTTGTTGAGCCATAGGAAATGCTTGTTTCTTTAAAAGCTTCACTGCGACTATGTTACGAGTGCAACCCCAACCCCAACCCTTAAAGGAAGGGTAAATGGACGGTGTTTTTTTTTGTCCGGATGGGAGTTAAAGAAGGTGAGTCAGCAGCACCCAGCAAATCCCAGTCGGGTCGTCTGCAGTGATGGAGTGGAGGCAACTGTTGATGCGGCAAGCCTTTCCGGTGGCATAGTACAAGATTTTGAAGATAAGCCGCATGCTGGGTGGCTTGAACAAACACGTTGAAAATGGCACACGTTTCGTTTCACACTCGCTTCTTCTGTGAGGCGTGGTGGTGGGGTGTGGTGGGGTGGGGTGGCGCTTAAAGCCTGCCTGCGGGTCCCTGGCAGTCCTCACGGTGCGGACAGGCATTTTCACACCCACATGAACCCACGGACGTTCACGTTCACATTTTAAGCAACGTTTTGTAAGCTAACGAAATTAAATTGATGATGCACAAGGAGGCGGACGGAATGAAAATGAAATCACATTTGATGTCAGGTTGGGTTTGGGGTTGGGCTTGGGCTTGGTCTGGCACTGGCACTGGGGCGGGTGGAGTTGTAGTTGGAAGCTTTCTCCCCCCTGTGACAACAGCTCAACATTTAAGCTTTTCTGTTTTGTAATTTTCAATTGACTTGAGATAATTATGGGCCAGCTTACATTGAGCTTAAGGGCGGCTGCTGCTCTCGAGGGACTCTCGTGGGAGTCGATTTAAATCTGCTGTACAATGATGAGAGTTTTTCGGGGGCTGTTTGATATGTAAAATCCATGCTACTGATGGCCACCTCCATTCACCAGTATGGGTGTATCTTCACAGCCACCAAAATATGGCCAATGCCCAATGAAGTACAAACTTTTCGGGACAACTTTAAGTTGTTTAACGCAAAACGCGTTTGGTTTGACTTGTCCTGCGGCTGCTGCGGCTGGGGCTGGGGGTGGGCCGCTAACTACTTGACTTGATGAACTGCCAGGACATATTCGTAAGCCCAGGGACATGGACACACTCGGCACTTGGCATTCGATTCCCCAAGCGGAGCTTGGCACAACAATAAAATGAAGTGCATCGTATAAGAAGGGCGTGGGGTGGGGTGGGGAGGGTAGGGAAGTAAGCGGGGTGGAAAGAAAATAAACAAGGCGCAAAGTGGAAGTGTAAGTGCGTCGTGCATAAAACATTCGCCGCAAGCCATAAGCCAAAAACAAAATGGACACCAAATTTTCCACTAGTCAATATACTAAAGGTCGTGCGGATGCCACACAGCCCACACGCAGCGCACACCACACAGCCACAACACGAGAGGAGAGGCATAAGCATAAGCCAAGACGGGCCAGAGAGATATTTGGGCGTTCGCCATAACAACAAAACAACAAAACAACAGAACAACAGAGCAACAACAAAAAGTTAAACACACTTTATGTTGGGGCTACATCTTAGTGGGCTTGCTGGCTGGCTGTGGAGCTGGCTGGGGAGAGGGGTTTTGCGATGGGAGCACGTTGTGCGTTTTGTGGATTTGTGCCCCAACCCCCCCTAACATCACCGCCCCCCTCCCTGCCTCATCTCTTACCAACCAAAAGAAGGAAGAGCTCAGGCAACGAAAAGTGACGTGCCCAGGCCAGGCCAGGCCGATGGTAATGGTGACAAGCCTGCCAGACAAGAAAAAAGAAAGAAGGAAAAAAATAAAAAGAAAATACGGGAGCAACCAAACGCTCTTTTTTTGGCTGGATGGATGCGAAGCGAGAGCCTGGTGGTTCTATGGCTTGCCAGGCACGTAAGCAGTTTATCCTCGCACCAACAACAACACCAACAAAACCAAAAAAAAAAGGGGGGAAAAAAAACGTCAGCCAGCCCACAATTTTGGATGCTGGGAGCTATCGTCGTTCGTTGGTTCGTTGTCCTTGGGGTTGGTAAACACGGCACCAAATTGCCGTTTAAATTTCTCCTCAATGTCTACGCTGGGGGCAAAGCGGCCTTGAAACATTATTGTGACTGGTACATTTGCCTGCTGGGCGAGAGAAGGGTGGTCCAGGCTCAGGCCCAGGACAAGGACCAGGACAAGGCCCAGGCCCCAACTTTATATTTGAAGTTGTGGCTGAAAGACATTGCCAGGGGAATCGTCAAGACAGGCGTTAAATGCTACCTATGCCTCCCATTGGACTCGGGTCCGAACCATGTCAAGGGGGGTTTCGGTTACTTTGGTAACTTATGGGTGGGTCTGTCTGGCTGGGTGCTTTTCCTGTGGCTCTGGCTGTGGCTCTGCTCACCTGTTCACCTGCTCACCTGCTCTTTGTTTAACTGATTAAACTCTTGCTCGAGCGAACATGCAAGTACATTTTCAGTTTTTAGCCGTAACCGTGTGGGGCATGGGGGACGGAGAAAACATTTTTTGTTGGCCTCATCCCGAACTAAACGCATGTCAAAATTGTAACGTTTTTTTGTGCTTTTGTTTTAGCTGTAGGCAAGAAAAATGATGTTGGCCAGGATATGGGCAAGATCTGCGTAGGGGATGCCAGACGAATCCAGCGAATCCCCCATCATCTACAACTGCAGAGTATTAAAACTACGAGCAACTGCTAAATTATTAGCAAGACAACCCATCCATCTCACCGGGAAGCTCTATCTTCTTGTGGGCCTTCCTGCGCACACGAAAACCGAAATGAAGAAAAATTGGGGCATGTCAGTAAGAGGCAAAACAACAATAAAAAGGAAAAACACCGACATGAAGACGTCTTCCGCAGAAGTAAACGAAACACGCGCCAGAAGCATCCAACATCCAGCATCCCACAGCCAAGCCAACAAAGACCAGACCCAACCGGACCGAACCAGACCCAAGAAGTAATAAGTGTGTCTATTTGTTTGCAAATATTTCATTTCCTTTGCCTTCCCGTGGCAACCTCCCCAGCCACCCCAGCAAAAGGCGTATCTGGTGACAAGGACAGAGCTGGACAACGATGAAATCTCACGAATTTCACATTTCCTTTCAAAACTAAATAATATATGTACCTACATATATAAATTTTAACGCACATGATTATGTTTGTTGGAGAGAAAACTTTTCCACGATCTATATGTACATTTGTATGTATGTATTTACAGTCTCTTTCGTTGAACTTGCTCAAAGTTCAAACTAATACATTAAATGCAAACAGCGTGCGTAAACAAATCAAACAGAAAAAAAAGAGTAATTTATAAAATGCATGGCGGCGCACATGGTTCCTTGCCTCCAAAGTGTTGAATGTTATTAAAAACAGTATAAACAACTTCCCTTCCCTTCCTAGTGGGCTGCTCTGTTGTGGGTCGCGGCCGCGTCGCCGCTGGCTGTTCGTTGGTAGGTACTAGGCGTTCCGTTCCGTTCCAACAAAAAGCAACGTAAAACCACAAAGTACCACTTTTCCTTGCCTATGGGCGGTGTGGAGCAGATGCCATGCCGCAATTTTCAAATTGACTTTTGCACATGTTGCCGCCGTAACGAAAATGTGCGCCAACAATAGCACAGCATAGCATACATATGTGTGTATATATGTATGTATGTGTATGTATGTACATATACTCGTACATACGAAAGTAGTGCCAAAAGAGGGCGAAATAATAAGAAAATGCATTGGCAGCAAAAGGCAGCTAAAAACGTGCCAATTGAGCGCGTGAGAAGCATGAACAAATATTTGATGTTGTCAAAAAAAAAAAAACCAAAAAAACGTGGGTCAATATCGAAATATCCATCAAAACGACATTAGTGGGCGCCATCTGCGCTCTATATTGACTTTGAATTTGGTTTTTAAATTCCAACCGTCTTTGCAGCAATATTCAAAAAAAAGCAGAGGTGGAGAAACATCGTTATTTAAAGACATCGCTTGTATTACTATCGATGTTTTCCTCAGTGTTCCTCCACCACAAAGTGAACAGGGTTGCAAAACGAACAGCGATCAAGCGGACGCACACCAATACACGCACACAGCCATATTTTTCTGCACACAACGCCAAGGGTAGGTATGTATTAATACAAAGCGCGCTCAAAGAACAAAAGAGAACGAATACAGAGAGACAGCGAGAGAGAGCGCAAGAGCAACATTGAAAAAAATCTGCTGTCAGCGGCGTCGGTGGATTTATTTGGCTCGCAATGCTGCGCCGCAGTTTTTGTTGTTAATTTGTACTCAACACTCTACTTAATTTTTAAAAGAAAAGCAAGTTCAAAGAAATACAAACTGGGTAGTGAGTGATTAAATTGTTAAAAATGGCCAATGTTCCGGTGTCGCTGCCGTCTGTGCTGAAAACAGCAAAAAAAACAAATGGAGACTCCGTCGCGGTGGCTGCGTCGTCGACTGCGGCGGCAGCGTTGGGTGACAACGAAGACTCGGAAGAGTCTGAATTGGAGGAAGATGACGATTTACTTGATGATCCCGACGATGTAGTTCTGCAAATTGACAGCGAGGACGAGGCCGAATTGGAGGCCCAGCGCATACGCTTGGATGATATGAAAGCCGCCGCTGCCGCAGCGGCAGCAGAGACAGCCGCAACAACAACAAAGTCGCAGGTCAGTAACGGTAATAAGCAAAATCAGCACCAGCAGCAGCAAGAACAAGAGCAGCAGCAGACAAATGACAAAGCAGCGTCCCGAAAACCTCGTGGACGTCCTCCTGGAGCGGGCAACAAAAACAAACAGAAAACACCGGGTGGTAGAAGCTCGAGCAGCTCCCAGGCCTCCACACCGTCATCGCTTGTCGCCGCCCAGGTTTTGGCAGATGAAAAGTGGCATCGCTTTTACTACAAATGTGCTCGTTGCTGCAACCACTACGGCGACGGAATGTCGCTCTCCCGGCACTTCCAGAAAGAGCACTCAGAGCAGGACTTCCATCAGGCCAAGCGCAAGCGTGGCAGAAGCAAAGCTTCCCCTAGCGGAATGGAGTCAACGCCTCCTCTTGATCTATCCACCTTGAATGAAGGCTATTTGAAGCCTTGTGCCCAGCTGCTGATACAAGGGGAAGCCCTGTTGCAGCTTTGCCTGGCCTGCAACTCCCAGTTTGTGGATGTTAAACACTTTCAGCAGCATCTGAGCGAGCAGCATGGCTTCTTCAAGTTGCTCGTGCCTAAGGAGGAACCCAATGAGTTGCCAGCCACAGCTATGGTGACCATACCTGCTGCTCTAGCCGTGAGCAAGTCCAGTCAGCAGCTTCAGCTGCCCATTCCAGCACCAGACACCCCACCGCCCGAACAGGATGGCAAGGAACCATCGACGACTGGGTCGGGCAACGATAAAGATGATCTCGATATGATAAACGCTATGGTGGCCAAAATGGCAGCCGAGATGGCCAAGCCAAACTGCGCTCCCAAGGTCAATAAAATGATTATTAAGCTGCCAGTTGTGGCCAAGCGGGGCAAGAAATGTAAGGATCGGGAAATTGAAAATCCTAAACAAAAGGAAGCAGAGCAGGAAGCCCCAGCAAACGTGGAGAAACCTGAAAAGAAGAATCAGCAGAAACCAGACCAAGCTGTGCCAGAGACGGTGCAGCGCCCAGAGGTGAGTTTGCAACTAGGAATACAAGCAATTAAAATTCTCATTCTTTTTTCTTATTGTTCGTTCAGGAGTCCAATAACCCAGCCAAGCGAAAGCGTGCTTGCAAACAATTATCACCATCGCCTTTGGACACAGAGAAAGACATTAAAACAGAGACGGAGCCAAGTGAGCGACGCATGCGCAAGACTCGAAACTTTGTTGACTATGTGATGGATGTGAAGGATGAGGATGAGGAAGACGAAGCCGAAGCCGAAGAGGAGACTGATGCCACAGATTCGCCGCCCAGCAGCTCGAGCGATGAGAGCTTGGCTTCGATTAAACGAGAGTCAATAGAGGAGTCTCAGAGCACTAGTCGACCCATACACACCTGCAACTTTTGCGGCAAGACCTTCCAGCGCTTCTCACGCATGCAAGATCATCTGCGAATCCACACGGGAGAGAAACCCTTCACTTGTAGTCATTGCGGAAAAGCTTTTCGTTTGAAGATGCGTCTCGCAGAGCATAAGCTGCGTCACCGCACTGAGAAGGCCTATCAATGCGAGATCTGTTCCTTGCCCTTGGCCACCAAGCAAGATCTATCGCTGCATATGCGTCATCATAAGAACGACAGGCGCTACAAGTGCGACAAATGTGAGAAAGGTTTTGTGCGAAGCTCCGATTTGGCCATTCATGTAAGAATTCACACCGGGGAAAAACCGTACGCTTGTGACCTGTGCGGCAAGGCATTCCGAGCTCGTCAGAATCTTGTAGTTCACCGACGTACTCATTTAGGCGACAAGCCGATACAGTGTGAGCTCTGCGATAAACGTTTCGCCAGGAAGATTGACATGCGAGTGCACATGCGCAAGCATACAGGTGAGTCGACTATAACATTAGACATTTACTCGGAACTGAACATGGTTTTTTATAGGCGAGAAACCCTTCAACTGCGAGTCTTGTCAGCGCGGCTACTCCTCCCGTGTGAACTTGCAGCGTCATCAAGAGCGCGAGCATGGCAAAGGCGCGCAGAAGCCGGAACGTACAAAGACGGGACGAGGAAAAGAGGCCAAGCCCGTGGAGGAAAAAGAATCCATCCCAGAGAAAGAGGCAGAATCTAAGACAGAGCAAGAAACAGAACCCAAAGACAAAGCTACTTTGCGCCGTCCGCGTCGTGAAAAGTTACAGCAAAAGATCGCTGCTCAGGAAAAGCTTCTGAACGATCTGAAGCGCAGCCTACGGTCCCTGCCGGACATACCCGAAGAGTCTTCCGCAGGGAAGAAAGAATTGGACATTGCTAAATTTCCAGCCGATGCCGGGGCTGGTTGTGTCGTCCCCCCCGCTCCCGCTCAGGTCTCGGTCACAGTGTCCATGCAAGTGGAGCCAGCAGCTAATGCAGAAGACGATGAGATCACGCCGGAGAAAGAGAACGCTTTGTCCAGTGGCTCTCCGGTCGATGGCAAATCCAAGACGAATCGAAAGATTACGAGTTACTTTACTGTCGTTGGTCAGCAGGCAGAGACGAACAACCTAAAGACTTAAGATCAGGATCAGCTACTCTTACTCATTACTTTAAGATGCCACTGTACTTGGAAATTTCGGATAAGTTTCCACAGCGTAGCGTACACCTCGCAACTTGTATTTTTTGGATTTGCAATGCAATTTGCAGCAGGGATTAAGTATTCTTTTCATACCAATTATGTATAACTATTCAAGTGATGTGAATTATTATAGTTTCGACGGTTTAAAGGAAGAGAAAGAGAAAGAAATCTAACAAGCACATATTCGAAGTTGTGAAGTAACATATAATCCTCGAGAACAAGAAAAGACTACTTTTAAAAAGAATAATGATATTTGATATGAAAAACAAGCAAGAGACTGCAGAGTATATACATTTTATACATACATACAACTATATTTACATAGACGGAGCAACTTTTGTGAACAAACATTACATTTAAAATATCAATAGATTATTGTATAAGGCGAGTAATCACGAAATATGTTCGCGAACTCTCAAAGAAACCAGAGTAGCTCTAATCAACTTTGACTGTAAATAACTGAAATACCACGAAAATCATCTTCAGACACCACCTTCTCAATGAAGAGCAACCATTTCTTTCAAACTTATCGAGTTACTCTATCAACTGAATACTATGTACACATATACATATGTATATGTATAATCAAATGCGAACATTCTCTCATTATTATTTACTCACATTACTGCACTTTTCGGCCGAACAAATGGAAAAATTCATTACACAAGTCATTGAACATTCAATTTCAATTAAATATACTCATATTCCAAAACAAATATATTATTTAAATGTAAACATATTCATTTTTAAACTTAAGCAACCATTCGGGGGAACACTCTTTGCCCCGAACAACCCTAAGAACTATCTCAGAAGAATATTTACTGTATTTATTTGATATGCATTTATCTCACGACATATACTTAATTTCTCGAATCATAAGCTTAGTGAAAACGACCGATGAAGAAAGAGTCAAAAAAGGTTTTTCTTGAAAGAATTTTTTTTTATAATTTAATTTAAATTGTGGGCATTTATTTTGTCCCATTATTTTATAGAATCTACAATATAGTTTCTCATTCTTTAGTAACTAAGAATTTCCTGAATATACGATATTTTTATAATTTACTTTATCGACCTGAATTGTATGTCATTTGCACATTGTTGCGCTTTTTTACTTCAACCCCCAAAAATTTGCAATTACCTGAATGGGGTGTGTGTGTGTGTGTGTGTGTGTGTGCATGTGGCTGCCACAATGGCCTTTAGTTTTTTGGGGGGGAAAACGCTGGGAGGACGCTGCCACAGCAGCTGCTGTTTCAGGCTACAGGGCTGCAGTACCAGCCCTTTGTCAATTTTACAGCACTTTCAGATATTGCTCGAGAGGACTGGGGTGGACTGGTGGACTGATAGCATCTAGAGAGTAAATTCAGGACGACAGTTTGTCATTTGTAATGGGGTTCTATACGGTCCATTTCATAGTGCCAACGGGGTTGGATTCATGAGAGAGATACTAAACAAGAAGGGGTGATAAACCGAAAGCAAGACAGAGAGAGAGCGAGAGAGAGAGAGAGTGAGCGAGAGTAACTGAGAGAACAATTCAGGGAGAATTGCTGATCTAAATAGGGAATATTTACTGCTGTATCTTAACAAATTTATCCAAATAATCTGTTATAAGCTGAGAAGGACCCAAAATCCGACCAAAATTGAGAGTAACTTCACATTTTTGGCAATTTCTTGCCAAACCAATGTTTGTTTGTTTCTATATATTTCCAGTTATATCTTTTCCATTTCGTATCCTTCATTTGCATATTTCTGTATCGTTGACATTTTCATTCGACTAGGAATTTCAAGCAGAAAAAACCAATTTCCTTGCATACATTCCCTTTTTGTATTTTGGCCGTGGGACTTGCTTATCATCTAAGCGCTGCAATGACAATTTATTCTGTTTTGTTATCTTTAAACAAAACAAAAAAAAAAATAAATAAAAATAGCTGAGAGAATAGAGAGAAGAAAAATGCAAACGGAAGCCGCAGCCGAAGCCGAAGCAGAACAAAAAAAAACCAACAGACTTTTCCATGCAGCATGCACTTTCAATACAATAGTACTCATACGAAGAGTGGTACCGTGTGCTTTAGACGGCCCTGTGTCGGTGTGTGTGTGTGGTGTGTGTCCAAAAATCAACGTGACACCTCACACACACACGAGCGCAGATGCTGTGGCTGTGTAAAACTATGCAAATTAAGTGTGGCGACTTTTGTTGCAGCCGCTTTGGTGTAGAAAGAATAAAAATTGGGCGATAGCAAGCGAAAGAAAAATCAAACCATAGTTGACTTTCGGACTATAAGATACCCGTGGAATTGTCAGAGATATTGGCAATTGTAATAAATCAAAAGAAATATGTATATAGAGGGCTATAGATAGGTTGAAAGGCTTCTGCTTGTGCATCACGCAACTTAAAAGATCATTTTATTTTATGCCAGCTCTGTCTAGGCCGGGCATGATTTACATATTCGTCTCGGCTTTTGACATTGATCAAGAATTCTGGTGAGTAAACGAGCATCCGTAGTCGTGGCCCTCGCGAAAGCAGAAGCAGAAGCTGCTCTGCCTGTTGCTGCGTACAGTTGAGCGAACAGAGTGTACCTTTGTGTCGTGCGTAGACTCCATCACGTATACACATTATATGGGCTGGCGGTTCTAGATAGCTCAGCATGGAAAAAAGTGAGTATACGCCCCGCTGTACATTCAGGCAGCATGTAAGTATGTGTGTGTGTCTGTGCGACGATGATCACACAACTCTGCTCCGCCCGGGCTTTTGAGGCTGGCTCGTCAGCGCTTTTACACTTTTATGTTGTTGGCTTTTAATTGAATTTCGTTTTAGTTTCAGTCTCGGTCTCACAGTCTCAGACATTGACTTCTTTTTCTCTTTGTTTTGTTTGCTTGGCTGTGGTCTCGTTAACATGCAACTGAGCGGCAGCGGTGGCGGCGGCGTCTGTGGAACGTGTTTTCGACATCTTTCTCTCCCGGTCTAAAATTCTAGTCTCTGTTAGCGCTGTTTCTGCTGCTGTGGCGTCTCTCTTGGTTCTTGGCTCTGGTTTTGTTTTGTTTTGTTTGTGCTGGTCCTCAGCAGCTCTTTGTTTGAGCCGGTTTGCCGTCTGCCGTCAGCCGTCGTCTCCCATCTGCCTGCGAGTGTGTTTGTACAGTGCGAGAGCCGCAATGTCACGTTGTACAACACGAAAACGAGGGCGCGCGTCTTTTGAAATTTGAATTGTTTCCAATTGTCAACGTTCGTTTTGTATTGGCTTAACGATGTACGACGATTTAGGTTTACACATTGTACGATATGCGATTTTTAAAAGTTAAAAAAAAACCAGCTCTTTTCAGACTGTTTTAACCTGAAATAATCCAGTACATTTTCCGTGCAACATTATTCTCACTCTCTGCCATAATATGCCTATTCAAAATGTATTTGTAAGTCCTGTTGACAGCTCAGCATTCAAATGAAAAGTGCATCATATTATTTATGCATTAATCATGCAATCGTTCACGTCACAACAGCAACAGCAACAACAACAACAAAATACAAATACAAAACCCATTCGGATTCATTTCCAGTCGACTCCGAAAAAGGCAAACAAACAGAGTAGAAATTATGAGGAAAAATTGAAATTAAAGTTAAAAAAAAAACAAATGTACATAAATGAATCAGAGCATCTACCACATGACTCGGTCGCCAAAAAAAAACATGCAAAATGGTAAAAAAAATGTTTAAAGTCCCGAGTCCGGAGTCCGGATACAGTGCGGCTGAGCAAGATAGAAAGGGCGATATGAAGAGTGACAGATATAGAGTGAGGATAGAGATACAGATGCGTAGAGAGAGAGACAGAGAGACAGAGAGAGAGTGAGAGCGATAGAGCGAGTGCAACTAACCGCTGAATGTGCATAATTTATAAAGCTAATTAAACGCGCATTTAACTAATTAAAAATATAGCGCGCATCAATTATTGAAATATGCTGCAAAATTATGATAAAGTCCAAAAGAGCCAAAGATAAATATTTGCCATTAAAGTACGAATGTGTGTGTGTGTGTGTGTGTGTGTGTGAATCGGTTGAAAAATCTGATTACCTGGCCGGATATTGAAGACTCGAGTGCGACTATGTACAGTCGTATATGTATGTATGTATGTAATACGTACTACAATGTACACTGCTCTATAGTATATCAAAATGAACATCACGTATTCGACACGTATGCCGCCGCGAAAGCAGTGAGGAGGGTTCAGGCTAATTTTTGTGCTGGCTTTTTGGCTTTTAGCAAACAAACACTAATTAACATTTCGATATGCCACCGCACCGACAGAACGAGAGAGAGAGAGACAGTTGGGGCATGGTGGGGGGCGGGGGGATTGGCAGAGAGATCTGCTGCTTTACAATCATAGCCACTACTGCTTGCCAATGCAAAAACAGTTTCAATTAAGCAATTAGCACCATTGAAACATACCAAAAATCGCTTTTGTGCCTTATAAACGGAGCAATCATGTCGACTTGTTCGTTAACCAGAGAGTAGAGACAGGGATGTGGCATATTCTAGGCTGACTTTGCATCATCATCGTCTTTCTGCCTTGCCACAATCCGCAGCTAAGGTTGCAAGAGGTGTTTGGTAGAGTTTCAGGTAGAGCATCTTGAATTCAACTCGAATATTTACAACTTATTTGGCGCTAAGCTTATTAGGTGCATTACTAATACAAATGTTGACTAGTGACTACCATTTTAGTGGCTGATGCTAATTTGCGCAACATTTTTGGGCACATTTCAGTTAGCATATTTATGCGAATTTCGCGCTTCGATTCAATTTAAGATACAAATACAAATTGAAAACAACAAATAGCATTTGCATACATAGAAACAGCAGTACTACATACCGTATACCGTATACATACATACATATATGTATATCCCATACAATACCATGCCTATATCCTATAATACATATCCAAAAATAAGCTGCTTACGGCTTTTGTTGTCTGCTGTACAAACCGTTCTCTGCTGACGTCACTTCTTACCACCCCATGCATTATATAAAGCAGCTTAGTGCGACTCCATCACGGTGTAGGAGGGGGAGTGCCGTGCCAAAGGGGGAGAGGCTGAAGTGAAAGTCGGAATCAAATTCAAGACGAACTAAAGTGGGCATTGGCCCTGCGCCAGTGCATCATCGGCATCGCCATCGCCATTGCCAATGCAATTTGCACTTTAATAAACCCGATGAATCGTTAATTACTTTTGCAAATTTAATCATTTTTGCACGGATATATTTAATTAACAGATTGCACAGATTCATTCCCGTCATACCCGACTTGATTAGAATGGTAACAAAACAAAAGTTTACATTGACTTAATCAATCAGTGGTACGGGTGCAGCGTCGGAACGAAAGGTGTCGATGAGAAAGCCCCTTCAAAATGTGCTCCGATTCTCCCGAGATTGTCCCCATATTCATGGTTCCCAAACTGAAAGCCTGCTTCACCAATGGATGTGTTTATTTTTGGCATGGGAAACAGCATTTTCTTTTCAAATGAATCCCAAACTTAGACGGAACCGATTTCGAATGAATTCCTTTCTATTTTTGAAGCCCGACTTGCCAAAATAAACGAAAATGTATTGGTTACCCGAGAGTCAGGCTTCCAATGCAGGCAGGTGTAGGCTTGGAACACAGCAGGGCTTCCAAGGGCAGGTGTAGGCAGGCTTGGAACACAGCAGGTAATGAGGAAACACAACACAAAACACAAGGATCGCGGGGGATGGAAAATCATTATAAATAACAACAGGCTGAGTGGAGTGGCGGTGGGCAACAATAACAATGGTAAGATAAGCAAATCATTAAACGGAAATTAAACAGCCGTGAACCAAAACGAACGAACAAACGAGCGAGCGAACGAATGACATGTCGCGACCCGTCGCTCATACGCACCGTTGTCTGGCATGGAACATGAGTGACGTTTGACTGGATAAGGATTTTCCATTGTCTTTTAGGCGCATCCAGGCCACGTTGAAAATTTTAATAAGCGACATAATATATATTGATGTTTGTTCGAGCCGAAGGCGTGGCAGTGGCACTTTTGTTCTAGTCTATAATTAAATATTGATTGTTTGAACAACTCGGCAAGAAACGTGTTTCGGCATTGGGTAAATATAGAAAAAAATATAACAAAAAGTGGAAAACGGCCCCAAAATAGTTGCAAATGCCAAAATGGATAGTGCTATCAAGCGGGACGATGACCAAACTATTCTAAATAGTGGCTTGCGCTTATCTTCAAGGTAGTTTCAAGGCTTGTCTCTGAATCTGGACAATGGAGTTGTCTAGTCTAAGGGAAATAATATAGGAGGAGTCAACCTCGAGCAGCAGCAGCAGCAGCAGCACTTTGGGATGTACATACGAGTACGAGTACGTACGCAAACAATTGACAGCTTGTCAGTCGGGCAGGGCAGGGCAGCGCAGGGCAGAGCAAGACAAGAAAATTTTAATTAATTAACACACATTTGCCTTGTAATTGAGAGGCAAGCCAGGCAGTGGCAGTGTCAGTGGCAGAGTGGAGTGGCAGAGTGGAGAGTGGAGAGTGTAGAGTGTGAGGAGCTCGAGATGTTGGCAGCGCTCGATTCGCACTCGAAATGGACCACTTGACTGCAACTTTAATTAACTGAAAGCGTTATGTTTGTTTTTCAAAGTGGCCAAAAGCAAACACAATGACAGTGGGCGAAGGGGTGTACATATAGCATTGTCTTGACTTGGTTTCTCTCTGTCTCTGTCTCTGTGTGTGTGTGTGTGTGTGTCTTAGTCTGAATGTTTAATGAATGTACCATAGTTGGAAATTTATTGGACTAATTGCCTTATAATTTATATTAAATTTAAGGCCGGACAGAGTATGATTAATCTCCGGTTGGCTGGCATAGGGAATGCCATCGTATCAGCTTCTGCTCTGTGGCTTCTAATTATTATTATTTTGCGAATTGCTTAGCCAAACAAATATACACATGCGCTGGCAGACCTCTGGATTTTGCCTGGGCATTCGGTAGTCAAACGTGTGCCTTTGTTTCCAAGCCAAGTCACAAGACATGGCTCTGGATTGTGATAAATAAATACAAGCTGCAAAATTTCAATTTCCCTTATGTGTGAGTCATTCTCCCCCCCTCCCCAAACCACCCCTCCAGTTCCCCAGAGACGGCTTTGGCTTTGGCTCTGCCTCTGTCTCCGACTCCGACTCCGTTTCGTTCTTTTTTTATATATTTATTTTCTATTTTTATTTGTTTTTGAAACCGTCTTTGCTGGCAGACTTTGCTTTGCTTCTGGTACTTTGGCACTTTTGTTTATTTGATTTTATCGCATTCTATTATTGTGCTTTTGTTCTCTGCTGCTCCGCCTCAACCACCCACCCGCCCAGTCACCCATCTCAATGGGTTTCCACTTGTAGACCACTTTTGATTCAGACCAACTGCAGCCTGCAACTTTCAGCTGTTCTCGCGAATCGCAGGAAGCCCTAATGTACATGTGTACATCTGTCTGTAGATTGCCTAATGAATTTGCTCATCTCTTTGGGATGTGTTGCCCCCCCCGGATGCCCCGTGGACCTACTTACATGAATTCTTCCACTGCTGGAACTTGTGGTAGACAAAGCACGCACAGATGAAGAAGATCACGAACACGATGAGGAGAGTGAGAATGACACCAATCCAGATATCGCTGACAACATGGGCAAAGTCCTGGCCATCATCGCCAGTGTAGACCCTCGATCCGTGGGCAATGTGCGGGGGTGGGGCCCGCGCAGCGGGCAGCACATCGCTGAAAAGCAAGTCATCGGTCACATCGGTGGCGCCGCCACTCAGATTGATCTCGACCTCCTGGCGGTCGATGGTGAAGTTGCCCAACGCCGAGTCCAGGCCCAGGGCCAGCTGTTCCAGCTTGTTGATAAGAATCGAGTAGTTGCCGGGCAGATCGAAGCCGCCCAGATCCAGCTTCTCACCGCTGCTGGTCGTTGTCACATTCAAGGCACTTGTGGCATTGATACCTTCTGGCAGTGTGCTGCTGCTGCTGCTGGTTGTCATAGTTGTGGCGCCTCCAATCGATGGAGTCTGCTCATGACTGCTGTCCTCGAGGCCAGCCAGCAGCGTGCCCGTGAAGTTGAGGGCTTTCAGTAGATCAGCCATGTCTGGATTGAGCCTTCGGATTGGGTCTGAATTACTGGATTATGTACTGGCGATCACCGCGTTTCTTTCGTTTCTCAGCCGCGATCTTGGAGCTTCATTTCATGACTGAAAACGACGCTCGACGACGACGACGACTCTAGGGTTGCAAATTTTCTGGGCCGAATTTGTGTCGTGGGGTACTCCCGTTTGGCAAATGGATCTTGGATTTGTTGTTGTATTCGATCTGTTTCCCCGTAGCTTTATGTCATTTTTCACTCTTCCACTAATCGTGTTAACGCGTCGGTGTTAATTCGTCTTACGCATCTCATACCAGCGCGCACCGCTTCTGTATCTTCTGTTGTTGTATTGGTGTGTTGTTGTGTTTTTGTTGGTGTGTGTTGGTGGGGGCTGTGCTCCGCCTCTCCACGCCGCTCTGCGCCGTTGTTATTGCTGCTGATTTGTTGTTCAAATATCAAATATTGATCGCTGGCTTTGAGTCTCGGCCACGGCACGGCAACGTATGCATCTCCTTCGTATTTCTATAGCTGTATCTACTATATCTACCTACAAGTACACATGTATCGTTCGTTTTATT
Organism: Drosophila azteca; assembly: GCA_005876895.1. Lineage (NCBI taxonomy): Eukaryota > Metazoa > Arthropoda > Insecta > Diptera > Drosophilidae > Drosophila > Drosophila azteca. Next base: position 3,341,082 of record VCKU01000014.1, on the reverse strand, counting down.
GATTTGCCAAGTGGAAATGAGGGAAAACATTTGTCATGCCTCTGCTCTGCTCTGCCCTGTGCTTTGCTTTGCTCTGTTTCACTCAATCTCCGCCAGTAAAATCTGGGCACTAAAATCGCTAATTCGCAATGGCACTGGCACTGGCACTGGGCACCTACGGTTCACAGTACACAGTTCACGGGGGAGGCTGGGTGGGCGGGGTAGCTGGCACACGTGTGCTGTGATGATTCTTCTCTGATTTCAGAGAGATGCGATTTTCGGGGCAACAGTCTCTATAGGGACTTGGTAGGACTCAAATAAACGATGCCAAGTCCCCTGCCATATTCCCATACCCATTCCAATTCCGTTTACAATCGCTGGTGTTCTATTTAAACAACAGTCAATTAGGCCGATTGTTTACGCAATTTATAAAACATTCATTGAAACGATGGGATGGCCCATTGTTATTTAGCCCACACACTAGTTATCAGGGCATTTATGTATACATATAGATGGGTATATGGGTATGGGTGAGGCTGGTGAGGGGGGTGTGTGCAATTATAGAATAAATCAAGTGGAAAATATCAAGTTTTCAATGCATTAAAAACAAGTGGATGCTGATTCAGAAAACTAGAGGCTGGACTGTGATACTGTTATACTGTTTTTGCTAGGAAAGTTTATATAAATACAAATCTACTGGGAAGAGGAAAACCTTTCAACTCTGCTTGATTGATTATAAGGATTCTGTGATCTGTGATTGTATTTTCCCTCACAAAACAGAGCCAAAGTCAAAGGAACAACCATGAGTATTACATTTCCACTTTGCTTACTTTAGTTTGAAACATTTATGGTTTTCGCACAGTTTTTTTTATCGCACTTGTCAATTTTCAGTCTTGAATAAATTTAACGAATGTTTTTGGTTACCGATCGAACAACTTGCAGAGCATTTATTAAAATTTAAAAATTAATTATTTTGTTCTCTCTCGTTGATCAATCGAGTGAACTCGCGCGCTTTTTGATAACAATTAAAACGATCTTCTTGGGAGTCCCAGTTATAGGCGGGCTAAAAGCAACCAGTTAACAAGCGACTTCAGCCGATTACGACGGCGACTGCGTCGACGTATGCAACAACTGCGACTGCGGCTGCGACTGTGACGGCACGGCGCGGCGTTCCTATCCGGGCCTATCTAGAAGCAGCGCTAAAAAAAAACTTACTGCCGGCAGTAAGTATGTAACTAACTGATTGTCGCTACCAGGGTCCAGCAGTGAGGCAGAGACGTTGCCAAGAAACCAAAACGAAACACCAATCCACCAAGGGAAAGCCCTTTCCTCAACATTTACGCTTGCCAATTGCAGAGCAGAAGAACACAACATCTACATCTACATGTACATCTACAGATGTATGGCCTTGGTGATTGCAATCAATGTACTTTATAGTATAGCTCTCTGTATAATTGCTATTCTAATTTGTAATCTCCTAATACGTTTCGTGGGCACACCAGCCGACTGTTAATGTTAATCCATAATTTCTCACAGCTTTAATATATGTATTAATAAAACATACAACTGGCGATAGCAAACGAGTATTTGCATTCGATGTACATACTTATTCTGCTTCCCAATCATCATGTACTATATATTCCACTTCAATTGAATATGATTTCTATATAATTTTATGCATTGCAATTACATTTTTTGCCTAACTGTAAGTATTCTTTGTCCCATTTTGAGAGCAACAAAATATGATTGTAATTCAATAACTACATATTTATGTATGTATGTATGTATTGTGGTGGCAACTAAGTTGAAAATGCTTTCAACTAATTCCAATTGATTTGTTTTAATTAGTACTTTCCCCGCACTTATTCCGCCCAACTGAATTTAGCATTTACGAAAATAGATTCATGCGTGATATAAGCACCAATTACAATTAGCATTCTGAAAACACTGAGTACCGATTTGATTCAGAGAAATTAAAAAATCAATTAATTATTGCGCGAAACACTCTGCTACATCAAAAGTAAATAATTGATTAAATTAACGCAAAAAAGAGAATATTTATGTGCCAACTAAATGATTTATTAGCACACTACCTGAGAGGCTAGAATTTGTAATGTATTTAGTTATACATACGAGTATGTACTATTTCCAGGTCAGATCCAGTCCCCAGTTCCAGTCCCCAGTCCTCAGTCCCGTGTGCATTCCACCGCTCGATGATTTATCTCATTTGTTTTACGTCTCCTGTTGCCTTGCCTTGTTTATGGGGGGTGATTACTTATCTCAAAAGACTCTCTGATCATCTTGTCGGCTGATAGACAGTCAGATTATTATTTACGCTCTACATGAAGCACTCCTATATGTTCTTTATTTTTATACCCGGTAATCAAATAGTGCATACTCCATACTCGTCTTTGGAGACTCCTCTGGTTCCAACGATTCAGTCTCTCCTCTTCATGCCTAGACATCTTAAACTAGCTTGTTTTGTCTACTTCATAGCTAAATACATACATACATTCGTACATACATAGATATATAGAAACTATGCACCGGGTATCTGAGTGTCGGTGGTCGTGTGGCTTGACTGGTTTTTGTTGAAATTGTTCACAAAAAATAATGAACTAACTTATCATATGTTCACAGGAAAAAACGAGCGGGAACGCTGGGAGTTGCGGCAAGGGCCGCGGCTATACATTTACACCTGATACTCAGTCAGTATGGTGTGCATGAGTAGGCGCCAGGAAGTCCTTCCTTTTGGCTATAGTATTGATCCGATATAATTTCACTGGATATGCATATTCTCCTTGATCCCACGAGTCTGGATACACAATTTGGGTGCTTTAGCTCTTGTAGAGTAGAGGACATAAGGACGAACATCATGAATGTATATATTTGATGGAGTTGGAAGTATTGGGTATATGGGTACATGGTAGTACGACCCTTATATTAGACAGAGATGAGAACGCCAGTCTGTCTGGTGATACGAAATGGATAACGGATAACGTTACGATATGAGGCTGAGGCGTATAAATCTATCCACTCCGGAATTTCGCATGATCTCATGTGGATGGATTGCCAAGGAAAACATCGCAGGCGCATGCTGATTAAAATTCCCATCAGTTATCTCCGGTTGGTTCAATGTGCCTGCTGCAACCCCAGGGGCATTTCCTATGCCAGCACCGAGGCGAGCATTCCCAGTCGGTTAAATATATACTTTGTTGATAGTCGGCGTGGCTCAGACAGGTAGGCAAACAAAGGAAGTGCGAACGGTGGGGTGGCACATCCGGAGGTGGCATACGTATGTAGTGCGTTTAATTATAGAACTTTGACCAAGCCTGTGTCTGTCACTTGAGGTCTTTGCACGTTGCACCGCCTGTGCAGCTGTGGTGCTGCTTTAATGCTTTAATTGCCAAAATGAAGTTATAGACCCCAAACCAAAACTTCTTGGCTCATCTTTAGCTATAAAGTGCGGCCTCAGAATATGTGAATCTATGGGAAAACCACAACTACTTTGATCCGCATAATGTTTAATAATTTTGGATACGTTTTGATTGAATTCCCCTCCCCTTCCAATGGCAACAATCTTTGATCCAAACACAATAAGCCACATCCTGAGCCGAGGCTGAGGCTGAGGGGTTGAGCTCAGCCAGGAAATGCCGACAGTTGCTCGATACTCCTTTGACAGAGATTCTATCTGGTTTCCCCGGTTACTTCCAGGCAATTTGTAAAACATCAAATCGCGTTAAATGCTCTTTTCCGGCCGCGGCATCATTCCCTTTTATCTAACCATTCATCTGGCTGCGAAAGAGGAGAACAAATTTCATTGTTTTTTTGTTTCTCTTTGGTAAGCGGATTCGCTTAGGCGGCTGCCAGAGATTCCCATTTCCATTCCCATTCCCATTCCCATTCCGATTCTGTTTCCCTTTTGGCTTGCACCTCGGACAGGTACAAGGACGACACATGGCTTGATAAGGATCCCCCCCCCAATCGTTTGCTTTGCGCTGCTCTCACCCTATTGATTCGTTTTCCTCTGGGCTCTGGGCTATGGGCCCTTTTGTGTGAGGCTCAACTGTGTGAGCAACAACTTCGATTCAATTCCTCATGGAGTTATGCAAACGGTTTTCCCCTAATTTTCCTTAATTTGTCACCAACAAAAAACACACACACTCCATGCTTCACACTGCCACTGCCACTGCCTCTCGCCGACGACAACTTCCGTTGCCGTCGCAGGCATTCAGCCAATAAGTACAAATGACAAGAAACCGTGTCTAATGAGCTCGGCAAATTCACAGTAGCCCAGGTTAGGTCCAAACTCTCCGACTGTCCGACTGACTGACTGACTGACTAACTGACCCATTCATTCGTGGTCTGCTCATAAAATGCCTGAAAAATGAGCATGTAATTTACGAGTTGTTTGCTGAGCCCACAGGCCCGGAAAATCTATTTCGATTTTTATTAGTTGAAGAAACCCACAACTCGAACTCGAACTGCAACTGGAAATGGAACTGGAACTGAAACTGGAACTGACTGAGCGGCTAATGAGGCATTTCAAATCGTTTCCGCCAGGAATTGAATACATTAAAATATTTTTTTTTTTGTCAAAAAAACCTAAAATAATAAGCGTCTTGGCATTAATGGTAGAAATAGTGGGCCCCATTTGATCCTATTTATTTATTTTCATTAGAATAAGTTCAAGTTTATATAGGGATTTGGAGGAGAGGTCAATGAAAGTTGCACATGGAATTATTGGGACGCTCTTAACTATTCGCCATCTTTTCACTGGTATTAGGTATTTCCTAGTGATAGACTTTTTCTATGCTCCCGATCTCCCCCTCAACCCAGCATAAACAATGATCCAAAGACGAATGCAAAATCAACAAGGGAACACACAATTATTGCATGCATCTCCCCTCACCCCCCTCGAGAGCATAAGCAGAAGCTTTAACACAGACACACATTGCATACGTAAAAACGCTCTTTACTCTTCTCCCCCGCTTTGGTTCATCGCACTGTCAGCAACTGCAGATCAAAGATAAGAAATCTTCATATTATTAGACTTTTTCTGTTCTGAAGCTCTCATCAATGCACTGTAAATCTCCCCCCCACAGAGCATAAGCAAAAGAAAAAGCCAAACGAGAGCTTACGCGCTCTCATTAATTACGGTTTTTTTACCTACTAATGAGCGATGCTATGGGAAGAGGGGAAGAGAGAAATAGTAAAATTTAAGCTTTCGGCGCAGACGCAGGTTTGTTCATGTCGTGGAGTTAAAAGTATTGAAAAATAGTGGAAAATGTTCGGGAAAATATGCAAAGTGTTTAAATGGAAAATGTGCCCGAAAAGTAATGAAAGCTGCTGGGAAAAGCCGAAAGGTGTTATGAAAAGTGGTAGAACAAGCAGTAAAATGTGGAGTGTGTGTGTCCCAGTTTCTCCCAGCTGAGTGGGAGGAAGGCAAAGAAAAGGAAACGGCACCATGGCACCAGGTGCCGTGGAGTGCACGGCATTAAAATGTGCAGGCAGCAATATGAGTTTATATTGAGCGAAAATGCGAAGTGCCAGCTAATATTGAGTGCAATTCATGGCAGATGCTCAAAAGCAACTGCACCATGGCATTTTTTTTCAGTGATAGTGAGTGCAGTGGGTGTCATTAAGACGGCAGAGGGGCCTAACGGTAGCAGTACACGGCGACTAGCAGTGCAAAGTGATTTGTTCAATAGGTGAGTGGAAAGTGTTAAAGTGCGTAAAACGAAAGAGAATAAAATGTACCGCAAGAACTGAGTAACGAGCGGCATCATTGAGTGCAATGCAAAGACTAATACCTATTTGAGTGTTTTTTTTCTGCTAGTTTATGTGCAGAGGGGCAAGGAGTGGCAACGGCAAGGAGTGCAAGGCATAGAGTTGGTAGCCCTAAGTCCTGTTCACTCCACTGTTGTTGGTTTTATTTTTCCTTAAACTTATTGAAATTACGTATTATATTTACCTGTTTTGGATGCCTTTTGTTCCTATTTTTTCCCATCACTGAAGATGATATTATTATGCGTTTCAGAAAATTGCCATTTGGGCAACTTTTTGTCGAAGAAGTAGCATTTTGTCGGACTAAATGTCCTGATCAGCCCTCAAAATTGTTTTTTGATACAGGGAGAGTGACAAATTTGCTCTTAGCTCTGGTTTTCTTAACCATTAGCTAAGTTTTCTATCGATCACTTATCGCGTTCTCGCAGTAATAGTGGGTGCCGTGGCGCGAGAACTCTTTTAAAATATTAACGGAACCCAATTAGCTTTTGTACTGGAATTTGCTATTCCAATGAGCAAGGTGAGCTTTTTGCACGATCAAGCCCAACGACGCGTCAAAGCTCAGCAAGATGCATGAATAATTGGGCACCAGGCATTGAGTTTCAGAGCTATCTCAACGAAGCTTTTTTCTTTCAGAGAAAGCTCAGATTATTCGATGGATCGGATCCACAGTTCACAACGAGAGTTCAACTTTGGTAACATTTCCTAGTGGTTTTAGGTTTTGTTTTGAAACAGAAAAGGTTATAAAGGAATATAATTATATTCCATCTGTCTGTTAAGGTACTTTACCCCTGCCAATAGCCGAATTATCTGGCGTTTCTTCCGCTGTGAGCTGCGAGCTGCGAGCAGCCCTCTGGAGCAACAATCAATCATAATTCTTTGCTAGTTTGTCAAGAAACTTCGCTTCACCTGGAGTTCGAAGCAGCGATGCTGGCGTTGTCTGTTATCGCAATGCAGTCAGGCAGTCAGGCAGTGCCATGCCAGTGTCAGTGTCACAAAGAGCAACCAAAAGCAAAAGCAGAAGGAGAAGCAGCTAAGTTCCAACAAAAGCCATTGACTTTCAGGTGTGGCAGGAGGTGTGGCACATTGCTCTTGGTTTCGGTCGCTCGCTGCACATAAAGTTGACGGGAAAAAGAGGGCCAGGGGAATAGCAACAATAACGAAGGACGAAAGCTGATAAGCATGGAAACGGAACTCGCACACCGACACCGACTGAGCACATTCCTGAAAGAAGAAAGAGCCGGGAGCCGGGAGCCGGTAGTCGGGAGTCGGGAGCCTGAGCAGGACTGAGCAGGGCAGAGCAGGGCTGAGCGGGGAAGAAATGCAACAGTTTGCCAAGGAATATTGACGGACCAAAGCTGGTTTGAGTTGCTGTCAATGCCATTGAAGGAATTCCCTGGTGCGGCGCGGCACGGCACGGCACGGCGTGTCCTTTCCTCTGTTTGTGTGTGGCCGCATGAAAAGCAACCCGATAACGCTCCGTTGATATGCAGGAACTCTCCGCAGGAACTGTTTATGCCAGCCTCATGTGCACACACATATTGGTAAAGGGAAAAAAATCGTATATCTGTGCCAGGGGGTGGAGACAGAGACGGAGAGGGAGACGGAGACGGAGGAGTCGCGATGTACGCGCTAACATATGATTGTCGTCTGCCTCCCCACCGAACATAAAAGGGGATAAAGGATAACGAAGCGCAAATTTCAAATAATCATGAATATTACATGAGCTGCAAAAGTAGACAAACGTTGCACACACACACACGCACACAGAGAGAGACACATGCACACTGGGGCAAAGAAAGGATACAAGGATACGCCACGGAATCCGTTTAGACCCCGATCCAGCTACTGTTTCTCGCCAGGCTTATCTTTTGCTTTTGCTTTTCTTTTTCAGCGGTGATTTAAACAAGAATCATTCACACGTCCCAAATTATTTATTAATGTACATATGCACACACACACACACACACATACACATACGCACTCGTAGTGATATCCTTTGGCAGGACAGAAGGGTAGAGAAATCTACATATGGTTAAAGAGGGTACCAAAAACTGTTTAAAAACTCAAGATTTGACATTTTCCGTATGGAATCTCGGGTTTGTTCAGTGTGGAGAATGGGAAATGAGACATTGACGAGGGACAGCAGCGGCTTTGTTTGGGTTTCCCTCATTCAATTGTGAGATTTCCCTCTTGGAAAACCTAAAAATTTTAACTTTTTCCATATGGAATTCAACCAATATCTCATTTTTGATCGGATCTTTACATGATCATTATTTTCCTGGTATAAAAAAAGGAATACTTTGAGCCTGGTCTGGCATCAGGGTCCTGGTGTCCTGGTCCTTAAAGCTGGCACCACCACAAAGGAACCACCCACTCGAGTCGACTGATAGCACCCTCCCACTACCACATGTGTCTGTGTGTGGGTGTGTGTGCGTGTTTGCCGTCGAGTGTGAATGTGCGTTAAATGAGAAGCCGGCAATGAGCTTGCAATAATGTGATAAGCGAAACGGAAATGAAAACAAGTACGAGTATAAATGCAAGTGCAAAGGAAGCGGTGACACAGGCGCACACAAAAGGAAAAATATAGACAGAACGGTAGCGGGTAGCGGGGTAGCGGCTAGCGGCGGTAGGGGTAGCTGAAGCGGAAGTTGCAACAACAAAAAACGCCCGAGGAGCACTTAAAGGCGAGTGGAGGTGCCAGCGTAAACTTCAGACGCCAGACGCAAGGAGATGTGGGTGGGGAGGGGAGGGGGGGTGGACTGCTCATGGGGATCATCAGGCAATAAAAGGTAAATTGCCATTGAAGTCAAGACCTCTGCACTGCTCACCCCCACACCCCTCTTGCATCTGCCTCTCTGCCACACACATGTCGGTGTTTTTTGCTTTTTGCTTTTTGCCGCAATTATTTTTATTGGTTGGGGGCACAAATTTACGTTTCATATTTCGTTGCTGCTCCTCCGAACCGACCGACGACGACGAGGACGACGACTTACGGGAATGGCGTTAATTTCGTTATGGAAAATTGCAACGACTTTACATAAGAGAGAGCGAGAGAGAGAGAGCAGACCAGGATGATGGGAAACCGATTGATGGTAAAGGATAGGGGAAACAGTCCCCCTACCCCCCCCACCCCCCGTCGAGCTCCACTCCACTCACAATTGAGTTTAATCATGAAAAGTTTCGAGACTCTTAATAAAGGACTCTCAACAAGGAGCGTCTTTAATTATGGTTATTTGTGTTGGCTCTTAAAATAGGTGGATGGATGATCTCAGCGTACTCACAAATGAGTACTTTGAGGGCTTATTTATACATACATACATACATACATATATGTAGTTGTGTAATTAATGAATCCATTAACCTACCCTAGCAAATTTCAATGCAATGCAATCAACATTTATTTATTGACCACTTTATATGACATTTTTTTGTTAATTCGATCTATGCTACAGAGTATATATATATCTGTTTATATCTGCCTCATTAATAAATGCAATAAATTAAATGCATTTGCACTTATTCCATAATTAAACAATAAAAACCAATTAAATTTGACTTAATCAAATTACAAATTGACTATTTCGAATGCGAGTGAAACGTTTTTCAACTGAAATTCAAATCGCATCGAAACATCTTTTAAAGCCACGGAAAGCAATCAATAAAAATACGTGTGAAAGGCAGGAGGGGCGATGCCTGGACTGGGGGGCGGTGCCTGGACGGGGCAGCGGTATGGGCAGTCTTAATAAAAAATGTAAATTTGTGCAGACAAATTCTACACAATAAATACAAATTGGATGAAATGTCAAGGCATTAGACAAGAGAGACAAGAGAGAGAGAGAGAGCAGCAGCGGACTGCAAAAAGATGAAAGAGCAGAGGGACTAGGAGCATGCTATCGATTAGAGTGAACCCAAGTACCCAATGACCCACCAAGTACATATGTATGTACATCAAGGATACCTTATTTATTTCATATTCATTTCTATGTGTGTGTGTGTAATTCTTGTACTTGTACTTGTGAGAGGGAAAATCGAGTTGGGTCCATCCCAAAAAAAGAAAGAAAAAAGAAAACCTTCCCACGCCTCAGCGGTGGCTAAAACATGGCACAAATTCAATAGCCAGAGTCCCTCAGCGACCAACTTCGGAACGCCAAAGTTGGGAACGCACGTAGGCCCTGTGACACTCGGCTATCTGTCTACCCCTCAGCCCCCCAACCCCCCCACCACCGTTGATGTCTGCTGTTTGGCCGGGGGCGACATTCTCAATTCGCTGTCGCGCTGTCGGTAAAAATTACGCACATTTAGATGGTCGCCGCCGTCCAATGATGTTTTCAGCGCCTCTGCTGCCTCTGCTGCCTCTGCTCCTCTGCTGCCTCTCCTAGCCAGAGGAGAGACATGAATGTTTAAAGGACTGAGGCAGAGCTCATCGCTGGAGATGCTGGGGACAGCTGGAGGAGGGACCGGAGTGCGGAGGTGGTAAGCACACGCACAATGAATAATTTAAAGACCCGAGAGTTCTGGCATCATCAAATAAATGCCAAATGAGCAATCAAAGTGCCATGAAAGTCTACACAAAAGCAGAGCCTCAGCCTGCGCCATCGCCAACTGATGAGAAGCCGTAAAAAATGATATGCAAGAAGTACCACCAATGATGGGACGGGGGGGAGCCAAGCAATGAAGCGCGTAAACAGCAAACAAAACTGAAGAAAAAAATCATTACGGGTTTTAAACTGAATAAATAATACCGGTATAAAACAAGCAGAAAGACTATCTTATGGCAAGGGGTGGGGGTTGAAACGCTTTCGATAATCTTGCACATGTCCTTATGACAGCTTTATGATCCGATTTTCATGTCCTTTGGCTTAGTTATTCCGGCCAAATGCAATTTTCTACTCTGAGCAGAGCAAAGAGAATTTATTATTGAGCAGAGCCAGCTAATCGGCTTCTCAGCACATAAGCCAGGGATTTCTTATAGCTATTGGCTGTTTTCTAACATCTTTCAAATTTGCCTTTGTTTTTTAGAGGTGATAAAGCTTTCTCTTTTAATCTGTAACTAGTGTTTAGAAGGAAATTTGTATATTAATGAATTAATCCATTAGTTAGCTTAGTCCTGAGATCTTTGAGGTTTTCAACTTGTTGATTGGCAAATATTACGCTTCAAATTAGAAAGTGTATGTTTAATGGGTGATATTTGTGTCCTGTTCCTTTAATTTGTGTCAATATTGGGTAATGGTGTTCAAACTTCCTTCCCCAATACCGCTAAATGCTTTGGTAATATTAATCTCTTTTCCAGTGCCCTGCAGCAACGAATGGCTTAAAGTTGAGGCCCATAAAACTTGTCTAGAGTCAGAATTTTCTTATTAAACTTATTGTTTTAATTCCTTTTTTCTCTATATTCACTCAAACATACTTCTGAACAAGTTATAATAAAAAAGGCTGCACTTTTGCACAGTTTGTTCGAGCCAACTTCAGCTGCACGAGGAGTTCAGAAATCCATGGCAGCAGCTCTCAGTTCTCGGCTGGCGAAAGCAGACAAGCAGCAGGACAGGCAGAGCTATACATACATATGTACTATGTACATAACGATTGCTTATATATCGACAATATGGTGCCCGCTTTTCATACTCGACTTCTGGCAATGCCAATGCCTCCTTTGCCTTTGCCTCTGCCTGGATGTACATTTGGTGTCACTTTATGGAACATTTGGTGCCCCTTTTGTGTTTATTCTGGAACATTTATTATGCTTATTATTATGTGCGTTGTTTAAATTCTAATTCTACCACAAATACTGCACTCCACAGTGGCTTAGAGGATGGATTTGCTAAACCAAAGAATGCGTCCGAATCAGGAATGCAGGTGTGGCATGCAAAACCAAAAGCCGCTGCCAGGAATGCTTGAATTCCAGACAAATTTTGGGAAATATTTGACCTCGTATCGAAGTGACCCATTGCCAGTTGCCAGTTGTCTGTATTTGTATTTGTGTTTGCTCACTCTCTCTCTGGGTGGTTGCACGACGCACAGCGGCAATATCTGTCTAATGAAAGGCTATTGCCGTATTCGTATCTTTGAGACTATGCCTATTGTCCATGATGCAGCATTGTGCGCGCCATTTGAACCGATACGATATAGTGGTAGAAATATGCGGTCTTTCAGGAGGGACGTGATGCAGTGAATACGCACCACACATACATACATACATACATATGTATGTACATGCGTACTGCACTTTTAGCTTACTTGGCCAAAAGCCAATTTTCAGACAAAACGCATGCCAAATTTGCTGAAACTAAACGAAACGAAACGAAACACGAGAAATAGCTAAATATTTTATGATATCGATGAGGGAGGCACACAAAAAAGGAGGCCAAAACGGAGGAGTTTGTGGCTCCTTCGTGCTGTTTGAAAAGCAGTTTTCAGCAGCAATTGCCGCAGTGGCACTGCCAGTTAACGTCAACCATATTCAAATGTTCTTTTCTGTACACATTTTTAGGGGCTTAGAAGGAATGAATTGCATGCCAGCTAAGCTACATACATATATACATATATACTATGTATATAGTGGATGCAAATAGCTAGTTTGAGAAATCAATATTATAGTTTTATAGAATATACAGAAGATCCTCGTTTGTTGTTGCAATTTTTTGATATTTTGTGGCGGTGTATTTCCCCATGAAAGCCTAAAAGTATGCTTTATTCCTGCAGTACAAAAGCTTTAAACTTACCTGCGCTTAGGCCACTCCCACTCCCACTTGCACCTGTGCTGGTTGCAGCTGCACCAGCACCAGCACGGGCACCAGCTACACCGCCTCCACCTCCGCGCTCTGCGCTATTGAGTCCCTCATCAATGCTGGAACTCTTCTTGCCCCTCCAGACGCCGACGCCACAGCACTCGGCACAGCAGCAGAAGACAAAGCCCAAAATCAGTAGTGTCCAGGCGGCGACCATTAGGACAATGGTCGAGGTGGATCGATAGCTGTTGTTCTCTCCGTCAATCAGCACCAGCATGCTTTCGGCCGTTAGATTGTCATGGCTGCCGCTGCTGTTCTTCTCATGGAAGTCGAGCAGTCCCGTGTCCAGGACCTTGGCATAGAAGCCGTCCACATTGGCCAGGGCAGCGTAGCTGCTGCCCACCGTATGCAGATAGGGCTGAACTTTGGTCAAACGAACGACTGTGATGTTCGACATGATTGCAGCTTAGTAACTCAATCAGTCAGTCAGCCAGTCAGCCAGTCAGCCAGTTAGTCAATCACTCACTCGCACACACACACACACACACACACACACAGACACACACAGATACACACACATAGGCAGCCAACGAATCAATATGGCAATTTATTATAATAAAAACGTAGTTTGCCACACGAAATATAGCGAAACGAGCAACTGCCTCGCGGAACGTGACTGTTTCTTGGGTTACCCGCCAGCAACTGGGCAAATGGGCAACAGAGAAAAACGACATCCTCTACATTTTCATATACAAATGTACAAATATACATATACACATATGCATGTATGTATATATTGTGTCTCCTTCTTTATGTGAAAATGCCCTAGAAAAACACCAACAGCCAACAGCCAACAGACAGCAGACGGCAGACGGCAGTGGTCTCCCAAAATGTTCGTCTCTGCCGGCTCGGCTCGGCTTTATGCCTGCAATCTTCGTTATCACATTGTGTATTTAAGCAGATAGATAGATTGGGAGACAAACAGACGGATAGACAGAGGCGACAGCGACAGAGACAGCGACAGAGACAGGGACAGCGACAGAATCTCATCTCTTGTTTAAACAGTATGGTATATGTGTTAACGCCTGCGTCTGCCTGCGTGCGAGTCTATCCAGCTGGGGTCTGTTTTCAGGTTTTTTTGACTGACTTTTGTTTAATTGCGAGAGCTGCCGCGACTCTGGGCTAAAACAGCTTTGGTAATTGCTACGCAAACTACGCAGAGAGAGAGAGAGAGAGAGAGAGCTGTTCGAGGCGATCGACGTGATCGCTTTAGCAGTTACGAGGGGGAGAGGAGCGGCTTGGGTGGAAAACAAACCTTCTTTATAATTATCACATTTATGATTAAATTCTGGTGCATTTTTGTGATATTTACAATGCAACGTCATCTGAAAAGATTTATTTTTGTCAACCATTCAGGGCACGTGTCTGTTCAGTGCGTTGGTTTCTGTCGGGAGAGCTTTAAGCCCTTAGTGTACAGGGTATCCCGCACATGAACCTCTTCTCTACATGTGTATGGGAAAACCCAAGATGTCCATCGGGACAATAGTACACATTAAAGGTGGTAAAAACGTGGCAGTAGCTCTGGATTGGCCCTGCATTTGCTTGGGACAAAATGGTTTCATTGGCGATCAATTCAAACTCAGATATTAGCGAAAGTGAAGACAATATATTGTTTCGAAATTAGTAACTTTGAGGATCTTTCTTATAGAAGAAAAATTTCAACTTTTGCCTTTTTTGCAATGGGTCTTCAGATTGGACGCTATGGACTCAAGGGATATGTCTGCATGCTAATATATTGATCATGTTTTGGAATGCAATTTTATAACAGTTTAAGGTTTACTTCCCAATGAACTACTTTCATATCACGATGGTTATATCATTATTACTATTTGGATGAAACAGAAGACTCTATTGTATAATATTAATTAGTAGTACATAGTAGTAATTACTATCAGTGTATATAGTAATTGTTATTCTTTGTGATGAGTGCTAGACTGCTCTTTTTCGTGTTATCTACAATTCGAACCCCACACCAAGCTTAGTTTCATATTGGATCTTTTACAAGAAAAGTCCATTTAATGGTCAGAAATGAGCAGCTTATAGACTTGGAAAAAGGCTTTAAAGGATTCGCCAAGATAGGAAACACCAAAATAGTTTGGCTAAATACTCGAATATAGATTGAAGATGTACGATATGGCATAGCAGGTAATCAAAGAGAACAGGGGTACAGTACTTACAGGGCCCTGCAGGGGAACAGCCAGAAGGAAGTACATACATATGTATGTATGTGTGTGTGGGTATTATGTTTATTTAATGCCCGTAAAGTTAAAGTAAGTGATTTAAATACAGTAGTTGATACAAGACTCTTAAAACGTCGGAGGCTGGATCGAAACTTCTCTCGCTGCTCTCAGCGATTTGCTACGTTCTCTGCTAACTTCGCTCTCTATCGTTCCCGCTTTGCGCTCTCAGTTGTGCACTCTCTTGTGTCGCTATCGCTCGTTCTGCTTTGTCTAGGGATCGCAATTGGCAAAACCCAGCCCACATGTACATATGTGTATGCATGCGTATGCGTATGCGTCATACGAATGAACTTTTCAGTGCATACTTTTAGGGGGCAATAGCAAATTAAGTTTTCTTTTCACTTTTTGCTTGCTATAGGCACGTGTATATTGGCGCATCCATCCCCTGACACGCTGACTAAAATAATTTTTGCCACGTTTCTTGAAAACACAAGAATATATATGTGTAAGTATGCATGTATGTATTTCAGGAACCCCTTGTTAACCCTTATCCTGAAAGAACTCAAATGAAAGTTGTAGTAGTAGAGAGCATTGAAGTATTTATTGTCTTTTCATGAAAGTATTTGAAAATATGCTAGTCTTCGGAGTTGTATTTCCGTGTCCGTGATTGTCTGTGATTATTCGGAGGGGGTGCGTGGCGTGCGGGGAGTGGGCGTGCGTGAAGTAGTCGTTCGGCGTGTAGTTCGGCGTGTAGTTCGGGGAGATGGAGTTCGCGGAGGGCGTGGAGTACGGGGAGTTGGCGTTCGGCGTGTAGTTCGTGGAGTTGGAGTTCGCGTAGGCCGGGGGGTACGAGGAGTTGGCGTTCGCGGTGTGGGAGGGCGAGGGGTACGCGTGGGACGGGGGGTTCGCGGTGTGGGAGGGCGAGGAGTGCGCGGCGTAGGGCGGGGGGTTCGCGGTGTGGGAGGGCGAGGAGTGCGCGGCGTAGGGCGGGGGGTTCGCGGTGTGGGAGGGCGAGGAGTGCGCGGCGTAGGGCGGGGGGTTCGCGGTGTGGGAGGGCGAGGAGTGCGCGGCGTAGGGCGGGGGGTTCGCGGTGTGGGAGGGCGAGGGGTGCGCGGCGTAGGGCGGGGGGTTCGCGGTGTGGGAGGGCGAGGAGTGCGCGGCGTAGGGCGGGGGGTTCGCGGTGTGGGAGGGCGAGGAGTTCGCGTAGGGCGGGGAGTGCGCGGCGTAGGCGGAGTCCGCGGCGTTGGACGTCGCGTTGGGCCGGACTGAAGAGCTCTTCTCACATTCTCACAGGACAGTGTCCTACATTGCCTTAGAGTCACTGGAAACGTAATGAATCGTTATAAATAATTTATAAAAATACACGCCGGACTATCCCCTCCTGAACTCACATTGACAGGTGGCTCTGGCCAGGTCGCAGCGGGAGATATTGCGCCAATTATTGTGACTCCTTCGACAATTACTGTTGTAGATCGCCGTAACATCGTTGGTAGTTCCCAGGCGGCCCTGATTGGCTATACATTTATCGGTCAGGCGCCGGCAAATGTCAGGGTCCCTCGGGGCAGAGGTCGTTCTGCGTGTGCTCTGGCTGGCCACGCAAATGCTTCCGATAGCTACAAACAGATTATGTCAGAATTTAATGTTGCAACTGTAAAGTCCTGCCACTGTGAAGTCCTCTCACCCAACAGCAAAGCGATTTTCCACATTTTGGTGTTGCTACTAGAAACTCAATGAAGTTCTGTGCTGGAACAATGCCGATACATGGCCTTTTATAAAGTTCAAGTACATATATATGTACGTACGTATTGGGGAAACAACTGTTTTCTCTCCATTGATACGAGTGTCAGGAAAGAAGGGACATCAGTGCATTCAAATGGCCAAAAGACAATCCACTCCCATTGTCACATATAGTTACATATTTCCTTTTGAAGGTTTTCGAATTGTTTTTCCCTTTCCACTTGTATTTCATCAGCTATAGTTCATCAGTTATTGTTTCAGAGAGATATATTGTTTTTTTTTGGCTGGAAAGTACACACAATACATGACTGGGTCGCCAGTAGTTATCAGAGCTAGTAGTTCCCATATGATTGAAGTTTTGGCTAAATTTGTTCCCTAGCCATTCCCTAGCCATTCCAGTCGTGTCGTTTACAGTCATCTGCTTAGCTCTGATAGCTGCTCAGAGGGATGATAGCCTCCCCATGTTGAAGGAAGAGGAGGAAGACTCTTAATACCTCGATTTGAATTGTTTCAAATGCTGTATACTCCGGGCCATCAGAAGCGATTTTATTCCCTTCTATAGGACTCAATTCTCGGATGAACTGTGAAGATATAGCTGAACTTGCCAGAAATGTGTCAGGAGCATTGAGGAAGTATTGCCAATTGATAATGAAAATAAAGTCACCAAGAGATCACTGAAATACAAAAAAAAAAAGCCCCAAGGTGAGGGTGTAGTGGTTTTAGCCCCGCCCAGTTGCCAGGCTTTCAACTCCTCCATGGCTCCGACTCCTTCGGATATATTTGGGATATGTTTGTGGTTTTGTGGTGGCTGTGCAACATCCAGAAGGAAGTGTTTTAGATTTTTCAGAAATTTCAGGTTTTCGATGCAACTTATTTGAATCAAACCTAGCTGACTGACAAATGGAACCCCCTATATCAGAGAGATGCACAGAATACTTTTGCTGTTTCTGTGGTTGCCAACCAGAAGGCATAGGAGGCAACTAAGTGGATCGCTGTGGCAGCAGCGAAAAATATAAGAATAATAGAAAGAGAAGCCAAGCAAACGCCCTTTCGCTGATGGCCAGTGTCGAAGTTCTTGAATCTCCTTTCCACTCCTTTCCACTACTTTCCACCCCATTCCACTACTTTCCACTCCTTTCAATTTTTAGTTTTTGTGTGTTTCTGTTGTATTTTTGGATCTGCGTGGACGACGACGCGTCGTTTTCCGTGCTCAAATTCAATTCAAAAGCGATTATCACCGCTTAGCTGTTAGCTGTCAACGGCACGAGTAAAAGTCAGAGCCAAAGCCAAAGCCAAAGCCAGAGCCACAGCCAGAAAAGTCCAAGTGTGAACGAGCCAAAATCCGAGCACTTGAAGCACTTGACAAAGAGCATGGTTATATCTGGTATGTACATATACATACGTACATATATATGTATGCATGGTATGGTATGGTATGTATGTGTGTGTGCATACTTTGTTGGCTCAAATAAAAAGTATACTTACAAGTGGCGCTAAAGTCAAGTGCAATGCATTCTCTGCATCGGGCCCTCTGTCTACAGCTCCAATTTCCAAAACCCATTCCAAGCTCTCAACCTCCCTCCGCCCCGCCCCTCTACTCGCCATGGTCTATGAAATCTTTGGGACGTCAGCTGGCCGGACATTTCCAAAGTGAAAGAAAGGAAGGACCAGGGTCGACAGACGGTGGTGGTGCGGGGTTCATGGCACCCGGGAACGGGTGCGGCAAATGTGGTCAAGAGTTTCACAAAGTTCATCATCGTCATGGGCCAAGCATCGTGGTCCGAGCATTATTCAAGTGCAACTCAAAGAGATTTTCAATTTTCATATATTATGTAAGCAGTTAACACCAGCTGGCCGTAAATATTATGATAACTTTTCTCTCAAAAAACCGATGGCCAATACACACTACACAATCACATTCAGCATTCAGCACTCAGCATCCAGCATCCAAGTTTTCTCCCTTTAGTAGAGTCCATCCATGCTCTAAATATGTATATACATAACTTTCTTAGCGTATTCCAAGTTCGTGGAGTTTAGGTAAATATTTTCGAATCCCAATCGTTTTGCTACACATTTATAAAGTCCATAATCATGTTCATGACGTGAACTGAAGTGGGTCTCGGCTTGTGGTTGGAGTTGGGGTTGGGGCTGGCGTTGGGATTGGGGTTGGGGTTGGTAGAGTGGCTGGTGAGGATAAAAGCTTAAACCGCTACAAGTATTTAAAAATCACTTCACTTGAACACATTCGTTCGCACAGGCAGCCTGCACTCACCCCCTACCCATTGAAAGCAAATTGAAATGCAGTGCTTTGTATTATTTATTCAAAATGATTCGCATTCAACATGATTCGTTTTGGCCAGCTAATTCGAGTATGAATACATGCATCTAATATGCTGTTATTTGGTTCGAAATTTACTTCAAGTTGTTCCCGATTGATAAGATAAGATTTGCGTGGCTCTGGCTGACTTATTGGGATGCTGCGTTCGTGTCTGATTCCTGGAAAAGTCCTCTAGAGCTGCTCTAGCTGAAAGGGCTAAGTTAATGGCCAACGCAACGCACTTTAATCGTACTAAAAGTCAAAGTCAAAGTATTTTTGTAAAATATGCATTTTTTATTCACTTTAATATCTCTCTGCATGGTGTGTGGTTTGTATCAGCCAGCTGGAAGGGTGCGCCTAAGTGCGCCTGCGCATGCCAGCGAGTTCAGCAATAACCGCACAGTCCAGCTTTCTTCTGTGAGCTGCAGGATCAAGTAATATCATGTAATGCCTAGTTTTATGTAGACAGTTGAAAGGCTTTCACTTACCCGAACAAGAGATCACCTGCAGATCGCAACGTGTCTGGTTGCGCCAGTGCCAGGTGCGACGCAGCTTCTCGCGGCACGCGTCGTTCATGAATGCCACATTATTGATGGGATTGTTCAGACGGCGCACACAGGCCTCGCAGTTCTCCTTGAGGATGCGGCAGTCTGGCTGCTGGGCGTGTACGGCCACGCACCAGAGGATCACGAGAACGGAGAGAACGCTGAGGAGCTGCATCTTCAGATAAATCGGATCGGGATTGCTGACTGATAGATCGGAAAGCTGTGGCGAGGCTTTTATAAGCGACACCGCCAAGTGGTAAGTGGTAAGCGAATTCACATCTTGTGCATCCGTATAGAAGCTTTTGTTATATCAGATAAAGAAACAGATATCTTTGCAATGCCACAATGAAGCCTAATTGAAGCTATTGTACCAGAATGACACAATTTTCGACAGCCACAGCTGTGGCTGTGTAACTGGACAATTCCAGCTGTTTCCTTACTGTTTCCATGACGTATTTCTAGGGTATAAATAGCTAGGATGCATTGAAGTGTCATCAGTGTGGTTTCAAGTCCCTCCCTTCTCAAAGCAAACACAATGTCGAAACTTATTCTGTTGCTGGGTAAGCTGCCTCCTGCCTCCTTCCTAAGGAATTTTACCTAAAAATCTATGTAAACTTTAGCTATCTGCTGCCTGTGCCTGTCCCTGACTCAGGTCCAGGCCCAGGGCCGTGCGTACTGCGATCGTCTGGTGGCCGAGTGCAGGCGCCACGAACGCGAGGTGGGCGTCAGGGACGACACTGTGGACATCTACAACCAACACTGTACTCGTCTCGACCGCCGCTGGAGGAACATAACACGCTGCCAGCTGGCGTATGCCTCCTGCCTCCGTAAGCACCGAATTGGCCAATATTATAGATGCATTTTTTCTTTAACACAAGTCCCATCATTTCAGTGGTTATGTTACGCTGTGACAATGTCACGTGCAAAAATGTGGCTGGAGTTCTCTAACGAGAGGATGCAAAAACGGAATCAGCGTCAAACTCAAATAAAAACCAAGTAATAAGCACTCGAAAACCCTTGAATTCTTTATGGTAAAGTGTTAGCCATGGGACCAGGGATGAAACTTTGATTCTGTTTTGAAATAAAACTTCTAGAATGGGGAATAGGCAATGGTGAACATAATGGAAACATACATAACATATCCAATTAGAAACACTAGAAACTATATACCAGAAACTATACCATACCATTCTACTTCTACTTTTCCTCGAACACTAGTCTAACACCTATCTTTCCTGCATGTCCGCGAGTCGCGCGTTATGCGGCAGCGCCCCTCGGTTGGGTCGGTTGGGTGGGAGGAGGGCCACTTGATGGTGCAGTCATTGCATATCAACGTCTTAAAGAAAGAAAGAGGATTCTGGTTACAAAATTGAGTTGCTGTATCATTTATAGTCTCCGAGATCTAAGCCAAGATCATGTAAACGGACGGACAGACAGCAAGATTTAGCTATGTATCAGGTACTATTACTATATATACAATACAGTGCTGCTCAACTGCCGCAAGAGAGCTTGCGGAGTTTGATGATGAGTCAAATGTTTATGTTTATAGAGAGAATCACCCCAATCATCCTTCCATGATGTTATGGACTAACATAACAGCTTGTTGAAGAAGGAAGCTTGTTTCAATATGCAGATGTAGATGTAGATACATATCGGATATGTATCTTGTAGGGTATATGAAACTTCCTTGCTGGATAATTATTAATTCAAAATGAAATGATATGATAACAGGACAAGCCAAAGGGACAGAAAGGAACAAAACAAAACCCTTCAACTAAACTGAAAGTAAAAATCTATTTCAATCATTTCCTGGCCACGATGCCAGTGACACGTGCCAAAACAACAACAACAATAACAACAATAACAACAACAACAACAACTTGCTATTGTTGGAGTGGAGTTGGAGTTGAAGCAGAAGTTTTACTGGGAGGATTGTGGTTCCCCTGTGTACATGTATGTATGTATGTGTGTGTGTATGTATGTATGGCATTCGAAGCCAAAATTTCATTACAAGTTTGATGTTGTTGTAGTGGGGAGTAGCAGTAGTGGCAGTAGTGTGTGTAGTGTAGTTGCCCTTTGGCAGGGATTCAATTACTAAGAGGAAACTGTTAGGGAGCAAACGAGGATGTCGTCACTCGAGGGGAAACCCCCAACCGAAGTTTGCTTAATATTTATCTATCATCCGTCCGTCCGTCCGTAATCTGCCCTGCCATCTGTTTGTTTTACAAATTTTAAATTTTCAGTTAAGACAATTTTGAATGTGCCGAAAGCCACGAATAGTGTTTGAATATTGATCGGTTTACACTGCACAACGTGTCCTGACCTTTGATCTGAAAGGGGGCTTGACATTTTGAAGTCATTCTGAGGGAGTCGCAACTGTACAGTTCCGCAGTTGAAGGACTACAGAACTGGTGGAAAAATAGATACAAATATGGCCATGCAATTTGTCAGCTTTCTACATTTGTCAGATAGTGGTTTTGGGAAGACCGAGGCAAAGTTGCATGCAACCGTCGACCATTAGTCATGGTGCAGCTTGTAAAATATGAGAAAATACAATTGAATAGTTTGCTCAATGATAAATGATTCGAAAACAAATATATACACTCAAAAGTTGTTTCCAGCCTTAAACTAAATAATATTTACAAAATAAAATCTATCGAATTGCATCCAATAGAATGCCAAGGAAACTCTCCTCCACCCTCCACCCTCCATTTCCTTTTCCTTTCTATTGTGTTGGATTTTAGAGAACTACTCATCTCTACAATAATTTTTGATTAAGTTAAATTCTTGTACAAAACCCAGTCTTGTCGTTAAATTCCTTCTGAGGGCAATCGAAAGCACACACTCCCCAAGCCGAAAACCACCACCCACCGGCAGTGGGCAGTGCAGCAAGCCACCCCCAGTGTGGCAGCCTCTCATCCAGCCGGGGCAACCCGGTCCAATGATGGGCGCACGTTTTGTTGCAATCCCAATGAGGAAATGCTAATCCGCATGTAATATTCGAAAATGATATGAAAATGCCAACCCAAACAACCACCCACTAAAGGAGGAGAGCTCACCCCTGCCCGCCTGCCCGCCTGCCGAAACCGAATCCGAGGCAGAGACAGAGACGCTTCGCTGAACGCCGAACGCCGAACGGGACCAAAAAACATTACTCAATGTCAACATCGAAATTGCTTTGGAATTCATGCACCAAAAAAAAGTGAAACTTACGCAGTATAGAAATTTTCATTTTCATTTTCATTTTGGATGGATTTTAATTTCAGGATTTCTCCTGGGTCGTCGTACCCCTTAAATAGCTGAACACCACCCACCACCCCCCTCCCCAGGGCGGTGGACTCCCCGTCTTTTCATGCTGATTAAAAGTGGCAACTCTGCCCGCAGGGGTGGCTACTGCAACCTTTTCCACCTTCGACTGGGGCTGCGGCTGACTCATCTGAATGCTGCACTTGTCGTCGTCGTCGTCGTCGTCGGCGGATATGGAAAATTTCGTCACAGACAGACAAACAGACGGTGGCGTGAAATTTCGTAACGAATTCTGTAAATCTTTCATTGTTATTTCTATAATGCCATGCCAGTCCTATACATGCGATACATGGGTATGGGTATGAGGAATGTGGCAGGCAGGCAGGCAGGGGGCAGAGGGAAGTTTGTTTTTTGCTCAAAAATGATTGCAGCTCAGTTGGTTATTTCGCGGGTGGAATTTGTGGTGGTTTATTGGGGAGTCGGGTGCGGGTGCAGGGGGGAGCTGTCGGCAACAGCTGCTGCTTATTGGCCGGAATGTGACCACAACTCGGCCGCATTAAAGTCAAAGGTGGAGACATTGGTTTTTGCTTACAGCTGTACATATGTTTGTTTAGGGAGAGGATCGTCGTGTTTTCTACGATTTCTGAAAGTCCGTTACTCTCATAATTCTCTGTAAGCTCGCCTCCAACCCCGGAGAGATTCATTATCATTTTGGAACTCTCTGTGCCAGCCATAAACTGTTGCTGGCTCTGGCTCTGTGGCTAGACAGATAAATCGAGCTAAAATTGACCTCTGTGAACCGGGCGACGTGAGTTGTTGACATGCCACGAACTTGAAAACAATTAATATCCGATTTTGATAAGTACAAGGGCTAATCGAAAACCGCCATCGACCAGACAGCACCAAACAAGCAACAGACAATGCAGGTAACACCGTTAACGGGCACTCGGTCGGGGTTTGGGACTGGGTCTGGTCCTGTGCCTGGACAAGTGTTTTCCGTGATAGCAAAAGGTGTTTCACATGCGAGGTCCTTGGTCCACTGGGATTTATGTGATTGCATAGGAGTACATCTCCTGTCCTCCCTGCTAGACTGTGGGAGCGGGGACTTGGAGAGCGACTCACCAAATGTCGATTTCTGGCCGCACCCCACATGTAACGACGGCCGGCCGACCGGTTGGCCAAAGGACATCTCCAGCTGTGCGCGTGTCCTTAGAACTATGTTCCATCGATCCGACGCGGACCTGCTTCGGTCCGGTCGGTATTCTATCTTGTAGTTCATTCCGAATAATGTGCGTCCATTGTTCCCATTGCCTTTGGTCGGCCGGTGAATTATTATCCCTTTCGCATGTGTTGTGTGGTGCTGCATTGTCCTTTGTTACTTTCGCCTCACTTTGTATTCTTCAAAAGGGCTCTGGTTGCCCGGCCACGCCCTCGTTGCTGGCTGGTGGCTGATGGCTGGGCGTTTGGCAGTTAAACGGCCAAAGTCCCTCCAAAGTTTTCGGGGCGTGTTCCTCCTTAATATTTCTTTTACGATTTCAATGGAAATTTGTGGTTTCATCGTTTGTTTTTTGTAGGGTATTTTGAAGATTTTGATTGTCTTAAAAAAAGGCAACTACATCTACAACTACATCTACATACATATGTGTGTACATATAATGGTGGGTGCGTTCAAGCAAACGCTGTAAATATGATGCAACATTTCTGGGTTTGCCGCGCAGCATGCCCCTTTTAGTTGTGGTTTCTTCTGCTGGTTGTGGTCATCCAAGTATTGGGAGAGCTTTCCGCTTATTGAGAGCACAGATTTCTGCACAGATCAGCTGAATACTGGAGCTACAGCTTAAGTCTCCCCTGAATCTATGGGCTGTAGACCCATAAGTTGGCTTAAAAGCTCCATTAAGCCAGTTTAAAGTGTTGGCCACTTGGTAGGCACTTGGTTGGATCGCGATTAGCAGCGAGTACTATCCTGGGGAGTATCCTGTGGCGGAAGCATGACCTATCATTATATATCAACACTGGAGAGCAGAGCCTTTGGATCTATGAAAATTACACATTTGCCAACTGCTAATTGCAAGCCATAAATTAAACCCTCACACATGCCGGGCACACAGGACCCGGAGGTACTGCCACTGGTCGTAGCAGTTGTCTGGGGACAGGACATACATATGTGCATAGTAGTAGAGCACGCACTGCAGCCTGGAGCCTGCAGCCTGGAGCCTGGGGAGTCTGTAATCCTTTTGGCCCGGCTTATAGATAAGTTAAGTGCGGGACTGTCAAAAACTTTAGATTGCATTAAAACGTCTACGGGGGGCAGTCGGCATAGTTCTGTGTGTGTGTGTGTGTGCGTGCTCCATGTCCTGTTTAATATGCGACCTGCAACTGGGCGGCAGGACGACACAGACAGACATGGGACAGGCGAGAGCACGCATTGCCATAGTCAAAGCTTCAAATTATTAATTATGACAGATCTCTGGAAGGGTCTCTCTCTCTCTCTCACTCCCATACACGTATGGACATGGAGAGAATGTCGCTGGATGAAATTTGCATTTATATTAAAAACAAACAACAGGCCAACAGAACAAGGACCACGACAATCTCGTCCTCGACCAGGACGATACGATGACAACGCCAACGCCGACGCCGACGCCGACGATGCCAGCGACTTGCGGCATAATCAAAGACACGTCACCAACAGCCCATGGACGGAGCAATTTGCAATCAAGCGATACGCCCCACAAACCACCTCTTTCTCCATCTCCAGAACACACTCCACCATTCCACACTCCACCACAAAACTATTGCACTAAGCCAAAACTGATTTCGTGGTCTGGACTTTAATTACATCTCATATATCAGAGCAGAGCGGAGAGGATAGGATGGCTTGAAGGAAGGGTCGCCAGCAGCTCGGAAGGCGGTTGGATATCGCACAAAAATGATTTCATTTTGATTGCAATAGCTATGGCTCCGGATCCGGCTCCGGCTCCCCCCCAATCATCCGGCTTGGGCGGCAAGTGCGACAGTGGCAAGTGCACCACTGCTTGAGGGTTGTTTGCCTCCCCCCCATCCCGCTCTTTGCTCACACACACACAAGAGTGTTGCCAATTGTTTGTAACTGTTTTGTCAGAGACAGCCAGCCAGCCTCCCAAAACTCGTAAGCCTAGCAGCAACCCCCAATAAACCATAAACCGAAATTATTCGGTTTTACAACATGAATCTTTCTGAAATGAAACATTTTTTGCTCTATGTAATGGGAAAATGTTTTGCTTTCGATTTATTGAAGAGCATGACTGTCCCCTGTCCCCTGTCCCTGTCCTGTGGTTGTTTTTAATATTTACAAGTGGCTTTTGTGGAAATTTTCATTATTGAATTATATTGATCGATGGCAGGTGACGCCATGGAAAGGATTTGCGCTTGTTCGAAACGGAATTAGATTGGGGATTTTCATATCAATTAAAAGTGAATAAACCATACATATATAATTGCATATCTATTGAGTGAAAGGATTTCCCACACTCCACCGAGGAGAAGGTAGAAGAAGGTAACGCCCTCGTTAGCATAGAACTGTGAACCTCCTCCCATCTTCAGTCTCACCAAAGAACACTTGGCTATAATTTCGTTTAGGGCCAAGGATCAGGGTCCTTTTGTCTACGCGAGCTATTGGCATGAAGCATTGTGTTACGCACTTCCAACAGATGTCAGATGCCAGGCAGGCTCTGACCTGGACCCTGGCTAAGAAGTATGGGCCATCGTTTAGCGCATCCTAACCACTGTTACATGACATCATGTTATTAAATGAAATGCAGACACGCGTTCCGCAGTGGTTGCCGTGGTTGCCAGAACAGATGGAACCGATGACCATACACTGACCATTAATTCCAGCATATTAAATGATCCATCCACAGTCGAAGGACCACAGCAGCGTACCTGGTTCTTCCCCAACTTGTTAAACCAACAAGCCAGCCAGCCTGACAGTCCATTCCAGGAAGGGCAATCGATTCTAAAAGAATGATACCATACCATAGCAGACATATGAACGATTTTTAATTATACCTTTTGATTGTTCGGATATCTGATTACACACACATACATATACACATACACATACAAGTAATGTAACATAAGGGTAATCTCTGAAATGGATTGAATAAAAGAATCACCAACGAATTCTTGGGGGTATTAACTTTCTGATTGATGCGTAATTTCATAATTCAAACTGATGGAGGGAGGAGCCGCCGCAGATAAGAAGTCACCTGCCTCGATCTCAGTTTGCCTTTGTCCTGGCGATCATCGTGCCTCCTGCCTGCCTCCTGCCTCCTGCCTGCTGCCGCCGTCTGCCGCTGTCTGCTGTCTGCCAGCTACCTGAGCCAGCCCAGAGGCACTTAGTGATTTTTTTTTACCCAATTTCTTTTGGTCGCTGACCAGACCAGCAGCTGCCACTTTTTCGGGTCTTCTTGGCCTTCCGAAAAACAACAACAACAACAGAAAACAGAAAACATAAAATTGATGACGACAGGTTGCCGGGCTAAGAACGATCGCAACATGCTGATCCCGACTTTTGGATTGGCCAAAAGACTGCTCTGCTGCTGCTCTGCTGCTGCTGCTCTGCTGTTGATCTTGACGTTAATCGACTAAATTGTAGCAGCTGAACTGCCAGTTTAGTTAAGTGGGCTGTGCCTCAACTCTCTGGGATACTTTGCGTTTGATGTATTGCTCGCCAAATGATTGATGCTGGGCTGGCGATAAAGTCTGTCTCTCTGTCTTTCTCTCTGCCTGTCTGTCTCTCTGTCTGTTTTCCTGATAGTCTCTTTTGGACTAAATACCCGTACTTTGACGTGGCAGCACTAGTTAACCGCTCCTCGTTAAGCCCTTGATTAATGTAAGTTTTGCTCTATTTTAGGGTTTTATTGTCACACCCTCCCACTCACCTCACCTGTTCTTGGGCTTCATCATCATCATCATGGTCATCATCATCATCAGCAGCAGCCTTTCGTTTGCCTCAATTTTAGTTTGGGCGCTCTGTGCGCTCTGTGGTCTCGGTCTCTGCTCGTGTAATTAGTCTCGTTTGTTGTCATAAATTTTCGGTAAATGTTGTTGAAAACTCGCATTTAATTGCACTGATTTACAGTTTTGTGTTTTTGCAGCTTGGCTGTTACGGTTTTTGGCCAGAGTTGGAGTTGGGTAGGGTCGAGTAGGGTCGGGTCGGTTCGAGTCGGCTCTGTTCTGTTCGGTTCGGTTCGGGTTGGTCTCCTTTTCCCAGCGGGTTCTGGTTAGGTATTTTAGCACTTGGCTCCCATAATTACGTGTAAAATTAATGATGTCTTTGCTGTAGCAGCAGCAGCAGCCGCACTTGAAAATGTCGGCTTTAGTTTCAATTCTGAGTGTTTGTTTTTTTTTTTTTTTGGCTTTTTCGGCCAGATCGTTAGCAAATTTTTACCCACGTCTGGCATTCAGCAGGTGCTATTTGTTTTGATATGCCTGCGGTGGCTTCTCCTTAAGTTAGAACTGGTTCAAGATGCTGCAGTGGCAAATATATTCCATATTCCATTTCAGTTAAGGTCAAGTTAAAGTAGAAAAGCGAGTAGAGAGAGTAGCGAGTAGCAAGCAGCGAGAGCGAGAGTTGGTACACAAATGAAGGGAATTCAATTAATTTATTATTGAAAGGCTTTTATTGGTTACTGTAATTCATTATTTATGTAAACTAATTTGGTTTTTGTTTTAATTGCACATACATTGTTCTCATATAACTACATCTACCTCTACATCTGCATACATATGTACATATGTATATGTAGATATTGATTTTGCACAAACTCACAAATCAGGTTAACGTTTCAGTGATTTTGGAGTCATAATTAAATATATATTTTATGTATTTAGATTAGAGGTTTATTCTCTGTTGTTGGCTATTGTCTGATGTCTAAATAATTTAGGTTTTCGTACGGATCCTTAGATGAGGAGAACGTACATATCTCTGTATTTGTTTCATAGTGGATGTGGCCCTTTAATACCTTTTTGTATGTGGTGTGAATGTGGTTTTATTTGGGATTTCCCGGGTATGCCATTTGGATAACTGCAGAATTTAAGCTTTCAATTTATTTGGCCACGTTTTTATTTTGTATTTCTTACAGCATCTTAATGAAGTTTGTTCATTATCAAAGAATTATTTTTAATTGGTTTCTTTTCCATTTATTTGGCTCAAAAATGCGATCTAATCAGATGATGAGTTTATTAGAAATCTCTCAAAGAGAACTGCTCTCAACTGCTCACCCGCCTGGGCCAATATCATTGGGCCAATTCGACTTCTCATCAGCCAAACAGCCACCCAGCCATCAGCGCCCCCCACCGAGGCCGGGAGAATAATTGAAACTCATCAAGTTTTATTTGGTTGTACGAAGGTGGCGGCTTAGCCATCATTAATGCCCTTATCACGTACTTCACTGCGACAGAAGCATCCGCCGTTCGCCGTCCGCCGTCCGCCGTCCGCCATCCGACATTCCCCCCCTCAAAAATCCCCCAATTACACTTCCAATCCATACGAATCCATCGAACAGTTCCTGGCAACACCTTACCCCAAGGATTTGTCTTAAAACTGCCACCCTTAATTACTTGTAAGCGTCTCGAGAACCACCCCCCAAGAACAACCCATCGGCCAGAGAAAGTTCATTCTGTTTGACTTCGCAATTTGGGAGGCCAGCAGAGGACAGCCTCTCATGCGGGACGCCCCCCCAGTGCGCCGCTGACCATTGATTAAATTGATGATGTTTGATGACTTCGGAAGCCGATTTCATAGTAGATTTCTTTCGGTAGGGGGACAGACGGCAAGGGGAGCGGCAAGGAGAGACCACATATGCTGGACCACCCCCCGCTCATTACACTGCATTGGACATGCATCAAGATGCCTTGAAGTCAGAACGGATCTGGAGATGGAGATGGATCTGTATCGGTGTGTGTCTGGCGTGCTGGGACCAAGACTGGGTCACTTCTTCTTCTTGGCCAGCAGCCATCATCTCAGGCGGAACTCTTTTGAGCCTGAACTGAACTCCCTGCTGACCTTAATTAATCTTCTGAGCCACATGCGAGCGAGCACCTTGGAGTGCAAGTTGCAAGTTGCAAGCTGGGACGACTGTAGACTGCAGACTGCAGACTGCAGACTGCAGCCAATGTTGATTTATGTGAGGCGGCGCTGAAGAAGCGTGATTGGGCGTTTTTTACGTGTGTGTTTTTTTTGTTTTTGTGGCCCGCCAGGAAATGAGTTGCATGAGGCATCAAATAAGCGAGCGGCATCTGAGATGTGAAGATAGCCAAAGGTACTGCATAGTACGAGAAATTCCAATCCAGTCGCCCAGTGAACTTCCGCCTCTCACAGCGAGCGATATATCGGAAATTGTAATGCAAAAAATCACAACCCCCCGCCCCCCCCACCCACTGAGTTTGACTTTGACTTCGAGGCGAGCTTTGCCTTTGCCTCTGCTCTGCTCTGCTCTCCAGCTGCAGATTGTGACAAATGCCTCTGGGGTGCAATATATTCTCCAGCCAATGTGTGTAATGAAAGTGTGTTTGAAATGTTCAATTGCTTTTACTCTCCGTTTTGCCCTTTCCCCCTTTTAACCTTTAGCACACAGAAACGGCTCTATGGCTGGGCAAAGTTCAAATAGAATTTAATCCCCAGCGAATGTTTAAATCATGTACCCCTTAGGCTTGTCGCCGACACCTACTCCGATTCCTATTCCAATTCCTATTACGATTTCGATTCCAATGCAAACAAAAAAGAGAGCAAACCGAAGAGAGTACCACATCAAACGCAACCCTTTTGAGGGGTCAAGGTATGAGGGGCTTTCATTGAATATTTCAATGTATATCATTAAAACTCTTGCTGGAATGTAGTGGTGCTTAAAATTTGTAGAAAATCATAGCTTTCAATGTCTACGGCTACGGAACTACGGAACACTCTATAGAAAGAAAGATCACAGAAGTTAGCCAGCCAGCCAGCCAGCCAGCCACCTTTCACCTCTCACCTTCCATTATCTTAGCCTTCAAACCGAACGAAGCTGAAGCTGAAATACAAACGCAAAGAAAACTATCACAATAAGGGCCGGAAATCAAAGTGTGAAAGCGTCAGCGCAGGAAGTTGCTTTGATTATAAGTTTTGAAGCGATGGGGATGGGTTGAGGGAAGGGGGTTGGGTTGAGGGACCTTAAAAGGTTCTACGTATATAGCTCGTATCTTATATCTGACAAATAGAAAAGTTTACCAGTGCATTTCAGCTGCTGAAACAGACAGACAGGCGAGCGAAGCGGAGCGGAGCCACCGCCCCTGATTGAATGTTAAACATTTCATTGAAACTTGCCCACAGGCAGTTCCCCTTCGACCATGCCCCAGACCATGCCACAGACCTTGCCCAGACAGACCATGCCCCAGACCATGCCCCGCCCGAACCATGCCCAAGCCAAGCCAACCAGAGACGACTGGAGTACGGATTTGAGATGTAATTTATGCACGCACATCAATTCAAATGCATCTAATTTGGTAAACAGAGCAAGGAGCGGACGGAGAGGAGTAGGAGAGATGCATGAAGGCGGCAAAGGAGACGTCACAGTAGTGACAGTCACACCTGCCTGGCTGCCTGCCTGCCTTCCTGCCTGGTCCTCGGCTCCTCAGACAATCGGCTTAAAATAGTTTTCATTTGTTTTCAGCGACGAGTGCAACATGTGACATTGGCACCGCTACCGCCACCGCCACCGCTACTTGCACCGCTACTGGCACCGCCACTAAGTAGCATCCAGTCTGGGACGCATCGCATCGTCAGCATCTGTTTGGGAAGGAGATCCATCCGTCCGTCCGTCCGCCGTCGTCTCGCATGGCCTGTCATACATGCTCGTACATGCAGCTCATTTAGTTGACATTTATTAAGGTCATCTATCGCGCAATGTTTGGAGTTAATTAGATTCATGCTGACAGATAAAAATGTACACAATAGAGGGGGAAGTATTTCTTCTGGTACTTCAAAGAAATCAACGGCAATGTGAATGATTATCCTATAATCGTATGGCAGTTTCGTATGACTCTTCGTGAAAGCCCTACAAGTCAACCTTCTGTTAAAGCCAATGATATTCGATCGATTATTTTTGGAGAACTTTCGATATGAAATCGATTCTTCTGGCTAGTAATTTTAATCTGTTAATTCAATAAGCAAATAACTGGCAACCAGCTTTAGAGCTTCTGTCATTCTTCTTCCGTCCTTTGGCATTCTCTTGGTCTCTTTTGGCCTCTTTTTTGCCCTGGAGGAATGCAAACGAACTATCTGGGAATCACAGCAATTTTCAAAGTAAATAAGAAGTGAGTGAAGGAAGAAGTTTTGTTTATAAAACACTTGAAACGAGATGAAAATTGGTCTTTAACTGTTAGAAAATGGGAAGCATAGATGGGGGGCGTGGGGTATGAGTGGGGGGAAGCAAAATATGGTAAAGTGAAGAAGAGGTCAAGCAAGCGGTCGAGTGAGCGTCTGTTTTCCTTTCTTTTTTTGGGTTTTTTTTTTGGTAAATGTCATATAAAAGTGCGTTTGCCTCTGGCGAAAAACGTCGGCACTTTGGATGGCTCTGGCTCTCCTCTGGCTCTCCTCCCGAACCCAAAAATCAATCCTTTCAGGCTCTCCTGCGGGGGTAGCCAGTGGGGTAGAATCCATTTCTTCAGTGCCCGGCATGGATAGTGGTGTTCCTTGGTCGTTGGGTCTTCACCACTGCCGTCTTTCACGAAATTTCCATTTAATATGTTTGCGCAAAGTATTAAAAGGCAAACGACGATTGAGTATCGAAAAGTAGTAAAGCAAAGCGAGTAACGAGGAACGGGCCAGAGATGGGGTGCCCGAGATGGGGTGCCATGCCGAGATGGGGTAGCTTCGATGGGGTGGCCCTCTCCATCCCAGTGAAGATACCCATAAGGATGCAGATGCAGTGCATGAGTATGCCGAACCGAACCGATCCGAACCGTACCGAAGCGAACCCCAGTGGCAGTGGCTCCTTGTCCGCCTTGGGCCCACTGCTGACTGCTGAGTGATTGCCATGATAAGTGGCCCATTATGATGCCAGTTTGCACAGTGAGATTGCTCTGCGCTCCATTGGAGTTCGCCCAGCCCAGCCCAGACCGGACTCCAGCACGGACTCCCAGCATCGGCAACGGCAACGGCATCGCCCTCCGATTCGCTTTTAATGCATATCAGAGTGGGCAAACTTCTGGCCGAAAAGTGCGTCATTGTCCGTTGTCTACAAATCCCTGCTTCCCAATTCTGCTCTGGTCTGCTCTGGTCTGCTCTGTTCTTTCCTCTTCCTTGCTTTCCCTTGCTTTCCTTTCCGCAACGTCTGTTGACAAAAGACATTTAATTTTCCCTTAGTGTGTTTTTGCCTCGCACGTCTCTGCTCTGCCTTGAAGTAAAGTATCTGTGCAATAAAGTTAGTCGTTGTCGTGGATTCTTTTCTGAGCGATGTTTCTGTGCTCCTCGCTCCTCTCCTCACCACTCCTCACCACTCCTCACCTCTCCTCATCTCTCTTTTTGCTCTCTTTTTTTTCTCTCTGGCTCCAGCGTCGAGCGAAAACTTTGATAAGTGAAATTTATTGTGGCCGGTTGGCTGTGTCGACCAGAATCACAGACACAAGAATGTCCAACTTGATGGCTGCCACTGCTCTGCTCTGCTCTCAGCTCTGCTCAAAATTTTGTATGGAATTCGCATAGCGACAAGACACTGCCACTGCCACTGCCTGAGGCGCAAACCGCCTTGATCTGATCCCCACACGATCTCAATCGAGTCCTGAACCTGTTTTTTATAGGCTTAAGTTGGATTCAAATCCCCGGGAGGACCAAACCAAACTCAAACCAAACTCAAACCAAACTCAGACTCATTAATTTACGTAAAATCCACTTAAACTGTAGGCCATACGCAATAAATTCCACTACTTTGCGCCTCATCAAATGTAATGAATGCTGAAATTTACCACGCAGCAAAGTCAGACAATAGAATAGATAGAAATCTACATGAAGTAGACGACGGGCGACTGAATTTCAGAACATGTGGTGTTATGATGAGGTTGGAGACCACCAAAGGCACACCAAATCAACCACCCACCACCCAGTAGCCACCCAGCAGCCACTCGGTAGCCAGCCACCCACCACCGCCACTGCCATTGCCACCCACCGGGACGAAGATGAAGCCACCCCAAATCCTTGGACTTGGACAGACAGACAAAAGGGTGGGCTGGGCTGGGCTGTGCATTGATATGCCCGGCGTCGCGTCGCGGCGTAAGCAAAGCGATTTTTTCATTTCAGCCTGATTTTGTGGGGGAATTCCCTTAAAGCCCGATACTACTGCCAACTGGCAACTGGCAGACTGGCAACTCGCAGCGAGTACTACGTGCCGTCAGATCCCCCCTCATGCCAATGCATTGGCATAATTTCAGGCAATTGTCAAACAAAACGAGGGGTGGCAGGCGGATAAATTAGATTTTTTTTTTTCGTTGTTGTGTTGTTGCTTGCGCAATTGCATAAAGCCCGACAAGCGGATGGGTCCCAGCTCCATGCCCGTGCCCATGCCCATCCGGGGCCATTGTAATCCTCAAAGGACCCACTCGTAAATATTCATTGCATACGGCCGGGCGTTTGAGCTTAAAGTTCTATCACTCACCTCGATTCGTATTTCCCCTTACTCTCCCTTACCCGTCGTACGGCTATGCTTTTTTCAAGGTCTTTGCCAAATTTTGGGGCGGCAGGAATTACATTTTCGCCACCCACCCAATGTCCTTGCCGTGCGACCCCCAACCCCCAAACCCCCCCTAACAACATCGAACTGGGGGTTGGCATTATCCTCCAAGGGTGTTGAACTATAAATTGAACCTTTTGTTGCAGTTTGCGCCTGCCTCCTCACAGAGTCAGAAGGGGTCCAACCCTCGCTTTGAGCTGTCTTTAATAAATGTTCGGATGTTTCGTTTGGAGATTAAGTGGATTCTGTTTATGGCATGAGTAATGATGGATGCATAATGCCCACGTATGTGGCAGGTGTGGGTGTGGGTGTGGGTGGTGGGCGTGGGTGTGCGATGAGATGAGATGAGATCAGGTGGAATGGGATGGGCTGCAGTTGAAGTCCCTGAAGGAAACTATAGGAAGAACGACATCAAATATCTGCAATTTAATCTCGAACTAAAAGGAACATTATATTGTCCAATATTTGGAAAACCCTAACCATCCATGTCGTAGGATCCTGGGAGCCGCCTCTAACCTAATTTAGATTTAAAATGTTACTGAAGATCCACAGATTTATCAAGTGTGTATGCCAGAGTTGGAAAATACCAGGACAATGCCATGTTCGACTTTGAACAGGGACTACAATGATCAATTCCTGATTGAAGTGTGACAAAAGTATTTCCAAATGTGATTTTTGCAGCGAGCTTTCGAAAAACGATCCACTGTGCGTGGATCGAATCGACGAGAGTTCCGAAAGCTTCGGCAGCTCGGTAGCTTTCAACGCAATATAAGAGATCGACTAACTGAACAGTTGGAAAAAGCTCATCTACCCGCTGGAAAAGCCCCATCCCATCCATAGTTCGTGCCACCATGAAGAGCTGACTGTTCTTCTCAGTTCGGAACGCCCAGTAGTTTGAGGAGTAGAACCCTCTTTGATCTTGATGAATGGATAAAAGTGTTTCAATAGAGAGCACTTTGGTATAATTTTTATCATTGAAGCTGCGTTATTATTGCTTTGATTCTTACAAATTCGTGTTCTCGAGCTGCCAATGTTCCTCGTGCCATTCTGGCCATTCCTGGGGCGCTCCGAAGATGTGAACGTGTTGGGTGAAGTAGTATAGATCGTATCCTATGGGAATCAGCATTAGGTGAAAGCATATCGAGTGGATGGAGACGGGCAGGTTATTCTGTTGTTGAGGTGAAAAAGGTTAAGTTCGCTGAATAAAGAAAGCAATCAATCTGTGGTGACTTGCATCAGTGACCGGATAGTAGGAGTTCTCCAGGAAGT
Source organism: Drosophila azteca (assembly GCA_005876895.1). Lineage (NCBI taxonomy): Eukaryota > Metazoa > Arthropoda > Insecta > Diptera > Drosophilidae > Drosophila > Drosophila azteca. The sequence goes on along the minus strand of VCKU01000014.1, from coordinate 3,305,490 downwards.
ATTTGTGCAGCTCAATGGAGTCGTTCATCTGGCCACCCAGGTGCACGTTCGCCTCGAAGGGCAGGAATCGGTGTTTGCCCCACTCGTCGCGGCTGTCGCCGGCTATGACGTTGACATTGCTGAGGCATCGACCCAGTTCCTCGGCAGCCCCGTTGCCTCGATTCTGGGAGCTGCACAGGTTCTCATCGCCCAGAGCCTCGAGCACGAATCGCTTAAGACTGGCAGCACTTAGCACAATTCCAGAGCCATCGAACATGTAAGCCTGGGATAGACATGGATGGAGGCTTAGAGGGGACGATCCAGGGTTAATACGCACTCACTCACTCACCAGACCCTCTCGACTGCCCCTCAGCTTGCAGCCAAAGTAGATGAGCTCCTCGGGACTGTAGGACTGCAGCATATGACGCAGGTTCTCCACGAACACAAAACTTGAAAGAACAAACTTGGGTGATTACCGAAGTGACCGACGCTGGCTTCCCTACACAGATTCCTACTTATCATCGTTGGCATAGAGGAACCAGTCGCCCTGATGGAAGTGGTACTTGTAGACGTACTCCAGATGTGCCCGTATGCGCTGCCACTTGTCCCAAACATTCTGGAACACGGCGGGCTCCAACACCGCGTGCACGTCGTCGCTGACGAACAGATAGCGATCGCAGTGCCTGGCCCAGGTCTTCTGGATGTGGATGGCGGCGTGGTCGTGCCGCACCGCGTAAGTGACAATTACACAGACGATGCGCGGACGGGTGCTGCTGGTGGGTGGGTGTGGCATCTCCGCCAAAATATCCGCGCTGGTTGCATCCCTTTTCTGGTACAACAGAATGAGCAGAAAGAATATGACTCCAAGTAGCAGCCAGCTATTGAAAACGGCGCACTTGTTCTTGCCGCCGAGGCAGAGCCGCCGTGTACTGAAATGTCGCACCATTTGAAATTGAATGTGGGTCGGTTGGGTGGTTGGGTGGTCTGGTGGTCGTGTGCTCTTCTCTGGTGTTCTCTTGTGGTGGTCCCCGGGTGTTCCATTTAAAATTTAATTATATTAAGTGGCGTCTTCTGTATTCTGTACTGTATTCTGTGATAGGTTGTGCTGTGTCGGCTGTGTCGGCGTCTTTTGCTTGGGCCCGCTTCAGGGAAATTGCCGTTTTCAATTGGAATTATTAACGCACCTGACACCGAACTCACCTGAAGCCAACGTCTTGTCTTGGTCGTTTGTTGTTGCCATTGAACTTTTCAATTGAGGATTGATAAGTGCAGCAAATACAGCTAAAAGATACGTAAATAATGGTAAATGTTATGCACAAACATATGTACATATCTACAAACATACATATCTACATACATACATGTAGATCCAAAGTAATTCCTCCCAGCAGCTCTCAATAATATATGTAAATATGTATGTATGTATGTATGTATGTATGTATGTATATATGGGACAAATATCACAAAATCAGTATAAATATGCATGAAAAAGTTTGTGAATCGATTAAAACTCGTTATCAGATTTGCATAAAACAATACATAACGCGTCTATTTATATCTTGGCCAAATTTGTGTAGCGTGTGACAAGGAATATATGTGAAGAATATATGTATGTGAATACAAAATATAATAGTGCAAGTATAAATGAATTTATAGAAAAACTACACTTTGGGGGGAGTCCAAAGAGCTGCCAAAGACGCCTGCTCACTCGCTCGTCATTCGACAGTGTGAACTGATGGTGGAAGTATTCGATTAGACGACAACTTTTGGATGCTATGGATCCCTTTGAATACTTACCATCAATACTACAGGCTAGTCGGAGTCGAAGCCGCCTTCACTCCTGGGCTGGGCTTGCTTTTGCATTTTGGCTTCAATGATTTTTCCTACAGTCAGACCTTTGATTCGTGTAGCCTCACAGTTTTTAGCTAATTCAAAATATTTGTATTTCTCTTTTGCCGACATATTGCGCCACAGTCGACCAGCTTTTCTCATTAATTCTTCATTCCGGCGGCGTGTCAAGCGAGTGTTTTCGCCATTTTGTAAGCCAGCGAGCCGCAACTCGTTATAGAAATTGCGCCAGGCGCTTGTCGATGCGATCTTTCGAAGGTCTTCGTCGATCTCCCTTTGTTCAGGAGTTGAACTCCTTGTAAAAAACTTGTAAATTCTAATCAAAAAATTCATTTTAGGAAACTACAATCTAATGCCAAGTGATAATATGACAATATGTACTCAGATCCTTGATTTTTGAACAATGTTAGCATGTGTGTCATGACACAGGGTTGCTTACCATAAGTAGTTTAATATATTTACATTGGAGTACTCTATAGTTATAGTTATTATTGAATAAACGATTTACCTTTGAACCCAATAGTTATTAGTTTGAAGCTGATAAATTAAGGCGCTAATTTGTAACATTTGCTCAGATCCCGAGGGTGCTGTTCTACACGAGAAGAGTATTCAAATGTCCACCCATCACCCAACTGAAATTGCCACAACTGCTGCGGCTGCAACAATGCAACAATGAAGCTAAGCCGAGAACGGAAGTCCTTTTTTCGAAGCAAAACAGGCCAGTGGCAGGCAAAACGGCAATTGGAGAGCTCAGACTCCAGGCCCAAAGGACATTGATTCATTGATAAACACGTTTGTCCCTCTCCCTGTTCCTGTCCCTCAATGTATGTGTATGTGTGTGTGTTTCCTGTGATTTGTGGAAGGAATAATGCACTGCCCTCTCTGTGTCTGTGTCGGCGTCTGTGTAATTGAACCATAAGAACCATAAGAACTTTGGGGGGAGTCCAAAGAGCTACCAAAGACGCTCGCTCATTTATTAATTAGTCGTTAGGCTTTGGGTAGACCGAACAATTGCAATCGATAGACAAAATAATAATAATCGTACATTTCAGGTGGGTATCCAACACGAAAGGCAATGGCCCGTTTCGACAGGGGGACTGTGGCCTGAAGGAGAGAGGAGGAGAGGAGGAGAGGACACGAATCACTCGCACAGATCCTTCAAATATTCGTATGTATGTATGTATGTATGTACTCACCTTGTCCACCTTGTGGTATGTCAAGTTCTTTAGCCAGTCCATGTTGCTGTAGCCCTCCAGAAAGTGATGATTCATTTGAACGGGCATGAAGGTCTCGTTGCCGTCCTCGTCGCGGCTGTCGACAGCCCCCACACCCACATGGCCCAGGCACCGACTCAGCTCCAGCGCCTCCGTGAAGCCCTCCGAGTGCTGGCAGTGGCCGGCGTTCTTCGGATCCCTGTCCAGGTCCACATAGCGTCTCAGGGCCTCTCGGCTAATCACATAACCACTTTGGGAATAGACAAAGGGCTTTGAGGCCAACCCAAAAACTTGAGTAAATTTTAGGAGGAACATTTCTCGAGGCATTCGCAATCGTCACCTTGTGCGCCTTGTTCTCCAGTTCGTGGCCAAAGTAGATCGGGGCAGTGGATAGAAATTTCTTGCTGTGTATGGTATGGCGGAGGTTCTCCAGCACCACAAAGCTATAGGTAGAAAATATATATTGTATTTTTGCATTATGCTGATCTGCACCGTGCAAAATTGTGCATATCAATAAAACCAATGCTCAAGTTCTCTGTTGTGCATACAAAATCATATTTGTATACTTGTATGTATACATAGTATATATGTATGTATATATTTATGTAAATTTGAATAAGTTTGGCTTAAAACTAGAGTCGAATGATAAAATACAGAAGATCACAAATCAAATTCGTTTCAAAGCCAGAAATAACAGCCAGGCCGAGATGAGGTAAGAATATATACTACTAAAAGTAGTAGTAGTATAAGTAGTAGTAGTAGTGAGACTAGAGACTAGAGGGGGAGCCTTAACTGAACTGAACTGAACTGGGAATGTTGTATGTAGTTAAGCCTCGGATGACGTTCGACCATTAAAGTATAATTGCAAAAGTTAATAAGTAGAACTTTGAGCTGTCGTTTCACACATTAGACGCTCAGTCTCAGTCTTAGAACATCTAACTTTAATGACTGCTTCTATATGTAGTATTAGCTCATAGTTGCGGGTCAATGACCGTGGCAAAGACTATTATTAAGAATATATGTATGTATGTATAAAAACACATCGAAGATTAAGAAAATGCCATTCAATTCGAATTTAATTGACGCTGTAATATTCTATGGCTGATGCTGATGCTGATGACATCACAGCTAATAAATTCTCAATTATATACATCATATGACGGCATAAATAAAAAAGAAATTCTAATCCCATTGATAGCCCTTCAACGCACACATTTGACCTCCCACACATTGTTCGCTCCTAGCTCCCAAAAAACACTCTCGATAAGGTCTGTGAACGCGGGTCTCAAATTGAAACACTTGCGATTATATTTGATTTGAATATTTGAAAATTATATAGCCATAAATACATAAATACTGATAAACATTCGTATCTGTGGGAATCATTAGTATCTTAATGTCCAATTTGTGGCAAGCTTTTGTCGAATAGTTGGGCATTACAATCTAATCGAAGCTCTGCCACTAGACAGCCTCATTCGAGCACACGGCCATGAAGATTCGATTGGAACCAGTAGAGGAACTGGGGAGGGGGAAGCAAGCATTGACTTGCGACGGCTGATAACTTTATCAACGAATAAGTCAAAGTATAATAGCTCATTGCACGAAAATACATACATATGTACTATATGTATACCTACATACATATGTATGTATGTACATATGTAAACAGCTATAATGAACGAGAGAAAGAGTACACGGGCCGTCATTTTGTATGGGATGATCCTTACCTAGAGTCTTCCGCTTTGAGGAACCAGTCGGCCTCGTCCTTGTAGGCCTCAAAGGCGTGCAGCAAGCCCCTGTGCACCAGCGTCCAATTGTCAGTGGCATTGATGGCCGGCACATAGGGCTCCAGTTCGTCGTCGATGTTGCCACTGACGAAGAGCAGCACATTGCAGTGCCTGCCCCACGTTCGCTTCACATATTTCGCTGTGCTGGGATAGTTGTAGTTGTAGGGTATCATGCAGAGCACTCTGACCTCATCGTACAGCGAATCAACAACAGTCGTAGTAATCCTCTTAATGGCGGGTGTCCCCTCGGAGCCCCCCCACAGGCCACAGCCACCGATATGGAGAGAAACGGTCAGGAGCAGCAGAACCAACACCAAGTAGCCGGCATAGTAGACACGTCTATGCGCACTCATTGTGAGTAACCACCTAACCCAACTGAAATGGCTCGCGAATGGCTCTGGGAGTGCGAGCATGGAGCAAAGCATTCCCAAAAGGAGATAACAAATTAATCAAACCTTTGTGTACACTCAAAGACAATGCCAACCCGTTTAGGGGGCGGACTTCAGGGCCCCGAAGTTTCTATACTCTTGAAGTCAGACCACCAGCAAATTTCAAACTACTCTACTACAATATGATCGAGCACTTAGATCCCATCAATGGAATTCCATTCCTCTGCAGAGTGGCTGTGGATTTTAGTGGATTTCTGCGAAATCCTTGAGAGGAGTAAGACACAAGAACCTGCTCGAGGTCGATTACATTATATATTGTTGGCCCATAAAATAAAACCGCAGCCAAATACGCAGCAGAAGACACAATCAGGGTGAAAAGAGAACGAAAGAGATTGTCAAGAGGCTAAGGGATTTGGGGATTCCTAGGAGAATCTCAACAGCCAACAGTCAACAGCCAACAGCTTATCAGGAAAAGAAACCTGCATCAATCGTAACTTTGAATGTGTGTCTGCATTTCCAGCTGGATCTGTAGTTCCCATTCCCAGTTCCCCCATTCCCCATTCCCATTCCCAGTTCCCCCATTCCCCATTCCCAGTTCCAATTTCAAATCTCAATATCCCCGCCCGCCCTCACCTAACCGATGAACTTTGATATTCATACGATGTGCGCCCCCACCCAAGATGGGTTAGCAGTTAACTCGTTTTTTCAGCATCTAGGAACCATACAAAATTTCTGGGAGTAGAACTAAATGTTCATTTCGGTGGGTTGTTTCAAAATAGGGGGGAATGCATTGGTTCAGTTTGGTTTGGTTTGTTTTGCAATTATACAGATTGTTAAATATGTACACACTCGTGCACAGGTTCGCAGAACTTTGGTGGAGATAATTTTCGTTCAAAAAAAAAAGCTTTTAGTGGAACGTTATCTGAGATTCATTGAGAGCTGGAAAAGCTTGTTCTCCACACTCCACACTTCACCTATGTACATACATAAGCCTACATATAGTACATATAAATGTGTCTACATATGTATGTATGTATTTAGTACCTATTATATGTCTACATGCGAGTGTATGTATGTAAAATATTTTGAGCAAATATTTGCGAAAGCACCGCATCGCATTCTCGCTTGCTGTATTACAAAGGCAAACACACACAAACACACACACACACACATACACACACATCAGATTGCAAAATCTTTGGCTGCTGCCGGCTGCTGCTGTTGCTATTTCTTCATTTAATGCTTTCCTTTATCTTTGGTGGGTTTAATTCTTTTTTTTTTACCATTTTTATTTTTGATTTTTAACCTTTAATTCATTTTTAAGTGGCAGCAAAAGACGGGGGACGGAGGACCGCACTGTCAGTTAAAAAGACTAAACATATGTATGTACATATGTATGTATTTATCTTTAGTCTTCGCAATTTATATCTTCAGACTTTAGAATTGCGCAAACACTTTCCAATCTATTTGGATTGGGATTTGGATGCCAAGACAATTTTGCACTTGACATTTCACAATGGCTTCCAAAAGACGAGGAAGGGCCATCAAGGAGGGCTGTGCCCTGCCTTCATTTAGATTTTATACTTATATTATATTTATATTTATATTATTGATTCATAGACCTTATGGGATATACATACCTACATAGTTATGGATTTGATGACCGCTTTTGAACCGCTTGGTAAGACCGGCTTGCCAATTTTCCATTTGAGCGGGTATTTTTTTGTGTGCTTTGTGCCTTTTTGTACCGAAAAGTGGGTCAAAAGTTGCGTATGACGTTGTCGTCGTCGTTGCCCGTGTCTGTGCCTCTTTCTGTTGCTGTTGCTGTTGACCAACCGGTTTCACTTTCAAGCATCGGCGGCGCGTCGTCTGAACGCGTCGTTGAGCCATAGTCGGAGTCGGAGTCGGCGTTGGAGTTGGAGTTGGTGTCTCTTCCAGCATCAGCTACAGCTCCCAACATCAGCCACAGCATCAGGTCCATCCGTAGCATGAATTTGGCGCTTAATTGAAAATTCATTCCCCCAGCAAGTGAGTAAGCTTTCCGCTTTGTTAGGGGTAAGCTCGGCCGTAAACGTTGGCTAATGTGCATTTTATGCATAGATTGTTGGTTTCATTAGTTTCATTAGATGGCTTCGTGTTCGGTTCGGCTCGGGCCTTCGGGGGGGTGAGAAGACCGAAACGGTGCCCTGTGGCAGCATCCGAGAAACTTTCACCCGACGCATCGGATGCATCTTCTGCGAGTATCATTAATGAATGAGTTTTTAATAAATTGTCTTGGCAGCGCTTGGAAATGCGCTTTCTCGGATGCCCTAGGATTTGCATTAATATCAAATAATGTTGCCCAAGTTGCATAATATTGTGATGTGCTGCTGTCCGATCGAAAGACATGTGTTAATCGGGCATAAAACATTTAAATATTTGCTATTATATTTGCTTTTCTTTGTTAGTGGGGGGAATGTTGGTGGGTAGTTCCAGAATGAGTACAGGTGCTCTGAGCAATCCAAAACAGAGTCACAGCCAGAGCCAAAGCCACAGCCAAAGCTCGAGTACAGTCACGGCTTACTTCGCTTTGCTTTGAGGCAGCTTTCGATTAGGTTAAGAACGTGAGTGGATTACCAGCCAGACGACGACTGGTAACGACTGGCTGGCTGGCTGGCTGGCCACGCGCTCTCAGACATTTTTGGCATGTTTTCATGGAGTCGCTTAATGAAACAATTTGCACACATTGTTGTGTCCGCTGAAATTGGTAGGCTATTGGTTGGCTATTGGTTGGCTATCGGCGGCTGGTCGCTTCCTTCATAAAATCCATTTATTCCATAGTGCCAAATGTGGTAATAATTATGGTAGAATATTTATGGCAGGAGGGAGGGGGGTATACTGAAGATGAGACAAAGTTAGTTGAGAGGTGAGAGGTGGCTCAGGGGGCTAGCTATTGTATGTCATAAACTGTCAAATAAACTGTAAACCATCATAAATTACAATTGAGTCTGTAATTAATAATATCTGTTTTGCATAATCGCCTTAGACGGCGACTGTTCCCACCAATATGCAAATGGCCGGCGCAGTGGCTAGACACGGCCAGAACGGGCAGCCAGAAGCCCTCGGTGCCGTCTGCACCCATTTGACACCCCGCCCGATCGCCGGCGATCACCCCCGCCCGATCGAAGTCGATGAATGGCATGAGATAAATAATTTTTATTACGCTCGCATAATAAACTTGGCCCTCACCTACCCCCTAGCTATGTACATATGTATGTATGTAGGTTTCCTAGCTATTTGTCGGCCACGCCACTTGTTGACCCATTCAAAAGATAATAGCCATAAAGAAACGGACTGCCTCGGACCGTGCCGAGGCACAGAAACTGAAACTGCAAGTGCAATTGCAATTGCAAGTGCAAGTGCAGCAATCTAAAAATACAATAATACTCGTAATAATAATAATAATAATAGTAATGATAGTGTGATGAAGAAACAGAGACAGAGACAGAGAGACAAATCCCATACAATGGAAACCACATTTTGCATTTCCATTTCCATTTTCATAGAATTCCTTTCATATATTATTGTCAGTTGCAGTGCGCTAAGATAACTGAATTGAAGGAATAATTTAGTTAAAGCGGTTTAGCCAGCCCAGGCAGGCATTCAGGCAGCCAGGCAGGCTGTGGCAGAAGCATACATACATATGTATTCCAGGAGGGAGAACATTGATTCATTGATTTCCTAACTAGCACAAGACCTACCACAATCCATATTGCCTTCAGACATGGACACGTTTTCCTTGCCGGCTGCATCTAACTGACTGGACTGAATGACTGACTGACTGACTGACTGAATGGCTGACTGGCTGTTGTGGAGTGTCACGTATACGCAAGGCGAAACAACGACAACGTCCATGCTTGAAAATCAGTGTTTGAGATCATTTATTATGTGCATTGTCTGTGCGGGGGGAAATCTAAGGCGATTTGCATACCTATAGTCGGATTTACTAGCTTATCAATACGAAATTACAATTGCACAATTGCATTGTGCACAACAATTGCAGTCGCAGTCGCTGTCGCTGTCGCAGTCGCAATCGTAGTCGCTGTTGCCATTGTACATTGCCATTCCGGACAGACATACAACAAAAATCAACACGGTCCCCCCAGTGGGAACAAGCTATCGCGTCCTTAGCTCAATGTCAAACCCGAGAGCTGTCTCTATCTGTCTATCGCTCTGCTCCACCTATCAATACGCAACTAACTCAATCTATTTTGTTTGGTTCTGATTCTGCTGCTGCTATTCTGGAAGCTATTTATAAGGCTCGGAAATGATGGGGAAACACAAGGAAACCCCTTTCGAACGATTGGGGGAAAGAGGAGGAAGGATTTGTGTGCCATCTGCCATGGGCTACAATCGAATCTGTTTCGGCAGCATCAATGAATCAATTTGAATGTCTGCTGATTGATGGAAAATACAGTAAAATATTACTGGGTGTTCACATTCCTCCCCACTAAATTTCCATTGAATAAATTCACATTTTAAAGTTGTATTTCATTTGTGTATTATTTAATAATTATTAATAAAAAAAAATTAGTTTTTTGGCCTACCTAAATCTAGTAACGACAAATATACATATATGTATATATGTATTGTATATGTATTTATGTGAATTTTAAGTACGAAAAGTAAAAAAAAAAAAATAAACTCATTAAGCACAACATTGTCACTAAATTATCTGACTGGCTGGCTAATAATTGTAGCTAGTCGATTTAGTAGTAACGTCTTTTTTATAATCACAGCGCTTAGTTAAAACTTATGTACCGACATGCAATGTGGTTGGTGAGGCCCATCGATATCAATAGAATGAATGAAAATATCACAGAGCTCAGTTAATTTGATATCCATAAGAACGAGTCCACTCCAATCCAATCCCAATCCAAATCCGCTTTCATCGCTTCAAGTCGTCCTTAGACGTCTGGCTGTCCTTTGTCTTAGATTTATTCTTTTCATCGATGGTGTGGCAGGAGCTGCCGAATACCTCCGCATAGCTGGGCACCACTGGCATCATCACAAAGTTCGTCTTGGTCGCTTCATATGTGGGCGTGGACGTGGGCGTTGGCGTGCCTATTGTGGATGCGTCCATTGGCGTGGCTGTGGCTGCTGGAGTGTTGCTGGGTGGAAGCAGCGGCATTGTTACCTCACATAACGGAGGTGTCTGCGGCGTTGTGGCCACACTCCCAGCTGTTCCGCTTACAGTTCTGACTGTTTGCTGGGCGACGGCTGTTATTGTTGCGGATGTGGCGGACGTTGCCGACGAGTCGGAGCTATCTCGTTCGTGCTTATTGAATACATTAAACACGCTTGGATAGACAATCAGGCACGATGATTTCGGTGCTTTGTGCAACAGCTCCAGAGCCGCCTCGTAGCTGGGCAAACCCGACACCAAGGTGTATTCCGGCACAGGATCATCGGCATCCGGATGCAGCTTCAATGCCTCAATATCAACAATTGTGCACTGTGTGGAGTTGTTCGCATTGTTGCGATCTACAAATGAAAAGAAAACAAAGAGGGGGCTATTAGTACTTGTACTGGTATACAGCTAGGTATGTACCTCGACCTAGTTTCTGCTCTGCTCTACTAAATTCTTTGCTGAACTAAGAACATTGACACCAAATCGTGGTTGGATTTTTGTTTAGCAATTCGCAGCACTTTGTGCTTTACATCTTTCAAGGTTTTGGCCAAAACAAAACGACAAAACAAACCTATTATGGAAACATTGAGGAGGAAGTCTTTAGGGTTTTTCCAAATTCCCTAAGTTGACAAAATTGTCATGCTTTATAATGAGATACATACATACATATGTACATGTATGTACCTCTCTGAGTTGACCTATAAAGTGCGTAGTCTTTGAAGCACTTAAAAAACAATCAAAACAAAACCGACTTCTCTATCAGGAATGGAATGGAATATTTCTTTTATGAGTGTCTTAAAAGTCAGGTTCCATTTTAGGTAGTACGGTTTCGTCCATTAAATATTTCATACCAGCACTGGAAACCTTTTTTTTTTGGTAGATTTGTCACGAAAATACGATTATAAATGTTGACTAATTTTGTTTACTTTGTACGGCAATGGCTAAATGGCTAATCAGAGATCACACAATTCGGGTCGATAAGGATAAGATTCGAATGCCTATCAGCATAGCAGTTCAGAGGGAGAGCAGAACGTAACTAACTACGTATGGTATGGATCCCATGGCGGAATACTTACAGTTGCGTTTCCATGTCCGAAATTGGTGGTACAGGAAGCACGAGCAGATGCAGAAGACCAACGAGATGAGGATCAGAGTGAACACGATGCCGATCCACACCTCGTTCATGAACTTGTCGTACTCCAGCTGCTGCTGCAGCTGGTCCACACTGCTGCCGTCGAGGATCACATGGTTGGCCAGGTCGAAGTCCATCATCGCCGGATGATCGCTGGAGTTTCTCTGGGACGGAGAGGCAGCAACGTCGCTAAACTGGCTGAGCTGATGATGCTTCAGCTGGATGGAGTTGAGAATGGTGGCTCCGATCTGCTTCAGGAAGTCACTATTGGCCAGCGCGTCCAGAGTGGTGATGGTGGGTGTTGAGGCCTCGGCCACGGACGAGGACGAGGACAAGGACGAGTGTTGTTTACCGCTGTTCAGAATCTGCTGAGCTGCCGCACCAGCGTAGTGGTCGAAATGTAAGTCATGCGACAGTTCGTAGTTCAATGCTCGTGGCAGGCCCTCCATGTTCTACTTTTATACACCAGGAATTACTCAAAAAAAAAATGCGGTAGGGTGGGCGGTAGGGTGGGGTTGGGTAAGGTAGAGTGTCTTGTGTCTCCGGCGGCTCGGCACACTTTCACTGTATCTTCAGTCAAGTCAGTGTTCGTATCGTTACGACGAAATAATCGTTCTGAATATTGCGTTTGCTCTACCGCACGCTCACGACCGGCAAGCGCTGCGTCGAAAAAAAAACTGATTCGAGCGCCGTTCAAACAGAGCAGCAGCAGTGCCGGCCAAGCGGGCGATCGCTGGAATTCCAGTCAAGAGAGATGTTGGGAGAGCGCTTGGTTTCCAATTTCCATTGCGCTCTCCAGCTCTCCCTCGGCTGCTCTCTCTCTCTCTCTGTGTTGGTTTTACGCACCACTGGGAAAGAGGTTCTCTGATCTGCTGTCGCTCTCTGCTCTGAGAGAGAGAGAGATCGGCCTGGTCTGGCCTGGCCTGCGTTAGTCTTTTGTGCCCACAGACAATGCCTTCGAATTATGGTCCCATAATTGGCGTTACAAAGCGGCGGCGCAGCGGTGCGGCGCACATGTTGCCGAAGAGAGAGTGAGTGAGAGAGGAGCAGAGAGGAGAGGGTAGAACTCTGGAACTCTGGCTGCTGAGAAGCATCGATCTGTATTTCTCTTTTGGGCTTCGTTTCGCCTCGTTCCGTTCCGTCTTGCAGCCCAGCCAAATGACATATCTCCCTTTACAGTTCTTCTTGTATTGTTCGTCCGTCTGTGGAGGGGGGCGGGGGGCGGAGGGAAAGAAAAATTAGTGTTGGAGGATAATGTAGGTTTTGTAGTTATGTTTTTGTGTTGATTGTGGTGTGTACCCCGCCCGAAGGGTCCCAGGGCCGGGACCGGACCCAGCCATGCCAAACCGATTCTCTTCTTGTTCTTCTTTGGCCTCTTATTTCTTTCTTTCCCTCTATCTTTCTTCGTGGCATGGTTTTAAATTACAGTTACGTGCAGATATCTCATTTCTGGCTGGATATTTGTGGGCGGCGATCAGCTCACGATGATCAGCTCACCTGTTTTTGCAATACATATACATACATACATATAAGAACATCCGTAACAGAGTTTAAGTATATATGTATAATTGGTATGCTTGGTATGGGGATATGCCTAGATCCCATGGGTATCTGCGATAAACCCTTATTAAAAAAAGGGGCCCTGAAGATATCTCAGATAAGATCTTGGGGGAATACCTATTTTCATTAGTAATTTCCCCTTGTTAAGGGTTGTCTTTTAGCTGCACGGCTCTCAGAAGAGCCCAAAAACGAGAACGTTCCTTATCATGATCAGCTAATCTGCCGGAGGAAATGAATCGGCAAAAAAACCACAGCGGATGGATGTCAGACACAGAGAGAGGGACTCGAAAGAGATTAGCAACTGCCTCTTCCTCCACTCTGAGACTGTACCTATTGATGAAGACGTATTTACGGTTAATTTATTGGAAAAAGAATTGCATATTTGGCTTGCCTGGCCGTCTTCGTCGGCCATTGCGGCTAACCCCTATATGGGTGGAGGTCTGGAAGTCTATTCCAATGCAATTTCAATGCTATTCCACGCCCAGGTATGCGCCCGTGTCACAGCCCGTGAGAAGCAGCTACAATTTAATTAACGATTGCGCCCGGCACCCTGGGAATGGGTCTCATCTAGTGCCGGGTCCATCTGGGCGGTGCAGTGGTATACACTTCCGAGGTATTCCTACATATGTCTGTAAATATCTTCCTGTTCATTATTGTATGATTGCCTTTGTGTGGCTTTCTTTCCGGACTCCGACTGTCTTTAATACCATGAGTAAACCCTTAATGATGACCCATTTGGCCACAATGCTGTTGCTGCTGTTGTACCTTCAATGCCGACCAGACGACTACTGTCTCTGCGGGTCCCCCCCGTGGCAACAACAACATCATCAAAAGTTAAATTAATGAGTCCACGGTCAGATCGGATATTTTAATCTTTGATTTTGTGTAACCTCTCTTTAAATATGGATATTCCTCTGATGCTGATAAAGCTCTTTTTCTTTTTCTTTTTTTTTTATAGTTTACCGACTCTGACTCGGACTCGGATTCCTTTGCATAATGGTGCAAAGGTGGGGGGTTGGGTCATTCGATTCGCTGGCCGTTGTCAACCTTCTGGCCGTAATTAATCGGATTTTATTTCATCTCGAGCATAGAGTTTTAATTCCCATCCCCCACTAGGCTTTGGCGTTTCGTAAGTGCATTATTGATTGCACATTTCCACAGCCAGAAGCTGTTCGAAATTAGCTTTGTCTTTGATAAATCTCTGAAATACAGAGGAAAGTGCCCCATCGATACCCCATCTCAGATATCCCTCATCTCATTCCGCTGCCAGCTCTAAATTCAGCCCCTAATTGTGTGAAAAAAAACAAACCATTTGGTCACACTGTTCGAGCAATTTCCATGTAATTACAACAGATAATGGCCTTCTCACATTGCTCTAATTGAGCAATCAGCAGCAAAATCTTTGGTATCGGAAGGCATAAGACTCGCTATAGATTCCTCGAATCCATATGGAGGAATCGCATGCCAGAGCCACGCCAGAGCCACGCCACCCGTGGGGCCTAGAATCATGACATCCTGCTAGGGAAAAAGGCAACAAGAAGCACTTGTTCTGCTCTCACACAGCCGGGGCTCGGCTCCTTTTCTCTCCAGCTCTCCAACTCTCGTTCTCTCGATTTGAAGCTCAGCAAGGCGCAATGACAACCAACTGTGAAGGGTCTAGGTCTAAGGGGCTAAGAACCGTCCGAAAGCAACAGGGGAGGAAGGGAAGGGAACATGGCATGGCAACTGCATGGCCAGGTAATTGCTGCAGTTGTCGGGGGGTAGTGCCAGTGCTGGTGGTAGTGATGTGAAACATTTGTCAAATGGACCGAGACCGAGACCAGCAGCGAAACAGCGCAAGGAGTCAGAGTCGGAGACGGAGACGTGCCGATGCCATGGGAAAGTAAGAGGTTCTTGGGCCTGGTCTTCCATGTTGGAGTCGTGCTGCCTTCGCAGTCCTCTCTAATCTGTGATATAGGTCATGCAACCCTCAAGGTTCCCGGGTAGTAGGCCTACACAACATTGCCAGCGACTTTTCCACTGACTTCATCTCTGACTTCTCCTCTGACTTCTCCTCTGACTTCGTCTCTGACTTCTCCTCTGACTCTGCTGCAGAGCATTGCAGGGCATTCCAGAGCATTGTCTTTGGCCCTTTTGTTGTTTTGTGAATTCGTAGAAATTACGCGTGATGCAAGTATGCAAGCTATCCCTTTCATATTCTTATGCTAAGGAAAGTAGCTCTGTTCTGTCCTGGCTGTCCTCTGTTATGTCTGCCCCATGATGTCTCTGTCTGTCTGTCTGTCTTGGTCGCTCTACCCAGCAGCATTAAGTGCATCGTTGAGTGCGCCTTTTATTCCATGCACAATTAAAAACGCAGTTGTGCATAGAGCTAGACAAAACCGAGACTTAAGCGGGCCCACAACTTTGGCTCTCAAGTTAAGCCAAGCTAAACCTTCCTCCAGTTATCCTACGGCACATCCCCCACTCCGCTCCCCCGCACACTCCACTCCTCTCCACTGCCAGAGCAGAGCCACCAATTCAATGTCAATGAACCGCAGCTGTAATGTTTATATGCCCATCACTCCATACGCAGACACACACACAGATGCAGATACACACACAGAAAAACTCGGTTCTTGGTTCTTGGTTATCCAATGGTGGGTTCTCCGTTCTGGGTTCTCCGTTCTCGGAGCGCACTCCACTCCAAAGTTGTCCACCTTCCGATGTTGTCGTTATTTTTTTTTGGATTTTACTTTATTTGTTTATGGTTTTTCTGTCTGATTATCTTGGGCGCGTTTTAGCGTCAAGTTCGTTGCGCTTGGCCGCTCGGCTTCCTGGTAGACTGCCTCTGCCTCTGCCGTTGCCTCTGCCGCTGCCCCTGACTCCCCCCGACCAATATCTATATGGTACTTATGATGTTATTTTATTTTATTGTCGTCTACATGGTCGTCTTCGTACCCTTTTCTCATCCGTGGCTGTCAAAGTTTGGTTGGTTTTCTTTGTTGGTTTATCGCTCCAAAGGTTTTCAATACAACAATTGATTGAACATTATTAGCACTCAAGCATAAATTTGTTCGACATTCACAACATAGTTGTTAACCTGCCTGTGCAGGAAGGGGGGGCTGCCTGCTTTGTGGGGTGGCCCTTGCAGTGGGAGACCTCGAGGTAACATGAGAACAGGAGGGCATTGCATTTGAGAAACACACAAATACAAATATTGACCCATTTTTAGTTAGTAATCGAATGCTTTAGATACAGAGACTTAATTAGTTTAGTACAGAAGTTGCATCTAGAATGCGGATTCCGATCATTTGCATCGCCTGATCGATATTAATTATCTGGTATGATTTATGGATAGCTTGCGCTGACAGCGAAAAGTTGCTCCTACTCGAGATGTGATATTAATTATAGAGCTGGGCCCTAGCCCCGCCCTGATCTGGCATTGAAACTTAAGAAATGGAATATTCCAGATACATTCTAAATGACAGATACTATACGTGAATGTATCTCGTAGATGCACACACTCGGTAAGCGCAGGTGCGAGCGTCAAGAGTCGGGCCGCAGTAGTTAAATGAAGCAATAAACTAACTAAATGGGATACAGCGACAGCACATAATCTCCCATCGATCCGAATGCGAACAAAAAACCAGACTAGTCGTATCTACTAGTCGTATCTACTAGTCGTATCTTCTGTGCACAATTCTATTAATTTTGTCTAAATTAAACGATTTCCGAGTGATCAAGCATTGCCGCTGTTTTACTGCCTGCCAGTCGTTGAACCTAAGTGAGCGAAACGAGTTTCACTTCTCACGTGTTCCCACGTATTCGCATTAGCATACGTTAGCTTTTGCAACGAACGGAATCGAACAAAATATTCTTGAAATATGGCTACGGATCAGAGACTGAAAGGTCTGGCCCTCGAGGATCGTCACAATTGACCCCAATCGATTTTTGGAGCTTTCAAGTCAATCATCGATAAATAAACAAATTAGTCATGATGCCTACCCCCCGCCTCCCCCACCATCACCATAAAGGGTTGGGAAACATCGATTTCTCCTTATCGGAGTCCTCTTATCAGGCACGGTATGTACTGTAGGCCTGCATGATGTGCAAGGTATTTGGGCAATTGATCTGCTTTGTGGCAATTCATCAAGGCAAGGCAGGCCAAGGCACTATCGCTGTCTGGGTCTGGGTCTTGTGGCCCTTCTCATTATTGGCATTACATATGTTTTGGATTGTAATGTAACCCTATTTTCTTCATTTTCTTTCGACTAGATTTCGATTTGGTTATCATTGTGCGTCTCACAAAATCGAAAGTCGACGTCTGCGTACACGTTAATTATTTCCACACAAGCAACCAACCAACAATCACCTGCATTCATTGGTACCTCCGTAACTCCCCGCCTCCCCGCCTTCTACCATCCACCTTTGATCGATTTCCACTGATAAGAGCATTAAATTTCGAGTGCTACAGAAAATAGAAAATAGAAAAAAAGTCCTATTACCGCGCTGTGCTTTGTGTCAATCAGAGCTCAAACTGGTTGGTGCCATGGGTTGATTTTTCGTGTTGACATTTCTTTGCCCGTTTTCCTCTTTGCCTCTTTTCCTCTTTGCCTCGTCAACGTTGCAAACAAAAGTGTGACAAAGACGAGGGGGAGGAGGTGGGCGCGCGGGACATGCACTTTGGGGTTGGGCCTGGGGCCCCCCTCCCGACCGGCGAAAGTGGCATTACAACGCATTTGATTTCGGACTCTTTCGGATTAGCGATTTCCAATCTCGAATGTGTCGCTCTCCCTCAATCGATATTTCTCAATTGATGCGGATTGGAAGGGTTGGGGGTTGGGCGATGGGGGGCGACAGCAGGGAATGCACAGGTGCAAGCATCTATGAAAATATAGATAGTTATTTAATGAGATATCTTTATATTTTGCTTCAGTCTCTCGCCCCTATAGACACTATTGGCACTGCTATCTGCAGCAATTCAATTAGGCCAATAACAGAACCAATTTGTAATGCGCTTTAGCTTTTTAGCTACAGCGAATGGCGAATCGCGAATCGTGAGTAGCGAATAGCGAATAGCTGCTGCCCGAAGCAAGGCCACTCGGATGGAAGCGGGCGGGCGGGTGGGGGGTGGAGGGTCAAAAACAGAGACAAAGTCATACCAAAGGCAAAAGGCAGTGGGGTCCAAATCCAATTAAACGAGTGACAACGACACTGCATCTACATCTACATCTACAGCGAAAAGAGCAAGTGAAGGAGGGCTGGCCCGGGGTCAGAAGTGAGGAGTAGGGAGTGGGGAGGGGGAGTGAGGCATTGCGACGCAGCTCGCTGGCATAAAAATTGAATTAAGAGCAATTTCGAATGGACAAAGGCACAGCAATGTGGCCTGGCCTGGCCTGGCCTGTCCTGGCCATGTTTCTGCCACCTGCTGTCTACTTTGCATTTTCAAAAAAAGGCAACAGAAAACAAAAAACAAGAACTTCAAAGAAATTGCTACATAATTAAGTTGACACTTACAGAAACACTAACCACAGCAGCAGCAGCAGCAGAAAAGAGGCGACACTTGCGACCGATTGACACCAGTTAACCCAGTTACGTGGCATGGAAACACACGGAAAAAAAAAACACATAAAACAAATTAACTGGGACTCCGAAATGTCTCTGTTTCTGAGTCGGGTTAAGAGTAATCCGCGTACGCCAGCGTAATTTAAAAATATCAAGAACACAATCCAGCGCCAGCTTTGGCAGTCTCGAATCTGGTAATACCCCTCTGGAGATAGAGCGGTGCTGTGGTGCCCCACTTTGCCAGTCGAAAGGGCACTGCTGGGACAGGACTAATCGGGGTAGCTGAACACGATCTTCAGACAGAGGATTATAATTTTGGGTAAAATAAGGACTGGTATTTGTCTGTCTTTATTTGGTATATAGTTCAAGGTAGCTTATACTTTCTACAGGTTGGGGATTCTAAGGTGAAAATACTCTGAATTTCTCTCTATATGAGTATGCCACACCGACGACGCCGCCATTGTCCCATTTTCCCCACCTAACGTCTGACGATGGCTTCAATGTGTGTTCAGCTCTAACGACAAAAATCTAATTAAAGAAATTATGTTAGCTTCTGCAAAAAGAAAGGGAAAGAAAGAGAGAAAGCCTGGCCCGACATTTATGGTAAGTTTTTTGTTGTTAAAAAGCAATGAAAAACGATTCGACAGTCGGACAGACACTTGAGATACTTCACGCCTTCACCGCACCGTCTGCAGTCTTCAGTCTTCAGTTTGCAGAGAGATGTAGTTATTTCTGTTCGTTTAATTCCTATTTTCTCAGCAAATTGGTTTGGTAGGGATCTGTCTTGGTGTTGTTTTCGTAGAGGAAACGTCTGCTTAAGTGGGGAAAACACAATCCACACACATGCCTTGGCCGAAGGAGATTTTCTAACAAATTCCCCGAAAACAAGCAAAAACCGCAAATGTACAACAACAAAAGGCAGAAGAGATGTACTTAGGAGTGTGTGTGTGAGATACCAGATACCTTTTAGTGTCCGCTGGCATCATATTGTATAAGAGAGAGAGAAAACGAAAAGAGGGATATAGTTGCCAAGGATCTTTTATGTAAACAGATTGCTCAAATTTCCATCTTGCATTCCTCTTATCTTAAGGATACAAGTGAGAGTGTACGCTCTTAAGTACATTTCGGTGTGGATTACACGAGCGAGAGCTCTAGGTAGAGTAGGTGTAGCACAGACAAATTGTTTGGTTACGTTACTCAGGAAGTACCGCTTATGCCACTCATAAAGTCCTTTTCGAAATAGATACTTCCACAAATTACGTCTGTGTGTATGTATATCTCTAGTATGATTCAGAAAATTCCGTCAGCATTTGGCATATCACTTGGTGACGAAATCTGCTGTTTACCCAAGTCAAATGATAGTCTTATTATTTGTGCAGAGTGATTAATCTAGATAGGGATGATGGAAATGAGATGAATCATTGCTTGGATGTCTAATTATCTTTCATATCTTGACGCATTCGTTTTCACTTCAAGTCTCAGCAAAAAGTTTATGTCTTTACAATTACAATCTATCCAATTTTACCTTCAGTATTTACTCCCCACCCCAGCAGCAAAAAGAAAAGAAGACCAAATTTGAAGAGAGAAATGCCAAATGTTGATGCTGGCGATGTGATGATGATAATGATGATGATGGGGGGCTCCCAGTCCATTAGCACTCCTAGTACCAGCCCCCCGCGTGGGTGTAGAAACAGTCCGAAACGAGTCCGAAATGGGCACAGTTTAAAGGGAGTAAACGACGACAATAAAACACGGAACGCGGAACGCGAAATCCGGAACGCGAAAAAATATCCAACTGCTGCGTTGCACGAAAATCATTTTATGATGCTTTAAAGGTAATTTTCGAAGTGAATTTTTCCATTTTTCCATTTTTATTTAGGGATTGTTTTTTCTCGCTTTTTTACGTTTCTTTTCGTTTGGGACGCGTGGGCACGTAAAAATTGCAGCACAAAAATTTTCAAGAGCAACACGTGGGAGGTCGCGGGCTGTGTGAATTGTGAATTCAGGGAACAGGTTGGTCCTGGGAGAGGCTCTCTCTATAGTTTCCAGTCACGAACTTGTCATAAAATTAGCCTAAAGGCTTTAAACGGCCTGCGAGTCTTTGCCAATGCGAAAATATAAAATTCTACCTTTTCTTTTAGTTTTTGTTTTGTGAGGCCATTTTCAATTTTCAATTTGTCATTTCTCTGGGTCATCAATCTAAATTACCACATAACATTTTGTGGCCTAAGCCGGACTTTTGTATGATAATAAAAATATTTATTTGCCTGGCGACAAATTGATTTATCTGACAGCATAATCAACCTTGTGGATTTTCTTAGATTCGTGCGGAAATTTATGAATTGAGTGAGCGATGAGCACTGAGCCCTGAGACAAAGTCGCAGCTGGAATTGAGAAGTTTTTGTCCAACTTTGTCGAAGAGGAAGGGGAAAGAGGAAGTGTGCAGCATCTATGGCCGCAAATTGACATGTTCAGCTCGATAATCAAGCGATCAGGACCAAAAAGGACCCAGAAACCTCATCCTGCTTGCCGTCCTGTTCTTTGCCTATTGATAAATCCAGTGTTCGTGGTGATTTGTCAGCAGCAGACAAGCAGCGACATTGACAACGTGCGAGTATCTCTGTATCTCAGTATCTGCCAAGGACAAAGCACTTCTTCTCTAGGTATTCTTGTGCCGCTGCTGCTGCTGCTGCTGCTGCTGCGTACCTCGTTATTGTTAATCTATTGCATACTCCCACCCGTCCATCCACATCCACATCCACATCGTCGTTCTGTTGGCCTTTTTGCCTGGGCCATAACCTTCTTCTCTCTCCGTTTCTATTGTTTGTTTTTGCAGGGCACAGAGTCGCAACAAGAGTAAGCGTGAGCATAATTATGGTTCTCAATTATTCCAAGAACTGAGCAGTCGCCCATTGAGCCCATTGAGCGTCTTGTTAGAGTCGTCTTACCCAGAATCCTGCCTGCTGTTCGCCTCTTGCCATTTGGGAAGTGGATATGGCTGCTGTTCCTGTGGCTCTATGCAAGGTTGGACTTGGCCAGTCCCCGAGTATGCCATAAACTATAGGTAGCCCCGTTTTTTATTTCACACTTTTCGATTTCCAAACTCATGGCCGCCCATTCAACAGGGGACCCTGAACCCTGAACACTGAAACGATTTCCCTTAAAACTTATTTACATTTAAGAGCAAACTCCAAATTCATTTATTATATTCCACCCCCTCCTATGCCCCCGTCCTGGCCCCGAAACTAACATCTGAGATGTCATGCTATAACAAAAATGTCCTGCCATTAAAAGGCTGCTCATTCATAAATCAAGGGCCGAGTATTGTTAATTCTCGTCGATACATATTTCCCGATGAAGTATCTTGAGTGTTTTCTGTTTTTTTCTGCTTCCTCATGGTTGTTTTAAGCATCGAAGGTTGTGTTTTACGTATGAGGGGAATATGATAGCCCATAACTTCGTTAAGCAGACAGCTGGGGAGGCAGGGGTAGCTGATGGGTGAGGAGGTCCTTTGGGCTTCCTGTAGCTGAAAATGAAACTGAAACTGATGACTGATTGATGAGTCACCGAGCGGTTCTTTTAGAATTCACCTTTCCAGAGAGTTCTCAGCATCAGCTACAGCTTCAGCTACAGCTACAGCTATTTTATGGGTCTTATCTGGTTTCTGTATAAACCGAAAACGTGACTCTATCGTTGACCTCACACATCTTCGGTTAATGTTTAGCTTCCACCCCAATCGAGTCACCTTTTACCGAGAAATCTTTCCCGGCGTGCTCTAAATAAAGTATACATAAGCCATACCTAATGTCCGTGATTTCCAGTTGCGTTGCCAATAAACTGAAGATGAAAACTGA
This sequence comes from Drosophila azteca, assembly GCA_005876895.1. Lineage (NCBI taxonomy): Eukaryota > Metazoa > Arthropoda > Insecta > Diptera > Drosophilidae > Drosophila > Drosophila azteca. Next base: position 3,283,013 of record VCKU01000014.1, on the reverse strand, counting down.
AGATGAAGATGAAGCCAAAACCAAAACTAAAACCAAGACCAAAAGCGACGAGTATTTTCACATTTACACTTGAGAGCGGAGCCAAGGGCCAAGAGCCAAGAGCCAAGAAGGAAGCCAAAACGTACACCGAAGTGGAGGTGGAAGTGGAAGAACGTGTTCCAGCAATAAATATCAATTAGCTCAGATAAAGATACTTATGCGAGCCACAAATCTACGAATTGGAAAATAAAACTAATTGCAGCTAGCCGGTGGTCCACAGATACACCATACCCATACTCATACTCATACCCCTAGTAGATGGCTCCGACTCCGACTGAAGCCAAAAGGAAGTCGTAAAATTGATACGAGGCGCTGGACTCTCCAAAGGAGCGGAGCGGAGCAGAGCAGAGCCGATTGTGGGACTGGACTGTCACTGGACGGTGAGTGCCGCCAGGTCACGTTCGAAGCTGCGGCAGCGAGGATGACTCACAGTCAGCGGCGACCTGCTCATCGACCGGCTCATCTATGCGTTTGGCTCGAGGGCAGAGCTGCTTATCAGCGAGCGTTTTCGATGACGCAAGCAGCCAATGAAAAGTGGAAGTAGAAATTTCCATTACCTTCTCCGATATCAGGCTGCTTGGTTCCTGGTAGTCGGTCTCTCTAATTTTCTGCTCATTTTGTTTGATGATGCGACGACACATGATTTGTCCGCTCTTTGAACTCGGCTCGGGCCACCTTTGAACAGGCTGAGCAGGATGAACAGGCAGGTTGGTTTATCTGTGCCATAGTGCCATAGTGCCATAGGGCACTTATCAGCAGAGCAGTCTTTTCACAGCCCGACTCGGTGTGGTCCTTATCTCTAGCGTGTGCTTCTGCTAATGAGTCGAGGCGGGTTGGGTCGGCGTCAGACCCAAAGAGTCTGCGGGATATTTGCATTTGGCTTACTCAAACAAGTTCTCTGTAGGATTCATTGTTTGCGGGTGCATAGTTTAAATAACACCAAGGCGGTGGTCGGAAAGGTAAACCCTGACTTGGGGCATTATCGGCCCTATCTTTCCATTTCTGTTTCGATTGAATTTTATTACGGGAATAATCGGACAACGACCTAGTTTGATAGTGGCTTTTTTTCTGCCGCTAATCTCGAATATCAACAGGGTTTTGGTTATTTTTTTGCCCAACTAATCTGGAATACAAGCCAATACACAGGCCTAATACAATGATTTAGTAGGTCAGCAATGGCTAGGGAGATTTACCCTAATGGAATCCAGAGTAATAATAGTGGCAGAAAACTAGAGACTCAAAGACTCAGTAGAGATACAATGATATCCTTTGCCTTGGGTATCCAACTTGGTCGGAAGGAGACGCATAGTGGAGAGTCTTAGAGTCTTCTTTCGGCATTTGTTAGGTGTTCTATAAGCCATGACTTACAAAGAAGAGAGTGGGGTAAATATTTTTGGCATTTGGCAACCTCTGTTTGAGGTTTAAAGTTGAAAAAGAGTTGAAAACATAAACAGGGCGAATGCTGCTTAGAATTTCATTACGCGCACTTAAGTGGTGTGATTTTCCGCAGATCCTCGCCTCCAATCCTTCTCCTGAGGGCAGGGCAGAGTTAGTGTTGCAAAAGCTCGTAAAATCTGCTGCAGCAGCCAGCAACCAGGAGGCAACCGCAGCAGCGAGCGACACATAGCATCCACTGCAGTGCGGCTGCAAAACGTCATCACCGCGTTTTCCTTTGCCTTGATTTTATGGGCACTGCGATGCGCAGGCAAGGGAGAATGTACATAGCACACAGACACAGATACACACAGATACACATACATACATATCTCAGCTGCAGTTTGGTGTGGCTGGTTCCTGGTTCCTGATTTCTGGCTCCTCCTGGGCTGCCGCTAAATTCGGCAAAAGCGTAAAATTTTTATGGCTGCCGCAGAGCGGCAAAGCGGCACAGGCAGAGGCGACACGTGGAAGGAAGACGACTATGCGAAGTCAGCGTCGTAAATAAATTTGTGCCCGTAATTAATTTTGCATGCCAGTCAGATAGATGCGGTGCGGCACGAGTGGAATGGAGTGGAGTGACACAGACTATTCTCGACGACAGTTAGTTGATTCCTGATTCTCAAGTCGGTCTTGGCTTGTGGGGCGTTGTGGGGTTTTGCGTTTTGGGAGTTCATAAATGACGATGCGAATGATGTGAATGGCGCTGAATGGCTCCTAAACTGTTTGCCGGCCTATACCGTTTTGGTATGCCAAATGTGTCGCTAAATGATATCTTTTTTTTCCCCATTCTGGCCCATACGCACGACAAGTGCGCACGGCGACGACGACGACGAAAACGAAAGCTTTTAGTATTCAAACTGTGTGTTTCTTTTTATACTTTTGTGTGTGTTCAGTATTTAGCGAATCAGTACGTACCCTAGCCATACCCTACCCTATCCGTCTGTCACCCTGCTCTGAGGGGTGGCTGTGCACTGCATGCATCTTAGTGGTGGCAACTCTCTGATCAGACCAGGGCAAGCCTTGATCAGTGCTTCGAATCCTCAGTAAGCTGATAAGCTAGTAAAGACTTGGCCAACTCTGACAGAAGACTCACCCAAGGGCCAGTTATGGACGTAAGCCAACGTCACAGCTCGCATCGGACCCTGGAACGATACTGACACTCCTTGAGAGATTGGAAGGTCTCCCAAGAGACCCAAAGTCTACAAAGAGAGTGGCAATGCAGCTCCACAGACGTAAGTCTATGTGAAATAGTTCTCTTGTGTATCATTCAGGCATCAGGTTAGCTTTGCTATACCTTTCAATACACACTTTTGTTGGTGACTTTTTTGTTTGCTTAACACCCGTTAATGGTTTGGGCCAAATTCGCAGTCACAGACGCTGGAACAGACTGACCACACCACTGCCCCGCCCTGGCCTGCCCTGCCCCATGGATAGATAGCCATGTATGTCGGAGACGATCTGCGCTTCTATCGAAAGTCGCGACGCCAGTTCGCCTTGAGGACCTATATCCTGCTGTTCGTCTGGCTTGCCTTGGCCCTCATCCAGTGGGCGGTTGTATGCCATGTGTAAGTGCGATTCCGTCAGTGTTTGATTGACTGTTTGATTGATGGATTGACTCTCAATTCTGGTGCTCCACAGAAAATATTTTCGCCACACATTCCAGGATCTTTATTACGTCAGCCTTGGGACATTTGTCCTGGCCGTTCTCATTTTTCTGCTGTTCATATTCATTGACAAGCTTCGCTTTACGAAGTGCCTGAACATTGTCATAGCATTTGTGATCGTAAGTGGTTTTGGTTTACGTTGAATCCCCCTCCTGAATCCCCCTCTCTTTCCATCGCAGGTGGAGCTGCAGATCGTCGCCCTGTTTGCTCTGATCACTCGCACGTGGATCTTTGAACTGCTGACCTTCTTCTTTGTGTGCGTACTTCTGATAGTGCTGTTCCTGCTCATAGGGGCATTTCTCCCAAAGAAAGTAAGACCTCTGTCTGTGTAGCTGCTCAGCTTTCTCTTCTAACTGGGGAATCCCAACAGGTGGACCTCACCCTCGACATAGCCATGCTGTTCATATTCGCATTCATCCTTCTCGTGGTCGCCGTCTTCTTCCTAATGTTCTACCTGTTAATACCGCAATCACACTCGTATAGCTTCTTCGTTGTGCAGCTGGCCATCACCGTCACAATCCTAATGGTGAGTAAATGTCCTTGACCTGTTGCTCCTGTTGCTCCACTAATCACAAGTCTCTTAGTTTGTTATGTACCATGCCCAGACCATCCATGGAAGCCGCTTCGCCGAGATGCGTCTAAGGGACTTCATTCTGGGATCCCTGATACTGTTCCACGACTTCCTCATCATCTACTGGCTGACATTCTACTATCAAGCCCATTACAGACCCCTCACCCCCGATAAGTACATAGCCAACACCACAACTGTTGATATTGGAGCCAAAAGGGCCTATGAGCTGAGGATCTATAACGATGAAGACAGCAATTACTATCTGGATGGTAAGTTTAGATTGTTTGCCTCTTCAGCGGAACTCCTCATCAATGATATTTCGCAGTTCCCAGGCCTTATCAAGCAGGAAACGGCCACAAGGGAAAGGGAAGTCGGGAAGGATATGCAGATGGAGACAGATCCGATCACAATTGGAGACCCAACTCCAAAGAGAGCCGGCACTCAAATACCAGAGATTATAGCCCACAGGATGGTCTCTTTTTTACCACTAAAATTCAACTATATAGAGACGGGCTCCTGGGCAGACCAAATTATTTACGGAAAGGCTATCGAAATCCTCCAAGCGGTGATGATTCTCACGTTAAAGCCAAAGGCAGTAGAAATGGGGAAGATATACTGGAGGATTCTGCTTCTGAGTTGCCAGCAAGGAACCCTTAAAGGATAGCATACCCCCATTTGAATACGTCCAACCTTAAAATATATTTCTATATACCACAAAAAATAAATGAATGAAATTAAAGAGCGACTTTTAAATGATCATTCAATTAGGGGTAAAAAGGTGTCAGAAAGGGACTCAACTCTGGCTGGTTTTGGACAAAGGGACGGGGTGAAGGCAGGGCATCTGGTTCCTGTTGAAACTTTTAAGCCCCTGTAAGCGGATGACCAAAGTTTAATGAATCGAATTGTTATTTTCATGAAATCCACCTCCTACTTATACACTGTACACAACCAGACCAGACCACACCAGACCAAAAGCAGCCACCTGTTGCAGGAACTTGGTTAAAGCCAGCCAAAGACAGCGAAGAAGAAGAAGAAGCGGTTACCAAACGATGGCCAACACACGTGAATTTGCAATAAAAGCGAAGCAACTGCGGTGCCCCTTTGTCTACAGTTGGCGATGCAGCACTGCAACCCAATGTGCCATAAAATATATGGGTGTACGTATGATATATGGCCGATAACATATGTATGTATGTATGGCCTAACTGGAGCGTTGGTATTGGCCGCCTGCCACAGTCTGCAGAAGCGTTAATATTTCTTTAGCTGCTGATGAGGCAATGACACTGGGGCAGACACTCAATAAAACCTGCCGAGTGTCACTCAGGGTCCAGGATGTGTAGGGATTGCTTCCATGTCAAAGTTCTGTTAGTTCCAACTACGCTATTCGAGTGTTGAATAGAACATACAAACGTCGTGGCTATTGAGCTCGGAATTCTTAGTTTTAGATTGTCTTTTTTTTGCAGAACTTTTGGCAACAGAGCAAAGCACGACAACGACACACAGAGCCAAACAACTTCTGTTGCTGCTGCTGCTGCTGTTGCTGCTGCTGGTGTTGATGTCAATGTTGATGCCAGTGCCAGTGCCACTCGGCAGTCCCCCCCAGCTGGTCCCTAGCACCTCTCGGTGTCCACTTTTGAGCCGCAGTCACTCATGGCTGCGACCTGAACTGAACCAGATACACGATGCACGATAATATTATTTATGGCCCTGTTTGGTGTTTGGTGTTCCTCCCACTCCGTGTTTCCCTCTATCGGAATATGCATCTGTCGCTTCTTGGAAGGGTTATGGAATGTGTTTAATGTGCCATCCACGGTTAGTCTCTGTCCGATTTCTGGCACTCGAATCAACACTGGAACATCTTATAGAACATTTTCCATGACCAAATACCTACAATATTCTCAGCTTCCCCAGGAATTGGTAAATAATGCGATTATGGTTTTTTTTTTGTTTTTGTGAATATTTCTTGTTATATTTGCATACATATGTAATTTTCTGGCAAAAAAAAAACACAAAAAAAATTGTTTGTTTCGTTCTCATAGAAGACAATATATATATATATATTAGTGTTCAGATAGCATTGGATGTAATGAGTGTCTACATAATGAATCTATATCTTTATCCGTTATGTTATCTGTTATCTGCTTTGGTTCCTCAGTGCTTGATTAAAAGGTGTTTTAGCTGCGCTAAATAAATCGTTATATCTCTGAACGATTCGGAATTGCTATGACTAAAGTATGGATCAGTATTTAGCAGTGTGTTTCACAGAAACCTCTGTATGTATGTATGTATGTAGGTGTGGGCCAAAGGCAGTACGGAAATGTGAAAAACGTAATGAAATTCGAAGATTGGCAGCAGCAACATACTGCAGCACATGGTATAACCACCCCCTCCCCCCACTGGTAAGCTCTTTTGATCTGATTTTGTTCCGACAATTTCCATTGAGTGGCAAAATCCATTCAGCAGTGCACGTTCCTCCGCCGCCCACCCAGCTGCACTTCTCATACCAGCGCTGACCTAATCCCGGCCAGCCACGTCCAGGTCACGTACGTAATAGTATGAGAAGAACGAATCAAAAAATACGGCCACTGCCCCGGTGGCACACGAATATCATCGGATAGTTGCCACGGGCCACGTATTCCATGGATTAAAATTATGCCATAGCTATAACTGTACGTATAGCTATAGCTATTGTCGGATCAACGAGTGTTTAAGGGAACTCTCAGAGCTATTCGGTTCGAGAGGATAATCAGAATTGAGTTAGCACAAAGTGTTTTCATGTTTGAGTGTTGTATTTTTGTATCGCTCTTAACAGTCAGGCTTAATGGATAGACAACTAGTTTAAATACATAATACATTAATATACTTATATAAAAAAAAAGAAAAAAAAAAATACTCAGTCTTGCATAATACAATAATATATAATATAAATATAGATATAACAAATCAGTTTCGAGGGGTTGGTGGTGGTGGTGGGAACTTGGGCGTGTAGGTGAGTATAGGTAGTAAACATTGCATTTTGGTTAAGAATTATGGCTATTAGTGGCTATAAGTCTCTACATTGAAAACAACATTAGCAGCAGCGGACGATGCAACTATTTACAAGTGACTAAGCAATTGGGCTGCTTTCCCTGATCCCAGTCCCAGTCCCAGTTCACGCCCCATTCCCCTTTCCCCGTCCCCTTCACCTTCCCTTTGCGTCCTTCCATTTCCTCTGCTTACTGTCTGGGCAATCACGCGGCAACAACAACAACCAATGTGGCGCAATCATCGTCAGCAGCAGCCGCCGGCATTAAACTTTGTGCCGGCACCACAGCCAGATCCCTCTGCTCCGGCTCAGGCTCGGGCTCGGCCTGCTGCTGCTCCTCGTCCCGGACCTGCTCATCCGGCATGTTAATGCAAATGGCAGGCATGGCTATGGCTATGGCTGTGGCCGATTCGGAGCCAGAGATGGAGATGCAGGCTTTGTCCTCCTCCGCGGCTGCTGCTGCTGCTGCTGATGCTGCTGCTGACAGTTTGCACTTTTGCAGCTTATTCAGTTGCTGCTGGTGGTGCTGCTGCTGCTGCAGCTCCTCCTTCTCCCAAATGGGTGTGCGGGCGGTGCGTGGATGATGGTGATGATGATGCACAGCTGCCAGACTGGGGTACACAAACTTCATGCCGTAGGCAAAGTGACGAGGCTGGTGATGCAGGGCCTCGTCGTAGCTGGGCAGCCCGGTGGCGATTGTGTAGCAGGGCGGGGACTCGATTTGGTAGAACGCCGCCTCATTGTTGTTCCCAGCTGATGGCTGCTGCGGCTGCTGCAAGAGCAGGTGGCTGGCATCGCAGCTGACCAGGTGGCCGGGGGAGCCGGCTCCGTGCGAGGAATATGAATCGTTGGCGGCGTGGATCTGTGCACGCATATCCTTATCTGCAATGGACAGAGAGCGCAAGAAGAAGTGTTCGTTAGTTGAATTTGTTGCCAAGAAAGTTTCCAATGTAGAAGGTTGGGGTTGGGGGGGTTTCTCTCTCATTACACAGCTTGTTCATGTCAAAGGACACTTTTCATAGAAAGACTGACATTAAATTCAATTTAGCGTAAAGGCGCAAGCGCTTGATCATCAACTCCAGTCTGAAAGGACACCCAATGAGCGCAAAAAAAACGACAGAAAGAAAAAGGAAGAGGCAATGGAAACAAAAAAAGTTTGCTCTGACCGGAAATGCCTGCGAGGATGCCTGGACAGCCAAAGTTCCTTCGGAACAGACTGACAGCCACAGAGACAACAACAGCAACAGCAACAGCAACAACGGGAAAGGCAATGGCAGCGGCAGTGGCAGCGGCAACTGTGCAATAATATGCCGGAAGTGCGCGCGTGGCACAATGGAATGAAATAAAATACCCACACACACAGCTACACACACACCACACTACACACACAGACATACACACAGAGAACCCACAGACTGACTGCAATGAAATAAAAGCTTGGTGCTCGACGCTCGCCCCGGAAAGCATGCAGCAGAAAGCATTTAATTTTTATAATCCCGAACGGCTGCTGCACATGTGTGTGAGTGCGTGTGCGTGTGCGTTGAAATATTGCATTTCAAAATTAAGCAAAATTAAATTAAGTTTGCGAAATTCCCCGATTGCAGCAGCCAAAAAGCTTCAGCCAAACAAACAACCAAACTGCAAACAAACTGCAAGCAGAAACATTCCAAAAATGTTATTTGAAATTAAAATTGAAACACACACATGCACACACACTCACACACTCGTGTGTACGACCTGTTTTTGCATGTACCGTAATCGTAAGTGCTCAATTCCATTTGAAGTTATGCTTTTGATTAAACATTTATGAAGCAATTATACGAGTGCGAGGACGAGGGCGAGTCTGCATCCCGTATCTCATGTGTAATGCTCGTGCTTCGCTTTCCACTATTATTAAATGCAATTTAAGCTGCATTCAATAAATAAATTGATCCCCCAGCCCCCACCCCCCGCCGTCAGTCACCCACTCGACTGCAGTCAGCGGGGCGTCCCGTTCGCATTTTCTTTTCTGATTTTATTTGAACCCACGCACACGGGCCTGGCCTGTAAAAACTCGACCATTTTTTAGTTACTGCCTCTCCCAACTGTCTTTATTCTTTATAATTCCGTTTTTGTTTCTGTTTTTTCTGTTGTTGCTGTTGGTCCGTCCCCAATATGTTTTTCAATTAAAGCGCATCGCGGCTGCTCCACTCAAAAGGTGGGGCAGGGGCATGTGGCACGGCATGGGGCAGGGGCATGTGCCTGTGGTATGGGTATGGGGCTTAAGCCTGTTGAAAAATTTGCGCATTACAATATTAAAAGGCAGCAGGACTGGAGAAGTACCAGTCAGCAGTTACAGTAGCAACACAGTGGCAGCAGTTGTTGATTTATTGTTGAAACTGTAGAGCACACATACACACACACATACACATACATAGTATATATGTATGCTTTTTGTCCAGGACCAGGACTGAGGACTGAGGACCGGGACCGAGGACCGAAACCAGGACCCATGGACCAGCCGTATGGGGACTCTCTCCTTTTTTTGACGTTTGCTGTTGCTGCTTTTTGCTTATTTTCGCTTGATAGACAGACAGGGCAGGGTTTGGACAAGAGGCGTGGCACACACACACAGGAACACACACACATCCACATCCACATGCTGCAGGCTTCATATTTTATGCAAGTGTTTAACCCCCCGTAACACGCCCCCCCGGCTAGCGGCGTTCGTGCCTTTGGTGCCTTTTTAAGCATTGCAGATGGCCAGAAAGAAGCCCAGAGAAATGAAGTGAAATGGTAGTGAAAGGTGAGAGCAGAGACCGAACTGAAGCGAACCCAAACGAACCGAACCAAACCGAACCGAAGCGCTGCAGTGTTTGGCGTGGAATGAAAAAATTAGCACGTCATTTGTTGTTGTTTGTTGTTGTTTGTTGCTGTTGCCTTTTGTTTCTCTCGCTGGTCGTTCGCTTTTTCATTTTCACCTCATCCTCGCCCTTATCCTGGCTCCTTTTCCTGTTCCGGTTGTCATTTTTGATGGCCCCAAATGTATGCAACAATTTAAATCCATCACAATAAGCCGCAGCTGATGAAAGGATATACATACATACACACATATACATGTACATATGTGGGTGTATGGGTGGAAACACTGATCTGTTTTATTTATTCTTTCCCCTCCTCTCCCATTGGCAATCAGTGATTCTCCTGCCTAGTGCCAGTGTCCTTCAGAGCAGTTTAGTTGATTATGAAACCCAAACTTGGGAACCGCTTTTTCCGTGCTATTCTCTGGGAAAACCATTAAAAATAGATGCTCCTCCTCTGCCTCTCTCCCTCTCTCTCTCTGAGAGACTTGAGGTAAACACATATCCTTGTGTACTCGTAATTTATGAAATACTTGTTCTAGTCCTTGTGCTGCTTGCCGCTGTGTGTAATAAATTCACAGGGCGAGTCCTGCCCTGCACTAATTGATAACAAGCAAAGCCAAGCCAAGGCTGCCAATGCCTGGAACCGTAACTGTGACTCTAACTGGAACTGCGTCCGTGTGTGACAGTTTAATAAATAAGGTGTAAGCCGGGCTCGACTGCCATCTCGTAACTGGGCCAGACACTCTTGTGCTCGGGCCTCGTTAACTATTTATAAGGTAAACACACCATGAGACGAAACATAGTGCGCATTAAGCGCACACAAGTTGGATGGGGGAGAGCAGGACGGGGGGGACGGGGCAAAGGACAGCAAAGGAGCCAAAACTTAGGCGCAGTCGCTTAATTATAAATGACACGTACTCCCTGTATCTACTTTGGCTATTCCAAGTACCAGACGGGCATCCTCACACGAGTACATATACATACATACATACATGTACCTAAATATAGTATGCGGTAACTAGGACAGTGGCCCATGAAAGGGGGGAGGGGGATAGCAAAAAAAGCCATGACACTAACGAAACTAATTAGCCGGATTGGGATCCGGATTGGGCGCCCAAAAGAGCAGCCAACACATATCGCTCAAATTGATATTTTACGTATCTCCCCCCACGACCCACCCCCAGCCCTCACCCACTTCCAGGAGCAGGACCACCGCCAGCACCAGGCGAGTCGCGTGTCGTAATCGCAAGGAAAAGTTTTTAAGGCTCGTTAGCACAAAATTGACAGTTTGACAGTGAGTTGGCCATGCTTTAATGCCATGGCCTTTTAGCCCAAGAGTCATGACCAGGAGCAGGACCATGACCAGCGGAGGACCAGGAGGGGCAACAGAGCGGGACCCGGGGGGGACCAGAACTAGAATTAGGAATGAAGACAGTCAAAGTTACCCTAGCTATTCACTTTTTCCCTGGCCTAAATAAATCATTTGGCTAAATTGGTCTGCAAAAAGTTTGACACTTCAGTTGGGAACTTGTTTAGGTTGTTCTTTCGCCCCGTCGCACCCCACCGACCGCCCCCCATTTGCCCCTTTTCCTTCCGTTTCATTCAATGGAGGAGGCAGCTCGCTTCAGTTCAGTTCAGTTCTGTTGAGTTTGGTTTGCTTTGGTTATGTTGCTGCTTATTTGTACGTGTGTACACACGTGTGTGTATGTGTGTGTGTGTCTATGTAATGATGTGTAAAGTGCCTAAACAGATGATTTATTTTTGGGATTTTCAGCTGGTGGGGCAGGGTAAACCGTAAGCCGTAACCCGTAACCCGTAATGGCTGATGGCTGGTACAACAGGTTTTGCCAATAGATAAGATATTATTACATATATGTATGTATGTGATATGTGCGCATGGTATTAACCTATGCTATATTTATACTGAAATGGGTTAAGTTGTGGTAATCTACGAGTGGCTTTAGTGGCCTTAGTTGCACCCCGATAACAGTTTTCTGATTGATTTTGGTATTAGTTTGTGGCAGAGTGACACATTCAATGGAAATCTTTGACTGCTTCAGCCATACGCTGTGGTGTTTGGGTGGTGGTTGGGGTGGTGGTGTCTCCTTATCACTTGCCTCTTCCTTCCAATAAAATATTGCTTATGCATATGTCAACGCTCAATTTTCCGCTTTTATATGCATGCGACAAGAAGGCAACACAACACATTTTGGGGCATCAACATTTTGGGGGTCGCTGTGGCTTTGGCTGTGTCTGTGTCTGTGCCCCCCCCCCTCCATTGCCCCATCCATTATCGCACTCATAAAGAGGCCAAAGCCTTTTGGCAGAAGCGAGTCAATTTAATATTATAAATATGCGGCACATATATTTTGTGGCATAATAAACTTGTGTATCTAAAATTACAACAGAAAGGGACGGGGGGACGGGGCCGAACGATGCAAGCGGCTGACAATTTCGAAGCCTCCCAAATAAATTTATGAGGTTTTGTCGGCCATAACAGTTGGCCCTGTTGGCCCTGGCCAGCATCAAAGAACCCGAACGAAGGGCCAGCGGAGGGGAGGGGCTATCTGGTGGTGGACCTGTGAGTGGGACCATTTTCTGCATTTTATATTGTTTAGCGAGCTGAATAAATGGCCAAAGATAACGCTCTGCGAAACATTTTGATTAAAGTCTGCACATAAAAGCCAAATGTATGGGATACACAGCCTTGGGGGCGTCGACTGGGAGATTGATGGGGTTGGGGGTGCGGGAGGGGTAGAATGTAGGAATGGCGAACTTACTGCATTTCTTCCATGTGCGGAACTTGCGGTAGAAGTAACAGCTGAACAGGATGAAGATCAGGGACAGCACCACCAGGGAGCTGACCACGCCGATCCACAGATAGTTGATTATCACATGCATGTCGGCGTCGCCGAAGATCTGGCCCCACCAGCCCGCCGAGTCGCCGCCATCCTCGGCCCGATCCCGCAGATCGGCCAGGTCCAGCACCACCGACTTGGAGAGCTGCTCGGTGCTGATGCTGCCCTCGTGCGCCCATCCGGACGCGGAGGCAGAGGCAGAGGCGGAGGAGGAGGGCGGTGCGGCGTCGTAGGCGACGGCGGCATTGCCGATCCGCTGGAGCAGGGCGTTGAACGAGTTGAGGGCGTCGATGTGCCGCAGATCGTGGGCGCTGGGTATCTCGAAGGTGATCCGGTTCTGCTGCATGTGCTCCGCAATGGCCTCGGGACTCATGCTGCTCGCCGGGGCGGCGATGAACTCCGCGTACAGCTCCTGCTCGCTTGTTGCTGCCACCGTGCCCGCTGTCTCAGCTAGAGGATAATCCGTTGTGCTGATCATTTTGTTATCTCTGTAGGATGTTGGATGATGGTTGCTCGAGGATTCCGTTTCGCTTTGGCTTGGTTTGGTTTGGTTTTGGGTACACAGATGACACGGCACGTAAAAAAATTGTTTGGCTTTATTTATGAATGAATAGTCATGGATATTTCAGAGTTCTGGTCCTCGAGGTATTCGCGAATTCAGTTTGTTATTGTTGTTGGAAAAAAAAAAACTACTATTTATTACTAAGTGATTTTTGGTTCGATACGAAACAACCGCTCGTGGGTTATCAACGGACTTTTCTGAATTCAAAAAAACTGTCGACACTCGGTTCGGTTTTTCAAGTTCTTTCCTTTTCCGCGGCCCGAGAAGGATTGACCAAGAATCCACAGTCGACCGTGTTTTCATACATTTTCACATTTTTCCCAGTTTTCCGGTTTCGAGTGAGATTTATGTTTCGAGAACGAGAGAGAGAGAGAGAGCGCATTTCTCTCTGTTAAGTGTTCAAATGTTGAATGTTGAAGGTTGAGTGTGGAATGTTAGGGGTGTAACATGAGTGCGATGCATATGCTGCAGCAAAGCCACTCGGAATGTGAGGCATGTGCGCCCAATGGCAGCCGCTCAAGAGCGGGAGAGCTCATTTTTGCGTTCAGCATGAGTTTCCGGTTTTGAGTGGGATTCCATTGAGCGCGCCTCTCCTTGAGTCATATTTGTGGATGTAGAAAGCAGGGTATATGCAACTGTATAGGTGTGGCCAACTCAGGCAGCCTGAACAAATAGAAGCCAGCGTACCGCGATATCAACATATTTTTGGTTATTTACATATTTCTATATTTTATCCCTTTTTTATGATTTCGAATTTTAAACTAAAAAATTGAATTAAATAAATGTTAAGCCATTTCATGCAGTTTACGAATCTGAAAAATATACTAAGAAACATTAAAAGTCAATAAAAACTTCCATATGCTATTTTCCCTACATTATTTTATCTAAGTTATTGAAAGTTAACTAAATGTTAAACAATTGAATCATCATTGTTGTGAAAACGAACTAAAATAAGCAACAGGTTCTCTCTTTTTGGTATTTATTGGAATTTTTTTTAATCATCGTTTTTATAGGGAACAACATGTTATAAGAACGATGATTCTTGACAGGAGTTTTCCACATAAACTCTCTAAAATTCCAGAAAACGACATAAAACCATCTGAATGTTGGATTGCTTCAACCAAAGTTCTTTTCCAACCGAGATGCTAGAAAACTTGTCTTTAACTTTGGTAAGATACATCCGCTTGTAACAGTTTCGTACTCCTAGACATACATATCTTGAATCCAATGTTTTCTATAGTTGATATATCCTCTAATTCATGTTTTAAATTGTTTATTTACTTACAACTCGAGCTATTCTAATGCTATAGTTCGCCCACCCCGATTCCTGCTACCTTGCCGCTGAATCATCCCCCAGGGAGGGAGGTCTCTCTCTGCGACCCACTCAAAACAATGACTTGAACATTAATCCCACTCACTTCTCACTCACTCGTTTCGTGCACCCAGAATTCCAGAATTTTGTGTCTTTTGTGTTTTTAAAATGTTCTTCGTTCTCCCGTTCCACCCCCCCCTGGCTGACCCAGTTATGGACACAAAACTTAAAACTAGAGAAACGAATAAAAAACACTGAATGAAAACTTGCCCCCAAAGCCAGAGAGCACGAGCAGGAAAACTTCACCTCGGTCACGTTTGACGCCGCATTTGTTCCCTCAAGTTTATCCATAGTTTTTCCCTGTTTCGTTTTTCGGGTGTTTTATAAAACGATATTTTCTCTTAAGTTAAATAATTGTCAAGGGATCTTTAATGAAAAGCAAAAAAAGGAAATAAGGTTAGTTTTAGACTGAAGTTTAAAGAGTGTTCTTATATACAAAGGAATCGGCCTGGAGCCGATTAGATCTCGCCTTGTGACTGTATGTGTTTCTATGAAAGCTAGTCCCTTAGTTGATAAAGATAGAGATTGCCGAAAAGAACAGCGCGTGGGTGGAAATGATAAGCTAGCTCTTTACTTACAGAAAATCCAAGCAGAACTAAGGTATGGTATGCACTTCGGACTCGATGGGTCTTCGAAATGTATCGCACCGAATATTTCCAAATAATTCCAGTAAGATATAATTCAGGGCTGACGCCGTTGAGGCCCTAGCATAGTCTAGACTAGATTCACCAGCATTATATGATATTATATTCATATACGCTTATAGAAAGTTTCAGAAATCCGATTTAGGATCAGTTTAGTTCACTATGAACGCTTATTCGTTCATTAAAGCTCCCTGAAATGGGGAGCAAAGAAACATGGAAATCCCACTGTTACACATTGGCTATGTGGTGATCCGATTGAAGTCTTATTTACCTGATATTTGCAAAGCACTCGAAACCGGTTAAGCCCATCTTCGGGCTTCTCCTTGGGCACTTGGCCCGCGAGTGAATGCGCAATCGCAAAATTTCTCTTGAAAAGAGCAAAGTTTCACTCACTTTCTTCGACTCCCGCACCTGCTGGAAGTGAGCATTCGCATTCGCATTCGGCATCGCTTGGGGGGCTTGGGCTTTCTTTCTGGGCTTCGTGTTCAAAGGTCGAATTATGAAGAGTGGGTGTGTTCCACCCCCCCCCTCCCCAAGACTGTGTAGAACCATTAGGAAGCATACGTAGTCTTCTGGCAACTAGTTTCGGCGGAGAGAGAGACTTGTAATTGCTTTAGGAAATTGCCATAGATGCCCGATAATGATAATAAGCACTTTGGGCCAAAGTCAAGTCACTAGTTAAATGCATTAAAAACTTTTCCGAGCCTCGGCGTAAACTTCGGCCAAGAAGAACTAAAGTGCAGTGCACTTTGGCTGTTGCAAGTGCGGCTGCCTCTGCCAGTGCCCCAGGTGGAGTCCGCTTATCGTTAATTAGTTTTCCGCTAATTTTGAGATTAAACACAAGTTTAACCTGCGCCCAATTGAGTGCTTTTCGCATCGACTGCGGCAGGGGGGGGGGGGAGTTGGGGGGGGAGAGAAGGCCTGTGGCATCCACTCCATCACCTGTTAATCATCCTTTTCAAAAACTGTTCATTTTCAGCCCCTACGAAGAGGCCAAATACACGTTGCAAAATGTTCATGCATGTGGCAGGCAGCTGCAGATGCTGTGCGACACCAAAATAAAAGTAAATTCATTAAAAGCTCCATCGTAAAAACACCTGACATCTCACCCTGCCCCACCCCACCCCATCTCAATGACGTGCACGTGAGTTGGCTTGAGAAAAATGTAAAACTTGTGTTCTGTTTTACTAACTAACTAAAAGTAAACCATAAACCAGGCTAGATGGGGGGGGTGGGATAAGGGGAGCGAAGAAAATAGACTGCATCAAAAGGAGACTGACTGTATATTCCATTTTCTCCTTCTCCCTCTCCAACTCCCTCTCCATCTCTCTTCCCTCTCCCCCGACCAGCTTTCATCTTATCTCGTATCTCCCAGCTTCTATCACACTTCACTTACATGCTCTTTAACATGTCAACATGTCAGCCCTGTGTCTGTGTCTGTGTATGTGTGTGTGTGTGCTGGTGGTGGTGGTGCATGGAGAGAGTGTGACATAGTGACATAATAAAATGTTACTTTAGTTAGCAGTTTAGACGGGAAAAACCGCATGAAAGATGCGTCTTCTGACTAGTTGATGCTGCAGACAGGCTACTTGCAACATGCAACTTGCAACTTGGCCTGAATGAATGCGCTGAATGCGCAGAACGGGAGATGGATACACTTTTGTCAGGCACCAAAACTTACCCCAAAAATGCAGTTTCGAAAACATGTTTACAGCGCAGGTTAAAGGTTATAGAACTGTTGAGCTTGCAATCGAATCGATGATTGAATGCCAGCTGCAGGGAAAACAGGACCATCTTGTGGCATAATTGCCAGAGATTAACGTAAATCAATCAGCGGGAAGAAAGTATCTTTGTGCGAGTATCTTTGTGCGAGTATCTTTGTGAGGATGCGGATGAGGCATGCTAAATGCCTGTGAAATTGCCCAGAAACTTTTGTAAGCAGCAGCAAAAAAGGCAAGGGACAAAGGATACGTATACGGTTACGGATACGGGGATACAGGGATACAGGGATACACGGATACGGGTAGCGCAAGGAATGCCAACAATGGCAAAGAAAATTCAGTCATAAGCCGACGCCGACGGCGACGGCAACGTCGCTGCCTGGGCAAACAAATAACATTGCATAAGTCCTGCCGCTGCTCCTGCCGCTGCTGCTGCTGCAGTTGCGGTTCCTCCTGTTTTTGTGCATTGCTGACTGGAGTTGTGAGTATTCTACGAGTATGAGTGTGAGTATGAGTGTGAGTATGAGTATGAGTATGAGTATGTGCGCTTGATTAGCGCTGACAACATATGCAGGCATAGCTGCAGACAACGGATGGCCTATGGCTAGACCACGAAAAGGACTGCCAACTTCCGACTCTGTTCAGCAGCAGCACAAACACAACAAACAGGGCACATTTTTTAGGGAGCTGCATGCATATTTGGCCAAGAACAACAAACAACAAACACACTGGAGCAACAACTAAACAAAGGGACGACGGGTCGCTATCACGAAGCAGTCCTAAAAGGATTTGCAGTTGAAATATGCTCATGACAATCCTGCTTTGGGTTATGCAAATGCAGAGACGGACGGACGGACGGACGGACGGACAGAGGCGGAGAGTAGACGCCACACAAATGACCAATGCCTTTCCTTTTTGGCAATTGCATGCACCATGCCTGTCCGAGTAACTCAAGCAGAAGTTTTGAAGAAAAATCCCTCAGAGTGTGGCATCAACTGCCATTACTGCCATTGTTCTTTCATGACTTCCAGAGATCAGATCAGGCCTCACAAATGCGGGCCAATCCAGCTCCAAATCGAATATATTCAATTTATTGCAGTCGGAAGGAGGGGGGGGGAACCATTTTCACTGTTCTATTCGGTTCGGGGAGGTCCTTTTTCCCAGTTGAAACTCCGAGTAATTAATCTATTTCGCGAGCATTCCTGGCAATTTCGACCTACATTAATTTACTATTCATTGAGGCTGTTGAAAGTGGCAGCATCAGCTGTTGCCCCACATTGACCCCCACCCCACCCCACCCCGCCCCACCCCTCGTCACTATGCCTCGTTGCGTGCTACTCTCGCATATTTTGCGAGCCTCAAAAGTTTTTGCGTGCCCCCTGCACCCCGCCCACTGCCCACCGCTAGCCTGCCTGCTTATTACGGGTGAAAAAAAGCGAAACAAAAACAGCCTCAGAACAAATTTATTTGCCATAATTCAAGTGTGGCAACAAAGACAGAAGCCGAAGGAGAAGCAGAAGCAGAAACAGAAGCAGAAACAGAAAAATATAAACAAATTCAGAAAGCCAGAGCCGCGACATGGCCGTGCCGCTGTCTCCGTCTCCGTCTCCGGCTGTGGCCGACGGCATCCGGAAACTGGGTGCACGCTTCCGCTTTTGTGCCTTAAAATTAATGAGCTGAGCAGCGCTGGCAGCAGTGGCAGCAGTGGCAGCGAAGGCATCGCCACACTTTTCGCAACTAATTCCCAACAACTTGTTACAGCAGCGAAACTTTTGCAGCACATCGGAATCGGAATGGAAGCTCGGGGGGGAATGGGAATGAGCACTTGAAAAGGACCTACGACCTTCGTGCCAGTTCCTGCCTCACGCCGCACGTATCCGTATCCGTGTCTATCTCTACCCTCAACCCTCTACCCTCTCCCATCCCTCCTCCGTCGTGGTTTTTTCCCCGTCCGTCCTGGCAACGTTATTTGCGCAAAATTTTCGCTTCAAAGTTTGCTTATTGTTTACGTGCGTTGCTTCATTAAGACCCAACAAGGTGAGGTGCGGTGCGGTGAGGCAAGGGACGGCGGCTGTGGCAGTGGCTGTCTGTATCCTCCTCTCCAGTTAGTTGACATACGGATGCGCCCGTATAGTTTCCAGTTACTTCCGTACAAGGGTCAGGACAAGAAGTGGAAATAGAATTGGGTCAGGCACCGCAAACTTGCAACTGATTCCAAGAGGCGCGTGTTTATTTCTTTTTGATACAGAGACACACACACACACACACACAGAGTGTTGCATACTTGCGCCTGCAGGGCGATTGTGTGACTGATAAAGTGGGAAACTCCTGTTCACAGACATACATACATATGTATGTAGCAATTTAATATAATAATTTAATAAACCGAACATCGAAACTGTACCTAAAGGCTCTTGAAGTTAAGCTTCTGTTGAAAAGATTGAAGAGCCTTGCCTTGATCTACGAATATGTATGTATAGTGAGCAAGGACCTTCTCTCCGGGGAATACTATTAAACGAATTGGTTCTATATAATTAGAAAACTTGGCGACTTTTGAAATAATTCGCTTAATTACTTGGAGTGCACCAAATGACGACGACAGCAACGACAGCGACGACGACGACGACCAAGTTTGTCGGCAATGGCAATACCAATGACGACTCTGTACCTTCTGGCCCTCAATGTTGGCCTGGCCCAGTGCTTTGGCAGCCTCTCTTTGCCTCTCTCTGCCTGCTGCTGGGGGGAGGGACAACTGGCAACTGGCCCCAACAAAAAGGCGGCTGCGGGGCAAGCCAATCAAATTTATGCCACCGAAATCGCCCAGGAATTCTCTCAACTGACTGACTGCTCGACTGCTTTGGGGTGGAAAGTAATGGAATTTGTGAAGAACAGCCTGCAAATAATTAAACTTGTACAATTAACAAACGACTAACATTTGTAGGACTTCTGCTGGATTCCAGATTAGGCGAAACACTTGAATATAGTTGCCTCTAGGACTAGTTCTACTCTAAGCAGATCTGCGAATCAACAGTTTGAGAATGAATTCAAATTTTAAGATCAGATTAACCTCTTCAAAATGTTGCAAGTCAGCAGAAAACAACGAAAACGAATGTGGCGGAACCGTGACCCGGTTTCGGGTTGCACCAATAGCCGCTACGCCCGCCGACAGGCACCGAAGTTCCGGTACAAACTTGAAAACATAATCCCACTTCCTGTGACCACAATTTCCGGTAATATGAAAAACCCGCAATAAGTACAACTACAACATCAACCAGAGCAAAGCACCCAAAGCACCAAAGCAACAGCAAAAGCAGAGAAAAACACAAAGGGATCAACTTACTCTGTTTGGGGCTTTGTATAAATTTGATGCCAGGACTGGCAGGAGCGCTCCGCTCCTGTCTCGGCTGAGCAAGCAAAAATTAAGATGAGATGGTAATAAGGATAAGACGCTTGTACATTAGGCATGCCACGCAAAAAGCACAAGCCCAAAAGGCTAAGAGGAACAGGACAGCCAAACAGCCAACGGCAAGGACACAAAAAGGCGTTAAAAGCCAAGCCAAGCCAAGCCAAGACGGAGGGGAGGGGAGGAGTCTCTGTCAACGCCGTAACGTTTCCGGAATAGGTTCGGTCACCAAAACAGACCAAAACAGAGACCAGAACAGACCAGAGACCAGAGACCAGAGGAGAAACAGTTGATAATGATGTTATTAGCATAGAAATGCTCATGATAAGCCCTCAGATCTTGTAAGAAAACCATGGAGCGGTGGCTTTTACACAAATTATTGTTTATTTGGCTCATGCTTTTAATTAAAAATCGTCAGCCCAGCAAATGGCAAATTATAATCCACGGTTTATGGTGTCGAAATAGCTGACCCAGAAAAACACGCACAAATATTCTCGGAAAAGTCTGTTCTTCTGACTGTCTGTGAACTCTGCCCCATCCACTGGCCCTGCCCCTGCCCTGTACTTGGTTGGTGTCTTATTGAAGTGGCACAAATGCGGCTTTAGATAATTTTCATGGAAAACAGAAGCTGCCCCCCCAGCCGCGCACCGGAGCGAAGGGAAAACTTTGACAGTTACTTTTGGATATTGTTGCTAATTTGCCAAATTGCGCGTGGGGCAATACTGGAGGGAGGGGCACTGCGACGAATGTGCTAGATGGATTCAAATGCTCAGGAATGTTCAAACTCCAGCTCAGGTTGTTCTGGAGGATCTGGCAGTTGGGGAATAGCAACAAATAGTTGGTTTAACTTCGAAAATGTGGAAGACATTTCGATAAACTCTCCTGTTTCTTGGCTAGAGGAAAAGGTACATAGATTCAGGGTCCTGCGGAAATATCAATCACAAGAAATCGGTTCCGACTGACGTATGGTCATGGTCATGTATGCCCCGTGTGTGTGTGTGTGTGTGTGTGTGCTATCCCTTGGCCGAGGATAACCGCATAACTGGCTTGCATCTTATTACGGCCAAATTGACAGGTGCATGACATTTTGTGGCTGACACACAGCAGAAGCGTCTGGCCGTCTGGCCTGCCCCTTTGTGGGCGGTGTTAACATGCCAGAATAAAGAGTAAGCCACAGCAGAAGCCAACAAATACCAATACGTCAATACATACTCCGGTCTCCGGTCTCCGCTCTACGGATTCCGTTCTCTGCATCAATAACCGCCGCTTGGTATCAATTAAATCTCGCCAAAGTAAGGAAAAGTTGTAAATTTTGTAAAACTGTTTGCAGAGTGGTTTTCCTCTCTTAGTGAAGGAAACTTCCAATGGATCCTTCGATTTGCTTGCCGAAATAATGCCGATTTGCTTATGCCTTTGAAAAAATGTATTTGAAAACGTGTCCTGCCTGCAGCGATGCCTCAGCTGCAGAAACTGAACTGCATCCTGTCAGTCTTCTGGCTGTCCAACACCAATCTCTGCCCTGGCAGCATCCCCTATTCGATTTGAGGAAACTGCCAAAAGGTTGCCCCTGGCCACGGCTCGAACTGCGGCTGTCTGGTGGCGTCCGGGAGTCTTCAGTGGATTTCCTGGCAAAAAACAAAGAATCCCCCCTACGTCGTCTTTGAATAAGTCAACGGATTGTGCATTGGTCACGTAGCTATGACGTCGTCAACATATGTCTCGTCTGAGACCAGATCTCGTTCAGGTCATACAGAATGCATATGTCCAATTTCAGATGCTAACCGTCTAGGAAAAATCCAATTAAAGGCATTCTTTATCGCCCTATTATGATATTTTCAGGCCATTTCGGTTGATATTTCTCCGGACTCTTCTGTGTTTCTTAACGAGTTAAAAGTTGAACCGTTTCACCGATCATCGAGTCATCAATCAGGGCCCATTGGGTGCGGGCCCCAATCAAAGTTTTCCTCCCAGCGAAAGTTTTTCCTCTTCCCCTTTCCCCATGCTTTGGTTTGTTTCTGTTTTTATGGCATTTAGATTGGGCGTTTATACGTGTGTGGAAATGTGTGTTTGGGAAATATTTATGAATGGATTAGCAGAGCATTTTTGGGAGATTCCCGAAATGTATTTTAAAATATTTTGGTATTTTAGATATTCCCTAAGATGTAGAAATGTAAATTCCTCAAAGAAAGAGAAGCAAAACTTTGAAAACATTGAAATTGTTTATTGTTGTACCTAGCCTTTCTGGGGTTTCATATAACAGAGGTATTTATTATATCATTTCGTTTTTTTTTTTTTGGGAAAAACACTAAAGGGAATGCCTTTTCTTACGCATTACCTAATTACGTTCAAACGCGAATTCCTTTCGTTCGTTTGAAAAAGGCATCAAATTAATATTATTTTTATTATGACTCATAAAAGGCGACCGCAACGTTGGAAACTTTGTTAAACTTTTGGCACACACACACAGAGAGAGAGAGAGAGAGAGAGCTGCTGCGTGACCCCAAAGCGGAAAAACAAACACTCCGAAAATGTAGGGAACAGAACCCTTTTTTTGTGTCTGTGTTTGTGTGTCTGTGTGTGTGTGTGTCTGTGTGTCTGCGTCTGCATTTAATCAAGCCACTCGGAGAAAAAATATTCAAAGTGCGTACTTCCACCCAACACATAATTAAGCCTAATAAATTTCTAATTATCAGATGGTCAGACTAAGTGAATAAAAAAGGGTCGAAGCAAGGACTCACTCAGCCGCAGGACCAACTGGACGAACACATGCTCCTGTCCTGGCCAGGGGCTTGCAAATTAACCCTTCTCATTGGATGGGCAACCAGCAACCGGCGAAAACCCACAGACCTACACACAGCACGACTTAACAGTAAAAACGGCGCTCATAAAACTGGAGTTTTATGGTCCTCCGGCCAGTTGGAGTCGTACTATACCATCCATACTAAACCATCCATCCATACGTACCTGCAGTCGGCTGTTCGTCGTTACTGGATCTGTTTAAATTTAAATAAATTGTACAAAACTGAGGCTGAACTGTTGCCGCCTCGAAAGAGTTGGAGTTGGAGGAGACCAGAACCAGCCCCCGCCCCAGTTCCAGTCCCAGCCACTTCCCACGTGGGGACTTTTCATGAGCTGAGCTGGTCAGAAATTAAAAGTTTATCTTGATTCTCTAAACAGTGAACAAAAGACGACGATGACGACGACGGCACACAACCTGGCGAGGGCATTCGAAGCTGCATAATTAGACGTCTGTCCACCCGTCCCTCTGTCCTTCAGTCCGTTGTTTCCCCGTGGAGAGTCATATCATACCCCTCCCTCCAGCTATCTTTAGCTCTCTCAGAGTAGAGTCTCCTCCATTCATCTATCACGCCCTCTCCTCCAATCATTATTCACGCTCAGTTGGCCACCTGTGAGAGAGAGCGAGGAAAGAGAGAGAGAGAGTCTTTTTACGACAAAAAAGAGCGAAGGGCGAAGCCAAGGCGTTGACACTGCCATCCAAGTTGATCGCTTTAGGCGGGAATTAGCATAATTGAATTAAGTTCGAGATAAGCCACAGTTGCAGTTGTCGGCCACGACTCATGTCATTAGCTGCTGTTGCCTTCGACTTGGCCCAAACAAAGATTACAACTGTTCGCTTTTCGTTTGTCGTAGAGTTCATTAATTAACTATCCGATAAGGGATCGAAGGTGTTCGGTTCGGTATCGCGGAGGGGGACGCGCAGGGTGGTGGCTGGTGATTATGAAAATGATCATAAATGTTGTCCATTTCCCGGAATGGATTTGCCGAATCTGGTATCTATCAATGGGGGAAAAAACCCGCAAGCCAGCCCCTGGCTCACTCGCTTCGAACATGTTTATGTGTTTATTTGCAAGCTCAGTAAATCGGTAATCTTGAAACCAATTACAAAATACACCTTGCCCAAGTCGCGCTCTGACAGACAGACAGACAGTTCGATAAATATTTGATATTTAATCCTATAAAATAACAATCGGAAAAGTAAACAAACAAACAGACAAACATTACGAGGGAAAGTGGAACGCAAAGCCAAAGCCAAAGCCAAGACCCGTGATGACGATGATGACCGATTATGTCCGCCAGAGTGGAATTATTTGAATTAATTAAATTTAAAGTCGAGTCAATGGGTGGCTTGGCGTGGCTTGGCTTTGGCTTGGATGGGCGATAGTGGAGTTGACAACGCCCTGGAAGGATTAACAAGTACAAAGGCCGAACAACTTGTGGCTTGAAACGATTCACCACGAAACCCGACAGGCATGCCAGGCAGGTCTCCTCTCTGAAGTCCAAAAGTGCTTTTAACCCACTTTTTTTTGTGTTCTTTCTTTTGCAAGTACACCGACTCGGAGTACATCCAGCATATGTATGTACATATGTATATATGTATGTATGAATAGACTCGAACCCCTTATGGCGTGGCGTTACAAAAGCGGGTGTGTAAAACAGAAAGCTAGATGGTTCTGGCTGATGGCCACATTGATAGACTAAAGGATGACCTGTAAGAAACCAACTAAAATTCTTATTTATAATTTAACCATAGCTGAAAGATTCCACTATGTGTCATCCATGTGTGTCTTTGGGTACCCACACATACATCTACATATGTACCTGTATGTCTTGGGTCGAGGATACTTCATTCATTCACATCATATCATGTCGAGGGTATGCAAAGTGTTTACCATGTTTACTTTTCTTTTTGGTCGTTTTCGTTGTCGTCGCAATGCTTTCAACTAAATTTAATCTTGTTTATACACACACACAGGCACACGTACACGTACACACACACACACACACTTTGACATTATTAAGCACATCCTCTCTCATCCACACCTAACACTGTGCTGAATGTAATCCTTTAAATGAGTTTAGCGTCACGTTCGCACTTATGCGTTAAACACGTGTTTTTTGCCTCAGCATTATCCTTTCGCCTAGAAACTGCTCTCAGCCGTGGGCCGTGGACTGTGGGCCGTGGACTGTGGGCTGTGCGCCGAGGTGGATGCTCTGCCTGTGGCTGCGGCTCTCGTCAGATGCAAAATGTCAATTGATGGCCGCCGAGACACACCCATAACCATCCCCATCCCCATCCACATCCCCATTCCCCCCAGGCAAGAATCAAGCTCTCTCTAGTGCACTCCCCCCCCCATGCTGTAGCTGTAGCCTGCCCTGCATGAGCTTCTGCCACTGTTAGCCGGGCCGCGGGCGGGTTTTCAGTTTAGTCCACGCCACTGCACCTTCAACAACTAGATGAGAGAGAGAGAGAGGGAGAGGCAGAGTGGGATTGGGGAACGAGAGTGCAGAGAAATGCTTTCCATAGAGGACCACTCAGTGCGCAACGTTGGATCATTAAAGTGGCATATTTCACACATAGCCCAAGTGAGAGGCACTGAACTAAGGGCAGCCACCAGCCACCAGCCACCACATGAGGCACGAAGGCAAAGGAGCTAAAAATACGACCCATGGCTACCCATTACAATGATCTATTTGATCATATTTATTCAGTATTCCAGCCCGCCCAACATGGCAAGTGATTACCAATTAATCGAAGCCAACTTCTCAGTAAACGCTTCTGTTCTTTGGGGGTTCCGTAACACTTATTAAAGACAGACAGACGCGTAGTTGGGTGACATTAAAGTGCGATTTTTTCAATTGTGTGCTTTCGACATTTGTCGAATTGTCCCATTTCCATTTCCATTTCCATTACCATCCCAGTACAGTGGGAAACGAAAGTTTAGTGCTGGCAATTTGGACTCTTTTGTGGAGAACTTTGTCGTTGTTGGTGTTGTTGGTGTTGCTGGACGTGGTGGTTGGTGGCCCTCTGTTCGGGACAGGACACAGCACAGGGCATTGCGTCGAGGGACGACGCGAGTATGTGGCAAATTATTTTAATTGTTTTGCAAGTGCTTAGAATGCCTCAGACCTAATGGTCTCTCGGAAAAATAGGGCTGGGTGCCAGTGCCGCTGCCGCTGCCGCTTCTGTTGTCTAAATTAATGTCAAGGGAAATGCCATTTTTCGTTTAGATTAATTTTCTCTTTGTTAACTTAATTTTCGAAAGAGGTTTTGTCGGAAGGAAGTGTACCGTTCAGGGCCCAGCCCTAGCCTAGTTATACGCGGAACTGACCAGTTTGCTGGCCACCCAGCCCTTGTGGCAGGGTCCTCCGAATTACATATGTATGTACATATATTAATTAATTTACATTGTTAAATGTTGCAGCCGAAAGCTGATTTACCATATAATTACTATCCAATATTCATAAATGAAGTCGAAGTTTTCGTGGAAATGCATTACACCAAATTAATTTCCCCACCGATTGGGTGGGTGGGCTGTACTGGCCCTCTGGCTGGCTGGCTGGCTGGCTGGCTGGCTGATTTTCCTTTTAGTAAAACGGCGGGATATACACCAATAAATAACATGCAAACGAGGCAAAATCAATGCAAAGCGCGTTGAAGCGTATTATTAGCGGGAATGGGCGTTGCGTTGCCGCTGCCGCTGCCGTTGCCGCTCCACTACATAACCCCCCACCCTCCCGGTCGGATCTACAAAGGGTGGTGGTGTGGGCGGTCCAACAAAAAAATAACCACATGATGTCAATCAATAAATTCGAGTATGCAGGGCTTCGGCTTGGGCTTCGACATGGGCATGGGAGCCTCGGCCTGTGTGTGCATACTGGGGGGGCAGTGGTGGGTGTGTGGGGAATATATAATCGAGGCATATCAACAACTTGCCGTCACGCTGGTTAACACTTCAATAAATCGATAAACGCTTCAAACAGAAAAGCTGTTGCATAATTATGACCGATTGTGGGGCAGTCCAGCCCCAGACCCAACCCTAGACCCAGTCGCAGTCCCAGTCCCAGCTCCAGACGAAGCTTTAATTAAATTGGTTGTGTATTAGTGCGAGAGCAATTGACAGCTGAAGTGGTATCCATCCAAGGAGGGAGATGCGAGTGGGGCCTTGGGAAAGCGAACAAAAGGTGCGTAACATTCATGGAAAATGCATTGGCTTTCTCACTTTCGATGTGCGACGTTTCGGCATACATTTGGGCTGAGCGGCTGTGATAGGTAATACATAAAACAATACATAACACAAAGTACATAGTTAAAACTAGACAATGGATTAGTTTGGCAGGGTTTGAGCCCAACTATTGTTAACTTTCAGAGCCCTTGGGCTTCTGCGAAATACTTAATATCACTTAACGATGGTACTATACCATCATGATATCGGTGCGGTACGGTACGGTACGGTACGGTACATTGGCAGGGCAAAAATTAAATTGACAAACGCATCCCGTTTGACTCCGCCAGTCCAGCACCTCACCACTCCACCGTTCCACCGTTGCACCGTTCCACCGGAAAATGGCTGTAAACAGAAGTTGGCG
The DNA here is from genome assembly GCA_005876895.1 of Drosophila azteca. NCBI lineage: Eukaryota > Metazoa > Arthropoda > Insecta > Diptera > Drosophilidae > Drosophila > Drosophila azteca. Next base: position 3,255,485 of record VCKU01000014.1, on the reverse strand, counting down.
CACGTGTCCCAAAAACGTTTGCCCTTCTGCACTCCACTTCAGCCTCCCCCTGTGGCCACTGGGACTAGCATTGGCACTGGCACTGGCACGTGTCGCATGCACTTGTCAGCATATGTTCCACGTGATTCCCGACTGCCACTGTGACTCCGCCTAAGGATACCAAATACCTTCCAAGCTGCTCCGCCCAGTGGGTGGCTGGGTGGGTGGTTGTGTGGATGGGTGAATGGGTGGGTGGTTGTGTGGCGTTGAGGAAATGAAAACTCAACTAATGTCTGCTTTCTATCATTACGGTGCTCTGGCCAGGATCTGGCCCAACTGCCACCGCTTTCGGGGCATCCGTTTGTGCATCCTTGTCTAGATATTCATACCCTTTCTTGGGGTCAACATCAAAGTACCAAAAGTGTGAAAGAAACGTCTCATAAATGCTGAGTATATGGAATATTAAAGAGGCTTTTAAGAGGTGTGAATAAAGTGTGTGTCCATCTGCAAGGGTATAGCACATTCGGTGCTTGTTTTTAGGGTTTTTTATTCTTTTTTTATTGTTTTGTTGGTAAATCTTTTTACTCATTTTATTTGGCACGTTGTTTGTTTCTGGGTTTTTAATGCTGTTAACTGCAATGGAATTTTTATCTTCTCTAAAAGGATTTGCCATCCTTCCGTTTGCTCCCTACGCCCTACACTGCGCTCTGGATTACATTCTTGCATATCCTGGTCCGGGTCCTGTTGTCCTGCTGTCCTGCTGTCCTGTCCTGTCCTGTCCCGTTGTGCTATCTTGCGGTTTTGTATATCAAGTTGAGAATTTTCTCATTAATTTCAACGTTTTTCTGCAGCTTTCGTTGATGCTGATGTGTTTTGTGCTTGCGGACAGTTGTCGGTCTCCCCCCTCTCCCTGCCCTCGCCTTGTGGGTTGTGTCCAACTGATTGTGGTACAGTTGTGTGCACAAGCCGAGCAACGCGAGGGAGGGGCAGCATGTAAGCCATTTAATGCGAAATGCAGCCTCTTCTTGGTCTAAATAAAGGCTTAAAGTTTTCCACACAAGATTCATAAATATAAGAATTGCATTGCATTGTCTCAAGGTGAAGTTCGATGACCCAGCATTTCCGATAGGCAATTCCGGAAACGAAAATCGAATAGTGATAGTCAGCGATAAAGTGGGGGGAAGTTCACACAAATTAAAGCAAAGAAGGAAGCAGAATAATAGGCAGATCCGAGGAGTGGGAAAAGGTGGAAGTAGACAGCCAAGAAAAACACCAATTAAAAGCATATAATGATAATGTTGTGCCGAAGAGTCATTTGGAGCAACTAAATTACAACTTCCCCTTCACATTACGTGGCACTGCAGCGGAACCACAACCCCATCCCAGACCCCGACCACGACCCCGACCCGCGACCCGGACTTAGGCCAAGTCAACTGAAACTGAACCAAGAAGTCGACTCCTCGACTCGACTCGACTTTAACAGAAGCGAAAAATGCACACAGAATTAAAAGTCTGCCGCTGTGGCAAGTGCAGAGGCAGCGGCAGAGGCAGGAACAGAAACAGATGGCTACTGCAATGGCAGCGCAATGAAAACAAAACGCTAACAACAATCAACAGCACAGCACAGCACAGAGGAGAGCAGAGCAGAGCAGAGCAGAGCACCGAATTTGTGTCTAAGGTCGGGCGGGTCCTCTCTCCACGCTCCTCCACTCTCGCCAAGAACTGACACACCAAACACACTGGAAAAAAAAACAATCGTAAAGTTAGAGTTGGTTTGCCGCTTGGCTAAGTGAAGAAGTTCAACGCACAAGTTCATGAACTTGCACCAATTCGGTAGGGTAGGGTAGGGTAGGGTAAGGTAAGGGTTTTCGGGTCTAGTCTGCTCTGGGGTCTGGGGTTGGGGGTCTGGGGTCTGGGATCGACTCAGTGCGCACTGCTGACAGAGCAGTTTATAATTAGAAACCGCAGGGCGAAAGACACTGGCTGTCTTGTGTCTCTCAGGTATCTAACTGAAAGGAAAGTCAAGTGGATTTTGGCGGCACAAGTGGAAGATGAATGCCATCCTCCTTGGAAATTGACAGAAAACAAAAGCAAACAAATTGTCGAAGTGCAGCTCGGCTATGTAAATACCTACTAGTACGAGTACGAGTATTACCAGTCTGACTGGCAGTTCACCGAATGATGAATACCCTGAATACCAATAAGTATTTCAAGCTCAAAGTTCAGTTATTGGAAAACGAGCTAAAGTTCAATTTAGTAGCGGAAGTACCCATTATAAATATACCTGAATGAGTGCCCCCTTTTCATCGCTTTAACATTTTTAAGTATTTAATGAAAATAAAGCCTAGCAACAACAAAGGGGAGTGGGTGGGGGATACGCGTACTGGTGTGTGTGTGTGTGTGTGTGTGTGTGTGTACCTGGAACAATGCAATGTTTCGTGCTTGTGGTTAATCTTTTAAAAGTGCCGTTCTCCGCCCTTCTGCACGCCCACCCCGCCCACTAAAGGAGTACTTCTCCTCTCTGTGCCTGTGCTGTGTTTATATTTCGGCTTAAAATTCTGTGCACGCGCCAGGCATTATAAACATTTTCCCCATACAAGTCCCATACACTCGCTTAAACGCTGCCTGCCATTCGATGTGATTCGTTCTCTGCGATACATCAGCGATGCGATGCGACGGCAGTATTTGCCAAACACTGCCGCTGCCACTGCTGCTGCTGCTGCTGCTGCCTCTGCCGCTGCTGCTGTTATCATTTGCTTGCAGTTAAATATTCAAACAAATATAATAGGACAAATAGCGACGCGACGACCAAAACATTTATGACAACTGCTTGCCGCTGCAGCGGAATTGGAAAATGAATTGCGGCAAATGGAACGGCATGCATCAGTTTTATGTGCCGCAAGTCGAGGCACCACTGTGTAGTCTATTAAGACCGCAACTGAAAGCTGCAGCAGTCTATGAAGAGGTGTCTGTGAGGGCCCTAAAAGTAAACGGATATAAAAACGAGAATCAATAGCAATGGGGAAATGTTTGGTTTTCCAATGATATGAGAGTTTTCAGGCCACTCTCATTAAACCACATTCGTAGCACTCTCTTACATTATAGCCAGACGTTCTAATTCCTCACCTAATATTTATGTAGATGCGTTGTAGCCTCGGCTATTACCAAGACAAGAACTATATCCATAAATCCTTTGGCCATGCATCTGCATAATCCATTTATCTCGACTCTTTCTTTGTCCCCTTTGAACGGAACCGGAGCCAGAGCCAAAGCCGGAGCCAGAGACGGAGACAGAGACTGAGCCACAGCCAGAGCCAGAGCCAGAGACCAGCCAACATTCGCATTCATTTATCACATTTATCGCTGGGAAACGAAAGGAAAATTCTATTACAAGTAAGAGAGTCCTCTAGCTGGGGTTCCAGCTCCAGCTCCAGGACCACATAACCTGCGTAGCAGGCAGACCAGACCAGACCATTAGAAATTATAGAAAAGAATCTTGCACATCATGTGAGACTGGCGACATATGCGATAAATTTCCCTCGTGGAAGTCTTGAACCGAATCGCAAAACCACTACATCATTTTTTCGGTTTTCCTCGCGATAACTCACGCAGATCTTGAGAATTCTGTAATTCTTTGGATTTTTCAATCCCATTCTTTGCGCGGTCATTTATCAATGTCCAGCTATGGCCATCAGTGTGCCGAATGCACTTAATCCGTGTTCCCAAGGATCAAGGAGAACATTTCAAATCTACATATGTACATATGTATGTCCGGAGTCCAGAGTCCAGAGTCGCGGAATGGCTCTGGCTTTGGCTCAATGTAATTATCGTTTGTGCCGCAATGGGGCACTTTCGGTATCGATGAGGTGGGTTGGGTTGGGGTTGGGGGGTTGGGGTGGCTCTCCAGGAGGGGTGGCTTGCATTTGTCATGCTTTTCAGCTGCACATGTGACTGGGGGGGTATTCGTATTTGCTCTCTGTCACTCTGTCTGTCCGTTCGTCCGTCCGTGTGTGTGTGTCCGTGTGTGTGTGTGCATTGTGATAAGCACATGTTATGGTTTTTCACACTCTCAATTCAGGAATCCAGGGAATGGAAGTGGGACTGGGACTGGGAGTGGGAGTCGACAGTCGACAGTGGGAGCTGCTTGCATTTTCTTGCTTGGATACGAGTATTTTGTGTTATCGATCGGCTTACTATTCCGACTCCTTGTTTGCGGTTGTTACATGTTTTTCTATCTGGATTATGATTAATTGATTGCCAAGCCAAGCCGAGCCAAGCCAAGTGTTGTGGCCGCCTTATCTGAATGGTTCTTGCTAGACGGAGTACACGGAAAACGAGTGCAGAGTGGAGGGTGGTCGCTTCTGTCACGCCCCTGCAATTTGGGGTTCATTGACGTTGGGTCAATGTAATGTCAATGCTGCTCCACCCCCCGCCCTCACCGAGATTGGACAACTTTTCGCGCTCACAAACAGCTGTGAATCTCAAGTAATCGAAGAGGTTTTGTGGGGATATTAATACCCTCTACTGCTAGTGCTAGTGCCACTGCCACAGCTACAGTCTAATTTCTCTAATGTGCCCCCAATTGCCACAGAGTCATTCATCGAACGTGGCGAATAGCGGCGCTCTGTGGCATGCACATGTGCTCCTGGGGAGGCAATAATTTAAATAGTTATTGCACTTGCCACCTCCTGACGCACGCGGCAATGCAATTAGTTTAAAAGGCCAAAGGGGGGCAGGCTATAAAAAGAGGCAGAAAGACTGACAGAAGAGACTGACAGCCCAAAAAAAGAAGCAAAGAGAAGGAAAGGGAAAGGAAAAGGAACAAGAGGGACAGCTAGCTGTGGCACATGGAAGAATGTCAAAGCAAAAATGAAGCCATTAAATGAACAGCAAAAGTTAGATCCCCAGAAGCACGAAGAAGCAGAAGTGCTAAGCCAGAAGCAGTGGCAACAAAATTTGACACCCGCCACAGACACGATGGGCAGCAGCAGCAGCAGCGGCAGTGGCAGTGGCAGCAGCAGCACACTCTTCGACTGGCTCAAACGTCAACGTTGCCACAGTCGCACAGTCCACCGACATCAGCAACAGCCAGAGGCAACATCATCTCCTCGTCATGTCAGGCCCAGATGGAGTTACGGGCGAAGGCGAAGATGGAGCAGAGAGCAGGCAGCAGAGAGCAGGCAGCAGGGAGCAGGAGCCTCGGAAACGTCGACATATTTCACGTGGGTCTGTGTGGGTCTGTGTGTGTGCCATGCCATGTGGGGGCTGAAGTCGACGGGGCAAAAGAAGTGTACATACATATATTGTATGTATGTAGCAAAAGAAAGCGCTGTTTCACAGTTAAGATTGAGGTAAACGACAGCATATCAAAATGGCCTACCCTACACAGTTTTTGGCCGGACTTTGAGTCCTGTCAGGACCAAATGCGAGTTTCTCTGGCTTCCACTTTGAAGTGAAAACCACTAAGCAGAAAATGAATACTAATGGGAATTAATAGGCAGAGAATGGCAGCCGAAAGTCCTCCCTCCAGATACAGATACTTCGGCGGGCCATCCGATGTGCATCCGATGTGCATTCCCTTGCAACAGCAGAGCTACTGCTACTGCCACACATTTTGAGGCATGAGGCGGCACCCAGCGACAAAAACTTTAACTGCAAGACAAACGACTTTGGCAGAGTGCGCCACAGGACTGCTGTGGATCCGCAGGATCTGTTTTTTTGGCTAAGCCAAATGCGAACGTCAGTTCACGTGAGTGCTGCAACATTTTTGCAAAGTAATTGCTCATTTTTAAGGGTCTTGCAACGCTCTTGTTTGCAGTGGAAGCGCTACTTGCCCGCCTGATGCTCCTCGGGGCTTGTTTCTGCCTGTCACTGCCACTGCCGCTGCCACTGCCCCTGCCACTGGTGGTGGTAGTAGTGGTACTACAGCTACATCGGTGGAGCCCGCATCAAGCTTGCGTAGCTCTTCACATGCAAGAAAGCAATAAAATCTTATAGTTTGTTTTTTGTTCCGGTGCCTTCTGCACATGTGGCATACCGACACCGACGACGACTACGACGACGACCAAGGCGACAACAATGCTGACACTGAGTGTGCCCTGTCAGTGGCAGGCTGTCAAAAGAAAAGAGATGGAGCTGGGACAGGGGTTGCAAGTAGATGTCCTCCACTTTTTGTTAACTTTAATGTTGCTCTTTGTGCCCCATTACATTAGGTACAGGAAATAGGTAAGCATCCATAGACTTCCAGTCTATGCTGGAACTCCACAATTCATTGATCAAAATTGCTCAATCTTTGCAAGATATACATGTGTACTTACTATGCTAATGTGATCCTGCAACTCGAAATGTGTTATAATTAATAAATGAGATACGAATGGCGATAATATGGAACATCTGTTTTGGCATTCAGCAACTCCTTTCTGTGAGGGCAGGACTAGATTTTGCTCCCAGCTAAATGGCCAACCACTCACTCACTCACCCTGGCATTCATTTTGTTGCCTGCCACACAGATGCGTAGACGTTTTTTATTCATAATTTAAACGGATGAGACAACACAAAATTGTCAATCAAGCGAAAGGCCAAAGGCCTCGAGGGCCATTCAAGGAATTGTGATGGAATGGAAATGGAAATAGAAACAGACACAGACTCTGGCATGGAGTGGAATGGAGTGAAGTGGAGTGGAGACGAGTTGTGGGGGAGGGGGGATGTTCATCTATCACAATCAATTAATTGCTCGCAGAACTATCAACACACACAGATACACACACACACACAGACAGGCACACACAATACAGACCGACATCAAACAAATCTGGAGGTAAACGCAAGTGATGCGTATCTGTCAGATACGAGATACTGGCACAACTTCGTTCGGCTTTTATCGGGTCGTACGATCAGATTGGGACTCGGTGAAACGGAAGTGATTGCCTTCACACCCACCGCTGTGCGGTTCGCTCCCCCTCAGACCCCGATCCGATCTGCTACGGGTCGGTTCACGTTCCAGCCAGACAAGGCGGCAACACCAAAAGCCAAACCAGTGGGTGGAGAGGGGGGAGGGAGGCACGGAGAACGGGACAAATGTCAGCTTGATAATTCGATCTTGCCAAAGGTATTTGTCACTTGTCATGTTCACATCTGTGTTAAGGTTAAATGGAATTAATTCCCTCAAGAGTATTTTTAGTTATTGAAAAATACATTTTTGTATCTGTATCTGTATCTGAGAATGGATACGTTTTTGATTCATAAATGGAAATGGAATGGCCATCTTAAGTAGTTAAGAATACTTTCATCTGTCCAAGCAAAAGTGAATATTTGCGATAATTTATCATCTGTAATACAACAATATTTCATTAATGATACAAAATTCAACTAATTCAACTCGGATGCAAGACATCTGCTGCTGCCTCCATTAGAGACTGTTCTGTTCCGTCTTCTTGGGCCACCGAAAGTGAACATGAAAATGAAATGATGAAACCGAAACCCAAGAAAATGGAACGGAAAACAATTTGGGTCGTAAATAATACGTTGACAGTTTTTCATTTTTAGAAGAGAAGTAATCAAGCAAAGCCAATTAACAGCGGACCAGACCAGACCAGAGATCTGGGCACCCAGAGGTGCCTGGTGCCAGAGGTGAGTGGTGCACCGCTCCAGAGAGGGCGTGGCAGAGACACAGCCTGTGCGAGGATGGGGGAGGGCCAGACGACATGTCGGAAGCATGTACATATCGTACATAGAAAGTCGGACGAGCCAGAGGAGCGTTAATGAGAAAAATATGACGCAAATATAATTATCTGTAGGGAGCGGAGCTGGCTGGCTGGCTGGCTGTTACTCTGGCCTGGCTCTGCTCTCAACAGTTAATACCAAATATGCCAGACGCAGTCGGCAGTCCGCCCTCCATAGTCCATAGTCCGTAGTCCGTAGTCCGCCGTCCGAGCACTGAACTCCGAGCAAGATGAATGAGCACGAATTATAAAAACATAAAAAAAGGAGAGGAAAGTATGAAAACAACAAGGAGAGCCCTTCACGGCGCTGAAAATAGTTACTAGTTGTAACTGCAGCTGACATTTCTGTGAATTTTGATGTATGGCTATAGCTACGGCTACAGCTACAGCTACAGCAGGAGGGAGGGCAGGGCAGGGCCGTGCCGTGCTTCGATGTTGCCACCGCTGTTGCCAACACAAATGGATAGAACAGCAAACGCTTAAAAAAAGAATAATAGCTCGAATTAAATGAACTGTAAATTCGGCTGGGCTAGTTAGACTAGACCTACCTGCCACCACTACGTACACCTGCCCTGCCCCAGCCAGTCCTAACCAGCCCTAACCAGCCCTCTCCTGCCTCATATGTAACGGCGGTACGTACAGGTTAAAGGTTAGTATCTCGGCCAGTGACTAGCACTCTGGGTTTTCATTAGGCGTGACGGATATGCCCGTTTTATATTCCTCCATGACTGGCAACTGATTAGGGAATATTACAAGGGTAAGTTCATGAGATAACACATGAGGGAAGCCAGCATCAATTAGGGTTGAACTGATCTAGACAATCTAACCGGAACGAGAGCTGGTGGCTTGCATGGGAAAGCAAAAGTGTTTCAAAGATATCCTCCAGGACAATAGAGGGGAAGACAATGTATGGACATGCATGTCGGAAACTCCCAGACTAAACCAAGAAAAAACTACACCATAAAGCCCTGCTAGTAAGCCCCGTATCGGTGGGCTAACAGTTCTTGTTTCCGAATATTTTACAACAAAAAAAATACATATGTAAAAAAGTAAACAAAAGATTATTAAAAAACATCGAACGGAGTTCGTGCGGGAAAACAAAAGAAATGCAACTTTAAAGGGGGATGTTTAATTGGGGGATTTCAGTCTGACCCAGATCCGAGATGGACGGAAAATTCTGACGAATTGAAAGCATATCGCGCAAATATTTATAGCTTCATAATTTAGGCAGTCGAGATTCCTCGAAGGCAACGCAACTGGGGGTTGGGGTTGGGGGTTGGGCAAGAAAGAGAAACAAAATTCAAATTGCAACTTTACAACTTTTACAAGTCGGTGCACAGAATCGTTCGGCTCTTTCTCTGTGCTGTTTATCATAAAATACAAAAAGGAGAAGCGAACGAAGCCCAGATCCCCAGACCCCCAGACCCCAGACCAGACCAGACCAGCCGAAAAAATCATTTGAAGAGCATGGAAAATGTTTACACAAATTACGAATCTGTGTCCCGTCCGTCCCCCGCCCAGTCCCGCCTGCCCTGTCCCTGTCCGTCCCTATCTGCTCTTTGCTATGTATATTTGAACGGCTACCGTATTGGAAAATAAACCAATTGCCCTTTGCTCTGCATTCGTTAGATACGATGTGTATATGAATCTTTCCATGATTGTCGAATGGAAGGGTCCAAGGGTCGCAGGGTGGAAGGGCGCAAGGGTGGGAGTGTGGGAGTATGCGGAGGACGTGCAAACACGCCGAGCCACGCTGACACAAAGAGTATGCCAGATGATAATATTTTTCCAAATGTCGATGTGTACTACACACAAATACTCGTACACAATCGTCCATACTCGTACGTATATATGTGTAATTGTAAATACCCAGCAGTTCTGCGGACTAGCCAACGCCTAGCTATCTGACTAGCCCGTCCGGGCCAGCACTGACCCGTTGACTAGCCCGACACCATGTAAAATCCTATCCAATTTTAACATTGCATGTCATTGGGGTTGATGTGTCGGCAGGCATTGCATCAACGTTGACTAGTCCGTGACTAGGCTGTGGAGACCAGTCCATGGCCATTACATCAACGTTGTGTAGTCCATTAACTGGTCTCCGCAGACCAGTCCATGGGCTGGCCCAAATGGACTAGACCACGGCTGGGCTGCAGAGACCAGCCCATGGACTGGTCTGCGGAGACCAGTTAACGGACTGGTCCAAGCGGACTAGACCACGGGAACATCCTCATGGGCCGGCCCATGGACTGGTCCACGTAGACTAGTCGCGGACTAGGCTGCGGAGACCAGTTAATGGACTGGTCCATGTGGACTGAACCACGGTTGGGCTAGGAAAATTGTATAGGCTCAATAAAAAACTTTTTTTGCTTCATTTTCTATTTTTATTATTTATAACTAAAATATATTTATAACTAACTATAACTAAAAAATAACGAAAAGAAAAAAAAATAATAAAATAAAATAATAAAAAATACTATTTATAATAGAACAAAAAAAAAAATGCCTTCATGGCTTAAATCTAAAACTTAATATCTATTTATTTTTAGAATTTTTGGCGATAATTCGCTTCTTTTGCAAGTGCAAAGCTCGGCGCAGGTGGTTTATCCCCGGTCCTGGCTCTTCCATTTCAATTGATGCTGAAAATATAATTGAAGATATATTTTTTTTATATTGTTATTAAAAATTTGATTTTGCATTATAACTTACCGATGATCGCGGAGTAAAAATGTTCGAGCGACTTCAGGCACTTCTTGCCGAGCACACCGTCCACATTACACTCAAAGCCAACATCGTCCACAAAAATATTTTTTAAATTTTGCTCCACAGAGCCCGGATGCAAGCGCTGATGCATGGCGTTAATCTGTTAAAAATATTATATCAGTTAAATATGTTAAGACATTACATAAAAAATACGTACGTATTCCGTTTTGCTCCCCTTTCCTATTGATTCGTTTAGGTCAATCAGTTCTTCAAAGCTCTTGATGGGACAGCATTCCAAAATGTTTTTTTTTTGCCCATTTTCATTCTTCTCCAAAAGCTGTCCCATCATCACTTTCAGTTCCGTCACTTCGCCCACCACAAACTCCATTTTTTTCATTAGCTCCTCCATTTGGGGGCATTTATTGCACTCGTTTTCTTTGTCTGTAAATTTAAAAAAATATTTTAGTACAATATATCAGTATTAACAATAATGTTAACTTACCTTGGCAGGAGAACTTCATTTTTTTAAATTCTGACATGTCTTAAAGGACAAGTAAATATTAGAAAATTTCGAAATAAAATAAAAGTATTATAAATAAAAATATATATATATACATACATATATAATAATAATAACTATATAATATATAATAAATGAAAAAAACTAATAATAATTTATAAATAATTAATATAAATGTAGCAGAGGCATAACAACTAACCTATTTCCGAATGGAATACAAAGTCCCTTACACTCTAAATAATTTAAGGGAAACCTCTCCTCTACCTCATAGTCGTCAATATCTACCATGTAAACCCCCAAACTTGTCGAATCTAGAGGCTCATCGTACAAACTATATTTATTAGAAAATCTTCGACCTATAAAAAAGCCCTCATCAGAAAACGATGTTATTATTAAAGGAATATAACCTTTAATAAAACAACAATTATCTGGTTTCCTAGAACTTAAAATGCACCCTTTAAAATAACATCTATCTCCTACAATTTTGAGTTCTGTCTCATCAAATGGCCCTAAAAACTTTTCCTCACTGATTTTTCTATGAATCTGCTCTAAAATCTTGTTCGGTTTCCTAACCATCCTTTTCATTTTTTGCAAATAATTCTCAAATGAGTATGACGACCCCGAAGTAGGGTCTCCTACTTGCTCTATTGTTTCCCTTATGTGTAAAAGACTGTGTACATTGTAAGAAACGCTGTTTTCACCAAATAAGTTGGGAAAGTTATATACAAAAAGATCTAGCATGGATTGTGCACCTGAAAGATTTTTTTCTCGCAACATTGGAAAGCACAAAATGCGATATGCGCAGTGAAGTAAAAGAAATAAATAATATAAATTATCGTGAATTTCCCCATGAAGAACTACAACCCCTGTATATAAAAGAAACTGCCTAAACTCTGTTGCTTTCCAATGGTATATCTCTTCTAACGATCTAGGCTTTCGAGCAAACTCTTTCGGAATAAACGGACATATTGCAACTAACTTATCGGAAACATTTTTTTTATTTTCATTCGACACTTTATAACTTACTTTGTTGCTCATCAATCTAAGGAGAAATTTCCGCATAACACCCAAATCAATGAGGTGCATGCAATCTAATGGAATCTGACTAATCATATTTATTTTCAACCTCTCTAATGCTGACTTTTCCCTGAAATAGATTAATTGATGATGATCTGGATACTTTCTATTATTAAAATCTTCATCTGTAATTAAAATCCCCGATGAACTGCTATAGGTTAAAACCATATCTACTTTTCTGCCTACCTGAGTACACTTCGCACACCCATGTTTCGAAGTATGACCGGGAGTACCGCTAATGAAAGCTCTTGCAGGAGCATCGCAGACAACAGCCCTAATTTCTGCTTTGATATTTTCCCCTTCTATTTGCAGCCCGTTGTCTAAAATATCCAAATACTCAGTTGAAAATTTGCTTAGAAATGAATCGCAATCGGACGGCTTTGTTTTACCTACAAAAACACCTACTGGAAATACAGGCATGCCCACAACATTATTTAATCTAACCAAGATTGGCCATAATTGAGTTTTGGAACTTTTAAATAGCGGTAGTCCATCTATGTTTATATCAAAACTCAATTCTTTGTGAAGCTTCACAGTCTTGGCCACTTTTTCAAATTGATTTTTCAAACCTAAATGCAGGTATTGACCCCCCCCTACATTTGTAATATCAATTTTTGGCGGACAGACGAACTTGTAAAATGTGCTTACATTCAAATTCGCGCTTCGCCGAATTTTAATCAAATGTATTGCACATTTTCTAGAAACATTATGCAAACTATACCACTCCTTCATGTTTTTATTTAAATCAAATATATCATTTGTATCACTAGTTGCATTATCCATATCATCATCATTAATCACCTGTGTTTCCTTATCAAAATTACCGGTTTCTACATGTTTCACTTCCACTTCAACACTCTTTCTAGCCAGATTTCTAAATAACTCTACTTTCCTGTCTTTTTCCTTTTTAATCAATCTTTTTAAATGCCTCTTGCTTACCTTACCCATAATGTAATATATGTATATAAGAAAATATATAAAAAAGTAAATATAAAAAGTAAATTGTAAATAAAAAACGAACAAAAAGTCAAATAAAACTATTCTATGTATGTATGTACATATATTTAACTCGTGTTAGGCAGAAGTCTCATGGAAAAGGGCACAAAAAAGGCGCAAAACCAAAAAAATGGCCAGCGGAGCCTCAAATTTATTTCACAACTGTTTCACTAAACTAAGCCCAGTTTTTTAACACAAATAACTTATATATATGCACATACATACGATATCTATAGATATATCTATATATACACTTTAATTGCTTATATTATTTAATTGATTTTATAAAATTCTTTTACTTATCTCCAGAAGCTTCCACTCGCGTTAAAATCAAATCGTTTATGCACGCACTCGAAGAAGAAGACGGCAGAAAAAGAATAAAAATTACACAAACAAAATGCACTAGATCTTACATCTAACGGCATGTCGTTTCTTGGAATTACTATTCTCATGCCGTCTTTTTTTGGCGACCAATGAAGTGCCATCTCTTTCTCTCTTTCCTGCTTATGTATCAGTGGCATGCCTTTGCATCAACGTTGGTCAACCATGGGCTAGCACTGGCTTGCTTTTGCATCAACGTTGGTCAACCATGGGCTAGCACTGGATTGCCTTTGCATCAGCGTGGGTCAACCATGCGCTTGGCAACCCAGCTAAGCGCCGCTAGCAGTGGCATATCTTTGCATCAGTCTTTCCCGACCCTGTGACTAGACCGTGCGTGCTAGGCATGGGCTACTCATGTGTCCCTTCCAATGTATTTCTCTGCACCAGCTTCGCCTAGCCCTTGACTAGGCCATTGTGACTAGTCAGTAGTCAAGCCCTCTCGGGACACTGGCCCGCACCAGAACTGCTGGGTATATATGTTTTGCTGTCTGTTGCTGTTAGAGAGGAGCAAGGATGAAGGGAAAAGTCATGGGAAAATTATAGAAAATTCTACAGAATATTTCATCAACTATTACAGTAGCCAAGATCATCCTCCATGTCCTAGATCATGTATCCATATCACCTGAATGTATCCAATTGGAGAACAATCACAGTCACGATATCCTGATCACGACCACATCTCTAGCTGCAATCTTTTACCATCCAAGCGAGACCCAAAACGGATTGAAGGTGTTAAATGGGCATGAAACAGCTGCATTGCGGAGGACAACTGCACGGAGGACCAGGGGGGGGGTGCAGCCAGGCACCCAGACACCCACCCAGAATGACAACTCACCAGATAAATGCAAACAACGTGAACGAACATTGAGAGTTTTTCAACCTCTGCCACACAATCTATCCCCTATCTATACCGATTCGTCTACGGGCTTGCCGAAAAAGCTCAAAGGACATTCAGTTTTTTCCAATTTTCAATCCATTTTCGGAGAGATAGGGACAGGGACAGGGATGGAGCGAATAGTGGCTGGGGGTCCGAGCATATGTAAATATCAATTTACGCTTCGTAAATGTCAATAGCAACAATTACGACAAACATCAGTCTTTATCCCTATGGTACCGGAACCCCTATACCTATACCGTTACCCCTTTGAGACTACTTAGCAAATGCACGAGTATTTTCTCTGACCAGGCTGGGGCTGTCCAATGTTTTCCCTCAAATTAGGTGGAGTGGGGGCATATTAATTTTCACATCTATGTGGACGCACCTTATCGAGCACACCCCTAACCCAACTGTGCATCCCATCCTGCCCCCGGCTCGTATCACCTCTGACCCAAATACAACTAACTGGCCATGACGTAATTAGTCATCTATCTGGTCTATTTTGATGGCGAATGGAATGGAAAACAGGGTTGATTTCCCAGGGCATTGTTTTGTTTTGGTTTTCGGCTGTCGGTTTTCCGCTTTCACATGGGAAATATAATATTCCATCTCGGAATCAAACATATTTCACTGGAACACCGAAAAGTATATGCCCTGTGGGAAGTTCGACGATCAATAAATCTTTCAAACAAAATCAATGCCTCTGGCAGCCATGCAAATACTAGTACTAGAATCGAAAACAGTTTATACAGGGATGTCCAAGTATTGGCTAGGGAAAAGCCGATCTCAGTAATCTCAGCTTAAAGCTTAAACAAATCTCTGAAGAAAACAATCCGCAGGATACTGGATACAGAGTATACCAGTAAGATTATACGTACACCCTTGCAGCAGCAAACCCAAATATAACCTATAAGAGTTTCAGCAATTCCTTAAGAGTTGTATATGTATGTATGTATGTGGCTTATTTACCATAAAAAAGTCTCATTCTAAGCGTATAAAATGTCTTGCAAAAACCACATTATCAAAATGAATTTATGCACATCCCAGAAATAACAAACAACCTGCATTCGGCGGTGGAGCATCAGTGGCAAAACCCATTCAGAAAGTAGCATCAAAAATAGAAAACAAGACGCTTGTGCTATGCTCACAACAGAAAGAGATAGAAAGAGATAGTGAGAGATAGCGAGAGTGAGATAGAGAGATAGAAATGGGAAAAACTTTGCATCTCTCTGTGTGTGGTTTTCCTTTCCTGTTTTTCAGTTGTTTTTAGTTGTCTTTAGTTGTTGAGAGGTGAATTGCTATTGCTCCAGCAAAAACGAACTACAGTAAATATTTATTTTTGAACACGTTAATCTCACAAATCGCTCCAAGTGAACCGACCTCAACGCAGAGCACACAAAGGCACACACGGTGGCAGCCACTTGCAGTTGGCTGTGTAAACAGAGAGCGACATCAGACGTCGTCAGACATCGAACGACCACAGACCACACCACAGCCTCTGGCATTGGGAGTGGCAGTGGCACTAACACTAACACTGTGGCTGTGGCAGTGGCAGTGGCAGGTTCCAGTTCCAGCTCTTACAATATTGTAAATCATGCACATAATTCGTTTGGATATTTCCTTCTTCTATATTTTTTGGGTTTGTGTTTTTTTTATTTGTCGACTGGTCGCAGGAGGGTAAACAAACATCGGCTCGGACAGTGGCATCTGTGGCGGCATATAATTAGATGCAGGTCGCCTCGGAGCTGTCAGCACTCGACACAGTCGAGATACAAGCGATGCGATTCCGCTATGAAATCTGAGGCGGGGCAGGGTCGGCAGTGCAGCTTCTTGATAAATGTGTCTCGAGGCGGTGGTGTGTCTGGAGGGTGTAAACATTCGAAAATAATTAAACAATTTTGAAGAAAATATTGAAATACTAATGGATTATCCAGATGCAAAAAAAAATCTTGAGACCAAGTATCTGCAGCAGTTCTATGTGGTCTTCAAAGATATTCTATAGATATTCTTAACCAGTGAAATGAACGCTGAAAGCAGAAAATTCTTTGAGAGACTTCTGCTACCCCACGGACATCTGTCCAGGATCTCCCTGGGTGTTTGTGTGTGGTCCTGTCCGGTTTGAGTGCTCGTGCCACTGGGCAAACTGAAAGAAAACAACGGAAGTGGCTCAATGGGTGGCTGGCTATTGTGTATGTGTGTGGGGGGAAATCTCACGCTCACGCCTCCTTCCCGCCCTCTCTACCTTCAATTGTGTTTTGGTCAATGCTGACGCTGGCGCAGAGGTCAGCGCCGGTTAATTGTGATAACCAGGCTGTGGAAAGTCCAAACAATGGACAATGGGAACACGATGTAGAGCTCTGCTAATTAGCAGCCAACTAAAAGCCCGCTATAATTTGCAGGCAGAAGCCCAACGGGGATCCGGAATTGGACTCCGATTTGGACACTGAAGCAGCTTCATTAGCTCGCATTAGCGTTAACTAAGTTTCCGCCTTGTTTGCCCCAGCCACTACATGGCCCCCTCTGCCCTCCCCTCACTCCGAACATGATGAAGATGAAACACATGCCAAAAAGGCCCACAGGAACCGACGAATAAACCAAAATCCAGGACACAACAACAGAACAGAGCGCCGCAGGTGATTTAATTTCCATAAAAAATGAAAGCAAAGCAAAAGGGCCTCAAGTGTCTGTAAATAATGAAAAAAGAAAGCAGAGAAAGCACAAATAGTATGGTGTATCCTAAGCGTGGCCCCTAAGCCTGGGCAGCTCCGACCAGAATGGCCTTCATAATTTGAAAAACATTAACATTTATGGAAATATTTAAGGAACTGCCGAAAGCAGGGACACACAGCTGAGGCATGACCCCAATGCCTTTGACCACTTTGAGTTAAGGTTTTCCCAGTAGGGAAGTAGGCCAATGGATGCAGATCTCAAGTGTCTACCAAGAGCTTTCGGCTCAACTGAAGCTACCTTATGGCCGAAACTGAGGCTGAGGATCCTGCAGGAGGCAGAACGTGAACAGAGGCGCCCATAAACACAGAAGATATTCCAGCAATGTAAATAATTCGCATGCCCCCCCCCCCCCCCAGCAGACGGCAGACGGCAGAGAGCAGACGTTGCAGCATGTTGCATGTGATGTGCGTGATATGCAACTAAATCATGCCGTCCGTGAACGATTTCAGGGATTTCTAAAGGGATCCCAGACAGAGATGGAGACAGAGCAAGCCCCCTGCTGGCAGATGGACGCCCCAGCGGTGGTTCCTGCTCCTTCTTGTTGATAACTTAAAGGCCGCATTTAGATCGCGTACACAAATTTCAGTAAAGTCGATTCATAAATCAAGCGTAAAGCGGCAATGAATATCACCAGAGGCCGGAAGAAAGCCGGGGACGGGGGGCGGGCGTTGATATAAAGACGGAGAAACTCCGCGAAGCGACTGCAACACGATAGCCGGTGGAGCAGAGGCGTCTCTGGAAAGAAAGGGCTGCCATTGAAATCTGTCTGTCCCGTGCGTTTAAATATTTGAGTTCTTTTCCAGAGGGAGTCTCGTCTCCCCCCAGTCTTCTCCCAGATCGAGGGAATCGAAGAGTGAGAGCAGAGCTCTTTATCATCATTCGTCGCCCTCGTCGACATCATTTGACAGTATTGGGACGTTTTAATCATTTAAGTCTCCTTCAGGGGGCAATGCCTACCGAGGCCTACCCTTCCCGAGAGTATTACGACTCTGAGCAGATGTTGGAAATGCAGTGAAGGTACTCATCTGGGATCCTATCGAACGATCGAACGATCGATCCGAAAAGAGTATGAAAAGCCTCGGACATCCCTTCTCTCTCTCAGTTTTTTGTTGTTTATTTTAGACTCCACCAACTCCTCCTCCTCCTTGAGGTATGTCTTGGATATGACAGCTTTTCATGGCCATATAAGATATTTTATTGTTGCCCAATTCGGTGTTCTGTGTTCTGTGTTTGCTGTTTGGTCTTCTCTGTTTAATGAAAGTGTTGAGTTTTAGTTTCTGATGCGCCCTTTTTTATTGTTTGTTTATAGTCAGTGTATTCTGGGCGTGCTCGTTAAGAGGGCTCTCCCATGATAAATTGCCGGAGGTTGGGGAAGGGAATTAAACACCATTTAAAATACGCCATAAAATGTCTTACCCCCCCATCTCCTCTCCTCTCCTCTACTCTCTTCTCGTCTGTCTGTACATTTAAAATTGATTCAAAATGTTTCGTGCCTGATTGCTCTGTCGAAATGAGAAAAATCACAACACATACCCACCCTCCACATACATACTCGCATTTACGTACATCTCTATTAAAAAGCAGCGGGTTAGTACTACTCCAAGTTTACGTCGCAAATCATTGTATGCCGTTTCAGATGCACTGCAGCAAGTACAAAGCATGGGGCAAGTCTCTCGGTCTGTGGCATCGAGGAAGTTCGTAAATGAAGGCGCGCAGCATAAACATATAAAATCCAATAAAATTTAAGTATTCAATAAAATGATCAGCCAGCAAGGTAAGTTGTTCCCCTTCCTTCTGACCCCTTCCCCTCCTTGTTTTTAACGGAGAGCACGAATAGCGGATCTCAATACCTTTTTTATAGTGGTCGTTTCTGTTTCATTGAAGACTCGTACTCCCCCCCCCAAATCCGTTCAATCAACATCATACTTTAACAGAATATTATTTCGTATTTAACTGAATCAATCCACCAAATCCACTCAGATTAGTATTGGTATGGCTCTGGGATGGGATGGCCTTTATGGGGTTTGGACCCAACATACGACTACGATTCGTATCCAGTAACCAGTAACCAGTTCGTAGCCAAATGCTGTCAAAGCCAAATGTTTTTTTTCTAAATGAGTCTAATCAGTCAGCAAAAAAGGGTAGGATAGGCCTATAATTTGCTCATTACGAGAGCTCCGCTCCGACCAGAAGGTCGACCTCTGGCAGATTATCTTCCACACAGGGCAACAGGGAAACAGGGAGACATACAAATTAAGGTAATAAGTCAAAAAACGGTGCGGTTGCATTTGGGATGCATTATTTTTGTTGTGTTTTTCTCTGTTCTGTTCTTTAGTTTTCCATTTCTGTTCCCATTCCCAGCCCGTAGTAGACATATGTAATTAGCGGTGGTCGTACCCACATTTTTCCGAGCGCTGTTTGAAGGTGGGACCGCTGTGTACCGGGTGCATCGACCAATGGTGGGTTCCTCTTGAAACGGTAGCGGATAAAGTAGCATCAGATGACATGATGTTCGAGAGATGTCTGCTATATAGAGACATCAGCATCTGTGGTGCTGTTAAGGAATGTGTTAGTGGAGATGGAGCTGCCCCGCCCCGCCCCGCCCCTCCCCGAATGCTGCAAATTAAATTGTTATGCTGCAAATTTCGTGGTTTGACGCTGTTCCGACTTGAATGACTTGAAAGGGCTCACACACTAGAACTGGAACAATACAATATGTAAAACATTGTTTAGGAATGTAAACATATGTACGTGTGCCTCAAAACCGCTGTACACAAATCCATTGGGTGACCGCAGCTGTCAGTTGCATTGGAAACCGCAGAATCGTCAGCAAAGAGAACCACGAAATTTGTACAACATATAATTGAAAATCACAGCATCATCAGAGGAATGTCTATTGGGCCAGTAGTTGCCATAGAGCATGATCCTAATCAAAAATGGCTCAAAGGCTGCCTCCTCCCCGTTCCTGAAAACTACTTTCCGGCCCCCATTTGACCTTTTTGAGTCCTGAGTCCCTTTCGATCGGAAACGGTTCACTCACGAACCTTTGCGCTTTATCTTTCGCTATTACGCCCAAGAATTTTTCGAATTTTTCTTTGGAACGTAAAGCTTTTCCCCACCAGCCCTGCACCACCCCTCCGCACCGACCCTCAGCACCGACCGACCACATATGCTGCTGGCGTCTATTTCAAAATTACTGTCCAACTTTTATGGTGTTTTGTCGCATCTCACTTTGTCTGCTATTTATATTTTGGTCCCATAGCTTTTGGAGCTTATTTCGTTGGCATTTTCCGGCTGTTCCGCGTGCGACACAAATGTGACATAAAACGTTCGATTTGGTGGGGCGTTTGCTGGGGGTTGGGGGTGGCGGTTGGCCCAAACCCAAACCCAATTCATTCCCGAACCCGATTCTGTGGAGTTGTGGAGTCTTGCAAAAGTTTGTTGTTGTTTTTGCTGCTGCCGCTGCTGTTGCATGGCATGTTGTGTAATTGCTGAGATATGTGTCGTGGGGGTCGACTTGGAAAAAAAATAGGGAAAAAAAGGGAGGTGTGGCAGCCATACAAGAGGGGAGGGGAATGGGACAAGGGAACACATGTTGTCGAAACAGCTTTTAAATGTTTATTGATTGGCAAGGCAGAACAGGAAAGAAAAACACACACACACACATACACTGAATCGGAACGAAACGAATCACACATTTCATAAATGAGCACAGAGTGTGGCATAGACATACACACACACATGTACTCGTACTCGTATGTATTATCTAATTGGCTGAGAGGCAAACAAATCAATGAAAATACATATAGAAATGAGGACTTTGTCCCAGCTACTGAATGAACCTGAGAATAAGCTGGATCTACATATATGGTGGTAGCATTCCTCTATAGCATTTTTCGACCCACTTTAAAGAGTTTTCGTATCAGGCAGCAGCGGTGCAGCATATAGCGCAGCATGAATGTCATACATGTGGCAAGGAAAATGAACTGAACGACTGAGATGGCCACCGAAATGCACTTTTCTCTTATCTAATTGCATTAAAAGTCAATAAATTAATAAATAGCAAGCAATAAATTTAGTAAAAACAAGCCATTAATAACAGTTTGGATGACACGGCCAGCAAACGAGACTCAACTGCGGCCCTGCGGCATTGTCGATGGTTGCCACCTCTCCTGGTCTGGTCTGGTCTGGTTTGGTCTGGTCTGGTTAGTTCAGGTCAACGCCAACGAGACCCGAGTCCACGGGTCCACTGGTTGTCCGCTGGGTCGTGTCGGCCCGGGGTCTGAGACTCCGTTGGGATGGCCGAATGGCCGATGTCGCGCTGAAAAGTTGAAAAATTGAGCGCATAGTGTTTGTGTCACCGAAAACTAGGGGACATTTTTAAGAAAAATGCACCAAGTAATTTAATTTAATTTCGTTGCAATTCGTTCCGTTTTGTTGCTTATCAAGAGCATCGCAGGGACAGTTGGGGGGGCGCATAGGCGATAAGGTGTGGGCGATCTGTGTGGCAGGGCGACGACCATAAAGCATGATTAATATTTTTAAACTATTTAAATCAACGCAACGCAACGAAACGAAACGATTGGAATTTTTATTGTAAATTAAAGTTGATGGCTCCCAACATCCATTGTCATTCATTCCCACTCCCATTCCATTCCCATCCCATCCCATTCCCATCCATTCAGACCCAATGCGGGCCTTAATTGAATCCAAATCCGACTTACGCGTGCCACTTTGCAGCCAACGGTTTTAAATAATCATTTTTGCTTTGCATTTTACAGTCCAAACAGCTATTTGTGTAATTTGTTTAATTGGAAAACCCGTAAAAAGGCCATTCCGCCGCTCTACAAATTGATTTTTACGACATTAAGCAATTCACAATAGCCGTAACGGGGCCGAAGTAGCGCACAGTTTACGATCCAAAGTTAAGCCCGTGGACATAGTTTGTTGAAATAGGGGCAGAAAAAAAGGGTTTATGGGGCTGAACATTTAAAAAATCACGTGTGACATTCATTCAAGGCTCGTGCTCGTGCATACGATATTTCATATGCTTATGGTATGATAATGCCACTACAGTATATCTCTCTCTGCCACCTCTCTGCAGGGCCAATTAAATCCTCGCCAAAGGTCCCGTTCCACACTTTGGTCAGTATCAGGCAATTATCCTGCGGCACGTATCGGACAATAGGCCGCACAGTAGTAGTCAGAGTAGTCCTTCAGAGTCCTCCCAGAGCTGCGTGGCCAACCTCCGCAGGCTCTAGCCTCCTGGGCGGGAGGCGGCTTGAGAGCCAGCCACTAAAACGCAGGCTCTTCTTCTGCTCGTGTGTGTGAAAATGGCCGGAAAAGGACAAAAAAACACAATGGAGGGAAAAGTAGTCAAATGTATTTAGTAAGAGCCGCATGGAAACGTGTCCCTAACTAACTTGCACACTGACATGGGGGACCTGGGACCTGGGAACTGGGATCTGGGCCCTGGGATCTGGGACCGAATCGTCTGTCCGACTGACTGACTGACTGACTGGCTGACTGACTGGCGTGGTGCGTTGCGTTGCAGGGAGAGACAGCAGAGAACAGAACAAATAGCATTTGAACACGCAATACAATACGGAATTTATTTTGGCCGGTGGCAGTCGTGCTCCTGTCGGCTGCCGATGCAGAGATAAAGTTTCAAATTGGTTTTGGGACTCGTAATTTAATTTAATTTTTTTATTAGGCCAAACCGCACACACACACACACACACACACAGAGCACAAAGCTAATGTGCCAAAGAGTGACATGTTTTTGGGCTTCCAAATAAGTATAATAAAAATGCGGTACATACACACACACCTACATATATACCAAAGTTCTACTCGTACTTGTATTTATGATCCGTAAGAATTGTTCCACTCGTGCAAGGTTCCTTAATTATCGGATGTATTCACGCCACTGACTTCCAGGACTCTGCTTTCGCTGAGCAATTTGATTACATTTTCATTTGATTGGTGATTGGTGATTGCTGGCTTGGGATTGGAGATTGGTGATGTTTCGCATTCTATGACTTGATGACTTGTTGACTTTGTCTTTGCCTCCATTGGAAATTCTGTCAAGTATTGACTGGTTGACTGGTTGACTGGCTGACTGATTGACGGTGCCCCTCGATGCGTGCTAATGTCCTGCGTAAACAAATGCCTCGGCTCAATCAGTGCGCTCCTTAGCTGAAATTATCCCGCACTGGGAATCTATTAGCCCGTACAAAAACTGAAACCCAAGAACGAAGAACGAAGAAGTTTCCTTGGCTTTCCTTGCAGTGCAACGCCATAACAAAAACACCGGAAAATCTCTTTGCTAAGGTAAAAACGTGAAACAAACCAAGCGGCTAAAAGATATTGGTAAAAACAGCACAAAATACGAAAAAAAAGAAAGCCAGCCTGGATGGGTGGAGGGAGGGCTGGCAAGAAGAAGGGCAGGGAATATCCAAAGGAACGAGGGAAAAACGTAGTAAAGTTTCAGATAAATTGAGGCACATACATATCTTCTGTCACTGACATAATCCAAAGGTATGCCAGGCCATGATAAAGTGTAAAGAAATTCCGGAGGTTCGCCCTGAGAGGTAATTGAAATAAGCATGGAAATTTGTAAGGCTTACGGTAGAGGGTAGAGGGTGACGGTAGGGGGGCGGGGGGAAAGCTCTTAGCTGGAAGTTTGTTTCGGGTACATTTTTGTTGTTTGTTCCCCACTTTTAAAATATACTCAAGTCTATTAATTATGATTTTGAGGTCTGCCAGAGGAGCGGGAGCTCCTCTCCTAATGGAGCCCACCTGAGAAACAGAGCAACTGAGAGACTGAGAAACTGAGAGACTGAGAGGCACTCTCACAACCACAGGTAGCTCGAGTAATAAATTCAATTTAAATGAAGCGTAAAATTTAATCAATTTCGTGGTTTCGGTTGGGGAGACTCAAGCCAAAACTGAGGTTAAGATTCACCTTTTGACTTCAACAGATGCGTCTGCGGTTGCGGCAGAGGCTGCGGCTTCTTTGGTGGTAAATTGCTCGTCGAGTGGCCGAGGCCGAGGCCGAGGCAGAGCCCAGTTCTGCGAAACACACGCCCAACTTGATTTTTCCACGCATCAGCCGAGGTTCTGCTTGGGGTTTTCCTTTGTGTAATGAAATAAAAGAAATATTTAGGTAGACGTATGTATGTATGTAGCATATGCCATGCTATGCGGTCGAGGGCTATCCTCGACATTCACTCAGAATGATGTTGTTTTAATTTAAGAGACAAGAGGGACTTACGTTGAGAATTTTTAATAAATGACCTGTACGACCATAAAGAATTTCCTTGTGGCTGCACCGCACTACGATGATTTGGTCTTCTGTTATGCAAGTACCAGGACGAGTACAATGCGAGTGTGTGTGTGTGTGTGTAATTTTATTGATGGTGTTCCGAGTGCAGTGAGTTGTGCGGAGCATTTGTAAACTGTAATTGCAACATTTTCGGCCAAGGACGCAGATGTAGTACATGACTCGGTATGCATCTAGCATATGTTGTTCACGCCCGACCTAATATCCCGGCGAATGAGTAATGAGCTCCCATCGGAGTAGGGAGAGCAACAGGAGCTGGATGGATCGGGTCAGGTTTTAGTTGATAAATTGGATTGTGGGAAATGCTTTATAGAAATACAAAATATAGTCTAGTTATAAGATCCTAGTCCATATAGCTAGGCTCCTCCCAGTCGTCCCAGCACAAGTTTTCTCTGCCTTCCTGTAAGCCCCACATTGATGAACCCGTTTCCGACCCAGACCTAAGTTTGACCCCAGTAATTTCAAAGGCTACGCCCAAAAAAAGAAAGTCCTCAACAAATATGGGGATAGCTTTAAGTGTGTGTGGGATGTCAGCCTGAATTGATTTGAAAACAGGAAAACCCTCGGCGTGTGTATCTGTATCTGTATCTGTGTTTACTTTAGGCCAGCCAGTGTGTGTGGGAAAGGAGGCGACTATTTGGAAAATTGAGACATCTAGAGCCAGGGGCAAGTCTATTAGCCGGAGGGAGCAGTCCTAGAAGCTGTAAAACAAAATATTTACACGCACCGAAGCAGCACGCAAGGACAAGAGTGGCCTACCCTGCGGACCCTCAGATCAGGACACGGCAGACACGGCAGCCACATGCGAATAAGACATTAAAGCTTCAATGAAGAAACGGAATGGAACGGAACAGAACGTAACGGAACGCTTCTTCCTTCCGTTGCGGGTCCCTACTGGAAAAACATAAGCGTCTCTTACATTCAACGGAGACAGACAAAAGCTCCACTCCACTCCGCCCCGCTCCGCTGTGGCAGGAGTTTCAACGTGCTCCACCAACGTGGCGGCCTATCGTCGTGGCACGTCTGCTCCGACGCTTTTAGTCTAAATAAAGGGATTTAAAAGATTTAGAGCAAATGAACCCAACCTCAAGCGTTCCCAGTACACCATTAATGGCTGCGGTTTGGCAGCGCCGTGGAGCGCGTGGGCCGTGCCGCATAAAAACAAAGGACACGCATGTCCTGCCCTGTCACTCTGCCAGCCTGTATGTCTGTCTGTCAGTCTCGTCCCCACCCTACTCCCTCCTTCCTCAGTTGTGTGACATTTTTATGGCGAATTTAAGACACGCAACTTCTTTGCTTCGCTTTTAGTATTTTTTCTTTATTTTTTGTTGGTTGCTTGGTTGGTCGGTGATTTGTTAGACGACGCGACGTCGCTTTAGTTTCGCTGATTGTACATCCAGTCATCTTTGCTCTAGGGTTCGGTTCGGTTCGGACGGGGATAATGATGATGATGACCAAATGACGCAATCAAAACTCTGTTGTGCATTTATTGATCGCATCCCAATGGCTTTTAAGGCAAATAATTGCTTAATTGGATATGCCTGCCCTTCATCTAAACAATATACATACATATGTATGTTTGTATGTGTGATTTTGCATATGTATATATGTTTTTGGTAGTATGGCCTAGATCAAGCCAGATAATATTGGCCTGGGCCAACTAATGCTCAGGCTTTTAGCTAATTAAGTCCCGGAGAGCTCTCCAATGATTGAACGGATAAGCCAATGGAATCACCTCTTTCCGAAATTAATGTTGGCTTCTTCGGGGGACTGGACAGCTAGTTCCAATAGTTCCCCAGATCTTAAATCTTAATCTTTAATTGAATTAGATCTGCATGGTCAGAACAGACAACTCTCGCCTTTGCCAGTCCTGTCCCTGGTCCATCGCCTACGTGAAGCTCCTGAGCATTTGCATTTTGGGGCAAGGCAAGACGCGGCTCCGGTGCCCCCCTCCCGGACGCGGCGACGTTGCTGTGCATAATTCAGTGTCCGTCAAGCTGTCATAAGACGCGTTGCAGCAGCAGCGACAATGCGAAAATGAAACCTGCGAAGCTGCAAGAAAATTATTAAGTGCAACGCCAAGCAGCAACAACAGAAAGAAGCTACAAAAAAGATTAGACTGTAGACTGGCTGCAGAGGGGAAACATACATACATACATATGTATGTACATACATACATGAAGAGGGTTAAACTTATTGCTAATGTAAATATTTTGTTTTAATTTTCGAAAATGATAAAACAAACTTTTCATGCGGGCAGAGGCCTGCGACTGGGAGGCATGAAACATTTCAAATTTGAATTGTGACGGTAACATGAGGCAGACAGACAGACAGACAGACAGCCAGGGAGACAGACAGCCAGGGAGACAGCTCTCTAAAGCGCAGTGATATTAAATGAAATTATGAGAACTAATTATAGGGGTGCACGCTCCCACACATCCCCTAGCCGATCCATCGAAGGTTGCGGGCCCTGAGGTGAGTTCTGCTCTCGGAGCAGGTCGCCTGTCGGCAGGCCCCAGCCCAGTCTGCCATTTGACTGGCACGCAAACGTTCAGCATTATTAGCCACTTATGTTTAAATAATTTTTAAGTGCTGCCCCTTCCCCCACCACCAACTCAGCAGTGGCAGTAGCAGTGGCAGTAGCAGTGGTAGGTGGTAAGACCCTACAACATCGACATGGGAATAATCAAGTATATAGCGGAGCAAATGGTGAATACTCTTACGGTAAACATCCAAGTAAAGCCTTCTGAAATTACCAGATGCTTAGCATACCATAGCCATGTCTCGTTTCACGTGTCACGTGTCACGCGTGCTACCCCCATAATCATCTATAAAGAGACCTGCGAGCTACAATTAAAAAATGCCATGGGAAATTGCCGTACTGTATTGCCGGCCGTATCAATAACGGAATCTCTTCCTACGGGATCGCTGCGGTGCGTCGCCAACACAATTTAAAAGTAATAATACCCATTACATTAGACTCCCTGTACAGGAGGAGCTGGCGAAAGCTGGTGAAAGTCTGCTCTGTTGCATTGCGGCGAAGTTTAAGTGAAAAAGTTTTTTTGTTTTTCCTCGAAACTTTTCTGCATAGCAGAGGAAAACTGCAGCGGCTGGCATATCTACAGCTACAGGAAAACCACAGACACAGACACAAACACAAACACAGGTTGGGGAGGCAAGGACCCTCTACCAGCAAGGGGAAATGGGGAAATGGGAACGGAAGCAAAGAATGTTAGCCGAAAACAAACAGCAAACATCGCTGTGACATTGATTTTTACGTGCCACTGGTCCAGGCCAAAGCAGAGCCGGCCACAAATGGCAGCTAAAGCCATCATTAACACGCACAGAGCTAAGTTCAAATTGGCCAGGACCCGGCTTGCAGAGCTCCCGGCTCCGGCTCCGGCTCCCGGCTCCCGGCTGCAGCTACAGCTTCAGCTCCAACTCCAGGAAGTTGCGACCTTCTTGAGGGAAGAATTTAAGTAGCTTAGCGGAGTTGGATTGAAACAGCAGAAGGTTGTAGTGTAGCCCTAGAGGACCGGGACCGGGACCAGGACACAGCCAGAGCATTACACACAGGATCCAAGCCATTCCAGGAAGACCCAATGTTGTCAGACATTTAGACAATTGGACAGGACTGCGGGGAGAGAGTTCGTCCTGTCCTGTCCTGGTTGCAATTAAAGCCAAAGAAGTTTTTCGTTTTTAAAATAGTTTCCTTTTTGGCAAAAGACAACCAACAGAGTGGATCCTCTCTGCCGCTCTCCCTCTCCAACCCCCCCTGGAGAGGAAAGTGTAGCAATTACTTTAATTATTGGCGGCAGGAAATGGGCTGACAGACAGAGCGGAAAAGAGAAGCAAAAAAAAAAACAGTAAAAGGAGCAGAGAAGAGAAGAAGAGAAGGCAAAAGAGGATAGTAGTTCTAGGATGGACATTTGGCAAAAGCGCGAATATCTTCCAGCGAGGGTAGGTTGATACGAAACTCAGGCAGCTACAAGGATCTACATTTACCAGACTTACCTTTGGTGGCGACCCTCTCAGTCCTGGAACTCCTTGCAATCTGCACGTTTCGCTGCCGGCCACCCACGCCCATTCAATTACACACCAAGACAAGTCCACAATCGCTGGGTGGCCGTGATTTTAGTTTAATTTTTTTTGTTCTGGCTCTGGCACTTTGATTTTTGTCTGGCACTGCAACTTTTTGGCGCCTTCTCGTTGATTTTTTATAGCAGCTCCTCTTTGGACCCCCTTTGGACCCTCTTTGGACCCTCTTTGGACCCTCTTTGGCCGCCCCCCTTTGGCATCGTTCCGTGTAGTTCCATTGTTAACGCTGGTGTCACGTAAAAAATTAGAGTGACCGCCCGCTGATAGCTGTTGGTCCGATGCCACTGCCACCCCGCCATGCCCTGCCCCGCCCCACCCCGCCCAGCCCATAAATGAAATCTCGCTGCATTGTTTTTTGTAAATTGTTTGCACACGCTCAATGCAAACATTAAGCATGATAAATGAATGCAATGCTCTGCTCTGCTCTGCTCTGCCGTAAGGCAATTACCTTCTGCTTTTCTATCAAATCAAAGTTTGTTTTTTTGTATTGAACTGCAATTACCACAACCACACCAACACCAACAGCACCACCACCCCATCCCGAATGAAAAAACCCATACAAAAAGCAGGCAGCGAGAGTTTCCGAAGTGAAGTAAAAAAGTGTAAAAAAGAGAGCAGAGCGGAGAGGAGGCCACAGTTTGGTAGGTAGGTAGGTAGTCAGCATCCATCACATCCCAGTAGCTGTTGACAGGCAGCAAACAAAGGAAAAGTGGAAATAAACAGGAAAAATCAAGAAAAGTTGAGGCATTTTGAATAGTTGCAACAACAACAACCACTGGATGGATGGTTATTAAGAGAATTATGGAATATTCCCGATACCAAAGACGTAACGTCACGACGCTCTTTCACACGTTGGTTTCATTGTCTGGAAACTTTGATTTTGATTTTGACGTTTTGATTGGTATTGTCCTGTCCTCTTCCTGGCATTCGTGTGCAGCCAATTTGTCCGGGATCTCCCTGTGTGTGTGTATCTGTGTGTGTGTGTAGGGTAGGGCATGGCTGTGGCTTCGAGGAGACGGAGTTAAGCGGCTTACTTGGCTTATGAATAGAAATTGCAGCCCAGCCAAGTTGCGTTTCCTGTTTTTACATATACATATGTACATATATATATATAATGACGTTGTCTGGCTGGCTGGCTGGCTGGCTGGCTGTCTGTCTGGCTGGCTGGATAGCTATTGATGATGATTTGAAATCAGATTATTAACTTGAATGTTCTTGAGCTCGCATTGAAGAAGGAGACTGTCGACGGCACACGGCAAAATCCCCAATTTCCATTCCGATAATTGGCTCACGTTTCACGTTTCAGGTAAGCACTCGGCACACAGCATATGTGTGCTGTTGGGGGCGTGGCTGGGGGTGGGGCGTGAATGTGCCTCTGACTTTTAATTAAAAATGTTGCATCTCTGATTGGCGCAGCAGTAAAAGTAAAGATACTGAAAGATACTGTTCAATGCGGAAGGTACGCTAAAAATACTATAGAAAACATTGAAGAAGTACGTATCGAACATGGAATGGAAAAAGCTGTCATCCTTTGTTCCTTAAATCCTTTGAGTGTGTGAAAACCCAAGTAAGTTCAAACTCAGCTATCGGTAAACTAATTCAAATTGGTATTCAATCTAACTGAATACTCAAACCACTTAAAGTTAGAGCATAATGTAAGTTTTATTAGCAACTTGGGAACAACTTGGGACACACACACGCACACTCCACAATACCATTCAATCATTGGACACCAGCATCGATCTGAGAACTGACCCTTGAACCAGCCAGCCAAACACACAGATGGGTTTTACTTCACAAAATTAAGAAATTAGTAGCAAATAGAAAACAAATTAGAAGAGGAGTGGAGAGCAGAGGAGAGGGTCGGGTCGGGTATGTTTGCCTTAGCCATAGCCGAGTGTGGCCATTGCCATTAATCCCAGGGGAAAATCACTCCCCTCCTGTACGTCAACCCCTTGTCCACGGCACAAGACTGCTGAATGACAAGCCCAAAGTGATGGTCAGTTTTTATGATGGTCAACCCGGACCCGCACATCCCCATGAGTCCGAGATAGCCACAGAGCTCCGCTCATAAAAACTGACCACTGTCCACTGACGAGACGAGACGAGACGAGGCGCGAAGGGGAGGGGAAATGGGAAATCCGAAATAAGAAATAAGATATTCCCACCCTCCTCACACCCTCCGACACTCTGACGCTTTAGTCCAATCGCAATCATGTGTTCGACCGTCAATTATGCGGTCCATGGGCAATAATTGAAGTATTTTCCGATAACGAAATTCCGAAATTGCTCCAACAATTTCCGTCTTGCCTGTCACAAAATCGAATGCTATTCCCAAGATTGCCTAAGGGACCGAACAGAACCGAACCGAACCTGCGATTTGCATAGACAGTGCAAAAAGGAAAACTCCACAGCCCCACAGCTGCATACGTAATGTCATTGATTAACTGGTTGACAAGTTGACAAAACTTGAGATTCGCCTTGCCACTTGGCGCAGTCAGAACAGCAGCGATGGGGCACAATCAGGAAAAGCTGGGGTACATAATGGTTATGACTCTGAAACTCTGATTTACAGTCGAAATAGTGATGATATATGCGGTCTATACTAAATATAGGACCCCATCGGAAAGCGAGAGCGTGAGCGTGAGAAATTCGTAACCGAAGACATACTCAGTTTCCCCTGAGGTTCCCTGGTTCCGGGAATGCCTAAATAATCAATCCCTGCGTCAAGCACCTTTTCGGTTTCAAGCCTTTGGCTGTCATCTTAAAAATAACATTTGCTTTAATTTGATCTGTGACAAAACGAAGCCTTTAAGCGACTTTTTGAAGTAAAAATTCTCCCCATCGACAGCCCGACAGCCAGACAGAGAGACAGGCATAAGATTAAGATTCTCTGGAAGAGCAAAAATAACATTAGGAATTTACATATATGTATGTACGACTTGAACTCCCCATCTGAAAGGTATATGTATACACATAGTATATAGTACGTATATATAAAAATAAACACAGTTTTTCGTCGCTCTCCTTCATCTGTATCTGGCGCTGTCTTTGTCTCTCTGGAGGCATTCGTTGATATAAAAATATGAAGCGGAAAATCAGTGACAGCAGCAGCCGAGCGAGCGCCTGCCTCCACATCGGAGTCCCAGTGGCAGTGGCAGGGGGGCAGGGGCAGTGGCAGTGGCAGTCCTCCTGTGTGACTGCCTGGGAGTTCTGAAGTGGAGTTAAATTACTTTTGCTGTGAGGGGGAGGGAGCAGGCAGCATACAGCAGGGAGCAGGGAGGTGGTGTTGAATGGTGGGATGGTACATAGATGCATTTACCTTCCCATCTTTTTCCCTTGTTGGTCCGATCTGTCTGTTAGCTTGTCCGATTTGACAGACAGCGAATGATATATGGCTTTATGTGCAATAAAAAAAAGGGGAAGGAAGCTCAGCAAAAAAAGCAGAAGGACACAGTCGAAAATCAGGCAAAAAGGTTTGCTGATGTGTCTAGTAGTAAATGGCATTCTGATATTTGGCAACTACTGTTGTCTATTGATTTTCCTTCCCCACTTTCCTCTCGAAAAGCACTGTAATGTCTTGGGGAACGAATTCAACTTGTACCCAATGGAGCACTAACCTATAAATAGTCCACCCCTATGTAGACGGATTCCCATCATTATTTATTAATTTATGGGAAAATCATGTAAATTTAACTGGGCATCAAACTTGAGTATTATTATGATTATTGGTAAACTCTCCATTTCACCCGGACACGATGACTTCTAATGGCATTGCTTCCACAATTAAATGATTTCTAATTGCTGACAGACTCTCGCTCTCCCTCTCGCTCTCCCTCTCTCTATCTATCGCGCTCTCTAACGAATGATTTGATGATTTATTGTGCCTTGAGCCTCCCAGCTTATAATTTGTCATTTTTCCTTGACGGTTTGTTTTGATAAAGATTTATTATGACATTTCCATTTTTTGTTGGTAATTAATGATATGGACGCTGTAAATACAGGCATAGGCATAGGCCTGGGCGTACGGAGAAAGCAGCAGTTTTCTTCAGCAGTTTTCATGCTGGAAATTGATTGAGATAATCAAATGAATGTGATAGAGCAATAAAAACCTGATCGGGTCGCGAGTGAGCTTGATTTGTGGGGATTTTGTAGGGGCGCTATTTGGTTATTACGATCTATTAATGTCTTAATTATGAGATTACAGGGAATAGATTTTAGACAATCGTTGGCAAAATCAAAATCCGAATAGTTGACTACCTTCTTAAAGTGGTTTCCCCCTTATATGTAATTGAGTTTTCAAAATGATTAACTTGGGGCCAAGACGTGTTCTGTGTGGAGCTGGGGGCTGCCACATTCCATATATTGTACATCTGTACGAGTATGTATGTATGTCTGTGTGGTGGAACTTAGCCACAAACGACTAGACCAGAGGAATGGCAGTTCAAACTCCGAGCCAGAGCCAGAACATTTCGGGGATTTACATTGATAAAGTTAATGGAATGGAATGCGTGCGGACTGGCACTCGTACTGCCACTCGCACTGCCACTGCCACTGGCTGACTCGACAACAATTCCGATTTCATATCCCCACGGAGGATACGAATACGAATACGGATATGTGCAGAAATTTGAATTTCTTTGAGCGTAGTTACACGCCAAACGGAAGTTGTATACTAAGAGTTGCACCCAGCAACCCGGCAACCCAAGCAGTACGTTCCACTTCCCATTTCCCATTCATGTCCAGGAACATGCTCTCAACATGCATACGACACAGCGAGGACATGCAATTTTTATGGCTCTCATTTTGCCATTCGAAATGGGATTGGGACTGGGACTAGAACTGGGACTGGAGTGGGTTTGGGGGGGAAATGTTTTAGTTCTACGTTCTTTTATTTTTTGGGGGGGCGGTTTCAACAGAGGAAATGAAAAGCGCCTAATCTAACAAATTTTCGTGCTAATTTGGGTCAAAGCCGGATTTGCATACACTTTGGCCTGCGGTACAGGTTTCACCTTTTACCACCGTATCAGAGTCCATTAGAGGCCCCGAGCCAGAGGACATAATTTCTGATGGCCTCCCCTCCCTTCCATCACAGTCGTTCCCAAATTTCCATTAAAGAATTCGTACATACAGGGCAATCCTTGCTATCCTTACTTTCTACTACCAAGTGTTCCATCCTTTAAGCACCTTTTGGCAGCAAATCTTTGCCGTTATACCTTATACATACATATGTACATATGTGCTCACATAGTAGCACTAGGAGAGTAGAGGGGAGCGTATAGGGTGCGTCGCATGGTAATTCTCTGGCTAAATAATCCAGAGGTTATAAATTAACATTGATAGCTGGCACGAATGCCCCCATAATGTTGCACTTTCGCAGCTGCTGGCCCAGAGTATCAATCAAACGTCAGAACGAGAGGATTTCAACGTGGCGCTAACTTATTGCTAAAACCGTTTCAGCCATTTCACCAGTGGACGGTAGACTCAGGTCGGCTGGTGTTGTTCTGTGCTTAGTTTTAGGCGTGTTTTTGTGCCCGCCCTGGGGCCGCACTAAGTGCACACTTGCGTGCCAACACGCCCAGCCCAAAGCGACCCAAACGAACCCGTTCGAAGGTGTAAAAAGAGGCGTGTCCGGTCGGTCGTGTCGGTCGACGGTGACACCAGGAGGAGGCGGCCAGCTATCAATTTGCATAAAGCGAACTCTGCACGGAAAAACAGGGACGAAAACGAAAACTTTTTATAATTACCGATGGTGTGTGTTTGAATTATGAAGTTACAATCTGGAGTGAATAAAACTCCAAGTGAGTAAAACTCCATCCAAGTGGCGTTTGCATTCCCAGCGATTGTGCGAAAAGATGCGAAATGAAATAAATGTAATATACGTAAACTAAATTTAATTCCATTATTCCATTATTTTAGGCAAATATTTTGTGGTTTTTCGTTTCTCAGCTCTTTGTCCAAAGTTGAATGCACTCATTTCTATTGGAGCATAACCTCGTCTGACCTGCCTCTGCCTCTGCCGCTGCCTCGACTCTGACCTACTCCAGTCCAACAAGAAAATGCAATTTCCTTTCTCCATTTTTCATATGGGCATTAAGCGCAGTTTCCACATTTCAATTTTCAGTACAAGAAGCCAGCCCCACCCCCCTGCCGCCCCCCTACCACCAGAGCAATTGCCTGCTACGCTGGCAGGCATATAAAAATTAATATTTGATAGAGTTACCTAACAGCCACCACGTTTCGGGTTGCAAGACACTTGATACCCCCTGAAGATCATATACGTATATATTTGTTTCATTTGCAGTTGTTTACAGAAAATAATCTCTGAAAAAGTGCAGCTAGATTGTCTTCAAAGCTGAGCTTTGCCCAAAATCATAATGCTCTCTTGCAGGGTATGCGAATTCAGAGCTGAGCAACCGCCTTTGTTATGATTCCAGAACTGGAGCTCCTGCTCCTTGCAGCCTGCTCCTGCTCCTTGGTGTGGCTGCGGCTGTGGCTGCACTTTGGGCATATCGAAGGAGTGCGCTTAAAAATACATGAGCAGTCAGTCTGGTGGAAAAGTGGGTGAGAGCGTCGGGGTTATGTTTAAAACTAGCGTTATTTCCGTTTAAGTTGTAAATAACAAGAGGTTTCGGCTGGTCCTGCCTGGCGCCAGGCAGGACAATTACCTGCCTTTGTCCCTGCCCCTTGACATATTTTTTGTCGCTTTGTCCGACCACAAAAGACAGACATTAAATGCACCAAAGGAGGCTGCCAATGCCGTGCAACATTTCAAAACACATAAATTTATTTGAGAAAAATTCTCACGCATTCACCTGTGGCTAAGCTCACGTCCACTCTGCCAACCCCTCCGCTCCCCTAGCCCCTCTGCAATGATATAACAATAGGGAGTTTCCCCTTCAAAACGTGGGCACAACAAAGAGCAACAAAAGACAAAGACAAAGACCCAATGACGACGCATCGCGACGTCTTGCGGCGGTGGTGCACAGCCTCGGGAAAAACCATCTCCAAGCCAAAGAATAATCGTAGGAAGGTTTTGGTTTTGGTTTCGGTTTCTCGTTAACCAATTTCTATTATTCTCCGAAAAGGCTTTTGTACTATTCTACTTTTTCTATAAAAATGGGTTCGACATTGTCTACGCGCAAAGTGTTGAGCCCATGGCATAAAGTATGAAGCACTAATATATATCTAGGCATATACATACTGATGTACATAGGTATGTGCGAGTATTGTGTGGTTTTATAGCCCACAAGAAGCAGGGGGAATAAATATGCCATTCTTGAGACCATATTTCCAGGTAAATGTGTTACAAATGCTGGATACACCACATGTAAATAGATTGCTGCATCCAGAATCGTTTCTTTAGTTTCTAAGGAACTAATCTTTAACTAAATGGTTAATTATCCATCTTTATGCCCGCAAAAGCCTTTTGCCTTTCTTCATTGAATCATTGTACGTGGCAGCCCATGAACAAGCAAAACTAAAACTAAGATTAGCTCGATCATCAGTCAAGGGCTCAAAAGTTCGCCTATGTATGTACTTTGTGGCAGGAGTAGCCTCATCCGCCGCAACTGTAGTTACAGCTTGAAACTTTCCTGAGCCGAAGCCCCAACCGAGCAGCAATCATTGTCAAGTTTAGCACAGGCGGCATCGTGACAGTTTTCGTTTTCGCCAACCACTAAATGTCAAACTTTGTGACAGGTCGGAGTGCGAGACAGTGACAGAGAGAGAGAGAGCGACAGAGAGAGAGAGAGATACAGCTCAGTGGGGAAGGCATCCGTCCGTGCGTCCGTCCTTTCTCACATGTGACATTCAAGTGTCATCATAGGGGAACGCCATGCCCTGCCCTGCCCTGCCATGCCATGCCCTGCTCTGCCCTGTCTTGAATTTTTATGAGGATGACAGCTAAATGTGTGGGAATCCCAGCAGCGAAGGCAATAGTACAATGGAGAGACTGAAATTTTGCATAATTAAATTTTGTGAAAGTTTTTTAGAGCTTCTTCTGGTGGCGGAGCAGCTATACAAAGGATCTGCGATGCCTGCAAATCAGCATAAAATAATTGAAAATGTGTACGGCGGCTCTGGTTCCATTTGAATAAACGCAATCTGAATGCAAAAGCACGAAGTGCAAACAAGATGGCGATGGCGATGGCCACGGACACGGACACGGACGGAACGGTTACGGAATGGGGGGAAGCTTAGGAGATGTGCTAGCTGGCACCTCCTGTCTGCTGTTGATAGATGGATGGATGGATGGATGGATGGCACTGAATGGGGTGTCTAATGGAGTTTTAGGTAGATGGAAATCAAAGTAAAGCCAACATTTGACGGTGGGGATCCTTTGTTTTTTTCTATTTTTGGTCAGCATTCAATTTATTCAACCCGACTTTCTTTTCACGCCACGGCTCCTATCTGTTGCAGACCCTTGTTCAGTGCCTCTATCACGTTTTCCCTCGTCTAATCTAATTTACCAGCAAAAATCAACGGCTCCGAGCCAAAGCCTACACGGTTTTTCTTTGCCATTTCCCATTTCCCATTTTCCAGTGCACAAATGTCCACACCTACGCGCAGACAATTGAGCGTGCAGGCAAAGGGAAAGGCAAAGGGAAAGGCACAGGGAAAGGCTATGGCTATGGCAATGGCAATGGCAATGGCGAAAGGCAAAGAGCAACAGCAACAGCAGCAAAAAAGGTTAATGCCATTTGACAGTTGACAATTATAACAATTGTCATAGCATTTAACAGGAGAGCAGAGCAGGGAACTGCCAGGGGGAGGACTAGGCAACAGA
The DNA here is from genome assembly GCA_005876895.1 of Drosophila azteca. NCBI lineage: Eukaryota > Metazoa > Arthropoda > Insecta > Diptera > Drosophilidae > Drosophila > Drosophila azteca. The sequence continues at coordinate 3,218,270 of VCKU01000014.1, read as the reverse complement.
GCAAAACACCAGCTAGAGAGCTAGAGAGGAGCAAAAGAGATGGAGAAAAATAGTCGCTCCGTATTTAGTCCGTACGGGTGCAAAGAACAAGGGATGGGAGGGAAGGGAATGGAAGGGAAGAAGGATATGTTAACCCCAGTGGGCTCGGCACAATCCACCATTCGCTTTGTCCTGTCACTCACTTACCCTTTTTTGCATGTCAGCGGACATTAGTTGTCGTCCTTGTTCTTGTTGTTGCTGTTGTTGTTGCTTTTGTTGTTGTTGGTCCTCTTCCCCACAGACGCTTGGACGCTGCCTAACTGGACAACATTTGCAGAGTCATTGTCGGGATTCGGAATCGGAACCACGTATCGCCCACACAGACACCCATCCCACCCCATACCACCCTCGCAGCACATCCCTTAGTTATCCTCTCTGCTGGGGCCGTATCGTATCCCTTCTTTGTTCGCACTTTTCGCAAGCTTTGCATATGTGCAAATAATTTAGCATCCCAGATTACTCCAGATTAGGGAACTCTGTTGGCTTGTCTGCTGGTTTGTTTGTCGGTCTCCTGCCCGCCGGCCCAATGGAAACTCTAGCAATGGCAGTTGTGTTTCTTTGCCGTTAGAGCTGCTCCCAGCTAATGCCAGTAGAACTTGGCCTTTGTTGGCAGCCCGCACCAGCTTCAAGTGCAACGTTCCAGAGAGAGTTTTTCCGAAGAACAATCCCAGTCTTTACTGGATTGGGGGATACTCGATACTGCACCTTGCAGAGAAGACAAAGCAAACCATATTTGTCCTCTCGCCGGATTGATCTGCAGCAAGGATATCTCGCACATTTTTATACATTTTCCTAACCTTTCCCTCTTCCACTTTTCCAGTTTATTATTCCATGCGACAGAATCGCACAAGAGCTGGCTCTTTAGAGCTTTACTCATCCCAGGCGGAGTCCCAGTCGGAGTCCCAGCCGGAGTCCCAGCCGGAGTCCTGTCAAGCCAAAAGTGTCTCATTTCTTCTTATCTATACATTTGGAATTGGCTGCTCAAAGTTCGACGAGGCGAGCAAATATGAAAACTTTTCAGATCCCCTTTCGCAAAGGCAAATTCCATCTCTGGGAGAGCGAGTGAGAGAGAGTTATAGCAGATTGCATACATACATATATCAACACTCTCCTACTCGCAGGACTACCCGCTGGAGTGTGCCATAGACGTGACTCAACACTTCAGCTTGTGCCAAATGCATAAAAGTGCAACGAGATGTGATAAGGAGAGGCCCAGAGTCTCGAATAAGATGAAGAACTCAGCTGCTTGACAGTAAAATTGCATTGAAAACAGCACAGCAGCAGAGCACAGCAGCAGAGCACACCAGCTGAAAGCCAAATCCAAAGTAAAGTAGGTCAGTTAAGGACTTTTCATCTTTGAGACTTAAAGTGAGACAACGTTGAACGTTCCCCCGCATCCTTATTGTGTTCACAGCAGGAGCAGGAGCAAACTCTATCTTCGTCACCGTCGTTCAATGTGTTTAGAATTCTGAAATGCGGAACATTGTAGCAACATTTCAAATTCAAAATCCCATTTTCCCTCTAATTGCTTTATCGCTCAACAAGCTCTGTTGTGCCCTGTTCGAGGATGTGTTTCATTTTCACTCTGTCTTTACAGGAGTATCTCCGCTTAGGACTGCTCTCCGCCTGCTCTCCGCCTGCTCTATGCCATGCTCATTTCTCACTTGCTCAAATTGCTGACAGGATAACACAATGCACAACCCCCAGAAGTCCCGTCCCATCCCGTCCCGTCCCCTGCTACTTGTTTACGTTTGGGCTATGTAAAATATGTTCGAATTTTCCAACGATTACATATGGACAACATTGGGCCATTCAGCTGGCACTTTGCTCCCCCGATCTAAACGGAACGGAACAGAACTGACCTGTCCTCGTGAGCCTGAGCCTGACCTGATTTTCTATTTTTCGATTACCGTTGTGGAACATGTGCTGCCACAACCCTTTGGGGAGTCCTGCTTGTCGGGCTTGTCGTTTCCTGGGTGTTTGTCCAAAGGCTGATGCGGATTTGTCCAACCTGTCATCGTCACAGTAACGTAACAGTCAAGGAGTCATGGGTATGGTGTGGCATGGTGTGGTGTGGCATGGCATGGTCCCAGGCTGCAATCCCTCTTTCAAATTAGTCGTTAATTGCAAGAAATGTTCGAAAATTGCACACATTGACATGGACTTTGTTATAGGGCTTATATCCCTATATTGATACGGTGTGCTGTGCTGTGCTAAATGGTTGCTCTTGCTTTGTTTTCGTAACAGTTGGCAACTGCCGTTTACCTAATGTCTAGGGCCATTTGTTGGATCGCAGAGAGTAATTTAGGCAGCTATGCCACAAGATAAAATGCCTCAAATCTCTCGTCACCTTTCCCCATGTGCTGCAAGCATTATAAAACACTGCCATTTAAGGGGCAAAGTTGTTTTAAAAACATAATCCACAAGAGGGTGTCATCTCTCGCACATGTGAATGAGAATTCCAGGCATTCAGATGATGGCAAACACACACACGCACACACACTAAGTACAAATTTGGAATGTTGTACTGGAAATTGTGACACATTTGACAGCCGAGCCGAGCCGAAGCCGAAGCCGGAGATAGAGGTTCTTGAGTAAGCGGCCATTTGATAGCCTCATTAGTGATGAGCCACCGCAGAAGGAGCTGCAGATTAAGAGAGTGCGAGTAGCTGTCAATGTACTTAAAGAGTCTCCGATTCCTTGAGCTGCTTGCGTAACACAAAACCAAAAGGATATCGACCATGACGCACATGAGACCCGACCCCGATACACGATACTCCGTCTGGGGGTGGGGCTGGGGCTGGCCTCCCGCAAATATCCACATGTTAGCCATATTCCTAAAAATATCTGGCTTAGTCCCCTCAAAGTACAAAAAAAAAAAACATACTCGTAGTTTCGAGTACAAGCGATAAACAGAATTGGGTTCGTTCGGTAGCCCTGAGTACACACACACACACACACACACACGAGACAAAGGGGCATTTAGTCATATTGAAACATTAAAAAAGTCAACACCCACATGGATAAAGCAACAAACACAACCTCACCGTATGGCATTGGGGTTTCTGGCCAGTGAGTGGCTCAATTAGTGGGGAAGTTGTAATACTCTATCGGAAAGTGTATGAAGTTTTTTCGAACATGCTGAAAATGTTTTGAAAACTATTACATCTCAAGTCGAAACTGGGATATTCGCCATCTGTTCTACATAGTTGGGTATGTGTACATTGAACGACTGACAGTAAGTCCCAAAGCAGCCATAAAAATATAAAGAAAAAACAGAACAGAACAGCTCACGATGTACTCATATTCATAAACAGAACATGTACATACATACATCTACATGTACATGTATGTGTTTGGGGCGGAAAGATTTCGACCCGAAGGAAACCCAAAACCCCCAAGCACGCCAACACAATTCGACCACAAAGTTGTCCAGGACCCGGACGCGGACCCAGGACCCAGGACCCTGGAACCAGGACCCAGGACTCCCCCCATAAGTTAAACATGCCGAACCCAAATGGCCATATGTGCATTTAACATGCAAACTATGGCTACGGCTACGGCCATGAAGGGCTCTTTCATGGGAAGATGCGTGGGCAGGGACACCACTCAAATTTCCGGTCAAGCAAGTGAATCCCTACAACCAAACCAAAGGGCATTACATACACACATGCACACATACATTCGTGTTTGGTTCTTTTTTGGTTTCTATTCTGTTTTTTTTTTTGGTTTCGTCCTACTTGCCGTCCGAAAATTTCAGCTCAATTTAATTATAAATACGAACAAAAATCAACGTTTAAGTACATTTAGGAAAGAAGGACGACCAGGACGAGAAGGAGGGAGACCGAGACCGAGTCCAGGACGAGGAGGGTATATTCTATTATGATTCATGGCCACGTCTGGCCGCTATCGATATCTGGCCCCCTCTTTCACTTGATAATTAAAGCCTGCCAAAGAAGTCTTTAACATGGCTTGGGTTTTGTATGGATTTGGTGGGATGTGTTAGAGACTTGAAACCGAAATAAACCAATGATAGTTATATACAGATATTCATATCGTATGCCCATATGCCATATGCCAGATGCCAAACTTCGTAACCATATTTCACTGTCAATCACAGAGAAAGTTTACAACGAGGACGTTTCCTTCTCCACCCCCGCATTCCTTCTTGTGCCTACACAGAACTCAGCACGGAAACAATTTTCGCACCAATTAATCAATTAACTGAAGACTGACATTTGGCGTAGGAGAAATGCCGGAGAAAATGGGATAAAAGGTTAACCTTTAACCAATTTATACACAAATGTTGCGGTCGCAGTTTAACGCCGAATGAGCGGGGGGAGGATTCAAAAGGAAAGGGAACAAAGGAGCACAAAGGATGGCTCGGTCCTCGGTGCAGCTGGAGGATTGGGATTTTAAAATGCAGCATATCCCCGGTCGGATCAGGATCAAACCCACGCACTGCGGCGCACTGAGGCAGGACAATTACGCAGACGATTGGGCGCGTCGTATTATCTAGAGCCGGGCAGAGCAGAGCACCAGCAAGCACCAACAAGGACAACGACCATAACGACACCCTTGGCATCTCCATATTCTCCCTATCCCTATCCCTCTCCCTCGTCTCCTCGCCGTTGCTGCTGCTCTTTTTAGGATCCTCCAAGTTTTATCAGCCACATACAGCAGCCACTGAAATGAAGCAAAAAGTTGCTGGAAGGAGACCGAGCGCAGTCGAGAAAAAACGAACAAAAAAAAAGTGAGCGCTGCCAAGGAGTCACACGAACGTCCTACATCCAAAACCAATAACAGTCCCTTCCCTATCCCTATCACCGTCCCCGTCCCCCAACCAGACCAGGATACCATACCACTGTTCTCGTTTATAGAAAAAACATTGCGAAAATTGCTTTACAGCTGATTAAACATTGAGCTGAACGCACGGCACGTTTAAATTTGGGTTAAATAGATTATATGAAGTGGAAGTTGTACGAAATGATGTGCTCCGCCAGCTCTCTCTCTCTCTCTCCCTCTCTCTCACTCTCTCCCTCTCTTCTTGCTTCTCTGTGATACTCTGTTTTAACGAGATTACATATAGATACAGACCTCAAACTGCTATATGCAATGTTGAACCAGAGTATTTAGAATTATTTATTTATTTAGCAAGAATTCAAAGTATATATATATGTATAGTATTGTATGCTCATTTTGCCAACATCTGGCGGGAGGATCTGGCAGCGGTTCTTTAGTTGGCATCCTTAGTTTAAACAGAAAACATTTATCAAAGAAATCAAATCGTTGGAGCCATAGCAGAGTCCCTCAAACCCTCCAAACATTTGTTTGTGGCTTCGCTTCGACATGGCGGCGGCAGGGTGGTTCTTTTTCCACTTCACAGTTTCTGGGTTCTGGTTAATGGACGGATTCGATTTGCTTGGTTGGTGTTAACCATAGTTGGGGATTTGGCTTTGGTTTACTTATTTTTCTGATCATTAGATACAGATGGGTGGGGTGGGGTGTGGTGGCAGCACCTGCAGCGGGTTCTATCAGACAACTTGCACCCTTGACCATCAATATGGCATGGTGGGAAGTAGATATACCTCTCATTCATCCCAAAGTTTGATGAATGAAGACCCCCAACACATTGTTTTGTAGAGGCGAAGGAGTGGCCGAAGATGGCACTGGCTGGGGGTAAACTTTCAAGTTTCCCTAACGATTCGCCATTAATTTCGCATTTATCAATATCACAGTTTCCCATTTCGCCGTCTCCAACTGCATTCGCTCTTTTCCAATTTTCTTTGCCAGTACGCGGAGGAGGAGGAAGAGGAGGAGGAACGAGATAAAAATCCATTTCCATTATACAATGCCACATTTCTCTTTTCCGGTTTATACTGTTTAGATCGATTGCATTTTATAGGTTGTTTAATGTTTTTTTCTTCCAGCTTCCTGTCCTGTCCTCTCCTGTCTGTCCTTTGTGAAGTCGTTGGCGCAGGCAGAGGCGGAGGCGGAGGCGGAGGCGGAGGAGGGAAACCAAGGATGCTACAGCACGAATTTGTCTCCCAGCAGCAGCAGCAGCAGCAGCAGCATCTTCTTCTTCTTATTGTTCTGGGCGCCGGAAGCGCAACAACATTTTCTCGCAAGCGGGTCTAGAAAAATAATTTTATTTCTTCCTTTTACATCTCTTGATTCATTTTAAGTGAATATAACTTCCATTTTTTCCACAAACAATGGCCGGTTTCGGTTTCCTGGCTGTTCTGCCCATCCTGGCCGTTCTGGCCTGGCCGTTATGGCCATCCTGGCCTGGCCGACTGACTCTCTTCCTACTGTCGGTCCTTTTCCGTGCGGATGAAAAGAATAAAGTGTTTCTTTGTCCAATTTTAACTCCAATTTTCTTTCCTTTTTTTTCTTTCATATCTTTTTTTTTTTTTACAATTCAATTAAATATTTTGGGATACTACGGGTGTGTGAGGCAAGGGGAAATCAAAAGAGCATAGTGTTACCATTTCCTGATATGAAACCATTTCGACGACAAAGAAAGAGACAGACGTCTGTCTGTCTGTCTTTTGGAGAAGTACTTGTCATCACCCATACATATGAACTGTCATATGGCTGTCATAGGTATACGTATAATAGAGGTGTAGTAGTGATGGTCTAGAATTTCGGTTCGGCTTTGTTGGAGAAAATAAGTAGATGGTTAAGTGGATGCTCCCAGGCCCCAACAACAACACAATCTCATATCCAGTATTTTGTATATACCAAGTCCTCCAAGTAGCTCCTACTTTTTACTATCCCATTCATAATTTAGTTCATTTTTTCTTTCTTTTTTTATCTGTCGGCTCCACTAAGTGCGCTAAAAATCTCTTATCTTTGGTATAAACTTTCCCGATTGGGGGAATGGAATATTGTTTATGTCCCTCAATTATCTCCGCCCTAACGGACCCAATCCCCAGTCCCAAGCATCCCAAGAAGGGAGGGCAGCAAAAAAAAAAGCAAACTAAGTAAATCTCTGCCATTGCTAACAATAATCTGACATAATGTTTCAATTATACGTCGTTTAGTATTATATGGATGTCCCAACAACCGACGACGCATGCCACTGTCCTCTGCCTCTGCCTCTGCCCATGTCCCTCCCCTAACGCGGGAGCTCTCCGTGAGTGCCATACTGCCACAGCCACCCCACCCACCACCCACCATCCGACTCCCAACTCCCAACTTCCTCTGGCAAGACATTAGAGAGAAGTATTTGAAGAGCTAAGCAAATCTTACTGAAATAAACATTTTAGCATTAAATTTACATAAGAGGCGACAATGAGCGGGGGGGCGTGGCAGATTGGAGTCCCACGTGTAGAGAGTGTAGGGGAGGAAAGAGGAAAGAGACAGGGCGACCATCTACTTACCCGACAGTTTCATAAACAGAAGCAGCAGCAGCGGCAGCGGCAGCGGCAGGAGCAGGAGCAGGAGCAGGAGCATCATCAGTCGCCGTAGGAGAAAAATCAGTTCCGTTCCCCTCGCTACCCTCGCTGCCCCCGCTACCACCACTCTTCTTCAGCATGATGTGTTTTCGCGTATTTGCATAAACATTAGCAAAACAAATTTGCACATTTGACTCCGCAACAAATCTCCCCCATGCCCCCACCATCCACCCATCCACCCACCCACTACACCCTATTACCACACCCAGGCCACCCCACCCACCGCTAAAGCCTACATCACTCCCCCTACTTGGCATATGCAAACGAGCCGCAAACAAGAGTAAAAGTTCACGAGCGTCAAGACCAAAGCGAAGTGAAAGAGCAAAACCAACTAAAGTTTTCGGGCCATAGGCATAACAATAAAAAAGTGGCTGCGGGAAAACCCCAGAAAGATGCGGAAACGGAAGTGCGTGCCAAGAAGAGTATAGGATAGGAGGGGAGGGGATGGGAGACAGGGATAGAACTAAATCAGACGAAAATGTCTCAAATCATTGCAAAGATAATGGCACAGACCACAGACTTTTGGCAGGGTAGGGCTGTGGAGCACAACTTGTTGATACCCCAGAGAATCCAGCCAGATATCGATTGGTTTGTTCTCAGAGCCAAACCTTCCTCCAGCAACTATAATTATCCAATTTTGTTTCACGCTTCACCTACTATATAATAAACACCCCCTACGTGTCGATGCATTCTTTCGAGAACTCCAGTTTTTGTCACATTTTTAGCCGCCACACAGCTTTAAAACTGAGCATTATGTTTATTTGGAATATGTAGATGTAGATGTAGATATATGTAGATGAACGTACAAATGTATGCACATATATGACTCATCGTTTCTAACGTCCATAGTGCTCGCTTTCCAATGCTTTCCTTTCCTTTTTTTATATCTGTCTTTCTGTCTGTGTTTTCTTTTGCAACTTTGGCGTCATTTTCGTTTGCCGCTGTGGCGAATTTAGTGACACTTTGGCGCCCAAAACTCGGAGCAAATGACTGCCAAATATTCGTTTTATTGAATTTTATGTGGCCACTCCCCCGCTCTAGCCACTCTCTGAGGATTGTGGCTAACGACCATATCCATATATACAGATAGAGAATTCTGTGGATATGTTCTTATCGCCATTCCGTTGGCTATGGCTATAAGCCATTTACATACATACATATGTAAGTATGACTTTATATAAGCTGTGAATAACGCCTGGTTGCACCACCGATCAATGCATTTCCTTGTTTTGTTCACGCAAAATCATTTTAGCGGAATATCATAGACTATAAATTATAAAACAATTGAAAGTGCCGTCAAGCAAAAACATCGGCTATATATATATATACATATATAAATCCCCAGTAGTAGAACGAACGTTTTCATTTACAACCCGAAACGAAACCTATGAATATTTCAGAAGAAACGACGGAACCGGACCGGAGTTAAAAAACGAAGAAAATGAAAAAAAAAAAAAACGAATACAACTCGTAAAATGCAAAAATTTGCTCCAGAGCAGACGCCAAAAGTAGAATAAACACATAAACAAAACAAAGCGAAACAAAACAAAAATAATGGACAGTTTTATTTAGAGCTTTTTTTTGTGTGTGTTTTTGTTGTTGGTGTTTCTCCTCGGTTCGGTTCGGCTTGGGTATGGTATGGGGTATCGAAATAAAAGCAACAATCACAAAAGTAACCTCAAAAATTTCAATAAAGACCACAACAAAGCAATTTATAAAAATGCCACAGGACGAACAAAACGAGAGCGAGAGAGAGAGAGACAGAACGAGCCCAAAGGGCAACAAATGAAAGCTCAAATAGATCTGAAATATTGGTGTGGTGCGGGTGGTGGGAGGGGACCAGAACCAGCAGAAGCAGAAGCACAAGTCGTGGAGGGGAGGGGTGGGGGGGATGGGGATGCGACACGACATTTTAACAAAACAATAGAAATCAATTGATTGCGTTGTGGGAAGCTTAGCACTTGATTTCGTGGGGAGTGGGGAGTGGGGTGGAGGGGCGTACAACTGAAGAGAGCTGGATATATTGCGTGAAAGCCAGAGGATATTTTTCCCCATCCCCGCTTCCCCGTTGCCCGTATCCCGTCTGTTGTTGCTGTTGCTGTTGCTACTGGGGGAATGGTGCGGCTAAAATTCTATTTTTCCAATTTTTGCGCAATTTATTGCATTGTCAAGGGATTTGCAGGAGTCAGGCTAAAAGCAAACCCGAGAAAAAGGAAAACAGAGAGCAGAGAACAGAAAACAAGAAATACAAATACCCAAACATAGTGCGGCTTGTTCAGTCTATTGAAGGCTGGAGGTGGCCTGCGGTCGGGCTGGATGGGGTAGATGGGGCAGATGGGGGCTTTGGGGCTTTTGTTTGGGACCAAAGCGTAAAAGTAAACAAAGCTAAAAGCGGAAACGCTAGTGAAATAATACCATAGCAGCTCCCCGACAACAACAAAACATCAATAAGCATCCACTAACTGGATTCGCATGGAGCACAGCACAGCACAGAACACACAAGCACAAGCACAAGCACAAGGACAAGGACACTGGTGGCTGGGGAGTCTTCTGGCCCGGCATTAATAGCTCCAAATTAAATAATCGCTCCTTGAGCGAGTGAACGAAAGAAATGCTTGAAAATTGAATAGACGCAGCTGGGAATTGATTTCAAATTAAATAACATTAATTTTAATTGGTTTTGCAGCTTTGGGAAGATGGGGGGAAGATTCTCCTACTTATCGGAAGGATACTCCATTTCTAACGATTTTGATCAAGTTTCTCTAGAACTTATGGCATAGCCACTATGTGTCAGCCTTTTCAGCTGTACTTTTCATAGAGACATCAAAAGACAACTCCCCCAAAGAATGCAATATCGAAATGCAAGAAAAGGATCTCTGGCACAAGGTACATATAATAGACAAAGCAGAAGAACAAAGTGTCATGATTAGGGCAAATTTTCGAGTCCATTTTTGTGCCTTTTCTGTTGCTCTTTTCCAGAGAGAATGGCCAGGAATGGAATCCTTAGAATTTTCAAGACAATGTCCAGCATTGAAAATCATCGACTGCAAAATCTCAAATGTCATGGCAAATAGACGACTGAGAGGAATGCGTGCTCTTTTCTCTCTCCCTCTCCCTTTGCATCTTGCCATCTCAATTGTGGATTGTGGACGGGACTGGCCGCCCGTTGGGCCCTGAAAGGTAGGCAAGTTGCACAAATTAGAGGCCCATGCCCGCCCGGCCGGAGGTCATCGATGGCTCCGCCATCGCCAGGGGCGGTCCCGCCGTTTCGTTCGTCTTATCTTGTTTGTCATTTTCGGCTAGTTTTATGGTCGACGCGCGAGCATCTTTTGAACCCGACTTGACATCATTCTCATTGTCCTGTCCCCGTTTTGCAGCTGTGCATCTGCTGCCGCTGCTGCCGGTGGTGCCACTGCCTGGCGATGCTGCCACTGCTGATGTCTTACTCCCTGGCTGATGTCAGCTTCCCTGGTAGCGTTCGTCGAAAGGAAGGTAGAGAGACTTCTGCTTCTATTGCTTCTATTCTCCTGTTCTGAGCATTGTTAGCTTGTCGTACTTTGTCCTTTTCGATCCTTCCCATCGTGGTTACTAATTGGATGATAAGATTCGCCGGCAGCTGCTGCCGCTGCTGTAGCTCCTGTCCAATTAATATGTTTCATGGCGCAATCATGGCTTCAAAAACACACACCCAGTAGTTCCATGGAAGCGCCATGCAGGGGGTTTCCCTTCCTGTTCCTCGGAAAACTGAAGGCAGACAAACAATATTCAAATGATAAGCGTAACTGAGATGAATCGGGAATGAAGACTCCACAGCCTGGCGTCTCCATATTTAAATAACGCCGCGCGTACCAAGTCGAAGATCCATAATATTATACATATATATGTATGTATATGGAAATATGCCCCGTAGCCGCTTGCGCCAGACATAATTTTCCGCATATTAAATTGGTTTTTACCTGTTGATTTGTGGTTGTCGGATCATATCCCCCCCATGTCCCACGATTTCCCCACAGGTCGGCCTAGTGCGGCGCCTATCATAATTATACAACAGTTCTTTCCGTGGATGTGTCCCCAAATAACGAATTGGTTTCCTCTTGATTTCGTTGGGAACGCCTTGTGCGCCTTGTGGGTCTTCGTCAGTCCTGTGCATCTTTCGTTTGAAATAAAAGCAGCAAAATCAGAGGACAGCAGGAGGACAGCCAGAGGGGAACTATGCATAATTTGGTTAGATTATAATTTATGCGTTTTCCGAACGTATTTTCCAGACACAGAAATTCCTAGAAGTCGTCGCACCGCACCGCACCGCACCCCTGAACTCAAGAAGACGGGAGCCAAGGAGACCTCGTCGACCCAATCAACAGATTGGGGGAAAATACATACATACATATACATATACATAAATATATTCATGTTCTTTGTAATTTGATTTTTATTTGAAAATTTTAATTAATAATCATGTTTTTCCGGTGTTCGCTTTGAATGTTTTATAATACTTAATGCTATGAATGTCTGGCATGCAGCATGGAATAGTAAATTCTCCAACAAATTTCCTAATAAAGGAACTGATCAAAACCATATTCTATTTTTACCAGAATTTGTGTAATTTGGAATTAGGAATACATACATATATGTAAGCTGCGGAAATCTCAATTAGTGTGCATTTCGACAAAGAAAGAGAACACGAAAAGACATTTGCAAAACAGATCAATTTTCCTGGGAAACGGAAAACAAGAGCGTACATTTTAACAGGATAAGATGCATTTAAGCAAATTCACGGACAAAGGACACGAGGAGCAGGAACAGGAGCAGGCGAGGTGCAGGCGAGGTGCAGGGGAAGGAACAGAAGCCAGAGTCGGACCGGCATTGAAGTTGCAGCCAAAGGAGAAAGAACAAAGAACAGCGAGGAGGCAGCGTATGGTCAACAAAGCAAAATGATCAACTCAACCCACAAAAGGCAAACGTTGAGGCAGCAGCGGCAACAGCGGCAGCGGCAGTGGCAGCGGCAGCTGGCCGAGATGTGAGCAAAAGAGATTAGCCAGGAATGGCCAGGAAAGACTGAGCAGGAGCCTGAGCAGGAGCCTGATCATTCGGAGATTCGAAAGACAATGCCAACAATGAGAGAATAGTCTAGGCTCTAGAGCCAATCGGCTAAGGCAAAAGGAAGAGGGAGCGGGAGCGGAAGTAGGTTCGGTCTACGATTAAAAAAATGGAAAATTAATCCCATTTAGCGAAAAGGAATTCGGAGGAAAACGTACACGAGTATACTCTTCGAAAGCATGGCGAATGGAATAAATGGACACAATGATGGCCAAGTTTAGTACAAATTTCACGTGGCGAGTCAAACGATTCCCGGACAGAGCCGGGAACGCAGCAGCGTACAAAAAATCTGTTGACACTTTCAGCTGGTCCCAGCGTGTGATGTCCCTTGATCTCTTGGTGCTAATATGTTAAACAGCAGGCTGCCAAAAACGGACCACGGGAACACGGGACCACGGGACCATGGAACCATGTTAAAGTGCTACTCCACCCTGCTGCGAAGCCAGAAATATATTTCCTCACCCAAAAACTGAGCTGTCATCGCAAAACTCTACGGTGGTATCTCACTTATTGCAGAGATCCTAAGACACTCTATTGGCATTAATTAATTGGCAAAAATTAATTAAAATAAACTACAAGTCCTTGTGGTCAAATTTTTGAGTGGTCCCGAAAGAAAACATCTGAAAAACGAATCTTTTATAGCTGAAAAACAATTTCGTTCTATCTATTACATATTTATGTACATTTATGTATATGTATGTATATAAAATACTTTACGGTCGTTGCTGTCTATGGGACCATTAGGGCGAAGGGCAATATTGAATACGAAAATCGTGAGAAATTGGATGTCCCCTCTTCTGAGGCCAAGCAGTTGGCAGAACTTCTCCGGTTACAATAAGTTACATCCCCACGCAACTTCCTTTTTACGACAATTCAAATAGTTGCGCCATCTGAATCGGTTGTTACCGGTTGCACCAGTATGCAACCAGCATACCGGCGAGCTTTTGTCAGAGACGACTGGGGGCGCCACTGCGCAGGCCTTGAGTTCCACTTCTACCCGATGGTGGCGCTACGATAGATGGCGCTATGCACCTAGCGTATTTTTCCTACACTTGGGAATATGACGATAATAAATAGAACCTGAAATGGACACATTATCAACATCATCCCTGTAAAATACGATACTATTGCATAACAAAAGTGGAAAAGGTACAGCATGGCTCGGTTCCACTTCTGGTTCGGTTCAAGCAAATGAACCAGCTCAAACTTTGGGTGGCGAAAACAGGGTTGCAGTGAATGAGAGCTGAGATCCTCGGCATTGTCAGTAAAATTGAGTAAAACGATCGCCAACTAAACAGTAATTAAATTAGGTTAAGAAAAGAGGAGAAACGTTTTGTACCTTCACAAATTCGAGTTTCTTGTTGCTAATTCTTTAATAATGTACGAAAATTATAAAAAAAAAAAAAAAAGTAAATCAATAGCGTCAACTTAGTCAACTTAGTGCATAGTCTATAGGCTATAGTTTTAATAATGTAAGAAAATTATAAAAAAAAAAAAAAATTAAATCAATAGCGTCAACTTAGTCAACTTAGTGCATAGTCTATAGGCTATAGTTTCGAATAATTTGTAATTAAAAATAAACTGAGATCTTGAAATAAGCTCTTCGAGAGCATGTTCTGTGTGAAAGTCGTCAATTCCATCCTTAGAGGTTTTTTTAGAGGTTTTTGTTTGGCTGCAAAGAAAAAAACAACGAAAAATACATGAAAAAACAGCACATTTTTGTTTTGTTTCAGAGTTATATAAACTAATGTTTAGCTTGGGGGCCAGAGAAACCCAATAAACTTTTACTAGATCAAGCCACAAGCCGCGGGCTTAATTCCAACACCATTCACACACCAGTCATTAAATTAGCAATAAAAACAGATACATAGGTTTAGACATAATACATAAGTATGTATGTATGTACGGACAATCTGAGTGCTAATATAAGCAATTCGATTCTATTCATTCGAGCAATGCAAGAAATATAGTTAGCTGATGATCTGCGCGATGAAATCCAAGAAAATTATGTAAACAGTTGAAATATGCAATCAGCAAGCAGAAGGCAGGCAGCTTACGAATTACATTGAAATGTCGCAAGCCCTTGCCAAATGGACACATTAGCCAGACCAGGCCACAGGCGTGCTAGTGCTAGTCCAGTCCAGTCAACAAGTGCTGGCACGCCTAGGTGTGACTCCCTCGCTCCATGTGCACATGTCACTTGGGTGCTTCGGGTTTGGTTGATTGCGCCTAGTCGAGGCCTGATTGTAGGTTACAGAAATATGATTCCATTGAAGCCATTAAAGCACACATCCCAAAGAGCAGCATGGCATGTCTCTATGTTGTCTGCAGCACATCAATACAAAATCTGCGAGCGTCGAACTGTAGGGCTATGAAGAGAAGCTACGGGCGAAGAACGAAGCTGGCGGAAGTGCGCCTTTAAGGTTATGGGCACAGGGCAGGGATACACTACATCCACACACACGCAAACAGACAAACACAGAACTCACCAGGTCATTTGTGAGCCGCTGAAGTGTATCGAAATATTGTTTGATTTCATTTGGATATAGCTCGCTTATCTGAGAGATATGCACCATAACCGGATCATCGCTGTCCACCCACTTTACGGCTAAATACATTTCCCCATCCACTTGAAAGTGGTGGAACACTTTTTCCAACTTGAGCCCAAGCTCTAAGCCAGTAGGTCCGTCGTCATATTCGTCGTCCTTGTCTGACTGTTATGGGGAAAGTGAAATCAGTATCAAAAGGATTTTATTTCTTGGAAGCCGGGAAACCAAACCGTCACCAAAAACCCCAAGAGGGGAGTTCTTGGTTTCAGTTTGATCTCCTGTCCTTTCTTACCCAATCTTCAGTATCCTCTGCGCCTCTCTTATTCTTCTTTGCAGCATCCAGTGTGTCGGCGACCTTTCCTTTTTCTTTATTGGTAGAGAGATCTGCTTGCGGTGGGGTTTTGGCCTGCTCGGTGGGTTGCACTGCTTGCGGTTCGGCTTGGATTTTCTTGAGATAGCGACCTGGCTTGCGTTTGGTTTGATTGGTCGAGACAACTGGTTCCGGTTGGGGCTGCGGCTTGGAAGGCGATTGTAAAGAGGTGGCTGAGACCTCGGCGCTGTTACTGTTCACGACTGTGCCCTCGGGCATGCAATTTCCGCAAATTTCTGGTAGCGGCTCTACATCCGACGATAATTCCTCGTCACTGTACACGATTCTGTACTTGGTCATGCAGTTTCTGCAAGTTGCGTGTATCGGTTCAAAAGGCGGCGATGGTTCGTCGTCACTGGATTCGCTTAGCTGAGCACATTCTGTGTTCGAATCATTTAACTGATTGGGCTCGGACTCGGGCTCGGGACTCGGTTGGACGTGCATTTGAACAAAGTTCTCAAACTCGGCCAACAAACGGATGCATTTGCCCAGATTCTGCATCGGCTCCCAAGTGTTGCTTTCAGGGCCGAAGCCCTGCCATTTCACATAATACTGCGTTTCATTATTGTGAAAACGCTTCGCTACAATACTTTCTACAACGTATTCCTTTCCAATAGCTTTGGTTTTGGCTAGCGATTTCTTATTTGTATTATTCATTTTTCACGAATGTTCCAGAATGTCGCCAAAGTGAGCTGAAATTTGTACTTATCGTTATACGATCAGCTGCTCCGATAACTATCAGAGTTGCCAAGACAGGTTTTTTTTTGGCGCACTTTATTAATTGACTGATATTTATTAAGCAGTTCATACGGTGTTTAGTATTTAGCACTTAGGAAATACTACAGGCAACAAAACAATTTATAAAACAACCAGCCTGGCCACAATCTGTTGTTTCCGCACCAAGCTCGCGTTCTCGCTCCTTTTTAGTGTGCCCATAGGCAAATGTGCAGCAAAGCTGATCGGAAATAACTGTGATCTGTGCAAATGCGAATCGAATGAATTTTAATTGACCATCAGGAGAATGTGCAACCATTCTCTTTCGGCTCGTGCTTATTTAATGCCACATGCCGCAGAACTTGAAATAGTGCGGAGCAGTTTTTTTCACAGGAGTGAAAACACTCGTAGAGTGGACAACAATTAGACAATGTAAAAAGCATGTAGAATGTAGATGACCCGCTTTTGGCGCGCCTCCCAACGTTCCTCCTCGTTTTGAAATACACTTGTAACAGTCTGCTCTGATCACGAAAAGACATTCTGCGCCCAGATCGGGTGCTGCATAGCGCACAGAATAGTTCGGATGAATAGATTGGGTACAGATTAGTCAGGTTAGGTTAGATAGAGGCTGGATCGCTAGAAGCCCACCACAGCTTTTCCGGTTTTGGCTCGTTGCGGCACAGCTTTGGATATTTTCCTCTTCTCCCTAGGGGAGACGCGATGCTAAGAGCTCAGATTTGAGGCAGCTTTCCAGGATGATCGAGCACGGTGAACTCGCATACAGTGACTTGATCGCATCCTGGCTTTCGCTGTATAAATATGCTGTATGTATAATGCTATAAATACCCTAATTGCCGTATCGGCATCTTCGTGAAGGCCGTTCAAAGTTTCCCCAATTGCTGTGAGTTTCGCCAGGAAGACACTGTAATCATCTGGGAGTCTGAAAAAGTGACTTATATTTGGCATTTCGTTATAGATTTCCCCGCCGACCTCGTTGTCTAGCTTCGTCTCATTTGTGAACATGCTTAGGGCCCCCAGGACCAAATCCTCGAACAATTCACTCGAACGAGTCGTCTCAGTGACTGATGAGTACTTTGAAAGGGGTATCTGTGTACTCGTCTTGGACTGCAGTACGATACTTTTGTTATTTGTTTGTTATACTCCATTCATGCTGGTCGCGGCTCTGAAGCTATGGAATGGCATTTAGCTCCAAGTTGTTCTTATTGCTCTTAACATTGCTAAATGCAATGTCATGTCTGCCACTGCAACAAGCAACAAGTATGATGTGAATGAGCTAGTGAATGATTTACTCAAAGTTATTACTCATTTTTTAATAAGTAATTTAATTTAAATTTGATCATTACATGCTAGACTATTGGCCTCTCTCTCTCTGACCACAATTGGCTGTGAGCTGGACCAGAGATCAGAGTTTTTGCCACAGTCTGTTTTGAATTTTCTCGATAGTATATTTTGATATATGTACATATGTATGTTTCTACATTTGTGTGGATTTAATCAATAAACTATGTGATGCCCGGTATTAACGAGTATAAAATATACAAATATATTTATTTTATCCGTGCTTATTAGCATCGGAGCCGATGGATTCCACATGATATATCTCTCTCTATTGTTTGTTGCTTATTGATTGTTTACTTGTTTACTAGCGTTGAACCACAGGGACAGGCAGACAGAATGGTTTTTTTCTTGGTTTAATTGAGTTTGGCTCCGACGAAAAGACATGTAGATGTGTGTACGAACGTCCTTACATTTGATGGAGACGGAATAATATAGGTGTTAATAGTATTGGCAAGAGCTAAAATTTGTGTGTACGCAAGTCTATTTTGTCGCTTTACTTTGTATATTTAGATTGGGGTTTCTTGTTGTCTTTGAACCAAACAGCAAGAGAATAATTTAGTCTTTTTTCTTTTAAATTAGTATAAACACTATAGTAAAGGTTAGTAAATTTTTACTAACTTCTTTATACAAAAAAAATATCCTCGTCGCTGCAATCCGGTATCCCCATCCATTGTCCAGATTCAAATTTTGTTACCTTTGATTTTTTTTTTTTTATTATTTTCACCAATCTACGTTTTTTTTTTTTGTGTGAATATTCAGAATAAGAAAATAAAAATGTGTTCGTGTGAAGAAAAATAGTTTCTCCTTCCTCCTGTACAAGTATTTCAATGTCCGATCCTGGCCATTAGATATTTGTATCTGTATTTGCGGAAAATTGGTTGTTGTTGTTGTCCCTTGACCTTAGATATGGGCTTATCCAAAGGCTCCTTTAGTACATCAATCACATCCTGCGCCACAATAAATCTTCGTCCCTTCTGTCACACCTGTCCTGCTAACAGAAAATCGTTGTAACAGAAAATCTTTTTCATGAACGTAAGATTCGGTTCAAATTTGTGTTTATATAACAATAGTATCACTAACGTGCTCTAGGTACGCAGTATCTTCCAAATTTGTGGTTTAGTGTTTTATGAAATCAGATCTCGTACTTGGAAAAGTTGCTTTTACTGCTGTGCCGTTACTCAAGCCCGGCAATGTATGTACAATATCAGAGATCGGCACCTTCCTGTGCACAGTGCAAGGGAAAGTGTTCTGCTGCTGCTGCTGCGCTGCCCTCCCGCTCACGTACACATTGAAAACAGTGGCTGGCACCAATACAATAGCACCTTTGAGTTCCGTTTTCCTGCTCTTTACGCAAACTAGCGCAAAAAAAAGCATGTGAATATACATGCATATGTATGCGTGCTCGACCTCTGGTGTGTATGAATGTCAACGACGGGAACGAGAGGATTTCCTAATCAATCTAAAAAGATATTTTTAAAATGTATGCCAACGAAATTGGACTTCAGACCTAGTGGCCTGGCCCAAAGCGATGGAGGTGCAATTTGTGTTTCTGTCTTTTGAAAGTTGCATCACCAGTGAGTGCCTCTTTTAGGCCTAAATTGCACAAAGTACAAGTGAAAAAAGAGTAAAGCCCTCAGCCCTCATAATATGCCGATTAATAAATCTATCACCCATCAAAAATGTACACAGAATATCTATAAAAGTGCGTTTGCAATCAATTTTTTGCAGCAATATGGCAGACGAAGAAGATCCATGGGGTGACGACGCCGGTGGTGATACTGAGGAGGTAGCAGCACCTACTCCAGCCGCTGAAGCTTCGAAGGCACCTTCGAAAGCAGGGAGTGTGGCTTCTGATCATAAATCAGATAGCAAAGCAGCGACCCCAGCGAAAGAAGCCAGCATTGCCGGTGACGTTGAGTTAGGTGAAATAGGTGAAGCTGAGTTCAAAGCCCCCCCACTTCCGCCAGAAGATGATGGTTACAGGAAACCAGTTCAGTTGTACCGGCATTGGGTTAGGTAGGTGTCCTTTTCTTTGTTGTTGTACACTCGTAGTAATTTTCAACGCTCTTTGCAGGCCCAAATTTCTACAATACAAATATATGTATAACTACAGAACCAATTATTATGATGATGTAATTGACTATATTGATAAAAAACAAGTTGGAGTGGCACGTGACATACCAAGAGCACAGACCTGGGCGGAACGTGTTCTTCGTACACGAAATATCAGGTAGGATTCGTTTAAAGTGCTGTTAGAGTATGTATTAGCTTCCTAACTGTCTTAACTTTTCATATTTTGTATTTCAGTGGCAGTGGTATTGATTCATATGAACCATCAGCGAAGAAAGACAAACAATTAACTCAAACATTGGCGGCCTCAATAAGAACCTACAATTACCATACCAAAGCTTATATGAACCAAAAGTATGGTAGTGTTCTATAGTAGGCCCCACTCGAGGAGGATACATATAGAAATGTTATAAAAGATCAGTTCACCTCACACCAGACAACTTCTGAAAGGCTATAATGATATGTAGCCTTAGGCGTTTGTATGCCTGCGCATGTTTATAACGCCTCTTGCCCCTCCCCACCCTCTACTGACCTACAGCTAACACTTTGAAGAAGCAAATATGAAAATTTTGTATTCGACTCTTTTTTTTTATAGTGTAATTTCTGTTAATATATATTAGAGTACATGTGTATAAGTATATCTATTTATATATATGTAAATTTATATACATATATTAACAAAACTTACCTTATATGATCTTATTACTTGATATTTTTAGGACTATTTACATTATTTATAGAACGCTAAATGAATCAATTTATATTTTAAAGCTTAAATAGACTACTGTGCAATAAATATATACATACAAAAAGCGACACAACAATTGGACATCTAAATCAGGGGTCGGCATGCAGCAATTGCATGTCCTTAGTGCATTTGGGTGCGCAGAAGACAGACATGAAGAAACATGATTCATTTTCTCTGCCGCGGCGCTGCCGAGCAGAATAATAAAGCCCATTTGAGCATAGAGCCGAGGCCACACGATTAATTTTCTCTGCTGCTGAAACGACAGCAGATATGAAAAACGAAGTCGCGTGTGCTTAAGGCCGACGCTACACGAGGTGTGCCGACTGCGCTGCTCTGTGGCCTTTCCTATGCATAGGGCGCTGCCGGCCTCTGATCTAAATTCATTATTCCTCGAATACGGGCAAACAGGTAACACGATCGTTACATTGTATTGCATTTTATTGGTATTGATGTAGTACTGTGAAAACCTTTATAAGATTGTGTAAGACTTGGCTAGCCCCACATGTGCTACCGTATGGTGAACGGTACATCAGTTTATGTATTTCTATATACTTCTGTACTTCTGTATATTATATAAAATAGTTTTGGGTCCTGCAATTTATTTTACGTTTCAATTGTCATTGTTGATTAGGGATCGGAAGTCAAGTAAAGTAAAATATATATTTTACACCAGTGGTAAATTTACCGCTATTTCAAAATTTCCCACCCATTCAAATTGAAAGCTTATTTACTGGAAGCTCATGGGAGAATTTGAGAAAAAGCTCAACAAAGTTATTCAAATAATGAAAAACGACCGCTAGGTGCCGGAAATGAAGCTTTTGTCTGACCGATTCGCAGCGAAACTGGCGAAGATAGCTTCACATTTGTTAGAAAGCTTAGGAGTAGTTAAGTAGAGCTGTATGCAGCTAACAATTAGGTGGTATATATGTACATATATATATATATATATATATATATATTGGGCATATACTGGTCGAGTAATAAAGGTACGATACGATTGGGATCGTAAATGTATCTTGATTTGAATCCTGATTTGAAGCTTGGCGGCTGGAACACTGTCACACAATAAACCGTTAACTATTATATTAGTCGGCTAAGACAATCGATTTAATAACACACTGGCAAAGTTTGAGATGTTCAGATTTGAGATGTATTGTAGATGCTTTCCGGGCAGTCCGAGAGTGCCAGCTATGTTCGATGTCTACATATTCATAGAGAACTGATATGAGATCTAAAGTTAATTGCAATCCCCAAGACGCGAAGTTGTTTGGAATCCTCGTTAGCAAGGATTAGAAGATTATCCTTTTGTGTGGGATCTGTGATTGGGGAAACTGGCGGGGAAGGCCCACTGGTTCGGTTCTCAAAGAGATGCAAGGGAAATGCCTTCGCACTTGGAGTGGGACTGTGTCTGTCATGGGATGTGACAAATGTCGAGCAATTGCCGAGAACGCAACGGAGAAGGAGCACCGCCGTATGATAATGTGCCACAAGTGTCAACAATATTTCCGCTTCACTCTGATCCATCCCCGTGTGTGTGTGTGCGCGCTGCGGGGGGCACATATCATTGTCAGCTCGAGTTCTGTTGACTTGTCTAAAGAGTCAGAGTCCAAAATGTTGGCATCATCTTAGCAACTAAACGACAACAGCAGCAGCAACATTACCATCACCAGCAGCAGCAGCAGCAGCACCATCACCATCAACACTGGAAGCTGGAACAGAAACTAGGCATCCCGGAATCCACTCAGCCAAGTGGCATCATTATAAACTCGGTCTACACTGAGCAAAAGCTCAGCCCAAAAAACTAAAGGACTGCCTCGAAAGCAATCGAAATAAACTGTTATGCGGCCCAAGTGACTGCGACATGGGCATGCCACGACTAAGGGTGCACCTTCTATGAGTGTATCCTATTATTTCCAAAATCATTCAGACACTTCTTCAAGTGTTCAAGTGTGCCCTGTAACAGCTGGAAATGGCGGGTGTATTCGATTCGTATGCAACAAAGAAACTGAAAAGCTCTTCGACCAAATGTGGTTACGATTCATTCATTAGCCCTGGATGAATGCATGTGATTCGAATAGATACTACATATAATATACATATGTATCCTCTGACCTGAGTAGCAGGTATTACCTGGTTGCGACACCTGACTGTGGTGCCCCCTGTTTTTTTTATTCCTTTCACCTTTTTGCCGAGCAAATGACACTGTCAACGCATTCATTAGGTGCACGGCGCGGAACAGGACGGGGCGTGCTGACTGCCAGCCCAGACAGACAGACAGCCAGACGGACGGGTACCCAGGACGTCTACTCCTTTTGGCCTCTGTTGCTGTTGGCATTAACTTGACACTTTGCCCATTGCCGTGAGTGGAATGCATTTTGTGTGTGTGTGTCCGTGTCCGTGTCCGTATCCGTGAGCGAGCTTCTCGGCTCCCAGGGCGCTTCCAGGGGATTTTACAGGGGGCTTCTTGTGTGCGAGGATTTATAACTGCAAAAAGGCACTCGAAACACATTCGAATGGAAATTGCCGCCGCTTGCACTCGCATATTTACTTTGATTGATGTGCCGGCAAAAATCGCCGCAGATAAGTTATGGCAATGGCTCTCCACTCTGGACTCTTAGCCTTTTTCCCCTAGACTAAGGACACGAAAAGTCAAGGAAATAGAGGAGTATGGAAAGCTGTCTTCTTTCCTTGCAAGTAAAGTTTTCTCCAAGCTCCAGCTAAGATTAAAGCGAAGAACTATGGCCAGTGGACACACTTTAATTAAGCATCCTCCTGTTCGATCTCTTCCAGGCAGATGCAGATCCCCATATGTGAGAGATTCGAAGCCACTCCGACGCGCACACCCAGGCACCTACCATGGCCTTGGTTCTGGTCCTGGTCCTGGTCATAGTCCTGGTCATAGTCCTAGTCATAGTCCTGGCCCTGGCATCTGAAATTCAAATCGTGCTGAATTGCATTTTTCAGCTAAATGCCTGAAGAGCGGAGCGTGGAGAGTTTGGAGTGTCGAGCGGCGATGACCATGGCCCTGGCCATAGCGGGTGAGGGGATTTCCTCGGTGGCTGTGCGAGGCGTTGATAAATGTTGGCAATGCCGGGCGAGAATGAGGATGAGGACCGAGGCGGAGACCGGGACCAGATACAGGACAAAGCAGCACGAACATGGACAGTGTCACTGCCACTGCTGCCGTTAAGTGTCGCAGCAATCCACTGTGGCGCATACAAAAAATTAAAGCGTGAAAATGCCAGCGGCCTGCTAATAGAGGAGCTTTTGGCCAGCCCAGCCCTACCAGCCCTAGCAGCGGACCAGCGGACCAGCGGACGCCATCAGTGCATTCCAGTGAGGCCAGAATTTGTGGATCATTTTTCTTAGTTTTTGTTGGGGTCTCGGTTTCTTCGGTGGCAACGTTGTTGACAATTTGTCGACGTGTCAAAAGAGTCAACGTGAATGTGACAAGTGACGCTGACGAGTCAGGCCCTGGACCTGGCTCCACTTCCTTCTTCTCCCCATTGGTTGCGTGGCAATGCCCTACAGTGGCGGTCATTCTGGAACAGCTACTGGGACTCCGTCCTGCCCTCCCCTGATTGCTGTGACGTTAGAAATTCTTTGTTGGGGTGGCGGGGTCTCGTCTCTCGTATGGTGAGGGCCATTCCAGATATAGGCCAAATATAATCTGTTACTCCGACAGAGAGGTGCTTCGCCCGTCGTTGTGGTTTGTCCGCTTCTGGTTGGCGCACCCAAAATTAATATCTGCCCGAGTCCCGGACTGCCATCGCCGGAAATTTGGATATAAACGGCATAATTGATATAGGTATACGTACATACGTACATACATACATATATACATGGCTGCGAATATGCACACGATTAAGCGTCTGTGTGTCTCTCTGTGTGCCCTTTGTGTGTGTGTGTGGATAAAGCTCATCAAACGCTAATAGCCGCGCGGCCTGGCCGTGTCCAGCGTCCTCATGTCACTAATTACACGCATGTCAATTTTTCGCTCATCATTGCATCGCCACATTGAGATTGTGTCCAGCCACTGCCATGGCCGTAGCCATAGCTATAGCGATGGCCCAAACCATGAATCCCTCCATCACCTCCGAAAGGGTCGAAAAACCAAACATATTTTGACAGTTCGTGGCCGGACAGCGTCCGACCAGCTGTGGTCCGGTCCCTTTCATGTGTCCAGCCACGTGGGGACGCAACCCTACCAACTGTCCAAGCACCAAACGCCAGGAACAACGCACCAGGCACCCACCCAAGCCACTCCGGAAGCCCTCAGCCAATTTGCGCTATGCATATGCGTACAATGATACCCTTTCCCCCGAGAGTTCTCTCTGAATTCACACATAAGAAGATCATTGTGTTTACTGGAGCGATCTGTAAACATACTTTCATACAATTAATACTCGTATACTGAAAATGCAATACGACATAGCTCTGATGTATAGTGAAATGTTTCGATCGCTCCTGTAGTCATGAAAGAGTAGTTGAATGATTCTAAAGGTGATAACAGAAATGGTTACCATCGTAAGGGTAGGGTAAGCAATGATTCGCCTTTGTTTATCCTCTGGTTTTATTCAATTTTTCATTATTTGCTGACAGCTGTCGGTAAATGGAATTGTTTATTACCTGTCGACTGTCCCTGTCACTATCCGTGTCCTGGCTCCTGGCTCCTGGCTCCAAGCCCCATCCCCAACCCCAACGCCAACGCCAGTCCCTGCGCCTGTGCCTGTGCCTGTCTCTGCTTCAAAATTGGCCGCAGCTCCAATATCTCCTGATCCCGCTGCGTCGCTATCGTCGTTGTCGTTGTCGCTGTCGTTGTCGGTGATTATCATAACGTTTGTTCTAACCCGGCTACTCCATCAACTGACTGGAAAATGTTGACAGCTTCGGTTAGTGCAACAAAACACAATTTAGAGCCAGCGGCGAGACAAGGCAAGGCGAGGTGGGGCGAGGCTGCTCCGGATGATGGTGATAATGATGGACATGTGTATGGGAGCAGATGTCCCGCCACGATGGCGGGGAGAAATTGAGTTTGTAGGTGACATCGAAGAGGAGCTGGCAATTAGTTAAAGCCACGAGGCTAGCGGGAAAGAGCGAGAGAGAGATGCTTCAATTTGTAACTGCTGTTGCCCACAGGCTAGTGCCTATCGGTGCTATCAATGGAGCATCTTCAAGGAGATCCCCGATGATGAATATTGCAGAGTGTTACAGCACAAAAAAGAATGATTCCCCTTTAAAAACTACACTTAAGTTCTTTGGTTACTGCCAATGTCTTTGAAATATAATTGGATGTTTTGACTAAAGCCGTCAGAAGGCTGTTTCCAAAGCTATTACTCAGGAAATCGAGCAATCGATGATTGCACACAACCCCGACGGAAAACTGGCACCCTTTCAGCCCTCTTCCCTATCCCTATCCCTATTCCCACTACCATCCCACCCCACCCCAACAGGGAGCCTAATTGCCAGCCCCAGAGTGTTGCCGAATGGTGTGTGAGAACAACAGTGACACAGGCCGAAGGAAAGGAATGGAAATAGAAGCGGCCAAATGGCAGCAGCTGCTAGAGACTGCAACTACAACAGCAGAAGGAGCGGCAGCAGCAGCAGCAGGAGCAACCCCGTGGACTGGACTGGCACAACGGACTGGCAACATGAGAACCAATTAAAGACATCGTTGGCGCTGGCGTTGTCCTCGTCGGCGTTTCTGGCAAACGTCAGCGTCGAAAACTAATTAGCATAACAAGCGGCAGCAAAGCAAGCCCGGAGACCGGAGACCGGAGCCCAGACGAACCCGAGCCCCGAACCGGAGATGGAGACGGAGACGGAGACGGAGATGACGATGGAGTCGCAGATGCAGAGTTGCGGAGATGAAGCCCAGACCAAGACCAGGACCATGCCAAAGGCAGCCAGACTCTGCAACGGGGGCGACGACCAATATGTGGGTGCTGGCACTGCCTCTGCGGCAATCTCGATGCGCCCCACCCCACCCAGCGTCCCTTGGTGCCAATCAAAGGGCCCTGACCCACTCATACACATAGATACAAACAAATACAAATACTCGTACACAGGCGCCCCCGCACACCCCCGCCTTCACGCCATCAAGCTGCAGTGTGCAACCGATGAATGCACCCCTGCACCACATCGTGGCCCATGCCCGATGGCCCACGACTGACATTCATAAACTGTCGGAATAAATAAAATTCTACCAAAATGGCGGAAGAAACTCTTGGCAAATGAGAATAGAATGAAAGGGAGGGGGAGCCGGGGGGAAGGATGCCTAGGAGGAGGTCGCCAAAGCGTTATGATTTATGCGCCTCTCCAGCAAGAGAGAACAGAAACAGCGACACCCCCACTCAAAGACGAAGTCCCATGCCATCCCCATCCCCCCCGCATCGATGCTCCGTTGGCGGATTCTTTCGGAGTTCAAAACTAGCAACAATTTTTTGGCTTGACTTGACTTGACTTGCCTCGACTTGGCCATGGCTTGTGCCATAGCTGGAGCTGGAGCTGGAGCCGTCGTTAGAGCCGGGCCCGGTCGTCCATTGCGGCGACGTCGCATGTTTGTGATGGCGACGAGACAGCCAGGGAGACGAGCTCAAAGCGATTAAATTAAAATGTCCTTTGAGTTGTGTTTTAATTACTTCCTCTCTGGCAATGAAAACTGTCTCCAGGCCACTGCAGTGCACTTTTTTGTCACTGGATTTGAGTTTGCCAAAAGTTTTTGGGGCAAGCATCAGGCTGCTCTGCTGCTGTCTTGGCAGCGGATGTGGGATCGTCGGAAGATTCCATCCCCGGCAGAGCTGTCCAGACCCCCCCACCAACAACAACAACAACAACAAAAGCTTTTCCGCCGGATGGAAATACTCGTATCGACACATCCCTTTGCAAGAGAAAACGATCTGCCTGAAAGACGGTCGTTCAATCCGCTAAAGACTCCGTCAAGGTTCCTTAAGCACTGACCCCCGTAGGATTAGGATTAGCCGAACATCCATTTTCGATTAATGGCATTGTTTTCAGATCCTGATTATTTCAAACAGTGATGCTTTCAAGTGATGTCTGCTCCGGCCCAGACAACACCCCAAAAATCCGCCAGACGCACAGACAAACAAATGCGAAATGAATTGCTCGCCCGTCGTTGATCACAGAGAGAGAAAGAGAGAGATATAACCCCAGTAGGAGTGGAGTCCAAGAATCCAAAGGCGTTGTCCCATCGATTGTTTATTTATTTATTTATGCCGCGCCTTCAACTGCCTACAATTGGCGCTTATCTCCGGCGTGAACGCTGGCCGATGGATGGCTTCATGGGCGTCCTTCTGGCCTAGTCCTGTCCTGCAAATAAACGTTTTGCATATCATTGACAAGACTGAGCCCCGACTGCAAAGTGAGTCCGGGCTGGAGGTGGGACGCCAGGCTCGTTCTGGAGGCTTTGCATACATTTTCCCGACTCTGCCGAAACAACATATTTTAGGCTCTCGGCATGGAATTTATTTGAGCAAATTTGCAAATTATTGCTGTAGTCCCCAATCCCAGGCCCAGGCCCAGTCCCAGTCCCAGTCGGAGGCAGTCGGGCCAGAGCATTAGCTTGGCCTTGGCTTCTTTATTTCTCTTCAAATGATCCTTAAGTGGCAACGTTGCATGCAACTTTTAATTTTTGTTAAAGCAATACAAATTGACATTGGGATCTAATCAGAGGCGTCTCTTATCTATGGAGAGGCCCAGAACGGGCACTCCCCAGACCTGGCAAGAAGGATTTAAATCAAATATCAAAAACACGGAAGTTTCTCTACGGCAGCAGCCCTTCAAATCCAACCGCAAGGAGAAGGAGGCCACGAAGACCGAGCATGGCATATGACAAGACTCAGTTTTGAATTCGGGCAACGGCCAATGGCCAATGGCCAATGTCGAGGACACGTCAAGCAGCAGGCTTTCTCGATTGGGGTTTCAGGTGGGTATGGCCAGTGGAAGTGGGAGTGGGAGTGGGGAACGGACTGCTGGTAGAGGCTTCTCCGACGGCAGAGCACAAACTGCCAATGATCTCAACAAAAGAACAGAAAAACAGAAAGTCCAAATGGAAAAAAAAGAAAACTCCCGCAGCTCCGATGGCGTCGTCGGCCGAGGCATTAGAAGAGTCCCCTGGTGCAAATGTGGACATGACAACAAAAATGGGAGCAGAAGTGAGCCGAACGTGAACCTGAACCTGTGGCTGAACCTGCCCCTGAGCCTAGTCCTGGGGCTGGACTATGCGTTGCGTTGCGATGCGTTGGCCAGTGGAATCAACTAAAAATTCTATGATTTTACACTTGATTGCCTTCGTTTCGGGTAGTCCAGGGAACAGTAACGCAACTGACGGAGTCGAGTGGAGTGGAGTGGAGTGTACCAGTACCCTGCTGCACGTCGGGGATTCTGCGTTCCTGCAGCTCATCCAGCATTGACAATCATTCTCAATGGTCAGAGGAGCTGCCTTCAAGTGGTCAATTAGGCAAAGAGCTGGGCATCGCATCGACGCAGATGCTCCTCCCCTAAGAACGGTCTTGGCCTACCCCCAGAACTGATTCGCCAACACGCTGTTGAGGCAAAAATATTGCCCGATTTCGGTGTAGATTGGAAAATGAAAGTATTAAAGTATTAAATCCTTGCTTTGTGTCAATAAGGATGGGCTTACATTTTGCCAAAATTGTGTTCAGGGAATTTCCTTGCACTTATGAGGCAATTAGTACTTTGGTTTTGCTTCTAGCTTTCCGTTTGTGTTGATGTTGTTTTTTAATCAAAGTTTTTAAGCTGTAATTAAGCAAACCAGAAATCGTATGGCAGTTGTATGGGAGTGTATCTGCATGTCTCCCTCTCCCTCTCTCCCTCTGCCACTGTCTATCTGTCTGACACACAAACACAAACACACAATGGAAATGTTCAGCTACATATACATACATATGTTCATAATACCCCAAAGAATTTAACACATTTTAGTTCAAATTAAATATTTAATGTAACAACAAATTGATATTTGAATTATTAAAATACGAAATAATGCGACGCCATGGCTCATGGCTTCACACACATTCCCATAAATGTATTGGCAACAATACACACACACATACATACATATGTATGTACATATGTCCCTTAGGTATGTATGTGATTATGTAGATCCACTTACAGTGTGTATAAAAATTATAGGCAAAATTCAATTCAAAGATTCAAAGTCCTATTCGATTCTTCATTTGGGTATCCCTAATAATTCTGGAATAATAAATATTATATTATCAGATTCGAGCAGCAACACTTGCAGAAGGAAAAACATCTTTAGATTAGCAGGGAAACGCAGGTAACATATACATACATACATATAGTAGTATATATAGTAGTATATATAGTAGTATATATAGTAGTAGAAATATCTCTCTCTGTGGCCCAGCAACAGTTGCCTGATACTCAAGCGCATATACAAATGAAACGCACTGCCCTCATGTATGATTTAGCGAAAATCATTTGCACCTGGTCTGTCAGCCTGGCCAGAATGCTGGCCTGGCTTTTGTTCCTTTTGTTGGCTCTGCTCTGTTGTTGATTTAGCATGGCGGAAATATCAGCGACAAAGTTACCAAAATATTGAAAACAAATAAAATAAAATTTGCATAAATAAATGCTTTTTATGTGCACGTTGGCTACTTGTGTGGCGCTGGCGAGGGCCAGTTTGTGTTTGTGTGTGTTTAAATCCCTAAAGCACGGGATTCCAATAATACTACTGGTTGTCGTACCGAGAGCAACAGCAACAGCAACAACGACAATGGCGATACCGACAAATTAACAAAAAAACATGTCGCCAAGCAGCAAAAAGTCAAAAACATGCCAATTGTTTGTACAATCCAATAGAGTGAGACGGTGCGACGCTGGTAGGGGGAGACAGAGAGAGAGAGAGAGAGCCCGCCATATGCGCATACTGACCAGACCAGAACCGGATCCGAACTTAAACCCAAACCCAAACGCGGGGTCGTGTCATGCGATTAAAACCAAATCTTTTGCACATTCCTTTTTGTGGTCTGCGCGAAAATCCGCGAAAAATGTTAGAAGGTTCCATTTGATTTCAGTTTTCAATTTCACTCAAATTTCCAGTGAATCGATAAATATTCTCAAATGCAATTTGGTGAGCTTGGAAATTTATTATCCCCTCTCCCCAGCCCCTGTACACCCTTCGAACTCTGCTAAAAAATAAAGCTAAAGTTTAGTTATTTTGTTGGATTGTCTTTAAAGGCTTTTTGAGGATAGTATTCTTCAGAAAAACCCAGTTCCTAAGTGAACTTTTCAGGGTATTCCTTGCTGCGGTACTCCTTGGCTTTGGTCTAAAATTTTGATTAGAAATAATGGATTAAAAATGGCCGAAAAAGGCCAGAATTCAGTTCGGAGGCTTCAGGCCAATAATTCTTGACCATTTTCGGCTTGGTTTCAGTTTTCAGTTTTCGGGTTTGGATTTGGCTGAGTTTGATTCGGGATTGGTTGATTGAGCATTAATTTGGTTGAAATAATTTATGAAATTAAATAAAAGCCAGCACAATGGCCAGGCACCAAATAAATAAATCAATTTTACAATTTTGTATTGCACAACAAAATAGATTCATATGGAAATATATATGTACATATATACATATGGTATGTATGTAGTTTACCCCAATCGAAGCAGCTGTCGCCGCCCAACAATCGATTGTGGGTGGCATTGTGGTTGCTTCGTTTGTACAGTGTACATTGTACATTGCAGATTGTATATAGTGAAAATTAGTTTCCTTTATGGATGCCACATTCTTTGGGGCATCAGAGAGCCAGAAGTTTCTTTGAATATTCTCAGTTATTTTCGATTTGCAGTTGCCAAATATGTATGAAAAGTACGGAATTTATGGAGTGCTGGGACTTGTCAAGCAATTCCTCAATCTGAGTGGCTCAATCCCCAGCCCACGCCCACACGCACGCCCACTTTTGCCTCCTTATCAAATCACCTTTTGCCAGTTCGTTTTGGGGCAATAAAGAGAACAGAGTAGGGATAAACGCAAAGGAAATACAACAAAGAAATCGGAAGCAGCGGAAATCAACGGCAAACAAAGGCCAAATACAGTCGTTGGAATCGAAATCGGAGTCTGAAGCAGGGGGTTGTGGCAGTGGCAGTGCCAGTGGCTGGGGCATGGGGCATGGGAAAGTGGCAGTACCAGTGGCAGGGTAGATCAGAGCCGTGCTTGAATGCATCCCGCGAATGTCCCATTTCCATTTCGTGTCCACACCACGGGGCGTCTGCTTGTGTTCCTGTTGCTGACAGTTTCCTTTGGCTCTTCCCCTCCCCTCCCCTCCCCTCCCCTCCCCTCCCCTCCCCTTCTCTTCTCTGCTCTGTTATGCTTTTTTTCCCCCCTACCCTAGTTTTGTCTTTTCTTTAGTCGCGTGCGCGCGCGAAAATTAGGAAAATATTGTTTTGCTTTCTTTTCGAGCGCATTTCCCCCTCAAACTCTTTGCCTCTCTCTCTCCCCGTCGTTGGGTTTATTTTTTTTTAAGAAACAAATAAGCGGATTCCAATTTCAATGTTGAATCAAAGCTATTTGGTAGGCGGAACGTCGCACAATCGATTGGGCGCCAGTGCAGAAAAAACAGAACAAAATGGAGAAGGAAAAATGGAAAAGGGCCACTGAAATGTCTGGAAGGTGTAACTTTTACGAGCGACTTCTATAGAACACATCCCCTCATAAGCCCTTTTTCTGGTTTAGAAATTACAGAAGAACAGTCTTCAAAAGAATCTGAGAAGGTTACATTCTACGCAATTCATCAACGAAATATATAGTGAACTATACTCGGAACTGCAACATTTCATATCCGTGTTATCAATAAGTATTACTGCATAGATGTACCACTAACTGACCCAAAAGAGATCGCGATACATAGATGAATGTTGTAATATTCTATGGCTATAACTTTGCAAGGGTATGGGTTTTGGGTTTAGGAAAATGGCTCTCAATCAGCCTAACGAGCAGTCAGAAATCGATAGCTAGAATCAATGATGAACCACTTCTAAGCATGTTGCCAGCTCTGCCAGCCATCGCCGCCTTCCTCCCTGTTCCTGTCATGACAAGTGTAAATGCAGTCCAGATGTTGCCACAGATCTGGCTTGTTCTTGTTCCGGACAATGCGATTACGGTGTATCATATCACATCATACTCGCAGCTTATCATCAGCGAGCAGACAAGTTTTTCTAATCAAAATATGCCACTAAATGGTGGAAGGGTGAAGGGATTTATTGGGACCTTCTGTGATGTTTGAGATTGCTGCAACTGTCTTGAAGAGCCCCTCTTCCCTGCCGTCTTTTGTTGGACATTTAAATTTGAATTTGCCACAGCTCCCAGGCCAGGGCCAGCCTCTTGCCCCGTCCTGTCGTGTCGTGTCCTATCCTGTCTGTCGCAGTGTCTGCTCTGATGAATGATTTCTTTTTAATGCTTCGATAGACCCAACTTAAGGGAGTCCTGCTAAGCCCGACCAGTGTCGTCCTCATCGCATCTCATCTCCGTCTTTGTCCACATCTATTTCTCCATCAGCATCATCATCATCTTCCACTGCAGGACGTCGCGCTTATTTGTTTATGTTGCACAAAGTAAACAACTAATTTTAATTTGCCGCAGGAGCCACGACAAGACGAAGACGATGACGACGACGTGGCCCAGTCAATGGCCAACAGCCAGAAGCTGGAAAAGGAAGCGGGGTACAGAAGCGGCAGGAAGGGGAGCCAGTGGAACATTGGACAGACTGGCAGAAGAATGAGGTTCCCACATATGCATAAAGGGAGGGCACATCCGCATACACAAGCAAACAAAAGAAGGTTAAGAAGAATCTGTATACTCTAGCAGGTCGATCGTTGCTACATCAGCCAAATGATATTCGTTTACGAATACATACATATATGTATGTGCAATATCGGATCGGAAATACCTCCTTCTATGTGCTGCGAAGAAGACGTTCAAAAGGGTACAACCCACTGCAAGGGTATGTAAAAGACAAACCACAAAACAGCTAACAAAGACATTCTTCTGTTTGTCTCTTTTTGCTACCGCAACGCCACGACACCGACCGACCGACAGACCGACAAACACGGGGCACGCCTCATCATAAGTATCTGCTTTCGTCTGCTCGGATTTTTGCTTTGTTAGAGTCCGAATTTCGGCTGCCATTCGTTCAGCCCACACTCACATGTAAATATGAATGCAACAACACTCGGAACAGGAATGTTGCACAGTCAAGTTATCTTTAAATAATTTATATCTGTGTGGGAGTGGGGGAGCCCCCGCTGGTACGAGTTGGTTAGGGTGTGGGGGGGGACAAAGTTTCCCTTTGAAGCGGCACCCCGGCAGAGCTGAGGCTGAGGCTGATTTTTGGGGATGCGGCATTTTGCTTATCTTTCATTTCATTTTTCGGGCACACGCACACAACATGAAAGCGGAAACGGAAGTGCTTACCTTTACCAACACACACACACACACATACATGCAGGCAGGCCGCACAGCTACACAACATGTGCTAGTACTCGTATGAGCCCCGAGAAGGGTCATACAGAATTCCAGCTGCTCCTTGAAGTGCTCCCCAAGCTCAGGATAGGCAGAGGCGTAGGCTGAGGCTGAGGCCGAGGCTCGACGTGCAGTTGGCAATACGAGTAAGAGTAAAATTGGTTGTGGCCATGAATGGATCCCTCACATTGCAAACTCAGCTTTAAAATATGTCCACAGGTGCCGGCGAGGCGAGGCGAGGCGAGGCAGGGCGTGGCGGAGCGGAGCGCAGAGGGAGGGAGGCTGGAATTGACTTTCCGCTTTTGACTTGTACGCCAAGGGAAACAAAAACACAAAATTGCCAGTCACGTGGGTTGGCACAGTACTTTTCATCAAATAGAACTGAAACTGAAAGGATGCTTCACAACATGTCGTCTTTGAGAGTGTGCACTGTGAAAGGACAAATCGAAAGCAAATCGATTCGGATGGGGAGCAATGGTTGGGGAATCGACAACTTCTTGTGCGGCCCTCGCCACTTTTGAGTGAGACTCTTTGGGCGCTGCGTTTAGAGCAAAAGGCTAATTGAAATTTGTCATTAATAATGCAAAAAGGTCTCGGTGAGAAACTTTTGGGGCCACTCACCCACTCCATTCTCAAATGTGTGCAAGCCATTTTAAATATTTCAAATATTTGTAACATTTGCGCACTACCTGCCGCCACCCACCCCCCC
Organism: Drosophila azteca; assembly: GCA_005876895.1. Classification (NCBI taxonomy): domain Eukaryota; kingdom Metazoa; phylum Arthropoda; class Insecta; order Diptera; family Drosophilidae; genus Drosophila; species Drosophila azteca. The sequence goes on along the minus strand of VCKU01000014.1, from coordinate 3,183,635 downwards.
ACAAACCCACCCTGCCCTCCTACCCACCTCCCCACCAATTTACCGCACGCCAAAAACATCAGCATCAGCGGAACAGCACAGCACATCAGAGCACGAAGAAGCCCAGGACAGACCAGAACAGGGCGCACAGTGGGTGTGGGCGTGGCCGTGGCCGTGGGCGTGAACCGTGCTGAGGTGTACTCAGTCCCCTTCTGTTCAGGTGGGTTGAGGTGAATGCTTATTTTCTGGTCCGTCAGCCGCCGGTGATGTCGACGTCACCGTCACCGTCACCACATGTAAAAATATACATATGTATGTACACCTGTATGTGTGTATGTACAATGCACATCTCCCCCGTTTATGTTGAGAGTTTCGCTTCTTGTTTCCATTTTTTGGGCTGCTGTGATTTCGCGAACCTCTGCAGCTGCGGAGAAACTCTGACTGCCCGAAATAGAGGGAGTAAAGAAATGGGAAAGGAAAATAAATGTTAGTGCGGGGGGGCCAGGCCAGATGATTGCTGAGGGTGGGGTGGAGCGGATCGGAGAGGGTTGTTGAACCCACCAACCTCATGTTCGAAATAAAACAGCAATTTGAGAGAGCGAATTCCACAGAGTGAATGACTTATTCATTAATGGAACTTAGTTTATCCAAAGTATCAAGCCCAAAGTATTTCAAAGCCTCTAAAGGTAACATTCGTTGTACAGACGAAGACAAACTTTCAATTTATATAATCTGAAAACTATGCACATTTTATCTATGAAAAAAAACTTACCTATATTAATCACTTTAGAAATAATAAACAAATTACAACATTTGAAACTTCCTTCAATATCCCATACTTATACCAAACTTTCAACACAGTCATCTGTCGCTTAATTGAGATTTTTTTTCAGTGCTAAAACGAAATTCAGCTTCAACTGGAACTTTGAAATTTTATTTGGAAAATTGTCCTCGTCGTATACTTAATATTTTCAATCGGGGGTAAGATTCGTCACTTCAACGAAGTGTTACCCATCTAGGGTTGAGAGCATATGGAAAACTGAGATTTCTAGAATATCAGAATGGGGTATCCAATTCTTGCAAGTTATTTGTGGGTATATTTTGTGCCTTTATCCATAGATTTACATACTTGCCGTTATCGATAAATATCCAGCTTCGATTTTTTCGATCAGGCTATAATGATCTGTATCCATGTATGTGAAACACGCACACACACATGTACACACACACATACGATTATGTACGTCAAATGGTAGAAAAAAAAAACGCCTGCCTTTGTTGTTTTTGGCTTATTATTTGTTTGGTTCGTTCTCTTTCTCTCGTTTTCTTTGATTATTTTAGAGAAAAGACAAAAAAAACACACACAAAAAAACAACAGCAAACCAAACCCAAAACAAATGCCAGAACCAGGGACCGGTTCGTGGGTGGAAATGGGATGGAATCTCTCGAGGCTACTACAAACTTCGTTTCTTTCTGCTTCCCTGCTCCGCACTGCTCTGGCCCTGCGACCCCCCCCCCCCCCCCTGTTGGCCACTTCCATTCGTTTGCCATGGTCTTACCTTGGCCAGTTATTTCTTATGCTGCCAGTGCCGCTGCCAGTGCCACTGCCACTGCCTCTTCCGGTGCTCCTCCTTCCTCCTCCATTGTGTCTTGGCTTTGCGCCTGCGAGTCTTGGTCCCTTGTCTGGGTCCCAGCGTCCCCATCTCCCCCCATCTGGCGTTTCTGTGGCCCAGGCTCTGCTCTTGTTCTTCCTGGCAGTGGTTTAAACACATGAAACAATTATAAAGTTGCCAAGAAATGTAAACCCGAAGAGAAAACAATTTAATTGAATTCAACCAGGGGGTTGTCATGTCCTAATGGATTTAAAACAACAGCAGCAACAATGAAAAGCGAACCACCACCACCACAACTACACCAGAAACGAGTACAAATAAAAAGAAAATCATAAAAAAGTGTGTGCGTATAGCACTGGGAATTTAATTGTAGGCCAAGAGGGGCGAAGGAAATCCCAAACGTTATTAAACACAATACAGCCCTCAATCAGTCGTCAGAGCCATCAAAAAGGTAAGTGAAACTGTCAGCCACTGGAACATCCTACACATATATGTACATATCCAATTTTCACTCTTTCCAACCCACAAACGACACTATATGTCCATGCCCATCACCTTATCGGACGATGTCAGATCCGCTGTTATACGGGGTTTATGCGGTCAGCCCCACATTGGCATCACTTTCCGCTATCAATCGCCAGATAATAGATAAGAAGGCGTACATAAGTGTACATGGCGAAGGACGGCATCCTTCCGAGAAGGGAGAACCATCTGGTTAAGGGACCTTTTTCTATATGTCCATGTATTGTGTATCAGTAAGAAAGAAATTTCAGTTAATAGCGCACAGTGTTACCGAAAAAACCCCTCAATAAACTGCAATAATAAACCATAACTATTTGCGGTACATATTTGTTTTTGTAGCTCGTAGGGGGTTAACTTATTACATATAGAAAATCGTTGAAATCGTTGAAATTGTTTACTTTTTTCTGAGCAATAAAAGCGATAATCTCCCTGTTTATCACTAATGAAGGGCGGGGCCATAATGATTCATGACTATTCGATTAATTGACTCTATGATGTGGACCCGCATGCAAAGATTACCCACGGACACGCGTTGGAGCAATGTACACTCCAAAAGACCTCCCGCTAGATCCTCCCTCACGAAGACAACTTCTGGTTGTAGATGCAAATTTTCGAATAGGCATTCCACACTACGTATGTATATGGAAATGAAAAATGTTCACTTAAAGAGCGCCAGCATTCTAATGGCTCTGTGGCCCAGATATACAGAGACTAGTAATATGCAGACTCCATCGTGTAGAGCAGAGCAGAGGAGAGCAGAGGAGACCGCATTCAAATATCCTCCGAGTGAATGGAGCCCTAATGAGCCGCAATCGATCAACTTCGACGATATGTGGCACACCCTAATGCTCATGTGTCTGCGACTCTGTGGGACAGTGTGAAAAATGGCGTGGATTCGTCCGGGGATTAACTGGCAGTGGCTGCTTCGGAGATAATAAGTGCATTGGAGCATCAAATCAATAAAACGCGCACATTGCCCACGGCTGGGACACACAAGTGTGCGCGCACACACACACAAACACACAAGCAGTGTACACCGTGGACGCAGTGTATACTGGCCGTGTGTGGATTGTGCGGGCCTCCTCCCCCCCGCCTTATGGCATCCCCTGGTGCCAAGAATGCGCTGCACCAATGGCTGCCATTCGGAAACATTGTTAATTTATGCAAATTTAGCCAACGCCGCTCGCTTTGTGCAATGCCAATGAGGCAAGAGAGCCGCGACTCTCTGGAAGCCATCGTCACAGCAGCAGCAGCAACAGCAGCAATAGCAGCAGCAGCAGTCATAGTCATACTCATTACCAGTGCCATCGCCGTGGTCGTGGCAGCGGCCGCGACCGCGACCGCCACCGCAACGCCAACAACATTAACGGAGCTGCAAGTTGCAAGCAGGGAGCTACATAGGATTCCGCTGTGGCAAGGCCAGTGAGGCAGGCAATTGGATGGGGTTGGATGGGGTTGGACGGGGTGGTTGCATGGGGTGACGGGGTGCAGTGCGCACCATGAGCTCTTGCGTAATTTGACTCGTCTTACTTCATTTGCATGCGATGGGGCCTCGGGGCGATGTCCCCCAAAAGCCTATTGGGGTCCCATACTGTTCGCCCAAACGAACCACTGGGTGCTGGGCAAATTAGCACGTGGAATGCCCCGCCGTCACATGAGCCACCCAGCAGCCATCGGGGCCTCTCCACTCATTCACTCATTCACTCATCCATGGCCACTCGAACAGTTATAATATAATATAATATCAAACGAGTGCTCATCTGTAGGTATCTGTGGGCCGCCCACCCAGCCACCCACTCTGCTTCGCATTTCATAATACAAATATATGGCTAACTGTATTTATTGTATTGTCTAGACACACGAAACCGCAATGTGACTGTGACTGTGACTGCGCCTGCATTGCATTTTTCATTTTTCATTTTCCGCTTTTCATTTCGCATTTCGCATTTATCATTTTTTGCTGTACGGCTTAACCGCATTAACAGCGGAAAAAGTAAAGCAAATTCCACTTAATTGTTCAATATTCATGGAATTTGCGGGACAAGCTCAAAGGGCATATCCAATGGGCCGCACCGAGCCGTGCCGTGCCGTACCGTGCCGGCCATTCGGCGGGGTCAAAGGGATGAATAGAACCCTCCATGGGATCCATAACAGATGCTAATGGAAGTTTTGGCCTGTAGGAAGAGCAAATCTTCGGTGCAGAGCATTGAGTACTTGGGCCTCGGGGGAATGTCGGACATGTGGTTTGTATTTTACGCTTTATACCATAATAATGAAAACACTGCACCGCAATCCACTTGAATCTTGGCAGATCATAGTTTAAAAATTAACAATAATTTATTCTGTTATTTTTACTGTGTGTTCTGGCGCCTCTGGTTATTCAATGTCGTAAGGCTCGTGCATTTGCGGTGTACATCAGACGTCAAGAGGAGTCCGAAGTGACGTGCATTTTGGACAGCAGATCATAGCTGAAGGGTTATCTGGATGGGTTACCGAAAATACGTACACACATATGTACATATGTATACTCAATTCTTATCAAGATGCTCGCCAAAAAGAGGGCAAGAGACTCTGTTGCGTCATAGGGCGGAGTCTGACGATGGAACTGCATTCTGGTATGACCCCATCACATCCATATCGCATGTACATATATCGCTGAAGAACACCACGGCACGGGATGGAATGGGATAGGATAGAAGCAAATCAAATCAAATCCAGACAAGCGAATGTGTTCCGTACATTGTGTTTTTGTGTATTTACTCGTATCTTTTGGTTTGGAACAAATAAAGCAAAGACGCTAGTCAACGGAAATGCGCAGCCCGTTTTATCAACATTTACCTTGACGTTAGCTGGCCGAGATTAAGATTACGTATTTGGCAGTCAAAACAGTTGCCCGAGAACTATACTATTATCGTTCAACTCTTCTGCCCCGATAACGGGCAGTGATTCATGGACCCAGGCGGAAATGTGTGTGCGCTGAGAAGAGCCCATCAAGGCGGGGGGTCACATCACATCACATCACATAACCCCCACCAATGGGAATATGAGCCCTTCGACATTATTTGAGCAGTTCGAGAACAGCTATCACAGATACCACAGATACATTGTACGTTGGAGTTTTCCCTATTTTTTTTTTTTGGGTGGTCTGGTCGGAATATCTTACTCCGCAATATCATAAATTGGTTTAGCCGCGCTTATCAGGGACAAACAAGCGATTATCGTTTATTTGGCTAGCGTCAGAAAAGATTTCGCCGGAACGGAACGGAACGAAGATACGCCGGAGATTTGGAGATTTGGAGATTTTGCATAAAAGCGCGACAGATAGGCGTACAGAGGATAGTAACGATTTATCATTCGAACCCAACGGATCAAACGACGACGACGATGACAACGAACCGATCGACCAGACTTCTGGTCTTACTTGTGGTAATTGCATAATCCCAAAATCGCGACCAGCAATCCATCATATCCGCAGAATCCGCCACATATTGATCGATCGCCTCTTCGGGTCCAAGTGCCAAGATGGAATTATTTTTTTATTTTATATTTTTTTTTTGTTGCTTGCTGTTCTGTCTTTGCTGACGAGTCCTATATATTTCTATTGGAACTTCGGTGTGGCACTTGGATATGCCTCGATACACGCCTCGAAAAACACAAACACCAAACACCAAACCCCAACCCAACCCCGCTAAATCGAATCCCAAAACGCACCCGCACTAACTCTAGCTCCCGGGATTCTTGATCCTTTGGATAACGTTCAAATCAATTGGCGACAACTCAAAAGTATCCTATGCAAGTGAAACAAACCCAATGTGTAATTGTTGCGGTCCCGAGCCTCCGCCATGACTTGCGACGAACAGTGCACCGCCTTCCGTACAGATCCCAGCCCGACTAACATCCCGCCTTTCCTCTGATTCTCTCTTCCAGCTCACAGCCCTTGTGGCCAACCACCAGGCGAGAGCAGCCACCGCCGTCCTCAAGTGCAGCGGCAACTCCGCCGTCTGCGTGGGACCTCTCACATATCAAATCTGCGTGGACGACCTCACTACGGGCGCCGTGATTGCCTGCCAGAGTGGCACTCGTTGCGTTACCGATGGCATCGAGATCTGCGAGCCCATCAAGTCGGACGCAGAGGCACCCACGGCGGCTGTTGCCAAGATGGTGACAATCACCGACAGTCCGGCCGCCATCAGCGAATTAGCCCCGCTTATCGCTGGCACCTCCAGCGCCACCCCCGAAGTGATCTCCACTGAGGGTCTGGCTTCATCTGCGCCCGCTGAGACGACCACAGCTCCAGCTGAGACAACCACAGCTCCTGCTGAGACGACCACAGCTCCCGCCGAGACAACCATCATCACGGAAACAACAACAGAAGCGGCATGGACAGTCATTCCCGAGGACACTACCACCTGGGATCCCAACGCGCCCGTGGACACGACTCTGTCGCCAGGCTCTGATGGAAGCAACACAACAATCGACCCTAACGCCCCATTGGACCCCAATGCGCCCGAAGGATCTACGGCTGATCCGAACGCGCCCATCGATCCCAATGCTCCTTTGGACCCCAACGCACCAGAAGGATCAACCGCTGCTCCTGGAGAAGTAAACCCCAACGATCCCGCTGGTTCGACAGCCGCTCCTACCGATCCCAACGCACCTCTGGATCCCAATGCTCCTACCGATCCCAACGCACCTCTGGATCCCAATGCTCCATTGGACCCTAACGCTCCGCTGGATCCCAATGCTCCTTTGGACCCCAACGCACCAGAAGGATCAACCGCTGCTCCTGGAGAAGTAAACCCCAACGATCCCGCTGGTTCGACAGCCGCTCCTACCGATCCCAACGCACCTCTGGATCCCAATGCTCCATTGGACCCTAACGCTCCGCTGGATCCCAATGCTCCTTTGGACCCCAACGCACCAGAAGGATCAACCGCTGCTCCTGGAGAAGTAAACCCCAACGATCCCGCTGGTTCAACAGCCGCTCCTACCGATCCCAACGCACCTCTGGATCCCAATGCTCCATTGGACCCTAACGCTCCTCTGGATCCCAATGCTCCTTTGGACCCCAACGCACCAGAAGGATCAACCGCTGCTCCTGGAGAAGTAAACCCCAACGATCCCGCTGGTTCGACAGCCGCTCCTACCGATCCCAACGCTCCTCTGGATCCCAATGCTCCGCTGGAACCCAACGCACCGGAAGGCTCAACCGCTGCTCCTGGAGAAGTAAACCCCAACGATCCCGCTGGTTCAACAGCCGCTCCTACCGATCCCAACGCACCTCTGGATCCCAATGCTCCATTGGACCCTAACGCTCCTCTGGATCCCAATGCTCCTTTGGACCCCAACGCACCAGAAGGATCAACCGCTGCTCCTGGAGAAGTAAACCCCAACGATCCCGCTGGTTCGACAGCCGCTCCTACCGATCCCAACGCTCCGCTGGACCCCAATGCTCCATTGGACCCTAATGCTCCGCTGGATCCCAATGCTCCATTGGACCCCAACGCACCAGAAGGATCAACCGCTGCTCCTGGAGAAGTAAATCCCAACGATCCCTCTGGTTCGACAGCCGCTCCTACCGATCCCAACGCACCTCTGGATCCCAATGCTCCATTGGACCCTAACGCTCCTCTGGATCCCAATGCTCCTTTGGACCCCAACGCACCAGAAGGATCAACCGCTGCTCCTGGAGAAGTAAACCCCAACGATCCCGCTGGTTCGACAGCCGCTCCTACCGATCCCAACGCTCCTCTGGATCCCAATGCTCCGCTGGAACCCAACGCACCGGAAGGCTCAACCGCTGCTCCTGGAGAAGTAAACCCCAACGATCCCGCTGGTTCAACAGCCGCTCCTACCGATCCCAACGCACCTCTGGATCCCAATGCTCCATTGGACCCTAATGCTCCGCTGGATCCCAATGCTCCTTTGGACCCCAACGCACCAGAAGGATCAACAGCTGCTCCTGGAGAAGTAAATCCCAACGATCCCTCTGGTTCGACAGCCGCTCCTACCGATCCCAACGCTCCGCTAGACCCCAATGCTCCTCTGGACCCCAACGCCCCAGCTGGTTCGACTGCCGCTCCTGGTGCTCCTGCTGATCCCAACGCGCCTGCTGGATCGACTGCCGCTCCTGGTGCTCCTGCTGATCCCAACGCTCCTGCTGGATCGACTGCCGCTCCTGGTGCTCCTGCTGACCCCAACGCGCCTGCTGGATCGACTGCCGCTCCTGGTGCTCCTGCCGATCCCAACGCCCCAGCTGGTTCGACTGCCGCTCCTGGAGCCCCTGCCGATCCCAACGCCCCAGCTGGTTCGACTGCCGCTCCTGGTGCCCCTGCCGATCCCAACGCCCCAGCTGGTTCGACTGCCGCTCCTGGTGCTCCTGCTGACCCCAACGCGCCTGCTGGATCGACTGCCGCTCCTGGTGCTCCTGCCGATCCGAACGCCCCAGCTGGATCGACTGCCGCTCCTGGTGCTCCTGCCGATCCCAACGCCCCAGCTGGTTCGACTGCCGCTCCTGGAGCCCCTGCCGATCCCAACGCCCCAGCTGGTTCGACTGCCGCTCCTGGTGCCCCTGCCGATCCCAACGCCCCAGCTGGTTCGACTGCCGCTCCTGGTGCTCCTGCTGACCCCAACGCGCCTGCTGGATCGACTGCCGCTCCTGGTGCTCCTGCCGATCCGAACGCCCCAGCTGGATCGACTGCCGCTCCTGGAGCCCCTGCCGATCCCAACGCCCCAGCTGGTTCGACTGCCGCTCCTGGTGCTCCTGCAGATCCCAACGCCCCAGCTGGTTCGACTGCCGCTCCTGGAGCTCCTGCCGATCCGAACGCCCCAGCTGGATCGACTGCCGCTCCTGGAGCCCCTGCCGATCCCAACGCCCCAGCTGGTTCGACTGCCGCTCCTGGTGCCCCTGCCGATCCCAACGCCCCAGCTGGTTCGACTGCCGCTCCTGGTGCTCCTACGGATCCCAACGCCCCAGCTGGTTCGACTGCCGCTCCTGGAGCTCCTGCCGATCCCAACGCCCCAGCTGGTTCGACTGCCGCTCCTGGTGCTCCTGCTGATCCCAACGCTCCTGCTGGTTCGACTGCCGCTCCTGGTGCTCCTGCTGATCCCAACGCCCCAGCTGGTTCGACTGCCGCTCCTGGAGCCCCTGCCGATCCCAACGCCCCAGCTGGTTCGACTGCCGCTCCTGGCGCTCCTGCCGATCCCAACGCCCCAGCTGGTTCGACTGCCGCTCCTGGTGCTCCTGCTGATCCCAACGCCCCAGCTGGTTCGACTGCCGCTCCTGGAGCCCCTGCCGATCCCAACGCCCCAGCTGGTTCGACTGCCGCTCCTGGTGCTCCTGCTGATCCCAACGCCCCAGCTGGTTCGACTGCCGCTCCTGGAGCCCCTGCCGATCCCAACGCCCCAGCTGGTTCGACTGCCGCTCCTGGTGCTCCTGCTGATCCCAACGCTCCTGCCAGTTCGACTGCCGCTCCTGGTACTCCTGCTGATCCCAACGCCCCAGCTGGTTCGACTGCCGCTCCTGGAGCCCCTGCCGATCCCAACGCCCCAGCTGGTTCGACTGCCGCTCCTGGTGCTCCTGCTGATCCCAACGCTCCTGCTGGATCGACTGCCGCTCCTGGTGGTCCTGCCGATCCCAACGCCCCAGCTGGTTCGACTGCCGCTCCTGGAGCCCCTGCCGATCCCAACGCCCCAGCTGGTTCAACTGCCGCTCCTGGTGATCCTGCTGATCCCAACGCTCCTGCCAGTTCGACTGCCGCTCCTGGTACTCCTGCTGATCCCAACGCCCCAGCTGGTTCGACTGCCGCTCCTGGAGCCCCTGCCGATCCCAACGCCCCCGCTGGTTCGACTGCCGCTCCTGGTGCTCCTGCTGATCCCAACGCTCCTGCTGGATCGACTGCCGCTCCTGGTGGTCCTGCCGATCCCAACGCCCCAGCTGGTTCGACTGCCGCTCCTGGATCTCCTGCTGATCCCAACGCTCCAGGTAGCTCATGGCGTCCGCACCCACACCACCCTATTCTGCCAGGGCAGACTCGACCAACCTTCCGCCCAGTACCGCATTTACCGAGCTGGCCAGTGGGACCCAATCATCCCGGACATACCGGAGGCAGCGCGGCTGAAGGACCCAGCCATGGCTCCAAGCCAATCCCATCCCATCGGCCGCTTCCATTCTGGCCGAACTGGCAGAACTGGGTGAACAGTTGGCGCACAACTCGCAGGCCCGCCACCGTTACTCAGGCCCCCACTACCAGTCCGGAGCCAGAGAGTCCCCGTCAGCCAGAAAAGCCCAGCATCAATAGCCCCGAAGCTGTCGAGAGCGTGGAGCAGGCTGCCCCTGCACCTCCATCGGGTGGAGCTGTATCCAGCGAGAACGCCTCTGTCGAACAGAGCAATAAGGGACCTGGCGAGAAACCAAAGGACAAGCCCAAGTCTGGCGAGGACCAGTCCAAGGAGCAGGAACAGAAGAAGCCTAGCTCCGCTGAGAAGGACAGCAACATGGGATCTGGCGAGAAACCAAAGGACAAGCCCAAGTCTGGTGAGGACCAGTCCAAGGAGCAGGAACAGAAGAAGCCTAGCTCCGCTGAGAAGGATAGCTCCCCCGAGGAGAAGAAAGAACAGGAGAAGGAAAAGGAAAAGTCGAAAGATTCCAAGGAGGAAAAGGACAGCGAGTCGCAGAAGTCCAAGGATGACGAAAAGAATGACGAGGACAAGCTGAGCTCAAAGGAAAAGAAGAAGTATGTGAAGAACATCATCAAGAAACTGAAGAACGAGGAGGACTGCGACGAGGAAGACGCGTTCTCTGATGTCCGTGACTGCAAGAAATACTACCGCTGTGTGGTGAAGAGCTCAGGAAAGCACAAGTTCGCGCACCTGCGCTGCGACAAAAAGCAGAAGTTCGACTGGGTTGCCAAGACATGTGTGCCCAAGGACGAGGCCCGCTGCCTGGAGAAGTAAGGTGATCGGCATCTCCCTCGACGGGGAATCAAAACTGTATTATCCGCATAATAATCTCAGCATCAATTCTATTGGCAATGATATTCTATCTGTACATTTTCTTCTTTACTAATTTATTGTACTATATAAAAAAAAATTTTCTTTCCATCAATATATCTGGAGGTCCATGCAAACGTTTATGCGTATCTATGTTGTAAGGTTTATCTACAAGATATTCTACAGTTAAGTGGAAACCGGTCCAACTGTAGTACGAGTATCCCTCATTTCAAAGATCATATATTTCTACTACTCGAAGAGTTTAGGGTTAAATGTATTACTTTTCTGCTGGAAGTGAATGCGTTTAGCACCCAGAAGGAAGCGTTTCCATAAAGTATATATATTTTTGGATCAGCTTCAATAGCCGAGATATCGAATGACAATATCTACCAGATTATGGTAGCTAGAATGAACGAATAGATTTGCAGGGGAAAGTCTACATCTTCCACGAGTTTACTCATTCTCTCTCTCTCTCTCTCTCTATCCCACACTCTTCCTCGTGCAGTCCTTTGGCGAAGCGGAGTATTGCGGTAGGACTGCGGTATGTTCGTGCCACCCGGAACCGATTCTTGGGTACGGATCAGTAGCGTAGGAAAGGTGCGTACAACGTTCCTAACACTGGGCGAGCGGTAATCGGAGAGTGTGAGCAATTGGTTTTAAAATAAAGGGTCTTACATATTGTATTGCCTAAGGTTAACACTTCTTTATAGGAAGGAGCCGTTATTGGCCTTGAGCCGTCAGTATGAAACCGCGGCTCTGCTCTGGAACTGCTGGCTTGCTGCTTTGTTCCGGATAACCCCACTTAAGTTTCGACAAATTTACTGAATATTCCTTTTTTTATACGCCTTAATCCAGCCCCCTCATAATGAGTGGTGGAGCTCTGGCAAGTTTTCCGCCCAATGCTCTTTAAAGCATCTCACTTACACTTGCCAAGTTTTTTCCTATGTAAATATTTAGTGTACCCCGGAATTTTCAAGTGAAGCGCAAACACGGAAAAAAAGCGCCGAGGGGAAAGTGCATTGGCTGGCATTCCGGAGAGATGGGAAGATGGAGAGATGGGCGGGCTGCTTTCACCCGGGCAGGAGAAGGACAGTCTGAGGGAGAAGGCTCCGTGAATGCTCTCTGGACCGGCACTCCGAGTGGGAGGATGGGAGAGTGAAGCAGAGCAATACACTTAAGTTGATTCGCTGTCATCCATTGCAGCTCATTTATCATTAGACCAAGTCACACATACACAGAGGACCCGGGCACCAGCCAACAGGAGGACCGAGACCGAGACAAGGACCAGAACTGCGAGGAGGAAGAGTAGGAGGAGGACTAGGACCAGCCTGGCCTGGCCTGGCGACAGTTTCAGTATCTTCTAAGTAGTCGGCGGAGCAGGGCCATGGCCGCGTCAAGAGTAAGCATAACACTTTGCACTGACAATGCCCCTTCTTGCCAAGGAGCAGGAACACGACAACGAGGATGACGATGACGACAACGACAACGACAACGACTACGACGACGACGGCGACGGCGATGAAGTAATTCAATTTTTATCGTGGGTAATTTTGTAACGAGAAACGAAGAAAGCGACTGCGGTAAAGAGAGTGGTCTCTGCGAGCATAGAGGGCACAGAGGGAGACGAACACTCGCTGACCGCGCTGACAAAAGAGAGATGGAAATGTTATGCTGCCACTGACACGGACCCGGACCCGGACCCCGACACGGACACGGACACGGACCCAAAGCCTTAAAGCTGGATCAGTATTGGACGGACCAGACCGGACCGGACCGAAGCGCAGATATAGAGATGGACGGGGGAAAATGAGATAGAGAAGACCATGGAGAAGGGGAGTGGTGGCACGGAGTGGTGCAACGCAATGTGCGACCATACGTTGAAAATTCAATTTGCCTGATGACTTGCTGTGGTTTAAATACGGCCAAAAAGCGACAGCGCACATTAAACTCATTGCCGCCGTTGTGGCCAAATGGATAAAAGGCGAAACAAGCGGGCGAAACCCGGCACCATGGCTACCATGGACACTGGCACCATCTACATCCACATCCACATCCACATCTACATCCATGTCCAGCCAGCTGCACATTATATACTTATGCATACGACGCATCAGCATCCGCACCGAGTGAAAAAGCCACACAAAAAATAGCAGAACAGCAGCAGAGCAGCAGAGCAGCACAGCAGCACAGCAGAGTGGGACACAAGCGGAAAAAGCGTACACTTTGTTAACTACATTTGACAGGGGGGTTGGAGTGCAGATGGAAGGGTGGGGCATAGAGTAGAGACAGGAGCCTGGATCCAGGCCACATGGTCTCGGTATAGTTCTCCACCCCATGGAGCCCACTTGAAGCCTGTTCGTTGATTGCATTTCATGCGCTTGGAAAATCAATTTTTATTTAATTAATGTGCCTCGTCGCATGCATTACACACAATCGGGGACTTGTGCTCCCTATATGGGAGGAACTCCTCCCACCAGAGGTCCTTCCACGAGAGCTTCGGGTACAAGACCAAGCATTAGCCAAGCAAAGTTATGTAAATAGTGCAGATGAGCGAAAAGATTGCTAAAGCTCTCGCCCAGTCATTGCAGAGTGCAAATGAAAATCTATTCCGAATTCCTTTTCGATGAAGATAACTAAATAGATCACGCCACACCTCTCTATCTAATGATCATATAGGACCTTCGATAATCTTAACTCCCTGAGACTCCTCATCTTAGTTTATACCTTTGAGATCTCCGTTATTGTTCCGCTTATCTTTGGCCAAGTTAAGTCTACCTCGTTCTCGACCAAGAATCCACCAGGAACAATCCACCAATCGACTCTCCGAAAAATTTCAGACAGAAAGGGGGGTGGAGGCGAAAGCCCGTAACATCAATCAGTGATCCCATCTAAATGCCATCAAATGGCATTTCCCGTTGCCTCCTACAAGTGTACACAATGACGCCGCGGGGAGTTGACGCCAAGCGGTGGGTGGTGGAAGGTGGATGGTTGTGAGTGTGAGTGTGGGTGTGGGTGTGCCACCGGCATATGCAAGGTGCTGCAGCAGATATGGGGAAGATGGTGGTGGGAGGGTGGAGGGCATCTGGTGCTCGTACTCGTATATTTAATATTCACATTTCAATTGTTTTTTCTTTGTTGTTTCTTTTTCTGTGTGTGATTCCTCCTGCTCCTGTTCCTGCTCCAGCTCCACTCCGGCCACCGTTCTGCTGGGTTCATTGCGCAATTACACCCTCGGTTCACCCGCTCCGACGCCCGGCGCTCCGACTTTCCCTCCTCTGCCCCAGCAGGAGACTCCCTTCAGTTGGAGTCGAGTTCAAGTCCGGGAATCCAACAGTTCTGTTCTCGCTCCCGCCCCAGCGACTTTTCCCTGTGTTTGCTTTGACTTTTGAGCTTTCTTTTTCTGACGCCAGCGATGGACCCAGCTACGGCTTCTTCTTCTCCTTCATCACCTCCTGGCCCGGCCCGGCCTGGCCTGGCCCTGCTTTTGCTTTTGCTCTCTGGCTGCTGCTGCTTCTTCTTCAGCTCGTGCCTTTTATTTATGAAATTTTCATAAAGTTTCGTGTTATTAAAAATGGAATATATTCTCGCGCGAATACGCAATGGAATATTAATAACATGAAAGAGCTTGAATTTTAATACAAATCTACAATGCCTTATATGGAAGTGTACCATCGTCATCGCCGTGCTCAGCCCTAGCCCACAGCCCCTGTCTCATCCTTGCCCACAGATCCAATCCCAGCCGGAAAGAGCGAAAGTCCCTCTGCGATTGCCAGGAAATCTGTGCATACTCGTATCTGTGGGTCAGCACATCCGTAACATCAACAGACAGAGCCAGAGACCACAGCATAGCACACACACACACACACACATGAGCTCTCCGATGGGTGTTTGCTCGATGCGAACGTGCCAGAATGTTGGCCGTGTCAAAGAAAATATCTTCGACGATACGATACGATACGATACGATGCGATTGGATGCGATGCCATGCGATGCCATCCGATGCGGAGCGAAGCTATGCGCTCCAAGGTGTAGGCACTTTAATATATGACTTGGAAGAGCAAGGGAAAGGGTATGGGGATGGGGATGGTGGGGTTGACCTAGTAAGCGGACGGACCGGACCCGTGCTCAGCGGATGGGTCGGAAGGGTGTGTTTTCAGAACCCGTCCTAGCCACGGCCCCGGCACTGGGTAATTGCCTTGAAAGGCCGCTGAAAGCCCTCAAACAAATTATAAATTGCCACCGACGAGGCCCGGCTCAAAGGGCCTATAACATTTCAGTGGGTGGGGGGGAGGTGGGTGGTGGAACCCACTTCGACTCACTCATTACCCCAACTGCTGTTCCGTCTCCGGTTGCTTCCGTATTCTGTAGCCGTCTGTCTCATCTGAAGCTGCTGATCCATCACCTGAAGTCGGTGTCGGAGCTGGAGTTGGAGTTGGAGAGGACGGAGTTGGAGACGACGGGTTGTCGGAGCCAGAAGTCGCTTTATGAGTCCGTCGTGAGGAATTTTCTGATTGCGTGTGCATTTTTAATGCGTCCTGCCCTTTGGCCTTTCAACCACTACGCACTTCATTCATCAATGTGCCCTGGCCTAAATGATGATGCCGGTTCGGTTCTCCTTGCTTTGCTGCTCCTCGTGCTCTCCTCCTAGCTGCTCCTGCCAAGAAAAATGATTATTCGCTTCCAACGCCCATGCCCTGTTGTTCCACTTAACGCTGAGCCGGCTGGATGCCACCCACCACGCCCACCACCACCACCCCATCCCTTTTTCGCAGTGCTTACTTTGATTTTTATAAATTTTATATGGCCACGCCTTTACCTTTACTGTGCTACCTGTTACCTGCCGCCTCGTGCCGCCCCTTGCCACCCCTTGCTGATGCGGAACAGAGTCGTTCACTAATGAAATATGAATAATTGAAACCGTATTTTCATTCTGTTTTACTTCATTTGGAGTTCATTATTTTTGGTTCACGGTACGTCTGCGTCAGCGTCTGCCCAGTCAGTCGTCGTCCTCGTCGTCGTCCTCGTCGTCTTTGTCTGCGTTGCCATGGCTGGTATTTGATTTTTTGGCACATCAGGCAGTCCATCGAGTCCAGAGCACCAACCAACCCCCCACCTGCAAGTGCAATCCGGGTGGCGTCGCCTCGTAAACTTTGCGACTTTTGAAATGCGCAGCAGCAGCCTTGGGCGAAATATTCACCAAATGTCCGCTAATTAACCGGGGGTGTCAATTATTTTCGACAATCTTAAGGGCAGCATCTATGAAGGACCCAATCACAAAAGGCCAAGTTCGGAAAACCAATGGATGTATGACTCTATCACTATACTACATATATCCTTGACAATCATTCAGCTATCCACAGGGTAAATCCTTGTCAAGGACTAGCGCGTGCTTCTCGGATATAATATCTGGGCCCAGAAGGGTTCTTGGTATGCAATAAAAACTTCCACCAGCGAAGGAGCACAAGAACAATAGGTACAAATGTAAATAACTAAGGAATGCAACGGGGGCTGCTGCACGTTTGGAGCGAATGCAAATGCGTTGTGAGTCGTTAATTTGGCAAACTCGATAAGATAGCAGCAAGCACTAAGCTGGAGCCGGGGAATGCAAATGGCCACAAAGGAGGATGGCTAAAAACATTCTCAGTTGCCTGAAGCCGAGTGGCTGCCATCCACTCTGTGTACTCATTGGTTTTTGCTCCTGTTTGCTCCGGTTCGGTTCGGTGGGGTCCCCCATAATGCCTTGTTATTTGTGGCACACACAATTGACCATGTAATTATGCAGAGTTCCTGCCGCAGCGGTGAGAGCGGTGGCTGCCACTTGGCTACGTGTGGGGATTTGTGCGGCGGCTATCTTATGACAAGAACTGCCATTAGAAATCTGCGCAGCGACTGGCGACTGCCGGCTGGCCGCTGGCGGATGCGAGCGGGAAAATGCACTGTGCTCTTTGAATTTTAATTGCGACCACTTACTTGCTGACCGACCCGACCCGAACCGACCCAAAGCATGAAAAAATGTTCCCCTCACAGCAAAAACTGTACAGAACAGAACAGAACGGAATGGAACAACAAAGTATTGTTATGAACTGAGCGAACCCAACGGGGGCCCGGGTTCAACTGGTCGTAGACGTGGTCCCGGGTTGCTGCTTGCTGGCTGCCCGGCCCAGGTCCTTGCTCAATCATAACGCTTTTAGTGTCGACGTCGACGCCGACGCCATTGTCTAATTTGTCGCCTCAGATCCTTGGCTTGGCTTAAGGATGGATTTGGTTGTTTGCTTTTTTTCTGTTCTTTTTTTTTGCCTTGTTTTTTCTACTGCTGGAAACCCTTTTCAAGGGCGATTTTGTATTCAAATAATGTTTGACTTTTTGCTCTCCCCCGAACATCGTTTCTTGGGTGAGGGGGGGGGGGGGGGTGTACGTGTTTGGATGCCTGCTTCATCTGTCTGTCGCTTGTCCCCTCCATCTGCCTGTCGCCGGATCTGTATGTCTGTATTTTTTGTCTGTCCGTCCCCGCCCTCGTCCCCGCCCTCGCCTCTGGAATTTCTCATTCGCACGTAATTAGCTGTTAATTTGGACTGCCACTTGGCATCCGAGCGTGCATTTTTCTTTCCAACTTTTTCATTATTCGCCCCCCAGAAAGGGTTGTGGCAGGAGGCGGGAATGCTCTCTGTCTCTCTCTCTCTCTCTCTCGAAGGGAAATGAGAGGGAATGGCGTGTTTGATTTGCTACAGGAGAGCAGAAGGACTCTGGGAAATAATCTACATACAAAATTTGTATACAAATAAATAAAATCAATCTTCAAAAAGCAAGCCGAAATTTTCGTATTTGCAGATCAAATCCCCCGCCAATGATCCTTTGTCTCCGTCTAGCCGGAGCCCATGGAGCAACATTCGGTCGGAGTATCGTAAACGGATAGCCCCCGGGGTCTCGCACACAGAATTGTGCCCACGGAGTGGAATGCCTGCAGAATCTTCTCTGTGGCTTTCCGTGGGAAGCCATCCACTTGAGTTCCAGCCCAAGCTTCAGTCTCAGTCATAGTCCCATAGTCGAGTTCAGGGGATGCTTGGGGCCAGTCAGAGCTGGACTCCAATAGACTGCGGATCAATGGACATACGATGAGGAAAGACCTCAATTACGATTGTGTGCCATTGACAGTCGCTATGCCCCCCCCCCCCCCAATGACGCAGCCCGTGCCCCAGGGAGGAAAACCAAATTACTTGACCGTGCCACACTGGCCGGCCACAAGGCCACAAACCAGGTGCGGCAGGAAGAGGCAGCCGTTAACTTTGCAGCTAATTATAAATGAAATCCGATATCAAGAGCCAAACGGAGCAACGCCTTTGTGGACCGCACACACACACACACACATACACAGGCATAGAACCACACACTGATACACCAATACACATAC
Source organism: Drosophila azteca (assembly GCA_005876895.1). Taxonomy (NCBI): domain Eukaryota; kingdom Metazoa; phylum Arthropoda; class Insecta; order Diptera; family Drosophilidae; genus Drosophila; species Drosophila azteca. The sequence goes on along the minus strand of VCKU01000014.1, from coordinate 3,165,122 downwards.
ACATACATATTTGGAGAATGTCAATTCATTTGGTGCTTTGGATGGTTTTGATCCCTGGTTGCTGGTCTTGAAGTTGAAGTTGCCGCCAGCGGCGACTGTGGGCTGTGGTTCAGGGAAAATAAACAAATAATGAAAACAGCCCTGCAGTAGGGGGGGGCGGAAAATGAGAGGGGGGCGATTGTGGGCGTGGGCCCAGAACAAAGTGGAAAATTCATAAAATGTCATTGTCGCTTTATTAAAACAAGCCAAAACCCATATAGCTCACCAGCCTTACCCACAGCCCAACCCTAACCATCTAAGGCTACCCACCCATCCGCACACACACACACACACACACCTAGCATGTTGGGGGTGGGTGGCATTTGGCAAATTGGGCGGACGGCTATGGCGATGGCGATGGCGGAGGCTACGTTGTCTGTGCTTTGCCATCGACAGCTGTTGGCGTCATTTACAAAAGCTTTTTGGCCGTTTTATGGGATTTTGCAACAGTTTCATTTTCATCGTGCCCCAAGAGCAGGGGCGACAGAGAGCGGGGCGAGGGGTTGGCCTGTGAGAGCGGAGCAAGTGAGGAGCAAGCAGGACGCATAATGCCGCTATTAGAAGTTGGCGCCAAGCACTTGCTAACGCCGACAGATGATGATGAGCAGAAGGAGAATGAGCATCCCAGCATCGCAGCATCCCAGCACCAAGGACCATATGAGTTGGGGCATGTGTGTGTGTGTGTGTGTGTGTGTGGCTGTGTGTCTGCATCTGCATCTGTGTGTGAGATGTTGCGACAACGATAATAGCTTCAACGTTTGTTGATTCGCCCTCCATACATACATATACATATACATACATACGTATGTATGTCTGGCACCTCGTCCTTGCCTCAGTTCCTGTCTTCGTCTCCATCTGTGCCCCATCCTCGCGTCCTCGCATCCTCGCAGTCCCAGGCATCGTCGCGTCAGCATCAGTGTCATATTTGAACTTTTAATATTGACGCCATTTAACACGTTCTGGTGGAAATTTTATAAATGACTCTGTCTGTTGGTGGGACCCGAATTGAATAAGGGAAAGGGAAAGGCAGGTTGCACTTCACAAGCATATTTACTTCTGTATATGCACAGAGCAGAAATAGTTAATTTCGAACAAAAAATACACTATAAGGCACCGAACAGGTGATCAAGGTGATCATTGCACTCCCCACTCCTTTGTGGCATCCACGGATTGCGACTTGCGATTGGGAACATCAGCTGGAAGCCTCAATTAAGCTGTCACTTGCGGATTTCGGGTTGGATTGTTTGTGAATTAGCTGGAGAGCAGAATCACTTAAAGCCGGCACTAAGCTCAATCACTGTTCGTAGAAGGGGGGGTTGCGGGGTGGTTGCCGGAGTGAAGTCATCATGACACGACAGCGGAGCAACCCTCGAGTGTCATCAGGAGTGTGTGGCATCTTATAAATCGATATGAGTGTCTGTTGCACTCGTACAGACATGGGGCGAGGGAGGCGAGGCTGGGGGAAGCGCAGAGACAGACAGACAGACAGACAGAGTCTGAGCCGCATGGAGGCCGAACTTCGATCGTTCCACGCGCAGACAACGTTGCATGTCCCGGCAATGTCGAGGCAGGGATGCCACAGGCATGGAGGCGGGGGAGGACAGCACAAGGAGCGGGGCGTTGCAGAGGTAGAGGCAGGGGCAGGGGCAGAGGCAGAGCGTCATCTTGTCAAATATTTCGCGCTAAATTAACACGACAGCGCGCCCAAATGGAGCAGGAATATGTCAGACCGAGGCCAGAGCCAGGACCAGGACCAGGACCAGGACCCAAGACCAGGGCCAGGGCCAGGGACAGGCAAGGACTGACGGTCCTCAAAGGAAGAAAAAAGGGAGAGCTCAAGTGCTGCGGTGGCGTGGCCGGGGTGGGCCGGAGTGGCATGTCCTTGCTCCTTTGCACATAACTCAAATAGCGACGCAGTTGTCTACCCTACTGTATGGCAGGCAGGCAGTGTATGTGTGTGTGTGTGTAAGTGCATAATTTGTTGGCTTTGGCCCACAGCACCACCGCGACCCACACCCACCCATAGACGGGGGGGGGCTAGACGAAGCCATGCAGGCATCAAGACAGGCCAAAAGTCGTACCCTACGCCAGGACGAGAAGGAGAACGAAGACCCGGACCCGGACGCGGACGCGGACGACACTCGCAACAGCTGCGGATTGCAAGTTGCCACCAACCAAGGACAGCCAGACAGAGAGGCACATACATACATACATGCACAGCGAGAGACATGGAGGGGGCGCAGAGAGCAAGAGAGGTGAAAAGGTGGAAGGCGGAAAAGTGAAAGAGAGAAAGCGACGCACAGACATGGAATATTATTAAAAATTATAGCTGCAATTTAGGCGGCGGCGTAATTAAAATTAGTCAACCTAATGATGCATCATCATCATCATTATCAGACATCGCAGCGCGAATCGCATTCTGGGGAATCCCCTGCTTCGGAAACTCATGAATATTCATTCCATCCCAATCCCCCAAGGAAACTACCTGATCGACACAATAGAGGTGGAAGCAAGAGTAACAGTCAGACGTTGGGAATAGCTAAGACTCCCCACAAGATTGAACATTTACTTAGAAGCACATATGTATTTACATACTTACTAGTTGGTAGGTCCTCGTACGGATTGCCCACCACTAGGCTCCCTCTCCAGGACTAGAGATCCTCATGGCTCTGCAATGCATCATTTGGCCGGGTTGTCAATCTACGATTTCAAGGACTGTTGCATAACCCACAAGCCATGCGATGATGATGATGATTCGATGACGTAATCAGGGCCACGCATATGGCGCGAAAAGAGCCAAAGAACCAAAGAGCGAGAGAGCTAGGACCCAAGGAGGCATTAAGACCCAATAACGACATCAGTGATGAGCATGAAATTAGTTTACAGAAAGCCCTTGATGGGCTTATCGACAGACGGCGGGCGGGCATTCGGCATTTATGGCCGGAGCGGAGATGTTTGCTCTAAACTGATTCCGGCGGGGGTGCAGACTGCACAGAGAAGAGTGTGGTGCGGTGCGGTGTAGCTGCGAAGCTGTGAGGCCGTGGAGTGCGGAGGCATGCAACAATAAACAGACGCACACTTATTAATTAAAAGCATACATTAGTGCCAAGCACTCCGGCACACATGGAAAGGGGCTTTATGTGCGGCCACAACATAAACCCCATAAAATCCGTATGAATGTATGTGGGGCATGCCCCGCACACTGCCTTCCGCCTTCTGCCTTCGCCAGCAACATTTGGCGCGCACATTGAATCGCTTTGTTGGCCTCTTTTAGGATCTGAATTGGCTTTGGTTTTGGCCCCATAAAAATTGGCTTAGTCGCCTTGAGTGTGCGTCTGTGACAAACTATTAAGTTTCTTGAAAAGTTGGCATTATTCTCCGTTTATATTTAATCATAATTCCCATTAAAATTGCCTTTAAGGACCTCTCACAAAAGGATGATGGGTCGGCTGGATCGTTAAATCCCATGCGTATGATGACTATAGTAGTGGCAGAGTGGCATAGTGGAGTGGCACGAAGGGGTCGTTCCATGCAGCTGTGTGAGGAGTCTCAACCAGGGGTTCAAGCTATGCCCCCAAAGTGGCATGAATGAAACAGCGAATAATTACATATCGAAGCGCCGAATCACCAGAACGTGGCTTTCGATTATTAAAAACGATTTCGAGGGTATTCTATTGGAAATTCGAAGCATGCGGAGATGGGGTTACCTCATAGTAGAGCTCCATGCATCCCCGTACTTGGAATGAGAAATTTATCCCTAAAAACCTTTTAGAAACTCTACATCTTTGGTGGAGAGTGCATTCAAATGTTGGCATAATCAAAGACAAATATACGAGTTTCAATATTTTATGCATTTCGTTTGTGGCTAACGGATCAAAAGCAAAGCATTCCTTGGTCTCTTTTTTTTTTGGCCATATAGCTTGAATCACTTACAGATGTACAGATGTCATATCACATACATATCACACGTATATGTACATATATAGTCAGAGAAACTGCCAGGTGTTTGAGGCATTAGCAAATGCGAAACGTTAATATAATTTGGTGGCACTATCTGAAGTTTTCGATGCAAAGGACGCAGATATCAGAGACGACGATGACTTGCATTCGACAGTGTCCATACATACATATGTACATGTGTATATGTATAGTGGCAGTGGCAGTGCTTTCATTTTATTTGTCTGATTTATTTAATTTTCTAATGAATTATTTATCTGACTCTTTCTACCCGTCTTTAGCTTTATCTCTCTCCCGCATGGATGCAGCAGGCATGCTGGATGTATCTGTGCTCTGTGCTCTGTGCATCTGTATCTGCATGCCTCTGTGTATCTAGATTTGACTTGGACACATGGCACGTACCGTGCAACATGCATCGAAAAACAAATAAATATTTTTGCAACAGCTGCAGCTGAAAATATATGTTCAGATTTGTGCCACAAAAAGCGGCTCCTCGCCACTTCCGGCCACCCTACAATGCCATTCAAATGCATGCATCCACTTGCATCCACCCACACACACACACACGCACGCATACGCACACACACACACGCACACACATCCGTAATCGGGAGATGTGCAATACCCAACCCCTGAGGCGTGTTCAATTAAATTTTCTCGACCCACGACCCATGCGGGTGGTCGAGCGCGAGGGATGGCCGGCCAGCCACTACGAATACTTTATATTTGTTTCGATTAGACCAAAGGCAGAACCCGAACCAGACCATCATCCCACCATGCACCATCCCCCACCCACCATCCCCTCTTGACTTCCCTCTCAATTAATTTATTTGTTTATTGCATTTCATGCACCATATTTAAATCACAAAAAGAAAAGGCCTGAGCGTACGACCAGTTATGGGCACACACTCATATCGTTTATCACTATATGGCCTATTAATTACCGCATAGCGCCCGACTGTCGATCGTCGTATCAGCCGCACCCACCCACCCACACACCAGCCTCAGCCTCCCCTCTGTTACCTGCCAGCCAGAAAACTGTCCCTCCAATGGGGAACATTCGCTTTAGCTAGGGGTTTGCTACCCTTGTTTTGTACGAGGCTTCCATCTGGACACACTGAACATGTACACCATCTCCAAGTGTATCTGCAGCATCGGCTATCGAAGATTCATTTCTTTATTGGTTTCAAATTGCATTTGCACTTGTTTTTATGGCTTTGGCTCAGAATGGTCATGGGCCTAGGCCTGGTCCTGGTCCCCGTTCTCGTCCTAGTCCTCGTCCTGGCCATAGTCATGGTCATGGGCGACAGACAAGGCAATGCAAGTGCAGTTTGCGCCATCCGGAGTTCTCCTGTTTAAATATGGCAAGCGGGAATGGAGGCGGAGAGTGTTGCTGCCTGATTGGGCAGCGCCAAAGATAGAATCTGGTGGTGGCTCTAGCTCCTAGCCGCCTGGCCTGGCTGGCTGTTGTTGTGTCTGGCGCATTTCACATGATAAATGATGCACAAGTCTAAACGATGGAAATCGCTGCAGCAGGGAGTTCCCTGCCCTACCCCGTCCTTCCTCCGAGTACGACCCCAAATATGATGCATCGGCCGACTAATAAGCAAACAGCACAACAGAGCGAGCAGAAAAAAACACGCACATTGATGGAATGCCAGGAACCATAAGTAATGACTTTACAGCTTTCAAAAAGGGCCGAAAACAAACCTGAAATTGGCTCTATGGCCTCCATGAAAGCGCTTTTCAAGAAGGTTCTCTTCTGGTTTCAAATCCAATGCAAATATCAGGGCATCCCCCAGGGCATTTCGGGGTGAATACTCAAAGGTTGAGTTCTGAGGATGTTCATGGTGGCGTATCCTCAAGTCCTAAGAAGAGATTGAAGGTGCTCGAACACGAAGATGTCCCCATGGAGTTGAAATTACTTTGGTAGCCATAGAACTGGTTGGATATGCCTCCACAAAGTGTCCTTCCATTGCCATGCTGAACAAAGATGTCGCTTCGATCCGCTGATGATGGACCAGCGCTGCTGTCTCGCTGGAAATCCTTTACCAATTTGTCACACGTTTGTTCACATTTCGGTTATCTATCCTTCAATAGAGAGCTCCATTTATGGGACGGAAGTAGAGCGTACTTCCTGTAGCCCAAAAATATGTGGAAAATAAAAAAGGGAGCCAGGACGAGAGCCAGGACCAGAACCAGGACCCCTCGGACACATGTACATATTTTCGGACTGCCATATAGGCAGGACAATGGTCGCGCGAAGGAGAAGACCGTCCAATGTTCGAACGCACATTGTTAACAAAGGTCAGGGGTCGGGTCGGATGTGGGAAGTGGGGCCATGAGCAGGCAAGGAGTGGGCAGGGAAGGAAATCGGATATGTCCACACCAACACCAGTGCCAACACTCACATGGACATGTGACAAATTCCACTCCCAGGGCCCAAACATATGCAAAATGTATAATTAACCATACACACACACACACACACACACACTGATGCAAGGAGGTCGGTGGGGTCGGTGATCGTGGGTCATGTCCACTGGCAGCAACAAAAGAAGTACAAGAGGAGGAACAAGGAAGGGATATGGGGAAATGTTACGGCCATTTACACAGGCAGCCGGCTGCCGGCAGTCGGGCCATTGGACCTTCCTCCTGTCCACTCCGATCCGGACATGGACGGCAAGGCATTGAATACTCGTATTTTGACTTGCCCGGATACCCTTCTCCACCGTCCCCGAGCAGTTCGATGGGAGGCCAACTCTGTTGTTGAAGTGTCAACCAGAAGTGACCACAACCAGGAACGCTTCTCCCAATGAAGAGCATTGGAGAGTCGTCGGAGCATCGCTCTTTTCTGGCCCGTTTCTCCGCCCACTTCGCCGGCACTTCCACCCAATGGCACCCACTCCTCTCCGTATATGTATGTATGTGGCAACAATGAAACAGGGAAAATGTTGCTCATTTTTTGCCGGCAATTCCCACTGCCTCTCCTCCACCATTCCACCCATTCCCGCCTCCCGGCTGATGTTTGGCCCATTGGCTGCTCCTTTGGCAGCCACCGCCACTGCTGCTGCTGCTGATGCTGCTGATGCTGCTGCTGCTACTGAATGCTGTGGTCAGCATTGCTGCCCCACCTGCTGCTGGCACATCCCCACCCGCACCCGCACACACCCTCCTGGGCAAAAATATGGAAACATTTGGCACTAATTGCATGTGCTCGGCGGCAGCGGCAACGGAGTCTCGTTTGGAGGAGCGACAGTTATGACAGGCAGCGATGCTGCCTCTGCCCCTGCCCCTGCCTCTGCTGCCTCTGTTGCCGAAGCACAAAAGAAATTGCGCAAAAATGGTTGTAACAAAAGAACAGGGGACATGCACGCACACACACACACAAACACAAACACACATACTCGTATGCCGTTAAGGGGGACAATTGGAGGACATCATAAACGTTTGCCAGCAGAGCAAAGGAGCGGCTGGTGGCAGTGGCTGGTGGCTGGTGGCAGTGGCAGGACAAAAAATGTGGCAGAAAAGGCAACACAGTGCTGCCCACCCAAAACGAACGGACGTAGGAATGTGCCTCCTGTTGCTTTCGGACCCGTACCCGGACCGAGAGCCACTCTTTTCTAATAGTTGTTACACATACGCATAAAGGGCAACGACGTGCAATAGGAACAGCAGCAGCCATTGAGTGAGGCGGCCGTGCCAGCAAGGACATCGTTGTCAATGGCAATGACAAAGGGGAACAATTCGCGGTGGCAAATGCACGCCTTCTCGTGGACTTTCCGTTACTATGGGTCTGGGTCTGGGTCTGGGTCCGGGCTGCCCATGGGCTTATTACCTTTTTCAATAAAAACCCACCCACCATCCTCACACACCCACACGCATCCATTTTGTGCCCCCTATGCTGCCTGCGAAGATTGTTGAATTCCGTGTGGAGTCCAGAGCAGCAGGCTGCATACTCGGAAAGAACTGAAACACGAATCGTATGCTTCTCCAGCTCCTGACGGAGACATCGATACTTTAAAGGATGTGTCCGTTATTCTCTATAATAAATGCATAAGCTTACCCCTCGACCGACACGACCCACAACCGGTGGAGTGGAGTCTCTAATTGGTTTTGCGTTAGTGTGATGATGCTCTTGCCAAAGTATTTTGGCAACAGCAGTTGGTTCCCCACTCCCACAAGCATCCTCCCTCGTCTACACTGCAGAAAAGCGTTCGAAAGTCAAGAATATGCCAAATGTAAAGCCTTTCACAGCATCATCTTTGGCACACAGATATCCTTCTTTGGAAGCTGGACAAATTAGGCCAGCTATTTCCCCTTTCATTTGATCCCTTTTCAAATATGTCCTGAGATCCATCCTTTGGGATCGTAAGGTTCGTTCAAAAACTTGATTTGGTGACGTTTTTCCTCCCAGTGAAGAGGAGGCGGCAGATGGAGACATTACAGAGATGGCGAAGAATGAGAGGCGAAAATTTATTGAAGAGCAAACTCATTTGACTATAACTTATGATTGGATTATCGGTTTAGTATGGCATTTGACAGCAGCCAGCCATGTGTGTGTGTGTATGTGTGTGTGTGTGTGTGTCTGTGATAAGACATATGTCTGTGGCTGTGGCAATGTGTGGTACCCGTGCCCGGGCCTACATGCAGGCTGTAGGATGCCCAAGACTCTGTGCTGTGCCGCAGCTCTCTCCCTGGAAAAGTCATAAATGCGCCGCAGACAAGCGGAAAGATGCTGGCTGACTGTCTCTTTCCGCCTGGCTGTCGCTCTGTCCGACTGGCTTCTGTTGGCTGGTCTGGTCTGGTCTGGCCTGGTCTTTTTGGCCAGCGATTCCGTCTGGCTGCAACGAACGGTCTGGCCTCCTCCTTGGGCTACGGCTTCGGAATCAGCCTCGTCCTGAATCTGAGTTTGGTTTTTCGAGTCTCGTTTGGCTGCTTCATTTGGCTCTGGCAGCATGCAACGGCAGCATCCAGCAGTAGTCAACGCGATTGCTTTATGTCTGTGCCACACCACCCTTGTGCCTGCCTGCCTGCCTCCCCCCGCCCAAAACGTGCATCCCCCGCTCTGCTTTGTGTGTGTGTGCCTGGTTAGGGTCTGTTTTATTGCGCCATAAACACGCACTTAAGCACACAGACATACCCACGAAGCCACACAGAGCCATGCACACATACATACATACATATGTATATCCACATCCATATACAGATACAGATACAGCCTAAGTAGTATCCACACCAAGCCCCCCTCCCCAGCCCTACACATTTTTGGGAAACCTTTTGGAAATGTGTAGCCAAGTGTAAAATTTTGATTTTTCAACCTCCACAAGCAAAGTGACGCTCGAAAGGGGAAGTCCTTTCTTTGGGGGTGGATGTACCCCCAATATCGGAGATCCCCAATTACAAATATTGCACTTGTTCAGAGCGGGGAGGTCCAGATTATCTGATAGCCTTATCTTTAATTGAAAACTAGTTTTACTTCACCTAGAGGATAGTTCTTTCCTCACTTCTATTTCCTATCTCTCTGCAAAAATGCTCTTATCTAATGACGAAATCGTTTTAAAATATTTGTTTAAAGGATTATGTGCATATTTGTATCTCTTCTCTTTTGTCTCCTCAGAAAATTGCATTTTCAAATCAGCTGTTCTTAGTGTCATTAATGGCAATAGGCTGTTGATTGGCAGAAAAGTGAAAAAAAAGGATGTTAAGCGCATTACGCAGACCCATTATAAGGTGATTTGATTATTGATTTTATTATTTCATTATAAAAACATTTTAGTATGTAATCGGCTTATCGTTTGGCAAAGTGATTCTGCTAGGACAAGGTGCATATAAATATTCACACAACATTCATTATAAATAAGATACATACATACATATACCCGAAATGTGGCGATAGTTGGGTGAGCGTACGATCGAAAATTAGGCCAGAAAACTTGTCGTATAATTGCACACATAAATCCTTCAGACTTATGCAGTAAGTTCCTGTGTACTCCCTAAAGGAATATGAGAATTAGGATGTTTCTCTCAGACCAAATAACAATGATACATTTTGCCACAGGCGATCGATTCTTGGATTGCATTTTCCCTTCCCTCTTATCCTTGGAGGTGACCCCATGCTATCCTCCAGTGAAATGATAATACAGGTAGCAGCCTGGCGTTGGTGCACTCTCCGGCCGGAATGAAATACGTTAAGCCCGACTAAATGGAAGACTGGATCTGAAGAGAGGCCTGGGGGCGAGGGGCGATGCTTCTCCCCCTGGTTCGAGGGAAGCCGTTGTCAAGTGTCGCACCATAAGAGACGCAACAAAAAATCTGGGCGTAAACTAATTATGTCTGCTTTTTAGGCGCTCATGCAGGCGAGGCGGAGGAGGCACACACGGAGAGGCGTACGGCGGAGGATGGGGGGGACACTCGGAAGATGATATTGAATTTCTAAATGAGATTTGCTTGCTCCAGGAGACCGGGACGAGGACGAGGACTAGAACAGCTCCTGGGATACGGGCATGTTCAACAAGTCCTGGGTGGATATAATTTTCAAGCCCTGCCCTTCTGCCGCCCTCTTGCCCGAGGGCGTCCTGGCACCTCCCCTGGCGCTAATTGCTAGAGGCTGGGGGTGTGTGTCGGTTAACTCGATTTTTGATCAAAGTGGAGCGCCGTCGGTCCGGAGACCTCCTGGATGATTCCTGCTGCTCCGTCCGGACGTATAACACTTATGTAATGCGTAAGAGAACATGTAACTCTCCCACACAGCCAGAAAGAGCGACAAGAGACAAGAGAGGCTGCTGTTAAAGACACAGAAACCACAAAGAGAGCAATCCTGCTCTTAACCCACATATAACAGTTTCGCCCAACGCATTTGCCATAAACGCTCAAGCAAGGACCTCTTGCAGTCCTTTGGTTCGCCAAGCCGAGACCCGAACCGCGGCGCGTATAAGAGTGGAGGACCATAAATCACGACAACATTTGATTAGCGTCAATTCCACGTAACCCCACAATCAATTCCCACTCGCTCCCCCTCTCTCCCCTGCTCACTGCATTCGTTCTCCCTCCTTGACATTTGGCATTTTTTTAACTTGCGCCTGCGTCTGGTAAGACCTCAACATTTCCTTTCTCAGGATTACTGGCGGTTCGGCCACGTCTCGCCTGTGGCCCATGGCGGTTGCATGGATGGAAAATGAGCAAAAATGTTGCCATTTTCAATTGATCGTCTTCCGTTGCCACCATTTTAATCCTTTTGCAAATGAATATCACCACTTTCATGCATAATGCCAATGGCTTAGCACGGAGAAAGGGATTCTCTGGCAGACACCGAGCACGACCCTTTTAAGAGATCCCAATAGACCCCCCACCTGGAAGAGACCGTATAAGTCCCGTAGTTGGAAAGGTTTTTCATTGAAAGCCTTCAAATGATTAGCTTCAGCTCTCAATCGAATTAGTAGATCGAATATTTTCTGCTGATGTGCGTTCTCTTTGAGGAGCAGACGAAGAAGAAGAAGCCCCAGCTGATGCCAGGATTCGAGATATATTTGACTCTCCATAAGCTGCAGCTAGAGCTATCCCAGAATATCGTGCTGCGGTTGCCGGGGGGACGTGGCACGACGACACTCCCTTTCCACGACCCCGGACCCCGAACCTCGGATCCCGTACCCCGGACGGAGCCACACAGCGCGTTCGAGTGGAAATTTGTATTCAAAATGGAGCCCGAAATGAAATTATCGACCACAGACAGATTTCAGACGTGGATTCAATTACAAAACACACTTGGACAGTAGCTCTGTAGTGGTATGGGGGTTATGGAATTGGTCATTGTCTTGAGCCGCACACACATACATATGCATCAATTTCAGTTTTCACTTACATATGTATATGTGTGTGTATGTAGGAGTGTGTGTGTGTGTTATGACATTTGCTTACGAAATGAACAAGCACTTAACGGACAGTCCTAATGTTAATTAGCTATATACACACACACATACACACATACACACCTGTGCCACCCCGCACACCTCTCTTGTGTTTGTGTGTGTGTGTGTGTGGGCTGTGTTTCGGTATGCGTCTCGCAACGTATACGTAATTGCTCTGTATACAATTGTAATTATAGACCACTAATAAGATTCGAACACGAAACGATTTTCAAACTGCCATGAAACGTGGCAACGCAGCAGACTTCTACATCATCCTCGCGCCATCCCACTCGCTCCACTCATCCTCAAAGCTCTGCTCTGCCCTGCCCTGCCCCCAAACCCCCTTCTCCATGACGCGTCGCAGTCCCGTCGTCGCTGCCACATCAACAAGTTAATTTTGCATTTCTGAGGGGGGGAGGTGATGCGTAATAGGTGATGGGGTTGCTGGTGGGGGGGTGCAGCCATTGGCATCTGTGCTGAATAGGGTATTAGGAGAGAGAGAGAGAGAGAGAGAGAGCAGTCGAGAGGAGAGATGAGTACCAGAGTAGCGCTCAAGTGACTATTTAATGCGATTAAAATTGCAAAAGCTTGGCCCGACCCGGCTCCAGGTGGAGACCTCAGGATGGCCGCCAGATGGACTGGAGGGCCCCTATTCTAGACCATGTAGTTACGACATTTGAGCAGTATGCGGGACCAGGTCATCTGGCAATGGCTGTCCTCCAAGGCGCTCATCGATAGTTTTTTACCCAAAAAGTGCCCTGTAAAAACAGTCATAAACTGTAACTGTGGTCTAGTTAAAGGTTGAAGGAGGTGCACACATACATATAGCCGAGGGGGTTTAACTGTAAGCGGGGAATGGATTTCAATTCGAATAATGATTGCTGCTGAACCGGTTACATATCTGCATTGGATGGGAAGCCTTCAATGGATGACCTTGCCTGAGTGTGGCCTGTAGCCTGTAGCTCTGTTCCTATTCCTTCTCTCGTTTGGTCCCTATCTCAGCAGAGATTACGGGATTTGCGCCTTCGTCCCTGTCTCTCTTTCTGGTTCTCCCGGCAAGTCGCATCGAAATGAAAATGGAAATTGACAACTGGCCAACGGGAGCGGCATCCCTGCTGCGAAAGCTGACCGACCAACCGACCGACCACCAAGAAGGAGTGCATTCATATGTGAAATGGAAAAAAATTATAATCCAAATAAGAGAATGTAAACGGAGACGGAGACGGATACGAATACGGAGAGTGCGAGTACGAGCTGCCAGAACCCAGAGCTCAGAGCCTTCTGGGGGAGACCTCAGGAGCGAATGGTGTGGCCAATCGAAATCGATGACGGATGCGCTGGCAGGACAACAAGTCATCGGTCGCCGGGTCCTCTCTGGCCACGTTCACATGTCGCCCATAGATTGGGTTCGCCTCCGTCTGATGGCGATGGCGATGGCAACGACGTCGACGTCGACGTCGACGGCTACTGCTGTAGCCATTTTTGAAAATTTCTTAAAATTCAATAAATATTTATGAGTTGATAATACCAAAGGCACGCGTACTCATACGCACACACAGCTGACATGGACGCTTGGTCGCTGGTTGCTTGGTCGCTCCGTCGCTTGGTCGCTTCGTCGCTTGGTTGAATTAAATGGATAACGGATACGGGCAGGACGCCCTGCGCGGCGCCACACACACAAAATGCAAACCCACTGGGTGCACGGGCATGACGGTTGAGTGGCTATCCGGCTAGATGGTCGTGCATCTCAAAGTGGGCCACGGCACTCCCATGCACTACATTGCAGCTAGTAAATGTGCATAATTCATAGTTATCTGTTTTGTAGCTGGCATTAGCCGGTACTCCCATGAAGGACGGCCACACACACACATATATACGCAGTAATCTAAGGAATACGTTTATTTCAGATGAATCCACAATCACACTTACAGGCAGGCCATATAAAATACCATTGTAATTGGTCAGAGATCATCTCTTATGAGTATCTGCTCTTGAGGCACCTTCAGTTGCTGGAATGTTTCCAAAGACACTTCTGAAGATCCATCCCATCTTCCAGGAACTATGTTTGGCTGAAGCACTCCGCAGACCAGACTCCTTGGGGTCTAGATCATGGGGTTGAGGGGCGTGCAGGGAGACGGCATTAGTATTCAGAACCTGTATATATTTATGCATGTTCCGCCTATGAGTCAGTGTGTTGATTGGGCGTTCTTTGTCAGCTGTTTGTGGGGGGAGGAGCGCTGGAATGGAATTCATCAGAAAGTAATTATTGGAAAAGTTTTGGGTCTGGTATCTGGCTGTGCAGCGGCGGGGCAATGTCCCAACTATGAGAGGAGGGGAGGTCGGTCTACACTACACTTCTTGGCCCCGTTGTAAGCCATCGCATCGACAAACACGTGGAACTCAACGGAAGAGATGAACAAACTTTGGCAAACAACAAGCAGAATCGAAACGCAAACTTATTTATAAAAAAAAAAGCGACGAGCGGGCGAACCGAACCGAGCTTAATGAAATTCTGTGCATATTCCGACAAACGCACGCAATCCCTGCTTTCTCCTGCTTTCTCCTGCTTTCTGCTGCTTTCTCGGTATGTTTTTCTACATAATCTTAGGTTGCGTTCGGTGCGATTGTTCTAGCGTCTGTCTGAGATAGTTCCTTAAGGGGCAGCACGGGCAAACGAGCAGACGGACACGGTGCCGCAGCAACAGCCGCAACCCCAGCCGGAGTCGGAGAGCGCGTGTACGTGATGTACATATTTTCATAAATTCAATAATTCATACGCGAATGTATGTATGTATATACAAACACACACATGCACCTGGCTATGTTGAAGTGTCGATACAAAAACATAATGAAATCTATTGGATATCGATTTGTGTATTTCAAGATCTTTGCATGGCTTCAAGGGACAAAGGATCTACCATTTCTTGCTCTTGGAATACAGGGATATGAGGATGTATTTAAATGGTATACGAGATTGACTTTGGCCACTTTTGGGACTATATGCAGAGCAGTCCTGGCAGCCGAACACGATGCACCGACTTTGTGCGATAGACAATGATGTCGACACTTTCAGTTTTGTAACTCGATTTTCAATACCAAAAAAAAACACCAAAAAAGCAGCAAAAAAAACAACAGTACGGTACACAAAACTTTGCCCTCGCTGCCTCCTCACTTTGTTGATAACTTAATTTCGTTTGGCGCTGTTCACTTGGCTGTTTCACAGGCTAAAAGCATTTCATTGTTGGCCAACAACTCTTTTTTCGTGCTGCTGCTGCTGTTACTGCTGTTGCTCCTGCTCCCGAATGGCAAGTGTGTGGGCGTGGCGACGCAACAAGACCCAAGTGTCGGCATTTTAAACGCACACACATACATACACATGTACATATGTACATCGACTAAAGCTTCCGCTTTTGGGTCGAAGGACACCGCTTTAAAACTGAAGCTATCTGCTGTCCAATGCCATTTGGCCATAAGGTTTATGGGAATGAGATAGAGACTCTCTGGTTTGGTAACCTGTTGTTCCTGTTGTTTTCCTTATCTCTCGTCCTCATGGCGATGGCCCGCCGCTCGTTATGCGTATATGCTCTGCTCGGAGCGCAGCGCATCGTATAATGCCATTGTAGTCGTTTTTAGACACTAATCACTCTCGAATATCAGACCAGAGGCGGCGTCATAATACAAATAATGATGCGTCATAAGGAACAAATTTCTCAATACAATATACGCCGTGGTGTACGGCGTCGCATCGCATCGTATCGCATCGCTCCTGTTGCTGTTGCTCTTCCCGTTCCCGTTCCCGTTTCTCGCTGTTGTCCTTCTTCCTATCTATGAGTATGTATTGTCATAAATCTTTCATTGATTGCAAACGAAGACATCGACACAACGTCAACGCGGCGAGTAGGCGGCATGGTGGGTGGAATCGAATCACCGGGGATTGAGGATTGAGGGTTTTAGTGGCACCGTGTCGTGTGGCAGAAAAGAAATTCTATAAAGCGACCAAGCTGAAATATATGTATATAAATATTTTAGCCATCGTCAGGCAATACGAGGCTCTGTTTCGCTCTGTTGCCCTAAGAATCGGGTACATTAGCTGCCACATCAAGGCATACTCGTATGTGTTTGTAACTCAGGAAGGCGCCTGTCTGTTGTTAGGGCATTCGATATTCATCACGATTTCCATGTGTGGCACGGCCAGTCCCTTTCTGTGCTCGTTTATCTCATTTATTGTGGATTTCATTATGGCTGTGTGGTGGTTGCGTGTCTTTTGCTTCGCTGTGGCTTATTCCGCCATTCGATTTTGAAAATGTAAATCTCTTGTCGTCGTCCTCGTTGTCGATGTCGATGTCGATGCCTTTGGCCATTGGTTTGGGTTTGGGTTTTGGTTTGGGTTTTGGTTTGCGTTTTGGTTTGATGCTGGTATCGGTGTCGGTGTCGGTGTCGATGTCGGCGGCATCGTTTGTCAACATGTCACCAGGGCTGGTTGGTGATTTTGATCTGAATTATTAAGTTGCTTTTAATGCGTTTGTTTTTGGCTTTAGCTTTGACAGCGTTTGCCGTTTCGCCGTTTTGCTTCTTATTGGCAAACTTTTTCCAATGCCACCAATGGCACCGCACCGGTGGAAAGCCAGGTGGAATAGTTGTTCAATTGCCACGGCATTTTCACTCAATTTCTCCGCGAATCTGTTTTATTCCCTGATTCCGAGAAAGAGAGAGAGAGCGGGAAAGGGAGAGCTCTCTGTTGATATGATCTATGGTCACCGTTCGTGTTCCGTGTTCTCCCACATGCACACAAAGTTCATAGGGTAAGAACTCCCATCCCATCCTCATTATAAAGATTTGTTTATCAAGGGTCCATGCCGGGTCCATGTGCTCCTGTCCGTCTGCTTCCGAAGCCCTGGGACTTCATAAATCTACCAAGGCGGACTTTATCAAAACGCCAGGCCGGCAATGGTAACGCCTCTGGCCTCCTGCGCCGCAAGTTGAGCATCAACTACATAAGAAAGTAAATTGAGACACGACGGACACGTGAGTTTGATAGATTGAGGGATACATATACATAGATACATACATACATACTCGCACTCGTACGCACATCATGCTGGGCAGGCGGTGGCGATGGCGATGGCGATGGCAATGGCGATGGTGGCATTCTCAGCGTCCTCTAGCATCCTTGCCGTAACGTACCGTTCCGTCCCGTCCCGTTCCGTGCCTTGGCTTGGCATTGTGCCTGTATGCGTATTTCATTAACGTCGCCTTTGAAAATCCATTCATTTATCAAAAGCAAACTTCAAACACGCACATCTCCGTCGGAGTGTGTGAGAGTATTCCATCCGTTTATCCGTGAAGGCATGTGTGTGTGTACGCCGTAGATACTGCAACAATTTACCAGGGAATAGCTGGCAGAGCAGCATCGTAAAAACGAGGCGGCCAAAAGGATCAATGAAGTATGCCTAAGAATCTGTCATTTATGACACATGACATACTTTATGAGCCTGACAGAGACCCTGGATTGTGGGTCTGCCTCTGGCAGGACCAAGACCAGGACCAGGACCAGGGCCAGGGCCAGGATAATAACAGCAGCGATAATAAAGATAAGCCAAAAGAAACTTGGCCAAAATGCAATTGAAAGTTTTGCTCTTGGCAACTTGACGCCGTCGTCCACAACATAAAATCCGTGTCCTGCGGCTATGCGTGTGCCTATCCTTGTATCTCCGTCGCCGTCTCCATCCTTTCGCTCCTTCCATCCTCTCTCCTCCTCCTATCTGTCTAGGCCAAATTCATGTATGTATTTGTAACTCTTGAAATCTGCTCGTAAATCTCATAGACTTTGCTTTATCGAAGACTTTAGTTGTGGGTGTTGTTGCTGTTGCTCCTGCTCCTGCTTCTCGCCTCTCCACGCCTGCTGCCCATTGTGGCATGTAATCCTTTTCTCCTTATTTCGGCTGCAGGCTCGTAAAGCGCCTGAGAATTTATATTTATGGCTTGCCATGTTATACACACACACACACACTCAGAAATATAGTATGCCTACCGCCTCCTTCACATGTGTATATGTACGAAACCATCTTGACGACATCGACATCCACATTCCATGGGGCCAATTTAATGCGTTAATTTTGTGTAGACGTTCAGTTTTGGCATATGGCACAAAAATATACATTCATATATACATATGTACATATATCCATATTTGGATTCCATTCCCATGATTAAGTATGATTCAGCACAAGTTTGTGGTGGCCAAATGGAAACACTGCGACCCACCCACCCTCAACAGAATAGTCCTGGAGCAGCGGACGGGACGTTCACCTCTGCCAAGAGTTTGAAGATTTTCTGAAATAAATAAAACATCTGTAACAGAATTTTCTTAAATTATGGAATATTCTTACTTTTCTGCTTAGCTCTTTTTATCTAAAGCCTTGCAATATCTTAACTCTTCTCTCACTTGAAAATGTTTTCGATTATTTGCTGTGATTCAGCAGGGCTTTGGCGGCTGCCAATTTGAAGTCCTGCCTTTCATTCTTTCCTGTTTTCTTTCCAGATTACAAAAATGAAATCAATAAAACTTTAACTACTATTCCGATTCCACTATCATTAAGTGGCCTGAATGGAATGAATCACTCTGAAGTTCGTTGGCCTCTCACAGCTCGCTCTGCTCCCTGCTCCCGGCTCCCGGCTGCCTGTTCCCTGCTCCTTGCGGTGCTGGTCAGGTGGGGGGAGTGATTGCGCCCTTTCCTGCCGAACGTCGAGTGTGTAGCCTCCTCACACTGCCTGTGAACCAGGAGGCCTGTCCGGACAGGCCGGAAACCCAAGCCAAAATCCTCCTCTTTGGGCTCGATTCGTATTATGAATTAAGCACAAGGCAGCTCGTCTCGCAATAATTGCAAACTACTGAAGCATTTAATATTTTGAGTGCATTTCCGCGTTGACCAATAAAAAACAAAAAAAAAAGAGGAGGATGAACAGCAACGAAGGGAAACTGGAGGAGGAGGAGGAGCTGCATAAGCTGGAGTTGGAGTTCTGGTAGGGGCAGGACAGGGGCAGGAGCAGGAGCAGTAGGTGGAGCTGAAGGCCAACCCAAATCGAATCGAAGCGCATGGAAATTGAAAGTTAAAGAGGCAGCAAAATCGACCTGGAGGGGTGACTGAGCCGCGGGCGAAACGGTCAGCGGAGAACGAGGAGTGGCAGAGGCAGAGGCAGAGGTCAGTTCTCACTGGCCCCACCGGCCGTAAAGTTAATAAAGAGTCCTGGGGGCGATAAACAATTTGCGTTGCGAAAAGTCGACCGGGGAGGACGAGGACGAGGACGGGCAGCAGAGGGTGGCTGAGCGGGCGCTTAAGGCGTTGTCGGTGCACACGGAACAACGGACTGCGAACTTGAAATTCTAATTGGCATTTTATGCCGTACGGACGGACAGACGGGCGGACAAATGGACGCATTGGTGTGGGTTGTGGGATATGGCATGGATGTGGGACTGGGACTGGGACTGGCACTGGCACTGGGTTGGTAGGAGATGTGACGCGAGGTTGATGTGTTTGAGGTCCATGTCCATGTCCAGGTCCATGGCTAGCTGTTGAACAGGTGTGAAATCGTTGAAGAATTCTCACGAATACATTTAATCCGCTTTCAGATTTTTTGCAGCCTCTCTGTGAGAGCTCTGTGTCTGGCTCCGCTCCGTTCGCTCCGTCCGCTCCGGCCTCCGTCTCTATTTTGTGTGCCTGAGCTTCGAAAGGATCCATGGATAGCAGCAGCGTGGCGGCAGCAGGAGCAGCCTCGACCGCTTTGCATTTTGTGGACGATATCATGTTGGATTAAAAATAGCGACGTCGTCATCGTCGTCATCTCTCCACTGCGACTTCTGCTGGCATCCTTTGTCCTTCATCCGGTAGCCCTGAAAACTAATTTCGTGCACATGTCCTGCAGCCTTTTTTGCAGCAAAGCCCTGGCCTGGCCCGCCGCCCATCCGAGCGCATACAATGAGCGTATCGGGTTACCCACTTAGCGGTCCACCACTTGACCAAATCACCTGGCTTTCGCACTACCGATCTCCCGTCCTCTGCCGCTGGCGGTGCTCCTTTCATGTATCCTCATGTGTTGACCGCAAATGTTACAGCGGCGTGACTTTATTTGATTATGTACACGGTGAAGAGAGGAGAGGCAGAGAGGCAATCCTTGCCGGAGAGCTACGTACGTTGGGTCCAGGCATAGCACGATTGTGGCCCAAATTGAAATTGAAACTCGCTTTTGTGCGCTCATCCTCCTGTAAGGATACCAAATTTGTGAGCAAATTTTGAGCAATTTTAAAAGATTAATTTACACTTTGGGCAATCCTCTCCTCTCCAGTCTTTTCTCACTGGTCCTACACATCGCCCCTGCCCTCCTCGCAGGAGTGTGCACATCCATAATCGCATAATCGTAAAAATTCTGAAAAATGTCAAAAAATGCCGATTAAATCTTCATTTTCCGCCTTGGCGCACCACAGTACCATTACCATTACCAATACCAATACCACGGCTGATGACGAGGGTTGTGGAACGGGTTATCGATCAGGGATGAGCCGCTGCTGACCCGGCGGCACACATACTCGTATTTGGTTACACATCTCTGAGCCCTTGACTGTTGACAGACATGTGACAGCGGCTGATGACGGTGGATGGGAGGCGTCTGAGGGGCGGCTGAGGGGTGGACTGGATCGTACAACCTGATGATTTAATAACTCTCCCAGTAGAACTGATTAGGAATGCCGCAAAAGGAGTGACCGCACCAGAGGGGTTGGCATTGGCGTTTGGTTGGCGCTCTTGTATGTATGTATGCCTCTCGTGCGTTGACAAAAACTAACCACCACCCAAGTGGGACGTTGACGTTGCTTCTGTTCCTGCAGTTCCTGTTCCTGTTGTTCCTGTTGTTCCTCTTGTCGCCGCAGCATATCCCCGTTTTCTCCGGCACCCGTGTTTGTGTGTGATTGATGACAACGCGAATAAGCGATGATTGATGCTTATTTTACACTTTTCGCTACAACACACGGCGACAGATGTTTGCCTGGGAGTGGAGTCGGGTGCAGCGCACCAGCGATGGGTTATATATCGAGGGATTATTATGAGCACACGTTCGAGCGTCTCCAGACAACGCCGACGACGACGACGACGTCGACAGGGACGAGCCACAATCATCAATGTCACCCATCAGCGAGTGTGGGTGAAATCTCTGTCGGTGTAGTAGTAATTGTTTGATTCTGCCCACTCCTGCCGACGCGTCGTATGTGTCATTTCGTGTCTATAGGATGCCTGTTCTTATGGTTTCGGTTATTGGTGTTCGGCAATATATCATCGCCTTGGTGACGGGGCCCAGGCCCAGGCCCACCCACTTCACATCCATGACCAGACTGCACCAGATCTGGACAAGCCACATGACTGACACGGACTTTGCATACCAGCCTCCGCTGCTGCGCATGGTGCTTTAAATAAATCCTATTTGAAATGTATACATACGAAGGTGGCGACTAATTTTAGGCAAGCATTTTCATACATTGTGGAAAATGCATAATACCGAATCGATTAATTAACTTTTGTTTCTCTACTGCTACTGCGATGCCTCCATTTGATAACAGTATCATACTAGACCATTAAATACCTTCACCGTACCTATCACCATAAAGTTTTCAATTTAGAAATACATCCCTAACAGCACCATATCACAGGAGTCTACAGGCAAAGTTTGGTTTCCGTCGCTCCGATAGTCTCTGAAATGTAGGCCCTTATGCAGACGGGCAGACGGACCGACGGACATTAGACATACATAGCTTTATCTTTACAGTTCTGATTAGAAATATTTGTATTAATATATAAAGTTATATGAGAGTAAATTTACAATATATTAAAAAAAAACACACAGCAAATATTTATACAGTTTTTTCCGCACATTGAAATTTGTATAATATTTGAGAAATTTCGTGATCATTAGCAATCGTTTTGAAATCGTTAGAACCTTACAATTTGTGAAACCCGAAGCACGAAACTTTGCGATTTTGAACAGTTAATTTGCCCCTTTTTTTGCGATAACCGTAGCATGACTGTTAAATGGGAAAAGAGCGCAGAAAAAACTATAACATCTCTACTTAAATCTTAACCATATTATGCTGCTTAACACCTATAAATGAAAGGCCTCTGGTAACAAAATGCTTTTGGCACGTCGGACGCGGACACGTGGCAAACTAAGACGGTACTTGCTCTGGATTTGGCGCTGCCTCTTGTCGCGAGCGAACTAAGAAAATTGCCGGCGGCGCCGTACTGGGGCGCGCCGTTGCCTGATTAACCCCATCGACAGTAGGCCAGAGCTGTGGAGTGTTAGGGGATAAGGATAAATATGTAAAGTATGCCTTTCAAAGGATGCCTACCTTTCTGTGTTGGCGACGGAAACGGTCACGATGCACCTGCGCCATCTTGCTGCTGGAGAGGAGTGACCTCTTGCGTCGGTGCCAGACCTGACAGAGGGAAAACCAAGATCAGGTTAGAAAGGGGAAGTGTGTGCGTTTCGGGTCGAATACAACCTGCATGTTAACATCGTAGCGGACGCGCTGCTCGAGAATGGGTCGCCGTGCCACTAGCTGGTGGCACAGCCAAACCATTCCTTGCTCCAGATCGCTGGCGTCGTCCATGTGGCAGATGTGCAAAGGACAACCGCAGGAGCGGGCCAGCTGGTCCAGACCAAAGGAGTGGTCCACGTCGTAGAGTTGGACTCCGTCGCGGTGTCGCTTGGCCACCAGCAGCACAGGCTTTCCGTCCAGAGCCGTGCCCTGGAGGCACTTGCGCAGCAGCGCGAACGTATCCTCCAATTCCTCCATGCTCGAACTGAGATCGAAGCAGTAGATCAGTGCATGACTGGCCGCGTAGTAGTGCTTCCATAGGCGCTGCATTTCCGTATTCCCGCCGACCTCGGTGAGCTGCAGTTGCACAGCCGCCGACTCCATGCGGTA
Source organism: Drosophila azteca (assembly GCA_005876895.1). NCBI lineage: Eukaryota > Metazoa > Arthropoda > Insecta > Diptera > Drosophilidae > Drosophila > Drosophila azteca. The sequence continues at coordinate 3,142,247 of VCKU01000014.1, read as the reverse complement.
GCATCGTACTCCGTTGGTGGGATCCAGATCGTCGCCGTCGCGCTCTTGACCACTCACTCGGTGGCCCAGTTCCGTCTTGCCACTGCCCGCGGGTCCCAGCAGCAGCACCTGGAATTCCTCTGGCGGCGGCAAGGACTTAAAACAGCAGCAGGTGGAGTACGAGTAGTGGCGCAGCTTGGCGCACAGCACACCCATCTAGGACATGGCCATACCGACCATCAGCTCTGGTTTTTATTATTGTTTTCACTGTTTCAAATAAGCTTTTGCTCCGATTTCACTTTGGTTAATGCGGACTTATGTTTCTGTTTATTTACATGATGCAGGCGGCGGCCAGCTGATTGTGCCACATAGAGTCGCCATGGGCAACGTAAGCCAATGCAATGTTTTGGTCGTCGTTCTACTGTTCTTCGCCATGGAGACCCCATCAACCAGGGGTGGAATGGATACGTAAGGGACTCCCAGACAAGCGATTGCATACCCGCTAAATTTTTTTCTTTCGTTGGTTCAAATGGTGGTGGTTCTCTGTTAGCTGGAATCTCTGTTATCCTCCCTGTTACTTTCGCTGGTAGCCTTTCGAGAATGCCCCTGCTAGGCAGCGTAACAGTTCGAAATGGAAGCAAAGAGCTTTCGGCGATATCTCTCTCCAGTGACACACGCCAGATGGCGTTCTTGTCCCAATCCTGAGCTACTGGTATGTCCCATGTCCCAGTGTCTATGTTTTTTCGATGCAGTTCAGTCGGGACTTAAGTGAACCCGTTGTAATTCTCCAGGATGTTCCCTATATAAAAATTGTTCGAGTATATTTCAATTAGGGCTTGTAATTCCTTGCAGGCCTTCAACAGTACTTACAATTATTGATTCGGTTTAATTTCCTGATTGCCCCAGCGTTCCAAATGCCAGGACACAGCCTGTCGTTGCCAGCTCTAGTGCACACACATAATGCATATTTGATGAGGCACTGGCAGTGGCAGTAGCAGTGGCAGAAGCAGTGGCAGAAGCAGTGGCAATGGCAGTGGTCGTTGCGGCTTTGTGGCTACTATGCTCTGGTGGGGAGCAGAGCCAAAGCTCTTGATACATTTTCGCTAATCGCTCTTCTCTCTGGCCGTATTTGCCCAGGCCTAAGCCCTGAATGGAAGCCCCTTTGTGTTATTCCACTGCATTATGATGTGCCCATAAAGGTAACGGGTAAACTCTGTGTCGCTGCCCCCAGCCGCCAGCAACAAATTGAAAAGTAAGCAAGTTAAACGTTCGCCGAACTTTCGGTGCAAGTGGAGAGAGTACGAGTACGAGCACGGGCCCCACTCGTCTGTAGCCCAAGGCCAGTCGCCAGCAATCCTTTTTTGCTGCTTTTGCGCCTCCTCCGGATTTGTATCCTACCTATATGAATATCAAGTTGCTGGGCTTATAGCCACCAACTGACATTAGTTTTGCATGACTTCCTCGTCGTCGTCCCTTTCAGTGTACGCATTAATGCGGAACAAAGCGGTGCGAAATGTGACAACACGAACTTAGGGTGGGGCACACCTCTGGTGTTACTCCGGGATAAGGAGCAAGTCAGAGCATGTAAGAAAGAGCAGCAGGAGCAATACCTACAACAGCGGCAGCATGGCTATGTAAATATAGAACCGCTTGAGCGGCTCTTGATTGCATGCAGATGCTATTTGAAAAGGCACCCACGTGTGGGGATAGGATCCGCAGTTTTACTTGCCAAGATTTCTAACTGCTTGGAAGCTATGTACCTATGGCCTTGGTCCCAGCAACACTACCTCTGCAGGATCATCTTCTTCGTTTCCGCTTTTTTCCAGTGTATCTTCGGTGTCGTCCTCGATGTACAGCTGATTGTGGAGCATCATCTGTTGGTGAGACGCCCGCTGGGCTTTGGCATTGGTGACGACCATTGGCGCCGCCCATCGATCAGTTCTCCACTTACGGGGCCACTTAAAGAATAAATTAGGGATAAAAACAAGCTCTCACCCACGGATTTCCGCACGGGTGCATCAAACAAGGAGCCGACTTCCACGACTCGCCAGAGCACCGGACAGCCCCGACACCGAAGTCCTGACCATTATGGCGTGGTGATCGCGCACTGCTGCTTCAAACGCGTGGATCTTGTAGAACATAGTAGAACATAGCTCTAAGCATGTTATTTGTATAATATAACCCAATCCCTATTCGCGAGCAGGTCTTCTTCTCGGCGACGTTCAGATATTTCATATCTATTACATTGCGAAAACATTTGAAAACCTCTGTCATTCGATAATACTTTGAAAAAAAAAACCAAACACATTTAACCCATTCAAAGCCACTGTATCCAAGCAGGTGTTGGTGATTGTGATATATATTGCATTCATTATTTTTTTTTATGTAAAGAGAGGAAAGGTGCATCTACCAATGTAATTTAAATAGGACAGTTTTTAGGATTTACCTACAAAATACTTACCTTCACAACATATATTTTATGGTGATGCAATAAACGAAAATGAGAAAATTTTTTATACAGGACACCAGCCTTTTTGCAATAAAAATAATTTATTTTTTCTATCAACTTCTATGGGTCCCAAGGCAAACATATTAAAAATTTCATCATAATCGGAGGAGCCGCTTAGGAACGGATCCCAATGGGTTAATCGCGCCCACCAATGTATGTATCAATTTTGAACACTTTATACCCTATTTACATTTAGGCGCATCATTGGATTTTTCCGTTAAATGGAACATGTGACAATGATGCCCATAAGAGCCCTGTAGATAGAGGAAGACAATGATGCGGGCGCATCATTCGCAAGTGTTACCGTATTCTTACAATTATTTTTGTAAAATACTGAAATTATTCGGTGTTTCGACGCGGTATCGGGGTATTTTCGTCGGATCAAACAATAAATTCAATTTAAAGTTGAGCGGCCAAGCCATTCCTGAACATTTCAATTAAAATAAGTCTAATTGAAAGCAACAAAATGTTAAAAAAAAAATGACTCGCAGGGTCTTTTGGAACGCGCTGATTCCAACTTTAAAAGTGACACTTGAAAATTAAAGTAAGCAACAATAGCGGACAAAACGATGCGGTAATGATGCGGCCTTAGTGTAAACGCCTCGCATAATTTTTCCACACCTTCGACAATGATGCGGTAGTGTAAAAAGGCTATTACAACATTTGCTACATATTAATGTAGTTATCGACAGAGACAGCTGGCCTTTGTCGATAAAATACTGGAAAAGACTAGAAAATGTTAGAAAAAACTCAAAAATACTATAAAGTACTATCCCTGGCTCTGATTAGCGATGACCGAAGCGACTGCCTCTAAAAATTGTTCTGATCCGATTCTGGAAATTCTAGCCCGCGCAAGCGTCCCGGCCTGGCTTGGAGCAGAATGCAGCTTAAAACACGATGGAAATGTGTTATTGTTGGATTGGTGTCGAACACAGTTCTTCTAAAGAAATTATAAATGGTAAGAAGCACATAATAGTAAGAATAGTAGAATTGAAGAACAATGTTATACGTGAGCGGCAGCGTAGCTTTCAATCATTTGTCCCTTATGAGTAACCATAGCAAGGATACATATTATAGTTATATTATAGAACTTCTCGTTTCATATCAGTATCTGGTGCATCAACTCTGGCATATGGCATGGGTGGGTTTTGGAGTCTGTGTTTTCTAAAGCTCAAGTCAAATATATTCAGAACCCAACACCATTTCCAACGGCACCACCAACTCCGACTCCAGCTCAAATTCCATGCCCATGCCCATACCCATACCTATGCACATTCCAAGGTAAATGAAGCGACACGCCGTAATCGTTTATCCTCTGAATGGCCAGCTACCGCTTTGCAGCTTTGGATTACGCTCTGGCTAAGGTTCTGGCCCCTGCGTTGGCTTTATTCGATTATTTGTGCGCAGCAGCATCATTTCGTTTGCTTTCCGGTTGTTTTCCTTTATCCTCGGTGCCCGGCTCCGTATCCGCTACCTCCACCGCCACCGCCACCTACAACGCCACCACCACCACCACCACTGCCGTCCCCGTCTTCGCTAAGGCTGGTCTTTGAGTACGACTACGAGAATGCCACATGGCGACGTCATATTTCCTTCCACTTCTGCACCGTTTTTTTCCCTTTCTCGGCCTGCCGTTCTTGTCAAGTCGTTCACCGTGGAAAAGTTTAGCGGGCTTAGTGCCGGGCACGCCAGCTTGCGCAGGATTTCATTTCCGGCATGTTGCGGTTGCGTTAAGTAACGGAGATTGCATCGCTAATGATGCAATTGTGTTTGGCGGAAATGAAAGCGGTTTTGTGTGACGACTTCTCAGTCCAGTCAGAAGCCAACGTACACCTTAAAAATCCCACCCATAACCCATTCCCTAGTACTCAAGCCTCAATGGCACCTCTCATCTCGCATATATGTATGTAGTTTCGAGCAGAGTTTGTCTCGGTCTCTCAGTTTCAGTTTTAGTCATGGTCTTCCATCAAAAACCAATGAAGTTGAAGCAAATTGAGTGCAGATGAAGCTATGTGCCCGCTAATTGCATATACAGTCTTCAGTTAGAGCAAAGGCTGAAGCTCCCGAACGGAAGTGGCTGTCGAGTGGCAGCAGCAGCCGTTCCCGGGGCGGGGCTCTTCGAACAACCTGCTGTAATGAGCTCTGCTCCGCGTAATTGTTTAATTGGATAAGAAAAATTGTCATGGATGCTTGACACACTTTGCAAAGTGTACACTGTGCACTGATTGCTGGAAGTAGCAACGATATCAGAACGAAATTTGTCCGAATCTCAGCAAACTTTTGACCCTTAGACTTTGTTTGTTTCCAGATATTACTTTTACTCAGTCTGGAAAATCTCAAACCTCTCGCATCAAAATTTATGTCTCTCCAAGTCGGTTTACAATTTTAACTACCAATGAGGTAAGATTCAGTTCGGGTTAAAACTTCTTTGAATATTAAATAATTAGTTTGTTACTCTTTATCCCTAAGCTCCACAAATAGTATCCCAAGCCAGAATATTGTGCTGAAATGTGATGGCAGGTGAGTAACGTGATGTGACAACGCAGTCGCGGCTTACGCTAACGTACCCCACGTACGACAGAAGCAGCGAGGGAACGCAACGAATTAATTTCGGTAATACACTGGATCACTTGCGTTCCGGAGCGCCTGTACGCCTGCACTCTATGCCGGAGGCCCCGGTGGCCAGCGGCCGCACGGGAAAGGGAACAGAAACTGTGACCGAGACAGAGACCGTGTATACCGAATTTTTCGTGGATCCCACGGAAATCATAAAATCTCACTCGTCATTACAGATACGAGATCAATCTCTCGGCCATAAAGTAAGTCAAATCTCCAAAGTACGTTTTTCTCGTTTTTACTCTATTGCTGATTTCTCTTGTGTCTTGAAGACTACCCGCCACAAAATCAATAGCACCTGTCTTGACTCTAACGGCATCATTACCAGTCGCATTGAGGAGACGATCACAGTTTGCACTGCGCCGCGGGATGGGCCACAGGCCATCGGACGGCTCATAAACTTCCCCGCAGAGGATCGGTCAATGTCATCGTTTGATAACACGACCAGTTTCTCGGACAAGTTGCAACAGAACAGGTCGAGAGATAACTTAGAAACCGACCACCGAAGATCCCGATCCCAAAGCCCAGCTAGCAGGCGCACTAAGATTCAAGAAGATCTTAGTTCCCCGACACGCCGCCGAAGTTTGTCCCAAGACTCAAGTCCCAAATGGCAGAAGATATCGCAGCACTCGCTGGATATAATCGATAATTCTGCTCCTAATTTTTACGGCAGGTTGCCCAGAGGAGAAGTTTCGCCTTCCTCGAGATGTCTAAATGGCAACGCCTGCCCCAAGTCACTGTCTCGAAAATTTGCAAAAGAATTCGTCCCATTTCGCACTGAAGCCGGGTCGATGAAACAGAGCGACGACTATGTCAATAGCGACGATTCTGTCAATCGCCCAGTCCCAATAACTGATGATGTAACCATTCCGTCGTTTGGAGGAGCGACGGTTTCCTCTCGCCGGAATGTGCCATTACCCAGCGAAGAAATACACGAAGTGTCGGATCCGAAGTTAAGAAAAAACAGCACCGGTCGTGGAACTGCATCAACTCGGAGACAAAATCAAAACGATGAATCTGACCCAACATTTAAGAGAACCGGTCCTGGAACTGCATACAGACAGAGGAAAACCTTGCCGTCAAGTACTCGGAAACGATCGATGCCTTCAGATAATATATGCAATGAATCCTTCTGTCCTTATGTCAACTATTCAGGTGGTGTACGTTCAAATATTCAGAGGCAATCCATGCCTTCTCAAAACATACACGAAGAATCGCAACCAACATTTGATACTACCGGTCGTAGAACTGCATACAGTCGAAGGGAATCTATGCCGTCTCAATACATAAACGATGAATTAGATCCAACATTTGAGAGTACCGGTCCTGGAACTGCATACAGTCAGAGGCAATTCATCGCTGCAGCAAGCTTATGGAATGAATCGGAACATACTTTCAAATGTTTTAGTCCTGCAACTGCACACAGACAGACGAAAGCCTTGCCTTCAAGTACTCGGAGACAATCGATGCCTTCAGATAATATATGCAATGAATCCTCCTGTCCTTATGTCAACTATTCAGGTGGTGTACCTACAAATGTTCAGCGGCAAAGTATGCCTTCTCAAAACATAAACGATGAATCAGCACCCACATTTGAGAGTACCGGTCCTGGAACTGCATCAGCTCAGAGGCAATCTATGCCTTCGCAAAACGTAAACGATGAGTCGGAACCAACATTTGAGACTGCCGGTCCTGGAACTGCATACAGTCAAAGGGAATCCATGCCGTCTCAATACATAAACGATGAATCAGCCCCCACATTTGAGAGTACCGGTCCTGGAACTGCATCAGCTCAAAAGCTATTTATGCCTTCGCAAAACGTAAACGATGAGTCGGAACCAACATTTGAGAATACCGATCTAAGAACTGCATACAGTCAGAGGCAGTCCATGGCTGCAGAAAACCCTTGGCATGAATCGGAACCCACTTTAGACAGTTCTAGTCCTAGAACTGCACACAGACAGGGGAAAGCCTTGCCTTCAAGTACTCGGAGACAATCGATGCCTTCAGATAATAAATGCAATGAGTCCTGTCCTAATGTTAACTATTCGGGTGGTGTACCTTCAAATGTTCAGCGGCAATCCATTCCTTCTCAATACATAAATGATGAAACTGCAGCCACCTTTGAGACTAACGGTCCTGGAACTGAATACTGGGAGAGTTCATATATGGGTATAGCAGCTCTTACAAGATGCATGCCTTGTCAAAACATAAACAATATACCGGATCTGACATTCGAGAGTACCGGTCGTGAATACAGTCAAAACCAATACTTGCCTGTTGAGGAAATCAGAATTCAGAGAAAATCCATGCCTTCAGCAAACATGTGGAATGAATCGGAACATACCTCCCCTGGACCTGTTAAAAATCGGTGGCAATGCTTGTGTTTAACTGAAGATGTTTCAAGAACGCGGGACAAAACCAGTCCCAACGAATCTCTTGCCTCTGAATTGGAACAAAGTACAACTGATGAACCAGAACACTTATACGACTGTCAGAACATCTGTGATGAGTCTGTCCTACCGACTGCCACTAGAACCCGTGGCACTGCAACCAACGACTTCGTGGATCATGCAATAATCTTCGAAAATGAAAATTGCGAAAGGAATGATTATATAGGAATGGACGACGAGTGGGTGCCAGAATATGATGCAGTGAGAGGCGTCATAAGACGAAGAACTTCCAGAGGTCAACAGGTGTCGATCCCATTGCCAAATATCTCGGCGCGACGATATGCAACTGGCGAACGCCTAGCCGAGGAGACCAAACTCTCGTTCGGTGATGTTTCTGGAGCTGCTAGAATCACCGATAGACCGATGAAAACCATTCCATACTATTGTTACGACAGTTTCGATAAGTCCGAACCTTCCGGGGCGAGCGAATCATTTTTGAATGAAGAGACTCGGCCGTCATTCGTTGCAATGCGTAGCTCTTCCAGGAGGTCGACCACTATGTCGCTGGCATCGCGTAACATATTTGACGAGTCTGAACCGTCCAGAGTGAAGGAATCATACCAGAATGATGGTGGCAGACGGCCAACCGCTACGCTAAGAGATACTCTCTTGGGTGAAACAAGTGACTGGACTTATAGACAATGCTTGCCTGTTAATGAAAGTCGGAGGGAAACACGACAGCCTTTGCGGGAACCAGGAAAATTTATGATGGCTGCGAAACCTACAGGAAATAATGGACTTGAAGGATATGAGCGCATCGAGGATAAGACCACGCCCTCGTGCGGTGAAAATTCTAAGAGTGGAAGAGGACCGCTCAGTTACATGCCCACACAGGATGTCTCTGGAGTCACGCCAATGTCAAATTGTGCTGCCCTGATCAAAGAGTGCATGGAAAACCTACGCAGCCAGGTATCCCCAATGAGCAATGAGTGGCTGGAAAATAAAACGATCCCACCTTTGCCACTTGTGTCGGAACAACTTCAGTCCACGGCCTACAGACCGACTGAGTTTCTTGGTAGACCGATGCAACAGCGTAGCCCAGATATGTCTTACCCCACTTGGATGCTGGGTAATATAACCGCGCCAAAGCATCTCACCGATACCTATGGAAATCAATCGTATATGTGTGAGGGAAAGCAAGGGCAGTCACAGAGTCACCCTTGGACCGACGGGATGGCCCACTCGAGAACCGATCAACTGAAAGATGTCAGCATGTCAACTTTCAACAACCCTTCTGTTACGCCGCAACACATGTTGCAAATGCCCAAAACGTGCTTAGACATAGCCACCGAGACGCCAATTCAGCGCAGATGTCAGTCGCTAGAGCACACACCGTCGGAGAATGACAGCGAATCGGACTTCTTCACATGTAGCAGCTGTACGGACTTAGGACAAGATGACATAGGCGATACACCCTGTGGAAAGATAGTGCAAAGCGTAACCAAAACGTCCACAAATATACCGAATGTACCCTGCGTTTGTCCCACAGGAGATTCCTTCACCGGTTATAGTTCCTCCAAGCAGGAGTGCAAAGACGACGACTGGCGTGCAGGATCGATCACCTACCAGCAGTCTCAAAGCGGAGATTCAGCCGCTTCTGCCACACCAAGCCACGATTGTTTTCCGTCGTCTGAGTCCCAGTTCACGTCAGAGTTAAAATTCCATCCATTCAATGAGGACGTGCTTGCCGGCAATGGGGGAACGCATGCACCTCACCACAAGGAAGATGCCGGACCCCACCACAACGGCTATAAATCCAAGCAGGAGACGCAGCGCAATAATGACTACCGGTCGCCCAGATCGCCCATTTCCAATTTTTCACATTCTAGCGCCAATCGGCCGCCCTGCTGGGTATATCCCTCACCGATTCGGATGATCTTTGATGGATTGGTTCGACTTGGAGAATCAGTTTGAAAAACTTATTTTAACAATAAATTTTAGACAGTTCTTAGACACCAGTTTTGAGAACACCTTGATCCCTTGTGCAATCCAACCATACCACGAAATTTATTATGGGTTAGGATCGTTTTATATAGTTAATCAGCATCTGCAATGTATGTACATATGTAATGCTCTCAATCCTGGAGCTTCACGTTCCGTTGGAAGGATGGCTCTAAAACATGAGCCAGGCTATCAATGTTGAATTTACTAAATTTGTATGCACACATTGAATACTGAAGGTAGAATAAAACTAAACTATAATATATATCGCATTATTATCTCTTTGGTCACTCTTTTACAAGAGACAATTAAAGAGTATTGGAGTAAATTGGATTTTTGGTGAAAGTGGATGCGTCAGCTTTGCAACTTTGAATCGGAGGTCAGCACTGGGAAATTGTGTAATTTTGTCGTAAATTCTTAAAATATTACATTAAAAATAGCATTGACATTGATGCGTGACACCTAATTTAAATTTGAATTTCTATCATGTTGTTGATTGGTTTCTTTATTGAATAATCTTTTTTCCCTCTTTTTCTCTTCGCGCCAGTTATCCCAGTTTCGTGCATCTCGCATCAGATTCCAGACCCTCCATCGTGTCTCCTTGAATGGTAAGGAATAACCTGGAATGGAATAATAATTTAATCACTCATATTTTAAGATTCCAATACAATAATTAAAACTATGTTTAATTATAGAAAAATTATCTTTGATTGTTGCACAGTTGTCACATACCCAAGCAGGTACTGGTGTAGGGTAGAAGGGACCGTGTTCATTTTGATTTTAATTTCTCTTTTCCATCAGCTCGAAGAGAATTAAGAGAAAGTGGGAGAGAGAGAGAGGGCGGCAGCATAGCACGTGGCAGCCACTTAAAAGTTGAAAATTACAATTTACAATTTTAGCCCCCGTAGACTCGTTTACCCACACACACACACCGGCACACTTCCATAATATCTAAATAAAGTACACACATACATATGTACATGTGTAGTTTTTTTAAACCCTTTTTTGTACCCTGTACTCGAAGAATACCAGGGGATATACTGTGTTCCTGCTATCGAGTCCTGCCTCTCCACCTATGTGAACATCTATAGGACACCGATTTCAGGCAAGTCAAGGAGAGATCCTTTTGAGGACCGTGTCTCCCTCAGGACACCTGGAATATGTACTAACAGATTATTAGTTCGTTCGTATAAAGAGTAGTAGTACACATCCGGGTATCGTGTAGTCGCAATACTCGACGTTTGGATTCATTCCTGTTTATTTTTAGTTTTTGCCTTCAAGTGGCAGTTAAAATGGCAGCCTCAGCCTCAATTACTGGCATCCTGGTCGCTTTAGCCAGCATCCTGCATCCCACATCCAGCATGGGCAGCAGATCCGCCATGGCAGCAGCGACCTGCTGCATTTGGAAAGTTGACGCTGTGTTGATGCTGTGAGCGATTTATTGTTTTTGTGTGTAGAGCGTAAAATAGAACAAATTTGCCAGCCGGAATCCCAACCCCAGCGCCAGTCCCGCCCACTCGCACTCGCACTTGCACTCTGCCACAGCATCCCACCCGCCCCATGGAGGGAGGAGTTCCTGCAAGTGTGGCCGCATACTGTTAGGCTGAAATTGCGCGGCTTCCGCTGTTCCTGGTCGCTGGTCGTGTTCCCTGGGCTCTGTTGGCAGTGGCAGTGGCCTCGCCTAGCCTCGGCAAGACAGAGACCCGCAGGCCTGCAGACCAGCATCGGGCGCGGGGCGGCTCAGTTTGGGCAGTTAATTGTAATTCTGCAAAAATGCTGTCAAAGTTATGTGAGTGGCGGGCCGGGGGGCGTTTGTAACCAGCAGCAGCTGTTAGCACTCGATCGAGCCCAGACCCGCATTCGAGTGCCGTGCGACTTGTTCCAAAATTGCATTTTAAAGCCACTAGCCAGGGCCAGGCCAGGGCCAGGGCCCCAACGGATCCAATCACAGTCACCTGGCGTAAATTGTTAGCAGATTGCCACACCTCTGCTCTGATGCCCGTGGAGAATGGAGTGGAGTGTCAAATAGCTGCCACAGGCTCCACAATGACTGGGCATTTCGATGAATATGTTAATTCCATTGGCTGATGGCCGATATGTGTGACGATGTGTTGTGACGTGGAGTGGCTATGAAAAGAAAACAGGAGAACAAAAATTGTATGAGCAACTGCGGGACATCGTATAAAAAATATTCAATAAATATTTCCAAACACCAAATGTAGGTCTAAAGTGATATATGTAGATGTAGATATGTATGCAGCTGGTATTCTCCTGGCACCCAATGCACTTTAAGGATTTAACCTCTCCCTTAGTTCGACGTTTAAATTCATGTTGTTTGGAATAAATAATTAAAATAATGTTGAATCTATTATTCCCAATTATTTTCAATTGGTTTTGTGTGGTGGGTGGGTTGGGTTGGTGGCAGAGGATAATACATAATATATTTAATAATATGCAATCACTTCATTTGGACATGGGAGTAGTGTTGCCCTAATGCCCTGACCATACTCGAATTCAGGGCTGAATCCTGAGCCTGAATCGAGGGCCATGTTGCGCCGCAACTATGTACATATGTCTGCCTCATTCCATATGCTAGCCACCCTTCAGTTCGGCTCCAGTAAATCTATCCGGAGGGGCATGGCACTTCAGACACGGACACATGGTGAAATTCTATCTGGCTCCTCCTCTGTTTTTTGTGCTCATCAAATCGAGCGCCAAGTCCATTGTTGGAGCAGGAGAAAGAGAAGAGGAGAGGATGAATGGAATGGAATAGACAGAGCAGAGGTAGGAATCTTAGGACCTTCCACATCTATTTCTGGGTCAATCACAAGACACGCACCCACACACACAGAGAGAGAGAGAGAGGGGCATGGAGTCGTTGTCTAGGCTGCATGTTGTCCATGAAATGATTGAATGGAGAAAATACACAAATCCAGTTAGCGAATGTGACAGTGGGTGTGGGTGTGGGAGTGGGTGGTGGGTGTCGGTCTGCAGCGACATCTACACATCATAGCGTATGAAATGACAGGGAAAAATTGCTGAAAATATATTTGAATGAATTGAATGCAAACACATGGACACATACCACTACCCATACCAAGAAATTCCTCGCATCTGTATGCCAGCTAGCAAACGTCTTTCCTGCCGCCTGTCACCGCTGTTCAAACACGTGATCGATCTGTAAGGGGGGGTGGGGGGGTCTCGGTATTAGGACTGGTACTGGTACTGGTACAGGGAATGGGAATTGAACCAGAAGTCGCCTGCTCAGGTGTCTTTCGGAGCAAGTTTTCGTGGCAAAGTTTGCTCAGCACAAACATCAAATGTTGCGCGTCTCTCTCCCTCCGTCTCCCTGCCTCTGTCACAGTCTCTGCTCTCTCTTTACGTACACCTACTGCTGCCTTAGTCTATTCTTTCCCCAATCCTTTTGGTTGCTGCTTATGGTTGCATTTCTTTTAGTCGTTCCTTACCCTGTACTATGTAGCTTTCCATTCGGAGATGTGAAACATATGATTATCATCAGAAATATTTTTAGTATTATTACAGATTGGTGGAGCTCTAAATGCTTTCACAGCTATATGGCTTTATCGAGATGTGGAATCGAAGGACTATATCCATATCTATGCCTACGATTGTGGCTATATAAAGCTAGTCGAAGATCGCATTAATGGGATCTGCAAGGGTATGCCTGGGTCCTTTATCTATGGGTAAAGCGACTTACATACATATATAGACTTGAAGTAGGTTTTTCTATTCTAGTGAGTGGAAGTGAAACCAGCCTGAAAAAAGGAAGAAAAGCGTAAGCGCGAGCCACGGTTGTGTTGCAGTACCTACCTGCACAACACTCCGAGCTCAGAAGTGGTGAAGCGGCTACTGGGCCCGAAAACAATACGGGAATCCAACTGGGAAAAGACAGACGCCGTTTATCCCTAGGCCAAAGGGAGAACGGAAGGCACAGCAGGTAAGCGCCAGTTTTCCGTTTCTCTTTCCTAGTGATATTGGCGCCACTTGCTTTTAGTGCAGATTTGAGCCGAAATTGGCCAGGCACAACGCGAGTGGTGTAGATAAACGACTGCAGCACAGCTGGCAGGGCGTTGCCCCATCGAGGGAAGTGCTGCAAAGCGATCGCAGCGCTCAACAGCTGTTTTTGTAGGGGGCGCTGCGAAGCAACCGGAGCTGCCAGATCGGCGGGAAAGGATCGGCCCAGAGATAAGCGATAAGCAGGAACGTCCGCGCGATGTCCTCTCCTCCGGCGTTGCGGAGCCCCAAGAGGAGCATGCAAGCCCTAATTAAAGGGCCATAGCACAGGTTGCGAGAGCGGGCCTGAAGGCCGAAGTGCCTGCACTAAAAGCCCGGAAGTGGCGTTTGCGAACCCGAAGGAGAGGGCGTTCCCGCAATTGGTGAGGATTGGCAGGTGGGCCATTGAGATCACGAAGCTTATGGCGGCCCCAAGGATTCGGGATAGGTGTGTTTGGTTTTAGAGCGGTTAGAGTCCCTCACTCTGGCTTCGGCTGTAATGACACATCATAAAAAAATAGAGGGTATACCAAGTTTCGGATCCCGAATTTCTTTTTCTAACTTTTTGTTGTTATATTTTGTGTTGCTGTTGCTTTTGCTTTTGCTGTTGGTGTACTTGCGCCGCTTTCATGTTTTCTGTTGGCTTGTTTGTCCGCCTGCCATTTTGTTTGTCTGTTTGAGTTGCTGTTAGAATTATTTTTTCCACTAACGCAAAGCCGCGCCACACACACACACACACACACACATGGTAGGACATAGGTGTATATGTATGTATGTGGCACTCGTCCTGCCAAGTTCTTCTTTGCGAATACATATGAAAGGCAAACAAACAAGCATAGATTTAATGCAGCTCTTTTTCTTGCTCTCATCTCTCTGCTGTTCCTTCTCGGATAAGTTTTGGCTGGAGAAGGAATAGGAGGAGGCTGTCCTGGCTGTCCTGTCCTGTCCTGTCTCAAGTCGTATCGTTGTTCCTCTGTCTCTGAATGTGTCTCTCCGCGTGTGTGTATGTTTGTGTGTGCGCCGTGGTCCAGGATGCTTCGTTAACTTGGCAAATTCCCAAGTCTGTCCATTTATTACCCCAAGCTACACATTTCCAGATGTGTGCTATGGTGCTATATCAATCCATATCCCATATAAGACCACATCATATCACTGCTGTCACTTTTTTCATCGATTTCTGATTCGATCCATCTGATAGATCCTATATATGTATTTATCAAGTTCTGTTTCAGATTAAACTCTGAATAGCATTGGGGACTCCACCGCCGCCTTACAGTAGTTGCATTCAATCGCCGACCCCTGTTTTCAGTTGCATTGAATTGCATTGAGTTGCACCCTCGACGACCTACAACGTCATCCAAGTCCCTCCACCAGATAAAGCTAGAGATGTAATGAAGGAAAAGTTAAACTCAGGCTTAAATCAAAGTTCCCGTTCCGTCAAAGTCGCTCTCTCTCTGTCGAGCCTCCGTCCTCATCGAGGACACCGCGCATCCAGGCGGCCCTCTTAAAGTTCACTTGTCACTCACTCACCACTCACCACACCCCATCCCACCCACCACCACCACCAGTTCCAGTTTCAGTTCCAGTCCCAGTCACATAACCGTCCTCGTCATTCTCGTCGTCCTTGTCGTCCTTGCCGCCATTCTGCCTCGCTTTGCTTTGCTTTGCTTCACTTCGGTCCTGATTTAGTCGGCTCAGGTGAATGATATAAACTTAATTGCGGAAATTGGGTTAAAAAAGGAGGGGGAAAAACTTTGACACATGTGCGGGTTAAACAAATTGATGTGCGACCAAGAACGAGTCTATGTGTGTGTGTGTGGATATGTGTGCGTGTGTGCAATGCCGTTCATTGACTTGACTTTCCTTTGCCCATTGTACTATGGTCCGAAAATGCAATTTATATGGTTATAAAAGCTGGCAGTTTTAATTGCATTATGGAGTATGGAACGTATTATGAAATACATCCACTGAATTTTTTAAAATTAATTTGTTTGATTTTTAATTTTGTTTCAGTGAACAGCAGTTTTCATGGGTTATTGTCTGAAGTAAAGAAAAAAAAAAAGATGGAATGCAAATGTAACGAAATTTCCTTAAGATTCTAATGCTAACATTCCAGTATTACTAAAAAAGTACAATTTTCTCAATTCGGAAGACTAGAAATATCTCTAAGACGGGTTCGAAAGAGGTGACGTGGAGCACTGCTATTTCCAAGAATGCAGCTGTAAGCGATAAGCATCAAAAGGCGAGTCTATATAGCCAGAGACAGAGCGGGAGGGGAGATGGAGAGGGAGAGACATTCGTATTGAACTGTATGGAAAAATCTAGTATTTTTATAGGTATATAGGTATAGGTATTCTTATACATAAACATTTCAGATGCACTTTTAACATCGGAGTACCGAAAAGTACCGATTGGCTGTATTTATGGATAGAGTTTTACTAGCTTTACAAGTTGTTCAGGACTCAGGATATCTAAGGATATTCGCGTATTCTGTTATCATTCATTTAAAGCCTTTTTTTCAATTGATATTGACTTTTTGACCATAGTGTGAAGAATACTCGTAAAAATGGAAGCAAGGCGAAAGTTTTTCGCACACGTCGTAACCGTCGAGAAGCCCCATCTCCGCCGCGCCGTCGGACAGCCCCCCCAACGCCCCGTACCCGGCTTAGCCCCTTTGAGCCAGGACCCTGGACCCGGAGCCGGAGCCGGGCCCCCGCTTGTGCCGTTATAATGCAATTTTATTTCATTTCATTGAAGCCAAGTTTCGCCAGCAAATTCTTTTACTTAACTTCTTCCTTCACTTGGCCCAATGTTCTCGGTGCGTACGATTCTACTCATACGATATCCACCCACGCCCGGCCTCTCACCTCTCACCTCTGCAGCAGTCTGGCAGGGACAAATTTTCCATTGCCTTAGCCCCAGGTCCCCGTCACCCCGTCACCCCGGCAAGAGCCCGGCCAGCACCCTTCCGCAGGGAACCCCTAAGACGATATATGCAAATCTTTGATGTAAGTAATAACTTCCTTCCCGCATGAGAAGGAGAAAAATGGAATAAAAAAAGCATACATATGTACGTACATCTGTAGGTACATACATACATATGTATATATTGTATGTGTGTACGTATTCGTATGCAGAATGGCAGCGAGTGAAAGATGGAACTTTGCGATTGCCAAGCACAATATGAGCGTGTGAATATTGCTTTTAGCATTGCAAAAGTTCCGGCACGGCACTGATTTGCTGAATTTGGCCAACGTTGGCGTTGCCGTTAGTCTTGGCGGGTGGGAACGTACCAGATGAATCAGCCAATGCATTAATCGCTCGCTTATGGCATCCGACTCTCCGGAACATCAAAAGCCAATTCATTTTTTGGCTTAAGCTACTCATGCATCGATCAGACGACTTTCCACATCTAATTTCCAGCATTTCCTTGAAGATTGCAGGACTGTGACTAAGCCACAGCCACAGCCATAGCCATAGTCATAGCCAGTGTCCTGATCCCAATATAGGTTGGTATTTTTGTCCTAGTTCCTTTGCATTTTCGCTCTGGCCCGTTACCTACAGTGGGAAAATGCAAAACTTGTCGAACATTGCGGTTTCTCAAGGGGCCGAACCTCCCCCCCCCACCCCCCCAACCCAAGCAAAAGGAAAAAATAAAAGGAGAATTACTGCAATTTTGTAAGTTTTCCACGTGTGCTTTAGCCGTGTATGCATGTGTGTCTGTGTGTGTGTGTGTGTTTGTCTTGCCACACTCTTGAAACATTCATAAAGTTGATTTACGCTCAAGTAAACCCGAAAAGTGCAAAATGATTTCATCTGATGATGATTTGGCTTTGCGAATTGCATGCTCCATTGCGTCACATGCGATTCCTGCAGCTGTGTGTGTGTGTGTGTGCTACAGAACTACATACGACATACGTATATATGTACATATGTACAAAATATGGCTTTCAATTATGTGCTATTACAAGTAAATCCATCAATTGTACACTTTATGTAAGTGGGACAAGCAAAGCTGAAGGCAATTTCATTTAACAAACCGAAATCCCATTTATTTGCGAGCAAACACAGTAAACACTCTACACGTGAACCAGCCACACTAAATAATGCATTCCCTATGATCATTCTGCTGTAGATCTCTGGCAAAGTCCTGTCTGACATGGTATCCCAAGGGACTGACGTTTAGCTCAGAAAGAACTACAAAGGAAAATGCCTGCCTGTGTCCAGGTCTTCTGCGATATCCCTCCGAGATCCAGAGCTGATTACAGCAGCCCCACCTAATATTTTATGACACGGTAGCGGCAAGGCGGGACGCGGACTCCGAGCTGCGGTCTGCGGCCCGCGGCCACAGGCAGCTGTCAACAAAGTGCATCCGAGTGAATGCATTCGAGCGTGTCGGTCAATTGCTACTTGAGCGATTCGACTGCGGTTTTTTATGCTTTCCGGCAAATTGCGATAGATCGAAGTTTGCGGAGAGCCATCTAAAGTGCCAAAGAGGTCGCTGCCTGTGGCAGAGGCCGTGGCAGTGGCAGTGTCAGTGTGAAGCGACAGGCCTAATCCCTTCCCAAATCTACCTCGCATTACGGACTGTTAATGGCAGGGGGCGGACTTGGGCTTGGGCTTGGTACTGGTACTGGGCATCCTCAGGAGAGTGACGTGTGGGTGGGTGGCTGTGGGTGATGTGGCCTCGTTGATTAGCAGCCAGAACCACCGCAAAGGGGTGGGAGACACAACAGACAAGCCAGAGATCGATGGATTAGGAACTGGAAAATGAAACCGATTTAATAATCTCAAAATGCAGTGAATATATAAAGTAAATTGGCCCAATTAATGGTTAAATTATTCGGTATCAATGTGTGGCCAAAAGGTTTCCACACTTTGCCCTTAGAAATAGGGCAGTGGGCGGGGTAGACAGTACACTGGAAACACAGAGCAGAGCCCAAACTTTCAATGGATGAAAAAAGGTTCCATAGTGGACGACAAACGCCGGCGGAGTGGGGTGGTGTGTGTTGTTATGATGAAATTATGATGATGATGATGATCCTGGTGCTGATGATGATGATGATGGTGACGGTGATGGGCAAATATTTAACGTCAGTAATTAGCGCCCTGGCAGAGCGCTTGAAACTACTACGTAATGCGATAATGCCAGCAGCAACATCTACGAGTATTATGTGCAAAAATTCATAATGCCGTTAAGCATGGTGGTGGTGGTACGAGGGGGGGTTAGTGGGTTGGGGTGCAACAAAAGGATGCCAGAATGAAACAAAAAGAACGCTGTTCGAGGCTCTCTCGTTCTCCCCACTCGGTAGGTCTCTTTCTCAGTCCGTCCCTCTTACTCTTCTTGGATATCTCTCGTTGCCCCATACTTATGTACATATATCCTCCTCTCCTTCATACACATATTTGGTGCCATTCTTTACGTTGTTATTTTTGATGCCCTTATAATTAAATTATTTTCCGCAAATTTTCGCACAGTTGCTGTCTCTCCCACACTCCCACACACACACACACACACACACACACATACACACAACTGTAGCAGACACAAACACACGTATGCCCCAGATAAGTTATCATTAACATACCCCCAGCGTCTCCCATCCTCCTGCCCTGCCCTGCCCTGCCCTGCCACTCGGCAGTCCCTTAGTTCTTCTCCCTTTCGGCAGATAATGAGAATTTAAATCGCAATAAAGCTTCGGAAAAGGCTGGCACTGGCACTGGCACTGGCAGTGAAAGTAACAAGCTAATATAAATGTTCAGATGAATCAGAAGGAGCGAAATCCTTGGGCAGAGAGAGGCTATAGAGGCTGGAAATATGGATTCCCAAAGAGAGAGCCTGGCCGGAATGGTGCTGGATTAGTGCGACGATGTCTAGTGAATAGTTGGGAAGAGCCTGGGGTGACGTCTGAGCCTTTGTTGGTTCGAAGGTCTGGAGAGGTCCTGGCAAGCTACGGTAGAGGAAGTCTGGGGGCCTAGGGATCGGGAAGTCGCGAAGTCTGGATGTCTGGTTCACAGACAGTGAAAGTGCCCGCCGCTGTCTGACTCCGATTATCCATGTGTGTGTGTCTGCATCTACATATATGAATGGAATTATTAGAATTTGTGTGAGTACCATGACTGTTTCTGTATCTGTGTGAACGTGTGTGTGCCTTTATACATGCATTAATACTATTTAGACTCGGATTCAGAGTCCCAGTCACAGTCACATCCAGCGATAGCTGCTATCCCTATTAAAAGGATTATGAGCCCCTGGAAGTCATTTGATGTTCCCGAAAAGAGTTACCGTTTTGCAAAACATATATTATATATATTCCTGTTCGAATCAATGGGCGAATCCATATAGCCAAATCTGTCCCCTTCCGAGCCCACAGGATAGGGTGAATTGCAGGTGAAATCATTTGTTGGAATCGCCCGGACAGTGACGAAACGCATGTAGACTTTCGCTCAGCAAGAGACGGAGCCGTAGACGTGGAGACACGGGGATACGGAGACTGTGGAGCAGACAGACAGACACACATACTCGTAAGTGATTATTAGCATTAGCAGCGCATTATGGGCATTAAAAGAACACGCACGCATGCACGCACGCACACACTCATGCACCCAACCAGACAACCACCCATCCACTCATCCACCCACACACATCCTGCAGTCAGCTCGTTTCCCGCTCCCCTCATCCTGAAACTATTTCAGTCGCAGCTCTCAATCTCTCATCCTCTGTGCCTTGACACGTGTCCGTCTTTTGCGTTTCAGGTATTGGCTTTGCGGTTGGCATTTGGCATTTGCCACCCACCACGCTCTCCCCCAACACCCCCTTTGTTATTGGGTGGGGCATTGGGGGCAAGTGTTTGCAACGACAATGCTATGTTTGGGGTCGCAATCCAAAGCAAAACCGAAACCAAATCCGAACCTGAGCCTGAGCCAGAGCCTGAGCCTGACTCGGTATGGGAATCCGGATCAAGTAGCAATTAGAGCAACACAGTCGCATTTGCGGCTGCCGATAGTTCGCTTTCTGGTTTCGATATGCTGCATGTAGTAGCGAGACCTGCGACTCTGCAAAAAGGAGACTTATTTGGTGAATGAATCTCTGGAATTTGATACAAGCCTCCCAAAAGGCAATGTCTCCTATCATGGGATTGTCTGGCAGAGAGCCTCCAGCTTGGGCCTTGCCTTTGATGGGACTGTACTGCGTTTATTGACTGGATCTCCTAATTGAGATCCATTCCTGGATGCAACAGCCGAACAGCTGCCAGATATTAGCCATTCCTCAAGCCCCCCACCGTTTAGTGTCCCGTCCCTCTCCCTGTCACCCCTGTCTCCCCGTTCTACTGGCTCTCTACTGCCCCTCTCTTGATGCACTTTCCCATCCGCTGATTTCGTCACGCGCAACCGGAAATTACTTTTCGTTTTTTTCTACGCTGGTTTTCATTTTGTCTCCTTTCTTTTTTTTTTTTTTTTGCACAGTTTGTAGTAGTTCACACTTGGCAGATGCGACTACTTCAGCAGGGGGCGATATCCTTTCCACCAGAGCAGCTGGCTGCTGGCTGCATCTACTCCTCTATCCTCCATCTTCCATCCTCCATCAGTGCACCGCCTTCTGTTGGGCGGGTGGGGTTGCTGCTCGCTTCTTTCTTTCTCCTTTCTTTCTTTTTTATCAATAACAAAAGGATGCCTTATTAGAGTGTTCCTTTATTTGAATGCCACATTTCACGCCATGTGCGTGGGGAGGGGCAGGGTGAGAGGGTGAGAGGGCAGGTTGCGGGTGCTGGAATTTCTATTGTAAAAGTTGGTCTTTTTCTGCTAGTTCACCGAGCTCCAAGCTCCAAGCCTCCTATTGTCAGCCATTGTGGGGTCCATTGTTTTAGCAAAGGCTTTGTCAGGGATTACGTCTCCACCTTCAGTCACAGTCGCTTCTTCAGTCACTTCTTCTCTCCATCGCAAGATTCTCTATCTCCTCCGATCGTTCCCCTCGTTAATGCAGTCCCATCCAGTTCCACCCCCCAAATACTCCCCATTGTTATCGCATTAAAATTGCTGTGGCATCATTAACCAAAAAAGTATTGGCTGGAATTGGCCTTAAATGAGGATAGAACAGGCCCCATAAAACTGTTTCTTTGACTGGAAGTACGTATTACCATCATGGCTCCCCCTCCCCCCCTATGTGAAGCCAATGAAAGTCTGCCACTTGTGATCTGATTTCATCATTGAGTGGCTACGTGTCCACTTTAAACGCCAAATTAAACAGAATAAACAGGCCAAGAACTACATAGAGCGAAAGAGAGAGAGAGAGAGAGAGAGACAGGAGCGTACGGAGGAGCAACAGACGTCTGGGTTCCCCATCTTATAGCCCACACAAAAAGCCGGCTAAGAAGATGAGACTGACACTGAGACTGAGACCGAGACCGAGGGGGACTTCAACTAATTGAAATTGCGCGCCAATTTTGTGGCTGAAACCGCCAGCCGCCTTCCCAGCTACCAGCTACCAGCTATCAGCATCCATACCTCAACGCCACCCACGTGGACATGCGCAGGGATCCCGAAGGCAGAGCCGAAGCTGGTAAACCGAGCACGCAGACGAGGCCGAGCCACAGCCGAGCCGGACTTCGTGCGTTCTAGTGGGTCGAGTCGGGTCGCTACTGCGTCTGGCTGCGGTTCGTATTCGTGTTCGTGTTCGCTGTGTGTGTTCGCTGTGTGTGTTCGCTGTGTGTGTGTGTGTGCGTCTTAAATTTGCCAAACCAAACATCAGCGAATGCAGTCCGTGTCGGTCTCTGCAGCGCCTCGCAACGTTCACGGGCGCCAGTCACCGTAACCGTTACCGTTACCGTTACAAAATACCGTTACCGTTAGCGTTAGTCAAGCAGTAGCTCAGTGCAGTTCAGCAGTGCGTATCGTCGTCTATCGCCTCCTCCGGTTGACCCAATGAAGAGCCGCGTCGTGTGATTCCGCCAATACAATACGTTACGTTACGATACGATACGAAACGGTTCGCTCTGCCGCTTGAATATTTCTTGGCGCGTCTTTCTGCATTCGATTTGAATCTTGTTTGTTTGTTGTTCTTTTTTTTTCTGTTTGTTGGTTGTAATTTTGGTTTCCTGCTCTCAAATGAAATCAACAAATACCAGTACCAGTATCCTGCAGCTGGCCCTGTGTGTGTACGAGTGTTTCAGTGTGTGAACTTCAGGTGTCGGTTGCGGTCACCATTGATGAATGGCAAACAAATTGAATGGCACTGCCACCCCCCGGTAAATAATACGCGGCCACTTTAAAGGCCTCTCCGCCCGAATAGGCGCTTCCAGCAACACACACACACAAACCAAACACCGAATTCTAAAATCCAAAACCCAAAACCAAACCGAAAGCTGACTAGCCGAAAGCCGAAAGCCGTTCCAGAGTGCAGAGGTCTGTGCGTATTGCTCACTCGATTTTGAGGTAGGTAGAATCCGCCAATTGGCTTTTGGGGAGCATTTCATATTCTGTAGCTCTAGCTGAAGCGAGCGAGTGAGCCAGGGGCTGGCGCACGAGCGACAGCGGGCATATGTATGTATAATGTTTAACTACTTATAGGTAACCGATGTACCTGCTATGCGCAATCGCAACAACTCGTAACAACAATGCATAATCATAATTGATACTCATAGAATGCTGTATAGAATACAGTAGTACTATCTACCGGATGCAGAAATAGGATCTGAATATTGTATGCCTACTTTACACATCTCTCACTCACCCTCTCTCTCTCTCTCTCTATCTAAATCTGCCTCGTCTAGTGGCGATCCTTTGCGGAGGCTTGAAACCGCTCAAAAGAAACAGTCGCGCCATTATATTATGTATATGTAAATATGTAGATGTAGATGTAGAAATGTAGAGAAGACAGATATGCTATGGGAGGATATGCACCCATATATCAATATCTGTTCCTGATCAAAGTGAACATAGGACTACTATATGGCTGCTATATGGCTGCTATATGGTTCGTGTGGCAGTGCCAATTATTCACAGCGCCCTTTTGATTTATAGTTTCTAGCTGTGTGCACACACAGTACACTGTGTGCGCAGCTCTTTTTCTGCCATCCCCGGGGTGGCATTAGTCGGGATCAATTGGATATTTTGTCCCTGGCAGCGTAATCGTATCGAGAATTTGTTTGCCAAACGCTGGCACCCAGGGGTCTAATTCGATTTGGTCAACTGCTGCTAATAAGGTCGGAATGCGAAATGGCCGTGTGTTTTTGTGTGGGGCGGGGGGAGGGGGGCTAAAATAATTTGCATTTTACATGACATGAGAATTATTGGGTCCCACCTGCCCTCCGGTCGGTCGGTTAGTCGGTCGGTCGGTCGGCCAGGAGCTGCTGGGCTCCGTTTCATCATCGATGGATGTCGAATGTCGTTAATAATGGGCCAGAACTACTGGCCAAACGGCACGGGCCAAAGGCAAAAACATTCCATAATAATTAAATTAAAATCTGTTTATTTTTGCACTTAAGCCGCACAAAAATAATAATCGTAATAAATAGCAACAATAATGGTTGTAATACTGGCATTCATTCAGCTCGCTCATTCGCATGAAATTTCTATATTAAATATTATTCATAATTAAAACAAACAACTGACGACCCGTCCGTCCTGGTGATAGCCCCCACCCCCGCCCATCGTCATTCCCCTCCTCCCATTTGCAGGCAGCTTCGGAAATGTGTGTATTAATTAAAACAAAACATAAATGTAGTACACTGGACGATGTTCGTACTCGAACTATTCGTACTACACATAAATTCTTATGCGAATCAACACGAGTGTTGCGGCCAGGGACAAGGCACAAGATTGGTTTCCCATCTGAAATGGAAATGCTGCTGATCCTGTGCCAGCTGCTGCGAGCACATGTTGCCACTTCGAAGTACATCTCTCTCTCTCTCTATCTCTCTCTGCTGTCCTCGTTCTAATATCTAAATTAATTGGAGAGACTTCGAGGAGATTGGACTGAACTGGACTGGACTGTCTGTCTGCATAATGAAAATTAAATATTTATGGTCTGTATTGGGTCCCAGGCTGGGCCATCCTCGGCAAGAGGTAATCCAATCATATCCAAGCACATGAGGCTGATGCTGATTATGGCTGCTGGCATATTATATGCTATAAAGTATATGCTGGTATAGTAAAGATTGTATCTCTGCTGATACATTCCCATAGCCGGAGAGATGCAGACTTCCCTCTGGAATCACTCCATCATAGATCCGATAGATCCCAAGTAGACTGAAACTCTACTGTCAATGGATGCATTTGGTCTGCTTTAAGTTCTTCCAATGCTCTGGACTTTAAGGCTGCGACCCCGACTTCGACCCCGACTTCGACCCCGACTGCTGATGTGGCTCCTCCTGCGGCTGCTTCCTACTTGCAGCAACTGTTATTTCTAGTGTTTATGTTGCTGCTGCCCGATTATGGTGTTTCGGATCAACCAATGCCCAGCAGGTCGATGGGAGGGGAGGGTGGGCTTGCAAATCCTTTCGTTCGAATGTAACTACACTTTCGTTGCAGGACATCTTGGACTTCTCTGGTGTTCAGGTGCAATGGCACTCTGGCCGCTTCCGGCTTGTCTTGTCATCCATTTGTAAACAGTTTGCTCCTGCAAATGTTTCTGTTGCTTCATGGAAGATGTTCTCTGGACCCAGCCCCGGGCCCTCTAATGGACCCGGACATAAGCGGAGCGGCATAATTGGAGCTCAGCCCTTGGCCACAATCTCCATTTTTACTCGTGCTCAAATTGCAAAATTTACATTCAGGCATCGATGGATGGCAAATAGCATTAGGCACGGCCTGGCCGGAGGGTAACGGGATACTCTGCGCCAGGGAGGTGGTTCGCCCCTAACTGAAGGTCTGTCTGTCTGTCCCAGTTATTGACTCTAATGCTGGATTAATTTCCGATGAGTTTTCCGAGTGCTTGTTCCCCGCTTCCCAGTCTCAGTCCCAGTTGGACGGCGATCCATTACATTGAAAACGGACGAGTTTAATCCAATAAATGGTCTGCACATCCTGCTGCTGTCTTCTGGAAATGCAATCAATTCGCCTGGAGGTTAATCGGTTGTCCATAATTAGGTCTAACGGTCCCATTTGAGAAACTCTCATGGAACTGGCTTGGTACTGGAAGGGTCTGGACTGGACTGGCTGGGATTCTCAAACGAAAACCGATTAAAAAACGATCATGCATATGCTAGATGGAGTAGCATTCCCTGCAAAAGAGAAAGTGGAAAGTGGATGCCATGGGGGACACTTTCCGGACTTCTTCCCGGCATTAACCGTGTCACGTTCAACGCGGCGGGGGACTCGAGGCGCTCGTTTGATAACTCAATTGCACAGGCCCGACGCCTCTAATTGAATTTCATATTAATTAACTAATTTCAGCACTGACTGACTTCACTTTTAATTAGCTGGGCTCCCAGTGCTCCCCTCCCGCCACCCTACGCCACTCCCTCTATATCTATATATCAACATCTTTATCCATGTCTATGCGACGCTAATTTCATTTGACTCTGGGCAACATTTGAGGATTCCCCGCCATCTGTCGGCCAGGTATTGGCTTGGTGTGGTGTGGTGTGGTGTCCTGTCCACCAGCCAGTCAGCCAGCCAGGCAGCCAGCCAGCTAGGAGGAGCTCCTGTTGGCGACTCTCAGTCAGGTAGCAGGTAGCGTCCACTACGTTGACTTCACGTAAATACACGTGCCATCGCCTCGCTGGCCACTAAGGAATACTCGTAATATCCCCCACACTCACACTCACCCTCACACTCGCATGTCGAGAAACATGGAGAAACACTCACGAATACTCGTACGTATACGTAATGTATATGTATGTGTGTACATCGATGTGCAACGTGTTTTTCCGGCTTAATACCTTTCTGAACTGAATGCGAATGGAAATATAGGTAAAGGAACGATTCCAGATAGGTACGAGTGTATCCTCGTCCATACATACATACGAAAGAGCGACCAAACCTCATGGCTCCTAGCATCTGTGAGTATATGTCTGTGTGTGTGTGTTGCAGGTGAGCACGCGCCGCTTTACGTTACGGTCGTGACGACCACACACAGACAGTTGCCAGAGTAACAAGAAGCAGTTAGAAGGGGCGAGATGCTCCGCTAACATTTGGCCAACAACAAAAAAAAAAAAGGAGGGAACGAATTTTCGAACATTTTCTTTTCTTTTTCACGTGCAGCTTCAGGGAGGCGGCAGGGAGGCAGGCAAAGAGGCGGGCGACCACCAAAATGAAGACTCGCCAAACAGCAACTGAAACAGCAACAGCCCTCTGGCTCTCAAAGAGATTTCCCCAACGGTTAAATGATTGACCGACTGAATGACTGACTGAATGACTCTCGAACATTGGCATTATTGACGCGAAAGGGAATCGAAACTCTCCAGCGAAGGTTGGCATGATCGATTGACCATGGATAGGCGGGGTTCTTTGTGGGGGGGGGGTAACTAACCCGATCAAATGGTAAAGCCCTAACCTGACCTGACCTAACCTTTCCGTTCCGTTCCGTTCCGTTCCCCCCTTTGCCTGGTGGAATACGCTTGGCAATTATTCTCTCCATAAAAATATCCGTGCATGTTTATAGTGGTTTTCTTCGATAATAGTTTTTATATATTTTCATAGAATTCGCTATCTCTGTCTCTCTTGTTTATCTGCGCCTCGCTTTGCCCACACATTTTTGCACCGCTTCGTTTTCTTTTCTGTGTTCGGTGTTCTGTATTTTTTCTCTGTTTGCACAACTTCTGCTCCATCTCCATGGGCGGCTCATCTGTGTCAATGCCTTTTGCTCTGCCTCTCACCCTCTCCCCCTCTCCCTCTCCCTCTCCTTCTCTCTCTCTCTCTCTCTATCTTTCTCTTTGCCTGTTCTTGTGTTTTCCTTTCACTTCTTCGCTTATTTTGTTTCGCTTGCGCTTTGTGCAGAAATTGTTGTTTGTTTTCTGTTTTCCGCTGCTGCCGCTGCTCTTCAGTGTGTCAGTCACACACACACACACACACACAGCCAATCGTATATGTGATTGTTGTATTGATGTATTGGTGGCAAGCGGCATTCGGTTTCTGTTTTAAGTTCCTAATATTTGATGGGGTATACGTTAGACCCAGAAAACGATTGATTTATTGTAGAAAATATGACACATATATCACCACCACCAAAGTCCTTCAAGTCCTTGAACCTACTACAAGACCCAGGTCCTACTAGGCCATATGTAGAATGTTCTTATCGTTTCAGGCAGAAAGATTGAGCAGTGATATGAGGCAGATACTACTTTCATTCGTGCTCTCCTTAAGTGCCACTAAGTCCCCCCCTGTGATCCTATCTTTTAAGCCAACTGAGTAGAACACACATACCTGTACATGCTTTACTTTCCATAGAAAACTCGAATCAAATTCAATCTAAAAAGCCATAGCATACTTTTTAGGGCATATGGCAATCGGCTTTTGTGTTTCCCCATGAATACTCCTCGTATTTCCCGCTATTCTGGTTGCTGCTTCGGGTAAAATCGCGTGCCAGAAATCGCTAAAAACTGCCACTGTGTGTTGTTTTTGTTGGCTATTTCCGTTTGCGTTTATGTTTTACTTAAATTCCCCTTAACCGGCCTCAACATCCGACCGGGTCTCTCCGGGTCTCCGGCCCATAGCCCCCACCCAGCTCCACACCACCATCCACCCCCACATTCCCCTCTGAGTCCCTCCGCGTTCGGTGGCCAAATTTACGCATTGAGAATTTTTACGCTGTTGCTTTTATTTTGTTTTTTTTTGTTGTTTGCCTACTTTTCTCTCTCCATTCGTTTTGCCTTCCATTCCATTTTTTTGCTGTTGATTATTTTTGTATTTACACTATCACGTAACAGAGCAAATAAAGTCGTAAAACGCCGTCTCACCCCACTCACCGCTCTCCAGGTAAACCTCCTTGTCCGCTAGGCGATACGTAGTCCAGTAGTCCGTAACCCCCGTAACCCGTAACCCCATCTATTTAGCTTTAGCATCCGCTTTAGTTCCGCTCCCAGCATCACAAAGTGTGTGTTCAATGAATTTGATTTTGTTGAGCCGGACACGAACAACGGCAGGGGGGTGTTGAACGTGGGGTTGAACATGGGGGGGTGGGGAAATCAATTCAAGTTCAATTATAATAACGAGAAGAGCAGATCACTTGGAACGGAAAGTCCTGAAGGGGACTTATACGTAGACATAAACGTACTTTGCATCAATCTAGATGTAGATTTGACATTGTTGGTTGGACCCGAGGAGCAAGCACTTACAGCCTCTGTTTAGCGAATTAATCAGTGTTTTAATCCCAATTCACCGAAAACTTCAATGCAGTATTTAACATTTAATTGGTTGAACGTTTTCCTCTCCAGCAGCTCTCCTGCAGTTTCCGCTCCTTGCGAGCCGCTTTATGGTATCCTCTTGAAGGATATATAAGTGGTAAGGCGGCGGCGGATCGGAGATGATGGGGAACGGCTGTCATCCAAGTGGTTTCTCATTAAGCGCCGATGCATAAATCAAAGAGCCGCCAAATAAACACACAAAACCCGAATGCCGGGAAGGAGAGCCAAAGTTCGTGAATTAATGTTGGGATGGTAGTCGCAAAAAACAAAAAGAGAAAGGAGAGAAAGTGGAAAAGCCAACTGTAAAATAACAGTCGAACCAGGGAAAACTTTTGCGGCTTTTCCTGATGTTGGAAATTCATTAAAAAAAGAAGAAAGCATATAAATTATATTAGCACGCCTGTCATTAGCTTCCTGTCACAGGACCAAAGAGTCCCGAAACTCAAATTCAACAGAAATAACCCACAAAATCCAGCGGTACACAGTCCCTCATCTAATCCATCCAGAATCCCGTACATCAACCGAATAATCCACCCAACAACTGGCCATCGAACTGTGCAACAACTCAACAACCATTCACTTCACCAACAACAACAACTCACCACACAACAACTCACCAACACAGACACGGACATGGACACCAACCCCCGAAAAGTCGCACGGATAAATATATTTTGTTGAGGATTAATTAAAAAGAGCCAATTGGCTGCAGTGGAAATATTGATGCCAAAGCATTAAGATGATTATTTTTAGTTTATTCGATAAATCCGATAAAATGAGGCCAGCTGGGGGCAGTGGGGGGTGTGGGGCGGTGGTGAGCCTTTGGAGCGCCTTAAGCCGCCTGCAAAAGCAGTGCCGAGGGCACCGAAGCTGAGCAGCAATCAAGTCTGCTTAGGCCTTTGTAAGTCAGCTTAGCCACAAAATATGTGTGCGCTGCGAGATGCTTGACCCCTCACACACACACACACACACACACACACACACACACACATACAGAGCGTCGTAAGCAAATCTGACCAAAGTCCCACCTCAAAGACAAGCGAAATGACCTAAAAATTCATCAGGGACTTCCCTCGAAGCTTGGGGGCCTTTCCCCCACAAGCCCTTCCCCCCACCTCATAGTAGTTAACTAGGATTTTGATGATAATGATGATGATGATGGGGTTGATGAGGTTGGGGTTTGGGGTTGGGGTTGGGGTTGGGCTGAGCCTGCCTCCGATTTCATTATCATTAGCATTAGCCAAAAGCCAGAGGCTAGGGGTAGGGGTAGGGGTAGCGGCAATAGGCTGCCTAAAGGCTTTACCAAGGCGACAATACTCGAACCGACTGACTAAGCAAAAATTGGTAACAGCTCATTATTGATTTCGGGTTGCGAATCAAAATGGGGCAGCTCTATTCCGTGTCGGGGGCTCAGGGGTCGGAGGTCGGCTTAAGCGTTGGGCGTTGAAGCGACAATAAAGAGTCGATTTACGGTGGTGTGAAAGTAGGTTAGAGCACCAAACAGAGAGCACACTATCCGTAGTATTAGAATTAGAACAAAAATATATTGCGGGTAATACGGGAAAAGCTATTGATAAGAAAGAGAGAGGAAAGGACTTCCACATGGAAAGAGTTTTGAGGGGTTCTGAGAGAGAAAAGAAACCAAGTAAACAGTTCCAGTCGAGATCTTAGAATATCTTCGAATATTCCAAACTAAAGTTCTGTGATCAGTGAAAAGATACAAGAAGAAGAAAAGTCCATCGTAGATCAGAGAAATGTGAGTCCTTTGTAGTTAGACTTCATGGCCAAAAGGACTTCAGGGCAGCTAACAATACCTGAAAGAGAAGACTTCAAAGAGTAGGTAACGAGGAATTTCCTCTCTCTCTGCTAGAGGTGAAGGGTAGCACAGCGGACAGAACTGAAGTCCTTCGAGAATGCAAGGTCAAAGTGCTACAGGCAGGCTAAGGCAGTCTAAGGCCGGTAGAAAGTAGAGCGAAGGGATGGGATGGGTTGGGAATGTGTAAGAATGCTCGCTGGACACAACTGTCCAGTGTCCAGTGTCACCACAAGGCTATTAACAACAGTTTGCGCAAATGACACTGCAATAAAGTATAGCGCTGGAGAAGGAAAAACATTAGGCAGGCAGACGCAACAGCCACACAGGGATAGGGATATGCTCTATAGGATATGGGAGACAGGATATAGGGGGCCACCCATTCTCCGCATCTCCTACCATCGCCTAGCATCTCTCTCTGCCGCTCCACTGCCCTGCCTCTCTCCTTGACTGGTCGCTGGTCAGGGAATGTCTTATGCACAGATTTATTATGTGGCCATAAATAAATTAAAACACCAACACTGCTGCACACACACACACACACACACACACACACGCATTGAGATGGCGACCAAAAATGTCTGCCAAGGGGCCGCCACCCCAACTCGGAGGTCGGACGTGAACGTGGGGATGTGGAGAGGTGGAGAGGGCAGGGAAAAACGAGGGGAATGCTCCAGCGATTTATATGATAAGGGTTAAAGGGTCCGATGAAAGGAGTACGTCATTCCCCGGGCCTCTAACGCTTATTAAAATGCATAGAAAATTGTAAACGATCTAATTAGTGGAATATTTTCACCATAATTAAGCATAAGAGAGAGAGAAAGAGAAAGTATTTTTACTTATAAAGCATCCAAGAGAATGAGATACACTATGAATGCTACAGCAGGTCCTGCTACAGCAGGTCCTGTCCTGTCCTGTCCTGTCGGAGGAGAGTGTGCGAATCAAGTGGAAATGTGAGAGGAAAACCTTAAACAATGGGAAAACCACACCATACGAAAGGAATTTCAAATTAAATTCCCTTCCTTTGTAAGGTCGGAGGTTAGGTCGGGTATTTCTTCAGAATTGCTGCTGAATTGAGGTATCTCTGAATGCATATGCCACATATATGTATATTTAGTTTTGCTTTGCTGTGTTTGGTTGAAACCAAAGTTGGGAAATCTGATTTACAACCATATTTCAATTTGGAAACTCTTCAAATTAAAGCATTTTATTTAATTAACAAATATATGCTAATAATGCTATTAAAAAAAAACTAAAGATAAACCATACCAAACATAAATAACAGATTAGGGTCCCCTGCAATTATAACTATAGCTTAAAACCCTGAAAGGTTCATGCTGGGCATAGTTTGACCAAATAAGGGTAATCTCAAGAGAGGTCCCCCATCCCGAAAAGGAGTTTGTGCAGGATCATTACCCCATTGCATATTCTGCGATGTATGTGTAACGAAGGTAGGTCAATAGGTTTTAGCCCAGATCGGTAAGGTGGCCGGATTCTAGCAGATATCTACATTTGGATTGTTTGCTGGATTAGTTAAAAGTGAAAAGATGCTTCATTCTGGAAACAGAAGCTTCATCTGGGGCTCTAGGGATGGCTTCTTTCATACCCAAATAAAGGCAATGGGGCATTGCATCTACATCTACATCTAGTACGGAGTGGGTTCAGAACATTATTGCTTTAGAAAGCTGAGACGTTCTCGTTTGCAATTTCAATTGTCAGTGGATCCGCCTATAGCTATAACCCGTATAGCTCTTCCAACTATGCATATATGTATATCCTGTCCATATCTGTTTGCGGTCTTTTACCAGGAGCTTTAATGTGAAATTTCAGCTGAATTTTTTCTGTTTTCTGTTCAACAGCACCCGAACGAACAGAGTCTCCGGTAACAGTAATTGCTCAAGATTCGTAAACTTAATTAAATCCTGTTTGGTTTTCCTCGTACTGTGCGGGGGCGGTGATGTGGCTGGGGGTGGGGGTGGCGGATGGGCGATGGGATGCTTGCTTGCTGTGTGGGCGTGTGGGTGGAGCAGATTAGCCAGCGATATCGACCAGGCAGGCAGGCAGCCATCCGGTTGCGAAATCCGTTCCTGACTGACAGGGGCTATCAGTGCGTTTCGATCGGGTCGTCCACGAGAAGGACCACGCCGAGGACGACAGAGTGAGCGCTGGCATGAGCCGGGCAAGGACCCATGTCATGCCAGCTGACTACGGCAGCAGCGACAACAACAACAACAACAGCAACAACAAAAAAAGTGCCAAAATAAATAAATTAAATTGTTCAAAAATGTTGCAGGTTGTTACTCGACGTGCGATGTTTTTGTTGCTGCTGCCAGAATCGCATGTTGCATACGAAATGGAAAACAGAACTTTCCCAAGTTGATTTCTATTTTGGCACGTGTTCTGCGCTGCCATCCCATCTAGGCTGCCATTTACTCCGAGTGGAGACTCCGAGTGGCACCACTGAGGTGGTTGTAAGCGGAGAGCGGATGGAATGCCAATGGATGGAATGCCAATGGTGTGGTGTGGTGTGGTGTGACAGGGCTGCCATGTACTTGAGGACTCGCTCGGGCGTGCACTCATTACGAATATGGATTCAATTATATGTGTATGTGTCGCAAGGACCTCGTATCAGTATGCCCTGGTGACAAGAAGCCATTTTCGACTCAGCACAGAGCCCGAAGCAGCCCAAAAACCCCAACCATTCAACCAAATAGTCCAAAGTCCAGAGTTATAGACATCTCCAAAACTGAGAGAGGCTAGAGACGGCAGAGAACCGTTTTGGTTGATCTCAAAAGAGGACCATAGGTACCATAGGTCCTTGGCGTGTTTCCTTGAGAGATTTCTTATATAAGTTTTAACTCCATCATTTATGTTATTGATGTCTTCATTATATGGCTGGCTGCATATATGTATAGGGGTGGCAGCGGGGGCTTATGATCCTATCATTCAAAAGGGCAATGCAACACATGCAAATCATTCATAATTGTGTTTCAGCTGTAATTAAGTCAATTAATCATTCACCTGGGGGACCTGCCACTCGCTGTGGCAATTCCCATTCTCATGCCATGCCCCAACAGCCACTTCCCTCCCGCCACTCCGTGTGCGCTGCTGCTGCAGAGCAATGTATCTAATGGCAGGGTCGTAAAATGTATTGCGTATACGCCTCCTTGTACCATGGAATGCTTTTAAATGTTAAATGCGCAAATTACGCTGCATGTGACTCTGACTGGGACTGGGACTGTGACTGCTACTCCGACTGCTACTTGGACGGTGACTTCAGCTGCCACTGACAGTGGCCCATCCTACCCCCACACAGCCCTGTTTGTGTGTGGGGGCATGGCCTTGGGCTCGAATGGGCCCGAATGGGCCAGAATGGGGCGTGAATCTTCACAGCCTCTCCTGGCTTTGACGGCAAACAAATGCTTTGATATTTATTGCCCTCGCAGTCAGCCGCAGTTCTCCATCTAAAGGCCCCTCCTCCCTCCTCCAGATCACCCTCCCAGTCAAGGTGATGGGGGGGCAGGCTCCGCTTAAGTGCACAAGCAAAAAAAAACGCGAAAAGCGAATAGCAATGTCATCGTCGTCCTCGTATATGGGCCATGACCATGCACTAGGCTGCTCGAGGAGAGGGGAGTAGAGTAGCGGAGAGATGGTGAGAGAGTCCAGAGTTCCATAGTTTATGTTGTGGTTGTTGTTGCTGTAGCAGTAGGCGTGGACTTGGCCAGCAAATAAAGTGAGAGCTGAGAACTGGGATCTGGGTTGAGTTCTAGTCAATGGCTATACGAGGAAGGGCAGTGACCTATAAAGAGTTCCGCACTGGGGGGACCCATAGATGTTGTCACGCGTTCCTGTGGCCCGTTCCTATTGGGTTTACACGATTTGCACCATTAATTGATGGTTAAACGACTCTTAAAGAACTTGAAGTGAGGAACCTGAAAGCTACAGGTTTGGCTGTATGATGGGCATGGATCCGTAGGTCGGTAGGTAGATGGAAACATGGGCAAGGAAATGTTATCTATCGATACTTGAAGCCTCATTCAAAGATTCGAAAAGCACGGAAATAAACTCGGATATTAACACGGAATCAACTAAAAGGCTTGGGGGTTTTTTGGGTAATATTGGATCAACACATTATAAAAAACAGCAGACACACAGGGAAGTAAAACTACACAGAGAATAACGGAGAGCATGGCAAATATTAATTTTCAGCTTAATAACCAAACAATGAAACAATGGAATGAAAAAAGTCATTAAAAAAACACTTAAAATTAAAGCAAAATTTGTTTTTGTTGAAGCCAAAATATTTGTCTTTTGTTGGGTAAGTTTTTTCCCAATTAAATTTGGAAATAATAGGTAGGTGTATATTTAGATATGGGCTGTACAGGATAGGCGTAGAAGGGTATATCGATAGGGGAAGAAAGAGTTTGACTTCGAGAAATGCAATAACTGTACTTTACGGGTACGACTCCCCTTCTAACTAACGGAAATACCGAGCATATAAAGAGAAATTGTGAATGATTTTTGTTGTTTGTTTCCTCTGTGGTTTTTGTTTTTCTTTGTGTTTTTTGTAGTCTTCAAGGGGTATGATGACTTTGAGCATTAGTTTGTCTTGCACATACCATTGGGAATGAATGACGATGCATTGCTAGGGTATGCACAGCTTCGGTTTCCTTCATTCACTGCAAGCCCAAGTGGAATGTGGGAGGCTTGTGGCTTGTGGCCGGTGGACTGTCGAGTATTGTTATATTGAGTTGACAAGTTAAATGTTAAATTGGATTCACCTGCAGCCGTTGGTG
Organism: Drosophila azteca; assembly: GCA_005876895.1. NCBI lineage: Eukaryota > Metazoa > Arthropoda > Insecta > Diptera > Drosophilidae > Drosophila > Drosophila azteca. Next base: position 3,106,782 of record VCKU01000014.1, on the reverse strand, counting down.
TCGCCGTTGGGTGCGGGCGGCGGTAGAACACAGGCTGAGTGTCGCTTGCGGCAGATGGGGAGTGATAAGGGGCGGCACGGGCTGCAGATCGTTCGCTTTGGCTTGCGAGTTCCGCTTTCAGCCGTTAATACTCGTATGTATGCGGTCTCTCTCTTTTTATATCTCTCTTTGCCTCAGTATCTTTTCTTATGACGCTTTTGGGCTTTTGTGCTTCTCTTCTGCTTCTGCAGCCAGCAGCTAAAGCAAAATCAAAATCAATTATGATTGAAAAATCATTATTAAACCTAAAATTCAGTTCGCTCTCAGTTGGCTTTGGGCTTTGCTCGGGGCCAGAAGCCAGACTTGAAATAATAGACTTTGCCGTTACGTTACGCTGTGGGCCACCAACGGATGCTTAGGGTTATGCTCGAGTCGTAGTACCTGTGCGTGTGCCATAGTGAGTGCTGTTGACGTTGACTTTTGATCGCCTTCTATCCCCAGCACCTTCTTGCTACAATATGGCTAGAGCTGTAGCTGAAGCTGAAGCTCTCTCCTGCCGCTGGGCGTACGTGGCGTATGCGCAATATTTGTATTACAGTTTCATGTTGCAATCAGCCCCCCTCCAGGACACGTGAGTGTGCAGGAGGAGGAGTATGTGTATGTGTGTGTGCAAAACGGCTTCAGTTATGGATAACGAATGCTGCTGTTGCTGCTGTTGCTGTTGCGTCGTTGGCTGTTGGCTCTTAACTCAAATGTACAACATCAATAAATAAAGAAATATGGCAAGGCAGCAAGGATATGAAAAAAGGATAATAAACAGGGTCCCCCAAGAAATCTATAACGGAGTAAGCCACATCAGAGGCGCCCACACACACACACACACACAAACACAGACAGATACACATGGCAACACATTTTGTGCTGGCAGCAAAATATCGATGAGAATATGGAAGGACATGTTTGCGTCTCTGGTGGTTGCCCCACACACACCTACACACCCACACCCAGACACACACACACACACACACACATACACACGTTTAAATTTAAACGATTTGGTGGGTGCATGCATGGTCGTATTCATGCCACACACTGTCACACAGTGCCACACAGTGCCACTCCCCCTGCACACACATAAATTTCCATATGGCGAACGACTCATGCAATATGCAAGATAACTTCGATGAAAAGGCGATAAAAGACACCAAAGCCTCTTACACTCCCTCCCTCCCCACCCCTTTTAGGTCGCTCTTTGGCTGTGGCTGTGGCTGTGGCTGTAGCTGTCACTGGTGCTGTGGGTGTGGGGGGGTCTTCCTTGCTCTCAACCTCATCTTCTTAATGTCGATGGCATTCAAAATGTATAAAGCAAATGCCTCTGCCCCAGCCCCTGCCCCTGCCCCTTGCTACACCCCGTTTTCCATCACCATCTGTTCCAGCATCTCCGGCTTCCATCATCACTCTAATGTATCCTTGGCCAAATTATGAATGACAGTCGCGGGGCGAGCGCAGAATGCGCCAAAAGACATCAAGTTGGTATTTTTGTCTTGGAAATTGGCAATGATGAGTGCAAAAAGAGGCGGAAGAAAGACAGGATGTGCATGTCAGAGAGAGGAAAGTAGAAAGCAGCAGATGGAAGGGGCAGGCATATGGGGAAAGCACTGAAGTTCATTCAAGCCTGTTCCTGAAGTCCATTCGCACATTCAAGTCTCCAAATGCCACAGAAATATTTCGAAAAACTGCGCCAAAAGAGTTTCCAGCATATCTGTCGAATATACTCCTTTGATCCGTAGTAAATCCATAATGGATGTAGGACAGATCTGTTACAAGTATGAGTAATCTCTGCTGTAGATGGATTGGAGTACGTTGCACCTTCCAAAGCAGAATATCAATCTCCTCTGTTGCGACACCTGTTAGGAGATTGTACAATTAGCTGATGATGATGACGACGATGATGATGATTATGATTATGATGGGGGGATGATGGGGGGGGCTGCATTGCATTCCGTCAGCTCTTCAACTGGCAATCAGAGCTCACCAGTCTTTGGGGCATGCCATAATCATTATTGCAATTCATTTTCCCGCTTAGCCCCGCAGACTACGGGAAACGAATGGGAATTGGAACGTGGCGGCAGCGGCAGCCCCCTCCCCACAGACCGCTGCTGACGTTGCCACTGCTTCTGCGGCTGCCTGCTGGCTCCTGGCTGCTGCTGCTGCTGCTGATGATGGCGCGGTTGGCGTCGCTGTCGGCAATGGCAGGAGAACTTGAGCGTGCGCCAAACTAAAACACCGCAAAATGTCAAGTGCCACAGGGAAAGAGAAAGAGCGATTAAATAGAGAGTGCAAGAGAGTGAAAGAGAGAGAGAGAGAGAGTAAAGGGTTGGGAAACATGAAAGTGGGACAGACAGAGCGGAAGGATACGCATCGCAGTTATTTTAATGAGCATTAAATGATGTGGCAAGCCAATGCCACCAGCAGACCTGCAACCAAACGCCCACCAAAGCCCTCTTGCCCCCCATGTTGATGCCACCCACCTCCCCCTGCATCCCCTTGTAAATCTGTTCCGAATATCTCCCCAAAAACTGTGCGCCTCATTTACGGCTTAATTATGGCAATCGACAAATATGCATTAGCGTATGCAACACATTTGCAACACCCCCAACTCCCACCACCCACCACCATCCTATTCCTTTTCGCCTCTCAATCAAATACCCAATTGCTATGTTTTACAAGACCCCCAAAAGAGCGGGGAGGCAGGGAGGTGTCTGTGTGGGAGGGGGTGAAAAAATGCATGACACTGCTGCAAATTTATGGCACACACAAAAATCCGCTATGTGTGCCTATTGGCCCAGTCACAGTGGCAGACAACCGGTTGGTGCCCGCTTCCCAATCTAACTTGCAATCCCCGAGTCCCATCCCCGAATCCCCCCCCGCAACCCAGCAGAATGGTGAGTTTTGGCGAGGAATGAGATGGTGGAGCCCCGCATTCCGTCCGGTATTCCGGCTGTGGCAATCGTTTTTGGGCCATCCGATGTCACATCCGTTGAACGGGTTCAGTTTAGAGATTGAAAAGACTGAAAAGACTGGCGGCGGATGTGGAAAATGTGCAGGATTGGTTGTTGGGGGGAAATGGAAACAAATGTTTTAGAGATATTTATTTGCATATTTGCATAATTCTCTTCTGCTATTTCTGGTCCCATTTTTTATGCAGCATTTCCATTATTCATACAGAGAGATGCACATGCTCGTACTCGTACCCCCACAGCCCCCCAAAATGCATCAACCCAATGCTTTGGCGGCCATCATTGCAACACAGCGAGAGCAAAATGAGTTCTACTTAAACCAAATATCGCTGTATTCCATGGTAAGGAAGTGATTTTGTTTGGCCATGTTGCCAGCGTCCAAGCCGATAAGCAATTTCTGAATCCGATCGGTCACGATTGTCATCTGATATTTACATACATGCGAGTACGTATTCCCCAGAAAAGTGGTTCCAGATCGAATTTATTATTTCCATTCATTAGTTTAAATAATACAAATAAAAACTGAACCATTTTTCTTTCAATTCTTTAGCTTTGAACACAAATTGTCGTCTCTTTTTCGACTCGACTCGCTCAGTGTTCCACTTCCGCCACGCTCTCTCTCTCTCTCTCTCTTCGGGTCTTATTTTGTTCAGTACAACAGCAAACTTTGTTCTTCTCTCTCTCTCTCTCTATCATCAATCAGGGCGAGGCGTCATAGCGCTCTATGCAATTCTGAGCTTTAAATAAGACCCGTAAAAGGGAGAGTGAGAGAGTGGAGAGGGCGGCTCAGAGAGGATCAAGAAAAACAAGATAAAGAGAGCGCGCATTCAGCGTGTTCCTCTGCAGCAATGAGAGGAGAGAGTGGGAGAGTTATGGTTTCTGTAGTTGCGTAATTGGAGTTTGATATTTTTTGAAAATATAATTTAAAATGCTTTGCAAAGTGAAAGAGATTTTCGAATGTCCTTCAATGGGTATTTGCAGTGAAAACTTCGATTATTTGGTCTCCAGAGCAGAGCATGGAGCCTCTCCTCCTCTACTCTCCCCCACACTGAGTGTTGGTTTTAAAATATGCTGTGGAAATCAAAGCCAGTTGCAAGTTGCCAGTTGCTCTGCAGCATCTTTTGCTAAATTGCTTGCGTCAAACGATGCTGATGCTAAAGGGGGGGTGAGGGCGACAGACGTCGCACTCTTCAAGCTATGACAAATGCCATTCAAACGGGGTCAACAGTGTTTTATGTGGCACTTTAGTCAATTAGCCGAGCAGATGTTTTAGTGTTTGTTTTTCGTAGTTTTGTCGGCCTGTCGGTCACATCGGACGGACGCACGGACGGACAGGCGGACGGACAGACGGACGTGTAGATATTTTGGCCAACTCGACTCCCGCTTGAACATCCATTCGAATGGCATTCGAATTTATTCATGATTCCGATGGATTACTTTGTGAGATGCAAACATAACGCAAAATAAATAAAGCACAAGCTGAAAATCATACGAAATTATTTATTAAAATTTGTTGCCTCTACTCTTTTTATGCGAATACATTTTGTTGTTGTCTTTGTGTGGGTTGTTGCTATTGCTGTTGTTTTTTGTTGTGTCAAACAATGCGAAACAATGGACAATTTGTCCATCCATTTGTATCTGGAACTCCTGCTGTCATGCATATTATGTATTTGCATTCAATTTTCGATCATTGCCAGCTAAATGTTTGCCATTTCCCACCACGAGCGACAGCACTCGACAGGAGCAAGAACGGAGCGGAGAGAATGGATCCAATCTTGGATGAACATTCTCAAATATGAAGGATATATGTAGTATACAAGCAAAAGTAAATGTGCACAGCATTTGTCTAAATATTACTGCTGCACTTTAAATCATTAAATCAAATATTATTCTCTGAAATAAAATCCGTTTTGTGTAGATTCATTCGGACGAGCATTTCTGGAAAAATCATCATGGCCTTTGTTCATCGATAGACGGGCACACAAACAATTTGAGCATTAATTTATTAGCCCAATCAATGGAGAGATTGGCCGATGAAATGAAGCCCCATCTGTTGTGGGTCGAAGTATTGGTTTACTCAATCATTTCAAATCGATTGTTAATTTGCATAGCATTAATTAAATTTGTATTCTGTATTCTGCATTTACTTGAATCATTTTTGCTGCTTAGATTAAAGATCTGTTCTATGGCGCTCCAGTCAGGTGGCTCTCAGTCGCCTCTTGGCTCTCCCCTCTGACCGACTGACTATTAGCTTCAATTTGCATTATTTTTGGGTGGGAACCTTTTTTGACTTCCGTCCGGATGGCAGGCCCAGGCTGAGGCTCAGGCCCACAACCACAACCGCAGATATGCTGGCCTGGCCATAGAGCAAGGTCGTGGTCTGGGCGGGGTCTGGGCGGGTGTGTGCTTGTGGGCGTGTGTCTGGGTGTCTGTGGGTGTGGGTGTGTGGGTGAGGGGCTCGCATCATAGCACATTACCATTCATGAAATGCAATTTCGCAGCCAAAGGATACACAAAACATACATAGATACAAAGTGCCCGTACAAATACGCAATACATACGCACGCACGCCCGCCCAGTGGCAAAGGGGGCGAGGGGCGCTGCCCAAAGTAAAGTGCCTTTCGATACCTCGCACCACATGGGGCACACACACTTGAGGAGGAGGCTCGACGACTGCTGGTGCTAGAGACTATGTGAAGAATGTGAAGATGTAGATGTAGATGCTAGAAAGTGGGTCCAGTGGGTCTTGGAGAAGAGACTTGAGAGCCTGGCTGTTACCTTATGGATAGCGTAGAGTCCTTAGCTTTTCTTTTCTTCCAAGTTCCAACCAAATTGGGTATCAATCGCGTCCATCAGTCCACCTCACTGTTGCCATTTTGGGAATTTTCTTCTTGTTTTGCTTCAATGATTTTCAGGCTTGCCACATTAATGTGCGTCCGTCCGTCTCCGTATCGTATCTGGCTGGGTCCTCTGTCCTCCGTCCGTATCTATGCGTATGTCCATGTTCGTATCTGTGTTTATTTGAGTGTGTGTGCGCATGTGTGTGTGTGTGTGTGTGTGTGTGTGTGTGTTTGTGTGTTTGTATTGATATGCATATGGAAATTGCTGAGGCTGTTAGTGTTTCTCTGTGTGCGTGTGTGTCGGTGTGCGTGTGTGGCCACCCCTCAATTATGCATGCATAAGTATTAGCCCAAAAGCGGTAAAGTTCTTTGCTTTTGCCACTGCCACCGACACCGACACCGACACTGACATCGACAGCACCTCCTTCATCCTCCCTCCCTCCCCCCCCCTCGCAGTCATCGTTACCATCCAAATTGAAGGGCGGCATAAGGGGTGGCGGAAATACGGGGGCAGGTTAATAGTGGCAAGCAGGCTGGTGGGTTGGCTGGCTGGCTGGCTGGCTGCCCGGCCGGCAGGCCTGTTAATTAGCGTGCCACACAGAGCACAAAATGCGGCACTGGCAACAAAACCGAACTTTGCCCGATAATGAAAATAGAGCTCGTTGTCGTGGTGCAGAAAGTTTTTGCGTCACAAAAAAGCGTTCATCAAAGGTTACAAATTGTGGCAGCTCTTTTGCCTCTCTGTTTCTCTACCTCTTGTGGCATTGGCAGTGGCAGATACTTTCTGATGCCTGTCATGGACAACTGATTATATAATTACTTTGTTACCCACAGACTCTGTCTGTCTCTCTGTCTCAATCTTGTAAATTATTGACTTCTTTTTCGGGGGGGAGTACCCCTTTCCTTCCCCGCCCCCCCTTTGCCCAACCACCGACTGACTTCCTTCCACCCTTATGACGATCGTTGATCATTCCTTTCAACTTCCGTCGGATATGCCGCCACCCTTGTCTGGCATCCAACCAGCGACGGAAGGAAGTGGGCCTCAAGAGGTGGTTGGGGAAAGAGTCAGAGAACATCCAAGGAGCCCAGCCATGACCTGGTCAACGGAACAGCAGCTGTACGAGTGTATCTGTGCGTGTGTGTGTGTGAGTGGTATGTGGTTTGGCTGGGAAAACGTATAATAAGAAATCAACAGGGCAGGAAACCGTAAAGAGGGCCCAGAGGTAGAGGCAGAGAGGCAGAGCCACAGACCGACTCACTGTGTCCCACTTAATTTACTTTAAAGTCCTGTTGAGAAAAGTTGAAAAGCTCTCTCTCTCTCTCCCCCTCTCTCTCTCTGTCTTCTTTGATGGAGGGGACAACTGTACCTCCAGTTGAAAATGAAATATTATTGCATATTTTCAAAGTTAGATGACTCGTAACCAGAGAAGAACCACTCGCCCACATTCTCTTCTCTCTCTTTCGCCGACCGCCCACATTCTCCTCTCACTCTCTCTCTCTCTCTCTGTCTGAGCGCCCACAATGTCATGTAGTAGCTGTACTTTTAGTGGAAAAACAACCGAATTTTCATGATAATAATGTATCCTGCCTGCCTGGCAGTGGAGATCTCTCTAGCGATACTCCGAGTTACCGGGATACAATTATCCTAATTGAAAACTCAACATTCGATAGACTGAAATTGTATCTTTCAAATGTTTTTGGCTGCCATTTCGCCATGGAACTTTCCTTTGGGTTTTTCCCAGTGAAGGGAAAATGTTACTTGATATTTTCATTCGTCCTTCGGTGATGGTGATTGATGGCCTTGAGCCCTGTCCAGGCTCCCATACAGCACCTGTATGGCACATGTCCTGTGTGTCCTGTTGTTTCGCTTGTCCTGGTCTCCCCACCGTTTGTTTTCCTTATTTATTTGCATGTTTGCTCCGCGTCTTGACAAAACAACGAACGACTGACATTTAAATATTTTATAAGACCTAAAATCGAATGGCAATCGGAGGGGAAATTTCGAGTTTTTCTTGTTTTTGGCTCTTTTTTGGGCTGAAATCGCGCGTAAAACTGTCAAAGAGAATCGTCAGGAAAGTAGGGCAAGGTAGGGATCGGCAGTGTATAAATATAAGGACATTGGCGGGTGCGGGTGCGGGTGTCCCATGGGGAGCCAAGTGGGCTTCGGGGGTTTGCCTTAGCACTTATTCAATCAAAATCCAAATAAATACACTACACAGTACAGTGCAGTGCATAAAAGGAGAGACGGAGGGATGGAGAGACGCTGTCATACCCACTCTGAGATCCTGTGCGGCTGTCCCGGTTTATCCTGTCACTGCTCCTCCACCACCCACCCACCCCCCACTCCACTTCCTTTGGGAACGATTCCCGATTGTCAAATTGTCATTGTTATGCATTAAACGAAAATTGCGCATACGACGCGTGTGTCTCGCGCTCTATCCCTTTGCGCTTCTCTCTGTGTCACTTCTGTATGGAGGATACTCCTCCTTCTACTCCTCCTCCTGTCTGCTGCCGCTATTGACGAAGAAATAAACTGTAAAATCCCATATATAAAATGCAACTTTGGCAAATGAAACTGTTTCTTCCTCCATCGAATTTCCTCCACCAAATTCCCACTCGTCTTCCTCTTCAACTCCTCTTCTCTTCTCTTCACTTGTTTCGTTCGCAATCAAAGTGCAGGCAATAAAATTTTCTTATTCCCATTCACTTTCTCAGTTTATGGCTGTTCTCTTGCTCTCTTGTTCTCTTATTCTCTGGGGGAATTGACTCCGGCTCCATGCGGCTCCGTGGAGTAAATTCACAAATGAATTGCAACAATATTGGAGAAAGCACACAAGTGCTTGCCGCGGCCATCAAATCGAATTAGTAAGGAAACTGTGGGGCGCCTCAAGGTCATCGAAATGTTCAGTGTTTGCTCTAGATCTTAATCATATTTATACGATAATTGTTTCATATAGAACTCACTTATTGCTGAAAGAGTTTCGATCGGAATTGAATGTACTTCTGTGCAGCTTTTTGCAGACTGTTCCTTAAAGGTTTCCGAGTTGAGCGGGTGACTTTATACAGGGTGTTCCAGGGTGTTGCACGCTTCGGTGTGCCGCCTCTCGCCTGTTGGCATACAACTCACGCATTCGCGAACGGCGAACAGGATATGGGATATGGGAAAGAGGTGTGTCCTTGCCAGTTATTGTTATGGCTGCCTGTCCACTGCCGCTGCCACTGTCACAGCCACAGCCACCTTGCCTCATTCCGGTGTTCGTGTCGTAGCTCTGCCCCGCCGTGCCGCCTCAATCCGTGTCTCATCCGCGTTCTTCGTCTGCATTCCTCCACCTCATCCTTCGTTCATCAATCATACGCAACGTTGGCACGTGCAACAGAGCGGAAACGCAGCAACAGAGCGGAAGGCACAGTCGAGGAGGAGGAGGAGCCAGCCTGTGACCCAGGGCAGCTCCTGACACGGCAAAGTGTCATAACGGAGCTCTAATGAAGCGTCTCGGTTGTACCCCCCCTGCACCCTCGTGACCATAAGCTGCCGGCTGCGACTGCAATCTCCAACAATTACAAAACTTTCCCCCCCAAGCCCCACCCCCCAGCAAACCGAGAAATAGAAATAGGATCAAGCGGGAAATGTGTATAGAAAAACAAGCGTAAGGGTAGATACAGATGCAGAGAAGAGGCGTGGCTACTATATTTTACAATATATTATATATTATTATTGTATTCTTATCAGCTAACTTATCTTTATATAATTCCCACTCTGAGAGGATATACGAAACTCTGTATCTAGCCAATGAGAGTGGGCGTGGCAGCGTGTCTAAAGTTAATATTTGCATGCCACACCATCGACCTTCGCACTCACCCTGCACCCCCTGCGTGAAGCCCCGCCAGTAGCAGAGTAGCAAAGTAGCAACAAATTTGTGTCGTTTGCAGCTGCTGGGAGAGGACGACAAGACAGGCGACAGTGACAGGGACAGCATATCAAAATATAGAAGCAAATAGAAGACCCCACCCCCCCCCCTAAGGGGTGATGGGGATAAGAGGAGGATGGAGAGACGATGGTTTGGTCTGGCAGCCAAGTTTTGTTTGGGGTCGCGACGGGCAGTGACAACTTCAAGTTCATAAAAGCGCAACTAATGTGCAGAAGGAGAGATACTCGTACTTTTTGGTGGCAGGAGGGGGGAGGGGCACCAACTACCAGCACACCTGACAACCCTACCCGAAACCTACAGCTCTTCCTGCCAGTTTATGGGGCGAAATGTGTGTTTCCCTTTCATATTTCGTAAACAAAGCATCAACGGGAAAACTTTGTACACACTCTTGTGCAGGGTATCCACAGCGCTGAGCAGCTGGGCTATGTGAGAGCTTTCGATCCGATAAGCTATATATATAAGGCAGTCCTTTGTCAGGTCCTTGAAGAGTTCCTTTCTTTCACCTGAAAGGTGAAATGCCTAAAAGAGTATTAAGGTCTTCGCCTTTTGAAGCTTATTCAAACTTCCCTGATTCGCCTTCTCCTTGGCACCCCATCAACCACCCCCACCCCCACCCAGCCCCAGCCACGCTCTATCCTGAATTTATTCTTTCCTCTCGAAATTGTTGTTTTCCTTATGCTTTTACCCCCATTGCAGGCTCCATCTTCGACCTCCTCGACCCTCCCCTCCCCTCCACAGCCCATTCAGCCCCATTTAGCCATGAGTTCCAATGAGGGGAGAAAAGTTTCAAAGAAATCACAGAAAAAAAGAAAGGCAAAAAGGAAGAGAAAAAGAAAAAGAGTGCAGAACGACAAAAAGTGAAATAAAGAAAATAACTTTTCGCATTGACATGTTTGGAGCTAGCCTCCAATCTCCTTCCAACCCCCAGCCCCTCCCTGTCCGCCATCAATTTGCGCACCCTTCAACCATTTTGCTTGCCATATTTCCTACCCCCACCCCCACAAGATTCCTTGGGATGTGAGTGGGTGTGTGTGTGTGCTGTGTGTGGCTTTGTTGTAATGCATTCTTACGTTAGAAAGCTCAAAGTTTCTTTATATTCGCTTATTGTTTATAAATGGTTGATAAGTGACGCCCCAGTCTGCCGCAGCCAGCCAGCTTCCTGGGACTTCCTTGCTGCTCCTTCCTTGCTCCTTCCCTGCTGCTGCCTTGCTGCTCCTTGCTGTTTGCTGAGTGCCATTGGGGTTCGAGTTTGATTTTGATTTTGCAGCGAGTGCCACACAGAAGAGCTGTGCAAAGTCCTTCCTGCTGCTCCTGCTCCTCTTCCTCCTCCGATTGTGTCTCAATTGTTTTGATATTTGGCCATTTTGAGGCCCCTCTTGTGTGGCAGCAGTATGTGGCAAGGCCTCTGCCATAGACTTTCCAAAGAAAGTGCTGAGCAGCATTTCATTTGTCCCTCTAATTTATCTCAGGTTAATGGCATTAATGGCGCTATAAGCCTTAGAATTTTGGACTCGAGTGTGATCAATGTTGCATGATGGACTCTGTTTCGATTCAACCCTTTCTGGTAACCAGCAACCAGCATTGTGGCTGTGTACAGTATATGTACATATGTGTGTGTGTGTGTGTGGGTGGGGGGGCACTGCGGCCACGCCCACTTGGCCATTAAGTGCATTTCAAACTCTCAGTCCCTGATTCGCCAAACATTATCTAGATTTTTATGCGAAAAGTTTGTTCCTCCTTTTTGCAGTGCAGTGAAGTGCAAAAGGGAAACATCCCCTCAGCCCCCTCATACAAGCCACCCTCTGTGGCAGGCAGTGCGTGCCTGGCACCCAGCAGCAGCAGCAGCAGCATCGACCCACCACAATGTTTAGCTAATTTAACTATGTCTCCTCCGAGTTGGCTGCCAAACAGCAAACTAATGACACTCGCCCCCCGAAAACCCCCCGAAAACCCCCCGAAAACCCCCGAAAAATTAATTCTGAAAGCAGCTAGGGATCTCGTTGGTGGGGGTTCGCGGGGTGGGGGTCGCGGTTTCAGCCCGAACTTTTAATAAACAAAATTACAGAAAAACCAGGAGCTCCCCGCACGCTCTCCGCTCTCCCCGTCTTGGCCAAAACGTTTGGCCAAATAAAAAGCAAGATAAACGGCTAAAAGAGGGTCGCTAATTTTTTGGCCTTCTCTCTCTCCTCGTTCACGCTTTCGGTGCAGTGCGGGGGGACAAGGGTCTGGGTCTGGTTGGTCTACAAAGTTTTTTCTTGGCACCCGCCCCCCCTGCCGAAGTCCACCCTTATTCCGCGCACGTTCCCTGCACCGCTGGGGCCAAGTGTTTTGGCACAGGCGAGGCTTCAAGGATATGCCATTGATATACTTGGACTTGGACTTGGAAGTTAATCCATGGCATAGATAGATACTTTCAATATGGTTCCACTACTTGATTAATGCCGGACCCCGCCCCCCCATCCATGTATCTTCTAGATGTAAGTACTCTGTCCTGAAACGAGAGAGAGATTAAAACAACGAACCCCCCAGAGAAGAAGACCAAGAACCAGGAATTGAAATAATCATTGAGCCAAATGGAAGCTAAAGGTAAACCAGGCAAGCACTTGGATGCTGGTAAGAAGATTACACCATACAGAACGATTGTAGAATAACAGAAAAGCTGTTAAAAGAAAACAGGGTAAAACATAACCAAAGAGGAGGCGAAAACAAAAGCATAAAAGGGAAAACCAAACGCAAGGAAAGAGGATGGAACATTTTACAAGAAGATTTCATAGGAAAAGCAATGCCAGTAATATCGGCTATCAATTGTCTATAGCTTTGGCGGCAAGCCATCTCCGTTTACCTTCTTAACTGATAAGCTTTAAGAGACTCAATTTGAATTTAAGAATATTTAAGAAAATCTTTTTGCCAAGAGGAAAGCAAAGCAGAAACTGGGAGTGGCCAAAAGAGAGAAACCAGTAATATCTGTACAATTGAGTGGCTCTGGAGGTGCAGACACTCATCGACATCTAAATGAAGTTCTCTGACGGAGAAGCTACTAAACCAGGCGAACAGGCGAACGCCTTTAAAGAGGGCTTCCCGGCCACAACGAAAAATGTTTACAAAAAACAGCAGAACAAACAGTTGAATCGAATTCATTGAACAGGCCAAAAGCGAGGCGGGGCGGGGCGTGGCAAGTCCAGGTCCCAAATGTAATCAGCGAAAATGCGAAATGACAGGCAGCTGGTCAAAATATCAAAATATTTCAGGGCCCTTCCCGCCTCCCACTCCACAACCAACCAACCATATCTCTCTCTTTCTATCTAACACCAAGTGAGGTGTTTCAGTGGGTGTATGTGTGTGTGTGTGTGTGTAGAGATAAAACTGATGGCATCGGGGTCACGTGTAAAGGTCGTAAATATCCAAAAGCACAGACACATTGAAAGAAGGCCAAATCCCTGACCAACGGCTGGAGGAGGAGAATGGCGAATGGCGGATGAAGGATACAGAGGGGGAGGGGAGAGGCTAATTATGACAGGCCATTTGCATGTTGACTGTTAATCACGATTATGCATAATTAATCCTAATTATGCATAAACACACAAATTAATAGACAAAATATGCATATTGCAGCTGTCGGATCAATTATTGTTCGCTCGCTCTCTCTCTCTCTCTCTCTCTTTCTCCCTCTAGCTCTCTCTATATCTCACTCTCTCCATCTGAGGATTGGTCCGTGCACATCTCAAACCTTTGGCCCAAGGACAGGCCCAGAGACAGCCTCTCCGCACAACAACTGATGGCCGCATTTCATGTTTAAAGACCCGAAAACGCCCCCCACCCCCCGAAAAGCAGGCAGCACTCCACAGGGGGGAAGGGGGCGGCATTGAGGTGGGGCAACCATAAATGGAGTTATCGTAAAATATGAAACAAGTCCCCAAACAAATCCTCGAACAATGGCCAACAGATAGACACATACAAGGACATGAGGGGCTGGAGGGGCTGGAGGCGGGGGCGGGGGAGGTGTGGACATCGAGTGGACCGTGCAGGACGTGTTGAAGCAGAAAGGATTCAACGCTCTACTTGCAATTTCCGTTTGCCTCAGCTCCGTCCGTTTGTCCATTTGTCCGTCCGTCCGTCCGTTCGTTCGTTCGTTCGTTCGCTATTCCCTCCGTTTGTCTGTGTGTCTGCTTTAGATCCTTTACACACACACACCCAGACACACACAGAGGAACACATACGACGAGGGGAAGGACAGGACAGACACAAGATATAAACATAAAATAAAATAAATCTTTGTTTAAATACCCGAAGAATGTTGGAAAATATTTTCTAAAACCACACGTACAACCATACAACCATACACAAACATATGTATGTATGTATGTACATACATTCATGGGCAATGGGCAATGGCTCTTAAGGATACGGGTCCAATGGCTCTGGGTCTGGGTCTGGAAATAAAAGGCATCCCATAAATAATATTCAGTATCAAATCCGCTTTAAACGATGAAGCCTCTTGGTCCCTTCTCTGACCAGTGAGGGGGTTGGGGTGGGGGTTGGGGTTGGGACCATCGCCATTGCCATTCCACTCGATAAGCATAGATGGATAGATATGGATGGTTGCATCGTTCGCTAAGTGGAAAGGGATTGGAAATGGAAATGGGATGCTGTTCGCTAATTTGCAGGACTCTACTTCTAATATTATCTACCACTTACTTCAGGAAAAGGGGGAATGCTTTATGCTGCTTTTCCACCTGCTCATAGCCAGTCTCCTTGTAATCCTTTTATGGCAAGACGCAACACGTGAGATCGGATCAATTAGTGTTCAATGCGTTCATCGCTTGATAGAGGACAAGGGCTAGAGATTGAATCAAGAATCAATTTTCAGAATGTTCCACTTAAAGTAAACAAGAGACAGAACCAGACAGACAGCGGAAGCCGCCTTAGAAATGCCAGCAGAAATGCCAATTCAGCTGCTGCCAGGCCATGGCCATGGCGGTAAAACAAAGCCAGATTTTTGCCAACTTAAATCCGTGTTTATGTCGCTTCTAGCGAAATTTCCACCCCCTCGCCCTCCGCCCACTCTTACTGCCACTCTCATTGCCATTTCCCGCATTTCTCTCTGTGTGTGTGTGTGTGTGTGTGTGTGGAGGCGTGACTGTCTGTCTATATGAATGAGCGAACGCGTTACGCCCTAATAACCTACAAAATAGTTGGCAAACAACTCATCCTATGTACTAGCCTCCTCTTGCCACTTGCCGCTTGCCTCTTGCCACTCATCCTCCCAGCCTCCCAGCCTTCCAGCCTCCCAACCTCCCAACCTCCTCCCTTGTACTACTCCACATTTTGGGGCACATGACTTGAACTATGCAAAAAGAGTGCACAGAAAGCAACACCAACAAAGTAGAAAAGAAAGAAGAAAGAAGAAAATCCAAATGGCAGAATGAAAGCGCAAAGAAATGACAGGAGCAGATGCGAGCAAAATAGATATCCTTTCGAATGCTTTAAAACGGGAACACAAACATTTTCGAGTACGTTCTATGCTTCCTTATCGCCAGGACGAAAGCAAGAAGAAGATGCACAACGAGATGGCGTACAACTTTGAGACTTTGAGAGTTGAGCGAACGAACAAACACAAAGTGAATAAGAAAAGAGCTCTATGCAAATCTACGCCATTCGATGCTATATGATGATTCCCACTCTCAAAACTCCTTCGCTCTCTTGTTCCACCATTTTGAATGTTACATTTTGGAGCTGGAGAGATGGAAGAGCATTTTCCTCTACAAGATTCGGTTGGAATTTATCGTTGAACTGCCTGAAAGTTGCTAAAAACTTTCCACGACATTTTCGTATTTAACTTTTTTAGAAACGATGTTGAAAACTGTATATTTTTGTTATCTAACTACTATATATAGAAAAAAGGTGGGCACTGGGGGCTGGGGGCATGGCCACTAATGTAGATAAGTCTTAACAGGTTTCAAATATAGTCTAATACGATCTCAATCTTTTTCTTTACAATATTTCAGCATTCTATGGCATTATCTTCGATAAGAAAAAACCTCTAAACAAATCCATTGGTGAGTAAAATAATTATTCGACTTTTATAGATTAAAACATGATATTCCTGAAATTAAACACATTCTTAAAGCTATCTAAATTCCCCTTCCCCTTATATGTATGTTTACCACATACATATGTATGTATAAACTATGTACATTCCATAAATTCAATAATTTAATTGAAAAATCCATCAAGTACGCGCACTTCCCTTGGATTTTGCTTAATTTTTTTGTACCGACCGACGATACATTGCATTCATTCCATACTCGAACATTTCATACCTGCCGAAAATATTCAATGAAATCTATTCAGACCATGCACTCCACACACATATATACATATGTATATATGTATATATATATACACAGTGGTAGTGGCAGTGGTAGTGGCAGTGGCAGACAGACGATATGTATGATACGGTTGAGTGCACCAGTCCCGATGTGTCAGACTGTGAGGAGGAGAATGAAGCATGTGGCGGTGGGTGACCCAAATGCGAGGCTGCAGAGTGCTACGATCCGAATCAAAATCAAAAACAGATAACTTCATTTCCAGACGATGCAAAAAGGGAGCACGCGTTTCGCTAACGAGGGGCTGGCTGGCTGGCGGCTGGCGTGGTTCTAATTGAAAATTCTGCCAGCAAAATTGCCGCTGTCAAGTGTCAAAAAATGCAATTTACCCTGAGACCGAGTGGCAGTGGCATCGCTCAAAGGAGCTATCTATGTATGTAGTATCTATCGGGCATATCAAGTTGATGGGGGCGGTGGTGCAGCGCGGTATCAATATCATAAAATGTATAAATCATAAAGTAATTCTGAACAGCAGCAGCAAAAGCAACAAAAAAATAGTAGGCTGTTGCTGTGAAAGCTTTACGACACTTGGCCATGGGAAATGATGTCAAATTCAAGCTCAGCCAAGCGAAACAGCCAACAACAAGGACCCACGCTAGACTCGGGCAAGAGTGGAGAGAGTGCCAGAGAACCATGGCCAGAACGAGAGCCACAACCCTGCTAAGATCTACCGGCAGGGACACAGCCGGAGACGGAGCCAGAGACGGAGCCAAAGACGGAGCAAGGGCCAGAGCCAGAGCCCGAGCCAGACGAAGTGCAAGTAAAGGAGTCAAGGAGTCAAGAGCCAAGTAAAGTCGGAACGTGCAAATGAAATTTATTGTTATGACTGCAGTTTAAGCCTGACAGAGAGACGCAAAGGGCAAGCGGCACACACATACAGAGGACACCAGAGCACACCCAGAGCACACCCAGCGCACACCCAGAGCCCACAGGAGGGAGGTAGGGAGGGAAGGAGATGCTCGCATGCCCAAGGATTAAATCGCTTAAGTTAATATTTCTGCTACAAGGCAGATCAACTGGGTCAAAGGCGTTATTCGTTTGCCCCCCGACTAGGGGACCCTGCCTGAAATATTAACACATCGGTGGGTCGATATCTCGTCGGAATAACACAGATATGTACATATATGTAGATATGGATACTCGACATAGTACTCCTAAGAGATCTCTGCTGCCTAGCATGGAAATGCTTCAGACTTCCCCTTGCCTACCGTTAATGAATTATCCTTTAGCTTCAGCTTCAGTTTTACCTTTAAACTTTTCGCTCATCGACTTTCACTGTTGTAGCCATCGGCAATCGTTTGGTTTGATGATGGTTGACGGTGCCATTCATCAACGTTGGAATTTGTGCCTCCTAGCGCCAGTAGCAGTGCCCCTCTGCCTCCTCCGACCCTCCGCCCCCTCCTCCTCCCACGACTCCCTGTTGCTCTGTTCGGTTGTTGTTTATTAATCATTCGGGCTCCAGTTTTGCCAGCAATTTTCCTGCCAACTCATGGCAAATAAAATGAAAGTTTCACGTTGAACTCTTCATCATCGGCTTCAACTTGAAATGGCAAAACTTTCTCTCCCTCCAGTCGCTGTATGGGCGGGCGGGAGTTCGTGCCACTCTTCCAAATCCACCATCCTGCAACCTACAGTTGCGTCCACAAGAATACAGAACAAACACACACACAGAAACAAAAGGAGCTCTCGAACATCTACATCTACAACTACATCTACATCTACAACTGTGTATTTATTTCATTTATAGAGAAATCTAGCGAGAATGGGGATTAGGGGGGGTAATACTAAACCGATCTCCTATCGGAATAGTCCAGATTGAGACATATGAATATTTTGAATACCCATGAGAATCGTATACTCGTTATTCGTTTGGATTGCCACTCATGAATGCTCACGACTGTTTCCGTTACTCCTTTGGAATACTTTTTGACATTATCTACTATTCTTTTGCCCACTGCTGTACTCCGGTGGCAGCGTATGTGTGTGTGTGTGTGTGTGTCTGGCTAGAGGCAGTTTATAGTCCTCTCTCGCTCTCTCTCTCTCTCTCCCTCTGTGTGTGTGGGCTAAAAATATAATAAAATTTGCCTTTTGGAAATTGGTTGCACTTTGCTCACGTTTCACTCTCTTTGGACGGGGTACAGGATACCGTTGGAGGGCAAAGTACGAGGAAATGGTGCCGTGCCGGAGCCAGGACCGGAGCCGTGGCCGGGGCGGGTGCGGGGGCCGGCTTTGTTTGGGGAACAACAAAAAGCAAATACAGATGTGGCTTGCGGAAATTTAATATTGATTGTCTGTGTTTGTGTGTGTATGTGTATCTGTGAATGAAAATGGTTTTGGCTTCAGTAAATTATCATGATTTCCCGCCTCTCCGCCTCCCCGCCACTTCCGCCCCCTCCTCCAGATAGACAGATATCGGCTTAGTCTTAGTTTTGCGGCTTTTGGTCATATTTACAGCTTAAATCTCTCCATCGTCCTGTATTTTTCCGTCTGGTGACGCTTTTCGGGAAAGTTAATTAAAATTCTCAGTTGGGAAATCCCTCAAGAGACAACCACTTGGCCCATATCTGTAATTGTACCTGCGTCTCTCTCTCTCTCTCTCTCTCTCTCTCTCTGTCCCCTGCTCCGTTTGTGGCATCCATGAGGCTAATCCGTGGGAGTGTGAGTGCATTTTTGGTGCTCTGCGAATGTCATTGATTAAGCTGTAATCCTCTCATACGAACATGGGTTCTCTTTCCACTTTAAAGGTTTCTCTTTTAATATTAAATACAACTAAAGGATACTACAGTCAAAGCTCAACTATGAGTCTCCTGGAAGGATAGCAGCCCCCTGCCTTGGGCATGCCACGAGTGAAGTGTTGAAAGGATGAGAAATGCAAACGAAGCACAGGGGCACAGAGGGGTGGAGACACGCGGAGAGTGTTTCAGAATCACTTTCAATAATCTTCTTCTTAAGAGGAGGCAAACGATTATAATTATAACTCAGATATGATCGAAATATTCATATGTATATAGATATAGCATAAATAATAGAAAATATTTAGCATTTTCCGCATCCAAAAGTAATAAAATATAATTTTGTGTATGGTTTAAACCTCACCTTTAATTTTTGTTATGCAGCAAGCCCTATAGTGGTTATATTTGCTCCCTTTTCATCTTTCTCTTTCGTATGTCACTGACGAAAGCAAAGAGAAACAACACGAATGTCACCCAATACTCGTATTTTCGCTCTTTATTTTTAGTTCTTGCGATAAATTTTGATTGCTTTTCTCACTCGCATTTGATATCGCGCTTCACTTACTTTTTGCCCATTTAACTTTGTTCTTTTCACCTCTCTTTATATATATATGTATGTACATAGTTCTTGCGGGATAATTGCTACTTATTTTTTCACTTGCACTTTCACTCACTTTTTGCATGACCCCTTGCCATCCTTCTTTTAAACTCAGGGAAAAAAAAACCCTCAAGGGATTGGCTCAATATTGGCGCTTAATTTTTTCAATTTCACTAGCACTTTCACTTACTATTTGACCAATTGCCTGTATGACCTGCACTTTCACTGACTTTTTCAATATAATTTTCTTTACACTGCCCTTTTTTTAATTGTTCCTAATCCTCTACACACTTCTACTTGCATTAAGTGGGCCTTTCCTCCATTTTTCCTCACTTTTCACAACACTTTGACCTTGAGCTCTCTTCCCATACCATTTACTCAATTGAAAGAACTCTCTGAGAACACCTAAGAGCAGCATTGCAATTGCAAAGTGTGTGCTGTTTCTGTGGCTTACTCTTTCGAAGTGAAGGGGGAGACGGAGAGTGCGTAGATGACCACATCAGCATGGAATAGGTAGATTACGTTGAAGAGCTCTTATCTGTGATCCTCTCTTCCCACTGCATGTGGTGTCAGTGCAATGCCCTGAAGCGGGGGCGAAAAGATAAGCCAAGAGAGGCTTTGCCTTTGCATAATGAGAGTGTTTGTAATAGTTGTTATTTTGTTTTGGCTTATGCATCGTTGTTGTTAAGTGCCGGCCAATGCTTTACATGGGTGGAATGGGAGACGGGGTGTGCGTGGCGGGATGATGTAAGCCAGCCTGGCCACAGTACAGTTTTTTCTCTCTTCACTGCAGGTAATGCAAGTAGTGCAGGGCAAGCAATTAAGAGCGCATCAACGCAAAAGTCTCTCTTTGATTACACATTTACCACGTAACCTAGTTGATAGATTGTCATGACACATTGATCGATTGAAAAGGTATATTTTAGTGGGTGTTTGATTTACATTATTTGAATGTCCTTGGCATGCGAACTTCGGGGCACGGAAGTATCCTCTGATGTCCATCATTATCTTTAATTGGAGTGACGCGAAGGCGAAGGCACAGAGTGGTTTGCCTGTTGCCCGGCCCCACCAGACCAGACCAGACCAGACCAGACGACGCGTTGTAGGGCAAGAAGACATGGATCTGTATCACGAACCGATTGCCAAGCCCAGTGGTACAATGACAGTGCAGGAAGCTTTTAATGCAAGTGGAAGTGGAATTCAGTCAAAGGCAACGTCACTGGGTCGATGGGTTGTTAGGGTACTGGGTCGACGTCGACGTCGACGTGGATACTTCCCTTGCCATTGCCATTGCCCGTTGCCCATTGCCTTGACTCGTGCTGTAGGACAACAGAGCAGAACAGAAAGGCAGGGACATGGAGATGGAGCAGCCGTCACTCAGTCAAACAAACAATCGATTCCACAAGCAACCAAACAGATGTACGAGCTGTCAACTGAATCCAGCTGGCGGTGGGCAGGGAGACCCGTCAGGATGGGCCCAGCAGCAGCACCACCACCACCACCCTGACCCGGAACTGGTTCAATTCACTCGACTATCGGATGCCGGGTTTACAGCTAGCTCCTCTCTGGCCAAGCCCCTCCCTCGCTCCACATCTCTGAGATGATGTATTATCGCCGTTGGGCTTAGTCTTGAAAGAACTTTAAGTACTGATACCTTAAGCATTTACGAAACGCAACGATAAACTTTATGGCGAATGTTGTATTAAATTATGGGAAAACATATTCCGTGGGTCGCCTAGATTTATATCGAAACACACTTACGGCATAAAAGAGCTTTACAGCAGGATGCAGGATTTATGTAACTTATCATGTACACTCTTGTATGTATGTATGTATGTCTGTGCTGGTCTCGTATGTCTGTGTGTGTGCGAATTTAATTGCGTCAACACCATTGCACCACGCGGATATGGTTTCGCCACTCGCCACTCACCACCCGCCACTCGCGACCTGCCACTCGCCTCTTGCCATTCGCTCTTTGCCTCTTGCCTCGCGCTTGTTTTTTACTTTTTTATATCGCACTTCCGCGTCTCTGGATGCCCTTACGCAGGCTATCATGGCTGCGGCTAGGCGATTGTACTGCATTTCTCATATTTGGTAACTAGATTTGGTATCTGTCCAATCGAATGCAAAGAAAAGCTGGGAGAAAATGGGGCCCAACCAAACAAACACTCGAGCTAGCTGAATCGGGAAACCCAAAGACTCGTCGTACTCTGCTGAAGAGGAATGTGATGGCTGTCCGCTTTCTGGTGTCCATTGTTTGTCAGCTGGTGACCCCAGATGGTGACCCCAGCTGGTCGCAACTGGAAAGCAGCCTTGCGCCATTCCATTCCATTCCATCCCGTTTTGTTTCTTTTCGATTATTTTCTTTACTTTTCATTATTTTCCCCACTTGATATTGCTACTGGAACTGTCCTGCCTGTCTCTCTGCCCTCTCTCTTGTCTCTCCTGTCTCCTGGCCATGGATCGATGTGGTTGATGCAATTATTCGTGCACTTTTCGCGCTCGCTGGCCATCTGACGGCCAACGCATTGCGATGCCCATAATATATGCATAAATATCGAGGAGGAAAACACGCTCCTTCTGTGTGTCTGTGTGTGTGTGTGCGTGTGCGTTCAATAAAATGCAAACGGAGGAGACACATACAAAAATTGCAGAAATTGCTGCCACCATTTTCCGGCACAGCAGTATGCGTGTGTGTGTGTGCGAGTGTGTGTGTGTGTGTGAAAAGGGAAAACGCACTGCGATAGCAATTGCCACAGTTACAGCCGCAATATGAACGGCAACCGCATAGAGACCAAAAATATGTGACAATTTTTGCTATGCAACCGGTCAAAACGGCCAAAAGCCAAGCGATGCTGCCCAAAAAAAAAACGGTGGCTAAGCGAATGGAAAGAGTAGTGGGGCAAAAGCTTGGAAAAATCAATTGAAATGTTCCATTTTTTTGTGTTGTTTTTTTTTTTTGTGCTTTAAAATATTTAAAATTATCCTAACGAGCGGAATTCCCCAGCGGAAACGCCAAAGGAAATGCATACAAAACACAAAATAATAAAGAGCGAGAGCGAGAGGAAGAGAGTCGTTTGTACAGCTCCAACAAAAGTATTAGACTTTAAAATTGAACAACCGATAACTGTGAAAATGCCCCGATCTTTGGTTACCTTTGTATTTCATTTTCACGTTTTTAAAGAACTGGAAAAGTGATTTTATTCGGATTATTATTTACTTATACTTCGATTGAAATTTCGAGGCCATTTTGTTTGGAAACATTCAAATGCAAGTGAAAATACGTCATCGAAATATATTTCATTTCTGAAATCAATATATTTCATATTTTAAGGTAAATACGTTTCCTGCAAATAACATTTTGTTATATTGTGATTAAATATGGGTCGCATTATAAAGAATTTTCATTACATTATTTAAACTGAATTTAAAAAACCCAACGAATATTTAATGAAAATATATGTGCGTTTTTTCTCAGTGTAGGATGGCGAAGTTTTTTTGAAAGTTTTACATTTTCGAGTGATAGCTATCGATGATTCCGCCACAGTGTTTAATCCTTGGGGAAGGTCGACTGATTCCACTTTTTGGGTACTCACACTCACAGCCCATCCCCCTGAGTACATAATGGATGTATTACACTTTATGGGTGCAATATTGTACATGTGTACACATGTATGCACACATGCATGTGTGTGTATGCGTAAATATGAGTGGAAAATGTTTTAATCGAATCTCGAATTGGAAATACACTTTGTTTGGGAATTGATCAGGCACGACCGGAACACGCAATGGAATTAGCCGCATGCCACATTCCGAGTGCCGCCTGCCGCCACCTGCCACATGCCACATGCACACCCAGTGGACCGCACTGAACCCCCCCTGCACTGTATCGATGGTGGAAGCCTCCCCAGCGAAGGATTCGCTGACTGAAACGAATCACCCAAAAAACTATTTTCGCGCCCGATGCGGCACTATTCCCTCTCCCGCACCCGCACCCGTATAGCAGGAATACGGAATACATACATACGTGTACGTGTACGTATACGTATGCGTATGTACGGCGATTGTTCAATATTCATTGGCCGTAATTTGACTGAAATAAGTGAAGCGCGCCTTTGTGCGTCGCCCCAGTGAGCAATGAACAGGCAGGAGGGGAGTGGCGGGGAGGGGGGATAGAACTTCTGTGTGTGTGTGTGTGTGTGTGAGAGGCAGAAAGTTAGCCAGACTCGCGGTTTCATCATAAATTTGATTAAGCATTCGACCTGCTGGCACAGGAAATTAAAATTATCAAGCGTCACTTTTTTCGACACCCGTCCCCCCACTACCCCTAGCCGTCGTTGCTCAACAGATATCGGATATCTGTACACACACCCACACGTACATACATGTACATATACATATATACTCGTTTATGGGGGATAGTCGTGGGTCGTCTCAAAAGCACGGTAGCGAGTGTGGGTGTAAGGACTGCTGCTGCTGCTCATCGCACACATTGTCGGACGTTTTTATGGCCGTTGTCTACAGTGTTACGGCCGTTAAAAACAGGCAAACGTCCTGCCGCAATCTGTTCGGTAATGCTCTATAAATCCCGACAACATTGATGTTCTATGGTCAGAGCTGTAACTCGTTAAATTAGATAACGATATATAAGCTGGTATGACAGGTGCAGCAAGCGTTTGACTGGCACCTGTTATAGGCAGAAATACAACCAAAAGTTGCATAACCACAATCATAAGCAAATTTCAGGCGGGCGGCTAGTTCAAATCTAATGAAATAAGTTGAGCAAAGTCGGGGCCAAAAACATGGAACACCAAACCGGAGTCCGGAATCCCTTGGGAAGGATCCTGGGAATCCAGGTTGCTGGGGCAAACAGGCAGGCAGGCAGGCAGTTGGCCGGAGGTAGGGACGAGGGCGTTGTTTGGCTCTAATTTCGCAGCCAGGCAAGCGGTCGCTCATTAAATTTTGCGTAGTTTTCAGAACGCGTCTGAATCCACAAAATGATAATTAAAATTTTCCCTAGCTCAGCCCGGTGCGGGTTTCTCCGGAACCTCTAGAAGCTCTACAGCAGAACCTGAATCTCCTGCCCGCATCATGAATTATTCCCTGGCGGCACTTAACACCCAGCACCCAGCACCGAGAGTGAGACCGGGACCAAGAGATAGAGAGCGAGCGATAGAGAGCAAGAGCAAGAGTGGGCCAAAGTGGGTGAAGGACTGGGGGACTGGGAGCTGGGAAGTGGGAACTGGGGTCTGGGGGGCCAAAGGGTAGCGTAACTCCTTCAGTGCGAGTCATAAATGTTGTGCTACGGTCTCGTTACCGGTGCTCCGTTCCCGTTACCGTTCCCATTCCCCTGCTCCAGTCTCCCTTGAAGCAACACTTCCTTTCGCAGGAAGGTGGGCTCTTTGGCTTTGCCTGGCATACGTTGCGTATGCTTGATACAGTGAAAATTGCCAACGAGTGCATGGATGCTAGCAAATACAGAGGTACTTGGTGAGGATACTATGTTTAAAGCTAGAGGGGAATCGATTAATGGAGTCTACCTTTGGTCGGATCCCCCATTTGCGATCAAACATATCCCCCCTTGAGGGAGCCCTCTTTGAGGGTGCATTCATAGCGAATGAGTGCTGTTCCTGTATTCGAGTGTGAGTGTGTTTACGCTGTGCGCTGTGGTGTTCCTGCTCAGGTGAGGTGATTTATTGCATTGAGGTAACTTTGGTATCGCCTCCGCTCTCCCGCTTATGCGTGGCCTCTTTTTCGCTTAAAAGACAAACCGCTAATTTGTTATCATTTATCACCACGCTGAGCACGTGTGTGTGTGTGTGCGTGTGCGTGTGCATGTGCGTGGGCTGCTGTGCTGTGCTTTTGTCCATCTGTCTATCTCTCTCTTGCCTGTTTTGCTTGTGTGTGTTTGTTAACAATTTGTAAATGTGTTACACTTAAACCCTAAAGTAATGTCTTCCCCCCACAATGGGATCCATCCCTGGCTCTAGACTTCAGGCTCCAGGCTCCTGGCTCCAGTGATTTTGTCATTGTGATAAATACTTTGACGTCAGCGTTAGAGGGGAAATTTTACCGCCCCTCCCCCTGCTCACATGGTGGCTTATAATTTATGAAGCGGGAGTGCCAGGATTCCGTCCAGTCGCTGAATATGACAGGACAGAACCCCTAACCGAAAGATAAATATTCTTTGTGGCACAAACGGACAACAAACACACACAGATGGGGAATACCTTGGAGAATTTTGTTGCCTTGCGGATTACAATCTACCCAGTTTCGCCTCCCCCCCCCCCCCAATCAAGGACCAATGACACGCAAATCAAGCAGTTCAAACGTTGCCGTTACTCTTGCGATTTGCTTGCTTAACGAACACACAAGGCAGGCGAGTATCTGGAGCATAAAAAGTGGAAGATGTGGAAGATGTGAAATCAGATCGTAGCATTTCTTGTCAACCCCTCAAATGTGAGACTGGAATGTGTTTTGGAAGGAATTTCTGGCATCAACGTGGCCTTGACGTGAAGTTGACATGAGTTCACGTTATGGAATGTGTTTCAGTTTTTAAATCATTGTCGTATTGAAGCCTACACAGGACAGCTCGTTCGGGCTCACATTGTAAATTTTTAAGTTTTACGTGAAGTTTTTTTGTATTTTCGGAAAATAGATCTAGAATCGTTATTTTTATTTCGAAATTAAACACATTAATATTCATGAGAAAATGTGGTCGGCCAAGCTAATATTATTAACCGCAGCGAGTGTGAGTTTTGTGGCATACTGCATCTACTTTGATCGGCGGCGCGTGTCCCATCCGGACTACAAGAGGAGGGTCCATGAGCGTCGTCAGCGCAATGCGAAGGCCCGGATGTTACGCGAGGAGGAGGCCGCCAGGGCCTGGAACCAGGCGTACGAGCAGGAGGTCCAGGACCGCTTGCAGATGCAGCAACGGATGGGTGTCTATGGAGGATCAAGGGCGCCATCGGTGAACGCCGATGTCGGCAGCGTTGGACGGAAGTCGACCGCCCAGCTGCACTTTGAGTCGGAGTTCTTGCTGGGCGAGAATCTTTTGATGAATGGTCACGTGGACGAGAGCCTGACCCACTTGTCCAACGCCGTCCTGCTGTGCTCCAAGCCGGACAGTCTTCTACTGCGAATCCAGAGCAACCTCCCGGAGCAGCTGGTCCGTCCACTATTGATGCGGGTGGATGAGATGCAGAAGAGAAGCAGCCGGCACCACAGCAGCAGGCATTTCCACGGCAACGATTACTCCTCAGACGACGATCGCGAGGATGTGTGGGATGACGAAAGCTTTGACGATGAATGGATTGTCGAGAGCAATCGCGATTACGTTGACAGCCACAGTCCAGATCCCGTCAAGAGCCGAATCACCTTAAGAGCCCCCTCGTAATCTCGTAATCTTGTAATCTCAACCAACTGGAACCTGGAACCTGAAAACTGGAACGATCAAGAGGCATATCAATAAATCGAATGGAAGAATTTTAAGCTAATTTTCGAGTTTTTATGGGGAAGGGGAGTGAGTGATCTGTGATCCGATGGAAGTTGCAAGGCTCTCTCTCTTCTTGTGTGCTCTTTTCCCTTGACCAATTTTCCATGACATTTGTTTGCCTTCGTGGTTTACGGTGTTTTTCCACACTGCGGACTTGTGCTTTCCACCTCCTGGTTTCCTCTTGGTTGGGTACTTGGGTACTCCCCGGACGACCATCTTAAAGTTAGGAAATACATTGCATTTTCACTTGAACTTTAATGAAATTTCTCTGGCATCCTCCTGCCTTCAGCCGCCCCCGTCCGCCGTCCGCCGCCTGGCCTGGGATTGGACTCGGGGCCCAAATGATCATATGCATATTTCATAAGACCTTTTTCATTCTCTTTCTCTTTTTGCCGGGAAGTTATGGTGAAATTTTTACAACTTCGGCACTGCGGAACGGAATGGGATTGTACGGGTGAGTGCGGTGCGACGGGATGGGGCGGGGCGGGGCGGGACGGGGCGTGGCGGTGTGCTGAGAACAATAAAAGATTGAAGCCGTGGCGAAAAGGGAAGGAGCCATAACGGAATGTTGCTGCCGCCATTACCTTCTTCTTTCTTACCGTAATTTGTCGGTGATTCATTTTTCTCTTGCCTCTTGCCACTTGCCCACTCACTGCTCAAGACCTCACCTCTCCTTCTCCTTCTCTTTCATCTTCTGTTTTGCTTTGCCGTCTCCACCATCGACTGCAGTCTGCAGAAGAATTTTTTTTGTTTCTTTTGCGGTGCTCTTTATTAAATGCTTCGTGGCACTACTCCCACCCATCCCCGCACCCTTGTACCCCATGGAACCGAAGCCGAAGCCTAGGCCTACTCTACATTCTCGTGGAAGGAAGTAAATGGGGCTAAAACATCTCTGTGTGGGCCACATCGAACAGGGTATGCACTTTTCCACACCCCAATGAGGGGGTGCAAATTAATTAAAATGTACTTAAAGATATATTTAGAAACAGAAGACAAAACAGAGGTTTTACAATAGTTTTCTTGAGAAACTTTCACTTGAAATAGAATTCTCAACTTTTGCGAGTTTTCTTTGCTCAAGGGTTAGGGTATTCGCGTCGTTTGGGGGCTTCGTGCTTTTCATTTGGTAGCTAAATGTAGTTTTCTTTTTGAGGTGTTGCCGCTGCCGCTCTAACCCGTATCCGGCAACAAGGATTCTGGGGGTAGAGGCAGGGGTATGGCGTATGACGTTGCCCACAAAGCTATGGCGGATAGTGCTCAGGGTGCTGGGTGCTGGGTGCTGGGGGTTGGGGGTTGGGGGGGCTTAGCAAATAACATGCCAACAGCGCATATGAGTGATACACGTGTAAATTTGTTGAAGTACTCCGACAAAACGACACAGCGACACAGCGACAAAGTCGGCAAAAGCTGGCAAAACTACAAAGGGAAATAGGAATTTTCAACCCACCACCCCTCCCTCCCTCTGGCAAGCACAATACACTGTAGATCCCGACCAAATTGCTACCCCTTGGAGCATACGGGCGCAGCGATAGTGCCCAAAGGGGATCTTTAATCGGAAAAGAGTTGATATCTAAGTAATCATCCAAGTTCTCTAAGATCTGCCTGTCTGCTGGTCATATTTAAGCAATAAATTCACCCACCTTTAACCTCAAAAGACACCCAGGGATTGCTGGATCTTGAAAAGCTTAAATATCCGTGGCTCGGTGTGCGGGAATACGCATATATCCTGGTGCGAATATATCCTTGCAGAATTACAGCGTGTCTTCCCCAATATTTTTGCTGGGATTAAAGGGTAAGCAACTGAAGAATAACAATTGCATTCAGATCCACTTATACACTCTCACACACACACACACATGGAGACCTGCACTCATCTGTGTCTGTATCTGGGCTGGTGTATCTGTGTGTGTGTGTGTGTGTGCGTGTGTGTTTGAGGAGGCCCTCCGCCTGAAACTCATGTATTTATGAAGTGTCAACAGTGTCGTCATCATGATGCATGGCACCCAGCGCTATCTGCCCCACACCACACCACACCGCACCATGCTTCACCTCAGCCTGTGCCCCTGCAGCCAGCCTTCAGGCTTCAGGCGTCAGGCTTCTCTTGTTGCAAAACATACCCCTCCCCAACCCTCTGCTCCTCCTCCAACGCAGTACAAGCACTCACCTTAGCCGAGCACGAGCACTCGTCAAATTCTTTTTGCATCTCGGACTTGATTTTCTGTTAGTTTTGCTTTGTTTTGTCGCGAGGGTGGACAGAGAAATGTTGGGCAATTGTTCTGGGTTCCATAACAGAGTATGCCTGGCAGATTATCTTCGAAAGATATAGGATAGACTTCAGGGAGTATACCATACACATGGGTGGAGAACAAAGCCTAGACCGTCGAGCGAGTAATCAACAAACAGAGTCCCGACTCCTGCACTCCTTATGCTTTTAATTTCTAACAAATATCTCTATAGTATAAGTATGGATATAGTTTCTAGTTTCTGCTGCTTCATACAGATTTTATAACATTTCCTGCCTGACAAGAGGCATACAGTCGATTACAGTCGATGGCTGGTGCAGACTCCTCCAAATGTTGAGTCAGTGCCAAATCTCGAGCAGATACTGAATGCTGGATACAGTCATGCATACAGTAGATAGTTGGCGGACTGGCGGACACCACTCGACTGATGATGCAGGTCAGGACTACGAGTAGATGCGGTGCAAGCACCTGGTGCAAAAGTACAATACCCTCGACACGGGAGCCGAACAGGGAGGGGGCCGAGAGGGCACGCAAGGGGAATACGAATAAAATGGCCGTCAGTCAGCGAAAAATCGTGTTTCTATGTCAAGCATAAATTTCTACCCTCTTCTGTCACTGTTTCTGTTTCTGTCGCTGTCCTTCCTCCGTGCCCCTGCCACATGCCCCCGCTTCACGCCTAGCCCCTTTCGCCGCGTAGGCAAAATGTTGAAGACAGACGATTAAGGGGGGCGAGGGCGTGAGAGATAGAGAGAGAGAGAGAGAGAGAGGCAGTAAGAGTTTGTTGACAACGCCCAGGGAGATGAAAGATGGTGCACTTAATGAATGCAGCCGAGTCCTTCTGCGCCGCCGTCTCCGTCTCCTCCTTGGAGTCACCGAAAACCCAAGGCAGCCACGCACTTATATCATTTCTCTGGTAATGCAAATAAATTATACGGAAATAATTTCATTAAAATGAAGAATGGAGATGAAAAGTGTTACAAGTGCGGCCTAAAGGAGCCACCAAGGAAGCACCAAGGCAGAGAGACACAGACACAGAAACAGGGACAGGCCTGGGCCTCCAAGGGCTGGAGTGCGAGTGCGAGTGGGATCCACTCATGTCAGAGAGCAGACTCCTCCTCGAGGCTGCCAACCTTTGAACTACTCGCATAATTTGCCAAACAATCACTCGAGTCCTCGAGCATCTGAGGAATGTGCATCTACATAGCATCTACATCTACATCTAAAAATCCGGTTAGTAAAGTAAAGAAGCTTCGATAAAATGCGACTGTTTGATGCTGCAAGAAGAATTTGATCGGCTTTCCAAAGATCCCTCTCTCCACGCCCATTAAAAAAGATATCTGTCTATGAGAGCAACATGTCGGTCGGTCGGTTAGTCAGTCAGTCACTTGGAAAAACCGTTCGGATGCTCGCAAACGTGACAGACGGAAACATTGCGTTTCCCTTATGGACAAAGTTCTGATGGACAGGACATGGCCTTGTCAATGAGTCCCGCAAGCCCCAGCTCAAGAGCTCTGTCCATAAAAACTCAATAAACAACAAGCGAGAAGGCTCGGAGAAGCCAGGAGCTGGGAGAACCGAAACCAATTCAAAGGCCGAGGCAATAGAGTTCACATAAAAAAGTGATAGAAACGAGCCAAGGATATGCTGCAGACAGAGAACGCAAAGGAGAAAGTAACAAGGAAAACGAGATAGAGATAGAGATGGAGAGAAAAAGTGAAAAGCAACCGCTCGGTTGCCCCTCAAATTGTTTTCCAACCAAATTCAGCGCCAGAGCGAAAGCGTCGAGAATATTTTACAACTCGGCTGAAGTGCTTAATTACACAGAAAGAAGCAGCTGCGAGTGGATATCGGCCAAAGAGACAGAGCGAAGCAGAAAGAACACTGAGAAACAGAGAGACAGAGACAGATACAGGCACTGAGAAACAGAGAAATAGAGAGACAGAGACAGAGCCTAGATGGCTGAAACAAAGCCAAGGCCCGAACAATGGGTCCCAAAGCAGCTCCCTGCTAATGCAGCAGCTACAAAATCAAAACCAACTCCTTGTTATTTGTTCAGGCCGCAACCACAGACATAGACACAGAAACAGATACGGACACGAACACGTACACCATGCACAGAGCACGAAGCACGGAACACGGGAGACGGTACATGGACAGGAGACACAGCAAACATGCCACGAAACAACAGGCATGACATCACAGGCATTACTGGCACCCCAGGCGTCACCCATCCACTGCTAGACGGGATTCCTGCTGGAGTCACCCACTGCCCTGGCACTGTCCCTGGTCCCGCTGCTTAGATGGCCATTAGTCCTAATGACTGGGGAGCCAGCCGATTCCGACTGCACTCTATCGTACTCCCCGTTTGTCGACATGCACTGAAAGCTGTTTGGGACGCAAATCTGGACTCGAGGTTCCTGTTAGAGCCCTCTTATACTCGTATCTTACATGATCCATGTGCAGGGCATACTCGTACGAGTGTCACTTAGTTCTACCAAAGACAAAATAAACACCAAGATGTGTCGCTCCATACAACATTTTCAGTTCGATGTTTTCGGTGTGGAATTTCACGCAATTCCTCACTAAGAAAGAGAGAGACAGACGGAAAGCTTTCTAGTGTCTATATTGTCTTCGTAGGCATGGGAATATCTGGAGACATTCGTTGGTCGATGTGCAAGATACAAATAATATGATTTAGCAGGAAATTTCCCGTTACCCTCTACCGAAAAACGAAGATCACAGAGACCCATGAATAGAGGAGCAGGCTGGGGGCAGGAGGCTGCAGGCAGGAGGCAGGAGGCAGCGAGGGAAATGTGGCAAAAGAAAGTTGCTTTGTGTTTTCAATTCATTGTTCGTTGCATTGTTTTCTGTTCTCTGTTCCCCTCTCCCACAACCCACAATATATATTTTCTCTTTTTCTTTGTTTTTGTTTTTGTCTCTCCGTTCTCTCTGTCTCTGTCTCTCGCTTTGTGCTTTTCTATCCCTGTGTAGCTGCGTGTGTATTCTTGCAACGTTGCAGTTAAAAGAACTTTACGCGCCACACGCCACTGCCAACTGCCACGATTTTAATTCCACTTTGCCATACGAAGGGTAATTTTTAATGAGCAGACAACAAGGAGCAGCAGCAGCCACCAGGAAGTGGAGCAGAGAACACGGTCTTGGAGCTGCAGCAGGAGCTGTATCTGTATCTGTAGCTGGCAGTGGCAGCGGCAGTGGCAAGGAGTCATCGTGCCGCTTTATCATCATCTCAGGACTTCCGTTTCAGTCCAGGCTGCATTTCTCCACAACAGGCGGCAAAATAAAATGAAAAATAAAATATACAAACAGAAATTAAAAATGAAAATAAAAATACTTTAGATACCCTTACAGATCCATTCGTTGGATGGTAGCCATGAGATATAGTAATCTGATCTTCTTTGGGAAATGACAGTTTCCATGATAACAAAATGGTATGGTGATCAATATATGTGTTTATTTTTTATGATTTTCTTTGGCTGCAAACCTGCAAACATCTGCTCAAAATAATTATACCCTCTGGCTGGGTATCGTGAATAAAATGAGATGCGTGAGGGGAAGTGGAGAAGCGGGCCAGCTACCTTTTTGTTTACGACCGCCGGGCTGAGGGGCAAAGGGGTAGTGGGGCTGTGTCCTGCATCCTGCGACGCCAACATCCTGCTGCACTTAACCCATATTCCAGGCCGAGCTGCTCTCTGCCGCATTGCCAGAAAAAGGCATAATTTGCACGCATTCGTTTAGTCATTTTCATGAATTGCCCCTTACACGTACTCAAACAAGGAAAAGCGAAAGAGAAAGAGAAAGTGGGAGAGTGTCTGTAGGAAGTCCCTGCCCTACCGCCAGGCTGCCACGAACCACCTATCATTATCGAGCTCTGTTTTCCACCTCGAAAGCAATGCCTTTCCGTTAATGATCCAATAAAAGCGCAGATTTCTTTTATGTAAATTAAAATTATGGAATATTATGGAAATTCAGGACTGGTAGAAGGTTGAGAGATATCGGCATCATCGCATAAAATATATATAGATATACAAAGTATGGCTCAAGGATGTGTTGTCTGTTCTTGAGAGTTGCAGGAAAACAAACTGGAACTGGAAATTATCTCGACTCTTTTCCCCAAACCATTCTCGTCCTGTTCCACTTGCCGGTTCGCCAGACCCTTCTCCAATCGAACCGAAAATTGAGAGATAATGAAAACATTATTGGAACAAACATCCAAAAACGTAGTAAATAAAAGAGAGAGAGAGAGAAAGAACGCATTCCGTTCTGCTTGGAGGGCGGAATGGCGGAGGTTCCAGTTCCATGGCCAGGAGGATGAGGACGGGAATGGAGACGGGTCATGGGCCAGACCCGTCTTCGGTTCGCTGCACATTCAAGCGCATTCAAGTGTGCTTGCAACAATGCAACACTGTGCCACCGAAGTGGCAGGGTTGGCAGGCAGCCGCCAGCAGGCAGAAGTGGGCAAGGAGTGAGAAGGGTGAGCAGGGAGCAGGGAACGTGCCCCACAAGTGGAGCAGGGAGTCACCAATGGCACAGTGGGTGTGGCAGGACAATGGATCGGATCTGTTGGATCGGTTCCGGGAATGCTGTTCCGGCAAAGTTCAGTTTGATGTGATGCCAAGAAAATTGTTGCAAAATAATTGAGACGACAGTTTCTCTCAGTTTTCGGGGAAATCTCTTCCACTCGAGTTGTGTGAGGAAGACGGACGGACGGGCGGACGGCACAGCGGGTGTTTTACCATTGTGACCACAGTGGCCGTGCCACCAGCCACGTGCCACATGCCCCAGCTACACAGCCACAGCCACAGCTACAGTTACAGAGTTACAGATACAATGGATGCGGATAAACAAGAGCAGGGAAAAGGGAACAGGGAACAGGGAACAGAGAAAGCAACACTTGAAACAATAATAATAACACAATCAAGTGCCTGTTCACACACGTTCTCTGTCTCTCTGCGTCGCTGTCTGTGTAGGTGTAGGCGTGCGTGTCCGTATCTGTGTGGCGCCCTGAGTGCACACATATGCATTCCACCTGAATGCATTACGTATACGCCACCTGGCCCCCACAGCCACGTTCGGTGCACATTTCTTTGCACACATGCATGGTGTGTACACCAGTAGTACTCGCATGCCCATGCCGATGACCCAGGAAAGGGCAGGGCAGGGCAGAGCAGGCCATCCACATCCACATCCAAATCCATCCATCCACAGCCGTCCTTTTGTTGGTAAGCCTTGAAGCCATCGTCCTCCATATCCTCCCACACTGCAACGCCACTCCGTTGCTATCGCTGAGACGTGAACAACATTCTGCAACAATGGGGGAGTCATCAGCAGGGCCCTCCTCCTGCCAGGTGCAGGCAGCGGTGTTTGCTGCCCTGTCTGTGTTTGCTTTGGGTAATCATCTTCAAGCGACCAAAGCACATCGCCTACTGTCCGACGTGTGGTCGTGGTCGTCGTCGTGGTGGTGCTGGTCGTGTGTTCCTGGTCCAAGTCAAGCAGTCAGGAGGCAGCAGCAGCCAGATGAAAGACAGTCCACAACTCCTTGGGATAAAGGCCAATCATAAATCACATTCCCTCCACTCCTCCACCATGCGACGAGCCACAGACGCAGCAGCCATCAAGTCAGAGTCCGATGCTGGCTGCTGGCTGCTGGACGTGCAGAGATCCTGTGCAACCGCCCTGTGATGGGATGATCCATGGCTTTGTGCTAGTACTAAAGGCAGTCACTTGTACCTCTGAAGGACCTGGAAAAGAGATGTGCATTGACATTTGCATTCCTTCGGATCTAAAGATATTATATACAAACATTATAGCGTGTCTTGAAGACTGTTTTCTGGTTGGTTCTGTGGCCCGGGATCTGGTCTCAAGCACAAACATATGGTAGGCATATGCAAGTCCGTAGCAGGAATGAACCGATTGAGTAAGCCGCTCCAAGGACGGCTTTATTTTGAACTTCGTTTTCAGATTTCCGCCTCTGTTCGGTTCCGTTTTCAATCTCAGTTTCTTTATCAATTAAGCTTTCATTTTTTCGTTTGCTGTGGAGGTCGAAAGGTGGCTGGGTGGTGTGTGGGCGGAGAGAGGCACTCTCTTAATGGGAATGGTTCCTCTCCATCGTACTTTTGGCTTTTCTCTGGCGCTGGCAGGGCTTTCCCTTCTGCCTTTTGCCAAAAGAAATAAAAGCAGGCCAGGATCAAAGGCTGTCCATGCCTGCAGCTGCAGCAATATCCTTCCATATATGTATAGTGTCCCCCACCTTCTCCTGCTCCTGCTCCACCGAGAGTGTGGTGTATGGGGCAGTGGCAAGTTTGCAAAATGTTGCCAGCCAACACCTTCCAATAGTTTCTTCTTTGCAGCTCCATCCCGGCGTCCTTTCCCTTTCAATGGCAGCCACTGCTGACACCATTCCGGATCCAGATCCATACGTAGGTCGGGCCAGGGTCTACTCCTGCTCCTGCTCATGAGTGTGTGTGTCTGTGTCCGGGTCCTTGCCGAGGAGCTAAAAATTAAAAATGTGTATAAAATAACTTTTGCTCTTTGACTTTTGACGCCGTTTTTTTTGCATTTTTGTGCAAGCATTTGCCATTTTTCGTCCGTCCTTTGGCCGAACTTTCAGTGAAACGGAGCAAAAGGCAGTTCGAGTTCTTAAGGCTAAAGGATCCCAAGCCAGAGACGTGCTGCCGCGTGCCATGAATTTCATAAGCCAACTCCCACTACACAAATCCACTCCACTCCATTCTGCTCCATTCTGCTCCATTCTGTTCTACTCCCTGTTTAGCCATTCCTCTTTATGGCTTAAGCGAGTTGCTGCTGGCTGGCTGGCTGGTTGGCTGGTTGGTTGGTTATAATAAAGCTGCGGCCACAGCGGAGAAATATGTATCTGCAGTACAAATTCATATCAATTACACTCTGAATTACGACTCTTACGCTCCAAAAAACGGTACAGTTGCTGTTCGCGAGTGTCATTTGCAGGGGCAAATCCATGTCCTGCCACTGGTCTGTCAGTGACTGACTGGCCGCTGCCCACATCTCACATCCCACATGAAGCACATGCCACAACCAGTGCCAAGCCCGCACCGGACCTGGACTGATGCTAGGATGGATGCTGAAAACTTATCTGTTTAATAGAAGCTTAGGCCTGGCTAATGGACAGGCTCCAACATCAAGAAGCAGATGAAGCTGAAGACTCAAAAGCTGCACTGGTTCGGCGGCTTCTACGGGTTTGGCTGGAGGTGGGGGAGTTCATTAACAGACTTTGGTTATTTTTAGCATCATCCGGGAAGGATGAAGAAATATGTAGCTACCAGCGATAGACGGGCCGTGGGCCGGAGTTGGAGTCGGGCCTCTCGCAGGGGGTCGCCCGGGTGGGCGCTACTTAGTCAATAAATGTGTTAGCAACCTCGCAACAAAAAATAAATGTCTGGTGTGCAGGAAGCAATTATGGAGCACGAAGCACACGAAAGTACGGAAAACCAGCGCAAGGCGCACCACACTCCACAGTGGTGTGGACCAAGAGGGGATCTAATCACGAGAGAGAGAGAGAGACTATCTATGGCCACAGCGATGCGATTGGTTCTACTTACAATACTCATTTTCAACACTCGCTATTGCCACACTTGATCTTCCAGATAGTCCCAGCCAAGATGAAGCATACATGTGTCCGAAAGAGGAGCCTGGCATCCTGGATGCCTCGAGGAGCCACCTGGTGCGCTGCTGCTAGAAGATTCTGCGAATGTTGCAGGATTGTTACTATTATTATTGTTAGAACTTGCGAATTCACTCACTCAACATAACCTTTCTTCACTCTCCATCGCTGCCGCAGCGCCTCTCTCGCCAACAGGGCGCTCTCTCGCTCTCACTGCATTCCCATAGGAAGCTGTAGGTTTAAAGTAAAATATCTAGCTATATAGCTGGGAGAGTTCCGAGAAATACAGATTAGTGTGACCGCCAAAGGCATCTTGATATTTCACACTTTTATCGCCCGAACACACAAAATAATCCACCGATAAATGACCAAGAAAATTGGCAAGAAAAATTAAAAACCTACAACTATTTTGCTCACGATAGAAACAAATTCGTGCTTTGATATTTTAAACCATGTATCGATGGCTTATCGAATATATCGATGTTAGCAGAGAGGAAGCTGTGCGATAGTTGTGATCGCAGAGATCGAAAGTAAACAAACGAGAAGCGCAAAAATTCCAAATAATTCGTATAGTAAATATGTGGAATAGTTTGAGGCGCTGGAATTCGATGCAGGAGCATTTGATCTGGGCAAATGAGAGATTGGAATTTAGAGAGCTCTTCAACAGAGTGGATCGCACATTAGAGACCGTTGATGCGCTGCTCATGGAGACCGCAAAGCCGCGCACGGCCCTAAAGCGTCGTGGCGCACGCGTCGAACATTTGCCCAAGAAGATGGCCAAGATGTTGGAGCAACAGGAACAGGCGGAACCCGTCAATGCTGTGGCCAAAGAGGAGCCGATGTGGCTGGACTGTGACGCAGCGGACACCGACTTGTTGACTGTGGATTAGCTTACTAATTAATCATTAAGCGTGAGGCCAAATAAAACAATTGGCATCTAAAGTATAAACAAGATTCTGGTGTTTGTGTTTTCAGTTTTATGGAAGACGTCTTCGATGCTTGTTCCTTGTGGCATCTGTGGCATCGGATCTGTGCCTCCTTCTGCCCAACAAGGCTGTGACGACGCTCCCCCGTTTGACGGGGTGCACGGTGTTGCGCCCCTGTGTTCTGCTGCACAGGCTTTCAGCTCGACACACAAATACGAGCCGAGCCGGAGTGTCTGTATCTGCATCTGTGTCTGTGTGCTGTTTACACTGTCGATGCGGCGCCTGATGATGGGGCCTCGGGGGCAGGTTGAGGGGTGCGAAAGTGTGTGCTTGTGTGTGTGTGTGTGTGTGTGTATCTGTGTTCTGGGCTCCATGTTCTGTGCTAGTAATGAGGTTGTTTTTGCATGTTTAGTCATAATACAAAATTTTGAGCTGTTACGTTGCGCGCTTTATGTGGTTCTATGGAAAACAACGCTGCTGATGGAGCGTCAGCGACTCAGGAAGCGGGGGTTGGAATGGGGAATGGAAATGTGTAAATGGGTCGAGGGGCGGTGATGGGTGGAATGGTTATGGTTCCTGTGTGTGCTTCTCAATGCATTTCGCATTTTGACATGTAATTAAACGTTTTGTGGTTGACAACGTGTAACGGTAAAGAGAGCTTGTGGTTTCCAGAGTCATTTTCATTTGTCATTGGAAATGGCTACCATCCGATCTGGCTCAGACCTCCCACTGACTGCGACGCCCTCCTTCGCCGACGCCGCCACATCATCAAACATGAAACACATATACACATGTACATATATGTACATTGTATCTTTCTGCTACAGACTTTCGGCCCATCACTATTGTGGCTAGAACAATAAAGCACAACAGAGCGATTTATGACGCTGGAAATGCTGATAGAGAAACCGACAAAACGGCAAATTTCGATTTGAAATCAAATCAAATCCCATTCGAAAGTGCAAGGCTTCAACCACTAACAGACATGTGTATATGGCTATGACGGACAGTGTATCTCATAGGCCCGCTTGGCCATCAGTATCCAAACTCGGAAAAGCGTTTGAATACTCAACAATAATCGCATCGGATCCGATTATCCCATCCAAAGTCTCGCATTTCATAATTCATGTGTGGGGGAAGGGAATCCTTGTTGCATTTCCCGTTCCTTTGACCCACACACACACACACATCCGTGGGATTCGAAGGGATTCCGGGATTCGTTACGTTCTGTCCTACCGAATCAGCGATTCCATCTTGCCTCGGATTCGGTTTTCAATGATTCTGGGTGATTCGAATCTGACTGAAGGCAGGATTCGGTAATGTTCGAATGCAGTGAAGCAGCATGCACCTCCTTTGAAACTCTCTGTGCTGCTGGTGCAAGAGTGTGTGTGTCTGTGTGGATCTATGGATGTATTATCATCTCTTTGAGGTCATTTCTCAGAGGGAAATTCTTGGACGGCAATTAATTAAAGGCGTCGTCTGATGGAACAGCTGAGGCGAGGGGCAAAGTTTTTGTGGCAAAGAGAGGACGACGACGACGACGACGACGACGACGACGACTGCGAGGACGAGGACGAGGCTGTGGTCGTGAAAAGTTTTTGGAGTGGTGTGGTGTGGGTGGGGTGGGGAAATAACATTTCGTTGCGTACTTTTAGGGCAGTGCGGCTCGAGTTAACTCAATATTTTCTTGAATCCTTGTGGCATTTCGTACTCGTACTTGAGCATGTATATGAAAATGCTGCCGCCTGCCGCCTGCCGCTTGCCACCTCACCTCGCCTCGACTCACAGCTAGGCTCTAATGCCCCACTTTGCATGCCCCTGCAGCTGGGAGATGGAGATTGCGACTGGAAGTGGAAGTGAGAGTGGGAGTGGGAGTGGTAGTGGGTGGTCGCCTGCCTTGCCCATTCATTCATTCATTCATTTCCCCATTTCACCCGCTCACTTTTCATTCTCATTCTCCTTCTCCGAATTGTTAAAATGGAGCATGTAAAATAATTGCGTACATCCCCCACCCCAAACCCAAGCCCAACACCACTCAAGCACCACAGCAGTAGCAGCAGCAGCACCAACCGGCAGCAGCAGCAGCGCAGCAGCAGTCCTGTTGTCCCCCACTTTATGCAACATTTTGCCAGGCATATAATATTTTGCTCTTAATTCGTTGGCAAAGTTTCCTCGCAGGCAGGCAATGTGCGGCCTGGTCGGGTCTGGTCGGGCCTGGCCTGGCCTGCACTTTAAAACTGCAATTGATGCTGAGATGAGAAATTTTTGCATTGCATTTGGGCCTAGCCACACGGATGGTGCAGCGGGGCAGCGGGGCAGCGGGCAACACCCATCATGCTGGCATGCACCATGCACTATGCACGATGCACCACCACTTGCTGCAAGCCTTATTCGAATGCTAAATAGAGAGGATGGAGAGGCAGTGGGGGTGGCAGTGGGGGCGGCAATGGGTGGCAGCGACAGCAAAAGAG
Organism: Drosophila azteca; assembly: GCA_005876895.1. Lineage (NCBI taxonomy): Eukaryota > Metazoa > Arthropoda > Insecta > Diptera > Drosophilidae > Drosophila > Drosophila azteca. The sequence goes on along the minus strand of VCKU01000014.1, from coordinate 3,066,506 downwards.
AAATGCCTATTTGATTATCTTTCGGGTCGGGCTTTGGCTTTCGGCCAACAAAGCCATACAAATGGATGCCACAAATATGCATTTTGTAGACCAAAAATGTTCATTTTCCATTGCATTTCGGGGGAAAGCCCAGAGAGAACTGTGGTGTCCAAGGACTACCAGCAGGAGTCACCTGCACCTCTCACTGACTTCACTCGAAAACCCACAATGCAGTTCCATTCGATTAGGCTCTGTTTATTTTAGTGTAGCAGCAAAAGTACTTCAAAGACGAGACGATCCTTTGCGGCAACTTAATTGCGGCATAGCATTTGCCGAAAATGATGCCCTCTGCGAATCCTCTAAAAAGCTGCAGCTATACGGTCAAGGATTGAACCTGTCCCTGGACCAGAAAGTGCAAACAGCTGCAGCACAAACAGAAAGCCAGAACGCACTAGCAGGACCTTCAGTGGTTCGTTGTCCTCCTGCATGTTCATATTTCCGCCATAGATGGCCAGCCACCTCTTCCTGTTACCTTTACAGGAGTAAAATGAACGATCCCCATTAAATAATTTGGATTTCCGGACTTACAAGCTTCCGCTTTGGAAGCTTTTATGGTGTCCCAGGTCCAACACCTGTTCGCTTCCTTAGATCGAGCTACAGCCGCTGAGCAGTTCCTCGCAGACTTTCAAATGCCTAATGGCAGAAAGAAAAGGGAATGGAAAACTAAATGCCACAATTGAGACGAACAGTTGCGTTTAAAATAATAGTAGTGCTGATATGTACATATACTGATTATGGCCATATGACATTAGACTTTGCCAGCTGACTAGCTGCAAAAACAGAGACAGACAGACAGATAGAGCCATGTTCCCTTTTATAGCCATACAGTAAGAGCAAGAGAGAGAGAGAGATGTACGGTCATGCTGTCTCTCTGAGCTAAAGATATCAGGGTTGATATTCGTATGAAACCAATAAGAAATGTCTACCATTCAAACGTGTAAATACGTTAAATTAAATACCGACTATAACCAGAGAAGCAGACGATGGTATTTGATGTTATATTGCTAGGCCCCAGCGGAATATAGCAATGAAATGAATAAAAGGTGATCGATCAGAGGAGTCATTAAGAAGTTTAATGAAAGCTTCGTAAGACTGGACAAGGACAAGTGGAGAGGACAAAAGGATCGGGAAGAAAAACGTGTGCAAGTGAAGGAAAATTATCGGAATCGGAATCTTTAAGAAAACGAACCGACAGGATCGATTCGAAAATGCTGTACAGATATGTATGTAGCTTCTGAAGTTCAGCATCGATTTGCGACATAAAGTCCCCAGATTGGCCAGGTAACAGCCCCGACCTCAATTCGATAGAGAACGTCTGGGCCCTTATGACTGCCAAAATAAGAAAGCGGAAGCCCAAAACTATGGTTGAGTGAGGAGAGGTTATAGAAAATGTTTGCTTTGAAGATATAACAGAGGAATATTTGAGGGCTTTATGCGATTCGATGCCCAATAGGGTTAAATGTGTAATAAAAGCCAAGGGGGTATCACCAATTATTAATTAATATATAATTTGAAAACAAAAATTCTGAAAAATGTTTGTTTATTATTAGAATATAGAAAATGAAATAACCTATTGGACAAATTTTGTTTTTGCTGAATAAATCGATTCTATAATTTTACTAAATTTTTTACCGGTGTTCGGTCAAAATACTAAATGACCGTTGAGAAAAGTGTGATTGAAAAAAATATTTTTTATTAATTATATGAATACGATATCGAAAAACGTAGTATGCACTTTTGTGCAAAATTGATTTATTGACTAAAAAAAATGAAAACTTTTAGTATCGAGTAACATTTGGAGAAACCCCACGCTAGAGAAGTCAAAAATGCATGCAATTTCGGAGTGCAGCTTTTTTTTTGTCGCTGGGTGTATTTCCGGTATATCTTGGAAAGGTCTATTTACGGTATATCTTGGAAATGTAAAGGTCTATTCGGTATATCTCTGAGTGTCAGACGGTATATACATATATGCTATCGATAATTGCGCGGATCGGTCACACTGGCGCAAGCTGCAAAAAACTCAAAGTCGACAATTCAAAAAGTCAAAAGAGCTAAAGGTTCGTCGCGCAAGATTCCATTCCTTAACGAAAGAAAAATGGCTGAAGGTAATGCTCCCAACTTGGATGAAGGTGAAGATTCCAACTTGAATGAAAGTGGTGCACCCAACTTGGATGAAGGTGGTATTACCCACTTGAATGCAGGTGGTGATACCTACTTGGTAGCCTACTTGGACGAAGGTGGTTCTACCAACTGCGATGAAGGTGAAGATTCCAACTTGGATGTAGGTGAAACTACTAACTCAGATGAAGGTGAAGCTTCGAACTTGGATGAAGGTGAATCTACCAACTCAGATGAAGGTGAAGCTTCCAACTTGTATGAAGGTGGTGCCACCCACTTGAATGAAGGTGGTATTACCCACTTGAATGCAGGTGGTGATACCTACTTGGTAGCCTACTTGGACGAAGGTGGTTCTACCAACTGGGATGAAGGTGAAGATTCCAACTTGGATGAAGGTGAATCTACCAACTCAGATGAAGCTGAAGCTTCCAACTTGGATGAAGGTGAATCTACCAACTCAGATGAAGCTGAAGCTTCCAACTTGTATGAAGGTGGTGCCACCCACTTGAATGAAGGTGGTATTACCCACTTGAATGCAGGTGGTGATACCTACTTGGTAGCCTACTTGGACGAAGGTGGTTCTACCAACTGGGATGAAGTTGAAGCTTCCAACTTGGATGTAGGTGAAACTTCTAACTCAGATGAAGGTGAAGATTCCAACTTGGATGAAGGTGAATCTACCAACTCAGATGAAAGTGAAGCTTCCAACTTGGATATAGGTGGTGCTACCCACTTGAATGAAGGTGGTGTTACCCACTTGAATGCAGGTGGTGATACCTACTTGGTAGCCTACTTGGACGATGGTGGTGCTCCCAACTGGGATGAAGTTGAAGCTTCCAACTTGGATGTAGGTGAAACTACTAACTCAGATGAAGGTGAAGCTGCCAACGTGAATGTAGGTGGCACTATCAACTGCGACGACATGGACATTGGAGCAATGATAGATGAGGAAGCTTTACGGAGCTACTGCTATTTACTGGGCGAGGAGCTAAGGCAGTCCACACCACAGGTCCGCCAGGCAGTATACGCGCCACCGCCACCGGCTCCGTCATTGCCACCGGCTCCGTCATTGCCACCGGCTCCGGCATCGCCACCGGCACCGGCTCCGACATCGCCACCGGCTCCGGAATCGCCACCGGCTGCGACGCCGCCACCGCCACCGCCACCGATTCTATCTGTTGACTGGAATAGAACCTTGAGACGCACTTTTCAGCAAGTTCAAAACGAGTGGAGAAGATCAGACCGCCGGCGTCGAAGGGAGGAAGCTGAAGAGAAGGCCATGCACAGGCTGCTGAACACTCGTCTCAGCCGCGATCTTCTTCCGGAGGACACACCGCTGCCTATATACCTCGCCCACCGCGAGCCCCGCTGCCCCAGCCCCGAAAGCACCTGGGATGCCCCTCCATCAAAGCGCAAGTACCGTTCTCTGTTTTAACGATACTTTCTTTTTGCTAATTTACAAATAAATGTCACCGACGACGACTATTCCACTATCTGTGTCTGTGTGTTCTTTCTTCTCTCTTCTTTTGGGTATCCTATTAGATTTTCAGCCATAGGAAACATATTTCTGATCAGCATTCATATTCATGCTGTCGGATCTCGTCTCCATCGAACAATCTAGACTCTATATTCTAGAGGCTGTGGTGCCGCCTAGTGTGCGTGTGTGTGTCTGTGTGTGTGTGTGTAAGTAATGAACCATTTGTCCCTGGACTTGGCCCTGGACCTGGCCCTGCTTTAGTGCCTTTAAATGCTCGCTCATCAAAATCAAAAGTCAGAGTGTCTGCCTGGCTGTCTGTCTGTCTGTCCCCGGTCTCCGGTAGCCAGTAAACGAGGCCCAATAGCACTACAGGCAGCTGATTCCAACGGGTCGTTTCTGGGCGGGGTGTTGGGGGTGGGTGTGGGCTGCCTGCAATTGCCATTAAGCTCACTTTACGCCCCGGAGTGAGTCCAGGAGTCAAAGGGAAAGTACCCGGAGGGGTCGGGACTGGATTGAATTGGTAGGGAACTCCATTCGAAGCTCGGAGCTCGGGGCTCGGAGCCGGCTGCTATTTATTTTCATTTTCGTGCATTTATGGCTTCATCTCTGGGCCGTACGACGGCTGTTGTGTACCCTCCGCATCGCATCCATTTACGTACGCACACAGCACTCGACTGACTCCTGCTCTCTGACACTTTGTCGTTTTTATCGTTGCAGCGTTAATTCGGTTAAGCACTTAAGGCGAGGTCCTGTCAGTAGTACCACCCCACCCGTCTCGCTCCGTTCCGTTCCGTCCTGTTCTCGGAGGAACACATGGACTGGCGGGGTATCGTCCAGCCGGACGCCGGAGCGATGCGTTAACGGCCACAGTCACTGGACCAGGAATAGGAGAAGAGGAAGGAGGACCACTGGAACAGAAGCTGCTTCAGTTCCGGCCTGGTACAAACGTGGTTAAATTGCTTGGCACAAGCTACGTTCATAGTTCAATTGAAGGTGAATCCGAGAAGAACCAGCGCCCCGGGCAGGGCTCTGTCCAACATGTCCAGCAGTCACTCCGGCACAATTGGCCGTAAACGCGCCGGGAGCGGCAGCGCCAGTGCCAGTGCCGCCAGCAGTGAGTATTTATACGGCGGCGGCGAGCAGATGCGGCGCCAACGCTCGGCGGAGTGGCACAGCCATCGGCATGGCCATGGCTACGGCAGCAGCAGCGAGGATGAGTACCAGAACACGGCACAGGCCACATCATTCGATACCCAGCTCCTGGCCCAGTTGCTCCTCCAGAGCCAGCAATTGGCAAGTAAGTACCACACACACACATACACTCTCTTTCCCTGTCTAGCACACATACACTTCCGCGTGTAGATATGCTTGTATGTATATGTACAAAAGTAGAAAACACAGAGTGCACAGCCGCGCCGGTTTTTTTTATTCTCTTTTAGGCTAACCTTCGCCTCTGGCCGCCGCGCATGCATTGTAGTTGTTTTTGCAATCTCGGTACCCAGAAGGGTCGAAGCGTCTTGCCTGTGAGACATTTTACAGTTAGGTTAGTTGCTAACGGACCCAAAATGCGAACGAGTCCAACGAACGAGCAGGTAGCGAGCGCGCGGCGGCCAAAAACCAAGGCCAACCCAAAAGAGAATAACGGCACAACCCGCGTGCTCGCACCAATTGGAATCGTTGCTAGTTTTCTAATTTGCCAAAAATTTCAATTCCATGCACTTTGTCTACCAGTCCTGGGGTTGTCACCTCTCTGGGACAACAACCCGGACGTGGCACGTCAACATTTGATGGTTGAATTTGATGAAGCTGATTCCCCATAAGCGTCATTGCACATATTTTTGGACTCGTTGGACTTTTAGTTTAGAAACAGAAGCTCCTTGACAATGTATTGTTATTGGTACGTTATTGGCTTTGATCTTCTTGTTGCAGGCATGGAACACTACAATTCGGACTGCGAGCCGGAGTATCTGCGGCAGCGAGACTGTCGATTGGGACAGGGAGACCCCGGCGCCGGCACCGGCACCGGCACTGGTACCGACAACGGGCCCAGTCCCATTGCGGTAACGGCCACCGCCTCTGGCCAGGAAGTGACCTACGCGCAGCCGCACGCGCGTGTCACGACGGGCAGCGTAGTCTCGCCACTGAAGGCGGCCACCGTGTCGACCAGCAAATATCAATCCAATGCCAATCTGGGGCTCTTTCCCAGCAGCAGTGGCACTGCCACAGCCACTGCTAATGCCACTGCCACTGCCACAGCCGTTGCCACACCGCGCAGTACAAATCCCTTCCTGAGCACCAAATTCACGGCGGACGAGGAGGCCACGGGCACGTTCTTGCTGCCCGCCTCGGCCTCCTCCTCGACGGCTGCCTCCAGCCACAGTCGGAGCCACCGTGGCAGCAGCGGAGCGGCGGCGCGCAGCACCCTGAATCGGCTCAGCGGCATGACCAGCTCCAGCAGCGGCACCTCTGCCCTGTCCGTCAATCGCAGCGATTCTCTGCGGCAGCGGCATCCCAGCCATAGCCATAGCCATGGCCATGGCCAGGCACAGCATCTGCATCCGAGGCAGCAGCAACATTCCCTAATGCAGCCAGAAATGCGGAGCATGAGCGGTGCCAGCGGTGCCAGTGGTGCCAGTGGGGACGGCGATGGAAATGGAGACTTTGACGATTTCGCCGGCGGAAGCAGCGGGGAGTCAGAGCCACCGCCAGAGCCAGCGCCGCCGGAGATACCGCCGCGCACGCAGTCGCTGCTGATGTCCTTGCGCAAGCACTCGGACTACAAGCTCAAGTACGAGGAAAAGGGGGACCAAAAGCACGAGGAATTCATCCCGACCAGCAAGCTGCAGAAGGGTAAGTGCCGCCGCCCACAAGGGGAAATTTTCACCCACGAAGCTTTTTGTGCCAAGCTTTTGCTCTGCCGAATTTCATAGAATGTTGCCGAAAGCTTTGACTTGGCTCGAAAAAGCTCTGCAACGCCACAGACAGCCCAAAACGTGCCGCTGTTAAGGGTGGAAAGCTGTGCAAAAGCTTGACGGAAAATGCATGAATGAAACTGTTTAACTAATGTGCTGTTTTTTTTTTTTTTAGATTATATCATCAGCGATAACTTGCGCTCAACGGATCAGCAGCAGCTGAAACCTCAGTCGCCAGTCGACACGCAGGGGTGAGTGATAGCGATAGATAATGGGATACCATATACCATACCCCTGATGATACTATTCCGTAGCGAAAATATACTCGAAGTTCTGATAATCGTATCTGAAATCGATCGACCTTATGTAAATGTGCGTCTCCCTGGCACCTTAACTGATAATCCTCAACATCTGGCCTGTATGCTGTGTGTTGCATGTCCTCCTGCTATCGGAGACATTTCATCGGTTCATCGGTATTGGGACTGGGACTGGGACTGGCATGGGGACGATGTCAACGCTTGCCCTCTAATCTGCGTGCGGTCTCTGGGTTTTGCATCGTTTGAGGCTCCCGTTACATGTCAGGGACGAGACAGCCCGGGACCAGCGTCCTAGGACCTGGGACTTGGGACCTAGGATCTGGGATCAGGGAGCAGGGAGAGTCCCATGTTAGCGGCAATTAAATCCGCAAAATGGTTTCACATCGTCGTTGTCGTTGTCGTCTGGACTGGCTGGCTGGCTGTTTGTTTGTTTGTTTGTTTGTCTCTGGCAGGAGTCTGTTTGCTTCTCGTATCTCATGTGCGAGTGCATCAGCATTGTAATCCTTGCCAGGAGGAGCACAAGGAGGTGGAAGGAAGAGGAAGGAAAGCCACAGTCCCAAACTTCAAAATGGCTGCCATTGGAGTCGCTCTTTTTTGTGTCCTCTCTACGTTTCCTGTCACTCCTTCTCCTCCTGCGCCACCTTCTCCTCATGCTGCCGCTGTTGCTGCTGCTGCTGCCCCTCTTTCAGCTTGTGGCGCCTCTTATGTTGCTGGCCAAAGATTTCCGTAGCATTTTGCGGTTGTATAAGCGGCTTTTGCTTCGTATTTTGTTTGCTCCTCCACCCAGCACCCAGCATCCAGCACCTAGCAGCACCCAATGCCAGAGCCCACACCCATGCACTGGTAGCTGCTGTTTGTGCGTCCTGGCCACGACATCTACGCCTGCAATTGGTACTACAGGTCCCCAAAGGGACCAGTCCTGCCTCGGACCGCCTCCTCTTTCCCAATTACTGGCCAGGCTACAGCTGGCTACTGGCTGCTGCTGCCTGCCACCTGATGCTCCTGATGCTTGCTGCTCTGCGCTGTTCTGTGCTGTGCCTCTTGCAGCATAATTAAAGAACTCACTTGGAGATTACGTGGTTTTATAGGTTTAACCGTTACCATTGGATTCCCACTCCCTCGCCCTTAACCCAGCCGGACAGACAGGTGGCTGGGGCTGTGTGACTTCATCCTGCTTCGTCCTGCTTCGTGGAGCCGGATGCAGCACACGGGAGAGGTCTGGGTCCCTGGGTCCCCGAATCCCTGGCTCTCAACCGCAACACCGACGCTAATGTTTCAGCTAATGATTGCCGTGGCGCACTCACAGTACAGTGGAACCACGGAATTATGAATGAATCATGAACCCAAAAACATTCCCCGAATCTGTACGGATGGATACATTTATTCCGCGGGGACTTAGACATAGATACAGATATGTACATGTATGTATATAGCTCTCAAGCTATTATTTATTCTATTTTGTTGATCATCAGAACTCAAACAAAGTTTTTGGAGTTTTTAATCTCTTTTAATCAATAATTTTCCTTGGACCATTTGGGCTTTGAGTACCTATGGGTGTTTTCTGAGTATCTGTGAATGAATGGCAAGCAGTTGCAAGCCGAAAACCGAATGCAGAGCAACAGCTTTAAGGGGCTGCCACCTTTTGGGGCTTTGGATGTGCCACAGGCAGCCGTCTCTGTGGCCACGCTGCAGTCGATTGACCGCTAACTGTTGCAGGCTGTTTCGAAAGGACATGGGCATGTGGGGGGTGGGGCATGAGTGACCACGGACAGCGGAGATTGCGGGAGACAGGACAGGAGCTTAAGATGCTGCCAGACAGGCGGGCAGAAGGGCAGGGCAGGGCAAGGCAGCAGACCCCAAGGCATCCATCGAGCCAGGATGAAAGGAGAAAACTATTATATGGACGAGAGCAGGGCTGGGAGGGGCATGGCTGAGCAGGGCAGGGGTGAGAAACAATATGTCGTTGACAGTCGTCATGCGCAGCTACTTAAATGGACATAAAATTATGATTACAGCAAATACCACATGTTCCACACACACACACACACACACACTAGCACACATTTAGATGGACGAAGACGAAGGCCTGTCCGTGTGTCCGTCTTTGTCCCCGGAAGGAATCCCTGGCTCTGGAATCCGGGGGCAATTCATTACAATAAGCTCACGAATGTGCCATAAAAATCGCATCTCTGGCACTGCATTCGAAGCATGAAATTGCCAATTGCCATTCGGTTTTAGTTGTAAAAACTTTCATGATCCCCACATTAATAGAATATGCCACGTCTTGTGGCACAGAGCCAGTGGGGCACGTCACTTCCCCCGTCATACACGTTCCAGCTGTTCTGTTCGCTTTGTCAGACTGGAATCGTGGGATCTGCTGAAGAGATTAAGGATCCTACGCCCATTCAACAGACAGAGAAACAAGTACACAAATATTCAATTTGCAGCAGGTTGCATGCAGCATATACATAGGTGTTGCATGTACATACATAGGTGTGATAATAGTTCTTCATATCCGATGGCTGTCATCAGCGGTTCATCCATATTTCTATATATTTATTTGAACTATCTTAAGGGCAGTTTTGTAGCCCCAACTTTTTGGTATCCCCTGGCCCAAAAATGGGTTTTCAATGGGCCGTTTTTCTCTTCTCTTCCACGAGTATTGTTTGTCGTGCTTTCCACATTTCACTTTCTCCCACTTGAATTCGTTCTGTCTGCCTTTTTTTTGTATTTTTTTCTTTGTATTTTGGTTTCAATTTGTGTTGGCGGCTCGTTAGCCAGGGGATCGTATACGTGTTGTAAAATAAGTGGAAGTCGTTTCGAAGGTGAACTGTGAACTGTGAACGAGCAAGAGAGACAGAGAGAGAGAGGTAGAGAGAGAGAGAGGTAGATGATGATCATCGCTAACAGTCGAAGATGTATGGATGGAAATTAATAAAACAAGCGTAAACACTTAAAAGGCGCTTCGATCCGTTCAGATACGTTACGAGTTCGGTTACTGACTCAATCGATGCCCTCCAACCCCTCCTCCAACCCCTCCTGTAACGCCCTCGCACTCACCCGATGGATTGAGCGAGTGAGTGAGTGAGCGTTTCAGCGTTTCTTCAGCGTTTTGTTTGCGAGGAAACAAAAAACTAATTGAAAACAATCATTAAACAGAGCCACAGATACAATGCGAGACCCCGGGGCGGGGAGGCGGGCACCGCGATGGGCGAACGTTTATGTGTATCACTTAATTATAACTGTACACACACAGGTCGCTCTCCATAGAGACTCCGCCTGCGACAACGACTCCGACTCCCTGGGACAGGCACTCCATTAAAGGAGTCGCACACACACACACACACAGAAAACAAATGGAACTCGGAACGGATCGGACTGGAGCGGAGTGGAGTGGAGAGGAAGGGAGAGTGGTGGGGGGAGACACCCAACTGTGTCCGAGTCTGAGTTGGGTCAGTCGGAGAGACCTGTAAGCCGAGACCTTCATCAGCAGCGCGCTGTTTATTTCTTTATTAATTATGGCCGTTCCCCTGGCCTCTTGCTTTGGGTCCGTCTCTGTGTGTCCGTTGGGGAACGCTGATTTGTGGTGTTGATTCTTGGGGATCTCCAATCTCCCATCTCCCATCTGCAGACTGTGCCCTTCTCTCTGGCATCATCGCAGATACCGAGCTTCGGCCTGAGCTTGGGCTCATCATTTCGCATAATTATATTCAATTGTTTAATTGCCAGATGATTTGCCTTAATTACATTTACTTCAACTCCAAGACAGGCCACACATTTGATTCCATTTAGAAGTATTTTGTGTACAATCCAAGAACTAAAGGCTAAAGGCAATTGAAAACCTTGAAAACCATCAGCAAATTGTTGTAAAACGGATTTCATTCTGGAAATATAACGAAATGATTACAATGATTGATCAAATACTGATGATTGAATGGGAAATTGTTGATAAAAGCAACGACCAAGGGGTTTCAGAGGTAGAAATAACGAAATATCGCATCTGGCATGCATTTTATTCTATGTATTATGACTTGCCTTAAACATTAATCATGAATACACCGTTCGCCCCGCCAATCATCAGTTATGTGAAAATTTCAAAATTTCCTCCCATTTGTCACTTGAGTCCCGTTCCACTTCATGCCGCTCCATGATGCTCTTTCTTACTCCCACTCTGCCGCTGCTGCTGCACCATCTCTGTCTCTGTCATTGTTGCTGTCTCTGTCTTTGTTTGTGTGCGCCTGCGCAGCCGTTGATAAATGTCCAACGTCAGCGCCAGCGCCACCCGCTGTTCCCGTTGATGACCTCATTATTTGCGGGTTCCCTCAGCGCCGCCACCCGCTGCGTCATCCTCTCCCACTCCCACTCCCACAGGTCTTATTTTCGTAAAGAGAAGAAATAATATATGTATCTAATATTAAACAATTGAAAATTCCAAAATGCTAATTTTAATCCATGCAAGAAAAGAAAACCCACTTCAGCTATTAGCCGATTCTGCAACCCGACCATAAAGTTGTATAAGAGTTGGTGCCATAAATTGCATGCCATAACTGTTATACCATAACTTGTATACCAGATTTGCCAGGCTCTCTTTTACCGAGAAATGGATAAGCAAAGAGAGAGCCGTGCAAAGAGTGCGAAATGTGGGGTAAAAGAGTAATGTAAACAGTTACATAAACAACAAATATTTTAACCCAAAGATTGGAATGAACAAAAAAGTGTTATACTAAATAGCTGAATATATGATGTACCCGATGGGATAGGTATCTCATTCCACTTATTTAGGCATCTTTTATTTAATAATATCATTGCATTGCAACTGTAATACTCGGTACCATCCCATCATGGGGTATAACACTGTTACACACAACAGCTGTTTGGCAGGCAGCAACAACAAAATTCGCATGGCAAACAACAACAGAAACCTGTGGCGGCGGCTAACAGCAGCGCATCGGTCTACAGCAAAAGAGCAAAGTTAACAGCGAGAGAGCGCAGAGTTAACACCGAGAGAGAGACATATGTGAGAGAGAAGTGTTAACAGCGGTAAAACCGGATTTGCTCACAGCTGTCATACTTTTAACGCGAAAATGAGTAAAAGAGAGCAAAAGAGCGCGCTCTCTGCTATTTTTGGGTTGAGCCAAAAAAGGTATGGCCAACGGGTAAATTCAGCCAAGGGAAATTCCTTGGCTCGCACGACTCTCACCTTACCCGAATTTTTCCCCGATAGGACCTGTGGGCGCTAGCGCCCACATGTCATGTAAACCAGGTAGGGTGGATTTTACCTTGCAGGCCCTGCATTTTCCGGGCCGCTTTGCCTGCCGTCCATACCCGACTTTTTCCGAAGATCTTTCCCAGGGAAATATTTTATAAACTTCCCTGCACGGCGGGGATTTTTTACAGCGGGCGGATTTGAAACGGCCTTCCGCCCCCAGTGCGGTGTGCGTATACGGTATATTTTATTCGAACTTGGACATGAATGAACGTGTCGCGGACGAAGAAACGATGAAACGATGAAACAACAGAAGGAGCATAGAGGATAGTGTCGAATAGTTCGGAAAAGTCAGTTGGTGTATGCCACGAAAATATAACCACATTGACATACAATTGCAAAACAAAATAAACCATCGTCGTAAATATTACCGAGAATATTTAAACGAAACTCGGCGCGAATCCAAACGAATCCATCCGCCACTGCATCCGCCGCGTGTACGTGTACGTGAGTGTCAATCTGTGTGCTTGTGTGTGTGTGTGCGCTTTTGTGTTTTCGCGTATTTTGTTAACGTTTTTTGTGTGTTTTGTTTCCCCGAAATCCGCAATCCGCAATCCACTTCTCCCCTTCCCCGTCACCGTCTCCCGTCCCTTCCCCTCTTTTGATGTACGAAGTTTAATGTTTTCTTGGTTTTGCGCAAAAAACAACAAAACGAAAGGAAAAGGAACTCTTTTGATTTTTATGTTTTTTGACCATTTTTGTTTTATTGTGACCAATTTTTTTCAAGTGTTGGAAAGTGCTCAAAACAAAGAAGGAAAAAACCCACGAAAAGTAAACCCGAAATTCAAGATAAAAGAGCCAAAGAAAGAAAAAATTGAAGAAAATTAAACGAAAGTAAAGATTCCTTCCAATGACAAAACAGCGACAGAGGCAGAACAGAAGCAGCGGCAGCGACAGCGACAGCGGCAGTATTGCATCAAATTAACGGATTACAACAACAAAAACAACAAAAGCAGCAAATTTTTGGATAGAAAAAAGTGCAAGGAACGCAGCAGCGACTGCGGCAGAGCGCAGCAGCAGCGGCAAACAGCGTAGCGTCGCGTCGCGACCGCTTGGACCTCAGCGAAAAAGCAGCCACAAAACAAAAATGTAGGTCATTCTATAAAGATTTTCCACTTTCCTGGACCTTTTCCGCTGCCACCGCAAATTCTGAAAGGAAAACGCAGCGAAAAAGGAAAAAACAGGACAGAAAACAAACCAAAAGGAAAAACCCAAAAAGTAAACCACAAACAAAAACACAAGTCAAAATCCAAAACAGAAAAGCAAATGCCTTTCCCTCAAATCAATTACACATTTTTAATGGAAAATTCAGATTGGGAAAATGCATCCAACAATCGAAACGATTTCCTTGCATTTACCAAACTATTTTCATGGAAATTGTGATAGATTTGAACGGAGAAAGCCTTTCCCTTTGGGGAGACAAGTTTTCCTTTTGGTTTGTTTCGATTTTTACATACTTATTTCATAGACAATCTTTTGTGGGCCTCGTTACGCCTTACATTGCCGCCCATCAAGTGGGAATTTTTGTAGCCTTCGACCTTCGACCTGCGTTCAAAAATTATACAAAATTCTATGAAGAATGCAAATAAATTTTAGCCACAAAAAACAGAAGCAGAAACAGCGGCGCGAAAAACGAAATAGAAATCAAAATATTGAAACGGCAGGCAGGAAAATTCCAATTCAAGGAAAATGAAATATGAGAGCAGAAAATGCAACCAAATATGTAACCAAAAACCAAAACGCATAGCAAAAAATAGAAAGAAATTGGGAAAGTTTTGTTCTACGGTTTAGGTTTTTCCCGTGCGAAATTCCAAATGCCTTTGTTTCTAAGGCAAACAATTAAAATTGGTGAAAAACCAAATAGGGGAGGGGGTGGGGGTGAATGGAGCCTAACTCTGATTGCGTAAAATGCAATGAAAAGCCATTTAAATGGAAATGGTTTGAGGGGAAAACCCCTCTCCCCCCCCTAGAGATGGTTTTTGTGGCATGTTTGTATTGTGTTTTAAAGATAGTTTTGTGCGTTTTCCAAAGAAACCTCGAGCTTCCCCCCACCCCCCAGCAGCAGCAAAAACATTAGATTCGAAGTGCCAAAATAGTCAATCATTTATTTTCATTTATTTTTATTTGTTTTTCGTTTGTTTTTTGTTTTGTTTTATTTGTGGAACGCCGCCACCCGTCGGGATTTTCCATAATCCATAGGCGACTCTTCAGCTTTCGCTTCGTTTTGCTTCGTTTTTTTTTTTTATTTTGCACATTTGTTTAATGAACAAAAGCCAAAATGGTTATTGCTCTTTGTGTGCCCCATGCCCGCCATGCCCCCCGCCTGCCCCCCATTGCCTGGCCTGGCCTGGTCTGGCCTGGCACATGTTGTCCACATCCGCGATCTTCGCTTCTCTACTCCAAGCCATAAATCAATGCCGAGGGCAATCAGCGGTGGCAAGGCGGATAGATTTATGCCCCTTCGTGCCCCTTGCGTGCCCCTTCGTGCGTTGCAATTAGGCAAACAGTTGAAAGAACTCTTTGGGTTTCCCAAATATCTGCTGCTATGCCATGAAACGCACTGTACCACCAACTTGCAGCAGTTGCAAGTACTTTGCGTAATGAACGGGGAAAATGTTTGTAAAATTAATAGAAATTCGATTGAAAATTGCTGGAAAAATGTATTGTCGAATAGTTAGGGGCGGTAGGCGTTAACTACTGTTGAATATTCGCTGAATGAATGCCGATTGTATACTGAATACTTTCCCAAATCATTCTTTGGCTTTTCTCCCGAAAATATTTCTTTAAAATTGAATAAAAATACGGGAAATTCTTGAAATAATTGTTAAATAAATGTGAAATGTGTAATGCAGAGGCAAGTGAAATGCAACGTGCAACAGTCTTGCCAGCTATCAGTTCTTGCCCCTTTGGGAAGTTGTATCCGAGAGATACATAGATATTCCTTGGATTACTCTGCAGCTGTTTCGCGTTTCGTGTTACGCGTTCTTTGGCGCTGTTGCCGCATTTCACAAAAGCCGCTGTTCTTGTGTGCGTAAAAGATACACAGATACATGTACAACCTGCCCCATCAGAAA
Organism: Drosophila azteca; assembly: GCA_005876895.1. NCBI lineage: Eukaryota > Metazoa > Arthropoda > Insecta > Diptera > Drosophilidae > Drosophila > Drosophila azteca. Next base: position 3,051,303 of record VCKU01000014.1, on the reverse strand, counting down.
TGTGCAGAAATCAAAGACAACGCAACGCAACGCAACGTTGATGAAGTTCTCATCTTTTTTTTCCCATGTGATGATCCCTGCTGCCGGATCGGATCTCTGTCTCTGTCTCTGTGCCTGCAACAGCTGTACAAAATGTATCTGTATCTCATGCAGCAGCAGCAGGTACCTGTAATGAAATGATGACCAGCCGCCGCACATCTGTTCCAGGCACTTTGCCTCCGCCGCTCGCATTTGTGTGGCAACAAATTAGTGCAACGAATATGTCAAAAGTTGCACGGCGAAAACTGAGACGAGCCTCGAAACTGCAACTGCACAAAAGGAAAATGGGAAATGGAAAATGGCAAATGGCAAATGGCAACTGGTACTCGAGATGAGATGTGGTGTTGGCAGGCAGCGACGGCGTCGACGCTTTGAATGACAGGCGGCGGCCTGGCCGCGTGATGAGCGGTGTGGTGCGAGTATCTGCGAGATACTCTTGCAAATTGTTATAGTTGTAGATACAAAAATACCCAAAATAGCAGGATTTTAGCTACAACAAAACAGCAGCGACAGAGCGAGAGGGACAGAGCGAGAGAGAGAGAGAGGGAGAGAGAGACAGCGAAGAGGCCAGGCCCAGCCGCCACTTGAGATGATTTATGATGCCAGTCGCTGGCATCTCTGGGCCTCATCTCGGGGCTCGTCTTGGGCTCTAGCTCCGACCTGGCTCTGTCTCTCTCTCTCTCTCTGGCTGTCTCTGGCTGTGGGCCTCGTCTTTGGGTTCAGGCACAAGTGCAGACAGCAAAAATAACAATCCACAAAAGGTTTTGCCATTGATATCAACGACGGACCATGGAACCATGGGACCATGGGACGACTATCCTCCGTCGAGTCGATGATGATGATGCTGCAGAAAAAGCGGGACAGCACACGTAAAAGGAGAGAGAAAGAGAGGGCCAGATAGGGACAGGATGGACGGACGTCTAAGAGGTTTTTGCTGCTGCTGGCTGCAAAAGGTGTGAAGCATCCAGCAGCGGCGGCGGCAGCGGCAGCGGCAGCAAAACCTTGAATTGAAAAATTCGAGGAGAGAGAAAAAAGAAACCGAAAAATATGCCTGCAAAAATATGTATCTGTGTGTCGAAAGGCACACATGTATCTGTATCTGTAGCTGTAGGTAAAACAAAAACAAAAACAGAGCTGAAGATGCGAGAGGTGCTCCCAGGGATGGAGCTGGGAGCTGGAAAGTGCTGAAGGAGGATATGGAGCTGAAGAGCTGTAGCAACAATGACGCAGCAAACGAAGAGAACCACACGACGGGGCAACATGAATACCCCTCATTTTTCAGGGGTATTCATGGGTGTATTCATGGGTATTCAAGCACGTTCCTATTCCTCAAAACATATTCGATTTTAAGGGAAAACAGAAGGAGAAAAATCAAAGACAAATAGAGAGAAAATTAGAGAGAAATTACAGAGAGAGAGAAATGCCAAAGCGAAGAGCAAATGTCTCTGAGATCGAGAGAGTTTCAGGATCCACTAATTCCCAGAGGTTTCCCCCAGAGAAGCCAATCAATCTCCAACGGGTGGATGGATGGATACCCTGTAATGAAGAGCAGCCACAGGATGGGCCTGCGGTGGAGAGCAAGGAGTCCGACGGCATGCAGCATGCCGTTTGGTCATTACCGTCATGCCTTGTCATAGACAACATCGTTTATTTTCCAAGCACTTGGACGGACGATGAGCGACGGACAGAGGCGATTTCCCTTCCTTTGCTCTTCCTACCTACCCCGTTCTTTCTCTTTCTTTTTTTTCACACCTCCCCTGCCGCCTACCTGTGCCCTAAGCCCCATGGTCCATGGACTCTGCACCCCTGTACCCTTGTACCCCTGTACCCTTGTACCCTGTGTGTGAATCAGCACAACTGCTGTTGCTCTGCTGCTGCTCTGCTCTGCTGCTGCTCTTCTCTGCTGCTGCTCTGCTCTGCTGTTTCTACCTAAGGAAAACACTTGACTGATTTTGCATGAGATGAAAGAGCAACGAGAAGAGAGACAGAGGAGAGAGTGGAGAGAGCAGAGAAGCGAGAAACGTAATTTATATTTTCAATAATTATGCAAGATTTATTTCTTGGAGGCTTTGAAAAGTTTTCCCGGTTCCAGTTTTCCCGAAACAATAAATCGCCACAAATCGTTTCGAAATGAATTGGAGCGCAGCGCGACAATCGATTCAGGAGGGTGGCTAGGGGGTGAAGGGGTTGGGGGGATGGATCGTAAATCTTAAATCCGAATCAGACACAAAAAACATAAAGAGTTTTCTCTCATTTGTAAAAAGTAAATTTCAAATGAAATCCGAACAGAAATGCAATTGAAAATTGATAATTGATAATTCTGTTGCACGAAAGGAGAGACCTGTTGAGGAGAGACAGAGAGAGAGACTGGAGCCTTGGTGGATGTGGTTTTCCAGGGAAGATGGAAGATGGAGAATCGGGCTAATTTGCTTTGCCACAAGGGAGAGCCTCGAGCCTCAAGCCTCGAGAGTCGTGACTGTGGGGCGGGCGGTGTGGCAGGGGCTGGGGCAACGGCAGCGGCATTTTAGCATTTAAAACTCTAGTGGCAGGGCGCAGGGTGGCCAAGTGCCACTCAAGGAGTCAAGTGTGTGTGTGCGCCCCAAGACGTTGCACAGAAAAATGCACACAGGCAGCATAATTAAATTTTTCGCGCTGCTGCAAAAACTGGCAAAAAAAAGAAAACACAAAAAAAAAAATGGAAAAGGAGGAAAAACTGGAGCATCGGGATTTAAAGCCAGGAAGGGAGACAAGGAAAAGCTTTTGCTGCGTGAAAACTCATTAAATGGCATTGTGCTGGATTCTGTTTTGTTTCTCCATCTACGAGGGTAGAGGATAGATGGATGGATGGATGGAAGGATGGAAAACTTGTTGCCAAACTTCAGGCTAATGCAAGTTCTTAGTTGCAAGAAGCCTCTGGCTTGTGCAGCTAATTGAATGGAAAGGAAAGCTAAGCTAAATGCAATTAAGCCCAGTTCCAGTCCAGCTTTTGCAGTGTTGCAAAGCCCTCTGTAATTGGCAGCTATGCAGCACTGTTTCTGCCAGTTCGAAATCGGCTCTCCTTCAAGGACCATCCGTCCATCTAACGGTATGTAAGCAAAGGTGCCTGCAGCGCTTGTCTCTTTGAGAGTCGGAATGCGTGGATGGTCCTCACCAAAGCGGACGACGTCAGCTTATAGCCTGCGCTGCCAGCGGTGGCCTGGACACCCAGGCCGCCTTTGAGCGCTTTACAGCACTGTCTCGTCTCGTCTCTCAACTTTTGATTGCCTTGCGAATGCCAAGAAGCAAGGAAGGAAGGAAGCTCCTGCTCCCAGCTCCTGCTTCCAGTTACTCCCATAAATAAGGCACAAAACGCTGCAATTATTTTGGTTAAACTTTACGCCAAAAGCGAATACTCGTCGGCCTGGCCTGTCCTGGCTTGTCCTGGCCTTAAATCATTTCCATTTGGCCTGGTGTGGCTGGCTGTTGGCTGGTGGCCTTTGTGTTTTATGGGCCGTTGGTTTATTGTTTCTTAAAATGTATCAAAATAAATGAGAGGCTAAATTGTGGCTCCCGAAGTGATTTTCCTTCCCTTTTCCTTCACTTTTCTTTATTTTTTTGGAGGAGGGGAGGGAAAGCGTGACTTTGGTTCTGATAATTTTTATTTTCCGCACAAAACACACACAAACACACACACGCACACTCGCGTATAGCATTCGCATATTTTATGGCTGGAAAATATATTATGCGTATAATTGTTGTGCCCCACCACCCCCCTCTCTGTCTCTGTGTCTCTCTCTCTGTCTGACACTCGCCTTTTGCACCTTTGTCTTTGCTGCCGCTTTTTGGTTGAATCAATTACAGGCAGCAGCAGCAGGCAGTTCCGTTCCCTAAACAAAATGCCAAAGGAAAAGCGCCGAAAAACGTGAAAATAGAACGAAAAGAGCATAGAGAGAGAGAGAGAGAGACAGACAGAGAGACAGAGACAGAGGGAGGCCTTGGAAAGAAACAAAAAAAAAAAATGGCAAATTATGGCACCCCAGAGATGCGCGATAAAAGCCCATTTACTTAAACTGAATATTTATTATTCCTGTCGCACCTTCCCCCCGAAGCGCACCTCCCTTCGCCACCCTCCCACCCTATCACCCTCCAATCTGCTCCCTCCTGTCTTGCTGCTTGCTCCTTGCTTCTGGCTTCTGCCTTTTTGGGCCATTTTCATTTCCACTTTTCCGATGCAAAGCGTTTTGACTTCATCTTCGGGCGGTGGCGTGCGGCGCGGAAAAGTTGAATATCATAAACTTTGGGACTTTTGGGGGTATACCCAACCCCCACAACCCCCTTGCACCCCCCATGAAAGTTTGATTGAATCGCAGGGCGAAAGTCTACCTACCGTAAAGTGCCATAAACTTTAGGCCATAAACTGGGATCGTGAAAAGAGGGCTCAAGGGAGGGATCGTTCCTGGGATCATCTTGCAGTCTAACCAGAGATCTGTGCATAGATCTATCCATAGATCTCTCCATAGAACTCTCCTCAGATCTCTGCGTAGACTTCTCCTTAGATCCCTCCATAGATCTATCTTTTGTATCGAATTTTCACCTCCATTCGTTCGAATGGCAAAGGAAATTGAATCAATAGCCAACAAAGAGAAGGAAAACCAAGAGGGGATGGAGAGAGGCACAAGATAGACAGAGGAAGAGAGTAGAGAAAGAGCCAGCGAAAGTGTTTCATAATTTTTTGTTTTTGGGGCTGTCGGCCGCCGCATCCGACGATTCCGATAAGGGAAGAGAATGACAAAGTGAGAGAGAGCAAGAGAGAAGGAGAGAGAGCGAGAGAGAGGCAGAGAGAGGGAGAAAAATTAAATAATTTATGTTTTATGTGCCACAGGAAGAGCTCCCTTCTGTTCGTTCGATTGGTGTTGTTGTGGAGGGCTAGGGAGGGAGGTAGCTGTATCTTTTGGTGGTGCGAGTGTGCGAGTGGGGCAAGGGGCAAGGGGGACTCAAGTGATTTAGGAAGTGTTTGTCTGCGTTACGCTTGGCTAGTTGATAAAAATCAGTCGACGCTTTTGTGTATTCTTTCTTGTTTATTTATTTGGCCCAGAGTGGCTTTTGGGGCGTGGCACAAGCGAAGGAAGAGGGAAAGGCATGCTGTCCCTCTCTCTCTCTCTCTCTCTCTCGCTCTGTCTGTGTGTGTGTCACTCAGTTAATTGCATCGCCGAGTAAATTGCATTTTAAGCTCTGTTCTATATGATTTATAGATGGGAACACGCCTCCCCGTCTGCCGAGTTCTGCATCAGCTTCAAGTCACAAGATACCAGATACCAGATACAAGATACAAAGATATTCCACAGCATCGGAGAACGATTTGAGAGATCTCGTTGGAGTCCGTGGAGCGGCCTGCAAATGGGTTTGTTGCGTGCCAAATGTGAATCAAAGCTACTCGAATGGCAGCGAAATCCAAAAAAAGGTATCCATGAGATACACTCGCACTGGCAACACTTCCTGTGCGCCGAAGTTTAAAGTGCCATTAACCCACAATTGTGCAAAAACGATTGACGGGAAGGAGGGCGTGTGGATGGGTAGGGGTACGGGTAGGGGTAGGGGGAGCTACATTGGAGCTACATTTGTATCTGTATCTCTGTGGCATTGTGTATCTTTTGGGTGTTTTAATTGCGGCTTTTAGCTCAGCTGCGTGTCAAAATATCATTTCTGTGAATGCAAACACACAGATACACAGACACATAGATACAGATACACACACATACACATAGATACACCTCTGGAATATGGGAGAGGGTGGGGATGGCCATTAATTGTTGTGGCCTGTCATTTTGCGGTACGAATCTGTGGCTAAATATGTGCCTCTCCTCTCCTTTGCTCACTCCTCTCTGTCTGTGGCTCTACCTGAGAGACACACAGATATGTACATAGATACACAGATACTTAGATACAGGGGCCGTCGTATTGGATGGACCTAGGTTTCAATAGTTCCCCCTTACCCCTGAGGCTTGTGTGCGTCCTTCGAGGGAGGAGGGTTGATTCCGGAGAGCAGCAGCTGCCGCTGCAGGATCTGTATCTCGTATCTCGTATTTGTATCTGCTGGATAGGAGCGCAGGGACACTGCGCGATAAATTTGAAATAATTTGATGCGTCTTGTTTTATTTGACAGGCAACAAATTCCTCGTCGCCCAAGGGCCCTGTCCCCTCCCCTCACCCTCATGACGCGTGTGTCCTCTCGGGTGTCCCGGGACGATGCCCTGGGTGGTGTGTCCTGCGTATCCTGTGTGTGTCTCCTGTGTGTGTCCTGCATGGCGCAGCCCCAAATGTAAACAAGTCGTAAGGCCGCCGCCAGGCCGCCAGTCCGCCCGTCCGCCAGTCCGCCAGGGCGGCAATTAAAATGAATTTTCCCCCGTTTTTTTTCTGTCTGTTTTCCAATGTTGGGAAATTCAATTTGTAGATTAAAATGTATGTCCTTTGTCCTGCTTTATTTTTGTGTATTTTCTATTTTCCCTCCCCCCTTCCCTTCCCTTCCCTTCCCTTCCCCCTACCTGGGAGGGAAATGGCAGTTTGTATTAGCCAAAGCATATACCAAGGGGAGGGTGGGGGTAAGCTGGAGGTAAATGGAGGGCGGAAGAGAGACAGGAAGTTGCTGAGGGAGTGACAGTGGGGGTGGGGGAGAGGGAGTGGCATTGGCAGTGGCGGGGAGGGAGAGAGGAGTGGCATGGCAGGAGATTGCCAAATACTGACAGAATTATCGATGAAAATCGATCAAACATTTCGATCGATACACGATATCGATAATTGATACAAAACTACCCATGTATCGGTATGTGGCACCCGTTACTTTTCCGGGAAAAGTCGCATTTTCTACGCATTTCCACCACTCTCTTTCCCCGCTCTCTTTCCCCGCTCTCTTTCCCCACTCTCTTTCCGTGTCTCTCTCTCTCTCTCCCTCTTTCTCTCTCTCTCTTAATGCTCGCATTACATGTAACGCGATTTAAACCATTTAAAACTTGCACTAAAACCAGACTTTATCCTGCCCCTTGGCCCTTGGCCCTTGGCCCTTGACCCTTAACCCCATGGGGGATAATGCGCTCACAAAATGAATGAAAAAGAGGAAAACAAGAAGGGAGAGAGGGCGAGAGGGAACGTGGAAAACCGAATGCGGAGGAGAAAAAGGGTTGCAAAAGAAAAAAAGAAAATGTAATTTCCGCACAGACGCACACATTTTCCGGCCAACAAAATATTTGTGTATAAAAAAGATATAGATAGAAAAAGAGTGAAAGAAAGAAAGAAAAGAGACAGCAAGAGAGCGAAGGAGAGGGAGAGGGGGAGAGGAAGAGGAAGAGAGATGTGGGTTTGTTTTTTTTTTTTTTTGTCTGCTGCTGCAGAGGAAATTCGCGAATTTGGGCAAAACTCAATTTTCACCCAAAAAACTAAAATTCAACTAAGAAAAAACATTTGTTCTCTCTCTGTCTGTGTGTGTGTCTGTGTGTGTGTGGGGGGCGGGGGGTTGGAAAAGATTGTGAAAATTGTATTTGGCAAACGTATTAAACTTTCATTTTTCTGTCATCCCAAGGATAAAACACAAGAGAGAGAGAGAGAGAGAGAAAGAGGGGAAAATGCTAAAACCCAAAAGAAGAAAAATGCATTGGCGGATGCGTTAGCTGGGGGTGGTGGCAGAGGGGTGGGGGGTGGTGTGTGGTAGTGGAAGATATTTGAAAATCAAAGCGAAAGTTCTCAGCTTTTGTCTGTCCGCCCGAAAACCCTCTCTTCTTCTCATCCCCACGTTTCCCCGGGAAAACTTTCCTCCCCCTACTCGCCCCTGCTGGCGTCTGTGTGTGTGTGCGCCGAAAAACTTTTGTCATGAATTGAGGCTGGGGAAATGTGCGAGAAAAACACATCAAAGCAATCAAAAAGTGACGCCAGAGCAATTGAAAACTTTTCGCATGAAAAACAAAAAAAAAAACCGGGAAAAATGGGGAATTCCACAGGAATAGCAAATGCAACGCATCAATGCATTTTCCAGACAGGGGGAGGGGGGGGAGATGGAGGTGGAATATGGCTGAAATCAAAAGCTAAAGAGTCAATTTATCCATGGGACTCCTTGGCCCCCCGTAACCCCCGTAACCCCCATCATCCCCCTTCACCAGTCGATGGAAAATATCGCCCACCCAATCGCCACCCAGTTAATGGCTTTGTTTGCGATGGCCAACAGCCAGAGCCAAGAGCCAACAGCCAAGAGCTGAGAGCCAAGAAGCAGCCGCCGTTCGAGCGCCAAAAATGCAAGCTACCATCATTTGTTCCACACAAATAATGAGCAGAGAGAGACAGAGAGAGAGAGAGAGAGAGAGTCTAACACACAGATACAGATGCAGATACAGATACATTTGTGTATAAAGATACACTGGGGGAAACGGATAGCAAGTCTTTGTAGCTTTGGAAGCTCTCTTCTAGGAGACTCCCCGTAGATACAAACTCTAAGATGCTGAGATACTTTTCCCCATAGATTTTTCACTCTTTGTGTGCCCTTCATTTCTCTCAGTGTATGCATCAGCGCTGGCTTAATGTTCCTATTTTGCAAAACTTGTGCTTAAACTTAAATAATTTGCGCATAAAATATAATTTAATGCTTTCAACCTTCTACCCTAACAGCCAGCGCAGCCCCAGCCCCAGCCCAGCCCCTGCGCATCCCTTCGTTGCCTCGACCCTTCTTGTGTTTGCTTGCCAAGAAGAGAGGGGGCAGGGGGAGGGGGTTGTGGCAGAAACATGGCTTAGCACACAAAAACGAGGTCAAATGCAATGCGGACGCGTGCCAATGCGATTCTCAATTTGGCAGGCAACAAAAATGCCAGACTCGAAACTGGAAACTGTGGCAGAGACGTCGACGACGACGACGACGACGATGACTCTCCCTCCCCCTGCCTGCCACCCCTCCATGCAACCAACCATCTGTGGCAGAGAGAGCGAGAGAAAGAGAGACTCGCACAATATTTCATAAGACCCGAAAAAGTTTTGAAGCAACGAGCCAAGAAAATGCTTGCCCATCCCCCCGCAGCCCAGCCCAGCCCAGTCCCCTTACCATAAATGTATCTCACAGATATGCATTTACTTGTATCTTAACGCTGGTTCTTGGTTCTCATTGGGGAAGGTGTTTTTGGGATACTAAAGGAACATAAAGATACTCGTGGAATACAGAAATGAAAATATGAAGAATAACGGACACAAATATGGGAAAACAAGCAACTTTCATGGATGTGCAAGATCATGGATGGAGTATGCTTTATAGGATATGTTCTATAGTTCCATTTCAGTCCCCCCCCCCCCTAGTCGTTCAGCTCTCTCCACCCGATCATACCATCATGTTGAGAGGGTGATCACATTTCCAACAGTACTTCCGCGTGCCTTTCGAATGTTTTGTTGAGAGCACATTACGGTTCAGGGGGGCAGGAGGGGGGGCGCCCCTATACTCGTATGTCCCCAGTGGTGGCCCTCGAGTAAGCTCTACTTTTCCCCTCCCTTCCCTTCCCTCATGATCTCATGATCATTTGGAGTTGCTTTTTGTTTTTTGTTTTTGTTTTTTCTGTTTTTTGTGTGTGTTTTTGGGTCTATGATCTATGGACAAAAGCCCCGCAAATGGTGGACCATTTCCCATTACCATTACCATTTCCATTTCCCTTGGCATGTGTGTATCTGTATCTGTATCTATTGTATCTGTATCTATTGCAGTATCCGTATCTCAGCTGGAGTCTGGAGGCTGTCTCTGGGTTGCCTCTCAGTTGGTTGTCTCCCGTATTTAAATAGCAAATGATTAGCTTCAATTGGCTTCAATTGATACGTTCATTCGAATCAGAGAATCACAGAGAGACACAGAGAGAAGGGAGAGAAGGGAGGAAGGGAGGGAGGGAGGTAGAGAGGCCTACAATCCACACACAAACACACACCTACAATCCACAATCCACAATCCACTCTAGCATTTGGATGTGTCTCCCATTCAATTCTCAATGACTTTTGCTCGTCTTAAGACTCTTTATCCCCCCCCAGAACACCCCGCACACACCGCATACTCTGCACCCCCCACCCCACCCCACCCCTTTGTGGATCTCTGCACATCACGCACATTCATTTGAAGTATTTTCACTTTCAGTTCAGCAGTTTATGAGTTGCCCTTCCCTATCCCCCCTCCCCCCTCACCACTCTCTGGGAGCCAAGGATTGAAGTGGCTGGCAAGTTAAATCATTTGGAAATTTGAGGGTTCTCTGCCCCCTACCCCGCCGCCCTCTCCCCTCGCCGTCTTATTGGCTTAGCCCCCGAATTGAAGTTTCAACAGAAAAAGATACTCTCTCGCACCCAACAAAAGATACGGAAAGTTTCCCCGTACCCCATCGCAGTCCCCTTCCCCCGCTGCCAGGTCTCTGCTTCATTTTTCGTGTGTAAATATTTGATTCATTATTGAGGAAGTGCTTTATGAGAGCAGAGATACTTTCACAGAAATGGTTCAATATTTGACAGTTGTATCTCATGGATGCGCATCTATTATTCAGCTCTCTCCCTCTCGCCCGCTCTCTCTCTCTCTTTAATGGTTTTCTACACATTTTTAAGTATTTTTGCGGCCGAATTGCAACGGAGCGTGCCCATGACCTTTGCAGCGAGCAGACCGCAGCAGCACCCACCCGCAGCAGGCAGCACAGAAATGCACACAGATGCACACAGATGCACACAGATACATGTGCTGAATGGCTGGCTGGCTGGCTGGCTGGCTGGCAAATGAAAAGTTAAACGTTGCGTGCTGCGCCTGTTTATCTTACGGATGCGCCCTGGGATGCATCACTCACTCAACTCGAGCATAGCATTTAACTCATTCGTATAAAAGATACAAGAGCCGCGAATGTGCATCTGTATCTGTATCTGTATCTGTGTATCTGTGTAGCTGTACGCATACACTTGCAATCACTGTTTAAACAAACAAATGAGAGGCCTCCTCCACCTCCTCCTCTGCCGCTGCTGCTGCTGCTGCTCCATTCATGGCGTTGCACTCGATTAAAAATGTTTCGTGTGTGCCACAGATACTTCTCTATCTGCTGTGCCACTGCCACAGCTCCACAGCTCCTTGTTGTTGTCGCTTTTGTTGCAGGAAGTGCTCATCTTCATTTACTTTGTTGTCGCTTTTGCTGCTGCTGCTGCTGCTGTGGCTGTGGCTGCTGCTGCTTTTTCTTGACGTTTTTCGGTTTTACGGATGACACTGTACAGCACTACAACTCTACAGATACAAAGATACACAGCTACACAGCTACAGATTCGGTTTGAGATTATTGCCAATTTACAAACCCCTCGTCCCTCTCTCTCTCTCTCTCTCTCTCTCTAGCGCCCTGGCGGCACTCTGTTAATTAAATATCTATGAATGGCGGTCTTAGCATCCGAAGCAGTCATCTGTCGTCTGCCTCTCCGCCCCTCCGCTGTCTCTGTCTCTGCCACTGCCTCTATCTGTGTATCTGTGGATAGAGTATCTTTGACTGCGTCGTCGTCGTCGTCGTTTGTATTTTAATTTCCACCATCTTCAAATTGCCACAGGAAATTGCTTTAATTTCCATCGAGTGTTTTTGGTTGTTGCCCAAAAACCGAATTGCTGCCTGTTTCTGTGGTTCCTGCCAATTTGTTCGTACACATCCTTGTGCCACAGATACAATCGATACACAGATACTCTCTGTGTGTGTCTGTGGGCTGGTTATCGCGCGAAAAACTTCGATAAAATAAACATATCTCTAGATTCGATAAGCATATCGATTCGAATAGATTGTAATCGAACATTTCTTGAATATATCTTGAATCTTCTCACTTGAATCGTGAGCTTGCGGCATTTATCGATTGTGAAATCGATAACTTAGTCGAATGTTGATGAAATAATCGATAGCTCCATTGGAAATCACTGACGAAATGACGATTTTTGACGCCTCTGCTGTAATCCGAAATCCCCCAAGCGCAAGTCACTTGAAAGACATTTCATTAACATACTCGTATCTCGTGGATACACACGCACTCTCCTGTGCTCTCCTCTACCCCCCCTGTACCCTCCTGTATCGCGCGGTGCAGCAGCAACCCACAGACATGGTTTTTGCGTGCAGCCTGGAGTCTCCTCCACAGGGAAAACTTTCAACTGAAGTGCGAGGTGCTCGAGGCAGTAGGGGGCGGGGGCGGGGGTTAGAGAAGTGGATAAAGACATCAATGAATGGAATTTGTTCGCTGAACTGATTAGAGCAAAATCTTCATTAATCTATGCCCCCTGCCACACCGTGCCACGCCATGACGCAAAGAGAGTGAAGAGAGAGTGAAACTAGAACACGCCGCGAATTAAAACCCAATGAAATGTCATGAGAAAGCCAATTTGGTTTTTTGGGTTGTGCTTTGGGTTTTTCCTTGGGATTGGTCTGGGGATTGAGGCCTGTGGTTGGCTGGGGGATTGCTGATTGGGGGATTGGGGACTGGGGACTGGGGATAGGCGGGCACTCGACAAAATCAAAGCGAAGACAACTACGACGGCAACGGCAAAGAGGAGCCAAAACACTTGAGCTCATTTCCCAAGCGTTTTCGTTTTCGCTTTGGTTTTCTTTGATCTTTTTCTTCTTCTTCTTGTTTTTCCGTGGAAAGCCCTGCCGCAGAGGAGTGCAGAGGAGAGCAGAGGAGACGAGAGGAGAAGCCCCGAAAGGGAGACACCAAATCGATTGATTGGTCAGCGTCAGTCATACATACATACACTCGCACTATGCGGAGATGCGGCAGATGGGGCAGATGAGGTGTGACGGGGAGAGAGAGCGCGAGGGAGAAGGTGGGTCTGTGGTCTGGTGGGGGTGGGCGGAGCAATCGAAGTGCGAAACCCGAAAGAGGCAGCCGCCAAATGGAGCGAAGTGCAAAGGCCGCCGCCGCCCCCCAAATGGCAAAAGTTGTTTCAGCTTCAGTTACGGTTTATGCGCGATACATGTGTCCGCTTGTTTATGGGCAATTCGTACAACTAACAGATACAGCAACTACTATTTGGCAAGCACTTTTTCATGGTTATCATGATATCCGTCCACGCATAAACGCACGAATTGAATGCCGTTTTTTGGTTTCTTTGTCTTTTCCGAATTTAATTTCTTCTTATTCCATTTGGCTACAGGCACAGATACAGATACACTCTGCCGGCCAACAAGATACAGATACAATTTTTCGTATGGCCAAAGCGTCAATTGGTCCCCGGGGAAGGCGGCAGAGCCTTTGGGGTGGGGTGGGGTTGGTTTGGGCGTTCCATTGGATACACTTCGATTTGGTAGATGCTCTGAACTGTTTATCTGTCTATCTGTGTATCTATGTATCTGCGTATCTGCGTATCTTTGTCGATGCTGTGGATTTCCATTTGAATTTAGTGACTAATGACGAAAGTGTGACCCAACTTTTGGGGACTGACTTTGGCAAATTTATTACAAATAATATATCAACTCCCCCGATGCCCCCCGATGCCCCCTTGCCACACTCTTGCTGCTGCCACAATCTGGTGTCCAGCTTCTTGCGCGAGGCATGCGGGGCAGGCGGGGCACGAGGGGCAGGCGGGGCACGAGGGGCAGGGCGGGCATTTGTCAGTGTGGCATCACTAATTGGTGATTACGAGCGGAAGTCGACAAAATATTTTATGCTTTTATTTATATTTTGTAAACACGGAGAGAATGGGGGGGCATGGGGGGCATGCAGCATGGAGCATGTGCCACGTAGCGGCGGATATTCGAGTGGCTAAATTTAAATCGGAGGAGAAACGCGTCAGCGAATGAGATGCTCTGGGTTAAGCATCGCAACGGATCGCAACGGATCGGCATCGCTATGTGTATCTGCTAGGTTGTGTATCCATGTATCTGGCGGATCGCTGCCTGCTGGCTGCTGCCTGCTTTTCATCAATGGACTTGGAATATCCCTGGCCCTGTGCCAATTATTGTTGCACACACAAGCGGCAGGCAGGCACGCACTCGCCTTGCATTCGTATCCGCATCTTCATTCATTGAAAATAGCAGAAAGTGCGAATGGAGGCAGGAGCCAGCCTCTCGACTGCACACAAAAAAGATTGAGACCCCAGAGGAGAGTGCCCCAAAAGTGCCCCAAAAAGGAGGCAGCAGGCAGGAGGCATAGTGCAATGGCCGCCTAATTGCGTTGCGCTGCACTGTGCTGCCACCCGACCACCCCCCCGACACTCGGGCACTCGTTGGCACTCCGACACCCGAACATGCCAATCAACACCCCTGTTCCCGACACCCAGCAACCGGCAACCGGCAACCGGCACCTGCTGCTGTCATGCCCCCACCATCACCACCCTGGGCCACAGCCCGCCCCCTGCCCAGCCTCTGCTCATTTATCAGCTACTTTGTTTGGGGCATAAACGTTTAGCTGCATGCAGCAGCAGTAGCCAAAAAGTAATGCACAAGATACAGATACGATGTGCGAGGATGAGTTCATCAGATACTCAGAGGTGCACAAGATACGGATACGATTAGACGAAGATGAATCCATCAGATACTCAAAGCTGCTCTGTTCTGCCATTTATGAGTCAAAGATGCAGATACAGAATGCGGGAACATCTTGTTTAGGTACCAGATATAAATACAGTATCTGTATCTGATAGAAAACACAACCAAAGTATCTGCCAGCTGCCAAAGGGCCAAAGCGCGTGCTCTCCATCTTCGTTTTCGTCTCTCTATAATTTTTATCGCCTGCAAGTTTTGTTTTATTTACCCTGCAACTCATTTAATGTGCTTGTATCTTTGTATCTATGTATCTGTGTATCTCTGTGTGTGTTCTGTGTGCTTTGTGTGGCATGTTGCTCTCTGCTGTTCGGCGCTGTGTGTCTGTGATAATTATTATGGCGCTCTTGACGCCTTTATTGAGTGTAAAACGTTTCGCAGGCGTTCGCCTGTGGATGGATATGCAGATGGAAAGTTGTAGCTGCAGATGGGGGGGGATGCACAGATACACAGATACTTAGATACTTAGATACAGATACACGCCCGCCCACACGTTCACAGATTGAATCTCATTTCGAATGCAAAACGATCGACGGCGATAAGCCGATCAGAGTTACAAGATAGACGCCCCCCCCACCACCACCGCCCCACCTCCATACTGCCCTTTTGTGGCAGCACCGTTAACGATCCATGTGTGTGGCAACCATCTTTAGCCCCCGCCTCCGTCTCCGTCTCCGCCTCTGCCGCGACTCCATTTTCACCTCCGGAGAGTCTTGGGGCAAATGGCTTGTTAAAATGTGCAACAGCAGTGAAGCACTGAAGCGGAACGTTCTCTGGGGTCCCATGTACCATGTTGCATGCCCCATGCCCCATGTCTCGGGGATTCATCCAATTTCTGTGCCTGCTGAAGCGACAAATAAATGTTACTGTCTTCTCTCCACTGAATTGTGATGTGATTTGTGTGGCGTGTGGGAGGAGGGTGCAGGGAGGGGATTGGAGGAGGGAAAACAACCGAACGACCGTACAGAAAAAGGGTTTTCCGATGATCATCAAAAGTTGGCTTGGCGGGGCTTGGCCCTTCCTCCGATTGGGGGCAGTACGTAGCGTAGGCAGATGTGCCGCAGATACATTTTACGAGTAACAAGCTGTCACTCACTCAGTCAGTCAGTCATTCACTCAGTCAGTCGTTCATTTCGATGGAAAGCCCCTTGAGAGGAAGTTGAAATTAGCCCGAAATCATCATCGATCCGAGTACCAGATACATTCGAGTCTTCGAGTGGGTAAATGTATCTCTACGCGTTTGTATCTGGCAAATGGTTTCGTGGGAAAAAACACAGAACACGATCTGTTCCGAGTGTATCTATTGCTGGACCGATGAGTGCAGCCGTATGACGCGCGAACCAAGGATAATCGAGAGGGTATATGTATGTATCCGATGGATACCATTAATCTGGCATTAACTTTCCTTTCGTTTTCCATCCATAAACCAAATGCTGGAGAGGAAAGAGTCCCTGCAGCCCTGTAGCGTATTTCACTTCGCGTATCTCGGCCCTACAACAGTTTTCACTTATCCCCGACCCACTTTTTCCCATTTCCCCTTAGCCCCGACCCCCACCCCGACCTCCTCCCACAACCCACCCTACAACCATTTTCGGGGCTCTGCTCTGCTCTGCTTTATTAGCTTGACTTTATGCCGCCTCTCTCTCTCTCTCGCTCTGTGCCACTGTGTTAATGCAAGAGATACAGATACAAATATGTATCTGTATCTGTATCTGTGGCTAAGCCCAAGTCGAGGCTCTCCCTCTCTCGCTCTCGCTCTGAGCCGCCGCTTCGATAATAATCAAAAGACACGACAGTTTCTGTCCCGGCCTCCAGCCTCAGCCTCGGCCTCGGATTCAGATTCGGATTCGGTTGTTGGATTTCCCTGGAAGTCCATGCCCCATGCCCCTTGTGTGTGTGTGTGTGTGCATATGATATTAGCATTCTGTGTGTGTTAATGCTTTCATCTTACAGATACATTTTTTTTCTTTCTTTCTTTTTCTTTGCTGTTGCTGTTGCCTTTGCCTTTTCCTTTTGCCTTTGAGTTTATTTCATTTTCAGTTTCATTAAATAACAAATTGCTCTTTTGTTGAGCACCCATACGTGTATCCATACGTGCCTGTGTGTGTCTGTGTGTGTGCCTGTGTGTGTGTATCTTTGTATCTTCTTCTCGTATCTTGAGCTTAACTTTTTTATGATGTCTATGCAAGCTTATGTGTTCCTCTCTCTCTCTCTCTCCCATTCCCGTCGTTCCGTCTCGTCCCCGTCTCTTGCTGTCGTTTGTGCACTTTACTGTGACTTTACGTTACTTTACTTTTTCTTTATTTATTCGCTCTCCGTCCCTCCCCCCTCTCTCTCTCCCTCTCCCTCTCCTTTTATTAATGTTGTTGTAATAAAAAACAAAAAAAAAAAGCTGCGAATGGAATGGAGAAATGGGAGGAGGAGCAGCAACGGCGGTGGCGGCGGCTCAAAACTTTGTTTGTGTCTCGTTTCTATTTTATGCTTTCAATAAATATTAACATTTTCCATAGCAGCCAGCAAGAATCTCCCCTCGCCCACCAATTTTGCCAAAAAAAACTTTGGCTTTTCTTTGGCTTTTCTTTGTCTTTGTATATTGGTTGCCCTTTTGCCTTGAGAGGGCCTTGAGATACATAGATACATGCCATATAAAAGTGACCCTAAAAGTGGTAGTAGAAGGTGTCATTTAGTAGGTGAATTCGTTCGCTTATGGGACATTTACACAGCCCCGAATCTGCACTCGTATCTTTCAATGAGAAAGAGTTTTTGCATTTGTATCTGTGTATCTAAGGGATGTTCCTTTCGCTTCTTCTTGTCGGCAATTGCTAAGATTTTTAGTTCTGTTTACGCACAATTTTTCAAGTTTTAATCTCATTTTGGAATGAAAAGAGCCAGTGTACCCCCTGTGAGTGGCATATCCCCTGATAAGGCTTCTTCCCCTCCTCCTCCAGCTCCCTCTCCCTGCCTGCTGCTCGACCTGGACCCGTGACAGGACCAAAAAACTTCTGACACATTAGACTGTCGCTCTCTGACGAGCAACACATTTGCCCTGCCCCCCTGACTGCCTGTCCTGGCGCCTGGCCGAAAGTTTTCATCGTCATCATCATCATAATCATCATCATCATTAGCCGCTTCCTTGGAAAATCCCCTCCCTCCTCCTCCCCTCATCATATTTGTGGAAAAAGGGGTCTAAAATCGAAACCAGAACCAGAATCCGAGACAAAACCGAAGGCCGTCCATCAACAGCTGCATATTTGCTGCTTGGAACTTTGTGGCTTCCACACGTCCCCAGCCACAGCCACAGCCACTAGTACACTGCGAGAAACGAGAGAGAGAGGGCAGAGCAGCCTACTCTGTTCCATTTGTTCCATGGGCGAACGGCCACACACTCCAAATACTTCTCTCTTTTCTCTCAGTGGAGTATCTTTTGGTTTGCTCTTCTTCCTTGTAATTATGTAGGTGTGAACGGAGGGATCTGCCCCCCCGTTGCTGTCCCCCCTTCTCCCTCTGCCTCCGCCCTCTCGAATCCACGATCCGTCGTTCATCCAGGGATCCAGGGAAACCGGAGAGAGAACCAGCGACAAAAGTCATAAATTTAAAAGCAATAAAACTTTCAAGACAAATAAATGCCAGTCGTCCCTCTTCTTGTGCTGCCAGGCTGTTGCAATTGTTGTTGTTGCAACACCATCCATAAATCCCGAAGCACGCAAAATATTTAAACAAAAAGCGGACCAAAGGGGGGAAGGCCGACCCTGTGGGGCGACGCGTGCGTGCGTGCGTTCTCTCGGTTCGCCCCAAAAGGGAAACCAGACCTTGAAATGCGCAATGCCACATGCAACATGCACCATGCACCATACAGCGCACACAGCGCACTCGCACTTATGACAGGGGCGTTAATTTATGTGAGAGGAGGAGATCGGAAGATCGGGAAGAATCGAAAGATCGCGCGGAGGAGCTGAAGTCAACTTTCTGGGTGATCATGTGCCTCAGTGCCATTGAGGATCGTTGCATGCCACACATGTACACATGTATGTGTCCTGCCCCTCACGAATGTGCCACAAATGTCTAATCTTTGGAAAGGGGAAAGCAAGGAAAGGAAAGCCCAACCAGTGGCAGAGATCCATCGATCCCAAGGCAGAACTTTGTTGATCCTTTCGTGATCTCCCGCCATCTGACTGCGATCTCCATCTCGAACCCATAATCGTTTTCCAGATCGATCGAGTGTTCCCCTCCCTCCCTAAAGTAGATTCCGTTCCCATTTCCATTCCCAAAAAAACGAAAACAATCGTGACAAGAGCTTTCGCTTGGAGTGAGGGGCAGGCAGCGCGGTCCCTCGACGATTATTTTGAGTGATCTTTCGTGGAAATAAGATGAGAGATCATCTGCTCTCTCTCGCGCTCTTTCTCTTTCTTTGACACTCGGCCCCCTTTTGGCCAATTAGCTTTGGCCCCAAATCAAAGCACAACCCAACCCGCCACGCCACCCCTTCTTGTGGCACCTTCGCCGCTGCGCCTCCATGGCATCTGCTGGCTTAATTATTCGGTCCCTCAACTCGGGGGGAATCAACTCATCTCTTCACAGTTCTTCTCTCTTCTCTTGTGGCGAAACGTGGAACCGAAACAGAGAATGAAAATGAAAAACCAAATAAACGCTAATTGGAAAAATATATTTTATATGGAGCGACGACTCCCCCTCTCATTCTCTCTCTCTCTCGCTCACTCTGTGGCACGCACTTCCCACTCATAAAAACTGGAAACATTTTTGGGAGACGACACCACGCCATGCCATGCCATGCCATGCCACACCACTCCACTCTCGAGTCGACTCCACTCTCCACTCCACTCTCCGCTCCTCCCATCAGAAAAACACATAAAAATGCTGTTGGGTAACCCTTTGGCTTGTTGTCTGTCCCCCGAAGAAGAGGAGGAGGCGGTGAAGGAGGAGGAGGGAGGGAGGGAAGCTGGAGGTGCCCCTCCTCATGTTGTCAAATGAAATGCCGTGTTGGCCATCATGATTATTTCTGACATTTGTGGCAAATGTTGTGCCCCGAAAACTTTTCTCACTCTGTCACCCTGTGGCTGCCACACAGCAATCGTCGCTGGGCCCTCGTCGGACTCAGATCCTCCTCCTCCTCCTCCTCTTCCTCCTCTACTATTTATAAATAATCAAAATTGTTGACACAAATTGTGCTGTGGTGTGAGTGGCATGGTGGTGGTGGTGGGGAGGAGGGAGCAGGGGTGCCCCCAGATTCGGGTTCGGGTTCGGTTTAGACGCCATTTAATTGTTTTATGTTCAATTTTTCGTAGGGAAATCAAATCAATTTTAATTACATTTAGCCGTTGACATTTTCAAGGGGATCTCTCGGATCGAAACCAGTTTCTGCCCCATGCTGCATGCCTCACCCCACCCCCCGTCCCGTCCTTCCCTGTATCGGCGGTGTCAGGCTTAATTCCAGTCTCCAGCCAAGTCCCCGTTTGCGCTGCGGCGTCTCGTTTCTGGGGAAACCAGTTTTGGTCCCAATGCCCCCCATGCCCCGCCTCAAGTTCCTCCTCATGTCTCCTCATGCCTCCTATGTCTCGTATGCCCCCCAATTCTTCATTCTGGATTCTCAATATCAGTTGCAGTGGAAGTTCCAGTCTCCAGAGGAGTTAAATTCCAGAGATCCATCCAGTCGAAGTGTTCGTGCAGACTCCACACTAAATGCAAGTCTTCCAGCCTTCCAGTCTTCGATTCTAGCCTTCCAGTCTCTGATTTTCCCTGCTAGTTCCAATAATCAAGATGAGCCAGATGTAACGGCCGTAGATGGTGGGATAAGAGAGAGACAGGGAGGGGGATTAGTTCTTATTATTTTATTGTCACCTAAAATATAATGAATTTTAGTTTAAGTTCCAGTTCCAGTCTCCAGTTCCAGTTTCCCGTTTGAGAGCTGCTGCTGTGTGTCTGTTGCATCCTAACGATATGCTGGAAACTTGTTGCAACTGGCTGCGAACTCGTTTGGTAGCATTTTGGGGCAGGCAGGCAGGCAGGAGTTCGGATTATGCGGGGGAGCAGGAGACCAGAACAGATGGAGCTGGAGCTGGAGCTGTAGCTGGAGAAGGAGAAGTGTGGAGCAGGCAGAAGATAGAGAGAGAGAGAGAGAGACGGAAGGAGTTGTGGGAAGAGGAAAAGTAGGCGTTGGAGGGGCGGAGGGGCGTGATACATGATTTGCACCACAAAGCAAAACATTTTAGTTTTTCAAAGGAGTCGCTTCTCTTCTTCTCTCGCTCTCCCTCTCTCTTTATCGGAAGAGAGTAACGGGCGAGGGGAAACCTTAATGATCTGTTGAGAGAGGGGGACCGAGTTCGGATACGAGTACTGGCATTGGTAGTGGTAGTGGTGGTGGTACGAGTATCTGGTACTGGCTCTCTGTTCCTGCCTCTTTTTCGCGCTGCATTTTTTGCGTAGGCCGTCGAGTGGGGTGGAGCGGAGGGCAGCGAACCTGGTAGCCCGACGAGAGAGATTAATGCGCTGCGAGACAAACCCGAAACTCGGAGACGGGGGAGGGGCAAGGCAACAGTTGGGTAGGCAGTGGCAGGGCCATGTTCGTGCCTCTGGCCACTAAATCTTGAGCTGTTTCGAGCCGCTTTTTGGCCTGCCTTCAGCCAACAAGTAGATTTCGTATCTGTAAGATACATTTTGGCAGAGAGAGAGAGAGAGAGAGACGGCGAGCGTGAGAGCGAGAGAGCAACGGATCAGTGAGCGATCAGTCATGGGAAT
This sequence comes from Drosophila azteca, assembly GCA_005876895.1. Taxonomy (NCBI): domain Eukaryota; kingdom Metazoa; phylum Arthropoda; class Insecta; order Diptera; family Drosophilidae; genus Drosophila; species Drosophila azteca. The sequence continues at coordinate 3,029,998 of VCKU01000014.1, read as the reverse complement.
GCCCAAGAAATTAAAGAATAAATAAAGTTTAACCAGTTTCCAAGAGGAGTCCCTGATCGCATCCCAAGATGCAGGCGAATAGTATCTATGAGATACAGATAGATGCAGATGCAGATATTTGAGAATCTGCAAAAGGTATCTCAATACAAAACAAAGCAGAAAAACGGGAAATACTTCAAGAATTCGGAGTAATATTCGGAAAATTCGGACTATCCCAAAGATACTTTCGATTACACAATTCGATTCCGAGGAATTTCAATTAAAAAATGATTCGAAAATTCGTCGCTTCAGTGATGACATTCCACCACCATCTGTTCCCCGTCCCATTCCCCCGTTCCCACTGTTCCCTCGTTCTCCATTTCCCTCGTTCCTTTTTTGTGGCCTTTCTTAAACATTTTAACACTTGTCATAATTTGTTCATCTTTGGCATGTATCTGCAGCTGTAGCTGTAGCTGTGTATCTGTATCTTTCGGTTGCGTGTGGAAATGTTTCTTGCTTTTTGCCCAGCTTTTAATGCTTTTAATGAACGTGAAATTACGGCAATGTTTCGTTTATGATTCAACAATATTTCATTAGCTCCTGCTGTTCGACTTTTGGATACAAAAGCATCTCCGTAGCTGTAGCTGTAATTGTATCTGTATCTTTACATGTGTGCACGAGTATCTGCGGAATGTGCTAGTTCATTCTGCCTGCTGCTGCTGCTGCTGCGTGTTAATTAATATGAGACAAGCCGACAAAAACACTGTATCCCCCATATCCCCGTATCCGTATCCCCGTATCCGTGCAACCGTATCATTGATATTGTGTGTGTGATTAATGGCAAAATTTTCATTTTCATTTCCATTGCCCTGAAGCAGAGATGCAACTGCAACTGCATCTCTGGTGTTGGCCCAAAAGGACGTCCTCTCTCTTTCTCTCTCTCTCTCTGTGTTTGTGTATCTGGATCATCTGGGGGCAAGTTTGCGGCTCACTTGAGGTGTTTTTTTGCCATATCATAAATTTAATTTGAGATGAAAATCCCGTAGATATGCCACATTAACCCAAGACGAGATACTCCATGCTCCATGCTCCATTCTCCATTGTACGAGATACATTTCGATATTTTCCGCTTGCCTTTCTCTCTCCTCCCTCGTACGTTTGCCCACAATAACGGATTACATTCGAAATTGTTTGGAATTGGCGCCCGTGCCCGTACCCCTGCCCGTACCCCTGCCCATACCCCTCCTCGCTCCATCGAGTGCTTTTCCAATATTACACAATGACTTTGAATATTTGGTCCGTGCCGAACGCCGCTTGCCGCTTGCTGCTTGCTGCCTGCCGCACCGTGGCGCACATCATGGGTGGGATTTTGTGATTAGAGCGATACACCAGCCATAGAGCCATCCAGCCAGCCAGCCAGCCATCCAGCCAGCAGTCCATCCGTCCGTCCGTTGGCCCAATCGGATGAAAGCAAAGAGAGAGCGGAGGAACGAACGAACGGACGGACTGTGGCAGAGGCTGTGGCTGTGGCTGTAACTGTGGCAGTGGCTGTGGTAGGGGATTGCTGTAACAAATATGTTGTACGTAGGTTGGTTGGCTCTGTGTGTGTGTGTTGGCGTGTGTGTGTGTGTGCATCGAGATACAAGATACCCTCGTACCAAAATCTACACTAAAATCTACACTTATTCTGATTGTTTGTCCAGCAAATGCTTTGCTTTGCTTTTGCTTTTGCTTTGCTGCTTCTGGCTCCAGCGCCAGCTCTCGTTTCGGCCCTCGCTCTGGCCCTCGCTTTGGGCCCTCTTTCCATTTGGCCATCCAACCACTGATGGTCGAAACCAGTTTTGATATTTGAACATTTTTGAACGAAAGCCAAGAATGATTTTTGCCACCATTTCGCATGGGGCGGGGCAAGAGCGTTTATGCCGCAAAAAACACGTGAAAACTGGGGAAAATATCACAATTTGGGGATCGCTATTGATCGGAAAAGTCAAACAGAAAGAGGAGAAGGAAAGGAAGGAGATTGAAGTAGACTACGAAGAAAACTCGAAGCTCTAGGGACACCGAAATGCGGCAATGTAAAGCGTAACGACAGGTCACACAAAAGGTGGTTGCAACCGCGCGACGCAAGCCCCCAGCTAATCCTCTGCCACATGTATTTATTTGAATCCATTTAGATATCCCTCCCAAGTGAAAACTATGTGAAAACTATCTACGAAAAACAATCTACGAAGCAAAGGGAATCCCCGAGTAACCAAATCGAAATCGGAATCGCAAGGACATACGCAGGATCGTAAGGGATTGGAACTGATCGGCAGCATAGTATCCTTTGAGAAGAGGAGGAGACCAGAGGAGGAGATACTCCAGGAGGAGATACTCCAGGTGGCGGCTTGGGTCGAGGCTGTAATGCCACCACGGGCCATGCCGCATGCCTCAGCGATGACGATGACGATGACGACGACAACGCCAACGACGAGGGCGTGGCATTGAAGAGGAGCGGAGAGAGGCGAGGCGAGAGAGAGAGAGAGAGAGGGAAAGGAAAAGCCCTTTCGGATGATTCATGAGGCGAGTGCGAGTGCAAATGAAATGCAAACGTGGCCAATAATAGTAATTAATAATAAAATTAAATGCAATAGTCAGTGCAACATTGCAACATAATTAACGCGAAGAACAGCAAACAACAAATTAAGTATTCAGCATAAATATTCGTGTGCAGTGCAGTGGACACTTGCTACACGGTACACGGTACACCCCCCACCCTAAATACACAGTGAATACAGTGAGAGAAGGACAGAAGCAAAAGCGGCGAATCGAAAGCGAGAACGTGGCGCAGCGCGATACCAAAATGACTATGAAATCGATGAAGTACTCCGATTGTGATACGATTATGGATGGCTATAATCCAGTGCCGCCGCCACTGCCACGACGCGTGCCACCCGTGCGCAACATTTACGCGGAGCCCTTTGCCCATGAGCCGAACCATTCCAGCAGGTAAATATACATACACTCATACACCCATTCATTCATTCATTCATACAGTCAGAGTGGAGTGGAGTGGACAATGGATGGATGGATTCATTGTAGCATCCGCATGTCCTGTCTCGGCCACATATCCACGTGTCTATGCAAATAATTGTAATTAAGTGAAGTGTGTCCTGTTCTGTCAGTTACAGAAAACACTGGAATACATGTAGATGTAGATGGTGTTCTGTAGATGTAGATGATGCCACTAAACGGCCACTGAGGTAGTGTTAAAGGAAGAGAGATTGCTGCACGGAAATGTCCCACATATGATAAGGGAAGGGAAGAAGGGAGGTAGGGCTTTCACCATACATATTCATATCTGAATAAAGAGTCGTAGTCGGAGGAGAGATATGGATGCACCTTCCACGAAATGCCACGCCACGCCACGGCACGGCAGGGCACTCTCCTCCTGCCACCTAACGACAATGCAGCAGCCAATGGCCACCAAGACAGGCAGACAGACAGACAGATGTAGAAGCTTATGGGGCAGGCACCCACCCCCCAGGAGGCAGCACAAGAATGGAGGCAACGGCACAACGGCCGAGCGGTAACCAACAGTCAGCCAACTGATACGATACAAGAGCCTCCAGGCCGCCCACCGCCCACCGCCTACCGACTGTCTCCTGCCTGGAGGATGGGTTTTAGGGCTTATAGGGGGGTTCTGGGTTCTAGGCGGCTGGAGGGGGTAGAGAAAATGCGGCAGCAATATGTTCGCCTGTCAGTTTCATGCATTTCATATCGAAAACCATTCCTTCTTTTACTTGAGTGAGTTTTATGAGCAACGAGCCGAACCAGAACTGCTGCCGCTGCTGCTGCTGCTGCATGGACTATGTGTGTGTGTGTGTGTGTGTGTGTGGGGTGGGGTGGGGGGTGTGTGCTCTAGTGGATACATTGTATCCTTGTATCCCCCACCCCATCAGCATCATCATCATCGTGCCACACAGATGGAGTAGCATCAGTGGCCCCGTTTATATGCATAGTTTTTGGTTGCTGCTGCGATTGTGCCACAACAGAAGAGAGAAAGAGACAGAGAGAGAACTTTGGTGGGGGAGGGGGCAGAGTACAGAGAGAACTGGGTTAGAGATTCGTGTGTTCCGCCGCTGCTGCCGCTGCTGCTGCCAGTGTTGTTCTCCTTTGATATTAAATGAAAATTCCAATTACTTTTTATGGGATGTATAGCGTACACACACACACACACACGCACACTGGGACGCCAAACACTTTACTGAAATGCACACACACCAGTGCAATGTATCGGTTAAGGGAATACTTTAAAATGGTAACCTATTGTGGCACCTTTCCAGGGGGATACTCGTAGACCTCGTCGAATGATCCCGTGGCCTGATCAGAGCCCACATACACACAAACGCACACACACAGCAGGACATTCCAGGGAAATTGCAATAAATATTTGTGGCTTTTTCCACGCCCACTTTAAAGTTTGCCTGTGGGGCAGGAGTGCTGTGCCACACACATGTGTGTGTGTACGGGGGGAGGGGGCACGAGGCAGCGTCGCTCAACCGATATTTGATGGGGTCACCGAATGCTCGACCGAAACTTTCAACAAACTTGCCGCGCGGCTTGCTGCTGTGGCATTGCCAGTGGCAGTGGCACATCGTGCCAGCAGGGAATTTAATAATTCAAGTAGCTTCAGAGCGAGGCAGGCAGAGAGGGAGAGAGAGAGCCTCCACTCAGGTCTCAGGACTCAGGGCGCAGGATGCAGAGCCGCAGAGCCTGACGTCCCCTCTAATGACCTACTTGAGAACCTTGCAACAAACAACAACTGCAACAGCACAGAAAAAAAAACAGAATGCCCCTCCCACACACAATAATTCGTGTGTGTGTGTGTGTGTGTGGTGTATGCAACCCACCGTGTGGGTCAGGTGGTTTTCGGTAGCTCCAAAAACTTTTCCAGTTGCTGCTTGGGGCTTGGGGCCTGGTTTCTGGTTAGACTTTTGCAAGTTGCGTTTCGGTTTCGACAAAACTTCAAGTGGTTTCCATCCACGAACCCGAGCCTCAGCCCGAACCCGAACCCAAACCAAACGACGCCCGAGCGAAGGATGTATTCCTGCCACTTGCAGCAAATATGTGGGCAACCTCTTGACCCAGTCGAAGGAGGGCGGACCCAAGGAGAGCTCTCTTCTAGTGGAGCTCCACCGGGGTCCCCCAATCAATATCTATCTATTTATCTAACTATCCTCCTGTATCTGTATCTTTCTGCAGCAGAAGGCAACAGTGGACTTGATGAGTCCCCCCTCTCCACAGTCCACTGTCCCCCCTGTCCACTGTCCAGCATTATGATTGAAATGCTGGCTGGTTTTCAAATCATTTCGTTACGTCTTTTGTTGCACAAAGAAGCAGCTGGCCAGGGGGATGGTCATATCATCATCTCTCATATCTCTCATATCACATATCAAACACAAACACAAACACGAAAAAAACACAAAAAACTGTACACGAGACGGGGACAGACAGACAGACAGACAGACAGACAACTCGATTTTGCTCGTTAGACAGCATTTGTTTCGGACAGTTGGCAACTAATTTGTTTTGAAATGGATGTCAAGAGTAGTCGTCCTACATGGGGTCCGTCCAGCAGAAGCAGGCACAAGGGAAGCCAGGGGCCAGAGGTCAACAAATTGAATAAAAAAAAGGCAAGGCAAGGCAAGGCATGCGAAGATTATTGGGGTCACCAGATGAAAGGATGGGGGAGCATGTATCCACCGAAAAGAAAAGAAAACAGATTCGGATGTTGTAACATCCATGGGTTCCAAATTCTAACAACAAAGCACAATTGGAGCGTGGGCACGCTTCGTTTCGAGCCAAAATATCGATTGATCCGCTCATCCGAAAGTGCTGATTGGTGCCAGTGCCTGCGTAGTGGCACATTCAGAGGAGGAAATGCTTTGGATGGATCATTTAGTGATACAAATAGGGTTTTTAGAACAGCGCTTGTTTATTTTGTATTTGGCAACAGAACAACATGACCGTAGATGTTGTGTCCAAGTGTTCCCTGAGTTCCCGCTGTTCCTTATGTTCCTTGTGTTCTTTGCGTCCCCGGTGTTCCTTGTGGGAGCTGTGTCTATGGCTTATTTACTCTTTAGGCAGTCTGCAATTCTCTGGAGAAGTCGAAAACCAGGGACCGAGTGCATTCCAAACTCATTCATCGGCTCGAATTCGTGCTGATCGGAGTCACCGGACAGGCTAGGCGGCGGATTGGTGGGCACCGTATAGGATAACACTTCGCTGTTGCTCTCGAGGCCAGTGGCACTCACGCTCTGCACGGTCGGCGGAGGGGCGGGTATTGGATGCTGCCCGGTGCTCTGGTGCTCGTCATCGGGACCGGTGCTACTGCTTGCCTGCCGCTCCCGTTCCAATCGGGCCGCCAACGAGTAAAGGACCTCCTCAGTATTGTTCTCCGTCCTTGCCGTTATGTTTTGCCTGTTTTGAGCAGATATGCGGACGTTGCCTGTGATTTGCTTCCGGTTAGTTTCAGGGAACTTGGCCCCTCGTGTGTCTATACTTACGTTTGGGCAATGTCGTCCTCTTCGGGACTCCCGCTATCCTCCGGGCGACGGCCGGAGCAGAGACATGACCACGGGCGTGGGAATGAACATGGGCATCCGGCATCTGCTCCTCTCTCTTCCCAACAAGCCTCGAAGACACACGTTGGGTGGCCGCGGGCTTACGCTGGCGTCTCTTGGTGGTGGTGGGTGTGGCGCCCTGGCTGTGGAAGGACGCCGATCGAGCGGCGACGCGCTTGGGGGCGCTGCGGTTGGGGGCGCTGCGGGTGGAGGCGCCGCGAGGTGCTCCATTTCTTGCCGCCCTCGAGGTGCTCGGGGTGGGTGCGGGCTCTACGGCCGCGCCCGCCTGTATGGTGCGCCGGAGGCTTGCGTTCTCCTCGAAGAGGCGGCTGCGCAGCTCGCGCATCTCCTCTATCAGTTGCTCCCGACGCTGCTCCAGGTCCCTCAGCTTTCGCTGATCGGTGGCCAGAATGTGGAACAGTTCCTGGAACAAATGGTTGTTCTGCTCCTGGCGCCGTTCATGCTCCTGCCTCCGTCTGGGTCGGTCGACCCTCTTATTCTTATCGGATATCGCCATGGGCTAGGCACGTAGGAGGAGGACGGCAGGAGGAGGAGGACGGGGTAGGGGGAGGAGCGGCTCTATTAGAATCTCTATTTGGCCAAAAAAACACAACAAATTTAGTGAACTGGAATTTCGGATTTCGGATGTAGGTGTTAGGTGTAGGTGTGTTCCGTGCCAACTGTTTTTAGCCAGATCTAAACAGCTCCATGCCGACCGGACACAAAGGCCAAGGCCTACTTTTTCCAAGATCCGCTCGATCCGTATTCGGCTCTGGATCCGTAACGATGTGCAAGCCATCAGCCATCAGTGGCTCTCGTTGGTGTCTCGATTGCTGGCTGTTTCAATCATCACTTTCGGATGAGCGGAATACTCGAGTGCGAGACGAAGGAACGAAGCGTTGCCATAAAACACGATCAAGGTGTGCCCTCTCTTGTCTCTCAGTGCTGCTCCTTTTTTACTGCCAGTGTTCGAGCGTGTGTCTCCTTCTGTCTGAGGCGCCATTAACCATCCATCTCCTCCATCGTTGCATGCATCAAATTGGTTCAACTATTAGAGTGAAAAACTTTGGTGCTTTGGTGCTTTCCGCGCAAAAAGGGAGGTTCGCTTTCATGTGCCTTCCCTGGAAGGGACGACGCTCCTTCTGCTCCAGCTCCTCCTCTTCGACTGGGTCTGCTCCTGCCTCTCCTCTTCGACTGGGTCTAGCTCATATTTTGGCAGACAAACTTCAAACTATTGTTGTGGCAAGTCAATGAACTGGCAAAATCGCCTAATATTTCCACACTCCACACTCCGCACTCCACAGACACTTTACACTCTCCGGCATTCTCCGTTCTCCACTCTCCATCTTCCTGCAGTCCTCGAAAAATCCTCCATTCGGGCCCTGTCCTGGTCCCTTGTGCCTGGTCCCTAGTCCTGGTCCCTGGTCCCTCCTTCATGTTTTGTGTGCTGTGAATGGCCAAGTATATTAAAAGTCTATTTCTTTTGGCAAGACAATAAAGTTCAGCGCGCGAGGGTGCAAAACGAACCGAAGGGATGAAGGATGAGGGATGATTGGAGGATTGCAGGATTGCTTCAGGATTCAGGATTGAGGAGGGTATGTGAAGAGACAGTAAGAGAGGGAGAGAGGGATAGAGGGGAGGGAGAGATAGTGACAGTGTCCCTGGTCTGGTCCACTTTTTTCCCTCACTATCGGCGCGGCTCTGTAACAAAAGCACAAGAAGATGGAAGCACTGGTTTGTAGGAGCCCAGGATTCAGGACCCAGAGCCCACAGAGAGAGACGCGATGGTGGTGGTGGTGGTGGTGGGGAGGGGTAGAACCGGGCGGCGGCGGCTATTGTTCTACTTCGCGAAATAGCGCACATAAAAAGCCAAAGAACGACGGGCATAAATGATAAAAAACAGAAGTAGAAGAAGCAGAAGCAGATGACGAAGGAGAAGAAGCAAGGGGGCATGTGGCAAGTAGTGGGTTCGAGAGGGAGGGGCAGGGGCAGGAACAGTTTTGAACGGAGCCAAAGCCAGGGTAATAGCTGAAACAGAGGAGCGCGCGCGAGGCAGACTCTGAAATGGAAAGAGAGAGAGAGAGCGAGACAGCAGGAGGGAGAGAAAGAGTTAAAAAGAAATGGATAGCGAAAAATGGGAGAGAGAAAGGGAGACGGAGAGAGGGAGAAGTGAATGAAAATGGGATTGTGTGTGTGGAATGGTTACAGAATGGCAATCCAAGGCCCGACATCGACATCGGTCTGCCTTTGCCTTTGCCTCTGCCCCAAAGAGCCTCCTGCCCATGCCCCTGCCTCCTGCCTCCTGCCCCTGACACCACCACACAGACCATGCCGCGCCCCAACAATGTGCGACTGTCAATTCCAGCGACAAGGAAAAGGGTTAAAAATGTTTCATTGCCTCGACTCCGACACCGACTCTGAATCCGACGTCCGTCCTTCCGGCTCTCCGGCACTCCGGCACTCCGGCAGTCCGACTGTGAAGACAACATATGCCAATAATTTACGCAATTTAGTCTTGCAAAAAAAAAAAAGAGAAGAAAAGAAAATAATGAAGAAAAACCAAAGACTGACGCACAAGACACACAGAGAAATGGGGAAAATGCAGGGGGGAAAGTGGGAGGGGAGCCAGCCAGCAGCCAGCAGGGAGATCCAACGGGCGTTGGGGTTTGTGGTGGTGGTGGGGGGGCTGAACGGAGAGAAAAGACCCATAGACCCATGGGCATGGAATGGAATTGGTTGGAATGGGATGGGATGGGATGGGATGGGATGAGATGGAATGGAATGGAAAGCAAAACCCGAATTGATGCTCAATTTGATATTTTAAATGTTATTCAAATTGTGTCACATTTCTCAGGGTAATGGCTTGGAATTGTCTCCGGAAAAAAGGGTTCCCTTTCGGTCTTCCAGGGGGGCGGAAGGGGGTGGACCTTCTGCTCTCTTGTTTTTGTATGTTGCGGCCATGTCTCACATTTTATTTATTGACTGCCATTTCCAACCCAATCCTCACCGCAACCCTCGAGACTGAGAGGGGTAGAGGGAGAGCTGAGTGCCGAGCGATGCCATAGAAATGAGAGAGCGATGCGATGTGTTCAAAACGATTTACCCCCAGCGCTAAGCTAATTAGCAGCGGAAGAAGTTTCTGGCCATCGAACACCCGGGCCTGAACCTGAACCCCAGACCCCTGAACCCTGACCCCCAAAGCCCCAACCCCAATCCCTAACCCAACGGAAATTGCGTCATTAACAGGCGCTTAGGTATGCAGCTCCTCCCACCTGCCACACATCTCCATCTCCGCCCTGTAGAGTGGCCCTGAAGAAAGTTGCGGTCTGCCCCGCAGTTGGTGAAGGAGGCAGGCAGATACAGATGCAGATACACCTATAGATACAGTTATGAAGATGCAGAATGACAAATAAATCTATGACTAACTGTCAGCTGTGTATTTGTATCCCTGGGATATCGAAACGAATTCATTGAAGAAAGTTCAAAGCTGAAAATTTGTACCAAGTCCTCGCCCAAGTCTTACGTGGCGTCCTCCAGTGAAGGAGGACACTCTCGATTTGCGCTCTCTCTCTCTCTCGCTGTCTCTCGTTGTCTCTGTCTCCCTTTTGTGCCCATCTAAATTACAGCTTTTCAATGGAGTCTCCTTTTGTTTGAGGGACAGAAACAGGTAGAGGTACAGGGTTTCCATTGATTCCCTTGGTCATTCCACTTGCCTTTGGGGCAGGCCAACGCTTTTGCTCCTGCTCCTGACATCCCCTGCTAATGATGTCCAATTCCTTGTTCAATTCGGATTGCCTTGGAGCCACACACAAACACAGACACACACACACACAGACAAGACATTTGAGGAGTGCACTGCTGCTCCTTGACTGCTAATTGGACGGTACCTACCGAGCATCAAGTGAAAGTGAGAGCAGAGAATATCGAATGAAAATTAGGTTAACCCAAAGAAAACGAATGAAAATGAAGAGCAAGAAGAGCAAACAGTAGGAACAGAGGAACAGCAACAGCAACAGGAACAGGAAAAGGATGAGCAACTGAAGACATGACACACACACACACAAACACGCACACATGCACGCACAGTGGCAGTGGCCAAGGGGCTAATCAGGCACCCAGCTTCCATCTGCATCTGCAGCTTCAGCTGCATCTCCATCTGCGTCCCTGTCTTGGCCTCTGCTTCATCCGGCTAATGCCAAGTCAAAAGGAAAAGCTCTCTGCCAAAAACCAATGTCAAAGAGAGAGAGAGAGAGAAGGAGAGAGAGAGAGAGAGAGAGCAATGCAGAGAGTCAAAAGTAGCATATTTTGCGGTCACCACGCCTCACCTAACCGACGCCCCAAATCCTCCGCAGTGTCGCAGAGTCGCCGAGTCGCAATCCTAGACCCAATTCCAGAGTTGCAACTCTGAGGCATCCATCCACTGTGCCACTCTGCCACTCTGCCACTTCTAGCATGTTTCATTTTTAGTTGCCACCGAACTTCTGGCTTCTTCTGGCTCTCCCATTTGCCATTTGCCATTCTTTGTCCTTTTTTTAATACACAACTTTCCCCCCCAAACACTCACCTCTTCGCCAGCATACACACACACACACACACACACACACCTCACCTCTATGTGTGTGCCCCATGATGCTGCACAAAAAACTTCCGACAAAAATTCTGCCAACGCAAGCAGGAAAACATAAATCTGGCTAAAGCTAAAACGCAAACTTTTATTTAAAGAAAAAATACAAAAAAAAAAGAAAGAAAGGAACGAAAATAAGGAACAATTTTGTGTGAGTGCGTGCAAGTGATAGAGGGATTGAAAAACTGGGATAGGGCAGTAAAGCGAAGAGAAGAGAAAGAGAGAAATGGCAAAGTGCTGAGTGTTTTTGGAGATGGGTGGGGATTGGGCAGTGGGCACTGGGCATTGGGTTGATGGACAAGGTCGACGTCGACCTTAACGGAGCGCTGCAGTGCAGAGATCGGCATATAGCAGAAGCAAGTGAGCCGGGGGTTGACGATGCGCCCAATGAAGTCTGTCTGGAAGCCACTCATCTCTGAGATCTATAAAGTTGCCCTCAAGAGCATCCTCTCAGATGCTATAAAGATGATCCTTTTTTTCTGTTTTGGTTTTGGTTTAGCTTGGCCCCCCAACCGCACATAAAAATGCGAAAACAAGACTCCCCCCACTGCCTGAGAGGACGAGTATCTTCCTCTATTCCTCTGCTCTTTTCTTTAAGCAAATGTCCACATTTTGACCATTTGAAAGCCAAAGATACTCGTCGCACAGGCAACGTTTTATGCCACTGACGTGCGACTGCCTTTGGCTTTGCCTTCGCCTTCTGCTGTTGCGGGGCATGCATGTATCTTGTATCTTTTATTTCAGCTGTAGCTGTAGCTGGAGCTTTTGATTGTGTGCCCCCGAATGGGAATGGGAGTGCGCGAGTGTGTGCAACAAACCGACTTTCAGACGACTTGAGCTTGAAATTTTGCAACATGCCACATCGACATGGACATCTCTTGGGTATTTTTACGACTATCTCTCTGCTTCGCTTCGGTTCGGTTTGGATTCGGTTTGGTTTGGTTTGGACACAGGAATGGACAGACCACAAAGCCAGGCGCCCAAGAGCCGCGACCACGTACCGTCCTTGCTATCCTTAGCCATTCCTTAGCCTTCCCTCCTTTCCTCCACTCCGCTCCATTCTGATTCTGATTCTGGTTTGGTTTGGTTTATGTTTTAGGTTTAAAGCCAACAGCAAAGCAACAACGTCAATGTTTGTTGGCCAAAAAATTCATCCGTTTGCGCTCACAAATACATACAAAAGAGGCACATAGAGTGGGAGAGGGAGAGAGAGAGGGGAAAAGACTGAGACTGAGTAGCAAGACGACGCTGAAGACGATGATGATGATGCACGTGATGCGATTCCCTGGCTTCGAGTCTCGAGTCCAGCTTTAGCTTCAGCTGATTTGCCGCCAATTAGCGACTAAGTGGATTTGTGGACCAGAAACAAGGCTCCCTCTACCTCTCTCACTCCCCCTCTATTGTGTGGGGGGGTTGGCTTACGTGCCAGGTCAAAATGTGTGTGTTTGTGGGGCGGGGGGTGGCGGGGGGTAAAAGTTGTCAATATTTATGCCGATAAACAAAATAGGAATAAACATGAAGGCGAAACCTGTGCTTCGGGTCGGCGGCGCTTGAGACTAAGCCACGTGTATATGGAAGAGGATGCGTACGTGCTACCCCGCTCAGAATGGGCCAGCGGGCGGCGGCATGCCCCACTGCCCGCGAGGAGTGTTGTGGTACGTGCCACAGGCGAACGAGACAAGTTAAATCGTCGCGTTATTGATGGCGAATGTACGTGATAGGCTCACATACCACCGGACCACAACACAACATCATCATGGCCCCAGCGCCCTGCCCCATGCCCCATGCTCCATGCACCATACACCATGCTCATCATCATCATCGTCATCTGGTTAATGGCCATAATGAAGGCCGAGAGAGAGAGAGAGAGAAGTTTGCGCCGACAACAGCTTTCAACAAAACAATCGAGAAGCCTCCTCCTGTTACCTGTGTGGCAACTTTTTCGTTTTCTTTCTTTTCCTTCGCCTCAGAATAGCAGGGAGCAAAAGTTTTTAGACCTTTTAAGTTAATATGATTAAAGCTGTCCAGCAGTGGGACACACACACCCACACCCACACACTCTCCCCCTGCTCTTGTATCATCACTTTCTCTATGGGAAATTCTTTAAGATTTAATGGATCCTTTAAGGTGTTTTCATTTTTTAAAAAGTTAAACTGGATTATAGTTTCATATACTTATATTTAATCTCCTTTCTGCCTTCAGACAAGATATTATATCTCTTAGGCTTGCAGAGAGAGAGAGAGCGAGAGCGAGAGAGAGAGATATTGTATCTTCGTGTGTGTTTTTGTGTGTGTGTGTGGAATATGTTTTTATTTTTATCGCTCAGCCACTAAATAAATATTGATTTGGCTTTCAGTTTGTGCCCTCAAGCAAACCCCCCGCCCCTAGGAGATGGAGGGGGGCGATGAGGGGCATACTCGCGTCTGCATCTGACAATTTAACATTTAATTAAAAATCAATTAAAAACGTATTTTTGCACTTTGCTCTGCGATGAGTGGAGGAGGCGATGGGGGCGATGGCTACAGAAAACCCGAAGAGGAAGCATCTAGAGCACACACACATGCACATGCCTAGATGAGGAGGGCAGAAAGAGACAGAGAGAGGGAGGGGGAGAGAGCGCACACAAGGAAGTCGAACAATGTTGTGCTGCTGCTTTTGCTGCTTCGATGGGAACAAACAAAAAATATAATCACTATAATACACTGAAAGAAACAAAATAAGAAAGAAACTCCCTAGGAATCTCGGAATACTACCCCTCCCCCCCGTATATTCCCCTAGCTATAAGACCTTTTCTCTCAGTGTAAGTGTGTGTGGTGGTGGTGGCATGATTATTGGAATTGCAGCTGAAATTGAAAGAGTTTAATTGAATTAATGTTCGCCTCGCCGTGGGTTTAGATCCGAATGCAATGGAGGCTACCCCACCCCACCCCAACCCCCGTATCCGTATCCCCATATCCCCCATCCCACTCATAACTCTATAGATGGGGAATCTTTGATGGGAATATTTGTAGCGCCTTGAATGCCGTTCGTTCGTTGCATTGCAACATGGGGATGGGGATGGGGATGGGAATGGGCTTGGGGATGGGGATTGGTGGACCACCCGCATTTATGGTTCCATGCCATACCATCCCCTACCATCCCCTCCCCTCCTCTATCTGGTATCGTTGGAGCTACCTTTAAGGCTTTTGTCTATCAGTTTGAAAGCAATTCAATTCACAAGACATTTGATTTATTCGAATATTCATCAAATGCAGAGCACAGGGGCACAGGTCAAAGGGTGCTACCGTTTGCCGTTTGCCTTGCAATTATCTCAAATGAGAGAACAGACATTGCAATGCCCCATCCCTGTGCCCCATCCCCCCGTCCCTCATTTGGTTCTCTTATGCCTTGAAAACTGGCAAAGATTCTCTCCCTAGTTTCTTTCCAGTTTGAATGAAATCTGATACTTTTTTTCCCCAAATAAATAATGTGACTTTTATTAAACAAACAAACATATTTACGTGTGTATGTATGTGTCCATGTATAGCCCTTGTCTGCATGTATTTATGTATATTTTGTAGATGATTACAATTCATTTGAATTTGCATAAAAAAACGAAGCGACAAATTCCGTTCGGAGAAAGAGGGCATAAAATTTGTTTGATTCTGGAATCGTTTTATGGTTATAATGTGTCAGATGCGGGCCGTTTCATGTTGCAGCAACACACACGCACACACGCGCGGACTGCTGCTGCTGCCACACACTCTTACAGAGCCATCGAGAAACCGAAGTCAATAAAACGCATTGGGTGGTGTCAATCCACGGAAAAAGAAAGAGTGAAATGGAGAGAGGGGATAAGTGGGAGTGGAAGTGGCAGTGGCAGTGGCAGTGAGGAAGAGGCACAAAGAACTCATGTTCTGGACAGAGAGACGGCACCAATCAAACAATCCACCAGTCGTCCATCCAATGGAACGTGAAAGAGGTGGGTGGTGGGTGGGGGGGAACTGCTTTTTATTATTAATTTATATGCCATTCCGGAAAATCTGCCAACAAAAGAGTCTTAAGAAGGAGACGGACCGAAGGAAGGAAGGAAGGCAGGAAGGAGGGGGAAGATCTCTCTCTTAATAAGGATGTGAAAAAGTTCGGAATGGCTAATTGAGCGAACATTTAATTCCTTTGGCCCTTCGTCTTCTTCGCTTTTAATTACGACAAGGAGAGAGAGAGAGAGAAAAGAGAGAGAAGAGAGAGAGGAATGGAAATTATTATATTATGCGAACATATGAAAAGAAAGGCATGTGGGTGGAGGCGGCAAGAGGAGATGGAGGAGATACAGAGTGGACCGATCGATCTGCTATAGATGGGATATTCTATACCCTCTGCTAGGGTATACAAAAGTTGCTGGAAAGTTGAAGAATCGCAGAGGCAGAGAGAGGAGGGAATCGCCCGCATCTATTGAGTGGCTGGCAGGCAACAAAAGAGCCGCAGTCTTTCCTCTGTATCTGTGTGTGTGTGTGTGCATTTTGCATTTAAAAAGCCATAAAAATCGAGAAGGAAAATGCTGGCGACTCCACTCGGATGCTGCTTCTCTCTCTCTCTCTCTCTCTGCCTTGAACTGCAGTTGGCATTGAAACTTAACACTGGCCAATCCATTAATTTGCTAGGCACGTTTCTTGCCCCCTACCCACCCCGTCACCCCCCCATACACTCGGACCTTTCCTCGGGAGCGGCACCCCGAACCACAAATGCATCCTCTCTCATCATCCAGCTGCTTGTGAGTGGCGCTTTGTGTGTGGGCAGTGGCTGCGGCTGCGGCAGTGGCAGTGGCAGTCATTGCGGGCCTCCGACTACGACTACGACTCCGACTCCGACTTCCGACTGAATTAATCTGCGCAATCAAATGCGAACAGCTCTCAACTTTCTGACTGATTCCCCATAATTGTTGCAGAGAGAGCGAGAGAGAGAGAGAGAGCGAGAGAGAGAGTGGATGGGTGGATGCCTAATTAGTTAATTTCACATCAAAATCGAAATACGATATTCTGTGTGCAGGCTGCCAGCAATTATGACTACAAATAATTGCTCGTAAATGCTCTTAAGACATTCAATAGCACTGAAATTTCCTTTACATTGCCTTCACCAACACTTATTAATGCTTAAAAATGGTGTAATCGAAGACTCTTTTCGAGTGGGGGAGAGAGACAGTAGCTTTTGCATTTTCCCTCTCGGAGGATGCCTTCCCACTTGTCCTGCCCCGTGCCACTTATTTGGGTAAGCAGCGTGTCTCATCAAGCATGCTCCGGCTATCGCAAATCGCAAGATTCTTACGATTTCAAACACACACAACCATCATTCCGATGATTGACAAAATGTCGACACCAATAGATGTTACATGTATACATATCTACTGTATCTTCTGCTTCATCTAATGCCTATCGATTGGCCATGAACCAATATCGATAGCAAAAGTAATCGAACAAATGTGCGATAACCATTACATTGGAATCTTTTTCATGGCTAGAATCCTTATTGGTTTGTCCCTGAATGTTGATAATATCGACAGACTAATGGAGTCCTCTATCGAATTTAATTTCAAACGTTAATCAGCACTGACGTACTCGTGTGTGTGTGTGTGTGTGTGTGAATCCATCAAATTTCCTTGGGAATTCGTTATCCAATTAGGAGGCTCCACAAAAAATGTAACGTGTTTTTTGTTTTGTTTATGTTTTTTGTTCTTTTGGGGTGCGCCGTCAAAAAATGTTTCAGCTGCAGCGGCAAAGTAGATTAAAATCTAAATACACACACACACAAACAGACACACACACACACACACAGCCCCATGCATTTTGGGCAAAAATAAACTGAATTAAAAGTGCAAAAAAAGGAACAGCAAACGGAGATATATGCAATGTACATGTACATACATACATACATATGTGTATCTGTATCTGTATCTGTAGAGAAAGGAGAAAGATGGAGAGGTGTAGAGAGAGAGAGAGAGAGAAAACTTTTGAAAACAGTTAAGTGTAAAGGCGCGTCATGTTAGGACACACCGCAAGCCACTGCCCTACGGCATGGCATGGCAGGACAGGACAGGACAGGACAGGGCACGGCAGGGCTCCTGGTTACGTTTGCTTGTGTCTGTCTCTGCGTCCTGGCACTTGGTTGACTGGACTAACTTTTGACAAAAAGTCGGAGAATAACACTGCTGCACAGAGAGATAGGGGGGCACATAGAGATAGAGAGCGAGGGAGATGGCCACTCGCAAAGACAGAGGGAGAGTGCTGGAGGGAGGGAGGAAGGGTTAACGGACAGTCGACAGCCGCCACACACACGGAAGCCATAAAAACTTATGGCAAAATATATAAAAATTCACCCTTTTTATTGTGGCAAACAACGAGAACGAGAAAATAAAATAAAATGCAAAGCGTTTTACCCCAAAAACACAACACACACACACAGACACACACACGGCGTGGCGTGGTGCGGTGTGGCGTCTCGATCCTGAAGTGAAACTGAACCGAAGAGCGAGAGAACCGAACGACGACGACGACTGTCGTCTGTCTGTCGTCTGCAACCCTTTGGGCCAACTAAACTTAAATGCTGAGTTTAGCAAAAGCACACACAAGGCAGCATAAAAAACGAAACGAAACGAAACAATAGGAGCGGAAAGTGAAGAGCAAAAGAAAGCCAACGAATACCCTAACAAAATAGCTGATCAGGGATCAGTACTGATTAGTGATCAATGCAACAGATTTACCAGAAATGGAACGTGCAAATGGTACGATAGATAGATGGTACGGATAGGGGCCACAGATCTCCTTAAGTATTGTTGTTCTAGGAGTAGATCATGTATCATCGTAGTCTTTGAGTCTTGCCAGCAGAAGATACATCTCTTCCCACAGAGAGATGCAGATACATCCTCTGGTGTCTGTTGCCAATAACTGATCAATACTCAAGCTCCTGCCATGGGTTAGGGTATCAATGAAGAGCAAGAGCAGCAGCAGCAGCAGAAGAAGAACAGCAGCAGCAGCACCACCAGGAGAGGAGCAATGTGGCATGCAATTGTTGTAAAACAAAGGCAATGAAAATTCAAAATGAATACAAACGGCCAAATGGGGCAGCAACGGCAGCAACAGCAGGATGCGACCCCTCATACGAATACGTAAACGTATACGAATAATACTCGTAATAATAATATAAAGGAATATACATATATACATACATACATATATATATACATATATCGGGATGTGCGGCAACAACGGTCGGGGCATAAATAACGGAATTGCAGGGAACACTAAATGGAACAGAAGGCGACAGGCCAAAGCCCGGGCACAGGCTGACGCACGAGATATGCAGAGGAGTGCAGAGGAGAGGAGAGAACGGGGGGGATCAGCCAAGGGGTACTCACTCCTACGTATGGGGGAGCCTTTAAATGGGACCTTCCGAAAGTCTTAAACCATCCAAAAGAAAAAATATGCGAAAAGCAGCCGAAAGGTGCCACGAGCCAGGAACCAGGAGCCAGCCATAGAGCCGATCCATGGAGTATGCCTTACGGATATTGCAGGCTACTGTACGGAGTGAAGGAGAGATCTAGTCTGTTCTACAGTCCACAGTGTGTGAGTGTGTGTGTCTGTAACGATCAAATATTGATGGACAGGCACGAAACGCACACACATCTACGCCTAACCATACATATGTGTGTGTGTGTTTGTGTGTGTGGATGGACGCCTGCTGCGGCATAACAGGTGCCCCATCCGTCCGTCGATCCCCGAAAAACCATTCGCCTCCTGCTAGCGGAATCCCAAGGGATGTCCATGCCCATGGCCATGGCCATTGCCGCCTGCTGTTGAATTACCTTTTTTCTTTTTGGGGTTTTGCTTAACCCTTCTTTCGCTGCTGAGGGTTAAACACGAGCTAAATGTTTGTACCGCTATGCGGCAGAGTGCATGAGTGGCATATTCAGGAGGGTGGGAGAAGAGGGGGCAAACAATGAGCACACACACACAGACAGAGACAGAGACACCTGGCTCATATCGGGGGAAAATGCCATTTTCTTCTAATGGGAGAGCGTTGATTTCACATCTCTGTCCCTCCGTCTAACGCCTTGCTAAAATATTCATCCTGTATTGCATTTACCTCCCCCCCGCCCCCCGTATGGCAGTAATGGCTTGTGAGATTTCGCACGTGTGCCACACTTTTGCTGCACCATCCATCGTCCAGTCTTCCGATCTGCTGCTGCTGCTGTTGCTGCTGCAGCTGTTTGTGCGACTCGGGGTGGAGGGTGGGCTAAGAGTTAGGGCTGGGACTAGGGGTGTTGCTGGGAGGGAGGGTTCGGCAGGGCGGAACGTCGCCCCTTCTGAGGGCTGGAAAACAAATTAGCAAAAAATCCCAGTACAATCTTTAAATGTCAGACAGACACAGTGGCGCACAGGCAATTTCTCTGGAAATGTATAAAAAATGACTGGAAATTTCCAAACAAAACCCACAATAAAAGTAGACATTAAATTAAAGCCCTTCGTAGCTCGAGTATGGACTTTGCTCTTGTGGGTTCCTCTTCTCTTCTCAGCTCAGCCTCACATATGAAAATCGGGGTCACCAAATCGAAATGAAAATCAAATTGGAATCTATTGCCTTGGCACCACTGTGGTGGCCCAAAAGGAGGCCCTAATCCACTTCGGTTCACGCTCACTTTCACAGCAACAAAGAAACGGCAGCCCTACTACAAACCCTCGAGTGCTACGAAGGGCGGAAGGGAGTGGGCTTGGTGGTGGAGGAGGAGGAGGTGGAAACCTCAACCAACAACATCCATCTATATCGGGACGACGCGGACTGTGGGCCGTGGACTGTGGCAGCAGGCAATAAATTTATAAGTTCTGCTAATGTGCGTTAATGGCTTGTACTCGCAGTGTTCTTCGCTCTTCGAAAAAATAATTTCGGTAGCTGATGTGGTGGTCGGTCGTGTGCCTACTTAGCATATTTCTGTACCTGCCCCTGCCCCAGCCACTGCCCCCTTCCGTTGACGCTCTTGTTGTTATTTAATTTTTTCGTTTGTATGATTAGAGGTTATTATGCTAATTTGTTTTCTCTCTTTTTTTTCTCTCTGTGCTATGTTGCTGTGTGCTTGGGTGTGTGTGTGTGTTTTGTACCTAACCCCCAAATGTTGCAAGTTTCAATCCCATTCCAAATGCCATCCATCCATCCATCCATCCATCCCATCGCCTAGCCTCGCTTCGGACGTTATGGCTGTAATTAGCAATACCGTTGTGTTTGTGTCTGTGTGCCTGTGTGTGTGTGTCGATGGTTAATTTATGCAAAATGACTCCAAAGAAGCAAAAAGCAACTCCTCCTCCTCTTGTTATATTTCCTTCCTTTCCTTTTCCTTCCAGCTCCTGTTTTTTTGGCTGTTGTTGTTATTTTTTGTTTGGGTTTCGGTTCCCTCTGTGGGCTTTCCCTTTGTGGCCCTCTGCTGTTCCTCTACTCCTCTATCCCATTGTTTCTGTTTCTGTTTTTCTGGGGTTATGTCACTCTCTGTATTTGAACAATGTGCTAAATGAGTCGAATGTTTTGGGGTAGTGCCCGTCCTCCGTTGGGGGAATTCGAGGGGTGGCCTTAATGGCGTCAATAATTGTGACCAGGGAATTATACATACATACATATATTTAAATGGTGCCCACCCCCCATGATTCTATCATGATTTCGGTCACCAAATATACACCGATATTTCTCTCTCGAGTGTTACTTTCCATTTTGAGAATGGAAAATAATTCATGTCAAGTCTGACGTGCATTTGAATGCGACCCAAGTTGGAAACAGTCGTCTCGGGGTCACCAAATGGTGACCTCACATATCTTTAAGGCCTTTCTTTAACCAGCTTTTGGCACTTGATTAATTTAAATTTCGGTTTACTCTCTTTTCCTTCCAGGTATGTATCCACCACCGTGAAGTGAAGCCTTGGCCATGCCATTGGTCATCATCCAAGCCACATCATCATGCTGCATGCTGCATGTGATGTACATACACATCTACATACATACATATATGTGCATAGATAGTGGTTGGTCGGAGTAGGAGCTGCAAAAGTTTTCGTTAGTTAACTGAAAAAGTATTACGCAGTCCACTGGCCAAAACTATGGCTAAAGCCATGGACAGGAGCAGGCCAGGACAGGACAGGGTTTCGGCCTCGAAACTTTAAATATAACCACATAATTTTTTAGGCATGACTTGATACTCGGGTGGGTACTCGGTCGGTGCCTGGCAAAACTTTCCTCCACACTGGCTTCATAAATGCCTGCCTGTGCCTGTGCCTGTGTCTGTGTGTGTGTGTGTCCGTGTCCCAGAAGCATCCTCTGTACCCTTTTTGCCACCTCCTTCCTCCCACCATTATCTCTCTCTCTCTCTCTCTTCTACCTAGGAGATATTTTTGTGCTGAGTTTACATTATCAATGAAAGGCTTTTGCGCTCTTTGCGCTTTTGTGCGGCGCGGCGTTCGCCTAAGTATCTTGCTGGCAGGGGGAGGAGGGAGTGGGGAGGGGGCACTGCGGCTTGGGGCGTGACGGCAACTATGAAATAACGGCACTAACGACTAACGCTCGAAAAGTAAGTAATCTGCAGCGCCCACACACACACACTAACACACACACATGGACAAAAGGCAGAAGCGCGGATGGAAAGGGTTGCCAGCAGAAGAAACTGCTGGCTGGGTGGATGGGTGGCTGGGTGGCTGGAGATATATGCATAGATACCGTGCCGTGCCCCCCCGCTGCCCCCCTGCTGCCTACGGGATGGCACACCATCCGTGTGTCGTGTTGTTTGTGGCCCGCCAACAGAAATTTGTTGGGCAATTTCCAAGCCAACAAATCTCTGCAATGCTGGTGCCCATCCAACCCAACACCCAACACCCAAGCCCAAAACTCAGCCACTGGGCAAAAGAGAAGAGGGGCAGGGGCGGGAGGAGAATGCAGAGTGCCAGCCTATGGAAGAGCCGGTCATGGCAACTTCTGATTGCACCCTACCCTACACAGAGTGAGGGATGATTCTTGTAGGGATTCCTGCGCTGCTTCCTTGCTGTGTTTGGCTTCCATCATAATGGAAGCTGGCAATGCCTGACTGGGCGATCTGGCAATGCCTTTTGTGGCTGCTGGCAATGCCGGACAGCCACAATCATCTTCCTGCAGCGCACCACCTGCTCCGCTCTGGCCCAATCAACGGGTTTGTTTCTTAGATGCAGGGCAAGCGGGAGCTAGAGAGGCGTGGCACTTGGCTGCCTCTGCGAAAGAGGGGGGGGGGCGGAACACACATGCAGCTTGTAACTTCCACATGCACATGCACCAGCTGCTGATGATGCTGGCACCTCCTACTCCGCCTCCGCCTCCTCCTCCCCCACCGCTGGCTAACAAGCCTTGGACGAAGGACCAATGACCTAGGGAGGAGTGCAACCCACCACCCAACCGCCCACTACAGTGGAAACCAGGCCTGCCTGCCGCATACAAAAACTGTCGCCAAAAACAATTTCATTGAGCTTTAAGTTTTGTTCAAAAATGTCCGTCCTATTTCTATCTCTATCTCTATCCCTCTCGCCTTTTTGGGGACTTAAAAAAAAGAAGGAAAATAATAGAAAAGAATGAATTGAGAGGAACGGGAAGCATCCAACCACCAAGCACCACCCACGGCACACCACCCACCGCACACCAGAAGTACGACAAAAACCACATTCATAGATAATATGCAGCTTGGGTTTGTGGTTATTTTGTATGCTTCGTCGGTCTGCCAGTTTCCATGGACTGGACCCAGTCCCACACCCACTAGCGCTCCCACTCCCAATGCCATTTCCCCATTTCCCAATTCCAATCCGAATCCTGCGGAGGGGACAGTGGCGGTGGTGGTGGCGGGGGCGAGTGCTCATCCAATTTTCGTTGTCGTCGTGGAAATTTTTGGTTTGCTCTACAGAAATTGCATTTTTCCCTGCCTGCCGCCTGCCGCATGTCTCCTTGGCTCTTGGCTCGTGGCTCTTCTTCTTCTGCTGACAATGTCGCGCGACGTCGTCGCTTTTAGCCATTGTACGAGCACCAGCAGCAGCAGCAGCGACGGCAGCGACAGCAGCTACCAGCTACCATACAATCGCGCACAGAGAGATAGATAGAAAAGGGAACTAAAACGGATTCGCCGGCCATGATAGGACCCAGACCCGAGCCTCAGTCTGGGCCCAAAGCCGCCCAGAGCCTGATGTGGGGGGCTGTGTGGGGGGCCTGTGAAGCCCAAAAAGTTCCAACAGTCAAGCGGTCGGCCACAAAGTTTTGGGCACGATTTTTGGCTAGCGAAACAAAAAACAAAAGGAAAAAAAAGTAAAACAAAAAAAAAACTGTTCTGTTCACTCCATTTTTTTCCGTGCTGATGCCACTTTTTTCTTGTTTTTGTCAGTCAGTCAACGTTAAAATGTGCTGACTGTACTTGGCTGCGCGGTGGTGGTGCACCCTGCCCCACCACTCGCATCCACTTCGCTGCGCTGTGCTGCTGCTGCCTTTGTCATTATCAGTGGCTTCTCGGTTGAGGGGACAACTCGGAGGAGCTGTCTCTGGCAGCGGCAGCGGAATTGGTGGCAAGGATCCTCCTCCATTTTTCCATTTTTTAGATATTTTTTTAGTTTGATTTTAGCCAAAGTTTAAATCGCGAATGGTACGCGTCTCTGGTCTGCCATATGCAGTTCAAAGGCAGTTTCAGGGGGTCAAAAGTTCATGTATTGATCAAAGCCAACAGTCGCTGCTGCTGTCTGACTATCTGTCCATCCATCCTTCCATCCAGCCATCCATCCATCCATCCATCCATCCATCCGTCTATCTGTCATTCATTCAGGCGCTGCAGGCTCTTCCTGCGCCTGTGATCCCCACCACGAAAGGAATCAAAGTAAATTAGGATTTGAGACACAAAACACAAGAAAGAGATAGGGATACTGACTCAGGGAGGGTAAGAGAGATAGAGAGAGAGAGAGAGAGAAAAGGCAACCGTTAAGTTCAATTCTCTTCGCATTGATTGCGCACTTGATTACGATAAATGAAACGTCAACAAGGACGAGGACGAGGACGTAGACGAAGACACAGGACATAGCCTTGTGTGTGTGTCTGTGTGTGTGTGTGTGTGTGTGAGCCCCGTATCCTTGGGGGCAGCATCCTGCTGCTGCCGCTGCTGCTGCTGCATGCTGCACGTATTGTTGTTGCTGTTGTTGTCCTCACTGATTTCTTTTGTCTACTTTCCATCATTCAAGGCTGACTTTCTGCCTCTGCTTCATGCCTCATGCCCCCCATGCTCCTCATGCCCCGCTTCAGAGCTGTGTCAGCGTTTCTCTCATCTCCACGACCGAAAAATCACAGAGAGCCCAAGTCGGAAAATCAGGCTGATGTCCCCTGATGGCCGGCCGGGCGTCCAACGCTGGACGTCTCAAGGCGCCGGACCAAATGTTGACATGCTGGCAGCAGGCCGTGACTGGACTAGGGACATGGACATGGACATGGACACGAGCACGGACACAGATACAGACATGGACACAGACATGGACAGGGACACGGACATGGATCCGTATCCTAAGCCGGACACTGCGTTACATTGCCCGCAGAGACATGGGGTCATAGGGGGTGGGTGGGTGCTGGTGCTAGAGGGGTCACGTCGCATGGGGGGCCATATGTTTGTCATTTTGCCGCTTGGCCACTTAAGGCAACAAAATGTCACCTACCCATAAGAACGAGGCCCAGTGCCCATGCCACACATCACAATAAGGACCTCCAGTGAGTGCACTCTATGCCTCTCTTTCCTCTGTCTTTTCTCAGTCCATTCTCTCTCTCTCTCTCTCTCTATCTCTATCTCTGTGTGCGTCCTTATCCACTGGAGAATTCATTCATGTTGAAATCCGCAAATTTGTTATCAACGCTTTATGCCATTATGTTCGTGTTGGTCCAAGTGGATTCAGCCTCGCCTCGTCGTTGCATGCCCACCCCTTTATGGCGCCTCCTGCCACTCACCGCCTGCCGCCTGCCGCCTGCCGCCGTAACAACATTTGGGCAACACTTTGGCCACTTGTTCCCTTAAGATGGTTCCATTGTGTGGGCTCCCCCAGCTTACAACAGCAGCAACCCCTTCGCCCACCCACCCACTACACTCCCGAGAATCACGAGTGTGTTTGTCTTTGCGGCTTTGCGGCGGTTGCCTCATTAGGTATCGATGAATGGCGGAGTCCTGAGTCCCGAGTCCTGAGTCTGACCCAATTTTGTCCACCAAGGAGGGTACATTGATGTGTCGGACACTCACGAAGGAGAAACATAATTAGAATTATCTCCATGTGTGTGTGTGTGTGCCACACAGAGGCGCATGTGCCTCCTGTCAGCAGCCATGCATGGCCCATGCATTTCACAAATGAAATGATTTGCACATTGGAATATATTAGTGGCTTCAGCAAATGGCAAAGTTTTCCCGCACTGGATGGAAAGGAAGCCCCACCAATCCACCATTCCACCACCCCACCACCACAAAAAACAGCATAGAAAAAACAGCTAGCAACAGCAGCAGCAATTTTATTGAATAGAAAGTTTTGAGGAGGCACACAGGAGGCTCCGTTGTGGCTGTGGCAGATGCAGAGGCAGTGGCAGTGGCAGGGCCGCAGTGTATTATAAATTAATAAGCGCGCACACACACAAGCACACACAAACATACATATACATGTACATATATGTATTTGTGGCATAAATAATAAAGTTAAATACGCTTACATAACGCGTTTGGTGGTGCCCCCACCGGAAAACTGTGCAGCCGCAAACTCCAAAATGTTCGCCTCGAGTTTCGAATTGTGTTCTCTCTCACTCTCACTCTCCCGTTTCTGTCTCTGTCTCTGTCTGTCGTTGCCTTTTGGGTAACATTTTGGCCAATTTGAGCCATACGCTAGGGCAGGGCAGGGGGCAGGGGGCAGGGCAGCTCTAGGCCTCCCTCCCAGCGAGCGGAAAACTCGCCACGAAACTTTCAAAACTGTATCACAATTATAGGATGGGTTGGGATGGGATCGGGGGGGGGATGTGTACTATATAGACGTATAGTTTATTGTGGAGGTATTTCGGTTGCCTTGGTACAGTCTCCCGTCTGAAATCAAAGTGAATCGGAGTGATCGAGCGGCAACTCTATCAAAATTCGTAGAACTGTCAACGGGAAATGTATAGCCCAACGTATTCCCATACCCAATTTCATTTCGCATTCTCGGGAGTTATTTTGATTAAGTAGCTCGAGCAAATCAATATATCAACGCGGTTGCACGCGACACAGCAACACGAGAACCGCAACAGCAACAGCAGCAACAGCAGTTCCCGAAAAAAACCCCATCTACATCCACAACGAAAGCCATGCCCCGAGACCGAGAGACCGAGAGACCCAGAGACAATGACAAACGCAGGGGCAACGTTTACGCACTACCCAACCTCTGTGTGTGTGTGTGTGAGTGCGAGTACGCGCACATATGAATGTATCTGTATCAGTATCTGTATCTTTGTTTGATTTATTACCGAGTGGAGCGAACATAACCGCGCACTTTAATATGAATCATTTGACATATTTCGGATGTTCCTTTTGTTCTTAAGCGTCTCACACATTTTTGTGATTTATCGCATACAAATTTTCTCCTGCTCTGCCCCTGCCCCCTGCCCCCTGCCCCCTGCCCCCCGCCCTTGCCTTTCCTGCTTTCGCTTCCTGCTTCATTAAGAGGCAACACCAACAGCAGCAAAGAGAGGAAGAGAATGGAGGGGGAGACAGAAATTAATAAGAAAATTTATTGCCATGTGTGTTATCACTGGGGTGACTCTTTCTCCCAGGGGTCACTGACTGCAGGACCTACCTTGAGGCAGGTGATCTCCAGTAATATCCCCGAATAATATCTTATCGATAGTCTATTTTATTTGTTATACGCGTATACTTATATATATATATATATATATTTGGACAATTGGAGAATTTGGAATAGCACTTTTAAGATTTCGTGTTGGGCTTCCCTCTCCGCTCCAGCGGCGTTCCGGTTCGCTCCGTTCCGCTGCGCTTCGGCCCGCCCCGCCCTGCTTTGGCCAGAGGGCGGTCGAGAGAGGGTAAAGTGCATGAAACTCCATTTTGAAAGTGCACATCAAAGTAAAGCATCAGGCGCCTTGCCCTCCGCACCACTGCCACACTCTGGCTGTAGGAAAAGCGGCACTGGGCCTCTGTCGGCCAAGGCCGGGACCGGGGCCAAGGCCGAGGCCGAGGCTGGGGCTGCGACCGTGTCTGGGGCTGCGACCGAGGCTAGAGCTACGACCGAGGCTAGCATTCCGCCCGGGGGCCCGAGCTGGGAGGCACCGCTGCTGGTGGTGGTGGTGCCACTGGTGGAGCTGATGGTGCTGGCGGTGCTGGCGGTGCTGGTCCTGTTGGACTCTTCGCTTAGCTGGTCGCTGGTCGACTCGCTGGAGTTGGTGGAGTCGTTGCTGCTGCTGGTGCTGGTCACGTGCTGGCTCAGCTCGGCCAGCCGCATCATGAGCGGACGGAACAGCTGCTCCGGGAGATTGGCCTCGAGCATCTGCAGGAGGGTGCCCGGGTGGGCGCACATCATTATGGCGTGCGACAGGTGCGTGAGGCCCCGGTCCACGTTGCCATCGTTGATGAGGCGTTCGCCCTGCTGCACCTCGTTCATGAAGTGCAGCTGCATATCCATCTCCAACACGGGGTCTATGTCGTGCCCGTTGACGCCCGCTGTCCCGGACAGTCCGGTGCGGCCTCGGCCGCCTCCTCCAAAGCTTCCGCTCAGCCGCTTGACGGCGTTCGCCTCCCGCACGCGACGCTCGTGGACCTTCCGCCTGTAATCCGGGGCCGAAATGCGCTTCCGGTCAAAGTAGAAGCAGTAGCCAATAAAGAGGGCTCCGGCCGTGCCCAGCGCCAGCATCCTTACCGACCCGAACGACACCATTTCGCCTCTTCAAATGTACCGAAGAATCGTGAAATAAATTTGGGTGGAAAGAAACTCAAACCAAAATAAAATTTAGGAACTGTGAAAAAAAATAAAAATCGGAATGAAATCGGAACGCTTCTAAACTTGATCTGAACTCAGCTGTGTTCAATGTAGGACTGTTCTGTACTGTTCTGGGAATAATACACCCCATACAACTTTCAAGCCCGACAAAATTCAAGGCCGACTCGGCGTGTAAGCAGTGGAGTGTAAGTAGGAGTAGTTTTTGGGGGTTTTCTCTATAAAGGAGAGTGCTCTGATATCAGTATCAGGCGAGAGACAATTGCCTGTCCCTTGGCATGGGAATAGGTCAAAGGTCCAGGTCCAGGTCCAGGTCGAAGTTCGACTCCGATTACTATAGGCACTTTGGCACTTGATTCATTCACTTGACACTCACTTCACTCAATTTCTTGCTGATAAACAAATTGAATGCTGCCAGCATTCCAGGAAACTCCCCACCCATCGACCTACCCACCTACCTCCCTCCCCCCCTCTCCTGAGAGGAAGAAGGAGTAGGTGGAGGGAACTTGAAAGGGAATAAATAACGAAAAGCGCATTGATTTATTTTATCCAAAGCTTGTTGTTAACATTTTAACGATTTTGTCCTTGCGTTTTTGGTCTCTCTCCGTTGCTTTCTTTCATCCCTACCTGACGAGGCTCCTCGTTCGTTCGCTTGCTCCTCTTTCCCCTCCCTTTGCCCTCTCTTTTTGGGCCGTTTGTTGTCTCCGGTGTCTTTCTGTCGCTTAGCCAAATTGCTGAACATTAGTCACCGATTGACAAGGCACAAAGTCAGAGTAGTCTCAATCCATCCACACCCCTACAGCCCGCATCCCTGATGCCCGAACACAGATTCCCCCACTACCTACCAACCTGTGCTTACCTGTGCTTACCTGTGCGCTTTTATCCAATGATTTACCATAAATACAAATCAACTAATTTCAAACTTTGTCGATACTGTCGTCGATATTTGAATGGAAATACAGAAAAATGTAGCAGCATCGCCATCAGCAGAAGGCAGCACAGAAGGCGGACTCGGGACTCGGAGCAGACGTGAGATTTAGGGCTACTGTCGTCCTCCTGCTCTTAGACATTTGTCATTGTCGTTGTAGCCTGGTCGGCAGGTAGCCAGGCAGCCGGGCCGCCAGTCGGCACTTTGGCTAATGAAACGTCCCGGGAATCGGCAACTAACGTCGGGTCATAGGCCATAAAAAGCATTAAGGGCTACCTGACTTGCCTCACATCTGAATCAGGCTCCGACTCTCTGCCTGGCGACTCTGCCTGTGACTCTCTGGTGACCCAGAACCAGTTCAGATTAGCGAAAACGTGATGCATTTGTGGAGTGTGGAATGTGGAATGTGTGGAGTGTGGAGTGTGAATGATGTGCAGTCGTATGAATCAGCGGCAGCAGGAGGCTCCCTCCCCACCTGAAAGGTGACTCAGGTAAATGCCACACGGAAGGAATGGGACGGGGGAATGGGAATGCCGCTTTGATTCGTAGACGAGGCTGGCAACTCTGCAACTTGAAAAATGCTTCATTCGTTTGATTCTTTAAGGCAAAGAAAATCCCATGGTTTTTTTCTCGTTCGTAGCTGGTGACAACCCTGGATGTGACAGCCCTCTTCTGCCATAGATTAGTTTTCTCTTTGCCTGGTGCTCCTCCACTCCTTTGTGGCGAATAGTGGGTGGACTGGGCTGGCAGCTGCTTTTGTTCGACTGTCAGCACTCACCCACAGCCACCCACAGTCACCCCACATTCCCCATGCCACCACTGCCACCCACCGAATAAGCATTTGCCCACCCAAATTTGAATAGTTCGCCATTGGCGATGGCGATGGCGATGGCCATGGAATGAGTGTGCGACACTTGGCGATTGCCTGTTTGCATTCTACAATGGCCAAAACAAGCAGAGTTCTGCAAGCCCCTCCCCCCCCCCCCCTCACAAAGCCAGCCATCCCCATCCTTGGTGGACGGGGTTGTTGCTCCATTTTTGGGTGGGGGATAAGGATGCGGGATGGAGGGGATGGTGGGTTCGGTTCGGTTCGGTTGGGGAAAATGTCTGACGAAAAATTTCAAACACGTTTCAATAAAATTCAATTTGTAGCACATTTCAACGCTTTCCGGCAGCGGAACACACACACACACACACACACACAGACATAGGGGGAGTCCTGTTCGCACCCCACCCCCCGCCTCCACCCCACTCACATATGCATGA
The DNA here is from genome assembly GCA_005876895.1 of Drosophila azteca. Classification (NCBI taxonomy): domain Eukaryota; kingdom Metazoa; phylum Arthropoda; class Insecta; order Diptera; family Drosophilidae; genus Drosophila; species Drosophila azteca. The sequence goes on along the minus strand of VCKU01000014.1, from coordinate 2,999,603 downwards.
ATTTCCTTTTGCACTTTTGGGTACACAAACTCCCCGCACCGTCCCTCCCCACCCCACACCCGCGAACCCAAACAGCCCCACCATTTCCATCTCCATCTCTCGATTCCTTCCTCCCGAAAACCATTTTGGCACTTTGCTTTTGAGCTATGCAAAATGAACGACAACAGAGCGAGGGAGGGGGAGAGGGAGAGGGAGTTGTACCCCAACCACCAGCCCGCCCATCGCCCATCCCGCAGCCGTGTGGCAACCACTGTACCCCGTAAAATTCGCGATATTTTCGATTTTTCGTTCACATTGCCTCCTGTTACGCCTCTGCCGCCTCTTTATTGTGTGTGTCTCTCTCTCTCTCTCTCTCTCTAGCTCAAGGATATTTTTCATATATGTCGCACGCACGAAGCGTACGCACGCATGCACGCCCTTGTGCCCCACCTGGCCCACCATCTACCTTCCCCAGCACCCTCTAGGAGGCATCCGTTTCAAGGGGAGAGCTTTGCTCTCCTTCTCCCTCTCTCACTCTCGCACTCTCTGTTTCTGTTGCTGTCTCTCTGCCGCTGCCTACAAAATGCAAATGCAAACAGCATACGAATTAGTAAAACGGAAACAGGCGTTTGTGTTTTGTAATATTTGCCCCAAAACAACTCACACACACGCACACGTACACGTACACGGACGGAACCACTGACAAACGGATATGTACACTCATATGGGCACACATCCACCCATCCACCCACCCACACACTCGCACACTCAACACACCTCTACACCCTTCCAGATTTCCACCATTTCACAGGAAGTACAATTTTGTGTTGTGGCAAAAGAGCTAGAAAAAAGGAAATAATACAAAAAAAAAAAAACACAACACCTAGAAAGAGAAGGAGAACAGTGGAAATGGAACAGCATTTTGTTTGGTTATGTTTCACCTCAACTCACCTTCGCAGCAGAACTCCCCACAGTAGAGACCACGAATTGGCACACACCTCGGGGGAGAGATTGAAGCTAGAAGAGAATTTGGGAAGACCAAAGGAAATACTCCAAGGGGTAGATTTATTCAATATTCAGAGGAATACCATGGACAAGATCCCCCCATCCCCCCGGGTACAAATTCTATTGATTGTAATCCGAATATTAACTTTCTAGCAAACATATGAATCCCCCCATTCGATCAACCCATTCATAAGCATTCATAAGTTCCTAGCTTAAGAGCTGTCAATGGGTACTTCTCTAGGACAGAGATATAGGTGCATATGTACTTATGTAGATCATATCGTATGACTGTAACTCTATAAATCTGCCCTCGATTATCTATTCTCTTGCCTTTCTCTTTCACGCAGGTTCCTGTTTTCTTTGACTTTGGCTTTGGCTTGGGAGTCATTTTGTAATATTTTTATATGCTTAAATTACCCAACAGGCACGTACTGTTACTGTTGCCTCCCACTGGCCCCCCGCCTACGGCCCTCCGCCCACTGCCCCGTCTGTCTAGCTCTTCTTTTTGCATATCTTCTATTAGATTCCCCGAGATGCGTAAGGTTTAATAAGCAGCGCGTGATATTCATTACCCACAAAGGCACAAAAAATATATACATACATATATAGAAGGAGGATGAGGACGAAGATGAGGACAAGGATGAAGACGAGGATGAGGAAGTGGTGGAAAATGTATTACGCGCGTGGCTCGTGTGGATTTTGCAATAATGCGAAATGAATACACAGAAAGAGAGAGAGACCCATGGAGGAAGCGCCGCCGCCAGCAGCAGCCCATCCATCAGAGGCGGTGGCCATCCCATTCCCCATCGCCCATTCCCCATGGCACCACCATAGCTCCTTTCTAGCGGAAAATAAATAAAGTACGACGAGAGTACAAGCGGGAAAATCAAGTGAAATCAATTTAATACACTTTTCATCTGCTGCCGTTAAGGGGAGATGGCAGGGGGGCAGGCGGGCAGGCGGGCAGGGGGAAGCATGGTAACCGAAAGGAACAAAAAATAAGGGAAATGAAAGGAACCCCTGATTCATCTCTGATTCACCATCTCTCATCCGATGTGTGGCTTCTTTACGTGGCCTAATTTATTACATTTTAATGACTTTTTCATACACACGCCATGCCACACCGCCGCACGTCCCACCCCGCTCCCCGCACCCCCGCTTGCCACGCATTTGACAGGCCGCACGGCACTCGAGGAAAAGTCGCATAAATCGCATCTTGATATCGCCATTGATATGCACGGTAGGCACACACACACACAGACACACACACACACACGATGGTAGGTCCTCACATAATTAGTAGGTGCCAGTGCTAGGACGTGGAGGTGGGGGGGATCCTGACAAATTTCAATGGGATACGGATACGCGCTACGAAAGATAAATTCAATAAAATATCCATTCTCTATGGAACATCACACATACATATGTGCCTGGGGTTTCCGTCTTCCTCTCCTGACTTCCGACATTTCTCAGACTCGATCGGTGCTGCTTGCAAGCCCAAAAACTTATAATGTAAGTTTTACAGCATCATCTTAGTCATCGTGGTTGTGGCATGCACCAGCAACAGCCGCCATCCGCCATCCGCCAGCCAGCAGCCATACAGCATTCAGCATCCACCATCCGTAGCATCCGCAGCATCCGTAGCATCCGTAGTGCTAATCGCTTCGACAATTTGCATTTTCGGCAATCAAATAATGTTTGCCGTCGTCTGCAGTTGGCGTCAATGCAAGCGAAACCAGCCGCAATACAATGTGCCCCGTGTTCCATGCTCCATGCTCCATGCTGCATGACTGGGAGACACAGTGGCAGAGTGGCAGAGCGGCGGAGTGGGGGGTGTGGGGGAGGTTGGGCGACGCTGACAGGCTAATTACACATGCCACTCATGCTGCGCGCTGGCGATGGGGATGTTGATTATGCCACTGGTTGGCCGCAACTTGCTGTTTGTCATGTGCCACGGAGTGTCGATGGCGGCAGACATAACGCACCACGCGGCAGTCACGTCATAAATATCCAAAGGCTTATGACGATCGGAAGAGTCGATTTTGGATATTTGGATTTTCGATTGTGGATTGTTCAGCGCTCCATTGATGGATTGCTCATGCAACGGACGTAACCTGTAATTATCGCCGGGACCCCATAATTATGGGCCACGATCCGGGCAACTGTTGAACCCTCGTCATGCGAGTATCTGGCCAGCTGGCCAGCTGCCGGCTCGAACTCCTCCCTCGAACTTCCCTTCCTGCCGTCCATCCAATCTGAGCTGTGTGGCACATAAAAGTATCAAAAACTGAGACCTTAATCTCATTATGCCACTTCAAACGGATGCCAGTCATTCAATCAGTCAGTCAGTCCCTCACTCAGACATTGCAACATTTCATCAAGTCGATTGAGAACTCTCAAAGAGAGAGAGACAAAGAGGGAGAGACAAAGAGAGAGTGAGTGATGGCTTCAAAGGGAATTCAAAACATTTTCGGTCTTTAGTTTGGACATTTTCCAATTATTGAGGCAATTTTTTGGTTCGAACTCCACGCCTAAAGTTGGCAGTGACATTTGGGCCAGCTTTTTGCCAGTTTTGGTATCTCTAAGATACTCTCAGTTACTGGATACTCGAGTGCTCTCTTTACTTCGATATTCCCCAAAGAAAAATGCTGCAAATATACCCACAACTATTCTTATTTGTGGCATCGGAATATGCCTTATATCTTCTTTATCTAGGAATATCTTCTCGCTCAATATTCCCCACTACCCCCAGATGCGTGCAACTGCGTGCAGTGGAGAGGACAGGTGGGGTAGGTGGGACAAGTGGGGTGCCTTTGAAGTGCATCTTCACAAATTTTGCTGGAATTGCCTTCTCCGATTGCATCCCCATCGATCTGCCTCGTCTCGCCTCGCCTCGCCGCACTTTTCATGCACCCGAGTAGAGAGTGTGGCAAGTGGCAGGTAGCAAGTGGCAAGTGGGTTGTGCCTCTCCCCCTTGGGGCCACACCTCAACAAAATGCTTAACCCTATTAGGCTCCGCCCACTTGGTGTCTGGTTGTCTGTTTTAATTGCTGGAAATCCTTGGCTTTTCTTCATTTTCGGTTCTCCGCAATTTGCATGCGTCGATGTGTCGATGTGTGTGCAAGGGAGAGATGGAGAGAGAGAGAGAGAGAGAGAGATGGATGCCAAGAAGTTGCCCCAGCACTTTGAGTGCGGTTTTGAACACCTAACCACAGCCCACCCCATCCCCTCTCTCTCTCTCTCTCTCTCTTTTGCTCTCTACTGCTGCAGTAGTTCCACACGGATTTTGGAGTCGAGTTTTCGACTGGGGGACTGGGACTCGTCTCTTGGCCAGGATAAACATGTTAATTTTGAAAAATGCAAAAATTTCTATAATCCGATTTAATGTTTTATTCATTCTGGCTGAAAAGAAGAGGAGCAACGTACATCCACACAGAGAAAGAGACAGAAAGGGAGAGACAGAGACGGAGAACAATTAGAATTTTAAATTCCATTCCTGCCTAGACATCGACAAACGGACTACCACACAACGGGGGGGACACTCCGATTGGGGGCTTACGAGTGCCATGGCAGAACCCATAGATACATCCATGAATGGCGAATGTATGTGTGTGCGTGTGTGTGTGTGTACATCTTTCACTGTCAATATACGAATACGTAGATATATTTTTATCGACATCGACGCACATTAACCTACTTTTGGGGCGCCGTTTTACTTGAGCTCCATCTTCCTATCCGCTGCTCCATCCGCCACATCTTTTGCTAATGTTTTCTCCTCCTCATCCTTGTTAGATATTCAAATTTGTCCGAGGGGGGATGGGAATGGGCATGGGAATGGGGGGGTGGCTTAAGGCGAGAGGAGGTCAACATCTGATTATGCGTTGACACCAATTTCGATTTCAGGAGAAAAGATTCTCAGATTTTACTTTAACTTCGGTGGCAGGGCGGAGTGGGGCGGTACGGGGCGGGGCAGCTCCCTTTGAGTATGCTTTTTCCGAACTTTCTTTCTCTTTTTCGTAGGGCCCCCCCGTAGAGTGGTTCCATAAATGTGTCCAATATGTTGACAAAACACGAATTGGTGTTCCCCTTTTCAACACCTCTGACGCCTTGTCAAACATTATTTGAATGTCCTGCTGTCGTCCTGTCGTCCTGTTGTCCCCTCATTATGCCGATGAGAACAGGGTTGGGTTCTCGTTGGGTTTCCCTTCGGGTTCGGGTTCGGTTTCGGGGCCTGGGACTGGGACTGGCGTTTCTTCGGTTTTATTTACTTTTAATTTACTTTTAATTATAAATTCATGCTTTCCTTGGCTGGGATTAAGCTTTAAATGCAAAACGGTAAACAGGGGTGCAGGGGTGTAGGGGATGCTCCTCCTCTCCCACTGCCCCACTGACTGCCGCTTGGTGTTTGCTTTGGCTTTTCCCCAAATAAGAAAGCGTTCGTTCGGGAATGTTGTTTGGGGATGGGTCATAAAATGTTCTACGCTTATTTGGGCCATATGATTTATGCTCCTCCTTGGGAACCGGATTCGGGTTCCGAATATTTATACAGGCTCTCATCATTCGGTCGAGTGGGTGGGGTGGCTTGGGGTGGTGCGGGGTGCAGAGATCCTCTCGGAATTAATTTCAAGTTTCACTTTCAGCGGGCTCTGCTCTGCTTTCTGGTTTTTTGTGGCTTCTGTTTATTTATAGCGCCTTATTTGTGCCCCGCCCAACTAATTTGGATGATGGCCCCAGAGCCCAGGGCTCCGGCATCTGGTACAGCGCCGGGTACATTAGTTGGCCAGCCATTCAGATGAATCTCTCCTTGGTTCTGTGGAAACCTTTCCATATCTGAAGTTGGATCAAATCTATCATTATTCCACAGAATCGTCTCAAATTTTTGATCGGAAGGAAATGGAAATGAGTGCAGATGCTGTGCCTCTGCCTGTGCCTGGTGTCGACCTTCTGTGAGTCTTTAATGGCATCCAAAGTGGTTTTCCGCATTTCTTTTACTTGTTTTTCCTTCAAACCATCCAACCATCCATCCATCCATCCACTCTCTCTCTCTCACTCTCTCGCTCTCGCTCTGCCTTGCGGTGGGCCTTGTTTTTCGGGGCCTTTGGCTGCCTTTTGGTTTTTCCATCTATCATCATCCCCATTTATACGCGCAAATATTTGCGCTTTACGTCGGATTTTTTTTATCCTTCTTGCTTGCTGGCTTGCTTGCTGGCTTGCTCTTTGTTTTGCCATTTCCTCCCCTCCCTATCGCACCCTCTGTCCGTCTGTCTGTCTCTTTCTATCCCTAGCGCTATCGCTATCGCTGTCGCTGTCCTCTTTCTCCCTATTTCCCTTTTGTATGGATTTCCCATTCAATGCGAATGCGACGGCCGCGCAGCGAGCCGAAATGAAAATGTTTAAATGAAAGATTGATTGGATTTTGATGAATTTCAGCCACACACACACGCAGGCACACGCTGACTTATGCTGATGTGTGTGTGTGATCCCCCTTGAGCCCGTTTTGCTGCACGCCCCTGGGGCAACAAAAAAATTACACACAAAAATTACATTCAGATTAAAGTAAAGCAAATCAAAGCCAAACAAGGACGCGTTGCCAGACGAAGCTGTAGATACACTTTCAGATACATTGTATCCAAAAGATACTGGGGGATGTTCAAAAGCAAGGATCTATGCATACTTTCAGGCAAATATCTTGCAGCCACCTCTAGCACTACGACCCTCTGCAAAGGGTATACGAAAATAGTTGAAAAAAGGAGGATCTACATCGGATAATACGTCACTGATGCACGTTACCCGGGAGCCAAATTCGGACACAGGACATTGTCCGTGTATGCAGAACGAACGAGTCCCCACAATGGCAATGACAATGACATCAACTGGGACAGGTAGAGGGGACAGGGGACAGGTACTGTTACAGGGTACAATGGATGCGTTACCCTTTGTTGCAGTCCTGGAAAATGGTAAATGGAGGCGGAGATTCAATCACATTCACCCCAAAGACGCAATTAACCTTTTATTCTGTGTGTTTTTCTGAACATATCCGATGATGTTCGGGATTCAATGATGTTGTAATGATTTTAATGAGCACGTTGCCTGGTAATTCGGTAATTGATACTTTTTCCAGAACAAAACCGAACTCTTTGGCCTCAGGGGAATACACATTTGAATGGGTTTTTGTCCCTAAACTCGAGCATTATTTGAAGGGGAAATCGGGAGGAGAAATATCCCAGGAATTGGCGCTCTTCAAGTGTTGCTTGGCTTTAAGAGAATTTTATGAAAAATATGCACAAATTTCCATGAGGGTTTGCCTTGATGTAACATCACATATATGTATACTGCATATACATATGTATTCCCTAGTTCATTTCGGGCAGACAAGAAGGCATCCATCCATCCATCCATCCATCCAGGCAATGGGATTTCTCGTAATGCCGGAACGGATTAATGGTCTATGGCGGATGTGTTTTGTTGGCTAATGTTTTTGCTCATATTTCCGGTTGGGAAATCCCTTCTTTGACCATCGAGTGGACAATGCATTGCCCTTCGGGTGTGTGTGTGTGTGTGTGTGTGCGCCTGGGGCATCATTAGGTTCATATGTCGTCATCTATGGGATGCACGCGGAACTAATGAATTTTTCATAAATGCCAACCACCGAGCACCGTTCCTGTCCAAGGGTTGATGCTCGATTGCTGGGGGGAGGGGGTGGCTTTCCACCCACTTTAGGGCTGGCTCTGTATTTTGTTGTCGGTCTGCGTTTGACACAAAAACCAGATTAAAAGATTATGTTCCAAATTAACTCGAGAACAGAGAGAGAGAGATGGCGAGAGACCCTCGAAAAGCGTGCGATTTTCCTTTGGTTTCAACTTGGATTCGTGTGTGTTTTAAACTTCCTCGCCGTCCTACGATAATACACATCCTCTCGATAGGAAAACCCATCCATGGCAAAGGCGAAAAGATTGCTGCAAAGATTTGCCGAAACAATAATTGATTGCCCTTAGGAAAATGGGGCGTAAAGCAATCTAAAAATATGACCACGCCCATTGATTTGATTATTAGCCAGATGGACGAACATACGAGTACGTATTACGGCCTTGACGGAGGGGAAAAATGGAATGGAAATGGCAAAAAGCGATGAAGAAGGAGAGGGAGAAGGGATGCTAACATTGCCACTGCCACTGCCATTGCGGATGGTGGTTGCACTTGCAGCTGCGATTCCTCTGTGGCCCCTGGCCTCTGGCGGCCCGCCGTCTAATTCAATTTATTCCATTTCAAATCGGAATCGAGCTCTGGGAAGAATCAGGGAGACAAGGATGCAGGGATGCAGGGATACAGGGATACAGGGATACAGGGACGTGCGCTATGGCCACGTGGCTGGAAGGACGATGACCCGCTGCGATTTTTCGATTTCAGAATTTCGGTTTTTCCTGGGGTTTTCCTGGGGTTTGGCTGGCGTCTTCTTCTGTAGGCAATTTCCGCTATTAGCTCGATTGGTTTTATTGCCACACTTCTGGCCCAGCCCATTCCATCCCCCCGCCCCCCCCCCGCAGCAGGTGGCACGGGTGGCAGCAACGGGGACCAGATTAAACTATAATTTTGCAGTTTTCTTTTCGTTTTTCCTTAGAGCTGCATAATCCCTTGGCAAACACCCCACGCCCTACCACCCCACCCCATCCCACGCTCCATGCCCAATCCCTGCTCCTTCCAGTTGTCGGTTTCGGGTTCTCGGGTTCTCGGGCTCAAGCTTCAAGCGGCAGCCGTCGTCACTCGACAAACACAATTAATAAGCGCTTGGAAAAATGTTTGAGGCGCTTATCGCGCGACGCTTTCATGCCTCCCGTCCAATACCAACACCAGCCAGCAGCCAGCAGCCAACAGGCAACAGGCAAGAGCCAGCGCCATCCTGCCAGCCTGCCATCCTGCCATCGTAGCCTGCCTTCCAAAAGGACGAAATGACGAGCAGGCAGGCGAAAAGGGAAAACCAAAAGAGTTTTCCCAGGCAAAAGCCGACAGTCGACGGGCGAATGCTCTCAACGTGAGGCTGGACGGGAAAACGATCTGCAGTTATTTGATAGATCACAGGGTGAAGTTTATCCTTTGATTCGATGTCCTGTCTAAGGTTTATTCTTCTACCATCCTTTGGGGATCGAAATATCCAGCAGGGAAAGGGTATTCGTCTGCGCATACCCTCCAGGATTCAGCGAGCCCCTATGGACAGAGACTGGTCGATGGTTGTGTGTGTGTGGGGTGCTGCGTACGGCTATGGTTGTGTGTGTGTGTCTGTGTGTGTGTAAATAATTAATCTAGAAGTGACAGCAATTAAAGGCGCTTTTCAAACTTGCCAAAACTGTAAATATTTAATAAGGCCCATAAACAGGGAAAACGCAGCCAAAGGAAAGGCTGACTCGAGTGGGTGGTGCTGTTTTACGGTGGTGGGTGGGTGGCTGGGTGTGTGATGGTGCCTTTGTCAAACAAAACGGCGTGCGGCATTTGCTGATAATGACGTAGTCATCTTCTGCCGCCGCTGCCGCTGCCGCTGCTGCTGCTGCTGGTGTGGCAACGCAAAATTATCAACTCAACGGCTGCACAAAAAGAAAGGAGAGAAGCAACGCAAACAAAAACAAAAACAACAGCAAGAGCACAAGCAAAAAAAAGGTGGAAAAGGGGGACAGTGGACAGTGGAGAGGGGAAAGACCCATGGCACCACTACACCAGACCGTGGCAGAAAATCGACCCTTAATAACATTAATTCCGCCGTCATAACAAAAATTTAGCATGCCCCAAACCCGAACCCGAACCCAAACCGCCGCCGCCTGGCATCGCATCGCATCGCATCGTCGGTGGATGAGACAGAGAGAGAGAGAGAGAGAGAGAGTGTCGAGAAGAGGGGCGGATGAAGGGGAGGCAGAGGGGAAAAGGCGAAAGGAAAATGCTTTGATCATTGCCAGTCGCCGCCGTTGCTGTTGCTGTTGCCACCACCCACGCCCACGCCTACATCCACGTCCATGGCCTCGGCCCCGCCCTTTGGCGGTTTGCCGGATTCAAGTTTTGGTTCTTGCTGCTCCCTCGGGGGGTTATTAGTCGCTTCAGCGGCAGCGGCATTGGCATGGTTGCATAGAGGGCTGGATGGGTGGAGTGGGGGGAGGGGGGGTGCTCTGCTCTCGGTTTCATTTTTATTCCTGCAGAATCGTTTGCAATGAGAGCGCGAAACTGATACAGCGACCCCCGCTCTCCCCACCCCCCCCATTACCACCTAAAGGCATATTCCTTTAGCAGATCATTAACCTTTCGTCGTGCTGCGAAAATAGAAACATATGTACACACAGACTATATGCTATATACAGGCTATACATATGTATCTGGAGACTCTGGAGATTCTGAATCTTCTTTTCCTCTCTCTCACTCTCTACTTTCTCTCTGGGACAGCGACTCTTGGCCTTCTGTTTTCCCTCAGACTCTCTGCTGTTCTGTTGATCTCCAGGAAAGATCTGGCTCCCCCTCCCGCCCTTGCTGCAGACATTTTTTGTTTGCAAAAATCTGGAAAAATATAATTTTCAGAATGGAAAAAAGAAATAAAAACAAAAATCGTTCAAGGGGTTGCCCACTGCACAGGAGGGTGACGCTTGCACAGCGTTTGACAGCGCTTTTGGCATTGCACCCCTGTCACTCCGCACCCCTCTCCCTTCACGCTGCTCATCGCTGCACCCCCCTTCAGTCCGTGGCGTTCCGTGCGGTTCGCTTGTTGCTCTTACGCTCGATAAAAATTGCTCATATTTGTTAGTGTTAGTGTTGGTGTGTGTGTGTGTGTGTGTGTGTGCGTTTTCCCCCTGCAGGCGTGATTACCTGCCATCCCCGCCCCGCCCCGCCCCCGCTCTCTATGGCTTTCGTTTGCCCCCTCTTCGTGAGTGTCCTGGTCGTGTCCTGGTGCTGGTCCTGTGCTAAAAGCAGCAGAGAGAAAAAGAGAAAATTTAATAAAAGCGCAAATTAATTTTGCGTCCAACCCTCGTTCTTGTTCGCTCTTCTCTCTCTCTCCCACTCTCTCTCGCTCTTCTATCGCTTTCTTCCCTGTCTTCTTCGGCTGTCTCCCCCTCCTCCTCCACCGCTACCCCCCCTCGCTTTCTGTAGTTAGATACAAGTTTCGGTTGCCGCTGTTTGTGTTGTGCGCTGTTTTGCTAAAAGTTTTTCCCTTCGTTTATTTTTGCCGCTTCGCTTTTCTTTTCGCTCGCTTTTCCTTCAATTTTCCTTCTTTTTCTTTTTTGCTGCCTTCCTTTTTGCCTTTTTTCGTGTATTTTTTCGTTGTTGAGAAATTGCGTTTGGCGCTGGCGCTGGCGCTTAATTTATGGTCTCTGGGGCGCTGTCTACAGATTTATGCATAATTTGTAAATGAAAGTCAGAAACTAATTAAATTGATTTGCCCCCACCACCAGACGCCGCCAGCGCCAGCCCCAGCCACAGCCCCGCACCCCCCTAAACGGCTGCTGTCTCTCTTTGTGCCGTTGTCCGCCTCCTGCTCCTGCTTTTTTGGCCCTGGATTTTTCTTTGGATGGATGCTTCTTTGGGTTTGGTTTGGCTTTGATTTGGGTGCCAAAAGATGGCCAAAGGATGTCTAAGGATTGTTGATTCTTGCGGGAACAGAGTAACGGAAACAAAGACCTCAGACCTCATACATATATAGATACCGATATCGATGGTTAAACTGGTGTATATTCTGCGATAAGATCCTTCATATGCAATCCTCTTAATGGTGTAAAAACTCATATAAATTCCTATATATGTATGCATCTACATGTGTATGCATGTAGTTTTCATTCTCTCCAAATTGATGTGCTCCTTCCGTTCCGTTCCGTTCGAACATCGTTCATTCAGGAGTTTTATATCCATATCCGAGAGGAGCACTGAATGGTGTTGATATATTGGTCGATTTCCCGCCATTTCCCCTCCGCCTTTCAGAACAAACAACAACGAAATGCTAAACAAATTTGATGAACAGGCTTCGTGAACAGCAGCTCCCCTGTCGTCTGCCACTCCGCTACGCTACCGCCAGCCCCCCGCCACCAGCCCCACAGAGCCCGATCGAGCCTGAAGGCCATTGAACGTTTTGTTGCGAAACTTTTCAATGGATTGCAATGGCCGTGGCAGGAGCAGGAACAGGAACAGGAGCACTTACACTTACACATATGCATATACAGATACACACACACACACATACACATACGCGCTACCAATGGAAGTGGAACAAAACTATGAATTTCGTTTTTCTGCCCTGCATTGGCATTGTTGGGTTAAGTCCCTAACCCTAGCCTACCTTACCCTATACCCTATACCCTATTCCCTACCCTTCTCACGTCTCCCCTCCCCTCCCCTCCCCACCACTTCGTTGAAGTCCCCTCAGGTCTCACGTTGGATGTTGGTTTCATCAGATTCGTGCCTTACAAAGCGAAAACTAACAAAACGCCCACCAAAAACGTGATTTTCGCAAAATGTTCACACACACAGACACACACACACACAGACACACACACACACAGACACACACACACACAGACACACACACACACAGACACACACACACACAGACACACACACACACATAAAGAAAGTTTCGAAGAACGAGCGGGGATGGGAGGGAAAAAGATTGAACAGAACAGAAGAGAAGAGAAGAGCAGAGGGACGGAGAGGGGGAGGGGGGAACATGAGGTTTAGGGGAAACGTACGATAGATCCAAACAAAATTACACGTTGTGTGTGAGGCGGCGCTGGAAACGTGCTAGAAAAATGAAGCGCGAAATCAATAATAACACACAGAAAGAGACGGCAACAGCTGAGCCAGAGCAAGACAGAGACAGAGCGACAGAGAGACAGAGAGGGAGTGTGATGGTGACTGGGAGAAAGAAACAAAGCCAAATGGGTGAACAACAAACTGTGGCAGAAGGCTACGTGCAACATTAACATCTGCAACGGCAACGGCAAAGGCATCCAAATCAGAGCCATGGCCCAGTGCATTGTCCTGTCACGCACTCAGATGCAGCTATAATTAGGCCCTGAGAGCAGAGAGTGAGCGGAGAGAAAAACGGGAAAGAGGGCTCAGAATTACCAAAATGAAACTAATCAAGACACTAATTCGATGGTGATCGGACAAAGACAATACCTTTCAACACTTTTGTTGGCAGCAAAAGTCTTGCCAACACTTGTCAACACTTTACAGCACTTTGCAAAGCTCTTTCCAGGCTGGAATGGAATGGAATGAGCAGCAAACATTTACAAACCCACCAAATGCCCCACCCTTTGCCCCCAAAACCCCCTTCAACCACTGGCAGCAATGGAGAAATCATTGCCTAAAACAGTTGGATTATATTTGAAAATGAGAACGCAGTGTTTCAGTTCACTTTTAAGCATTTGTGCTGCCACATTTCCCCCATTTAAGAGTCGTTTTATTCGATGCTAGTTCCAAAAAGACAGAAAGAGATAGAAAGAGTATTTGTATCTGTCTGCATTGGTATCTGTATCTCAGAAAAAACACAGAATTTATTATTGCAGAGGCGCGGGAGGGAAGGAAGCCACACAAAATTGAATAAAGAAAGAACGTTTTTTACTGCTGTTGTTGTTGTTGATTGCAAATGAAATGAATATTATTTGATTGAATAAAATGAAAAAGAAAAAAGACAAAAAAAGAACGCACTTGACACAAAAAATAATTGCCAGCAATCTTTGTTATGCGTTGCTTTTAAATCCAAATTAAATTAAACAATCAACCATACACACACACACACAGACACACACACGCACACTGAGAGAGAGAGAGAGAGAACTGGAAAGAGAGACGCCCAGTTGGCCACAACAAAATGGCATTTTTGGGTTACAAAATGCGCGGCACGCTGAAAAGTATGCAATAGTTTTTCAGTTTGGTTTTATGTGTATGAGCGTGTGTTTGTGTGTGTGTGTCCTGCACTCTGGCACTTGTCGCATTTTGCGTGTGGCACAACTTTCGTCGCGAGTGTCGAGTGGTGCACAGGGATCGGGGTGCATAGAGTTGGTTCTGCTGTGGTTGGTCAACAGCAATAATAATGGCAGTAATATACACACTGCCACGCAGACACACACACACACACACACACCCATAGAACAAAGCGAGAGCACAAACTGCTGGCAAATGCATGCACAGGAAGCATTTGTAATGCCGCCAACAGCGCGAGGAAACTTTACTGTGACCCCACCACGGCCCCAAAGACACTTCCTGCTGCCAGACTTTCCCCTTCATTGCCACCACATGCCCGCCCTGCAGCTGCTGCTGGTGCTGCTGGTCAAGAGAGCTGCACTCACATATCGATTCGAAGTGTTGTGCACCCCTTAGAGGATCGATTTGAATGGAGAAACCATAATTCAGAGACCTCTCTTGACTGGGTGGGGGAGGGTGAGCCCGTAAGTAGCTCCAACTTTTCAGCATTCAGCATTCGTTCAATCGGCGAACATTCAAGGGTATTCCCACAGCCCACAGGCAACAAAATGCTCAACGTGTCCTGCCAGTGAGGAGACGGAAGCGGCAGGCGGCAGGGTGGCAGGCAGCAGGAGCCACAACCCACAGGGCCGCTTGGCAGACTGTTTATGGTTTTTGGCTACAACTTAATTTAAATTGTTTAATTCTATTATTGTTGCTAATAAATCACAGACACAGCTTGCGCTGTTCGCTGGCTGGCTTAGCATTTGCTAAGCGCCACAAAACACACACACACATAGCCATACACATATACATATGTATATGTATGTTTGTAGATACTTGCACGCATAGATACAGATACACATTTGTCTTGTGCCGTCTGCCTGCTGCCTGCTCCTCCTGCTGCTCCTGCTGCTCCTGCTATGCCTCTGTTGGTGTTGTAAGCGGCTTTCGCACTCATTTGGCACTGGCCCTGGCCCTGGCTCTGCCATGGCCCTGCCCTGCGCTCTCGTCCTCGTTTTCTGGCCCCGGGGGTCCCATTCATTGTTTCGTGTTGCACGACCCCTCCACCCCGCTATAAATTACACTGATCTGGTTGCTTTTTGGCCCCGGGGCCCCAACTTTTGTTAATAACTCGTAAATTTGCAGCTTGATTTTTGGTTACATTTTGAGCAACAAAAAAAGAGAAAGCCCCGCCAATGCAAATCTCTCTCTCGCTCTCTGCAAAAGGCAACCGATTGGAGTGCAGTTCATTCGCTGGTTGAGTCGATTTTCCATGCATCGCCTGCTCCGAGTTTTCCAACAAACAAAAAAATGACAATAAAAAACAACACAAATGTTCAATAGCCAAAAAATAGAAAAATTCTCAGCGGACACACACACACACAGATAGAGCGAGAGAGAGAGAGAGAGAGATCCAACAACCGCATGTCAAATGCAGGCCAGACCCCAAAACCGAGGACTCGGGAGGACGAGCACCAGAAACAGGAGCAGGAACAGGCACGAGGAGCAGGAGCAGGAGCAGGAACAGGAGTTGGAGCAGCCGTTAGTGGTCGCAGAGGGGAGAGTGGGGAGCTTGACCAGCCAGCGACCGCTTGACATGGCCATAAATAACAAAGCCAAAATGGCGGCAGCTCAGAGCCAAAACCAAAACCGAAACCGAAACCAAACCAAACCAAAGCGAGAGCCAAATGTGATATGTCAAATGCACTCGACAGCAGCAGCAGCAGCAGCAGCAACTGACGATGGGACTCGACTCGACTCGACAATGATGTGGGACAGGGACGTGGACGGAGTACGCGTATAAAAATAAGCACTGGAATAGATAAGCTAGATGGGCATAACGGCACAGTCGGGCTAAGCAGAACAGCTCTGCCTTTGACGGTGACTGTACTTGGCGAGCGAAAGTTGCATTGCATCAAAGGATGGAGATAGCCTTTCATGCAACAGTTGCAGGACTTGGCGAAAGAGTCATGGCTGCCTTTTGAGTCACTCTTTGAATATTCACCATGGAAATAATTCAATTAATGCTCAAACACATTTGCCTCTCACTCCCTCTCTCCCTCACTCTATCTCCCTATCTCTCTCTTTTGCTTGCTGTCAAAGAAAACATCTTTTTGAAAAGATGGCACAGATTGCCTTTGAGGCAACTGTACTTTGAAAGAAATTAGCTGTGAGGCAACTAACCTTCTTCTCCGATTCTTAATGGGATTTAATTTGTTTAAATTGTGGCCAGGGGGTGTAAGAAGTTTCTGCATTTGCCGGGACTGTACTCCCATCAGAGTTTTGTGTACATTTGAGGAGATTTTTGTAGCTTGTGGCGGCGACTGTACTTGGCCCAGAAAGTGCACTGAATTGTGTCAGCCATTTTTCTGGAATGCTTCCAATATTTTTGGCTCAGTTGTCGACAGCTATGAGGCGTCCTTGGAACGCACATGTACAGGCACACGCACTCGCCATTCCCCACTCGCGTGTGTGTGTGTGTGTGTGTGCGTGTGTGTGTCCGCAAAAATGTTTTCGAGAAATAACAAAAAGGGCAGCAGCAATTTGTGCTGCATACTTGCGGGCGGCGCCTGAAAATGGCATCCACAAAGTGTGGCACGGCATGGATGGCCAGCCGGCCGACTGGCCGACTGGCTGGCTGACTGGCGCACACACAGTAACTGGCAACTGGCAACTGGCAGCAAAAAGAGGCAACAATGGAGAGCAGTTATCGAGCGCTAGCAGCACTGCATTTCCGCTTAATGTTGAGCGATAATAAAACACAAACAACGGACGGTCCGGCCGGCGGGCCACCACCACCACCAGGAAGGGAAGGGAAGGGAACGGAAGGGAGCGAAAGGGATAATGAAAACTCTCACCATACAATGGCTGGACTGCAGACCGGACCGGACTGGACCAGACCCGACTCGACTCGACTCGACCCACTCACATATGCATTGATTTATGTTTTTTAATTTAAAATTTCCGCATCACTTAACCGCTGAAAATAATAATGATAACAGCAGCCACAGTAACAGCAACAGCAACAACAGTAACAGCAACAATAAGCCTTTGTCCACAAGGATGAGATTTAAATATTGTGGGAAAAAAAGCGGAGGAAGGACGAAGGATGAAGGAATTTGCGAATGTAGGACGAAAACTTGTGCACATGTTTTAATTTCCGTATTACAAGCGCTTCTCGCATTCTCTCTCTGTGAAAAGTCTCCCGAAAAAAATACAGAAAATACAGAGAATACAGAGAATACAGAGAATCCCCCTACCCCTTTGTACTCCACATGCACACCATGCCACGCCACTCACTGATTGTCCATTTCTCTTTTGTCATTCCAGATTGGGCGGCCACCCACAACAGATGCCACAAAGTATGTCAACTGGCAGCAACACAATCGGCCATGGCGGCATCGATCGTGGTGGCGTCGTCATGCCCATGGGCGCCGGCACAATGCCCGTCGGTGTGGGCGGCGTGGGTCAAGTGGGCGGCGGCGGCGTTGGCGTCGGCGTCGGAGGCGGTGGTGGTCCCAATGCCAACGTCGGGCCACCGGGCAGTGGCAATGGCGGACCCCATTGCCAGATAAGCGGCTCACAGCCGTTGGTCATGCCCGGATTCCCATTGCGTAATTCCCACTCAGCGCATGCACCGCATTATTCGCCATATTCGCCATCCAGGTAAGCAGAGTCACCCCCCCCTCCCACCCCTTTTAACCCTTCCTTTAACACTTTAACACATGCCCCATCCCCCGCCCCCGCCCCCGCCCGCACTGCAACGCGAGTGGCATGCCATGCCGCGGGTGCCACTGCAATGCCCCGAATTCAAGTTAAATTGAGTGTTCGCTATGGTTCGGGGACCTCCGATATGACTTCCAGTCAACTGATTTAAGGCCCAGGCTAGGGGCTTCGGACGCCAACGGCTCCTCCTCCGCGCTCTGCTCCTGGTCCGGGCTCATCCGATGGGTGCGAAGATTAAAACAGAACCAGGATGGAAATGGGAAAACACCTGGCTAGAGTTCAACTTCCAATTGAGGCCCCTCGTTCCCTGTCCAAAGTAGTCCAATCCCTACTAGGCTTGGCCTGTGTTTCAGTCGACAGGTTTTCGTTCAGTACACTCAACAAAATTGACGAGAAACGATCCAAATTCAGTATTTAATATTTTTTAAAATAACAAAAATAAAAAGTAAACTCAAAAATGGGTCTAGCCACAGTCATTATTGGCGTCGTTTCGTCCGTTCAGAAAAGATACGTTTGGGAGAAGGAGACGCGCCAGCTAGCGGGCCGGAACACATCGCCAGCTGCCAAGCGGGTCGCCCGTGTGTCCTCCAGAGCGCCTTCGGGCAGCGGCGCCTCCAGCCTGGCCTGCGCTCGTCGCATGTTCGTCGGAAAGGGGGGACTGGACCAGAGATTGTTCCCAGAGTTTCTCCTCAAGCCATTCGACATTAAGCGTGTCAAGGAGTGCCTCAGGGCTTCAGGGAAACCCAAAGGAATCGAAGCCGAAGGCCAACGCC
Source organism: Drosophila azteca (assembly GCA_005876895.1). Classification (NCBI taxonomy): domain Eukaryota; kingdom Metazoa; phylum Arthropoda; class Insecta; order Diptera; family Drosophilidae; genus Drosophila; species Drosophila azteca. The sequence continues at coordinate 2,981,190 of VCKU01000014.1, read as the reverse complement.
AACGCGGCTGTGGGGCTGAAGACTGAAGACGATTAAACGCTTAGGCATTGCCGTCGAAAGGAGCAAAAGGAGCGAAAGGAGCAAAAGAAGCGGCGTGTAACTTGTCCTGAAAAATAGTTAAATTAAATTGAAATTATTGTTGGTCATAGGATATTTGATAGGTTTTTCCATGGGAGGAAACCACCTACCTTACCTGGGATCACTCTTGGGCTTGTTCGGGGTTCAACAAGGCTGGGGGTCCTCCCAGACTGCCCTGGGGGATGGCTTCGTTTGAGTGGAGGCTTCTCCTCTCCTTTGAGAAAGAATTTTGAACGAGTTGAATCACCTTTGGGAGTGGCACGAGTCATCCGCCCTCAAGGGACCTCTGGCCCTCTGGACACTTTCGAGTCTAACCCAATTCTGGCCAAGTTGCGAAACTTGTGCCAACTCAAGAATTGTTAATTCCCTTTAAGGCACCGCCACCACAAGGACACCCCTCCCCACCCCACCCCCCATTTGCATTCGTACTCGCATTTTCATCAACTTTTACGCAATTAGACAGAGGGAAGACCACGACCAAAGCCGAAAGACAGCCAGAAGGAGGCCGAAGGCGACTGCCACTAAGAGCTGTATGTACATATGTGTGTGTGTGATTAACACCAACACCAGCAACAACACCGTCCTTCAACTGTAGTTCTGGTGAGGGGTGAGGGGTGAGGTGGTGCGCTGGCTGCTGGTTCGAGGGATTGTGTGCATAATTTTTGCATGCGTTTCGCCATTCGTTTCGTTTCGTTTCGGTGGGGTAGGGGTTCGGTCGGGGAGGTTTAAGGGGGCGCCTGCTACCTATATTAAAAAAGTTGCCAGCCTTCGTCGTAGCCGTAGCTGTTGCCAACAGTTTGACAAACTCATTGGCGTACTAACTCTTGCTTGTTGCGAGACTCAGTCTCCGGCGCAGTCCCCATTCTGTTTGTGCATATGTGTGTGTGTGTGTGTGTGTGTGGGGGGGAGGTGGTAGTGGGTGCTGTGGGGGGTTGTGTGTTGTTTGGTTTGGTTTGTTTTTGTGGTCCTTGTGACATGTCAAGCGTCTAAAGCCACAGGACGAGCAGCCAAGGCAGCAGCAGCAACGGCAGCAGCAACAGCAGCAGAGTCATCCAGATGACGGGGGCCTTAGCCGTGTGTCTTGCGGTTTCTCCTCATCTCTCCCCAACTCCCTGCGCCTTCTGTTTGCCCGTTTTGTTAATTACAAATGCATTTCACAGTTTGTTTAAGCCCTACTCACTCTCTCTCTCTCGCTCTTTTGTTTCGCCCACAGGTTTCACATAGATAAGCGCTGTCAGCACCGATGTTCCTGGAAATGCTTGAGCATCGCCTTAATATTCGTATCCGTCGTCCTAACCGCCATGTTGGCATACTTTGCAGGTAAGCATACATCCACACACACATATATACATATATACATACATATATAATCTTACTTTGCGATTAAACGACAAAAACGGACCCCTGTCCGCGGATGCCAATGCAGACGTGGATGCGGATGTTCGTGTGTGCGTGTGGACTGTCATAATGCCAACATAGTTAATGAAAAATACACACACACACAGAGGGGCAAATATTCGCTTAGTTCAGAGTATATATATGTACATATATATACATACATACATAAGTGCAACGTGCTACAAACGTAGCGATAACAAGGCAAATACATCAAAGTGTTTGCTTTACATTAGCGTTAAATGGTGCTAACTTGTACACACACACACACACACACACACACATACACACAATCGCATACACAACTTGAACGCTTGTTGTTAATTGATAAATGTGCCAAATGTTGTGGTTGTTGAACGGATGGGGACGGACGGGAGGGGGCGGGGCGGGGTGGGCATCTACTACAATTGACAAGCAATTAGAAACCGCATCGCAAACCCTAGACCCCACACAGCAGACAGCAGGCCAGCCCGCCGCCATCAAACAAGCCACCAAATCGATGATTGGATATCGGAGTAGTCTCTGTCTCCGTCTCTGTCTCTGTCTCCGTCTCTGTCTCCTTCTCCGTCTCCTTCTCCGTCTCCATCTCTGTCTCAACTGGGAAAACCCCAAAACGCTATCTATCATGGACCACTTTATGGCCGCCCGGTGCTGTGGCTTTGCCAATGCGCACTTCCTTTTTGACAGCCTTGTGGCCATGTCTATTATGATAGGTTCAATGCAATCAATGGTTGCGTCTCAGAAGGGTCTACCACTATGGGCACACATTTCCATTGAGGAATATTAGGGGATAATTGTGTCGCTTAAAGCTTATTCCCTCTGTCTGATTTCGTTGGCAACCTGCCCCAACAGATCCCTGCATTTCACTTCCATCAGAGAGAAGGAAGTTGGTCCATCTCCTGTTGGGTCCTGGGTCCTGTGTCCTTTCCTGTTTTTGCTTACAACTTGCGTAATTAAACACGTTTTCTGTCGTCCTCACTGCTGCTGCTGCTCCCCGTTCCCGCTCCCTTCCAAATTATATTTACAGGTCAATTTAATTTATTTTTTCTCTCCGTTTTTTGGCCAACTCTTTCTCTGTCGCTGTCTCTGTCGCTGTCGCTGTTGCTGCTGCTGCTGCTGCTGTCACTGGCTATGGGTATGGCTGTGGCCCCTGACATTCCACCGTGTTTGTCTGTTGTTTTCCTCTGGCTTGTTCCTTCCGTGCGAGAAACGTTCGGCAAAAACTTTGCACATTAAAATATGTAAATTTTAATTTGAAACAAAAGGGTTGACGTGGCAGACCCGCCAACCGTTGACGGCAATGGCGACGATGACGACGCCTCAACCACCGACCACCGACCACGGACCACCTACCATCTACCACCGCCACACAGCCATCCGAACCCATCCCCATCCTGTTTCCTCTGCCACCGACTCCGACCTGCTGCCATCCTGTGGTGGCCTCTGCCCTGACGTTTTATCTAGTGAAACATTGGCCCAACTTTTTGGACACTTTTAACGTTTGTGCGTCGACATCTGGGCTGGCAGCCCTGGTGGCCCATCGTTTTGTGGCAAGCGGCAGTGGCAGCGGCAGTGGCAGTGGCAGTCGGAGGGCTATCTGCCATTTTGTTTTTTGATAAATCTTACGCGAAAGCATTCAAATTCAAATATGGCAGAGCCGCCCTCGACTTTTCGACTTCTCGACTTCCCGACTTTCTGGTTGGCATTCGAAATTCCCTCAGTGAAATGTAGATATGACACGGGACTGGAACTGATCTTCACCATTGATTCCCTGCTCTGAGGCTGAGGCTTAAAATATGAGTATACAGACTATAACTAAATGTCGGTACTACTTAATCGCACTTCTATCGGATGCATGAATGGGAATTAGAATGGAATTTGATTGCTAATTTATAAGTATAATGCCTACGGCACAATCCCACCTAAATCCAGCTCAGTGTCTAACGATTATGTTCCTTGTGGCAGGTGGGGGGCGGGAGTAGTTTCCTCCTCTCGCTCCTCTCGCTCGTTGAGCTTCGTAGAGCTTCATCAATTTCCCTTGCATTCCATTTCAACTTCAGGCCAATCTCCCCCCTGCGCTCTCCGCCCTTTCTCTTTGCTCTTCTCTTTCACTTCTCTCTTTCACTTTTCCTGTGCGTTTAATTTATTATCTACGCAGCAACAGAACAGAGCAGAACAGAACAGAGCAGAGCAGAAGCTGTTTTGGTGGCGAAGAAGGACGAATAGCAGCAGCAGCTGCTCGAGAGTCGGAGGCACTGATTTACAGTTAGCTAAAAGCTGCGGCTTGTTGCGGGGGTCGGTAGGGGGTGGTGGCAGCGGTAGGGGTAACCAAAAAGGTTTGGGGCGTTGGGCTGTGTAAGCCTCCCCGCTGCTGCTGCCGTTGATGGGGCTGCGGTGTCACAGCGTTGCAAGTGAACGAAAACAAATTTACAACAAACCACGGGAAAAATATGTGATGCCACTTGGAAGTAACTCTCTCCACTCCCCCCTGCCCCCTGCCCTCTCCACCCGCCAAACCCACAATCTCATCTTAGCCCACACACACACACACCCTCATTGGAAGGAATGTATGTGTGTGTGTTTGTGTGTTTGTGTGTGTTTGTTTCTCCTAGGACATCCCCGTTTTTGGCACAAAATGAATTTAAGCTGAAAAGTTGTGAACATTTTGTGGATAGCCTCGCCTGCGCCTGAGCAAGTGCCGGGGGTGGCGTAGGTGGGGGGGGGGTAAAGCTGTGTGTGTGAATTTCACTGATTTAATTGTTGGCAGCAGCAGCAGCAGTGGCAGCAGTGGCTGTGGCAGTACCAGGAGCAGTGGTGGCACATGCTTGAAATATATCTTTTAAAAATAATGTATTAATTTTTGTGGCACTCCATCTCCATCTGCAACCCCTCCCTGCCTCCCGCCTGGCCGCCGGTCCGCCAACCACTCCCCTAAGCCACCGCCATAAACTCATTTGTGTAAAAAGCTTTTTGTCTGTGGCTGTATCTGTGTGCGGGTGTGTGTGTGAGTGTGTGTGTGTGTTTGGCTTCTGTTTCCCCATTGCGGTAAATGAATTTACGCTTCGCCTCTGTCTTTTTACGCTCTCTCCTTTCCTACCCTACCCTTGACTCCTTTCGCCTCCCTCCTCGCATTCGGGAGCAACCTTCCGTGCTCTGCGTGGGTCGTTTTATGGTTGAATAGTTTTGAAAACTGCGGGGCATGCTGGGGTTAAGACATGGCAACATCAGCCAGTTATCCAGTTAGGAGGGCAGGTGGAATGGACCAGAAATGGATGTTGTTTTCACGCTTTTCCAACCAACCACCCAGTACCATCCATCCACCCAGTCCCAGCCAGTCAGCCAGCCAGCCAGCCAGTCCCAGCCAGCCAGTCCCAGCCCTTAAATAGTGGCTAATACTTTTCGGAGCAGCTCCAAGCCCCCCGCTTAGCTGTTTGCACAATAATTTTCTATTAATTAAGCGCAAGAGGGTTTCATAAAATTAGCAAAACACTTGCGGGCGATGTGGATGTGGCCCAGCAGCTGCTCCATGCCACGCCACGCCACGCCATGCTGCTTCTGCTCCTGCCTCCCTCTGCCTACTCGCCCCTACGCTTTAATCCTTTTGCTTTTAAGTGGCAGTGGATATTTAAGTAGCTATATGTATATATGGGATTATATCTCACAGTGTGAGTGCGAACGAGTGTGTGTGTGTGCGTGTGCGTGTGTGCTGGTGTGTATGTGTCACGCCTGTTGTCAGTTAATTAAGAGTCAGACAGACGCCATTCATTTGTTTGCTTCTGCCCTGCACCAGAGCTCAAGCGAGGCACGGAATTGTAGTCCTTTTTCGTTTGATTTGCATGTCTGTCACTCGTTTGCGACCATGCCCACCCAGAGAGAGAGAGAGACAAACAGAAGACAAACGCCTCCCGAAAAGATGATGGCCCCAATAAGTAGGCAACGATAAAGTTCAGGATCGAATGTGCACTCCTTCGCTTCGCGAATACTCACTGTACGCATACAGCGTACAGCCGTCATACATGTCTGTCCCAATAATCGACCGCAGTGTCAGCAAAAGGGCAGCAGCAAATGGAGATGGAGCGGATGAAAGAGATAAAGAGGGAGAGAGAAAACACAGTGGAGACAGGCAGCTGCAACAACTGCATCGACCCATAAAGTTGCATAAATGTTTGCCCAGCGATTTACAAATGTGCCACTTTCTATCACAACAAAAGTACAGACAGACAGAGACAGGGAGATAAAAAGAGATGGAGACACAGCAGACAACAGTTAATATGCTTGACTGGCAGCTCCACCGCCCTACCGCCCGCTCCGCATCTCCCCCCCTTTGCAATCCCTACGGATGCGCATTGCAGTAGTTATCGGAAATAGGTTAATCGATTTTTAAGCGGATAACTATCGGAAACTCATTCGATATGCACTGTTTCACAGCCAGATGGATGTTTCCCCTCTCTCTCTCTCCCCCTTACACTCTCTGTCTGTCTGTCTCTCTCTCTCTCTCTCTCTCTCTCTCTCTCTCTCTCTCTCTTTCTCTCTCTCACTCTCTCTCTTTGTGAATTACATGCAGAGGCCAAATGGCCAAGTGCGTTCGTGCATCCATCTGTGTTGAAACTTCATTGCCCCCTCGGCTGCACGCCACCATCTGTGTGGTTGCATGCCTTGCTGCCCTGCCCTGCCCTACTACTGCCCCATGCCGCATGCCGCATGCCCCCCCCCCCCCCCTCTCTTGTGCTGCTATTACTGCTGCAATGACCCCATGGGGCCTGTCCTGTTTGGTTTTGGTGTGGTTTGGTTTGGTCCGGTCCATTCCATTCCATCGTATCCTTCTTCTCGCTCCGTTGAGTGGCAGTCCTTGCCCCTCTCCTCCTTCTCTTCTCTTCTCTCTCTCTCTCTCTCGTCTTATCGGCGTTGTCATTTACAGCAGCTGGCCTTGTAGTTTATGCGATTTTATTTTCATTTCACTTTACGTTGCGGTTTGCTGGAAATTTAATTTGTTGCCCTGCATACTCGTACTTGGAGACAGGTCCTCCTGCACTCGTAGCTCCAGCTGCAGCTGCAGCTGCAGCTATTGCCCTGCTGTGCTGCTGCTGTGCTTCCTCTCTGTGGTGATGTCATCTCCCACCAGCACCAGCACCACCACAACAGAGCAGAGCTGAGAATATCCTACTGGAAATTAGATACGATGCACATTGCGATGCCTGTCAATCGTACATCAGTGGGTGACTGTCGGGATAACGCTGGGACATGGACAAATTATCCTGAATCACATCGATTGTGGGCAAACGGATGTGGGCGGCGAATGGGGGAAAGGGAATGTTTTGGCACAAATCGAACTGTTTAATTCATTGAGTGGCAAATGGTTCGCTCTCCCTTATAGCCACCACTCACCATTAACCAGTAAGTGGGTTATTTCTGAATCCAATCTGTAACTCGAGTGCTCAGGTAACTATTAGAAATCTCTCTAGAAATCTCTCTCTCTCTCTCTCTCTCAGAATATTTCGGCAATTGATAATTGAATAAAACTACTAGTTCTATCGGCCATAGTTATCAGCTGCAACTGAAGTCATGGCCAACATTTGAACCGATTAAGTTCTCTAAGGATCTTCCAGTACTCGAATGGGCATCCATTTCGTATCGGACTTGTTGGAAAGTTACGCAAACTATCGGTAACTGTTATGCAATCGGAATGTCCCAGAATGAGGTTAATTCTCTCTGCAATTGCAACAGCAATTGCAACTGCAACTGCAACAGCAACGGATTTTCCCAATCAAATTGTGATACATCACTTGATGTAATAACCACCGACAGAACACATGCTCAAAGGTCCTCGCACAGGTCCTCACTGGGGCTCCCCACTTTGCAACAGAACTGCCAATTAGTGAATGGAATTGTTCATTTTTCTGCGGTTTCCTTTGCGCCTAACGAATTATGCAAAGCACTCGGAAATTGTCCGGCTCGAATTCCGTTTTTCCTGTAGGTCAAACACCAGTCAGTCAGTACCAGAGTCCTTCAGTTATTCAGTCAGTCAGTCAGTCAGCTAGTCAGCCATTCGGGAGGGTTGGGGTTGGTGATGGCTATGACCGGAGGCAGGCCAATCATCCGGAAATGCGAACGTCACGCACAAACCGCAACAAAGAAAGTCAATTAGCAGACGACATAGGAGTCACAGTAACAAATAGAGAAAGAGAGAGAGAAAGAGAGAGAGAAAGAGAGAGAGACAGAGAGAGAGAGAGATTCCAGAGCACGAAGAATGCTATTAGAATAAAGGATTTTTTTTTGGCATTTTTTTTGGCATTGCCACAAATAATGTTTCGCAAACATTCGGCAGATCCTTTCAAAGGAGGACAAACATATTGAGAGACATTTCAATTTAAATAACACACACACACACACGCATACACACGCACACGCACACGCACGCAGTCAGAGCAGGACGAGAACTCTGCGAAGGACATTTGTCAGTGGCAGCCACAGCAACAGCAGGAGCAACAGCAGGAGCTGTGGGGTAAGGCCCAGAGGGCGTGGCCTTACAATTCACCATCCTGCCGTTTGACTTAAGGTGTGCGCATGTCGTTTAAATAAATTATTTTCCTCAAGGAAGTGCAATTAAGGAAATGTTTCATAAATTTTGCTGCTGCTGCTGCTCCTCCTGCTTCTCCTGCTGGTGTAACTTTTTGCCTGACCCTGACACTGGAACTGGAACTGAAACTGGAACTGGTTATAGCCTCTGGCTCTGGCTCGGCACTTGGCTGTGGGACGTCAACGTGGACGTGGCTCTTGTGCCCCGGCAGGAGCAATTAGGAAGGACCCTTCTGTGGCCCCGACCTGTGATGTGACCCATTAGTAGTGTAGGAGAGGAGAGCAGTGGAGCTGCTTGGCTGGGCAGCTTTAAGCAGAGCTCTTTTATTCATATGTGCTGGGATTTCAAAAGAGAATTCGACCAACCAACCGCCTCCCTCCCCGAAGGAGAGCTTCAAAAGTTATTGCCTACTTCTAGGCCAACACACAATGTGCAAGAAGTGGGTGGTGGTTGGTGGGTGGGGCAGGAGGAGGAACTAAAAGCGGAAATAATTAATCGAACACATCCGTTGCACACACCCTTTGAGGCAGCAGCAACTGGAGCGGGACGTGAGTTGAGCTAAAAATAAATGCCAACAGGACACAGGAGTGTTCCACCGTTCCACCTACGCGACTCGACTCGATTCGATTCATGCGTCAGACTAGGTCTAATGATGTGCACACATACCATGTACCATGTACGTATGTATCTGGGAGATACTTTTGTATCTGGCCATCTATCTATCGACTTTCCTCGGCCGACTGGCCGACTGTCCGCCGAGAAACAACCATTAACCATGGAACTCTTGGCAGGAGGTTACTTTATTAGAACAAATTGTAATCAAATTTAATTGGTGGACGACAAAAAACGTACAACATTGACGTTGGCCGAAAAGGCCAACCAGTCCCAGACCCCAGCCCCAATCCGCGTCGGGGTCTCCAATTGTGAGTCCGTCATTGTTTGTCTAGCGGCTGGTCGGTGGAGTGAAGTGGAGGACACTTGAAAGAAAAGCTTGTTAACTTAATAGAACAGAGAAAAAGCGAACCCTGCCCTGTCCCGCCAGCAGTCCTAATTTATTAATGATACTCGGCCCGCACTATCACTGGAGCTTTGTTTATCCCCACTCCCCACCCCCCATCCATTCCGTTTCCATTCGTGTCATTTCCTTTCGTTTTTCCTCCTCCTGCCTTTCCTTGGGCAAATACATATCTTGAGGAGTGGAGTCCTGAGAGCGCATTAGTTTACATGTCAAAGAAATGTTTTGTTTCCTGTCAAGTGCTAGGGGGATCGGGAAAGGGAATGGGAATGGGAAAGGGAATGGTAATGGGAATGAGAGGATTCCTGGCAGATGGCGATGACGATGGCTACAACGTAATTCCTTCGCAGAATGACAACCACAACAACAGCACCGGCCTTTGGTCCTATTATTCAGATATTTATGTACCCCCTCCCTCCACGTGGTTGTGTGTCTATATGCACACACACACACACACACCCAGACACACACACACACAGTCTATATCGAATATGCTGTTCCATTAACATAATTCAAATCGATATATGCAAAGCGAAGGACCAAACAGTCCGCAGTTCGGAGTCCTGTTAATTGCTTAAAGGCTTTTGGGTTTTGACTGCCCAAACAATGTCGAGGGGGGTGGCGGGAGGGGAGGTATTGAGGCTTAGTTACACAACTAAAGATTGATCGGAGAAATTAACTTATTTTGAACATAGCTGCAACTGCATGAAAGTTTTGATCAACGAATGAATGCTTGTGCCTGATTGAAGCACTTTTTTGGGCATTCCACAGATACAGACACACAGATACAGATACATATGTATATTTGTATTTGGAATTCTTCGTCCTGGGCCCATCCTTATCGTAAGCGCAGGCGAGTCGTTCAATCATTTCTTCCCACTTTGCCTCCTTTGCCTTGCAGGACCTGCTGGCACCGCATTCCTTGCCAATGGCCAAGCCATGCCATGCCATGCCATAAATTGCTGGCCATGGTTATCGATAAACGATAGCTAGCCCAGTCCCAGTGCCAGTTCCAGTGCCAGTCCCAGTCCTAGTCCCGCTGCCAGCAGCTGATGGCAGCCAAATGCAAACGTGTTAACAACGGCCACTTTGTGTCCATGTGTGCGTGTGTGTCTGTGTCCATGTCCATGTCCATCCATTGGATGTGTTTGTGGGCCTGGAGTGGATAGGGAAGTGGGAATGGCTGCGGGGAGGGGGATGTTTGATTTATACTCGTGTGCATATTAATATGGCGTTAAAATATGATGCCGAAATTTATGTGTGAAAAAGCAGGGCCGGACAGGGGCAGGGGCAGCAAGGCTGCAGTGCTGCAGAGCAGCTGACGCCATCGCCATCGCCTGGCCACCAACTACAGCACCACAGAAGACATTATTGCCCCATTGCAGCGCCATGCCAGCCGCATGTCTGCCAGCCCCATGGCTGCTGCTGCTGCTGCTGCTGCTGCTGCTATACGGCTCCATCCTGGTGTGTGGCAGCAGCCGCCCGAACAGCCCGAACAGATTTATGGGTGGGAAGCGCTCTCGCATCTCTCTCGATTTATGGCCGCACATTTGGCCAAGCCGAATCGAAAGCCAGCCAAAAGGCAAAGCTGCTGCAACAGAAGGCCAGCTAGAAGCTGAGGCGCAAGTTATGGCTACACTTGACAAAAAATACAAGAATCGGGGAATTGTCTTCGAAAATTATTCAAGAAATATTGTAAGAAATTGATAGCGCCTCGTAGACATGGGTATTTCCTATGGAAATAGTTACCAAAGTTCTAAAGTCTGCAAAGAGCTAAGAAAATTAAAAAAAATAGGACATACAATCCTTCAATAAAGTGAATTATGAATGAATTATATTCATGCAAATATTCAGCAGATTTTGGTGGTTTTTTGAGTGTATCCATAGCCCCTGATACAGCTACAGATATATGTAGATACAGATACTCCTTGGATTTTCGATACTAACGCACTTTCCTTTCTTTACTTCGTCTCGTTTACACAGCTGTCAGCTCGATGAAGCCGAACATGGACAGCACCAACTGCATCCTAGTCCAGGACGTCAAGTCGCAGCCGCACGATCTGCGCGGCGGGCCGGGTGGCAAGGCGAACGACAAGAGCGGAGGCGGTGCGACCGCCTATCCCACGGAAGAATCGATACAGACCAGCACCTCAGACCACGGCAGCAACGGACACGGACTGAATGGAGTGGCCGGCGGTGGCGGCGGCGGCGGAGGCGGCGTGGGTGGGGCAACGGGCATTCAGCAGCAGTTGCTGCTGCAGCAACAGCAGCCGCACTCGATCAACCAGCCGCTGACGCCGATGGACGCGACCAACACCCAGCTGCAGGACCATCAACTGACCTACGGAGGCGGCATCGGCAACGGGATGGGCATGGGCTCGGGCTCGCTTAACGGACAGCAGCACAACATGCTGCTGGCCCAGGCGGGCGGCGGCGGCGGGATGCACCACCACCAGGCGCTGCAGCCGCAGCTGGGAGGAGGCCAGTGGCCGCAGGTCGTCGAGCTGAAGGAGTTCAACGAGGTGTACCACGCCAATATACCGGCCTACCAGTTCTGGACCTTGGAGTTCCGGAACAAGCATCCGGCCTTCATTCGATTCAACTTCACGCTGCCGTGGGGCGCCCACTTTGCCGTCTATTCGCGCCGGAACGTGGCCCCGTCGGTCACCCAGCACGACTTTGTGGAGTTCATCAAGGGCGGACGTCTGGACAGCCATCTGCGGCACCGTCGCAGCCCCCCGGGCAATGCCTCCTCGATCGCCGGCAAGGACTGGGACGCCGTGTACCTCGACGAGCAGCAGCAGCATCTCCAAGAGCAGTTCACGCCACGACCAAGCCCCCAGTTCAGCTACGAGGATCAGGACCCCGATCTGCTGGATGACAGCAACGACGACCCCGACCCCGACTCCGATTCCGGCGAATTCTTCGATGTGGAAACACCCCTGGACACGGCCAAGCACCTCCAGCGACAGATCCGCTTTCAGCAGCAAAACCCTCAGTACGCCCAATCGCACGAGGTCAAGAAGCGCTCGGCGGTGGACGGCGGCGGCCTGCCCGCCCTCGACATGGACGCGATGACGGTGAATGTGTCGCTGCTGCAGTATCTGGACACTGGCCTCTGGTTCATCTCCGTCTACAACGACGAGCTGGTGGCCCACTCCGTCTCGCTGCTGGCCGAGGAGGCCGAGGGCGTCAGCACCACCTGCCCCAACGACTGTTCCGGTCGCGGCAGCTGCTACCTGGGAAAATGCGACTGTATCGATGGCTACCAGGGCGTCGACTGTTCCAAAAGTGAGTTTACGAATCTCCTGACCGGATTTTCTTTTTATTTTCTTTGGGTTTTGCCTCCTCCTCCTCTTCCCCCTCCCATAAGTTGACCTGTCAACACCACCTGTCCCGTTCCGTTCCGTCCAGTCCCTCCGCGAGAGGAAGCCAAATCCACTCTGAAAGTTTTCGGGGGCTACTTTGTCTGTGGGGCATTCCTCAGGGGCACAGTGGTTCAAGTAAATTCCGAAAAAAATGCTGATTTCCTTGGGGAAGAACCCCGCTGCTGAAAGGAGTATTCAAAGGACTATTTACTTAGGCTTTTATGTGCTTTTGTTTTCTTTTCGAAGGAATCGAATGTCAGAAATGATCTCATCTGTGGAATGTGTGGAAGCTTCCTTGGAACCTCAGATCTATTCTCCACATTTGAAACCTTTAAAAGGTTTCCGTATACTTCAAACCTAAGAGTCCTCCTTCAACTTTCACTGGAGGAGCCTCCTCCTGTCCTCCTGTCCTCCATGTCCCATGCTCACCATCCTCGACCCACTGTTACGTATTTATTTGTTATTTGATTTTCTTCTCTCTCCCACTTGTCGGCCATCTTTCGCTATCCCCTTCTCTCAGCCTCAGTACTGATGCCATCTCTTTTTTCTTGCAGGCGTTTGTCCGGTGCTGTGCTCGGCGCATGGCCACTACGGCGGAGGCGTCTGCCACTGCGAGGACGGCTGGAAGGGGGCCGAGTGTGACATTCCGGTGGGCGAGTGCGAGGTCCCCAACTGCTCCAGCCACGGACGGTGCATCGAGGGCGAGTGCCACTGCGAGCGCGGCTGGAAGGGACCGTATTGCGATCAACGTAAGTGTCAAGGCCCAGACCCAGACCCAGGCCCAGACCCAGGCACAGACCTCTCCCTCGTTCTGTTCTGTTCTGTTCTGCTGACTTGGCATAAAAATGCTAAAATTATTTATTTGCCTTGTTCGAGTTCCATCTCTCTCCGACCTTCGGCCCTCGGCCCTCGGTCTTCGGTCTCCGCTTTCCAGTTTTGTGTCCTGCGTCCTGCGTCCAGGGCCATGTTGACACTGCCCGATAAGGGCGCCACCACCAGGAATGGGGAGACGACGGGGGGAACAAAGTGGATGCCAAAATATTTCAGTTATTATGCCGACATCTCTCTGCCTGCCTCTCTGCCCCTCCCTCCTCTCCCTTCACGCTTTGTGCTTGCCTAAAATTGACAAAGCGGGAGGGTGTGAGAGAGGCAAAGAAATGCCAACAATTTTTCAGGCTTTCATTGGAAAGGGAAGAGGCAGGCGGAGACCGGAGAAGCACTACACTCTCCCTCTCCCCCCGCATGGGCCAGATGTCTTCTGAATTAGCCAGAAGTCGCGTCGCGTCGGTCAGTTGAAATTTAAAGAGTTCCACGAAGAAGGAAAAGCAATCTGTTGAATAATTCGCAGGGGAAACAGAACAGAAATTTGTAAATCATTTGCAGGAGACGCACAAATATGGAGAGCCAGTCGGCCTGCGACTGTGACTCGACCGGGAGGTACCCCTTGTCGAACGTTTGCCTCAAGTTCTCCAAGAAATTCCCTATCCGGACTGGCAGTTCTGCGAGTAGGTGGACCATAATCCCTATACAGTCCATGTCCATAAAGCCACACACCTCCACCATCGTCCGTTCATTACGTGTCCATAAAAACAATGGACACACAGAGTGTGCTGGTGCCCTCTGCCACTCTGCCACTCTGGCCCGTGGGTTGTAAAACAAACAAACAAACAAACAACAAAAAAATGCGAATAAAATATGCAACATGCAACAATACAACGGCTCCGAAATGCCTTGCCACCGCCGCCATTGCCTTGCCTTGCCTTGCCTCCATTTTGTATATGTTTAATGTGACCTCTCTCCCGCTGTGCCGCCCAGCCGCTCAGCCGCCCAGCCACCCGTCTCACGGGCGAGTAACGGACCCCGTGGCATACGAAAACAAACAGGGGCAAACAACAAACAGAATCCGAAACAGAAACAGAAACCGAAAAAGTAAAAGAAAGACGAAGAACCAGAGGAAGGAAAAGGAAAGGAAGAAAAAAAAAAACGTTGAGCAAACATAAAACGTATAAAATCGAATTTATATGTCGAGAGCATATTCCTCATACACATGCACGGTGGTGCGGAGAGGGGGGTGGGGACGAACTTTTAGGCAACCGCGCAGCATGAGGCACGGGCGGCATGGGGGGTGGGGGCATGTGGCTTGGGGCACGACACACACAACAAGAAGGAGCCAACAAAAAAATTGCAACAACTGCGCAAAATTACCAACTTGAACTAAACTGGAATTTCATTTTAATGACCACTTTTGTACGTGTCTAACATACTAATCATGTCATATGTGTATGTGTATGCGTGTGTGTGTGTTTCTGTATCTGTGTTGACCAGGCCAAAACAGAAAGAGAGATAGAGAGAGAGAGAGCTGGAAAGCCAAGTGGAGACCTTGATGGTGGCAAGCTTTTTGTTCGGCCAAGGCTGTCACGACCCGTTCTTCATTCCGTATTCCTCTCGAAGGAGGTGCACGGTGCACACTCCATAAATTATACGATACACTTAATAAGGATAATAGGCCAAGATACTACCAAGAAGCTGCGATCATGTCCAGAGCTCCCAGCTCCCAGTCACAACTACAATTCAAAATGTTCCCTAATTACAGCCGTGTACATGCGAGAGGTCGAAGGGAATCTCCCCCCGTTGCTCCCCACAGTCAAAACTAATAACAAACGAACTGCACTTATAATCTAAGCTCCACTGTACTTGCGTGTGCGACTAACAAACGTTTTGTATTCTTGTTCTGTTTCTCTCTCCACCCGCTTCCAACATCCAATCAACCATCAACCAATCTGCCAATCTGCCAATCTGCCACTGGAACCACTCGATGCCCCACAGACGACTGCCTCGATCCGCTGTGCTCGGGCCATGGCACCTGTGTGGCCGGACAGTGCTACTGCAAGGCCGGGTGGCAGGGCGAGGACTGTGGCACGATCGATCAGCAGGTGTACCAGTGCCTGCCCGGCTGCTCGGAGCACGGAACCTACGACCTGGAGACGGGCCAGTGTGTGTGCGAGCGCCACTGGACGGGACCGGACTGTTCGCAAGGTAGGTGCAACCTTTTGCCCTTTGTTCTCTGTATCCCCACGCCCATAGCCATCCCTCCCCCCCACCATCCCCCCACAATAACAATAACAACAGGCATGGGGGTTATGCTGATGCTGTTCATTGTCGATAAAAAGTGCTTACAAATTACAATGCTCGTGCTCTGCCACACACTGCCACACTCTGCCACACACTGCCACATGTTGTTGAATAATTGTTTATTTGTGTGCCTGTGTGCTGGAAATGAATTGAACCGGAAAACGGAGAATGGAAAACGGAAATGGAAGGTCTACGAGCAAAGTCCGAAGTGCATTTCGTTATCTTCGGGATGCAAATACTTATTTAACAGCAATTTCCCAAGCCAAGATCCAGATTCCGTTGCGATTGAAGGACCTCATCAGGAGGCGGAGGCGGAGAAGAAGCTGGAGGCCAGCAATTACTTTCGAGATCTTGATTATGCCTCCCCCTCCACCCCCACCCAAACGCGAATGATCAACCGATGCTGTGGCTCTGGCTCTGCTGATATGATGATGTTTTATGGACACAACTAAACCCGAAATTAGGATGCAGGCGAGCCATAAAGCCGAAGCTCCCAATTAGGAAGCAGCCAGAATCAGAGCCCAAACGACGCCGTACCGTTCCATAATCAGAGCGAGAGAGAGAGAGAGCGAGAGCGAGATGCTGGACCTGAATCGTGGGGTAATCTCAATAAAACAAGCAGCTTACGATGCCACAAATGGCCAAAGGACACGTCTGCCTCTCTCATTGGCACGCACTCCTAATTTGCTTACCTTTTTAGCACCAGCCATCCAGCCAGCCACGGAGGGGGGCAGGGAGGCAGTGGAGGTGAAGGCGGAGGTGGAGTGACGACTCTCTCCAGGCGTAATGAAGCAGAGCTTCATAAAAATTCATTATTTATTTAATACGCAAGGTTTTTCCCGGCTCAAGCTTCACTTTCATCCTTAGCCGTTGCTACAGCTATACCTCCTGCCCCCCTTTGCCCTCTGGAGGTGCGAGGGAAAGGAAAATAAAATAAATTTACGCCTGCGACTGCCAAGAAGAGAACAAAAGTCATGAACCGCACACCCGCTCCACTCCACTCCGCTCCGCTCCCGAATAAGATTATGAACTAAGCCATAAATCAAGCCACTGAACCAGGGAGCAGGGATAGAGCCGGAGTCGGTGCCGGTGCCGGTGCCGATTCCTATTCCTGAGGCAATCGGTGCACGAATGAGACATTGAATTGAACCCACAAAGGAGGTCATCGATGGGGCAACCTTTGAGTCAGTTGACATTCACTGCTGTTATAAGTGCTGATCCATAAACTGAACTTAAAATCCATCTACGGCATGAACCAATTGATGAACTGAAACAATCCTTGAACAAAATCATGACTTAGACCATGAACTAATGTACGAAACAACTGCTGGAACCAGCAACGCAACGCAAGAGCAGCCCCAAAGAGCAACCCTTAACCCAGTTAGTGGAAAAAGTTGTGAGCGAACCAGTGAACCAATCCACTCTGGATTCATGCATACACCATGAGCCCTTCGCATCTCCGTTGTGGCTGCTTACGGGGCTGAATGGGGGGGTAAATATGGCAGTGGGCGGTGGGAGTGGGGGATGGTTGTTCTGGTGGCGTTGCGGGGATTGTTAGCAAAGTGTGCCACCACGTACATGTAACATTTATAATGTTGTTTTTATGGTTCAACCGTTGTACGCACCTCCTGCCACATCAACTCCAGCTCCACCTCCAACTCCAGTCCTCAGTCCTCAGTCCTGTTCTTCCTGCCACATTATGGCCATGGCTGGCTATGGCTTTAATGAATTTAAAGCCGCATATGAACTGGGAATGTGTGGATGAATCCCACCAGGAAGAACAATCCCCAGACTTTGCATCTATCCCTTCCATCTAAGGACCAACTTCTATATTAAATTGTGTACTCGTGCCCTAACAGTTTACGGTTTCCTTGTTTCCTTGTTTCCTTGACAGCTGTTTGCAGTCTGGACTGCGGCAGGAACGGCGTGTGCGAGTCCGGTAAGTGCCGCTGCAACACTGGATGGACGGGCAACCTCTGCGATCAGCTGCCCTGCGATGCTCGATGCTCGGAGCACGGCCAATGCAAGAACGGGACCTGTGTCTGCTCCCAAGGATGGAATGGCAGGCACTGCACCCTGCGTAAGTACAACAAAATGAATCCTTAGATTGTCTCTCATAACTACATATATCTATTGTTGAATCTATAGTAGTGGCTGCTCTTTTTGTTTGGCGGGGCTCATCGAAATCATGGGGAAATTTCGCCTCGGCATCCGCTGACGACGGTCAATCGATTAGCGCATAAAATCCCTGCCAAGCGCCAGTGCCTGTGCCAGTGGCAGCAACCGCAGTCGCCGCTGTTGCTGCAACATTGTCGCCTCCTGTCGCAGTGAAAAAAAGGAAAAAAGCAGCAGCAGCGGCAGCAGCAGTAAGCAGCAGTAACAACTTTGCGGTGGCTGTTGCAAGTGCCACTTCCCAGTGCCACTGCCACTGGCACAGCCACAGCCCTTTGCCTCTCCCATATCGACAGTCCCAGTCCCAACTCCAGTCCCAGTCCCAGTCCTAGTTCTATGTATCCCCCCACAGCCGCTGTGCCTCTCCCCGCCCTTATCCCCTGTCAATGTTGCTGCTGTCGTGCTTTTTATCAATTCCTTCCTCCTTTTTTTCGGGTTTGCTTTTTGCAGCTTGGCGCTGGCACTGGGGCTGTCACTGGTTCTGGCTCTGGTTCTGGTTGTGGCATTGGGGCTTTCTGTCTGAGGAGTCGATGCACCCAAAGTATTTTGTACATGTTTACGCCATTTGCCGTCGCCGAGCACCACTCCCATCCCCATCCCCTTGCCCTTACCCATCCCATCCGGCTCGTTCCCTGACTTCTACTCCTATCGTGCCTTTCCAATGGAAGTGCGTTTGACAGTTTTGCCGCCATGACTTAACCATGTTGTTTGGGGCCAAGGAACAGGAGGCAAAAAAGAAAACAGGCAGCACAAAGCAGAAGCAGCCGCAGCAGCAACAGGGACAGGGACATGGGCAGGGGCAGGGGCGGGAGTAGAGGCACTTGGCAGCAATGCACCATGATGATAAGTAGCTATCGATTGACAGTGATTAAAACTTTTAAAACAAACAGTCATGTTGCAAAAACATTCACAACCGCAACAACCCGGAACGTGTGGCGCTCACTCTCCCCCACCCCCACCCTCACCCCCAGCCACCGTCGGCTCAGGCATGCATGTAATGCCATTACATCTCTCTTTCTCTGCCTGTGTCTTTGTGTGTCTGTCTGTTTCTCTGTCTGTCTCTTTCTGGCGATCAACATTTCGTTGACGTGTGCAAAACCAATAAAACTTCCGACGTCATTCCAGTCAGACCCAATCTTGGCTCTCGACTAGCCTTCGCCTTCGCCCTGGCCCTGGCTCTAACCCCACCTCCCTCACGGCAAGGGCTTTCAATCGATTTAAGTGTTGCAGGCCATATGGGAGGAGGGATGGGTGGGTGGTGAGGTTGAGAGGGGGCTCTGGGTTTTGGGTTTTGGGCTTTCCGATGGGGCCTGATGGCTGAGGGTCTGAGACGTGCGAGTCACGCTTGCACGGTCTCAAAGTGCCACCCGAATACACTAATACGAGTACATGCATACGGCTCCACCTCTCTCCGTACATCGTACGTCGAACGTACGGTATATCCGTGTCTGCGCTGCTGAATGTATTTTTAGAAAGTACTTAACGACTTTCCCCCCTGAGATAGTACACATATGTATGTACATACAAGTGAGTGATACGATTGTGTGTGCACGCCTTTATGCCGCCCTTTGTTACACATGGAGTGAGCCGAGATTAGACCTTTCAGCTGAACTGTATCGAACTGCAGTCAGTCAACGACTCCAATGCGCTGCAGCTGATTGAATTCGAAGCAGCGATTCCGCCTTTGCCTGGTATGGGGAGTTCTGTGCTGTGGGAAGGACACCTTCCCCAAAGGAAGGACCCACAGAGTGGAAGAAAACGATTAATGAATGATTTCTTAGTCGCAAGAGTTCTTTTTAGTTATTTTGGTACCCTCAGACCCATTTCTACCCCTTCTACCCCTATGCCTCATAAAAATATGTACAATGTTCTGCCCTATGGGTGTGTACGAGTATGTGTGTGTTGTTTTTTGTATATTTTTTATTTCTGCACTTTATGTTGCTTTAGGCTCCCTGTGATTTTATTATGGATTGCAAAACATGTGTCGTCCTGTGTGGCGTTGCCCAGATTACAACATTTTTCAATGGCCGCACATAAAAAGCGAGGGATTTGTCCGCCAAAAGTGATAAAATAGGACAGCAGCAACAGCAGCAGGAAGCCGGTGGCAGGAGGCAGGAGGCCGGTGGCAGGAAGGGTGCAAATAATCAAAAGAAAAACAGAGATATGGGAACGGGGAAGAGTCATGGGGACAGGCAGGGAAACCTGCAGAATATACGAGTATTACTACATATATGGGGGATGGGGTGTTCTTTAGCTCGGTGTTCATAGCTATGTGACAGCTATGGATCGATGATAGGCGCTCTGCTGAATCGGTTAATTATCCATTGGATAATCTATGGGTTTTCTGTTGTTGTGTTACTAAGAAATTAACATAGACTTCCTTCCTCTGTAGAGTATAAGTTTTTGCCATCACTCATCTTCGGATATCTTCCACCTATCCATCTTAGTTTCTAAATATTTCCCCACAAAGAAAATCCCCCTGGGGAATTAGGTTTCCCTGAAGTTCGTGTTCAGGTTCGATCCGTCTCTAAGCCAGTCAGCATTTGACAGATTTCTCAGATGTCGGGGTCGGGACCAAACTGTCGGAGACGGGGAGCTGGACGGAGACGAGGACGGGGACGGGGATGCGAATGGGGATGGGGTTCAATATTTGCAACAACACTTGATGTTATTGCCAATATGTGTGCACAAACACGCACTCAGGACTCTGGCTCTGGGACTCGTAAACAGGAAGGCAGTAACACAGGCAAGGAAGTCATTTTATGCGCCGCAAACTTTTTAACATAACGGAAGCTGGGTTAGCAGGGCTCTATAGGGACTCTACCAGTACCCAATACCAATACCAGTGCACGTACCCGTACCCGTACTCGTACTCGTAGTCGTAACCGTACCCGTACCTCATTTTGCAAATGACACATGTCAAGTGACATTAACTTTGCGTCAAATGCTATCGTGGCACAAACAAATAAAGCCCAAACGAAGAGAGGCAAAGGGAAAACGAGTGGAAGGTGGGGAAGTTGTGGAAGGGGAAGGGGAAGGGGGAGAAGGGAAAATCATCTATCGTTAGGTTACGTTTCGTTGGGTTTTTATGTTTGTCGAACATTTCGTTGAGTGTTCGCTGATGATGATGCCGCCAAAGGTTAACTTTGCTTTTCTTTCTATCCTTTGCTCGACAGAGAGAGAGACAGACAGAGACAGAGAGAAAGAGAGCGGGAGGTTGGGCAAACATTAAAATTATTTTTATATTCATGATGTTGACAATGGGGTGGAACGTGGAGGTGGGAGGCTGGATGGACTGGTGGAGTGTTATCATTCAATTTGAAGCCCCACTCGATCTCCGAGTGGTGTACTCTTTATTAAACCGAATTACAATATTCAAACTGGAATATTAAGTGGATGTTTATATTAGTATGGGAGCCATATAGCTGTTCCACCTTTATCTGAGATCTGTATACATATTGGAGTATTTGTTCTTGAAATATTGAAATCAATCTGAAACCATTCATAATCGTACCACCCAATCCCTAGCTGGCTGCGAGAACGGCTGCTCACGGCATGGACAGTGCACCCTGGAGAATGGCGAGTACCGATGCGACTGCATTGAGGGATGGGCTGGCAGCGACTGCTCGATAGCCCTGGAACTGAATTGCAAGGACAACATTGACAACGATGGGGGTAAGTACCATCGCCTCCTTCCGGCTACGACAGTCCGCTTTCACCTTCGCCGTTCCCAGATGGAATGACTGACTGCTCGGACAGCGAGTGCTGCTCGCATCCGGCCTGCTCGGAGCACATCATGTGCCTGTCCTCGAACGATCCCGTGGAGGTGCTGCTCCGCAAGCAGCCGCCCTCCGTGACGGCCTCCTTCTACCAGCGCGTCAAGTTCCTGATCGAGGAGAACTCCGTGCAGTCGTACGCCCACATGGATGAGTACAGCGAAAAGTAAGTGGCCCACCATAGCGATAAGCACCCCTGCAGCCAGCCCCCCAAAGGCTATGCGGCTATACGATATATAGAGACCCCCCACACCCCAATTATCCATATACATATCTCCATATACATATATACAAATATGTAGATATATGGGTCTGATTCTTAGTGCGCCAGGCCCACAGGGAAAGATATATATATAACTATATTATGAATCGCATCTACCGAGTGTGCAGAGTGGCTCAAGGAGGTCCTTGCTTGCTTCCATTGAGCGACTCTCGAGTTTCCTTCCTGAGTTCGAATCTTTTGTTACCGCTTCCGTTACTGTTACCGTTACCGTTACAATTACCGTTACCGTTTCGATTTTGCGTTCGCTATAAGTTTAGTTGGTGAACCGAACCGGTTGCAGGCCGCGGCATTATTCATCTTCCACGTCTAGGACGATCTGCCCGGCCCGCAGCAAGTGAGAAATTTTACATTGGAATTTCGTTTGAACCATTTCCGTTTCCGTTACCGTTTCCGTTTCCGTTCTGTGTTCGGTTCTGTGTGTATTCTTTAAGCTTTATGGGTGCAATGAAGAGAAAAAGCTCAAATAAATTATTTCCGTACAAGTATCTGCGTAGATGTGTGGCTATATACATATATATATATATATATATACGATCTATATATGTATACACACACACACATGTACACATAGATACTAAATATTTTTACTTTATGCTTTTCACCACAAAAGTTTCCAAAACAGAAACCAAAAGAAAACAGAAAACAAAAAAGAAAAAGTAAAAGTTACGATTTATTTTTACCAATTTTTCAACTAAATACACTTCAAGTAGTCTCAATCAATCAATCAATTTATCAATCGAATTCCAAAAAAAAAAAAAAGAAAATAAAAATAAAAGAAAACAGCAAAAGAAATAAAAAGATCTTAACCCATTCACATTCCCACAATCCCGTACGCCTCTCTCCCCTCAATGAGTCTATCATTTATGCGCTAAAAACGAAAAAAAAAACAAAAAGAAAGAAAACTATGTTCCTATAAAGAAAGAAAACAAGACGAATTGTTGAATTTTTGGCCTTTTCTTTTCTCTTGTTCCTCTGAGTTCCGTTCCGTTCCATTCCATTACATTCTGGCCATTGCCGAGCTACGTTTCCGTTACCGTTTCGGTTTGCCGATAAGAAAAGTTTGAGCTTTTTCTTTTCTTGCCTGCCTGGGATCCAAGATCAGAAGATGCCGAAAGCCCGAACAGAAAGAAAAGAAATTCACAATAATAGATTATTATTTAACCATTTAGTTAGTTGATTTCTCTTGAGTTACGGAGTGTGTCTCATTTCGTTTCGATTTGATTTCTATTTCTGTAAGCCGCCTCATTTCTCTCTCATTCTCTCAAAAGAAAACTCAGAACAATACGAGAAAAGCCAAACCAAAATCAAAGCGAATATATAATGATAGCACTTCATTGAGTATGTGTGTTGTCTAGTGTTCTACCTCCTTGTGTTCGTCTTACCCAAAAAAAAAAAACAAAAAAATACAAAAAAAATAATAACAAAAAAGAAACCTGAACCTGAAATGAAATGAAACTCTATAAAAGATGGAAATATAAGGCAAAAAACCAAAAAAAACAAGAAAAAGGAATAATAATAATATACAATCCCAGACCCTACGATAAGTATATGTATGTATGATCACCGATCAAGGTCCTAGCTCTACCTCTAGCTGCGGTCGAAGACCCAGCTACATTTTGATAGTTTACTTTATATTTGATTTGCTTTCGTTTGGTTTCCTTAACCTTCAGATTACCACCGAAAAATATATACTCCAGCTAGTGTATATATCTATATATATCTATACCTACATATATAGTACTTGAATATTTAGCGTGATCTTTTCTGTTGTTGCTTTGATTTCGATTCCGATTTCGATTTCGATTTTTGTTACGATTTATACGATCCTCCGCAAAAGAACTTCGCTGATGCCCCGCCCGAAAAGAGGATTCACAAAGAGAGGAGGAAAGATGAGCGAATCGATTTTGATTTACTTTCGGCTTACTTTCTTTTCGTTTTCGTGTATGTTGAAAACTTTCTGGTCAACGCGTGGTTTCCGTATCCGTATCCGTTTCATTTCCATTTCATTTTCGTTTCATTTTCGTTTCGTTTCGTGCATTAACCAACTAACCATACTAAACCAACCAAGATGATACCAATAACCCCAAAGATGTCTGCCGATCTCCGTCTCCGTCTTCGTCACCGTTTCCGTCTTCGTCTCCGTCACCGTTTTCGTCTCTGTCTTCGTCTTCGTCTCACCATCAGACTAAGTGTGTTTGTCAAA
The DNA here is from genome assembly GCA_005876895.1 of Drosophila azteca. Taxonomy (NCBI): domain Eukaryota; kingdom Metazoa; phylum Arthropoda; class Insecta; order Diptera; family Drosophilidae; genus Drosophila; species Drosophila azteca. The sequence goes on along the minus strand of VCKU01000014.1, from coordinate 2,957,191 downwards.
TGTGTTTTTTGTGTTCCTTTCTTATTGTGTCGTTTACTGTTCGTTTCCACTTGCGTTCCATTACCGTTTCGTTACGTTTCCGTTCCGTTTCTTAACTCTTCTGTTCACTAAGCTATAAAAGTACAAATCTCAACTTTAGGTATGCTAAAAGTAAAAAAAACAAAACAAAAAATACCAGAAAATTTTAACAAATTATTAAGCAATATCAAAGTTTGAACAATTCGTTAACGAAACGCATTTTTGTCTTTTAATTTCTTTTTTATTGTCCTGTCAATTACTTGTGTACTGTCCTACTCTGTTGCTGTGGCTCGATACCTTCATGTTGTGTGCTAAACCAAACCAAAAACCAAACAAAAAATCAAAATCCAAATCAAATTTCAACACCAACCGAAATGCATTTCCCACATGCAAATCAATATCCAAATCAAAAAAAAAAAACCAAAAAATACGAAAAAAAAAAACACAAAAAAAAATCCTACGTTTTCTACCCGTGAATTTGTAGTCTCTTCTGGAGCTCGTTCACACCTTGGTAAGTCGAAAAAAAAAATACAAATAAAAAACAAAACAAAACAGAAAAAAAAACACTTGAAAATGAAACACTGGCGTAACCATTTGGGTTTCCCCGAACAGAAAAGAAAAACCAAAACCAAAAACAAAATTCTATGTTATAGTCACATCTGCCTCAGTTGATTCTGGATTTTATGTTATCCTCATCCAAGCATCCAGCCATCATCCAGCCATCCAGCCATCCATCTGTCCATCTATCCATCCACAGAATGCATCTTGAACACGGCTTGTTTGTTCGATTTCAGTTCTCAAACCGTAAAATGCATCCGAACCGCACACGAGACGTTTTTATTTCATCAAAAACCAAAAAAGATGTAGATTACATTACCGATATTACCGATCCTTCGATCCTTTCCCCAGCAACTACAGCTAAGAGCGATCTTTGGATTCATAGCATCCACTAAACGACATCCAGGACCTCTAATCACCAAAAGCCACAGAATTAAAAAGCGGATTTCTTCCTAATTTCTTTGATATTGGGCTATGACCCGACTGCCGCTTTAAGCTTTAAGATCCAGGCTTAACTTTTCACCGAAATCGATTGCAATGCAATAAAATATATGCATCTACAATGAATACTCGAATTTATATGGTGATTTCCAGGGCAAATGGTAGATGTTGCAAGTGTTGCAAGAGCTCCGGCTGCCTTGCGGCTGTAATTACTTTTCAAATGCGTCAGATATGCCGAACAGCTCGCTCACATCTCCATCCCCAGCCCCAGCTCCAGCTCCAGCTCCCAACTCCATCTCCTGCACCGTTCCAGCTCGCTGCACCGCCCCCTTGCTTGTCGTATAAGGCCATTTTGTTGATTTTAAATTACATTTTAACATGCGAAAAAAACAAAAAACGCAGCATAAAAAAGAGATCGAAAAGTCAACAAATCATTCATGTAAATATAACACGACAACAACTACCACTACAACAACAACAACAACAACATAAAGAAGAGTAAAGACAAGAACAAAACAAACAAAAAATAATGGAAAATGCATTCATAATTTTATAACACACGCACACACACACACTCGAAAACTGACACTGACACACAGATGCAACCACACGCGCACACTTGCATATCATGGATATATTTTTTGCGTATTTATTTGTTAATTTCCATAGTTTTTTTTCTCCTTTTTTGTAGGGAAAAATGAGAATTGAAAATAACCGAATATCGATATATACGTATATATCCCCCCCATATATACATATATATGTATACACCGTATATATATATGTATGTGTAATTGTATGTGTTATGTGTACCGTGTCTATATGTGTATTTAGTTTGATTTCCAATTTGTGTTTTCCGTTCGCCAATCAACCAATCAACCAGTATTAACACTCATACTAACCCCCAATACCCGACCCCAAACCCCACCCCAAGCCATCACCCAGAAACCATCCAGAGAACCTATCTATTCAGTTACTGCCCCGTCGTTTATCCTCCACTCCACTCTACTCTATTATCATTGATTTGGCATGTGAGCATTTCGAAATGAACTTTGAACCACTTTTCATTTGATTTCCGCGACACTCCACTCCAACACTATCTCTATCTCTATCTCTCTCTCTCTCTACCTCTCTATCTCAGTCATAGTCTAAACACCAGATCGTTTTTTAGTTGTACGTAATGCCATCCAAAGTTTAGCCCATCACTTCCACTCTCTCTCTCTCTCTCTCTCAATCTTTATGTTTCCTTGTCCTTTTTGGTTACATTTTTATTTGAATTTTGATCAAAGCTTTTTAAGGTAACAAAAATCTCATTCAATGTGAATCACTTACTTGGTTTTCTTTATCGATTTACGATTAACAATTACCGATTACCGATTATCTGTTATCTGTTCATTTTTTGTTAACCAAACGAAAAATAAATTGAATGAAATATGTATACAAAAACAGAAACCAGAAACCAGTAACCAGAATCCAGCAAACAGAAACCAGATACCAAATACCAGATATCAGAGAGCAAGCTCTCACTTGCTCGATCTACCAGTTAGGTGTTCCCCCCCTCCAAAAACCAGGAGAACCAGAACCAAATACCAAAAAGATATACAATCAATGTCCATATTTGTGCGAAAAATGCAAGTAAAACGAAAGAAAATATCTATATATCCTTATATGTTGTCCACCCGAAACAGAAACCAACAAATATAACAGAACAAAAAAAAAATATATATAAAAAAAAAATATATCAAAAAATTAAAGAAAATAAAAAACGAAAAAAAAAGAAAAAAAAACATCCCAACAAACCCCTAAACGTATCCCTATATGTCCTAATTGTCTGCGTCTAAGCCATTTGTTTATATGTTTTCCAAATACAACAAAACTCGCCCACACAATCGCATAAACCCATCCATCCATCCGTACATCCATCCATCCATACATCCATCCCAAACACAGAGAAATCTCCATTAAAGCTCTAACGAAAAAAAAAATAGCTAAATAAAAGCACACAAAACAATACAAAAAAAAAAGCAAAAAAAAAAGGAAGGAAAAAAGAAAAAAATTCTTGAAAAAACAATTCAGAATGCAAATTATTTCATCAAGTTTTGTGTTTCTTTTATCGGTTTCTATATTTTAATTATTTCATTTTTTTCTACAAAATATCTTTGAACTGTCTATGCAAAAATGTGATATTTTTCACGGCTATTGGGCAAATGCGAAAAGCGTAAATTAAATAATCACAAAACAGTAGAGGAAGGCCAACTTCGGCAAGCCGAAGCGTTGAGCACCGTATTCCGTATACCATATTCCGTATTCCATGTTCCATATTCCATATTCCACATTGCATAGCCTTGTGGTATAGCCTGTACCCGTGTACCATAATACTAATTACTCTACATACTCGTACTACTATGAATGGCAGTCCTCTCGGTAAAGTTTGAATCCCCGACTGGTTGAGGGTATTGCAGATTGCAAATAAATTGAATAATGTCCAACAAATGCTAAATTGAATAAATGAACAGGCTCAATGGGCTCCAACCTAATAGACTAATAGGCCCGACTAATTAAGTAACGTTTTAGTGGAGTCATTGACTGAACCGAACACCGCCATATATCTCAGTTGGTATTGCTTTTGCTTTAAATTGGAACTACCTTACTTACCCTCTGGGAATAATCCTCCGAGCTTGGCGAAAACCGACATAAACCGACACCCAGCAGCAGCCCTGTGCCGCTCCGTGCAATCAGCTTAGTGGGTTGCGCCCTCTTTTTCTGCTAAAGATACTACTTACCTTTCATTGGCTCTGGCGATAAAGTGAAAGCCAGCCATAATGATATGGGATGAGGCATAGCTTAAGCATAGATTTAGACACAGTTACAATGCTCTATTTAACTTTTTATTGCAGCGCACGGTAAATGTCTACTCCTCCTTACAGCAGCAGTCCCAGTGGTCCCTGTTGTCCCTGTTGTCCCTGCTATCCTTGCAGTCCTTGGAATACCATCTTCCCATCTTTCCTCTGCTCTGTTCTGTTCTGTTGTGGTGCTGCAACCATGCTGCAAGCTCTAAAGTGTACAGCGAGCGGGCGGTTCAAGAGGGTATGGGTTTCAGGACCATTATCGCTGCTTGCTCCCGTAACTCGTAGCTGCTGTTCCTGTTGTTCCTGCCACCACCAAGACCAGCTCAACGCAATTACAAGGTAATGGCGAATGAGAGCCAACAATGCCAACTCGAGAGGAAGACCGAAGCTCTGAATGCTCTTCGCCTCACAGCTGCAGCCATGTCACGTGTATCTTGATCGATTCTGCGGTAGCTACAATACGAATGTTATATAGGGGTGCTAAAGTCATCATCGGATGTTCTGTTGCTGGTCAGGTGCACACAGAGATGCGTACTTTATGGATAACAAACATATCTGCATAACCATGATACCCTCTCCCCTTCAAAAGGTATAATGAGCAAACAAGAAAAAAAGAGAAGCATGAAAAGGATGGCATCATGGCAGAGAAGAAGGATACCATCATGTGGCAGAAAGGCAGGGAGAACAGATGATGATACCATGGAAACTGGGTGACTTTGTTCTGGTTCCCGCCGCTGCTGCTGCCTCCGCTGCTCCCGCTCCCGCTGCTGCTGCTGCTGCTGCCGTCGTCGCCTTTCCGATAAAGCCAAATCCAAGTAAATGCGATACGGGCATGTCATGAGGCGGCGATGCAAAGCTCCAGGGGGAAGGGTGCGGCGCTACAGTGCAGAACGGAGAAGGGGGACTGGGCCAAGACGGCCGCCGTTGACAACGTCTTCGCCTCCTTCTCCGTCTTCGTCTTTGGCATTTGGATTTGCTTTGTCTGCATCGTTCTTGTCGCCGCTTCTGCCGGCTATTTTCTTTTTACCTCTTTTTACTTTCTTGGGTTTCTTCATATTATTTTTTGTGTGTTGTGCCTTTGTAGTGCTCAAGTGGCATCGTTGAAAGGGCCGCGGGATGGCACAGGGACAGGGACTGGGGCTGGGGCTGGGTCTGTAACTGGGACTGGGGCATGTGGCAGAGGAGCACGAACAATGGGCCAGCGCCATCAGGCGCCCTTTTCCCCCAGGTCTATTGTAAAAAGTTCTCGCTACTTGCAGCGGCAAATGCAAAAATTGTTAACAATAGAAATAATACAAGAAGAGGCCAGGGTGGCAGGGGCAGGGGCAGAGGCAGAGCCAGTACAGGGACTGGGACAGCGGCAGGGTGGCCCACAAGAAAGCGAGGCGAGAGTGCTAAAGGAAGTGGCAGTGGCAGTGGCATGGGGCATGAGCGGGAGGGGCAAGAGGAAGCAAGCATAACCAGAACGGAGACTTGGATGGAGTCGAAAGTTGGCTGGCGGACGATGGAGCAACGATGTCTAAAAATTAAACAATAAACAATGGCGGAGCGACTATAGATTACTTCCTGTTTTGGCTTCCATTTTGTTTTGTCCAGGAAGAAGAAGAAGAAGAAGAAGGGAGAAGGACCAGTGCTACTGCGGGTCGGGGTGCGGGTGCCTTTTCTTGTTTCACTCCGGAGAAATGCGTTCAAGGATCTGGCCCCGTTGACTCCCGTTGACTGACGTCCTGACGGACTGGTGAGGTGTGGCCGGTTGCCCGTTTAAGTGGTTTCCCTGCTACTCTTTCAACTTCTCCTCCTCTTTCGTCTCCCTTCTGTATGTGTGTGTGTGTGCCTGTGCGTGTGCGTGTGCGTGTGCCCCAAGTCGGACACATTTGTGTATGCAAATCAAGTTGTCTGCGTTGGGGCTGAAGCTAAACTGATTAGTGTCAACTTGCTGGAAGACGTCAAGTGGATGCTCTGGAGAGTGTAGAACAGTGAAAGGAAGTGCAGATGGGAGAGGGGAGAGGACCGGACTGGAGAGTTGTCCAAGTCGGGCCGTCCCTTTTGGCTGCCATAATCTACTCCTTTTGCTTCTTTCCTGCTTCTCCGTCGTAATCGTTTGATCCTTGATCTTTTACGGGGAAGCGGATGCGGATACGGAAATGGGCTTAGATTTCACTCCGCCATCCGACAGTGAAAGCAGTGAAAGGATGCCATCTGCATGCAGTTTTTTCTCATCAGGATTATCTAGCCGTGATATTTGTTGTTCCTGTAATGTCCTGTTGCCCTCCAGAAGAGCATTCTTCCAGCCATATATCCTACTCAGTGTGTGTCCCATTCCAGCCCATTCCAGCCAGCTCCTGTTCCTGTTGTTTGCTTGCATCGAAGACTTATGACCCGAGATACATGCATATATCCTGGATACATGTGCTGCACATCCATACACATCCGGGTGCACATATCGTATATAAATTAAAAAGGCGCCATTCCGAATGTTTTCACAGTCATTGTCCTTCTCCATTGCTGTGTTATCAAAGAGGCCATTGCCAGGACTATAGCTCTTCCTGCCATTGTTGTTGGGGCCGTTGCTGTTATCGTCATTCTTCTGTTTCTCCTCCCGTTTCTGTCCCATCGTATGAAAGACAGCATACCCTAGAAAAAACGATGAATTTACAACGTAAAAGCAGAACATAAACCAAAATGAATATCCATATAAAATACAGACAGACACACTACAAGGGACAAAGGACATCGCCTGGGAACGTAAAAGAACTGCCTCTTGGCTTTAAGACCTTCCCCCCCAGCAATCAAACCTGGCCAATAGAAATGGCAGCAAAAAGCTCGCCAACAAACAACAGAATTTCGTATGCTCTTCAAATGGAAAGATCCCATCCCTGACATCGAATGCTGACATAATTGCAAGGCCAGGCCATTCAATTAATTGGTAAGGAAATGTTGTCTAGCAGAGGAGACTCTCGAGCCAATTAGAGTGTTACTTCCTCCAAGTGGAGACAGTTCGTGCCACAGAAGAGCGGTCTTTGAGAATGCCTCGCCTAATGCGCCCGTCTTATTTTCTCCCAGTAAATGGAACTCAAATTAAAGTTGGGTGTAACTGGTGCCCAGTCGTGCCGTGATAGTTTATTTCACGAGTGCACTACAACACACATGCATATATATTCAAATTTGGAATAGTTCTGTTTGGCCTTTTTTAGAATAGAAATGGAAAAAGTTCTGTGGCTTCATTTGATGAACAGGGCCAGTGCTGGTGGCCTCCAAATGCGAGCAGTACAGCCATAATCTCCATGTGTATACATCGCTTGATCGCTGCCAACTTTATGCCCTAGTCCATATATCCTTAAGCCCCTCCCCCACTGTCCACTCTACACTCTCCACTCTCCACTGGCCACTGGCCACTGGCAGTAGGGGTACTTGGGGTTGAGGCAAAAAGTGAAAAACCATAGAAAAATTCGCGGAATTTTTGTGCAGTCGCACAAAAAACCAAAACAGCTACAGTAAAAAAGTGGAAAAAAAAAGAGAAAGAATGAAGCAAATATGTCGACAGGCCGGGACATGGATGGCCAGGGATGGGATGGGGTCACGAGGAAGCATAAAAACGTTTTGAGGATATGTGTATGTATATAGGGAAGGAGAGGGCCATGGAAGGGAAGAAAGCGGTGGGGAAAGGGAAAAGGCTAAAGAGTGAGAGAGAGAGGAGTTGTAGTTTGCCATAGTTATAGTCTGCGGTCGACGGCTTCTACAATCCCCAGGATTCGCAGCCATTCTCCATGTGCTCCATGTGTATTATATACTCATGTGTGTGTGTGTGTTTGTGTGCACTCAATATAATTTAATATTTTTCGATAGCAACAACGGCAGCTGAAAGTAATTACTTTTATGTGAGATTAGATATATTTATGTGTTTGTAGAGACAGAGAAAACACACACATGCACACATCCAAAGAGTGGTGGTGGGGCGGTGGGGCGGAGGGAAAGGACGAGGTGAGGGACTATAGAGAGGCGGAAAGGATATAGAAAGCCCGTTGCATTGGGGGACCCCACTCCGCGCTAATTCGACATCAGCACAAAATTTTTAATGGCCTGCGGCGAAGCTTTTCCGAACTCATGAGAAAGAGGGACGGGGAGAGAGATCGGAACCAGCGGCAGCCCCTACCACCCACCACCCACCACCCAGACACCCCTCCAACGGCAGTCATAAGTTTGAAATGGGGTTGGGGATCCCCCCTCCGGCCTGGGCTTACATTTTCGTTATTCTTTTGAGGGTCGCGCGCCGCATTTAAGTGAAGTGCAAACTGCAAAACTACAAAACTGGGTTTCGTTCTCGCTCTCTCCCGCTCTCTTTCGCTCTCTCTCTCTCTTTTATGTGGAAGGGAACGGAAGGGTTGGATTGCGTTGCGTCTATAGGGGGGTGGCTGCAATGGCTGTAATGGCTTCATATAACTATAAAATATATAAGCTGTGTGCCATTGTGTTGACTGTCCGACTGGCATGAGAAATGAGTGGGCGATGCCGGCAGTTGCCGTTGCCATTGCCGTTGCCGTTGCCACTGCCGTTGCCCGTGCAACATTGCATGCGGCCGTTGCGGCAAAAGTTGATGAAAACTGTTTTGATTGCGGTATAAAATGGAGGAAGGCACACCATCACAGCACCACCCCAACTACCCCAACCACCCCCATCCGCCCCCCATTCAGGTGGTGGACTGATTATAAGCGGAAATGGAGCGACAGAGCCACTACCAAAACAGCCACTAACAGAAAAAAAACAAAAACAAAAAGAGTTTGCCTGTTTCTTGGAAGCCATTTCTCCATTCAGGCGATAAGTGGTGAATGAAGAAGGTCTTCCCAAAGGTCTTAAAGTACAATTGAAGCAATTGCATTGACATGCAAGTAGAGTAAAGTCTTCCTTCATGTAAATATGTATTTGCTTGTTAATTTGTTTGGAGCGGATGCAGATGCTAAATTTTGATTCCAGAGCTTCAGAGCATCAGTTTCTTTGAGGCTTAAGTACACGGAGTTTTTGTTGCTGGCTGGAGATCGAACAAATACGATACGTTTCATTAGGGGGACTCTAATCTTCTTAGCGACGAGACTGAACTGTCTTTCTCTTCCCCCCCCCATTTCCCACCCCTTCTCTGTGTGCTGTTGTTTGTCGCCTTCTCTGCTGGTTTTTCCTCTGTGGAGGCAGCAGTGCAGAAGTGGAATTTGTTTTGTGTGCATCAAATTGAACAGCCAAAATGTGTGCAAGGTGCCAGATAGATATACATATGTATGTGTTAGTGTGTGTGTGTGTGTGTGTGTGCTGAAGGCATTAGCTGCCAGGTGGCGCCATAGCTAATCTCTCGTCCAGATGCAGATGCAGCCGGAAACCGAAACGTAACGAAACTGAATGGAATGGAATGGAATGAAACGGAAGTCTGATAAGGCGAAGGAGAGGAGAGCTGCAGCAAACGAACGAACGAGCGAACGAAAAGAGAAGAAAAGAAAAATGATGGCAAAACCGAAACTAAATGGAAATGTTAGAGCCAATGAATGGCATTTTATGCAGGCACTTGGTGAAAAACCAACCCCCCACAACCACCACCACCCCCCTTAAAGCGACGACACATGGTATGGCATTTACATATCGTCTCTATCTTGGACTTATGCCAGGCCCCCCTCTGGCCCCCCTGGCACCCCTGTCCCCCCCTCTTGCTCTGCTCCTCCGCTGTGTGTGCAGCTTTTATGCAAATTTACAAAGTGCAAATTACACGCTACTAAAGGCTTTCTTTTTCTCGCTCTCTCACTCACTCTCTCTCTCTTATCGGACGACGCGACGACTTGTTTGTTTGTGTGCATGTGTGTGTGTGTGTGTGCCAGTGTTGGTAAATGGCAAACTTAAAAATTCTATTCAAACTTTTCTATACACATACACAGCAGAAGGACGGGGGGGATCTGCTTTGTGTGTGTCCCCATTCCAGGGCCCAACTCCATTCACACGCCTATCGTCCTCATCCTCGTCCTCGTCCACGTCCACAGACGAGCGAGCGAGCCGCGCTCTCTGCCCTCTGCCCTGCAGCTGCTATTTATTTATAATGTGTATGGAGCTCTCCTTTCATCTTTCACTCCGTTGCCACTCGCACAATGGGCCAGGAGTGACAGGCGAGACGCAAGAACAGCTTTGTATGGGAGGAGGCCAAAAAAGTGATCGATCTTCGATAAGAACTACTGAAGTAATCCATCAGCATAGCTCCCTTTTAAGAGAAGATCTTTGGCCATCAAAAGTTGGGTGTCGCAATTCACATTCGTTATATTGGAGACGATGTACGAGATCATCGGCTGACAGTCCCAGCTGCCATAAGTTAAGAACTGAGAGTAGAATATCTCAAAAAATGCACACATTTTGGCCACTGTTCTTCCTGCATTCGCCTGTCCCTTTGGACAGGTCCTCTTTATCCCACTTCACTCGCTACTCTATATCTTCTTGCTTTATTTTGTGCGCCTTTTAATGAAAAAGGGCGAAAGATGCAAAAAAATAAAATAGCAAAAGTGCAGGAAACATTTCATCAGGAAAACCAAACACACACACAGGCACACACACACATAAGCAGAGGAGCTGGTGCTCCCCTTCATTTGCTAGGCCCTGGCGCCTAGTAAGACTGCAAGCGAAAACCCCCCTGCACTCATACTGCAGTCCCATGCCCCTGCCTCTGCTCGTGCCCCTGCCCATTCCCATCTCTGGTTCTCGCTACATAAAGCACATTTATCGTGGTTACAAAAGCGTAAAAGAAATGTGTGGCCCAGGATTCTCCTGCTCCTTCTACTTCTCCTTTGCCCTATTCGTTGCTGTTGCTGCTGTCGTCGTTGGCGGCGGCGGCGGCGTTGCTGAAAAATGTTTCAAAAACTGTTTCAGGCTAAATGAACATAAAGCGAACCACTCGGCACCCAGACCCATACCCATACCCAGACCCAGGACCAGGCCCAGGACCCTTACCAAACCACTTCGCCTACAGCTTTGGCTTTGTTTCAGAAGCATCTTTCGAACTGGCTCTGGCTCTGGCATCCTGCTACCCTGGCCTGCTCGTCGTGGGCGTCATGAAAATAAAGCCAAATTAAAATTATATCCTTTTTTTGTGATGCTGGTGCTGCTGGGGCTGTTGGCGGTGGTGCTGGTGCTGGTGATGGTGCTGCTGCTGCTGCTCCTGCCACTGGCGCTGACGCTGGCGGTTAGTGTCCTTTTGTATGCACAAAAGTCAACTAAGTCGTGCTCAATTTTTATGATGGGAAGACGACCACGATGACGATGACGATGGAGACAGAGGCAGAGACAGAGACGTAGACGCCGCCACATTGTGTGTCGCTATAAGCCGAAATGGGGCAGGGGCATGTGTACGGGCACTGGCACTGCCACTGCCACTGGCACCAGTTCCCATTCGGCTCGTGGTGCAAATGAATGGCAGGCAGCCGCTTTATGAATGGCCACAAATCCACCCACTCTACTCCACTTCACTCCACGCCACTCCCCGGCTCGGCTTGGCCTGGCCTGGCTTGGCCTGGCTCGGGTCCTGCTGACGGGTCTGGCAGAGTTCAAAAAAGAAAAGAAATTAAATGCACTTCCTTTATGCGCGAGCTTCTCATATTTCGCTGCCCTCACGGCCACCTCCTCCCCACACAATGCGCTAATAATGGAAGTGCACTTTTGACACAAAAGGTGCAGTGGCGACAGTGCCTCTTCGTCCTGCTCCTGGCCAGACTCTCAGTCTCCTCCTCCTCCTCCTCTTCGGCATCCGCCTCCTCGTTCTCATCTTGCTTTTATTCCTGCTCCTCGATTCTGGTCCTAGTCTCGGCCGTGGCCTCCTTTGTCGTCGCCTTTATTGCTCATTCGTTGCAAGGACGATTAGTCGGAGGCGGTGGGTCGCTGCCATCTTTTGGCTGTTGCGAATGAGATTAGAAATTTTTGTGGCATTGCTTTCACTTCATTGGGGTCCTTCCCTTCGCTCTGGGGGCAGCGGCAATACCGAGATTGCTTTTCCTGAACCCTTCGTGAAAGCTCGTCAATCTGCTTTTATGCCATAGCTAAATGCCTTTATTGCCTCATAATTCTGAGTGGCCATCGCTGATGATGATTACGATGATGATAATGATGCTGATGCTGATGCTGTTACTGATAATGATGATGATGGGGAGCTGATTGAAAAGTTTTCCCCGCAAAGATGCAGGGGATGCGAGCATTCGTACAATAGAGAAAGGGCAAGACGGAATCGCTGAGACAGATTGTGCTGGAATAGTTGATAGATTTGTAGAGGTCATGGGATGGCTGGGATCGTCAACTTGCAGCTAGGACTGCTGAAATCCTTTGGGGCAGCTTCCACTGCAACTGCGATTCAACGAACCCTTTCCAGAAGTGAAACAGCTGCAAATGCTGGAAGCCCTGTTCAAGCACCGACTCCCACATTCACACACTCGAACGCATTCGAACCACCGAGCGGGTTTTTCAAATTAACGTTTATATATTGCCACTTGTTCGCGTACTTTGAATAGTACATTGAATAGTGCTGCCCCCATGGACCCGCCGCTCGGTGGCAGCAGCACCTTGTGGCACCTTATTGGGGCACATCGATTGGAGTGGTGGCGTGGGTGGAGGTGCCGGCGGTGGTGCAACATTTCGGTGGTCAAAAAATCAAAGTGAAACGGCTCTCATAACCAAATCAAACCAATTCAAATCGAAACAAGAAAGGACGAGACGAGAGGCGGAGCGTGGCAGGGCGAACCAAGGCAAACAAAACAAAACGTACTGAAGACATTCGAGTGGGCTCTTTCGGTGGCGTATGAGTGATTTACCTGGCAACAGGGGCCGGGGCTGGGACTTGGTTAGGGGCAGCATCATCAGCCACAGAAGGCAGAAGGGCTGGCCCAGAAAGAGAAACGTACGGAAGGGAGCTGGGCCGTCTGTTCCTTGGCTGCAGTTCAAATAAATCATATAAATAATAAATGAAACGAAACGAATCAAATGCGAAATAAAAATCAATGGCACTCACCACTTCAATGAATTGGAATACACATACACTTATACTCTGACAGAGGCACACTTACACACATGCAATTCGCTCCTCGGTTTGATTTCAAATAAAATTTTGCTTCATTGAATCGAATTGAAGCAGCAAAAATGAACGAAAGCCGTGGCAAGTGAACAGAAATTGCCAAGGGATGGGGATGGGAATGGGCGATGGGCTGTGAGCTGTGGGCTGTGGGCCGTGGGAGTAGGCGTGGCCAAGAGAGAGAGACAGAAAAAGAAACAGAGAGAGAAATAGTTGAGCAGGATTCGGGCTTTGGGCCTCTCGCCATTTGGCCAATTGCAATTAGAAGAAGTCTGTGAAGAAGTTGGTCACTCTTCAAGAATTCCAATGCGGATCAACCCAACCCACCCGACGACCCATCCCTAATAAAAATGCAACAGTGCACATAAAACTCTGACCCAAATACTGTACATTATGTGTTTATGTACATACACGCACAGTCAGCAGGCAGCAGTCAGCAGTCAAGATGGAAAGATGAGAGGGCTGCCAGGGACTGGGGGTCCTGGGTCTTGGGTCGCTTGGATATGGAAGATGGGAGGTCATCAGGAACAAGCAGCAAGCATCCCATCCACAGGGATGGACGGAACGGACCCCGGGGGAAGGAGTGAGGGACTAGAGAAATTGCAACACTTGAAAACTTGAAAATGTTTTCGAGAACTTGCGCTGGCACAAAAGTTTAAAGAGGCCAACTGCAGTCCTGTCTCGGACCCAAGCCCAAGCGCAAGCCCGGGCTCAGGCTCACCTGACGACGACGACGACGACGTCGTTGGAGGATGGATGTCCATGCCCCTGTCCTGTGTCCTGAGTGGAGAGGCTAGAGATCCTCCCAGACTCCACAGTAATTAGTGCAAACAATTGCGCCAGTTTCCGATATCCTTGGCAAGTTTTTCTTGCCCATCCCTGAACCGTCCCGAACCGTCCTGTCCTGTTCCGTCCTGTCCTGTTCCGTCGTGTCCTGTCCAAGACTCAATGCGGCATTTTGTTTCAAGGTTTGCCATTCGGCTCCGCTCGGCTCGGCTCGACTCGGCTCGTCTCGGCTCCATCGCCATCTCAAGAACCATTTCAGTTTTCTACAAGTATATTTATAGCTTCGCAGCATCCCCCAGCAGCCATTGGAAATATAAAGCATATTTTGTGCGCTCTGCTCCCGTCCTTTGACTTTTGTCATAATAAATTGGCAAACTTGAAATCGGATATCGGTTCATTGTTGTCCTGCGATTCGTGTGACAAAGGAAAAGCCGGCACAGCAGGAGAAGGCAGAACGCAGAACGCAGAGAGCAGAAAGCAGAAAGCAGCTCCAGCTCCAGCGCCAGGGTTGCCATAGTTTCTTTTGGGAGGAGTGCTCATTAAATGGAAATGCAAATGGAAATGATTTCAGTTTTTTAGCTGAGACTGAGGCTGAGACTGAGGCTGAAGCTGAATGTCTGCCTGCAGGACTGACTGGCTGCCTGGCTGCCTGCTTGCCTGTCCCACGCATCGAATATTCGATGACAAGACCACAGGAGACATCCTCCAAGGACGCAACAAGGGCAAAAGGGCAACCGGGCAACAGGGCAACCGGGCAACAGGGCAACAGGGCACTTGCCCCACCAATTCAGACCGTAAAGGATATCGCATTACCGCCGAATGACAATTCAACGATATTTGTATGAAGCTGCCAGCCAATGGCTGACCCGCCGAATGCCTTTTGATTTACAATTGTTCTTTTCATCATGTACATTCACAGTTTTCGTTTCATTCTCTCAATTATCTCTGGTCTAGCCATCGCTAGCTACCATCGCTATCGAATATCGCAGGAAAATGAACCAATTCCAATCGAATAATCGAATACGAATAATGAATTTTAATAGTTTTTTCCTTAATAGTTCTTAATCAAATGCATGTCGTTTTAAATACTCTGACGGAATAGATTGATAGCTCACGGCGTTGCCGATCGATGGGTCATCGATGGCTATTAATCGGGCTGTCGATAGCAAAACTTCGTATCTAATTAATACATCGATATCTTACAATCGCACCTAAACGATGTAAATAATGACTCATCGATTGTGTACGCTATGGCCATGGCTATTAAGTGTGCATTCGATTATTGATCGATGACGATGAAGATACACGAAATATTATTAGATCCAGAAGCCTATCTACTATCGATAAATGCCCCGATCAATGGCCGGAGCTAGCAATCGAAGCCCTCATCCTTCTCAATGCACATTTCCCCTCAGATCCCAACTGAATCGTAGTTCATTTGGTCTCAACTCCATCCGAATCCCACTCATACTATCTATCATCCCGCCCCCAGCCTCAGGCCAGTCGAATCCCCAGTCCACAGCTCATCGTTCCACCCCGTCAACTCTGATCAGGGAATCCAATCCAATCTATCGATTGGATGTCGATTGGAATTCCAAGCTCAGGACTTTCCAAGCTCCTCCTTTGCGTGCCAAATGACATTTGGACTTTCACTTCCCACTCCCCAGCTTCCAATTTCCACCACACAAAAGAACGTACAGGAGACACCAGCTGTACATACTCGCAGATACATTATACATATGTATGTAGATACCAGATGAAGTAGGGGAACTGCGGATACCCATGCTCGCATCCCCGCCCCCCTGCTTCAGCTTCCTGTTCGCTTTTCCCCTAGTCGTTTGTTGGACATTCAAGTAATTCCACAACCGACACACAACCATATACACACCCACACACTCAGACTCACACTCAGACACTCACATTCGTATCAAACTTTCAATAACTGAATTATCCCCCCGTCAGAAAAACGCTTTGAGATTTTCCCACAAAGAATTCCCCAACCACTCAGAACAGAGAAAGATACATATGCAGATACACAGATACAATGTAGAGAACGCACTCCCACTCCTACATAGCTCATGTGACAAGGTCCATTCCATTCCATTAACCCCCCTCCCCCAGTCTCAATCTCTCTCTCTCTCTTTCACTCACTCGCTCTCTTTCTATACATACATATACTCGTATACAATATATATATATATAAATATACATACCTAGACCTACTATACATATGCATACTCGTACCCAGAAAACAGATACAATATATTTTAAATATCAATCAATTTATATATAAATATTTCTTCAAATTATTGCATACTTTGAGTTGTCTTCTTCTTCGGTTTGTCTTAGAGACAGAAAAGCAAATCAATCCAATCGTTTCACCTATTATTTATCTATCGCTCCCACCCCCAGAGTTACTTTAATCCGATATTACATAACTACAAAAACTACATACAACAATTGTTCGATGTTTTTTTCACTTTTCAATCTTATGATTTCATCAATCACAAATCACAAAATTTGGAACCAGAAAAACAACAACAAAAAAATAGAGAAAACAAAATGTTAAAAAAGAAAAAAAAAAAACGAAAAAAAAACAAAAGAAAAACCAATGAAAACAGCAATCATTCCAAGTTACTAACAGATCAATTTCTATCTTTCCCCATCCAAAAAAAAAACCAATCAAACCCCCAATCGCACCATCTTCGCCATGGACCGATCAGTCGCGTGTCTGTGATGCGGGGCCAGGTGATCACCCCCCAGGGACTGGGCATCGTCGGCATCCGTGTCTCCGTGGATCGGGACTCGCGCTTCGGGTTCACCCTCACCCGCCAAGGAGGCTGGTAAGTACATATTTTGTTTTAAGGGATGTTCTCTCTAAGAGTATTTCCGTAACAGTAAGCAATTTATTTTGGGACTGTCTTTTGGCCAAATGGTGGAGGGGCTGGCTTCAAGAGCCACAACACCGGCGATTATACGTATTTGATATATGCAAATTATTTACGTATGAGTAGATTCTCATTATCCGAGCGGGGGACGGGGGCGGGGGCGGGCTCTGGCTCTGTCTCTGGCCTCGTTCAACTTTCAGTCTTGATTAAATTTCTGATGATGGAATCTGCCTGCAGATGATGGCCAGCAGCTACGCCAAAAAAGAAAAACACCAAAAAAAGAAAAGAAAAGTAAAAAGGTACCGAACCGCAGAGCGACCAAGTTATCACATTTTTAATTAAATCTTTTGCTTTGATGTGGCTCCCGTCAGGACTCGGAAACTTCTTCGGGCCACTGTCCCCAAGTCCAAGTTTGCGCAAGTGGTTAGCATAATTAGAGCAGACTACAGGGCAGAGCAGGGCAGAGCAGAGCAGGGGAGGCCAGGGACAGATTGGCATTGGCCAGCAGCCGCAAAGTATAGGCCGGGCCGGTTCGGGTCTGGCCATACGTCCGGAGTGCCCGGACGGAGTGCTGGGAACACATTAGTTTCAATTATTTGACATTTTGTACGAATTGCTTTCCAGCCAAAGAAACAGCAACAGAAACAGCAACAGAAACAGAAACTTCAACCAGTTCTGTATAGTTCTCTAATTGAGCCCATCAAAGATGCAAAGACAAAGTGGGAGTGGGCGAGTGGGAGGGAGGGAGGGCCATCTGGAAAAGGGCATAGGATTGGAGCAGCAGTGGCAGTGGCTGTGGCAGTGGCTGTTGCTGTTGCTTTTGCTGTGGCAGTGACAGCCACTGGGCAATCCAATATATCTAATATAAATATTTTTGCAGTTGTTTTTCTCCATTCTTTTGTGGGTGATTGGGGTTGGAAAAAGGATTTCCGTTTGCTGCCATCAGCAACATTGTTTGCTCTCTCCTGCTGTTCTGGCATTTTCTTTTCCCCTTTGTGTCCATGTGTGTGTGTGTGTGTGTTGGCCAATTTAAATAAACATTTCGCACCCGTCCTTCCCAGATTTTATTATGGCCAAGCAGCAGCAGCAGCAGCAACAGCAGGAGCAGAAGCAAAAGCAAAAGCTTGCTTCACAAACAAAATCTGTGCAACAGACGGACGGACGGACGGACGGACGGACCCACAGCTCCGACTGTCTGATGATTATTTGTGTTTACTCCCAGGGACGGACTTTGTTTATTTCAATCTCTCACACACACTCGCATTAGTCTGGGCAAACAGTCAGGTATACCCGTACACACCCGTACACTGCATACCATATCTATATGGGCCAGACACAACACGACTCCGTACCCGAACACCCGTACACACACACACACGTATGTGTGTATTCTCGGTGATTATTTTTCCTTCTTTATTCTTTTCACCTACTCGTACGAGTAGATGCGGCCATAATTTCTCATTAGGCCAATGGCCAAGTAAGCGATGACCTGCCCGGCTGGCTGTAAAATATGTGCCTGTCGTCTGTCTGGCTTCAGGCCTCCTCGCCACAAAGGACCAAAGCCGAAGCCGAAGCTGAAGCCAAAGACGAGGACGAAGCCAAAGCCGGTCTAAGTGTGTCAGACTCCCACAGACTCTGGCAGTAGCTAGTAAAAATTCCTCGCTGAAACACCGATCGTGTGACGACGGCAGCTTTGGGATTCAGGACGAAGGACGAAGGCAACGGCAACATCAGCACTGTATCACCAAATCACAAATATGTCCATTTTTCCAACTTGTTCTGGAACTACTTCCGATGCTGCTGCTGCTTCCGGTGCTGCTGCTGCTGTTGCTGCTGTTTCTGCCACTCCCTGTTGTTATTGTGGCATAAATTCCTCAACTTTTATTTATGTATTTTTATTATGACAACTTTGTTGTTATTTATTTCCCCGCTTTACCTCTCTTTCTCTTTCTCTGTCTCTTTTGTTCTCCTTTCTTGGCTTATTTGAGGAAATTTAAAGTTTTCTCTGTGTTTTGGCCTTGTTATTTCTTATGTAGCTGCTGCTTCTGCTGCTCCTTCTGCTCCTGTTGTTTGCTGGCAATAATTCCTGTTTATGTTCAAATTATTTTTGGCTCTGTGTAGGGGAGGGGAGGGGATATTCGCATCAGGGGAGCACACTGTTGGTCAGCACTCCAGGACCTCTGCAGCTTTTCGGATTTACTTCTGACTGTTACTTACATCCACTGAAGACTTCTTTATATGTATTTCTGTGTCAACTTTAATTGCCCCAGAACATGAAAATGAAAATGCAGTCCATTGGCAATCGCCTTGCTGCTGCTGCCTCTGCTGTTGTGCCCCATTTCGAGGCTCAATGCGCAACAGTGAATTGCTATCACATTTGTGCAACATATGAGAATATACCTGTACTGAAGAGATCCTTAAAGATCCGTTCTTCCTATCGTTTTATATTCAGTGGCAATATTCGCTCTGCTCGTGCCAGATATTGCGGTTCCCTTTGCTGGTTCTTAGGATCATTTCTGGCTTTCTATTCCAATTTGAGTTAACCTTTATAAGCTTTCCGCCACACATTCACATAACACACACAGGACACACATGGCCGAAGGAGCAACAATTGTTGTTCCATTCCAAAGTTGCCATTTTCCATCCCCTTGTACATATCTTGACGTTCTCATTGCTCTGTCGGCTGGCCTGGCTCCTCTTTCTACTTGCTCCTTGCTCCTAGCTCCTAGCTCCTTGCTCGCATTGCCATTGCTTTTTCTTAGCTTCACCCATGATTTTCCTTGGCTTTGCTTGTTGTTGTTTGACATGCATTGTTGGCTGTTGGCTGCTGGCTGCTGTTGTTGTTGCTGTTGTTATTGTCATAGTAATAAAGGTAATAAAAGTCATTATATTGTGCTGCAGGGGATTATGGTTGGCATTTTTTTTCTCTTTTTTTTCTGTTGCATACGTATTTTTATTAGACTCTCCCTCGCTCTCTCTCATTCCCTTCTTGAAACGTATGTTTCCATGTGTGTGTGTGTTTGTGTATGAGTGGTATATGTTTTCGGGTTGTTGCCTCCGCTAAATGGTTTACCCACACACACACACACACACTACCCACCCACACACCCGCCCTGGCTCTGGTCAGGCTCATAAAATCCAATTCAATTACAAATGAATGAATGCGCGCCTGAATGTATGCAATGCCCGGCCACAGCGAACTCTGTATCAGCGTGTATGTATGTGTGCTTGTGTGTTTGTTTGCTTGTGTGTGTGATAGTACTTTATGCCCGGCCGCCATTATGGCAGCCACAACAGCAGTTGTGCTGGAAAACGAGGAAAAACACTAAAATTAAATTAGCAAAAATTGTAACAAATTTTACAGAATATCCTCGTTTTTTTTACCCTCCCCCCACCCCACCCCATCCCATCCCAGTTTTCTTCTTCATTTTTGCTGCCACTCTTTGTTAATGCTGTCCTGGTTTATGGTTTCGTTTATGACCCGCTTTGGTCGCCTCTTAAATGGTGGATATTTAATGTTTAATGCCATGTCATTTATTGCAACCCTGTGCCATTTTCCAGTGCAGGAAAATTTAAGGCAAACCTTAAATCTCTCTCTCTCTCTCTCTCTTTCTGTTGTCTCTCCTCTTTACACTCTCTGGTAAATCGCTATCTCACGCTCAAAGCACAATTAAAAATGGCCATAATTAAATATTTAAAAAACAAAAGTCTTGCTATTTCTTGAGCTTTCTCCTCGTTCTCTTCGTTCTCCTCGTCGTTCTCCTCGTTCTCCTCGTTCTGGTTGTTGTTTGGGTCTTTGTTTTCCAACAGACTCTGCCCCCCGTTTCATCTCCTGCTTTTTGTTCTTCTTGTGGCAGAAGTTTGTGCAACTTTTTGGCTCCTCTTGCCCCGCCGCTGGAATCGGAAAATGCTCCAGCAATAATGGCGGCGGCCTCGGAATCGCCATCATTATATTTAATGCGGCTAACGCATGACGAGGGGGCGGGGGGCCAAAGAGGGCGAGGGAGCACAATCAAGCAAAAATCTAAAGTTTTTCAATTTCCAACAAACAATTGAGGTATTATCTGGCCAGACTCCAACCACGCCCCACCCCCCCAGATCCACCAGCAACTCTTGCTGATGTCTGGATGACTGGGATGTCTGGGATGACTGGGATGTTTGGGAATGGGCTCGAGTAAAGTTCATTAAAATATTAATTTGCATGTTTGCCTTGTGTACTTTTGAGCTCATTTCATATTCCATTCCAATTCAAGTCCCAAACCGCAATATTAATCGCTTTCCGAAACGCTATCCCCAGGTTTGATGTTCTCGTGAATGGCGGAGGAGCGGTCACCCTGCAGTTCCAGCGATCGCCGTTCCGCCCTCTGACGCGCACCGTCTTTGTGCCCTGGAACCGCATCGTTGTCCTGCCGCCCGTCCAGATGCAGTTGAGCGATGACGACGAGACCACCAGTCGCAACATCAAGTAAGTGGCGGGGAGGGGGATCTATCGCGCGTAGATCTACAGCAGAACTAATGGTGTGTTCTTTTCTGTGTCTGTGTGTGTGCGTGTGTGTGTGTTTCGCAGGGTGGCACCACTGAATCCGGCCTTGACATTCCTCAACTCCATCCACTACCACACGGCGGATGAGGCCAACGATGCCAGCAAGGTGTGCATGGACCATGACCACGAGAAGCTGCGACCCCAGCTGATCAGCACCTGGATGCCCAATGGCGTGGGCGCCATGCCCGGCAAGCGGGTTATCTTTGCCGAGACTCAGGTAAGTGTGCCCCTCCTTTGCTCTTTCCAATAGATGGAATTTCTCCTCTCGTCGACCTGCACTCAGTACTCTGTAGAGACATTCAGCGCTCCCGCCCTAATGCCATTCCTAATTAGCGGCCTGGCAGCATCTGGACCGGCACAGCGCGCAGTTTTAATTAATTTAAAGTTTGCCTTAATGACATTATAACTTTGCATCTGGCAGTCTGAGCAGGAGCACAAGAAGGGGGCACGAGCACGAGTACCGGGAAGGGGCAGGTCCAGCCCTGGCAGGACATTAATTCTGCTTGCGAAGGAGCCGGAGCCCAAGCCCAAGCCCAAGCCCGTACTCGTAGCCGTGCTCAGGGCACGTTTAATTGCAGCACTAGAAGCTGTCCAGCTGCGGTCCTCTGATGACCTTCTCTCACTCTCTCTCTTTGTTCGTTCGCCCCACAGATTGTCCAGGAGTCCATACAGATACCGGGCTCGGACCTGCACCTCACCTACCAGTCATCGCAGGCATCGGGCTACCTGAGCATCGTCCGCATGCGACTGACCTCGGAGACGATACCCAAGACCCTGACACACGTGCACGTGGGCGTTGAGATCGAGGGGGCGCTGCACGTGAAGACGTACGAGGCGGACCCCAATCTGATCCACACGTTCGCGTGGAACAAGCGCAACGTGTACCGCCAGAAGGTGTACGGCGTGACGATCGCCCGGATATCGGTGGGCTACCAGCACACCACCTGCCAGACGCCCGTCTGGATCACCCAGACGGCCAAGCTGCAGGGCTACGACGTGGACATCTCGGACATTGGCGGCTGGGGGCTGGACATCCACCACCACTACAACTTCCACGAGGGCATCCTGCAGAAGGGCGACGGCAGTACGCTGCACATGAAGGAGTACCCGCGCACCGTCAAGGTGGTGATGGGCACCGGCCTGCAGCGGCCACTCAACTGCCCGGACTACTGCAACGGGGTGGCTAAGGACGCCAAGTTGCTGACGCCCATCGCCCTGGCCACCGGCCCCGACGGCAGCCTCTACGTGGGCGACTTCAACCTCGTCCGCCGCATCACGCCCGACGGCAAGGTGTTCACCATTCTCCAGCTGAGCGCCACCCAGGTCTCGTACCAGTACTACCTGGCCGTGTCGCCCGCCGACGGGCACCTGTACATCTCCGACCCAGAGCGCCACCAGATCCTGCGTCTGCTGCGCCTCGAGAAAGTCAAGGATCCGAGCATCAACAGCGACCCGGTGGTGGGCAGCGGCCAGCGGTGCATCCCCGGCGACGAGGGTAACTGCGGCGACAGCGGACCCGCCCTACTGGCGCGACTCTCCCACCCCAAGGGCCTGGCCATCGCCGCCGACCGCACAATGTACATCGCGGACGGCACCAACATCCGAGCGGTCGACTCCAAGGGCATCATCCACACGCTGATCGGCCACCATGGCCATCACAACCACTGGAGCCCGGCGCCCTGCACCGGCACCCTGATGGCCAACCAGGCGCAGCTGCAGTGGCCCACCGGCCTGGCCCTCAGCCCCCTGGACGGGTCGCTGCACTTCATCGACGACCGCCTCGTGCTGCGCCTCACCTCGGACATGAAGATCCGCGTGGTGGCCGGCACCCCGCTGCACTGCAGCAACAACGGACAGGACAGCCGCGTGAACAAAACGGCCGCCGACAACGTCCTCGGCACCGTCCTGGCCATGGCCTTCTCGCCCTTCGGCGATCTCTACATAGCGGACAGCGACTCGCGACGCATCAACTCCATTCGAGTGGTGGACACGGCTGGCAACATGAGATACTTTGCCGGCAAGCAGGAGGGCGCTGGGTAAGTACACACCGCACTCACTCGTTCGGGGAGATACTCACTGGTCTGATTAATCGTTTGAACGGGCATCCATTAAGTGCAGACCCAGTGCAGAACGATAGAGCAGTTTTCCAGTTTTATTTTGGATCATTTTCGACCAATATACGCCAGAGGTTATGGGAAAAATGCATAAATCTGAGTAGCGGGTGTCGGATACAGTCGGAGGGAGCGCTCGACTATCGCATTCATGTTTGTTTTCACACTCAAATATTGACTGGGCCCGGGTCAACATGACTGCCAATGTGGTCGTCGAAGCACCGCCGCTGGACTAAACTCAACTCGATTGCAATGGTGGCATAGTGTCAGGGGGGGCATGGGGGGCATGAATAGAGCAGAACAGAACAGAACCGAACACAAAACTGAAGCGGAGCTGGGTTTGACTCCACTCGGACTTGTTTATGCGCATACTTGACCCAATTAAGTGAACTCCGGGATATTTGCATATTGCCGAGCGATATCACCCAATTTTTCAAAATGTCTACCATCAACGACACACACACACACTCGCAGTGGCAGGGGGCTATAGCGAGGCAGAGCAATGGACGACAGAGTGGGCATAAATAATAAAAAATTCAGCAAGAGCAGCACAAAATTTCCAATGCACCAAAACGGCCATAAATGTCATGCCAACTAGGCAAAAGCCCCAAAGAGTGTCTATCTACCACTCTCTCTATCGCTCTATCTCGCTCTGTATGCCTCTGTCTCTCTCTCTTTCTCTCTCGTGGTATACGTTACCTCTTACGTTGTGGAGAGCCGGAGCTCTGTTAACTTTATTTGACTTTATTAACCCGTTTTGAAGGCTTCGGAAACGGTGACCAGAAATTAATTGGAATTTTCACATTGGGGAATTTCATTGTATGATTTTTCATGGGGCCCCCCCCTATACAACTACCATACGGATATGCAAGTGTGTATGTGTGTGTGTGTGTACGTGTGGACCAGAGGCACTAAAGCCATTTGCATTCCTGCATTGATTAAATCGCGGTGGGGATACCGGGTCATACCGGGGACACACTCAGGCAGCAGGAGCAGCATTCAATGAACTTCCATTCCATTTTTGGGGCAATCGATTCGAAAATTGGAAAAGCGAGAGAAAAGTATGCTCGGGTTGTGTGTTGCACAGCATCGAGCAGTGTTGGTAAGCTATCGGAAGGGTGCACCGGGGCGCAGGTGATAAAGGATTCTAGGAATGGCCTAAGAATAAAACGTAAAGAATAGGATAACAAGAGAAAACAATCAGGTGAAGAAATAATAATGGAAAAATAGTGTAGGGTATGTCTAATACATATACGCATTTATATGAAATGGCATCACAGGAATCGATATGCTGAATCGGAAGTACGCATCATGGGGAGTGGCTATCGCTATCGCTATATCATGAAAGGTTTAGTCGGCTACCACTACACAGACAAACACACACACACTCACGCACACACAGAGAGAGAAAACAACGACGTGGTGTAAAGTGCTGCCCGGCAGCCCCCACATTTTTGTGAGCCCCTCCGATTTACATCGCAAATTTTACACTAAACCAATTAATTTGGTTCTTTGAGTGGCGTCCAAAAAAACGAAGTGCTTGCTGAAAATTGAGGGGACCGTGACCCAAGAGCGAAATTATGAGTGGTTTGGGGCAAGTAGAACACCGGGGAGACCGGGATAGCCAGCGAGGGAACCAAAAGTGTGTGCAACTTTATTCAGTTCCGGACGAGGGTCCACAGTTTATTTAAGCAAATAGAATACCAGGGACCACGGACCAGGGAGCATGGTGCAGGGGGCGAGGGGTCATGGGAATGGCATCAGGTGCCGGAGGGTACCAACCGGAGGTGTAGTTGGAGGTGGGGTCCGGATGGATGGTGGGCCAGGGGGTTGGGTGATGGGTGATGGGGGGACAGTAGGTGGGGCGTGGCCGCCAGACGTGGCAAAGTAATTAGCGGCCGTCGCGCCACAGACAGAAACTATAAATCAACTTTTTTTTACCCCCTTTAAAGTTTTATTGTTGTCTTGGGTCTTTTTTCTTCGTCTCCAGTTTCCTTGTGTGTGTGTGTCCGTATCCGTTTCCGTCTCTCCGTCTTGCTGTCTCCTTGTCGGTGTCTGCTGTGTGGGCGTGTCCAGAGATAAGCGTAGCACGGAGCTGCTCCTTGCATTGGACTTTGGAATGTTTATCGAACAAACAATGTCATCATAAATACGCGTTCAAAGTAGCACCAGCCCACATTCGGCGGCGGCAGCGGCGCAGAACGGGGTGCGATAGTCAGGAATAGTCAGGGATAGCCAGGAGATGAGGCAGGGCCTAGCAAAAGCCATTTCCTGTTGCACCACTAACTCTTAATTTATCCATCCATCTGTCTTCCCGTAACCCGAGCAGCTCCCAGACCTGCGAGTGCGCCATTGGAACGGGCAGCAACGGCAGCTCGGCCTCGGCCGGCCTGGGCGGGGCCAGTGGTGGCGCCTACTCGACGACCGTGAACCCGACACGCAATAATGGCGGCACCACCCCGACGACCCCGGCGGGCGGAAACGGAAACAATGGCAGCGCCTCTGCCTCCGCATCGGCCTCCACGGGCAACGGAAGCTCCGCGGCCTGCATCTGTCCCGGCGGCCTCGGCATCGGCACGCTCTCCAGCTCTGGCTCTAGTTCCGGCTCCGGCGCGGGCACCGGCAACGGCGGCGGTACCCTGGCCAGCATCGTCGGTGGTGGCAGCCTCATGTCCACCGGGCCCACCACCACCACCACCGTCCTCCTGGGGGCGAAGACCACGGCCTCGGGCATCGGCAGCGGTGCGACCCTCAACGACGACGGAACCCTGAGCAACGCCGAGACCCTGCTCTCCTCGAACGCCCGTTTCCAGGCTATCTCGGCCATTGCCGTCGCCCAGGACGGCGTCATCAATGTGGCAGATCAAGGTGAGTGTCTGCTGAATGATAATTTTAGAACTTATAAACTACATATCTAAGTTTAAAATAGTCAATTGTATGCATACTTGGTGTGTACCTTCGAATCAGGCTATCGAATCAATTCGGTGGAATTCGGTATTCGGTTTGCTCGCTGTGTTCGATTAGTTCGAATCAGCGTTTCGGCTTTCTCGTTACATCGACGCACTCGCCCAACTCGTCAGATCTGAAACTGCAAAAGATTCGGCGAGCCCATCTTGAAGGCAGGGTTCGTAATGATCGATAGGCTTCTGATATCTAAACATCTCCCTGAAGTCTAGCATATTTTCGCTTTCGGTATCAACTGAATCCTACTCCAATGGATAATCTTATAAAATTGCACTTCACATGTATGTACAGAGATATGCACATACATATGTGATAGCATATTCCTTGTATACAAGGAAACATATGTATATGCCCCATTTACATATATGCCAGTTACTATGTACATATGTATGTTCTTGGGACCTTTGCCGTTCAGGACTGTCATCAGATATATAAAAATTAGTCATCCTCCCACGCTGTGTGCTTCTGTGGGCAGAAGCAAATTGTCCCCCAACCACTGACACATTCGCATGGAAAATGGAACATTTCCTTTGGCAAATTTTACACTTCTGCTTTTGCTCCTTATTCCCCATTGTTCTTTTTATGTGCGAGTGTGTGTGTGTGCATGCGAGTGTTTACAAGCGGTAAAGAGGGAGCGAAAATAAGATGTGGGGGGAAGAACAGAAAAATGTTAACTGCTGGCACAGAAAATATGAAGCTGTAATCGAATTTCGAAATACATATTGAAAAACAAGAAAAAAACAGGGAAGAACATTGAGCAAATTATATGTTCAATAAAAATGACGATGACAAGCCCAACAATAAGGCAATAGCAACAGAAAATACCAAAACAGAACCTTAACAAGAATTACAACAACAGCCTGGGGAACACCAGAAACAACAGCATCGAATAGAGCAAAAAAAAAGAAAAAAAGATGAACAACAGGTTCTATAATTAGCTTTCCAACTAAATTTAAAAAAAGCCTCATCAACAATGTTTTACGCATAGCCCACATCGACCTATTTAAAACCCTGAGCCACACCGTGTGTATACAGTGAACTCAACAACAACTCAAGCCAAAACAAACACTCTACAACAGACTCAACAATACACTCAGCGACAATCAGATGAACGAACGAATTCTTCAGAAATAACTCAACAACTACAACAACAGCAGCGAGAAGAAGGGAACAAGTGGCGCCAGGAACATCGCTGAACAATGAAAAAGCATCGCAGGAACAAGCAATTGCTGTTGTAATTGGCCATTATGTCGCTTGAATGTCGATGAATGGGGTGGGGTGGTGTGGGGTGTGGGTATGTACCCCAGGAAGAAAAGGAAACCCAGCGAGGGTCGGAATCGGAGGTGGGGATGGGACTGTAATCGAAGGTACTGGGGGAGTTGGAGAGTTCTGAAAAGGAAAAAAGCGAAACCAATTTCCGTTACAATTCGAACGAGGACAAATTAGGACCCACACACATACACACACATACACACACAGGTAGCACCCGCTCTTCAGCGGCAGAAAGAGAAGAGAAAAAACACACAAAACAAAATGGCTGCCAATAAATAAGTGAAGGAAAGAGCGAGGCAGAGCGGAAGAGAGAGAGAGAGAGAAGAAGCCAAATGTGAAAGCGTAAGCGAAAGCTCAAAAAACATCGAAGGTATAAATTTGAGTGCATTAGCAAAGCGTAATTTGATAAGACCAAAAACGTAATTAATAAATTTCCACAATGGGAGAGGGTGGATGGATATGGATGGATGGATGGATGGTCGGATGGTTGGATGGTCGGATGGTCGGATGGTTAGATACACTGAACTGAATTGGAGGACTGCTCTCGCACTCCAGCGCTAACGATGGGTCGCACAGACTTCCGGATGGACAAAGGGTGGTCCGACCATTCACTGGCGGCGGATGCCAGGCAACGCAAATTAATGACGAGCCAGACATTGGGGTTGGGGTTGGGGCTGGAGCAGGAGCTGAGGCTCCCAGTGGCCGTGGCCATGGCCATGGCAGTGGCAGTGGCAGGAGATGAAGCCGTGGAAAGCAAATCAATGGCCATAATTAATCAAGTTTTAGTCGTCGACATTACTGTGCGGGTGGGATGGGGTGGGGTGGGGAGCTTGGGAACACGTGTGAGTGATTGCTGCCCACTGTCTCTACCACTGGTTCCCCCCACACCCTCTCTCACGCGCTCTTGCTGCAAAAGTGTGAAAAGCGAAAAAGTGAAAATCAATCTTATTACCTACGCGGAATCGAATTGGCCAACTTTACCATCCACCCCGAAACTTCAGGCCCAACTTCAGACCCAGACCCATATCCCATATCCCAACCCCAGCCGTGAGCCACTCCTCCCCCACCCAGCAATACATTAATCAACAGTCTGCTGATGTCTTCTATGCGAGTGTGTGTGTTTTTGTGTGTGTGGGTGTGTGAATGGGTATATGTGTGTGTGTATATATGCACCCCGCGTGTTCGCTTGGAGGTTTAGCTTGGAGTTTATGATGCTTCCATTGACGCCTTGCCACTGGACCCTCCACGCAAATAAGCTTCATTAAAAGCTCACAGCTTAAGTGAGTTCGTTCTCTTCAGCCCTCCCCCACCTACCCCCAAGGGTACGTGTGACGGTGCGCCAGTGTGTGTGTGGGTAGCATTAATTGGGGTGCCAAGAATAGCAAGAGCGAATGTATTTAAATATATTTATTTAAAAAAAAAAACAGACTGATGGATACACAGAAAGTAAACCCATTAACATATCGGTTTCAATAAGTCAATGCGATTATTTTTACCATTGGAGTTACCTCAGTGGAGACTCACCCGTCCAACTTACTCTTACTTCCACTGCAATCCGTCAATCTTTATTCATTTTTGCCACGATTTGGACATATGTCAGGCTATCCATGGGTACTGTTTAAAGTCTAGAGTGGGAGTGGTAGTGGGAGTGTCTTCGAAGTACATAAGTTCGCAAAAATAAGTAAAACGCAGCAGCACACATTCAGAGAGAGAATGGCAGGGTGGGTGGGGGTAAGGGGAAACCCTTTGCGCTGGGCACAAACAAGTTGTTCAGTTTATGGGGCCATTACATCACATTACAGCACAGCACAGCACAGCACCCACCACACTCAGAGTGGTGGGGTCAGGACAAGTGGTTCTGGTGGTTCAACCTCCAGCGGAGTGTCACACATTTATTGCATTGAAATTCGCTCAATCGTTGGCCTGGCGCCCTGCCAAATACCCATAGACGCAGCTCCAGCCACAGTCACAGCCCCCACACCACCCGAACCGAACCGAACCGACTAAACCAGACCACACCCAACAACAGTCCCAATTACAGTCCGGTTGAGTCCTCCCACGAATACCCGAAACCCAAACGCTTCTCTAAAATGAGACCGTAATGGCTTACGCTCCAACTGCGCCTGGAGCAGGAGCAGGAGCCGGAGCCAAAGCAGCAGCAGCAGCACCAGGAGGACGTCGGGGATGTGTCTCCGATGGAAATGGAGATGGAGATGTTGGTGGTGTGGTATGGTGCGGTTCGGCGTGCGCTGCGTCCGGGTAAATGAACTGTAACGCAATCAAATCAACACTGCCAGACCGCAGTCCCAGTCCCGGTCCCAGTCTCCGTCCGCATCCACATGCCAAAATATAGCAACAACAGCAATAGCAACAGCAACCGGAATAACCCCACAATGTATTTAATATTTTTATTGTGATGTGTGTGCAGGGGAGCAAAAGTTCCACGACTGTTGGGGCAAACAACAAACACACAAAAAAGAACACATAATTCGTAATCAGCGGGGAATTGTTTCATACGATAATTGTGCGAAATTGATGGCTTTCCATGGCCTAGTACCTAGGCCATTGCCAATAGCGACGTTGGATTGATTCTGTGGCGGGGAGGGGAGGCAAACCCGTTGGGAAAAGTAATAGCCAGTCATGGCAATCTCTCACTGGATATATTTCTGAATAATCGAATGAGTTTTATGACTCGTTAAGGGAGATATTTTCGATGCTTTAAATTACACCTTTTCAAATTATTTGAAAACTATAATGGGACTCTCTTTAAATTGCAATCGCTAGTTTAAGAGCGAACCATATCCATGGCATACTCCTTCGATCCTGCATTGATCGGTGGTCCAGATGCTGCGGATTATAATGAGATATATGTACACAGATTCATGTTGTCAGAGCAGTAATGATTTTTCGTTAATGTCCTCTAGCAGTGCCACTCCCCCCTCAACACTCCCATTTCCCACTTATACAAAACGCTGTCATCGTCTTTATTGTTGCCTGTTTGGAATGCAAATCCGGCAGGCACTGAAGGCGTGGCGAGGGAAGGAGTAAATTTATGCAAATCCAAAGCGATTTCCAACACTAACTAAAATGGAGCGGGGCTTCAGAGTCAACAACAGTGGGCGGGAATGTGGGCGGCGCAAGTGCATTGGTCGCAGTCGATGTGCACAGGGAGCGGAGTAGATGAAGAACAAATTGCACAAAAATACTTAGGACAGAGAAACGACTCATAGAGCATACCTACGCCATTTTGTATTTGTGCACTTGCAGTGAATCAAAACTTGAAGCGTTTTATGAGCGAAGAGAAAGGAGGGGAAATCGGGAAATGTGAGTTGAGAGAGAGGATGGAGGAGCAGAACTGTGGCTGTAAAAACAAACAGCTGCCAGAATCTGGCGTTTAGCTTAAGCAAATGATCAACAATCCCAAGGAGTACAGAGTGAGAGAGGGGCCAGAGCCAGACGAAGGGAAGTGCGAATAAATTTGATGACCAGTTAAAAGGAATTGTCTAAGACCATCCCCGGATGCCCGGGAAACAGCAACAGAACAGAAGCGGAAGCGGCATAATAGTTGGGGAACAACATTCCATTTCCCCCTCCCCGCTGTCCATCGATGGGTGGTAACTCTTTTATGGGCCAACGGAAGGTAATCAAAATGTTGCCAGCGAATGTTGATAGTGTTGGCAGCGGATTAAGAAGATGCGACAGAGTAAGGGATAAAAGAGCTGTAGGTGAGCTAAAGGAAGCCCCGCTAATTCCTCGAATATTTGGTAACTCCTACCCCGAGTGACATTTCCATATCTATATCCTGTAATAAGCAATAGTTATAGCATCGTTTAGTAATTGAAATTCCATCCATGACTGACATTCGTGTATATCTTTTTGACAATTGCAGGATCCTTGCATGTTTTGGCCTTGGAGCACTATCTGCCGTCGCACGACGAAAACGGAG
Source organism: Drosophila azteca (assembly GCA_005876895.1). NCBI lineage: Eukaryota > Metazoa > Arthropoda > Insecta > Diptera > Drosophilidae > Drosophila > Drosophila azteca. The sequence continues at coordinate 2,925,742 of VCKU01000014.1, read as the reverse complement.
AGTTTCACATTCCGTTTCCGCCGTCGAGCGAGATCTACGTATTCAATAGGTACGGCCAGCATGTGGCCACCAAGGACCTGACCTCGGGCAAGACGCGTTACAGCTTCCTGTACTCGAAGAACACGAGCTTTGGGCGGCTGTCGACGGTCACGGACGCGTCGGGCAACAAGATCCAGTTCCTGCGCGACTACAGCAATGTCGTGAGCTCCATTGAGAACACGCAGGACCACAAGTCGGAGATCCAGATCAACGGCATCGGCATCATGACCAAGCTGAGCGAGAAGGGGCGCCAGGAGATCGAGCTGGACTACGACAGCAACACGGGTCTGCTCAATTCGCGCTCCTCCGGCGGCGAGACGTACATCTACCAGTACGACGAGTTCGGACGCGTCACAGGCATGATCCTGCCCAGCGGCGAGATCGTGCGCATCACCTCCCAGCTGGCGGACAACAAGGGACTCACCATCTACGTGCACGCCTCCGTGGAGTCGCTCTTCTCCCGCGAGCGCATCGTCGGCTTGGATGCCAACGAACTGCTCGTCCTCGGCGGCGTCCGATCGACCTTTTTGAAGCGCGGCCTGGCCCACGCCGACGCAGAGCTGAAGGCCAACAACACCCTGGTGATCCATGGGGCCAACGGAGTGGTGGTCGAGGCCTCTGCGGTCGCCCGGCACCCACTGCTTGAGGCGGCACTGCCCGTGGAGGCGGAGATGCTGGCCATGTGGTCGCACCAGAGCGTCACCATGGGCGACGGGCTCACCAACTCGATGTATTCGGTGTACAACCTGGTCGGCGATGTCCGCAATCCCCAGCAGACACTCAACCGCGAGATCTGGGTGAACCAGTCGCGCGTGATCGGAGTGGAGTTCGACCAGTTCACCAACCGCGAGACCTTCTACGACGGCCGCCGCACCCCCATCCTGATCGTGGCCTACGACCAGTCCGGACTGCCCAAGTCCTACTATCCCACCAACGGCTACCCGGTGAACATCACCTACGACCGCTTCAACCGCGTCGAGGGCTGGGCCTGGGGCCCCGCGGAGCTCAAGTACAGCTACGACCGGCACGGCCTGCTCTCAGAGATCACATCGCAGCAGGACGGCATCATCTCGTTCGTGTACAACGACTGGAACCTCGTCTCCGAGATCGGACTGGCCAGCCAGCGTAAGTTCGTGCTGCAGTACGACGACGCGGGCGGACTCCGGCACGTGGTCCTGCCCTCGGGCACCCGGCACAGCTTCAGCATGCAGACCTCGATCGGCTTCATCCGCTGCACGTACACGCCGCCGGGCAGCACCCGCGCCTACCTCCAGCACTACAGCCACGCCGGAGCCCTGCTTCAGACCATCCTGCCCGGGGACGGTGCCCGCATCGTCTACCGCTACAACGCGGCCGGCCAGCTCACGGAGGTGGTCCACGGGGACGGACGCAGCGAGTTCCAGTACAACGAGGCCAGCGGCATGCCCAGCACGGTGTCGCACGCTGAGCGGGAGCTGGAGTATCGCTGGGACTTCGAGTACGCCGCCGGCCTGCTCACCGAGGAGCGCATCGACTACGTGGCCAAGACGGGGCTGAGCAACGCCAAGTTCAGCTACGAGTACGACAGCCAGCTGCGGGTGGTGGCCCTGCAGGGTCGCATCGGGGGCCAGAGCCTGCCGACGCAGGCCTTTGCCTACGACCCGCGCACCGGACAGCCCAGCCTCATCGGTCAGTTCAAGTTCACGCGGCCCGCCCTCAACCAGACGCAGCTGCACGACGGCACGGCCTTCTTCACGCGGACAGTGGACGGACGCTTCCAGACACAGCGCATGGCCCTGGCCATACACCGGCTGGAGGTGTTCCGCATGGAGTTCTCGTACGGCGTGCACGGACGCATTTCGCAGACGCGCACCTACACCCGCAACATGGCCGTGAACAGCTACACGAATGTGAAGAACTACACGTGGGACTGTGACGGGCAGCTGGTGGGCGTGGAGGCGCAGGAGCCGTGGGGCTTCCGGTACGACGACAACGGCAACCTGCTCTCGCTCACCTACCGCGGCAACACGATTCCGATGGAGTACAACGCCCAGGACCGCATCGTGAAGTTCGGAGAGGGCCAGTACAAGTACGACGCCCGCGGCCTGGTGGCCCAGAACGCGCGCGAGGAGCGCTTCCACTACAACACGCAGGGCCTGCTGGTGCGCGCCTCGAAGCGGGGCCGCTTCGACGTCCGCTACTACTACGACCACCTGAAGCGGCTGACCACGCGCAAGGACAACTTCGGCAACGTGACCCAGTTCTTCTACACGAACCAGCAGCGGCCCTACGAGGTCTCGCAGATCTACTCGCCCCGCGACGGCAAGCTGATGTCGCTCACCTACGACGACGTGGGCCACCTGATATACGCGCAGGTGTACCGCCACAAGTACTACGTGGCCACGGACCAGAGCGGCACGCCCCTGATGCTGTTCAACCAGTACGGCGAGGGCATCCGCGAGATCATGCGCTCGCCCTTCGGCCACATCGTCTACGACTCGAACCCGTATCTGTATCTGCCGATCGACTTCTGCGGCGGCATCCTGGACCAGGTGACCACCCTGGTGCACATGGGCGATGGCCGGGTCTACGATCCGCTGATTGGCCAGTGGATGTCGCCGGACTGGCAGCGCGTGGCCGAGCGCATCATCACGCCCACGCGGCTCCACCTGTACCGGTTCAACGGCAACGACCCCATCAATGTGGGCCACGAGCGCCACTACCCGCAGGACTTTGCCAGCTGGATGCACACCCTTGGGTACAATGTGGGCAACCTGGTGCCGCAGCTGGCCCGCGACCTCTGGCAGCCGCCGGCCCTCTGGGGTCGTCCGCCCGCCAACCCCATAGCCCTGAACATGCGCCGCCCCTTCGACAATATACCCACAATGGCCGTGGAGAGCGGCTTCCTCGCCCACCTCAACGTGCGCCGGATGTCCGACTTTGAGCAGCTCTCGGCCCCGCCGCGGTCCGCCCTCAAGTGCGACGTAATGGACCCCTCGCCACGCATCATCGGCTCCGACACGGAACCGCCCTTCGGCAAGGGCATCGTCGTCTCCCGGACGGCGGACGGGCAGGCCATCGTGTCCAGCGTACCGGCGGCCAATGCGATCTACCGGGACGTGTACACGAGCGTGTTCAACCGCTCGAAGCTGCTGCCCTTCACCTTCGTGGTGCACAACGCCCAGCAGGACTCGTTCTTCTTCGTCAAGGAGGACGCGTGGCGGGCCAGCGAGGACCGGCAGCAGCTCAAGCGGCTGCAGGGGCAAGTGAACACCACCTTCCACGAGATCACGCGCGAGACTGCACCGGCCGGAACGGCTGGCTCCAGTGGCTCCAGCGGCTCCTCATCGTCGGCGGTCTCCGCTGCCGGCTCCTCGGGCGGCAACTATCTCGACGTGAAGATCCACGGAGCGCACGCCATCATCAACTTGCGGTACGGCACCACCGTCGCCAAGGAGCAGCAGCGCCTGATGCACCACGCCAAGCTCACGGCCGTTCGCAAGGCCTGGCACCGCGAGAAGGAGGCCTTGCGCAGCGGTCTGACCACCGCCCTAGAGTGGACCCAGCAGGAGAGCGACGAGATCCTCAAACAGAGCTATGCCAACAACTACGAGGGTGAGTACATCCACGACGTGGCCCTCTACCCGGAGCTCGCCGAGGATCCGTACAACATCAAGTTCGTGAAGAAAAAGGGCGCCACCGGCGGCGCCGCCGGAGTGCCCAATGCCCGGCGCAGACGCCGGCGCTCCCCGGACCGCGACATCGACGAGGATGCGACGGCCGAGGAGGCCGTTGCCTGTTAGCTCTTGGACGATGTCCCGATCTCGGAGATGCGATTGCGAGCATCCACCCAGCAGCTCTACTAAGAAGAAAGATGGCGACGGCACAGACACAAACACAACAACAAACACAAACACAGACGCAGGAAGCATAATTATTTATATTTATATTTATCTATAGGACTATATATATGTTATCGAACAGTTTTTTGATGTCAAGGAACATATATACATATATATATATATATATATATACGGACTTTTTTTTATCGTTAGAAACTAGTGAAGTGCGACAGAAAATGCATATAAGTAGGGACTCGGATCCCGTGCAGACGTCTGCTCATGGCAGACGCATACATAATCCGAAGTAGAGGTATACCCGTACTCGTCTATGTGTGTGTGTGTCATCGGCTATAGCTAAACAGATAAAGATAATGATACAGATACAGATACACCGATATCGATATCTAGATATGTATATCGATGTCAATACAGTTATAGATACTACCTAGATACTTATAGATATACATACATACATACATATGTATGTATGTGCTACATATATAGCATAGTGTAGTAGAAGTCATATAAAAAAAGAGCCCAGAACAAGAACCTACATTACACACACACATACATAACCATATACATATGTACATGCATACTCAGAAACAATAAGGCGTGGCAAGGGGCGTCAGATGGTTGGGTAATAGTAAAAGATTAAAAGAATAAGAGATTAGAAGAGTAAAAGAGTAGATGGGATACAGGGGAATGCAGTAGGCAAGGAGGGAATCTTTTTTTCGTGGTACTCGAGCTTTTTGAGACTGGCATAGTTATAAACGAATCACAAAGCACGCGGACACGAACACACAGACACACAGACACACGGACACACAGACTGGGCCTAGAAGGATATATGTACATACATACATAAGTGTGTACATAGCCAGCACCATCAGCCATGGCAAATGTATATAGAAAATAGATGGCAATGGGAACGGATATGGGATATGATATATCGAAGCAGAATTCTGGCCCCACGTCTACACACACACACACACTGCACACACACATAAACGACTACATTTGGCAAGATCACAATTGAGGGCCTATTGTGGGAGATTTTTGCTTAGCGAAAGCTTTCTCTCATTTGCTTTGCACAGTGTCTCAGCTTCACAACAAAAAGAAAAACCATTCGAAAGGAAATGCAACAAAAAATATGAATTATTAAAAAAGGAACAACAAAATTTAGCTTATAGGCAAAGGAAAATATCTTTTTTTTTTCATCATACTTAAAGATAGATATAAACACACAAGAACATATATCTATATACGTACACATATGTATGGTATATAGTATATGTACATATATATATAGAAACGGATATGATATGTACGAATAGAAAACCTATAGTTGTAAATTCCTGATAGATAAGTTTAAGTTTTTGTCCTAACTAATTTATTCACTATTATTGCTCGCAGCCGCGGCAACGGAACATAGGAACATCCGCGATCCAAAAAAACCAACCACAACTCGTATAAGATCGAAATAAGTCTAATGATACACACATACAAACATACATGCACATATACATATATGCATGTGTATATGTATATGTATATTGCTATTATCGTACGGAATGTGAAATGTTATGTTATTATTTATAAGTTTGCTTTTTTGAACCCAGCTGAATGCGGCCCAAAATAAAACCCACACATGAAAAAGAATCGATCTAAATAAAGCTTGAAACAGTATTAAAAAAAAGAAACACAACACCAACACAATGAACCAAAATTATGCAGAACTTAATAGGCCGAATGCGGTACGGAAGTACGGAAAACTCCAATCGGGAAATCGGATCACTTCAGAAGATCAGTTTCCGTCCAAAATCAGCTACAGACTCAGATACAGATTCGGACTATGATCGAGACTCAGGGGAAAGAGGTAGCCGCCCCCCAATAGCATCTCTCTCTCTCTTACTTTCAGATATAAATTATTAGAAAATTCCCCCCCAAGAGACCCCCAAATATTTTTGCTTTTTGTTTCCATGAATTGGTGCTTATCGAATTTATTGCAAAAACTATATGAGAAAAGAATAGGTATATATATAGATGTAGCTATTAAAGAGCATGTGTATGAGTAAGTTGGTCGAATCCTTGCCTCCTAGACATTAGATGGAAGGGCACCTCACCTAGAAAGAGAATGGGAATGGGAGACATGCAGTGCCCAAAGTCCCCAAAGGAGAAACCAAACAGAAAAAAAATTGCTGAATTAAGTAGTTGCAAAGAAATTAAATCTTTTAAACAAAACAAAAAAAACACCCACTCAAAACCCAAAAAACACACACAAAACGAGGCCAAAACGATCGATCAATTTAGGGATGCGAGTGTCCTGCGCGCAGAGAGTGCATCTGTGGGATAGCGTTATATCAAAAAACAAAAAAAAAAAACACAAAAAAAAAACATAATAATAATAAAAAATAAAACATAATTAAAGAAACGAATTGCAGTTGCTGGAGTATCTGTGTATATACATTAAGGCTAATCAAGGTAAACTAGTGTTATATCGTATATGGCACCATGCATCGTAATCTAAATACATATATATGAGATATAAAGGATATGATATATATATATGCATATATAGTATATAACTGTGTGTGCATAAGTGTATGCAACTTATTTGTTTTTTTTTTTTTTTGGCTTCCTTTCTCCATCGTTGTTGCGCCTAACTAGATGTAAATTAAACGGATATGATATATATATATATATAGTATATATATTTATGATGATGCAGAGATGTAAGAGTATTGCGTAAGATATACACTATATACACAATACATATATATATACATATATACTTATGTATTTTAGATATATATGTGCGTATGGATGTATGTAGTTGGTGTGTGTGTGCATGTGAATGGGGATAGCACACCCCCTCTCCCCTGTCCCCTCTCACCACGTTTCTGATTTGTATTTCGTTTCCGTTTCGTTGATTGGCAAACCAAAACCATTTGAAAAAAGAGCAGGAGTCAGTTACCTATTAGAATTTGGCAAGCGTATAGGAAAAGCGAAAGAAAAGAGAAGAAATGAGAAAAGAAAACAAAAAATAAAACTTAAATTGCTTCAAAAGCAAACAAAAAAACGAAAAACCAATGGCACACTAAAATTAATATTATGGATTGCCGAAAAACTAAGAAGAGAGCGGCTAAAGCTTCGAGAATAGAGCAAAAAAAAACCCACAGATAAGAGAAGAGAAGAAAAGCGGACGGACGGAACAACAACAACAATATGCATGTGTAAATAACTGGAGAAAAGTATTTTAGTGTACGAGTATTTATGTTAGAGCTACACGAAAACAAAACTAAACTTAAACAGAGAGAGAACAGAAATACACCTAAACTAAACTTAAACTTAAACTAAAACTAAAACTAAAGCGAGGGTCGTTTCGGGTCGGTTCGGGTCGGGTCGGGTCGGGTCGAGTGGGTAGGAGCGGAGCGACGCGACGGCCAGAAGAGGAATACTTAGCAAATAAAGAAACAGGGAAACAATTGAGATAAATTAACATTTAAACGTTTTGCACCACACACAATGAACGCAAAAAAACTCACAGATACACACCCACACACCCACACGCACAGAAAGACAAACACTTACACAGACACATAGAAACACAAATACAGATACAGATACAGACAGAGGCAGACAGGACTCGCCAGCAAAGCAACAACAACAAAATTTAGCAACAACAAGAATTTATGAGATATAATAATTAAATAAACCCAATCCGAAGGCAGCGACAGTTGAAATATTTATAGCTATTATTAACGAAAACTGCAGAGAGAGAAGCAAGCGTAAAACAGAAACAGAACCGAAAGAATGGAAGAATGAAAGAGGGAACGGAAAGCCATTGCAGAATGCAAAAACCAAAAGATGAACAAATTATATTTATTAGAAAAAATAGCAAAGGAGCTGGAGGAGATGAAGAAACTTAAGAATCTGTAGTATATCGAACTATGTAACTCACAAATAGCAAATAAACCGAGGCAAGCCAAGCAAATACATACATACCTAGGGTATACTCAAACCCGTACACGTACCCGTAAACGTACACGTACACGTACACTCGTATTGTAGGGAGAATTCAGCTTAAAAGTACGATACCAAACACTGCCCCCTAACGTTTTTTTTTTGTCGTCTATGTAAGCTGCTTAGTGATGGACGAGGAGGAGGATGAGTCGCATTCGGTGAGGATTCGGTGCGAATACGACAGACAGACAGACAGACAGGCAGGCAGACAGTGTCCACACACCCAAAAATCCACCCAATTCCCCTAGGCATATGCATATATCTAACGATAAATGATAAATGATAAATGAACAATTATATATGGCATTATAGTACCACAGCAGAAAATAAACTAACGTAAAATAATAATTACGATAATTATTGCAATAATGATAATGATATACCGTATATGTAATGATTTCAACGCAAAACGAGAATATTTTAAGCGTATTATATACACATATATACATACATATACATATATATGCATACATATGTAAATATATGTATGTGTATATGGAAAAACAAAACAAACAAAAAAGAAGAGAAATGCAAACGCGAAATGCGATTTAAATAAACCAAAACCAACACACACCACACAACTTCTGAGGATATCAAGGGTCTAAGAATAAATAAAAACTAATGAATTAATTAAAAATAAATAAATAAATATGAAAACTAAATGTGAACCAATCGCCCGCCGAGTGTTTTATTTCCATATAGAGAGCCCAACGAATTTTTCAGATATTTACAACCGATCCATAAAACTGCTTCAGGGATAAGGCAGAATCCTTCGACTATGCTTTATAGATGTGGCACCTTAAGCACTGCAGATCGCGGAAGAACCGTTTATGGAGACTTAATTTCCCGCTTAAATACATAGTAATCATCCAAAGTTGCTGCCACGGTAGCTGCCACAGTATTTGGGGTTCGCTTTCGGATTCGAATTCGGGTCTGAGTCAGAGTCCGGGGCCAAAGATTTGCCCAGTCCACTACGAAAGTGACAGGCGGACAGTGGGGCAGGGGGACAGGGGGACAGGTAGTCAGGGGGCCATGGAGCAGCTGCACTAGATTTTAGTGAAATGTTACTACTTCTGGAGCTGGAGGTGGGTCTGGGACTGCCACTGCCACAGCTACAGCCACTGTCAGAGGCAGATCCTGAGCCAGTGCCAGTGCCAGTGCCAGTGCCAGTGCCCGTGCAGCTGCAGTTAAATATTCAAATTTATACAAAGCATCTTCAGGTGCTCGTTGAGCAGTTGTGTGTTGCCTGTTTACCAACTACAAACTATGTGTCAACAGCGGCTCAGGCCCGAGACAGATGAAGAAAGCATCTACTTCCTTCTCCTCCGAGCTTGAGGCTGCTGCATTATTTATCTTTAAGGGAGAAGCAAGGCCCATCCACAGCGGCAGCAGCAGCAGCAGCAGCAGGAGCACTAGTTCAATCCCCAGCCCCTGCCCCTGTTCTAGCACTCACCTCAGCCGGCGAGCAGGTCGAGGCTGCTTGGGATGCTCTCCATTTTCTGCATTTCAATTACAGACTACCATCATCATCATTCACGTTCACATTCACATTCACATCATCCTCATAGACAGCATCAGTATGCGCACTCGGTGCCGCTGTTTGAGTGCTCGGCTCCAGCCTAGACCCTACATCCAGTCAGAGCCAGAGCCAGTACGAATACGAGTACGAGTAGCAGTACCAGTACCAGTAGGGGTATTTTCCGATTCGAAATGTGAATGCGAGTGTTGTGGAAATTATAAGCGACCCTGGACATGGCTGGGTGTAGGCATATTCCAAATGGAATGCATGAATGTATAATTCCAAATGTATTTATACATTTCACTAATGAGGGATCTGGCGCCTTCTCACATCTCTATCTCTACCTCTGATGCTGGTACTGGTACTGGCACCCCTTCCTGTTCTTGTCTCTCTGCTGCCAGCAGAGTTTTTAAGCCCCGGACATGGCTAATGGCCACTGGAGTGAGAGTAGAAGCAGCAGCAGGATCGGCAGAAGTAGCAGCAGCACCAGCAGCAGGAGCAGCGGCAGGAGCGGGAGTGAGCCACGTAATCAGCTTACGTAAATGTGCGTGGCTGCGGTCAAATGTAGTTGAAGGATTTGCGCCAGCAGAAAAGAAAGAGCAGCAGAACGGATTTCCCAACTGTAATCCAGCGGCCATTTGGGGCGGATGGGGCAGTATTTCGCAATAGCCAATGCCCAAAAACAAGTCGAGAGGAGTCAACGTGGGCAGATTTATCCTTTCTTGGGCATTCCTCATAGGAATCGCCATGGACGCATCTCCAAAAGAGCAATATTACGAGCACTGGGGAGACATTTAAGTCGAGGCCTGCAAGATCTATCGGATGGCAAATAGTTCGACTGAAAAGAGGAGGCCTTGGAACTCGTTCGACTTTTGCCTGTTTGCTAGAGCCTGGATTTTATTCCCAACTTGTTCAGTATTCGGCTGGGTGTCGTAGAGAAAACATCTACTTGTGTTCGGAAAAAACAAAATTCCAAATTTTAATGTGTGAAAAATATAATTTTTGAAAAAAATATTTCGTTAAAAGTGAACAAAATTTTAAGTAAACAAAATGTTGTAAAAGTTAACACAGAATTAAGAGCGCGCAAATGTGAGAACAAATTCTGAATTCAATTTGAATACAAATTTATTATTCCTTAATGAATAATTAAATGCCTAATTGATCGTTTAAAATTTAACTAGTTCCAGACTAGCTTTAAATTAGTTTTTATTCGAACTGAATTCAGAACATTTCGTTTACTTCCAGCGCACTCAACAGACTCGTATTCAAATATTCAGAATGTCCATACTCAGAAATTCCAAATTGTAATTAAGTGAAGGTTTATAATTTTTGAAAAATGATTTCGTCAGAAGTGAACCAAATTTAAAGTCTAAACACAGACTGGTGCATATGTATATCCAAGACAGGATTTATTTCACTACACTTTGCTTACGTGTAAGTGTGTTGATATACCGATTCGAAACTCCACGGAGAAGCAACTGAAATTCATTCCGATCCCGATTCCAGGCAGCGGGCGCACTTGATCAATCGGCTTACATTGGACATCATCAACAGATTCACAGCGTGTTAGCCAAATACTTTAAAAAACTTTCAAACACCTCCCAATAACCTCAAAATACAACCCAATAACCTCAAAATACACCCCAATAACCTCTAAATACTTCCAAATGGTGGACAAATGTTCGGATTGGCGACTGTCATTGTGGACGAACAAGAAACAACAAACAACAAACAACAAATGGACATGGATACGTTCTGCAAGCTATTTCCTTGCAGCTGCCTTCAAACCAAATTAAAGGACAATCACTCATCGTTGGGCTCATATTTTTAATCCGGCGGTGAGTAGCATTACCGTGCCCCATCAATGCGTTCCATCTCACCAGTATTTTGTTTCCTGCTCGACAGCCCCTGCCCGCCAACAGTGTTCAGTGTGGTACCCGTGGACAGAACGAGTGGATTGCACAACAGATACACAGTTAAACAACACATAATCACATAATGGCTGATGGGTATCATATATTTGTTTAATAAATGTTTGGAACTAAAAACGGTTTTTGTTATTTCTGGTTCGTCTTGCGGCAGGATGCACCTTGACCTGGAGGAAGTCTCTTCGGCTGTGCCTCCTCCAGCACCAACATCAACGCCAATGCAACTCCAACTGCAGCTGCACACAGCTCTCTTCAAGGACCAGCCTGTGTATGCGTGTGTGTGGGAGCACCTGTAAAAAGAATCAATTGTGTGTGTGACCAAATTAAGTTCCCGGACTCGCCAGCCAGAAGCGGTCTGGGCGCAGGCTCCTCCCATTGTCAAGTAGACGCAAAATGGGAATACATTTGAATAGAGTGGCGAGGCGGAGGCGCAAGTGGCAGGCTCCAGCCAGAGGAAACAGGGCACATCACTCTGGTTAAGAGGCCAGGCGAAACTATTGGCCCGTTCGGGCTCACCCGAAATTTCTGATTAATTTTGAAAATGCAAACAAAAATGCAATAAATAATTAGGCATACAATTTTGTTTGATTTCTAAATATACATACATACAGAGGTATAAGGCTGGGTATGTGTGTATGCACATATGTATGTACTCGTTGGTGTATGGAACAGTTTTTCTTTTTAGCAGTTTTGTTGCTCAAAAACGATTCCGGCTCATTCCTGGCACCAAGATATAAGTAATCCACGGAATGGCAAAAATATGCTGCCCTAGAAGCTGCTGGATGTGGGCTGTGGGCTGTGGGTGTGTTCGCATTTGGACCCCAGGGCCAGGCGTGTGCATGTGACAAAAGCAGCTGCCTTTTGTTTGGCCATGGCAACCCTGACTCGTGTGTGTCTATGGCTTTCTGCTTTCTGCTCTTTGCTCTGTGCTCTGTGCTCTATGCTGTGTGCTGTGTGAGAGGCTGAGGCATTCAAATAATTAAACTCATCAGGCAACCGTCTCCTGTACACCACCTCCTGCTCCGCTTGGTCTAATCTTCTTTGTCTTCCTTTTATTACAGCGCCGAGTCCTGGGTCGAGTCCTGGGCCCCCCTTCCCCGACCACACAGCAGCCCAGGCACACACGAAGCACGCATAATCCTTGATCTTTTGTTAGTTGTTTGCTCAACTTCTGCTCTCTGTCTCTGACTTGTTCCCTCGCCCTCGTCCCCGCCCCCGCCCCCACCCGCATCCCTCTGCCTCTAAATTATTAATTAAAGTATTTAACAAATATGCAAAAGTTTGCCATGAGTCACCGCACCTAATCCTGGTCACGCCCCCACCTTGGAGGCATAGCCAGGCGGGGCGGGGCGAAGCGAAGCGTGGCGAGTCGAGTTTATTCTTCCGAGTTAATAATGTGGCCAGCACACACACACACACACACACACACACACACAGGGAGACGGAGACAATGAATGTGTGTTGACAGTACATCTTTTTGATGTTCGGCTCCGTTTCCGCATCAAAGGCCACTCACAAAATTGTTCACATTTTAATGCTCCAGACTCCGCCGGGACCCATCCTCAGACCCACCTCAGATTCCATAGCCGTTGCCGCTCTTAGTCTTAGGAATGAAAGCCTTTGGTATCGCAGACAGTGGTTTCAAAGATCAGCTCTGTCTACGGAGCACACTACTGCTCAAAATTAAGCATATATGTACATATATATATACATATGTATGTCGTAAATGACTTGTCTTGTTTCCCACCTCAGGCCGCTTATTGGGTTTCTTTAGGGAGTAGTGTGTATTACAACTAATCTTGATTTGGGACAAGACTTTTGTTTATTCTCAGAATTAATTAAAGTTCTGACAATACGAAGATTACATTGTCCATCACGAGGTACAGCTTTGGCGAGGACTGAAAGGCATATTGGGGACTCACGTTAAAGGGGCTGCGGTTCACCTTCGTAGAAGCTCAGATCGGTGATGATTTTCAGTTTTCGAAGTCCGGCAACATTGCTCAGCCGCAGGTATGTCCTTGGCTCGAAAGCCTGGTTTGCCCCTTCTGCAGATGCAGGTCGAGTAGGAGGGTGCACCCAGGAGCTGCTTGCTCTTACTGGGCCCGTGCCTGCAGTCCGTCGGGCTTCTGACCTGCCTGCGCTGTCCATGGCTACTCAGGTGCAAGACTTCCGTTCTCCAAGACTCCAGTCGACAGGTGTGGTGCCGCTCGAGTAAATTCGCTGCAACTGCAACTGCTCTCAATCTCGCATGGCCACTCATCTCTCCTTCTTTGATTTCCTTCTGGACAATGATACAATAATTGCATAAGAAATAAGTTTAAAGAACCAAAAAAAGCCAATGACATTGTATATCAACGTTTTTATCCGTGAAAATGTATAGTAAAGCATTATCATCGGATATTGTGTGTACGTAGATGTGTTTAAGAACGTCTTAAAGATGAAGATGTGCCAGTTGTAGAGCGAGTGACAGTGAGTGAGTGATCCCCTTGCAATGATATCCAAAGCCTCGACCCCCAAGATCGCCTTTCTGCACTATGCACTTTGTAGGGGATGAGATTCGCTGCTGCTGCCACTTATACTTAGCAACTGGGGAAAACTGATTGACGCCGCTCTCCTGTATGTACCATTGTGCCCATTGTCTGGATAGATAGATAACCCTGATAAGTGTTCCCCAGATTCGCAGATTCGCCGTTTTGTAGTTTCGCGGTTGCCTTTCCAGTCCAAGTCCCTTTGCCGCTGTGCCGCTGGGCCGTCATCCGATTGCGCTGGCTGCTATTCAGGGAGGAAACTTTCTAGTGATGTGATTATCCTGTGCTGCATCGAAATGCGGTCGGCTCCGCGTCCCGTTCAGGTTGCATGGAGCCCGGATTGGGAGTGGGGATGGGGATGGAAATGGAAGTTCGAACGAGAGTTGGCCGAGTCCTGCAAAATGAGGCAAAACAAATGCGATGAGCAGAACGGAGGGGAACGAAACGGAACGGAGCAGAGAGCATTCGCCCGGAGCCTCAGTCAAGTGGAGAATTACTGAAATTAATTTTGAAACATGTTAGAAACTTTAATGAGATTTGCGGGGGCCTCCCTGCTCTCTCTTCACTTCACTCCACTCCACTCCATTCCACCCAGCACCCTGCTCTCCAGTCTGCAGTCTGCAGATGTATGTATGTATGTATGTATGTGAGAATATCCCTCGCCATCCGAATGTGCGTGTATCCTGTGGCTTTAGTGGGTTAAGCGGCTTATGTTGTTGCTAAGTGGCAAAAGAGCAAACCACCGAATGGTAAAAAGCATAATTAGTTGCATGCAATATCATGGCTACTGACACACACACACACACACACACACACACACACACGTCGCCAGGCATGGCCCATCCCAGAACTCCGTTGGGACTTTCCCGGAAACCCATTACGGTTGCCCCTGACAAAACTGAAATCAACTGAAAGCTGAAAATTGTTTTACGAATATGCTATATGCTGCTCCGGACTGGCTGTCTCCCCCTCAAGCCTTGCACGAGGATACCCTTTCTTGGTGTACACACACATACGTACATATCTGCATATGTATATGTGATGAATACTATTGATCATAACTTACTGTTCATATTCGACGTTTCTATCGAGCTCTGCGAGTTCCCGCTCTTGCGGAGGGTATTACGATTGATTGATGATTCTTTCGTTGGTATGGCTACAATCTTTCTGGTTTAATTGAATCAATCAATCTCATCATTCTTCAGAAGATGCGTATGTATGTATATATGATCATATCGTATGAAAATATACTACAAAACTGTACTGCAACTAGAGCTTCGCTCTTTATAGAAGATGAAGACTTTATTCTGACTTTAAGTCTTAACCTATTTCAAGAGGTGATCCATGGTCCACCTGTCCTCTCCCGCTCTCAAGGTACTCCTGGTGCGGCGATGTCCCATCTAAGTGATTAACTAAAGGGAATATATGTATGTACTCGTGTGCTCGTGCACATATCTATCTATCGATACAGACCCAGACCCCACATCAACCACTCGCTTCGAAATGCTCCTAGGGGGTGAAGAGGGCAGGGCAGGGGAGGGGAGACCGAGACCGACCACTAGAGTGGAGCAAAGTAAAGTAAAAAGCAAACTGAACGAAGAAAATTGAATTTGTAAAAGGGTGAAGACAGGACGCCTCGGACCAGGGAAGACTGGCCACTGCGGCACAACCAATTGCAAAGAGTGCAACAGAGAGCGAGAGGGTGCAGGGAAGAGCAAAGCGAAAGAGAAAGAGAAAGGAAAAGAGAAGGGTAGCAAGTGAATTAGTGGGAAAAACTAAAACTGAAACTAAAAACTCAGCAAGATTAATAGGAACACGTAAAATGTAATTATTTTCCTGTACTTGTGCTATTTGTGCCCAGGCACTCGGGCACTCTGTGCTCCTACATACAAACACACATACATATACATGAGGCACATACACACCTACACCTACACATAAGAGACTCTCGGATGAAAAGAGTCCTCGGTGTACATACATATATGTGTATGTGTGTGTGGGAAAAGCTTCACGCGCCTGGCATGACAACTTTGAGCATTTTTAGCCTTAAACAAGGACTACACATAGGGACCCTTGCTCCTGGCGCTGCCTGTCCGTGTGTCTGTGTGTGCCTCTGTGTGTGTGTGTGTGTGTGTGTCCCTCTCGTCTACTTTTCCCCCTGTCTATGTGTGGGTGTAAACTGTTTTGCCCCAAGTAGTTTTCTTGTGTAATTATAATTGCATAATTTATTTATAATATGATTTTCATGCTGTTTTCCCTCGCACACAGAGATCCCTGATGGAGCTGGTAGCAGCAAGGAGCGCTGCGGCAGGGAGGGTGCATTACAAAGGGGGGTGGGTATGCAGGGGAACGGGGATGGATCTGGATGATGGGAGTCCGCACGGCACAGTTTATGTTTCACCGAATGCATTGGCAAGTACTGTCCAAGGCGGGGACAGCCCCTGCTCTCTCCACTTAAACCACCCCCCCTCACCATTTACCCCCTCTAACCACACTTCCCTGTGGGCCAGCCATGAACTGCCTAAAGGACCTGCACACCGAGACCCACACAGTCGAAGGCAAGTCAAGCAGCCAAACTGCACTTTGGGCCAAAGTGAAATGTTACCAAACTTCCACACAGAAACATGGGTAGAACTAGCGAGTGAATGAGACGGAAGAAGGCATATAGAAAGAGACAGAGATAGCGACACAGTAGGATATAGGTAGTGCTAGTGGTAGTGGTCCTGAGAGTACGGGCACTGGCACGGGCACGGGGTGTACGTGCCAGCGCTCCAAGTTCATTATGTCTGGGCATATAAATTTCACTTGGCCACAAACCGAAATCGGAGTCAAACGGCTCCGGAGGCATTTAGGTGTATAATATGTCACGTGGACACAGATACAGATACACACACAAACGCACACGCACACACAAAGGATGCTTGATGAAATGTGTGAGGCGATGGATATAACCAGAAGTATGAAAAGGAAATAATATTTCGGTTCTCTGGCATTTTCGGTTGCCAGCGACTTTAATGAAGGTTGCACAGAATTAGATTGGATCTCAGGGGAATGCCATTGAAATAATTAGAGGAGTACATAGAGAGAGAGAAAAAGAAAGGAACTCTCCATTTTGGAAAGGTATTCGCTTTCAGTAGCCCATTTAAAACCCATTTCCTAGGGCACACAATTGTGATGTCATCGCACACTCATCATTTCAATGAAACCCTAATTGAACAGTCATCGGTTTTTGATAAACGTTCACATGTTTGAACGATTTATCCCCACCTGTCGCTCCCAGCATGATGGCGGAATGCTGCTCAATAACGACGGATGACTGATTTAGTGGAGTTCGAAATAATAGGCCTTAATTTTGGGTTAAAATTCCTGATTGCCACATATTGGGCAGAGAAATGATTGCATGCTTTGCACTGGACTAACTGGAGTGACCCACAAAGAGATAAAATTGTTCAAATTTACTGTCAGTAGATCGCCATATCGTCTTCCGCCTATGAAGCTTCCCCTGGCAAAAGTTATTTGGGGTTACATACGGGAATTAATCAACTCGAGGCTTCTCCCACAGTACTTACCAACACTGGCCACGTATTAACAACACAGATAATCATTAAAATACATAGGCAAACTTATTTGTCGGGTTCGTGGAGTTTTGGGGGGTCACGAGCACAGGAGCAGCCAAGGACCAAGGAGCCAGGTAGACAGGGAGACAGGGAGCGTGACAATCCATGCAAATGCACTAAGGAGTGGAAAAGATATGGCCTTAGGGGTGGTAACAGGTGGGGAGAGGTGGGGCAGGAGCGCGAGGACATGGCCTTAAGGGTGGTAACAGGTAATCGTAATTGAAACAAAAGTTGTAGCCAAAGAAACTGTGGCATACGTTGCGGCGCCTTAAAAACCCATTTCCAACAGTTGACACGTGCCGCATCGTGCCGCGGCCGCGACCGCGCCCCATGCCCCACAGTCTCAACTACAGCACATCCGGCCATCCCTCTATCCCCGCCCCGCCCCGCCCCGCCCCGCGTTCTGTGGCAGTGGCAGTGATCTGGAGATGCCCCCGTATGAAAATCACGCGACCGCATGCGAAGTAAACAACGTGAAATGAAAGTCATGCGTCGCATTTTAAAATACGCCGTTGTACCCGGGACATGTGCACCTTGTACATGTCCTCCCTGCCAGCCAACACACCTCCACAACTCCATCTCCATCTCCCCAGTAACAGCTACACAGAGACAAAGCTCCAGGTCCTCCATCCCATCCCTCAGTAGCCCACGCAGGGGACCCTGTTTTTGGGACAGAGATGCGCATAATTTAAAAGACAAATTTACGTCGATGGCGACTGCGGATAGGGACTGGATACAGGTACTCGCGGAGAGGAGTGCGAATAGGAATGGGGTGGTGAGTGAACGGGGGTTCATGAGGGGAGTGGAGGGCAGTTCCGACACCAACTCCCGCTCCAGAATGCTGCATTTGTAAATGCGTCTCATTAATTTTATTGTATTTTACGCAGCGGTAGCCCTACCCCCACCCACACCCACACCCACACCCACCCGACTAAAGTCAAAGCAGCGCGCCACTTGCCCCTTGCTGCTTGCCGCTTGCCACCTGCCCCTTGCCACACTGCATTAGCATTCGTCACGTCGCATGTTTGGCCGCTGTCGTGCAGCGAAACGGAAATGGCTCCAAAATACAAAGCAATTTAATAAATGCCGGAATCACGTGAAGGTGTTAAACAAAACATTTCAAGCCCCAAAGAAGTGGAGGAAGAAGAAGTTTAATTGAAATGTCCTCCAACCCCATACGCACTTTGGGAGAGCAACAGGTGCGGGTGAAGGGGTGAACGGGTGAAAAGGCACATTCCCTCCACACAACAGAAACAGCAACAGCAACACATGGACAAGTGTTCCACTCAATCAAAAGAACCGAACGAACCATAACAGCCTTTGGTTACCCTGTTGCCCTACGCAACTCTACAAAAGATAAAAGCAAGGAGTTCATCTTAAGTTTAAAAAATACACATATAAATATATAACCGATTAAAATCGATAATTTTTGAAGGGAGAAACTGTTCTGCGATCGCTACAGCCAGAATCTAAATGGTCTTCCAATCTGAAGTTCATGTCTTGTCCGTGCAGCTCCAGTTGGAGAGAGAGAGAGAGAATGAGCTGTGTTTTCCAATAGGTGTTTTCCATCCTTTTGCTCCTCTTGTCTGCCACTGTGAAAATCGTCGGTTAGATCGAAAATCGGGGATGCTTTGTTTATTCTTTGCCTCTGTATTGTGCTGACCTGTAAATTGGCATTTCATGCTGTGTCTCCACCTCCATTTTGTGGCTCCCGCTGCCGCACCTATGCATTTATGCATTTATGCACTCACACACACCCACACTCGCATATACGTGTGCTTTTGTTGAAAAGAATTGCCGGCTTTTCAGCGCTCAGAGCTCGATGCGACCAGTCGACTGCAGTCTGCAGGATGCTGCAAATTGCAGAGAGTCCTGTAAGCTCCGCGGGAAACTTTTGTCTCCTTTCTAAATTTAGCTTTTTTTTCGCTTAAATAAGTGTCAATGCTATGCCCAGTCTTAGTCCCTCCCTCACTCCCCTGTTTTTTTCCCACTCTATTGGCCGTGAATAATGAATGCAGTGTGTCGGCATTGAATGCGAATCCGACCTCAGCAGCAACAAACGGCACCGCGGCCACAGCTCCTCGCCCGGTCTCGTTTTTGCTTATACCCTGAAAGAGGGTATATTCCATATGGCCACGCATTGAATGAAGCATTACCAAGGCTATAGAGTCCATTCTTGGCTAGCACCAATCGACTATCATACGACGATGGATGGAATGGGATGTTCAATCGTTCGCACCATCACCATGTGTGCAGTCTCTTTCAGATAGATATCAAAGACATCTGGGATCAGATTACTATATCACACAACTGGTTCGATAACGATGGATCTGCTAGCGTATCAAGAGCGGCGAGAAGTAGCGCAGAGCCGTTACAGCGGTGCAGAAGGTGATTGTAGTCTCGTTCTTATCAGTACGAGTATACGTATGTATGTCTTCCTTTTTTGCGGGATTGTTCTCTTGTATGTTTTGCCCTCTTTGATGGATTCTGTTGAGGTTGAGGGAAAGGGACTGAGAAGAGAGGGGGGAATGTGGCTGGGGCTTTGAGGAGGAGGCTGCTGGCATCAATTTGTAATTTCAATTAAAAATTTAAACTCCGAATGAGCATTCGCTGGCATGGACCCGTCTGTTGGCCATTTAACGATAAAATGGATTTTCACTATCTTTCTTTCCCTCTCTCTCTCTCTCTCTCTCTCGCTCTTCCTCTCTCTTTTACTCTCTGTCTGTGCTTCTCTCTGTGGCTCCGCTCTGTGGGCCATAATTTGATATAGCGTATGCTCAAAATGGCAGCCCCGAGGCACTTAATTTGATTTCTTTCTTAAAATGGCTTTTCTATATACACTTCCCACCTCTCCCCCCCTGGCTACAGCGGGTGCAAAAGAGGGGCAGAGTGTGCAAGTGAGACAGGTAGCTACCACCCTCAATTTCGTGCAGTTTTTTACGCTTCGAATGCGCTCCTGTCACTGCCATTTCCCGTTAGAAAGCAAAGTTGAAGGGCAAATTGTGTTATTGCTGTTCGCCCCCACTCACTCACCCACTCCCACCCTTCCCCTCTATCATCGTCCTTGGGATTGAATTTACAGGAGCACAGAGTTTCGATCAAATGGAGGGATAAAAGTACCAAATTAGCATTCAACATGGAGTCAAACTGAAGAAGCAACAAAGTGAAATATTGTGAGCTGTCCATCGAGCTTCAGCTTCTTCAGCGATATTTATCGAAGAACATAGAGATCTTCATAATTATTTCCTCGTTACTTCTTTTCCTTTTGTCTTTCGTTAATCATTGAATTTAATTTGTTTAATTGAGTAAATGTTTGCCTGAGTTTCTGCCAGATGCTCGGCTGGAAAGTCACTAAAGCCCTGTTTGCCCATCTATAACTGATTCTTCATTATTTCTGTGTGTGTTTTGTGTTCTGTTTCCCAGGAGAGATCCGTTTGAATGTTTTCCACTCAAGCCAAGAGCAATTGAGGCTAACAAGAAACTCAGCGTTACGGGAGAGACGATGGGGGAAGATGGAAAAAAAAGGGAAGTAGTGGAGTTGGAAGAAGTTGGAAAAGAATGCGAGGTGGTGGCTGGGGGGGGGTATCGCTTCACCTGGGGGTCTGGCACACAAGGCGCCTGGGTTGGGTGTCCTGACGACGGCTGTTTCTGTTTCCGCTGCCATCCTGCAGCCCCTCCATTAGACTCGAAAGTGTCAACTTCCGCCCACACACACATACACACAGGGGGGGATGGAAATGGGGATGGGGATGGAGCATGAAGGCTTACATACATTTTTGTTGGCTAAAAGCATGTCAAATTTTTGCACATCGAGAAAGAGCCGAGAATCGATGGAGACACAGAGGCTGATGCTGATGCTGAGGCTGAGGCTGGCGAATGCCTGCGAGAATGCATGATTGAATGATTGAGAAATTAAAATACACACACACACACACAGACCACACCACACCACACCACACACAAATAAAGACAGACGAAGATATGTATGTACATATATGAAGAAGAGAGAGAGAGGGAGAGAGAGAGAAGCCATCAATGGTGGCAGCTTCGTGAAATTATTCCATTTCACTTTACAACTGAATGCAAATTACATGCTGTAATTTCCTGCAAGAAAGCGAGAAATGAAGCGAAATGAATGTGGCACACATGCACGGGCACACACGCAACACACACACACACACACACAGACACAGATATGCAGACACACACTCGTACAGATACAGATACAGATACACAAATACAGTTGCAGGCAACAAATGTATTTTGCGCCAGGCGGAAATAAAAATAAATTCGAAAAGTTAATATTAAATGTGCCACATTGGAAACATATTGTGCCCGCTGTCTCACTCTCTCACTCACTCTGTCTCTGTCTCTGTCCCTACCAGCCACCCTCCCTCTCCCTCTGCCTCGACTACCCCCTTCCCTGTCTGTCTCCACAGTACGCTCCGTTTGGTCTGGCGCTGATTTTCCACATGCCTAGCAGACAACAAGGCCAGCCTTTGATTCTGGCAAGACCACCCACACAGACACCCCCCCACACGGCCATTACCCATCCAAAAACACCAAACACACATGCCACTCCACCATTATTTCCCCCCCTGGCCATCGTTTGGGCAAAGCCTCTCTGCCTCTGCTCCTCTGCCCCTCAAGTACACTCCAATACACGCCACGCACATTGAGCCAGAGCCGCCGTCGGGCAGTCAGCCCAAGCCCAAGCTCAGGCCCACAGCAGCACCTACCATGCAGCGCCTACCACCCCCCCGCCTCCCTATTTTCAGCCCCCTCCTACACGCCACTCTCCCTGCCATAAACAATTGCGCATTTTCAGCACTGTTTGCTTACAGTTTCCTTTCATTTGGTTCTACTGTACCGCCGCATTCGGCTTTTTATACTTATTTGTATTTTATATTATTTTTTGCGTGCGTTTTTCGTAAATACATACATACCTACAGTATGTATGTACATATACTTCTTTTTTTCCACCACAGCTTCTTTTCATTTTTATTTTAATTTTTTCCTTTTTTCAGTGTTGTTTTCCTTTTTTTCTTTGCTCCTTCTGTGTTTTTGTGGCAGCGCTTGGCGCATTTTTACATTTTTATAGAGAGCAATTTTCATTGGATTTTTATTCTTTTTAATTTGCGCGCCATTTTTTGCACTTGCAGTTAATTTTTTTATTGTTATTATTTTCGCTGTCATTGTTGCGACCACCCTGATGCTCCTGCTGCTGCTGCCCCACCCACCATACACCATCCACCATCCAGTTGCAGTTGCAGTTGGTCAATGGCCGTTCAGCGTTTGATTTTCCTTTTAATTTTGTTGTTTCCAGCCAACGCGTAAAATATGCTTAAATATTTTAAATTTAATCACACGCTCCGCTGACTTCGGCAAATACGTCAATGCATATGCAAACAAATGATGTGGCGCCACTTGTAGGAGCGAAGCAGCAGCAGGGAGCCACCCACATGGGTGGCACCCACCACGTTTTTTGTCAAAATTAATAAATCGGAACGATTGCTATGCCAGGTCAGTGGAAAGCCCCATTAGTGAAGACATCACTTCTCCTCCACTTCCACCGATAAAGGCACAGTCACAAAGGATTCCAAGCGCATTAGGCAGGTAGGGAGTAGGGAGTGGGGTGTGGTGGTGAGTGGTTGGGCGCGGTCAATTACCCGCCAATCAGGGATGCATTCAATGGCTGCAACGCTGGTAATTGTGGTCACAATCATAATGATGGCAATGCCACAGCAGGCGTTCCATTCAGTATATTCCGAATATTCCGAATATTCGGACGACACTCTGTGACATCTGCCTTAAAGTGTTGTAAACAAAACTCGCTTGCAACGCGTTTAATTGTGCACTTAAGGCATCATTCGCGTCTATTCGAATGAAGGGATTCATAGATTGCATTTCTTTAAGCTTGTCAAAAGTGATCCACTTGCAGGCGTACAAACGTACATGTGTACATACGTATGTGTGCAATCAATTTGTATTCATTGGAATCCCCGTAATAAAATCATTTAATTGAAATCAGTCATTCCATTTCAATCTGAATAGTTCTTCAGCTGATAATCCATTGGAGGCAGGACCAGTCCAAGAGCATCCTTCGTCCTGCATCCTGCATCCTGCAGCCGGTAGTGGCTAAGAAGTTTGCTTTACAATCGAGGCACTTATGCAAACATGCCTCAATTTTGAATTCATTTCATTTGATTTTATTTAGTCGATGAATAAGTCAGGGAGCATTAACAATACGTCTCCCATACTTCTCTCCGCCCACCGCCCACTGCCCACCCATTATTTGGGAGACATGAAGTGGGTCAGCGGTAATCCTTCCGTCCATTCATATTACATGTGCCCTAATGCCGGCCGATTAACGACATCCTGGCAATACCATTCCTAATCCCAATCCCAGTCCCAGTCCCAGTCCTAGTCTTGGTCTTAGTCCACATCTATGTATGTCCAAGGCCGCAATTTGTGTCCATTTCATGCATTTTTAAGCTGGGCGCAAATCCGAATACGACTGCAGTTCTCGGTGCCATTCCCATGCTGAAACTGAAACCTGAAACCTGAAACCTGAAGAGGTTCTTGGACGGATGACGGATGACGGATGAAGGATGAAGGGCTTACCTGTTGGCAGTTGCAGTGCCAGCACGGGGATGGAGACGGAGACGGATATGGGTATGGGTATTTGTTTTCGATTCTCCGAGTGGAGTGGTCGGTGGCACAAATGCATCTGCAATTAATGTAAATGAAAATCAAAACCCGAAACCAAATTCCATTTCCGTTTTAACAAGACACTTAATTACATAAGTGAGGAGAGTGCTGGGTGGGTGGGGGCGGCCAATCGGGGTTAGGTTTATGCGGCATTATAGACACATTTAGTTTGGCATTCATGCATATTGCTCATACGCCACGTGGCAGACAGAGCGAAGGAGGAGGCTGGCGGCCGGGCGGGCGGGCGGTCGGGAAAGCTGGGGCGAAGTACAATTGCAGCCCGAAGCACTCAGCCAGCATCTCCATCTCTATCTGCAACGGCCTCGGATTTGGCTTTGGCTTTGGCTCTGTCAGGTATTCCAAAATTTGCATTTGCATCTGCATTTGCATTTGCATTTTGCTGCTTGCCAGTTGGCCACGAGCTCGTAATTAAGTTTCAAGCGCAATTCCAGTTTATCGGCTAACCGAATTCCCAAAGCGCACATAACTATGTATTGCTGTGCATGTGTGTGTGTGTGTGTGTGTGTGTGTGGATGTGTCTGGGTATGGAGCTATTTAATGGGTACATACGAGAGGCAGAGGCCCTATTCCGACTGCGGCATATCCCTGACTCCTTGCACTCGGCCTTTGATCCTAATTGACACTCGCATCACAATAGGAGACAACAGGAATGGAATACCATTCGATATCCCAACAGATAGATGGTCGCTATGTTTTCTATATTTCTCCCAAATAATATTGAAGTACTTGGAAAACCCCTTCATGCATACGAAGACAATATACCCTTGTGCTCTCTGTGTACCAGGTGTAATAATCGCAGACTCAATTTGTAATTTTGTAATTGTGTAATGGCAGAAAACTGCAAGACATTTGACGTACTTAGCATCGATTTGTAGTTGCTTTTGTGGGCCCGGGCTAGAAATTAATTGGATGAAATCTATTGATGGCATCAACACCTCTTTTAATTGATATTAATTAATCGAATGTCTCCGTTTTGTTGTGGCTGTTGGCTGCTGATTGTCTTCTTTGGGGGGAGGGGGAGCAGGAGAGGGCTGGCTGTTTCTGGTTCTTCAAATCATTTATTAATTAACAGGCGAGAAACCCTACAACTATTTTTATCGCTGCCATCTAGCCTGGGCACAAACCTCATGCTGATGAATTTATAGCAAAACCTGTGAAAATTATGGCATCCCAGCAGACAGAGAAACAATCAGAGAGAGAGAGAGAGAGAAGAGAGAAGAACGTTGACAGTGTAAGAGTAAGAGAATGCAGTTCTCGGAGGGAAGGATATACTCGTATGTGGATGGCATCAGGAGTGGGCACCGTACAATAATAAACAAAGTCATGCAAACATCCGAGCAAGGGGCAGGCCAAGGGGAAGGGCAAGGGGCAGGACAGGGGTTTGGCAAGTGTCGAAGAATCAATCGATTTTCAATTAAAGGAGTTCGAGATGCCTGCTGCCTGAGATTTATGGCGTCAAGGGACAAGAGACCCAAAAGTACATATAAACCAATCATATTTGTGGCCTTCAGGGGATGTTCATTTGTTTATCGATTGAAGGTTATAGTAATCGATTAAACTCGACGAACGGAAGGTGCTTCCCGATAGGCATCGAATCAATTACTTAACTACAGTTACTTTTGTGTAGATCTACTAGCCAAAAACAAGATGGCTCCGAAAATGTGTAGCTTTTCCTCTGGCTCGGCAATGGTCTTTAAGAGTATTTACGAGTATTTCAAGGATTTTCTTTCAGAGATTTATTCCCTCCCCCCGCCCCTCTCAGCGTAATGGTAAGATTAAATAAATGCGAAAAACTGCTCAACGGCGGATGAAAACCCTAAATATAACGCTGAAAAATAAAGGAAAACCAGAAAAGGAAAACTAATTTTGTCGTCTTGGTTGGCGTTGCGACTGACAACTGACTGGGACCGCACCACCCACCCACCCAGCACCCACCGCTCTTTGCTCCTCCCTGTCCCCGTCCCTGTCCCCCTTTTTGGCATAAATAAAAATTTGTTTGGCAATATGCGCGGCGCGTATTTTGTTGCAAAAGTCTTGCATTAATCTAAATATTTGCATGCTTACTCTACCACCCCCCCGGCCCCTCCATGGCCCCACTCTGTCCTTGTCGCTGTTGCTGTTGCTGTACCTGTCCTTGTCCCTCTGCCATCCATGGAGGTCCTCTGCAAGGCGTTCTAAATAGAAGGCACGGCAGGGGGTGGGGTGGGGGTATAACTTTGGTTGGGTCTTTCGGCCGGGCGCTGCCTATTTATTTATTTTCATCGTCGCCGTCGCAGTCGCTGTCGCCGTCACCGTCTCCACCGAATTTTCAACGAGTTTCGGGAGTAAAACCGAGCGGTGGAATAAGGACCTTAGGGGTGGTCTGTAGCGTAGCGCTGCATTCCGGACTCCCGCCCCGTTTTGTTTTTCGGACGGAGTCGCATTTAAAATGCATTTCGCATGCGACGGATGGGCAGAATTTCCATTGCAAATGCAGCGCCGACGGCAGCAGCAGAGGCGGCAGAGGCGGCAGCGAAAGAAGTAGGAAAAGCAGCGGCAGATGGAGGAAAAACGACAGAAGGAAAAGCCGCCGACGCGTCGATGGATGGAACAAAAGCAGAAGGAAACGCCAAGGCAGATACAGACACAAACACAAACACAAACACAGTTGCAGTCAAAGTAAGAGCACCCCCAATGACTCTCAACAAGAAAACTCGATCTTCCCTGATTCAGAAATATCGAGTTTATTACTTCGGTCTATCCGAAGTCAAGTGTGTGCTTTCTCTATTCTATGTTCTATAGAAGAAATTCCCCATTCGTCGCATTCTCAGCGTATTGACTTTGATGTATACAAAAGTAATCCAATAACGAGCTGTGGATCGGACGGCATCAAATGGATTATTTATCGGTATATGCCTGGGCACAGTTAACAGTGGTTTTGCAATGAGAAACCCAATTCTTTCCCCTGAAAACTATTTGTTTGTGGATGACCATCGCTGCAAAATGTGACTTGCCCGGGAGGTATAGTAGAGCGCACTTTCTGAGAAGTGACACATCTCTCTATCTCTCTTTCTCTCTGCCATTTGTGGCAGTTTCAGAGGGGGGAGAGAGCGGAATATGGAAGTTTGGTATACGACATTTTCAGCCATTTTTCGAGGCCATTCAACGCCGCCGCAACGTCTATATGTATGTCAAATTAATTGATGACCAATTTGCGTTTTCAATTAAAAGCAACGGTGCACTTTTTTCCAGATACCATTTCATGTTGCTCTCAGCAGGCCCCTCCCTGTCTACGCCCCATACTCACTATCCTCCTTTGCCCTCCTCTGCCCCCCTCTGCCACTCTGCCACTCTGGTATTCATTCCAGCGACAGTCGCTTCCATGTTTGTTGTCGTCGCCGTCAACACACACGGAAATTGCCCAGTCCTCTTTTGTACCCTCTCCCTACAGAGGGTATGGCGACTTTGCAGCAAGAGCATTGACATGCAACCAACAACAAACCTTGCCGTTGATCATCAAACTAGTCCTTCCCCAATTCGTCACTTGTATAGTCCCGCCCTTTAGTTGCATGCTGCACTTGTAATCCAACGATGCAGGCTGAAAACAGTCTAATATGTGTATGTAACTGAAGCCTGTCCTGAAGCAAAGGATCTGCAAGTGTATCAAAAACTTCGGCCCCCAAAAAAATACTCTTTTTTTTGTTTTTTTTTGTCCTTGCCTTTGTTTCTGTTTTATTCCGAGAAGCTTATGAAGTACGGCCGTAGATAAAGATAGACGCTTGCCTTTGTGTGTGTGTGTGTGTGTGTGTGGGCCTGGCGGGAGGTCGAGAGTTGGAGGCCTGCCGCGACTGCTGCTCTATGCACTGGCCGCTCAATTACAAAGTAAGACAGCGTTTCTTTAATTAAGTTGGACAATTTGTAGCCAGTCGTTGGCCATCGATCGAAACGGAATCGCACGGTATACGGTATACGGCATGGCATGGCATGGCATAATAGAGTTTTTGGTCCATTTGCCAGTCGCCATTTCACTGGATGTGACTGACACACACACACACAGAACAGACACAGGCACACACACACCTTGGCATGTGCGGGCGCAGATCTCGGCTTAGGCGTATTGGAGGCGTATTTGATGTTTTGTGGCGTGGCGTGGATGGTCAAGGGGTGACGGGGTGACGGGGTGACGAGGGGTCGTGTCATTGATTCCATGACCAAACATGGAACATCCTTGTCACTCGTTGATGGATGTGGCATATGGAACGAAGGGACGCGTAATTCAGTGGCTACGGCCGCCACATGTTAGTATTGGCGAAGGCCGCAGAGGGCCTAAAAAGTGCCTAAAAAATCGTGTTCCAGTTCAAAACAATTCCTATGTTAAATTGTTAATTCTCAGGCTATTTCATACATGTATTATCTCTCAATCAATCTCTTAATAAGAGTGGCATAACAATGGCATCGTTCAGAGCAACAGAAATAGTTCGTAATACTGCGGTAAATGGTTTGTCGGGTCAGCTAGTAATATTACAGTACTTTCTGGAGTTGGGTTTCAGCCGCGTTTTCCATCGGACTGTCTAGGGTCGTCGTGCAGCCAATTCGATCAAATTTTCTTCTGAATCTGTGTCTTAACCTGTCAAAATTAGTTTCAACATGAATTAGTTGCGACCTCTGGGTACTTACTTTGGGTACCTCATCAGCGGCGTCGAACGGGATTTGGGGCTGTCCTCAGGTTGAGGCCCGCACTTGGCTTTCTGTCCGCGACCCTGACCCTTGGGATAAGTGCCGAAACGTGGGCTTGAGCGGCACAAGTACTTGGCAGGGTCTTGGGACGGCGTCTGGGCTTGGGAATGGGAGTGGGAATGGCAGTGGGGCTGGGGACATCGCCAAATGAAGTGACAAGCAACTTAACGCATTTAAATTAATTAAAAATGTGCTTAAGATGTATTCGACTTGCTTTGGCGACGATGCGGCGACAAAATGCGGAGCTCCTGCCCCGGCTTCTGCGACTCCAGCTCCTGGTTCTGACAGCCGACGAGGGCATAGAGGAGAGAGGGGACCGGAACGGGGACAGGGACAGGGACAGGGCTGCGCTTTGTTTTTTCATTTAGCTGGCAGC
Organism: Drosophila azteca; assembly: GCA_005876895.1. Taxonomy (NCBI): domain Eukaryota; kingdom Metazoa; phylum Arthropoda; class Insecta; order Diptera; family Drosophilidae; genus Drosophila; species Drosophila azteca. Next base: position 2,896,440 of record VCKU01000014.1, on the reverse strand, counting down.
TGTAATTAGACAATTCACTGCGGGCCCACTCCGACGTCGACGCCGACGCCGAAGCCGAAGCCGGGACCTGGACACTTGCCCTGTTTTGGGTCTGTTCAGTTGGAGTATCAAACATTTTTTGTTGACGGCACAGATTCGAGGCCCGCGATGCGCCGCTCTGGCGGTAAAGTTTGCGCCACCGAACTTTGTCGTCGTCGTCGTCGTCGACGTACTCGTAGTCGTCGTCTCCGGTGTCCTTTTGTCTCCGGCCAAGAGTTGCCCATCCCATGCCAGTGTTCCTAATGTTCCCATCCCGCTCCGAGTGTGTCGAGTCCTGCATTGTCACTTGAGTGACGGCAAAAGTGTTTTAGCCTTGCTGGCGCATCGACTTTTAAGTAGTTGTCGCCTCCCCCACAGAACAACAGACCCGACCCGCAGACACCCGCAGTCACCCGAGCACTTTGGTTCTCTTCTACCCGCACCAGACCCATCTAAGTCCAAATGCATTGGCCATCTTTCCGGGGAGTGGCTTAGAGGGTGGGGGCTGGAGGGTGGTTCTGAAGGCACTCACTCGTAGGCGTTAATGAAAATGCTTGTAATTAGTTTTGTTTGTTGGCAGCGAAGAGCGGAAGTGCTCCACGGCAAATAGACCCAGGGCTGCGCTCTCCTCATGCATTGAACTAATTGATTCGCCTAAATTCGTGTCCCGGAGTCGGGGCTGATGGGTCGATGCATCCGATTGCCTGCCAGGATGCTCTGCGAGGCACCCATGGAGTGCTGGAGCAGCATTTTAATTAGAGTGGCCTCAAATCCGGTCCGATTGATACGAATCGTTGCCGGATCGAACAGCCGTACAGCGAGCCGCCCTTTAAGCAGCCTCCAAGAGAAAGGGAAAGCTTATGAATTATAATGAAACTCTCATTGTAGTGTAGAATACCCTCAATATGTCGTGAACTTACGGAAAGTAAAGCCACAGGTCCACAGGTCCTGTACCTTCTGTATCTGCCGAGGACCGATTGAATGGAAGCAGCTAGGAGGGAACATCTTACCATTTTATGACACATCCTAAATGGGTAAAGTTTCAGGCGGATTAATGAGCCTGAACAAGACTGAATCCCAAAGCCACGGGGCATGCCAGATGGCATCTTTTCACTTTCGACGCCAGTGTCGGGGAACACCTTAATTGCCCCAAATTTAATTTCCGCTTTAAGTTTGTCAAACAGAGACACATGGACACACAGACGAGCACACACACGTGCACACACACCGAGGACATTAATATGCAGCCAAAGTCAAAGCAGCAGCAGCAAAAACAAAAGGATGTTTTTTGGATAAGCTAAGGTCGGGGATGGGAGCTCGATAGATGCTTGGGTTGGATGGGAGTTGGGATAGGGGTTGGTCTGTTGGTCTGTTGGTCGGCTGGCCGCCTGGACGCCTGGTCGGAACAGGAACAATTCATCATCCATAGGACAAGCAGTCGAAAGCAATCGTTTTGTCATCTTCTGTGTGTTGCTAAATTGAATATGCGCCCAGACTGAGACCCCTCTCCCTCGGCCCTCTCTCTCTCTCTCTCTCTCTCTCGCATCACTATCGGAGCTGAGCAGATCCACAGATCCAAATCCAGTTGTCGAGGGTGAGGGCGTGGGCGTGGGCGTGGACGTGGGCGTGGGTGCCATGCCTGAGATGATATGCCAGCCGAATGAAATGAAATGAATGAATGAATGAATGAGCACACATGTGGATGGGAGCGTCGTGTGTCGTGTCGTGTGTGTCTCTCCCCCACATATGCATATCAGTCGACGCATTCCAGAGCAACACTGGTAGCAGAGAAAGGGATCAGGGTACGCAGCAGACACGCATTCCCGAGTAGGACCAGAGGGAGGCCAGAAAGGGAAGGATAAACGGAAGCCATACAGACTGATAGATGCTAAAGATGTGCACACACACGCAGGGCACAAGATGCGCATACAAAGTAGTCGTCACGAGCTCTGACTCTAAAAACCACCAGACCAACACCCCAACCCCACCCAACCACCATCTCATCCCACTCCACTAAGTTGACACGGACTTAGGCCTACCTCCAGCCGATACTCCACACTCTAAGGAGTGTCACACTGGGATGAAATGTATACCAAATGCCAGAGTCAAAATCAAGCAGACTTGCAGGTCAATCGTTGACCTTCGATTGTCATTGTATGTAGTACGTATATGTTTTGGAAGAGCCCATTTTTTCGCTCAGTGCAGGATGTGCGCCTAGGTCTGTACTCCTTCCGGCCCCCAGCTTCATTCCATTACTGTCTGCCCTGACAATAGATCATCAAATTCATCACGTTACATTTTATAGATACATATGCATGTATGACTGTGCGGCTGCGGTATCCGCCCTTGTGGGGCTGGCACCTTTCCATGGGCTTCTGGGGCGGTCTCCCAGTGCGTGACCATTGCATTACCCCCTCGGAATAAGCCAAATTCGGAGAGTCATCAGTTGGCCCATCGAGGAGCAGTGCAATCGCCACTTGCCACTCGCCGGAGACTGAAGATGGGCAGGGACTCGCGGGTTCAGTGGCACTGCCCAACTCCAACCCCAACCACCACCTTGCAACCCTTGCAACTAACCACACTTGACCGTAGCCAGTTTTTGTGGCATGCAAAGGGAATGCTCCTGCTCCTGCTTCTGCTTCTGCCTGTGCTCCTGTCTAGACCAAGTGCATGGGAGGGAGTGTATGTATTATGGGTGATTGAACATGTGCTGGTTGCACTTGGCGTATGCGCAATTTATGAGCAACCAACAGAGAGAGAGGGGCATCAACATCATCAACATACGTGTGTATATATATATATATAGTGTATATCGAACTGAATATGCCATATGCTAACTAAGTGCACTGTCCTGATTTGATTTTGATTTGATTCGAGCTGTCCTTCGCCTTTGATGATGGTTTTCACTTGATTAAAGGTATTCATTCCCTCGCACGTACGAGTATCTCTATGCGAATGGCACTCTCCTCTTTCAATTCAAGGGGATGTGGGTGTGCAGGTGTGAGTGTGTGCTATCCGGCACCCTGTAATTACGGTGAATATTTCCAAAAACATTGCAGATAAGCTAACACCTTAAATAAGGTGAATGCGTCTCAGCCTGCAGCATAAATATATAAAGTAAAAGTCCTTTAAATTGCATGGATAATTCGATTAACCGTATCTAAATAAACATTAAAAAACCATATCCTATTAGCGTTTTGTACTCTCCCTTCAAGGGTACACAAACTTCGGCTTGTCATCTCATCCCTTCCATTTGGTGCTTCTGCCACCCTCTATCTAATTTCTTTTTGGCTGGGCGTGACAGTGCTAAGTGGGCTGACCTCCTCCCACCACTCCGCCCACTCCACTTACATCTGCGTGCAACCCTCCATCCTGTACATCCTGAGTAAAGTCGCAAATTATGAAAATTGAAGGCACAGGGACGGGACACTCGAATGCGAGCTGGAGGTGGAAGACCCAGGCCCCACAATGGAGCAAATTATGCGCGAAAAATGATGGCCAGACGGGTGTATCGATGATGGGCGGTGGGCTGTGGGCGGTGGCCGGGTGTTGCACAAAGGGTGGACTCGGGCCAGACGTGCGCTTCTGCCCCTCCTCGTGGCATGTGGTTCTGGCCGAGCGAATAAAAAAAGAATGGAAGTGTATTTTATGGAACCGAAGCATTTCATACACTTTCTAGCCGGTCCATCACTCCTTTCAGAGACACCAAACCGTGGAACGTTGCAAACATCCTGGGGAAATCATAGAACTCTCTGCCACACAACGAAGGAAAGAAAGGCAATGGAGTAAAAAACTTTTACCAATACAAAATTACGGCTCGACAGGAGCAAACAGGGAAAAATTATGCCGACGCACTCGAGTGCTTATTGTCCTGCCTTCGACCCGTTTACTGCTGCTGCCACACCCTCATCCAACTGGCCTCATCCTGCCCCCATTTTGGTGGCGCCCTTCTATCAATATGGGAATCGAAGCCGTTTTGTTTGCCATATTCAAAGTCATAAATCATAAAAAGTCGAGAAAAACCCCGCTCGAGGATATTTTATCATAATCACATCAGGAATAGGAAAGCCTGAGCTGGAGTGGTGCTGGAGTGGTGCGGTTGTGCGGTGGTGGGGTGGTGGAGTGGTCATGGGGCACGTCTCCAGTTGAGTTGGCATTCCGCTCAATAGAAAAATGACATTATCCATATTTTTGGCATTAAGTGTGGCAGTGGCTGAGGCTGAGGCTGATGCTGAGGTCGCGTCGCTGCCCGGTTTGCTTTTAATTTCTGCTCCGCCCTCGGTTCGGCCTGGCTGCATCTGACAAGTGACTTTGTCAGGCCCATGTGATGAGAAGGCGGTGTCTGGGTGGGGCCTTATTGGGGGGTTGGGGACTTGCATAATTCAGCATTTGTCTGTCTGTTTGCATATGAAAGTCAATAAATAATCCTTACCCCATCCACACATGGCTCCCGGCTCTCGGCTCCTGCTCCTCCTCCTCCAGTTCGATTCCGCTCATTAGGCATTCAGGGAGTCGCCCTAATAAATGAAGTGCCTCTGCCGACCTTCCCATCCCCAAGTCTAAGTGAATTTTGATTTTGCCATCCACAGGAGAGAGAGAAATGCCAAATACACCCACAGATTGTCGAGCACCTTTCAGGAGTTTGAGGCTGAACACTCACTCTTAAATCAGTAAAGGGTTTGGCTTTCAATATGGCATTCTCAACTTTAATATATGAAAAAACTAAATCTATATCGCACTGGATCTTTATTATTGCCATTGCCGTCTCCCTTTCTCCTTCGCACAGCCTTCTTGGTCCAGTGTGCGCCCTCGTTCGGAGTGAGCGAGATGTAACGGCTTGATGGCAGATATTTGGTGTGAAAAGAGCGATGCGAAGAGGCTACTATTTAGGAAATGATGTATATCCTTATCTGAACATAATGGTTGTGCATTTGGGTATTCAGCAAGCGATGGTGATGACGATTAGTACAGCGATTGAGTGTCCAATGAGGGTTACAGCAAGAATCCATTCACACGTCCAGCCTGGTAAATGTACCTGGCAGTGGCCATCCCGAATGGCCACGTCTTTTCCAACCTAACCTTTTCCTTCTCCTTGCCTAACCTGATTATTGAAACAGAAGTTTGCTAAACAGAATACATAGTGGAAATAATCGCATCGAGTCCCCAACATTGGTCTGTGAGCCATGTGTGTGTCCACTTGCTGAGACAGGGCTCCTGCCTGGTCCTGCACAAGCCTCAGTGGATCCACTGTTGTTCGCGAGTGAAGATGATGAGCCTGTGAGAGGGCCTTTGCCTCCGTGTGGCCGGGCCCTGGATGACGGAAGCAATTGCGGCTAATGCTCGTTTGCCAACATATGTTTTGGCCAAATGCTGTCATAAATTTGGGGGCCACGACTGGGGCGACGACAGGGGCCAGCAAGCCTTGGACTAGGGATTGGGGCTGATTCAGGCAAAGTGCAAAGAAACAATGTGCAGTGCCAAGCGAGAGGACAAAGGCGCAAGCAGGGAAATGAGTGCAGCTGTCTGGCAGGCAGTCCGGTTGTCGGGTGGGATGAGGCGACAAACAAGGACCAGGCAGAGCAGAGCAAACCAGACCAGACCAGAGAAGAGAAGAGCAGGAAGGAGGGCAGAAAGGAAATAAGGACAAGGAGCAAGTTGCGGCAGCCGTCGCCAGTTGGCAAAGTTGGCAAATGATCTGCCAGAAATCAGGAACGTTAAAAAGTAGCCCTGCCCGCTGAAAGTCTTTGCCGCGACTCCTTCAGCCACACTCTCTCCACGAGAACGAGAACGAGGACGAGTACGAGGACCAAGACCAGGACGAGTATGCAAAGCGATTAGAGCTGAATGTTGGAGGACCGAAGATGGGATTGGACATGGAGCAGACGGGCGCAATCAGGCAAAGTGCCTCCTCCTTTGGCTGCTGTGTTGTGTTGTGTTGTGTCTCATATCCTATGCTATCCTTTCTAGTCTCGTCCAGTGTTGGTCAATGCAGCTGCACATGGGAGCGGGAGTGGGTGTCTGTATGTGGGAGTGGATGGGGAGCAAACGATAGTGCGAGGAAGATCGAGTCGAGAGAGATAAGGGCACACAGACAGTGCTAAAATAATTGCATAATTTGCATATTATTTTCTGCTAAACATGCAAAAAGCTTCGCGCAACGTGTGCAACATGCACTCATGTATGCACATCCCAGTGTTCGTGTACGTCTGTGTTCGTCTCTGTATCTGTGTGTAGCCGTGTATCCGTGTGTCCGTGTATCCCTGTATCCGTGTAGCCGTGCATCCGTGTGTCCGCAGCCGTGTGTGAGTATTAAGTGCAAAGTGTAAATAACCAACTCAGCATAAATCGTGATTACAACATTTTGTGTGCGGATATTTGCGGGCTTGGTTTTGTGGTTTTAATTTAATTAATATTTTTTTCTCTTGTTTATTTCAACCGAGATTTCCCTCTCTCTTCCTCTCCATCCCTCTCGCTCTCGTTCTCTTTCTGTCCCTCCTTCTTTTCATCTCTTTGGTGGTTCGTTGAGAACTGCAGCATGAGCTAGATACACTTGCAGATTCCAGGAATGAAATTGTGGAGCTGGGCATTCTAGGAATCTGGAATTAATTCAACAATTCTCTTTTAAGCACACTTTGTGGAACTTCGTGCCACAGCGTGGCATGGCCACCACCTGTTGCGGCATATCTTTTAGACTGCAAATAGCTGCTTTTCTGAGTGACTACGAATCAGACGAATCTTTATTAAACAAGTCTCACATCAAGTAGGGATCGCTGTGAAGTCTGATCTCTGGGACAGCCATAGCCATAGATGGTCAGTCGTCTGGCCAATACTTTCTCTGCGAATCCAGCCACACATGGTACTCCTCTCCCCGCCAGAGGGTCACCTGTTGCCCGGTGGCTAACGTTATTTTGTGGAGTGTAGGGCGCCGCTTCAATGCGCTCATCCAACAATTTGTGTTTACTCGTATGTACCTTTTGCCCGCCAGTCTCCCACTCTCCCGCCACTCCCTCGAGGGGGATGTTTTTGCCCCCTGCTCTGGCTATGGCTATGGCTATGGCTATGGCTCTGGTTATGGCTCTGGCCTGGCTTTTCATTTCGAGCTTCATTGGCGGTTGGAACAATGCGGTTATGTAATATAGTGCAAATATTGCGTAAAACTTAGATAAATACATTTCAGCTATGCACTCGCGTGGCCGACAGCGGCAGCGGCAGTGGCAGCGGCAGTTGCATCGGCGCTGGCTGCCAAATGGGACAATCGCCAGGTTTATGCGGGGCCAAGATTCCGAATCTGCTTCAGGGAAGGAGCTAAATAAGGATCTCAACGAGACATTAGGCAGAAATAAATGCAGTTTTTTGGAGTATACAAAATATCTGCATACATTTCCCATGAATAATGTGTATTTTTAATGTTACTTTTGTAGTATTGGCCGCCGCATAAACTTCACATCCGCTTCCGCCTCTGTGTATGTGTGTGTGTGTGTGTGTCTGATAGAAAATGCAAACGTGCGAAATCGCATTAAATGAGCATTAGCGCATTGTTGGTTTTTGTGCATAGCGCCCCAGCTGCATCGTCCGACCCACCGACCAACCCACCCACATAAACTGTACATACACATGTGCATATGTAAGTGTAAGTACACCCCCTCCGCCCAGTCAACGCATCCCAGCGTTCTAGATTAAAGTATAAATACAAGGCAAGGGGCCCAGGCTCCAACTTGTATAACTTTGTGCTGTATCATCTCACATTGATTCCCACCCCCCATGACTGATCTTCCCATGACGTCACTGATGCCATTCAAATAATATTCATTTCCATTAAAGTTTCAATTTTGATTTTCAATTTTGCGTTGAATTGTCTTTTGTATGTTTGACTTTTCGGGACTCCTGCTGATTGACCGCGGGTCAATGTTTGAATACCCTCGCCCCACCCTCCCATTACTTCAGCGACAGCCCCTCCCCCACGTATAAGCACCTATTGTGTGCGCCCGCCAAGAGCACTTCAATAAATTAATTTAAAGTTTAATTAAAAAATTGGTCTTTATTTTCAATTAGTGCCCGGAAAAGTGACCCCACCCCCCACTCCCCACCTCCGAACCGACCACCAACCCCTCCCACCAGTCAGTGTTTCTCCATCCCTCCATCCCTTTCTCATTCAACTGAACTCCCTGTCCCTCTCGCACTTCCAGGTTTTCTTAATTAATTAACAAAATTAAATTTATGCACAACAGCAGAAGTAGAAGCAGCATCAGCAGCGCAGCAGCAGAGGCAGCGGCAGCGGCAGAGGCAGCGGCAGCGCAGCAGCAGAAAGGGAGCAGAAGTGTGGCACAATAATTATCAATAAACCTGACCCGTCCACCTTTTTTCGGTTGGGCAGTGGAATGGGGGATGGAGGGACTGGGACTGGGGCTGGGGTTGGGGTTGGGGTTGGGGCTGTGGCTGGGTCTGAGTGTGGGTCTGGGTCTGGGTCACGGCCAGGGGTAGGGAAGGCGCCCGCACAAAGGCTATTAACTTACATTACCCAAGAAGTGCCACAGAGCCAGACTCCTGCAGCGACACAAAAGAAGAAGGAGGCAAAGAGGTCTTTTGGGTCTGAGAAGTAGCTGGACCTGTGAACTGGTGGCAAGAGCAAGGCGGAGGCGGAGGCGATGGACCTGGAGATGGAAATAGGCAAAGGGAATGGTGGGGAGGGGGACTTGCAGGAGTACTCTTACTGCTGCGGGCACGTAAAAGAAACATTAACGCGCCCTGGCCCCGTGACTTGAACGAGCGCGAGCGCCACACGCTCGCTTGCCCCCAAAGCTTGTTAGACCAAGGAGCGTCAGCAGTCTGCACGTGATCCGGACAAGGCAACCCGGACCCCGAGTCCGAGTCCGAGACCAGGACCCAGACCCAAACCTCTTTGCAGACCCGTGTGCACAGGCGGTGCCTAGTGTCGTCTTGAGTGGCATGCAAAGTTACCTCACTCGCACTCGTCCCCCGGGCATCCCCCACAAAATGACTCTCCCTTTCCACTATTCTCCTCTCGACTCTTCTTTTCTCTTCTTTTCTCTCTTCCGTTGGAGTGCCAAAAGCCAAAGGTGGTGGCCTCTCTGTTGTTGCTCGAATGCCGGCAGAGTGGAGGCCTCACCTGCGGAACCAGAAGGCTTCGGATAGAAAGGTTTCAGAATGGGAAACAGCTCCGGCCAGTAGATTAGGAAAAAAGGGCTTCGGTTGTTGCCAGAGACCCAGCTCCAAGGGGACTGGGAGCAGGAGCAGGAGCAAGCTGCATCGGAGGGCTTAGCTGAAAAGGTATTGCAAATTCAAAAGTGGAACAAAGAGTCATCTCTTAATCCTTGCAAGTTATCCGTCCCCACATGCACCCCTTTCGAACTGCAGCCATGAAGTGTTTTCGCTTTGCCCGGTCGCAGCATGCATCACCAGCACGCTGCATCCCGGCTGTGGACTTTGGTCTTTCGTGTCCATTAAGATGTCTCAGGTAACTAGCAGCAAGGAAACTGAGCCACAGTCAGAACAGAAGCTGGACCAGGAGCTGGAGCCCGCGCCAGGGGTGTGGGTTAGGTCTGGCCGTGGGGTTCATGGAAGTTCAATTCAGTTAGCTGTGGCCCGGGGGCGGGCTCTTTCACTCTATTATGGCCACACGATCGAGCGGGACAACTTAATTTCCGTCTACATTTCAATAATAGCAACAGCAGCGGCAGCAGCAGCAGCAAGATGAGGGGAAGGTGGAGGAGGAGGAGAAGGAGCAGCATAAGGCGGAGAAGCAATCCCAATGCCCGTCCCAGCGGCAAGAGGAGCAACAATGAATTTTAAAATATTCATAAATGAATGCAAAAAGAGTTTGTCGGGTGCTAATGGGATGGCACAGGACAGGGGATGGGATGGGGGTAGGGGGGGCTGTGTGCCAGTTGAGGTTGAAAGTTTACATGGCTGCCGTTGCCGTAGCTGTTGCCGTTGATGTTGCTGTTGCAAGTGAGGCAGCAATTAGTGCAACTCCAAGAGCAGCAGCAGAAGCAGCACCAGCAAAGCGGGTAAAATCAATGGCAACTGACAGTGGAAGTGGAAGTGGATGTGGATGTGGAAGCAGTAGCAGTGGCAGTGGCAACAATGGCTTCGGTTCCACATGCAAACCCTTCCCTTGCCTCCCCGATTCTCCTGTTTTCCCTGTCAGTTGTAATCAACGTCCAAGTCACACCCCACAGCTCAACATCCGCATCCGCATCCCGATCCACCGCCACCTGCACTCCACCGCAGTGCCCTCCTCCATCTGCGGCAATTAGAAAATGTAACCGACTTAGAAATGCGTGGCGCCTGACTAAATGGACGTTAATGGCCAGCTGCTGGCAACCAACTAATGGCAAAAACACCAGCAACAACACCAGTAATAAAATTATCGCCAAAGGGTGGAGGGTCGAGGGTGGAGGGTAGGGCTCCGAACGGTGGTGTCCGGAGTGGTGCCCTTTATGAATTGCTCACACGCCCAGGTGGACACGGAAGCCGACAGAATGGCAGGAAGGACGGCAGGACGGCAGGACGGACGAGCGGAAGGAAGGAAGGGCACTTCGGTAGGCACATTAAAATTAAATTGCAAATTAAACATCAAAGTAGTACAACGGCAGAATAGTGAAATGAGTTCATAATCGGATTTGACGACTTGTGAAATGGTTTTAAATGGCCGCCAGAGTGCCAGAAGAACGCCAGACAAATGGCTGCGCAGCGCAACGGATCGGACAGGACAGGACAGGACCGAAGCGGAGCGGAGATGGTGGAACCAATCGGTTGGATGGTGGTCTAAAATCCAATGGAATTATTATCACAAAATGACAGCTGCAACAAAAAGCTTCCCTTAATATAGTTTGAACGGAAAGAGTGAGCCGTTGAACCATAGAGCTGATTGATGTCGACTGAAAGTCAAAGAGCGTGCCACAAACAAACCAACACCCAAAGGATTGCCACGCCAACCCATGGATACACCTGAAAGTCGATGGTAGAAGATACCAAACATATTGCTGGAAGAGTATGGACCCATTGTCTTCACATTTAACTGTGGAGTGTAGGTTTGTCGTAGGTGTCCTTAAATAGATTTTAAGCCAACCTATAAAACCCTTTACCCAGAACACCATTCTTGGCAGCTGGGTGCCGATCGTCGAGTCCGAGTCCCGAAAGAGACTGCGGTTGCTGGACTACGGCGTCATCTCCGCATGGCTGCACACCCCCCTCCCCTATGATGCGGACTTCAAGCGCATTTTGTTATTTGCGCCACTCTGCTGTTCGTGTGGCTGCCACCGCCAATGAACATTAAAAACAGGCGTCGACAAACCGTCGGCAAACGGCTAACGGCAAACGGCTGCTGTGTATCTGTATCTGTATCCAGCATCTAACGAATTCTTCAAAAATCGATACACATATGCAGAAGAGTCGTGGAGCAGTGCCAGGGCTGATGTTGTCAGCTCTTCGGTGGCTACGGTGGTCACAGTGGCGGCTGCCTCCGACACCGTCATTTGCCCCATGCTCCATGCTCCATGCCCCACCAACCTCTTCCTCCTTCTCCTCTTCCTTCTCCGGACTCTCTAATGTTTCCCGTGGATGGCGGAGTGACTCCTAAAACTGTTGGCTCTGCGGCTTGTACCGGCGGTTGACTGACGCGTATGCGTTATTAAATCTGCATGTGTGTGCCCCTGTCTGTCCGTGTGTGTGTGTGTGTGTGTTGTTGTACGTTGTTGCGTGTCTATGTGGCTCTGCCTCTGCCTCTACGTCTATGACTGTGCGTGTGCTGACAGCAATTTGCGTATCAATATGGGCACATAATGCTTCGAAAATGATTTCCAAAATTTGCATTTAAATTAAAAATTATATTTGCAACACAAATAGACGAACGTCGATGTAGTGCTTCGGGACGGGGTGTTTCGGGCGACGGTAGTAGGTAGTAGGCACTGCCGTCCGACTACAACCAGCCGCAAAAACGTCAAAAAATGCAAATTTAGCAAATTTTAACAAAAATGTTAGCTTTTAGTTGTTTCAACGTTCGCTTCCGATAGAAATGCGTTGCGCATACGCAACGTATGCCGCCGCAAAATTGATGTGAACGCACACACATATAAGCAAACATGCATGCTCACATGCACACTCCCACGACACACACACACAACAGCACCCGTTGGCCGAATTGTGTGTCTTTTGTAGCTTCTGTTTCGGATTAGGCAACCAACAGCCAGGCCAAGCACAAGCCTCTGAGTGGATAGAAGATCGAAGCTGGCTGATACAATTTATCCACCAAAAAGCGGTTTATCCTTATCCTTATCGTATCCTTATCCTTATCCTTATCGTAGACTGCCCTCCTGGGATCCCCTCACACTCATCGAGACCTTCTCTGCTGCCCTCATATAGTAAGGCATGATTGTATCCACCGTCTTTCCTGGATCTTCCACTGTCCCTGCTGCTGTACGCTGAGCTACGACTGGAAGCAAACACTGGAAGGGAGACTGGGTTACCTTCTGCGCAGCGACATGCGGCGACCTACACATCGAACGATGCCAGAAACGCCACTGGTTAATCAGTTTTCTTTTGAAATTTCTGGAAAAAACTATATTGGAGGAGAGGGGTCGAAGGAGTCGGATTGCGTCCCCCCTCGAAAAGCGACCGCTTTGGCATCGTTGCGGCATTCCTGGGTCTAGGAGTGCACACGGGGAGGCGCAGTCAATCGTCCAGAATGCAGCCCCGACGCGACCATTTGTATTGTGCGAAGGGAAAACAATGAGAGCAGCAGCCCAGCCAAAAGGAATCCACAGCAATCCGGGCAAGCAGGAGCAGCCATTGTAGTGGCTCTAGTTTTCAGTTTCGGGGCAGGAGCTCTAGCTGTAGCTGTAGCTGTAGCTATGGCTGTGGCTGTGGCTATACTCGTAGCTGGAGTTGGAGCCGGCTGGCTGCCGGTGTGGGTGCTGGTATTCGGTGCTAGTGCTGGTGTGTGTCAAAACAAATTTCATTTCACATTCAATTAAATTAATTTTAACACCATTTGCAGTCGAGCGAAGGGAAGATGGCAGCGGCAGGAGCAAAAGCAGGCGATTGGGAGGAATAACAAGCTGCTGTGAAAGGACAGGACAGGACAGGACAGGAAAGGACCCAACGGGGTGACGGTGACCCCCACATAGCAAGCGACGATGCCGATGCCGATGCCAGTGCCAATGACGACACAGCAGGATATGCAGGACAGAGGATGGTGTGCGAGTAGTGGGGCGTACATGCCACATGCCTTTGCCACGTTTTCCACATTTCTCCACTTTACCGTTAATGGTTTTATCTTTTCCTTATTGCCCTGCCCTATGCTGTCCCTGTGCTCTCCTGGTCCCCCACTCCCACCCCTAGTCTATCCCCCATAGATCGATCGATCCGAGGCCGAAGCTGAGGCTGAGGCTGAGGCGGAGGCTGAGAGCGAGACTGAGACTGAGACCGATGCCGGAACCGAGCAAACGAATTCGAACAGCGAGTTAATATAATTACAGAAATAAAGTCTGGAATTTTAATTAAAACACAACTTCATTTACAGCCGCAGACGCCAGGCGGCCCGGCTCAGTCGAGTTCCTTCGAGCGGCACGCCGATGCCGATGGTAAGGCCGGGACAGTAAGGCCAGGAGGATGGGCACACTGGGTGCGAGTGCGGTGTCCAGAGGGACACCAAGGTGCTATGGTATCATCGCACTGGTACTGGGATGGGGTGGAATGGTACTCGCAGGATGTCAAGCAGAGAGTAGGGTCTCGGAGTGCTGTTACAGGTGTTGACTTCTCACCGAACCTTCCAGGATGTTCCCCTAGCCACACATCCATGCCAGCATTAGGCCCAATGAACTCTCTTGCCAATCTCATATATGTATTTACCCTAACTTGATCTCAGATCTCACTGTCATCCGATTACCACGTAGTAATCAGCATAGAATCAGCTTTTTGAAGGCAAAAATTGAAACTGAAACATACTCGTATGTTGTATAGTATTGTGTAGAAAGAACAGCTCTGGCCCTGGCCCTGGGTAGAAAGAACAAGTCTCGCCCTGGCCCTAGCCCTGGAAAGAACAGCTCAGTCCTTGCCAGTTCCATTTGCGCTCCTTCCCCTCAGATACTCGCAGTACTTTTAGTATTTATCTTCCCTTCTTAGCACTTTTCGCTGTTTTATTGTTGGTTGGCAGCAAATGGGAGGGGGAATGGGAATGCGGCCGCATTTCAATTATGTTTTTACGGCTTAGAGTTAATTGAAAAGCAATTCGTAGGCAAACAGAAGCCGCCGGACAGTGGATGGTAAATGCGAGACCCCGCGGGATCTTGCCCCAGTGGAAAAATCATACATAATGCAGTACATATGTATATGCATATTGAGGCTTACACATACATACATACATATGTATATACATATATATATTTGTATATTCATATTTAATATTTAATTTTTTGTTGAATTGGTTTTGCGAGTTTCCCTATTGACTTTGGCGATTTCAATTAAAGCACGTAATTGATTAACATTGAGGCATGCATCAAAATTGAAATTATATTTATATTTACTTTTTATTATTTTCCAGCTCCGCCTCCGCTTTGGGACCTACGCTCTGCTAATTTTCAGGGGCGTCATGACAGGTCAAACGTCAAAGGGCGTCTGAAAGCCTGCGTGTGATTTATAAATAAATTCAATAAATCTCCAAAATATTCTATGGGAGATGGGAAAGTATTTTGTTTGTATTTTCATTAGATTTAAAACCTGCAATAAATATATTGCGGTATATGCTAGTACGGATCCACTATTACGAATCAAAAAGGGTATTCCAGTATTCAATGCGTGGCCAATGCAATGCGTAAAAATTGTAGTAAATTTGTTAATTGCATTGATTTGTAATATTTTAGTCCTTTCATTCATATGCAATATGCGATAAGTGATATTGTTTCTGTGTGAATATTGTATCACGACTTCATGGCACTGCGAACAGCGAAGAGGGGGACGGGGATGTGGATGCCAATGATTGCGTGATGCTGTCAAGGCAACGCCGTGTCGTATTTTTGGGCTGTGCTGAACTCTTTGGCCGCCTGCGAAGGGGCAATTCGCAACCTGACACAATCAGCCGGAGACCCCTGGCCCGGATTTGCATAATAAATGAGAGACAAAAGCCAAGCGGCTACTGTCACATGGCCTGGCCACTGGGCGGCCATTGAGTGAGAGTGAGTACGTAGAGCAGCACGATGACGGAGATGGGAAACCATCCATGTGCCATCTATAATGACGATAATAATGACGAAACAACAGACACAGACACATGCACATGTACCAGCATCAGCATCGGCAACAGCACCTGCTCATAGAGGCAGACAGGTGTAACGGGGATGCAGCCATCCAGTTGACTTGAAAACACACACACACACACACACACAGATGTATGCCAAGGGTGTTCCATATGCCCCATGGGTGGGTTTGGGGTTTGGACAGAGACAGAGACAGAGAGAGAGAGGCAGAAGGCAGACAAATTGCAGACATTGCGAGGCGGTGCAGGAGCAAAACAATATGCAAATTTGGTTGCATACTTTTCGGATGCAGCGTGAAAATCATTGCAGCTAAACAGACAGGCCCGTTGCCTTGCCTCCCTCCCCCCATCCCATATTCCTATCACCATCCACAGACCCCTCCAGAGCCAGACAGACTACTCCTTCAGTCAGCACAATCAAACAAATAGACAACAGCCATAAAGAGAGACAGTAACACACAGAAATATAGAGACAGAGAGAGGCAGAGCGAGGCAGAGCGAAAGAGAGACAGCAGATAGAGAGAGAGAGAGAGAGATAGAGACAGAGAAACAGCAGGAGCAACATAATGCCTTTCCGGTATCCAATAAACCGACTGCACTTGGACAGCCCGGATTTCCGCCTGAATCATTGATGAGCTATTAAAGTCATTTATATTTTGCTGTTTGTTGTTCGTCCAACTTCAGCGCCATCAAAGCACTGCCAAAGACTTGTCCTGTCCCCCTGTCCCCCTGTGTCCCTGTCCCCCTGTCCTTCTGTTTCAGTTGCAGTTGCAGGCTTTGCTTGGGGGTAATTTTTGTGCGCTCGTATATATATTTTTTTGCTAGTCATCAGGGGCACGTTAGGCCCAAAAAACAAACACTTCCATCGGTTATCCAACGTTCAAATTTATTGTTGGTGAACTACAAATTGAAGGGGAAAATAATTTAGCCTCAGCGAGAGGACAAAAATGTAAAAATTTGCAGCCAGTCGAATGGGACTTTGTCTTTGAGGAGAACTACGAAAGAGATGTTTACGGATTGCGGATCTTGATCGGAATAATTATTTACCATTTTCCGCTGTCTAGTTTCAGATATCTCTTTAAGATTAAATGCCTCATGGAGGGTGGGAGGGCGGCCTCTCGAGTGTGCCTTCAACTGGTTTCATTTCATCGAACAATTAACGAAACGGAGCTCAATTTTAGAGACAGTCGCTTCGTCACTTTAATGGAATCGGGTGTGAAGGTGGACAGGCGGTCTTAATGAAACTCAACTCAAGTCACGACGGGGCGATTGCCAATGGGTAGGCGTGGTCACCTGGCCGCCCACAATGCGAGGGCGCGCAGAGGCGGAAAAAAGATGGAGAAGCCAAACAATCGAACGGCGCCGGAGACCGATTCAATCCCCGGTTGCTGTTATGCCATGTTACAGCCGCCCGCCTGGGCGTCGCTGGAATGGAGGCAATGATGGGCCAATGCCAATGCAGATGTGGACGTGGACGTGAACGACGACATGGAAGTGGCAATTGCCACGACGACAACGCGCACGACAAACGATGAGCCTGCAGACAGACAGACAGACAGATAGACAGAGAAGGACGATGCGAAGGATGAGCGCATACACGTGGATGAGGACGTTGATGGAAATGAAAAGATAATTTACCCGCATGTTTCAACATCAGCGTGTGCCACGCCCACCAAACCACACGCACAGACTGACGGACAGGAGCTGGAGCACGAGCTGGCTTCGTAGTCAGGGCTGAGCCTCGTTTCATCTCATCCTTGGAGCCGCCGTGGCTGTTGTTGTCAGCATCAGCATCAGCCTCAGCCTCAGCATCATCCTCATCATCGTGGCCACTAATGCTAATGCTGGTTATCTGTCTATCCATCAGACGGCCATGTTATGATGTAAATGCTCCAGCTACCGTTGGCACTGCTACTGCCACTGCTACTGCTGCTGCTGTTCCTCTTACTCCTGCTCCTGCTCCTGGGCCTGCTCCTGCTGATGGGGATAATAGCCATCGCTATCCGGCCCCATTCCAGCTTCATTCCAGTTCAAATATGTCGCTTCCTTCTTGTCATTGGGTCTACAGCAGGCACAAGACTGCCAAACATTTCGTCTGTCTGCAGAGCAGGAGGGAAGGGTACACACACATCGGTGTTCCCGAAAACTCCAGCCATCCTCAGGCAGCCCAAGGCAGCGTGTTCCTCAAATCTCGGTTTCGCTCAAGCCGAAATCTTAAGATTTTTGCACATGAAAATGCTTTGCCTTGCTTTACACAAATTTTAGGGACGAGATTTCCTGACGCACTCTGGATGGATGCACTCAATCTTTGGAAGAGTATCTTGAGATGTGCTAAAACGGAAAACATTTCCATTTCTTCGTCGCCTCAACAGCTTTTCGTTTTCAAATTCTCAAAACTGTCAATTCTCTAATCTTTGGGTTTTCTGGAACATCTTCTGCAAGGAGAGGGAGGTGGAGAGGCTCGGAGGGACACATGCACAGGCGAAGCCAAGGCCCACAAATTTATTGTTCTTAAACATCTGAGCATGAATGGCCCTTGTGGTCCTGGTGCTGGGCCTAGTCTTGGGACTGGGGACTGGGACTGGGTCTGGACTGAGTTCTGGGTCTGGGTCTGGGTCTGGGCCTGGGCCTGGGCCTGGGGAATGCTCTCTGGCTATATTTGAATGCCAAGTTGCCAGTTGTCACAATGTGAGTGATATATAGCCAAAATGTCAAATGTCAGCGAAAGACATTATTACTGGCTAGTTGATCCGTCTCCCGTCCCCCGCACCCAGCTGTGTGCTCCCTACCGGCATCCCATCCACGTCTGCGTCTACGGATGTCGCCGTCTGCCATGATAATCGATACGCACAAATACACACAAACAGACAGCCATTCGCACAGACAGAAGGCAAAAGACAGACAGACAGACAGACAGAAAGGAGCAGGCGGGACAGGCAGAGAAGCCTTCCGGATTGAATCGGCACATGGGGTTACTTAACCCCAACTTTAAAGGGATACTCATGTACAAGTGTTCATTTGGACATTTGGAAATTTGGCAACTATTGGCGTGGGACATGAATCAAAGGCTTCAGATCCCCTTGCCTAACAGCCACTCTGCGGTGCACCTTAACAAAAGATATCGATATATTCCTTATGGAGACAGAGGACGAGAGGGACCCACCAGGCTTGTGCTGATCAAGTATACGAGCGATTGATTGGCGACACTTTGTTATAGATATTTGTATCTGAAGCGTGAGTATTGGGGCAATCCTGACTATCAAGCCCTCAGAATGACTTCTGCTAAAGAGATGTCAAGACGAGGAAAAGGAGGAGTCGGTCCTCCACCGCTTCCTGAGTCCCCGTGCCTTACCAGGGATCTTGTCCAAACACATCCAAGTCACCAGATGGGACTGCCCTTAGGCTGCAAATCTTAGCTCACTTCGGCTGAGACAGTGAGAATACCAATCCTTCCCATGAAATATATCAATTGTCCCTAATTATTGTGAGATATCATTGCCAAGACCCAAAAGTCCAAGAATCATTCATCAGACGGCCCATTAGACATTGGATTTCCCTCACTCTTGAAATTAAAAATTCATAAAAGCAGAAATGCAAAATTATGATGATAAAAAGAAGCCGAAGCAGTAGCCGCAGCCGCAGCCGCAGCCGGCGATAGGCCACAAGAAGCGGGCAAACTAAAGGGCACATACATACATATATAAGAGTACATACATTTAGATAGATACATACATATATCTGTCTATATATGTATGTATATCCTGTAAGTATATAGAGAGAAAGAACGTGACATTGGCCGGCTACTGTGAGAGCAAGGCAGCCGCAGAATCCGACTCAGACCCCGGACCCGGCTGTGGGTGCCAGGGTTCGAGCTCGAGTTCTGGCGACTTGAGCGCTGATGATGTGGATAAAATAAACATGGGACATTGGTTTGGCCACGAAGCTGGCGAGCATGGAAGCAGGGTAGCTGGGAGAGGGGAGGATGGGGAGGAGGAGGGATTTGTGGGGGAGACGAAAGCGTGTTTAAACATTAAAAGGACCATTAGATACGCCTTAAAGTATGCTTCAAGTAGATTATCTTCCATCAGTTTTGTTTGCTTACTTGGAATTGTTTCGCTTCATTTTTCTCGTTTGCAAACACCCTCAAACCCATAGAACCGTTGGGCTCTATCTGTGTGGGTGGGTAGCTCTGTACTTTCATTTCTTTTTCTCTTGCTCTTGCTTTTCCCATGCAGTAGAAAAGCATCTGTTGGTGGCCAAAGCCAAAGCCAAAGCCAAGCCAAAGCCGAGCAAGATACCAGGACCAGTACTGAGACGGAGATGGAGCTCCGGCCAGTCCACGTTATTATAAATTGTGCGCGTGTCCTTGTAAAACAACATCAAGTGAACCTAAAAGGCCACACCACATCGGAGACCACCCACCCACAACCACTCATCTGCACCGCACCACACCACCCTCACGTCCTAGGTATCAGCAGCACCACACCCCACCACACCACATTCTGGTCAAGTCGTGGCCCCGCCAGTGCTCCTTAAATTACCGAGAAGTGCGCTCTGGGTGGCGCTTATTGCTTTTGCCTCATGGCCGGGGCATGACTGATGGGAGCTGCTGTCTTCAAAGAGCGGCTGTCTGCCGAAGGGACGCCAAAGACCCATCCCAACGTTGACTCAATTTAGAGCCATACAATTGGTCGTAAATTTCCATTTCCTCTTGGGCCGTCGAGTGGATTGAGCAGCGACCGATCTGGTGCATACTTATAGGTGTTTTCGGGCCATCCAATAAAGCCATATATAGAAAGTATAAATGGATTGTTTCATTCGTCTCTGATCCAAATACAAAGAGCTAAGAAATATTAAAATCTTTGGCATTCGGGACACTGTAGTAGAATATTAGCAACACTGTGCAATGGTTTTCTACTTGGCGTGGCAACTATAATTAGATTTAGGACATCCACATGCTCATACTTGTGCAACATACTCGATTTGGGTATTGGTACTGCAATTTCTGAGTACACATCAGGCCACATACAACCTAATGTTTTTCTCGTGCCTAGTTATTAAGGATTTAATGAGATTAACTTTATCTGCAAGCTGCAAACTAGCCAAAGAATACCAATTATGTAGGAGTGTGGCAATGGCATGGTCAAAGGCTTAGATGTCGAACGGCTACCACTCGAATCGACGTTCTATTGCTGCCCTGCAGCCCATTCAGGAAACAGCTCTTGGCTGTATGCTACGGCTGTGACATGCACTGGCTTCTGGACCAGCACTGAAAGTGCAGTATGGGCTTTGGCCAATCGATATCCGAATCTGCATTGGGGCATCTCGTATACGGCCACCTGCAATTAATTAACACCTCGAGAGCCCTGTCCGATTAATGACTCAGTTAGCCCAAGTCCCCGGCTCGTATCGGTCCGTTGCTATCAACAATTACATTAGCAGGCGTCCATGGGCGGTGGGATGGCTGGATGGATGGATGGATGGATGGATGGTTGGATGGATGTCCTCCACATGATTTCTGCAGCAGCAAGTCCGTCCTGCCATTCAGTCATGCGCCTCGCTACCCTTTGGATGGTCTACGGCTGGTGGCTGTGGGGGCTATACGGACACCGACACGGACAGGCCGCGATGCGGATACCCGTAGTCGGGGACGGCGATGGCCCGGAGGACTTGGACACACGCCGGCTTGCGAATGCCACTGTATATCTGGTACGGACGCACATCGCGACGCGCATCAACACGCTAGTCATCCGGCAGGGATGCGTGGGATGTGCGGAGGGTTTGCGACACCGCCAGCGGCAGGTCATCGATCATGTGCTGCAGCACAGCTCCCCCGATCTGAGTGTGCTCCTGAATAGGGGCACTTCCGACGAGACGTCCTGGGACTACACCCTGTTCGTGGTCAACGACGAGCGGGCCTTCAGGTGAGTGAGGGGCGAGTGGCCAGGCGGTGGTAGTGAGCCCTACTGAAGCAGGAATGCGTCCCCAGACAGCAGCGCTTCACCTTCCCCGACACGCTGACCGACCGGGAGTTCTTTTTCGTGGTGGTTGTCACCTCGCAGCAGCACGTCGAGACCGTCAAGGACGTGGCAGGCACAATATTTGTGGCCAGCCTTCGGATTGGCGTGATCAACGTGGTGGTGCTCGTCCAGCTCGCCGATGCCCAGGTGGTCACCTACGGCTACACCCTGTTCAAGGCCAACTGCACGGCCGGCATCACCGTTCACGAGCTCGGCCGCTTCGACCGCACCACCGCACGAACGCTGGCCGATATGCCCGACATATATCCGGTGCGGTGGCTCCACTTTCAGGGGTGTCCCCTCAGGGTAGGCGCCAATCTTCTGCCGCCACACTTTATTTACAGGCGTCGTGGCTCCCAGCCGGCCAACGGCGAGGGGGAGGTGTCTGCCAAGGAGCTGAAGGGCATCGACTGGGAGCTGCTGCAGCTCCTGGCCAAGGCCCTGCACTTCCGCATCCGCCTCTACATGGCCACCGAGACTAGCCTGGCCCGTGACGGAGAGAATGTCTCCGGCTGCTTGGAGCAGGTTAGTGGACAGAACAGATTCATCCCAACCGATCAGATCCGATCCTATCCGATCCCATTTTACATTTTCAGTTGGCTGCGCGGAAGGTGGACATCGCGATTGGGGGACTGAGTGGCTCGGACAAGCGGCGCAGGCTGTTCTCCACCTCAAGGGTGTACCACCAGAGTTACTTCGTCCTTGTGGTGCGCAAGGACCGCTTCCTGGGCAAACTCGGTCCCCTGATTCTGCCCTTTCGTGGCAAGGTGTGGGCCGTGATCATCTGCATGCTGCTGGTGGCCGTGGTGGCCACCTGGTGCCTGAGCGCCCGCGTCCGGCTGAACCATGCACTCGAAAACCTTCTGCTGATGAGCTTGGGCAACGCCGTGCCCGTGTCGCGAGTCCCCGGCAGCGGATTCCTGCGCTATCTCTTTGCCAGCTGGCTGCTGCTCACCCTGGTGCTGCGGTGCGCCTACCAGGCGAAGCTCTTCGACGTGCTCCGACTGCCCCACCATCGACCCCTGCCGGAAGACCTGCTCAGCCTAATCGAGCAGAACTTCACGATGGTCTCGAACGGCAACCACGACTTCTATCCGGCCCACATGACACGCTTCCTGCAGCAGGCCTTCTCAGAACGCTTCGAGTACCTTCAGAGCGCCAAGCCAGGCGAGCGCCTGGTCACCATCTCGCTGCTAAACAACCTCGCGTACTGGAACCAGGAGCACCGCAATGTCAGTCAGCTGACCTTCATCCGCCAGCCGATATACCTCGATCAGTTGGTTGTCTACTTCCCAAAGCGGTCCTTCTTGAAGTACGCCTTCGACCGCAAGATCAACGAGCTACTCAGCTCTGGCGTATTGTCGCACATCGAGCGCCGGTACTTGCGACTGTGCTACGCCGACATGGCATCCAACGACCAGGACCGGAACTTGTTGTCGCGAATCACCAACAACATTATGTTTGGCGCCTATCGCATCCACTTTCTCCTTCTCTTCCTTACATTCGTGATCTTTGGCCTGGAGCGTCTAGCCCAACGTTGGCGGGCACTGCGTCGATGGTTCGACTGGTTCCATCAGCCCTAGTTGGTGACCCCGACCCCCACACGCTTCATTCTACAATCATTGACTGCGTCATAAAGATTATATATTGAACTAAAAGGCAAGAATTACGACTGTACAAATATACAGATACTCGTACTAGTATAAAATCGATCTTTAAATAACTTCAGTTGTTCAACCAGTTATCACGAACTAATTATCATGACGATAAAATTCACTGTCACTCTTCTTTGGGGTTCACATAAAAACCCATGGATAACTCACTAATCGTTTGCACGTGTCAGAGCTGGCGACTCCTGTAGATGCCCCAACCATTGAAGCAGTCGGCGAAGGCGAATGTAAGAGTGAGGGGGAGCCAACCATCTTGCAGCAGCAGCACTCATGACTCGTACCACATGACGCATATCGATGTAATACCTATGTATGCCTGTAAGTGGTCACCGCCTAAGCCCAGACATGGTGCACTTAGATGGATTTTTGTGCGGTGCCGCAATATGGCCTTAAAAATTGATTTAAGACTTGTAATG
Organism: Drosophila azteca; assembly: GCA_005876895.1. Lineage (NCBI taxonomy): Eukaryota > Metazoa > Arthropoda > Insecta > Diptera > Drosophilidae > Drosophila > Drosophila azteca. The sequence goes on along the minus strand of VCKU01000014.1, from coordinate 2,873,042 downwards.
TATGGACAGCAGGCACCTCTCCCTCTGCCTCCCCCTTCTCCAGCCCTTCCAATCCTCTACCCGAGTACCCGATCCACTGGTCAGGGCTCCGCACCGCTCCACTCGCCGGTAACCAGAGCCATGTGTGAGCACCACCAACTGGCCAACTGGCCGAGCGGCACGGAGCGGCACTTGAGTTAAGCTGTGCAAACGTTTGCATAATCACGTTCCAATTTAAATTGCTCTATTTGCAGGGACCAGGACTGGGTACGGGGCCGTGTCCGGGTATGGTTCTAGTTCTGGTTCTGCTCTGATCTCCTCTTGGTCCTGCTGCTGCTGCTGCTGCTGCTGGTATTGGTGCTGGTGGTCTCTGTCTCTGTCTCCTCCCATTTTCATTCTGTTTCGCCGTATCTGTTGAGTGGACGGGTGTGGCTGGGGGTGAAGTGGCTTTGGGGTGGCCATAGCCATCGTTGTCGACTCTCAAATTGGAAAAACTGGACAAGTTTTATTAGCTGCCGCTGGAGCGTTGCCATGGCCGCCATGTCCCCCAGCACTCCCACTCCGACTCCCACTCCTACTGTTTGCCAAGTGTGTACAACTATGGAAAAATGTGATTGTGATTTGGATTTTGCATCTTTACAATCAAAATCTGAATCGGAATCTGAATCTTCTCTATCGCATCCGCATCCGCAGTCCATCTCTGTGTTTCTCTCGTTTGATGGGCCATCGGAATCAACAGTTGCCAGGAGCAACCGGTTGGGATGAGGTAAATCCCTATCCGAGTCCATATTAATTCACATCGATATATATAGAGGATATTTTCAAGTGTTTGCTGTTTAATTGAAGTAAAGAAATATATGACAGGTCTTTTAAGAATAGAGGACGAATAGAATAGAAGAAATTGCTTGCATTCATTCACTCTAATTAGTGAATGAAGGAGGAGTGAATGGAAGGAGTATTACAATTGATTGATTGTGTTCTAGAAACGTTCAAGAGATTCAAGAAAGTTACACTGAAAATGTTGTGTTAACTAACCATTCATTGACTGGTTTATTCGATTGATAGTTTCGAACAAAGTATCTTTTATAAACGGAACACGTTGCATGGGGATTTTGGTAAGGGCAGCGATACCAGGGGAAGCCAAAAGATGGGTTATATGTATATATAGAGGACTTCAACGAATTTAGAATGACATAGGCGGGATGTTGTGTATGTTATGGTTTATGGATCCCAGCGATTGCACTTCTCATCCCAGAGGATGGGCAGCCCGCTCATGCCGTCGTCGGGCTCGTTGGGTTTCGGATAGTCGCGCTTGCCGCTGCCGGGGTTGCGCTGCCGGTTATAATTCTTCATGGTGAGCATGTTCCAGTCGAAGATGCGGCTGTCGGCGTAGTTGAGGCCCAGCCGGAGCATGCGGAAGTTGCGGATGAGCATGGCGTAGTCGGGCTTCTCGTAGAAGCCCAGCCCGCGGCAGTAGTTCAGGTACATGGGGAACTCGCAGGGGAAGCCCTCGCAGAGGACCCCATCGCTTATGGAGAGCTTCATCTCGTGGATTCGCTCGAATTTCTGGCGCTTCGTAGAGGCCTTGATGTTCTGCCAGGGCAGGTTGCCGCGGTTGAAATACATCAGGACGTAGCCGACCGACACGAGGTCGTCGCGTCGGGCCTGCGCCACTCCCGCGAGTGATCGGATGGAGGCGTAGCGCGCGGTGCCGGTGAGGGTGCGCTCCTCGCGGTAGGGCATGTGCACCCCGGTAGTATTGTCCTGGAACTTCTTAGCCAGCCCGAAGTCGATGAGGTACACTATCTTTGCCTCCCTGCTCAGGCCCATCAGGAAATTCTCCGGCTTGATGTCGCGGTGCACGAACCCCATCTTGTGCACGTACTCCACCCGGCTGATCATCTGCTCGGCCAGCATCAGCACCGTCTTCATGGTGAACGACCGCTCGCAGAACTGGAACAGCCGCTCCAGCGACGGCCCCTGGAGATCCATCACCAGTGCATTGTATTTGGGCTTCTTGCAGAAGAAACGGATGCGCGGCAGACCCAGGGCGGGTCGCAAGGCCCGGTACACGCGGTGCTCGTAGTAAAGCTGCGGATGGGCCACCGCGGTGCTCTCCACCTTTATGGCCACCATCTCGCCGCTCCACAGGTACTTGCCCAGGTAGACGTCCCCAAAGGATCCGCTGCCAATCTGCCGGATCACCTTGTAGCCTCCCACGCGAACAATGTTGCCACGCTTCTTCACTTTGTTCATGGCTAACCGCTCCACCTACAGCTGCAGCTCCTAGGGCTCGACCTGAAAGTGTTCTCTTCCCAAAAATATAGTTCGAGTCCGGGTACATATATTCCCCAGAATATACAGATGAAAACTGATGAATACACAAATGAATGAATCTGCAAGGCTATCTTCGATCTCCACCCAAGCACAAAAATTCGTTCCGGGGGGATCCACATGGTAGGCTGTGGAATCGAACAAAAGCATAGAACAAGTCCAGGTAGGGTAAATATTTAGGGAAATATTCAATCGACTGTCGACTGGAACTTCCGCTAGCCTACTACAAAGTGTGGACAGAGGATACCGTGGAATCCTATGCGAAAGGTCTAAGTTTTATATAAACGATACATTACCATATATGTAGATAATATATTAGTTTGTCTTGTTTGATTATCAATTTTATAAGCCTGAAATCAGGTACATTATTTTACTTTTTGGGCTGTTGCATGATGGACAGCTATAATGGACAATACATGTTTGCAACGCGTGCATTTCATGGTACATATGCATATATGTATGTATTAATTGCTACACCTATAGGACAGAATTGCATATGTTTAGCTAAATAAAATTATTGACATATAATACTTTTTTTTTTACACTTGTGATTTTATTAATTAGTTTTTGTTTGGTAAATTTGCGAAACCGTAACACGCAAGGCGTCACAGTGAATAGCGGAACAGCATTTCAGGATTCAACGGAGCAGCCGGAGCAACCGGAGCAGGGACCAGAGCTGATCCATCTCCGTCTGGCTATCATCTATCCACGGAATGCAACCTGTCGATCCGTGGGCGCCGACTGATTTGGAGGCCCAAGTGGATTTGGCACTTGGTGATGGATCCTTTTGGGGGCTGAACAAATTTCAGGTCCTAGGTTACAAGATGATGCGGCAAAGGGTTTTCTTTTAATGATATTACCGATGATATGTATTGGTGATGCTCGTAATGGTCCTAGGCACAGGAGCAGCGCGTCGAATGTCATTGCCACCAAGAGCAGATCACAACTTCTAACACGAACTGGGGCTAGAGCTAAACACGGCTGACCCATCAACATCATAATGCCGTTGTCTATGCACTGATTACACCCGATCTCTGCACTCTGCAGGCTTGTCGACCGGATGCAGGCTGTGCATAGACAACGGGCATTTGGTGTTGATGTATCAGCCCTGTTTGGCTCTAGCTCCGGTTCTAGTTCGAAGTTGCGAATCACAACAATTAACAGAAGAACGGATCGCTCTTAACCAACGACACGATCTCCTCTGCACTCGGCGGGTCCCATCCTGCATTGGCAATGTAAAGAAACAAGGAGCAAAGGATTCCTTATCACTAATTAGTAATTACCGATTCAAGTGCACTTACCTCCAAATACGTCGGTGGTTTATTTTCTGGATAGTTTTTTTTTTTTTTTAATTTTGTTGACCAATAAAATTTTTATTTTTATTTTTTTTCAAAAAAAAAAGGTTGAAAATTTAGATGTTTTCCAGTCGAGGACTGGGGACTGAATGAATATTTTGGAAATTATTTTCTCTAGCCTGATGTTTCCTATGCTTTTCTTCGATTCCACAGCCTGCTATATGCATCCCAGTTTGTGTGCCAGGAACGAATTTTTGGGTCTTTGGGGGAGATCGAAGAAAGCCTTGCATATCCATTCATTTGCATATCAACATCCAAATGAATATACAGTAAGTATATGTACATATACATATGTACATACATACGTAGGAATATGTACCTCCGGTGACCCCATTGATCCGTATAGCGCTGAATGTTTAATGCATTTCCACCCTCAGCTTAACCACAAATTTCTTTTGTGGTTTACGTTCCATGTTCTTGGAGCAGCTCTTACGGGGTACTGTCCTGTCCTTCCCTGTCCTGCCCTGTCCGGCCGGCATCTTTTTTCCGGAAGACAAACGGCTGGGCGGTGGGGGGTGGGTAGTGGCGGTGGAGCTGCCTCTCCTCGAGTGTCCTTCGGGTGGGCTAGTGCTTTGGCGCCGCTTTGCGAAAAACGATTACGCACTAAGCCTATAACTTATGTTGATGTTTTCTTTCCGTCTTAACATTTGCAAATTTGTCATTTTTTTCCATTGTCCGCCGGTGCCTGGGTCTGCGCCTTGGCCACTCCTGGCTTTGGCTTGGCTTTATCTCACCAATATTTTGCCAGAGTCTTGCTCTTGCTCTTGCTACTGCCTCCTGTCGCTCCCCTTGTGGCAGGCCCAAGGATGGTTATTTTTCGCCTCCTTTGCCTGCTAATATTATTGTGCCTCTGTTATGTTTGGGGCTCCTTTCTCCTCCTCCTCCTCCTCCTATCTCTATCTCTATAAGTAGTGGACATTCTGTTCCTGGCCTGCCATTTTTAAGCACTGTTTGCTTATTCCAGCAGCGTTATCTCCCCAGCCCCCCGCACCCCACTCCCCACTGTCAATTCCGATCCCATTCTCAGTCCCAGCCCATCTCAAGCCCTGTCCGTGGTCTGTGTATCATATTAAACTAATCCTAAATGGTTTCTTCACGGTACATTTGCCGGCACTTGTTAGCCCCTGGACACGGCTGTGGGAACGACGCATCCACCTGCATATTGTTGGCTTTCTGCCGGCTAAACATATTTATAAATAGGTACAAAATTAACAAACATCAACAGAAATGCTCCAAAGGTACACCGAAGGGAAGGTAAAGGTACTGCCAAATCCGAAGCTCATGTGTTTGCCAGTCAGCTATAGGAAATGCGATTAGGAGACTTCTTAGGGGCGGATATGAGTGTTCCAAGTATTCCAAGAATAGAACCACTGCCGTCCGAGTACTCTATGAGCAAATATAATCGCGGAGAGACAGCTCAAGGACTACTGTGACCAGAGGCAGCTTCAGTCAAGTGCTACTGTTCTCACTTAATTCCAAAAGTTCTTTGAATCAATCAAATCGATGATGAAGTTAATGCATCAGGCCAGTCAACTCAATCGAGGAATGCTTACCTTTCCAGTGCCGGAGCGCGGGGGGAAATGCAAAGAGGGAGGGGGTGGAAATCTATCAATTACTTATTAAATCAATCAATACATTTTCAGTCATTGCCAAAGTATCGCCGTATTATGTCACGCTAGTCGAATGCAAATTGAATGCCGCTAATTGAGCAGCAAATTAGAAATCTATGAAAATCATCATTAGCGCAACAGTACCGCCTGCTCCTCCCCCTCCCACCATCCTCCCACTTACGGGCTAATGATGCAACCCGGCCGCCCCAGCCCCCTCCCCCCACAACAGATAGCCCATTGAATGAAGTGGACTCTGCCATTAAACTTAACTTGGCCGAAATTATATTTGTGAAACCAATTGAAAGGCTTCCGACACATTTGCATGCTCATATGTACCTATGTATGTATGTATGTACGTGTGTACATATGTATGTGTCCATCAATCCATAAACAATGCCGGGTAGAATAATAGTGCTTTTCCAAATGGTTGCACTTAAAGAACAAGTCTCTAAACGTTCATGTAACTTACATATAGGTAAACAAAAACCTATTTGTTAATTTAAGTGAGGAAATTACATTAAGTAGGCAATGTATGAGGGAGGGCTCGGGTGTGAGCGGAGGAAGTATCTGTCAACCCATTAACAAGTACGACAACAGATTACAAGTGGAGTAAAGAACACTTATCCACTGTGGTCCCAAAATAGCACTACTAAATCAATGTTGTCTAGCGATAAGAATGGAGTACAAAATTGCACCTTTTACCTCATTGTGGAATCGAATTGCAACTCAACTTACAACCGTCTAGACCTTAAAACACCATTTAATAGGGGGAGCAGAGAGTTTCCTTTGCGGAGAGCTAATACAGTTGGCATTTCATTGCCATCGATTTCAAAATAGCATAATTATTCATTCACTTTTTTGCCCATTGGCGTTGCTGCCATTACTTTATCTCTGCTACTAAAGGACGACACTCTGCTTATCTCTTATCTCCCACTCGAACAAACATTATTCAGCAGCTTCGGTCCGGGCGAGACATCCCCAAAATCGTACTGCTATTATTCTGACCGCAGCTGTATGTACCTGTACCTGTTCCTCTTCCTGTCTGTGTGCTGTATCTGTATCTGTATCTCTATCTGTGTGTGTATGTGTGTGTGTGTGTGCCAACACATCGACTCCCAATTTGGAAACCCGTGTCCGCTGTTGCTGCTCATTTTAAAGTTATGCGCTAATAAATAGTTCACAATCGACGATAAATTGCCAGTTTCGACCGATAGAATGGGCGGGCGGGGGGTGGAGTGCGGTTGTGAGGCTGCGGGACTGTGTGGAGGTAAGTCTGCATATAGAAGCTGCCGCAAAATGATAATAATTACGTGCATTATGTTTAATGCAAGCGATGAACGATGGCTGGGGTTGGGGCTGGAATTGGGTGTTGGGGTTGTGGGAGTGGTGGGGGAGTGGGGTGTGAAGTCCATGGCCGTTGCCATTGATTTCAGCTTTTAATTTGAGGCCATTGTTCTAAGGCACACGCACGAACACACACCCATACACTCATCCATGTGGCAGGGGTCACGGGCCACGGGACAGGATGGAGTGGCATGTATGTAAATGTAGCTGCCATCGACAAACAATGGCCGCTAGTTAGTTTGATGGCCGCTCGCTTTCGCAACTATTTTTGCCCCAGTCTTTTCGGGGTCTCCTCTCAGCGGAGCAGCATCTCCTCCTCCTCCTCCTCCTTCTGCTCCTCCTCTTCCTCCTGTTTCCCCCCTCTGGCTGTTCATTTTTGAGCGTGGCATTAATTAAAACACAATCATCGCGAAAATTATGCATGCCGCCGCTTCGTCGACGACCGCCATTATTTATTGAACGGTAAAGGCATTCAAATAAATAACACTGCCACCGCATCCACATCCACATCTCCGGGGACGTGACATTTGGCAGTGGCCGCCAGTTGATTAGCTCCGTCCGGGAATGCGATTCCCACAAATATCACTCATGCTGTGCAATTAGAGGGTCCTGGTCCTGCAGCAGGCCTACCCACCCACCAGCAGCAGCAGGGTGGGCAACAGTGGGCGGGCCTCAGCCTCCATTTCCCGGCAAATGTTGGTATATTGCGACAGTTATCTGGAGATATTATCTGGCTGAAGATTGCAGCAGTATGCCCCCAAGATACAGATCCTCACATATGAACATTTTCGAAATCCGTAATAATGCGTTGAAAGCTCTGACTAGCGCCATCTGGCGCGGGTTGGGCGCCACCTGCAGGTCTACTTTTGGCAGTGTGTCACGCGAAAAGGCGACACCAGTGGGCGGCGGACAAACAATGAACTGCGAAAGGGACATTTCTACCAAAAATATAGGTTCAAGGATTCTGTGAACAGAACATTCCCTTGGAACCAAAACAGAATTACAAAAGGATTCAAAGCAGAGGGATAAGATATGGAAAGTGAAATGCATCACAAAAAAAACCAACTACATACATATATCCGTCGGTGGCTAGTGAATAATAAATGGATGAAACATGGCCCAATGAGAAGCGGAGAGCACTTTGTCCTCTAATCTTTGTTGCTCCAAGGAGGCGTATGTTGCTCATTTGATCCCTGAGTGCAAGACCTAGTGCCAGGCTAATGCGGCCACTGTAGTGTAAAGGCCATCCTGCAGCATCGGTACTCGCAACAGCACCAACAAGGCAATGCTGCCAGCAGCAAGCAGCCAGGCCAGAGAGCAGGCGCCACAGAGAGTCATTAAGAGACTGCAGGACTCGCATTAATTACAGTTATTGAAAATCAAAACATAAATGCTAGTTAAGCACAATGCAACATTTCAGGGCGCACATTGTGTACACGTGTAAACACGTGCCGCACAAGAAACGAGGCCCCAAAACGCAGGCAGCAGATGGAGCGCCAGATGGGGGATGGAGTGCTTGTCCGGGCAGTGAAATGAAACCGAATTGCAAATCGTATTAAAATAATTACATTTAATGGCAGCTGATCTCGGCGCGAAAATCATTTGTTTTTATTAACGCCACATGTAATTGCAGCGGCAGCCGCAGCGGCAGCTTCAGCCTCAGCACGTGCCCAGCCATATGAAAGGACCCAAATTAGTGCACTGGCGGCTGAATAGTCCGGCTGGTCCTTCTGATGCCGATGGCGATGCGAATGGCCATGGCGATGGCGATGGCGCCGGGTGGAGACTGTACGGAGATTGGTGTTTGGTTGGGGCCCGGCCAAATAGTTAACGATTATTTAACCAGAACGAATTAACCTCATTTTCATGGTTCCATAATTAATGCAATTTGTTTAACATACGAGTATAAATTTCGAACTCGGCCAACACGCGGATACTTGTTTTTTTCTCCTTCAGGTTTTGTTAAATGCTGGACTGGACTGTGGCTGTGACTGTGACTGTGGCTGTGACTGTGGCCACCGATGACCGATCATAATTGGAAATTTATTATCCACAGTAGAGTTGTCCGCAAGGGAGTTGGGCTTTAATCAATATGCGATTGTGTCTGTCGCTGGCCACATTGCGTATACGCATTGCGGAGTGCCTAGCGGGGCGGAGGAGGAGGAGGACGGGGAGAGACCTCCGCGAACAGCAGGAAATATAGGGGGTTAGGCCCATATTGATTGGGTTTGAGTGGGGTGGGAAGGACAACGGGGGAAATAAAAGCAGGGAATATCCGGCGATAAAAGTAGAGCTTTTTCGCTCATCGACTCATAGTCCTCACCCGAGATATCCCTTCAGGCTGTGTCCCAAAAGCTTTCGAACTCGCCATGCGATGTTTTTCGCAGTGTCGAATATTTGTGCACAAAGCTGTTACCCAACTAACTGTTGGCCAACAGACAATCGGACATTCGGTGAGCCTTACAGGACTGTTAAAAGGAGTCCGGTCCGTAGATGTTCCTTCGACAGAAGTCGCAATATGGTAGCTTCTGGAAAACAAATTACTCCGCTTATTTGAAAGCAACAAAGGAACTCGATGGCCGAACGTTCGAAAATGGGAACACAGACTGAGCGAATACACTTTTCTAATGAGTTGAAGCTTTTAATGATGATATGCATTTACATACATACATATATTAAGATTTAGAAATAGAAGATCACGTCTTAGTATTCAGAATACAACTTTCTTAGTCTTATTTTGATCGGATGTTCGAGCTTTCAGATTCTACGGAGCCCCTGTATGGTCGGATGCTGCAAATTCGCACCTCAATAAATTACAGGTTTCCAAAATGAAACGCTTAATATAATTTTTAAGCTGTTCTGGCACCATTCCACTATTGACCATTAATCAAACATTTTTAAAAATCAACCAAGGTTTGGTCAAACGGCCATAGCCCCAAAAAGGAGTTTCTTTCGGCTTTTCCTGAATTTCCAAAATCGAAATTTCAGGAAAATATGCTGCAGGCATATGGCGTTCCAATTTATAGCTAAATTTTTCAGCTCTTCAGAATTGCAAGTTTCTATACGTCTGAAAAATAATAAAATAAAATAATAATTTTCCAAAAATTGCAATAAAAAAAGTAAACTATATGAAAGTTATCCACAAATCGATCAGAAAAAGTCGGTTTAGTAAAATCAAAGGACAAAGGACTACAAAGGGCTCAAAGGGCTCATTGCTGTAGACCACGATCGAACACTAGCCAATCGCGTGGATGTTCGTTGCGGCTACAATAACAACAATAACATCGATACACCAAAATCCAGGTGCATATTCGGCGATCTGGATAGCAAATTCAATGAGCACTAATCTTGAAATTACACAAGTAAATGCTATTCGAAATTACGCGTCATAGCTGGTGTCAGGGGTGATCTTGAAGATTGTTTATATTCGGAGATGTAAAGCTTAGACAACCAAAGAAAAAATGAACTTAGCGGCGCTTGAAAGCCGAACTCGAGTTGAAAGCGGTTGAAAGCTGCAATGGATAATGCAGGATTCAGAGTGGTGCATCACACGATCTTGGATGAATTCAAGCACAGGGTGTAAAATTTGTATGTTCAAAACTGAACACTTCAGCCAATGCTATTGGAAGGAATCATTTTAGTTTCTTGACTGGCGTTTATCTAAGATATCTAGCTTTCAGTCCGTATACCTGGGTATGCACTTGGTCAAAAGTTGTGTGGCAAAAACGAAGCGGTACCCTTAGCTGGAATGTTTCCCCTACATATTTCAGTTTTATCTGGCACTGCTGGAATAATGAAAGTTGTTTGTTTATATGTTGGATGCTTCATAGACGCCTCTAACAACGAAAAGGTGGCAATGGTTTCTAGGGAAGGGTTCGTCTAGTGAAGTGTCATTTGCCAATAAAAACTTGCACCCATTTAGAAGACAAGTCGGATGATGAAACGGCTTTCTTCTCATGAGTACATCTTATACGAAACTGATACGAAGCCTATTTTCCGCTTTCAGCTGAGTTATTTTTTTGGATTAGCAACAAGTCGGTAGGCACTCCGAAATCAGAGCGCCATAAACTCAGACTCCGTCAAGAAGCTGTTATACGAAGCCAAAGGATACGAAGAGAAGAACTTTAAGAGAGCGAAGGGCCAGGACTGCGCAGGACTGGGGTTAACATAGCTCCAATCACACTCTCCAAAGCCACAATTCTCTCGAGATTACAGCTCCTATATACGCAGTTCAATATGGGCTTAGCCGAGTCGCAAACCCAACCATAATAATTATGGCAAAGAGCGGCATCCTCTCCCCTGAGGTCTGCGCAGACGTTGTGAGCAGGCGTCATCCGTAAATAGGAGAGGGGGGGGATAAAATTCCGTCTGTTACTGTTACTGTTACGGTTACTTTTACAGCTACTGGGGCTACTGGAGACGTGCCGGCATGGCATTGAATGGGCGGAAGGAGGCGTCAGCATCAGCATCCCTTGAAAGAACCGCCAAATATTAGCCACAATCGAATGGTGTGCGAGTACTGGTGAATGGGTTCAACGTTGCCTCCCGGCTAACCCTTCCTCTGTCCCGCCTCCTTCCATGTCCTCATGGCATTCCTATAAATCTCAATTAGTTGTAACACATTTTATCCGGCAGCAACAAATCACAGCCCCAAGGAAATCCAAATGAAAAGTGTCGGTGAGAGTGGAGCTGGTTGAAGGTGGAATGTGAAAGGACGGTGGACGGTGTCCGTTTTTTTGTGTCACAAGTATTTCAGCCATCCGGCACGACCTTCCTTTAGCCCCGGTGTCTTCACGGGAGGAAATGGCAACAACTGCCGCAAGAAGCAGCCGGACAATCGTCGCATTTTCCAGTGGGGCCCCACTGCCTCAATCTTCCACGGCTCTGCACCGTCCACTCCAATCTCTCGCCCCCACCCACCCCCACCTCTGGCACATTTTCGCCTTTTAATTTCGCACTTGGGTCATTTTGTTGTTTGGTGTGGATTATAAGACCACTTCATATTCATGCAACTAACAACCGACCCGACCGGCACAGAAAAACTCCCCGCTCTACTCGGCGCGACCCGGCCCGCCACTGCCCGCCTCTGCCCCAGACAAGCCAGACATTTGCTACTTGGGATGCTTGCCACAGAGGGGGCGCAGGACGGGGCAGGAGTAGGCATAAAAACCAGCTGCCTTTTGTATTTAGCCACAAAAAAAGAATGGAAAGAAAGGGAAGGGAAGGGAAAGGAAAGGAAAGGCAAAGAACGGAATGGAAAGCGATGAGAAAAGAACAACAGCAGCAACAATAAACATTTTCTGACTGGCTCGCCAAGTGCAAGTTGACCAAAATGGAAGGCCAAAAGGGCAAAAACAGAGTGCCTCCCCTCGAACACACCAAACCGGACACCGGACAGCGGACAACGGACACTGGACACCGGACCATACCATACCATACCATACTATCCTAGCCATTCCGGGGGGCACCGGCAACACCACTCGTACTTCCATTCCATCTCTTTGGCGGGACGGAAGCGAGGGGTCGCAGGCACTTCAATGTCTGCCATTCGTCGTCGTCGTCCGAGTTGGTGGATCCATGGCTCGGACAATGACGGAAAACACAGAAAGCAGGACACAAAAGTACGAGTAACAACTTAATTTTTGGCCCGCTGCTCTCCAAACACCAGGGAGGCTTGGATGCCCTTTAGAACAGCATTTCGCACATTGAAATATGTACATCGAAGCGGTCACACTCCATCATTCAGACAGAGTGCGGGATTGACACGCTTCAAGGGGTACAAAAAGATACTTGCAACCAATTGTCTGTCGTGTGTATGATAAATTAAAAGTTAACAAATTGCAAAGTGAAAAGAGAGAACTATGATCTCATTCCGTAAACCCGAAAAGAACTGTGCAGATCATTGCCCTGCAACACGTTGAATGTGTGATAATCACCTGGGATTGAAACTACATACATATATGACAGATACGGGGTTGAAGAGATTGGATAATCGTATACCCCTTTCGGCACTGCTCCAGCTATCATCAGGTGTCCCTTTGTTGGCCAACCCATGCCAGTACCCTCTCTTTTCCATTCCCACTTGAGCCGCATAATGCCAATTTATAAACCCCTTTTTACGTCCTCGTGTCCCCGGAGAGGGGCGGAGATGAGCGGACGGGGCTGGCCAAGGGGAAGAGAGCATTAAATAACAGAAAGTTCGTGGCCCCGATTCAGCGCCCTTTCTGTAGGCCACTTTTATTTATGTATTGTATTTTTCTCTTCCTTTCTTTTTGGCCTTCCCTAAATGTCCAGCGCCGGGCAGGACGGGGGATGCGGTGGGGTCATAGTTCACAGCTGTTCATTCGCAGCGCCTTTTTCTACCACTTGTTTCGCGTTTCGTCTATTCCGTTCCATTCAGTTCAGTTCCTTTCCTGTGCCTGTCCCTCTCTTCCTGTCCGTCTCCGCTTCCGTTGTCGCTTCTGTCTACCATTTCGGGAGGTTTTGTTCTCTTTCGATCTCTCCCCATATACCCTCTGCCATGGGTTTTACGATTTTGGCCAGATTCTTGCCACGCAGAATTGAAGATATACTTTCTTATAGCACCCATAAGAATCACTTCTTTGTAGTTTTATGAAATTGCAGCTGGAAAATTGGATGGTTCTGCTCTGTTTTGTTTTAATTAAAAGTGGTGACCGAGAAGCGCTCCTCGCGGTACCCCCAACTTCCGATCCACTCCTCCTATGGCAATGTGGGAGTTTTCAGCGAAAACCTTTTCTTCCACTCGTGCTGGCAGCCGTGCCCCTCCTTGGGGCATGTCTATGCATTAATGTGGCTTATAATCAAGATTCGCAGCAACAGAAAGCAGGCCAGAGCCGAGTCAAGTGGAATGAAACAAAAAGTTGTCCGTCCTCTCGGCTGGCGGCTGTCTTCTTTTTTTCGGCCACATCAAAGGCAACGCCAGACACCCACCCGCACCCACACCCACTCCCACACCCGCACGGCCCACTATTAGTGGTCGCATTTTGTTATTTATGCTGCATTCCATTCCGCCCACCGCCCAGATCCCCTTCTCGAAAACACCATCATCCGCTTAGCCATCCCTTTTGCGGTTTGTCATCTCTTTCAAATCGACGCAACATGTTGCAGGGAGGAGGAGTACTGATATTTTTCCATCGGATGTATCACAGCAGACATATAGCAGACTCTTTATAAGGAGACGAGTGCGTTCTGCTCTTGGTTGTTGTTGTGCTTGTTGGTTCCAGATGGGCGTAAACCGTTCCGCGGGCTACAGGGAGAGTTAGTTTTATTCTGGCCGGAAGCAGTGAGCAATTTCGTGGAGCTTTACTTCCCGAAGTCTGGCTAAACTCTGAGAAGAATATGATGGTAAATTCCGTTGGGGTACATCTAATACCTGAAACCACAGAGTGATCTAAAAGTTTTGCTTTTATTTTTTGAGTAGTGCTGTTGGTTTCTTGTTTCTGCGACGTAAGCAAACACCTTCAAGTCTCTGGGGGACCAATTCAGGGGACGGCGTATGCGGGGCCGTGTACGTAAGCGGAGATGCGGCAGACACGAAGTCTCAACAGCGACTCAAATTCCGAAACGAAGTAAACAATGAAATAAACAGAATTCAGAAATAGAAAATCGGAAAGAAATGCGATCTTCGGGTTTGGGGCTCACCATATAACAAGGTGATGCCATCCAGATTCTGGTTCGCATAGAAGAACGACGTGCTTTAACCTTGGGAAGTACTGGTGAGTCCTCTCATATCTCCATATATCTGCTTCTCGTACTCCCTTCGATCTTTAACAGCAGCAGCAAAAACTGGAGGGACATACCATACCATACGATACTCTCCCGACTATGCTGCTCCCGAGCTGCTCTCTTAGGGAGTGCGAAGGAATTACCCCTAAAGCAAGCCTCTTGGGACATTTGGCTATAACCATCGCGATCGTATTTTTGATCATTTTCTTACACCAATCGACAGGTTCCTCTATGGACCGTCCTTGCTTGGCTGTACCTTGAAACGGTGACCCAATTAGTGGATGATGTCCAACTTGATTCATTCCAATTTTGCCTGATTTTGTGGCCAAGTTCATATCGAAATGGTGGATGGGGGATAGGGGATGGGGGATAGGGGATGGTCGTTGGCTGATGGTTGATGGGGGACTTCGTCGAAGGGTTGGAAGGGGCTGTCGCGTTTTCATTTGTTTTCTAATTTAAATTTATGTTTATAATTTATGGTCCAGGCCCATGAACAAGACACGCCCACCCTCCCCCTCCCCCTCACCACCTAGTTATAATTATGAATTTCAGGTTTCCGTTCTTTGAGGTTATTAATTTTTGAGCACTTCGCCTGGCCGCGGATTCCGTTCGCGGTCTTAGATTAGTTTGCTGTTTTCCGGGAGGCTGGGGGGAAGGCAGCGAAGGGAACTTTCGAATAATTGGATGAATGGAATTGGATTCCACAGAGGCAAGTGAGTAATGTGGGTGAAAATTGACAGATTGCTAAGTGGCGTCGCAAGGAGCTCCTCCGTACGGGGGACTGGCAATGGGGATATCTCAAAAAGTTCTATGCCAATCCCATGGAGTTGCCAAGAGCTACAGCTTAGCTCGAAATATTATTGCGATTTCCCACTTCCAAGGATGGTACCCACCACTAATCGGTATCTTCTCGATCCATACTCTCCCTCCATATCATCGATTGCCGCTGCCTATTTTCCGCATTAAATATTTATTTATCAATTACAAATGCGGCTGATCATCTCGTAGCTGCTTCTGATTAGGTTTCGTGGTTTTTTTGCAGGATTCTCTGGTTCTCTATTGTAGTCCTGCTGCCGTGGGTGTTGTGGCCATCCCCTGCGCTGGTGTCAACTTTTTAGAATAATAATTAAATGTAATGCTCTGACTTACCTTCAACCTGCACACCGCGCCTCTCCGTAATGTGAGGCTGTCACATCATGTTGTGGTGTTCTACTGATCTTAATTGTTATCCATCTTATCCCGCTCTCCCTGCTGGATCTGGTTCGGGGGCGGGAGAATAGCTGGCATGTTATTCACTGTAGCCGAGAGATCGTTATTTCAAATGTTCAATGGGGTTCAAATGAAGGCAGGCCAGGGACTTACTTTGCATGGCGGCCATCCACAGGGTGAGGTTGTCGCGCAGCAGCTGCATGATAAGCGTCGAATCCTTGTAGCTTTCCTCGCTCAGTTTGTCCAGATCGGCGATGGCCCCATCGAAAGCGGGCCTGGCCAGGGCGATGGCCTGCTCGATGGAGTGCATGATCTCGTAGTGGAAAACCGAGAAGTTCAGGGCCAGGCCCAGGCGAATGGGGTGAGTTGGAGGCAGATCCGCCGACAGTTGCCAGGCTCTGTTGTAGGAGGAGAACGACTGCTCGGACGCCGTCTTGCGTACCAGGCCGGTGCTGTACTCGGCCAAATAGCGGAAGTAGTCAGCCTGCATCTTAATGTAGAATACCTTGCTTTCGTTGTCGGTATCTTCGAACACAAGATATCTCTGGATCAGGTCCAGTACGCTCGTGCAGACGTCGCCGAGCTCTTTCTCCAACTGTTCACGGTAGGTGCGAATGGCCACCTGGTTTGCCACGTTCCCGAGGGCCACCTCCTTCCTTTGGATCGAGTTTAGGACGCGCCACGAAGAGCGCAGCCTCCCGATCTGGTTCTTGTACGCCACCGAGAGCAGGTTGCGCTCCTCCAGGGTCAGCACTTCGCCCATCCTAACGGTCTTCCGCATGGCCTCCGCCACATCGGCGTAGCGTTCGGCCTGGTCGGCCAACTTGGCTTTGTACAGATTCTCCTGGCGTTCAGACATCGTAGAGTTGATCAATTTTAAACACTGTTCACCAAAAGTGAACCCAATTTAGTTCAGACACAAAGTCACAGAAAAAAACTATCTGTAGCTGCTGCCTGGGGAGTCTCCGCTTGTGCTTGTTGTGTGTTCCTTATTTGTGGCTAGACTGCCATTTCGTCGCCATCTCTCTCTCTCTCTCTATCTCTCTTTCTACGAGTTCGAGTCCGATTCGATTCGAATTCCAATTCCAAGCAATACACAACAAAGGTTCTTTGGGACTATGTGATTATTCTGATTTCTAGCTAAAAGTGTCATATACATAGTTTGCTGGCAGCAGAGTGTGACCAGGTGTGTGTGCAATACGGTTACACTGCTCGGTGTTTTTGCTCTCTAAACATATTATTGGAACCGAGTACTGGGCTTAAGGTCTAGACTTTTAGGAATTTTTCTAGACATTGTCTAGTGCACTGTCAACTTCGCTGGGACTCCGCTTGAATCGTCAATTAGGCCTAACAAAGTCCCCCGTACCGTACACGTTCTAGCCGAAAACTATTCAATATTTTGATGGCATCTCTCTGATAATTCTGCTGATGCTGAAGCTGAACCTGAAACAGCTGCTGGGACCACCTAAGGGTCCTAAAAGAAGGCCAGGCAGCGTTTCAGCTAGTGGATGGCATATAGTTGGCCACAACAATATCGACACATGTACATATGTACATACATATATGTACTCCCGACATCTCTCCGAGCTTCTGCCACGAACATCTCTCTGCTGTCCCCTGCCCTCGAAGGAGGTGGAAACAAGAGAGAGAGGGGAAAATTTCATTTATTATTAAAATCACTTTCGTTGCAATGAGGATTCCAAATGTCCCATCGTTTCGTTTCTTTTTATTGGTGTGCGTATGTACACACAAATACATATACATACATATATACGTGTGTGCGTGTGTACTCACTGTCTCCCTCTACCTCTCTGCTGGCTGTCGCCGTTCGTATGCTCTTACAATGTCCGAAATGCTGACGAGAATTGTCTTGAACTAGCCAAGTCTATGTGTAATGGTCCCACTGTCCCACAGATGCGAGTCCTCAAGCCCCCTCCACACTGCGAGTATCTCAAGAAGCGTCTCCACTCGTCAACATCCTCCCTCCTTGGTGCTACTCCTACTTCTACTTCTACTTCTAGTCGTACTCCTGCCTGTTGTTGCTGGGTTAACAAGTGTCATATGTGGTTGCTGAATGTATCTCCATCTGTCTATCTGTGGTAATGGCACAGCTTCTGTTGATGCTGCTTGCCACGCTCCCGCCCCCCCCCCCCCCCCTACACGCCCCACGTCCACAGTCGGGCTCGAGTGCCTCGTGCTCGTCAACATCCTTCGACGGGGCTGGCTCCGGTTGTGCGCTCGCTCGTCTGTGAGAGTGTCCTCCCCACCTGTCCAACCTGTCCAACGTGGAGCATATTCCTTGGATTTAACTCAAGTGTGCTTTGGAGATTTTGTAGTCGCTTTAAAACGTTATGCACCAGAGGCAACCACCACCACCACCACCACCACCGACCCAACTCAATCCAAGCCAACTACCACCCTGCCTGCTGGCACTCTTACTCACTCCGCCACGCCTGCCCCTTTGTGCTGCCTGCTTATGCCCTTACAGAGGGCTATTGTGGCGCCAAGAAGCAGAAAGAACGCAGGCAACACCTACGTATATCTACATACGTATGTATTAATGATCAGAATACCCGATATCCGAATCGATATCCTGCGGCTTAAAACGTGTGTTTTGACAAGGAGCTTAATTAGCCCCATAATTGATTCCAATGTTGTTTTTGGGAGATTTTTCGAAGGTTTTCTATAGTTGAAGGGAATTGCAAGAGCATTCCCAGTGTCGGTACAGGATTTTGGGCATCCTTTCTTGTTTTTGTGTGCGTTTTGGGCTGCGCAAAATGTCAACGAAAGTGCAAATAAAATCTAATGGCGAAATCATTGCAAAAGTTACGAATACAGACACAGACGTGGCGCCCACTCCACGTGTCTGACTACAGGTGTATCGTGTGTCTCTATGTTTGTGTCTCTGTGTGTGTGTGTGTGTGTACGTATAGGTGGGCGTGTATCTGCTGTGTATCTGTGTGCGGACTTAATGTGCTTGTCATTTGGTTTGTCGCACCCGCGTGAATTTGTTTTTATTCCAACATTGCATTTTATGAGTCGGTCGGCATTTTTGGAAAACGCATTCTCCTCAACCTTTCCCATTCACACGTCGACATTTCAGCCACATTTAATGATCCCGTGGCAGGCAAACGTTTCCCATCCACAAAGATATCTCGTTAAGGGAACGGAAAGGGGAAGGGGAAAGGGGAAGGCAAAGTCTAGGCCAAAGATGCCTGTGCTTTAGGATCTTTATGGGCCACAACTTGGTCGAAAGTTTACAGATTTTGATGAGATGCTGAAAAACCAGGCCAACTTGATCTTAGCCACGAGTTCGACTGGGTTAGAGATTACAGGACTCTGCTTTTACATGTGCAATCATTTACGAGTTCGAGTATCAGCAAAAGTTTTGTGCTCCTAGTCCGAATTCGAATGTCTGCAATAACAATATGTGGTTGTAGTAGTAGTAGCTCATGTCTGCCAATTATTTCGACTGTCAAGAGCACAAAGAAAATAAAATGAAATAATATATTTCTGAGTAGCTTTTCTCTTGTGGTCGGAACACACGATATATGAATGTATGTATGTATGTATGCCTCTGTACACCCACCCCTCGATGGGCTTACGGAATGATGGGATGATTCGCCTGGATTCGCATCGGAGCAGCAGCAGCAGCAGATCTCGTTGGGTCTAATCCAATTCCTAATCCTTGCTCACACTCATACTTGATTCAATTTCAAATATTTGCCTGTGGCTTTATTCTGGCAGCAAGGAATGGAACAAAGGTGCTCAAATATTTATGCCTCTTGTGGTGGCTGCCCTCGTATCTGAGGAGAGAGTACAATGAAACTAAATAAGAATATTGCGATATACAATAACCGACTCCAAAGGCCCACTCCGCTGAATAAAACATGGATAGGAGGTGGCTCTGGCTCTGGCTACGGCTCCGGCTCCGGCTCCAGCTCGGGATGGGCATATAATCAGACTCTGGAATGGGCCCTCGCCAAGGAGGGGACACTGGAGCAATGAATTTCTGAATTTAGGCGATGCTCGTATGAAAACTCTCCCCCCTTACCCCTCAGCCTGGCACCACCAGGACAGACCAAACCAAACCAAACCAGACCAAACCAGACCATATCGCATATGAGTAGTGCACAATTACACACATTTTTCTCCTTCAACGAGAATCTATCTGTATTTCCATCTATGTGTATGTATTTGTGTCTGTATCTGTATCTGCACTTGTATCTGTATCTCCGTTTCTGTATCCGTGTATCTTTGTGTGGCATCAAATATTTATAGACGTGCCAGGGGTAGCCGCCAAGCAATCGCTTCATATTCAATATTCAGTTGTTACGCGCGGCAAGTGCAGCAAATTGCCAATTCGCCATTCCAATAAGCCAAAACCAAATGAGCAGAAGCCAAACAATGGCCCAAGTCCTCTACTCATCCCCCCCCCCCCCCCCCCCCCCCCCCCCCTCCCCACTATCCACACCCCCCTGCCGAACCCAACTGGGCCAAGGGCCAGAGGCATGCGGACTGGGGTCGGTTGTGAGATTTGAGATCCGTTGCGCTGATGCAGCAACAGTTTTCGAAGCAATTATCCCGGGCAGCGAAACAACAACAACAAAAGTTAAGAGATATATACAATGGATATAGGTATTCAATACTGTATGTTTACATATGATTTTGCTTGGATTTCGAGGAATTGTCGACTAATCGAGAGGCAGAGCCAATCGCTGTAGCACAGTTCCAAATTCATCGGAAAATATCCAAATTTTGTATGCGATCTGTGACTGAAAATTAATGACAGGCCAACCGCAGGGCCATTCGCATCCACGAGGTTAGGCCGTTGGGTAAGCACTAAATAATGGTGACGGCTTTGTTGCAATCACAAAGTGTACAGCTCTCCCACCTGCCACCTGCCACCTGCCACCAGCCCCCTGCCTCTCTGTCTCTCGCTCTCTGTGCCTTTCACCGAGGATCTGCATATGTAAATGCAATCAAATTTTCAACGGTCATTTGGCCAGCCAGCCAATCTAACGGCCATCATGTGGCATGTGGCACGGCGGCCCCCAGGCATTTATATATTCATAAAGAAGCCGCCGTCGCTGCATCTGAATGATGTTTACCTCATAAATAAATAATTGTTAAGCAAAAATATGTGTAGCAGCAGCAGCGTCAGCAGCAGACAAATTACCAACGGGCGGAAATCCGGCCAAAAATTCTTCAGCTGGCTGCAACACAAAAATGTATGCATATACATATGAAATTCGAATGAAATTCAACTTACTCACTGCCAAAAATACTCCATAAGTGGTGTTGCAACAGCCAAAAATGTGTTGCAGCATGCAAGGGAATAGCGGGCGAGCCTACTGATAGATCTACTCGGAATGGTTACTAGGAGAATCTTCCATTCGATTCCATTCCGTCCTAGAGAAGGGCAAAGCTCAACCAAAACTCCACTAAAGAATGGCCTGCCTCGGGTGGAGGACGAACGCCGCGAACGCGGCAGCAATAACTGAGCCAAAGATGTACATATGTACATATGTTTCACATTAAGTCCATAAGTGTGAATGTTTCACAGATGTGGCGGGGGAGGTGGTGGCAGAAGCAGACTAGACACACGAATCGTCAGTAGTATATCATTTGTTAGTGAAGTGCAGCCACAGCAGCCGCAAAACGAAAGAGAGCAGCCACATCTGGGGGCTCAAGGGAGTGTCGTCCTCGACCCAGACCCAAAAACAGAACCAGAGACAGAACCAGAACGAGAATTAGAGACAGATCCAGACCCAGACCCAGACAGAAGCTGGCCCAAAAAAACACCCGCACTTGAATTAAACATCTCTCACAGTTCGTATTTGTACGTTGAAGGAGTCCCGACGACTCATCCGTATGCACCCACTCAAACAGCCCCCCCCCGCTGCCACCCTCTGCCCTACCCAAAAGCCCCACACAGATGCACACAAACACGGATGCATTTGCAGCATGTGTGTGCTAAACCAATTTGTATGACAGCCCGCCCGCATGTGTATTCGCGTGTGCAGCTGCAGTGCAGACAGAGGTGGGGATGCATAGTTCAGGAACAGCTACGACTTGACACTTAAGCTCTCGAAACACTACAATGCTATTCCATTCCGATTATTTCCGTTTTCGGACAAGGGTTTTCCCTTAGTTATAACTGCTAAACAATTTAAATACATTTTATTTTATGTTATCTGTGTACGTATACGTAATCTCTTGCCTCTAAACTGATTATTGGGCTTCTGCTAAACACATCCATTTCCATAATTCCACCAATTTGGATTCTCTCTTAAGTCTCAGCGAATAAAAGGATTTGAATTCGAAACAATATTCATTGAAATACCATTTTTACAGATGGGTTCGAAGGATGGATTTTACGTTGCTTTTGACGCTCGACTATCCAATACTTTTCAACCTGCCCTCTTCCTCTGCTGCTCTGCTGAAAACCGAAGCGGCAAAAGGGGGCGGAAAATAGAAAACTGGAAGCAGCATTACAACTGGGACACCCCCATCTCCAGCCCTACCCTTCGCTATCACTCTGGCTTCTACTTTTGCCAAAATTGTTGTTGCTCTTTTTTTCATATTTTCATACCCGGTACTCAAAGAGCAAGTGGGGTATATTAGATTCGCGTAATCCTGATCCAAACCAAAAGACGAGTAGATAAAAACGAGAATCTGTGGAAAACTACACTAAGATCGTTAATAGAAAGAGAGAAAGAGACAGAGAGAGAGAGAGAAAGATTACTAGTCACTAGTAATAGCCCTCGTTGTGTCTCTCTGCGACATAGAGAAAGATAGAGAGATAGAGCAAAGCGTTTTCTATGTCTATGTCATACCACAATCAATCCGATACCAATAATACAGAATGGGACCAAGATATCGGGGCAAGAGACCATGTGGCACTAACCGGCATCGGTACCAATGATGGCGTTTAGAATACGTATACCTACCTACCGGCCCTATCTAATATGGATAGCAAAAGTCTTTGCTGCTGCGCTGCAGCAAGCCTTCGTGTGGCTTCGGCAATGCGACTGCGGCGCTTTTTCCAGTGTAAAGCAGTAAACGGATTTCTCCCTCAGGCATGTTCGGGTTTTTGCTACACACACCTACGCACTTGAGTACTGGGTATTTCTAGGGCCGCAACTGAAAGCGTACCGACACTGGTTTGAAATTATCCTCGACGTTAACGTCGTAAGCGACTCCGACAGCGACTGCGACTGCGACGTCGCGACGTGGGCGCTGCGCTATCTTGCAGAAGGAGACGTTCTGCTGAACACTCATAAGAAATTCATAAGTATTTCCGCTTCTCTGATTTTTGATTCGGTAATTAAAATGCAACTGAGATTGCGCTCTCTCCTTACCACTTCATCTTTTCTCTCTCCCTCTCTCTCTCTCTGTCTCTCTGTTTCTTCGTGTGTGTGTGTGTGTGTGTGGGCATGATACCAACATTTTTCAGATGCGACCCGACACAGCACGCGTTCGAGTTGTGGGTGGGCGTTTCTGGCGTTTTGGTAGTTCGTGTCACGATTACTCGTTCGTCTATCGGAATTGGAACAGTTTGAGCTATGTAAATTCTATTCAACTATTCGCCCCAAGGACCCCTCTTTGCCCATAAACTCTCATAAACAGTTATTAATGTGTATAAATATGTAAAGGACACAATTCGGAAAACTGAGTTAATCACTTGCCTCACCTGTACAATCTCTGCGCTTTGTGGCTGCCATCTTGGACATCCTGGACACACATCAGTGGAGAGGGACGTCAGCGTCTGTCCCTGCCGACCGTCGGATCAATCACTTCCTTTGGAGTCACGAGCCATTGCACATCTCTAGCACACATCAACCTGTGATTGTTTTTGCTTATCCACTCACTGTACTCAGCGTACACATGGGGGGGAGGAGAGGGAGGATATGTTCTACTGGAAACTGTTTTTCCAGGTGCTCCCTGGTCCCGACATCTGATTGCTTTGGGTGGCGGTGCTTCTGGTGCTGCCTTGACTGGTTTGGCATTGTAAGTAGTCGAGCTTTGATTACTCGAATGGTTTCTAAGCACCTGAAGGGGACCCATCCCCACACCCGTGCCACTCACAGACCCGTCCTGACCGTCCAACTCCAACCATTTCAATCCATTCCACTCAAAACCCATTCTATTCGAATCCGTTCCGTTCCGTTCGGTGGCACAGCAATGCAACAGTCGCAAAACGCATTATCTGCTTGAGCTGTCAAGTGGACGAAAAGAGAGAGTCGAAGGTGGCACTAGAGCAGGCCCGAGAGCAGCAGCGGGAGCAGTAGCAACGGCAGGAGCAGAGGGGGCGGGCAAAAGAAATATATTTTGCAATTTCATTTACAAAAGTTTATCTTGGAGAGCGCCGGGATACGGGCTACGGACTACGGAATACGGACTACGACTGCGACTACAAATAGGTAAAGGCGGCTCAGGGATGACGGAAAAAAAACATACACACAAACAAGGAGACGCAACGAGAGACAGGTCGCGGCATTGAATACCCTAATATTGAATATTCCGCTCATCCGAAAGTGCTGATTGTTGCCATGGACAAAGAAGTTTCCCACTGTCATTCGAACTATTGGAATCGGCACAGCTTCAAAACTGCTTTCTGGTAAGTAAATAGATGAAAAATATCTCCAAAAGGCACAAATTGAAATATATAATCTTAATCTTGATCATATAATATAAAGATTGTAAGCACAAAGAGGCTAAAGGACGATAGCCCTCTGTTACTGACAAATTGCTGGCAAAAGTATTGCAGCCGAATGGAAAAGGGTATGGAAAACGAATGAAAGAAAAACTAATGGCATCAAAGAAGAAAATCAAATATTGCTCAAGTGCCACTGGCAGCCAAACCAACAGCCACAACAAGCAGATTATCGTGGAAAACCGTGTAAGAAAACATGCAGATGGTCCATGCTAAGTTTTTGGCCAACGATAGACCGCAGTGCTGCCAGTGCCACAAAGCCGCACAAGTAGAAGCAGAAGCAGAAGCAGCAGCAGAAGCAGCAGCAGTCGCGATTTGTGATGATATTTACGAGGGAGCTGAGCAGGGGGTCTGTGGGTGGTAGGGTGGGTGAAATGGGTGGATGAGAGAGAGGGAGAGAGAGCAAACAGGGAACAAGTTTATATGATTTTGATGAATTTCCGTGGCAACGACGCCAAAATGAAAGAGCTCTGAGCTCGATAAGTAGCAGTTAAGATTTTGCTGCTCCTCTCAATATCCGCGGTCAAGGGATGTCTCGTCTACATCTTCGTCTTCGTCTCTGGCTCTGGCTCTGGCTCTTTGGCAGTGGCATTGGCAGTGGCTCTGGCTGTGGCTGTGGCTCTTGCTGCTTACCTGTCCGGAGTTTAATATTAGATATTGCAGTGCGCTGAACGAGATGGGAAATACTCTGGAGACGAGGTGGAGTGGCACTGCCACTGGAAAGTAATTTCCTGCAATTTAACCTTAAGAAAAATAAGGAAGCGTCTTTGATTTCCGCGTGAAATGATGTGCGCCCTGCCCTTCACGATTACAACCATCTCGGAATGGTATAGAGGAAAGCGAAGAGCGGAAAGGAGAAAGCGGAATGCCGACACGGGAGAACAGAGCAATGTCCCACTCCAGAGAAGTACCGCCAGAATTGAATGAGAATTAAAGTTGATTCAATTTATTATTAGCCTCCGCTTATTTGATAACTGCGAGCGCTGCAAATTGCATTTTCCAGATGCTGTCATCGCTGCTGGACATCGAATAAATCGAATGTAACGCTAATAGTCGACTTCCGTTTGAACAAACTTAAAGATTGAGCTTTAGTGTCGCCCTTGAGTGAGGTCGGTGGGCTGGCCACATCGCAATGCACCACACTGTATTCATTCATATAATCCTGAACCCAATCCAATATACATAGAACGTGTTCCGATAAAAAGATATATATAATTGTGGCATTCCTTTCAAAAGAATGGAACAAACACCTTTCCCAATGGAGTTTTTTCGTGGAATGTTATCCCATTACTCTAGTACAAGTACGAGCAGTAATATTAGTAGTTGTGTTAACTAACGCTGAGCATTCATAACTCTCTTCCTCCCGCCCCACTGGTCTGCATTCAGTTAACTAAGGAAACGTTTGTTTCACTTTGTTTTTTGTCACATTCGGGAAATGTTTGCAGCAGGAGCGTATCGCCGCTCCTGCCACGGCCAGTGGCACAGCCACCGCCCAAATGGCCGCGACACCAATGTGAAATGCCTGAGGACAGTAAATTTAAGGACTCCCAGCAGTAATCGGGAGTGTTGGGGTGTTTGGTCCCTGGCAGCCGGTCCCTGGCAGCGAAACGCGGTATCGGCCACGTGGCGTTCGGAGTATTTACCGCCATGTGCATAGTTTGCAAGTCTGCGCGGCGACACCTGCAGGAATAGCCACCAGCCAGAGCCAGAGCCAGAGCAGGAGTCAGACCCACAGCCAGGATAGACTATTGCCAGACCAGTCCGGAGAGGATCCACCCGACATGGCCACTAACAACATCGAAATGTGTTTGCCTTGGTCGGCCCGAAAGCGGCCCAAACAATTTTTCCTCTCCTCCAGAAGTTTTCGTCGTACGTTTGTTGTCTGACATGTTTCGCACTATTCCGTTGAAATGGAGGATGGGCTTGGGCCCTAGGTCTGGTCCAGGTCCTGCATTTGGCCCCGTCCTAATGTGGACTCGACTGGTCCAAGTTTCCTGCCGCCCCTCTCCATTTTTTCTTTCTTCTTTCATCGCTTCAGACCATCTTTTTTGTCGAGTTTTATTTTGTTTTGTTGGGTTTTGTTTCGCTCACTTGTTGGCTACTATTTTATGCACATCGATTTTCGCTCAGTGCTTTTTATTTGCCATCCTACGGAGCGGACACCGGGTGCCGGAGGACGAGGGACGAGCGCCGGACGAGGCCGCAGGAAGGTGGGACTGTACATCGGAGTTGTTTGTTTGGCACTGTTTGTTTATGTGCCGTAACTGAACGGGGGGGTTGGGACGGGGGGCGAGGGAATGGGGGCTTTTACTTTTTAAAGCGTCATTTGCCGATGCCGATAAAGTTGAGCACAGACCCAGCCCTGAGAGCCCCCGGTAGTAATTGCCACCTGAAAGCATTCACTCTCACTTAGGATCGGCGAAATAATATTATTATTTACGGAAACCTCACTCTCGTCCGTGCCAACCAGGACATTGCTGAGTCAAAGTAAGACTCCTGTGCTAGCTGCAGGGATGAAGAAAAGATCGGGAGACTGTGGCACACATTGTGGTACCTTCTTGGCATGGTACCTTCGCTGGCACTCTCTGTAGTGCAATAAATGAATCATTTCACAATTCATTCCTTAAAAGCAGCAGCAGAAACGGTTCTTACTGGCTCTGACTGATGCTGACTGGGATGGATCTTCGCCAGTGGCAATTAATAAAACTATTCCTGCGGCGGGTAACAAGGGTTGTCGAGTTGCGCACATCATAATATCAGGCAACCAAACCCACCTCCACCCCCACCCCCACCACATCCAGTCCCCTTGTAGTTGCAGTCAAGGACCTTCGTTGAAGTTGACGTTTTGGGCAAGTGGCAGATGGTGGATGCTTCGCGAACGCTTCGAGTACGGCGACAAATCGTGCAACAAAGTCAAATGCTCTTTGCCTCGGCCAAGAGGACGCTGCGAAGTGGATGCGAGAATGCTGAAGGGGGGGTGGGTGTGGGAACGGGAATGGGGAAACATGTGTATATGTGATGAATCATTTTGCAATATTGCATATTGTGCGTCGCACTTAAATTCAATTAAGCTACAAAGGCAGTTGCACAGCACAACACCAGGCAGCGAGCACCATGTGCCATCGCCTGGCGTACACATG
Source organism: Drosophila azteca (assembly GCA_005876895.1). Taxonomy (NCBI): domain Eukaryota; kingdom Metazoa; phylum Arthropoda; class Insecta; order Diptera; family Drosophilidae; genus Drosophila; species Drosophila azteca. The sequence goes on along the minus strand of VCKU01000014.1, from coordinate 2,845,606 downwards.
GGAGCCAGGACCACAGGCGTCCAATCACCAGGCAGCCTCCCGGTTCTGCCCACAGACAGGGGACAGAATGTCGACGATGGTGCTGGTGATGGTGATGGCGATGGCGATGACGATGTCGATGTCGAGAGTGGAGTACCGCTGGCTACACTTTATAGCAGTGCCCTTCATGCGCTCATTCAATGATTCATGCACCAATTCGCTGAACCATTCAAGCCGGCACTCATTCAGTCATTTGCCAGCTCTGGCAAGCAAATACCAAGGGCTTCCCCATGTACATATGTACATTTAAAAAACGTTTATATAAAATAACACATTTATGATTAATATTTGGGCACACAAATAACTAGCGCCCCCGTCACGAATACCTCTTGAAATGAAGCTTAAAAAAGGTGCCAGACCCCAATTAAGATCTCACTGGATCTCATCCTGGTTATTGGTACCATCCGGTACTTGTATTTGGCTCAGTCTGGGCCTGGTCCTGGTCCAGTGATAACGGCCATGCATGTGAAAGATCGCCTATGTTACTGTTTTACACACTAAATCTTCTGTCATCGCTATGGACTATGCTCAAAGATGTAGAACTTGGGGCTGTGGATTTCCATTTGCTGCCTCATCCTTACTCTGGAAGTGTTTTTGAGGTGTGTTCTGCGTGTGTGTGTGTGTGTATGTGTATTCCGCTATATTGTGTGGGAGGGCTGCGTACTAGTTTTAGCGGATTGTGGGTGTTAGGATTGTGGGTAGGGCGTTCCGTTACCAGGAATTGTGCGTGCTGCTAAGGGGCTTCTCCGAGATTGCGGGTGTTTGGGTGGGCGTTGAAGCGTTGGGGCGCTGGGGCGTGGCAGCTGCAACTCTCTAATTTCATTTACACACTTTTCAACGCTCCTTTGCTCCAATTGAGCTGCATTTAAGTGTTTGTCTAGGTGTGCCCCACTCAAGCACTTGACTCACTGACTCACGACTCGATTCGACTCTATTCGACTCGACTCGAACATGGGTGCTGCCACAAAGGTGAGTAAGTGGAAGTTCCGTAGTTTTATTATAAAGTCGGGGCCGGGAATGCTCTGCACAGATGCATAGACCTCGCTCGGCATCCTTTGCATCTCGTCTGCTCTGAAGCTTCTGCCTCAGCTCCTGCTCCTGCTCCTGCCCCAGCTTCTGCTCCTGCTCCTGCTCCTGCTCCTTCTTCTGTTGCTGATGCTGTTGATGCTCTGGAGAACTAATTCCATTAAAGCAAGCTCTAACTTGATTTTCAATTGACTCCTCATTTGCAGCGGACGGGAATGGAAGGTGGTGCTGGCTGGCAGTTGGCTGTTGGCTGTTGGCTGCTGGTTTCTGGTTGCTGGTTGCTGGGTGGTGGTTCTCTCTGTCAGCAATCAACATGTTCAATTGAGCATATCCTGCCGGGTGCAGGACACTGCCAGAGCAGCGCAATGTGATTACCCAACGCTATTTTGTACACACACGATGAGACTGGCAGTCGCATCTACAGCAACAGGAGATGGACCCGGACCCAGACCCGGACCCGGTCTCGGACCCAGGAGCTGCTAAGAGCCCGAACCAAAGCAATACAGGCACAAGGACACGTCACGGAGGAGGTCAGGCAGGCTTCCTTTTACATTTCAATGGATTTTATGCGTTTCACTTTATGCTGATGTTTTTATTATTAAATTTTCTTGAACTTTCATTTACATTTTCTGGCTTTCTTAGCGCCCCTCTCTCCGCCGTCTGGTCGTTAGTGCTGCTGTTGCCCCTGATGCTGATGCTGATGCTGATGTTGATGACTCCTCTTCATTTTCACACTTTTCATTCAATTTATTGCATTTCGCAAATTGAGTGTCGCTTTCCTTAGATCTACTCTGCCCGGTCCCAGTCCCAGTCCCAGTCCCTGTCATAGTCTCTGTCCCGGCTCCTGGCCAGTTTCCACACTTTCTAATTTACCAAAAGCGAACAAAAAAATAAAAAATACGAAACTCAATTGAATCCCAGAGCTAAACGAATGGAAATGATGAACCAAAGAGACGGGAAATCAAAGGATCTATGAAAGTCAATATCAAATATCAATATGTTACAATCTGAGCTTTTTTACTGCCAATCAGGCAATCATCTGTCTGCGGAAATGGGACTTCGAGCAGTAAACTTGAGAGTCCAGATCCTGAAATCCAACGACTCGAAGCGACTGACAGGTGGGGAAAACTCAGTGATATGTTGGGTCGAATAATAGACACATCACATTTTTGAAATAGTATGAACAAAATTTAAAGATTTATTTCGGGCAACATGCCTTCCCCTCGGCCCACAGCCACACCAGACATAGCTTCCACCTCAACCTCAGATCCAACATCAACGCCAACGCCTGCCCCTACGCCAGAGTCAACTGAAACTGGAACGGAAAGTGCAACCACCTCCGCCGCCGCAGCCGCAAGCACAGAAGCAGGCGTTCCGGCCGAGGATGAGAGTTCCCGCGACACACTAGACACTGGGAACACTCTGGACGGCGATAACAAGCCGAGCACCAGCGGCCAACAAGGGAGATGCGCCACCCCAGTGGTGCCGGACCCTGGCACCCCGGGTAGCAGCTGTGCGTTCCGCTTGCGACAAGAGCTGCACGAGATCCGCACGAATCCGCCGCCCAACTGCAGTGCCGATATGTACATGGACAAGCTGCTCCACTGGACGGCCACCGTGATCGGTCCCACCGGCTCCGTCTACGAGGGCGGCCACTTCAATCTGGACATCCGATTTCCCTTGAACTATCCCTTCCGGCCGCCGCGTATCCACTTCACGACCTTCATCTACCACTGCAACGTGGACAGCGTGGGGGCCATCTGTCTGGATGTGCTGAACGAGCGCTGGTCGCCGGTGATGAATGTGTCCAAGGTGCTGCTCTCGATCTGGCTGCTCCTGGGCGAGTGCAATGCAGAGGACCCGCTGGTCGCGTGCATCGCCGACCAGTACAAGAACAATCGCCAGGAGCACGACAAGGTCGCTCGCTTCTGGACCAAGCGCTTTGCCATTCCCAAGGAGGCCAAGGAGCCCAAGGATCCAAAGGAGCCCAAGGATCCCAACGAGTCAAAGGGGTTACCGGAACCAAAGGATGCAGAGCAGAACAACAATAATGGGGAGAACACGTAGAAGGTTTCATAGCAGCCACTGCATGGCTTTCCCAAAAGAATATTCGTCAGGCCATCCCCGATCGAAGTTCCGCCTCTCCCGAAAACCACTTCGCGGTCAATAAACCATTTCGATACCAATATGTAAGCCTCTCTAGAGCTCCTCTCGGGAACTCAAGGCAACCCACTAGCCCACTCTGTGGGTTAGTCTCTCCGCAGCCTCAGCCTCGACCCCCGTTCGGGGGCGTCTGACTCGCTGAGATAGCCACGCGGTCCTTTGGCCGCTCATGTCCATGAATATTCATGAGCTGCCAAAAAATGAACCCTGCCAGAGGCGTCGGCGTTGGCGTCGGCGTTGGAAAAACATCACAGAAGGACAGAAGGCGCTGGTGGAGCAGAAGCGGAGAGAGGCAGATTGAAAAATGAATATGAACGCGAACGAACTAAGGATGCGGCAATGGTTGGCGATGCTTGGAGATGGTTGGGGAACCACTTCCCAAGCTATCAACGACACTGCGGCAACAACAAGGAATTGTCGCGAAATCCGACTATGCGATACTCCTTTTAGGAGCTCCCGTTGGGGAATGGTTGGATATGCCCACCAAAACACTGAATTGAATCTCTTTTTTACCGATGGCAATACATACTTTGAGGCCAATTATAACTGCAGGTGTATCTTCCGTACGTAGACTTTTACGTTGTATTGTATATCCATACAATCGCAGCATACCCTTTGTTCTTGTTCGCTTGCCAAGTATGTAGATAAGAACTGCTTAACCCATTTGCCTAATAGGGGTTCCCATGGACTAGGGGTCGAGCCAAGGTAAGTTTTCTCCCTGGCAAAGACTTTAATCTGACATTCCGCTGGTAAAGTAATGTCCTTCTCGCTGCAAGGACCGAACAACTCGACGGCTGAACGACTGAAGGACTGAAGGACTAAACGACTGGGGGTGGAAAGAAAAGAAATTGCTGGCTGACAATGTCATCAAAGTTGCGAGAGAACCTTTCAATATACCATGTTTCGGGCCCATCCCCATTCCCATCCCCATTTCCCATCTGGCATCTCCACCCATTCCCTGTTTGTCGCTCTGTCGCTCGCCCCAACAAGTCAAACGTTAATGAACTTAAAGAAATTAATTAAAGTGGCAAGCAGAGTCACCCACATCCAAGTATACGTACGAGTATGCGTACGCACACACATATGTGTGCACTGTACACTGTACAGCTTAACGCCCAGCCCCAATGCCTTTATTGAAAACGACATCCGGGCTGGACATCACCCGGCAACGGCAACGGCAAAGGCGACAGCGACGGCGACGGCAGCAGATCGGATGACTCTGCCAAAGTAAATGCAATAAAAGCAAGTTGCTCTATGCTACGACTGTGCCATGGGTGCTACGAAAAGACCGTTAAAAATAAGGAGAAAACGGTGGGTGGAACGGGTGACCCAGCCTGTCCCGGCCCGGCCCGGACCGATTCGATCCGACTGGCAAATGCCCTGAACTCATCAACAGGCAATCCCGGTGGGGGTGAACCACAAAAGTGATGACTCCAGCTGTGACTGTGGTCAATTCCCCATTGGACTGGCTCAAATATCCGGCAGCCGCCAGAGGACGCTACGCTGCCTCACGCAGTGGAAGGTGCGGTGAACGGTGACAGTGCCTCAATGGAGCTAGAGCTGGAGCTGGAGCTGAAGCTGCACCCAGGGGCATCGCTTCATTCGCACCCGTGCTAATCGCAGGCGAGGCGAGTGAATGCCATTTGCCGGCAAACAGGCAAATAACTTGGACAATCCATCAACTTCTGGCGCTGGCTTCGGAGGGGTTATGGCTGGAGGGGCAGCTCGATTTGGTGTATGGGCAGCATACACGGTGACCTGTGTGGATAATCAGATTGGGTAGATAGTCGGCACTCCATAGAGTCGTTAGCTGGACATTTGCCTGCAGCGGAAATGATTTCGTGTCCCCACATCGGAGAAGATTGAGCTGGGAACGGGGACGGACTGTGGTGCACTGCCCGTCCAATTCTCATTTGCTTCGACTGCAATTGGATTGATTTCGGCTTGGTTTTGGGCAAAGTCAATTGGGGTGACCATTACGTGGAGAATAGTTTGCAAAGCGCCTCCTGGGGAGACCGTAGCTCAAGAAATCAAGGCGCTATTGTGCATGATTGTCGCACCTAGAGCCAGCCGCCTACTAGGTCCATCTAGCGAATATGCCCGTTTGCCGGTGAGGGCTTCATGTGTCACATGGCAATAAATATTGCCGCATGTTAAATGTTTTGCTCGCCTCATGGTCGTGTCCGTATCCGTGTCCGTGGATGCCCGGACGAGGCCCTGGGCCACTCGCCGGTATTGCAGAAAATTACCAAATGAGTCCGAGAAGTGTCCGGCTGATGAGCTCCGATGCGAAGTGGAGCATCCAAGCGCCCAACCAGACTTAATACCCCTGTCCAGGAGCAGTGGCAGTGGCAGAAGCAGAAGCAGAGGCAGGGGCAGAGGCAGCCACTCTTCGATTGAATGCCGTATCAAACGGTTTCTGCACTCTCAGCTTTTATTGAATTCCATTACAGTTTCATGTCCATCAGAGGAGCCAGCCTCCGTCATTGGAACGTCATCATAAAAGCTGCCAACGTTGGCCGTGGACCCAGGAGACGGGACATGGGAGCCCGAGACGGGAGCCCAACCAGGACGGCAACGAACAGGATGGGCCTCGGCTTGTTTGCCTTTTTGGGTAGCAACATAATGAAGATACACGGAAATGAAGGGGCTGCGATACACAATCGATACACCCACCAATTGCTGTCATCAACGTTATTAGCAAATTGTTTTAGATCCCCGACACAACGATCCCCCCCAACGGTGTGGTGTTCCCAGCTTTGGGGAGCGTGAGCGTTCAGACTTGTTCTTAAAATAATAAAAACCATTTGAAAATCGAATAATGTTTAGTGCTTAGAAAAGTTTTGTACTAAATTGAAACACAATTGCATTTAAAAGAAATTTCCTTCTTTCAATTTCCAGGAGATAATTATTATTATATTAATGGCATACCGCTCCACTCCAACAACTTGGATCTCAAGGAAGTGCAGTGGAACCTCATTCCTCTCTGCCATGACTTGCTGCACTGAGGATGGCCACTGTATTCGATATGTAAATTCAAGAAGAAACATTTTGTCTCCTGTAAAATCTCGTCAGCGAACATCATTCCCTTGGCATCCTTCCACTGTACCAATAGCGATTGGGTTGAAGATGAGGAAATGGTTTGTTGGACGCCTCTCCTACTGATTGGTTGGTCTTCCGAATCTCTGCAGACATTTCTGGAAATGGTGGTAGAATCGTTGCGGATTCATTTGCCAATTAATACTTACCTTGTTTATCACAAGAGCAACAACATTTCATACAAGTTGGAATATTTATTGAAAAAAAACATCCCCGCAGAAAGAACTCCGTCAGGGCTGATCGATTATAGTTATTCCGAAGTCCTTCATTGATATGAAGAATATTTACATATTTTAGACTGTATTAAAGTCAATGTCTTACTTTCTGAATACGAAATATGCAAAAACCAAAGAAATCAGGAGTCCCTAATACGATATAATGATCAAAGTCGACTTACCTTTGACTCGCTTTCTTCTCTTCTTTCTCTGATGATCGTTGGACGATTGCCAGTGTCATCTGTGAGGACGGGACTCTTGTGAAAATGTCTTAAGCCCAAGCCACGAACAAAGTTCGACCTCTGCCAGTGACAGAGCCATGCGGGCTCTATTCCTGGTTCTTGGCAGGAAAGTGCTTCCGAGAGTGCTTTGTCAGTGCTTATCAGCAATTGAGTGTGGGGTGAGTCCAGGTCTGAGTCAGGGTGAGTCCTTTCGGGAGTCTCTTCTGAGGGGGATTCAACTATTGAAATATGGCTAGGCTTTTATTTTGGCCAGCAATTTCCTTTGGTCTTCTCCTCTCTCCCAATCGAAAGCCAATTAGTTCGAAATCATAGAAATTCAACAGTATTTCCATCTCTGATGGAAGGCTCTGATTGTGGCAGCGGGAAAGGAGTTGCATGTCTACTCATTGCGATTGGGTCGGGCGGGGGAAGGGAGTGCCAGCAGGCTCCAAACTGGATTATGGGACTGCTCGCTGCTCGCTGCTCGACTCAAAGGCTTCCACCTCAAAATTCCTGTATACTTAATAGTGGATACAAGCCTGGAATAGCTGTCGCCTATTTCAATGCAGTCGTCCGACCTCAACAAAGGGAAATTAATTTCGTCAACCGACTGCAACCTAAGAATGTTCTAGGGCTTCCCCGGAAAATCCCAAACCAGAGACGCTCCATGGAGCTGGAGCTGGAGGTGGAGCTGGAGCTGGATCTGGCGAAAGCAAAGCCAGTCGTCAGTCGTCAGTCAGCAGCTAAAGCTAACCTGACCCTCAGAGGCTGGCGAGTCTCAATTAATTTAAGATACATATTTTCACAGAAACTCAACCAATGATGAAGCCAGAGATGCAGCTGGAGATGGGATGGAGAGATGGAGCTGAAACTGAGAATGAAGCTGATTCTGTGGCTGAATTGCTCTGGTGGCATTGAAGGGCGAGGAGGAAGAGGGGATTGTGAGAGTTTGTGGGACTGCTGCCTAGGCATTTGGAGGTCTTCATTTGGATTTTTGGTACTCTCGAAATTTAATTAAGCCAGGGGACGACCGGCTCCAAGGCCTGGGCCTAGCACTGCGACTGGCGACTGGGGACTGGAACTGGGGACTGGAACTGGAGACTGAATACTGGGGTCTGAGTTCTGGGTTCTGTGTGAGTTTTCTCCACACCATCTAAATATTATTTTACACGCTGCCTTAACTTAACTGTAACTTGTGCATGCCCCATCATAATAATAATCGTCACAATGCCGCCAGGCAGCAACTGTTTCATTAAAAGAGAAACAAACCGGCAGGAAAATCGTAAGAAAATCGCAGTCGCCGGATATGAGGGGTACATCGCATGAGGTTGTGGGTGTCGCTGTGAGTGTGAGTGTGGGGTATTATGGTGTTGTTTTATGCGTATGATATTTTGCCAGTAAAAGAGTTATGGTTTCTATGAGGAAGCTGGCAAAGAGGCAAAAAGCTGCTGCAGCCGAAAGAAAAATGAGAATCCTTTGCCTCTCTTTTCCTTCCCTTTTTTGCCGGGAAGGGGGTAGTGGCAGTGGTAGTGGTAGTTGCTGGAGAGGGTTGCTCTTTTAGTTAAATGTTTGAAAAGAAAAATTAAAAACTTTTTACAACACACACAACATGCGCGGGCTCCGCCGCTGCCATAATATCCTGTAAGCGGGGCCAAAATGCAAGTGGAAAAAGTTAAGCGGACAAGTGGCGGCTGGCGCGGGGAGGTAGGATGCTGTTGGTGCAACAGCAGAAGAAGATTACGACAACCTCCTTTGGCCAGCCCCAGCCCCAGCCCTAGCCCCAGCTCCAACTGCAACTACCGCTTACTTGCATGAATTTTCTCTGAAAAGCGTCTTAATCCCGGCTAAGAACAGCCGCAGGCGGTGACACCCACATGCAACATGCTGTATGACGTACGCCGCCTGCCGCATGCCGCATGCCGCATGCCACATGCCACATGTCAGATATTCTCGTTTGAGGAGTCGCAAGCTGCTCATCTGTGCTGTGTGCCCTTGTATGCATCTCTTTCAGAATCCCTTTCACTAAACTGAATCGGAAGCACATGCAAATAATCAAGAGATCCTGAGAGACTTGTGCTTATTCTGGTCTGGAATAGATCGACCGGAAACAGAGAAACGGAGAGCACATCCCCCCCTTCTTTCCATGCCTTTTGTGCGTTCAAATAATCAAGAGATATCCGTTGCGTTGGAACATACGTTTTATTCAAATATGAGGGACTTATTTTACGCATAATTTAAAAAAAATATGAAAAATTTGATTAAAAGCCATGAATTCCAAACTGATGCAGTGGCAGATGGAGATGACAGGATCGGTCGTTTAGAAGCATTTGCGATGGACTATGGTTGGGCCAACCTCCTCGTACTCTTCCCTGCCGATCCACATGTGTTTGAATGTGGGCTGCGAGCTGAGGATCGAGCCACCTATCCACGAAGAGTACTGGCGATCGGCTGGCGACAGAATATTGACCTTCGTGCCGGTGGGGACCAGTGCAATGAGCTCTCGCTTCAGGCGCTCGGGAAAGTTGGATATCGTGGTGGTGGCACCCAAGAGCATGATATTTTGGTACAGCTCCTTCCGGAGGACCTCGTCACACTTAAGAATGGAATTGTGAAGCAGTTGGTGCACGCCGACGGGAGCCTGGTCCATGACGGTGGGGTCGAACAGTGCTTCGGGGCACTGGAACCGCTGGATGCCAATGGAAATGACTTTTCCATCTGTCTTGGTGTACTTTTTCTCTTCTTGGGCTTTTAATATCTCCACGTCCTTCTTAAAGTCCCTGGCCACCATGCATAGCTTCTCCATGACGTCACGCACAACCTCGTGATCGGACTGGCATTCACTGGAGTAGCGGTAGCCCCGCATCATCAGCAGCTTCATAAGGTATGCAGTGACATCGCGACCGGCCCAGTTTAGAGTCTGCATGGCATGGTGCAGGACATGGCCCTCGTAAATGGGAACGGCATGCGAAGACACGTCGCCAATGTCCAGAACTATTCCTGTGGAGCGGCCCGAAGAGTATAGGGCCATCACCTGCTGGTTGGCCACATACAGAGCCGGCACTTCCAATGTTTCAAACATGATTTGAGTGGCCTTCTCGCGACTGGCCGTGGTGGTCCTGGCCGCCTCCATCAGCAGGATGGGGTGCTCGGTGGGCGAGATGCCCAGCTTAGTGTGGAGAGCATGCTCCCAGATCTTCTCCACTCCATCCCAGTCGGTGACGTGGCCGTTCTTAATGGGATAACTGAAATTCAGCACAACGCGCTTCGCGAGGGCCAGGTTCCCCACGTACGAGTCCTGCATGCCGAAGTTCATCGCCATGCCATATCGAGGAGTGCCGATCACCGTGGGGAACACTGCTCGAGGAGTTTGATCTCCGGCAAATCCGATTTTGCACATGGCAGATCCGCAATCGAGGACCACGGTCGAATTGAAATCGTCGCACATGTCGTAGATTTCTATGTGAAGCGGAAGAGTTGGTTAAATTAACAAAATACTTTACAAATAATCAGCACTACAGAATGATTTAATGTGTTAACCGAAAAATATTATCACTACTACACTACAGGAAAAACAAATATGTAATGAAGATTTCAGTAGTTAGTGAAAGATTTGTCGCAGGTAACTAATCTTACTCTGAGCCAATACCTCAAACAAAACAGAAAAGGTACGAAGGGTGCCAGCAAATACTAAGATGTTGAATGGCCGGTCAAGGACCCAGGAATCCTGCAACGCAGAGTCTTTGGGTCCAAAAATGTCCCGCAACAAATACACAAACGGTCCCCTTCCACCATCGAATGGTTCCAAAAGGAATGCCGAATAACACAAAAACCAATTGCATGTCTTGGCCTTGACGAGGCATATTTTCTACTAGACTGATACCGACCACACCCTGCCAAAGACCCCGTCAAGTATTCGCTGTAGGACGGCAGTGGAGCCGCGGACAGAACCTAGGTTTGCGGCTATTCTGTGACTTTGTCGTCCTGGCTCTCCTCCCCTTTACTGATCACCTTTGACCCTACCCTCGGTATACCCTTGCAGAAGGTATTATGGTTTCGTTCTGTGTAGAATTCATACAACGTTCAGAATATGATCAATCCACCATATAGCTGTCATTCAATTCGATATACAAACATATGGTACTTAACATCAAAGACCAGCGCTTCGCCCTTGTTGATTTTTCGTTTTCATTCTGGCGAGGTTGGCCCGGAGAGGGGAAGGGGAGATGCATTTTAGAAAGAGAGCGAGTAAAATTAGAAAAAAGAAAACTTGTAGCAACTTTTTTCCATATGTAGTACGTACTGGCTTTCGTTGGACTCGAGTTGGCTGACTGGGGCTGTGTCGTGGCTTGGCAGGCTTGCCAGAAGGGATGGTTGGCAGGATGGGTGCATCGGTGGCATTGGCATGTCTTGTGTCGGCATGTGTTCAGTGGAACCCTAAGCGGGGCAGGGCGGAGCAGAGTGGAGCGGAGTATCCTCCACCTGCTACCGTTCCACTGCTGTGCCACTTTCCACTTGCCGCTCTCGTAACTTTTGCTAGTGCGGCGACATCTGCCAATGTTTTGAACATTGCAACACACAGTGCCACCATCCCCCCCCCCCACCAGTGGGTGGGTATTGTCGAACGTCTCTGTGTGTATATGTGTGTGTGTGTGTATGGATGTGTATGTGTGTGTGGGGCACACGCAAAAGGACAAACTCCTTGGCAAAATAATGAAAAAGTAACTCAAAGTCGTATTTGTATTTTCTTCAGCTTCAACTTGCTCTGTCTGTAGGTCTGTCTATCTATCGCTGTGTCGGCCTGGCTCTCCTACACCCACCACCTATCAGCCCCGCTCCCGCTCCCACTTCCACTCCCACTCTTTGCCATCTCAAAGTCGAACTCTTCCATCATGCTGCATATATCCATTTTGGAGCAGGTTAAAGGCAAGTCAGCCTGTTTTGGAAATTGGTGCGAGTAATTGGTTTGTTAGAACAAAACTTATGGCACAGAACCCACTGCCATCATCCCTGCTCCGTGATCCCTGCTCCCAGCTCACGGCTCCTTGCTCCCGGCTCGTGGAGTCCCGATATTCCCCCCTGCCCCCCCACTGGACCTGGACATGGGCAAAGTTTGTTGGGGACTCACCTGGCAAACGACAGGCAGAGAAAGCACACGGAGAAAACGGAGACAGAGCCAGAGCAAGAGATGAACGAACGAACGAACGGACAGATGGACGGACGGACAGACGGACGGACGGACGGACAGACAACCTAATAATAATCTGCATGCCAGGCTGAGAAACTTAAAAACATGTCACAGAGTTTTCGGTTTACAGATTTTCGCAAGCTGCACAACTTTGCTTTTGCATTCGGTACGGATACGGGCAGGGGTTGGGGTTGGGGTTGGGGTTGGGGTTAGGGGTTGGGTTCGGGGTCTCTGTCCGTGTTCGTGTCCGTGTCTTCGTCCGGGTCGTGGGGCCAGGCCACCCATGGTGAGTCGAGATACAGATACACGTCTAACATGTCACTGACACACACGATGTAAGCTGTAGCTGTTGCTGGAAGAGGGGTGGCGGGGCAGAGGGAAGAGGACCTCACAGCACAAAGGTTAAAAAGCAATTTTTCGAAATGTCAGCATACAAAATTTCATTACAAATTTCTTTCTTTTTTTTCAACTTTTCTTCTTTTGTTTTCGGATATTTGTTTCTCTTCAAGTTCATTGTAGCCGTGGCACGTTTATCAACAGTTGCCGCAATTGCGGCTACCTTCCGTTCCCCCCCCCCTGGACACAATGCCAAAGAATCTTATTTCCAACATTGAATAGAGGGCTTAGGATAGTATCGGTGGTAGAAGCAACCAGGGACAGAAAATAAGAATTATGAATGCGAGTTTTATGGCAACATGGAGTACACCTAAAATGTATATTTTAGTCGTATTTAGCGAAAAAACTTTATTGAAAAAATTACAAATAATAATTAAATATATTTTTTCAATAAATATTAAACTTACACTTGTCGGTGTTGAACAATGTCAATCATAGACAGTGTTAGGCAACAACCTAATCTTGGATTTCCATGAAAGAAAGACTTGGTTTTCCAAAAAAAAGCGAAATAAAAGCAAAAGAAAAGCGGAGCAAACGAAACGAGATTCTTCTGCCCGACTAACCCTCAAGAGGCGAAACCAAAACGAAAAGAAAAAACTAACATGCGAGTAATTTATGGATATTAATAACAATAATAGGGAATACGAGTGTGCATATGTAAATGCAAAGAGCCCAAACAACCGCACACACACACCACAGAGGGCCAAGAGGCGGCCATAGACATAGCCATAGCCAGAGCCAGAGCCACAGGCATGGCCAGGGATGCGGACACGAAAGCAGACGGAGCCGGATGCTAAGGCTGGGACTGCGGCGGAGACCGAGACGGAGGCGGAGGCGGAGCAAGGCAATCGACGTTTAAAAAGGATTTGCCTTGCTAAACATTTTGAAACGCCTTAAGCTATTCAAAAATTACATCACTCGAGTAAATACTAGAGAGGGTGAGCAGGCGAAAGGATGTTGGATATGGGAATGGGAATGGGTGGGGGGAGGATGTAGATGTTGGCCGGCTTGCTGGTTGGGTCCTGAGATGCACGATTAATGGCAACGAGAAATGTAATGTAGCGAATATGCGAGTTGCCGTCCTGATTTCAAATGGGATCCGCAGCTCTCCTTCATTCTTTCTGCCTCTGCCTCTGCCTCTGCCTTGCCCCCAAAGAAAACAAAAACAACGCGTTTCAGAAGAGAACGGAACGGAACGGAACAGTTCAATGGTCGACGGCTGGCATTCGCCTGATTTAACCATGCATTGGGTCAACCGGAGTCGCAGTCGAACTCAGACACACACTGAGCCAGAGCCTGTGCCTGTGACTGATCCGGAGACTGAGACTGAGACTGCGGTCTCGTTGGGGTCTTGGGCTCTTGTCCTGGGAGTGGTACGGCGTATGGCGGATGGCGGATGGCGGATGGCAGACGGCCCTCGACGTCATCGAGAAATGAAAACAACTCAAGCGAAAATACAATCATATTTTTATTGCCGGCTGGTTGGCTGCATGTCGATGTCGATGTCCATGTCGATGTGGTTGTCGGCCTGGATCCAAGTCCAAGCGGACAGGATACATCGACCAATGGCGGATATGGTTCAGTATGGTTCAGTTCAGTTCAGTTCAGTTCTGGGGGTTCAGGAGCGAGGCGAGGCGAGCGTCCTCTACAACCAATTCCCATTTGCTCGCTCGTTTAGTCGATTATTCTTGGAGGCGTTTTTCTTAATAGCAACAAAAAAACGAAGAAGGAAACCAAAATAAAATAACAAAAACAAAAACAAAAACAATGGAACAGCAATAACAGTCAGCACTCAAAGGGCGCTTCAATGGGTTGCTTGTGGATGGGTTTTGGTCTGGAACGGGGACCAAGACCGGGCTGGGTCACCAAGTGAAATGAATTAAAACTGAATCAAAACATCTGGACGGACCACCATAAGACAACAGACAAACAGAAAACGGAGAACGGACAGAGAAGAGGAGTATTATTTATTCGCAATCGAAATGCGGAAAGAGTGGGTGGATGATTGAATGAGTGAGTGGGTGAGCGGGTGAGAGAGAGAGCTTGGCAGTGAGTTCATGCGAAGACTATACATTTGTACATACATATGTACATGGGTTAGTGATTAGTGATTAAAATGAGATCACTAACCGAATCCTTAAGCGAATTCGCATCGCCGTTCCGGGGGCATCGTTGAATGCTTAATCGAGTGAGTGGCGCTCGAGAGTATTCGATAATTGAGGAGATTTCCATAGCTGATTGAATCAAACCCATTGAATCAAAGAGTTGGCTTGGCTTTGAGATACCAACCTCTGGTCTTCGGTTCGGGGAATGATTTCCAGAAAGAAGCCACTTATGCACTTGGAGGGAGCTCTGGGAGGGAACTATCAGTGCGCCTGGCCGCACTTTAGCTACATCAGCTCTATTCATATTCCTATACCATCCAGCCACCCATAGCCATACCCATGGCCATACCTATAGCCACCTGTCTCTGTGGAAGTAGAAAATATGCAAGCCAAGCAATTTGCATTTGCACACCGCAAACGGTGAAGCAAAACTTAAGAGCACAGCACAGAGAAAGAGAGAGAGAGAGGGAGAGAGAGCTGAGAGATGAAAGGATGGGACAGGACAACAAGTGCTGCAAGGAATATGCTAAATTACGAAAAGACAAAAAAACAAAACATGGCATAGCCACAGCCACAGCCACAGCCGAAAAAACCCAAAGAATAAACTTTGTTAGACTTTCCCCCCGCCCCGTTCCGAAAAAGAGTATTTTCAAGAAGTTGCCCAAAGTCGAGAGGCAGCCCCACCTCCAGACCCAGACCCAGTCCCAGTCCCAGTCCCAACAAAGACAAAAACCATCTGCAGGTGCAACCAAAGCCAGAACCGTAGACAAGAGCCGAAACCCGACTCTGAAACGGTCCGGGCACGAGCAGGCGAGTCGATGATTGTGTGGGTGGGTGGCGTGGAGTTGCATACTACTCCTCCGCACTCCTCTGCTCCCATCAGGATCCATCCTTCGTCTCGGACAGCTCCGTCTTTGGGTCGTGTCGTGTCAGGGTAGAAGGCAAATAATCAGAAACCTCAGCTCCTAGGAGCATCCTTGTTGTGTGCTGTTATTGAAAATAGTTTTACAATTTATAGAGTGCCATGGAGTGGCACAGGGAGATTCCCCCCCATGGCCCCCCATTGCGGCACCTGGCCTTTGTCAGCTCAATGGGCGTGGCACTGCGGCTGGGCAACTGGGCAACCATTTCCACTGCCACTGGCAGTGCCACAGCGCTTTGCATCACAAAGGCCGCTCGCTGCTTGCGGTTGCCTGGTCCTCCAGATTGTCAGTTCAACTGTCAGTTCAGCAGTGTTCTCGTAAAAAGAAACGTACGACGGATGGAGGAGTGAGGAGCGAAGAGCGAGGAGTGAGGAGTGCCCTGGACAAAAATGAGACTAGTAAGTGGCCAGCTAGTCGTTGGCCTCGTTGCAATGCAGTCCAGTACAGTGCGGTCCATCTAAGCTGATTTGTCGGCTTACAGGGAAATCACACAAGTAAGGGGTTGTGTCCTGTCCAGAGCATCCCATCAAAGATGGTGGGTTCAGTGAAGTTATTTTGTTGTATTTTATAAGAGAGAGTTCGAGAGATCAGAGCGAAGGGTGACGTTAACATTGTGATAGCAGAGCCAAAAGGGCTCTTCTGAGGGGCTACCCCTTTGAATGGAATGGCATCAATGTGCAACAATTCACAGTATGAATCATAGACCTTTACTAACCTAGTCGTTAGGAACGTGGATATTACTATTATTTGTCCTTTTTATAACATTTTTCAATATCTATAACTGAACCTGGAGCCATGTACATATGTACATACATATAGTGCATATGTCTCTTAACTTTTCCCATCTGTTGCATTCATCGGAAAACAGAATCTGAAATTAACATAATTTATCGCTTATTGAATCAGGCGAAACCTCGTTACGGCTTGACAACCACTGGCAGCGAACCCCCTCCCCCCCTATTTCGCCACCCACCACCCAACTTCCCACCTACCCACCGCCCATCTCCCGTGGAGTGTTTGCCGTTTAAAAAAGCGACCCACGTAGAAAGATTACATGAATTCGTAAAAAGAAACTACTACCACTGTCAGCTTGAATCAGGGAACTTTCCATCATTTCCATCGAATGCGGAACCGTTGTTCCGCAGAGGGGGAGGAGAGGAGTGTATAGCCTGGGTGCAGATTTGATTTGGGTGTTGGCGTCTAGTAAATCCATTGGGGATATCGCATACCCTGGCACACGAACACACAGCCCCAGACACAGACAGAGCGGGAGCCCCCACCCGGATCCAGAGGAATGTTTTGCTATTTTGCGATTGAGCTGTCCAAATGCGCCTTTTAATGTAATCTCTTACGGATTTGTTTTGACAGGAGTGCCGTTCCCCGTGCCCCACCGACCGACGCGATGTGTGCGAATTCCTTTTTTATCCAATGCATATGAAATGGGTGTGGATAAGTCCTGGATATGTCTGACTTGGCCGAAGGGGAAGCACCCCATCGGTGTGCGGGTGGCCTTCCAGGGAAGGGCTGCTCCTGCCCTTGCCCCTGCCCCTGCTCCTGCCCCTGCCCTGGTGTATGGGGGGGTGTATGCTTAGGTATACTTTCATCATAAATATTAAATTACTCAAGCGTATGTAATTTATTATATTAGATTTGAAACGGTCTCCGCCTCTCCCCGTAGTCAACGCACTCGATGGGAACCCAAAACCTGAAGGCAACTTTAAGGTATTTCCTAATCAAATGTATCTATTGTAGACCAAGGAGAATGTTATCTGATTGGCTCTTACCAGAGTGTGACCCACTCACGAGTATTCAAACTGTTTCGAAAGGCCATAGGTGACCAATCAGTGCCTATTGTACGTCCTATTCTGCCATAAACAGGTTCAGGGGAATCTCAATCTGCTGAATAGCCTTCAATCCGTTTTAGGGATTATAACCGCTACGGGAGCACAATCTGTGTTCGGGGCAGTAGCTTCTAATTACTCTCAAGATATTTCTATCATCTTGTCCATCCGGCAGCTTCCAACAACCTTTCTGAGTTCCCTGCTCCAACAAGAGTGTCCTTGTTTCAAATGCCCATCTCAGATGTGTGCCCAATCCCAGGGACTTGGACTTCCTAACAATGATTGAGTGGTCAAATGATCCACTAGTCATTCAGTACTGCAACATCGCCTGTGCTTGTTGTTGCAGTCTGTTGCAGTCAGTAGCGGCATTGCAGGGGCAGGCCGTGCTCCAGCGGCGCGAGTCTTGTGAACCGACGATTAAGTACACTTTCTCCGCACCTACACTGTGCAAACTAACAGCTGAATGGCACTGAGACGGATCTCAGATCTGGTACACCGGGGCTGGCAGTGTGGGACCAGGGCTTACCAAAGGCACAGCCATTTTCCAGGCGCAAGAAGGAGCTAGTGAATGCCTACGCAGGCAAGTGCGGGTCAAGGATTGTTTCTAACCTTCAAATCAGCTTGGTGCACACAACATACTCACGGTGGGCAGACGGCCCACCTCTTCGAAAAGGGACAATCGAATCGATCTACTCTACTCTACTTTACATCTACGAATTGTGTGCACACAGTGCACTGGTGCGTACTCACCGTAGAACACAGAAGAGACAGCTTGCAGGGCCAACAATGTGAATTATTTTATTTCTTAAAATAATTTTTACACGTCCGAGTCACTAACTTTGAACTGAAGTCACTGCGGAACACAAATTTATTATGGAGAAATGAAACTTAAATAACATTAAATGAAACTAAATTGACATTAAATGAAACTGTTCCTTTTTTGGTTCTATACGTAAATGATTGTGCAAAAATAAATTCGTCTAGTGATGAGCGATGACACATGCATAGCTTCTGTGTTGGTAAACCTCAAATTGAGTCAATAGTGTTGGGCAGCAGCCTAGAATGTTGCCATATTGAAATCTATGGAGTGCTTTTCGCTTTCCTTCAGAGAGGGTTAAGAACGATATTTAAATGCTGAAGATAACGCCAAGTGGAGGCGCCGATGCAGATGGTGAAGGGAGAAGTAGAGAGAGACAGAGGGAGAGAGAGAGAGAGAGAGAGAGAGAGAGAGAGCTCTCATTCCGCAGCTGGCTCTGTGGATGCGATTTACATATTACTAAAGGGAAAGTCTGCTTTGAATAAACTTCTCTGGTAGTCTCTGTCTCTATCTCTGCGCTCATCCTTCCCCCGTTACCCCGTTCCCTCGTCCCCTCGTCCCGAGCCTTCTGCCTTTATCGGGTGTGTGTGCAGTTTTTAAATTTGCAAACATGAGCATGTAAATTTGCAATGAATAAATTAACCAGAGTCAACTCCACTTCAGCACCTCACCAGCACTCTGATGCGTTCCTCTGACGTTGCTCAACACTTTCGCTATTTATTAAAATATAAATTGACTTTGCTCTGCTCGGCTCTGCTCTGCTCTGCTCTGCCGTCTCACAAGCTTTATCCCTCTTCCCTCATCCGAGTGAGTGAGGTAAGACAGGGATCCCAGTTCGAGTTTTATCAATAAATTTGCTGCAGAACTTATTCTAGCCGCCTCCTTCTGGATTTCCTTTTTAATCACTTTTTATTATGCGCTGTTGGGGGTGTGGCATCGTGGGGGGGTGTGGGGGGTGTGGTGTTAACAAAGTGTTTGCCAGAGGCTCGGCAAAAGAAAACAATCACGTGGCCAGGAGATAGACAGGCCGGTCCTGGCAGCCTGACAACAGAAACTCTTTTTGCAACATCAACAATAACCAGACCAGCGCTCGAGCAAGAGCAAGAGGCAACCAGGAGGCCAGAAGAAGAGGCTAGCATTCTGGTGTCGAAGTTGTAGGCACCCTTGAGTTAAGAGTTTCTGTGGCAGCATCATGAGAAAAAAATACACAGACCCCAGAGTTGATATTAGAGTAAAATCAATCAATTGATTCGATTTCCTCGCTGTAAGAAAAATAGGTAAAATAGAAAAAGATTGAGATGAAACCTGTTGTTTCCAAAAGAGAATGAGGAGGCGGCCCATGACTTTATTCTCATAGATATTATTTATTATCCTTAAACAATTACATATACCCTTGGCAAAGGGTATGGAAAAATGCGAGTATCTGTGGAGAGGCGGCTGATAGGAGACAACAGACATCAGACAGAGAGACAGAGAGACAGACAGACAGACATACAGACAGACAGAGAGACGGACAGAAAGACAGATGGAAGACATGGCCAGAGTAAGAGTCAGAGTCAGAGCCGGATTCGAGATTGGGGATTGGGGATTGGGATCGGGATGGAAAAACGTCAACAGCAGGAGTAGCGGCAGTGGCTGTGGCAATGGTAGTGGCAGCAGCCACGGCGACAACGATACGACAACTTCAGGACGAATGCTGGGGAAAAACTTCTGCCACCCATCCCACACCCACAACAGCAGCAACAGCAGCAACAGCAACAGCAGCAGCAGCAGCAGCAAAAAAGAACACAACGAGCCGAGAAAACTCAATTAAACTTTTGTAATTACAGCTAAAACGGAAGAAGATATTTATCCAGTATAATTGCATTGAAGGCAAATGAAAGAAAAGGAAAGGAAAGGCGGAAAAACAGAAAAACACACACACATACATACACACACACAGTTGGAGACCTTACACCATAGACAATGAGTGGGAGAAAGAGAAAAAAGAAAGAGCAGAAACCAAAGCGAAAGCGAAAGAAACCAGAGAAAATAAATAAATAAAGGATGCCAGGAGACAGGACAGAACAGAACAGAACGGAACAGAACAGATAGATGACGGTAATAGAGGGACAAGACAGGAGACAGGACAAACACTTAGATCATTCCATGCCTCGCCTTTACAGACAGTGAACAGAGAACAGAGAAGAGAGCAGAGTGAAGAGTGAAGAGAGGACACTGTGGAGTGGAGTATCTCTCCACGA
This sequence comes from Drosophila azteca, assembly GCA_005876895.1. Lineage (NCBI taxonomy): Eukaryota > Metazoa > Arthropoda > Insecta > Diptera > Drosophilidae > Drosophila > Drosophila azteca. The sequence goes on along the minus strand of VCKU01000014.1, from coordinate 2,825,333 downwards.
ATGAGGGAAATCCTCAATCAATTGTTTTGACAATTGGAGTTCAACTAGTTTGAGAGGAAGAGGAAGGACACAGAATTAGACATGAATGGTAACAGTCCATCAACATGCGGATGCGGTTGCGGATGCGGTGTGTCTCAAGGTTACTACGAGGAGGAATGATACTCCATGTACTTTCTGTCTTTACCACGAGTAAGAGTTTTCTGTCAATTTTTTATGAGTTTGCACAGGAAGGGGAGTCCTTGCTCTTCATCCACTTTTATTAGTTCAGGCATTCATTTGCAGCACTTAATATTCATTTGTATTCATAGCACAAATGAGTGGACAGTCATCGCTTTTATTCGTTCATTCATCTCAGCCACTGTTTCAGCTGCTTCACTGTTGCCATCGCTCCTTTGGCTCCTTTGACAACTCCTTTCCAGTCAGTGTCTGGAAAAGTGTTCAATCGTTCAAAGTGTGCGCTCAATTAATTCCAGATTCATTTCCATGCCTTTCCGTTTGATTGCATTCATTTCAAATAAAGATTTTTCAATTCTTACTTACTTACTCGCATTATGAATAGATAAACAAAATAGTCTACGTACATAAATCTAGAGTCTAGACTAGCGGTCGGCAAGGTCCTTAACTATCGATCAACCATTTTTGTTGAAAACATTTGTATATCTCGATTGGTTTCCCCAACTAATTGAATGTTCGAACTAAGTCATTGAATCGAAATTTAAACAAAATTAGCTTGAACATTCCATTGCGATTTTAAAGCCATCATGTTGCTCATCCGCCTCCGAGTACTCTCTCTCTCTCTCTCTCCGTGCAATGACACGAATTACATACTTTGTTTTTGACTTTATTCTACTTTTGTTTTCTTTCTTTCGGTTTTGGCCACTGCTCTGAATGCTCTGAATGCTCTGAATGTAACCATGACTGCAGTGGGTTTGTCTGCTGATGAAGACATTAATTTGATGCAAATCGCGTCAACTGAACACAATCGAAGTGCTAATTGCGCTTCTTTCAATGCACAATCCGACACCGAGAGACCCACGACCCTGGACCCTAGACACTCGACCCTCGACCCTCGACCCAGGACTCCGGAGTCCGGAGTCCGATTCAAATCCTCAATGAACGCTAACAAACAGCAGGCAGCAGCCAATCACCTCCCTGGCATCCTGACTATTATGATTCTGTTTCTGCTCCAGCTGCCCTCAACTCCTGGCCCTACTCTTTCTACTGATGATGATGACGATGATGAGGTGGCCAGGTCAGGTAAATGCAGTGCTCGCCCAGTCCACTCCACTCCAGTCCAGTCCAGTCCAGTCCAGCTCTGAGCTCGGGTTCGCTTCATTATGTATGCGCGACACAGACAATGGGCCACTGATGGACGTGCTGCAGTTGCATCAGGAGATGGAGCAGCTCTGGGAAGAGGAGGAGATGGAGCAGCTCTGGGAAGAGGAGGAGCTGCAGCAGCAGCAGCAGTAGCCATCCCAGGGCCACCGCAAACACAGACGTTCCATTTCTATACCATCCCATGCCGGAACCGGAGCTGCTTTTGTGGCTATACCCTTTCCATGAGTATTACAGATCAACATTGACAACTGAAGTTTATTTTCCCTCACTAAAATTCACTTTTCGATCGGGCATATCCATATAACGGAACACAACTTACATACATTTATGATATATCCTAAGTTTAGGTTCATAAAAAGGGGTCCAATCAATCCCATATTTGAGCTCTGCAAGGGTATCTAAATCGGCGTCCTCAAAGCATGGCTGTTTTCTTCTTGTGGCTGTTGCTGTTACTGTTGTTCTGACATTGACTGAATAAAATGTTTTGCAAATCTGAAACGCTTGTCCATGGCTCTGGAATGTGTGTTCTCCAATCGGTCCTCCGGTTCCCCTGTTCTCTGTCCTGGCACAGGTACTGGCACACCATCAGGCCCTGCCCCACCCTGCCTCCTGGTCAGTTCCGTTGGAGCAACACCTTGCATGTAGAGCGGAGTCAAATTGCCGAGCATGCGGTGAAAGTTTATCTATTTACCTGCCTGACCAGCTTGTTAAGTTCTCTCTTCAGCCGATGCCTGCAACTCTTCCCGCTCTTGCCGCCTTACGCTACCCACTTCCTGCTTCCCGCTTCCCGCTCTTCCGCCCTATGAGTACTCGTATTTTACTGTGTGTTCGAGGATGAGTACGAGAATGTGAGGCTGTTGTCCCAGCCACAAGTGACAGGAAGCGTTCCTAAGAGTGGTCCGGTCCACTCCGGACCAAGCCGCAAAGCGAACGGCCTGCCACTTGGTAACCACTACCCCCACTCGCACCCACCTTGCTGCGGTTCATGTTCATCCCATTCCCCATTGCAACACACCCCACTCCGCACTCCGCACTGTGGCAGTGAAAATGAATGCGCCTGCAGTTGTTCATCTTCAAAAAGACGACGCTTTATGCCACCCTCCCCCGTGCTTCAGGTTTCAGGCGTCAAATGGAGAACGGCATCATCAAAGAGCCATTGGCAAAGTTATCTGGCCGCTTGTAATTTAATGTGGGCGTTACTATAAAAACTCGAACATTTTGTGCTCTCTATCGCCCATTCCCAGGCCCATTCTACGAAGCGCTCGTATAGCCATGCCGATGTGGCATGCCCCATTCGCATCCCTTTGCCCCTACACAGATTGGATTTGTAAACGCAATTTTCGCTTACACAACATTATTTTAATGTCATTTTTCTACACGAACATATTGCGGGGCACTTTGGGCTGGACCCAAATTGCACATCCGTTGGAGATAACCTCTGCAACGAGTATGCACTCGTTTTTGGGCAGGGCTTCATGGCAGCTTCAAAAGCGGTGACTAATATAATCTTGGAGAATGAAATAAGTTAATAAAAGGGTAATCATTAAACATAGGCTGGGATCTACTAGTACGCGAGTGCCAGCGATACTGCCACAGCGAGTGCTAGTGCCACAACGAGTGCTAGTGGCACAGCGAGGGCGAGTGCTGACCGAAGAGCCAGCTGTGATCGGAGCCACCCTAGGCAGAGGCCATCATTTATTTGCAACTTTTTTATACGTTCTTATATTATATATTTAAGTGCACGCATTAAGCCCTATACTGATACGCAGTTATGTTGTGGACCGTGCAGCGCAGTCATTACGAGTATTATGAATACGCGGCTCTATTCAATTTTATAAGCCCGTTGCATATAAAACAAAACAATGCCACAGAGGACGGAGTCCAGAACCTTTCGGCCTAAGTGCAACCGTATCGATAGCGGCGGACGGCGGACAGCGGCAGCGACTTTTATCCATTCGCCCTTTAATGGAGCCAGGAAAATGTTTTCATAAAAGCAGCCCCCAGCCTCAGAGAGGACCCCACAATTTATGAGGCATTCATGTCAGTTGCCTGCTCATTAAATCCCTGTTCACTTGCAAGGGGCCATCAAAGTCGATTACCTAGAAAATGCTCTGCCTTCTGCCTGCCACAATGCCAATCGATTACGTTGCATTAGCCGTCGGAGCCGCACGGAGAGCCAGGAGTTCAGAGTGCAAAGTCCAGGGGCCAGGGGCCAGGGCCAAGGGCCAGAGCCTCAGTGGCACTCGGTTGATTGTCAAATTACATTATCATCCTGGAGGAGCGTCTGTGTTTTGACAGCTGTTTTTGGTTATTGACATTCGCTTCTTGACAAAACACCCACACAAACACTCACAAAACACCCATATGTCGAGTACTTAGTCCCGACCCAGACCTAGACATCCATCCACATCCACTGCCAGCCTCTACACTGAGAGAAGACATGTTTCGAAGTGAGGAAACATTGGGAAACACCGATAGCCCTCCTTCTTTTATAGTACACTGGAGTACACTCTGCTTTCGCTCAGTACAGTATGCAACTCTGTCTGCGGCAGAGTGTCTCGGAGTGACCTCCTACTCGTCCTCTGCCTTTCCTTTCCTTCCCTTGCCGTTCCTTGCCATTCCTCCGCCTTATCAAACGAGATGTTTAGGGCCAGCCAAATGGGCTGCGTTTTTATGGCACCAGTGTCAGGCATCAAAGTTAATTTCAGGCAAGAACAGGGCCAGGAACAGGCACGGCAACAGGGCCAGGAACAGGGCCAGCTTCAGGACTTCAAGGTTGCCAAAGAGAACGAGAACTCCTGCGCCCCAACTATTAGCGAAGCTTACAAAGTTCTCCGGCCCCTGGCAACCCTAAAAGAGGCAAAGTTCCTTTAGAGGCTTCTGACCAGGCGGCCACCCTCTGGAAAAGTTTGCCATTTGCGTCTGTGCGTGGACAACAAAATCAACTGCAAACGAGTGCGAGTACGAGTATGAGTATGAGCAGGAGTATGTGACCACAAGAGCCACCACTGCCACTGCCACTGCCAGAGCCACTGCCACCGCCTACGACGAGTAGCAGAAGTTCAATAATAAAAATCACTTTTATTGCTCAATATATTCTAATTACGATCATTTCCACGTAAACGCAACAAAACTTGACTAATTTCAGGTGATTCTCTGGGCAGAGACAAGGGCAAGGGACCCAAAGAACTCACCCTTCTGCTGTTGTTAATTCATGAAGTGCTCAACCCTGCACTGCGCTGCGCCGCCCCGCGCTGCGCGTTCTGATAAAGTGTAATTATTCCATGAATATCGAAAAAGTGTTCGCCCTGCGGTCCAAGATGGAGGCAGAGTCACTTACCCGTCGTCTGGCATGGATGGTGTCTGAGAGGAAGAGGAAAGGGAAAAGGCATTGGAGGAGGAAGAGGAGGAGGAGCAGGCGGGGGATGACTTTGGAAGAGGAACTTTGGTTGTGGTGTGTGATTTTATGGTAATTTGAGTGTAATGAAAACTAATAGCAATTGATTGTACGACGTGTACGAATGCCACACAGCAAACAGTAAACTGATGATGCTATTGTCAGCCCAGGCTCCACCTCATGGCCGAACCCAAACCCAAACCCCACCCTGGACATTGTCCCTCCATTTGCGGGGGCAAATGGAATTTGCAGCTCACTGAGTAAACAACGGGTCTGACACTTGATAATGGTTATATATTGTACACACTCCATTCCCGAGAAATCCCCCTCATCCCCCCCATGCGTATGCGCCCCGCTGTTTACTGAATTTGAGAACCGAGAACCCTTTGAGACCGAGATGCCGCACATTGACGTGGAAAATTCTGGCGATGGTTTGACGGCCGAGAGAGCTCATTTGCATTCAGCCGATCAGCTGAGTGGGCGGAGTGTGGGCCCTGTGTGTGGAACATATTTGGCGATCGTATCTCGAGAGAACAGCACGGCTCTCTCCGTCTCCACAGCTGTGGTCCAAATCTAAGTCCAAATCCAAAACCGGCCCGAGTTTCAAGCCAACCATTTTGTCCTGTGTCTTTTCCATTTTGTTGTGCAACATTTCGAAGTTGGCCGCACCGCGCGTACTCGTTCGCGCAACACAAGTTGACATTCCCATTCGCCAGAGGTGGACAGGGCTCTGGGCTCGACAGCGAATGCCACAGTCAGTTGAGGCGATCGTCAGTTGAGAGAAGTCATAGTTGGACTGCAGGCGCAACAGTCGCTTGCCTCGCAAGAAATATATTTAAAGCTACATTTCATTTTAGACTTATGACTTGTAAAATTCTGGAATATATTTGATAGGAGCACAACAAAAACTACAATAACGACAACGACAACAACAAATGGAAGAAGTTGGAACCGATTCGGCGAACAATTGCGAGAAACGAAAGAAGGTGCAATTCCTGCTGCCGGAGCCCCCGAAGAAGCCCACTCTGGGGCAAATGCTCTTCAATCGCGAGCAGGGAATCTTCATGGGCCGCACACTTAGAAGTTGGGCCCACTTGATGGTACTGTACGCGTTCTTCTATACTCTGCTGGCCAGCGTGCTCTGGGTTGGCTTCAAGGTGCTGCTCGACGGCCTCAGCACGAGGGAGCCCAAGCTGCAGCTGGAGAGGTCGATGATAGGCGCCAATCCCGGGCTGGCAGTCCGGCCGCAGCTCGTCCATGTCTGCGGCCCCATGGTCATTGCGATTGATTCCACGAACCCAAACAACAACGAAAAGTGGATCGAGCTGATTGAAGATTTCCTCAAGGCGTATGACAACATCACTGCGGACCGCAAGAAGTGCAAGTTCGGAGATATCCGCGGACCCAGTGATGTGTGCTTGGTCGATGTGGAGTCCTTTGGGGGCTGCTCAAGGGCAAATGGCTACGGCTACAGGACGAACGAGCCCTGCATATTCGTCAAGCTGAACAGGATCTTCGGCTGGAAGCCCGAAACGTACGACTTGCCGCTCGACGAGATGCCAGGCGATCTGCAAGCCCACATCAACGAGACAGACCACGAGGAGCGCAAGCAAATCTGGCTAAGCTGCAAGGCAACTCTGGGTCGGGGCCCCGACAAGGAGAACTTCGACAGCATCAGCTACTGCCACGGCCGGGGATTCCCCGCCTACTACTATCCCTATCTGAACCAGCCGGGCTACTTGAGTCCCCTCATCGCCGTGCAGTTCAAATCACTGCCCAAGGGTCAGATGTTGTACGTCGAATGCCGCGCCTGGGCCAAAAACATCATATACAAAGGCAACTCTTCAGATCGCAAGGGTTCGGTGGCCTTTCAAATAATTTTGAACTAACAGAAGACCGCGAGGAATTCCAGAAATTTCATTCACAAATGTATTTTTTAATCATTTATTTTTTCGCTATCTTTTTCGTCCAACAAAATGTTCATTTTAAACATTTAATGCAAAAACATCTAGAAACAAGAATGATGCATATGTGTGCTGAAAATTGGACGAAATTGAACGCAAGGGTTGGGTATTATTTATCATAAAAACGTTGAATATATCTTAATAATATCTGCTTAATAAATATCTAGTGTTTTAAACTGAGAACGAAATAGCTGCATGTACATACATATTGTTGCATGTACTGACAGGCACTTGCCCCACTTACCCCCCCATTGGGCACGAGTAGTACGAGTACCATCCATCAACATAATTTGTAGTTGTCTGAACTCTCGTTTTCCTTTTGGCAAACCAAAAGACACAAAACTGTAATAATTTGAGCGTTGCCAGGTGCAGGATTTCAGTGATTTTCAGTTGCTTTGTGGGTTTGTGGGCTTGTGGGTTTGAAATCTATGCAGCATGCAAGCGACCAGGTCCAGAGCCAGGCAGCACCTTGATGCGTTCCCATAACTCGCGTGGCATGCAGCCGGCATTTGTTATATGCCACACGAACCGCACATGCAAGGATGCACAAGGATACCGATACCCCCCAAAGCCTCGTGCCGCATCCCCCAGAGTATCCCACAGCTGAATATCCCACTGATAAGCGGATTGCACGCGACTATCCATTATGCTCCGGACCATTATGGCCTGGTCACGAATTCAAGCTTAAAGATTGTTGCCGAGAGAGCTCTTAAAGCAGGTCTGGACTGGTCTGGACAGGACTGGACTGGACTGGACAGAGTGGTGCCTGGCATTGGGACTCGAATGGGCAATGAGAGTTGGAAACATTTTTGCTTGATTAACTTTTGAGATGAATATCAATATACAATATAGAATATCCAAACAACATAACAATACTAGTCCCCACACACACACACACACATACACAGAATGTATCTGGGTGGACAGAAGAGAGATACACACATAAGTGTGGCAATATGGCCAAGGCATTTTCATTATTGTCTGGCCAACTGATTTATGCCATTCAATTCGCTTTCAGCAGACAAACCGCCGGAAAATGAAACCCATGAATCAGTAGTGCGGCCAATTCGGAATACAAATGCCATCGAGCACCAGCTGTTGACCCTCTCACTTTGCTTGTGGGCCAACCTCAGCATCAGCCTCAGCATCAGCCTCAGCATCAGCCTCAGCCTCAGCCCCATCTCCACCAAGAGCTACAGTTACAGCTACAGCTACAACCTCATCTCTGCCTCATCCTCAGCTCCGCCGGCAGCAAAGTTAAACGATAAACTTTTCCCAGTTTGGCCTTGACTCGAAACTCAATCATTGTGCAGTGTTTGACCATGGGGTGGGGTGGGAGGGGTGGTAGGGCTAGCGATATGCCATGGCAAAGTCACAGCCAAAGTCAATGGCAGTCAAACGAGACGACCACAAATATCTCCGAAGGGGTGTTGAAAGAGTGTCCGAGGGTCAGAGAGTGCCGACCAGAACCCAGGCTCCAGAATCGTATCGGAAGGGGCCTTCGAGCTACCGCAAGAGTTTGCGAACTTCCAGACGGACTTGAGAGAAGTCTAAGAATCATCCACTTCCTTAATCAGCGCCCTGAATATCGTCTCAGAGTATCGTTTAAACGTCGATCTCCCTGGTCCCATAACGGCAGTTGTTTCCACCCCTCCCCCCACAGTTTCCGAGCAAACGTTTGTGCAACATTTGTACATCATACGAGCCGATGACGGGGCACCAGCACTCGATAGATCGACGATGGTGCACTCCATCGCCGAGAGGGCCTCTACAGCTGGACTTATCGCTGAGCCAGGGAGGGAATCGAATCAGTCGCTTACAGAGCTTCGTTGGAAACAGGTGGTACGCGTACTTTCCCCACAATAGATGAACATTTCGATGGGCAACAATTCTGTTAAGTCTGACTACCTCCTGTTCGGAGCCGGTCTGGAGAACGTGACTATTGGCGTTGCCATCTTTTGTCCTCCGCTCTTCGAGCGCGAGCGCGTACCCGAGTGGTTCGCAGACATGGAGCAGTACTTCGAGACGTTCCATGTGACCACCGACTCGGCCAAGTGCGACATGCTCATCGATCAGTTGGACTGGGAGATGCTGGACGTGATCAGCACGGACTCTTCCTGCTCGGCCGCAGCCGAGGGCCAGCGCTACCAGGCCCTCAAGGCCAGTGTCCTCAAATACTGCGGCAACGATGGTCAGGATAGTCTGGAGGTACAGGAGGGTCAGGAGTGGCAGCAGCTGCCCCTACAGAGCAACTGAGTGTGACCTGGGTCTGCATCTGCATCTCGAGCTGGAGCTGGAGCTGGATCTGGGGCTGAACAATATAAACCTCCTCTTGCACTCACAATACAAGCATCCATCTCCCCCATTTTTTGTTGCGTTCGAAAAACTAAAATTGTAAATTTCATAAATAAACTTTAATGGGCTTTAAAAGCGTTGGCGATTCGTGTGTGTGTGGGGGGGGTGGGGGAAAGCTTTTGCTTTTCCGGAAGCGAAGATGGGGCGAGTCGACTGCTGGATTCCCTGCACAGAGATGCTTTCACTTTTATGGTCTACCAGATACAAATTATAAGTCACAAGATCATTGATAATGAAAAATGCATGGCTTAATGGCTCTATGTTGATATAAGATCTGATCGGAGTCCATTCCGATGGGATCCCAGCACTGGCTTCTCTCTCTCTCCCTCTTTCTCGCTCTGTGTATCTGTGTATCTCTTATTTCCCCAAATAAATAGCCGATCGATGCAATGGAGCTTTTGGCTCCGGCCTTCTCTCCCCCCTCCGTGTGTAAGTATTCAGCATGGGGCAAGAAAACAAAACAAGATGGGCACAAATATCAAGAAAATAATATGATGGCCAGCCCTGCATATAAAGAGAAAAACACACACATACATATGTATATAGAATCGTATGTGCGAGTATGGTCTATATGGAAATCCCACAAGGCGTGGGAAAAAGAAAAGAAACACAGAAATGAGAGCCAAGTGCGTTCCGCTCTCACTCTCTCTCACTCTCTCTCTCTCTCTATGGCTGCCTCTCTAAAGTTATCTCTGTGCACGGATACAGATGCAGGTGCAGATACAGATACAGATTCAGGAACGGTACTGAGATGGAGCTTTGGTATATCACTTTCAGATACGGATGCTGTGTGCTCCCGTGCGAACGCAGCGGGCAAACAGAGCGGAAGAATTCTCGTTGACTTCGCTTCGCTTCGCCATTCTATTCTATTCTATTCTATCTGTCAGATACTCGACTCGGCAGATATTCACTTCAAATCCTCCTATAATATTTTCCGCCCGTTCGCATTGTTCCACGTTGTCTCTTTTCGTGTGTTTTTCTTTCTTTTTTTTTTGTATACATATATGTACATATTTATTTCCCGTTGATTTCGTTCTCTGGCTCTTCGTTCGTGTCCGATCCGCACGAAAGTCTATATATATATATATATATATAAATACAATTTGGTTGTTGTCGCGACTTCCCGACTTCGCGACTTCGTGTGTGGTGTGCGGTGTGCGGTGTGTGGTGTGCGGTGTCCGTGCGGCAGCACAATAGCATAACAAACCGAATGCTGCAACGTGGCGTATACGTATTGCACTCAAGTGAATGTGCGTGCCATGAAAGTGTACACAAAAGTGTAAGAAGAAGCCCTCAACTATGAGTGTATAAGCGATCCCCAAGATATATCAAAGATGTCCCAATACCTGTCTGTCCACCTGACTTTTGCATGGACAATATGACGTCACTTCTGCCATATATATTACAGTTATATATCCAAAGATATATGTATACTTAGGTAGATGCATATGTACATACATCTATAGTATATAGTTAAATCCAGCGATAGGGAAAGAACAAAATAAAGACGAAAAGAAACAGAAACAGAAAGAGTAAAAGAAAGAGACCGCACAATCATACAGTCAATTTTCGCTGTGTTTTTCGGGGCATTAAAACAAAAGCATTTCACTACGAAATATTTATTATTGTGTGTACCAATGCGGAATGTGTTTATAGAAGAGACCCCCAGTCCAGACCAGAACAGAACAGCCCGGACCAGTGGTCCAGTATATCCAATATAATGGCCACAGCACCCGAAATTCAAAAAAATTCACTATTCAATTTCCCCCATTTTCCACCAATGCCACCCCCAGCCAACCCCCCACCCCCGCCAGTCTTTCCTTCACCTGCCTCACCATCGACACAATTGTTTCTTATTTACCAATTCACCTTACATTATTGTGTTTCTCTCTCTCTCTCTCTCTCTCTGTGTCTGTGTGTGTGTGTGTGTGTGTGTTGTTGTTGTTGTTCGAATAGCGAGACACGTGCTAAAAGTTTGGGCCTCCCCTTTGACGCTCGAAATCAATCAGTGATCGGTGATCAATCCGTGTACATGTAAACTACGTGTCATTTCTGATGGCACACTCGGCGAGCAACAAAATGCTGAAAAGCTGAAAAATTAATCTTCGGAACGGTTGGATATCAGTTCATTAAGGAACCAAGAGGACGTGAGTAGAGATCTTTGTATACGTACTCGAATTCCACCCCCTCCATCACACCACAGGCACTGATCACAGATACAGAATGATCCTTAATGATTTTCTCATAGACAACTGATACTCTCCCACTCCCAAACTGTTTACACATTTAGGCGGAACACTTCTAAAGATGAATGCCATTTGTTTACAAATGAATTCTAAACATAATAAAGTCAAGAACATACATACATATATGTACATATGTACCTTAAAGATACAATAGGTTCGGATTAGTTGGAGTGAAGTTCGAGTTTCACCGAGCAATATTCTGTATTCGAAATGATATAGTGAGATCAAATCAATCTCCAGATAAGCAATGATAGCTCCAGAAGCAATACGAGAAGGTCGGGAAATGGCATACGTTTTAAAGGTGTATCAATTAAGATCAGTTATCCATTGATCCCTTGAGCTCTTCCTTTGTTTAGAACTCACTTGAACTGCACTCCACATTCCAACGATGAAGATCTGAAGCATCATTTATGAAGCTCAGCCCCAAAGCCAAGGCCGGGCTCGAAGGCTGGGAGGCTTCTTTTTGTTTTTGTTTTTTTCGTAGGGGTTGGCTGTTCTCTTTGGCTCTTCGTGTTGGTGTGTTTGTATCATATCCGGCAATCAATTGGCACGCAATCTCGCACAATTCGCCACTTAATTTCTATTTTTAATAACATTAACAACAACAATCGGGCATGGAAGGAGAACCAGTGCAGAGAGACAGACGGGGGGACAGACACGGGGACGGCTCGGCCCGGCTGGGCTGGGAGTATTCGGGGGTGGGGTGGTGGTGTGGTGGGTGTGGGGGTGGGTATTCGAAGCATTCACAGCAAATATTTATATGAATCAAGAACTTATTTTTGGTGGCGCGTCAAAGGCAACAACAAACGCAAGAGCCAAATTCATATTTTTAAACGTTTGCCAGTGGATTCCCTCCACAGCATTCAGCATTCAGTATTCAGCATTCAGTATTCAGTATTCAGATTCAGCATTTTGTGTGTGTGTTTACGGGAAACTGTAAAAATACTCGTTTCGATACCGATTCTGTTATTGGACTCTACCATCAACTCCCCAGAAAAGCCCACAGCCAAACCGAATCAAATCCAAACAAAAATGAAAAATGAAAACCAGAAAAAGAAAATGGAAAAGGGAAAATAAAACTGCCAGAAAGAAAACCAAGAATGATGAAAGCAGAGACATACTCGTATTCCATTAGCTTTGAATTCCCAATAAATGTTGAGCGACCAGAAAGAAGAGCAGGAAGAGGGAAAACAGAACAGAACTGGGAAAAACTAAGATTCAATTCTGTAATTTTCACAGCGTCAAATGAAAACTCCATCAGAGTGGAAAATATCCCACAAAAAGGACAATGATTTGGGAGAAAGACCCCGACTTTAGAGAGTAGCTTTTGTAAAAAATAAAGTACTCCTTTTTCAGGATTCCCTTGAACACTTTTAAGGAGTGGAAACAGCTTAGAAAGGAGCATTAAAGTCCCGCAAAAGAACACAAGCTAACCAAAGGCCTTAGCTTGTGGCATTAAGCTGCTAAACCTGCCCTCATGCCACATCCACATTGCCTCAGTTTGAAGCTAGACTTAAACGAATTTCCAAACTATGAATCAAATTCAGGAAAAACTTTGAGGAAAACTCGTAACTCTGCAAGAGAGAGACCCCTCGCTTCCCGTTCGCACTCCACAAACAACACTGGACTCCTCTCCGGCAAAATGAGTTAATCAACAAGAAATTCGAGCAGGAAGACAAAACCCAGAAGGTAATTTGAGCTGCTCTCAATGGGTTCATGCGAATCCCAGCCAAAGTACAAACATTGTGTGAAGATATGTAGCTGTGATCAAGTGGAAAAATCCCATTTTCATACCCGGTACTCGAAGGGTTATCATAGGATATCATAGGTGGCGGTCGTGGTTCTTTCTCTTTCTGCCAGCAAACTGGAGAGAGATCGCGGAGAGGTCACCCCCTACCCCCAGCCCCTTTTCAGAACAGCGGTTAATATACCTACACTATATACTGACTGAGTATCGGGTATGACTGTACAACGTTCCCGGTCTTTTATATGAAATTTCATCAAATGATAATCCAACTGAAAGTGTGGGGAAGAATATGAGTGAAACATAAAGCGAACCCTTTAAAATCCGGATTACAACAGTATTTATGTATTAAGTTTCCTCTGCCCCCTATGAAACTTACGTTTGTGTGACCCGTGACCCAATTCCCTTGAGGGGGGGGTAGATCCATATTACAAAGGCGGAGGACACTCGGGGCAGATGCGAATACGTGCGAGTATAAAATAATAAGTATATTTAGATACATTCATATGTACATATGTATATATATTCGTATGCTCCGCTTGAGCGGTAGCCATACCGGCCCCAAGGCACGATCCAGTGTGCCAAATTCAACGAAACTTGTATAAAATTGTATATTCTTTTTGATATTCGATGTGGTTGTTGTTGTATTTTTGTATTTTTGTTTCAGATATCCATCAACAAGGCTTTAAACTGGCGAAGATGCCAGCACAGAAAAAGAAGCAGCGGCAGCAACAAGAGCAAGAGCAAGAACAAGATATAAAATACAGCTGACTGAAAAGAGAAGGCGAGCTGTTTGTTTAATATAAATATAGGAAAAACGCCTTCTGCTCGCCATAAACCCGAACGAGAACATATAACAGAAGCACCACACAGCAGCACCACACCACCCACTTTTACCAGTACCTGTAGCTGTAGCTGTAGCTGTACCCGTAGTACCTGTAGTACGCCACAAAAAGTCGCATGTGGATGGGTATTGGTCGGCCACAAGATGATGTTCACACGCGCCCAGGTGCGCAAGCAGAAGACAACCAATACGAGCAGCCAGCGACCACGCAGCTCCGGGGGATCCTCGCGACATCAAGGACTCTCAAATCATGAGGTGAGACCAGGCCTATACCAGAGCCATACCATCCAATGAGCCTTATCATCTCAGGGTTTCTCTCTTTCTCTCCTCTTTTAGGCCCGCTATAAGCTGAGCTCGACCAGCAGCAGTGGAGCCGGCAGCGGGATGAGCGGAAGCAGTGCCACAGGCGGGCCACGACGCGATCGGGACCGAGATAGAGACAGAGACAGGGATAGGGATAGGGACAGAGATCACTATGGAAAGCAGCATTCCTTCGAGCTACCACGCCAGCACTCCAAGGAGGAGGGCTATCACCGGGATAGAGATCGAGACAGTGCCACCAGTGGCTGTGGCAGTGGCAGTGCGGGAGCCAGCGGCTGTGCAGGTGCCGCTGGCGGGGTCACAGGTGGTGGCGTCTATGTGGACAGACGGACGCGGCCAAGGAGCATCACCAATCGGCGTGGAGCCATCAAGCATCAGAAGTGAGTTTCACCCCATAGATACCATAGAATACCAACTGATTCTTTGATATCTTTGCAGAACCCACGATATCAATGGCCACCGATTTGTGGCAAAGTTCTTTCGTCAGCCAACCTTTTGTGCCTTTTGCAATCTGTTCCTTTGGGGCTTCGGCAAGCAGGGATACCAGTGCATCAGTGAGTGCCCTTCCAGCATTGTCCTGCCACAACTGAAGTGCAAATTCTCTCCTCTCCACAGTCTGCCAGACGGTCGTCCACAAGAAGTGCCATGAGAAGCTGTTGGGCAAGTGCTCTGGTTCCGTCTTCACCTCAGCCAGCACTATTGTAGGTCCCCCCATACCGCAGGACTTCCATTCCCGCCGGCCTAATCACAGCTTCTCCTTCTTTCCACCCCACTTTTCATCGTCTAGCTGCTACGCGAACGCTTCAAGATCGATATGCCGCATCGGTTCAAGCCGCACACATTCATGTCGCCGACGTTTTGCGACCACTGCGGCTCACTGATGGGCGGCTTCTTCATCCAGGGTCTCAAGTGTGAGGGTGAGTCCATCCGAATGCCAAACCAAATCCCCCATCTAGAACCGCTGATTCTCTCAATCCTCAATGTTGCGGTTTATTGGTTGCTCGAGCTTTTACCCGGTGGCACCATCTGTACGTGAAGTATTCTTGGGAGCTTTCGGTGAGCTTTCCCCGCAATTTGTGTGCTTAAAGCCTCCTTCTGCTGGCTTCCCTTCTGCTTTCTCTGAAACCGAAAACGGATACGTAACGGTCAGGAAAGAAAGCTTTCGAATTACTGGTATTTGCTGGGGGAATATAATGGGAAATACCCAACTACATGTTTAGAAGAACTGTAATGTCATGTAAAATCAGCTAATCTACATTGAATAATACCCGTTAAACCAAAATCAATTCAGACATAATTATCTGAATCGGAATGAGGCTCTTCTTTCACGTTCCCCGTCCTATATCCGTCTGCCGCTCCCGTTCTTCCTTAGTAGTATTCGAAAGCTGTATTGGATCCTCATCTTTCCCATTTGTGGCATTAGCGGAATCAGTTATGACACAAGGCTAATAATAAGGTAATCCAGGCGTTTCTCACAAACAAGGAACGAAAGGATACAAAGCGAATTCATTGAAATGCTGTTCGATACAAAGCATCCCTTGACACCTATCTGACTCTTGAATGTTGAGCGTTTCCGATTTGATAGCCTATAACCATTAGGTACTGTATTTTATGATTTGTCCAAAATTCATCTCAATTAGTGCAGGATTTTAGGTTTTCTTTATATGAGCTACAAACAAACAGAGGATTTACTTATATCTATATAATGTATACATTTTGCTTAGCTCCACTTCGATTCAGGAAACGATCTTATCTGAAAATGGTCTATTTATGCTCTCGAATCCGAAATGATTTAGTAAACATGAAATCTGCAGGCTTATTCCAGAATTATCAGCACTTTCATTGCGATTCAGGTCGAAAAACAATATTTTCACTTTTCGTTGCTTTTCCTCAGTGTAAAAATCTTTATATAAAAAAATGTATTGCTCCAGAATAATACAAGTAAACGTACAATTAATATGCGCCCAGATGTACATACATATGTACATATGTACATGGTTATTCCACATTTCGTTAATGGGGCACCTTCGTTGGCAATTAATTAATGCGGCCCACTTTACGGGTGTATTTAAATTTTTTGAATACAATTCACTGCCGGGTGCACAAAACACCTTAAATGTGTCAGGGAATGTCTTCCTGTTGTGACCAATTCGAGCTGGGAGCCAAATCAATCCAGATCTAGGCGTTTCGGCCATTCTGAGAAGGGAATCAGCATTGTTTTTAGTGCAAACGGAAGTCGTTCGTTTCGTATGTGGAATTGCAAGAAAACAACAGACAGAGAGAGAGCAAAGAATATACATATGTATATAGTATTTTATGAAAACAATTATTTTAGTGTGCATACATATGTACATACATATGTTAACCGAAATTAGCACAATGTATAAATACTCGCACAATGTACGGATACGAATAATTGCATCTCTTTTGGCCGCTTTTTGTTGGGCAAGAGACTTTCACTTGCTGTGCGTGATCGAGGCGGAAATGATCGTAATGCCCAAAACCCAATTAATCTGAGAAGGCTTTATATAGAAGAGGAACGGACAGATAGGCGGACTGCATTAGAAATCAATTTATTGCGACTTTGCCAACAGAGAGGAAGCCCAAAAAAGAAACATGGCGAAGCGAACAACACAGAAATAACAGTGACAGAAGGAATGCGAGTGCGAGAAACTACACTAAGAGATCGACCACTGGGATACCCTATAGTGTCCTCTATAGAACTGAATCTGCTCTGTTCTGTTCTGCTGAATCTCAACTGGGAATTGGAGCCCATCTAAGGCTGGTCCCAGAGTTCTGCGTTATGGCATCTGGGGCATACCACCCCCCTTCCCCCAGTGGCATACCCTGGGGCAAGCGATGCAAACAAATGTTCTGCAGAGTGCAGCGTCCGACATGACAGGAATGCAGGCGCAAAAATATCGCATAAAAATATCCCCAAGCCAGCTCGCTGCCTCTTCTCGCTTTTGCGACTATAAATCGCCAAGATTAAGTGCTGGGACGGCAACAGCGACGGCAACGGCAACGGCAACAAACAGACAGACAAACAGCCAGACAGACAGACAGACAGAGGGACAGACAGAGTACTCGTAGAATAAATACTTGCGGTACATGTTGCAGTTCTATTTCTAGTGGTTTGGCGCTTTCCCACTGTCACCCATGATCTCTCCCGTCTACCCATGTCGGCACTCGCGACGACTGTGACTGTGAGTGTATTTTGCGGAACCAAAAAGCGTCACCATTGGGCATCAGCATGGGTCGAACATCGCCACCATCGCCACTCTGTACGTGCGGCATTTCTGGCATTTGTCATACTTCGTAATCGTCCGATTCAACAAGGGTAGATCATTGCAGCAGGCATACAGACAACTCGCCTTGAGTATAGATATCCTGGCTCTGTGGTCGACTATCTATAGCAGAAGCCGATGTTCATATGCTATTTGAAATCCGTATCTATCTATCTATCTATCATCATTAGCGGGTATCGCATAGTCGGCGTACTCATTACTTGTTTTCCGTTCAGGTTTATTTTTCTCTTGTTGGGGGATGGACAAATTTAGCAAAACATCTTCACAGCAGGTGCCACAAACAAGTAGATTGATGATCGGTTGGGATGTCGTACAATCCTTGTACAAGCCCATCGAAAAGGATATAGTACCACTCGCACACTGAGAACATCATTTATTGCTGGCCGTGATCTTAGCTGGACGCATATCCATGGGGGATTTTGGGGGGGATTTTGTATTTCCTATTGTTCCGGCGGCAATGTCCGACAGCTCCAATCATCAGTCAACACTTTTTGTCGGTATGGATCATCGCTTTGAATACATATTTACATATGTTTTAGCTAATTATTCACGCGATTTCTGACAGCTTCTCCGCCCCCCCTGCCTCTCTTGGGGGCTAACTGCTCTTTGGCGTCTCTCGCATTGAGCTCTCTCTCGCCTGCTCTCTCGCCTGCTCTCTCTCCTTGGAAATTCTGTGCTCTTTCGCTTTTACTTTCGCTGTGCAAAAACTGGGAGCAACAATTTCTATCAAAACAATTTTGATGTTTTTCGAAATTCGAAAATGCTTGCCTTCGCGTATAATTTATGGCTGTGTGTGTGTGTGTGTCTGGTTGTGCCGCTGTTGAGGGGCATATTTCGAAATTGGCAGGCACACGGTCAGTGATGGTGTGGCGAGAGCAGCAGCGGCAGCAGCAGCAGACATATGTATGTATGTGTAGTGTATAGCTGCCTGTATGGCCTGCCGAAGAAGACGATGATCTGGGCCTGTGCCGGTGCCTCTGCCTATGCCTCAACACCCATATAGACACACCACACACACCTCAGATGATGCTGCTTGTGGTGCTCTGCCTCTGTCTGTCATCATCGGCGAAGTTAGCCTCCGACAGAGTCTCTCTCACACACATGCAGCCGACCGCAGAGACATGGACTTCGAAATGGGATGTGGGGGCTGTGATTGTGTGACCGTTTCTCTACGTGTGTTTGGGTGTTTGTGTGTGTTTGTGTGTGTGGTGTGTGTGTGCGAGATCAGGAATCGACTCCGGCGAGGCGCTTCAAGATATTTTGCGATGCTCTTCACATTTCAGTAGTTTCCGTTAATGCGTTCGGCTCGTCGAGGTGGTGGTCAGGTGGTCCTCATCTCATCTTTTTTTATGGTTGGTTCTATGGGGATACCCTCTGCGGATATCCTCCTGCCCCCCGTCCACGCGCGATAAAGAAGATCGTGAGCGGTACGGTACGGTACGGTGCGGTACAGTGCGCGGTACGTCTTCCATCCAATCCAATCCAATCCAATCCATACCGAAAGTCGAAAGAAAGTGCTGTGTGCCCCTCACGAACCTTGGAAGCAACGTGTCCGCCACGAACAATGGCAATAAAATATAAAAAATAAAAGAAAATAGATTAGAACGGAACCAAAATTGAAAGAAATTTATGCGTGGACAGAAAATCGCAGGAAAATCGCAGGCAGACGACTCGTGAGCGCTTACGTCATGCCAAGAAATTTATCTACTACATCGGGATATATACACATATTTATCTATTTCTATATGGCACATGCGGGGCAAAGCCAATAATATACATATATATGTATGTACATTAGATCAGGAAAAAGACAAACAGACGAACAGATATTGAAATCGCCATTCTATCGATCGATGCTAATGCTAATTCGAATTCGATTGCGTGTTCAATTTCCCTTGACCTTCAGCTATTGACAATTCTATTAAATGGAAAACATATTGCAAGATAAACGATCTTTCATGGGTGTATCAGCACATGCGAAGTGAACATTCAACTTAAAGCCAGTATTTCGCATCTTTACAATCGATTCCATTCAATATTAAAGCATTTTAATCGCTTGCCGAACATTTACCATTTACAAGTTTGAATCATTTTGACCATTTCGTTTGGCTGGCTGCTCAATCACTGGGAATTAAATCTTTGGGCCAATTACGCTATAATTAATGTGCTGCCCCGCGGCAGCAGCACTGATGGTAGGTAGCACTCGGTATTGCCAAATGCTGCCACATTATGACAGCAGTTTTGAAATTTCTAAAAATTGTATAATTAAACGTAAGCGACGAGAAGAGCATCCACGAAAAGACAAACAGACAGACGGACGGACGGACGGACGGACGGACGGACGGACGGACAGACAGCACCATCTCACCATCATCAGGGAGAGCCGAAAGACAGAAATATATACATATATTATTTAAGCAAGCGTTAACCTGTGAAAGAATCAACTGAAGTGCCCACGAATTTATGGGAGAATCGTTCTATTTCTAGAAACAAAATATCGAATGTGTATGCTCGTAATATTGCCCAAGCAAGTGTAAAATTCGGCCAAATTGTGGCCAAAATAGCAATCAAATTGAGTTATTGACATGGCCCCAAGACAAATTGAGTTCATTTTTGCCTGAAACAGGGAATTAACAAGATCAATGGGCAATCGAATCGACTCGAATCGAATCGAATAGGTTTATTTTTATAGATACTCGAAGAAATAGACACATCCACAGGGCTTCACAGCTGTGTGTGTGTGTGTGTGTGTGTGTGTATGGGGTTCTGTGGCAGACAATCCCAGAGTTTTGAAACGCAATTTGCCATTTAGGAATAGATATCTTCAGTGTGTAATTACGCGGATAATCATATTGAAAGAACTATTTGCACCCAATAAAAACGAAAGCGGAAAAGCCCCGAAAATAAACCAAACAAAAGAAATCGGTGATCGGTGATCGGGGATCGGGGATCGAAGATCATTTTTGAAGTTTTTCCTGTGCTCGTTTTTGTTTTTGTTGAAATTGTTTTGCGTTACGTGCCGCAAGATGCCTCTGTACTCGGACTCCACCAACTACTACTACAGCGGCGGCAGCAGCCAGCTGTACTCGCCGTACTACAGCTCCAGCGCTGGACTGGGGCTGAGCGGCGTTGGCTCGGGCACCGGGTCCAGCTACACGTCCAACTACAATCGCTCGTATCCGGCCAGCTACATGGTGCCGCTGTCGCCGTCCTCGCCGCGCTCCCCCAGCAGCTATACGAGCGGCAGCAGCAGCGCCAGCTCCCTGCACAGCCTGGGATCGCGCTACCAGCCGAAGCTGACGACCATCACGGAGAGCTCGGGACTGGTGGGTCGGCATGCCGGCCACAGCAGCTTGATGCCCCTCACCCGGATACAGTCGCCCAAGTATGTGTCGAGCCCCTCGCACAGCTATAGCCACAGCTCCGCCAATAGCGGCAGCAGTCGCTATATACCGCCACGACCGATCGCCATCAACACGGCGGACATCGATGTAAGTTCGGCCCGGTATCGGAGGCCCCTGGCCTCGAGCCGCAGCACTGAGAAGGAGGAAAGGGACAGGGGGAAGGAACCACCTAAGGATAAGGATAAGGATAAGGAAAAGGAGAAGACAGAGCAGGTCAAGGTGCAGGTGGATCTGGCTCAGAAGGAGGCGACTCCTGCAGTGGCTGCCGAGGGCCAGGAGTCCGTTCCAGACAATCGACAGCCCCGTCGATCCACCATCAGACGCAATCGGGCAGTGGTACGACTGTCCACCATCCGAAGAAAGAGCAGGGAGCGCCCAGAGACCCCAGCCGAAAAGGGTCCCGCGGCCAAGGAAGAGCAGAGGCCGGCACAGGCACTGGAGCACCAGTTCCGGGACTTGCCGCCGGCCACCGAGCCGAGTCTTAGCTGGCGCCAGAAGCTGGCCGAGGAGCTGGCCGCCTTTCCCGCCGTCAGCAACAAGAAGTCGCCCGGAGAGCTGCTGCGGGAGCGGTTCTTCATACGCGACGAAAAAGAGCTGGCAGAGCAGCAGCCACAGTCGAGGGCCAGCCAGCTGCGGGTCCAAGAGGTGGCTCAGACACAGCCACAGAGTGTCCTGGAGAGCCCGGCTCTGGAGGAGAAGACAAGCACACAGTCGCAGGAGGAGAGCGACCAGGAAATGGAGGAGAGCGAACGGGAGGAGATAGAGGGGATGCATGAGAAAATCCGTCGGCTGAGCCTTGTTCAGTGCCCGACCTTCCACGATATCTGCGAGGACATCTCCTCGGACAAGATCGACGACGATCTGAATGCCGGAGAACTGCGACGCCGCGCCTCCATCATCCAGGAGCAGGAGCAGGAAATACTCAACAAGCTGCAGAAGTCCAACTCTGGTAGCTTCCAGTTGATTCACCTGGAGCGCCGATCCAGCCACGACAGCACCACGGCCGATGAGTCTTCCAGCGGACATCGACACAGCTCCAAGCAGCGCAAGAAGAGCAAGAAGCTGCGCCACAAGATCACGGCCATTGTCGAGGTGCAGAATGCACCGACCACGGTCCAGCTGGAGCACATGCCCAGTGTCCTGGAGCTGAACGAGGATACCGGCACGTTGTTGCAGCTGCAGCCAGACAGCTCCTTCTCCACCTCCACATCCGCATCCAGCTCCACGCCCAGCCCCAGTCCCAAGCCAAAGTTCACAGTCAACGTGGAGGTGGAGGAGCCTAACCAGATACACAAGATATTTAAGCTTCCCAAGAAAAAGACAGTGCCCAAGCCGGCAGAGAGCCAGCCGGCGGTGCAGGAGGAGACGGCGCTGCCCGAGGGCTTCATGAAATCTGCCCCCAAGCCGGCCAAAACATCGCCACTGAAGAAACCGAAGGCCACGCCACCGCAGGAGCAGCCGCAGCAGCCACAGCAGCACGTGAGTGTGGCTCAGATATTCACCTTCGATGAGGCGACAATTAAGCAGGCACAGCCACCGGAGACCAAGGTAGAAGGTGTGGCCACGCCTAAGCCCATTCGAAAGGCCATCCAGAAATCGGAGAGCGGAGATGATTTCTGGTCGCAGATCGGATCACGGGAGACGCTCTACATGACCAATCGCAAGAAGGCGATTACAGAGCAACAGGAGAAGGTCCAGGAAGAAAGTGGCGAAGTGGAAGAGCAGCTACAGGCAAGGACTACGCCCACGACACCCAAGCTCAAGTCCGAGCTTCTCATTGAGCTCAAGACAACAGGAGAAAACAAAGTTTCAACCACAGCTGCTAAGACCACTAAACCAACATCACCCAAGATTACAGCAACGACACCACAAATAGCCGGAATTAAAACCACTCTGGCAAGAACAAAAAGCCCACCAAAAGTTGCCCCAGCCACGGTTTCAACAGGAGGAGAAAGAGGATCAAGTATAGAAACTAAAAAGACTTCACCAAAGACAACAACAACTAATACAACAACAGATCTAATCAAATTAGCACCAACATTGGCCAAAGATTCGCCAACAACGGTTCTACCAAAACTGACAATCGTAGCAAAAACAAAAGATTCACCAGTGACTACACCAACAGCTACTCCAACAAAGGATTTACCTACGAAAAATTCCGCAAATGTTACAACAATGCCGGATTCAACAAAAGCAAAACTAGCGACAACACCAAAAGCAGATTCACCAATACAGAAATCAGCAATAGATTCACCAACTACAGAAACACCAACAAAAAAATCAACAACAGCTACAACAACACCTACCACAGATTCACCAAAGCTGACAACAACGCCTACCATAGATTCACCAAAAATGACAGCAACACCAATGGAAGATAAAAAATCAACAGCAAAACCCACAAAGGCTTCACCAACGATTTCAACAACAGCGACAGAATCAAAGTTGAAATCACCAAAAACTGCAACAGCCAAGACACTATCAACAGCTGAGGCAACAACCAAGACGCCAACAACACCAGAATCGCCAGCACAAACAACAACAGCAACAGCAATAACACCAGCACCAACAACAACAGCAACAACAGCGAAAGCGACAGGAAAAGCTACATCGCCAAAGGCAAAGATGCTGGCATCTGGCAACGCTGCACAGACGGAAAAATCTGCAACAGCAACAACAGCAACGGGAGGGCCAAAAATAAATAGCGGGCAATCGGCCAAGTCACCTGAACAACAACAGGCAACAACAGCCGCAGCCGCTGCCGCCGTCGCAGTGGCAGGGGCAGTGGCAGCCACGAAATTAAATAAAACAACGCACAAGGAACAGAATCAGCAGCAGCAGCTGCAACAACCAACAGAAGGAGCTGCCGCAACAACAATATGGAAACAGACAACGGAAATCAAACCGAAATTGACGGAAACCGTTGAGCCAACGGGCCAGTCAAAGGTCCCATCACCGAAAGCAACAAAGCCAAAAAGTGCCGGTAAAACAAATAATGCGGTGAAAAAGAAGGCAGCCACACCAGCTACTGCAGCTGCAACATCCACTGCAACTGCAGCAGCATCAGCAACATCCACACCAGCAGCAGCACCAGCAGCAGCAGCAACATCAACAGCTGATAGCAATGTGACCCCAATCAATGCCGATCAATTTATAACGCTGGCCCCCACAAAGGCGGCCAAAACATCGCCAGGAAAACAGCAACAGCAACAGCAACAGCAGCAGCAGCAACAAAAACCACAAGCGAAATTGGTGGCCACAAATGCGTCATCGCTGGCGGCAGTCGCTGCAACGCCAACGCCTACAACAATTGCTCCTGCTGCCGCTGCCACTGCAACAGCAACAGCAACAGCAGCAACAGCAACGGCGATAACAATAGAGCGATCTGTTGCCAGTGTTGATGTTGCACCCGCAGTCGCTGGGATCGGGATCGAGATCGGCATCGACACCGACATCGGCGATGACCGAAGCGGCGACGGCAACGCCAACAGCTGCGGCGAAGGCGTCGGCAATAATTTATCAAAGTTTGCAACAGTATCGAATTTGGCACAGTGTCTGCGAGACGTTGATGCCGAGCTCGAGGACTATATACCATCGTCAGCGGAGAATAGCGACGACGACAGTTCGGACGATTACTCCAGCGCGGCCGGTTGTGCGAATCTGACCGCCAGCATGAAGAAGAAGCAGCGCAAGGAGAAGAAGAAGGAGAAGGCGAAAGCGGCCGCTGCAGCGCCGCCCCGCTTCGATCCGCACAAGAAGGTCAAAATCGATACGACCAACAAGTGCTACGTGAAAGAGGAGGCGCCCCGGTATCCGCTGGTGGCTACGCCACGGCCCCTGTGGAAGCGCGAGAAGATCGTCTATTCCGACGAGAACACAGACGACGAGAGCAGCGAGGAGGGCAGCGAGGCCACCGCCGGCTCCCTGGACGAGGACAGTGATGACGAGAGCGAGGAGTGCAGCTCCTCCAGCAGCGCCAGCTCCGTGGAGTCCGAGGCGGCGGCCACCAGCAAGAGGAGAACGGACGAGGCCGACGGAGCGACGCCGGCTGCCGCTCCTGGCGGCAGCAGCAGTACAGTCACCTCAGCGGCGACTCTGAGTGTGGGTGGGGCATCCACTTCGACGTCCAGCTCGCCATCGATCATACGGATGAGCACGTGCAGCAATGATTCCGGCTTCGAGGGCGGCACAGCACCCTCCAGTCCCAAGAAAATGCTAGGTAAGGATTCTTGGTATTCCCAGCCCCCCACCCCCATTTTGGGGGCTCCCTGGACAATCCGACCAGATCCCAGACAGAAACGACTTCTCCCAGACTTCGCCCCCGCCCTTGATGGTCACTTGAGTGCGGCACGTGTCGCCTTCGGGTCAGGGCGTACAAGTGTTGAAAATGCTAGAAATTTGCTTTCATTTTCAATATATTCGTACTCTCGCGCACACATCGGAAAACGTATAGACAAACGATATAGATATCGAAGACTCGCATATAGATAGAGACCTCAGGCATGCGGACTATGCCGTAGAAGAAGAAACACAGCAAAAACATATAAACAAGACATTATATATACACCTAGAGTTTAGTATACGGATCTGAATGCGGCATTTCAGCATTATGTGATCTGTAAAAACAATTGTCTGAATGGTGCTATCGGCTTCCAGGAAAATAAGTGTGACACATGGAAAACGTTCTGTAAGCCCTTAGCCGGAAGAGGGTCCAAAAAAAAAAGCTATGCAAAACCGAGAGAAAATGTATACGTCTCCTATTTATTGTTTGGAAAATATGGTTTCCATTATATACTTTCTGATTTGTTGAGAGAAATTACGAGTATTTTAAAGTGTATTTTGATTCAGATAAAGCACTGTTTTGGCAGTTTTAGCAGTTTATATTTTGTGGTGATTTTTATATCGTGGTATGTTTTACGACTTTAATGTAAATGTTTTAAACATTTCAAGTTTATCTACAAAAAATTCCTGTCTCTTGGTTTGCGGGTATTTCGTTGTCGTTTTGAGAAATTCTTTGTCATTCTTATTTCACAGTAATTCCTATGCTCAACAGCATTCATATGTACTCATTATTATTATTGAGTTTCGTATATTCTAGAATTTGGACTTCAAATGTTTGTGGTATTTTTTTGTTTTTTTGATATTTTTGATGGTATTTTTCTTCTTGTTTCTTATTTGTTAACCTTTTATTAACTTCCTATAGAATTTTTGTTGCGATTTAATTTGGTTTTTCTTGGGACTTTGATTGCATCCGTATGATGTCTGTAATCTTACGGCATCGTTTGTGAATAGCTTCTCAGACTTCCTCATTGAAACGAAAATATTATCAAGTCAGCCATAAATTGAGTTAATCTGAGGCGATTCATCTACGATTAAACGATATTTGTTGAACTTATCCAATCAACTTCCTATATGTTTCGTTCGATTCTCGTTTTATGTAAGTTCTTGCAGAGAAATTCTTTGCTTTGATTACTATTCTGTTCTGTTCCGTGGTTGCGTTGCTTCGTTTCCTTGATGTTTGTGCGAGAATTTGCCAGAGATTGGATGCCAGAAGATCCCAGAGAACGGGAGGTAGAAGAATCGACAAGTTGGCATTTTACTTTTAGCCGAAAAACAACAAACGAAAACAAATTGTTTAGGTCATCGTTGTGTCTGTCTCTGCCTCTGTCTGCCTCTGCCTATGCCTCAGTCTGCCTTTCTTTCTCTCTCTCTCTCTCTGCTTTTGCCTTTGCTGTTTAACGAATAAAAGCGCTCTCTCGAACGATATACAATCATATATGTATATATACATATGTGGATGTGCTTTTGTATATAGTATAGAAATCTCTCCGATCTGCTGACTTTACTATAGGCACAATACAGTTATGAGCTAGACAATTTAATGGTAGATTATATAAATAATTCATTCGAATTGAATCCCCTTTGAACACTGCGTATACGTGTTGTTTGCTTGATATCACGTATACGTAGGATGTTCTTTGTGCAATCCCCTAATTAGTGTGAAAAAACCAACGTAATTTCCCAATGTATCCACTCACAACCTCAAACCCCAGCAACGGGGAATGGGAAATGGGGAATGGGAAATGGCCGTTGGATCTCCTCCATGCGGAGGAGTCCCACGCATAAAAACATTTCTCGAGCCAAGAAAGCGTGCAGCCAATAAATCGCATTGAGTGAACCCCCTCAACCTGCCCCCAAATCAACAATTTAATAACCATTTGTATGCAATTAATTCCCCAACACTCTCTCCTCGGATCCAATACTGTACGATGCTATGCGATGCGATCCAACCCGATCCGAATCCAAATCCGAAACGCACGCGAAACAGAATGTGACGTGAATTGCCACAAGAAATGCGAACGGCTCACGGCCAATTTATGCGGCGTCAATCAGAAACTCATCGTCGAGGCGCTCACCTACGTGAAGCGAGGTAAACGACGGTAAAATCACCTCAGCAAAGCACAGAACCCTGAAGGACATCGAATAACCAAAAAATAATAATATTCATATGTTTTGTGGTTAACCTTTTTCTGGCATTGATTTTTCCCGAACAGAGTCGAGCTGTGGGAATGTGTGAAATAGGGAAACATTATTTTAAAAAATGGCTAAGGACTAGACTCCCTGCTTACCATTTTGGTAGGACACTGAGAATAATAATTGGAGAGGCTGAAGAAGAAGGAAGAAGGGGAAACGACTAGAACCATTAGAGAGGGTAGAGAGGAAGTAGAGAAGAGAAGTGTACTGTTAGAATGGGTAAAAAGCTTGAAGTAAGAATTAACAAAGAATAAAACTAAAATAGGATCGGATTCAGATCTGAATCTGAATGAAATTTTCCAATTCACACATTTCCATCGATCGAATCGATGGAAAAAATCAACCAAACAATGTTAGCCACAAAAGCAAAAGATTACGAATCAAAATATTGAATTCTCGTCTCGAACTTTCGACTAATTAGGCGCCCGTGAAGCCCGTGACTCGCCCAGCACGCCGCCCAGCCTGAATCCAGCCTATAAGATCGAAGCCAGTGATGAACACGATGGTATATACATTTTTTTAGTATATTAACTACCCCACAATTGATACAATAGATAGCTAGATAAGTTCCACTCAAGTGACCATCAGAAAAAGCCCCAAGCACTACATAATCTATAACTTTTGTACTAATTTGTATCTTCAAGTGATTTTAACTAACTTTTACTTTGATGCTGCTCTCTACTCTTTGCTATTTCCGCTATTATCGCACAGAAACATCATATACATATTCACAATTCCAAAAATCCGGACGTTTCACTGCGCCAGCAACAGTAATACCTAGATTTAAGAATTATTCGGTAGATGATTTCCACTTTCTCGCCGTTCTCGGCAAGGGAAGTTTCGGCAAGGTAAGCAACGCACTCTACAATATCCATATCCATATGTACTGTACTGTATTTTCCATTGATTGGGAAACGTAGGTTCTACTGGCAGAGCTGCGCGATACCACATACTACTATGCCATCAAGTGTCTGAAAAAGGATGTCGTCCTGGAGGACGACGATGTGGACTCGACGCTGATCGAACGCAAGGTCTTGGCCCTGGGCACCAAGCATCCGTATCTGTGCCATCTGTTTTGCACCTTTCAAACGGAGGTAAGTTTTGCTTCCGGCGCTAAAACGTTAAATCGCTATTTGTTTGGGGTCTGGGTTGGGTCGCGGGGTCACCAGTTTGAAGTGATCATTGGAAAAGGCTAGACGATTCAATTACTTACACCAGCTATTTATTATTTGGCTTGTTAGCATAATATTAGGCATCTGTTTGGAGATCGTCTGATTTACACCATTCGATCGGAGATACGCCCCCGTCGGGGTCACCGTCACCCAGTGTGCTCATAGGTAAACACATAACCGATACATAGATATACCAATTGTTCGAGTAGTTGTGCCGGCTATAATTAGCCAAAGAAAAGGTAAAACGTTCTATAATTACTGCCTCTGGGTGTGACCATCGATTGGGGCACACGACGTCGGTCGGACATGACAGAGTCAGTCAGCTCACCATGTAGATCAGGGTGCCTGTCCGTCCCAGCTGTGCGTTCAATAAGTTTCTGTTTCTCTTCTGCGCGCTGCATTTGGTTCTTCTACTGCTTCTGCTTCTGCTTCTGCATCTTGCGTCTTGCATCGGCGTCTCTTGCATTGACACCGATTAGAAGGTATTTTAATTATTTATGACTTTGAGGATACATTCTATTGGGGGCCAGTGCGCACAATCTCTCTTTATCTTTATTTGCATCTCTCATCTATTGATACTAGTAGTACTCATTCGATCCGATCTTATCCCATGCTTTTTCAGAGCCATTTGTTCTTTGTGATGGAGTATCTGAATGGCGGTGATCTCATGTTCCATATACAGGAGAGTGGACGCTTCTCCGAGGAGCGAGCTCGATTCTATGGCGCTGAAATAATCTCTGGCCTCAAATTCCTGCACAAAAAGGGCATTATCTACAGGTGAGCATCACATATCGTATACCCATTACCTATTTAGCTATCATTTTTGAAACAGGGATCTCAAATTGGATAACGTTCTGCTGGACTACGAAGGGCATGTGCGCATTGCCGATTTCGGCATGTGTAAATTGCAGATCTACTTGGACAAGACGGCCGACAGTTTTTGCGGCACACCCGATTACATGGCGCCCGAAATCATTAAGGTTAAATATCACAATATTACATAGTATTTTATATTTACCCTCGAATTCGGCTTGCGTACAGGGCGAAAAGTACAATCAGAATGTGGATTGGTGGTCGTTTGGTGTGCTGCTCTATGAAATGCTGATCGGCCAATCGCCATTCAGTGGCTGCGACGAGGACGAGCTCTTCTGGTCCATATGCAATGAAATTCCATGGTTCCCCGTCTACATATCCGCCGAGGCCACGGGCATACTCAAGGGGGTAAATTATATACACATATCTCCTTAGATCTTCGATCCAATCTAATTTTGTTGGTTTTCTCGCAGCTGCTGGAGAAGGACTATGCGAAAAGGATCGGCTCACAGTACAGTCCAGCTGGTGATATAGCCGATCATATCTTCTTTAGGCCCATCGACTGGAATCTGCTCGAGAAGCGGCAAATCGAGCCTCCCTTCCAGCCCCAAGTGGTTTGTGTTTCCCCATGAATGCACTTGTAATATTGTTAATCTCTTTCTTGAAATCTCTTTCAGAAACATCCCTTGGATACGCAATACTTCGATCGGGTGTTCACCAGGGAACGGGTTCGGCTCACACCCATCGACAAGGAGATACTGGCCTCCATGGATCAGAAGCAGTTCCATGGCTTCACCTACACGAATCCCCACATCACATTAGACTAGATCTAAGACCATCCTGAAACCAACTACACCTACACCTACGCCTACACCTACATCTAAACCTAAAACAATAACTTAACTAATTCTTTAGAGAAACAGTATTTATATATGTAAATATTCATTATGAAACCATATTGAAACCATCCATATCGATGGGTAGGAGAGCCGCGCCCCGACGATGGGGGGAACTCGACGATCGAGGATAGTTTTGAAGAGGGTCTAATTGTTAGGTTTTAGTCCGAATGCGAGAGTGCACCATACATACACATATGGCTCTCTCGAGCATAATTCTAGTCAATACACCTAGCCATACACACCTATGTATATCTAAGTCTATAAACTCTACTCTAATTGTACAGATATCCTTCTCTCTATCATATACATACAACACATACATACATACATACATGCATACATATACTATATATGGACAAGTTTTTTTTTTTGGCAACTTTTTATTTGTTCTTAATTTTAGTGATACGCCAAAAAGCTCTACGTCTATGAGAAATACAAATAAAAATTAAAATAAAAACAAAATAACGAACCAAGCCGCAATCAAATGCGATTGTGATCTGTCCGAGCTACCGTTACCGAGGTGGGGTGCTTCGGTACAGTGCGTGGCATGCACTTAGGACCGTTTACATGTGCAAGTGCAAGTAGAATATCCTTAAGCAGACTCCAAGAGTCGGTGTCGATCCCTAAACCCCAATTATTGTACTACTATCTTGGTGGTAAATGCCTTCACTGTTGCCATACAGTCCCGAACCGCACAAACACCCAATACGCCCCAACACATAAGCCCAATACAGCAGATGCGTAGCAGTGAGAGTGGAAAGCCCCAGTGGGCCATGGATTGGAATGAATTGTCAACTGGCAGAACCTGGTGCCAGTTCCAGTGAAAATTGAGCCGCTTCACTCCCGCTTTTCCACCGGCGCTAATTTGCATAGAGATTTTACTTTTTACCGGACATCAGTCTTTGTTTCAATGCTAATGAGCCACAGAGATGTGTGTGTGTGTGTGCGTATGTTTTTTGGTCTTTGTGTTTAGGCCACTATTCCAGGCCGCAGCGAGAGTGGATGGGTCGGGTTTTAATGGGCATTTTAATGGCTTGTGAACCAGTTTGATGGCATGCACTTAGGACCGTTTACATGTGCAAGTGCAAGTAGAATATCCTTAAGCAGACTCCAAGAGTCGGTGTCGATCCCTAAACCCCAATTATTGTACTACTATCTTGGTGGTAAATGCCTTCACTGTTGCCATACAGTCCCGAACCGCACAAACACCCAATACGCCCCAACACATAAGCCCAATACAGCAGATGCGTAGCAGTGAGAGTGGAAAGCCCCAGTGGGCCATGGATTGGAATGAATTGTCAACTGGCAGAACCTGGTGCCAGTTCCAGTGAAAATTGAGCCGCTTCACTCCCGCTTTTCCACCGGCGCTAATTTGCATAGAGATTTTACTTTTTACCGGACATCAGTCTTTGTTTCAATGCTAATGAGCCACAGAGATGTGTGTGTGTGTGTGCGTATGTTTTTTGGTCTTTGTGTTTAGGCCACTATTCCAGGCCGCAGCGAGAGTGGATGGGTCGGGTTTTAATGGGCATTTTAATGGCTTGTGAACCAGTTTGATGGCAGGCAGAAGGCAGCAGGCGGCAGCAGCAGCAGCAGCAAAGAATTATTCTTGTTAACTCTGGCATAAATCAGTTATAAGCAAACACATACGAGTGCGACATTTTAATAATACTTTTTGTCCATGTGTTGTGTGGCTCATAGAAATGCGAGTAATACTAGAGGAAATAATGGATGAAAGAGGTTCTGCCCTGCCCTCTGGACGCTCTGCTGCTGGCCGTCAAACAACAAGCCCCCAAACAATAAACGCCATAGCTCGCGGGCCAGTTATGTTTTTATTTTCAATTCAGAGTGTTGGCCAGGTTCATGCACAGTGGGTCGAAAATGGGCTATAACTTCAACCTGAACGATGCACAACAAACAGTATATCTACTTTTAAATGGAGGTATGAAAACTGTACACCCATTTGGACTCTGAAAAGAACCGTCTGAAGGGGAAACCATAGGTTTTCCTCTTTTACTTTAACCACATGATTTCCTTCCGTGGTAGGCTTGGGATTTTCAGCTGTTTTCAGTTTTGGCCCCACAGTGCGGCTGCGACTGCGACAAACGGTATTTTCTCTAATTAATTCGTTTTTATGAGCGCAGTGCACAGTGCTTCAGCTTCAGCTCCAGCTCCGACTCGGCTCGGCTCGGCTCAGCTTTGGCTCTGCTCAGGTCGGCCTGGCTGCCCCGTCAGTCGGCGTGTCGCTGATCAGTTGGTGCAACACGGGCCTAGAACGAGCTCCATTGGCTCTCCGCAAAACAATCCCTGCCCTGATCCCCGCCGATTAAGTATCAGTGTTTCTTGGTTTTTTGTTGTGCTGTGACTTCTGTGAGTGAACAAATTAGTTGGCAATCGATTCAGGGATTGCAGAGCATGATCTACAGTAAACAGACAAGGGATCTTCTGCTGTTCTAATAGTGACTGTACAAACATGCTAAGTGTTAGCGCATTGAGTCTCGTGGGTCTTTTGGGTCTGGTCAGGGGCTACGGCTATGGCCCCCCGCAGCAGCCGCTGCTGAGGAACATCATCAAGGTGCGGGCCAGCGGCTTCATGCCCTTCGAATCGGAATTCCTGCTGCCGTTGGGTATCCTGCGGCAGCTGCAGGCCACCGATCGCGCCTCGCGCTTCATCGGCCACCGGCCCAAAAGCAAGCCCCAACCCAAGCCCAAGAAGCCGCAGCAGGTGCGCCTGGAACGGGCCCATCCCAGGGGTGGCAAGAACCAGCATCCCGGCACCCAGATGTACAATCTCATCGACGACGATGGCGAGCTGCTGCTCAATCTGAGAGTCCACAACGAGCAGCAGCAGCAGGTCAGCGCCCAGGGCAACCTCGCAGGGAGTAATCAGGCATTCATTCCGGGCAACCCACAGCTGGAGGATCCAGCATCCCCGTACGACTCGCCCTGGCTGCCGTCCAAGTGGCGGCCCACGACAGCCAGCCTGCCCCTGGGTGTCACCTCATCCTCGCCGCGACCGCTGCCCCTGCACCAGTATCTGCGAGGCAGCAGTGGGAATCGCATAGAGCAGGACACGGCCAAGCGACGACGCTACGACTGGCCCCACAAGTGAGCAGCGGATCGAGATCGGGCACCAGCTGAATCAAGACGAATGCTTACCCAAATTCATTTATTCCATTTATAGATATAACACACTGAATCACCCAAACACACACACTCGTACGAGCTTACACACACACACACACACAGATACAATACACAACAACAATAAACTGTAAAATACAAAATATACACGCATCACAGCGATAAACCAATCGATGAACGGGTCGTTGAGCTACCGCTAATTTGGCTTTGATTATGATAATATTGGTCGATGGATAGAGTTGAAAGTGAAACTGAAACTGAATCGAATCGAAAGTGCCAAGCGTATGAAGGAAATCGAATGAAAGGTGACTTTAATTCAATCGTGAATGAAGAACATTCACATTCAATTCGCGCGTGGAGAACTAACCGATTGGTAACCATTTGTTCCACAGATTCCAGATAGATAAGAATTGATATTCCATATCAAAATATAATGTATATGTATAATGTAGTAAGAAACATGGCTAATGGTTCATCCCAGAGCCTTACAAAGCCTTCAGCAACAATCAGCACTTTCGGATGAGCGGAATATTCAATGTTCGGCTCGTACTCCAATACGAGATGAAGAAACGGAGCGGAGGGTTATAAATTCTCGATATATTGTTGATGTTTTTCCAACGTTCATTCTCCATTGACTCTAATGCCTCTTCTGATTGAGATTCTTGTGATTGCAACATGTTCATACGTTCCTTCTGGTCAGTTCTTTCTGCTCTACTATTTGTCTGACATTCTTGATTATATTCACTCGAATATTCCGAATATTCAATTTTTGGCGCATAATTTCGCTCTCATTGGGAGAAATTCAAACCATGTGAGTACTTCAATCCATGAGCTTGAACTGCAACTTGGGAATTGCCCACCCCAAATCGATGACAAAATCAGAATCATTATAATTTACAGATGATTTATTTTCTCCGCTTGGGAACGATTTAAAACTAAAGTGAGAGGTACAATGGATATTTGTAGAACAGTACTAACAAAAAAAAACAAATGGGAAGAAAAAATGTCTAAAACTACTTAACAAGGGAGGTGGAGGGGGATGGGGGACTTCGGGATTGGTTCGGGATCAGTTCGGGGGCTATGACACAGGCCGAATCACAGAACGGTAACCCGGGGGGAGAGATTTATTTCCACCCACCGGATGGGGGCAGGTAGCCGGGCTGAGGGGCCGACAGCACAGGTGGCAGGTACTCGTTGCCCAGAGGAGCCGCACCATGGCCGTGCGAGTGTCCCTCTTCGTGGATCACCTGGATGGTCTTGACCTCCTCGTGACCGCCAGCGAAGCCGCCGTGGGAGTGGCCATGATCGTGGCCGTGGTCGTGGCTGTGACCGCCCTCTTCATGGATAACCTTGATGGTCTTCACCTCCTCGTGTCCATGTCCATGTCCGCCGTATCCGTGATCGTGTCCGCCGGCATAGCCGCCACCGCCGCCCAGGGCATGACCCTCCTCATGGATGACCTTCACAGTCTTGATCTCCTGGTGTCCGCCGGAGAAACCACCGCCGTGTCCGCCGGAGTAGCCGCCGCCATGTCCGCCGGAGAATCCACCGTGACCAGCAGCCTCCTCATGAATGACCTTAACAGTCTTCACCTCCTGGTGTCCGCCGGAGTAGCCACCGCCGTGTCCGCCGGAGAAGCCACCGCCATGTCCATGGGAGCCGCCCTCCTGGTGGATAACCTTGATGGTCTTGACCTCTTCGTGTCCGTGTCCATGTCCGCCGTATCCGTGGTCGTGTCCGCCGGCATAGCCGCCACCGCCGCCCAGGGCATGACCCTCCTCGTGGATGACCTTGACGGTCTTGATCTCCTGGTGTCCGCCGGAGTAGCCACCGCCGTGTCCGCCGGAATAACCGCCGCCATGTCCGCCGGAGAAACCGCCATGTCCGCCGGAGAAACCGCCATGACCGCCGCTTTCCTGGTGGATGACCTTAATGGTCTTCACCTCCTGGTGTCCACCGGAGTAGCCACCGCCGTGTCCGCCGGAGTAGCCACCGCCATGTCCGCCGGAGAAGCCGCCGCCGTGTCCGCCGCTCTCCTGGTGGATGACCTTGATGGTCTTCACCTCCTGATGGCCACCACCGCCACCACCTCCGCCAACGCCATAACTGTAGCCTCCACCACCGCCGCCGCCGCCACCGCCGGAGCCGCCTCCGATGAAGCCAGCCGAGCTGGTGGCGACTAAGGCAGTCAGGAGACACACGAAGATCTGCGAGTGGAAGAGAACATGTTGAGAACACTCCCTGGATGGTGAGCATTGACTGGGGGACTCACCTTCATTGCTGGAAGTTTCTTGCTTGGGGGGACGAAAACTGTAAAACTTCACGAAGCCGAAGAAAGCGTTGAGTTAACTGATGACCAACTCCCTGCAGCCGGTGGCTTTTATACAGATCTCCACCCGATCGCTCGACCGCTCGATCGCTCGATCGCCCGATCGCTCGGTGACCGCAAAAGATCGAAGGGTTGGCAGAGCAGATGGTTACGAGACGTTCACCCGATGGTGCTCCATCTTCATTTTCGTCTTAGTCTCCAGCTTTCGCCTGCAGCGTTCAGTGGCTTGTCTTGCTTTCGTCATCGTCATGGGCATCCCCCACACCTGCCCCCGTTATCTTCGGGCTCCTCTGGAGCATATGGAGCATACGGACTAGAAGAAGTTGCGACAACAAACCAGTAACCAGCAACCAGTGGGAAATGCAAATGAGTTCAGTCCAAAAGGCAAGCGCATTTCCATAATTAGGCCAAAACCAACGAATATTTATATTGATACGCAAGGCATGAACGAATCCGAATCGAATCGGCATCGCAGCTCGGAGCTCGGACCGACCTAATGATACTGCTTCCAACACTCCCCGACACACCCTCCGGCCCTCGCCAGTTATTGCAGTTTCCAACCGCGAACGAATAGGAAAGGTCAGTTCGGGTCAGATGAGGTTTCGCCCCAGCCAAGACTTTCTCAATCCCAAAAAACGACGAGTGCTCATGGAATATAGAGAGTTTTAGAAGCGATTCCGATTTCTCGCCAAATGATCATGATCTGAAGAGTAGAAACCACAAAAGTATTCCTTAAGGACATCCATCTGAATGGCAACGTGATTTCAGAAATCAACCTCCAAGTCCTGGTGCTTTAATCTCTTTATAGGAAATCTACCGATAACATTCTGCAAAAGTTGCTTGAAACAAAAGAATCCTTAAGACCGGACCCATAGAGTTCAATTTCCCAAAGGCAACGATCTTCTATCTGTTTAGCTATAATACCAATCATTTCCAGATTCCTTAACTTTTATACCCTCAAAAAATAAAAAAAGGACAAAAAGTCGCCACTTAAACTTGAAATTATTGAGCTTTGGTTCTGTTTGAGTTGCATGCTACAGAAGTTCCTTTAAAAATTACAAAAAATATTTAAATCTCAAGGTTCTGAAGCTTAGAATGATCTTCGGCAATTCTCCTACCACTTACGTATACGCCTTAAGGATATCTCCGAAGAGAAAACCAATTCCCCAATCGAAATCAATGGCATACAAAGTTTTGCCACCTTTTTTTTCATTTCTAAATTTATTTAGTCTTTTACCAAAAATGAAAGAAATAATAAATACCAATAAAAAACTAAATCAATATCTATGCAAATGTGTTTGCAATCATTTTGCTTGAAATTTCGCATTCAAGTCAGCGGCTCTTATCGCCCCCCATCACCGTTTTTTGGATCACTTTGCCTCCTAAGTGGTTTTTGATTGGCCAACTGGAGGAGTTGTGTAAAACAAACAAAAACAAAAATAAAAACAGAAATCGAAATAGAAACAGAAACCGAAGAGAAAGATGGTGAAGAAGATGAAGCTGAAGAAGCCGCAAAATGGTTTGGCTGAAAGGGCGAACCCAAACCTAAACTCAAATCCCATTCGATCCCAATCCGACCGAAGCAAAAGCCAAATTGAATCATTTAAATAATATTACAATACCAAATTGGCTCTGCATTTGGGCCATTAATCAAATCTGACAGGGACAACCCCCAAACAGATGTTGAAAACGAAACAAATCGTAGAAGAAGGGCCCCGTTCCAATGGGTCGAATACCTCAAAATAAATCATAGAGCAGCTAAATGCTATCCGATTTTTTCTAAAACATTAAGGTGATCTATCTACATATATGGCAACATTTTGGCAGTCAATTTACCAAAGTTGTTCTTACTTGAGAGAGTGTCATCCCCAATTACAGGGTATTTGTTTCCTAATTTGCCTAATCTGCTTTGGTCTGTGGAGGGAGGAGACCATATTTTTGGTTAAAGTTTTCTTAAGAGGTTCCCTCACCTTGAGGTTTTTCGAAAACGTTTGCCGGATTAAGTCTATATAAAATACAATATTTTTATGCCCACTATTCAGTCTTTTATGGTTCGTAGTTTTATAATGCACTTCGTTGTCGAATTGTGGAATTGTATAATACTTTGCATAAGAAAAAGAGCTTGGTTACGTTTCGTTCTTTTACACAAAATTTGGAATTATTTAAATGCATTTTTTAATCTGTATTTGAAAGTATGATATCTATACATTTACAGAATCTCTGTTTTGTAATTCTTGAATAATTAGAAGGATATTCAGCAGAATGGGAAATAAATGCTAACCATTTTAATTGATTGATTTCCTATATAAAATACTATCTTTTTATTCCCTATTAGGTGCGAAAACAACTGTAGAAATTCCAAGCAATTTTACTAGAATTATATCAGAATATATATTTGAAAACTTTCTAAACTTAAACGTTTTCTAAAATATTCCATCCAACTTTCACTTTTTCGCTCCCCAATTTCAAAACGAAAGAGATGGCAGACAGGAACTAGAAGGAGACAGACAGCAAGTACGTGCATGAGGCCATGAGGAAAGGAAACGAAATAAAGAGACAGAGAGAGTGTGTTTGTTTCTTGGTTCATTATGAATTATCTTTATCAATTCGCCTTTCGTGTGAGTGTGTGTCCTCCCGCGGGATTCGCTCCCGAATACATTCATCTCTAAGAATAAGTTTAAATCGATAGTAACCGAACAAAAAAATGCAAAAAAAAATATGGTATGATTCAATAATGGACAAACCGGCAAATGATGTGATATTTTGTAATCATTTCGCTATCATTTCGGTTCGGTTCAGTTCGGTGAGTGGTTGCTGATGATGTGGGTGTTGTGTTGGCTGTAGTGTTGCTCGAGTTTTCAGCACTTTACATATTAGAATTATACAAACATAATAATATTAACAACATTAGAATAATGCAAGGGATCGGAAGATACAGGGGATATGGTATCTGAGGAGTGAGATGTAAGATCGAGCATTATAATAAACCAAAATTTAAATTTTACTGTGTAAAAAGTAAACCTTGTTCTGTTTTCTGGTGACAATAAATATATAGAGGGAGTATATCAATCTCGATGGAAAAAAACAAAATAATAGTAATAATGTGAATCGAGTTATGGAGAGGAGGATTCCACGTACGTGGTGTGTATGTGTGGTGTGTGTTAGCCTAGAGTACATAATTATAGTTGAATTATAGTTAATGTCGGATGGGGAAGGGGGGCTGTTGTAGGCAGATGTTGTAGGCAGCTCGCGTGGGCCATGGGCCTGCAGCAGCGACCTACAAGGCAGCGATCACGCGATCGCACAGCTGTTACGACTGCTGCTCGTCGGCGTCTTGCAGCGGTTCTTGCTCTTCGAGCTCTGCGTCAACGAATTGTAGCACTGCGACGTGGTCAAAGCGTATGACTTGAGCGTGGACTTCACCGAGGGCGGCAGGGGCAGCGAATCGATCGCGTACACGCTCGTCCTCCGCACAATCGTCCGGCAGCACAGCTCCTGCAGCGAGAGCACTGTGGGTAGGAAATTAACATCATTAGATATGCGGCAATTCATTTGGATACATGTACCTCTGGTCGTCAGTGCGTTTTTCGACTATCAGACAATTGCAAACGTATGCACTGCAGTATAAATGTACTCAACACACCCACAAATATAAAACACTTCCCCTACAATTCCTACATTACATCAGTCTTATAGCTTCTACATTCAAGGGACAAGTAATCCATTTGCTAACTAGTCGGTCACTACTCGGATACACATTGTAAGCTGTACAACTATTTCTTTTTCAATCCATAGCATATTTTGAAGGATCTCATTGCTCTAATATAGCATAATTTCAATAGGCTACGACTCAATTCACTTCTTTATAAAGAGCATCAATGAAAAGTAGACATCTTTGTTCTGAATTACGAGGCTGGTCCTCGTCCCGTGGCTCTCACAGTGTCTGTGGCTACATTTTGGCTACGATGCTTGTCTGCCTTTCGTTTTTAGTTTAAAAGACGCACTGCGAGCAGAAGAATGGAGTATGAGACTCAAGTTTACCCTTATTGCTCCGCCAAATGTGCTCCATGCCGTTGCGATGGAGCGCCATGCGGGCCAGCTCGCAGAAGGATTCGCGTATATTGAAGTCGCAAAGCGGCGAGATTTCGAAGCAGGACATGTTGTTGCGACTGGCATAGGTCTCGGCTTGTTTGGCGGCCACCTGCCGCTTGAACGCCAGATGGAGTCGATTTCCTACCAACACCTTGGGAATTCCCGGAGCGTGCTGACGAATCGGAAAAGAAGAGAAAGAATTATTCATAGTGCCGTGAAATCCAAAATCCAAAGTATTACTCACCTCGTCGACCTCTTTGAGCCAACGATCGATGCCATCGAAGCTCCATTTGTTGGTTATATCGTATACTAGTATAATACCTTGAGCGCCGCGCGAATACGAGCGAATGATTGTACAGAACCGCCCCTGGCCGGAAGTGTCCCACAGCTGGAGCTTCACCCTCTTACCCTCCAATAGTATTGTGGTTGTCTTGTATGCTACCGTTTGGAGGATGTGAGAGGTGCAATCTATTGGATTCGAATTTATGATATTTTTGGTGACTTTGCTTACAGAATGTCTCTCTCTCTTTCTGGTCCACTCACCATTTCCACTGCAGAAGGGACTTTCGGGGAATGGATCCTCCAGGTTCGAGAGTATCTCGTGCTTCCCCACATCGCTGTCACCCACAAGAAGAACTTTCAACAGATAGTCGTAGTCTTTTGTCATGGTTCCCATGTGGCTAAAACAAAATATAACAGAACAGATGAGTGACAGTGATTAAAAGTTGAAAGACACTATTTTCGGAGTCTCGATTGATTTCGTTAAAATTTCTAGAATCTAGATTTAAACATCCTATAGGGCGCGAAATGATTCCTCCCTACGATCAGTCAAACCTTGCCGGTGTGCTCCAAGTATTTCTAAACACCGTACTCGTAGGATATAGGAAATTCTAAGATCTAAATTCACATCGAAAGATGGACCTTGGTTTTTGCAATTTGATTACAACACACGTACCTCACATTCGGTATAATGATACCTATTATCTACCTGCATACCGAAAATAATTTTGGGATAAACATTACAGCGACAATGTGTCAAAAATACATCCGAAAATTGGATGGCTTATCCGCCCATAGTCGACATACGTCCTACATAGCCCTCTCTCTATCCTTCTCCCGGTGTTGCTTTTGTGTTTGCCGTTAAGTGACTCATCCATCTCACTCACTCACATACAACAGGCAGGGCCTTACGGCAGCACGAGCGAGACGGGAGACAAGTGTCGTAGTGCAAATGCAAATCGAAAAAACAGCTAATATGTACATACATTCATACATACATACGGATGTAAATTAGTTCATTATTTTGCATGTTCCGACGACACTTGCTGTTATGTCGCACAGCTTAGAATTTTTGGTTTTCAAGGGGTTAAGCTACTATGGATGTTTTGGTGGGTTAACCTGCTTCTGTTGCTGCGGAGGCGGGGCGGAGGCGCCGGAGGGGTTTGGGTGTGTTTTTGTTTTGCAACACAACGAAACGCAAACACATACACACGCGCGCAAGCACAGAAACACTAACAGTTTTTAACCATTTCGTTATCAATTATTTAATTGTATATTTGTTTTGGAACGCAGTTGCATTTAGATTTTAGAATTCACAAATAAAATTTTGCTTTGCCCATGAGGGGGTGTCTGACACAGTGTGGGTGTCACTGTGCATGTGTGTTTGTGTGGTGCATGCCTTATTTTGATTGTTTTTCCTGCTGATAATTGTTCCAATATAACAATATAAGGTCTTGTAGCTTCGTTTTGGGATTCAATTCCGGTTTGTGGAGCCCGTTTTTGCATAGAATCGAATTTTTACCATTTAGAATGCACGCAATTTCATTTTTGGAATTTTAAATAGAGATGAGAGCGATATGCTTCGCCCTGTGCTCCCGTCCGCTGGTATTTTTGCAAATGTACTTTGCCAGGCAGCATGTAATTAACGTATAGCTATCGACGCCCTCAATGCAAACACTCTTTCCGCTTAATAGTTCTCTTTTTGTAGAGTTTATCACACTTATCGCATATTCTGTTATGCTTAGCAAAAATTGGTCTTAGATTTCCACAAATTGAAATGAATTGATTTTGCTACATGGCAACTCCGTGAGTATTATCGCATTTCACTACACTTCAATTGAAGACAGTGTGACCAGAATTAAAAATCTTACGGAGGAAATCATGCAGTGAAAGTGAGATATATATGCGCTAAGGCAGCAGCAGAGAAACAATAAAGTAATACTCTGCAATATATATTATATTATATAAATCCATTTTAGTATTTGTTTTCATATCACACCGGTATTGAAGTGCAGTCGAAGATGAACTTTTAAATGTGATAAAGGCTTATCGATACAAGTGTGCCATCTCTAAGAAGGTTGCAAGGTGAGTTACATAGAGATGGAAACATTTTGGGGTACTGCCATGTATGGTGCATACACATACCCAACACAATAATTAAATTAATGTTTATGCACATGTTTATTTTTATAATATTTATCATGTTCCAATAAATTACTAACAAATTCGGACTTGCACCAACTTGTTGCGATGCCCAACACCCACACCCTTGAAGGGCTGCCAGACCAGACTGCTGCCGCCATTTACCAACACTCCCCATCCATCCGAAATCAGCAGAGCAGTGTCGCAGCAGAGCAGCAGAAATTCGAAGCGCAGCCAAATATACACACACGAAATTATTATAACGGCAACAGAGCAGCAGCCGCAAAGCCGCAAAACGAATTTATTAAATGCACATTTATTTATAAACTTGTTAGAGCCAAGAAACGTGTTAATGCAACAGCAGATATATAGCAGTGCAGTCGCGTCGTCTTCGTCCTCCTCCTCTGCACCCGTTGCCTCTGCTGCTGCGGTCGCGGTCGCCGTTGCCGCTGTTTTTGTTGCCCTCCATCTCCCCTCTCGACGGTGGTGCTAATGTGTTAATATTCTTCTTGTTTTTTGTTGCGGAAATTGTGCTCGTGTGCTGTGTGCTATGTGTGTGATTGTTTGCATATCTGTGTGATATGTGAAAGAAGAAAAGGTGAAACAAAAAGGCAAAGAGCATTCGTATGCAGGAATTGTCGTCATCAGTCGCCGTTACCATCAGCCGTCAGTCGCTGTCGCTGTTGTCTGTGTTCTCTGTCTGCGTCTCTGTCTCTGTCTGTGACCGCTGCGTCGTACTGCTGCGTCCGGTTTAGATTCAATCAAGCGTCAAGAAATAAAGCACTCAAAACTCAAAAGCGCTGCCAACATTCTACCAAACCCGCATTGCCCCCCTCTTCACCTATCCTTCGCCTACCATTGTGTGCCGTTATTTTGTGTCGGCCGTGCCGTGTGTGTGCGTGCGTGAGAGAGGGTCACACGGAGACGCGACTATTGCAACGACCGACGCGAAAGAAGGGGAGACACACGCACGGTACGCGGAAAGTGCAGTTAAAAAAGCCACAAGGGCACGTGAGTGCGTGCGTGAGAGAGCAGGATACGCAGAAATCAGTGCTAGTGCTGTTGCATGAGAGCGGGACACCCAGAGAGAGGTGGTGCATCGCTTAAGATCGCCGGGAGCCAGGGAGAAACTGCAGGGCTTGCGTGCGTGAGGGAACGGGTGCATTCAACTCCTCACGCACATATGCTGGCCCTAGCCAGACCCAGACAGCCGCCGCCGCCACCGCCACCGACAGCCAACCCCAGTCTGCGTCCAGCGTCCGCGTCTGCGTCCACGGCTCTAACAACATCGCGAAATGTCTCTTCAGCTCCTCAGCTGAATCCCCAACGGAAACCGAATCTCGTTGAAGACACCTCTACACCATCCGCAACCGCAATGCTAGCCTCGACGTCAAACGGCGCCGCTGTCTCTGCCGGCGCCACAGCCGCCGCCTCCAGTACAGTGGACGGCTGTGACGAGCGAACTCTGCTGCTGAGCGGGTCACCAAAGGATGATGTCGCTGCTCCTGCTCCGTCTCCACCCACAACGCTGCCACTTGTTCATACAACAACCACGACGTCGACGCATCCGTCCCAGCAGCGACACCAGCAGCGGCAGAACATCAACAACAACAATACGAGAAACGAGGCCAGCGCGAGCAGCGGCAGCAGCTGCGGCGCTAGTGCCAACGCCAGCAGCAACAACAACAACGAGAACAATACGATATCTGCGGACGGTGAAGCTGACGGTGACGTCGAAGCCGGCGCTGGCGCTGGCGCTGGCGATGATCTGTCCAGCGATCTCAGCGATAGATTTCCACGCCCACCCGCAACTTCCGCCTCCGCCATTGGCAACACGAAGAAAGCCGGAAAACTGAGCAAACTGGGAACCAAAAGCGTCGGCCTCAAGCGGTGGGTTACTCTTTCTCGTGACCCTGACAAATGTTTTCCCCCTCTCTCTGCTCCTCAACTTCAAATCTCTCCCCCTCTTTATCTCTATCACTGCAGTGTTTCCTTCGGCTCCTCCAAGGGATCCATGGTGGAGACACTGGTCTTTGAGACGCCCACGCCGCTTTCGGAGCACGTGGAGGCGACCTTTGGCTTTGAGGCGGCGACCTCCGCGACAGATGGCGTTGCTGTGGCCGCGGGTCAGTCGCAGCAATCGTCCCAGTCGCAGTCGCACCTACCGCTAGCCGGACACGGTGACTATGCTAAACTGAATATGGACGACAGCGGCATT
This sequence comes from Drosophila azteca, assembly GCA_005876895.1. Classification (NCBI taxonomy): domain Eukaryota; kingdom Metazoa; phylum Arthropoda; class Insecta; order Diptera; family Drosophilidae; genus Drosophila; species Drosophila azteca. The sequence continues at coordinate 2,780,790 of VCKU01000014.1, read as the reverse complement.
GAGGTTCAAGAAGAGTAAGTATCTGTCGTGCAAAACATACATAAATATAGTAGGTACATCATACATACATTTGTATGTGTGCATCTGTAAAGATCTGTAAAAGTATCTCTCGATAAGTGTTCGCATAGATTTATAGATAGTTTTCAGTGTATCTTCACTTGTATTAGAAATATATGTATCTATTTATAATGACTGTCCACAATCTTCTAGCTATATTGATTTTCTTTGGTACTTATAAATATATAATCTAATATTTGTCTGAAACTCCAACCCAACCCTCTGTCCATCTCTGTCTCTCTCTCTATCTGTAAGTGTAGTCTGAAATGCTACAATTAGATCCTTTTCCGCTTATTCTGAGTTGGGGTAAGGACAGCAGACCCCACAGTAGACATTCGGCTAATGAATACCGCTACCCAGCTACCCCTTCCCATTGTGTTTGTGTTTCTATGCTCATTGCATGGTTTTATGTGCCCTGAATTAGGGCCTACTTTTACCTCATTAAAAAATCCGTCTAATGACTTTTGGCAGCTTTCACTTTTGTTTTTGCTGTTTTGTATACCCCACATTCTCTTCTTTTCTTTTTGTTTTCGGCTTTTCAGTTTTCCAGTTTTTTGGGCCAATCCATAACTAAACTGCTGTGGCAGATGGGCTGATCCCCTCCTTAGCTCGCTACCCTTATTCCATGCAAAAGAGCTGCCGCCATTTCACCCAGAAAGCATGCAATGAACCTGTGCCCCCCTTTCTCTGGGCGCTTCCTGGCTTAAAACACACAAAAAAAAACATTTTTTAAATCGATAATTACGCTTAGTTGTGGCATTTCCCTTTAAAGAGATATGCACAAGCACACTCCCACTCCCATTCTCTCTCTCTCTCGCCACCACTCTCTCTCTCTCTCTCTCTCTCTGTGTTCTTATCATTTCAATTGGAAGATGGTTTCATGTTTGTTTTGGGCTTCCTTTTGTAAACCCTTTGGCAGGTTGGGGAGGGTAGAGTGGTTCTGACCAGAGATTTGGTGGTGCAGCGCAAACTCGGTTTCACATGTTTTGAAACGCATATTAAAGGATTCTATTGATTCAATGGATACTCTTTCCTGGTCTGCCTTCAGCATCGTTCTACCAACTCCAGCGCCGACGTCGCTGTCGCTGTTGCTGCCGAAGCCAACTCCAATTGAAGTTTTTAATGCGCCGGCGCTGCAGCCGACGTAGTCGCGACATCGTTATCAGTTGTCGTCTTGGGGTCTTGCTACTGGAATACCGTTAGGCTGCGCTGCGCTGCGTCGTCATCGCTTTATTACATAATGACTTGCTGTCTCCGTCTACCTTTCACCCCCTTTCTCTCTCTCGCTTACTCTCTTCCGCTGTGTGCGTTTGCGTGTCGTATGTGTGTGTGTGTGCATTTTAAAGCAATATAAATGTGGGTCAAACTTCATTTGGTGGTTGTTGACCCACATCTTTTTCGGCTGCATTTGTGTATCTGTCTTCGCGTCTATGGGCGCGGCAGCGGCAGCCACCACCCACCCCCTCCGCAATTTGCTCGTTCTCTTGTTCTTGTGTTGTGTTTAAAACTGCTCATCGCGCCATTTGAGCGGGTCTATCGATTGCTATATCCAAATAAAAGCGATAACTCACGCACTTATCGATTGCACAAAGAGTCACCTCTCCTCTCGTTTTGCAGTCCACTATTATGGTCACTCTCTCTCTCTACTATGGCTATTTTGCAAATTTTGACAACCATTTTCTTTCTAGAATTAAACAGCTGTTCAGGCAAACAGTTTTTATTGTTGGTAGAATCAAATCGAAAATAATTGTCGGAACAACATTCGTTTCTAAAACGAAAGATGACAATCATTTTAGCTTTCTTTTATTCCCACTTTTGGTGAGATTAGGCCACACATTGGTGACCTTTTTGTTGAACGGACAACGGACTGCAGCACACATGCTTCCGAATGTGTGGCTTGTGCTTTGCGGGAGAGCTTTAATTCGCTGGCCGAGCCGAGCGTGATGTCATCCAGCTCTGAAGCTTAGAGAGCGGTCACCTGCTGTAGAACTTTCTTTCTAACAGTTACACAGCCACAGAGAGCAGATGAAGAGAAATAACGAACTACTACATTCCCATAGGCATTCCCATTTCCCCAAATAGATTTGGAACATTCTTGGGATTGACTACTGGTTTTGTTGTTGTTGGTGTTCTAATATGGTTCCAATCGAGATGATTATTGATCTACAAAGCTGTCGAAAACGCGCTCTTAATATCTTGGCAATTGGAATTGAGAATAGCACGGAGAAAGAGAATCTCTAAGACTATCTCTCCATATCTGAGTGGATTTCTTAGTTTGTTTAAATTCAAATTAAATTCCTAAAATCTCCGCACCCAAAATACCCCTGCCACCTTTCAGAATACGTGCTGGAACATCAAGTGCTCGTGGAATGGTTTTGTATTATCGATTATGAGGTGAGATGTTGCCCAAGAAGGAGGGAAGCTGCATCAACAGCTGGCCTCGGAATTGTATGCCCACCACCTCTCCTCGCCACTCCTCCCCTGACATGGTTCTGTTTTGGGTCTGCCTTTCAAGTGAGCGATAGAAATTCGATCGCCCCATTGTACGTGTACATGGCAGACATACCACATCTCTGTCGCTGGGGCCTTGCATCTATCTATAACCATTGTGAAAGTACATCTCGAACTGTCCGTCAATTGATTTTCCGGTACCCACGGACGACCGAGCCGGGCATACTCTTGACATGCATAGAGCGCCCATCATCATCATCATCATCTGCGAGTACATATGTGTGTATGAATGTGCTCCTCCTCTCATCATCAGCGCTCCCCACAGCCCCACAGTCCCGTAACCGAAGCAGAAGTAGCGGCAATAGCCACCACATCGCCCATTGTCACTCTGTTGTAATGCCTAACGGTAATTGTGCCTCTGGTCAGCAGTGCGTTGCTGCTGGCCTGCCTGCTGTTCTGCTGCTGCTGCTTCTTGCATTGTTTTTGCTGCTGCCGAGAGAATTACAGTGGGATTAAATAGAAGAAGAGCGAACATAATCTACAAATGCTACAGGTGCCTCTCCATTTATCAGAGTCTGCGGCGATCGGGGTATAAAACTTCAACTCGTGGGAATCTGCAACATCTTAAAATGTTGGTACCTCGAAAGGGGAAAGGCGTTCTGCTATACCACAATAACCCATGTGATATTATTTTGGCATAATGTTCAGTTCCCCATCGATCTTCGATGCGGTCCGTTATCAGTCGTTTGTACGAGTACTTATCAAGCTTTTTAACACTCAAAAATAATCTCAAATCACTTTAATGCCCAAAAATATAAGAAATCATAAATCAAGGGGAGTGAGGGTATTAGGCGACAGTAGTAAGAGCTTTAAATAGATGTCTTGGGTCATGTGCGCTGTCATATTTAAATTGGAAGCGTTCCTTTGTACCACTGTGCCCGCAGCCCTATTACCTATTTACGTGTGGAGCATCTCTCTCTCTCTCTCTCTAGAGATGCTCAGCGTGTGTGTGTGTGTGGTTGAGCGATCCACATAGTTTCGTGAACAATAGAATGTGGTGGAGGGGCCTCTGGGACCCATAGCCGTTCACCTACGCGGGACCTCAATATTCAGCATCAGTCTGGGCCTGGCGACCCCACTGTGCGCCAGTTAGCCGCGGGGCAGCCCTCTGCTGCTGCCAGTGGCAGGCCCTGTTAATCAACTGACAGTCGTCCCCCCATATCGTGTCCCCCCCCTATATGCATGTCCTCTTCTCCCTTTTTATCTATTTCCATCTATCAGCCAGCTTCCCCCCATCCCCCCATTTGCCCGCACCATACCTTTATGCGGTTACGTGTTTATGTTTTTCCTTTTCTGATTTTTTTTATTTTGTATTCTTTTTTGTTATTATTTTCGGTTTGCTGCTGCTGTGTATAACAGCGTGAGAGACGGAGAAGTAGATCGAGAGAGGGAGAGAGAGAGCTTACTTACGCCAGCAGCAAGAGACACAGCTGTGCTTGCTGCTCTCTTTAACTGCCTCTCACACTCCCTTCGTCTCTCTTCCATTACTTTGAGTGCGCAAAAAAAAGTGATGTCATGTTTGTTGGCTTAACGACGTTGCCAGATGTGGCGCATACAGGTTTTGTTTGCTTATTATACCCTTGCAGAGGTTTGGCAAAGTGATTCAAACAAATGCTTGGAACGCTTTTATATCCTCCACGTGGGCTAGGTCATGGTCCCGCAGTGTAAAGTTGCTCAGAGTCTTCCTGTACCAAGTTTACAAGTGAAACTGCTTAAATCAAATGACTACATATATCACATAGCCATAATATCATAAAAATCCATTACCATGCCATTGCAAGGGTATTAAAAGCTTCGTCACCCGAATCTGTCCCTTTCTTGACGCTTTTTTTTGTTTTTTTGTACTTTATTACATGAAATGCGCGTCGTTTGTTTGTTATTGCGCATCGTAGTTTTACAACAAAACGACGCAAATGATTTCTGGTTTTCGCTTTTCCGGCTGCCTTTGTGATGCTGCCGCTAACAGCACAGCAGATGCCAAAAAACAAAAATTGCCGGCTGCCGTTTCGTGTTTGTTTTTGTTTGCGCGAAAACCAGAACTTTTTGCGCGCCGTTTTCGCGCCGATCCCCTCCCAGGCCACGCAGGGAAATGCACGAATATTTTGGAAATGTTTTTCTTTTCTTAAAATAGAACGCATTAAATACTCGAATGTACATGACAGGCGGCTGAATTCTGACACATTTAAAGTATGAATCTTTTGTTTATTTTACGGGTGCCATGAAATGTATGGAAATCGTAACGTCCAGCTACGCGGAAACGCAGAGTTTTTGTATGTCAGAAATGCAATGAGGAATCCACAATATTTTGTTTTTGCAGGTGTAAATCTGAATTTTAAAATATTACTACGCGCCACCTTAAATCCATTAACCAGGTGGCAACGCTCTTTGAACTTCAAATGAAATCAGAGAGAGAAAAAGAGAGCTAAACGCTGCGCTCTGCCTCCCACGAAGGCATATTTATACAAGGTGAGGCATTACTACGAATCCGCTCCATCAAGATAGTTCGATATGTAGTTTGACTCACAGAGCCTGAAAGAGCGGCAAAAATTACTCCACCTTTTATAAATATGCCCTGTTACTGTGCAGGTTTGTCCCAAGGGACATCAGTTGGAAGGTGAGGCAAGAGCGATTATAGTGTGAGACAAAAGGTTTAACAGTCTAACAGCAGTGATTAATGATCTTTATAATACAATTTTGACATACATTTATGGATCACATGTATTGTAAAAAGCATCATTCACCAAAACTCAAGACATGATCAATGCGATACTTTACTAATCGCAGGTCAAGTTGTGCTGGTGAACGCGTCCAATGTCGCGTGATATACAGAAACGTATAATGTACTCTCCGGAGTGCGACTTCCATACCCTACTGGCAATATACCATGAGATAGGTCGCACTCCACTTCTCTCTCAGCACTCTTCCGCCTCTCTCTCTCGCTCTTTCTCCGTGTGCTTCTCGTTCGCGCTCCTGCAAACATTCATGCGCTCACGCTCGCGTCTATGTGTGTGTGTTTTGTATCTTTTACTTTTTAGCAGCAAGCATCGCCAAACAGGCAGGCATTCCGCTTAGTCGCAGCCCAGCACCAGCAGCAAAGCAAAGCAGCAGCCAATAACAAAACTCGTGTGCGAGAATCGCCTTCCTCTACGAACTGTTTTTTTTTACGCCGTCGCGAGAGGAACATCACACGTACATAAAACGCGCGTAGAATCTTGTGCCGTCCCGTGTTCGTGCCCACACCTACCCAATTGAAGGAGCAGCTTGGAGCATCCCCTCACCTGTCAAGTGCGTGGAAATTGGTTTATAACAAATGAAATATTTGACAGTTTGGTGACAGTGCAAAAGAGGGAGAACGAAAAAACGATAGAGGCTACCTTGCTATTTCTGCTTGAAAACCAATCGTGCGTGCCAAAGAGGGACACACACACACATATACACTCTTAAAACTGTTTGATTAAGGGGGTAGGGGGAGTGGGAGAGTTTCAGAGAGTGTTCGTTAAGGTAGAGTGCGAAGAGAGTCTTAGTATTGGGGGAGTGTGAAGAGAGTGTCGGGCCTGAGGTTGAGAGAGAGAGAGAGAGAGAAGCACACACGCAAGTGCAAGTGGTTGGTGGAATGGGGTGGTGGTGGCAGTGGCGGTTCCCCCTCATCATACGCAGTGGCAGTATGCCGCAGTGTTGGTTAAGTCCAAAACCAAAGAAACAATATCGAAAAGACAAAAGTAATTTAAACAGCAACAAAAATTGTACAATTCGAAAGTAATTCGTGCACAAACAGGCACACAAACACACGGACACGGACACAGACGTAGCGGCAGTATTTGTGTAATTGTTGGTTCCCCTTCCACACGACAGTGGGTTGGATGCGCAAAGTGAGTTCATCGCAAAAAATAATACACACCGAGGCAGGGAGAGGTTTAGAGCGGAAGAACTATACCGAGAGAGCGAGAGAGAACGAAAGAGAGAGAGAGCGACACCGCCCCTCACCCTGGGTCCCACTGCTAAACGCAATTAAAATACTCTGCCCGTTTGTCCCACTGTGCCAGTGTGTGTGTGTGTGTGTTAAAACAGCGCCTTGTTTGTACATAAATTAGCTTTAGCCGCTGCGCCGTTTTGTTATTTATATATTATACAATACACATATATTATTTGTGTTTGAGTGTGTGTATGTTGTGTATATATTTTGAAATTATAAAATGAAATGCCATTCCCCTGCAACCAACAATCCCCCCCAACAGCAATAGCAAAAACAACAACATGAAAGGAATAGAAGCTCCGAAGCTGTTGATACCCATTGTTCTTATGTCTACGGCGAACACACTTTAAATGAGAGTTTCCTGAATTCGGTTTCAGAACCGTAAAAACCAGATATTTATACATTTCGCTAATTTATGGAAATATATCTGGAGCTGTGGTCTTTTATGTCTGTTTTCGGATTTTATTTAAATAATGAAAAGATTAGAATACATAAAGGTGATTCTAGACCGATATAACCTATATCATAATCGTGATATATGGATCCGATGTTGATCCTTTTATCCCTCGCTGCCTTTATGGCAAACATCTGATCAGAATCATAGTACCCTCTCACATGCCAAAGGGTATTTATGACCACAAATCATCGTCGCATTGCAGTTTCTGAGGAGAGGAACGCTCCACTCTCCTGCTGTTTATTCCATTTTCGATTTCGATTTTCAAGTGCAAAAAATAATACAAAAATTATTCGAATATTTATTGCGCGGGTGGGGCTTGAGAGAAGAGAGTCGTCGTATAATTTGTTAAATTAATTTTCACTCTCTTATTTAAGCTTTTGCCCGCTGTGACGTCGTTCTTCCTCTCTCTTTCTGTGTGTGCGTGCGTGTGTGTGTGCCCAAAACTAATTGAAAAGCCGCTGCGCTGCCGGCGTCGCTGCTGCTTCTGTAGGAGTGGTGGGTGGGTGGGAGGTAGGAGCGCGTTGGCGGTACATTTTTGTATGCGCTCATCATTGCCGCTGACGCGCTGTCGCTGCCAACGATGCTGCCAGCTGCCTGGCTGCGTGTTGGCGCTGCTGCTCGTGCTTCCCTTTCGCTGTTCTTCTTCTCCAGCTTCTTCTTTGCTCCCTTCTCACTTCTTCTTAATGGCAACAAGTTTTTTATTTCTCTTTTAATTTCCCATTTTTTTTAGTTGTTCAATTTGTTCGGAGCACTCGAAAATGGAGTTTACGAGTTAGCGTTAAATCCGCTTACCCCCTTAACCCCCGACGCCGCCAGCTTCTCTTGTACTTCGATTCAACAACCTTTGGCTCTTTTCAAAAACGAAAAAACAACTTCTTTAGTACCCTATAATGTTGGATTGCATAGGCATATATGATGAGAGTACATAAACGAGTACATATGTATATAAGAAGGGCGGAATAGATTGAGATTCAGGCATTAGACGAAGCAGGGGAGCAGATATCCCATTTTGAGAACCATGCCTATAAGCTAGCTCTAGCTAATAGTATCTAGCGATACTATTCCAACCCAATCCGAGAATTGTTTCCAAACATAGTTGAAAGATAATTGTTTCATAGTTCACAGAGGTCCTAGGTCATATCATATAGCGGAATCTATTGCTATATATAGTAGCTAGCCCGTACCTACTGTAATTAGTATTGATTGCTTACCCCCGAAATGGGATCCTGCCTGGAAGCGGCTTGGTGTCCGCTTGGGCCGAATAAATTGGTATTCCGGTACTCCGGTTAAAGGGTATCCCATGCGTTCCCAACTGGTTCTGTTTTTGGTTCTGTTTGGAAAACTTGTTTCAGCTTGTAACTGCTTGCTGGTGCTGGTTTTGTGTGTTCTGTTCTTGTTCTTGTTCCAGTTGTAGAAGATAGTCATCGGCGTCGCTGCTTTTTGTTGTTCCTCTTTGCATTCGCATATCAATTTCGGCACATGACGTAATCGTTCACATGTTCAATGGGTTGTTCCAACAACAACCAGAACAACAACAACCAGAACATTGAGTTATGAAGTGTATTCCGTCTTTGAAATGTAAACAGATAATAGAGGGATGGATAGGTGTCGCTTGCAGGGAATGGAGAGGGAAGAGCTTTTGTGCCTTATTTGAGTTTGAGTTTTGATTCGATTTGGGGCTCCTCCAACCTGCCGCCTCCGCTTCTACCTCCTGCACTTGCTTCTGTCTTCATGTGTCATCGTTTTAGTCTCTTTCGATAACTTTTGACAGGTTTCTTCTTTCTATAGAATATATGTACAATATAGACAGACTACCACTACCATTTGTGTACGGTGTTTGTGTGTGTGTGTAGGTTAGGGTCAAAGTTCTTGAACAATAAACAGCCGCCACGAATGATGTACACATATGTGTGTGTATGTGTTGTGTATCTATAAGATGGGAAGTGAATGTTTGACGGTTATGTAAAACTATAGACTGTAGGCTGTATATCGTATGTATGATTGGGAAATGATAGGGAGGGGATAGAGAGTGGCACCTTTTAGATACTGTGTATAAAAATATACACCATGCGATGGGATGCGATGATGCATTCTGCTCATATTTTCTTGCTCCATTTCCACCCATAGTCCCCATGCGATGTCTCTTTCATCGCCCTTCATTCCCATCATAATATACAATGGAAATTTATATCTACCATGGGACTACCATTTGTGTCCACTCCAGAATGATGATTCCCCTTCCTACCATCTCTGAAGCTATTTCTAGGAGAAGCTCTCCAACGCTACTCCATCACTCCACCCGCTTCCCAAGTCCATTTAAACAGCATACAATTCGTTTTAGCACTATAAAACTGGCATTCTCCACACATCTCCACATCGAATGTACATATCGATCGAGTGTACAGAGCGTGAGGTCATTAGCCATCAAACAGAGCCAGTTATCAGTGGCTCTGAGCAAAGGCTTTTATGGAAGCGGCTCTACCATACAACAAACTGTTGCATAAACGATTGATTGATTGATCAATCGAATCGCGTAAATGCCGGACTCTCAGATGTTGTCAGATGTTTAACGATTGAAATTGGAGAAATTCTAGAGGGAAATTCGTAAGGTAATCCAATCGTATCCATGAGGAACCATACCACATATGTATTTAGGATCAATTGGTTGGAAAAATACATGGTTATTTAATTGAAATTTAACAAAAGAAAGCACTTTTCTCCTTGAACGCTCTGGATGATCCATGCACTTGAATCAATATACGACGCTCGGGATCGCGGATCGTGGATTGTGGATGAGGCCAAGCAGAACGTGATAGAGACATTAAACGGGTTTCCAGTCAATTTTCCAAGACATACATACATACATCCATATGTACATACAAATCTCATGTCCATGGGCTTCATGGGTGGTCAATAGCCCCCGGGCCATATCGGGAAAGTCCCCCCCTCCCGTATCTGGCCGTAGGGGGGTGGGTGGCGGTTGGCGGAGGCTTTCAATCAATTGAAAGTGAATCAGAATCAAAAATTTGCTGAAAAGCCAATTGGCAAATGACTTGATTTAATTGACATTGAGGTTGAGGCGCCGTGACGCACTTGCTCGACTATTTTAAGGTCACAAGCGACGATGCGTGATCTCTCCCGTGAATGCTCTCGCCGAATATAGAAATACATATGTACAAACATGCATATACCGGTATATCGTATAATGTATTGAAATTGTAATTAGATTTTGGTCTCTTTTGTTTGCAGATCGGAGCGTTCAATTGTGCGCGTTTCCATATACCAAAGCAGTCAGCCGCAGCAGATCTGTCCACCGGCGGATTATATCCTGGGGCCCTATTCAGACGGCCTGGATCTGACGATCGGTAGCTATACAATCGACCCAACCACAATGAGCACGACAGCGGCGACGATGCAGCAGCACCAGCAGATTGGCCTTGGGGCGGCCTATGATCGTCAGCAGAGGTACGTCAGCATCAGTCAGCATCTAATTTCGTGTGTATAATATATAATTTGTGTTTTTATTTTGGCAGCACTGATTCTGGCTGGGATAATCCCTTTCGTCCTGGCGGCGATCTGTCCAGAGAGGCTGATGAAATTGTCAACATGATTCGCGGTGAGTCCTGGGCTCTCTCAGTCTCTTTGCCTTTCAATTACTAATGTCTTTGTGCCCTTGTATATGCAGGTGGCAAGCCCATCACACCCACAGAGGATCGTACAATAGGGAACGGCAGCGCACCGCATGCCGATGACAACTGTAATGGCGGCACAGCAGTCGGCGAGAGCGTGACCAGGACCAATGTAAGTATTGATCGGAGTCGGAGTCCCATCGCATACACTTTCTTATACTCTCTCTCTGTTGATTGTACAGCTCTCGCAGAATCAAGCAACAGCACAAAATGGTACAAATTCCCACGCCAGCAAGTCGGCGGCAGTGGGCAATGCAACTGCTGGCGGCGGTGGCGGACGTCCCGAGGGCCAGAGCAACAGCAGCACCAACGGTGTCACCGCCTTGGGTCAGGTGTCGAAGCAGGTGGTGCCGGGACCAACGTCGGCTAGTCATGTCGTCATCGATGAGAAGAAGAACAAGAAGAAGGGCTGCTGTGTTGTCCAATAATCATGGACATCGCTTTCATACGTCATGGACCGATGGGCCCGTGGGGTGGGGGAATACGTAGGGGGGATAAAACGGATAGATCGTGTTTTTTTTGGATGTTAACGTTTTTTTCGATGTGAGCCCGAACCCGAGCCCGGGAGCTGATGTTGATGTTGATATTTTTCATGCCGCATAAATCGCTTTGCTTTGCTTTGCGAATACCAAAACGAAACAAAAATAAATTTAAACAAAACAAAACAAACAAAAATAAAAGGAAAGGAAAGGAATAGAAATCAAAAATAAAAGCTCTCTGAACAGACCAGCAAGCAAATGCAAGAACGAGAACAGCAGCCGCAACAGAAACAACAAAAGCAAAACGAGAGCAAGGACAAGGGTCAGAAGCAGAAGCAAAAGCAGCCACGCTAGAACGAGAACAAAAAGGACAACGCTAAAGCGAGACGGACAGGAAGAGGAGCAGCAGCAAGAGAAATAAAACAACGAGAAGAAAGTGAACCAGCAGCAGTAGCATCAGAGGCAATAGAATAACGAGTGGCAAATGGACCAGCAGTAGCATCAGAAGCAATAGCACTAGAATAACGAGAGTGGGAAGAAGCGAGAACAACGACCACGACGAAACAGCTAAACTCAGAGGCTGCCTTTTACCCGTTGGAGGCACTGGCACTCGCTGTCACCCCGAATCGCCTCGCCTCGCCTCGATTCAATCCATAAGCAATTGCTGTCCCAAAATCCTGTAAGCAGTCGCAGAACGCAGTCCGTAAACCTTTAAGCAGTCGCTGTCCTTAGAAAACCTTAAGCAGTCGCTGTCCCCGCCGGACCCCCGAGGGACAGTCGCTTCAATCTTCAATTTGAAACGGAGTTACCGTAAACACGAATTGTAAATCTAAAATATATATAATTATACAACTTATATTTATATATATATACTTGTTAGTCTGGAGCCCGATGCTAAATGTTGATTGTAGCAAAACAAAAGAGTGGAAGTGGACCTACAATTCAACGGAATTATCTATATATACAGTTTTTCCTTGATTTTTTTTTTTTTTTTTTATTCGACGACCTACATTTATGTGTATGCATATATGTATATCTAAAGAAATATATCTATATATGTATGTATACATATATACATGGAATTTTTTTATAATTGTAAAATCTAGTGCGGCTTTTTAATGAAGATGACATTTAAAGAGTAAAAACCGATCGACGAAGAGAGAAGGAAAAAAATAATAACAAAAACAAGAAAACGTTTTGCTTGCATGCATTATGGGTAAAACAGAACAAAAACAACAAAAAAAAAACATAAGAAAACGAGACAAAAAAAGAAAAAAAAATCTAACGTAAAGAATAATGTATTTATTTTTATTTATATAATGACGATGACGATGAAGATGTTTAGATGGAGAGTAAATTAAATGTTATACCTTAAAACAAATATACACACACACACACACATGCATACACACACACGAACACAGTTACATATATACGAAAGCATAAATACATATGTAAATGCAATATTTATATACAAAATGAGAAAATGTATGCCGCATAAAGCAGACCAGAGGTGGAGTCCCCAACAGATGACAAGAACAAACACGAAATCCCAATACTATACAGTTATTTTTTACCATTATATACATACATATTCTATATACATACATGTGCTATGCATCTGCCCCACCCACACACCACACAGTGGGTTGCAAGTATGGGCGTATGCCCCATACTCGGAGCCGTAGCGTAGTGTAGCTTGTGTGGCCCACTGTGGCGGGTCCAGTGCGAGAGAAGCCACAGCTGATCAAAGACACAACTACAGTTAGAAGAGCGGTGCTGTCGTCAGGGGCGATCGAGATAGAGGGAGAGCGAGAGCGAGATAGGGAAAGAGCCGAGGTGGGAGCTGGGAGGTGTGCGGGAAGGCCAACGAGGGAGACAGAAGTAGCCACTGAGAGCCAGTACTCCCCAACAAGAAAGAGAGAGAGCGATAGGAGGAACCAGGAAGAGAACCACCGTTGTTCAGCTTAGTTGTAAACACAAAAAGAAATACTCAATCCTTAGATCCCGCTCCGATCCGAGCACCCATGCTTTTGCATCTATGTACATCCTCCCCTTCCCCTCCCAAAATCACAGTATTTAATCAAAAGAAAGCAAAATAACAAGCAGGTAACTACAGCAAAGCGAGGTACAAGCAAGTCTATACAGGAGCAGCAACCAAATAGTAAATGAAAGTAAAGAGAACACCGATACGGACCGCCACACAAACAATTGTACTCTCTCTTACCTTACCCACATTCACACACACCTACAAACACACACACACATGTACAGCCTAAGCATCAATGTGTGCTGCATTTGATAAAAAGTAAATGAAATTAATAAATCATACAATACCAATACAATATTGTACTATATGTATATGGAAATAGCAATATTGTTTCAACCCAAAAGTAAATTACAAGTTATAAAAAATTGCAAAAAAAGCAAAAAACAATTACAAATCTGAAAAGCTAAGAAGAAAACGAGCAGCAAGAGGAGCCGCCACAGCAGCAATAAAATCAATATCTAATATTGTAAATTTCCGATTCCAAATGAAAGCAAAACGTAAATGAAAACCAACAAAAATGTTAAGTTATTGTATAAAAACAAATCCTAAATAAAAAATGAAAGCAAATACATGGAAAAGCCATAAAAGTTGTTACCTCCGTAGTACGAGGGAAATTCAATTGCAAATATTTTGGGTGAAGTTAAAAACAAAACAAAAATAACTACGAAATTAAAAAACAATAAGGATCTTTTGGGTGGGTATCCTGCATGATAGTTTAAAAACCTCAAAAATTAGACAGAAAAATCTGTCGTCTGCGGCTTTCAATTTATTTGGTTTCAGCCCAAAAGATCGCTAAAGATTTTTGGCTTTTTTGTTAAAGTAAAATTGCGTAGATTTTAGGGGTTGGGGGTACGTCCGCCCCCCCCTTTCCTGACTCCTATTTCCGATCGATTGGCATCAAAATCTCAAGTTTTCACAAAAAGTGGCTAACGGAGGTTTTTCACACTTTTGCTTCCATGGGGCTGTACACATTTCCTCGACAGGTGTCTAGTAGACACTGTCTATGTTGCTAATTACATGCACTATGTAGCTAATTTGTAGCAAATTTGTATTTAGCGTGTAGTTATCATTAAATTTGTATAAGATTCGCCTTTTTGTTTGGCTATATCTCGCCTATTTAGAGCCTGATCTGGGCGTGGCATGTCTTTTCGTGATCGGAAGAGTTCTGCCAACCGATTGGCTTCGTTGGTCAAAAGGCAAAAGCCCATGATTAGCCATGGCTACATTTCCTTTACTCACATCTCCCATCCACAAGCCATCCCTTATCCTGGGTTGAATATTTTCCGATTGCTCCTTCTCTGTTATGAACGCTCCCATCATCCACTGGCTGTTTGGGCTAAACATTTCGTGTTCTTACAGCCTCTCACTATTTTGAATTGCTGGGGAGGTTCGATCTACGCTAGTGCTCGTATTTCTATGATATGAGTAACCTTTGGGTTTTGTCATAGTCAAACGGAGTCAGTTTGGTTCGTTACGAATTGAAATATAATATATTTGTATACCAATTATTCAGAATGGAAAGATTCGCCATCATTGGACTGGTCACTGCGGTTACTGTCCCATTGATCTACGCCTTGAAGAAACGCATGCAGTCGCCCCAACTGGTTCAGGAGGAGCATGGGCCGGAGCAGGAGCAGGATGTGGAGTATATGGAGATGCCCGAGTCTGAGGTCACGGATGTCGAACGTGTAATAACGATTTTATGCGCTGCACTGATCATGCAAAGGCTGTATTCCCGAGAAATCTTTTATGACATGATGATTATTATCCTCGAACGTATGCAGTGTTCTAAGTAATGCATTTTCTCTAGCCTTGAATTGTAATTGAGAGATGTCACTAATTCAGTCCGCCAATTAAATGCAGTCCTGGAAAACGTGAACAACAGGAGTAGCTATATATTATTTAAACGTTGCATTTTGTTTGGGGGTCCCCAAATAGAAACAGTTTTTCGGTACTGAAGGCCAAGCACTGGGGGGTCTGTTGGGCACTGTTGCCTGATATGTGATGTGTGGTGGAAGATAGAGCCTTGGGCTGAACCAAAACAGTGAAGCTTCCATCTTTGGCATAGTGCGTGTTGGCATTTCCACGCGTCCTGGATATAGCCACAGACAGTTAATCAGTTAATTCAG
The DNA here is from genome assembly GCA_005876895.1 of Drosophila azteca. Classification (NCBI taxonomy): domain Eukaryota; kingdom Metazoa; phylum Arthropoda; class Insecta; order Diptera; family Drosophilidae; genus Drosophila; species Drosophila azteca. Next base: position 2,765,445 of record VCKU01000014.1, on the reverse strand, counting down.
TTAATCAATCGATGGGTCGGATTCCGACTACTGTTCTTCAAAGATGGACCGTCAGGTCAGACCTGGTCTTTAGCGAACTATAATATAAGAAGTCTGTACTACACGTAACTTCTTGACAACTTAGCAAATAGGTGAACCCCCCTCAATGTGGGGAATACTCGTACTTTACTGTGTCTGGGATATGCCACAGTATTATAGGATCAAAATCACAGGGCACTTCAAATAAAGCAGCCCCATTTGAAATTTGCTATCAGACATAAACCTGTCAAAATTTTTCCTTGAGAGAAATACAATTTTGATCTAATAACTAAAGATTGAAAAGGCGTTGAGTGAGGGAAATTCGAATAAGGTGGAGAAGTGTTTTACCCAGTGAAAACATCGTGATCCCTGAGATAAAATGCCGAAGGCCCGACGGGGCCACTTGGGTGGGTCTCTAGCGATCCAGCAAGCCAGACGCTCAACCCCATTCATCGCAACGTCTCAAGAGTCCGTTGTTGTTGCCCCAGGAAAAGTTGATACACGGGATCTGCCGATCTATGAGGTGGAGGAGATCATAGACCAGCGCAAGCGAAACGGTCGCACAGAGTTCCTTCTGAAGTGGAAGAACTACTCCGAGCAGTTCAATTCCTGGGAGCCACGGTCCCATTTGATGTGTCCCAAGCTGGTGGATGATTACTTCAAGAAGACGCGCCAGATTGCCCGCAGATTTATCTTCCAATAGGGCCGGTCTGCTATAGATCCAAGCATCTATAAACGATGACTAGAGTTTAGTCAAACCATCGTATACCATGTACCACATTCTAAACGGTTAACTACAGATTAGCAGCACACACACGTCCGACACTAGGCTCAAACATTTTATGCCTCAGAATTTGCTGTTCTTTGGAAAAACTGCACACAATAAAGGAGTCGTCAACGGTTGCAATGGGGGTTAGGATAAACGACAGTTGCTCACTCAATTTGGAGCACAATCCTACCCACCCCCTCCTCCCAAATTGTGCCAACATTTTACAGAAAATTGTCCTCTTCGCTTATTAATTCCAAAATTTGTTGTGGAAATTGCAGTTTCCGTTTGGAATGTTGTGAAGAATGGCAAAGAATACCTCTGGCCACATTTTGTGTGGGCGATACGATACCAGAGGCACAAAGCGGGTCGACCACACGCTCCACTGATTGATGGATGCTTTTAGCCCCTGCGATCGTTCGATAGTTGATTGCAATTGTTTAAGGCTAACAAATCGCTTGTTGCTTCCGCATTGGCCAAATAAAAAATGACAAAAAAAAACCCCACAAACACACAACATTCGCGGCGGGAGCACCTTTCACCCACCATCGCCTCCGATCGATTCAATTAGCCAAAACAAATCTGTAGATCTTCAAATCGCAGATCGTTAATTAATCTCATGACGCAACTGAATATTTCGACGCGTAAGAGCGCCCCGATGACGCTGGTCAAGAAAATAGATTTGAGTTTACGAAAAAGTCTTCCCAATGCCTATAACACATCCTTAAACGATCGACATATCCATCCAATGCTCCACTGCTTTCTTTTAGCCCTATATCAATCTTGAATGAATGGGCAACGAAGGCTATACAAAGAAGCTTCATCCTTTCCAGTACCTCCGGTAGGCTAGTACTCGTAGTTCTATAATAAGACACGATAAACTACAAGCCTTTGGATTTATTCGTGAAAAATTGATATACACTTGGCTATGGGAGGGTTATGAGCCAGGACTTTATCGGGGCAGGAACTTCCTCCACCCAACTTAACTTCTTCATCGATAATTTTTTGAGGAGAATTGGAAACCAGAATTTGGCTTTTTCTTCTGGTTTGTGACTTCTCGCGATATTGATTCGGGTTAATTTATGAACTTGACTCGAAAAGACATTTATAGCAATTTATCTGGATTTGGTTTATTGCTTTCGGCCATTTGATTCAGTTTGCCTCATTCGCATTCGCATTCGCAATCAGATTCAGATTCGGTGGATTGGTATGAAAGATTAATTGGCAATCGCGGAGCTGTCAATTTTTAAATTGTTGCGCCTAAGTAAGCGGAAATGTCTCTGACTCGATCACGATCTCAGCCAGCTTGGGTCCAAATAGAACTCGGATTTATCTTCGGGCTTGGGTTTCGATGATATGATGATACTGCCTATGGCACCCACTCAGTAATGGAGAAGGGGAACTGGATTTTGGCCATCTATCTAATGAAAGTCAGACATCGTTAATGTTCAAACGTGTTTTCTACACATTGGGCATATGGCCTGACGTCTACAGTGCTGCAAAAAAGTCTCATGACCAAGCTACATCCACTTTTCTTGTTGGGTTTCCCATTTTAATACGATTCATAAGGGTTTTCTATCCGTGTAACTCTATGGTTTGTAGACGAGTGTTACAGAATTGTTACAGAAATTGTTTTTTTTTCCCCTTCCCTTTTTGGCACTTGTTTGGTGCACACACTTTTTGCTTAGACTGTACTGCCACCCAGTCCATTCTCCAGTCTTGACGTTTCCCCCAGAGCTAATTTGCGAGTGCGATTCTCGTGCAGGTGCAAATGATGATGGGATCGAAACAACACACAATCGATACCCAGAAAGGCAGGTTGGCTTTTGGGAGCCGAGCCATTTGATACCCTTGCAACACGGTCGAACGGTCTGTGCTCGATAAAGCTGATTCAATTTAAAGAAAATTTAGGTAATCTCTGAAGAAAATTAATAAACTAAGCCTACAAATTGTTTATGTATGATATATGTATATTACGTTTGCATATTGTTATACCATAAGCACTCTATGACACTATGGCAATCATAATACCCTTATCTACAAGGGTACAGGGTATACATTCATACATGTGTAATTCTACAGAACAGATATATGAGATTAGAAAGAGGAGTAGAAAGACAAGAAGCGGCAGAAACCTATCCAACGATCCCCTGTTGCCGTGTGACATCTGTAAGGTAGAGCTGACAGGGGGGAAGGCTTCACAACACGAAGATGGAGATCAAATCGGTTTGAAAAAAACACACAATCGATCGACAAAAAAAAATAGAAACCAGTTGGTCCGTTGCGATTCGCAACTCACGGCTGCGGCTATGCCAATACCCTGTACTCCTTCAGAATTGATATCAGAGCCGATCAGTGCGGCAATGAGTCCCGCTCACTCCGCCAGGGGGCGCACGCTGCACGAGGAATCGTATGTGAGAGAGATACCGAGGGCGTGGCTGGGAAATCGTTTACTTCATAAAGATCCGTTGCTATGCAGATTCGGAAACGATTCTCGCTGGTACACGAATATACCCGAATATTGTCTTTGAGCACCGGGTAGATAAAAAAACGTTGCGCATGCGACGCACGCGTCGCTGGACCACACACAAAAACACACTCACACTGTCACAAGCTTTAATCAAAGAATTAGTATTGGCGCATGTATGTCTAACTGTACCCCGCAGAGACGCGCACGCGCTGCTACTCTCTCACGCCTCGACCTCACCCTCACCCCTACCCCCACCATATCGCGAGAGGAGAGTCAGAGCCAAGCCAGACGGACGACGGAGACAGACAGTGGAGTCGCGCTGTCTGCGCCGTATGTAAGCAGAAGTGGAGCAAGTGTCTTCGATTTGTCTTTTGAGTAGCTTCTCGCTCCGCGGGGCGTCTTCGCCGACTGCGCTGAAGCATCAGTTTCAGCTTCAGAGTCAGCGTCAGCGCCGTTGCTGGCAGCAGAAGCGTAACGGATTTGTTTGAATGATTTCCATTCCGGAATTATCGGATCTGATCATTCATTTCTTCCATACCGGCCAAGGGATGGAGGATGGATCATCTCCCCTTTGACATTCTTGGTAGTATTCATTTGTATTTAATCTGATTTCTTCAGGTGGCACATCGAATTTACATCTATTGTAATTCTATTGTTATATCAAATCCATGGATAAGTGAAGGGATACCATCTTCTCAGTCCCACCTGACACACTTCTCAGTCATTTGGTGCCCTTGGAGCGGCTTAAGCTGGACCAAAGCTGGACGAAATCTGTTGTATTTTTATTAATTTTACTCGTATATTCCATTAGCTATTTTTAGATTTTCTACACACAAAATGCTAACGAGCCAAAAAAAAAAAAAAAAATAAAAAACCCGCTCAGCGTTGACCGGACCTGATCTGTGCGGAAAATTCGAATAAATCATTAAATAAACAACTCGTAAACTTGAAACTCGAATGGGAATACTACGAATCCGAATACGAATCCGAATACGAATACGATCTATTAATTAGATGGATCAACAGAGTTCTATTGACTTTTCTCGGCTCGGATCGTAGCTTAACATCGAAATCGGTGATTTATAATCCCCATAAAACTTTTAATGGAATTAGTGAGCCAGAGTTAATTGAAAGAGAGCCTTAAATGGTGGCAGCGGCCATTGGGCCTCGTTTTTATGCCTTTTCTTCTGGCCAAGTCAGAACTCGATTTCGGGTTCGGACGGGGTACGGCCTGGACTTCGATTTGGGTCTGGACTTGTCCCCCTCCGATTTGTCATAGTTAAAATCAGAGTACAGTACACCTAGAGCAGAAAAAAGTCCTGAGCACCGAATAGTTCAACTTAGATTTAAATATTTATGCCATTATATTTTAGATAAATTTAAATATATATCACATTTAGAATTTCCATTTGTTTGTATATAGAAACCATATGTATTTCATTTAAATATGTTTCCGTTCTCCCAGTGTTACAGTACTTTTTAATTGTGTAACAAGTGTTGGGTAATACACTACAAAATCCATGCGATTAATGTCAAAGTGATGTCAACTTCATGTCAAAGTGGAATTCTTCTTAAAGCAGGCTGGTATTGTAAGGAATTGAGTTTCAAGTTACGTTTGGTTTTAGTCATAGTAAATTTGAGATTTTTTTCGATTCAAATTGAATAAAAGTTGTGTACCAATTCAAAAATGAAAAGATTTGTAATCCTTGGACTGGCCACGGCGCTGACCGTTCCATTGATTTATGCCTTCAAGCAACGTGACCGTTCTTCTGAACTGGTTCAGGAAGAGCAGGAGCAGGAAGTGGACGAAGGCGAGGAGCAGGATGAGTCCGTAGACGACGGGCTGGAGGTGGACTACGACAGCGAGGATATGGAGTTGGTGCATCCCATACTGGTGGAGCTGGATGTGGAGCTGGGTGTTGATATGGATGTGGAGATGGAGAGGGAGATGGAGTATGAGGTGGTCGACGAAGAGGTCGCCCTGGAACCTTTTTCGCCTGACGTCTGCCTTTGGAAACTATCCGTGGCCTTTTACCTTGGCCTATTCCTGTCCAAGCTGTTTTCGCGTGGCGTCTTCTATAAAATCCTAATGGCCAGGCTCAACCGTTTGCACTAATGCATTTTCCTTCACCAATGCTGCATCCTGCTTCCTGCTACCGGCTTCTGTTCGTTCCCGAGTGAGTTCTGTTCTGTCTTCGCTCTTTGCTTTTTGGCAGCATAACACTCACTCATACCTGTCTCTTGTAGGACAAGTATCCCTAAATTCCTCAAGCTTCCGATACCATCTGGAAAATGAATAAAAATAAGGCTGGTCACGAATAAAACGCATAGTCCTGGTTCCCACTTCCCTGTTTCAGAACCAAATAAAGTGGGAGTGGGGGCAACAGGGGTACCACCAAACAAATCATTTCAGGATCAGTCAATATTGGGAACTTAAGACTACTCTGAATGCAAAATAAAAATGGAATACATATAACCTACTTGAAAAAGTTCATAAACTGAGGCGTAGGGATGGATAGAGGGGATGGGTGGATGGATCATCAGACGGACAGATGGTCAAGACAATGGGGTGAATAGGGAGACAACAGGGAACTGGGGAGCCAGCCGACTGGCAGAGAGACAGAAAACTTTACGTTTTCGGGGTAAAAGCAAAACGTGTTTAGCTTTCTATTTAAACTATGCAAATTTGCATTGATTATTTATTTGTTGGCTATAACACAAATACAAATAAAAACACAAAAAAAAGTGGAAAAAAAAATTAAAAAATAAAACTGAAAAAACTGAATAAAAACCCCTAAAAAAAGATTTGTAGAAAAGAGCCATAAAAAGGAGCGTTTGCTCGATTGGCGGTGCTGCTCTGCTGGTGCTGTTGCTGGTGCTGTTGCTGTTCTAGTGGCTCGGGGAAATATGCATAACCGGTCAAAGACCACAGAGAACCTGATCGCAACTCGATTTAGTTGGATCGCCCGTCTTGTCCGGATTGTCTTGTCGCTTGGCTTGGCTTGGCTTGACTGGGATGGGACTCGGATTTGGATTCGGATTCGATTCTAGACTTAAAGAATGAATGCTTGGCTGTCGCCGAACTATGGCTGGGCGAGTATTTCCTTAAGTTGGCCATAAAATATGATTTAGCCACTTATTATTTATGGCTTGGGCAGCAGAAGCGGCAGCAGCAGTCATCGAAGCCGGTGACCAGATTTCTGATTCTGATTCAGATTCAGAACCCCATTGGACTCAGGGGTGGGCTGGGAACGGCAGGGGGGGAACCACATGCAGCCATAACAGATCGCTTATATGATTATTCCATTCAAATTCAATCATCGCCCTGGACATGCTCCAATAACGACAACCCGCGTTCGCCAAATCCAGAATTGCGTTGTCACCTCCGCCACCTACAAGAAATCAAGATTCTCCGATAGGACAGAACGATCGGGTGGGAACGGGAGGGGACTGGAAGGGGAATGGTGCTCGTGCATGTGTCCCCATGCAAATGAGCCTCGGACGGTGTGGACAGATACAGCGGACAGCGAACGGCGAACCTGTGAACCAGTCTCAGATATAAGGAATGATTTAGTTATAGAAGAATGATAATGGAAATTCAATTAAAGAGATTAAATGTAAAATAATATGGATAATATAACAATGTTATATAGAAACAAAGAACGGAGAGTCCGCGACTAAAATTCCTGATGTCTTGATCGATGTCTTGTGTAGGCAAACTAAGGGATAATTTCAAGGTAAAACCAAGCTATTCAGGGATATATGAGATCAGAGGTACATACTCTGATAAAGAACGAGAAGAACCATTGCGCAGTTTAACGCTCAATCATCGTCAACGCTGATGATTCTTAGTCACGCTGTTCAAATTTAGGGCCTGATTTCAGAGTTTTCTTCATGGCGCAGCTCTCGCAGCTTACATAATTTTAACATAATGGATCCCGCAGTGCCTCCCAAGGGCAGTCGAGTCGCTTCCAGTCGATGCCGTGCCGCAGAAGAAGGAGAAGGGAGTCTGAACTGAATCAAACAGAATAGAACCGAACCGCACAGAGCAGAACAGAGCGGAGTGTTTTGGTTTCTTGGAAATCTCGTTTCTGTTTCCTTATAATTGCTAATTTATTTATTTATTTTGCTCTTTCTTTATTGTTTTGGAAAAAATACACACGAAAACAAGAAGGGAAGGGTCGAACCGAATATTTGAATACTCTCTGTTAGAGACAGAGCAAATACATAGATCTTCTCTCGATATATTAAAATGTATTATGGATTATTCCCTTGGGAGCAATATCAAATATGCTATGGGTATATACGAACTTCATTTGAACTATTGTGAATAAACGGACGGATCTTAGCTACAGAGGCAAGGATCGGGTATAGCAACCAACTGCCTGTCAAAGCCAAAACACTCTTCAATCGCAAGTAGCATCCAAATTTGTATCTGAATCTGAAAATCGGCAAAATTTCAAACGGACTGCGAAACGAGGGAGCTGCGGAGGGGGTTCTGCGTAACAAGTTGTTCGATCTGTTAATTTGCCAAAGAAATACTCGTAAAACAACGCACAAAAATCGATAACAATAAAATTAGGGGACCAAAAAAGGAAAAAAATAAATAAAAAATAAGGCGAAATGAAACACTTTCTTTTCGCTATGCAAATCTCAAAAAAATTGATGATAATTTATCCGGCGTATGCAGCGACACAAAGGCTTTTACGGGGAACTTTTAGCCAACAGCAGCGGCAGTGGCAGCTGTTGGCAGATGATACCGATTGAACACGACTATAATGATGATGAGTCAGACGGTGGGGAGGGGGTGGGGCCACAGCCACTCCCTTGGGCGGACGACAGTGAGAGAACTCGTTTGGGGCTAAGTGAGACATCATGTCTAATCACTCCACTCCACTCCACTCGACTCCAATATTAGTTTTGGGGCGTGTTTGCATGTATGCATAGCAAATCCGATATCAAAGACATGCCACAGCCTGAACACAGATATTTTCCAAGGCAAAAGCCATCATCAACGGACGGACACCGCTGACAAGCTGTTGAAATGGCCAAAACGTTTTCATTAGCCAAGCAGATCAGCGCGTAACCAGAAGAAGAATCTGGCCACGGCACAGAGAGCGACACATAGCCGGAGACAGAGACCTCTGCTTCTGCCACTGCCTCTGCTTCTGCTTCTGCTGGTGGGTTGGTGCTTGAGATGCTCTAAGGCTTTTGGGGGTTTCGTCGCTTTTTGGATGAAAAATGAATGCCGTGCGGCATTCGTTTAAGTTATTAAGCATAAAACTTAAGTTAGAGGCACCATTAGCGATTATCATTAGAGCTGCGTGTCCGGTCCGGTTTTATTCCAATCCCAATCACAATCCCAATCCATTCGATCTTCTGTGTAGTTCTATTTCTGTTCCACTCTCCAACTATTGACTGAAGCTATCAGATATTGATGCCAAGGACTCACACCCTCTGAAGTGCAGCAGCTAGGAACTATGTCTGAAAGTACATAGTAACCGAAAGTACCCAGAAATAATACAGTTGATATTACGAACTATTTATCAATGAAATAGGATTCTCCAATTGCTTACTCATTGTATTGCCAATATTTCAAGTGAAAATAAAATATTTAAATGATTCCAGAACTTGAATGAATTCCCCCCAATTATCGTAGAACATTTGAATTTATTTGACCCTGTATTGCAATGATTTCCACCTCCAGTCTCTAGTCTACAGCCTCCGACCAAGCGGTAGTCTTAGGAATTGGCATACTCCCAGACTCGAGATAGTCGCAGACCTGTCGACGTTGATCCGATTCGATGAGAATCGCCGGATTGTAGAAGAGAACTGAAGTGTTGATAAATTTTGATAAGCCCGAAACGGAACGGCTAATTAAGCGAAGGCTGAACGAGATTTGAGACCATTACCATATGAGAATGGTGTCTCTTGGGGACGCTGATCGTAATCACAGATGCCATCCAATCCAATGATGATGATAGATGAAATATGCTAAGCGCACACAAATCTCTCATCCCCATCTCTACGCTACGATCTCTTGCTCAGAATCTGAATCAGAATCAGCATTGGAACGTTTTGGTTCATTCAACAGAGTTATCCGAAGTTTGGATCCGAATCACAAATGTCTGCAAGCATCGGCCGTATTCTGCGGGAGGGGGGGTACACGGTCCACGGTCCGTGGCTTACTGTTTACGGTCCAGTGTCTAGTGTCCGCTGAAACTGGTACCTGGGCAAAATTGTTAATCGTTAATCGTGAATCGACGCATATTTTATCGCACTCCGTGCAGGTTCCACTCGAGCCGACTCCACTCCCCTCTACACCATCGTAGCCCCCAGCCCCGTTAGTATGTGTCTTATATCGAATCGTATTCCATGGTTTATAAAAAATTAACGTAGATTTAAATTTACGCATATGTATACTCGTATTTGTACAGATTCGGGCAGATAGACGGCGATACTCACGCCAAAAAAAGAGGCGAAAAAAAGGCATCATTAAACGTGTATGCTAATTCGATGATGGCGGTTTTCTAATTTTGTTGTCCGAAACCAGATTTCCATGCGGGGTCCGTCCGAACTGTTCACGGCGATCGAATGGATCTCATGCGTCTCCGAGGCTCACACAAAAACCGCCCAACAACAACAACAACGACGGCCCTAAACAGTTACATCTTTAGAGTCCAATTCATAGATGGATAGATGGATGGATGACTAGCCTCTACCTGCCCACCAGCCCACCTGCCAGCCTAATCCCTTCGCCCCCCCGCTCTGAGAGATGACAAACGCATACATCATTCAACGATTGGCGGAGACAGGCCGACGCGTCCGCATCTGCCAAGCACAACGCATAGCATTGACAGAAACGGAAAACAAGCAGCACAACGGGTAGTTAGAGCGAAAAAGCATTGATAAGCGAAGCAGAAATAACAACAAGCAGTTGAAAAAGAAGTATGTTAGCTAAACGGCAAGCAGTGCTTGCAGCATTTGGTTCATGAAGCAGTTGATTAAGTACATTAATCAATTAAACATCGCTATCAGCATCATGCCACAGCAGAAGCGCGTCGCAGAACAGAATCACATGCAGCATGAAGACGGAGTAGAAAGAATAACAAGAAGCACAAGAACAAAGCAGGGCTAGCAGGCGGCATCAACATCATAAGCATCAAAGCAGCAAAGCAGCAGAAAAGCAGAGCCAAGCAGCGCGCTGTCCGGTTCGTCTTCGCACGCTGCTTCTGCCTCGCCACTGCTTCTTTTTCGTTTTCTCGTTCTCCGGCGATCATACGAGTATAAAAGGAAACGAGACGGTGCCATCGGTTGTATTTATTTGCTAGAATCTGTGCGCACCGGAACAGCTTACCAGCTGAAAGTGGAATTTCTCTCAAAGCCAGATCCGTTCAGTCTCCGTTATCCTCGTTTTGAATTTTTTGTTCTCAACCCGCTCAAAGAAATATGAAGAGTTTTGTAAGTGACCGACCAAAATAAAATAAAGAAACGAAACATAGACACGATTCAATTAAATTAAATAAGATATGCAAAAATAGACATTTTTTTATGGTGCCGCATGTGAAAAAAGGATGCAGTGAAAGTGTTAACCCTAAAGATGTATTGCATTGTCCTTCGGAATGGAAGGATCCATGAAAAATTACATAGTTGAGGGAAGATTGTGGCCTGCTTTCCAGTTGGAATGGAATCTGATAGGTTCCACTGCTTGCAATGAAGCTTACCAGTGGAAAGAAGTTTTACGTTCCATTGCTTTCCATCAAGAGATCGATCCATCAACTTTGATGTGCTGCTGCTCAGGCCCCGCTTTAGATAAGAAGAGACATAAAAACATATAACTACATATTACTGCCTCGTCCCAAAACCAAATCAAATAAATCAAATAAACGTATTAGCTGTCGGTCAAGCAACAAGCAACAAGAAACCTCAAGAAACGCGCGAGACAATGCGACGACTACGACGTCAAGGCAAAAAAATGAAACAAAGCGGCCACAGCGCGACTGATGCGCGACTCCAGCGCTGGCAAAAACGCCAGCAAAACGCTGGCAAAGCGCACGCCACGCCACTCCGCTTTGATTAATTGCCCGCTAATGCTAAATGCAAAAGACTTGGTCTTAAATTATTTTGTCAGTGATTTGTGCCGTGCGATATGGACATGTGTTTAGATATGTATATCTGAGGATAAGTGGATTGGGGTGGGCAGGGGAGGGATGTTCGAACTTGTCCCGATCGATTTTCGTTTGATTTGACTAATTTTTGTTTTCTGCTCTTCATTTTTGCAGTTGTTGTTGGTCTGCTTGGCGGCGGTGGCGGTGGCCGATGTGAAGCATCTGACAGACCGGAATCTGGATCTGTTTAAGTACGATCCCAGCGATATCTATACCCTGCCGGAGGACATTGACGACGACAAGCCGGCGGTGCACTTCAGCGGGGATGTGATGAAGGCCAAGACCGAGAAGCTGCAGAACTACAATTCCGGCAAGAAGTTCAAATTGGAGTGAGTACACACGAATGGCCTCAATGCTCTATCGCTGCAGCTGTACTAAGACCGCGATTCCCTTTCCCCCAATCCCTCCACAGACTGAAGACCCAGAACGGCATTGAGGTGAGCAGCGTGGGAAAACTGAAGGACGACAAGACCTTTGTGGTCAGTGGATCGTACTCCTTCACTGGCGCCGATGGCAAGCGCTACAAGACCCGCTACACAGCCGATGAGTTCGGCTACCATCCCATCACCGAACTAGATCTGGACATTCCCGAGTAAGTTTTCCCCGTCGTTCCCGAGCTCCAAAAGAGATATCTATATCGTTCGATCTTTGTGTGTGTGTGTGCAGGCCCCAGCCCTTGGCCGCAGCTGGCCAGAGGCCCGCCGTCGATGCCAGCAGCCTGTTGGGCAACAAGAACCGCTTCCAGTTCCTCCAGCAGAGCCTCAACCCCGAGCAGGCCGGTCCACTGCGCGGCAGTGGCCAGAGCGGTGACGACTACAGCTACACGCCCCAGAAGGATGGGGCCAACGGCCAGCTCTTCGGCTCCCCCTACGGCGGTGGCCAGCAGACGCAGTCAAGCGACTACTACGGCAATGCTAATGGAGCCTTCGGCAATGGCATTGGAAATGGCAATGGAAATGGATTTGGAAATGGAAATGGATTTGGAAATGGAAACGGATTTGGCAATGGCAATGGATTTGGCAATGTAAATGAGTATGGCAATGGCTATGATTACCAGGCACCCAAAGTGCCCCTGGAGACGCCATCGCGCCAGTACCTGCCCGTGGCATAGGGATCCACACGAATCCACACCCGCCAGTCCATTCTCTTCCCAATCCCTAATCCCCTTATCCCGTTTCCCCGCTCCCGCGCTCCCCAGCTTACAGCTGCAAGTATTTAGGTTTAAGTGCAACTCCAACAGGAACAACAAACACAACCACAACAACAACAACCAGAGTAAAAAGATAGTGAAATTTTGTTTTTGTTTGTATCATTTTTTAGTGTTATATACAATGCACAATATTGTATGATATTATACCTATATATACTGATATAGTATAATGTATATCTACACCACACACACGCACACACACACACACAGCACACAACAACACACACACACACACGCACACGCGCAGACGCGCACACACAAACACCAACACCAACCCCGACAAAAGACAAGAAACGAATCTATGTATATACACTGAGTGATATTAGTAGTAAATAAAATGGCTAAACTAACTCTAGAGTGTGTTCTCTTCGCCTGTAAAGAGGGAGGAATTCCCCACGGGTCCAACAGGGCACTATCACCTGAGTTATCACCCCACGGAATTGAATGATACTTGTAGAGATAGCAAGAGCTCTCAGTATTTTGCGGTAGGAGGAGGCCTAAAAGCCGACGAATACGGGGAGGGATCTTCCACCTCCAATCATGAATTGCCAGGAGAACAACACATGAAGGATGATGGTGTCCACAACGGGTGCTCTGCTGTCGAAAATATATCACTTGTATCCTTAAGGAAAGGTCGGATAACAAGAGTTCTTTCAGAGATTTCCAAAAAAAGGTAGAACTGGTACATATATTGTTTAGAGTGTTCTGTAAATAAGCGATCGTTGTTAATCGTTCGTTGTATGTTAATCTACAATCCCTTCTTTGTAAACAGTAAGCACCAAATGGCCGATACCCATTTTTATGCGACTCCATGGTGAATTAATTATTTGTAATATTATTTTATTTCTTAATGCTGTTACGAAGCCTATAACTCAGTCTAGTTTTCGCATGGAAGCAAGTGTAGAGTGGAGAGGGCAGAGGACAGATTGCAGAGGCTGCAGATCTCATTGCGAGTCAGGCTCTGGGTCCAAAAGATTCCGGATGCGCTCCCTGGCATGCACATAGGCAGCTATCACCTCGTCCAGCGTGTTAGTCCTGTCCGTCTCGCTGTCCTCGCTGCTGTTCAGACCTAGCTCCATCTTCAGCTGCACCAGCAACTCCGCCTGGCCCTGTTGCAGCTTTCGGATGCGGAATACCACAGAGCCAGTGTTCCGCATGGCCTTCGCGGTGTCCAGGCTGAAGCGCGTGTGGAGACTGGATTTGGGCCTGGAACGGCCCCTGAAGTAGGCCACAAAGTCAAAGTTCTGTCGGCCGCCAATGAAGTAGCGGTTGAGAGCGTCCAGCCAGCTGCCCAGCGGACGGGTGCAAGGCAGCCGAAAACCATCGCCGGAAGACGGCGGAAGCGGGTCCAGCAGAGAGCAGGCGTAGTGGGCGTATCCCTCGCAGCGTTCGCGCTCCCATCCGTCGATGCTGATAACCTCGAAGTAGATGTGGAGCAGGCTGAGGGGATCGAAGTGCTCCTCGCAGAGCAGCGTCAGCTGCCAGCAGTGCCCCAGGTGGGCACAACGGGCGTCGCCTGCGCCCAGACAGGTGGCAGTGGCGCCGCGCAACGGGTACGGATTGCTACCAGTGGCCATCGTCTCCACCATGGTGTGGGGTGGCGGCTGGATGTAGTAGCGCACATGGATGTTGGGGTGCTCGAAGTGCTGGGCCTCCTGTATCTCCAGCAGTAGCGAGACGCGGCGCATACGCTTGGGCGGCATCTCAAAGTGACGTAGGCTCCGTAGCTCCGTGGCGAGAGACCGCTGCTCCTGAAAGTAGTCCAACCACTCCTCCGAGGTGGCACTCGGAGCCACAGGAGACTCCTCATCTGACTCCACGCTCTCCTCCTTCTCCTTCCCCCGCTTCGCCTCCGGCTCTACGTTCAGCTTCCTCTGCAGCAGTGCCTTCATCTGCCGGTGCCACTCCTCGTCGTCAAGCTCCTCCATCGGGTTGACGGCCTGGAAGCCGTAGCAGTAGATCTGGCGGCAGTCGTCGACCCTGTCGATCACCACCTCGTAGTCCATGTCGTCGGCACTGCAGGTGAAGTCCGGATAGACGTAGAGCAGTCCCAGCGCTGGCGAGTACCGGAGCGTCACCAGCAGAGTGTCCTCCTGGAGGTCGGCGTATATGTACATCACCTGGAAGCCGTCGGCGTGGAACTGGCGAGCGTCCTCTGGCATGTTCTCCTCGCCGTCCACATCGATCAGCGTGTGAATGAGGCAGGTGCGGGCTGCGAAGTTCGGATCCTCTACGATCGACACCTCGGACATGGCCGGCGAGGAGCTGTTTCCGTCGGGGAACCACGATTGTATGGTCTCCCGCTTGCGAGGCGGCTTTGATATGCGTATATCGCGCTCCACATACGCCAATTCATCCCTTTCCATTTGCCGCCGCTCCTCCTCCTCCAGCAGCCGATGGTGCTGCTGCATCTGGATGACCTCCTTGGCCCAGCGGTGGTAGCGCCGCTCCAGCTGCGTAGCGCAGGCCTTGATATCGGTGCCGTAGGCTTTCAGCTCCGCGCGACTGAAGTGCTTCTGCTGCCAGGTAATCTGCAGGTTGGCCGTACAACCGCTGCACAGCTCCTTGTTGAGGGCGTAGAAGGTCCGGCTGGCGTCGCTGATCTCGTTCCACTTGCTCTGCTTCTGGGGCTGAGTATCGGTTTTCTCCGTATCAGTCTCCACCTCCTCCTCCTCCTCCAGCTCGGGCTCGGGCTCCTCCTTCTCCTCTTCTTCTTGCTCCTCTTCCTCCTCCGCCTCCCCCTCTGACCACCGATCCTGCTCCTGCCACCGATCCTGCCCCTGCTTCAGCCCTGTCTCTGGCTCCTGCGTGGAGCCCATATTTCGCCGGGAACTTTGTTGCAGCCGGGGACTTTGTGGCCGTCGGGGACTGCGTGGGGGCCGGGGACTTTGTGGCAGCCGGGGGCTTTGTGGCCGTCGGGGGCTTTGTGGCCGTCGGGGGCTTTGTGGCCGTCGGGGGCTTTGTGGCCGTCGGGGGCTTTGTGGCCGTCGGGGACTTTGTGGGAACCGTGGACTTTGTGGGAACCGTGGACTCTTTGGGAACCGCGGACTGCGTGGTGACCGTGGCTCCCCGGCCAATGTGCGGTAACTGCGGTTTGAGCTCGAGCCCGAGCTGAAGGAGGCCGGATTGTAGTAATTGTAGTAGGCCTGCCTGCCGTAGCCCTGGCTGAAGATGGGATCGTCACACAACGGCACAAAGATAATGCAGTCGTTCCAGAACTCCGGGCCGAAGCCATCGCTGGAGCTGCCAGACGGGGGCGGCGTGGGGACGGCTGCGGCTCCGGTGTAGTCCAGCTTCGGTACTGGAAGCCACTCGCTCAGTTGCCGCAGCTTGATTTCCAGCTGCAAGTCGGTGATTTTTCCACTGAGGCGGTAGATGCCCGTACGTTTAGTGTCTATGATTTTTTCCTTCATCTCTCTTTTTTGTTTTAAGTCCAATTTGATAATTTTGGTTTTTTTTTTGTTTTTGTATTTAAATTTCGTCGGTCGTTATGACAATACGCCGTTCATGAACGAACTAACCAAAAAAGAACTATTAACTGCAGTACACGAAGTAACGAACGAACTAAGTTCATTTTGGTTCGAAATTGTATTCCCCAATTTTGATATTCCGTTTCGTATTACTAGCTATGTAGGACCTCTCAGCACTGAAATATAAATCTATCCGATAAATTAATTAATTATTTTATTAGACTGGTTATTTTAAGCACTCCCGTTTGTGGGATTGTTGATGGAATGAAGATTGAACAAATTAGTTCAAAATTTCCACATAACTTTATACATTTCGCTACATGGCAATACTACACAGGGACGCAATTGTCTACGTGTTCTCTACATCGGTACAATAACACCGGCTATCGATATTATCTAGGAATGCTGCAAGGAGTGTGATCTGGAGAGGAAACCAAATTAAAGGAACCTTGAAAATGTAAATCAGCAAATTATCCAAGGAAAAATGCCATTAATCAAAGAAAAAATACAAATGATCAATAAGCAATGTTAACCTATAGCCAGGTATCGATAACAAACTCATACTTGGAACGCAAGTTTCAGTTTGTTTTTAAAAACGTTCATGGTAAATGAATTATTGGGGTGGATTTTACCTTTGCATACGTGCTATTTTCGGGGCCATTTAACATATTGTCCATACCTTTTTTTTGCAGTAACAGCGTTTGTTGATAGCAACATTTCAAGACGGGTGTATTTGAAAACGTATTTGAATGAATACTATTAGGAATTTTATCTTTAAGAATTTCTGCATTTAATCCCATGCAATTTGTACCTCTTGAAGGCAAATGGTAAGGAATTTTTCAGCCGAGAGAGCGCAAGAGAGCAATGATAATGTTGCTGTGCAACATTTTTTATCTCCAGCAACATTTTTAGGTCCCCAGCAACAGTTTTAGGTCCCCAGCAACATTTGAGGGCGGGGGATTTGAAAACCACCCAAATCGTGTTCCACTGAACGGCCTTCACAATTCGAAATTCGAGCAGCGCGGTGCTGTGCGTCGTCAAGAAAACTAAAAAATAATCGAACAAGCGAAAAATAGTCGAATCGAAAGAGTGCGCTACTATATCCCTGATATATATATTTACGAAAAAAAAATATATACATTGATATTCGCTCTTGCGTGCTGGTCGTGCTCTCTCTCCCCGCGTTGTTTTGTTTTCAGTTTTCTGAAGCTTTGCGCGCGCGTAACCACCGATCGTCCAAGAGAACACAGTTCCCCAGCGAACCACAGCAATCAATAAATTGTAATAAACAATAAATAATATACGTAAACTGCTGCCGCGACAGTGAAAGTGCACTCTGCGGCACACTCGACTTTTTTTTTTTTTTTTGCCAATTTTGTTTTTGTTCAGTGAATTATTTCGTACGATTGTAAACCAGACGTTTATTTGCAGCTTGCAGCGCGACACCCACGAGACAATCAATCAACTTTGACCAAAATGCAGCAAAAGGTTGAAGAGGTTAGTACCCATAAACCGTTAACCGTAAACCGTAAACCGTACAGTGAAGACAGAACCCTTGCTGGGGCCAGTAGCAATACAGTGGTAGCTGCTTGGCACCCACCCGTACAGTGTAAAGTGCTAAGGGTGAACCATATTGGGGACTCGAGAACCGTGTGAAAAGTGTTAATATATCGCAAAAGCGATAGTTGATTTATCTTTGATCAATAGTTCTCCTCCATGGGGCGACTTCGGTTTCGGCCTGCGTTCCGCGTTTTAATATTTATGATCGGGATGATCCTCCTGCTGTCCTTCTCCTGATCCTCCTTCTCCTCCCCTCTGTGCATTGAACTCGGGAACACGCCGCCCCCGCATGCTGCCGACGTCGACTTTGAGGCTGAGGCTGCGCTGCTGCTGTTCTTGTGCTTCTGCCGTGACGTTCCACTCACTGATTCTCCACTATTTCAACCCACAAAAACAACAACAATACAACAACAGTAGCGTAAAGAAAGGGAAGAGGAAGAGGAGAAACAATAGCAGCAGCACCAAAGAGAGAAAGAGAGAGGGAGACGGAGAGCAAAAGCAACAACGTCCTCATTGTACATCAAATGATTTTGTTTGGTTTTCCATTTACATGTTTTTGTTGTTCCTTCTCATCTTCTTCTTCTTCTGCTGCTGCTTCTTTCTTTCTTTCTTTTTTTTGTTTTTGGTACTTTTATGTTATTTGCTCTCCTTCTCCCACTCTTCAGTCTTCTACCTCTCTCCCTCCCGCCTCCACCCACGCGTGTACCATTGTTGGTTTTGTTTTTGTCTGTTTCTCTGGTTTTTTCTTTTTTGTTGTCCTCGCTATTTGCACAGTTGCCATTTCCAGCGCCGCCGCATAGCCCCCATCCCCGATCCCCCATCCCCGATCCCCACTAAAGCTAGGCGGAGTGTTTTTTGGGAGCCAGCAGCTTGGCCCCATGGTGATCTGATCTTTTTTTTCTACGGAGTGCAATCCGTCCAGTCATGGCCGCAGCAGTGAAATTTTCTTTTCTTTTTTATTGTTTTGTTTGTACCTCCCACCTCTTCTACCTCCCTGCTGCCTTTAAGAAGATCTGGTAGGAGAAGAGTGGAGAAGCAGCGCACGACGGAGGGAACCACCCATCAAGGCAAAAAGTGTGCCACCAAATGTCAAGTTCGATAAACAATCTGTTTCCAAACGATTAGGAAAGACGGAGCAGCCGAAGAAGAAACAATAGAGAGAGAGAGAGACAGAGAGAGATGTAGGATGATCCCTCGAAATTGCAAATTAAACGGTTTATTTCTAGTAGACGAAAAATAGGGTTCTGCTAGAGTTACTTTGAATATGTGGAGGTAATAGACAGCCACTTACAAAAGGGACGAACAATTTAGTGATAGGGGGAAACCTTTTCTTATCAGGTGACAAGTGACAGCAGAAAAACACGACAAGAGACAAACGACAAGAAGACAAACACAGCAGCATATATGTAAATATAACAGCTGTTTTTACAGCTTAATCAACAGATGAGAACAGCAAGAGAAGAGAAACGGAAAACAGAGTACAAGAAAACAATTAAAAAATGAATTTTCGGTTCTGTTTCGAGAGAAGAAACACGGAACCACCAATATCTAGAGGAGCCAAGCGCACATTCAGTCAACATTCAATGCCAGTTGGCAGGCAGTTCCCAGTTGCAAGTAAAAGTCGAAAAACCTGTAGAGAACACACTCGGTGGAGTCAGAGTCAGAGTCTGAGGCAGAGGCAGGGACAGGGGCAGACAGTGTAGAGTGGGGGGCTGTAGAGATGACTGTCCGTGACCCAAATAAATGGAAACGAACGAAAAATGCCTCAAGAATTGCAACGGACAGCGCGGCTCCAAGATGACGACAGACGAGATCGACGATGGACGATGGAGTGGATTGGATTCGAGTGAAGTGAAGTGAGGGGCAGACATGGTCAAGTGATTGAGACCGGCTGATGATTGGCCATGGCAGAAGATTGAGCTTGAGGATCTCCCCGATGCGATTCAGGCCAAGCTGAAGATCACTCTTTGCGATGAGATCTCGTGGGTCAGCCAGCCAAACGAATGGTTAGGTTAGGCCCCAATTCCTTATAAGCCACATATGTATGTGTGTGGGTGTCTGCGTATACGAGAGTAAAGGCCAGGCCTTTGGTCCTGCACAACTTTTTCCCCCAAATTCGTTTCGTATTTAGAAAAAAAAGAGACCCCAACTGAAACCGCAACCGAAACCGAAACCGGTTAGAATTTGACGCATCATTTTGTTGCAGTCGTTTTTTAGTCTATTAAAATTTCGCTTTTTTTTGTGCATTGCGGACACAGTGGATACAGTGGAGACACAGACATGCGGACAGACAACGGACAGACATTTTGTCGGACTTGTAGTAAAATTTTCACGTTTTGCAATTGAAAGTAAAATGGTCAGTGCGGTGGGTAGGGAGGGGGACGGGTAAACCGGTACACAGAAAATGCAAATAAAATAAACAAATAACCGACACCCAAACGTTGATCCTGAAAAGCCTGAAAGCCGCTTTGGTAAATGCCTAATGAATGGCTTTATTTAATGCACTTTTCCGTCAAACAAATGTACATAAATCCCACACCAAAAACAGCATAAAATAATAGCCATAATTATGAAGGAAAGGGGAAAGACAGACGGACGGACAGCTAGGCAGACAGACAGCTACCTGATCTTGTTAGAGCCCCAAAGCCAGGGGATAATTGATTGTAGAAGATCAGAGCTGACCGAGAGCCAAAATGCGTATCGGACGGATCCACAGAGAGGGGGGTTGGTTCTCTCTTCCTCCCCCACCCTTCTCCTGGCTGTAATTATATTTAATTGTATTTAAAAACTAAAAAAAAAATAGCAGAAAAAAAAGGTAGGGATGGAATTGGGTTCGGAGCGACTGAGGGACTGAGACACACACGCAAAGTACACCAAAAAAATGAGAAAAAATAATAATAGGAGAAACACCATTGAAGATACTCTTAAAACAAACAAAAACAAAAAAAAAACTCGAAACTTGTCGTTCGACGATCGCCGTGGGCCTGGAAGAAGGTGGGGGTCAATGTCTGGGGGTCGATGACTCTTGACCTCTGGCAAAGCGCTCGAAAGAAAATAATTAACACAGTTACTGGTTTACTGGTGGAAGCCACCAAAACTCTCCCTCCCCAACCCACCCCACCCCACCAGCAAAACTGAAACCAAAAATAACAAAAAAAAGATGAGATCTTTTGGGCCGTGAAACTGAAACTGGAGCAAAATGAGTGGCTTGGAATGGTATGGAATGGAATGGAAAACCGAGAAAGGTTACATTTGAGATGTAGGAAAAACCCTGTAGGAATAGAGGCTGTTCCTATGAAAAGAAGAAGATGGGTGTGTTTCATAATTAATGGTTTTAAAAGTGTACCAAAATTGTATTTGAGCGATTCAAATCCGAATAATGATTCCCCCCTGTCTGACTGCGTTAAAGCGGGATTCATAATGGGATATTATTTCATTTTGATACAGATTCTAGTCGTCCCATGAATCAAATCCTATATTGACATGAATGCTGAACGGATCGAATGCTTCACATTTACTCCACTTTCGGGCATCGGGCGTCGGGCATCGCAGTGGGCTTCTGGGAACCACTTGGACTGTGTGGCTTTTTCTTGGGGCTTTCTTGGAACTGCATCCTCTGTGCGTTATCTACGAAAACTCTTTCAGACTCTTTTTTAACGGAGTGCAGCGCTATGAGCGTGAACAATGGCAAATAAAACAAATATTATGCATCATAAATTTCACCGTCAAGCGTCAAGAGTCGACCGTCAACGAATCAAACCAAAAAACCGGTCGGTCCAAAAGTCACTCGGTCGATTCTGACAATGAACCCGAAAGGCAAAAACCCAGAGATGAACATCGAGACGGAGACGGAGATGGAGAGGCAGTGGGCAGGGGGCAGAGAGAGACCCAAAAGATTTCGAGGTGTAAAAGCGAAATGCTCACAACACACACAAAAAAAAAGATTACGAAATCGTTTAAGCTCCACAAATCTGAATAATGATAATAATAAGACGAAACATAAAGCATTTCTTTCGATTAGAAATTCAAATTCGAATGAAGTTTCGGGGTTTCCTATGAAAAGTGAATGGGGGGATTGGGGCGAGAGGAGGAACCGTTAGGATTTTTTAATGTATTTCTTTGGCAAGCGATTAATGCAATGTTTTCCTTTGGTTTGTGTTTTTGTTTTCTTTCTTTCTTGTGTTTTTTTTATTTGAAAGTTATCTGAACTATATTTTATGCGGTAATCCCCGATGCATTCGCCCCGTTTCCTAATTAATTGATCGGACGATCGGACGGTGCGCGCGTTTACCGTTGGCTGGCTGATATAATTGCCCGGCCTGATGGCAGCTGGCATGATGGCATTTTATAACTCAACTCGATCGGAGAGTGAGAAATAAAGAAATCAATTTGCCATAACATAACCCAAAAACCATGTCAATCAAAGTGAAAGAAGTCAAATCAAGTCTCAAATTGAGTCGTTGCAGGTGTCGTTGATTATCTCATAGATACATACATACATAGATACATACACACATACACGACTCGGTTGAGATGCTGAGATATGCCGAGATTGGTGTTGGATGTCCAGTCGGTCGTAATTGCTAATAGATATAGATCCGCAATTAGTAAATCATTTGATTAGAGATCAAAGTTGAGGTAAGTGCTGATCCACGATCGCTGATTGTCTTGGGAAATTGATTTTCTTTATGTATGGATCGACTCTGGGATGTTTACTTCCATTCTTTTCCATTCTTACTCCATACTTTTCACATGGATCTCATCATGTCTTTGCTTTGAAAGTTGTTTTCACAAATCAACTTCATCTTTTATCCGATCCCCAGTCCCCCCAATTGTCGATCCCCGATGCTGGATCCCGATTGCATCCATCCCCCCAAGACATCGATGAAGAACGTGCAAGAGCAATAATGAGATTTTACATTTTCTTTTTCTAGAAAGTTTCCCTTCTTCTTCTTCGACTTCTTTGCTTTTTTATCGTTTATTGTTTTTATTGTTGCTTTTCCCTGATTTGTTTTTGTTTTCTCTGGACGTCACATCAAAAGAAGGAACTTTTGGATTCATACGCAGATGTTGCACGTTCATCATGGGAGATGCATGACATGTCATGCCTGAATCTTGAAGAATTTCCAGGTTTCTTTTCAATTAACTTTTTGGCAAAGCATGTGTGAAAGTGGCAAAGGGAAAATGCAAAATGGAAAAAAGATCTCAGTGATCTTCGAGGGAATGGAATGCCATTACTGGCAGATAAAGATGACAGCTTTATGGCAGGGCCCACCAGGGCCAGGGTGCCACCCACCACTCAAAAGGCACTCGTACTCGTACTCGTAGCCGTACTCGTCGAAATGTCGAAACTTTCCCCCATTTGAAGGCGGCACCATTAAGTGGGTGGCGGGATGGAGCCCTGAATGAAAAGTACCTGCATATATGTATGTATGTAGTTCCCTCACTTTCCATAATTTTCCATTGTCTGGCTCCCGCGGCCAATTGATATTGATACCCATACCCGTAGACCCGTGTTAGGTTCAGCGGGTGGTTGTTGGGTGACCTACCGCAACATTTGGAGGCGTCTCCATCGCATTGTTGTAGCGTTTCTATATCAGTGGCACTCGCTGTGCGATTTGCATGGCAACCTTAACCCATTGGCACATATGAGCATACCCCCACACCTCCCCCACCTGGCACAACGCCCACACTTCGCTCCAGTGCACTCTCTCTTTCAATTAGCCATGGCCATGGATCCGAATCCCAAACCCAAACCCAGTCCCGAGCAATGTAAATGGCAGAAATACTCGAGTACTCCGAACGGAGCATACGCGAGTATCAATTAGCCGAAGCAGCAGAAGAAGCCGTCCGTCAGGAGAGGTAGAGATGGAGATAGAGGCTGACTCTAGCCTGCTTTCGATTGCATGTCGGATTCCACAGCTCCTCCAACGGAATGGAGTGGAGTGGAGTGGCGTGGAGTCCGATTGGAACTCCCCCCCTGCGGATGCATTTTGTTCGCTCGACTTGAAAGCATTTTGTGCTACTTTACATTTTCCCCCTGCCTAATACCCTGCCCCTTACACTGCCCCATACCCACCTGTCTTACTCGTACAACAAATAATTCATTGAGGCATTTTCGCATGCGACTTTTTGAGGCATCATTTTCTATTGGGTTTTTGGCCCTGTCGCACTGCAATGAATGAAATTTGAATGAAAGTGACAGCCCCAGACCCAGCCCCAGACCCAGAGACAGTCTCAATGGTGGGGGTCTGGCACTGGCACTGGCACTGGCTGCCTCAAAGTGTCAATGGCAGACGATGGCACCGACCGCACCACCAATGGAAATGTTAATGGAAATGCGGCAAAAGCGTGTCGCAATTTTCATCATAATCAGCGTCATCATCAAAACACCGACTAGACAATAGGTTCGTGGCTGTACTTTCTCCAATTCCAATTGAATTTTTGGGCCCAAAGTGCCACCCGAACTGAACTGTACTGAACTGAACTGAACCCCATCATGCCCCGTATGTGGCAGTGACCGTGAGAGTTGCCTGCAAAGTGCACAGCCGCCACTCCTACCCATGCATCGAGTGTACAATATACATATAGTAAGTCAAGGTTCTATTGGCTTATTGCGGCTTATTCACTGATAACAGAATGATAACGGAATGAGCCGGCATTGTCAGCACACGGAATTCTGGCGATAAGGTTCTTCCCCGCCTACCCCCAACGTCCCCGATAACCTTTATTATAGTCTCGTATAGGTACGGACCATATGCCAAACCATGCATATTGTATGTATATCGGTTGGATATAACTTTTTGGGAATTCATCATTCAAATGGCAAATTCCAAATTACCATAATTCCAGGGCAGGGCTCTCTCTCTCTCTCTCTCTCTCTCTCTTTCTCGATAAAGTCAATTAGCAAAAGAATGTGGCTTTTTATATGAAAGTTGAAAGTGCAATATGCGTACAATATACAATACACTCCCAAATGGTAAATGGTAAATGGCAAACGGCAAATGACGAATGGAAATAGCGGCAACAAACAAATAAAGTATGGGTGTTATTAGTGGAAATCAGGGACTTTATCTAATCGCCGAACACTGCTCCATTAGCAGAGCAAAGCAATGTCTTTCCACACATACAACACACACAAAAGCATTCCCAGACGGCAGATTTATAGGGTATTATTTATAGGAATGATCTTCAATGCCATTCGATTCCACCATTCCATACATGATAATGATGATGTCTTCCATCCTGTTACATCATTTGGTAATATGTACCACCGCTGACATCAGTAATGGCTCGGAAATGTTTTCGGCCTTGTTCTCAGACGATGACTCAATTTCTGTTAACTGAACTTGAATGTTGGCCTGTTTCTATATACTCGTAGGTATATCGATAACGGAATGATATCAGATAGCGCCTATCAGGAGCGTATACTCGATACGTTACTGGGAATGGGAATGGGTATGTGTGTGTGTATGGGTAAAGGTATGGGGCATATAAACACCTACGGAGACACCTGCTAGCGGCGCCAAGCACTTATAGAGCGGACTGCACAGATAATACGAGTGGTGCAGCAGGGCTTGTAAAAGGGTGTAACACTCTCTGACTCCCTGGCCCCCTGATTCCCTGCTGCTTGTACTCGTACTCGTACTCGTACTGGTACTGGTACTGGTAGGGGTGGTGGCGGGTGTGGGTGCAAGTGCTCGTATTGGTTACTGGTGGTGTCATTTGGCTGGTGGTACAGCAACAGGGGGAATGTCGGCACAAAGTCGGAGCAAAGGAAACCAGAAACCAGATAAGATTCGTCGCTGGCTCGAAAGTAATTGAAAATAACAAAAATGCCCCATTGCTAATTATAAAATTGTTGGCACACAGGGTGACTCATTCCGACCATCCGACCACCCGACCATCGATACTTCCGTTGCCTTTCGATATATTTGGTACTTTTTCGAAACATATTTATTACTTTATTCCCAATCGAAATCCCAATCGAAATCCCATTCACAATCTCTTGTGTGGCATAACAGGTGTCGTCGCGGCATATGTATGTGGCATGGCTATTGCCATTCGTGGTATTTTTCAGTGTGTGATGAAGCCATTTTCCAGAGCACTTCCGCTGCCGCCTGCATTTCGCGACTCGCATGACAATGCACTGGGTGTTTAACGGTCCCCGCATTACCACTAAGTAGCTCCATCATCTGTCACACAAACACAGTAGCATAAATAAGCACGCCAGTGACAGTTGGCCCCCATCCGTTAGCCCCCATCCGCCCATTCGCCCATTCAGAGTGGAGCACACATGGAGCACAGAGTCACCATTCGGCTTGGACTCCTCCACCGTCCACCGTCCACTGTCTGTCTCTCTCTCTCTCTGTGAATTTGCATTGGAAATTTCTGCCTTTCGCGTAATTTATCTCTGACATGATTTGGCAATTGTCTCCATCTTAGTCGTCAGTCCTCAGTTCTCGGGTCTTGGACTTAGTTGTAGTTTTAGTCCCTCTCTCTCTCACTATATCTCAAAGTCTCTTAATCTGGAAACAGCCTCCATTTTGTTCCTAAAGCGTGGGAAAGCACTCATCACATTTGCTATGCTTTTTATACTCGAGAGAGTTGTTATACAAAAGTCCGAGCGTACATTCCATCCTAAGTAAATTAGCGTAAGATATATGGCATGGTATGGCTTTTGTTTCTCATTTGCTTTTGTTTCTCGTTTCTTGTGCAAATTGGGTGAAGGCAAAGTTTATGTTTTTTTCTTAATTTCGGGCATAAATTTGTAAGTGTTATACTGTTATACTGGTTAGTTTTATACTGTTACACAACTTTTATATCTGCATTGAAAGTAAATGCATTGAAAATTAGAAAAGTTTCTGAATTTTTTACTGTTATACAATTGTTATAAGAGTGGTATACTGTTATAAATCTGTTATATCTACATTAAAAATAAAATTCCTCTGAAAAATGCATCAATGGTGTACTGGTATACAAGTGTTATACAGTTGAATACTGTCATGAATATGATATATCTGCATTGAAAGTATATTCATTGACAATCCACTGTTATAAGGCTGTTATACTGCTGTTATACACATTGAAAATCAACGCTTTTTTATTGCACATGCAAGGCATTACAATTTTGATTTTCCATTTGTTCTAATCTATCAAAGCTTATCAATTAACCTTTATATGACTGTTATACATGTGGTATTATCTTGTCATTGATACGGGGAATTGAACCTTGTCCGCTTAAAGAATCTTCTATCAAGTCCCACACGACTTATCATTATCAGCTCTTCAGAGTTCTTCAGAAATGCATACCACCTGTTATATGACCGTTTCACCCCACACCGCCCCCCCCTTCGTCCCAGCCAACGACGACTGACTTTCCACTCGACGCGCGACCCATGCCAGGCCAGGCCATGCCATGCGGGTGAAAGGCAGCCCCCAGCCCCTAGCCCCACTACGAATTTCCATAGCACTTGGTCTTAATAAGTATGCACAACCTTTCACAAAAAGAAAAAAAAAACAACAACAACAGGTGCGAGCACGTTAATGTGGGGGGGATATGGAGATCGGAGGTAGTCTGTATGTGTGTTGGGTGGGCAGAAGGGGGAGGTGAAACATAGAAATAACCCAACGACGATAATGATAATGATAATTTTTACGATCCATGCCAACTGACGGACAGCAGCGGACAAAATATGACGCTTATAAAGTGCAGTTAGCATGTCTTAAAGACGTCTAAACAGTTTACCGTTGGTTGACTGACTGTCTGTCTGTCTGTCTGGCAGTAGCTAAGCGGCCACTAAATGTCATAAATGCGGACAATGGACCTCATGGACATGGACTGTGACGGTGACTGTGACGGTGACTACAGACTGCAGAGCAGAAGATCTCTGGATCCATTTATGATGATGGACAGCGGAGCATTTCATTCACAACAAAAAAGAAAACGTTAAGAAATGCAAATGAAGAAAATATCGCTTTCTGGCTGTCTGGCTGTCTGACCATTCATTCAAGATCAGCCTAGCGGTGCAGGGAGAGTGGGTGGGTGGGAACGGGTGTGGGAGTGGGAGTGAATGGCTAACAGTTATGCAGCTCTTGCGGGAAATTACCAAAACCGTTGGCCAGACGAGGCCAGGGATCGTAGGCCACGGGCTATTGTCACGTTCCAGGCATTCCACCACCCAAAAGCCGAGAGCATTAACTTAATGATTGGGGAGCTCTGGGGAGTGTCGGGTCGACCGGTGAAATGGTTTCACTTTTAATCAATCACAAGTCAAAGCCAAAGTCAAAGCCACAGCCACAGCTAATGCCAGGCCATGTCACGAGGATCTAGACAAGCCAAGCGCTAGTTACTCGATTGATCTATGGACCAGAGAGACCAAAGAGTCAGCACCGATGCCCCCGATGCCCCCGATGCCACCGATGAAGAGCAAAGAACGAGACGAAAAAAAAGTCGAACAAAGCAACTCAATTTACTGGGGCCCGTGTACCGCCAGGGTGTATCTTTAGAAACAAGATCTGAATCGAGTGTGCTTGTCCCCGTACCCGTACCCGTAACCCCCGATGCCTTACCATTTCGCAAATATTTGCCATTGTTTCGTTCTTGGTTCGTTCGTTTGTTGTACATATTTCAATCAGCCAGCAACAGAAAACGGAAAAACAGAAAATATGAAACAGAGTTTCAATTACAATAGCAAACAAGAGGCAAACGCTGACGAGGGGGCAGAGGGGGCCCCCAAAAAACATGGCAATTATCAGCAGAGAGATACATAGATACTCGTACTTGTACTCGAACCGAAGAAGAAGTATCTGTACCCGTACCCGTACTAGTGTGTGTGTCTGTCTGTATCTTTTACGTGCTTCGTGTAGCGTGGCTTTGGTGCGCCTCAAGTTCAAAACCCAGCGCACTGCTGCGCACGCAACTCGAGCTGCAGATGCAGCCACAGCTACATAGTACATGTGTATCCATCAGATGCAGTATGCACTCGCAGGTTGTTCTTTTCTTCTTTGGCGCCGCACACAGTGCATGTCAATGCCCCAGCTGTCACTCAAAGTTGCCTCAGAGCATGGGCTGCTCGCAGATGACATAATATGTCTGGCCAACCAACCAACCCAGCCCAACCGACTTTGACTTCTGCAACGACACTTTGCCACTGCCACTGCGACTCTTCGGCCATTTCGAGTCCATGTATAATGCGGTGCACGTTTTGTGGTCGCATGGTCACATGGCCACCGGCAATCGGCATGCAGCGCGCTGCTCTCCTACACTCTCCTCTGTATGGCATTACTTCTGTGACATAATTTGTCTCTCGGCTCGCTCCGGTTTGCTTTTTGTCATTGTTTTTGTTTTCTGTTTTTTATCCATCTCGAAGTACCGAGTAGTGCGAATCGCATAGCGACTGGGCCTGCGACTGGGATTGGAACTGGGACTGGGAGGAGATTCGACTGGGTGATTGGGACAGTGGTGCACCACTTGAGTGACCAACAAGAGTACGAGTACCAGTACGAGATAGGAGTACGAGTACGAGTATGAGTGGGATTATGTCGCTTGAATGGCTTGAAATTGCACCTGTTATACAACTCTTTTGCTGTTTTACAACTGTTATGCATTATAAGGGTTGGGATGGGACCCCCTCCTTTCGATTGAAGGCAGATCAGGGAGGATCCCTCAGGGACGATCCATTCCATGCCACTGCGATGACATACCATGCTCGTAACATGTTTGGCTTGGGCAGAGGGGTTCACCTCCGTGAATCATGCGTGCCAAATGGCCGACTACAACGACCAACGACCACTATCTTTTGCACTGAGTGGTGGACTCCCCCTTCAACGGGCACTTAGTTTAATCACTGACTAACAAAACTAAATGACTGCGAACTGACTCCTCCCCCCGCCCACCCCGTCCACCAACCGAAAGCCAAAGCCAAAGCCAAATTAATGGCCAAACAATCGGCAATCAAGTTGTGGAAAGTAACGAGCCGAAATTGAAAAAACAAACTGTAGTTCGAGCCCCTGATTTGGTCAGGTCACGCATCGTAGCCTTCCCTCTCTGCCCGTCCCGCCCCCAAAGAGCTGCAGGCACAGCCAAAGACAGACAAACTCAGAGGAAAATTCTCGCACTCTCCCAAGTGATCCAATCGATGTGTGTGTTGTGTGCTGTGTGCTTATCAGCTTTTAGCCCATATTCCTTTGCCCAGTGGCTTATCGCAAATTCATTTTCGGTAAATACCCTGCTCTACCTTCCACCTACCACCTCCCACCACCCACCTCTCACTCCCGCCGATAGATAAGGTTCGAATTCAAAGGAAAACTCACGCGAGCGAGCGAATAAATTGCGCAGAATTTTATTTGGCCTAAATTCGCTCTCTCTACTCCCACTTCTCCTTCTCCTCCCCCTCCCATTTCCACTTCCACCATCTCTTTCATCATGTCTTTGTCTATCGTCTTCGACCAATATTCGTGGATTTTTTCGCTAATGGAGCGCGCCCTGAGCGACCTGAACACAACGTGACTTTGGCCATAATTCTTTTGGCCAAGATTTGCCATGGCTTGGCATCTAATGACAGACATCGCTGTCCGTTAACGGTCCGGTCCATTCCTAATGGCAAATGGTAAATGGCAAATGGCAAGAGTATTGGTAATGCTAATGCTAATGATATGGCGTCATAATTGACACATGCTTCAAGTGCATCCGCCTTAGATTTCTCCCAACGATTTTCATCTCTTGTCTGCTCTCTGGTTGTTTTTTCTGCTTTTTTTTCTGGGTTTTCTGGTGGTCTGTGCAGATCACGATTTCGTATGGCCAAGAGTACAAAAAATTAGAACAAAAACTGGGTCTATCAGATCGTGGCTAAAGCCATGATCAAGCATTGCTGCTGGCTCTGGGCTCTGGGCTCTGGGGAACGGTAACGCTCAACGGCATTCAAGTTGAGAGAAAAAAGATAATGGCATTGGGGAAATACTTGTAATCGTACTCTAATATGTACTTGTGCTTGTGCTTGTACTCGTTCTTGTACATATTTAATTCCATTTTCAAGTTGGGAAAAAAGTTCCAAAGGCTAGTTCTATTGATGAATGTTGGCAATGATCAAAGTTGTTATTCTTTTGATTACTTTATTTGGGTTGATTACAGATCTCAGTCGAGTACGATGATCTTTTCCATCCATTAAGGCTGATAGGAATGTTCAATATACGGACAATAGTTTTTATTTCCCTCAGATTAAGTTTACTTAGTTTTTGAAAGAAGTTTCTGATGCTCTATACGAGTGGGAACCCTTATTGGGTAGCCTTGTCTTTTCCACTATCTGTAGAGCAGTATAACAGTTGCTGTATAACAGTACCAGTCACAGACTAACACATGATATCGGTCTCTATTCGATTGACAAAGAAGACACAAGGACACAAGACACAGGCCCCTACACGAATCACTTAACGTCGTTGCATTAAGGGCGGGAGGCATGCCCCCAAAACGTATAACAGTGTGGCAGAACAAAATGCCAGTCATGGCGAAGAGGCTTAACCTGCCTCTTTTTGCTGCAGGACATGACACGATCATCTTTGGTTGGTTATATTTCCGTTCCCTTGACGGATGACCCAAAAGCCAATGCATATTTTTTGGCAACGCCCCGCCCCCACCTTTGCATACTCCCATTTATTCGTTTTTTGTGTGCAGTTTTTGTTGCTGTTGTTGCACGCTTCAGCTGCAGCCGCCAATGCAACGGCAACTGCGACGGCGACGGCGGCGGTCACTGAGGAAAACGCTAAACGAATTGGCCCAAATACGTGTGTTATACTACACGATCATCATCATCATCATCATCATAATCAACTTCAGATCTTGCGGGGAGGATGGGTGGGAGGTGAAGATGATCGTTATGCTAATGCTGATCACTCGCCTGGAAACGACAGCAGCGGCAGCGGCAGTGGCAGCGGCAGAAACCCAAGCGGAGCAGAGCACCAGCTTTGTATTTGGATCAGTTGCTAGAGGGAGATAGCTATAGAGAGAGAGAGAGGGAAAGAATCGGAGAGTGGCAGAGAGCGATCCGAGGGGGGTAGGGAGACAGGGAGCCCAAGTCACGGTCACGTTTCTTGTCACGTTCTCCCATTGTTGTTGCTGCTGTTCATTTCTTTCTTCTTTCGTTTCGTTCATTTCTTTTCATTCTGCTTCGCATTTCATACCCATCCATTCTGCTCAAGTATGAGACGGGTGTATCGGTGTTTCGGATAAATTTGTGTCTTCTCATTTCTCTGAATGGCTGCAGATCTCTTGGGGGCGATCTTGGTGAGAGAAATATATGAACCAAGATAAAATTTTTGGTCAATTTTGTAATTAAATTAAAAAAATTACTCATACGTACGTATACTCTATGTTATATACGAGTGTATGTGTATGTGAGAGGGATGAAGTACGGGGTATCGTTCAGCCCCGAGGCAATCCTCAGCACACGGATCGTTCTCATTTGTTTGTTATTTTCTTTGGATGTTGTTTTGTTGCTCGTTTCTTTTTGCTTCGTTTTGCCAATTTGCCTTCGGTGTACGAGTACTTTTGTTGCTGCTGCTGCTGATCTTGTCAAGCCAAACAACAGGCAACAACAGCCAACAGCCAACAGGCAACAATTTGTGGCCAGGGGTCCGTGCTCTCTGTGGTAGTAGTAGAAGTAGTATCTTTTTCTTGTCTCTCTCTCTTGTATTGTTCCCTGTTCTGTTGGCTGCCCCCCCCCAGCGAATGTTCACGCGACCCTTTGTAGGTTTGACCCCGGCGAATGTGGCATGTGGCATGCAAATGGTTGCAGACACAGGCTTTGACTTCCACTTCCACTTTGACTTTGACTTCCATTTGCATTTGCTTTTGCATTACCAGTTGCGGTACATTTCGACCGGTAAACGGGGAAACGGGGGAAAGCGGGGAAAACGGGCAAACAGGCAGCGGAGCGAGCGGCGCGATCGCGCGCCAAAAGTGACAGACGGGCGAGGAGCAGCTGTCAACTTGACTTTAGGCAGCCAGCTGCCACCGATGGTGGCTGCCACCGATGCTGTTGTTGCTGCTGTTGCTGTTGCGGCTAATGTTGCCGCTGTCATTGCACTTGGA
This sequence comes from Drosophila azteca, assembly GCA_005876895.1. Lineage (NCBI taxonomy): Eukaryota > Metazoa > Arthropoda > Insecta > Diptera > Drosophilidae > Drosophila > Drosophila azteca. The sequence continues at coordinate 2,732,695 of VCKU01000014.1, read as the reverse complement.
CGGCAGCAACAAGTAGCGGCTGTGGCTTTGGCCAACACAAAACGGAAGTTTTGTACAAGTTTTTCGTTGCTTATTATTTTTGGTTTTTTCATCTTCTTTTGTTTTTTTGGTGTGTGTTTTGTATACCCTTGCCTCGCCGATGGGGCAATATCATTTCACCAAAAAGTTATAGTATAATGAAAATCGAAGCAATCGAAGTCGTGCATACATTTAGAAGAGTTTTATTTTCAGGGGATTAGATCTAATAGATCGCCGTTTGTTTGATAATCTGAATATACTTATACTGAAACATTGGATAGATCTTTTAGTTTCGAAAGACTTTAACTCCATTCGACTAATGCGTTCAGAAGAATTGACCTTTACTCGTACCCTCTTCTAAGCTCGGCTTTGAGGTGTCTCCAAGAGTATTCAATGCTTCGGTTCGATTTGGTTCGGTTGGGGGGGGCCTAAAGTCAAACTTCCTTTCTGGTTTTCTCTGCTTTTATTTTATCTGTTTGCGGCAAGTGAAAACGACGTCGTTAAACGCACATTTCGATTCGATTCGTTGTTTTGCTGTTGCTGCTTCTGCCTCTGTGTTGGCCCCGGCCTGCCCCCAAAACAATTGAGTGAAAATCTGCATCGAATCGATGGGCCACGGTGGATCGGGGCGGTGACTGTGACAGTGACAGTTGCAGTGACAGTGCCTGTGCCAGCGACTCGAATAGTGACTGCAGCGGCGGCAGCAGTGACTTTCGGCAGAGAGACAACAAAACGGAACAAAAGAGTCCACAATTGCTCATGGCTGGGCACTTGTCGCGGCACTTTCTAATGCGACGGCAACGGCAACCGGCAACGGCAACCGACAACGATGGCAACGCGGAAGCGACAGCGGCAACAAATGGGCGACAGACAACAACGCACCCACATGGAAGAAGTCAGAGACCTGGGAGACCTTCTTAAGCGCCCTCAGAACTGCAATAACCCCAACGCAGTGACCCGAAAATGCAGAAAGCACTCCCCTGAAGCAACCCCCAGACCAGCCCAGCCCCATTTTGCAGTAGAAACCCCAACGTACATACATATGTATATAAGTGCTTGAATTACGAGTCCGACTGGAGGGGAAGTATTTAGCCATCAAATGGATGCTGATTGCTGTGTGAAAGATGGCTCTTTGGGCTGAAGATGGGGTTAGAGGCGGCCACGATGTACGAGTGGATGTATAAATTGAAAAGAGGGAGAAAGGGAGAGCGGGCAAGAGGGAGAGATGCACTTTGTGCAGCTTCAATTGCATTGGAATTGCCTTTGCCCAGAAAAGAAAGGATCCCCACTCAACATTCCACTCCACCCCTCCCCTAGGGTCGGTCAATTAAAGTGCCATTCAACAGAGAAACATATGTATCTGAAAGTACGCATATAATCTATATATAGATTGAGTACTTACAGTACGCGTATGTACCGACATTTCTGCTAATCAAAGCTATCAAATGATTATGACATAATCGATTTCAGTTGAACAGTAAATTCAAGAGAATCTTGACATTTGTAGATCTCTTGATTTAAAGCTAGAAAAACTACGATCCATAACGATCGAATTCCTGGATTGAGTTCTGTTGACAGACAGAACCACAGATAGTTGGTTAGATTACAAATTCTATTACGAGTTCGAGTGTAGATATGGATACCCTGTAATTTCATTGAGGAAAACTTTCGAATGTTGCAAACTCACTCGAAGAAAGCCGCATTCCATTCGAGAGCCATCTGTTCTCAAAAGATTTATTCATTGTTTGCAGAAAGTGCATCATTTCCAGATACAGATACAGATATGTACATATGTATGCCATCCCGCATGCCGCATGCCACATGCCACGAGTATTTGCTAACAAAACATATACATTTGTGTGTATGTATGTGTACGTCTATTTGTATTGTGTGACAACAACAAACATCGTATTAATTTGACGGCAAATGCGAAAATTTATGCAACAATGGGAAGCACATAAAAGCCCAAAACAACAATTAACAAAAGACGGCAACAAAAAACCATACAAAATGGAAAAACAAGCCTGAAAGTGAGACTTTCAAACACTTTTACTCTCGATTGTTGGGTTTAGTATTTTGAAACTGAACGAACTAACAAACTAACGAACGAACGAACCAACCAAGCGGGGAACCTCCCACTTAACCCATGCTAGCCATCCATTCATACATATATCCCATCAAACCATCTAACCATCCATCGACCAATACATGTGCAGTTGTCGATGTCGATGTCACGCACAATAGTTGGTTGGTGGCTTGGGTTACGCTCTGATCCACCCTATGGTCGATGGATCCCACTCCATGGCACTCCACGCGTGTGGTCTGTGGATTGTGTAAGCATATCAGAGATTAGTTTCCTCCGATTTCCCTCAAAGAGTTGCAGCAGCAGCCCTCAGACACGATTCCGATGGTGCGGTAGGGGGTGCGGGTGCGGATGTGACATCTTTTGCTTGAACCAAAGCGATCCGATTCGATCGGATGCGATCTGAACTGAACTGAACTGAATTGAACCGAAAGTGAATGGCGACAGAGAAACACCCGGCCGCCTCATCCCCCGCCCCGATCGGTACTCGATCGGTACTCGTTTGCGGCATATTCGATTACACATCGCAACGAATCGAATCGAATCGATCTCTCCCTCGCTAGCGTAACGGTTAATCCGTTCCGATGCCATCCGATCCGATCACATCGAGTGGTAATCGGACGAACACTTCCTCCTGGTCGGCCGGAGGTCGTCGCACATCTCGGGTTTCAACCATCCATGACGAACCGTTGACTAAAGCTTTTTTTTCATTTTTCTTTTTTCTCTTTCGCAGAAAATCGATCCCCTGACACGCATTCAGGAGGAGATCAAGGAAGTGGTGAGACGCGAGCAGGAGTACCGCCAGCTGGTCACGCTCTCCTCCACCGGCGGTGGCCCTGCCAGTCCACCACCCATCCAGGTGGACGAATTCGAGACATACACGATCAACGGAAACGGCAATGGCAACGCCTTCGATCAGGACCTGGAGCCACAGGGGCAGGAGCAGCTGCTGGATCTGGCCGAGGATGAGGAGGAGCACGACCAGGGGGTTCTCGTCACGGCCCAGCCGGCATTGGCGGCTGTACAGACCACGGCCCTACTGCTGCCCATTGACGAGCACTCGAACACACCCTCGCTGGCCTCCAGCGTCAACAGCGCCAAGGAGGAGAGCCTCGATGGTCAGCACTCGGACGACTCCGGCATCTCGGCTTCCTCCCAGAGCAACAACAACAACAACAACAATCAGGTGAAGCAGCTGCAGCCGCTGAAGCTGACCGTGGTGACCCGCCAGGAGCAGCGCTACATCGGCCCCAACTGCTACAACCTGACCCCGGAGCCGCCCCAGCAGAAGCTGATGACCCGCACCATCTCTACGCCTCAGTTGAACGGAGTCCAGCAGAAGCGGCAGTTCGCCTTCAACGGCTCCACCAAGGGGGTGATGCAGCGCTTCATTGCCTCCCACGGCAAGGTGGGACCCAGCAGCCCCCTGAGCAGCCCCTCGTCCCCACTGACCTTGGCCAATGGCAGCAGTGGCAACGTGAACGGAAACGTGAGCGGCAGCACTCAGACGACCCTCAAGCTGAACGCCCGCAACGCTCTGGCCTTCCTGGAGACAGGCGGCAACAACTCGCCGACGGTCACCCTTTCGCCGGCGGCCATTGAGCGGGACTCGGAGGGACGTCCCCTGCGCCGTGGCTATGTGCCCGTGGAGCAGAAGATCCAGCGCGAGCTGCAGGACCTCAAGTCGCGGGAATCTGAGCTGAAGCGCCTGCGCAAGCTGACCAGGCAGAACACTCTCAGGGCCTCGCAGGACAAGCTGTGAGTAACCACTGACCCCTGTTAAGGGATTGATCGCTAATCCTCTCCACTCCAATCCGCTTCCACAGAATATTGAGCACAGATGATGAGGCCGATGGTGAGGCGGATGACGATGAGGATTCCGAGGAGGAGCACTGCTATGGCCCGGGAAAACTTCGCAATGCCCAGTCCACGCAGGAGCTCGACAGAAACGGGTGCGTAGTGTGCCGTCCATCGATCATGTTATCGAAATGAGTCTAATGGTGTCTCTCTTTTACAGAAATGAGCAGGAGATTGTCCACAACTCACAAAGATTGACCTGCGGCTATGCTTACATCATGTCCAATGGAAATGGCAATGGAAATGGAAATGCCAGCTGTACTGGGGGCATGCGTCCGGCCATGTCTCTGGCCCAGCTCTGTGATCTGACGCCGGAGGAGGCCCCCTCGTCGCACCGCCTCATCGCCCAGTGGGAGAGCCTGATCAAAAAGAATGCCGAGGGTGGAGCGGCAATCGAGGCGGTCATCTAAGGGCGGCCAACCACACCACATACCACACCACACACACACCAACGATCTGGTGCAGAGCAGACCAAATTATTATTGTAGTGTCCACATAGCCACAACTAGCACTTCTACCCCCTTCCGGCGATCGTCGGCTAATGCCCCGAGACGCATGTCAATGTCCTGCCGCTTGCTAAGCATCCCCCCGCGATCCCCCATTATCAACGAATTAATCTTAACGGCAACCGATTGAAATTGCAGCTGACACTTCTCACCTGAAGCCTGAAAGCCCAAAAGCCTAAAAGCCTCCTGTACTTAATGCGATTAATGTGTTATTTATACAGTGTACGTAAAATGTGAACTGTTCGAGAACCCTATTGTATATAATTCTTCATGTTTCCAGTGCGAGTGCGGTGGCAACCGACTTGCTTATAATTTATTACAAACAAACCTTATATATGTATATGCAATGCCTTATATGAAATGGTGTATATATATACCAAGCATTAATACGAGTATACACACATATACTATGCGAAACCAATAAGCGAAAACGATTCAATAAAATATAAAAAATATACACAAATCCCTTTGACTGGGGAGAGCCATTGAACTATATGTATGTATATGTATATATGTATGTAAAAATTTGCAAGGCTATCTTCAATCTAACCCTAAAGCCCAAATATTCGTTCCGGGTATAACATCTGGGATACATATAGTAGGCTGTGGAATCGAACAAAAGCATAGAAAACATCAGGGTAGAGAAAACATTTTGGGAAGTATTCATTCTGTCCCCAGCTGTCGACTGGGGAGCATCCAAATTTTTTTGTGTTTTTTCGGAAAAAAAAAGTACAAATTTTATCGCTCTAACAAAATAATAACCAAAAATTAAACAAAAATTAAAATTTCCCCCTTGACACATTTTACAACGGACTCAACATAAGAAACCAAAAAAAATTCGGGCTGCTCTCACACACCAACATAGACCGATATTGAGGTGAGTGGGATGCAATTGAATCGGTAATTTGTGGTAAGGTCTCTTATCATTGCCAAGGAATGCATCAAATGCAGGGCGAACATGTTCTACAGGTACCTTGCGAAGTACTTACCCTCGGGATGGGCCTTAAAGAGCTTCAGCAGGGCACCGTCCACCTCCTTCTGGTCCTTCTTGCGGTGATCTTCATTTCCTTCTTGGGCCTAAGACGCTTCTCCACCTCGGACTTAAGACGACGCAGCAAAAAGGGCTCAAGCACGGCATGCAGTCGCGTGATGAGGGCATCATCTCCCAGGCATGTATTTGTGTTGAATCACTCGTCAAAGTCCTCCGCCGAGTTGAATACATCGGGCAAGAGAAAGTTCAACAGAGCCCAGAGCTCGTGGAGATTGTTCTGCAATGGAGTACCGGTGATGAGCAACCGATTAGCTGTTTGAACTCTCGGAGTATCACCGAAAGCTCGGATTTATCGTTCTTGATGCGATGCGCCTGGTCAATGACCAGATAACGTCAATTGAACTTCTTGAATACCGACTTTTCACGTATGCACATCTCGTAGGATGATATATCTAGCTATTGGTTAATAAAATTTAAAAGCGGCTAAAAATTTTCGATTGTGTTCCTCTCTTCCTCTGGAAATCACATTTCTTTTGGGGGCCCAAGCAAATTTCAATAAAATGTATTTCAAGTGTCAATTTCCTTGTCAAACTCTGCGAAAGGTGATAGCAATTGCAATTCTATATTCCTATTCCTTTTATTCCAAATCAATATATACATACATGTATATATTTATGCGGTTTATTCGGTAGAATATCACCGATCGTTTGGAACTAGATTGGCCTTAGAGAAGATCCATACTTTATCCTTATAAAGCATTTTTTAACTTAATTTCCATTATTATTATTAAAACATAGCATACTTTTGGGCTGACACAAAATCAAGCTTTGTGGCTTTGTGTAAAAATCACGTAGGCGGATGCGTGTCTTTTACTCCTATCTACCAGACCAGATAATTAGAATAATTTTGGGCTCAATCCTAAAGAAAGATCTTTTTTTTTGGAATTTTTTTTATTTATTTTTATTAAATACATTTCGTTTGTTTCAGTTGTTGCGGTTTTTCATGTTGTTTTTGTTGTTGTTAAATTTGTTGCTGTTCATCGTGTTTAATTACGTATTCGCTCTGTACTAATTGAATTAATCAGATATCAGATACTATTTGGGTGCCATAGAGAGAGAGAGAGTTAGTTAGAGTACAAGGTTAAGTACATTTATACACAACGGAAACGGAAACGAAAACGAATGTTTGATCAACACCCATCGGAGAACAACGGATGTGTGCTGTGGGGTGCGGTGCTGCCTTTCGGGAACCAGTGGATCCGATTCCAGCGTGGCAGGTATCCGTATCCCCCTGAGGTTCTACTTTGGTTGGTATTGGTGTTGGTTCGTTCTTTACTGCTACGGAAGCCTCAAATACATTGCTATGGGTATGCTATGGTATGGTATGGTATGGTATGGTATGGTATGGGTGTGGTATTGTATTGTTGTGGGGTGCTGTTGCCTGTTCTCGATGCAACAGATGGATCTGTTTACTCTGCTACTCGTACTATGTGAAGTTGAAATCTTATGCTTAAAAGTTGTATTGCAAATAAAATCGTACTGATTCGCATGCGTACGCATGACTCGTACTCTCAAGTGTTTTGTGTGTATATATGTATATGCATGTATGTATTTCTTGTATATTTACAAAAGCCGTTTACAAATTGACGCAGCTATCATTACCGACACGTACTATACACACGTTGGCCAGGTGCAAAGGAGTGCGGAAAATGGGAAAACTATCGCTTCGCCTTTCCTCGCCTTGCCACGGCTCGCAAGCAGGAAAGTGTGGTACAAACTCTGAAGGACTCGTACTGGCATGGGAAAACTTAGGGCTAATCATAAATTAGTGACAAATTAGTCAAGGGATTAGTTAAAGATAAACGTATATTGCACTGCATCGGATTGCGTGGGATTAGAAATTAGGCAACAAACAATCAACATATTGAAAATAAGATACATCATAGGACTAGCGTAATTAATACTTTGGCACACATATAGAAAACATAGCTCTGGATAAGTGACTGGAAATCAGTTGTTGCACACATACTCGTACTATACAATAATATAATAATAATAATAATATACTCGTAATGCTCGGCGGTACAAAGGTGGTACAGAACATAAACTGCCAGAAACAATAATTAGTTAGATCCTGACACTGACCCTGACCCTGACCCTGGCCCTGATACTGACACTGGGGACAGACCCTGACACTGCCACTGCCACTAGCACTGACACTTTGCTTCTGTTGGAACTGGAACCAAAAAACCATTGACTGCTCTTTAATATCGTGTATATATATAGAAATATAAATAGTAAGTATATATATGTATATATATATATCATTTGTTAGCTTTCATAATACATATATATATGTATATATATAGTTTTGTCCTCCGTTCGCACTAGCACGCCTCGCTCCCCTTCTCAATTAGAAACTAACACTTAAAACCGACTTTTCATATGCGTTGCTATATCCTTGCCCCGTCCATCCATCATCCATTATCCATCTCTCTCTACATTCATTCATTCATCGATTCAATCCATCAATCGAAAGCGCTTTGAGCGTCATACTTCTGCGTACGAGAGAGTCCTCCTCTACTCTACTCTACCTCTGACCTACAGCTAAGACAAAAAAAAAAATGACTCAATGGTTCCTCCTTGACTCCTCGTTGCTAAAGTTACTCATAGATATACAATACATATTTAAGATTCGTTATCGTCTGTGTTCTCCTCGTCGTAAAATAAAATTAATCAACAAATGTTTATAGTTGCTTGCTGAAACTGGAAACTGTTTTCATTCTTAGTTCTTAGTAATCGTGCCCTTAGCGATGACCCATGCCCCATGACCCATGCGGTAATTGTCACCGAAATACAACCCAGAGGAGGGGTTTCTGATCCTCAAGTGGCGGCATGGGTGTGGTGTGTAAAAAGTGTGTGTGTTGCTTGGTGTGTGGAGTGTGTGTGCTACAGAAAGTTTCTTAAGTTGCTTAAGTATCGATCGATAAGTAGTACGATCTGTCTGTGTACGATCTACCATAAACCTCTAGCTAAACGTGAATTGCTCTCTTTTGGCTACTCCCTTTCTGGCAGGAGTGATCCTATGCTATCCTACTACTGCTGCTGCCTGCTGCTGCCTGCCGCTGCCGCTGCTGCTCTCTGTGTAAACACATCTAAAAAAATGTTGTTCTCGTTCATCTCTGCATCGCATCGTGTGTGTTACATGTGTACTGTACTACATCTAGCAACTGTTGTCAAGTGCTCTTTTATATATCAATATCAATACATATATGTACGTTTATATACTATATAAGGTTGTATATGTCTATCATCATCATGTCATGCTTGTATATATGCCTTCTATATAAATATCGTTTTGTTTTTTCTTTTGTTTTGTTTTGTTTTGTCATTTGCTGGTATTGTCTGAATGTGCTACGTACTTTAAACGCTAAACTACAATAGTTCGTGTGTGTCAGAGGGGTAGTGTGTGTGGGTGTGTGGGAGGGGGTGGTGTTTCTTGCTGTTTCGTAGATCGTTGACTGATGTACAAAAACGTGATGCAAAAACAGACACAAAAAAAAACATGGGAAGAAAAAGAATTGCAAGTTCCGTTTAAAACTATCGCATATTGCATATACATATGTACATATGTATGCATATAACTAGTGCATACGTATGTATATTCCTATATATCCTCTATGTGCTATCAATATGTAATTCTGTTTGGTTTCCTCCCGATCGCGATGAGCGCTGCTCCACTGCTCCTCTGCTCCACTCTACTAGGACGGACCACCTCCCTCCTAGAGCAGCTGCGCAATGACCGGCTCGATCAGACACATGTGCTCGGCACCGCGCACTGGCAGCCGGTTGAGGCAGAAGTGACGGATCATGTCCGGCACTGTATCGAAGGGACGACTGAATTGCCCCAGGATGTACTGTCCCGTTTCGTTGCGCTGAATCCGCATATGCATGAAGCCCTTGGCTCCCCTGGTGGCAGAAACGGATATAGGGAACGATTAGCAACTGGACTGGTCAGTAGATCACAGACCACACACTCACTTGAGAGAGAGGGAGTAATCCTGCTTGGTGGACTCGCAGTTTCGCACCAGAAAGGAGCCCTCCGACAGCGGACGGAGCGTTGTCTCCGCCTCGATGCGGGTAATGGCGCCGTGGTACCAACTGGAATGAAATGCCGAAAAATCCATCGATTAGGATCGATTTAATCCCTGTAGTATCCCTGTGGTATCCCTTACCCCTGTCGTTCCAGTGGTATGCTGACATCAATCAGATCCACAGCCGTCACATAGCCCTGGCACAGATTCATGTTCAGCTCCTTGGTGCTGTTGAGGCCCCGCAGATCGAGGCTTCCGAACTGTTTGGTGGCCTGCCGCGGCTCGTTCAGATTCAGCGTAAGGTTCTGCCGGAATAGGGCTGTATCTGAGGGTACAAAGCGAAAGAGGAGTGTGATTGGGAGAATGATATCCGACATCGAGGGTTATAGCCTACCTAGCTTGCTGGCCAACTTTTGATCTTCCCGCATCGAGTGGCTGGAGGAGGCCTGAGAGATGCCACTGGACTCGGTGCTGTGCATCAGCAGGTTGTTGATCTCCGCCTGGTTGGCGCGCAGGCGCCGTCGCAGTTTGGGCATATCGAAGGGCAGCTCGCCCAGGTCCACCGAGGTGGCGCTGCCAGAGGTGCAGGCCGCCTCCTGTTGCAGTGTCTTGCGGCGCCGTAGCTTTGGCATATCGAAGGGCAGGTCCCGCAGCTCTTGTGGTATGCCAACGTTGCCTGATCCTGAGCCCGAGCCCCCTCCACCACCGGTGGTGGTGCCCGTGCCCGAGCTGCCTGCGGCCGAGGATCCGCCGCCAGCTCCCTGGCTGGCGGGCTCTGCCCCAATCAGCTGCAGCTTGGGCAGCGTGAGGCGCTGTAGGGCCAGGGCCGGCGGAGGCTTGCCCTCCTCCCGCGAGTGCAGCGAGATGCCACTGTCGGAGCCGAGCAGCTCGTCCGCCAAGTGAAGCAGCGCCTTGTTGGGCGCCGCTCCTCCTCCGCGCTGGTTGCGCTGTTGCTTGGACGAAAGTGGAGCGGAGGTGGCGCTTACGCCGGCACCGGCTGGAGTTGAGGTGCCTGCCCCAAGGGCCTCCTGCTCCTCCTGGACTGGGGCCTGCGACTGGGTCTGGGACGGCTGCTGCGACTGTTCGGAGGCACTGGCCGAGGCCGGCTCCTGCGAGGACTTGTCCGAGATGGGACTGAGGATGTGCAGCTTGGAGTGCAACAGTAGTGGCGCCGGCCGCAGTGGGTAGGCCACGCTGGAGCTGCAGCTACCGCTCTCCGAGCTGTGGGAACTGAGCGAACTCGAGTGGCGCGACTCCGAGCTGGTGGTACTCCGGTTGCCCTCGCTGGTGCTCGAGCGCAGCGACTCCATGCTACCCCCGCTGCTCGATGTGGCTATGGACTCCGTGGAGCTGTAGTTGTGCCCCTGGCCCTGCCCCTGTGCCTGGCCCTGGCCGTGGCCGTGGCGGGTGCGTCGTCCTGCCGATACGCCGGCGGCATGGTGATGGTGGTGGTGGTGGTGCTGGCGCTGCTGCTGCGGGTGGGGCTGGGCGCTGCGCCGCAGCTCCAAGACTCGGCCCGACTCCAGGACGAAGGAGCGCGGACGTCGGGCGGCTGCTGAGGCGGAAGCGGTAACGGACACTGACGCTGAGGCCGAGGCTCCGGCCGAGGCGGAGTTCGAGTTGGTCGAGGGCGGATTCACGTAGGCGCTATCGGTGAGGCTGTTGTCATTACTGGAGGCGCACAGCTGCTGCTGCGGCTGATGGAGACGCATCCCCTGGAGGGGCAGGCGCAGGTCGCGTAGCCGCGGATGGGCCGGATTGGCGGCGGGCAGGTTGGGGGCGCTCTTGATGCTGTTCATGTAGCGCTCCTGTTTTCCGGGAAATTTCATGGGCAGCGGCGCCGTTGAGGGGGGCGAGGGCGTGTAGCCCCGTACCGGCAGCTGCTGCGTGCTGGAGGCACTGGCCGACGCCGCTGCCGCCACCGCAACTGGGTCGCTGTTCTGGTTCTGATTCTGGTGATCCCGATCTTCGAGCTGCAGTTTTCCCAGTTCCGCCTGCACCTGGTGCACCTGAACGTGGGCGTGGGCATGGCCATCGCTGTTTTGCTCCTGCAGGGCCTGGTTCTTGGAGTTCTTTGTTCGCTTGCACTCCAGGCGGCTCTTGGCTTTGGCCGCCGAAGCTGCAGCCGCCGCAGCAGCAACGGTCTCGCTGTTGCTGTTGCTGTTGCCGTTGCCGTTGCTCAGCTGAAGGAGCACCGAGTGGTTGGTGATGCGGTCCACCTCGTCCAGGTCGTCGTCCGACTTGGCAATCTTGCAGTCGAAGGCCGTCTCGTAGATCTGCCGCCTGCGGCTGGTCATTATGTCCGAGTCCGGGTCGTCCTCGTCTTCGTCTTCCTCGACGTCGTCGTCCTCCTCCTCGCGCTCGTCGTCCCCGTAGAGATCGAGCGTGTTGACGGACTGCGCAGCTGAGTGTCCACTGAGGCTCAATGGCAGCCTCTCGGGCCGGGCCTGTGGCAGCGGCAGGGGCAGCGGAATCGGGATTGGGATCGGGGCGCACTCGGCGCACTCGTGCACGCCATGCGGATGCACGTAGAAGATGCTGCGCGGCCGGAAGTACTCCTCGAGCTCCTCCTCCGGCTCATCGCTCAGTCCACCTCCAGCTCCTCCTCCGGCTGGGGGGGCGGCTACACAAGCTCCGCACACGGCTGCTGGTCCGAGCAGACGGTGCGGTGGCATCGGCGGCGAAGGCTCTCCTGGGTCGCGGGTCGCGGCTGTGAGATTTGGGGCGTCGGCACTCACAGGAGGCGGAGGGCAGCACTTGAGCAGTTCCCCCTCGCCGGCGTCGCAGTGCTGCAGCTGCAGCTGGAGCTCGCTGCCAGTGGATGGATCCGGATAGGACTGCGACTGCGATTGGGAGTGGTGACGCGGCTGGACGTTGCAGGTCTTGCGGACTAGGGCCAGGGCCCGGGCATGCCACTCGCGCCGCTTGAGGCACTCGCTGCAGTCGGACTCCTCCGAGGTGCTGGTGCTGGGCGTTTCACACCGGATGATGTGCACACCCTCCTCCGTGAAACTGTAGCGCTTGGGCGTCGACTGGTCGCCGCCGGGTGGATCCTCGGACTCCTCTTCCTCGTCGAGGCGATCGTTATCCTCGGTCCGCTCCTCTCCCTCTCGGACTTCCCCTTCCTTCCTTCGCTCGTGGTCGTCGTTGTTGTCGTTTTCCTCGTCGCTGTCTCCTACTGCTGCTGCTGCTGCTGCTGGTGGCTGCGGCTCCTCTCCGTGCTCCTGCTGAGGAACATCCAAGCTAGAGCTCTTCCGGTAGCCACCCAGGCACGGGAGCTCTGCTCTCTGCTGTGGTGGCTCGCTGGCCGTCGACTGGCGGCACTTCTGCTTGGCCTCCTCCTTGTCCTTATCCCTGTCCTTGTCCTTGTCGCGGCTCTTGAGGAGATCGGAGTAGTAATAGGGCGATGGCTGGCGCTTGCTGTACTCTGCTGCCGGGGCGACGGTCAGCTTTCGTGGACTCCGCTGCAGTTGCGGAGGCAGCGGTCGCACCAGGTCGTCCGATATGGAATCCGGCGAATTGAGTACCGCTCCAGATGCTGTTCCCGGAGCTGCAGCCTGGGACGGAGCCTGCTGCTGCTGCGGATGCTGTGGCTGCTGCTTCTGGGGCTGATCAGCCTCCTCGTCTATGTCCGCCTCCTCGTCGGAGGACTTGGGCGCAGAGGAGTCTGCGGGGAGAACAGAGCAGAAAAGGATAAAGTTAAGACTCTGCTGACATCGCTGACATCGCTGACAGTTTCTAATTAAGTCGTGGCACTGCCGTAGGCGACGCAACGTCGTCGTGGCCGCAGTAGTCTATTTGGCGGTTGGTTTAACCCTCGAACCAGATTTCAGCCTCCCGGGTACTACACCTCCTATCCTTTCATTCTAATGCCAAAGCCCTGCCTGATTCTCAGACTGACTCTGCCCCAAGGAGAGAGCAGAGTCTGCCATTTTCCATTTTCCGCTTGGCTAATCGAAGCTGCCTCTGCGGCAAAAGCGTCTGCACTGCAGGCGTTAAACTTGCACCGCATCTCAGGCACTCAGGCACTCAGGCTCCACTTAATTGCCATCCACTTAAGGTAGCTCGTAGCTCCTACCTCCTGCCTTCAGCCTTGTGTCTCCTGCCTGTCTATGACTTGGCCTTCAGTGAAGGTCTGCTCCTGCTACTCCTTGACTTTTCCGCTCTTCAACTAGTTACGCGCCTAATGAACCTTGACAACTTTTGATTTTGTTGCAAGTTTCTGCGAAATTATTTAAAAGAGGAGCAGGAGCCGAAGCAGGAGCAGGAGCTATGTTTAACGGACAGATATTTTGTTCTTATAATTAAATGAATTCCATCAATTGTTCCCCCGTGCCTCGTGCCACACGGGGCACACGCGAACACACTCACCCGAATCGTAGTGGCTGTTCCTTTTATCCTTCTGTTGGTGCTGCTGGTCGTTGTTGTTGTTGTATGTGGAATGGCGCTGCAGCTGCTGCTGCTGTTGGGCGCGGCGCGACGTGGGCAATGTATGTTGCAACTGTTGCGGCTGCTGTTGTTGCTGTTGTTGCTGCTGCGATTGCTGTTGCTGGCGCTTGTGGCTGGGGGCTGTGCGTCGCTTGGCCTTCTTGTGGTACACCTTCTTATGATGGCCGTGGCCGTGGCCGTTGCCGCTCTGGTGGCGCGTGTCCTTCGGATCTGAGTAGCCTTCGATTAGCTTCACTGAGGCCTGCTTGATGTTGCTGTTGGGCAGCGGCGGATGTTGCAATGTTGCACGCTGCTGTAACTGCTGGTGCTGCGCTTGTTGCGCCCCAACTGGCAACGTGTTGTTGTTGTTGGTGGTGGTGTTGTTGTGCTGCTGCTGCTGCTGCTGGTGCACCGAGTGGTTGCCGATGTGCGAGTTGTTGTTGTTGTTGTTCAGCTGCTGGTGGTGGTGGTGCTGCTGCTGGTGGGTTGCTGCTGCTGCTGCTACAGATGCTGCCACCGCCGTTGTCGCCTGCTGAATGGGCAAAGTGGCCAAGGGTACCGGTAGCGGTGGCGGTGGTAGAGGCGGTGCTGCCGCTGCTGCTGCTGCTGCTGTAGGTTGCTGCGTCGCTTGTTGGGCTTCACCGAATGGCAGCTGTCGGAAATAAAAAGAAGATTGGGTTGCGGCCGGGGATGCGCCATTAGCATTTGTTTGCAACTAATTTGATTTGCATTTCAATTTCCAATTTGTTGGCATTTAATTGAAAGGCATGTAGAGAAGGGAGAAGGGAACCGAAAGGTAAATGCCAATGGTAACTCGTTTGCAGCGATTGTAGGTTTTCCCTTTGAGTGCACCACACCACACCACACTACACCACACCATCCCCATCCCCATCCGCCATCCCCATACCCAAACCAAAGGCAGAAACATTTAAATTCACGTAGAACGAGAACGACACATGCAACTCCGATCCGAAGGGATCTCCATGGTCTGCCCAGCTGCTATATATACTACTGACTACTACTATATATCTACTGAGAGAGAGCGTAGAGCAGATCAAAAGGAAACCAGACAAGGAGAGCGAGTGCTGAGTCTTCCTTTGCGATAATGTATGTGAGTTAAAAAGAGAGAGAGAGGTCTCAGTACAGATTAGAAAAACTAACATAACTACACATAGTAGGCTGTGGAATCGAACAAAAGCATGGAAAAAATCCGGGTAGAGAAAATATTTTGGGAAATATTCATTCAGTCCCCAGCTCCCGACGGGAGAACATCTAAATTTTCAGTGTTTTTTTTTTGGAAACAGAAACAGACTATAAAACCCAAAATACTAACCGGACTATTGAACATAAAAAAACAACAAAATAACAAAAATACATAAAAAATTAAGATTTTTTTATCGTTTGGGACTAGCATCGCCTTATTTCTCTGCTCGACATTGTTAAACGGATTGAAACACGAAAGAAACCCAATTATGGGGGGAAACACCCACACACACACACACCATAAATCGTCGTGATACAGGTAAGTAATAATAATAATAATAATTATCCTTTGCTTCTGGTTTCTTTACGTTTCGAATGCAGGATGGGACCCGCCCAGTGCAGAGGGGATGGCATCCTGGCCAACAATATTCGATAACTCTGGGAAGGAGTTGCTTATCAATTTACAGAAGAACACCCGTTCTGCTCCTGACGGCACTGGCATTCGACGCGTTGTTCCTGTTGCTAGGATGCTAGAGGATCGCATCAGTACGAGCGTGCGATTACAAAAATACCTTATATTCTGCCCTTGAGCTCTGTTAGTTAACCTCTATTCAGTTAATTACATATGACATTAAAATAAACGTTGATTATCTACTTGTCGTTTGTTTCCTTTGATTTTTGGGATTCTCTTAATGAGGTTTCTCTGTGGCAGGCACAAGGGTATTTGGCACTTGGTGATCGATCCTGCGGTACTCTCCCTGCAAAAATCTCTGCAAATCACATTCCTTTCGCGGGCTTAGTCCCTGTCTGCTGCGTCCTGCCTTTGTTTCAATGTTACGGGGTTATCTAGGCTACATTTCAATCAGATTACAGCTAACCCTCAGCAAGAGGTGATAGAAATTGCAATTCTGTAATAATTCATTTAAATACTCCTCTGAATATATGAAGGGATCTGCAAGGCTATCTTCGATCTCCACCTAAAGCCCATAAATTCGTTCCGGGTATAAAATCTGGGATACATATAGTAGGCTGTGGAAGGTCCGCATCCCCTACAGGGTCCGCACGGTCCACAGCAAGGACTACAGCAGCCATAAAAGCACATTTTGATGTCTAGATGTTTTTTTTAACGTGAAATCCAAAGGAAAACAAAATATTAAACAAGAAATTTAGATGTTGACTCTACTGCTGCTGGTTTCAGAGAGAACTATTTGGATTTCCCGAAGCTGCTGTACGGTTGAGCTTCCGGTAACTTAATAAAATTTAAAAATAAATTGCATTCTTTAATTTATGAGATTCTCTAATTGATTTGGTTCTGTGGCAGTCATAAGTGGATTTGGCACTTGGAAATTGATATTTTTGGAAGGTTGTAACCCTCCTGCTCTCCCCTCTCTCTGAAAAAACCTGCAAATCACATTCCTTTTGATGGCTAAAACTTTCTTCTGCAGGAGCAATGTCCCGGGGGGGATAGAAGTTGCAATACTCAGAATATATAGATGGATGGCTATCTATTAGATAGTATCTAAACTTAATCTCTTGTTTAGCGTCTTCAGGCGTTTTCTCTATCATCACTTCTTCAGAATTTGTTCATTTGTTCCCTCTGATGACCGCACCCATCCACTTGCCACTTGGGCCTTCACTTCTGCTCGTTCCCCAAGACTGCAATTCCTCGCTCTTTCCACATCAATCCCTCAGTAATCACAGCTTCCGCTGTTTAATCGCTGCTTGTGTAGTTGCTCCCGAGTTGCCAGAGTCTTGTTGTCCTCTCGTGTCGTGTCCTGTCCTGGCCTGTCCCGACCTGTCCGTAGATCTAGTTCCTTTGCTGCAAGCCTGACAAATGGTTGAGCATTACGGAACAGACATTAACAGGATCCTAATGTGTGCAAATTATGAGGCAGTCCTCCTGCAGTGCCCCATGCTCAGCCTGTGCGTTCAGTGCGTTTTGTTTCTGGTCATTATGTTAAAAATAAATTTCCGCTTACACGACCATTCCAGGCCACATCGTACAACCCACATCCTGCATCCAACATCCAACATCCTACATCCATATTCCTGTTGAGCGGAAATTGATGTTTGGCCACAGGCATAGGGTACAGGCCACAGGATACAGGATACAGGAGATAGCATCCCTGACAGCAGTGGCAAGTAGGCAGAAGGCATGAGGGAGGAGGGAGCAGCAGGCGCAGGAGGACATTGTGCGCCAAAAAACATTTTTAATTGAAACTCATAAATAAGGACCTCCTCCTCTATTGGGGAGGAGGCAAGAGGAGCGAGGGCAGAGAAGAGGCTGCTTGCATAACCATTTTTAATGAATTTGAACTTGAAACCAAATGCAATGCAGCAGATAGCTGCTTCTGCTTCTGCTGTTGCCTCTTTCCCATTTCCCATTTGGGGCACAAAAGCTGGTTGCCACAGAAACCTCCGGTCCTCCCGTTTCAAAGCAATGGGAAAGGCAAGGCAGTTTGATAATGGGGGTGGCCTGTGCGCTAGCCAGTACTAGGAGTGGGGGTAGGAATAGGGGTAGGGCGCCAATGGGGGACTTGTTAGGGTTCGTTGGTTCTTCGCTGGAGCTATTCTTGTGTTGTGTGTGTGTGTGTGTGTGTGTGTGTGTGTGCTTGCACCCACTCCTCCTCATTTGAACGAGTGTTTTCCCCGTTTAAATATTTGCCTTTGATTATCCACATACGATATAAGCAGACACATACTTCATATACTCATGCCATACATCCCATATACCATTTATCCCATATATGTATGTATGTCCATATGTATGCACCATTTATCCGTGCATACATGTGTATCCATAGATACTCGTACTCGTACTTGTACTCGTACTCGTATCTCCTCATGCACGATTGCCCCGCACCAATCAGTGAAAGGATGGGGGGCAACGAGGTGAAGGTTGGTTGGTGGGGGCTGTGCGGTGAGAGGGTGAGAGGGGTGTGTGCCCGCAAATAATGAAAAACTGTTGGACTCTCTGTCTTGCAGTCGGAATGGAATGGAATGGAATGTCGTCTGCGGAATGTTGTTGTTGTTGCCGCAGCAACGTGATTTTTATGCCAAATTTAATGAAAAAAATACAAATACAAAATACAAATAAATAAAAGAGGAATCCTTATGAGAGTTGGGGGCGGCCAGACAGACATAGACATAATAGAGAGACAGAGAGAGAGAGACAGAGACGATGCGATGAGGAAATGTCTGCCTAAAGACTAATGCTAATGCAGAGCACAGCATCTCCCTCACCTTCTCCATTGGCTCCTGTTACTCCTTTACTCCGTCCACAACTGCTACTATCTCCTGTGGTATGGATGGGATATCGCTCAGCCCTGACAGACGCTGTGGACTTATACACATATGTTTTCCTTTGGCCCAATCTGCAATCTGCATTCTGCCTATAAACATCAGCCTTAATGAAGGGGGTTCACTGTACAGTGTGCACTGATTTAGCAACAGTTCCCAACGAGTTCAGGCACTAAAAGTGCCAGTCGTCTTCCCTTATTGGTATTGCTCTGGCGTTACTTCATTTCGTTCGAAAGAAAAGCATTTGCAACACTCACGTGGTACATCTAAGCAATCCCGATCCCAATGTGCCATTTGTGGCCTACAGGGTATCATGGCAGACCCATCTCTGTATCCTAGCTGCCAGCCAGACAACGCGGCGTATGAGTGATATCTAAGCTGCGGCTCCTTCTCGGCCTCTGGCATTTCAGACAGCGACCAAGTTGGCGAGGTGGGGGGCGTTCCCAAGTTATTGAAATAAACAAAAACCATGCAACACACACACTAACACTCACACACACAAACAGAGACCCGAGGCCTTTGTGTGTTGTGGAGTTTTGCTCACTTTTCTTCCTACTTCTTTTTATTTTTGTGTTTTTGCTGAGTTATCGTTGAATATTACTCCACGGAGAGTAATACTAGCAGCAACAACAACAACAACTACTGTAAAAGGCAAACATAGTCGTCCCCCGCCCACACTCCCCTCTCTCTCTCTTTGGAGACTCCCGTCCTGGCCAAGTAAACACTTCAGGAGACCCAGACTCAACAGCGTTCCACATATCGCAAAAATGTCGCGTCGCCTCGCCCGCTTCTCGTTTTCCATTAAAATGAGAGTTTTCCGCCAAAACGACAAAAATAGCAACAACAATGGCACACACCCACACACCCACACCCCCACACACACACACTCACACACACGCTAAGAGGGAAAGCCATTATGGCATCATCACAAGGCTATGGACACGCGTCTCTCGTAGTCATGAGTAGAGGGGTGGGGTATGGTTCCGTATCTCCACCGTGGCTTCCATGCCAGCCTGTTTACGCAGAACAAAAGTCAAAAGATAAAATTACATTAATAATTGTGCGTGGGAGAGGGAAGGGCAGAGCGCTAGAGATGGCATCGTGTATCGTGTAGCTATCATCCAACCCCAAGCCACAGAGGAACAGAAAACTCATGGATCCGCATGATTGCTGATTACGAGTACGAATGCAACAGAAAGAACTCGCTGCAACACGATTCTAAATCGATTTCCAATTGAAAATTGCTTTGAATTTCTTTGGTCTTTGAGAGAGTGAAGCGGAAGCAACATTGAACCGACTTTACCCATCTACCACATATCATTTACATCTTGTCATGGCATGTTGTGACGTGATTCCATATCTAATTAGAGAGCCCTTCGGACAGAGACAGGGAAAACCAACAGCGAGAAGGAGAGAAGCTGCTGGAGAGATAAAGGGTAGGAGAGAATAAATATGGCAATACTGGGCTACTCTCAAAAGTTTCAACAGTTGTGGTTCTGAACCGCCTTCGAGAAATCTTTTATCGATTCGATTTGTTTCGTTTCGCCAACTTTACTGCTTATAAGAACTAAGATATGTAACTACACATAGTAGGCTGTGGAATCGAACAAAAGCATAGAAAACATCCGGGTAGAGAAAATATTTTGGGAAATATTCATTCAGTCCCCAGCTCCCGACGGGAGAACATCTAAATTTTCAGTGATTTTTTTTTGGAAACAGAAACAGACTACAAAACCCAAAATACTAACCGGACTATTAAACATAAAAAAACAACAAAATAACAAAAATACATAAAAAATTAAGATTTTTTTAACGTTTGGGACTAGCAACTCCCTGTTTATCTGCTCCACATTGTTAAACAGATTGAAATACGAAAGAAACCCAATTATGGGGGGAAACACCCACACTCACACACACCATAAATCGTCGTGATACAGGTAAGTAATAATAATAATAATTATCCTTTGCTTCTGGTTTCTTTACGTTTCGAATGCAGGATGGGACCCGCCCAGTGCAGAGGGGATGGCATCCTGGCCAACAATATTCGATAACTCTGGGAAGGAGTTGCTTATCAATTTACAGAAGAACACCCGTTCTGCTCCTGACGGCACTGGCATTCGACGCGTTGTTCCTGTTGCTAGGATGCTAGAGGATCGCATCAGTACGAGCGTGCGATTACAAAAATACCTTATATTCTGCCCTTGAGCTCTGTTAGTTAACCTCTATTCAGTTAATTACATATGACATTAAAATAAACGTTGATTATCTACTTGTCGTTTGTTTCCTTTGATTTTTGGGATGCACTTAATGAGGTTTCTCTGTGGCAGGCACAAGGGGATTTGGCACTTGGTGATCGATCCTGCGGTACTCTCCCTGCAAAAATCTCTGCAAATCACATTCCTTTCGCGGGCTTAGTCCCTGTCTGCTGCGTCCTGCCTTTGTTTCAATGTTACGGGGTTATCTAGGCTACATTTCAATCAGATTACAGCTAACCCTCAGCAAGAGGTGATAGAAATTGCAATTCTGTAATAATTCATTTAAATACTCCTCTGAATATATGAAGGGATCTGCAAGGCTATCTTCGATCTCCACCTAAAGCCCATAAATTCGTTCCGGGTATAAAATCTGGGATACATATAGTAGGCTGTGGAATCGAACAAAAGCATAGAAAACATCAACGTAGAGAATATATTTTGTAAAATATTCATTAGGTCTCCAGTCCTCGGCTGGAGAACATCTAAATTTTCGGCTCTTTTTTCGGAAACAAAAAATAAAAGTTTTATTTCAAAATTAAAATTGTGAAAAAAAAATCAAATTCCAGATTTTCGTATTAGTTAACGCGTTTGAACGGAGGGACTATCAAAAAACACTTTTCTTTGAATACACATACAGTGGGTATCGCGAACACCGAGTTTACGGCGTGTAGCTCCGCCGCATTCTAATTCAAGAATGCATAATACAGTTCACGATGGTACCAGCGATATCCGAACCAGTCTGGCGGCGGTTCGGATATACAACATATAGTGGTTCGCATCAACTTTAGTATAAGGTAAGCTACGACTCATTTGAACTTCAAACTAAATATTAATCCGTGTTCTGTTTTCTGGACAGGTTCACACATACAGTGACTTCACTTCACACAGTTGCTTCAATACCAATGCTAATACTAATACAAATTACACCGATATTGAACGTGGCTATCTTGCTAGTAGCCGGAAAAGGGATGTTCTTGTTTTGGGTAAGTTAAGACACGTTTGGATTGCTTCTTTGATATAAATCCTTCTTCCGTTTTATAGTTGATATGAATTCGTACCGTAGCACGACGAAATATGCCTCCTGGTTGGTTACACAGCACCTTGCAGAAGGGCTCGACAACACTGCATCATCGTATTCTTCTATGTTACTTCTAGTTAAAGGACTTAATCAAAGACAATAAACTACACACAGATCATCCATTTTCTTTGTTTTTTTATCTGGTGGAATGGGGGTACAGAAAGAACTAGTTCCGATACTTTTGACGCAACTATAAAATGTATGAATGTATAGAAAAATGCTTCATCCAATTGGCAATATACATATGTACATTGTACATAGATATATGTATGTATGTATGTGTATATGTATATAAGGCAATACATAGAATACATATCACACGTAGTCCGTCGGACACGTGCTTGAATGTCAGTCGGATGAATCACTCCTGATCCGCCACTGCCATTAAAAAACCATTTGATTAAGCATTTGTCGAATAAACATTCTTTGATTTTCGAGATTCTTTGAGTTTCTTCTGTGGCAGGCACGAGTGCATTTGGCACTTGGAGATCGATACGCCCTCCTGCGGTACTCTCGCTCTCTCCCTCCGTCTCTCACTCTGCAAAAATCTCTGCAAATCACATTCCTGTCTGGGGCTGGGGCTGGGGCTAAGCAAATTTCAATAAAATGAATTTCAGACAGACTTCTCCTTGCCTACTGCCTGCCCTTGCTGCCTGCTGCCTGCTGCCCGCCCTGCTGCCTGCTTGCTTCTGCCTTCACTTTTTTATGTGCCTCATGCGGCGCGCTGCTTTCATTTTCATTTTTAGTGGCAATATGCAAAAGGAGAACAAAACACCAAATATTTTCGTATGGGCCATAAAAAACACGAAACACACACAAACAAAAAATGAAAGAAGAATGGAACGGAACGGAATGGAATGGTATGGAATGGAGGAGGCTTGGGGTTTAGATTCTTTGGGGGGCAACATCGTCGGGTATTTGATTTGTGGCACGGGTCGCAATTGCTGCAGCCTCTCCCCCTCCATCTCCCTCTCCGTCTCCCTCTCTGCATCTCTTTCGTTTTCTCTCTCTCTCTCTCTCTGCTAATGTTTTCCCATATCTGTGGCCATTTTTTATGGCCAGCCATCAGGTCCCGCCGCAGGGCTCCGCTCCACTCCGTTTGTTGGTTGTTTGCTGTCGATGGCCGATGGTCTGTGTCGTATTTTTCTTTCGCTTTCTTTTTTTTTTGCAATATTTAGCCAATAGTCCGTGCATTGTTTGAGCAACGCTTTGTTTGTCCTGCCACTGGCACTGCCCCTGTCATTGCAGGATAAGGATGCGAGTCCTTATGGCAACCAAAGATGGAAGCTGTCAAGGAGCAGCAGGCCCACGACTGAATGAATACCCTGGA
Source organism: Drosophila azteca (assembly GCA_005876895.1). Lineage (NCBI taxonomy): Eukaryota > Metazoa > Arthropoda > Insecta > Diptera > Drosophilidae > Drosophila > Drosophila azteca. Next base: position 2,709,553 of record VCKU01000014.1, on the reverse strand, counting down.
GTGCAATGCAATCCATTGATATTGTTATTGTGGAGCATCTAGTGAAATGAAGCTCCACATTTTTGTATCTATAAGGAGTCCCAGAGTTCTTTCGGGATCTGGAACTAATGGGAGTGCAGAGGCACAGGACGATGGCTTTTCATTAACGCATTTTCATTACAGTTGCGCCTCCTCAGATGCGAGAGTGGCAGTGGTGGCCCCTCCTCTTCTCCTCGTCTGTATTCCGTATCTGAATATGTATCTGACGCTGAGTAGTGGATTGTGGATGGTGGACGGTGGATGGTGGCTGCTGCTGGAGCGTGCAGTTTATCAATTAGCTGTCCAGAGCAGCAGTTAATTGCCATCCCTTTCCACAGTCACTCGTCGTCCCCACTTAATGATGAAGGATGTTTGATGGGGATGGGTAAAGGGATGGGGATGGGGATGTAGATATGGATGGAGGATGTCTGTTGGGCTCTGTTGGGCTCTGTTGTGGGATGGACTTACAAACTCCGTTTGCTGGGGACTGGGTACTATCCAGTGCTCGGGATTCGTTGGTATCGCCTCGGCCAGGCACGGATCGAAGCTGGACGGTCGTTTTTTAACAAAGTCTACGGGTAGGCTGTAATCATCACAGATGGCAATCTGCAAAAGAAACAAATGGCATACATACATGAGTCACAGGAGTCAGAGAAAGATAGAGAGAGATTCCGAGAGAGAGAGAGAGAGAGAATTCTAAATATAAATGTTTCATAAAATGCATGCATCACATTGAAGCATTGAAGCAGAAGGAGAAGGAAACAATAACCAACGCCACAAATTGCACGACACGTGCAACACAACACACAAGTGTGTGCCCCATGCCCCATGCCCAATGCCTCGTGCCATAGCCGCAGCAGCAGCGTGCCACAGATTCAGAGTGCTTCAGAGTCTGCTTCTTGCTTCTTGCTTCTTGAGTCCTGAGTCTTGAGCCAGCGAATGTCTGCGTCATCAAAAGTGCACAACAATGGCTAAATTACAGTTACAATTAAAAATGGCGACGATGCCTTTTCCGCTCCTTGCGTTTTGCCTTTGTTAGCACCCGCACCCGCACCCCGACCCGCATCGCCTGGTCCATTCCTCTGTGAGGCAGCCATCAGATGTAAATGTGGAATGAAAAGCCGCCGATGGATGGATGGATGGATGCCAAAGGAAAGGAATCCACGAGTATTGCAATTATCTTTAAGTGGGAAAACAAAGGCGTACAGGAGGTACGAAAGGAACAGACCGAGGGGGCTGGGGGGAGGGCTAAGAATTCCAGATGGATTTAGGATTAAAGCCACCAACTTTCGAGCCAATCGGAAGTACAGTTGCTCAAATGCACAGTTGCCATCGGCCACGTCTCAAAGATCGCTTTACAACACTCACAAAAAGCATTGCATCGAAAGCATGCCTGGGCCTTCGAGAGGAGAGTTGCTAGAAAGTACAGTTGCCACTCAAATGCAAATTGAGTGCTTGGAAAACGATATCTGAGTGAGAGCAAAACTGAATTATGACTCATGCAGTTGCATGCCGCAAAGGCGTGCCTCAATGTCACCGGGAAGCAGTACCAGGAGCAGAAGCAACCACTCAGACGTAAGCCACTCGACAAATTCAATCAGAGCCCAAGAAGCTGTCTCCTGTCTGCTGTAAATCGCAAGGACCAAGAGGCAGAAGGGCAGAAAGGCAGCAGGGCAGCAGACACCTGCCTGGCCCCGTCCGCCACCTTCTCCCATCTGGGTGGCAGAGCTCTCCTGCCTGTTAAATGTCAAGTCTCAGTTACGAGTAGTCGTACCTCGAAGTACAATTGCAGGCGATAAAGTTGACGACAATTGCGGCAATACCATTCCCATCCACAGCCAGAATTTGGCCGTGGCTCACGCGCCACAGCAGTGGTGTACCCGGTGTACCCGCTGTACCCGGCGTCCCCGGGGACATCGACACATCTGCGGTGGAATCGCTGGGCACAAGGGCCGGAGCACGCCACAGATGTCGCCACATCGCCGGCATTAAAATCAATCCAACAGCGACGACAGAACATCTTGCTAATAATTTCCAAGGCTGCCTGCCTGCCGGCCTGCCCGCCTGTCGCTTGCCTCCTGCTCCGACAAGGACGACAACGAAGAGGACACTTAGGAAAATTAAAAAAAATCTTCCAGCGCAAGACACCGAAAGGAGTAAGACGCGGAGGAGTACTGAGTACTCAGGTGTTGACACGCGAACGGCGCGCAACGCACTGAACGGAGAGCAGAGCAGACTGAGGCCATCCATGGGATGGGATTATGGGAGGATGGGCGAATGGGAGGATGAGGGACCTGTAACTAGGGCCAATTTCCAGTCCTTTCATTTGCTTTGGCCCCTGGGGCCATCAGCACCGAAATAGAAAGGATAGAAAGGATGCCTGCTGTGACTGTAACTGTGACAGTCAGCCACCCACCGACATGGTGCCACCGAGATGGTGCCACCGACATGGGGGCAGATGCAATCCGTGCTTGAAGATCGCTGAAGAAAACACTATGGTATTATGTGTGGAAATTCGTCTGGAAAACACTGGAAATGCATTGCTGGGTTTGGGAGATTGGCGGATCCTCTTTCACAAGGATTTTAGAAGATATTTGGCGGGGACAAAGCAGAATTGTGTTGCTGGGTGCAAAGCGGGTGGTTGCACTGTGTAAATATTGGACATTCAATGCGTTGGGGCATGGTGAATCCATGGAGAGAGAAAACAAAAAACACGGTTGGCAACACACTCTGTGTGGCACACTCTGTGGCATGCCACCAATCAAATGGTGTCATCTGACATGTACCTATGCTTTCGGTGCCAGTTTTTGCAAGTGAAAGTTGGGTAATACATCTACATTCGCCCCTCCCCAATGATGACTCACTAAGCAGCCACTCATGCCACATGCCCCTTGCCCCATGCCCCAGACAGTAGTGATTGCCAAGAGTTGCCAAGAGTCTCATCTCCCTTTTGGCCAGGCCAGGCCAGGCATAAATGGGGGCGGCACCGTCCCGCCTCATTGCCTCTGTCTGGCTGAGTAAATATCATAAATTTTAAAGGCGGCATTAATGTGCAGCCACAGTCGTTGCTGCAGCCACAGAAAGCCACTGTGGCAGGTAGCCTTGAGGCAGGCACAGAGACGGGCCATCTACGGTTTCGGTGTCTCCACCATGGCGCATAACCGCAGGCACTTTGGCACAGCGCCCGCTCTGAAATGCACTGAAACTTGGCTGCAACATCGGCTCCGTTCCTTCGTTCCACCGTTCTGCCGCTGCCACATGTTGCCCTTGCAACCTCCTGTGTGGCTTTTGTGTGACACATTCTGGCCATTCGGGCAGGAAATGAAGCTGCTGGCTGGTGGCATATTGCGGAGATTGCAGTTGCAGTACCCACACCTGTACCCGCACCCCCACCCCCATCCGTGAAACAGAGGCGAAGGCAAGGCGCCTTTTGTCCGGCTTCCAGTCCTGGCAGGGCTTTGATTCTTGCTTATTAAAAGGTGGCCACAGAGCAAAGCAGGGGGGAGGGGGGTCTAAGGCTATAAGATAGATGCGGCAGGCAGGTGCAGAAAACAGATTGCCAGCACAGAGAAGGCAGCCGCACTGCAGGAGGAGGCACTGCTTCTTAGAAGATGCATCCATCTATTGCGTATCCCATGGTGCATCTATCTACCAAAAGACAATCCAGTCCCTTCTCTTTGCCACTCTGTGCAGCACTTTTAGGGCATCCGCTATCCTCTGTTCACGCTGTGTATCTATTCGCATCCGTAATCCATGACATGGCCCTAATCCAGATGTTGGCATCGCTAATTGGCAACAAATCCAGGCCGCCTTTGACCTTTGCCACAGCCATCGCCATCGTCTCCTCCTCCCGCTGGCTTTTTCGATGAACTGACTGATTGAGTGATTGATTAATCGATTGGCTACCCTCCCCCCTTTCGCCCTTCCGCCCTTCCGCTTCTCCTCCATTTGCTAGCTGTTTTCGTTGCTCGTCCGGCTGCTCGATTGATTGATTAGTCGCTGGTGTGGGGCTGGCAAGGGGTAAGGGCTAAGGGCCAATGGGTCTAAGGGCCACTTTCAATTACCAATTACCAACAAGGCCGACACACACACACACACACACACCACTTCCGCCCCTCCTGTTCGACGCTGTCCATCCGCGTGGTTCCCGTTCTGGCCTTTAACGCCCAATTGATTTGTTTGGTTAATGCGTGGGACGATTACAGGTAAATTTCCACCTGCCGCATGCCACTTGCCGCATGCCGCATGCCTGTTTCTTTGTGGAAATGCTTGCACAGTGTGCGCGGTGCCACTTCACTCCGGTGCCGTGTCCCTTTGCCCCGTGCCGTTCTCTAACTACTCCTTTAACCACCCTTCCTCCCACCCTTGCTACCACTAGCCCTTCTCCACTTTTCTCTTTCTCTCTCTCTCTCTTTGGTAAACTTTTTAATAGCTCTTCGGGCGGCGGTATTTTTGCGGCATATGCGCTGGAAAGTATGCAAAATATTTTTAATTTTTTCTACTTCGCCATGCCTCTGCCCGCTGCCCCTCCCCCTGGCCAGGATTCAACGGAACCCTCTGCTGCAACCGACAGAACCATTAAAAATGGCCGACACGGCCTCGTCAATGGTACATTTTGGAGCAGACTGGAGCAGGGAAGCGAAGCTGCTGCCTGAGCAAAACGGTAAAAAGCAAAGTTTCAAGTGCTCCCCAGTGCTCCCCCGGCCCCCTTTTCAGGGGAAGATGTTGAGGGAGGTCGCTGAAGGGTGTCATCGCCAAAGCATGCAGCCCGTCATCCCCGATGTCACGACTCCGCAACGGAGTCGGCAGCGGCAGAAGGCATCAGCGGACATCAGCCAAGCGCGGACAGAAGCGGACTGGAGCGGACTGAAGCGGTGGCAGATTCTTCCCTTGAGTTTCCCCTTCCTTTTTGGGGGTTGCACATAAATTTTAATTAAATATTTTGTTGGTATTTCTGTTCTGTTTCTGTTGCCGTTTTTAAAGGCCTGACAGAAACAGAAACAGGAACAGTCGCAGGACCAGGAGAGAGAGAGAGAGAGAGAGAGTGAGACGGGTGGTTGGGTGTGTGTTGCATGCACCACTTGAAATTCTGTACCACCTGACAGACACCAGACAGTGGCAGTGGCAGGGGGTCTATAAATTTCAATGTCGCAACACTCAAACCACTCGTCGATTGCTGCGATGCCTGCGATGCGTGCCAAACAGACAACATTTGACTTTGTCCCCAAGAGTCAAGGGTGGCTGGCTAGCGCCAGGGGTAGGCGGGCAGGGGCAGGACCACGAGAGCAATAGAACAGGAGGCACCAACAGGAGGCAGTGACAACCCCTATGCGATGTGCCGCCACATAAATTGTTTGGCCAAAATGTTGTGAAAATCACGCAAAAAGCCAGCAGCCGGCCCACCAAAAAAAAACACACACACACACAGAACAGGAAATGTGAGCCAAAGCCACGAATCGGGGAATACCCTGCCCAGCAATCCCTGCAATTATTCCTGGACACCCGATGCCTCCGATTTCAAAGAGAAAGAAGAGCCAGAAGGTGCTTCAGTCCTAGGATGCATCAGAAATGTTTGACTACAACTTCCAGGAGATCGAGGATCGAGGATCGAGGATCGAGAATGCCAATGCCGAGGTGACGCTGCCCCGAGGATCTTCTTGGAAGATCCCTTAAGAACGATCAAACATTAACCAGACTCCCTCACTCCCTTACTCCCTCACCCTCACTCAGAGACACCATCGTCTAAGCTTGCAGAGGAGTGAACTACTATTACTAATCGATATACGTACAATCCCGATATCAGGCAGTATTCATTCCTGTTTACGCGATAGCTTTTCTCCACTAAGCGAAGGGTAGATGCAGATGCAGACACAGATACAGATACCTCTCTAACGAAAGGGTAAACCAGTGGGAAGTGAAAGGAGAAAGGGCAAAGCTGAGAGCAGAGAGAAGAGAAAGACCGGCAACCGAATGGCAACCGTAAAATAAATAAATTCATTTGTGGCCGCCTCCGTGCCCGTCGCTGACCCAAGGCCGGTTGAGTTTTAAATACTACACATGTTGCCACCAAATTGTTGTTGGGCCACCACTCGTGGCACCCACTCTGTGTATGGAACTCTGTGGCAAGCGAAGCCAACTTCCTGTTCCTGTTCCTGTTCGTGTTCCGTCTGTGTTGGTGTGTGTGTGTGTGTCTGTGTGTGTCCTTTCTGTACGTGTACGTGTACGTGTAAAAGTACGAGTATGTTTTGCGTCCCTTCCACCTTCCAGTGGCACTTGCACCCTTCCATCCTTCTTCTGTTGCCACCACAGTTGAGCGAACATTGGAAATTGTTCTGCTTATGGGAGCAGAAGTTGAGCGGGTGGCTCAACGTCGAGGATTGAGGCTTGAGGATTGGGGATTCAGTGTGTGTGTGTGTGTGGTGGGGGCCGGCGGGATTGGGGTGTAGTTTTGTGAACTTTGCAGAAATGCAGTGACCGGAAAGTTGTAATATCCAATCGCCACTTTATTTGCGAATATTTCGGCCTCCGCAACAGCCACCGCTACCGCCACCTCCACCTCCGTCCCTCCGAGTTTCTCCTCGCTCCAGTTTTCCCTTTGCTGTTGATTGGTTGGGTGGGCGGTTCGATGGGTGGCTGGCTGTTTGTAGTATATTTAAATGGCGATTACGTGGCAAGAGCCAAATGAATTGCCAACAAAGCAAAGTGGCAATAATTGAGACCCCAATGGCCATTTCATATCGGAAATTGCAGCCCCAGCCCCAGCAGTCCTGGGCTCTCTGTGATTCTCTCTGCTGGCTCTCTGCGCTGTGCTGCGGACTGTCGGCTTGATTCAACCTCAAAATGCAATCAGACTTTCGCTGGCCACCCCTCCTCAACCCCCTCAACAGCGACTACGACTGCGGTGTGCCGTAGGTCAGCAGCAATCATTTGCGAGTCTAATCGATTCATAGATTTTCTATGATTTTTCGTTGAAATAGATTCGAAACGAATTTGTTGATGATTCACTTTACAGCCACATCGGATTAATATTCAGTGAATATTAAATTTCGGTGCAAATTCTTTGTGCATTTCTGAGGATTTCCATTCCATTTCACAGCACCATCGCACGTTGTCCGTTCGCTTATGGGAGACTATGGGCAGCACTACTCGCTCTCACCGATCCTTTCTTGAAGGAAAGGATCCACTATTGGGATGAATGATATATTCGCATCATTTTTTGGTGGCAAGTCCACCTGCCACCAGTTGTGCGTGAAAATGGCACGACATACTCGAACTCGCTTGGAATGACATGCACAACGTTTGCCATGGAATGACACACCAAAAGCTGGTTCCATTTTGGCATGACATGCCAAAGTAGAAGCCCTGCCATGACACAAATGTTGGCACATCTTGGGACCCCAATCCGGTGCTGTGCGGGGTAAATACGACATCTGATGGCAGTTCCGATTCCCGTTCCAGTGGCAGGACCCCCGCAACTATGTCAACCCCAAGCCCCAGCCGCAACCACCGAGCGAATCAAGCAAATCAACCAAGGAACCCAAGGAGCCCAAGAAACCCAAGAAACTACCCAAGAAATGCCCACGTTCCACACCCTCTGCCTCTGCCTCCCACCCTCCCTCGCTCGCTCTCTTCGTTGATGGCATTCCTTAGCATATGGGTCCAATTACGCAGCATATCCTGTATATCCTTCCTTTCGAAACCCATCCCATCCCATCCCATCGCATGGCACTGCCACTGGCGCTGGCGGCGCATCAACAAACACTTCACGCCTGACATTTGACAAGACGCTGCCGCTGCTGCCGCTGCTGCCGCTGCTGCTTCTTGTGTCGTGCCCCAGGGGGGCGAGAGAGAGAGAGAGAGAGGAAAAGAAATCCAAATGCGAAAAAATGGCAATAATATTTTTATGGGCATAAATAATACAACAGTCAGGGGGGGCGCCTCCCCCTCTTTCTCTCTCCCTCTCTCTCTTTTTCTTTTTCTTTGTGGGGGTTGGGTGAAAACTGTTTTTCACGCCATTTTCACGAGGGAGGTTACTTGCCCCTGCCACAGGCTACTGCCAGTGGGCTTCTTGGCTAACCGCACGCATTAAATGTTGGCAAAGTCGATTAAGCCTTGTCCGTCCGTTGTGTGGCAGCAGCAAGGAGCAGAAAGGACACAGAAAAGGACAGCTTGGCCAGCCAAGGACACACACCAGACCCCAGACCCCAGACCCCACCCACCACCACCCGAAGAGCAGTTAATGTCCTGTCTATGACTCAGCCACAGCTGTGGTGGGACAACATCAACGTCCCCACCACACTCCCCGCTCCCCCCCACTGCCACAGCCCACTCTTATCCCTGTCGTCCTCTGTCGTTATTAGTCGAGAGCAAGCGAGAGGGAATGCGCGAGTGGAAAACAATTTCCAGCAATTTCCTTGGCAAAAAGGCAAACTTTGAATCCTTGAAATTGCAAGCTTGGAGCAGCAGTCGTGGACCAGCTGGAAATGGATCGTAAAAAGATCGATTTCAATCGGATGAGATCGAAAGTTCTTCGGTTTTGCAGAGGCGCAACAGCAGGATATGTTGTCGGGCAAAGGATCAACTTTTGCAGGCGACTTTCTCCAGGACAGAAGCAGGTCTGAAGGACATGTTAACGAAACTTGAGGAAACTTAAGCAAACATATTCAAAGACCCATCCCCGTTCCCATCGCACCCTCTCTCCGAAAAGGTCCCCGTCCCCATCCCCATCTCCGCCTCTTAAATGGATCAAAATTTTCCATTTATGAAAATATTTGAGGAATTTAATTTATGGAATCTCCAGTCGCGAGCAAGAGTTCACCCTTCGGGGGGGGGGCGAGCGTTGGCTGGGCCGGGGGTTAAACATCAAAAACCAACGCCTAATGCTAAGCAAATACAGCAAGCAATATTCCTGAGCCCAACCATCCCTCATAGCCGACTATGAATACCCCTCTGCATACGAGCATTCATGCAGCGAATCCATCCACTCATCCACTCGCCGCAAGACAAACAAATAATCGCTTGGACGGACGGACGGACGGACTGTCGATGGTTGTTCGTTGTGGAAATGTGTAGGGAAAAGTGAGATGTTTGCAGTACCGCTGATGGGTAACGCTGACAGGTGTCTCGCTCTGATGGGTGCCTCAGCCCCAGGCTCAGACTCAGACTCAGGCTCAGGCTCAGCCGGAGTGCCGCCTCCGCCTGAAATGCGGCGATAAAGCCCCTTCCAAAACAGGAGACAAGAGAGGCACTGGAGCCACTTGAATGGGATTTTCCTTCCACAAGGCACGGGGCACGAGGCAAGAGGCACGAGGCCAAAAGCCCAAAAAACCCCCAGTAAATGTTTTCATTTCGCTTTCGAGACGGTAACGGTAATTTGTCTGGCTGTTTGCATAGGTATAAGTGTCTCGCCGTCTCCTTGTATGAATGTATGTGTTTGACTGTGTGTGTGTGTGTGGAGGCTGGAAAGGGGGGGATATACAGCTCATTAAATACAAATCAGCTTAAGCAGCAGCCACGAAGCGAAAGGCAAAAACGATGGGAAATGCCAGAATGTTGCATACCCTGTACTCCATTCAGTACTCCAGTCGGAGAGGGAGAGGCGATCGGCACTTTCGGATAAGCAGAAAAATACTGCATACTCTACTACATGGCATGTTTCTTAATTTACTGGTTACACCCACATTCGTAACAGCCTCACAGGGAGTGCCCTGTGAAAGTGAGAATACATTTCCCTATCCCCCCCCGCCCTCGACGCACCGTCCTGCCATAGACAGCACCCACAAACTTGAATGCAATTAAAGAGGCGCTCCTGCCAAACAACAAGAGTGCTCTCGTAATCCTGCAGCTGCTGCTTGGGGGGGGATACACATGGGACCGCAACGAAATTTCACTTAAGCCGCAGGTAAGACATGAAACGCTTATCAGACGGGCGGCAGACGGCACACGGTAGACGGGGGAACAGGCGGGAGGGGAGACAACTCAATTTGGAAGTGCGACCAAAGTCAATTTAAAAAGTAAACATAATATTGAAGCGCCACTCAATCCTGGAATCCTGGATGCCAGCAACAGCAATCCCCCAATTTTCCATCTACCCTGCACTTAAGCCACATCATCATCATCATCATGAGGATGTTGGTCGTCAACGTCCAGACACTAATTAGTAATCCTTGACACGAGTTTCTTTGTCATTAAATATGCTACATGCGGCACACCACAGCCATCCACAGCCATCCATGGCACTCATCCATCCATCCAACCACATCCCCAGCTATCCTCCCAGCTGGCAGGATCTGGCTTGGATCCTTGTGCTTGTTTGTATGTACATACGTATAATTTGTCCACAGGTATTACTTGCGATAAAATGGAATAACTTTGCTGTCTGCTGTCGTATCAGGTTTATGGCAGAGTGGGAATGGGGAATGTGGAATGGGGAATGGAGAGCGAAAGTCACCTAATCCCCATACACCCCCACACTCTCACTCTCGTCTGCTCTGTTCTGGTCTCCAGAGTCCAGAGCCTCAACAGAATGAGTCATAACATCAACATCTAAGCAGGACTATGGTACACTCTTGCATGCGTGCATGACAGATGGATAGATTGAGAGATGGGAGACGTGACTGTACTCTCTCTCTCTCTCTCTCGGATCAATAACGGAAACAGGCTAAATCTAGAGGCTGGAGCTTAAGCTCCTCTGGCTTCCCACAAACGCAGCTGGGGCTCGCAGCCATTTCCATAATCTCACAATTTGTAATTCATAGTAAATATGAAAATTTGATGCGAATTTGCAGCGATTTCATCCAATCTCTATCTCTCACACACACACACACACACACACATCTTAGAGGCATCCTCCCAGGCAGCCAGGATATTCCAGACATCCAGGACACACTCATGTGAGGGGCCGGCAAATCCAGCGGCATAAATCAGATTTATATATTTTTGCTTCATTTATGGATGCTGCACACTTTGTGAGCTGCAGGCGTCCCGCACAGTGGGGCAAAAAATACTAGCACTGTAACAATGAAATAGCGGAAAATACTAGAAAAATATAAATAAAATACCAGGAAAATAGTTGAAAAATACCAGGAAATTGGTTAGAAAAATCTAGAAAAATATTTATTTACAAATAAATAGAATAAATATTAAAATAATACTTAACGAATACTTATATACTAGAATATTACTAAAAAAAAACCCATAAAAATACGAAAGGCTCTGAATGTGTATATCCTATGATACTATCAGAATAAACGTATATAAATACATTCCCTAATTGTACTAGAAATAATCCCAAAATACCAAACGAAATGCCACACAACAATGGCTGTGGGAGGGTCTTTCTCTTCATCGCCTTCTCTTCGTATTCCACATTATGTCACATACATATTAGATGATGCTCTTCTATGCTAATAGATCACTATGTACAGATCGGAAATAGCGGAAATAAAGCATCATCTAACAATAGGATTTACTGCATATTGAAATGAATTCGTATTCTCTTTCTGCATCGAACTCTCCTCGTTCTTCCTCTCTCTCGTTGTGGTTTCTTGGATGATTTCAACATCCAAATTAAGAGGCTTGCACCACTATAAAAGTCTGTCACCCTCCTCCCCCCTGCAAATCCTTGGGGGAAGTACCAGAAGAGCCGTGGACTGGGGCAGTAGCAGAATCAAAGGCAGGACTTTCGTTTCAATTCGATTCTTGGGCTCCTCCTTTGCCTTTGCCTTTGCCTCTGGCTGTGGCTTCTGCTTATTGAAATGCCATCGATGTCCATGTGAGAAGGTGGATGTGGCATGTGTCATGTGGTGTGTGGGATGTCGTCGCCGCTGCAACGGAAATGTAACCGCAAAAATTCAAAACGGCAGACGCAATTTGTTGCGCAAATGTGGCGACGCGACGCGGTGCGACGCATTTTCTGTGCGACGCCGGTGCCGGTGACGATGACGCATAATGTGGCACATGTGGATCCTCTCTCTGGGGGACGGTGTCTGTCTGTCTGTCTGTCAGCCGCCGCTCCCCTTATTGTGTGAATATTTTATGAAACATAACACGGAGGCGGACGGAGGAAAACTAGATTTTTCGACACCGTTACAAGTGCGCAACCAAAGAGAGAGAGAGAGAGAGAGAGAGAGAGAGAGAGAGTGGGCAGTGGGTAGTGGGCGGTGGGTGGCATAGAGATATTAGCATAATTCGCCATTTGAACACGCTGCTGGCGCCTGCTGCCTGCCGGCCGGCCGGCCTGCTGGCTGGTCAACCGATGGAGCAACCGATGGACCCAGCTGCGGCATCTGTTGGCGCTGGCGTTGGCGCGTACGTGACAAATCAACGAAAATGACCAACGCGTCGAAGGGGGGTGGGAGGGGTAACCGCAACACGGCTCCACCATTTTGGGTGGCCAAAAAATACAGCTTGTCGCACTTTACATAACAAATACAACGGGAATGAATGAATGCATAGACATGCAGGACACGACAGGACGAAGCCACGAAACAGAGGCATAAATAAGCAATTTGCGCAAACTGTTGCCCGGCTGTCGTTAGGCGTTGTTAGGGGACGCAGGACGCACCTTGCACTCATTACGCATCATGTGGTCCATGTGGTTCATGTGGGGGGGTTGGGGATGGTATTATGAGAGAGCTATGGTATGGGCACATCCTGTCCAGCAACTAGATTTCCATTCACGAGTGAGGAAAAGAACAGAAATCATCATCTTCTGGAGTTTGTACAAATGGAAATGGAATCCTATTCGTTGCAAGATTCTTAAACCAGAAACAAAAGCACACATATACATAGATACACATACATATCCAGGCGGTTCCCGGTGGTACGGCTCCACAAGGATATTCCTGCCTTTGTCAGTGCGGTTTGTGGCTCCTCTGAATACTTTGTTTCGCTTTTCAATGAAATTCAAACCCACCACCACCCCCCCAATGTGGTGGATAGGGGTGCGAGTGGGTATCCTTTGGTCTAAGCAACATCCCTGCAGCTATTTCTATAAACCGTTAGTCATGTCCTTCCCCCGTCGTCCGCCGTCCGTCGTCCGATGTCCGCTTTTCTGCTGTTTACTCGCCTCAGCACTTGACACATGACAGGAGCAGCAGCAGCAGAAGAGCAGCAAAAGCCAAAACAAAAGAAGTTTCCAGCGGAAGGCGACTCACGTACCCATAAGGAGATGATTGCATAAGACCGACCTCCAACCCCCCAACCCTCCTAACCCCACATCGCACTTCACCTTTGCCGAAAAAGTTTTTTCATTTTGGCGTGAAAATTTGTAAACATCAGCAAATAAACGGAAACTTACAGAAGATGGTGGCAGGGGGCAGGAGGGCTGGAGGGAGGTGGCAGGTGGCAAGTATAGAGGATCCAGGTCCAAGTAACGCCCTCCTGTTTGTTGGCCAAAAAAAAAAACAACGAAAAGGGGTGAATATTTAATAGAGCTGGCCCCTGACTTTTCCATCCAATGTTGTTTCCCCCTCGTTTCTGCCTTCCATTTTCATTTACCAAATGACAAATTGCGCTGGCCAACACGAGAGTACACGGGGGTGGAGAAGGACAAGGACAAGGAGAAGGAGGAGTATCAAGGGGCGGGGGGGCTGCCACAAAAGGTGTTTGACTTAACACTTGTTGTTTTTATTGTTGTTGTTGCTGTTGTTACACATGTTCCAGTGTCGTACCATTCTTGTTCTTTCATTCTTTCATATGAAGAAAGTTCTGCGGAAGAAGGAGCGACCTTTCAACGCAATTTCCCTGGAATTACACTGGGGAAACATTAGCCAAAGATTTCCCATCCCGATTTACTGTTCTCGTGGAGTGGAGTGGTGGTGTTGCGACTCCCCCTTGTGGGTGTGGAGTGCATTGGGAGAAATGTAATTGAATGTTTAATGTTCCTCAAATGTACGCGTGTACTCATATGATTTGCAAAACGCCGGAATATGCTAGGAGATATCATACTTTAAAGTTTTAGAATCCATAAAGAAAACACTGCGTACTACATGAGGCATCCCTGCGGGCTTCTAGCGTTGCTATTCCAAAAATTGGACCCACAGACGAAATTCAGAACCCAAGAAAAAGTAAATATATTGAGGTTTAGGCTAAAGCTGGAGCCTTAAAGGTGTTTCCTTGTTTATTTTGCATCAGAACTCAATCTTAAACGTCTTTCTGGTCACACCACTCCAATCGAATCGAATCGAATCGAGGTGCCTAATCAATCGATTTACACTCATTGCTTGGCACCTTTTTTGAGCACCATTTGTCAGGGATTTGTCGTCGGCATAGTCATCGTCAGAGCCGGAGCTGGAGCTGGAAACATTTTAAAATTCAGTAAACGTTTCCGGCCGCACCAACCCCACCCCACGCCTTAGCCTTTTTTCCTTTCTTTTTCCCCCCTTTTCCCCGGCCACTTGACTTTTCTTTTGTCATCCTGTTTACCCTGTTTATAAAACATAAACACTCCTCTGCGTGCGTAAACTTGTCAATTTTCATTTGGTTTATCGGTAGCGGAGACCTTTCCCTCCCCCCTCCCCCCGCCACCATCTAATTGGGGATCCAAAATGAATGACAGACACTTAGAAAGCAGCAGTTTACAACACTAAAAACCACTGACGGAACTCAACACTCGATGAGAGGTGACGAACGGAAGCAAGGAAGGACTAAGGAGAGTCTGGTCTCGCCCAACCTCTATCTGTGAGTCGATAAGCTGGTAACCCAAGTTTTGGGTCTCCTGTCTTCTGGTAAATGTCAACGCAGAACGCGCCAAATGCATTTGTCAACACTGGCAGCATGAGGCATACATAGAATGGAATGGAATGGGCCCTCGACATCTTTCCCCGTGTGGCAACTGAGATTTGCAACAGCTGCAATCGACAAGTGGCACGATGAAGCGAGAAAGAAGGAGAGGAGCCAACCCCAAGGTTTCCTTTTGGGGGACGATGGCTGCTGAGAGTGTTGCATTTGTCGCTGCGTTCAGCTTTCAGCCCGCAGGCAAGGGGCAAGGACAACGACAACGACGAAGACTTAGAGGACAGGACGACAACCATTAATCATTAGTACAAAAATACGACTGCCTTGCCTGTCTATGGAGCCAACAGCCAACAGCCACCATTCCCAGTCTCAGTCTGGGGTGGTGTGGGTGTGAGGCAGGCATGAGTCAGGCCATCATCATCATCCACTGACTGGCTGCACTGACAGAAAATACCTCTCGTGACGTGTGCTTTTGGTTATGGAAGAGCGGAAACAACGTCAATCCCATGAATTTTCAAATATCCAAAAATAGTACATTTACATAACATCCAAGAACATCCAATTTGCGTCAAACTTGTATCTGTTTTGAACAGTGTATTGAGTGTACCACGCACTTTTCACAGAGTCCGAAGTGTGGGCCGTCTCGTCGCTAAGCGGCTTGTGACGTCGTTGCTTTCTCTGATGCTTTCTTTTTCTGCTGGCCCTTTTCTTTCCCTTTTCCTTGCCCGCTCCCCACCCGTCGCACCTTTTCCGACACACCAACAATGGGGGGGTGCATCATTGTGTGAGGCCTAAAATGTTTTTTTATCTCGTGTTCGACAGACGTCTGCCAGGTCCTGGAAAATTGCGGAAAATCACTTCATGAAACACCGACGACGACTACAAGCACACACACAGGGAAGGGGGAGGGGAAGGCGGCTACAGGTAGGAGGGAGGGTAGCTGTGGCTGTCCTCTTTTCAGATAATTTATTATTCATGTCCTTATATGCAAAAATTCTCGAGTGAAACACACTCCCTCCCACACACTGCCACACACTCGCACTTGGCATGTGGCATACCGCCTACCCGCTTCACGCTTCCCGCTTCCCGCATCACGAATCTCGTGTCACATCCATGTCCCTCCCGTACATTTTTCAGTGGAATTTTTTGTGATTGTGAGGCGGGCGCTTATATAATTTGACAGTGGCTTGCATAAGTAATGCGACAGTAGCCCTCCCTTCTTCTTGGGGGCAATTGTTGAACGAACATTAAATAAGCTCCAAATTGATGGCCATGCCATTTGTTAATATTACGACGATGTCTGACCAAAAGCCAAGAAAAAGGGCAGCATCCTTTGGCATGCTCTTTGATTACATTTGCCTCTGCCCCTGCCACTGCCACTGCTCCTTGCTTTTACCCTACCCTTTCCCATGCTACTTCCTCGATTCGGTTCGGTTTTCCTTTTTTTGCGCTGGAAACTCTATTTTCGGAATTGGTACTGTCGCCCTCCCCAACCACAGTCCTTGTCCCTGTCTATGCTCCTGTCCCTGCCTGGACCTGAGAGATCCGACCCGGCAACGCCTCCCACAACCGGAAAAGTTTTCCCTTCCATTCCGTTTCGTTTCGTTCCATTATATTATATTATATATTTCTTTTTTTGGCTAAACTCATTTGCATATTTTTTTTCTTTTTTGATTTTTTTGGTTTTTCGGCGGCTCTTTTCATTAAGTTCGACTGTCAGGCGGGGGAGACCTCGGGGCTCATTAAAAGGCTTAAAAGTTGACACCACCTCCCGCCTCCCGCCTCGTGCCGCTACCAGTGCCCTTGTCCCCGCCATGAGGCAATGCTGATTCAAAAATAAAATATTTTATTTCAAGAGAGTGAGAGAAAGTCCTTCGGCCGAAAAGTTTGAGAAATTAAAAGCCTCAAACTATATTTAAATGGATTTTCTGAGCACATATATTAAAGCATAAACGAAAAATAAGTGAACTATTTTAGAGAACTTATTAAACAAAAAAACAAATAACTATTGTTCCTACAAAGAAAAGATCGTTTATCGTCATTTTCATATAACTCTCTATATTCACCAAAAGTAATAAAAACTTGTAATTATACCGTTACTATTACTGTTTACCGTTTCTGGGATTTCTTTTTTAGTTATTTCCAATATTTTAGATAGACTTTGTGGGAGAACTATTATCAAGAATCATCATAATATCAAAGGAAAACATGACCCCACAAATACAACAAACATTTTAATTGGTTTTTATATCAAAGATAATGAAATTAAATGTCAATTAATTACATAAATGTATAAGATAATATGAGGCCAAAAGTATGCGGAAATGATTGTGTATGGATTGATTCCCACATCAAACATTCTTAAAGAACCAAAGATCAATCCCAAGAAGATCCAATGTCTCCTTTGAATAATCGAAACTTTATTGCCTTACACAACACCAGTTCTCTCTTCCCCCTCTCTCTCTCAATCACACACTCCTGTTACACACACACACACATATATGTACATACGTGCACGGACACGCACAACAAAACAGAAATAAAACAATCGGCAAAAGGGAAACGCAATTCCATCACAGGCTACATCTCCAGCTCCAGCTACAGAACGCGCTGCCAGCAAAGGTGTGGTTGCCGCAGAGTTGCCAGAGCAAATTAATGGACACAATGGGTCAACTATAAATTACACGCGCTCCAATTTGATGCAACAAAAACAATGGAGTGTGTCGTGTGGCCTGTGGGGAGAGTGGAGAGGCGGCTGGCTAATATGCAAAGACAATTTAATTAAATGCGCAAATAACAAAACCAAAGCCGGAGAGAGGTTGCGGTAATAACAGAGAGAGATAGACATATAGATAGAGAGAGCGAGAGCAAAAGGCGGGCCCATGCAATGGCACGTAGTCAGAAGTCAGAGCAGGCTGGCAACGGGGCTGGGGGACTGGTTGGCTGGGGGACTGGGGAACTGGGCGGCTTGGAGCTCGAGAGAGCTTTCCCCAAAACGATGAGTCATGAAGGTCATGACGACAGAAGCGCTCTGCCAGCGGCAAAAGTCGCTGCCAAAACGCGCCGCTTTGATTAGTCGTCGTTAAAACAAGCGTTTTCTGCCGCACGGCACTGGTTGTTATTGTTGTTGTTTTTGTTGGTGCTGCTGCTGTGACAGGTTGACGACGCGACTGCCAGACAGTTTGGCGCTCTCTCTAACTCTCTCTCTCTCGCTAAAAGAGAGTACTATGGCAAGAGATACGCAATGCGGGGTGAGGCTGCGGCGTAAGTTTCAATTCAGGACTTTGGTATAAGGCTGCCTGCCTTGCCTTGTATTTAATATACCTTGCACAGTACTATGGCAGAGAGAGAGAGGAGAGAGCTCTCTTGCTGGCACACACCGTTGGGCGACAAGGAGAGACCAGGGGCAGATGAAAAATCAATTTCGCAATGTTACGACAATTTTGACTTGCGCACATGTTTTGTTTGTGTTTTTGTGTTTTCGTGTGTTTTGTGTTCTTGTCTCTTATTATTATTATTCTTTCCCGTATTTGGTTGCGCCTTAACGCCAAAGCACTAACCGCTAAAGAGAGCCTAATTATATTTCTAATCAATGGCCATTCGAGAGGGCGATTAGCGGATAAATTAAGCTCTTTTGACGCTCTCTTACACGCATTTGTTTTTATTGTAACTATTAATTTGGAAAACACTCACTCACCTCTGCTCTGTCACTCTCTGTCACTCTCACCACTGAACCGCTGATATGTGTGTTTTGTGCAGTTACGGTGCACACTGAGAGAAATCACCTGCTTTGCTTTGCTTCGTTTCGTCGTGTTATTATTGTTGTTGTTGCGATGCCTCACTCACTCAATAACAACAACAAAAATGAATAGAAAAATTCAAGAACTGAATTGAATGCTTTCGAACTGTTTCTTCGATTCCCGTTCTTTTCGCGCGCTCTGAATTGTTCGTTCTGCTTGGAGCTTGGAGCTTGGAACACACTGTTGTCCACTGTCGCACTGCTTGCCGTTACTGTTAGTGTTACTGCTATTTGGTTGCTTTTGATGTGCCGTCGACGACGGACGAGACAGCGGCGCCCGCGGTGCGATTTGCGATGCGCTCGTTGCAAGGGCTGATGCTGAACTGTTCGCCAAACTGTGACGAGCCGCTGCCACGTCGGCTCTGGCAACGGCTGCCGCTGGTCGTAAGCAACCCCCAATGCAGGACAGACGCTTGGCACGTGCGGCGGCACCCACAACCCACAACAGAGCAGAGCAGAGCCAAGCAGAGCAGAGGATAGCGTTGGTGATGGCGAAAGTAGAAGAGCAGAGCGGAAATCACAACAGCAGAAGCAGCGCTGCAACCCTGCGCCGGTCTCTGACGGCTCTGCCGGCCTGCTGTCGGCGTCTGCGCGAAGAGCGCGACAATACCGGATCCAACAGTCTGGCCGAAAAGTGTGTGAGCAGTAAAGAAAAGCTACTACGAACAGGCAAATCGAATATTTCTGTTTCCATTAGTAGACGTGTAATTTTTACACTGAGCATTCCGCGAGAACATATTATCCCAGCTGTGCGTTAACTAACCCAGCGTACTGTTGGCAGAGAGTGATAGCAATGGAGAGAGCGAGTGGAAGCCATCGCAGAGCCGAAACGAAAAAAGCCGAGCCGAGGCGAAACGAAACGAAACGAACGCGCAAGCAGAGAGCGCGAGCGAGAGAATAGCATACTTTAGTGCGCCTCGGCTCTGGCACTTGTGTAATATTAGCAATTAACTAACTGAAAATGGGGTTGATTCCTGAATGGCCAACACTGGGGGGGGTCACTGTTGCGGCAGTGCGATGGCTGGGAAGGGGAAGGGGAAGGTTGAGGGCTGCTCCAGTGGATGCTGCTCCGAAAGCCGTTGAAATCTTATTACGCCGAACCGTACCGGCCGGTGAAGTGCAGAATGCACTGTGACACGGGGTGCACTGCGGCGTGCGGGGCGGTTTGATTGGTTAATGACTCGAATGTTTCTAGTCAACGCAAATTGGCCAAAAGCAAACGACAAATGCAATCGGGCTAGCTCTCATAAATGCCAGAGGAGGGGTGCACAAGTAAAGGGCCAGTGGAAAATTCAGTTATAACTGCCACAGGAACACATATCCATACAATATCCACCCAAAGCCCATTGTCCACACTGCTGATTGATAATTAGCCCAGAACTGTATAAATTTTCAGTGGAAATAATGGAAAAATCGTCTCCTACCACAAAAACCCATACATACATATGTACATTTATTCCAGTTGGAATCTGCCTATATGTTCCTATAGCTTCTGTGATAATTCCTTGAATAACTGAGTAAATATAATGTTTAATACTGACATAGAAAATATCTTAAAGGATATCCTTAGCTGCCTTGCATGGCCACCACCTGGATTCTCATCACAGACTGACATGCGTACGTTTCAATTATTTGGTGGCTTCTCACGCGAGATGCTCCAGTTCCACGGTTGCACCAATAAATCATTTGATTTGTACACTTGCCCCAAGGCATTGCCATTCGCATTGCTAGGGGGACTGGACTGGATGAGAGGCAAAGGCGTGGCAACACCAGGGGACCAGTTGTTGGACCTTTGGCGGGGTCGCACGTGATGTGCGTGCCTTCCGGTGCTAAATCAAGGCAAGCGCTTTCAAATTGTCTTATATGTGTATGTACCTTTACCCTTCACAGGTCCAGCTCCACATCGAAGTCCAGCTGCCACCCAACTTTGTCTTCCACCTCTCCACCTGTCCCTTCTCTGCCCCCTCTCGGTCCCTGCCCCTTCCTTATCATCCCCCAACCCGCTTCTGGCCTGCAGGAAACAACTGTAGTTAATATTTATGGCGATTTAATCTTCTCACTTGAGCGCTGCTCAGTTAAGTTTGATAGAGACACCACCCCAACCCCAACCCCAACCCCAACCCCAAGCCCACCCTGACCTAAAAGGGGGATCAAGCCAAAAGGGAGAATCCTCCTGTATCCACAGCCACAGCGAGTATCTGTCTCTCTCTCTCTCTAACTCAGAGGCTGACCCTTTTTTTTCCTGATGCCCAGCTCGGAGTTTGTTTTGCGTGTCCATTTAATTTCCGCCTGGAATTGCTTAATCAAACATAGCACTGGGGATAAACTCCACCTCTCATTGTCTCCCACCTAACCCCCCAAAACACCCGACCCCGACCCCGACCCCAACCCCAATCCCAGCACCCGACATATCCCATCCCACCATTCGCCATCTCTATTAAGGCCAACCCCATCCCTGAGTCTGGACAAATCGCTTGAGTTTCATATGGACAAGCGCCAAAGTTGGCTTAATGAGTAGTTTAGCTCATGTTCCCGCTGCCATACACGGTCCATGCAGCAGTGGGTTCCATCGGAGTGAGTTTCCATGAGGCTAAGGGTTGGGGCATTGGCTTTCGCTGGTGCTAGTGCTGGGGCATGTGTAGGTTAAGCAAACAGCAATGTGCATTAGCAACAAATTGTTATTGTTGCCAGGCTGAAGGCGATAAGGCTAAAGTTAAAGTTACTTGGAAATGGAAGTGGAAGTGGGATTCCAATGGGCCGAGGGGAGCGAGTGGTGGGAGAACAGTAGTACAGTAGTAGTAGTATAGGGAGATTATTATATATAGGGAGAATGATTATATATAGGGAGAATTCCCACAAACCGAAAGACTGAGACTGCACTAAGATTTGTACACATAGAAGGCTGTGGAATCGAACAAAAGCATAGAAAAAATCCGGGTAGAGAAAATATTTTGGGAAATATTCATTCAGTCCCCAGTTCCCGACAGGAGAACATCTAAATTTTCAGTGTTTTTTTTTGGAAACAGAAACAGACTATAAAACACAAAACACAAACCGGACTATTAAACATAAAAAAACAACAAAAAAAAACAAATATACATAAAAAATGAAGTTTTTTTTAAAGTTTGGGACTATGTATCTCTGCTCGACATTGTTAAACAGATTGAAATACGAAAGAAACCCAATTATGGGGGGAAACACCCACACTCACACACACCATAAATCGTCGTGATACAGGTAAGTAATAATAATAATAATTATCCTTTGCTTCTGGTTTCTTTACGTTTCGAATGCAGGATGGGACCCGCCCAGTGCAGAGGGGATGGCATCCTGGCCAACAATATTCGATAACTCTGGGAAGGAGTTGCTTATCTATCTGACAATTTACAGAAGAACACCCGTTCTGCTCCTGACGGCACTGGCATTCGACGCGTTGTTCCTGTTGCTAGGATGCTAGAGGATCGCATCAGTACGAGCGTGCGATTACAAAAATACCTTATATTCTGCCCTTGAGCTCTGTTAGTTAACCTCTATTCAGTTAATTACATATGACATTAAAAAAAAACGTTGATTATCTACTTGTCGTTTGTTTCCTTTGATTTTTGGAATGCACTTAATGAGGTTTCTCTGTGGCAGGCACAAGGGGATTTGGCACTTGGTGATCGATCCTGCGGTACTCTCCCTGCAAAAATCTCTGCAAATCACATTCCTTTCGCGGGCTTAGTCCCTGTCTGCTGCGTCCTGCCTTTGTTTCAATGTTACGGGGTTATCTAGGCTACATTTCAATCAGATTACAGCTAACCCTCAGCAAGAGGTGATAGAAATTGCAATTCTGTAATAATTCATTTAAATACTCCTCTGAATATATGAAGGGATCTGCAAGGCTATCTTCGATCTCCACCTAAAGCCCATAAATTCGTTCCGGGTATAAAATCTGGGATACATATAGTAGGCTGTGGAATCGAACAAAAGCATAGAAAACATCAACGTAGAGAATATATTTTGTAAAATATTCATTAGGTCTCCAGTCCTCGGCTGGAGAACATCTAAATTTTCGGCTCTTTTTTCGGAAACAAAAAATAAAAGTTTTATTTCAAAATTAAAATTGTGAAAAAAAAATCAAATTCCAGATTTTCGTATTAGTTAACGCGTTTGAACGGAGGGACTATCAAAAAACACTTTTCTTTGAATACACATACAGTGGGTATCGCGAACACCGAGTTTACGGCGTGTAGCTCCGCCTCATTCTAATTCAAGAATGCATAATACAGTTCACGATGGTACCAGCGATATCCGAACCAGTCTGGCGGCGGTTCGGATATACAACATATAGTGGTTCGCATCAACTTTAGTATAAGGTAAGCTACGACTCATTTGAACTTCAAACTAAATATTAATCCGTGTTCTGTTTTCTGGACAGGTTCACACATACAGTGACTTCACTTCACACAGTTGCTTCAATACCAATGCTAATACTAATACAAATTACACCGATATTGAACGTGGCTATCTTGATAGTAGCCGGAAAAGGGATGTTCTTGTTTTGGGTAAGTTAAGACACGTTTGGATTGCTTCTTTGATATAAATCCTTCTTCCGTTTTCTAGTTGGTAGGAATTCGTACTGTAGCACGACGTAATATGCCTCCTGGTTGGATACACAGCACCTTGCAGAAGGGCTCTACAACACTGCATCATCGTATTCTTCCAAGTTACTTTTAGATTTAATCGCGCCAACATTAATATTAGGTAAGCTACGACTCGTTTGTACTTCTAACTAAATATTAATCCTTGTTCTGTTTTCTAGATAAGTAATACCAATACAAATTACACCGATATTGAACGCCGAAAAAGAGATGTTGATCTTGTTTTGGGTCAGTTAAGACACGTTTGGATTGCTTCTTTGATATTAATCCTTCTTCCGTTTTATAGTTGATATGAATTCGTACCGTAGCACGACGAAATATGCCTCCTTGTTGGCTACACAGGACCTTGCAGAAGGGCTCGACAACACTGCATCATCGTATTCTTCTATGTTACTTCTAGTTAAAGGACTTAATCAAAGACAATAAACTACACACAGATCATCCATTTTCTTTGGTTTTTTATCTGGTGGAATGGGGGTACAGAAAGAACTAGTTCCGATACTTTTGACGCAACTATAAAATGTATGAATGTATAGAAAAATGCTTGATCCAGTTGGCAATATGCATATGTACATTGTACATAGATATATGTGTATATGTATATAAGGCATGAGCAAGTGGCTGTGTTCTTGATATTCCTTGACATATACTGTAAGTGCAAGTATTCCTCCTGATCGCATAATCCCCCCTGTCACAAGTGCTGACTGATGATGATGGCTGGGATGAGATGATAATGATGATGATGATGATTCGTTCGGCTGAGCATCCAGCCAAGTAGCAAATCGATGCAAAATGGGGAGCATCGAGCTCTAATTTAAATTAATGACACACAACAATTGGATACGCCCTCTCTTAAAGGCTATGGGGACATGTCCTTACTGTTTCTGTTTCTGTTTCGTTTTCGCTTTCGTATTCTGTGCTTTATTTTCAATTAAACAAATAGCTGAATTTGACATTTTTTTCGTTGTCTTTTGAGCGAGCGTAAAAAGTTCAAAGGGAAAATCATAAACGGAAACAACGGCAGGCAGGTCGATGAGGAGCTCGATAAGAACGCTGACAGCAACAGTGCACAGCATCAGAATGGTGCAGGACAGGACATCCCCCTTGGGCCACCCTCGTGCTTCTCTGCAAGCCGAGAAATCCAACCCCCCACACACCCCCGCTGGGAAGTCGATGTCGATGACTACTTGAAGTTCTTATCGCGGCGCAGGCATCGCAAGAAACTGTGGGAACTGGAACTTGAACGGGAACTGTGGAAGTGGAACAGGCTACTGCTGCTGCCTGGCCTACGCAAATGTTTGCGTTTCTCCATCTCCATACTTCTCTCCCTTTATCGCTTCATCTCTCCATTCCTCTCTTTAAGGCGATTACTTCAATTTCAATGGGGAAAATGTGGAAAAAATGAACACATTTGAGCTTCATTCATGATTCTATTAGCCACAGACGAGTGCGCCTCAATGTGCGACGGGGAGTACCCGTCGGATTCTAAAAATGTGGATTCTCTCTGGTAGAAGCAAAACCATCCATCAGCAAAGAATTTCTAAGGACTAAAAATGCTATATTAAAGTAGTAAATGTTCTACTTCTCATGCTGCTCATTCCGTACTCCTGCTCGAATCCAATATACCCTCGAACCCAACGAATGGTGCAGAAGCAACAGCAAGTGCAACTTACAACTATCGTGCTGCTGCACCAGAGTACTGTCAGCCGTCAGCCCCGTCAGTGTCAGATGCATTGCACGAGTAAATTACAAGTTCATTTGCGGCTGGCATTACATCCGCTTAAGCGCTTAAGCCGGGGGACTCGCAACACTCGCAACATTGCCCCGCGCTGCTGCATAAATTATGTGAGCAACAGAAGAACAAGAACAGCAACAGCAAAAGCAACAGATCTGAACAGACAGAGGAGTATGACAGGTAGATGAGGAGCGGAACGAACTGAACTGAACTGAACTTCTGAACAGAGGTACAGTCACCGCTAATGAAACATAATGAGACGGCATTAGCGAGTGTCGTAGCTAACTGTGCATTATGCACTTTCAGACGCCAGCGAAGCGTTCAATTTTGTGGGGTCAGATCTGGGGGGGTTGAAGTGGGAGTCCATCCATCCGGTGGGGGTATGCCGGCGAGGCAATAACGAAGCAACTAATGATCGATCTTAGCCCGAAGCATCATTAGCATCGAAGCCTCACTTTTCACGCACGCTTTTATTTGATATGTTCATCATTTATTATTATTAATTAATGAATCTTTGGTCTGCCTGCTGCCTTTTCTGTTTATTATTAACTATTATTAAACAGCGCCAGCGAGCAATAACAAAATTCGCTGCGATTATCATAATAATTGCGGATATACATACCAAGCAATAGAATTGGGCAGAAAACGAGTGGAATTCAATTTGTACCATGGAAAATCCGCAGAATACATAACAAGCCATTGAGAACCAGTTTCGAGTTCTGTTTTTCGGGGTTCAACTGCAGTCCGTCCGCAGGCGATGATGTTGCAAAAGTATTTTTAAACTTTAATCGCACCTGAATGGCTGGAACGGCTGGTGTATTCTGGCGATTTCTGAAGGGAAACAAGAACTTCATTCGCCCAAAAAAAAAGAAAAGAAAAATAGAAAAAGTAAAAGTTCTATTTAAGGGTATTTGCGTGTACATTCTTCTATTGATCTTAGACGCTGACCCCCAAAGGTTAATATACCCATTTATCTTCATCAGAATATTCAGAGTTCGCTGAACAAATCCACAGCGGAATCCCTTGGATTGTGTGCTACTGTTTCTTTCGGGGTCCACAACAGATCTTAATCGTCAGCTCATCATCATCAGCTCAGCCGATCCCCATCATCGTTGTATTGTACGGCTCCAAAGTTGTTTTGATAGAACCCGAGAAGCGGCAACGTTTGTTGTAATGGCCCTCGAGTGTGGGGCATTTTTGGGTAGCTCGAGAGCCACTCGATCCACTCGATCCACGAACCGGAACTCCGCAAAAGTGTGTGTTTTTCTACTCTTCGCTTTTTTGGATTTTTGTGCTAATAATAGGCAGAAGGCAGACAGCAGAAGCCTCTATTCTATTTCTTAACAAAGGGTTTAGAGGGAGAGGGAACCTTTTTCCAAGTATTAAAATATCCAAATACCCAAATAGGCGTCATTTACTACGATCTAAGAGATATATGTACATATAGGATAGTATAGATCCTTAGATGGATTGGATGGGGTTTAATGCGGTTAAATGTTAAACCCCTCTTCACTGTGATTCCTGGAAGACTACGCCACTGACTGGCGGAGAAGCCCATGGCAGTGAGGCGTGAGCGTGGCGGAGTGGCAGAGTGGATGCCATCGTTGCCATTGCTATAATTAGTTTAGCCGCAGCATTTTGACCAAGTGCCAAGTGGCTTGTACCGCACAGCGGGTTGCACTCCAACCTCCATCGCCGCCAACAGCCACCCACCCCACACCACCCCTACGCAACCGCACCCCAGACCCCACCCGTATAGCCACAAGACCCAAGAACAAGACACATTCCATGAAGGAGACAACACTCTGAGGAGTGGCAGAGAGAAAGAGCGAAGAAGCCAAGGAGAGGGTGGGGGAGGGCTAGGGGGCAGCGAAGCGAAAAACTATTCCAAAAATTGTTCGTTGATGCAGCGGCAGCCGCGTCTGCCTTTTGGCTAATTAAATGGCCAAAAAACAAACACAAACCGGCAAAAAAGCGTCGAAGAAGTTGAACAAAAAACAATTAAAATTGAGCATAGCCTCAGTGGCTGTCAGTGTGTGAGAGTGTGTGTGTTGGCCGGGCCAACACATCGTGGTCGAGACTATAAAACCAAAACGCTTCGACAGAGCCAGCAACAGTCGCCGTTCAAGCGTTTCCCGCGCTCCATCTGCTCCAATCCGCTGCTCCAGCCGCTGCCACTCCACTTCTTTTTTTGTTGCTGTGCCTTTTTTGTGTTTGTGTGTGTGTGATTCGAGTGCGTGCAGCATGTGGCGCTCTCTGCTGACCGTTGCCAGCCTGCTCCTGGCCGCCCCCACCTCCACTTTGGCCGGACGCCCCAGCCAGCGGTATCTGCCCGGCCCCCAGCCCCAGGCCTCGCAGCTCCACTACCACGGCGTCAGTGGACAAGGACATGCACGCCCAGCAGCCGTACATGGGGCCGTACATGGTGCCGGACATGGGGCCGGGGCCGTTGCCGCCTCGGGCTACCAGCGCCAGCAGCAGCTGCAGCCGCAGATTCCCATCGTGAGGAGCGACTACCAGAGCGATGCCAATGGCAACTATAACTTTGGGTGCGTACCGCCCCCGTGCCCCAAGGGGAAAGCCCTGCGAGAATCCACTTTGGTCGCAGCTTTATCCGAAAGCAATTCCATTGCAAATCGTAGCAGAAACCATATATGAACCATATATGAACCCCCCATTCACCCTCTCCCTTATGCCAAAATATCGTTTTTCTCAAATGTCTTCTGCAATCTTCCAACAGCTTCGACACGGGCAATGGCATCCATCGCGATGAAACCGGAGAGTTCCGTGGCGGATGGCCCCATGGCTCGCTGGGAGTGCGCGGCTCCTACTCGTACACCGGGGACGATGGCCAGCAGTATACGGTGAACTACAAGGCGGACAAGAACGGATTCCATGCCGAGGGCGCACATCTGCCCACCTCGCCCTCAGTGCCCGCTGCTCACGCTCCTGCCGGTGGCCCAGCTGGGTGAGTTCTCGTTGCCATCAGCAGCAGCCGTACGGAAGTCCTGCAATGTCCTCTTTTCTGTAATCTCCAGACGCAGTTCCGGCGGATCATCGTATGGCGGCGCCTATAGGGGATCGGCCTCTTCTCATGTCCAGGCACCGAACACGCGGTATCTGCCGCCAAGCTATCGTCAGCGCAGACACTATTAAAGGCACTGACATCCCTCTCCCACCGACACATGATCCCCGATCCGATCCAAGCCCTTTGTATCCTGTACATTCCAAATAAATTGACAATAAATTCACCACCACATCCCCCCACAAACACTCGATGCAGTCCAGAAGGCAGTCCTTTAATGCGGAATTTCATTAGCAAAGAGTCTCGCGAAGGGTTACAAGAATCGGAATATTTCACAATTTTCGTAGTAATTTGTGAAAATTCTGCAATTAGTTCGATGCTCATTTTGGTCCCTTCCCTGATGATCGGTCCTTTTTCACCCATTTCCCTGGGACATTACCGGTATTTGCAGCAGCCACGCCACAGCCAGAACCCAGCCAGCAGAAAGCGAAACAAAAACAGAAACAGAAACCGCCTTTGTATCTAATTTGGGGGAACAACTTCTTGGCCACGCCCCAGAGCACATGGGGGACCGCCTTTTTGCTGTTCACCTTTTTTTGGCCTTTGACTTTTGCCGAAATAAAAGAAGTTGCCAATACAAACAAAAACACAGACTGAGCAGAGACAGAGACAGCAAGACAGAGAGAGAGAGAGAGGGCCCAAAAAGAGGGCTGATTAATATGCAGTTAAGGAGTTGTACGAGTCGTAAAGTCTGCAATCAAAACAAGCTCAATCCTTGCCATCCTTAAGAAGAAAAGTTGAGTTTTTTTTTATGGCCATCCAGGCGACAATGGCATTAATCATAAGTAAAGTCAACTTTTCCCATCGTCTGCAGCTCTGTCGTCGTCTGTCGGCTGTCCTCTATCCTCTGTCGCCTGTCTCCTCCTCTCGACTTCTACATATCTGTGAGGAGTCTCCTTCTCAGGATGTAAGCCAACAGAACCTAAAGGGCCACCATTCAATGCCCTTGCAGATGGCATATAGTATTACAGAACAAGATCAAATATCCAACTGTGTTTCAAAGACACAAATAACATTTGATAACAGCTGAAATCGGATTCCCCTGTGTATACCATAGATACACTGATATATGTACCACTAATTGTGGCTATATCTTTGAACGAAGCTCATTTCTCTGCGAGAAGCATCTCTCTCTATTCTGTACCCATCTGCCGGGAAGGGCAAACAAAAAAAAATGCCAACCGCTAAGCCTTTTCAAATGCAAATGTCCCTTCCCTGCTCTTCCGTGCGCCCCTGTCTGCTCTTCCTGTCAAGTTGCTTTCTTCCATTGTCTCTAAACTTTCTTCTGCGGAGTTTTTTTTCGGGTTCAAATCAGCGAAAATTTTCCCTCATTCTTTTTCCTTTGGCTATTCTTGTGTCGCCTTCCACTCATTCAGTGCTCTGCCTTTGCCATCTTCTGCCTTCTTCTGGGGCGTTTAGCATTCGCATTCCGTTTTAGCATTAATTAAAATTACACAGAATCGCTTGGGGCAAACGACGGCCCGGGACGGTACGAGACTGGGATTGTGGAGCACGGAATGGGAATGGGGATGGAGATGGGGCAGGATGTTCTCATAAATTAAAGGCGCTTATGAATTTTATAAATTATTTTCCATGTTGCGGCCTCGCTTGGGAGGATGAACAATTGCTCAAGGGGGAGCCGAGGTTCTCTACTATACATCTACATCTACATATACACATACATATGTATGTATGCAGGGTTTGCATGTCAGTGTGTATATTGGTGTGTCTTCGTTGGCAGCGCCTGAAAGCAGGCAGCGTTTATTGAATTTCATTAACGTGTGAACTGCGGACGATCCGCCCACGGACCTGTTACCAGGGATCCGCTGCAATCATTTGCATGCATGTCTGTGCATGTTTAACTACATGTCGAGTGAACGTTCACGCTCTCGCTCTACCCTGTCCCCTGCCCCTTGCCCTTTTCTTCCCCTCTCCACACCTTCGATGAACTCACTTAATTTTATGCCAAAACAATGACACGCCATAAATTTAAACGGATTTGGCATTGCGCCGACGGCGAACGGCAAACGGCGAACGGCAACCCTTAGCTAAGGGATGGTGCCGGGGGCCCGGTGCAGGTCAGAGCGCTACGAGATTGCCTGGGGGGGTGTGAGATGAAGGAGGAGGGGCCATTAGAAGGGCGACTGACACTCTCGAGCGGTACAAGCTTGTGCCCATGTGCATCAAACTCCCCATTAAGATGGAGCATTTATGGAGTATGAACACTAATATGAATACCTGATATCTCAAAGAATTTCAAATATATTTCTAATTAAGGTTTCATATATTTACAAATCGCATTTCCTTTTGAATACCTACAGATATGTAGATCTAAGTGACTTGAAGATTTCTTTCTTGCCACTGCAGCCATAATTTCCACCATCGCAAAACGAAAAAATGATGATGCTATCAAATATGGAGTTTCTATCCATAATATCTTACACTACCAATTCAATAAAAGTCAGAATATAGAAAAAACTAATTTTCAGATGGATCATGACTCGCCGTAACGAGAACTACTTACGAGTACATCCGAAACCAACACCTATGCAACATATAACTCAAAATCTTAAGCCATTCTTAGAGATACGTCACAGCTATTACAAATAGGTTTCTTTTCTGAAGATCCTTAACCAATTTACATTATATCGTAGTAGTACTATATATCGATACTAGTATAAGTCTCTTCGGACCTTCTTCCCAAGCTCTCACCATACGAAAGATCATTAATATTCATATGGATTATACATATGAAGTACTCATACGGTGCACACCGTTAAAGCTTACAGCACGGCTCTTATCTCGAAGCTTTAAGAGCTTGTTGGAATACGTGTGCGTGTTCGAAGGAGTCCCTGGAGTCCCGAGATGGAAGGCCTGGCGCCACCTGCCGCTTGTCTCAGTCAATTTCAATGTTAATCCACCTGTGCGGGAGCAGGACAGCTGGTTCATACATACATCTGTGTGTGTGTGGGTGGGCAAGAGAGAGTGAGTGTGTTGATATTGATATGGCAGTTGCACGCACAAGACGCCGCCACGCACTCTCTCTCGCTCAGTCTGCCCCCCCTCTATATCCATCCTCGAGGAGCAACACTGAAGCCCTCCGTTACATTATTTAGCTTTAGCCAAAGCTCACTCGCTCACTCACTCACTCGCTCCGTCTTTTCCCCTCTCCTGATGTCTTCATCTCTTCAGGGTTCGCTCTGGCTTCTGTGTTCTGCTTTCTGTGTGTTCTGTGTGTTCTGGGTGAGTCATCGTCATTGGCAATGCGAGAACGTTGTTACCCGTCCCAGCGGACATCATTTTCATTAAAATTTTAATAGTCCCTGCCCTCCTCAGTGTGTGTGTGTGTGTGTGTGTGCTCCTCCATCTTGCCCACTTTCCCCCCACTTACTTCCTTCCAACAGTGAGTGTATAACACGTAATATTATAAATTTAAGAAGTTATGTGCAAAACTAAAGTGCTCTGGGCCCCACACTGTGGGGTGGTGAAGTAACGGAAGGGTTTCCCTGCTTCGACTGGGTGAACTGGGGGGCACAACTTTGTTGTTAGTTGTTGCATAAGAAATGTGGGAAAAGTCGAGAATGTGGTTGATGCAATTGTTAAGGCAGAGGACAGTCTGGGTATGTACATATATAGACAGCGAACACAGGAAGCTAAACTAATCAAAAGTTAATTGATTAGCAGGCAGAGAAACTCGGGAAAAACTAATTGATTAGCAAAGAAAAGTAGATGGAAGAGAGATGGGGAGAAGCCGGAGGAGGAGGAGTGAAAGGAGAGTTGAAAATGAACCGAAGAAAACCTTATAATCTAATGAAACGAAATCAAAAATATCTGCTCAACAGAAAGGTAAGAAAAGAGAGCATAAGTATCTTCCCTCTAGAGTTGAGCATCTGGAACTGTAATCGAACTCCATTAAAACGTTTGGTGACATTTAGCTGACAAACAAATTCAATTAACTCAACTATCCATTCCCGTAATCGTCTTCAATTACGACCTGAAGGATCGAATGAAGCTTAATGCTTCAATTCCCCAACTGGGATTTTAGGGGACAGCATTTTGAAATCGACTTTAAGTGATTCGAGTTAAAGAAGTTAATGTAATTCCCGCCGTTGCATGCAAATTTATAAAAGTACTCGTACCACTCGACCCACACAACCACACACTCACACACCCACACTCGCACACTCACACACACTCACAAACGATTCGTTTCAAAGCGAAATAAATCGAAGCGAAATGGAAAACAAGAATTTCCAATAAACTAATTTGCACAAAGCGCCAGGGAAACTTTTTCTAGCAGGGCAGACAGTTGACGGGAGACCTTATGGTCCCCACTACAAAATCCTTGCCACTTGGTGGCTGCCCCCCCTTCCACCCCTCCAACCATCCATCCATCCATGGTCCTCCTTCTGCTCCTCCTTCTCCTGCTCTGAAGTAGTATGTTCTCGTATTTGTGTATGAATTTTAAGCAGCTGGAACAAATGCCAAGCCAATAAAAGGGATAAAATTGAAAAGCATCCGGGACACACGCACTTCGAAGGAGGAGGAGGATACACCATCCTACATCCAACATCCTTGTGCTTGTGTGTGAGTGTGTGTTTTGGCCACACTGGGACGTGTTAACGGCCAGCGGTATTCGCTGGCTGGCAATGTAATTGTAACTCCTCGGAGCTCGCCCCCGTCCCCACTCCCCGTGCGAGTGTTCCTTCTGAAATATTCACCAGAAAGTGCCCCGACAGTTTGGAGCATCTTGCCTGCGTATTTGGTATAATAAATTAGCATCGCGTCTCGTATTATTGACTGGATTTTGAATAATAACACACAAAGGACCTCCCGGAGTCGAAACGGAGAAAAGGCAAAGCTGAACCGCTGAAGGTGCCATCTAACTGTAACTGTAACTGTAACTTTAACTGTAGCCCCAGCGACACCAGGGAGATCCCACCCAAGAGTACAACCAGCAGGCCACGGCACAAGAAAAGGGCCAAGTAATACATTAGGGCGGGCATATGGTGGGGCTCAACACAATTGCGCACATAAATTTTAGTGTGGCAGGCACAAAATGTGGCAGGGAGATACACTTGGTATGCCACATTCGAGACTTTTGCTTGACGCGGTGGATTACTGCATGGAATGGAATGGAATGACACGATGCTGAACTGTTGAAAGTCACACATTTGAGAAAGGGGACGGGAGGGAATGGCACAAAGCACTGAGACCGCTTGGCAGCGATGTTACTCTATGGAAACATTGGAAGTGAAACAAGGGCAATCGATGCTGCCATCTTGGATCAACGGAAATAAAACAAAGCCATCGAGGCTTGTATCTTAGAATGATCAATTGATCAATGTTCTCTGATCAAAATCGGCGATCTGCATCTCCAGCTATCTATCGTGGAACTATCGTTGTGTCGGTTATCATCACGTCTGATATTTTCCACCCAAAACACAAACCAAAGACATGGATTCATTTCCTTTACAAAGCGCAGGAGGGATATACCGGAAGGATGCATGCGTTCCCTATAATGATTCTCGACTAACAACTGTAACTTCTCAAATGGATGCGGATAAAACATACCAAACACACAATCACATACAACACCTGAGTCTTTTTTTATTTTATTTTACTACACTACTCGACAAAACCAATCAGACTCCAAGCCTTCGAGGATGGTTCATTTTGAAAGTTTTCCTGTGGCCCCGACTGTACTCCTGCTAAGGGAACAACTTAAGGAACTTTACTTTCCTCCATCTTTTTTATTATTCAGAATTGTTTATTTCTTGCGATTTGCCTCATGTGTAAGGGGACATACACCATCCACCATCCACCGTCTCCCTTCTCTGGCCGTAAAATCTCATTTGAATGTATTACAAGTTGAAAATGTTGCACAGAAAACGCCTGGAACGAATGTTGCCGACATGAAATATTTAGAGCGCCAACTGGTTGGAGCATTGTGGCAGTGGCAGTGGCAACCATCCAATCTGCACCTCCAACAGCCTTCTTTCTCCCTCCACCCTTCATGTGAACGTTTGATTAAATTTGTAGGAGAAACGGTGGGTGGGCGGCTGGCGGGAGTTGGCACAAGTTTCGGGGCATCGGAAATTAACTCGTTTTATGGTGGCCCCCTTTCATTGAAACTATTGCAAGACGGCAGTCGGGAAAGGGGCAGTGCCAGTGGCAGTGGCAGTGAGAATGGGGGTTACCTCGAGCTACTTAATGCTACGTCCATGGGTCAAAAGAGAGACAGACGAGACAGCAGGGCAGGCCTTCATTTCTTGCAGATTGCTGACTGACAAGGCAATTCCACGTTATTGCCAACAATAATTCACACGCAACAAACGGCATTCAGGCAGGCGACAGAGAAGGGTGCGGGGAGCAGGAGACCACGAGGCAGGGGCTTCACAAGGCACCAGAAGGGTGGCAATCAACAATTGTTGCATGAATAAAGCGACAAGCGGACAGGACATTGGGGCTAATGATTGCCAGCGCACACAGATCACTGAGCAATCTCCGCCGGAGCAGCAACGGGGATGGTAAGAGATGGGATGGGAGCATGTCGACTCTAATGCTCAAAATTGTGCCATCAAAAATAATGCGTAGGCGGGTAATGTACGCCTCCGCATGCCCCCGTGCTCCCATGGACAAGGACCGACTCGTTCCCCGAAGATAACGCATTAGATGATGGAAATTATCCGGGACAATGAGAGGAGAGGCGAGAGATGGAGACGCCTGTCGACAGTCCATTGTGGCAAGCAGGGAGATGAGAAGACTGTGGCTGCGGCAGTGGCAATGGGATCCTGAGAATGGTCCAAAGGTGAACAGTGACAAATGGAGGAGCAACAGAGAAGAGAGAGTGATGGAACATGAATAAAGGAACCAAAATGGGCGCACATCATGAGAAATGGATACCCAAAAGATAAGACTTTAAGGGTTTTGGGTATAAAAAATAATATATTACATCGAATCCATTATCTTTGGGCCAGTTTCAATTAATATTAGCCAGCGAACTCTACCATACTCGTGTATTCAATTAAAACCAAAGCAGAAGCAGAAGCAGGGGCCAGGACTGAAATTCGATTAGTAGAGGGATTAGGTTTGATTTGGGGAAAACTTCCGAGAAGACTGAACGCATGGAAGAACAGAGATACACTAAAAAAAAAGTAGTGATGCCAAAGAATGTTAAATAATAAACTTCTGAAAGAAAGGAAATATTCCAGGGATTGCAATCGGTACATTCATGGAGACGCTCTTTCAATGCGTAAACATCATACCAAACAAAATCCATATCCTGCCCCAAGTCCCCAAATTCCAATTAACATACAAACATTAAACTTATATTGAATCAGAAGCCAATCTTTGAGGTCAATCTCATTTCAATAATTGCATTGAGTCGGGGAAGGCAAAACCAATTCCCAAAACAAGAATCAAAAATCCCACCTCTCCCCATTACCCATAAACCCTTGAATGATGTGATGTGTGCCCTGCCCTGCCCTGCCACGCCCAGCTCCGCCCTGCCTCCTACCGCCTGCGTTATGAAAACAATTTTGAAGTTTTTATTAACGGGCCAGTGGAGTGGGCGGAAGTTGGGTTGAACTACTTAAGCTGCCAAGGAAAATTTCAAGTGCCATTTGTCTTTGTCTCTCTGGTGCTGGGGCTGGTGCTGGTTTTTGCATTATTTCCTGTTGTTGGCTTCATATTAGAGGAAAATCCGATTGACAGCGACAGCCACAAGTGGCTGGGGGATTGGCGGGAGTCCCAAGACTTGCCACTTGGGAGCTTACAGATATACTCGTAGGAGATAGGAGTCTGGCATCCAGGTATTCAAACTCCTCCACCACATTAATAAGGAGAGTGCCCCACGTGAGCCACTGGAGCCACGGGGGCCACGGGGGCCACGTGAGCCGCGGCTGCTCACGTGACAAGTGTCACTGTGCGTCTTGGGGTACATAAATCAATGCTCTGTGGGTTGAGGTCGATGCGGTTTGCTTGGAGCTGCCACAGCTGATAAATCCATCAGAATCCATGCCATCCGGAAGTCCCAGCAGTCAGAAATTGAATCGGGGAAATGGGAATGCCTCATGCGAATGGGGAATGGCAAATGCAGAGTGGTGGGAGGGCTGTTCTGAGGGAAAAAGGAAAAGGAGGCCCGGAAACTGACAAAAAGAATTTGGCATACCCTATCGCGGCTGAGGGTCGTCCCTTGAATATCCTCTTGGTATTGATCTGCCATTTATATAGTTCGGCTAGGGATCCCAAACCGCTTAATAAGATATTCCAGATATTTGCAAAATATGTGGCGCCCAAATAATATGCTTCGATCAAGTCTCCATCAATATGAGCCTTCTTTCAATGGTTGCTCTCGAGACGAGGGTTCGCCCTGTTAGGGTATTTCATAGTTCGAAATTGGAATCCTGGCGAGTCTTGGCCAAATTGTCCCTCCTCAGCGAGTACTGTTTATTTATTTATCGAGCGAATTGTTGCAGGTGAGCCAGAGCTTGGATTCTGTTTCGGTTTCGGTTTCGGTTTGCTGTCCACGCAGCTTATCGAAACGGACAGCTGACAGTTGTATATTCTCGTCCAAAATGGAGTGGAGTAGTTGTGCAGGAGGACGAGCAGCACGAACATGGACACGGACACCGACACGGACATGGCTTACACTGTGCAATACGCCATTGGGTGATGATGAGCCAGCGAGACAGCGATTTGAAGTGCTCTGCAGACAGAAGAAACCGCAGCGTACTTAGACGTCTGATAAATGGTTGCCTGTCACTTAGCCGCTTCTTGATGGAGTACTCAGCCGAACACCCATCCCACCCACTCACTCACACACCCAAACGTGTGCAAACCGAACAACGGCGGCAGATAAATCCGCCACAGACGTGCTTAAAAATTAAACACGATTGAAGTTTTCAAACAAGTAAAAACCCATTACCGAAGCTAGAGCTGAAGCTGCAGCTTAAGTTGGCCTGGTCGGGGGGGCCAACTACTGAAAAGATTGTGCATTCCAGGCGTTTTTCATGTCCACTTGTTGGCTGTCGTGGTGTGAGTGTGTTACTCGTACATTTCATTGCCTTGAGGTGGGGTTTTGCTACGTAAAACATTGCCAAATGAATTTCCAAAGACAATCTTTTGAATTCAAACGAGTTCTTCAGATTTCAGCAAAGCACTGCTTGGTCGATTTTTTCTTAAAGGTGGACCTGCACTGCTTGAACGCAGGAAGCGCACTGCTTGTTCTCTTTCTTGGGAAACGGGAAATGAAACGTTCACATTTCAGTCGTTAAACTGCTTAAACTTTCCGGTTCAAGCAGTGCACTTCTTTTAACCTTCCCTCTAAACGCAAATCGCAGAAAAGTGTAAAAATAGTCGAATATTTCGAATAGACGCAACTGACTTCGAAAAGGAAGAAATTTTCTTAATATTACCCAACGCATTCTGTCATTTTATTATCATCTGGCAGCTCCATTGAATAGGATTACTGTCCGTATACAGCATTCAATCTAGCATGTTCCTATTTTGCACCTCAAGTACAACGTGTACTAACTTTAATCATGTTTAAACAGTAATTATATCTTTTGCTGGTGTTTTCGCCCAAGTCTCGGTCTGGGCTTCTGCCTAAGGTTCAATTTCAATTTAACTTTGTTATCGGCTGTGGCCCCCCATGGAGCATTTTTGGCTGCCAAATCAAATTCGACGCTCAATTAAAATTCAATTTGTTGCGCGCCCTTAATTAGATTCTCCCACACCCCAGTCACTGGCACTGCCACTGGCACTCAGTGATGGATGGATGCAGGAGGATACGGATAGGGATGGGCATGGGGGTCAAATGGGGAATTGAACTTTCCTCCGAGGCAGTCATCTTTCAGACAGACAGCGTCACCTGAGACAGGGTCCCCCCTACCACTCTGTAGCAAGTGGCAGCCCCACTAATTAGTGTGCCCGACTCTGCTTTGGCTCTCTTTTTGGACACTTCAATTAGGTGTAATCTATGCGCATAAATTTCCAGCGCAGCTACTCGATTGATGGCATGCAACATGTGGCGGTCGCCGTTGCCAGCCCTCAGGGCTAATTGTTTTCCACCACACCACACCACACAATTCTCCCGTATTCCGTATTCAATATCCATCCGGTCAATGGCCGTTCTGTCGCAACGGTGACAATGGAATACGTACTGACATACACTTTGCCACCTACTGTACTCACCTGCTTCTGCAATGTGTTGGAGAGCTCCTCGAGGCACTCCTTGCGCTCGAAGCGCTCAAACTTGAAGCTATTGGAGCGATAGAGCTCGTTGTCCTCCCGCCTCCGGTTGCGGCACAGGCGGCGCGTGATGATGTTGCCACTCCCACTCAGCCGGGGTCTGTTAAAGGTAATTCAATTTATACGGATTAGTCAAGTCGAATGGAGAGAGTTTTCTAGCCTGCAATTGGTTTCAATATGGGTTGTGGAAAGCCGTGTCTGTGTATTGGTAAATTATTTTATTATTAGAGTTTTTATCGATTCATTTGTGATTACAAACGAATTAGAAAGCTCTAAAGCTATATACGACTCTAAAAAGTCGATTTAAACTTACTAAGTCCCTATGTTTTAAGACATTCCAGACCAAAAGTTTGGTATGACTATAGCTATAAGTATGTACATACATATATGTAAACGATCGTTTAAAACACACAAACTCCTTCTAAGGAAAATTCGAATTAAATATTATGTTTGAAATATGCTTGATGCCTTCTTCAAAATCAGATCACTGCAGGTAGAAGATCGATTATCGGCAATGATATTACTATCATCTGGATAAATAGTCAACTATCATTAATTATAGAAATCTAGAATTTGGCAACAATTTTGAAGTAAAATCCTTCAATCCTTCCTCCCATTGCATTAATTGGGAGGAGCATAAACACAGTATATGAAATAAATATCTGAAATTCTTGGTTCTTGGATATGGTTTGATAAGCGACCTATCCACTTGGTGTTCCATCGTTAGTCCTTCATTACCCAGCAGAAAAAAAGGGGAAAACCCAACTATCTAAGCCACCCAAATAGGACGAGTGGCAGCAGTGGGGCTGCCCCAATCCCAATCCCAGGCACAGCTACCGCTGTGCAACAGCTATACCACACCCGCAGCTCGTTAGCTGGCGCTTCATTAAAATTTCACACATTTGGGGGGGGCCTGGTAAAGAAAACTTTGCTCCATTTACCTTATTACCAGGCGACGATGACGATGACGACGACGACGACTACAACGATGCGTCCGTCGCGTCAGCTTAAAGCCACAGAAAAGTTGAAGGCAGAAAATTTAAAACGGAATGGAACGGCGACCCACTTTGCATTTGGGTTCATTCAACGCCCGCTTCGGGCTTCGGGCACTTGAATGGAGACCAAGTGAACCCAATCCCAACTCTACCGCAAGGAAAACAAATGAAAAACTAGGGAAACTAGGGAAAGAGGGTACAGCGCGAGAGCTACAGAGCATCGGAGGGATGGGCTAGGAGAAGGTGGAGCAGGAGTTTGAGTTGGAATTTCCCTGTGCGGCAAACAAAAGCACAAGCCACTGGAGCAGACTCAAGTGGCAGCCACTTGGTGGCATCCACTTGTAACTCCAGATGGCACTCACCCGCAGGGCTTGCAGTGCGTCATGTGCAGATCCCAGTTGAGGTGGAAGTTGAACATCCGCAGCTTGGCCACCGCTCGCTGGCGCAAAGAGATGTCCGGCTGGGCCACGGCCCCGGCCCCAACACTGGCAACGGCACCGGGTCCGGCTCCTGCGGCAGCACCACATCCAGTTCCAGCTCCACCGGCCGCTGTGATGGTGGGTGCACGCTGCGGATTGGGATACATCATCACGGTGCCGCTGGGCGCCGAGGTGGCGAACAGGCGACGCGATGAGCCAGACCCTCCTCCGCCGACGGCTCCGTGGCCATGGTGGCCGTGACGATAGTACTGGTGGTGGTCCTTCAGAGTGTAAAAGCCGCCGGATGATCTGAAACGAGAGGCAAATCAAGATTCTGTAAGAACTTAAGAATGAATTCATTTTAAGGAACATAGTTTAAAAAGTCACAAAATGTTTCATAGTCATATATCAATAAAAAAGAAACACGGAATAATAGAGTCTGCTCCTACTCGCTTGGTATCAGAGTTCCAATGAAGATTGTAATAATTCAAATACAATTATTGAGAGAACATCGAACGAAGAGATCTGTTTAAAGGGGAATACAGGGAATCAATCGAATCCCCTGAGCACCGCTGTCCAACTAAATCAATCGGGTTCTCATTCTAATTCCCTTATATATTTGATCATGAATGATAAGGGTCTGCATACATTTTAGATATATACTCATATGCTGCTCGTCAAGGCCAAGCGAAAACTTGTCTAAGCCTCATGTTACTCACTACTACTATTACTACTATTTGGCAAACAGAATCATGGGGGAAACTCTAAGAGTATATTCGGCAAGATCACAGCCCAGTCTTTGGACACTTACGACATATTATCGCCGCTCGGATCGCCCACGCAGCTGGTGACGGCTCCCATGCCACCGCCGCGTCGGGGTCGGCTTTTGCGCCTGCGTCGCCGACGACGTTCTGAGGAGGCGGTCCGCGTCTGCAGGACATGCTGGCTGAGCGACTTGCTGGCGCCGCCGGATACGGGCAATGTTTGACCGCTGCTGGCCAGACGCCGCCCGGTGGCATTGCTGCCTCCTGTGGCAGTGACAGTGGCTGTCGTTGCTGCCACACCAGCGGCTGGGGCCGCTCCTCCGGATGTCGCTGCTGTCCCGGGCAATCCTTGAACGGCAACCACCAGCTGCCCATCGCCGAACCCACCCGCCGAGTTGATGGTATCGGTGGACTGTGGTGTGCCGGCATTGGCTCCACTAGCACCACAGACGTTAGCGACGGCGGCGCCGCTGTTGCCGCTGGTAGCATTCGGCTGCTGTTGCTGGCTCTGGGATTTGGTGTTGCGCAGGCTGTGGTTGACTTTCCGCCACATGCGCTCCATGTTCCTCGTGTGGGTGTGTTTGTGTGTGGCTTTGGTGGTTCCTTGTGGTTTCTTTCTGGGGAGGGTTTTGGTTACCTTTTCCTATGCAATTTGAGCTACCTACGAGGATTGGGGCTCTAGGGACCTACTCCGGGTGCCGTTGCCTCCGCCTCTGGCACTCCTCCTTCACTGGGGCGTACTTTTGCGTGTCTTCTCAATTTTTGGAGGCGATGGCGATGGCAATAGTGTTGGGTTTCTTGGAACTTATTTGCGCTACCTGTCCTTTTCTCTAGCAACATTCTCACTCACTCGCACTCACATACACATATACAAAAAAGCTACGTAGCAGGAACTATACATTGTTTATTACATTTTTTGTTGATATTTGTTTTTTTTCTTAGTTGTTTCACTATTGTTGGTGTAGTTTTAATGTGGATCGTTGTTGAGTATACTATGAAACAAATTTAGTTCTTAGTGTTTTAATGTGGATTTGTTTTGATGCATTTGATATATATTTCATTCGTTGGTGTAATTGGTTTTTGAATTATATTTGTTGGTGAAGTTTTAATATGGATTGTTGTTGATTTTCTCTAGGTTTAGTGTAGTTTTAATGGAATAGGGATTGTTGTTGAACCTATATTCGCGTTGTTGATATTTCGATTGTGAATCTAATTGTTTTATCAATATTAGTTGTGGGTTCAGATTTTGGTGGTTGTTGTAGTTTCAGTTTCGATAATTGTTGGTGATATTTCGATTTTTGTTGATTATTGTTGCTGTAATGCAATTTGGATAAAAGCGGAAGCTGTTTATTTATTTCGATTTTAATTATTGGTGTACTTTCACATCGAATTTTTTTTATCATTTCGTTTGAATTTTTCTTAAAGTTGCTATTTCAATTGTTCGCCTTTCATTGTTATTTCGATTTCAATTGTTTTTGTTGTTGACTATGGAATAACGGAAGTAGAAAACAAAGAGAATGAATCGAGTTTAGTTTCCTCACTCTCTCTCTCTCCCTCTCTTTCTATCTTATACACTCTCACTCTCTCTCTCTCCCTCTCTATCTCTGTGGGTGTGTGGGGCCCGTCTAAAAACCTTTTGTCATGCACTTTTAGGTTAAACACGCGTTCACTCATATTTTGTTGTCGTTTCTGGTGTTGTTGTTGTAGTTGCTGTTCTCGTTGCACTTGTGAATGAATTGTGGAATTATTTGTTGGGCCACTAAGCCTCTCAGTCTCTCTAGCTCCCTTACTCTCTCTCTCTCTCTCTTATCCACTAGCTCTAACAAAACGAGAAGACTGAGAGAGGAACACAGGAACACCCCACTCTCGCTCACACCTTGCGGGGAAGACCAGGAAATTGCGCACAATATTTGTGTAATTTTACGTTAATAATAAGCAATACTCCGCAACGAGTACAGTGGGTTGCCAGCACGTTGTCAGGTGCTGTTGCTATCACTATGTTCCACCCGGTCCAGCTGCTCCCGCTCCCTCTGCTTCTGCTGCTGCTGCTAGCGCCCGGCTGGCTGGCTGCTGGCACGTTGAGTCAACATGATTTCTGTTCACCAACACAAACGACAAAAAAATAACACACATT
The DNA here is from genome assembly GCA_005876895.1 of Drosophila azteca. Classification (NCBI taxonomy): domain Eukaryota; kingdom Metazoa; phylum Arthropoda; class Insecta; order Diptera; family Drosophilidae; genus Drosophila; species Drosophila azteca. The sequence continues at coordinate 2,666,968 of VCKU01000014.1, read as the reverse complement.
TGTCGCTCCCCACTGCACAGTGGAACGAAAGACAGTTTCAAGTCTCAGCTGTAGTGAAGCAAAGGAGAGTAAGATGATTTATGCGGTTTTAAGGAACTTCTTTCAGCTCTGCGTGTCCGTGCTATCAGGAAATCTTGAATCGTATCTTGAAACATTGCATGTTCATCTTCATTGCTTTCAGAAATCAAATGACGCGTGATTTGTACCACTGTGCATCCCAGAGCAACCATCGCAAAAAAAAGGAGAGACAGCGAGAGAGAGCAAGAGCGCGCTCTCGTGCGCCAGCATTCGCTCTTCGGAACGTGCGTGGGCGCAAGGCAAAGCGCGACAGAGTATCGTATCCTGTCAGGCTCCTGTCCTGGAGCACCCGTACGGTGCCTCGTGTTGCCGTTTCCTATGTATAACACAGACACGTTGCGCTGCAAAGGAATGCCATGCGATGTCTTGGGAAGGGGGAGAGCGAGTCGATAACAGCTCACAGATGCTTTCTCTCTCGCTCGCTTAAATGTTTCGCAGCCTCAATTCAGTTTTTTGTTGCCTACTGCCTACATTTTGGGGCCATCACACACACACAAACGCACACTCTGACAAATACACGCACACCGACAGGTTTTGCATACGGTAAATGGGATAAACACTTGGAGTTTTCTTTTGTTTGGTTGCAATTTTAGAGTACAATGGCAATCAAAATTCACATTTTTATCACACAAATCGGCTACGCCACTTGGCCAGAGGAGCAGAGCAGAGCAGAAGCCGCTGCCCGTTTATTGGCAACGCGCACGCACAAATAACAGAGTGGCTCTGGCGGCGTCAGGTTACAGCAGCAGTGGCTGCAGCCAAGATTCGCGGCACGGCACGGTACGGCACGGTTCACCAGCCGAAACCTGTGCAGCACCGAAAACGAGACCGAAAATAGCCGAATCCCAAACAGAAGCCGAAGCCGAAGGCGGAATCGGGGAGAAAGAACCCTCTGCAGGTCGTTAAAATGTAAACATTGGGAGCAATCAAAACGTTGCCGGGCCGGGCCCCTCGCAGGGATGTTGAATAACTATTGGTACATTTATACAAATATCGATATTACACCGATAGATTAACCGATAGATTTCGACACTCTAGCGACATTTTTGTTTAGCGCGCCGCCATTTTGAGCTTAGCTTAAACGAATTCAAAGCCGTACTCTGACCGACAGTAGAAGACCATACCAGAAAGCCACTACAGAATATTCGATCTCCACTATGCACCATTCAGTGGCTCGACCAGGTCTCCTGGCGGGGCGACTTCATATAAAACAAGCCAGCGCCAACCACAAAATGTATAACAGGACAAACCTCATAGGTTAACAAGCCAATTTTCGTTTTTTTTCGCAAATTGTTGCGATTAGGATTTCGGGAAAATTCGTTGGAATGGAAATTTATGCGCTTTTTTCTTTATGCGATAATTTGTATAATTATTAATATTAAATTAAATATAAAATATACATTTTTTTAATTGTACATGATTTCTACATGGACATCAAGAACAACGCAACCAAACGCGCCACCTACGGAGTACTTTGTAATTATTGTAATCTGAATTAGAGCTTTCAATCAAACCATATATCGATATCGATAACGAAAGCAGCCGTTAAAACCTGCCTCACGGCTCGCCAGCCCACCCATAGATGCAAAGGAAACTTCTCGGAAATGAAGGTGTTGCCTGCAATAGCCATGGGTGTGACTCTGGGTCCAACTCTGACCCCTGTCCTACTCCTCTGAGTGCGATCTGGTGTTCCAACTGTTGCCCGCCCAGACATAAACAACTTTAAAGGAAGAAAATATCTTTGTTCGTTTTTTTTTCGATTTTGTATAGTATTTTTAATTGTTTTGCCTGTTATCATCATCATCATCATCATCATCGTCAGCCTCAGCTCAGACGTTCATTACGCCAGCCATAGCCATAGCCATATCCGTATCCATATCCTCTAGCATTAGTCGTACCACATACATACATATATCGCTATATATATGTATATAGTCGTGTGTATATGTATATAAGTATGTATGTATAGTATAAAGATTGATACTCATGCTAAATCGAACCGCCTCGATTTGCTTCATTTCAAAAAATGTCGGGCTATTCAATACAATTACATACGGGACCTTTAGTTGACTTTAACATTTAGTTGACATCAAACACACAATTACATATATTTTAGTTTTAGTTTTTTTTTTTCATCTTTTTCTTTTGCCTTTTTTTTTGTTCATTTGTTTTTTTAGTTTTTTTTTTTAGTATGTATCGTACTTATATAGGGTTGATGCATTATGCGATATCTGATCTATATTATATACCACTACTGTATTACACACACACGCACAGGTTTGAAAACTTTTTCTTTTTTTTTCCAATTTTTTTTTTTGTATGTTATAAAGAAAGTTTCGATTAGTTTCCTTCTTAGACTTAGATTGCTAAAACGTTGGTATTGGCCTATTGTATGATTTATGTACCTTTTTTTAAACTCTAGCAGAGGGTATTATTTCCTTTTTTTTTAATTATTTTTATATAGTATGTGTGTATGTACTCAAATGTATTTTTTTTGTCAATTGCGAATGTGAGATTTGTTTGTTATTTTCGACCGCTGTTCGAAGAGAGTGCGGATAGTGGGGGATCATGATCATTTCTTGCCATCTGTATATCTCTTTAGCCTTCACTTGAAATTCCTTCATCCCGTTCACAATAGGAGAGCGATAGGGCTGATATACCATTTTTTTCGACCAGTGCTTCTTGCTATCCTGTTTTTTCGTTTTTCTATTCCTTCCTTTTCTTGCTAGGCTATATCACAAAATGTGTTTTTTTTTTTCTTTTCATTCTTGGTTTTACTGGATTAAGGGAGGGGAAATGGTATCGAAGAATACTGGAGTGCCACTAGAGAAGGTTATACAGAGATTGGTAGCTACTACTTCATTGCCATTTAGGGGCTAAGCCACACATAATCGAGGCAGCAAGCGATCTCCAGCTTCCCGCCTCGTTAGATGAGTAGCAAATTGGTACTCCTGAAAGAGTTGAGGTGATAGAACGACTCGGTAAAATCTCCCATCAGGATAGCTTTCATTTCTATATCCACAATCATATATGTACATATATGAATGTACCCTTCAGGAGTTCCATACATGTACCCACCATATACTATGTGTGTATTTATGTTTGTATGTACGTGTATATGCACACGTATATTGTATATTAATGGATATCCCCCAGAAAATTACAAATACAAGGTATATCTATACAGGGCGAGAGTATTCTAGAGAACGGCTCCTAACCAGGCATAAGTACACCTTTGTTCTTGTTCTTCTCTTCCCTCCATTGCTGTGCGCTGTTCGCTATTCGCTAGTAAAAAACCGCTAATCGTATGTACTAAGTAATCTACTAATGCGTGTAAATTAGTTTAGTTTGGACTGCAAAAAAGTACAGCCACGATCGGACTGTACAGTCCCACACAAAATGCAGGCCATGTACACGGGACTTGCACCTGATCAAAAAAACATTTCACATTTCATTAAACCCTGTGTATTCAATTCAGTATTTATTTTTGGGTTGAAATGTTACCCGATGTGGTTCGGGTTCGGTGTTTGGTCCTGTGCATTTTCAGTAATCGGCTCAGATATATATAGAGCTACAAAAATTCTCTTAATAGATCGCCTGGCCAGCGCTAAAATCCCAGTAAACGTTGAAATACTTCCCAAAGGGAGAACACACACAGTGTTGCCAGACTTCTTCTGGTTAGGCTGAGTGGAAGTCCAGCAACGACGCAACTGCAATTGCGGTGCATGCCCTCCATCCGATTCGATCCGATCCGATCCGACAAAAATATGGCTAAAATTTTCACTGCTGCTCTTTTGTGTGTGTGTGATTGATTCTTTTGCATTCTGCGTTCGGCGTTCTGCCTTCTGCGTTCAGCGGCATTCGCTTAGATTAAAAATTGGTTTAAAATTTTACTTCTGGCTCTGGTTGTTTCTTCTCGTGTTTCAACATCAAATATATTTCTATATATTATTAAATATAGTATGTTTATATTTATATTCCGATTATGGGGTATGCATACGTATGTACAATTTTCTTTAGCAATAATAATAGTTGCTTTCTCGCTTCCATCGTTTCTTTTTTCTTCATTATGTATTGATTTTTTCTTTTCTTTTCATAATTTTAAGTTAGTTAAGAATACAAAAAAAAGGTCATATATATCTTATATATGTATGTGTACAAATGTTTAAAAAGAAAAGTTAAGAATATAAAAAAAAAAATAATATTATATATATTTACTGGGGATGGTTCCCCCCTCACCGCCGCATGGGGTGCAAAGGTGTAAATTAAGTTAAGCAACGTCTAGTCAAATAAATTAAGTAATTAGTACAAACTAAAAGTAAACTTATGATTAAAACCGTTCTCGATTGAACCTGCCTACATAACAAAATCTAACATTATCGTATAGTATTTATATGTAGATCTACGTGTATTCAAAAAAAGGAAAGGTATCATCTAATATCTAGCAAGTGTATTTTTTTCTGTTTTTCTGTTTTAATGTTTTACTGTTTTTACTGTTTCTATGATCCGTTTTCTAGGTGTATAAGTTGTAGGTTTCGTTTCTTGTTTTTAATAAGAAATATTTCAAGTTTTTTCCCGCTTCTCGTGGACTTCTTCCTCCTCGTCGGCCTCTCTGCTCCATTTACTTCCTTCTGCCCATAAGTATGCTACAAAATTGTGTCATATTATCGTTGGTTGTTGGTGTTGGTGTTGTTGTTGTGGATGTTGTTGGTGTTTTCTTTTCACGTTCTAAAACTTCCGCTTCTGCTTGCGCTTCTGCTTTGATTCAATTTTTTTTGGGATCCTTCACCATCTGGTGGGGCATGTCCCCAGCAGTTTGTCTTTGCTGCTTACGCCTACAAAATTATTGTTGTTGATTGATCGGTCGATCGATCTATCGGTCGTCTTTGACAGAGAGAAAGAGAGATAGCCTTTAATGCTGGCTGCTTCTCCTGCCGTTAACGTTACCGCCACCGCAGTCACTGGCTGCGGTTGCCACAAAAAAAATGTCTCTTCCTCACCTCACATACCTCACACCACACAGCAAACACCAGCGGGACAGCGGTGTGTGGCATAAAGAGAGAGAGTGAGAGACATAGAGAGAGAGAGAGTTTTGGCGAGTGAGTGTGTGAAAGAGAGGTATATAGAGAAAGATATAGAGAGATCACACACACGCACAACTCTCTCAAAAGTGCTCCAAAGCTCTGCGCAGCTTTTTACAGTAAAACGGACATTAAGACTCGCGCTCTTTCTTCACCTTCACCTCCTCGCCCAGTATGGTGGTAATCTCGCCCTGCATGAACGCCCATGGTATGGTCGAATTGGCCAGCGGGCAGCGGTCTCCGCTAGGACAGTACACCTCGTTTCCCAGTCCCTGAGAAAAAAAGAGAAAGCATTAGCAAAACGCTTACTTAAGAAGGTAATAGATACTCACATTTTGCCGCTTGATGCTCTCGCGGCTGCAGGGGAAACAGAACTTGTGATGATTCACCGATGGACACTGGACAAAGTGCGTATCCTCGAGCCGCTCCTGGCAGAGCGTACATTTGAGCGTGGCATTCTGGGCGGCCGCAGCCGCTGCCGCCGCTGCAGAATTCGATGCTGCACTGCCACCCGGCGCACCACTGATACCGGCACCAGCGCCTCCGCCGCTGCCCATGCCTGGCGTGCCTTGACTGCCACTACTCCCGGGTCCGGGATTCACGGCTCCGCTGCCATTGCTTCCGGACGGTCCGCCGATGCCGGTGCCGCCATTACTGCCACCGGCTGTGCTACCGTCGCCAACCCCCGTACCGGGCGGCATCGATGAGGGTCCACCACCATTGCCAGGTGTGGTACTGCCGCCGGACAACTGGGAGTTGCTGCCGCCGCCTGGCACGCCCAAAGAGCCGGCTACTCCTCCACTGCCACTGCCCAGTCCTCCGGATACGGCAGCCTGCCCGGCATTCGCACCGCCCACCTCTGTGCTTGTGACGGTTGTGCTGGACACGTGCCGGGAGCCCGACGATCGCCGACCCGACGAGGAGCCTATATGAAAATGAAAGAGTTGAAAATGGATTAGACATTGGTTTTTTATACCCGGTACTCGAAGAGTATAGAGGTATATTAGATTTGTGGTGATAACGGATGTGTGTAAAGCCCAAAAGGAAGCGTTTCCGACCCCATAAAGTATATATATTTTTGATCAGCATCAATAGCCGAGTCGATATAGCCATGTCTGTCCGTCCGTCCGTCCGTCTGTCCGTCTTCATTAGCGCCTATATCTAAGAGACTATCAAAGCAAGAGCAACAACATTTTGTATCCAGTGTTTTGTTATCACACTGATCCAAGTGTATTTTAAAATTTCGCCCCGAAAATTTCAAAAAATGGAAACAGATAACATTTAATGTATAAAAATCTAGCTAGGGTTCGACCTAATTTTTTTAATTTTCCATTTGGGCCAAAATTTAATTCGTCCCTTTGTATATAATAAATTACATAAATAATAAGATCACATATATTTTGACTGAGTACCGGGTATAGAGTAGAGCCGCGGCCTTTGCCGCAACGTTCCCCCTCGTTTTCCTTTTAGAGATGAGAATCCCTCTGTCCTAGGGGCGCTTAAGAAACAATAACACCAAATTCCAAGTACCAAATTGTGAAGTCCTTTCGTTCAAACAGACGGACAGATAAGAGACAGAGTATATGAAAGAATACGAGTTGGAGTTCGAGTCGCAGTCGCTCACTAACTGATAAAAGTTTCCAGAGACCAGGAATGAAACTTTACAATTTTAATATTTATCTTTAGTTTGAATTTTATTGATTGATTCGTCTCATCCATGCGGCAGGCAGCCTTCCTCAGTCTTTTCTGCTTGATTTCATCCTAACAGGATCCATAGGATCTATATCACTCCATAGCATCATAACATATAGTCCGAAAAGCTGAATAATGAACAACAACTAACCCGAACTATTCGGCGAGTGTACGCTACGTGGGGGCAGCGGTCCCGAGGGCGGGCTAGATCCATTGCGTCGACTGGCCGGGGACAGGTGCTCTGGAATGTAAAGCGGATGGGTTTTTGGATTAGGTAAATGTATGTATATTCTCGATAATCGTAGATACAAATAAGGGTTTTCTTTTTCTTAGACGTACATATGTAGATGTACAGGTGGAACACATTCATACTTGTTCATTCCCCCGGCAGTCAAGTGCATTGTACAGTGGGGGCCTTGGCCCCTCTACGCTATATGTAATTACATTGTATTTGCATGTTACATGTGCATGTGTATGTGTACATATGTGCCTCAGTGCATGTGATGCCTGTCCATACCCACTGCGGTGGTCATGGGACAACAATGGGACACTCCGACCAGCGGACTAGCGGACTGATTTGCGAATGAATGAAAAGTTAAATGATTGCAAGACATTCGAGGTCTTCCTTTAAATTTCGAATATACTTTGATCCCCCACGAATTCAGTCGAATCGATCGATTGAATCATACCTATTTAGACACCTCAAATAGATAATCGTAGAATCATTAATTGACCAGAAATCAATCAGCTCTCTTCCCTTATAAGCTTTACTTTCATGCGTCGATATCAAAGCAAAAATATTTTCAGGAATACCACTATTCCTTTCTGTTAGTGTTTTCATTTTGCGTTCCGCAATGTAATTTTAGAACTTGGCACAACAAATGTTTCTATTCTATATGCATACACAGTTACATTCAGACGTACATATGTACATATTTGTATATATGTATGTATGTTGCTTGGCAGCGACAGCAACACAATCAGAAGCAACAACAAGTTTCATTCACCAGCAAGCAGCAAGACCCAATCCCCAAGCCCCAAGCCGCAAGGCCCAATCCGCAACCCCATATATGACGTCACAATGGCCCCACACAATTGCGTGTCACAGTGTGGTGTTTTCAGTCTGGTTCCACTGTGCAGTTGCGTCGCACAGTCACAGCTGGTCTTTTATGTGTGTATATGTTTTATTTTTTGTTGTGTTGTTTGTTCTGCTTTCTGCTTTTGGCAGATTCTTCTTCGTCTTTATTCTGCCCATTCTTCTTTTGCTTCGTTTTTGCAAACGTCAACGTCAGTTCAGTTGGCAATGTGCCCAGACGACGCGCACGAATATCAACGAAACGAAACGAAACGAAACGAAATGAAACGAAACAAGTTTTCTGCTGCGGCGCTGCTGCTGCGCATACGTCACAATCACAAGGCAGAGGCAGTGTCAGCGATAGTGGCGGGTTTGCATGCAACCAAGTGAGAGAGTGCGAGAGAGAACGCCGCAAATTGCAGTTGTTGGTCGGAGCCGGTTTCTCCTTCTCCCTCGTTATTCTTTTGCCTCCTTTTCGTTTTTATTTTTTGCATGCATGACATGCAATACGGTGTATGTATACCAGTCCCACACACATACATACAGACGAGCGCTCGCATATTATACCCTTTGTAGAAAGTATGATGATTTTTATCATACGTTTGTAACGCATAACATTTACATATAAATTCATACATATATGAAATCCTTCAGCTTTTATTGGACCATTCAGAGTAAAATTAAAAAATATATTTAAAAATTCTATATGCATATGTGAATAGAATATGTATGTACATACATACTAATACTATACGCGCATGCAGCTAGAAGCAATGATACTGAAAGGGTATCAAAAGACTAGACCCAAGCTTAGGCGTCTTTCAATGCTCAGTCTTGTCTTGTTTCAGTTTTGTTGTGACTGTGCTTTGGGTTTTCATTTTTCGTCACGTCGTGTCATGACGATGAAGCGTGCAAGTTTTAGCAGGCCCCTGCTGTTGCTGCTGCTGCTACTGCCACATCTACTGCTTGTTGGCAGCGCTGTTAAGCTCTGCTCTACCGCGGCTCCTACCGCCTCTTTTCGTATGCACCGCACGCGCACGCGTAGCCACAATTTACTTTTGCTGCTGCTTGATATTGAAAAAAAAAAGAAGGCAGAGACGGCAGCAGCACTCTTTAATTTGTATGCCCAACGGGCACGAGCACATTGCTCAAATGTCGACGACGCTGTCAGTTGGAGCCGCCAGGCCGGCAGCCGTACAGTGGGCTGCATACGAAATGGCCAACGATTCACAGCATAGTGAGTGCTGTTATAATTATTTATTTGAAGAAAGAAAGAAAAAAAACTGTTGCTCTATGGCTAAACTGCTTACGCGGCAGTGGCTACATGGCTAAACAAAATTGGCAGGGGAAAGACGTCGTCGACATGGCCAATTTCGGGGTGTCGCCCATTGTCGTCGTGCATGTTGTGTGGCCCGGCCCCAACATGTACGCACATGTACATATGTATGTACATCAGCACATATGCATGTGTTTGTGTGTCTGATCGTGTGTTTCTGTATGTGTGTGCGTGTGTGGGTATATTTATAGCATTTGTTTATATTTTGCATGCGAGAGAGTGAAAAGGCAACAACTGCAACCATAAACGCCAGCGAGAGCAATGCAACGGAGCTTTCTCTCGCCGAAATCTATCCCTTTCGCACGCACACACGCAGATACAACTCCTCGCAAGGCAGAATGAAGAGAATGGAACAGAAGAGAACAGAGCAGAGAAGAACAGCACATGGCCCATTGAGCAGAAGAATGTGCATATAGTAGAGTGTAGTGCACGCCAGAGAGGGAGAAGACAACATGCCTGCGCATGTTACATACAGTTTCTAGAATGAAGCCGGCCCATGCCGGGCGGCGGCACAGTGGGCCACATCACATGGCAGTGCATTATTTTGATTTAAAAAAAAAAAGCTCGTTTCACTTTCAGCCACTTCTGGTTGTGTCTCAATGATTTATAGAAGTGTTTTTACCCCTCTTCGATGAAAGTATATATGTAAGTATGTGTTTTTACCCCTCTTCGATGAAAGTATATACATATGTAAGTATGTGTTTTATGCACCATGCAGAATCCGAGTTGCCCCAAATCCCACACACACCCCATGCCGATGCCCATGCATTTTCGAAAAACAAACAACAGACTTTTTCGCTATCCCAGTTCTCCGTATCGAATATGATTTCTATTAATAGATCTGTTTTAGTTTTCTACTCGAACCGACACACACACACATTTTGCCTGCCTATGGAACCACATTCCCGCGATCGACAAATTCGCACTACGCCCCAGCAGCAGCAGCATCAGCAACATCATCAATGATTCACAATTTACACTTGGATTACGGATTACAGATGCAGATACAGTTATGGGGGAGAATCGGGGCCGCACATTATAAACAATTCAATATTTATACAACTTTGTACGGGAATAAAAAGAAACCATATTGTGTATACTCTGTTATGTGGATATTTTCTTTCGTATGAATGAACACAACCTCATCATCACACATTCCCCCAGATTTCTGTCTTCCCCACCCCCACCTCACCCCACAAACGTTCTTTTTCTGTATTTTGATACGAGATTCCTATGGGAAAAGTCGAATATGAGCAGAATTTCGCTGGGCAATTCCAATTGTTCGTCTCAAAATAGGATCCCCCTTTCATACATATGTATATACATAGTATGTACATATGTATATACTTTGTGATTCTAGACAATAGGATCGAACTCCCGCAAAAGTGCTACATTGAAACGGTTGTCCCAAGTGGGACTAGGCTATTTTTTTTTAAGTGGATTCATCGATTGGTTTGGTTTCCTCTCGCCTAATGCCAAAATCACTTCAACGGCCCCAGTCCCAACCTTCAGTGGCTCCTCGAATAGATATGAGAACAAATATTTATGCAACGCAAAGGAATTATATACAGTACAGACGGAGATCTAATGGAAAATAAACAAATGTCTCTCTCGCATAGAGCATGGGGTGTACTCCAACACCAACGACATGGAGAGACACGACCCGGTACCGGGTTTCGCTATCAGTCAAAGTTGGCCATGGATGATAAGATTGTAGAGGACAGGGACGGGTACGTGGACGGGGAGAGTCTGTCCACTTCACGATAAGATACTACATAAAACAGCTGTGTGTATAGAACCGAAAGCAAACGAAAGTGGAATGGAGTGGAGTGGTGGAGTGTACATACATATGTACCCTGTACTGCTGTAATACTCTACTAATCCTCTGGTTTCCTTTGTTAAAACGCTGGAGTAGAGATTCAACGGATCTCCACTGTATTCAAGATAGAGATCGTAGAGATAGAGAATGAGAAAACCAAAGTTCACAATCTGCGACTCTAGAGAAGCTCTACCATGGAACCGAAACAACAAATCAATGGAATAAATACCTTTTTGTACCATTATCAAATCGAAATATTTATTAGTTTGAGCGTTTCCGTATTATAGAATGCAGCGGCATAGCCTGGTAATGCTGATAAATCAGGGAAAATTCTATTACGCCACTTATCGATCAATAATCGATTAGTTATCAACATCAGTGATAGTATATCAGTATCGGTACGGTCCCCTGAGAGCACCGCGTGCTCTTACGAATATTTGCCTCTAGTTTCTGGTCGCATGTCATGGGGTTTAGACCCCTTATCGAGCAGTTTTTTTTGGCTTATCTAGCCACATGGTCGGCTCCCTGAGGTATGATAAGATACATACACACACACACATATACATACAAATGTATGTATTTATGGTACGATAAGGTCGGTGGCGCAATCTCATCGCCGATAAGCTACTTATCTATAACAGCCAAGTGCCACTCGGTTGACACTCTCCCCAGAGAGAATGGTACATGCATACATTCATGTACATACATATGTATATATATGTATGTATGTATGAATAAAAATGTGCGAGTAGGTATAATGAAAAAATCATTGTCGCTTTCATTCACAGAAAGCCGATGTAAGGGCGCATGACTGCGGTGCCACTGTGCGGGGCCATCAGCAACAACAGTTGAAATAATGCATCTATCTTATCAGCGGCAGAGCAGTGGTGCTGCGACAGAGCAGCGCAGCAGCAGTACCGCCCCATCAGACTAAGGCTTGCGTTCACGTGTTTAACGGTTAACAGCAGCCGTGCACTCCACTCTGAGTTCTATCTAGCCATCCCTCTTGCACGCAGACAGCTTCTGGTGCTGGGTGCTGTTGAAAGAGAGAAAGAACACAAATACATGCATACGCATTGCATGCCTGCCTAATTACGACTCCTCCCCCCCCCTTATACACCCCCTTGTCAAGAAGAGACAAATTCCTGGCGAACACATTGGAATGGTCAGTCAGTACACACAAATACACACACACACACTCGCCACACTCGCATTCGTTAGGATGGGATACATACACAAACAAAGCACTGAATGAAGATGAAGTCGAACGAAGAAGCCCGAAACGAAAAGGAGGTGGAGCTCGTGGGCGGGTGGCGGTATGGAGGGAGCTTGGAAACGAGCGCGCGCACGTTGTACAAGTTTTTTCCTGTATGTACACCCGTGGAATTGTTTTGTTATATTTTTAGTATACATCCATGTCTATACATGCATACATATGTATATGCATAGCTGTATATGTATATACCTAACCGTATAGGGAATTTTGGTCATGAAACTCACACATAGGGAAGAAGTGTAACGTAAATACGTAATAGGCAAAAAATAAACAAAAAGAAATAGCTCAACTTAAGAAATGGCACATTGCCGCAATACTTTTTTTGTACGAGACTAGCAAATATTTAAAAATATTAACGACATAAGCTTTGTTGTACCGATATTCGTAAAGATGTACAAATTAAAATGGATCTCAGGTTTTTTGTTATTTAAATTATTTTTGTACACAAGTCAAATGCTCAATACTTGGCCCCACTGTGCGTAGGACAGATGACGGCATCGAGGCCTGTTATTTTTGTTATTGTTGTTTCTTTTTTCTTCATCTTTCTCAGTTGTTGTTCTTCTACTAAATGATCGCTGACACTGCAGTATTCCCATTCCCCCCACCACTCCCGCAAAACATAGTACGTATACCAACTGAAAAAAAATTTATCTATACTCCGGTTATCGCACATAGCGTAAAAACAGCACAGAAACGCCGAACAAGACGAAGAAGAAGAAATAAAAACCAAAACAAGTTTAATGACGTTTTGCGCGCGCAGTAAAAGGAAAAAAATAAATACGTATATATACAAATACATATACATATGTACATACATATATGCGGATACACAGAGAAGACAGCACAGCAAAAACCAGCAGCCGAAACGGGTTTTCGGTCAGCAGCAGCAAGTGAGAAGAGGAAGAAGCAGCAGTGTGACAGAGAAAGACCGATTGGGGGAGATGGCGGGGTGGGGTGGTCAGAGGAGGGGTCACACACAGTTACATGGGGCAACGTCAGCGTCAGCGTCGACGATTTTTGCACGTCTCTGTTTTTATTACATTCTGCGCGTAGCGTCGCGTCGACCGCCCTTTTGAACGATTACGATTACGTACGTGCATGTTACAATGTCCATGTATTAGTGTGTTGTGTTAGAGCCGTAGCGGGAGCCGGACGAATACGAATACGTACGTGTACATGTACGTGTACGTGAACGTGTGTGCATATTATGTAGTGCGCATGCCAATGGCAAGGGTTTGCAGCCCCTCGGCAGGCGAGGGTTGCATTTTTAGCTTCTCTGTGTGTCTGTGTGTGTGTATTGGATACATACACACATCTGTGTTGTGGCCTAGAGCCTGGAAGAGCTGCTGCCTGCGCTTCCAACGCACACACACACACATACGCGCTGCAGCGGAACCAGAGCCCTGATAAGAAGTAAAATACACTGGATGGATTGATAAGAGGCCTGCCTGCCTGGGTACGTACCCCAGCGTTATCTAATCTCCCCGGACCTGGTTATCAGCCAAGTCCACTAGCAACGACACCACTTACAGCTCACCCACCATCCCCAAGCCCATCCCCTTCCCATCGCACCGTACCGTACGTACCCCACCAGCCAAGTGAATCCACCACCGAAGCCCTGCCCTAAGCCTAGTTCCTCATCGAGTTCCATCCAGCGATACGGAGCCCCACCGATAAGCGCCCCTCTGCCTCCCACTATCACCTTGCAGCAACAGAAATCACGCTTTAACATTCTGGCCTGGATTCATGCTTGCCCTGCCTTATCGCTCGCTCTCTTTCCTAAAAAAGACTGCAAGCACACAAAGCGGTTCTCCAGCTCTCACGATCTACATATTCCGTAATGAGAGCACATTCATTCCTACTGGAATACGGTTTGCTCTCTCTCTCTCTCAACCCATTGGGTTTTTTTCATTTTTTACCACTACTCACCGCCTGCTTTGAAGGTCGAAGCATCGAAGCTGGGCGCCCGCACCGGCTGCTGCTTGTCCCGCAAATTGAGCTGCCGCTCCGGTACGTAGCTGACGGCGGCGGGCAGTGATTCTCCGCGTGTGAGGGGCGGCCTCACGCCGTTGGGATCCTCGAGGGCGCTCCTCTTGACGCCGGGGGGACCAGCCGCATCCGATGGGACAACGACATGAGGGCCATGCGGCTGTTGCTGATCGTCCACATCCTCGGAGGAGGGGCGCTTCAGATTGACGGAAAGGGCGGGTGGTAGCGTGGGTCCACTGCCGGCTCCACCGCCGGCCATGCCCCCGCCCCCACCGGACTGTTGCTGCTGTTGTTGTTGTTGCTGCTGCTGTTGCTGTTGGGCCACGGAAGCGGCTCTCTGGGCCGAGTTGGGCGGCATATGGTGGGGCGTCATGTGGGAAATGCGAACTGGTCGCACGCCGCCGGCCCCGTCATGCGGCGACGCCTCCAATTTGACCGGATAGTCCATGAGGCTGGTCGTTTGCTGCGGAGGCGGTCCGATCCGTGGCACGGGCATCTGGTAGGCGGCCGCGACGGCGGCATGATGATGATGGGCAGCTGCCGCTGCGGCGGAGACTGCAGCCACTGCTGCTGAGCTGCCACCCAGCGAGAGGGGTCCACCGGGGGCGCCGGACGGGCCAGGTCCGCCGGCACTGCTGCTGGGCGCTCCACGATGTGATCCTAGCACCTGCTGGAGACCGGCTACTGCCTGCTGTTGTTGCTGCTGGAGGACGACCACTTCCCCGTTCTCATGCGCCCGCTTGCTGCTCGGATGGAGGCGCTTCATCTGGCGGGCGGCGTCCAGCACCACCTCGATGCGGTCGGCGCCCTCATAGTTGACGCATCCACGGCATACCGCCTCCGTGAAGTCATTGATCATAGCCCAGGGCATGCGGGGCAGATCACATAGGTAACAGTGCTGTCGTTTCGTTTGCAACGACATTTTGAGATGATTTTGATTGAAGTGAAGAGGGAGGGATGGGGTTGCGTTGCGTTGCGGGGGCGATGTGATGCGGTGGAACACTGGAAATCCGCCAATGGAATGCACACTGGGCTGTGCTGCTGCTTCTGATTCTGCTGCTGCAGTTGCAGTCGACGACCCAAATTTACGCGCGCAACTCGCCCTACTTTTGGCGTCGGCGTTGGCGTCGCTGCTGCTGCTGTAGCTCCTCTCACTAACTGTTCTTCTCTGGGGGTTGTTCTGTTCTATTCTCCTTCTATTGGTTTCGTTTTTTTTTTTGGTTAGCGTTATCTCAATTGGTTTCGATGCGAATGCGAATGTTCAGAAATTGCCGTTGCAAAGATTCGGATTCGGATTTGAACTGGAACCGGCGACGCATTGCTCTTGGACACACGGGCGGCTGCTTGTTCATTTTATCCCCCTTTTTCCCCTTCATAAACACACACACACATACACACCAATCACTCACTGGTTTCTTGTATGTTTTCGTGCTTTGCCTTTTGTTATTGATTTTCGCACAAGCACACGTACATGGGCCAGGCCATCACACACATGGCCATTACTTTACAGTTGTTTTTCATTAACTATTTATGCTTTTTTTGTTTGTTTATATTTTTGTGTATTTTATTTAGCACCATACAAAAAAAATGATGGAAAAACAATTATTTTGGGGGGACTTCGGTTGCGGGCTTCTCTCTTCTCTTGTCTCATGTTTTTTTTCATTTGATTTTTTCTATTGCGCTGCGGCACTAACACACACACACACATGAACGCGCGCGCGCATATACACCAACACAGTCGCGCACATGCAGATGTGTACGTACGCGTTTACGTTTTCTGTTTCTTGTTCGTTTCGTTGCGCTTGCATGCGGAGCGGAGCAGGGCAGATAGAGAGGGAGAGAGAGATATAGACACGTACAGCCGACGACGCCAAAAAACGTGGAGGAACCAATCGAACCGAATTCCGAAAAACGTTCTCAACTTGACGCACTTATTAATTATATTATTTATTTCTCTCGAACAAAAAATCAATTGTTAAAAAGTGCGAGCACGACGGTCGTTATTTTTCTGTTGTTGCGTTGTGCGCATTGCTAGATATACATATATCGAATGTTGATATATACATTTGTTTTATACTCTATTCGTATCTGATACTTTGTTTGTATCAACGGACTTTTCTGAATTCATGCGACACTATTTTTTCCATTGGTTCATGTCCGCGGCGGCACGTTCATTCATGTTCGCGGGCGGCGGCGGCTGGCAAACAAACAAGCGTTTCTTTCAAGACACACGAAAATACGTTTAAACGTTAAAATAAATACGTTAGTTGCTATCAGCTATTTCATTTTCATCTGCCGTTCTGCTAGAGCTGGAGAAACATCGTCGTTAACATCGATATCATCGATGTTAGGGTCCTAACTGCAGACATCGATAGTTTTTTCAAAACATCGATTTTTTTTGCCAGTCACCCCTAAATTTAAAATTTTTTCCAATTTGATATTCCGTTTAATATTCCTAGCTAACTAGGACCCGCAGGCTTGAGCACATAATTTTATACGATAGATGAGTAAATTGTCTACAAGATTGGTTAAGTTTAGTGACTCTTTTTTTTTAGATTGTTTCTAAAATGACGTTAAGCCAAGGTATAAAACTTAAGTGAGCATGAAATGTCACGTCTTTTGGTTCTTAACCGGTGGTATGGACATATATATACCCTTTTTCATTTGTTTATTGTTAAAATTATTTTTTCCTAGTTGCTTTAAAACGTAGTTAATATTGTATTCTGCACATATTTGCATTTTTTGACCCAATAATGCATTTGATGAATTTATTATTATTAACATATCGATCGCGATACCCATTTTCAGTCCTTATAAGAAGACAAAAAACCGTAAAATTTTCTGAGATAGAGACAGAATAGTTTCTGCAATAACAGGTGCCTAGTAAAACAAACTTTTCCTAAATTCTATAATATCCTTTCCTAAGGGGTATGAAAAATGTTGCTATTCGTGAAAATGTTGTGGGACAATGTCGCTCATTTCGCAACACATGTTGCTGGCTTATACAAATAAATGTTGCCAACGGTAAAATACATAAGTGAGCATGGAATGTAAGGGAAATTGTTGGGATGATGGTGCCGCAGCAAAATCCTTCCACAAAAAGTCCCAATAACATATACACTAGACGCGCTCTTTTACTCATTTTCGCGTTAATGTATGAGCTCTTACTCTCTCGAATCGATCATGCAACAAAACATCGATAACAAAGTATTTTTGGTGGTGTGGCGGTAATTTTGAAAATAATACCAGTATATACCATGACAAAAATTTTGATATTCTGTTAATAGTAATTCGCTCTTTCGCTTGTTCGCTGTTAACTATGTGTTAACAGGGCTCTGTTAGCAGACAGCAGACTCTGTTTGGGTATTAGCTATGTATATTGTATGTTATTTATTTATTTTATTATTTATTTATTTTGTTGTTGTTACTGTCCGCCCGGTGCATAAAGAGAAACTTATTTTTCAAAACGTATTATCCATGAACAGTTGCGTACGTGCAAGCACGTCATCAGCAACAAAAAAAACCAGTCTGAATGTTTGATTCGATGTTAAGATACCCATTACTCAACATTTACACGAAGAAATTCTTCATGTACTTCATTAGTACAGGGTATAAAAAGAGCACGGCACGGTCTCAGAATGATGCACTCAATTCCAACAGATTGGCGAAGGGGCACGTTTCGTTTTGGTGTTTTTTGTTGGGTGTGCGTTCGTGTCATGGGATACATACAGCCAAAATGTGTATACGTATTCTGTGTATCTATACATGGTGGAATAGAACGGTTAATGGGGTAAGTGGGTGGTTGGGTGGTAAGGGGAAAATCTTAGGGTATCGATACACGAACGTAGACCTTGAATATGCGCTGCATGCATGCGCTGTCCTCTCTCTCTCTCTCTCTCACGCAGCGAACAGCTGATTTAGCAGAGCTTGGCACTGTTAATGAAATTAAAAGCAGAACATTTGGGAGCGTTGCGCCTTGCGCTATACTGTACGTATGTATATACATATGTATATGGGGATGATGGAGCCAGGAAAAAGGAAGTGAAGTGAAAATGTGTGTTTTTCTCCATTGCGCATGTTTACGAACTGCATTGATTTCCATTGTACAACGTAGGCAGCAGCACCCTTCTCTCTCTCTCTATCTCTGCTTGTGTATGGGGATGTATGTATGCATTGTCCTGGGCTGTTGGCCTGGCCTCTATCGATCCGTTTGAACCATGGTCTGGGACAAATTCCACGATAGATACAACCTGTCGTGCTGTGTGGCATGTATGTATGTTTGTACAAATGTACCACCCCACGCACATACAATTCGCCCACACTTATGTATGTATGCATGTACATATGTATATGTACTAACGCAAGTGTATTTGCGTGGATGTTCTGTGTGTGTGTGCGTGTGCGTCAAGAAGCTTCCTGGAAGAGTGCAATGCGTAACGCCAGACACACCACAACACGTAACGACCTCCCTAGCAGCAGTGCATAACGGCTAGGCTAGGGTTGTGGGTGGATGCGTACTTGTTTTTGCTTGACACCCTTTTACAGAGGGTATTCTCATTTCTAATGACCTTTTTGATTCCAATTTTCAAATATATTATGTTTTAATTTTTCCGCTACTGCACGATTCTCGCTCTCCTCCGCCAGAAGGTGCAAACTGCACGAGGAAGGGAGTGGGTGTGAAAGAGAGAGAAAGAGCAAGACCGTGGTAGGGGTTAGCATAGCCACGTCAAATTGATTTGTTCCTTGTGGCTATATAAATGATCCGATCTAGAAGAGAGCAATGCGTAACGCCAGAAACACACGACACGTGGCGACGTCCTTCGTAACAGTGCAAAATGGCTTGTGTTTTGGCTAGATGAGGTTGCACTGCCGGAGTCGACCCTCGCATGTGCTGCCTATGGGGGTTCAGCATGTAGACACATCTGCTTGGGCACCCACGCAATTAATATATTAATCAACGATTATAAAGTGCGTTTCTGCATTTGCTTTTTTATTAAGTTTTCAATTTTCCCTTTTTTTTTAAATAACAGAAAAAAAAACTGAATTCCAATGAGGAGGGAATGCTGGTAGGCTGTGGGTGGCGGGGTGATGGATTTTCTTCCACAATTAAACATAATAATTATCAACTTTGTTTATACATATACATACATAATATATAAAAATATCCACAAATATTTTGTATTTTCATTAATTACTAGATAAAGTTTTTAGTCAAACATTGAGAGGCGCGTGTGTGTGTGTGTGCAGCAACTGCTATGCTGTATAACACTTTTATGACAATTTTAGTGCACTAACTTATGTGTTAAATGGCAATACGAACGTTAGAAAGCATTGTGTTTGGCGTGTGCTAAAGCTGTTATACTGTATAACAATAATATAACAGTTTTACCACACACTTGCAATCACTTGAGTGTTATACATATGTATGTATGTCAATCGAAATGTTAGTGATCATTGAGCTGTGATACTGTTTTACCGTATAACACACACACACGCAAACACAAACGATCGAGTTTTACATGGCAATGAAGCTATATATTAATTGCAAGCGTTTTATAATGTATATCAAGTACGGTATAACAGTTTCTTCATCTTCCTTCAACAGCATTATTTAATATATGTATGTGTGTGGTGTATGGGAGTGTGTTGTTTGTGTGTGTGTATATAACAGTTAGCAATGTGCGTGCGTGTGTTCTGTGCCTTAAGATCTAGAGATGCCTTCTTTGAGCAAACGTTTTCGCATCTATACATATGTTTGTTATATGCAACGCGTTACGTATAGTAAATATCGCATATATGTACATATATAGTACATAATAGTATTATTATACATTCAAGTTAGACTTTTGTTTCTCAATACAAAATGCTATTAATTATTGTTCATGGAGAATCGATTGATAAATAATAAATTAGATTTAAGCACTAACATGGAATACAAGTACACATATATATACATGTGTATGCACATGTACATATATATAGATATCATATATAGTTTTAATGGAATTATCATATTGTATTGTATATATATAAAAATACACATTTTAACCACAATTTCCTAATAAAATTTGTCTTTTTTCTGCTTCTTTTTGTGGGGTGGGTTATCTCTTCTCAATAAATCCCGCTCAATCCCAGGATTCCATCATATTGTATCACTGGGCATGGCACAAGTTTAAGTTTCTTCTCCTCGCTCTCGCTCTCGTTCTCGCTAATCGGTTAAATCGTGTACAATGGTAATTGCTTAGCAGTTTATACTATACTTAGTAAATAAGTGATTTTTGTTTCGTTCGGGGATTAGTCAGTTTAGTAACAGTCGGTTCGGAGGAGCCTGTTACAGAATCTTAAATACTAGCATTAGTCGTTCTGGGGTATTTTTTTTGGGTTACATTCGAACCTATATATAACATTATACAATTAATTTTATTACACAAGAGATTTTTGTAAATATTGCAACTTGAATTTGTTTCGCTTTTGCGCAGGCACTTAACCTTCGTTGAGCTGAAAAGCTGGTAGAACAGTTGTCGGTTTTGATTGAGCATAACTGTTATACGCGATCATTAGCTTCTTCTCTCGCTCTTCTTTTAGTTTGTCGCTATTCGCTGGTCGATATTTTTCATCATTTATCATGGTCGATTGTGGTTTTGGTTGGAATGTGTTATATGTTGTTTGTTTTTGTTAGTTTTGTGCGTATGACAGTTGTCTGTTATGTGTTATATCAGTTGGCCCATGTACATATGTAGCTGCGTATAACAGTGGAACCCCGCTTTACTGTTTAGAACAGCTTTCCGGGCTTTCACGGTTATAACAGCTTACCCTCTTCCTCTCCCTCTCCCTATATAACAGTTGTATGTTAGCTAGCAGCGCGTATTGAAATGGTTGCGAACCGGCGGTGGCGGCGGTGCCCTCCTGCGTCTCTCTCCTGCGGCGGTACCGGTACCTGCCACAGCGGCCGACACAGACCGTCCATGACCATTGCTAACTGCTGCCAATGTGGGCGCTCCAGCCCCAGCGCAGGCACCTGTTGCCGCTGCCGTTGCTGCCTCTTCGCGCATTTTTTGTTTCTGGTCGCTGAGCCGTGCCCCTAGACGATGCACCTTCTCCGGACTGAGGATGTTCAGGCGGGTCGTCCGCGACGATGGCTGTTGCTGATGCTGCTGATGGACGGGAACTACTGAAATGAGAAATACAGAAATTTTAAGGAACAGAAAGACATCCAGGAGATTGAGGAAGAGCATCATTTCCCATAATCGAACGGACACATATTATACAACGTATATTATGCGTAATTATACGTAAGACCAGGAATTGGTATTGAAGAAAATGACTGCTCCATGCTCTCTCTCTCTCTTTTTCTTTCTTCCTATTACAATACTCAACAAAATCTAACTTTTTTTCCGCTATCACCCAAAATGACTTCTTCTGAGTACTAGATATCAAACAAAGCGGACAGACAGACATGGCTTAATTCTGTGTGTTACACACATCTACATCAACCACAAAACTAATGTATCTCTAAACTCGGGTACCCGAGTACCGTGTATAACAAGAGAGAGAAACAGACAGACAGACAGAATGATGACTTATCCATAACGTATCTTCGATAGCTGGTCGTACCGGTGTTCAGACGCTGGGCCGTGGCCGCCGTGTGCCTTTGGGCCAAATGCTTGCTGGGTGATCCAGGGCGGGGTCGTGTGGGCGACGCATTGCTATGGCTGGGGGACGTGTGTGGCGGCGATGCATACGAACGACTGAAGGGTCCTTTGGGCGGCTTTATCTTGTGGCTGGCTATAGGCAGGCGCTGGTTGGCGTTGGACCGTTGGGGGACCGTTGGCAGGGGGAGCGTCAATTTGTGCTTCTTGGGCAGACAATCTGGGGGTGCTGCTGCTGCTGCTATAACTGCTCCTGGACTGTTGCCACTGGCATTTGTATGGAAGAGAAGTGGAGATCCGGACGAAGCTGCAGCCGAGAGTCCGTGGACCTCGGTGGGGCTACTTCTGTTGGTGGCCTTGCTCCGCTTAGGCGCCGGTGCTGGCGTCTGCTTACCATGTCCGATCGTGATCGTGGTCAGATTCTCGAGAGATTCGGCTTGCTGGAGCTGCTGCTGCTGTGTTTCTGGCGGTGGATTCCGACGTCCAAAGATAGGTGTCTGATTTATGCGCTGGGTGCGTGGTGGCGGCGGGGGACAGTTGCCATTGAGGCCGGCAGCGGCCGCTTCGTGCTCCAGCCGCTGGAACATCTTCAGGGCCACTGGTGGTGTCTTGAAGAAGTTGCGCATGGAGTTCTGCGATTGGCTGATGTTGCGGCGGCTCGCTTCCTCCAGGTGCTCGAACTTGTTGCGGCACTGGTGCAGTCGCGACCGCATATCATCGATGGCCATGCGATGTCCAGACTCTGGCTCTGGGGCTCGTGGTGGGGGCGCGGGCGGGGACGGGGACAACGCTGCTTCTACCTCCTTGGACGGAAGCTCAGGCAGTGTGGGCGTGGGAGCATTCACCTCGTGATAATTGAGACTCGTGTCGCAACTGGAATCCACATCCGAGTAGTTGTTTAGGTCGCGCACGTCGTGCAACTGCAGCTCTGCGCCGGGTCGCAGATCGACGAGGTAGCCCTTCTCCCCGAAGGGCCGGCACTTCTTCAGGGCCTGCTTGAGGACCCGCTCCGTCGAATGGGTCTCCGGAGTGACATTACGCCGCTCTTCCTGGGCGCCTAGGAAGCGCTGCCGACGACGGGCACGCATGCTGTCCCGCAGCCGCTCGCCGCTGGGTGAGAAATCCTTTCCCAGATGCGGGGACTTGGGTATCTCCGGCGAACGCATCACCAGATTCTCCTTTTCCTTCTCCAGATTCGAGGCCGAGGAATCGTCCGCGTCCGCATCCGCATCGATGTTTGGAGCCTTTGCCGCCTTAGTGAGCATATCGAGACTGTCTAGACTGCGCTGAGAGGTGGGCGACAGGGCGTCCTCCGAGCTGAGGTAGTTCTCGTGAAAGTTCTCGATCTCGTGCAGCAGGCGGACGGGCGGCAGTCGCTCGGTTGTCAAATGGTGGCGCAGCTGCTCCAGCCACACGTGCAGAGTCTCGAAGCTAGGCCGCATATCCGGATTGAGGTCGCAGCAGACGAACGCCACCTTGACAAAGGCCTCCGGACAGCTGGAGCAGAACTTTTCGCGGAACTCCTGCTGATTGAGGCTGAAGTCCGAATTCCTGGGCATGAAATCGGGATCCGCTTCCACGCGCCCAATGATCTGCAAAAGGAGGAGATTGTCAATTAGAATAGAATTCTCCACAGTTGTGTTATTCGTAATCTTCTTACTTCACAGAGCATTATGCCAAAGGAGAATACATCCACCTTCTCGTCGTACTTGAGGCCCTTCATCATCTCCGGGGCCATCCAATAGGGATTGCCCACCACCGTGTAGCGTTGTCTCCGTTGTCGGCTCTTGTTTCGCCTCAGAGTGCTACTGGGCGACATGGCATCGCTACCAGTTACAGATCCTCCAACAGCAGCAGAAGTAACTGTAGATACCGATGCCCCACCGAGTGGCAGACGCGGTGCGTCCACACTCCGGGCGAGACCAAAGTCGGCAACAATCACAGAACGATCCTCGCGCACCAGGCAGTTCATCGAGTTGAGGTCCCTGTGGATGATGTTCATCGAATGAAGGTAGCTCATCCCGCAGGCAATGTCCCGTGCGAGGCATACGCGTTGCGGCCAGCTGAGAGATTCGCTGGAGTCGTGTATGAGCTCCTTGAGGCATCCCCCGGCCACGTACTCGGTAACCATGTGCAGTTTCTTGTCCTTGTACAGTACACCGATGAACTTGAGCACATGCTGATGGTCCAGCAGCCGAAGCACGGCCACCTCCTTGATGAAGTTGCGCTGTGCCTCCTCGTCAGCGCGGTGCAGCTCCTTGAGCACCATCACCTCGCCGCTGAGGCGGTGCGTCACCTTGAACACCTTCCCGAAGAAGCCCTCGCCCAGCTTCTCGCCTATAACCAGATCCGAGGAACGGAAAATGCGTTGCGGCTTCTGTACGACACGGCAGCTCTGCGTGCGCGACAGATCGTAGAGCTGCGGATGGGCCGAATGCTGTTGGGCTGTGTGTTGGTCATCCAGCAGCTTGGACATGCTCGAGCAGCGCTCCTTATCCTTAAAATGCGTCATGTGTGCCGTTGCTGCTGCTGCTTCTGCTGATGCTCCCACTGCTGGTGTCGTTATCGTTGTTGAGGATGTGGCATTTGTGGCCTGGCGTAGTTTCCTCGCCTTGGCGCTCTGTTCGGCCCCAATGGCAGATGATTTGTAGAGACGCTCCCGTTCTCGCTCTCGCCCGCCCACCTCCACGCTGGAGGCCGATGTACTGAGCGGCAGGACCAGTGTGGAAGCGGAGCAGGCTCTCTGTATATCCGCCTGGCTGCAGGAGCGGCACACCTGCACCGGATCGTGCTCCACCGTGAGTTGGAGCATCTTTTCGTTGCTCCGGATCAGCTTATCGATCTGCTCCACCGAAGAGTCGCTTACAGGCGTTCCATTCACCTCCAGGATGCGGTCCCCGATATGCAGATTCGTCAGATTCACATCGATCCTTAGGGACAAAAAGAGCACAGACGGTGGATTAGAGGGAGTGGTCGTACAGGGGAGATGGACATGGGCCTATAGATTACCTATAGATTGCACCGCAGCAATGATCCGCCACGGAGCTTAGCCACGCGAAGGCGTGCTCGCCCATGCGACCGTAAAAATTACAAATTAAACTATTTATCGGCATTCGCAAGCATGTTTTAGAAAGAGATGAATGTATGGAAGAAGGTTAGAAAGGGAGAGAGGAGCCACAGAACCAGAGAAAGGATTAATAAAGGCGGATAGGATGAGTTAGGATGCACGATTGGATTGAGATGGTAGAAACCTTACTCTGTAATCCGGACGGAAGGACAGCCATCGTCCAGGGACACACCATCCACACGGAGTCCGGGCGTGGCATCCTTGGGTATCTCGACAAGGCGTATGGAATGCATCGGCTTGCCGGCTGTCGTTATCCGTGCCTTGGCATCCGCCGGCATAGGCTGGCACGATTTCTTCCCGTAACAGTGGCCACAGTAGAGCTTCGATCGCTCCACGAGCGCATAGGACTCGCCCTCACCGATAAAGGAACCGCAGGCTGTGCAGCAGAAGCACTCCGGGTGGAATTTGTGCTCGCCGGCAACCATCACAGGTCCGGTTATCACCGCCGTGCACTGCTGGCAGGCATCCCCGAATCTCGCATAGTAGTCCTCGCGACAGTACAGTAGACCCTCGCGCTCGAAGTACCAGTTGTGCAGATGGCTGTCGCACACGGAACAGCGAAAGCAGTCGCAGTGCCACTGCTGCCCGAGGGCCATCACAATCGGATCCTCCTCCTGGTGGGGCAACAGCTGGTCGTGACAGTGGCCACACTGCGACATTGCTGAGCCTCCTGCCCCTGCTCCTCCCCTTGCTCTTGGCCCTGGTTCTCGAGCTGTTGGACCATTGCCCCCTCGGTGCCGCTGGTGCTGCTGCTGATGCATGGAATGTGGAATGTTATGTTTCTTTTTCCTCCCGATTACTTTAGCACTGCAATAGAAAGAGATAGAGAGTGAGTGGGGGAGTCACAATAAAATAATTCTACGTTTTTTGTTTTGGTGTGGTGGGCCACATTGACCGTGAAATTGCATGAATGTGTATGTGTTGATGCAACATTTTGCCGCATTTCAGTATTTGCATATTTACGCTTGTATTGGTATGCCTATTAGTGCGCGCGTGTGTGTGAGTGTGCGGGGAATGACTGCATTCTGCATTCAAAATGGCACAACACTTAAACACAGCTGTGTGTTGCCGCAAGGTAACTGTAGTTGTTGTGTTCATATCGCTATCTCGTTTTCGTACCTAGCTCGAGGAAAATGACGAATGCGCCGCCAAACACAAGAGCAAAAACAACGAACTGAACGCACACTGGTTAAAATACAGTAAAAAGTGTCCATCCTGTGACTCTTTATGGAATCGAGTCTGTGTATATACAAATATATATATTGTTATTAGTATCTACTCGTAGTCAGTCACTGGTAATCAATGAAAAGTAATCCAGATGAAAAGTACTGGAAAGGTTACTTATACGAGAGGCGGTAACAGTAAATATTTATTTTTTCTACTGTCTAATCCTGACACAAACATATTTGCTCCTTACATCACTTGGTGAAATTATTAAGAGCCTCGCTACTTGATCGCTTCAACTAATATTCTTGTGTGTGTGCGTGTGTTTTGTGTGCACTCCAATTGGAAAAGCCATTCATACCACTGTGCAAAGTCATTCACACGCATACACATACACGTGCACAGGTGCTGCACACAAGTGCCCGAAAATGTGTGTGGGAGAACGGGAACAACACAACAGCACAGCGAACATTAGCCATGGAACAATACTAATGCTTCATCTTCTCTTTTTTCTCTTGTTGTTTTAAACAACTTTTGTCCGCATGAGCGTCTATTGTTACTAATAATACACAGTTTCACACACACACACACACCTTACATAATTGTTCGTATGTATGGTACGTACTAGTATGTATTCAACGCACATTTAACATTTGTTGGTATTCTCCGTTTAGTTGATTGCCTCGACTTTGATTTGAATCCTGGAATCCAGCTAACATTTTTGGTTTTCTGCCGCGGGAGTTGGGGGGTGTTTGAGGGCTTGGGCTGTAATTTTAAATAATCGACACAAACAAGAAAAACAAAAAAACAAACCAAAAAAACTAGTGATGGCAGATAGAGATGGTACAATGCTCAAACTCATTACTCAAGTCACGGTAGTCACGGTATCTAATAGGCTGCTTATACTAAGGTCATGTCATGTGTCTGCGTCTTGTCGGATACGTAGTTTTTTTTTCATAAGATAAGTATGGACGTCAAGTGGAGGCAAAAATGCTTCCTTTCGAAGTATTCGATTTTTATATATAATACTTGAAACAAATATTTTTAATATATTTTGTTTAGATATAGAAGAAATATTCGTTTACCCGTACGACTATAAAGACAGTGATGGATATATGGCAGAAAGCTCTAATCGAAGGCTCTCATGCCGCTATGGGATATAGAATTGAAATAATAATAAAATAAGAATTGAAAATGAGTATCGACTATCTTTCATTTATTTTCCTGTCATTTCCCAAAATTTTGTGATTTCCTCGTCAACAAACACACCAATTAGCTATTCTCAAGACGTAACAAAATGCGTCTTTCAATTTAAACGCCTATTTAGCATCATTGAGTCTATTCTGATATTGATAGGAAACGCGCTGGTTAGTGCTATAAGGTTATGAAATATTTTCAAAGTCACGAGATATTTTTAATGTCACGAGTCACATCAGTTATGTGACAGTAGAAGGGTGGCGCACATTTTGTTAACAGTTTTCTGAAACCAGTTTTTGAAAAATAGCTAAATATTTCCATCATTAATTAAACCTTAGGTTAGGTTAGGCTGTCAAGCTCCAGAGGAGCCCGTCACACTTGGGCCGGTTTCGGCCCGTTGTGCTACCGCAGGAGGTGTTCCCATTTTCCATCTCATGAGACCTGAACATATCAGCAGTTATCCCATCCTGATGCTCTTATGAAGTTTGCGATCTTTCTAGGACAAATTTTGGAAATTTCGGAAATTTCTAAGACATTGGGCATGCCCAGGTATTGTATCATTCTCCTGCTGAGAGCTGGACAGGAGTCTCAGAGACATCTTCAAGGATCTCCACCACTGTAGTGTTGGCGTCTGAGTCGTCAGATACGTCTTCACGACACATCGCCTCAAAGTCACGCATCAGCTCTGCGTCAGAGGAGTAGCCTTCTTTAGTCGGCTCCAGCTCGCTGTCGGTTGCCTCGATCTCCGAGGCAACATCCTGCACGACTGGGCTGTCGACTGGACGAGCCGAGGCAGCGTCCGACTTGTACACCTTTATGGTGACCGAGCTAAAGCCGAAATTCAGCTCTCCTTTTGCTGCCTCTATGGGGGCCAGCGACTCCTTATTGAGGATTATCACGGCCTGGTTCGTCGCCCCCTGTGTCTCCTCGACCTTGACTACCTTCCAGTCTTGGGATGGCAGTCCAGGGTTGCACCTCTGCAACATCTTAAGGATGCGCTCAGGCTCCTTGAAGGTAGCCGGCACCCAGATTGTAGCCCTCGGTCAGCTGGGTACCTCGCTCCAGTCTACAGCGACTATCTTCGCCCCAGCGTAGACCTCACCGATATGCGCCACCGCTGCTTTGTACAGCTGCGCGGAGCACTCGTCCCCGCAGGCTACCACTTTAATATTGCCCTGTCTTTGCAGACTGGGGGTGGCCCTGGGTCTTTGTCGAGCAGCTCGAAGCAGCGGTCGGCCAGTGCCGCTTCCACCCACTTCCATTGGCTCCTTGGTATCCTGCCCTCCGCGCTGCCTTTATCGAGGACGCCAATCAGCGTCCTTTCCTTGGCAATCTGCGCGAAGGAGATATTTGGCACCACCCTGGACCTTTTTGCGACCGGACCGGGTGTCTCCTGCCACCGTTGTCTCTTTGGTTGTGAGACCACCTCGCCACCTCGCCACCTCGCTCATCAGACCAGATAATTAAACCTTAGTTATCAGCGAATATATGGAAATACTTTTTTTTTGGTAACAAAAACAATACTGTCTTCAGCGTTTCTTTTATTGTAAACTTATCGTAAGCGTCTCGTGCCAGGGTTTTCGTTGGTCAATTGGAATTAAAACAAAAATTAACAGTTTCATAAATTAAATGTACGGGGAATCATTTTCATCTCGTTCAGTTCAGCCTGTGGCCGTGCTGGGCCTTCGCTCTTCTTCCGCCTGCTTCGTGGCAGCAGGCTCCTCCACGCCCTGCTGCTCTTGCTGGTCCTGGATGTCGCGTCGCTCCTGCTGGCGTACTAGTGCGTAGTAGAGGCCCCGTTTGGCCATTAGCTCGCCATGCCTTCCCGACTGAGGAGAGGAGAGGAGAAGAAAGGTATCAAGACGGGTATCCAGCGGTTGAGCGTGTTGTTGGACTCACCTCTACAATGTGTCCCTGGTCGAGGACCACAATTAGATCCGCATTCCTGATGGTGGACAGACGGTGGGCTATCACCAGGGTGGTGCGGTTCTGCACGGCCGTGTCGAGGGCCTTCTGCACTTCCGCCTCACTGGTAGCGTCCAAAGCACTCGTCGCCTCGTCCAGTATAAGCACTCGCGGATTCTTGAGCAGGGCCCGAGCAATGGCGATGCGCTGCCGCTGTCCACCGCTCAGCTGGGTGCCGCGCTCACCCACATGCGTGCTATAGCCGTCCGGCAGAGCCGTCACGAAGTCATGCGATTGTGACAGCTTGGACGCCTCGAAGACATCCTGCTCGCCGGCCTCTGGCTTCCCGTACCGGATATTCTCGAGAATCGAGGTACCAAACAGTATCGGCTGCTGCTCGATGAAACCCAGAACGTTGGCCCGCAGCCAGTAAGGCGATATGTCCGACAGCTTATACCCGTCTAGTTTGATGTTGCCGGAGGTCGGCTCGTAGAAGCGCTCTACCAGAGCAGCTATCGTGGATTTGCCTGATCCACTGGCCCCCACCAGGGCCACCGTCTGGCCGGGGCGCAGCGTCAATGTGAAGTCCTTGAGCACAATCTGAAGGAAGGTCAAATAATGACATTTATTTTGGTTATTGACCATAAATAAATGGATGAGACAGATACTCACATGGTCTGGCCTCATGGGGTAGGCAAAGGAGACGTTCTCGAACCGTATCTCTCCATGGAGCCGCTCCTGGGGTATGACATAGCCACGCAGCAGGTCCACCTCAGGCTCGAGTGAGAGGAACTCGAACACCCGGGTGCCGGCGGTCATGCCGCGGATCATGGTACCCAGGAGTATGGATCCCTGCGACAGGGATCGCTGCACGCCCTGTGACGCTACGAGGAAGGCCATCAGGGCACCGGGTGTGAGGCTCTCGGTTGACATCAGGTGGCCGCCCATGAAAAGGGTGGACAGCACGAGGGTGTTCAGGAAGAAGTTGGTGAGGCCTTGGAAGACGGCAATTCCATAGCCCAGCTCCTGCGCGAGGCGGGCGGCCTCGTTGGTCTCCGCCTCGAAGAGCTGCATCTCGCTGTACTCGCAGGCACTGGAGCGGACCGTCCGGATGTTGGAGAGAGCCTCCTCGCAGACGCCTGTTGCCCGCTCCGCCTGGGCCTGGGAACTCTTGCTAAGGGAGCGCAGTTTGCGGCCGAGATAGGACATGAACATGACCACGCACGGGACGCTGGCAAGAGCGATGGCAGCCATGTGGGGCGAGATGACGAACAGGGAGATGCTACCGCCGATCAGCTGGGCTGAGCTGCGGAGTCCCTGGGCCACAAATTGCTTAAAGGAGGTCTTGAAGTCCTGCACGTCGGCGGTGAGCCGATTGACCAGCTCCCCCGTGCGGTTCTCGTCAAAGAAAGAAATATCCTGCAGCACGATCTGCTTGAACAGATCCTGGCGCATCCTGGCTGCCACCTGCTCTCCCACACGGCTCAACAGGTAAATGTACACGAACGTGAACCCCGACTGGAGCAAGTAAAAGCTGAGCAAATTGGTCGCCGGCTTGCTCACATCCCGCACAAACGAGTTGTGGATAGGGTCCATCACGTAGGTGTTACCGTAGCGGGCCAGCGTGTTCACCAGATCCCCCAGAATATTGGGTATGCGTATGTTAATAAAGGCCACTATGAGGGCTGCCTGGCCATGGGAATATAGAAAGTTAAATGAACAACACTGGACACAGCTGGAGCACTACACTACTCACGACTATTGCGCCGATCAGCTCCCATAGATGTGGCTCCAGGTACGACCAGAGGCGCTGCCAGTCAAACTTGTGCTCCTCTTCCTCCTCCGAGGCCAGGCTATGCTGCATCATGCCCGCCAGGCGGCTGCCCTCGCAGTGTACAGACAACCGCCCTGCCCCCCACCAGCTGCGGGCTCCTAGGCCCAGGGTGAGGCTGCCACCGCCCCATAGAAGGGCGCGTGTGGTCTGTAGCAGGCGGCTGGCGTTAGTTCTGCTCTGAGGTGGCGTTGGTCGGATATCCTTTTTGATATGCTGTCGCAGGAGGCGGGTGGCATTCTGAAGGCGGGTGCTCAGCTCCCGCCGAGGCAGTGGTAGTGGCAGTGGCAGTGGCAAATGTGGCAGCAGGTGGCATCGGCTGTAAACAATAATCAATGAAACCGATAGATAAAAGCTGGTTATGATGACATAAGGGGCTGGCTCGAGCACGCACGAGGCAACCTTTGGACAGGCGCTCTGCTCAGCCGCATCCACGGTAGGCGATGCGATTTACCTGAGCGGATCACTGCGACGGCTGCAGTTTGATACGAGTAAGCGCAGCATCTGGTGGCCTCGGTTCGTCTCTCGCTTCACTTATAGATGCAACAAACAAAAATACCACCTGTGCATCGATAGCGATTAGGATTTGTACCTTGAGTACAATCGCTGTTGGTGTTCGTGTTGGTGAACATTGTTTTTGTCATAAATAGTGTTGGCTTATGCCGTAAAGTTTTTTGAACTTTAACCATCCCGGAACTTGGTAATGTAAGAAACGTACGTCAGATAACTTCGCGGATTTATAAAATAAAAATAGGAAAAGTTGTTCCATTTAATAACTTCCAAAATTAATCTTCATATATAATAATTTATATATATATATGCACATTCCATTTGCAAAGATTTTCCATCGACCGAATCAGGGATGATTTTCGTATGGAAACGATACAAATGTATTTCAATTTTTCCAGCAAAGATTTTGCTGAGTATTTTCTGGGCACGAGTGGAATATAGAATATTCTATCTTTCGTCGATTTAAAGGCTTGCAGACACTACAAAAATGGAGGGAGAGAGTGGGAAAGTACCAGCCTGCTAGAAAAATTCAATAATGAAGCCAAATGAACTCTGATTAGTGCAGCCGAGTGAATTCCGATTACACGGATTTTATAAATTACTATCCTCTAATATTTGTTTGTCCATTACCTGCTTTAATATTTCGTTCTTCTTCTCCTTTATTTGGGCCTCCTCTCCTTGGTTCTCCTTAGAGAAAACAAAATCCACCTGGAAGTTTTGTTTCAGCACTGCCAATGGATACTCAAAGCAATGTTTGATCTAATTCTGATACTATTAAATTTTAGCCTGATATTGCAATATACCGTAATATAGCAAATCTTTTTCCATTTTGCTCGTACTTGTTATGAGAGACGGGGAAAAACATAGACAGAAAGAGAGGAGCACGACCGCTAGTTAGAGAGTGAGAAAGATAGAGAGAGAATGATAAATTTCGTGGAAGGCGTTTAGTTGCAACTGTCCTGTCATTGGTTCCTTCTGGCTATAATAATGATCCGATCTGTGTGGCATGGTACAATTATAGCAATTGGGAACTTCAACCAATATTATATGAAATATTAATAAAAATGTGTCCATATGAGAATGTATTTTAATAGGTTGCGTTTATTGGATCCCAAGCTATAGGCAGCACATACTAATAATTTTGTGAGTAGATTTCTTATACACATAAACAACGTTTTCTAGAATTGTTCTTTATAAATTTACACGCATACATACATATACGTACATGCATGATGCTATGCATATACAGAAGGCAACACTTACAAAATATCGAAAGACTAGGCCTTATTCGGATAAATCAAAAATTCTACATATCACGAACTAAACTAGTTTTTTGGTGTACTGTCGAGTTTCGATTGGTTTGCTTTGCGGTTTGCCAATATACTTGATATAAAGAACTCGCCAGCTTTGTACGAGCTGCGGACAAGAGGGCCACTGGCTGTATAGAGGAATCCCAAATCGTTTCCGCGCTCTTCCCAATGCTTAAACTTTTCAGGCGTAACATACTCAATGACTTTCAGATGTTTGTTTGTGGGCTGCATGTACTGTCCCAAGGTCAAGCACTCGACGCCAGCCTCTCGTAGATCTGTCATAGTTCTTTCAATCTCTTCATCAGTCTCGCCAAGACCAAGCATAATGGAGCTTTTTGTTATGAGATTGGGATTAAAACGCTTTGCTTCGGTAAGCACCCGAAGCGTTTGCCTATAGTGGGCACGTCTGTCTCGAACGTAGGGCGTTAACTTCTCTACGGTTTCAATGTTGTGCGCATAGACGTCCAGACCGCAGTTTGCAATCGTTTCCACACAATCCAGATCCCCACGAAAATCTGGCACCAGACATTCGACAAATATATTCGAATTACTGTCAAAAGAATGGAATCGTTATCGGGCATTATGGAACAAATTCTAGTTCTTACCGAGCTTTGATTTCCCGTACCGTTTGAGCAATATGTTTCGATCCACCATCTGGCAAATCTAGGGTACATGAAGAATTTCAATTAAGTATCCATTGCGTATTCGAAATACGAATACGAACCATCACGATCGACTGATGTCAGCACAATGTAATCTAAGCCCCAAGAAGCGATTGCTTTGGCGGTGTTCACGGGCTCATTTTCGTCAAGAGGCGGCGGTATGCGTGCTGTTTTTACGGAACAGAAACGACAGCCGCGTGTGCAAGTGTCTCCCATAAGCTACAACGAAATATGTACATAATAAGCACGCTTAGTTATCAGTTAGGGGTCAAGCAGCCTCACCATAATCGTGGCGGTCTGAGTTCCATTTTCACCGCCGCCCCAGCACTCTCCGATGTTGGGGCAACGAGCCTCCTCACACACCGTGGATAGCTTCAGTTCTCGCAGCTGCTCTTTTATCTTTGTGTAGTTCTTGCCCATTGGTATTGTGGTCTTCAGCCATGGTGGCAGACGCAAGCGTTGCTCCTCTCCCTTCTCACGACGCAATTTTCCATCATAGTTTTCCCCCACACTCTTCAAATTATCAGGATTTTGGACAAAGTCCTGAAAGTTTGGCCCTTTAGCCAAACGTTCTCGAATCTCTTCGAGTTTTTTTGCATTTGTAGATGCCGCACGCTGCAAAAGTGATTGACAATTATTGATTTCGTTGCATCTAAAATGTACACCTCTAGTTATTCTACGACTTACAACGACAATTGCTGTTGGCGAATTAGGTCTAAACGCTGTCAGCATGTTTTAAAAATATGTAATTTCTGTTTTGTTTTGGACAATCTTACGAAATGAATAGTGTGACCAATTTGTAATATTTGTATTCTGTGTGTCGCACACTTTGCAAATTTTCTTAGATACTGAAAAAATACAACATAGTAGAAATCCATGTAGAAATGCATGAGATTCATTCGTTTTACAGCACTAGCTAGTTAATACGTTCTGGGGTTAGAGTTGTTAGTTTTTTGAAAATTTGAATATCAACATAAATATGGCCATTTATCTGATGTCGAACTGGACGTTCGTACCGTTTTTACCGTTATGATTCACCACTTGACTAAAACGGGACAAAAATTTCTTGGCTTTATAAATGTTACAAAAAAACTTAAAAAGTTCATTTTAGCTCATCTTAATAGGTTTTCAGATCAGAGTTAATGAAATTATATGTCAATTAATTAAATTGGCGAATTTTCAATCCCGAGACATCCCGAGGAAACTATATTCAAATGCGTTTTTTTGAATATTAATTTTTTAGCCTCGGTGGACCTCTTGAGAGAAATGGCCATATATAAACAGAAAACTATTAAAATGTTCATGCATAGGTCAGAAAAATATCGATCTGAGAAGTCGTCATTATTAAAATCTGTTGCAAAGCAGCTAGAAAAACAGAATTTTAACATTAAATTTATGAAAAAGGGTATACAAATGTCCATAGTCCTAGCTGAAGTAGCAACATGTAATTTTACATAAATAGGTAGAAAATGTGTAGTTACCTTGTTTAAAATAGACATTTTTGTTGACCCTTTTCGTCTTAACCCTATTTTATAAACAATCCAATATAAGAGAGTACTAGAAATGAGCAAAACTTGTAGATAATTGATAAGTTTATTTGATAAAATTATATTTTCAGTGCTAAAGATACTAACTAGCTTGTAATGCTTATGCGAATATCAAAATCGAGGAATTCATTTCCGATAATGAACCAAAATGAACGATGTAGGTGAGAAAAAGTATGAGTTGGTTTTACAGCACTGCCCCGCTTAAACGCGTCAAGAGTAGATACATTTATTTATTTATGCTCTTTGTTTTGAAAATTGAATTGGGATCTCAGAACTTCATGTTCCAGCAGAAACGTAACAAAACAAAACAATATGATACCTGAATAATATACGGTTTCAAAAAGTGTGTGATAAGCATTTGGAGTGAATTTAACCACAGTAAAACGCAGGTTGCTCTCAGCCTAGGCTCACACCTTAAAAACTTGTTTTATACCACCAACTGAAGGCGTCTCTGTAGATGCAACTCACAAATTGCGATACATATATACATACATAGATGTATGCACTTGGATTATTAGAGTGGACGATTTAAATACTCTAATTTTACTTTCCAAGCTCCCAACAAGCGCCGTTAAACATGGGTAAGTAAACAAATAACTCAAAACACATAAACATTATTTAAGCCATGAATACGATTCTGGCCAACAAGAAACATGAATTTTGGGACTTTTGTATGCGTATATGTACATACATACATATGTATGTATGCTTGCAGATGTAACACTTTCTCAGCTCAAGAGCGTTGACTCGTAAGTTATGCGATGGATTCAAATAAATTTAAGACCACATAAACGAATAATTATAAGAATAATATTCTTAAGCATCTGCAATCGGTTGCACTACCGTAATATGCATTCTTGATCAGGTTGATTCTTATGCGTCTACGCTTTAAAGCTACCTCAACAAAACATTGCATTGCAAACCGAACAAGAAAATCCAGACAAAACCATTACTGATTGTCGGAAAAGGCATAATCTTATTTTCTAAATTGCCAGTTTGAAATAGCTTTACTCAGCTGTGATTATATAATTCGGGCTTACAACATTAAAGCTGGATAAAGCTGGATTAAACCTGCCTCTGATGACGTCGGAGGTGCAGAGCAGTTCCTAAATTAGTCACGATCGCTCCTTCTAGCTCTACTTATACTTGCATAGCATGTTCCCTTTGAATTTCATGTACATACATACAATTATATATTGGTATTTCCCTTTAATGTTGACACTAATTGACCCTATGGAGAGCAAAGAAAAGAACTTATCCAAGCGATCTTGCAGACTGTATTAATTGTCTGTCTAATTCAATTGAGGGCCGGGCTTGTGCCTGTCCCTGGGAGCAATGTTTTCCAATTTGCAGCGACGTACGCATCCATGTATACCCGCACTACACACATGAATACATATGTATGAATACATACTATATTTATATGTACATTCACATACCCGTAACTATGTACTTATCGTTGATATAGAGAGAGAGAGAGAGACTGAGGGGAAAAGCGTCACATTCTGTTCCGAGTGAAAAAAGTTAACAGAGAAAAGTTTATCAGTCGCGGTCGACTGAGAAACATTTCGGAGTTGAACTAAACGAACGCCCATTCTGAGTTTGCTCTTTGGTACGGCGACGACAGGTGGTTGGGGCTCCATGCTCACTCCGAAGTATTATTCATTATATCGAGATCGGCTAGCGTAGTACGCGCAGTATATCTGTTTTAATAATCGTGTATCTGTTAATCCAGAGGGCAGCGAAAGCGAATGCCTCTGATGACGTCGGAGTGATTGTGATTGTGTGATTCATGTGCAGGCAGGGCAGCTTAAGCTTATACATTTTATTGACAATAGCTAAAACGATTCCGTAACTTCTGAATTTTACAAGCGCCTGATCAAATAAAGATTCCGTTGTGCAATATGCCTGGCAAAATGAACGATCGCGATCGCATACGAGATCCCCGAGAGGAGATCCTACTCGAGACGAACTTTGAAGATGACGGTGGTGTGCTAACACGTGCCTACAATAACAATCCCTACAATGGGGGAAACATACAAAATCGACGACGCCCCTCCTACCGATCGGAACACTCCTTGGATAGGTACACAGAGCGGGGCGGCGAAGGTACGACACAGTCAATGGATATACATATTGGTTTTGATTCACAAAGTCAATTTTATATATAACTTGCTCGAATTCTCATTGTTTTTCCTGTCGCAATACGTCACAACGAAATTGTTGCACTCTCTCGCATACCAGTACTATTTTGCTTTACGTGAATCACTCTGTTGTAGGCAATCACCTCTGGCCGTGCTACATTTTGTTATCTTATCAATTTTTAGTACACACATACATATATACCTACATATAAATTCCCTTAAGATAAACCTTTTTCCTCCGTATGGCACCTTTCTACACCATATATTGTAAATGTACCTAACTGAGCAAGTTAAAGCTAAAATTGTAAGATGTACCACTGCACGAGCACTTATCAGACATTTTGTATTCGTTTTTTTTTGTTTATGGTTTGGACGCCTGTTTAACTATTCTTGGTCTAAACAATTACCCAAGCCCGTCGGTCTGCTTATATTATATAGAATCGAATACATACATAGATCCTCCAAATGTCCCATTGCTCCCACATAGTGCGGCATATTAATGATGGACTCGAGACACTCAAGCGAATGCCGCAAAAGAGAATGCCCGGCGACTATTACAAAAGAACAAATTACATGTCGTGTGCAGAAAAGGGGTTGAGTGCTCCGAAATTACAAAAAAAAAACCTGTCCACCGTATGGATAAGTTACCAACGTATTCTTCTGTGCTTTTTTCTGTAAAATCAATTTCAGCAAATTCTATGCGACTTTATAAATTGAGATAAAGTTCTTTGACCCTTTTTAAACTCTATTTTTCACTTTCATCGTACACATATTCTGTATGTATGTATGTACATACATATGTATGTACCTTTACCAATGGAAGGTAACTTTTTTGCTTACATTTTATAAAAATATATATTGAAAATCCTTTTAGGTGACTGCTGCCAATCATGCATGGCGCGTATTCCCTACGCCACAATGATAGCCACTCTCATGTGTCTCCTGGGAGTGGGTATCTTCTGCTTCACGATGTACCGAGGGGCATCGCTCACTGTCATAATGGTAGATCAAGTGTTTCACTTGCGATTAATATGGTAAGCCGCGAACCCTTTATTACAATTAACCGAAACATGTTTAAGCATCAATAATGTTTCAGGATCGAAGCTGTGCAGATGATATTTGTAATAATTGGAGCTGGCATGGCAGCCCTTGGATTTATGATACTTTTCGTTGGCTTTCTGGCAACTGGCGCCACGCGCTATAAGGTATATAGAGCCTGGCGGTCCCGCGTTGGAGGCCGGATCTCCTGCGCCGTTCTTATGGGCATCACGTACCTACTCAATTTCGTGTGGAGTCTTATTCTTTGTTTTCTGGTTGTCGTCACCTTCATATATACCATGTTCTGGAACATGTGCTCCAGTGTCGAGCACTCACAGAGCTGCATAGATTTGACACAATTCCGTAAGTACATATTTTTGGCCGCAACGCAACCAAAAGTCGAAGGAAACTCGCTAATGCTTCGAATGATTTTTACAGATTTTATGTTCCCGCCAAACACTAAACTTGAGGACATGAAGGTGTGCGAGAAGTATGAGATTAAGGCTTTCTGCAAAGATGGTGTTGAGAACGCTGAGGTTATGTTCATACTGGCCACGCTGTCCACCCTTTTAGTCATTCTTAGCCTGGTTCATTATCTGATGTGCCTCTCGGCTAACTATGCGCACATACGGGATCACGAAAAGTTCCAAGAGCTGCAGGAAATGCAAAACCTCAACGAGCTGGAGTACAGTGCTACGTCCAAGGATCGATTCTAGGACATATTTCAGAAGATTCAATTTGAGCTTAAAGAGAAGCCAAGCGACATTTGAGAGCGACATTTTGGCAAACTTTACAACGAACACAGCACTAGTGCAATGCTGCCAACACGATACAATTAAGATTTTTTTTAGACCTAATATTAAGACTACACATTTGTTTGTATACATTTTTTTAATATTCATTTGGCTTTATTGGCAATCATTTTGATTTGGTTCAACAATAGTTGTATGGCCAAGCTATTAATTCCAAGTATAACTATAATTTAGTTGAGTTTTCTATCAATTTCATCCATTGTCGCTTTTTTCATTCATTTTTATCATTGCTTTCCGTTTAAATGTTTATTTATACCGTCCATTAAATTAAGCTTCTTACATTTACTATTTTTATGTTTTAAAATCAAATGGCTTAAAAAATAAATTGAATACTTTATGCTCAAATTGATTCTTCTGAATTGCTGAATACATTTGATTAAAAAGGCAATTTACTCAGTACATTATAGTGTAATGTAATCCATCCGTGCATCTATCCATCTGAGGCATTATCTTGTCGTTGCCGCAGTTATATGAACGATCATGAAATGCATAAAACACGTACAACATATGTCTATCACTGTTGATATCTGACAATGAAACAACACACATTAATCTTAAATTTATTATACATACGAGTATATACAATACAATATTTTATACTTTTCTAATAGTAATATGTATACAAAAAAAAAATACGTACAATGCTAACCCCGAAACTTTACAACTAGATTTTGAAACACTAAGCACTTTAATAAACGATTTTTTTTTTTTAATCTGAAGGTCTTGTAATTGAGATTTTT
Organism: Drosophila azteca; assembly: GCA_005876895.1. Classification (NCBI taxonomy): domain Eukaryota; kingdom Metazoa; phylum Arthropoda; class Insecta; order Diptera; family Drosophilidae; genus Drosophila; species Drosophila azteca. The sequence goes on along the minus strand of VCKU01000014.1, from coordinate 2,626,986 downwards.
GCAATGGCTAAGGCACATAAAACAAACAAGAAATCTTAGCTGAAAATTTGATTAACGTTTTACAACATTAGGTTTACAGGACTTCCGTCTGTTTTTTTTTTTTGATATTTTTGAATATTGTTTTGGTTAAATCCACGATTGAAAATTCCATTTTATATTCACAAAAGGTAAAGATATACAAAAATATATTTAATTTTCTTTTATAATACAATATTAAACGAAGAGTGTTTTTAACATAAAATATCAATATGAGATGCACAAATTGTCAAATTATCATGCGATTGTAAAAAGGAGTTGTCGATTTGGGTGTCATTAAATGGCAGTCGGCATTTCTGGCGTTCCCCAACAATGGAGCGCACTTTAGCTTCATCTGCAACTGTGGCATTTGGTTTACTCGATCTCTGACCGCGAATGGCAAATCGTCGTTGCTGCCAAAATGGGTTGATAGACCGTTGGCTTGTGTGTACGTTATGCCTCCTCCTTGCACCTTTGGTATTACTGAGATCATTGATCCATCATAGAATTGCACTTGCACAACTCCATGGGACAGCTGAAACGGTTCGAAAATCATTTGATCATTTGTTGCGAAATAAAATGTTTTAGATCTTACCTCAGTAACAGTTCCAATTTCGGGAACGGTGATACGTTTGATTGGAACATTTTGGTGGGCGGCCAACATGTTGAGTCGGGGTGAATTTGAATTGTAGTCCGAGGCGCTTCGAGTCGTCGACATGGTGCTCACGGAAAAGTTTATTGAACCCTATAGGAATAAAATAATAGAGAGTAATCTTTCTATAAATTTTCATAAATATAGCGATTTACCTGATTTGATTTCGGAGTGGAGTATGCAAAGTTTGTTGTGTCCCTAAGACCATCGAAACGTTGACCCGCGTGCATATCTGGGGCAGGCCGTCGTCCAATTGTGACAGGAAAACACGTGTTCTCTTTAGTCTGAGCGAGCTCTAGCGCATTACTGATATTGACGCAATGGGAGAAACATTCAGTTCCGTGGTCAATTAAATTTCGTGCCTCCGCACAGCAATTATCCGATAGCACTGCTCCATTCGCATTGTACACCTTGATACCGTCCGTGGAGGACTTTATAAGTTTGGCTCCGGAATAGAAGCGAACCTCAAAGTCCGTCATCGTCTCCATAAGCTGGCATTTCCCAAGGCTACTGAAAAATGTGATTTTCGGTGTTTTGCTCTTCACCAGGCCGACAAATCGGGCAGCGTACACGTATTTCTTCCAGTGTTTATTCGGCAAACTCTCGTAGTTATACACACAGTTCTCGCTAGGTATCAGAGGATCTGGTGGGTGTTCTCTTATCGGTAAGCCTCTGAAATGACAACAATGTTAGCTGAACCCAAAATAAAAACCTTTTATTGTATTTGTACTCACCGTCCTGGATCCGGCTGATAAATTATAATACGGCGTCCATCTTCAGATATGCGGCAAATATCAGTAATACGATCTTCATTGAACTTGGCCTTAAACTTGACAAACTCCAAGACAACCTCACCAGTCCGCAAAATGCTCATTATAGCATTTTTCGTTTTATACCGGGTCGGTTGCAATCTTTTCGTTTCTAGGGGCGGCACTGAAAGGCGTTTCTCCACCATTGGTGACGGCATTATGTCGCTCTCTGATGTAAACGGTGCCATGTTGTTTGTTCCTGGCCATTTGGTGTCTTTGTGTTCCAGCTGGCACCCTGGCGTGGGTAGATATAAGCCATTCTGTTCGTACATAGGTCGATGATGCTCCTGCGATTCGTAGCCCAGATTAGACGATGGCAAATATTCCTCCATTATCTGTGGCATCGATTGTCCTGAAGAATTGTCGACAGACCGAAGCCGATGCGATTTTCTAGAGTCATCTTTAAACAGATTTAGAATTATTATTAAATTTCTGCAGGCGGCTGCACTACTTACTACTGGCAAATGTAATGATTCCGCTATCGCTACTGGCAAGACTTTGACTGAATTCATTTAACGCGCCAGGCGTTGTACTATACGATGAACCACCAGCCGTTCTTTTCAGAAATGGATGCCGGAGGACCTGCTCAAGGGTAATCCGCTCCTGTGGGCTCTTTTTGAGCAGCTTTTGGATTAGGTCCTGGGCTTCGAAGGACAAATGTGATGGCATCATAAATTCAGACATTACGACCTTGTTGAGCGTAGATTCCACACCTTCGGTTTCAAACGGCGGTCGCCCCACCAGCAACGTATAGAGCATACACCCAACACTCCAAACATCCGCTGGTAGTCCGTGGGACAATCGGGAAACTACCTCCGGGGAAATATAGTTGGGAGTGCCACACATAGTCATGTGCCTTTCGTCTGGTCGTTTCAGCTGAGTTGCAAGGCCGAAATCGGCGATTTTTATGTGCATTTCCTTGCTGAGCAGCAGGTTGGATAGCGAAATGTCACGGTGCATGATGTTGTGGGAATGCAAGTACAGGAGGCCAGCCACCACCTGCTTCAATATAGTGGCCCCCTCGGCTTCGGTAAAGGGACGCAAAAGGTGCTGCTTCATATAGCGCTGCAGTTCGCCGTTGTGCGCCAGCTCCAAAACCAAATACACGTAATTCGCATCTTGAAAGAATGTGTACAGCTGCAGCACAGATGGATGCTTAAGGCGAGAGTGAATTTCCACCTCCTGTCGAACACGGCTCGTGAGTCCTGTCCCCTGGATTAGTTTCTTGTCGATCTGTGAGTATGCAAATTAAAAGATATTCCTTAAAGAATCACGCCCAACACTTACCATTTTGATTGCCACATCTTGATGCGAGTGCAGGCATCTTGCTTTGTAAACGCTAGCAAAGCCTCCTTTGCCCAACAAGTGCTGTACCTCGTACTCCTGCAAACGCAAACAATTGAAAATTCACATTTGATAGTCACATTCCATGGCATTCCTCTGCTCACCTCAATTGTTTCTCCGAAATTTCGAGTGGACATCATAGTTTACTTTGCTAAGTACATAGATTGACCACCTTATTGAAATAAATTCCACAAATGCTACATAAAAAAATAAACAAGCCGAAAATTTTTGAAAGAGAACGCCAGCAGTAGTGTTGAAAAAGTGAAAATGATCTAGCTTCACTTGCCAACACTATGCGCCGATAAAAAATTGTATAAAATACTGAAGCAGAATTGTCTTTGACGATCTGATAATTGTTTAATTTATATTGAAACGGATATACGTATCGGAGCAGCATAGCATAATTTTTATATTCCTATTTCTATTTTTTATATCCCTTACAATATTTTACACATTATTTTCGGTATATAATTAATACCACGATTATACAATAAAAGTTTGCATTTTGTAGCACTGGCGATAATTGAATACTATCGCCAGCCATTGCAAATGCAGAAAAATCATGGCATTGTTTTTCTTATGTTAATAATGCCAAAAAAATGCCCTAATGAGACATGTAATTTGAATTTCGAATAATTTTCGTACACATTTATGCAACATATGAGCAATTGAAATAGTCGCGATTAAATAAGTCGTACTTTGAAAGCATAAACAGCGACCAAGTACGACTCGGCTTACCGGAATTCGTGTTATTTAATAATTTACAAGACAAACGAGTGCGTGTTCGCCCCCCCAATGCCGAGTAAATAGAAATCTGGCTTGAAAGTACTAGTGCGAGATTCACAAAGTGGCGTTTGCATAATTAATGCATAAAAACTGGTAAGGTAAGTAAGTCATACACATCCGTTGAACAATAAAATGACCCATATATCCGTTCTTACATCTGTGTAAGACATGTGTATGCATGCAAGTTTCTCTGTGTGCGAGTGTCGGACATTCTATATGTTTTTACACATACAACTTTAGGTCACATACTACATACGTCACCGACGCGCAACAGTGTAAAAACAGTGCTATAAAATGTGTTTCGTAAAATATTTTTTTATTAAAAATATTTAATATATGGTTGACTTTAGTGCATTTTTGTTGTTGTTTGTGTTGTTTTTCGTTGGCCAATATCGATACCGGAACACTTCAACTTTAAACTGTGCTTTAACAGAGTAAATTCTGCAAAAATTCGATAGGGAAATGTTCCAATACAACAGTAGAAAGCAGTTATTCTTGAATTTCTTATATAATAAATTTAAGTTGAGAATATGAAAATTCATATAAAATTATTTTTTGTGGCGATGACCAACATTATTTATCGCTGAAATATTTCTATCGCTTTTTTTCTTGTAGACGATTTTATTTTTCATATTCAATGTTTGGTCACACTCGCCCATTCTTTATAACCTTAAAATGACAAGTAATAATTTTCGATTTTATATTTAGGGGACTCGGACTCGAGCTTTAGATGTCCGCAAATATCAATGCACGGAGGAACAGCATATTTTCCAGCCGATATTTCTAGATTTTCATGCAATGGCACATATCACAATCATGTGAAAACCCAAGTCAAAGTGATATGTGGTGGCTATTCAAAGCAGCATTGTAAATAAAAGACAGGGCGGATGGTGTTTTCACAAAACATTCGAGAGTGACAAAAAAAAAAAAAAAATCAGCGAAAGAGCTGCAGTGGATAAAATACCTTCAACGAATATTGACAATATAAGTAAGCAGAGGGAAGACACCCGTGGTGGTGTGCCTACGGCCCTTTTGAGTTCTTAGGCGAAGGACGCAAAGATGCATGCATCGTCTGCAGCTGCGACAGCACTGGTGGAGTACTCCGATGTCAGCTCAGAGGACTTCTCCGATCCCGAAGCAGGAGAAATTGACTCTGACGCAGTGCTGACGAACAGATGTGACGCCACAAATGCAAAAAAACCAAAGCCACCGTCGGATAATCAGTTCGCTAAGGGTAGTCGAGCTACATCAAAGCCTGAAAAGGAAGGCTATGATAAATATAGGTAATATATGTGCATACCATACATATTTTTTCAAGTGAAACTGTTTTTGCTTTTAGAAAAAGGCGCACTGAAGAAACTGTTGATCTTGAGGTGTCTGGATCGAGACCAACTGGTGGAAACGACACCTTGAATAATCGAGAGGAAGCGCAAGCTTCTAATACATCAAAGGACGAACTTTGGAGCAGACAGATCTACATGTCTAGCGATTCCATTGATACGGATGAACTGGAGGCGGAAATGAAGCGACAGAAACGGAAGAAGCTGAAGAAGGACAAGCATAAACACAAATCGAAAAAGAAGTCGAAGAAGCGTAAGAAAAAGAGGACCAAATCGTATTCCAGCATTGAGTCAATGTCGGATGACATAAATGCCCTACTGGATCGACGATACACACCGCCAAATGTTCCGAATAAGATTAACGAGCGGACAGTCAGCACCGGAACTTCCTACACACCTCACACGCATAAGGAAAGCAGTCCCATTTCCCCAGGCACTCCGCCTCCCACACGGCGTCCAAACAGTAATAACGCCTATTATAGCGAAACCATTGGTGATGCGCAAAACACTTCGCTGGGCACTAATCTCCAGGTGACAGTTACCAATAAGACGAGCAATCGCCTGCGTTCTCCCGCACGAATTGGTGGCAATGGACCCCGCTATGGCACCTCTCCTCGAACTCCGCCACAAGTACTTTACAACACCTCGGGCGGTACCAGTGGTGGAGCGGGAATTCATGCAAGAGATTCACGTAGCTCCCGATATGTACAGAGTCCACTCAAAGACGATGTTAATGCGCACCATCGATCTGGCCATGATCATGGATATCAGCCACGATATTCTTCGGGCACGGGACCTAGCGGCAGTCTCGATTCGAGAAAAGTGAAACGTTTGTCACCGGGTAGGTCTCGGTGTTCGGTGTTCAGTGTTCAGGTGCACTGAAGCGATAAGATGGCCGATGAGCGATAAGAGAGAACCAGCTAATTGTTACACATGTTTTCAGAGATGGACCGCTATAATCATCAGCCGAGTACACCGCCCCACAAGCGACGAAAGTTTAGCGATGGCAGGGATATGAGTATGACGAGCTTCGAGCATGGCAGACACCATTCGGCTAAATATGATCGTTATAGCAGAGAGCGGTATTCAAGGCGTGGATCCAGGTATGGATAGGATTTTGGCTATATTTTCTGGGCAGTAATCATATCGTTATTTTCAACTTTTAAGGAGTCCTAGTGTACAGCATTCGCGGAGTCGGCAATCGCCTGGTGGCGGTATGACCTCCAGTGGAAGCATTTCAAATATGTTTAGGCATGGTAATAGTCACAAACACAAGTACACGACACCAAACTCACCCACGTCCGTGCCGACGCGGTCATCTAAACGCGCCTCGGGTACTGGCACCTCCACCGACCGGTATTCGCGATCCCCGAGGGCAGGCTCGCGTTACTATGAGACGTCACCGCCATCATCAGCTGGTGCTTCAAGCTCTCATTACCATCATCATCGTCGGTCGTCGAAGTCGCGTCTTAGAAGGACCAGCAGTCGCAAACGCTCCCCGAGCTCGGCCAGTAGCGGCAGCTCAGCTTCACACAGTCGATCGCCAGTCTCACGAGATCTGAAGCACAAGCACGAGGAATACATTAAAAAGATTAGTGAAACGAGTCTGTTTGCCGAACTGGTGAAGGATCGTCATAAAAGACAAAAGGCCTTGAAGGAGATTATCGAGCGTCAAGAGGAAAATAGCAACAGCAACAGCAACGGCGCCTTGACAATAAACGATAACAGTTCCTCGGTAGACGGCAATACGCCGAATGTGACAGATTGCAGACCTGCTGTGGCCACCGTAAGTGGGGTATGTGCCACGCCAACACCAACCGTAAGCGGCGGCATGACTTCAAATGGACTGGAAATTCCTAGCAGCTGTGGTGGTGGTGGCAGCAAACCGGATTTGGATATCAACAACATTCCCATGCCAAACAAAGAGCACGATATGCTTGTGCAAAATCCTGGCCCCAGCTCCGATGTCCCAGATAGCTCCTCAACTGTTTTAAAGACAACAACAACCACATTGTCGGCAGCAATCTCAGCGAATAAGAATAACCACAAACCGAAGAGTCTGACATCGTTGCCCATGCCCCCCGGCATGAACGCGTTGGACCTTGTGAATGCACCCAGTCCATCGCCCCCGCATTCGACACTCAAAAAGGAGTACGATGAGAAAACAGTTTCCAATTCCAGCACTAATAAAAGTCTCTTGAACCTACCGATGCCACCGGTAATACCAGGCAGCGAGGAGCTCAGCGGCGACGATGATATGATCGATAGTCCCGAAGATTTTGATGCAACCGGCGGCAGTGGCAATATGCATGGCCACAGCAGTGGACAGGGCACTTCGCGTCGTCGTCCAGTGATACTGAATCGTCGGGATTCCCGTAATAATGTGCGTGACTGGGGCGAGCGATGTGTGGACGTATTCGAAATGATTGCACAAATCGGTGAAGGCACATATGGACAGGTAAACTGTGCCACTATTATACATTCTATAGATTTTTAATTTGATATCTGTTGTATGTTCATTTAAAGGTGTATAAGGCTAGGGATCATCATACGAACGATATGGTAGCACTGAAAAAAGTGCGTCTAGAACACGAAAAGGAAGGCTTTCCCATTACGGCTGTGCGCGAAATCAAAATACTTAGGCAACTCAACCATCGTAACATTGTCAACTTGCATGAAATTGTCACTGACAAGCAGGACGCCGTCGAGTTTCGCAAAGACAAGGGCTCATTCTATCTCGTATTTGAGTATATGGATCACGATCTCATGGGCCTGCTCGAATCTGGCATGGTTGACTTTAATGAAGAGAACAATGCTAGCATTATGAAGCAGCTCTTAGACGGCCTCAATTACTGCCATAAAAAGAACTTTCTTCATCGGGATATCAAGTGTTCGAATATATTAATGAACAACAGGTATTTATTATAGTTTTGTTGGTCTTCGTTTTGTTTGGAAAGTGTACGATTGTGCTGTCATTTTGCAGAGGAAAAGTGAAACTGGCGGATTTTGGATTGGCCCGTCTGTACAATGCCGACGATCGGGAACGTCCCTACACGAACAAAGTGATAACGCTGTGGTATCGGCCCCCTGAGCTATTACTGGGCGAGGAACGGTATGGCCCTTCTATAGATGTGTGGTCCTGCGGCTGTATACTCGGTGAGCTCTTTCTGAAGCGGCCACTGTTTCAGGCAAATGCGGAGATGGCTCAATTGGAGACCATATCTAAGATATGCGGCTCGCCCGTTCCCGCTGTGTGGCCGAACGTTATTAAGCTGCCACTGTTTCATACTCTTAAGCAAAAGAAAACGCATCGCCGTCGCTTGCGTGAAGATTTTGAGTTTATGCCAGCAGCATCACTTGATCTGCTTGACAAAATGTTAGACTTGGATCCGGACAAGCGTATAACAGCAGAAGACGCACTCAAGTCCCCGTGGCTAAAGAAAATCAATCCAGATGAGTGAGTATGCCTTAGTCTTGAGTTTGAATGAGCAGCACTCTCATACTTTTATTATTTACAGAATGCCAACACCACAATTGCCTACGTGGCAGGACTGTCATGAGCTTTGGAGCAAGAAGCGACGTCGTCAGCTGCGGGAACAACAAGAGTCGCTGCCACCATCGGTGATATCCTCGACCAAATACCACCCACACGGAGCAGCAATGGTGGGAGATGCTTAGCATTTAATGTATGCTTCAATTCAAATCAATTCAATTTGAGGTTCAGCTCTGTGGTCAGCGCGAACCCGAGTGTGCCGCTTGGTGGCATTAGTAGTATCCAGCAGCTTCAGCTGCTTTAGAAACAAAAGAGGTGGATAGAGACAGAGCCAGAATAGGTTGACATTGACTTTCCCTAGGCACTGTGTAATTTTAGACAGCTTCAATAAAAACATGGCTAACAATTATTTAACTTTTGGAGCATTTTAAATCAATAGCAGTACTGTATAAACAAAACGTGTAATATATACAATTGCAGAGTTCAATATTTTTTCAAAAAAATGTTTTTAAATATTTTTTTTCAATTTCCATTTTTGGTTCTCATTTGTGTCTGATTTGAAGCTGAAATTGGTAATCAAAAAGAGATCCTGAATGTACGGGAATGCAATATGTAATTCAAATAATTCACATTACAAATATGTAAAAGCTAGTAGCACAGCACAGTACGTATATATATTATTGATAGCATTGCTAATTCAAACGTGCTGTGAACGCAGTTTGTATTTGCTACGAAGTAAGCGTATATAGTGAAGAAGTTAAAGATTAGCATTTTAATTTTTATAAATTGTTATATATTAATAAATAGGCTAGAGATAGTTGTATTGATAAGTTTAGCCTCTATTGCTAAGTATTTAAGCTAAATGTAAATTATAAATGAATTTGTCAAGTAAATACAATACAAGTATGTACTACTAATTCACCTATTTCCCAGGTATTTGAAAAGTTTATATTTTAATACATATATAAAAACTGTTTAAAAACAAGCCGTATGTACATATACACCCGTATTATACAAGATACAACATGCAAGATGTGCGTCAGACTGAAACTATTCAATCCAAATTACGTGTGTGTTTACAGGTTGAAAAACATTTCTAAAATATTATTGAGTAATGTCTCAAAATGATAATCAAACGAATATAATATACCCATATACTCTTTGAGTATCGGGGAGAATTCACTAAATTGATTTTCGGAACATCAGCAGTTAGCAACAATAAAAGCGAAATAAAATGCATGTTTTACAAATTCAAATTTTTAAACGGCGAAAAAAATACCAATATTTTTTATTATTTGATGCATATTTGAATTTAACTCTGAGTGAGATCTTATTTGCGTAAGGCATAAGTCGTATGAATGAATGGGTTGGGGCCAAATAGTTTCAGCCTTGTTTAAGATACCCCTTTACCACCTTTATCTTGTTGGCTGAGAGACCCACATTTGGTGTAAATTTCCCATAATATCTCAGCCATTTTTAATCATTTGGTAAATACTAGTTGGTTAAACAATAGCCAAATACTCTTTTAATCTATCGCTTCATCATATCTTTTTAATCTGGAGTCAGCTTTGAAATATTCAAATATCCCCTCGTTCGTTCGAGATGCCAAATGGTTTAAGATTTTGCGCACCCTAAAGCTTGGAATATCTTAAAACAATAGAAAGCCTTGTAGCCTAATACTCAAATCAGCAAAATTTTCAATCGATGGAAAGCGCCACAATTTTTGCTCGGTGACCAATGTGACCAGGTATGCATGTCACACTGCGTGTTTACAAATAAATTCAGTTGAAAATGCACATTAGTGGACTGTGTCGCTGGAGGACGGAAATGCACGCAGAAAACTCAACAATACTGGATTCTTGCAGAAGGATCAAAATGTATTTTTCTAATTATAAATTAATAAAACGAGTACCGTATACAAAATTAATCAATTACATTAGCCATATATTCGGCTTTCAATCGAAAGCCTTCATTATTGTATTTTTCTAGCTGGCTTCCCTCGATTTTTGTTCTTTCTGCATGCCTTTTCTTTCCATCGACGAAAGGTAGAATGCATTCCACATGTGCCCAGCATACACCATCTTTGCCTTTCCAGTATTAATCTGCCGTTTATTTTGCTGATCGACTACTCGACATCAAAACGCCAGCTGACAAATTTTCCATCGAACAAATACAATGCACTTTTATCGTTTGTATACGAATATCATCCCTGATTCGATGGATAGAAATTTTTGAAATTTCAAAACAAGGTAAACTTTAGACATTAAAAAAAAAAAATTATAAGCGACCGCCAATTTTTTTTACCTAAATTCATGATAAATCGAGGTAAGTAAGTAATAATATGACTTGAAAATATTGCACGATATTATTTATAAACAATGCCATCGATCGCTTGAGAAATTAAAAAAATAATGATAGAGTGCTGTTGTGGAAATTTTAAACATTAACAAAATGAAGTTCAGACACATTTACAGGGATAGCGCTAATGTCTGCTATACGCTCTATCTCTTCGGTTCAGTTAGTATTAAATTTATTTGCCATTTTTTCGGTATTTTCATACGGGTACACTAATTGCAGCAGAGCAGTCGAAATATATAAGAAGCTAAGTGCGTTTCATCACCAAATTTGTATGTATATTGTGTCAATTCGTCTTAGTTTTTTAATTGAGAGCTCATACGTTCATAAATGAGTATGGCCTATCATGCAAAATAGTTAAATCGAGTGTAGCCTATTTAATATCCTCTCAAAGGACCATAAACAATGTGTGTATGTATGTATGTGTATGCTTATATATTACGATGCACTTTGTCCAAAAGAGAAATGCAAGTGAAAATGTGTTAGAAAACCCATAACAAAGCAGACACCAACATGCTCGTGGGTTTTTTTGGTTTTTAGTCTTTTTTTTTGATAATAGGTTCATTTTGACTATGAACACTAACACTTGGATGTACACAAATACATACAGATGTAACGAAAACAAAGCAGAGTTGATTAATATAAGCCCATGCATACATATGTGCATACAAACATATACACACGCAAGTGCATTTCTGGGGATGTAAATGCGTACATTTTCACATGAGTACGTATGTGATGTATGTTTCTACATATTTGTGTATGTGCACCCATACGCATTGTTTAATGTATTGAAAATAAAATAAAGTAAAATAGACGAATTTAAGTACTCTGTAAGATTCAATTCAACGAGTCTTAATCTGGCATCTGGCCCTATAAATATGTACATATGTACTTTAGGAACCTACATATGAGAGTATGTATTTACATGCATATGTACATGAATGAATACAGCTTTGTGTAAAAAAAGTATGGTATTATGTACATCTCTACGTACATATGTACACATATGAAATCTGACAATGGAAAATTCGTTTGAGTCGTGGAGAGTGTATTCTAACTGCGCTATAAAATGTAAAGCGCATATAAACCGTCAAACTTTTATATAAAGTCATGCACTCTCCCAATTAAATATTACTTTCATATACGAGAATCATCACATATAACAAATACTTTTGTCTGATTAAAAGCTATACGCGAGTATAAACAAAGACTGGGCCATATCTAGTCTTCTTTCCTATCTGGGCAAGGTAGAATCGGGTACAATATAAAAGAATTGAAGTCTTTGTACGAAAAACTGCAGATAATCTAAGCAAACGTTTTAAAATTGCAGCACTTATTATTTCATTTTACGTAACTCAAACAAAGTTAAGCCCAAGTATAAAATATAGATTTTAGCTTTAATTTGCTAGAGCGGTGCTCCCCTCCTGGTGAGAGAAATGTACAACGAGTAATTATCCCAAATATGGAAGTGATTAAGTGATAATCGAACTTTTCTATAGATCATACAGTTACTATCTAATATTATATTAAATACTGAAATATGCTCTTTATAAATATTCATAAATCGTAGGAATATTCTCTAATTCATGAATTCTCTCTCTCTTTCTCTCTCTCTCTTTCTCTTTCTCATTCATTTGATTTCTTTGTGCGCTTCGGTTTCCCTTCGCAGTATGTCGGTTGCAGTTGAACAACTTGAAACTGTTATCAGCGAGTTCAATCAATTGCCAGAAACAGAAACGTAATCGAGTCAGATATACTACTACTGCACGAAATTAAATAAACAACGGCCGTCAGGCAGGGCAAATCAGGCAGCGCCCTCGAATCAGAAAGAGAGTGACAGACAGACAGACGTGTTACGGCTGGAAAATCAGAGATCCGCCAGAAGGCGACAAGTTTCTCTTGTTGCTGTGCGGTTCCTAAAAGTACTCAAAATTGATAGAAACACCAAAAAGGTTGCTGCAACTGGTGCCTCAGCCGAGGACCAGCCGCCGCGCAAAAAGGGTCGTCGTTCAGGAGCCTCATCAGCTTCAACATCAATTTCTGTCGTTTTGGACACCACCAGTACAGCTTCAGTGCCGCCAATAGATGCGGCATCCACATCGAGAGCGGCCCTTCTGTTACAACAGCAACAACAACCACAACCACAATTAAACTCGAATTTGGCAGGTTCAAGCACATCAATCACGGGCAACAGCGACACACCACAGATCAGTGATAACAGCGCGGAGACATCGACATCGGCTAGCAGAGTGCAACAATCTTCATCATCCTTAACACCCCCAGTCGGAAACAGCAGCAGCAGCAGCAGCAGCAGTGGTAGCAGCGGTAGCAGTAAAAAAACAAAAGCCAGTACCAATACCAGCAGCGGCAGCAGCAGCACAAGCAAATCGCACAGCAACGAGTGCAACAGTTCTGGATCGATTATGCAGAACACATCTTCCACAGCGACCGGCTCCAGTTCCAGGGCTACAGCAGATGCTTCAACGCTAAATTCCGGCGGCGGCAGTGCCGAGAATGTTAGCCGTGATACGACTAGCGGTGGCGGTGGTGGTGGTGGAGGTGGCGACGATAATCCCGCACCTGCTGACGAGCATCCATCCGGCAGCAGCACCAGAAACGGTCACGATGCCAAACAAAACGGGTTTGCTGTCAATAACAATGGCAGCTGCATCGTGGATGGGGAGAACAATCGGGATAACAATACCAGTTACCGGGCTGTGCAGTTGGACAAGTCAAATCAGGAGATCATACGCCTGATTGGTCAGTATCTGCACGACGTGGGACTCGATAAGTCCGTCAAGACACTGATGGTTGAGTCTGGCTGCTACTTGGAGCACCCATCGGCGACCAAGTTCCGGGAGCATGTGTTAGTTGGGGATTGGGTCAAGGCAGATCTAGACCTCAAGGTAACGAACGATCTGCAATGAGTGCTTCAAAGTACTTTAATTATTCATTTATTTCTTTTGTATACTTTTTGCAGGACTTGGAGCCACTGATTGATAATGGGAAACAATCAACGATAACTGAAATGAAATTTATATTACTAGAGCAAAAGTATTTAGAGCATTTGGACGATGCCAATCCGCTGGACGCACTGCACGTGCTGCGCAGCGAGTTGACCCCATTGCAGCACAACATATCGCGTGTGCATCAGCTGTCCTCGTATATGATGTGCTCCACCAATCAGGACCTCTATCAGCGAGCCAAGTGGGAGGGCAAGGGTATCTTGTCCCGAGCGCTGGTCATGGAGCGCCTGCAAACGTTCATGCCGCCTTCGGTGATGATGTCGCCGCGCCGTCTGCGCACCCTACTGCAGCAGGCAATAGAATTACAAAGCCAACACTGCCCCTGTCACGACATGGCGTGGGAGACTAATTTGCAAACGGTTTCGTTGCTCACCGACCACTGTTGCACCACAGATGGATTCCCCATGCAGACAATACAACTTCTGACTGACCATTGCGACGAAGTTTGGTTCTGTAAATTCTCTCCCGATGGCCTAAAGTTAGCTACAGGCAGCAAGGACTCCACTGTGATTATTTGGGACGTAGACCCGTACAAGCTCACGCTCAAGCATCGTCGCGTCCTGGACGGGCAGGCGCAACTAAGCGTCAGCTTTGTCAGCTGGAGTCCCGACTCCAAGCTCATTCTGGTGGGTGGCACCGAGGACTCGCATGAGCTTTTCATCTGGAATGTGGAAGACGGCAAGCTGTTTGTTAAGTTCACCCAATCTGTGGAGGACAGCCTCGCCTGTGGTGCCTTCAGTCGCGATGGTACTCGCTTCGTTTGTGGCGGCCAAAAAGGTCAGCTCTACCTATGCGATCTAAATGGCACCATTGTCGACTCCTGGGAGGGAGTTCGGGTCAACAGCATAGCCTTTCGAGCTGACAATAAAACAATATTGGCGGCCGATAATCATTATCGCATCAGAGGGTGAGTCCCTAGAGCATTGCATTTTCCATACACGAGTTCACAATGAACGAATTCAATTTTTTGTCTTTTTAGCTACAACTTTGATAGCCCACGCTCGGACTTTGATATACTGAGAGAGCCGCATCCGATTATGACTTTCAGCATCAACTCTGCCGATCGCTTGGCTCTGTTGAATGTGTCCAATCAGGGCCTTCATCTTTGGGATATTGAGGACAAATGCCTCGTGCGCAGATTCCAGGGGATACGCCAGAGTAATTTTGCCATCCATTCGTGTTTCGGTGGCATCAATGAGAGCTTCGTGGCCAGCGGTAGTGAAGATAAGGTCGTATATATTTGGCACATTAAGCGTGAAGAGCCTCTAGCCAAGCTGGCTGGCCACACAAAGACGGTGAACTGTGTGTCGTGGAACCCCGTTTATCCGTCATTGCTGGCTAGTGCCAGTGACGATGCCACCGTTCGCATTTGGGGACCAAAGCCGAATGGAAGCAACGCCACGACAGAGAGCGACGATTGCTCCTCAAGCTCCTCCTCGTCATCGTGGAACATGACTTAGGAGATGGTTAGATGCTTAGATACCGGATGCTGACATAGTAATATAACGCTCTAATTTCGATATAAATGCAAAGTTTGTCCTGCCCCTCCAATTGCGCGTCAGTGTCGTCGTTGCTACAAACTGCCATTACAACAAAATGTATGAGCAGCATGACTTACGATTAGCATTAATGACTTACTTAAGTACATTCATACGAAAGGAGATACTCTCTCCGTATAAACAAACAACAAATCAAATCAACAATTCGTTCTCGGATGTCGTCTTTTATACCGATATTAACAAATTCAAATTATTCTTTTTCTGACTATTATTATCAATTGTACTTTAGCTTCTTAATTTAAATCATGAAAGTGGTCAACCTCCTGTCTGATTTATCTTCATTCGTCACTTGATTGATTTAATATTTTAACGCAGTTTGTCCAACATTTAGTATGTAACGCGATTTGACGTATTTGAAATAACATACATACGCTCCCCCTAAAACAATAAAAATAGTTCTATATATGTTTTTAATAGTGGAATTTTACTTGCAACAATTATAATGTAATGTTATACATTACATTACGCTTTCGTTTTGGCTAACTAACAACTGTGTCTATGTCCTAACAGAAAGGATTCTATTCCATTTTCTCAGACAGTTTCTTAAGGCACAAATGTAAGAACCTCTCGGGAAGGTTGCTCATTTCTTTGGTTAAAATTTTGACTAATAATAACAGAGATTACTATATTTATATTTAATGTCTACGTTAAATGTAACTTCAGTTGGAATGCGGCGTAATGTCTGATGTATTCCTTTAAGATAAATGCAAGAACTACCAATGTTATGGCCAGCCATCGAAGCCGACTCTTGATAGATCCGGCTGCCTCGTACGCAAGGACCAGCGAACAGAGGTGATGGCTCATGACCAACACATAGTGTATGCTACGTCCAAACACTGTCGTGTTATTGCGCCAAACCAATATGGGCAGCAGGAAGAACTTGGATAAGTTGGAAATTACGACAACCTTGATAATAGTTATTGTAAAACAGCGAAAACCCACTTTCTTCATCTGATCAATGCCAAGTGCTGCCGTAATTAGCAGTAGAAAGAAGGTTATAAGCAAATAGTCTGTAAAGGATATTGATTAAACTATATAAAATCTTGAATATTTAAACCAGTTGCCATTTCTTACCACCTATGTGATGCAACGTGTATGTGTAGAAACCTTTTTCGTGAACGTTTAGGCCATCATCGGCGGGATCGCCAAGCCTCTGGCGGCACAGTGCAAACGACTCCAAGAGCAACACCACCAAAGAAACTTTCCAATATAGCTAGAACCGCAAAGATTAGGAAATGTCAAATAAAAGATACAATTTGCTAAGCTTCGTAGAACCTCACCTTAAAGTCGCCATTATATATTATATGGCGAAATGCAGACGAATCCAAAAGAAGCGCATCTATGAGAATGATAAATTCCTCAAATTCGATGAATTTGTCTGTGACCTGATGGCATTTCTCCTGTGGAGTGATTACAAAAATTAAAAGTACTGTTTGAACAGGACGCAAGTTTCCTCCATTTCAAAGGACTTTGAATAAAGTCTCTGGATCTCGGAGACTATCAGATTGTTAGTAATAATGTTCTAAGACCGCTGATCATGACTTTAAGCCTTGTTAATATGTAAACTTCGCTGTTCTTCTCTACGAGCAATGGTTAAAAAATCAAAACCCAAACAAAACAAATGCATTCTAATTCAGTTTATTTTCTTACGCAATTCGTTGTTTTCAGAGTGTTGCTGTATTTTTTGTATAGCGCCCGCACTCTGTAACCACAGTTTACGCACACCGAGAATTTTCCCCCAATCATATTATCCTGGAAATAGGTATCAATTGGTAGCCGGTTTTTAGTTTTAGTTTTCGTTCCAGAGCAACACAAACATCACAAACATTTTAATTCGTCGGAGGTGTGACCAGTTTTTTAAATCGAGGTAATGTATTGTAACGCAAAAATTTCGATTTAATATCAACATAAAATAACGGATGTACGCGGATGGACACCTAGATATTGAACCCGTAAATAAGAATATAGTCTGAAAAGTGCAAAAAAGTATATATAGCATATGGTTGTATCAGCATTCATTTATTCAAAACCTACGATTTAAAAGTCACTTTTGAAAATACCCCTAATACTACAGTAACAAAAATTTGTCTGTGCATTTGGTCACATTAGGAAGCAATGAAAAAATTGTGATTGTATTTCAAGGTGCGCATAAAACGACAAAGTAAAACAATTGTAAGTGTTCTTGACGTTAAATTAATCTAAGTTTGTGTAAATTTTACCTTAAGTATCACGGTTAACATAAACGTATGTATGCAATAACATATACACACATGTATTTGAAGTCGGGCATTAGTTACGCCTATAAGAATGTCCACACATTGTAGTACACACATACATATGTAGTTCCATCGAATAATAATGATGAAAAGCGATCTAAGTTCAGAAAAGTACATTTTCGTGTGCATAGATATGTGCAATTAACGTTTATTGACTTTTTACCCTAATATCTGTCAACTAGAGAGCATCCCAGTTGTGCGCATCATTTTATCAATACAGTCAAATGTCTATGTGTATGCACGCTTGCACGCATATGCACATATGTATGAAAGATGCAAGCAAATGATTAATTGTATTTGTGCTTTCATGCACATTTCTATGCATGTATTGTGTCATTATGCGAATGTTTTAACTTTACACGAGACGAACGGAGTTTACAGTTTTTATATAATGCTTTTGTTTTTAGGTCATCGCTGAGAATAGTCAAATTCGAAATATCAAACACTTTTACAATTGTTATACGTACAGAGAAAAATGAGTGCCGTCGCCAACAGCGATCCAGCCATTCCCAGCATGGCACTTGGGCGAAGTCAAACGATATGCCGCTTTTATCTGCGCGGCATTTGTCGCTTCGGAGAGCTGTGCCGTTTCTCCCATGATTTAAGTCGCGGCCGTCCTGAGTGTGCGGAGCAAACTCACATAACCACAGATAATACTGAGAACATTAAGCCAAGCACCAGCCAACGTAACTGGGCAAATGCCCCAATATTTGTGCCTAGCAGCCAGAAGCGCGTGCTGGACCAGAATGAGGATGGGGAGGAAGCTTCTGGAAGCTGGAAGCTGGAAGCTCTTCAAAATGGAATCTCCTGGGCCGAAGTAGTTGGTGGACCGACTGTCGACGTGAGCTGCTGCGAACCCGCATCATTGGACGAGGTTTGTCCATATGAAAGTCCCTGTCCTTATGGCGAGTACTGCCCCTATCGTATACACATGGAGCTATGCGAAATGTGTGACCAGTATTGCCTGCATCCCACGGATCAAGCTCAGCGTAAGAAGCATAACCGGGAGTGCTTGCAACAACACGAACAGGCCATGGAACTTTCCTTTGCGATCGCTCGCTCTAAGGATAAGGCCTGTGGTATATGCTTTGACACAATCATGGAGAAGACTGGCCGGGAGAAAAGATTTGGCATCCTGCCCAACTGCAACCATATCTTTTGCTTGGAATGCATTCGCAAATGGCGACAGGCCAAACAGTTTGAGCACAAAATAACGCGGTGAGTGAAAAGATAATTTATCGATAATTGGGTCTACCGATATCCGTTGAACGGAAAATTCGACTATAGAATCCTTTCTTGTATTCAAATGTACATGTGCATGTTTACTCTTAATTTTAGTGCTTGCCCCGAATGTCGCGTTTGTTCAGATTTTGTCTGTCCTAGCGCGTTTTGGGTGGAGACAAAGGAGGAAAAGGATAAGCTTCTCAATGATTATCGCGCTGCTTTGGGAGCCAAGGATTGTAAATACTTCAAAAAAGGCGAGGGAAAGTGTCCCTTTGGAAACAAGTGCTTTTACAAACATGCCCTCCCCAATGGGGATATCGTTGATGTGGGCTTACCAAAGCGAACTCGAAAGCTACAGGGCCAAAATGAAATAATCGATTTACTCGATGTGAGTATCATATATCCTTGCATTTTATATAAATTTTTCATAAACTGATCAATGTATTAAATACTTATCATATTTAATAGATTTATCTTTGGGACTATGTTGATAGACGCGATTATCATTGGCTGGAGATTTTTTCAAGTGATATAAGTGAATCTTCAGATGTCTCCGATGATGAGTAAGCAAGCGTCTAAAGAAGAAAAACAATAACACAAACCACACACAAAAAAATAAGAAAAAACTGTAGACCCGCAAAGAAACAAAATGTTGGATATACAGTTCCAGATATAACCTAATCAATATTCTAGCGATATATACAGATAAAATGATACAGAACCAAATATTGAAGGCAAAATTTAAACAAACACACATGTATTTGGGTACCAAAATTTAGGTTTACATAAAATATTTATTCTCCACTTAACGCAACGAAATTTTCAGCAACTTTTCCGTACTTGTATTAAATTAAAAATATATTTAATACCATCCAAAAAAGTGGTTACCATTAAACCTTAAAGATCAATGATATATCATTACCTATGTATACACAATTTTAGAGATAATAAAATAAGTAAACAAATAGATTTTTCAAAATAGGTGATATCAAATGTGTAAACAAACTATGCCTTTCAGACTGAATTGTAAAGATAACAAAATACAAACATTCTTTAATCGGGTTTCCACTCATTTTTTTTCGAAGTTTAAAAACGATAACTACGTGAAACGCACATAACAAACATAGCAAACATAACAATATGCATACTGTATGCGGTATTCGGTAATTGAAAACCTTAAATTTCTGATGTTGTGCCGATATAATGTATCATAACTAGATAACTACATACATACCATACCATACCTTTTCGTCAATCAATAATCAATAAATTTTTGTTGCCGTTATGATTATAATTTTGTGTTAAAGTATTACTGTTGCACCTGTAATTCAGTATATTTCTAAAAGTTTTTCCACAAGTTCCACGTAATACCCTGACACAAAAAACTATGATTATTGTATGTATAACATTTACTGTAATATGATTTTAAGCCTATACTTTCGAAATGTACCTCTTTAAAATGTTTTGTTTTTAATGATAAATATGTTACTGTACACAGAAATTACATGAAATAAGGAAATTACCATATAAACCAAACATGTTCAACATTTAAAACTACAAAAAACAAAAAAAAAACGATAATCATTTATTTCTATGAAAGATCAATACATATTATAGGATTATATGACTGGGAACATATTTCTATGCGACTCATCCGTGACAGTTACAAATTATGAATGTTATATGAATAATTGGTAATATATATTTTAAAAGCAGGCATTTGATTGTTAACCTCTCAAAACAAAATGTACAAATCAGCTTGAAAAATGCTTGATATCTCAAAAAAAAAAAAAAAAATAGAAGAAAATCAAAAACCTACATATGTATGATTGAAAACCTATATTATTGTAGTATTTCTTTGGAGCCTCTTTTTTCGAATAGAATTTTTGTTTAGATATTGGCCGGAAGTTTAACAGAAAGTTGTTCAATTATAACAAGCAAAGAAAAGAATTATAATTAGTTCGGAGCAATATTCTATACACACACATTTGAATTGACAATTGAGATCCTCAAAATAACATACACCTGTACAACATGTTCTTGTTAAGTTGAACAAATAGTTTTTTCATCAATTTGTATGTTGCTGACGGGCTTATTACTGATTGCATACTTATTGAATATGAACAGTAGACTTAGTGATATTTAATAATAATTTTATTTACGTTAATATATTTTCATTTTGTTCCAATGATATTAAAACATATTTTTGTACATCTATGTATGTATCCAGCAGTGATATTTTCTCTATACTTTCGAAATAGCTTAAAGATTACCATAAATAGACGGTGTACGGTGTAAACTCGTAAATCAAAAGACCTTTTGAAATCGCTAGCTTACATTTTTAAGGTATTACAAGAGACAAAACAAAAAATCAACAAATTGCAGGTTCGTTTTCACAAATAATGAATATAATATCTTAAAGGTATTTATGAAACAAGCCTTTAATCAAATACTAATTGTGCCATTTCCCGTTTTAAAATTGTTCAAAACAAAATAAAGAATACCAATCTGGCTGAAGTTGTACCTATATTAGATTAAAAATAACAAATTTGTAACATTATAAAAAAAAAACAGTAATGAAACAAATAAATATGACAAAATAAAAATACAATTCGATCACCGAACAATACTTTGCTCATAGCCACGCAAATATACAGTGTTTGAATTGTTTCATATCTTGCAGGCATATTATTATAATTTTGTTCAATGCTGATGCTAAACGCATAAACAAAATAATATTCAGTGTATTGACTATTAACTAGAGGTTCATATAATCAGTGAATGACGGATATTCATTTTATAGCTTGAACAGAACATTTTAAAATCATTAGGATTTTCCGTTTAAGCTAGAGAATAAAACGAACTTGTTATTTCAGACAATTATGCTAATTGATTTGTTTCTGTTAAAGCATTACGCACTTAATTACTTCGATTCATTACCAAACCCTAATGATAATATATTGAAAAGCCCTCTTAAGGTAATGTCCCATGTGTAAATACTAATGTATTTATGTATGTACATATATAAATACTGGACATTTGCTAGAGAGCCACAGTCTCACCAGAATAAAATAACCATCGAAAGAGCACCATGAATTTCCTGAGGATAGTGAAGGAACAACTGTGGAGGAATGGTCAAAAACGAAAGCAAATATTTTTAAGAAATACATCTATGGAGTTGTTGAAATACGTCATCGGTGACAGACATTTATGGTGGATAAAGCTATACTTTATAATCATTTTTGGTTCGCTTATTTATGTGGCCGTAAACTTGGCGGTTCGTGTTTATGCTAAATGGGAAAACACGCCAGTGATAATTGGAATTAGTTCAACTATGACTCCGATTAATAAGATTCCATTCCCTGCAATAACCGTTTGTAATATGAATCAGGCAAAGAAGTCGAAAGTAGAAGACTTAATACTGCAAGTAAACCGAAAATGTATATCTATGCTCTAAGAGGGATAACAAAAATCATTTCAGTGGATCCCTGGGATATTCCATGCTACAGAAAACTTGTTATAAGGAGATTACTTATGGCAATTATTCAAAATCGGATCATCACTATAAATACGAAACGTTTCCTAACTTTATACTAAATGTTTCTGAGAGATGCGAAGATTTGATAGTGTCATGCATGTTTAATAGCAAAAAGTTACCATGCACTGATATCTTCAGGGAAATCTTTGTAGATGAGGGCTTGTGCTGTGTCTTCAATTTGTTGCATCCATTTTATTTATACAAATTCAGGTATGGTATAAGGTTGAAGGGCAACGCTGGAAAGTTCAGTTCAGTGTGTAAAAGTATTTTATTTGAAAGTTCAACATACATTCGGGACTACACCTCGACGAATAGGTTTGCAGATATTGCAGTGGATTGGAATCCGATATCTGGCTATCCACAGAAACTACCGTCCAGCTATTATCCGAGGCCAGGAGTCGGTGTTGGCATTGCCATGGGTTTACAGATAATACTCAATGGTAACGTGAATGATTATTTTTGTTCCTCCACAAATGGACAGGGATTCAAAGTTGGTTTTTTGAAGATTGTTTCAGCATGTTAATAATTTAATAATAATAATCATTTAAAACATTTTTTAAGGTTCTATTGTATAACCCCATCGATCAACCACGTATGAAGGAATCTGGGCTACCAGTAATGATCGGGCATCAGACAACATTTCGTATAATCGCACGAAGCTTTGAAGCCCTGCCTACTATCCGTAACATCCATCGAACGAAACGACAATGTATTTTTAGTGATGAACAAGAACTTTACTTTTATCGTTATTATACGCGCCGCAACTGTGAATCTGAATGCGATGCATTGTTCTTTCTTCGACTGTGTGATTGTATACCATACTATCTACCGTTGGTGTTTTCCAACGCAACGGTATGTGATGCGGCTCAGTTCGATTGCTGGAATAATGCGGAACTACAGATCTTTGACAAGAAAAGCTCTGAATGTAAAGACCTGTGCCTAACCAGTTGTCATGATCTGACCTTCTTTCCTGATACATTTACAACACCTTTTAGCCAACAGGACCTGAAAGCCCAGAGTGATTATTTAAAGAATTTATCAAATGAATATATCCGAAAAAACTTGGCAGTAGTAAACTTCTACTTTGCAGAAAATTATTTCAGGAGCAATGTGAGGACTTCGTACACCGGACCAACTGAATATATGTGTACGTTCCCAAAACGATATTATCTATTTAGTAAATTATTAACAAAATTGTATTCTCCTTTTAGCTTTAACTGGTGGTATCATGAGTCTTATGATTGGATTTAGCGTTATCTTTATCGCCGAAATACTTTATGTCGTTGTTCTATTTTTCATATTATTATTTTTCAAACTTTAATGTGACCAGTCAACAACGAGTTAAGTACTAATAAACGGTTAAGCTTTATAGATGTCGGCAGTATTTTGTTTCAAATGAATTCAGTTCAATGCTTTTATGAGACTACAAATGGGAGGAAACAAATATTTATCACCCATTTATACGAAAGAAGAGCGCACCAGCTATTTATTCCAAAGATAAAATAAGTGTTGTCCTTGCAATTTTTGATCTGGTTAATTGTTTGCAAAATATATGGGCATTTCTCTCAAGAGGTCCACTGATTAATTAATTAATTGACATATAATTTCATTACCTTTGATCTGAAAACCTATTAAAATTAGCAAAAGTTCCCACTTGCTTACTTTTCTTACGGCGCATTTCTCGTTTTATGCCTTGACCTTCCCTGTTTAAACCTTAATTTAGACCGAATCCAATAAACGGGGGTTTGAAAATTGGTCAATCGTGTAGAAAATTGTTTCATCAATCGTATAAAACTTCTCGTTCAGAGTTCAGTCTCCTATTTAGCTAGTTATATTAAACAGAATATCAAAATCGAAGAATATGATTTTCGTCGGTATTTTTGCGGTATATCTTTAAAGTGAGACCGTTCGTTTTGGTATATTTCCGATGGTCGGACGGTATATCTTACCGATAACTGTGCGGTCACACTGCATACAATTACAGTTCAGTGGCAAAGTGACAAGCAAAAATACAAAAATGGTTCTTGAAAGTACTATGATATGGTAAAATAATGTTTAATTTGATAAAGAATATGCAGATGGTTGAGGGATTAACGAGGGCAAACCCCTGTTCGTATTTGCAGCTTTGATAACAGCGACTATCAACGCAATGGTGATTATTTTCCTACACGCCTGAACGTCCAGAAAGATGGGATCAATCTCGTTTGTCTTACAAAGCTGCGATCCAATCCAGAGAATAATGTGGGTCTAATGACGCTGTCAAAGTGAGTATTGTGTGGCCGATGGTTTGAATAGCGCTGGTTATTGTTTAATTTATTAACTTAGTACCGTGGAAGTGCTGGCTACTCTGACAAGTGACGTAGGGCGGATTTTGTCTAAAATGCATTTGATCCAACCAAAGGGTGAGATAAACCTTCTGACCGGGATACGCATAGCCCATTTGGTGTTGAAGCATCGTCAAGGCAAAAACCATAAGATGCGCATTGTTGTCTTTGTTGGCTCGCCCATTTGCCACGAAGAAGGAGACCTTGTGAAGCAAGCTAAACGCCTAAAGAAAGAGAAGGTGAATGTGGATATTGTTAGCTTCGGCGATCATGGCAACAACAACGAGACGCTGACTGCTTTCATCAACGCATTGAACGGCAAAGACGGTACTGGATCGCACTTGGTTAGTGTACCTCGCGGATCTGCTCTGTCCGAAGCTCTGCTATCCTCGCCGATTATTCAGGGAGAAGATGGATTGGGTGGGGCCGGCTTGGGAGGAAATGTGTTCGAATTCGGAGTTGATCCCAACGAAGACCCGGAACTGGCTCTTGCCTTGCGTGTGTCAATGGAGGAGCAGCGTCAACGTCAGGAAAGTGAGCAGCGTCGCGCTAATTCTGATAGCACTGCACCAGCTGGTGCCGATGCTGCTGTTACCGCAGGGCAGCCCAAAGTTGACGGAGTTGGCGCAGGAAACGCCGAGGCAAATTCGGAGGAAGCTATGTTGCAACGGGCCTTGGCACTGTCCACTGAGACTCCTGAAGATAACTTGCCAGATTTTGCAAACATGACCGAAGAAGAACAGATCGCCTTTGCTATGCAAATGTCTATGCAAGATGCTCCAGATGATAGCGTTACCCAGCAAGCGAAGCGCCCAAAAACTGATGAAGCCAATGCCCCTATGGATGTGGACGAGGACTATTCAGAGGTAATTGGCGACCCGGCGTTCTTGCAGAGTGTACTAGAGAATCTTCCTGGGGTAGATCCCCAATCTGAGGCAGTGCGCGATGCTGTTGGCTCACTGAACAAAGACAAGGATAAAAAGAATGAGGAAAAGGACAACCAAAAGAAATAAAACACGTAATTTCTTAAACACAATTAAATTTTATAAGTTTCTTTGCCCATTAAAATAAAATCATTCGAAAGCTTGTTAAATTAATCTTCAAGTGAAAATATATTTACATACTTAAACACACATTAAGTAAAAGAAGTTCGTTGTTTATTTTGTCTATATAAACTTGGTCCCATTGTAACTACAAGTGTTGGATTTGCGGACCAAATCTTTTTGTCCAATTGGAGTAAGTCCCTAATAGCCTGTAGCCTAACAATTTAAGAATTAAAGTACAATAATTTAAAGATCTGTCGTTTACAGCACCATTGCCAAAGGAAAACAAAAGAAAAATGCGGCAAAGTCTACGGAAAGGTAGTTGGAAAGACAGCGTTGAAGATGAAAAGGAAAAATGTGCCTTGTCGGAGGGAAAGGGACAGAGAGACTAATGAGGGCACTGGATTGCATTTCGTTTGGCAAAGGATGGCAGATCTTTCGGCTTTTATGAGAGAAGAGTGGGAGTGAGAGAGAGAATATTGTGCAGTCATATTTTTTCAAGAAGGATGATGTCTTAAAGGGTCCTAATTAATTCCACGGAGGGCAAGCATAAGAATTGTTTAGGTACCGAGGCCGAACATTAGGAACACAAAGTAATTTTGTGGTTTCAAGATTTGTGAATTCCTTAGACCATATTTTGATAAAAGCAAAGACTTTGATTGGTTCGAAAGGAAGGTTTTGTGGTAGTGGCTGTTAACTTTATGGAAACATTTTAAGGAAGTGTTATCGATTAGGTAAGCTATGCTGCTATGAAAAGTTATGACAATATATTTAGCAATGTTAAGAGGAAGAAGGTTTATTAAACACCTATATAGCGGCGACTCGGGTTCACTATAGGAAAAATATAGATTGACATTATAAGCATACATATATGTAGGATATTAAAATTCATGGTTAAATTCAATCTATTTTCCTTTATTCATGTTGCACAGGAGCACCATTACTATATTGATACTTTTCAAGGAAAGGAATCGTAACATTAGATCATCGAATCACTTCTCGCCCTTATAATCACGGATGTGATAAAGAACCCAGCCAGGAATAAATAGGGCCGCTGCGCACATGCCACCGCCAAGAAGCACTTTCTCCTGCAAGGAAAGGTATTATTCATATCGCATATTCTCTTTGCCAGACTTCTAGTTATGCAACGAATTGTAAATACTTACAGCCTTTGAGATATGCTGAGTCGGTGGGCCAGAAACCACGGATTGGCATCGGCTTTGCATGGCATTGCGGATGGCCGGAACCAAAAGACGAGCAGCACTATTTTGGAACATATTTATTATTTATTTTTGCAAAAACGGTACCAGTATCACGCAAGGTTATAATCAGTGTGACCGCGGAATTATCGATAAGATATACCGTCCGACCCTCAGAAATATGACCAAAATTACGGTCTCATTTTAAAAATATACCGTAAATATACTGACGAATTATTTGCACTCATATTCCTCGATTTTGATTTTTGGTTTCATATTGCTAGCTAGCTAGCAACTCAGCTCCGAACACACAACTCTACAAGATTGGCTTTTTTGAAGTCCTCATCTTTATTGGATTTTATTGCACCCTGTTTTTATTAGCAAAACGAGGTGAATTATTAACGCGTTATAAAAAATACTGGAAAAAACTATGAAAACAGTTTTGCCATCAAACGTGCCAGCGGCCGAGTATGACCAGGTGTGTATGCACTACGGTTACACTGTTGTGTTTTTTTTATAAATTTGTAGACAAATGTTGCATGCAACAAAGCAAGAATATTTGCGGGCGCTAGAGGAAGGCAATGAATAAGCACCGCAATAGGCTTGCTAGCAGAAATTCATTTTCGGTTCGATAATTTATATCGATATCGGAATAGAAGCAAAGACTCTGAATAGCCATTATGAATTACATGAAGTGAGAATTATGTGGCTACACTACGACTTAAGCGAACAGTGTGGCAACGCTTGCACCAGCTGTTTAAGGTCCCATGTCTGTCATGTGATATTCATTGCTCGAGAAAATCTTTCGCGATCGGAGTTTTGTGCCTTATTTTATTATTTCCATTCCATTCGACTAAATAGCCTAGACTTTAAAATGGTTGTTCCCGACTACGTGCCACCCCTTGTTATCACCTGCATTTGGGGATTTATTGGCATCATCTGCCCCTTCTTTGCTCGTGGCCCAAACAAAGGGTAAATACTCAACATAAACTAAATCAAACAAAGTAACCAACATATATGTTTTCAGAGTGACTCAATGCTGCCTTATGCTGACCGCAGTAACATGTTGGCTGTTGTAAGTATTTGTTTAGCCTGCCCTAGTATGTTCAAAGTAACGTTAACATACGCGTGTCCACCCATTTGCTAAATTTTAATGTTCTGGTACATCATTATTTGTCATTGCAGCTGGCTGTGCTGTTACATGACGCAGCTGAACCCTCTGATTGGCCCCGTATTGAGCATGAATGAAATCATGATTATGGCCCGCGAATGGGGAAACGAGATCAAAGACACAATGGATGTCGCTGTGTAAAATAATTATTTCACACGTTTTTTGTTATTACATTTTATGTTCTTGCATTCTTTATTATTAATTTCGTTCAAATCATTCAATAAAAGGTATTATCAAAGTATGCGAAAATCCCAAGGTTTTCTTATATTATTGAATTTTATTTTACCTAAATGCCTGCAGCCAAGAGAAGGAACCACATACATACATTTACTATACATATTCCTGAACTTATCGACAGAGCTTCTTTCCACTCCCATTAGAGGATTTCGAACTTTCATGATCTAATCACGAGATTTCAGATGTTTGTAGATTGATCGATTAGCAATACTTTTCCAACTGTGCTAAATTATGATATAGTTATCCTATTGTGGCGGTTGCAACTTCTAGAGCTATTACAAGTAGTTTCTGCACCTTTTTATCCATCACGTTGCCCATACCAACTAGCGATTTGGAGTCAACCTTCACTTTTTCACCATCTTTATCTCGAGGGAGCTTCAAATACATGATCTCCCTACATGGTCTACAACTTCTGTGGTATTGAAATAAAACAATTCGGTAATAAGTTATTTATTTAGTAACTATGCAGTATAGTATGTATACATCAGTTTGAATAAATGACGACTAAAATGTATAATATTTTCTATATGCATTGCTATATTATTACATTATCGAAATGTTTATTTACACTTGATTACTAATAAAATGTACATATTTTCTTAACTTATTGAAACAATAAAAAGGAAACCAAAAGAACAAAAGAAGTGAAATCAAATTAAAAGTGGTACAGAAAGAAAGAAAAATATGAAACAATGGCATATCAACTAAAAGCGTTTCACTAATATTTACAGACAATCCCACAAGATATAACTTTTTACTTAATTTCTACCGCCTGGCCAGATCCACCTCCTCACACATACACACACTCGTGCCAATTATATTGCCGAGAATATAGAAATGGCTGTTAGTCGTGATGGTTTGTCAAAGGCGAATGAATGAAGCAAAACATTTTAGCGCAGCTATGTGTTTGCAGAACTTGAAGATGTCGGATTTGCTGAGGGCGGAGGAGCTGGTGCTTTTAAATTAGTTGGAAGCTGTGCAGCAGGAGGTGCTGAAAAGTATGTTGTAGTCGCTGGAACGTTTGTGCTTAAAGCTGTAACCAATATAGAGGTAGAGTAGATCCATTGTCGGTTAAAATGTTGACACACACACACGTCATAAATATTTCTTACATTGGCGCAGAGATTTTTGAAACTTTTCGTATTCCACATAGTGTTTCAAACGCAATTCGTCCTCTTCGATGAGCTGTCTCTGGCGTAACAGCAACAACCGCTGATGTTGATTGGTGCCTAAGCGTGTGTTACACAACTGGTTGACCAACGAGTCCAAATTATGCTTTATATCCTGCAATAAATATACATTAGCAAAGTCTCAGTAGAACGCCACCCTACGTGTCTCTTACAGATTGTATATCGCTCGGCAATAAATGGGGATGCGTTGCAGCTAGAGATACAGGCTCTTCGGCAACTGGAATGCAGAACCAATAAATAACAGAATATATCAAAATACACACGCTTACCTTCACCGGGAGATACATTAAAAAGCGGCTGCATAACATGTTGCAATGGCTGCGTGGGTTGTTGTGATCCCATCAAAGTCCCCTGCTGCAGCAGATGATTGGGAACACCAGCATGGAAGCCTTGTTGGGTCGGTCCGCAATTGGCATTCTGCTGATTATACATGCCTGCAACATTCTGTTGCGGCTGCTGCATATGTGTTTGCATTTGCAGCTGCTGCTGCTGCTGTTGCTGCTGCTGTTGCTGTTGCTGCTGCTGTTGCTGCTGTTGCTGCTGCTGTTGCTGCTGTTGCTGCTGCTGCTGTTGCTGCTGCTGTTGCTGTTGTGTTACCATATGTTGCTGGGCCGACTGCATTGATTGCATGGCCGTAAGCTGTTGCTGCATTCCCGGAGACATGCCCACAACTTGAGGCTGTAGGGCATGAAGCTGATTCTGCTGCATCTGGATGAACTGTTGCGGTGCATGATTTTGTTGCGCTGCCGGCAGGGCGAACTGTTGGGAACCCTGCTGTTGCAGCATCATTGGTTGCTGTTGTGTCATAATTGGTTGCTGATGCGCCACCGACTGCTGCTGGAGAGTGTTCATCATCTGAGGATGGATACTGGATGGTGTCTGTTGTGGCAGATTAGGATGCACAAGTTGTTGCTGCTGCTGCTGCGCCTGCTGTGGTGGATGACCTTGTTGCTGAATGCCAGACAGTGTTACTTGTGTGCCGTTCTGTGTCAAGACTTGTGGCACTACGTTAACGCTGCTATTAACCATACTTTTTGCAGAGGGATGCATCTGCTGCTGTGGTTGTTGTTGGTAAATGAACTGAACTCCGTTAATGGCCAGCGGAACATTTTGTATAGGCGAGCTAATAAGTTCTGTGGGTGTATTCACCATACTGCCGTTATGCACTGAGCTATTTGTAGTATTATTCTGCAGCTGGCCCTGGCCACCAAGGCCCAAAGCCGACGACAAATCGATCTTTAGTTGATTCTGCAAATTTTCCTCAGCGGCAGCAAAAGTTCTCTGCTCTTGCACTCGACTGACACTAAACCGGGACACTTTACGCGAATTTGGGCGTGTTGTTGTTGCCTCATCAGCAGCTGGCTTTGGTACCGCCGTCAATGTGGCAGTTTGCAGCTGATGTGGCTGTAAATATCAATTGAAAGTATCCAATAAAAATATGAAACCATTTATTTATTCATTCAACTCTGCTATCTCTCTTACCTCTTCTGCATTGTCACTATGCCGCAATGCTGCCAATTTCTTTTCTAGATCTGCTATAGAGTTTTGATTCAGCGATCCGTTGCTGGGATTTCTGTGCGGCACATCATTGCCTGTGCTAACACAAATGGACGTGTTGGATGTCTTGTCCAAACTGCCCTGCTTCGAGAGTTGCTTCTCAACTGTCGTTCCAGCGACAAGAATACCAGCAGTAGACGCTTCAGTTGGCGTGGGATCTGCGCTAGTGGCGGGTCCCTCAATAATGGAGGAGGTAGTACCATGAAACTGAATATCGGATCCCATGCTGTTGTCCATCGAAGCACGTCGAGAGTTGTATACAGAAGAGCCAGAAGCATTTTGGCCAATTGAAGTTGTGTATCCACTAGCGCCCACAGGATTATTCGATTTGTTTATCTAAGCAAAGAAAACGCATAAAAAAAACGATATGCAAATATGAGAGCTATTCCTTTACTACCTCATGTGACTGCTGCTGCTGGCCAGTGGAGGCCGTTAGAGATGAAATTGCTGGCGATGCCTGGTGTGGGGTACGGGTACTGATGGAAGCCACCACAGCGGAGGCAAAAGCGTGTGCATGCGTAATATTCTCCAGTTCGATCTTTAGTTGCTCCAAAGTGTTGGCTGCTCCGGTTCCTGCGGTGGTCGCTGGCGTTGTTGATGGCTGCCCAGTAGATTTATCTTTGGGCCTCTCCATTTCCACTGCTGTCTCCTGGTGAGTGTTCTTCTCCGGATCTAGGATCGTTTTATTGGGCATGTCAAACGTAATCTTGACACCGCTCAAGTCTCCAAGGCTCCTGGTGTGCTTTAGATCCTCTTGAATGTTCAAGTGCCGATTCAACGGGAGGTTCAGGCTTCGTGGCGTTGAAGTCCCACCAGTCGACTCCAACAGCTTTTGCATTCGAGTTATGACATTACCTCGTGTGATAATTTGGACACTCTGTGAGGTATCTTTGGCCAGTGCATCGCCCAGCGTATTCAGCGTATCGTTACCCGTTGGCGTTATATTATTATCAGTCATGTAGTCAATCGATAGGGATGTGTATTCAGAAGCTGTACTTGTTTTCCGTGACACCGAGCCGGATCCAATGGTCACGTCATTGCTGCCATTGTGGGCATCCCGCGACGCCGTTGAAGAGGATGACATCGTTGAAGCTGTGTTTGGCGGCGTCCCAATGTTCGGCGGATGCTCCACATTGGCCAGCATCGAAGTTTGCAATCTAGCCTCGCTAGTCAGATTCGTTGTGTTCGTCGTTTCAGCGGCTCCTCCTCCTACTCCGCCTCCGCCGCCGGCGCCAGATGGCAAATTCTCAATTCCATGAATGGTCGGTTCAAACATCTTGGTTATGTCGCTGGCTGTTTCATCCCGCTAAAAGATGGGTCGTGTCAAATATAGATAGACAGATACGTATTTGAATCAATTTGAATCGAGCTCAAAAATGCGCTGGTGCGAATATTTTCAAAATTAAAAACTCGTCTAATGTGATATGGTAACCGAAATAAGTGAAATAAGACAACCCCTGAAATCTTAAAAGGAACACAAGATTAAAAATTGTAGTGTAAACCGTTTCGGGGAAGGTACTCGTAAACTTTTCTACCGTATGTCCGTTAACGTTTCCGTTTCAGTCTACGATTCTGTTATGTAGGTATTATATTCATTTCATTTTTGATTCAATTCAAGGCGCTCATAATATAACTTATATTTGTAAGCTGTTGCTTTCAATACCCTTACAGATCGAGATGAGGGCTTGAAGATTTCTTTGTCACCAGATTTGGATTCTTTTTGAGCTGCACATAAGACATAGCCTGTAAAAGTAATTTAACTAAGGCTCTGGTTTGCTTAGAAAAATATACAGAACAGAGGGATGGTCGGATGTGATCGGATATCCTTGGAAATATACTATGTACCGATATAGATGAGACTGGTTGCTATGAAGTTTTTATCTGCCATTATTATTGTCCACCTCTGGGACACGATTTCTGAATTTGGGAGTTGTCATGCGTTTTGTTTTTGCGAACATCAATATTCCTGCGCTCCTGCGTCTGGTTTAATTTCGGTTGTCGAATAAGAAATCTCGAAGGAATGGCATATTTCATTGTGGTTTTGAATACTCAATATCAACTTAAATAGTTTGAATCGACCTAATTCGTTTAGTAACATCTATATTTAAAGCATCATCTGGTTATATGATGGGATTGTATTATACTTCCGTCCAGTCAAAAGTCATCTCCGTCATTCACAAAATTATAGAAAACACAAATGTTCTTTTCATTATCTATAAGCCTTGAAAAATAAAAGTAAATGTCCTGATAAGTGAAATTATTTTAGCTATAAAATATAATATATATTTTATGTTTACATAAGCCCAGTGCACTTAACACTTACAGATCTATGTCTTTGGTGTGACCTAAACGTGGAACGCTGTCGAGTTAGAGACGCGTGACGGACCTGTTTTGTTATAGTAGAGATAGACAATCAAAA
Organism: Drosophila azteca; assembly: GCA_005876895.1. Lineage (NCBI taxonomy): Eukaryota > Metazoa > Arthropoda > Insecta > Diptera > Drosophilidae > Drosophila > Drosophila azteca. The sequence continues at coordinate 2,593,426 of VCKU01000014.1, read as the reverse complement.
TACATGGATTTATCTGGACAAATATGAAACATTAAATTGATTCAAAAAGGATTAAAACTTAAAGCTCTTTGAAGCTTTGGTTAAAAATTCGAACTAAAAGTTAATGCACTAATTAGAAAGGACTGGATAAATGACTAACGTCTTACGCTAATTCTACAATCTTTGATTCGAATTCGAGTATAAGGATTGAATGGAGCTCCCAATATCAGTTCAGTTCTGATTAAATTAAGTTCGTGAATGGATCTTTAAACATTATTCTGGCCGATTGAATAGTTTGAAAGTCAGCTTTCGTATTGGTGGATTTTTTTGCTTAGAAGAACTTTGGGCAAGGCAAACAACTTTGCTTGCGTTTGAAGTACAAGTTTTTGAATACAACAACTTTTATAAGGTATTGTTGGTTCGCTGGGGGTCTTTTTTTTTTTTTAATTTTGCTGTCTTAAAAATATGACGAATTGCTGGGTTCGAAAGTGATTTTTAGCTCGAATGCTGATCGACAGAGCGGTGCGACACTTGGAATTCAGACGAGAAGCAACTTTGCTTTTTTGTCTGAATCCATCTGCTCTGCAGCATTTTGGAATCTTCGTTATAAGAAGGAAAGGACTCTGCATAAACCTCAAAATGGTAATGTCGCATAGCTGAGCTCTGAAATAGTGGAACGTGATAGGCGATTCTTAGATCCTACCATATTTCCATGGGATTCACATTGTACTCTGGAAATAATTGTTGTTTTTTTTTTTGGAAAGCCAAGTACCTTTTCAATATTGCGGCGATAATTAGTTGGTATTGGAATTTGATTGGGATTCTGTTTGACTTGGTCAACAATTTCATTAATCATTTCCACAAATACTGTGCTTTGACAATTCGAAAGCAAATCTTGGGCGATCTGAAAGACAAAAGATTCGCTTAGTGGATTTTTGGGGGAAAGCGACATCTGATCTTACCAATTTATTGGCAATTTCAACGGGATTCACATCGCCAATGTCGAACTTGAATGTTATGGTCTTTAGCTTGTTCTCCATGTGGCAATTGATGACGCTACCCTCATCGACACTGGTGACACTTAATTTTGGTATACGTTCGTTGCCGCTCCGATTTGAGCGTCTTGGTTTTTGGGAGCGAGCCTGTTGCCTTTGTTGTTTCTCTGCTTCTGTGGGTAATGGTTGATCAACTTTTGTCTCAAGATTCAGCTGAAGATTCTGACTGTTTGGTGCCACAACAGTTTCAGAGGCAACATTAGGCTCCTGGCTTACAGGCTGTGCCTGTGGGTTTGCTGGCTGATTCTGAATCTGCTTCTGTTGCTCTGTTATTTGCTGCTGATGTTGCTGGTGAACCATCGACTGTGCTTGCTGCTGCTGTTGCTGTTGCTGTTGTTGCTGCTGCTGACTGAGCAGGAGCTGTTGTAATTGTTGCTCCAAGGGCAATGATAGTTGTATCGGTTGGGGCTGCATAAATTGTGGTTGCTGCACGGAGACTGCCGCAAACGTAGCATGTTGTTGCTGTGCCTGCTGCTGCTGAACCTCACCGAGTGTCATTTTTCCACTTGGAGGGGCCATCTGCTGGCCCTGTTGGTACGGCTGCGGCTGCTGCTGCTGCATTGTTGGGGCTACAGATGTAGGTACTTGCATTTGTACTTGCATTTGCATGGGAACCTGCTGCTGCTGTTGCGGAGCCATTACTTGAGTTCCAGCCAAAAGTTGTTGCTGTTGATGTTGCTGCTGGGGTATAGAATGAGTATGATATTGCTGATGGACAAACTGCTGTTGCTGCTGCTGTGTCTGTTGTAGTTGCTGATTCTGCTGCAGTTGCTGATTCTGCTGCAGTTGTTGGCTCTGCTGCAGTTGTTGGCTCTGCTGCAGTTGTTGGCTTTGCTGCAGTTGTTGGCTCTGCTGCAGTTGTTGCTGCGTCTGTTGTAGATGTTGCTGCGTCTGTTGCAGTTGTTGGTTCTGCTGCAGTTGTTGGTTCTGTTGCAATTGCTGTAGCTGTGCAATTTGTTGCTGAATAATCTGCTGCTGTTGATGGTTCTGAGTGGCGGCCGCCTGAAGCACTTGCTGCTGTTGAAAGGATTGTTGATGTACCTGAATTTGTGGGTGGGGCTGGGACATCTTTTGTTGTTGTTGTGGTTGCCCCTGTCCTTGTTGCTGCGATGGAAGCAGCGTATATGGATGCTGTTGTGGTTGTGTATGCGGAATTTGTTGCATTTGCTGCTGCTGAAAATATTGCTGAGTCTGTTGCTGTTGTTGCTGTGTCAAATCAGAAGGCTGTACATTCGTTTGCATTAACTGCTGAAGCTGTTGCTGCAGCTGAGGAATTTGGTGACCTTTTTGCTGTTCGCCCCCCATTGGTTGTTGCTGCTGTTGCTGTTCATGTTGCTGCGGAACCATAACAGATTGCATGCCTTGCTGACACGTCACCTGCTGCAATTGAACTTGTTGAGGTATTTGCTGTGCTAGCAGCTGCTGTTGTGCCACTTGTGCTTGCTGCTGCTGCTGCTGCTGGTTGACGTTGACATGTGTCTCATTATGTATGTTTGACTGCTGCACCATTTGATGTTGTTGGGGCACTACTATATGGGGAGCTACATTGGGTTGCTGTTGTTGTTGTTGCTGCTGACTGCCCGTTGGTGAGAGGACCTGCACCTGCACCTGGCTGTTTGCAATGTCCTGTATTAAGTTGTTTGCGTTTTGGTATGATGCCAGCTGTGGATTTTGTATATAATGTACTGTTGACTTTTGCTGCATCGATATTGCTGGCGAGGCCAGAGGCACTTGCATCGATGGCTGCTGCTGGGTGCCACTTGTCTGCATCGATATATTCGATCGGATTGGAATATTTTGAGGATCAACGCTGTTCGTGGACAGGGCCAGACTGGTTTCCGAGTCGGTGTTTAATAGATCGTACTTCAGTTGCAGCCGTTGATTCCATTTGACACCATCCTCCTCGTCCTCAGAGTCCTCTTCATCCTCCTCATCCTCATCTACATTGGTGGGGAGGCTTTCGCGTTGCTTCTGCAGGGCGAGTTTCTCCAAACGCGACTTCTCGTTCTGCAGTTTGATTTGCGTCTGACGCTGAGTCCGTTCCTTCAGCAGCGACACAACCTGAACCTTCAGGAGGCGTGCAACGGCACGGGAGTCGTCCTCTGAGATAATGTTCTCCTTCATCATTTCCTGGGCAATCTTCTCGTAGTCGTCGCTCGTTATATTATATTCAAACTGAATCGCCTCGTTCTCCTTGTGTCGGGATGAACGCTTCTTTGGGTCCAGGAATCGCAATCGGAACTCAATGATGCAAATGCTGGGATCGGAGAGGAACTGTTCGGAGGCTGTTGGCTCCACACGAATGCCAATGTCTTCGTCAAAGAACTCCGACTCCAAGAGCTCGTTGCAGCTGGGGCGATCTTCTTTCTTCAGCTCAATGCACCGTTCGATGATGTCCCGCACATTGGGATCCTCCACCTTGGCCAGAGCGGCTGGCTTTATGCCGGAAATTACCTTCTTATAGATTTGGGCCGGTCCCTTGCATTCGCTATACGGATATTCCGATATTGCCATCTCCAACATGCACATGCCGAACGCATAGACATCCACCGATTCATCATAGTGCTCTTCGTACATTTCGGGGGCCATGAACTCGGGGGTGCCGATCACAGATTTGGCATGCGAACGATTCTTAAGTGTGGCCAGACCCAAGTCACCGATCTTAACGCTACCCGTGGTGCCGGTTATAAATATATTATCACATTTCAAATCACGATGAATTATAGGAAATTGACGAGTATGCAGAAAGTTGAGGCCCTTCAGGATCTGGCGACACCATGACTTCAATACCTTTGGGTGTATCTTTTTGAAACGTTTCAAATAGCTACAAAATAAACACACCAGTTACGTTACACGATACGATACGCATCAGAATAAAGTACTCTTACGATTTCAATGTCCCGGATAACATCAGCTCTGTGACTAGTACAATATTCTTTTTACGTCCAATCGGAAATTCCCAATATGTATAGAATCGTACAATGTTTGGATGCTGAAGCTTCTTCAACATGTCTGCCTCCTCACGGAATCTAGTGCGTTCGCTTTTCTTCACTTGCTTATCCTACAAAACAGAGGGGGTTAAGGGGGACTGATGGCTCCTGTTTAATTGTTTTACTCACAAGCAATTCGCACCAGGCAACCGGCACACCTGTCAGCGTGTCCAGGCCACGATAAACGGTCTTAAAAGAGCCACGGCCGACCTCTTTGTCGTATTTGAAAAAGCGTCCGCATGGTGACATGGCCACCGGATCATCATCTTCATCACTTTTACTCTTTGTTAACGATGTGCCGGACGATGTGCTCGAGACCGTCGTGGTGGAGGGCAGAAGCGACGCCGATGTGTCCACAGAGGTTCCGGTTAAACCAGAGCCCTCTGAACTTACCTCGGTGTTATCCGAAGACCCCTTGACTCCTACATCGTCAATGCTCTTTGGCTTCTTCTCCTTGTGCATCGTCTCGGCATCGTCTTTCTCCTCAACTTGAAAGCCAACACGCTTCACCCCACCTGACTGCTTGTTGGTGGGTTTTGATGGCACATCGTCGTCTTCAGTCTTCTTCGTTTCAATTACAAGACTTTGTGACGCCTCGGTAATGATATTCTCAATAATACCAGCCACTTGAGTAGCGGTCCCATCTGGGGCATTCGACCGCGTTGGCGTTCGGAATTGTTCCTCCAAATGTTCGGCTTCCCGTGACAGCATCTCAATGTTATCATCGTAGTCGCGCGGAAATTCTGTTTCTAGTTCCACAAACTGCAACGGATTGGCATTTCTAGTCGATTGCTCCACATTCTTGCGCACAAATCGCATATTCTGCACAAAATTGGCCGTTAGAGTCGTTGGCGTCGACGACTGTGGAGCCGAGTGTTGTTTGATCAACGACGACGGCTCTATCACTGTGTCCGAGGAAGACTTTCGAGCCTCCATTTTGCTTGTTTTTATTTCAGACGCAACTTTCGAATACGATGCAACTTTGCTCAAGTTGCTGCTGCTACTCGACACTATGCCACCGCCTTTTTTTGGTTGGTGGTTTTTCATTTCTGTAGTCTCACTCTTTCGCCCGTCCATGATTTCTTCATTGTATTGACCTCTGATCTCTGCTGTAGCTGTGACCTGTGCTTTTTCCAGCTCGCCGTTATTATTGATATTCTCGTTAGCTGTTGTTGTTGTTATTGTTGGTTCGTTTTCGTTTATATTATTCACTGCTTTGTCGGTTGCGGTGTTACTATTACTGGAAAAGTGTCGCAAAAATCGCACTAAAATATTATTTCTGCTCTTCGAAGCTGGTGCATGAAGCCTTGGCCAAGAGGAAGGTGATGGTTGCTCCGTATGTGATGAAGATGTTGATGCTTCCAACGAAGATAAGTTGTGGCTTGTGTGTGCAGAAAGTGCCGGTGATGGTGCCAGTGCCAGTGCCTCCTGCCTTCGATGGGATTTTCTACTATTAAATGTGTCTTTTAGTTTTAGAGTCGGGTTCTTAATTTGCCTTGAGGAGGCAGACTTATTAAACGAACGGTGTCCCGACTTAGTTCCTTGCACAGTTTGCTCCTCGCTAGAAACAGAGGTATTCCTATAAGAAACATGAAATATAATTGGTTAATGGTTGCTAGTCTATTGGTAAAACGATTAATCACCTTTGAGGTTGCGTGGTGCAGGAGGAAGTACCATCTTCGCTGATGGAGCTTCCCTTCCGAGCACTGTTTGGGGGTACGACCTCTTGCTGTCGTACAAAGTCACAGAGGGTTTGTCCAATTTTGTATGATTTTCAAACAGGAAAACACCAAGTTTAATCTAAAATGAAAAGCAAAAATGAAAAATTTGAATTAATATTTATTCAATAGATACTATTCTCATCTCAATGATTCAATAATACCCAGGAAGATCAATTGTGCTCTTGATCCTAAGACCAAAGTTCTTTGTCAGGTCAAATGGGGCAAGGCACGACAAGGCAAGGCAACTCTTCATAGAGCAATTGCTCTATGGTGCTCTGGTTACGGCACAATATATACATATGCATACGTACATATGTACATATATGTAAATAAATGCTTGGATGAGTGTGTGTCGGGAATATCGTCTATCGCCTTTACAGCTGTGGCTGTGCGGAAAGCTGTTTTTCTTTGCGGTGTATCTTTTATTGAATCATAAGTTCCAATTGCACTCCACTCCCGTCGCAGATAACTACATACACATGATTTGTATATCCATATGTGCATATGTTTGCGTTTTATAATCAATTAATTTGTTTGTGTGCGTATGTTTGTTTTTCCATATCAAGATCAAGTCTAGGTAAAGGTGCCAGGCTCCAAATGTTTATACTTATTCACATATCTATCTAAGGTTTCAGAACAAATAAAACTATACGTGTTGGCGAAATGTGCAAATGTTCACATCTGATATTTACGTACATATGTATGTATGTTCTTCTCTTCTGAATTGCTAGACTCAACTGCCAGCTTTAAAAACTTTGGTGAATTACACTTATACACATGAATGTACCATTATACATATATGTATCCTATGTACATATTTATCAATTATATCCAACTTGACGCATAAAGCATATGCACATACATATGTACATATGTCGGAAAGGGTTATGATGTCATAGCAAAAATGGTTCACTACACAACTTCTTTAAAAATTAGATTGCTGTTACTGTTACTTTTTGGTATTGTTTTTATTATGTTAAAAGGAACTTCGATGCGTTTTAAGTTTTCATAATATTACACAAATGGATCTGATTTCGGTCCATATGCATTGTGATTGTGTGTTTCCAGGTTGAAGTCGGTCACAAAATGGTTGTGTGGTGCAAAATATTTACGAAAAATATTAACTAAGTACTTATTTTGCTTAATAATACATTTCTTTCACAAAATTTTTCACCAAAGCAACCTTGATATAACAAATTTTACAATTCTTTTGGTGTGTGTGTGGTTGCTTAGTGTGGGAAAACGTTAAGCTGCGGTGAAAAGTGTTCCAAAATGCCAAGTACTGCTATTATTCATTCCATATTCCGATAGGCCGGTCTGGTCTCGATTCCATTTGTTTTGTTTATATTTTATGGTGCGCGTTCCTACATCGGATCTTTTGAAATTATAGTGCTCACCCTAATTCTACCAAATTGATTAAGATGAAAATTAATAGAATTAAAGTGGACTAAAATGGAAAGTGGATTAAAATAATATATAGTGTGGAACCTCATACTTTTGTGCTGCGTTTCTGTCGTTTAGTACACTATGATTCGAGCTCCACTTGTACTATTACTAATTTTACCGCAACTTCTGTTTCAAATAGAATGTGTAAAAGTGTGGTATGCATAAAATAATTCAGAACGCTTCAGTTGACTGTGCAATATCCGGTGATTAACAGGCGCTGACAATTACTGTAGGGTGCAACCAATTTTTTTTTTATAGCTCTTTAAGTCTGTAGTTCGAACAGACTTTATACCTGGTACTTCAGGTCTCTTTGACCTAGAAAAACCGAATTTCGGGTGCAGACTGCTGTGCGCACTACCTCTTCCAGTGTGGCTTAGCAGATAATGTTTAATTTTCATGTCTGGCATTAACTCTTGTTTCCTCTCTGTCGTGCCAACGCAAATAGTTCATTATATTGTGACCAGAATCCTAACTACAACAGTTTATGGCTTTTATTTCAGTTCAAAAAGCGAAATACATGCTTTAATTTTAGCTAGGGGTGGAAGCAAAGGAATTAAATACAAGAACCTAGTTGAAATAGAGGGACTGTCATTGTTGGCGCGAACAATCATAACAATACAAAATTCTTCTTGCTTTGATCATATTTGGGTTTCTACGGACGACAAAAGAATTGCTGTTGAAGCCAAAAAATGTAGGTAGACATCATTCGATTTAATAATGATCATTCATAATTTTGTTTTATTCTTTGTGTAGATGGTGCTATTGTGCATAATCGGCCTTCAGAGTTTGCCAGGGACGAGACATCTTCCCTGAAGGCTATCAAAGAATTTTTGGACGTACACAAAGCTATTCATAATTTTTCTTTATTTCAATGTACTTCTGTGTTTTTAAAAGAAAAATACATTAAAGAGGCTGCTTTGGCATTTAAAAATCATGATTGTGTGTTTGCAGCTAAGAGGTAAGGTTTTGCTTTTATAAATATAATATCACATATTCGCATTTTCACGAGTATTGCTTTGTTTTAGGTCTCATTACTTACGATGGGAATTTGTTGATCATTTGCTGGTACCCGTGGGCTTTAATTCAAAGGCCAGACCAAGACGACAAGATTGGAAAGGAGATATTGTAGAAACTGGAATGTTTTATTTTTCGAAACGACGATTAGTAGATAGTGGAGTTTTACAAAATAACAGGTGATAATTCTATATAAATATTTATCACTATCAAGTTATGTAAACCAAGTCTTTTTAAGAGCTCAGAAATATTGGTGCCTTATGACTGAACTTTATTTTTATTTTTGTAGGTGCTCAATCGTTGAAATAGATGAAAAAGATGGGTTAGAAATCGACTCACCCATTGATCTGACAATAGCACGATGTATTCTTAATAATAAAGTGTAAACTGAACTTATTCAAACCGTATTTGATGGACAAATCTGTATATTCTGAATGTCTAAAGCTCAAAGTCAAAGTTTGGTCAAAAGGTTGGAACCTAGCCGTTTATTCATCGATTATTACAAACGATACCTTAAACGACGCCTAATTAATGTGTCTATCTAAAACTAATGTTAGCCATAAAATATAAAGACCATAATTCTTTAAAAAATTTTAAACATCCAAATCTATTAGTAAAAGTCATTGTGGGCGACAGCGGAAATGTCGTGCTGACTAGTGTTATCGATGTTGCCGCTATCGATGGTTTGACACCACTAATATTTGAGCCACCCCTAAAATGTTTGTATTGATTGTGAAAACACAAATTGCCCAAAAGTAGAGCTGGAGAAAAATCGATATTAGCGGACATCGATGTTTTCGATAATTTGAGGGTCAAAAATCGATTAAACATCGATTTTTACACAATTTCTTAAAGGTACTTAATGGGTCGTTTAATATATATGTACATATGTGGGTAAATAAACTAAGATATAAGCAAGCCCCTTCATGGAATATTTAAATTTAGGCATTTTTTATTTAGAAAGTTATAAACTAATTATTTTATTAACAATACCCTTCAATGGGATTTGAACATCAGACATTTTTTATATTTTAAAACTTATTTATAAACAATCCCCTTCAATGGAATTTAAATATCAGAGATTATTTAATTCGAGATCAACATTAAACTTAGTCGGTGTTTGAAGACCATAAGACATTGTAGTTCTTATTTAGGAACATAAGGTCTTGTATCATCATCTGTCTCAGCGTTCAAATTCCCATCTGTCGAATATACTATATCAAAATATATTTAAAGATAATTTTTCATTACGTAAATATGCAATATTGTTCATTTGGAATACGGTTGATACATGCATATGAATTGCATTTAAAACAAATAAAACCATGCTAATTGAAACATGTGGTAACACAAATACACGCATTTGAATTCAAGGTTTTTTGCCAATAATTTACTGGAAAACTCTTAAAAGCCTTTTTTTTTGTTAATTTCAAATGAATACTTACGTTTTAAATATTTATCCATAGATTAACTTCACACTTTTTTTCCACCAATAATGTTCTCTTGTTAATACGTATCATTTTGAATTTTTTTGAAAAATATCGATATTTTGTTGCCGTACTTGTTGGGACTTTTTTTGGGACTTTTTGAGGGATTTTGTGGAGGCAATTTTTTTATCGCAATGATTTTGCTTACATTCCATGCTCACTTACGTTGCTTACGTGACATTCCATGCTCACTTACGTACTTTACCGTTGGCAACATTTATTTGTATGGGCCAGCAACATCTGCCGCGAAATGAGCGACATTGTCCCAGCAACATATTTCATACCTCTTAGGAAAGGATATTATAGAATTTAGGAAAAGTTTGTTTTACTAGGCACCAAATATTGCAGAAACTAGTAGGTCTTTATCTCAGAAAATTGTACGGCTTTTGTTCTTTTTATAAAGACTGAAAATGGGTATCGGGATCGCTTTGTTAATAATAATAAATTCATCAAATGCATTATTCGGTCAAAAAATGTAGATATGTGCAAAATGCACTATTAATAACGTTTGAAAGCAGCTAGGAAAAAATAATTTTAGCATTAATGAAATGAAGAAGGGTATATATACGTCCATACCACCAGTAAAGTTTCCAAATGACGTGACATTTCGTGCTCACTTACGTTTTCTTACGTCGCATTTCATGCTCACTTAAGTTATATACCTTGGCTTAACGTCATTTTAGAAACAATCTAAAAAAAAAGAGTCACTAAACTTAACCAATCTTGTAGACAATTGACTCATCAATCGTATAAAATTATGTGCTCAGGCTTGAGGGTCTTAGTTAGCTAGGAATATTAAACGGAATATCAAATTGGAAAAAATTTTAAATTTAGGGGTGTCTGGCAAAAAAATCGATGTTAACATCGATGTTTCTCCAGCTCTACCCAAAAGGCGAAATAAGTGAATTTGGAGCAGTGAAACAGTTTTTTTTTAAGAAAAATGTGCATTAAATGAATGTGTAAATCGTATTCAGGTAATATATATTTATATATAGAAATGTAAACATGTGCAATTTGCATCCGTAAACAGACATGTATGTGCAAACAAATGTAAATACGCTCATTGTAGTATATGTGCATATAACATACATACATATATACACATGCAGGTGCATTAAAAACATAGCATGGTGAACATATGTATATATTAACACAGGCAAAGATTACAATTAAAATTCGTAGATTCATTTATAGTCTATACCCAACGAAGCATGCATGTACGTATTATGTATATATGTATGTACATATGTACACATATTTGTGCACAACTATTCGCATTCGTTCGGTCTAGTGAAATTTCCCACCACTGGGTGTCGTCCTTGCGATACCGAAGGACAGGGTGGACGCTCTATCTGAAATGTTTATTTTTTATACCCGGTAATGCTCATAATATTGAACTCGTGTATTCTTGCCCAGCATCAATAGCTGAGACGATATAGTCCGTCCGTGTGTTCAGTCCACAGAGGCTTAAAGTGCTAAAGTAACATCATTTTGAATGAAATCATAGTGATTTAATATTTGCCTCCTAAATGTTCAAGGCAAAGGAACACCGCTCATGTCGAATCAGAAATAGGGATCTTATCGTGTGCAAAATCGTGGAAATTGGTATATTATTATAGCCAGAATAAAGGTGCTCTTCTCTTTCTCACTCTCTCCCAGAGTGGCCTAGCAGTAAAGTGAGTTTTCATGTCAGTCACTCCCTCTTTATAGACTGTCATACTAGACTAGGCTCTGGAGCAATAAAATTTGGTGTAAACGCTTATGCAATTTTCAAAATTCCAAGTTTGTGCGTAATTAAAGAGAGAGAAGCCAAGCCGCTTTGCATATGGGGTTGAAGTATAGGAAGGTTTTTATTATGTTCTCTATTAATTTCAATGACCTGAATTCTACAGAAAAATAAATACTCGTATTTTACGCAGGGAAATTATTGATTAAAACAATGCGAAAATCTACAATTCCACTAGCAGGATTTAAATAACATAATATAATAGTATACATTTTCAGTGATTTCATTATAACTACCACTGCACAAACATAGCTAAAAATGAGAATTTCTATACTTATTAATAAGTATTTGCTAGTATCTAATAATAAGTGTGTATTATATCTAATAATAAGTAGTGCCGTGTATCTTGTACATATGTATTTAGTAGCCCAAATACATTGCAATTGCCTTTATTAAATGCTGCATTTTAATTATTATATTTACAGCAACTCAATAACCTTTATGTGGTCAATAATGGTATTTGACTTGCCAGACGCAAAACCTTATGATGTGAGTAAAATAAAACCTAATACTTTATAAGTGTACATATATTACTGCATGGATACCCCATTAATTGCTCCAAGCGTCAGCGCAGGGCTTTGGCTCGGGTTACGCGCTGATTTCTTTATTTTGGTTCGCCTGAATGCAATCGCAAAAAAAGGCAATGAAACTTGAGGCCCTGATACGATACCAACAAATTCTATACTGCTCGTACATCCACATCGATTTCAAATGCAAATCATATTTCATAGACTGGTGATCTAAGCTTTACTTGTTCTACAGCAGCAGATCGCAGCAGGGAATCACACAATTCTGTTGTCGATTGCATTTTTGTTATTATTAAACGGTTACATTTTATTTATTGCACATTTTCTAATTAATTAAGATCTTGGTTTAGTAGTAGTTGCGTGGAAATCAATAAAAGTTCGTTGTTCTTAACTCTGCATTCGAGCTATTTGATTTGCTATGATACAGTGATCGGATTGTAATCTGAGCTGCTTTACGTTTCACTGGATTATCTTCACTTAATCTTTCTCAGTTATGTGAAAACCTTCAGAAAAAGGTATAGTGGTCCTGGATACAAACTAAAAGTCGGTGATTAACTTTAGTCACCCGATGGGACTAGTTTTCAGCCTTGATTATGTCAAATACATGAAAGAGAAGCTGCACTGTAGGTGAAAGTGCGATCAAAAGATCAAAGACCAAACGATACCAATACCTTGGTTTAGAAATCTCTTATTCAGACTAAATCGATTAATTAAACATGGCAGACTAATCCGATACTGATTATGAGGTTTTTTTTCTTACCAATTTGCTTTCTACCAATCCTTTTTTTTTTTAGAGCTTTCTGCCTCAAAAATGCTCAATATAATTTCACTACGTGATATTAAACGCGTAATTTCTAATGCACAAATTAATACATTTTTGCAATTATGAAATTGAATATTAAATGTTTCAGCTCGGGATTTGCTGTCGATTTACTGTTGCAACGCCCATAGCCGAACAATTAAAATTTGTTTAGGAACAAATTAACTAAAATAAGTTACTTGTTAAAGTTATTTTTTGTAAATGCATTTCTTGCTGTGAACGAAGTTTACCCTAAGAATAGAAGCAGACCATTTCCAGTAAAGGATATATGTATACATATATAGAGAGAGAGAGAGCTAATTAATCATTGAATATACAAATATTTTTACATTTTTAAGTTACATTTGTATTAGCGCTAAATTAATATTTGGTGAATTGTGACTTTGGCAGAATGTATGAATGTATTTTGAAAATGATGATTTGGTGAATTTTAAGCAAGTTAAGCAGGTAAGAATTAAATTTGTTATCAAAAAACAAAAAAAGAAGGTTTTTGATATTCATCAGACCAGACATTACATAAAAATTAATCGAAAGAACTGAAACAGTTTGGCAACCCTGTTTCGTAATGCTTAACACACAAAAAGAAGCGAAAAGAACCCTTAGTGTGTAGAGAAAAATATGGTTAACCAATAATCGTCCTGTATAGAGACGAGAATTTACGCGCATGCGCCTGAACGCCCGATTCGCTTAGTCCTTTGGTACACATCAGGTTGGATATGAAATATACAAGTTAATAGAGTCAAACACAAATTTTTTTTCTTACGTGTTATAAAGAAAAATTGACGAGTCGAGTCGTCGCTCGCTCAAATATTATATGTGTGCTTTATATCGTGGTTTAATTGATAAATTCATGCACATCGGAGCGTTAACGTTAACGTAATGCAATAAGATGCTTTCGAAAATATCGATTTAAGTTGGTTTTTGTTCAAAAACAAACACCAGGTCAAATGTGAGAAGTACTGGCAGGAAAAAGCAATTGAATACGTTTAGAATATATTGAAATAAATAAGTATAAGCCTCTAGTAAGTTACAAACAGAACAGTGCAAAGCAAAACAATGGGATGCTTGAGTAGTAAAGACCGTTTAACTAAAGAAGACATGGAGTTTTTGAAAACCCACACAAGATATGATGAAGCCACCATTAAAGAGTGGTATAAAGGATTTAAGGTGAGTAAACGACTCCTGCGTCGACCCTTGTCGCATTGAGCAACAAAAAAAACTATCTAATTGTCGTTTCTTTTTTTATATAGCAAGATTGCCCCAACGGGCGTTTGACGCCCGCAAAATTTGTCGATATGTATAAAATGTTTTTCCCATCCGGAAATGCGGAGGAGTTTTGTGACCATGTTTTTCGTACATTCGATATGGACAAAAATGGATATATCGACTTCAAGGTAATTGTTTTATTTGTATTCTATTAAAAAAAAAGCAACACACACATGCTACATTTTCCGATTCCCAACATCTGCTGTATTGGGGGAGAGGATTTTTTTTTTTTTTTCGTGCAGATGTCTGCAACAGGCAGAAGTAAATGTTTCAAACGCGAAAAGCTATATTTCAGGCGACCTAGCTATGTCCATTCGTCTGACTAAAAGTACACTAAAATGCACACATAAATGGAATCGTATTTGAAATTCAGGCTTCGTTTTTTCCATCCAAGGGGGGCACAAGGGACACCTCCCATAAATTAATAATATGGGGCTCCCCTACAGCATAAGTACACACGCACCGAATTGGGGGGTGCTCCAGCTCTAGATCAGATACATATGTATGTACATACTATATTGTTAAAGGTACTCGAGTCACCTAAGGTAAGGCATGTGTTTTGGGGCGGGGCTTGCCCATTGCACATCTCTTCGATTTTATAATAGTTTTGTGGGGTCGTTGCCCTTGCTACTAACCAGTAAGTAGGTTAATTTCTTCGGTTAGTTAGTTCTCTTTTAGTGGCCGGGTTTTGGCTTGTGTGATTAATATTGTCAGGCTTTTTATACTTAAATCGATTCATCCGAAGCTAAAACGCAAACAAAATATACTAATTATGAAATATCTTTGGAATCAATATCTTTTTTTTTCAGGAATTTTTACTTGCAATAGATGTTACTTCGAGCGGAACCCCAGAAGAAAAGCTAAAATGGGCTTTTCGAATGTACGATGTTGACGGAAATGGTGTCATAGACATACAAGAAATGACCAAAATTGTTCAGGTATGAAATTTAACGGGTACCTAGGGCACGTCCTTGATGCGAACTGCTTCCATTGATGCAATCCAGACGCACATGCGGAAAAGGAAAAAAATACATGTCGTGTGCATGACAAGACACATTGTTGCTCGACGCGAAACTGGGCTTAAGAATCGGTCTCACGAATGCAAACAACAAAATGCATGTCATATGCACGACGAGACGCAATGATGCTCGTAAATCATGGGCATACACATTAATGACATTGATAGCATTTTTCTCGCTTATTTGCTGGAAGTATAAGTTCTGTCATTGCATAACCTTCTCCATATCGTGCATATCGTTTTTTTAAAACTCACGATGAGTATAAAAAAAGCAGAAAGCCTTCGTGCGGCTTCGAAAAGCTACTTCGGCTTTTTCTATTTCGCTTTTTCCAGTGCAAACCAATAAACCGATTTCTCCCGCAGGCATGAGGCATGTTCGGATTTTTTATATACACACCAGCCCGATTGAGTGTATGCGTGCCGAGCACTGTCGTAAATCATGGGAATACACATTAGTGACATTGACAGTATTTATTCGTACAATTGCAGAAATCTTTCAGTAAAGGTTCTCTCGGTTTTTCGGGTTTTCCTTCTTCATATCTTGCACTGAGATCATTTAGCACACTCACGGACAGAATTTAAAAGCAGCCAGCCTTCGTGCGACTTCGGCTCTTGCTATCTCGCTCTTTCCAGTGTAAAGCAATATACCGATTTCGCTCGCAGGCATGTTCGTGCTTTTGCTACACACACCAGCGTACTGCAGAACAACCTGAATGTTGCGTGCCGAGCACTGGTTTATTGGCTTTGGATCCCGATGGTGCACTTGGTTGTATGCATCGTACTCAATCAGGTGTATTGAGTTGTTACTTCCTTAATAGTTCCCCAAATAAAAACTGGAGCTATGTCAAACGTTTAAAAGTTCTCCAAACTGCTCTGCAATATCTGAATCATTTGAATATCAAATGGTGGGGTCTTAACAATTTATTTTATATTTAGACTTGCCATAGTACTCCTCATTCATGCATTTATTTATTGTTACAGGCAATTTATGATATGCTTGGAGCATGCTCATCCAATCGTCCTGCAGACTCCGCGGAAGAACGAGCAAAAAATATATTTGCTAAGATGGACGAGAATAATGATGGTCAATTAACGCAAGATGAGTTTTTAAAAGGATGCTTACAAGATGAAGAGTTGTCCAAAATGTTGGCACCATAAACAATTATATCCTACAATATGTGTGTATTTGATGAAATCAGTAATGAAATGTATAAATATTTAATTTATATTTCTTATACTAAAATTAAACTATGGAATCATTAAAATATTTGCATTGTATAAGTCTCATTCCAATTTAGAATTGCATCTAAATTTGGTCAAATATCAAAACTACTCTAATATGGGGATGCTAATATCACTGGGCCCTACGCGGAGCCGCAGCTAATACAAACTCTTATCTTTAATAAATGCTCTTTATCTAGTATCTGCTACGACGATATCTTTTAATACCTTTTAATAATAACGCATCATATGCGCGTATATTTATAGAGTTTTAGAGGCTATTCCTTTTGTAAAGCCTTCTTTTTTGTTTAGTACATTGCGTCTTTGTTGGCCTCGATTGTCAGTCTCTGTTTAATCATCAACATAGTCTTAAAGTAATAATCTAAGTGGAAGCATTGTCAATGCTTATGGTTAAATATATTTGGCAGACTGCAACATTTTGGTGACCCCGACATATGTGGCGTAGTGATATATGGGAGCGGTGTTCTTGCTCCCATCATTCCCAAATCACTAACTCTCTGGCCAGTTTCGTTTTTGAAGCAGAGATCAATACATAAGACCATTCTCATTGGCTGTACATTAAATAACTACGAGATTACTCTCAGTATATGATCCTCTGCTGACTTTGTCTGTCTTTCTCTTAATGGCATTGCCTGCACTAGTTGGCTGTCCGTAATTCTTTTGGTTTTCATATTTTATTGCTCCGTTCCTGTTACAGAGAGACTCGCTCGGAGAGGATCATAGCAGCGAAAAGCGAGACAATAGGTCGAGCGCTTTCTTTGTTGTTGGTGAGCGCGATTGAGAGAGAAATGTGTAAAATATTTGGCAGAGAAAGAACGCTTCGCAAGGCTGGAAGTCGAAAGTAACTCTGTGTGGGGACAAAGTGATTATGACGAGTATTGTAACCTGGCAACCTGTCAATTAGTAAACGAAACCCAACACAGGCAAAATATTGCTCAATGTCTACTTATATTTATACGTCGGACGAGAACTAATGCGATTTGTTAATAGCGTGCTGTGTAGTGGTAAAAGTGGTGGAGCTGCTAAAAACCGGGTAAAGACTGGATGATAGATGAATATTTACTGAAGGAGGTTCTGGAATCACAAAGGAACTTCATAGAAATTCCGTCTAAATTTATAACCGATACTCAGGCAGTATGGCCCCCTCCGCCAGAGGCCGCACGATGAAGAGTGTGTGAAAGAGAGGGAATGAGTAAGCGTGGAAAGCGTTACGTAGCCACTGAAATTAATTTGTTCCTTCTGAATATAATCATTTTCCGATCTGATCCAGATCCGGCACTCTGATAGATATGGTGATTTTCTATGATTCTGCGGTTTTAGTTTTCTCGTATTTTCAAAATTGTACATGCCACAGATTTCGTTGCTCTAGCTCTTATAGTCTCTGATATGTAGGCGCTTATGAAGACGTCCAGACAGATATGGCTATAAAGAATCGGCTATTGATGCTGATAAAGTATATATAGCGGGGCGAAAACGCTTCCTTTTGTGTCCACTTTCACTACAAATCTGATATACCCCTATACTCTTTATGAGTATCGGGTATAATAAAAACAACCAGTCCCTATTTAAAAACAAATTTTTGTACTCGTTGTTTATTTAATATTTATTTAATAAAGACCTTCAAAATCGTTTATGCTTACAAAATTAGAGACTTGTTTGCGTGGACAGATGGGTGCGACTTGATCGATTCGCTTAATTAATACTCACAATGAATCATTTCTTCAGATATTTTTATAATCCTATATATGTATATTGCAGATTACTCTATAATGAAATTGGTCTAAAAAAATGGGAAAACAAAATAGTAAACTTAAGCCGGAAGTTTTGGAGGACCTTAAACAAAACACAGAATTCACAGGTAAATGTAAATATATTTAGAATATTTCGCCTCGCTGGCGCTGGATGAGAGAGTGAGAGCGAGAAGAGAGAGTTAGTTACGCCTGGAAACATGATTGATCCGTCCGTCCTTGGGGATGAATACATCTATTCTGCAAAACATGGTCCTGCGGGCGATATGCGTCACTTCTTTCTTGCTTTTTCTAATAATGCACCTGACATGTCCGCTGTCCATGGTTCAAAGCCAGGGTAAAAACATTTAAGGTCCAGCTCTCCGAAAGGGACTGATTGGACTGGGCCTGGGATTAAAAGCAAGCCCCTTTTATTAGAGGATCTTAGAGGTATCTGCTAGTTGTGCTGTAAAAATGCTTTGCCTGTGATCTTTCAACTCCTGAATGCTTTATCCCGAGGGGTAAGGGGTTACGAGTTTCCCGGCTTACTTGCGTCGATAATTTCCGCATGCTGTTTAAAGGGAAGGCAAGAATTTGTGGCGCAATTTGTCTCCATGACGTTTGTGGAGGCAACAACTCAAACGGTTTTTCCCGACCAATCTGGCTAATTTCCGTGCATATCCGGCTCTCTGCTAACGCTATCACGGGTCTTGCGTCACGCCAAATTGGAGGTTCCTGGAGAGGTAGTTCTGCGACATCTTGTTATTCTCAGACATTTAGAGCTCTAGGAAACAACTTATGCAGAACATAATAATATGATTTTTAAAAATAATTTTTCAGACGCTGAAATTCAGGAATGGTATAAAGGTTTTCTTAAGGACTGCCCAAGTGGCCATTTGTCTGTAGAGGAGTTCAAGAAGATATATGGAAACTTCTTTCCATATGGAGATGCGAGCAAGGTAAAGAGTTTTTCAGCTATTTAATAAAGTTAATAAACTAAAAAAATTTTCTTTAATTAGTTTGCAGAACACGTTTTTAGAACGTTTGATGCAAACGGCGATGGCACCATAGACTTTAGAGAGTTTTTGTGCGCACTAAGTGTGACATCACGAGGTAAACTCGAGCAAAAACTGAAATGGGCATTCTCGATGTATGACTTAGATGGAAACGGATACATATCGCGGCAAGAAATGCTGGAAATCGTAACAGTAAGTATTAATAAAAACGTAATAATTGGGAGTCTTTGTCAATAGAAACTACTAAACATCCATACAAGTATCACTGCGAGAGCCCTAGCGAGAAGAGAGGTGGTTTCGCTCTCTGTGAATACATGCTACTAAGCTACACTGGAAAAGAGCGCGAGATTCGCTAGGTCGCTGATGATAAAAATATTCTTATTATACTGATATACCCCCACCAGTTGCTTGAAAATGTATCATCTAGGAAATATTTAATATAACTTTATTTTTCCTTTTCTCGTTTAGGCAATATATAAAATGGTTGGTTCGGTCATGAAAATGCCAGAGGACGAAAGCACTCCAGAAAAACGAACGGACAAGATATTTCGTCAAATGGATCGAAACAAAGATGGCAAATTAAGCTTGGAAGAGTTTATAGAAGGAGCCAAAAGTGATCCTTCAATAGTTCGATTATTACAGTGTGATCCACAGTCCCATTAACTGAAATAATATTGAAAAACAAGCAATAATCATTTAATTGTATAGTGTAATTGCAAATTAAATTGTTTTTTATTTCAGTGTGGAAATTATGTAAATTTCTTTTTAAATAAATAGTTCTTATAATATTATATAATATTTAAATTATTAAATTTGTCTTTTTCGAACCACCATACATATGTTTTATGTTTTTCTTTTGACCTGAAAATGCTTAAATGCTGATATAGTTGTATGCATGTTGATGCATCGGTAAGGCAGGTGGTTTTGCACGACCAGCGGATCATTTTAAAAGCAGGTAATATGCTAAGTTTAACCATGTGGTCGGCAAGTGTCTTCTGGATATTTTATCTAATTTGTCTTAAAGTACCTCCAAGACTTGAGTACCAGTCTATCTTTAGTGTGCGATATAGCCCAATATAGCCGATGCCTCGCAGCCCAGCATATACTACAATGATCAAATAATCTCCCATAGCTAAGACTGTCCCATGTCCAAAACTAAATCAATTTCAAAGATGGTGCATTTGATGTTGCAGTGTTCAATAGACTACCGGCGTTAACACACGCCGTGACAGCTCATTTGGTAATACAGACCTCATCTAGATAAAGGAAGATAGTGGAAGTCCCTAGCAACAGCAAGCCAGCTGGGCGATAATAGACACGTATTCTCAAAATGCAACTCGAGTAGCCGTCCAGCCCCATATTTACTATAAACTAAACCTGAATCAGCGCCCGGTCAAGTTACCAAAATTCAAGAGTATAAAGAACAAAAAGAGTCGTATGGAAGCGCACATTTTTTAAAATATATTTTCACGACGGTATAGAATAATAGAAATACAATTTCAACAAGACAAAAAAAAATCAGCCATATCAAATGACTTCTCTATTCCTTTTGCATAGTATAAGTAGTATATAAGCATTCATTTTCAATATTCAGAGCACATTCATTTAAGTTTTGAACAATCTTAAAGTGATTTCAAAACTGTTCTGAAGCGGTCCAAAACAATGTTGGCATGGTATTTCTTGAACACCAATGCTGGGCGGAAGCGAATGGAAATATCTCCACATCCACCTGTTTGTACACCAGTATGCCTTAGAGCGGTTATAATACGATCTCGCACGTTCGTATTGGTACAATTAATGGCTAAAAATGTGCCACGTCCGCGGGTTGAGTTTAGGATATTTGGGAATTCCTTTTCTAAGCTTAATAAGCCATCTTTTAGCACTTTTCCAGTTTCATTGACATTAGCCAATAGCTTTTCCTCCTGTATTACTTTTATGATTTCCTCCAGCAGGAGCACCTTTCCTGGATCTCCCATCCAAGTGTTGAAAATTCGATATGGCTCATTTGGTGAAAAATCATCATTATGGAAATATCCACCTAATTGTAACTTTTTGCTAAAGGTGACAACATCGGGCGGTTGTTCGAAATTAAAGTGTTCGTGACACCAGAACTTTCCAGTGCCGCCGCCTCCAGTCTGAACTTCATCGATCAAAAGGGCAACACCTCTCTTCTTGCAAATACTTTGAAGGCCTCTGAAAAACTCTGGCGACGCTTCATTATCACCTCCTTCGCTCTGAATTGGCTCAACAGCAACGCCTGCAACTGGATTGCTTTTCTTTGTGTATTGTTCAATAAGATCTTCCACTTCACTCAGACACCTTTCGTCTTCCTTTTTGTTTGCCGCCACATTTTCATCTAGTGGATATTTGTATTGGGGAAATGATGCCACAGGCCAATCAAATGATGGAATATCCATTTTATGAATATACTTTGAGTGCGTTGTGGATAGTGCTCCTAAGGTGCGCCCATGGAAGGCTCCTTTGAATGATAAAATACTCAGTTGGGGGGAGCCCGGGGCCTGGTTTATCATACAGGAGCATTTTTCCTCCTCCGTAAAGGCTGCCTTTCCACGAACTTTGTTTTGATACCTGGAAAAAATAGGTTTAAATTAAATATCTACAAATGTATGTTGAATGATATATGTGTACATATATGATGGTTGCCATCGACAACGGATGGAATGGTTCCTCTTAGTTCGCACAAGAAACCATAACCATACAGACTCCATATATAAAACTTACCATATAAAAATGCTTTTATATGCGTTTTCGTTCGAACAGGATCCACACATCATAGTAGTTATTTTATTTAATCCTTTTGGGGCAATATTCATCAAAATCGAATGAAGTTTTTCGGGCCATTCTTTTCCGGGAAAAACTCCAAGTGCTGGTCTGTTGATTAAAGCTGAAAGCACAAAAGGGGAATGGTCATTCAAAGCATAATTTTGATCAAAAACAGACGATCGTTCCTTTAGCTCCCAAAATATTATCCAAAAATAATAGTACTTGAATGAATTATTAAAAAACCAATAGTTTCAAACTTACTCTTCAGGTTTTTCTCATCTTTGAAAACGTTAATGAGTCTGGGATGATTATAGCCCAAAGGTACAGATGAAATTTGGGTGTAAACATCCAGTAATACATTTCCATCAACATCGCAAATGTAGTTTCCAGCGGACTTGTCGTAGTCGGCAAACAACTGTATAGTACCGGTGCTCTGGAAAAAGGTGATTGCTCTTCGTAAAGTTTTCAACTAATTTTCATTTAATAATATATTTATAGTTTTTGAGAGTCTTTTACTTGAGGAAGTAGTCTAACTCAAAACTGATTATACTAATATATTAATGTTTATGGGCATAGTTTTAGTAATAGAAGCATTTTCAGACTTATAAGTGTACATAAATCATATTGCGCTGAAGTCTGAAGTCAAACGTTCTCAATGACAACCCAAATGAACCAAACCGGAGAAAAATCGATAGCATGGATAACATGGAAACGGAACAACAGGACAAAAAAAGGACACCTGGAAAGTGTTGAATTAAATAATCACCAAGCGACTGCATGGCACTATGCATGTTTTCTCGCCTGTTTTGTAGAATTATGTAACTATATTTATTTATAATAAATGGATATTCACTTTGATTTTCTGGCCAGTCATCACGTTTGTTCTGTTAGACTCTTAGCACAGCATTCTTTAAGCAGTGAGCCCCCGAATTTATTGTAAAAATGTTGAGAATACAAATTACAAATCACCTGAACAGCATCCAGTTTATCCTTTAGCTCAAGGGATTTCGGTCCAGGTATGGCCTTGCTTTTCACAATAGGTTCCTTGGGCTCTTGGACAGTTGAGTATCTATTGAAGCCCAATCGATACACATCTAAAGCAAACATTTATTTTAATTAATTTTAACGAACTGTAATACATATTTGCATATGTATGTATATGTAGCTTTTACGAACTTTGCTTTATCAACGTATTCAATAACAAATGCCGCATGGTTATCTTTTAATTTTCCTTTATTTATTATGAACGAATTGTTCAATAAGAGAGCTGAAGCGCCACTAATATTCAACGGAAAAAAAGGTTATTATCCAGAAAGCACACGTATAAATTAACTTTGTTTGTGTGCACTCTTACTTGGATCTAAAAAAATCAAAATGTGCTATCTCCGAATTAGGCCTCAGAAGAGAATACATCATGGTTATGCGTCATTTACATATGTAACTTCACACGATAGCATAAGTATTTGAAATTTAATAAAACTAATTATGAGTCGTGCTTCACAAATCGCAAAAAGTTGCGAATTGTCTGTTAAATCATAGAAGTATTTTATAAATCGTAACATTCTTAATGAGATTTCGATTTCAAAAATGAATTTCACATAGCACATCGCTGTACATGGCTAAACATATGTACATATTTGCTGATGTTTAAGTTTATATTGATACAATTTAAAATCATTGTTCGTATATCTATCTTAATATAGTAAATGAACTTATTTCTAATTACACTTCAAATTTTAGATCACCCAAAACACCCAAACAATATTTTAAGAGAATTCCCGTGGAAAGATAATGCATAGATAACAATAACACTAGTCAACACGACATTTCCGCTGTCGGCTAAAATTACTTTTTCTGACAGATTTGAAGTTTTAAAAATTTTTAAGGAATACTTTTTTTTTTAAGTTTCTCTTTTTTTATTGAATTTTTTAAAAATGTAATTTTTTTCAGAGGTAGTGTTTCTATTTTTAACATAACTTAAATTTCCTACAACTCAGTTTTTGTTATTGTCATCAGCTGTTAGACGGTAAACGGTAGACGGTGCCAGTGTAAATCGAAGTTTCACTGTCTGTAAAAAATTCCAACGTTCCCCCGTGACGGGCTCAGTGTGCAGAGGATATTACTTAGGTCGTTTGTTTTTTATTTAACGATTGTTTTGTTTTCTTTTGTATTCATATAATGCAAAAACCGGAGCACACAGAATACAATTCGTACGCATTTTTCCAAATTCGTAATCGCAAAAATATGCGAAAGCCGGAGCATGGCTGAATATATCAGTTTTATTCATGGCTGAATATATCAGTTTTACTCAGCCATGCTCTGGTTTTCACAAATTTTTTTTGCGCTTCCGATTTCGCAGAAATTTGTACAAAATGAAATCTGTGTGCTCTTTTTTTTCGCAACTTTTGTCAATCGATAGTGTTTCATTTCATTGTTGTTTTGGTTTACCAAAAATATGCATATATTTTATTCCCGCTCATTTTATTTTGTATTAATGTCATTTGCGAAAACCGGAGCATGGTTGACAGAACAGCTTATTATTGCAACGTGTTGATATTATTGTATAGTCTTTGGTAATACCAATTAATTTAGTCTAGTATTGAATTTCCTCCTTAAAGGTATGCCGTTCCTTCGATACCACCGATCCCCTTAAAGGAAAAAATTTAAATTTTGCAAACTTCAAGCCAAAGAATCACGATTTTACGTTTTGCGGATTTTATCTAAAACCATACAAATAGATTGCTGTACAGTAAATTTTTAAGCATATGATTATCCTTTGTACAGAGACTGTGTGCTTAATTCCGTAAAAGAAAGTCAATAACTATTACCGGTTCCTCTTTTTATAAATTTGTTTAGAAGCTTGCAAACATAAGATAACATGCTCCATATTTGTTTACTTTTCTTTGACCGATGAGGTTTTTCTGATGATATCGATCGCAACATTTCGGAATAGAAACAGTGAAATCGTGTACGATAATTTCTGGTAAAAAAATTTAAACCATTTCAGAGCTGATATATATATTTAAATATAGTAAAATTTTACCTTTTTTCATTTCATTTTAAGCATTTTTGAAAATGTATAGGTTTATATATCCCGTCAGTCAAAACACTGTACCAATTCCATTGTTTTAAATCTTTCAGTGCATCTAGTTGTCATTTGACACAACACAGAGTCGATTTCCAAATAAAAATTATCGATTACACCAGATGTGACAAAAAAATACACATACATATAGTTTAAGCGGAGTAATATATTTTTTGATATGCTCGAAATGAATAGAACTGCAATTGGAATTGCGGCTGGTGTTGCTGGAACTTTGTTCATTGGATATTGCATCTACTTTGACAAGAAACGCCGAAATGACCCAGAATACAAGCAGAAAGTCCGTGAGCGTAAGATTACCCTATTTGTAATGGTTAACTTGAATGAAACATGGTATTTTAATATATGAATAGGTCGCCGCCGCAGCAAAAAAACTGGAACTACTAAGGCAGGAATACCAAATCTAAATGACCATGAAGCTATTGAGAAGTAAGTAAATCTGCCCAAAAACATATTATATAATAAGGACAGCACGTGCAGAAGTATACATTTGTACATATGTATTTACATACATATGTGTGTGCGTACCAACGATTTTTCGTACACCTGCAAGGAAAACCTTTATTCGGCTAATTTAAGTGTAGTTCACATATGGATCTGCAGTTGACTAGATTCATACAAGTATTCCTACGCTCTTAATGAGTAAACACGAAAGGTAATTAGCCTGTAATAGGCGAAGCGGTGTTTCAAATAGTTCTTGTGTTTTCTTAAACAACGACAACTGGCAATCAATTATGAACGTCTAGGTCATGTTTTGATCGCTACGAAGCGAGTTTTCCTTCAACAAATGTATTATACCGAATGGCTACACAATCGGTGTATTATTCTGCACGGTGCGTTCGAGTCCTCACAGCCTACAGAGACTACATATATAGCATAGTTTTCCAATAACAAAAGAATACATCTAATCAAAAACATTTATTTAAACTCTTTTAGATATTTTCTGCAAGAAATTCAGTTGGGTGAAACCCTTATAGCCAGAGGAGATTTCGAAACTGGCGTAGAGCATTTGGCAAATGCGATTGTTGTGTGTGGTCAGCCGGCACGTTTGCTGCAAGTGCTGCAGTCGTCCCTCCCAGCTCAAGTATTTGCAATGTTGATTGTAAAAATGCAGGAATTCGGGAACCGAGCTGCGGAGTCGAATGATGTACAGGTCAACGTTGGCGCACAGCAAGACAGCAAAATGCTAGACAGTTCATCGGGAGCTGGAATTGATGACCTGGAATAAAAATTGGAGATGGCCGAAAATACTATAATAAAATGTTCAACAATAGAAATTAAGGGCCTCATATTTTAGATGTTTCCAATACATACAAATAAATGTACGTAAACTAACGATTCACGCAAGTACCCATTATTTTTCTTGTGTGCGGCATGACGTAAAATTGTTAAATCGTATGCTATTACTTAGTAAAGCAGATCGTCAGGCCCGCCTAAATAGGAAAAATAATTACGATATCCGTTTACTAGCTTAACTCAACATTAATCAAACCAGAAATGAAGTTTATAATATATTAATCACCACACAAAATAAAACAAGTAACGGCCTCAATAAATTGATGTACGTATATTAAGAATAAGAAAGTATAAAAATTTGTTACCAAATATATTTACGCCAATCCGAAAGAGCGATCTGCGAGATATCGACTATTTGAAAATCGCTGCAAGCGTTTACATCCCTTGATGAACGCTGAATCGACTCTTCGCAGAAGTTCTCTCCTTCCTCGAATGATGGATCACTTGTGCATATAAGAGCGGGTGGAATCAGAGCTCCCTATAACGAGAATGGACTCGGAGAGGGGAACGCAGAATCAAACCTCTTTAAAAACCTTTGAATGTTTAAAACAAAAAAGTACAAATAAAAATAATTAAATTCAAATATTAAATCATATCTACCAGAAAAATTATAAAGCAAAATAAAAAAACACAACAGTACTAAAACATCTTTATGCGTTTATAATCATTCTTTCGGCAAGCTGGCAAGCTGTCGAATCTATTAGTCGACGATCTCTAATCAAGAGATTCGAAAGAAAGGCCCCAAAAACAACGGCCTATGCAGATGACATAAGCATATTTATTACAGGAGTTTGTCCACCCTCAGCTCCATAATGGAACGTACACTCGGGGAGATATGTGAGTGGGCGGACGAAGTAGGACTCAGTATCAACGCGGACAAGGATCTCCCGAGAATCAACCAAACAAGGCTAACCCTAAAAACACAAGTCAAATACCTCGGCACAGTAGTGAGTAGCAAGCTATCATGAAGACCCAATGTAGTGGAAAGAAAGATGGAGGTCACCATTGCGCTATACGCATCCAAGCAGCACATGGGCCTGTTACCTGCATTCATGCACTGGATCTACATTTCGTTGGTGCGACCAACACTGCTTTATTAAGTCTTAGTGTGGTGGCAAGCTACCGGAAAGAAGACGTACTACAAGCTTATGGAAAGGACTCGGCGACAGGCTCTGCTCTGTATCACAGGGGAGCTGAGGTAAACCCCCACAAAAAAAGCACTCGAAACCGTACTTCGAATTGATCCCCTGGACATCCACGCTCGTCCATGCAGTCGTCCGCAGTTAGTTCCAGAAGTGTTCTGGCAAGCAGGGATGCATTGGACTCACTTTGCACGACTAAGTCAGTGCGGAACCCAGTCACCAAGTCATCGAAAGAAAAGAAACCCTGGAACATCTTATCTGCAGCTGCCCGGCTCTCTCACCGGGCTAGGAGAAGATACGGGGGCGCACCGACGCTGGCATCACTGGAACATGCCTTTAAGAGGACGCCAAAGGAACTTCTAGCCTTCGCCAAAAAAACCTCGTTTCTAGAGGACTTCGAAACCTCACTAGCACCCTCGTAATGGTCCATAACCATCCGGATAACTAAGGGCCATCCTGGCTTATGAGCGGCCCCACTAAGGGCTGTGCGGGTTAACCTAACCTTCGGCAAGCTGGAGAAAACCTATTGATAAAATTAAATCGGACGGACGACTGACAGAATATATATGAACGATTTCTTCTGGGTGTTAAAAATATCCACTTTCACCAAAAATCGAGTATACCCCTATAGACTTCAGTACCGGTCATAGAAAGGGACATTTTAACACACCCGCACTGTTATTTGGTATTTGAAGAGTATGGTAAGTTGTATTATAAATTATGGTAAAACATTGCAGTAAGATTTTGTCCTTCTCTTATGGTTGATTATCCATAAAGAAAAATTTGTTTTTGCCATCGTAGGTAGGTTTTCCTTGCGATAAAATTATTATCCGTCCTTTATGGTTAATTATCCTTACAATAAAGTCAGTATCTTTCCTTTATGGTAAATTATACTTGCAATAAATGTATTACCCGTCCTTTATGGTTAATTATCCGTGCAATAAAGTCAGTATCTCTCCTTTATGGTAAATTATACTTGCAATAAAATTATTATCCCTCATTTATGGTGAGTTATCCTTGCAATAAAATTATTTTCCCTCCTTTATGGTGAGTTATCCGTGCAATACTGTATTCCTAGCATTATGGTGGACTGTGACTTAAATTTGCTATCGCTGTTAAAATGTCCCACTTGGGGAAATTTATCGGGGAAATGTCCTTAAAATGTACCATTATATTAACATATATCTGTTCAATTTCTCCTGCCTCTAGATTTCCCCTGCAACCGGACTCGGATCGAACCCTTATTGCCGGCGTACAACATGTATGATTTCTAAAGAAAGAAATTAACGGTTGTTACAACATAAATTGAAATGAAATTGAGAGTTCAGTAGTCCATGCAACCAACACAGCCGACAGGCGCCTAAAAGAAGGCTAAGGAACAGTTAAATTTCAGCTCTCTTCGACTGCGGTTTATATCGGGATATAATACTCGTCCTGTACTGTACCGAGAGACTCGCGTCGGTCGCGTGAAGAGCTTTCAATCGAATAAATAAAAAAATGTGTTTCCATCTAAAAGCGACGTTGTTCTCACATACATAAATATGATATAAAGGATACGACATACATATGTATACTATGTACGTCTTGGATGCACGAGTATGTGTATGTTCAAGTGATGTTTATTTTTTTCTTTTTTTTGAATAATAATAAAAAGTCGTACAAGTTCTGATCTGAGATATGTACATTGTACATACATGCGTGCATATGTAAATAGTGTTCTAATATTACAGAAATAATTTTAAAATCTATGTGAACGTGATAAGGGGTTACATAATAATGTGAAAGAGTTGAATTAAACTAAATCAAAAGATTAAAATTTCCAATCTAAAGTGTCCTGCTAAAAAGAGAGTGGCTATATGGATAACGATGAAATGCAAGTGTTCAATAGCCGGTTCTTTTAAGGATACAATATATTTACACATACAGTACCTCTGACCCCCCAAAAACAAAGAAATTACTTCAATATAATGCTACATAGTATAACAAATATAACTACAATTTATCGTAGTTGAATCACTCCCATTTTCATGCAATTTTAATCAACTTGAATTTGGTAGCCGCAACAGCTTTAAACAGTATAAAAGGCTCAGGCCAATAGACAAAATTCATGGCAACTTCATTTCCAGATATATGAATGTTCAAATAGAATGGTACAATAAACGGTTGGTTGAAGAAACCCTCCTCTTAAGGGAAGACTGACGGATGGTCCAATGGCCATTTAATTGGCATTTTCAATTCGGGCTATAATATTTATCTAATCACAAAAATGTTCCATATCTTCAAAATCCTAGATAATAAGGGGCTTTTTTTTACATGTGGGGCCGGAAATGCTTTCTTCTGCCCTCGAATTCTTCGAATTGTTTGTGAATTAATGATTGATTTGATTTGGGCATTGGGCCTATTCGAGAAAATCAACAGGGGGTGTAGGGAATTCTATTAACTCCTCTCTCTCCTACTTTATAGAGGAAATCCCGCCAGCAACGTTAATCTATCAATATGTTAGCCTGACAAACTTTGGATTAATGAGCATTTCTGACTAAGCAATTGGCACATGGCCGTTTCAGTTCAGTTAATCCCTGTACGCCACGAGCATTACAACAAAAAATATTGGATAAATATTGAAATTGGAATACAAATAAAAAAAAAAGGTGTACTCCACTTCGAAGAAGACTAGAGGAAAATCAAACAACAAATTTCTATATTTCCGAGTTTAAAGGTGGTCATTCAGAATGTATTGACCGAGAGTATTGGTGCTGATTCGATATTGACCCGATTGATCTATAATTTGGCTGAACTGTGGAGAAATACATAATTCTAAAGGGGGTTGGCTAAGCAACAGCCAGAGATCCTTAAACTAAACGAACATTTCGAATAGAAGCATACAGGTGGACGAACGGATATATGTACATTTTACATATATCAGACCATATGCTAATCAAAAATGTATGGTACCCATACATATGTACATAATATGTACTACATATGTTCTTTTTGGGGTAGTCGAATGGGGTCAAGAAACTACATACCTATATTAAAGGTGGATAGTCGAAACAAAAGTGGAACTGATCGGAAAAGTATCAAAAGAATTAGGCTTACATTAATCACTTTTCACTATATAGAAGATTACTATCAATGTTCCAGTTTAGTGTTTTGTTAAAAATATAATTATAATTATTATTCATCTCTTGAGAAATCAAGATTTTAAGAAAGAAACGAGCTCTTTGCAGCTTGGCGGTTATTTTAAAAATAATATATGTCTACCAACATTTGATTTTGAAGTGTAGCCTGGTCACACTGGAAGTTTTATATGAATCAGAAGTAAACAAACAATTAATCATGTACAACTAATACAGTGACCAACCACTTTCGTCATTTACGACAGCAGCTACAAAAAGAAAAGAAAATTAATAGGTAAAATTAGTTAAAACCAAATCAATGATATATAAATATTTTTGTTTGCTTTCTGGATAAATTATTGAGTAGTCGCAAGACGATGAATTTGCTATGAGTGGTAATGATGGGCTCGAGGCAAGGCTGTTTATTGTTGCGATATTTTTTTGTTTGTGTGTTACAACAGTGCAGATGCAGAATAGGCGGCGTAATCAATTTCGAATAATCTATATATGTATATGTAATCAAAATTTGTTGTTGGAACACAATACAACCGCCATTTCGTGCAACTATCGATATATTAAATGAACTGAACTGCGTGAGTGGCTTGCACAAGCACGAACAGCTGCGCATCGTAGTTAACTGCATACATACATACATGTATTGTATTGTATGTATATGTATATTCACAAAATAAGACCAAGAAGCCTCGATTGGATGTAATTCAGAGTGAAATACCTGTTAGTGTGCCTATAAATATATTGATCGTTGAATTAAAATTATCCATAAGTGCGTGTGATTGCATTTAACCACGAATTAAGTGAAGTTATTAAAACATTCATACACAAAAACCACTTGCTGAGTTTTTTCCAAAAATTGAGTTCAAGCAATGTAATGTGAGATACATACATACATACACAAGTATGCACATACATACAACTGTGTGCATGCATATGTAAATACATGTGTACATCCGACTAAACTAGTCTTTGAGATAGTTTAAACATACATAAAAATGCATACCATTTATACAATAAAATAGTCATTCAAATGCTGTGGGTGTTTTTCAATAGCTTGCTAGTTTTACAAATTTTTTTATTGTGAATTGTGAAAGAAAACCACATGTTAACTGAACAAACTGCATGTGTACATATTATGTAGGTATGTAAATACCATACTCGCTTTCAGCATAGTATTCCGTGAAGGCGTTCAATACACCAACACGCAGAGGATCGGCCCATAGTCCATATTTCTCACCAACAACAAGTAATTATGCTTAAGTCGGCGTTTTCCCCCAAAAGATACCCGCTCTCCGATA
Source organism: Drosophila azteca (assembly GCA_005876895.1). NCBI lineage: Eukaryota > Metazoa > Arthropoda > Insecta > Diptera > Drosophilidae > Drosophila > Drosophila azteca. The sequence continues at coordinate 2,561,578 of VCKU01000014.1, read as the reverse complement.
TATTAATTGCATCGAGCAGTTTGTATACATAAAGCAGCGAATCGTTTCGAATGTGTACAATAAATGTGATGGTGTTGAAAGGGGGCTCTGTTCTGCGTTCTCTTCTGTGCCGGAGCATGGAATTAAGTTTGTGCTGCCTCCGAAAGGTCTACCCCTTGCAGATTATTGTATACAAACATACAGATGTTTCAAAAGATTGAGTCATCTCTGATTCCACCAAATAGTAGCTCTATATAGGTACATACTGTTACGGCTTCGTCGTTCGTTCCTCTCCTCTGGATTGAGCGTATGAATAAAGAAATGTATGTACATACATAAGTTCATATCATCGACTGTGACTGAAATCTTCAACAGGACTATGCGTCAGTGTACAAGCAGAAAAATACCTGTATTGAACTTCTAGGCATTAAGTCCGGAGCACAGTCCCATTGAAAACCTCGGTGTCATTCTCTTTGCCAAAATGTTCAAGAACGGGAGACAGTTTGTGATAGCTAGCGAACTTTAAATGGCACATATATGTATGTACATAAGTCCATCCCCCATCCCTTTTTAATTCAGGGGCACATTATTGACTACTAAAGTTATTGCTACATTAACATTATGAATTGAATTACACTTTATGGGTAGTGAAATCTACTTAAAAGATTAACTATCACTGAATTCGTGTGTTTTGTAACTCATAACTTACACCTAACGAATGAAAACTTAGTTTTAAGATTAAAGACTTACTAATTGCAACTGAAACTACTATTTACACAACTAAGTACAGAACTTAACTTTAGGTTGATGTAACATTTTTGCATCTTTGAAATCCGTTCTGGTTTTTTGTTAGAAGTTAATTTATTGATTTACGTTATTAACGTTTTGTTCCCTGGTTTTTTTCCTAGGATATTATGTGAAATAAAAAGAGTCAAAGATTACTATGAAGATTAAAAAAGATGGAACGCCTGTAAAAAGAAAAGCCTCCACTATATTTCATTGGGTTTTACTTTTGTGTGGTCTATGGATAATAATCCCAGCTGTGCAAAGTAAAAATGACGACTATAATCCGCAGCCCCAATCGGAGACTAGACATCGGTTTAGCCACAGTGTCTACAATGTTACGATACCAGAGAACAGCCTTGGCAAGACGTATGCTAAGGGACAGTTGCATGAGAAGCTGGCTGGCCTCAATGTGGGTCTGAATGCGGATGTTAAATATAGGATAATAAGTGGCGATAAGGAAAAGCTATTCAAGGTTGAGGAGAAACTGGTTGGAAACTTTGCCTTCTTGGCCATTCGAACGCGCACAAATAATGTTGTGCTCAACAGAGAGAAAACTGACGAATACTTGGTCAAAGTCAAAGCCCATATAACATTAAACGACACCAACACATACACATCCAGCTATGAGACGGAAACCAGCATTCACATCAAAGTACTCGATAGAAATGACTTGAGTCCGCTGTTCTATCCCACAGAATACAATGTGGTTGTTCCCGAAGATACCCCAAAGTATCAAAGTATTCTTAAAGTCAGTGCAGATGATGCCGATCTCGGTGTCAATGGGGAAATCTACTACAGTCTCCTGATGGACAGTGAATACTTTGCCATACACCCAACTACCGGGGATATCACAGTGCTGCAGCAGCTCCACTATGCGGAAAATTCACACTTTGAGCTCACCGTCCTGGCCCATGATCGGGGATCTTTGATAAGTCATCAGCACCACCAAGCAAGCAAAGCCCGAGTCACCATTTCAGTGAAACAGGTAACTAAAATCAAATGTTTATAACAAATGAATTACCAAATACAATTTTTGAAGTAATTAAATAGTCGACAAAAAGTGTTTCTGTCCGTCTTTCTGCTTATATCGATACTATTTATTTCTACTAGGTGTTGAGCTACTGAGCTTCTTAGGAAGTGTATTTTTAAGAAATTTAATTAAAACACAAATTGGTTCGATTTCAATGTATATAGGTATATTCGTGTATGTTCGATTTTTTTTCTTGTAAATAGTAATGCGAGAGCTGCAACAATAAAAACAGGTCACAGTGCCACGTTTGCTCACGAAGACGATGAATTCTTAAGTGTCGAGGAGCCTCCCTCACAGCTCTTGTCGGATGACGAACTTAGGGAAAGGGCGATGTAGCAATTGAGAGCGTAGGGCAGCAGCAGCAACGATGCATTGAGAGTAATGTGTAGTAAAGAGAGTAAGCTATGCCTATCTTTGTGCTGCCGTGGGCAGGCGCTTGGCCGAACACTAGGGATTACACCTGTTTAGACTAGGGATTATTAGGAGCTATTGCGCGACACCAAAGACTAAGCCTTTACCAAGGTGTTGCATGGGGCACCCATAAAAAATACATATAAAATTTAATTCAAATGTTTTTTTTTTCTGCACATTCAAAGGTTAACTTTTATGCGCCGGAAATTTACGCGAAAACCTTCTCAAGTGTGACGCCAACTTCGAATCCCTTGATTTACGGAATCGTTAGAGTAAACGATAAGGATATTGGAGTGAATGGTAATATTGGGCGCTTGGAGATACTCGACGGCAATCCCGATGGCACGTTTATTCTAAGATCCGCAGAGGCCAAAGACGAATACTACATTGAGTTCAATCAATTTGCACACTTAAAGGAGCAAGAATTCATCTATAATCTAACACTTAGGGCCGAGGATTTGGGTACGCCGCGTAGATTTTCGTATAAATCAGTTCCCATACTGATAAAACCAGAACGCAAGAATATGCCAATATTCACACAAGAAGTCTACGAGGTGTCTATTCCCGAAACGGCGCCCATCAACATGCCAGTGATTAGGCTAAAAGTGAGCGATCCGGAGCTAGGCAAAAACTCGTTGGTTTATTTGGAGATCGTTGGCGGCAATGAAGGCGACGAGTTTCGCATTAATCCCGATTCCGGAATGCTGTACACGGCCAAGCAGCTGGATGCTGAGAAGAAGACCTTCTATACACTGACAGTTTCGGCCATTGATCAGGCGAATATTGGCTCTAGGACACAATCGTCCGCAAAGGTGAAAATAAACGTGCAGGACATGAATGACAACGATCCAATCTTTGAGGATATGAATAGAATTATCAGCATTAATGAGAACAATCTAGCTGGCTCGCTCGTAGCAAAACTCACAGCCAAGGACAAGGATTCTGGGGAAAACTCGTACATTTCCTATAGCATTGCTAACCTCAATACCGTGCCATTTGAGATCGATCACTTCAGCGGTGTGGTGCGGACAACAACTCTGATAGATTTTGAGACGATGAAGAGAAATTACGAACTGATTATACGTGCCTCGGACTGGGGACTACCATATAGAAGACAGACTGAAATCAAACTATCCATTGTGGTAAAGGATATCAATGATAATCGACCACAATTCGAGCGGGTCAACTGCTTTGGGAAAGTCTCGAAATCAGCCCCGATTGGGACTGAGATCTTTGTTGTTTCGGCCATTGATTTTGATGCTGGCGACATAATATCGTACCGTCTGACTGATGGGAATGAGGATGGCTGCTTTAGCTTAGATCCCACCAGCGGCACCCTGTCCATTGTCTGTGATTTAATAAAAATATCCATAAACAATCGTCTGATGAAACTGTCCGCCACAGATGGGACGCATGTTTCAGATGATTTGATTCTCAATATACACATAATACCCGACGAACTGAACGATGATCCCAATGTCTTGAATGGATATGGTTCGTTCGAGTGCCGTGAGACCGGAGTGGCCCGAAGGCTGGCGGAAACCCTGGCATTGTCGGAGAAGAACAATATCCAAAGTGTCTCACCGTCGGTGCTCAGTGATATAGCTTTAACACCCAGTCGATATGGCCAAAATATACACAAGCCTGAGTTTGTCAACTTCCCATCGGAGTTGGCCATCAACGAGAGTGTTCAACTGGGCGAAACAGTGGCCTGGATAGAGGCTAAGGACCGGGACTTGGGCTATAATGGAAAGCTTGTCTTTGCCATTTCCGATGGCGACTACGATTCGGTATTTCGTATTGATCCCGACCGTGGGGAGCTCCAGATAATTGGATATTTAGATAGAGAGCGTCAGCATGAATACACTCTGAACATAACCGTCTATGATCTAGGAAATCCCACCAAATCCGATTCCAGAATGCTGCCAATTACAATTATTGATGTCAACGACAATCGACCTGTTATCCAGAAGGCATTAGCAACCTTTCGACTTACGGAAAATGCGAGAATTGGCACCGTTGTCCATTGCATACATGCCACCGATGCGGACGCGGGAACAAATGCGGATATTACTTATGAGTTGTCTATTGAATGCAATGATTTTATTGTCAACAAGACCACTGGATGCATTCTTCTCAATATACCATTGGATCGGGAGAAACAGGATAATTATGCCCTGCACATAACTGCCAAGGATGGTGGAAATCCGGCCCTATCCTCGGAGGCTCTTGTGTATATCGTAGTGGATGACGTTAACGATAATGCACCAGTGTTTGGAGTTCAGGAATATATCTTCAAAGTGCGCGAGGATCTGCCCCGCGGCACTGTTGTGGCCGTCATCGAAGCCATTGACAAGGACATTGGACCCAATGCGGATATTCTATTTTCGCTCAAAGAGGATACGATGGATGAGAAATTGTTTAAAATCGACAAACATACTGGGGCCATACGGACGCAAGGGTATTTGGACTATGAGAACCGACAGGTGCACCACCTCACTGTGAGCGCCATCGATGGTGGGTTTCCGTCTTTGACATCGGATATGCCCATACTTATTGAAATTATTGATGTCAACGAGAATCGATTTGCTCCCGAATTCGATGACTTCGTGTATGAGGGAAAAATCAAGGAAAACAGCCCAAAAGGCACGTTCGTCTTGAATATAACAGCCCGGGATGTAGACACGATTGACCTCAACTCCAAAATAACGTATTCCATCACAGGAGGGGATGGACTTGGGATATTTTCCGTGAACGATCAAGGTCGTAATTCAAAAGAGATTGAATTTCCCCCACCAGCCAATGCTAATCATTCAATCCATATTACAGGTTCAATTAGTTCCTTGTCCCAGCTCGATGCAGAAACAAAAAACTTTTATTGGCTGACACTGTGCGCACAGGACAGCGCCATAGTTCCCCTCAGCAATTGCGTTGAGGTGCGTAATGCCATCCACTAACTGCACAATAATTGGCTAATCAAGTGCTTTATTATTATTGGTTAGGTTTACATCGAAGTGGAGAACGAAAACGACAACATACCGCTGACGGACAAGCCAGTGTACTATGTGAATGTCACGGAGGGGAGTGCGGAAAACCATGATATAATTACACTGAATGCCGTGGATCCCGACAGAGACCCAACTCAATTTATAACCTATAATATTGTGTCTGGAAATCTAGTTGGATACTTTAAAATTGATTCGATAACAGGTAAATAAATTCTGTCGTAAAACACACTCTTCAAATCCTATTTAAAATTGCCAAATTCATAATTAATTTGTATTGCTCCTTGAATTTGTAGGTGCTATTAAAACAACTGAACGCAAGTTGGACCGGGAAAACCAAGCAGAACATATTCTGGAGGTAAGCGAAATGTTTCTATTGGAAGCTGCCAAGCTTTTTCGGCAGCTCTGACTAGAAATTTAAAAAATTATACTCCGTTGTTGGGTTTTAGGGTTTGTGTTTATTTTCTATGTGTATTTTCAATATTAAAGACCGTGGCCGTAAACTTTGTGTTTTTTAGTGTACAAGAGTACATGTAGTAAGCAAAAAAACCCTTGTAGCGCGATTAGACAATTTTGACGGCCGGTATTCAATGATGATACGCGATGCTGTGTTCGACGACGAATTTGACCGAAAGTTATTTGACCAAGTTAATCGACGCACTGCCATATAAGCAGTACGCACGCGAACACAAGTGTGGGGTGTGTGCGTATGCACCGAAAGCGTGAGAGTAGATGAGCGTATAATAGATAACTTAAGGGATAACTGAGCTAATTAGAATTCTTGAGAGCTACTGACGGCTGCTGCTCCGAACAGTTTCAGTTATTAATAACCTCAGTTTCAGCAATAGCCATGACATATGTACATATGTGGGTCTTTTTATTTGATGGTACCATTTTATATGATTTACATTTATTTGTAGGTGGCTATATCAGATAATGGATCTCCAATGTTGTCTTCCACTTCGCGAATTGTGATAACAGTCTTAGATATAAACGATAACAGCCCCGAGTTCGACCAGCGGGTCTACAAAGTGCAGGTTCCATCTACGACCTCCATCAACGAATCAATATTCCAGGTAAATCTGCACTTTATACTTACTTTATTTAATTTTTAATACTTATCGTGGTTTTCTGCTAGGTTCATGCCATCGACAGCGATGAGGGGGAAAATGGACGTATAACATATACTATCAAATCGGGAAAGGGAAAGAACAAGTTTCGGATTGATGGCTCAAGGGGCCACATATTTATAGCGAAACCCTTAGAGCCTGATATGGAATTTGAGATTCACATTAAGGCCGAGGACAATGGTATTCCCAAACGAAGCCAAACTGCTCGAGTTAATATAGTCGTTATCCCTGTTAATCCCAATTCGCAAAGTGCTCCGTTAGTGTTAAGAAAATCGACTGATAATGTTGTTGAATTGACCGAAAACGACAAGCCTGGATTTTTGGTCACTCAAATTCTAGCGGTCGACGATGATAACGACCAATTGTGGTTTAACATTTCCAGTAAGTCCCAGTAGCTAACCATCTCTGTAAAATCGTCTATGATGAATCCTATTATCTGATTTTTATAGGCGGAAATGAAGCAAACACGTTTCATATTGGCCAGGACAATGGCAATATACTGTTGGCGAAATATTTGGACTACGAAACGGAAACGTCTTACAATCTGAATATAAGTGTTACTGATGGCACCTTTGTCACATACACCAGCATTATGATTCAGGTGATCGACACAAATGACAACACGCCACAGTTTGCCAAGGATGTGTATCATGTGAATATATCGGAGAATATCGAAGAAGAATCAGTTATAATGCAGCTGCACGCCACCGACAGGGATGAAGACAAAAAACTGTTCTATCACCTACATGCCACTCAGGATCCGTCATCCCTGGCCTTGTTTCGCATAGACTCCATAAGTGGAAATGTTATTGTTGCCCAGAGACTGGATTTCGAAAAAACTGCTCAACACATACTCATCGTATTCGTTAAAGATCAGGGAGCACCGGGAAAAAGAAACTATGCCAAGATAATTGTCAATGTTCACGATCATAACGATCATCATCCGGAATTCACGGCGAAAATAATTCAAAGTAAAGTGCCCGAGAGTGCAGCGATTGGTTCCAAACTGGCCGAAGTGAGGGCCATAGACAGAGATAGTGGCCACAATGCGGAGATTCAGTATTCGATTATAACAGGGAATGTGGGGAGTGTGTTTGAAATTGATTCAACCTTTGGCATCATAACGCTGGCCGACAGCTTGAATATAAACAAGATTCAAGAGTATATGCTCCAAGTGAAGGCAGTGGATCTCGGCAAGCCCCCCTTATCCTCACAGATACCTGTCCATATAATCGTTACAATGTCTGAGAATGATCCGCCAAAGTTCTCGGCCAACAATTTGGCAATTGAAATCTTTGAAAATTTGAGCATTGGTTCGTTTATATCTCAGGTCACAGCTCGCTCATCGTCGTCTATATTCTTTAATATAATCTCTGGCAATATCAACGAAAGCTTTCGCATCAATCCATCGACGGGAGTTATTGTTATCAACAACAATATCGACTATGAAATGAACAAGTAAGACAGCGTCCACATTTTAAGTATATCCATTTCTCAATCTGTGTTCCTTTAGGGTTTTCAATCTTACGATTAAAGGAACCAACATGGCAGCCGAATCAGCATGCCAAAATATAATAATACATATCTTAGATGCTAACGACAATGTTCCTCGTTTCCTTCAAACTGAATATGTTGGAGTTCTGTCTGAATCCGCTGAAATTGGATCATACGTATTAAAAAAACACGATTCTGGAAACCAGTGAGTCTTTCTCTTTGAGTATAATAAATATGTATGTATATGAATATAAAAAATAACATTATTCTCTTTTAGTCATTTAACGTTGCAAGTGGCAGATGCTGATGTTGGTATCAATGGAATGTTTGAATACCATATAAATGATGATTTTGCCAAACAGTTTTTCAAAATTGATTCAACAACCGGCGCTCTTGAACTCCTGCGACCATTGGACTACGAAACGGATACGGAATATTTCTTCGATGTCACGGTATGTAAATCACAAATAAATATATTTAAGGCATATGTTTATTTAGAATGAAATCCTTTTTGTTTTGTAGGTCAGTGATATGGGCAAACCAAAATTGCATTCCAATACAAAAGCACATGTGAAAATACAAGTGATCAATGTGAACGATTGCCCACCCGTATTTAATGAAAGGGAACTTAACGTAACACTATTCCTGCCAACGTTTGAGACCGTTTTCGTTACTCAAATCAAAGCCTACGATGCGGACAACGATAGCCTACGTTTTGACATTGTGGATGGAAACACCGATGAATGCTTTCAGATCGATAAATACACGGGCATTATAACCACACGGTATGTCTTATTATATCATAATTATTGTTTTATTGTCATTTTATTTCAATGAATTATTTCAATTTTTCAGAAATTTCGAGATTTTAAATAATGCCAATTATCAGGATTATAATTTGCACGTTCGCGCCTCCGATGGCATATACTCGGCCATTTTAATAGTCAAAATTAAGGTGGTCTCCACAGTTGATCCAAACTTTTTGTTCAAAAGGGACAGCTATAGGTTTTCAGCTTTCGAAAATAATACAAAGGTGGGCACCATTGGATTGGTAAATGTCATTGGGAACACATTGAACGAGAATGTTGAGTACCGCATTTTGAATCCAACCAAAATTTTTGATATCGGAATAAGTTCTGGGGCCTTAAAGACAACTGGCGTGATTTTTGATCGTGAAGTCCTTGATATGTACAAGCTATTTGTTGAAGCAAAGTCTATATTGTTTGACGGGCTCAACACGAATGTGCGGCGAGCAGTAACTTCAGTTTATATATCCGTATTGGATGTCAACGATAATTGTCCATTGTTTGTCAATATGCCCTACTATGCCACAGTCTCGATAGACGATCCCAAAGGCACCATTATAATGAAAGTGAAAGCCGTTGACCTAGACAGTGCTGAGAACGGTGAGGTTCGATATGAGCTAAAGAAGGGAAATGGCGAGTTGTTCAAATTGGATCGTAAAAGCGGGGACTTGTCCCTGAAACAACATGTAGAAGGTCATAATCGAAATTACGAGTTAACTGTGGCGGCATATGACGGGGCCATGACACCATGTTCGTCCGAAGCCCCGATTCAAGTGAAGGTAAATATATTATTAACTTTAATCATCGGAAAAACTTAAATTAAAAATCCCTTTTTATAACATATGTACCTACATAGGTGATAGACCGATCGATGCCCATTTTTGAGAAACAGTTCTACACAGTGAGTGTCAAGGAAGACGTTGAAATGTATTCAGTATTGTTTGTGTCCATTGAGGCCGAGAGTCCTTTGGGAAGAAAACTCATCTACACCATATCGTCGGAGAGTCAATCGTTTGAAATTGATTACAACACAGGTAATAAGAAATAAATACATATACGTATGTACAAAGAAATCGGCTTGACTGCTTAAAAATTATCTATTCTTGTAGGATCAATTTTTGTGGTCAATGAACTTGATTACGAAAAACAAAACAGCCACGACGTCACCATCCGAGCGACAGATAGTCTTTCCGGGATCTATGCTGAGGTAGTCTTGTCCGTGGCAATTATTGATGTGAATGATTGCTATCCAGAGATTGAAAGTGATATATACAACATCACAATACCGGAGAACACATCATTTGGCACACAAATTATAAAAATAAACGCAACTGATGCGGACTCGGGAGCCAATGCTAAGCTTTCGTATTTCATCGAGTCCATTAATGGTCATAACAATTCCGAACTGTTCTATATTGACATCGCAGATGGGCATTTATATCTGAAAACTCCATTGGATTATGAGCTTATAAAATACCATCACATTATTGTGAGTGTAAGAGATCACGGATCGCCACCATTAAGTTCAAGATCGAATATATTCATTACAGGTAATTTGATTGGTACATAAAACATTGCATCTATATTTACACTAATATATTGTGTGCTTGCAGTAAAAGATTTGAATGACAATCCTCCCAGCTTTGTCGAACCATCGTACTTCATCAAACTATCGGTGGCAGCCGTACGCGGACAGTTTGTTGCACTGCCAAGAGCATACGATAAAGATATCTGCGATACTGATTTGCTGGAATACAAAATCGTCAATGGCAATGAACTGCAAACGTATGATATCGATAAACGATCCGGTGTTATATCCCTGCAAAATATGTTAAATTTCACTGATAAAAGCAATACAGTATTGAACATATCCGTTTCGGATGGCGTGCACACGGTTTACGCACGTTTGAAGATTTCATTACTTCCCGAAAATATGCACAGTCCACAGTTTGAGCAAAGTATCTATGAGGCGCAGATTCCCGAAAATTTGCTGCATGGCCATAATGTTATAACGGTAAACATAAACTTCTATTGAGATTCCTTACATTCTAAACATGAGTTCGGGATGTCTTTTTTTCAGGTAAAAGCGACCGATAGGGATTTTGGAACGTATTCGAATCTGTATTATGAAATTGATTCCGAGGAAATGAAAAAGTACTTTATTATGGATCGCAACACAGGAATAATAACGTCCAAAGTAACGTTTGATCGTGAAAAGAGAGATGAGTACATGGTACTTTTAAAAGTATCTGATGGCGGCGGAAAATTCGGATTTTCAGCACTTAAGGTCTTGATCCATGATGCCAACGATAATGCTCCGTACTTTCCATTAAAAGAATACAAAATAGTTATCAGCTCATCATCGAAACCTAACAAAACAATCCTAACCGTAAGTTCGAATCTATAAACTATATTATATTTGGTTTTCGCTCAAAGGGGTATTCCGTTATTCCGTTGCTCGGAATTATTTAATTCTCGTTCTATATTTAGGTCAGAGCAAAGGACAACGACATTTCCGAAAATGGCGCAATCAGTTATCGCATTGTGCAGAATTCCATCGATAAAAAGCTAAAGGATACTCTGGAAATAAATGAGAAAAATGGCAACATCAGACTTAACCCTAATGCAGGATTCTATGAAACAGGACTCTATCAATTCTTTGTCCGTGCCCACGATGGTGGAGAACCTCAATTGCATACGGATGTGCCAGTGTCTGTCGAGATCATTGACACAGATGTGACGATTCCCACATTTGAGAAGGGTTCTGTTCTTCTGAAAATAATTGAATCCACGCCGCCTGGAACGGTGCTCACAAAATTGCACATCCTGGGAAATTTTACATTTAAATTTACAATTTTGGACGAACAAGGCCATTTCACGATATCCGATAGCGGAGAACTTATTCTCCAGCAAACGCTAGACAGAGAGCAGCAAGAGTCGCATCACTTGATTGTGGTGGCCGAAACAGCCACCGTACCGGTCCTGTTTGCCTATTCCAGCATTGCGATACACGTACGGGATGAGAACGATAACTATCCAAAGTTCGACAACACGTTCTACAGTGTAAGTGTGCCGGAGAATAGTGACAGGGTGATTTCGTTGGCGAAAATCACGGCCACGGACGCGGATACTGGGCCAAACGGGGACATACGATACTATCTGGAAAATGATTTGGATACAATACAAAACATTTTCGACATCGACATCTACACTGGCTGGATAACTCTGCTGACATCTTTGGACAGAGAAGTGCAGTCTGAGTTTAATTTCAAAGTAATTGCCTCAGATAACGGCCATCCAAAGCATGATGCAAAAGTGCCGGTAACAATCAAAATAGTCGACTATAACGACAATGCACCAACATTTAAATTGCCCATCGATAGAATTTCTGTCTATGAAAATGCCTTGCCCGGAACTGTGTTAATCAACCTGCTTCTGCTGGACCCGGATATTGAGAAGCAAGACATGGACTTTTTTATCATTTCTGGAGACAAACAATCCCAATTCCAGATTGGTAAAACCGGAGAGCTGTTTATTGCGAAATCATTGGACCGAGAACAAATTGCATTTTATAATCTAAGCCTTATAGCGACTGATGGAAAATTCACTGCCAAAGCCAATGTTGAGATAGATGTAAAAGACGTCAATGATAATACACCGTACTGCCTAAAGCCTCGATACCACATCGTCACCAATGAATCGGCTCCCGTTGGCACCACTTTGGCTGAAGTTAAAGCGGTTGATTACGATCTGCAAAGCAATTTCAAATTGCGCTTCTACTTGTCCGGCAAGGGTGCAGATGACTTTACGATTGGCAAGGAGAGTGGCGTACTAAAGGTGGCAGCCCAACTGGATCGAGAAACGTATCCAAAGTACAAATTGGTCGCACACGTTCAAGATGGCAAAGACTTGACTACAGAGTGTTTTTCTGAAATAATAATAATCGTCAATGATATCAATGACAACACGCCCATATTTTCGATGGCCCAGTACACAGTGAGCATTTCGGAGGATGCCCAGCTGCAGACTCTGATCACGAAGGTGCATGCCATGGACAAGGACTTTGGTATCAACAGACAAATCAAGTATTCCTTGATGGGCGAGAATAGTGATTATTTTAGAATATCAAAATCCACAGGCATAATAAGGTTGGCAAAAAGTCTGGATCGTGAAACTATTTCCTTATTTAATGTATCTGTCAAGGCCGAGGATTACGGAATTCCAAAACTATATTCCGTAGCTAGTGTGGTTGTGAATATACTGGACATAAATGACAATCCGCCAGAGTTTAGCCTGCGACAATATTCGTGCAAAGTGTTTGAAAATGCCACCCATGGGCTGGAAGTGTGTCAGGTGCATGCCGCATCCAAGGACATCGGTGTAAATGCGGACATACACTACTATATAATGAGTGGCAACGAACAGATCAAATTTAAAATCGATGCAGCGACGGGCATGCTGTCGCTCAATGCCACATTGGACTATGAGATGTCCAAGTTTTACTTTCTCACCATTCAGGCAATAGATGGGGGTACTCCGCCTCTGAGCAACACAGCCTATGTCAATATAACTATTTTGGACATTAACGACAATAGCCCAAAGTTCCTACAGAACATGTACCGCATCAATGTCTACGAGGACACGTTAGTGGGAACTCCGATACTAGATGTTAAGGCCACAGACGAAGACTCGAATGTAAATGGACTTATAAACTATAGTATCGAAAAGGGCGACAACATTGGTCAATTTGCTATACATAAACGGAATGGCACCATAAGCGTCTCCCGGCCACTAGATCGAGAAACTATTGCAAACTATAATTTGGAGATTCAAGCCTGCGATCAAGGAATTCCACAGCGCTGCAGCAGTGTGCAGGTCAACATAATTATACTCGACACAAATGACAATGCACCTCTGTTCGCCAATGCCAACTACAGTGTTATGCTGCAAGAGAACCGACCCTTGGGATACATATTTCTATCATTCAAAATATCAGATGCCGATGAGCCACCAAATAGTACACCATACACATTCGACATACGTTCGGGCAACGAGGGTGGGCTGTTTCGACTGGAACAAGATGGTTCACTGAGCACTGCCTCACGATTCAATCATAATTTGCAAGATGAATTCCGCATACAAGTTCGTGTTTTTGATAATGGCACACCTCCACTGTATTCCGATACTTGGGTGACGGTGAAAATAATCCAGGAAAGCCAATACCCTCCCATCGTCACACCTTTGGAGGTTACCATAAATTCATTTGAAGATGATTTCTCTGGGGCTTTCATTGGAAGGGTTCATGCCTCCGATCAAGATAAGTACGATGAGCTAAACTATAACATAGTGTCTGGCATTGAAGACACGTACAAGAGCTCTAAGTTATTCAATATTTCAAACAAATTGGGAGAAATATATGCTATATCAAACCTTGATATTGGTCTCTATAAGCTGAACGTGTCCGTTTCCGATGGTAAATTCAACGTTTTTGCTGTGGTGAAGGTCTATGTCGAACTAGTGACAAATGACATGATAAAACAATCGGTGGTGATACGTTTCAGTAAAATATCAGCATCGGATTTCTTATTGAGTCACAGGAAGACGTTTATGCGATCCATTCGAAATATAATGCGCTGTCGTCAGAAAGATGTCATTCTGATAACCCTGCAAACGGAAAAATTGAATACTGCCGGCACACGACATGCTCGATCCACAGACTCCAATTTAAATGTTGTTATTGCGGTACGCAAGGAGCAAATTGTGCCTGATTCTGATGAATTTTTCACTAGTGATGAGATTCGCCAGTCGCTGATTGCCAAAAAGAAAGAAATCGAAAACGAGACTAACCTGGTGGTCGAAGAAGTACTCCCATCCACCTGTCTGAACAAACAAAACACCTGTGTTCATGGTGATTGCAAGCAGATTTTAAAAATTTTGAAAAACAACATTACCACCACATATACAGATGTTATAAGCTTTGCTGCTCCCTCATTCAGTCAGGTGAATAGATGCGTTTGCAGGCCTGGCTACGATGGAAAGAACTGCAATGAAACGGTGAATGCATGTGCCTCAGATCCGTGCTCGCCACAGAGGATTTGCCTACCGTCTGGACCAATAGTGGGGTATCAATGTGTTTGCCCCAAGGGATTTTCGGGTACATATTGCGAAAGAAAGTCCTCAAAGTGTGACAATGAAACTTGTGATGTGAGCTCATTCACGGCCGTTTCCTTTGGGGGCAAGAGCTATGCCCACTACAAGATAAATAAAATTAAGGCTAAAAATACTTTGGAAAACGAATTCTCATTCTCATTGCAAATCAGAACATTGCAACAAAGTGGCACCCTTCTGTACGCCAGCGGCAAAGTGGACTACAATATCTTGGAGATTATAAATGGTGCCGTTCAATATCGGTTCGATTTAGGTTCCGGCGAGGGGGTAATTAGCGTAACGAGCATTTACATATCCGATGGAGAGTGGCATGTCATTAGCCTGGAACGAACACTCAACAGTGCCAAGCTCGTGATAGACAACAAACATGTCTCGCAGGGCAGTGCTCCGGGAGTGAACGGTATACTTAACATTCAGTCCAATGATATTTTTGTCGGCGCTGAGGTTCGACCACATCCATCAATTATCGGCTATGAGGATATTCAGCGCGGATTTATTGGTTGTATGGCCAACATTAAAATAGCAATGGAGTCTCTGCCACTGTACATTTCCGGAGGAAGCACAGTTGCAGCATTGAAAAGATTCACAAACGTCGAGTTCAAATGCGATCCGTCGAATGTACTCGTCAATCTGGGCATTTGTGGGGCTCAGCCATGTTTGAACAGTGGAATTTGCAAAGATTTCGGCAGCGAACAATTCGAATGTGCATGCCAATCGCGATTTACCGGCACACATTGTGAGATCGATTTGGATCCTTGCTCTTCGGGTCCCTGTCTATTCGGCGGACGCTGTGAATATCACGGACCCAATAACTATACCTGCACATGTCCCATACACCTGTCTGGGAAGAGATGTGAATATGGAAAGTTTTGCACGCCAAACCCTTGCAAAAACGGTGGGATTTGTGAGGAAGGTGATGGAGTGCCGCACTGCATGTGCCGAGGCTATACAGGACCAAGCTGTGAAATTGATGTCGATGAATGCGAGAATCAACCTTGCGGAAACGGAGCCACTTGTATCAATGAGGCAGGAAGTTTTCGGTGCATATGTCCTTCGTACCTGACAGGAGCTAGCTGTGGGGATCCGCTCTATTCGAATTCAATTTCCACCAAACTGAAAAACTTTTCACTCGAACACATCAGCGGCATTATATCTGGCGCAACCATTGTATTAGTAGTTATAAGTATTGCCATATGCTGTGTGGTATTGAGGAGGAGTTCGTCTTCGAAAAAAAGACGCAATGCCGAAAAGGCCAAAAACAAACAATCGTATAAGGAAGCGAATTTGAACTCGATGGTAGATAAGGATAATTTTTGCAAAGCAAACATAAAATTAAGTAATCTGGAGGTAAACCAACGCCCAATCAGCTATACATCAGCTGCAAACGATAACCTCTTCCTAAGTAATACAACATTCGTAAATAATCTGGATATATTGCGGAGCTACGGCTCGGCTGGTGATGAACTTGAAAGCATACCATTTGAATATCAAAAAGTAAACCGAAATAAGCAGCACGTGAACATTAACTCTTGTCATGGTGCCGATGTAGATAGTATTGCCTACAAGCAGGAATGGTGCGAACAAATGCATTTAAGAACATTCAGTGAGAATAAGTTAAACAATGGTGAGTAACGGAACGATTTATTGACATTCTTCTTATTTCTTATGTTGATTAAATGTTTGTTTTTCCTTTTTAGAACTAAAAAGAGATTATGGATCACCGGGTAGTCGATTTTCAAGTAGCAAACTAATCCAAGTTGAAATGCCTAACGTGTGCCATTCTTCAAGTGCAAATTTCGTTGACTATTCTGCTCTCGCAAATGGTCAATACCATTGGGACTGTTCCGACTGGGTTCGCAAAAGTCATAATCCCTTGCCAGACATAACTGAAGTTCCCGGAGCAGAAATAGCTGACTCTTCAAGTGTACACAGTAATGACAGTAACGAGTCCAAGTCCAAAAAGACATTTTTCGTCCATAGTAAGTATATAATTAAATAGTACTAAACGCATTGCACAGATTTCCACTGAAACAGAAATAGTTTTAATTTGAAAATAGTTTCAACTTTTCTTTGAAGTTTGAATTGTCATTCTGGTCAAATATGTTACTTCTCAGAATCAACAGTCAAGTCATACTGGCCATGTCTGTCTGTCCTTCCTTGAGTCTGTCCGTCTGTCTATCTGCAAGAGAGCCTGGATCGAAATAGCTGAAGCTATAGGAGACATGGGAATTAAAAAGTTGTTTCGAAGATTCGAATGTTTAATGAGTGCCGGGTAACCTATTAATCTCGAATATTTTTATTTTGTTTGTGATGTTCACATTATTTTGAACTTACTGTTAACAAAATCTGAGAAATGTTTTTTACTTGTACCATTTTTTTTCTATTTTTCTAATCAACTTCACTTTTTGTCTTCTTTTGTGAATAGGAGAAGATGGAGATGTTGATCCGAGCAGAGATATTGCTGCCTTAAACGAGGACATCGGATCTGAATATCTGGATTCTGAGGCGGACAGTTGCATTCAATCGTTTATGTTGCCGAGATTAACTAATCTGCCCCTTTCGAGACTGAGTTCTTTTAATAATATCGAGAATGAAGACTACAAATTAAATACAGGTATTTTTTTTTGTTTATTCCCATAGTAAATAATCTAAAAATGAGGTAAATAAATGAAATTCTACATTCTCATTAACAGGCGAAGCATATTTAAGACATCCCGATTCATATTTACCCCCAATGCATTTTCCAAGCGAAACGGATGGTGAAAGCTCTGTAACCGACGGGCTTATTTCAAGAAAGGAAATCAAAAGAAAGGATACCAAAAGAACGATGAGTGGTACGTTTCAGAACACATTAGTCCTTTAAATGTCATCAATTATTTCAAAATTATCCAATATATTACAGAGAACTCTGAGGAAGTATACCTTTTTCCATGCGCTGTCGGTGAAATTGGATCCAATAGCAATATTTCAGTTCGACTTTGTGAAATTGAAGATTCTGAGCTAGAAGAATTTTTACCACAACAACAAACAAAAATATAATTTACATTCTATGAATAAATATAAGAAGAACTACATTTTATAGAAATTATTTAATTCTTTAGATACTACTTTTTCTATAAGAAAACTTTGGTTATATATTTTCAATAAAAAACGCATAAACAGAAGGGGCTTACTAAATATTAGAAATACAGCCCTCTATAACGACGTGATGGGAGGAGCACGTCGCAGCCAGCAGTACCAGCTCCGTACCACAACAGGGTTGAGTCAGGTCCCACTGATTCTACAAATTAGCCCGGTTTTAATATGTTGCTTCACTGGGACTTGTCATTTGAATGGGAACTGGCCAGTAGATAGATACAATAACTTCAGCTTCTAGGTACAGTGTTTCCAAAGTTACGCAAACAAATTTTAAATAAAACCGATAGTTTTTTAATATTTTAAAGGAGTAGCAATTATCGCATCGCTCATAACAGTACGGCACTAGACTTTTTTAACTGACTAACTAAAAAAACAGAGATAGCTACACATTTGCGAATCGAATGCAGTTTTACTGCGTTAGTTTGACTTTCTAGTCCATCTGGTGGCAGCACAGCGGCAGAGAATATCGATTGTTACACTCTTCAGTTCTAACTTAGCTGGCTTTGCTAGGTGTTTTTATTGAAAGAAATTATTTACGCATTAATCGGGCCTCGACTGACTCAGGGAGTCGTAGCTGGAGACGGTACTCAAAGTCTCATGCTATCTGTCTTTGCAGTTAATCAGCCATGTTTAGTGTCACACGGCCATTGGCAACGTCCAATGTCATGCGTCCACAACTATCGCATCGCTCATCACCACCGGCAATCTTACAGCTATCGTTCATCCCTATAGATTATGTACATACGTACACGTACGTGTAATAATATTATGATAAATCGTTAACAACAAACTAACTATATAATGATTGTCTTCGTGTAAGAGAAAAGGATGTTACTTTTACTTGAATTTCCTAGTAATTCGTTTTCTTTATAGCCTTTGGATGCTTCTACTGCTGCTCTTCATATCCATTGCTTCGTTTATTTGTTTGCGACAGTGGCTACAAAACAAGAAAAAGAAATTGCATGCGTCGTCGTCAGAAAATAGGGTTTATGTTGGTATTTTCCATCCCTACTGCAACTCGGGTGGTGGTGGCGAGCGTGTCTTGTGGTGCGCCGTGAGAGCTTTGCAGGTACTTGTCTTGTTGAAACAGAGCCTGCCTAAAAGTCTGGTTACAATATGCACTCAATCACTGGCTATGTTAAAACACCATATGTTGATAAGATGTTGGTCTTATCTAAGGTGTATGGTGTGGTATGGCTTGTGATTGCACTATGCGACAAATTTTGGGGCAGAGGAAGGTTTCGTATGTTATTTTTACAATGAGTAGCCTCCGCGGTATTCTATCAGCTATCCGTTCACCTTTGCACAATGATTTGTTAATATTTTGTATAACATTATTTCATTCAAGGAAAAGTACCCCACTGCCAAGATGGTTATTTATACGGGAGACATAGATGCGTCCCCGAATTCAATATTGGAGAAAGCTAAGAATGTCTTTAACATTTTAATTGATAGCGACAACGTAGAGTTTGTGTTTTTAAAGCAACGGAACTGGATAGAATCAAAAACCTATCCGCACTTTACTTTACTGGGCCAAAGCCTAGGATCGATGCTATTGGGATTGGAAGCGCTTTGCAAGTTCCCTCCGGATATCTTTATTGATACTATGGGATATGCTTTTACTTTTCCTCTATTCCGATATTTGGTTCAGGCAAAAATCGGTGCTTACGTACATTATCCAGTGATCAGTACCGACATGTTAAGGAGAGTTCAGAGTCGCCAATTGGCCCACAACAACAAGAAATACGTGGCGAGAAATCCATTTCTTACTTGGGCAAAATTGGCCTACTACCGCTTGTTTTCAAAGGTGAGTTGCTTACAAAGCTAATATTGTAATGATTATTAATAATATTATTAATAACATTCGTAGATTTATAAATGGATGGGCCGTTGCGCTGACACAATTATGGTGAATTCCACATGGACTGAAAATCACATATTACAATTGTGGGATGTGCCCTTTAAAACGCATCGTGTGTATCCTCCCTGTGAAGTGAGCCATCTCAAAAATCTTCCGCATTCAGAGAAAAATGATGAAGTTATCATATTATCTGTGGGACAGTTTCGTCCAGAAAAAGACCATCCATTGCAACTACAAGCTATGTATGAGCTAAGAACTCTGTTGGCACAAGAGGAAGCCCTTTGGAATAAAATACGACTCGTTATTGTGGGCTCCTGTCGAAATAAAGATGACTACGAGAGGCTGAAAAACATGGAGGATTTGTCAAAGCATTTGTCTCTGGAAAACTGTGTTCAATTTCATGTGAATGTTTCATATGATGATCTTCTGAGACTATTTCAAAGTGCTCATATTGGAATACATACCATGTGGAATGAACATTTTGGAATTGGAATTGTTGAATGTATGGCTGCTGGTCTTATAATGGTAGCTCATAGATCTGGAGGTCCTCTACTCGATATCATTGAAACTTCTGAAGGTAGTCAAAATGGATTTCTCGCAACTGATGCAGTTGAGTATGCGGAAAATATATTGAATATAATTCTCGATTCGTTTGACACAAATAGAATTAGAAATGCGGCAAGGTATGTGCTTACCATTTTTTATCTTAAAAACTACCAATTTATGTATACTGTTGCTTCCTTTCAGATCATCGGTGGAGAGGTTTTCTGAACAAGAATTTGAAAAGGGGTTTTTACGAGCTACTTCAACCTTGTTTAAAGACGTATAAAACCCGAAAAAGGAAGACTGTTTCCACCCCGCAAGAGAGCCATTCTACTCGAGTAGGACATAGAACATAAAGAATTATGGGATTAAGCCCCAACCGTTAAAGACTGTGGTAGTTATTATTCCGCCACCCTGCCAGGCTAAGGCTCCGCTCTGAGCTTTGAACGTTCTTCACGTGGATTACCACTATTTTCTATCGCTTCCGTCAATCTGGAAGCGATCTTCCCCACAACAAAGGGGAAAATGACACCTTGACGCCCAGGTCCGACAACCGCAATCTACAGCCACCGGTGTATGAAGAGTAAGAGGGGTTTGAACCCTTAGCTATTTAGGCAAGGTTCTCCCAATACCAGTTTGGTAAAAAATTTATTCAGGAGATAGCAATCAAATGAATGCATTATAGTCATGTAGACAGACAATTTTATAATGATAACATCCAAGTTATGGTCACATTTATTTTCATTGCTAGTGATGTTAAAACATCGATGTTTGCGTAGTTTCGATGTATGGTTTTTTAAATTAGATGGATTAAATTAAAATCATTAAAAAAAAATGGAATTATCGACATCAATTCATATCATTCAGATATGAGATCGGAGATCCTTTCGCTTTTCGCTTAAAAATTCCGAATTTCCATGTTTTAAGATTTTAGCAAGCTTCTCATTATATCGATAGTATCGCAAAAATATCAATCGTCATCGCGGCAAGGAAACCATCGATAGTCTCACATCACTGAATTTTACAATAATTAAACTGTTGAATGAATGTTGAATAATAAAAATAATAATAAAACGCACATGTAATATGGAATACGTTCATTCTGTTTGGAATTACATTGCTTCGGTGTGCAGCTGCTTGCATTGCGCCGAGGACGTTGGTGCTCAGGTAAGCTGTAATGACGACACTTTTTGACAATAATATAAGCATTGCTACTTTGTCTTGCAGAACATTGAACCAAACGAAAGAACGCACCTACTCGTAGACCCCGTGAACCATAGTCCAGCCCTTAGGAGAAGCAATTCCGATGGCTTAAGTAACGATTATTCCCACTCACTTCCAAAAAAAGATGACCAAACGGCACTATCTAGACTTGTACAGAATACAGCCATGTACGTACTTCAAAAGAAGCAAATTTGCACGCCCATTCCCACATATACATATGTATGCATATGCGTATGCATTGTGCATATACTTATGTGTACTTATGTGCGTAAAAATATACTTATCTGTATTTATATTTCTAGAAACATGATCAATGTGGGCGCTATGGATTGCCATAGCCTGGAACATCAGGAGTACACAGACAGAATAAAGTTATATTCGCAGCGCTTGCATCAACAGTGGAACAATGTTCAGCACCCAAACATAACAATGAAAGGTTAGGAACCGCTTGCATATTTGTGTTATAATGATTATTAACAATGTTCTTTAAATGTATCCAGGCCTATTGAAAGATGTTCCCAACCATCAGTTTTATGTAACAAAACCAATCTTTGATAAGGATACAGTTCAGGTTAGTCACTAAAAAACTTGATTTTGTAAGTCTGCGTTTTATTTGCAGAATTCGATAACTGCTAAGGGTATATGTTCGAGCTTTAACGTACTGAAGTCATTCATGCAATTCATGCTTTGTTTCTATTTTCAGATGAAATTGTTTGTTGAGAAAGCCCTCATCGGTGTTAATCAAATACAGATCGACCACAAAGAGGCAGTTGTTGTTCCGTTCCAAATACCCTGATTAT
The DNA here is from genome assembly GCA_005876895.1 of Drosophila azteca. Classification (NCBI taxonomy): domain Eukaryota; kingdom Metazoa; phylum Arthropoda; class Insecta; order Diptera; family Drosophilidae; genus Drosophila; species Drosophila azteca. The sequence continues at coordinate 2,539,203 of VCKU01000014.1, read as the reverse complement.
TTAGGAAATATAAGTAATAGAATTGTGTGTGTGTGTGTGTGTATCAATTTATATTGGTACTAAGTAACCTATGTGAAATCATTTAACCGACTTATTATTTTATTTAGTGTATAAATACAAATAAATACAATATATACACATACATACTCCCTCAGAGAATTTTTGTACAATTCAATAAATACAATGTCTTTTGACTTTAATCATAAGCTATGGGTGTCTACCAAAAGAGATATTGGGCAACTAATCAAAAAGCAGAATCGTTTGAAGAAACTTGAACCCCCCGAAGAAAAGGCTATATCGTTTAAAATATTTTCAGAGCTTTATGTGCTATACGCAGAGCTTGTAAACAAGCTGAGCTTCCTCTACCAAAATACTTTCCAAGTCCAAAAACGAGATGTTGTGCGCACTCTTGTTGAGAGTGCAACACAGCAGCTATTGAGACTCAAGGAAGAATTGAAAGGCATGGAGTTGAGCGAGTACATATATATGGACAAATCATTAATTACTAGAAAGCTCACGCCCCGGGATCTGGTTATTTGGCGATCACCTCAGTTTTTGTACCGCCGTCCCTTGGACGTTCAAAACATTATAGTCGAAAACCAATTGTTTATGAATGAAATCGAAGAGGAGCAGAAGGCTGTGCAGGATTATGTCAAAGTTACTGATGCAGTGACGCTTATTCAAGCACACGAAAGGGCGCGCAAAGCTCGTGTCTATAAGTCGAATATCATTTATGATAAAAAGAAATTTCTCAATGTTCTACAAAGAAAAAAAATCAACTATACATTTAGCTTCAAGCCGGATCAGGCAATGAGTATCCCTGTAAAGAGAACTATTTTCTCGGGTGATTTTTTAAAGGACGTAGAATCATGTGAATTCTTAAAGGAAAAATTGGATATAAAGGAGAAGATTATGACTGGTAAATATATTTATGATGCTACAGTCATATGTACATAGATATCCTTTAATGCAAGCTATATTTTTATTCTAGCTGAAGAACTAGAAATTTTTAATAATCTGCGAAACAATGCAGCTATTAAGATCCAAAAATTTTGGAGGGACTACAGGCAAAAAAAGATTCTGAAAATAAGTAACAGATTTAAAGAAGAATTATACGGTATGAGAAAAATTAGAAAGCTTACTCGCCCGAGCCATTACGCGGATACCGTTTTGGATCTGTATAAAAAGGAGATGTTGAAAAAGAAGCTCGACGATGAATATATTCAATTAATAAATGATGAACGAACAAGGCTTCTGCAAATGCGAACTCCTTGGATGATGGAAGACATATCTGATCATATTCGTGCCTGGTTTCAAGAATTGTAAGTTCTACCGACTGTTCTTAACTTTTAACAATGAGGGTGAGAGCGAGGTAGAGAGGCTACAGCTCTATCGACAATTTATCTCTAAATTATTAAATTAATTTTTTTAATAGCTATGACAAGACTGAAGAGTTTCACCCATACCCCGATCCGATCAAATCTGGAACCGTATTAGTTGTCATCGATGAAACAATGACTCCATTACAGTTTCAAGACACCCTAGGTAAAAAGCCTTTGACCAAAGCTGACCGTCAGAAGATAGCTCAAAAGAAAAAGGCAGCAAAGATGAAAGAAAAGGAAAAAATAAAAAAGAACAAAATAAAGGAAGCAAAACGGCTCAAAAAATTAAAAGATGCCGGAATATTTGATGTTGCCAACGAGCTGATTACAAGCAAACCCATAGGTAGGGAGAGCATTTGCTCTGGCGTACTACAACCAATATTATATGCCTTTATGTGTATGTATATTTACAGAAAATATTGAAAATACAATGAAGCAATTCGCTATTGATTGGAGAAACATTGATGAATACCTCAACAGAAATCATGACCCGATCAAGGAATGGGTTACAGAGGAAGAGTTGGCAAAAATACATCAGGAGCTGAGACAATTGGTGGATGAATATATGAGGTAATTATATTACACGTTGCAATAAATCCAAGTTCCTTTCTTTGGTATTTGGTAAAATAACACATCATATTTTCAAGTTTTGTAGATTTATTTGATGTTAATTGAACCGATCATGTTATAGGGTAGAATATGAGCTGCTTAGAAAAGCCTTGGCCAAAGATAACAAGGTACCATATAAGGCTCAAAAAGTAAAGAAGGCCAAACCTAAAAAGGCAAAAAAGGGTAAAAAGGTCAAGGATATGACAGCCGATCGAACGCTTGATTCATTGTACACAGAACTGAAAGATGCAGGAATTATACAGAAAGTATCCCACAAAGATTTTGATGAATTTATTGCCGACTTCAACTTTTTAGCGAATGATACAAGAGATGAAGATTTTTTAACGTTAGTACTTTCATATATATATTAAGATTTGACATCATCTCACATATGTATGTATACGAATGCTAACACATTTTACAGAACTATGGGTCCAGCAAAGGGTGATATCAAAATGATTATTCAAGAATCAATGCTGGGAATGGGAGAGTTCGATATTGATAAGCCGAAGTCCATTTTATTAATAGGACCACTTAACAGTGGAAAAAAGCTACTTTGTAATTTAGTTGCATCGGAATTGGGTGAATATATCATGCATATACATACATATATTTATGTATTTATGATACATATATCATTTAAATTTCAGACGCCTTATTTATAAATCTTAGTCCAGACAAAGTGTGTCAATATGCTGACGATATGAAGTATTTCCTACATGTTGTTATGAAAGTAGCTAGGGCCTTTCAGCCAACTATATTATATATCGAAGAAGCACATCGTTTATTCTTGAAAAAGGTTCCGCCCGAGCTAAAGGAAATTAATCCATCGCTCCTCGCTCCTTACTTATCGAAAAGCATTATGAAAAATATCCAAAAAAAGGACAAGATTGTTCTATTGGGCACCAGCAACATGCCATGGGCTGCGAAGGGAGTATTCAAGAAAGTTTTCCAAAGAGTCTTGCTTATACCACAGTGCGACTATGGTACTAGCTTCCTGCTTTGGCTAGAACTGATGACAGAAAACGCAGAAGATTTGGAGGAATATGCATACTCTGCACTGGCAAGAGTCATGCAAGCATATAACTCTGGTGATATTGCACTGAACGTAAGGAAGACACTAGATGTTACACGAAGAATGAAGCTTAATAATAGAAAGCTTCGGCCAGAAGAATTTTTGGAATATTTCTTGAGCAAACATGAAGAGCCTGTATTTCCTCCAGATCCGAAGGTAAGACCTCTCAAAGGTTTTAAGCCAAACATGTATAATATATAAACCTTAATATTTATAGATCATGGCCAAATTTGACAAATGGTTTGGAAGGTCGAACAAATTTTTAAAAATGAGGCGCAAGTTTTTGGCCGACAAGCGGGCAAAACAGAAAAAGAAATAGGTTGATCGCACACGCACTTGCTCCTCATTATTATATAAATTCAAATTTTATTGTGCAAACCTAAATTAACTTTTGAAACATTTTGGAACCTATAAGGAATATAATTGCTGGAGTATGAATAGTTTTGAATTAAGAGTAAACACATCACACCATAAAGAACGACACATAATAATATTCCAATAAATAAAATTCTTGCGTATTCAGTTATAATACAAATTAAAAAGAATCTCTTCTATATATGCTACATTAATCACCGAAACCAATGCTCGTTATCCTGCTGAAAAATCAAACGATTGACATATGATGAGGACCTATCGGAAAGCTTTCGTTGAAATTGAATAGTTCTTGAATTCCCCATCAGAATATAGCCGAAACCAAAAAATAACTTGTCAAAAGAGTTAGAGTGAAGAAAACAAAAAGAAAAGCCAAATTTATTTTCAGGCTTATAAGTATAATGCTAATGCAGACCTTTTCCGACCTTTTCTCGAATGGTATCGCTTTGAAAGCTCCAAAAAGCTTTCGATATAACACTGGCTGCGACTGAGCATGCGCTCCATTAATATAACTTTTAAGAATAAATACAATTATACTTGTCAGTCCTCGATTCTAGTCCATTTTATACATCAAACAAGAGAAAATGATATTAATTTAGCAAGTTATAGTGATTTGGTGTGAGAGTTAATGAGCCTACGATATTCGAATAGCTGCTGGTTATCGGATAGTTAAGAAAAAGAAAGACATACGCACAATAAATACACATTAAAATGGTAAGGACGAAATTGTGTGCCCCTCAACCAACATCAAATCAAAAAATGTTTATTACAACATAAATGTCGTGTGTTAATTGGCGTTTTTTCCTGTGTACTCTTAATGTTTTACTTATTAAACAGTAATACAATACGATTTATTGTCTGCAATAATGTAAAAGTATATATACAGGTATAGCATATATAGAGACGTGTGAATATATGTATATGGCTATACCTGTATATGTGCACATGTATGTATGTATGTGTATTTTGGTTTACATAAGCATGTATCGTGTGTGTACTTGGATATGTATTCATACATATATATGTATGTACATATGTATCTTTATCAACTTTATAATTGAAGTGCTTAAACTTTAAAGTTTTCTTTTATTGGGTTTTAAAGGCCTGCATATTGATTAGTTGGTACTAGAGATGCGCATGGACTGCGTTTTTTGCCGTAGCACACCGTGCCTTGAACCTTTTTTCGGTTTTTAGCCGAGTCGGTCCGTGCCTTGCAAGACTGTCCCGCCCCCGCAGCCATCTCTAGTTTGTATTAACGTTTATACATACACATATACCTATGTATACGTATAATGTATATGAGAACGTAATTATGTATTTCTTTGTGCACATACATACATATATATTAAAGCATACATATCTATAGAGCTAATGGCTTTAACATTTGTCCACTTGCGGATTATTAAGTGAAATATTTCTGTATTTCTGTAAATGAATATACATTTCTGAATATATCTCAGTATCTCTCTGCTCAGTAACAATCGCCGGTTAATTTACTTTCTGTGATCAAATTTCCCCTCAACGACGGGCACGGAGATGTTTAACCAATAGTTTACTCTTTGCCTCAAATAGTAATTATTAAGTAGTTTTAAACAACTTCGACAGACACCGGATGAGAGTATATGGTTGATTTTTCCCTGACTTTCCACTATCTAAAGGCTTTTTGTTATGTTTATTCTGCATCTTAAAGCAGTTATATTGGAATCTTTTGGAGTCTCCAATATCTTTCATCTAATATCTATCCAAGTATACGCCTAGTCACAGATATGTACATATATCAACCAGTTCTGTGAGATAATTTTTGTGTGCGATGTCTTAAAGCAATCCAAAAGTGTACCGTACCCGATTTGTATAACCAAACATATGTAAATATAACATTTTGTCGTGCATTTCAGAGTTACTACTCAAGGAGATCGTATTGGCAATTTGCTCTATATTTCTTTGCGCTTACTATATATTGCATAGGTAAGTACTTTGCTTTTATTTTTGATACAAAATATACTCTTATACTCGTAGTATACATATGAATATATCATCGACTTTTGCAATCAGAAGATTACACAGAGTTGCGAATGGCTCTGAATATTTCTTAGAATTACTTTGAGCTGAGATAATCCCAAATAAATGCCTACCATCTTTCCTCTTCCAGATGGATCCTTCATATTGCCAGAGAATGATCCACCCACAACTGCTCCGAAATTCTTATCCAGGGGTCACCTATATAAAGTCATTGTCGGGGAAACAATAGAGCTGCCATGCAAAGTACAAAATCTTGGATCTTTTGTGCTATTGTGGAGGAAGGGTTCATCTGTGCTTACCGCTGGCCATCTGAAGATATCCAGAGATCAGCGTTTTAAAATTGTTGGCGACTACAACTTGCAGATCAATGGAGTTAAGACGCAGGATGCCGGGGATTATATATGCCAGCTTGGGGATCAGGAAAATCGTGACCAAGTTCATACCGTCGAAATTTTGGGTATAACTATACATATAATTGCATGTTGGCTGAATTTACTTAACGACTTTTAAACATTTTCAGTCCCGCCCACTCTAAGGGCACTACCGCACAATGGACAAGTGACTGCACGAAAGGGAAGCACTGTCACATTGGAATGCAAGGCCTCTGGTAATCCAGTCCCAACAATATTCTGGTTCAAGAAAGACGTGTTTTCCGGACCAACTCATCTATCGGATAGCTCCACATTGATATTAGAGAATGTGGACAGACACCATGCCGGCACATATCAGTGTTCGGCAGATAATGGTGTCAAAGAGCGAGTTTCGATGGACATACAGCTGACTATATTATGTAAGAGCACATATAATCAATCTGTTTGTAATATTAAAAAATACAACCACTCCTTTTCCAGCTCCCCCAGAGATTACAGTTGAAAAATCCTGGGTTCATGCTGCAGAAGGATATGACGTTGAACTGGTCTGCATTGTGCACGGTGATGTGAGTTCCGAGGTAAGTAATACGATTGTATTCCCGCTACTCGAAGACTAAGGACTTAGGACTTAGGACTAAGTGGTGGCGAAGTGGATATTTGTAACACCCAGATGGAAGCCTTTCCGACCCCATAAACTATATATATTCTTAATCAGATTTCAAAGCCAAGTCGATATAGCCTTGTCTGTTCATCCGTCCGTCTCAGAGACTAAGAGTTCTAAGAGCCAGCGACTTGAGCTGTGTGATGGATGATACGAGAAAACCGAAATTGTAGAATCATAGAGAATACCCATATCTACTAGATTGCAGAATCTGGATCAGACAGAAGGAACAAATGAAAGTGCACTGGATTGAATAGTACGTCCAAGAGCTTAATCGTTCTGTCTCTCTCTCACTCACACACACTCTTTCTCGTGCAGTGTGCACCTCTTGGCGGTGGGGTGCGGCTGTGGTTGGTTAAAGAAGAGCGAGAGCGAGTGAGACATAGTTAAAAATTCCTATAAATTTATTTATTAGGGGAAATGATGATAAAGGGAGTGCAAGAATTAACATTAGAACATAACTAGCGGACGTGGTTCACCATGATTTTCCCCCCTCCCACAATCATGCATCGCTGGCAGTGCCAATATCGTCGAAAAACTAATTTTGGTTTGTTCTTTTTATTATTTTGCAGATGTTATGGTATCAGAATTCATTTTTACTGGATCCCACTGATCGCCGATCCATGTACCCACGCGACGACAGATATAGCCTTATTATTCGCAACTTCCAACCGACCGATTTCGGCAATTATAGCTGTGTTGCTGATAATGCACTGGGAAGAACTAAGAAATATATTGAAGTTTCTGGCCGACCGGGTCCAGCTGATTTCATATCACCCGCATTGAGCGGTTTTCTAGATCACTACAACCTAACATGGGCCATCGAGTCTGTGCCTCCATTGGATGAGATCAAGCTATTGTACCGGCGACTTTTGGTAACAGTGGATCCAATGAAATGGCCCAACAATTCAACATTATTTTCCTACATTTCAGATGAATGAAACGTATCAGCATCCTGGTAAGTGGCACGAGTACCACATCAAACCAACGCCAATCAGGACAGATGGATCCCACTACTTGATGTCGTATGTGGTCAGAAACCTGGAACACAATGCCGTCTACGAAGCGATTGTCCAAGCTAAAAACAAATATGGCTGGAATGAGGTATGTTTCACTCATAAAGCACTTGGGTTGGGTTGGGTTGGGATGGAATGGGTTTTCTAAGACTAACGACGGCATAATTGACGATAAATCTCTAATTATTATAGATCAGCGATATTCACCAGTTTTATACGCGAAATCATGACCTTCTTCTTGACATCGATATGGAATATAAAATGGGAGTTTCAAGCAATAATAGAATACTTCCAACTATTTGTGGAATCATTTTATGTATATTTGTGTTGGTATTCAATCCTATCATCAGTATTTAAAATATTGCGTTTAACATTCATTTGCAAATATAATTTAAAAGGTGCCTTACTAAAACTTTAGCAAATAATTATTCATATTTATACGTATGTATATGTATGTATGTACACTAAGAAGAACGTAAAAAGATTGAAATCTGAATATAATAATCTTAATCTTATGTTCTTTATAGGAAGTTAATCAAATAGGCTAAACTCTACAAATCTTTATGAAGAAAACTATTATTATTATTTTATTTGTGGTGGCAGTCGTTCTTGCATTCCGTTTTCTGTAGCTATAACGCCATAACGCTTCTATATAATATATAGTTATTTTAATAATCGATGCAAGAATGCACATCATACATACATAAAAAGGACACATGCTCCTGTGGAGAGCAGAATAGAAGACCCACTCACAGACCCTATCAAATTGGGTAGTTATAGAAAGTTTAGTCCACGTTATCCAAAGATTTCTACAGACAGTTAGCCATCGACTCGGTGTTGATACTGAATATAGGGATATATGTACATATGCCATTTATGTATATAATTTTAAAAGTGTCAAGAACATTGGTTCTTTAGTTTTTTTTTGAAGGAAAATACATATAGGGTAAGAAATTGGAGCGAGAGCTCAGGACAAAGGAAAGAAAAAGTTAGACCCATTGTCCGTAAAGCTTTACGTGTATTATTTTATATTTTTAATTATCTCAGCTATATAATATCCCATCCCCAAATATCAAATTTTGTAATGCAGTCGTTCTTGAAAACGTAGGCGAAAATATGAAATGTTGTAAATATTCAAATCCAAATGTCAAAAAGCCGAAATAAAATAAAAACCTAAATGTATAACTATGTGTACAAGCATATGTATTTATGAATGTACCGTTAAAATAACTCATTGGATGTCAATGCCGTAGTACATACATACATATATCTACATACATACATATATAAAATATTTAGATACACAACTACATACAAATATTATCATATTTAGATATAATGATTAACACTTTTATACGATGCATATCGCCATACCTCCCAAAGGTATTATATCTTATGGTATGCTTATTTGTAAGTTGTCAAATTTGTTGAAGTCACAAAGGGCAACACAATTAAAACCCCCACACCCCTAGCCCCCCCCAAGTTACATTTTATATTTGACCCCAAAGCGACTGTAAATTGAATTCGAATCATTTTTTTCCATTGGTTGAGTTAGGCATTAGTTCGATACACCATCAGGTGTATGCCGTGGCCCCCGAATTTGTTTGGTACTCGTACTTTATATTATATTAATATAAATATGATTCGTTTTAAACCTTTAAGGGGCATCTCACTTCTGTACTTCGACAGTTTCGAAAACTCTTTTTGCATTGTGCAGAACTTGAGGATCCGATATCCCAAATGAGTATTTGGGGTTCGAAGTCGTATCCTTTTCAATTGTTCAATTGTCAGTACACTCATATACACTACACACGGTGAACTCAGAAATTGTTAGAATCGCTCAATGTCTTGTATACATACATATGCGTAGTAGTATACGTAGTACGTACTTGCATTGTAGCTATAATGATAAAGAAAAATTAGACAGACACCTTTTAAATAGTCAACATGCTTATGCCAAATATTGTATTTACATAGATGTATCCTTATCTATACAAACATACAGTACAGTTGCATACACATACAAACATACATTGTATGTATGTTCAAATATGTTTAATATATATTTGATAAATACCATACACATGTAAATATAACAATTTGGCAAAACACCGCCTCAAAACTCAATTTTTGTTTTGTTTGTTTGATAATTTCAATTCTTTGCGGATCAATCACTGCATACATATATACATATGTATGTATATACATATGTACATACACACATACATATATGTATATTAGGACCTGCAATTATTTATGTAATTATGTATATTTTTGATGCAGAGTGAAAAGAGTCATGCGAAAAATAAGATTTAGTCCGAAACATCTCAACGATTAATTAATTTGTTTATTCATCATCGTTAATAACTCAAGTCTTAATTCAACCAGTACACACATTCATACAGTAAAGGCAGATATTTCGCAGATATTTTTTTAATCGATAGCTATAATACAATATTAAGTACAACTTATATCTAAATATCTAACATAAATATATAATCTAGTAATAATATTATACTAATACGCATATAATACGAAAAACTGTATGATAGAAATCCCCCCTATTAGTGAACACCGAATAGTGAACTACGGATAACCTTATAAAATACATATTTGCAATCCAAGAAAAAAACCCAAAATGAAGCTATATGCACACATAAATATGTATGTTTGTGTGTAAAAATATGTGCGTATGTGTAAGCATTATTAAAAAACCGAAAAATAGATCATATTATTGGTAAAAATTATGATATTTTAACTATAAGTGTTCGTAGGAATAAGAAATAGAAAATATCTCACTAGTGTCATAATTTAAATTTTAAAACCGAAATTTCACATAGCATTAAGTGTGTAAGATTTACCTACTTATAATGAATGGCATTATACAAGCACAAATAAATTCTTTTACTAGTAGATTAACATACTATAGATTGAAAATGCTCGCTTTCAGTGTAATCATCTTTAAAAACAGTACTTGCATACAGGTAAGTAGACAATTCGTATAAATACTGAGTAAACCAGCCTCGCAACTATCAAATCAAGCACTTCTTGAGATTTTTGGTGGATTTCACAAAGTACCTCTGCATAGGGATAGTGCGTTGTAAAGTTATGCCATGACAAGTCGGAAAACTTTAGGGTATAATAACCACGACTAGACAAGACCACCGCTGCCTAGGGCTAATCACAAGATTTTTGTGTTCCGTTTCGTTCTAAGAAACGATTTAGCGGGTCGTCATTCCAGCCGAAGCGCTTTTAGAAAACATGAAATAAATAAGTCGTAACTTCCATTGACAACAAAACGATTCAATTTATCCAAGTTTATAGTTAGTCTATACCGCCATCCGGAGAGGTGGGCGGAATACAAGTATGAGGATTTATTTGATTCATTGTGGTTGGTTTTATTGAGAGTAACTGAATAGCTTCCAGTAAACCATCCTGACTACTTGATGGCAAAGGGCAGTTTCCATCTGAAATGGTATGGTTAGTATTCAAAACTTTACCATCCGAGCTTATATGTGAATAGGTACCTGAATTGTGGGAAGTGTATCGGTCAGAGGTAGACATTTTGTAAGAAGCTGTCTTTAAAGTATTCATTGGCATTATTCTGGTTTGGTTCCATGTCACTGTGTTGGTATCAGACTTCGTTGCTTCCCATGGCATGGACCATCTCCTCATTTGGCTTTCAGGGTCAGTCGAGTTTCCATCAATAACTTCACCAGCAGCAGCTTCTGACCACCGACGCTGACCATTTAAAGGAAACAATGGGAAACTCAAAGATGATTTTACATTCCGGTGAAATGGTGTCTTCATCGAAAGCAAATGTCCTGGGTTTGGCAACGGACCACGTGTGTGTTCAAAAATAGCTTGCATTGGATTTGGATCATGAAACGTTAGTAGCGGCGATGGACAGCGCTGTTGTTCCACTTGAAAGAAAAAAAATATATATATTTAATTATATAAAAGCACACGGTAATCGTAGTATAATACCTGATTCCGTTATTCCAATGGCAATAGGACGCTGATCGGTTAGCGAATTTCCTTTCGACGAATCCGATTTTACATTCGAGACGCACAAGTTTGGCGATGGGGTCTGTGACCGTTGATCGTATTGAGATCTTTCAAAATAACAAACATACATATGTAAAGATAAGTTAAGGCTTTACGAGTAGAATGAGCAGATTTCTTACCGTTGCTTGATAACGCTACAGTCTTGTTCATGCGGAAATCCGACTGGGGATTGACAAACGAAACAGCATGTTAGTGATGAAAACGCATCATAGCTAGCTGCACAAAACTGATGCTGAATGTTGATAACTGATTGTGCATTTTCCAGAACAATAAGTTCATTATGCTCTCTCAGTCGCTTCTGTTCCAGCTCGGTATTCATAGACGCAGATTGATCCACGGACGGTATGGTAACAAAGTCCTGTAGTATAGCCAACATGTGAGTCTTAACAGTACCTGTTGCCACTGTTGTTGCCCTATTGGAAGATAAGACTTGTTATAAGATAGTGAGTTTAAGCCTGTTTATATATACATAGAAATGTTGTTCATATTAGTCCTTTAATGTCCAGTATTTGAATTCACAAGCTATAAGCTAACTTATGTGTGCATCATTTATGTGTGTATATCCTAGCTTCATATCACCCTGTTTGGAGTGCTACTGCATCTAGATATATTTTACCTGGCCAGATCATTCCATGAATTTGTTAAATAAGATGTAGTATAATTGTTAAACAGCGGCTTTTCATTTAATGACCACTGCTCCAGGACTGCTATGGAATGCGCCAGCTTGGAACCAGATGTGCATAGACTATTCAGAGCACTCAAGTAATTGATCCAAGCGGCTGAGCACTCGCTCAAAGCTGTCTTAGCTGATATTGATGAATTGCTACCGGTACTAGAGGTACTCGAATGTCCAAAATTGCTGCACAACTCTTCCATGATTATAGTTACTTCCAAGTAAAATCGCGAAAATTAGTCAGACCCTGCAATAAGAGCACAATTTTGTTATTGTACTGAATGTAATTCAATGGGAGTTTATGTAATATGATAAATATAGTTGCATATGTGTGTATATTTCTAAAAAATTAGTATAATTTCCACTGTTTACTTTTTCATTTATTTATATTATACCAACATACATACATACAAATGTATGTAGTTGTGTGCATGCATATGTGTATGCCAGTACAGGAACTAACAAATAACGTATATTTTTTGTAAAAATTTAGTACTTATACAATTGAAGAACAATTAATTGTGTCACAAAATAATGATTTTATCGCTAACATACAGTTATTTTGCTTCAATTTTTATTCCAATTATTTTTTTTGCCGGTGCGTACGAAAAGTGTGACCAAAAGTTCTTTCGATACCTGCGTAAGTGGTACTCCCCAAACAAACTCGTGCATAATTCAAAACAAAATATTTTTCAATACCCGGTACTTGAAGAATTTAGGGCTATATTTGTTTTGTGGTAGAAGTGGATATGTGTAAAACCCAGAAGGAAGCGTTTCCGACCTCATAAGGTCAGCTCCAATAGCCTAGTCGATATATATGTGTTTGTTTGTTCGTCCGTCTGTCTGTCTTGTTTGACGCCGCCTGGTTCTCAGAGACTTTAGAAGCTAGAGCATACAGAATTTTTGGTGAAGACTCCTGTAATATCAAACTGAATCAAGTTAAGCAATTAAGCAAAACTAAATCTTTTTCAGGAGTAGCACTACTTCTTGGCATTTTATATTTTGTCAAATTCGACCACACTAAAAATGAACATATGATCCAAGGGCTGCAAAGCCATCGATACTGCAGCCCTAGTTCGGATCTTTTGTTTATTTATGTCTTCTTATTTTAACTTAACTTATTTTTAAATTTCAACTTAAATGAATGTGTATACTATTATTTTTGTCATTAATGCAATAAGCGGATTGATTTTTTTTCAATGTATTTCTGCACGCACGGCCTCAGATAGAGACACATTTAAAACCACTGTCGTGCCAAATGAGTTCATTATTCAGTTTCGTTTTAAGTACTTTCCTACGGTTAGAGAGTCCTATATAAAAACTAAGTTGTTGAGTTCCAATGTACGTATCAATGATCAATGATGTGCGATACCCTTTTAATTGTAAACATTTGCATTCTTTAGATAACAAATTGGTTAATCTTACCTCGAAACAATTTGGCTAGTCAATATCCAAGTGATTTTGATATATTACGGATTTTAGGCGGAGAAAGATCGTCAATAGAGCTAATTGTAAGGAAAGTCACATCTCATCCATCAGTTAAGGCAGTCGTCCCGCAGAGAAGTGTGCAACGAACCCTGGCATGGAACTTTAATAGAACTCAATCAAATCAAAGCCGTCGTACTCTGGGAATCGTACGGAAAGAGGACAAGCGTTCGCGACGAGTTTCTTCAGTATTGCATGCAAATGTTCTTTGGAATCTGGGTATAACAGGCAAAGGTGTCAAAGTAGCTATTTTTGATACTGGTTTAACCAAAAATCACCCACATTTCCGAAATGTCAAGGAGCGAACTAATTGGACAAACGAAAAGTCCCTGGACGATAAAGTTAGCCATGGCACATTCGTCGCCGGGGTGATAGCATCATCCAAAGAGTGTCTTGGGCTTGCTCCTGACGCTGAGTTGTACATCTTCAAAGTCTTTACAAACTCTCAGGTGATGCAATTGTGGATTAATCAATGAAATAATTTAGCTAAATCTTGTAAAATGTAGGTTTCATACACCTCGTGGTTCTTGGATGCTTTTAACTATGCGATACATAGAAAAGTGAACATCCTCAACCTTAGCATAGGTGGACCAGATTTTATGGATTCGCCGTTCGTGGAAAAGGTTTTGGAATTGTCGGCTAATAATGTTATAATGGTATCATCAGCTGGAAATGACGGCCCCCTATATGGGACTCTTAACAATCCTGGTGATCAGAGTGATGTGATAGGCGTAGGCGGTATTCAATTTGATGATAAAATTGCCAAGTTCAGCTCTCGAGGTATGACCACTTGGGAGCTTCCTCTTGGCTACGGAAGACTAGGCCTAGACATAGTCACCTACGGGAGCCAAGTGGAAGGCAGTGATGTACGCACAGGCTGTAGACGCCTTTCGGGAACTTCAGTTTCATCGCCAGTTGTTGCAGGCGTCGCAGCGTTACTTATAAGTGGTGCATTTCATAGAATTGAACTGATAAATCCAGCATCGTTAAAACAAGTAATCATAGAAGGGGCCGAACAACTTCCGACCTATAACATGTTTGAGCAGGGCCAGGGAAAGCTTAGCCTCTTAAAAAGTATGCAAAGCCTGCTATCGTATAGGCTGAAAATTAGCCTAGTTCCACCATTGCTTGATTGTACCTCGAGTTACATGTGGCCATATAGCTCTCAGCCGCTTTACTTTGGAAGCTCCGTGGCAATCGTAAATGTAACAATACTAAATGGGATATCAGTCACCAGTCGTGTTGTAGGTACTCCCAAATGGATTCCAGATGTTGATCATAATGGACACTTTCTGAAAATATCAACGAGATTTTCCCCTATTCTCTGGCCGTGGACTGGATGGATGTCCGTTTATATTGGTAAGTATCACTTACGCGGAGGCCCTTGATGGTGATATTGAAAAACTTCTTTAATTTGCTTCAGCTGTTAATAAAGATGGTGAAGACTATGAAGGTGTTTCGAAAGGAAACATATCTCTAATTGTTGAAAGTTTAAGAGACAAAAGAAACGAAACAATTTTAACTGAAGTGATTTTTCCGCTAACCATAAAAGTCACAAGAAAACCGCCCAGGAATAAAAGAATTTTGTGGGACCAGTACCATAGCTTGAGATACCCTCCAAGGTATATACCACGAGATGATTTAAAAGTGAAATCCGATCCTCTGGATTGGAGAGCCGACCACATACATACAAATTTTAAAGACATGTACACATATTTACGCAACGTTGGATACTACGTTGATGTCTTACGTGAACCGTACACATGCTTCGATCCCTCAGATTATGGCACTTTATTGATTGTAGATCCCGAAAAAGAGTTTGATGACGATGAGGTAGATATTTTAAAGGAACATGTTCATAGGGACGGCCTAAGCGTAGTCATATTTGCCGATTGGTACAACACAACAGTGATGAAGAAAATCAAATTCTTCGACGAGAATACCAGACAATGGTGGATACCGGACACTGGTGGCGCCAATATTCCAGCTCTAAATAATCTGTTGAACCCATTTGGAATCGCTTTTGGTGACTTTGTTGGAGAGGGGCACTTTAAACTTGGCGACCATTCGATGTATTACGCTAGTGGCACAACAATTGTAAAATTTCCATCCAATCTGAATGATATTGTGGTGGGAACCAGCTTAAACGACCAAGGCCTATCGGTAAATTTATAGGGAATTTGCCCAAAGATTAATGTACATTTATTACGTATACTTTTTCAGATTATGACGGGCTCAAAATCTTCAAAAAAGGAACCCAAAAAAGTTGTACCGATCCTGGGGTTATTTCAAACCAATTCCAGCATTTCGGAAAGCAACGATGGTAAAAATATGGGTGACGCCCTTTCCATCGATAACTCAAAATATAAAAGAAGATTCGTTCGACCTAAAATGAGTAAACGTAACTTGAGCTATTTACAAAATATGAATGTTCCACAACAAGGACGCATTGCTATATACGGGGACTCGAACTGCCTCGACTCGACACATATCGAGAAGGCTTGCTACTGGCTTTTGATTACCTTCTTGGACTTTGCCATGAATTCACACAAATCTAGCTTGCTGCAGAACCTGAACCGTATATCAGAGTTCAAGAAAATTAAAGAGAGCCCTTTACCTTTAAGAATATCCAGTAATAATTCAAAGGCTGTTCCGCCGGATGTTACTGAAACAAATAGCAGACTGGTGCATTGCGAAGAGCTTGACTGGATAGCCGCTACATCGAACAAAGATTATCACCATCTGGAAGAACCAATTGTGGAGTGGGTTACAAGTGAACGTGAAGGTATGGCACTTTATTCCAGGTATTCACTGATCCCCGAAATGCATAACCT
This sequence comes from Drosophila azteca, assembly GCA_005876895.1. Lineage (NCBI taxonomy): Eukaryota > Metazoa > Arthropoda > Insecta > Diptera > Drosophilidae > Drosophila > Drosophila azteca. The sequence goes on along the minus strand of VCKU01000014.1, from coordinate 2,522,638 downwards.
ATTTTGGTTTTTCATTTACAGAGCAAGAAAACAATCTTCTTAAACAAATTTTAGATGCGGAGATTGTTAAGTGTTCACAAGATACTGAATATCTAATTGGGAGACAAGCAGACTTTAGTGTAGGAACGTCAATGATGTTTATTTTCAGTTTAAGTTTAATTGTTATTATATTATTTATTCTATTTGTAAAGAGACGATTTATTTTGAAAATAAATGTTTGACAATACCACACACAAAAGCCACCTTTACTCGTGTGGCTATTGGTTGGCAGGACTCTTCCGATCATAGGAAGCCATGGCACGCCCAGATCGGCCACTGCATACGCGAAATAAGCATACGGAAAACGCCAGTATCCTTCGAGGAACAAACTTTCCCACCACCGCGGTGGAGCACTGCGAGCATCTAGACTGTCGCTCATCATAAAAAAATCTAGATTTTGAGCACGATTATTGCCAAATTCAAGGAAAATATGGATATTTCCTCTTTAACTCCACTATTGCTAGTATGTACCTAGATACAGGTTTTCTGACAACTCCGAGGGACTACGGGGCTCTCTACTCATCGTCCTTGATACCATGTTCCTGGGCGAGGTCTTCATGTAGTCCGGGCAGATACAATCGCACACGAAATAATATTGACTCTGATGTGGAGTTACAGACTTGATTGGGAGGAGATGGGTAGTCTGTGAACCCATCACATTCTGGACCATGCATTGCCAGGCGCCACGGGACTCTACGACGGGTACGGCCAGATCCGTAAAAGTAAACGAATAAAAAACATTTAAGAGTGAATGAAATAGCATGGTCCCTCTCCAGGAAAAGTGTATTCTCGGGATTGATCTTTGCTATTCTCGTTTATTTGTGTCTGTCTCTGTTTTAAATATTAAAGATCGATATGCAATAGTTTTAAAAACACATTTTATTCGTTCGCATCAGTTTAAAATCTTTAAATTGTAAGTTAAGTTACATAGAAAATTAAAAATGAGTACTTTTTAATCATCTCTACTTACAAATGAATTTTATTTTTAAAGATCATCTCGTTTTAATAGTTGTAAAGAGTCGATGCATTTTGTTCTAAATAAATTAGATGTATATATTATAATAGATTTGAATATTTTCCATTAAAATTACAGATTAAGATACAAAAAAAATTTAATAATTTACACCTTAGCTAAATAAATTAATTTACAGGTATGCTATTATTTTATGGTTGCCGTATCTAACGTATTGAAAGTTATCCTTAAAATACTATTTGCTTTTATCTGTGGCAATATACACTAGGTCTATCATTTTTTTTCGTTGTCCATTTTACTTTTGTCCAATGATGACGACACCATGCCCCCTCCATTCGAAGGGTATAGCTTTTCTAAATAGTTTAATGATTCATTCAAAAATGTCTGCAAGAGAAATTGTTTAGATGTAGTTACTACGAAAACTACTATATCTAATCCAGCAGATTCTTACCTGGAAAGCATGCAGAACGGCCATTATTGCAGGAGAGCCAAAGCCGTGCGTGATAAGTGAAAAGTGTGTTAAATGACGCTGCATCGACGGCTCCAACAGATGCTGTGATCTTGTCCCAAAATGAGTCGTCCGATCTTGGCTTAAGATCTGCATTAGCTCTTTTGTAATCTGTGCAACATTTGTAGAGTGTTTTGAATGAGCACTCATCCACGTGCAGCTTTAGTTTCTATATATTTACCTGCTGGGAATGAAGGATGAGCTCTTTTCGACGATATGAATCATTTGGCTCCGTTTGGTGACGCACAATGTACTCCGCCAACTGCCTGGCCGGGAACTCCGTCTCGCAAACAAAGTGAAAGTCCTTGGCCAAGTGGGTTGCCTCTCCCTCCACCAAAGATGTCAGCAACGTGACATTAGCCGCTTTTCGCCTTCCCGCTGGTAGGTTCAAGCCGATCTTCTCAAGCTTCTCCCTTAACAAGCGGCCGCCGTTCTTACTCTTGGCCCTGTGTAAAGAAACTCATTCACGGATGGCACTCATAGAAGGCGCATGGGCATAAACAACGTACCTTCGAAGAACTCCGCCCAACAAGGAGGCGTTCAAACACTCGGGTGGCGACAGCCTTCGCTGCACTTCCGCAATGGTGACCTTATATTTCGACGTGCTCGATAGGAGACTAAGGCGACCAGGAACTGCACAGAATACCTCACTGGGGGAACCAGAGCCAATGTTCCCTGCATCTTTACCGCTTTTCATGCCTACAAAAATACGCAACAACACAAAAATTCAAACCTCAAAATTAGTTTATGGAACGGGAACATTAACATGGGGTACACTACATACATACAATACACATGCATACATATGAATGTACATATGTATGTATATGTTGTTCATTGTAAAGGAAATATATTATTATTACTATTGTTGTGATTGTTCGGCAATGGCAAAGTGTGAGCGCAGGACGTAGGGATCATTTTACCCTAATCCTGCCAATTAGAAGGGCAAGATTCTATTTCATAACATCATTCGTTTCGTTTCGAGGGTTGGCCATTCATTGTTATTTAGGTGTGTTCAAGGTTCCGCCTTGCTCACAGTATGATGCTCTATACGGTACTTACAAGCCCAAAAATGTAAGGTACGAGTGCTCGGTACATAAGTACATAACCCGTTTACATATGTACACACTTTATTGTTTCCGTACGCATCAATGATTCCATATGTACAACGCATGTTTTTGATTTAAAGTCAATAATTGAAATGTCCATTCTAGTGGATTCACATTGAAAATCCCTGTCCGCAAAGTCAAACGGATAAAGCCTAAGGTCTGATCTCCACTTTCAACCTTTTCTTTGCTATGTATAAAATAGATCTTATACTATCCAACCCCCCCAAAACTAACCTCCTGGCTATTATCCTACTACTTTTGGGATGTATGTATTTGGTTGATCTTACTTTTTATCAGTGGAAGGTCTGACATGAAGGCGACGTTGTCATCTATGGCAGGTGCTTGCACATCATCGACAGCATTTTGCAGCGCTTGGTGCAGGGCCAGGGAGTCGTGTTCGTGGCCGATTCGGGTTCCGTGCGCTGCTCCTGCCGATATTGCACTGCTGTAGTCGCCTCTTCGGTCTGTGTACGGAAATCCATGAGCCAGCTGGGACTGTGAAAATATAATAAATTCCAAATATTTTAGGCGCTCATTAAAAAAAAGGAAGCAGGGACATTTGGCGAATGCTACGGAAGTCAAGCGGTTTATTTGTAAACAATGTATTTATAATGTATATAATGTACGAAAGGATTTTGTAGATACAACTGGTTTTTCTCGATTTTCGGGGGCGAAGAAAAGAGGTGTATGTGTGTGTGTGTGTCACATCCTTATGGGGTCGAAAACGTTTCCTCTTAAAGTCGAGTACATCCGCGGTGCTTGTCGGATACATTCAACCGTACAGACATACATACATACATACATATGCATCTGCGTAATCGTACGGCGTACAAAGTTGCGTCCGTCGGTCTCTGCTAAGTAAATTTTTGAGAACCATGACCATAATTGCCAGATTACAATACATCGGGTCTTTAATTTGCCAAGGGGTTGAAGGAGCCTAGCCAATCCCAGGGCCTTGGGAATAATGCGAACCGGCTTGCACACACATACTTGCGTAAAATGTTGTATGTACGTACGTATGTATGTGTATCCTCTCGTACATGAGCCCCGTCTTTGGCTCTGTACAGATGCGCACAAGTGCCCGCGAGGATACGCCTTTTCGTATCAAAAATGATGCGTTTTACTGCATGGCAGGGCATGGCATGGGAGGGCATGGCAGGGGCATGGGAGGGCATGGCAGGGCAGAGCTTCAGTTTCAGCTTCAGCTTTAGCTTCAGCTTCAGCTTCGCCAACAAAATACTACTCATAATTTTGAGTATAGTCAGTCACCCTTCTGCGAGATAGGAATTTCCATCGTTGTTTTGCAAGATGGTTTTGTATATTCTCAAGAACATTTTTAGCATATTTAAGCGGATAATTTTTTTAATGCACTCGAATGGAATTTGTTAGAAAATAACTTCAAACTTCTATAGAAGGAGGGGCGGGGGCAGGGCTGCGCTGTGCTGGGCAGGGTAACTTCTTCCCTTGGAAATTCTCTTGGGTTTGCGAAGCCAAGAATGTAGCAAAGTATGCAAGAATAATGCGAAGGGCAAAGGAAGAAAAAAATTCTTAAATTTACGAAAGGTTGAATGAAGCAAAGCACAGTTTTCCGTGCTTTATTGTCAGTATTAATTTGCTTCACTTACATGTCCTTGGAGCTCCGCCTCCCTGTGGGTTCTGTGAATCCCGAGCTGATCTTGCGTCGACCTCAGGCCCGCCAACTGATTGTAGTGATGGAGGGGGGCATGATGTAGCGATGACAACGGCTGACCATACGGATCCGTGCCCAGGTATTCGAGGGCGCCGTGATTCTGCAAGTACTCAGATATCTAAATAACTTTGGAAATAGTTGAATTAGTTGGACAGAGATGATAACTAACCTGTTGCTGAGGAGGGCTTTGCGTGGAGTGGTGGAACGGCGGCGGAAAATACGGAGGCTGGAAGTCAGACTGGAGTGATTGATGATGCATGGTAGCTGCTGACCCATGAGTACCACTGTGTCCACTATGCCCGGTGGCCGGACCGCTTCTGCCTGTGTGCCCGCCGGAATGGGTCGTGTAGGCCGCACTGCTGCTGGACAATCCTAGACTCCCATGTCCACTAAGGCGCTCCTGATATAAACAAAACAAATTATGAGAATGACAATTAGTATGTGAATCACTACAAGCAACATGGGAATCATTACGCAAGCCTATGGTAAACATTTCAATTTTACTCTTAATTTATGCGGAATATATTCTACGCACTATTTTTGGCGATTTCCCAGACGTGATTCATTGATTTATCATGATATCATGATATATTCAAAGCAATATTGTTTATTTATAGATCAACCCGTTACCGATGGCTAAAGTCTGATCAGCGTCTTAAGTTTTGAGACACCTATTTCCGTTTCGGAAATGGAGAGATATGTGTATGGTATCTGGGATTTGTACTGGTCTTACCAGTATCGGATCATTTATATCGGATGTTCAATGGATTGTTTTTAGGAAATGGAAGTGCTTTTGGCCACTTAAAAGATATATTTTTGAGCAGAATGTATAGTCTAGTCGATCTAGAAACTGGAACAACGATGGTTGGCAGATGTTTAGCACTTTTGCTTAATTATTCATTGACTTTTGCTATCTTGACTAATTTGTTGTTATCGGATACATTTTACAACCAAATATTCGCAATCCTCACATTGTCAGAGCGTCATCAAAATATTTCCTGTAGTTGCATTCGATATGTGTACACTAGGTTTGGCGTTCAGTAACCAAGTCGGAATCGTCAGTAGCGGTAAATGTTTCATATACAAGGCCATGGAAATAATCACAAAAAGTTCCCGGAGATGCACGCTTTCTTTATTATTCCGCATAGAGAACATATATGCAGATATAGCTTTTCCGACACCAAACAAATATGTATGGAGTATCAACACACGATGGAATCGAATCATTCAATGTCCGTGTTTAGGGCTGGCCAAATGCATTTAGGCTTTTGTTTTGTTTTTGTTTTTTATAGAAGTAGGATACACTTGAGATGAGGCCAAACCTTTTAAACAGATTCTGAAAAATACCTGAACATGAACCGCTGGCATATCCACATACGCTAAAGTCATGTTATCATATTCAACTTCAAAAAAAACTTCACTTGTACAAAATATGTATGTATGGAATTTGGCACGCACTTTTTGTTATTATTTCAATTTAAGCCTTTAAGGGCATTCAATTTGGGCTTTAAAATTGAATTAGTCTAAGCAATTTAGTATCATTATTTGAATTCTTTATTGAACACATTCGCACGTGGGGCATGAACAGAAATCGACACGCGCTTTCGCCCGATCCGATCCGACGGCAAGAACAGAACCCTATTCCATGAGAGACGAACGCGAAATGAAAACTAGTCTCGGCAGTGTGCCAAAAAGGCAGAAATATTGTTAACGTACAAGCGTACCAGAGTACCAACGTACCACCGTCGACGTCAGCTTCGCTTCGGTGGCGCTGATTCGTGGAGTCGTTCACAAAGCAAAGCGGCGCAGAGTGGCGCGGCGCTGAGCGGCGCGGAGAGGAGCGACGTTACGTTACGATGTGCTATGCTACCGTTAGAGTTCGGTTTAAGGAGTTGTTGTTAAGGAATTGCTGTGAATGTGGATGGTCTCGTCTCATTGTGATTATGGAAAAACCTTGAATGTATTGTACAAATATGTGTACGAAGCAGAGCAGGAGCAAGAGCAGGAGCAGGATAAAGGGCAAAGTCGGAAGCTGGCGCTTAGTGAATGGGCTCTGGGCTTTGGGCTCTGATATCGCAAGACATTTTACTTTGTCCCCCATCCGTTTGGCCTTTGAATATCCCGGATACAGTGTCAATACAAGATTCACATGATAACACGGGCACAACATTATCCATGAATGCGGTTATTGATTCTTAAAATTTGACAAATGTTTTCGAACTTAGTACGGCGCTCGTGCCATTTGATTCTTAACGATTCTGCATAAGTATAAGCCAAATATATACATTATGGATTGTCGTGGCATCCCCGACTGGGGCTACTCCTAGTTGATTACATTCACCAGCTTCTTAATTCCTCATTGTGTCCGAAGATTGCGGCAAAAAAGAATGACAGTAATTTGACACAAAAGCTTGAGGTTTTCAGAAACTGAACATGTTTATTCAATTGCAAATGTGCGCATGTGTACATACTCTGCTGTATGGTGTGTAGATGTACAGATGTATGGACCGTATTGAAGAGCCAAAGGCATTGTCGTCCAAATAAGGCATTTCTCCTAGTGCAACCAAACAAGGCCGACTCGGCCCGGCCCTGCCCTGCCCTGAGTATGGTCCATACTCTCCATTTCCTCAAATTCGCATCGTTTTAATTCACTAAGTCAAATTGATGGCGCATTCAATTCAAACATATTCATATTAATAGAGCAATGCCATAGGTTTAATCAGCGAAATATACACTCTCCTGTCATTTAGGTGACCAGACCAGACCAGACCAGACCCCTTCTTACCCGACGCAACTTTGCCGCGTTCCCTGAAATTTCCCGGCCTTTGTAATTGGACACATTTGTGGCACAGAAATATTCTGCAAAAGATATTTGATAGCTGGACCAAACACCGGAACCGAACCTGTTGTAGGTTCCCGATTTACTTGCAGAATTTTTGACTATTTGTTATCCCGGCGGCACTTTGTGTTTACTGGAATGTTGAACATTTTACCAGTCTCACAGTCTATAAAAAATGGTAAGAATTAAGTCTCATGGTGTCCCCATCCTGCAGCCTAGACTCGAATAGGCCAAAGGGAGAGAGACCCTAAAGAAGTCTTCCCTATACCATTTGGTCTTATAACTAAATGACTCTTCATACCATACAAATATTTGATGAACATGTACACAGATATTGGGTATGGTATGGTATGGTATATTTGTAAATGTGTAAATGACCCTTTGGTAATCTTGATCGTTGGGTTCAACAGGGGAATGGAATGGACTGGAATGGTTTGGAATAGACCTTCTTGGCAGCGATCATGTCAGGCTTTGGATTTAGCTTCGGCTTCAGCATCAGGCTAAGAACGTGGCAATTGCGAATTGGGCTCAAGTTTATTGTGGCTTAATAAATTTAAATAATTTTGATTGATTACTTTGGATTATCTTGTCATTTGCCAACATCAAATAGAATATCCAAGAATATACGGAATACAGATAAACCGGTTGTCTTTTGTTTTGCCTGAATATTCGGCTCTTGGGCTTTCGACTTTCGGCGTTGGGCTAGGTTTCTTTTCTTCGTCTTTCCAAGAGATTTCTCGCATACTCTCCGAAATAATCGTGCTTGGCTCTAATTATAAGCCAAATCCCAGTCAATACGTACCCATACGAGGAGTATGAACGTCGCCACTCCACTCCACACAACACCACTCCATCATAGCCCCCCCCCCATCATATTCCTGAATAATGTCTTGCAATAACTGTTCTTCGATCAAGTATGTAGAACAGTTGTGATCGAATATTCGAATATCTAGGGTCAAAGTTTTGCATAGTCTGGGTAGATGTCATGTCTGTTTGTTTGTATTCTAAATTGAAATTAATTTTTGGTAGCTGCCGATACGCGCATGCTCATCCATCGGTCCCGTACCGTCCCGTCCCGACCCGACCCGCTTATTCTCGCTTATTTTCGACGGTCGCGTTGCCGTCACTCAATACCGTCAAAGTGGCGACTTCAGACCTGACCAGACTCTACTCTTGTCTTGTCTTGTCTTGGCCCCGGTCTCTGGTCTCTGGTCGCTGGTCTCTCCGAGTATCGGAGTAACTGGATGCGTGGCTCTTTGGGCAATGCTTTTGACCCTTCGCTGGCGAATGTGAATGAGGAGTGTGGAGTGGGGAGTGGGGAGTGGAGAGGGGGAGTGTGGAGTGCGCGAGGCGGGCGACTGTTTGGTTTGGCTGTGGCTTTTTATTCCAAACTTTGGCTTTTTGCTGTTATTATTATTTATTTATTTATTTATTTTCTTCTTGTTCTTTATTATTAATTGTTCGATTGGAAACTCTTAGTTTTCAATCACATGAAACTCAGAATTATACTCCATTGTTTGCTATTGCTATTGCTATTGCCTTTGCCCGACATGAATATGCTGAAATTTACAGACTTACCCTGGTCAATACTCCCATGGCGTAATTCAAGATAAAGATAAATAAATTATAAAGGTTCGAATGGTCTGTTAGCTGGTTGACTATCTGGTTTTGAAGGCACAGGTAGACAGTTGGAAGCTGTTGAGCAGGTCGAAATAGTTTCACCTCAAGTGTGTTCAGAACGGCAATCATACCTCTGGGACCCATACACCGTACACCATACACATATCTGTTCACATATGTCTGTACATATGTACATATGTACGCGTATGTCGGTACAGTGATTGTATGTACGAGTATGTGTACATATATCCATACATAAATGCGCACTTCACTTGGTATTCTAATGAAATGTTATCCACTTGCGAATGATCAATTGCCATTAAAAGAGTTTTGACTCCAAAATCAGGGTTCACTTTTCAAGCCAACCTATTACAGTACCCAGTCCTATGTGATTCGCGCATACCCTAGCAGAGAGTAATTCAATTTTCACCAGAGTCTTGAAACACGTTCAAGGATTAAGCTGTAGCACCTTAACAATGATTGTAGGATAGTAGATAGTCACAGTGTGGAATAGTCAGATTGTTTCATAGAAGCATTGAAAGCACAAAGATTATCCCCATTTTCGGTCGTAATACTCATCCGATATGATTAAGCAAATATGTTTAAGTATTCTTTAGTACCTATTCTATAAACTCTCTAAGCTAACTTTCTATGGCATAGGGTTGCGATTTGGACATTCGATTTCTACTTAGGAAGAAATAGTATGATCCAAATCTAATCATTTTTAGCTTTTTAGCCGACGGAATAAGACGCATTCTAAAGGGTTGGAGGAAACCAACATTTGTGGTCATGTCAAGATCTACTAAACTAGTTCCTATAGTTTCCTGTTTCAATATGCCATTGGAGGATCGATTGTTTAAATTCTTTAGGGGAAATATGAAAATATCACATGCAGGTCTTCCTATAGCTTTCCTGGATTGCAGATATGAAGATGTGTGAGTGGAATTAAAGGTTCATTTAGGTAAATTACCCTATCTGAACTTTATCATACATATGTATGTACATATGTACATATATGTATGTACATATGTTACTCTATCTTATCACATCCGCTTTTAGTCGTGCCTTGAAGAGTCTATCAACAATTTTATGTGTATCTGTATTTCATTAGGATTGGGATATCTCCCTTAACGTACATACGTATGTAAATGCAAAAATTTCAGCATTTTGTTTAATTGCAAATTTAAGCTCCACCTCTACATAGCTATGTAGTTTTACATAATATATGTTTGTGTGTATGTACATGTGTGCATAATATCATAAGCGAGCTGTGAGTCGGGGCTAGGGCCTCGGATCTGATTTGATCCAGCTTCAACAATCTGCTATATATGCTCCTGCTTTCCTTGTTTTCTCGTATCTTCAAAATTGTAGATGCCACAGATTTTCGTCCTTGTGGGGGTGCAATTTTTAAATATACTTGAAGTAGTGGGAGCACTTGGGGTGCTCTTGCTTCAGCTTTTATAGTCTCTGAGAACAAGACGGACTGACGGAGACACAGACATGGCTATGTACATATGTATGTACATACATTCATATATCGAGTTGGCTTTTAATGCCGATCACGAAACGCTTCCTTCGGGCGGTTGCATACACCACCTTTCACCCAAAAGCCAATACAACTGTGCATATAGATATGTACATATGTATGTATGTATACTTTGTGTGACTGCATGTGTGCATCATGGGTTCTGAGTGCACACAACGTTTGAGCAAGCACGCTGCCAATTTCCGTGTGTGCAATAATGTTTCGCATGCATACTATACATGTCCAGGCATACACAGAAGGATTTGTCCTTGATTCATGGATTCATGCGAATGAATCTTGCTGGTGATTCGGTGATTCGGAGTGATTCGAATCTGACTGAAGGCAGAACTCGTAATGATCGAACGCATTGAGGTGGCATGAGTTTAGCACTGTTATTTGTGATTTTACGAATAATTATGTACTGTGGATTTATGCAGGGCTCTTGTATGCTCCACTATTCTCTTTGAGTATCGGCTATAAAAAGATGACATGACTAAAGGAAACATTGTATTGATGACAACCAATGGAACAACTATTGAAGCCACTGTTATGCTCGTACACTTACATACGTGGGCGGCAGCTCAGCAGAGGTGCACATACAGAAAATAGATTCTTGCCTACTCCTGCTCTATCGGAGACTTTGAAGCCTAACCGCAGAGTTATTATACACAATTTAAACAAATAAACATTATTTTGATTAACAAGATGTAGATACGACACAAACTCCGTTTTTGGCGCCCTCTGTAAGATTATTCTGTAAGATTTGTTTGTGCCCACAGGGGGCGTTGCAAAACCAGCTCTGTGTAGTTGCCATGTAACATAATAATTTCAATTATTTTGTTCTGTCTAATTTTTGAACATTTAAGCTAAAACGACTTTTCAAAAAGAAGGCTCAAAAAAGCTCAACTTTAGCCAATCTGGTGGAAAATTTATTAACTTAAAAGAATTATTTTATTTGTTTTTTAATGTTTAATTCTCAAATACTAAGGGAATAGGCGCTTGAAATATAGACTGTGAATCAATAAATCGAAGTTAATTATAATCAATTATAATCTTTAACTTGAAATATCAGTTTCTTGGCTACAGACAACAAAATAGAAGAACATTTGGTTTTAATATTTGCAGTTTGGAAATAAAAATATTGAATATCAATAGCTGGATATCCACTCTGTGGTAAACCAAAGTAAAGTTGAGTGCATTTTGCCTTTAGTCTTTAATTTATTCCGATTTTAGAGTTGTAGAACAAAACACTTTCGTATTTGTACAATTTTTTATACAAAATAGTACTTATCTTTGATAAAGGATAAAAAAACTAGTTTCAATGGCACCCCCATACGAGCCATTATATTTCAAAATAAATAGAAATGAAAAGCGCGAATTGTTGTATCCAATTTTTAAATCCCTCTCTAAAAATCCCTCCTCACACATTAATTCATGACACATGTACATAAACATACAGTGACTCAAAGCCAAAAAGATCCAGTGGCAAATAAAAAATTCAATTGGCTGCCATAAAGTTATTACATAATATTTTTCAAAAATTCCAATGACCGATGATAGGTATATACATTAGGTACCAAAACCAATATTTGACCCTTAAATACTGAGTTTTCCCCACCTGTTAGATCGTATTATGCAAAAGAGTTGCCCAATAAGAGGTTACAGCTTATTTGATGCAGTCCCTTTTTGGACACCTGCGAGTCATAAAACCCGGGTTTTTTGCAGAATGTTGTTTATTTTTGGTATAAATAGGCTAATCCTTTCTATTGAGATTAGTCTTAATCTGGATCTGGAGTGTGACAAGCCAATACCAACAATGGGTAAAAGAACAACGATGGAGCAACGGAAACTCATCTTGGATCACTTCAAAAACGGATTTTCGCAGCGAACAATAGCTCAAATGGTGAATCTGAGCAGATCAACTGTGCAGAACATCATCGACCGCTTCACCCGCGAAGATCGGATAGGAAACTTGGGCAGAACGGCGCACAACAAGATTTTCACTGAACATGAGGAGCGACGAATCAACAGGAAAATTAAGGAAAATCCTAAGCTTTCGGACCCAAAACTTACCTAACAGGTGAAGGACGAATTGGGGAAGGACTGTTGTGTGTAAACTGTGCGCCTGGTTCTGCGCAACCATGACTTCAATGGCCGAGTGCCCCGAAAGAAGCCCTTTATAAGCCTGAAGAACAAAAGGGCAAGGTTGGCGTTCGCAAAAACCAACTTGGACAAGGATTTGGAGTTCTGGAACACCGTGATTTTTGCAGACGAGTTCAAATTCAACCTTTTTGGGTCCGACGGAAGGAACTTTGTGTGGCGAAAGCCCAATACTGAGCTGGATCCCAAACACGTAAAAGCGACAGTCAAGCACGGCGGAGGAAGTGTCATGGTATGGGCATGCATGTCGGCAGCCGGCGTCGGAAACTTGGCGTAAATCGAGTCTACGATGGATAAGCACATGTACTTCAATATTTTCAAAGAAAATTTGCACAAAAGCTCCGAGAAATTTGGAATCCGACATGATTTCCTGTTCTACCAGGATAATGACCCGAAACATTCGTCCAGAATAGTGCAGTCCTAGCTTATCTGGAACTGCCCCCACTTGATGATTCCCCCGTCCCAGTATCCAACCTTAAATATTATTGAAAATTTGTTGGCTGCGGTGGGGAAAAACACCCAAAATAACAGGATTTCTACCAAAAAGGACCTTAAAAAAGCTCTGTTAGAGGAATGGAGCAAAATAAGCCCGGAAACCACTGGAAAGCTGGTCTCTTCCATGAACAGTAGGTTAAAAGCCGTAATAAAGGTTAGGGGATTACATACTAAGTATTAAAATACCTGTTTAACCTCTTATTCGAATAGTATTAAATTAGTTTGTGGATGGATCATTTTGGCTTTGACCTGTATTTAAGACATATTTTAAGTTTTTATTTTATTTTTAAAACTGAGCAATATTTAACCAGCAAATAAAGTTCCTTTTTTAACTGTGATAAAACATACAACAAACTGGCGTTTAAACATTTTTGGTTTTTCGTCTATTTTAAAATTTGTAGCACTTTAAATTTTTTATTTGCCACTGGATCTTTTTGGCTTTGAGCCACTGTATGTATATGTACATACATATGTGTATTGAGGGGGAGTGGGCTGATGTTTCTATGGCAGCAAAGAGCTCTGGATTAAAGCAAGTGCTTCGGAGTAATAGAAGTTTAAAACATATACGATATAAGTATATGTATGTATGTATGCTTGACCCTCCAGCAAAAGGCACATTGGATCGATTGGATCGCTACAAAACACATTTTCACCAGCCAAGGTGTCAAAAACTGATGTGTTTCGTAATTTGTTTGACACCATTTGGAGCGGAGTTCGAAGTTTCTTTTCCCAATTCACGGAAACATTTAATAATGTCACATCACAAACTATGCTCGTTTGTATTTAATAGTTTCGGAAATGCTGCCTGCCTTCTCAGCATGGGGCTGGAAGCTTTTAGCCAAAATTATGATGACCCTTGAAAATGCGCCAAAAAAAAGAAAAGAGAGAAAAAAAGTAATGAATCCCTTAACTTCGATGCGGCTTCAAATAATAATTTAATTAGCACGTGGCTACCATAAGATCGGGAGCAAGCACGTTCGAATTCTTTGCCGATGACGTAATGATTCCGAATACTTATACAGTAGCAGGAGCCAGAGAATTGACGTCGAACCCAACTGCTGCTATTACTGAAATTACGGCACCAAATCATTCCTCCTCAGCGAAGATATGATACACGGTACGAGTACGAGACGAGTATGATACAAAAAAAAAAAAAAGAATACTACGGTGCAGGGTGCACGGTGCAGGGTGCAGGGTGCACGGTGCGTTTTTCGCATTCTTTTCGCGCGCTACCTGTGCCAGACCCAAGACCAGACCATACCATACCAGACCCTCTGAATACCGCCAATTATAATACGACATATAAAACGAGTATGCCCTAATATTTAGCGAGGCTCCTTGGCTTCAACGCATGGTCACGACTTTTTAATTACGCTGTCAAGTTAAGTGGCGGTGGGATTGTGGGGGGCTTGGCCAGGCCTGTGGCTTGTGGCTTTTGGCTTTTGGCTGCCCAAAGGATAGAAGGATATGCTGACCAAGTTTCTTGTTAGAACAAGAAATGCTAATATTGTGATAATATTTATATCATTAATCATAACAAGCATCAATTTATGGCCTGTTTTTGTTTCTGTTTGTGGCAGAAGGAACTGTAAACATTTACACAACACTTGGACCCATTTGGACCCACTTGGACCCACTTGGACTCTGCTCTGTTTCAAGGTGGACTTCGCTGGACTCTTAAAATATATTCATTTCCATTCATATTACATATGTACAAACATATATGTAAATACATCCACACATATGTACGTATGTGGCTCGATGTCCGGTGCTGCCGGTTATTGGAACTGCAAGTTGGATCTGTCGGAAGGGCCAAGTGCGTTTTTTGGGCTATAAATTAAACGAATTTAAGAGGAAGCTTCCAAACACTAAATATAATATTCACAACAATGGAAATGTGCAACGAACGATAATCGATTTTCGCTTATTGCGATCCAGGTATTCCATTCCATTCCTCGCCAGATCCTGTGGCTGTGGCTAAGCACGCGCTCCAATCGCCTGCAACAGACAGACAGACAGACAGACAGACAGACATACAGACAGACAGAGCTCCGTATGCCACAAAGCCATGACGAAGCAGGCCACTGGCCTTAATGAAGTAGTAAAACTCATTCATAAATGTATTAAACCTGCTGGGTATGCTGGGTATTTGCGAGGCTCGAAGGAGCAAACTCGAGCCCAGAACATAACCTGCGACTGGGTCGGTCGGTGTTCTAGCGTACAAATGACGAATAGAAGAATAAGCCTCAGAATCACTACTCAGCCAGCCATGTAGCCATGCAGCCAACCATCCAGCCAGCCAGCCAGCAAGCCTTACAGGTACGAGTAGGCCCTAGCTCTGGCCGTTTGCAATCTGAGTCTCAAAGACCGGCTTGAAGCAAGCGCAAGCTCAAGCAGGCCCCACCAACTGCAGTCCATTTGTTGGGTCGCCGTCCAGCCCTGGCTGGACTCTTCCTTTTACTTCATGTCGGTACCTTATGTCTTAAACCTTATGCCCGGCCCGGCCCGGCCCGGCCAATATTGCAGAGGAACCCGAGCCAGCCCAACCCAATGCAACAGCAACAGCAACAGCAACAGCAACAGCAAAAGCAACAGCAATGTTGGCTTGCTTCCTTCCTTGGGGTTTGCCACGAGCCTAACACACGCCGTTCAGTTCACGTTGTCGACGTCGACGTAGTCCTCGTCCTCGTCCGACACTTGATTTCGTTGGTGGATCGTGGCCTGGCCACGTTATGAACATTTACATATATCTTGCCAATCAATTTGGTTTTGTTGGACTTTTTAATTTCCTCTTTGCAAATGAAATCAATTTTGATGCGTATGAACGGAAATGTTTTAGAGTGGATTTATAAGATTCTACACATCTCCTTTATCATTGCGAAATGAAAGGAGTAAAAAGCGAATATTCTACAGACATTTGTATGCAGCCATATGCATATGCATCTGAGTATTGCACACCTTCACACCAGATCAGAAATGTTTTGTTTAAATTGTTGGCACATTTCCGGTAAATGTGAACCACTGCGAATGTATGAATGTATGTACTATGTATATGTATGTACTAGTTAATTAAGTACAGATAAGGGACAGTGCATTGGTATCGTATGGCGTTTGGTTTATATAAAATGGCCGGAGCATAATCAATAACCCCTGTACTGTTGGTTGAAAACTAGTCGAGTTAGAGGTAGAGTAGGGCCATTCCAGATGAATCCAAAACATGGATTTTCCAATTAATTAGCTAACTAACTAATTTTGTAACTAAATTGTGTTTAGTCGGTGTTCATCAATACCTGAAAAAAGTTCCACTGAGCTAGATCGTTCTCATCATCATCGACTTCTATCGGTTCTATCCTATTGTCGGGATCATCTTGTTTGATCTCCATTTCTATAGTTTAATATGTCTTTAAATTTTCATAATATTCTGTGTGAAAGCGTTTTGAAATCCTTTTGGCATTAAAGTTTTTGTTAGTGACTGTTGACTGACTGACTGACTCTTGTTATTGAGTGACTAGCATTCATAATCGTAGCATTGTTTATGTCAACAATTAAAGTATCTTTTCGCGTATTCTATAGGGAAATTGGAGCCAAGATTTAACGTTAGTTTATCAAAGTTATTGGCCATCCACTCTACTTCAAAAAAGAGATCTCTGTTATTTTCAAACCATTCACGATTGAAAACGAATCCCGCAACTGGATATGTATGAACCCTCTGGATGGGTTCTAACGTCAAAATGTTTCAATTTTGGTTGAAAGATATTCAGGAATATTCAGGAGTAGCGGGTGTGGTGTGTGTGTGAAGCAATTCGATGTGTTTTATTCATATTTTGTGTGGGCTGCATACTGAAAACCTGAATAATTATTCTAAATTATAAAGAAATTATTCAATAAATCAGAGCGAAGCCGATAAATCTTTTACATAAACTACAGATCAAGCACTCTGCTGTGTATACAAAAAAAAGAAAAAAATAACAGCTCAAAGCCTACATTTTTTTATTGATATTTTAAAAACCGTGATGGGAACATTTTTGGAACGCAGCACCGAACTATATGGCATTATTTCTCAGTCTCAATCTCAGTCTCAGTCGGGCACCGCACGCAAATTGACGATGTGTTGCGGTCCGATCTCATAAATTATTTTGGCAACGCATCACGCGAGTGTCCTGTCCCAGTCCAAGTCCAAGTCGCAGTCGCAGTCAGATTTTACCTGATTTAGGCAGCGTGCAGCGTGCGGGGCTAACCAAAGCTAATGCCAACATACTCCGCATACCCATCCCCATCCCCAGCTCCATCCCCATTCCATTCGCATTTGAGGGCGAGCATGGTGATTTTTGTGGGCGATGACTTTTGCTCAACCTCTTCGCTGTGTGCTGTGCTGCGTTATGTTGTGTTTTTGTTTTGATCTCTGGCCCTTGCCCCGCAAATTGCCCTATTTTTTATCGGGCATCAAAAAAGTTCTTGGAAGACAGATGCACCATATAATTTTGCTAATTAAATGGGGGAGCATGTACCCACGCATTTCCAGCATTTGCCACAGGAGGAGGCTGTTCCGGGGCAGTATGATTTTGTTTTTGTTTTATTTCTTAGATTTACACACTCCACACACTTCTTAGCCGACGCGTCGGCTATACCGTGTGGTATGCTATACCGGGAGCCAGGCTAAGTTCGAGTGGGAAAAAGTGTTTTTTGATATTCGGAATACTCGGAGAGTGAGTGTGAGAGTGAGTGCAGGGGTTGCTGGCTTGTATCCTTTTCCCTAAAGATCGACCGACCCCTAAAGTATACATTTAAATTCTCAACAGTCGACCTATTTCATGGGATGTCTGTCTCTCTGTCTATATGAACGAATGCAGTTTGGGTACGCTACTGTGGGAACCACATTTGATTTCTGAAGTATCAGATCGAGCTCACCATGCATACAGTAAGGGGAGTATTGTGAATATAGTAAATGGTATTCCGATTTGGTTATTATCTAACGATCTGGAGAAAGAAAACTAAGCGAGTGAGCCAAGGGTAGGCGTCCACGAGTGAAGCGATGACGCAGGAGGCTTGTCCTGCTTTGCTGAACAGCTTCTTTGATTACAAAAGGGCATTGGGTGTTTGGACTCCATTTCGCGCGTGCCAGTACCCTTCCTTATAGCATATACCCTATATTAAAAGCAGATCGTAATGTCTATTCGAGTTCTTACATATGTATATATGTAAATAAAAGACTACCGCGGCTCCTCAACTTCCTCGGTTAAAAGTGCGCGGCATTTTCTTCTTTTCAAACAACAAGAAAGGTGTTTTAAAGTCTGGTTGCTTGAACATCGATGATCCGATTTTGTGCCTAATTTTTAATGGGAAAATATATGCACACTTAAAGTAGAAATTAAAGTCCTTTAACCTCCGAATGGAATAGGAAACTGTGGCACACGGCTGGCCTTAAGAGTGGAGTGGGCTCGGCTCTACTATAAATTGGTCATTATCTTTGCTGCTAGAATGGAATGGATTGGTCAAGTCAAGTCAAGTCGAGTCAAGTCAAGTCAAGAATGGTAATCAGCCTGTGAATATGGCAATCAGAGTTCACTCAGTGTAGTGTGTGTTCGGGTAATTGGGCAAAGTGCTTGCGTGCCTGAAAGTGCCCAATGAAATTTGAGTGTCAATCAACAGGCGTAGTCGTCCCATGGCTTGGGCTTCGATCCGATCCGATTCGGATCGGTTCAATATCTGATTTTGAGTAGCCTTTACGCTGCCCAACTAAACTGAACGTTAATTTGCAGATTTCGGATCTCGGATGACGGATAATTTCCATAGAGCACTTTTGCAGTCCCGTCCAGACCAGTCCCAGACCTTAGCTTATCAAGAGGCCAGAACAGATTTTCTACCAAATTAAAATGGTATGTTTGGTGGTCTGGTGGCCTGGACCCTGTTATTACCACGGTAATGATCGGAATCCCCATGATCCTGATCCTGAATGATTGCTTCACTGGGATGTTTGCAGTTCTATTTACATAAATTAACAGTAGTATGGCCCCTTAGTTTAGGTACCATCACTTACCATCGTACTCGTATTATGTTTGATTGAAAACTTTAATAAACAATAGCTTAGTGCTTTTATTTAACCAGAAAACAATACAAAAAAATTATCCACTTGTGGTTCTTACCATCATGAACTTCTGGTCCTCGAATTGATGGTCGTTAGTGCGATGTAAAATATGCATTTTTATTTTTTAAGTTATGTAGTAGTAGTAGTAGTTTAGTGCTTTAATTTTTAATAGAATGCATATGCGTGGATTTGTCTCCTTTGTTTTTTGTTGTTGTTTATGTTTTTGTTTTTGTTTTTTGCTGTTACTTTGACAGGTACAATCACTAAGTAATTATTAAAAATTGATTTTTGGCACTGAGTAAGGCAACTGCGAGTCTTAACGAGTTTGGGTTTTGTTTGTGAAAAGTTAGTTTCTATTCGCTTTCCGTATTCGTATTCGTATTGGTATTCGCATTCGAATTTGTATGTACAATCGATACGCTGTGTGGGTGTTGTGCGTCGGGGCGTCGGGTTAGGTTAAATCGTTGGCAATCCAAGGGCTTTCCATAAAAAAAACGTTATGCACCGCGATCGGAATCGGTCAAATCGGTCGGTCAAATGTCGAGCACACTGCACACTGGATTGCACACTGCACAATATTCAGTGGGAAAAGAAAAAACCCGCAAACAAAATTCTACCTTTGCACAGCCACAGACGGTAATATTTCGACTGAAGTTGGATTTTCAGGTTGGACCCAAAAACCTTCGGGGGATGTACTACAGCGATGCTGATGCTGCCGCTGCTGCTGCCGCCGCTGCTGCTGCTGCTGCTGCCGTTGCTGCTGCCGTTGGTGCTGCTGGTGCTGCCAGCCGTTGCCGTTGCCGTTCCCCAACTCCAACCCCATGTACGTGTATATCTATATACCCGTGCATGTATGCGACTTATTTACAAACACATAGGAAAAACGCCCAAAGCCTAAGCCCGTTCGCTGGCTTGATGAATCTGTGTCGTTGTATGGGTGGTGGTAGGTAGCTCTTTGAGCCATACACACACACACACACACACACACACAGGCATACAACCAGCGTGGCGTGGAGCAGGTTCTACGCTCTCGCATCGCATCGCATCGCCAAAGAGAACCGAACCGAACCGAACCATCATCCATGCCACATGCCACCGATTGTGATGCTGAGGCGAGAGAGCAAGCACCACGTTACAGAAGCAGAAGCAGAAGCTGAAGCACAAATAAAGAGCGCAAGAGAGCGAGCGAAACCTGTAAAGAGAGCATAGTTAGAGCCGTACTACCAATACCACTTGAGCGAGCCCGTGCCGTGTATCTGGTAGTGCATACGGCATATAGTGAGGCGAGAGCAGCTACAGCCATTTATATTTCGGAAGCCCCGCCCCGTAAGCGGACTACTAGACAATGGGCCGAACCCAGAGGCTGCGACTGCAGCTTCTGCACACACAGATACACAGATACACTGACACACAGATACACTGATACACAGATACGGGCGGCGGCTCACAGCTTCACGCAGATACAGATACGAACATATACACATACCTACGAGTGTTGGCGTGTGTGCGTGTGTGTGTGTGGATGCATATAGGGGTTGGAAAATAATGCGGAAAGCTGGGGTTGGCAACGGCAACGGCAGCGAGCACTGTGTGCCCTTAGGGTTGTAACTTTTGCTACTGGGAAAAACCCAGGCATTGGGCATTGATGTTGCGCGCTCGGACGCTGAAATATTGCCAGTGGTACGTGCCCCATTGCCTTCGCTTCGGGTACTTTATACTCTCCAGCATTTTCCCTCCCCCCCTCCTCTCTCCATGTACTAAGTACATATGTACATATTTACCTATGAGAGTGTGAAGGCTTTAATATATAAGGACATACATATGTATGTATGTATGTACCTACAGTTGTCAGAGATATGGTACATATTTACACTAATAACATTTTCTTTTAATATGAACATTGTTGTAAAATATGCTCATATTCAAATATTATAAATTTGTACATAGTAAGTACAGTTGTACGCCTGACAAGTAATTGGAATCAAAGGCTGTGGCTAGGCACAGGAAAATGAACACAATATACAAAAAAGCATCTCAATATCCACAGATCAAAATATATTAGATATTACATATATCATGAATAGTTTTCCACAACATGAATCAGGAAATTCAAGATTGTAATGTACCCTAAGTGGTCCCAAGGGGGTATTCTAACCACAATCTACAAAATCTAACGCGATATAATACAATTACCACAAGTAGTTTCGATCCAATTTATTTTGTGGCCAATGCAAACCTTACGATTTAAATTGATACGGAAAGGAAGAATATTCCTAAACCCTACTTCAAAGTACCCCTTCAGAACGCTTCTCAAAGATTATCAGGGTATACTCGATTTGGTATGCCAGAAGAAAGCGGTTCCAACCTCATAAAGTATACGTATTCATGATCAGCACCAATATTTGAATCGATATAGCTATGTCTGTCTATCCTTCATGCTTGACGCCTAGTTCCCAGAGACTATAAAAGCTTGAGAAATCAAATTTTGTGTGCAGTGTTGTCACTCCTCCTCTACCGCCCACACATGAGAGCGAACATCTGTAGCATTACAATTTAGAAGATCCATGAAAACCGAAAACGCAGAATCATAGAGAACCATATATACCAGATTGCGAATATGGATCAATCCCTCTATCTCTCACACACACTCCTCCTCGTGCAGTCCTCGCCCTCTGGCGGACAGCAGCCATACTGAGTATCGGGTATATGTAAATGTAGAGCCGCGGCTTTTGCTGCGGCTCTCAACGTTCCTGCTTGTTTTTTTAATTAAATTTACATAGCTCATGTTTTTAAGGTTTTTTTTGTATTAATGATGTGATGTGGCATTCGAATTATACCTTTTTTTATCAAGGCCCTATGCAAATTGTGGAAGTGATTGTAGAAACTAAATTGAAATGGATGTTGGAGTAGGTTTTGATGGAAGGATGCTACTTTGCCGAAAAGCCTATATTTACTTTGGTATATGCTTATTTGGTTGTAAATAGCTGAAATGTTGTATCAGAAATTCGAGACACCATTTCAACAGTTAAGGACTTTAGAAAAATTTTAAAGGAGTCTGCCAGACGAAGGAAATATGGCCCTAATATGTATATGAATACTCTTTTCGTCTGAAAAATATGCTAGAATTAGAGACTTTAATGAGTGGTAAAGTTGTGAGCCGTGGTAAGCGTTTGTTGAGGGCTTATTTGGAACAACCAAAACAGACCGCGTTCTCTCTCAATTATGTAAATTCATATGAATCTCTGCCTATAAAAGTTTCTGTATAATATGAATTATTCAAAATCCAATTTTTCAAAATACTATGCTCTGCTTTATTAGCCCATTACAATCAGTTTGCAATCCGTAACTATAGATAAGTGCTCGGAACATAAAATTTAATATAAGTTTTGGATACTTTTGAAGACAATTTGAAGACCAAAATAATAACCAACTAATTATAATTATCAAATTATTTTACAGATTTGATTTCTGTTTAAAAAGAGGTCGAATTCCATGATCCACAACTAGTGTGGGAATCGTAAGGACTTGAACCTTAGAACTACGACTAAATCATTTCAGAATGGCAATCGATTATTCAGCATTGATAACAACAATATCGTTTAGGTTTGTCTTTGTATGATTACACTATTGTTTTGTTCTCGAATTGGTGGCATCGCACCTGCAGTGCTGCAAAACGATAAGTGTCCCCCCTTCGAGAAATCCTGAGCACGCCCTTGACTACCATCATAGGAAAATCCTCATCCACTGAGAAATGCCTGATTTTTTGTATGAATGAAGTTATAGAACTATCATACAACACAGTAAATATCCATTAAATATCTTAAGCATGTGCTTTATAAACACATTAAAGAAATTATGCTTAAATATCCCTGATATTATCCTTTAAAAAATTTTCGTAGAATTTTTGGATAATATTTATAGATACATAGATGGAAATGCTTAATTCCCAAACGGGGTTGGTTGGATAAACTTGTAAAGCGTCTCGTGCTGTCGTAGTTGTAGTCTCAGAGATAGTTAGATACTAATTTGTATTGTTTTGTGGCCTGTTTCTGGCTGACACAATTAGTCCCTAGACTTGACGCGAAAGGGATTAGCCAGAAGAGCGAATTGAATCAGTTATCTTTGTTAAGCCAGGACGTTTAAGCCAAGGGTTGTTGTTGGCTGGAATTGAATTACGGCAGTAGCTTTTAAATAATTGAAACGGATTAAACGAATTCATCCGTTAGCTACAATTAGTTGCCATGAAAGGCAACCATTCCGAAGGAGGACATATTTCTGTCAAAAAGGAAACTCTATTTCCGCCGGCACAGCAATTTTCTTTGGTTGAATTTAGTGAAAATGCAACAACATACAACATCGGAATCGTAATCGTAATCGAAATCGAAAAGTATGAAAGGCAGATAGATCGTGCCAGCCAGTCATGTGCATTGTACATTGTACATACTCGTATCGTATGCATTTACTCGTACATATTAGGTACTGGGCTTACCTTACTGGCTTCCCAAAAAAAAAAAAAAAACAGCCACACGAAGTTCAGAGCTGTAAATCTTGCGAAATGGAAGCTGGCGA
Source organism: Drosophila azteca (assembly GCA_005876895.1). Lineage (NCBI taxonomy): Eukaryota > Metazoa > Arthropoda > Insecta > Diptera > Drosophilidae > Drosophila > Drosophila azteca. The sequence goes on along the minus strand of VCKU01000014.1, from coordinate 2,499,026 downwards.
TCAGGTGTACGAGTGTACGAGAGTACGAGAGTGAGTATTATACAACTGCGACTGTAGAACCACCTCCACTTCGGCGATTTTCATGGCAGCGGCACGATTTTTGATTGTGGCCACGACAAGAGATCGATCGATCGATGATCAGGTCGCCATTTTCAGTTCCGATTCGACCAGTCGGTACTGATGCAGTGCTCGCATTACCAATTAATTCCCATTCCTCCCCGCAGCATCGCCATAAATCGTGATGCACAGTACAGTGGTCAATGTTTATGGTAAATGCATTCGAGTACACGAGTATTTTTCCAAATACTGCCACCACACCTACACCGACTACAACAACTACAACGACTACATCGACTACACCGATGATGCTGGTAATCGCCGGCATACACGCATACTTAGCACTTGTGCGAGTATGTGGAATATTACAGGCCGTAATTTCAAAAATGGCAGCTTTCTTCGGAACAGTCGTTGGCTGGATCGTATGGTATGGTATGGTTTGGTATGGGATCGGATCGGATGCCTGCCTGCACCAGTGTGCCTCGCTGTCTTCAACTGGAGAGCCTGAGCCTGAGCACCTCATTTAAGATGCGTCTTAAATGCGATTGCCCCGGGAGGAACTCGTGAATGCCGCAGGACTTGCATGACTACTGCCTGACTGTTGCCTCTCTCATGGTAGTGATTGCCAATCTGTAGCTCTCTACTCCTTTATCTGCGGCTGCTGCTGCTGCTGCTGTGGCTGCTGCTGCTGCGGTTGCTGCTGCTGCTGCTGGGTCTGCTTTTGCGGCAGGAGACAAGTGCATTCTAAATGCAAATAACTGCACAGCCATAAAGTTCGGACTCCCATTAGACCAAAATAAAACTTTGAAAATATATACTAAATATATATTTTTACAGCCTTTAAGCCTACACATAAATGTCAGATTCCCGCATTCCAATGGCTAAAATAGTTCATTTGAAACCGTATTTAACATCATATTTTTGTGCAATTAAGGAATCCAAGGGGGACCCTCAGATTCGTACGAACTTCCTAGTCTTTGGCCTTTTGGTCTTAGGATCTATTTAGTCATTTGGGGGCCTTTTTTGTTTGGGAAAGTGCCGAGTGGCGTATGCAAATGGAGTCCATGTGATTGAGTGTTTGTATCTGAAACTACTTCGCCATAATTTTCCGCATTCACTCGGCCACATGTACGAGTACATGCCCATGCTCTGGAGTGTAGTAACCGCCCCGGGCCCTTTCGTTCATATTCGTTAAGTCTTCAGATGCAGGCAGATTCAAATTTCGGGAGAAGCCGACCGACCAAAAGACCGAACGACCGACCAACCGACCGACCAACCAACCGACCGACCAACCGACCGTTGGCAGCCAAACGCTGTGTCTGTAGATGTAGCTGTGGATGTGGATGTGGCTGTGGCGGTGGCGGCGGCGGCTCCGTCTCCGGCTCCGATACACGAATCATCAGCGACATGGCCTGGCCATGGCTCATAGCCAGGCAGCAGTGGAAAAAGGCTCCTGCAATGTTGCACGACGCCAATAGCCGCGGGGAAGATGAGCGCGCGGTCGTCGTAGCTTTAGTCCCTTGCACGGGCGGTTCTCTGCCAGAGCAGAGGTTTTTTGTCGTCGGTGTGTGCGCTGTGCTCTGCTGGGGCACTGCTGTATGTGTGTGTGTGTGTGTGTGTATTTTCAGATGCAGTTGCAGCAGGCGGATGTTTGCAGCATATTTCCTACGGCTGTGCTCATGTGCACCTTTAATCCGCTCTGTTTTTTTTTTTTTTTTTTTTTCGCAATTCAGCGAGCAGCCCAATAGAGAACAGCCACCGAGCCACCGAGGCACAGACGACGAGCGGTCCATTTAAATTCGAGGTCAAAAGGAAATATATTTGCAGCTGTGTTTACCCACAGTAGATTGGGATTGCGATTACGTACATACATACATATGTATGTACATACATATGTATATGGGAGAGTGTACTGAGATGTATACATATATACTTGAACTTATTTATCTTCTATAAGTTTATTAAGAACTTCCGACTCGTACATACAATTAACCCTTTTTTTTGCCCTTATTTACTCTGCCAATTTAGCTTCAAAATTTCTAAATTCCAATTTTCCAAGATGAGAGTTGAAAACAGCCGAAAGTTCCGCTAAAAAGTTCCGCCATGACAATAAAAAAAATAATTAAAATTCAATAAAAAAACAGTTTTCCATATATTTTTGATCGGATATTATTTTTGTAATGTTTTTTATTGAATGTTACCTAATTTTACCAATTTGATTAGCTTTGTTTTGAAACCCTATTGAAATAATCAAAAGTTCCGTATCTCGGGTTTTGGTTGGTATTTTTATGGTCATGTTTTCCCTTACTATTATCTCCCATAAGCAAGAGGACTCCTGATCAAATTTGTTTCTATTATTTTAAAAGAAATCAAAGAAAATTGGCACACTCTCGGCTAACTATTGGAAATCTTAAGGTACTGCAAATGCTTCCGAAGACTTACAACTTAATAGCTTGAAAAATGAATACTGAATATTTAATATGTACATACATAATAGATGCCATACAGATAGTCCAACCAAATTTGCAGAGTTTTATAATTTTCTACCCTAACCTCAAACATCACTTCTGTTTTGAATCTCTTAAGCCGTACAGAGGATTGTTGTAATATTCTTGGTAAATATAGGGCTACCTATAATCATTCTTAAATAATATATTCATCAAATTTCAATCGTATATAGGTCGGGAGTATGAAGAAACACATTCGAGTACGTGATGGCAGGGCAATCTTTCAAGTGTATGGATATATAGGGGCGCTATACTATACTTATAGTACTCATAGTGTATACACATGCCAAATGCCAAATTGTATAGAGTTCGATACGAAACAGATAGTTTTATTTGTATCTTGAAAATGTGGAGTGGCTTCATTTATAGCACTCATCCGCATACTTATCTTATATAAAGAGAACATTTATGAAAAGTTTTGGTTTTGGGTAGACTAGACGTGATTGGTATTGTGCCGTGCGTTACTGCCGCATAATTATACCATTTGAATGCGTAAATATTTAAGAACAGCTAACTATTATTAAGCGCTTTAATGATTTTATAGTCCAATTTATATCCCTTAAGGACCCCTTCCAAGCACTCATCGAGTGGCTTACATCTCGTACGAGTATTTGGATGTTTGCTTTTAATTTTCGGAATCTTGGAATCAGAACCGCAAACCGTCTGCTGTTATTTATTGCAAATTGGACATGTGTCTGCACCGCTGATGCCATGCCATGGCAGTCGGCTGTAGTTACGATTCATTCGCTCGATTTAATAGTGGCAATTTCGTTCGACTCCAACGCACTGATAATTTTCTCACATACGTAGGATCCTTTTTTATAAGCTAAAAAGGGCGCCTCACGCAATTCAGTATTCATGTTTTATTACCTAATGAACTGCCGCTGACCGACCATTTCACGACTCTTTGTGCGTGACGACGCGTCAATGGATTTACTGGCACACACAACACCATAATATCAGGAACCCCAGAAACACCAGGAACACCAGAACATCAGAATCGGTTGTTTCGAAAAGCGGCAAATGATTAAACTAGTACATATGTACCTGTGTGCGGGGTTTAATAGTGTATTATCAGATTCGAATGGCAAATAATTATAATTGTTTGGTTTTGGTTTATTTTTGTAATTTGGGATGAAACGAACTGATGAAATGGCCATTCCGATAGCTTTATGGTTGGTTTGAGATCAATCTGAGACTTGTACATACCTAAACACAACGGATATGTACATTCGAGTATGTACTTGGTGTGTACACCACGGATGTGTGTGTATATTGTAATGCAATCTTAGTTGCAAAGATAAGCGAGGGCCCGCGGATGCGTTTCTGAATCAAGATGGGCTCAAAACAGAAAAAAGTGCGTAGAGGCTGAAATGGTGCCGAACGGTAACCGTTTCTTCATAGTAGGAGGAGGAGCTGTAGCTGTAGCTGTAGCTGGAGTCGTCGCTGGAACAGGCCAAAACTCTTAACGTATGCGCGTGAGAATACCCATGTATGTATGTAGTTGGATATTTGCCCCAAGCCATAATTAGATATTCCCATTTTGCCTTTTTTGTTGCTCACTTTTTCAGTTTTCTTGAGGGGCGCTTACACGCGTCAGCGACCAATGGAACTAAAGACCGAGTGTGTCACAAACTAACTGGTTAAACAATAACTGGTTAAGTTAAGCATTTTCCAAATACCCACAGAACATACAACATGAACAATTTATCTTATTGTTCCAACTCATGTATACATATGTGATATCGGCGAAGACTTGTTTGATATAAAGACTTGTTGATTTGAAATGTTTCAGCGTGAGGAATACAAAAGTAAAAATAAAAATAATAATTAAGCATGCTCACTAATGGCCGATCCGAGCAGACTCCACTGTCCACTGTGGTGTCCAGCAACAGTAGCGAAATCCCATACAATTAACATAATTTGGCCACTGCCTGTGGGTTCGATTCCGATGGATGTCATTGCGCAGACGAGAACCAGAACCGAACACTACGAAAGAAGACGTATAACCGACGGTACATTTTACGGTGTTTCTTTTATGTACATATGTATGTTTATATGCCTTTACATAAATACAAATTTGGTAAAGTTTTCGTTATTCTAGAGGCTTCTCAAGTCTCTCAAAGAAGAATGTGTGGGGACATACTTTCATCTCAATATAACACATATAACACCTTGCTGGTTGGTGTTCCATAATATTAGCCATTTCTTTAAATACAAACATCTGAGATTTATTGTTTATGGTTAATAAAGTCGTTTCGCTTATAAAATGCATAACAAAGAACTTGATCTCCTCGATCATGTTATATTTATGGAAAAAGGCTTGGCCTGGCTTGGATTTGGCTTGGACCTGGCTGGGACTTGGCTAGGTGCCAAGCCTGACCGCCTGGCCATATGCACATCTGTATTTGTATCTGTATCTGTAGCTGCATCTGTTGCTTTAGCTGTATCTGTATCTGTTTGTCTGCACAGTTTTGCAATTGCTTATGCGCCGACCTGTCGTTGATAACTTTATCCCGAAATGCAGCGCGTGCCGACCCCCACTGACAAATTTGCTTTGCAGTCAAAACCAGCACCGAGCACGCGTGAAACATGATATGCCGCCATTAATATAAATCACGTGATAAGTACAGTGCTGCGAGGACGCCGTCGCTGTCATGCAGGTATCTACATACATACATACATATGTATATAAATATGTATTGCAAAAAAAAGAAGGTAAATATTACTTTATGAATCATGCACACACACACACACACATCTGTAGTTACCTGCCTATGTCAGATTAAATCACATGATTTTTATTTAATTAATAATTAATAAATAATCATATTATCGAATGGCCTATATTTGCTATATATTTTTAAGCGGATTAATAGTTGGCTGCATTGAAAGTCATTTCAAGAGTTGAAGTTCACAAAAAATTCACGTCAATTCAAATTTTAATTAAACTTTTACCTTTGAAGCACTGCAAATACACAAAAAAATAGCCACGGAATTCAATTTCGCAATTTTGCAGCATTGAACGTATTGTATTTCACAGAAAAAACAAAAACTAATGCCCTTTTGCCACTATGTACATACATACATATGTATATCCGTATACATAGGTATAGCAAATATGTTATCAAATTAGGCTCACAAAAAGACACTCGCGAATCGGTGGGTGCTGTGTTTTTGTATAAATTTAATTAAAATGACGGCATTCAGGGCACGTGTCCAACCATCGTAATGTATCCGCCTTGTAGAGTGTGTTGTTTGGGGTACTCGTATAATATCTGGACCAGCCCTCCTCCTCCTCTAGTACTTCAGTCTCCTTCTGCTTCTTCGTCTGATGTTGATAATGGGGGCGGTTGTTGATTTTCATTATGGACCACTCAGGTGTGTGTTTCCTACAAAGAAACAAACACCGCCGCACGGCCCCAGAAAAAACATATGCGTGTCGCCGCAACGGCGCTCGTTGCCACTCGCACTACTTGGCTTTTCACTTTTTAGCTGCTCGAAGCATTCAATAGTCTCTTCAGTCCAATTTCCCACTACGGAAGGTCCTTGTGCGGGCGTCGCGGTGCGGCGGCGGAAAGATTATCCCGGTACATTCATATTTCCATGGGAGAGGGTGCGTTTTTGGAGAGGCCAGGACCAGGACCAGGCCGAACGGTCGGAGCGGAGCGGAGCGGACTGATGCCTTGTAGTAATACCTCATGTGTTAAATGGCATAAGTATGGTCACGTGCCATTATTTTGCGCTTTAGGGTCGCTTTTTCGGAGTTTTTCTCTGGCCATGGCTATGGCTCTTTGCTCTCTCCTGTCATTTTATGCAACCTGAAGCCGATTGTCTACCCACAAAACGGGCTCAGCATTAACATATCGAATTATTAGCCTACCCAGAACATTGGATAACGTGGATAAGGATGCCGTGTAGCCGTAGCTGTGGCCGTATCCGTGGCCGCCAAAGTACGTCATTTCATAATTATCTCGAGAATCCCTTTATGCATATAATTGGCCTTAAAATATAATAGAGCGTCTCGTCGGGCAACGTCTGTGTGCTGGTAATGCCATTACTTCCGCTAGATTATACAAATTCTGATGTTTCACATATTTAGCTCGGGCCAAGAGATTTTGAATATCGTCCTGAATTTTTAGATAATAATGTGATTGAGGCGTGAGACAAGCCACCAAAGAGCGGAACATCAATTTGTTCGGTAATATAAAGGAAGTTAAGGGAGGGAAGGGGAAGGGAAACTAATTTGTAATAACCATGGAACATCCACACACAAATATTGTACAAATATTAGTACTAGTATTTTTTTTGCCATTGAAATTGATGATAAAGCCCAAGCTATAATCGATGTCGTGCAGATCCTCGGACTTGTACCCCCTACTCAAGTTGGAGTACCTTATAGGACCTTAGTTTCGCAGTACCAAGCATTATTTATGGTACTGGATACGATTATTTCAATTATGCTAGTAATATTCCTAAAAAATTGAATGCAAACAAGATTTGAGTCTACTGTCTACCAGATCGTTTGGATCATAAAGATTCAAAGTCTTCGTAGTCTTCACGCATACTATACAATGCGTAATGTAACCATCGTTTAGGTATTTAAAAGTTCATATTGCAGATACATACATACATCATTAGGAAATATGAGACCTCCTTCCCTTTCCACCATATCTGTGTACATATGTACACAGAGTATATTTAAATCATTAGTATGCCCTTACGACATTTCTTTGTTTTGTCACATTCGAGTGTCTGAGTGTGGCCACGGGGTATTTGAGCCCAATTGTCACGTTTCCATGCACTGCCCATTGAGAGGTAAGACCAATTAATCGGTTTAGCCTGGCGAAATCAGCATACGGACAGACAGATGGCAAGCGCTACATAGATCGGTCGACCGACTTCTCAGCTCAAGTGAGACCATGATGCTTCATTGCTATAACCTTGGCATATCCTATGCCACATGTATGCTACGTATGATATGTGTACCCATTATGAAGTACAAGAGGAATATCATATTTTTGCATGGCTGGTGGTTATTTCACGGTCCTTGATTAATTTTTGAGAAAACCAACGACACTACACTCGTCTCATCTCATCTCACGCCACCCGTCCGTCCATCTTCACTGGGCCTGGCCTGGCTGGGCTGGGCCCGTAGTACTCATAAAGTAATCAGTATCGCCAACTGTCGAGGATTTGTCACCCCCATTAAAGAACGTTTGATGTATTATTCGGTTCATTTGGTCGACAGGTCTGCGCAAACAGAACGCCACCGCCACCGTTTCAACAGCCAAACAGCCAACAACCAACCGCCACCGCCAGCAGTAACAACAACAACAAGAAGAAGAAATGGGAACTGCCGGTGACAGAGGATAAGTCGGAGTGTAAATACGAGACCAAACTGGATCCAGGAATAAACGACCGCCGACCGCCGACCGCTGTCCGGTTAAACACACTCTCCCCCTCACGTGCACTACACTACTGATGTGACTCTTTCTACCCAATATTCGCAGCAACAAAAATAAAGGGGAACGAAGCGATTACGAGCCTATGAAACCTATGAAACTTGTACATTCTTGATCAATCTTATTTCGTCACTTCATCTGTCTGGATCTGAACGGGCGTCCTACGAGTATGTGACATCAAAATCCATAAAAATTTGCATGTGTCTTTCTAATACTATATGTCGCCACACTCAATCAAAACACCTTCTTGGGAGCTGTCAGTAAACTATGTTCTATATTCTATACTGAAAAATAGATTGGATTTACCTGCCAGTCTTGACCCGAACTTGGGGAAACAGCCCTTATGGGTTTTATTGCCACTTTTGTAAGTCCAGAACTTGCATGCTTTCCAGAAGAAACAAACCATGAATGATTTGATTTCTCAAAGTCTGCATGACTGCATTTTTTTCAGATAATTGTATTACTTCAGCTTACCAGTCAGGGAAATGGACAAATTCACCCCATTTGTGGGGAAGAAAAAAGAGTTTTAGCCAACTATGCGGCAAAGATTGAATAAACTTTCAAAAGTTCCTTATGGAGCATGGTATTTAGTAAAACATTTTGAACTTTAAAGAGAACTCAAGACGTATACTTTATTCGGGTACATGTGGTCTTATCTTTTGATATCTTTCATCAAATAATCTTGAGCTGCCATTTCTAAGTGCATTCTTTATTTGAAACTATATTTCGTCACGGCACACAAAACCGATACGATCTGTGGTAGGAGTACAAGGATTAAAATGCAAAGTCAAGGAGAGTGCATATTACCCAGTAGATTTTGAAATCTTTCCCATACAAAATTAGTGTGATGGATGGTGGAGTGTAGAGTGTGGAGATCCCGAAGCCAGAAGATCAGCCACTTGAAAGACTGACGAAGAGATGCCCAAGAAGCCAGAGTTGGTTGAAGATGAAGAGACAATGTAGATGTCATCCATCACACTCACAATTTTGAAAAATTTTCTGAACATTTTGTTCTCTAAAATATTATCACAACTCAATTTAACAGGTCGAGAGCAACTAACAAACTAAAACTTTACTTTCGTAGCCAAAGCAAATGACAGTACAAACCCATGTAGGGCTGTTTGAATAAGGAAAGTTTTTTGAATTAATTTCCAGCCGAAATCTACAGATTTTAACCATATAGTAGTACATGTAGTTTACTGTCATTACATGTCATTTACATGAACTATTTCGATTTCGATTGAAAACTCATGGAACATCTGATACTCGTATTCGAAATGCGTAGAGTCTGGACAACCGGATGCCGATTTGATTATGGTAATACACATTACGAGTATAACAGCAAATATAAATATCAAGTGTAAAGTGTAAAGTTAAGATAAATACCTGCCAGGCACTGGCATCCAAGGTAGCCAGAAAGGACATATCCAACTCCTACGGAAATAAACGAAAAGTTTGTTAAAGCAATTTTTCAATTGGCACTTGGTCGACGGGTCTGTGCACCTTCCGTCGGAAGTTGTTTGTAAAATCCAGAATGATGACAGCTTTGTATTTTGGCCAAAATTGCAAATTTATGTTAATCGTTCGTTGGACGAGGAGCACAGGGCAGTACAGGGATGCTGGATGAGAGAGAATGCTGGATGCTGGACGCTGGATGCTGATGCTGTGATACTCGTGTTGTCGTGTTGTAAATCACGCGTTACCGCCGGAACTTTCAAAACACGTTTATTTTGGTTGAGTCGGCAAGAGGTGAAATGAAGGAAGGATGACTGAATTCGGACTCGCACTCGGAGTCGATGGCGTTGGCGATGTCTATGTCGGACTTGACATCCGCCTAGTAAATTTCCGTTCAGATTTCCTACACTTTTACAAAAGAGGTTCCAATGCGACTGGAGCGCTGTTGGCGTCGTCTCGTGTCCTCGTAGTCTGAAACAACTTCCGTATCTCCTTTGTGGTTTTCGGCCAAAGGATTTGCCAAGCTTACATTCGGGAGTTGGGCTGGGACGGTACCCAAGACCCAGCCTTTGGCTATGTACTACCCGGGGGTGTATGTGTATGCATGCAGCTTCTGTTGGTCACATACCATACCGTCCCGTCCGCCACGTCCGCCACGTCCAAATATACCCAAGATAGCGCGCAGCTTTTCAAACATGCAGCTCTACTCTACAGAACAGAACAGTATAGTACTGTACAGTATAGTATAGTACAGTACAGTACAGTACAGTACATACATACAGTACATCCGTGTACATGGCACGAGGACGAGTACGAGTACCGTAAACCGTACACCGTACCTGTGCCTGTACATGCATACATCCATTTGTACATAAATACATACATACATACACGTACGCACAGCATGCGGTGTTGGGGGTTGGGGGTTGGTGGGGGGTGTGAGTGTTGGTGTTGTTGGGGAGTTGGCGACTCCCTGGACGCGTGTACATGCGTACTTTTGAGATTCAGTTTCGGATACGGTGGACACAATCTTCCACGGAAGCCAATATCTCCCGAGGATATCTCCCGACACAACTTTACTCTCGTTCCAGGCAAAGGAGCCCCGGCGAAACCCGAGCCTGAAGACAGCCACCCAGCCAGCCAAATGTGTCATGTCCTGGCCCTGTCCTGGCTATGTCCTGGCCGTCTTCCATGTACAGAAAAGTGCATAATTACACATACCAAATATGTATCCACGTCCTGCTATGTACCGAACACACATAACACATAATGTACAACTCCCGTTTACATATATTGATAGTAATGTACGAATGTATTATCCCATCCTCGAATTTCTGATGTTCATGAGGATGGCCCGAGGATGTTTGTACCGACATATACATATATTTAAGATCCTGCATGTGTTAGGACCGAACCTGGGGGGTGATGCGAACAAAGAAAAAGCACAGTTACACTACTCCCCTGTACTGCCCTGCCCTGCCCTGCCCTACCCTCCTCTACACCCCCACTCCCCTTTTGAAAATGCTGCTGTGTCAACAGCACAAGCCCCAATAGACCGCCCGAATACATATCGCTTTTGGGGATGCTGGCAGAATTTTCACGAGGCGGCAGGCCCGCCCGGAACGTTAGAGGCGGTATGTACAAATCATCATTGACTCAACCCCTATTCGTGTCCTCTATCTCGCTCTGCTCTCGCCGTCCATCTCTCTCGCTCTATTTCTCTTCGTTCTCTTTGGCTGGTCTCTGGCTCTCTGGGTTTTCTCTTTCTTTCTACGGATTTACAATTTCACCCATACATACACACGCACATTCGTGGGGAGGGGAGGAGTATACACATACATATACATATATTTCTCTGTCGGCAACATTTAAAGGTAAGGATAAGCATGAGAACTGACATTACTTTCATTATACAGCTTGAGAGCAATGCACCAAAAAAAAACAAAAACACAACAACGAACCCTCCACCAAATAATTTTAAATAATTACAATATTTTCGTTTAATTCAAGTTTTGCTTTTTATTACATTTTTTTACATAGAAGAGTAAAACACAACATAATAAAAACATCAGTTTTGATCAAAGTTTACAGTGTAGAATTTTGAAATGCAAATTTAAAATAGTTTAGATTAAAAAAATCGAACTCGTCACAGGAATATTCTATCGAAATTTGCCCCTATTAATAAATACTCGTTGTGGTTGTAGACTAAAAAATAAAACATTAAATTTCTCTGTCTTTAGACTATACTGATTGAAACTTAAATAATTTCCCCAATTGTTCTGAAAACCTATTTCAGAGCATATAAGTAAATGTCTGTATTTCTTGGTATTCATAGTCGTGTTTACCTTTAGTTTACTACTACATATACATATATTATAGGACAGACGACTCCTCCTGATAGAAGTGTTTTCTCAACATCTCTCTAATTGAACTATCTGAACTATCTTTATATTTGTTAGCCTGTAATTTGTAGATGCCCCTGCTTACTTATAAAAAAAACAACAGGAAATGTTTTCATATTTAATAGCTTGGAAAACAAATACTGAATATTTCATATATGTACGTACATATATAAATGCATAATAAATGCTATATACAGAGTCCCAACCACAAAAACCACTTCTATTTTTTGGTAATGTAACGGCAGATCATATTTTAGTTTATATCCTTAAAACCGTACATTCGATTACATAGATTACTCTTTAAAACTAGACTTTTTACCAAAATCGATATATCTCTGCTATCACCTACATAGATCTGAGCTAGAAAAGCTATACAACTGAGTGTGTAAAAGAAGAAATATCAAAAAAATGTAAAAATCGTCGAACTGCAAGGATAGATTAATTTCGGCTGCTCGTTTTTGGCTTACATGTTCGTAAATGTGTTTAATGAATAAATATGATAATCAAAATAATAATGAGAAATGGAGAAAAGGTTATATTCTCCGCAGCAATACTTACTATGGGTCTGTATTCATTATTAATTAATCATCTACAGCAGGTCGTACTTAAGAGATTGCCCTGCATTGGGGTTTGTCGATGGCCTAAATGCCCACCGCATCATTAGCTGCCCCACAACAGAAGAGCAATCGAGAATAGATTAGTATTTAATGGCTTTTATATGTTTATCCAAAAAAATAAGAAGGAAAGAAAAAAAAACCAACGAAAATATGGCTTAAAATACGTTTAAATGCAATTGCATTGGAACTGAAAGTTGGAGGCCCTTGCGGCCATTATCGGGAGTCTTGAGGCAAGGGTTATGTTATGCTATGCTATGTTATTTATGTATGTAGGTGACTGCCTAGGAGCACGTGCGTCCCAGTCCCAGTCCCAGTCGCAGTCCCATGCCAAGTCCCAGCATTTCAGACGCACTCGAGTGCGACCTCACGGGCGCATTTGGGTTCATATGAGAGAGGGAGGGGAGACCTGTATGTGGGATTTTGAAATCATATATTTATATTTCCACTAATTCATTTTTAATAATTTGTTTGGTTCTGTAGCTCGTTGGTCATCACGCCCCGCGCTTGTGTGTTAATTATCGACTTGGGCTTGGACTTGGACTCTCGGCCAGAGAGGAATTGTATGCTGGCGGTCGGTCGGTCGGTTGGTCGGTTGGTCGGCAAGATGAACGAGTAAGGCCACGCATTTGACTGCATTCTGCAGGAGAGGAGTCGGAGACGGAGACCTCAGCTCCTCTTCTGGGCGATTCAGATTCGGGGTTAAGATCCACTGACTTAAATAATTTATCGTGCATGTCGAGTTTCTTCGTGTCTTATGTCTTATGAAGTATGCGTATATATTGTATGGTATGGTATAGCATTGCTTAATGCCCATTTGACGTCATCTCTATGGACTCATTAATGACTATAGCCTGTAAAGATCCATCATTACAACCATAATGCAATTAATATCTTATTAATGTTTCAAACAATTTACTAATGCATTTTGTTTCCTTGTCGAACGGCAGATGTCAATGGCAGAAATCGAATGCCTGTAGATTTTATGGTCTCGCTATCCCCATCGAGATATGCAGACGTCCAGCCAGACGAAGGTGGAGCTTAAGGTGTAGTACAAGACACGCTAAGCATGCGCAGCATTCCCCACAGAAGGACGTACTTGCGGCTGCCACCGCTCCTTCTTCTTTGTGGCTTCTTGGCAGCCTACCAGCCACTGCCAGCCACTACCAGCCACTGCCAGCCTCTGCCAGAATCGTGCTACACTTGGCGAAATCCGTCCAGATTGCAGAAAGGAGGAGTAGCTCACATAGCGCAAGGGTCCAGTCCAGAGAGAGATCCAGCCAATGACCACAAGCAAAAGTGGGAGTTGCTATAATTGTTTAATTATAGGATTTTGCTTGCTTGACTTTGCATTTTGTGCTCATAACTTTTGCGCTGAGTTCATGTTACCTCTGTTCCACTGGGTATACGACCCATAGAGCCACATTTTGTGCACTCTTAACGATGTTCCATTCAAAGGACAATAAGTATACAGAGTTTTTATATATTGAGTAGGATGGACACTCTTTAATAAGTATACGAATTTGTATAGTTTCTGTTTGCATTTGAGATATTCACAGACAACTTTGTATAGCATATAAAGGGTGTACGAAGATCGCCAAAGAACTGAACTTGGTGAATATTTTATTCTTACAGTTTTGACACGGGTTGCTCTCCCTGTTTTGTTTTTGCTTTATATTAACCTTCGCGGCGAAATCTGCAATCGCTCCAGTGCTCAGGCTTTAGAACCGGCATCGCCTCCGATCGGCCCCTGCCTCTTCCACGCCTAAGGAAAGGCTGACCTGTGTCGTTATTGTCGATGTTTCTACTCAGAAAACATTCTACCCCAGTCCCAGTACCATTCCCAGTTCCAGCCCCAGCCCCAGCGCAGACTATAACGATAGTTGACTAAAACACATAGATCTTGTATCTATCGTATGACAAAAGCGAATGATTTGAAATCTATTTCATTTGGCAGCCATTGCACAATTGGTGGGTTTAATGTAAGGAATCGATGTACATACATATCTCCAGGTTGGAGTACAATGGCCCCCGCCAAACCAAATTCCTAACATATTTGCCGATCTCTGCTCGTCAATGACTGGACTGCCGTTGCAGCAGCCCTTTTCTGCGGTCGTGTACAGAAAATTATGAACACTAGCCCGTGCCAGACTCGACGCCGGTATTTCTGCCTCATCTCTTAATGGAGCCTGCCTTGGGGCGGTCATGTGCAATCTTGCAAAGAGTTTGCAGCCAGCCGCTTATAAATGAGCTTCTACGAACAAGCAGAACCGAACCGAACAGAACAGAACAGAACCCAGGCCGAGCCGAGCCTTTGATGGGGGAACACTACACTTGAAGCCTGCCCTGCCCTCCCCAGCCCTGCCCTGCCCTGCCCTGGCCGCGTTGTGCTGCGGCGTTGCGTTGCGACATATAAAAGTTGCAGCCTATAATTGCTCAAATCTGTGGTCCAGTCCAGGACAATCGATGAGGACAAACCAGTCTGTCATAACACCCACAATAACCCGTCATCGCCCCTGAATATTCCCCAGACCAGAGCAGAGCCAGAGCCAGAGCAGAGCAGACCAGACAAAATTTAGTAGCAGGATTCGGCGCAATCTAACATCGTAAAACGCCACTAACAGCGGTCCGGTCCGGTGCGGTCCGCCCGTCCCGTCTCTGGGTCCAGATCCCGTCTCGAGTATGCGAGTATGCGAGTATGGAGTATGCACCAGTATGAGGAGGGACGCGCGTTTGTGCCTTGTGGGCGCACTCGATGCGGGCCGGGCTCGCTCGGGCGATGCCAAGACGTGAAATTGATGGGCAGTTTCTACTATACCTTGAATACTTCAGACGTGACGTGAATAATGCGCACGATAAGGATCTCAAATACCTTCTTTTGAGCGCAGTACATGCAAATTTTGAAGATTATTCGCCGATTACCAGCGGTTAAAGTGATTTGGAGTATACTCTGTATGTCTGCATGTATGTCTGTATAGAAAATAATGATGGTACACATTTATGTGTTTCTTTAAGGAATTTATTTTTATGAATTATGTTACAATTCTAACCAATATGAATATTTCAAAAAGGCATATAAATTAAACCCTTCAGAAAATTCGATTACCAGACATCTGTATGCACCCCCCTACATAGTGATATGTACTCAAGGGCTTAATTATTGGTTCCCACCCCAAATAAAGGATGAATTTATGACCCTATATACGAGTATGTACATATGTATGTATACTCACAAAATGGATAACAAGACGAGTCGACACCACATGCCCGTATAGGCAATAGGAACTGAGATATTCTTAGAGTTCGAGATTCTATTTGAGGCACAGAAAATTCTTTCAACTCCTCCGCTATTACAAATTCAAGCAATACATCGAACTCGGATCGAACCTAATTTGAAATTCAATTTCTTTTTTAAATTTATTCCACAATCTGAGAACAGAAAACACACAATATTTTCGCAGATATGTAGGAAGAATTCTGATTGATTGTAACGATGAAGGATGAAGGATGATGATAGGTCAAAGGCAGGAACCGTTTTCACGGCTTATAAATATCGAGAAACCCTCCGTTATAGGCATATAATGTATTCTCTATATGTAAATTGAGTCTTTATTAGGGAGAAGAGAAAAAAACCTGCCAGAATTCTCGTCTCGTAATAATATCTATTGCAAGAGTGTATGCCGGAAAATGGTGCACTTGTGGCAACGTTTCCTAAAGGGATTATCTCGATAATAATAAACCGCGCCGCCCGGCATAAGTCCGCAATTGGCTTTCCCATGACCAAACAGTATTTACTCGAGTGCATAAGCCTCTTGCCTGCCCATTGTGGCACCATGAATGTGTGGGCAGCAAAAGAACAATTGTTTTCGGGCATGAAATTCAAATACAAACAGAGCGGAGCGAACAATGCCGTTTATGAACCTGTCAATCCTAAATTGAATTGGGATTGTGTAAACTTGGATTCAGCATTGATGGGTACACCAATGCCAATCCTCATACTCCAGCTCCTGCTCCTGTATCTGCTCCTGCTCCCGTATCGTATCGATACGCTTGTTTAATCACTCTACTCACACACGACGGGCTCTGCTCTGAATTGGCGCCATCTGCTAACTTGCTACAAATTTAATACCCATGAATACATCCGTATGGGATTATTTGTACAAGTATTATTGTGCTCCTGTTTTCAGTATGTTCATTATGCCTATATGCAGGCCGCGCCCCGCAGTTTCGAATGTTTATTTTATTGGAGAATTATTTTCTTTGCAGGTATGTATGCACATGCACCCCGAATGATGTAAAATCAAACAAAGAAATTGCATTTTACGCACACGATTTTAATCATTCAAAGATATACAAAGTACAAAAAATGAAACCATCGGCTAAGCTAATTGGGGGTGCAATACTACGAGCAGTACGTGCAGTGCAGTGCCAGTAAACGCTCTTCCGATTGAACACACCCCCCAAGTGGTGCGGTCGTGGTCTTTATCGTGTTTAAATATGGGCCAAAGGTAACACATTAGCATGAACAATTTAAGTAATTGTAAGTCCCGTCCCGCAACCCTGTCCTCAGTCTCTCTCCGCAGTGGATTCGGCCAATTTGGAATACATTTCCAGGCGGACTCAAAGGCTAAAAGTGTATATTTTAATGACCGGCTTGGTCGGTTGGTATGGGTATGGGTATGGTATGGATGGGTTGGTATGTCAACACTCTTGACAAGTGCACCGGGAGGACGTAATACTTTATTAGGCATCGTATCGTGCACCGCAGTTGTTTTCAGTTCAACCCATAATTCAACGACATTGTTAATGTCGCCCAAATGAGAAAAGTATGAAGGTTGACAGATTGCGTAGGACGACGACCACGACGACGACGACGAGGACGAGAATTTTGACAGATGGCACTTTTCCAACTCTGCTTTTTGATCTGGCAATTTTTTGTGTTTAAATTTAAAAGTGTTTTGTTATCCTTCAGTGCGCCTTGTTTAGCAAATAGATAATTTAAATTTAACAGAAAAAGGGTGACGTTGCGGATTAGGCGGCAAACGTGAAATGTAACAATTTAAAAAGCCCATTGTGAAATGTCTGTCCATCCGTCCGTCTGTCTGTCAATATATTGACAGATTATCTCGATGACGTAGTGCAATTAAGTTCTTTGCATTAGGGTAACAAATCTAGAAAACCACCTTGGAAATACTTTATGGTAATCAATATCATAACTTCCTTGGGGCGTAAATTATGGGTTACCACATGCTTGGTTTGCCTGCATTTTGCGGGTAGAAATAAAACGACCACGGACGAGGCAAGGCGAGGCGAGGTGGGCGGGCCAAGTCGAGTCGTTTTTTACACCACCGAGGAGGGCGTTGCTGGCCGATGAAGAAATTCGGGTATCGACAAATTGTCACGTAGTCCTCCTCACCGCACTGATAGGCAACATCATCAAAATTATTTTTTAGCACTCGTTGAGGGGGGGACTTGGACTCCGACTCACACTCACAACTCACAGCCGTGGCCACCTTCTCGGGAAAAGCGCCAGGAAATTGTAATTACAATTTTGTGTTGCAACCACTCGGCACGCAGCGTACTCAAGTCCAATTCGGGGTGGCCCGTGGTTAAGCGACCGTGTAATTTACAATTCTCTCTGGTTGCCCACTCCGTTTACTGTCTACAAACGTTTTAATTATGGTTTATTTTACATTTTCACTTGGATTAATATGTACATATGTACCACGCACGCAGTACAAATATATACATACATATGTACATGTGTATTTGTGGAAGGTGTAAAAGACATCTTGGCTTAAACGGACACATTTTAACATCCAGAAATGTGCACACACAATTTAATATATGAATAGTCCATTTGCAAGATTATTACTATCATTACGGTCATTTGTTTTTTATTTTATTACTGGTAATAAATATTAAGACCGTGTTATGAAATCGATTAAGACCTGCTCAAATGAGCTAGCTTCATCGTACCGAAGTTTATATACCCCTTGAAGTATAGGACGCACAGTAGGGCCCCAGCCGAAAAAAGGGGGCCAGATTCAAAGAAATTTTAATGAGTGCTTGGATTTTAGTACGAAAATTGAAGAAATCACAGTTTCGGAAATGTATTCTGATTCAGATACTGTCACTTTTAGGTGGAATAAGTCCGCAGCCAACAAAATAACATTGAATGATGAATGATTTGATTGCTTGTCAAAATATTCTCCATGATGATGGATACACTATTTCATCAAGATTTCTTCGCAACAGTTGACACGAGCCTTTTTTTTGGCAGTTGTCAAAGTATTTGGGATCTAATGGTCACATATCTTTTTGATGTCAAAATGTAGTGTCCAAAGATGCCTCCATCTGACGGTATGTCGCATCACGATCTTGCACTGGTGATTCACGCATAGCATCAATTTCTTCCGACAGAACCACCCTTTCTGGACGACCCTCTCGAGATTCGTTCTGCACTACTGAAATCTTTTTACCAGTTTTTCATCATATTTTGAATTTGAACCGTTTAGTTTCCAGATCGATCGGCAAAAAAGGACTGTCACAGGTAAAAAATTCCATATAAAATCATTTCCTAGAACACTAGTCTAACACCTATCTTTCCTGCATGTCCGCGATCGGTTCGGTTAATCAGTCGCGCGTTATGCGGCAGCGCCTCTCGGTCGGTTGGGCGGGAGGAGGGCTGCATTCTTGCCTGGGATCCACGCGTAACAGGCTTCTCCTGCTGTCGCTTAGGCTACTCGATGGTGCAGTCATTGAATATCAACGTATTACAGTAAAAATCATATCACTTGAAGTTATATCCATATACTAAAACATCCTTTGCCTTATTTTAAAATACTATGATGTGCTCAAGTCCGTTACAATAATTATGCAGTCAAAATATGTGAATAAGTGCTCGAAGCATATCTGGAACGTCTAGATCTATTTGGGATGCATTGATCTAAAGCCAATAAGGTATTTAATGAGATCGATTATATATGGAATCCACTGATGCTCAAAAAGCTTTGCGATGGAAGCAAACAGAGCAAATCCTCCATTCACGCCTGTGCCAATGATTATCAGAGAGCAATATACATACATACATACATATGTACAAATTTGCCATATATCGACTCTCCAATATGTTATAATAGTTTCTAAGACTTTTAAGACTTTTTAATATATTAGAGAGCAATTATTATAATTAATTGAGCATTTATTTATTTGCTTTTTATCCAAGTGATTTTGAAAATTTAGGCTTAGCCGAGGCAAAAGCCAACTTTTTTGCAACCAGTGAGGGCATTGAATCTGAAATAGATGTCTGGTAAGTTTTACTTTATAGTAAAAGATAGAAATTCCGATTTCCAAGAGTCTCGGAGGAGCTCGAGAAAACTCAAAAAAGTCTTCCAATTAAATAAAAATTTATTGAAATAAATTACGAAATAAAATAAATTACTCCCCATCACATTTATGTAGGTGTGTAATATGAAATTTACGAAAATAACAAAACCCCCCATTGCGAGGTCCTGGGTACGCCCTTGAACTCTACCAATTATCCAAATATAGTTGATCATTTGAGACAATTTTACTGATTTTTGGTAAAAGCACATGCAAATACAATTTGTTTTTATTAATATCTTAAGAAACGAACAAGTACTGCCCACGACATGTATATTGAGCGCTCATTTCTATGGCACCCATTTCAACAACTGACCTTCCTACTATACAATTACTTAAAATAGTAAGATTTAAGTTACCTATATGTACATACAGTAGGTATATTTTGCTTCGAAATTGGTATTGGAGCCGGACCTACATTTATTCTATTCTATTCTAATGTTAGCTTTTATCATTTTGCCATCTAACGAATTATTTTATTAGATTTTCCGCTACATCCGTCTCTGTCTCTTTCATTTCTCACAGATACACAAGCCGTTATGTCTAACTCCCCACCGAATGGGGCGTGTGTGTGAGATAGAAAGAGAGAACGAATGAGTAGGCGCGTGGGAGGTGCTACGTAGCCACTGAAATATCAAGTGTTCCTTTTGGCTATAAAAATTATCCGATCTGATACATATTTGACACATTCTCTATGGCTGTGCGTTTTTGGTTTTCACGTGTCTTTAAAAATCGACTCGGCTATTGATACTTTCCTATGCGCCTTACAAACATCTGTAAAATTGTGCAATACCTTCATGATAGAATTTTCCCAAATCCCAAGCAACGTACTTTATAGATCCGCATTTTAATTGCTATGTTATTTAAAGTATTGCAAAAACAATCGTAACAAACAGCAAATTTTTTTTGCAATGTTTTTTTTTTTAAATTTGTTGTATGTCCCCCGTCGCAAACACTAACTCTTGTTTGTGACATGCTCCAGATCGATAATTACTAGTTACTATATGGAGCAATTCGATGATATAGTTAGTCTTTATCTGTAATATGTAGAAGATAAGCTGTTGACAGCAAGGGACACCTATTTATTATTTGAAAATTTATTACTTATTATTTATGTGTTATGTATGTATTAAATAATACAGAATTCTCTACGACTTTTATTAAAAGAGCTAACAAAATGTGTAAACATTAATTACTTGAGTTATTATTTAGCTCCGTCTTGGTTTGTAGCTCCAGAAATGAAGACCAATAGAACTACAGGAACGATATACATCCACTGAAAAACACCAACAAATTATTCATTGATATTTTAAAATCATAGAGTTTGAGCTTACATATTTGGCGAAGAACCCTCGGTTATCACGGACTTCTCCGCGATCTCTGGCCTCGCGCTCACGCTCGACCTTTTGAATAAAGCCAGCTGTGTCTGGTACAGGAGCTAGCTCGGCATGACGGATCAAAACATCGGTGTTGAAATGCGTTTCCTCCAAATTATTTATTTCATCACTCGCGCAGCCGTCGGTACCTGGCGATGCATCTTGAGAAGCAGTAACAGCGGTAACATATCCAGAAGGGTCTAGCGAGATCCACAGAACGTCGTTCAGATGAGCTTGCAGCAAGCTGCAGGCCTTGTTGGATGTAAGGAAGCGTGTCTTGCTGCCATTGGGATACACCACAGTTGCCTTCAAGCGGTAGAACTCATTTTGTTTTGCAAGAACCTATGTAAATCAGATGTGCAATTATTTTAACCGTCAATAGAAAAACTAAATGTAAATACATGTTAAACATTATATTAAGCTAACAGGATATTATGCAATATTGGTTTGTACATTCATTAATTTTAATTTCATAGATCTTCATTTGAATTTATGCACTATATAATTTAACCTATGAGCCTTTGTACGTACATCTGTATGCACATACATGTGTATTAGTGCAGGTGTGTAAAGTTTTACTTACCTTTAAACTATCTAGTTCTCCATGGGTCAAAGGAAGTTGTGCGACATTAGACAAGCCCGAATTTAGACTTGGAATTGTAACATTTCCGCGGAAAGAAAATTCGTCCGAGTTAGATTTTAGCGCATGATGGAGCTCAACTGTAATCCAACTGTCATGTTCCAGAAAGCACTTTGAGTGAAAAAATGTATTTATTGTAAGTGGCATATTGATAAATGCATCTTCTTACCCATCCATTAGCGACAATGCTGAGCAAAACAAGAATAGCACTTAAATTCATTTTCACTTAATTGCAATTTGGTGATGGTGTGACCGCTAGAGCTGGAGAAACATCGATATAATCGATATAATCGATGTTTGGGTCCTAACTGCAGACATCGATAGTTTTTTCAAAACATCGATTTTTTTGCCAGACCCTAAATTTAAATTTTTTTCCAATTTGATATTCCGTTTAACATTCGTAGCTAACTAGGACTCTCAGGCTTGAGCACATAATTTTATACGATTGATGAATTAATTGTCTACAAGATTGAAATTTGGTGATGGTGTGACTCTCAGAAATGTACGGAATTAAACGTCAATACCGTAAATATACTACCGAATTATTTTTATTTATATGCCATTCAATTCCTCGATTTTGATATTTGGTTACTTGCTAGTTAGAGCATGCACAACTAAACACATAATTTCATTGGTTGATGAACTTATTTCCTACACCCTCTTGGATGAGTCCACAGAGCGTCTTAAAAAATATTGGAAAATACTATGTAACCGTGGACTTTTCGATAAGATATACGGTCTGACTCTCAGAAATATACCGAAATATACCTCCCATTTTTTAAATATACCGTAAATATACACTTGAAAATAAGTATACCGATGAATTTCAATGCAGAAAAAATGTACCTATGTTCTTTTACCTTTAAAAGTGAATTTAATAGATTGATGAAATCTATTAATTATAACATAAAATTCCGATATTCCGTAACTATACCTTCAGTTCAATTTCGACGTCAAAATATACAGAAAAGTACACCGTGAACGATCACAGCCAATTCACAAAACAAATAATATAAATCAGATATCGAACTATTGGTGCGAAACGATGAAATATACAGATGTATAATATAGAAAAATCTAAAAAAACAAAGAATTCAATATTCTGTCAGTTGCTATTTCATTCTGCTCAACCAGAGAGCGAATTTCAATTATTATGCCTATAATAATGATCCGATCAGATAATTCTCTATGATTCTGCGTTTTCGACTCTTTGTAAATATAGCTTGTCGAAAATTAAATTACGGATAATAAAAATAAATAAAATTGCACTTCACTCATTTGTACAAAGGTACATATGTTATTATGCCAGTGGTTTTTACTCTCATTATGTTGGGACTTAGTAGGCCAGTAGAAGATTTATTAATACGGCTGTATAGCAATAACTGCTGATCTAAAAAATCCCAACTATAATGGGTGCACACAAATATTCCAATTGAGTTTACACGGCTTATAGTTAGCCCTCGCGCTTGTAGCTTAACTGACAAGCTGAATGAAATGTACATCATCTTTTATAGTTATCGTTGGGAAATCGTCTGTTATATCATATTATTTATTTTTTAAATTATGTATTACAGTATACGTGTATTTAAAGCATGGTCGTATCAAGTATTCATATGCTGAGATAAAGGGAAATTCAAGTTGTAATATGATATTGTTGCCTTACTACAATCTTCAAAAGAAGCCAATGTAAAGCCCAAGTATGAAAATGTTGTGCATCATTGCATTTCTGTTTATCAGCCAGAGTTTCATACACCGCGTAGTATAGCGTCAAATCAGTTTATTTCGAAATACCAATATGATCAGTCGTTGGAAGTCTTTATAGGAATCAAATGTACTCAACAAACTGTACCTCAATATCTTCTTTTATTTGACAAGGATTAAAAGTTTTTAACAAACAGGGCCCACATCCAGCGGTCATTTAAGTACCCAAGTACTATCGGCATAAACTCCATTCCTATTCATAAATACAGGACGCAAACGCACAATTTCCGCGACTTCCGTTGTCCGTCTCGGATCCATGAATTTGTGTGCAACATTTTTGTGATATCCTAATTAATTCATTTAAAAAATCATAATTATCAATGCTGGACTTAAACCAGCTTCAGTTTAACAAAAATGTTACGAGTACAATCTTAGCTGTTACGTTCACATCTGTGCTGTTATGCGCAACATTTATTGTCTGTTTTTTCATCGATATATTTTGAAAATGAGACGGTTTATTTCGGTATATTTCTGAGGGTCAGAAAATCTGCGGTCACACTTATCAACACGCTCTTGGCAAAATAAATTTAAATTTAAATTTAGGGGTGTCTGGCAAAAAAATCGATGTTTGAAAAAACTATCGATGCCTGCAGTTAGAACCCTGACATCGATAATATCGATGTTAACATCGAAGTTTTTCCAGCTCTATTATCACACGCTCTTGCTAAAATAAAAATAAAAAAATTTGTTTGAGCGAATACCGGCAATATGAATTTACGTAAAGTAAGCGTTGTCAGGAAATTGTCTTCATTTCCTTTACGTTTGCAATCTTCAACTGCTTCAACTGCGGAGTTGCCCGCGTCGATCGTAAATGAAAATGTGGAAGACAGCGCTATGCATGCACGGAAACTCAATAAATCTGGCTTGCAAGAGCAGCATAAAAATATTGTAATGGGTACTCCACCTTATCAAGACGCTCAGTCGTGGATTCATTTGACCGAGAAATATCAGAGAAAAATCTATGGCCAGTATGGTGCCAAGAGTAACGTAAACCCAAAGATTTGCTTTGATTCAAGTGGAGAGCATGAAGTTATGCAACTGGACGCTTTCCTCAAAGCGGTGGAAAAGAACCGCCTTGAGAAAGCAGAGAAAATCCAAAAAACTAATGCCCGCGATGAAGACATAGCAAAGAAACTGGATAAGCTACAACAGTGGAAAGCTGACTTGAATGCAAAGGTGGCGAAACGCGAGGCTGAAGCTGCTGCTGCGATAAAGCGAAAGGAACGATTGGTGGAGGAGGTTCGCAGGCATTTTGGATTCAAGGTGGATACTCGTGATGAACGATTTAAGGAAATGCTGGAGCAAAAGGAGAAGGAAGACAAGAAGAAGCAAAAGGAAGCTAAGCGAAAGGCGAAGGAGGAAAAAATGATGGCAAAACTCGTAGAGAAAACATCATCCTAACTTAACTACATATATAGAGTAATAAAGAAAACCATCATTAATAGTTCATGAAGCATTGACGCTCTTTAAATTTTATTATTTAAGAGCATATTCCAAGGGTAACTGGAATTACGAATCAAGAGCATCCCACGTATCGGGGACCGAAGCCGAAGATTTGCGTTTTGGATTGAACATGTTAGCTGTGAGAAATGAAATTTTAGGTATATATTAATTAGGTATTTATATTTACATATGTGTTTCACAGGTGGACTGTACCTTTTCTAATTGATATGATACTGTGACCAGAAAGAGTTGAAATAGTTGGACGACGGGTATCCATTTCACATTCGTTGCAGGCTATACAAACATCCACAAAATAGGAAATCTTAGGCGAATCAAGTTCGCGTGCCAATATATGAGCCTTCAACAGAGCTTCCTTGGTCCGTTCAAACTTATGAAGGGCTGCATTGGACTTAATAATGAGAAGAGTGCACAGAAAACGCCAAATCCAGCTATTGCAGTTCTTAGTTTCTGGAAAATAGTTAATTTTAAAGTCACACATGGCTATAATTGTAATATGCATAAGTAATGGCCTCACCAGTCATGCCCTTTCTAGCTGCAAAGTAACATTCATCGAAGCGATTCGATGCAAGATGAGTGTAACCAATTTTATGCAAGAGATAGCATTTCTCGATCGAGTGTTTGGCAAACAGCATTCGCTTTTCCAATCGACCTATCAACTGTCTGAGAATTACGAATTTCTACAATAATGGCGTGCATGTGGTATTTTTTAGACACTCTTACCTCGATGCTGACATAGACGGATCTGACAGATCTGCCTCATGATGAGTGGCGCGGTTTCCGAACACGAACTTTTGAGCATCATACGATTTTTCGGTGGGAAGGCGCAGTAACTTGAGAAGAGCATTCTTGTCCTCTTCAATATTTAAATCCGGAGGGACTGTACACTGGTCAGCAAATGCTAGCGCCAACGTGTTGTACACTTCGTTCATAAATTCAAATTTCCAGGGCATAATCCGATTAGTTTTCAGGACAACGTAGTCTCCCATGACCTCTTCCACGAACTTCGAGAGTTTCTGAGGAGAGCAATGACATCCTCAATGACTTAATAGCCCAAAAATCAACACAAAATATATGAAAACTCACCGCTACGTTGCCGACGGAGCGAAGATACTTAATGCTCCTCAACACCGAAAGCATATTACGACGTGTCTGGTACTGCATGCGGAAGAGATAGTCCTCGCGGAATTTGTTCATCAGTTTCTTGTTCGTGAATTTGTTGAATCCAACGTAGTACATGGGAGCACGAGCATGAAGCATTTTCTGGAATATATGTTAACTCATATTTGCAATTGAAATAGTTGAAGAGCACATCGTACATACCAAGAACAGTTTCAGTTCCTCATATTTCTTTTTATTTAGAGCTCCCAAAAATTGTGTCGAGTTTCGGCACTGTTGCAGAAGCAAAGTCGGGTTCCTGAAGAAAGTGCATGAATGTCATCAGATGATAAACTGTTTAGTTGCGATATGAACCCTACCTTAGAAGTTTTTTCAAAAAAACTACGTCAATCCATGACTTGTCTATGTAAATTTGATTGAAAACATTAAATGCCCGATTTCGCCTAGCGATTTCGAGTGGGGACAATAATTCTTCCTAATAGGAATCGAGAGAATCGAGAGAAAGTCGTGTTAGGCGAACTGTATAATGTACAAGCTCTCACATACTTCGATTTCCAGAATGCTTAAAACATCGCATTTGTTTTGTTCCTTTAGTATTTTCCACAGAGGCCTGTTTTGCACTTGACTTTGTGCCTTTAGGTCCATTTCCTTCACCTGGATTACCAGCTTTTCATTCGCAGATAGAAACGCTGTCAGCTCATCTCCGCAACAGTTTTTGATAGTCTCATTGACCTGAAACCATGAATGATCCATGAATGAATCCATTGAAATTCCAAAGCACTAAAGATAAATCATACCACAATGAGACGTTCCTGAAATGCCTTAATCTTGTTCCCCTTGAACATGCGAGTATTGTCGTGCAACTCCGCCTTGGCATTCTCAAACCGATTCAGTTCATAGATAGCATTACAAATTTCCAAGTTAATTGGCGCGTTTTTGATATTACGTTGCTTTAAAAGTCCTGTAAATGAGTTCAAAATATTATATGCATCCTACCCACATGAACATTCTCAGGATATGCACATACTCTGGGCTTCCAAACAGTCCTTCAGAGCGCCTTCGGTTTGGGCATTCTTCCGCTTAGTTTGGCTCAGGTGGTAGAGAGTCACGTGATCCTCTGGTACCATGGAGAGTGCCTTGTCGTAGTAGAACATGGCCATGTTCTCCCTTCGCCGGCGACTGTAGTACGAGCCCCAGTCCGTGTAAATGCCATGCTCTATTTCGGGACTCCAATCAATCTTCAACCATATTGGTACATCTTTCCCCACTCCACTCGCCGGTACATAATTTGGAACTATTGAGGTCATTTTTGAGTTTTATATTTTTTTTTTTAAGTTTTTTTTTGTTGTGTTTTGGGGTGTTTTTTTTGTGTTAGTCTGTGTTGTGTTTCTCGTATGAGTGTTTAGAACATAATGATGGAAATGAAATGTTGAAGCACAGAGCTTGAACACAACTTTAATTTCAAAGGTGCAAAGACCTGTTCTGAGAAATCCTTCTCTTGTACAGTTTAACAACTCTTCCAGAACAGCTCGGCAGATTTTTGCTACATTTTGTTGGTGTATTTAGTGAATATGCTTCGATCCTTAGCCTCGCATTCCAGTACGATCTAGATGCCGCTCATCCGAAAGTGCTGATTGGTTTTATGGATAATGACCATTGTCATGGCCCCAAATGCAGGTAGAATGTGTCGCACACAATTAAGCACAATTTGTGGGATTGCTGAAGATTGACAATATTCGAAGATTTAAAACATGAAAAATTAAAGAAAAAATCGGCTGAGCGACTTGAAGGTTGCAATGGAGGTAACAGGTTTCAATGTGGAGGACCACGGATTCTTGGATAAGTTCAATTTCCTCATTTAAATAAATTTATACCATTAGATTGGCATTCAATTAGTCAAAAATCAATAAATCGCAAAGCCAAACGATGTCAGCTGACGGCTGATATTTTCACACGGACAACCAGGGCAGTCCATGGGCAAACCATGGGGCTGTTATGTGTTTGGCCAAACACAAAAAATATCGTACTCTTAATTGCTCTTCGAAATTGATATAAAAAGATCATTAACGATGGCCTGGTCAGCTAGTAAACAATGAATAATAGTAATAGTAAATAAATTGTTGAGAGGGTAAACCAACGTGGTAGTTCATGTGTTGATTCGCCATCTCTTACAATAAGTTTCAGGTGCAGTTTCTTAAAATTTAGCAGGATCAATATTTCTCAATCATTTTAACGACGTCCCATGGTTCTGGCCTTCTAGCTTTTGCTTCTCCAAGGAGACTATTAAAAAGCATTTTACATTTAATAAAAAAAACGTCGCTTCGAAGCTTAGCAAGTGTTGAGAAATGGGCGAGGGATTTATTTTGAAGGCTATGAATATTAATTTAAATATTTGTAGAGAGAGCTTTCAGTTTGTTCAAATTTTTCAGTGCTTTTTTCCGCAGAGTCATTGCTGGTCTTTGAACTCTGACGACGGCTTCCTACACTGCTGCTCTGCTTGAAGGCATGTTCCTCCTCGTTGCAGGCAGCTATACAAACATCCACGAAATGGGAAATCTTGAGCGAATCCAGTTCGCGTGCCAATATATGAGCCTTCAACAGAGCTTCCTTGGTCCGTTCAAACTTATGGAGGGCTGCATTGGACTTAATAATGAGAAGAGTGCACAGAAAACGCCAAATCCAGCTATTGCAGTTCTTAGTTTCTGGAAAATAGTTAATTTTAAGTCGCACATGGCTCTAATTGTGATATATGTACATAAGTAATGGTCTCACCAGTTATGCCCTTTCTAGCTGCAAAGTAACATTCATCGAAGCGATTCGATGCAAGATGAGTGTAACCAATTTTATGCAAGAGATAGCATTTCTCGATCGAGTGTTTGGCAAACAGCATTCGCTTTTCCAATCGACCTATCAACTGTCTGAGAATTACGAATTTCTACAATAGTGGCGTGCATGTGGTATTTTTTAGACACTCTTACCTCGATTCTGACATAGACGGATCTGACAGATCTGCCTCATGATGAGTGGCGCGGTTTCCGAACACGAACTTTTGAGCATCATACGATTTTTCGGTGGGAAGGCGCAGTAACTTGAGAAGAGCATTCTTGTCCTCTTCAATATTTAAATCCGGAGGGACTGTACACTGGTCAGCAAATGCTAGCGCCAACGTGTTGTACACTTCGTTCATAAATTCAAATTTCCAGGGCATAATCCGATTAGTTTTCAGGACAACGTAGTCTCCCATGACCTCTTCCACGAACTTCGAGAGTTTCTGAGGAGAGCAATGACATCCTCAATGACTTAATAGCCCAAAAATCAACACAAAATATATGAAAACTCACCGCTACGTTGCCGACGGAGCGAAGATACTTAATGCTCCTCAACACCGAAAGCATATTACGACGTGTCTGGTACTGCATGCGGAAGAGATAGTCCTCGCGGAATTTGTTCATCAGTTTCTTGTTCGTGAATTTGTTGAATCCAACGTAGTACATGGGAGCACGAGCATGAAGCATTTTCTGGAATATATGTTAACTCATATTTGCAATTGAAATAGTTGAAGAGCACATCGTACATACCAAGAACAGTTTCAGTTCCTCATATTTCTTTTTATTTAGAGCTCCCAAAAATTGTGTCGAGTTTCGGCACTGTTGCAGAAGCAAAGTCGGGTTCCTGAAGAAAGTGCATGAATGTCATCAGATGATAAACTGTTTAGTTGCGATATGAACCCTACCTTAGAAGTTTTTTCAAAAAAACTACGTCAATCCATGACTTGTCTATGTAAATTTGATTGAAAACATTAAATGCCCGATTTCGCCTAGCGATTTCGAGTGGGGACAATAATTCTTCCTAATAGGAATCGAGAGAATCGAGAGAAAGTCGTGTTAGGCGAACTGTAATAATGTACAAGCTCTCACATACTTCGATTTCCAGAATGCTTAAAACATCGCATTTGTTTTGTTCCTTTAGTATTTTCCACAGAGGCCTGTTTTGCACTTGACTTTGTGCCTTTAGGTCCATTTCCTTCACCTGGATTACCAGCTTTTCATTCGCAGATAGAAACGCTGTCAGCTCATCTCCGCAACAGTTTTTGATAGTCTCATTGACCTGAAACCATGAATGATCCAGGAATGAATCCATTGAAATTTCAAAGCACTAAAGATATATCATACCACAATGAGACGTTCCTGAAATGCCTTAATCTTGTTCCCCTTGAACATGCGAGTATTGTCGTGCAACTCCGCCTTGGCATTCTCAAACTGATTCAGTTCATAGATAGCATTACAAATTTCCAAGTTAATTGGCGCGTTTTTGATATTACGTTGCTTTAAAAGTCCTGTAAATGAGTTAAAAATATTATATGCATCCTACCTATGCATCCCACCCACATGAACATTCTCAGGATATGCACTTACTCTTTGCTTCTAAACAGTCCCTTAGAGCACCTTCGGTTTGGGCATTCTTCCGCTTAGTTTGGCTCCGGTGATAGAGAGTCACGTGATCCTCTGGTACCATGGAGAGTGCCTTGTCGTAGTAGAACATGGCCATGTTCTCCCTTCGCCGGCGACTGTAGTACGAGCCCCAGTCCGTGTAAATGCCATGCTCTATTTCGGGACTCCAATCAATCTTCAACCATATTGGTACATCTTTCCCCACTCCACTCGCCGGTACATAATTTGGAACTATTGAGGTCATTTTTGTTGAGTTTTAGATTTTTTAAAGTTTTTTTTTGTTGTGTATTGTGTTTTTTTTGTAGTTTTTTTTTGTGCTTTGTGTGTGCTCTGTTCGAGTAACTAAAACATAATGAGTAATTTGGATTTGGGATGTTCAAAAAATGACTTTAATTCAAATGGTACGTTTTTCGTACACCACAGGGTCATAGTTTGTGTGCACATGTGTGTCTGTCCGATTTATGTCAAGTTGTGAACTCCAGCTCTAATTGGCATTACAAAGGCGCGTTCATTAGGAACTTTATGGTCTCTTTGAATCTACAGACACATCGTCCCAATGTGCCAATGGAAAGTTGTTGCCAATTCTTTGCTGAGCTATTCCTAATGCTCTCTTTTTCCGACAAGGCCAGGCCAGCAAATGTGTCCACAGAGTTGAAGTATTAGGAAGGAATTCGTTGTGCCAGAGCTGCAATTATTTCTGAAATTAGTTGGCGAATGCAACAACTAAAGTCTGAAGAGCTCGCAGCAAAAGAGTCGGATTTTAACGCCTGCGCACTTATTTACCTCGGAAATTCATATCGTGGCTTGTGTGGTTTTGTTTGTCAGGTACTTTCAGATGTGCCAACAGTTATGTTGCACCTCTTGTTGGCACTGCATCACAGTAGAGCGTACTGTTCCAAGAAGTAATAATTCCCACATACATATACATACATACGTACTATATTGGATGGACTAATTACGAGATTGTGACAGTAAAAAGCCTCAAAATTGTGGTTTCCCTAATATGTTTTCAACACGTTAAGGAGTTAAAAAGTCTAACCAAATTACGGAAATGTGGGTGAAGAATATAAATAATTCGAAACAGCATTAAGGACTAGGTAAGGCTTGTAGTTTCTATAGAATTTTATACATTTATTTATTTAGGGATTTTAAAATCCTTTTGGAATACTTTTGTTAACACATATCTTAACCCATTCTCTTGGAGATAGTATTCTGTGAATTCTTCGTTGGTAATTCAGTTGTATACTCTAGTTATCCGATTCAGTTCCTTTGGGGGAATATAATTATCGAATCATGCGGGAGTTAAGGCAAAAATTATAACCAACCGAGTCTTGAGATCTAATAAAATGGGAAACTTGTGTGTCGTTAAGCAACAGATCCAGACACACACTACATATATACATATGTACATACATATATGTATGTACATTTGGATGTATGTGGTAGTTTCAGAAGGAGCGAAGCGTGAACATATTTATGGTTTCATTAGAGTACATTAGCCATGTGTTCATAATTAGTTAACCTGTACGCTGTTTCCCAAGTAATGTTTGCCGGTGTGTGCGTGGTTCTCCTTGGCCAATTTATGTGCAGATGGATGTGCAAATGTCTGGGCATCTAGAAACTCTGTTGATAATGTTCTTACGGCAATTTCAGATTAAATTCGTATGGAAGAAAGTACACACATCAAATGGGGCATTTAAACTTGTAAACTTCCTGTCGAAAAGGAGTTCTTTGGGATGAAATCTAATATCGAACAAAGGATGCTGCGCTTTTGTAAGTTTTTGTTTACAATTGAAGAGCTTTATGATGATCTTGTTTTTTAAACTATTATATTTACGTACAATGCCCATTGTCTTTGAAATTATTTGCTTAAATTTTATTGTTTTTGACGTAAATATAAAATATTACTCATTCTGCGGCATGAACGCGGCTTCATATCTTTTTAATTTCGAATAAACACATCTACATTTATAATATCCATATAGAGTACACACGCTCATATGCATGTGTACAATGTATCTACAGATTAGCCAAAACCATGCCTTCTTATCTTTCTATCGCTTGACGGCGCGCAGTAATCTGAAGGCACCTAAAAGATACAGTGGCAGTTTCGTTACGATAACGAATAGCTGGATCGGATCTCTCTCTCTGAAAAAATTCGCCATATGTGCTTTTACCCAATTGAACTCATTTCAACAGCCTCCGCTCTTGAATACGGTTAGGACCGAGTCCTAGAGAGTCCGAAATCTGAAAGCGAAAGCCAGGAACGTGTTTCAATTTGCCAGCAAAATGGATACGGCAACGGAGTTTCCGTTCCCATTGCCGGAGCTCAACAGTAGTATGGTGTTCAATAAGAGTATTGACAATATAAATCAGATACTCGCGACCAGCTTCAACATGGCACCGGAACACGCCTTGGAGGCGGAGGAGTATGGCTGCTTCACCGCCAACTGTTCACCCTCTGAGTACGTGGAGTTTGTACTGGGTCCACAGACGCTACCACTCTATAAGGCGATTCTGGTAAGTCCCTCCATTCGGCATTCGACTGATGGCATTCACTTTGATACACACAATTTTCAGATTACCATTATATTTGGTGTTGTCTTTATAACTGGTGTTATTGGAAATCTTCTTGTGTGCATTGTGATAATACGACATTCCACAATGCACACGGCCACCAACTACTACCTCTTCAGTCTCGCCGTCTCTGATCTGCTCTACTTACTCTTCGGTTAGTTGGATATTTACATGCTATGTAACTTGTTCTCTCATAATCTACCATTTCAATTTCTATATTCATTCAGGACTACCCGCTGAGGTATTTCTGTACTGGCACCAGTATCCATTTCTCTTTGGATTGACCTTCTGCAAGATACGAGCATTCATCTCTGAGGCGTTAGTATAACAGAGTTCTACTGAGAACAGTTCAGGGCAGTAATCACAAGCCCATATCATACCTGTTTCAGGTGCACTTATGTGTCGGTGTTTACGATCGTTGCCTTTTCCATGGAGCGCTTTCTGGCCATCTGCTATCCGTTGTACCTGTATGCAATGGTCGGGTTCAAGCGGGCCATGCGAATCATAACTGCCCTGTGGATCATAAGCTTCTTAAGCGCCATACCGTTTGGCCTACTCACCGACATCCAATACCTCATTTATCCCCTGGGTATGTATGACCATTCGGAAACTGATCAGACACATAATTCCTCTCAATCTCAATCGCAATCTTAATCTGTAGATAATGCCCCCATAGCGGACTCTGCTTTCTGTTCAATGTCTCCAGAGATTCCGAATAACATACCCATATTCGAGATATCGTTTTGTATGTTCTTTGTGATTCCCATGATCATCATCATTCTGCTATACGGACGCATGGGAGCCAAGATTCGATCAAGAACTACACTAAAATTGGGTGAGTACTACATCATATGGACACTGGGATGTGATACGAAACTGTTGGTTCTACCTAGGTGTCCGTCATGGAACCATCAACCAAGAGGCAAGGAACTCGCAAAAGAAGAAAAAGACAGTCATACGAATGTTGGGTGAGTTGTTACTAGTTTACAAAAGAAAATTTGTATATTCAACATTACAATTCCGATTCGAATAGCCGCTGTTGTGATCACATTTTTCGTGTGCTGGTTTCCGTTTCACATCCAAAGACTTTGGTACTTGTACGCCAAGAATATCGAAAATTTTCAAGACATTAACGAATGGCTATTTTCAATCGCTGGATTCGCCTACTACGTATCATGGTAAATCAGCATAAACCATTCATAAGCCATAAACTATAACCAAGGTACTTCTCGTCATTAGCACCATCAATCCCATCGTATACAGTGTGATGTCGCGGCGCTATAGGGTGGCATTTAAGGAACTGCTTTGCGGCAAGCCTGTGGGTGCCTACTACAACAGTGGATTCGCACGGGACTGCTCCAGCTTTCGAGAGCCCACAAGCAACAAAAGGGGCTACGACCGTGTCCAATCTGTAAGTAGATACATATCTATACGAGAAGGCGGGAGAGATTGAGAGACTGGTTGAGATTGTATTTAGAGTCTAAAGTCTTTGGAGGCACTCCTGAATTGGCCAACTCTAGGCCTTCTGGTCCCACCTCTCTTTGGGCCATTCGTTTCATCTTAGAACAGACTAGAGACTAATCATTACTGATTATCCATTTACCCACTATTTATATAATTAACACATACTTTTGTAGGTTCACGTTCGATCTAGCCATTATGATAATGCTAACGAAACAGCTTCCATGTCTTCGAATAGAGTGCTAATCAAGAAAACATATAGCCTTCCCCTACCAAAGGTAAATATACACACAAAATATATCAACTTTGATAACGTGCCTAATACGTTATCTTTTTTTCTCATTTTTTTTGCTTTGCTTTCAACATGGTCTTTCTTTTTTATCTGTTTGCTTTGTTTTATCTTCTTTTTTTGATCGCCTTACGATTTTTTAATAATTTATAACTATAGCCATAGATGTGGGAATCTTTAGCCCGAAATAGAAGTAGTTTATCATAATATAAGTCTGCCAAAGGATCGATCGAATGTAGATATTCCTTCTTGCTTGATGCTTGAATTTCTTTCAAGAGTCTAGTATTGTTTTTTGTTCTTATTTTACCAATTCCTTCGAACTACATACATATGTACTTATGCATTCTTATAACATTTATATTCTTAGAATGCAGACTCGACCGTCATAAGCAGAACAGATATTGTGATCGTACTGGAAAATAGTGCCAGTGCCCGAACCGATGGCGAAGAATCAAAGGAGACTTGCATTTAAACACGTAAGACTTGAAGCTACTTAAAGAAAATACTTAAAGTATATTCTGAGTTTCATTCTTTTAGATCTAAACATTCCACATGATTTCTACGTGGATTATATTCCAAATACTATTGATAAGCAAATATGTTTATTGGTACAGGAATGATTTGTTCTAGGTTAATTGATTCATTGATAATACTCTTGATTGTACCACATATGTATATTTGGGCCATTTCTTATTCATTAAAATATAGAATAAGGTATCTGTAAGATAAATATGTAGATGTATCAAAAAAAAGAAACAATTCTAGAGTATAAATATAATAAATATTGTAAACGAACTTGTTAGTTCCTAAACTCTCGATCGAGATAAACCTTTCGATCACATATGTATTTGTGTGTGTGTGTGTGTGTGTGTGTGTGTGTGTGTATGCATGTTGTTTATAAGATGCAGTTAATTATAATATTTTAAAGACCGAAAGGCTAACCGGCCTTTTATCAATGAACACATTAACGATTTACAGTTTCTAAGATGTTTTGCATAACAATGATAGAAAACAGCATTTTTTTATAAATACATACATATGTATATAGTATATAGCAGGTATGTATGTATATATGTTGTTCTCCTAAAAGAAACCAATGCCAAATTGGCAAACCAAAACGAAAGTTGTACCATTATAATCAATAATTATAGTTGATTTTCATTTTCATTATCTTACGCGTAAAAGAATGCATAAATTATCGAAATTATAATAAAGGAAACGAACAACTTGTAAAACTCCAAAGTGAGTACAAATATTCACTGATTGGGCTGAAACCTGTACATGTTCGCTATAATTTATGAATACAAATGAATAACCTTTGAATGCATGTCTAAATGTACATGTCACTTTCTCCAACAAGACGAACAATTACCAAACAATGGATAATATTTACTGCATATTTATATATTTATGTATGTATGGACATTGTACATATTGTTGATGAACGGGTCTCATAGCTACACTTATATACAATAAACTACAAAGTATCTATGTAAATATATAATGGTGCACTGGAGTAGATATTACTACCATAAAGAGTAGTAGTAGTGACCCCATCCATACATAACTTGAAAGGGTATTAGAAGCTTCGGCTTTAGAGGCAGCATTTCCTAATTGATTTTGCAACGACTCCACACTGTGCCACACTTTCAAATGGGTAGCATTTTGGTCTCAGTGTGCAAGCTGGCGACGACGACGACCAGGCCCCACATTGCCCCAGTGGTAACGACTCGCAAACGGGTTTACAGCCACACATATGTATGGACTGGTTCAGAAATGTTCCACTTGTAAACTTAGTTTCCTCCGAGTTGGAGTCAGAGTCAGAGTCAGCGACGGCCACGACCAAGACCACGACAGAGACCATCAAAGCTAAAGAAGAAAGTGAGATGATTGGATCGCAAGATTGGATTTATTGACGTTTTTTGTCTGTGTGTTTTTTGTTGTTGTTGTTGCACGTATATTGTGATATTGTGATCGACTAGCGGTTCTTTAAATATCGAACGGTTAACCAAGTATTGAGACCTTAGTTCAAGCAAAAGCTGCATCCCATCGGCGGTGCTAAGATAACAAAGAAAGTGAGATCAACTAGTTTGGATAGACCGAAAGATGCTTGTCCGAAAGTTTCCTTAGTGTGTGCGAGTGTGCGTGTGTGTGTGTATGTGTGCGTGTGTGTGTGTATGTGTGTGTGTGTGTGTAAACGAGTAAAATTTGAAAGAAATTCCACTTTTTACTTTCGGAAAAGATCTCGAAGCAGCTGCGGAACTGACAAATGTCAAATATCAATAGACCGTCGTGGAATCAAGTCGCGTAGCAACGAATCAGCTCTGTTTCTGGCTTGCTTGGGTTTTTTTTTGTTGCTGTTGATTAACTCCCCGTAAAGCCCCAAGAATGTTGCAATTGAACAATCTTCTAGCGACGATACTCATCGTGTTTGCCTGCGTGTGCTCGCGAGTGCAGTGTAACCATGGCGGCAAAGAGTTTGCTGGTGACCCCGATCTTCTGCGCAACGGACGGCTGTTTGAGTTCTTGACCGAGCCCAATCCCAACCCGAAGCACTTTGGCCACACTCGCAGTAGGCCACCAGGACCCAATGTGTTTCAACTGCATCGCGTGAATGCCCGCTCCGACGGTCCCGCTCCTCCACCAAACAAATATCCAGGCAAATATGCCCTGAGGTCTCCACAGCCAGCGGGAGGACCACCGCATTTGGTGGGCCTGGAGCAGAATGGGAATTTTCCGTTCATCGAGAACAACCCACAGCACAGGGGATACCACTATGATAACAGCAAGCCAGTGAGATTTGCACACTTCAAGGACGCCGTGCTCGATGTGGGCAAGAACCAGTTCGTTCGCCCCGAAGGCATTCTCCAATACCCCTCCGAGCAGTACATACAGAACTTCAAGGCCTCCCACCGGTTCAATGGCAATGTCAATGTACTACAGAAGAATCCAGGCCCACAGTACACGCCGTTCCAGCAGCATGAGATTCCCGTGCAGCCCAACCAGTACGTGCACCATCCGCAGCAGTATGCCCCGCCCGAGAACTACGGTCCGGTGCAGTCGAAGCAGGCTGTCATGAAGAAGGCGCAGTTCCAGCAGGAGCACAGCAGCTATTCGGTGCACGAGGATTCGGAAAATAATCCGAAACTGGGCATTCTTCAAGGTCAGGGCAACTTCCGGCAGCCAGTTGCCCCGAAAATAGACTCCAAGGAGGCTCAGGATTATCTGCACTTCATGGGCACCAACGAGTACTTCCTGCCCAAGCGGGAGCCTGACTATAAGAAATTGGACGCCGAGCACGATGGCATCCCCCTGCAGCATCCCCATCAATATGCACAGCAACAGCAGCAGCAACAGCAGCAGCAACAGCTACAGCAGCAGATACAGCAGCCACAGCAACATTATCCCATAAATGGGGGTGGCCAACATCATCCACATCATCATCAGCATGCCACGGACAATAGCTTGTCATCCAGCTATAACGAACCGATTCAAGTGGCGGATCTGTTCTATAACCAAGATCCCGCACCGCCGAATGTGGCTGTTGTTCGCGGCAGCTACCAAGCCGGTCAGGATGTGTTTGTGGTGAAGTCCGATGGCAACAAGGCTGTCAAGCATGTGGTCCTAACACCAACGACCACGCCAGCACCACCCTCAACGCCAAGGAGCCAAAATCTGCAAAAGAGCCACAAAGGCTTCACCCAAGAGCCACTGCGGTTCGAGTTCACCGAG
Source organism: Drosophila azteca (assembly GCA_005876895.1). Lineage (NCBI taxonomy): Eukaryota > Metazoa > Arthropoda > Insecta > Diptera > Drosophilidae > Drosophila > Drosophila azteca. Next base: position 2,460,273 of record VCKU01000014.1, on the reverse strand, counting down.
CAGGATGCCATTCGAGGACACATAAGCTACACCCAATCGCCGCAGGGACACAAGTACACCTACGAAACAGTCTACTCAACGCCCCACCAAACCAGCCTGGCGCAGGCGCCCGCCCCCAGCGTCGAGGTCGCCAAGCCCATCAAGGAGTACAGTGACGACATAGAAGACAGCGCCGACACCGAAAACTCGAAGCAGGTATGTGGCTATAGCCCCTAGGATTGGTTTGACTTAACCATTTCCGATTCTCGTACTTTCCAGCAACAGCAGCAGCAGCAACAGCAGCAGCAGAATGAAAGTGCAGCAGGTGTGGCGAACTCTCAGGACGATCCAAAGGCTACGGAAAGCTACTGTGAAAATATCTGCGCAAATGTTTACGATGAAAACGACGAGATAGTTTGCGGATCCGACGGATACATGTACACGGGAGAGACCCAATTAGAGTGCTATGCGTCCTGCCTTAATATAAGTGAGTCAACTAAGCCCGAAGGTCATCAGATCAGGTCAATATTAAACTATTTTGCGTTTCGTTCCAGGCATAACCATCAAAAGTAAAGGATCTTGCACATGAACCCGTCAATGCCCGACGATAGCGATACTTAGAATAACGGATAAATATTTTTTTTTTATAATAATAATAATTTATTTATATTATTTATTGTTAGCATAATTATAATTTTAATCGCAGACTCAGCTATTTATTGCTAGTTCCTAAGGTTTTTAAAAAGGTTGAACTATTGAAACTGATTTTATTGTAGAGCTTTGACTTTTGCTACAATTAATAAATATTTAATAATGATGTAATTGACAATCTATGTATCTATCATTTATCACTCATTTATCATTGATTTTTCATTGTTCACGATCTGCGCTTCAAATTTGCCGCCCAGCCTTTGGTACAGAGCAGACACCAAGGGTAGTTTCATAGCAGGCAGCTTTGCTAGTTTTTACAGCAGCCAACAGCTTACAGCAGGTAAGCTGTTCTCGTAATTTGTACTAGCATACGGGACGTCATGGAAAGTTACCTATGCAGCCGGTAACAGAGGATGGCCGATTTAGCAGCGAGCGTAACAGAGGTGTAACAAATTCTCCCGTGTCGTTACAGCGGCATGTAAACTTAGCAGCGAGATAGCAGCGTTGCCTTACGTCTCATTTCACTCTCACATACGTTATGCGGTTTTTTGAACAAAGTGCCTTGTGCGTAGCAGTTCCAATCAGGGTAAAACGAAAATGCACAAGGCATTAGGATCGTACAACCGCAGGCCTGCCACTCATTGAAATCGGTCGTAAAATCGGAATATCGTGTGTATGTGTGTATCGAGACGTGTTCGCGCACGCTCAAATGTAACATTCTTGCTCAGTGATCAAAGTATAATACTAAATAATGATAAATGAATTAAAATAAGTGAATTGCAATAAATTAATAATAAAAAACTGAAATAAATAATCAATAAAAAAATTAATTGAAATAATTAAATAAAACAAAACTAAGTTGAAATGAAATCTGAAACCATCCAAACATACATATGTACATGTGTTCTCTAGAAGCTTGAAACCTATAAGAGTTACAAAGGGATGGATTCTATGTGCGAATTGTGAGTGAAAGGGCAAGTGCAAAATAATAAAAAAGTGAACTCTAAGGGGCGGCCAGTAGTAGAAGGCGGCAAGTGGTACATGGAGACACGGAGTGCAAGGCGTATGTGATAATCTGTGCAATTAATTTTTGATATTTTTTTGAGTGTGTTTTTGTGTTTATGTGTGAAAACAACAAACGTCGAGCTACAGCAATGCAACAAAAGGAAATAGCAAGTAATATTCAACGCTTTACTACATTAATATGGGAACCGGTGAGTCTTCTGCTTTACTCTTTACACTGTTTTCTCTTTCAGTTTCCTTTTACATATCATATTATTTTATTTATTTATTATATCTTATATATGTACATATATTATATGATCTTCTTGCACTCCTTTTTCATTTAAATGATTTTGTTTGATTTTTGTTTTCGATCAGTGAATTTATTCTGGTTTGATAGTTACAACATTGTTTTCAGGTGATAAGAAATTAGGCGTGGTCGGATATTTTTCTTGGATTATGCATACATACATATATTAGAGGAAACATCTTGGGAGTTCTAGTCGAGTGCTATAAAATTCTTAAAAGCTTCACATTTTCGTAATGTGGGGCTCTTTTTCAGATTTACTCGTAGCTCTTTGTCTTTTAAACCGCCACAAGCAAGCATGTCTATGCGGACTGTACGATTTAAGTGAGATCTTAAATTTGTATTTCAACGAATTCAATGGTAGACCTTGTAGTATTAGATTCAAGTGTAGTATTTCGCAAGTTTCAGATTTAAATTAAAGCCACTATCAACATAAAACGGTATCCGCTGGATACAGGACATATCTTATCCGCTGGATACAGGAACTGAAATGGAGCCCCTCTCTACACTCAAATGAGACACTGAATGTTTTTAACCGATTTTATCAAAAGATTCATAAATAAGACACTGCATGTTTTTAAACGATTTTATCAAAAGATTCTCAAATGAGACAATGCATGTTTTTAAACGATTTTATCAAAAGATTCTCAAACGAAACACTATAGGTTTTAACCGATTTTATAAAAAGATTCTCAAATGAGACACTGCATGTTTTTAAACGATTATATCAAAAGATTCTCAAATGAGACATATCGTATCCGCTGTATACAGGAACTGATATGGGTCCCCTCTCTACACGATTCTCAAATGTGGCAGTTAATAGTAGTAATTGTAGTGGTAGATGCATGTGTAGCATTCTGGAAGTTTCCGATTAACAATCAAGCCACTATTAACCACAAACGTTATCCGCTGGATACAGGACTTATCGTATCCGCTGGATACAGGAGCTGAAATGGAACACCTCTCTACACGATTCTCAAATGTGGCAGTTAATATAATATTAGAACTTGTAGTAGTAGATGCATGTGTAGTAATTCGCAAGTTTCGGATTTAAATTAAAGCCACTATCAACCACAAACGGTATCCGCTGGATACAGGACATATCTTATCCGCTGGATACAGGAACTGAAATGGAACCCCTCTCTACACGATTCTCAAATGTGGAAGTTAACGTTAAGTTTGAATTTGATTTAAGCTTTAGTTTCTTTAATTTGAATGCTCAGAAATTTGAGGTACACTTTTTTTTGTAACATACTAGTGTTGCATGAAAATTATATCCTCCACATGGGTGGCAGCACTGTTTTTCGCCACCTGGCGCTCAGTAGGAGAAGCTGGGTTGCTGTCATTGTAGGGGGCCGTAGTGTGACTGATGTAGGATGTATTTATTTCATACTGTAAAATATTTTGTAAGATCATCAAATGCTGGTGCTTTAGTCGCCTTCAACTTTTCAAAGGGAGTTAATAATATCTGCCTGAGAATATTGTATAATGTATATTGTATAATAATATTGTATCATTATACATTATTAGCAGTCATTTAATAATTTATGTAAAAGATGTACCAAAAGAACTAAACATTAAGGATAGGGAGGTTGTAGTATGTAAGTATATGTACAAATATGTATACAAATTTACGTATGTATGTATATAGTTAAATATATATATTTGTACGTTTGTATGTACAACTTTCGATGGCCAATCAAATAGGATTTGTTTTTTTGCGTATTCCTACACATGTACATATGTATGTACGTATGTACATACATGTTCTGCCGGATAGTGACAAGAGAGGTTTCCGTCGGCCAATCGAAAGGTTGCACTGCTTTGGTCCTGAAGCGGAAGCTGACAAGCGACGGACGGACGGTCGGACGGTCGGACGGACGGACTGTTGCAAGGTTAAAACGGATGACGCTGTGCTGCAATTCAAATAAAAGCTAAATTGTGCAATAGGTTGTGAAGTTTCAAATGCATTCGGTTAGGCCTGCACATCGAATGAATGGAAAAGACATTTCCATATGCCCAATTTTGCAGCATTCGTATTCACGCGTTTGCACAAAGGGGAATCCAATAGGAAGAACTATTTGAATTGGATGATGAATCTATATAATGGCAGAGTTGCCTTGGAGAGTAGCCCCATCGGCACATCTTTGGATTGACTTTAACTTCCGAAGGTTGTCTTCCTGAGGTGGGATTTAAGACTAAAGGCTATGCATGCATATGCATGTTCTACTTACCAGTTAAGTTTGATGTATTCATTTGATATAATTTTGCGTTTTATATATCAATTTGAAGGATGTAAAACAGTTGCTCGGGGTTTTGCAGGATGTCGAAACTTTAAAGGAGTGTGCCATGACACGCTTCAACGTCACATCCGGATGACTGAGTGTGTCGCCAGTAGTTGCAAAGTGGCGCACACATACTCCTATGGACATGTTTTATTCGTATGACTCACTTGCTGGCATTGTAGCGGAAAGGTTCTCTACCAAATCAGCACAAATCATATCCTCCGCCCCGCCCCCATGTGCACTTTAGCCTGCAAAATTTGCTCCAATTGATTCCAGAAACGAGCGAAGTAGCGATGCGGGGTGGGGTATGGGAGGTGCTTTAAAACTAGTGTGAGTTTTTCTTTTTGCTTTGGTTGCTTGGCTTAATTGAATCAGCGTTGGTACGAGTACTCGATGATCGGGCTTATAATTTCATTACTGCTCAAATAAAGTTGGCCAGGTCGTAGACATACGCTGAGAACTGCACTGCATTCCGCAGGGTGGTGGGGGGTGGGGGTATGGGAAATGCAATAAACACTTCATGCATGTCATTCAGAAAAATACTCAGATGAGTACAGGAGAAGTGTGGTGGGAGGGAGTGTGGATGGGCGGCATGGCATCCCACCCCCACTGGCCACAGCGCAAACCGAATGGCCGGGGACTGTTGCCAGTACGGACAACCGCAGTGGCTGGTGCTTCGAGTGGCCCTGCGGTGATTGTAACGCCAAACACAGTTGGCCATATAATTGCAAATGCCAGTGTGGTGGATCCAGACCGAGCCGAAGCTCATTCTCATGCTCCTCCTTCAGCTCCTGCTCCTGCTCTTGCTTAGCTTGTCATTTGCATTTAAAAGCGGTGGGATGTACACGAGTGGACTGGGAGGTCCGTTACTCTACCTCTACTCCCCAGAAGAGAGAGAAAAAGTATTCACTGACGTTACAATTTAAGGACATCTACATGTACATGTAGTTGTAGCTGTAGCTGTAGCTGTAGGTGTGATATAATAGCATCAACTTTTGCAGCGGGTTCAACAAATTCAAGAGGCCAAAGCAGGCAGTGTTTCCGCCACAAAACAACTGTCGAAAGGGCTTAGGAGTCGCTGAAGGAAACGAGAAACCATCCTTCAGCCAACGTAAATAAATAATTGTAAGCTACTTAGAGGAGAGTCCCGAGGTCTTATCTGCAGGCAAATGCCACGAGCCACGAGCCACGAGTAGTTGCTCAAAAGCCGCTTAAGCGTTAAGCAAAATGATTCAAGACCAGAAACAGAACAGTTCTGGCCATTATGGCTTATGGTAACGGGTTGCCATGTCGTTCATCTATCGAATTTACGACTCTTTGCCGTCTCTTTGTTCTCGCTTTGCGGTGGCGCTGATTAAAAAGTTAGTTCATTTTTTAAATTTAACAAAAAAACCAAAAACACAAACGAGCGAATATAATAAATTTGACAGAGATTTTCGAACGCAAATGCGGGGGGAGGGGGAATCTGGTGCTGGGCGACCACAACAGAAATCGCAGCGGTAGATGGTAGATGGCAGACGGCAGATGGCAGATTTTCCCCCAAATGATGAAAAGATTGTAAATGCGGATTACTGGTTTCGCAGTGAATGAATTATTTTAAATAAGAATATATCTGTTTTTAATTGTATTTTTTTTTTTTGTATTTCCGATTGTGCAGAGGTGGCAGGAAGCCCGTGACTGATTAATTAAATGAAATTGCATGAAATTTAATAGAATGCCTTGCCAGGATGTACGTTTAACCCACGATGTGGGTAATGGATTTAAATGGGATATTCTTGCAGGCTCTCACAAGTTCGTTTTAATCTCAGGCTCCCATTGAACTGCATTATACAAATTACTCCATTCACATTCTATTTCCTTCGAGTAGAAAGCGCGGAGATGGGTTAAATTAAGCCGTAAATCAAGTGCAACACTTTCCGCGCTTCCTTCCGCCTGGAAGAAGCCACTGAAAAAGCTTTGAGGGAAACAAAAGCGCGGCAACAGTGTGATTTATTTGCTTATTAATTTCCGTTTTACTGGCACTCCATAACCACAGTAGCAGCAGCGGCAGCAGCGGCAGCAGCGGCAGAGGCAACTCATTCACAAGAAATTAAATACTGCCGGGAGTCGGGAGCCGTGAGCCGTAAGCCGTAAGCCGTTATCCGTTATCAGTTAGCCGGAGAGCCTTGTCTATTCATTTACATAATCTTTGCATACAGCCAAACACTTCAGATTGGATATGGCAATTTTTGCAAGCCTTAAAGGACTTCGTTTACTACCCTTTAAGCCTTCTTCAGCATTCGTAAGGAAAACAATCAGAATTTCGCATTTGCCCCACAACCAATCGCTTGTTGACATGAATAATGGAATTTGAGTTTGTTTAATGGAATAGTTTAATGGAATAACGATGCAAATTGAATTCCACTTATCCGTTTGCAGTGTCCATTAAAATATTCTGCCATAATTGAAGCGGCTAAATGTCATCAGGGTCGGCTTTCTCTTTATCGGCATCGGCATCGGCATCTCGCTGGCAATCGGTAACCACAAATGATGGGGTCAACACCTCATTGCAATCAACACCAACACCAACACCAATACCCGCCATCCAATCCAAACCAATCCAATCCATGTTCTCTGTTCAATACTCGTAAAATCCCCCCCTATATATGTATATATTTTTTCCTTTTGCCTCTAGGCCCTGCGTCTGTGTCTGTGTCTAGCCTTTAGTGTTCCGTCTGCCGTGACCATCAATTAAATTCATTGCCAAACAAATATTGTACAAAGGAATTATAAAAGCAGGCGAGGAGCGTCTGTTGGGAGACACATGTTCCACAGTTGCACAGTTGCACAGTGGCCCGCCCCACCCCGCCCGGCCTCCGTCCGTGTGTTACCGACAGATGGACGAGAACAAGTACACTCTGCTACTCGCATCGAATCCAGAGAATCATCGAGAGGTCTCTGTTTTTTTTTTTGCTTTTGTTTTTGGTTTGGGTTTGGGTTTGGTCCGACTGCCAAAACCAACATACAAGCCAAAAGAGATGCCAGCATTGTGTTGATTGAATGTGCAACTGTCTGCCCGTTCCCGTGCCCCCGGATCTTCCAGCGTTAACCCCCATCCCCCCCCATCGTATCCCTTTGCTGTTTTTGCCACGTAACAGGCGTCGTCGTAGAAAAAACGATACAATTTGCGCCGACATTCAGTAAACAAAGGCTGCCCAAATATCTGGTGGAGGACGAAAGGGCGGAGGACTCCAATTAAAGTTTTTATACTGTTTCCGGTCCTGCACTAATGCTCGAACACAAGCATGTCCCCAAGCTGCAGTACCCTCCTCCAGCCTCCAGCCTCCAGCCTCTCCCCTCCCCTCCCTACACTCAGTAATTTCGTTAATTTTTTTCGAATGTCTCTCTCCTCCTTCTCAGATCTCTCTCTCTCTTTCAATATTCAGATCTTCCAGGGTGGGGGAGACGGTCGATTGTAATTGCAATTGAAAGTTGTTGCTTTTGTGAAACAAGCCCATAGGCAGAGTCTTAATTTCCATCGGAAAACATTCAACAATATTGCAGCTTTGTCTTGAGACATGTTTTTGCATATTGTTTGGAAAATAAATCGTGCAAAAATAGCAAAATAAACACGGACAGCAACGGCAATAGCAACAGCTGGAGCAGAGCGGGAGAGCGGGTGAAATGCACTCATAAGATATACTAAATAAATGAAATGCATGAAAGTAGACAGCAAACGCTTTCCACTTCATTTCCCAGAGTCAACATAATAGAGGAAATTTCGCCGCTGCAGCGCTGAAAGCTTTCAAAACGAGGGAAAGGCATCAACCCGTTGAACGAACGAACGAACGAACGAACGAACGAATAATTTCCTGTTTAATTCTCAGCAAAATGAAATGCAGCTAATAATTTATAAGGCTACTCAATGTACATATATGTATATATTTTTGCATATGGTACATGTGTTTTTTTCAATTTTTATTTTTATTTTTTTTTGCTTTTTAATTAAAAGTGTGAGGGATTTTTACTTGTTTGTTCTCTCCTAATTGCCCGAAACATTAGAAATTCCTTTTCGACGAAGCTCTTGCTAGCCTGGCCAATCACACACACATACATATGTACATATGTACATGTGCACATACATATTTCTTTCTCTGTGAAGTTGAATTTTCATCGGAGAACTCGAAGTGCAACTGCTGCCATTCGCATCATCCATATTGCAGTGGCTAATAAATAAAATATCATTCGAGACTCGTATGAATGAATGTATCCCTGCTGGCTGATATTATCTACTGGCCATACGTATCTCTAACCGTAACCGTAACCGTAACCTCCATTGCCATTGCCATTTAAGGTCTTTCTTTTTTGTCCCCATCTGCATCCAAATTATGGAGCTACTCCCATTAAAGTGCATTCAAATGGAGATTCACTCGGTGCGGAAATTTCAGTAAATTGTTATCGTGTAATTGGCGGCAAAAAGAAAGTTGCATGATGTAGAGCAAAGTTTCTGATAAAAGGAAGCACATAATACTCGTAAATTCTTTTGTGGAATGCCCAAGAACTTGACAGGCAACGTCAGCAGCCTCAGCTGGGGGAGAAAATACAGATAAAAGATCTTAGTGGCTATTTTATGGTTTAAATACTTTGTGGCTTGAAACTTGAAATAATGCAACGACATAAAACAAGAAAAGACGCCCAAAATCTGCAGGCGACTCAACGGGGATTTAATGCTGCCTGCCATCAAGCCCATCAGTGCCCATCCCTCGGTAAACCTTTTATCAGCAGGCAGTGGGGAAATTTTTTTGTGTTATTTTCGTGTTTTTCTCCCTTCATAGATAAAGCGGCATTTTGCACTTGCACAGCAACAGTAGGGGTAGTAGCAAGGGGGGAGTGCAAGGGGGAGACTTGCGAAAGCACGCAAAAAAAGTTTATAAAATTTTTATTACATTGCTTTTTATTTTGTCGAAATCTGGGAAATCAAGAAAGCCAAACCCAAGCCCAAACCCAAGCCTGAGCCCATATGCAAACGCAAAGCTCTCGCTGACAAGTTAAGTGGTCTCCGAAGCAAAGAATGGAGCCTCGGAAAAGGAGCCCCAGGACGCAATCGTCATATGTACAAACATACATATTTCCGTGTACATATTCCGTGGTACGTGGCACATGGCATGGGGTACGTGGACTCTCGGGGCCTGACATTATTTTTATTGTCAATAAATTTTGACTTAGATTTAGTCTGTCTGCGGTTGAGCTCTCACCCCCCTCTCCGCGCTCCCCGCCCTTTTACATATTTTATACTTTATAAAACAATGAATGAACTTTCCCCTCACTCACTATGGTATTATTTCTATTTAATGCCCAAGCGCATCTTTGACTTTTATGAATAATTCAATGCGGCTGGTTGGCATATTGTGGGCCGTACCGTACCGCAGCTCTCCAGCTCTAGTCGTATAATTTATTTACTACGGATGCTATGCGTGGTGACATGAAGGACGTGGACATGGACATGGACATGGAACCAGGACTTGCCCCAGATCACAAACAATTAATCAATTATGCAGCGTCGGCCAAGCAGCCACGAAAACAAATCAAAGCTAACGAAATACATTGTTTTTTTTTTTGTTTTTTTGGGAAGACTTTTCCCATCTGACAGCTGACAAGATGACAAATTTCGGACCGTGAAAGTTGTGCCTGATTGGCACCACCAATCCCCCACCCACCCCCCTCTATCATCTGGCATCTACCATTCGCTGGCATGTAAATTATGTCCAAGATATTTGGTTCGTTTTTTGATTGCCTCCATTTTGGCCAGAAGGCAAAGAAAAACACAAAACGTACAAAAACCTAATTGACTTTAAAATTAATTTTTTTTTTTTTTGGCTGCGAACCTTGAACTGAAACGTATATCCTGTGTATCCTGTGTATCCTGTGGCCTTTTGGCCTCTGTTGTTTTTTTTATTTTTTTTTTCTCGGGAGGAGGAATGTGTGTACGTGATTGGAATGGCGAATGTTATGAAGAATATGGGGAAAATTGCTTACGAATGCCGCTGACAGCTTGTATAACGTAAGGGAAAAGCCCCAAATGAAACGGAAAAGTAATATTGCTTGCTCAAGTGTTGGCCAAAAGATATTGTTGCGGTTAGCCGAGTAAACGTTCGAAATTGGTCCACCAAAAGGTCTTTCAACTTTGCACAAATTCTTGCATAATATTTATAATGAAATGAGGTTGCAATCCACTCCATACCAGGCCAGGCCATGCCAGTCCAGGCTTTATGCCATAAGCTATAAGTAGATGACAATGTTGATTGTTTATTGGGCAAAACTATTGTCTCCTCTCTGGTTGCGGGACAACAAACATACAAACATAACTGACATTCTTTCTGGCTCTTTTAATTAACAAACATTTGCTCGTCAATGCACATTAAGAGCCGCTCTACTGGAAAAATCTTAATTAAACACTTGACTTTTGGATGGTGGTGTAGCGGCAAAGGGGGGGGAAGGTGGTATGGGGGGGTAGCTCCTTGCTTTGTTGTTTCAGATGGTAAGCGTTGGCAGCTATGGCAACTATTTGCGGAGAGGAGGTTTTCAATTCAGGAAAGTTGTCGCATGACTTGAGCAAAAGTTTTCCTTCAGAATGTTTGAGTGTGTGTGCGGTGTGTGCGGTGTGGTGTGTGTTGGAGGGGGGGGTGGGAAAAACTGCAAAACAGTTTCCCCATATGACGATGACGATGATGGGGGTCGGCGGGGGTGGCTGGGGTGCATGCCAGTCCGAGATGATGGCACTTAACGGCAACACATGGGGCTGTCGTTGCTTGAATTAAATTTTATATTCCTTTTAACTTTGCGTTATACTTAGTCAAAGGCGAAAGCCAAAAGCCCGCACAACCAACTTTCGCCAACTTATTAAAGCAACGTTATTATATCGTGTGTGTGTGTATGTGTGTGTATCTGGGAATTGACGAAAAGTTCCATCATTAACATAAACTTTCGTCAAAGCAAACAATTTTCCAGTGGCACACAGAAGAGGAGCGCACAGAAAGGAGTATCCATAATATATTCCTCTACTGTGATCCAAAGGGAATGCATTCCATCTTAAGCCAAGATCATTCCTTAAAGGGAGTACACAGAATACTATTCTGAATGACATACTCGCATGCACATATTTGTAATAACAAATTACTTACCCATTTATCATTCGAATTCGAATTCATTGCCAATAATCTATTGGCAGGGCTGTCAAAATTGAATACCGCTGCGGGAGCGAAAGCAATGGCAAGGGGGGAGGGGGGGCAATGGCACAGTGCTCATAGTTCGTATGTGGCAGCAACGGAAATGAGGTCGCTGCAACGAAGGTGCAGCAGCACCTGCAGGAAGCAGCCCCCAATCCAGTTACTCGGCGCGGAAATGAAACTCGCTTGTGGACCAAACCGAGGGGGCAAGAGGCAGTGCCACAGCCAGGGGCAGAGCTGCTGTTCCATTTCGGCAATTGGTACACATTTTAGTTGAATTTTAATCTAGGGACAATTTGGGTCCTTCGATGAGGTGCATTTACCTGGGTTTTCCCCCTCCTTTCTCTGCCCGCCAAACAAACACTTTTTGCTATACGTTTTACAATTTATTTATTTACTTTACTTTTTCTCATAATTTAATTAAGGTTTATGGTTTTTATTTATATGTATATATATATATGTATACTCGAGTCTAAGTGATTTATTTCAATTTAATTACACTTTTTTTTTGTTTTTGTTTTTTGGTTGCTCTTTTTTTATGCGTAAATCCATCTTTGCTTTCAAAGTAAATGCTGCATTTACTTGCACAATAGAAATATGTTTTTATGTTCATAGAATCAATAATAAATAATATTTGTATATTTAATTAATTACAATAAATTGCATAACAAAAATGAGCCAGCTCCCCCTTGCTTTCTCCTGTCTCCACTCAATAATTTCGCTCATTGTTCAACTCTCGAATATCTTTCGCATTGTATTTTCACAAAACAATAATCGTTTTCAGTATATATGTAGTATATTTACTTGTTGAATGTTGAATATTTTTGCTGTTCCATTTATCTATGTATATATGTATGTATGTATGCTATATGTATGAGCTTTAATTTGTTTTCGTATGATTTGTATTTTCAAAATCGATCGTCGTCGATCGTCGATCGCTGCCGTTTGTCGCATGCAACAAAAATATTGAAATTTCTGTTAAAAAATTACAATTTTATTGCAACGTCAAGCCGTCAGCGCCAACGTCTTTCAGTATCCTTTGACATATCTGATTCATTATGTCCGATGTGTTTATAAGGTAGTACATACATATACATATATATTTATTACTATTGTTTTTTTTATGCTGCTAAGTACATTACATTATCTGATTCGGACTCTCTCTTTCTCTCGCAAATTTGACTGTGAAAATGTTCTCTAATGTTCTCCTGCTAGACCATGGCAGACCGATGGCAATAGCTTCTATCATATTCTATAGCAATTTATTCGCTTTACTAGTTTAAGAAATTCGTTATTCGTTTTTTGTTTTTGTTTTATTTTAACCATTTCCTTAGTACCTTTTTTTTCCCCATTTGAAAAGCTCATTTTATCAGAAACAGAAAAGATTATAAACAAAATGAGAAAAAAAATACACAACTGATTTATAAAGTTAGAACAAAGTCCGCTACAAAGTATAGAAAAAAATGCACTGCTAAGCATAAGAGAGTCGCGGGTCAAGGGTCACGCGGCTCTCCACCTCTCCGGCCTCTACTTGAGCTCCTCCAGAGCTCCCGTCTTCTTGTTCTTCTTGACCTGGGCGTACAGGGAGGCCGCCTTGTAGTTGATGGGCCCATAGTGTTGACTCTCGAGATCAGCATAGATGAATTCATCATCGAACCTGGCGGCATTCAGTGGCTGTTTTTTGTGTTTTGTGGGTTTGGTTTGATAGATTTTCGATAAGCAGACACACACATTACTTCTTTAGACATTTTCTGGTAATCGTACTCGTATCATTTATCGTTAGCTGGGCTCTGGGTCATGCGCGGCTCAGGCTCATTGTTAGGTGCAGCTTTCTCTCATGCATTTGAATAATCTAGACTCTAGGAGGCTTGCTCTTTTTTTTTTGATTTGATTTTTGGTTTATTTAATTGCTATTGCTGGGATTAGTCGTTCGGATTAAGCGTTCAGTAAACAAGTGGTAGCTGCAGGGGGGACAGAGAATTAGAGAGGTTACATGTGTCAGTATAGATACACAATTCTAGGGGAGGATCGGTATTGGTATCGGTACAGGTATCGGATCGGATCGGATCAGATGTCTCGAAAAATGTTTCAAAAGCAGAAAACCATATACGAAGACGTAGCGGATGCGACAGTTGAAATAGAATTATTTTGTATTTGGTATTTGGTTTTTGGTTTTTCATTTATGATAATTATTATAACAAAGATTATTTGAACGAAACAAAGAATTTACCTTTTTCTATTGTGACATAAAACATTTAGCTCAGTTTTTTTTGATTTTTTTTGGATTATTTTTTGGATTTTTTGTTTTGTTTTTGTTTGTGATTTGAAATTGAAACAAATAATAATTTAGTATATATAGGTATTGCTGCTTTTGTAAGGATCCTCAAAGTCAGACACATGCTATAAAAAATTACAATTTGTTTAATTTAGGAGACATTGTGATAGCTTTTTCTGTGTGTACAAATATTGTAAAAAAAATGGTAACGAGGGAGAAGAACTATCCAAAAATCGATATATGTTTGTATGTAGTATGCCAACCCAAGAGAGACTTTTCAAGTTTACTTTGGTTTCAAATTATTGCCATAATAATAAATAGAGATTTTATTAACTAAAACTAAAAAATACCTTAATGCGGGGGGGTTTTTTATTTGGTTCTGTGTCAATGGTTTTCTTCGATTCTTAGATAAACTAAATAGTTTAGTTTTTGTTTCTGGTTGTTTATGCGAATTCTCTAAGGGTCGGTCGCATTTATTGTTACAAAAAAAAAAACCTTATACACATGACTATCAAACTTAACACACACAGTCTGATTTTCCTAGAGTACTAGTTAGAGTACTTAATTAACTTATCTAATCCATCTAATTCATGTTGCTTGCTTATGCTAGACAAAAAAAAACACACACAAAAAACGATTGATATACATATGTATGTATGTATGTAAGTATGTCGATAGTTAGCGCCAACTAAATGGATGCATATTCGGTTGGTTGTGTGATTCGATTCGATTCGGATTGATTCGAAACGATTCGAAACCTTCGGGTTGTTTCGAAACGATTCGAAGCCTTCGGGTTGATTCGAAACGATTTGAAGCCTTCGGGTTGATTCGAAACGATTCGAAGCCTTCGGGTTGATTCGAAACGATCTGAAGCCTTCGGGTTGATTCGGTTATTTCGTTAGACGCGGGGCCAAGTGCATTGTTTTGTAGATTGCGTTTGCATTGCGTTTGCTTTTGCTTTTGTATTTGCTATTGAGAATAATAAATTCTTAATGCTAATGATATCTATGTCGAATGTCAATATCTATATGGTATGTATGTATGCATGTATATATACAATTAGTGCGAGTTCAAAGATTCTTTAACCCTGTCTTTAAGTCCTATTTATTCTCTATTTAAACATTCTGTTTAAAGTATTTCATGTTATACCTAAACGATCCACGGATGATGCACGGATCGGCCATATGGGATAGCTTTTTAAAACTAAATCAAAAAAATTCGGTTATATTCCCATTACAGATACGACCACTTACATACCTATAACTTACTATGTATATTTCACTTTACTTTTTATCGGTTTTCGGCTAAGCTTATATGTAAATGTTGCTGTAATTATGTTTCCCTTACGGACCTAAGTGAATTACACTGCGTTGACCGCCTTTCATATAATAGTTAATACCTTGTATGCGTCGCGTAGGCCTGTTTTCTTTGGTTTTCCCTCAATCTATCTAAATGTGAACTTCACGATAGCTCTGGGTCATAAAATACTTTAGTGCACCTGCAGTTGCATTGGCAATCGCCGATTCCTGGTTAGCGCTACGGACTGGCGTGTTAGTCGGAGCTGTTGTTGTTCTCAGGCTGCTGGCATCATCGTTATCGTTATCGTTGTCCACCATGTATTCCTCTTCGCAGAAGCTATAGCCCAGATCCTCGTCTTCCTCCAGTTCCGTTTCCGTTTCCATTTCCACCGTCCCTTGTTCTGATAATTCTATGCCCGCCTCCGTGGTGGTGGGCTCGTTCTGTGGGTAACTTGACCGCGGGAACATAAAGTCTGGATGCGTTTTAGTTAGTAGCTCTAATGCCTCTAATGAGGCGGCGGGATTTAGTTGTCCAGTGGGGTGTCCAGCAGTGGGCTGCTGTGGCTGCTCCCGTGCCCTTGATTCTTCTATCGCCTGCTCTGCCCCTTCGGCCGATGCAGTCGCTGCCATGGCGGGAGTTGGTGAAATTGGCTTGAAGGCATGCTGCTCATTCAGTGCCAATGGACGATACACCAGAGAGCCCACATCCTGCTCTAATTGGGCCCTCTCGCGCTGCTGGTGCTGCAGTTGCTGGCGCAGCTGTTGCAGCCGGCCGTTGGCCGTCTGGTTGCTCTGGAAATGGAAGGTGTGGTGCTTGCGCAGGGGCAGGCGTATTGGACGTCGCACTACCAGGCAGTCGTAGGCCCCGCCATCCGCCAGGGGCCGTCGCAGTGGACCATTGACCGGAGTCAGCGGCGGTACATATCTCAAATTGTCGACGGTGGCGAAGGAACCTAATCGGGATGCCTGCAGCAGCAATTCATTTGGCATTAGCAGTTGTTCTTGATGTTCTCCACTGCCACTGACACTGACAGTGGCACTGGCACTGGCATTGGCCCTGGGACTGCCATTTGAGCCATTCCCGATCTTGATGTGGCTAATGCCCGTGTTGCTGTTGCCAATTTGCTGCTGGCGTGCTGCTGACGTTGCTGTTGCTGTTGCTGTTGGTGTTGCTGCTGATTCAACTGTCGCAGATTTGGTGGGGCAGCTATCACCGTGGGCATTAGAGGCTTCTGAATTGCGGCTGTGGCTGCGGCTGCGGGTAATATTGGTGTCGACATCATAGTCGGTTGATGCGTTTGCATACCCATCGTACTGCCGCCGTTTGATATGTGCGTAGGGGTCGCTGATGGTTTGCCGTCGTAGTTTCTTGTTCCCGAGGCAGCCGCCGCTGTTGGTGTTGCTGTTCCGTTTATTGGCTAGAAATGGATTAGTAGCCAGCGTTTTGATGGTCTATTGTTAGTCGGGGGATTCGAGGTTTCAAGTTGAATCATGCATGCAACATTAGTGGCAGAGTGGTGTGGCGTGTGTGGTTGGCGTGGCGTTGTGTGTGTCATTGTTGTTGCGGTGTGTATCCAACAGATACAAAAGCAAACAAAAAGCAAACATGAAAGTAAATTAACAAAAATAATACAAATCAGGTAATTAATTGAGATCACAAATGTTTGTAATATCGTAGGATATTCCCTGATTTTAGGTTCTAATATTTACTTAAAATTTTAATCCATTCGGCCATGGATCACATCAAAATATGGTATGGAATTTCCAATAAAAAATAATTAAAAAATGTTCTTTTAATACACAAAATCTGAACTAAACAGACAGACACTCTTTAAGGAACAGTTTTCATAAGGAAAAGAAAAGTTAGACAATGTTTCTTGGATAAACTAACTTTAAATAGAGATCTCCCTTCTGGAGGGGTGGCTCTGCAAGTCGTTAGATAATACGCACCTCGTGTGAACTGTACTGGGGTGGGGGGCCTGTTTTACATTTGCCCCTTCCGGAGGCATTGAGACTGCTGGCCACCGAGAGCGTGGAGGCCGAGTGGGTCGGATGGTGGCCCAGTTGGTACTGCTCAAAGTCTTCGGGAGTCGTGATTTCATTCGCCATGGCTTGATTGTGCTGCTGCTGCTGCTGTTGCTGTTGCTGGTGACGGGTGTAGCGGAGGGAGGCTGCTGTGCCGCTGGTGCCGCTGCTGTACAGCGATGCGCAGGATGAGAGCGATGTTGGGTCCACAGCGTGGGCCGACCCGCCACCGACATGGCTGTTGGACGAGGCGGACTCGTAGGACGAGTGCACATGTGTCGGCGAGCCGGCATGAATCAAGCCAGCGCACTGTCCCTCCATGTTTATATAGACCGTTTTCCGACATAGTGCACCATTTGCCATTGCCCCTGCTCCTGCCCCGGCTCCTGCGCCTGCTCCTGCTCCTGATTTGTGGGCCTTCGATGGGCGGTGGTGCGGCTGCTGCTGCTGGTGCTGCGACAAGCCAGATGGCAGCTGGGACTCGTAGGAGCTGTTCGATATTCCCGAATCACTGCGGTAAATGCTGAGGCGCTCGGGCTCCATCAGCTGAAATTCTGCGCCACTTCCTCCACCTCCTGGATCATTTTTTTGCTGGTGATGGCGATGGTGATGTTTTTTCTTCTGCTGAACGACAGCAGATCCCCCTCCGCCACCGCCACCGCCTCCGCCCGAGTGCGAGTGCGTGTGCAGCTGCACAGTGGCCAGATTCGGATTGGTGTGAAGGTTGCTGCTGCCGCCGCCCATGTCCATGGCCGCATCGAGGCTGCACTTCTCCACTACATTCTCGTAGACGGGCGGATCATAGAGGCGCATGGGCTTGCCACCGGAGTCAATATCGCTATGGCTATTGCCAGCAAAGGAATGATGTCTCTTGCACTTCGACGCTGAGGATGTGTCGGTGGCGGAGGTGGGGGACGTGGTCGAACCCAGCGGAGTACTAATATTCCCATTGTACGCTGCCGGCTTCTTCATCTTTGTGCCGCCGCCGACGCCCGGGAACTTCAGTGAGTAGAACTTCTTGTCCATTTCCACGACGCCTTTGGTCTTCTTGCCGCGCTGCATGCTGCCGCTGCTGTTGCCGTTCAGCTCCTCTCCCGCTGCATCGTACTTCCGGAAGTTGCTGGCCGCCAGGAAGGGGTTGGTGTTGAGCAGCGCCGTGCTGGGAACGGGTGGCGGCGGCGGTGCCGGTACGCGCTCCACCACGGCATAGGTGGGCTGGTAGTCGTGCTCGATGGCGTTCAGGAGCTGCACATTCGACGAGGAATTGGTGTTGAACTTCTGGTGGTGGTGCTGCTGTGTCGTGGCCATGGCCGGTGGTAGTTGTTGCTTCTGGATCTGCTGGTGCTGCTGATGCTGCTGGTAGTACTCGGTGTAGCTCTTGGGGAAGCAGTTGCTCAAGTTATATTGCACCTGATGCGTGCCAGTCTCCTGATTATGTGGGGCTGGCTGGTGGTGCATGGTATTGTATTGTGGTCCAGGTTTCTGGTGGCTGTAGTGCGGCTGCTGCTGCTGTTGCTGCTGCTGCTGCTGCTGCAGGTCGCAGTAGTGTTGCTGCTGGTGAGGGTGAGGATGCTGCAAAGTCTGGTGATGATGCTGCTGGCTGTTCGACGGCTGACTGATACTTCCATTGAGTCTCTTGGGTCGTGGAGCGACGCGCACCACATTTGTGTTGTTATTAAAATTTGTGGGGGTAGTAGAGAACTGTGGCATGTGGCATGCGGCATGCGGCAGAAGGCAGATGACATTTTGTTAGGCAGAGCATGTGGAGCGGTTGAGAAAAGACATTGGATTAGTTTTACGGTTAGTTTGTATGGTTTTTCTTTAGATTAGTCGTATGGAAAAGCTAGGAAAGCTAAGCAATTTTTTTGGTCGTGTTTTTGGCGAATCTTTTGGAAGAGTGGGGGTTTTTTCTTTTGGTTTTTGTTTCATTGTTGGTGTATTACTAGCGAACAACATTGATGGTTCAGGGGGAGGGTTGGGGTTGGGGGTGGGGGTGTGTTCTAAATTAGAAAAAACAAACAATTGGTATATACAACTATTATACTCAGTCTTAGGAATACACTAATTTCACCCAACAAATTACAAAGAAAGTAATACTTAGAAACGTAACTTATATGGAATAATAGTAGACATAACTGGACATAATACTATATATCGAAATCAAAGTATTTAGCAAATAATTGACAAAACCAAAGGCAAAACATTATGGAAATTGATTCTCTTGTCGAATGTCTTTAAAAGTTCTCGATAACAGAATGATACCCGATAAAAAATGAAGCCGAACAACGTTCTACAATGTTAAGAGAGTTCGAGGCTCATTTATAAGTGTGTGTGTGTGTGTGTGTGCTCTATATATAGGAAGGCCAGAAACAATATTGATTTTTGGATAGTTTTCTAGTAAAGAATTACACATTGACTTTCCCGACTTTCAAAAAATGAAATCAATGCAATGCGAAACGAAAAAATCGAAAAAATCATAAGAGAGAGAGAGAAAGAGATTTACATCGATCGACAAAAGGCAATATATATTATATATGTGTGTATGTATTTAAATAGAGAAAGCTTGGGCATAGATTGGGTAAAGTATTGTATATAATGTGTATGGTAGGATGGTATATGGTAGATGGTAGATGGTATATGGTATTATGGTTTACAAAAGGTTTTCTTTTAGCGATATTAAAAGTGTTTGGAGTGCGCTTCTCGAGTGTGTACAGTGGGTGAGTGTATGGTGTGGTGTTTGTGGTGTGTATGTGTGTGTGTGTGAGAGCAGTAACAATTCTAGGGGATAGTAGGGTAGGTAGCTGAAATATATTTCGTTATATCCGTACCTTGTTAGGTGCCGTTTGCAGACCATGAAACGGTAGATTCTCATACTCGCCAGGTTCCGTCAATGGTTCCCCCAGTGAAGACGACTTGTCGTGTACTATATATCGGGGCACACACGATACGATACGGTTTGGTACGGATCGGATTGGATCGATTAGTGTTTGTTTTTTTCGGTATTTCATAACGATCAGGTTTTGGTTGTTTTGTTTTTTTTTTCGATTGGAAGCAAATGAGATAAAAAATAAATGAAATTATTAGAAAGAATGGAATGGAAGGAGAAATCAATTGGTTGAAATTGAATTGAATTAAACGATAAACTAGAGGCTAAAATCGTTTCACTAAAATTAAATTATGTTTTTATTTGTTTTATTTGTAATTTTTTGTTGTTATTTTAAACTAATTTTAATCTAAAGACCTAAAGTGTCCCTATTTGTCTTGGATTATTTATGGTTAAGTCTTGCATTGAAATTGAAGTAGAAATTTAAATTGAATGCTGAAAACATGCTTGAAATTGTTGGACAGAAAGCATGCAACATCGAGTGCATAGCAAAATGAAAATTAATATCAAAATCAAAACAAATGGAAAATGGAAAAAGGAAACAAAGGAACATTGAAAACAGCTTTTGATGGTGCTAGTGGTGTCCTTTCATCGGACTTGGATTCTTACTTGTCGTCGTGTGGTGTTATATGAGCATCTCGGCGTTTGATTCATTATAGTAAATTACTTACGCAAAAGATTTTCAAAATAAATTAGAATACACAAATTTACATATGTATATGTATATGTATGTATATGTGTGCATGTATGTATGGTAGACATTGCAATGAATTGGACACCATGATGATTGATAGATGGATGGATGAATGGATTGATAGATGGATGGTTGGTTGGTTGGTTGGTTGGTTGTGGATTGGATGATAATGTGAAATGAAACGAAACGGATATTCAATAAGGTATCCTAAAGCTTCCTTTTCAATGATGAAATCTCATGGTTGTGGTCCCATTCGAGAGTCTATTCACAGATGCTCTCCATTTCGAGTTTAGAGCAAGTCACCGCGTATCAATAAGCTTACGCAAAACAACGTCATGTTGCGATATTTGTTAGCCAAGTCAAAGTGGAGGAGCTACTTGAAATTAAATTAAAAATGGCAAGAAAAGAAAACCGAAAACACAAAACAGAATACACGAGAAACGTGTAATAAAATGTAAATGATGGACTTTCATGGACAAAGGCAAAGGTCCTCCAGCAATAACCATGAGATGAGTGATGGATGGATGGATGGTTGGATGTGGATGTGGTGGATGAGATATACTGAATGTGGGTATATGGGTTTGGTAAGAGTGACTTGCGACATGTACTTGTGACACATGCCACCCAGTGTTTGTATGTATGTATGTATGTATGTATGTATATTCTTACTTTGAACGTGCTCGACCTTGCTGGTGGGGGAGCACGAGGAGACCAGTATGCTTCGCCTGGCCATTGGTGGCAGGGAGCTGGAGCTGCAACTGGAACTGACTCTGATTGGAATGCCGCTGAACGGACTGTTGCTGCTGCTGCTGCCTTTCGACAGTCCCTTCTGTGGGAGGCCAAGGCCTCCTTGTGGCCTCAATGGCAATGTGGGTGGCGGCGGTCGTGGCGGCGGCGTCCGACCACTGCGACCGTGCGCTAGCTGCTGCTGCTGCTGTTGCTGCTGCTGCTGATGGAGCGATGAGGTCGCCGGCACGCCACCGACGGTTTGTGATGAAGAATGGGCTCCCTCCGAGGGAGTTCCTTTCCCGATTGCGTCTGTCGTGGTTGTTGCTGTTGCTGTTGCTATTGTTTTCCCTGGATCGGTTTCCCTGTCTAATGAAGGCGCTCGAAATGTCACAGAGGCACGTGATGGGACACTGCCGGGACTTTGCCGGGGTGCTGGCATGGCCTCTGCTTTTGTGGTCGTTTCATTAGTGGCTGATTTTGCGGGCGTCTTTTTATAGGTGACTATAGGTGTTTGTATGTGTGTGTGTGTGTGTGTGTGTTTAGGTGATTATGTGCGTGTTTATGGACGTTAAGCATTGAGGAGGCGAGGCGAGGCGTGGCAACACAATATGAAATGTAAAATGAGCAATAATCGTAAATCAAAATAAATCATAATTGAAAATAAAAAGAAAATACTCTACCACTGCCACTGCAACGTATCCCCTTGAGTCTGTGCTGGACGCCGAATGGAGACGAGGACGAGGTGCTGCTGTCGTTGTGGCCACCACGTCCCCGCCAGAAGGTCTGCAACAGCCCCACATGGCTCCGCTGGCTGTCCCGGGTGCCATCATCCGATGACTTCTTAGTCCTCTTAAAGACAAACGCCAGTAGTCGCTCCACCTTGCTGCCATTTGCACAGGACGAGGACGAGGACGATGCTGCTGCTTGGGCTGGTGTGTCTGTTAGGTTCTCCAGGCAGGCATCTCCTTCCGGAGCAATCTCTGGCTCATCTGTTGGTGGTAAATGTTCTTCAGCCTTCAGTCTTGCTTCACCCAATGTGTTGCTCCCCGCTCCCGCTCCCGGGCCCCTTCCAGCTTCTGTAACCACCGTCACCTCGGTTAGCATTGTGCTGTTGGAGTTAGTCTGGCTCTCATTCAACACGGCACTCAATTGCGCCGACAACTGACTGGCGTTGGCCACATTCACATTTACACTCGCACTTGCATTCGCACTTGCACTCGCACTCGGATTCAGATTCGGATGGGGCTTCAGTGTCATCCGATTCACGGCCAGATTTTCCTTGGTGTCACTGCTCACGTGAAGCATTACGCCCGGACGGAGTGGCCAGCGGGGTGGCGACTTGGGTGCATTGCCATTGAAGCGCGTGACAGGTGGGGGTGTGGATAGGATCTCATTGTTATTCTCGGCTTCAGTTTCGGGCACTGCCACTGTTTGCTGCTGCTGCTGCTGCTGCTGGTGGCCCTGCTGTCGATTCGCTGCCGATAAGGTGGCTGGCAACAAACTGTCCGACGTATCGTGAGTGGGCAGGGCCGCTCCCACTTTCGCTACAACTGGCTGATACGACAGCACACTGATGCGATGCGATCGTTCATGGCAATGTGCGTTGCAGAAGCAGAAGCAGGAGGAATGAAGGCAGTTATCGGTGTGTAGGTGTATCGGTGTATCGGTGTCGGATAAGAATAAAGCAAGCGAATGGATGGACGGATGGATTGGTGGATGGCAATATGTCCACGTAAAATGTGTCGTTTTTTGTGTGTGAGTTATCGATATCGATTGTGATATCGGTGGCAATACAAGCACATACATATTTGGTTCACAGTGCACACAATTTGCAAGTTACAAATGTACGATTACGTATACGATTAGGTGTACCAGAAGCAAGCGTATTATTTTTGGAACGAAACATAAAAAGAAATACATAAGAAGATTGTTTACAAAGCATGCAGAATAATATAATTATCAAAAATAAAACTGAATTTATAAGAAAGCCGCAGTCGATAATCCGACCAAGTTGTGGGCTCCATTTGGACCCATTCAAATAAGAGTCTATCGCATCTAGAACTGGTAATACATCCCTCATTTTGGATGGAATATTTATCTGATAGATAAGAGATACGAGCTCAAGCCTTATGGGTATTCATGGGTTTTTCTTTAACCTTGCTAAGGTATTATACAATTTTGTACATATGAAAACTTTATTCATATTTAACAGACAGACAGACAAGACTTTAAAAATTGAATCTTTTGCAAAATAAAATGCTCAAATTCTCGAAATATTCGGAAATTCCTACAATTTTTTAGCTACGTTCAAAGAATATCAAACTACATTCAAAGAAAGCTACACAAAATAGTTTGAATAGTTTTAAAGAAGGTAATTATTCACTTACCTTTGGCTGGCGCTTATGGATACTTCCGTGTGATCTTTATATGTACATGTTGCAGATGTAGATATGTATGTAGATATGTGTTGTGGGGTGTACGAGTGTGTGTGCGTGTGTGTACGCATTTCATGCATTTTGTTAGCGTGTATCAGGCGGCACAGTCGAAGCAAAGCAGTATAAAGAGAGACACACACACACACACACGCAGAGAGCACAGTATTGGATGGATGGGATATTCATCGAGAGAGACATCAAGCGATAATATTATTGCACATATAATACATAGGTATATGTATATGTGTGTGGTGGTGGCAGTGGCAGGCAGTTGTTTTTTTGTTTTTTTTTTGCATTTGTTTGTTCATATAGTTGTTAATTAGTTGTTGATGTTGTTGTTGTTGTTGTTGGGTTTGTTGTTGTTGTTAAGTTCAAATAATGTTGATTTTTAGCATGTTTTGTGTACGAGTATTTGCGGTTCGTGTGTGTTTGCAGTAGAGATGTTGAAGAATTCGATAAAAAAGGTTACAACCGAGCGAACCGAACGAGACAATTTTTTATGATTGCAAATAAAAGAGAGAAAAAAAATGGTCATCGTAATTAAATATTCTCTTTAAACAAACTGTTATTGTTTACTATTTTCTGATGAGTTCTAACGAAACAACCGATTAAAGTCGCTTCAAAAATGTGCATATATTTTTTTTATATTTTTTTTATAGATATTTTCCGCGTAATTTCTTGTTCAAATATTTTGTTTTTCTCATGCAATCTGTGGCCAAATGTGGGTAGTCTCTCAAGTGTTTATATATGTATATATATATAGGTATTTGGGATGACTTTTTTGTTTGTTTGTTAAGAAAGCACATGCAAGAGGCAATACAAAAAGCTCAGCTCATGCTTTGGTTTGGCCACAATGAACGGTATTACGAGTATTGGATAAACAAAACAAAACGAAAGAAAACGTAAAACTAGAAGCAGCAGATTAACATAAGAAATTCACAAATAAACCCAAAATTATTGTAGATATTTTTCGGGATCAGAGGTTCAATGTTTTTCGACTTTTACATAAGAATATATTCAGCAAGTTTTCATCTTTTTTTCTAATGTTGTTCGTTTCGGCCTAAAACTATGCGATTTTCGAAGAGGGTTCCATTAAAGCATATCGTTTTCTTGGCGAATGTATATACATATAGATATTTTTGATTTGTTGTTGGTGTTCTCTGGGGTTGGCCAAAGAGCAAGCGTACTCACATTTGTCCTGGCGCCGGCGACGACGGCAGACGCAGATGATTATGCAGCAGATGATAATGACGGCCAGCAGCAGTCCCAGAATGGCTGCCACCAGTATGATGAGTGTCGTCTTCTCCCAGCGCTGCCACCAGGCCAATTGTTCTGTTTTGTTTGAGGAATAGTGAAGTGAAGAAGAGGACATTATACATACTCTTACATATATTTACGATTGCAATCAGTGGAAGTGGTGGATAGGAAAGGAAAGCTCTGAAGGACAACTTCGAGTGAATGGTTTTGGGTATGTCGGTTGGGAGGGTGGGGAGCTGGTAAAGTAATTTATAAACACATGCAAATTTCTCAAGAGTGACATTCTAGAATCCAAGTCTGACTGCAGCCGCCAGAAGCCAGTCCTGGCTGGCATCCTCTTCCTGCACAGACAGGACGAGTCCGTCTGCTTTCCGCCTCTTACATTTATCATCTTGTCACACGACTCTTCCTCTGAGACAACCGCCCCCCCTCCCTGCCCCCCACATGGGCTCTGCCACAACAACATGTGCCTCAGTCTCAGTGTCTCTCGGTTTTCATTGTTTTCCATATAGCCATAACTCAGATGATTATCATCCGAACAAATGAATAAGGCCGTTGCCGAATCGCTCTCATATTCAAACCCCCACAAGCAGACAGATTGCCAATGCCACTACGGACTCTTAATCCTACGAATCAAAATGGTTTAAATGGTTTTCAATACGGGATTTACTTACTCTTTGGACGCACTATTGCGATAGAAAGCATTCGGTTAGCATGTTTAGCATGGGAGGAGATTACAGAATTTTGGGGGAGGGGAGCAAAAAGAAAAAAACAGCATAAGCAAAGAGCAACATTTGATTGTACATTGGGGCGGGGCACACACACAGTTGGGGGTGGCAATAGTTGTAACGCTTTAATCAACAAATAACAAATGGTTGTGTGCTGCTTCGGCATTTACCTTGCCACCAAATAAAAAGCGCCGAACCAGCTGTCAAAACAAAACAAAATATGCAACTTTTGCTATAGAAATTTTGAAAGATATTTGGCCCGAAAGAAATCAGAAATTTGTTTTTTGGAATGGAATGAATTTGTGTTGTGCGACTATTTGTTTTCCTTTAATTACAAACTAAATTACTAATTAAAAATATAAGCGTAAACTCCTTTCAGAGTGAAAATCACACCCTTCTCATAGTCGCAAGGGTCTCATATCAAGGGTGGAATATATCAGTAGATATAATGTGTTAGCATATATACGACTTTTCGTTGGTGAAGGCGGTAAGAAGAGTCAATCGTTTCAGGGAATATTACTTACCAGCAACTTCGATTTCGCAGAATGCACCCGAGCCAACCGTATTGTTGGCCACGCATCTGTAGGTCCTGGCAATGGCATAGTCCTCCTGCAGCACATAGAAGCTCTTGTCCGCCGACGACTTCTCGTCGCCGCTGCCCAAATACTCAACAGTTTCGTTTTCCGCCTTAATTGACCATGAAAAATCAGCCTGAAAGTATGCAAAAGAAAAAGCGAAGAAAATGCATGAAAATATGTGAACGTTTGCATTGTGGTACAGTACAACCCCCAGACACCACCACCAACACCACCACCATTATAGTTTAATCAAATATGTTTCAACATGTTTGCTCGGCATGCTCCCCCCCCTTCCCCCTACCCCTTGGTCGCTTTAATCGATGGCTCGTTGGACTATTGAATTTTCATCTTGTCGCCCGTTGAATAATTTCCAATCAAATAATTTCGACCGACTGACTCCTCCTCCACCGACATCCGACCTGTGCATACATCCACGTACTCCGCACCATGGTGGGGGCGGGCCCTCCTCCTCCTTCACCCCCTCCCCCTCTGCGGCTCTTGACTATATGCGTGGCTATAAATTTCCTTGGGTTCCCTTCTCCGTTCTGCGTTTTCCTTTCAGCTTCTTCCTTTATTTTCCTTGGCTTATTCGCGTACTCCTTAAATTGCCACCGCGACGGCGGCGGCGGCACACGGTGCAGCACGGCGGCGGGGCAAATGCAATTTCAGAGTTGCAGAAAAAAAAAGGAAAGCCAAAAGCCAATCGAAAATAATTCCGAGCAGAAATGCGACGGCGACGGCGACGGCGGCGTCGGCGGCTCTGATTTATGCGGCGCACGGTTAAATGCGAATTTTAAAATATTTTGCAAGTTGCCGCGGCAGAGCAGAGCAGAGCCCCGAAACTTTTGACAGTTGCCAGAACCGCAAACAGCACTAGTCGCACTATAATAATATTATGGGAAAAGTTGATCCACCTACCTCCACGGGGTTTCCGAATGCCGTGCAAATCAGAGTATCCTGATCGTCGATCTCCAGTCTCTCGATTTCGCAGCGCGGCTTAACTAAAACAGAGAGAGAGAGCGAAAAGAGAGTAGTAGAAGATGATAACGATTAAGGGTCGGTTAGCACTTACACTGCACTTCGATGACCGTCTCGGCGGTGCTCTTGCCATGCTTGTTGAAGGCCACACAGGTGTAGGTGCCGTTGTCGTTGCGCTGCATGGGCGTATTGATGATCAGGGCACTGCCTCTCGTTATCGTCTTGTCCTTGAAACGCCACTCATAGGAAGGCTCTGAAAAAGTCCCCCAAACTGTAACCCAAAACAAATTCACTGCTGGCAAAACACTAACCTGGATTGCCGAATGATTTGCAAATGACACGTCCTGGTATGGTATCCTCCTGCACATAGACAGTGGCATTCGCGACGGTTGTGTTGATGGGTGCATCTATCGTTTAATTGGGGGGAATACGAACCGGGTAATATTACACACAGTTACATATGTATGTGCCCTGCTTCTACTCACATTCAATGCCCAAATAGGTGCCACTCTTGATGCCGGGTCCCACAGAGTTGGCCGTCGAAACGCATGTATAGTTGGCATTATCCGCCAGGATATCGAATTTCGAATTTGCCCAATTTGACATGTTAAAGTGCTGCAATCGATTAGAGAGAGACACACACACACACAATGTCAGTTTCGCCAGCATAGATATCAATTTTCAGAAGATACAAATCGAAACAGAAATTGGGGGATCGATTCCATTCATCATGTTTTCGTGTTGCCCTCCCATTTATGGATCATTAACTTGTACATTTGTTCGCAATAAGTGCAAAACGAAAAGTATTTTGAGGGAGTTTTCATTCGTTTTCAATCGGATGCTCGGATACTTTTTTCGGATAGACATTTGAACTTACCAAAACAGATAGCATGCTCTCAAAGTCGCCCGTGGCGGGGGAGGCGTCCATATACTTCTCCTTGACAAAGTACCGGGTATCGTTCTTCTCGATGGGGGCCCCGTCCTTCTGCCAGGATATCTCGCAGCGCGGAACGCACTCGATGCGACAGGTCAGATTGGCATTGCGGGTGGAGTGCAGCACGCCCGTATACTGTGGCAGGTTCTTGATGAAAAATGGCGGTGCGTGTACCTCCAAATTGACTGTGGCCATTACGCCCTTGCCGCCCTCGTTGTACGCATAGCACGAATAGTTGGTCCGGCTGTCGAGGCCAACAGGTTCCACCGTCCAGTCCTTGGTGACAATGTCCTGCAGCGGACCGCGACCGCCGCGCAGCCAACGATATCTGTTGGGTTGCAGAACCATTTGAGCGACAAACGTAAATTTGCCCATTTTGCGGTAGAGTGCATAGGACGAGGTCGTGGACGAGGACGAGGATGATGATGATGAGGCAGTGGCAGTGGCAGTGGCAGAGGACGAGAATGTTTTCGAATGTTGTTCCCCCGTGTATAGGGTCAAGATTTGCGATTGTGGCGTGTAGGTGGTGAGCGTGAGTAGTGTACAAAGGGAATGATTCAGATGTAAATCAATTAGAGCGTGAGTTTCTTTAATTTCATGGACTGCGGGTCGGGATGCGGATGCGGATGCCAATGTGGATGCCGATGCCGATGAGAGGCTGCTTGTTAATGTTCTTGATGATGATGGTGGATGCAGCTGCAACTGTAGCTGCTGCTGCTGCTGCTGCTGCTGCTGCTGCTGCTCTTGCTGCCGTTGCAGCAGCAGCGCCTCAAAGGCCAAGTCAGCCTCGTGCGGCAGCAGTGCTTGGACGGTGTGGTAGGCGATTAGTGGTGTTGGATTATGTGGTGTTGATTTGGTTGTGATTTTGTTGTGATTCTTGTTGGCTTGTTGTGGCTGTGGTTGTGTTTGTGGTGCTACAAACCTATTCGATTCCGGATATCCCGGATCGTCCACAGAGCACGAGAAGATGACACTCTTCTTCTTGACAGCAATGGGTGGAAAGTGCGAAAGGGTAGCAGGTCCTGGCTCGTAGTGTACCTACAGAGAGAGCGAGAGTTGGCTATGAAATACAGAGTTAAAGAGAAAGCAGTGTCCGAACACACCATCAGCTCTTTCTCCTCGCTGCGCGGACCCCAGCCAGCAGCATTGAAGCCCTCGCAGGAGTAATTGTAGAAAAATCCCCGTCCAATGCTTTCCAACAGCAGTTTACTCGGATCAATGTGGCACAGATCCTCCTTTAAAATGAATGGATGATAGAGACAAACAATGGTTAATGGATGGTGGATGCTGGACTTACTCTGGTCTCCTCGCAGTCGGGCAGCTCCTTGAGCAGCGTGGCATTGGCGTACCATCGCACTTTGGTGAGAACCGAAGGATTTGCCTCTAAGATATTGCAAAATAGGGTGACATTCGACTCGTCGCTCTCCTTCACCGGTCCCTCGGGTATCATCAGCACCTCCACAATGGGAACATCTATTCAAATAATAAACGTTTTTGTGTTTGGGTTTGGCTTTGCGTGGACTTCTTGCTTAGGGCTTCTCTTACACTGGACATCAAGGTCGATTTGCTGCTCCGATATCCCCTTGCCAATCGAGTTCGATAGCTGGCACGAGTAGTTGCCAACGTCGTCCTTGTCGGTGGACTTGATGACCAGGGCCACATTCTCCGAGTTACCGCCCTGGTAGTGGTCCGTGTCATTCACGTTGACAATGTCGCCGTTGCGATACCTGAAAATGGAAGGGAAATGTAAGGGAAATGTGAGGAATTCTAGTGTGAAAAGCCTTTTGCAAATCGTTTGCCCAGTGGAAGTGCAGGGAATTCCTGCTAAATCCTATGATGGAAACGAATTCCAGATGAAAAATCACTATTTAAATTAAGTTTTCCGCCTACTCCACTCTACTCCGGTGGAGGAAATTCTTTTCACTTTCCGTTCACATGAAAAACAAACATGAAAATCCCTCAAATGCACACACAAACGCTAGGCAGCCAGGGCGGGGCGGGGCAGGGCAGGGCATGGCAGGGTAGGGCGTAAATGAAATATATGCCTTCTGCCGACATCTCGTGGCTGTGGGTGAGGGTGAGGGTGTAGGTGCGCGGGTGCGTCAGTCACTCTATTCATTTACTGTGTAATTTCTCAGTTGCAAAATTACATGTGGTACATGGGGCGGCATGGAGAATGAAGCCACTTGCCACTTTCCACTTGCCCCTTGCCACAGACGACTACAACGACGGCGACGAGTACGAGTGTGTTTAAGTCTGGTGGCAGCAGCAGCAGCAGCACAACCAGTACCATCCTCATTCATCATAAACGCGAGCGCGGCTCACCCTCTATCCCATTCCATTCCATACCATCCCCGTACCGCTTTTCGTTCACTAATTAGAAGCGTGTGTGTTTTTCTGACAGTTTTGTGCTCTAGATATTTCGCGAAAAGTGGATGGCGGGGAAGACACCCCACCAGGACCCACCCAGGACCCACCCAGGACCCACTGGCACCCACTGGCATCCACTGGTATCCACGATACCGCAGAGGGTACGAACGCAGAGCATATGTATATCTTCTGGGTTTCAGATTTGACAAATTCAATATCAGCAGAATGCATATAATCATCGTACATTTGTGGGGGCGAGGGCTGGGGGGAGGGGCGTATCCCAGGACCAGGACCAGGACCACGACACCAATCTATAGATGAAAAGCCCCAATCTCGCATCTCGAATGTCACCGAAAATTGCAATTTGCGTGCCAAAATGAAGCGATGCGCTGCATTCGGCGAAAATATGTCTGGAATTTCGACGATGGAATCCGCGGAGCTCGTTAGCCGCCCCGTCCGCGTATCCCGCCAGGAGTTACGAGTAGATTGGGGCTGCTACTGGTACGAGCGATGATTTTGATGATTATGGGATTTAGCATGTGGCAGGAGTAGCCTCACAGTATGCTCGCAGCTTTCGGTCCAGCATCTTCCTTAATTTAAAGCGTATTCAAAAACAACCTGTACAGTGTGCACACTTTTGCACGTACTCCGTGCAGCATCAACCGATTCGATCTAAATTCACATTACGCATTTTCCATTTTGATTTTCAGCTGCATCCTCTCGGGCGCAATGGACAGTGGCTTCACAGAGAGAGAGAGAGAGAGAGGGAGAGGAGGTGTGCGCCATGCGCGCACTTGTCTAAACAGAATGCGGTTTCGCACCGCACACACCTTAACCCTGGCGGTGTCCGTGTCCGTCCGTCCGTTCGTCCCACCTGACTCCGACTCCCCCTGCTGAATCAGTCTTGCGCCACGGTGGGGCTGTCAATTTGCTTTTGTATTTGTTTTTAATTAGATTTTTGTTTACTGTGGAAATTGTAGTTAAATTGAGTCCTGGAAACAGGCGTTCGCTCGTTCCCCCCATCCACCCAACCCCTGTCAGAGTCAGAGATTGCCAGGCAACCCTTTGAATGTCCCCTGAATGCCTTACACCTAGGTCAGACACATGTATGGCGCGTCAGGTCCTGCCTTGGGGGCTCAGGACACAGGACACACACACGCACGGCTTTAAACAGTCGAGACAGAGACAGCGGGAGACAGAGACAGCGACAGCGACAGTCGTAGAGGAGACGTCTCGTCTGTTTGTTAGCTTAATTTCATCTGCCGCCAGAGCAAGTATTTGCTGAGGGACTCGAAAGTAATTTCAAATTTCTTTTGCATTAGCCAGAGACGCAATCGCACATCTTTGGGGGGTGGCTAAAGGGTAATCAAATATACACATATGTGTGTCTGTTACTTACCATACAACTTGGGTTAAAGATGCCGGATTGGCGAAATATTCACAATTCAGGAGGACTATTTCACTGGTATTGGTGACCATTTCGGGTGGACTGACCTTCACGACGGGTGGATCTGTTGGGGGCACAATCGTTGTTCAAATGTATTTGTAATGGTTCATGGTTGATCTCCAGTCTCAAGACTGCTCCACTTACACAACACTTCCAATGTCAGGGACGAGGCTATCGGCTTCTCTCTGTTGATTTGCAGGACAATGTTCTCGGCCTCGCAGCGAAAGACGCGATCGTTCTCGAAGCGGGAGGCATTGAACACCAGCTCCGATTGTGTGTGGTAGGTGCCGTCCTCCTTCTCGAACTGTAATCAGCGAACAAACACATTCGATCATCGATTGATCATAGATTGGGGGGGAGAGGGCCACAGTTTACTCACCGCCTTGGTCCGAATCTCGGTTAGATCGTTCTCCTCGGCACTGATGGTCGATGTGGTGTTGTACCAGGTGAGGTTAACAGCCGGTCGGGCGCCGTGAATCTATTAAGGAATCGAAAACTGTTCACAACTTGTCGACATTTGCCCACTTATCCGCCCCGCCCCCCATCAACTGCTGTGTATGTTATTATATTTCCATTAAACAACAAGTGCATGCCCCTACCCACGCCCCGCCCCACCCCCTTCCGTTTAACTACACATTGCTGTGCCTTGATGGGGGGATTCGAGGATAGAGGCAAAAGCTATTGCACAAAATTCCATTAAAACATAATACGCAATCAATAAACAATTTTGTATAATTTCGCAGCGCCCGACAAGCCTTCTCTAGTTCCTACGACAACTATGCACTCCCCCCACTGTCCCCACTGCCCCCACTCCCACCCCATGGCTTCTGTCGCTACAAAATTGCTCGACTCTTGTCGCTTGAGCGCCCTTTCCATGAAATGCAACGAAAAATACTTGTACTCCAACCTCCAGCTCCAGCTCCACCTCCAACCCCCAATCTCAAACCTCCAACGGAGGACGAAATCATGTTAAATGGCGGAAGTCCTTACGAGGCCTGTGACAATGCATGTGGAAGGTAAAAGGCACAGGCACACACACATACACACACACCCACTAGTAGTTGCCTTTTGCCTTTCCGGAGCTGAAGGTGGAGGTGGAGCTGTAGCTGGAGGGGGAGGTGCTGTGGTGGTGTTCCAGTTAAGGCCATACAAAGCTTACAACGTATAGAACGTATATGAAAAATCGTAGAATAATTGACAGTTAATTGTTATCAATTACTTGAATGCCTAAGCGATGCCAACACACTGTCCTCTCTCGACTTTTTTTCTTCCCAGCCTAATGATTATTATTCGTTTTGAAGTTATAGAACATATATGTACTTATATATGGCATTATCTTAATAAAACTCCCCTTTGCTTTTGCTGCATTTTCCGAATACTTACGTCACATTGTAGCACCACTTTGCTGCCCTGAACCGTATGATGTTCCACTCCCTTGATGAGTATGCTCGTTGGCCGCACTGTAGAAGTAGATGTGGATGTAGATAGAGTGGATGGAGTAGAAGGAGTTACTTTAGTAAATTGCTTAAAATGTCTGCCATTGTAATTGGCTTTTGTCCGTACTTCCGGTGCGAGTATTCAACATTTTCCGACTTGGAATAATAATGGCAATTTGCATTTTTGTGGCTATGGCTTTTTGGGTTGCAAATTGGGCTACTTTTTAATGAATTTCCTGAAGGAGGAAGGGAGGCTCGACAACGTTTAGCCGACCTAAACTTTAGGTTTGCCAATCAACCCAAAAGAGTTTCGATTTTATGCATTACCTTGCAGGTCCACGCTGAATTTGGTAACAATCGTCGACTTGATGGCCGCCGATTCCACGCGACATTCTATGTCCTGGGCCAGATCCTCGCGGGACAATTGCCAGTCCAGCTCCAGGGTCGAAGTGTAGAGGCCATCGTTCAAATCATGAGTGGGAGAGTCTGTGGATGGGAGAGAGCATTAGGAGAGAAGGACAATGAAAATAATCCTAAGGAAATCCCGACATGTCTTGAGAGCTTGTCCGTTTTCGGTATAATAATGATAAATATTCGTTAAATTCGAGGAGATTTTCGTTTTAGGGTTTTTCGGTGGTAGGCGGGGGGCAGCTTAGACGTGTGCTTAAAAATATCTGTATATAAATATAAATAACCCTACTTTAACCTGGTTTAATTTTGTCAGGGGGCAGAGAGGGGGTGGGGGGAGACCTGCCTGGACCGGTAGATTTATTTAAATCTCTCGTTCTACTGGCGTACTTAAAAATTTAACAAAAGTGCCTCTAACTTTACGTTTATGCTCCACAATAAAAGGACGTAGCATTTTTATGAGCTGAGCGCGGTTGGCTATGGCTATTCCTATTCCATATGCAAACTGATACGAATCAGGGTGGTGCTAGGGGGTGGACCAGGGGGAGCAGCAACAGCACTCAAATCCCGGCCAGGGCCGCTCTTTATAGCCACTCGTCAGTCGTCGACGTCGTCGTCGTTGTCGATGTCAGTCACTGCATAAACTTTGTGGCGCATCGTAAACCCACACCCACCCACACCACGAATCCAAGGATCCAAGGATCCACGGACCCGAGACTTTAGTTGGTTCGAAGGCTTATGCATCAAATTGGCTACTTAGCTCTGGTCCCCGTCCTGGAAATCAATAAACGCGCTTCGGTTGCTTTTACGACTGTGATCTGGAAGCCAAAAACTGCTTTTCCCCCCGCTAACCATTTCAAGGAGTTGTGTGGGGGTATGGGGTAAGGGGTGGATGGGAATTTTTGGGTGTACTCACATGTTGCCAGGCGCTTGGTGCCACGGAACCAGCCGACATCCGGCTGGGGCCGAGTGTTCTTCACGGTGCATGTGGCCTTCAGGGCCTGCCGCTCCTGCATGGGACCCACCACGCTGCCGTTCTCGATGCGATCGCCCTTTGCATCCAAAATCACAACCTCAGTGGGTGGCACTGCAGGGCCGCCAATTATCGGATATCAGACATCAGACATCAGACATCGGTCATCGGTCATCAGACATCGAATCAGTGTTCAAAATCCGACATATGGAGGTGTTTTCGAGGTTGGTTTTCGGTTTTCAGTTTCGGTTGTGTGTGTATTTTGTTGTGCGTAGGTGTTTCGGTTTTTGGGTGTGAGTGTTGTTCAATTATTTGAAAGGTAAAAATGTTGAATTCGTGTTTTAATAAATCATATTATTTTGGTCTCTGGTTTGCATCCAACAAAAAAATCCCCCAAAAACTGAATAAGTTTTTCAAATAGTAAAATTAAATGAAGAAATGAATAAATATTCGAAATGAATTAAATGAAATGCGAATAAATAGGACTAAAAATAAACCAAGACAAGGCCTAGAACAAGACTCTAGACGGCCTATGGCCCATAAATAATGAAAATCCACGAAAAATTCCAGAAAATATACCAAAACGAAAGAAAGAAAAACACCAACGGAAAAGCAGAAAAGAAAAATAGGAAAAACAGAAACACAAATTCTCAAAGCTAATGGAAAACTATTGGTTGATTTTCTCTTCAATATGCTCAGTATTGAGATTTGTTCTTGCTCTTGTTCAGTTCTTGCTTAAGGTTACAACTAAAGAGAAACTTCATCGAATCGACAAAGGTTAAAGGTCATTAATGATAATTGATGAGTTTAATTTACCAATGTTTTCTACGTTGTTAGCACGTAGATATATAATTTGCAATCAGGCCAAACGTTTTGTTGGTTCGGTTTAAATGTTTATAGCAATGCGTTGGATGTTTTTTTGTGGTTTTTAAATATCGAGTTTAGTTTTGGCAAACATATCGTGTTTCGGATAACGTTTAAATTGTCAATTGTTTTTAAGTTGCGTTCCACATAGCGGGTTTTAGTTTTTCGGTTTTCGGTTTTCGGGTTTTCCGTTTTCGGTTTTCAGTTTTGCAGTTTTTCAGTTTTGCAGGTAAACATTGCACACAATATTGAAGAGGAAAAAACAATTTTCGGGGGTGGTGTATGGTGTTTGGGGGGTTGGTGTGGGGGTTAGGGGTTAGGGTGAGTGTTGTATGTTTTTGTTGTTGTATTTTTTGGCGGTTTCCGTGCCGTTGGGTGAGTGGGGGAGGGCGTGATGTGTACCAGGAGGCGTGTCATGGTTTTTATTTGGTTGAATTTCAAAATTTTTTTATAGTCATGGTATTTTTTGCGAATTTTGTTTTTGTTTGAGTATTAGATAACGATGCATGTATATGTATATGTATATGTATGTGTGCATGTGTGTGTATATGTTTGTGTGTGTATGTATTATAGGGGAATTTCCATGTCGATGTTGACGAGCGTTTTTCATTTATTTTTGGAGGGACATTTTGTTTTTTTGTTTTTTGTTTTTGTGTTTTTTTTTTCGAAAAGAACAATCAGTTAAGAGAAAATATTTTCATGAGTTTTGACACGTTCAAATGTTTGTGGAAAAAAAAAAAAAAAAGAAAGAGAGAGAGAGAGAGAAGAGAGCGGTTAGGGGTAAAGTCGTTGGGGGGGGTGGAGGGGTTGCAGTTCGAAAAATGAGTTATCATCAAATTTTCGCACGATAGAACAATACGGTACACACACAGTCAATGGAATGTAATATTCGTAATCAACACAGGAGGGGAAATGCATTCGTGTGAAATCAGGGGGGCGGGGGAGGGCGAGCGGGGATGGGGACAAGCACAGTAAGCATTAAAAGTATGTTCTCCAAATCGATCGCATCGCACACATGCACTTTGTACAGCACTTTTCTTATTGTTTTTGTCGAGGTTTCAAAATCGCACATGCATTCGCTTGATAATTTCATAATTTGTACAGTTTTTGATGGTTTATATTTATGGTAGATTCAAAATGAAAGCAAGAGACACCAAAGCAACGCAAAAAAGAAAGCAATGAAAATTACATTCAACAGATACAGATACATATTTGAAAGAAGCGTTGGTAGCATGCAAAAGCTGCAATGATCATCCATTCTGGAGAGATCATTGAACGAACGAACGAATGAACGAACGAACGAATGAACGAACGAACGAATGATCGAACGAACGAACGAATGATCGAACGAACGAATGAACGAACGAACGAATGAATGGGTGAATGGGTGAACAGATGACTGGGTGAATGGTTGAGTGGGTGAGTGGGTGGGGGGACTTACCTAAGACTCTCAATTCCACTCGATAGCCGTTGAAGTTATCACACGTTTCTTCTGGTATAAAAAATGTTGTATCACATAGATAAATATCCTCATCACCTATTTTCAAGTCCTTAATAACTAGTCTGTATGGATTTTGTTCAACAGTCACTCTGCAAAGGTAAACCCATAGGTTATGTATATGTAGATATATATGTAGATGCTCGCTTACCTGTCCTCAAACTCTTTATTCACACTCGTCACATTGCTATCGCCGAGCAGCATGGCAGCAATGCGATCGTCGCCTTTGAACCAGTTCAACGAGTGCAGCTTGCCGCACTTCTCCTCATTCACGGGACAGGGAAGGACCACAGACTTGCTCTCCTGTTCACTGATGGTACGATCTGGAAATGGAAAGATGGAATATGGCTTTATTTAGCAGAGTTCATTTGTGGGTTTTGTTTTAATGGCCCGAAGGCATTAAATCAGCCTGATTCCATGAACATGAACATGAAACCTTCTCGAAATTCCTTGCATACTAAGTATCTTTCTATAAATCCCTCATAAATTTCAAGAATATTTGAATAGTTCTTCTTCCTTCCCATCCCCACCACCGCCTCCACCTTAACCTTCGGCCATCTATTTTTGCTACTTTTTCTTTTGGCCTTTCGGCCCGACCCTAAAAGCATAAAAATACAATTTTCTTATCAGCTTAAAAGCCTATAACATAATTTGAAATTTACGCTCCATTTAAGTCGCTTCTCATGTGTGTGTGTGCTGGTGTCCGTGTGTCTGTGTGTACGTGAGTACGTGTGTGTCCTGATTACGAAATATCATTTATTCCACACGTTCCATCCATCCTTCGTCCTATAAAATCAAAATAGCCATCGCTGTCTATCCTGTCCATCCAGTCCTGGCCATCCTGTGGGCTGCTTTTGGCGCGAGCATTTTCTAAACTCCACCGACAATCACATTCACGTCTTTCTATCCGTCTGTCTGTCCGTTTGTCTGTCTTGCTATTTTTATATCCTTCTGCCTTCTTCCTTCTGGCATATCCCTAGTGCTTTTGCACTCTCAATAAATTGCACTCTGATATATTATATTATATTTTTTTATATTATGCGGCTAGCCGCTTCTATTGGTTAAACAATTTTGATACAAGTTAATAGCTATATGTGTGTGTATTCAGGTAACAATCTTTAACCTGTAGCCCAGATCCTTTATCGGGTTACAAAAGAGTTCTAATCGTACATCAACTTGGGGTTGAATTATTCGAATAGACGCCTACCAAGGCCACACCCTCCATGAGAATGCGACACGAGGCACACACAAGAAGTTGTTAGCAATCAACTCAAGCATCAAACTTTGATTTGTATGACCATAAATCGCACTTTATTTTTGAATCAGCACCCCCACAGCCCCCTCCAACTCCTTGTCGAACATCTGTCTCCTTAGCAGCAGCAGCAGCGGCAGCAGCAGTCCCATATTTGTGGCTGACTGTTCATAAATTGTACCCTTGGCAAGAAGAAAGTTGGCCAAAAGTTCCACTCTACGCCACGCCACGCCATGCCACGCCATGCCATGCCACTCCTTTTTCTATTGCAGAATATGTGGCACCCTCCCGCACCCGCTTT
Organism: Drosophila azteca; assembly: GCA_005876895.1. Lineage (NCBI taxonomy): Eukaryota > Metazoa > Arthropoda > Insecta > Diptera > Drosophilidae > Drosophila > Drosophila azteca. The sequence goes on along the minus strand of VCKU01000014.1, from coordinate 2,421,480 downwards.
AAGCCATTGGCAATCAGTTTTCTTATCTGCTTGTCTTATGTGTCCATCCCCACTTGTTACATGGCCATAACTTTTTGTAGTCTGGAAACGCCTTTAGCTTGGCTTTTATAATTCTATTTCCGTTTCCGTACAAAAAACTTTGTGCTTTTTCTTTCCCCTTTATGCAGCGAGTATATTCAATTCTACTATGTACATACCATATACATATATGTACATATATGTGTATGTGTATATTTCTACACATCTTTTTCACATGTTTTGGGTATTCCATTTTCTTTGTCTGCTTTTGGCAGTATGGGATTATTATCGTCTCTTCTCTGCTCTCCTTACAGTCTATCCCTCCACTCCTCCCCTCTGCACTGCGCTGTCTGCGAGTCCTGCCATATTCCTCAGTGGTGTACTGGCGTCCTGCTGTACGGAATGTTGTATCGTATCCTAGCCGTACGTGCTATACTTTTGTGAGCATTGACACTGACTTTGTGTGTGTCGCTTAGTGGTTTGTCCATCTTTTCCTGCCTTTGCCCGCCCGCCTGCCAGCCTTTGCCGTCTTTGCCGTCTTTTGCGAGATGATGATATTGTGGCTTGGCCAAAAAAACACGTTTTAATCCCTTAACTCAAGGAATTATCACCGAGCTTCTTGCTTGTTTTTTTTGTTGCGCCATTCCATGCCCCATATAGGCCTTTTACTTTTGCATCTGCCCCCCACCTGCCCCCCCAGGCACACAGACACTCGTAGGTATCTGCTATTCATAGCACAGGGCCATAGCCACAGCCACAGCCACAGCCATGGCAGAGACCATGTTCATCCATCAATCAATTAATCGATATATAAAATACTCTCCCTAGTCTTCAAACTGGAAGAGTTCCAAGCATAAATAAGTGGAAAATAAATAAGAGAGAGAACCACAGATTATTATTATCATTTTATATGCATGTCCATACATATGTACTTCTCTATCTTCCCTGTGGATCTTAATTAGAGCAGACTTTGTCCCTGTCCCTGTCGTTGCTGTCGAATTATGAAACAAATCAAGTTGAACAAAAATTAACCTCGAATTTTCGTCAAATAAGTCAACGCATACAAAATTATATAAACAGAATCAATTTAAATGAAGCGCACACTTTGCGACAAGGGGCAGGCTCGAGTGGGTGGTGGCGGGGGGGCCAGTACTTTCGCCCAGCAGGTGGCAAGCCATTCCGGGCTGAACAAATGCTTTGGGGCAGGGTTGGGGCAGGGATGGGGACTCTCGGCATAATTTCAATATGGCGTCAACTGCTACAGCACGTGGCCAGCAGCCGAAACTGCCACTTAGAGGCGGCGGCGACGGCGGCGTCAGCGGAGGAGGCGGCAGAGGCGGACCTGGCTCATACACCTCATCGCTATCCGCTATCTGCCATCCGGGGCAATCCGACGGGACCAGACGGTATGCCGTGGCATGGGATGAGGGTCGGTGGGTCGGGGGGTTAGGGGGTCGGAGGGCGTTTTCATTGTGCGACGAGCACGGAGATGAGAAAATAACAAAATAAAAATTTGCGTTTATGTTTCACTTGTTTTTATTTTTCGCTGGATTCGTCGCTCACCCCCTGCCCCCTGTCCCTGTCCTCTTCCGTTGACACTCATTTCTGACAGCTTAAGGACATTTGAGGGTCATGTTTTGCACCCCCTCCCCGCCGCCGCCGCCGCCCTCTTCCTGCCACTAAGAGTTTCTTGGGACTTTATACAGATTTAAAATGACATTTTCATAATTCAAGTCTGTGATTCAGCGCCTCTTTTGTAATAAACCTGCCACTTTCCCGTACACTCGAGTGCCCACTGTGGCGACATAGCCATCACCGTCGCCGGTCTCTCTCCCTCTCTCTCTCCCTCTCTCTCTCCCTCCCTCTCTCTTTCTCTGTTGACCCCTAATTGTGTGGGTTTCCCCTTTTTGCTATTTACTATGTCTCGAGTGGGGGGAAACCCTCTCTCTGCCCCACACCCCTCTTCTATATTGAACCCATGCTTAGCAACAGCTGCCCGTAATGAAATTAAATTATGGTTTCTCTAAAGGCTCACACACATACACTGGAGAGCTGGAGAGAGCTGGAGGTTCCAGGATGGTCTGGTGGGGCGGGTAGGGGGTAGGGGGATTCTCATATTTTCCGGGGTTTGTCACATTAAAATTTAGTGCTTCTTTTAAGTGCCGGTAATAAGATATTTGTATGCTTTTAGGCGGTTGGCGTTAGGCAGACAGCCAGCCCCAGTTTCAGAACCAACCCCAACCCCCAACCCCCGACCAGCCCCAGTCCCAGCCAGTGGAATCAGCCAAGTGCCAGTGCCATGTGGCATGTGGCATGTGTTGGTCTTGGCCCTCCTCTGCACGAACCTTGGGGCATGTGCATGTGGCATTGCTGTGTTGCTGTTGCTGTGTTGCTGTTGCTTTTGCATAATTTAAAAGTACCAGAAAGCGACAATATATTAAGGATTAAGCACTAGAATGCTGTGAAGAGTGGCAGGGATTAAAGACGGGGCAGAAGAATGTGTCTTTAAGACTGAGCGCACAGAGAGTCTCCCATTCATTAGTGCAACTATTTTTTGATTAATTCGAGTGCCCCGTCGCTTCATTTCTCATTCGCTGATGCCTTCCTTCGATTGCTCTGCTCCTTGGGGCATAATTAATCGATAGGGAAAAACATCAGTGGAGACCACAAAGAGTTATTAGTTCTATGGGAAATCTCATGGGGATAAAGAAGAAGGGGATGGTATGCTGCCAACTCTCACAACTCCTCCTCTCCTGTGAACTGCAACAGACTGTACTTTTTATACATATTTTGTTATGTTATTTTTCGTTTAATTCCGCAAAGCAAACTGCAGGGAAACTGCCGCCTGTTGTTGTGGCAGTCAGGTCTCGGGGGGTGCCTCTGGGACCCTTGGAGCGTAACGCTGACAGAAAAAAGAGCGACATTTGTTTCATTACCCCGTCCCGCCGACCCCTGCACCGACCCCTACAGCGAGCCCGAGTCTTGACCCCTGTTATCGGGGCAGTCTCCCATTCGGTGCCGCATGAGCGCACCTCCTAAGCGGTCTTTCGGTAGGGAAGGGGAGGGGAGGGTCGGACTGTTACGCGTAGCTGTTGCTGCACTCACTGAAATGATAATCGCCTTGGAAATTCAGCAGAAATGTTGAATTCAAATGGAATTTCCAAGCACAAAACAATGCCGATTAATAAAAAGCGCTGCTTAAAACTGAATCAATCAATTTGACGTGGAACAGCAGCTCCAAGTACGCCTCCTGCCAAGGACACGGATGGCCCCCCACTGCCCCGAAAGAGGGGGAGGACAAACAGCATGTAACGACACTCCAAAGTCCGCCAAATGCTCAAAGTCAAAGTGTAATTACGTCCGAAAAACATTGACATGAAAAAACGAAACGAAACGAAACGAAAGGAAAGCAAGGAGAAAGCTAAACTTCAAGGTACAACAAGAGGAAGGAGGGGGAAGGAGAGGGAAGACCTTGCAGCTAGTGGCGAAAAGTTGAAATAGTTGGAACATGGTGGAAATCATTTAAAAGGATAAATATGTATGTAGTCCTCGTTGTCTCCTGTCTCCTACTCCTATCTGGCCATCGTTTTGTTTGAAAAACAAAGGTGCAACTTTCGTGTGGAGTCGTGGAGAGAGTTTTAATTTTCTCTAAATACCGATTGGGTAATTGGGCATAAATAAATGTGTATGTATATGTACATAGAGTGTTGTTCCCTAAACAGATTTCGCAATCATAAAAACCTATCTCGGCTTTCGCTCACTTGAACTCAATTTTCCAAGCCTGCAGCCTCGAGCCTGAAGTGTCTGTCTGTCTACAGATTAATTTTTATCTTTTCAATGGAGCTTACGGCTCTAGAAGCACGCAGAAACGCCGAGACCATATTAAAGGCAGGACTTGGGCAGGGCAGGGTAGGGGCAGGGCAGGACTGGGGCATGGCAGGGGCGGGAAATGAAAACTTTGGTCCACCAACACAACGAAACGACCAACGATAAAAGCGCACTCCTCTTCCTATTGACTGGTTACCACTTCCGACACGAACTCGAACTCCAGCCACCAGCAACCCCATTCACCACAAGCAGAGCGGCAGAGCAGCAAAGCGGCAGAGTGGCAGAACAGTCAAAAGGTAGACCCCAAGAGGTATGCCCCTTGGTCTGGATCTGGCTCTGGCTCTGGCTCTGGCTGTGGCCCATGGACTGCCCCGATCCGGTTTTACTCGTACTCTCAGTCGCACTCTCAGACGACTTGCTCGTGATCCGGGGCGGGGGGCTGGCTCTTGTTTTGACTCCGAGAGCAACATATGCAAATTTAATATTTTTATTAAAAAACTTTTTTTGTTGTGGACCGCACAAAAGAAGAGGTATTGTTCGAGTAGGTAAAGAGAGCAAGAGAGAGGGAGAGAACAGAGATGGCTCTGGCGATGGAGATGTAAGGAGTATTCTTTAGACACACACACACACAAGAGGACGGGGCTTTTCGTCGGGTGGTTGGGCAGGGGTGGGGGGTAGTCTCTGTCTCTGTTTTGATAAGGAAGCGAATTAAGTGCTGCGGTGCTTTGGTGTTTTTTTTTTAAAAGCCGCTACCACGCTTCCCCCTTCCATGCCATTTCCCCCCCACATACAACAAAAGTTGTTTTTTCCCTCCCATTCAAGAGGATGTTGGCAGAGAAAGGATATCGCATTTCGTATGCGACAGAGAGAGAGAGTCCGTATAGAGAGTCCGTATATGTTATTCTTGATCCGATCAGAGGGATGCCAGCCAGAGGAATTATTTTCAAAAATATCAAATTGGAAAAGTGCTCATAACTGTCATTAAGGGCATCTTTGGAAAGCTTTTCCCCCCGGAAACTAAAAAATGTATGACGTCAACTAAATGTTATTTAACTGAAATCGATGAAGGGTACAACCGTCCCCCAGTCCACGGTCCCCTGTTCCACCTTGACTACATTTTACGGATATTTGTGCCCCAACCCAAGCATCAACTGTCGTACATCAAATTGTTTGTGAAGGGACAAAGGAGGAGGAAGTATTGCTTTTGAAGGTCTGGTCTGGTCGGAGAACGTCAGTAGTCGATAGCCAAAAGCCGATTACAATACTGGGAGCACAGAGCACATTCTTTTTCGTTTGACAGAGCCTTAAATATTAGCAGGTGGCATCCAGCATACAGCATACAGCATCCTGCATCCAGCATTCAGCATCCTGCAACCGTCCGTAGTCCGTTACTCTCATGTGCTTGTGTTGTGGTCATGGCAACCGGAGGGAGAGAGAGAGAGACTTTGCAGGACGAAACAGAAAGCGGATTGCATATCTGCTGTAACTGATTGAAGAAATGGCTTAAATTTGTTTTCGAAATCTCCGCCATTCAAACCCCTGGCCACAGTTGAAGCTTTAACACCTGAAAGCAGATATCCTGACAACTCCACGAGGCACTACACAACACTACACAACACTACACTACACTTTGCTGACTGCTTCCTTCTGAAGGAAGCAGCAAAAAAACAAAATGTCACTGAACTACAAGAAAAAGTTCTAATAATAAAGCAGTTCACGTTATAATGATGGGAGCATGTTATTCCTACAACAACAACAAAACAACAACAAAAACACAACTAACAAGCAACAAAAAGCAGCAACAAAATTGCTGTCAGGCAAAAACTTTTGCCAGTGAGTGGGGGAGGGATCGAGGGGGGAGGGAGAGAATGAGAGGGAGAAAACTTTCCATCATCATCAAAATGCGCTCAGGCCTAATTTAAATATGTTTGAACTTTTTGCTGTTTTATTTTGCCGCCTCGTTTCCTATTATTTACATACGACACGGAGAGTGAGAGACAGAGAGAGATAGAGAGAGAGACTGAGAGGGGCACAGAGAAAGTTCTGGGGAGATTTGCCGACTTTTCACAAAGGCAAAAGCCTCTCTTTCCGAATGCTTGGACAGCTTTAAGTTTGACACAACGAAAAGTTTTGTTTGCTAAGAGGGGAAAACACTGGCCCAAGCCTGGCCTTTCCCGCTCCGGCATTCTTTTCTTTTTACTTTTACTTTTACTTTTCGTTTTTGTTCCCTTTCGTTTTGCCCTGCCGAGTGTGTCGCATTAATGCAAATATAATATGCCGCGCCCCCTGTTGACATGCGACAAATTACAAAATGAAAGCCTCTCAATCTCTGTCCTCGCTTCGTTCTTGTCCGATTTGTCAGAATTATCCCGTGGCCACCTGCCCCTGGCCCCCAAAATGGATGCCCCAAATGGATGCCCCAAATGGATGCCCCAAATGGATGCTGGCCGACACCTCTGGAGAAACTTTAATGCAGCCGCAAGTCAACATCCAACAAAGATCTTGGTGCCACACAAAACTAAACCAAAGTTAGGGTTTCAAGAGTTTTTAAGTTCTTAAGCACACACACACACTACACCATAGTCTTGGCCCGAAGGGGGGGAACGGAAGTAGCTGAAAGTCGTCCAGGAAGGTGTTTGTTTTTGTTTGAATTCCAGATTTAAGGATTTTCTTGTACTTTCTGGAGGGGAGACTATCCCATAATTCCCACAAGGTTGAAGTTACTTATTTACTGCCGGATCCGGATCCCTCGCTTGGGATGATGCATAAATGATTCATGGACACAAAAAAAATGCTGCAATAATTATGTATCTTCATATTTCCGGAAATCGGATATATTTAGAAGTAATTTAAGTAAATCGTTGCTCTGTCGCTGGCTCTGTCGCTGCCCAGGAAACAATTCTCAAACTGTACATAAAAAAGTGTAGCGAAGTAAATGGGAAATCAGAAGAAGGACGAAGCCATACGAGTGCGTGCATACGAGTGTGTGCTGCAGAAGAAGTTGTTGCAAGCCAATGTTGCATGCAGCAAACAGAAAGCAGAAGGCAGAAGGCAGCAGGCAGAAGTGCGAACTGGCGGGTTGGCGGGTTGGCCAGCTGGCGAGTGCAGGTCCCCCGAGGTATTGAGTTTCACTTTCAAAATTTGCCAACTGTTCAACTTGTGCTGACAGTTGGTTGAGTGGTCGCCAGTGTCGACAGTCGACAGTCGCCACAGTCGGTGGCAGTCCGGTAGTTGTTTGCAAATATTTTATGCTCATTGATTTTGTGGCATGTCGCAAGCGGCTGGGAGCAGCCTCTACGATTGGGAGCGGACGGAACGAGCTGCATGTACAAATCCCCAAGAGGAGTAAGCACAGTGGCCACCCCTTGAAGCACCCTTGACATGGTGAGGTGGCATTTTCTCTGCTGCTCGATATCGGGTTACTGGAGGGGGCTGGGGGGGGGGGGGGGGGGGGGGGGACGAGGATCAGCCAGAAACTGATTTATGAAAAGCTGCATGGCCCCTGCATTGTAAGCTGTAAGCCGCACCCAAGACCGCACCGAGTCTCCTCATTGCAATGTTACCATGGTAAAAACCTGAAACAAGAACCAAATGGAATCCCCAATAGCCATTTTCCTTTTGCGAGTTTTCCTCATCCACCAGCGAGAGGGACAGGGGGACAAAGAGAGAGAGAGTGAGAAGGGTAACAAATCTAGGGGATGTCAACTTTAAACTTGGTAAACGCCTTCAGCGGCAGTGCCTTTAATCAATGTCAGTGGCACAAAGGGGAGGGGGGGACAAAGGGGTGGAGCTGGAATATGCACGAGCGCTACACCAAAGCGGAACATTAGCCAATATTTGCACTTCACTTTGCTTGAAAAATGCACTCATATAACTTACGGCCAAGAAGCAAGGGAGGGAATCACGAACAGGTGCATGAGTCACGGCAAAATGCCATTTCCCCCCACAATGGGGAGGGGGGGGAGAAGAGAAGGGGGAGAGGGATCACAATGAGCTACTTTTTACGTGGATGCAAGAATCAGCCGGGAAGGACCATTTCATTTGCCCTGACACTTTCAGGACCATCCATAAAGAGCCAAGAGCATTCTGTTGCAAGTTGCATTCTGCATCTTCCTTGCCATCTCCTAAACGTCCTTGATCCTTGGCAAATTAATGGCTAACTGTCAAACGAAACGACATTTTATGCAATCTGTGTGGAAGTTCCGAAAAAGTCTATAAAATTATGATTAAAATGGATATGTTTTGATTTATTCGGATTTCTGCATATATATTTTGAATGGGAAACCTCAGATGTCTGCCAGATGGTAGACAGTTGGTACTCTGTGGGGTGCCCAGCAAGTGGACAATGGATGCTTAATTGGTGGACCACAATTAGACACTCCTTTTGTCCACATTTCAACTAATCAAAGACTCTAACCAAACTCTGCCAAAGGGAGATGCTTTCATTTAAAATGTTAACAAAAGCTGCCAGCAAAAGACACACACACATGGATGGTCCTTCTGAAGAGAGGGAGAGACGGGAGAGCAAGTACACTATTTATAACAATTTTATGAATTTTTCTGCCTCTGTGGTCGCAAATGGCGGCGGAGGAAGAGACACTCGATGGGTGATGGCTGGAGGGTTGTGTGTGTGTGTGTGTGTGTGTGTGCTGATTGGAAGCGGATGGAGGATGAGGAGCTACTACCAATTTGCATATTCAATTGCTAGAGTGGCAGTAGGAGACAGTCGGTTCGGTTCGGTTCGGTTCGCAGAGAGAGAGAGAGAGAGAGAGGGGCAAAGACAGAGACAGAGACTGTATGGAGTAGTATTTTATTGCTAGACAGCCTCCCGGAATGACAACTGACTTGATTAGAGTGGAAGAAGTCTGGCGACTTCCTAATGGACACAGAACACAGAGTGCTTGCTGTTCATAACAAATACCCTGAAATACTACCGTCTACTGCGAGTACGGTGTGTGGTAGCCTGTGTGCATAGTAGGGCACTTATTCTGTCATGGCATGGCGTTAATTGATCACTGCCTGATTGCCTGCCACATGCAACACACATGCAACACACATGCAGTATGCCACAACAACAGCTGAAAGGAATCGCAATTGACTGCAATTCAATAATCGCATTAATTGATTTGCCTTTTGGTATTTGCCCACCGCCACACCGCACAGATTTCATGAGAATTTCGGTGAGTTATAATATTCGATTAGGGTCAAGTGTTGGGCCAGGAAAATAATACTAATCTATTTTGTAGAGCTTGCATAAGCAACTCCAGTTAATAATGTAGAATCTATTGTCAGATACCCTTGGAATTGTCATCGTAAAACATCTTATCCTTCATTGTAGAGCCACACAAATTAACATCATTGACAGACAGAGAGACAGACAGACAGGCAGGTGGGTGGATGAGGATTGTTGCATGTTGGATGGGGCTACGGCTATGGCAACATTGACTAATTCAAGACACCTGCTTCCGATTCAGTTGTGTGAAATACATAAAATCCTGTGTATTGGAGGCTGGGAAGGACACGCGATGCGAACAATCGAAACCGTATCGAAAATTTGTTTACCAAAAGAGACGCGAGATGCGAGATGCGACACATACAAAGCGTAGGAGTAAAATCTCTCTCTGGGAGAGGGGTGATATGTAGGCGGAAGATAGGGGAATGTGGATGGGGTGGGGTGGGGCTGTGTGTGCGTGGGTCTTCCATGTGTTGCTGATAATGTTTTGTGCTGTCAGTTGTTGTTGCTGTTGCTGTTGCACATGACATTCAATTGCCACAAATCAAGATACGGCGATGGGGAGAAAGAAAAGCGAGCAAAACGAGGCAAAGCCACAGCCACACAGCCACACTGCCGCACTGCCACACAGTCTGTCTAAGGGATACGATTTTTCGGGACGGGGGCAGTCAGGAGGAAGGAAGGATACTCTACGCGTACACGTACACGTACGCGACCGAGTGAGTGAGTATGTGTGCATGTGTATTGGTAGGTGGGTGTATTATAGGACTCCTTCTCCCATCTCCCATCTACCATCTGACATCTCCCATTTCCCTCCTCATTCTCTTGGAGGCACGTGCCAAGCGCTGCGTTGCCGCTGCCGTTGCCGTTGCGTTGTGGAGACGTCTCCCGATTTTGGCTTCTGCTCTGCTCGCTTTTACAAATGACAAGCCCAGTTTGTGCCACACATTTGAATGCTGCTTTGTGCCTGTCGCTGTGCTCCGTTGTGCTGTGGTGTGTGGCATGCTGCATTGTATTTTAATGTTCCTGCCGTTGTGTTATCATAAAATAAAATTTGCCGCTGCGTACGATTACTTGTGCCCGCGTCCTCGTAATGCACACAAGGGCGGGGGAGTGGGCAGGGGCTGGGCTGCGATGGGTAGGCGGGGAAAGGCCCAACCAACACGAGCAGCATGCAGTTGTGCTTTTGACTTTTAAAATGGGTTTAAATTTAAATGGATTACTGCCATGCCAAGCCATGCCAAGCCATGCCATTCCAATACAGATGGGTGGGCGGTAGAGTTACGTTACACGTAACACAGATACACAGATACGCAGATACACAGAATACAGTATCTGACTATCTGAGTATCAATCCAACCATCTATCCAATTATATGCCATGCCCTGCCGTATAATCTCGTTTAGATGGGGGGGGGGCGGAACAGGCAATGAAATGCCCAAATGAAATGCGTTTTCAAAGTAATAAAAATAGAAAAATGATATAACAACATTCGGAATCGGACTCGGAATCGGACTCTCTCTCTCTCTCTCTGTGGCTCTCTGCAAATACAGCAAAATGTTTTTGCTTTGGCATCCTGTAAATGTTGCACATGCAACATCCGTCCATTACGCTGGGACAGGGGGGGGGGGGGGGGGGGGGATGCTACTGCTGCAGCAACGTCTGATGAAGCGCAAATGTTTTCTCTTGCTATTATTTATAGACTAATTCATTTTGTGCGGCAATTGAACAGAGTTTTTCGGCTCCTCTTTTCATTTTCATTTGAGGTATTGGCCAATGTCGATTGTATGGAAAATAAACATTACGAATAGCACACACACACACAAGCGTACACACGTACACGTACACGTACACTGTACAACATGTGTCTGACCCAAGTCCTCCTCCATATGTTGTCGTTTTAGCATTCGCATTCGCATTCACATTCACATTCCCATTCGAGATATGTATATCTAAAAGTTAAATAGCCCGTGCGGACCATAAACTAGGCGAAATGAAAAACTCTAATGAAAGTCATAAAAGCATAAAAGATATACGAGTAAATATATATGCAGATATATCCACAAAGTGGGCGAAGCGACAGAAAATTTCATTAAAAAAAAAACAACACACAAACGAAACGAAACGAAAATGGCTCCAAGTTTGCACATAAAGTTTGTTTTTACGCTAAACGTGTGAAGAATTTGCACCCCTCGACTCTCCAGCCCCCCCGAGGCCCCCCGAGCTCCCCCCAGCCCCCCGAGGCCAACAGCTTAGAATATTTAATGCTCGTCCCGGCGGGCCGCTCTCTTCTTCGGGAGAGTCTTTTCACTATAAAAGATGGACTATAATGAAAACTGGAGATCATAAAACATATGCAAATGGCGTGGGAGAAGAGCCGCCATCAGCCATTCGCCATTCGCCATCCGCCATCCACAATTGCAGCACCAGCAGCAGCTCTGGCAGAAGCCCTGCTAACATTTCTCTTTCCCATGCACCGAACCATGGTGCCCCGAGCGGAGGCGACTCGGGTTGGAGTCGCGTGGAGTCTCTCGAAACAAAGCTGGGAAAACTGTTGTCTGCTTCGCGTGCTTTCGGGCTGCGGAAAGCATTCCGTAAATGCATTTCCCATGCATTGCCACCAGAAGCGGCAGAAGGGGCAGTGCAACGCCTTGGCTGCCAGCGGAAAGAACAGTAACAGAGTATAGTAGTCCCCCCCCCCCCGCTCTGGAGAGACGATCATTCAGCTTCCTCTGCCACAGAGAATATCTTCTTCTCACTTTCTCACCATACAACCCCAAGTACTCGGGGGTTACCGCTTCGAGCAGGTGGTTTAATGATCATCTCGCGTGTTTTCCCAATTTCATCGTCACTTTCGTTTTAATTGGTTTATTCCGCTTTGCCCAATCATACCATTTCCCCCACCCCCTCGAGTACCCCTTGAGTGGTTTTTTAGTTGCCTTTTCTTTTTTATTTGATTATGGAAATGTCTCTAATGAGATTCGGTATTAAAAAAAAAGAAGAACAAATGGAAAACTAAGTACAAAAATTGTTGAATCTAATAATTGAATATCTCTCCTCTCTGGCCGAAAATTAAATTCACTCAAAAAAACACAAGGGAGGGGGCAGGGGAGACTCCGTTGCATAATAACATTTTCCATGTCCTTGCTCGTTAAAAAATCTACTCCTTTCGGTATAACCGACAAGGCCTTAGACGCGACAGAACGCAACAACGAGAAAAGCCATAAAAAAAAGGAAAAAAAAATATGTAGTTGCACTTTGGGACAAAATGGAGAAAAGGACCTGTCAGGAGGGGGGGTGGGGATGAATGCGGGTGCAGTGCGACGCGACGCGACGGTTGGCTGGTGGCACAGGACTGAGGTCCAGACAGAAGCCGATGCCAAACAAATGCTAATGAAAAGAGGCAGCAGCAGAAAAAGATCCACAAACACTCGGGAGAGCGCTCGTTTTTTATGGCCATTGCCTAGCCGCTGTTTCCGTTTTCCGTTCTACCATTTTTCCCACTTTTTCCCCCATTTCCCATTTGCCATTTGCCATTTTCCACTGGTCCACTAAATTAATAATAGAAAGTAACGAAGGAAAGGCGCGACGAGTGTATAATTAATTAAATAATAAGCCAGAGCCCAGGCCATGCCACCCATAGTGAATATCCTACACTGTAGCCCCCCTACCCCCTATCATTCCCTCGAACATTCAACATGGAGTTTTTACTCTTTAAGTTTACTGTTCGTTTAATATGCATGATCTTGTTGTTGCTGCTGTTGTTGTTGCCACAAAATGTTACAATGCAGCTCGTTACGTTTTCATGGACTGCACAAATTTCGGGCAAACCCAAAAAACATTTGTAATATTTGCCACTTTCCCAATGGAAGTACTGATGCTGCTGCGGCTGTTGCTGCTGCTGTTGCATGTGGCGGCATAATTAAAACTCTGTGCTATGCTGTGCTCTGGTGTGCTCTGCTGTGTGTGCCGCATGTTGCCAAATGCCGAACTATGGATAAAAGTCCATAATCATGTTACATTCTATTCGAATATTCTGCGTTTTTGGCCAAAAACTCTGGCTACAATGCATAATTAATGCACTACCAAGAAGCTGCAGCCCACCACCACCCAAATTGTGGCTTTAAAACTATGCTTCATTTATGTATGTATGTATATGTGTATGTATATGTGTTTTGTTTCAAGCTCTTACCAAATTGTGCACTGACATGACCCACAAATGCCAGGCATAGCAGCAGCACCAGTTGCAGTGGCAGTTGCAGTGGCATCGGGGGAGATCGAGGCATCCGTCCGTCCCCCAGCGATCTGCTGGCGGGGTCGCCTCTATGTGGCAGGCGTCTCAGCAACATTTTTCCAGTGCTACAGACCGAGGTGCCGCCAGTGTTGTTGTTGTTGTTGTTGTTGTATTGCTGTGTTGTTGTTGTTGTTAGCCGAGAGTATTAAACACCTGCTTTCGGATTTTCTGTCCTCACTCACGGGCATTCAATATTTTAGGCTGGGTGTGTGGCTGTGTGGGTGTGTTGGGGGGGGGGTGTGGGTGGTGGTTGTGGGTGGTCGCTTCTTTCGTTTCACAATTTCTGTTTTCTTTGGTTTATTTCTTTGTTGTTTTTGTTGTTGTTGTTGTGTTTTTCCTTTGCTGTTTTTTGTTTCGATGTCAGTTTTGTATTTCAATTTTCAGCCGCTGCCTCGACGCCTCGCTTTGGCATTTAGTTGATTTCCTTCTGCGTTTGCTTTTACAATATCATTTCCCTTTGTTTCACATTGATTTTTCACTTGGTATTCCTCAATTCTGTTGTTGCTTTTGTTGTTGTTGCTTCCAGATTTATTATTTTGTTGGTGTCGTTTTTCAATCATTGAACATTTAGCACTTGGATCTGCAAGGAAACCAGAGAATCAAATATTATTGAGGATTAATATAGAAAACAAGAGCAAAATCAAAATCGAAATCATCTAACGTTTCCATGGAAATGGCAATGGCAAAATAATACTAAACTCTAAGACCTGATTTGTGTCTTAGTTGGTGTCTCAAATGTGCTAAGGCTTAGAATTTTCATTTGTGTGAGGCACACACACACACACACACACACACATCTTTGGGGCTACTCACTGTTGCATTGTAATTGAAAACCATAATTAAATTCGCCTTTGAAGGCAGCTCGTGGCAGCCCATTGCTGATTAAATTTATCAGTGGCTGCGGCGCCAGAGGCAGGAACAAGGAACAAGGAGCAAGGAACAGGCAGCAAGGAGCCAGGACGAGGAGCAGGGACTGTGATATATTTGGTTATTCTGTCGGATGATTGAATAACAATATTCGAGGCTGAATAAAAAGCCAATTAATGTTACTCTGGGGCATTGAAAAGTTGAGAGCGGAAAGCAACGGAAAACCCGGAAAACAACTTTCAAAAGATTTTCAATCACTTTTGGTTTATTTGATTTTTGGCTCGGACGCAAATAACAACAATATTGATGCGAAACGAGTCGATGGGTTGCGGCGGGGGGGATGCGATGCGGGGTAGAAAACTGGTCAAAATCAGGCCAAACATTGTATTAGTTCTTTCCGGCGCAATTTCCTAAAAGTATGCTCCACAATATTTTGTAATTTCTTTCGCTTCTTGCGTTTGTGTTTGTGTTTGTCCAGCAAACTCTTGACGCTGGACTATTGGCGTGGGAGGGCGGGGGGGGTGGTGGGGGATGGTGCGATGGCGACGACGATTTGTGTATTTTCGAGGCCGCTACGATATTGATTCCAATTTGTGGGTGCATGGGGCACAGCGTTGAGGCAGCCCCCAAGGCCAGACCCAGGCCAGGCCAGGCCAGGCCATCCCGCTGCCATATGCCCACTGTTTGCTTGCCTTTTCCCTCCCGCCGTCTCCCTCTCTGGCCAAGCGAAGCGGGAAAAATAAATAAATCCCCTAGTATATGTATTATATATGGCAGAGCAGCGAAGAGCAGGCAGGCGGGACCAACAAACATCGAATAGTATTAACAAATACTGAGCCAAAATACTGTTTTCCAATGAAAACGTGACTGTGGGAGGGCAGGGAGTGATGGAGAGGGGGAGGATGGTTTGCCTAGTCCCACATTGAAAACCGCATGAAAATATTTATGTATGCCATCGCATAGACAAATTTATATTCCCCAAATATACCAAACTAGATATTGGCACACTATGTTTGTATATATGTAGGTATATAATACTTGACCAATATCTGGCAAGCCAACGTCAACGTCAAAGCACACACACACACACACACTATGCTGAATGCCATGCCGCATTCTCCACATGTGTATAATCGTCTGCTCTTTGATGAAAATGAGATGCTGTACGATAGTTTATGGATCATTATCCAACCCCATAAAGTATACCAAAAGAATACAAATATATCTACGATCCTGCCATCCTACTATCCTGCTTGAAAGCCAAGACAGGAAGACAGAGAGAGAGAGAGTTTTCATCTAAACAATCATCTTAAAGCCATTCATTCATTCAGTTTAAATGGCTGTCAGAATGGGCCGAGGGCTGAGGGCTGGGGGCAGATGTCTAGCTTACTAACTATCTGTCCATTGGCCTTCACACAGCATCCCTTGTCCCAAGGCATAAGCACCTCCTTCGGGGACCACCTCAAGGATCTGTTTCCGTGCGGACATTCTTGATTGACAGCAGCTTCTGCTGCTCGGAGGCCATTAATCAGCTTAAGCAGACGGCGCGTGCGAAATTAAAATATGGCTCCACTCCGGTCCGGAATCGGCGGCAACTTGATGGCCAAATCAAGTGGCAAGCAGCAAGTAGCAAGTGGCAAGTGCCATCAGGTAGACACAGTATATATCTTAACAAATGCCTGGATGCCTGGATGCCTGAGGCTGCCAGAGGACTTTGCTTTTTATGAGGAAAATAATGTTTGGATTTCCATTTGTTTTTGTTCTTGTTTAGCGCTCTTCTGCCTTTCCGAGTGTCTAATTTTTGCCACGTAATTTATCTCTCCCTCTCTCTCGTCTCTCTCTATCCTCGGACATACACTAGCAGCAGTAACATACACGTTTGTTGCTTCATTTATTCTCATCTTTCATCTCATCTACGACATTTCTTTATTTCTCTTTTTTGCTACCTTCCTCTAACGTTCTTTGGGTTCTCTCTGTGTTTTGTGGCCAATACGTATGGGCCTGGTCTGGTCTGGCCTGGTCTGGCTATGGGTGGGATGGCCATTCAACTGTGAGAACGACGTACAAAATTATTCCTGTTTCTTTTCGTTTCTTGGCTTTGGCAATGCGTTTTTTGTGGTATGTTTGGGGTTTATGCATATGGGTAAAAGAATAATGGAAGAAACAAACGGTTCACCGCCCCCCCATGCCCCTCTGGCTGGTAGCGGACACCGACAATCGTGGGAAATTAGGCAGAAACATATTTAATGCGATTCTCTTGATGAGATATCGTTTAACGGGCTTTCCCGTATATTTTTGCCGAGTTTTTTCCTTTAGCCAGAAAAAAAACAACAGCTTTTGGTCGTCCTCTCTCTTTCCCCCTCTCTCTTCTTATCGATTCGAACGTAGTAATAGATAAAGTTCGCATTTGACTAATGTACTCCCAACGTAGATTTCAATGTTCCAATTTCCAATTGCCTTTTCCCCATTTCCCATTTCACATTTCCCTGCGATACTCCCAGCACTTGAATGCGATTCCGGGTTATTACTTGACATCAAAGGGAATTTCGTTGGTTCGGTTCATAAAGCCAATTAAAGGCAGTTGGAGATATCTTTCTCTATGTCTGTATCTATGTCTGTGTGTCTCTGTCTGTGTGTGTGTGGGAAGTCTTTCTCCTTAGACAGCTTTCTCCCGTAAACGACTCATTAGAGTGGAATCCAATGGCTTGGGAAATCAAACGAGAGAAGAAACAAAAAAGGAACTCCACTACCCCACCCCATCCCACCCCACCCCACCCAACTCCACCCCATTGCAGGCTTTGTGCAGTATTTAGCAATGTTTTTTCTAGCTTTTCTCTGTGGCTTTTTCCGCTTTTAATTAATGAATCGCGAATCCACAACTTTAGCCTGCAACAATAAATATTCTGCGAGTTATGCGTATGAAGGGGAGGAGGAGTAGGAGGGGGAGGAGGAGTAGGAGGAGGCTTTCAACGACTTGTCGACACGTGAGAGGCGCATTAAATAATTTCCACCTGGTGGTGGTGGCATCATATGCGGGTCGCTTTCATCATTCAAGGAACGAAAGTGTTTGGACCGGACCTTTCACAATTAAAGAGCCAAAGGAGGAGACTTTGGGTTGGGGGAAATATATCCTGACTGGCCGGCCGGACACACTTTTCACTGTGTGGAGTGTGTGGAGAGTGTAGAGTGTATGGAGAGTGTGTAAAAGGCGGAGGCTAAGCCGAGAGTGCTGCCGTGCAAAGACAAACCCATAAAAATGTCACAATTCATCAACGACGCTAAGTAGTTTCATGTTTTTTTTCTTCTCTGTTTTTTTGTTTTTTTGTTCTAACGTCACAAGGAGAGTGGCTACAAATTTGTTGAGCTTTTAGCGTGACCTCAGTGAGCTTTTGTTGCCTTTTTTTTTGCCAAAGACTGCCGCCTCCTGCCAAAAACTTTGCCCTGAAGCATGCAGCAAACGAGTACGAGTACGAGTGTCTGTACAACACACACACACACACAAACACATATGTAGATATAATCGTTTGAACTTTAATGGAGCAATGTCCTGAAAACATCATCATCATCATCCTGGGAGCAGCAGGAGCCACATCAGCAGCCCCCTCCATTCCCCAGAAACTTATTATCAAAACAGCAATCAACAACTTTTAATAATTTTCCATAGATGCCACAGCAGAATGGCGACACACTCGTGTCGTATGTAGTCTTCGACTAACAAAATAATAATAGTAGTACAGAAAAAAGAGTAGGAGAAAACCAGGACACACACAACTGGTAGATGGTAAATGGAATATGCGGAAAATTGTATTCGCTGAATATGTCACAAAAGCTTTTAAACAATTTTCACCCCGACTTTTTTCCCTTTTTTTTTTGTATCTTGGTCTCCATTCGGGATTGTGGATTCTGGATTCTGGATTCTGCATTCTCCATCCTGCATCCTGCATCCTATTTGATTTTCTTTTTTACTTAAATGCATTTATGGCTATTTTTGTTTTATTCGGACTCGGGAAAAGCTCATGCATTTCAGTTTTTCACTCTTTTCAGTTTCAGTTGTTGTCCCTTTTTGTTGTTTTTTGATATTGTTTACGCTATTGGAACTTTTCAGTTCGTTCTGCTCGGTTTTTCGGTTATTTTTTTCGCTCGTTTTTGGGAAAACTGAACTGCGTACCGTACCGTACCGTAGCGTGGCGGGGCATGGCATGGCGTGGCGTGGCACGCCGTATGCGAATCCCACAACAAAGTTGGGAGCTGGTCGAGTGAGTGTGTCTGCTGGTCTCAACGAGAGTCGAGAGACCAGCAGCGAACAGAGAGAAGAGACCATAAAGAGAGGGAGAGAGAGGGAGAGAGGGAAAGAGAGGATAGACATGGCAAAAGTGAAATGGTTATCGCGCTTGTTTGATTTAATTTATTGGCTTAGCGCCATTGTGGCCTGATGTGCAACACTTTACACAACACTTTTTTCCACCCGCCCCCCGTTGCCACTCGCTACTCGCTACTGTTGGTGGCTGTTGGCTGTTGGCCAAAGGGGCAAGGACGATCCCAGGAGTGGCTTTTTGGGGATTGGGGGCTGCCGCTGCCTCTGCCGCTGCCGCTGCCGCTGCCCGAAAGCCAAGCGCTCGCTTCCAGTCAATCTACTCGGTCTGCCGACTTTATACCCCCATAGTGGTTGGGTTGCATGCTGTTGAGTTTTTATATGATTATTCTTTTCATTTTTCAACCCACCAGCCACCACCCCCTGTTTTTTTTTTTTTTGGTGTTTTTCTTCTCTGATAAGAGCTGCTGATTGCTGGCTTGTCTTGCGGAATGGAAGCGAAGCTCTTCTGTCCGCGGTGTGGGGTGGGGGTGGGGGTGTGTGTTGTAGTTGTGGTTGTGGTTTTGGCCTGGACATCTATGACAGAACTCAATTTATTCAAAATATTGTGTGGCACTGGAGGAAAATCAGCTAATAAGAAATTGAAAAAGTACAAAAAATATTGCGACATTTCCCGTTTCCGCATGGCATCTGCGCTGGTGAGTGGGTGGTTGGTGGGTGGTTGGTGGTTGGGTGCTGGTTAATTTCCAATTTGTCCTCCCCATAAAACAAACGCTCGAAAAGCGAAAAGCGCTCTTGACAAGGGTTTCGGTTTTGCACCCCTGTTTCCGCGCGACCCTTTCCCAAAAAAGGCATTTGGCAACGAAAACATGGCTTTTGCAGGGGGGAGGGGGGTAGTCTTTTGTGGGGGAGGGGGTAGGGGGTAGCAAAGAATAACATTATATTAAATTATAACTTCTGAATGTGGGATCCATGAAAGCCATTTTGCGTGTGAATTGATATCGTCTTGGACTTGGATTTGGACTTTTTTGTGCATAAAACACTGCTGGACTCACTTCGCATTTATGTGCGTGTGTGTGTGCCTGTGTGTGTGTGTGTGTGGGTGTCTGAGAAAGCTTCTCCATGTACACAAATGTCATTCATTGAAGTTTGATTCGGCAGGCCGTAAACACTAAGGAGTCATCAAGAGTCACGCACATTTCATCGGATTCCGGAGGATGTATGGCTGGCTAGATGATGGCCAGGGGAGGGTAGTAGGGGGGGGGCGAAAAGTGCCACACATGTCACAATGCTTCGGGGATGGGGGGGAAGGGAAGGCCGTAGCATGTTCCTGCTCCTTTTGACATTTGCTGCCAAAGTTGATATTATTAATTTACAGCTCGCGTACACACACACACACACACACAGAGATAGCGAGAGCGAGTGAGAGAGAGAGAGAGACATGTAGACAGACGCATGCAAAGGTCTGACTGTGGGCGGGCTGCGTGCGGGGGCGGGGGCAAGTGCCGCCCTAAAATATGCCACACGCATTTTCTTGGCTTTCGAATTTTATCGACGACTTTGCCAACGGACGGAGAGTCATGTCACGGGGACGGGAGCTTGCTAGGGGGGAGCTTGGAAGGGGGGGAAGCCGGAGTAAGTCACACACTCTGGGGCCATAATCATAAAATCATTTTATTGCGTTGGCAATTTCATTATTTAGGATTTTAATGTAATTTCTCCCCATTGGGGCACGGCGGCAGGGGCTTCTCTTCTCTTTGGTTTCGGTGTGTGTTTTTTCGGTGGATAGGCAATTGAAGGGGCGGGGCAGAGGGGGCTCGTTGGGAGTTCTTGATAATTAGCAACGCGGTCGAGAAAAGTTGCAGCGAACAAAAGTTCGACGTGGCCCCAAAACAATTTCACTAATTAATTTGCAAAGTATTTTTATTGTGCCTCTGCCGCAATTCTCGAATGTGTGCTTAACCCGACTCGCGACTGTTGCGTGTGGCAGAGGCAGCGGCAACGGCAGCGGCAGCGAAAAAAAAGGTAACACCAGATAAGGACACACAGGGTAACACTTGCACACAGACACACACACTTACACCCATAATTGTGTGTGTGATTAGAAAGTAGAATAATAAATGAAACGTATGACGCGGAACGGCACCCCAGTGGAATGCATGTTTTTGGCTAATTCATCACAACTTTTGAGTGGCAACAAAGCAACAGCCAAGAAAGGAGAGGAGAGAAAGGACCAAAGGACACCCCCCCCCTGGCCCCTTATGATGTATAGAACTTAGATTCGGATCGAATTTCATTTGGCAATGGCAGAAACAAAGGGCTTAATGGACGACTGTTTTCATTCCTCAAATCTCTGAAAATACTTTTGCTGCCACTGGAACAAACTGGCGCTGACGCTGACGCTGTGGCGTATCGTCAGACGATGCGATGATTGAGTGCAAGTGAAAGTGCTCGGGGGTTCGGCTGCTTGTGGCAATTTCCTGGTCTTACTTGATTTACCAGCTGTGCGGCATTTGGCTATAATAAAGCATGTTTCGAAAACAAGGCCAACGATGCCACTCATTGTCCCTGGCCCCTAGAACAATGCACTTGTGCAAAATGATATGCAACCAGAAAGGAGACTGCAGACAATGCCAAAACGAGAATATGATGCATGGCTAGGCGGTTAGCGAGTCGCAATCAACCCTTGGCCCTGCTCCCACCCCTTTACAGTCCTCGATCCTCGTCCTGGCTGGCTGTGACTGTTTAGTTGGCAAACAAGCTGCACAACGCCTAGATGCAGACTACAAATTTCCAGACCAGACATTGGGCAAATAATAAATAGCCATAGCTATAGTCATAGCCATGGCCATGGCCAGGATGTGCGGGATGTGCAGCGTGGAAAGGAAAGCAAAGGAAAAGAAAAGCAACTGAAGGAAAAACTATTTCCCCCTCCGTCAACATCATCATTATGAAGTCTATGACACATGGCTCATATGGGTCCCGGAGATGGATGGATGGATCCCCCCTCCCCTCCCCGCTCGCCTTATCTTAGTGGGTGGGGTGGGGGGAAAAACCCCAAATGAAAAATATCGTTTAATGCGGTTTTCTTTGTTGCCGTTGCCGTTGTGGTGGTGCTTGGAGGCGGTGGCCTTCTCCATTGCCTTTGTTTGTGCAGCAATTTATGACATGCAAAATAGAAACCGAAACAAACATATCGAAAGGACCGTGGGGACCATGGGGACAACGGACAGAGGACATCAGACAGAGGACACTGGACACAGGACACTGGACACTGGACAGCGGGTAAACATGTCCATGGCTTTAACCGTAATGCGTCCCGCAAATATTTATGTGGTCGGCAGGCCTATCCACGGGTTGTGCGAATGCGTGTGCGCTGCTGTGGGCGGCATTGTGGCGTTGTGGGCGTGGGCATGGGCATGGGCATGGGCGGAGTGTGTGAAGAGTCATCCCCGCGAATCCGGCAGAGATCCCATTAATATTTTTATTCGGTTTACGCCGAATGTTATTACGATTTTGTCCGCTGGGTAAATGTTTGATGTTCGTCTGATATATTATTTTATTTCTGTTTAGTCCGCCGCTGCCGGTCGCATCTATGGGATCCATCTATGGGACTCAGGGATACACTTGTGGCCGGCTGCAAACGGCCACACTTTGATTGCGACAAGCGCATTAATTGCTTTTTTATTTGCTTGTTTATAGCCATCCACATGTACATACATACTAGTACATACATAGGTACATATGTATTTTGTTTTAATGTTATGTCCTCTCGTTACTGGTACACAAATACTCCAATTCGAATTACTGGGGGATGGAGCAGAAGGTCCTTTGCGAATTGAAACGATTCAATTCGGTAGTGAAAATATTTCATTTTCCATTTGCAAAAGCTCGAAAAGAAATCATCAAAGGGTTGGGGGTGGAGGCGTTGGGGGAGGGGGGAAGAAACGAGTGAAATTACACGAAGAGTGGCACAAGATGAAGATTCCCAAGAATCAAAGGGGAAACAGAGGTCAACATTGAGACCGGGTGTGGGGGAAGATCTGGGTGGAAGATCCGAGAAATTGAGTTGCGCGCTTTTAATGGTAATTCTCTCCCTCTCTCTCTTTGTCGCTCTCCCTCAGCACTGTGTGTTTTGTTTGTCTCTCTTTCCCGGTGGCAGGGCAGAGCCAGACCTTGGGAAAATTGCGCCGAAAGGCGTAGAGCGCAGCACTTGCGACTATTTCGTTTTCGCTGTGGCAATTGTATTCCGTTTTGGCTTGGTCACGACAGGTGGCAAAGCGGAGGAGGGGGATGGCATGGGTTGGGTTGGGGATGGGGATGGTTTCGAGGCAAAAACCTTTGAGCTTTTGTTGTTCTTTGCTGTTGATTTGTGATTCCAGCAGAGGTGGAAGCACACACAGAAAAAAAAACAACAACAACAACAAGAAGAAGAACTTTGGGTTGCGTAGAAAATTGGAACGAAACTATGCTGAACGCGTGGGAGCTTGAGCCCTTGGCCCCGCCCACAGTCCCCCCCCCCGTGCCACCGTTTGGAAAAAACGAGAAAGAGATCAAATGGGGAAAACATACAGATATTCTCTTTGCAGACATTTTCATTTTCATGGAGCTGCTGGAATGGAGATGGAGCCCAGTCATCCTTTCACTTTAAACAAGACGGACGCGTATGAGAGGGGGGGGGGAACGAAGGGGGACTGGATAGAAGGAAGAAGGACTTGCTCTTTGGCCTTCTCATCCGCTTGATTGATTGCACAAATGAAATAAACTAAACGACGTGGCTGGCACACCTGAAAGTATGCTACAATTTACTCAGAGTCTCTGACTGGCAGAAATTCCAACTCCATCGAAAAGAAAACTTCAACAACAACAACAACAACAACAGGGAAGCAGGAAGCAGGAGTCGAGTGGCCCTCCCCCTGCGCCCCCCCTCCTATCACACTGTAATTGTAACAAATGAAGCGTCTTTCCCATGATACATTTTCAACATTTTCTAATCTGTGGATAATGCAGAGAGTTTCGTACTTTTAAGTAGTCTTACGCGTTATCAGATGATTGATTCCCCTGCTTGGCAGATACTGGACCAATAGATGAACATATACAGATGTAAATTTAATAGTTATGGTTTAATTTTGCAATTTAATTTACTTACATAAAGGAGAGAGAGAGAGAGAGAGAGAGGGAGAGGGAGAGAACCATTTGAACAACAATTCTCTCTGTCTCATTCTCATTTGCATAAATCAATAAAAACTGTGGAATCGCTGATTCTGATTGCAGTTTCAGTTCCAGTTTCATATGATTTATAATTTGGGATTTATAATATTTTATGCTGCATAAATTACATTATTTATTATTCCATTTTCTATTTATTGGATTCTTTTTTCCTTTCCCTTTGTTTCCTCCCTTCCACCCCCCCACACATTTTTTATAGTTTTTATTCGGTTGACTGCCAAAGGCTTAAAATGTCACAAATAATATATGTATGTATGTATATTATAATATATTTTATTTTATTATATTATTTGTTGAACATTGAACATTTCTCCGTTAATTGAATCTACGCTGATGGGTTTGCGATTATTTGTGTTAATGTTTTTAAATGGTAATTGTGTGTTTCCCATTCATACATATACATACATACATATGAACATGTGCATGTATGTATGTAGTTGTGTTTGTTGTTCCTTGTTAAATATTGTGATATTGCCTCCTAATCATGATGTGAATTGAATTTCGATATAATTAGGTACAACAATACTCATAAAACATAACGAATAATTGGTATACGATCCAAATACAGAATAGAGAACACAAATATGTCCTACAATGTTCCTGCCACACAGGGCTGGGGGGATGGACCTCCGTTTCAATTGATTTAGGCCTCAGGCATCGGGTTACCCTTCCGCCATCGAAATCTGCACCCACGTGCACCCACTTGGCTATCCATTGGGACCACTCCGACAATTCGGACCATTCGGACCATTCGGAGTCACCGACGATGAGACGAGACCGTCATTGTCCGCGTCGTCGCATGTGGTCATTAAAGAAATTTCCGTTGTGGTCATCGAACCGTGAATTAAAATGTGCACAACCTGTTCCCGTCCCTCAAATTGCCGCTCTTGTTGTCTTTCCTGGCCCAAAAGAAGGGAGGAACAGCAGCAGCAGACCAGACCAGAACAGGCCAGAACAGACCTCCTGTCCTGTCCTGTCCTGTCCTGTCCTGACTGTATTCCCGGGATGGGGTTTGGTTTCATTCTTTTTTGGATGGAACAATAACGAAAAAGTTATTCCGTTTGATTCCGGTTTCTGTTTTTTCTACCGCAGTGAGAAGGTGGCACTGGCTGTGGCTGTGGCTGCCACAGTGGCTGGGGGCAATGGCTGTGGCAGGTGGTGTGGCATTTCGGAGCATATCACATATTTGACCAATGTTTTACACAATTTACTGATGTGCTTACAAATATTTTGTATTAATGGAAATCGAGGGGAAATCTGGAAAGACAGATCTTTGGGGGGTTATCTGCGGCTATATGCACACATGTAACCCCGATTTGGGAACTATATAGAGATGCGTAGATATATACATTTGAATATATGTACATATGTACCAGGCATGACACATATTTCTTTTTGAATTATACGAGAAGAAACAAGAAGAAATCATTGCGCGCTATTTTTAAAAGCGGATTCGGCTATGATATAATTTCTGACTAGACCCGCGGCGACTTCTGTTTAGCCGGCACATCGCACAGATCCATGCATACGATATATGTATGGTATATTCGTATAGAGGATGTGTAGAGAGATTTTCGGTTTCGCTTTTAGCACACACATATTTCAAATATTCGCTCATTTTCGAACAGAGAACTGAGAACAGAGAGAAGAGTGGAGAAAAGAGAAGAATTCTCAATGTTATTCCTATGACAACATTTTCAGATTTAAATATAGGTAATAACTATACATATGTACGTATATTTCCATCGATGATTGATACTTGTTGCTGCCCCATGCCACTTGCCACATAAAATACATGAATAGTTTTCAAAAAATATATATATAGAATAATTTCTTGTAAAAGTTACGAGAATCGAAAGACTTTTTTTTGTTGAGTTTTTTGCCGACCGGAAGCCAAAACAGTTTTCAAGGCCAAATTCTGTGGCTAATTTCGGGCACATCTGTCGTCAGAGAAAGTCTTTCTGGGGTGGAAAACTATGATGTGCTCCCATCGTAGATTATATTTTTAATCGGAAACATATATCTAAATATATGTATATATGTTTCGCTTGAGCCTTTTTGTTTCTCCGTTTATTTGTCACTCTCTCTATTTGTTTCTAATTTTAATTATGTATTTTTTGTGTGTGTTTTTTTTGGTAATCTCCTTTTGCTTTGTATTCCTTACTTTCACGTTGCTCTTTGGTTGGGTTCCGTTAAATGCCACCATTGAAAAACAAAAAAAAAGTATTATTATTTCTTTTGGTTCACACGCGTTCTGCGACTCGAGGCGAGCCGAGGGGCAAGACACCGACAGAGATACAACAGAGCGAGACCGGCAGTACGTCCACGTTCTCAGCGCACGGCGTTCAAAATGAAACTGAAATACACTCGAAGGTGGCCAGAAGCCAAAGAGCCAAAACGGTAGCAGCAGCAGCAGCAGAAGCAGCAGCAGAGGCAGCGCCAACAGCAACAGAGGCAGCGCCAACGTCAGCTGCTACGCCAGCAGCGCTGCCACTGCCACTGGCTGTGCCACTGCCTCTGCCTTTGCCTTGGCGGCAGTGGCATGTGGCAAGTGGCAGAGACAACACTGCCATGCGAAGCGGAGAGTACAACCAACCCCTAAAGTGGCTCCCGCGCGAAACGTTGACGTTGACGCTGTCGTAGTCGTAGCTGAAGCTGAAGCTGAAGCTGGCGTCGTCGTCGTCGTCATCGTCGTCGTCGTCGTTTCCTTTCCACAGCTGGTGGCGGCGGTTCGGTCAAGTGTTTTGGGCCAGGCCAACAGCGATACCACCGTGGGCCACATGTTAGCCGTCGCTTGGAGACTTTTCAGCGGCTTTCAGCTGCTTCAACAAATTTGACTTTGGCATCTGCGGCTGCCGCATCTCCGGACAACGGACTACCGACACCGGACTCCGGACAGCGGACAACGGACTGCGGCTGTTGGCTTTGCTCTAAATGCCAGACACTGCCAGATCGGATGCAATACAAAGATGCATTAATGGTTATTCTTAGGTCGATTTGGCCAACAGATCATTGAGTCATTGCTGTGGAGGGGGGATATATACTCGGGTGTATCGTACACAATCTTGACCTTGGAAACTTACATGGAATGAGGTGAAATCTTCTGGGTCACACAAACAACGAACAGCGGACGACGGACAACGGACGTGGATGTGGCTGCTGGAGATATATACATATGTAAATGCATATATCTGGGCGATTCTCGAAACTGAATTTCTGATTTTGCCACCGCCATATGCCAAACGATTTAGAAATGTTCTCGTACGCGATGTATCCCAAGCAATTTCGGACACGATTTACGCTGTGTTTATTTTTGGCGCTCAACGAAACGACGACAAGACACAAATCGAGAAATTCGCTTGGATCGGAGAAGGGGATGGGGCTGGGGTTGGGGTTGGGGTTGGGGATGGTGGGTAGGGGTTGGGGTATGGGGACATGCACACGCAAGAGAATCGGCTAAAACCAAAACTGGCGAATGGCCAAAGCAAACGAGGCACAAACCAAGGCGCTGCCACTGCCTCATCCTCTGCAGCCAGCACGAAAAGTCTCCAAAAAGAGATGAGAAATCGGTCGTTGCGAGACGTGAGATGCGAGAGAGCGAGAGCCAAATGGTGGGGAGAGAGAATCAAAGAATGAGCATAGCAAAACAAAGGACCGATAGCGTCTTGTGTTACAGGGTGGCGGGAACGTCTGACACCTGTGCGTCCTTCTCCTGCTGCCACTGCTGCCACTACCCCTACGCACGTTCTGCCACCACACACACACAACATATCGATGGTGTATTAATGAGCCATGGCAAGGTGCGGCACGGTGCGGCACGGTGCGGCACGGGGTTGCTGCTGCCACCGCTGACGCAGCACACGCCTCCACTCCACTCCACTACACTACACTCCACAGCGGAGTGGCAGGTGGGCAGGTGGAATTGACTTTCTACCTGTGGACCATATCCGATGTTTCCTTTCCCCTCCCACCCTCCATCCGTCCATCCCTCCAACCGTCCATCCAAACTGCCGACGGACCCTCTCGCTGGTAATTGAGTGCGCGACTGCTTGTTGTATTATTTATGTTTTACTTGGCTTGCATTTATTTTAGTTTATCCCCCGAGAATGGCATTGCCTGGATGTCGCAAGGTGGGCTCCGATGATGCCCTGCCACATGCAGGATACAGAGGAATCCGGGCATACCTCATATAGGGTAGGGTACTGGTACAGCTCCAATCTACATTCTACATTCCCTGAATCCACCTGAATCACAGGTCCTTTAGCACTAATTCAATTGCCGCAAAATGGGAATTTTACTTTTAATCCTTTCGGCACGCGACAAGAAATTGCGGCAAGCGGCAGCAGCGGCGGTGGTGGCGGCGGGAAACGAAACGGAACGGAAAACGGCGTGAAAAGCAAAAGGAAGCGAGGGGGCGAGTGAGCTGGGGAAGGCGAAAACGATTTACCCACGCATCGCACAGTGGGCCCAACACCTTGTCCCCGATTTGTTGGGGCCTTAGTTTCTATATAGCAGCTATATAGTACTACATATGTACGTATTGTAGGAGTACATCGGGTTGTCGGGTTGTCGGGTTGTTGGCAATGTTCGCGCTTCGTTAGCTTTAATTTCTGTAATTTGCTGCAACGATGTGCCAAAGGGCGGCCGCCAGACAAGGATGGCGAACCGAAGAAGCAAAGAGGCGAAGAAACGAAGGAACAGCGGAAGGAAACGAAAGCGAAGAGTGAAGGCACAAATGTCGCGACATTTTCACAAATCGAGAGACGCAGACTGGGGAATGGGGAATGGTGGGAATGGCAATGGGAATGGGAATTACGGCAGTTCCCA
The DNA here is from genome assembly GCA_005876895.1 of Drosophila azteca. NCBI lineage: Eukaryota > Metazoa > Arthropoda > Insecta > Diptera > Drosophilidae > Drosophila > Drosophila azteca. The sequence continues at coordinate 2,392,872 of VCKU01000014.1, read as the reverse complement.
ACCGTCTGGCCCTGAGACGGAGTCCGACCATTCTTCGGCAAGGAACTTTCGCTCTCGCCTGAGCAAACAAACCCCCCAGGCCCCCCTCCTGGCTGCCCCCCCACAATCCAACGGTGGCCCCAGCGGGAGTAACGGCAGCAACCTCTTCCTTTACCGCTCGCTTAATATTTAATGACCAGCACTCGCCGTGAACTAGAGTCGTGGTCCAGGAGAGAGTGAGGGAGAGAGAGAGTGAGAGAGAGAGTGAGAGGATTCAGGGCTGAGACGAGACGAGAGCTGTGCCCTGTAATTGCAAAATGTTTCGCCATGGAATTTTATTTACATTTTCCATGAGCTCTCCATAGAGTTTCTCCTCCTCCAACCCCCCCCTCTGGCGCTGGGGCTGCCGCTGCGACTCCTCCCTTTTGCCCCTTAGAGCGTTCGTTCGTTCGTTCGTTCGTTCTCCTCTTCATCTACGGTATAGCAGGAGGACCTGGGCTGCGTTTCTAATGTGATTTTCGTTTCATTTGAAAGCATTTCATTTTGAAGCTGCCAGATGCGTTTTGTTTCCACAGAACCGGATAATGAAGTGTACGGAGAAAATGCTCTAAAAAGCTCTATTTCCCTCAACATCCCCACATTTCCTTTCCCTCTCCCTCTTTCTCTGTCTCTATTTCGTTCTTGTGTTTGTATTTGTGCATATGCATATCTGTATGTACATTTCTGTGTGTGTGTGGGTAAGTCTTAACAAGTTTAGAGCCAAAGGCTTGGCCATATTTGATTTAAGTTTGTTGAGTGCTGCAACGCACACACAAGGACCAAGCGATAGGGGAAAAATCATAGTTAATAGAGAGAAACAGAGACAGAGACAGAGAGAGGGGGTACATATTTGAACTGGGGCTAATCAAAAGGAGTTGGCAGATGGAGACGTTTATATATAGACGGATTAACAATAATCCTTTATCGGAGTGCAACTATAGCCAAGCCATTGGGTTATTCCTTTAACCAGGATCAGCCATCCAACCATTCTGCCATCCTGCCATCTTTTGGCCGCAATTAGTCCGGCAACTCTCCTCAAGTACGGCATTATTCATTCAAAAATTAAGTCACAAATGGGGGCGCAGGACAACTTCCGACTGCCGTGAGGAAGTGTTCGTTTCCGAACCCCTTTTCGCTCTCTGGCTAAACTTGAATCCTTTTAACATTTAAATGAGGCCCAAGTCCCACCCCCTTCCTCAACCCCAAGCCCCCAAATCAGAGGCCCAACCCCCCCCCAAGCACTAGTTGGAACGCGTGGCGGGCGGGGTGTGGCGTGGGAGGGGCGTGGCGGGGCACACTCTTAGCCAGGCGGCAACATAAAATTATTTACCAACCGCACAAAATGCGCAAAAATTTGCATAATGTTGGGTGGGGGGTAGGCGGGTAGGGAGGGGTGGGGGTTAAAAAAAACTAATTTAAAAAAAAATTTAAGAACAGCCACAACGAGTGGGAGAAATATTTAAATGTTAAACGAATATGATAGAATTATTATTAAAAACAACAAAACAAAAACAAAAGAATTTTCTTGTTCAGCAACGGAAGGGGACACCAGGAGGGGAGGGGAGGGTCGGGTAGGGGAGGGTGGGGGCCAGAGAATACATTGTTTTCATTTTTAATTAAATAAACAACTCCCGACAACGACGACAGGGAAATTTCTGCCGCTGCGAAGTTATTTTTCCGGCTGCAGAACGAAACAGGACGAAGTGCATCCGCAGAGCTGGGAAACAACGGCACGGAACGGAACGGAACGAAACGGAACCCCCGGTACCAGAACCCGAACAGAGCACAGGGGGACTGGGAATGTGGGAATGGGGAGAAAAAAATAGAAATAATATGAACAGAGCCAGGGCAAAAGAGTTGTAAAGAAATGGACCGACCACAATGCCACAGCGGCACTGGGGACGAGGACCGGAGAGGGGAGGACAGGGCAGGACACGGCAGGACAGGACAGTGCAACACAGCACAGCAGAGTACAGGAAGAGCTGCAGCTCTGACTCTGACTCCGAGTCCATTGAACGTGAACTGACATTAGGGATTAAAAGCGTAGTATTTTTTCCGGCTATCCTTGCTGCCGGCGGAGCCACATACTCGTGCAACAACAGCAACAACTGGAGGGGTGGGGGGGTACTGAAAACAATTCGCCATTCATTCATTCATTCATTTGAACTGCGCGTGCAACTGCAACGTGCATTGGGAATCCTTAGCCGGATTCATTAGTGATTTTTTTTTGTTTTTTATTGTACATCCCCTCCGCTGCGCTCCGCTCTGCACCGCACCGCTGCAGGATATGTTGGGCCAGGAATTGTCAGCGTTGTTTTCGTCTTGTTGCCATTTGTTCTATTATTTATTTGTGCGCTTTTTCCCAGTGCTTGTTTGCTCATTACACACGTCATCATGTCAACCGCCAGCAGCCCCCCCCAGCAGCAGACTAGACCACCTCTTAACAGGGCTTAGAGTGGGTTCGATTGACCAGGAGCAGGAGCAGAGGCAGTAGAAAAGAGAGTGAAACAAGAGCAGAAGCAATAGCGGACAATGAACAATGGAATGGCCGTGCCCCGTGCCCCATGCCCCGGAGTCATCGAATTTAAATTGAAGCAAAGCCGGGCACGAGGCAGGAGCTTACGCTGCGAATGACACATGTGTAACTATTTCCAGAATTAATACTTTATTGGACTCATGTGAGGGATGTGGCAGGGATTCCGATCAGTTTGCCGCAAGTTGCTGTTGCCATGGCGAGCAGCGTCGTAGGTGGTGCCTCCGCCGTGTTTGGCCCAAGGCCATCAAAGGCAATATCCCTGCCACAGAGAAAGCCCAAACATCCCGAGCATCCCAAGCATCCCAAGCATCCTGCCCTGTAAAAACATATCCTAAGTCAGTCCGCGGGCTAGTTTTAGAAGCAGGACTAGTAGCTCATTATTCCAGCTATCCCGAGCGGATCCCACGGCACAGATCCGGCAGATTTGGGGCAGGGTCTAAGCAGCGCACGGGGGCGGTGCCTGTTGGGGGTTGGGGGTTGGTGGGGGGAGGTTTGTGCCCCAAACATAAATCAGAGCGCCGCCTGGGCAACTTAAAACGCACGTGCGCCTCGAGAGCAGCAGCAGAAGGAGCAGCCGAAGGTGGAAGATGGAAGGGAGCTGCAGGGAGCGGCAGGGGGAGGAACAACAACGAGTCCTGATATAATTAAGCATCATAACTCGAGGGATATTTGCTGTGGGAGGGGGATGCTGTATGGCGGGGGAACCGGAAATGAGCGAAAGCTTCCGCGGCAAGCACGAAAGTTAATCAAAAGCTGTTGCCTGTTATTGCTTCGTTATTGTTGCTGCTGCCGCCGCTGCCGCTGCCGCTGCTGCTTGAACGGTGGAACAAAGTTTAATGTAGTGAAAGATTTTCTTGGTTTTTTTTGTTGTATAAACTTTACGCAAACAAAAAGGTAACCGAGAGAACGAGATAGACAATGAGAATTATGGCCAACAGCCAGCAGGCAGCAGCCAACAACCAAGGGCCAGTAGCCAGTAGCCGGCCATCAGCCGAAGCAAATGTTGTAAACTTTGATTTGTGGCATACGAAAGAAATCAGAGCCACAAAAAGCAGCATTAAGCAATGGTGCACCACCCCACCCACCATTATATACAGCCACATCCTACAAGTATCCGCCCCGCCTGCTGCCTGCTGCCTGCTGCCTGGTCAGTGGCCGTCCGAGTGACGTGGGCGGTGGGGCAGGAGGGGAGGGGTTACTGGAGTTTCGGCCTCGGGCCACTCGCAAATTGGTACCCCAAATGGCTGACAACATGTCATCCAAGTCCCTGTCGCTGTTTGATGTACCGCCAGACTGGTTCACAATTTTCATTTTCTCTCTCCCTTTTCCTTTCCGTTCCGTTCCGTTCTGTTCCTTTGCCTTTGCCTTTTCCCCGCCCCGCCCAGCGTTTCGTTTCCCGTTTTTGTTGAACCTCTTCCGTTGACAAGCTGAAAGGAAAGTAAAGTAAAGGAAAGGAATGGAAAGTTTCGACCAAAGAGGAATCCAAATTGCCTCGCGGCTCCTCCTGCAAAATGCAAGACAATGACAAGGCACAAGGTGCCGTTCAGGTGGAATCCGCCCCCTGAGATTTTGTTCTAATATTTCCGAGATGCTCTTTGAGAGCGACCCCTCCCCTCCATCCCCCATCAGCCATTAAAGGATCGAATTTATAAGGGAAAAAAACTTGTAACATTAGTCCCCATTTAATTTATTTATTTATGCCACTTTTCATCTAATTAAAGTTGTTTTTTCTATGTCGCACGAGTACCAGTATGTGTGTGTGTGTGTGTGCTTTGAATCGCATTAAAATTTAACATTTATTGGTGACATTTTCCACGTATAAAGCAGGGCCATTTCGGATTGTCATTTCCAAGGAAAAACTGGCATATTTGACAGTGGGCTGGACGACAACATAGGGGGTGTATGGGAGGGGGAGGGTGGATGGGTTGGGGTTTCGGACGGACAACCAGCCGACCGTCCGTTCCACAATCCGTCCGAACGAACATCCGGGCAAACCGTATCATTTGAGTCCTTTTCAATTATATGTCGCACTAATTACACGCTTTAAGCCGCCAACGGATCAGAGGCCGTAATTAAATTCAGGCCAACAAAAGCGGCAGCAGATACGTTGGCCACGGGCAGACGGAGAGACGGCAAGACGGGAGGGGAGATGGTGCGACAAAGGGGAGTGTGTGGGGTGTGTGGCGTCTGTGGGGGGAGGGCAGAACAATATTGTAAATTTCTATTAAGCGAAATTCCCTAAGCTGATTTTGATGTCTGACTGTCAAGCGACGCTCAACCGCAGGGCAGGCGTTGAGCCACGCCTCCAAAATAAAATATAACAAGAAAGAAGCGACAGGATCATGGATAGAGGATAGAGCAGACCGAAGTCTCAGATACCCTTGCAGGCCCATAAGACATAAGACCAGATACGATCCCACAAAGAAACTGCTTGGAGATTCGGTAGATCCTCAAATCGAAACGACTTTGAATCAGAGATACATATATGTATATACATAAGGGTACCTGGAAATGCTTCGTCCTGTTTGTTGGCGTCACAAACATCTCCGCAGATTCATAATACGAGGTTTTTGGGGAGCCCAGGAGGAAGCTAGCGAGCCGCATAAAATTTGTATAATGCGCAGAAAAACAAAAAAAAAAACAAAAACCCAGAGGGGAGAGAAGGACAAATTTTTGGCAAGCCCTCAATGCGTGCAAAAAGGATTAAGACTTACATACACACACATACAAACATACATCAACGAACGCGCACTTTTGCATCCATTTCTCGAGAAAGGAAAAGGGAAAGCTGGTCAGAGCAGGGCAGGACTGAGCAGGACTGGGCCTGGGGGCTGGGGGCTGGGGGTGGGGGTGGAGTGACATATGTAGGATTCTTGTATGCAAATGTCATTCCGTGGGATGTAAAGCCTTTCGACTGTGAGGCGCGAGGAGAATACGATTTACATACATTTAAATTTACATGCCACGGCATCATCGAGCCGGGGAGCCACCAACAGCCACCAAAAGATGGGCGGTAGTGCATGAGGCACAACTGGGGTTGGGGAGGGGGTGGGAGTTTGGCATGGCAAACACACGTATTCCAATTTACACGCGTTCGGGGTTCCGCGGGAGTTTGGCGACAGGCAACAAACATCATTAAGCGGCAAACATTTGCCTCTTTAAAAATCAACCGTACTCGTGGCAGCATCCCCCAGCAACCCCCCAGCATCCCCCAGCATCACGGCATACCGGCATCCAGGCCCTTTACTGATTTGTTGGGCCACAGATTGATTTGCGAGAGGGAGGGAGGCAGGCAGTGGGCACGAGGCAGGGGGCAGGCACATATCCGTGCAAGTGACAGCCCGAAAACAAAAACGCATCCAACGCGTAGCACGTAGCACTCCCCTGATCTCCTGCTCTCACACTAGCACGACAGGAGTTTTGCTTGAACCAGCAAACACACTCCACACTCCGCGCTCTGCCACTCTCCGCTCTCCGCTATCCACTCTCTGCCACTCCGATTTGCCCATCTCCATCGCCATCTCCGGGGCCCATTTAGAACCGTGGACGTGGCAGAGTCCTTGCTTAAGTGGCTTCTGTTCCTCCTCACTGCCTCACTGCCACCGCCACCGCCACTGCCATTTCATTTATTTTTGCAAATTGATGTGATGTGTACATGATATGACAGAGGTAAGAATCCACACACACAGACACACACGCACACAGATATAGACGGACACGAACACGAAAGCGGAAAGTGACACTGGGTGGTAGGGGCAGGAGGAGGGGACAGGACAGGGGACAGGAACAGGAACAGGAAATGTGAGTGCGCGAATCGCAAAGATTCTATGAATGTTCTTCCTGTGGTTTCCCACTAATTAGATTTCACATATGCTGTCTATATGTATGTGTGTATGCATCGATTCGATAATAGGGAAAGTTAATCAATGAATGCCGATACGATTACATTATATGGATTTACATATTTTAAGGCATACTTAATCCAGGCAGCGGCATGCTGCAGCTGCTGGCAATGCAAGTCGTTAGCTTTTTGGCGAAAAAGTTACCAATAAATTCCTGCCACGCCACGCCACGCCACGCCACGCCCTCAACAAATGACGCTGCCCTTAGGGTAATTTCTTATAGGCAGCCAGCCTGCCGTCGCTCTACGTATAATTTGTTCGAAATGCAGCAAGTCGCCTGGCATTAATATCTATATACATTTTTCATCTCAGCAGCAAAGGAGACAATGCAAAGAGCGTCATCTGGCCCCAGAAAGCCGTAGCCCAAGCACAAGCCGTAGCCCAAGCCGGAGACGGAGACCAAGCCGAAGCCGGTGCCGGTGCCAGTGCTAGGGGGAGGTGCAGACGCACTGGAGCACTAGAGAGAGCTTTTACATGGCTGGGTGGCCTTTCTCCTTTGGCATTTTTGAGATATTTCATTGCCAGCATGATGGCATTTTCAGAGCAAAGCAGAGCAGGGCAGGGCAGAGTCGAGTCGAGTCTGTGTGCCCCACTCGGTTCCGGAGGCTGCACTGCTTTTATTGTTCCTTTTCCTGCGTACACTTTCACTTTGTCATCTTCCGGAATATTTCGTGCAACTGGCAATTTCGATGATGAAATTTCTTAAGCTCTCCGGCCTGAGACTACGGCGGCGTTGGGGTCCTTGGATGGATGGACACGGACAGGGACATGGACATGGACATGGACATGGACATGAACCTGCTGAATATCTGAATATAAATACAAATACATATATATATATGCATATATGTATACCGGTTTGAACCGATTTAAAAAGGGCACTGGCACACTGTCGCCTGTGGCTCCCCGCTTCCCCCAATCATTTAATTAGCCCAATTAGCGCCCACACACGACGCAGCATCGTCAGCTGGCTCCCAAATTGGACAGTTCGAGGGAGAGCGAGAGAGAGATAGAGGAGAGGAGAGAGAGAGAATTTGCTTTTCGGCTCATTTGTATCGGTGATGCCTGAAAGGTTTATTTGCATTAATCTGTCAAACTAATTGACTTGCCGAGTGGATCTCTCGAGACTCTGTCTCCCCCTGCCTCCCTCTCAGACATTTACTACTTTTTGGGGCACAAATTCTCCACCCCCACCTTCAACCCTCCACCCTCCATCTCGGTGGCCTTTTAAAGGTGCGAAAATTGAATCTACGGATATTGAAATGGGAATGGAAATGGAAATGGATAATGGGGATTGTTGGGAAGTTTGATTGCATTTCCTTTAGATGTCACATGTGTAATCAAAATGTATTATTCACAGGGCCCGATGAGAGCTATAGAATTTATCACTCACATGATGAGTCCCCATCATATTCCCATCATCTTCCGTTCCGTTCCTTTCCGTTTCGTTCCTTTCAAGTTACAGATTACTGAAATTCAATTTTTCCAATTATTTTCGCAACTTTTTTGAACACAAAAAATAGCGGGAAGCAACAACAGTGGGGAAGAGTGGCGAAGAGTGAGGAAGAGCGGGGAAGAGCGGGGAGAAGAGTGCTTCAAAGTTTGACGTTCAGCTACTCGATTTCGCACTACGTTTTCCGGATCGCTCATTTGCATCTGATTAAAAGTAACAGGGGCGAAAACACACACAAAAGAAAACCCCCAAAAAAATCCCGAAACAAAGAAAAATATGTACGTAAAAGTTTTCAAGTTGTAAGAACGAAAGGTGGCATGCAGGGGGTTGGGGGGGGACGAGTGCAGATAATTTTAAAATTCAATTTCAGAGTCGGGATTCATATTTCATATGGAGGAGGAAGGATCCCACACCTCAGGAATTCTGCGCGCTCTGATAAATCAGCCGCACATATCTCTTACATAACAGACATTTGTCAGTGACATGTGAAGGCCCCGCACACCCGCACCCGCACCAGCACACCCGCCCTTTGCCCCCCCCCCCCCCGCACCGCTGGCTGTCAGAGAACCAGGCTGACATGTAAAACTCTCGAAAGGTCGAGAATCGGCCGGGGCTTGGGACTGGGACTGGAACTGGGACTGGGACTGTGGCTGGTGTTGGTGCCCCATCCGTCCGACTTATGACTTATTTGCCAATCAGGAATTTAATGATTTCCTCTATATCTCTCTCGCTCTCGCTCTCTCTCTTTGAGCATCACTCAAATTATAATTACAGCCACAGGCAGGCAGGCAGGCAGGCAGGCAGGCAGTCAGTCAGCAGTCCTCGCACTCCTTGGACGCTGTCTTTATTCCCTTTTCCATTTTCTTTTCGTTTGATTGCTGCACTTGACATTTGATGCATTTCCAATTGGTGGTGGTGCTGGTGGGGGGTGGGGAGAGGGGACAGCCATGCCGCCGCATGTAAGCCAGTGGGTTTTCGGTGCAGGAACAGTGAAATGTTCTCATTTGCCGGTCGACTGAAGTACATTTATCTAAGGAACAGTGCCGGGCAGTCGGCAGTCCTGGAAAGTCCTGGCTGCCCAAAAAAAGAAAGCTGGGGAAATATATTACTTGTATTTCTCTGGCGGCAGACATAAACAATGCAAAGTCGACACAAAAATGCCAGAATGCCCCCCGAAGGAAAGCAGCTCAAAAGGATAAACATCCACTTTAAAGGACCCTTCCATCTTCCATCTTCCATCTTCCAGCTACCATCTTCCACCTACCATCTTCGATCTTCCACTGTGTGCGATGCCAATTACAATGCAACATTCATGGCTGATGCATCTCTTCAACTGCAGGTCCCCAATGCCCCCTCACATTTCATATTGCGCTCAATCAGAGCTGTACGAATAGTTCCTCTATCTCTGCCCCAGAGACGGGCTCGCTCAGCCACGAATTTCGACAGTTGCAACAGCAGTTGCCGCCGTTGCAGCAGTTGCAACGCGAAAAACAAATGGCATCCATCGCCGTCGCCGCTGCCGTCGCCCGAAAGACAGGCGAATATATAAAAATCTGTCTGTTTGGAAAACCGCACGAATGTATTGCATTCTCAGGGCCCCGATGTTGTTCCGCTCCGCTCGGTTCCGCCTTTTGTTGCCTTCCATGTCTGCTTCATGGACTCCATGCCGCCGTGACCCCCACACGATGCTTGCTAGTGGCACGTCAGATTTGTTTGCGCATCCGCTCAAAGGCGAAGGAGTATGAGGATGGCGGGCCAAAGGATTCGTTCGCCACTCAGGTGCACGGATAGCCGCTGACTTGGCAGTCGATGGATGGATGGTTGAATGGTTGGACGGATGGATAGATGGATTGGTGTGGCGGCGGGCCAGCCATCACGATACTCGGACACTCCCTCACAAACACATGCGAACGGGCACAAACAGAGGCAGGACTATGGACTATGGACTGTGGAATGCCGGATCCACTCAATGACTGTCCCTGCCTCTCGGACTGTTAGACAGTTTGTTTAGCCATTCGAAGGGTGGGGTGGGGTGGGGTGGAAGGAGGCCTGACCCCGTGGCCGAGCGCGACCTTTATGCTTCTGATGCAGATAAAAAGTCTTCGCAGGAGCGCAGTACGGATCATGGCATCGAATCGGTAATCGCACAGCAGGTGGATTGATTTGATGTTCCTGCAATCGATTTCGAGGAATAATCCGCCAATTTTCCACTATTCTTCTGGCATTTACTTTAGACCTGTTCAATGCAAGACCTTCCTCCAGTCCCAAAGTGATTGCAATTAGTTGGTAAACACAAATCTGATTACAGCCAGCCAGAAGGCGATTGAACAGAGGGGGAAGGGACAAGAACTCTGCACTCAGTGTGGGGCAAGTGACATCTTATCGAACTGTTGAAAGAAATCAGTGTTCAATTAATGCTAATCATGTCAACGGAGCCAACGAGGGGGGGGCCAGGAGGTGACAGGAGCCGGAAACCGGCAACCATCTGGGCGCTTAACGAAGCAAATAACAATCCAAAGGCGGCCAAACAATTAACAGAACAAAGCGATTCGAAGGAAAACTTGCCAGGAGAGGGAAAACAAAACATTGACAGTTGCAAAATCCATTTACGAGCAGTGGAAACAACGAAAAAAAGACAGGAAAAATAAAAGGATAAATGGCGATAAACTACCGCACCTGAAAGATATAGAAACACGAGAGACTGTTTGGATGGGTTGGCCTTTAAGGGGGTGGGTAGGGGGTGGCATTCGATCGAAGGGGAGACTTGGCTGATTGTGACAAATACAGTAACAACAACAGCAACAACAAAGAAAAAGGGCGCCAATGCAATGTAGCACAGTGTACACTGTACAGTTGCAGCGCTAATTCAATTATCGCTTATTGACATCAATTTGCTGCAAATGAGACACGGCCCGGAGAGGAGTGGGGTGGGGCAGGGCGGGGGATAGCCGAGACCCGCCCCGGAATATGCGCTACAAAAATGGGGAATCAATGGTGGCCCTCTGCTCCAGACCGGCTCTGAATCTCTGTGCATGGTAGCTGAAGTGCAATTGACACTTTTTGTGATTTAGTAGCCAACGTTTTAGATTACCAAATGCGCAGCAACTAGAACAACTAGTCGTAGAGCATCACCAAAGCTGGGATTGGGGACAGGGGAAAGGGGAAAGGGTAGAGGGTAAAAGAGGGACTGGCACTGGCACAACCGATGGAACAACAATTGCTAATGCGACAACGAGTGGAAATGGAAATGCAAAACAGTCGACAGCAGGTGCAGCAATTCGACGTGGTCCTATTCCCCGGAACGAGCCATGGCCTGGCTCTAGCTCTCTCTCTCCCCCTCTCTCTCTCTAGCTCTCTCTAGCTCTCTGAAGTTGCCGTAAATAATTCAAGTGCTCTTCAGTCCGTAAAGTGGTTTATAGAGTGGGGTTATGGGATTGCGATGGAGATGGGCATGGGTAAGGGGATGGGTATGGGGATGGGTGAGGGGATGAGATGCTTTTGCATTGACAAACGCTTAGTTTTAATTGCATTAACTGTGATTTATTTGCCTTCGCACGCAGTGCGCACGGCACTGGCATCGGCATCGGCATTACCGAATGAATCCCACAGAGAATATTGTCATACATCATGTATGTGTGTAGGTGTGTGTGTGTGTGTTTAAGTGTGGGTGTGGGGAGGCGCTGGAGGAGCAGGTTGTGAGAGGTCATATTGTAGATTGGATGTGGATGGGTAACTAACAAGTAAATTGAAAAGCCATATCTAGCAGCCATATTTCATTTGATGCCAGCCAACATCTTTATTGTGATTGCATGTTGCAGAAGGCAATGCCACTGCTGCCACTGCTGCCACTGGATTCTAGTTAAACATCATTCAATTTGCGCTTTAACACCTTTCTGCCATCCAATTAGACGTTTTTACGGGCCCACATGGCCCCTTACGATATTCCACGCACAACAAGTTCCATCTGCTACTACTTCTACTCCTACTCCTCCCACTTCTACTCCCATACTACTACTACTACTACTACTACTATTCGTGGAGCTGTGTGTGTGCCTGTTCCTTGCCATTTTTATATGCAATTTGCTCGGTTGTAATTGCTGGCAGTTTGATTGCAAACAAGCCCGTTTATGGATCCTGCGGCTCCAGTCCACCCACCCCCCGTCTTCTGGCTTGATACTCGCACTCGTACTCGCACTTCGTATTATAAAATCATTTTTCACACCGCCAAGAGCCTCATTCCAGTGCCTGGGAGTGCAAATGGCATAAATAAATAAAACGCCAAATAGTAAAAGAAGAGCGAAGAGGAACGCCACGAAGGTTCTGCGTCCTGTGCGTCCTGTGCGTCCTGCGTGTCCTGCACGTCCTGCTTCCTGCCTAGAGTTGGCCATAAAATTGGCGTCAAATTACTTTGAACGCAGCCAAGAACGATGGACGAATGGACGGATGGGAGGAGCACTGACGTTGACGGCTTCCAAGTTTCATTCCCCGATTGGCAGAGCTCTGGACGGGAAGCAGGGCGGCCAGGCGACCAGGCGGCTAGGGACTGGCATATTGTTTCTGCAGGGGGCCCGAGAGAAAGACCAATAGAGAGAGGGACAAAGAGAGAGAGGGAGAGACGGGAAGAAACGGAAAGGTTGAGGTGGAGGTGGAGGTGGGAGAGGCCTGATATTGCAATGCAAATTCATCACGTAATCGTTAACAGGCCATACCCTGCAAAATGGTGGAGCAGCGGTAGCAATAGGAGCAACGGCAGGGGCAGTGGCGGGGGAGGGGGCAGGAGCCGTACTTCTCACTCGGCAATTCATTTCAGTCAAGTGCAGTGCAAGGCAGTGAAAAGACACACAGCCCGAGTCCTGAGTCCTGAGTCCCAGAGTCCTAGAGTCGTGGCTCTGTTTCCAGAGTCCCAGAGTCCTGACCCTGGACTTGGCAGCACTTCAGCAACCTCCTGGCCGAACCCCACCCCTGCCCCCACCATGGTCGTAGCTGCAGCTATCCTGTCATCAGTTGCCAGTTATGCTGCCTCCTTTGTTTGTCGGCCTCGGCCTTCTTCTGCTTCTCTCTGTTGCATACTCGAACACGGAGCCAAAGTCCTGCAATTGATTGTTGACCTTCATGGCATTGCATAAGAGAACTCGTATCTCCATGTAGCAGCCCATTGTGCGAGTACGATACGAGATTGCTGGGGAATTTCCACCTACATTCCTTGGCAATTCTTCATATTTTCCTTTTTCTGCCATCTCGGCTCCCTCCGCTCTCTCTGCTTTCTGTTTCTCTGTGGAAATCAACGCCTTTCACAAAACCAAGACACGTTCACGGCACACTTTTCAAACGAAGCCGGGCCCGACCCTCGGCCTCGGCTTGGCCGCCTTTCGTGGCGATTTGTAACAATTTTATGCAAATATATAAACAAATATACGAGTATGTATACAAATTACCATTTTTCAGAAGAGCCCCCACACCCCCTACCCCTGGTAGCCCTCTGGTAGCCCCTGTAGCTGGGCTACGTTTCAACCTTTTGCTCTCTTTTTGCTTGTGTGCGGGGGCTGCCCCCAGGGGGGGGCGGATTGTCGGCTGTCGACAGCAGGTGTTGCAGATCCAAGACAATTTCTAGGACGACAAAAATGTTGTGGCACGGAGAACACAGCACTGACGAATGAATGGCATCTAATGAATGTCATTTACCACAGTGTACCGCACAGTGCCGCCCAGACACCTGACGACACATCGAAGCACCAATCAGCAATGCAAATCAATTCAACAAATGCTCTGCGCTTTAAGCAGTTTTAAATTCGATCTCTTCACCTTTGATTCCACCCAAAGCCGACCCTGTAGCCGACCTCCCTCCCCATTTGAAGATTCCTTCTGCCCTGCGCTGAACTCCCGAAACCCATTTCAATGGGTTACACGGCCAACCTGGAAGTAGTGCTATGAAGTGCTCTGGGTATGGCCAACAAGATACCCGCCGCCTGCACACAGCCGAAACACTCGGCTATTGATACTGGCACTGGCACTTTATGGGCCAGGGATGGCAGGAAGAAGGGACGGGGACGGGGAAGGGCATTCCTCTCCTGCTTACATTCGCTGGAATACAATATACCCTTGTTGCGGGGTAGAAAAATATTTATAGCTCCCACAGCCGCAAATATTTACCACACTCGCTTGCTGCACGCATTCCCGTTACCCGAATACCGTATCCCTATCCCCCATTGGAGCCCGCTCTAGTACCAGTTCTCTCCCTAGCGTCCAGCCATTATTTATACGCTGCTAATCTTCCACCATGTGAGATTGTGTGACTCTGGTTCTGGTTCTGGCTCTGGCTCTGGTTCTGACTCTGTTTCTGACTTTTTGGCTGGGGCTCGATCTGCCAGGGGCTACACTTTCACACCGCCACACTACTATATTGTTTATTGCGGCTCCTGCTTTTGCTGCTGCTACTGCTGCTGCTCCTGCTCCATGCTGGCCCTGTCCTAGAACGGTTTTTGCAATGCCGGCTGCAGCTCTTGTGGTGCATTGCAACGAATATGACCGCAAAATGCTAAATGCCTTTTCAGTAACAGTTTAAGTTTGCCGCATTTCAGCCAAAGTGCAACTAAACCCAACTACGTACGTACGTACCCTGCCCGCCTCCTGCCCTGTGCCCTGTGCCCGCCCATTTCCCTTTTCTTTTGGCTGCCCCGGCACTGTGTCAATTATGGCAATTGCTTTGTACACTCGCCACAAAATGCTACCAGTTCTGTGCACCTTCCTTCCACACATAAGATGTGCTTCAAGGGAGCTGCAGAGAGGCAGGGAGGCAGGGAGGAAAAGGCAGAAGCAGAAGCTCTGTTTGTTTATGCCAAGGCATAATTTGTAGGGACTTTGGTGGCAGCAACAACAGCAGCAGCAGCAGGAGAGCAGTGGGTGGTGGGCGGAGAGAATGGTGAATGAAATTTATGCTCAACCGACTTTGAGCAGACAAATTGATTATCGTTTAGCAGGAATATTTAGATTTATGAATACACGAGTAGGAGAAAGCCCCGTAATTGGGTTAACATGACTTCAAATTTTGTGCATTTCTAAATTCGACTCCAAACATTTTCATGTTAATTATGTCCAAACATGAACCGGATATTATTTTCAACGACTCTCAATGGAAGATATACATAATCTTCCTTTAATTATGCCTATATCTGCCTATATCTCTATATGTCTCCAGGTCTGCTTTTCCGCCACTATTTGGGTCACAGAATGCAGAAAGCGATTATATGTACATCCATATGTACAATATGTTACGTGGGGAGGACATTAAAGGGGCGTGGAAGGAGCCTAGTGCAAAGTTATGCCACGCAAAACTGCACAAATTTCCCTGTTTTTGGGCGGTGCACAAAAATATGATCGGCATGAAAATATATGTATGCGTGTGTTTAAATTTATAGTCTACCAAAAAACAGCATACAAAAGTAGCAGCACTTTTTAGAGCACTATTTACAGGACCTCTTTTCTATGTGTGCACACATACTCATACTCGTGCTTAAAAATACAGCTGTGACCAAAATAATAGCATACAAATGAAATAAGCATTGTAAAGTGATAGGAACTCTGTCCCAGCTCGTCGGATAGGTCTTTCCTAGCCTCTCTGGTTACAAGGTGTTCTGTGCTATTTTGCTGGCCTTGACTGTAGGTAAACACAATTTAACTGCCATGCGAAATGAGCAAACAACACAACAACAAGTGAAGTGAAGGCTGCTGCTCCTGCAGTTGACCCCTTTCAGGACCTCAGGCCGAAATGCTGCAATCACAAGCAAGGAAAAGGTCCAACCACCTGCTGGTTGGCCATCAATTTTCATCCAAAAATCCTCTAAAACTGGCCATTGTTGTCGAAAAGAGTTGCTGGAAGAACAAATATAACACATATACATTTATATGTATGTGTATGTGTAAGTGTACATGTACTTGTGCTGGCAGCTCATTTACAGTTTATTAATTATATTCCTTTCAATCCGAAATAACTTTTTATGACACGACTCCAGGAGAATATTTAAACAATTTATAAAACAGAAAAAACTGCTATCATCCGCTCAGTGCGCTGTTTTCCAAAGAATGCATTCTGAGGAGCTGTCCACTGTCGCCTGTAAATGACAAAGTGACTGTAGAACAAAACAGAATCCAACCCAACCCAACCGCCATGACCAGGGATCGCGGACAGTGGAGCCGTGGACCGCGCGGACCGGTGGACCATGAACCGTGGCGGTGGAACGGAAAACTCTTTCGGGCGCCGCGACTGTAAGGGAAGGAAATTCTGGGGGCTGTTGTCGGGGTATAACACAATATTTTCACGAACAAAAACTAGATGGAATGGACGAGGGAATGCGTTGACACCACGGCTGCCTTGGATTGCCTTGCTCATCAGGAGCTCATTCTTTTATTTTGCTCCTTTTTTTGTGGATTGTTATGCGCAAAATATTCCTGCAAGCGAAAATTCGGACAAAAGTTTTGAGCGGAAAACTTTGCTAATTACACGCGAAATGTTTGGTTTGTGGACTCGACGACCTCCGTTTCCCAATTCCCGAGCCCCAGCCCCCAGAACCCAGAACCCAGCCCCAGCCCCAGCCACGAGTGGCAGTCCGTTCCCCGTCTCTCGGAGAGGAGAGAAGCCCCAGCCCAGCAGTACGGAATTCTTGCTGTTTGTCATAATTAATTTCTGGCTACCATGGAGTGCTGGCTGCTCCTCCAACAATGTTTTACCCCTTGTCGCAACCGCGATGACAGCGTGAAAAACATGAAAAACTTTTAAATATTTGCACTGTTCAGAGAATACTCATAGTTGGCTCAAGCTCAAGCTCCTAATGTGACTATAATGCGCGAACATTGAAAACATTTATTTCCATCTCAGTGACACTCCAATTCTAGCCCCAATCCCCCTATCCCCCAATCCCTATACCGCCACCGCTACCGAATTACCCATAAACATTAATTAAACTCGCCCTGCAATAAAGGCAAATAATAATACTCGTAAAGGCTCAATACCCCACTACATCAACAGTTGGGTTGAGCAAATTATAGCGCACTTGTAACTTGCCAAGATAGCACTAAAAGTACACATTTGTACGATACTATAGCTACAGCAATAGCAATAGCTATAGCTATAGCTATAGAGAGAGAGAGATATGTACACATAACATGTTGCCATATGCGCAGGCCCCCCCCTTCTGGCATTCATAAAAGAAACGACAAGGGTCCTTGGGGTCTGGGGAACAGTGGAACAAATGCATTCGAATTGCGCTGCAGCTCTAGTGGTGAAGGTGTCAATAAGTTGCAGGAACACGAAATACCAATATTGATGCCAAAGATCCATTGTTCACCCACAAAGCAGTACAGGACCTTCTCCTCATTAGCGTTCCGCAACATTCACCATCGCATTGGGACCACAGTAGCTGTGGGGGAGGGGGTATTCGTTTCGTTTGGTATTAAAAATCAGTAAAAAGAAATCAACAGACATTAAAAGCGATGACGACGAAGGCGTTAAGGATGATGACGCCGATATGGCAAGGTGCCAGGACCCCAAGCTCCGCCACCCTTAAGTTTTCGCGTGACAGGAGCGGGGGCCGAGCAGGACGAGCAGGCCGGTGTGGCACACGGGAACGTGCATGAAAATAAACAGAACTTGGAGTCGAACAAAGTGCTGTGTGTATGCGGGTGTGGAGGATGGGGTGTGTGTGGGTTCTTTCCGAGGATAACCCACCTGTGGGCGCCCCACTCGAAACTGTCAATTATGTAATGCTATACAATGTTTATTATAATTTTTATGCTGCCCCCGCCATATCCGCCGTAATTACATGTCTTGCGCTAATATTTATGGAGCTCGTAATAAGCAAAAGTCGTACACTTTTATGACTGTATTAATGAGACTGTATTTTCAGTTTCGTAGAGGTTTATTTGTAAACACCTTGGGGGGCTTCGCTCGCTCACGACGTGAGTGTGCTCCAGCACATGGACTGCGGATCCGGCTCACCGGCTCCCCGGCTCCACGACTCTGGCTGTCCAATTAATGATGCCGGCCAATCACGTATACGTAACCCGAAAACTAACAAGCTAACCGTCGAGGACAAGTCAGAGCAGAGTCGGGGCCATAAACTTTAAGCTATCAACACGTTCGGAATCAACTTGAAGCTCGAAACTTTGACTCAATTAACATGTGGCGCGGGTCGGTCGTGGCAGAGGAAGGACCGGGGCAGGGAGTGGGACAGGGACTGGGACAAGGACTGGGACAAGGACTGGGACTGTGAGTGGGGAGTCATAGTCGTTTACCTGCCTTCGAGTCACGTACGCAGTCGCGACAAGGGCGAGGGACGAGGACAAGGACCTGGACCTGTGCCTGGACCACCTGGACACTTGGCAGAAATGTAAGCAACGAAACGCTCTGTCCAGAGCAGAACTACAGGCATGGCTACGCTTTCCGCAATGAACTCCTCGTGGACTTATTAAGTGCCAGCCAGCTCCCAGCCAGCTTCTAGCCAACTCCCAGCCAGTATCCATGTCCATGTCGGTTATTATCATCCTATTGCTGTCATAGAAACAGCTGGCCGTGACGAGAGCTTTGGCGATAAATCTGCTTTATATTATTTAAAGCCATTGCCATTCCCATGTCGTTTGTTTATCATTTTAATTTCATGCTTATTATACCTCATGTTTGTCTTTGTCTCCTCAACGTCCCCCCTGCCCCTCCACCGCCCCCCGGACGACGGTCCGCCAGGTGCCGTGCAAACAGGCAAATAGGCAAACATGCCAGATGATGAGTTATACTCCGTACTTGTATGTATGTATGTGCATAAACTCACCGCAAAGCAAACAACTCTCAGGGCGTGACGCACCATCCTTCCCTCTACTTATGCCACTGCCAGTGCCCCTTGCCTCTGCATTGCATGCCGCAACCACCCACCCACCCACCCACCTCGTATGCTATTGAGACCAGACTTTGTGAGCAGGTTCTAGCACTGTTTCTGACTCTGGCTCTGACTCTGGCCTGCTCTTTGAATCTGTTTCCATGTGCGTGTGCACTGGTGGGGCTATTGAATTAAATAATTTAATGCTTGACGAGCACAAAAGTGTACAAACATACACACACACATACACATACACATACATGTATGTAAGTGTACATAGTGGGACTCTGGCTACCACAGAGACATGTCCTTGAACTTCTGTGGGACGACTTTAAATTATAGAAATTACGGAGTAGGGAGCACGGAGTTGGAAGCACGGAGTAGGAGCCCCTCCGAGGCATACACAAAAATGGTGGAAGAGCCGTCAAAAAGTTTTGTTTGCAGTCAAACTGGCGCTTTTTGCCCCAGATGGAGGTAAAGGTAAGGTCTTCATGCCACGACTCTCTCTCTATCTCTCTCGCTTGCACTCATTACTCAAACGGCAGCTCTAAACTTTTGCCATGTGCCCCATGGTATGCTGCACTGTACTTTACTGTACTGCATGTGTTGCAACCGCCTAAAAAGTCAATGTCCTGTCGAGGGGCGTGCATGTGCTCGAGTGTCTAACTGACGTCGTCGTCGTCGTCGTCATCGTCGGCAGTTGCTCCTCGTGGCAATACCCATAGTTTGCTGGCCACTTGTTTACCCACGACAACGGCGATGACGATGGCGATGGTGATGGTGATGACGATGGTGGCAGTGGCACTGGCAGTGGCAGTGGCGACGGCGGCGGCGGTTTGCCTCGCTTTTAATGGCGCACTCCAGCGAGTGCTTTCCTTTCGGCAAATTCGCCTGCCTCGCAATGCTTCGCTTTAAACGTTATTATAGCGCCTTTTTATGGACATATAAATATCATCGTTAAGTTCGTCATGAAAAAACCCAACTACTAGCACTAGCACTAGCACCAGGGCCTGGCTTTGGCTTTGGCTTTGACTCTGCCACTGCCACTGCCACTGCCACTGTCTATGTCTGTCTCCTCGCCATTCATGTGTGTGTGTGTGTGTGTGTGCGTGAGTCGGCTGTGTGTGTGTGTTGCGGGGTCCCTAATGATCGCTATGGCCAGATAGCCCGGTTGCCCCACAAGGATTACTTAGTGCAGCACAAACAAATTACTGTTAATTAAACTCGAATGAGTTTTGCGGCGTACTTGAACGACGCTGCGGCTGGCTCCCCTGTGCTCCTCTGTGCGCGATGCCTCAACGCTGATACGAGATGAGACGACCTGATGTAGGACTCGCAGAGTGTGTTGCAGGCTAGGATCATATCACGTGCGGTTCTCTTCGAGGAATCCCAGGGAAAGCCCCACCCATTCATACCCATTTTACTAGCTAATTATTGGAATTATAATTGCCGCATACCCGCCACAAACCATAGCCAGTGGAAATCCTTGTAGAGCCTCCTCTTGTACGCCGGATGTCCGCGTTCCGGGGCCATGGCTGGCATTCCATTCCCCTGCGGGGCGCCTCAAATCAATGCAGCTGGCAGTTTGCAGTCGGTACGTGCTGATCCCATGTAGGTTAGACGTTCTAAGCGACCGATTGGCAATTTAATGCCCCAGTTCTTGCAGCAGACAAAAAGGGAATCCAAAATCAGAGCCAGAGCCAGAGCCAGGGCCCAGCGAAGTAAACAGCCAAAAACTATTCCCATGTGCATGTTTATCCAGTAATCGTAATCGTAGGGTAGCATTCATTCATATGGCTTGTGTACGCACATTTTCTCTTGTCTTTTGTCCAGCCAACCACCCAACCACCCACCTACCCTGTACCTGTCCAGTGTCCCATCCGTGGGTGGTCATTTTTCAATTTTGTCCTTCGGTAGGAACGCCCTAAAGTATGCAAATGTGTTCATTAACACATTTCCTCATCTAACATGCCATTAGTCAAAAAATTACGCAGGGTCGACCGCAGACGAACGGCAGCAACGGAAGGAGACGGAAACTCTAGCCGCTCTGCTCCATCCACAGAAAAAAAGGAGAAAAAAAAGGGGGAACAAGGAAATCAAATAGTTTACCTACCATTAATTACAGCCAGGGGGCAGTTCTCCACGTTGTTTGTGTGTGCACGCCCCAACGAACAACCAGGACAGGACAGGACAGAACAGGACGAAGCAGGAGGGGCAGAGGCAGAGCCGGGTGGGGACAGCTAACCAGCAGTACATGGCATGGGGAGGTTAGAAAAGTTTCGGGCAAACACCGAGCGGTGGAGCCCCCGATACCAAACTTTGTCTTTGCCTCACTCAGCTCTCACACACACTAGCACACCAGCACACGCATAGGCAAGGCGAGAGTGTGTTATAGGTATTACGGGGTTGGAGGTCAGAGGTTGGGCGGCTTATGCGTCAGCCACAAGGTATGCAGCAAATATTTAGATATGCCTACGCCATCGCCTATCATCGGCTTACCTTGTGGCAAAGAAAAACTTCTGAAACGAGCAAACCTAGAGGAATGGCAGGGCAGGGCGGGGCAGGACAGGGCAAAAGAAAAGCCTTGCCGCGCGGGGGCATGGTGTATTTTAGAACGCTTAATTAACACTTTATTAGCTTTACTTTACCTTGCCCCAAGGCTTAACCAGGCTTATGGCTTAGCCTTTTTTTAATGGATGTGTCCCGACGAATGGCAGCCTGCAGGTGGAGATGGAGTTGGCGGTGGGGGGAAACATTCTGCAAACGGCTCATATGTTGGTGTCTGTGTGTGTGTGTGTGTGTGTGATTTTTGCGGTAAATATGGGAGCTGACCGCAAAAATCTGTAACAAAAATGTTTAAAGGCTGGAAAAACTATTTGGGGGTGGCCGCCCCTGCGAAGGCCTCCGGGCATCAAAATAGGAATCCGTCGGGTTGGGTCGGGTCGGGTTCTGCCATAGAGAATGTGTAATTCGAGAGGAGAGATCCGAAACGGAACGGAACGGAACGGAATGTGGCATGCACCCAGCCAGGGGCAGGTAATCTTTGATGCGATAAAAATCATATAATTTAATTAGGCTCATGAAATTTCACAGGTCCGGGGGGGTGGGCGTTGGCAAATGGGCGAACCAAGAACAGTGGGGATTGCTCCTGGCCAGGCCTGGCCTGGGCTGCCATTTGAAGTTAAATTTAATAAAATTATCGCAAGTGTTTCCGCCAGTGGCACCTGCTGTGCCCCACCCACACCCACACATAGTCGTGCATAGTCGTATAATCTGATCTGCTTTGAAAACAATTTGAGTTAATTTAAAACCCAATAAACATCTAACAAGGCCTCGGACAATGTGGCATTGTAGTGCGAGTGCTGGCATTGTGTCCTGCCGGGGGGTTGGACGCTGTTCTGTTAATGAACTTTAAAATAAAGACACAGCTAATATGCTAAACATTGCCAGTAAACATTCAGTTTAATGTCTCAACTTTCCCCGAGAGCTGAGCTGAGCCGAGCTGGCCGTCCGGAGGAGGAGCCCACGGACACGGAAAAAGCGGCCTCTTAAAGCGGCCTCCGAAGGAAACTGGAAGGGAGACAAGTTCTAGCCCACGTAATTGAATGAAATGCCCGGGTCGAATGTCCTCCCTGGCAGGAATGACCAAGTAAAAAGAGAAAGCATAAACTTATCTTAATTGAATTATCAAAAATTATGCGCAACACTTAAGACGACATTCGGGGGCCGCCTCCGAGACCAGGCCGTCCGGGGAGGAAGGCCTAAAAGAACTGTTGCTCTGCTGATGGTATAAGTAGATATTGCTTTAAGTATTCTACCCTCCCAACCCCCCTTGAAAAAGAGACGAGCCAGAGACGTGCTGGGACTGGGCATGGGGTTGGGCTTGGGGTTGGGGCTCCGACGCGGCTAAGTCGTCAGGACAAAATACGCTTAGAGGTAAATTTTGTGGCATTTAACTTTTCAAATGTCAAGAAGACGGGGAAATGGCAACGGCAACAGCAAGGGGCGGGCAGCGGGCAACGGCAACCCTCAAAGCGTATTCTCGATTGCCGCTTGAGAACTAATGAAGACGCTCTTTATAATTTATGGTCGCCCAGCACGCAACTTTGTGCGTCTTGTGGAGGCAGCACGCCACACGCCACACACCGCACACCGCACGCCGCACGCTGGGGCATGGCCAAAGTCTGTCTGTCTGTCTGTCTTTGTCCGTTTCTTCTTGAGGGATTACGTCAAGTGGGGTATACTTGGGGTATTTGTAATTAACAATTGTCTATCTGATTATCTGTTTATCTGTTAATCTGTCTATCTGGGTTTCCGGATGGTTTTCCGAGATGGCTGGCCGGGATGCGTTGCACAAATGCTTTGTGTTGCGTTAATAAAATGGCGTGTAAGTGACATATTTACTCGCGACTCGCGACTCGTTAATTGTTTGCGTTGTCGCATTGGCGAGACCATAAATCATTTGCCTACTTTGTGGCATGATTAATGGGCAGGATACAAAAGAGAGAGAGAGCAAGCGAGAGAGAGGGAGAGAGAGAGAGAGGCCACTGTCTGCATGGTTTCTTTTACCTCCTTGAGAACCGAACTGAACTGGGTTTCCCCGGCTTTCACGCGAGCACAGATTTCATTTACCCACTTTCCTGCACTGCACGTACTTGCGGCCCGGCGGCCAGTGTACGGTTTTATTGATTTCCACGGTGGCCGCTCTGCCACTGGGCTCTGCCACCGCTCCAATTTTCCCTTTTCCCCGTACCTTTTGTGATTTATGCACAACTTTCGCCAGCGCCAAAAAGTGGCGTTTGCTTTTGGGGCCAACTAATTTGACCGCAAAATCTATTAAAACCCAGTTATGAACCCCGCCCCTCCTCCCCCCAGCCACCGTACCGGCGATCCCTCCGCTACCTCAGCAAGTTGAAGTGTTTGACCTGAAAAGTATTTATGTTTTATTTTCCATTTTCAATTTTGTTTATTATGGTATACCTTTCTACCTGTGTACCCGTGTACCGTTTACCTTTCTACGCTTTCCCTGTCTGTCGTGGAAAATTGAAAAATTTGTTTTCTGGCCAGCGAATCATGGCTATGCAGTGCGGTGCGGTGCGGTGGTGCTGTGGTGCTCTGGTGGTGGGGGCGATGGGCGAGTCCTGAGTGCGCTTGACGCTTCAAATGAGCGTGCCAAAGTTGCCCCAGGAAAAGTTTTTAATTTTAATGGTGCACGAAATTATTGTGTGAATAGTTGGCCGCGGGAAGAGGCTTCAGCGCGCTTCCTTCCTTACCTCCATCCCTGCCACCCTGCCTCCCTGCCTCAATGCTGCAAAAGGTAGCTGCTGCAGTGTTAAATTCCCTTTCTTTTTGCCAACCTGCCATTGGCTTTGTCTACCTTTCGACTCTATGTCTCTGTAGGTGTGTGTATGTGTATGTGTGTGTATGTGTGTGTACTCTTATATTAATTACATTGCGGGCTGGTTGACAGCCAAACGATGGCGATGCGAGTGGAGCGGGGAAATGGAGCGAAAGGTAAAAGCTCAAATAAAATGATAGGGAAATTGGGTCTGGTCTGGTCTGGTCTCCTCCAGTCGGGGACCATGCCATAGGTCGGGGACTAGTCCTGGTCCGGTCTCGTCTGGTGGATGGTAAATTTATACAACCGACACTCGCTGGCAGAAAAGATTAATTACCAAAGCATTTAGTAGCGGAGTTTGCCAACACTTAAGATAATTAACTTCCACACAAACTGGTATTTGTCCTACTCCTCGTACTGCTCTTCTTACAAGGTAGATGGTAGATGGTCGATAGTACATACATACATACATACATATATGGGAAGGTATTTCGCTTACAGTTCTCCACACACGATCGCTGTATGCGATAAGATGGGATGGGCCATAAGTAGTTCATAAAGAACAACACTACCTACCCCATATACACATATACAATCCCACCCCCACCCTGTCGTTTCCTTTCGTTTCGTTTCGTCTAAACTTTGGCAATAAAAATTACGGAATGTGGAAAAACTCGCTGAACTCAAGTGCATCATTCAAAAATTGTTGGCCGTCTAGACTGAGAAATTCGTTTTTCGTTTTCGTTTTTCGTTTTTGTGCCTTGCTTTTTTTTCGGTTTTCGGGTGCTCTTTTGGTTTATTACAAAAATTGTTTACAAAGTTGTTGCAGGGCTAAAACCCTGCCATTAGGGGAGCATCAAAGTGGAGTTCATTGCGGCACACAGGGTGTAGAATGTAGGGTGCAGGGTAGGGTAGGGTAGGGTAGGGTAGGGATGGGCAGGGTGGGGATGGGATGGGCCAGAAATGATGGAAAAGTTTGCTTGCATTTTTCAGAGAAGCTTTTTCGGTTCTGTTGTTGTTTTTACTTAGTCTCCGATTTGGGATTGAAGGGAGCAAAAATAAAAGCAGTTATAATTTTATGTTTAGCAGCAAATGCGATTAATTCTTTCACAAGAGAGGGAGAGCGAGAGAGAGAGCACCACTGGCCACCCGCCGCCTTCCCCCCATTTAATCACCGCATTTTCCAGGACGGCACGTAGACGGATGGGCCTGGGCTGGAGGTCTGAAAAGGTCTCCCTGTGTGTGGCGCATTCCTTCCTTCCGGCGAAGCTATTTTGATTAGAGGAAATTTAAGACAAGAGCTCACAGCAGTTAAAGGGTGTGCGAATACGAATACGGATACTCGACTTTACGGAGGAGGAGGAGGAGGTGGAGGAGGCGGAGCTTATGAGTTGGCAGATTTTCGAGTTTGACAACGAAACTAATTGACATTCGAAGGGATCCATGGCTCGGAGCTTCAATTGAGTTTTCTCCAGCCAGCAGCCAGCCAGCACACACGAATCCATTAGCACTGCGTCCCCGAAGAGTAGCGAAACGGAGGCGGAGGTGGAGGTGGAGAAACTTCAAAGGGCACGCCGCACCTCGTACTCGTACTCGTCCTTGTATTTTTTGTGCCTGGTCACTTTTTATTTTTTTTTTACTTTTTTTGGTCCGCCGCGGCGGCGCTGAAGTTTCTCTGGCCTCGGAAATAATCACCG
Organism: Drosophila azteca; assembly: GCA_005876895.1. Taxonomy (NCBI): domain Eukaryota; kingdom Metazoa; phylum Arthropoda; class Insecta; order Diptera; family Drosophilidae; genus Drosophila; species Drosophila azteca. The sequence goes on along the minus strand of VCKU01000014.1, from coordinate 2,367,066 downwards.
CGTTAAAAGCATTGACCCGACCTGGCGTCTCCCTCGTCACCTAGTCTAGTGGTCTCCTGGTCTGCTGGTCTCTCGGTCTCCTGGTCCCCCATTCGATCCATTAATGTATCGCAGGACCGACTGCAGCTCCAGCGCCAGGGCCAGGGCCAGCCCCTCTAGCTTTCCAGCTTTTCTTCATCTTAAACTTTTGCGCCTTGCGGTGCTTTGCGGTATTTTTCGTGTACGTGCTCTTCATACAAACAGAAAAAAAAGAAAGCGAGGAAAGCCAGGGAAAGCCAGGGAAAGGCACCACGAAATGCAGGCAGGGCAGGCCAAGCAGGGGGAGGGCAGGGCAGGGCCGTGCAAAATCCAGCTGAAAATGCGAAACGAGTCGGGACGGACGGACCGGGGAAGGACACGCACTTCATGGCGCTTGCTTTTTATTTTAACATCATTAAGTATTTCTAATTGAGCGCCGCTTTGAAATTAAAATTAGATTTTTTTTGCTCTTGAATTTAATTTGAAATTCTGCCAGGCGGAATGGGGGCAGGGCAGAGCAGAGCAGGAAGTGGAAGGAAGGCCTGACGCGGCATGCCGCAACATTTAAGATCTACTTATTTTCAGTGCGGTGCGGCATACTCGCACTTGCCGGATTATGCATATGCATGTGCAGATCTCTGGTCGGGTCTGGTTGGGTCTGGTCTGGCCCACTATCCTCCGAGTGCTCCAGAGTGGCAGAGTGCCACAGTTCTGCTGCTGCTGCTGTCTGTGGCCGCAGAATCCAACCTTTGCACCAGTCACCTACAGAGGAAACGTAATTTATTTCAAGTGACTGCACAGCCAGCACAAACGCAGAGGCAGAGGCAGAGCAGCACAGAGGCAGAGGCAGAGGCAGAGAGACACATGTTTGTCTCGGCTCGCGCCTCTCTGATGATGACTCTTGACCAGCATTCATGCCGTGGCATTTTAATTTCATGGCATACTTTCAGCATACGGCCGCCTGGCATCATCATTTCATTCCGTATGCGGAGCATGTATTTTGTAACGCCTGTCAGACAGGACACAGCACAGGACGGGGCAGGACGGTACGGAGCAGGAGAGGCATTCTGGAAGCCACGGAGATCCACAGCGGAAAGCTAAATAATTGTGGCCAGGAGAAGCGTTCCACTGCCACCGCCACTGGCTCTGAATATTTTGATTTGTGTACCTAAGCCGCGTCCTTCCCCGGGAGCAAATTGTTCCGCGTGCCGAGCTAATTTGCCAAATCAAATGTCCGTAAATAGAATGTGCGCAAAGATGGGTGGGTAATGGGTGGCTGCGTGGTTGGGTGGCTAAATTGATTATGTACGAATCTGAGATATGGCATAAATTGTTTGACAACCTTATAATATTCAGTTACTACAGGGGAAACATACCAATTCGAACTGCTCATTAATCAGTGATTAGGAAAAAGATACAACGATGAAAAACAACAACAAATTGCGATGATAAATGAAAGGTCTCACATATCGTTTAGCCATTAATCAGGCCATTGTTTTAGTCAACTAAACTCGTAAAAAATGAATTGGAAATGTAAAAAAACGTTTGCCAAATGTGAATTTTCACTGTAAATTGATGTCCTTTTTTTTTGCTAGCTCATTTTGTTTTATTTGAAAATATAAATATTTAATTAAAAATTAACGCCATGTGATTGCGTTCTGCACTGTACTGTACCCTGTACCCTCCTGTTTCATTTCGCACAGCTCGCCTGGCAATTAATTTGAAATGAGAACATGAATGGAGCGGAAAAAAGACCGGATTAATAATGCAGAGGCTAAAAATAAAATTGATTAAAAACTGCCTAAACGTATAAAGTATTAAGTATTCCACAAACCATTTCAGATTTCAAGCTCTGTGGAAATTGCGGAGGACAGGACACAAAACCTTTTCAGGTGAAGTCGCGTTCAGGCGGAAAATTTCCAATTAATTACTAACAAAAGCGGAAATTGATAATGTTAAATGACAAAAAGGTGTCGAATAGCCGGAGGACGAGAGGCCAGACCGAGATTGAGGATTAAGGACGGAGGACGGAGGACGGAGGACTGAGGACTGACGATACCAAAGTATTTGTATTTGTAAATGATTTCTGGAAATTCATATCAAAATGATGCATTCTCTGGTTATTTAACACTCGCTTTGAAAATGAGGGAAAATTCTATTGAATTTCTGGGACAGGAATATCTATTTACAAATACGTACATATCTTGTTTGCCAGACAAAGGCACCTGCTTCTGCTTCTACTTCTACTTCTGCTTCTAATTCTAGTTGTAATTCTCTTCTAAATGTCGAATGACTTTATTAACCTCCAAACTGACACAAAAGGTGAAACTCAATGAAGCAATCCAGGAATTTATGGGGCAAGGATGTCCCAGCCCTCCCCCCTTTAGTTTTCCCACAATCGATAACAATAAATAATATTCTGAGGCTTGGGCGGCCTCATGCTCCGAAAGGATACACCCCCCCACATAAGAGCATAATTTCTGGACACCGCCAACCCCAATACCCTGAGAGCCAAGAGAAGTTGTTGTATTGGGAAAGCAGGGAGCTCCACTCTGGCTCTGACTGTGGCTCTGGCTGGAATATCTATTCAAAGAGAGGGCCGTCCTTCAGCTGGAACATTCGATGTCCTTTGTGAGGGTATAAGCGCACACATTTTTGACTGCTGGCCAGAGTACCCCAACTGTTGGCCCCCAACAGTAGACTCCTTTCGCCATGAATTACGTCGTTTAGGTTTGACCTTTGACGGGTCCGCTACATATTTTCTACCCTTGAATTTCCCTGCCCCGCCCTGCCCTGTCCTGTCCTGCCCTCCATTTCGCTGCGCCGTTTACGCTGCGTGTGTGCGTGATGTGTTTATTAATTCCATTCATTTTTGTTTTTTTTTCTGTTTTGTTTTTGTTTTTATTGTATTACAGTGTCCTGGCTTTGTTGCTGCTGCCATACAGGGCGGTCGACATTCAATTACGTTTTTAGTCCAAAGCATTTATGGAAATTAAAAAAAAAAAGTATCTAAATAGAAGGAGAGACAATAAAAAGAAGCAAACAAAAGGCGCACGATAGCAAAGCACAGAGCGAAACATCCCAAAAACGAGTGACAATTTGTATAATTGGTCGAAAGCGAAAGGGGCGGAGGAGAGGCAAACAGGGAGACCTGTGCCACCAGGGCGTATGCGTTATGGTTCGAAGAATTGTCGAAGGATTTCCGTGATTGGGCCCATTAAATGCTGTGGCACAGGCTTTAATTTAAACTCCAGTTGGAAGATTCAAACATCGGCCCAGGTTACCCTACGGTTTCCCGGTACTTTATGGAAACTAAATGCTTGGCGAATGACTGCATTCCACCTCCACTTGCAGGCACCATAAATGAGCCAAACAACTGCCAAACACCGTCAGGTAGCTGTAGGGCGGCCCTGTAGATGGAAAAGAATGCAACGTTTTCCCATTTTTCGCCTCTTGCAACGGCTGCCCCGCCCGCCCCACTGCACCGCTGCCCCGCTGCGTGTGCTGCATAGTTTTAGGCTGTTGCACTTTGTACATCTGATAAGGCGCTGCCTAATGGCCTCTGGGTGTTGCTTGTTCGGCGTTAGTGTGTGTAAATGTTTGAACTAGTACTCGTGCCCATAACCAACTCCACCACCCACACCCACCCCCGTCCTCAACATACTATATAGAGTACTGGCATTGCTCTGTGCCAATCGCCTCCCATGTGCGTGCCAGCGACCGGAAGTTATTTCAGACGTTTTTATGCCTTTGTTTCGGGCCAGACTTTGCTCGATTTTAACCCTTTTTTGGTCACTTGTTGTTTTTGGCCCTGCTTCGGGCATGGCTTGGGCTTGGGCTAAGGCCCCGACCCGACTCGACCCGGCTCTGTCCTGCCGGACTGTGCGTGAGCACTGGGAGCACTGGAAGCACTGCTAGTTACTAGCGGGATTCCATGTGCCGTTCATTTTATTCAGCTGATAATCGTTTAGACTTTTACAGACACATTCAGTGGCCCACAACTCGCCGTTTTCTCCCTGTGTGACTGTGTGACTGTGTGCCTGTGTGGGGCTCGAATCGCTCGCCAGAGTGTGGCTAAACAGCGGAAGCGGAAGTGAAAGCGCAGTTTCTGTGTGTTGTTGCATAGACGGGAGAAATGAAGGCTGAATGGATGGGCTGAGGGGAGGCCAAGGAACAGGCAACACACAGGACGACAACGGTGAAACTTACTCGCTCGTGTTATGTTTTAAGCTGGGTTTTATTGATTTAAACCAATGCGGGGCCACCGGCTTTAAGCTGAATGCAAAGGTTCAAGGGTTCCGTTCGGCTGCCATTTTCAATGGCAGTTGAAGTGCTGGAATGAACGTTGAATATTCTATATAATCCTCGAAAGATCGCCTCCAGACTTTCCAGTAAAAGGAGAGCCTTTCCTTCCTGTGAACATTTATCAATCTCTTTCCCCTTTTCCGCTTCAAAAAAAGAACTCGAAAATTAATTTAATTAACAATATTGAATGCATGCGTGTTGGATCCTGCTCCTCCCCCTCGGCCTCGTTTCGGCAGGCACTCAATAATGGAAATTACACCGGGTTAGGGGACAACAAAAGGGCGTGCAAAGGGAGGCAGGGAGGGTTATCTGAGTACGGATATTTTCACACGCTGTCGGGCTGCCGTCGGAGAGCTGTCAAAAAGATCAACTAGTCGTCAGAACGGGGGCCAGGACATAACATAACAAGTGTCAAGTCGAAAAAGAATGCGTAGTCCTCTAAACAAAAAAAAAAGGGACACAAAGTTTCCTTTTTTTTCCGCTCTTTTTTTTAATTTTGTTGTTTTCGGTCTCTTTTGTCGCTTTTCAATGAAACGCTGCGAGAAATGGCCAGAAAATGTAATAAAAATTTGTAACGCCATCAAAGTTGTGAGCCAATCCCTTATTTGGTTTCCTCCTTCCGTGACCATCTGGTCTTTTCTCCATCCGTCCGTCCGCCCTGCTGTCCTTCGTCCCTGCTGTCCGTCTGCCCCTTTGCCTGGGCCCCAAATCGCATTGAGGAAGCAATAAAAATGTCGCTTAATTGCAAAAAGTTTTGCTTAGATTTTCATTATTTTATTGCGTACTTGTTGGATTCGAGTTGGCGGTTTTCCCATTCTGTTTTACCACCCCACCCACCCCGAATGCCGTGGGTCATTGCATGTTCTTATGCTCCGCTTTTCCACTCTCCACGATAAGCATTTGCCGGACTGCTCCTGGCCAAGTCACACGAGGGGGGAATGGGGAATGGGGAATCTTTTAACCGCAAAACGTGTCCATAAGCTTTAATTCTAATGGATTTTTCTGATAATCGCAGACACATTTAAAAAACCATATCCGCCACATTGTATTTATGGAAATGATATCCCTTTAAATATTCCATAATTCAGTTAAAGCATTTGTGAAGCGCACAACGTTCCCCTCTACCCCTCCAACCCCTAGCCCCATAATTTATAAAATTTTTTCACACTGCAATTCTAGTTGGAATTTTATTATTTTTTCGCTTATTCTACACCTGCTGCTACTTCATAACGATTTCCATTTTTTTTCTTCTTTTTTTATGAAAATTATATAAACCATATACGGGCGGCTGCCCACACACACGCACACTGCACACACACACATGCACAGTGGAGTTTCGCTTTAAATAACTTTGCGACTATTAAATGCATACGCGGCATTTAAACGGTCATTGTTTGTCGCGGAGGAGATCTGGAAAGCTGGACAACTGGACAGCTGGAAAACTGGAAAACTGAGTTGAATGCGAATACATTTTTTATGGCAACTCAACGAGAGAGAAGGCAATGTTCACACTTTGAAAGGGACTTCCATTTTCCACAGGCATCAAAAAACCAGACAGAGACAGGCAGAGACAGAGAGAGAGGGAGGGCAGGGAGGGAGAGTTTTCCCAGAACTTTGATATCATTCTGATATGCACAATCTTTAAGCCATACAAGCGCTTTTAATTTGGAAACTATACACACATATACGGCTCTTTTTCTTTTTTTTTTTTTTGGCTTGTTTGGCCAACCCATTACGTTAATTAAAAACGCTCTTGACCTGCGCCACGTTCCTTTCCGTTCCATTCAGTTCAGTTCAGTTCCAGGTATGTGTGTGTGTGTGTGTGTGTGTGAAAATTTACATGTGTGTACATGTGAAAAAAAAAACAACAAAAGAAGAGCGAACAATATTTCACGATAGTGTTGGTGTTGGTGTTGGGCGCCAGTTTTTTAAAGTTTGCACACTGCCAGCGAAATTTAATTAAAAGCGTATTTTACATTTTTAGCAGCTACAAAAATGCACAGGCGAAAAAACGTTGCCTGAAAGGGAATAAAGATCGCAAAATGAAGCCAAAGAGCAGCCAAAAACACGCAGCGAGATCTCCACTCAAGGGTGAAACATACATACATTCATTTGGGGAGGTTTTCAACAACATCCTTCTGTCATTACATCGATCCATGAACATCCATGAACAGCAGCCGCACAAAAGTTGTATCCTTGCATCCCGAAATTGCGCACTCAGCCTACATCATTTAATCTCTTTCGAGAGAGAGAGAGAGAGAGAGAGTAAGAGGCACTTGGCTTTAAGTCTGTGCTAATTACTCGATCGAAGCTGCTTTCTCCTACCAATTAGAGGACCAAATTGTGAACAAGTTCTGGTGTACGTCAAGTAGTGTGGTGGGGAAGGAGGGGTTGGTTTATAAGTGGGCTAAAATGTATAACGTAATTTGATAATTGCAACATTTGCCAAAAGTAAGATGCGATACATAATACCCCTAAAACCGAAAGAGGTTTTGTGTATACCATTCAAAACTTCTTAAGAGCTTTCACGTTCTCTCCACGCTGCACGCTGCACTCTCTCCTCCACCCCACCCCCCAAAAAAACCACTTGGAGCTTGGGTGCATTACTTATGCAAAAGTTTGTCGAGAAAACGGCACGATAGGAGCAATTCAATGGCTCCCCCGTGTGCTCCCCACCCCCCCGTATCCACCCGTTCCATCCTTTATCCCCCATCGAACTGATGGAGCTGATTTAATGGTGCATTTATTGGCAATCTATTCCCCGACTATGAAGAGCTTCCCCTGCAACACCCCCCCCTGCACTGTGCAAGTTTATGTGGGAGTATGTGCCGGTGACGTTGATACATTTGCCAGGACTCCGACGCGACTCCTACGGCACGTGTGCCGAGTGCCATTGAAACTAATTGAAAATGCGTCTCGCCCAGACAAGAAAATGCATGGCAGAGGGAGGGGCAGGGGCGGGGGCAGTGGCAGTGGCAGAGGCAGAAAGAAAACTCCGTGAAAACCTTGTCGGTAAAAGTTTTCTCCATCTTAGAGATGCTTTTAAAATGCAAACTCAGCCACACACACACACCAGCACACACCAGCACACACATAGATGAAAATTATAAATAATATATAATGCAGCATCTGTTTATGATACATATGTATGTATGTACATATGTAGGTTCTATGTTATATGCACAACTATAGACCGCCCCCCCGTCGTCGTGGGTGTTAATTCTCTCAGCTCCCTGGAAATAACTTTTTCTACACCTTTCTATATATGTGCATGATTTATGGCAAACTGACATTGATTGATTCGGAATTGATGGTGTGGAAAAGCGGCTGATGAGGCAAGGAAACGTGGAATCGTGGAATCTTGGCTGCCTGCAACACTAAGGGTATTCCGACAGACAGACAGACAGACAGGCAGACAGACAGCCATAATTATTGTTCAGATTCCATCGTACGCGCGAATTTAGCAAAACATTTCAATTATGCGAAAGGAATTTCGCCTATTTTGGATACTAAAACGCCAGAGGAAGACTCTGTGTGGGGGTGTGAGGGTGTGTGTGTGTGTGTGTGTTGTGAACTTAAAGGGGACTTTAACAGGATATCTTCTCAAAGAGTTATTTATACAATTAATAAGTTGGCAGCTACCATCTTTGGGTCCGTTTCTGGTTGCGTCTTAATTAAATGTCTGCCTCTGTGACGCATTGCTCAGAGCCGCGCCGCACATGCACATCCGGCATTCCCTTGACGTCATCTGTCACAAGACCACACGTGACTGAATGCTGCCATTCGGTTGCCGGGTCTTTTTTTTCTCTGCCAGCACTTATTTATTTATGCAAAAAGCCAATTGTTTTTGTTTCTGTTTCTGTTCTTCCCACACTCACACCCAACACCCAGGACTGTGACTCTGGAATAAATTTGTTGTGCAATTTAATAATAAAAAAAAAAGAAGTAAAACGTTGCCACACAGTTTGTTTTCTGCCTTGCCCTGGCTCCTCCCCGCTCTGCTCCTCCTGCTCCAGCATTTGCATTGCATTTTCTGTGTGTTTTATTCATTTATTTGTTAAATAAAATCAATGAAAATTGATTGATTGGGATGGGGTGGCGTGGGGTGGCATTGCGGGTCAATTTTACGAACAATTAAGCAGGGTACACTTTAAAGACGGCGTACGGACGGTCGCCCACTCTCCGGCACCTTTTAAGTTAGGACACGTTCCAGGCGCTGGCTACGGAAACTCGTACCTCTGAGGAATTGGGATTGCAAACGCCGGATATCGGACTCGGGACAGACTCTGACTACGGATTGTCGACGGCAAACAGTCGTTGCTTGCTTGCTGCTGCTGCATTGGTGAAACAAGCTCGAAAGCTGCAAGACAGGCGTTAAAGCACGTCCCAATCATCGGCAGCGTATAACGGTTCATTCACTCTCCTGGAGCACTCTAGGAGCTCTCCATTGCCATCTCCATCTCCATCCCGCTTCCCCTTCCACTACCACTACCACTACCGCAGTTTGTGTCAACATTCTCCAAATGACGTTGATATTATTTGGCGTGTGCCGCAGCAAGAGAGAGCTCTCTCTCTCTCACTCTCTCTCTCTCGCTCTCTGTGCATCTGCCCCTAATGAACTCATCGTTGCTCACTTGACGCTGGTCACGCTGACTTTTGCTCTGCGGCAAGATGGTGTGCCACGGCATGGCTATGGCTATGGGAATGGCATAGGAGAAGGGGATAGGGTTGGGTGAAGTAAAGTGAAGTGAACCGAACCGAACCGAGGCGAACCGTAACGTACCGTACCGTATCGGGGCGAAGCGAGAAGAGAAGCTGCTTCCGGGCTTAGTGGCGCATTGCATGTGCTAATTAGAAATACGTGCTAAAAATGCGCATGAGATTGCCGCCTCGTCCTGGCATCCTGGCGTCATGGTGTCCTGGCGTCCTGCCGTCCTGCCGCTGCTGCAATTGCCATTATTAGAGAGCTTCGGGACACACGATAGATAGCTCATGCAGATGGGTACATTGAATATGGCAAAGATCAGGCCAACAATACGATAGGATGACGTGACTTTTGGTACTCTCTGTTACTGTCTGCAACAGCTGTTTCTGAGTAAGAAGAACAGCTGTTGATCAGCTGTTTGATCAAGAATAAGCAATGGCGCATGTTTTTCCAACAGTAAATCTGCTTTCCAAAGGTGTGTGGGCCTGTTTCGGAGTAGACTTCGTTAGACTTAGAGAGCCGCCTGGCCTGGCAGAGCATTTGCGTCTCGACCTTTGAGCCTGAAGTTTGAGCTGCCCCCAAACACTCCGCCTCCCACTGTCATGTCTGTGCAAGTCTATGCAACTGCTGTGGACAAAGTTTTTAAAACCCGACACGTGCTCGGCATTGTAATGCAGTATTAAAATGTATTTTTAAGTACAAACAGAGCCCCCAGGTATGCATATTAGCCGTATACTCAGACTCGTGCTTATACTCGCATGAGCAACAGACGGACAACAGACCCTCGGAGCCAAGGAGGCAGCAGAGATGAGGCAAGGCAGCTGCAAGCCAATGAAGTGGCCGTTTGGCGGTGGATTAATGTGACATTCGATTATGTAAGTTGTGGCCTGTGGCAAGACACACTCGTAAATCAAATCGATATTTTGAAGAGCGGCAGCTTCATCCAGGGATAGGGATAGGGAGATCCCATACGATGAAGCGAAACGCTGCCGACTTTGGTTAGATGACAATCAAAAACCACTTTGGCCGGAAATAGCATAATATTTGCGCACGCCAGCACAAACGCAAACTCAAACTGAAACTCAAACACAAACATACACACACACACACATGTACACACACATGCACACATAAACGGGGTCTGATTCCTTCAAAAACGCGCTAAATGCTCGTGTCGCCATCGTCACCATCGTCGCCACACCATCCGTCGTCCATTCACCTTCCCGAGGAGGCGGTTGGGGCAGAGAAACAGACACAGACACAAACATACAGACACACGGAGAATGTCGCGGGGAGGAGACGACTTTCGGCGCACATAAAGCAAATATTTTTATGATATTTTATCATCTTTCGGTCTTTGGATTTGGTTTTTTGGTCGCCTTTTGAAATTCCGCTCACACACGCCACCCGCCAACACCGCCAACCGCCACCCATCATTCGCCACCCAAAATGCGCTCAGTCCTGAGCCATGAGCCGTGAGCTGTGAGACCTGATCCCTTGCGCCCGTCGTTGTTGTAGGAAATGGATTTCTGGTTTACTTTCCATCCGGCGGAGAAAGGCAAAATCCCAAATTCTATTTGTTAAACCAACCCCGCATTCCACTTTTTCCAACCACTTATTGTTCGGCGCCTCCTCCTCTTGCTCTTCGTCCTCCTCCAGGAGCTCCTCCTCCTCCTCCTCCTGGCAGCTTCTGGCATGCCATTTCTCCACTGCCATCTACTCCAATCTAAGACATTTACCTGCTGTGGAAATCGATATCATTTACAGCATATGGCAAGTGGAACATTATCATATTTTGTTTCCCTTTGGCGCATATTGGGACCCACCCCCGCCCCCCGCACTGTATCTTCAACTGCTCAACAGTTATCGGCTTTAGAACTTCCACGAATTAGCCAATGAGTTAGCCTGCTTTATCCTCCATCTAATAACCACTCAGAGGGCTCTGGGGCCTCAGCATCCGCTCCACACGCTGGCACAGAAAAAGTATAAGGAAAAAATGGAGCTGCTACAAGCACATGCATGCTAATGCATTGGCCTGACACACGGAGAGAATGTGCCACAGAATGTCTGTCACTCTCTGGGCGGGCGGGCGCTGTCAGGGGGGGTGGTGTGCAAAACTTCTCGCTCGCTATATGAATAGTTGGCATTATCACAAAGTAGCCGCGCGTTAAGTCGACGACGCAGGGAAAACAATTTTTAATGCCTAATGAAAAACAATGCAGCAGCGGCAGCGGCAGCAGCAGCAGCTTGGGGATGTGTAAAAACTTTCTCTGAAAGCAACTAAGGGGCGAAAAATTGGAGCAAAAAACCAACAGACAAAAACTGAAACTGAAACAGAAGCAGAAGCAAACCCCCTCCCCTCCGCCAAACAGGAAGGCAAACACGCACGTGGAGTGCGACTACGAGTACGTATAGGGACGTGAACGGAGAGCAGGGAGGGGCTTGGGGGATCCGTAGGTAAACGGAGTGACTGGCGTATCTATTTGTTTTTGGCTGTTTAGAGCTAAAAAGTTTCCGGCTTTTTGTGTGCCATTCCTGTGGTTCCTGTTCGTTTCGTACTGGTGGCAGCACGGGTATCGGGGTACCGGGGTACCGGGGTATCGGGGTACTGGGGTACTGCAGTGGGGCAGCCGCCAGTGCAAAAAGTGACAAAAGAAGCTGTCAGTTGTTGGTTGTTCGGTTGTTTGGCTGTTTGTTGCCAGAGCAAAGTGAGGTAAAACAGTTGCGAAAAATGCAAGAAATGTGGCGCATTCGTCCCCAGTGGCGACACAGCGAAATTCAAGATATAATCCCTTTTGATAAACAACATAATGAGCATGGAATTCCATTTGATGGGTGGATCTCTCTCCCTCTCTCATCTAAACGGTTTTCACAATAACTGAAACGCTAGTTGCAGACAAATGTATGTCCTAAGAGCAGCTCCTTTAGCTATCATCCGTGCTGATAAATTCTCAATTAAATTGCCTTTGATAAACCGCATAATGGAGAAGGAATTCGACTTGAAGGCTGTTACTTGGGGTTACTTGAAGAATCGCTAAATGTGCCCCAAGGCTTTGTGGGGGTTGTGGCAGACAATCATACAGTGTCTAAATACTGTCTGCGTACAGCAGCTGCTTCTCAACTCTGGTCTGAGTGAACCAGAAACAGCTGTGACTAAATACAGTTAATGTTTTGGTGTGTGGAAATTGGAAAAGTATAAATGAATATCTGTGTTTCATTGTCCAAAAGTTAATAAACAAATATAGGAGTGTGTTGAGGCAGCTGCTGTATGCGAATACATTATTCATACACTGTATGCTCGTATGCACGTCTTGTGAGCACGGACGGAGTGAGTGTCAGCATATTTTGAGCTGCCTGTCGAATTAGCCAAAAGGCGGCTTTGGGCCGGATTCGATGGTTGACAGCAACAACCACGAGCCACGAGCCACCAGCCAGGAGCCAGGAGCCATATTAAGAGAGCTGTGCGACATTGAGCAATTATAAGCCAACGACAAGCAGAAACAACACCACGAAACGACAACAACAGGAGCACTAATGCCATGACACAAATTCCTAATCAATCTTCACGACTTATTCATGCACATAAACCTGAGCGACAAACAAGCGAACTGGAGAACAGGACCCAAAGCTCCCTTCAGGGGGTGGAGGGTGAGGGGGTGGTGCCTACTACATACTCGTATATGTAGCTCTGCTCTGGATCTGCGTGTGTGGCTGTTTGAGTTTTGCAATTACAACTTAAGCACACAATCATTATCATAATCCTTAATCGATATTATGGCTTACGACTGCAGGGAAGGGCAGACGGAGGGGAGAGAGACAGCAGACACACAAACACACACACACACACACATGCGAGTACGTGGCATACAACTGAAGGAGACTTCCATGTGTGTGTGTGTGTGTGTGTGTGTGCTCTGCTTTTAACCCACTTCCGTTGTCTGGCCTGTTGGTGTTCCTTCGTCTGGCTTTTGGTCTCTCACTTTGGCTTCTGCGTTGTCCGCATTTTTCTTGAAGCCAAAGCCAGAGTGCGGTGCGATGAGACGAGATGAGATGAGATGAGGGAGAAGCAACAGAGAGGCAACGGCAAGATAATAATCCTGGTAAATGGATGAACCAGAAAGCTGGCAACCAGAACCAGAACTTGGGCTGGCAGCACCCAGCGGTTTCCTTAATAGTTAAATTGCTGTTAACAAATTTAATGTCCTTTAAATTTATTAACAAACAGCTGCTGCCATGGCTACTCCTTCGCTCGGGCAAGGCTCACGCCTCCCGGACCCCATTGTACGGTGGCGACCGCGGGATTAAATGATAAAAAAAAGTGTTGATCATCCCAGGAAGGAAAGGACCACCTGCTTAAAGTTGCCGTCGCCGCCGCCTCCACCGCCGTTCCGGTGTCGACATATCTGCCAGGACGTCAGGGACCGTCAGTAACCGTCAGTAACCGTCAGGGATGCCCTACAAAGCGTTTAATGACGGTGGAAAATTTGATTTTCTTCCCATCTTTCCCTGCGACTGCTGATGATGGCCTGGCCACGGCCACCACGGGCTCCGCTGCACAATGGTGCGTATGATTGTTATTCGAGCACGGGACGGGGGGGCGCCATGGAGGTCCTGGATGTTTGCGCTCTTGACGATGTCGTGAACGTGTTAAGTGGTTATTGGTTTAGCGCGATGGCTCCCTAAAGCATGCGATATGTGATGGCCATTGGAGCAGGGCAGGAGCCAGGAGGCCCCAGTGATATTTGCATTAAAATTTGTTTATACTGCATATGAGGGCACTTGAAATGATCGGATGAATAAGTAAGTATCATATTAAAGATGGGGTTTCTTAAATCCAAAGAAGATTCAAGAAAAAGGCATCTCTGCTGCCCGCTTTGGTAACCTGTAAGCCGAAGAGCATGACTTTAAGAACTATAAATAGCGATAAAGAGTTTCGATTGCTTGGAAACTAAGAGACCCTTTGCGGAGGGGATAAAAACAGAAGCGGGGAGACTGGAAACTGGTAACTGGGTTAGAAGTTGTCCTTTCTAGTGAATATGCCAAGAGGGGAAACAGCATAAACCGCCAATAGATGGCACTTGCTTTCGAAAAACGATTTACGACACCATGGCGACGCATAATTTGATACATGTGACGGGACCAGAGGGATGGGAGGTGTGTGTGTGCTTGGGGAGTGTGGTCGATGTCTGCCCCAATGACGCATCATTTATTACTTGGCACTCAACAAAAATTGTAAAACAGGAAACGGAAGCAGGGCACACAACAGACACGACAGACAAACGGCAGCCACTTTGAACGCGAATTAAAGTAATAAATTAGTTTGGGCGTGTGTCCTCGACATGACTCTGCACCACAGCCAGCGCCGCCACCACCGCCAGCACCGCCGCCATCGCCATCGCCACCAGCCATAGCAACATGCTCCTTCAGAGCCTCACTGCCCAAGTGCCTCCTGCCTGTGCCTCCTGCCTTTGGATCTGGATCTGCCCACTCACATGCCTCGTATGCCTCGCTTTGTGCCTTCTCATTTGATTTGAAAGCAACCACCCACAAAGCCACAAAGGCATACCAGAGAGGCAGAAATTTCCCTGTTTCCAGCAGGCTGCTTCTGCTTCTGCTCCTGCTCTCGGCTTTCCTTCCTTCTGCTTCTACGAGTAGATGTACAGGCAGGCCTCTGCCTCTGCTACTGCTGCTGCCTCTGTCTCTGTCTGTTGTGGCTTTTTCCACTAAATTGCTTTGCATTTTTAGCCCCCAACATATTTTTAGGCGTGCAACATTTTTCATAATGCCTTGACATTGGCTGGGATTGCTCCGGGGTGTGGGTATGTCGGTCGGTCTGTGGGTCTGTTGGTATGTGGGTATGTGGCCGTACCGTAGCAAAAGAAAAGCCAAAGATAAACTGTCGTTGATATCTAAACTCAAACTTCTCGAATATTGGACCCCCCTCCTACACACTTACACACACACACACACACACACACACACACGCACATTTCACAAGATAATCTTCTCCGTTTTTATGGCGCTTTCTTTTATGATATTTATATGCGCGATATTTATCTCAATCGTTGTTCTGCTTCTCTCTGGCATAATTTTTGCGGCCTGACAGTTAATATATTGAAAAGGTTTTACAAATATGATAAAATACTAGCAAATAAAGGAGAGTCCTTGCGTTTTATTGTATCTATTGTCCTGGAAATGGAACGGCAATTCAAAACTTACCCAACAATCTCGCCAGACGAGTGCAGCTTGGATTGTATCGTATCGATTATCTGAAATGGAAAATAAATACAAAAATACTATGTGAATTGAAATTAACTCAATCGAAACAGGGCCAAGGAATTTTCCAGCAGTTAAAGCCACACCAAAGACTCTGCTCTGCATGGGTCCCGCTCTGCACTTCAGCTCTGCCAATTTCTCTCTATTAAAATTTGCATTTTCACCTGCATAATTACTGGAATATCCAACAACAGTATGAGGTAAAAAGGAGCAGGTGGAGGAGGAGGCAAAGGTAGACGAAGAGTCTATGAAAATAGCGAAATAATATGCTTACTTCCACGTTGCTAAACATAATGTCTGCCTTCTTTATTTCCACCTTTCTCCTGTTCCCTGTTCCCTGTTCTCTTTTCCCGTTTCCCTTCTCGCTTTTTGCCTTCTCGCTTCCCGCATCTCACTTCTGCGGAGTACAACTAAATATTACGCTTATTTTGACGTCAAAAAGCTTGTTGAGAAATTAAAAAAGCGGCAAATTCTGTGAAAGAGCGGAAAACTAAAGCGAAATGCAAATAAAGCAGCAGAAAGAAGCGAGGAGCCACGGGCCAGGGGACAGTGGTAGAGGGTAGATGGCAGAGGAGACAGAGGGAAAAGGAAATCTCCAAAGCCGCAGCCAAGATGGCGACGGCAGCCAGGAGAAGAATATTTTCCAGTGGCTTTTGTTGCATTTTTCTAACATGTTTTTTGTTGGCATCTTTGTTTTTTTTGTTGTTTTTTGTTCAGTGTTTTTTAATTTACTATGTTGTATTTTTAATAGCATGGACAGCTTTGCTTTTCTACCCACACACATTTTCATATTTTGTTCCACGCATAAGAATTTCCTCCGACCGACGGACCAACCGACCGACCGTCTCTAAAAAGGTGGAAAATGGCGGTCGACCGACGAAAAAATAAAATAAAATAAAATAAAATACAGAAAAAGAACAACTCAATCGTCTGCAGATGCAGCGGCAGCAGAAGGAGCTATAAAGAGTCGGCGGCAGCCAACTCTCAGCACTGTTTGGTCCGTTGCTGTCCGTGGCGTATACGTTATACACAATACGTATACGTATACGTAATACGTATTTTTAGCCTGCTGTCTCTCCGCTTTCGCTGCGGCCTTTGCATTCATAACGCGGTCCGCGAGTTGCTAAAAAATCTTAATGAATTTGCATGAATGAATATTTGAAAAGCTGCTGCAGGCCCCAACAAAAAAATATTTGCATTCCCCGGACCCCAGACCGAAAAATAACAAGAAAGAAAAGGCTAAATTCGGCGGGGCCGATGCTGTCTGATAAAAAAATAAATAAATAAAAAACGAACGGAGAACAGGGAACAGGCAAAAAACAGATTTCCAGTGGCAGTGCAAAAAATACGAGCATACAAAAGCATGCGAAAATTTATGAGCGCTAATATTATCAGCAGATTAGAAAGTAACTGGAAATTATGGCCCAGTTGAATTTTTTAGCAGGAGGAGCAAAAGGAGGAGCAAAGGAGGAGGAGGAGTTGAAGGAGGAGGCATTTGCATTTGCATTTGGCATCCTATCCACCATGTCGGGGCCATTGCATGCTGACTATCAATGGGATTTGCAGGGTACGAGTGCGAGTACGAGTACGATTTTTGGAGTACTGTACGATATACAGACGATGCACGAGTATACGATGTGTGTTTAAATTGCCCCAAATTGCATTTTAATGCTAATTGTGTGAGATTTATGGTTTCATGGTTTGGGGCGTACTCGAATTTCGAGTTTCGCATTTCTATTTCTATTTGCTGCTGCTGCTGGTGCTGCACATGTGGGCCAATTAATATTCATTGCATGTCCAGTCGCTCAACGGTCATTAGCTGCGTGTTGTGAAAAACTACTTAAAACTACAGAAAAATTAACTTCGACTCTTCGGCTGCCGTTTCATATTATATTTTATGGTATAGAGATATTTGCTGGTTTTGCGATTAACATATAAATATTGGCCACCTCCTGGGCTGCTCCTCCTCCTCGTCCTTAGGGGAACCCGCTGGCAGTGGTGCTCTCCATCGACTTTTCAATGGCCAGATCAACCTTCTTTAAGGTGGTTCCGCTGCCTTCGACTGGGATGATTCCTTCAGGCAAAGGACGACTGCTGGACGTTGGTAGAGTCGGCACTGGGGTGGTGGATCCTTCAGGCAAAGGACGACTGGTGGGCGTTGCTAGAGTCGGCAGAGTCGGAACAGTGGTCAGAGCTGACGTGACAGGAGTAACGGGCATAGTTGAATCTTTTTCGGGCTTGGTATCCGCCAGGAGTTTCCCATTTGATCCAATGCCCTGGGTGATTGCACCAGGATTGCGGGTGACCGTATTATTGCCGTTGGTGGAACGGCGATTCTTTGGAAAATAGGCGCTGCTTTTAGTGGTGGTCTTGCTCTGGGTCTTGGAAGGGCTCGTGGGGTGGGGCTTGTCATGAGACTTGGCATGTGGCTTGGAATTGGTCCTCGCGTTGGGCTTGGGATGAGCCTTGGCATGGGTCTTGGTCTGGCGCTTGGGGTCCGTCTTCGAACGGGCTTTGGGGTTCGTCTTAGAACGAGCTTTGGTCTCTGGCTTGCCCTTGTTCTTGGTAACTGCCTTGCCCTTGGTCTTGGGCTTGGTCGTGGCCCCCTTGGTGTCGCTTTGTCCGGTGGTGGCCTTGGTGCTGGGTGGGGGTCTCGTGGTGATCGTAGTTGGGGTATTTGTTGTCTCATCCTTGGATGAGTCTTTAGTCTCGGGCTTGGAAGTCTCGATGTTAGTGGTTGTGGGTGGGGATGGGGATGGGGCTGGGGCTGTGGGCTTGGCAGCCTCGACGCCAGTGGGTGAGGGTGCGGGTGTGACCTCGGATGTGGCTTTTTCGTCGATCATAGTTGGGGCATTTGTAATGGTCTTCGTTGTCTTATATTCCGGGCTGGGGCTGGGGCTGGGTTTGGTGACTGGCTTGGTGGTGGTCTTTCTAGTGGTCTTTGTGGTAGTGACCACCTTGGTGGTTTTGGGCTTGGCTGTGGACTTTGAGACCGTCTTGGTGGTGGCCTTAGTGCTTGGCTTGGTCCCGGTGGGGAGTTTTGAGCTAGTTTTCCAGTCGCCCTTCACCAAACCCTTTGTCGTTGTCTTATACTCGTTCTTGGAGCTGGCTTTGGCAGTGGTCTTCGTGGAGGCCTTAGTGCCGGGCTTTGGGGTGGTCTTTGGGGAGGTCTTAGTGGCGCCCTTGGTGTTGGACTTGGGGGTGGACGGTGCGCGGAGGCCCATCTTGGTGGTGGCCTTGAAGTCATTCTTGTTTGTGGTCTTATACGCGGTGGTTCTGTCCGGCGTGCTGGTGATCTTGCTGGTGGTCTTGGGGTCGGTTTTCCTGGTGACCACCGTTGTGCGAATGGTCGTGGTGGCCGTCTTTGGTCTCTTGGGTCTTCCGGCAGTCTTTGTTGTGGCTTTCGTGGTGGACAAGTGGCGGAAAAAGAAGCTGGCAGAAGAGGGCGTGCTCGACGGATCCGACTTGGCCGGAGCTTTGCTCAATTGGCCCGTCAGCGAGGCTTCGTCGTGAAAAATTGGCACCTTGTAGAGCTCCTCGCTGCTGGCCCTCGCCAGGACCAAGGCGGCGAGCGTTAGGTGGACAAAAACTGTGATGATGAAACGCATTCTGAATACACTGCGATTGTATCCGGCTTGGTGTATTGAAGAGTACTGGCCACCAACTACCAGAATACAATCTTTTATACCCCCCACACACAGCTGAAGGTACAAATTGGATAATTGCCGCAGAACCATTAGCACAGAACATCTGTTTTTCCATCACAGAACCTTCACTGAAACTAATGTGTTGTGCTATCACTTCGGGTAGCTTTCCCTCTGCACTGCTTTCATATAAATACAGCCAAAGATTTGACACACATTCAGTTTGCCCTGCAGCACCACAGCAATATGAAACCCCAAGTCATCCTCAGCCTGATCTTGTTCATAGCGCTGTCCTGCCAGGATGGCCTTCTGCAAGGTATCACAGACGACCACCCAAACGACCTTGAATCCACGGGAAACATCTTGATTGAAAGTCTAGCCGATGACTTGGACTCGCCAAGAACCCGACGGCGGCGTGCCATTGATGTGCCTTTCATAAGCTTCCAGGGACAGGGCTACGATAAGCTGCTAAACGATGCCCTCGCCAAGGCCACAAACACCAGCAGCAACAGCACCACCACCATACCCACAACCATCAAGGTGGCATCTAGCACCAGTCTGGTCACAACCACCACAAAGGCAGCCAAAACTAAGAGAAAGTATTCCAAGAAAGCCATTCAAAACGTGGCAGTATTTCTCAAGAAGAAATTTAAGTTTGCGAAAAACTAAAACTAAGATCATTTCGAGTGTATAGAATGGAAAAAACTATATGTAGAAGTCTTCGAAATCAAATGTGAGCTTATCAGAGCAATCGAAATTCCCTATAGAGGTAATCTAATGCTAAATTGTAAGAACTGCCACAGTCTCTCTCAGTTTGGGATCCATCAAAGCACAATTAAAGCGTTTCTTAACTCTTCACTCAATTCTATGCGGCATTAGACACAGAATACAGGACCAATGGGATTTAAGAGCACTAATTCTTGCGCTCAGTTGCTCAGTCTTTTGCTGCTTGAGCGCTGAGCGGGAAAAGTTTGGACAACTTTTTGGCAGCCATGTTGCAGTTGTTTTTTCCCCATTTTTCCCCGCGTCAGCTGTGTCAACATGAGCCAACAGTTAAAAGAACTTGAACTTGACGCTACCCAACACCGGAAGTGCATCGGGGGCGGGGTCGACGTGGGGGGAGGGGAGGGAACAGGAATCCAGTCAGTTGAAGGTGAAAATGGGGCAAATGGCAGAGCCAACAGATGTGCACAATTTTTGCATACCAGCGACTTCTGAATGGCGTTTTGATGGCCGCTTAGGCACACCAGAGAATGCGACTCTGTCTCTCTCTCTCCCTATCTCTGTCTGCGTGAACTTGACACCTGACAGTCTGTTGGTTTTTCCCAACAAACTTTCGATGGCCGTCGTTGATGTCACGCCCCTCCTAATGGCAAACGTGTATCAAATATTTACAATATAGGACTCTATATCTGCGACTTTATATATATATATATATACATATATATGTATGTATGTATATGCGAGCTTGCAGTTTTTTGTGTGGCGCGCCAAATATGAAATTCACTTTTAAATGTTAAATAATGCACATGCAATTCTGTTCGTGGCGCCAATTTTATGCGCTAAATGAATTTATGAACAGTTTGTGACATATTTTACTATATACATAAATATACATATGTATATTGTACATACATATGTACATATACGTTGGGAATCAGGTTCAGTTTTTTCGTTGATTTAATCCAATTTTCTGTCAAGTTTTTTTTGGACAACATTTTATTGAAACATCATATAAATGAATATGAACTGAAACTCAAATTGGTATTTTCACGAAAATTAATTAAAAATCTCATTCGTTCTGCTGTTAATCGTTCATTTTTAATGTCACTTGCACTAACCAGCAGCATACGGGGGGAGGGAGGGGGAGGGGAATTCATAAAAAAACGAGTATATATAAATACTATATGTTCTTGGAAGTTATTTCAACTCAATTCGAACATAATATCTGCTGGAAATCAGCTGTCAAATGAAACATATGTTTGTTGTCTCAAAGAATTTGGATCCAAGAATATCATTTATTTGTATATTATAGTATTATATATATATGTATATAGTATATATAGTGTTAATTATGAATATTGTTGACCATTTGAAGTGTCACTGTTACAGTCAGAAACAAAACCAGGGGCTGCAGTTCTCCCAGGGCAGCTGCACTCCCAGCACAGGGTACACCCGATTGCATCATATTGGCCATGGCTGGGGTACTAATGGGGCTAGTGGTGCTAGTGGTGCTGGTGGTGCTGGTGCTGGTACTGGCGGTGGTGGTGGTGGTCTTCTGGTTGATGGCGCTGACTAGGAATAGGCTTTCGGGTGGCAGCGTGACTTTGGTGGTTAGAATATTCGTCGACTTGAGCGTTGCTGCAGTGATGCCCGTGGAGTATGTGTGTGGCTTGTGTGGGGAGGAGAAGGACGCCTGAATAGTCTGCTGCGGTGACTGCTCCCGAGTGGGTGAGGTGTATCTTCTGTATCCGAATTGGTCAGTGGCATTGTTCGATCCGGTCCGAGTAGAGTTCATGCGAAAGTAATTTTTCACATCAAATTTCTGCGTTCGATTCTCGTGGTGCAAGCCGTGGTGCAATCGGATGGGGGAACTAGTGGACGTTGGGCCGACTGCGGTACTGGGCTTGTCCGTCAGGGAACTGTTGCCGGCGAGTCCTGGATCTGGGTTCTCGGACGTCACTTGCAATAAGTCTGCGGCTGCCAGAGCTCCCATGAGCGGAGAGCAAAGGACTAGAAATGCTACCAACTGCATCATGCTGCTGCTTGGATGGTACTGAATGCTCTGGCGTTTTCCGAACTGGCCTTTTATAGCTGCCAGCCGGCATCCGTAGTATTGAAGTCGGAGACATCACCGGATTTTAGTCAGCAAACGATCAAGGAATCATCATCTCACTTAGTCACAACTTAAGCACAAAAGTCCAAAATTAAAACAATTTCCTGGCCATGTTACGCATTGGTACAACAGTTAGCCTGCCTGCCAGCCTGCCCGTCTGACTAACAGCCCAGCCGGCTTTCGAAAGTAAGAAGAAAGATATAATCGCATCTGTGTGTACATACTGTATGTATGTATGGATGTAGAGCAAGCCATGCACATTTTTATGGCCTGAAGCACTTATCAATGCAACTGCCAATCTCCGGGGCAGCCAGGCGAGCAAAGCAGAGCAGAGCAGTGCAGGAATGGGATTTGGGGTTGAGGGTTGGGGGTTGGAGATGCCAGACACATCGACTGTAGCTGCGACCGCATTCTGGGCATCTGTACTATAAAAACATTTCATGCTCCCTGCTGACACGAACAATTTTTTCAATTCATTAACTATTTTAGTCATAAATTATTGTGGCAGCGCAGCAACAACAACAACAACAACAGCAGCAGAAAATGCAAATGCAAACAGCAGGACATGAATTTGCTTTCGCAATGATACAACAGTTGCATGAGTGTTACGTACTCATGTTGAGCTCAATTAAGTGGATACAGAGATACTATTCAGTTGATTATAGGTACATATGTATGTACTCGTACATGCATATAGTATATTGTATAGTGTGCCTGTACTTTGAAAAGCTTTGTATCTAGCTCTTAAAAGAATGCCACATATTCGCCAACTTGCACATTTGGATCCTTTTCTATTACCCTAAGCTTTTATTTGGCACAAATCTCTTCTAAGTCCTTCGATCTCTCATCGAACGATACACAATTTAATACCAACCAATTCATATTTTGGCACTGCCAGAAACTAATCCCTAGAAACACACACACACACAGCCCGCTCCCTGCTCCCCACTCTACTGTACCCGCATTGAATTGCTCAAATATTGAAAGCAAATACAACAAATAGCCTCAAAATCGTAGCAAACTCCAACACATACTCGCATAAATGTGCAATAAAAAACCTACAGCACAAAAGCAAAAACAATAATAAACTAAGAGTAGAAAGTGGAACGGCAGGAGAGGAAGGAGGCGAAGGCGGGGAAAGAATTTGTGGAAAATATATTGCCACGTATATATTTTACATGCTGCTGTCGAAAAACATTTCCCGAAGCGTTAAAATTCATATAGGAAACGCTCCTGCTCGTAAATGGAAAATATTTTGACACAGATTAAAAGCACCAACACACAGGACGACAACGCCACCAGCGGAATACAATGTTGTTCATCTAAATTTAAATGAAACGCGGATGCATATTCGTTAGAATAACCCCTTCCCATACCCATACCCACACCCATACCCGTTACCATTCCGATCCCTGGGACACAAACAATCCCACGCCTTAGGGGTGGGCTGAGTGCCGAGAGCTACGAGTGGAAGCTGTGAGACCCTGTGTCGCACTGACCTAAATCAAACAAACGCTAATGCCCGATTTTCAGCGCCACAAAATTCTGTGGCTCCGGCTACGAGTTTGGCCAGAACGGAGCGGAGCGGTGTGGAGTGGAGTGGAGCTTCAACAATTCATATTTGTTGCATAAAGATGGGTTCCATTCCGAATTGGAATCTGAATGCGAATGTAGGAAAACCATGCAGCACACTGAAACGACGCAAAACAAAAGCATATCGACAGAGACAAACCCGTGCAATGTAACCAGTGTCTGTCTGTCCCCTCCATCCTTTCATCCTTCCATCCTTACACCCTTTCAGATGGTGGCTTGTCATTTGTAATACCCGTTACTTGTAGAAAGGAAGGGTATACTGTGCATATCTTAACCGATTTGGTACAGACTGCTTCCAGATTCGTAGACTGTCTATACGTACCAAAGCCTGTGAGACGTAATGAAATCTCTTATTCAACTTTTTAATAGAATACTTTAGCAGGTATCTTATAGTCGTAATTTCGACCGTAAGGGCCCTTATACTCTGGCTTCGAATTTCGCTTTCGACTGAATGATGTGGTTTCTACCAATGAATATTTATGAAAGGATTGAAAAGTATGCGAGTCTGGTGTTTCTGCTTTCAGAATAATGAATATGTGGTGATGTCTCATACAGCTTTGACTCTCTCGACCCCCAAGAAGGTAAAATATTTGACAAAAAATGTCAGAATCGAATAAAACCACAATTCGAAACGCTCGTATACTATACAATTTTTCAATATATTCATTTAACAAAATGTCCGTAGACTATACAATATTCTATTGCATTAATACAGCTGGAGAGATTCGGTGACTCGTCACTCGTCGTATGCTTGCCATGCTTGCCTTCTCGTCATTATAATATTTAGTCGTTGTTGTCACTCGTTTCTTTCTTGCCTCCTCGTCAATTTAATATTTTGTCGTTGTTGTCACTCGTTTCTTTTTGAGTTCCATGCTTTCCTTCTTGTCATTATAATATTTTGTCGTTCCTTTCGCTCGTTTCTTTTTCTTGAAAGCCTCATTTCGTTGCCTTTTAAACCTTCGTTTACCATTTTTGTCTTTTCTGTGCGATTTTCTACCTTTCATTCCCCTTCTTGCCGATCTGTTCTTCTCTGTAGACGTCTGATCAAAATAATCGATGGGGCTTGCTTTTGTTACGACCTTTTTTTTTTGATGAAGAGTTTGAGGTTGCCTTTGATGTTCGATTGGTTGTAAAGTTTCCGTTGTGTACTCCCTTCTTGCAAAATTGGGACTCTCTGTAGTCGTCTGATCGAAATCATCGATAGTGCTTGCTTTTGTAACGATCTCTTTTCGATGAGAAGGAGTTGGAGGTCGGCTTTGATGTTCGATGGGTTTTAAGGTTTCCGTTCTGTGTGTTGGGATTTCCGTTGTCCCTTTTATTGGTGACGTCACTTTTCTGGCGCTGCTTACAGTTGGCTGGTCCTTTGGATACCTCTCCTTCAAGATTGGGCTTGCTTCGGTGAATGTGGTTTTTTTTGGTTTGCTCGCAGGTTGTACGAAATTGTTTTGGAAAATAATATGGTTCTGACGATGGGGTTGGCCTGGGATATCAATTTCAATTGGAATATCGTTGCGGACCAATCGACTCCAGTCCTTCAACGTCCAGTCCTTCCTTTCTGTTGAATTATTGCTTTGGATCGTTGGATTTGACTCCTTCTTCGATGACCTACAACTGGGCTGAGTCTTTGGAAATCTGCTTGGTTCAATATGCTGTCCGGCATCACCGATGGGTTTCCTGGGATGTTGCAGACGATCGGATTGGACTTGGACCTGTATACTCTTTTCTGTTCGACTACCGTTTTGGACCAATCGATTCCAGTCCTTCAACGTCCTGCCACTGTCCTTAGTTGGAGGGAGTCTGCTTTGTTGTCTATCCTTCGGATTGCGGAAAGAACTCTCATGATTGTGTGGCTGACGATCGGCTTGTCTTGAGTTTTCCGTTCTCCTATCCGTTGCATGTTCTTGTTGGGATCGTTTCGAATCCTTCAATATTCTGAGACTGGCCAGAGTTGTTGGGATTCTACTGGGACGAATATGTCGAGCGAAGTCGGTGATGGGACTTACATGCTGATGATCGGATTTTCTTGAATCATTCGTTCTCGTATCCGCTGAATTCTTTTTCTTTAACCACGTACTCCAGTCTATTACCTTTTTGCTCTGAGTTCCTTCGAGTTTGTTCTGCTTAGCGGCTAGCCTCACCCCAGCGATAGGCTTAGCTGGATGTGGCACAGAAATGTTCACGTGATGCTTAGGATTGGAATGGCCTTTAATGTCTCTACTCCTTTCTGCTGGATGACCGTTGTGGGCTACCGATGAAGTCCAGTTTGTCTTTGTGCTGCCACTGCTCTGAGTTTTTTTGGTGGTCTTGGGCCCGGCGAAGGGTTTGTCTGAATGTTGCATGTGCAACGTTCTCTTGGAGATCTTCTGGTCCTGAAGATTGAGTTGGCTCTGAATAGCTCTGAATATCCTCATTTTTGTTGGATGACCGTTGTGGACCGATGAAAGCCAGTCTGTGGTTGTGCTTTCTCCACTGCTCTGAGTTGTTGCAAGGTTTTCCTGAGAATCGTTGGGCCTGGTTTCACCGAAGGGTGTGCTTGGATGTTGCACAAAACTGTTCTGAGATATCATGTGGTCCAGAAGATTAGATTGACTTTGAATAAAAGTAAACATCCTCATTTTTGGGGGATGATCGATGTGAATCGATGCGAAAGTTTGTGTCCTTTGGGGATTCTTCTGTGAATCGGCGAGCCAGCCCAAAGCGAAGGGTGCATCTGAATACTGCAAAGAAATGTTCTGCTTCATTGTGCTTTCCGGTGGATCATCTTTTTGGACAGATGTATTCCACTCTGTCGTCGTTCTGTCACTTTGCTGAGTTTCCGGAGGCTTTTCTGGTCGGACGAGCAGTCGGGGGTAATCGTTTGATTTGTTCGAAGGCTGGTAAGGAGTGGCCTGAAAATCTGTCGAATTGATTGCAACGGCTGTTGCTGCAGCAGTCGCATAACTTCTCTGAACGGACTCCACTCGTCGACCGGCCTTGATTGACCTGTCTGTTTGTCCTGTTTGGATGTCAGGTGGAAATGAGTGCACAAGTGAAGGCGACGAGCACGGGGACGAGTGCGGCAATGGGGCTGCTCCGTCTGAAGAGTCGTTGGGGGGCGTGCACAGAACAACTGCCGCACAAATTGTTAGCACTACAATGGCTTTCATTTGGATTTCAGACTAGCACAAGGCTTGTACCGAGTACAGAGTTTTATAGAGGCCAGAAATCAGAATTCGGACGTCTCGTTCCAGCTGTACAACAACTGTTTCGCTGCTTATGGGTATGGGCATGGCCATGGGCATAACCATGGGCGTGGGCGTGGGCGTGGACGTGGGCTGTGGACTGTGGGATTAGGAAGTTATTGTCTCTGCGAGTGCAAAAACTGAAGATGTGCACTTTGAATTTAGCAGAGTGCACTCTTGGCTCTGGCTCTGGCTCTGGCTCGGGCTGGGCAGCGTGTCTGTGTTTTGGCAGATTGCAGACTGACTCACGTCGTCCCCCGCATTACGATGGATTGGGAAGTCTGGGGAAAAGCACTTGTACCCTTGAGTCTTCAAGTCGATCTTCGAGTTGATTGAGGTGCCCCTAACGCAGCCACACTAACGACTTCACTTAAGCAGCAGCCCGAATAGCAACTTAAACCGCTAACTAACTACCCAATTCTCATTAAACTTTTGCCATTACACTCGAAACTCAATTGCGAATCCAGACGCCAAAAGGGAAGACTGCCACCGCCTCCGCCACCGCCTCAGCATCCAGGAGCAGAAGGATGCCGGCTAAATGAGCACCGAGAGCCAGAGGGAAGGGAGGGGAGGGGAAAGGCAGAAGAATCTAAAGAAACAGCCGGCATAAAAATTACAAATTAAAAAACGCTTGAAAATAATAATACTCGTAAGAAGCGGGAAATCAGTAAAGGGGTGGGGGTAGTCTGTTAGCCAGGGGTAGTCGGGGGTAGTTGGTGGTAGTCGGGGGTAGCCGGAAGTAAAGTAAAAACTTTTGCCGAGCAACAAAAGCTAATTAAGCCATGGCGCACACAGACACAAAGCAGATATGGAAAAACAAATGGGAAAACGGAGAATGAAAATGGAGAATGAAAATGAAAATGGGTAGAAAAACTAAAGTAAATTGAAAACTAGCAGAAAAGAAAGGAAACGAACGTTGTGGAAGAAAGCTCAAGGAAGCTGTTAAATAGCTTAAATGGCGTTGAGCGTGTACGACATGTGTTTGAGATGCACCAGGATAGTGGAAGATACATAGATATGGCCATTCGAGGGGTTGGGAATGGATGGAGGATAAGATGGGGAGAACACGTACTCGTATTTGTATACACAGATATGTGTGAGTGTGTGTGTGTGTCTGTGTGTGTATTCTTGCTCAAGTCGGCTTGCTGCCAGTCAAACAAATCCATTTTAAACCTTAAGCCTTGGGTAAACAACACACACGCACGCACACACATGCCCTTAGCTGTCGCCCACTTTCTAGGGGCGTGCCAAGTAGCCGGCACAGCTGGTGCTGCTGCAGCCCCAAACCCCCTGCTCCTCCCCACTGTCGTTGCATTTTGTTTGTTTCCTTAACAGAAGGAGCAGCAGCAGCAGCAGCAGGAACAGGAGCAGAAGCAGGAAATTGAAATGAAATTGTAATCCCTATTCCTCAAGTGCCGGGAAGAGAAGGGTTAAGAGAGGCACACGTATGCATATTTATTTGTATTAGTTTGTATTATTTGTAGTCGTACGTGTGTGTGTGTGTGTTTGTGTGGGCAGGACAAGCATTGCCGCACGGGCGGCAGTCCCCACGCGGAAATGCAACCGCTAAGCAGACGCTTCCGGGCTGCCTACAATTGGAGCTGACTGTTGTTTCCCTTATCCATACCCTCACTGAGAGGGTATTACGATTTTCAGCTAAATGTTAGCAATCAAATATAAATTCTAGATCGTCTTGAAGGTATTAGAATATCAGTTGAAGTCGCCAAGAGCCGATAACAAAGAAGAGCAATGTTCCAATGGATGTACTAGAATGCATTTGTATATACATATATCCAGTAGAATACCGAATCACATCACCTGTCTATCAAATCCAATCTTCATATAAATGCACTCCAATGATATTTTTGAATATGGCTCCTGAGATTTGGTCTCCCAAAGTGTGATTCTTATTCGTAGTTGTGACTTTGTGAGCTTGTGAGAGTTTCGTGAACGTTTTGCCACTCTTGTTTTTTCAATTGTCGTTAGCCTGCCAATGCAATTCGACAGACGTCTTGCAGCAGCACAGCAAGGACCAGCCAGCAAGGACCCACCGCTCTGAGGGCACTTTTGGCACAAAGCTAACGCGAGGAGCGATGAGGACGACAAGGATGTCGTGGCTGTCGAGGGCGCCAATGTCGACGACTACCATGGATCCTTGAATGGGAACGAGTGTGCCAGTAGGAGAACGAGAACGAGCACGAGAAAAATTCCGTTGGATGCCTTTTGGTGCGCTTTGTTTTAGTTTTAGTTTTTGCTGCCAACTTTGTTTATGTGTTTTTTACAACTTCCTGCCTTGTTTATGTCCCAGCGATGTCTGCACTTTTAATCGTCGTCTGCTGCTGCTGCTGCTTCTTATTTGCTTCCGTTGCGCCCGCCCTCATCCTTGCCTCATTCTCCTGCTGCTGCTCCTCCTGCTCCTGCTCTTGCTCTTGCTGCTGCTGTTGTGGCATTCAATTTTTTGCTTGCCTGCCCCTGTAGCAGGCAGGCAGCAGAGACTTTGCAACTACCAGACTGCAGACTGGAGACTGCAGACTGCATGTGTCGCTGACATGTCTAAGGAGCAGCAGGGTCCTGGCCGGGGTCCAAAGTGGCAGCGTCGATGCGCTGTGTTGCAATGCGATGCGGGGCACGAGAGGCAGATTGCGGCAGCAAGGGCATGGGCATGGCCAGGGCAAAGTCTTCTTAGCTTCTGGGGCAAAAAAAAGTTTACAAGTAAATGTGACAATGAACAGACATAAACACGTTTTGGCTGCACAAACTGTTAAGCGGGGGTGACGAGCCGGATGAGCAGGATGGATTGTAGGCGGGGCACACTCTCCACAGAGTTTATCCAGAGTTGAGCAAGGAACACATGTACGTGTGCCTCAAATTGTTTATAGTCGTGTGTTTTCTTTTGTTTTTCCTTTTGGCATAATTTCAATTTTTCCCCCAAAATACCGATTGTCTAACTAACAGATCCCCGCAGAGCACAAAACGACTGAAGCGACGCTACGGAATGTACATACATACTCGTATGTACATGTATGTGTGAATTGGAAAATATGTTGGATATTGAAAGGTTCGACCACCAAATGGGACTTTCACTCTTCATGTGCGGTCGTTTGAACAAGTTCGAATTTCAGTATCGTTGAATCTGGGTTCAATATTTAAAATCTGTTCTCTATTTTTAATTAATTGGCTTCAGGTTTAGTCGATGAACTGCTTTTAGAGTAATTTCTAGGCAAAACGAGCCAAACCTTCAGGTTTCAGCAGCGCACTGCTTGATTGCTTGAATGACTTGAAGGCGAAATGGACCAAGGCTTCAGGTTTCAGTGGTGCACTGCTTGAACCAAAGCTTCAGCCTTAGTCAATGAACTGCTTGCAAAGGCAAATCGAACCAAACCTTCAGGTTTCAGCAGCGCACTGCTTGATCGCTTGCTTGTGAAGGGAAAATGGACCAAGGCTTCAGGTTTCAGTGGGTCACTGCTTGAACCAAAGCTTCAGGTTTAGTGGATGAACTGCTTTTAGGAGGTTTTGCAGGCAAATCGAACCAAACCTTCAGGTTTCAGGTTAAGGCAATGGACTAAATGTACGATAATTTGTTTGCATGTTCCTATAGGTTGAAATGAAAGATATTTAGATGGCTGATAATTGCATAAAATTGATTTGATTTTCACATTGTGATTGAGAATCAAGTTTGCAACGTTCAGTCCATTGAAATGGAATCGCTGAGTCTGAATGCGATGTCAGAATTTAAACTCAAAATACATAGAGACTGACTCTCTCCCTACTTCTCGGGACAGACAGACCGACGTCTTCACTTTCTTTTTGTGGGACTGTGTTATTAGCCACTCACAAAGAGACTTTTCGCTGACGTATGAAAAATGCTACAACTGTTGTCAGTCCTTGTCCATCCGATCCCTCTTTGCAGTCAGTCCCTTCATGTTCCTGCCACATGCCTCGCTCCCTTTCCCATTCCCATTCCCAGTCTCATTCTCGTTCTCATTCTCCTGCTCGTTCTGTTTCTGTCAACAACAGTTGCTGCAACAGCTAGTAAGATGTCAACAATTTATACGCTTGCTTCTCGTGTTTATTAGCAACTGACAAAAGGGATAAGCGTTACCAGAAGGAGCCATGATGGGGTGATAGGGTGATGGGACAGGGTACAGGGGATACTGATGGGGACAATAACTGGGTGCTTGGGATCGTCATGGGTGTGTGCGAACGAGCGAGCGGACAACAGAGCGTATGAGTGACCGGGTCTTAGTGCCATGCGAAGCGACAACGTCTTTGTTGGACTCCAATTAGAAGATATCAACAGAAAGAGGAGCCACGGGTACAATGGCTTTCTGCTTTACAATGTGTGTAATGGCTATTACCACGCCCACACCCACGCCCTCTCCACTCCACTCCACTCCCCTCCACTCCAGTCAGCCATTCGTTAGCCCCTTCATTTTTTATCATTCGCCTCGGCTTGTCCTCGACTCCACTGCTGGCTCCAATGCCTGCCCTGGCCGGGCCTGGCCTGGCTACACTTTGCGCCAAAGTGTAATTGAAATGCACATTGAAACTTTGAGTATAATGCTCTTACAAGTTTTTCTTTTGCAAAACTATAAAATACATTTTATATGCATGTAGGTGAGGGGTAGGGCGGCGTGCCGTGGCGTGGAGCCAGGGTAGGGAGCGAAAAGAACATAAGTAGAAATTATGTGCGCATAAGGATGATGCTGACGGCATAAAAGTCAGCCACCGACTAGGAGTTGGAGCTGTAGATGGAGTTGGAGACGGAGCTGGAGCTGGAGCTGGGGCGGAGGCGGGGGCTGCAGCTGGAACGTTGAAAGTTGAAGTTTGGCAACACAGCAAATAGAAAGAGAAGCGGAAAATATGATTTAATAGAGGAGCTTCTCCTTGCCTTGTTGCCTTTCCCCCTTACCCTTCCCCTTGCCCTTGCCCTTCCACTAGCCGAAGTGCCGAGGGTAATTCTGTTAGCGAAGAGTCTCAGCCAGAACCGAGGAGAAGTTTCTGCGGCTGGCCAGCGAAGCGACTGACAGCCAGCTGTCAAGTTCTGCGGCTTGCACAAAATTTAAATAAATTGATGAATGGCTGGAAAGGGAGTGGGAGTGGGGAGCGGGGAGTGGGAGCAGGGACTGGGAGCAGGGACTGGGAGTCGGAGTGGAAGCCAAAGTCTGCATGTAGATGTGGGATTGAGAATGGAAGCGGAAGCGACTGCAACTGCAGATTGTAGTTTATTCGCCCAGCCCCAGGGCAGCGCAGCGAGAAGTACATTTTTGGAGGGTGGCAGTAGCACAGGCAGAAGCAGAGGGAGAGGCAGAGCCGCCAAACTTGCTACAAATTGTATTAGAGAGTAGTAGTAGAAACAGCCTGAAGATTGGGGAACTGCAACTAAGAGAATTGTATTATGCATAAGCGAGGCAGCAGCAGGGCATATGCCCGGCCCGGCCCGGCCCACAATCACAATCACACCCACACCTACACCCCCGCCCACGCTCAGGAACAGGCATGTGAAGTTGAAGTGTGGTTAAGAGTTGCCACATGGCTGGATGGTTGAGTGGATCGATACTTGTATTGGAGCTGCTGCGGTTAAGAGCAGGATAGGAGGAGAGTTCATTTGGGAGGCCTATACAAAATGCGGTCCCCGTGCATATTCCAGCGAATCCGAACGAACCGAACGAAGCATTGAACATGGAAAGTTTATCAAGCAACAGTTCCACCAAACTAAGTATCTAAATCTCCCCTCCCCACCCCACCCATCCTAATACCCATCCCCAACCCAACAGCAGACAGACAGACAGACAGACACTCGTGTCCCAAGCTCTCACTGTTGCCACAATTGGCTGTCATCATTATCGGTCCTGTCATCGTCCTTGGTCCTTGGTCGAGCACCTTTGCTCCTCGTCCGCACGGCGGGTTCGACTTTTATTTATGGCTCCGTCGAGTGCACGTGTTAAACCCTTTCTATTCTTTTTTGTTGTCTTTTTTTCCCTACTTTCTACTTTGCTTATCTCAAGACAACGCTGTTGCTCCTTCCGTGGCATCCGAGAGCGGCCCGGGATGTCAACATCCGGATGCCATGGGGCAGGTTCAAGTCCTTGCAGCATCACGATTTGCCCACAACTCAACTTGCACGGGATGCCACTGCCACTGCCACTGCCACTCCATTTTCTAGCACACTCCTCCATCGTCCATCCACCATCTTTTATCTTTTAATGGAATTTTAAAATCAAATAATTGGTTTTGTTAAATTTTTAGTTGCCAGCCATCCAGTCGGCCAGCCAGCCAGCCAGCCAGCCAGCTCTGTTGTCTGCCTCGTTGTCTCCGGCGTTGTGCTGTCTGTGCGGCGTGTCCCTGTCCCTGTGGCGACAGCAAAAAGATGTCGCAGGTGAGAACATTCAAGTCCTGTCCAACTCCCAGTCGAGGACTTAGTTTTCATAACAGCTTTTTGTCCCATTTCGTGTTTATTGCGGTAGAAAGATAGATACCCTCGGATACGTGATGGCCTTGCAGATACAGATACTCAAACTGGATTGGAATGGCTCGAGTAAATGTGTACGGTCAAGTGTGTGTTAGTTGCGATGTGGCTTAGATTATACA
Source organism: Drosophila azteca (assembly GCA_005876895.1). Lineage (NCBI taxonomy): Eukaryota > Metazoa > Arthropoda > Insecta > Diptera > Drosophilidae > Drosophila > Drosophila azteca. The sequence goes on along the minus strand of VCKU01000014.1, from coordinate 2,333,877 downwards.
TATGTATATCTTCACGTATTATTGTCGTAGAATGCAATCATAAATATTTCACAATGCACTGGCTAAATCATTGGGCTTAAGCAGGACCCAGGAGAGCCCTTCTGCATTTATTGATACCTTTCCAGATTTTCCATCCTCTTAAAATGCTTTATTGGTTGGCTTTTTATTTATAGGCAAGATAAGTATATTTTATTTATATTTTGATATGGTTTCATGCGGGTACTTCAGATAATTCAGATAGCCATAAGGATGTCTGTATTGGGCTCTCATACGTTTTTCTTTGCCTTGCGCTGCTTGACGGCAATCTGAGCCTCCTTCGCAGCGAATTGATGTCCTGTGGCTGCTGTGGCTGCTGTGGCTGCCGTGGTTGCTTCAGTGGTGGTCACAGTCTCCCCAGAATGAGCTGCAGTCGTTGTGGTGTCGTCAGTAGATCCTCCCTGAGTGGTGGCCTCAGATGCAGCCAGTGGTGCTGTGTCGCTGGCCGTCGTGGATCCCTGATCCACGCTTGGCAGCACTGTGGTAGTAGTCACGTCCTTCATCGTTGTCGCGGCCTGCACTGTGCTTTTGCCGTGGCTTGGGCTGTTCGTTTGGTTCAGAGCCGTGGAGCCCTTGGTGTGGACGCCAGTTGTCCAGTGCACCACCCCTGGAGCAGTGCGCGCCGACTTGGGCGAAGTCGTGGCGTGGGTGAAGCCCATCGGAGTCGCCGAAGCAGCGCAGATCAGGCAGATCCAAGCGAACAAAGTGATTTTCTGCATGTTGTTGATGGTCTGATGATGTTGGTCTCTCGAGACGGTTGTTCGAACTGATTTAATTTTGCCATTCGTTCATCTTTTATACTATTTTTTGTTCGCTATTTTAGTTGATTCACCAACCGACAAATTGCCGTTGGACTCTGTTCTAAGTGCGATAAAAAACACTTGAATTCTAGGTAAAACAGTTGCCAGAACAACTCGCATCGACATGAGTGTTCTAGGAGTCTTTGTTGTTTTCTCCCTGCCCAAAACCCCGCCATCACATACCCCCCTTTTCAAGTCCAAGAAACTTGACCTGTATTTCAAATGCAGCTTCAAATGAAACTGGAACTGTAGCAGAAGCGGCAGCAATGGCATCGGCATCGGCAGTTTTCCTTTTCTAGGTAAATGGCACACACAATATGCGTGTGCGTGTGCGTGTGTGCCTGTGTGTGGGTGTGTTTGCATATGGATCGGCGATACATACATATAATGCACGACAGTGTGCTACACTGTTGAGTTTTCCTCGTAAAACGGGGCTATATGCATATATGGATATGGTATAGGAGGCCATATGCATATACAAGTTCTCATATTTATGTTTATAATGCAAAGAGAAAACAATTTGAATGGAAAGCGGAGAAAGGCGAGAAGCAATCTGCCCCACGGCGTATGTGCTGGCAACGACTTACGCAAATGAAAGTTCGGCGGGGAACGACGCCGGGGCTGTGGCAACAATGTTCAATGTGCATCAAACGACAAAGGGGTACCAGTGCCAGTGCCAGTTCTAGTGCCAGTGCCAGAGCCACAGCCCGAGCCAGTGCCAGTTCGAGTCCAAGTCCACGCAGCAGTGAATCCCAGGCCAAAGTTTCTTGGCCCTTTGCTAGAGTTTTGCTACTTGAGCCACTTGTTCCTTGCGTCTGGAGAGTCCTCCTCTCTCCCCGTCTCTCCGAAAAGTGCGACAATCTCTGTCGTGCGTGGACTCTCTCCCCCTATTCAGGAGCTCCATATTTGCCAATTCACGTTATAAACTTGTTTTCAATTTCAAATTCAAATCCTGTCACACAAAGAAAGAGGGTTTTCAGTACGGGACAGACATTGGTAGCCAAGACCAGGACAAGGACCAGGAGCCAAAGCTTTACAATGTCACTGCAAAACTTGTGTGTGTGTGTCTCTGTGTGTGTGTCTTTGTGTGTGCATGAAATTTCTTAAGTCACTGGGAGGGTGGGGGAGGACTGCATCCTTTGAATTCATGTAATGGCAGAACGTGTCCCAGTAAATTGCTTCACTTTTTCCACATTTTGATCGTTTCATTTTCATGCGTGCGTGTGTCGTCCTTTTTTTTAGAGACAAGTAAAACTACGAGTAGAAGGGAGCGGGGTAGTGGGGGAGAAAGCTGAATTTCCATTTCGTAAAAGTTTTACGAAATGGAAAAACTTTTATAATAACCAGCCATGTAGTTATTAGAGGCGCTGGGACAGAATCTTTGGTCCACTTGTAATTTGTAGGAATTAGTTGGCACAGATAAACGTTTCTCCCCCGTCCCGTCCCGTCTCGTCTCGACCGTCCAGATCTTTGCTTGTTTTGTGGTTGCCTGTGATTTTTCAGGGAGTGTCCCGTGTCCCGTGTCCAGGAGACAGGCATTAAAAGTCAGGGATATGGAAGTTGCAAGTCGGAAGGAAGTGTCTGGCTATGTGGGTCAGTTGTGTAAAAGTTTTCGCAAATTTCTAGTTCAAGTTTTTGATAAAACGAATCGAGTTTAAGTTCAGATTTGGATGGGAAACTTTTTTTGCAGCCAACACTTCACTACTGTGGAGTGTCTGTCGAGTCTCTCATTTGTTGTTGTTCATGTCTCTTGATTTCGAATCCATGCCACAGTTTTCTGCACTTTAAATCTGGCTTAAATCTTACCTCATTTCTCTCCGCATTTGAATGCAACACTTGTAATAATTTCAGACATTCCGCTGACCAACCGAGTAAATGAAAGGATCTGAAAGGAGCAATGGATTGCAGCTCTCTCTCTCTCTCTCTCTCCAGTCGTTTCTTTGGTGTTTCTATGGGGAGAGCTTCAATCTTTCATGCTGTAAAGAAACGAATTTGCAAGGGATATAAATGAGAGAAGAATGCTGCAGAGAGGGAGGAGACGAAAAGGTGAATTGAGTGTAAATAATGCTCAGCAGAGACGCACAAAAAAGCAAGCTTAAATTTCTTATGCAAATGTTTGCCCAGCCGAGAACGAGACGGAGTACGAGCCCGCCCGAGCACGAGAGTATTTAAAAAGCTTAGAGCAAAATTTTTGGAAATTATTTAAATACGCATTTGCCATCGCATCGCAGCGCATCGCTCGAGTTGAGACTTTAAAAGAGAAAAGCTTAAAAGCTGATCAGGGTAAGCAGGTTGAAATGTTGTTCAGCCCTCAGCTAATATGCGGTAGCTGCCCCCTGTCCCCTGACTCCTGCCTCCTATCGCTCCCGGCTCCCGGCTCCTGGCTCCTGGCTCCCGACTCTCGGCAACGAAAATCCACACACACAAGGCACAAATTTCAGCAACAATGTACTCGGGGAGCCAAAAATGCTTTAAAGGTCACATGGCCACACATGCACGTATACATGTGCAAAATCACATACAGAGGAATAGACTGACGGAGGGAGGGACGGGGACGGAGAGGGAGACGAAGACACACCTCAAAGACATTGCTTAGCATGCTGGCTACGCATACTCGTACTTTCGGGCAGGATGTGTCATCAGCATGTGCCTAAGTAGAGCAGAATCTGGCCAGGAGGAGGGGAGCGGAAGAAGGACAAAAAGAACAACATCTAAAGGGTGGGGGAAGAGCAAACATTTTTAAGGCAAAAATTCGGCAGGAGCATACATATTTTGCAGACTTAAAGACAACACTTAAAGCCCAGGATCAGATCGGCTACTTTCAGCGTTAAAGGAATGCCTACATTAAAATAAAAGAATCACCCAATTGGTGCCTTTCATCCGTGCCATTTGATTCAAAGGACACCCATTCCAGGGCCGATCATACGGCAAATGATGCAGAAAAAGATGCCGAACCATGACTATTACATTCCACTCAGTCAAACTTTGCCCCTGAGACGTGCAGCAGCCGAAACTTTCCTTCACAATTGAATATTAATATCCCATAAACAGCTCGCTAATAACCCACAGACGCTGTACGTTCGAGACCGTTTTGGGGGCAAAAAAGCGAGCAAACTATTGCCAGACCAGACACTGACGAAACCCACAAATGCTCGATTTAGCCCCATGCTCTTTGCCACTTAATCTGCCGCTGCTACTGTTCCCACACAGACGCCATATACCCATATACACATTCGTATTCGCGTATGCTCCTCTAGTCATCTAAAGCTATATGTGTACGAGTATCTACATGGGGAAACTGGAAAGTTTCTCTTCCGGCAAACCGCTTAACCGAACACCTTTTCCCCCGCAATCACACTCACACTATCACACTATCACACACACTCCTGCGCGCACACATCAACGCACTTCAATAAACATCAAATGCTGTGTAAATGTCACAAGCAATAAAAATCTTTGGGGTTTTTGGGGCTGCCAACTCTCACCCTTTGAGAGCTCCATCAGCGGCAAACAGTTAACTAGAGAGACTGTACACCCACACCTATACACACACACGGGACCCACGCACACATGCTCGTATACACGCAGTCTTATATTTCCGTCTCCGGTTGCCCTTCAGCTGGTCGCCGCCATTTGCAATTGTCGTAGTTCGCATCTAATTGCGAAAATTTTTGGAAAACTGTCAAATTTTCAGCAATTGCCAAACCACAGAGGCCTGGCCTGGCCTGGGTCTCCCTCTCTGGGTCTCTCCCTGGGTCTGTGGCCGCCCCCCATTTATATATGAGACCGTTAACTTTATTACGCGTGCGGTTTTGCACGCAGCAGCAGCAGCGGCACGTAAAACGACGCGCAAGACTTTTACTTTTTTGGGGTTCGCTTTCGCTCCTCAATTTCGGTTTTTCTTGTCAGCTTTTAGTTTTTGCCCATCTCCCGTCCTCCCATCGTCCGTCTCCCAGCTGGATGTAAAGCTTTTACTGTTGTGTGCTAGCTTTTAATGGCTGCTGTTTTATAGTCACCCCACCCCAACCCACGACCACTCCTACTCCGACTCAAACTTCGGCTCCCACTCTACACTCCACCCATTTTCCAAGTTCAATTTGTAAATGAAAATAGTGTTTGGGTTTGATTTATGTTGCCTACGTTTACGGCCACTCCATGTGTCGATACTTGAAGCAGCAGCAGCAGCAGCAGCAGCAGCAGAATAAGCAGCAGTAGTAACCTTAAACCAAAGCTTCTGAAAATTTAATACTTAATGTCTCGCCGGTGGCGGGAAAAGAGTGTGAAAGGAGAGAGACTGCAGAGGGATTTGCATCTGCCTAAGCCCCAGAGATGCCATCGGTATAAAGGGAACTCTCAAAGCTGCAAGCTGATACTGGAGATGGGGGACACTGGATGGTGGATGCTGGATGCTGGGACGCTTGCAGACAGGGACTGTGTCCTGGAACTTTGGCTGGTGGCGGTACTGGCGCGTGTCGTGTTGTCCCAGCCAAAGCGGAAATGGCAGCCATTACGCAGACCAGGACGAAACTTTGACATCCTCCTTGGCTTACATTTCATCAGCACTAATGATAAGAAAACAATTCAACAACAAGAAAAAGGACACTGCAGAAAGGGAGCAGGCGACAAAAAGTCAAATGCCAGGACAGCAGCAGCAGCAACAGCAACAGCAGCAGCCAAGGACACGTCTCCGCTTGGAGTATGGCTCTGGTGCTGCTTAGCGCGCATAAATATTGTAATAAGCATGAAAATTACAATTTTCAACTCGGGATGACAACGCCACTTGCCATTTTACCCCATTTGCCGACAACCCCCACACGCCTTCACTGACAGCTCACAGTCCTCTCGCATCTCCGGCTGCTCCCCCTCCCGTTTTGCTCTGGCATTGCATTGAAGCATTTTGTAATTTACATTTAATTAGGGGATTTTGTGCAGCAACAGAGAGCAGCACAGAAAGCAGAGAGAGAGAGAGAGAGAGAGCAGGGAGGTGCAGGTGCACACTGTCAGGCACCAAGGCTCCAAGGATCTCCAGGTGTTGCCTTTCTGGCTTGTTTTGCCAAGTGTATTTGCATAGGGCGATGATGGCTTAAAGTCACTCAAAGGATTTTCCAAGCAGGACCCCTTCGGGGACAAACAGAGGAGGCGGAGGCGCAGAGGCGGAGGCAGGAGGCTAGCACTGGCTTCTGTTTGCACCCCGCACACCATTGCGTATGAGCAACATTTAATTAAGTGACTTGTACACTCGGCTCTCCCCTACGTTTCCACTCTCCAGCTTTTCTCTTTTTACTTTTTGCTTTTTTCTTTGCTTTTTCTTCCCGTTGCGTGTTTGACTAAGGCCAAAGAGCCTTACGGAGCACTGGATATTCGTAGAAGAAGGAAAATTCACTCTGCTGCCGCCTGGTTATGAGTGGAAACAGGAAATTAAGTTCTAAGCCGCTTGTCCTGCCGGGTAGTAGTGTGTGGTGCGGGGTGGCGGGGGGTGGAGGAAGGGGCCAACGGGTTAGCCGACCTGAGGCCTGATTGCATATGGGACAGGGACATGCGGAAGGCATAATTGAAGGCATTTGGGTGAGGCTTAAGTGAATTTATTGTGGCAAATGGGATTACGAATGGGAAATAGGTAAAGTGAACTTGGGGTTAGGTGGCGACATGGGTAGTCCGTGGAGGCCTCAGGTCTCCGGACTCTGTGCTCTGGGGACACTTTTAACCAAGTTAGGGGCATAAATTATTAATCGATGGCGAGGACAAGAGATAAAACAGTTAGGCGCTTCGATAGTTTTACGTAAACGTGAGATTGTCCATGATTTAGGGCCACACTTTCAAGCCCTTTCAGAAACGACCCTTTTTTGCTTACTCTTCACGCACCCTTTTGTTCGCACCCACCCACCTTCTGTTTTTCCATCTGAATGGCACTTTCCGAGGCTAAAACAATTGACCGCTAACCGTCCATCGCTGCTCCAACAAAACCACTGATACACCGAAAGAGCCAAAAGGGAAGGTCATGGTGCAGCAGCCGCAGCAGCAGCAGCAGCCAGCACTCAACTTTTGCTCCTCCCCGGCACTTGACTACAATTGCGACTATTACACAAAGCGAGGAGTTGCCGAGCAAAAAGCTCTGGAAACTGCTTTTGCATTCTCCCACGACCTTTGGTCCATGGCATGGATGGCCATAAACGGTGCTGAAGGAGACGCGAAACACGTGCGGACGGGTCCGTCGAATATCGACACCCGACCAGGGACCAGGGACCAGGGACCAGGGACGAGGAACCAGGATTGTGGCTGGCTGGCTATGGCTGTGGCTGGCTCCTGCTTCTGGTGAAGTTTTGAAGCACACTTTCAGATGCTGAAACTCAAACATAAACAGGAGCGTAAGATACCCAGCCAACAAGAAAATTGCGTTGAAAATTACATGGAAGTCGGCAAAAACGAACAAGTAAACGACAAAAAAAAAGAAGCGAAACGAAACGGAACGAAAAATCGCAGAAAATGCCAGCGCAGCAGAAAACAAAAAGAGCGGACAAAAGGGGCAGGCAGGCAGGCGGCAGGCGGCAGGCAGGCAGTCAGGCAGGCAGAAAGAATTGAAAAGCAGCGTGAACATACATAACACTTGCTAACAAGAAGTGTTTGACGTTGACAGGCACACACACACCCATAGACCCATACACCCATGCACCCCTACACCCACACACTCCTATACACACATATACACACACATACACACACGGGAACACTCGCACACGCACTCGAATACATAGATACAAAGATACACAATGTAGAGGCGAAAAGCATTTGAGTGTTATTGGCAGATTTTTGGTTCGATTTCGATGCTTTTTGATGGAAACGAATGGGACTGAAAAGGAGGAAAGTTGGCGCCTGTTCATGACAAGCGGAATGGGAAAACTTTCGACTACGAACTTGAACACTAAAAGAATGTGGAAATCTAATGGATGCCGTATGGACTGGGTATGGGTATGGGTATGAGTACGGCAAGGACTAGGGGTAGGGGCACGGTTATGTATTGGTTTGCCAGCAAGGCAGCAACAATTGAGATTTGTGAAGTGATTTGGAACAGAGCGACGGAACGGACGAACCAACGGATCGACCAACCGACCGACCCGTTCATGATAAACCCTTCCAATTAGTTCGAAATAACTCGGTCCTTCCGCTTGATTAATTCAATTTATTTCAGTGGGTTCCATTTCCATTCACTTCTCAACTCATCAGAGATACTCGAATAATTTCCACTCACCCAGACCCAGACCCAAGCCCAGACCCCGACCCACAGCCAGATCCAGACCCGGTCCCAGATCCACATCCACATCCTGAAATCTCTCTCATTTCAATTCGGACAATGCCTTCTATAAATCTCCGGAACATGTCCAAAAAGCGCCATCAGCAGGCGGCTGTCCTAAGAATGAAAAGAAATTAAATTCTTTGTCCAACTTGGCCACTTTTCCCATCACACATTTCCCATTATCCATTCGCCATTCTTCAGCTCTGTTCTGTTCTGTTCTGCTCTGTTCTGCAAGTGTCGACGTGGTCGTTGTCGATGTCGTTGTGGCTGTTGCTGTCTTTCCCGGAAAACTCTCGAGGCAGAAAAACTTGTGTAAACAACGTACAATCATTTAAAAGCAATAACTGAAAAACCTTTATGGGTTTTGTCAGCTGCACAGTTGCCAAACTACGAGTACCACTTGATGTTCCCCCTCCCACTCCTCCTGCCCCTCTCCTCTTTTCGATGGGAGGCTTGTGGGCTTGCAGCATTAAATATGTCTGTTAAGCTGATTAAAGGCCAAATTGGCAAGAGCCACGCCCCGGAGGAAAAGCAAGCAGCTGCTAAGCCCAGACACGCGTGTATGTGGGTGTGTGTGTGTGTGTGTGTGTGTGTGTGCATAGTGGGAGCAGAAAGTTTTTCCTTCTTTTTTGCCAGCACGCCCACTGATTGCTTCACTTGATCCGGGGAACTTGTAAATGGAGCTTACCGTAGGGAAAATATCCTTCGATTTGCTTCAATCTCTATTGGCGTGGGGCATGGGCGTGTGGGAGGAGCCACTGGGAGTGGCATGGGTGTGGCACTTGTAGGCGTCGCCAGTCAAATTTCGCATGTGCGCACCAAATTAGATATCATTCAGAAGCAATAAAAGAAACTTCATTCGTGCATCCAAGCCACTGCAGGGGCAGGGGCAGAGGCAAGGGCAGTGGCAGGTGCAGTGGCTAGTGGCAAGGAGGGTTCTACTCGCAGAAGGGCCTTTCAATCTAAAAATGGTGGAGAGAAGGTGGAGAGTGATCTAAAACTATCCAATGCCAGGGAAAACCTTTCTCAAGGACAAATATTATACGAGTAGTATTGGCATTCAGCCCATCACCCTCGTCGATCCCCACCCCACCCCACTGCATCCCACACATGCCAAAAAAGTTATCTGAAAATCCTGTCTAAAAAAAAGAAAACATTGTAAAAAAGTGAGCTTGGAGTAAACCGCAGTTTTTTTGTTGATGAATGTGAAAATTGTGCGCGCTTTTGTTATTTTCGACTGGGAGCGGAAGGCGGCCAGAACCAAAAGGGGAGGGGGGGCTCTGCCGTACTGGCATACACAGGATATGACTTGGAACCACTATCCGGACTCCACACACACACACACACACAAAGATATACTTGTGCACATATACGCACATGGCCTCCAGCCACGCCCCGCTCATGTGGGTTCGAATTGAGTGCTGTGCTGCCCTCCCCCCCACATCCCCCACGCCCCGCTTCAGCCACTGGCTCAAGGCTATTTACGCGCCAGTTAGACAAATTCAAATAAAGTAACAGCAACAACAGCAACAACATCACAGGTCTTGGCTTTTCCCATCCGACAGACACTCACTCCCACGCTACGCAAGGGGCTGGCAAGGGGGAGGCAAGGAGGAGGAGTGGCGAAAAAAAAGGGGCGGAAAAATCAACTACGATAGTTGTGCAACGAGGCAATAAAGTTTATTGGATTCGTTTTTGCTCTTATGCCTAGTGGGGTTTTTCAGCTTTTCAGTTTTTTACATCCACTACTCGCTCTGTATGCCAGTCGGGGAGGAGGAGGAGGAGGAGGGGAAAGGGTGTGGCAGAGGTAGGCGCAGCTTTTCGGCTAACTAGTTGTTGGGTGTAAAAGTTTTTCCTTGTCTAGGATGGGGATGGCAGCATTCGGCTCGGACTGGTAGCATAAAAACCAGAAGTTTGAGGATTTTGGAGGATTTTGGAGAATTTTGATGAATCTACAAGCTGTATCTACAATCTAATAGATAGATCGCTTTTCCCTGCCTTGAAATCCGAATCGTAGTACCCTTAAAGCATGTGCTTTACATAACAATAATGTCTGAAATAAGGATCCACATTGGAACCCAAGGAACTAAGGGCAAACGGTAACGTAACTATGTGACTAGTCGTTAGAGTTTTTGGTTAAACTATTTTATTCCAGGCATCAATTCCCCATGCAATTAGAGCGGCCAACGGCAGCACTTTATGGCCTTAACAATAACCACAAAAGCTCACCTTTTGCCAAATTCAATTTAAAACTGCGCCACGTGACACTCGATGCTCTGAGCAGGAGCCAAGGAGCAGCAGCTGCTTCCATATGCAGGACACACAGACACACACACACACACTCACCAGAGGACAGCACACGTGTCCTTTTTAGAAGCCGCACCCAATGACAAAAAAGATAGAGACAGAGAGAGAGAGAGAGGACAAACAATGCTCGAGAAACAAACATAAAATGAAAAGACAACAAATTGACCTTGACAATATAATTGAGAGAGGAAAACAAAATAAAATTTACTTAACCACACAAAAGTGATGGAGCGGGGCAAAGCGGGAGAAGCAGAAGGAGCAGGGGGAGCAGGGGGAGCAGGAGGAGCTTTTTTGGGCCAGTCTTAGAAAAAAAAGAGAGATAAAAGGCAACAAAACAGAGACAAAACTTTTTAATTTTAACACATGGCAAAAGTTGGTGGTTGTTGGAGAGCAGAGGGAGGAGTGGTGGGGTTCACCACGCATGCACACCCACACACACGCACATACACTCGTAAACAGAATAACTTATTTTCGTTAGGGAATTAAAGCAATTTGTAGCATACTTTTTGGGGGGCGCCTGGCGACAACGCACAGGTGCTTTATGACCTGACCGACCGGCTTCCACATCCTTCTCCTTTCCCTCCCTTGTTGCCACATCCCCCACATCCACATCCGCAGACCGTTGACCGTTGACCAAGAGCGGACATCACAAATTAATTTCACGCACATGCAGAGTTCGCCCGCCTCTCGCTCCCCAGCAAGAGGAAAGTGTGTGGGTAGTGGATAGGAGACAGGACGCGCCATGTATGCATTGCACACTTTTAGGCAAGCTTCCATAACAGAGATGCCAAGTTCTTCCACACGGGAAAGGGGGAAAGGGAAAGGGAAATGGATGGGGAACGGGACGAGTCTCCTGTTTTTAATGTATCTTTTTTGTGAATTCGAACCGAGACCAGGAGGAACATTTTAACGGGTCGTTTGGCTGCCCGTTTCGGCCGCAAACAATAGGACCAAAAGGACATACGCCTCCCCCCCTCCCCGAACCCACAAAGAGAGTGAGAGAAGTGTGGCCAGACTTGGTCATTTTAATTTGGTTCCCACACACAGACATATGTATGCATATATGTACATGATGTATGCATGTGTATGTGCACACACCCACACAGACCTTCGCTGCGCGCTGTGTGCTTCGTGTGGTGTGCGTGCGTTTGGCTCATTTTGAGCTCGTTTTAATTTAAAGCATACTTTCAGGCGCAGCGCCCATCCCATTCCTTTTGCTTCCATTTCCCACGTTGCCTGCATTTTCAATTTGATTTTATAAATTGTTCCCACTCCTCCCCCCCCAGGGGAAGTGCTTTCTCTGCCGCTCCCTGCTCCGTCTGCGTGTTCGCTGGCCATTTAAATTTAATAATTTTCTTGTGTAAAAATGATTTTAATTGGTGTTCAACACATTAAAAATTTTGTTTCGCAATGTTCGCTCTCTCTCCTCGCTCCTCGCTCTGTTTTTTTCTTTTTGTTGTTCTGTGTTGCACTTAGTTTCTTGCGATCTTGCCCCACAGATTGCATCAGAACGAGGCATATTCATGTTTCATTTTACCCTTTTTTTGTGCTCTCCGATTCGAGATTAACGATAAGCTACAAAACTTTATGATTTATGTTAAAAAAAGATTTATGTATGCTTTTTGCTCGAAGCCCAAAGTTTTCGACTGCTTCTCGGGATCTTGAAGATGGATAAGATTATAGATGGGGTGCGATGGGAAGCAGGAAGTGGGAAATGTGTTCATTAGGAGAAGGCAAAGTCCTGGTCCAGCTCTGCCCTCCCCTGCCCGCTCACATCAATCCCAGGCAGCCCTCGCACTTCGAATATGTGTGTGCACACACCTTAATCACATTTCGTGCTCCTGCTTCGCGTTGGATCGCTCGTTGGAAAATTCCCATTACCGCCGAAGGTATGCAACATAATTTTTAACCTCACGCCACGTGGTGCAACCAACATAAATTTCACAGCAACCCAGCTACCCACTGACTCAGCGCAGAACAGAAGAGAACAGAACAGAACAGAAGAGAAGAGGAGCCCCACGCGAAGATTAGAGGGTGCTCGCGAGCATAAATAACAAGTGGGAGAAACTATTGAGGAGCAGAAAGGCGAGATGAGACGAGCAGAAGGAAGGAACGCGAGGGAGCAGCACCACCGACCGGTCGGAATGTCGGTGTGAAGCCGGAACGGGAAGAGCAGGGCGGGCATAACAAAGCCAAGGCAGGACGAAGGATGAATCAAGTGCAAATTTATTTTTCATAAGTAAATCTCTTCGGCGGCAAAGGAAACTTTTACATTACGTGCCAGTGGCAAGAGACGGAGGGAGAAAGGGAGAGAGAGAAGAAGGAGAAGAAGGAAGGAGTCGCCTCCTAAAAAAAAGTCAAAGTGACGGCTAAGTCAACACGAGAGGGAAATTGCAATCCTGCATTTAGCCGAATGAAATGCCCCGGAGCATCGGGCCATCGGGCCATCGTGTAACTCCCTCGTCCGCAGAGCAGAGATCTAATAAAAAACCTGAAGTACTTCTGTTTGGTAATCCCATTTTAATATTTATAGTAATAAACGCCTTTACGCATTCGCACCTTTGGGATGGGAATCAGAATCAGAAACAGAAACAGCGGAAACAGAGGAAGCAGTGGAAACAGCGGAAACAACGGCGACCGTGGGGCCGAGACGAGCCGAAATGAACCGAACCAAACCGAACCGAGCATATTGCCAGCTGTTTCCGCAGGCCACTGTGCCATTGCCACTGCCATTGGCAGCAATTCTATCGCGTCTTTTATTAAACCACTCCTGGCTGCCATTTTATTTATTTATGTGTTCATCAAATCAAAAAAAAGACAAACCGAACGAAACGGAACGGAACGGAAAAGAAAAGAAAAGTCCTTCCGGATGTTGGGGCGGAAATATTGGCTGAGAGGAAGCTCGCATGAAAATTAGATTTGCAGTACTTACATATTTGATTTTCCCTGATTGCACACAGGCCAGGAGAGGCCAGGGCAGGCCAGGCCAGGCCAGAGTGAAGACAATGCGAGTTTAGTTTATTTTAAGACAATTTTTAGCAGCCAAACCTCGCTGCGTCCTGTCTAACGAATGTTGTAAGAGCGCGTCTGACGGCAGCTTAGACTTTTTTCATATTTTTTTCCCTTCTTTGTTTTCGGGGGTAGCCAGAGCAATCCAATTGTCTGGTGTCGCTTTGATGCAGACTAATAAAAAGCGTATTTTACGTAGACAGGCAGAAAGGCAGACAGCACATATGCTGAATGTATTTCTTACAGAAAAAACCCCAGACGAAAGGCTTACCGGTTAGGGTAAGGGCACAGTCTGCCACAGAATTGAACGTGTAAGAGAGAACGCTCCAGCCGAGTGCCTCCATAATACTCTTTGCCATCAGAACACCAGTATCTACAAATCAATTTTAGGTGGAACGACGTTTATCGGGAGTCTAAATATCTTTCATTTCAACCTAGAGGAACATGCAAGCAAATGATCTTACATTTAGTCCATTGCCTTAACCTGAAACCTGAAGGTTTGGTTCGTTTTGCCTGCAAAACCTCCTAAAAGCAGTTCATCCACTAAACCTGAAGCTTTGGTTCAAGCAGTGACCCACTGAAACCTGAAGCCTTGGTCCATTTTCCCTTCACAAGCAAGCGATCAAGCAGTGCTCTGCTGAAACCTGAAGGTTTGGTTCGATTTGCCTTGCAAGCAGTTGATCGTCATTCGTGCAATCAAGCAGTGCCCCACTGAAACCTGAATGTTTGGTTCGATTTGCCTTTGAAAGCAGTTCATCAACTAAGCCTGAAGCTTTGGTTCAAACAGTGTCACTGAAACGGGAAGCCTTGGTCCATTTCGCCTGAAACCTGAAGGTTTGGCTCGTTTTGCCAGGAAATTATCAAGCGAGCTGTATATGTAATGTCCATCTATCCGGACAGACAGCTTAATGTGTGTTTTTTGTGTGTTGGACCCTTTAAGTCCTTCCCATTCACTATTGATCTCTTAAGGACTCCTCTCATAGAGCTTGTGTATCCTTTGCCTACTACTATTTTTAATTCCATTTTCATTTCCCCTATTGCATTTTCTTTTCGTGCAAACTTTTTCCACTCCATGTGAACCGCCGCACCGCCCTTCCGTCCACCCCTCCGTCCAACGTCCAACGTCCTCCATTCTCCATCGTCCGTCCAGGCCAAAGTAAACACAAACGAGACAAAAGTTTAATTTTCGTGGTTACTTTGGCTCTTGTTTCTGGTTCTGTTTTAGTTTCTGTCCCGAAAACTTGCGGCGTATTTCATTTTGTAAATAGCGCAAAATGGCAACAGGATATTGATGCAGCTCCTGGGCGGCCTTCTCGGACAGCAGCTGGATTCTATTGTCCCCCCCTCCACTTCCATGTGAAGGCAGATGCCTGCGAAGAGCCGGGGACGAGCCGAGGACGAGCCAGGGGCATCCCCTCGATGACCAACTTTTCATTAAACTCACCTTAAGGCGACGCAAATGGAGCAAACTTTTCCTCCTCGCACACACATGGATACGAGCGTATCTCTTGGCTCTCCTTTGCACTGGCCTCCAACCAACTCGAAAGTAAGCTCAAACGAAATTCTCTTCGTTACTGTCTATAAGGTATTCGACCAGCCATTCCCTACACCGACAACGACACCGACACCGACACCAGACATCGACTGCGACTGCGACGGCGACTGCGACTCCGTCATCAGGTTCGCCGTGCAAATAAAAAGCGGAAATGAAAATTGTGTGCCTGCAAGGGAAGCAAAAAGAAAAGAGTTTCCTTCAGCTGAATAGGTTAAAGCAGCTACTGCTCGTTGCTGTAGCTGTGGCTGTAGCTGGAGCTGGTGGTGGAGCTGCTCCCCTTTGTAGAAGCACTTCCTCCACTCAGTGTGTCGCCTTTTGTTGCTGTTACATTTCATTTCATTCTGTGTCACGTCTCCTTCCCTTTGACAATTCCCTTCAGAGCTGCAAGCTTCCAAGTTGAAGCGTGCAAAAAATTGCTCTAAATAGCTGCGAATGTTATT
Source organism: Drosophila azteca (assembly GCA_005876895.1). Taxonomy (NCBI): domain Eukaryota; kingdom Metazoa; phylum Arthropoda; class Insecta; order Diptera; family Drosophilidae; genus Drosophila; species Drosophila azteca. The sequence goes on along the minus strand of VCKU01000014.1, from coordinate 2,318,439 downwards.
ACATCCCTCTGTTTCCAAGGGTAGCCGAGGGGCACAGAGTCTTTTCATTGGGCCCCAGCTCCAGCTCCAGCCCGGGCTCCGACTTGCACTTTTCCTGCTGGGCTTCTTTTCACTTTGCCTGGCAATTCAATTGCCATGTGAATTGTGTGAGTTTTAGCCAAAAGCGAGTGTTGGCCAAAAGGCAGTAACAGCAGCAGCAACAGCAGCTCTTTTTTAATATCTGTTTCAATCAGAGGCTGCATTCAAAACGTATCTTTATGAGTGTGTGAGTGTGTGTATGAATAAGCATCAAAGGAACCCTACAAAGGCATTGAGAATTGTACACCAAATGGATTTACACGGAAAGCATAAAGGCGGGATTCAGTGCGGGGATAAAAGGATCCTTCATTGGCAGATATGTATATAGGTATAATCTATAAATCAATTGCGCATACATAATGATCCGGTGCACAAATCCCATTTCGAATTCGTTGATAAGCAAATGGCTGTCATTAACCAGACACATTAGCTTCCTCTACAAGAAACAAACAAGCGAAATCCCTATTATTCCTCACTCCCAATCTCCCAACTCTGCAACTCCAACTCCGCCAATTCTTGTGCTCCAGCTCCAGCCACATCTCTCAGAGGAGAATTCACACCATTTGTAATCAATGTAGAAATAATATGGCGGTTTCGTTTACGTTGCTTCACAGATTTTCCCACTCCAATGCCATTGCTCTGCCTCTCTATCACTATTTTCCCCCACCACCCCCCCCCTCCCTACTTGAAGATAGTTTTTCCACCGCAGCGGGCGGCGGTCGACGGGCGGCGGGTGGCGGGTGGCGGGCGACGGGTGAGAGATGAACGCATTTTGAAATTCAATGCGCATTGCAAGTTTGTCTCGCACTTGCGGCCGCCGCCAATGCTAGGGATTTGCTCTGGCTAAGGCAGCAAAAAACTTGGTCCTCAGGATCTTAACACCATCTTCCGTCTTTCCAACATTATCTTTTTTGGCAATGCCAAACACTTCCGCCAACGACAACGGCAAAGGCAAAGGGAAAGGCAACGGCAACGGCAACAAAAACGATAAATTGTTGCGGCAAAGTGTTAAGCGGGAAAGCGGGAAAAGTTCAGGCCCAGGCCAAAAGTTTCTGCGAGCGCACTTTTATTTAGGGTTCATTATGCTCTCCTCCTTCCCTTCCTGCTCCTTGTGCTCCTCCTCAGGTCCTTCCCCAGGTCCTCCACTGCTGCCCCTCTTAGCACTCTGCAACTTTGTCTTTTTCCTTTGTTTGGCCAGTGAAAATAATGATTACATGCTTACGCTTTGCTTTTTCTTCTTCTGTTGCTGCTGCTGCCGCTGCCGCTGCCGCTGCTGCTGCTGCTGATTCTGCGGCGCGTGTATGCGGAAAATTATTGAAAGGGAGCCCAAGGGAAGGGGGGTTGGGGTGGGTTGGGACAGGGAGACTTTGAGAAATTGGCTGGCCAAAAACTATAAGCCGATTATCAGCAGATTTTTTGTTCTCCGAATGGCCAATGAGGCGTATTGTGTGAGATGAATTGCTCTTTGAATAGTTCCGGATGCGGATGTGGCTGGCAGATAGGAGACGAAGGCGCTGGCACAGCCAGAGCCAGAGGCAGAGGGTGGCTCCTCGGGCATTGCATGTCATCGGGGTTATTAGCGGTTTTTCCCATTAATAGAACACTCTAAGCGGCTCCTGTGAAGGGAGCAGGAAGGGGGGAGGACTTGGGAGAGTACACGAACATCGAACTTAAGGGGCAGAGCAGGAATATGAATAGGAATAGGAATGTATACCCATTAAGGTGAAGGAGCATCTTGCATGTCCTGGGGCAATGGCGATTGTTGGTTCTGCTGTCGGGCAAACAGAATGCTCTCAATTTATCTTCGAGATGGCCAGATACAGTATGTGCGGTATGTATGCACACACATGTATCTTTAATAAGACAACAACAACTCAAAACACACACAACATCCTAATTCTGAATTGAATGTTAAGCTTCGCCCGAGACCATGCAGTAAATTATGTCTAAAAACCTTAAGCTCTGGAACAAGCGTAAAAATTAATTGGTTTTTGTAAGCTTGCGGGCAGCATTCCGGTTAGCCACCCACCCAACCCACACCGCCCCCATATGGCCCACCCCGTGTGGAAATTCTACAAACTTAATCTCTGACATATAAAAATTTGGTCTGCGAAACGTTTTACAAGCTTGCAATTAATGCATCTGCCGTCGTAGTCGTCGTTGTCGGAATGTCCTTCCACTGCCCTCTGATGATCGTCGTCGTCGTCGTCGTCGGGGCACATAAAATTTTGCAGCGCATACGTGACAATAATTACGAAAGAAAAAGAAGTGGCGAAAACGAACGATGAAACCGGTCATAAAACAGAGACACAAAGTCGTAAAGAACACGGAGACAACGATGAGCCGGGTGGAGCAGTGCAGAAGGAAAAGTGGACATCAGGAAACAACCGCAAAGCCGAAACGTTGGCCAGGCCGATGGCGATGGCGATGCTGGGCTTGGCTAGGTCCTGGATGTCCTGGCGACATAAACTTGAAAAGCTGCAGGGCTCCAGACGCTGCGAGGAATGGCAATGGCCAAGGGTGTGGGTGTGCGAGTGGGTGTTCGAGTGGGTGTGGGTGTGGGTGTGGGAGCAGGAGATGAGAAAGATGAGGGACAAATGCAGTAGTGGCAGCATAAAATGAAGGATAACAAGGATTTACATTAAGCGAGGAGAGCTGCTGTCTGGGTCGTCGTAAATGTCGAGACATTCCGCCGGAGAGTCTACAAAGTAGTTGTCATCTTTTAGGCGCTGCTGCGGCTGCCACTGCCACCGCTACTGCTGCTGCTGCTGCTGCTGCTGCTGCTACTGCGGTTAGCCAAGCGGAAAATTCATCAAGTCAAAGTGAAAAGTGCAAATTGAAAAGTTTCCCATTTTAATTGAAAACTACTTTCCCTGGCAGCTGTCATCACTCATTTGGGTGTTGTGGGGGGGCGGCGGTCGTGTGGGTGTGGTGGGTCTGTGTCGTTCGGGGGCCATTAATCAAATGTGGCCATGATAAACTTGATAGAAAACCTCCCGGAAAACGCACGCATTTTCCATATACTCGCACCCCTCACCCCCCACTCGATTGCGGCTTTTCTTTCTTTCGGCTGGGAGGGGGTGTTGGAGGGGAGCAAGCAATAAAAGCCACATTCATTTATTAAATTTTTTGTTGGGATAGCAATAGACAGCTATCAATCAAAAGGGAGCCCCGTCCCGTCCTTTCGTCCGTTCGCATGGGGCATGCTCTGAGCCTTAAAGCAGGCCACACAATATTTTCAATTTAATAAGTGCCGGCCGCTTGACGCTCCGCTCAAGCATATGATGTCGCATTGAATCGATTTTGAGCCCAGGCTCAGGCTCAGGCCCGGCGAACTCCCACACCAAAAACAGAGCGGAGCAGAGCAGAACAGAACAGAACATCACAGACCCATTCCCTCCCCATTCCCGGATGCCCCGTCGCAGGAGCCCCAGTTGCCGGCTGCCGGTTGCCGGCTGCCAGTTGCGAGTCCGAGTCCGAGGGAGGCCCCACTACGACCACTTCAAGTGTCACTTGGCATTCAAAGCTTTGCTTTGGGCACGTCCATTGACTTTTTCTCACTGTGCGTAGAAATCTGCATTTTCCTCAGTCCGGACTCGAGACTCAAGGACGGTGATGGGGACGGGATGGAGACGGAGACAGGAGGGGACACTTTAAAGACTGGGGATGGGACTGGGACTGGGAAGAACTTGACTTAGCATGCTTTTAGGCGCAAATGCCAAGAAAATTGTTGACATTTTCTCCTCCTCCCCCCCCCCCTGGTGCTCCTCTGTAGATCCCCGAGTGTGACGTGAAGGATGGGGCCAAAGGACTTGACAAAATGGATGTTACAGTATTTTTGTTTACTTGTTTCTTCGTCTGACGGATTTTCCCTTTTCCAATGACCTTCTGCTTCTGTCCACCACCCCCAGCGCATCCCCAGCGCACCCCCAGCACACCCCCGGCTCTCCTTCTCTCTAATGCCATTGTAAAGTTTGACAGTTTGTTTAGATCTTATAGAAGATTGGGGAATGGAAAAGGGGAAAAGGGGAAAAGGGGAATGGGGAATGTGAATGGCTGATGTTATTTTGTATGATATTTGCATTTTACGAGCATGTGACTAATGAAGAAGATGATGCTGATTATACTACGAAATCTAGACTAAATTATATTATATTTAACTAGGAGTGGAATATCCTTGCAGCGGCAGCAGCTGCTCTGCAAATAATTTCATTGAAGCGAAACTCTTAAGTTTTTAAATCATTTTCATCGGCCGGTCAGAGGGTCAGAGACCCAGAGACTGAGAGACTAGGAGACTGGAGAGCCACAGCCTGCATTTGGCAACAAAGAAAACAAATAGAAGACCAAAGAAAATCATGGGATTTCACAGAGAAACCACTGCAATGCAAATGATTGGGGCGGGGGTGGTGGCCAGAGAGGGGAGGGTGAAATATAATAAAAGGAAAATATATATATATGTATCCAAGAGCAAGACGAAGGAAGACCAAGACAATTCCTTTTATGGTTTTATATTGATTGAATTTTTGCCACCTGAGAAGGCTTTTGTGCCTGGCAAACAATGGAGATTCGATTCAAATTGAATTTAAAATTGCTTTTCAATGGCGGAATGGCGGTGTAGCCGTATGGCTGTATGGCGGTAGCCGGTGCGGGCTTTGGCCAGCTCAACAGTTAATTGAAATGCCAGACGTCACCTAATTTCAATGTGATTCATTTTTCAATGTGCAACTTAATCGTGGTGCGACACACAAACACCGCATCGCATCGGAGTGCAGGGCAGGGCAGCGCAGGGCACTAACTAATCGATCTATCGGTCAATCAATCAATCAGTCAATCAGGGCATCAAGTGCAAACAACAAATGGGGAAATGGGGAACGGGAGAACGGGGAAACGGGGTATGCGGAAGGCTAAGTCATTCAATCTGTATGCAATTTTGACCGCAAACATTTGTTAATTGACCCCAGACACAGGAGTGAAATGGCGGATGGGGGCGCTGTGAGGGAAGTGAAAGCGAACAGCATGCCCCTCTCTCACACACACGGTACTACCAAGGACACACTCTCCCGCAGCACACACCCACACTCACACACATACAAATAATTAATTATGTACGCTCAGTTGCATTTGGAAGCTGCAGGAAGCGAGGCTTCGCTCCGGTGGCTGCACCGGCAGCTAAATTATGCCAACTAGTAGCTCCCAGGTACTCCTGGCATCCTGGCATCTCCCGGCAACCTCCCGGCATCCTCCGGCCACCCTTCCATCCATCTGTGCGCTCTCCAGCAGCAGCAGCAGCCACCCGCCTGCCGGCCTGCCTGGCTGCCTGGCTGGCACTTCCGGTCCGTTGGACGCCGCCACGCTTAAGTGCCGATAATTGCTCACCTTTGGTTAGCCAGCAAACTGGCTGGGAAGCAGGGATGTGGTATCTCCTGGCAACTCCTGGGATACGCCATGTGTGGGATGAGAGTCGATGTGTGGCAGCGGGCATCGGCATCTGGCATCTGGCTCTCTCGCCCTGGCTCTGCCTCCGCCTCCGCCTCAGCCTCAATCTCTCAAGTCATCTCCAAACATCAACGTGTAATCAAATGACATTCGAGTGACATTTAGAGCTTAATCGCTTAGCGTTTTGTGGGCGTCGGAGTCTGCGGCGGGCAGGGGAAGGGTTTGCAGTCGTTGTCCAATCTGTGCAGGTGTTGTCTGCTTCCCTGCGGGCGCCCTCACCTGCAGGACGGACAGCAGGACAGCCAGACAGCCGGACAGCAGGACAGCAGGACACGGCAAATGCAGTCAAGTGTTTGGCCGCCCCCCCCCCGCCCACCTCCCCACCACCAAAGTCCTAATCAAGTTTGTGGCAAAACATTATGCTCAGGCATTCCTCATTTCCGACGATTCGCCGAAGAATGGAAATCTTTAAGCTCACTCGGAAGGGAATGGCTGGGAGGGTGTGTATATTCCCTGATGCTATGCCCAGACACCTCTTGACTTTTCGACACCCATCAAACTACTTTGGACTGTAGTTTATGGCGTCCAGCCAGACAGATTTCGCCCCCAGACGAGGGGAATGCCGCAAAGGTTTTTCCGTTTTTCGGGGCAAAACATGTGCATAAATTTTACAAGCTTAGTTCAACGGACGTACACACATAAAACCAGCTACTTATGCCGGCAAAACGCCTCAACAAAGCCACAGCCACAGCCACAGCCACAGCTACGGACGGGAAAAGCCGAAAGAACGGACAAAAGTAGCCGCCGACGAAATTGATTTTCAGGCAATTTGTTCGTTTATGGATTGTTGCCCCCGCAGACAGGGTAGCTCCCCCCATCCGATCTCTCACCGCGCCCTTAGAATGGGGGAAAAACAACGATAAAGGACAGCTGCTTCAGATGCTATCGTCGTTATCGTCCTCATTGGGCAGCCAAAAGCCCAAAAAAAAAACACACAAAAAAAACGTGAGCTGGCAACTGACAAGAAGAGGACTCCTCCGCCAACGAGCAGAACAGGAGACGGAAAGAGCTGGGCTGGGGGGCGGAGAGGGACGATGTAGACGTGTATAAGAAAAGCTCATTGACTGCAACACTTTGACACCTGACAGCTGCACACAAAAGCGTGCGACGTATTACGGGGACGCTACTCGTACTCCTACCCGTACCCGTACCCGAACTCCGCTCCACTCGAGAGAAAATGCCGCAGGAAATTGGAGTTGAGACCAAAAACTTGGCCCTGGTTGGTTTTCCCAGCTTGGTTTTAGGGTGATATGCGGTCGGGCAAAGTTCAACCGAAGACCGAAGACCGAAGACCGAAGGACTCGAGATTTATTTGTGTTATGGCTGCAGAGTTCACGATTTTTCTTCTAGTTGGATGCTGCCTGCCATTAAAGGTGTCCATCCATCCCCACCAACCAAACATTCCACAAATATTTATTCATATATTTAGTATATATCTGCATAGGTATATTTTTGTATTAGCAAATAAATTATTCAGTTATGTTAATGAGGCTTAAAGGTCGGCTTAAATATTGGTGGGAATCAGATGACTCATTTATTTTGGGTCAGATTTCAGCCCAAATGCATTTAATATGTACACATATGAATATATCTATAGGTATATCTATGTATATCTATGTCAGGGGCCAACATTTTCCATCTATTCGTGTGCCAGTGTCTGTCCATGTTTTGTGTTTTGTTTAAACAAACAAAGCGAATATTAAATGCAAAATATGGATTGCTATGCCAGATAACAATTTGAGCAAACAGCAGCAGGGGAAAATACACACAAACGTACATATTTGTACATATATTTCGGAATTAGCCGTTAGCCGGAAAAGAGTAGCCAAGTGTCGGCCACCACATACATAATTCAACGATTTAATTCAGACATTGATTTCATTCCATTCCGGCTTGTGGCACACAAAAAGGAGCGCGCTCTCTCGATCGAGGCAGCGGCAACGGCAGCGGCAGCGGCGGCCTGTCCATAAATCAAGCCACGGACAAATAGGCGGACAGAGAGCAAAGAGAGAAGGAGAAACAGAGGGAGAGAGGAAGAGGAGAGACTCCGAAAAAAAACTGCAGAAAAATTGTAAGCCAGAAAGCCAAATTGACTGAGTGATTGCCGGCTATTTGACAGCAGCATCAGCGTCAGCATCTGAGCCTGATGTTGATGTTAATGCCAGTGTCGAGGCAGATATGGATATGGATGTGGATGTGGATGCGGATAGTAGAATGTTCTATGTAGCCGCTGTCTGACTTGGTCAAGTCGCTGGCTAATGGACGCGGTGGCGGTGGCGGTTATTGGCGGCGCATGGCGACAGTTGCCCTAATGGCAGGCAGTGCCCTAAAATCAGGCACAAAATAGATGGCAGATGGGAGATGGGAATCCAGTCGCATTGAAATGGGAATCGGAATGGAAATAAAGAAGAGCCTTCTTCCCATACAGGTACTGTCAATCTTCAGCCAGAAAAGGGCATTGTCGAACTATTTCTGAATCAGCATTCGCAGCCGAATCGATTCGGTCATTAAATGTTTATTTTCCCGAGCTTATCGTTCGATAATAAACTTTAAGTGCCGCCAAATGGCATTTTAAACATGGTTTGATCGCAGGACAAAAACAAACTGTTTCGCACTAAAAATAAGTTTGTTCCATATTCATGAGATTTATGAGCCATCCTTCAGCCATCGCTGGGAACATTGGCATATTTTCAGACAAATCCGCGCTCTTTTAACGCCGCCACCAGCAAGGATCTTGGCCATCTTCTGCTCATGTCTCTGCCCCGTTTCTGTGCTATCATTAATATTTATTTATGCACCCAATCATTTAGGAAAACACGCGCCTGCCACCCACCCACTGGGCCGCCAGCTCTTCACCCTTATTCCCGCCCTCTAATAAAGTGCATAAATTTAAATTATGCAAAACCACAAGCAAGAAGTCTCCAAGGACAATCTAGCGAGTTTCGAGGCTACAAATTGCGGTAGACAAAAGTTGTAACAAATTACCAAAACATAAATCAACAAATAACCAAATAAATGACACAAATATTATTTTTATGCTCGCTCTTGCCAGAGCGGGGCAAGGCGGGGCGGGGCAGAGACAGTCAGACGACAAAGGCGTGGACAGAAGGAAGTTGGGGGAGGGAGAAACAGAAGAGAAGGAAGGGAAGGATAAAAACCCATTAGATTTTCTAATAAATAGCGGCATTAACTAAACATAATGAGCACTTAAGCGCGCACTTCCGCTGTCTCCAACCAACCTCTCTCCAATCCCCCTCGAAGCAACCGCACGGACAGCCCCAGCAGCAGCAGCAGCAGCAGCAGTCCTGTCTATGGTCCTGCTCCCTGGTCCTCGTCCCTGCTCCCTGGACTCGACATTAAATTCAAACTTCCTGTGTGGGCGTAAACTTCTATCTGTTTCTGTTTGCCTCTCTGTGGCAGTCCTCTCGGTGGCCCACAACTGCTTTAAGTGTCGCCTAATTTACTACAACAAAGGAAAAGCCGAAGAAGAATGACACCAAAGAAAACACACACTGAGCGAATTTTCGGCTAAAGGAAATGTCTGCTTATTTCACAGCTGCTGGTAGGCGATAATTATAGATAATGTAGGATATATGTAGGATATGCCTCAACAGTTCCTCTCCCTAATCTTTAATCACACATTAGATTTCCCTTGTTTATTGTAGTGTACGAATTGCGAAATACAGAACAATGGTTGTGGTTTTTAATACCCAAACTCTTTTGGGTTTCCTCCGAAAACAAAAGAAGTGCGGAACATTCATACGTATATTCGATACGCGGCAGAGAATGTTTCACAAAAACTTTTGCCAGATTTCTACAATACTCGCACAATACAATACACAATGCGATACGATATTGCCGTGGCGGTGGTCTGCCTCGCACATTAAGGACATTAAATCCGCATTATTCATTTGGGGGGCCTTGCCGCAAGACAATGACAATCGGCGCTGGCCGGTTCGGGGGCCTTCTCTCAACTCAACTCAACTCAACTTATTATTAAAGCCATTTCGCTGGAGGACTCACGTGACGCCGCGTCGCGGCCTTTGTCGCTGCTGTCGGAGGCGTAGCTCATACGCCCCGTTGACCATTTGTGCGATCATCGTAAAATGAGTAATTGCCGAGCATGTTTCAACGCATTTATCGCTTCCTTTGGGCCAGTCTTTCGTTTGCCACTCACTCGCCTCGCCCCCACTAGCACACACACACACATTAATGAGCTTTGTGTGTGTGTGTGGGTGCGTGTGGGTGTGCGAGCTTTCATTTTGATATGTGCAGCATTTTTATGTTTAATCATTTTTCGGCGCCTGCCTTAGGTTTTTTATTACCTTTCACATCTTCCTTTGCTCATTTTCCCTCATTTTCGGCAAGGAAGGCGGTCACTCGACAGCAAAAGAGAGAGGGAGAGGGAAAGAGAACAAGAGAGCAAGAGAAAACACTCGCCAATAGCCACAGCAAACAGTCGCAAATTACAAAATCGTGACTAGCGTAAATTTGGCCGTTTTGTGGCCCATAAATTTTTGGCATTTGTTGAGAGTTCTCTTCTGTTCTGTTCTCTGCTGTTCTGTTCTGTTAAGTTCTTTTCATTGGCCGCTTCTGCCTCCATTTTGGGGAAAAGCATTCAACGAGGAAAAGCGTTCCGTGGTCAAGTAGTCGGTAATTTTTGAGCGGTTATTAGTTTAAATAGCCATGGAGAATGTTTAGTTGCCTCTATTGTTAGTTCAAATCTCAGCAAATTTGTTGTAAACGGTTTCTTGATGGGTCATTTGAGGCTTGTTGTGGACTTAATCGGTTCCCCCTTCCCAAGGGTAGCCATAGATTATGAAAGGATCGTTTGCTATTGGCAAAAAATAATCCTTAGCCCTGTTCTCTCCCAGAAGTAGCCCGCGTTTATATTTAACTGATTTTCAAAGTTTTTCTTAAAGATAAACCTCTTTATATTCGCAGGCAAACATGCAAGTATATTTAAAATTAGGAAACAAAGAGACAAGGAGGAGCAGTAACGAAACGAAACGAAAGGAAAGGAAAAGAAAAGCTAAGCAAAGAAAAGGCTTGGCTCCAACTGCACAAAAAGGAACCATTTGCTTTGCTAAGCAAACAATACGAAAATAAATACACATACATAAGAGTATAGGAGGGAATATGCATGCTAGTCGGAGCAAAATTCAGCAAATAGAATACGAAAAAATAGAAACAAAGTTTTCCAGACAACATTTGGCTGTTGGCTGGCAGGCTGATGGCTGAAAGCAGCTACAACAAATGAAATCGAAACCGGAAATCGACAGACAGCAACAGGACAGGTCCCAACCGATGCTTTGCTCCTACCGATATGACTGTGTATGTGTGTGTGTGTTTGTCTGTGTGTGTGTGTGTGTGTGTGTGTGTGTGTGCTTTTCCCCACTTGAATTGCTGCTCATTCAACATTCATCCACATGACTACGGGACGAGTGAAATGTAGGGGACACGGCGCTTTGGCAGTGGGACTGGCACTGCGATTGGGGCCCTGACAGAGTCACGTCATCGTCTGCGGCGAAAGGCAAACATCCTGCATGGCATGGCATCGTCTTCAGCCACCAGGCCACCAGGAGGACAGGCGAGAGGGCAGGCGGGCGGGCAGGCAGGCGGGCGGTTGTCCTCTCGTCGATATTCAAATATTTTCCGTTGACAGATTTCACAATTTTCCACTTTCATACCTTTTTGGCTCTTGGCCATGGCCAAAGACACAAGAATTTCCTTTTACTTATTGTTCATTCATTGTGTCGCAGCTCCCTGCCTGCCTGCTCCTGTCACCCTCCCCCTGCCTGCTTCCTGGCTCCTTTTTTTCGGTTACATTTCGTTTCGCTGGAGCTGCCATATTTGGTGGCCGAAATTGGAAAACTCATTGGGATCTGAGAAATCGGGGGATTCGAGGCGGCATCAATCTAGAAGGCATCTAGAAGGAGCTTGGAGCTGGAAGCTGGGAGCTGGGAGCTGCAACTTGGCATAGAACAATTGATGTGTAAAACTTTGATTAGATTTGTGAAGTGCGGCCAAAAATAGGCAATGAGTTCGGTCTGTCGTGTCTGTCGTGTCTGTCCCTTCGGTTGCTCTTCGCTTTCTGCGAGCTTTAAGACTTTTTTCGAGGCAATTTCAGTTTCAAGTGGTTTCACGGCTGACTGCAGGGGAATTCGAACTCTTGGGCATAAAACACGCACCAACGCTCCTGCCTTCCATCATTCATTTCACATTTCTCATTCATGTTCTCTTTAATTTGCTGCAGTTCCAACACTCTTACCTCTCACCTCTTGCTCCCAACGAGCCAACGAGCCAGCGAGCATGCCACAAATTGGCTCAAACCCATTGCCAAAAAGCAGTAACGAGTCAAGCTCCAGCTCCTGCTCCAGCTCCAGCTCCTGCTCCTGCCATAGTCGTAGTAGTTGTAAATGCTTTGTGCACCCGAACGAACGGACGAACGGACGGACGGACGGAGGGACGAGCGTATGTGTGCTGCCTGCCCCCATAATTTCCGTTTTGATTAATGAATGTTGAAATGTCGAAAATTGTTTGTTGACGGCACTGGCGCTGGGCGCACATAGAAGACTTTCACATGAGTGGCACGGCCACGACAGAGGCGAGGCAGAGGGGGGCAGCGGGGAGAGCCAGATACATAGGTTGCTGTGTTGGCCAAATACTCGGGGAGAGCATAAATGTCAAATATCAATCAAAATCGCACATTAGCAAACAAGGGATCAACATGGGACACGCCTCCAAGCACACGTCCTGAGTCAGGTTAATTGATTGCTGGATTGCTCGGGTTGCTCGGACTGTGCTTGAGCAGGGGTCAGCGGGATCAGGGGTCAGCCAGCACTTGAGGGAGCCCTTATCTGAGTGGAAAATTACAATTTAAGAAAGTTCTCTCTCTCTTTCTCCCTCTCTCTCTCTCTTTATATCTCTCTATCTCAATCCGTATAGTTTTTCGCTCCTTGCATTAACCTGCAATTTGTTTAAGCGCACGTTTTATCAGTAGCCCAAAACCCAACCCCAACCCCTAACCCCAACCCCCTGCACAGGCAGGCGCAATAAGTATATGTCTAAAAGCGCACTTTCCCCACAAATTACAGTGCATGAAGGCTGCTTTAAATGGGGCCAAAAGCCAGGGGGGAAGGGGTGTGCGGACCCGCATCGCATGTCAATGTGGAAATGTGGAATACGCTCCCCGCTCCCCGCTTTCCGCTGCCCCTTCCTCTGCCACTTGCCAAAAGCGTTGGTTGTTGTCTGCTGACTGGCTGGCTGGTTGGCTGTTGCCAAAAAGTTTAAACTGTTTTACCAAGTTTTTTCCCCGAGTTTTGCCTTGTTTTGTTCGCTTGTTGTTTTTCTGGCTCTCTTGTATTGCTGGCTTTTTGGCCAGAAGTTAATTGAACTGCAAACGCCCACGATATTTATATGTATGGCCCGAAAGGGTTTTGGCGACCACCACGACAGTTTTGGTGGCTCCAGATTGGATTTCAATTGGATGTCGAGAGCCGAAAATCGATGGCAAAAAGTGTCCCAGTTTAAAGACAGATGAGATATTCTAAGGAAAAGCCACGGAGAAAAAACTGGAGGAGATAAGTGTGAAAGAATAGCAAAGGCCGAAAGAGTTGAAGGCCAAGACCGCACTCAAAACTGGCTACGCCCATGCCCAGGCCCATGACGAGCAGACAAGAAAAAAAGGCACTTCCACTTGCTGCTAACAAAAACGTTAGCTTCAACTGAAAAACTGAAAAATAAAAGGCGGAAAGATAGGAAAATTCATTTGAATGAAGACAGACAGAGAGAGGGAGTGGGAGGGGGAGAGCAGGAGAAAGGCTCATGAATAAAAGAAAACACGACTCGGGGGATTGAGGTGGAGGACAGATAGGGATACGGAACATCCTGTTCGTTCGGCGATGGCCATTGCCGTTTAAATGTTCATCAAAAAGCCTTAAGAAATGTTTTTATTTTCCCTGACAGCCACACACACACGTACACATACGTACACACACACATAGAGAGAGAGATGCCTGCACCACCGACATGTGCATATTTAAGTGCAGTTGCACTCTCCTAACGGTTTGTCTCGGAGAACAGAACTTCTCTTCCGAAGGAGAACAAAGTCCGAGAAAAACTCGAAGGAAACTTTATCTGTGGTTTGCATTGTATGCATATTGTTGGCATTGTCGCCCTGCAACGACCCCAGCAAAGCACCCCCCACCCCCCCGAAATCTCCTTAGCTCTGTGCAACTATCCGCCCGTATGCCGTACGCCCGTAGATGTTTCGTTCTTGTGTGCTTAGTCATTGTCTTTTGCGTACAACTTCCGTCTGCCATCCCATCGCGCGCATTGACGTCGCCTTCGTTCGCCCACTTCCGCCTGGCGAAACCTCGAGGACATTCCCGCATACCCCCCCCCCGGCTACTCCTCCCCACTAAGCAAATGTCTAGTCGAAACAAGAAGAAACACAACCCGTACAGACGAGAGATTCCGACGTGGGGATACCTTGCTAATCGGAAGGAAATACTCGTGGATATATCTAAGAAATCTTCTCGCAGAGATCCAGAGATTTAGTGAATGGGATTCTAGGGATTGGGGGGACTAAGCTATGGTTTGTGGTGACAGTGTCATACCCTACAACGAACACAACATACCCGACTACGGGGTGTAGTGTACGAATTTCCATTGCATTCTTTTGCGTGGAATTTCAAACATTTTTCTTGTAGCTGTGTGTTTGAGGGAAAACAAAAATATTTTCGCTATTTGCGGTTGTATGTGTGTGTGTGTGGGGAGAAGGAAGAAGGCTTGCCAGGAGGAGAAGGGAAATGTGAAATGGTATTAGATGGAAATTAGAAAATGCTATTCGCCTGGACATGCAGCAGCAGGACATTAGCAGGGATATGTTATGTGTGCCCAAAGGCTGTTTATGCAATGGCTGCAATGGCAGGTCTTACTCGTAATTAATGAATCAACGTTAATGCCATGTATGGCCGTGTATAGCCGGGATAATTCAGGACTTGGTCGGACAGATCACAGAACTGCTGACATCACCCGGTGATGTCGAAAACAATTAAGCTGTCCATCATTCGGATTGAATGTTTTTTCGCCATGTTTTTCTGTTTTACTTATTTCGATTAATGCCTTGCCTATAAATTAATAATTGTCAATTGTGTTGCCACGACATGTCATCGTGGGCCAGTACAGCAGTACATACGCCGTACAGAGAGCATACACGGACAATATATTATTAATATTAATACGCATCGTATTAACGTGGGTCTGCATAATAAATTAATTATGTGAGTCCGCTTTCAGGAGATCCCTTTATGCCTTACACACACACACACACACAGAGAGTGAGAGAGAGAGAGATGTCCTTGTGCCAAATGCACTTCCGTCAAGTAATTAAAAATTGGAATCGCAATGAGAATTTATAGAAATACAAGTACATTGACCATCGATCGGAAGGACATGTAAATCATTTCAAAATATACATGTACATATGTATGTGTATCTGTGATTGTTCAGCATTTATAATTATTGTTGATTCTGTTCTGTCATTAGCACTTAATGAAGAATAACGGCGAGTGTCCAACAGGACGTAATTATGGGCCAGGATGCGAGCGAGTTCATGCTGAATGTTGAATGTTTTACTCCAGAAACAAAGCCTCCCCCCCCCGAAATGTATTCATCAAAACTGACACGCGGCAAGGAGTATATTTATGCGTATGGCCAGTGAATCCTTTCTATATCTCCACACACACACACATGTATGCCAAATGGGGGAGGGGGATGGGGAGTACTTGTAGTTGTTGTCGCTCGAACTTCTGGCCAAATTAATTTTTATTGCATTTTCGGAAAACAATTTAAAATATTTTGCAACGAGTCAAAAGTGAAAAACGAGCACCGCGGCCCGGTCAGGCGAAGGCAAAGGCGAGGAGGGAGGGCAGGGAGGGGAGGGAGCTGACCGCACACACTCTGGATGCTGGACTGGGCCTGGACTGTGCCTGGATTGGTCCTGGACTGCGCCTGGATTGGTCCTGGACTGGACTCTGGGAACAGGGCTAAAATTTCATTTTCAGCCCGAAAGTATACAACACACAAAGTGGTGAAAGGGGGGAGGGAAAGCGGTAACAATGGTTTTTCCTTTCAGCATTTTCTCTTTTTTTTTTCGCCCATTTTATTAAAAACTACGAAAACCAAGGCAAGCAGCAAGCAGCACCAAAGACTGATAGATGAATGCAGAACTGGGCTCGAGAGCATTCCATCCCATCCCATCGCAGCCCATCGCAGCCCATTCCCAAACTGGCCATAATGCTGGCCAAAATCGGGACAAGCAGTAAATATGAACTGGCCTGCGCGCGTATGTGTGTGTGTGTGTGTGTGTGTGCTGCGGATGGTGCGGGAAAACGGATAGTGGCACACAATTGGAACCATCCGCACACGCCCCATCCAGCACCCGGTTACCGCCCTCTATGCAGGCCATTAATAATACGCTTACGCGCTTTTGTGTGTCCCATGCTGCCCGTTGGCTGTGTGGGCTGTGGGCTCACCCAAAGAGGGGGTGGGGGGGGTACGGGATCTGGGGTACCAACACCAAAAACGGACTGCAGCCTTTCAAACGGAGCAAGAGCCTGCGGCAGGAACGAGCCAGAGGAATTTTCGTTGTTTTTTTGTTGGTTTTTTTGGTTTTTTTGTTTTTTGCGGCCTGTCGCAAGGATGGCGCCATACAAATATCGGCGGGTAGCAGAGTGGCAGAGTGGCAGGGTAGCAGAGTAGCAGGGTAGCCGGGGCACTCGCATGTAGACAATATATTCATGCCAGGCGCAATGCAGTTTTTTTCCGTTTTTGCGATATTGAAAAATACGTGTATATATAGTTTAAGATGTGGCATAGCATAAAGGGACCGCAGCGGGGGGTTTCGTCCAGTAACCAGATTAAATGACATGCCACAAAAACCGAACAGAGCAGAGCAGAAACAGAGCAGAAACAGAGCGAAAATCCTGGAAAAACTTAAACAAAAGTATTCGAAACGAGTGTATGTACGGAATCCTGTAATTCCTCGAGTTTTGACATTCCCCCTCCCACTCCCCACATACCCCCCTTCACACCGTCCGACAAATTGTTGTCAAATATTTGGTCAACACTTCAACAATGCTTTCCACAATTTTCATGCACCCACAAAATACTCGCAGGACTACCGTCGCGCGGCGGGACTCCTGCCCAGCGGAATCCCAATCGAAGCAATTTTCTGTTTTCTCGTTTCTGTTGTTGTTGTTGTTGTTGTGGTTGTTGTTGTTGTTGTTGGCTTTTCCTTTTTGTTTTGTTTTCATTTCTCTGGATGCCTTTACCGCTGCGTGCCAAACGCCATCAATCGATTTGCATGAACAAAAATGTGAAAAATTACAATGCATAAAAAAGAAAAATGGCAAAACGCGGGGGGCTAGCGGGGATAGTGGGGGAGGCAGCTTTTCGATTTGTAACAATTATTGGTCGTTACGGGGCGCAAGTTCCTACAACCTACAACCTGCCAACCCCCTCCTCCCACCCGCACAACCCGAGCTCCAATTATTGCACCGTTTTGTGGCATACTCTGCGGCACGAATCATGCTTCTGCCTGCCTGCCTACCTTCTGGTTATCGTTACCTGCCCCTGCTGCTACCCCTGCTGCTGCCCCTGCCCCTGCTGCTGCTGCTGCTGCTAGTATAATGCCTTTGAAATAGTAATAATAAATATTATTGACATGCAAAAATGCCACAAAATGTCAGGAAATATTTATTCAACACGGCCCGAGAGAGGAAATGGTCAAAAATTCAAACAAACTGGAGCGGGGTGTACTTTTTTATGCAGGAACATCCAAATGTACATCCATCCAATTAGGAGTGACCTTTCCCTGGCTTTCTAACATTCAATCATTCAACCATTCGGACATTCGTGGCTCCAGGGCCAAGCTTTCTAATTGTTTGGAAACGTTGTTTGAAGTTCAAACTTTGAACATCGTCCACTGGCCGGAGGCATTAGATTCGTTCATTAGACGCCAAGAGGCGTGTGCTTTAATTTCGCATTTCGACCAGTTTATTTTTAATTGAAATCCATGTTGACACTTTTATGCGTTTTTAGTTGTGGTTTTGTTTCCATTCACAATTTTTGGCATTTTCCTGGAACATTTTCACAGATTTCGTTATTTAACTTTATTGGCTTTGGCCATTTGGGGGTTTGTCGGGGATTCTCGCTTTTCGGCATTTCGGTATTTCGGCATTTAAAATTTAAACAATGACGATAAAACGATTCCTCCCAATGGAACATATTTTAGATTAAAGTTTACAGCCTAACAGTCGGAGAAAGCAAGGAAAACGAGTGGAGAAACTATGCAGATGGAGTTCAGATGCATTAGTTGGTTTTCAATGGGATTAGATGAATGTAACCTGTGCTTGGACATAAACAAATCGACCTTAAACTGACCCGAGACGACGATCTTGAAAGTTTTTTGGAAGGTTGCTCTGTAAGTCGCCGCTGGACATACCACGGGGATCTCTTTGGATCTCTTTGGGGAAATAAGATAGTTCGACTCCCTTGGGTAAAGGAAAAGCTGTTCCTGGAGTTTTGCAACCTGTGCTTCATTGCGTAGCACTTGGTCAGAAGGCCAAAAGCATATGCCAGCGTCTTGGGAATGCCCAAGGCAATAGACAAGCGATAGACAAGCAAATAGAAGGATTCGATCCTTCGATTTGCTCCTGTCATTCGTTAATCGATTTGAGAGTAAACTGAAAATTCCGAGCCACTTTCCGCTGGCCTTACTACCAATATCCCTTGCATTGCATTGCATTTTCCTATTCTTTGTCCGTCCCACCTCTTTCTACCCTTGGCATAATTTTTTTTATTCTCTGCTTTCCGCCCTACGCCCCCCCCGGGACAGACAAAAGCATCATTTCAATTGTTGCTTCTTATTGTGCTGTTTGCTTACATCTTTGCCTCATTTTCCCCATCACCCTTTCCATACCTTCCCTTAGCCTTTCCCTCTCGCCTTCCCTTAACCCAACAACGCCGGCATGGCACTCTTCAGGCGCTTTTCCACTTGAGCAGCGAGCTATTCTCTGGTTGCACTCCAACGGCGCCTCAATTCGCACTTCACCTGAAGTGGGAAGCACTTGCTCCTCCTCTTCGGTCTCCGGTCTCCAGTCCCCAGTCACCATGGCCCCCGCCTCAAGTCCCCCACCCTCCGTCATCCATCTCCAGGAGAATAAATGACAATCGATGGCTCCTGAAGCTCCTCGCACAAAACATGCATTTGCAGGGCCTCAGCAATTAAAAGTGCGCCAAAAGCATTCAGCCCTTGCCGGGGGTAGTCTTCTCCTGGTGCCTTCCCTCTCTGCTCTGCTCCTGGCTTGCGATCTGCCTCTGCCTCTGACTCTCTGACTCTCTCTCGCACTCTGTTATTTGTGTTTAATTAAAATTCTTTCGTACTTTTCGCACTTTGTGCATTGTTTATTGTAATTTTGCAAGAATTTGTGCTATTGTTTGCTTGCTGATTGACTGAATGACTCCCTGACTGACTGACTCCTCCCCGACTCCCCGACTTCACTGCACTTCACTCCCCCCACTGACTGACTGACTGACTGACTGACTGAATGAATTGCTAAAACTTTTCCTCAGGGTGTATGGCGCTTTTCATTCACTTTTCCGCAATGCAATTGCAGTTTGAAACGATTTGCATATCCGTTTTTCTCACCGCTCGACGCTCGACGAAAGTATTTTAATATTGTTTGCATGCGAATGTCTATCTCTCTCTCTCATGTTCTGTCTGTCTCTGTCTATCTGTGTTATTTAGAAACACTCCAAGTGCACTTTTCATTTTAATGATGAGCCGACGTGGAATTCCCAAGGCAATTTCTTAAAGGATTTCGTTTTGGGCGGTGGGGGGGCGTAGAAGGAGGAGCAACATTGTCTGAAATCGGCTGAAATCCCAATGGATTTCCTATCGGCTGGGATTTCCCACGACAAATTGAATTTCCATCATCGCCATCGGATAAGTAAATAAATTTCTGACATCGACAAAAATTTGCACTTACCCCACAAAGAAGAGTTCTCTCTGTAGCCCTAGTCCCGACCCCAGCATTATCAGGATTGCAACTTAATTGAATTTATCATCTCCTAATCGAATTGCAAATTCCAACACTAGCTGCTGCTGCTGCTGCTGCTTCTGCTTCTGTTTTCTGGATTATTATTTATTTGGTTTTGGCCATTCTGTGGTCACACGCGTACGAGAAGGTTTCTTGCGGTAAATATTTTCATATTTTAAAGTTGTCAAATGAGCAGCAGAAGCAGACACATCGTAGTTGACTTTGCTGTTTATTTCTAGTCAATTAAATTAGAATTTAATATTGAATTGGACAGGCTCTGTGCTCTCTGTTCGTCCCTCTTGCCCCACTGACTGTAAGCCCATTACCATCAATCAGAAATTTGATTATTTCTAGCAGTCATATCGGTATGCATCGGTATGTATCAGTATGGTAGGTACGTACCTGTGTGTCTGTGCCTCAGCTAAATCTGCAGCACTGTCAGAGTTGAGGCACGTGCCAAGCCCAAGCCAAAGCCCAAGCCCAAGCCTTGCCTTCCTTGCCTGCCCCCTTGCAATGGTTTGAAAAGCAATCTAATACGAGTTGATGTCGAAGTCGAAGTCGAATTGCAGAAGGTAATTTCGGGGCAGGACTCGGCGGGTTTCTCGTAGCAAATGTTTTAATGGAAACAAGCTCTGGCTTAAGCTTGTTGCCACGATGCCACCTTGATGCACTGTCAAAAAAATTGATGGAAAATCTCTTAAATCTGCTGCCCATTTGCTGGCATTTATCTATGCTTTATCTATGCTCTATGCTCTCTATTCTCTATGCTATATGCTCTATGCTCTATGCTCGCCTTTCTTTTTTTAAGCTACATATATGTAAGTCCAAACACTTGACACCCAAAAAAAAAAACTCACCGATGCGATTGTCAGGCGGCGGCGAACAGAGTCAGTCGCACACTCTTACCGGAACCGGAACTGAATTTACGTCTTATATCTGATGACTGATGCTTGACTTCGCTTCGCTTTGCTTTGATTTGCTTTGCTTTTTGGCCAGCGCGTGGCACTTGACGCTTTTTGGTACGCTACAATTACTCGCCAGTTGTCTTGCTGTTGTCTCTGGATATTCAGTTAGATGGGGGGTGGCCGTGCGAGCTTTCGAACCCGTCGCCTAGGTCGCTCGTTTGCAACTGAACGCAGAACACGGAACACGGCGACACAGCACAGCACAGCACACACGGAACGGCGGCAAGTGGCAAGTGCAGGCCAGGCCAGGAACTGCTTGATGCTTTGCTTCCTCTGCAACAGCCGTCGGGAATCATAGTCGAACGATGTGCAGCCAGGCAGAGCCATCGCCATCGTCAGTGCCAGTACGGCAGTGGCAGTGGCAGGCCGAAAGGATTCCAGTGCCGAGCCGAACGAGAGCCGAGCCAGCAGCGAAAGAGTAGGAGCCAAAATCAAAGCCCGCTAAAGAGTAGGCGCCAGAGCCGAAGATGGAGCCGATGCCGAAGCCGAACCCGAAGCCGGCATTTGTGATTCTGTGGGACCGCTTAAAGCGATTCCTATCCCTATCCCATCTGATTAATTCCGTATTATTTCTACAACGGAACCCATTAAATGGTCCGACGGAATAACCAAATATGATGGAATGCCGCTTTACTTTTGATGTTCCCTCGAGAGCATCCAGAGCAGAGCGCGAGAGTGCAAGTGCATGGCCGAAGTGCATGCTCTCTCTCTCTCTCGCTCTCTCCCTCCCGCCCTTCGTATGGGAGGGGTGGCGCGCTGTTGCACACTCGGCTAATTTCGTTGGAATCTCTGGAATGTGTTTGGGCTTCCGAGTGCAGAAATAGCAAAGCAGATTTATTCATCTGCCAGCAGGCAACGAGGAAGGTTCTCTCTTGCGGCCAAAACAATGGCTAATGAATGAAATAATATTTATATCATAAATATATACACATCCATCCTATAAGGCTATATACCCCACTCGACTCCACCTGATAGATAATTGTTATGTTTAATAATAAATGATATTTATTTATTGTTTCATTGTTGTAATCTCTGCACTCTGTGGCCGCTCTTAAGTAAACAATGGACTCTCTTAAATCAACTTAAGAGCGCATTCCAGTGGCACACGACTTCCAGGAAAGAGCAGCCACTCGGCTCGGCTCCACTCGTGTCGCTCTCGCAACGTCTTGCTCTCCCGCCTTCGTGCTCCACATTTCCAAGCCACAAACTGCTGACAGCTGACGTTCTGGCCATATCATTTCTTTAGCTTCAACTTCAGCTCCGACTCCGCGGTCTCCGCGGACTCCACGGACTCCACGGACTCGCACTCTGGTACGATTTACGAGGTGGGGCTCTATGCTGGCCTCTGCTGGCCTCTGCTGTGCTGCGGTTCCGAAGTGCGAAAGCTAAATGGGACCTGCCCCAACAATCTCCATGGGAGGGCAGTACGTGCCTGGGGGGGGGTAATAAATAAGCTGGCCAAGAGGACGACAAAGAACTGCTTAAGTAATATTGTTATCTGATTGTCCAAACACCCTCCAAAGGCCCTCCACCAGAGCTCTGCAGTTGGGCAAAGACTGCTGTCCAAAGAGCAGATGCTCCTCGGATGCTTCTGGCAATTTTTCTTTACCAATTTTTGCTGCCCCTTTGGCCCGGTTGTCTGTAATCAGCTTTCATTTAAAATCCGTTGCAAAACGAGACGCACGCACGACTACCGACAGACGCCACCCCACGCCGCACCATGCCACATCACTTCATCCCGTCCCCTCCCGTACCGTTCCGTTCCGTCCCATCCATTTACCTCCCAATCCCCCAATTTGCCTAAAATCTTATATAGTTTTCATGTTCATCCTCTTACAAATGACGCAACGCGGCATTTGCTGCCCGATACCAGGCGGAGGACGAAGCGGAGGAGGATAGGACCCGGACCCGGACCCGGACCCGGACCCGGACCCGTACTCGGACCCTCTTGTTCGTGCAACGGGCTTTCGCTCCAATTCGGCATTCCCTCAAGGGCTTGCACTCGTAGCGCAGCCAGGTGCCTTCCTGTCCGCGTCCCGTGTCCCGTGTCCCGTGTCCGCTGCCTGTTGTCCATACCCAATCCCATGTCCGTGCCTGTGTCCGTGTCCGTGTCCGTGTCTGTGCCCTTGTCCGTGTCCGTGTCCGAGCCCGCTTCCACGTCCGCGTCCGTGTCCGTGTAGGGGCCAAATCAATTGCTCGCAACACGGCTAAATCTTTCGGATACATGAAATTTGGTTAGTGTGTTCTGCTCTGGCGCCCTGTGGCGGTGCAGCGTATGGGCCGGATGGAGATAGTAGTAGAAGTAGAGCTAGAACAGAGGGAGAGGGAACGGGAACGGGCACTGGCAATGGCCCGACCAGGCATTGATTACAACTAGCAATTTTTCAGCTTGTTGCACATTTCGCGTGTTAATGTTGCATGCGGCCACCTCTGGTGGAGTGTTGCCAGCCCAGGGACACGCCGCTGTTTTCCCCAAACAATGTCCGAGAGAGAGCGGAGGGCTGAATCTGGCTAAAACCGAGTGTCAATGAATCGGCAACAATAGGATAATAGCCGTGCGCTCCACAAATCCACCCATCCATCCATCCACCCATTTCCCCATCTACCATATTATTTCTTCTTTGGATCAATCGAACACTGTTTGTCTTGTCAAATATTTGTAACTCCTTGAAAATAATTCGACTCGACTCGACTCAAAGCGAACTTCCTCCCATGTGTAAGCCAGGGGGAAAGTGCAACCAATTACAACAACAACTACAATATTGTTCACCCAATCCCCACGGGGTTTTCCTTGTCCTGGCATCGCAGTCGAACCGTCGAAAGGCTGTTCTCGATTGATCCTAGGCCCAACTATTTAGTGAGTACTCTCGACACTCTCTATAACCAAAAACAACTTTGATACTTTTCGAAAATTTTCAAAATTAAATATAACTTCTACAGGTCAAACAATAGAACTTGCAACAAGGCTAAGACCACACCACAAGCAGGACATCGAAGCACAATGTCGCTGCAAAGCTGTACATGTGCTTGTGGATGTGCCCGTAAGCACAAAGCTTATCGGCCGCTTAAGGAGCCAGCATCGTCCCAGAGTATACTGTCCAATAAATCAAGGACACGTGATGGAACAAAGTCTAACAAACAAAAGCCAAAGGAGGAGCGTGACACGCCTTCTCGTCGCTCTTCACAGCGCAGCTCACGCATGAAGCTGTCATCCGATGATGATGAAGAAGACGAGGAGGAGGGACACATGGTCGGACGGCAGCTTACTCCCTACGAGTGCCAGCTAGAGGACGATGTCCAGCAGTTGCAGGAGGCTCTATTCACCCTGACGTCGCACTATGCCAAGGTTCAGTTCCGCCTGCGGCAAATAGCCGCCGCCTCGGACAGCGAGAGGATCACGCTCATCAACGAGCTGCAGCGCATGACAAGCGAGCCGCTGGACGTATCCGGTCGCGACCAGGAGGACAAGCTGCCCACGCTACAGTCGGACGCCACCACCCTGGGCAGTGTGCGTCTCAAGCAGCACAAGATCATCACGCAGCTGCGGGGACGTCTCCAGAACCTTGCCGCTGCGGCAGACGACTACTTTGCGATGGACAGGGATGGTCAGATATGTCCCTGCAAGAATTACGGAGAGGATGCTTACGATTTCGACGATCGGAATTGTGAAGAATTACAGGAGAATGCGTCCAGAGCGACGTTTCTCTCAGAGGCATGGTCGGACACCGTCTACGCGGAGACCGAAGATGAGGCAGAGAAATGTCGATGTACCAAGCCGAAGAACCGCAAGGGGAAAGGCAAGAGGAAAGACGGCGGTGCCGGCGACTTACATTCTTGCCGGGAGTCTGTCGAAGATGGCCCATCGTATCGAGAGCGCAGAAAGAGTAAATCAGTCAACAGAAGTCTACCACCCAGTACATCCAGTAAAATGCTCAGCAAGGATCTGTCGCCAAATCGGGGCAGACTTTACTCCATTTTGCGTGAAACACAGTCCCTGCCGCACTACCAACGGCGCACGGGCGAAGAAGCAGCCTTGAAAAAGGTTCGATCAACCGCCAAGAACCGCTTAGAAGCGGTCCAGAAAGGCAGACGCTGCAAGCCTGCAAATCGAAAGCAAAATCCGAATGCCTCTCCGTCTGAAAATCTGGCCAAGGGCTGGCCGCTCAGTTGGAAGTACCTGAGACTGGACGAACCCCTCTGTACCGCAAGCTCGACTGCAGTTCAGGGTTTGAGCACACAGAACCCCACAAAACCGCGTCCAGGGAAGCGAGATGAGGCCGATATGTGGAGCGATGTCAGGGAGGAAGCAAGGAAACCGCACAGGAAATGCTAAAATATCAGACCAAAAATATCACACACCAGAGATTGAAGCTATAACCATAGTTTGGCCTTCAGAACTTTTACATGAGAGGGCTAACAGGAAGTCGCTGTTAAAGTGCTTAAGGCTAAATTAAGATTACAAATTGGCAATTCTCCTGGGTTGAACAGAGGATATATAATATATTTTATAACGAATGTAGAATGCAAATAAACAGTGATTGATGTTGCGTTCTTCACTTTCAAATCCATGTACTTACCATCAAGGTTGTGTTTGTGTTTCAAGTAATCATTTATCAACGCTATCGACTGTGTTACCCTCGAATTATAGCCATGGTCATTGAACCCTGGTACCCGTCAGCATCCAGACAACATGGCAGCATCGCATCCCTTAAGCGGCTCTCAAAGAGGGCCAACAAAGGGTCCATCCATCCATCCATCCAGCCATACAGCGATGCAGCCATACAGCCATCATCGCTATGGGAAACCAGTTTTGAGCTCTGTGCTCTTCTGTCTGTCGTGACCGAGGACCGCTTTTGGCAATTTTCCGCGCATGCGCGACGCGATTTCTGCAGCATCAGCAGCAGCCTCGAGGGTTTGAGGCTCTTTGTTGCTTTAGGCAAAGGTCTGGCCAGGCCAGGCCAGGCCAATTGCCGTTTTAAGGGTTGTTTATCTTGGTTTTAGCATTTGCACACAGCCTCAATGTGTGTGTGTTTGAGAGAATCTCAATACTTACTCGGGCCCTGCTGAGTCCCTTGCCCCTGGCCACATTCCCTTTGCCAGAGTTTCATTCATAGCCAGATCTCTGCTTGGCTGTGGCATGCCCACATCTGGTGGCTCTCTCTGGGCCCTGCGAGCATGCGAGCAGAGTATCTCAGGCCCTGGCCCTGGCGCATGCGCATGCTCATGCTTGTGCTCATGCTCTAATCTTTTGTCTCATTGTTGACTGGTTTTTATGACGCCTTCTGTATTAATGGTTCGGTATCTCTCTTTAGTCTCGTGTGAAGAGGGTTCTACGGGCCATGTATGTATGTGTGACATCTGGCCAAATGTGCGTCTTGGTCATGGTCTATGCGGGCTGTACGCATATGGAGGGACGGGACGGGGTTGGGTTGGGTTGTTATGTTGGGTTGGCTGGAACGACACACACACACGCAGATGATGTGGCCTGTTAAATGATGGAAAACATTTCCAAGATGTGAGACAAATTACAACAAACAATAAGATCGCAGATACAAAACGTTGATAAGGATCGAGGGACAACTGGGGGAAATCCAATTGTATTTATCACAAATCTGTCACACACACACACACATTGTACATATCCCTATTTAAATATCATTCCATTATAGATTTTTTGTGTTTATTAAACCATTTTGTATATTTTCTCCAGGATTTTGCAAGATATGGCAAGGTTTGTGTTTAGATAATTAAGAAAAAAATTGAAATTATAAATACGTTCTTCGTATGAAAGAAATTAAGGCTAACGTATAGCGAATATTCAGTATTCTGTTCGTACACACGCATACATACATACATATGTATGTATGAACAACAGAATGAACTTCAAAGAGTGTTTTCAACTAATATCCTTAGATGATATCAAAAAACAAAAAAAAAATGTATATATTTAGTATCCTACTTCTCGTAGGATGATCCTCCTTCATGTGATGAGACGTTGGCATTAGATCTACAGTTGATCCTGCGGCTTAGAACGAAATTAACATTTACATTTACACTAGACTAATTCTCTTAACCTTCTTACTTTCTTTGTCTTTTGTCTTTGTCTTTGTCTTTCTCTTTGTGTTTGTGTGTGTCACTTCTTTGAGTGTGTGTTTTCCATGTTTAAGATGTATTTTAATTGATATGAGAGACGGGACGATACGTGCCCAATAGGTGATATTTAACCAGTTCCTTCAGTTGCATATTTGTTCGATTCTTTTTTGGTATGGCACAGTTTTGGCATTACTTTTCTTATGGCAAAATGGGGGAGCAAAATGAATGGCAAGAAAACTACGTAATTGCTTTGAGCGGCCGCATTAATCCATAATGGGCTTTTCTTCGCTTACTAAAAACTACATAGATCGAAACCCGAAACCGCCTCCTGGTGCGGTCCTACTTTACAGATCCTTCGCATTGCTGCATTTGCACGAGTAATAGGAGAATGCGGTTCATCAGGTTATCCGCCTCGGAGTCCTCCATGCTGTTCAGCTTGGCGGAGATGAAGCCACAGAACTTCGAGTTGAGGACCTCGCGAACAGTCTGTGGTGGCGGCAGATCCAATCCACCGTTGCCCACAGCGGCATTCTGTTGCTGCCGCAAATGCCGATGCTGCTGCAGCATCTGCTCCTCATAGTCGTCGCCGTCGATGACACCGCACTCACCGTCGACATCGCCGTCGTCCAGGTCCTCCTGCTCGCCATTGCGACGACGCTTACGCGACGAGGCCACCTCATCCACGCCGGCATTGGTGCTCCCCGGCGAGTTTGAGTCGAGTATAAGGGGATAGGGAAAATCCGCATCAATGGCCTCCAACTCCTCCACCCCATCAGAGCCATTGCCGGCATCGGCATCCTCGTCGCCGCTCCGCAGCGAGCTCGCGTCCATGTCATCGTAGCTCTGCTGCAGATGATGATGCTCATTCCTGGTGGAGCTCACCCGACTGTCGTTATTCGCCTGGTGCTGATGGGCTGGCTGGGGCAGGGCCGGCGGCCCCCCACCACCCCCCGAGCAGCTTCCGCTGCTGCTGCTGCCGGCCCCGCCGCCCGTCGAGAGATCCAGCTCCGGCTTCACGTAGTAATCGCAATAGTAATCGTCGCCGCTCGCATTCAGGGTCGAGCACTTGGACAGATTCAGTGCAGAGGCCGAATCGTTGAAGGATGAGGATAGCTTCATGGCGCCTCCTTTGCCACCAGCTCCTCCGCCTCCTCCTCCTCCTCCTCCCAGGAGGCTGTGGTTGTTGTTATTATGGCTGTTATTGTTGTTGTGCAGATGAGCAGCATACGCGCTTAGGCTGAGATCTGTGGCATGTGAGGCACCTCTAAAGGAAGGAAATACAGAAACAGAACAAATGATGGAGAAATGTTAGTACAATTTATTCAAAGACAAGAGCTTCGGGAATCCCTAAATGTGAGCTCCTACCATTCCTACCAATATCTCTAACAATCCCAGAAATAGACAAAATCCAAGACAACCCCCAAATAATGGTACCACAACGAAGAACGTGCTCAAACAAACCCCAAAAAGCAGATTCGATACAATATACATACATACATATGTACGTAGTACCAAAAGGACAGAACAGAACGAGAATCAGAACCAGAAACAGAACTTATTTCAATGTCCCAAACAGACGTGGATCTGTCTCTCTCTTTCTAGCTATCTCACTCTCCCTACCTCTTCGGTTCGGGGCTGGTTTCCTGCTTCTCCTTGCAGGCGTCTCAAATTTCAAGAGCATTTTCCCAAAACAATGCAGCTGTCAGGGACGACTCTACACTGGGTGCTCGGAGGTACGAACGCCTGAACGTGGCTATTTTTAGCGTTGCCCCAACTCCAAATTTTGCTAAATGTCGCGGCTTGGCCCAGTTGTGCTCATTGACAACAAGAGGGGAAGAAAGAACAGATTTGTTCCCCCCCTCTTTCGAGACAGACTATACGCCTTATCTGTCTCTAGGTCTCTCTCTCTCTCGCAGGTAGTTGACAATTGGAAAATGTTGTAAAACGATATGCCAGGCCCAGAACGGAACAGAACAGAACAGAACAGAACAGAACCAACTGACATGCAGGACTAATCACGGCCAAATGCATTTTCACATGTTCCACTATCTGGAATGGCTCTATTTGCCTGCGGCTTCTGTGGTCTTGGCTCGAATTTGGTTTGGGTTCCGAGCTCTTTTCTCGAGCCGTTCCCTTGGCTTATCAATATTTGCTTCCGCTCTGACCCAGGACAGAACAGGACCCTGTGACCAGACCATTAGAGAGTTTACACATCAACATTCGATAGTACGCTGTGGCATATTCGGGTGAAATCCACAGATCGCTGCTGCGTTATCTGCATTTGGGCCAGATAATCCCGTCTGTCGTTTGAGTCGTCATCGGAGCTCCATCCAAGGCACTCCCCATACAAATAATTATGATTTACCAATCCCAGCTTATTGATTGAATGATAAAGGTAATAATAATAATCCTCCAGTCCAATTGCCTAATCGCCACAAATATTTGGCAGTGCAAAGAAATTACCCAGGAACCGAATCGAATTGAACGAAATGTGAATTGTGGGGGTAAACGCCCACTTTCGGTGGGTGACGCACTGGAAAAACATTTCGATACGGACGGGGAGATTGTCGGACTGTGATTTTGGGGCGTGGTTTGGCGGCGGCTCCCGTGGAAGTGGCGGTGCAGAGCGGTAGGGGAGGGGATCAGAGCGGTGCGGAGTGGAGGGGAACAAACAGTTTCATCAATTTTGCAGCTCATTTGCTTATTAAATCATAAGCGTGACACACACAGACAGACAGCAGAATGCAAAGAAGAGCCGACCAGGCTCGACACAGCAGCGGTCAAAATAATAGCAAACACACAGAACATTTGTTAATGTTACATGCCAAATTTATAGATCTCCATAGCAGATGTCCGACTGATAGAGGGTACCTAGTATTATTTGAACTTTTCAAAACATCGACAAGGCTCTCCCAAAGAGATTCCTTAAGAGCCCTCTGAGCAAGAGAGCTTTTACATGCTGGAAAACTGTTCAAGAAAATTACGAGAACTTTCATTTGCATTGCTACTAATTTGACCACAATTGTGTTTACGCGTACGTGGACGCAAAGAGACCCAGGCCTGATCGGGGAGCAGAGAGAGAGAGAGACAGAGAGAGAGATGGAAGATGGCCGAGCAGAGCAACCCCGGGCCCGGACTGATGTGATGTGGCTCTGCTGGTCCGTCCATCCGTCCGTCTGTCCGCTTCTGCTGCTGCTTCTGCTGGTCGTGGGCATATTTTTAACCCTGGCCGAAGTCGAAGCCAAAGCCGAGGCTGAGACTGGCTGGAGAATGTTCAATTGCTCACCCATACCCGTACACATACGCCACACACACACGCACACCCAACCCAGAACATTCACACTGACATGCTCATTTTCACTCTCCCACAGTCGACCGACCGACCGACCGACTCGTCGTCTGCGATTCTTTTCTAAACTTGGTCCACGATTGTCATTTTCATATTGCTCTCATTAATTTATCGCTCTTTCCCTGTCTCTCTTTCCCAATCCCTCCTTCTCTTACACTCTCACTGTCTCTGAGGCCGGGACGGGCCGAGCCGGGCCGGGCTGTGCTCCGAGCTGCTTGCTGCTTGCTGCGCTACCACCACCAGGCAGTACTTTTGTTTTTTTTTTTTACTTTTTTTTTCGTTGGTTTTGCAGCTTCCCTCAATTTTGTTTTTGGTTCAAGTGGCGATGATGCTAAGGCTAGAGGCTGTCGGCTGACGGCTGGAAGCTGTGGCTGA
The DNA here is from genome assembly GCA_005876895.1 of Drosophila azteca. NCBI lineage: Eukaryota > Metazoa > Arthropoda > Insecta > Diptera > Drosophilidae > Drosophila > Drosophila azteca. Next base: position 2,287,975 of record VCKU01000014.1, on the reverse strand, counting down.
GTCTGGATGGAGGCTGGTGGCGAGACCTCATCGTCGTCGTCGTTGTCGTCGTTCGTTGTATAATACGAATATTCGCTGCTTGGCGAGATCTGTTTTTATGGCTATGGCTCTATACATGGGGCTATGGCGGCGGCTCAAGCGATGTACCGAGCCCAGCCGGGACGGCCCGGGCCGGGTCCGTTCCGTTCCGTTTCTGTGTTGTCTGTTATCAGCTCAAAATAATAAAAATTTAAATATACATACACATATACGTACATATGGACTTTTGTGTGTGAGTGTGTGTGCGGGCATGTGTCGGGGCCGTCGACTGCTTGTTGCCCATGTGGGTACAGTCAATTGAAAGGAAATGGCCTTATTTCATATAAATATGTACATAAAGTACAATCCACACACACACAGCCATACACATACACATACTCATACAAGTAGTGCTCCATATGAGCCAGAAAGAACATTGGTCGGGGCAGACTCCCGACTGTCGGGTCTCTGGCCTGGTCATTCCTTTGTTCGGGATTGGATTGGATTGGTTTTTTCCACGTTACCGCTCCGATTTTCGCTCTGCGACGAGTACTTGAATGTGCACACACGTCCATCCCATCCACAATCCCACATCCACATATGCATATTTTGTATTTTTTGTTGTATTGGGCAGATGTTTTTCTCAGATACTGCTGGAGCTGAGATTTGTCCGAGTTCGGAGTTCCGAGGCATATGCAAATCATCTGCGATGCCAACTGGTTCGAGTTCTGAAAGGATATGGCTATTGCTATGCGCCAGACCCAGAGCTCGGAATAATTGCTTGCAATAGAAGCTGCATTGCAGCTTTCTTATAAAGCAGATCACAGATTGGCAGATCAAAGATCCCAAATAGTGTACAAGAAGGCAAGAAGGCAAGAATGTTTTTGCCTATTAGCATGACTCACATGCGCATAAACCATTAGGAAATGTACATATGTACATAAATGCATACATATGTACGTACGAGTATGGCAACAACAATGTTTTCGACTGCAATGGCGCCTGGGACAGCAGGCACTACACCCATGAACTGATAAGTTTCCAAGGAAAGAAATACACTCCAAAGAATTATTTGGGCTATGGCCACCCCACCAACAACAACAGAACATTCAACCACAAAACCGACTTTGCAGGGAATCGATCCACGCAAAACAACAACAACAACAAGATTTTAAAACGGGGGGAAAGAAAACAAACCTTACCCCAGACCTCTCCCTCTGCCCCTCTCTCTCTCTCTGTCTCTCTCTCTCTGTCTCTGTGTGTGTGTGTGTCTCATCTACAATAAACATTTATTTTATGTGTGCCATCTTGTGCGATTTCCAACCAAGATCTAGCGAATGAGTCATCCAAAGGAAATATAGATGGGATCGGAGTAGTAGTTTGCACCCGCACTGCACACACACACACACATACATACATTTGTTTGGGCAGCAGCAAAGCGTGTGAGACAAAGCCAAAGACACTGGACAATGAGAATGACACAGCCAGAGCCAGAGCCAAGAACGAAAGCCATTATTCATGACTTGAAGGTGCACTTTGACCGCACACACCAATGCCATGCCATGCCTATTATGAATCGATCAAGAGGCCAGACGCTTATCGAAACTCTTTGTAATATTAGTCAAAAGCACGGACAGACAATGAACACAGAATGTGAGTGTAAGATGAGCTTACGACTTGATAACTATGAAATAACATTGAAAATATCGGAACCAAGAACATTTAACGACTGATATAACCCATTTAACTCAATATTGACCCTCAAAACCTCTCAAAATTGTACTATTAAGAATCAAAGACAATCGTTTTGACCATCTTTGACCCCACCACCCACCAAAATGCATGAATTTGTACCACCCCCAATTTGTACTCACTTTCTCTCTCTGATGACGTCTCGCAGAAAATCCATGGCCTCGTACAGGCTCCATTTGGGCTTGAAGCCGTTGCCCATCATCTTGACGTGGGCCAGCTCCCGGCGATAGGATTCTCGCAGAGATTTGAACGCCCGCGCCACTCGGCGGCCCGGAGCATTGAACTCCCGTCCGATGTGCTCCCAGGCGCGGTTCTTCTCCTCCTCGGCGCCCTTGAAGTTGGGCAGCCGCGAGTCCCACAATATGGGGTTGTCGTGCACCATTTGGATGAGCTTCAGCTTGTCGGAGGCGTTTCGTCGCACCACTATTTTGGGGGGGTGGAAGGGAACAGAGAAAGAACAGAGGGGTTGATTGGAGGGCGGAGGAGGGTGCAGGCGAGGATTACGCACATTTCTTGATCTTCTGCGTGGGCGCCACAGCCGTGGAGGACGACAGGGGCATCAGCTCCACTTTGGGCGTCATGTCCAGGGCGATTGCAGCGGCGGCCGCGCTCAGATCCTGCAACGAATTGGTGGCGCTGGGCGATCGGCCAGAGATAGCGCTCACGGGGGCCATCAAGATGTGCTGGAGAATCTGCAGATTTATGTTGGCGGCCAGTGTTCCGTCTTCACTTTGCACTTTTTCCACTGAGACGACACGATCGCGGGGCGGCGTATTGGAGGCTTACCCTCTCACGACCAAGTTTAAACGGTGAATAAAAACGGAAACCAAAAAAATAACAACCACCGCAATGAGCAGAGCAGCAAACCGAGCGGCCTGCGTCGACGCCGGCAGCAAGCCCGCATTCAAAGCCAGAAAATCACGCGCACATCATGAAGGAGAGCGCAGCGGCAACAGCAACAACGACAGCGACAGCCCTCTCTCTCTCAGCGCTTGGCTCTCACTCTCTCTCTCTCTTTCCCTGTCTTGCCCGCTGCCTAGATAGACCACCGTGTACCGTTATCGGAGTCGGGCCGAGACAGACGTTGATCCAGACCAGGTCACAAACGCTCTCTTCTTCGCTGGCTCTCGCGCTCTCTCCCCAGAATGGAAAAATGCCGTTTAATTGCAATCACACAAGAGCAACAGAAAGTAAAAGCAAACGAAGAACAGAACGACGAGCGAACGCGAAAAGCAGCAGCGACAGCGCGCGCGCACATACACACACACACTCACATGCACTCACACACTCGCCAACATTCCCGTGAATACAATCAAGAGGAGGGCAGAACAAGAAAATGTGTGTAATACAAAAATCCGTCGACGCGTTCGCGCTTGTCGTCGGTTTACAGTAGCCGATGGACGAATTGTTGAAGCCTCCCTCTCTGGGCTCGGTTCGGTTCGCTGTTTCTTTTTGGCGAGAGAGATGTGGCAATGCAATACCCTACAGCTAGCGGGATCTTAGTTTATGATCGATGCACATATTTATTTATTTTTTCTTTATTTATTTATATGTGGATGTATTTATTCGTACCAACTACGTAGCAAAGCTTTCTCGTCTTTGTTTATTGAATTTGTACTTCATAAGGATAGAATTTAAAAATTCCTAAAAAACTTTAACTGCTTGTAAGATAATATCACTGCTCTATCAGTTCCCTTAAGGCGGGCAAAGATCAACACAGAATCATAGTATCCTATCAATACACTATCCCACACTTTGGTCGGCTCTTGAGTGCAGATGTATAGAACGGTCTAGTACCCCCCATTGCATACTCGTACCCTCACAGATTAAATTTATTTATTAAGAGCGGGACAAACTGTTCTGTTGCCGGGACGAACAGACTATCGGCCCACTCGCAGTGGTCCACCACCAGTATTTCCTCAAAAACAACTCCCTCTTTCTTGTCCCACAACAATTTCAGTTTCCATTTCGTTTGCATGCATCATCCTCCCCCCATCCTCCTCTGCCCATCAGCCACCAACTGTTCTGTATCTGTGTGAGTGAGAGTGTGTGTGTGTGTGTGTATGTGCGAGAGGGGGATCTGCTGGAGGGTGCTAGGGGGCAGATTTGAGCCCGCTTAAGTAATGTAGAGTGTGAGCGAGGGAGGGCGGCCAGCAATGAATTCATGTCTGTCTCTGTCTCTTCTTCGCGTCTACAATTGCGTTTTAGTTGAATTTTTGTTCTGTTTCTGTTGCTGTTGCTTCGGTCTTTGGGTCTTTCAGTCTTTCTGCCTTTCGCCGTCTTCTTTTGCTGCAGTTACCGCCGCGATTCCGATTCCGATCCGAAGTCGAAGTTCAGTTCATTATCGTAATTTCCTCGTTTGTAAAAATTTACAAGAGAACAGAACATTTGGATCACACATGTTGATGATACTGCCAAGAAGCAACAGAGACGGAGGACTTCCAGCTAGTGAGAGAGTGAGCAAATGAGCGTGTGAGCGAGAGAGCAAGATGAATGCATTCCAGTGTATCCGTGCATTTGTGTATGCGTTTGGTTTTTTGTTGTGGCCTGCGCTTTGCACTCCCATTCGTTGCAGAGCAGCAGAGATAACAGTAATATGCAGTATATGTATGTGCATATGTAGTTCTTTCCCTATTTCTGTCCATTTAAGCCGCTCAAAATCGACAACAATCCGCCGCGGACTCGGGACTTGGATTCGGACTCTCTCACTGCAAACAAATGGCAAAAAAGAGAGACGCAGCGAAAGAGCGAGCGAGAGGGAGAGAGTGAGAGAGAGGAGAAATGAAATGTGCTTTGTCTGTACGTAATTTATGCCTAATGAACTATTTCCGGCCAAGTGTCAATTAATGTATTCTGTTTTGGGGCCAGAGCAGAGCCACAACGTGCCCGCACAAATGTTGTCACGATCATTTTTCTGGCAAAAACACTGGGCCCCCCCTCCCGCTCCCACATCCACTCACAGTCGATGCCATCCATCTCCTTCCATCTCGCGCTCACAATCTTCTGGACGGATGGACAGACGGACGGACAACAGGCGGCCGCTTCCGTTGCAGTACCCTCAATGACCCACCACCACCACCACCACCGCCGCCTCAATCTGGCCCGATCGCATGATCCCTCTCTCTCTCTCTCTCTCTCTATCACCAGATGAAAGACCATCTTCGTCTCCCGCTTCCACTTCGTCTCTGCCTTGCTTTTTGGTATTTTTTTCAAGCCAAATTGGAACCCATGCAAGCGGAATTTGTTTTCTACTTGACGGCTACTGCTGATTAAATTCTCATATGTACACACACACACATAAATATATACATTTTAATATGCTTATACACATGTATATACCATATGTACATATATGTATGTATTTATGTGAACTTTTATGGGGCAAAATGAGTTTTCTGCCCTTTAGTTGGACTCCGGCAATAATGCGCAGTTAATTGGGCGGCCATAAAATGGTAAAGTAAAGTGAATTTTGAGAGCCCCCAACGAACAGGCATGAACGGGAAGGATATTTACAATGAAATAAATATGAATATTGTCATGCATACATATAGATACATGTTTGTATGTGTGTAATCCAGAAGTATCCCCCAGGATCTGTATTAAATCGTACCGAGTGGTTACCAAAATTGTATAGCAATTTAAAGAATGAAAGTTCTTGTTTTTCCAACAAAGATATGTATGTACATAATAATATTTTCCGACTCTATAGCTATATTCCTGATCAGCATGAGAGCCATCTCAAATCTGTTGTTCTTATAAAAGGAGATATCAGGCTTAGATATACTTACATATGTAGTAGATATGCACATAAGATATGATATCCTTATAGAAACAATCTCTCGAAAAAGTGTTTGATCGTAAATTGCTTTGACTCTTAAACATTTAAACATAAATTTACAGTGAAAAACAAACCTTTACTTAAAGACTGCAATCCTATAAACATATGTACATATGTCTGTACATTCTTTTCGTATGAAAATCATTCAAATTGCCCAACCCATGAATATCGTTAAGATGTAAATATGTTTCGTACTTATACGAATATACATACTACGATTATTAGGAAATATCGGAGCAAAGGAGAGGAGAGCGGAGCAGGGGAGAGCCCTTCTTGGTCTGCGTCCCCAATGCCTTGAGCCATGGCAAGCGATCGGCTCTGTTCGGTTCGGTTCGCTTATCAGTGAAATTAATCACTAATTCAATGCAAATAGAGTAGAGTCTTGGCTGTAAATACAAAGTCAATAAATATTGACACAGGTCAAAACGCCAGGCCAAGCCATGCCCTGCCCTGCCCTGGCAGGCCGAAGAGGAACGGCATGAACGATCGTAACTGTTGGCGTTTTTGCTTGTCTTCTTGCCCATTCGATAAGCCCGAAATGAGACTGAATCGAAAACGAAAACGAACCCTAATTGAACGCAGCTCACAGCCATAGCCACAGCCACAGCCCAACCCATTCCAAAACCCAACTCAACTCAATTCAATCAGGCCATAAAATTTATAGACGAGCAGAGCGACTGACTGTTCTGTTTGTGTCCACAAAGCTGGGGGGGAGGGGCGGGGCGGGGAGGAGAGGAAACGATCCAGACCATGTTGGGAATAATTTTAACCAACATTTTTCTGATGAACCAATCGACTGAGACCCCGGGCCAAGGCAGAGAGACCCCCCCGCTGCATTTGGCAATACGCGCGTAGATAAAGAAAAAAGATGACGACTCCGACGGGATGGTATGGGAATGGTATGGGAATGGAATGGGGGAGGGGGAGTTGGGGTCGAATAGGCAATTGGATCCGACGGACTCTCATGACAAATCAAGCAGATCGAGCCCGAAGCCAAAGGCGAAGCCAAGACCGAATCTGGGCTGGAATCTGAATCTGAATCGAACGTCCATCCCCATCCGTTTTTGTCGATCAGTACCGTTCCGTCCCGGGCGAAAATCAGTTGCCGTTTTTGTTACTTTTGTTGTTATTGCTGGCTCTGGCTATGGCTCTGGCTCTGGCGATGGCGATGATATGGCTGGCGGTGTGCGGCGGTGGTGGTGGTACTGTACTGCCTGGCGCGTTGGAATATTTAAATTCTGACCCAACCCCAATCCAAATAAATTTGTGGCGTAATGTGCAGCTGTGTGTGTGTGTGTCAGCGTGTGTGTGTTTTCAGTTTCTTGCTTCTTTGGTTGGGGCCTCTGTACGGCATACGGCGGTATATGGTATATGGTATACGTTATACCGTATACCGTACATACGGAATTCTCTCTCTCTTTCTCTGCCCGGTCTCTTGGGGTCAAAATAGTCGCATATCGTTAAGAACCGCAACCACAAGGCGGCACAGGGTGAAGCACTCTCAAAGCTGGCGACATGCGAAATAACAGAAACTTAAATATCATCGCAATTGGGTAATGGCCATGTGGCTACGGATACGGTGATACGGTACGGACAGCCAAACAGCAGGCAGAAGGCAGAAGCTCTGGCTCGATGGGAAGATGCAAATGAAGGTAACTCGATAGCCTCTAGGGGAGCCGCTTAAGCCGCCAGTAATGACACTTTTTTTTTTCAATTCAATTCCCCCGAAAGATGGATTTTGTTTATGCTGATAATGATGACATACCCGTGCCCGTGCCCGTGCCCGTACTCGTTCCCTTACCCATACCCGTATATTGTATACCTTTTGTTCTTACGTCTGATTAGCCTTGATATATGCATGTATTGTGTGTATGTATTGTATATAGCAGATGGATCTGGATTAGTTCTCACAACTTGAAGATTTCTGTCGCCTCAGTTTGTGTTATTATTCTTGTCCAAGCCCTCGTTTTGTGTAATCGCGGTTGTTGGTTTCGAAGTAGGCCCAGCTCTTGGAACGGACTTCTCTCTCTCCCGCTCCCCCTCTGCCGCTTTCTCTCCGTACTCTCCCCCGTACAGTACATATGTTGACTCTGTCAACGCTTATCGTTTATGCGGTGACGACCGTCCGAGCGACCCGTCGTAGCCCGTCGTAGTCCGTCGTAGTCCGTCGTATTCCGTTGATTGTTGTAATTGCCACTCGTACAATTGCTGTTCTGTTGCTTTTGCGGTCGATGTAGTATGGTTTTGCCGCTGGTTGCTTGGCCGACTGATAGTGGGCACAGTCTGGGTCGAAAATAAAACTACACACACACACACATGTATGAATATGTATGCAGTTGGGAATGACGGTCGACCCTCGGGCATCGAGCCCACATCCGTAATGCAATGCATTGAAAATATCATCGCATGAAGAGGAGACTGATAAAATTAAAGGAGCTGCCTGCTTGGGGCATGACGTATGGGGCATGTGGCATGTCTCCATGATCTAATGCAGTCGTCGCTGCTAACGGTTAGTCCATCTTCTGTGTGGTGCGGGGTTTCCGTTCGTTCTGCTGTCGTGGAAAACCAACATTTGCTGTTAATTACTGTAACTCACTTTCAGCAAGAGCCAGAAAATAAGGCTAATGTGGAAGGGTGGCGGCGGGGAGGGGAAACCGATTCCGGCAATACCCTAACTAATTGATAATAGGGGGGAAATGGTAATATTTTGCTGTTATCAACAGGAACAATGCCAGAATAATGATAATCCATGTTGCAAGATCCTCCTCCCCCCCTGCGTGCCTTGAAAGGGTATACAAAACGTAAACTTTGGATGGTTGGAAAAAGTGCTCTATGCTCTACTATTGTTGGAGCTGTTGCCTCCACATGTCCGTTGGAGAATGAGAACACAAAAATTTAATTAACAATTTAGAGCAGCATTTGGGCCACGCCACCAAAAACAGCAAAACAACGGCAGCGTCAGCGTCAGCGGCAACGACAGCAGCAACGCCAGTGCCAACGCCAACGCCAACGCGCGGTGGCCGATGACGACCCTCTCGGAGGTCCCTCGGCGAGTCCAAGGCGAGTTAGTTAGTAGCCCCTGTTGCCCCTGGTACCCCTACAAAGGGCGTGTGTGTGTGTGTGTTTGGTGCAAGTGAAGGATCCTCCTCCGCTGTGGGGGAAAAGCTGCCATGTTCCAAGCAGACAACTGCAACAACAACATATCACTCAACAATCAGAGGCAGGCACGGCACACACCAAACAGTCCAACAAGTCCAACCAGTCCAAACAGTCCAAACAGTCCAACCAGCCCAAACAGTCGGTGCCAGTCGGACCCAGTCGGCCCCAGGAACTGGCCAAGTAATTACAAGAGGACATGCCAAGAAGGCGCCCTCTCATGTGAAAGGGTTCGTTCATTCTAGGAGACTGAGGGGAGTGTTGGCGGGGGCGGGGGTGGAATGGCAGTGTGTTTTGCGGTTACCATCTACATTTAAATGGGAAAATTGTTAGTTGAAGCAAACGGAAATCAGGCAGCGGCAGGCCAGAGATTTCTTGGGTTGACTTTGGGTCTAACATGCGAGTACCAGAATTATCCCAAGATTTATATATGTACATATGTATGTATGGACGAGTCGAATTCTGAGTTCTCCAGCTCTGAGGCGAGTTCTGAGTCCTGTGTCCTATGGCCTTGTAGGAGACATGGAGACATGTGGCAAATTATAACATTGACCAACCACCAACAATAACAAGAACTCGGCTTACAATGGTTTATACTCGTACGCAGTTGTTGCTATTGTTGCCAGCACTGTTGCTGCTACTGTTGTTGGTATCACTCGTATTGTTTCTGACATGTAAGCCCCACTGTCATAATCAAGACAACTCGCCCGCGGGGACACAAACACAACACAACTACAACGACAGCCACAACTACGAGAATGAGTCCGAGAACGAACTGTGGCAACATCTGCCGCTCACTGCTCACCGCCTCACTGTTGGTAGTTTTAAAATGGAGCAAAAATGGAAGAAGAACCCTCAACCTCCCCCTGGCACCGCCAGTATTTGGGGGGGTGGAGGACCAAAGCCAAAGTCACATCACAGCCGAAAGGGTTGACCAACTAGCACATGCTGTTTGTTTAGGTTTGGGCTTGGGTTCAGGTTCTGGGAGAGATGTACCGGGTGCAGTAGGAAATGGCCTGCAATCGAACTATTTGGCTATCGATGTATGTATACTGCTTATGGAATATGGCAATCCCATAAGGATGTACGGCATCCGATGCCTGTTCTTGAATCCCTTCCGGGCGATGAGAGTAGAGTATTGCCGCACTCTCCCCAAGGTGAGCTGCCAACTGCGAGGACAAGAGCCGGTACTTTGGGGAAATAATTTGGCCTCTGCTATTATTATGTTATTAGGGGTCCCAGCTCTCTCTCTCGCTGGGAGTTGGGAGCTCTGAGCGGTCTCAGAGAGACCTCGAACTCTGCTCTGCTTTGCTCTGCTCTGCTCTGAAATGTAGTACACTTCTTCTTCTACTTTTTTTTTGTTGTTGCCCCAACGATGAAGACGTCCTGTCCTCACTTTCGCCCACAAATGTGTTTTATAAGTTTTTTCCTTCCTTTATTCTTTCGTGCTTTCTTTCTTGCTTTCTCTTTAGATGTGTGTGTGTGTGAAGCATTTCTCTTGTTCCCTCATTTGTGTCGACTGTTTTTCTTTAGTCGCCTGCCTGCCTGCCTGACTGCCTGTCTTCTCTCCGAGTTTTTTGTAGCTGCTCGGAAAAGTAAACATGCACCCAAAGCGCAATCTAATTAAGTGAAGTGTGGATGGGAAAGGAAAGGCCAGGGGAACGGAGTTGCCAGCAGAAGATGAACTGATGGACTCGGAGGACTCTGCCCCAGCTTCTGCCACTGCCAATCCCCCCCCTCCACTCTTCGACTAACGCTCTGTGTCGTATCTGTTGCGTGGGATGCGATGCGATGCGTCTCCTGACGGACGTCCTTGCCGTGCTGCTGCATGAGATTTGCTGCTTTGCTGTAACTTTTTCCCTCTAGCCTTTGCTGGCAATTGTACCCACTACGATTCTGTGATTCGAACAGGGTATATTCAATCCATACAGATACATGTAACAGCCAGAAGAATGCCACATGGAAAAACCACTGCCATTTGTAGACACTCGAAGCAAAGGGATGGCAGTTTCCTCTTGGACAGAGGGTATCTGGGGGTCGTTAGTGCCATTGCGAGTGTGCTGTTCCGTCGTGTACTTGTTTCTTGTTGATTTTTTGGTTTTGTCTATTACGCTGCGTTTTTGTTTCTCGCTTCAGCTTGTTCGAACAACATTTAAATTGGCTAAATGGTTTTCCATTTGCTCAACGCCCCCCTCAACCCCACTGGCTCCCCTTTAATCACACACTGCCACGCCCACTCTGCTCTCTACCCCCTGACCGCCTACGCTGGTCTCCAATCTAAGACAGCAGCAACTTCTGAATGGCGTTGGGAATAGGAACGGAAACGGGAATGGGAATGGGAATGGAAATGGGACTGGGAATGGTTTTTGTGGGTTTCCCCAGCATGTGGCTTGCAAGTTTATTGCGGGGAAACAGGAGCACATTCTCTGCTCGTGTTCGTGCATGTGTGTGTGTGTGTGTGTGTGTGTTTGCCCGTAAGACTACCTTGAGTTTATAAATTTTTAAATAGACCGAAAGCCGTTTGGCTCCAAATGGTCGTGCTTGACATTAATGAAATGGGGCTCCATACGATAGGTACGAGTTTTATTAGCTGCAGCCTGAAGTTGGAAGCCTGAAGCCTGCAGCTAGCTGCAATATCCCTGCCCGGAATAGTCTGCTAATGCTATGCCCAATACACTTGCAGTCGTTCCCGTTGGGTGGGTGGGTGGCTGGGTGGTAGGAGGTGGCTCCGTTATGGCCAGTGGGCTTTATGCGGGAGCAGGCTTCATCGAATTGATTGAAAATTGCTTCTTATGCATTAAAGAGGGCCAGCCACGTCCGCTCAATAAATAGGGGCATCCAGGGCGTCCAGGGCGCCCTCTGATAGCAGCAGCCGCCCAGTCCATAGCCATGTCGTTGTCCTTTGTTACCGGGTCCTTTGTGAAATATTGTCATTATCGTATTAAAACGCCTTCGGTTAAATGGCCATGTAAAGTTTTTATTTACAAGCCAAAAGAAAAACCACGACAAGAGGCAGATCTCATCCGTTTCATCCCGAAACCGAAGCGAAACGAAAGGTCCTTGCATTTCCTGGACAATCGGCAATCGCCAATCGCCGGGTCATGCATAAATTATGCGTTAATTATATGAAGCGCGGCCAAACAACAGGAGCATCGATTCGATTCGATTCGATTGTGATTCTTGAGCAATAAAAACGATAGCAAAGTGCAATGCACTTTCGAAATGCAGCGATTGTAAAAATTTCCCACACAAAAGAAGGGGAGGGAGCCACCACCTCACCCACCCAGCCCCCCCTCTCCATGCCCCTCCTGAATGCCCCTTCAAATATCAGCGGCAATTTATGATGCAAGTTTATTTACCGCAAATTGTTATAAATCGAATTTTAAGTAGGAAAAAAAGTGCTCGCAATGGCGGAAAATGCAAATAAAAATGCGTGTAAAAATATGATAAATTACGCATACGCCATGTGGGCTCGCTTTCCGCTGACTCTCTGTTGCCCTTCCCCTCTGTCTCTGCCTCTCCCTCTGTCTCTGCCTGTTTGTCTCTGTCTCTGTCTGTGCGTGAGTATGCAGTTAATTGCCATTTTTAACAACATTTTGGCCTTTTGGTCGGTGAAGTTGGTATCATCACCATCATAGTAATGCCATAAATGTCTGTCAGTCTGTCTCCCTGTCCGCCTATCTGTCCATCTGTCCGTCTGTCGAATGGCTTTATTCAGACACAAAAAAAAAGATGAAGAAGAGCACTCGCATGGGTCGCAGGGCTTACATGGATTGTGCATTACGACTATTGAAGTCTTTAAGCAGTTTATGCGTTGTAATCGGATGATTGCATGACAGATAAAATAAAGCTTCCGTGGGAGCAAGATATATGGCCACCACAAAAGTTTTGTAGTGGCTCTCTGCATCTCCACTCCGGCGGAGTGTACGATAAATTGTAGAAATATGTAGTAAGAGGGCGCCGTGTCGACGTCCTTGAGTGGAATTTACAACCCCTTTCTGCAGCAGCAGCAGCACCAGCAGCAGCAGGACTATGCTTGAATTAAAGCTACACCCCGGTCGGGCTACCCCTATCGGGCCACCCAGCCTTCCGCCCCACTTGCCTTCTGCAACTTGGGGGGAAACTCGCACAAAACTTCCTGGCGATTGGCAAGCCATAAATTGTAAATTTAATGTGTCCATAGGGCGAGCCCTACCACTCCCAATTCCCCTCCCCCCACCCCCCTCCCCAACACACCACTACCCAATCACACAGACAAACACCGTCTCAATCTGCGTGGCAGTCATTGAGTTGTCAAACAGTTTTATTGACTTTCTATACAAGTTGATTTTAGGCCCTTCCAATTCCTCACCCATCCCTCCACGCCCCCCCAATTCTCCAAAGATAAATATAGTAAACCCAGAGCCTCTGTCCTCTACAGAGAGAGTCCTCCGTCCTCTGCTCCATCCTCTCCCTCTCTCACCGAATATCTAGTGGGAAAGTAAACACTTGCGCGTCCGACACACAGTGCACAACAAAAGACTTCGGATCAATGGCCAGGGCCGTTTAAAAATCACAAACGAAAATGAACCAGTCCCGCCCCGCCTCTACCCTCCCCTCCTCGCCCCCCCAACCGAACCACTTCATACTCGTACTCGTGTCTTCTGCTACCTACCAGAAAACAGATTAGAAAACTTCCTCGGCTGACCGAGACCCCAAGTTGTTAAAAAGTTTCCGCCCCAGCTCCAGCACCAGCTCCAGCACTAGCAGCAGCAGCAGCAGCAGCAGCTCCCTGTCGGCGCCAGACCCACAAATCGGAGGCGTCTCTGAAATTGAGTGCGGAATACGGAGTTTCGAAGCTCTCGGAGCCCTCCCCCTTGGAGCCCTTGGAGTCCCAATCCTAGCCCCAGTCGCAGCGAACGAGTTGTAACAGCAAATTGACATATGGCCGCCAAAAGTTGAGTCGAGTCTTGGTCCCATCCCATCCTGCAACTGGAAACCCCCCCCGCCCGGCCAGTTGTCAATGCTGATTTTTTCCGCTTGTCCGTTGCTTATTTTTGGTTGGTTGGGACAGGCGTTGGCCAAAGTTTTTTGTTGTCGACCGGCTTAGCTTCAAGCCAGAAGACCCTTAAATTTGTTTGAAGTTTGCGCTTAAATCTCAACATGAGTGCGGCTGTAAATGTCGGAGAGAGAAATGAGGTTCCCTTCGCTGGCTGGCTGGCTGTTTGGCTGGCTGTCGAAATTAAATTACACATTTTAACACGTTTGCCAGGGACCACTTAACACGGCGAGAAGGGAGTGCCTGCCAGGGCTTCCGATTCGAACTGGAAATGCTCTTTCGTTGGGAGAGAGCCAACCGCACGATTTCATTATATTCTCTGTGTCTTTCCTTGCAACAGAGAGGCAGTGGCACAGAGGCTCAGAGGCAGAGGCAGTGGCTGAGTCATACCCGCTTTGATGGCCTCCATCACACGAAAAGGGGAAGTAAAATGGCCAAATAGCTTCTACACATTCGAGCAGCATTTTATATCGACTACGGGATTGTACGACTGGCCGGGACAGGCCGGACTGGGCCGGGCCGGGCCGGTCCGGGCTTTAGTACCGCGGCAGACACATTGGAATTCGCGCACATCCCCGGCGCATTACAAAGAAGGAAATTTGTTGCCGCCGTTGCCGCTGCCGCTGCCGTTGCCGTTGCCGCTGCCGTCGACGTGGCAGCAGCAGTTGCTTTGAAGTGGTTTATACTGATTAGTCTGGTGAATTGGCTTAAAAACGCGCGGCTAGCATGTGGAGAAAGCAGGAGAAAGGCAGAGGAGTGAGAGCAGGAGCGGCAGCTGGAGCAGGTGGAGCAGGAGGAGTGAGAGAGTGAGAGCAGCGTGCAGCGAGCCGGAAAAAGAAATTCTGGAATACCCGTAGCCCTACCTCGCCTTACGTTTGACGACAGAATCGGAATTGCGGGCGCCCCCCCCCTCCCCCGCGCCCACCCACGCTGTTTAGTTTATTGGCAACGCGTTGCTAATTGGCGGTTTTATAGTTGTAGCTTGTAAATGGCTTTGAAATTTCGACGGGACCCACACAGTGCCAGTCGCTGGCAAAACCGACAGCAAACCGACAGACGAGGAGTCAAACCACGTTCACACCACGATCCCCAATCCCCCCCTCCCCAATCCTGAATCCCGAATCCTCATTTCCCATACCCCCCCCCTCCAATCCGAAAGCAGAGAGCGGCACGGCACACCAGCACTAATGATGATTGGCAGCTGTTAAAATGATTAGAGGGTGCACAACTGTGGATGTGGCCCCGGGTCTGGCTCTGGCTCTGGCGCCCGGTCTGTCTGCAGCACTCGGAGAGAGCGGGAGAGAGAGAGAGTGAGAGAGAGTGTCCTGCTGGACACACGGCTCCTCGGAGTGTGAACATTTAAAAGTTTTTTGGCCAAAATTAGCACCAGGTTCCTCCTCCTCCCCTCTAATGAAAGAAAGGAAGTCTGTGGCCGTTGCAAGCGGAGCTGAAGCGAGTAATTTGTAAATGAGGCTTAGAGTTTAGTAAGCTCTCTTGGCCACCAAATGCCATGTAATTTGCTTACCTTACCAAGAACTCTGCACAAATGGTCCACTGCAAAAGCAAATGCAAAAGCAAATGCAAATGCAAATACAAATAATTGATCAAGTGCGAGTGCGCGTGCAATTGCTTTGCTTTATTGCATTGCATTCTGGCCATCAGGGGTCCATCATCATCATTCTGGGCGCCCATCGATCAGTCTTTGCATATTTTGATTAGCATTTCCATTTGGCCAAAGTAATACCAATTTTTACAACCCAATCGCGGCATATACACCCCACCTACCACCCCCCATCCCTGTCCTTCTGCATTGTTATGCATGCAGCCTTTGGGGTTCGTTCCGAGGGTGGGGAAGGGGCCTTTGCAAGTGGACCAATTTACTGTGGAGTGCAGAGTCTTTTTTGCGTGAGAAATTTTCAATTAATATGCGCAATTGCAATCGAGTACCGGTCTGGGGTGGGGTGGGGTGCAGGCGGGGGGGGGGGAAATTTTAGCATTTTTCGCATAGAAATTTGTTGCTTAGCAAGCACACCCTCCCCCCCGGAATTCCCGGAATTCCCGGAATCCCCGAGCGCTCTGATTCTGATACCGCTTCCAGTTCAGGTTTATGTTTTTTCTCTACCTTTTTTTGTTGCTTCTTTTTTGTGTGTTTTGTGGTGTTTTTGTTTGGTGTTTTTTTGTGCAGGGCGAGAGGGGGGTGGAACAACATACGCAACATTTCGTATTCAAGTGTAAATTGCATTGCAGTTGCAGTGACGACGGGAAATTTTGGAGAGATTTTGCATTTTTAGTGGAATGAATGAATGCGAAGAGAGGCAGTCGGGGCGGGTGGGCGGTAGAATGGGAAGGATACTATATGCCGTATACCGTATACCGTATACTGGTTATCGTGTTGGACCAGGTGACGCCACTCTGTGGTGCCACATGTGACGAAGGAGCTGCCAAAAGTACGAGTAGTTTGCCGCACTTGACAGACACCCATTCATCCGTCCGTCCATCCATCCATCCATCCATCCATCTATCCATCCACCGCTTCATTCACTCGGGCAACAGCCATTTCTTCGTCGGCACTTGACGCGAGAAATTTACAATTCAAAATGCCGCAAAATTGTCTTCCATTGCCGCCAAGGCCGAGGCACAGCCAGCCACAAAACCGTGCTACATCTATTTGACAGCTGTCAGTGGCTGCAAACTTTTCGTACCGCCCCAACCCCAAGACGCAGGAACAGAAATGGGGTGGAGGAGGGGGCTGTGTGTGCCCATTGAGAAGGCGCCATAGCAGAAGAGAGTCAGCGTCAGCCAGTGAGCCAGTGAGCCAGGCCCAAATGCAAATTTTCAATCAAACTCGAGCCGCCAACGTCGTCACTTGTGTCAGTGCTTCATCAACATCTTTGGCTTTTGCTGCCACTTCTGTTCCTCTTGCTGCTGCTGCTGCTGCAACTGTTGTTGCCCTGCCTCTTTGTCGTGCGTGTCGGGGCGCCTCTTGCATATGCAACACATTTTCATTCTGTTCCCAGTTCCCCATTTCACCATTTCCCCATTTCCCAATGCGTGGCCAAGAGAGGCGCGAGCCCCAGCCAAACCGCAAACAAACCGCGAGGACGGAAATTTTCGGCTTGGGCTTGGGACAGCCAACAGTGGGCTCAACACGTGGCAAAAGCCCTCAAAAATCGAATGGAAGTCCCATCGGTTACTCACTGCAAAGGAAGAGAATGCTGAATCTTGATCAAATCAGATCGGATCATTATCATAGCCAGAATGAATCCACATTGTAATGGCTGGTATTGGTGTGAGAAGAGGGAGACGGATGCAACAAACAAATTTAAATAAAAACGGATCAAATATTCTATTATACGGATCAAATGGGACATTACGTGAACAGATTATATGCGGAGTGACAACATCACTAGCGATTGTGGTTTCTCTCTTTCTCTCTATGTTGTTCCCATCAAACAGAGAGAGACAGCATGTGGCAGTCATAAGACTATACACTGACTGAGCATCGGTTGTAAATGTAGAGCCGCGACCCTTTCCGCTGCTCGTTTTTCGTTGAGGATATTCTCGGATATTCTGCGGGCTCTTAAGAATCCATCGATGGAAGCCACTAATTAAATTTCTTTGGGAAATCTTTCTCTTTATTGCGTGTAAAATATTCCAAAAATATCTGCAACTTTCCGCTGAAATCATAGGGTTTTCCACTGTACAGTGGAATCGTTCCCTGGTTGTTTTCTTTGGGTTCTCGTTTCGTTTTTTTTTTTTTGGTTTTTTCAGAGGGGCATGCCCCAGCTGCCACAGGCAACGGAAGTTGTTTTGCATGTTCCACAATGTAGATGAGAGTGGCAGTCGAATTTTTCCCCTACCGAGAGTTTTCCCTCTTTGTCTCCTAGTGGTTGAGCGGGGTGGGGGGTGGTGCGGTCTCCTGTTGTTGGGAATAAAGCAAACGAACAAATGCGATCCAAAGGAGATGATGTTTTTCTATTTCAACGACTTAAAGTTTGTTTGTGGCCTTTGGGCCAACACCTGTGGGCGCTCCCAAGTTTATTGATCCTTTTATGAGCCATCAAAGTGACCGCGACCCGAAAGGACTTCTGGGGCAACTGCGACAGGCAGTAAGTCTCCAAAGGTCCGCGTCCACTCAAAGTAGTTTCTGCTCCACGCAAAGTGCCAGAGAAATGTCAATAAATGGCACAAAGAATACGCAGATACAAAGAGAGACAATCCCATGCCCAGGGAGAAGCCACGCCAATTGGCCACATTAAAAGCAGAGCTTGTAAAAATATTTTCCAGCCAAGTAATGGCCCTGACAGTGAGCCCCACCAGTCCTCGGTCACCAGCCAACTTCCCAACCCTCCCTCTCCAGCTGCTCCACATTCTGGCTGGCTGGCTGGCTGGCTGGCACAGAAATATCCTTTTATGATTTATCCCAGCGGTGGCAGTTAAAAGTTGCACAAACATGCGGGCCCCCATAGTTGTGGGCCCCTTCGACCCACCCTCTCCCCAGCCATCCCTTCGCTCCTCCAGTCTTCGCAGCCTTCCTTGTATTATCCGGGGACATTTTTAATAAGATTGTGTGGGCGTGTTCCCGTGGCCAGTGCCCAGTGGCCAGTGGCCAGAGTCTGGAGAGTGTGCAGGCTGGCAGGCTGGCAGGATACTCGTATCTCCCCTGAGCCCAGGGCTTGTAAGTAAGTTGTTTAAAGTTATTTATGTGTCAATTATTGGGTTTCTGTGCGGCGGCGGCGGCGGCGGCTCCTGGGGCAGCAATTCGAGATTATGGCAGTCCCATCCCCCCGCCCAGCCCCCAATCCCAAAACACTTGGCCAATTCGTGGCGGTCCAAAAGTATTAAATGGTCAAATGAACTCTTTTATTTGATGGCTGGCCCTAAACGACAGCTGGCCAATACTAAAGTGGCAGAGAGCGAGAGAGAGAGAGAGACACACACTTTGTACTTATGTCTGTATGTATATTTGGTTATTCATTTAAAAAAAAAAACGTAACAAAAAACTAAGCTATACGAGCGGATATTGGGGAATGGAGGCAACGCCACACATGTTGCCCGCGTTGCGTGCCAGCTTGAGATACCCGTCCTCCCCCCAGGAGGTGCCATAGGAGTTCTTGATCAGCCAGTAGTCGCCCCACGTGGGATCGGTGCCGAAGCCCACCACCAGGACGGCATGCCGGAGGGATCTCCTATCCGACTGGCACTCGGTGTCGTTCAGGACACCGTTCTTATAGTTCTGGAACGCATTGTACAGCTGGTCGACCGACACGGCGACGGGGCCAATGTTGTAGACCACCTCGGCGAGTTCCTTTTCATCGTAGTTGCTCAAGGTCACATAGCGACGGATCCGGCCCGCACTGGTCTCCCTGTTGTAGCGACACTCCTCGCTCAGTGGCGTGAACGGATAGGACGCCTTCGTGGCGATGCCATGCTCCATCACGTACTTGAACGCTACGCTCACCCACCCGCCATTGCACTTCTGGCTTGGATATGGCGTACAGTCGAGCAGGTGCTTCGGCGAGAGCGGCACCAGTGCCTTGTTCTTCAGGGCCAGATGGGCCTCGATGGCCCCTGAGGCGGCGAAGCTCCAGCAGGCTAGGCAATCGGTGCCCTGGTTACCCACCGGCGATATGATTCCCGCCGTCCGCCAGTCCCTGCCCTCCGTTATCTGATCATAATACTTGTAGTTGGCCGGTTTCGTCAGATCGTGTGGGGGAGCAGCTGCCTCGGGCTCGGGCTCGTTCGCCCGGAAGGCGAGCAGGTTCTGCTTGGTGTCGGAGTACTCGTTGAGGCCCATCTCGAAGCTCACTTCGCCCGCTGCGAACCGCAGGTTGTGCGCCCGCACCTCCTTCGCCCGCCGATTGTATATGTTGAAGTGGAGTATGTTCTGCCTGTGGTTGTACTGCTTGCCGAACTTCTCCTTGAACGCTTGCCACTCCTCCGGGGACACATCGGGAGTGGCGGAGACGGAGGCGAAGACGAAGGCGACACCGAGCAGAAGCAGGAGGGGAGGCACATCCATGGTGATCTCAACGGGACGAATATTGCGCGACGACTGTCGCGCATCCGTCGCCAACGCGGGCTATTTATATTTTGAATGGCGCTCGGCAATATTCGAACAGTATTCCGTTGAAAATGCCAGCGATTATTATGTGGAACGGACCCCACTCCACTCGGACTCGGGTTATCGCTTGGCTCGCAGCTTCATTCCAGGAAATCCCTAGAATTCCATGAACCCATGAAGAAAACAACAGCAATAAAACAAAGAGATAAGCTGCATTGGCAACACCTTGTTTGATTAATGAAATGTATTAAATTTACTATTACAATAAATAAAGTATTCATTCATTCAATGCCCGAGGGGAGTATCTTTCGAGACAATAAAAAACAATTCAAATACTTTTGTAATTCCATTCGAGTTGCACATCAAACACTCGAACACGATGCACTTGACGTCATTAAACAAGGGGCAAATTCAAAGCGAATTTCTAATCTCATTGAAAAGCCACTAAAAAGCCAAATTCCATGAAAAATTCACTCACTGTCACTGCGTGTTTGAACGAGCTCTCTCTTCTCTTTCTCTCTCTCGCTCTCCTCTGATAAGGTCTGGCATGCGAGAGAGCGTTTTGGCGAGTGGGCAAATCATAATCCAATTAGTCAGTAAATAATTAATTACAGGACACGCCCTGAATGCCTTTAATTGTTGTGTTTTTGAGTGTGTTTTACGAGTGGAATGGAATGGAATTTGGCATTTACTCCACTCCACTCCACTCCGCTCCACTCCGCTCTGCTCTTGTGCATTCTGAGTATTTATTTCAAAAAGAAAGAAAGATGAATTTAAATGAGTTTTTCTGTCTATATCGATGGCACTATCCATATATCCATGGCCATATCCATTCCCATGCATCCATAATTTCCACACAATTGACTCAATTCGCAGGACCAAGCGTTCCAATATCATGCACTCTCTTTCACTCCCTCTCTCTCTCTCTCTAGGCTCATGATTTATGCAGTGCACTCCCAACAGGAGACAAACGATTCTGTGGGGGGGCAGCAGGATGTAAGCAGTAATTTTATTTTCTGTTAATTTTGTCAGACAATCGCAAAACAACTGCATATGCCACAACGCAGCGCAACACAACAGAAGAGGGCGTAGCGGTGAGGGGCGTGGCGGGGCGGCAACAACGGAGGCACTGAATAAAACGAAAATAATACAACAATTTATTTTATTGATGACAATTTCTATCTGCCACTCGGCTGTTTTTGTGCATATGAAATCAGCATCTGCATCAGCATCATCATCAATAGAGGGCCAAATGTATCGCCCCCCCACCCCGCCCACACTGGCCAACTAGTACTCCTCCTCCTGGCAATGTGGACCCGCGCGCACATATGGCCCAGCACTTCAATTGCATTATGGACTGGAATACTCCTATAACGAACAACACACAAAAAATACGCCCGGACGAGAGGACAGGACAGCAAGTTCATTTTCAGGACAACTGATGGCAGACATTGGTACACCCTGCAGCCAGCGACAGACAGCAGTACGACTGATGCACATTCCGGTGTCCAAATGGTTAGCAGAAGACAGAGGATCAGCCTGGATGTGAGTGCTCATTGGACACGCGCTGTCATCCACGTGCCATTCATTATATCGTAATCTATTAAATAGCTAATGGGATCGAAGACAGACAAATATCAGGGCATAGTGCACAATAGCTGATGCACAAATAGGAGTACGAATCCGAATACGAATACTCGTATTTTGTACACAACAATTCGTTGAAGCTCTTTGAAGCGTTGGGTTCACTGCCATTGTTGAAATTTACAATTGCGATTCATCAAAAATAGATTAGGTTTTCATTGCAACAATGCATATTCACAACGACAGCGACATCGACATCGATATCGTGTGTAGTTTGTAGTGTGTAGTCTGCAGGGGGGGTGTGTGGACACTCCATAGATACATATACATATGTCCTAGCCGCTTACTCAATATTCAATATGTTTGTCGTGGGTCGTGCGTCCGGTGTAATCAAACAATTCAATGTTTATTGTAAATCAAAAATGTAACTTATATATTAAGCTTGAGAAACATTGTGCATCTGCATCTACATCTACATCTACAAATGTTGAAAAGTCCTTTTGCGGAGCAGTGGAGAAACTCTTCTAATGCCACAAAAATCGCGAGCGAGTTTAAATATTCGAGCGGAGCGAGTACACAAAAGTGCCGTAAAATAAAATACAAAGAGGAGCAAACTTTGAACTTTAAATAAATTTTTTTGACTTTGCCTTTGCCGCGGAAAAGTTCTTAAATAAAATAGAATATGAAAGAGGCAAGAGAAAGCAGTGGAAAGGGGCGAGGGAGGCTGGGCGAAGGCATGGAAAAGAAGCAGCAACTAGCACACTTATGTGCAACAGAAAATTCGCTGAAATAATGGGCCAGAAGCCTGAGCATTATTTTGGGCTTAAGCGAGCTCCACAGCGCAGTCATCCAGGATATGGACTCTTGCTGCAAGGAGTGTACGGGGCGTACGGGGGGTACGGGCTATGGGTATGGGCTATAGCTATGGCTATATGTATGGGGGAATGTGCATAAAATTTAATGCCTGCCTCCACATCCTCCTTCGGCGCCTGGTTGTTGCCAAGTTTTAGCAGCAGTTTCTGGAAGGAATATGTCAAAGAGTACGATGGCACATCCTCGACTCTGTTGCATTATGAATGTCGCATAATTTAAGCGCATACTCTCTCCTGCATGCAGCTATCGTACTATGTAGTTCTAGTACTGGTACCACTACTACTACTACTACTACCATGGCCATAAGAAGTTTTGCCCGAATCGGAATGGGCTGGGGATGGGGATGGGGGAAAGGAAAACTTGCACTTTAAGGTCCCCGTGCTGTCGCATCTACTAACGATTCGTTGGACCCAGCTTTGGGCAACGGAATACGGACAACGGGCAACGGGCAGGCAACCAGCTCGACTTGCCACTTCTAGTTGCCCTTCAAAGTGTTTGCTTGACGCTTCCAAATCTCTGCAGGAGGAGCTTCCTTGACTTGAGTTGAGTTGAGTTGAGGTCCTACTCCTCCTTGACAGCTGCAGCTGGCAACTGGCAACTGGCAGCTGGGGAAGCTGGCAACTCTTCTCGGCAAACTTTACTCTTTCGTGCGGTGGCCGCAAGTGTCCTGCGTGCGTGCCGTGTCCTCTTCCGGTCAATCGCTTTGTAATGTCCCGGGCAGCACTTGTCTTGCCAGCTCGAAGGACAAGTGCCCGGAATTGAGTCGCCCGTACGTGCCCAACGACAGGATATTACATGCATAAGTGAGTGCTGATGGAAGGCAGTTAAAGGCTGTCCCGGATCATCTGCGATCCACATTTGAATTCCGATATATTTTATACAGCTTTCACCTCTCTGAATTATTGCTCAATTCTCTTACTGACTTGAATATATAGTGGCAAGTGACTGGGGTCCTGTCTCTCTCTCTCTCTCTCTCTCTCTCTGTGGTAGCAGCTAACTGCTAACTGTCGCAGTGGCCCACATTTCCAATCATCCTCCGTTCGCCATCCGCTGGGACTGCACTGGGAGCTGCACTTACGCAGCTGCTCTGATTGCTGGCGGTCCGTAACTCATAGAAGCCGCAGCCGTAGCCGTAGCCGCAGCCGCAGCTTAAAGTGCCATCTTGCCACCACTCCACTCCACTCCGCTCCGCGCCACCTTGGAGATGCAGCGCGCGCTGGGCTGACAGTTTTTCTTTAGTTTTATGCGCTGTTGAAAGTCATGAAAAAAGTGGAAAAACAACGCGCCCAGGACTCTCGCACGTGTGGCAGAGTCTCAGTCTCAGTCTCAGTTGCTGTGTGGCATCTTTTGCATTCCTCCTATCCTTGGCTGCCCCCGGTTTGCAGCACGTGCCACACGTAAAACTTAAAAATGCCGCACCAACAGCTGCCGCCAGCTGCAGCCAACTTCTAGCCACTTCCTGCCAACGCCAACGCCACCGCTGACACCCACCACCCGCCACCCCCCACCCACTGCTACCATCTGCAACTGCAACTGTTGCTATCGATACTAGCACTAGCACTTGCACTTGCACCCGCACTCGCACTCGCATTTGCACCACCAGCTGCCAATCTCATTCCCGCAAACGCTCGGGCGAGCGTCCCGTCCTGCCATTCGATACCCTTCACAATTGAGGTCCTCCAGCCACCTTATCGGGCCATTTACGGCGTCAAGGAGAGCTCCTCGAGATTTCCAAACCAAATTTCAAAAGTTTTCCAATCCTCCCATGGATGAAACTCGGTAGAAACCTCACGGCTAAGGTTCTACGGGGGCTATCGGGGCAATCTAGCGGTGGAAAAAATGAAAAAAGTGGTCCAATGGATAAGTCAGTTTGGCGAAGGGCATTAAAGATTCCTCAAGTTCAGACTCAAGTTCATCCAGCATCTTGTCTTAGGCAAGTGGGAGCGAGTGGTAGGGGGTGGTAGCGGGTGGGAGCGAGTGGCAATGGCATGGCCCAAGTGCAGTGCGTTTGCACTTTTGCGCTTTTGCATATCGCGCTACCACTCTCCCAGCGCTGGCTGGCTGGCTGGCTGGCTCGCTGGCTGTGCATCCTGCGAGGCGCTGCACAGGTTGCCACCGTAATTTACCAACTATATCCGCCTTGTTACCTCTCCCCATTCTCCCCGCTGGGCGGCAAGGCAAGGCGAGGCAAGAGCCTGGAACGAGCACTGCACTGCAATGCGCTGCACCACCTTCGCTGGCGGGTTCCGGATACGGAAGCGTGCCATAAAAGTGGCATATTTGCCGCATCCTGTTGACAATAACTGAACTGGTCCACGTCCGTGGCGCCCCCACCTTTCTCTCTCTCTCTCTCTCTCCCCCTTCCTCTCTCGGCAGCAAACGATGCGCGCTTTTTTGGTTACCAGCTGGTAACCCTGGCCGTGTTGGTTTTTATCCCCCCTGGGAGCACGCCTGGTGACTTTACTGGAACTCGGTTCATTAGGGATGGTTTAGCTCGTGAAACGATCCAATTGAAAGCAAACTTTAGCAAAGAATTGAACGAACAATTGGACAATTTTGACCTTAGACGAATGTCTACAAAAGTTGTACCAAAACAGAGAACTTCCAGAAACCGTTTCCGAATATTCCTATTATATGTTGCGATACTTCCATTTGTTTATATTAAAGAATTAAAGTCCATGCATTGAATGTACAAATTTTAAGGCAGACTTTTAAAAGTTGTTTACCTTTCATTTGAAGTCTTAACTCTTGTCTCCCGATAAGGACCGGAGCCCCCAAGCCCATCGAAAATGGGCGGCCATTAATAACGAAATGAAATCAGATGGAAACAGGAACAGACCCACTCTGGAAGAGAGAACTCCTTCTAATAAATATGCCCAACTAAATTAACTGCCCCAAAGATTGACGACAAGAACTCAGCAGAATTCAGGCCTAGAATTCACCCCTACCCCACACACACCAGCAGCCTATACGCACACACACACACACACTAGAAGGGGGAAAATTTTGTGTCGTAAATTTTCCTAGAATGAGGCAGGGACAGAAGAGCAGGAGAGCAGGAGAGGAGGCAAAAGCTGACAAACAATTAAAACAATGAAAAGTGGGCAGGCAAACGGTAAAGATCCCAAAGAGACAGGTGTGACCATCCTCTCAGAGTGTGGGTAGGGTGGGGGTGCTGGCAGTGGGCGGTGGCAGTTAGATGTTAGGTGGCTGTTGGCAGGTGGGTGGATGGGTGGGTGGCAAGGCATGGCAACTTCATTGCCTAGTAACGGTCTGCTGTCTGCACTTCATCAACTGCCTCTGGCATTTCTCAAGCAATATTCACCCTCTCCCTCTTGCTTGCTCGCTCTCCCTCTCTTTCTCTCTCTCTCTCACTCGTTCTCTCACTCGGGGCTGCGCACTTTGCTGTTGTTGCTGTGTTGAGCTTATTGTTATTCTTGTAGGCTAGACAAAGGTGGTCTCCCTGCCTTTCCCTGCCCTGCCCTGCCCTGCCTGTCCCTCCTACGCCGCCATCTCCTGTCTGTTGCCCGCCTGGTGACGACAGAAGGGCCGGGCCGGGCCGCCTGCCAGAATGGAGCCAGGTGAGGAGAAATTATTATTTATAAATTGCTATACCCTTGCGGCGACGGGTATAATGGGTTTGAGCTACGTTTTTGAGACGTAAAAAGAGAGTGGTTCGACAGCCCCTAAAGTACGATTATGTAGGCCGTAGACAGGCATTTGAAGCATCTCTCTATTACGAGCCAAAGGTGCGAAGCGAGTGAGCCTGGGGTTGGTTTACGAGGCTTTCCCCCTAGTATTACGATATATGCACTAGAGAAACTACAGGTTACAGTTCTCCTCCGAACATCCCATGGCAGAGATCCGCAGAGGGTATCAACAGATGGGGTACCCGAGGCTGAGTCTTCCCTTATTGTTGATTTTTGTCCCCTTCCCTGTCGACGACACCTTTGCAGTACGGCGGGACCTTCTCTCGCTCTCTATATTTGGTCTTTTGAATAAAGTTTAGGTCGGTGATGGCTTAACTTTCTTCCCGCCTGCCTCTTGCCGCCTGCCTCTTGCCTTTTGGCCGCCCCCACACAGCCTCCTCCGCCTCCTCACCTCTGCTCTGCCATTGTAGCCGCCTGTATGTCCTCCTATTGTCCTTTTGGGCCTATTGTCTGATAGTTGAAAAACATTTTGCACGCTTTTGGCATCTAACATGAAAATTATTGCGTCTGTCCTGCTTTGGCAGTTCAAGTGCGCAGCGGTACAAAGAGGGGGGGAGGGACGGTTGATGGTGGGTGGTGGATAGAGGGGAGAAGCGAGTGGAACCTGCTGCATTTTTAATTAAATTCAGACTTTTGCCATTGCACAAATAAAAGCTACAATTGGAAAATGGGGAAATGGAAAAGCGCAAAGCAAAAGCAAAAGCAAAGGGAAATACTTGGAGCGTATTTGGAATTCTTTTCGCCCGCGCACACTTTTCACTTTTTCACATTTCAATAAACAATTTTTATTGCTCTGCTCCTTCGCAAATTAGCTGCTGGGCCGGGAAAACGCCTATCACTCGCCCCTCCCACTCCTCCCACTCCCCCCGTGGGCTTCGCACAGTTGTAATAATATTTTTGGCCCCATTTTTTGCGCTGCTTTTCCTTGGGATTGAGGAATGGAGTGGCATGGAGTTTTCTTTAGATTTCTTTGGATGTGGAGGAGTCGCTTTTGCTAATGAGTTTTCACTTGATTGAAGCTGGAAGCTTGGACAACATAATATTATTTCAGCACACAGTTCTTAGACATTTTCCCAAAAATTCACGAAATTCTCGGTCTCATCAGTCGAAGAGAAAGTCTTTGCTTTGTGGGGGGGGGTGGGCCAAAATGCCTGTCATAACCCATTATCTACTCCAAGAGTCCATGAAATGTATGTTATATGTGAAAGAACTCCACTTTGAGCTGCTCCAAATTGAATGTGCAGTCCTTTGGGGACGAAGAGCATGAAATTCCATAATGAAATTGTGCAGAAACCAAAGGACATCCGACAGACGACATCCAACATCCAAGCATCCAAGCATCCAGCATCCGACATCGGACGGACTACAGGCGACAGGCGACACAGGACAGACGACAGAGGACAGACGACAGATGAGGCTAGATGAAAGACGAAAGAACTGGCTGGACACCCACTTAGCCCATGGCCATAGGCCTGTCACGTGCCAGCCATCACCGACTCCCAACTACCCACCAAGCCAGCAGCAGCAGCAATCCTTGGGATGTCAATGCTGTTTGCATTTTTCGCATGAAATTGACGTTTCATTTGTTATAATATGCATTGAGGCAACATTTCGATACTCATAAATATTTAACAGACATTCATCTGTTGGGAGAACCGATGAAGGAGCCACACAGTTCCAGTCCCAGTCCCAGTCACAGGTCCAGGTCCAGGTCCAGGGCCAGACCCAGGCCGAGGCCGTCTGCATTGGGAGCAATGCGATATCCGCACAATGGCCGGCGAGACGGGGGACCTGGGACACGGGGTAGATATGGCCAACAGGGGAGCCAGCGAGTTGGAGTCGCAGTCAGAGTTGGAGCTGGCGCTCGATGGCGGGTGGATGGGTGGCTGGGTGGTTGGGTGGCTTCCTGGCTGGCTGGCTGGCTGGTACGGTACGTGTGCTTGCACATTATGGTCATAAAAATGCTAGTGCCGCCAAAAGGAGACCCCAGACGAGACTTCTCTTCTGGACATGGGCGTTGACACATGCAACAGCAACAGCAGCAACAGCAGCAACGGCAGCAGCAACAACGTTGAAGGCCTTTTGCAGGAAGCAGAGTTCGCAGTGCAGCGGACGGATCAGACTCTGACGCGGAGCGTAGTCAAGTGCATTAATTATTGATTTAAATAATGCCTCCCTCCACTCGTAAGCTGCGTTGTTGGTCGGGAATTCAATCGTCTCCGGACTCCTCGACCCAGAAGCAATATCAATCCGTGGATATTATAAATTGTTTCACAAGGGAGCTGCCTGCTGCCTGCCTGCCTGCCTGTGTATCTCTCCATTGCAGGGGGATATATCTATGTACATACATATGTATATCTCCGACTGGTATTGATTTTCAAATGCCAGTCATCCTTTTCATAACAGAGAGAGAGAGAGAGGTACACAAGGTAGTTCACCTTTTCACACGCACTGTTTGTTTTCCGTTAAATCGAAACAATCAGCGCTAATTGGAAATTTAACAGTTCATAAAAAAGTTTCCCCACACCTTTCTGCACCTTTCAGTACCGTACCGCATCGCACCTCCTTCCTTCACCCTCCCCTCCCCACACCCCCCCTTGACGTGTGTAGACGCCGTTGTTGACCCAAATAGCGCTTTGAGCCCCGGAGAAACGCATGGCCTAAGCCTTCGAGCCCCCCTCCATAGAGGCGGGTGGTAGTTCGGAGGTAAATGGTGTTGGCTAAATCTGTATGTGTGTGTGTGAAGGTGTGTGTATGTGTGTGTTTGTGGATGGGGCGTTTGGAACTGCAGATGTGTCTGCATTCATACATCAACGAATGTGCACACACATTAAAAAACTATCAGCGTGTGTGTTTCATTTCACTTTCGAGTTGCTTTCATCGCACTCTCTCCTCCTCCCACCGCTGCCCCTGCCACTGCCAGGATAACACTAATTTCGCACCACTAATTACAGTTTTTCAGTCGAAACCTACACCCCCCCGACTGCCCCCGTCTACCACCCTCTGCCCGCACTTGCTGTAATTATGCGAAGTGAGTTTTGCTACTTAACTCAGTTGGGAAATATCGTAATAAAAATTACACCAGCCAAATGTTGTGTTTGGGTGGTGGTGGAGAGGGGGATGGGGATGGTGTAGGGGAGGGTGATGTGGATGTTATGTAGTTCTTGTAGTTGTTGCTAATGTTTTTTGCCATTCCTGCAGTTACTTTTCATTTAAAAAGGCACCAACGGCATGTGGAATGGGGCGAGGCGGACGAAAAGTGTAAATTAAGTGCAACATACAAACGCGTACAGTGGTGCCCCTCCCGCTCCTCTACAGCGAGCAAAACGAGGTTAATAGCAGGAGCACGAATCTCAAGATGCGTTGAGAAATACGTTGAGCATAAGAACATATACATATACATATACATATACATATAATTGGGAACTATCCGAAGACATCTACCAGCATCGGTAGCTGTTCTGTTCTACCCTCGCACTCCACGGGGATGAAATTATGAGTGGAGTGGAGCATAACTTCCCCTAACTTGGTTATGTTAGGCGCCCGGCAGTGTGCTATGCGAACTTAATTTTATTTCGTTCCATATTCCACTTTCCTCTAAGGAAGGCCTTTGGCCCCCATGCTCCCTGCCTCTTGCTCCTTGCTCCTTGCACCAGCGCCGCCTCTGCAATTGCTGGCTGCTGCAGGCTGCAGGCAAAGGCCAAATCAATTTCAATTCTATGGAAGTTAAGTCCGTAAGTTAAGTCGAACTACTAGAGCACCAGTCCCAGAGTCTAGTACAATATACTATACGAGAACGAGAGCGAGACTCCTGCCTGACTCACATTTTTCGACGGTGATGGCGTGGAGGGGGCTCCATCAAGACATAACAAGACACGGCAACAAGAGCAACAGCAACTTTTTTGGCCAGGTGGTGCCACAAGCTACACGTCACTCCATGCCCCGCCATGCCACAGCCTGCGTTCAACCGACAAATAAGTAAGAAAAACTTTTCTATGCAACAAGAAACAGTTTTTGGTCCCACTCCTCATTGCCCCGCCCCCCGCCCATCACATCGCATCGCAGGAAAAGCCCTTAGGCTCGGCCCGAGCAAAAGTCGTGCGGGAAAATAGAAAAAGTTGGCGGGATTTTTAAATTGAAATAAGCTGCAGGTCGCAAGTAGCAAGTAGCAAAGATTAAGCGCAGAGTTTAAGAGGGCAGAGACGCGGACGCGACGGAATCACTAGACGGAATGGAGATGGAGGGCGAGGGCAAGGGCAAGGGCACAAAAGAGACAAAAACCCCCGTCGTAATAATCGCTTTAATTACAATTAAAACGGAACTGTAATCACATCGTTGTTGGTGCTGTTGTTTTTACTATGAAGATGAATGACTGCCCATCCATCCAGCCAGGCGGTCAGGTCCTGTCGGGAGACGGGACGCGGGACGAATGAGAGACAGAGCCGCGTAGTCAGGAGCAAGCACCAGGCCCAAGCCCAGGCTCAGACCCAGACCCAGACCCAGACCTGGGCCGGATAGAAAGGTGAGTAGACGAGAAGGTGGCAACGAACGGATGGACAGACAGACTGCCAGACTGCCAGACTGGCTCTCTCTCTCTCCCCGTCTCTCTCTCTCTCTCTCTCTCTCTCTGGTAGAGTCAAAGTCGCGAAAGTAAAATGCTATTATAATGCTAATGACGTTTAATCGTTTTTGGTTGAAGATTCCTGGGAGCTCCACAATTTGCATAAAGTTGAACCGTTTAGTGGCCGTAGAGGAGCACTGGAACTTTACCGACTTTTCCAGTCACTTAAAGCGATAAAGTGGCCAGAAGTTTTCGCCCACTCTCCATTTGGGGGCGGGGGTTATGTTCGTTCACGTATAATGTGCATGCATATACATACAGAAAAAAAAACGACTAAAACTTTCAATTATTTCGATGAAACCAAATATATATTTCGAGTTCTCCAACTTTGATGCCTTTTAGAACTTGTTTCGAGTTTGGAAAACCACTTGATATATTTCAGTGTTGGATTATCCATGCATTCTCCTTTCCGTTTGTCTTCCATGGCACACACGAGTAATACAGACTTGATTTAAAAAAAAAATACATTATTATTATCATTATTATTATTATAATATTATCCTAAAAGTTAGCCTTTGGGCTGGGAGCTGAAACGAGAAGAGAAGAAAGGAGAACGGGGAGTTAGATGTTAGTTATGGGGGAGCAGCTTAGCTTATCGATCAATTCAAGAGAGTTATTCAATTTTATGGTTGCCCCCAACCCCCGCCCCGTTGGTAGGAGGGAGCCACCCAATTAACAATTCCCATCACAGGCAATAAATCAATTTTAACGACCATTTCGCCTAATTAAAAAGCCTCACAAAATATTAGTCGTAAAAAAGTTTATGACACTCGTTTCGGTGTCCTTTTTGCCCCTTTTGCCGCACCCAAGTGCCACAAAATGTAGCAGGCAATTAGGCGCCACACAAAAACACCAAGAACCAGTAGTAGAACCAGGAGAACAGGAGGCCAGGAGGCCGGAGGTCCGGAGTAAATGACACAGAATGAAAAGCAAATATTATCACGGGGAGAGATGAGAAGTCCGTAGTGGGAAAATAAAAAATACTCATGTGCAAGTGGGAAAATTGTACTGCATTGACAGTTTTCGAACACTTGGCCAAATAACTGGAGGGGTGACACCTGCCACGACGACAACGACGACGACGACGACCCAGGGCTGGATCCTTGCATCCTTGGCGCATCTCTGCCAATCTCCCTACACTGCTGCGTATGGTAAGAAGCGAATGGGTTAGAACGGATGGACAGACCAGGAACAGGACCAGGACTGGGCAGGACAGAACAGAACAGAACAGAACAAGAGGGGAGAGGAATGGATGGCGAGAGGAGACCGTTCCTAACCGCTTGCTTGACACGTTGTTAACTTTGAGGCTACAACAATGGAGGAGAGGAAAAAATTCTTGGGCCACACAGACAGAGAGACAGAAGACACAGAGGCAGAGGCAGAGGCGAGAAATAGCAGCATCTACTGCTCCTTGACATGTGTGTGTGTGTGTGTGTGTGTGTGTGGCCCCGACAAAAAGAGAACCGCAGGACGAGAGCAGAATGGGAGTACAGAGCCGGTGCAGGCAGCCAGAGGACGCTGTGGATTTTACGCACTGCTAAATAAGCAATTTGCAAAATGTCCAAACCAATAACATAACAAATGACACAGTGGCTGCCCCAACTTTGCGGTCTGTTCTGCCACTGGCTGCAGAAGGAGACACTCGAAGGAGGCGCCCAGTCCGGTGTGGAAGATGTGAAGCTGCAGCTAATGAAAATTAAGGCTAAGTCTAAGGCTGTGGCTGTGGCTGTGCCTGTGGATGTGCATGTGGCTTTGGCTATGGCTCGATGGTGCGATGGAAAGTGTGAAAGTTTTTCCTGCTAGAGAAACCTTTCCGCTTCGAACTGTTGAAGGGGTTTTGGTTTTCGAATGACGATCAAAGTGGATTATTCAAATGAAGCTTCAAAACCAGAGAGAGAGCCAAAGAAAACTAGGGTTACACACTCTTCAGGGTGCACAAGGACACAACTTAACTGCGATTACTACTCATCGTCATCGTCATCATCGTCATCATCATCATCGTAGCTCTACCTTGATTTGAGAAAACGGATCTCTTGAAGCTCTAAAGTTAGCTGTTGTTCAACCTCTTAACTGCCGGATGAAGCACCCTTTGGAGGGCTCTTCACCTTTGTGCTCCAGGGCAACCTTCTTGTCTTCTCGAAACAATGGCTTCCACCCTCAGCCTCACCCTCACCCTTACCCTTACCCCCAAACCCGCCTTGATGCGATGCGCTCTGGTCGATGCGATGCCATACCATGCGATACTGGCATTGTGGAAATCTCATTAATTGGCCCCGGGACCGCAAAGCGAAAGGACAATAACATGTCGGCAGGATAATGGACAAACTCTGGCCTAAAAGCGCACTTTAAATATTAAAGGCCCCCACCAGCATCTGTGGGTGGGCCCTTCACTTCACTTGGCTGCTCATTCTCCGGCCCTGGGACAACGTCAACACAACCGCAAAACATCAAACTGCCGGACGGTCCGAACTGGACATGGCAATGGAGTGGGAGCCCAGGAGTGGGAGCCCAGGAGCGGGAGGGATTCCTCCGAGGCTGTGTCCAGACTACAGGTCTGTGGCGGAGGCTAAACGCAAAAGCGTATAATTTACAGCACACCTTATTGGGGGTGGGGGTTTGGGAGGCAAAGAAGGAAATGAGAGAGGTGGTTTTTTGGGGGGAGAAGGGGGGAGGCTCTGTATGTCTGCTGGTCTGTCTGTCTGTGGGTGGGTGGCGGTGCTTGTGACAGCCACTGACGCAGGGGGCGTGGCCAACACCTACTGCAAGACTGCTGAGAACGATGATCACCATGGCGCTGTGATGATGAGAATAATGACGATGACGATGGTGATGATGATGATGATGACGGTGATGGCATTGACAGCAGGGACACCGTCGTCTGTTTATGAATATGCCGCTGACGAGCAGAGGATGGGGTCCCAACGCATAATTGGCGTAGGACATCTTGGAAGCCCCCATGTGGTGTAATGTGTGAGAGAATGGACAGGACACAGGCCCAAGGACAGACTGGGATAGGGACAGGGGGCCAGACGTGCCCGGAAATCAACTTAACACAACCGCAAAAGCGCAATCTCCTTTTGGGGGGGTGGGAGGCCCCCCACCAGCAGCCCCAAACCCCAGCTTTCTTATGCCTGGGTTTTGCTTTTGTGTGTTGGCATTTCTGGATAATTGGTGTGTCCATGTTTGGGGTCCCAGGGCCTAGGACCAGTCCTAGTTCTAGTCATAGACGTACACATAGACATAGCCATAGTCCCAGTCCTATTCCTATTAGGGGGTCGGGTCTCTTTAACTCCCAGGGTCCCAGGGTCCCCGACGGCACATTAAGTTGCCGCTTTGGCCCTCACAAATTGACTTAATGACGCTTTGGTGCAACTGCAATCCTGCATCGGCCTCCTGCCGCCTGCCGCCTGCCTCTGCCTCCTGCGCATTTCCGCTGTTGTGGTGCCATTTTGTCCGCTCTTTGGTTTTACGCATTCGGATTTCGAGCAGGAGATGGAGATGGAGATCGAGCAGATGATAGTTGAACAGCAGATGGAGATGGCGATGGAGCAGCAGCTGGATACTATATGCAACTGGAGCCGGTTGTCTGCCTCCGTCTCCATCTCCAGCGTTTCCTGTGGCTGGTTGCTGGTGACTGGCTACTGGTGCCTGGTGCCTGGTGCCTGCTGCCTGGTGCCCGTTCGGAGGTCAAGTCGGTGGTCCCTGTGGTCTCGTAATGATGTGGTAATGTGTCTCGCTGACCTTTTTCCATGCACCATTTCCATGCGCTCCTCGCTCGGTTTGTGTTTGCGCCATTTCCCAGTTTGGCGCCTTGAAGTATGCCATGGAAAATAATAAATTACTCATGCACACTAGGAGACGTGTCAATATGCAAAGTGAATGCGGTTGCCTGACACCCAAGGGGTGTCGAAAGAGCACTGTCCTGGTACTGCTACTAGTACTGTATCTGGTCCTGGTCATGGTGTCCTGTGGCACACAGACACAGTGTGACTCATGGCTGAACGACGTGTCCAGCCCCCAATGACAGCCCAGCAGGGTCTTAGCACCAAGACTCTATTAATATCTCAAAATGACACTCTCTCTCGCTCTCTATCTGACCCGTAATCCTATCCGTAATCCCCCGCCCGCTTACCCAAATCAATTGTCAAATCCGAAACACATTATCCAAATTAAATGGCAAACCAGTCACAGGCCCGGATTTCGCTCTCCAAGTTCTTGATTTACCAACCGAACAAAAGCCAATAATACTCGTAACTCAAGTTAAACAAAAAGCCCTCGTGGTGGAGGTGGGCGCTGGGAGGTGGGGGGTAAAACAATTGGGAAAATTGTAAAATATTAAAAACATCCAACAGGCAGGCGCCTGTTGTGCTTGAAAGTAATACCCTTGCAGATGGTATTATGATTTTGATCAAGTATTTGCATTGCCATAAAATCTAGATTCTTCTCTGGCAAGACCATCCTCCGATATGTATGTATGTTTAACAGTCGGGGCTTACTAGTAATCAAATCAATTCATTCTATTTATTATCTGCCAGGGTATCTACTCGTAAAGTGTATGGCCCACAGCAAGCCCTTTCTTTTGCTGTTTTCCCCATTTTTGTTAGCTATTAATCAAAGCAAATAGCTATGGAGAAAATAAATATTTAATTGCCACTCAGCCACAGCCACAGCAACAGCAGCAGCAACAGCAACGCAACAGCAACAGCAACAAGAAGAAGGGCTCTCCTGAAATTTGCATTGCCTATCGCAGGGCGGATAACCTGAGCTGGTTGCTGCTGGTGGTAGCTGGGGGGCTGGAGCTCGCTTTGTTTTCTTTGCATTTCATTAGGGAAATGCATAAACAGCGAGCTCCTCTGCCAATCCCCATGCCACTCCCAAACCCATACCCAATCCCACTCCCACTCGAGTGCCTTTGCTTGCTGGCTTTCTCAAGAACTGTTGCATACCTGTAGGCGCAGTCTGGCACAGTATGCTGTCATCATGTTTCCTAGTGATTTGTAGGCAACATTCTGAGGAATTTTGCAGCATTCCAGCAGAGAGGCAGCGTCTGCACTAAGGCCCAAACATTTTGATTGAGTCGGGAGACAAATCGTTGTGGCAGCTAATGTAATTAGTCTGTTCTTGTCTCTGTGCCTTCCTCCAACAAAACACACACACACACACACACTCTATCTCTCTCTCTCTCTCTCTCTCTCTGTCACAGCTGGTCGCACTTTTTAGTGGTAATTAATTGTGGAACCCTGAATAAACAATCTGCCAAGTCGAAGAGACAGTTGGCTGGAGGCAGGAGACTTTCCCGTTGAAACGTTGAAACGGCAAACGCATCCAGCAATTGATATTTTGAATTTTTGGCCAGAAAAACCTCCGTCTCTCTCTGTCTCTCTCTCTCTCTGTCTCTCTCTCTTTGTGTTTCTGTCTCGCTTGCTCTGTAATTTATTTATAAATGCTGTGTGCTGTGCCATCGTTGCCGCAAAAAGCCACAGAACAGCACAAATATTATTTGCCTTGCTTTTCGGCATTTACGGCAATCAATTTTTGTGGCCAGCCAAAATATATACGATTCGAGTGGGAGTCGAGGAGTCGAGTCGATTGGAGTGGGCGTCAAGTGGATGAGCATCCATGGAGCATCCATGTCCTTGATGACTCGCAGTGCTCAAAATATTAGCAAATACCATTTTGTGCTGCCTGCCTGCCAGTCCATCAACATCCACATTAACATGCGGTGAAAATGTTTAGAAAACAATAAGAATGGTTTCCCTAATTGGCCCGAAAACCCAAAAACATTTGGCCAAAAACGGAATATACATATTTTCAACATAATCTTGGCTAATTCAGATGACACTCCGCCCCACGCCCAACGCCCCTTGCCCAACCCGTAGCCCATTGAAATTCTGCTGCATTTGCAACTTAATTACCAGCCTCCGGCATTTTCATTAGCTTATGAGACAATTTATTTGCAAAGCGAAACTTTGCTTTGCAGTGAAGTGAATGCCAGTGCGCCGCCCCTGATTGTCAAAGTGACAGGCCAGAGTCGAAAAGGCAAAGTTCAAAGTTCAGGCACTAATGATGATAATTTTTCGCAAGCAAAACTTAAACAACTGTCGCGCAGCGGCGCGGACCAGAGCGGATCGGTGTGGAGCGGAGGGGAGCGGAGGGGAGTGGAGTGGAGCGGAGCAACTTTGCAACTGCTTTGCTGCAGCATCCACGAGGCAAGGCAATCAAAATTATTAATTTAGGAAAACGAAACTCGCTCGAGCAGGCCAAATCCGAAAGGTAAATCTGGCGATAAATTCTGTGCAATTATTTTGGTTTCATTTCATCCTTTGAGCAATCTGGCGGCAGATGGCGTCCGACGGTTTCTTTTTTTTCATTTTTCTTTGTGTGTTTGTGTGTGTGTGTGTGTGTCAGCCATGCCCTGATTGATATGCAGGATAGTCGAAAGGGCATTGCAGGTCCGTATTGGGTTGCGGGCACGGACAATAAGTATCTAAAGAAGCATCCATCCATCCACCCACCCATCCATTCATCTATCCATCCATCTGCCATCCATCCATACCTGGGGGCCTCATCAGCATGGTTTGGTTTCCATGATTGCAGTCAGTGCACGTCGGTCTGGAGACGCGGCGCGTCATCAGTTCCTTTGACATGTCCTCCGGCCATTAATACGAAGGAGATACGACTACGAGGCATCCAAGACGAGGTCGTGTGTGTCTGCGCGCTTCCGTTTTGCCTTCCGTTTTTCACCACTCCCCCCGACAACCGCCCACAGCCGCCCACAGCTCCCCCAGCACCCAGCTACCTCTGAAATTAACCTGCCCCCAAGTGGCTGCCTCCCACACGGGGCCCCACCCCACACGACGGTGCTTGGCAAATTTCCAATCGCAGACGGAAGCATTTCCCCAGTCATCAGGCAACAGCGGAAGCCCGGACGAGGCGAGGCGAGGCGAGGCAAGGCGAGGCGCCTCCTCCACTGGAGCTCATTAAAAATGCAGCACTGCCATGAGACAGAGGCAAGTCTCAGCCGAGACTCCATGGTCCGGACTACGCCTCATCAATGTCTCTGCTTATTGCATAAAATGCCATATTAATGGCTGTCAATATTGATACTACTCATAGTTATAGCCATCGACATATGCCCAGGCCCAGGCCCAGGCTCAGGCCTAGGCATCGACAGGCACAGCCACAACTACATCTACATCAACATCGACAGCTACAGCCACAGCCACTGCCACTACCACATTCATATCGCCATCCTCTGGACAAGTTCTTTGTGTGCGCCGGGCTTGGGTTAACATTATTATACAGCAGGCAGAAGGCTGAAGGCAGAAGGAGTATATGTAGTACCCATGGTCCTCAAGGGTATATCGGAGTGGCACGAGGAAGTTGCAAGACCATAAATTATGCACATATTCCTCATATATGTACGTATCCGTTGCAGCGGCAGATCTTTTGGGGGTGGTGGCGGGGTGGCGCAGTGTGGCAGCTATTGGGTATCTCGCATTCGATCAGCATTAAACACATCCTGGCTGCCACAATTCCTGTTGCCAGATGTTAGATTTGCTTCGATATATGCTTCAATGATGATTCTCTCTGTTCTGCGGCTTTGCCACATCCTTTTCCACCCGCCCCTCCTGCTGCTGCTGCGGCTGACTGCTGCCTGTTGCCGGTTTTTGTTGCCCTTTCAATTTGGGCGTGGCCCCGACTATATACACCATTCAAAGTTATAATTATGTTGATTGGCATATGCATTTCATTAAATGAGGGGCCTGCTGAATGGATTCG
Source organism: Drosophila azteca (assembly GCA_005876895.1). Taxonomy (NCBI): domain Eukaryota; kingdom Metazoa; phylum Arthropoda; class Insecta; order Diptera; family Drosophilidae; genus Drosophila; species Drosophila azteca. The sequence continues at coordinate 2,249,539 of VCKU01000014.1, read as the reverse complement.
AATCGAATCGAATCGAATGGAATGCACTCAATCACAAAACCCAACGAACTCCCAGAGACAAAAGCCAGATGAAAAATTCAAATGCAAATCTTGTGGAGTTTGTTTCGGTTTCCATAATTTGTCAATAGCATACTTCTCCGCTTCTCTGCTCTTCTCTTCTTCTCTCTTCTTGTCTCTTATCTTCTCTTTCAATTTAATGAATTAGTTTTGCCACTTAATTTGCAAGCACCAGCCAGCTCTTTAAGCCGTACTCGAACAAAACCCAAGCCCCACTTGAAGCCCCAATGTTTGCAGATTGCCAGTCTCTCTCCTCTCCCAATATTAGTACAACATAATCACTCTACACACATACGACGAGGCATACAGACGTACTACATACTGTACTGGATGTACATATGTATGTCTATGTGTCCGTTTCGACCCCAAACGACAAAACTAGTCCCCCCCTCTGTCCTGACTATTCCCAACATCGACCATGAAACCATTGCCACACCACGCGGGGGCAAAAGTGTAAAAGTCAATAGGAAAACAAAGGGAAATTCCCAAAATAAAATCAACAGAAGCTTTACCAAATATTTTGGCAAAAAGTGGGGGAAAAGCGAGAGAAAGATGGCGGCGTATTAATCAAATAAATGCATTTTGATTATACAAACAGCGCGAAAGTTTTGGGGCCTGCTGATGTGCTTGCCACACACACACACACACACACACACTGACACTGTGTGCTGGCTGCCCCTCCCACATTTTCTGTGGGAGCAAAACAAAAAAAACTGATTTCGAAAGTTACGATCCTAAGCCCCGTGCAGTAGCTGGCAAAATCCATTAAACTTTTACGACTATTGTAAACATTAACTTGCATATGCATTTTATGTGCAGAAAGGGTCCGCGGGCGACTCCAACGGGGGGGGGGGGTTGGGGGCATGGCAGCAGGGCTTGCAATACTTTTTAGCGCCGCCATTTAAAACTTGCCCCATTGACGGGGGGAGGCGGAGACCCGGACCGAGTGCATGGGGAGTGCGTATATCAGCATCCTCAGACATTGTAACCAACTGAGATTTGATTTTTTGAGCGGAAATGCGAACGGGAACGGGAATGGGTCTGGGAACGACAAGGACAGCGGCAACGGGGCGGAAGTGTGGAAAGTGTTTGGGAAATCTGGCAGGCTGGCACTCAGGGACAGGGACGGGTAGGTCTCCGCTCAAGAGTGGGCCTCTGTGTGGCATCCTAGACAAGGAAATGTTAAGTTTATTTACTGTGAATTCCGAATAGTAATGGAGATGGAGAAGGGCTGCTGGGTGGGGCTGCTACTACGATGGGATACGTGGCCAACAATGCCATAGTGGGATGTCATATTTCTGCAATTTATCGATCCTTTAAAATACACTTCATACACTTGAATGGATGGTATTATCCTCGATGCGATGCGATGCTATGCGATGCGATGATGATGCTGCCAGTCCTGCTGTTTGCTCTTTGCCGTTTCCCGTTTGCCGTTTGGCCCGTTTAATGCTCATTTCGGATCAAAAGTATCTTTTGTTGCCCATCGTGTCATCAGCTGCATCCATAAAATGATAATTTATGGCAAATTTATAATGTTGTAAGTGCCAACAAACTTGCTGTAACTATCCATAAAAGGTCGGACATGCCACCCACTGTGCTGCCGCTGCCGCTAGCGCTGGCTGTGGCAGTGGCGATGGTGGTGCTCCCTCGATTCCACTTTCCAACTCAAATCCGAGACTGCCTCTGTGCTCGTAAAGCAACTTGGCCCAAACCATAGATAAGAGTGGTGTGGGGGGGTGTGGGGATCAACATTGAATGTGGTGCATGGATGTATGGAAGGGGCAGCCGCAATGGCATCTAAAGGGCACACACCAAAGGCGTCGCTGCATAAATATTACAAAATCGTAAATACACACGCTCCTCCATGCCGACGACGCTTTGGAGAGTGCCAGAGAGTGCGAAGCCATTCGCACAGTTGCAGCTACTACTGCTAGATACAGATACAGATACGGATATAGATACAAATACACACACACAAACACAGCTTGAACTTGGCTGGGCACTGCTGTGGTGTCATAGAGGCAATCTGCACACACACAACCGAGAATGTATCTCCATCTGTGACACCCTTCCCCACCGCGAACCTCAAACTGTACAACTGTACACTTACTCTTGGTATAATGATCATTGGTTAATCAACATTCCGATGAAGCAAAAGATGCACATTCCATTCGATTGCAAATAATTTAATCCAAAGGAAAGTAATTTCTCCTGCAGCAAATCAGCTGTTTTGCTTCAATGGAATGGCAACTTGCCAGTCACTTGTGAACGACCCCCCGCCCTATCTATTCATATTGAATGTGAGTGGGGGGCAGGGGCTTGGCTATGCTATGCAATGCCATCTAAGGGTGCAAAATGTTCGCATATCCGGCAGCTCTTTCATTTTTGCCCTTTCGCCAGAGCTCGTCAGTTGGCCAAAGTGGCCAAGTCCGATGTCCACTGTCCACCGTCCAGCGTCCAACGTCCGAGGTCCGATTCCGATTCTGATTCCGAGTCGAAAAACCAAGGCTAAGAGCTGGCCTGTATGGCTCGCTTTTTGTTCTAATTTTGGGTTTCGGCTCCGCTTCGCTCATTGTGGGCCGTGCCGTCAGTTGGCTCTTCCACTGGGGGGTGCCTATTCGGTTAAGGGATAGTAGAGGGCTCTGGGAGTGGGACTTGGCTCCTGTCATGTTGCAGAGTCCTAGGCATTTTATTTATGCGTGAAATGCTCTCAAATCTCCAAACTTGCATCGTTCCGTCCGGTCGTGTATGTGTGTGTGTTTGTGTGTGTGTGTCTGGGGTCCACTTCAACGTCCGGAAATTAAAACTTTTTTATGGCTCTGGCATTTTGTGTGTAAATAAAACTCGAAATTTAAATATATATACATGTGTGTGTGTGTGTGTGTGTGTGTGTTGCTAAATAAATTGGTCAGGGCAATAAATTTCTAGAGCAAACCCAACGCCAACAACTAGTTCAAGAATTTCTGGCCAGAGCATAAAAAGCTATGAGCATTACAACATTTTTGGAAACGATTTGCAAATTTGCTTCATCCCTCAACAAATCCAGAAGATCGTCCACACAATCCAACGATTTACAGGAGAGCTCTCTTTGTCCTGTTGTGCTCCTAGATGGATTCTAGCAATCGTTGCCCCAAACCTTATCCTTAACCCTATCGATTACACTCTTGATAAACCTTAAATTATGTGCCACTCACCACTCCTTTGTCGATTCAATCATGTTTGAGCACTCGGCGGAGCTCATTTCTCTGCGATGAGCAGCAGTATCTTGTTCATCAACTCATTGGCCACAGTCTCATTCAGGGTGTTCAGTCGGGCTGCCAGAAAGTCTCCGAACTTCATGTAGAGCAGCTCCCTGGTGCTGGGTATATGCCGGGGCTGGGAATGCAGACGACCGCCGTTACCGGCGCCCCCCACTCGCGTGTAGCTGCTGCCGCCGGGCGAGTAGCGGCCGTCGGGACCCAGCATATCCACATCCACCACTGGGGAGTAGCGGCCTGTCTCGTCGTCATCCTCGTCGAAGTCATCCAGATCCTCGTCCAGGTCCCCAGCATCGGCGTCGATGAGCTCGTTGTTCGCATTGATGATGAGGCGTGGTGGGGATGTGGCGTAGATCGAGGCGCTCTTGGCTGACGGCAGCTGCAGGCGCGCCTTCAGCTGCTGCTTGGTCTGCGGACGAATGGTGGCCAGCTTTGTGCCGCCTCCGTGCCCGTCCACATCCGCTGGAGAGCCCGGTTCGTCCTTGATGTAGATGGAGGGCGAGGTGCTGCAGGAACGTGAGCTGGACAGCACCTGGGCGGGCGACACAGGTGCGGCGGCGGGCACTGCGGATGCTGTCGCTGGCTGCGGCTGCTTCGGCATGGCACTCAACGAGGTCAGCGTCACATCCGGCTGCAGCTGGAGGGCCTGCAAGTGCTGGGCCTGGGGCAGCAGGGCGGCAGGCAGTTGGCTGAGGCTGGGCAGGATGGATGCTGGGTTGGTCCCTGACATGATTGGATTGGGCTTTGGCTGCGGCAGGGCCAGAGCATGCGCCTGTGACTGCAATTGCGGCAGCGGCAGCGACTGCGGTTGCGGCTGCGGCTGATTGTTGGGATTGTTCGGATCGCTGGGCGCAAAGTATTGGTACTCATCCATTGCCACACTGTTGTTGTTGTTGCTGTTCGAGCTGTTGTTGTTGTTGTTGGCGGTGGAAATGGACCGGAGGGCAGGATCAGTGGGGCCCTGCTTAACGCGCTCCCGTGATCTGCAAAGGAAGGAAACGTAAGTGGAAATTGGTGACTCCTCAAGGCCTAATATTACTTACTTCCGCTCTCGTATCACCTCCTTGAGAAACGCCATGGCATCGTAGTACTCCCACTTGGACTTGAAGCGCGTGGTGCCCAGCATCTTTTCGTGGTTCAGCTCCCGGCGGAAGATCTCCCGCAGGGAGGTGAACGTGCGCTGCACCCGCTCCCCGGTCACGTTGAACATGCGCCCCAGCTCGTTCCATTTGATGGCCTTCTTCTTGTCGGAGCGCTTGTAGTGTGGCAGGCGGCAGTCCCACAGTATCGGATTCAGGCGCACTAGCTCGATGAGTCGGCGCTTTTCGATGTTGTGCCGCGAAAAGGCCATTTCGAGCTGGCTCTCTCTCTTTCGACTTTCGCTCGCTCTCTTAGTCCCTCTCACGGTGCGCTCTCTTAGGCGCTACTAACGTTAACGGTTGTCGTGCTACCACTACCAAAATGGTATTTGCGCATGTCCGACTTTTGGTCCACGTGTCGGTGAGAGTTCTTCGTGTGTGTGTGTGTGTGTGTGTGTGCGCGCTCCTGTATGGGTGTGTGTGTGTGTGTGTGTGTGTTGGCCCACTGAGGTGGGATGCTGCTGAAAGTAGGAGGAGGGAAAGAAGTGAAGTGAGAAAATCGTTAATATTAGTTTATGCCCTGATGGTCCATGGCCGTTGCATACTTTTCGGCGCACTTCTTGGCTCCCCGAAAGGGTAAGGGTCGTTGCCGAGGTCCTTGAGGCTGGTTAGGGAGTTCAATGAACCTGAACCTGAGCCGGGAGTGAGTCCAGTCACGGAGGTAGGTTTGTATTTGTTTTAGAAATAAATTCAATTGACTTTCGAGGGTAGCAGGAGACGATTGAGATAATAAACAGTAGAAAACAATGTAAATATTCAATTGATTACGAGGAGGAAAATCAAATGATAAAACAAAAGCCGGAGAATTCGCTTTAATTCGCCTCCCATCCGCATCCATGCCACCTGAGGCACTGTTTCTTTTGCTGCTGTTGCTGCCCCCGCTGCCAATTCGCAAAAATATATACATATACATATATGTATGTGTATTCTACTTGTATACAAATCGAAGAACTCTTTGAGTTGCCTGAAATCAAAAACCCCGCCGCAATCGTCTAACATAAACAATAGTGTGTGTGTTTCTGTGTGTTTCTGTGTGTCTGTGTAAGTGCTATTGTTTCTGCGAATCCAAGTGATTCAACGTGGAACTATTTATTTATTTATTTTATTGGGTTATCTTATAATAACTTTTTGCCAACAGCTGGGAGGAAAAAAAGATAGAGTAGTAGTAGTATTAGTAGCTATCTATCTGAATACTGAACAGATCGGTTCGACCAAAGACTAAGATGAGTAACTCCCATACAATTCTATGCTGCATGCAGCGACCTTTTCTCGTGTTGTCTCGCTCGCGCGATGTAAAGAGCGCTCACAGTTCAAAGGATGGAATGCGCTTGCATGTGTGCGAAAGCCAAAGCCAAACAAGCAGACCTTAAGTATGCGCACACATACAGCTAAAGCTCAGCCTCATGCATAGAGCGGTTGCCTGCAGTAACCAAAACTTAACTCATCTTAACCTAACCTAACCTAAAACCTAACTTTCGTTCTCTTTGATTTTCTTGCTTGTTGTTTTTGCCAATTTCTTGTTGAATTATTTCGAACGATGCTGCAATGCACATGCGACTTGTGCTCTGCGTACACTTGTTTGGCGGGGCACACACACACACTTTGTGTCTAAAAATAAATGTATGTATTTGCCACGCATTTGCCGCTGATACCAAAAAACACAAGAGGAACACAAACTAAACGCAAATTTACGAACTGCCGAACGCATTTGCTGATTACTTGCAACTCGAGAAAATCTCTCTCCTCAAGGGGGTTGGCCGGGCAGGGGGGGGTAGGGGGTGGTGGGTAACACATTCAATTAGCTTTTAATATATACATATTTCTTTTTTGTTTTTTAAATAAATGCTTGCCTGGTTTTTGGGTTGTTTTTATTTCAATATTTCGACTGGGTGGCTCACTGTTTTGTTTATGCTGGTGATTCGGTCGTGGTTGCTGCTGCTGCTGCTGCTGCTTGTTGCTTGTTGCTGCTGCTTTTCTTTATTAACAATATGAGCAGCAAAACGTTGTGGAATTTATTTCAATTTATTTCAATTAACAACGTTGTTGTGGCTGCTGCCGCCGCTGCCGCTGCTGTTGCCGCTGCTGTTGCTGCTGCTGGTGTGTGCGTCAGTAGAACGTGGCGGTTGCTGCCACTTATTGGGGGATGGATTGCTGGCTGTTTGTTACTGCTCGAAGGCCTTGCAACAACTATTTGCTGCCACCACACAACGCACACAGAAATCTCCAAACGAGGTTCGGCAACACGGCAAACTTAACCGCACACATATGAAAATATGTACAATACATGCATGCATGCATACATATGTATGTATTATTGTACTTATGTGTATGCATGTATGCGTGTGAGTGCTTGCCAATGTATATGTGTACACATATTATTTAAGCGGGCGCGAGAGAGGCCGCAACAACAAGCTCATTTTCATTTTCATTTTGACAATTGAAAACACGGATGCTGGCTATTATGGTATGCCAAAAACTTGAGCTCAATTTTCATCAGTCAGTTTTCACCACTTGGTAGTTGGATTTGTTCACTTGTCACTTGCCACTTGCCACTGCCTCTGTGATGCTGCTGATGCTGCTGCTGCTTTTAGCTGCCACTTTTGTGCCTGCGTGTTGGCAACTCTTCCTGTACGAAGTGTGTTGTGCTCTCTCCTCGATGCGATTTTCACAACTTGCCCACAAAAACCAACTGTAAACGAACTAAATTTTCTTGCGAATTGGCGGCGCAGCAGCCAGCCTCTGCGAGAGCGCAGAGCAACAATTGCTTGTTCGCTCTCTCTCTCTCTCGCTCTCACTGTCTCGCGCGCGTGTTAGTGTTGCCCAAAGAGAGAGCGTGCATCCCTCTCTGAGGATGCTTTTGTTGTTGTCTTGCTGCCTTTACTCTCTTTGGTGGGTTGTAAACAATCCGAGAAGAGAGAGAGAACTTTGGTAAAACACAGCACACATTTTCGCAGTTCGCAGTTGGTTCTCTTATCGACGAACGCCGCGGCGTTTTGTGGCAGCAGTGGCACGTTTATCGCCCGCCCCGCACCGTCCCACCACTCACTCTTGTGGTCTGTGAGTAATTCCAAAACGCTGATTAATAAGCCGTCCGATAAGCGCGCGGGGTAACATCCATTCGTCCATTCCATCCATGGAATGGCATGGTATTCCTGAGCGAGATTCGCTTGCGGATCAGCTGTTTCCCCATTCCAAAACGTTCTTAAGTATTTCTGCTTCGAAAGCATCATTAGATTCGGTACGTTCTATCCATCCACCGTCGTCGCATTGTGTCCAGTGCGAAGACATTTTCCCGACTATGATTGAAGCTCTCTAGCTACACAAGTACATCCATAAGTGTGCAAATGTGTGTATGTATATGTATGTAAATGCATTGGCTGAAACGTAAACCCACCTGATTTGTTTATTGGCTTTTGTATACACAAAAATTATCTTTTTCCAATGAAGTTTTTGCCATCAACAAACAGCTGATCGGACACAAAACACTCTATATAGATCATAGATGATTCCAGAAACTAAATACGCGGATACATCCAATACACCGATATGTTCGATATGTAAATAAATTGGGTGCAGGAGTACTCGTACCCAAAAACAAAGAGGGGGCCCCATTCGGCGGCTTCTGCTCGAACCTTATCGGAGAGAGTCCGACTCAAATAAATAAACAAGACAAAGCCATTCGAACTAGATTACGAAATCGAAAAGGGCTCCGCGCACCGCACCACCCAGTAAATTAAACAAAAGAAAATCGATAGAACAGAACCCAAAGATTGGCATAAGACGCTGCTGCTGCTGCTGCTGCTGCTGCTGCTGCTGCTGCTGCTGCTGCCACAAACAACAGCAACAGACAGACTCTCGTACTCGTGGAGGAGATACGATACCGAACAGAGAACCGAGAACAGAGAACAGCGAACAGAAACAACAATTGTACGTAATACAGTGGAAACAGGCGTTGAAGCAACAGCTGAGGATTGCTGGGGGAGAGATTCAGTGAGCGAGAGAGAGAGAGCAAGAAGGGTTGAAGGGTTATTGGTAGCTAGAAATTCTTAGAGACAGACAGGCAGACACTCACTGGCAAACGTTAACAATGGTGGAACACAGTGGCCAGAGATTGCCAGAGAGAGAGAACGCAGTTCTCCCACTCACACTCACACTCTCTCAGCCTCTCAGTCTCTTAGTACTTTGCATTTATCATCCAGATATTGTTCCGCTGTGGATGCGATGCTGTGGATGTGGCTGTGGATGGTAGAGCGGCGGACATTTAACAATGCGAACAAATACTCGTGCAAACAGAGAAAAAGAGACAGAATCGCAGTCACTAGCAGAGGCAGAGACAGAGACAGAGGCACGCTCTCTCTCTCCCACATGCGGGCAAATATTCAATTTGCCACCGACTGCTGCAATCAACTTTATTACAGTAGAACCTCTCACCCACACGATTATCCCTCACACAATCAGAATCATGTGCATGCAATGCAAAAGCTTGGTTCGAAATGGAAATGGTAATTGAAAGTTCGAAACTGTTTGGTTTAGTCCATTCGATTCCTTTTCATAATCGAAGTACAATTTCCATAGATCAGAGCTCCCTACCATAGCTATTGCTGCTCGGTAATTGGGAGACAAACTTCGAGGCTTGGGGCCAAGATATTTTCCAACTTAAAACACTTAAAGAACCACGAATCCACACCCAATTTACTTTGGTGAGGTTCTACTGTATTTGCTGCCGTTGTTGCTCTTGTTTACTTATTTTTGTCGCCCGTCGGCGTCGTCTCCCGTTTGGACATCTGAAAAATAAGCTTTAAAAACACTCTGATATTTATCAATCGCAGTTCTGTGGGCCACTCACTCACCCGCACCCGCACCCAGACCCAGACCCGGATATCCACACCAAGCACCATCACCATTCGATTTGACTTATCAATACCCTCCATATTGCTCTTTGCATGGAAGAACTACCGACGTGACGCGACGCTACCACAATCCCAACCCCATCCCCCATCCCCATCCAGACAGCAAGAGAAGAGGAGACGAACACGGTCCACAATTGAAATTAAATCAATTACTGCAATGTAAATCTGTGGCAAGCAAATATTTTTCGGCTCGCCCGCTTCGTGTGTGCGATTTTAATGGGGCAGCAACAAGATGTCACTGAAATGACAAATTGTTTTCCCCGATAAGATCTGGGATGGGGGAAGGGAATTACACAAAATCCATATGAATGCTGAATGTAGTGCTGCAAAAACCGCACAATTTTGCCGAAATTCCCATTTAATGGAGTCAGTCTACAGTCCACAACATATGCGCATATTTCTGAAAAATTCTTTGAGCCAATTCGAGAATGTTGGCAAACCATTAGGAGGAAATTGCATTGGTTAGGTATTGTCCCGTCCATTTCAGGCGAAACAATTTCAGAAATGACAACAAACGAATGAATGGCCAGAGACAGAGACACAAGAATGATATGGTTTGGTATGGCTTGGCATTCTATGAAGAGTACTATAAACATTTAATGGGGGGTGGGGGGGGTCGCTTAAATCAATGAAACAATTTGCCAGCTAATTTCATTGTTGCCACTTGTAATTGCATTTGTAATTGACGCGTCAAACGACTCGAATATCTGTGCCTCAGAGGTCATGCGGACAGGACAGGCTGTACGACAGAAAGTTAATCAAGATGTTTATCGCATGGAAAGCCCAATTAATAAAATCAAACTCGAAATACTCAAAGCTCATTAATGCAAAGGAGATTCCTTTGGCGGCCTGGGTCTGTCATTTGGCTGAATGTCAAGCGGATGAATGGCCCTCCCCCCAACACCCAACACCCAACCCCCGACGCATGTGGATTAGGCGGAGGAAGTCGGCGGAGATAATATTTAAATGGTTTTTTAATGGAAACAGTTGGCAGTTGTGCTGCTCTGCTGCTCTGCTGTTCTGCTGCTCTGCTGCCAGAGACAGACACACACTTTGGAGAAGGAAGAGCGAGAAAATCTCTGACAAAGAAGATAAGCAACGGAATGCGAGCGAGCCCCTGCAATCAGAGTGCCACTGCCAGCCAGCTGGCTGCCGTTCCCGTTCCCGGACACGGACACGGGGTTGCCTCATCGGCTTATGAGTCGGATAGAAGCGTAGGAGGCGGAGGAGGAGGTGCTGCTAGGGAGCGGGACTCAAGCCGCTTTCGCCTTAAATACTTCACCTCAATTTGCTCTGCTTTGGCCCTGGATCGTTTTGCTGTGCTGTGCTTTGCATTGCTTTGCTTTGCTCTGCTCTCGAACGGGCAGAGTCGTAAGTGGCTAAGAGGCGCAATTGAAATGGCCAGCACCCTGTCGCATCGAGTGCATGATGCACGGCCTCGACCTGGGTCAAGCCATTCATTCGCATTCGCATTCCCGTTCGCATTCGCATTTGCCGTGTTTGGCGTGTGCCCGGCCAGAAGCATAATTTTAAATATTTCACAAGTTTGCTGCTCGAAAAGTTTTCCGCTTGGCCAAAAAGTTTGCTGCATCTGGCTTTTTGTATGTTTGACTTTGACGATTTTTCTTGCCTCTTGCCTGGTTTTCTGGCCAATGCCAATCGCTACTAATTGGGCCAGAAAGTGAAGTAAATTTTCTGAGCAGAACAGAGAACAGAGAACAGACCAGCAGCAGCAGCAGCAGCAGCACCACCACCAGATTAGACCTGCCTGCTGCCCATTAAGAGTGTGCTCTTCAAACGGCAACGAAAAATGAGATGAGGCATGGCCATGAGGCCTGCCGCATGCCCCATGGCAGCTTATCAATATCAATTAGCAATGCATGTGCCTGGCTTTTAGCCTTATCGCCTTTTCTCTTGCGTTTTCTGCTTTTCTGGTATCTCCAGAGAGAGCCAACCCCTTTCACTGCTAAGCAGGAACCACCACCTGTCCCAAAGGAGTACGCGTGCTCAACCTCTGCCTCTACGCCGTTTGGTGGCTAATTTCAATCTATTATGAAATGAATATTCATTCAACTTGAACTCGTCGATAACCTTTCCTGGCTTGGCCTGGCCCTGAGACCCAGAACCAGACCCGTACCCGTGGACGGATCCGTGGCGTGCCCCAGCCATCAGCTTCCAAGAGTCAAGCGCTCAATTACGTAACTTTATGTTTGGCGTACCAAAAAAAAAATGTTTTATTTACTCTTTTCCCGCTGGTTTTGGTTCTGGTTCTGGTCCATGGTCCATGGGTCCAACGATCCAGCGAGCGACCAAGGACCATAGACCATGGACCGCTACAATATTGTAATTTGGCTGCCAGTCCGCAAAGGGAACCAAAGAAAACAAAGAAATCAGAGGAAAAATCAACTTTGTGCAAATAAATGCAAAATAATATTACGAAAAGTTGACCGTAAAAAGATGCCGGAGCAGTCGAGCAGGCAGTCGTGGAGTCAAGGAGTCCAGGAGTCGCGGAGTCCGTTTCGAGGGAACGGAGGGAGTCGTTGCACTTTGAGTGGATGCTGGGATGCTGGGTTGCTGGGATGGTGGATGCTGGTGCGCCTAAAAGAGCACACTTCATTTCTAAATAGAATTTTGCCCCGTTTTGGCGCTGGCCAAAAGTTTTTCCCTTCCCCTTGGCTGGCCTCTCTCTCGTCTCTGTACCCTTTTTTCTTTTTTTTGTTTGCCTTTCCGCCTGCTTTTGGCCATTACTTGGCCATTGATTTCAATTCCATTTCGGCCATTGGCTTGGCTCTGCCTCTCCTCGGTTCGCTCTCTCGTACTCCGCCTTCTTTTTTTTCCTATATGGATATTATTTAATGTGCAATTTAGGAAATATGTTAATTTCACTTCGGTGCCTGGTTCTCGGTTCCCGTTGCTTGGTTTCCGACTCTTGGCAAGCCAAATGATTGGAGAAGAGAGGAGCCAGCGGAGAGGGGCAGCCAGTAGCCAATGGACAAAATATTCAACTCGGTTTCAACTGATTTTTCGTGAATAAATTTTATTATTCCATATGCTGGGACAATTGAAGGTCTGTGTGTATATTGGGAGAGAAAAAAAATGAAGAGATTGCTGTCGAGTCAGCCGGGGCGGGGGGCCGAGGGGGGCCGCATCCCCGGCTCTACTCTGTGTACTTTCAGGATCAATTTGGTTCAATATTCCTCAGTCCGTGTCAGAAGCTTAGTGGCGGCGGTACCGGATGCGACGCACGGTCTTGTAGCGGTATCCGTCCTTGGCCAGCTCGGTGCCCTCCTCGGCGGCAGCCTTGGGGGCGGCCTCGGCCTCGGCGGGTGCGGCAGCTGCCTCGGCGGGGGGCAGGTACTCGCCGTTGGGGGCACTCTCGGCGGATGCCTCCTCGGCGGCGACGGCGACCTCACGACGGTGGCGACGGAGCTTGAGGCGGCGCACGGTCTTGTAGCGGTAGCCATCATCGCCCAGGACGGTCTTCAGCTCAGGGGCCAGCGACACCTCAACGGGGGGCAGGTACTCGTTGCTGGGCTCGGCGATCTCGGACACGTCGCGGCGGTGGCGGGCACGGAACTTGAGCTTGCGGACGGTCTTGTAGCGGTAGCCGTCGTCAGCCACCTTGGTGTCGCCGATGGCAGCGGCGTCGACTGGGGGCAGGTACTCCTGGCTGGGTGCGTTGTCCACTGGCGGCAGGTACTCCTGGTTGGGCACCTCGCGGCGGTGGCGCAGCTTCAGGCGGCGCACGGTCTTGTAGCGGTAGCCATCCTCGGCGAGCTTAGCGGCCTCGGCATCGCCCACAGGGGGCAGGTACTCTGCCGAGGGCTCCAGAGCCGCTGGATCGGCCGACTGGGCAGCTGCGATGGCCACCAGGCACAGAGAGAGGACACCGATGAAGAGTTTCTAATGGGGGAAGGAAGGTTATACTTGTGCTGCAGTATCTCCATCCAGCTGGGGATTCACTCACCATTCTGAAGCTATAGTTCTTGTGGGGATTGGCAAACTATATTCGAACTGACTGAAGATGTTACTGTGTCGAAGGTATTGAACCCAATGATGTCTTGTTCCCATTTGTGTTGCGTATTTATAGCGAAATCTGCGATCGAAATTGTTACCGGTTTTATTACCAATCTCCGTGATAGAAACAATCAACGTAATATAGAGCCAAGTCAAGTGTATGTACATCAAAGCCATCAGCGGACTCTATTAACCACTTGGGCGATGGCGATGGCTATGGCGCTGCTGATGTCGATGTCGATGACGATGACGATGCCTTCGACTGTTGGCTGTTGGCTGTTGGCAACCAAAAATCAGTTTGGGTCGTGCTTCGCCCCGTCCCTTCCCGTCCGTCCGCCTTCGACTCGTTTTACGGCCACGCACTTGAGTACGAAATTATTTTTGGATCTGGTTTTCATTCTGAAGTGTCTCTCCACATCTTGGACCGAGCATCGCAATGATTATTTGTGAACGTTTTTGATGATTTACCATCTTGTGGATGGCAGCTCGGTTTTCCATGGCTACTGTTTCGGGGCTTTTCCGCCATAGACTCGTCAGCAACTTCAAGGAACACAATACTTTCTTTCCCCTTTCCCTCTCTTTTCTCTCTTGGTTTCCAGCCAACACTGGCCAGCCGTCTAGCAGAGTCCCCCCACTCAGTTGTAGCCACTTGACGAGTTCTCTGCTTGAGCATCTGGGCACAGACTCTTGAGATGTTCTCCGACCTTGAACATTGCTACACTTTTTCGGCAAATTTGTTTCCTGCTCGCTGGAGGGCCACTTCACATTGATCGATAGCTTACTTGGACAATGCTCAACATTTTGTCCATCTTATTAGAATGTTATTAGAATGACGAGGCTATAATGTGACGACAGTCCTTAAAGAATATTTCAGAATTGCTATGCACAGATCCCTCCCACAGTTTCTATTTGCATCCCCTTAAAGACCAAAAGACTCTTGGATATATTTTTAGCACAACTTGTCTTCTATTTTTAAGGCATTCCATAAACCAAAGCTACGAAACAAGGATGCTGTATAGCTGCAGATCTTCTATGATTATATTTAATGGTTATTATCTGTGTGTGTGTCTGAAAGGGTATCTGAAATCATCAGATACCAGGCACCCTCTCTTGTTCTCCGCTAAGTGGTGCCATAAAATTTCGATTGGCACTCGACAAACACAGACAACAGGCAAATACAAATGATGACAGCGACAATCGGCAGGGCTGGCAGTAACACAAACAACAACAACAACAGCAACAACATGAGTAATATGCAACTCGGCCAAAAATTATGCATTAAACAGACTTCTGCCATTTAATTGTCCCAGCCCCAAGCCCCAACCCCAACCCCAACCCCAACTCGAGCCCCAGCCTCAGTCCTCAGTACAGTTGTGTGGCCCTCTCTTTTGCAATCATTTGATTGCTGGATAAAGTACAATTGTTTGCGCTCGGCATAAGGACAATGGCCGGCGGTGCTCTCGGCAATCGGCCAGGACACCTTCGTGGGCATATACATACATATATACATATGTATATATGTTGTGCATTAAAACGAAATTAAATGGATGCCACTGATGTTGCTGTGGCAATTGTTGTTGTTGCTGTTGTTGATACTGTCATTGTTGCAACAAGCGTTGCTGCTGCTGCATATTTTATAAGCGACGAGCATATGCGAAAGAGGGGAGAGGGGAGAGGGAGGGGGGCTGGTGCATACTGTTTGTACTTCCCCTTTACGGTTTTTCGGTTTTTTAGCCAATTTAAAGCGCCTTTTGGAGCGGGCCTACAGGTCGTATGCGTAAAATCAGCAGAAATAACAGTAATAAATCGACAGTAAAGTGCAGAGAATGAGGTGGGGGCAGGCGGGGCAGATGGGGAGGTGGGGGGACAATGGAAAATTCTCGCTTCACTGTCATAGTTATGGGAGGAGCACAGATACCCTACCCTTTCCCTCAGTTGATGAACTCCTTTGATCTCGATGATGATATTGATGATTGACTGATTGAAAATGCAATATTCAGTTCTTAATCTTTTCAATTTCAGCTGCGATTGCAGCAGATATACTCGTGCGTATCCTATGGATACCCTGCACGAACAAGCAGTTGCAAGTGCATCCCTTCATCTCCTCCCTGCCACTTCATACACCAACCCCCACTCCATCTGCTTATGCGTGAGCTCATTTGTTCCATGCATCATCCATGCAAATGTGTGTGTGTGTGTTAGTGTGTGTGTGTGTGTATGCCCTGCCTTTGACATCGTCGCTGCCTGCGCCATGATAATGTGTCATTATATTAAAAGCTTTGCAAATACGCCACCTACCGGGCAGAGGTTGCACAACTGGCACTCCCTTGGCTACCCTTTCCTCCACATCATATAACCCTACACTTGGGCCACCCCCACCCCCCGCCCTGCCCCTGCTTTGTCCACTCTGTGGGCTGAATGCCGTAGCGCCTGCCGTCGCTTGGGCTAGAAATTTCATTAACGTTTCTGCTTTGTGGCTGTGTTGTGTTTGCCCATAAAACTAAGACGCCATTGGGAATATGCCTGAGAGCGAGTGTGCAGAGTTTGTTGTTGTGTTCGTGTTAGTGTTCCTGTGTGTGTGTGTGTGTTTGTATCTGTGTGTTTGCTGCCTTCAAGTGCAGCCAGCAAAGTAGGCAATTAATTTGTTAATTGGCGTGAATATTGTTAGTCAAATTGATGGCAGTTGACGAGACTAAATGGAACTCGAACGGAGAGTAGAACCCAGCCCCTGGCCACTGTACACCCTAATCGGATCCCCAAGCTGAGTAGCAAATTGAGTTTTCGCACTGTGCCCCCCCCCCACTTGCCCCCCAGCAAACGCAAAACGGACTAATTTGGTCAGAGTCGAGTGGATTTGCGAACAGTCGAAGCCAGGATTGGATTAACGAAGAGGCGATTGGGTGTGAGAGTACCGCATTGAGGGTGGCTCCTATCCTATCTATCTCCCCACACACTTTATAACCCATTTGGCATAACCCATTTAATGGCCCCATTACTTTCCATATTATATGATAACTTTTATTTATTCCACCTTTATTCTTTTTCGTTTGTTTTCGCCAGTTGCGTATTTGCATTTAAAATTTTATGCATCTCTTTTTTGTCTTTTTGAATGGCGAATGGCACACACACACACACACACACATGTACACATGTATGCGTTGATATATTTTTGTTACTGTCCTCCACGGGAGCTGCAATTTTATGGCCGTTTGATCTTTTCATTATGGTCATCAAAAAACATAAAGTCCTTGCCACCCGCGCTCTCCCCCAAATCGTGCTTTGTTTCCGTTTCCCGCTCTGCTGATTTGATTTACACAAAATGCCAAATGCGATTTTATGACCATGTTTGCTTTCCGCACATACACACACACACACACGAACACACACATACATGAATGCATATATTTGCTGGCCTTGTTGCAATGCCTTGCTGCGTCCGCAGGAACCGTGGAATGGAAAACCTAACGACCTAATGATACTCCCCAAAGGAAGTCTCATTTCACATGAATGCACTTTTTTAGGGTCAGTCGAAAACTTTCCAACAGGTGGGATAAATAGGTTGGGAATACTCTAGATTCCAGATACATATGGCACACAATGAACCCACAATGAAGCTTCCACAATCTCTGCCACTTTCAACCACAGAACAAGATATCGTTCCGGGGCAGAGACCTCAACTGGGAGTCCAGGATGTTCGATAATCCCTTCAAATTACAAGGAAGTCGGCTATCAGTGGCTATCAAGTCAATTTTGACAGGATTCTATGCATTTAAGAGGTGGAAAATTCAAAAAGTTTCAGGCCTATTTCAGAGCTCTGATCTTTCGAAATTGAGCTTTCAGAGTTGTAGCTCCGATCTACCAGTACAGTATATACCCTTGTGCTAGTATACCAGCGACTGTCGAGGGTACTGGGCGCAATAATCAAGAGGTGCGAACCGTGCAACAGTGCGTATGATGAATTTGGTTAAATGGCTCGGTGCGTCAATGTTTTTGGCCGAAATCTAAAATGCCTTTCAACCGCATTTTCCCCGTACACCATATACATATGTATGTGCATATACCATATACATATACCATATACATATATATAGATATATTGTATTTAGTAGGTACAATATTGTATTTGTATTTAGTATATAGCACGTATTTTTGTTTGTTTTATCAACAGCACCTGCTGTGTGCAAATAAATAGAGAGAAAATGCGTGTGTGTGTGTAAGTGTATGTGTGTGTGTGTGTGTGTGTGTGTGTATTCATTTAGTTGGTTGGTGTTTTTGTTTTGATGAGCCTCGTAAAATGCAATTAGTGTGGAAAATGTGGAAAATACTTGGAAAATGTTAATTGAAAATGAGTCTACACATTCAGGGATTGGGGTAAAAGGGCCCCACACCACCGTATACCACGGGTTTAAGAACTCTTTCCCAGTTTAAGCCCCCTGCTTTGCAACTGCAACTGCAACTCAAGAGCGAAGCAACCCAAGCGTAGTCCGTGCAACCCACTAGGATCCGAGTTCATAAATGTCATGTCCTTGTGTGTAGCACCTGTCATCATCATCATCATCCGGAATGCGCTTGGCCAGAAGCGTCATCATTACGACCGCACACAACATGGCCTGCTACCAGTTTTTTGTCCGCACGCTTAGCATATGTGGAAAATGTTCGAAAATGTTGAAAATTGTTGGCTTAATTCCCCAATTCGCTCATCCTGCCGGACTGTCCTGTCCCCCAGCCTTGATGACAGTTTTTTGTGCCCTCGTCGAATGTCAAACAATATTTATATACTCGCGCACTCGCATCCTGCCACTAGTTGCAATAGCAATCGCCCCCGCCCATTGCCACATCGCATTGGCAGTCGCAGTCGTTTTCCCATTCGTATAATGCGAGGGGATTATTTTCTTAATTGATGTTGATCGGCCTATTATATGCACATGGCCCCGCACATGGCAGTCCAGTCGCCTCGCCCCCCGCCCCTTTCGACGCCCTCCATTTCATTTAATATTACATTTTTGTGAAACTATTACCAAAGCTGCGGTCGAGCCAAAATGCATGCGCGCTAAAAGTTAATTTGATTTTCCGACCGCATATACAATTTTTGAACTTTCTGACTTTGACAAAACTGCGGATTCAAATTGCATTGGGTAACGAGTGGGTGGTGGGTGGTGGGTGGTGGCTGGTAGACTGAGGCTGACTTTCTGTTTTGTGTACTTGTTGGCGCGGAAATGACGGAACCAGAATCATTAGCAATTTTGGTTTATATTCTATTTGGCTTTCTGTTAATTGGTTCAAAGAGTGGACCACAGAGAGAGAGGATCGACTGGGCCGTCAAGTACTTGATTTGGAAAACGTAAATGTTTGCAATGAAATAAATGAGCAATCTGTAGTGCACAACTTGACTAATAAATATCAAATAAATAATGGAAAAGCCTCTCTGAGGTAGCCTCCGCCTCCCGAATGGCGCGTGTCCTGCGCTCCTCTTTCGATTTAGTGATAGTTTATGGGCTTATGGAATATGCATGCAAAATGCAAATCAATATCCGGTGCACTCTTGGCTCGCGCGCTGCCCTTGAATGGACGTTCCACGTTGCGCGTTCCCTGTTCCGCTTCCTGAGTTTTACAGGATTAAGCACTTAACAACAATTTTACGCACGCACTTTAAATTAATTATGCATTATTTATAAATAAATGAAATGCACACGCACCGAAAACTTTTCCAAATGATGCACGGGACAGGAACAGGAACAGGGACTGGGACAGGGACTGGGGACCCTGGATAACAGGGATTCCCTGCTGTGATGCTGCGGTGAGCGTACAGGGCGGGGCGGTGGCGGTGGCGGGGGGATTTTGATGTTGAAAGCCGCAGGACGAACATGTTGCGCTTAAAATACTTTCCTAATTTTTCGCTAATATTTACCAGGTGGACGGATGCCAGTCCGCTCCTACATCCTCCTATACATCCTCCTACATCCTACATCCTGCTACTGGTCCCTGGTATGCTTTTTTGCTTCGGTTTCGTTTCGTTTGGTTTGGTTTGGTTTTGGATTGTGTGTGTGTCCCCGCCACGCCACGCCCCGCCTCTGTCTCTGCCTCTGTCTCTCTGTGTCGCCGTGCCTGTCGGAAATAACAAATATTTAAACGTATTTAATTAAAACTCACAAATGAAACCACAAACGCAGAGAGCGCGCAATGAGCGGCCAAAATGGCCGGGCGCATCCTTCCACAATGCTCCCCTAATCCCCTTAGCCAGCCATGGCCCTTGCCGGGGCGCATTTATTGTTTATTTATTCACCTTTCAGTGCAGCTCTCATTGCATCGAATCTGATACTTTTAGGCCGAAAATTTTATTTGAGCCCAATTGTAACGCAAATTGCATTGCACACTCGGAGGGTACACCGCCACGCCCCCCCCCCACGCCCTCACGCCCACGCGCCTACATTCAGCTTTGCGATTCGATGGAGTGGAAGTGGCATTCGAATGGAAATATAGCGCTTTAATGGTGCCCCGCCCCATCCCGCCTACACAGGGGCCAGAGATCGGCCACACGTCAGCATTCACACATGACAGATACTCCCACGACTCTTGGGTTACACTTTCAACGAGTAGAGAAGAGAAGATAGTTCCTTGATTCCTGTATGATGTACCCAGTGAATTTCAATTTTGGTTTTTGGTTGCTTTCCTTGCCATGGCAACTCCATGACCATGTGCCACGTATAGCGGTGCAAGAATGGTCCGAAACACAATTTCCTAGAGCATCATAGGCGAGGATATGACGTGTTGGGTGCATGTGGCATGCTCGATTAGATACATACATAATACCTGCTGGCCGAGGAGGGGGGATCTGACCCGCAATATATTCTCCCTTGCATGTATCCATTTTCGGAGGCTATAAATTGAACAAGGTATCCATGCTTTTGCCTGCGGTGCAGTTTGGTACAACAACAACAGCAGCAACATCGGCAGAACAGAAAACGAAAACCAAAACCATTTCATTAAAGAAGAATTTGAATGCAATTAGCAACAAGACAGGCCAGTGCCTGTCTCCCAGCAGTATCCATGGAGTATTCAGCCCCAGTTCTCTTACAAGCCAGGTTCCAATGTTCACAGGGTCCTGTGTCCCTGCGAGTTTCGTGGTACAAGCTCCATGGAAGCGGCAGCAGTCCCCTTTCTGCAGGCCCTTTTTTCCACGTGATTTCACATTAAAATCTTAAAAAATCGTTGCATACTTTTGGGCAGATCATGTAGCAGAATGCCTACAGAATGTAGTACGAATGTACATGCAATATGTAGATAATTTGTAACTAATTTGTAGCAAATTTGTATTTAGCCTGTAGTTATCATGAAATTTGTTTTTTGGCTCTCTCTCGCCTATTTATGACCTGATCTGGGCGTGGCATGCATTTTCGTGATCGGGAGAGTCCTGCCAACCGATTGGCATCAGAAAAAAGGACATGGCTGCATGCCAAAGCAAATGTATGATGTAAAAATCATATGAAATATCTACATACGAGTATAAGCTTCGAAATACCTTGCTAATAACTATGCGAATATATGTACATATATGGATTTCCAGCGAAAATACTTCTTAGGGAGACTAACGCTCTAGAGCTATTGATTACCCAGCAGCTGGGGGAACGAAACGAAACAAAGAGAATAGGAATAGGAATGAAAGGAAGAAAAGGAGATTTTGTGCAAAAGCTCTTGCCTCAATTGCTACAATGGCAGCGTGTGAAAAATTGCATTTTTCCGCATATGTGCACAGCAAAGACACAAAAGTCAAATTACAATTCCCTCTCGGAATATCCTCTTTGCTGGCAATAGCTGGATAGCCGCCTCCACTCCACTCCCACTCCGCCACCACTCCACTCCAATCCGCTTCGGTCCGTTCCGGTTCCACGTAAGCATTTGATATGCTTTTAAAATGCATAAATTAGTGCCTGGGAAAAGATTGAAATAGAAGGGGTTAAGAGAAAATCCGGGCAAAACAATTGTATTTTCTCAGTGGGCGCCTTTGTCGACCAACCCTGCTGCTGCGCAACCAATCCTCCTCCACTTGGCATATTCAGGATGCCCATCCCCATTCATACTGTGTGTTGGGGGGCTGGGGGCGGGGGTCTCCTCGGTTTGCTTGCATTATCCCAAACAACTTTTGTCTGGCTTTTTGGCTCTGAGTTGCGAATTTTTTCTACCCGCTTCGACTATTTACTCTTCAAGTTTCCCCAGGCTTAGAAATTAGAGGAGGAGGAGGAGGAGCGGCAGCAGGAGCACCGGAGTGGGTTCCAGATTCTTTGCCATTTAACTAAGCTGGTTAGCAAACAATGTGGAGTCACAGTCGCCGTCCCAGTCGGAGTCCAGTCACACACACACACACACACACACAAAAAACAGAAATGCATATGGAAGAGGCTGCAAAGTCTGTAGGAGAGAGCTGGAAACAGACGCAGAAGGATGTTGGAAACCATGAGGAAGTTTCAACGCTCTGGGGACCAAGTACTCCTTTATTACGCTGCTGCCTGTTCCTGGATAAATATTACAGAGGTACGCGCATAATCCCGGCACAAATAAACCATTAAGACAGCAATTTCAATTAAATATCTCATCCGTTTTACGATGAACAACATTTGGATTTTATTAAGCAAAATGTGGGGGCAAAATTCGTATCTGGTTTCTGGTTTCTGTTTTCTGGCTTCTGGTTGGTAAAATATTAACAAATGTGTTGAAAGGAATGGAAGGGAGAGACTTAGCAGCTAAAGAGCTTAAATACTAACTGCAGCAGCTTACAGGACGATGCAGGGCGAGGCACGGGCAGACATCAAACGGTAGCTTGCTGCAGTGTTTTTCATTTACATTAATTGTGACAAAAAATATACAAATATGGGATCATTCATTATAGCTCTATACATATACATATACTATATGTTATGTGTGTGTGTTATATGGGGGCATAGTATATATATGTATGTACAAATATCACAACAAAATGGGGCATTGCGAAGGGTTCTAGGTTCAAGGGTTAGCGGAGCAAACAGTTAAGCAGTTAAACAGTTAAAACAAACAAAAAAAAAATCAATGTTGGTTGGATAATAAGGTAGGTAAGAGGTATACGTATATGTAAAATGGTTGTAAAATGGTTGTAAAATGGCGAAATGGTTAAACAGAGTCTGGAGTACTGGAGCTCTCTCTAGAAGTCGCTTACGAAGCGTGTGTGGCGCATAGAAATAACAGATCCGCTGGGACAGGTACGGGGTATGGGGGGTACGGGGGTTAGGGGTCAGGAGGATAGCCGGCAGAGTGGTGGTGCTAGAGGGGGTGGGTTGGTTGGGTTGTGCGGATCCATTTAATTTTTATACGCAATCTATTCATCTCTCTCACATACACGTGCTAGCTAGGAAGGCAAGAGTCTTTGTTCTATTCAAGAGAAAATGTCGAGGCATAAATGAAGCTGAATCAAGCTGAAGAAGTGGGCTGTCGGAGGGGGGTGGTGTGGTGTAGTGTGGGTGTGGTGTGGGGGTGGGGGTGGCCTATAATACTTTGGCTGCTTCTGCGGGCTTAAAGCTTCTCGGAGTACACATAGGGTGGCGGCTTGTCGGGCTTACAGTCGGGCTCAAAGGCGCGGTTCTCGTGCTGGCCGGGATAATTGTCGCGCTGCTGCTGCAGGGCATTGGCCGCCACTTCGGCGTGATTGCGATTCCTGGATATCTGGGTGGAGTTGCGCAGCCCGTAGCAGAAGTAGATCACATAGCCGATCACAATCCAGATGAGGAAGCGAATCCAGGTGTTCAGATCCAGCTGGAACATCAGGTACAGATTGGCAAAGACACTCAGGCAGGGGACGAACGGCACCAGCGGCACCTTGAACGTCAGCTCAATGGTCGACACCGGCTGCATTCCAATGACCACGCCGATCAGTATCAGCACCACGCCCACCAGACTCAGGGACACAATGCCACCGGTGCTGTCGAGGTCGAACACCTTCTGCAGGGAGCACCACACCAGGCAGACGACGGCGAAGACCACGATGCCGACCTTGGTGATGGCCGAGGTCATCGTGTTGGGTTCCCGGTACGAGTTGCCGTTGAAGAACTGCCGGAACACATTCGGGGCCTTCACCGACACCAACTTGGTCATCTCCTCGTCCTGGTAGCGCAGGACCAGCACACAAATGGCCACGATGGTGTAGGCCAGCAGGGTTCCGATGGACATCATGTCCACCAGCTGGTCCAGATTGAACAGCATGGCCATGATGGCTGTCGGGACGGAAACAATCGAGTCAGAAATCACGCCAGCAGATCACCTTCAGGCCACGCCCAACTCACATGCAAATATTCCCGAGACGATGGTGGCGATGAGGGGCGTCTTCGTGTAGGGATGCACCTTGGAGAGCCGCTTGAAGAGGATGCCGTCGTTGCCCATGGCATAGAGGATGCGGGGCAGGGGGAACATGGCGCCCAGGAGGCTGGTGCACAGGGCGAACACCGCACCGATGGTCACGATCCACTTGATGGTGATCCAGCCGACGGCCTCGAAGGCGTGCGGGAACGGGGCGTCCCTGTCCTGCAGGTAGTACGGCAGCATCATCGTCAGCACCGTGGAGACCCCGAAGTAGGCCAGGAAGATGATGATCAGCGAGATGACAATCGAGAGCGGAATGTTGCGCTTGGGGTTGATGGCCTCCTCGCCCGTGGTGGCAATGCAGTCGAAGCCCACGAAGCCGAAGAAGCACTTGGCCGCCCCCGCCATCACTCCGGCAATGCCGAACGGCATGAAGCCACCAGTGCCTGCCCAATCGGGCACCTGGTCCTGGGGAATGCGCCAGTTGTCGGAGTTCGCTGCACGGAAGGAAGAAAGGAATCGAAATGAGGATCAGCCATCCACAGGAAATCAGGAGTCACTCACCATTCATGGCTCCGGCCACCAAAACAATGCAGATCGTGACCAGATTGATGCAGGTGAAGATGTTGTTCAGGAAACTGGACTCTTTGGCGCCAAAGGCCAGGATGCCGGCCAACAGCAAGACCATGCCGAAGGACAGAAAGTCCGGATAGTCACCCAGAAAGTCCACATCCATGTGCAGCGATGAATTCAGCGCCTTCGACATGTTGTTGTCGATCAGCGCGTCAAAGTAGCCGCTCAGGCCGCGTGCCACCGAAGCGGTGCCGATCACATACTCCAGGATCAGATTCCAGCCAATGGTGAAGGCCACGAACTCGCCGATGGTCACATAGCTGTACACATAGGCGCTGCCTGCCTTGGGCACGCGGGCGGCGAACTCCGCATAGCAGATGCCCGCAAAGGCCGAGGCGACGGCCGCGATCAGGAACGAAATGGTCACCGCCGGACCGGCAATGTTGTAGGCCACCTGTCCGGCCAGGACATAGACGCCCAGGCCCAGAGTACTGCCCACGCCCAGGGCCGTAAGATCAAAGAGATTGAGGACACGCGCCAGCTGGGACTCGCCCTCGTTGACGTCGTCCGTTTTGCGGCGGGTGAGTGCATTCCAGAATTTCGCCATAACTGAAAAGTTCGGAGAGAGCACAGATGGGTTAGATATTGTCCAGGTCATGTTCCAAATGCCAAGCATATCTTATCGGGGGCAGGTGGATGGGGGCAGGGGGGGACTAGCATATCTCGACAAGTGGTTTGCCAGAGCCAGATAGAGAAAACAGACAGAAGAGATGGAGCTGGAGCTACCCAGCTGTGTCGATAGAATTCCCGATACGATATCCCTTATGGTATATACATATATATTGCTACACATATTTGTATATACTGATTCACTGCAGAGTAACTCGTTACTGGGAACAGGTCGGCGGGAAAGAGCAATAACATATGCACATATAATTAATGTCTGTTGAATGCACTCTCCAAGCGACTGTCAGTTCTCCGGGTTTTACGAGAGTACGAGTTACGAGTTACGAGTACTTATGCGGTTTTTGCCCAGTGCAAAACGTGATCACAGTCTACAATATATGGGGGGGGGTGGGTATGGCATTATATTTGATTAGCTAGAATCGAATCAGGAATACAAGGCCATATAACGAACATAATTCAAGAGCTATTTCACCATCCCATCTCTCGAGTTGTGCGCCAACTGATTTGTCCAGTTATCGCCCAACAGTAGATTATTTATAACCGTATACGAAACGTAATCGAAGAGGAATCCAATCTGTTTGTGTTCCTGGAATGTAAGCCCCTCCGGACTATCGACCCGCAACGGTAGGTAGTCGCCTCAAGTCATATATTGCCGATTTACAATGTCTTATTCGCATCGGGCCAATGGCCAATCAAATAACTATTTGGGTTTACCCAGACCGCACCGAGGGTTGTGGACTGTAATATTTTCAACCGCTCAGTAATCCTGATAAGCCGCCCTCCCTCCCATCGGAGGTGGGAGAGCACGCGCCTGTGGTGTTATCTTATCGGGTTGCGGTTGAGTGATTGAAAGGCTGATTAACACGAGAAATCGGTGTTAATACGAGGGCTAATAGACAACTCTCAAACATACCATTCTCAATGATTTCAAGGGCAGCGTAGCGAAAGTAAGCTCCTTGATTCTAACCAGATAGCGACCGCGAGGCTTTCGCTTTTCCCCACACACACACACGCACACATGTCTGAGTCTCAGTCTGAGTCTACTTAATAGCCAATACCTGTTTCCGATGCCTTATCTATCGGACGAAGGCTGCAAAACTAAAAACTACACCAAAAAGGCGTCTGTCTATCCCCGATCCCCGATCCCCGAGAGGTAGGGCTAATGCGTGATGTTAATGTTAAATCATCTGTGCGAAGGTCGATCAACCGGCATTAGATATGCGACGAGTTTATAGGTCATTCAAAGCCCAATTCATTTCAATCTGTCATCGGAATAGACATGGTACAATGACATTGGGGAGGGGACAGAATATCAGATATCGGGTTTTATGCAAAGTGCGAGACATATGTGTATGGATGTATTTTTGTGCGGGGGGAACTCCAGTTTTGGAACCCCTAGAAGATGATGCCATGCTGCCACTGCGTGGTCGGTCAGCTGGGAGTCCTACCCGGTCCGCCCCGGCTCGGTCTCTTAGTATTTTTTTTGTATTTTTTGTTTTTTATTATATTTTTTTATTTCGCTATTTTCTGTTTTCTGTTCCTTTGATAAAAGCACACGCTGGGTTTAGGCAGTTCGCAATTATAAATTGCACAATTTTATAGGGCACCGTATATTGTATACTTTATGATCATTCTCTTTGTTTTAGGTCGGTTCGGGACTTGGACTCATATAAATAATACCCCCCCACTAATTAGGTGGGATTTGGCTGCTCTCTCGCTGGCTTGCTGGCTGGCTAACTGGCTGACTGGCTGCAAAGAGCGCGAGCGCGAACGAAGGAGCGCTAGAAGCACTAGCAGGAGATGGGTGTCCTTTCTGCAGAGAGGGGTAACTCTCCCGACATATACAACATAGATATAATACTCTCATCACCTGGCATTTTCACATACTTTTTCGCTCGTTTCTTTTCTCGCGGGTTCAAGTCGAAACCAAACAAAAAAAAACACAGTCGCACCGTCGTTTCACTTTGGTCGACACTCGAGACTGTCGGTGGGAAATCGTGGCTTTTGGCGTTGGAAAAAACAGCTAACTAAACTAACTGCCGATCAAGTTACCGCGCGCGACGCGCTCCAAAGTGTTTCTGATCGTGGGCCGCTGACGGTGGAACGGTTAAAGCTTTGGATTTCGCTTTTGACTCTCTGCCGACTGCTGCTGCTGCTGCTTCTGCTGTTGGCCACCGACGCGTCGGCAAAAATATTGTTAACAACTTTTTCCCAAACGAAAGCAGCGACGACGACGACTGCGATATACCTGCGATATCGATGTTTCCGGTTCAATCCGATTTGCCAGCGAGGGCGTGATCGGGCGGGCGGGCGACCTAGCGGGCGTGCCTTAGTCCCCTCCCGATTCGCACTTGAAACCGAATGTTGAACTCCCAATTACATAAATATATGCACAATAAATCGCAAACCGATAATAACTGTTCTAGGCATTAGCAGGTGGGCCTAATCGTTCTTCAGCCACTCACGATCCAACCGCAAATTCATTCCTGACGTCACAGTCGGCCCGATTAGCCCTCGTTTGGGCCATTGTTTTACGATTCTGTGTTTCGGGCTGTGGTGTCAGCGCTCGTGCCATTGATTAGCCAGCCAGCCCTCGAGGCGAGAGTCGTTAGCGATTGCTGCTGCCACATATCACTGTGCTGCAACACATTTACAGCCCACTTTTAGGTATTCTGATAACCGCTCGGCATGCCCTTCCCTCCCTCCCCCCCGCACGCTCGCCCGCTTGCCCGCTCTATTGCTGAGACATTGAGACACGTCCGTAGCCCGAAAAATGCGCGCTCTACCTGTCTATATCTTGGCCAGGCCATGAATTCCGAGTGTAACACTTGTAAGCGGCTTCGTTTAGAATGCAGGCCGTTGTACCCGCTTGACACTGATCGAGACCTACTCCGAGACTCGTCGACGACGAGTGGCGTTGCCTGCCGATCGACCTTGACACAGTTGGGCGGGGGCGGGGGGAAGCGCCATCCAAAGAGGCCGCGCGACGACGGCATGCGACTCCGGATCGTTCTGGAAACAGTTGTAGGCCCAACCAGCCATACGAAATCTTGTACGAACTGTTTTTACATTTATGCATGTACCTCGGTTATTTTCCATACCAAATACCAAATAAATATATGTTAAATTGAATAAAATGCGACTTTGACCAGCAGCACCACGTCCTGCTCCTCCCCTCCTCTACACTACACTCTAGTCTGGGCTAGAAATGGAGATGTAGACGGAGACGCTGCCTGGGGCCAGACCAATGACTTGTCAAAATACTTCTCGAGTGAAAAGCTCGGCCTAAAGCCACTGCTGCCACACAGTCAGAGCCAGAGCCAGAGCCAGCCATGCGGAGACCGGCTGGGGCTATCGCTATGCCTGCGGCGGTGGCGGTGGCTGGGGCGGTGGCTGTGCCCGTGCCTGTGGGGCTCTCTGTGCGACTGTGTGGGGAGGTGACGACGGGGTCTAGTCAAACTTGAAAAACAAATCACGGAGCAGCCGCAGACATCTGAAAATCTCGTTTTGTCGGTCTATAGTGGAGGTATATGTGGTAAGTAGTAGTAGGCCTAGTTTGCTGCAACATGAATCCCCCCAAGTGAAACATACATACAACATATGTACATATACTCCACCGATACTCCACGAAACCCGACTTTGAAGCTGCGATTTCAAATCTTTATTTCGAATGGTGGGTGGGCTGGGTGGTTTGGGCTGGGTTGTGGCCTGTGTGATTAACGAAATGTCTCTATTTGGTACCACTCCACTTTCGTTTAACACTTCATTTTTTTTTTCTATGAGACATTTTGACGTCAGAAGCGTTGTTCTGTGACGTCACTTTTGTTTGATAAATCGGTGCCAGACCAGACCGAAAGATGGCCTAATTGATCGCTAATTAATGTTCGATTACTTACAAATATTTGATCTTCCCATTGAGCAACTCTTTGATAAACATTTTCACACCTTTTTCGCAGTATATATCAGTATATATCAGTATATATGTATGGTACCCATATTATATGGGCGTTAAGCCCCATGGATAATTGTAGACCCCCGCACAAAACAACAAAATTTCGCCTACTTTGTGGGGGGGGGGGGCACAAATATCAAGCGATATCTTTGGGATTGTACCAGTACGTGTACGAATGCAGGGCTCCCCCAATCAATCGATTTATGGGTCCTACATTGTCCAATATTTGTTTAACCGCTTTTATTTATGATCGCAGCGGTCAACTGCTTAACAGCTTAACTGCTTAACTGGGTATTGAATTTTACGATTTCCTTTCTCCGTGCCAGGAATCGGCATCGGTATCGGAATCGGCATCTGCCTAGGAATTTTCTCCCATTTGAATGGCTCTTCTGCTGGTGCCATAAATAGTTATTAAAGCACTTCTCAATACCCTTTTTATGGCCCATATTTAGAAAAGAGGATTGTAAATATTTGTGCCAATTTCCTTCTCTGGCAGATCGGATCAGTTTCTGGCTTTATAGCCGTCTCCCAGACGGGCTCATAAAAGTTAGCCAAAAAAATGTGTATAATCGCCCGAATTTGCTGGTAACATAATCGTTCATACCGACGGCATTATCTTTCTCCGGGAGACCAGACACATTCGGCGGAGGGGGGAGGAGAACTCGCAGCCGGAGAATTCTTGACGTAGCAGAGAATACTCGTCGTAAAGGCGGGAGAAGAGGCACTCCATGCGTTGGCTTAGTGCAAAGTCGGCCTGCGGGGCCATATAATTTCATACGTCTAACATGAGTACGTCCTATATGTATGTATATCTGATGCAATTAAAGTAGGCCCTCATTCATTTGGCAAGACTCCTCGAGATAAGACCTGTTAATAGCTGCACTCTCTGCTAAATCGTATGAGCGATTCCCATGTTGTGTGTTTCCCCAACCCCCCGTTGATATAGCCAGATAGAGAGAGTATGAATATCGCCCCAGTTTGCTTCATATTATCTAAAGCATGGCACGGGGAGCGTTGTTATCTGGCCGGTAGGATGTCGTCGTCTGGCGGTGTCTGTGTTGACACGGAGAATGTGCAAATGAAGAGACATTCAATTGTCGACATTGATAAGTGAAGTGTAGACCCTCTACAGCTCTACGGCTCTACTGCTCTACCGTTCTTCTGTTCTTCTGTTGGTAGGTACTACCCACCTTTCTAATGCCATCTTTTCCGCACTGATAGCCAGTCATTTCTGTTCTGTTTTGTTCTTTTTTGGCAAATGTTGGGATCACCCCCCATCTATAATTACGGAGATTACTTTACACCGCCCCTCCCCCTGCACATTTCTCTGTTTATTATTCTCTGAGAGAGTCACTGAACCCGCTGGAGAATCCTAAATGTTGTATGCACAGTCACAGTCCCCCTGCATTATACTCGAGTATGAATGGGTATTTTTTGCTCTGCTCGTTGGCTGGAGGAGGATTGTTTGTTTCGTAAAGTTTCAATTCGACTGGAGTAGAACATTGTGGCGTACTTCATAATATTAACAATTTGTATTAGCTGGTTGTCAGGTGAGGATTGGTTTGTCGGAGGGGAGCTGCTGCTGGGGGGCCACAACAATGGGCTGTATTTTAATGCGGCTTGTTGAGTGCTCAGTGTGGCTTGCAAATTGTTTGTGACTTTGAAGCGCGCCGCATGCGGTTGCATTTTTGCTTTTTTTTTTCATATTTTTATTCGACTGGTTTGATGGGGAACTTTTCTTGACTTGATATTCGCAAAAGGCAGTCGCCAGCAAGGGTTACCTCAGCAGCGGCTAATTATGGAGATGGTAGTCTCTGTGTGTGTGTGTGTGTGTGTGGGGGCGCGCGCTAAAAACCAAGTCAAATGGAATACCGAGAGACTGGTGACTGGTGACTGGTGAGTGCTGCCTCCGGCCACATAATGCTCTCCCGGCTCAATTGCAATCCGTTTAATCGTCCATGTTTTAAGAACCCTCTAGTTTCAATGGGGATGTTATCATCACAGTCAGCGATTACAATGTAAACCCCCCCATTCAGATATCGTTTCTACATTCAGTACTGGCTCATGGCTCATGGCTCATGGCTCGTGCTCGTTATTCTTAGAAATATATATACTATATGTAGTATTGCAATCTGTTGATAGAACATTCTATATATTGGCCAAAACACAACGAAATCTCTACCTAAACCCTGACAAGATTATTTTATCGGTCAAGTTAATCTGTTTCTGTTTTTGATTCTGTTTTTGTTTCTGCTTTTGTCACTGTTTTTGTTTCTGTTTCTTTGGCCTCACAGTTGCTATGTGGCGTTTTCCTTTCAAGTTATCATTGTTAGGGGGGGAGCTATACTCGAAGAGCAGGGGTGATAGCAAGTACTTTGCCACCTTCTGGTTCCATAAATCACAATGCCGGAAGGCAACCTGGTTATAGGATTATGACAAATACATAAATGATCATTATTCGATTGGAATAGATCAGCATTTAATGGAGGCTCCAACAACGTTAATGATGGCCTTCCACTTCATAGACAAACACTCCAAAAACATACAAAAAAAAACAAACCACTACAGACACTGCAATACACGTTCATATGTATATATGTGTGTGTATATGTGTACATCTCTCTTTAAAAAACAAAAACTTTTAAATGATGTCATTTAATGGCAAAAATGCGTGGAATACAAAAACCAAAAGGAAAGTCCAAACCCATAAAGAAGAACCGAAATTGTGAATTACGAAAAATAAAAGAAGAACCCGAGGAACGTCCATATAAACTCTCCACAAACCGGAATTACCGTGGTGTACGTAGTGCTCTCCGTTGCAGTTACTTTTGGTATTATATTATATGGAAGAAAAAACACTGAAACGACAATCACGCGACGACACTTTGATCGGAGTATTATCCGTATATCATTCGCGGCTTATTTTATACTTGAAATCGAGACGGATCGGATCGGATCGAAGCAAAGCCAAGGGACAAAAATAAAGATTAATTTATCAACAAAACAAGTACATGCTGCCCGCGCGACGCGTACCGCTCTGCGCCCCTGCGACCTGTATTACGCTAAACAAACTGCAATTAAGATCTGGCACCGGGCAGAGAGTTGGCGAAGAGGCGAAGGAGCAGGTGAAAGGAAACGAGACAGAGAGCGAGAGAGAGAGCGTATTGAAGATCAGAAGAGTAACAACGGAGGTTAGAGCGAAGATCTGTTTACAGTTATTGATTCTCTCAATTCAGCAATGGAATGGAAAGGTTTATGAACCCTAAAACGATGGGAGAAACATTTCTTTGATTAGATAAACACTGATATGATCTAGAGATCATGTATCAGGAGAGATAGAGACACCCTTAGGGGAAATGGCAGGCAGTGAGAGCGAGAGCGAGCAGAGATCGATCGACAGTTACACTTTTGAGAACTCATTTCGTGATCCGAGATCCGAGATCTGGGAAGTACTTTATACCTCTAAGTGCTACAGATCTTCCGCTCCTTCTTCACCTTTGGCATGCCACATTATGTATGTAAGTGCGTAAGTTTTCCAAGCGATCAAATTATGGAGACCACAGCCCACACCTGGTCCCCGGGCAGTGGGCGATTTTATTCCCAGGTGTGCGGCCACGCTTCATGGAAAACGGGTTAAGGCCCAATGTAAGCTGCAATTAAACTGCAGCTACTAACTTTAGTACAGGCACCTTAAGTACAGTACAGTAGAGTACAGTACAGTACATAGAGATGGGGGCAGGTCTAGGTCCCTCAAGCAGTACGCGGATTTGCATTCGCCGCAATTCAAATTAGTAATTCAACATTTATAATTAAAAAGTTGTGCAAACATTGTGAAGCATTTATTGCATAATTGCATTCGGAGGTAAGCCAACAAAAATAAAAATTAAATATAAAAAAAAAACTAGCGAAAAAAAACTCCATTTACCGGTATTAATAGCCGTTTTTTTTTTGTTGTTTCTTTTCCTTTTTTTAATCCTTGTCATATTTTCTTTTTTTTTCTATAATTTTTCAGTGCGTTGAAAGGAGGCTGGAGGGTGGTATGAATGGATAGATGAATGGATTAATGGATGGATAGATGGTGGGTGGGGTGGAGTGGAGTGGGGGGGTAGGTGGTGAGGGGTGGATGTCGGGGCAATAGGATTATCAATTTCATTTCAATTGGCCGGAAGCTATTTTCCGTCTGTTGATGATGTGATGTTTTTTTGTGCTATTTTTGAGAAATGAAAGCGGAATTCTTGTTTGCGGCTTTCCATAGATTGTTAATAATTAAAAAATAAATACATAAAATGTAATGCAAAAAGCAGCAACAACAACAAACAAAAAAATCAACAACTAGAATGATTAATATCTATTTGAGGGTAAATTAATATAATATATAATAATGTATTTATAAACAACAGCCCCCGAGCAGGGGCTCTGTTGTCGGGGCTCTGTTGTTGCGATTATAATTAAATTATGTTCCAATGCTGCATATAAGAAACGATTTCTCATTTTCGCTCTGAAAACTTGCTAATTGTATTGCCCCTTTATTCAATTAATTTATTCATTTAGCAATATTTAAAATTAAACCCAGACCACTGAAATGGGCTCGACATCACATGGAGGAGGGGCTATAGCTGAAGCTGGGACTGGGACTGAGGCTGGGACTGGGACTGAGGCTGGGACTGAGGCTGAGGCTGAAGCCAATCCAAGTCCCAGCCAGAAAGCGAAACTGATAATGGGAGGGAGGGCCTCTTGCATAACTTCCGTTTTATACGCTAAGTATTTGATTGCCTTTGCCTCTGAGGTATGTACATATGTATACACCTACCGTCCGCCCGTCCGTCCAGTGGATTATAATTATTCATCTCTTGAATTCGTGAATTAGTATTTGCTTTTGAAGTCAATTTGCCAGACATCATATTTTAATCAGTGATTGCAAATTGCAAAAGTATTTATATTAATATTCACAACAATTTCCCAAACAACTTCTAAACAATGCAAATAACTTTGCCCCAGGGAGAATAAGTACCAAGCCAAGCCGAGCCAAGCCCATCCAATACAATCCAAACCAATCCAATCGATGTGGGAGGGCGATGTGTCTACAAGGGTATCGTTTTCGTACTATACTCCGGGCTCTGGGTTGTGGGCTCCGGGGATACAACCCTTTTCCTACCGAACATGCCGTAACAAATTACTTAACAAGTGATTAGCCGCAGAAAAGTTTCCAGCATCAAAGTCTGCCTCAACGTTCGTCGTCCCCCAACGTCACCTACCCTTCCCTACCCTCCCTTTGGCTTTTCCGCCCTTCCTTTTTGGCCGACAAGCCTTGCAAATTAGAGAACACACTTTCAGGCTATTTCTGCATAAATTATTATTACGACCAAATTTCGGTTAGTTTTCCCCGGGCAGCGTTTCAGAGACGCCTCCTGCTACCGCTTCTGCTTCTGCTCCTGCTCATCCTCCTCCTGTTTCTGCTCTGCTCTGCAAAATCTGTATGTATTTGCCTATGCAATTTTCCCAAATGATGAAGATGGTATGGTAGAGACCTGAAGCGGCCACGAATTTCTTGGTGCCTCAATTAGGCCCGGCCCTAACACAATTTGCTTTTAATTGTCGCCATTGACAAAAAAAAAACGGGTGATATTTTGATTTCGTTCATCTGATTCATTCATTCCACTTTCACACACAATTATCACCGAGCGATTTGTGATTTCTCGCTTGATTTTTTGTGTTGCTCCAATGCGGAAACGTCTTTATACAGCGGAATGCTCTCGTATGTGTGCAAACGAGGGGTGTATGCAGCAGGTATGCTGCTGTGATAGTCAGTAATTAACTAGATAGACTAGACTAGACTAGACTCGGCTGTCTGCCAGTCGTTTAACTGCGATTTGCGATTCAAATCAGCTTCAATGAACGAATATTACACCAAACGACCTGGGAAGGACACATATCACATAAGATCCATTGTTCCCCAAGGGCTATGATCTATATTTGTATGAAGGTTTATCAATTATCATTAGAACTACAGGATGTGAGAGCTTTAAGTCCCTGCTTTATGCCAGAAACTCTTCATTCGAATTCGAAGTATTTTCAAGCAGTAATAAAGAATGAAATGATCAATGGTGTTGGCGGTTTGGCGGTTTGGCTGAGCTCAAACCAGTTAAATACTAGTTTAAAGCAGACCCCATAATTCTTTATGGGTGCCATAGAGTACGCATAGTATATTATCTCTGCTACGACTCCAAAACAAACTCGCAACTCTCTGGGGGTCGTGGAGCAGGGTATCGGGGGGCCTCAGGGGCTCAGGGGTTGCTCTTGACTCTTCACACACCAACGCGCCTGTCTGGTCTGTTATTATTATTACTCGTACCTTATTCAACGTCAGAGAACAAACAGATCACAGAGAACACCTGTGAAAGCCGCAAAGCTTTGGGATCGAATCAAACGAAAACAAAAAACAAAATACAAAAATATAAAAAAACACAACCCGACCGAATGCTTCGAGCGCTGGCGATGAACTCAAGCGGCGGGCTCTAGACAAAAGTCCGCCCCAGGTTGGCACACTGAATCGCCAGCAAACGAGCAAAAAATTAACTATGAATGTTAATGGGGACAGAGCCATATAGCCATATAGATTCTGCGTTCACCTTCACAATTATTAGCCCGATACCAAAACAGCAGATTTATAATGATGCAAAACACGAACATGAATTGAACTGTATCGGTGTGGTGTGGTGTGTATTCGCCCTATGCTACGATGGAGTTTTAGTAACTATTTACAGTGCAGATGGCCAGATATGCGGATGGTTAGTGTAGTTATATGCTAAACTGTCCACGCTGCTTGGACGTTCCTGGATGCAGATCGTGCGCCTGCTGCTGCTGCTGCTGCTGGTGGTGGGAGTCCGAGGCGGCCTTGGAGCTCTGCTGATAGACCAGACCATCGACGCCTGGTATGGTGTTGCAGCCCACACAGGCGTGCAGGGTGTCGTGAATGAAGATATCACAATCGAGGCAGAAGAACTGCTTGCAGAAGCCGCACTTGAAGACAGTCTTGTCTGCGACTGCCCCGAAGAGTTTCATGCAAGCGTAGCATTCCGTGGTCCCGGTCCCGACCCCATTACCAGTCCCCGTCCCCGTTCCGCCACGGTCCGTGGAGGCTTTCGGCAACGACTCGAACGGAACTTCCTCAAAGTTGGGAACCGGGAACAGATGGTGGTAGGAGCGAGCAAGATGTGGAGCCGAGACCAGCGTGAGGCCACACGACTGACACTCCACGGGCAGTTCGCAGTACTTGCTATTGCATTGCGGACAGTGGTGTCCGGTGGTGCACAGCTCGCTGGGCTCCTCCAGATTCTCAATGTGGCACATGCACATCGAGAGCGGTGCATCCTTGCCCTCCACCTCGTTCTTGGTGTGCGGAAAGCCCATACGGATGAGGGAATTGTGCTGAGTCTTGGCCGCAGGCGGCGGATCCACCTGGGACATGAGTTGGTCCCGAAAATGGGCATCGTCCAGGACAGCGCCGAATGTGCCCCGTGTCTGTTGGGTAAGGTAGCGGGCGATATGAATCTCAGCCGACAATGAGATGACCGAACAGCGTATGCCCTCCTTCTTCAGCTCATCGATGGTTAGATTAATATCCACGGGATCACAGGTGGTGAGGGAGCCCATCACGATGACAATCTCCCGCGAAGCATGCGATGGAACAACTTTGAGGGTTTTCAATGCCAAATCCAAGCCGTTTTGCAGCGATGGCTCGCTGGTCAGAGGCACATTTGCTAGGCTAAGAAGACCAATGGATTAACACGATGGCTGGCAAGAATGCAGGACACTCGCTCCCACTTACCCTTCCAGTGCCTTGAGATGGACACGCGAGGTGCCGGTCAATTCGGTTATTTTCTCGGCACGCTTCGCCTTTAGGGCAATAATGCCCATCTGGCTAATGGGATTCTGGTCGAAGAACTCTTCGATGAACTGATCGAGCAGCTTGAGGGTGCAGCGTAGGCGCGTGGGCTTCAGATCAGGCACGCTCATCGACTCGGAGCAGTCGAGTATGATGAATAGGTGCCGCATCATTCCAAGACGATTCTGTTTTGTCTTTTGCGCCTGCCGCTGACGCTTGGCCTTCTGGATAATATCCGCGATTGCCCCATCGAGCAGCCCATCCTCGTCGTCCTTGATGGCTTCCCTGAGAAGTGGCACATCCACATTGAAATGAGTTGAGTTGAGGGGATAGTTCTAATGTATTACGCAATATTACCATGTCTTCTCATATCCCGTCTCCCAACGGTACTCCTTCTGATCGTCACGGTCGTCATCAGCCATCTTATTTTATTTAGCTTAATAGCAAACAATTAAATAAAACAAATATCAGCGAAATGCACCGGCAACGGTGAAAGTGTGTACACACCAAGGTAGCGGCAAAACACAACGTCGAGGGTTGTCAAATCGTGCCAAGGAGAAATATTTTGCCCCTCCAAATCAGTTGTTAAATTATTTACATAGCTCTAATTTTATGAACAACATACAGAAAATATGAACTGGGCAATATGTAATGTTTTCTAATATTTCATTTAAATTTATTGAATAACATCAGGCTGCACAAAGTTACCATATCAGTGAATGAACTCACCTCGACACGCGATTGGCTTAGCAAGTGCTAATTTATGTGTACGAACAGAAAGGTCCACTACACTCTTGGTTAGGCACTTCAGACCGATGGATAGTTGTGAAAACACACAAGAGAGAGAGCACGTGTAATAGTTTTGTGCTGGGCGAGCAACAAATTTGTTACATTTGTTTCATTTAATATATTCGACAATCCCAGATATAATATATAGTGTTGGTTTTTCGGCATAGATCTTAAACGGAGTTCATACGAAAGTCACCCTAGCCGCAACAAAACCATCGCCGTCTGAATTTTAGGGAAAGAGACACCGTTTTGCTTTTGGCATTCAGAGTTTAACGCGGGCAGTTGAAGGCAGAAGAGCGCTGCGCGTGTTGAAATTTGGAGAAAACAGTTGGAGTGATATTAAAATTCAAAAACCAATATAAACTTTAAATTGCAAATCGATTTGGTTTATGAAGGTGTGTAAATAATGCAGTGTAAAAGCATTTCCCTTTATTATTGATTCGTGTGGTACAGACAGCAAAGTTAAAAATTGAGAAACGGCAAGCATTTCTTCTGGCGTGCAATTTGAGCGGGAATCGGTATACATATTAAAAAGTGTCAATTAAATGTACTAAATGAAATAAATATGCAACTGTAATACTTTTCTGCTGGCATATCGCTGCAAGTACAATTAAAAATGTTTAATACTCTATAAAAGTGTAACAATTTTAAATGTTACAAATTGCTTTGTTTTTACATATGTAAACAATTTGATGTACCCAATCTTGTGTAGCCTCGTCCCCAGTGTTTGACTCTTTTTTTATCCGGTTTCCTTGCGCCCGGTTCGCTGCATTGTATTGCATTTTTTGTATATTTCGGCCCGCTGTAACCAAGGCGCCGCGCCGCTGCATTACAGAAATCCACCATTCTAGGCACACACCGCAGACATGCGGGGTTGCCACCTATGCTAAGAAAAAACACACCACGGCACTGTACTTTTTCTTCCCCTGTTGGCTGTTCCGTTTTAAAAAGCAAGCAAACAACAAATAAACAAATTGCTCTTTTATTTTGATTATTTAAATGAATTCGACAGAACCGTAGGCTTTGGTGTTGTGTATAATGTTGGCACAGGAGATAGCACCGACGGAAATTGGCAAGCACGCAAACATAATCGGAGGTAAGTGGAGAAAAAAAAAATGGCAGAAAAATGGCAAGCAATTGAAGTAACTCGTTTTGTTTTCACTTCCCAGCTGCCCAGGAGGATCTGGCAAATATGGATGTTCTCGTATGTGGACGTTGCCTGAAGGCCTACAATTTTGTCGAGGAGTTTCAGTCGCACAAGGAAGATGCCTGCGAGAAGGAGAATGCAAACCTCAAGGACTCACTGGACACAAAGCCATCAATCTGGGCATTTTCGTTGTGGAAGGCCACACAATTGCATGCGCGCAAGGAATCGAGCGCGAGTAATTCCTGGGCCATGTACCAGCACTGGGTGAGGCTCGAGGATAGCGTGCGGGAGCCATGGATTGTGGCTGGCAAGACAATCCAGTCCTTTGGCAAGATTGCACATGGACAGCTCCAGGACATGCCAGTGCGCATTACCAAAACGGTTGTGAATCCCAACAACAATAATAACACTTCGAACAGCAATAACAATGCAAGCGCATCTCCAACCAGAAGTATGTGTACATTTTTATTGAAATCCGTATCTGCAAACAAAAAAAAACCATAATTAAGCATAGTCTCGCGGTTGATTTAATGTTGGTTCCCAGCAACATTCTTTCAATGTGTGGCTCGAATGGCGAGATCGTCTAAAAACTGTACTCTTTTTTTCAGAATCACCAGCAAGTAAGCTGCCAGCAATTTCGAACCAGCTGAAAGACATTGAGAACGAACGGCCCGTATCGAAGCCAGGAACCCCAACGCTGCCAGCAACAACAGCCACTCCATCCAGTGGTAGTGCTATCAAGCCGAACAACCGCATAGCCACCCGTTGTGATGCCAAGACCGAACAGCGTACCGAAGAGGCTGTGGAAAAGATTGTCGCTAAACGCTTCAATCCGAGACGCAAGACACACGAGTATTTGGTCAAATGGGTGGACCGTTCGCACAATGACAATACCTGGGAGGTGATGGCCAATCTCGAGAGTGTGCCCTTTTTCCTACAAACGTTTGAGAAGCAATTGGCCCGACAGAAACTGACCAGAGAGAAAGGACTGGATGCCTTGAAGCGTCAGCAGCTTCCAGTGGCCTCGCCGAAAACCGATTCGCCAGCTCCACTCCGACCAGCCACGCCGCAGGCCCAGGTGTCCCCCAGCTCACGGCCATCACGCACTTCGAAAACCAAAGCCATGGATGCGTTCAAACAATGGGTAACCGATACGGCTGCTGGCGATGGTTGGTCATCGCCCTCCTCGGCCAACGACGATGAATCCGCCAACGAGCAAGAATGGGCCGCCGCCGCCGCCGCCTCGTCGGGTCCCACCAAACGCAAGCTCAATCAAACCGATTCCAGTGTTGATGAGACCGCAGCGAATGACTCTGTGGAAATGGAGGATCTCGAGGAGGATCTGCCCACGCACACTGTGAAGCGTTTAAAAAACGGCGGTAGCTCCGTGCAGCAAAGCAAGCCGCGTGTCCAGTCGGCCGATAGACAGGCGGCATCCAAAATTAATGGAAACTCTGCTGCCTCCGGAGCGGACAGCAACAAAATGGGCGAAATCATCTACACGGACGACACCACCAGCTCTGGAATGTTTCGTAAGCCGGAAATGCCAAACACCCTGCATTTGGTAAATAAATAATGGCATTATCTGTAAAAAAAAAAAAACGATATTTAATCGGACTTCCAATCTGTTACAGAGAAAAGATAAAGTCGAGTGTCCTGTACGCTACCTGTCCCGCTCGGAGATAGCCAGCAATAACACAGGGGTCTTCCGCGTTGACCACTCTGAGCCGACACATCCCGTCACACCAGTGGCAGCCTCCGTTGCCGCACAAAAGACGAGCATCAGTAGCGGCTCAGCAACACCTCTGGGAGGAGGAGGCATAGCCAAACGTTTGAGCGTGGCCCGCCCTGCACACTCCAATTCCAGCTCGCCCCTGACTGTAGGCCAGCGTCAGCAGGTGATACGCTCTCCTGGTCAGGGCGCTTCAATATCAACCACGGCGCAGCGTCGTACATTGACAGGCACGTCACAGGGTCGCCCACCGCAGATACTGGCGAGGGCACATCCTGGCGGCCGGCCACTGGCACGTGCTGGTCCTGGTACGCCCCAGCACCGGCAGCAGGCGTCGCCAGCAGTTGGCAGCAAAGTGGTCACACCAGAGCAGAAGATCCTGCAGCTGTCCAAGTCTGGAGACTTAAAGGTCACTCGCAAGGTGGTGACCCGGGAGGAAATAATAGCCCAGCGCCAGGCCCAGGCTCGCCAGCAACGCCAGCAATCTTCTCAATCGCAGCTACAAAAGGTGCTAGCACCAGGGCAGCGGCAACGGATAGCGCCCAAGCCAACGCCACAGCCCACCCCGCTGCAATTGGAACTGGAGGAGGATCTGCACCAGCAACAGGTCACGCTGTGCCCAATAACTGGCAAGATGATTGGCCAGGAAGAGTCGCAGCTGCAAGTCGAGCAGGAGCAAATGCAGGAGGAGCAGCGCGAGCAGCTAGAGGCAGCGCATGCGCTTTTGGGTGGCGATCAGCAGGTGCTGACAAACGAAGACGGCTCTGCTCTGCTGGTAAGGGGTGAAGATGGCACCGTCTACCAGGTGGCTGGCAAGAATGCCGAAGGCCAGACCATACTGGTTACCCAGGGACCGGATGGCGAGCAACAGTTTGCGTATGTGGCCGCCGCTGAAGGCGACGATCAGGATGTCCTTTCGCTAGACCATGCAGTGGCAGAGGCTGTCCAAGCTAGCGAACAGTCGGCTGCAGCAGCAACATCCGATGGCGATCAAATTCTCGTCTCCATGACCGAGGAGGAGCTTGCCCAGCATCAGGCAGCCACACTGCAGCAGGAGAGCTCTGGCACCGGCACGGGAACACCGGTCACAGCACAAATTCACATCACGACCTCTGACAGCGACGGCACCGAGTCCCAAATCCCGGCCGAGGTGGTCCAAGCGGAACTGCCCTCACCTGGTAAGAAAAATAACAATAATCTTCCATCTCCGGTGCATTAATCTCCTCCTCTCTTTGTCTTTTTCTCAGGGGGCACTCGTCGCGTCGTGTTGCTGCTACAGGATGGCACTTTTATGATGACTGAGATGAACGAAGAGCAATTCAAGACCCTCAACATCCCGACGTAAAAAAATGTTAATAGTCTCTTACCCTAGCACTAGCCGTAGCCCCTAAGCCCGATATACATACTACATATATATAGAATGAGAGCCCTGGCCGCCCTTACACCTGCGCGGCTTCGCTTAGGATAGGACATTCCCGAGAACACCACACCACTATTAATGACATTTTGGGGACATCTCCATGAGTAAAGTACACATTGGTTTTCTCTAACCTTTATTCTTATATCGATTATATATACATTTTATAATTATTTTTTTTTGCATTTTGTTCATATCACGAATTGTTTCGCAACAATTTTGCATGGTGTGGAGGAGAAATCATTTGGGGATTAGCCAAAAGAATAATTAAGTCAGGAGCTAAGCTGAACGGCAAAAATAAAAACAAAAACCATATACATCTTAGAAAATAGTTGAAAATTCAATTGCGGGGCGACTTATTAATTAATGGAAGGACAAAGGGAATGAAATGAGGAATTTTTTTTTTAAATTGTATTTTATTGAACTAGAACCAGAACCAGACCCAGAGCTAGGTCAGACCACGGGCATTTTCTCCATCAGCATCCATGAAACACACAAAAAAACACATTAATTATTTAGTTAATAATTAATTAAGTTATATATATATATATACATGTGTAATCGGTGACAGAGAGGAAAAGAAAGATGGAAAGAGACGGAGAGAAAGGAAGAGACAGATATAGATAGAGAGAGAGACAGATATAGATAGACAGAGCGGGAGAGAGAGAGAGAGAGAGAGAAATGCATCGTTTGCATTTAAGCAGCAAATACTCGTCTTAAGAAATGCTAAAATAAAATGTAGAATATAAATAACATTACGATAGATGTGAATTGTAACTTCTGCAAGTAATTTTAACATTTAGAACTCTAAAAAGATATCATTATTATGAAAATCTCTCGGCTCTCGGCTAATGTTTCGCCTCGAAACGAATAAAAGCAAATATGTAAAGAACTCGAACTCAATTAAATAAAACCAGAGATAACTTGAATCAATCATTTAATCTTTTTGAAATTTTGCAATAAAGAAGCCCACAGTGTCCAGATCTTTGCTGGGACCAAAGCGCTGCAGC
This sequence comes from Drosophila azteca, assembly GCA_005876895.1. Lineage (NCBI taxonomy): Eukaryota > Metazoa > Arthropoda > Insecta > Diptera > Drosophilidae > Drosophila > Drosophila azteca. The sequence goes on along the minus strand of VCKU01000014.1, from coordinate 2,206,641 downwards.
AGCTCCGATTGCGTGGCCTCCAGATCCGAGAGTGGCAGGCCGGGACCCCCATACCGAGGTGTGGCGTCCACCAGACGTAGTTCGGGATGCTTACGCAGCGCCCAGGCCACAATGCCCTCGCACTCGTCCTCGGTGACTGTGCAAGTGCTGTAGACGAGGATGCCGCCAGGGCGCAACAGTTGAACAGCCTGTCCCAGAAGACGGCGCTGTATGTTTGGATAGGACTGCAAGACCTTGGCCTGCTTTATGCTGCACAATAGCTGCGGACGGTTGCCCAGACCACTGCATGGGGCATCCAGAAGAATGCGATCGAAGCTGGCACATGGAAAGGGGGGACCGGCTGGGCACGACGCATCGCTCGACGCGGCCACCGCTTTCGTCGAGTCAAAGACGTGCGCCTGTATGCTCCGATAGTTGTTCCCCAGTTTCTGCACCATGCCACGCACACGACTCGCAGAGTTATCCAACGCCACGACGCACCCCTGATCGCCCATTAGCTCGGCTATGTGAGTGGTTTTGTTGCCCGGAGCAGCGCACATGTCCAGGATGCGTTCACCAGGCTGTGGGTCCAGGACACGCACGCATACAATGGAGGGCAGGTTTTGCAGCAGGGCATCTGTGCTGCTGAGGTCTCCAAGCGAGGGCACTCCACTGACATTCGATTGCATTTCTACGGCGATGCCTGTGGCAGCTTCATCCTTGTTGTTGTACAATTGATAGCGCTGCATCAGCACCTTGCCCACGCCCACATAGACCTTTTCCGAGCTCTCGTAGCGCGTCGTACTCCCTCGCTTACATTTGCCGGCCAAGTCAGCGTACACATTGACGCATTCCTGCAGCTGTGTGTTCGACTCCATGGCCAGAACGCCGGGGGCATAAATGTGAGCTCCCCGCAGCAGAGCGGCTCCGCAGCTGGTGTCCACAATGATCTCTTTGAGCGTGGGGTCGGGTACGGAGAGCACCAATTCCCCCTCAAGGGGAGCTATGCACAGTACTTCGGGCAGATCCGCCAGGCCATAGATCCTCGGAGCCTGCTGGCCATATCGCCTTGCGAGATGCTCCTCCAATTGCGTCTTGTGCGTCTCTACGCTGGTGCGCAGTCTGTTCACTCTGTAGGTGGTGACACGTGGAGTCTGACAGAGCCATTCCAATAGTTGGGACAGAGCCGCCGACTGTATAAAAGCCTTATCGTTTTAGTGCACATGGTGCAAGTAAGCCATAGGAACGGAACAACATTCTCACATTGACTTTAAGAATTTCAGCTTCCAGCAAACTGTTGCTCAGGAACGGCGTTTTTGGGTAAAACATGAGGGCGCCAAGTTTTGTGAAGCCGGCTGTATGTAACAAAAAAAAACATATGTACTTTAAATATATACTTTAATTTCGATATCTATCGATATTTATAATACAGCCCTAGAGTGAAGAAGAGACGTGGCAGCATTTATCTGTAACATTGTCGTCCCACTCTAACACACGCCATGCGGCAACGTTTATGTTGGTGAGTTTGCAGTTTTTTCAACGGCAAGTGTATTCTCGGTCAAGTTTTTTTTTGCTCTGTGATTTTTGACATTTCCAAGCAGAAATTTATAAAATTTCCGCTCAAATTTGTGTGCATTTGATTCAATTAGTTGGTGCGTATGTGCTTATAGTCTAAATCAGGGGTAGTGTATGAGAAAAATGGATTTATTGCTTTGCTCTTAAATGTGGACAATGTCGGTGTGTTGTATTAGTGTAAGCCATTTATGCGCACACACACACTTGCACACATAGAACGTACACCGCTGTGGGGAGTTTGGTGATAAATAGTATTGGAAATCGCCGAAAATATATCGTTAGAAAATTGTTTATTATAGCTTGTGCACTACAAATTACCAAAGTTCCGTACTTATTTTTTTTGTTTACTTAATATCGAACATTTGGTCAATGTATTATATAATTTGAAACATTTTTCGACTTTGGCCCCTTGATAAACGAATTCGTAATATTAATCGGCCGTCACATATTCCTCATATCGATATTTTTACCATCATATTTCTCTTCACAATTCGGTGTGTGGTGTGTTTGGTAGCAGAGAAAATTTAATCAAAGGAAAATCCACAAAAGAAGCTCAAATCAATCGGTAAATAAAACGTGAAATGTGCTGTTAAACAAATCCCAACGCGGATTCATTGACACTTGTGCAGGATACACTGAAAATTCCTTGTATTTAAAAAAACAAGGTCTTGCCGCCGTCGCATTTCACCAACCTAAAAGGGAGAAAAAAGCATACGTCACTCACACAGACGCACACAAACCACGTATAAATTTCAGAGCAATGGCTCTCTCTCTGCATCTAATTTGTATTTTACCGACAAGACAAAACTAAATATGTATATAAACTACTGAGGCTATCTAGAAATCCTCCGTATGTGAGGATACAATCGGGAATTTAATTCAATGGCACAGGGCGTCCGGTCCGACTCGAACAACGTAATAGGCAACCCTAGAGTATGGCTCATGGGTGTGTAAGTGTGTGCGTTTGCAGGGTGTTGGTGTAGCTGCCGTCGCTTCTCGTCGTCGTCGTCGTAGTCGTCGTCGCTTGGCAAATAAAAGTTGCTACGTGTAGTTTTCGTTTTCCTTTCCGGCATACAATTTCTACCATTCATTTCTTCATTTTGATTAGTTTATCCGAAGCAACGTAAACACAAAACTTTTGGTAATTATCACTAAATTTTAGTGTATCTCGCAAATAGCGTGATGTTGCTGCTTCTCTATTTGCGCATTATGTTTCGTTGGCAACGCAACGCTTTGCTGTTCGTGCGCGGGGGGGGGAGTGCGACGATGTGTACGAGGGAGCAACGTCTTCGGTTCTTTAATTAAAACTTTAATTGAATTGCATATCGGAGTAGGAGAGAAAAGACTGCCGCTTGTACAAGAGTAACGCACACACAAAGCAAAGCCCACTCTGAGAGCCAATTGGACTCTGTGGCTAGTCGCCGGGTGACTCACCGCCGATTTAGAACTTATAGCCTCAGAGATTGCAAATTTCCATCTAGCCTCTCGCCTCTGGCTTTATCATTTTACGCGCATTCCAGTTTACACGTTTTCGTGAGTGAGACGGAGGTGGGGCTGGGGGTGGTCGTGGGGAAAAGGCGACCCTCCTGCAGTGCCGCCGACTCGTCATCGCCTTCCAACAACAAAAATCGATATCTTATCAGGCGGCGGCGACCGCCGCCATCGAAATTCGCAGCCAGCCGCAAAAGAGCAACCCACGAGCACGAGCAGAAGCAGCAGCAGCAGCAGCACGGGCCGGCCACACATTGAGCACCACCTTATGGATAAAAAATACTCCCAAAGTTGCGTTTGATTCGCGTTTGGTTTTTCCAAGCAAAGCTCATGTCGGAGCAGTTTAATGGGATTCATTGTTGCTAAATTTCATAAGCCAATTGTTGTGACTCAGTTGTGGCAGCAGTCAACACGTCAGCTCTGGGGGGTAACGATTAAGTCAAACAAAAGAGTCTCTGCCTCCAGGGGCCGCAATCTTGGCCAACAGTTCAGTCGACAGGTCTGACACCTTTTGTTTTATTTGTCTCTTATTTCGAAGCAGTTCCAGCTGGCAGACCGACCGATCAGTGAAGTCCTGTACCATATGCCAGTGCATTAATTAATGGTTGAATTTAACATCGATTTTGTTTGGTTTATTTGCAGATTCTCCAAGTCCAAGCACACAAGTCGAGAGTTTGCATATTTTCACCAGCATTTGCAACTCGGATTTGAACTTGTAATAATTCCAGCCAAGCAAGAAGGCCAGCAACAGCAGAAGCAGCAGCAGCAGAACCGATTTCCAGCTCCTCCAATCAAGAGAATCGAAAGACAAGCAAGCAACTATGGGAAATGTATTCGCCAATCTATTTAAAGGCCTCTTCGGCAAAAAGGAAATGAGAATATTGATGGTCGGTTTGGATGCCGCTGGTAAAACCACAATTCTGTACAAACTCAAATTAGGCGAAATTGTTACAACGATACCTACCATTGGTAAGTGAAAGCGAAGGCAACAGCTAATAACTATAACTATAACTCGGCATTTTCATACTCATATGTTCTATTTTTATTCTCTCCCACTCTCTGTCTCTCCCTCTTGACTAGGTTTCAATGTGGAGACTGTAGAATACAAGAATATTAGCTTTACAGTGTGGGATGTGGGCGGCCAAGACAAAATTCGTCCATTGTGGAGGCATTACTTCCAGAATACACAAGTAAGTGACTGGATGATCTTGGCATCCATCGCCACATGAAGACGAGAATTCCTTGCACACCTCCACCACCCTTCTAGATGATGTTAACAACTTGTTATGATTCATACTATGATTATTCAAAGTTTATTTTGTTTCAAGACGGGACTGATATGCCCCCCCACCTCCCCCCAAATCATTGATTCAATTCTGAATAGATCCACTAATTGGAATACCGTTTTTGTTGGTGCTTGTTTCAGGGTCTTATCTTCGTCGTTGACAGCAATGACCGAGAGCGTATCGGTGAGGCGAGAGAGGAATTGATGCGCATGCTGGCGGAGGACGAGCTTCGGGATGCAGTCTTACTAATATTCGCCAACAAACAGGTAAGCATGCGAATCGCCAGACGAACCGAATCGGTTGCCACATAACACACCAAAACCATAACCAAAACCAAAGCGGTGACAAACTCCATTAACGAATGTGTGTGAAACAAAAAATGTATACATACGGTTGATAAGAGACGGCAGCAGTTGTTGCAAGCATACATACATACATACATATGTATGTATGTACATACAAGTCGAGTATGTATGCTTCGATGGTAGCAATAGAACAGACCGGACACCGTGCACTTTTGTTGATTATGTGGTACTCTTCTCCCCTCCCCTCCTCCTCCTCCTCCTCCTAGATGATGTTAATAACTTGTTATGATTCATACTCTGATTATTCAAAGTTTATTTTGTTTCAAGACGGGACTGATATGCCAATTATCGTCACATCATAGAATATTTGTGTCAATTATCCTCGCAATATACTCACATAATGGTTTTTTTGTTTTTATTGAATCATTGTAGGATCTGCCAAATGCAATGAATGCGGCTGAAATTACCGACAAGCTCGGCTTGCACTCACTCAGAAACCGCAACTGGTACATTCAAGCGACGTGTGCAACTAGCGGCGATGGACTCTACGAGGGACTCGACTGGTTGTCCAATCAGCTGAAGAATGCTAATCGCTAATTAAACACACACTAAAACTACAACCACAACAACAACAACAAGATAAATACACACTAACTTTGATTTCAAGCAAAGCAGAAACATAAGCAGAAAACAACCAACATCAACGTCAGAAACACCAACAGACAGAAAGACAGACAGACGCAGGAAAACGGCGGAAATCCTATCCTCATCAAGAAAGAACAACAACAAACAACAACAACAGCAGCAGCAACAGCAACAAGAGCATCAACAACAAGAGCAGAGATCTTCGCATAACTTAAAAGGCTCCTCCTTCCTGTCCGTTTACAATACAAGAAATTGAAATTGCAAGAACAGATCTTTTCAAGCAGCATATAAAAGAACGCTATAATTTAATTTAAATTTATATACATAATTATTGGATGTTTAAAAACGAAACGATTAAAAGAGAAACCCCAACCAATCGCAAAAGAAAAAAAGTAAACAAAACACTAAAGTATATGGTATAAAAATGTCTTTTAAGTTTTTTTTGTCCTCTCTCCCTCTCTTCCCGCCCCCCTCATCAATATATATTTCTTTTTAATTTTATAAATATAAAAGTAATATTAATGAGAAGTAATAAACAACAAAAACCATTTTAATTTTTAACACTTTCGTTTCGTGTCGTCGCTTGGCAAAAAAAAGAAAATGGAAAAAAAGAAAAAGTAAACCCATAAAACAAACACACACGCATATACATAAAACCATATTAAAACGGAAAACGTACTATTTAAAAGGTAATTCTAAATAAAATTTAAATAAATAAAACCGGCTGGACATTTTTATAATACGAAATACATAATTTTTTTTCGAAAATACCTGTCTTTTCTTAGTCGTGTTTTCTATCGATAACAGAGTCAGCAAGCGTTTTGCAGCACTCTTCATTCTTGCCTCAGTTTGACGTTTTCCAGCACTAAATACTCCAATTTGTGTGCATGAAAAAATCACCCTTGAATTGAATTAAAAAATTGTTTCAATTATTAAATAAAAAGAAAACTCAAAATGTCTGCGAAGCAAAATGCAAAGAAATTTAAGTGGGCGTTGGACTTTAACGGAAGGTAAATGCAATTTTGAATAGTGAATATACAGATATTTTCACACCCCACACATCGTTTTTCCCGTGCAGCAAAAATGCGGAAATTCCCTCTCCGCTGGGCTACAATCCAAGTGCAGTGGTAAATCAAACCGAAGTTGTACGCGATCAGCGATTGGTTATAAAGAAATCATGGGATCTGGCTCTAGGACCGCTGAAAAACGTAAGTGTCGAGTCGACCATGCAGGCTCCATACAGAACGTAACAACCTTTGGATTCATTGCAGATACCCATGAACCTGTTCATCATGTACATGTCCGGCAATTCTATATCGATTTTCCCTATTATGATGGTCGGCATGATGCTGGTGCGTCCAATCAAGGCAATGTTCACTACCCAAGTTACCTCGAAAATGGCCGAAGGCGCCCAGGGCACTGGTCAGCGCATTGTCTACTTCCTCGGAAACCTGGCCAACGTAGCGCTGGCCCTTTACAAATGCCACAGCATGGGCCTGCTGCCTACACACGCCTCTGACTGGCTTGCCTTTGTCCAGCCCCAAACACGCTTGGAATACTATGGAGGCGGAATATCCTTTGTCTAGTTTGTAATAATTGGTGGCGAATAGGTACATTGCATGTCACTTTATTTGATCATAGATACATTTGTTTAAATTTAAACCTTAACATGGCATATTTTAATCGTCCAATATCTTCTTGGCCTCCTTTTTAATGTCATGAACGATCTGTTCAGCGGCCGATCTGTGGAAAGTTAATTGAAATCAGAATGTTGGTAGGCGTGATGCAGTTTAACTTATGTATTTTTAACCTAATTTATTGGGTAAATGAGACGTCTATGATCTGATGTTGACCAAATGATACTTAAGCTAAGTCAAGCTAAGTGTCAGTACAATGCTGTATTTTAACAAAGAATTTTTGCAGTCCGAGACATGGTAGTGAACGAAATTACTCGCAGGACTACTGCGAATCTGGAATTACTTTTTCTTATTGTCGTCCATGAGCTCCCGAATCTTTTCGTTCATTTTCTGGACCAGCTTTTGGGGGTCATCCACACGGGGCACCTGGAAACAGAAGATACACGAGTATTATCAGTAGAGACAATTAGGGAGTAAAAGGTGCGGCTGTACCTCATAGTTTTGAGATATGTAGATGCCCGTGTAAATTCCGGCTCCAAAGGTCAGCTGCAAGAGAAGAGGGAAAGACGGAAACTGTTAAAATGTGTTCTGCAGTCGATGCGTTTCCCCATTTCAGGCTGACCAGAGAGAAAGACAGGGTTCGCTTGGTGTTCCAGAATGGTTTTTTGGGACACAATGGAATTGTTTCCTGCATCTCAGGACAGCAGCTGTAGGAGGGACGGCTATTGCCTGCTCCACATTTGGCTTTCATCAGTTGCAGACCGACTCCAAGTAACTTCATTTTTATTTTCGTTCGATAAATTGATGTCAGTATATAACTCTTTGAAGGTTTAACAGTTTTAACAGTTAACAATATTCCAAGGGATAACTCTGATCTGAAGGGTTTGGCCTCGCCTATTATATAACCTTGAAAGCGCTTGTCTAATATCTATCCAAAATTTTGGCTAAAAAGTTGTTTTGATGATGACGAGGTGCCGTGGCCCGAACGTCATCGCCGTAAAAAGAAAAGCCACCAATTTGTGATGTATGTATATCCATAATCCTGCTGCTTTGTATTTATGCACTCATAAATGGGCTCTTTTCTGCACAAACACTGAGCTATAATAATATAAAATGCAACTCACCAAAAATTTAAGCATTGTCGAATAACTGAAGCCACTTTTGCCGTCACCCGCCGCCAGCTTAATATGTGTGAATGAGACTGTGTGTGTGTAAGAAACGTCAAACGCAGACCTGCGTTTGTATTCGTGGTCGAACAGCTGACTTCACGTTTAATATTTTACAGAGATTAGATAATCGCAGTGAGCACTTATGGCGTACCGTGCTCTGCTCGCAGATTATACAAATACTCTACGAAATATTGTATATTAACTTGCACTTGATATCCGATTTAATAAATAATTTTCCTTATTAGGGGACGATTCAAATGCAAACGATAAGCGCTACTATCAAGCTTGGTGGCTGGGAGAAAATTATATAGACACAAGCAAAACACAAACAGCCAAAAATAAAACCTGTTCGTGGTTGTCAGGTTATGTGTGGTAAATAGTGCCTTGCCTGAACACGTAAAAGCCGTAATTAATTTGCATATTTCATGGCTTTACATCAAAATTAGAGCTTCAGAGTGTTTTTCCGGTACATTTTTCTCCAGTATTTAAATCTTGCCGCCAAATCATATTTAGGTTTGCAGTGCAACCCTGCCATGATGAAACGTTTCCCAGCACTGTCGGGAAAGCATATTTCCCGAAATCAAATAACATTTAAATGAAATTAAAATCCGTTTCAGCAAACCATCGAATCACGCTCGCAGAGAGTGGTATGATATTCCTTTAATTGTACTATACATACATTTAAATTTGTACAATAAAGAACTTTAGACACGAATTGCACACTTCACAGGTAACATTTAAATTCAGAAAATACACTAACTTAGAATTAAGACTAAAGACATCGGACGGGGGGCATGTTCATCGTTGCACAGTTTGCATGGGTGCCTGCTAGGCAGTGACAGCAGGTCGCGTCTTCAGGTAGACAAACAGTACTAGAAATAGTGCTAGGACGCCCATGGCCGGCAAAACAATTGTTCGAATTTTGCCTTGAATTTCCACATTATCTAGTTTGCGCTCCTTCTTCTGTTTGCGCGTCTCCTTGACCTTGCCTTTCAATTGACGCATTTTCTGTAATTATCAAACTATTAACCATACGAGTATTTGTTTATTTGATCCACTTACTCTTTGGCTGACAGTTCACACACCTGTGGGGGAGAAACTTTGGTGACGTGTAGAGTTTTTTAATGCGTACGCTTGCGTGTTCTTTTGCGTGTGGATATGTATAATTAGAATAACAACAACCACATGCGATAGAGCGGGAGCGACAAGTTGGCTGTTTCTGTCGCTACATTCAACAAGTTTGTGTTATTAGGCCCAAAAGAAAGTTCGTTTGTGTAGTCGCTGTTGTTGTTGTTTTTGTATACACACGATATATATCAAATCTCAAAATACGATACGATATTTGAAATGCGATATTCAGTGCTGTAAAATGACAGTTAAGTAATAGTAATATTGAGCGCGCATTTCAAATTGCTCAGCTGGGAGTGTGCCCGTCGGCTGACGCACTATGGTCACACTGTGGATGATCAGTTGATAGTGTGCCCACCTACGGTTGTGGTACGGTCTCACTGTGATCGGCGGGCGCGCCCAATTGTTCAAATTTGAATATTTGTATAGTTGGGGCGCTAAGCGTCACACCTTATTATAATAAGAATAGTCCCATTATAATATGTATACTATTAACAATACCTATTCAAACCGTATATATCTTAATTCTTGCTTCCTGTATACTTGTTCCTCCATCGCTATTCGGTTTTATGCATCTCGTTTTTGTTATTTTTCAATTTGTCGCTACTGCGTCGGTTGCTTGTGTTTCATTTTCCACTGCGCTGCCGTTGGAAAACATTCTCCCCAATGTAAAAACAGATATGCCCATCCCACCCACACTCCCGGCCGACTGATTGGTAACTGATACGGCTACCATTGTCGGCCCGTGTGGGCCAAAAGTGTGCATGCCGCCCACACTGGTCGGGTTGTCTGTTTGGTAGTCAGTAACCCATTTTGCTTTTTAATTACCCTGCCGCTTTGCTAAGCCCCTTTGGCTGCGCTCCATGTGGCAGCGAACTGAGCAGATGTGCCACCAGATATGCCACTAACTGTTGCACCTTCACCTCTAAATGCGATTTCAAAAATGTTTGAGCAGTTCCAAATGCTCTTACGGGTCGTCTCTCGTGTCTCTTGTGGCTTTGGCTGTGACCGATTCGTTGGGGGCAGGCAGTCAGTCACTGCTTAGGTTTCTGCAATGATTGGCATTCCGTTCTGGTTCTGGCCCTCTCAGCTCCTCAAATCTCCATCTGCTTTGGCTGCTGGACAACTTTAATGAAACATCCAATAATAAACATTAATCCGATCCCAGTAATCTCCTGGAAAAATGTCCAAACAAAAACTTTCAATAAAAATTCGAAATTCTACATAACTTGAACAAAAATGAAGTTTCCTGGAGTCGGGCTGCAGCTGATGAAAGCCAGATGTGGGGCGGGCAAAATCCGCCTCTCCTACAGCTTTCCTGAGATGCAGGACACGATTCTGTACTGCCAAAAAAAACCATTCTGGAACTGCAAACGAAGCCTGTGCTTCTCTCTGGTCAGCCAGAAATGGGAGAAAGCATCGACTGCAACAAATTTTAAATTTAAATTTTATTTATTTTTTGCAGCTGACCTTTGGAACCGGTCTTTACACGGGCATCTACACATCCCAAAACTATCAGGTACAGCATTGTGCAACATCTGTTCTTAAACTGCCTCGTAGCCAAGTAGGGTGTCTCTGCTTCCAGGTGCCCCCCGTGGATGACCCCCAAACGCTGGTCCAGCGAATGAATGACAAGATACGAGAGCTAATTGGCATCGGCAAGGACAACTAGTTCCTGGTGGGCCCCATTCATATCGTATCCAAATTTATAGTTATAATTCAAAAGCAAAAATATAAGTTAAGGTAAGGTACGCCCGAACGCGTTCTAATCTCGTTCATAGCATCAAGAGGAAGCCCCAGAAACCCCTATAGAGGTTTAAATTTAAACAAGTGTATTTACGATCGAAAGTAAAGTAAGGATATTCCACCTACGCTATGCTACGAGCGTGTTTGGGGCCAGAGTCGGAATTGTTAATGCCACTAACTGTTGCACCTTCACCTCTAAATGCGATTTCAAAAATCTTTGAGCAGTTCCAAATGCTCTTACGGGTCGTGTCTTTTGTGTCTCTTGTGTCTCTTGAGTGTCTTGTGTCTTCGGTTCGGTTCGGTTCGGTCTTGTGCCTTTGTCCGATTCGTTGGGGGCAGGCAGGCAGTCGTCAGGCAGTCAGTCACTGCTTAGGTTTCTGTAATGATTGGCATTCCGTTGCGGCATGCCCCCATCTGCGTTGGCTGCTGCTGCTTCTGCTTCTGCTTCTGCTACTTTTGCTGCTTCTGCTGGACACTTGATGAAGCAATAATAATGCAAAATGTTTGGCCGAGAACCGTTGCAAATCAACCGAGACGCACACGCCCAAGTTTGTGCATCGGTAATGAAGCATCGTTCCATCCTCCGCCTCGCCACTCTTCTCCTTTCCATCCAGCGATCGTTGGTCGCCGCATTTTGGCATCTAATTTCGTCCATGGCCATAAAAGGCAGCCCGATCAGTTTGGACACGGATTATTGGCAACTATTTAGTCGGGGGCCCCCAAAATGGCCCAGAGCTGCCAACTTGGCTATGTCGTCACGTCAGGCAGCACCGTAAATTGAGCCAGCTTTCCACCAGTTGCTCCTTTGATTTGGCCTGAATGTGCATGCGGCCAATGAGCCTGTCCAAAATGCATGTTTCCTGACCAGGCCCAAACAATCTTAGGACAGGCCACAACAGCCAGAGAGCCAGATAGCCAGAGAGCTGCGATTCTAGTTCTGGCCAACGTTAACATGACTCTCGGCTTGTTCGTTAGCAAAATCATCCAGCCTGGTTGTCGTTGATTGGGCCAAAGCCAGGCCAAAGCCAAAGCCATAGCCAGAGCCAACTATTCGACTATTCGACTGACTGTCCGGCAGTCGTCAGTCCTGCAGGCCAAGCCATCGTTCTTTTAGACGGAGACTCTGACTCTTTTAGTTAAACTCCTTGTTTTGATTGCCAAGTCGTAAAATGATGGATTACCGAGTTGGGATTTATTTCTTGTTACGGTCATAATAGATTATCTTTGCTCACTCATTGTCGGAGCAGCTCTCCCTGCCCTCCCCTCCCCTCTACTACCTGCCGCCTCGCCTCGCCACAAGCCGCACAAATGCTCGTTAGGTGCAGTGAGTGCCTACCGTTTTCGTTCGGTAAGCAGCTTTCTGTCTGCTCTTGCAGCCTAAGCTGCAGGCCAAGATTCGTTGTCGTCGTCTCAGAGATTTGGCATGTTGATGGAGCATGCCTAATCACATGGTGGCTTTCGATCAGCAGATGCAGGAGGCCAGGAGGGCAGGAAGAGCGCGCAATTAAACTATGAGCAAGATTAATTCTGGAAGCAGCCTCTAGGAGTCGGAATATCTCCGGGACATCATCCCGGACAGAGCCACTCACTGTGTTCAATAGTAACAATCAACTTTTATTAGAATATACTTTATGCTGGTTACGGTAGTGCGTCTCCTCCCCATTCCCCCTGGCCCTCGCTTTGCCACTCATCCAAAGTAGGCGGCATAGTACTGGGGCGCGGTCACATAGGCAGCTGCCGCTTGTGGCAGTTGCGGGGCTGCGAATGCCGCCTGTGGCAGCTGCGGTGCTGCCACGATCTTGGCATATGTCGTTGGATGGACAAAGCCAACAGCTCCTGCCGGATAGTAGGCGATGGTGGGCGTGAATGGAACTGCGGCTGGGACAGGCACAGCACCTGGACCTGGAGCTGGAGCTGGAGCTGGAGCTGCTGGAACAGGTGTGGCTACCTTCGACATGGGCACCTCCACTTCCTCGGCGGCATCGTCGAGATCCTCCTGCGCTTCACTGTTTGCCACCAGGCGAGCGGACTGCGGCTGGGCACCGGCAGCCACCAGGCGGCCGGACTGCGGCTGATCGCCTGCGGCAGCGGGCAGAGGGAATTGCCTGGCCGGCTTGAAGCCAGCCGCTGGATAGGACGCCTGTCGCTGCTGTTGCAGGCGCAGGCGCTGCTGGGGCCCGCCGCCCACATCCGCCTGGACCAGGCCCAGAACAAAGAGAGTGGCTAGCACACAGGCAACCGTCGAGCTGAGTTCCATTGTCATGACTGCACGGTGCTCTGCCGCTGGGACTGGAATATATACGTACATACGAGAGCCACGTCGAAGGGGGGCTCTGCTTAAGATGCGGATTGCGTGTGTAATCCAAGACGGGGGAGCTGGTCGCGGGTGCGTTTGTGGGTGCCACGACCTCCCGCTGACACTGACCCCAAAAGCGCGACACAAAACAGCCCAACACGATCCGCAGCTGAATCAATCATGGGGGGGGCTCTGCTGCATTTGCATTGCCACTTACGAATATGGTTGATGTGTTGGATTTGGATTTGGATGTGGATGTGTATTGTGGTGGTACTGCATCGCTACCGATATCGGCATCCCCCACATCAATATGCAGCCAATGTTCTAGCCAATGGGGCCTGGCCCGGCCCGGACTGGCTTGGCCTGGTCAGGTCTGCTTTTGTTTCAATTGGTTTTTGTTTTGGGCATTTTCCAAAGTAATTCCCGACGGATTATGCAGATGGTGTTGGTGGCAGTTTAGTCACGTCTTCCCCCTTATATACACACACACACACAGGCAGACACAGACACGTTTGACACTATAAATTAAGCCATCCCGAGAGCGAAACTAAGACCGAAAGTTGGGGCAGGTTGCAGATCTGACTGACTGACATAATGGACTGTAAATCGATTGAGTGCCCCCTGCCCTGAGAATTGTTTTAGATCTAATAACCTGGATACCCCCCACCAGCCATTTGAATAGCCATTTGTCTCCCCTTCCATGGGCTAATCAATACAAAGCGCCTTCATTAACTCCGGGCCGGAGGGACACTCCTACCGATTTCACATCGAATAAATTTCCCATAAGTTAGGCTCCTGCATTGCCCCATTGCTCCATTGCCGGGCGATGAGAAATGCTCCATAAATCCAGGCGGAATGGAAGACAGAAGTGCCACTGGCTGTTGCCTGTTGCCTGCTGCCTGCCTGTTGCCTGTTGCCTGCCTGCTGGCCGAGTTGTCTAGCCCAATATTTACAGCAATTTCAATAAAAATGCAGCAACTAATTGATGTAATTAATTTATTAAATTACATTTGCCACTTTTTGCCGCCGCTTTGGTGGCTGGGTCTTGGCCCGGAGGAGGCCCCCTCCCCGTCCCCTTCTGCCATACACTTGCCCGCTGCTGACTGCCGGTTTTTCCTGCCGACTTGAGTCGACGCCATAGGAGGCATTCATTCGCAAACGGACAGAAGTCGGTAGTTGGCAGTCAGTTTATGGGCCAGAGAAACTGCAGATTCACCGCGTTTAGGCCAGAGATCTACACAGAGCAAGACAGAGCAAGACAGAGTGAGGCAGAGAGAGACAGAGAAAGAGGGAGAGATGTGGGGCATCATTAGCATGTGTCCGTAATGGCATTGGAGACTGGAGACTAGCAGAACAACTGCGGCAACTGTACTTTGAATCGATTAACATTCGTTTATTGTTAATTGGCCGAGAACAATCTGCCGAAATTGGTTTGCTTTTCCCTTTCCCATTCTGGCCAAGATGCTGTGGCATACACATGTACATGCACATACATATGTATGTTTGTAATTGTGGCAAATTCGAATCTCAGCAGCAGCAGCCATTCCAGAGGTTCATTTGCACAAATGGAGGAGAATAACGCCCATGTTTTGTGTGGATTCTCGGAACTCCACACGCTCCACTCGCATTGGAAATGTCTTCGCCAGAGAAATCCATTTCCATTTCCATTTCCATTTCCATTTCCCAGTGCGCAAGAAACTGGGCGTCATATTTCAAAGGCAATCGGAGACTATATTCAGGTCCCATACCTCATCCAGCCACGCATGCGCAGTGTAGCGCTGTAGCTGTGTAGCTGCCTCACCGCGGGATTTGTTGGAGCGGGAGTGTCGGAGCAGGGCAGACCAGAGCAGAGCAGAGCGGAGCGGAGCAGGAGAGTCCCCGGCTTTCAATTGATGCGCCCGGTGCACTCACAATTAATATTCGGCCAAGTCAGCCAGGGGATCTCTCGGGCAGCCGGTAGTCCGCTTGTTGCTTGTCGGTAGCTGGTCGGTCCTCCTCTGGCCAGGCAAATTTCTCTAATGTCCGCCCGCCCGCCCGGTTTCCCCCCCTTCGCGCTCTCGTGATTTATTTTCGCTTTTAGTGTCTTTTATTTTATGATTTATGCAGCAACCGGTTGCTCCTAGAGGAACTCTTTTTCTGCTGGGAGTAGAGCCATTGCTGCATAGTCTGTACACCTTCTGCAGGTGATCATCTCTCATCTCATCCAATCCCAATCTAACCCCCATTCCATACCATCCCATACCATCCCATACCATCCCATCAATCGCTGATTGACTGCAATTGTGGTGCTCGTCACGTTCCTGGCGAACGATCAACTGTTGCTGACTCAGGTTACCCCCCCGTTACCCCCGCTGCTGCCACCCCCCCTTGGACATGGCAGGAATAGACGCAGACAAAGGCGGCGTTAACGACAATTGTGCGCTAATTATCGCCTCATGCGACGCACTGCAACTGCTGCAACTGCTGCCACCGCTGCTGCTGCTGCTGGGATGCACTGGGCACTGGAGAGTGCACCATCTCAAAGGCATTCCTCGCAGGCGTGAATTGAATTCCCTGCATCATGGACATGGACATGGACATGGCGATGATGATGATGATGATGAATGGCGTTCAATGCGCGGCGTTCGGCCGCCTGCTCGATGGCAACTGGTAACTACTTCATTTAGAGTTGGCTCTGACTTGGTGGCTGACTTGGTGGCTGACTTGGTGGCTGACTGGCTGGATAGTTGGATGGCTGACTCGCTCACTGGCTGGCTGGCTGACTGGCTGGCTGGGTCGCGGATTTGATTTATGGCGCTGGAAATTAAAGTTGCGCACACTTCGGTGATGTTCCATGAGTTGCAGGAATGCGCTCCTAAGTGGCCCGCTCATTAGCCTGGACAATGCGTTGGTATTTGGGTTAGGTCTTGGCCATTATTGTGTTGTGTCATTCAGGAGAGGGAGAGAGACAAAGAGAGAGAGAGCGAGGGCCAACAAGGAAGTGTGCAATAGATTGCATTCTGACTCGGAATCTGAATCTGAATCTTCACCCGTCAAACTGTCCAGCTGTCCATCTGTCCATCTGTCCTTCTGTCCTTCTGTCTTCACCATATCCCAGAGTCCTATTTCCTGACACTCTAGGAGGAAACCCATCCCATCCCATCCGATCCCATCCAGCAACCAGTCAAAATATCTCTGACAAATAATGTCAGAGCCAGAGCAGAAGAGTGCTAGACCGAACATAGAACACAGAACATAAATGGTTTGGTGTAAAGTGTCAGTTATCGGCACTGACAACTGTCAGTGCGATAAGACCACACAAGTCCCGATCCCATTGGCAGTCCCGCTCCTAGTACCGCTTCCCAATAGAAGACACACACACACACACACAAACATCTCTCGGACTCGGACACGCAGCTTTTCAATTAGCTCTCATGCAACGGAGGGGACTGGGGACGGGGGTTGCTGGAATTTGAAGGTACGACGAGGAGTACATGCGATAATTGTGAAATTGCCTTGGCAATTGCCAGAGGAATTGTGTTCCACATATTCGGATTAATAGTTGGACTTGTCGGTTGCACGCCATCGCCATTGCCATCGCCATTGCAGAGAGTCGCTGGAGGAGGAGGAGGAGGATGGTGGATGGAGGAACTGTGGCTCGAATGCAAATCATCTGTCCTTTTGATTTGGCAGCCACTGAGGTGTCTCACTTTGAGGAGTGGCTGTCGTAGCTCTAATTAGCCACTTGCCTGCCATCCCGTTCCATCTCCCTGCCCCTCCTCCTACCCGGGGGACACGTGTCCCCGGCCGACGGCGTGTTGGCTCAAGTGTTGCCACCATCCAGCCAGGCGGCTGGCTATAACACAAGACCCATGGGCATGACGACTCGTGCTGGGCCTCTGTCATCATCATGAATGGGGGGGCTGGGACGGAGACGGGGACGGGGACTGGGGCTGCTCTCTTTCCGGTTGATGCATCGCTGTCGCATTACACTTTTAACAATTAAAAGCCCCATGGATTTTGTTTGGGTGTCGCCTGCTGTGCCACCGGCACCAATGCGAGATCCTTTTAACAGAGATCTCCTTCTCCTTCTGCTGCTCCTCCTCCTGCTCCTTCTCATACTCGAGCTGTGTGAACAGAAATCTTTCTTTCAACGACTTTCCAAAGGAAAATTTCTCTTAACAGCAGCAGCTGTAGCTGTAGCTGTAGCTGTGGCAGCAGCAACCTTGTTGCTTTTCACCGGAATGGATTGGCAAGTTCATGACACCACGTGGGCAAACACCACAGCATCGGAGCATCGCCAGCACAGGATTTGGCGACAAACAGCAAGAGCTACAGTCACAGCAAACAACATCGAGTTTCGGCTTTGGCTGAGGCAACAACTGCTTGCAACAGGTTGCAATTGTTGGTCTGCTGCCGCCGCCTGTTGTAGTAGATATCAAATTTCAAGTTCGGTCAGCAAAATGCAACAAAACGACACAAAAATTCACTAAAAACATTGCCAAGGGGTTCAATATGGGGGGGAATTTATACCCTATCCGAACTGTCTGTTGCCATGGCAGAAATACCCATGTTACAGTCATCAAATATGGAAGGAATTTCCCTAAAATCAGGCACACATGTGGCCAAGAATATGTGTCCTTTATGGCCTCATTTCGGCCATTGCAAACTCCACTCTCTCTTCGGAAGAGTATAACGAAAAAGCCACTTGGAAACGCCAAACTCTACGAGCATGCACAGAGAATGTGTGGGCTGTGTGGCAGGAGCAATTGCTGTGCGTGTGTGTGTGTGTGGCAGGCAGGTGAGGAGGCGGCTGCGAGCGGCGGAGAAATTGCACTTTTCGGTTCGATTCAGGCATTCGCCACTTCAAGGTTTCAACGCGAATCTCACTCATTACCAAAAGAGAAACTCAATGGTGGGGAGGGGGGATCGACAATTATATGCCCCCCCACACACACACACACAAACACACACACACACTTCTTTGTCCAGTGAGCAAATCAAGAACAATGGAAGCCTCTTGTCCATGGGCTTGTCCTTATCTCTCTCCAAGACGGACCGCATCCCTGACCTTTGCTGGAGTGAAGATAGGGCTGGCAAGTGCAAGATCTGGCCGGGGCTTCTCTGATCTGGCAGCATCCATCGATGGATGGTGCCACAATGACATGGAGGAATGCTGCAGGCGCCTGCTGCAAAAAATAGCTAATTAGGCTTTGGTTTTTTCTGCCTCGCCAAATCATGCCACATAATGGCAATATAATCAACAATTTGTCATGCCGCTCTCCCCTGATCCGACAACTTTTCCAATTAATTATAGAGAATTCCTTTCTCTTGTTGCACGCTTTGTTTCATCGTCGATATATGTACGAGTGTATGTGTGTGTGTGTGTGTGGAAAAAAGCTATGCAATTATGCTGGATTTTAATGCGAAATGAAATTAATAAATCATCATTGTGTGCATTTATGTAAATTTTGCATGTTTGGGCAGTGTTTTTTTTTCCATTTCATAATTGCATTCAGTTCGGCCTACCCTTACCGCCCCGTACCCCTTCCCACCCCCCACTGTTCGATACTGTTTTAAGCAGTATTTGTTTTTGTTCGAACTTATTATTTGGCTGCAAACAATGTCCACGAATATTCATAAAATTAATCAGAAAATATAAACAAAAAATGCGAATAAATCCACTTTCATAGTATAATCGGAGATGGGGGGTAATAATTAATATAACACCTGTGATGGTCATCAAATCTCTAGAGAAGTATCAACCGATCCCGGTTTTCGGCAAGATCTAAAGAGAAGCTCCACCTTTTTGGCTGCCATCAGCCATCAGCTGTGCTAATTGAAGCCTCGACTGACTGTCTGCCGATTGGTCACATCCATTTCCCCATCCCCATCCAGTTTTCCCCAAGCGACGCCAGTCCACTGTTGATAGCCGATCATTTGATCCGGCCCCTGGCTCTGGCCTAATCATATCTTTTTTGTGACCCACTTGAATCGGTTGGCGGTTCCAGTTCTATTAATATTTGCACTCTCGGGAAATGAAGGAAATGCCATATTAGAGATACTTAATCTTGGATCTCTTTATTCCCTTCCCAGACTCACTTATCCGCATTTCATTCGCGAATCGCGATCTCTGGGATGGCTCTCTCTCACTCTGTCGCTTATCCCATTCTTTTCCATCAACTTGACGATAAGCATCGCAGAGGCAATTACACTCATCCACGTCCACGTTCCGCATTCAAATAAATTGATTAACCTATCAGGGGCGGCAGTGGCAGTGGCAGTGGCAATGGCAGTGCAAGTGGCTGTGGCAGCCGTTCGCTCCGACTTCTTCTAGCTGGCCACGGTCATGGCCATGGTCAACTGGATGATGGCTTGGCATGGCAGCGAGTTATGTAATTACCGGCTGAGAAGTGCCACTGCTATATGTCTTAAACTGCGTGTACACTCTCAGGCAGGGGCAGGGGCAGAGGGGCAGAGGCAGAGACAGAGGCTGGTTGAATCCTAACTAACTTTTGGGAGGGGGGAGCGGACACCGAGTGGCACAAGCAAGGCTTTAATTAAAATAAGAGAAAACAAATGGGACTCCGAGAGCCCGAGGAGAACCGACTCTTGGCTCACCCTGCCCTGCCCTGCCTGCATTGCTGCCTCCCGGGGGAATCCCGGGGTATCTGAATATTCCAAAAATCTCCTGGATCACAGCTAGACTACCAGATCTATCCCCAATGAATCTCCAATGCCGTCGAGTCTCTTCCGAGAGTGCCATTCCAGCTGGATCTATTTTATAGGGATATTGGAATATATTGGAATATTTATTGTATATCTTGGAATTTCCAAAAGATGAGTTCTGTGGCATCGAATATGCCCCAGCAGCATAAGAATATATGTACATACATACGTATGTTACACCTCAGAGGCTGACCGACAGACAGACAGACGGAAGCCCGAAAGACACAGAGACCGGTGCTGTTGCATGCCACAGAAAGAGCAGCGAAAAGAGAAATGCGAAACGTTTTCATTTCCCTTTGATGAACGCACATTGGCTGAGGGTGGGGTGAGGGGGATGGGGGCCCAGTGGCAAGCGGCAAGTGGCAAGTGGCACTTATCATGCATGCGCCAAGTGAAAGAAGCAACCGCGGAGCAAACGCTGCGAATTTAATGGACTGTAATTACGCCTTGCAGTTGCAAGTTGCAAGTTGCAAGTTGCAAGAAGCTCCCTCTCGGTTGCTGCAGGGGAGTGGGGGCAAGCAGCAACCAGGGGAGGCGAGGGTCCCTTGGCCGTTGTCTTCTATAGAAAATTAAGGCCTAAAATTTGCCAGTGCAACATTTACGACGTGTTTACGATGCCTCAAATTATTGGTTGCACTAATGCGTTGCTGCAACGCGAACTTAATTTCTGGTTGTACGCTCGTACTGCTCCCCCTTCCCTCCCCTCGGGCGGGTCAACATAATCAGGAGCCCCAAGTAGGCCCAGTGCCAGGGCCAAGTCAGGGCCCGGCCCTGGCCAAGTGTCAGATGTCATTTTGTGTTGAATCTCTAAATGAATCAGAGCCATAAATCTTTAAAAATTTGTAATTATTTCAAAAACAGACGAGAACGAGAAACATTTGTAAGTTGTAAATTTTCTGTGAAATGGAATTGAATCGGGAACAGCCCACGGACGATGCCTCCCTGGTTATCGGGGTGGCCGAACCAGGCAGCGAGATGGTCCAATCCCCCAACGGCTTGACCCCGGAGCAGCATGTGGCTGTGCAGCTGAACTCCGACGCCATTCATCTGGGCTACATGGTGGAGGTGAGTACCGTTGCGCCGGAGAGCGTATTCCCTGGGATCTGAGTAAACAATACGGGGATGCACACCACTCGCAGAAGGGGTTGATCGAGTACGAGGCGCTGGACAAGGCAACGGAGGAGGACGAGTGCGGGGACTACCAGAGGCGCTTGACGGCCTCTCACTATGCGTCTTCGGGCCAAATACAGGAGTTGGTCAAAGAAATGCGCAATGAATTCATGTCCAAGGCGATCTCCAAGGCCAAGAGCCTCAGGTCGACACTGATTAAGGTAGGATTAAGAAGGTATTCCATGCGGAATGTTTGTACAAGTAGCTCGACCCACAGAGGGGCATCTTGTGCGGCTACAAGAAAGAGCATCCCGTCAAAGAGGCCGTGCCCGAGCCACAGGAAGAGCCACAGGAAGAGTCACAGGAAGAGCCTCAGGAAGAGCCTCAGGACGAGTCTCAGCCAGAGCCTCGCCAGGAGGAACAGGACGGCAGGATGGAGGAAGCAGAAGAGATCCCGATCCCTGAGGAGAAGGCTGCCGAAGGAGTTGTCAGCAAGGAGGAGGAGATCAATCAACTTGTCGTAAAGATCAACAATTTCACAAGCGGCATGGACACTGACCCCGGCAGCGTTGATTGGCAGCAGTTTCGTGACAGCTTGTCGAAGGTGTGCGAGATCTATCAGATTCCACTCATGCCTGTGGCATCGTCAGACAGAGCCGAGTCCCTGCAGGACTTGAACAGCCGCGTCACGGATCTCAGGCAGAAAATCAGTGGCATGGAGTGCAAGATGCTCAAGTTGGACAAGAACTTTGAGGCATTCTGCGTCAATATGGACAGCAGCAGGATCACCAAGGACCGGGCCGAGCGGGACATGGGCATTCTTCGGGGCATGCAGGACAGGATTGGACGCAGACTGGCCCAGATGGAGAGGGACCTGCAGCTGTCGAGGGAATGCCTGCTCAAGAAAACCAAAAAAGTTCTCGAGGAGCTCGGGCACTGTGATTGCGATCCCTAGGCGACCTTTTCCCTTTCGGCCCAACCAAATCGATTAGATAAGATCAGATATTCGTGTATTTTGTAGCAACAGCGATTACACCTTTCGAGAAGAGACGATCGATGCATTTTTCCTTCGTTCCCTGACTCCCCTGAAAGGGGGGACTCTCCTCATCACAGCAGCCCTTTGCTTGGCTTTGGGGAGGCTTTGACTTTTCGCTCAGTTTCAAATTGTTCGTCTCTCTGTACGTAGTTTCTCCGTTACTTTCCCCACACCAAATTTCCCGTTTCATACCCCTCCCCAAAGACCAACCTCAAGGTTACCTCAAGCTGGTGTACCGTGGCGTTCCAAAATGTGGCCAGAGACTGGCCTGAAGCGCATGGTGATCGCTGATTCTGTAGTCGTTCCGGGATCGCTGCCGACGACCCTGGGATGTTGAGTGATCAGGATTCGGAGGAGCCGGCCGCCATCGCCGGTCTGATGAAGCTGCTGAAGCAGCCCGCCTCCCAGACCGTTTGCAGCGAGTCCATGACCTGGCTGATGCCCGGCAGCAGTTTTCCGATCTGGAGTCGCAGACTGAGGCACAACCTCGAGGGCCGCCAGCGCCAGCAGAGCGCCAGCCGCTGGGGGGACTACGACGTGGAGATCGAGGATCGCCTGTGGTCGATGTGGGGCGGTCTGCATCCGCGTGCTCCCTGGTTCGACAGCAAGGTGCGGGGTCGCCAGTCCCTGGGCTGCTACGTCGTGGCCTGCTGTGCGGCCAGCATCTTCCGGCGGATCGGCGACTGGACCAGCAAGCTGCTGGACGCGATTGTCCTGAACGGGGACAAGTACTATCGGGCCAGTGTCGAGCACAGCCAGCGATGGGACCAGAACCTCAGTCCCGACGACATGTGCGTCCAGTGCGACTTCCAGGACATCCAGTTCCTGGTGCAGATGGAGCTGGTGGCCTTCGGGCAGGTCTACAGTGTCCCGGCCAGCGCCTCCATGAGCCTCCTGGAGGCCCTCAACTACTTCTTCACGCGCTTCCAGTGGGGCATCTTGGAGTGCCAGGAGCGGCGCTTCGCCTTCGGCTTCAGCTCCAGCCACAACGGCGGCTACTTCCTCTACGACTGCTCCGAGTGGGACAAGCCGATCTTCCCAGACGGCATGGGCGCCTCGTATGTGCTCCGCTGCCGGCAGCTCCTGGTCCTGCTCTACTGCATGGTCGTCACCCTCAATCTGCGGTCCAAGAAGGTCGACTTTCGGCTCTACAACGTCGATATGGTGCGAGTTCCCAGCAAAAGCAGCAACAACAACGGCAACGGCAACAGCAACAGTGGCAACCGAAAGGACAACGAGAAGGCAGAGGCAAAGCCAACTTGATGGCGGGGCACTGGGCCACAAGTTCTTGAAGGTGGTGCTTCCTTCCCCTTAACCCTCACCCCCACACACACACACACAAACACAGACACACACACAGACACACAGACACAGACGATCTGGACAAGCAACCAACTGACTCAGAAAACCAGTTCCATTTCAAAATCAAAACAAAAGCTTCTCGTATTCCTTTTTGGATGGCGAGAAATTCACAAAAATAAAACAGAAATACACCAAATAAATAAAAAGTAAGTAAAACCCGTTTTGACTCTTGGCACAAAATATGCAAAACATTACACGGAAACCGGGCAGTGGCAGGAGAAGAAGAGGTACGACAATAAACATAAACCATCCAATAAAATAAAACCATCAAAAAGAGAACCAAACCCACACCACACCACACCACCCGCCCGCAAGCCCGCAAATCCGGAATCCCGGAACCACGCTACCACCGGGTAACCCCGGAATCCCCCTGTTACTGTTGCCGCAGCGGAACATAACAAAACGGGGCAAAGTTTCCAGAAGGGAAACTGCATTCCGAAAACTCAGTCAAATGTACAAAAAAAAACGCAGCTCAGCCCCAAACACGAGACAACTCAAAACTTCTAAAAAAAAACCCAACAAAACAGAAAAGGAAACAAAACTGGATGAGGGAGTGTGGTGTGGGAGGGAGTGCGAGAGGCAACGGGTGGGGTGAGGGGTGTGGGGTGGTGGGGAGGTGCTGGAGGGGAAAAATGAATCAAAAAAGAAATCCGGTTTCGTTTTCAACCAGAACGAGGGCTGGAGCTGGGCGCTGGAGCTGGGAGCTGTAGCTGGGAGCTGCAGTTGGGAGCTGCAGTTGGGGCCACGTTCCTCTCCTCTCCTCTCTCTCTCTGCCCTTAGCGGCCCTTGCAGGCTGCTGCTGCTGCCCCTTTTTGTTGTGCTCTTTATTTATCGCATAGGTTTTTTGTTCTTTCGTTTTACTCTCTTTTTCTGGAATAGAGGCAGAATTTAGTGCGGTTTTTGAGCGGCTAAAGCGACGCTTTTGGAAAGACCAACTTATTTCATGGAACAATGTTAATCCACAGGTACTGGACAGATGATCTGTGGATGGGTCCTTCCCGTAATCCTACATAGTGTGAACGGAGAAAGAGCATTCGATGGGGCATCATTGATCGTATTCCTTGGCGACCAGGCCAGGCCAGGGGAGTCTCCGTCTCTGCTTGAAGCTCTGGCCACAAACCTACTCTACTCTGCCACCGGATGAGCTGCCTGGTAGACGAACTTGAAATTTAGATTTCGAGAGCAACCGCAAAAGGTTGCAGGCATCGCAATCGCAGTCGCAGTCGCAGCCGCAGCATGCAACGCGTGCCACCAGTGAGCGAGCGAGCGAGCGCCGCTCTGCCATTTGGGAGAAGAGCGAACGAGTTGGGAGCGACAGAGAATTTGGAGCTGCTGCTGCTGCTGCTGCGTCCAGCTTTGGGGGCCGTCTGCTTTGCCATTGTATTGGTACGACAGAGACAGAGAGAGAGAGAGAATCGTTGTTTTTGCACTGCTTGCACACGAATATTATTGCAGTTTTTATTGCCGTCGCATCTGTGTGAAGGGTTGAGTGCCGCTCTGCCTGTATGCGTGGGCTGTTGAACTTGTGGTAGTGCCACTGCTGTCCGCTCTTTCACACGAGCTCTCTCTCGCTCTCTCCCTCGCTCTCTCTCTCTCTCTCTGTGGCTCCCAGTGGTGTGTGGTGGTGTGGGAATGCAGAGTTTTATTGATTTTTATTGTACATGCATATAAATGCAAAAACTCGCATGCTATTTTTTTTTGTGTGATAATTATGAATTATGAATTGGCGAATTCTTGAGAGAATTCTCAAGCACAGCAGATGAATCTTTGCAGGGAAAGTTTCTGGCATATTGCCTCCTCCTCTTCTTAACGGAAAGGCTGTCGTCCACCCCTCACCCACTTCTCCGCTTACTAAAGTCCGGGCAGAGCCTAAGCCTGTGCGGCGCTTAAGCTGACCAACTAAACGAAATCTCAGGCCATGTCCTGCAGTCCGTAAAAGTCCCTAAGCCGAAAGCGGGAAGCCGGCAAGCCCCGATACGATACGATATTGCTACTATCAAATAAAGAATTAAAAAGGAAAAGCAAAAGAAAGGTCGAAGCTTTTGATACCCTAAAATACCTATACATTGTACATATGAATATCCTTTGAATACGAGCAGTATACAGCACACATATAGTCTTAGATATTTTCAGTTCGATAACTGATATATATATATATTATTTCGATATCTATCAAATGGAATGGCGAACGATCTAAAAAACTTTATATTGAATTGTTAGATGGGCAATCTGGATTAGAATATCAACCCCTGGCTCACTAGCTGCACTGGCTCGCACCGATATCATGTAGGATATACACATAGCTCTCCAACTGTGTGATGAAAACGCATAGTACCCTCTCTCGTCAAGGGTATAGTAGAAAAAAGAAGTATCTTCAAGATGCACCGATGGGCAAACGAAGTTCGAGGTCATTGCATCACACACATAGATACACACACAGATGCACAGATACACACACACATACATACATAGATACACTAACACTAACAGAGCCAAAAAGCAGCTACAAAACAACTCCGCCAAATCCAACTCCAGCGCTGCTGTTCGCTCTCACTCTCCCACCCACTCTCTGTCTCTCTCTGTCTCTCTTTCTCTGTCTGTTTCTCCACTCACCGCCATTACCCCATTTGTGGGTGGAAAAGGAGCTGTGCTACGTGTAGGGGGTAGGGGTAGGGCGAGGGGCTGGCTCTAAATTGCAAATAAAATAAATGAAAATGACTAAAAAAGTGAAATTCGCAAAAAACTTACAAAAATCAACGGCAAAAAGTGATTGCAGTTTTTGCCGTTGGCTCTTTCCGCTGTCCCCCTGTCTGCTTGGATGGTGCGGAGGGGGAGGCTGGGTGGCATCAATAAAGTGAAGAACAAAAAGAGAGAGCGGGGGGAATACTACTCGAATGCGGAAGGGACGGGCGGCATGGCAAATGACATACAAAAAAGGCGCGACAGCAAAAAAGAGAAGAGCAAGAACAATGGTAAAGGGAGGGAGGGTACAGGCCCAGGAAGGGGGGCAGGGGGCGCAGCTACGAGTGCGACTACGAGTACAACAAAGCAAGATTGATGATCTCGTTCAAGGATTTTGCGAGTACTCGTACTATTCGACCCGAATGCTGAGCGACGAGCGAGAGATAGAGCGACGAGCGAGCGAGCGAGAGAGAGCAAAAACAAGAAGCCCAGACATTAGCCCCAAAAGAGGACAGAGTGTGTGGGCGTGTGGGTTCGGGTCTAGTCGAATGACAGATGCTCTACAGCCATTGCAAGCTGCAACCCATCTAAATACACCTTGGCTGGGGGAATAGAACAGGAATAAGCCGATTCCTGGGACGACCGTAGCCCTCTCCTCCATCTCGCTCTCGCTCAATTTTGCATGCATCTGTGGTAGCGCCTGCCATTGCCGCACGCTCTCCTGGAATTGTTTTAAACGATGGGTCGTCTGGAGTCGTCTGTGTAGGCGTAGCAACAGCAGCCACATTGCCCTGCCTGCCTTTTATCACTCGCCACAGGCTAACACACACACAGACGCACACACACACGCGTGCGTGGAGGGTGGAGGGTGGTGTCTGTGTCTGGGCCTGGCCAAGAGAGAGAGAGAGGAAGGAACTGGTCAGTCAGCACTTCAACCAACCCGCTGACTCACTTAATGACTGACCAGCGAAGCGTGCGCCAAAACGGCAGCAGCAGCAGCAACAGCAGCAGCGTCAATGCCACTTCCACTTGCACTGCCACTGGCAGTGCCCCCCCGCTTTCAGCCCCACCAACAGCAGCAGCCAGCCTAATGACGCATGCTGCAAATTTTGCATTCAGTTTGTGTTTAGTTCGTTCTCCTCTCCCCTCCGTTGCTACCACATTTGCGGTTGGGAGAATCACAAGTGGAGATGGAGATGGAGCACGAGGGAGAGCTACCTTTTATTCTGGTGTATGAATAGACCTTGCCACATATACTCGCACAATACATATGTATACGAGTATGTATATGCTGATCATCTCCACCTCCTCGCACTCCTCCCAGGCGTGGTTCCGCTATGACGAATGCCTCTGACTCTTAAGAGCGTGTGCCCTGGAGGGGAGGGGGTTGTATCTTTTGGTATTATGCCACGGTCAAGGGCACGTGCCCCAGAACACACACGCACACCCGAAAACCCGCTCGCTCTTTTGTATCTTCATTATGTATTTTTAGTGAGCGAAACTTCATTATCTTCCACCTGCTGCCCCTTCGTCGAGGATGTGTTACGGTCTAGGCATTTCCTGAGCTCAGCTTCGGAGTCTTCCCTGGCGGATATGATGACCTGCCGTATCCTCCGCAGCTCCTCCAGTTGTCCCATGGCCTTGCCAGCATCTCTGTCCCTGTTCGCAGCGCCCCGCAGAAGTCGGAGGGACTCGACTTCGAGTTCCAGCACTTTGGAGCGCACCCAGATGCGCTCCAGACGATTCTGGACATGCAGGATCTTCTCGGCAGTGGCCCCAATAGTGAGCTCCGGCGCATAGTCCTGATGGGAATGCGATTTGGGGAGTGTTGAAGTTTTTCGGAATGGATGCATATTTAATTTGGAATTTTTCAAGTACTGGGATCTGATGTGAAAGATCTTTACTGGCTGCTACGACACAGCCTGCCAGCCTGCCCAATCCTGGATGGCATCTCAGATCGTCTCAGACTGGCAGACTGTCGCTGACTGGCAGACTGGCCGCTGACTGGCTGCAGTCACTGTAGCTGCACTTAATTAGAAGCGGAAATGCCACGAAAATTGTTATTGATCAGCTGTCTATGAAGAACTGACAAGAGAGCCAGCAACTTTAGCGGCTTTTGGCGACAACATCGTTGGGTAATTAAAATTAATTTTCGCAAAAATCTCAGAGCCCCGATCGAACATGAAACATGCAACAGAACACCAAGAGCAGAGCACAGAGCACACTTGCCACCAAAACACCGATGACTCCCATCGGAGGAGGAGACAACAACTCTGGTATCGCTGCCTCTGCTTCTGCCTGTGGCTATAGCCATGGCCATGGCCTGTAGTCGGTCAGTGAAATCTAGTTTTCCCAGTTCTCGTGGCTCGTAATGATAAATGGTGTCTGGTTAGCGGAGCGCCAAAAGAGAAACAAGTTCACCTGCCACAAGACAGAGTCCAGAAGCTGCACTCCATCTCCGTCCCCTCTCCACGCGGAAGATTCTCCCGGAATACATACATTGTACGTGTTGTATTTCAATTAGAGCAAAGTCGTCCTCGACCGCAATTAGCAACAAAGTATCTGGCAATGTATGTTTTCGCTATTATCATTTAAATTTATGTTCTGGTCCTACACACATATCTTTTCTCGAGTCCCTCCCATCTCCTACCATTTACCATTTACCATTTACCATTCACCATCAACCATCTAGCATCTACCATCTAGCATCTACCATCTATGGATCCTGGCATGCCTTACGATTACGATTATGGTCGCTGGTTGTTGGGCAATTTGTTAGGCACCAGCCTGATGAAATATGTGCCTCTGCCTCAGTGTTTTTGGAGGCGCCCCAATGGGACTCGACTAGGGACAAATTGCGGCTTGCCGGACTGTCCTGTCCTGTCCTGTCGCGTCCGTCCTGTCCCATCGGACAAATCGAGCAAATCGGAAGGCATCGAACGATTAACGGCCATTGGTGAATGTTCTTGGCGCAAAATTGCTGGCTTCTGGGATGCATATTTCTGATGGAATGGCCACGGAATGCCAGGGATTAGTGGCCTCAGCATGGAGCCGCCTCCATTTGAATGGCTAATAGAATTACTCCCAACCTCCCAGTCCCCCAACCCCCAACCATTGGAGATACCTCGGGATCACAGCTACACAGTACGGCTGATTCCCCCCACCCCTCTCCGCCAGCTGCTGTTGCAGCTATTCAGGTGCCACAATCTCCTGCCCATGCCCCTGCCCCTGCCCCTGCCATTGATGACCTTCTCCTCCACTCCCCCACCGACTGCTCTTTTAATAAATGAAAATGTTTTTAATTAATATGCTTCAATATGTCGAGTGGCCCAGCAGGTCCCAGGTACCTCTTGAAAAGTCAACCCCTGCCTGCCTGCTGCCTGCCTGCATGCCACACCATACCACCCACCCAACCACCCACCCACCTCCGAGCACCCACTCACAGCCACCCCATTGCCGTTCTGTTGAAATTTTCATTGCATGCGGCCGAAGAGGCGCCTCGACTTTATTCCTGTTTTCATGTGAGTACAACAAGCCTTTGGGCTAAATTTCAATATTTCATATGCACAATAAGAATGCCACCATGCCACCAAGCCACCATGCCACAGCCCCTCCCCCACCCCCGTTGAAGCATGCACCGTAATAAACAGAAAACTGCAACATTGGGTCGCTATCTGTTTTGTTTTTAACCATTAATAACAAATTTTTTTTAAAAATTATGAAAGTAACCAAAGACCTTTGGGATTTCCAGGTATGAGGAATCTAATTTTCGTCTCGTGGAAAGTGCAAACAAAAGTTATCCTTTTGTGGCATTCAGTGGCAACCATTAGCTCCTGAGTTGTGTCTTGTTTTTTCCTTTTTCCGATGCAAATTTTTTAAGCAGTAGCTAATGGATATATTTCGCATTTTTTGCGGCGCATCCTGGCAGTGAAATGTACAGCTACGCGGCCCCTTTCCATGGCAACAGATGCCGCGGCTGCGTAATTACATTTTTAACCTCCCCCCCCACTGCACCCCACCGCACCCCACCGCACAATCACCGAATCAGGAGAGCGAACCACCGCCAGGCATTATTTTGATTCATATATCATACATGCATCAATGTCCGTTTCGTCTATTATCCGAGTTTTCATATTCATCTCCTGCTCGGAATTGGACAGCCTCTGTCCTGTCCATCCATCTGTCTGTCTGTCTGTCTGTCCATCTGTCTGCTTGTCTGTCTGTCTGCCTGTCTGTCTGTCTGCCTTTTGCTGTCAACTGATGGATGATTTCCCGAGTGAGCTTCATCGCCATGCTCCTGGCAATGGGATTGCGGGCTTCGGAGCGGAGGGATTTGCTGACAGGCCTTGCCATCGCCATCGCCATTGCCCATTGACTGCTGCAACTGCATTGCAAGTTGGCCAATGAAGTGCACTGGCAATGCATCCATCTATCAGGATTAATTACGAGCCAAGTGAAGAGTTCTCGATGGATGGGTCTGTGTCTATTTCCCAATGAGGATACGGATAAGGATAAGGCTGGAAGAGCCGCAGTACTTTAAGGACAAACCACAAACTTCGGTTGTAAAAATGACCATTCATTTGCAGTTTTTATTTAAGGGTGCAGCATTCGGTGGCCTGGCAGGGGTGGCACGGGGCAGCTATGGATGTGCAATATTATTTAAATATGCAAAACTCTCCTGTTGCGGATATTGCACCCGACTGTACGCGCAGGATGTGTCCATGCTGAATACTGCATCCGTGCATCCCCAATTGGCAATCGTCTGTGTGCGGTTGAATTGCTGACAACACGTCGAACAAGGGCCCCACCTCATGGACATCTCTGCCCAAACCCATCTACGTTTCCACACCCATTCCCATTCCCATTCCCATCTGCACTCCCAGTGCCATCTCCATTGCCAGCCAAGTGGGTTGTCAGGTGCAGATGACAAGCGGCTTGCAACTTCATTAGGTGCGCCTGGACCTGGACCAAAAGGCGGCTCCACACTGCGAAAAGCAGCTGCCTGGCATCAGGGGGCATCAGACCCTTTCCAACATCCCGGAATGGGTGGCGCCAACCCATTTGGGTGCATTTAAGGCATAGTCTCTCCGGCCGTAGCTGCAGCTCCAGCTCCAGCTCCAGCTCCGACTTCCACCAAGGATCAGGCTTCGGTCTGTTGCACTTTTCGGCAATGCAAATGGTGGCAGCAACAGCAACGAAGGGGCTGGTCGTTGGGTAGGCTTTTATGTCCATGCACATTTGCATTTTTTATGCTTACTCCATATATGCAACAGTCCGATGTGTGTGTGTGTGTGTGCAACCCCCCGTTGCATGTGCATACATGTACATATATGGAGTTGGCCGCTAGCCATCTCTCTCTGTTGCTCTGGCCGTCTCTTTCCCCCTGCGAAAATCGATAGCAACAAAATTTAAAATGCACTTTACTCTTTTATTGTTTTTTCTTTTTTTTTTTTTGTATTTTTTTGGCTGCTGTTTTGGGGCTGCCTCCTGCTGCATCCCTTACGAAAGACTGAGCCTTGTTCATATACAACAATATACATACATGCATACATATGTATGTGTGTGTGTGTGTGGGGGGGTGGGGTGTGGGGTATGGGGTGCAATCTTGTGGTGCAGGGTGCAGGCTGCAGGTAAGCGGGGGATGAGCCAAAGTACTTTGCATTTGAAGTAGTCTAATTCAATCGGATGCCCGGAGCTAATAATAAGCCAAGAGCCGGAAACAGAATAGGCAGCTGCGTGGACAGGGAAGGGGAGGGGAGCACTGCCAAGGACTCGCAAGTCGAAAAATATATGATTTTGAAAGACGGAAGACCCAAAGGTTGGCAAAACTATTTTGTTCCTTCAATGGCTAAAGGATAAAGTCTCAAACCCCCGCCAGTTGGTCAGTTGGTCACACATGTATGGGTGGATGGATCAATGGAGTAACACTCCCCCCCCCAAAAGGTGATCTATGTGAGCAGTGGAAACTGCGTTGTCCAGGTTCCTGCTGGAATCCTCAAATGGGGGTGGCCTGTTCAGTAAACAGTCCAGATATCGAATGGATACAACGAATACATTGTAAAATGTGTAAAATCCGAATAGTAGGATAATCCTTAAGAGTTGTACCCTTCGTTGAGATGTTGTTCTCCCCCATGTACATAGATATGTATGTCTGTATGAGCAGGATACTCTTTATCCCGTCCGATTGCCACATGGTTGGATTTTACTTAACTTTAATTCACGTCTCAATGGAGCAGCTGCAGAGAGAGGGACACAGTGCAGTAAATTTGGCGGGTTATTCATTCGCCGATAATCCAATTACGGGTCGCATTATCCATTAGCTCTCGTATCTGGGAGTGTGCATCGAGAGGCAATTCGATTGCAGCCAATTTGCTGCCCGCCTGCTGCCTGCCTGCTGCCTGTATCTGCATTTGGGCCTGGCTCTGGCTCTGGCCCTTGCTCTGGTCTTGGGTTTGGGTTTGGGTTTGGAATGGTGGTAGGTGCTCCCGCCTAACGAACAATTAATTGAATATAACATTCAATTATTTTTGAAAAAGAATTCAAACAAACAGCAGATATCTGGTGTGGTCTGGCCAGAGATTCATCTCGGGGGTTGAGGTGGACGTTAACCGCATTGCATAAACACTCGGACTCCATGTAAAGGCCCATATACTACATGGACAGATGCATGTACATATATGCAGAGCCCTGCATATGCTCCACCAAGTCCATGTCCTGACCTGTGCATGTACATACATGACGCACTTTAAACCCACAGTCCCTGTCCACGTTCACCTCCATGTCCATATCCATGTCCATGTCGCCCCAGTGTCTGTGGTGCTTCCTAGCCATCTCTTTCGCACCCTCGCCACTGCCACTGCCACAGCCGAACAATGAGGGGAGGTGGTCGGAGGGGGGGGCGGACGGAGTATTAATGAAAATTTCGTACATTGGATTCGCATCATTAAAAAAACGAAAACCCCGAAAAATTCGCATATGTGAAAGTCGGCGGGAATTTTTTAAGGGTTGCAAATTGTTTGCGAAATAAAAACATTCGAAAATGTTGTAGAATAAAAATCAATTTGGTTTGTCGACTCTTTTTGCTGTAAATGGAAACAATGCGAGTATATAAGGGGGTGTGGGTGGAGGGGCTGGGTGCTGGGTGGGGACTGGGTGCACGTACGACTATGTAGCGATGTTTTTTCCATGTAAAATGTATTTTTGTTGCATTGCTTTTGGGAGCTTGACAGCGACGCTGTGTGCGGAAAATACATTAACCAGGGAAAAGAATAAAAGTAAAAATAAAACAGAGTAAAAATTAAAAAAGAAATAAAGTGTCCTTCTTGTCAGAAGTGGGATTCGAACCCACGCCTACAGAAGTAGACTGCGACCTGAACGCAGCGCCTTAGACCACTCGGCCATCCTGACTGTGGCACACAGTGGGGGAACAGTTTCTGGATGGTCATAATCTTCCTCGCACCCCTTTTCCATGACCATGAAATCTACGCCCATGAAATAACGAATAGCTAATATTGTTTGTATACGCTTATGTGTAGAGATTGATCACCATTTGGAGGAGTAGAGAGTGGAGGTGATCGATATGTAACTCAGCTTTTGATTGTGCAAGGATATGCCCCACACTGTTCACTGCAGGGTGCATGCATTTTTTGTGTGCTTGCCAAAAATTAAACAAAAATGTTAAATAAGAATATGTTTTTTCCAGTTACATACATGCTACGACATTCAGCTGCTCCCAGGCAGCTCCACCCGACCCATGCCAGACCCAGGCCCGACCCCCGACCACCACCAGGGGCTGTTTGTGCGTGGCCCAAACCCGGGCAACAGCGAAATGAACAGTTGACAGGAGGATGCACTTAATGCACTGCCTCAGAGAGAACTGTACTTATCATAGAGGATAATGACATAGAGCACTGACCGAAGGGATTCTAGTCGGAATGGAAGGCCCCCCCCGATCCTCGAATCCAGCCAATCGTTTACCAATTTCCCGATTTGCAATTATCCAATGAGCGGTCTTATTTTATTATGGATATTTATTTATTTACAATGTGTTCACGACGATTGGATAGAGGTTGGATTGTACATACATATATATACTATACAAATATGCACACTCACACATTTGCGACAATTTATGATAATATTTTCCACCTCCGGGGCGTCTGCCCTGTGTCATCGTGCAATTACTGCGTAGACACGTTTGGCCGCCACTATAGAATATAGCCGCAAGTACCGGCGATTTATGTACTCTCCGATTGTGGGGAATATGCCATCTATATTCCTTGTTCCATTCTAGGCCTACCTAGCTGGAGGATACCACTAATTTCGAATACGTATACCACTCACATAGCCCCATCGACAGTATACATACTCATTTGCATAACGCTCACGTAAAAACTCCTACAGAATCCTACCATATATGCATGTTTGTACATGGCATATAAGTATATGTATTTGCTATATACTACCCCAAGGGGGGTGGCGGGTTGGGGTGGTTATCGCTGGTTTGGGCTACGCAAAATGACAATAAAATCGCATAAAATGCGATAAAAAATACAAAATAAAAGTGTAATACTCAGCACAGCACAACAGAGCATAAAAAATAATGCAACAAGCAAAAAAAAAAGAAAAGAGAAAGGAGAAAGGAGGGAGAATAATGCGTTGATGCGTGCGTGCGGTTTGGGCCCGCCCCCTGGGTGCGGCGTGTGGGTTGCATTTTGGTTGGTCGGCGGCGGCTCTTTGTGAGTGCAGCAGGCGAAAAAAAAATACAAATTAATAATAAATTGTATTATAATTTCTTTTTTTATGCCGCATCAGGCGGAATGCCTGCGAATATCACCTACACAATGCCAATCCATCCTTCGCCTCAACGACAGGGATGTGGAGTCTCGCCCAGACCAGGACTTGTGGGGGAATACTTAGAAGTAGTTAGATGTTGAGTGATCGTTGGAACACTTTGAACTCTTCTATCTATCTATCTATCTATCTTTCTGTTGTACCTGTTTGAGTCGTATGGAAGCCACTGTTCAATCCTGTGGCCAGAACCGACTGTGAATGACTGGCGCCGAGTGAAAAAATAATGAATGCACTTTTTGTGTGCGAACGCATCTAAAAAAGGAATTAAAAAAACGTTGCAGCGAATGAAAAGGCAGGCGGCGATGCAGTAGGAGATCCGCAGGATGCCTGGCAGGGAGGGGGGGGGGCATGCGTTGGGTGGCATGCGTCGCATTAATGCGCTGCTGCAGTTGACGCATGCCGCTGCTGTCGCTGCTTCTGCCACTGTTGCTGCTGCCACTGTTGCTGCTGCCGCTTCTGCTGCTGATTATGTTGATGACGATGCGCAAACAACAAAATAATCGAATAAATTAACATGTAAAAAAAAAAGAGGAATATAAAAAATTCAATCGCCACGCACTGGGCGGTGGCAGCAAACCCTCCTGCATTCCGTATTAATAGGTCTGCTAATTATTGATGGGCCCCAGCCCCTGCCCCTGTCCGGGCATCAGAGACTGCAGCCCGGACGGACCCACTTCTGTGGCTGCGTCGACAGTGGCCGACCCGCTCTTATAATGAGTTTTTTCTGGCTGCACGGGCAGTGGCAGTGGCTGTTGTTGGTGTTGTTGCAACAAATGCGTGGCTGTGCGTCCAGCCTGGGCGAAATCAGTTTCGAAAATGCTTTGTCAACAGCAACACACATTCAAAATTTTCGGTTTAGTCGCATAAGTTTTATTTTGCCTGATTTAGTACAACATTACAACTTTGGCGCGCCACTTGGTCCTGTGTTGGAAAAATTCTCCTCTTCATTTTCTGTCGAGAGCGGAGGAGAAGCACCCAAAAGCATGAGTGAGTGAGTCAATTGTGCATTCTGCATTCCGCATTTCGCATTCTGGATGCCTGGCCCCTAAGCCTAAGCGTACCATGGATTAAGTATACGCAGTGTGGGTGCTCGCAGAGCCACCCTCTATTTTTGTTTATGTGTGTCCGTGTCTATGTGTCTATGTGTGTGTGTGTGTGCAGTATGCAGAGTATGTTTTGGATGTAAATTATGCAAATACTACCCCTATTACAGCCCTAAACCGCAGAGAGGCCGCACCACCCGCACATCGGCCCACCCCCTATTTCTCTATTACGCTGACGTCGACGCTATTCTGGATTCTGTATTCCGTATTCTGCGGTTTTGTTGTTGTCGCTAGTTAGCTGCGCCGACCGATGCATCTGATTAACAAAATTAGTTTAGAAAACTCCGCTCTCGCGTTCGAAACAAACAAAAATTGTTCGCTTTTTTCGACTCTAAAAAAACCAAAAAAAAACAAAAAACAAAAAAACACATAATACCTACAACTCGTAATTTCCCCAAAGTTTCCCAAAGAGCCGGAATCCCTATTAGTTCCGTTAACCATGTGTTCCCAACAGTGCGATTAAATTCATTTGTGAATGAATCAAAGGATATGTAAAGGAAAATATCTAAGCCATGGTATGTCCTGTACACAAATAAAGAAGTGTTTTTTTTTTTTGTATATTTGAGAAACAACACAAAAAGTTTGTCTACCGTTGGAACCTTGGGAAAGTGCTCTCTATTTCTCGATATTTATTGAGAAGATTCATCTTAGTTAATGTATGACCTGTGGATGAAGGATTTCCCACTCATTTCAAACAATTTAAACTATGTTCAAAACAGTTTCAGTTTCAAATACCCCCCAAGAAAATACATTTTTCTACAATTAAAAAGAAGATTTGTCAAAGGTCTAAAAAGGTCTGTGATTTGATTAAAGCCTGGATAGTGTTCGGCTTATGATATACCAGGCGATAGATACTGAAAAGTAGATCGTTAGAAATCTCCCCGTTCCCCGTTCTTTTATCGATTTTTATAATAGAAATTGCCAAATGATTTCTATATCAAATTTGTATTGTTCTATAATATTATATATAATATCATGATATATGTATGTATAATTCTTATGATAATTCTTATGTACCTTCCCTGGTATTCATTTGGCAGATTTTAAATAAAAGAAAAAACCCTTATTTAATGAAGAATTAAAGATTTGTGGATAGCTTTAGTTAATGTCAATGCTTAAATTAGGGAAAATTATTAATTGCATCCATGAAAAACGTATCTATCGTCTAATAGCAGCTCTAACAGGCAAAACTGTTACCATTTCTTAAAGACCCATCGGATGGATGCTGGCCCTAGAGAACTTTTCGGCTCTCTTTAATTTTCATTAGAAATTTTGCTGCGGTGTTTTCCCGCTTTCCATGCATATCTCTGTGTGTGTGTGTGTGTGTTGTTCCCCGACCTCCATGGAGTTTTGTTAGCCATTTTGTGATCTATTTTCTAGCATGGCTGGCGGGTGGCGGCCGCAGGGGGGGAGGGGAGTTTGTTCTAGTCGGGCAAGGCCCCTCGTTGTCGTTGTCGTCGTCATCGTCGTCGCTGGGCGTTTGCGTTTCTGTGTCGCGAAGAGGAGATTCCATTCCATTCCATTTCATTCCATTCTATAACCTCCCCTCCCTCCCACCCTTCCTCCCTCCCGAGGCGAGGCGAAACGACGCGACGAAGACTCTTCTTGAATGAAAGTCAAAGTAAAAACGGGAAAACAAAGCAAAAACAACAGAACAGAAGCAAAAACCTAAACAAAATACAAAACCAGAGACACGAAGCGGAATGGAGGGGCTGTGCAAGGGGTAGCGCCAGAGAGCGCCAAAGTTTGATAAGGCGAAAGCAAAACAAAACGGAGGCAGCGACAGCGGGTCGGGTGGGGGTGGGGCAGCGGAGGGTAGAACCGGGGGGCCTGTCGCCGGGAAAAACAAACAGCAAATAGGGTTTTCCTCGATAGAAAAAGACGAAAAGGAAGAAGACGCAACGGCGAGAAGGAATGCAGCGAGAGAATGAAAATGCCTCGAGGACAGTGGAATGGCAATGGGTGGGGTTGGGGGTGGGTGGGTGTATGCTGTGTGTGTTTGGTGTGTGGGGCAGCGGGTGGCTCAGGTGCGTTGCCGGGTTGAATGCACGCCGTGCCGAAAAGGGAGAGCGATATATGTGGGTGCCAGAGCGAGATGGCTAGCTCTTCTGCTGCAGTTCCCTCTCTCTGTCGCTCGCTCGCTCTCTCGACGCATGTGCAATGCCTCTTTGGCGTGTGGGGGAGGATGCTGCAGCAGAGAGGAGAGGGGATCGTGTGTATGTAAAAGAAGAGAGCGCCCGCGTCGATGGGAAAGGGGGTGGGAGGGGGTTGGCGGTTGGCGGATGGCGGATGAATGGGTGGCTCTGCGGGGTGGGACAGGTGCAATTTATTTATTTATTTCGATTCATTTCCGCTTTTGTGTGAGGCTAAATGAAAACTCATTTCCCTTTGATGTGTGGTGTGGTCTTCTTCTTCTCTCTTTGCTCGGACACTGCCAGAACGAGATGGGCATAGAGAGACAGAGACAGAGACAGCGACAGACAGACAGAGAGTGAGAGATAGATAGAGAGGGAGACATCAGGAGATTGGATGCGCTCTTTCTCTTTCGCTCTCTCTCTCTCTCTCTCTCTCTATGTCTGATTTTGGGTGCTGCTCTGCTCTGCTGCTGCTCTGCTCTGCTGCTGCGCGATAATGAAAAAGTATAATGCACCAAAAAAGTGACATAAGGCTGTAAATTAAGCAACAAGAACAAATGTAAACTCTGCCCCATGTACATATGTGCTGGCATCATGTACATATGTATAATTTCTGTGTGTGTGTGTGTGTGTGTACATATAATCGGTTATTTACAGTTATCTGCATATCCTGAACGAGAGGCTGTTGCTGCTGCTGCTGCCACCCACTGGGCGTGCAGATGGATGGGCTGGGTGGCATCTGGCCCCTAGGCCATCTCCCTGTTGTCCACGTGAGGATGTTTTTTCCTGTCCCCCCATACAGATCCTTTATGTTTTCCCATCAAATTAAAAGCCTTTTCACTGCAAATTACAAAAATGGTAATCGCCCCCGTCTATAGGTAGACCAGACATATATATACATACATATATAGGCATATATGTACATATAGGCATACATACCTACCTGTAGAAGGATAATGCACATGTGTCCGGGGATATGCATATCCTGGATTCTATTGAATTTTGCTCATGGCTAATCGATGCTCTTTGGTGGCAGAAGAGGATTTCAGCAAATGAGCCGCGAGACACGACACCTGCGGTGGGTGGGTGGTTGGGTGGCAGCGGGGGCAAATTGAAATATTTGCATAAAAATTGTATGAGCCTGATCGAATGGATGGATGGATGGATGGGATGGATATAGCACACTCCTGTCATCACCTGCTGTTGACAGTATGGGATGTACATATGTACCATTCCCCTGTAATCTATAATGCCGCATTCCCGAAATGATTGAATACATAATTCCCCAATCTATATTAATGCAAATTCAGATGAGAGGCCATTAGGGAAACCCCATAGTCTGCGGCGGTGGTGGTCTGTCTTGCTGTCCCCATACCATTTCATTCCATACCATACCATTCCATGCCATTCTCTTCTCTTGCCTAATTCATATTTATTGCGTTCTATTTCTCCTTCCACTCTCTCTCTCTCTCTCTTTCTCTCTTACTCTGCCACTGACTATGTCCAAGCATATGCTCGGACATGGCTGGAGGCTATACTCGTATTAGTATTCGTATTCGTATTCGTACTCGTAGAGGGACTGCGACTGGGACTGGGACTACGACTGGGAATGGGCTGGCTAAAAATTTACATAGCCAAAGTCGACAAAGTCGCAAAAAGCAACAGCGAGGCAGAAACAGAAACCGGCTTTCACACACTCACACACACACACACACACACACACAAACACAGATACGAAGCTCACCCACATATGCAAGCGCTCCACACAAGATAACAGATACAAAAGCTACAACAGAAACCGGCTTTTTGTGTGACCTAATATTCGAGTCAACAACTACTACTTTGGCAAAAAGGCAGCAAGAATTCGCACAGAACAGCACAGAGCACAGCGCACAGCGCACAGAGCACAGAGCACAGAGAATTGTTCCACGAAGTGCGATTCTCAAACTCTTGTTCCTTCCTCGCGATAAGATTAGAGGCACCCACCCCCGCCCTCACCCCCTGCAGCGACCAGCAGAAGGGAGCGGAGCGAAGGGCGCCTTATCAGCGGCAGCAGCGTCTAAGAGAGCAGAGAGAAAAGAACGGAGAGCGGAGAGCTTTTCCTGTGGCCATAGAAACCTCCTGCATATTCGACTGGTTGCAAGGGGCGGATGGGGAGTGGGGCGGGTGTTTTGGCCTGTTCTTAACCTATTCCACGCCGCGCCGCCAAGTGAGAACGCAAACAAAAACACAATTATACCGCGTTAGTTCTCCGCGCTCCCTCACCCACACACATTGTCCCGACGGCAGGCAGGCCCTGAAGCTTCGTTTTGAATGCCGAGGCCATCGATGGGAAGCGACTGAGAGAGAGCGAGAGCGTGAGAGCTGGAGAGTGGGGGTGGCGAGGAAGAAGACATGCTAAAATCAAGAAATAATAAGCAGCTGCGAATGACGAAGCTGTTGATACACTTCCAAAGCCTTCCATCAGCTACATCAGTGCATACATATGTGCATGTGTATGTATGTTGCCCACAGTTAAAAGCTTGCATAAACAGGCATTCGGAGATGCTTTCCCCTCAGTGTGACCAACTCCTGGACATAGTCCTAATGCCCGCTCTGCAAAAGGCGTTATAAAAAAAAACAAATGCCAGTGATCGAATGGTCGAATGGTCGCAAAACTTTTTGAAGTTGACTCTTTATTTGCATTATTCATACATACAAACATATATACAAACATATGTACATATAAACATGTGTGATGCTGATGTCTGTCAGCGTGGGCGATAATGTACTCTACTGGATATTGCCAGAGAATAAGCGAGAGAGATAGAGAGAGAGAGAGAGAGAAGGTCGGGGTCGGAATTGGGTTCGTTCGTTTGTTGGGTTTTGGCTGAGTGGAAGCTTTTAGAGGGGGCCGCGGCCGGGATGGGGGGCTGCTTGTCGTCTACTTTTTGCACCGGCAAAAAAACTAAGCACCCGGCAAATGTTTTGTTGTTGTTGTTGCTGTTGTTTGTGTTGCCCGTCAGTGGCTCTCCAATTCCGATTTCAGTTGTTCTCTCCTCTCTTTGTGAAGTGTGCTCTTGTGCTTTTTATACACATTGTTGTCTTTTCGAGTTGGCGCCAAACGAGAGTTTCTATTGTTTTTGGAGCAACGTTGCCACGTTTCACGTTGCTTAGATTGTGACGTTGTCACGTTTCACGTTGCTTAGATTGTATTATTGAGCCGTTCAGAGTCTCCATCGTCTGGCCCGACATCAGTCCCCTCCAGATCCTTTGTCTCCAAGCTATCAGGATCACACACGGACCCCAGCGAGGTATCATCACAAGAGTTCTCCTCGTCGCTGTCCTTTTGCATTTTCAAGTACTTGAAAACGATGTCATTCTCCAGGAGGTCCAGCAAGTCTACGGAGAAGTCATCGTCTGACACAACAGTCCCGTTCAGCTGCAAGTGCTCCACATCGAAGTTGTCAGGATCGAGTAGGGACCCCAGCGAGGTATCCTCATAGGCGTTCTCTTCGTCGCTGTGCCTCTTCTTTTGTAGGCTCTGGAAAAAGCTGCTGTGCTTTAGACGGTCCAGAATCTGGACAGTGTCTCCGCAGGTGATATCATCCCGCACAGCACCAGTCGTCTTCAGGTGATCCGTCAACTCCTCCAGATCGTAGTTGTCAGGATCGAATAGGGACTCCAGCGTGGTATCGTTCAATGCGATCTTCTCGTCGCTGTCATTTTGCACTTTCAAGCTCTCGTCCTCCAGTAGGTCCCCCATGGCATCCGACATGACACCAGTTCCCTTCACCTTCTTCAGATTGTAGTTGTTGGGATCAGGTAGGGACCCCAGCGAGGTATCCTCATCGCTGTCCTTGGGAACGGCGTTGTTCTTTAGATTGTCCAGAATCTGGACAGTGTCTCCGCTGGTGATATCGTCTCCCACAACATCAGTCGCCTTCAGGTGTTCCGTCAACTCCTCCAGATCGTGGTTGTCCGGATCGAATAGGCTGTCCTTTTGCATTGTAAAGCTCTTTAAAAAGCTGTCGTCCTCTAGAAGGTCCAGCATCCGGACAGAGTTCCCGGAGATGGAATCATCTGACACAACCCCAGTCCCCTTCAGATCATCCTTCAGCTGCACCAGATCGTAGTTGTCAGGATGAAGTAGGGACTCCAGCGAGGTATCCTTATAAGCG
Organism: Drosophila azteca; assembly: GCA_005876895.1. Classification (NCBI taxonomy): domain Eukaryota; kingdom Metazoa; phylum Arthropoda; class Insecta; order Diptera; family Drosophilidae; genus Drosophila; species Drosophila azteca. Next base: position 2,164,235 of record VCKU01000014.1, on the reverse strand, counting down.
TACCGTTGGCCGCTGTCCTTCTGCATTTCCAGGCGCTTTGAGAAGCTGTCTTCCCCCAGGAGGTCCAGCTTCCGGACAGTGTCCCCGCAGATGGCATAATCTGCCACAGCACCAGTCCCGTTCAGATCCTTTTTCGACTGCTCCTGATCGAAATGATCCAGTACGGACCTCAGCGACTTATCTTCATAGGCCATATCCTTCTCGCTGTCCTTCTGCTCTTTCATGATCTTTGAGAAGTTCTCTTTGTCCAGAATGTCCAGCTTCCGCATCTGACGGATGACATCCTCCAGGGCCTGGACGGTGCGTCCGGCCCTCCCGCCCCCACTGGTCGTCATCGGGTTTCTCTTCAGCTTCGTCTCGCTCAGCTTCGAGTGCCATTGGGCCACCTCCAGCCTGGCGCCCATCTCCTTTTGGTGGGCCTCAATGCTCAGCAGCTTGGCGCGCATTTTGTTCAGCTCCTTATTGCCGTTCCCGGGGTCCTGGCGATCGGGCTTCAGCATGCAATTGTTCTTAAGATCGTTTAGGGGAAGACCAAGATCCTGCGGTGCGGACATGACGAGATTTTTGTAAAATTTTGAATATTTATAAATCGTTCAGTCGACAGAAACTTCCAGTGATTTCCAACACTAAAACGAGAATGTATTTTGACAGACTTGACAGACAGACAGGCCGAGCTGTCACAGCAAGTTCCTTTCAAATGTAACATCCGTTCAGAAAAAAATTCCAGGAATACACAAAAATATATTGCTCTGCAAATGGATCAGTCGAACAAGATGGAGAGCTATCTCTCGAAATCGCAGGCAAAGAACTCAGTGTCAAAGGTGCAGGCAGTTGTCCGTGAGAAGGGGTCCCCGAAAGTTAAAGACGCCTTCAAGCTGTGCGGTAAGCCCAGTTTTATCATCTGCAAAGGCAGGAGGATTCCAGATCTGATCGAGGTGACCAGTCACATGGATACCCAGGACAGTGCGGATCCCTGCCAGATGAAGGCCGGCGAGGGGGCCATACTGAAGATCAAAAGCTTAGTGAAGCGTCAAGGTCGCATCATGTCGTTGGTGGACTGGATACTGAACCGCAAGAAGGAAGTCTCCCTGAGACTGAGTCAGGACGAGGATCAGCAAACAGACGATTCTATTGGCAATGATGATATTTCAAAATTCGGAATGTTAAAGTTAGATCCCGTGTACATGAGAGCATATTCCTCAACATAAATGGTTAAGAAATTCCTTAAAAATCTCAAGATCTTTCCTACTTCTACATGAATACCAGTGTTTTCCATAGTCTTTCCCTTTTCTTTTCTTTTCTGTTCTTTGCTGTTTTTTTTTCGAGTCAGCTGTTCGGACAGCGTTCAGCGACTTTTGCTGTTTTGCTTCGATTCGATTCGCTTTATCATTTTGTTTTTCATAAATATTTATAAGTGAGCACTTTTGTTATTCTACTGATACTGATAGGAGGACATATAGCACCCATATATGTATGTAGTATGGGTGGTATGACGCTGCCTCCCCTGCCCAACCCCCTGGTAGCCTATCCCTCACAACAACAACAGCAACAGCAACGGGGGTAGCTGATTAAGGCTCTGCAGCTGATAGAGATAAGTTTATATATAGAAATGGGGTATGCGATTCCATTGAGGAGTACAGAAGTACGCCTAGATACCCTATAGATACGATTGTAGGGGAATTCCATGGAATCTAGCTTAATTTTCAGCGTTTTGGCGCGTGAAAAAGCTCGAAACTAAGCTCTCGTGCCGCCCCCTTGGGGCAGGGACTGATTTACCTAGTTCTAAGCTCTGGCGCGGTTTCGAATCGTAACACTTTCACGCACCGTCCGCCAAAAGGAACCACAGAGCCAGACACTGGGAAGGATGTCAGGAGGGGCGGCTGGATGCAAGTTAGACCTGTCGGAGCTCCTCCTCCTCGTCCACTCTCCGAACATGCACACACACACACACACACACACACATACTGGCACCCATTCCCACAGAGATACAGAGAGCGTTGCATGCCAATGTTTAACCCTTCGTTGCCGCCTGATGGAGCCACCCAAAGGCAAAGCAGGCAACAAAACTTCAGGCAGGCAACTGCAAAGGCACGCGACGCTGATGGCTCTGTCGACGCACGCGTCGCCGCCGACTGCGGGCCCCATGTGAGTCGCGCGACAAGCACGCACAGATACACACTCGCACACACACATGCACGTACATGTGTAGCCAGTGCACAGATACACCGACACAGTAGATACACCACATCCATGCACCATGCCTCCTCCTCCGCCGCCGCCTCCGTCACCGTCAAGCTGCTTTTTTTGCAAACTTTTTGCCGCCGCTTTTTGTTTGCTTTACTTGTCGTTGCTTGCTCTCTCTCGCTCTCACTCTCTCAGTGTCTCTGTCTCTCTGCCTCTGCCTTCAACTCTGTCGCTCTCTCACACAAACAAATTCTTGAGTGGCGGCCGCTCTCTCTCTCTCTCTCTCGCGCGGTGTGCTTGTGTTGGGGCTGCAGTGGTGGAATGGTTGGAAAGGGGAGCGAGCGGAGCGCATTCGTCGTCGTCGTCGTCGCCTTTTTGTGCTCGCTTCGTTTCATTTTCGCTTCGTTGTCTGAGCGCGAGCGTCCGTAAAAGCTTTGTCCACCCGCCCTCCCACACTCCCTCCGCCCACCTACCATTCATCACGACCACGACCACGACTACGGCGACGATGACTTTTTTCAATTTCTTTTCTGTTCTCTCCCAGCTCCCAGCGAAGAGTGCCGCTCCATTCTCCGCTGCCCAAGTCGGCTGCGACAGCGACTGCGACAGCGACAGCGAGCTCTGCCGCCTTCCATGGGGTTCTTGAGCGTATGCAAAAGATTTTTGCACATATTCATCTTTTTGGCCGTTTTCGGTGCGTTTCGTGGAGCTCGCTGGCTCCTGACGGGTTCCCGCAACATTTTTGTGCGGCATCTGAGTTTTGAGTTTTTTGCGCGCCCTAAAGAAATTCTGTTCTGTTGCCGTGTTTTTGGAGTCTGGTTCTGGTTCCGTCCTGCATCTTTCCAGCAGATTCCGATACTTCCTATATCTGCGTCACGATATTCTTGTTCTTTTTCGATCCAGAGTGTGTGTGCTTTTTTTTTTGGTCTCGAGACGAGAGCGTGTGTCTGTGCAAATGTATCTCAAACTGTAATTGTATCTGTGCGATGTCTTGGGGCATCAATTCGCCAACAAATTTCAGCATCAATCAGTTCCCGTCAAGTCCGAGGAATGTTTTTTATGTGTGCGCTGTTTTTTTTCCTGGAGAGTTGTGCGCCAAGTGGCTCTGTGATTCGGCGGGGGTTTCAACTCTAAAGGGTATTCCGCATGTGAAACAGATGTGCAGAAAGAAAGAGAACATGGATCCATCTATTTTTTTTTTTGGGGATCAACGATCGGTTGATGCCGAGTGTCTGATTTCAAGTGTAAAGAACAGAGTTCCAAAAGAAGAGAAGAGTTCCAAAAAACCGAGAAATGAACAGCAAGTGAAGAAGGACTCTCACTACACCACTCATCGTATACATATCTAGTGAATGTGGTGAACCCCCCCGTTACCCTGTTACCATTGCCGTGTCCCCCCTCATGTGGGGGCACAGAGCGAGGCATCGTATCGGCCTGCGAGTAATATCTATTGACTCTCCCCGATGCGGTTCAACAATTTTTGCTCAACTATTCGGAACTTTTGTGCTTTTGTGCCGGGTGGATGTGCCTCTTTTTGTCTGTCTATTCGTCTGTCTATCTGTCTGTCCGTCTGTCTGTCTGTCTGCTGTTGCCCCGTTGTGCCATTGTGCCCCATGTGTCTGTGTCTGCGTCCGTATCCGTGCCTGTATCTGTGTCTGTGTCCGTGTCTGTTTCTGTCTGTATTAAGATCTGTCTAACTGTATCTGTGTATCGCTATCCGTGGATCTATGTATACCCTGCACCCTGCACTCCGCGCATAGCATACTGCAGTCGCCGTCGGTTAACTTTTATTTCGTTGACGTTGCCACCTCCGCCTCCGCCTCCCCCTCCCCCACCGCCACCGCAGCTTTTTCTATCCGTTGTTTTCTGCATTAGATCGTATCGCAAGGGGGTTTGTTTTGTTTTCCCAGTGTTTTCCCCCTCTCACACGTTGTTGTTGTCGTGCTTAGTTCTGGTTTTGTTGCGCCACACCCCTTCAGTGCCGCCACCCCCCAAATGGCGACCCACCCCCACCCCGTCTGCTATCGGAAGCCTCGTTTTATCATCTGGCGGTGTTTTGAACTTGAAAATTTTGTTGTTCGCTTAGTTCTGCTGCCCATCCCTCTTCCCCCCATGTATGTACGTCCATTGTCCTCTCGTCCTTCCCACACACACACACACACACACACAGAGTCTATCGTTCCACGGCTCTCTCTTCGCGTGGCGCTCTTTCTCTCTCTCTCTTTCTCCTGATGGTGTGTGGTGGGGGGTGGCGGGGGGGGGGGGGGGGGAGGCTTTCGCTGCTGTTTAGACAATATGCGTGTGGCTCTGTGGAGGAGGAAAAGCACGCGTGTCTGGGGTTAGGAATAGAAGAGCGAAAGGGGTTTGTGTGTGGGTGTGGGTTGGGGGGTTGTCTGTCTGCGGTTGTTTGTCTGCAGTATCTCTGTGTGTGTGTGTGTGTGCGCCATGTGTTGAACTTATTTTGGCAACAGGAAGCCAGACAAGGCTGCCATGATAACGATGTGGCATGAACCCAGAATCGAGAATCGAGAACCGAGAACCGAGAAACACGCTGAACTCATTTCTCAAAAGCCCATCCACCCATCCTATCATTATCCCAACTATTAGCCCAATTCCTATGCGTCGCTAGCGTAACTTTTGGTGGCAAGGATAATTGGATAATCCTAAAAGACATGTGCATGTCCCCAAGTATTCCCCATTGAAACATCCAAGACTTCCAAGAGTTAACAGACGAGAGACCCTGCCACAAGAACTTGTGGCATCCAGATACTAATGATGATATTTTGTTTGTTTTGTTTCTTCCATCTTTAGGTGCTTTTTGACTGTTTGGAACATTTTTAAAGATTACGTTAAAACGTTGTTGATACTTATTGAAATATTGTTTTATTTAATTGAATAATAATACATAATAATAAATAATAATACAAATAACTATAATACTATCAATATAATACCAAAACACGAAAACGAAGACGATAGAAGATCCGTCAGCATAATACAAATGTAATAATAATAGCAGCGATAACGATAACGATAACAACTTATGTGCAATCATTTAAATTTATTATTTTGAAACGTTCTTATCACTAAATAACTGAATAATTTGTATATAATTTCCATCAATCAATTCTACGACAAAAAAAAACAAAAAAAAAAAACAACAAAGATCTAACAACAACAACAACAACAGCAACAACAACAACAACAACATCAAGAGGAAATAGTACAACAAATTAAAGTTAATCTTCAGTTGTATGGAAAAACAAAAAGTGATTTTTAGTTAGTTTCTCAAAATTTAACAAACAAAATTCACAACAAAATTTGGAATACAACAAACAAACAAACAACAACAACAACAAACACAGCAACAACTACAACAACAACAACAGCAACTACAACAACTTCAACAACAACTACAACAACAACAGCAACAGAAACAAGAAAATAATACAAAATAATAGAGTAGATAAAAGGAATAATAAAAGAGAAAACTGTAACCATAATACGAGAACCCCGATAAAAGAACAGAACCACAGATATCGAAGGATACAACAAAGCAGAGCGCAACAAACAAACAAACAAACCAGCAAACAAACAGAAGAAACAGAACACACAACCAAAAGGAAACAGCCAATAAACCAGACCACAAAGCAAACGGAAATAGAAACAAAACGAAGGCAGCAACAAAACAGAAGCACACAAAAACGGAAATAGAAACAGAAACAGCAACAGCAACAGAAAATCGAAATCGAAACAGCAACCTGAAAACCGGACAACCGGAAAGAGCAACAGAACAAACAGATCAAAAGAAATAGCCCCACAGCAGCCACCCAGCAGCCACTCCCCCCCCAAAGCCCCCGCAAACCGCAGCCCAGAAAAGCGATAATCGTTAACAGGAAAAATAGAAAAGCAAATTGAAAAATATAGCAACGAAACAGCCAACAGCAACAGAAAACAGAAAAGCAACAGCAAAACAGCAAAACAGCAAAACAGCAGAAGTGAAAACTGAAATTCAAAAACAAAAGCCAAAAACAAAACAAAACGGAATACAAAATATAACAAAAAAAAAAGGAAATAGCCAAAATTTGTTAAATTTTTTTTGTGTCTTTAAAACAACAACAAAAAAGAAGAAGAAGTAAAGAAAGAAACGAAAACCAACAGCGGAAAAACAGCCAAAAAAAGCAAAAAACTAAACGGAAATCCATTGAAAAGCAGCAGCAGCCAGAAAGCAGTGCAGCAAGCAGCGCAGCAAGCAGCGCAATTTTTGTCGTTAAAAAAAAATTGAAAACTTTGTCTTAGGGTTTTTGAATTTTCGTATTAGTATTTTGAATTTTTACGTTCGTCAACGCGGTCGAGAAAATGTTCTGAATAAGTCTTGAATGAAAACTTTGAGAGGTGAAGCCATCGACAAAAGAAAGCAGGAAGCAAGAAGCAAAAGCGAGGAGAAAGCAGAAAGCAGAAAGCTGAAGAAACATTAAACATTAAATATTTCGCGAGTGAATACTAGGAAACTACTAGGAGAGAGACGAAGAGGAAGAGCGGAGAGTTTTGTGCCAAAGTTGCGCAACGAGAACTGTACATTTGTGTATGTGTGTGTGCGTGTGCGTGGCGTATCTGTGTGCGGCCATCGCTGGCTAAGCAGCACACAGGACCCGAAGAAACGGAAGCGGAAACGAGAGATTGAGAGATCGAAGAACATCACAATATCACAATATATATCCCATATAAAAATTATCACAAATTATTCATATCGTGGCAAAAGCAAAAGCAAAAGCAAAACTATGATCTAAAACAAAACAAAATGTAAAAACAGTTTTCGAAAGCATTTCGTACGTATACAACAAAAATTAAAGCTAATATTAGTAGTGTGAAAACAAAAAACAAACTAAAACCAAAACCAAAACAAAAACAAAACAAAAATCCATTCAGATAAGCGGAGCGTTCTAAGCTAAACATCAAATTATATTAACATTTATGATAACACTAGTATTCGAGCATCTTAAAACTATACACAGGAGCGGAGGAGAGCAAACTACAGAAGGATAGAACGAGATAGACAGGGAGAGCGAGAGAAGGAGAAGCAGAAGGAGAAAACATTCCCCGAAATCCCATTTGGAACAGCCACAAACTTTGGCCAACGAAATCTGTCAGATCATCATCATTGCCTGCTAAATTGGTGAGTACACTTTTTGGCCTTTTATTCTAAGGATCTCTATCCAGAGATAGAGGAAGTTCCAGGTGTTCTTCTTCTCTCATGGAATACCTATATCATTTAATGGGATCGAAAAGGCATACATACATATATGTATGACTATGAGAACTCTGTGGCAGAGTACAAAGTATAAAAAGAGTACAGTCCGAGTGCAGATAGGCCAGAAACATGTATCTATATATGGGGGAAAGAGATAAAGACAGGCAGGCAGGCAGGCGTGCGCGCCAAAAAGTATGCAACAAAAGCGTATGCACTGTCAGAAGCCAGAACACAGAAACCATTTACTTGTCCAGACCAGAACATGACCATCCCATCCATCCCATCCATCCATACATTATATAACAGCCTTCCAAAGATACACATACATATATACATATGTACATATATGTATGTATATACTTGTATCCTCATCTACATGCAAATTTCATTTACGCGCAAAAAATTAATTATTGAAAAAATGCGCGACGGACACCCAAAGAGCGCAAGAACCACATATCCTTTAGCCACCATTCTCCACCTCCACCTCCACCTCTTTCGACCCCTTTTGCTGGCCATTAAAAATGATGCTGGGTGGATGGGTGGCTGGTTGGGTGGTTGGGTGCTGTGTCCATCGACAATCGAAGCACAAAAGTCGAAAGGATGAGTGCAGGGGGAGACAGAGGAGAGAGAAGGGGAGAGGAGAGTGTCAGAGCAGTGGCAGCAGCAGCAGCAGCGGCAGTGGCAGCGGTAGGAAAAAAGAGGAAGCATTACACATATTTTTTAAATGAATTGAAATAAAATTCGTATATAAAAATGCCCCTTGTCTCTTTCTCTGTGTGTGTGTGTGTGTGTGCATGCGTGAGTGTGTGAGCGTAAAAGTACAGTTGACTCCACACATTTTTAACGGCAAATGGCAGCAGTGGCAGTGGCAGCAACAGCGACAGTGGCAGTGGCAGCGACTGCGGCAGCGGAAGAGGCGTGGGCAGTGGCGTAGTTGTCCAGTGAAATAAGGGGGGTGGCCAGCAGAGACTGTCTGCCATCCCCATTCCACCCCCCTGGCCAGAAAGTAGCTGCAATTTTTAATGGGTTTGAAGCCAGCGACGCGTTGCCCAAAAGAGAGCAATTATACAATGTTCTCTCTCTCTCTCTATCTCTCCGTCTCTGTCTGTCTCTTTTTGTATCTGTATCTACATACATCTGTGAATGTATCTGCATCTATGCGGGGCGTACGTGTGGGCCATGTCATTAATGACAACTTTAATTTACATTCGTTAAACTTTTTTCTCTCTCTTTTAATTTTTCGCTACGCTTGCACTTGGCAACAGTGGCAGCCACAGAAGCCAACCGACCACCCAAACCAACCACCCACCCACCGAACCGGACGGAAATTGCATTTTTTCGGTCGCATTCCCTTTGCCCCTTTGCCCCCCTTCCCACTTTGTCTCATTTTATTGCAGCTGCCGCGTACAAAAAAATTTCTCATTCTTTGCTGATATTTTTCGCCTCGTCATTGAATGTGTAGTTGTTCTGGAGTCTAGAGCAAACGTGACATATCAAGAGTAGGGGGAGGGTGACAGAGGCGGGGGAGGGGGAGTGTTTTGGGTGTAGAACATCGGAATTAATTGTAAGCTTGGTGTTCTTTTGTGCCAGCCAAGGTTTGGCCTCTTTGCGGCAAGGTGAGCTGTTGGGCTGGTGGGCTGGTGGACTGGAGAGGGCATCTCCATCCCCATCTCCATCCCTTCTTAATCCCAAGAGCAAACACTCCACACAACTTTCGCATTGGTCTCCTCTTAATTATCCCCTCAACTTATTCACAAGCAACATATTTCCATCCATCGCTCGCTGCTGCTGTGCTGCTGTTGCAAGTGAAAGTCATGAAGGACAGCCAGATAGAGTCAGCGTGGCATGCCACGTGATAGAGAATGGAGAGCCCTCTGTAGTGGCTGCTGAAGTGGACTCAGCCATTCTGGTGGAGGGCATTCGCTGGCCTTGGTGGCCTGTGGCCTGTGGCTTCAGCTATGGCCTGCCTGCCACTTGACAACGCTGCGTATGGGGGCCAGATACGTGCCACATGGAGGGATGCTTGCCTAGATAGATCACAGATAAATAGTAGATGGCAAGATAGGAGTAGATGGATGAAAATATGAATACAGGCCTTAGGCAGCAGCGGAGGCAGAGCCAGTGGCATGCCGGAAGCTTGGGTTCAGCATCAGGCATTGGGGGAGAGTCACGAGGGTGGGGGGCGCAGGGCCTGGGCAGGGTTACGGCTGGGTACGTGCATGTGATGTATGTTAGCCGAAATGCTTTTGAAGTTGTCAAAAGTCAGCGAAATGGGTTCACCCACACGCCGCAGGGCCACAAAAGTTGGGGCTCCGATGAAAAGGATTTTTTTTTACACTTTTTTGGCACGCCTACCTGAGCCTTGCCGTAATTAGCCAGGTTAGACATTAAAGGGTCACACAAAGCGGACAGTAGGGGGGTAGGGGAGGGGGAGCCTGGAATGTGCTTTACCAAACGTTCAACCATTGATTGCAGCCTGGAGCTGCTGAGATCACGGGTGCACGGTGCGGTAGGGACCTCCTCCTCCTCCAGTCACGCCCACTTGCATCTGCAGATGCCGCAAACAAAAAACAGAAGAAATACTTTTAGTTTGTTTTATTTTATTTAAAATAAAAGCAACACTTGACGAGGACGAGGGCGAGGATGGTTGCTGGCTGATGCATGTCAACAGCCTATCGCGAGGCAGCACGGGGCGTATGCGTAATGTTTTCATACGCCCCGTTCTGAGATCGTTGGCTCGTCTTGCCCCCGAATGGGGTGGGTGGCAGACCTGGTTGGGGGCGAGGTGGGGAGTGAGAGAAGGGGTGAGTGTGTGGGGGGGGGGGGGTTGTTTTCCACATGACGACGACAACGTTACCATGCAATAAACATTTTACCGAGCCAAAAAGGATGAATCGAGAACGGTAGTGGTGGTGGTGTGGTGTGTGGTTGGGTGGTCATACGAATGGGTGGGTGGCTGGTGCGCTGGAGGGGTGAAAGGGTGGAGGGGTGCATGGGTAAACAGCAGACGAACAAATAAGGCCATTAAAATATTTCCAACTGTTTTTTCGGCGGTAGCGTTAGCACACCAACCCCCCCGCAGCTCCTACCCCTCTCCGTTCTTTGATATCAGCCTGAAACCTGAAGCAAAAATTAGATCAAAGAGAAGAGGCTGCTGGGAAATCCGATTAGCCGACGGTACTCCGAGATGGCAGCGGGTGGCGGGTGGGCAAAAAAAAGGTATAAATATTTAAAAGAAAAACAGCAACAGCATGGGGCATGGGGAATGGGGCGTGAGGCATGTGGCAGGCAAACAATTGGGGAACCTTTTCATTAATGCATGCATATCCCTCATCCACAATTCTCGTGCTTTTTGCTCGTGCTTCTGCTCGTGCTCGTGCTCTTGCGAGTTGGAACAAAAAGCCCACATTTATTTAGCATTTGCACACACACACAAACACACACTCCACTTGGCACCCCACCCCACTCCACTCCATCCTGTCTTTTCTTTCATGCCACACTTTTGTTCTCCTGCGTTTTTCTGGCTCTAAAAACTGCGAATGTTCGTACAAGTGCACTTTTTGTCTGCAGCCAAATAGAAACAGCATAAAAATGCTCAGTGCTTGGGGCACAATGCAGCCAGACACACACACACACACACATGCCACTAGCTTGCACTCCAACCTTCAGCAGTCTGCTGTTTGAGGATTGAGGGAGCGGTGCTCGATGGCTGGCGGCTGGTGGCCGGGGGCGTCTCGGGGGGCGTTGGCAAGGCAGCTATAAAATTGTAAACCTGCAACTGCATTTAACTGCAGTGGAAACTTTGTAAGCGCCCCATACGCCATGCCCCATGCCCCATGGCTCTTTCTCTCCTTTGTTGCCACAAATTTGGCTCATTTGATTTACGGCCTGTCAGGGCGGACGGGGGGGTGTAGCAAATGGCAAGGGGGAGTGGGAGAGCCTCATTACAATTGCTCAGCTGGTGTTCGAGTCAACGCCCCCAACCCCCCTGCCAATGGATGTCTCCGGGGGAGACCTTGCAGCAGGAAAGGATCCTTCGTTGAGGTCCCATCAGTTAATTAAAATACAAGTCCTTGCTCCTCGAATGTGGAACACCAAAGATTTTCACCCACATTCGACGTTGTTCTCCCGATGTTCTCCTGTTGTTGCATCTCCAATGTTGCAACTCCTCCCTCCCCCATTGGCTGGTAACCATCTTTCTGCTGTGTCTGGCTGCTGTCTGCTGACGGCGCTTAAACTTTTCTGCCCATAAAACTTGCCGGGGAAGTGGAGGGGGGAGGGGGAAAATTAAACGAAGGAGAGCCTTCAACGACGCGTGCATCTCTCTTTGGCTTTTCACTTTCATGCAAAGCAACGCAAAGAAAGCGAACAAAACGCGATAAAGTTTATTAGCGACTCTGGCAAGACGACAAACGGAAGTGCCACCCATGTATGCACCTCCCCACTTCCACTCCCACTCCCCACCCCCCACTCGTACATAAAATATTATTTATGGTAAATATTGTTAAAATGTTTCCACGTTCGTCTTTCAGTCCCCCGGCCACGCCTTCTCGCCCCTAAACTATTTAACGAGTGCTGGCTGCCAATTTGAATTTGAATTCGAATTTGACACACTCCCCGGAGAGCACTCGAAAAGTTGCCAGACGCAAAAACGCGCATACGCCTCGTTGGCCGGTTGGGAAAGGAGATGGTGATGGGTTTCGGGTACGGGTACGGGCTGGGGTTCTCTTCTAGCCAACTCCTCGAGGGAAAACTATGTCAAAACTCATTTAGTTCTCGGCGAAATGTTTGGCAGAACATCTGCAAGTGCTTCCGGTGTCGGAGTGGGCCACAGGGGCAGAGCACTGGCAGAGTGGAGGCACAGTGAAGGCAGAGGGCAGAGTGAAGGAGTGGCAGAGTGGCTGCCATGTCTGGCAGCTACTTAGGGTCGGTTCGGTGCAAAAGGTGTCCGACCCATGGTGCCCACTAATCCTATTACTTACATAAATGCCATTAAACGAAAAGACCCACGTGGTGGCTGAAGATGGGCTGGAGCTGGTGCCAGGGTTGGTTGGTTGGTTGGTCGGGGGGTGGGGGGCAAGGTTGGTCAATGCTTTGCTTTGTGCGTTGTGAGGCTTTCCCCACCCCATTTGCCGTAGGAGGCGGGAGGAGGGGGGCTGTGTGCGTGCGGATTTTCACACTTTACGCATCGCCGGATTGGAAAAGCCACAGACAACAAAGTAGTAAACGGTGAGGGTGCGGGTGTCGGAGGGGGGGGAAATATTACGCACGGCTGCATTTTTGTCACCTGAAAACGAGGCACTTGCCACAGTCCGTTCTGTTGTTAAATACTTGTGGCACCTAAGCTGCTGTCGGACATTCCGCTGCCACTGCCACAAAGATTTGAACATATTTCGCTAAATTGCATTTCTGCAGTCATTTAAGGTAATTGCATTAGACTCGTTCGACATGTTGCATTAGGTCGTGATGGAGGAGAGGGAAGAGAGCCTCCCACTCCCCGTCGTACACTCGAATACTTGGAGCTTTGCTTGCCTTATCAGGGAATGGGTTTTGTTTTGGTTTTTAGAGAAGCAGCCAGAACCATGAACCCTGAACTGTATATCGAATCGAATCAATGAATGTTATTCTATATAGCAATAACATCCCCCCTCCCCCCGCCCATTCATTCATTCATTCTCTCGTATGCATGTCATAATATTTGCGAATCTCCTTTAGCTTTGCTTTCTCCCTTCTCCTGCCTCTCCTGCTTCGACATTTCATTTTATCAAGTCGGGAAGGTAAACAAAATCAAATCGATAGGTTACTGAACCAAAAGCCAAGGCGAACTCACATCCCCATGCACACAAACACACAGATACTGACAGATACAGATACGTATACGAGACGGTGTGCAGAAACAGCTGAATGCATTGGTAAACAACACACAGGAACGGCTAGAAGCAGACCAGCCAAGATTCTTGGCAACAATGCAATAAAAAGATTCTAAAATTAAATTTACAAAACTGCACAAAAGATGCCCCAGAGAGAGGAGTAAGAGCAAGCAAGAGAGAGAGAGGGAGATAGAATTGTATCTGTGAGAACTGCAGCATCAAATGCCAATTCGTTTCATTTCATTTATTCTGGTGGCCGATCAACTCAAGGGAAGATTTTCGATTGGCTCTCGTTTGCGTCTCATTTTCGAAATGGCATTTTTATTTTTACCATAAAAAAATAACTTGTAATTTTTCGTGTTTTTCCGCCGGTTTTTGCAGCACTGCAGAAGCCCCAAAACAAAGCAGAAACCGTCGAAAGTAAAAATATCGGCCAAAAACGCCACAAAAGACACGATGTCAGCAAATGTATGTAGCATGTGGCATTGTATTGTTGCACAGACATATGTACATATGTACATATATGTAGGTGTGGGTACTATCTTGGGAGGGGGGAGGTACTACGAGTATTTTTAGGTAGTACGAGGGTCGCTTTTTTGCATCTGCTACTGTTTATAAAGAAAAAAAAGAGCGCCTTGTTTATTTATACAATAATGCTGCATACACATCATACAATGATTTACTTAATATTTGTACACGCTTTCGACCCCCACTCCGTCCCGCTGTCCCTCTGTCCGTCCCTCTCAGCACCTGTCAGTCCCCCTGCCCTCCCCCTTCCAACAATCAACCCGGAAAGCAACGAAATCAAATGAACAATTGCAAATTTTCTGGCACGATAAATGCGGAGAGCTCTTTGTGGGACGCCCATTGCTGGGCAGGGGCAGTGGCAGTGGCAGGGGGTAATAGCCAAGAGGGTTGTGTGGAACTGGGGAGTGGGGGTGGGAGTGGCAAATCGTAATTGACTTAACGGCTTGGGTATTTGGTCAGCAGGTCCAAAGGTTGAGCTGATTAAGCGATGAGACGCTGTGTCGAGCCACAGTTGAGGTGGCACTGGCCTGTGGCATGGCGTAGATTCAGTTCAGGGCTCCCCCCCCCTGGCCCCCTTCTGGCAATCTTTTTTTGGCCCAATCTGCAAATTAAAGCGAAATAAAAAACAGATTATACACAAAATAAAACGAAGCGAACGAAAGCGCTCCCGAAGTGCAGGCCAGGCCATGCTCCAAAAGCTGCGGGGCACAGGACAGGACGGAGTGGAGTGGAGCAGAGCAAAGCGGAGCAGCGGCTGCCCCAATATTAGAAGAGTCTGCTGCGAGCAGAGCGGGAGAGCCAGCGAGCCAGCGAGCTTTGAGAGCGGCACTGCACCAATACAGAGACGATTGTGTAAGACGCAAGAGTGGCGCTCGCACTCACACACTCACACTCACACCAATGCAGCAGCAGGCTCCTCGCCGGCAAAAAGTGGAAAAAATTTTGCAAATGTTTTGACTAAAAAAGCTTAGAGCAAGCACGCTCTTTCTCTCTCTCGTGGTGGGGCACGCTACGCTCTCGCACTAGCTCTTTCGCTCTCCCTCTCTGTCTCTCTCTCTGTGTGTGTTTCGAGAATCTGAGTTCAAGCAAAAGTTGGCGCGCTCCGCTCCATGGCACAGACACACAGACACACAGCGGCACAGAGGCACAGATACAAGCGCAGATACAGATACAGATACAGACACTGGGACGGGGCAAAGGCAAAGGCAAAGGCAAGGCACCGACCGACCGACCGACCGAAACAGAAGCAGAAACAGACGACGACGACATCGCTGAGAGTTGAGTTGAGTCTCGGTTCGGATTCGGATTCGGAATCTCTTTCGGTTTGTTATTTTTTGGCATTTTGTTCGATTTTTCTTGCCCCACGACGACGACGACAACGACAACGACGACGGCGACGACGTCGACGACATCTAATAAAAAAAAGCTGCTGTACACACATGTGTGGAGCGCTCTCCCATCGGGAACTTCTCGGGCAGGCAGGCAGCCATCAAAAATAACCAAAAATTTAGTCTATGAAGCGAAAAAAACAGCGAAAAAAAAACACACACACACAAAACTAAACTGAACTGAAATAAAACGCAAAAAGTGCACCAAAAAAAAAACAGTCGAGAACAGAGAAAGACGAGGCAAAGAGTGTCGCGAATCAACAATAGATAATTTACATGTGTGCCGCACGACGCGGCGTATACGCAACGCAGCCAAAACAGAAACAGAGCCAGTGGCAGAGGCAGAAGCAGAGACGGAGGCAGGGCAGAGGAAGGCCGAGGAAGGAACCGCCAAATGAAAAGTGAACTTTTGCAAATTATGTATTGAAAATAATCAAAGACAGAAAACCGAAAACAGAAAACCGAAAACAGAAAACCGAAAACCGAAAACAGAACACAGAAAACAACGACAACGACAACGATTTCTGTGATCGTCGGCAGTTTTTCCCTTTTTGCAACATTGCAATTGCAGACAGAGTTCGTGAATCTCGTCGTGTGTGTGTGTGTGTTCGTGTGTGTGTGTATCTGCCAGTGCAACGTGCATTGGTAGATGTATCTGTGCAGTCGCCAGATACGAATTTCGGTTCATTTCGGGGGTGTCTGTGTGTGAGCACGTGTGCATCTGTGTGTGCATCGGTGTGTGCGCGCGCTGCGCCTGTGTTCGTGTTCGTGGCCGTTGCAATTTGCAATTTTTCTTCTTTTTTTTTTCTGGTTGTATCTAAGAGTAAGCACCACCACCACCCCCTCAGCCATCTCTAACTCCCCCGCCCCAAGCCCAGCGCCTGCCGCAATCAACTCTTTTTGAGGTTAGTGTATTTTGCAGCATGTCAGAGAAGTGCTTGATGGTTTCTTGGCTTGCCTGAGATACAGATACAAATACAGGAGGAGATCTCTTCTCTGCGAGCCCCTCAAAAGTCAGAGCCAGTCACACCTCCCAGCCGAAGGTACTTCTGAGATAGAGATAGATCAAAATTATCATCTGAATCAAGGCCATTTCGAATGGAGGTGGGCCAATAATTGGGCATTTCACGGGGAAATCTTCCATATTTGGGAGCCAAATCAATTGAAAATTATAAAAAGAGAGATAGAGAGATAGAGAGAGAGAGAGTGAGGCAGAGGCAGAGGCAGGAAAATTGAATGTAAATCCATGAAAAATACAAAATAAAAAAAGATACACAACTTGAAAATGTTTGCGCGTAAATCAAGTTGACAAAATGCAAAAGAGATTCGCCTCTGGGGCGACACAGCACACACACACACACACACACACACACACACACTGAGGGGAGCAAGGGTGTGATGGATGGATGGATGGATGGACTGAGGGGCAGAGGGGCATGGCAAGCCACACACACAAAAACGGCACTAATGAGCAGAGAAGCAGAAGGCGCACCACACACCACACACACACACACACACACACACACACACATACACAAAAACTAAAAGCAAAAACCAGCAGCAGCGGCAGCAACAACATTTTCGCCACAAATCATTTGCAATTTTTATTTGCTTTTTGCTCTCCGAATTTTCTGCGATTTTTTTTTTTTGCGAAATTCTCCCTGGGGCTAAATTCATTTATATTTTTGGGGTCTGAAAGAGTAGGGCACTTCGGTGTCTGTGTGTGTGTGAGTGTGCGTTCGAGTATCTACGAATTTTGTGTGCGAATGTCAGGCCATAAAGGAATATGATGAATTATAAGCAAAAAAAATCAGCAAAAAAGCAAAAAAAGAAAAAAAAAAACGCTTTTTTTGCGCAAAAAACTAAAATCCACAAAATGTTCAACAATAAAACAAGCGAAATCACTTAATTGTGTGTGCGTGTGTATCTGTGTGCTGTGGATCTCTGCCGTACTGCCGTACAGCCGTACAGCCGTAGGTTCGCTGCCGTTTTCCGCTGCTGTTTTGGCGCTGTGTATCTAACAGATACATCTCCAACTCCACTCCACTCCACTCCACTCCTAATGCATGTGTGGCGTGCTGGTGTCCGTTCCGTCCGTCCATCTATCTGCCTGCCCCACAGCAATGGGGGGGGTTTTTTTGTATCTTTTTTGCCGGCAGAAAAATGTTGTTTGTCACACGACAGCGACGCCAGCTTCGAGCGTTAATTAAATGTACAGATATTTGCCAAAAAAGAGAAACAAGAAGGAAAGAAAAATCCCCAATAGTCGAAGCTGTCAATACCCTTTGCTAGGAGGCTGTAGAACATTGATGTCCGCCTCAAGTGATCCCCAAGTCATCATTGACGATGTCAGATGGCAGTTGGTTTCCCCATCTTAAGGCATTCGAACGGCGGCTGTTGACCCCCCACAATGAACCCCCCAAAATGGGGGGAGGGCAAGTGCTATTAGGGCAGGTGCTCCAGGTAAACCAATTCCGGACTCTGCAATCGACAATCGACAGCTATGTACATATATGAATGCCTTTATTCAATTACTGCCAAAAAGTGCTCTGAAAAATCGTAAAAAAAAAAATAGAAATGCCCAGCCCAACAGATAAACCCTTTGCCTGCCCACTCACCCCACTCTCTCTCTCTCTCTCTCTCTCTCTCTCTCTCCGTGTCTAACTCTCTCGATTGAATAGAAAACCAAAAGGTAACCAAATTTTTGCCAAAATACTCGTAAAATGCTGAAAAATTGCCCATTTGGCTGATATTTTGTTGTTTTTGGTTGTTGTTTTGTGAGTCACTTTTTGCCTTATTTTTGTATTTTGTATTTTTGTGGCGCAAATTGTTTTTATTCGCTCGTAGCCCTCTCTCTCTCTCGCTCTCTCTCAGACGAGTGCGAGTATCTCTATCTTTTGTGTATGGGGGCACCCGCACACCCCTACACCACTACACCGTACCCCTAGCCGTAACCGTAACCGTCACCGTACCTGTCGCTATAGTTTATGTGTACGCTCTCTCTCTCTGGCACTCTCTCTCTCTCTCTCTTAGTTCGGGTCGCCTCCTCTCTGTGTGTTTGGCAAAGCTTTTGTGTATTGAATTAGATTGCTGCACAAATTACGTTAAAATGTTTTTGGCGCTCGTTTTTTGCTGTTGTCGTTGTCGTTTTTCGAGCAACAAGCGCAAAAAACTTTTTGGCAATTTGTATATTTTGTTGTTGTTCTCAGTTTGGCTGCCTTAACCTTGAGAATCATTCTTTTTTTTTGTGGTTGTGAAGGGGTGTGCTGTGAGTACGACAGGAACAGCTAAATAAATATAGGAATTGGTGGGAGTTCCTGGATGGTTGGATGGGACATTGAGGATCCTCAGGGTGCTTGAATGGGCGGCCGGTAATCGTACACCCGATACGCAGCAGAGCCGAACGAGGCGAAAAATGGGAGCAAGAGTGGGGCGGGCGGGCGTACAGGTAGACTCCACCTACTTCACACCTGACAGACCCGACACTGGCACACCACAACACAGCACAGCACAACATAACACAATCGACACGAGCCACACCAGCAGATACAAGACACACGATGCAAGATACAAGAAACAAGACACCAGATACAAGTGCAGCGGCACGAGATACGCGAATGGGGCAAGATAAATGTATATTAATGGCAATGGAGCGACGGCGTCATTGGCTGCCGTCGCTGCTGCTGCTGGCCGCCATTTAAATAGAAATAGAAACTGAAATATCATTCTCCTCCCACCCCACCCCCCACAGACCCCCCTTTAAGTGGACCGCGTGTTGTGGTTGGTTGTGGGTGGGGCACGGGGCATGGGCACGGGTAGGAACTGGAGTTGGTGTTGGGGGGTTGGGGGGTTGGGGGTTTGGGTACATTGACAACTTTCACTGGCAGCAGAGCGTGAGCCAGAAATTGGCAACTCGAATTCGCTCGACGATAAGCGAAAAGGCCAAAAAGTGGAGCATATGCATACTGCAGATACGAATACCAATACCAATACGAATACGAGTGCAAGTGTGTGTGTGTGTGTGTGTGTTTAGAAATTATTGCGGATGTATGTATGCTGCACAGATGTGGGGGAAATCTGCCATATACTGATATACTGATCGATGGGATGGGACCTTTTTCTTCCTTTCTTTACTTTCCTTCTGGCTGTGGCTGGCTCTCTTCTGCCAGAGTCTAGAATCGTAATACCCCCAGCAGATTTCTGCCCTGTACTCATTGCACACTGTAGAGAGGGGAGGCAGTGGGAGGTGCTGAAAGAGACGCCGTGCTCCCCAGATAGTGCCACTCGGAATCGGAATGGGATTCGTTCGGACTGTAAGGCGACGGCGACGGCAACGGCGACCTACGACGACAACGAACGCATAAATTGCAAATGCTGTCGCTCTGCCAATGGAGCGCAATAATTCACAAATAGCAAAGGCAACGGCAAAGGCAGCGGCAGCGGCAACGGCAACGACGGCGTCACTGCATTTGACACGAAGTGCATTGCAGTGCAGTGCAGTGCAGTCGTTGGAGAGCACACAGCCAGCCCCCTGCCCTCGGTTAGTCCGCCATCCCCAGTCCGAGTGCATGTTCCGGACCCGCCAGCTCTTTCAACCGTTGTTGAGGTATCTCACAGTTCGACGCTGCAGCGGCGGCAGCGGCGCGTTCACTCGCGGGTTCAAGGTAGTTTACAACGCCGTTCTCTCGCGAGTAGCAGCCGGCACTCGATAGCCGATTGACCGTGCCTTTCCGATTCCTTCTTGTAATCGCTGTCGATTTCAGTCGATTTATTTGCGATATACAAATGCGTTCCAGGCACCCGCTCTCCGCCTCAGCCTCTGACCTCTTCGACAACAAGTCAATCATCAATGGGAATAGCCCTCTTCGCTTATCACATCATAGCCTGATCGGTGGAGGTCCCCCCCGTCCCTTGCCAGCCCCAGCATCGACAACTTCTCGAAGACTTTTAATGGATATTGCCCCGTTCCAGCGGCCTGCCTGGGGATACCATTCTGCGATCTGCGTGTGTATCTGTGTGCCGCTCCTCATCCATGTCTCGTGATTGTGTTCGTGCTCTTCTGCGTGTCCGTGTACGTGTCCCTGGCTGTGTGTCTGTGGCTGTGGCTCCCCGAGACCTTGATCCCGCATTAAAAAGTTGGCACGTCGTCGTCATCGTCGCGGCGTCGCTGTCGCTGTCGTGGGACAACAAAAAGAACACGGCACAGAGATAAAACCAAAATCAAAAACAAAAAAAAAAGGCAAAAAGCACAAAAAGCACAAAAAACAAAGAGCGAACAGCGAGAAGCAAACAAAAGACAAAACAGGAAAGAAAAGGCTAGCTTTTGGTAGGCCGCAGCTGTTAATACCCTTATCGGATCCAGGGCAGATATAGGATATAGCATATTGGATGTATATAGGATAAAGTAGCTCATGAAACTTTAGTTTCTTGCTAAGATTTGTTGGATCCAGGGCAGATATAGGATATAGCCTATAGCATAAAGTAGCTCATGAAACTATAGTTTCTTGTTGAGTTCTGTTCGATTTGGTTCACAACAAAAAGTTCAGTCTAACCGATCAACCGAAAATATTGAAAATTCGAATTCCAAAATAAAAGTAATTTTTTAATTTTTCGGCTCAAAGTTGCCTAAACCCCTAGAGAAAGGGTGCGGTGGTAAGTGTACGGGGGTGTGGTACGGGCAACAAAGGAGGAGACAACCAACCCAACCATTTGGTGGGGTTGGCTTCCAGGAAGGGTGTAGCGCAGGGGAGGGGAGGGGTGGCCAGCAGGGAGCCGGGGCTGGCTGCTTGGCATACGGTGTCCATTGGTGCGCCAGCCACTCCTCCCAATCAGCCGCTGATGATCTTCATTGTTTTTAATTTGCCAGCCATTTCTGCTAATGTCTCTCGGCCTTTTCATTTTCACTTTTTACAACAAAAAAACAATAAACGCGACTGCCTTGAAGGCGAAGGCGAATGCGTTTTGCATGCCAAACACACACACACACACACTGACTGTCTGCTGTCTTCTGTCTTCTAATCCTTTCAATTCTTTGCACTTGCAGTTCAACCAAAAAGGATTGACGATTGCCGATTGCACCAGTCCAGGAATATCTTTGGAACCAATTTGAAATCATCGAGGAAAATACAAAGGCGGGAGAGGAGATACAATTTAATTTCAACTAAAAAAGCAAAAGCAAACGCTTCCTGCGAGAGGGAAACCCAACAATTAAGCAAATAAACATAAAAGTTTATGATAAACGAAACGAAGGATTAAATAAATGTGACACTTAAGAAGAAAGGAATTTCAAATTTTGGACAAAATGAAGAGAAACAAATGAAGAGAGAGAAGAAGAAACCCAAACCCAGAAGCCCATTTCGCAGCAGCAAAGCCAAAAGCAAAAGCAGCAGCAAAAGCAAAAGTAAAAGCAAAAGTAAAAGCGAAAACAAAAGCAAAAGCAAAAGCAAAAGCCAACAAAATCATCAGCTAATCAAGTAAGAAAGAGAAACAGAAACTGCAGAAATGTGCATCAAAAGTCAATAGAGAAGGAGTCCCAAAAGAGACAGAAAACCCCAACAAAAGAGAGCGAGAGGCACTGTAACTGTCCGGGTGTCGTCTAGTCAAAGGAGACACAGCAGGACAGGCAACAGGCAGCAGGCAACAGCAGCAGCAACCAGCAATAGGATATACCCGAAGGATCCCATCGGGAGCATAGGGAGAGCACAATGGCCATCAACTTTTCGGCCTCGTTCGCGGCCTGCATAGCGGCAGGCCTGAAGGTGCCCCGCCAGATCATGTACTGCATCACCCAGGACACGGGCCAGCCGTACGTTCTCTACAAGGACTCGCAGGACGCGGAACGCAACCCGGGCGCCCTGGGGGCCAGCGCCGCCCAGTGGGGCAGCGACATGTACCCGAACATCCAGCAGCAGGCCCAACAGCACCTCAACGCCCAGCAGCAGCAGCAACAGCAGCAGCAGCAACAGAACGCGGCCCAGGCTGCCGCCCAGGCCGCGGCAGCGGCTGCAGCAGCGGGCCAGCCACAGAGTCCTCCAGGCGGGGGCCAGGAGCCCCGCGACAACGGCAGCGGCGACGGCCGCCAGCAGCAGGTGTCGCCCTCGTCCAGTCCGTATCCCTCGGTGCAGCAGCAGCAGCAACAGCAGCAGCGGGCGAACGCCGGCGGCGAGGAGGATGCCATGAACCAGGTGACTACTGATCCCCAGCCGAAGATCCACGGTGCCACTAACGTCCATCCATGGCCATCCATTTCGATGCGTTCCTCTTTGCAGCTTCAGCAGAACTCCGCGCCAAACCAAAACCAAAGCAGCAACGACCCCCAACACTCCGGCTCGAATCCAGGGGAGGCGGGCAACCCGCACGTCCAGCAGAACGGGGGTGGCGGCGGCGGCGGCGGCGGACCACAGGGCGATCCCAGCAATGGCTTCCAGACGCCCGACTACTATGCACCACGACACGCGGCGCCGCAGGGCGGGATGCTGGCTCCACCCGGCTTCCCGCCGCTCCACTATCTGAACAAGAGCGTCCTGCCGATGGAGCAGAACGGGGCAGGGGGCGGAGGAGGCGGTGGCGGCGAGGCCTACTCGCTGCCGGAGCTGCTGCCGGGCCAGCAGAATGGCCAGCAGAACGGCAACGGCGGACCGTCGAACGCGAATGCCAATGAAGGCGCCGCGGCGGCCAACGGAGGGGCGACGGGTGCCGGTGTGGGGGCGGTTAGCGGAGTAACAACGGGCGGGCGGACGGGCAACGGTCCGGGGCGTCCGCACAAGAACAAGCCGCACAGCGACCTGCGGCTGTTCAAGTGCCTCACCTGCGGCAAGGACTTCAAGCAAAAGAGCACACTGCTGCAGCACGACCGGATCCACACGGACGCGCGCCCCTTTCCGTGCTCGGAGTGCGGCAAGCGCTTCCGCCAGCAGTCGCACCTCACACAGCACCTGCGCATCCACGCCAACGAAAAGCCCTTCACCTGCCCGTACTGCTCGCGCAGCTTCCGCCAGCGCGCCATTCTCAACCAGCACATACGCATCCATTCGGGTGAGAAGCCCTTCGCCTGCCCCGAGTGCGGCAAGCACTTTCGCCAGAAGGCCATCCTCAATCAGCATGTGCGCACCCACCAAGGCGAGCGACAGATAACTCCTTCCTTACCGATACTACAGATACAGATACATACACAGATAGGGACACAGATACAGCTAGGGATGCAGCTACAGTTTGTGTAGCCTCCTCGGAAGGCTGCACACCAAAACTGACCCTGATAGCACGCACTTTTCTGGCAAACAAACGAATTCCCTTGCAAAATTCAATGCTTTTTTTCGGCCTAAAATCAAAATTCATGCTTGTAGGCTAAGACAATTCTCCTGTTGGTGTGTCGATTCGTTGTCAGGGCAGCAGATACTATCCAGCGATCGATCTCTTTAACCTTCCTGCCTCTGCAACCAATCGGCAAGCCAACGGAAACAAAATGATTACCAAAATCTGTCTCTAGTTTAGCGAAAGATGTTAGAATGTTCTCTCCAAGATTTGTATCTCGGCTATGGGCCAAGTCTAAGCGCTGCTAACATTTGCTCTCTCTGTCTCTCTCTCTATATCTCTCGCTCAACGACTGGCACGTTCGACCGATTGGTGCGACGGATGCGGATCAACACGTCCCCCCAACAGATGTCTCGCCACACCTCATCTTCAAGAACGGGCCGCACCCGACGCTGTGGCCCTCGGACGTGCCCTTCCCGGGTGAGGAGAACGACACGAAGGGAGACATTGCCGGCGCCGGTGGCGGATACCATGACGACGACTCCCAGGGTACGCCAGACGGCAGCGGCGGTATGCATTACCCATCGTACTTCAAGGACGGCAAGGGTGAGTGATCCGCAGAGGCAAGGCCATTCGAACGATCAATCCTCTAATTAGATCATTCCGCAGGTCAAAAGATACTGCCCGAGGTGCTGCAGCACATCGGTGTCCGTCCGGCGAACATGCCGCTCTACGTCCGATGCCCCATCTGCGACAAGGAGTTCAAGCAGAAGACCACCCTGCTGCAGCACGGCTGCATCCACATCGAGTCGCGGCCGTATCCCTGCCCGGAGTGCGGCAAGCGCTTCCGCCAGCAGTCGCATCTCACGCAGCATCTGAGGATCCACACCAACGAGAAGCCCTTCGGCTGCATGTACTGTCCGCGCTTCTTTCGCCAGCGGACCATCCTCAACCAGCACTTGCGCATCCACACGGGCGAGAAGCCCTACAAGTGCACCCAGTGCGGCAAGGACTTCCGACAGAAGGCCATCCTGGACCAGCACACGCGCACCCACCAGGTAGTTGTAGCCTGGCCTCAGTCCTCGCCACCACCATCCCCAAAATCGACGATCCCTAATCCCAACGACCTTTCTGTTTCTTCTGCTTCTTGTCTCCTGCAGGGCGATCGACCCTTCTGCTGCCCGATGCCCAACTGCCGGCGACGCTTCGCCACCGAGAACGAGGTGACCAAGCACATCGACAACCACATGAATCCCAACACCACCAAGGTGCGTCGCCAGCAGCAGCAGCACCAGCAGCAGCAACAGCAGCAGCAGCAGCAACAGGTGCAGCAGCAACAGCAGCAGCAGCAGCAGCAGCAGGGCAACAGCAACGCGGTGGCACAGGTCGCCTCCGTGGCCAATCACCTGATGAACGACGCCAAGAGCCTGGCGGCCCAGCAGTTCCTCAACAACAACAACCCCTCGGCGGTGGACAACAAGGCCAACATCCTGCCGGTGCGGAGCATAGCGGCCAATGCGGCGGCCGCAGCCGTCGTCCAGCAGTCGGTGGTGAAGAACGAGCTGTACTTCCCGCAGTGCTATGGGCCGCCCTTCCAGCATCCCTTCCAGACGCAGCAGCAGCAGCAGCAGCCCAGCGTGGCACACGCGAACGGGGGGCCCACGACGCCGGTCACCGTCACGGTGGCCAATTCGGTGGCGCCCGGCGTGGTGGTGCAGCAGAACCCGTCCGCCTCCGTGGTGGCCCAGTGACATCCCACCACTGGAGCACCTGGAGCACAGCAGCAGCAGCAGCAACAACAACAGCAGCAGCAGCAGCAACAGCAACCTACGGCGCCCCAACAGCAACACCATCCGCCACCCCCACCGCCGCCCACATCGTCCGCACATCATATCACAGCAGCAGCAGCGGCGGCGGCGGCAGCAGCAGCTGCGGCCTCGCCCACCTCCACGCACGCCTCATCGGTGGCGGCACCGCAGACGGTGACGCTTTCGATCACACTGCCGCCACCGCCGACGTCCCACCCGCCCCATCCGGGCCATCCGGGACATCCGGGCGTACCCAACGGGGGTGCGCCCCCACCGCCGCCCACTCTAACACACGCGATACCCATCCATCCCCACATACACTCGATATTCGGATCTCTATGATGTCATCAGTAGGAAGCGAGAGAGAGAGAGAGAGAGAGAGAGGAGAAGTAGGAGGAGCAGGAGCAGTAGCAAGAAGCAGTAGAGAGGAAATCAAAATTGAGGAACACACTATTCACAATATTCGATAGGTTCGATAGGTTCGATAAGTTCGATAAGTTCTCTAGTTATAGACGCATACAAATTCTCTTAGTTTTTAAAACTAATCTTTAATCTTAAAGCCACAAAACACAGTTTTGGTAACAGAAAAACGGGAACGGAACGGAACGGAACAGAGCAGAGAAGAACAAGAAAAGAGATCATCAGGAGAAGAGGAAAACAGGACGAGAACGAGAACGAGGACGAGTACTAGTCTTTTCGAAAAGGACTCTAAACTCCTTTGATTACGACCATTAACATCAAATGCAAAATGGTGAACGATTGAGAGCTACAGCGCTACAAAGAGCAGAGCGATAATGAGAATGAGAACCAAAACACAACGTTATACGATTCCTTTTTGATAATTTCGTTTAAGGACCCTAACACCTCTTAAGACTACCAATACATCAAATATTTATACACACATACACACACACAAACACAAACAAACACACGTTCGTCAAACATGATGATGATGATGATAGGGATGATAGGAATGATGATAGGGATGATGATTACTGAAACAATCGACAAGAGTTATACGATTTTAGGCGTACACTTAGGATAACTCAAATAGAGAGATAAAAACATAGCGAGAAGGGGGGTATGAATGGATATGAATATGGATACGGATATGGATATAGACAGATATGGAGTGATACGAGCGAACAGGAGCGATATACATATAGGGCAGCTATAGGGGAGAGAGAGAGAGGAGGAGGAGAGGCGCCACAGACGCTGGCTGGCGCTGAGCAATTTGTTTTTCGATGAGACAGCAGCTAAGTTTTGATTTCGTTCTCCATATATGTTGAAGTATTCGAATTTTTGTTGAATGAATATGGATAACCCTTATTAGAGCCTTCTAATTTTTTTTTTTTTTTTTCAATTGATATGTGATTTTTTATATGTATAAAATAACACTAAAACGCAATCTATGATTATACAACGAGCAGAATAAGTTGTAGCAACCTTAGTACATTGAACTAGGCTTCATTTGTTGTCTTCCCCAACTAATTGTGTGTAATTTATGTTGAGTTTTTATTTAGTACGAGTAATTAGGCATACGTTTAACCCAAATATGTCCACACAAGTGCACGCACACACCCACAGGCAGACACACACAGAATAGAGAGAGAAGGCGAGAGAGGAGAGAGAACGAAAGCGAAGGCGAAAGCGAAAGCGAACGGGGCGGGAATAGGATCAATCTACTATATACATAGCAAACGCAATTCAAATGTGACTCTTCAAGTGCCATACAATCGAACAATAGTCAAAAAAGTTATCTGAATCAGCCCACAACCCACCCCACAGCCCCCACAAATATTTGTCCCTTGCCTACAAACTAAAACCGACAAACCGACAAACCCCAACCACTGTGTGGATATAGATGACAAATTTAGTTTCATATCAAATTTTCCAATGTACCGTCAAAGCATTTATGATTGTTATTAAAATTATATGTAGCGTATGCTTCCTATACGTAATACGTAATACGTATACGAGATGGGATCGGATCGGATCGCATCGCATCGCAGGATGGGAGAGCGCGAGAAAGGGAGCAGAAATTAACTCTAGTTTAGTCGTTTCACCTTTGCAAGTACTATCTACTCATTATTTAATACATTTAGTGTCTAGCCAATTAAGTTGCGATGGAAGTGAATCGGAGAAGGAGGAGGAGGAGGAGGAGAAGGAAGAGAAGTGCTCGGAATACGATTTGTTTTCACTGTTTTTACTGTAGGCTTACAGATTATCAATTATGTTTGCATATATTATTTAATGATTTCAAATAAAACAAAAACACAATTATTTCATTTCCGATTTTTCCGGTTTTCTTTTTATTTTTGTTTTTGCATTCCGTTTTTTCCCTCTGTTTTTTATCCCTCAATCATTATTTCACCCCCCCAATCAATGAGGGGGTTGACGAACGACATTTTGGCATTGAACAGGACATTTTTCGGCTTGGACAGGCGTCTGGTTTTTGTGATACGAGTGGGGCTCAGTTATGGCAAATGTTTCGGCAACAATGGGTTAGGCTTAACCCCTGAAAATTGTACATAGAACGTTTCGGAAACAAAAGTGAAAAATAAGAAAAAAAAAACAAAACAAAACACAAATTACGCACAAAAGTTTTATAAATAGTTTGAGCAAATTTTTTTGGCATTGTAAGAGTTTTATTAACACCTACGGTTACGGTAAAGTTAGTCCAAATTTTAAACACAAAAACAAACACTCTTTAGGCACATTGAAAACTCGAAAACTAAATCAAAATTTGAAACAAAATTTGAAACAAATTGAATATTGAAAATGGTAAAGAAATTTGCATGTTTTGGCACAAAGGCAAAAACAACATCCAAAAATTGATACGATACCCGAGAGATATGGCGGCTTTTATTGGAATTACGATTAGACCAAAAGGGGGACTTGGATCCGCCTGATCGGGTCGGAGCGGAAAGATCAGCATGATTTGCTATAAGGAATACGGAAACAACTAAAACGAAACAAAAACAAAACAAAACAAATTTAACACTAAGCTAAAGCTCTACTGTAGCATACTTTTAGGCCTTATAGACAAAATTTTAACAATTCTTTCGGCTTTAAACGAAAATCGAAAATCATACGAACGAACGAACACACACACACACACACACTTACACACACACACACGAAAACCTTTTGGCTTTAAATCAAAATTATGTTTAGTTTTAGTTAAAGAAACTAAATGGGAATGAAAATTGATGGGAATGTTTATATCAAAGT
The DNA here is from genome assembly GCA_005876895.1 of Drosophila azteca. Classification (NCBI taxonomy): domain Eukaryota; kingdom Metazoa; phylum Arthropoda; class Insecta; order Diptera; family Drosophilidae; genus Drosophila; species Drosophila azteca. Next base: position 2,135,722 of record VCKU01000014.1, on the reverse strand, counting down.
AAATTATGGCAAATTATGCTATAATTCCAATAAAAGCAAAATTTAGACTGAATGTCGCTGTGATAAATGCAAAGTAAAAACAAAACAAAACAAAATGAAACGAAACGAAAACGAAAACAAAACCAAAAACTAAAACATAAAACTTTTGTACATTTTTAGGCATAAAACAAAATTTAAAGCATACACTTAATCGAAAAACAAAAAACGAAAACGAAAACAAAAACAAAAAAACATACCTTTAGGCGCTATAAATTCTAGCATAAAGACTAACAACAAAATTTTGAAACGCTCCACAAAAGATTCGCAGTCCGCGAAGGGAATCCAATCTCCCAGAACGAACTGCAAATCGAAAATACTTTCCACCTTATTTTCACCATTTTTTTGTTTGGTATAATTTGGGTATAAGTTTGTTTTGTTTTTTGGATATTTTCTGTTGTCACTTTTTATTGAAGGATCGGATCGTTTTCGTAGTTGCAAACAAAATTCAAAGAGGAGAGAGAAAGAGTTGAAAGAAAGCTCCAAAAAATGTGTAAACCAGATGCTTCAGTGGAACATAGGGACAAGGGAGGGAGTACCAAGACCCAAGAGCACACCGGCCATGACAAAAACAAAAAATAAAACCAGTATACTTACTAGTAGGTGTATACTGATACTGATATACTGATCAGTGATCAGTGATCTCACGAATCGGGGCATTCCCCGATCGATGGACACAAAGCCTAGACAGACAAAGGGGCTACCACCAGACGGAACGTAATATAATAGAAAAGAACAGAAGAAAGCAGAACATAAACATACCATAGAAGAAGAGCCTCGACAGAATGTTGAAGGAGATACATACATAGATACACATATACTCACATACATACAATATAGATGACGAGTAACGGCAGGGGTCAGCAGATGCCCCTGCTCACAGAGAAAGAGAGAGAGCGAGAGAGAGATAGAGAGAGAGAGAGACAAGAAACAAAGTTACAAGCATACCTAACAACCAAACAATAGCCCAATTTAAATAACCAAGAGTACAAATACAAGTAATTTTTATAGCAGAAATTTTAATTGCAGTCTCAAAAAGCCATAATAATTAAACATAAGCAACATGTACTGTACTATAAAGCGAACAACCCAAAAATACAATTCACACACACACACACAACCACATACACACATACACACACACATCTCACAAAAGAAGAGCAAAAGGCATGAATATGAACTATGAACTATGACAAACTTTGAAACATCATCAAAATCAAGAATGTAACAAAATCAGAAAACGCTAGAGAGAGAGCGAGAGAGAGAGAAAGAGAAATTCGGAACTCGAAAATTACTTTTCGATGACACATGACAAACCACATGACAAACCAGAAAGCAAAAACTCCAAAAAATGAAAAAACAAACCGCAAAGAAAAATCCTTTCTTCTTAAAAATTAATATAGTAAAAAATTATAATACCAAAAAAACCAAAAAAAAAACACACATAATGAATGAATGGAATGTCATGATAAAAGATATTAAGAAAAAAATGAACACAAGTTTCAGTATAATATTTGAGAGAAATGCTATCAAAAAATATTACACTTCCGGCTTACACTTCAGACTCAGATTCAGATTCAGATACAGACTCATACATATATTCAGATCCAGATTCAGATACAGAAACAGATTCAGATACAGATCAAGAGACAAGCCAAAAATTCATAGTAAATGCCGAACAAACATACAAGACAACAATGAATCAAACTCCAAAGGGGAAAGGTGTGGGGTGGCATGCCACCACACCAGATCCTGTTGGGGTGAATGCATTATAATTGAGTACAGCCGCTTTCTGCAATAGTGATAATAGTTTTTAAGTCAACCACCAAGCGTCAAAGCAACCATCAAACAACAAACAAACAAACAAACAAACAAGCAACAATTCAAAGTGAAACAGCAAACAGTAAGGGAATGAAACGATAGGAAATACATACTTACAAAACATACATACATACACTTTCAAATAGAAACGGTAAGCATAATATGATAACTAATGATAACTAACGATAATGATAATGACAATGATAATACTGAATAATATTATAAAGCGATGAATATAAAGCCCATTGAACAGCTGTTTGATTTGATTTGATTTCAAATTGGAAAACAGAGACATGTAGCCATGGAGACATGGAGACACGAAGACAGAGATGGAGCAGAGACAGAGACAGAAACAGAGATGGAGATGGAGACAGATGCAATTAATTGAAGTCTCCAAATGATTTTTAGTTAAATTCTCAAATATCACAGAAAACGAAGGGGAGAACGAAACCCAAAAGGTGGGGGGAATGAAAAATATTTGAATGGAATATTTGAATCGCTCCAGAATACACACTAAATAAAAGCAAACGCAAACGCAAAAGCAAAACCCAAATGTAAACCAAAAGCAAAAGCAAACGCAAAAACAAAAACAAAACAAAGCAAAGAAATATAGCATATAGTGCATATGGAAAACCCTAAACTCTTATATTATATGTATGGTGTATTATATTTTTTAACGTATTTAATGCATACTCTCTATATATACGATATATCTACTTATATTTGAAGTAACCTTAAACAGTTTGTGCGAGCAGCCAGCCAAGGGAATAGGAAGAATTACAAACATACATACAGACAGACAGACAGACAGAGCGCAGACTGCAGTCCCGCAGACTATCCATATTACTGAATCACGAATCAGTTGTAAAATAGCCCGAAGATAGAATAATCTGTGTTCCCCTTTCAAAAGAAATGAAGGGAATCCGAAACAACAATAGCCTCGTTAGTCTATAATCAGATGATCAAGTTGATGAAATATCAGTGAAATATCTCTATACAAAATATTGCAAAAAGTCGAACAGCCTGGCTCTAGTCTGGTGGCTAGAGGATGCTCAGGAATCCCCTGGGGTTCCTATCGACAGGGCAAGACCCTGTAGCCCTAGACACTGGCTAGACCAAGGCAATAGACTCTTTGCAGTACACACAATGTGCCCATAGAACAAGTAATTTATGACAGACAGAAATCAAACGATTTATTTATATTATTATATATTTAAACGAATTGTTGTTATTGCAACAGGAACAAGCCACAAAGCCACAAAGCCACAAAACCACAAACCACAAACAAACATGAAATAGTACCGAAAATATTTTACAGAATTTTTACAATCAACCAAAACCAAAAACCAAAACCCAAAACCAAACCCAAAACCAATACGATTCGTATACAATAGTTAGAATCCAGCGAGCGAGCGAGCGGATGGAAAAATCAGCTAAACTGAACAGCAAAAAAATAGTAAAAGTCGATACCCCGACAGAGGATCGACGCAAAAGCCGAAAAAAATAAACCAAAACTGAGAAAAAACATATAGTAACATTTTTTTTTTCAAACAGACATAAAAAAATGGTAGTACGAGTACTAATACTAGTACTAGTGCTAGTATATTCGATTAAGTGTTAAGTGAAGTATGAAAATGCAAACAAATATTTTTAAAACTTGCGCTCGCCTAAGTGTAAAGCAGAGAGGGAGAGGGAGTAACCGAAGAAATCGTCAGATACAGATACGATACGATACGATAAATTACGTAAATAAGTTCTGATTAGATCAGATGAGATGAGATCAGATGAGAGAACGAACCGAAACACAATTTGTTGTTATGTTGAGATATTATTTGATGGGAATACGTATACGTTTGTAATTATTATGAACAATTGACAGGGACTACCATATAATAACTACCATAGAAATAATACTGAGCAGAGGCAATAGAAACAAATTTTATTTATGCAACAATCAGCGTCGCCGCCGACCCTGACCCTGATATGCACTTATTATTAATTATATACTCAACTGAAACAGAAACTGAAACATAAACTGAAACTGTACATAAACCAAAACCAAAAAAACAGAAACCAAAAACAGAAAACCAAAACCAAAACCAAAAACCAGAAACTGCAACTGCAACTGCAATAGTACCGACATAAGTAAATCAATTATTTCCCTCATTTTGCTAATGAATAGCCGAATGCAACAGGAGGTATGCAACAATACATGCAACGTGCTTGGGAACGCAGAGAATCAGAGGAGCAATCAATCAATCAGTGTTCAAGTGCGATTAGAGAAACAGGAGCCGAGCCGAGCGGAGAGGAGCGAAGCGGAGCGAGAGAGTGTCCCAGGAGTTTTAATTTTCAGTTGAACGCGACATATCCACAGACGAGTGAGAATATGATCCATATTCCAGACCCACCATCCACCATCACCCACAACAAACACACACCACAACCCACACACACACACACAGAACCTTAAATTGCAACATTTTTATCAGAAAGTGAGAATAAGAATCGAATTGAATCGAATCGAAGACTTATATAGTACACACACCAAACACAAATTTGTTTGTTGAGCAGAAAGTTAATCAAAACCAAACCCACAAAGCAAACCACAAAGCAAACCACAAATCAAACCACAAATCAAACCACAAACCAAAACCAAAACAGAATCAAATCAAATAGAATCAAACAAGACAAAGCAATAGTGATACTAAACTGCCAGGATCAGGAGACGGAACACGTACCTGGCCTGGGTCAGCCATAAGCCATAAGCCATAAGCCATTAATTAACCAATAGCCTGATGCAAATGAGCAACAATAAACCGAACGAATCTCTTCATTTACAACAGATACTTACAACAAATGCCACGGATACCGCGGGCAGCAACAGCAACCATAGTACAATAACAATACATTTTTCTTATTGATCGACTTTTATACAGCAAAGCAAACCAACAGAAACAGAAAACCAGAAAACCAGAAACCAGAAACCGAAACAAGCAATAGAAGACAATGATGATGATAAAGGGGGGGATCCTGCAGGATGCAGTGCAGGATGCAGTGCAGTGCAGGTCGAATGCGAATCAAAACGGGGCATACCCCGACTAATACAAAGGCAATTTTAAGTATACATACAACAAAGCAGAGAGCAGAAGAGAGCAAAGCAGAGCAGAGCAGCAACTATATACATATATTTTTTAAAGATGCAGCACTAATAACAATAGCTAAAAGATTGTTAAACATTTTTATATTTCAATTGTATGATTTCCCATTTATGTAATTGAGTGTAAAAAGAGAATTATACATACATACATACTATATAGATGAAACCAAAACAGAATCAGTGAAGAAAACCAAACCGAAAAACCAACAAAAAAACCAAAAAAGAATGAAAAAAAATGATATATAGAAAACCTTTTTTTTTTATATTACAAGAGACATAAAAAGCAGAGGAGGATCATCAACCGACAAATCTCACTTTCCTGGTAAAAACAAAAAAAAAGAAAACAAAAAAGAAACACACAACAATTGGTACAACAACAACAATTACAATTACAACAACAGCAGATTGCACGTGAATTAAACAATAAAACTGGCTACACAACAACAACAGCAAACGATGTTTATTCGACATTTTGTTCGCATTTCGTTCGAATTTCTCCAATCATTTCACAATCTAAACCAATCTTTAGTTAATTCTCAAGTTTTTTGAATCCTTTTTTCATTTTTTATTTTGCACACATCAACAACAACAACAACAACAACTAAAAGAACTCCAACAACAACAACAACAACCAGAAAAGGCAACAACAATTTCAAAAACGATAAAATAATAAATAATGGTAAAAAGTAAAAATATATATCAAACATCAGGAATACACTGGCATGCAAGTTTCGGGACTCAAGTTTAAAAAATATTTGTGGCTAATCGAACAAACAAACAAACAAACAAAAATCATATTTATATTGAAAGCATCTTAGTTTTGGCTGAATCAAATATGAGGTTCATATAATAAAATAAATAAAGTATTTGGATATAACAAGCGAAATGAATGAAACGAAAAGAAAGTAAAAGAAAATTACATACTCGGTATTTCCAATCGAAAACTAGAGGGGGAACATTACACGAGTATATGTGTTTGAATCCTTTCAGAGGATCGTCAAGGAACCTTTGGCATCTAAAAGAGAAAACACTTTAGAGATCAAAATCGAAAATAAAAAATGATGACTTGTCCAGCGGCAATCAAAGAAAAGAAAAGAAAGAACATAAGTGAAAAGAAAAGAAAGCAATACAGAAGCAAGTAAAACATAATAAGTGGCAAAAAATATCTTGAGGATAGAGTTACAAAAAGAAAAGAAAAGAAAAAAGTAAAGGATAAAAACTTCTCGGCCCATTCCAAAGTATATATTCTCGGCAATACAAAGAAACGACTCTCGGCCTTTCAAAAATCGAAAAAAGTCAAAAGTCTGTGCAGACCACAGTGAACACTCGAGGCAACTACTTAAAGGCAGTTCAAAAATTCAAGTTCACATTAAATTACATTTTTCGGAGCAACAAAAACAGAATGAAAATTTGAATTTAAATTTAAGCCAAATGTATAAGCATCATTTTTTACATACAAATTAAGTAATACTAAAACTAAATACTTTAGGTAATAAATGTAAGAGGACGCGGATTCGGAAATCGAAAACAAATACCAAAACAAAAAACCAAAAACCAAAAAACATTTACGAAAAACACACACCACAAAACCAAAAAAAAAAGCATTGATCAATTTCGAAAGTAATGGAAAATCGAAAGCTCGAGGGGAGCGATACTAAAATACAATACAAAATACACAACAAAATTGATATATCAAGAGCATACAAATTACTAAAAATTCAAAATTTTAATTGTTGTAAGCAAACTAAAGAAAACTATATATACGAGCATATAACCAGAACCCTTCTTATACTACCCCCAACCACCACAAGCCCAAGACAACACACCACACACGAGCAACACCCAGCGCCCAGCACCCACAACCCACAAGCCCACAAACCACAACTAACCCCACAACCACTTGCCCCACCAACACGATGATCCCGGTAAATCTCGGACCCCACCCACAAAAGTACACAACCACCAACCCACCCAACACACATGCCCCAAAAACACACCCACACACACACATACACACTCACACTACCAACACTACCAACACCTTCCATTGGTTTAGATTTTAAGCATAATTTTTAACGTAATCGTCAGCCAAAAAGCAAAACAAAACGAAAACAAAAACAAAAACGAAAACAAGAAGATAAAGAAAACGAAAAAAAAACCTATTGAGGCAGTCCAAAATTAATCGAAAACGAAAATACGATTTTAAGGCAAGCAAATCTTAATGCATCAAAAGCAAAATATTTAAGCGAAAAGTCGTCGTCTAGTTTAATGTCGTCAAATTTTACTTTTTGTAATAATTAACATTAAATTAAAATATATATTCTATAACACAAGAAAAAAAGCAAAAGTACGAGTATTGTAAACGTCTATCGACCTACTAATTTCAAAAAACCAAAAGCAAAAACAAAACAAAAACAAGAATCCAAGCAAAATAACTCTGCAAACTAAACAAAACCAAACAAAACCAAAAACACACAAAAAAAACGCGAAAGCAAAAAGCATCCAATGCCACGGCATGTGCAACCAAAAAAAATAAAACCACAATGAATTTCCGGCATCAAAAATATAGAAACTACTTAAAATACGAACCTATATTATTATACAAGAAAATGATTTGAAATAAATTGAATCTTGTAATATAGCTATCCGAGTTTTATTCAAACCAATTACATCTGCAATTTTGGGAAAGACCTGGCCTAGGCAACTCATCCAAACTTAGAGCTAGATGTATGGCAGGTCTAGCAGGTCAGATCGAACTTGAAAACACCATCGAATTCCGGGCCATACTCTATGTCGCCCTTGTTTTTCCACGACAGGTTGTAGGCGGCGCCATATGTGGTCGGTGGCCCAGTGGGGTGATCGGCCAGTTGCTTCTCGCACCTGATGCGCTTGGCATGGTTGTAGGTCTTGGTGAGATTGCCGAAGGGCTGCAGCAAGTCGATCTCGATGGGGCGCTTTGGAGGGCCGCAATTTCCGCTATCCAACTGCTCTTGCTTGAGGAATCGCTTGGGAAGGACCTCGTAGGTCAGGGTGCTGGTGGTGGTGAAGTTACGCTTCAGGGAGCTGTCGTCCATCATGGTCAGGGTTGCTAACGAGCCTCTTCGATAGTTGCGAAAGGCCTCGTGGCGCTGATCCACGTACTTATCGATCGTCTCCAGTGCTTCGAAAGGCGCATTTGTGTAGGTCTCTTTGCTGACGGACTGGTGCTTCTCGCAGCCCTCCACTGGGCTCATCCCTGGCAGGACGGCGTTGCTCTTCTCCTCGAGCACATACCGGCGCACGTACCAGTTGCCTATAAGGACCTCCTGACTATATGGCGACGAGACCATGTCCCTTTTATCGTTTACTGGCTTCTGGCTTTTTCTACGCATTTTACTAATACGAAAATCAATTTGGCTGCGGCTCCAACTGGATGAAAATTATGTATTTAGAGCAAACTAATATATGAATATGAAATATGAAACAAGTGAACCCCGACCTACTGTGCACCCCACACCCACATGAAAAACGTTTTCAAATAACTTGTATTGTTTCTATATTTCTTATGCCGAAAATTATTGTGGTTTGGTTGTTTTTGGTTGTCAGCGCCGTGGCATTGGATGCTTTTTGGTTTCGTCTTTTTTTGTGCAGAATTCTGTTGACCAACGATTTGGATGTGTACATAGGCTGGGGATTATAGTACATTATCTTTTGGCTGGTTTGGGTTCTCAATATTGAGGGTCTTCAAGTCGTCGTGCATGTTGCAGTTCAGGAAGATATACTTGCCGCAAGCCCTCCTCCTGGCAGCCCTAGTAGCGGTCACCCACCGTCCCTTCCCCTCATCGTCCTCATTTTGTCTGCCTTTGAAGTCGGTCGAATAGCTGGTAGGTTCAGGATACGGGCGCTCGCTGAGCAGCTTGTATCGCATTATGTTGTTGAGTCCGCTCTTGTTGCCATAGCATGCTGTGCCATCGAGCTCCAAGGCCTTGTACTTTGGAACTACACCAGCCATCTTTTCGCACTGCTCCAGTCGCATCTTGGGCAGCATTTTGAACTGCAGTGTGTTCATTGTGGTCAAGTTATTGAGGAATTCCTCATCGTAGTTCAGTTCCACACGTGAACCTTGCGATTGTTTTATTCCTTCCGACATCAGCCTGTTCTCAAGGTGTGCGTATAGTGTTTGATCTTTGGGGAACGGCGTGTACGTGGATTGGCTGCATGTCGTGTGCCGTTCGCAAACTTCATCCGTCGTCAGCCCCGGGACTATGGTGTTCCCGTACCGTATCTCAGTCTGATAGCGCAGAGTGCGCCAATCGCCGACCAACACGTTGTGGCTGTACTTCAGAGGTTTCTCCTTCATGTACGAGTGACGTTCGTCTATTGGTAACATGTTGTGTTTAAAATTTAATGTGATGTGTTAGCAGAATGAAACGAAATGATGTGATGTGTTAGCAGAATGAAGCGAAATGATGTGATGTGCTGTGATGTTCCAAGATCAGAGAATCGAAAAGGTAAACTGATGGCTATAAAGTGGCTGGTGAAATTTTTGTTGTTTAATTCAAGTTCAGATTGGACTAATCTAATGCACACCACTAGATTTTCGTAGTTATCGAGATCTTACCAAATATAAACGAAAAAGAATATGGAAAATCTATAGCTTGGTATATTTTTAAGAGTTAAACGGTACGTTTAAATTACTTTCACCAGTCGAAGGCTGCCAGACTTCTAAAAAAAGATTCACAAGGCAATTTATATCGTCGCCTAAATATCGATAAGAGCACTATCAAATTGACAGTGGCAATCACCGCGGTTTGGTATACTGGTATTTGTGAACAACTTAAACGGCGCGGTGATGTTTTTCGATGTTTTTAGACCTTTGCCGAGAAATTAAACTTACCAGTCTCGTAAAAAATTGATGAATTTGTCAGTTAAAACTACTGACCAATTAGAAGTTATGCTAGCTACTAATATTAGACGGAATATCAAGATCGACGAATATGATTTTCGTCGGTATTTCTACGATTTATTTTTAAAATGAGACCGTAATTTTTGGTATATTTCTGAAGGTTGGACGGTATATTTTATCGATAATTCCGCGGTCCCACTGTCAATCATAGCGATTTGCAAGAAAAAACGTAAACAATGGAATTTAAATATCAGAGATTAATTAATTCGAGATCAACATTAAACTCAGTCGGTGTTTGAAGACCAGAAGACATTGTAGTTCTTATTTAGAAACATAAGTTCTTGTATCATCATCTGTCTCAGCGTTCAAATTCTCATCTGTCGAATATGTATATGTACTATATCAAAACATATTTAAAGATAATTTTTCATTACGTAAATATGCAGTATTGTTCATTTGGAATACGGATGGGTTGATACATGCATACAAATTGCATTTAAAACAAATAAAACCATGCTATTTAAAACATGTGGTCACACACATGCACGCATTTCGTTTTAATCCAAGGTTTTTTGCCAATAATTTACTGGAAAACTCTTAAAAGCATTTTTTTGTTAATTTCAAATTAATACTTACGTTTGAAATATCTATCCATAGCATAACTTCACACTTTGTTCACTTTTTTTTCCACCAATAATGTTCTCTTGTGTATACGCATCTTTTTGAATTTTTTTGAAACTCAACCGAATTGCAAAAAATACCGAAATTTTGTTGCAACATTTTTCATACCCTTAGGAAAGGATATTATAGAATTTATCTCAGAAAATTGTACAGCTTTTGGTCTTTTTATAAAGACTGAAAATGGGTATCGGGATCGCTTTGTTAATAATAAATGCATCAAATGCATTATTTGGGTCAAAAAATGTAGATATGTGCAAAATGCACTATTAATTACGTTTGAAAGCAGCTAGGAAAAAATAATTTTAACATTAATGAAATGAAAAAGGGTATATACACGTCCATACCACCAGATAAGTTTCCAAATGACGTGACATTTCATGCTCACTTACGTTTTCTTACGTCGCATTTCATGCTCACTCAAGCTTGATACCTTGGCTTAAACGTCATTTTAGAAACAATCTAAAAAAAAAGGAGTCACTAAACTTAACCAATCTTGTAGACAATTGATTCATCAATCGTATAAAATTATGTGCTCAAGCCTGAGGGTCCTAGTTAGCTACGAATATTAAACGGAATATCAAATTGGAAAAAATTTTCAATTTAGGGGTGTCTGGCAAAAAAATCGATGTTTTGAAAAAACTATCGATTTCTGCAGTTAGGAGTCTAACATCGATTATATCGATGTTAACGTCGATGTTTCTCCAGCTCTAATTTGCAAGAAAAAACGTAAACAATGGTGAGAATTCTGAAATAAAACAAAATATAATACTAAGTGAACTAATCCATGTCGCCCGCAGCTCTTCTACTCGTTCTTCAAATCCCTGGTGGGCAAGGAAGTTGTCGTCGAGCTGAAAAATGACCTCAGGTGAGTCTGGTTCCTGTGCATTTGGCGCGTGGAGCCGGCTGCCGAAATCATGCATCTTCTTCTCCCGCCAATAAACAATCAATCCACAGTATATGTGGTACACTGCACTCCGTGGACCAGTACCTGAATATTAAGCTGACGGACATCAGTGTGACGGATCCAGACAAATACCCGCACATGCTCAGCGTGAAGAACTGCTTCATCCGCGGCTCTGTCGTCCGCTACGTTCAGCTTCCCGGCGAAGAGGTAGACACACAGCTGCTTCAAGACGCCGCCCGCAAAGAGGCCGTGGTGAGCACGCGGTAGAGACAGACCTTGGCGGCACTCCCACCTCAGTCCAGCTCCTCTGGGCATTTCTTTTTTTTTTTGTGTACTTTGAGGCGTATTTTATGTATATTTTTCTACTCCTGCCCTTCAGTTAAGCGAAACATTTCGTATAGAAAATGAAAAATTGTTATTCAAAACTAAAAGAGGCACTCATCGAAACTTTATACATTATTAATTATTTTCCAAAATAAATTATAGAGCAGCAGAAATTGTGTCAATAAAAACCAAGGCAGATTGTATATAAAACGCTGATCAGAGAAGACTTACAGCTAGATGCGGAAGCTTGAAGTACCCCTAAATGTATGTATGTACATGCATATGTATATATGCTAACGTGGACAGCACATTGAATCCATTTATGTGAGCTATTTACGGCTCATCAATTTCTGATGAGTCAAGCCTGAGGTTTCGGGTAGACCACGGAAGTCTTTCGATTTTATGTTGATATGCCACGAAGGGAATGCCGGCTCCATGCCCGAATGTTTTGTTTGTTTTGCGTAATGTTGATAATGGCCAATGGAATGGCTCCATAAAATTGTATAATTGCTGTGACCCCTGTGAGTCATGTATGAACATGGAAGAATGGTATATACCGACAGAAGGACTCAAATGTCTCGATTAATGTATGTACATATAGTTGGCATTTTACGATTGTTTCTTTTGTGTTTCTCTCTAACTGCTGCTGCTGCTAAATGGCGGCTGTCACAGCCATGACTGTCCGTCCACGACGGAGTTTGAGTTCCTCAGGCATTGGCATTGTCGTTGCCATTGTCGTTGCGATGCTCAAGTCGAGTTGGACCGGACTCAGTAGGACAGAAACAACAACAACAGCAGTTTTTGGCTATGCCAATAAAATTGAGAGGAGCAGCGGAATGTTTTTAATTCCTGGGGACCCCCGCCCCGCTCCGATCCACTCCACTCCACCCATACTCGTACCTAATACGAATATGGGCCGTTATTGCCCTTTCCGGCCATCCTCAGAATTGCTTTGTTTGAAAGAATGCGTACTAAAAATGAAATACTCGTTCGTAAAACATTTCTGTGCAGTCGATGCTTGCGGCATTTACATTTAAGACTGCTGGACCCGGCCAGTGCGTACTGGGTGAAAAATCGTGCAATCAAAAGTTGTACGTGGCAGAGAAGTCGTCGTCTGACTGCGCATAATTGACTTGGGAATGGGGAATGGGGCGTAGGACATAGGACTCAGGACTCAGGACTTGTGCTTGGGTCAGGACACACAGGACAAACACATTTTCGACCATCGCCCTGCACCCGCACGGATTCTTTTGGACGCAGGACTTTCATTATTTGTGGTAATTCGGTTCCGGTTTCCGTCGTAGCGCAGCGGCTAAAAACTTCGTGCCGCACATTGGGGGACAGGCTCCCCCCCGTCCTCGCCCACCATTGTTCTACATTTGAACAAGGACTGCGAGATAGATACAACATTGGAGCAGTGGATTCCAACGTTGTTTAAAGTGTCCTCACCGATGCTGTGCTGTTGTCTATCATGATGAGCGGCCTATGTGTCTGTGTCCGTGTCCGCGTCCGCGTCCGCCTGTGTCGCACATAAAATTTTGTAATATTCTAGCCGTAGAGGGTGGAGGGCGGCCTACGAACGTGAGCCCGGGGGATTTATGGGCCACCCGCCAGCGCTAGTTCATCAACGTGTTGAGCTCTGGCTCTGCGACTGCGTGGGCGTAAAAAGTTGGCTCGTAAATTCTCGGAAGGATCATTCGGTTTTTATTAAAAATAAACTATACAAATTTGACACAGATTATTTATACATAAGTACACACAACGTACGGTGCACATGAATATGCGAACAGGATGCTGAATAGATGGGCTATGGGCATACACGTAGTCCCACAGAGTTCTTGTCCGGACTCCAGACCCGTGCACATTTTTCGGAGGCAATCAGCTTAAAAAGGGTACCGATATGGCACTCGTGCACCGCGTTTCTCCAATCCAATTCAATATAGTACATACATATTGTACATGCTCTCATTGACAACTTTTTCGACCAATTTGAGCAGGGATTTACATACATACATACATCATATATATATAACTTGCTTATGACATTCAAAATCCAAAAATATTATTGTCTTTAAATAAATACATTTGAAAGGAGAGCAACTGGTAAAAGGAAAACAGTAAAAGGCTCTGAACAATTGATGGGGGACATCCCAAAACTGTGGACATACTTTTTTTTTCTCTTTTTTATGCAAGTTGTATAGATGTTTGTTTGCTATTGGGGGATCGAGTTAGTCGAGAGCGAAACGTGTCTCTTAAAAAATGCACATTCATATATGTAGGTATATTTATAGTTAAATGTATTAAGTAATTATTACCCTGTTTGGTTTTTGGCTGAGTTACACAATTGATTTCCGGAAAAAAGACTAACGTGAACGAGCATCTGAGGAATCCTGTCGGATTCGTCCGCTTGACCAACTTGTCAGCGCTGCAACGGCATGGAGGCAAACAAATTGATTCCAGAAAGGTCCAATGTGTCAGCTCCATGAAAAGGACTAATTGCTAATTAAAATACTTATCGTTGGAGCTGCATCGTGGCTGTCTCTTATGGAGACGGCTTCCGCTGCTTATCGTTGAGTAGTACCTCCCCACCCACAAACCCCCCACCCACACCTACCACGCATTGGCACCAGTGTGGGCGAGAGGACCGACCGTAAAAACTAGGAATAAACACTCTACTCTAAGCACACCCAATGTGTTTGAAGACTTAACTCTCGATTGGTATTGACTACCCACACGTTCCTCGGCTCGGTGATCTGATCATCCTCCGCCTCAGCTCACACGGTTAACACATGGCTCATCCTGTTCCAGGTGCACCTCTCATTCCCATTCTCATTCTCACTCTTACTCTATGCGATCCTCTGATCCTCTGACATAGCATCCACAACGGCAGCATCACTGCACTGGAATCTCATGGAGTCCTTGCTGCCGCCGCTCCAGCTCCCTGCTTAGGCAATGGCAGCAGGAGCACGCGTCCTCCGACCCATCAGTCGCCACATTTTCCACCGTCGCTGTCGCTGTCGCTGCCGCCGCCATCGCCAGCTCCTCTCACACGCTCGACACCCGCTCGTTGTTGTCCAGCAGCGCGGTCAGGTGCGCTCCAGTGGCCACACCCACGCCTACGCCCCCTCGCTGGGCGTCGTAGTTGAGAACCACTGTGGAGGGGGTGGTCTGCATCAGGAGGCGCTGCTGTTCCTGTTCGCGCAGGCAGCTGGGGTGCCGGGCCAGAATCGCCAGATGCGGGTGGGGACTGCGCACCGACGAGCCCTTCCGCATCAGCTGCGGCGTTGCACTGGTGCTGCCGGACACGGAGCCGGGACCAGCACTGGCCGACCCCGGACCCACGTGCAGTAGACCCACCTGCTCCTTGAAAGGTGGTCCGGAACAGCCGTTGCTCGAGCTGCGGTAGTAGCTCTGCTGCCGGAACGCACGCATCTGTCGGGAGTTTCCACCGGCGCCGTCCACCTGCGTCACGGCTGTCAGCATGGATGGAGTGCGCTGAGAGTCGCCTCTGTGGAGGGAAGGAAAGAAAGAGAGACCATCCCGAGCAACGGAGTTAATTCGGTGTCAAAGGTGTGACCTTGCCAGGAGCCAGGTGTTGCTCACTACTCACCTGTTCAGGCTGTAGGCGTTGTTGTTGCCGCCCCCGCTGGACTTGCTACTTTTGCCCGGACACAGATGGAAGGCCCCGTAGATGAGAGGGTTGACGAGGCTGTTGGACATGCCGAAGAAGAAGATGGCGTCCTGCAGATCGTCGCCCAGCTACAAAACAATTCCGTAAAATGCAAATTAATTTTCTTTGCTGTCCTTTTGCGTGGGATTTGGTATGTCTGAATGGGTCCGGCAGGCAGGTGGTAGGTGATTTGGCCCTCCTCCCTGTGGTCCTAAACAATGTCAGCTTTGTGGGGCACTTGCGGTTGGGCCGCAAGCTGCTACCTCTGGATGTCCCTTGGTCTGCGGACATTGGTGAAATCTAACGTCGCTTTTTACAGGTACAAGTGTCGGTCGCATTGGCCATGGTTGAGTGCATGCAAATGCTCAATAAAAGGATTTGTCAGTCCCCGCTTTGATATTAAATGGTTAACGTTTTATGGGGCACGAAGGCGGTGGCAGCCCGAGACCCGAGAGTGGAATTGTTAGCCATAATCCTGTACTTCTGTTACACGCTTTGCTTTACGGGCAATCGCAGGACAGGGCTGTCATCAAAGTTGGCTTGGCTCCGTTGAGGAAATCCAACGACACGCCGGACCATGTCCGGGGGCCGCACGATTAATTAAAAATTGAGCATTAGAAATCATTTTTATGTGCCCCCCCGCTCTGGCCTGCTCCTACGGGTAGCAGGTGGCGAAAGAGTGGAACAATTGCCTCAAAACGGATTTAACATCTGCGAAATGGGCGTGTCGGCATTGGGGTTGGGCTCGGGGTCGAGTTCGGGTCCTTCCTGCTTTACAACCCCCACAAACCGTAATATTAGACAAGAAAAAAAAAGAAAAGGGTGCCGCCGATGCGGCTCGGCTCGGCTCGGGTTGAAGTGAAACAAACTGACAAATAGACTTCTGATTGATGGGCCATCGAAGTCAGCCGATACTAAGAATCGTTTCTGTTCTGCCTGTCAGTCAGTCGGCAGCCGAATACTTCTGAAGGGTCTTTGGAGCCTCTCGAAATGGCAATACTTTGAAAAGGGAAACAACGCCCACGCTGTATTGTACTCACCCTTTTGTCGGGATTCAGGAACATGAACATAATCATCATCACGTAGTAGGGCGTCCAGCAGATGAGGAACGCTATGATGATCACCACGGAGATGCGCAGCGATTTCATTTTGGCCTTATGTATGAGGCGCTGCCGGTTCGTCTGGGTCGGGAGCTTGTTCGTGGTATAGTTGGCCAGCTTGGAGCCCTGGAACATTTTCTCGCTGCCTGGTTGGGATGCACCAAAGAAAGATGAGTTGGTATGTATGTATTGTGGCAATCAGTGGTATTTATGAATAGTTTCCACAACTGCTCGAAACTTACTTGATATTGTGCGAAAGGTCGACATGTACGTTCCAAACAGTATGCAGAGGGGCAGTAGAAAGGTGAAGACCAGAGTGAAGGTGGCATACATCTGCTCCTGCCAGTCAGCCGTGTAGAAGCCATGAGTGACGCACTGGTAGAACTCTTCCACGAAGGGACCTCGTGCCACGTGGAATATGAAGAACTTGAGTAAGAAAAAAAGTGATGCACTGATAAGTATCTACGAGTAGAAGCGATCCGTTCCGACAAGATTGCGAGACGTGCATATGTATGTGGGTAAGTTTGCACAATCTTTTTCTAATTTGGCAAAAATGGAGACCAGGAGGGGTGGCAGTTCAAAATTGCTGACTGAAAAAGCTGTGCTTTCACTTGCTTTCATTTTCTTTCATTTGCGAATGCCAGCAGTTTTTGATGACTTCCTAGATTCCCTCGGGTTTTCCCATTATTGAATGTGAATAGGTCTGTAATTGAGGGCACACATATGAATCCATGATTGTGAGAAACCTATGCGAATTGCACACAACCCATTCCAATATTAACCCTCAGGTGAGACCACCTGTCCATCGCCGTATCTGGCTCTGGCCTCACACAGCCAGAGCCAATGCGTTGGTCCGGCTCCAGTTCTGGCCAACGCTGATAAAACGGAAGTCGAGACTTGCTTGGTCCTGGGGACAGATGGGTCAGCGCTTTGCCAATACCCTAAGAAGCATTTTATTTCTTCAGTTTATGGGTTTCTTGACGCCGCTCATCTATTGCCGGTTCGCCAGTTCGTTTGTTCGTTTGTTTGTTTGCCGGCTGTTGCTGCCTGCTGCCTGCTGCTGTGCCAGCAGCTGACCCAAATGGTGAAACTTGCCACGCACCACTGAGCGGTGCAGTAAAACTATATAAGACACTGGGGGACTACAACTACAACTACGACTACGACTACGACTTGGTGGTGGCTAGGCGAAGGAAAGCGGATAATCGTATAATCGTATAATGGTTGATTTTTATTAATTTGGCACATTTATAACTTCCGAGCCATTGACTCGACAACAGAGCGGTGCTCGAAACGGATGTAGAAGATATGGATCGATAGAAGCCCAAGTGTGCCAAAGATAACCCGATTGTCTTAAACCCAAAAGAGCGACACGAAATATGGGTTGAATGTGTCTCTAAGCCAATATTTGATTGAATATTTGATTCTGTGCGCTGCTGTTTGTGGCCATGGGATGCTGCCCAATTGCTGTGATATTCATTTTCATATGCTTTCATTTTGAGTTTGTTTTTAATTTTATGCATTTGCCATGCAGGTCCAATGTGCAGAGTCCATTATGGACCGGAGAGAGGCCGGAGCGGAGCCACCACCGAATAAGTATGCAATAAAATGCAGTGCAATTGGCAGTGGCATGGATTTTCCGGTGAAAATAAGCTATGCATTGTAATTCTCAACCATTTTCCAATTACCAAAGGGTTCTTCACATACATATTTTACAGGACAAACAGCCACTGGTTCCTGGAACTTGTGGCCACAAGTAAAATGAAAATGTAACTATAAAATATGTAAAAATATCAAAGGCGGAGGCTTGGCTATGCGCGAGCTTAGCCAACATCATACGAGTAGCAAGCCACTTTAATAATTGTGGTAAATCTTGGAATCATAACTGCCTTGAAATCTCAAAGTAAACTCAACCGCAGGAGCAATGAATGTGCTTCCCTCGCAGATGTTCCAAAGGAATTCCTTGCTGTCAGCATACTTTTCAGTTCGCTGCGCAAACTTCGGATCTTTCGCATCGAATGTTATTCTGGAATGTGTCTGTGCGTGTGTGTGTGTGTGTTGGTTAGAAACCAATGCGCGAATTTTCGGTTCAGCATTTGTTGTTTATTGACAGTTAAGGAAGTTTTCATTTTGGTTTTATTCGTTCAGCGGTGCGACTCATATTGAATTCATTGTGATTGCTCATCAAGATGTGCCCCGGAAGGGTGTGATGTGGCGTGGTGTTTGGGTTGCAGAACGTGTGTGCCAGCGGGATGGCATCCGGGAAATTATTTAAAACGATTCCTCCTGCAGTGCGGAGCATCCTCCCATTCGCCCCTCCCAGCATTTGGACGCTGCCTGTGTCCCGCCCGTCACGTCTGTGTGGCGCATAAATTTTATTTCGCATGTTCAATAAAGCGAAATGAAAAAAGTTTTCCCTGGCGCCGACTCGCGACAGCGAAAGTGCACCATAAAATGAGACATAATGATTGCAAAGTTTCTTTTAATTGGGTGACAGTGGCCTTTTAATTATGTCACTATATCGGGCCGCGATCCAGAAGGAGCGCAGCCATGGGCACTCATTGGCTCCAGAGAACTCTGTAATGAATTGTTGATATTAACTTGTTTGGAGCGCCCGGAAAGTCAGTTGTCTGAAGCATAGGGTCGTGACATGTCACGGAGTCAAAGCGAGAGAAAGAGAGAGAGAGAGATAAGAGTCGAAAACAATGACTTGGGCAACAGTCGACTGCCGGCAGAGCTTTCCGCTCCAAAGGCTGCCAAAAAAGCGGCTTAATGCCCCTCTGGAACGCCCCTGGGGGTGGAATGAGTAGGTGGATAACATAAAAATGTAATTAGACTTAACATTTTTTGCGGCATTTAAACAAGTCAGACACTTTGACAAGCCGGCACGCACACCAGGCAGGCACGCCCACACGCACAAATCACTCATACGACGAGTATACATACCCGAGGCAGGGGCACACACCCCCCCACACGCAAACACACACACACAGTTGTAATGTGGCACAATCCTGCCTCCTCGTGGCAGTAGACCCGAAATTACCATTCAAGGGCAATATTTCACTCTAATAAAAGATAGCAGAACCTCAAGCGGGTATCATGTATTGGTCCATTCCCAGATAAACTGGGCCTACACGCCTGAGTGCGGAGTCCCCTTATTAAATGCAGCTCCCGTTTAAGACCGAGCAGATTACTGGTAAGTGCCGCATCCGCATAAACAGAATGGGATGGAATCACAAAGGTGATTGGGATTCGAAATTGAGGTGGGCATGGAACTATCAAGCGTACGTACTACGAGCTGAAACGCATTTCAAATTCCGTCTGCCGGCCACACAGACACGGAATCCCCCTTCTTTTGTTAATCAGATGCCCAAGCCGAGGGCCACTGTGTGTTGTCTATGCCAAAATCTCGGATTTCACACATCCTTTGCTGTCCTATGTTGACTACATAGCAGGCACAGTCCTGATACGGCCACAGGCTGCACGTTGGGGTTTGTTTATGCACCGGAACGGCTGCCAACGCAATGCTTGATTTCACAGTGGGTCGTCCTTGCATCAAATGGGTTTCGAGTCCAACTCAATTAGTTCGTGGTTTCATGGAAACTTGCCGATTAATTAATTGATTATCTAAATGCTAATACTGCTACTGCTGAGTGGCCAAACATACGGCTCTAGGGCCTCACTGACAGACTCCGGATCGACTCCGGCCAAGGAGTCTTAGTCGTTCCACGACCCATAAATCAGGGGCAGGCAAGCAACGAGCTGGATTTGTTATATGTATGTAATCGGGCGACACAATACATACCCAAGGCGCACATTATGCAATCAATGAGAGGAAAGGGC
Organism: Drosophila azteca; assembly: GCA_005876895.1. NCBI lineage: Eukaryota > Metazoa > Arthropoda > Insecta > Diptera > Drosophilidae > Drosophila > Drosophila azteca. Next base: position 2,115,301 of record VCKU01000014.1, on the reverse strand, counting down.
GCCAGGCGGGCCAAGAACAAGCTATTAATGCAGTCCCTGTCGGGCTTATCGTCCAGCTGCCAGAGAGAGGAATATATCACAGGCCATCTTCGTGAGGAAAGGACGCTCGCGCACAATGGGAAAGGAGAATATGAATAATGCCGGACTTTTTTTCCTTTTTTTTTTGAGGAGGAGGGGGGGAAATGTAAGAAACCCTTTGCACGCTGACGGCTTGCCGAACCCCAGTGACCCCAGCTCTTCGATTGGCAACAGAGGCAGAGTGTCCCCGCGTCGAGCACGTGTGTGGGCGTGTCAGTGCTCAAAGCCACATTTAGTGCACACTTATGGCGGCGGGAAAGGGGAAGGGGAAGGCAATCATGTTTAATGTTTGCCCACATTCTGGCGCCAACGCAAGACTATTTGCGCCTTGCCACGGGGCGTATGCGTGTTATAAAGTAAACATATTACTTCAACCTCATCAGAATGCCGGCGGAGGTGTGTGGTACGCCAAATCCGCAACTTAACTTAATGGAACGCCCCCTCCCCCACAAGATACCCACCCCCACATACTGCAAGTGGCACAGATTATTTTCGACAGATCTCAAGCATTTTAACCATTTTTTGTGCCATTTCAGACAGACAGACAGACAGACAGCTAAAGGATATTAGCGTGAGTACATAGCACGTTTTGTTGCTACGGATATGAATGGAATTGAAAGGACAGCACTTACCTGTGGCAGGCTGAGCACCAGCGAGAGGATGTAAGTGCCGCCGAGCAGGCGATGGCAACGTTTGGCCATGTTGAGCGACTTCATGGGATATTTGACTGCTATCCAGCGGTCGACGCCGATCAGGACGAGAACGTACGTGGAGAGATAGAGGCTGAACATCTGAAAGAGCTTCACCAGCTTGCAGGTCAGCTCGTTGGCCAGCCACTGGACCGTGTAGCACCAGGCGGCCTCGCCGATAATGCAGAACCAGGTGACCAGGACATCGGCGATGGACAGGTGGAACATCAGCGAGTAGATGGCGCTCCAGGTGTGGCGGGAGTTGCGACGCGAGATGCGTGTCTTATAGATATTCCAGATGGTCAGCAGGTTGCCCAGGAGCGAGAAGAGCGCCATCACTGCCAGAACGTAGACCTTCAGCAGGCCCGAGCGCGACAGCTGCGGGGCATGGTCCATCATGTGCTCCGGCACCTGCTCCGCCATCGGGGCGCCTGCCTCGTGCAGGCCATCGGTGTGGGCCATCGAGGAGGTGTTCGTGATGGCGTAGGCGGGCACTGCTGTGGTAGAGATGTGTGAGACGCTCACATTGGCGGCCTCTGTGGCCGTGGACACACTCAAGTCGAGCATGTTGAGCGTGTAGTTGACTAGGTCGGGGGCGGCGGCGTTAAAAAGGCGTGTGAAATTCGATAGAGTCGACCAATTGCTGGCCAGATCGTTGTCCGCACCGCTTGCGGTATCCGAAAGGATGGGCAGACGGGCATCCGTGCCCCAATCGAACTCCATGTCTCCGGGGACGGGTTAACACCGTTAACTGGTTTTTTCACTATCGCTGGACGGTGTTTCGGGGTGGTTCAGGGGCAGGAGATTCTCCGTACAGAATGCAGTACAAACATCTTTGTTTCGTTATACCCGGAATGATATCAAACGCTTTTTCACTTCATCTTTCGGCTCGAGCATATTTTCTTGGAATATTCAATTAAATCTGCAAATATACATATGTTCATGTGTCATTGAAACTCTTTGTGGCTTATGGAAAATCAGCAATATGTCATGGAAAATCAATCATTCTTGGAGGCGTTTAATTGTGTCGCTTAAACGGCAGGAAAACTTGACACTGGATTGTGTATCCCCCAAGCAGAGGGTGGCCTGTCGTCTGGGATCAAAGGTGCCTCGTATACTTTTCCGGGAACAGCTGCTCTCGCTGCTGACCCGACCTTGATCTCAGATGAACACCGTGGAGCGGGCGTTGTGGAAATCACCTGGCGTCGGGTTCAACATCGGGGTCGCTAATTATCAGATGCAATTATCGAATCGCGATTACAAATTGAGCCATGCCCTCGCTGCGGACTGGGGACTGGGGGCTGGGGGCTGGCTGCCTTGGGCTATTAAGTTATCCGTATCAGGGCGGGCTGCACCGGTGCAACGGTGCGACGCTGCAGCGCTGCAGCGCTGCAAATTAACTTTAATAGATTCCATAGCAGAGCAGCGACTGTGCCGTTGTTTCGCGGCTGATGTTGTCGCAGTCGACTTTGGTCCGGCTTTCAGGAACATTGAGCGTCGTTATGCAGTGGGGGTTCAAAGTGAAATTCCATAAAATTTCATTTTCCAAATTAATTTATGAACATAAATTAAATTGGCCGCTTGGCTGGGCCTTTGTTATTGCGTTCGTTGCTTTCTGCCTAACGCGAAAACAATAAACCCAATTCAAGGCACTCGAGCAGCAGAAAAGCGCGTGTCCGCTACGCGGCATTGTCAACGCCAGCCAAATGGCAGCCACCGCTGGACGCTTGGTCCGTCCAACAAAGTATTCCTCCTTCTAAATTGATACACATCAATTGAAGGCAATCGGTCCCGTCCCAGAGCCAAGCAAACCAGACGGAGACGGAGAGCAATTGGTTGTGTGAAGCATTTCATTCCATTTCATTTCACTTTGAAAACTGGAACCTGCTAACTATAGTACTTGATAATTGCACTTCATCGCAAATTAGCCGAGCCGCGTAAACCCGCTGCAGTGCCCTGGGAGCTGGAAGCTGGGAGCTGGAAGCTGGGAGCTGAAAGCTGGCTGGATGGAGCACTAATGGCCTGTTCGTTCTTCTCTGGGTTAACGAGAGTTCCACACTCCACACTCCGCACTCCGCAAGTCGCTCGTCACCCTCTTAGAGGGCGTTTAATCAACGCGATTAATATACAAATGCGCATTTGATGGATCGACCAGCAGGCAACCAGTGGGACCAGTGGGACAAGTGGGGCCAGTGGCTTCTTATGGGGCGCTGTGGCACATCTGCCACATTCACGCACATGGGATATGGGATATCTGAGCAATAATCCATGTGTGGCGACAGGCCGAAATGTTCAGAGAACTTTGACGTAAACTTTTCAGCCAATTGCGCTCACGATTTTTGATTGATTTGCATTCCTGCACTCAAACCCAGAGCAGAGCAGAGCAGAGCAATCCTTGCCCAAATCGGCTAGACGCTACAACACATACCACAGACAGACAGACACACAGACAGACAGACACTTGAATCTTTCGCGAGAAAAATCAAACCGATTCAATGGCCAATTTATCATTGAAATATATGACATATGTATATCGGATACTGTCATTTAGCGTGCGTTGGTGGTAAGCGATTTTACAATTGAAATGACATCCAGTTGAATGAACTCTTTGCATATTGTATGTAAATACTCGTATTTTCTATGAAATTTATTTGGTTTCAATATCAACCAATTTGCAGGAGCACACAGCCAATTGTTTTCCAGGAAAATGCAGACAGTCTGACTTTATATGATTTATTCCTTTATTATTCATTTAAAAGCAGTGTAATATCAAAGTGGCAATGCCACAGCTATTCCTAATTGTTATGCATTAAATGGTCATCGGATGCATCGATGCATCGCCGAGCAAAACACATGAATGGGCTCCAATTGGCTACGAATGAACAAAGAATAAACATAGATATGTACATAGATGCGAGCTTTCTCCTGCATCGCATGCCAATTCCAAATGCTACAAAACAATTTGGTTGGAACTTCGACAACTGAACTGGTTTAAACTGGGCAATTATATTATATATGTATATGTATATTTGGTCAGGATGTCAGCAGAAATTCCATTGTCTTTCTGTTGTTGTGGGCAAAATGATCTCCCGTAGCATCTTCAGGCCACAACTATTTGTCCTTTTCAGAGACATTCAATGGTTATTCCGACTGCGAAAACAATTTCTGCCACAGGGCGGGGTCGCCTCCCTCTTCAGAGGGATTCCATTCATGTTGTTGTGCTTGGCACTTGAATGTTGCTGGTTATTGCCTTGGAGTCCGGACTCTTGTAACGAGGAAAGTTTTTGCCAATGATAAAAATTTCAAGCGCAATTTGCTTTCAGTTCATTTTTTCCCAGATGTTTTCAAGAAAACTTTCTCCATTCCTCAAGAATGCCAGGGAATTAATTTCTAAAGCTGTTTATGGGAATTACCGCTGCGCTACTTTATAATTACATGATGTTCATAAAGAGGTGCCATGACAGCCACCCCCTCAAACCACTCACAACTCAAAAAGAATGGACTCGAGTTTCGTATTTTCCACGGGGGCACAGTGTCCGTTGGAGTGGTCGAGGGGGGCAGGGGGGCAGGGGGGCACCAACACTTTGACACAACACAACAGAACACTTTCCGCTTTTTCTAATATTTGCCGGGCTTATGGGTAATATTCGGATATTCGGGCTGGCATTCGTTCGTGTTCTTATTTGTATTCACATTCACATTTATGTATTGGGAGCCCCTGGCTGGGCTGGGGTTTTGTCTAAGCCAAAACTGCGGCTATTTACACAGTTGGACCGACCCGACCGCCACTCTAAACAGAGGAGCACTGAAAGCCACAACAGCTTGTATTTTCAGGTTAAATATTATCATGTCATTAAAATTTCGGCAGCTGCAACCCGCTCCCAGATCTCGATCTCTTCTCTGGTGGTGGCGGTGGCTCTGGCTGCCTGTCTATCGATGTACGTATCTATGTATCCCCATGGGCTTTACTTTACTGGCATGTACGGGTATCCGTATCCATTAATGTGTGCACAATTCACTGTTTGCCTTATGCCACATACATATATGTACATATGTAGCTGCGATGCCAATTTGATTAATACTCTCGATTCAATAGACACGCAAACAAAAAAAAATAGAAGAAAAATATACCTAAGAATATTCGTACATGTCGATCAAATGAGCACGCCGATTCGAAACAGCTTTCCAAAGATTATTTACTATATTTTAAGATCTGCTCTGCGTAGTATATGGTTTGGAACTTGCCTTGATAACTTGTTAGATTCTTTATTGATTTCGTTGCTTGTTGAACTTGATATTCGATATTTTTCTGTTTATATCTTCATGGAGAGATATGTTAATATTTATACCATAATAAACGCACACAAAACTTCAAAAAAAAAAAATGTTTCATTTCGCTTGAGGTTTTTCCTTGCTGGTATTTCTTTTCACGCGTGCATTTCACTCTCACTGGTTACTCCGAGGGATAGCTGTGCCAGAGATAGTACAGTTCATTCACTGGAATCCTGTGGAGAGCTGTGTCTTCCCTTCCACAAAGCGCTCCTTCAAGCGGAGTGTTCAACCGTTGCCGCGCGTCGAGTTCTGACAAATGATTTCTGGCGAGCGGCAAAGAAAGCCCCAAGTTTTTCTGGCCCCAAGTGGTGTTGGTTCGAAGCCAGTTCGAACATGCTCGGCCCGGCTGCGAACATGTTGCAAGCATATTCGTTCATTCATTCATAAAACCTTTGCAAACGAAACCTCAAGGTATGAAAACCATGCAGACATTGCTCATACGCAGCGTACGCCGACGCACATTTCACATTACTGCATTAATTACTTCTGAGCGAATGAGCATAATTTCATGCATTGCACTGCTTTTTAATTAAAACTTTTCGAAATTGTTTTGAAGCCTCACAATCCATTGTAAAAGTTTGACCTTTGTTGTCGGCGCATTCTAAAATGCTCCAATTAGTTTTTGTTTCCTAAATAAAAAACGTATAATATTTCACATTCACCTTAATTGAGTTTCAAACAAAAAGATAACAAAAAAAGAATGTGCATTTTTTGATATGGGGTTTAGTTTTTAATCCACCTGAAAGCGGCGGTTGCGCTGTTCCCTGGTACCATCGTATCTGAAATTCGTAACTTTTTTTAAGGCTTAACCTTGTCAAAAGGCTTAAATGTTCACTCTTCTATTACAAACTTTTGCATGGACCAGTGTTATAGGCAGAGGGGATGGGGATAATAATGCAACAGGTTGTACAACGGAGATTGTGCAACCCCAGACCCAACCAACAGCACTACTAATTAGCGAACGCTACATCAGAAAACAAAATAGATTCCACTTCTCCCTGCGTATCCTTGTGTGCTAGCTGAAAGTGAAAAGGATGGTTCGGTTACCTACCCCCAATTATCGATTGGAATGCCCTATAGAACCTATCACAGATGGTTGGTCGGGAGCGGGGGCGGAGGTGGCTGCTAAATAGAAAAATAATTCATTTTTGGCGATGGGAAACAGAGCAAGATGTGCACATGCCATAGGGGGATACATGGGCGACGGGAGACAGGAGACAGGAGATGGGATACAGGAAGCAAAAACCACGAAGCAGCATGACAAATGACGCCAAAAGTGGCAGCCCAGTCACGTGTGATGAACCAGCAACAATGTCAGCTAATGTGCCCCATCTCCACCTGCCGCGAGTCCGCTTGTTTTCGGTTTTTTCCTGCAACCATCCCCTGGCATTGTTTTCCAGACACCAGACACTTATGCAGGAAGCGGAAATCGCTGCCAGCACTCGCCATTGAAGCTGTCAATGTTTCTGTTGCCTCACAACCATTTCACGATCTCATCCAGCAAACATCCAATGAGCATACAAGCACCAAGCATGAGCCCCGTGAAACTCTGACAACTGATGACTAAATAAATGTACATTGTGTGTCTAGCGATATCAGCGTATCGCAAACAGTGATTTATGCACAATGAGCACTGTGATGTGTGCTATCCAGATTGAACAGAAATTGCTGCTAGATTCCGTTCTCACATTGGGCACTGAAGTGATCAAGCAAACTATCTTAAGCAGAACTATCTTGATGCATTTTCCAAGAAAAGAAAAGAAAAGAAATACACATTGCTGAGGATCATTTCATTTAGACTGGCAGATTAATCACCGCATAATTGACTCGAGAATTTGGCATGGAACAACAATGCCGACACGCGTTTCCCGCACATTTTCCGGACCTCGAGCTACAAAAGAAAAAGTCTGAGCAAGTACGAACTTTTCAACAAGCGCAGAGTATAATTGAATTATTAAGAACATTCGTATTAACTATCATGCACGTGTGCCTCTGGAAAGAATCCCGTGCGGTGTCTGTTGAGGTCTTAACTTTAAGACCGATCCGGGACCTTCATACCGTGCCCCCAGTTTCGTATGTGTAATCCCCGCCAAATGCATAATTTGGTACAAAAATTACGGCGTTGGGTTTGCGACTACGGCATCCTGCTTCTCTCGTGATTTATCTCCATTCTGCGCAATATTGTCACAGCACTTGACTCGGATGCTGGGATGTTGGGATGCCGGGATGCCAGGATGGTGGCTACATGTGTGGCAGGAAACCGCTTCGTGCATGTATGGATGTATGTGGCATGTTGAAATGAAACCGAGGACAGTATTCTCTGGCTGGCAAAAGTTTGCCACTGTTGCGGAATCGTTAGAGCCGTATGCAAAGCATCTCTGTCCCCAAACTCGACACAATAAAGGTCGAAAACGTATAAACGTATTTGTCGTGTCGCATGGAAACCGTGCGGTTACTTTAAACTGAAAAGTGGGCCTGGGGCCTGGGGCTAGAGCAGCAGGTGACACCTTCCCCTCGGCAGCATGAGCATCCCCGACCATCATTAGCTTCGGATGCTCCGCTGATTACACAGCCGCCCAGTGAAAATAAACAAGCGCTCCCCAATATTGGCACTCGTCCACGTCCTACACGTGCCAGCGACTAATGTGCTGCTAGAGTGTGCCGCATAAATAATGGAGTTTATGGGCAGCAGCAGCAGCAGCAGCGGCAGCAACAGTGGCTACCCAGACCCAAATCCCAATCCCAGATTGGAACAGGCCTTGGGCAAGGGCATAGGCATAGGCACAGGCACAGCCACTCACTGCCACGAGTACGAGTACGAGTATGAGTATGTGGCGGATGGAGGCTGGCTGATAACTGACAGTAAAGTCCATTGACCCAAATCAAAATTTTGCATTGCCAAAATTAAGTTTTCCAATGGCATTCCAATTCGAAAGAAAGTTGAGGCCGCTCTGCACACGCGATACAAATCCTAATATACAAGTTGCCGTTTTTGTGGCAACCTCCTCTCCGTCACTTATGGTTGCCTAATACTCGTATTGCCTACACTTCATTGGGTTCGATGCCTCGATCCACTGTGCGGATGCCGGAAAAAATGTCCAACAAATTGATTTTCAGGCAGCTTTAGGGTCCAGCTCTCGGTTACTGCCACTGCTGCTGCTGCTGCTGCTGCTGCTGCTGCTGCTTCTATTGCGGCTTTGGCGGTGACTGGATCCAATTGAAACTGTCGCCTCAACAGCGGTGAGGATTTCGCAGGCAGCTATGATTTTCGTTTACTTTTTCCTGTGTTTGTGCCGTTGCCGTTGCCGCTGGCAGAGCCTATAGCTATTGCTGCCACTCCGGGGCTCTGTCCGGACTCTCTCATCGGCATTGGCTGTGGCAGTGGCAGTGGCATTGGCATTCTGGCGTACGGCGATGTTCATTTTGTAAAGTATTTGAACACATTTTTTATGTTGCTCAGACGTGGGCTTATGCCGGCTCCTGTTGCCGGCACTCGAGGCCCGCCTTTGTCGGCCTCTTTCGGCCCTCTTTCGGCCCTCTTTGGTATCTTCTCCTCCATTTTCCGCTCCAAACTACATACTTTATTTGGACATCTGTTTGTTTGAAGTGCCTGCCTGGTGTCTGGTGGCTCTCGCTGCTGTGGAGAGGCTTTAAACCAGAGCGATTGAAGCGTTTCCGGGCGCACATGCCAAAATGGAATCATAAATTCTCTTTTCCGGCATTCCCAGCATTCCGATTCCCGCGGATGGAAAATGTAAATACGTACAACGTAATCAGTATATTAAAATAGGCAAGCAGTTTTCTACTAAATGATATTAAAGAATTTCCACCAGCCACCATTTCAAATGTGAACTCATTATTAAAAACAATCGCCCCAATCTTCAATCCAACTCGACGTCATTAATAATTCGTCATAATAATATCATATCTGTTAGTAGGCAACAATTACTCCCCACAGCTGCCCCTGGCTGTTTCCTTTTTTCAATTTATCTTCTGCCCTAATGCCCGACCATTTCGGAGAAAACAAGATGATTTAGCGATGCATATATGAAGATTAAGTACGGATGTGGTCAGAATATCATCCATTTTATATACTACATACATATATCTGCCATTGAACTTGAAGAATTAACTAACTTCCCTCCTTCAGCTGATTCTGATTCCTGGAAGTAGTAGAGCCGGCAGCAGCAACCTACAACATCCCTTGGGAACCACATCCTTATCATCTCTCGCCAATCCTATGTCAGCAATTACAGTGAAATCATTCTATTGTCAATCAAATTCAGGAGCACGGTCGGCCGTTTCCTGCATGGCAGTCCCAAGGGGTTCTCAGCCCAATCAGAACGGACACGACACGGAAGCAAGCACGGAAAAGCAGGTATCGTAAATGACGTAGCGTTGTTAGCGTCAAATGCTTACGATGACCAATTTGTCTAGGCAACAACAGAAAGCAATTGATCTATCCGTCAGTTAGTAGACTCCAAATTTGTCCAGGTATTCGGTTTAGTTCGCGTAGGTTGCAAGAAGGATAAAACTCCAGGAATTCCTATCCGAACCATGAACACAGGTTGGCATAAACATGCCCCCAAGGACTTTAAATAATCCAATTAAAATGTACAACTCTTCGGTGCTCGTATCCGTAACCCGAAAATTGAGTAGCAATGGGGGCAAACGACGTGTGGAGCTCATGAAAGAATTTGCCAGAATGACTCGCGAAGCGCTAATTAAACATTTTAATGGCCGTCAAATAAAAGAGCCGTAAACGCATGCAAATATATTCGTGCCCCGGGAAACAGATGGGAATACAACAGCCAACAGCCAACAGCCCAACAGCCAATCCCAGAGTCGTGCCCAGAATCCAAGTTTTTAATTGTGGCCTGATACGGATACATGGCTATAAGTACATATCGGGACCATCTGTGGCGGATTTAGATATGGACCGGCTGGTGGCCAGTGAACTTGGCTGCCATTCAACTCTGGACGGACCGTCCACGTCTCGGCCATTGACAATCTGGTAACCATAATTTCTGTCTGGGCCTGCCCATGTCCCGCTGACCTTTGGCACTTGAATAAAACAAAGCAAAAGGGTTGCAAGTGCCCGATCCTGGACATCACTTCGGCTACCAAGCAACTAAATAGCTCTGACCTTGCCCCCTTCCCTCTGGCACTTGCCACAAGTGCAGAAATATGTACTTGTAAAGCATTTTATATCACAATAACATTGACAGCAAGACGTTTGGGTCGTGGGCGTGTTTCATGGCCTACGACTAGGTCTAGTTGACATTTGGTGCCACCCACCTGGGCTTACCACCCACCAACTAAATATACACACTCATTTGGAAATTAGGATGCCCTTTCCACGATGCAAAATATATGTATAAATCGTTAGTTATTTCTTTGTAAATAATATCCCAATAACTCTGTAGATTCCAATTGCCAGATGGCCTCCAGAAGCCAACGCCAGGTAATCAAGGAAATATATGGGGAGCCAGGGCTCCTCTTACTCTCGCCACTTGTCGTATTACTCACAGGGGGAAAACGAGGCCTGCAGATATTTGAATTGTTCTCGACAACTGATGCGTTGATATTCATTTAATCAAATGAACAGGTGCCACCCAAAATGAGCTGAGGGCTGACGACTGACGGCTGGTGGGTAAGGGTAGCATTCGAATTGATCTGCGATGCCTAGCGGGTCGGCCAGCTTACCTGCGAACCAGCAGGGGCTCAATGGCGGCAAACCACGGAAGCCAGACTGCAAATGAACATCCCCCAGCTGCCGTTCATGTTGCCCTTTGTTCTGCTCTGTTCTCGGTGGGCGTGGCTGTGGCTGGGGCTGCGACTGGGGCAGGTACAAGTGGCAGTGGGAGGTACGCGTGGCATATCCAGCAATGGCTCACTCTACGGGTGTCGTGTCGAAAGACATGCAAACAAGGCACGAGACAAGCTTCTGTTTGTTTGTTTGTTTGTTTGTTTTGTTATGGCAGAGAGGAATACAATTGAAAAGAAAGGAATTCGAAGAATGGGATCTATTTTCTGAATTACGCCACAAGTCTGATATTGAAAACGATATATGATATATGCATGACTGCTGCTATATTGATTAACAAGTCGATTTCACTGGAAAACTTATAACTTTATCATAATTGACAGTCCCACACAGAGGTAAAGACAATTGAACAGAATCCCTGACATGACACATACATACATACATACAGCGTAGAGCACAGAAGACCGCAGCAGGCCGAAATATTCCTTAAATGTATGCAAAAGAATGAGGGCATTACAAAGGGCCTCCACTCGAGGTGATGGAGTGGCTCCTTGCGTCACACCCACCACATATACATATGCACTTTAATTATATTCATATCCATATAACCAGATGCAGGTCTCGATCTGCAAGCAATTAAGAGCAAATAAGCTGCAAACAAAAGCGAAACCAGAGCAACGGGTGGCGGGTGGTGGGTCAACCAGCTGAAACTCCGCGTAGCGGGAATGACCGCAGCCATGAAGTGGCCATTTGACCATATCACTGTCAAGGATGCTGCTGAAGATGGTAATCGATGCGAAAAAAGGTAAGCTTGACACTGAAGAGGATCGAGTGTGGATGGAGTCATCTCTAGCATCTCCAGTTACCACAGAGAACGCTGCAATGATGGAGAGAGTCGGGGAGATTCTGACATCAAATAAAACCGCCAAGTCAATGTTGTCCGTGGGTGCTGCACGGATGTCATTGTTCCGTAATGAAAAACGTCATAGAGGAGACTCAAAACTTATGAACTTTAATAAACCTCGAGATTTCAGTGGAACCCCTGCACATATGCTCAACCTCTGCCCTCCAATGGGTGTCCTAATCTCGCGAATCAAACATTTATAGTGCCAGCGCTAATGGATCATAGAGAATGAGTTTAATGGCACAGAATCTCACGTCTCACGTCTCACAGATCTGTCATGCTTTCAATTTTCCATTGAGTTGGCAATGACAGGTGCGAATGCTGCAGTGCGAGGACCTGCAGCCACGGCGCCAGCGCCAGCGGCAGTGGCAGTTGCAGCAAATCCAATCAATCAATCAATCTAACTGTCAGAATAACCCACCTGACGTGAGCTTTTTGCGCTGCACGACAACTCACTGAGAGGAAACTCACTCACTGAGAAACGTCATCGATCCAGAGAAAACGTCCCATAAATACTGTTCAAAGGACAGGTGATTCCGTTCTCTGCTTTGGCAGTGGCCCAATCATATGTAAATAATATACATCAATTATTGAACTCGTCCTGATAGAGGTGGAGGGCAGGGGAGGGGTTCCTCCAATTAGGCAAAATTAATGAGCGGTCCTAGTCATGTGTTTTAATTAAGGCTAAGCGGAGTGCACGTCCGTCTCCTGTTGCCCCAAACATAATTGTATGCGTGCCACAGCCATACAAATCTGTCAGATACACATAATACTTGTGCGCTTAGCCGTTGTGGCTAAGCACGAACGGCATAAATGATGCGGCTAATAGGCCTCCCACTACCGCACCGCCTAACCACCTAACCGTCACCCTCTTCGATGTATTGAAGAGCGAAGTGAATACACAATTATTCCGGCTGCTCCTGGGTCCTGGGAGCAATGTTGTCCCGGCACACTTGATCCGGCATCGGAATCTGTTTGGCTGCGACTGTGGCTCAGAAGACAGTCCGATTATGCATCAGGGGCTGCCCAATGTGCCGTGAACCAGCGCAAACATGGACTTTGGCCGGCCATCCATCGATAATGTCAAAGGGAATTGGGCGCAAAATGAGCCGCAACCAACTGTCGGCAGAGGCACGGACCCACGGAACCTACGGGAAGCCGACAGCTGGCGGATCGATCCGGCAAACTAAAACTGTCAACAGACAGCCCCACAATTGCATATAAAATTTTATCTCCGCAAGAACAATCCCAGTCAAGAGGCATTGACTGTGTGGGCTTAATACCCAACGGCCTCTGCAGATGCTGACTTTCACAGTGGAGAGGATGGGCTTGGGTGGACAAGACCTGCTCTAGTTTTCAAGCAGAAAGGAGCTCCTAATGCGCTTAAAAATGACACTGCTTGCCCCGGGTAAGAGCCGCAGCGGCAGTGGCAGCGGCAGCAGCGGTCCATCCAGGCAAATATTAAAAGAAATCATCAATAGCATCACCTTTTGTCCGGGGTCCTGAGCCGGGCTAAGCCTGTCATCGGCTCCCTCTAATGCTGATATCGCACTCTGCTCCCGCAGGTGTTAGGTCAGAGAACTGATACACAAATATTTGCGAATACAATCGTAAGCGGATTACCCTTTAAACAAATCAAGAGGCTGGAAACTTGGGTTCCTCTGCTATTGACTCACATCCTGGTACAACGTAATCCCTGGCATTCAATGAGCTTCCTGGCAATCCCAGCCCGCTGCGACAACACGTTCCTATCGTTTTGACGCTTTAAAACAACCTCGACAGCCAGGCGTAGGCATAGGCGTAGGCGTAGGCGCTCCCGTGGGCTATCACGGATCAGCAAATAACTCAATTTGGTGAACACTTAACTTTTACCAGCGTGAACAAACTCAAACAAATGTCAAAATCAAAGCGAGAGTGGATTGCGTAGAAAATTAATGGCGTATACTCGTGGGCTGGGGAGCGGGAGTCCAATCAAAATCAATACACAACGCAGGTAGAGCAAATTGCTAATACATTAAGTATACGCCGTGCGGCCACGTCCATTACACACAGTCAATTGGCCCACGCCCACGCCACGCCACACCACGCCTTGCCTCCTTTTTTTGGGCCAAACTTCATGACCAGAGTCCTAGTTCTCTCAAATATCTTTAACCGCTTAATCAACAGGCATAGTTAACCAGAGCCAGAGCCAGAGCCTGAGCCAATTGACAGGCTTCCGAGCCCCCGAAAACCAGATTTACCCAGCTAAAACGGGAGGGCGTGGAGCTCATGGACTAGCAGATGGAGCAGACGGTGCGTGTGCGTGTAATACACTACACATTTATTAGGTAGGAAAAGGGAAAATCACGCGCTGCCGATTCAGTTTTTATGCCCAGCTCTGGCAACAACATTAAAATTATAAATCACCAAAGAAGGGAACATTTCCGAATTAAACGACTGACCAGTAGGGTAGTAGGGGTGGAAAAGGGGGCGAGGGCGAGGGCGAAGGCGATGGTTATTCGAGCTGAGCCGAACCAAGCCGAGTCGAGCGACAGAGCCACAATCGATGGGAGCCAATGTGCGGAGCATGCTCAATCAAGGCACCTGGCAAGGTGTTAAATCAAAACACAGAAAATGTATAGGTACAATAATAAAGCGCTTTCCCCCGCCCCCCAAACCTGGTGGTGCGTTAGTCTGCTCTGGCCTGGCGTGGTCGGGTTGGGTCTGGGCACAGAGGGTCCATTTAGGACAAGAACTGAAGACCCTTGCCTTCCGCCTAATGGCGTTTGGGTGAGTGAGTGGCAGGGCTCCTGCTCGAACAGGGTATGGGATATTTATTTAGTTTGCCGCCTACACCTGTTTAGTCCTGTCCCCCAAGCATTCTGTTCTCCTTTCTTCCAGCGAAACAAATAGGAACTAGTTGTCCAAGGCGGACAGGAGGAAAAAGGGGCGCTGCAGACCTCTTGGGCGCGTGCACAAGTGTTTAGCTGTCCATTGATGTTGCCTGGCCGGCCGCTCTAAATGCAAAGCAAATAGTCGACAACAGGTCGTCCCGGACCACTCAGGGTAAACACAGACAGTGGTAGACCGTAGTCCCCGGGTACGGGGCACCGGGTACCTGGTACAGGGCAATGACAAGGCCTGACAGTGCCAATAGCCCGACAGAGTGTCGAGATATTTGGAACACAATGAAATACAGCAATATAAGCGTACGTGAAAATCAAACAAATGTACGTTCTGGCATCCATTCAATCGTACACGTATGCAGACCCACCGACCGAACCCGCATGCCCCGAGCCCACACGCCCCGAGCCCATGAATATGCCAAACGTCAGACTGGCTGAGGCATGCTGCCAGAAGGTGTGGCAGGGATTTGTTTCCAACTCGACTTCTTTCCACTTTGCAGGCCACCAGAGCCGGTGCAAGGAACTCGAGTTCAAGCTCCAACTTCGATGGCCAGGATGTGTGGCAGTGTGACTAAACCTTTCCTTCACTAAATAACTAATCAAGGGATGCGTTAAGGTGAGTGGAAATATCTTACCCTGTCTGCAGGCATCGTTTAAGAGCTCACTTCACTGAAGAAAGTTCTCAGCACAAGACACAAAATCCCCAGTAGAGCGTTTTCATTTTCTTTCAGCTCTGGGAAGCATACTTATTCCGCTCAGTGTGGAATTGATCCCTCGGATGGGCGTCAATGGCTTGACAATTGAGTCGTCCCGCCAAAGACACAAACACTCAAGTATTCAATCACGAACGGGCTGACGGACCACACATTCTCTCCATTAATTACCTGCGCCTGTACTCGAATCTGTTGGGACGACAACGAGAACGAGAACGAGGACAAGGACAAGGACATACGACTCCCAAAGAAAGCGAGTAGCAAGCGTTTCGGGGCAGGGTAAGGACGGCACAATAAATAACAACAGCCAGCATTATCCCAGAGCCAAAGGGTTAAGGAACTCATTCGTTAAGCAAAACAACAAGCCACAGAGCACAGAATTTTTCGCCTCATCCAAGCATCCAAGCAGCCAAGCATCCTTCATCCCGCCAGCCAGCCAGCCAACCAGCCAGCCGGCAGGTGCTCCCTGGGAGCAGGTGAGTTCTTTGCAGGTGGTAAAACATGACAGGAGTCAAATGCAAAGTCTGGCGAGCTGTGGTGCTATTTTTATAGCAACTCTTGGTTGCTGCTTGGCTGTTGTTCTTTTCTTTCCCGTGCTTTTCCAGCCGAATAATTCGGCTGTGCGCCGTACTCTGGAAAGTGGTAGACTATTTTTGGATGATTTTTGTTTTGCGAATGGTTGCTGCGAAGCGTACACCCCGAATATCACATGAAATCTTTTTTAATTATAATAAAAATGTAAACATTAAATGAGGGGTTGTACCAACATGAGGATGGATGCCAACGAATATGAAACAGTTTATTTCACCATCAATTTTTTGGGCAAACAAACGGCAAACCTTGGCTGCAAAGGGCCATCATTTATTATTAACGAGCGATAATCCCCTGGAATTGAAGCTCTGCTAAGATGTTGGGGAAAAACTCTGCATAAATATTGGTACTTGGATGTTGGTTGAAGGCAAAGAAGCGTTTTTGGGAGCACATGTTGCGGTCCTCAACTCGTTTGGCCCACAATCCCAATCACACCGCATACCATGCCACATGCCCAGCCACAGCACACTGCAGGCACCGCAAATTGTGATTAGCAGAGCCAATTAGACGGGGGAATAAATAAACCAACAATCGGAATACGGGGACTCCCGAGAATGGCCGCCGGAGTAACGATAACAGCAGCAACAACAGCACGATAATACATTTAATGCAGCGATTTAATTAATGGAATGTGCGACAGCACCAACTTCAGACCCAAACACGGACCCAGACCCGGACCCGGACTCGGACTCGGACCCGGACCCAGTCTGGGTACGTGATTTATGGGCAGCGCTTAATTATTAAGAAGTTATGCAGAGTTTAAACATTTATTGCAAACAAAACGGCGACGATGCTGCGCATACAAAGCAGTCGCCATGGATCGCCCACAGGATTGGTGGATTGGTGGGCTGGTGGGCTGGATGGAGCCCCTTCGGAGACCACCCACTTCACCCATTGGGTATCGCCTATTCTGAATTTATGGGGTCCTCGCTGAGTGTCTCGGTATTTGGACAGGTCTGGCGTCGCCAGAATTTGAGCGTTTTATGAACCTGGCCGGCCATAAATATTTAATGCGTTATAAAAATCGTCGGCCAATGCGACAAAGTCGAGCGTTTTTAAGCTACTTTTGGTAATTAGTGGTATTTAGTTAAGAAGGTAATAAATACCCTGCTGTAAGGCGGACGGCCGTGATTTATGTGCGAGTGTTTTCATATCAAATGCATTGCTAATTGGTAATTACAGCCCAGCAGAGTCCACTCCAGTCCAGCCGCCTCCCCGAATAGTTGGTCAGAAGCCAACAGATGGACGGAGCTTCCATGAATACGAGAAATGCCCAACAGCAGGCCAGAAGGCCAACAGGCCGCAAAGCCTTCCGGGGCTGGGTCTATGGCAACAGCAGTTGATCGCAATTACGGGGATCAGACAAGACCAAGTGGCTACCGATTGCAGTTAAGCCAGGAGCCAGGAGCCAGGAGCCAGACGATTATGGAAAACATTTACAGCGTCCGCCGTCACGGAAATGCGAAGTTAGGGCCTTGCCCCATTAAGTGGCACGGCGCAACAGCAGAGGAAATTATTATTACGGCTGTGCGCGGCCAAAAGCAAAAGCACTTTCCCGGACTTCTGCTGGACGGACAGCCTAATCCATGCCTGCTAACGGTAATTAATTTACATTATTATCATAACAAACTGCTCAAGAGCGAGGACCGCACAGGACCGACATGGCGGCCCCATATCACGTGCAACGCGAGGCGAGCTAGTGCCCCCGTTCGGCTCCCCCCCCACCACCGTACGCTGCGGCCGGGACGCGTCTTCATTAACGGCGGGGCGATTCAATTAAAGTGAATGAATGGACACACAGAGTTGTCCATTGTTTGCGAAGGCCCTCCAAGGTCACTCACTGTCTTCGCCTCTGTGGGGCATTGGTGCTGGGCGGCGGTGCTGCTGTGTGGCTGTGTGTGTGGGTAATTAGTTCGGGCACTCCTCTGCGTTCGGGCACAAATTTAACTTAAAATCTAATCCACAAATAAATACATTTCCAGCCGCAGGTCCTTAATTCTGTGTGGCTCCATGATTTATGCATTAAAGTGGCTGTTTTAATGCGAGAGTTTGCGTACCCAAAAATTCAAGCAAATTCTAATGCGAATGAAAGTAGTTTCGGTAAGTATGTCTGTACATACATATGTATGTATGTATATATGGGGTGTTGAGGGGGGGCGTGGCCACCTATTCCGAGCAAAAGTTTGCCCATATCTGAGTGGGCCGGCCGGATGCTTGAGTAATCATCAGCCCACTAGTTACCCCTTTGGGCTCATTAGCACATCATCAGCCAAGCACAATGGGCCATGTTCCTGGGTAATCCCCAGGCTTGTTGTTGGTTTGGTTACTGGGCCTTGGGTTTGGCCTTCGGTTGGGCTTTAGCTTTGGCTTTGGCTTTAACCGGTGCTCGACTCCTCTTAAAGCCAGTTGTTCAGTTTCGGGCCAGTTTTCCAATTTTAATTGGAAAATTACCTATTTTCTTTGTGGCTTTGTGGCTCTGGCAATAGACACACACACACACACATACACGCACACATCTACCATGTGCTGCAGCAGATGAATGCATCAAAAAATAATCAAAAGATTCGAACGCATTGGATGATGTGTCGATGAAATGTAATATTTGCATTCAGGTTTCTTCCAAATTCGATGCCAAACAACATTCAACATTTGTATATTCATTTTCCCTTGAAAATGTAAAATAAACATGACAACCCTTAGCCCTGCCACTGCCCCACTGCCCCACTGCTTTGCACCACACATGTTCGGACCATGAAAGAACTGGCAGCCAGCTCGCAAAATAAATGTATCATCGAAATTTTTCAAATCATGTCGGAGTCTTGTTTGCCTGCAGATGAACCAGATGCGACTGGGAAAATAAATTTCACTAAATGGGAGGGGATGGGGAGGGGATGGGGAGGGGATGGGGCCCCCGCCCCCACACGCACTTTCAGCCCACGCGGGGCTTCCGTACCGTCCTGTACCGTACCATAAAATGCTAATGCCTCGTGTGAGACATTGCTTCCTGTCCAAATCTCTATGGAGTTGAGCCTCCTCGCGGTGCCTGCCGGGGGGCGGGGTGTTGAATACCAGCGCCTCGCTAATTCGTCGTTGCTCGCAAGTAATGTCCTTGCCCGCATTTCTTTGTCATCCCTCCAGCTAGTCCCTCTGGTTCGTCCTACTCCATTGTTTTTCGGTTCAAGTTCGCAGCAAATTCCCGTCGTTATAAATAAGCTCAACAATTTTTCGTCGCTTCCTTGGTCTGTCAGTATTTGTGCCAGTTTCTCTCTGTCTTTGCCACTTTAAAGCGCACACGTGACACGCACGGGCAGGAGGGAACGAGAGAAGGAGAAAAGGAATTTTTCTCTAGGGAAGATACCATACCATACCATACCATCATGTGTCCCCAGCCCCGCACGAGCATTCGATTTCAAGGTTCATTAAATTTGTGTAGTGCTTTAATCAAAAATACGAGATTCGATGCCGGATCCAAAGGACTCGTCCTGTGCAAGGCCGGAGGCTACAATGCAGTTGTTCAGCAGCTTGTTCCCGTTGCAGGAGTATCGCACACAAAAAAAAACAAAGTCCTTTCAGAATGCTGGGCCTTCAATTGCTCTCTTGATGGAAATATCTTCGAGTCACTTTAGGGCATCTTTGGGAGCCAGTACGAGTACCTCTGGGCATCCTCCGATACGCATTCCCCACTCCGTTTTGCGGGCATTCAAATTTATTTTGATCGAATTTTCATTTTGCTTCCAACGGGTCCTCTATTTAAAAGTGTCTTAGTGGCAGCAATAAAACATTTATTGCATACTTGGCCAAATTGTCGACGGGGAAAATGGAAGGTGGAGAAATGTGGAAATGGGGTTGCCTGGAGTTCAAACCCGAAACAAAACCCGAATACGCCGAGTCAGGGCGGTTCAATTAATTGCAGCTCAAAGTATTGGAAACTTTCCGCGAGCGCTTAAAAAGTTTCGCATTATTTTCTAAAGTCATTGGCAATATTCGCGTTGGCTTGGCCCCGACCCCGGTTCCGGCCCTGGTCCTGGTCCTGGCCTGAACTTTGCAGACTGGCGCCAAAGGCAGTAACAGGCACAGGCACAGGCCAAAGCCACGTTTTATTTAATTAAAAAGTGAAAGCGTTGCACATAGCTCTGCTGCCTCTTTGTTGCCGCTACCTATACGGTATATGGTATATGGTATATGGTGCGGAGGCCATTGACACGACTCTCAGGAATCGCGCAACTCGGAGATCTCCCAATCTTCTGCCTGCCCTGCCTTGTGGGCTGTGCGTGATAATTTTATGCAATTGCGGTCACATTAATGGCTTGAATTCGGTTTGATTTAGGACTAGAGTGCGTGGCGTGGAATTTGCAATTACACTACCTAATCCTGCCCCCCTGCAGAGCTATACTTCCGCTGCCGCTGCCACAGACGCTACCGTTACCGTTACCGTTACCTTCAACAGTGCGCTGACAGCTCAACTTTGACGGGACTTGCCTTTACGGCGGGCACGTGTCGTGTTGTTGGTATCGTGTGATTTATGCCTTATGGGTCCCGGGTCCAAAGTACGAATACGAATACGAATACCCGTATTTGTAGGCAACACTCTTCCGAGTCGAGTTTGGCAGGATGTGCGTGCCTCCAGTTTTTAATTGCTTTCCCGTTTGTCGGGACCATACCTGAATTATTGATGTAGGTCAGGGTGCACACTTTTTATTGCCGGAAATAGCCTGCCCCCGGCCATCGAACCTCCCTCCGATGCCCCTGCAGCCATGCAGAACGTGCGAAAAGTGACCTTTTAATAATGAATTTATTACTTGGAAAAGTATTTATATATAGTACATGGGTACTATTTATAGAAAAACTTAAAGAAATATATATTCATATGTAGATGTAGATGTATTTTATAGATTAGGCAACTGCTTTTATTGCTCCATTACTGCCTGATGGCATCTTCTTCTAATAGGATTCAAAAATAATTGACTAGATCCCGGCCGAAGGAGAAAATCCTTTCTCAATCCCCAGATACTTATGTGTGTGTGCGTGTGCGTGTGTGAGGTAGGAAATTCCAAGGAAAAGGCTTCGTCTTGGCACTTAGCAGACAGGAATTATGATGAATCGATAAATTGAAAATATAATCATAATGCCATCAATTTGTAGGCGAATCTTTCATTAGGGCATTAATAACTTTCCAAAGCGGCTTATCCGCAAAACTTGACAACAATGGAAAAACGTTGAACAACGAGCTACGAGAGCAGACAGTCTTAGGAAGAGCTTACGCCGGAATCCATCCGCTTTGGCTCGGGCAGCACTCGCCTACTACTGTTCTAGAAAATATACAATAGAAATAGATAGATAGACAGGTGGGGTAGGTGGGGTAAGCTGGTGAGAGGGTAACGGGCAGGGGAGGGGGCCACTCTTCTCGATAACCAATGAATCAACTGCTTATGCCCTTCTGACGAGGACAAAGTTTTTCATTTAAGAGTAATGAAAGACATTTTGGGCGTGAAAGTACAAAGAAGGGGAATACGCATGCAAATAACAGCACAACCCCCACCCCCACCCCCTCACGCTCTGACAGGCACACTTCAAAATGTTCATCTGCACCACACACATTCAATTTGAGAAACGGCACAAAAATGTGATAAGATTTATGGGGGAATCTTCAAAGCGGGGACAGACAGAGGCGGCAGCACTCCGGCACTCCGGCACTACGGCACTCCAGCAAGCTAACACCCGTTGCCAAAGCGTGAATCTCATAAAACAGGCAGTGAGTGCCAAAGCAGCAGCAGCAACAGCAACAGCAGCAGCAGCAGCAACAGCACAAGGAGCAACAGAAATACAACGACTTGTCCGCATACCCATTACACGCAGATTGCAGTGGGCATATTCGTTTGTGTGTAGAGCAGAAGAGAGTATCTTGGGTGTATGGGTAGCTTGTAGTCGGAACACTGAACGAAGAGCGTGTTTCATGCTTGCTTTATATTAAAGCGAAGAACACCAGCCACAAACAACTACACACACATGTGTGGTACACACAGCTACAAGGGTATCTGTGTCTGCCCTGCTCCGTGCCACAATCAGAGACGCACACACACAATGAAAATTGTATACACATATTTGTTGGGATTGAGTTTAGAAAAGTTCTGAGGCAAGCCGGCATGCGTGCCTTACTTTTAGTTTCCCGTTCGCGTGTGCCTGCCCCACTCAACGCAACGCCACACAACGCAACGCAGAGGGGAAGCCGGATACCTATTAAGGGGCCCGCAATGTGTTGACAGGCTTGGGCAATCAAATAATAAAGTTTTGCTCTCCTGACGTTTGTCTGGATAAAGTTTTAGTTTGATGTACGAGTATTGGACCGCAGCATCAAACACGACAGCGACGGCGACAGCGACAGCGAGTAGCGAGTAGCGCTAACTGCAGCACGTAAAGTGCTTAATCGGCTGGCAAGCATTAGGGTCGGGTCGGGTTCGGTATCCAGTGTATGCCTACCCCGGACTCCGCCCTTTTCTTGAACCACGCACATCACACATCACACATCCATTTTCCGACGCACGAGTTCATTTGTTGTTCTGTCGGAAAACTTAATTGATTTAAGCGACGCCAGTGAGTCTGTCTCTGTCTCTGTCTCTGCCTCTGTCGGAAGTCGTAGGCACAAACACTTGGCTAAATGTAGCCAGCCCACTTGAACCGGAAGTGTGTGTCGGGGAGCCATTTTGTACAAATTCCATCCCATGACGGTGACGATGACGATGACGGTGCCGGTGCTCATCCCATTGCATACTTACAGGCGCGCCCAATAGTCACTAAAGGAATGGAATCTTCGGGACTACAGTTGATGAGATATTAGGGCGGGCAACTGGAAAATACTGTCTCCCCCAAAACTAGATGACAACCTCTACTTATGTGTTCTTGAATTGGGAATATTCCAGGAATATGCAGAGTGCGTGTACCGAAAGCGAAAGACTTCGCTGAAATTTTCAGAGTAATTGGCCCAAGCATTGCAAGCATGTGTGCCCTTCTACGAACCCCGTTCTTCTCTTTTGCTGCCTAATTGTAGTAATTTGTTTGCCCCAGGGGACACGAGGCAAGACCAGAGAGAACCACAAGCGAAGAACAGAGCCGTAGAGACCATGAAGGGCCGTCCACATGCTGTTTGCTTTTGGGGACAAAGTGCAAAGTTCTCCAAAATGGCCACGTGTCCGCCGGAGAGTTTGTTGGCCGCTTGAGACTCCCTGTAAAGGATTTCGATTCTTCGATTTGTGCTCTGTCCTCTGCGCCTTTGTGGCTGCCGTGCGGCTGACAATGGCTTACTCGTTAAATATTTATTTATGTTTTTACGCTAAAGCCTCTGAAGAACACAGCAAGAAATCAACAAGTCCGTTGCCACCGGGTACGCTGACCCATCCGCCGGAGATGCGAGAGCTCCAGGGGGTCCAGGTCCAAGCCAAAACGATAAAAATATTCAGCCGGCACATTGAATTGTTTGACTGTTTGACTGCCGCGAAGTGTACTTAAGGTTGAGTCGCAGATACTTCTCTAAAACCACCGGAAGCTGGCATAAAAGATAATCGAAAGCTCTGACGGACGGATAACAGTCGCCGGATAAGTTGGTATCCTTCTTAATACTGGGGTCTGGTGTGTGGTGTGTGGTGTGTGGGGGTTTCACTGTCTTTCAAGGGCATTAATATTAATGTCTCGATCGAAAAGCCATTCAAATTAAATGCTCAACTCGATTCAAATGCAAATTACCAACCGCATGTACACCTTTTTGTTGATGAAATGAACAACAACAACGACAACAAAAAAAGCAATTGAAATAACAACCGAGTAAAACATTTGATGATTACATTTTACATTGTTTTTTTGCACCCAAACAGTAATGACTTTCTGTGTCATACGATGTGATATGGCGGGGGGTTTTCAATTTTTCCATTTTTCCATTTTCAATTTGTGGCATTACAGCGTGCGACCAAAAATTTATGCATGGAAAACTGAATAAAAACTTTATTGTGTCGACCAAAATTTGTCAAACTGCAAACAATTATATATGCAACTCCATATACATACATATAGTATATACATATATTTTGAAAATGGGAAAAGCACAAATGGATAGATAAATAAAACTAGGATTAAATGCACCTTAAAGTTTGCCTTCATACTAAATATTTAGATGGGCAATAGAGTGGCGACTGCAGGACGAACGGCAAAGGAGTCTCGGCTCTCTGCCCCTTTTAAACGGCATTAGGCATGTTGCAAAACATTTTAATGAACTTCTTTTGCTGCCTTCTAAGAAGCAATATTGCATTTAAATTCGTATTTAGTCTGGCTCCCTGGTCAACTGTCGGCTCTTCGCTTTTAGGCTGCGCTTTAATACATTATGCAAACGTTTGGCTTTTACCAGAGTTTGTCAAAGCGTCAAAGTCGTAGTCCTTAGAAGTTTATCGGTAGCACAAAATGCCCAAGAAACGAGAGAATTACTGAGCCGACACACCAGACAGCACTGAAAAGCGAGACAACGCCGCAGTTCCGCTCACTGATTCCGGATTAGGCTGAGTCCCAACAATTCCATTTTAACCAACTCAATAATAGCCATTTTAGCGGCCATTAAGCATAGGTCCATATTTTAGCCATCCTCTTATTTGTTCTACATTTTCCTTTGGCTAAAACGATGATATATTCCCCCGTACTTGTAGAGAAGTCTCTTCCACCACATCGATTCCACGGAATGGTTCATTTTCGAAAGTAAATCAGTTTATCGACACAAAAAATCAACAGCGCAAATTTAATGGTTCTAAAATATCAGAGATAAACGTTTGCTCCTGTTTCTGTTTCTTAGTTGCTAGGAAATTACGTTTACGATGCTAGACGTAGGCTAAAAAAAAACAAATCACTTCAAAAAAAATTACTTGCACTGTATTTAAACACAATTGAAACTCGATTGCAGGGACAATGTTTTTTTATAGCAGGGGAGGGGAGCAGCCCGGGCACGGCACGGCACGGCACACACGAAGAATAGAATAGCTATTATGTAGGTATGTAGCATGTATGTATGTATGTATGTATGTCTATAGTATTTGCGGCGTTAATGCGATTGCCGTGCCCGTGCCCGTGCTCGTTCGCTGGTGCAGTGCCTCTGTGCGTTCCGCTCCTAAATGTATGTACAACATAGGTGGTACAGCTAAAGATAAAATACTCGTACGATTAACAAAAAAAGTGAGTGTGAGTGTGTTGGTAAGGTAAGTGTAAGTAGAATACAATAGAATCCGGAGACAACTCCTGGTCCTGGACCTGCTCCTGTTGCTCGTCTACGTCTACGAGTAGAACGTCAGCACGCTCGTCTGGTTGCCGCGCACAAACAGGAATGGGGGCATGTCGCGGCTGAGACTCTCCAGCCAGGCCATGTAGAGGGGTGCGGAGACAATGTTCTTGCGGGGCATGGGCAGAGTCATGACCACCAGATCCGACTTTGTCGACTGCTCCCGCAGGTACTCGCGTAGACGGAGATATCGATTGGTCTTGTCCTGAACGGCCAGCAGATCATCGTCACTTATGAGAGCTGAAGCGAGTGATTAGGGGGATTGA
The DNA here is from genome assembly GCA_005876895.1 of Drosophila azteca. Lineage (NCBI taxonomy): Eukaryota > Metazoa > Arthropoda > Insecta > Diptera > Drosophilidae > Drosophila > Drosophila azteca. The sequence goes on along the minus strand of VCKU01000014.1, from coordinate 2,089,769 downwards.
TTAGATCCGGCTGGGGCTGGAACTGGGGCTGGGAGTCTTACTTTCGTCCTCGTTGAGGGTCGCTCTGCTGCTGTTACCGTTCTCGGTGTCCTTTTCGCTCACCACAAAGTCCTTAATTAGCTCATTGAAGAACTGCGTGGAGGACTCGAGCGGCTTCTTGGTGATGTCTGGTATCAGTGTCAGGTCGGAGTAATCGATGCGGAACTTGGACAGGAGACTGGCCATGGAACGCTGCTCGAACTCCAGCTCCGAGTTCTTGTTTGCCAGCGCGTACACCCTGTGGGGAAAGAAGATTAAAACGAAGGTTTTGCCTGTCAGAATCACCATTTGTAAATGCAAAATGAAGTGCCACAAATGTGTGCACGAACCACACCCACACGCACACCCACACGCACACCCCCATTAGCCGCCTACAAAGGAGGAATGAATTCCACACAAGCTGCATTTATCCAATTAGAGCTCCTTGGAAACGAAACTCAAAGGAACTGCAGGTATTCCACATGAAAACTAATTAGTCCCGGATAAATAATAAAGGTACCCAGGCAGCCTCAACAAGCTTACCCCCGATTCCCCACAAGGCAGCGAGTTAATCGTCAATTTAAATGTTTCTGCCATTAAAGATGCCGCGAGAGTAGATATTAATATAAAAATACCAACCATATTAAATTCTTTTTCATTTCACTATGTTTGCATTTAAATAGCGAATATTTCAAATGTTTTGGTATTTACCAAACAGCAGCCCCTGTCCCGGCCCCTGTCCCTTCCCTTGTGGCCGTAACCAAACTCGGAACAGTGCTGGGAATTCACTCTTCCCAGAAGAAAACAGATACCTTCCGGAATGAATGCACAAACATGTGCATGTACTGTTTGTATGTTTTGAAAACAAGCGAGGTAAGGTGAAAGGTGAGAGAGGGAACGTAGCGAAGCCCAGTCGTCGGTCCGTTCCGGTCCGTTCCAGTCCGTTCCGTTCCGGAGTTGTGCTTACCTCAATTTGCATGATTGCCAGGTGCGACGCGTACTGATGATGTAGGGCAGCAGGAGGGTGAGGCCGCCGTCGTCGTACAGCCACCAGACATCGATGACGGCATGGCTGCGCTTCCTCGTGAACTGGGTGAGGTCGGAGAGGATCTCCTTGGGCAGCTCCACCCCGCCAGGACCCTTGTAGAGGGAGGCTGGGTCGTCGTGCTTTAGCTTGGACTTGCGCAGGGTGTTGGGCTGTGTGGAAAGTGGAGAGTGGAAAGTGGCATGGCGTTAGCAATTAGCATATTGCATATTCCGGTTTCACTTACCACCACATTGGCCGCCTTGGCCTCGAGAGGATCGGGGGAGCCGGACACATCCTTAGCCTGATTGCTGGCTATAAACGAGAGGTCGCTGGTGCTGGAGGCTGTTTGGAGGGGCAAAGGGGTGAAATCAGTAATGGGCTACAGACACGAAGAACGCATAGACTCTGTGCAAAGGCAAGGCAAAAAATAAATTTACAGCCAGAAAACATTTCATTTCATTTCATTCAGGGCATGCATAGACGACAAGAGGCATCAAGGCGTGGGGCACGAGGCAAGAGGCAAGGGGCAAGAGCGGCTCTCTGTCGATTTTCAATATCCACATTTCCTGCTTTATCGTCAGAGCAGTTCTATGTGTATATTCAAATCGAGTTGTTTGTTCTCCAATGCGGCACCTACCGCAGCCATGTCGGGGACTAGGCGTAGCAGTGGGAGGAGCTGCCTGGATTTGCAATCCTCTTGTTTGTGGCATCCGCATCCCCGCATATCTTTGCTGGACACTTCACAATTTAAAATTCAAATTTACGAGCATTGCATTAATTTTGCGGCATCCGATTGCCGAAAAGGTTGGCCCACACAGCTGCTGCTGCTGCTGCTGCTGTCAAGCCATCGACGGAAGGTTCGGAAGGCCAAAAGGGAGCCTGAGACCATGAGGCCAAAGCCATGGCCATTAGCACCTCGTGTGGGACACCAATGGGACGGGACAGTGCGGCAGCTTGGGATTAGTTTCGATGCTGAGTGTCGTTAATTTGTTGGAAAGTTTATGGCTTAATTGGAACAACACGGCTTCGAGCATCAAGACAACAGGCAACAGGCAACAAGAGCAGGCAAAGGGTAAGAAAGTAAAAGAAAGGGCCAAGGCAAAGGCAAGAGCAAGAGCAAGGGTAAGGCGCATGCACAGTTTTCGGGATTCTGGATTCTGGGTGGAGAGCTTGGAGTGTGTGTGTTTGTGTGTTTGTGGCAGTGTGGCATCTCTGCATGTAGTTCATTCGTATTCGTATATTTACCTACTCAGCCTACAACAACTTCACATTCCATTCAAGCACTTTAGGACACGTAAATCTTAGCTTAAACACAACTTCACCTGCACCTGGCCAGGAGCGGATTCTACGTAGACTCTGCTTAAAGCGCACTGAAAATCCTCAACGGGAATCGAAAGCCGAACACGATACGGGTACGGATACGTATACGGGTACGGATACGGGTACGGGTACGAGTGCACGGATTCAAAGATTTATGTTGTGTGTGGGGAGGGAAGAATTTGTGACATTGGTTGCGACCTTCGTATCATTCCACTGGACATGCTACTTACATTTGACTATCTTCAGGCTGTTCTCGGCATGGAGCAGGGCATTGCCGCCGCGGGACTCCTCTGTGGGATTACAATTGTGGTGCAAGGGTGTCGTTGTTGTTGTTGATTGCAGGTGCATATTGCATATTGGTGAAGGGTAAACAGGTGCGGGTTTGGGGGGGGGAGTACACATGCAAGATATAATCAAAGACAGCATTATTCATTATTCGTTGGACTCTTGCAGCTGCATCTGCATCGAGTATCTGCATCTCGCATCGTTTCTCACCTTGCGACACCGAAACGTTGCGGCTCAGGGAGTCAATGCTTCCACCCAGGCCATTCCTGGTGCTGCTGTCGGCGGCCTGCAGGTCCCCAGAGCTCTCGTTGGGCTGCAGCGTCCGCGGCACCTCCGAAACGGTCTTCCAGCCATCCTGCGACCCCAGCAGCTGCGAACAGTCCAGGCCTTGGGGCACTCGAAGAATGGCCACCGAGAGATACATGTCCAGGGCCTGGGGCGGACAAGCGAAAATGAAATGGCGGCGGGATGCGGAAACGGAAATGGAACCCACCTTGTGCATCACATTGAAGTATTGGTCCAGCTCCTTGTGCTCGCAGGTCTGCCAGTCAGTCTTGTAGCCCAGCAGCAGGATGTTGGGCTTCAGCTTGCCGATGCCGGTGGCCTGCATGAGGGCGCGCGTACCGGATTCGAAGTCCTCGCCGTCCACCAAGGCGTAGAAGCCCTTGACGCGGTGCTTGCGGAACCAGTTGGCGGCCCGCTCCTGCAGGTAGGTGCGATACTTCTGGGAGCTGGAGCCGCGCAGCACATGGCCGCAGACGAGCAGCGAGAGGTTCTTGGTCAGCATGTAGGCCAGGTCGACCAGCACGGGCCTCGTGTTGGGCAGCCCGGAGAGCACCAGGATCTGCGGGCGGTAGTTCTTTACGTGCTCCTCCACGTTGTTCAACTGCTGCACCGACATCAGGGCGTTCTTGTACGTCTGCGCCTGCGTGGTGGAGCCCCAGTTGACGTCCGGCTTCCGGTAGGCCACGATTAAGTACAATGCCAGCACTACGGAAAAGGTGATAAGTGCGGTGGCCCACGAGATGAGGAACATGACGGCCACGCAGAGAATGGCGCCCAGCAGACTCAGCCACATGTTGTAATACTGCAGAAATCACCACAATACTGGATGAGAAAAATATCAAATGGCAAAAGGGCGATTGTACCTTGAAGGTTGGACGCCAGCCCACCGGCTTGGCCAGACTGGCGTGGAAGGTGCTGAAGTTGATCAGCATGTAGGCGGCCAGAAAGAAGTTCGAGATGAGCGGGGCAATCAGATTCAGTTCTCCGATCAAAATGAAGCTGCAAAAGAATAAAACAGAAACAGAAAATCAAAAGAGTCCGACTCCGAGTCCGTCTCCGTCTCCGTCCGACTAGATTCCTGCTGCTTACGCTGAGGCAATGATGAAAGTCAGCACGTAACCCCGAACGGGCTCATTGTTCTTGCCGAAACCCTTGGCGAACCAGACGATCTTCGGATAGAGCTCATCCTTGCAGAGTGCCTATAAAGAGACACCAGAAACAGAACCAGTCAGAACTCCATCCAAAACTGGATGCTCGTGCTGTGTCCTACCTGGAATACTTTTGGTGCCGAGACCAAGCTGGCGAGGGCCGAGGAGAGCGTCGCAGCGAAGCAGCCAGCGTAGATTAGCGGCCCAAAGCCGGACACCAGCTCAATCACCTGGAACGAGTTCTGCAGACCGAACTTGCACCCACCTGGAAATGGATGGCAGTGGATCAATGATCAGTTCACTCAGACTCCCTCCCGTTAAGTCTCCCGCCTACCATCCGCACAGTCCAGAAACGCAAAGGAGCCGTTGATCGCATCCGATATATTGCCGGTGGCATCACGGACCACTGCACCGCCGCACTGCAGCACCATGATCAGGTAAGTGGCGGTGGTGATGACGATCGCCAGGATCGTGCCCTTTGGAATGGATTTTTGAGGATCCTACAGCGATGTGGATGTGGAAATGGAGTAAAGTTCAAAAGCTTATGAGAGTAGGGCATAGGTCGTACCTTCAGGTCGCCCGATATGTTGGCACCCGCCAGTATTCCAGTGGCTGCGGGGAAGAAGATGGCAAACACCGAGAAGAAGTCGTGCTGCACCCCCTTCTCCTCGCGATAGTCGGCAAAGAGATTGGTGCTGAAGGTAGTGCCTGTGGAGGACCCCATTGGACATTAGATAGCACGCGGTGGCACGCGACTACTCACCATTGTAGCCAAGGAATCCCTTGGCCCGATCCAGTTCGCTCTTGGGGCCAATGAAGCTGCCGATGACAAAGTCGGCGATCGCCACCAGCAGGATGATCAGGAGTCCGATTTGGGCCTGGATGACAAGGGGGAAGGATTCTACGACTGATCGTTGGACTATAGATCGATCATACAAACCTTGGCCTCCCACTCCATGCCAACGACGACGATGATCAGGAGCAGCAGTATGGTGACGCAGCCAATGATGCGCACATCCTGCACGCCGCCGTCGACGATTTTCCAGTCAAAGTCCGTCATCATGGCCAGCATTGACTCGCAGAAGCCAACCACGTACATGGCACAGGCCACGGCGTTTGCCAACGAGAAAATGAGGCCAATGGAGCCGCCAAACTCCGGCCCCAGGGATCGGGATATCATGTAATAGGTACCACCTAGGCAATAGGTGAGGTGAATGTTAGTTAAGGGGAGTCAAGGAGTGCATTAAGACCATTTATAATATGCCTAAAGCCAACCAACGGATGGCAGTGGCAGTGGCAGTGGCAGATGGGACTTACCTCCTTTGATGACGCCATTAGTGCTTATCGCCGACATCGACAACGCCGTGATGGTCGTGACAGCGGTCGTTGTCAGAATTAATACGAAGCCCTCGATGATGCCCGCCTGTCCCACCACCCAGCTGAGGCGCAGGAAGAGCATGACACCCCAGATGTTGAGGAGACATCGTATGAGCACTCCTTTGATCCATCCGAATTTCAAGATGCCATTCATGACGCCCGACTCGGGGTCCTGATTGCGCGTCAAGCTGTGAGTGTTCTGTGGGTGGAACCAGCAAACTTGTGAGTGTCTCGGTGCCATGTGGGGCGCGAGCCAGGTATAGCACAGGTTGCGGTAGGCAGGGGCAGGGGCAGAGGCAGGGGCAGAGGCAGGCACGCTCGGTCTTGGGTTCTGGGTTTAGGGTTCGGCCGTTTGCAAATTTCAATAAAGCTGTCTAGTGTTGATAAATGATTCGCCCCGCCCAGCCCGACAACAAGCCTGCTTTATCCGGAGGACTGGGCAAATATTTGGCTCTGCTATGGTTATGAGTACGTATGTATGTATGGATGTACTTGTTTGGATGGAGAGCCACGCAATTTCACGACGGGGCCTTCCTTTGAGCAAAGCTCTGAGATAATCGCCGATGATTGCAATGGCCAGGAATCTGACCTGACAGCCAACCAAGCAACGATGATGTTGACACTCTTAATTAATTAAGCATACGCCACCGAGGCCGGGGCAGGGGTCGACCCCGAGGCATCAGTTAAACCAATTGAACTTTTCAACCCTTGGCCCGTCTCAATTGCTTATTGCTTTTAAAACCCAGTCCTGCTTCTTCAATGGTGCTTAACAAATGATATTTAACTAGTTTAAAGCCCCCACCCCCAAAAAAAGGGGTGTTCCCGCAGATATCAGTGCCACATCAGCCACATCTGCGAGCATGGCTATGGAGACTGTTCAGAGTCTCGTGGAAACTGTGTGTCGGTTGTGCAACGCATTAATTGCCCAATCGAACAACCGAATCAGCCCAAAAAACAATTTAATTTATTTACGAGTTGCCTCCTCATTGGCAGTCCGACGGTTTGCGCTTGCAAGCGTTGCGCTTGCCTTCAATTGTCAGCAATCATGGGACCGGCCAAGTGTGGAAATCAATTAGAGCCAATTGGTGTCATTGCATTTGGTCTTTGCATCCATACCCTCCCCTCCCATGTCCCCCCCCCGTTGGCATCGAATGGAAGCACTGAAAATTCACTGCTCAAAAGTCATACGAAAAGTCAGCTGAAGAGTCAGCGCCCTTTCGTCTTCGTGTCGTCGTGTCCTCGTGTCTCTGGAGGAGTAGGCGTGCTCGTGCACCAGCGACGACGGGAGCATCGCCTTCAGCTGCCGCTGAAAATTCAGTTAGGACACGCGTCTGGTCCAATGCATTCCTTGGTGTTCGGTTTTTGTTTTTTGGAAAGCTCGAGGTGACACTGCTCCCGGCACAATTACTGCAGCTGACAAGCGAATCCCCCAGGATTTTGGCAAGTTCCCCTGCGAGAGGCCGCCGCCGCCGCAGTGCTAACGACCCCGTGCGATCTGGCTTTTTGCGGTATTTGTCAGTCACGCTCCGAGCACATGACACGAATGACACACAAACACACACACATGCACGCATAAAAGCGGACAGAATCGATTGAAAGTGCCGGATCCGGGTCCGGACCAGGGGGTCCGATTCATTTGATGTATGTAGTATTGAATTTGTGTAGGATTGGTGGCCGGAGCCACCATGGACACGGTGGCCAAGGCGGTGGCCGGGGCGGTGGCGGTGGCGGTTGCAGGGGCGTATAAATATAAATTTAAATTTAGCGACTCGTAAAGCATATTGTAAAGCGTATTGTTATTTTATGGCGCCTGCAAAATTGTAATTTGTGGGTCTTGAGGGTCCCATGGCTGCTGGGTTTATGGCTCCGGCGTTAATATTCATTTAAATCGAATGCGGAATGGAACCCGTCCGTCCACAGGCGGGGGGTGGGGGGATGGGGAAGGGGGACAAGAAGAAGAAACACTCACCTTGCCCGTCAGCGTCGCGTTGTGCAGCTCGTCGAGGGTGGGGCGGTAGGCCGCTTGGATGGACATCATGTTCCGGTAGTTGTCCAGACGGGGCAGGGCCTCGCGCGTGAAGTGCCTGTGGGGATGCAGCGGAGTTTGGGGATTGGAAAGGGGAACAGCAGAAGGGGGGAACAGCAGGCCACGACGGTCGTCAGTGGCAAGCGGCGAGGGAAAACTGACCGAAAACTTTTACCATATTTCGTATCGTATTCGCTGTCCAGCAGCTCGCGCTCCTCCTGCGAATCATTGGACTCGTCCGACTCGCCGCTCCGGGGGTCCACTTGAAAGCGTGTCGTCGTCTGCAGATCCTTGAACCGGGACGGCTTATCCTTGTCGCGGAAGCTGCTCTTGATGGATTGCCTGCCAATTAAAACAAAGAAGGGTTTTCCATCAAAGAGTCTACCTCTTCTCTTTTGTTCTTTTCTTGATTAACATTCCACGGGTGTTCGCCTCAGAAATTCCTCCAAGCTGTGAACATCTCCCCAAGCCCACACAATCGACTGAACAAATCCTCGCAATTTAAAAACCGAAATCTAATAAGTCATTTCAAATCAATTGAATCCAATTCCAGTGCCCGACCCTGCCGCCCCCTCGCGAGGTCTCGTCCCCAAAGGCCAATCGAAACTTGCAGTTTTTGATTGCTGTTCATTGTGCTAAAATGAGCCATGATCCAGCCAGCCACAGCCGCAGGAACAAGGACGCACCCAGACGGCACCCAGCCACACCGCCCCCCTCCCTGCACGCTGTTGCTGCATGACTCTCTGAGTGCCAGTGTCTGGCACCCAACTGATTAAAAGCGTCAATAGCGGACAGCACACTTTTCATAAAGCTCTCCAAAGACATGCTCACTGTGTGCCTAAGCGTTCCCACAATGAACCATAGCCGAGGACCAAGGACGATGTACCAAATGCCATGTACCATGCACCAAATACCAAGTATCTTGTAGTCGAGTGTTGGTTCTGTGTACACAAGTGTATCCATATCATCCATTGCCCCCAATGCTCAATGGCCCCAAGATATTTGTATGATATATGGGGCGTTTGTGTGTGCTGTCAGTGAAACAGTTTATAGGTCTGACTGCTCATGTGTGTGTGCGCGTCTGACTCCTTGGCTTCTTTCGGGATATGCGATGACAGCCGCAGGCTACCAAACGAACCGTCACTCGATTGCATGTATCATCAATGGAATTGATTTAATTTGTGGCCTGGCGCTAGACTCGGATTCGGAATCGGAGTCGGAGTCGGGGTGGAATATCAGAAATTAATTATCAATCTGGGAACGCTAAATCACTTCTTTAAAATTCAAGAGCATCCTTCAGTAAGCTTAGCATTAAATTATTCAGAAATGTAACCCCCCTCCTCCACACCTCACCCCCGGTTCGATGGCTGCCAATTTGAGACGATTAAAAGACACTCCTGCCTTGCTCCTAACCAGGAAAGCATTAGGGATGCGTGGGAGGTGCGGGAAAGGTTGCCCACGCGACCGACCAGCAGTGGGCGGGGGAGGGAGGGAGACGTTCATCACCGCGGAACGCTTTTCGTGACGAGTGCCTCCAAGTAGGCAATAAACGGGGCTATAATAAGTATTATCATAAGCCTCATTAACATAGTCAGTCCTCGACCCCCGCATCGCACCGCCCCGACTGTAGACTCCATGCCGCCAGGTGACGTCACGGCGACACATTGAATTTAAAATTTCTTATACATATACATACATATGCATGGATGTAGCCCCTACCCCGCCTCTTTCCTGTTCGTTTCGGTCACCTACAAACAGTGTACGACATCAGTCCATGATGTGTATGCAAATTGCCTGCCGAAGGGAACACAGGCGTAAATGATTGTTATTAGGAAAGTCTGTGATTCGACGTGGCATTATTGTCTGAATCGACTGCCACCAGCGCTGCAACGAGCTGCTTTTTTGTTTCTTTGGTCCTTTGGTTCTTTGGTTCTTTGGTTCCTTGGCCCTCGGCGAGCGAGTGTTGAACCTGCCTGGTGCTTGGTGCCTGGTGCCTTTGGTGCTTCTTGGGGGGGGGGGGGGGGTGGTCGGGCCAGAGGTCGTCCAACTTTTGGCTAACTTGATAGATGCGCCTGGTCACGGTCACGGTCACGGTGATGGCCACTCCCAGGCATTAAGTTCGAAAAATTCCGCACAAATTTAATCAATTTTGAATGATGGGCAACAGGGCCTACAAATTACTGTTGTAGGAAATGTGGCGTGAATGATTAAAAGGCATTCCATTCCCCAACCAAAGGGCGATGCGATGCTCTCAAGGAGATTCTTGTTAAAGCGGGGGGGTCTGCTCTGGTTTGGGCTGGGCAATTGCCAGTTATGATCTGAACTCTGAATACTGAATACCCGAAAATCTACTCACTCATCTGCATATAGTACATTCGACCGAGCGACCTGCGCCTTCCAGCCGGCTGCAGCCTCCAGATGATTCATTTGAATTTTGCCCCAGAAGGTATGCTATTTTTGGCGATAACCTCTAAAGCATTTCGCCAGCATTCCGGCCATCTTTCCGGCTTCCTGCTTCCTCTCGCTGCTCCGGCTCCGGAGTGCGGAACGAGTGCGGAATGTTAACGCCATAATTAAGCGCCGACAGAATACAGGAGACGACAAAAGCAAAACTCGTTTGATGAAACACTAAACAATTACCAGAAAATGAAAAACTCAAGAAATTTCCATTCTTTTGCACAATGGACACTGGGAAAAAGGTCGAATGCGACCAAACCGCACCCAGGATGGATCCCCCGATCCCCCGCCCTCACTGCCACTCACCTCTGTTGCCTGGGCTGGTGTTTGTTCAGCATTTGGGTCGCATCGAAGGCATCGTCCTCGAGCAGTTCCCCATCGATGTTTGTCAGCCGGCGGTAGACTTCGTGGGGTCCCTCGGTGTCCCCGGTCCCAGTCCCGGTCCCGGTCCCGTCGGCCGTTGCGACCTGTGTCTTGCGACTATTGCCGTTGACCGGATTCACTTGGAACCTGTTCGGGGGTCGGTCGGAGGCCGATCCCAGCTCAAAAGAGGTTGTGTCCGACATCGCGAGTGTCGTGTGTTTGTTTGTTTGTTTGTTTGTTTCTGGGTCTGGGTATGGGTCTGGGTCTTGGTCCTCGCCTAGGGGAGTATTATTCTATGGAAGGGACTCTGCGGTTTCCGTGTGCGGGTCGGATGGGGTCGGAGCTCTCTTCGTATTCAATCTTCGTATCCGGCTGGACCCATTCACTGTGGCTAATTGTGTATATAAGCCGTCTTGTGTGTCCTTTTCGTTCCGTCGGTCTGTGGGGCAAAGTAAAATCAGAATATCCGTTACTGGCGTTTAAAGTGGAACAGAGTATAACTCTCTCTCTCTCTCTCTTAATGTCTCTCTTCGCGGGCTGGCTTAAGTTTAAAGCTACTCGAATCTGTAAAGAAAAAGAAGGGAGAAAAAAAGATTCACTTAAATCAAACTGAAATGAAAATCTCATCAAAAATTCCTGTTTCCAAGGCCCCAGAATATTGCTGAATCAGTAAGTGGACCACAAAACGAAGAGGCCAAGCCCATTCATATCAAATTAAACATAGTTTTATAACATGCACATATGTATGTACGGCCCTGCCTTTTTTCCCACTCGAGAGCGCACACTAGAGAGAAAAGTTTTCCTGTTATCCGAAACACGAAAAAGGGCGCAAATATCTATGTACATATCCCATACATACATACTTTCTTGTTGTGTTTTGCAACCTTTCCCTTTGTTTGATTCGTTTTGTGTCTGTTCAGGATCAGATGCTTAGCCCTGTCATAACCCTTTACCTATTTTTAGATAGCTGCTCAAAGGGATGAAGCTATTTAAAGAACACACCCGTTGGAAAATGCACAAGGCAGTACGAAATGTCTGCCCACACATTGACCTCGGTGGACACTGCTTTGCCCTGAAATCCCACATACCTACGTACTCTCCATTGCATTCCCTGAAGCCAATATTCAAAGCTCTTTTCCTCTTCTCTGAAGCGAGTGTTTTCCAATGCAATTTGAATTTATCTTGGCCTCCTAATAATCCTCAAGGATGCCTCCATCTCATTGTACACATCCCAGTCCCAGTCCCAGTCCCAATCCCACTCCCAATTGCAGTCCATTTTTCCCGGAACAACAACCGTTTTCGGACGAGCTTCGTTTTACAACAAAGGACGTGCACAATGGTATTCGTTTTAACAGTTTTTCGCAGAAGCCATGCAGGATGCATCACCAACTACGTTGAAAATTCATGTCAGAAGTGGTCAAGAATATTCATTTCCCGTTTATTGTTAAAAAATATAAAACGCTATGGTCGAAGAATAAGTTCTAAGTATGATTTGGCCAAACTCACAAAAATTGAGGAAAAATTACGAAAACTGATGAGAACTGATGAAAACTGACGAAAAATGACGAAAACTGATGAAAGCTGACAAAACTGACGAAAAATAGCCAACGCTTCGGACTCGTAAGAGTGAAAACATATCTAAACACAGATATTGCAATTGTCAATCATATACAATTATTATGTGTGTCCCATATGGACATATGTACATATGTATATCTTTGCAGAAATATTCGCCCTCGGGCGGTCCGCTTTGTACTTCCCTCCGCTTAACAGAAATTATTCTTTCCTTAATTGTTCTTTGCGGCAGAGTGTAAAAGCTCTCTCCTCCATGAAACGATTAAGGCGACGCAGTGCCACAGTGCCGCAGTGCCACAGTGCGGCAGTGCCGCTGGCTGTTCGGCTGCCGCTCGACTAAAAATAGCTGCTGGGGGCCAATTGATGCAAATTAATCATGATTAGTTCCCCGATGCGGTTGCCAGGTGCGATGGATGAATGGATCACAAATGTGTGTATGTATGTATGTATGTGTGTGTATGTGTGTGTGTGCGGTGGGACGAGGACGGAGGCTCGCTCCAGTTTTTTTGAGAAATATAAAGCCTGTGGAGCCAAAACGCTAATTCCAAGGCCCGAAGGAGTCGTCGCACCGCCATCTAATGACAGTCGGAGGCCATTTGTCACGGCCGTGGAAGCGGTACGGCCCGGTTCGGTACGGCCTACATGTGCGATTTATGGGTCAAGTTGGAGGCGACAAGTGTGAAAGGCAACAAAGCCAACAATTAGCATAACAAAACGCCCGGCAGCAGCAGCAGCAGCAGCAGCAGCATAATGGAAGAGTCAAGCAGTGGCAAGGGGCGGAAAGGGGCGGCCAAAGGCGCGGCAAAGAGAGAGAGAGAGAGAGCGTAACGTGGGGCAATTACGCCAATTACGACATTTTTACAGAATTTGTGGGAACTTTGTTCAGCTGGGGATCAGAATTTGCACGAATTTATTGTGGCAATTAAGACCTTAATTCAATGAACCCAGTCGAGATGGAAGCCCGATGGAAGCCAAGCCGCCAGCAGTCGATCCCGATGGGAGCCAGCACCCCAAACTCTGTCCTGTCCTGTCCTGGACAGGACAGGTGCAGTAAGCTTTGAACGAGATTATCAGCAAAAAGTTACCCTTTGAGCACCTCCTCTCACCCTTGCCCACAGACTACTGCCAGGCCATGACCTGATGAGGGCGATGCCAGAGTCAAAAGTTTAGAAGCCTTCAACTGAACTGATGCTGGCCCCTGGCAGATAGCCAGGCCACCGCTCCTGCTGGCTGGCCAAGTCTGGACCAAGTTCAAGCAGCGCTTGCCTGATTTATGAGCCCTTTTTCTGATTGTTCTGCTCTGTTCTGATTAATTGGGCCATCAAACCCATTCCCATCACCAAAGCAGCCGTTTAACAACCCATTCGCAGCGAGTCCCATCTTCGAGAAACGAGAAACGAGAAACAAGAAACGAGATACGACAAGCAATTGCGTTTAGTCAGAGGGGCCCGGGGGCGGCGCGGCCTGTAAAACTGTAAAAAAAAGCCTACATATCAGAATAATTGTTGACACAGCCGCATCCGCTTAACGGCCACCCCCTTCGATGGGTGGGGGGATGGGACAATTACTCCACCGATTGCTGCGATTGGGGGGAGGACTGTGATTCCGTCTTGACTCCCTCTAGGCTGCAGCTCTATTGCCTATTCGCTGTCGAATGGGTTTTCCCGGGGTTCTCAGTTTTCCCGGTTCACTTTTCATTGCTCAATTCAACGCCCATTCGCGCTTCAATTGCTTCAATAAAATACGTTTTTTTACAGCTTGTTCTACGCCCTTTACTATACGGCCGGAATTAAATGTGGGCTTTAATGGCCCTGGCGCCAATTTCCTCAAACTCAAACCCAACCCCAACGCCGAACACCCACCCACCAGCGCAGTGCTGCTGATCGATGCGGCAGGGAGGAGGGAGTTTCAGCTGAGAATCCTAGAATCCGCCCGTAAGGACAGCAACAAAGTGCACTGTACACGAGTGAAAAGTCACTGGAGAAGAGGAAATTGGAGAGTACTTGCTGCAAAATGAAATTTCACATCTTCAAGCCGATCTTTTGTTGCTTAGCAAATGTGTCTATCGGATAACATCAATGCTTAAAGATATGGTACAAATAACTTGTAAAAAGTAGCCAGAGTACAATGCTGTATGCTGGATGTGGAGGCGGGGCCACTCGTTCCATTCCATTCCATTCACACCAGTAGAAAAGTCAACGGGGAGGTCATCAAAACGAAAGTGCCTAGAAATTTTATTGCACGACCTCAATTACAAGATGCTCAGCAAAAAAGCGCAGCTATAAAACATCGTCGGGATACATCGTCGGTGGCAGCAGAGGCTCGAGGGCAGGACGAACGGACGGACGGAGGGACGGATGGAATGTGGACGCGGACGTGGACGTGGACTTGGCCAAGGACCAGAACCTAATGACCAGACATCAAGCGCATCAGCATGTCACGCCATGTATGTACGTGTCATTTGGCGATGTCCTGGGCCATTGCAGGACATATTGCCTGATATTGATATCAATCGTTTTTATCCTCGTAGACGGTATTCGGAGAAAAAACAAAACTTTTTTTCACCCCCACATCCTGCTGAGTGATGCCAGCAGTGTCTGTGGCGGCCGTATCCGTTCATCAGCAGATGACAGGAGGTCATCTGGGTAGCCGACCTGCCAGCCAGCCTGCCTGATGTCGAGACGGACCAGGGCACACACAGAGACACACAAAGACACACACACAGACTGAAACACTGAAGGAAGCATACGCATCTCTATACGGACAGGATACGCATCAAAGCAGATTAACAAGCCAAAGACCCTAAAGAAGCAGCGGCAGCAGCAGCAGGAAGATGTGGATACGGAGGGGCGAGAAGGATAGTGGAGGGTGGTGAGTGGTGAGTGGGCAGGAGAGGCAAAGTGTCAGAAACACACAAAAGCAAAAGTTGAGCAAGTCAAGCGTGCTGATCCGCATTGTATTACATTACTGTCCGCCCACCGAAATGGCCAAAAACAAACTAGTGGCAACTAGCCGGAAAGCGGCAGCAAAAAGCAGGAAGGCAGGAAAAAAAGAAAGAAGAAAATCCGCTATGTGGGAATGTGGGAATGTAGGAAAAATGCAAAGTGGCTTTGGGGGCTGCTCTGGCGCTCTGCTGTTGGGCCAAAAAAAGCCGAATAATGCAAACGGTTTAGTAATAAACCAGAATGGGTGTCCATTTGCCTACCAGGCTAATTCTTTTAGCCCACATTTTGCATCGGCTCAAAGGGTTACCAGATGTCTGCGTCTGCTGCCCGGGGATTTGGCCCCGAGCGTCAACTACTTAAGCGATTAAGGAGCTACGCGCGCCCGACTGACAGCCATTCAGTCCCTGTCAGAGCCCAGAGAAATGACGCAACATTTCTCATTTCAAAAAAGAACATTAACACTTTAATGTCTTGTCAGTGGATGCCAGTGGGTGCCAGTGGATGCCAGTGGGTGCCAGTGGATCTGTTGGTGTGGCTTCCAGCCTACGTTCGCAGCGGCTTTCATTGCCCACAGCAGCGATGAGGCCCAGCCTCATCATAGCTAGATCTCTGGACACCGTTGAGGCCAACAGCAACCACTTGGGGCAGTAAATTCCCATTTAGTGCATCATTCCTTTACGAGGCATTGCACTAGATTACGCGATACTTCATTGCCACTTTCAAATGGGGGAAAACAAACGATCGAAATCGATTTGGATTTGGACTTAAATTTAAATTTCGTTGTCGCTCCGACCAGGGGATACACTAACAAAGCAGAGACCCAGTTCCAGTCACAGTCCCATCCCGATTCTAATAACAAATTTCTCTTGAAAAGACTAACTAACAACGTTGCTTGTAGTTTCTATAAATATCAATGCCAGGAAATGTAGTTACCATGGCTTATATGTATACATTTCCGTGGATTCCTTGCTTTCTTTTGGCATTCATTTCTCCTCGCCAGTCCACGATTACATACCAAATTTCATTGACATTTGCTGAAATTTTCTGCAATTAAAACTTTCTGTTGAAAAGGGGACCTGCGAAAGGACACAGCTTAGGAAAATTCCACGACCCACAACATACACCATACATATGTACATATGTGCATATGTAACTATGGAAATGGTATTTGGAGGCAAATAAGATTTAATTTTTCTCTCTGTCTTTCGACAGTTGCATCCTTTCCGACGAATTCATTAAGCTTTTTTATACGCAGAAAATGCCACTGTACTTTTATTTTATGTTCTCGCATTCAACCTGTGCGTCGTTCGAACTTGACCCAATTCCAGTCGAGAGCCACGCTCGTTTGCTGCCATAAACAGACAGCCGGCCAGACAGCCAGGCAGCCTGCACAGATAACAGTTTGCTGATGTCTCAATTAAGATTGAATCGAATGAGGTACGAGTTCTCCTCCAAGTGATGCAACCGAAGCAGCGCACAGTATAATTCCGTATAAGTAGTGCAGCAGCCACTACCATAAATATGCACATAACGTTCTATTTGAAATCCAAGTGACTATTCACTGGAGTGTTATACAGTCCATAAGCTGCCCAGCCCAGGAGAAGCTACTAATACTACATTTTGCACGTTTTATTACCTTTTCAACTACTATTTCTACTACTATTCGTAGGTATGCAACGATCTTCGATACGCGAAGGCACGTTTTGCAGATCATATGGATATACTTTTATCTAAAGTACAAAAATAGTCGCACATTTTCACTGTTGATTTCTGGTAGATTTCTACGATTTTCACCAACTGAAATACAATTGTTCTGTGGTAGATTTTCACCAACTGTCGTGGATTTCTTTGACGCCCATGCCGTGATAATTGTCACTATGTGAATCATTCTATCGTGTCTGGTATGGTATGGTGTCTGGTGTCTAGCTGAAACTGGGTTAGACACAACGCCACCATGAGTCTGCTCTTGAAGAGAGTTGTTTTTGGGGTACGTGATCACTGATCAGACGAATAAGTAGCTCCCACACGACAGAAAGACAGACAGTCAGACAGTCAGTCATTCAGTCACACACCAGTTAAGGAAAGAAACCCCTGCTCTGAGCTGTTGCTGTTCCACTCACTGATTTCTAGACCATATTTCGCACTGTTCTCGAAACCAGTTGGTGATTGTACGCCAACAACAACTAGCTTTCAAGCTATGCCGCCACCCAACTACAGTCCAGTGCCATAAGCAGAACCAGGATCAAGGGACCTGCTCCTTTCCTGGTGTGTGTGGCATGGCACATTTGGTTATTTATTTCATATGGTTTTTCGGTTATAAATTTCAAATGAAAAGTGCCATAAATAATATTTCGTGGGTTTTTATGCCGCTAACAGAAGAAGCCCAGAAGTGGGCCACAGTGTGCACCACACACAGTGGGCTCTCCGGGGTCTCTTGATATTGGTCTTGGACGATGATGCCGTATGATGTGAGAGACCAATGGGAGCGGGGGTAGGTGGGTGACCGGTATGGTATGGTGACTTTTTATGATTTAAAGTCGTAAAGTGCGAAACGCCGGCAAGTATTTACGACTCGGAAATGGAAATATCATGCCGTTGGGTAAGTACCCCAGCTGACTGACTGACTCCAGCTCCCCCGTGGACTCGAAAGATTTCTCTTATTTTGCCTCATTTGTGGCAACATAAATTAAGTGAAAAGAAAGGCCCACCACACCACACAGAGGCAAAAACAAATAGCGAACACACGAAAAATCACACACACCGCACACCACACACCACACAAACAAAAGCGCCAGAATCAAAAGGTTAATAAAAATGTATTGCTGCAAGGACACAAATACATATAATACATACATATGTATATACAATATGTATGTGGGGGGATGTGGGACTACCCAATGAGGGGAAATTACTTGGAAGGAATCGTATCGAATTGAATCGAATCATAGCCCGTTTATGAGGATTATGAGATTCCCAGGAAACGAAACAGGAAAGTTCGCAAAAACAAAAACAATTTTTAACAAGGCCCGATTCGAATTTCTACATACATATGTACATACTTCAGTAAAAGAGTACAAAGAGCAATAAACAAAAAAAAACGAAAGGCAACGCCTATAAAAACCAATACGAATGTCGCTTTTAATAACCAACAAAGAAACTAAAGCCGAATTTGTGGAAAAAGGCGACGGCTATCGATGAGTATTCGTCACTCGAATCGCCTCGCTCTCTCTCTTTCCCGCTGACTATAATATTTGCTTTCTGCTGACCCAGCAAAAAGATATTTCAGAGCCCAAGAGTCGTGCTGATTGCTCACTTTTTTGTTGTGTTCTCGGCCGGGCTTACTTATTATTAAAGCATGCACCTGCCTGCCAGTTGCCAAAGTCAGAGCCAAAGTCAGAGTTTCAGAGTCGTAAACTTGAGCGGCGTCTCACATGAATATTGTCGCCTTAGCCGCAGCTTAATGACCGCCTAAGTGTGCGATAAAAATGGATATCGGTCATGTGCGAGTGTCTACCTCCTGGCTACTTCTACCGATAGGTAGCTACCCGCCTTCTGGTCCCCCAATCGTCAGCTAATGCCTCTCACATGACCAGAATGCAGACGTTTAGCATTGGGAAGCGCCACTGCAGTTGCATTTTACGGCTGCATGTTCGGCATATAAACACGTAGATACTCGCATGGACGGGGCGGGGGGGGTGTGAGGTAAGCTCAGATTTTTGGGAAAAATATAATCAGCTCACATACTGCTGAATAAATAACAAACTTACTTCAAATACTCAACTTCTGTGTGGCAGAAACGCCTTCTGGAAAGAGACTTTTCTAGATTTAAGCCGGAACTGATTTTACCGTAAGTAGGTGGAAATCTTTTCAGGAGTAATTTCCATAATGCTTACATCGTTTTTACGCATAATTCCATACAAAAAATACACATTTTTTATGATAAACCAAATAGCAAACGTTGGAGATAGCATTTTACAAATAATAAATAATTGATATGATTGTAATGAAAAAAATTAATAATTAATTAACACACACGCACACACACACTTACACACCGATACAAACACACAAACAAAAAAACATTTTTATTATAAATTGAACTTATTTCAGGTTCTGGTTGGGGGGCTGGAATTCATTGGGCATTGCAGTGATACCTTGTACTATTATGCAAAAGTTTGATGGGCAATAAGCCACGTTAATACCCCTCAAAAGAGCTGTTGCCAACTGTTGCAACTGTGCCGTTGAAGGCACGAACGTGGTCTAGACTCGAGACTCTAGACGTTGGGTCGTTGGCACGTTCCCCCAATTAATTTGGATTGGATAGTGATTGGAAATGGTGATGAGGATGGTAATGAGGATGAGTATGGGAAAACATAACTTTTCCGGCCAATTAACAAGCGCTAAACCTTCTAATCAGCAACGAAACGATGTGGTGTGGTGTGGGGTGTCTCCCCACCCCCACCCCCTGCCAAACACATCTCAAGATCGGCATCCAGCTGGGTGCGAGGCGGGTGTCAAACCCGTCTCCCATATCAGGTTTACTATGCAAATCTAAAGGTCTGCTTGCTATCAGCTATCAGCTGCTACCACTTTGAATGAGCAAACATTAAAAAATATAGACATAAATGCACACATACATGTGCACATACATACACAGTAGTATGTATGTACGTAAAGTGCGAACCAAACAAAATATTGATTGTTGGCAGTCGGGCGAACAAAAATTCCGTAACTTTCCATAACACAACAGAGAACAGAACCCTTAAAAACAAAACGTTCGCGTTAACACATGAACAATTCTCCCGAAAAACATTTAGTGCCACGAAAAGTTAATTTGCAGTCTAACATTTAAAGTTTCCAGGGGGAGTGGGAGTGGGGAGTGACAGTTTCTATATAGAGAAACATCGAGAGAATCCCTATGAATACGTATCCGCTTAGAGTACGTTCCAAAAGTGTGCTTATCCGGACTATAGTCCACATAATTTCACAGGTCATTGCACGTCGAGTGGAAAACCGGCGTCAGGATGATTCGTTAACTTTATTTTAGACTCTTTTTCTTCTTCTCCGGTTAGTACTATATACCTTACAGGGGGGGAGCTATGCTTAGTAGAGAACAAAGCAAAATATGATAAATACAAACCAAAGAACAAGTATCTACATATACATACACTCGTAGTATATGGTAGGTATTGTGAAAATTCAAGTTTCTGGCCAAAAACAAAAAAAAACGGCCATGCCATGCCATAAAGAATGCCGAAGCAAAGCGAGAACAGAGAACCGTTTACCTGGCCAATTGGTTGCTGCTTCTGCTGGCTGGCTGGCTGGCTCATTAGTTGGGATTCTCCGCAAATACTTATGCATATACATATACATACATACATATCCCACAATCTCAATAGGGCCTTTGAGGACCGAAGAGTTTGGCTGGGCCTCGGCTAGCCGAATATTTAAGTTTAATCTCTTGGCCTGGTCTGTTCTGGCCCCTCGAACAAAACGTGTAACCCATTAACCATCCATCCATCCATCCATCCAGCAAACATCAAAGCAGCGGTTGGGGTTTGGGTCTGGGTCTGGGTCTTGGTCTCTCTCTAATCTCAAATTCTCAACGCTAATGCACAGTGGATATTTTTGGCCAGCATGAAAGGGTTCTGGGGTGCTGTTGCTGGTGCTGTTGCTGGTCTGTGGCTTTGGTTGGAACTGATTTTTGATTTTGATTAAACGCGTATTCAGTTTATGAATTCTTTGCGGAATTTCGCTGGACGGGGCACACGCGTCACATCACTTTGATTAGCGGATTTCTTACGCAAAAGATGTCTTACTTTCAGTCCGGTACGCGACACTCGACACACGCCCACGCGCCCTAGCGACCCCCACCGCCCTCTCGGGTAGGCATGTACGGCGTTGCCAGGTCGCTGCCGTTCCGTCAATTGTCATAAATCTTGATTAAACGTGCAAAAGACAAAAGGTGAAAATTGTCAACGCTGCAATGCAGCAGCGGAGCAACGGAGCAGCGGCTCTGGTCCGCTGGTCGCTTGACGTGGATTCCGTGACTTGGCGGACCGCTTTGCATAATTTTCAGTCGCTTTCCGAGTATTCATATTCCCATTTCCGCCGTGGTCCACGTCCACCTCTATCTCTACCTCCACAACGATTACGAATACGAATACGAATACAAGTATGAGTATTGTACCTCTTGACTACCTCGCCTTGACTGTCTAGCTAGTCGCCAAGTGAGTGCCATCCATCCATCCACCCATCTACCCATCCACCCATCCATCCATCCATCTATGCACATTGGGTCGCGTCGTAGCCGCTGCTTGACTAACTATTCCGAGCCACTCACTCACCCACTCACTCACTCGCTTTGTCAAGGTTCGCAAGGTCAATGATTTACGAGTATTAGTTCATTTTTTCGCCATTCCATGCCATTTCGTTTCGCTTCTATTCGTACTATTCGTACTATTCTATTCCGTTCTGTTCTGTTGTGATCTCTCCTCTCCGTTGTGCCTTGCCCTCCACCCCCAACCCCACCCCGCCTGTACTTCAGACGTCCGTCCATTCTACTGCATTTGTCATTTCCCTCGCATTTATTGTCTGTGGCTGACAAGAAAAGCCCCTTGGATCAGGCCAGAGCGCCAGCGCCAGCGCCAGTTGAGTTGCAAATCCTCCTCCTGCCATCACCATACCACCCCAGACCACCCCAGACCAGACACCCACCCACTAGGAGTGGAGTCATTATTAGGAGGAAGGGCAGTGGCAATCCGAGCGCTGCATCTGGCTGTGTGTTGTGTCACTATTGGCTACGGCTGGCCAATTGGACAAGTTAATAGAGGCATGTGCCTATCTATGGCCTGTGTTCGGTTCGCCTTTATCCGCTCTGACAGTCGCTGTGCTCCGATCCGAACTGGAATTTTGTCAGTCCAGTCATTCAGTCAGTTAGTCGCGTGTATATAGGACACGACCTTCAAATGCAACCAACCAACCCCCGCCCCACGAATACAAATCGGTAGGGGGGTCTGGTTTAGGGGTTGGACAGCAGCAGCCACAGCAACAGCCACAGCAACAGCAACCCTGAAGCAGGCATTGAAATTCCGCTGCAAGGGCTGGGAATTTTGTTGTGTCTAAGCTTCTTCCGGGCAGCTGCCTTTTTTTCTGCCCTTCCCTTTTCCCTTTTGGAATTGTTTTGTTTGCTTTTTCCGTTTTGGGTTGCACTTTTTACAGGTGTTAAGCCACAAAGATTTCAGGCAATGGCTTTATATATGTACATATGTACCTATGTATGTATTTCAAAATTAAACCGACTAATCAAGCGAAATTGATTGCCAGAGCATAATGCACTCAATTAGATAACCAATTAAGATAATGTTTCCAAATGAAATATGTCATTTGTATTTGTATTCATTAATTGGATTTTCTTGTACAGAATTTAACGGAGAATCGTTCTGCATTCTATTTGCAACACGTGGCAAAGTACATCCATACTACATACATATGTACATACATATGTATGTGCAAGATACGATTACTTGATTGCCCCAAGACCGACAAGTGACCGCAAAGCGTAAGTGCATACATATGTACATATGTATGTATGTATGTACAATATGTGAGAACATATGTAAGCCTCTGGGGATGTCATAACAACGATTACATACGTCAGTTAGTTCGGGCACAACAGTGATACCCTGCATACCCTGTCCTGTCCCTTGGCCCTAAAAAACAATTGTTAATTCCATGAATACCAGACACATCGTGCTATACAGGCTGTACATTGTCTATAGACTAGAGACAGAGACAGCCAGCACTTGTTGTGTTTCCTCATATTTTACAAGTTTGATGAGACCAGGTACCGGTGGTACCCGACCCGGAAAACCCGCTAATAGCTTTCAAGTTCAAGTGCACTCGAGCCACTTGGTGTGCAGTGGTCGGTCAGTGGCAGCATTTGGAGGCACGCAACATTAAACATGAATTTTCGCCAAGTGGCCGCAAAGTCTGAGATGATAACACTGCGCTGACCCATGTGGATGCTCTGGGAACACCTTTGGCCCACCGTCCACACCCCCTTGGACGAAAGTGAGCACTTTTTCAGGGGGGAGCTTTCAGAATTTGATGGTTTTGGGTGGCACACAATGGATGGGAGGGGGGAGGGGGGAGGTTTATTAAATTACAGCACAGTGTAAAGACAAAGGAAACCACATAATTCTCGGGGCGTAACGAATGTGACATACGTACATAAAGAGATATGTACATAGATAGAGCAAGGCCAGTGGGTGGACGTCCTACCAGTGGACCTCTCTAGGTATGCATAATATTTGGCTTTAAAGTAAATAAATATGTTTTTTGTGTAGACACTCGTATGAACTCACCGAAAACGTTTCCACAGTTGAATCCATCTGCCTGGCTATTAATTAATGGATTTCCCTCCGTTCGATATATGAATCGCATTTCATGAATTTGTTTTCCATAGAAATTTTGTTGATTTTTTTATTTCTTTCCTTCATTTTTTGTATTTTACCGAGTCGAAAATAATTTATTCTCTTGGCACACTCACGCTCCACTCTCCACGCACGCTCATCGGCAGGCAAAAATATTATTATTACTATTGTGAATAATAAAAAAAAACCAAAAAACAAAAAACAAAATAATACGCTCATCGGCAAACATTTGCTCTGGCTGGCAGCAGACAGAGGGGAGGGGGGGAGAGCGGAGGAGACCGCAGCTCCAGCGTATGCTTACAAATAATTATTATCAGCGCAAAGGCAGGCGGCAGGCAGCAGGCGGGCGAGTGCCACAAGAAACACACAAGACCCAGACCCAGTCCCAGGCCCAGTCGCAGTCCCAGACCCACTTGAAATTCCCCAAATGTACTCTTTCCACAGAAAGACAACAAAAAAGCAAAGTTTGGATGTACAAAAGGGCACTCTCTTTGTTAACATTCGCATCAGCTTTCGATCGCTTTCACGCAGATACATACATACATGTACATAAGAGTATACTCGTAGTACTACTTATGTAGCACTGCACCCATTCCATTCCATTCCTAAACGCTTTCAACGTAATTAAATGTGTTTCGGAGTGGAGCCTGTTAGCGGTACTGCGATCTGCTTCACTGATCAACGTCAACCGGTGGGGAGGCCTACCTTACCCCCTACCCCTACCCCTACGCCTACTCTTCAAAAGGTGGGGCTGGAACACACGATCTTTGTTTTGTTTTTTGCACACAAGAAATCTTAAAAAAAAAAAAACTATAACTAAGTTTGTATTTTATATGTACTACAACACAACGCACTTGCCTATGGGGCTTTTAAATCAAAAATAAATATCTATTTCTTATGCAGCACCAAAATAAACGGATCGGATCGGAATGGATCGGAATGGATCCCAATGAAGTGGTATGGTATGGTATCTCAATGTTTACTTCTTTGGCCACTCGATCTGCATGAAACACTCGGGAACATCAACAAATCAACTGAGACGTGGCGCTGCGCGGGTCTCCGGTCGGACAAAACATTCAGATTTTAGAGTCGGCGAAAGACTGAAACGAGCCGCAGCTAACGGTGGGATCGGTTCAGTTCGGTTCGGTTCGGATCGGATCGGCCACGCCATGAAATAACCAAACAAATTCGCCTCAGATGTTCGCTCGCGGCGAACAAACACACGATGACTCTTCGGCTGAGCAGCAAGCATAACAGAACGACGACACGACACGACCCGTTGTACATACACTCGTACGTATGACGTGATCGATTCCGAAATTGTCGAAACGTGCTCTCAAATATTCCACTCCATGCACATGGCATGGTCATGGTGCTGCTGATGGTGCTGAAGTTGAAGTTGGAGTTGGAGTTGTATGTGGCATTGTATAGGGCCCCGAGGGCTTCTATTATATACAGTATGTACATTGTACATACATATGTACATGTTCTATGCCTGTGTCTTCTCCTATCAGTGGTGCGAATGATACATATTGCTCTCTTTCTGTCTCCCCTCCCTTGCGACGCCGACTCAGCTTGTTTTCCGAGGGGGTTAGTTCTGTAGTTCCCTAGCGAGGGCTTCCTAGCATTGAATGCAGATATCTACTGAATCGGAGAATAAATAAACAATATACAGGGGTAAGAACAGATCTGAGCACTAAGATGGCTAGATGGCTGTTAGTGCTGCCGTAAACAAGATTTCAACAAGAATTAATGGACAAATATGCTGGGCTATCAAAAAACAATCATTCAAGAGCTTCAAGAAAAAGTATCCAGGCACATACATACATACATATATGTATATATGTATAAGGATAATCGCTAATCGATAATCGTTTTAAGAAGTTTCAAACCGTGGACAGACGACACTTTGAAATGTCATTTTTCAAACATGACAAACAGGGTTTTTTTTTTCTCAACGAAATCGAATGCAAATAACAGCCGGCTGATGGCTGGCTGGCTGGCTGGCTGTTTGCTGCCATCGAATACACGCACACGAAATCGTGGCTAAATATGTCCATTGTTACCCCCCTTCTCCACGGTGTTGCCAGGGGTTCTGAGGGTACAATTTTAATCAAGGAGCTGGGAATTTCAAGACCACAGCTGGAAGCGCACCCAACGAAAAAAAAAACCGGTTCCTGTGCACTCCCTTCCCGCGTCCCCTCACGTCTCGGCACGTCAGGTGCAGGCTATGCAAATATTTGGCGTTGCGTTCGCCGATAGATGACAATATTATAACTGGCAGTCATATTGTGGGGACGGGACGGGACCTTCGGTAAATTGGAACTTGCTATCTGGCATTTTGGATGTTTCTTTTTTTTGTTATCAACGATAAGAGCTGATATACCGGATATACAACCTCCCGAGGGGCCTACAAGCTGGAGGCTAGCCGGTGTGTAACTAGCGGTGAGACCTCGATTCCTTATCAAACAATAATGCTCTCCCCCCAGTCCAATATTGATTTTGTTGTATGCATAAATTCGGAAAATATTTAATATTTACAAATAATAAACAGTTTTGTTTTCCCTCTTGGCTCTGTCTTTGAGCGCTCTCTATGAAGAATTCCCACGAAATCAATTTCAAGCGAACGCTGCACAAAAATGTCGAGTGACTCAAAAATCCAAATTAAACATAAGCCAAGGCAGTAAAGTTAGTTACGACGAATTCTGTGTACCCTTTCTCTTGGCTAATATTCAATCTTGAATATATGTTCAGTAACTTGGCCCAAGGACGGTTTATGGACTCTCTTCGGCGCCTCCATCTGGCTAATTTGTAGAGTGTATTTATTGTACATCCTGTCTTGACATCCTCATCATCACGTATATAGTTTGTTAATGCGCTTCAAAAGGGTATGTATAGGTTCCTTTTTGCAGTGGAAACGTATTGATAAGAAATGTACTTCACTCTCAAGTTGAATAGCATACAATATGCACCGCCGCTCTTCGTATATCAGCTTTAATTTTCAATGGGGCAATCAAGTCCAGGTAAATAGTAGATTACGCACACTGCCCAATAATAGTTTGGGGGCGATCGATATTTAATTTTATTGTCGTTACTTCAACAGCGCTTAGCACTGGTTAATTTATGAGGCCTCTGCAAATATTTACCATCACGGCGGGGTAGCGTTGACTTATCAAATGATTAACGTCCATTTGAAAGCAATTAACATCTAAGCATTCGGCTGCTGGCACCTCTCGAGGTGTGTGGCCATGCGCTTGGATGACTGGGAGACTCCATTGTTGTTAGTCGGGTCCAATGTGTGTCCAATGGGCACGAGAAAAAGAAGCAAAGTCTTCGTGCGTGACCCTGCGTTGCGCATACGCCATGTGTCACAGGGAGAGTCATATGCCTTCTTTGGTAGTCATTTGCCATGGTAGGGAATGGCATGATGTGGGTGGCGGCCGGGTCTGATACACTTCTAAGAGCATACAGAGAGGAAGAAGAAACATAAAGGAAACACACACATGCACCACTACACAGATCAAATAATTTAATTAGCAGTGGCCCCTCAATTGTGCTCGTTTTAATTACATATATTTTATCAGCAGTCAGGGCAGGGCAGGGGCAGAGCAGGGGCAGGGGCAGGGGAGGGCAAGCCAACCGCAAGTCTTGGCTTGGCCCATGTGTCAATAAGTCAAGTGATGTTAATTAATTGAGGCCGATAGCAAAATGCTCTGCATCAGTCAGGCTGCCACAAGCAGATTACGGACATGCAATTAAACTAGACATTCGTACAATGGTTACACAACTGCGATCTCAGGACTCCACTCTCGTTTTAGATACGACTTAAAACTACGGCTTACTCATACGTTTATTTCTATATCAATTATGTGTTCGTCGGGCAGCCACGGCACTCCAGTCTGGCCAATGTGCCAATGTGGTCACGTGCATATCATTCTCGAGGGTTCTCTTGAGTAGCTTAATATATGTAGGTTCTATTTCGGTTAGATATGGAACTTTAATTAGGCGACAGAGATAATTCGAAATCAGTTCGTTTTTAAATAGAATATTGGTCACATTTAGAATGATTTGGAAAATTATCGCCCAAGAGTCCAATGTAGGTACATGGCCAATTAATTTTTAGATAATCAAAACAATTTGGTCTTCTGCACCACCTGCGATTGGTTGAAGTGGTGCTGTGCTATCCGATAAGCAATGCTGCCAGGACGCACCAGGTTACGCTCTAGTGCATCGCCGTACAACTGCACCAGAGATGGCTCCTCCTCCACAGGTTCCAGATAAGCAGACAGTCCTCCGATTAACTGCAAAGATTAATTGCACTCGATGAACATTTTACAGGGCATTTTTCCAAGAACCCACCAAATCTGCGTCACAGTTTAGAAAGCGCATGACCTGCACATGCTCGGACCAGAGCCGGCGTCGCCACTTGTTGTCGTACTTCTGGGCCAAAGGCAGCAGCACCAGGGAACTGAACAGCTCATCGCCGTAGCTGGCTGCTGCAAAGTGCTCCACAAACAGATAGTAGAGTGGCTCGAATCTCGCCTTATCCACGAGCTCGGCATCAAAGTCAAAGTGATGCGTGGCATTCTGGGCATAGAAGTCTCTTAGGAACCCGTGCAACAGCTGATGCAGATCCGGCTCCAAGAACTGCGAATCGGGACCCATAAAGGCGATCATCAAATACATAAGCTTTTCCAGCGGGGCAACAATCTGCAAGCCTTCCTTCTCCAATTGCCGCACAAACAACAAGGTCATGCGCACCACCTGGTTTTCTGTAAGAGGAAAAGGATTGGATATCCCCAAAGAGCGATTAACTTTACTTGTGCTTCACCTGAAAAGATTGCCGCTGGCTGCTGCTGTACATTCTGCAAGTAGTTGCTGAGGATAAGACGCATCTGAAAAAATGGCCAGTCAGCCGGCAGGATGGGTGCCTGCGTGTAGCACAGCGACAGTGAGGGCTCAGAGTTGTCCTAGAGTTGTCGTAAGAGATTGGTAATTGAATCTCGGAAATAAGTGCAGTATCTTTGGCAATCTTACAGCTATCACGTGCGGGTAAATCATTTCCATGCAGGTCTGTTGCAACAGCTTTAGGCACGCCGCATCCAACTCCACGTACCTTCCATTGAAGATAAAGCGCTCGAACGTGGTCTTGATCTGTGTCGCATGGGCCGTGGACAAACAGCACAGATAGTTGTAGACCAGCTGAAGCAGCTGCTGGCGCTCCAAGTAGGTCTCCAGCCCGTCCGTGCAGAGCAATTGATGGACGAACCTCAGCTCGCTCCGTGCAAAAAAGTTGGTGGCCAGGATGCGATTCAGTCGCGAGCTCATTTGACGCAGATACTCGGCCACTGGCTCCAGCACCGACGGTTGCATAAGCGCCTCAAACAATTGCCTCTCCCCAAACTCCAGCGATAGGTCGCACAAAGCCCAGATGCCGCTCAACAGATGCACCGGATACGTGTCGCTCACGATCAGCTGGGGTCCATAGTCGTGCATCAATACTGCGCCCACATTCGGCAACGCTGGATGAACATTGCGCCGATCGATGGGGCATCGCAATATAACAGAGCCCTTGCTGGAAGGCAGTAATTAAGTGTGTGATGAAATAGCCGACGCCCCCCAATTAACTCACCTTAGGTCGCGCACACATGCAACGAGACTGGGCGAGCGCACAAACTGTGGAAGAACGCTGCGTAGAAATGTCTGAAAAGCCGTTGTTCCCAAATACCCGTGGCGGCAGAACCAAGAAACGACATACAATACAGCACTCAATAGCGTCAGTTGGGTAAACTAAAGATATGAAATGTTGTAGAAGTGTAGGATTCGAATTAAAGATCACTCACATCCTTGATTGAATCGATGCGCGTTGCAGAGTGCACCCAGCTGCAACAGCAGTTGTGCAGTGCCCCTGCCAGCAGCTTCTGCCCATCCACGTCACAGACTCCGCTCTCGCCGGCGGCCACAATTGCCACGAGAAGGGCTGCTGCGTGCTGCCGTATCAGCACCGATCCGCCCACTCCATCGAAAACACTGTGATTGCAGTGCCAGTCCACCATTTGGCGCAGGGCGGGCAGGAACTCTCTGTAACAATGATTTAAACATAGATGAAATGCCACTTAATTATATCAGCTATTAGAGACACTGCGCATTCTTACAGGTGGCTATAAAACTGAACGTTACTTGAAGAGCAGTCTCAGTCAAGTCTGGAAATTTGTTTTCGACACAATGACCTACTCCAGGAGTGTTTGCCTCATTCTGGCCGTACTAATCGCCTACGATTCGGTGAGCCAAGCGGTGAGTATTTTTGTTAAATCAATTAGCAAACAATCTCATGTCCTGCCGAAATAGTTTGAGCTCACGCCGGCGATGAAAAAGCAAATATTAAAACTGAAGGCACGCTGCGTTAACCAAACAGGAGTATCCGAAGGTGAGCGTATATCATTTCAATGATATTATTAATAGTAATCATCGGGAATTTCAGAACGAATGCAACAAGCGAAGAAGGATCAGGTATTACCCGATGATCCGGCCTTTAAATGCTTTCTGCACTGCATGTTTGACATGATGGGACTGGTGGGTTGACATGTTAGGATGAAATTGAAGGGAGAGTTTCAATTAAAGGTGAGGGACTTCACTTTTATAATCTACAGATCGACAGCCACAACGTGATGCAATTGGAGTCTCTGATCGAGGTCCTGCCTGAAGAGATTCACCCCAAGATCAACCAACTAGTTGGGAGCTGCGGCACCCAGAGTATGTATTAGGACATAGGTATCCTTTTTTTTGGCCATCCCTATAGATCCCTATCGTTTGCAGAGGGAGCTGATGGCTGCGACACGGCTTTTCAAACCGTCAAATGCTATTTCAATGTGAACAAAGAGTTCATCACGGAGCAAGTAATCAATTCAATGCAATAACAGTTCTCACACACCTGTAAAGGTCGCGATCCACAATCCCCAGAAGGAGCAAGCAACGCAGGATGCGCAGGGACTCGACCTGAACACGTACCATTTTTCCCTGCAAAATATGTGAGGTTTTTCATTATTTAGATCAATAAATCAATAAAAGATTTGCAACAAACCCCAACACTGTCGCGTAGAAACAAGTACTCTTTCAGTCGCTCGATCAGAACGCCCTTAGAAAGGCTCTTTGCAATGTCCAAGTGCTGGCAGATCATTATTCGAATAAGCTTCAGGCAGAGTGGCTGGGGCTGGCCGTAGAAGGTGCCGCTCGTCGACGACCCAGATGGCATAAAGTGATTCGATATAACATCCAAGAGATGGCTTTCGTTTGCCAACTGCCGTGAAACCTTTATACTTGTGCGAGCGATCCGTATGAGCAGCTTCAAGCAGGAATCCACGGTGCTGTTGTCAGGACGCACTGAGCTCAAGATGAACCTGTAGGTACACAAAATGATTATACTTAAACTTGCACAATTACTATGCTGGCTCACGTAATCCGCTGCAATATATTCGTTCGGAGCAGACAATCTATGAGGTCTGTTTCGGCCAGCTGAAAGTCATCCATGGACATGCGGATCTCCGTCTCATCCTCAGCGACATCGGCCCGCACCGAGGGACTGCTAGTCAACAGCTTCATGTAGCGCTGCAGAAAGGCAATGGATGTGGGATCAGAGTCCGACTCGCTGTAACTGCTCACGACCTGCAGCGTTGGCTGCCAGTGGCAGTACGCATTGTCGTGGATATAGTCGAGCAGCACTTCGTCCGTTTCGTTGTAGAACAAGCAGGCCAACGCCCTGCTTACTACCTCAAGCTGCGCGGGCACATTGTCATCGAGGCCAAAGCGCAGCAGGAAGAACATTTTTGAAACCGGGAGCGTGAGCACTTGGTCATAGAAGCCCTGATTGTAGATGCTGAAGATGCCCGCAATGGCACCAAATGCAGAAATCCTTTGTTGTAACACAGTGGAGCTGTCAATTAAAGGGGAAATTAGAAAAGTTCTGTGCCCAAGCCACACCGCTCCTACCGAGCCAATCGAAACAGCTCCTGTAGCGTGTACCCCGGCCGTTCAGCTTCCTCGCCGTGCAAATACAGCTCGCGCTCGTCCACTGGAATGGCATGGTCCTGCTCTGGGCTCTTGAGCGTATGGGGCAGTAGAACACCCTTCCAATCAAAGCGCGCATCGAACTGCTGTCCCGGCTTGAGCTGGCTCAACTTGGCTGGAATATCGCGCATCCAGGCCAGCTTGTGCTCCTCCACAAGATTGAAGTTAAGCCATTTGTTCTCATCACTTTGCAGCAAGAGCGCATGGGCTGGGTTGGAGTCGACCAAAGATGACATCGGCTGTTGAGGCTGAGGCGTGGACTCGATGCGCTTTGGAGATGGCTCACTCATAACCAAAGGGCTCTTAGTTCCACGACTTTTGGACAGCAATGCAAGCAATGCCGGATCTGTAATTTGGGTTTGGCGAGTTATATCTATTAATAACTAAATAAAACCTAGTGAACATCAGTTGGCCTTACCCAACGTGGCCTGCAATCTTTGACGCTCAGCTAAAATTTCCTCTTCGGTCATTTGATTGAGAAGGGCCATGTTTTCGTCATGTAATTCCTTTGCCAGTTTCGCATCTCGCACAATGGCACTACGTCCGGTTGGTTCTTTAGAAATATGTTTCGTTTGCGACTCCGCCACTGATTTTGATCCTCCTTCTAAAAGCTGTTTGGCGAAAATGCTGCGAGGCCTATTGGTGGCTGGCTGGGACGTGTAGGAAAGTTATTAGATGTGGAAAAGCCCCGCATCAGGTTCCGCATTACCTGATTGGAATGTTGACTTGGGGGCCGCTTTGAGCCTTCGGTTCTTTCCACAATCTCGCCAAGCACGGCGCCCATCAAACTTGGATTTACTTTGTTGCCCCGCACATCTCCCAGCATATTCTCATGGATTTCATCGACCAGAACCTTAGTCGAAGAAGTGTCCTCACTGTTCGTTGGGTTTCCTTTCACTTGTTTGACGGTCAATTCGGGATCCTGTGGTCCTTGCTGGTTCGTGGTGGATATGCGACCCAGCTTCGCCTGCTCCCGCTTCTGTGCAAACACAGACTTCCGTGGAGCTACAGAAAACACAAATTCAATTCACATGGCGCCCGGCACAAGCAATAGAAAATAATAATAGAGACTTACTCTTTTCCATACGTACAAACGCGGCTGCTGGCTGAAAATTTGGATTTTTCTGTCGTTCCGCCTGGAAGTCGGCCGCCATGCGTAGAACATCCTCCTCGTTTTCGCCAGGCTTAAGTTTTTTAAACATTTTTAAATCCAGACAAGCGAAATTTCAAAACAAACCCAGCACCAGGGCTGCACAAGTGAAAAATATCAAAACAGCTGGCACAGGGCTGCATCGAAACAGCACGTTGCAGGGCTGCAGCAAAATGGAGCGGTAAATATTCAAACAATTAATCGAATACACCGTTAAATAATAACATAAAAAATGTACTTTTAATAGCCAGCAATTAGCAGAGTGTTAGGTAGAAAAAAATTTTATAATTAATACATTAAATACATATGCAAGTCAATGATTAGTTTCCATCTGAATGCCGCTACTTCTTAAAGGTGGTGCCCGTATTCGCCAAACACTTGGTCAGCGAGTGCTGTGCCACCAGAGTGTCCTTGTGGGGCAGCGCAGCTATTTGGAAGAAGAGATCGATCCCCTCCTTGAAGAGCTCAATGGCTTCGCTAGTCTTCTGGGCCTGCATCGCCTGGGCCGCCTCCCTGTAGAGCTCTTCGATTTTGATCAGCCGGACGACGCTCTCCTTGAGCGAGATATTCTTGCGGCAGCGAGGACACCGCACATCCTTGGCCAAGTCCTTTGGGAACTTCAACAGATTCACACAGTTGGCCGATGTGCACCTTCAATACAATGTATGTAGTATCCCGTATCCCATGGAATACCGGTCCGCAAATATACTTACCAGAAGCGCACCTGCTTGTCCAGCTTCTGGAGCAGCGGCCAGTTCTCCTGGCATGCCATGCAGCTGCAGCTGAAGGAGTACCTGCCACGCAGGGACCTCTGGCGCTCCTTGAGATTAGTGTACGTGAAAATGGGGCCATAGTTGACCGCGACCACTTCGTTCGGACGATGCGGCTTTGTGGCGGCCAGCACCAGCTTCTTGCCCACAAAATAGCTGGCGACGCTGCAGAAGAATGGGAAAAGGAATACGTAAGATCAGAATGCGTTCCGGAGGAGCCAGCATTCCTCTTACCTTGGCCAGCATTCGTGGTTGAAGTAGGAGCCAGTGCCGTAGAGACCGGCGCCCACATGCACCGTCTTGCTGCCCTCGAACTGATGCTCGTCCGTCACCTGGGTCTGATAGATCTCGTGCGCATTGTACTGCAGCACCTGAAGCAGGCCCAGCAAGGCGGTGGCCACCTGCAGCTCCACGGCTGTCGGATTGACGCCCTCGGTTTTGCGCTGGCCAAAGTACTGCGCCTTCTGCAGGATGCGCATCAGGAACCCGGCCATCAGGGAGCGCTGCAAGTAGTCCTCCGCTTGGCGCACATCCTCGTGCGAGCACAAGTTCTCGAAGAGAAGATTGGCCGTGGCCAGGCCATCGTCCACGCTGGCGGCCTGTGTGAAGATGCGCAGCGCAATGAAGCAGAGGATGGACATGCCGGAGCCAATGAGCAGATCCATGAACTCGCACTCGAAGCGATGGTAGCTCTCGCAGGCCTCACCCATGCACTGGGCCGAGCAGAAGGCAATCCCGGAGCAGTGCAGACACGCCACTGGTGTGTGCAACCTGCGGCGGAGGGTGGGAGCTTCATCAGTCAGTGGTACTGCAGGGCCGACGATCAGAGCACTTACCGCTTGAAGCAGTGGTGGCAGTGGGTGCCAAAGAAGCTGGGAATCAGGCAGGCCGCCACGGGATTCTCGCACAGCACCACATCGCCCGTCTTCAGACCCTCGCTGGCCACAACGAAGCGGCCCTTCTCCTTGGTCTCCACAAGTTTCACGACATTGGCAGCGCCGCTCAGTTCCGGGTTTTCCCCGTGGGCCAGCTGCGGCACCTGTTCCGTTGATGGCTCCTTCTGCACAGGCTTAATCCCTGCGATTTCCTTGCGACATATCGCAATGTGGGTGGTGTCGGAGCCAGCCAGTTTTTCGGCTATCTTCAAGGATATTTCAGCCCGTGCAACCTCTCCCATTACTGCTAAGAAGGGAAGTATGAAATTTTCGCCCAGAGGGTTATACTGTTGCTCCACTCACCCGCATAGGCCTTGGCCATCTTGCAGTAATAGTCCACGCTTCCCTTCAGCTCCAGACCGAAATTGGTGGCCAGCTTGAGGTCGCTGAGAGCCGGTTCTCCCTCGCCCAGGCCAATCAGGATGGAAGCACGCGATCGGTAGGCCAGGGCAAGGGTGAGGCCATCGTCGATGGTGGGATTTACATTCCGTTGGGGGGCACGCATCACGGCCAGATTGGCGGCCAGCAATGCCTGCTGGAGGAGCTCCCTGCGCTCATCCGCCTCATTCGTGTTGCAGCTCAACAGATAGAACTTGTCCGCCTGGGCCCGTCTCTGGAAGGAGAACACGGCGTCCTTCAGCTTGTAGACCGGCTGGACGTGCTCCAGTACACCGAGCACCGGATCGCACACCTCCCGATCACTGAATATGGAGAGTACACGCGCCGCGTTCGACTTCAGTTTTCCAAAGTAGTTCTTCAGCCACTTGTCGCCACATGTCTCCCTCACATCGCCACAGAAATCGTTAAAGAACCCCTTCTTCTCCGACTGGACGGTGCGCGTGGAGCATATCTTCTGGTATGTCTGATCGTACTCCATCGTATTTCTCCGTAAATTATGTAAAATGGAATACAAGTTTCTTTTCAGCGTCGGGTGAAAATTCTACTCATCCGCGTTTCCTGCTCTGCTCAGTTTTTCTGCTGCCGCGACTGCCTGAGTATTGAAAACAGCTGGCGGACGGTTGGTGGCCCTCCAAAAATAGCTCCCGATCCGATCGTTCAGTTCGCCGCGTTATAAATACTCGCGACGGATTAAATTGTGAACCAGTGCTAGTCGCATCCGCTAAGATCTCCCAGCGATTGTTTGAACCTGTTCCAGTTCATAGATATCATATCCCATTGTTGATTTCAGGACGGATCATAAATTAAATAAAGGAAGGTGTTCAAGCATTAGGGAATCAGAGACACGCACACACTGAATAATAGTAATGTCGTTTTTATTTGTAACTTGAATTGGGCTTATAAATCACATTAAATAATTTATTTAAAAATTAGCTAAACGTACAAAAATATAACAATATGTATATCAGAATAGTTATAGTTATATATATTTCGTAATTTAAATATAATAAGTATACTTCTTTCGCCGGGAAAATATTCATTAATTCAAGTATAGCTTCAATGAAATATTCAAATCGTCTCCTGGACTAGCATACATACATATGTATATGTTGACTCCATACACATACCTAATTGGAAAGACCGTTTCGTTTCATAGAGTAGAGAGAGATAGTAATAATGTGGACAATATAGTAGTGTATCAATACCACTGGCCTATGGATGCATTTTTGTCATTGTCAGTGGGATCCGCAACGTAAATCCTGTGGAACCGATAGAAGCGAGAAACTTGTTTCAAATTATAACGAAAAAATCATGTGTGTAAATTTTCAGTTGAGTTTATTGTATTTATTTGGATTGAAAAAATGAAAAATGTGTGGGTTTTCTGCGTGATATTCCATGATAAAATTCAGTATTCAACTGATTATGTTATGAGACAGGACTTCATAGGAAAATGCGATGTTTGGAAAATGAAAAATCGTTACTTGGTATTTGTTTCACTAAAAGATGTACAAAAATTAAATTGGCTAATTAGGTGTAGGGTGTACAAATTATACATATAGTTTTTAAATTCAGAATCAATATAGTTAGTTTCTTTTCTAGAATTATCCAAAAATAAAAAAAAACTTAAGATTGTGGTCGGGGTTTGGTGTTTGGGTTTGTGTGATTTGTGTTGCATTCACATGATATATAAATAAATTAGATTGTGGTTGTTTCTCATTTGTTTGTTAGCTTTAGTCACAATTAATCTCGTTGGCTTCATTTTTTTGTTTTATTTGAAATACGATCTAAGAGAAAGTGTTACTAAACTTAACAAATAAAATGCTACAAAATGTCAGCCGCGACAGCTCGAAGCGTATATGTCGGTATCGTAGGTAGGTATATGTATGTTTGTATGTATGTATATAATGTATATTATTAACTATTATCATCACATTGTAAACGTTAAGTGTTCCTTATTATTTTGTGTAATGTTTAGTCTAAGCGATAAACGAGTACATCGTAGTTTTAATGTCTTTTGTGTACAAGCCTAAACGCTGCCAAAAATATCCATTGATTTCATTTGATTTCCCCCGTTACATTCAGCCGACGATCACGCCTCCCGCTCCCGCTCACGCTCATGCTCACTCTGCTATTGCGCTTGCCCCTTTACTAAAACCTTATAGACAACACATTATGGGCGGACATAAGCCTAGTTTTAGTTCTTTTCTGTTCTCTTTCGTAGCTGGTTTCGTTTTTGGTATGCGTTTTCTTTTCTTTTCTTTTTTTACTGAGGGAGTGTTCCGACATAGCCTACGTACAAATTTAAATAAATTAGAGCTTAATAGTTACAACGGCGTAGCCTTCGAAATGGGGGAATCGTCTGGGCATATTTTCAACATTCTTTTCTTCACGTATTTATAAATAAATTAGCCATAGTATCACTTATTTTTAATATTTTACGAAAAAAAAAAATAACCAAACTAATTCAACTATAAATGTAAAGGATACACCATACAGTTCATGGAAGAGGCCGGTTTAAACATAAGGAAAGCAACAGATAGTCCATCTCCGATTGAGAGATGGAGCAGAGAGCGAGTGGCGGCCGCCTTGCTTTACTTAACCCTACCACTACTACTATACAAAATGGAGCACAGTGCCCGTGACGGTGGCAGCCCGTGACAGCAGCACTATCCGCACCGCAGACGACCGCAGCCGCAGCCAGAGGTGGAGCCACGGCCAGTAAGCACCGACAGATAACCTCATCGAAACGAGATAGCAGGAAAACACCTCACGACATCTTAATGCCTAGCGCCCGACTCGAATATTCGTAGACGACATAACTGATGGAGACGGCTGGCAGGACTTTGAGGAAGTTTGGCGTTATTCCCCGATACAGCCCCGTCAGACCCTCCTGCCGCACAATCTTGCGGAACAAGCCCGTCATCGTCTCCTCGCCACTGTGCGCATCGCTGCTCTTCAGGGGAATCAGCGTCTTCCGCTTCTGGTTGGTAATTGTTTCGGCAGCTGCAGAAAAGGACAGGGAAAATTAGAACCACTAGCAGACAACAAAAAGAAAATTGCACTTACCTTGCGCCTGTAGCCGTGTTCGCACGAGGGCCAGCGGGTACGAGCAGAGCTGTCCCAGCGCGCTCGACGTGCTGCCGCATGCCAGGAGTACCAGGAAGCTGGGCTGTTCGTTGTTGTCGTGACTGGCTATGTACCGTCTCTTCAGTGTCTCGTATACGGCCAGATCTATGCCTGCATAGGGCAGGATGCCCAGTATGTTGGGCACATAGCCGCGGTAGAAGCTGCGCGCGCCCTCGGTCTTGTAGATCTTGGCCGCGGCATCGGCTATGCCCGCGTACTGTCCAGTCTTTCGAAGCGCCAGCCGGGTCTTTAA
This sequence comes from Drosophila azteca, assembly GCA_005876895.1. NCBI lineage: Eukaryota > Metazoa > Arthropoda > Insecta > Diptera > Drosophilidae > Drosophila > Drosophila azteca. The sequence goes on along the minus strand of VCKU01000014.1, from coordinate 2,051,811 downwards.
TACTTCCATGGGATATATGATGGTCTGAGAAATGCCGCCTGCCGCAGCACCGGCATAGAAGCGCTCCACAATGCTCATCTGCCTGCTGGCGTCCTCGCCACGAATCAGTCGCTTCATTTGCTCGTACGCCGCAAACTTGAGCGCCGTCTCCGGTGCAATCTTGAGGACATTGATGCCATTGCCACGCCACATGCTCCGCGATCCACCCTCGTTTAACATGATTTGTGCACACTCTGAGATTCCCATTCTTGTCGTTTGAACCTGCAAGAAGATGCAAATTTAGATTAGATATCTTTCGACAAAGCCCAATCTGCGGGGTAGAGAGACTCACCTGAAGGTAGACCTTGATTCTGTCCAGCGGCGCTGTGCACGTTCGCGACACTCCACCGGCAATGCCACCGGCCACAAGGTGTCGCCACCAGAGGCCCGTCTGCATCTCCTTTTGGGTGAAGTCATCAGGTACATTCATATCCTCGCCAATGTCGAGGTACTGCAAGGATCAAAAAGAACATCTTAGGTCATTTCGAAGCTTCGAAATAGGATAGTACATAGTACATTTGACAAAGCTACGATGAATGGAATGAGAGGTCTACTTTAAGAGAGGTTGTGCTGGGTATCTGGCCCGTACCCGTACCAGCGTAGCTTCTTCCTTTTCGTAATACTTGATCGATAGAGATCGCGGCCATTCCTGCCCCCTCCAGTCTGCCTGAAAGTTAGCTCCAGTTTATATTGGTTTTCGCTTCAATCAGAACTAGCATCGGCAGCAGTACTTTTTTGCTCCTCCAAGCCACCAGAAGCAGAAGTACTAGCAGAAGCAGAAGCACAAGCTACGGAATCGCCACGACACGGTGCCACACAACAAGATTTGGGGGGTGGTGCTGCCGGGGTGCGAGAATTACGGAAGAGAGAAGCAAATGCAATACTAGCGGCAACAAAGGTTATATCATTCACATAAGTTTGCATCGGTGGTGCATACGTCTATATACGAGTATGTACGAGCATGTATAGTATATTTGTGTATCCCAGTCGTGCCTCCACTATATATATATACTTAATTTACGTGAATTCTGCTTTCCTCAAACGTGTCCCCACCGATCCGGTCCGCCCTGCCAATTTGTTGTGTAATTTGTAGAATTGTGCGGAAATAGGGAATGAAATAAGGAACATTTTCTACAAGTTTTTGCATAGCTTTTGCCTTTCTCTGGCGATTAAAAACGAATTATTAGTTGATAAGCTGCTCAAAAAAGGCAGCAAATAAAAGCTGTCTGAGCATGATAGCTGCGAAACCGCAAAGCCGCGAAACTGAAACCCAATTATCAGGTCTTGTGATTCCGAAAGCTCTCGAACGGGACAAACAACCCGCGGAAACCAATGAAAAAGTCCAATTGATAATTGGCTACAATAGACGGAGGGTTCTTGGAAGACGATTCCAGGCCGTCTCGTCTCTGTTTGTGTGTGTGCGCCGTGGGGAGGGGAGGGAATTTTTCAAGGTGAAAATGAAAAAGTCATTTCCCTTTGACCGTGATGGATGGATAATGGCATTGAAGTCAATTATGATATGATATTTAACTAAGCTAAAAAACAACAACTACAGAGTACATACACAAACCATGCTTGGATAAAAGACATAAAAGAGCAAAACAGATCTCTCAGGGTTAAAAAATATATTATACATGGTATATTTAACAGAATATCTCGGGTCTGGGTGGTTGATCTTTGCTCTGATATATTTGTTACTTTGTGGTAAAAGTGAACGATTGAGATGATTGACAAACTAACCAAATTGCTGTGCATTGGCCATGCCTGTCGGAACTTATTATTTCCGAATTTTTATAGATAATTATTTTATATATACCATACATATAGAGCGAGGCACATGACTGCAAAAAAAAGCTTCTTTTCTTTATACAAAATAATCTATTTTTAAAATTCTGTCTCGATTTTGGCTCACATACGTGGAAGTGGAATTGGCTGTGAAAGGACTGCTGCATAGGCAGCAGAAGCAGCAGCAGAATCGGGTTATTAAGCGATTAATCGAATCGCTATATTCAATGGATCGGTTCGGTTCGGATCGGATCGGATTGGAGCAGACAATGGACTGTAAGCCCGCTCGCTTGACCAACTCCAACATCCAAGGCCACAGTCCGATCCAGTGTGATCGGTTCCATGGCCAGTGGCAATGCAAGACCACAAGGTAAACGGTGCCAAGGGAGCCCGCCTTGGACTTGGAATGCCCCCCGCCCATTGGAATGAATGGCGTTGACCGAGCGGCTGGACGTTGACGCAGACTCTGTTCCGGTTATGGAATTTGCTCGACGTTATTTCCATCTCCAAAGTGTTTTTCCCCTCCGCCGGAGGCCGACAGACCAGACGGAGATGCGGACGTCAGCAGTGAGCATTGAGGGTAAACAATAATGTAAGAGCACGTTCAATCAACAAGTTTATAAAAAGCGAGAAAACTGTTTACGCATTTGACGTCACCATTTGACGTGGGGGCCGGGCCCGTCCTGACCACACACAGCAGGGCAGGGCATAAGAGGCAGGTGGGCAGGAGGTCAAGGAGGGGCACTGAGTCAGCACTCCCACTTGCATACGTATCTACATATATGTACTCATTGCTCACACAAATATATGGAAAAATGTATGCGAAGAGCAAAAGCCATGACGTTTTTAGGCGCCTGGCAACAAGCAGACGCGCGCACACACACACACACTGAAGCGAAAAGAGAGAGAAGCAGAGCGGGAGAGCCATGCGCAGCGCAAATCTTAGGCCAAAGCGCTAGTGTGTGCGTGTGTGTGTGTGTGTGTGTGGGTTAAGTATGTCGTCGATCGACGCGATCGAGTGGCAGACACACAAACCGGTTCCATATCAATCGCTGTCGCTGTCGTTTTTTGGCGGCCTGTTGCCATGCGCCCCTCATGGTTCATGGTGCAATGTAACTGAAAACCCCCACCAAATCCGCGACGCACAGCGAATTGTGCAAGGTGCACAGCACAGGGTGCAGCACCGTTACAAATGAGCTTGAATGGAAAGCCAAGTGTTGCCACTTTATGGTGGTACTTCAAGGCAAGTGGAGAACGCGACGCTCTTTTGAACTTCGCGGGAAAAACCAGCGAGCGATAAGATAAAGGCGAAATGAAATGAGTCAGCTTCCGTTGCACAAGCAACGAGCGGGGAACGGGACCACAGGACAGAGCTATTGAGATGATGGTGAAGTGGAGTATCTATCATCTGAGGCACTTTAGTGATCTAGTGAACAGGAACACCTACCCGTCCCATCATGTCGCGGAATATGACAACGAAATCCTCCATCATGTCACCAGCGACAGCCATCTGCTGAATATTGTGGTAATCGACTGGCAAATTGTAGTGATATGTGCTATTCCGTATCATTTTGGTTGTGTGATTCTGTGTTTTATTTTTTGGTTTTATTTTTTTGGAAATTTCACAACACTGTCTTTGGGGGTTCCTGGAATCCCAAATGCTGTTGCAGTTCCGCTTTACTTCCGCTTTACAGTGTCCGGAATGTGGCTTTCACTGTGCGCAAACTTTCACTCGAAGCGATTACAAAAAAAAAATATATGCTGCTCTCTTATAATTTTCCTCGCCACTCTAGACACACCGATGAGGAGGCTAGACTTTGCTCGAAGCGTTAGATTAAATTAAGATTGTTCCACAGCTGTCGCGAAAGAGAACAAAGCAGTCGCAGTCTCTGTCGTTCAGGCTCAATTATATAACTACACTCCAGCGCGGTGGCGTTCGTAAGGGGGCCAGTGTTACAAAGCGCGAGCACAACCTTCACGCGAGCCAAACGAAGAAAGACTGAGAGCAGCCGACGATCGCAGCGCCGCCAAAGCTTCGCAAACAGATTTTGTCGTCGGTGCAGGCGCGCGCTCGCTGTGCTTTTTGCTTTTTGCCTTTTGCCCTACCTCTCTCTCGCTGTCTGCCCCACTCTGCTGCCAGTCGTCTCTTTATTAGTGGGTTGCGCGTGTGGGGTTGCGAGCCACCAACCCCCCACCCCCCTACCACCCGCTTTGAATCTGCCTTCCAGCATTGGGAGGCTTCGGGATAGTTAGAAGCGTTTATTGGAAAACAATGATGGGGAAAACATTTGATTAGTTGGACTGTGACAGCCAGACAGTACCAAAAAAAAAATGTCTCCTTTCTTATCAAATAAGAAAAGGTCGAAATCTGAAATACCCTCGCCAAAAGTCGCTCTAGAAAATTCTAATTAGTGCAGGGATATAACAGAATGCCCTATATGGGCTCCAAAAGGTAACCCAGTAACATTGTACCCAGTAAATACACATTAATACAACATACCCTCATCTTCTACGATTAGTAGGTATTTAGAGAGAGAGCTATCTGTAATAAACTATAGCTCCAGTCAATGGGCAAGACGATGTTGACAGTTATTTGGCAGCTTTTGATTACGCGTGTGGAACCGGTTTCGGCCAATTTCGGAGTATACCAAGGGTCTGATAGCCACATGACAAGCGTGTGACTGGCTGACTTACTGGCTGGCTGGGGATGACGCTCCATTCGGCTGCTGCGCCATAGGCGATCTTGGGCCTTGGACGTGTACGTGGAAACTTTACAGCCACAATTGTAACACCTACATACGTCACTAGGAACTTGGATTTGATAAGGCCGAAAGGTCCCCGGGAATATTTTGGAGCGTCGTCAACTGAAAACAAATTCAAAATCCGACAAATCCGCAAAACAACACCGATTTACTCTTATCATTTGGAAAAAACACGCTTCTATCGGTGGCTGGCTGGCTGGCGATAAGTCACAATAAGGGACCTCCAGACACACCCATTTTTCAAGTGGCGACTACAGGCCAGCCCCAATGCCCAATACCTCAACAAGTTCAAGTGAATTTATGGCCATTTTCCCAAGGCCACCACTACCGTGTACCGTGTACCGTGCCGTGTCTCATTCAATTGGATATTTAACGATCCAATTTCGGATACAAATTGGCATTGTCTCAAAGGAAAGCCTATAAATTCATATGTATATTAGAGTAAAGCCCATTATTGTCAGGGGCGTGTCGTACAGTTGGAGTCTGTCATGCATCTTATCGGTACAGTGAGTGGACACTAATGCACCGTAATCATTTTTCACTTATATCTAGAAATATCATATAACAATGAGTCAGGGCATTGGTTGCGGGTCTTTTCAACGGTATTTACCCGCAATTTATATTTATACTGTTTGTAGAAACTAAACTTCCAGTAAGTTACGTTACCGAGAAACGCTTATTTTTAGAATGCTATACGAGAGTGCACTTCATCGAATCGACGGTTCGCTTCCAGTTCTGTTTGGTGACTCCCAGAACGAGCGGGCGGGTTATCACTAGTTGTGGGACCTCTCAGTTTCCAAGCCAGTCAACAATTTCCAGACAGGACTGGACTAGAGCATAGGCGGACTTTGATTAAAGCAAAAATTCGAGAATTCGCGTAAATATTTTTGCAACTGACGACAGAGAAAACAAGTAATGGCCTTATCAGCGAGGGAGGGCGTTCAATCTTGATGCGATTGGGCCATTTGGCCAATCCTTAATCAATCATCGCATGGAAGGCAACTTAATTACGAAGGCAACTAACTCATTTGAAACCTCAATTTATGCGCAGGCTTTGTTTAAGTGCAGGTTTACGCTTACTTTTGGGCCTGGCTAAAAATAGGAGACTAGCAACCTGCAGTTAGTAGTCGCCTGAGGTACGTCAGAGGCCAAGAACCGGCCCCTCGGCTACTCAGACAGAATCAGCTTGACAACCGAACTGCTCCCTGGACTAGAGCCGGTTGACCTTAAGATTCAGGTCTGGTCTGCCACAATCTGGTCTGCCAAAAAAGTCGAAGAGCAATAATCTGAAATTCGAAAGCTGTTTCGATGGGGGGATCGACTGATTGCTCTTTCTGCGAAGAGTACTCTGCTAGAGTGGCGAGACGAGGCGAGACGAACAGGGGTCAGGGGCATGCCAAGTGACTGTAAAATTTGTGTGGAATTGATATCAATTGCTGGAGCTGTCCGCATGTAAACAGAATGATTATGCAGACACAAAGCAGGCGCTAGCATCGTCACCTGCCACACACCCGACATCCCACACCCCACACAAAAACAATGAAATATGCTTTATAACCGACTATAATCATCCCGATAAGCGGGATAAGCGGGCCGGGTACAAGATCTGTAAGCGGTAAGCGGGGTGGGCCCAACCTCGGACGGGCCTCCCATTAAAAATATAAAGTACGAGTATGCATTTGATTAGGTAGTTTGTATAACGTTTAAATCGGATGATGAAATATGTACAAAACTCTTGCGTCAGGCTAGATCAGAGCGTAAGCTTTTGTCATTCAGGAGCAATGGCCATAACCGATTAAGGCTCTTCTCGTTCTCTCCAGATCTGGATTCGTTATTTTCGAATGGAATTCGATGGAATGCATACAACAATCAGTACATAGCCATGCAGATGAATGATTTATGGGAGCTAGGATAATCTATAGCGAATGAGATAAGCCTTCGCTGGATGGATTGATGGATGGATGGAGGCATGTATTGCGTTGTGGTTGTGGCAGTGTGGGCATATGGGAATATGGGCGTATGGGGGTACCCCAAAACTACGTGAGGGCTACAACAATAGTAATGGTAATCTTAGAATCATAGTTTTGACGATATGTACCTTCAGATCTTCCTCATTTAGTCAGGAGTTGTGTAAGTGGAGGTACTACAGAGGCAGTTTAGAGCGTATGTACGAGATTATGTGGAGTGTTTGTTTGTTTGTTTGGTTTTCGATATGGTAACGCATGGTAACGAAACGAGGGTATAAGAGTATAAAATTGGACAATTAGTTTAAAATAGGAAACATTAAACAACTACAATGTCTGAGACACAGAACAAGCGCCGATGATATTATGAGCGTCTTCCCAGAGGCAGAGAGGCCTCTTGGAGAAACACCCACCGGACGGAACAGGAAAGGATATTCAAATTAAGCGCTACACGGTAAGGCTTGCACTAATTGCTACATTAACTAGGAGGAGATTTGAGCGAGCTCCTGTCCCCGCCACACTTACAGTAGAGTGCCGCCAAAATTTAATCAGATCGTGGATGTCCGTGGAGGGAGCCAATAGCATAAAATCGCGCCACTCGTTAAAGCTTATGTTTAGGCTTCCGTCCTTGTCCATTCTACAGCCGAGAGAGAGAGAGAGATAGAGATACCATCAATATACAGATTATACATATGAATATATCTCATTTGTCGCACCTGGTTAGCAGTTTTCTAGCCTCGTCCACGTCAATGTCCAGGCCCAGGTCCTTGAAAGCGGATATTAGCTCCTCCAAATCCACTTTGCCTGCAAGCAATACCATGACATCATCCATGAAATGTGTAATAATAATGTAATAATCTAATAAGCACTCACCATCACGGTTTTTATCTAGGTGCGAGAACTGCAGACACAGGTTCTTCTCGTGCTCCCGCACATAGTGCAGGAATTCAGCGAAGCCCACGTTGCCGCTTTGGTTCTTGTCCGACTGCTGCATGAATTTCTGCAATGGCAAGGCAACGGAACGTAACGTATTAATCACTTAGACATCCAAGTCTAGATAGAAATCAATAGAACAGAATAGAATAGAATGCCTTCTTATCATAAAGGCTTCGTGGCCACGTGGAAACCATACAAATCTCATCGCAGGGCCCCAGCCACACTCATGCTTTATCATCTTCCCCAAATCAGGGAATATTTACATACATTCATACATACATGAGAGAGAGTATGTACATATGTATGTATGTATGTACAAGTACTCGTAATAATAGCCTGTATAAATTAGATTCGCGTACGATTTTGACAGTACAGCTGTCAAGGACACATATTATTGATCTGTCGCTGTCTTCTATAGAATACCGCAACAAAAGCATTACAATTTAAAAGATTCGCGAGACCCGGGTCTGCGACTGCGGCTGGGGCTGGGCCCTGGCCCTCGCTCATGTGGCCAATTTATGTTAATCCCAGCGACACTTGGCAGACACTGCCGCATGCCGCTGTGGCCCTCCCTGCTACCACTCACCTCCGCGTAGACGCTCGACAGGCCGAACTCGTGCAGCGCCGCCGATAGATCGTGTATGTCGACCTTGCCGTCGCCGTCCCGGTCCAACTGATTGAAGATGCGCTCGAGTCGCTCCTCGTCCTCGGCTGGTATTTCCGTGGGCATGATGGCCATGGGTATGCCGTTGCCAGAGCTGGAGACAGTATTCGGCGGCTGCACCGACTGCAGGTTGTAGGGCACATTGGCAAGATGGGCATGCTGCAGACTATTGAAGTTGTGTGCCGCACTGTGCTCATAGCTGGTGGCAAGGGTCGATGGCTTCAGTGGCGCGTAGATGGCATGGGCCTGTTGTGCAAAGTTGGTCGGCGGATCCGGCGTCAAGTCAATGTCAATTCGGTGGCCTGGTTCCGGCTGCGGCTGCTCCTGCTTCTGCTTTTGCTGCTGCTGCTGCTCCTCCAACTGCTGCTTACTTACTTCTAGGGATGCGCTGTTTTCAATTCCAACTTGCTTTCTGACCATTCTCCAGACTCGTGTGTACTTGTTTGGAGTGTTACTTTGCTTAGTGGCGGATAACTCGTGTCTCGGTCTCCTCCGGGACTCTCAGTATCTAGGTGTCTAAGGGCTTGGGATGCGCTTGGCGTTGAAATACGTTGCAAACTACAGCGGGCTCCTCCTACTCCTATGGCTGGCGCATTTTGGTCTGCTCTTCGGGTTTGGTATGCTATGTCAAGCTGTGGGTCTGCAAATAAACGAACGTATTTATAATAAGCAATGAAAGTTTACATGCGGAAAAACCCCCCACTATACTCTGAAAGGTAATATCGCATGTGTGAAAAATCGTTTCCCCGCAGATGAAGTCATCCACTTTTGGCAGCAGATGGCAGTGCGGGCTGTGTGTGTGCCGTTCTCATTATAATATTATAATTAAACCTGGGCTGGTCAGCAGATAGGAGCGGTGCAATCATTGATTTTTTGTTGGGGAGTCGAGCCAAACCAATTTTGAAGGCCAACGCATTTCCGGAAAGCCTTGAAAAATTGGCAGCCTCGCGTACACGCACACAAGCACGCACATGTCCGTCCCACAAGTGAGTGAAAGCGGGAGTAAGAGGGAGAGAGAGAGAGGAGAGACAGGGAGCCCAAGAAAACCTGGAACTTTCTAATACTCCATTCCCCTTAGGAGCTGCGTATCCCTTATTGCATTTTTCCGCACATTACGCACGCCTTTGACCATTTGCTCCAGCTGGGCAATGACTCAAATTTCACCGAATCGCTTGCGAATTGTTGCCAATTTGGCAAATTTTTATTCTGCAGTCGTCGTCTTCATACGCACACACAGGCATGTAAACGCACACTCACTCAACTGGATATGGATATGCAAAAGAAAGCGGATTCCAAAGCGGATTCCACGACGACAGGCTCTCTACGTACCGCGTTGGTTCACTGCAGCTGGGCCCGGGGATGTATAGGAATTAGTTTGGCGATCGGTTCCTTTTCAATTTAAATAAAACGAAAGTGAGTGCTTAGCCAAGAAATTTTGACTCGAAGGTTTTTTTCAATTTAAAATGTTTTCGTTAACATCGCCACAACAGTGTGTTAAACGTCAATGTACTGTTAAGCGCAAAATTGAACTATCGATACAACCACCATAACCCCTATATCGATACCGGCTGTTCAGTTAACAGCGCGCCGCGCTACTACAGTTACTTTGAAAAAACATATTTTTGAATGGAGGCCAGGGTCACTAGATTCAGTTGTTTCATCTGATTCTGTCTCCGATGGCCTTTATTTCCAAGAACAAAAAAAGACTCGCATTACAGTTGATAACATAATATGTATTTTCACTCTCCACTTTTGAATGTTGTTTTGATGTTTACGATACACTTATATTTCAGCTAAATAATTCGTTATGGTAGGTCTATATAAAATTGGTCTAAACTGTGGAAATGAACGAGAATAGTTGCACTTTATGTTTTCAAATCGGAGCATACAAGTGTGTTGGGGGGAATTTCAGTTAATTACATTAAATGCGCGCACAACAGCTTCGTTCTCACATCAAGATAACAAAACAAATCGACAAAAAAAAAGAACTCAACGAACGAAAGAATACATTGTGGTTCGGGATCGGTATTATGGATCGGCATTGGGGTAGTAGTAGCTCTCTAGTTCATTAGCAAGTTCCAGGCATCATCCTCAGCGCTCGCCTTTTCGCCCGCAGGGACGGCCGGTTTCGATTTCACATTTTTCACATCCAGATTATCGAAGCCCTCGCTCAGCTTTTCCGATGTGTCCTGCAGCTTCATGTTGCGGCGGGCACTCTGTCCGCCCGATGGGGCATTCTGGTAGGAGGTCTCTGCGCTCTGGTAGTTGGAGGCCTCGAACCCGGACCAGTCGGCGTCGTGCGTGAGGCCGGCGCTGGCGGTGCCACTGTTGCTGCTTAGCTGGGTATGATACGAGCTGGAGCTGGTCAGATGCGTCTTGTTATTGGCATTCTCCTGCCAGCCACCCCAGTCGCTGTCGCTCACACCGCTCTGCTGGCCCAGGCCTCCGGCCAGATTTCCGCCCACCGAGTTGGATCGCTGCTGATAGGCGTTGTTGTCCTCAAAGTTGGGGTCGTTGTAGCCGCTCTGCGGCGACGAGATGTTGCTGCCTGCCAAGTTGTTCCAGCCTCTCTTGCCGATGTCTGTAACCTGTGGGAATATATAGTAAATGCATACACTTGTGCTGTAGGTCTTATGGAGGACTAATATGGACAAAAAAGAAAATATTGCAAACTACCGACCTTGAAGGCCACATCTGTAACACCGCTCTGAACGGTTTCTAGCAAAGTGCCTTCTTTCATCTACAACCAAAAAAGGAAGAAAACAAATCATACAAACAATGAAGACAACAAAGAAAGAAAGATATCTATGGGTGGTGGTGGGTGAGTGGGTGTGCTTCGAAGGACGCACCTTCGTTGATGCCAAATTGACAGTGGTAACGGCCTTCTCCTTGGCGGTACTGGCCAGCTTTGATGCATTCGTGGAGAACAAACTCCAGCCAGACGCCAGGGTGGACAGTGTCGAGTCGATAAGCTCCTGAGATTGCGTTTTTGGTGGAGGCTCACGTGTGAACCCAAACCCGGCATACTTTCCGCCCTGACTCGGTGGCAAGTTCCTGCAGGATCATTTCAATGAGATATCGGAAAATATTAAATATCATCTGGAGTACATACTCTGGTCGCGAAGCGTTCTCGACTTGGCGTTTGCTGAAAAACTCCTCCTTCTGATCCCGAAATTCCTGTGTCTGATACTGCTGATAGCCTGGGGCGTCACTATAGCTGCCGCCTCCGTTCTGATAGCCATCGGAGCCGCCGTAACCTGTTGCACTGGCATGTGACTGTGAGCTTCTGCTGCTGCTATTCCTGCTCTGGCTATTGCTGCTGCCCAGCCTCGTCTCGGCCTCTTTTTGGTTCCAGCTTTTACCTTGGGCCAGTGTCGCGATCTTGTCTCGGTACAGGGCCGCAGCCTTGGAGTTGTAGCGCTGCGTTATGGGCGCCCGTTCGTTCCAGTCGGCCTGATCCTCCAGGAACTCGCGCGCATTTCGATTGCCACCCGCTTTCATCTTCTCCAGCTCGATGTCCTTCCACTTGTCCATCGTCACGGAGCGCACGAACGACAGATGGACGCCCAGACTGCGATGCTTCCCGGAGCACTCCAGACATATCCAGATGCCGTAGGTGACCGACACCCACTGGGGATTGTGTGTGCCGCACTCGAAGCATTTCTGTGTTCAATGGAAAATATGGCTCATTAAAGTAAATACATCTACGTGCATGTGTGTACATAAGCTTTCATATGGATGTGCACATATGTACATATGTGTGCGTATGTGAAGCGGAAGTGAATTTCGGTTGGAGAACTCACCGAATTATCATCTTGTGGCTTCAGCTCTTGGAGCACTCGTCGCGTCCTGGGACTGGCCATAGCAACAGAACGGACAGCTACCTACGTGCGACTCTTTGTGGCACTGCTTTTGTCTCGCAGCTGATACGATATGAAACTTTTTGCTGACGCTGGCGGTATGTACTGCCAATATGTATGGGAAACCACGCACTCGCTTACGACTCCCCAGCCTCTGTGGACTGTTCAATAGCAACGCGGCCACTTAGTTAAGCACATTTAATATATTTCCGAATTTGTTTGTACAAATCCAGAGCTCGCGATTAATTGTATATTGGCAAAAAAAAAATTATTAAGCGTGTCCCACTTGAAAGTTCCAACTTAACCCTTTTAACCCCCCTCTATTTAATAGGTGAGCAATTGGAGTTAAAGCGCAAAAAGAATACTGTTTGTAAATTCAGCTTGTAGGTCCATTCGTCCTATTTCCCAAGACGCGAAATTTCCATGAAATTTTTAAATTGAACTGCGTTAAAAATTCTTTAAGTTTAATTAATTTTGTGGAGTGTATTTTAGTTACCCACTGGTCGACAATGGGTTAATCGCTTTCTGTCTATGATCGGAAATCACATTTCTCGATTTTGATATTCGGCTAAATATTACTATCTAGCTAGGACGCTAAGCACTGCAAATATAATTTTATCCGTTTAATGAATACATTTTTGTAAAGGTAAGCTTACTTTAAATTCTCACTTTTATTGGATTGTTTACAAGATAAGGTTTACACGAAAATCTTATTTTTTACATTGTAATTACACGGTAAATACATTTTTGCTACATATCAACTACATCTTTATGTAGTGCGCGACACCTTGTGTGTGTTTTCTCAGAATGACATGACATGATTTAGATACATACATATATGCATTCCATTAATTAGTTATTAACTTAGATATTTTTTTGATGTGTTGGAAACAGCTAGACCGACAAAGAAGCACTTGAGCGCTGATTCGACTTCCAAATGGATGTACTTATGTAAGTGACCTCTTCGCGAGCTAGCACAAGCTTACAATTTAAGCTTAACATTGACCGCGACTTTATTTCTTGAGCGTGTGCAGATATTTTAGGATTTAAATATCTTCGAAACGAAGACCTAAAGAATTTGATTTGAATTCTAAATAATTCCTTTTATTTTAGTTTTTAGGTCCTAATGGTGGTTTCCGAGCGAGAAATTTGAAAATAGATCCATGTAGGCTGCGGATGAGACCTATCAATAACGTATTCTGAACGAGTGCAGTACCCGTCATAACAACATAACCGCTCTTTTTGGCCATATCGCACCCTCCACCCTAATAGTAAACAATAATGCGCCAAATACAATTACAATAGTTAAGTTTTTACAGAAATGAAAGAGGCTGAGAGACAGACAAAAGTATAGACAGATTGATAAATTGATATTGATAATTCTGTGTACAAATGTGATGGCCCATATTCATAAATATAGAATTCCTTTTTTTATGTGCTAATGCTTCTTCTATATAAAAAGACGATATTTGCGAGTATAACCATTACTTTAAGCTCGCTGGTGCACTTTAATAAATTATGCGGTCTAATTGCATTACAATGTACAACATAACAGTCGTCTACGGTGGTTCACGGTGGGGTTCGGGATTCATCGATCAACAATAAATGTAGTTTTGGTGATCCATCTAATCGTTGCCATAGTTTGCCAAGTTTTTCCAAAAGAAATTGGTTATCTTTTTAGATCTTTTGGCTTTATTCATCATCAAAGTGCTTTCCACTAACCATAACTACTTTTATTTTGTAGTTTTCTTGTTACAATCCGCTATAGCCACCGATTTTTAAATCACTTACCGCCCACTGGGTGGGGTTTTTTTAAGGGTGCAGATTTTCAATTGGTGGCACAAAAACCAAATCAAACTCCTAATATAATTGATATCCATAAAAATATATTTCTTAATTTAAATGAATTTTAATTATTAGCAAACAATCTCTTCCCCAAAGTAGTGTCTATAGTATACAGATTATTTATATATTTATAGTATATCCTATGCCAATCATCAGAGGCCCTCTTGTGGACTTCTCAATGAATAATTAGAAATATATTAGGACGATTAGTGGCTGCCACAGAAGCAGAATTATATGCTCTCTCCTTTGGTCTTCAGGCCAATGACGAATTCGAACAAATTGTACAATATCACGCTGATCTGATTCCCATATTGAAGCTATTCATGTGCCGACCGGCCCGGTCCAACCTGCCTGACCCGACCCGACACGATCCGATCCGATCCGATGGGGCGATGAGGCGATGCAGTGCCATTTCTGCAGCGTCATGCCGAAAAAGTTAATAAAAACAGCGATTTATCACACTCGTAACAGTAATCAATCTCCTACCGTCTGTCGGTGGATCGCAGACAGGGAAATTACTTACATGAGCGACTTCAATCCAAACAGACCGCGGGTGGCCCTACCTACCTATCGCCAGTGGAGGCATCGGGCGGGAGAACGGCCCCAATTAAGAGGCAAGGCGCCGCCCGAAAGATTTCCCCGCATTTCTATGGCCCGTCTGTCGGTGTGTCTGTCGGAGTGTCTATCGGTCCGACATCCAAAGCCAAAGCATAATTCAAATCCTGGATTAGCATATAATTATGCACAATATTTCTGCAATTGGCAGGGCCTGGGACGGGACCATACCATCGTTAATTCCTTTTCAATTTCCGAAATCGCGCATTTATTCAAGTCAGGCTCTTTGCTATAATTTGCGTCGCACGCCCATGCGCAAACGACTTGGGGGCGGGCCAAGTTGGGGCATACCCACACACACAAACACAGAACACACAGCACACAACACACATGTAGGTATCGGATAATTGGAGGATGTGTTGAATTGAAAAGCCTGCCGGGTAATCCGATCGATCCAGCAGCACACACTCCCCAGATACCCAGATACCCAGATGTTGGATGTTGCAGCGTTCCAAAGCTCCCAGGTTCCATGTGGCTCCATTTGAGTTATGAAGCATGACCGCTAAGTGAGCCGGGCGGGCACGGCTGCGCACTCGCTCAACGCTTTCAACAACTACTGAGAGCCAAGGTTCCTGTGGTCTCCTGCTGCCGTTGGTGGTCTTATCAGGAGCCGAAGTGCACTCCCAACTGCCAGAAATGGCATTGCTGCGCATCCATTATCGGCTCTGTCACTGCTCTGGCCCGAGCCCGAGCCCAAGCTCCGCCCCGCCCCAGACAGCCGGCCAGCGCCACTGGGCATTTTGCACTTTTGCACTGCTCAGCGGTCGGGATCGGAATCGGGATCGGGATCGGGATGCCCGGCCCTGCCCTGCCCTGTCCTGAGTTATTGTGTGGATACGATCAAATTATAGGCCTGGGCTTGCATTAAACTCGCATAGAAGTCGATGGTTCTTGCTGTTCTGTCCGCTAGTGAATGGTGAATGGTGGATGGTGCATGGGCCGATCTTCGACTGCAGAGGATGCACACTTCATCATCGTTTGGGCAGAGCATCCGGTCAGGATAGTCAGTCGGTGTCGGTGTCGTTGAATGTGGACTGGAGGACTGGAGGACTGCAAGACTGGAGGACCCTTTCCACTCTGTTCCTAAACATGTCAACACGTGCAAAACAATGCTCGATTCTCATTTTCGTGCAAATGAATTTGAATTTATGCAAATGAGCGGCTGCTGCCAGTTCGCCGGCTCTGCGGCTTCGATATGTTCGCACGCCGCAGCCACAAAGTCTGCCCAGGCTACGGCATCGGCATCGGGATCTGCGTCTCCGCGCCTCCGCGTCCGTCTCCGTCTTTGAATGAGAGACGCATGCGAATAAAATAAAAATCGCTGGAAATTGCACCAATTAAGTGGAAATGTATTCGACTGTAGCTGGAGCTGGAGCTGGAGGGAGCAGATTGCTCTGCATTTATCAGCGATATTAAAGCGTTAAGTGAATTACTTATTCCCGTCGCCGCAGCAATGCGTTACCTTTCATGTCCTCCTCGGAGCTGGGTGTCGGTGTCACCGCTGCTGCCGTTGCCGTTGCCGCTGCCGCTGCCGGTTCGATGTCGATGGCCGCGATCTTGCATGCGACAATTATATGCTGCGCGGTCCGACGCCAGCCTGGCTCCCGCTCTTGCACCCAGTACCAGAGGACCAGCAACAGCAGCAGCACCAGGACCAGGACCAGAGGAGGAAGGCGGCATCTATCACAGCATTCGGAGAGGGCAGAGCTGTAGCTGTGGCTCTGGTCGGTCCTATGCCATGTAGTGATCGCTACTGAAGACGCTTTTGCCATTCCGCTGCCATGCCGCTGGTCGGTCGCTGATCGATTCAAGCCCAATCGATCCGCAGCATCATGCAACCGCGCACAGCTCTGGGCCAAGAAGTCTCTGTCTCAGTCTCAGTCCCAGTCCCAGTCACAGTTCCAGTCTCAGGGAAGAGACAGAAGGAGAAGCAGAAGCAGGGGCAGAGGCAGAGGCAGAGGTTGAGGTCTCTCCTTAGCTTAACAAATCGTGCCAAATAACACAACATAATGACAACAAAGCAGACGACAGGGATAGCACTGCAAAGACGTTGTTGTCCACTTGGCTGCCTTTGGCCCTGTCTCTGTCTCCGTCTCTGATTCTGGCTTTGGCTCTGGCTTTGGCTCTGGCTCTCGGATTGGTATTGGTCCCAAGACTGCAACTGCGACTGCTTCTGTCGGTGATTGCCATTTCAAGATTTTGCCACTCACACACTCACAGGTCCACACTGTGGGGATGGCGAAAATTAAGAGATATTTATAATAAGCACGAAAACCACTTAATACTAACGCCTTTGGCAATTAACAGGTACAGCTCCGCTCCGGCAAGGATGCTGCTAGGCCGCCTCGCCATCTCTCCATCTCTCTCTCTCCTCCGATGATGTGCAGAGTCCCTTTCAACGACTTTCAATTTGCATTCTTATTAAGTATTTACACATCCAAATTTTGAGACATTCTTACCAAATATTTGTGTGCAATATATGGCCCAAGAGCAGTTAAAGAACAAGGAAGAGGATATAATAATTTGTGTATTCTTTCCTTCTTATTTATGGAATTCTTCGGAGAGTTCGGAGCGAAGAATTAGTCTTAAGCAGCTATTGGACTTGAGCAAACAAATACGCACTTGTTTTTTGTGTGCTATCTATCGGCTTTAGAGCAGCCATTCGATATAGTAATCCGATCTGGGTGGTTTCGATTCAAGTAAAACCGAAGGGTCTGTGCAAAAACCAGATACATATTTAGTTTTTAGAACTCAAAAACTAGTTTGCAGAGTAGCAGACAATGTACATATCATTGTATATTAAAGTATATCAAAGAGAATGGAATTGATGGAAATCATAAAGTATAATTAATATTTCCTATAGTCAAAAATCATTAAATCGTTTAACCCAATTGTTAATTTTCAGAGTTCTAATAGTATTGCCGACGACTCACAGAGGTATGGGCTGGGATGGGGTGGGGTATGGTGGGAGGGGAGTACTTGTCTATTCAAAAACCGAGATCAGAAGCTGCACAAAGCGCCAGAGCTGCTGTTGCCACAAAAGCAATCCAAGTGAAAGCCACTCCATGCGGCCACTGACGACGGGCTGCCTCCTCGTGGATGCTGTGGATGCTGTGGATGGGGTCGGAGTCGGAGGCACCCTCCTCCACGTATAGAGTACAATGTACACTGTTTCGACGACTCATCAAAAGCCCCAGGTATGGGGTTTTAATTGTATTTGCATTCTCTTGGCAGCCTGGCAGGCATGCAGGCAGGCAGGCAGGCAGTCAGGCCTGTATATAATATTTCTTTCATCATCACGCATCGAAATCGACGCTGGAGTTGACGCCTTCGGTGGCTCATTACAATCAATAATGGTGGCTGGCGCAGGGTTCGTTCGATTGATTCTTTCAGTTTCCCTTCAGTTTTTGGGTAGTCGATCGATCCGACAGCAAGTGGTGGTGGTGCTGCTGCTTTTACTGCGGATCGGGATCGAACACTGTTAAGCGAACGATTATAGAAGTGGTTTTCTGATTTGACAGGCGTTAAATTAAAATTTAATTCGGCCATCTATATAATTATAGTGATCCATCCGAGCATACACATTGACGACAAAAACGAGGACGGCGACGACTTCTCAGCGCATGTAATTAAAGCCACATTAATCACCCGGCTTCGGCTTCGTCTTCGTCTTTGGCTCCGGCTCCAGGCCCATCTCCATCTCCATCTCCAGCTTCAGCTTCAGCTTCCAGCCTCAGATGGGTCGGTCGGTTGGTCGGTTGGTCGATCGGTTGGTCAGTCAGTCGGTCGGTTCGAAGAAGATGCCAGGTACTCGAGTTTGAGCTGGAGCCTGTGCCTCTGTGCCTCTCCGCTCCTCTGTTCATCTGTTCATCTGTGTCTCTGTGCCACTGTCTTGCTGTCTGCCCCGATGCCTCTGCTCTGCTCAATGCTTTTGGTAGCCACAAAATTGTCAGATTTGTCCACTTGAGTTATTTTCGAATGCGCGTTGTGCCCCCCGGTCACTCCGGCCCCTGCACCCGCTCTCCACTCTCCACTCTCTGATCTCTCCTCTTCCTTCAGTGACGAAGGGTGTCATCTTCTGAATTCCCAACCAATTATACGAAACTCGTGAGAATTTATCGCACGCATGTCATCGTATTGTATAGATTCGGTTCGGTTTTATTTGTACTCAGCACGCGGTAAAAAAAATTGACAAAAAAAATATATAAATTGCACTAAATATTCTCCATTTAAAGCGATAGAGAGAGAGAGAGAGAGGCTGTCCCTCGTTCCTATGGCTCCAATAGATCATCACTCTGTAGGATGTAGGATGGGTAAATATGTATGTATGTGTGTGTGTGTGTGTAGTGGTAGCCGCCTATGCCGCCTCCTCTGCGTCTCCCTCTGCGTCATGCTCCACGTTGATCTCCTCCTCCTCGTCGTCGTCGTCCTCGTCGTCAGGATCCAGATCCACATCCACATCCAGACCAATCGGATTCATCTGCGGCGTGGCCATGTACTTGGCTATATACTGGCGAGCAAAGTTGAGAGCGAAGGCCGCCGCCGAGGCCTGGGGAATGGGCATCGGCATGTGCATCGACATGGGCATGGACATGGACATGGGCATAGGAATGGGCATGGACATGGACATGGGCATATGCATTGGCATTGGCATTGGCATTGGCAGGGTACGGAACGCACTGTTCTCACCGCCCATTGATAATGGAGCTGATGCTGTGGGTGATGCAGGAGGTGCCGGTACCGCTGCTGGTGCCGCTTCCCGTGTTGCTTCCACCTCGAGGACGATGTTGTTGCTGTGGGAAATGCTGTTGTTGCTGCTGCTGCTGTTGTTGGTGGTGGTGGTGGTGCTGCTGCTGATGTGGCTGTGGCTGCTGTTGTAGGGTTGGCGATGGCCCGGATACACGTGAGGCTCCAGCGTCTTCTGAGTACCAGGCTCGGGCGTCGAAGCAACTGGAGGCGGACCTCCAGCAGGCGTTGACGTTGACGTTGGTGTTGGCGATGTTGAGGTCGATGTTGAGTCGCGCTGCTTGAGCAAGTTGACCCGTTGGTGGCGCCGCCATTTCGCTCGTCTGTTGGAAAACCAAACCTAATTGATCAATCGACGGAGAGACAATTTGTTAGTTGATAAAGAAAGAGTGGGGGCTGTGTCTGTGTGTTCGCTTCTGAATCGATGTGGTTAGTAGGCAGTGGTCAGTAGCCAGAAGCTAATATGGATACGGATCAGGATACGGATACGGATACGAACGACTCGCACTCACCTGCACCCGCGCCTCGCTCAGTGCGGTCCTGCCAGCTAGCTTCTCGCGGGTGCTCACGCACGGATAGTGCGACTTCTCGAACTCCTTCTCCAGCTCGTCCAGCTGCTCGGGGCTGAAGGTTGTGCGGTTGCGACGGAACTTGGGCTGATCGCTGTCCTGCGACTCACTGTCCTCACCCTCGATATCTGCCGTAGGGGGGGGTGAGAGTCCTTTTAGCGGGGATTCAACACAGCGCAGTACACTATTACCACTCACCAATCACGCGGTTGGCGTCGGCATCCCCATCCACGTCTGCGTCCGCCTCTGGGGATCGGCTGCTCCTGCTCTCCCTGCTGCCCGATTCCGGCGAGAGGGCCGGCAGCGAGAGCCGTCCACTGCCGACACTGCTCTCCCCGCAGGCACTGCCGCTGGTGGTGTTGTTGCTGTTGGTGGTGGTGTGGGAGTTGGCATTGGAGTTGGCGTTGGAGTTGCCGTCGCTGCCGTAGCTGCTGCTGCCGGGAAGGGATCCGCCGGCGGGAAGGGGCACGGCACCCCAGAGCGGATGGTGGCCGGGCCACGTGGGAAAGCTCGTGTAGGGATGTGGGTGCGTGGGATGCATGGCATAGCCGTAGCTGGCGGCACGGGCAAACTCCGCCGCGGCCCGCTCGGCGGCGCGGTTGCGCAGAATGCGATTGATGCTGCTCACCGACGGGGCAGTGGCATTCGTGCAGACACCTGTTACAGGGGAAAGAGCAAAGCATTATATGGACTGCACACCGGATGCTGTACGTCATGACCCGCTCATGACCCCGAACAAATGAGCCCAAGATTGACTGTAATGAGGGGGCCATTCGCGATTTGAATCTGCCTCTGATCCGAGATCCGAGGTCCAGTTCCAGCTTCAGTTCCAGCTTCAGTTCCAGCCCAAGCGTCAGCGCCAGTTCCGCCTGTGTGTTCGTGCGTCTCATGTGAGAGATGGCTATCGGAACGATTCATTGCCCCGAGCGATTTGAACTGACTGCCTATGTCCACTGCCCACAGGCGACTGTCAACTGCCATCAACTGGTTGCTGGTTGCTGCTGACTTCTGGTGGCTTTGCTGCTTTACTGCCTTAGTGGCTACTGGCTACTGGCTGGTGGACTCCCTGGCTACCATTCTGATTATCGTTCCCTTGCAGACGGATCGGACTGAGACCCCGAAATGAGTGACACAAATGTGAGCACATTTACATATCAATCGACATCGATGGGGCTGCAGAGCAGACTCTACTTTACTCCACTCCCGTCTTCGGAATGGAACAGAACGGAACGGATGTTCATAAATTAGCCAATCGATAAATCTAAATCTACGCCACTGAAACAATATATTCTTACAACATTAAATGAGCCTCTCTCTTGCCTCGATCGGGGTTGGACTTGGAACTGGGGGCTATCCGATCGCGGATAAATCGCAAAGCATTCGCATTACGAGCACCATAAACACATCAATCCAGACCGATGCCCGATCGATGCCTGATGCCTGATGGCTGCTGATCTTATGCTGCTCCTGCTGCTCTGCCAACTGCTTCTGGTTCTGTCAGTCTCCCCATCTCTGCTAAAGAAGCGCGTAAACCTGCACTGCCCGCCCAAAGCCAAAGCCAAAGCCAGAACCAGAGACAAATCCACAGCCAAAGCCAGGACGCACACAAGTCAAGACGATGGCTACGACGGCGACGACGACGACGACGACTCCTCTTGTCGGGACCGTTGTCATTTGTTGTGCAATTTCGCTTTCGGGGGTTCCCTGTCAGTTAATTAGCCCAGCTACTCGCATTGTGCTCCGTCCCTCCCTGGGAGCGGCATCCTGCGGCATAGCCGATCATCTGGTCTGCTCCTATTGTTCCGCATCCGAATTGAATCTGACTTACCTTCGCTGATCAGTCTCTCGCGTATTTCCCACGCGAAAATCGTTGGATTCTCGCGCTTGTACTGCTCGATCTTGGAGACAACCGTTGGGGTGGCCACCTTGGGCTTGGAGCCGCCGATGAGGCCGGGTGGTCGCAAGGTGCCTGCAAAAAGGGAGAGATTATACACACATACATACGTATATTATGCGAGTATGTCTGATGTCCGATCTGATGACCGACCTCCGACCTCCACTGGGGTTGTATAACCCATTCTAAACAGTTTCTCTCGCCCAAAATAACGCTTGGGGCATTAGCGCATTGTGCGACTCGCATAATTTTCACATTGTTCAGCAGCTCTCTTCCCGTGTGGGCGTTACGAGCAGCGGGTCAAAAGCCCTCCGGCAGCATTGCATTGTGTGCCACCATGGGTTCGAGTAGCAGCTACCTGTCTGCCCCGCCCCGCCCTGCCCTGCCCTGCCCTGCTCCGCCCCGCCACTAACTAACTAGACAATTAAGCCGGGGAGCCGCCAACCATTCAACAGAGCGCTAATTTGAATATTTGACAAACATCAGCGCCAGAGACTCTCAGACTCTCAGTATGTCAGACTGTCGTATTCGGAATCGAGTCGGACTCCAGCTCAGAGCCAGTGTCGGAGTCAGAGTCGAACTCGGATTCAGTCACAGCCTCGACGCAGCTCAAATGATAATTCGTCGGAAGCGGTTGACAGGCGCGCGCGTTTATCTTGTAAATTGAGCAGCGAAACTACACCCAGAGAAAACTTTACCAGCCATACGGATAGATCAATAGGTTCGCAGAAAGAGAGACATAGAGTTAGAGGGGGGTGCAGTGCTGGGAGGTAAACCAGTATTTTATTCTGAAAATGATTAGAGCCGACGTTTCAACTGGTTTCGAGTGGCTTTCTTTCAGTGTAGGTACATGGATAGGTTTGGTGGTAGTGTACAATGTAAGTACATGGCTTATATGTACATATATTGCACAAAACGGAAATTATTTGCACAATTTGAATTGGCTGAAATGGAAGTGACTCGCACTCGCACCCTCACCCGCACCCCCAAACGCAAAAGCAAACGCAAATGTTTGTAGATTGTAGATGGAATGGTTGGTGTGATTTGAGGCCACGCTAATGAATATTTGTGAATGGGCCAACGATTCATTCATCACACCACATCACATCACATCCCATCACGTTGTGGCACAGTCAATGATAGGTGCATGATAATGCCCCCCTCTGTCTCTGTCTCCCTCTGTCAGTTTGGAATCTTAGATGGAAGTTCACTATTTCAGATATTTCGTGGCGATCAAGCAAAAACCATAATTTGGGATCTGTTGCTGAATCTTTATGTTTCATGCTCGTTTATTGATCAGACCAATCACGAATAACGATCTTTATATTATAAATAACATTGAAAACTGTTTTCGTGTTTGTTTTTAATAATTCCCAGGAAGATGAAAACCCATTTGGAAATGTTTATCCAATTTTCGGAAGGAAGAATCAATCAATCAATCAGAGTTTTCTTTGATTTGAAATTTGTTGAGGGAAGATTTCGAATTTCTAGGGTTTTGAACTGGATGAAGGAATAATGATCATGATCTCATCTCCTATTGGCTGGCAAATACGATAACGATCATGATAAGTATTGGGAGTATATTCTTTTGCCTGATATACTCAAGATTTTATTAACAAATATTTCTTGGTTAAATCAGCAAAATACAGCAATAATCGAACAAAGTTTCCTTCTATTTTCATCCTAATGTGATACATTTTGTTGAGAGATTCTGAAATCTGATATTTCAGTTAGATAGCAGATACAGTTGTTATATCTGCAGCAGTATTCCTAATTGATCAATCTTCATTTTGACTCTGAATCAAAATTGAACAGATCTAAAGTTCATTTATGGAGATATCAGGTAGCAACGCTCGATAGCTCTTTGAACTTTGGAGTTTCCGAAAACATTTCAAAGTGAATTAGCTGTGTGTTTGGAGTGCGCAACGCGGTGGCAAATTGAAAATGACATGGTCAAGTGTGGCACTCTCAGTTGGCAACAGGTGTGCGGCTGCTGAAGACGCGGGGCCCCAGTTCTGATTGTGGATATCGGTACAGTAGAGTCGAGTCGAGGGTCGGGTTGAAGTGGGAGTGGGAGTGTAGTGTGGGGTGGTGGTGGTGTGGTGGTGATGTGGTGGTGGTGCTGTGCCCCTGGCCAGGTGCAACTGGGGGTAAGGCGATGGCCAATCGATTTGTCGTGTATACGTGACCCCAGCAACGGAGCCCAAGCAAATCGATTGGGACGCTTGGGACGCTAATGCGGCGGGACACATGGCAATTGCATTTGGGGCGCGTGTTTTGTGGTTCCGCCAAATCGGTTATGCCAAATCGGACCCGGATGACGCCGTTGATTGCATTGGCTAGGCCCTGCCTTGCCCTGCCCTCCCCTCCCATCTCCATCCCCATTGCCATCTCTTTTGGCCCCTCGGCTTACCTAGCAGCTTGGAGACGGCTCCTTGCTGGGAGAGCATATGTTGGGCCAGATCGTATCCTCGCAGTCCAAAGCGGGACAGTTCCAGCAGGCGATGCTGGGAGGCCAAGGCGTTCAGATTGGTGGCGTTGGCCGTCGCCGTTGCCGCTGCAGATGCGTTTCCGTTTCCTCCGCAGAAGAGTCCGCCCATTGCGGCGGCGGGTGGTGTTCCTTGGGCCATCATTGGCGCGGACGGGCTGAGGCTGTGCGGCTGTGTGAGGACTGCAATTGGAAGGAAACCAAAAGAAATAAGTACGGAAAGGGATATACTCGAAGAGATCGAACAGAGAGAGCAAGAGAGAGGGAGAGAGAGAGAGAGGGGGGGGGGGTCGAAAATCATTAAATGTCAATTGGAATTTAAACGAAGCTGTTGCCGGCATTCCGCGCGTGACACAGAAACACCAAGAAATTTGTAGCGCGATCAACGAGCGACAGTCGAGAGGCCTGTAGCCTGTAGCCTGGTAGCCTGATAGCCTGGGATGTGGTGTCGGGCGATGAGACAATGAGATGGTTGGACAAATTTCGGCTTGCTGGGCTGATCGACGACGTCAAAGCCAAAGCCTTGGCTTTCGACTCAAAGTCAGAGCTGGAGCTGGAGCTGAAACTGAAGCTGGAGAGATGGTTGATGCGGACAGCCGGACGCTGGCGGAAGTGTCAGCGTTTATGGGCATAATGGACGCGGTGTGGTCCATTAGTGGACCGAGTGCTGCTCATGCTACTGCTACAACTGCTGCTGCTGCCTCAGAATCAGTGGCAGAATCAACATCGACGGCCACTGCCGATTGCAGTCGGAATTTATGGAATTCCTGACGTTCTGCAGACGCTGGCAATTTGTTGCCGGTCGTCGGTCGTCGGTCGATCGGTCCTCTTGGATTGGACCTCTTGCCCGGATCGGGGATCGGATCGCCTGTCACTGTGCTGCCAGCAATTGGCCATTCCTCAGATGTAGAAGCTTTTATGTTCGTTTTGACATTTTATCTGATCGCGAGAACTGCACACATTTTAACACCTCTTTTTTGGAGCGATCCACCTCCCTGTGTGGCCACAGACAGTCGCCAGTTGCCAGCAGTTGCCAGCAGTTGCAAGTTGCCAGCAGTGGCAAGTTCCAGCCGCCTGGTATGCTCTTTCTTCGACCGATTGGGGCGGCTCCGATCGGGCAATGGTGTGGCAGAGAGTGCTCCTGCACTAATTAAGCCCATGCAGATGCGGCGACCCCACTTGCTCGACGCGCTTAGTTCCAGTCATCCAGCCAGTTTCAACGGGGGACAATTTGTTGCATTCGCATGTTGCACCAATTGTTGTGGTCGCGGCTATGGCTATGGCTACGGCTATGGCTATGGCTATGCTTGATTTATGCCGCGCTCCAAGCTCCAGCAGCAGCTGGATGTCAACGAGACCAGCTCCGACTGTGACTGGGTCTGGGACTGGGACTGTGACTAGTACTGGGAGCAGGATCGACCGATGATTTACTACGTTTGTGGCAATGCGACAGCTCCGACTGCCCCGACGCACCTCAGTCAATTGCAAAAGCGGCTTAAAATCGCTGTAACTGCCGTCCCCATCCGCGTCCGCGTCTGCGTACTCGTCCTCCCGTGCAGAATCTCCCTCCCCCCCGGAGACGCGCCAGATGTTGCCACCGCACGACGCACTGGCACTGGCACGTCACCGTCACCGTGCGACTTATAACAAGAAGCGATGCCGATGCCGATGCCGATTCAGATGCCAATGCCAATGCCGTTCGGGATCGGGTTCGGGAGTCGGGAGTCGGTAGTTGGTAGTCGGGAGTCGAGAATCGGGAACGAATCGCGCTCCCCACAAGTGATGATCGCCTCGGAATTCAATTGATAGTTTGATTTATTGCTACCGGTAGGTTTTTGCGCAGCTCCCTCCCGGCACTGCATATAAATTAAAGTGCTGGCTCGCTCGCTTCTTTTTTTTGTATGTGTCCCATCCCCAATACAGCCCCAGCCCCAGTCCCAGCCCCAGTCCCAGCCTCCTGTCCCTCGTCCTCGTACCCTGCATCTCGGTTGGTGCTCGCTGATCTTGTTTGTCGCGCGCAGCGCATTACCACTCGTCTAAGGCTTCTGGTTTTTATTGCTGATCTGATCTATGCGCACTATGGCATAGATCTTCGAGCATTTCCCTACGCCGGATGGCATCTGTGCGTGGTACGTGGCATAATTCTTCTCTCTATGAAATCGTGTACTCAACAAATGGCTATAGTGTCGCTTTTGGGTTCATATTTAGGTGTAGATCGGCAAAATGATTTCAGGAAACAGTCTGAAGGTGTGGGTAAAACTCGAACATATATTTCATTCTAAGTATTCGTACCTAAGCATCGAGGAATACATCGAATAGGTGTAATAATATCTCAAAATATATAGTTATATCTGAAGGAATGAATGGACTTTTTTGCATTTACCCTCTCTTTTATATTCGATATTATACTCATATCGGTGCGAGCGAGCAAAGCGAGTGAGCTGGGGGTTGGCGCTTCAGCGAAACGGACGAGCTGGGGGCTAGACTAGTATAGTCTGTCATAAATAAAGACGTTAGATATCTTCCCGTTAGATTAGTTCCCGTTTAGACAAACGAGACGAAAACTGTCTCCGTTTCTACATAAGATATTATTGATATATCATTGAAGTATAGATTAAACATCAAAACCTGGCAGATTGATAAACATGTGTGGATGCAGATGGATCTATATCCCCGTCAATGCTGTACTTGCGGCACAACAACATAACGTAACATAACGATGACGGGACATACATATGACTGCACTCTCCACCGAGTCTCTGAGGTGACTCCGCCGGAGGGGGGGCGCTCTCCTCCACTCATCGAAAATCATCGTGCACACCTTTTATACGCTTGGCTTTCTAAGTATTCGTACCTAAGCATCGAGGAATACATCGAATAGGTGTAATAATATCTCAAAATATATAGTTATATCTGAAGGAATGAATGGACTTTTTTGCATTTACCCTCTCTTTTATATTCGATATTATACTCATATCGGTGCGAGCGAGCAAAGCGAGTGAGCTGGGGGTTGGCGCTTCAGCGAAACGGACGAGCTGGGGGCTAGACTAGTATAGTCTGTCATAAATAAAGACGTTAGATATCTTCCCGTTAGATTAGTTCCCGTTTAGACAAACGAGACGAAAACTGTCTCCGTTTCTACATAAGATATTATTGATATATCATTGAAGTATAGATTAAACATCAAAACCTGGCAGATTGATAAACATGTGTGGATGCAGATGGATCTATATCCCCGTCAATGCTGTACTTGCGGCACAACAACATAACGTAACATAACGATGACGGGACATACATATGACTGCACTCTCCACCGAGTCTCTGAGGTGACTCCGCCGGAGGGGGGGCGCTCTCCTCCACTCATCGAAAATCATCGTGCACACCTTTTATACGCTTGGCTTTCTAAGTATTCGTACCTAAGCATCGAGGAATACATCGAATAGGTGTAATAATATCTCAAAATATATAGTTATATCTGAAGGAATGAATGGACTTTTTTGCATTTACCCTCTCTTTTATATTCGATATTATACTCATATCGGTGCGAGCGAGCAAAGCGAGTGAGCTGGGGGTTGGCGCTTCAGCGAAACGGACGAGCTGGGGGCTAGACTAGTATAGTCTGTCATAAATAAAGACGTTAGATATCTTCCCGTTAGATTAGTTCCCGTTTAGACAAACGAGACGAAAACTGTCTCCGTTTCTACATAAGATATTATTGATATATCATTGAAGTATAGATTAAACATCAAAACCTGGCAGATTGATAAACATGTGTGGATGCAGATGGATCTATATCCCCGTCAATGCTGTACTTGCGGCACAACAACATAACGTAACATAACGATGACGGGACATACATATGACTGCACTCTCCACCGAGTCTCTGAGGTGACTCCGCCGGAGGGGGGGCGCTCTCCTCCACTCATCGAAAATCATCGTGCACACCTTTTATACGCTTGGCTTTCTAAGAATAATGCGAATACACGCACCACGTAACCTGAGAGCCCTAAGTATGGTTTCTGCCCTATGCTTAAACTTCAATGTATGCCATGTACCCATCCATGCACCGATGCCCCCCGTCCCTGTCCCTCTACCAGTCCCTGTCCCTGTTCCTGTCCCTTTCCCTGGGCTTTGGCTGCTTCGTTGGTGCCTCCAAGTGTGTATGTGTCCCATGCTGCTCTCTCTTTCTCTCTCTTGCTCTCTTAGTCTTTCTCTGTGTCTTGCTGCCCCCGTTCCTGAGCTCTTTTATAATTATTTATTTATTGTGCAACTTCCAACACCTTCTAGAGACAAGTCAAAGCTTTGGCCCGCTGCTCGCACCAAGCCCCCCCGCCTGTTCCCGCCGGCCACCGTCTCATCCCGGACTGCGGACTACGGACTGCGGACGGCGGACGACGGATGGCGGACTGTGAGTGGCCCCTCGATGGCCGCCACGACATGAACTAATTTTATTTGACAACCCATACTTGTGCAAAGCAAATTGCCACTGATGTGCGAAAGACCAAAACAGTTGCCAGTTGTGTCTCCTGTCCGTAGAGTATGTTTATACATATATGTATGTATATATAGTATATATTGTATCTTATATATATGTATGTATACTTGAACTTATTGTGGCTGCCGCTGCGATGCTGTTGTGAAATTTCCAAATCATTGCACTTTCCAGCAGGCATTTGCCTAGTGGCTGGCTGGCTGGCCTTTGTCTTAAACTGTTTCTGTTTCTGTTCATTTCTGTTCTGTTCTGTTCTGTTCTGTTCTGTTTGCTGGGACTGGGGCCCCCGTATCCCTGTCACTTCACGGAATTTCGCCCAAATTCGCAGTGCCATGGAGCGTGCAACGCAGCAGCAACAGCAGCAGACGGCGGACTCTGTAGGGGTGCACATTCCCCAACACCATCTAACCACCACATCATCATCTCTCCATCTCCCCATCTCTCCATCTCTCTCCACTCACCTGGGGGCGCGGCTGTGGGCGAAACGGGCGTCATTGCCGACGGCTGGCCACCGCTTCCGGGCAGGAGATGGACTTGCGACGGCATTGGGACCGCCGTCATGGCTAGGGAGACACCCGGTGCCGCACTGGCCGTCGGCATAATGGCTCCCGGAGATTCGGGGCCTCTGGGCGGTACGGCTGCGGCTGGGGCTGAGGCTGGGGCTGTGATGGCGGCGCAAGTGGCAAGTGGCGGTGCTGTTGCAGTTGCACCTTTCGTGGGAGTCCTCGTTGGGACCGGAGTTGTGCTGGTCGCTGTTGTAGCCATTCCCCGCCTCAGAACTCTATGATCGAGGGGTAGGAGCTGTTCAGAAGTCTGTTCGGGCCCGTCGTCTACCTACTACACGTCAGGCAGCAGCAGGTGGCATCTCCTCCAGTTGGGAAGCCAATGGGAAATTAGAAAACTGTTTTTCCGACGGCCTCGCAAGCACGCTCGTCACCGTGTCAGTCGTCGTCGTCGTCGGGGCTCTCCGAACAAAAAAAAAACACGATCGAAACGCGAACCGGAACCGTCGCCGACGCGCGCTCACTCACGCCAACTGGGATTGTGACCGAGCTGTGGCCTGGCCCCAGCCGAGACTTACTTTGCTTGCCCCTGCGCCTGTATGGGTGCAGGCGGAGAGGAGAGGGGATACCAGCAGCTGGTCGGCGAGGGCGAGGGCGGGGGCTGTGCTATGCTCTGCTGTGCTGTGCTGTTGTGGGGCTGTATTCTGGTTTGCTTGTGGTTGTGGTTGAGCACTGAGCAGAGCAAGCGAGCATTGGAAACGGGATACACAGAGTGGCGGCGTTTGAGTGAGAGTGCACGTTTGAGTGTTTTGCGGAGTGAGTGCTCTCTCTTTGAGAGACACAGTGCGAAACACAAACGCAGTTGTAAATTGTAAGAGTTAAATAATTAATTAGCCCGACATTCGGGCTCCTGGTGCCTTGCTGTTTGTCAAACTCTCCGCCCCAAAGGCGCTACCAGTTGCGTAGCCCCTTAATTGAGAATTACAAAGTTTTTGCAGTGCCATCCCTTAGTTAGCCCAACGGTATTTGCGGCAAAAAGTGCATTAGGGTGCAATGTCCATTGATGGCCAGGCCGGAGGAAAGCCAATGAATCCGCGCAGCTCTGGCCAGCCAGTCAGAGTAACAGAAACGTAACCGATTAGCGTGATGTCCACTCAATCCTCCTTGGAAGAGCGAGACAGCGAGACAGGGAGACAGGCAGCCAGAGGGAGAGAGAAAGAGCAGTAAAAGCCTGCGCACAAATCTGCAAAAGAAGCGAGAAAGAGAAAGAGATGGAGATGGAGAGACAGAGATGCAGTTTCAGTTTCAGTGGCAGCAGGAGCTACCAGTGCGGTGCATGGGGGTGTGGGGGTGTGGGGGGCTACCGACTAATTGATTTGCATGTCCGCTGCCACCCCACTCCCTCTCCCAGACCAGTCTCTGAGCTCTGGAGAGGATGCAAAATGGTCGACCGACGCTGGTTGGCTGTGGCTGTCCGTGGATGCGGCGCTGATGTGGACGGATGGACACTGGGGTGGAGGAGTGGAGTGCAGAGAGTCGATGTAATGGCTGCCAAGTGGTTCGGCTCGGTTCGGTTCGGTGTCGATGACAGTGTCAGTGTCGGAAGCTCTGCTTTGTTTTGGCAGAGCTTCGGCTTCTACATGGAATCCAATGGCCTAACCGCAGGCGCCGTCGCCAAGTGCGGAACGGAACCGCCACATGGAGGCGTCACTGGAGTCAGGAAGAGGCAGGTAATTGGCAGGGACACTCAAGCGTGTCCACCTGTCTGTCTCCCTGCCTGTCTGTCTGTCTGGGGGGCGTGCCACCCAGCGCTGATAATGGGGAATAATCAATTTTAATGGTCTATAATTCGCCACCGCAGAATAACAATGATCACCCACTACTACCCGATGCTAACCGATGCTACCCGATTGAGAGGTGAACTTCTCCAGCGGAATGCATGCCCCTAACGCACGCCACGCGAGAGACACATAAGAGATACACCAGAGACACACGAGAGACACACGAGAGACACGCGAGAGACGTTCTCCAAAGCACTCTCTCCCCTCACCACCACCACCACCCCCTTCCATACACACATTTGTTGACGCAGTCCCCAATAATTTATTTATTTATTGAATAAAAGACTAAGCAAAAGACGCTTTCCACTAAAAATATTTAGTATTTGGTCGTCGGTGGGGAGGGAGGGGGAGTATTTCGCTCAACTTATATAATCGCAGATGAGTTTCACTCAAGACTAGAGTGAGAGAGACTGTGCGAGAGGCGGGACCAAGTGCTCTCGCTGCTTGCAGAGCTCTCCCGCTGTCTTGCGCAGCAGCCACACTAGTCGTCTCCCTCGCACGCACTGGAACTGCGCTTTAATGCTGCGCCCAATGAGCAGCTGCATCCACTGCTCAAAGAAGACCTCTCTGTCAACGACCCACAGAGGAAGAGGGAGTGCGGAGTGGAGTGGAGTAGAGTGGTGTGTAGTGGTGTGGTGTGGAGTGGAGTGGGGACCACTATGAAGAGAAGTCTCTGTCCGGACCCGATAGATAGGCAATCTTTGCATATCCCCGCTCCCCCTGATGATTGATTTCGGCCTCCATGATTGATTAGATTAATAACGCGGCTAATTAAACACTTATCGCTAACTAACACACACACACACAGACACAGACAGACAGACAGAAGCCGTGGGCGAACCCCCCGCCTTTTGCACCGCCGGCAACAAATTACGCCCGCTTCTAATTGCGTTTCGTGCAACATTTTTTTGGGCCATGGCTAGGGTTGGGATAGGATTGGATAGGGATGGTCGCATTAATTATGGCCGCCCCCGGGCAAACGCCTGTCGGCCGCCATTATTCCTGTGGCAAAGTTCGTAGCCAGATAGCGATCTAGTATCTACATGCATTCCACATGGAGGCACCCAACCCAACCCAACCCAGTCGCTATCCCAAGTCCAAGTCCAATCCCAGACCCAAAAACCAAGCCCTATGCCTGTGCCTGTGCCTGTGCCTGTGCCGTGCATATTTGTGGTAGCCACGCTTCCTGTTTTTGTTTGTTTGCCCCTCTGCTGTCCGCTGTCTGTCCGTCTGTTGTGTCCGCTGTCCGCTGTCCGCTATCCGCTGGCTGAAAATATTCCAAACAATGTAGACAAGAAGTGCCCCAGGGCGGAGTTTTTGTGCCTACAGTTAGCGACGCGGTGGTGTTTACCCACATGTAGGCATATGCATATGCTGATTTCCACCGCGGAGGAGTAGGAGGCATCCATCCCATCCCATCCCATTTCCATTTGCATTGCCTTGGGAGTGGGAGTGGGACTGGGACTGGTACTGGGGGTGGGGGTGGGAGTGGGCATTGGCCGAACAACCACTTGGTGAACCGTAAAAAATAAACGTCGGAGCAGTAATAACTCCCCCTCGCTCCACTCCGCTCCGCACCACAAGCCGAAACCCGCAAAGGAGAAGAGCGGCGGCCATCGGAATTTCTGAATGCCAGTAAACAAATAGAAAATAGCTTTCTGGCACGGCCTTCCCTCCCCTCCACATGAGGGGCAAGTGGTGAGGGGTATCCACCAGGAGACATTCATACGAGTGTGTAGTGTAGCTCCATTTGGGCGGAAATACGCTCTAGTTTCTGTTTTTGTAGATCGGAAATGTTTAGCGCTTGCCCAGAATGATTAAGGTGTCGCTTTTTGTCTGACGGCCCCCAGCAACATGTTCCATTTGCATACAAATAGATACTCGTATTCTCCAGATTTTGCAGAGTAATGCCGGAAGCCTCCTCCGAGTCGCGCTCCGACACATTGCGAACCTACCAGATCGATTACTCCATTCCATTCTCCATTGTATCACTCACTCACCTCAAGTTACATACATATTTCCATTTCCATTGTACATCTCTTGTGGCACTTCCAGCATAGTTTTTTTTTTGTAAGGGAACTCTTAAAGTGGGTTCTATGATTCTGCCTCTATATAGAAGCAGTGAAACCAAAGAGTTTTAAGTCCCCTTGAAGCCTTCTGTGAGAGTAAACTACTTATCGCTAGTATTTTACCCAGTCCAGAGGAATCTGTTTTGAAATCTATGAAATCCCAACTTAAGTTTTCCATCAGTTTGTATATTGTATCAATAATAACAATATGAAATCATTGAATCAGATTAAAGGGTTACAATTAAATCAATCAATCATACATATTTGTATCTAACTGTGATAATGTTTATGTTTATGTTCTATCTATTGTGTTATCAGAGCCCACCTCTATAGCTTTCCTACAGCAATAGTATCTAGATAGGTTAGAGTGTTTAGTCTTTCGTTTGGGAACAGAGTTCAGAGTTCATTCAACATAAAGACCAGTAGTATCGATTCAAAGTCTTTATAATCTTTCCTGAATGCATTCAGACAAGCTCAAACTCTGCTCAATCTGAACTCCTTTACGACTACTTTTATTCACTTTCTAATCGATCAGTATTCATCTCAGTCGATCGAGTGAAGCTACCGAAAGTGGGGTTATGTTTGCGCATACCTGGACCGAGAATCAGATTGAGAGAGAGAAAGAAAAAGAGACAGAGAGGGTGAGCTCATGTCCATCAATATCGCAGCGAGCACGCACTCATCAGAGAGGACCCCCGCCAGTCCCCCGCCGCCCCTTTGGGCGAAATGCAATGATTAACTTCTCGCCGAAGCTAAATTAAGTAAGTTTTTACTGTGCTGCCGATGGGGCACGGCACTGAGGAGTGTCAACCGTCGCCGCTGCTGCTGCTGTTGCTGCTGCTGCATGCTGCAACGCCGACAAGAGCAAATTTGCAGCTGAACAGTGGCTGGTGATGGAGCTGGGGATGGGGCTGAGGATGGGGCTGGGGACGGGACATTGCGTGTCTGGGACTGGGGCCAGAAATGATTTCCACATACCACAGCAGTTAAAGCCCTTAAGTCAGGGAGAAAATCCAATTAAATTCGGTAGCGAAAGAAATAAGTCCGAACTGTCGGCAAAATGATTCTACATACACGTATTTGCGTCAACATTGATTTTGCAGAAGCAGCAACAGAAACAGAAACAGATCCGAGAGGCCACGACGGGGCCAGATCTTCCGCAGACGGACAGCCATGTAGTCCATGTGCATGGCGATGGCGTGATTGAGGACGAACTTGAGGACAGCACAGCCCTGGCTGCAGTGCAGCAGCGGCAGAATCAGGAGTTGCAGTCGGCCGATGCAGAAGAGGCTCCAGTTTGAGAGCAGTTTGCTGAGGCGTGATGCGGGCTTAAGCGTCTGTTTGGATTTGGTTTTTGAGTGAGGCAGGGCCGGCAGAGCATGGGCTGAGGCTTGGGCTTGGGCTTCGGCTTGGGCTTGGTCTTTGGGCCGCAGAACCGTCCAAAAGTTGCGTGCCCATAGGTCTTCTGTGTAATTGCGCAACAATTGTCAGGCGCGGTGCCGGGATCCACTCCACTCCACTCCACTCCTGCTGACCCTCTTTAAGTAGCAGTTGGCGCTGGCTGCGCAGTTGCTGCACTGCTGCTGCACTGCTGCTGCCACTCTAAGGGCGCACTGCAGTGGCAGAAAAAACCGCAATCAAGACACGGACACGTCATGGGGCACAACAAAAACTCCTCCAGCCAAGGCAACGACTGACTACCTTCGTGTCTGCGTCAAACTTGCGGAAATCTGATTTTAAAATTATTAACAACATGCAACGACTAAATAGTTTTGCATTCGATAACAAAGCCGCTCCTGCTCCACTGTCCCTCCACTCCACTTGACGTCGCTCCTCCGCCGATTGATTGCCGCCCGTCTCTCTCTCTCTCTCTCCTTACTCAGAAGCATGTCCCAGGGAACGGGAACGGGCACTGGAACGGGCAATGGAACGGGAACTAGATGGGGGAATGGGGGCAACCATTATTGGGTTGTGCATTTTCTCGAAAGCGACTCCGATTCCGTGGTGCACTGTGGCACTCTCTGGCTCTGTGGTGCAGCGCCATGTCCAGTGACCGCAACGTATAATTCACAAATTCAAATTCCAACGATCGAATGGCACTTTTGGCTAGCGAACCGTTATAGGGTTAATTAAATGCAGTTCCAGTAGCTATCGGGGCCCCAGCCTCAGCCTCTGGCACTGCCACTGCCACTGCATCTGCCTCTCCTGCCACTCGTCGTGGCATGGCAGCTACGCTTTCATTTCCACGCCAGTTTCTCCAAGCAGTCAGCTCCAAGCCCCACATCGCCATCGTCATCGCCATCGCCATCTCCTACTTCAACTCCATCTCCAACTCCAACTCCATCTGCAACTTCAGCTCCCGCGCTCCACTGCAGCTGCAATTAGAAGTTGCACAAAAAGCGCAGCAAGAAAAACGAGCCAAGCTCCCGTAAAAACATGAAAAACAAAATGGCGATAACTACCGCAATTTGCATATAAATGGACGTAGAAACGTCTTTAGTCACCCGAATCTTGAGCAAACCATAGGAGCGATTAACATTGTTGTCGACTGCCTGACGAGCCGCGGCGCGGCACAGTGCAACGTGGGCGAGGGCGAGGGCGCGGGCGGCTGCGGGGGCGGTTGTGGTAGCGGTGGCAGTGGCGGGGGCGAGTGCACTTGCCACCAGGCCAGCGTCAGCCCACGGAAAGCGCAACAAAATGGCGGCACAGTCGTCAGAGCGTGGCACCAACACCGCGGCCCCAGTCAACTCGAGTCGCAGCACCAACCTCAACACCAGCCCAAAGCCAACCAACACCCCACCAAGCCACCAAGCACCAGGCACCAGGCACCGTCCGTCGCGTTGCGTCGCTTCGCGTCGTGTCGGCAGGGCAATGGAGAGGCGATGCCATGAAGCGTGTTGGGTCGGTGGGCAACGATAGCGGCAACAGCGGCCACTGCTATAGGGACAGTAACAGGGACGACGCGAAGCGGTTGGCCTCTCAGTACACTGAGCGACATTTCAATGCATAGTACCTACATATATACATACATATGTATACGAGTAGAAGAAGGTCGACATTTCACCCAAGGCTGAGAGCAAGGCTAATGATGGAGGCCACAGGATGAGCAGTTTGCTGACGAACTGCAGCTCATTCCAAGACTTTCAAAGGACACCCCAGCTCTCTTGGTGACTTTGTAGAAAACCTCTTGAGTAATTGTTGAAATATTTATAATATACTTAATATCGTATTATGTTCGGACACTGATACTATGTGAAGATGTTATCGTCCCCAAATTCTTGGGTTTTCCACTTGTGGGAAACGACGGGAAAGATCGAAATATATTTGCTTATGTTTTAGGCCTATATTTATATAGTTGGAAATTAATTTTCGTATATCTTAATATATTTAATATACATATTTATTTCTTATCAAGCCACACCTCAAATTTTACTTCACCCAATAAATTTTAAAAGATTAAATTGGATTTTAATCGAACTTTAATTCAAAATTGTTTTGTTTTCTTTTAGTTTATATAATTTAGGGCCATATTTACCTTAAATATTCAAAGTTCCAAAAGTAAACTGATTTTGGAAACATTGCAAAACAATTTTGAGACGAAAGATAGCAAAAAGTTACGAAAACCGGAGCGCAAAAAATGCAATTCGAAGGAATTTGTAATCGCAAAAATGTACGAAAAGCGTTTAAACGCATTCTTTCATTTCTCATATCTAATATTATAGATACAGCCTTAAGGGTTCTTGATAAGTGAGTGCATCTAATGGAGCGCCGCGCAGTGTACTCGTGTCTCCTCCTCCTCCGCCTCCTCCTCGGTGGCTGGTACCCTGGTAATTGCGATTGTTTTTGCTCGAGTGGCGGGGCATTTGCCTGCAGAAACGCGACCGTTGCAGCCACCCGCGTCCACTCCCCCAATCCAATCCGAGACACACTCACACTCCCCCTGGCCCACCGTCCCCATTGATATCGCCCATTGTACCGGCGGTACGGCTGTTATTATGCAAATGCCATTCACAGGTAATTACCACGCTGCACCGTTATAATTGCACTCGAAGCCCAGCTAGGAGTTGCGGCCGCAGTTCGCAGTTCGTGGCAGCGGCAGAGGCAGTGGCTCCCATCTGGGCGCTTTTTGCTCCGCCAAAAACAGCAGCGCAGATGGAAAATCGAAACTGGCAACAAGATGTGGCTGCCATTAATTACCGTAGCAGCAACACTGAGCTTCTCCAGTCCAGCCCGTAGGTGGGGTATGGGGATGGGATTCCCATTCGGAGGGCATTGTTTAAGTCTGTTGAAAATGTTTCAAAGAAAATGTAGAAATACCCAACGCAATAATTGCAAAAGTTCTACTTTTGTAATTTGAAGAAACCAAAAAAGCAAACACCAACGATTTTCAGGTAAAATTCATAGGAATTTGGTCTCAAAGTTAATTTATGGAATCATAATAGATTTTCTCGATTGTTTTTAGATTAGCAGACTTGGTGATGTTACATCGATTGTTCAATCAGAACGATTTGATGACTATATGTATAAATCTCCCAAAGAATCCCGAAACAGGTGTTTCCTTAAAGTAATTATATGGCGATTTGTGCAATAAATACTCTCACAACTAATTCCATTCCGATATAATAGTGCCTGTCACATTGTAGCGCCGATCCCGAGATCTTTATCTGGACCTTGACCTGTGCCTGTGGTGGGGAGCCGCGGCCGCTGCCGCCGCTCCATGAGAGAGGCCCTTATCCGACATTTGGCGGCGACAATGCGACATTTGTGAGCAGCAGAAGCGGCGATGCCGATGCCGATGCCAATGCCGATGCTGAGCTGATGCTGACACCTCTGCCTGCACCTCAGGGAAAAGGAGTCAAGTCATGAGAACGCAGATGCAGACGCAGCAGCAGACGCAGCAGCAGACGCAGCAGCAGACGCAGACACAGACGCGGGCAAATTAGAATAACTTAAATACACGGCGGCACGCATTAAGCGGCACCGGATTCCGTTGCGGGGCAGCAGCGATATTATCATCTCTGAATCGGCATCGCCAGCGAGCTGGCCGCTGCGAATCCTTTTTTTTTGTTCACTCTCCTCTCGCTCGCTATCAAAAAGTAATAAATCTGCCGCTGATCCATCGTAAATCTTTGCGTTCCCTTCATGATTTACCCACATAAATCAAAATTATCGACCCGTCGCTCCGCGTTCTGTCTTCTGAGAGTGTGACTCGGACCTCAGCTTTGGCATGGGGATGTGTATGGGTATGGGTATGGGGGGGGGATCTGAATCAGAATCCGAACGTGAAGCTGAAGCTGGACTTGCAGTCTGGGCCAGTACAGGAAAGGACAGGGCAGGAAAGGACAGGCGTCAAAACTGGCCCTGTTAACTGCTCGAAAGTGTTAAATGCATTCAATCTACAGACTTGTCCCGACCGATTGGAATTGGGATTGGGATTGGGATTGGGCAGACTGAATTAAGTTTGCGTTGTTGCCGCTCATCTCTCCATTAGCCCTATCGCCATTGGGATGTTGGGATGTTGGGATGTTGGGACATTGCAAATGTTTTGCGTTTGGCTTCGTTACTCGTACCATTCCGTTTTGGTTTTGGTTAGTTCATTTAGCGCTCCAATTATCGCCTGTAGCTAGGGAAAGGGAAGGGGAGGAGGGCCCCAGGAAGTGAGTGGCAGTTCCAGCTGTCGGTTCAATCAAACGGATCACCCACCAGCAACCCGGCAACCCGGCAACCCGGCAACCTAGCAATCAGCAACCTAAGAACTACGATACCACAAGTCAGTCAGTGGCTTGGGATCTGCTCACGCACCTTTTCTTCTCCGTTGCTCCGTTTCGACTTGGGAGATTGGGAAAATTCGTCACATGCAAAGTGAAATTACCTGGTCGGCTAATTTCATTTAATTTTCGGGCACTGTCAGCCACTCAGCCAAGAAGAAGCGACCGCTACAATTATGGAATATTTTCCCCAATTAATAATTAATAATTTGTTTGGGTCACGGAACGCTCTATCCCGCCACTGTCTCGGCCTGTATGTATGTGTGTGTGTGTGTGTGTGGAGGGCAACAATTTGTAGAAACAGCGACAGTTTTTGTTGTTTTTTTTGTTAGTTTTCGGGGGAAAGAAGCTAGAGAGAAAGGCGCTATGTGACCCTTATCTGCTCCCCTCCACCCTGGCTGGCCAAGCCGGCTGACTGAGACGGTTAATTGCTGTCACAAAGTCGAGGTCGAGATGGAAAGATGGAAATGGAGAGAGGATGGAGTATGTGGTGGAGAGGTGCCTCTGCAAGTGAAAATCTTTTGTGCGCCACCACAAAGACACGCAAAGGCAGTCAGAGGTGCAGAACACATTTTGTGTGTGTGTGTGTTCCGTTCGGTTCCGTACCGTTCCTTCCTGCCCTGCCCTCTTCCTTTTGTCCGACAACCAGTTGGCTGATGCCCAACCAACCAACCAACCAACCTGATGGGGAAGCCTTGAGCACGACCATCTACTACTATGCCCAGATTTCGTACTTCTGTCATCTGGTCGAGGGCACTGAAATGGGAAACGGGGAGAGGCATTGCCATGGCCATAGACTTCCATCCAGCTGGAGTTTGCTCTAATTCAGCCTCAATTTGTGCGCGAAATGGGACGATAAATTAATTGAGAGCCCCGGACAGAATCACACTTGATACCCTGGCAAGCTAGCTGAGTCTGAGTGATAACCATCGCTCCTCACTCTGCCCCAGCCCCAGCCTCAGCCTCTGTTTCTGCCTTGCAACAGTCCCATTTCCATTTCCATTCCCAATCCTGTTCGCGGGGCTCGCATTCCCTATCCTATCCATCCCATTTCGCACTTCTTCTGGGGGCAACAGCGAAAATTGTGCCCAGCTTCTCTCTCTCTCTCTCTGTTATATTTTGCAGCCAATAGAGACATCAAGATCGGCCTAAGCCAAGCCAAACCAAACCAAGCCAAGCCCTGCCCGTGCCTTGTGCCCCCCCCATCCCCCACCCCCCACTCTCTGTCCAGAGTCGATGCAACAACTTGAATTATGTATGTCTGGGGCTGTGAATGAAGCGATGTGCGACCAGGATTGGCTAATGTACGGGCTATGTCCGCTCCGTGGCTGCCACTGCCCACTCATTCCGCGCTAGTCCCCTCTCCCCCTGTCCCCTGGCCCCCTCTGGCCACCGCCTGTACCCGCCTGTAACGCAGGTCCGGGGCCGTATCATCAAAATTGTCGTTGGCTCGCAGTTAAATTAAGTCATAAATTCAGTATTTATCTGCTGAATGTAGTTTGTTGTCCGGTCATCACTTCAGCGTCAGCCTTTGTCGCCGCAGCCCAGCAGAGCCGGTCGCCCCTCACAACAGTGGGCAAAAAACGGCTTTCACAGCATCAAAATGCATCCGAATTTTGATAAACATAAATTCATTCTGTAGGTTTTCTGTCTAACAGGACATAAACTAAAGAGAAAAGAACAGACCTAGAGTGTGTGTTCCTGTAGATCTATCCAAGAGTCTGTAGAATCCACATAAACGATTGATTGACTATTTCTTAAAAGCTTCAATAGATATGAAAATATATGAAAAAGTTGGAACCACTTTAAGGGCGAATCTTTCCACGGTTGGAGTTCCGTGAAAGCTGCTTTTATCCGCGTTGCTGTGGCTGCTTTTATGGCAACAGATAGCCTGCATGTGTCACCCGGCACGGCGCCCCCCTTGGCCTCATCCTCATTCTCATTCTCGGACGGGACGGGACTGGAAGGACAGGACGGGATGGGACGAGATGGGCAACATCCTCGAACGTGTTGGATGTGGTGGAGTTGGTTCCGGGGCTGCTGCGGATTAGCCCCACTTAACCAGGCTCTCGGGGCGGTGCAATTGGTAATTGGAGTGTGAGTGTTGGCTCCTTCGCGGCTCCATTCGCACTGACTGCCAAAATACTGTTCTCGAATTCAGCTCCTCCTGCTGCCGCTCCTCCTGCTGCTGCTCCTCGAGGCACAGTCCCACACAGTCTGTACGACTCTCACTTTGCCAACTTTCAGATTTATTGGTGCACATCAATTAGCTGCCATTGAGGTGGGTACTCAGATGCCAGATCCATGGCACCACCACCATTGATAATGCAGATCAATACAGGAACCCGTAGTCCGTAGTAGTACTCAGAGCGTTGGCCAATTAGTCACTCTTTGTCATCCCGACGCACTGCTCACGAAATCTTTATCAGTATTCCGGAATCCTAGGAGCTGTACCCCTCCAGGCAAGTGCAATCGCAGACTGTTTACTATTTCGGCATTGTCCTCCCGACCATTTATTGAAATATCGCATAACGCGCTATGGGTATTTTTTAATGTCAACTGGGGCCGTGACCAATGCTAGATTAGATCTGGATCTGTCCTCTCCTCACCTCTCCTCACCTCACCTGACTGGGAGTCGCACAGTGGCAGGTAACCGAGTGGCCAGCAATTGTCATTTTGCCGCAGTGCCTGTTCCCGTCGGTGTCTGTCGAGGCTTCTGCTGCTGCCGTGTGACAGACAATCTGACGACGCTGATGGCGATGATGACACTAAGTGTCCCCACCTCTCAATCACGTGCGCCTGTCCCAGTCCCAGTCCCAGTCCCTGTTCCTGTGCTCTGACTGTGGGTCTTGGTCTCAGTCTCAGTCTCGGTCTCCGTTCGTTGTTCTTGTCAGTTCGACGGCGTGAAATATTTTGACAAATCGCAGCCACTTAATCAAAAATCATCATCAAAAAGGGATCGATGTTTTGTATTGAGGTATCAGCGCGCATAAAGGACGAGCCGCGTTCTCAGTGTGCCTGTGTCTGTGTCTGTGCCACTGGCTGCTGTGCTTGTGCCTGTGCCTGTGGCTGTGTGGGTTGAACAAGAGATTTCCGCCGAAGCCGATAAAAGGTTATAAGAGACGGCCCGCTGGGTGTCTGGGTGGGGGATGGGTAAGGGGAATGGGAAGGGAGCTAATCGCCTCATAGAGCCTGTCGCACTTGTCGCCCTGCCAAGAATGGGAGACAAAATTATGGAAGATGCATATGTGTATAGTAATGACACGTTATTAGGCCTCATATCAATCTTTATAATGACTTTGCCCATGAACAACGTGACAAACAGGTGACTGTCGTCGGCACGGCACGGTACGGTACGGTATAGTACGGTAGGAAACTGATATGTGTGTGTGTGTGTGTGTGTGTGTTAACTAACCGATTGCCGCGTTGATTGCCGCGTTGGGTCGCGCGACTCTGAGTGCCCTGCCGCAGTCCCTGTACCGCTTCTCGATCAGCCTCTAATAAATCGCCCAACATTTATCACCCGCTTAGGACGTGACGAATTAGCAGTTTTCCGAGTCAATAAGAGTCAATAAAATGCATTATCCGAATGCTTGCAGACAAGATAAGTCTCCGCACAAACACGACGAAACACATGTGCCACACCACACCACACCACACCACACCAATCATCCAATAAATTCCAAGTGTGGCAACAATCCCAATCCCTAAATGATATTCCTCCAAACAGCTTTCATATTCGGAAAATTAGTTGACAAATAAACTCGTAATATCGTGGGAAATACATATGAAAGGAAGTATATTTCTATGAAGAGCATCGTTTACTTTTAAATATACATATAGGTACTCTTAAATGATAGTATATGTATGTACATAGCTCTCAAATAAATAATACTTTTGTGTACATCAGAAGCAACCTTCAAATAATGTAAAAGAGAAGGAGAAGGAAGCAGAGGGGTTCGGATCGGATCGGATCGAATCGGATCCCTTTTCATTGAACTCGCGTTCGGAAGGCATACAATAGAGGCCAGATGCTGAAGCAAGTGAGTCCGGTCCGTAATTAAAGTTCATCAGGAAACAAATGCTAAAATCACGCAACCGACTCCGCCGACTCTGAAGACAGAGATGGCGATGGTGATCCAGAGCCAGAGCCAGCAAAGGTCGATTGCGATTCGATTGCTTCATCCGACAGGCAGGTGATGAGCCGTCATGCAAGCCCAGAGAGATCTTGGCAGAGAGCCGAGCTGCTGTATTGCTCTATAGATTGCTTATTAGAGCATTGATGAGAACTTTGTTGCCAAGCTGGAACCGGAGCTGAGGCTGAGACAGAGACTGAGGCTGGTGTGCGCGCACGCGATTGATTATGAGCCACCGCGGAGTCGGAGTTGGAGTTGGAGTCGAAGTCCGTTGGGTCGAAGTGTGGACTAATCTTCATAGACAGCGCATGCTGGACACGCGCACGATACGCATCTCAAGAGCCACCACAGCTCAACCTCTACTATCTGGGCTACTCCTGAAAGTCACCTGTCCGTCGAGGTATTTCCGCCGGCTACCAAAAAAGACGACAACACACAAAAAAAACCTCAAATGTTGCGTCATTATCGAGAACATTGCCCACTTTTTTGTTGTTCGTTGCTGGCGTCCAGGCTTGCTCCAAAATTTATTCCATATTCACCTCGTCCTTGTCCACATTGCTCTAATTTTTTCCACTGGTTATCGTCCTTTTTGTTTTAATCAGCAGAGGTCCCAAGTAGCCGCAGCCGCAGCCGCAGACTTAACCCCAGCCCCAGCTCCAGATCGCCTTCGCTATCCCATTCCAATGTGGATGTGGATGTGGAGCGCGCATGTGTTTTGATGAATTGATGATGGGGTCTGCTCTGGGTCTCTGCCTGGTGCCTGGTGAACCCTTTGCCCCTAGTCCGGTCCGCTTGGGTTCGGTTCGGTTCGGCTTTCAGTTTTTCTTAATTTGGAATTTATTTAAATCTACAATGCGGCTATGCGGCTATGCGGCAAGGGTGCCGTCATTCAGTCAGTCAGTCACATCGAGGCGGTTCGTCGCCCCCGTTTTGGCAGGTGCAGTTCTCTCTTCAGTCTTCTTCCAGTAGCATCGCATCGTACATACATACCTATGTATACATATATGTGAATGTATGACCCTTCCACGCCGCCGCTAATGCATAAATAACACGTTTGG
This sequence comes from Drosophila azteca, assembly GCA_005876895.1. Taxonomy (NCBI): domain Eukaryota; kingdom Metazoa; phylum Arthropoda; class Insecta; order Diptera; family Drosophilidae; genus Drosophila; species Drosophila azteca. The sequence continues at coordinate 2,007,777 of VCKU01000014.1, read as the reverse complement.
GTTCGCAGCCCTTTTGCTCGGTTATGTCCATGTCCATGTCCGTGGCTGTGGCTGTGGCTGTGGCTGTGGCCGTGTCCGTGGCTGTGGGGAAACATTACAGCCGCGCGGCAGCCACTCACCGAATTTTAAAAGGCGTTTAGCTTGTTACCTTTTAATAATACCATTTAATTCCCCGTTGCGCTGCCCGGCGTAGGCGCGGAACCATCAATCAGCGTGCAGATAGCGCCGCAACACACACATACAGACAGACAGACGGACAGACAGACAGACACACGGAATGTTCCAAAGTGCAATTCATAATTTATTTGTGTTTTTGTCGATCATCCTGGCTTCATTTTTTATACTCGCACAACACCAACACTTCTACATGGACATGGAGATGGAGTTGGACATGGCCAGCTGGAGATGGCACCGCATCCTGATGATCTGGTGTCAGCTCAACGAAAGCCAGTGCCTGGCTGCACTTGCCAGAGATCACAATCTGTTGAAGACTTTATCAAACACATTTCTTTTTGCAGGATACCCAAAGGTACTCCCGATACTCCCGATACGTTATCAGAGTAGTTTTGTGAGCACACTTCTTCTAGAAATATAATGTTCTTAGAGGATTTCCAATGGTTCTTTGCCGTTCAACAGATTTATGTATTCTTCTATCACTGGTGAAAATATTAATTCCACTTCTGTTCAGGATTTGATCAAAGGTTTGTGGGTTTTCATTGACTCCCTGAAAATTTGAGTACAGGAGAGTTCAACAAATTCTTCCTCAAAAAGAGGGAAAAAGTCTTTGGGCAATCGCCAAAAGTCTTGGATGCTTTTGCTTGGAAATGCCTGAAAGTCGAGAACGTCACAATGTCCACCCGCAAAGTCAGTATAGCCAAAAGTAGGATCTGTTCATATCATCCTAGACCATTTCCGCTCGAATTCTCAAGGACATATCATCTGTGACGACTTGTCCGATAGCCCAGTTAATTGAGGACTCTTTTCAATAGATTAGCCGCAAGGCAAGGCAACCCTTAAATGTATCTAAAAGGTAATCATTAGTTTTTTAAGAGTGAACAGCATAAACATTATACATAAAGTATGAACCATTGGGGTGGAGTTGGCTCTAACTATCGGACTGTTTTTAGCCCCTATTTGTGTTGTGTTGGCGGCAGACATTCCAGCGGATAATGCAACGGCAACATGAACATGGCCGACGCACGCTAATGGGCGTCACCCCAAAACCGCACCCACTCCCCATGCGTCTGAGTCGCAGTCCCATTCCCAGTCCCAGTGCTAGTCCTCATCCGCACCCCGATGACCAGACCAGACCAGACCAGACCACTGATGGGGTGAGTGGGTGCTAAGTGGCTACTGGCCAGCCATCCAGTGGCCTGGCGGCCAGTGGGGGTGTTCGGGCTGATGTGACGTGGCTGGCAGGCCGGCAGGCCAGCTGGCCAGGCCATGCCAGGTCGCCTGTTCGGCTAATTTACGAATAAATAATGTGGCACACTCTCCTCTCCCCGAGAGCTAAGGGAGGGCGATGGCAATCGACAGGGCGGGGATCAGTGCTGTGCTGCCGCCATTAAAAGTTGACGGCGCCGGTAGTCGATGCCACAATTTGTGGCCCGAAATCGCAGCCCCAACCCCAGCCGCCGCCGCAGCCGCAGTTGCAGCCAGCAGAGGCGGTGAAAGGCGGCCGCTGAGCATCGGCGAGGAACAACACGGATCGACACGAAAAGTGAGTAATGCTTGGAGCTTGGAGCTTGCAGCTTTGCAGGAAACCGGAGACGCAAATTGCAGGGTAGCGCCATTTCGGGCGAAAGATCAACTCTGACCGACTACGGTACAGCAGGGGAGGAGGGGAGGGGGCACAGCAGTCAGGGTGCAGGGTGCAGGGTGCAGGGGGGTCGATCTACAATTGTCTTTCGATCGTATGACTGTAGACTGACTGGGAGCTGTTCCTGTGCCTCCAGAGGCAGGGTTTATGAAGTTGTGGATTTTTCGCCGGTTTAATTTTCGATCTGACTGCAATTACAAGCCGTAAATTTGTCATGGCGCGATAAATGTGTAGCGACGGTGGCAGGAGCAGCCTCCATCCCAGGGGACGGGGGAGGAGGGCACCAGGGCAGAGCCTAATGCATGTAATCTGCCACTCAACACCCTGCCAGGTCGTCCGGCTCTCCAGTCGGAGTCGCAGTCGTAGCAGGCTTTCGGTTTCGGTTTTGAGGCTTGTTAAGCAATTTGGCACGCCTGCGCAATGCAGGATTGGATCCCCCTGTTGGGACAGAGTCTCTGGAATGGAATGGAATGGATAAGTCTGGCCATTTTACGGGCCATAATCAGCAACAAACTAAATAGGATTGCGGCGCGGATGGCATCGAAGGATGTAATCGCCGCTGGCCAATTCATGCTCACATTTTGGGCTGGTTAATTAAATACGGATCTCGTTTTAATGGTCGGTAAAACTTGATGAGGAACTTTAATGGCCAAGGCACCTCCACATCACATCAGTCACTGCGAGAGGAGCAGCGGCAGCAGCCGCCGACGACGGCGGCGGCGGTGGGGCCAACTGCGGATCGCTAAATCACCGTTAAAGCGATAAGATGGCCACTAACCGACGTTGCAGATATGCAGCCATGCTGCCATGCTGCTCCATGTGGCAGGCAGCAATAGTCAAAACAGCAACAGCGAACAAAATCCACATTTTACGAGCCAATTGGCAGCGCAATCCCAATCGGACTCCCAATCCTGCTCCTCCTTCTGCTGCTTCTCCTTTGGGGCATACATTGTTGCCGGCTGGCACCGGCACCGGCACCCACCCCCAGTCCCCGCAGTAGATGCCTCCGCTGTAGACGACAAGGCAACCGGAGCTCTGGTTCAAAGTCACCAAGTCACTGACAAAAATGTTGTAAGCCTCGGCTCTTTGGTCTTGGCTCTTGGCTCTCGTCTCTGGTCAGTCATTGCCGCCCGCTGGCGGACTTTTAGTGCCTCTTGCTCCGCTCTGGCTTGCGGCTTACAAGCTGCCTCCCTCGTGCCCCTGGTGCCCCTCGTGCAACCAACGCAACCAATCCGGCAGACGGGGCATAAAATTAAAATGTTGCACGAGGCAGCCCCCGTCCGCACACCCCATTCGATTGGGATTGGGTATTCTTCTTGGACCCAGCCACAGTCACAGCCACAGCCACAGCCCCAGTTCGAGGCGCGCTCATTAAAAACGCCATAAATGCAATAAAACGTAGAGCAAACATCGATTAAACAATATTTATGGGGCTTCACTTGCACATTGTTCGCTGGGTTCTGCGCCCGGGGCTGTAGTTCTAGCCGTAGCTGGGCCCCAGGCCTGGCCGCAATTCCGCACCACCCACCCGCCACAACCTCGGGGGATGGTGGGGGGCCCCCCCCAGGCCAGGCCAGGCCACCAAATCCGCCCCAAGTCGGTTGTCGGTCTCTCTCTCTCTCTGTTTGCATTTGTCCACAGATTGTCATATTGGTCGCCACAGCTGTCTCCATGGCAGCATTTGCCACTCGTACATGTACATATATGTATATATATCTGACAAATTTCCTCACACTGCCCCCGCCCACCCCATTATATCCGATTAGCTGAAGGACTTCTGAGTGGGATATCTGCCTTACCAAAAAAATGGCTGATCAGATTAATGATGCGTTATAGATGTAGGATACTGGATACTGGATCGACATAATATTGTCTCCCCAGAGCCATTAAGTCACAGATGTGTCATTGACAGCTTCATCTTCGGGACATCATCTCTATAGGGTGCTAGGGGATGGTAGTATAGAAATTATCGCAAATTAAATAAACATTGGGAAACATATTAATTGTGGTTCGGAAATGAGAACGAAGAGGCTGGCAAAAAGCGTTTTGCTGGCCGTTTTGCTGGCCGTTTTGCAGGGTCTTGCGGTCAAAAGGCAAGGCTGTGGATCGGCAGGCAGCTGTTGGGACCGGACCCCGTTCAAGTGTTGAGACAATGGCAGTGCACGGCGCTCAATGAATAAAAATTACAGCTATTAATCTTGGTCCAAACTGCTGGTCCCATCTCGGCACGGCACGGCCATGCCAGGCCAGGCGCGGCCCGGTTCCATCCTTTGCGATCCGATCCGATCCGTTCCTTTCCGTCCTGGAGTGTGGTTAGACGCCTCGCTCTGTTCCGTTTTTTGCCCGGCAATTTGCGGCCCATTTATTTATTTGTTAAGTGGCCGTAAAAGCGGTCACGGCACCAGAAGCAGCAATGGCAACAGACACAGCAACAGCAACTGCAACTGCAATGGCCTTTTCTTTTTATTAATTTATACATTTTGTATAAGTAATAATTGTGCGGAAAACGGAAACAATGGAGGTTGTGTAATGCGGCCAGACAAGGAGGCAGCAGCACCACCAGCAGCAGCAGCAGAGGCCAGGACAGTGCCACACGGTCGGGCCATCTGGTGCTGCACAAGTCAGTCAGCCAGTCAGCCAGCCAGCCATTCAGTCAGCCTGTGGCTGTATCTGTGTGCCTGAAAAGGAGTGAAAATTGCAGGTAATTACCCAGTCGCACACACACATACACACACACAGATACACACACAGGGGGGAGCACTCTCTATGAATGCAAATGGTAAGTACGGTCATTATCTGCTCCAAATTCGAGCGAGCGCCAAGCAACCACTAACCGACGCGAAACGCCTTCATAGACGAGGAGCTGCACCCAATGCTCGACTCCGCACACACTGGGACTGCGTCCAAATCCGCCATTCTAGTTGTCCGTCCACTCAGACAGTCGGTCCAATGTCTGTGCAGTGCCGATGGATGTCTAGTAGCTGCTGGTAGCCCTCAACTGGAGCCCTCACTGGAGCCCTCACTGGAGTGCATATGTACATATACTCGCAGCAGGAAGCAGTCGCGATGGCGATCAGCGCACTTACGAACACTGCTTACGGCCATAACCATCCGGAGTGGAGTGGAATGGAGTGGAGTGGAGTCTCAGCCACTGCAGAAGCCACTGTGGGTAGTCATGCGGCGGCTTATGGCCAGAGCAGCAGCTCGACTATCTTTATTTATTGGGGTATTTTAGCATTTCAAAGAGTGGCCAAAGTCCGCGAGTGGCTCCCGACTTTCCACTGTGACTAATGATTGGTAATTTTGTCTGCAATTCGGTGGGATATTGACTGTACTTTTCGATTTAAATATAAACAATATAAGTGCTTACCGTATTATCTATGCATATTTGATGGGTGTCAAGGCTGGCAATTACCGGGTTGGGAGCCAAGGGAATTCCAGGAGGTGTGGCCCAAGACAGTAACAGAAAAGGGTCAGAAACGTCTAGCAACATCTGACCGAGTTCCGGCCAGCTAACCTTCATGGACTGGGACTCCCAACCAACCCCAACCCCAACCCCAAGCCCAATCCCTACCCCAACCCCTTCCGAACTGAAGCGTATAATTGAGGTAATGTCGATTGCGGTGATGAGAGTGAGAAACGGACTCCAAAGGCAGCCACTGGCCACAGGCCACAGTGTAGGGAGGGAGTACGGGGGCAGAACGAACCATTTCATTTCCATTCATTCCATTTCTGTGTTTGGTCTTTCGGATTCGATCAATGGTAGTAATGCTAGAGAACTTACCACAACTCAAATGTTACGATAATTTGCATTTTGAATTCAATAATTTGCATTCTGGAAATCAGACCTGCGTGGCATAGCATGATAGGGTGCATTAAACATTCACAGAGCTCCCCCGATTCCACCATTCATTCATGTGTTTGTGTGTGTGTATGTGGTTTCTTTCTTTTTTGGAAAAGGGACAATGACCCAGTAGCGTTTTGGGCAAGACCAAATAATAAAAATTATACATCATATATGATACGATATGATATTATGAAGAAGTCGTGGACGTAACTGTCTGTGCGGCCTCAAATTGCGGGTTACCTTCTTGGGAGGGACACACTCAAGTGGGTTTCGTATATTGTCTGTATCTGTGTATCTGTATCTGTGTGGAGGGGCTCTGCACTTGCCCTGCGACTACTCCACCGCATCATAATTAACATTAAATGGTCTCAAATGCCATTTGCATTCGACTGCCAGAACTATCATCTACCATATTCGGAACTGGAGATGAGTCAGAGCCAGAGCCAAATATATCAAATATACCTATACCGATCCCATCCAGTAGTGCGCGCATTTTCCCATGGATATCAGCATTACGAGTACGTCATAGATTTCGACATCGTTGATCCGCTCGAATGAACAATTTCATGCTTCCAAGTAAAACCCATGGATGGGCCAATGGTTGGGCCATGGCTGGGACCCAGCATCCATCCGATGACTGGGAAACGACAAACATGATTCGCATATACTCGAAAGACAGAGATTTGATTTTGTTTTCGATTCCATTGGAGTCGCCTAATCCAATTAGGATAGCCAGCCGCCGCCGCCGCCAGGCTGTTGGGCGCTCCACTGGATAAAGACCTAATAATTCCCAAATTATGGGAAGGCTTTGTTCGGTGATCTTCCCCGTGGCCCCCCGTCCCTCTCCTCACCAGCACAATGAGCCTATCAAGGGCGAACCGCCGACCGCTGCACATATTTAATAAGCGTCGCTCATCATTCCCGATCCCCAATCCCCCAATCTCATTCCCATTCCCATTGACTCCCTTCTCTCTGTCTATGGCTGTGTCTCTGTCGGAGTCACTCGGACGCACATATATCAGTCGCATGAAGACATCAGAAAGCGGATCTGGGGGTCAGCTGGGTCAGCTGCTGCTGCTGCTTCTGCTGCTGTCTTCCAACTGGTTGATTGCTGGGGCAACAACTGGCAGGTCACTTGAGGAATTGCACCACAGTACGCATTTAATTGAATTAAATTCCGAATCGATTCCGTTCACCATCTCCATTCAGCGTCTCTGCCGTCTCAACCCGAACTATCGCTTTGATCAGTCAATCCAATTATTTGCAGAATTTTGTCACATAAATAACTAGACTGCGGCTTGGAGGGTGCCTCCGCTCCCTCTGAGGCAGAGGCAGAGGAAGCCGCGCACTCGTACTTCCTTTTCGCATATCACCTGTCCTCGGGCAGGCCAGGAGCACAACGATTGCAGCCACTGGGCGCCTTCGTGGTGGTTCGCAGCGGCTATTGGTACCCGGTTAAGGTGGCGTGGCGTGGCCTGGCCTGGCCTGGCGTGGCGATTACCACAAATTCTGAGCCAGGCTCACCCGCTGAGAGAGAGACTCGCCTCGGCTTGCTGGCTCTCCCTGTGGTCGGTCGGGCACACATGTGGTCGGTCCCCTGCGATCGCCTGCTTCCGACAGGGGTGACGAAAGGAAGGTAACGAGTCCTGCGTGCCCTGGCTACCGTGCACAGCAGCATTCGAATGCCAGAGTCGAATGTTTTGTGCTGAGGTGTTAATTGAATTCGTTTTGCATAAGTGGCTAGAGGAGCAGTGGAGCAGCAGCAGCAGCAGGACCACCTGCGCACACCATCTCAGCTCAGTGAGGAGGGGAGACAGAGACGGAGACAGAGACAGAGGACGGAACCCTGTCCTGGCAGGCATTGTGTGTTAATTGTTGCAACAATACTCAAACTGTCGTACTGTCGCAAAACAAAGCGAGCAACCAATTGTCAACATGACAGCAACAACGATCGTTATAGTAGTACTAGTTGCAGTTTCTGTTATACCCTTTCCCAGGGGGTACTACGATTTCGAGGAGAGCGGAGAACGAAGCACCCATGAGAGGTACTACTACATGTCCTCTTCATATATCACATAAGAGGGCAGACTATTGTTATATCAGAATATCAGAACCATCCATCGTTCGAATAGAGAGAATAGAGAGTTCTATGAGAAAACTCTATTTGTGTGTTTACAGATATCACAAAGAGTGTGCATATTGACTTTCAATGTAGATCGAGACCCATACAAACATATATCAATATCTTTCAAGTTAATTCCTGTAGAATTATGAGAAAATGTTCACAATTATTACCAGAAATTATGGTAATGTTTTTTCCTTTTTTTATTAGAATAAAGATCTTAGGTCAATGGATTTAGGTCTAATACATTTTTGTGTCCCACTAAACTTAGAAGCCGTTCTCTATCAAAATCCGATGATTATATCATACTTCTATATAGTATATAGTTGGTTTATATCATAGACATGGCCATAGTGAAAGTGTATCCCACTATCATACCTCTATATATCATAGAACTTGCCATAGTGAAAGTGTATCCTATGCTTCGACCTACGAAGCTTGCTTTGCTCTCTGGTTTTGTTTTTGTTTTGTGTTGCAGTTGCATTTGATGTTGCCACTTGGCGCTTTCCGCTCTGCCTCAGTGTTTCTCGATTGTTTGGCATGATCTTTATCGGCGCACAGTATTTGCATATTCCACTGTCGTGGGTCCCTGACGCATCTGCATTGTTGTCGTTGTCGTTGTCGCTGTTGCTGTCGCTGCCACGTTGTCGCTGCCCCGTTGTCGTTGTCGGCTTTATTATGTCATTGCGTCATTATCATCATGCATGTTTATGGGGCATGTTTATCGCCATCCGTCATGCACATTGTGTAGAAATTAGCACATAGCCCAAATGTGTAAAATAGCGGCGTGTAAATTAATTGCCAGCAATTAGCGGTGTGGTGCGGTGTGGTGCGGTGCGGTGTGGTGCGGGGCATGCTATGCTTCGGCATCAGCACCTAATCAGCATTGGCGCCTTAGCTTTGAGCACGCCGCTAATAGAGCCATCGGATCAGCATCAGCCAGCGGAGAGCAGCAGAGATGGAGCTGGAGATCGCTGGAGGAGCTGTGGAGCTGCGGCCTTTGCTGCGGCCTGTGCCTCCTCACAGGTGTCAATTCTCGGACAGCTGAGGCTGGGAATGCGCAACGGTGCTGACAGCAGAATGCCCTTTAATGTCGCAAGTGGCGACCCATGCAAATGTCACGTTATCCGTGTCGCGCATTGTCACGCTGCAAATAAAACATAAAACGGGCCGTCACGGCGATAAATCATCAGGATGCGAATTGGAATTGGAATTGGAGCTTGGATTCGGACTCGGATGCGGATTCGGAATTGAAATTTGGGGAAAACCTTTCGGGAGAACCTGCCAGCAGCTGTCGCAACATATTGCTCCTCACCGTTAGCTCTGACTCTGATTCCAGGTTGCACTTCCAACTGGAACTGGAACTGGGACTGGGACTCGCCGCCGGGCAAGGCTGATCGCATAAATTAGCAATCTAATTACGTCTCCGACGACGATGACGATGACGACGACGACGACGATCGCTCGCCAATCCCGCGAAATCTCGCCGGAATCACGAAGCGCAACCGACACTGAGCACAACCACGAGCATTCAGCATTTGTATGCAAATTTCCCCCGATCCGTACCCCCCCGAACAGCATCCAGCATCCAGTATCCAGCAACCGGCATCGGCATCGAAGATGGAGAAGTCGATGCGTCGCTGCCATCGCTTAGGTGCAATCATAATCGCCGTCATATTGTGGATGGGCGCTATCGTTATCACCTGGTCGCTGCGCGAGAGAGAGAGAGAGAGAGGGAGAGAGAAGAGACAGCGACAGAGACCTATCGGCGGACAGTGGGCAACGGGAGAAACAAATTTGCATATAAATTGCCGCACAGCCACCGCCGAGACCGCTGGGGCTCCCATTTAAATCGATGCGCACCGCAAGCAATTTTGGAATTTATGTAAGCATTTCGTTCGCAGGTTTAATTGACAGACTTGCTCTTGGCCAGTCTTGGTCCTGGCTATAGCCAGGCAGTAATCCAATTAGCCCAGCAGACATTTCGTACAAGAAAAAGCACTTGTCGCTGGCCAAGGAATTCCACACCAGAGTACCAGAGTAGCAGCTAACCAGCCAGCCAGCCTGCCAGCCAGCCAGAGAGTTCCGTTCCTAATGAAGATGTCTTCGCGTGGCCCAGGGCTAAGGCTCAGAAGCAGGAGCAGGCGGAGGCGAAGGCGCAGGCGCAGGCTGGTTAACATTGACGTCACTGCTGATCGAGCGAGCAATAAAAAATCTATAAATTACGGGGACATAAATAAGGACTTCATACACACCCATTCGGTGGGATCCCATTCCATTCGAAGGGATCCATTAACCAGTAAGGCTAAGAGAGTCTCGTCGCTCGTCTCTCGCATCCAATTGTGTCCGCGTCCCATTTGTGGCTCGGCTATTCTTATATTCTATTTAATTCACTTTGTTCGATGAGCATTATCAGCAGATAGCAGATAAATCGGGGATCACTTCACGCTCCTAATGGGAACAGTAGAAGGAGTAGCCATCCAGACAGCCATCCAGCCAGCCAGGCATTGACTCTGCTACAGGTGATGCCCTGATGCCCTGATGCCCTTATGCTCTGAAGGTGATGGAGATGGAGATGCTGGTCGGCTTGACTCCAAAACTGTCACGGGAACGAATGAGCGGTCAAAGAGGTGAGCACAAACAACATCGCATGGGCACAATTTGAGCCAGGGCCACAGAGAGAGGGAGAGAGAGAGAGCAGCAGGTCGATCCCCAAAGGTGTCGACAGGGGGACAACAACAAGACAACATCCAATCCAGGGACCAGAGACCCAAGTGACTGAAGATGGGACTGGTACTCCGAATGGGAATGGGAATGGGACTGCTTCTGCTGCCGTTGCTGCTGCCGATGCCCGTTTGCCCAAAGAGATATCACAATAAATTAGGAAACGAAATCTTTACTAAATAAAGACATAAATTACACCCCGAATCGCTCTATGGGCACAACCATGCCCCAGAGACCCAGCCAGTCTCGCGATCAAACTCGAACTCGATATCGAACGACCCCAAGCCCCAAGCCCCAGCTCCAGCTCCAGCCTCAGACCGAGGTCTGACTCCAAATAAAAAGCAACCATCTATGTTGAATGAAATAAAACGTTGGCGCACAAAAGCCGGCGATGAGCCACAATGGTGACAACAGAGCAACAACGCCAGAGCACTGGCGGCACACCGGCAACACACAGGCAACACACCGGCAAAGAGGCAACAGAGCAACAGAGCATCAGAGCAAGAGAGCAAAAGCCGCAACGGGAACCAGATCGAGAGGTGGACAGAGACGACACTGGCACTGGCACTGGCTCTGGCAATGGCACTGGCAGTGGTTAGCAGTGAAGAAGGGCTTATAAAAAGCGAGAGAAATACAAATAATCAAACGAAATGTATTTTATAGGGTGATAAGAATCAATGAAGCCACTGAAATCCTATAGAGACATATTGTTTGCATTATGGGGCACCATCATCGCATCATCGCTCTCTATCCCATTCCATTCCAATCCCAACCCTTTCCCACATTAAATGGGATATGTTTGGTCGGTCGGTTGGTCGCTCGGCTGGTCAGTGTACGGTGTACGGTGTACGGTGCAGAGACTTCAGAGCAGAGTCCACTTATCAGTGGAGTCGGTGTCGCTGGCTCAATTAGTGGGCGATGTAGGCGCATTAATACGTTAATGTTGAATTAATGCGTGCGACATACGGTGACTTCATTTATGCGTGATTTGCTCGAATGTGATCCGCCGAATCAAAACAGGGTTCGTTTTGGTTCTGTTTCTCGGTCTTGGTCTTAGTCTTGGTCTTAGTCTTGATCTCTGTCTCTCCGTCTCCGTCTCCGTTTCGATCTCTGTCTCGGTCGCTATCTCTCGGGGCCCCGGTCCCCCCCCTCCCTGGTCGTCTCTGGGCAGCAACTGGTATTCTGTATTCTGTGATTTTGGGACAAGCAATAAATCTTGTGGCGAGGCAAACGAAAGAGCCGTTTAACATTTTTGTAGTAGTCACCGTCAGCCGGTCCCCGAAAGAACAATAGGCGTAGTTTAGAGATCATTTCAGTTTCAGTTTGAGTTTGAGTTTGAGTTTGGTTTGGGCCACTGCCAGTTACAGTGCCAGTTCCAGTTCCAGTGCCAGTGCCAGTGCAGGGGATGCATTTTAATAAGGTGCAGCGTCATAAGTTTCGGTTAATTGTTCCTCTCAGCCTTCCTCCCTCCCCCCCTTCGGAATGCCGAGATTTATGCGCGAGCTAAGTGGTCTGCCTTCTGCCGTTCGATCGCTGCCGCGGCTGTAACTTTGGCTCTAACTTTGAAATTCTGTGTATCTTCAACACTCTGATTTTTCCAAGATAAAAGACTGAATATAAAACACACTTTTTTATATTTTACTTTGTTTTTATTTGTTAGCCCTTTCAGTGGGTACATTACGAGTATGTAGAGAGTTTGCAATGAGAAATGGGTAGCATTTTCCAGCCAAGGGGTACACAGACGAGAAAAGGATCACAAATGCCCCTTCAAAGGACTTCAACTGTTAAAGCCTCCTGCGAAGATCACGAGCTTCAGGTCAGGTGCGCCTTCTCTCCGAAAGATGCTGATGATGAGCGGCTTCAGGTGGAGGAGCACTGGGTTCCTGTAGTTGTGAAAGTGTAGCTCCAGGAGTGACCTTCCATTGGCTTCCAAGCCGTGGGGGTCCGTACTTGGAGAGCTTGCTCTCAGGATCTGCAAACATGTACTCACCATATGTCTCAACAGGGGGAGGAGGAGAAGGCGGCATAGACGCTACTGAATCAATAGCCCAAAAGCAGCCACAGCAGCCTCCCATGTCAGCCAACAAACACACCACCGCCACACCCACATCTATAGCGAATGACGTGGCAAAGGCGGCTGCCTTTGCATCACCATCCTGTCCAGAAGCGATTCGATGCTTTCTTCAGAACAGGAGCAGACCCAGCAACAGCAACAGCAGACGCCGCCAGCACAGAAGCCCATAAAATTTATAAAATCCATTGCATTTATTGCAGTTTCAATTCCAGCAGACTTGGTTGGGAATCAGATCGTGTTTTGTGTTGAGAATTGAACAAAAAGAAAATATCACAATATCACTAACAATTTTCGGTATTCAACAACGAGGAAATTTACGGAAAATGCCTTGAAATCATGCAAGGATCTGGAGTCCACTGACAGAGTCCACAAGACCTTGAAGCAGATTGGGTCGCGACTGGGCGGGTCGTCGAGAACCATTTCGAGGAGAGCGGCAGCGAGCTGTTGGCCCAGTACTTCGATCGATTGTATCTGCATCTGCTCAAGTGGTACCACGACCGCTCCGAGAGCGTGCCAGCGACGGTGCTGTGCGCCTGGTGGACGGACGCCTTCCTGGAGCGCCTGCCTCCCATGGACTGTGGTGTCAACGCTAACGGAGCTCATGGGCCAGGCCGGGACGGTTGGAGCGCTGCGAGGAGATATGCCATCTGTACACTGGACAGCTGCTCAGCTGATGGAGCGCAGGTATGCGAAGATGGGCAACGTGGGAGTCTTTCGCGAGTGCTCATCTGGTGGTGAAAGTGCTGATCAAGGCCATTGAGGATGACTATCCAGTGATGCAGCGCGAGGCTTGCTCCACCCTGGTGTCTCTTTGCCGTGTGGCCAAGACCCTAGAACTTCGTCCCTTCGTCCTGAGGAACAGCTGGCAGTGGCGCTGTACGGAATTCTCAATCACAAGCACGCGCCGGCCGGCATCTCGGCCGTGGAGTCACTGGGTCGCCTCCAACTTGCACAGGGATGCCAGTGCCGAGAGCATGCGCTGACTGTTTGGTGAGGTGTCGCCGCTGCTGATGGATCGGATGCCACTGGTGCGTCGCGAGGTCGAAATCATGGGAGTCCTGATGCTAATGGATCTGCTCGATCGCTACTCCTTCTTCGAACGTATACTACCGCTGGTGCTGTGCTGCCTGAAGGACGACTCGAGGGATGTGCGCAGTTATATCCATCCCTTTGGGCCATCCTACATCTCTTATCCACTTGTCTGTTAGCACCTCTGCCTGGCGTCCGTTTGGTGCCGTCTGTGTGTGTTACTTGCACGTTCGGGGTCACCTTCTGATGCTGGGTGACCCATGTCGCGAATGGGTTACGGCACCAGGCAGTAGTGCTGGCCAGTAGCTTCTCAGACGGTCTGTCCACCGAGCCCTTCAACGGGGTCCAGTTCTCCTCCCTCAGCATGCTCTCGACTCGCGCACATAGAAAAATATATATTTTTTTTTTGTAAATTTTACTTTTTCTTAATTTTTTGTTAACATTTTTTGTAATGTTTATCGTTCGAATGAATCTGAACAACTGAATAAAAACTTCCAGAAGTATATAGAAGTTGACATATTAATGATTAGACACTAAAGGCATAGATGGTAATGGTACTCAAATCTATGTTTAGGTACGGTAAATAAGGTAAGATTTAGGTAAGATATCTAGAAATCTGTAGGTCTTCTAAACAGTCATCTGCAGGGTCTTTTGTTCTATGTCTTTTATAGAAAATCTGAAGCTCAGAAAATTTACCGCCAATAATGCGAAATGAGAAACATTTACAGATCCAGAAACAGAATCAGTTTCGGATTCGGAATCGGAGCCAAGCGACAACGGGAGTTTGCGAGCCAGCCACTCATTATGGCTCGCAATCAATCAATAATTATAATTGGTCATAATTCGGTAGCCGGCCACTAATTAGATGTTTTACAATACAACCAATTTACCACGCGCCAATGCTCCGGCCCAGCCAATAAGAACAAAAAACAACAACAAAATGCGATGGCCAGAGAGCAGCAATTTAACAAAATATGAAAGCAGATTTATCATATGCAAATTGGTCAAACAGAACAATGGCCAAAGACAGAGTCAGAGCCAGAGACAGAACCAGAGAAAGATTCGGAATCAGAGTCGGATTCAGAGTCAAAGTCAGAGTCAGGAATCAGTATCAGATTCCAGAGACAATAACAGCTAAAAGAAAGATTTGAAAGACTTCAAAGGTTCGGGGGATCCATCGATGTCGCCGTTTAACTTCCCTGCCCCGACAGCGGCAGAGCCGCATTCATTTGGGACATAAGAGACCCTCAATTATCACTGGGACATACTAGAACAGGGCCAGAACTTCTGTGGATGCTGTGGCTCTGGCTGTAGCATTGTTCCTAATTAATCCACGGGAATGCATAAAGCGTCTTTCGCTTTCGGGCACTATCAACACCTCATTACTCTTTTGATCACACTCCTCGTTAAGAGAGATGTCAACCAGCGGCAGCTGCCGTCGCCGTCGCCGCCACAGCAACCGCAGTCGCAGTCGTCCGACAAATAAAAAACAAAGACATTCGAATTCAAAATTCAAATCAAAAGGCCAGAATTCCACTTTGTTGTGCTGCGAGCGGGCTCTCTGGCTCTCTGGGCTCTGTCTCTGGCTGTGGCTGTGGGGCTCTGGCTCGAACTGAGTCCCGACCTGCGAGGCGACAAAGATTAAATATAACTCTATTCCCCCGCGATCGTTCGTTCGGCTGCAAGCGAAACGCGTATACCCTCTGGCCAGATGCACGGCTCCGGTTAGTGGCAGTTCCAATATGCCCCACCGTGGAGGGGATGAGAAACCGAAACCTGTATCTGCATAAACTTATAAACAAAGAAAACAAATTTGTCTTATCGCCCAATTCCAAATGAGATGACAACGAGACAAAATCACTCCGTTCCCGTTCCCCCCGCCGCCCTCCCCCATGCCACGCCTGGGACCCGTCCGCCTGCCCCTTCCCTGCACCGTCCGCCTGCCTAGAGCTGCGCGCTAAAAGCTCGAGCTCATTTAAGGAGCGGACAAGCACAAATGCACATCTCTTAATCGCTCCGCTCATTAACAGGGGCTCTGCCCCAGCCCCAACCCCTACCCCCAGCCCCATCGCTGCCCTGCCCTGCTCTGTCGTCGTTCTGGCGGTGCCTTCAGTGTCCGTAGTCTTTGTGGCAGTCGCAGTCGCAGTCGTAGGGTCGGGTCATCCGAATCGCCATTGTGGACATTTCAGTTTGGGCATAAATCACTGATTTCGATGGCGACACTCACTCACACGTTCCGCTGTGGCTTTCCATCTAAATGCAATATTCGTAACAACAATTTTTATAAGTTAAATAAAATGTGATATTTATTACCAAGATTATACCATGATATATGTACATATATACATACTTACATATGTATGTGCATTGATCTTTGCACTGACAGACTACGAAGACAGACTTAGAAGGCTTGAAGTTTTATACATAGGAGTTTTGGATATTGGAACACATAATATAGGTATATAATATCCCTGAATTTTGTTCTTATTTTAAGATTTTAAAGAAAATAATTACTAAATGTCCAATAAATGTATGATAATAATAAAGATATGCCTATAAATTTGTAATTTCTGGGATTCTTCGACCTTTGGGATAATATTTACAGGGATACGAAAACATTCGAATATATGGAAATCTGTTTTATAGTTACATTTTTCCCTATTTAAGTACTTAAAGCCTTAGAGGAATAGCCATCACAATCAGTGACCCTAGATACATACATATGTATGTACATATGTACTATAGTTTCTATAGTCAAAAGCGATTCGAATGTTGGAGCATCAGGGCATGGATGCAGATACTGATGCTGATGCTGATGCGGTGATGCCGACAACATTGTTGTCATATTAGTAAACGTAACTAACTTTAGTTATTGCTAGTGTTGGGACTTCGCACGTTTATGGTCCATTTAGAAGGATACGATGGAAATGTTGTGTCGGGTTTGCCAACAGATTTATCACCGGCCCCTTGCTGGTGGCGCTGCCTGCCAGGAGGGCTGGGGATATGGAAGACCGACGACCGTACCTTCGGAGCCTCACTAAAGTTCATCGATTTCCGCCAACCCAAACAATAAAAACTGCGCAAAGCCACAAACATTTGCCAACAATGTTGCGGCAACAATCTCTCTGCCCCAGAGGAGGGCCCCAGAGGAGAGTCATCAAGTGGCCAACTGATCAGCACTGCATGATGGGTCGATCGTAAAAGTGTTTGACTGTGATTATATGGCGCTCATGAGAGCGCCACTTTGCCCTGGTCCATCAAGCAGATGAGGCCCTGGGGCAGCTCCTGTCCCTCCTCTCCCGCTCGCTCTCCCTCCCGCTCTCCCTCTCCTTGTCCACAGCATTCACTCGATGAGATCCGAGATCATCCCAAACATGCATATCATGGCATCATCTTGGTATTCTAAATGAAACCACTGAATATGTTTCGAATTGTATCAGAGAGCGTGAAACCAAAGCAAAAATGCCGAATATCACTGGGTTTAGTGGAAAGGTCTGACCCACAGCCGTGGCCGCAGCCGTAGCCGTACCCTTAGCCGTAGCCGTAGCCGTGTGCCGCAGTCTGTATAAATATCGTATAATGTATAATTTATGGGGCCCGAGGTGAAAATATTTTCAATAGAAGGTGATTTAAATTTATTAAAGGAATGCTCACGAGCAGCTCCGCACTAAATTAGAATAAGTCATGACTGGAGAAGGCAAGACCCAAGAGCAAGGGCAAAGGCAAAGCCGAAGCCGAAGGGACCGGACCGAACCGGAGCGGAGTGGAGCGGAGTGGAGCGTACCATTTGCTCATAAAAACTCAAGCAAATTGAATTTGTGTGCTCTCTCTCGCTTTCTCGCCGAATGCTCGCGCGCGCACGCGTGGTAATGCTGATGACCGTCACCCGATCCCGAATACCGAATCTCGAATCCGCTTCCGATCCCAATCCCGATCAGGCTTGTAAGTATCGACACGAATGACCGAGGAGCTCTCTCTCTCCATCTCTCTCTCTCTCTCTCTCATACATTCTCTTATCAGATGCGAATGCACAACATACGCGCTCAGCTCATTTAAATCTCGACCAGGCACAGTCCGCAGTCTCCCTCCAGCTCCTAAAAAAAGAGTCAAGTCAACGATCCAGTCTCTGCGGTGCCTGCGATTTGAGCGCGCTCAGCTCGCCTTTTGTTAACACCATAATTTACATTGATTTATGTGCTTAGTTGACTCGGCATTTTTAATCGGTCAGTCGAAACCATCCAATCCAATCCCATTCCAAAGCATAGCATAGCATAGCACAGCATACCATGCCATGCCATGCCATGCCACAGCATCCCATTCCATCCTATCCAAACCCATACTCCGATATCCCATACCCATCTCCACATCTCCTCATCTCTGCTTGTGTATGTCCCCGCGGAGTGTGCGCGCGGTGCGGCTTCATTTGGTTATAATTAAAATGTCGATGTTATCTACCAGATTTGGACATATTGGCCATTACGTTTGAAATTTAAGCGATTTCTATGCGCGTATTTTGATTCTGATTTCGATTTCGATTTCGTTTGACTTTTACCCATCCGCATCCCCATTCCCAACCCCCTGCCGCATCCCTCCTTTCCACGACAGTTGGTCACACAATGAATATTGATTATATTAATATTTAATAACGTTTTTAAGAAGCCTTTGAGTGTTAAATGCTTATTTATGCTCGTTGCCAGAGTTTTCTGTGTGTGTTTCTGTTTCTGATTGTTTCCCCATCCCCATCCCCAACCCCATTCCCATCCCCATTCCCATCCCCGTTCCAGTGTGTGTTTTGTTGATGGTTGATGATTATTATGCGTGAAATCGGACGAATAAATTCTACTGTTGTCAAACAGGCAGGCAACCCATTGGGTTGGTAACCTATTGGGTTACCGATTTCAGGCAGTTCCTTGAAAGACTACATCCATATTCCCTCGTCTTTTCTGGCCAAAATAAAGAATGACTTCAAAGAAAAAAAAACTGAAAGTTGTTGTATTTCTTGCACTTTTATTTGATACTCCCCTTTTTTGGGGAGACACTTCTCTCATATCACTTATCATACAATATATAGATATCAGTTCAAAAAAAAAATTACAAAAAAAAATATTGTGTGCTCCACAAGGGCATGCATTGTATTGGAGTTCGAGTTGGAGTTGGAGTTGGAGTTTAGAGCCTAAGTTAGGACTAAGTTATAGTTAGAGTTACGGCTACAGTTACATACTACTACAACATACATACAAACATACATATGTATATGTACATATGTGTAGATATTGCATACTCTATAGCCTTAAATGGTGATGAGGTAAGTCGGCAGCCAACGGCCAACGGCCAACCGGACAACGGCCGGCGATGAATAAATATACCCGTCTAGGTATACGTATACGTAATAATTATACGTACTATACCATATGTATGTACTTGGATTCGCATTCGCATTCGTACCTATCTATTATGCAGATGGAAATGTGCATTAAATGGGACAAGCGTGCACATACTCGTACGAGCATGTACTAGTAAGTATTAGTTACAATTTCAGTTAATCTAAAGCGTGTCCACACACAAATGCCGCCTACTATTGTTGCTCTTGCTCTTGCTGCTGCTGCTGCTCTTGCTGCTGTTGCTGTTGCAACCTAGTGCTTGGACTGGACTGGGGCAAAAGCAAGATACAGAGAGAGAGATAGAGAGAGAGAGACCCCGCCGAACCGCAGCAGACAAGTAGGTGAGCAGCATTTTAACTTTGGTTTTCGATTTGTTTCGTTTCGTCTACGAATGTTGTTGTCGCGTCTCATGTTTCTGTCCGCGACACGCACGGATCCGCCTGCGACCGCCCTGCGGGACCCACCATTCGACGTAGTTACATACCTACGTCGCTGTCAATCACAAACGCGCACACAACTCAGGTTTTCAATTAGACTCTGCCGCCGGATCACGGGTTTTGTCCCGCTAACGGTCATGCTTTAGGAACTGCAGCGTCGCCGACCCATCGGAGGATGACAGGCGGGCCACCTTTGCCGCCGGCGACTCGATTTCAGCATCGGAATCGTCGTGCACGTTGATCTCTTCATCCGAGTCGGACGATGAGTTGTCCACGGTCATGGCTGAGCCGGCAGTCCCACTCCCGCTCCCACTGCCAGGGCCACCGGCCTCCAGTCCGGCTCCCACACCGGAGGAGTAGTGCATCCGCGTGCGCTGCTCCTCGGCCACCGTCAACGATGCTGCCACCGCATACTGCCGGGCCAGGCCCAGAAACGCTGCCGCAGAGGGAGAGCTTACCAGACTCCGGAAGGCGCTCCGTTCTCCACCCATCGACAGGTGGCTGGCGGCCGATCCGCAGCCTCCAACTCCAGTGGGAGAAAGCTGCTGCTGCTGTTGCTGTTGTTGTTGCTGCTGTTGTTGCTGCTGCTGCTGCTGATGGTAGTGGCTGAGCAGCTGCAGCGCCGCAGGATGTGTCGGCAAGTGCAGTGGATGGTGGTGGTGGTGGCCTCCAGGTGGCCCGTGCAGCGGGTGCAGTATCACGGACGGGGGCGGTGCCTGCGGCGAGTGCTCTGAGCAGAGGGGCAGCGACTGCTGGGGCGGAGCAGGGGCCCCTCCCACCGAGGCTGCCGTGGCTGATGCGCTGCTGTGATTACTGGGCGTGGGAGAGCTGGCCGGAGCGTCGTTTGATTGCTGCGAGTGCAGCGGATTCGCGGGACTGGATCGCTGCCGCTTGAGCAGGTTCATGCGCTGATGGCGACGCCACTTGGCCCGTCGGTTCGAGAACCAGACCTGTCAACGGAGGAGACACAAATGTCAAGAAGGTGTTTCCCTCGTGGGGTCGATCCCTCCACTCACCTGAACTCGCGCCTCGCTCAGACTCGTGCGACTCGACAGCCTCTCGCGGGTGCTCACGCACGGGTAGTGGCTCTTGTCGAACTCCTTCTCCAGCTCCTCCAGCTGCTCGGGGCTGAAGGTGGTGCGATTGCGTCGGAACTTGGGCTCATCGTCGTCGTCCAAGTAGTCGGAGTCGATGTGGCGATTCTCGTCCGCGGACTCGAGGGTGTCGTGGCTGCCAGAGCCCGGCGAAATGGCTCTGCTCGGGGGGGCTGCGCTGGCCATCAGGTGAGCAGAGCTCAGGGATCCACAGTTCGGGGCGGAGACCGCGCTGCCAGCGCTGGGCGGCAGATTGGCCAATGTGGGAGCCGCCACCGACCAGAGAGCCGAGGGCGGCGGCGGACCAGGCACCGACTGTCCGCCGCCCACATTGCCGGCCGGATGCCAGGTGAAGCTGCCGTACGGATGCGGGTGGGGCGGGTAAAGGCCATAGGCGGCGGTGCGAGCAAACTCGGTGGCCACCCGCTCGGCGGCCCGGTTTCGCAGGATGCGATTGATGCTGCTCACCGACGGGGCGGTGGCATTCGTACAGACACCTGCATGGCGGGAGGGCACAATTAGCGGCAAGTCGGTATCGATATTGCAGATTTCAGATAGTGAGAGATGAGGGTAAACGGGGGGGTACGGCTCGACTCAAAAGCGGCCGCCGATCAATCAGTGATCAATCAGAGCGGAGCAGAGCAGAGCAGAGCAGCCCCGCTTGGATTATCGGAGGGGACTTTGCCGCCAATTATCTTCGCTCCGTTTCGCTCCTACTTACCTTCAGAGATCAGGCGCTCGCGTATCTCCCAGGCGAAGATCGTGGGGTTCTCCCGCTTGTACTGCTCGATTTTGGAGACGACCGTTGGCGTGGCTACCTTTGGCTTTGAGCCACCAATTAGGCCCGGTGGTCGCAGGGAGCCTGGAAAAGCGAACACGACCAGAAAAACGCATGAGACAATGGATTTATGGATTTATGGATTGCAAGCGCGGATCTGATGACTTATGTATGTACCATACACATGTATGTATGTATGGTAAGTTTGTATGTATGTGTCCTGAGTGATGGCTGGGCCCCTGGCTTATCCCTTGGTTTTAATAGCTTTATCAACCATCGCCATCGACATTAACAATTGCGGAACAAGTGAGAGGGGAGAATACTTCTACATAATACGTACGTACTGGTGCTCTTCCGCAGCACGCACATACCCCGTGCCCCCTGGCCCCGAGTCCCCAGTCCCGAGCCCGTGCCCAAAACCAGAAATACGCCGCATTTTGATTAATGATCATGCGGTCTTTAGCCACCACCACCACCACCACCACCAGCCAGGCTTTATGCAATTTTAAGTGGCTAAATTACACACACACACACACTAACACACACACTCACTACTCGCTCTCGCGACTTTCGCGGTAGGGGACTCGGACTCGGACTCGACACGAGGGCTGGTAGGGACATTGGACAAGGATAATAACATGTTTATCATCAAAATTAGCAAACAAATCGAAAACAAAGTGCCTATTAGTTATCTGATTGAAAGGAGGGGTACAGGATGTAGGACTCGCCGAGGACGTAGTGTCAGAGGGTAGTAAGTAGTACTTACCCAATAGCTTGGAAACTGCTCCCTGCTGGGTGAGCATGTGCTGGGCGATGTCGTAGCCACGCAGGCCACCAAATCGGGAGAACTCCAGGAGGCGGTGCTGCGACATCAATGTACCAAGCGTGCTGCCCGGCCCGGCCGTTGGACCGCCACCGCCACCGCCACTGCCGGCTGTCCCCCCACCAGCGCCAAAGCCCGGCGGTATTTGCACAGATGGAGGCGACGTGGTCGTCGCTGCCGATGCCGCTGCCGCCGCCGCCGCCGCTGCTGCTGCTGCTGCTGCTGCCGCTACTGCAATTGAACGAATGGAATCGAGTGATAATTGGCCATTGTCATCATTATTCCGGGTCTGTTGTTGTGCTGTTGGTTGTTTGTTGTTGTTGTTGTTGTTGTAGCCGCTGTGCTGTCTCCCGACCACAATGGTTAATTATGATAAATTAGCCGTTAATTGTGTTGACTGATCTGAACTAAAGCTTCAGTCGATGGAAGCCGATGGATGGTTACTGTCTGTCTACTGACTGACGGATGGCAGTGCCTGGTGCCTGGAGCCTGGTGCAAATGGCGTTTCTCCATTGAACTATTGTCAAAATGGAGTCGACATCCCACGCAATCGAATTCGAAATCGCAATCTGCCGGCAAGGCAGTGCCGGCCAGGGGCGGATTTATCAATTTAATTGAAATGTGCCTCGCGCGTACAATTTGCGGCCAAAACAAAGGGGAAATTAAAAATTTTGGTATGTACACAGCTGCTTCAGATGAAGTCTGTGAATTACGCTAATTCGACAGAATACTATATAAATATTGACTGGCATATAGTACAGGCGGCAGCCACAATACGTATCGTATCTTTTGGACCTGAGCCGCAGGCACTCCGCCGTCACTCCCCCAGAGATCGCCACATAATATACCCCATATAATTGTCAATTAGCGTCTAAATGCGCGTTTCACTCTGCTTGTTATCCGAGTAAATATTTTCAAGATACTCGAATGTACACACAAATTGTGTATTGTGCCGCAAATCAAATGAAACGGGTTACAATACATATTTTCTCGAATAGAGATCATCCATCCACCCATCCACTGGGGAGAGAGAGAGTGAGGATCAATAGTGAAACTAATTTCACACCAAATTTGGGCAAACAAATGGAGAGAGAGGATCTGGATTAGCCGTCGGCTAATCACACTTACCACTGGAGGCATGCGGGGCCAGCGATGTCATTCGTTGGGGATGGGGCTCCATTTTCCAGTGCGCGGCTGAGAGGCCTGAATTTGCAACAGTAAGCGAGCCAAGGTCACGGTTCAAAGTCGGCTCTATCAACATGTCTAAGAATCGGTCTACTCGCTTAGGTTTTTATTTGGTTTTACGTTTCGTTACGTTCTGCGAATCGTATCACAAGCACACAGTCACAACGTAGTCACAATCAAAAACATAGACGCGGAGACGCGGTTATCGATTATGGGATGGATGGTCCGTGCTGGGATGGGATAATGGGAGTAACGCAAAACGGAAGTGCCTCTCTCGCTCTCGCTTTCGCTCTCCTGCTGCTCACTTCCTTTTCGTCGTCTCACTATCGAGAACAACTGATTTCTAATATTAATATAGAATTTATTTTAATTTGACAAAAAAAAAAAAACAAAAAATAAACCTCGTCTCACTGACTCTAAAGACGGACTCCCGCACGGAACATTGTTTCACTGCACATCCGACTACTGTCCATGAAACAGTTAGAAATCTTGGCCTCAAAGCTTATGTGTTTGGGGGGTATGTTCGAACGGAACTTTTACTGAATGCAAAGTTTTTGTTGTTTCGTTGTGCGCGGCCGAGAGCAAACTGTCGGTTCGGTAGTCTCGCTTTGGCCGCTAGACTCGGATCGTTTCGTTTTCTCTCGGCTCGAATTTCACCTGGCAGTGTTCACCTGGAAGCCAGTTTTGTCGTTTCACTCAATGTTTGAGTGGAATCAGCAGCGCAGCCCCGACCGGTTTTCTGCACTGGACTTTCATAATGGCGGCCGTTGAGGCCGTCCATCGCTAGCGTGCGAGCGGGACAACTCTACTCTGCCAATGGGTGTAGTGCTCGCTCACAAATCAAACGATTACCGCCGACTCGTTGCCGACGCCGACACATCAACAGAGAAGCAAACAGAGCGGGAAGGGGGTGCGGTGCGGTGCGGTGTTGTGTGCTGCGAGACGTTGTATTGGGGAAGAAGGGAAGCAGAGCAGCCGCGTACTTCAGCTTGAGTTCCCCTAATTAGCTGCATTCATGCATTGGGCGTTAGATACTTACGAGCCATTGGAACCATTTTCTAAATCTCATGAGCTGCTGAATGGAATCAAAGGTATAGTTTTTCCACAGCTCACATCTGGATCCCATATCGATTCGATCGGTGTTTATGGTTAATCAGAAAAGCAATTGGTGATACAAACCAAGTGGCTCCATAGAGTAAATCTACGGATAATCGGGTATCTATAATGCCAAAAGTAGTATTTCAGTCTCAGTGTTCCCTTCAAAAACAAAACATTGATAAGATGGAATACCATTTGTTTCCGCTTAAATGAAATTCCCGGGCCAGTGAAACAGAAACAGAAGCCAGAAGATCTCCTACTATATTTCCATACATTTATTTATTGCATTTACATTTATCTTCCAGGTTTTTCCAGCGTTTCCTAATCCAACCCCCAGCCGCTAATACAGGAACATTTACATATATGTATGTATATATTTAAGAGTTTTTTTTATATTATATGTAACAGCATGTAAAAGTTATTAAAGAAAAGTACAAATCAATCAAATTTAACGTTTTTCCGAATAGTTTTTGTTGTAACTGTAATTTATCACTGGAGGGTTCCTTCTTTTTTAGTCACATTCGGAGAAAGGGGTTGTTTATAAAAACATATGTATGTATACATGCATATAACGTATATAATTAGTTTAATATATGGAATATTTTAGAATTGATATTGTGTTCAGAGTTCTTCAAATTAAACTTCTTTTAGCCAGGGGCTAAAGTTGGGAAATGTTTAGTTTAAATAATTTTATTAAGAAATTCCATCTCGATTTTCAATATTTATGCACCATTTACAATGGAAAAATTGAATTGGAATACCATTAAAGAAGGTACATACATATATATGTTTATATATGTAAATATATCTATACAAAAACCCTTAAATCATCAAATCAGTTGCTTTACTTTACATCTTTACACAGACATCACGACTTTAGCATTGTTTAATGATAAATAAATATACATATATGTACAAATGTATATACATATGTACATATGAAAGTATGTACAGGTCGTTCATGCTGGTATACAAGTTTTGCGAGGCGAAGCTAGGTCGTTGTCTTGGGTGCGTGATGGATGATTGATGCGCTGCCTGGGCAAAGCAATCCGATGTGAATCGAAACTGCAACTAAACTACACATGGCGTGATCAGATCAACGAGCCACACAGAACACACAGTCAGTCGAGGAGGCTGCACAGAAGCCAAATCGCATCAAAGCTTACGAATTGAGTGGCTCCCGGCGGAGTGGATGCTGGATGCTGGATGGGTGACGGGTGACGGGAGACGGCAGACGGGACTGAATGCCGAGTTAAAAAGCAATTACCTGCCCGATTCCTGGACCAGAAATAGCAACAGAAACAGAAGCAGAATCATCAGAGGATGGAAATAAATCTGCAAGTGAAACGGGATGCATGTACGTATAAATGGAGAATGCATCGTCTGGAGAACCGTCGATAATGAGATGTCTCACTAAGCTGATCAAAACTGCTGAATACTACGAGTACTTGCTGCTATGTGCATACACACACATACACACTACACTATTGGTATGTATGTTCGGATGCAAAGTGCACATTATGGCACACATCGATCCGTACATATAGTAAAAATCAAATTTGTGAAAGGCAAATCATGAATGAACCAACGACGACGACAACAACAACGACAACAACAATGACAACGATGGGGCTGACGATGACGTTCGAGGGCTTTTGTGCCAGAGATCCAGAGCAAACGCAAACAATCGAACAGGAATAATTTACTAAGTAAATAAGACGCGAGCCCGGAGACGCTGAAGACGCTGGAGACGCTGGAGAGTAGCGTGCGCCCTCGCCCCATCGAGTGGCACTTCAACAATCAAGCATTCACACAAGCAGATGGCTCGCAGCCGTTGGCGACCACCTAAACGAAAATTTCATTTGGTTTCGATTCGGTTTCGGCCCCGTCATCACCTCACCATCGCTGCCGTCTTGTCCGATCCGTCCGTCTGTCTATCCATCCGTCCGTCCGTCCGCCTCCTATTTGCTTATGCACACATTATCAACGTACGCCCGCCTTATGGAGTGTTTGTTTACCTAATTCGATTACCGATCGCGTCCGTTCGCTCCATAGTCCACAAGACACTTGACCAGTTGGGTGGCACACATGCTGGGGTCTTCACGAGGATTCCTTAGGGCGACTGCAATCACACCACAGATGCAGCACATGCAGGTGGGGCACTAATTTGAGGACTTCCCTCAAGGGCGATTCAATTTACGGGTATGTTGAATTTTTATTAAATTCTTTCATTTCTGTAATGTTTGAGGTACCATCATACTATATATGTACCTATTTTTACCATCAAAGTCTATTTCATAGTTGTGGCAACGCCACATTTTGAAATATAACCGCCAGTTGCTAGAATGGTCCATCTTATCTTCTATACGGGGCCGCATTCAGTAGTAGAGTTTCCGGGTGTGCCCTAAAGATGAGTGCTACGTAATTGACATCTATACTATCAATAAAGTGCACATTGCACAGGCCATGTGAACATGCTCTATAGCGACTATCATCATCTTGGGTACTTGTTTCCATCTGAGCTAGGAAACAATTTTTACATGGTTATTTTAGACTTTAGATTGTTAGATATTAGTATTACTTGCAGGTAAGAAGGGTTCAACTCCATAAAACATTTTTTTTGAATTACTAGAATATTTAAATAGGACTTGTCTCTCAATTCTCAGCATATTTCTCACCAGCGTTTAGAATATTTTTGGTTTTTGTCGAGGTGTCTCCTCTAGAGTCTTATGTTTTATTAAATTATCAATCATTACCTTTGAACACTTCAAGGTTTCGGCAAGTTTCCGGAACAAAAATTCTTTATTCTGGACGTTTTCCATATCCATGCGTACCAGGGCGCTGCAACGCACGTCCTTTACCATCCTTAGCATCTGAACTTTATTTATGGATGTTTTTACATCTAAACTAACCAGAGCTGCAAGTTAGATGATAGCCATAGCTTCTGGCTGTACAGATTTTATATTATAGATTTCCCCTCATAGCAGAAATACCCGCCATTAACTGGTCTCCGCAGCCTAGTCCGTGACTAGTCTACGTGGACCAGTTCATGGGCCGGCCCATGAGGATGTTCCCGTGGTCTAGTCCACTTGGGCCAGCCCATGGACTGGTCTCCGCAGCCTAGTCACGGACTAGTCAACGTTGATGCAATGCCTGCCGACACATCAACCCCAATGACATGCAATGCAAAAATGGTATAGGATTTTACATGGGGTCGGGCTAGTCTGCGGGTCAGTGCTGGACCGGACGGGCTAGTCAGATAGCTAGGCCTGGGCTAGTCCGCAGAACTGCTGGGATGCTAACAGGAACACAAAGAAGACACATTGCGTTGTCAAAAAGTGTGCATAAATATACGTACATTATGTACATATGTATTACAAGTGTATGTATGTTCATATGTGTACTTCTTCTTCGCCCAAGTGTCCCACCAACACTCACTCCCACCCACCCTGACAATTTTTCACATCATGAGCCATACATGACGACATCAGATCGGGTACAAATTTCATATTTATATTTTCTTGAACCGAACCCTTAAATAAAAACGGATCCAGTTCGGTTCACGGTTCCGAGACATTTCTTGGGTTCGGTTCGACAACTCTGAAACTAACTAATACTAATAATTCGCTATAGTTTTAAACCAAATAACTCTTTGAAAATCGATTTTTTTTTAAGAAATATAATATGTTTTATGTGTGCGGCCCTATTATTTTTCAATGCTTAAAGTATCGAAAAACAATTTTTATTAATTTTATCACCACTACTCTTGGATTTTCTACTATTACATTAAGAAGTGCAAATGTAAAAGAACCTATACAAATTTTGTTAACTTTAAAATAACTGGAAATAGCCATTTTATAGACCTCTTTCTGAAACAAAGCCAAGAGTCCTTAATATTTTTCACATGACTGTATGTGTAGATCTATAGGTTTATAACGAGATGTATAGGCTGGTCACCCAATGGGGATGATACGATATGCTAGTACTTGTTTTTTGGTGAGTATGTACTTCAGTAGTTTTCCATGAATAAATAGAATGTATTGACTGTTCGTTTGATTAGAGTTTATTTCAGTGATTCATTGCAGTATAGGATTCACGGGACTTCCGTTCAGGTTACAGGTGGGCGGGTGTCACTTCCGGTGTGCTCTCTACTTCTTCAGCAGCAGGGGGGCTGTATATGCGGCAGCAGCGGCATAGGGGGCTGTGTAGGCCGCAGCGTAGGGGGAGGCGTAGGCAGCAGCGGTGTAGGCAGCAGTGTACGGAGAAGCGTAGGCGGCAGTGTACGGAGAGGCGACATAGGGAGATGCCACATACGGAGACGCCACATATGGAGACGCCGCAACGTAGGGAGAAGCAGCCACGTAGGGGGCGGAGTAGGCCAGGGGAGTCACGATTCCGGGTTTGGCGGCAACGCAGGCAATCAGAGCGAGGACAACGGCGGCGACGAACTTGAACATCTTGGGAGGATTGGGTTTTTAGATTGTTTTACTTGTTGAATGGAACAAATACAACTGATGCCCAAACAGGCGGTGGGCCGTAGTTTATATAGCTTTAGCCCCACACACAGTGGAGGTTGAGTGCCTGCCAAAAGGCCTTGCAAGGTCTCGCGCGCCAGCCCAACGACCGAATTCTGTTTGTGGGCCGCTTTTTGGCCACGCCAGTCACGTAGCCTCCGTAGTGGTTCGGCACAAGCGTGGTGTACAGTGGGGAAGTCTCTTTTAATTAAGCAGCATTAAGCAGGCCAAAAATGAATACCAAATGCCAGCCTTTGGTTTTTCTAACTGTCGAAGGTTGCCGTGCAGGCTGACTGTGCTGTGGGATTCGCGGCTATAAAACACGTCGTTCATTCAGCAATTGTCATCAGTTCAGTTTGAAACACTCGACCGTAAAACAATCCATTCAAGATGTTCAAGTTCTTCGCCCTCGCCTTCGTCGCTCTGATTGCCTGCGTCTCGGCCAAGCCCGGAATTGTGGCTCCTGTTGCCTACTCTGCTCCTCTGGTGGCTGCTGCCCCAGCGGCTGCTGTCTACAGCCGGGAATATCACGGCAATTTCGCGGCACCCTACGTGGCAGCAGCATCTCCATATGTGGCATCCCCATACGTGGCAGCTCCTTACGTGGCCTCTCCGTACGTCGCATCTCCCTATGTGGCATCTCCCTATACCGCTGCCTACAGCGCAGCCCCTGTTCTGCTGAGGAAGTAGATGCTGGATGAATGGAACCAATGGCTGAGTGACTGAAAGATTTGAAATGAATAGAATGCAATATGGAAAATAAAAAGCTCTGATATCAGAAAATTAATGAATCTTGTTCGTGCTTACTTTTGCTCATCAGTTGGTGGGGCCTGCTATCGGGAATGGTAAAGGGAATGAATCGCGGCAATCAATTAATTTTAAAATTGGTAACAGTCCGCGCTCATTTTGTCAGGGGTGAAACCGATACCGATCAACAATCTGATCAGAAATATATTCAGAGAGTTTACAGAGTAAAGAGTGCTAACTGAAAATTGAAAATAATAAGTGTTAATAAATTAAAAATAATTGTTTAAACCTAACGCTTTTGTGAAATTCTGATAGTGAATATGGCAACTATTTAGTAAGTCAAACGATTTCGTATTTTGGCACGCAACACGTGCGTGCATTTGTATAATTTTGTAAAAAAAAAATGAATTCAAATTGGATAGTTGAGACAGTCAGTAAATTAGGCCGTTTCACAGTGGGACCAATCCAGCAAGAAACAAATTTTCATGATTTTACATATGTAGTTAATTTTTACCGAATATGTAGTTAGCATGTAGTTTCCTTTTTCAAAATCGGTCTGACCTTTTTTTAAGGATTGATGTTTTTGTAATAGCCTTATAGCCTATTTACACTATGGTTGAGCTATTGAGTTTCGGGCAAAGATCGAGTTTCGTTTACATGGGGAAGCATAGAGGACTTAGAGGTGGTCAAAAAAGTTGAGTTTTGGTTGCGTGTTTGTCCGATTTTTCGAATATTTCAACCCTGATCTGCCTCTCGTGGAATTAGCACCACTAATAACAACAAAAATGTACAGCTCAAAATTTAAATTTTGGCGCGTAAAATATAATTTATTATTGAAATTATTATAAGCAATGTTTTTGTTTATCTTAATTATTTTTTTTATCGTATAAAATTATTTCATACCCCTTAGGAAAGGATATTATAGAATTTAAGGCAAGTTTAATTTAAGGGCACCAATTTTTGCAGAAACTGGTCAGTCTCTATCTCAGAAAATTTCTTCTTATAAGGACTAAATTCATAAAATGCATTATTGGGTCAAAAATTGTAAATATGTGCAAAATACAATATTAATTACGTTTTGAAGCATCTGGAAAAAAAGAATTTTAACAATGAAATCAAAAAGGGTATATATATGTCCATACCACCGGTTAAGTTTCCAAATGACGTCGCATTTCATGCTCACTTAAGTTTTATGCCTTGGCTTAAACATCATTTTAGAAACAATCTAAAAAAAACAGAGTCACTTAACTTACTCAATCTTGTAGACAATCGATTCATCAATCGTATAAAATTATGTGCTCAGGCCTGAGGGTCCTAGTTAGCTAGTAATATTTTACGGAATATCAAATTGGAAATTGTTCCACCAGAGCCGATTAAAATCATATCGATTAAATTTAGGGGTGTCTGGCAAAAAAATCGATGTTTGAAAAAACCAACGCTGTCTGCAGTTAGGACCCAAACATCGATTATATCGATGTTACCATCGATGTTTCTCCAGCTCTGCTGACACTCATCAATAAGTTCTTTAAATTCTAAATAAAATAGAATTTAATTTGATTTAACAAGATAATCGGTTACAATGCGCACACTGCTGCTAAGCAAAGCGGATGAGCACTACTTGGAGAAGTGCGCCCGGGAGCACCGTTTCTCGTACGGCATCATCATCGGCCATGTAAGTACCACCGCCACGTAGATTTGTTTGTTGTCCACGGCCCCGCGCGCTCAACTCTGTCTTCAATTTGCACTCACCCTCGCGCAATGCAATGGACGGCGTCGACAGCAAGCCGATCTGTCCAAGACGTTTGTGGTCCATTTGGCGAGGAATAACGAGGAGGATGCCGACTTGGAGGACTTGACGGACGTCGGACGGACTATAAGTTCGCAGGCGTTGGCCTCCCAATGGCTGAGCGCAAGCAAAATGTGTCCAGGCTCCTTTGACGTCATCGGTATGTATGCTCGCGCGCCCAATGAGGTGGAGTAGAGTTACCATATTTAATGGGTGTTGCTTTACAGGAATCTTCGTTTCCGCAGTCAATGACGAGAGTGCCGAAATAAAGTCGGTTAAAAAAATATTCTCTGATGTCTACGAGTGAGTGTCCATTGTGGAATGCATAAGAAAAGCGGCTGAATTTTAACCTTTCCTGCAGCATTCTATTGAAAAACAATCATTCTCTCGGCATGTATACCACCGATTTGGCACAGAGCGACTACGCATTCCTATCGTACTCCTTAGCCAACAAGCAAGTGGTGTGCAAGGCTTTCACCAGCGGCAAGTAAGTAACCAGCTCCGCCCACTCCCCACACCCTTGAGCCCCCAGTGCGGGTCAGTCGTTGAGCTACTCTGAATATTCATTGTGTATCTTTTCTTTTATCAAACGAATTGCTTACATACATACTATACGTATTAAAATAGACATTGCAAGAAAACGTATTTTACGGCAAACATAAAATGCATCATATGGTAAATAACATGAGAACAATCTACTCGAACTACGCATATGTCCAATCCAATCAATTTTCATAGCATTAGAAGATTATTATGAATCGTTTTCGCATCTCTAGTCGTGATATATGATGATTTAGTTTTCTTTACCCTGTTCGTACAATTCTGATTTCTCTCGGAATGCATTTTATGTATTAGTACACCCCATAATATCCGTTATATTGTATGTGTTGTATTTTGCTTTCAATTGTGCCTTGTTTGACTAATGGACTAATGCGAACTCTACTTATACTCTTGTCCCTTGACAGCGGAGGTACCTTATCGAACATGGAGTACAAGTTTGTGGAGAGGCCGTTCGAGTGGGTACAGCTTGAATGCTCATACGATTTGGAGAACGTCCTGCCCATAGTGGAAACGGTGCGTCGGGTCAACATTGAGGACCAGCTCAAGAATATTATACTTGAATTTCGAAAAACCATTCTTGTCAGCGAGGTGTTTCTTCAGAACGAGTTCGTCGAGAACACCATCGACCTGCAGACCTACATCAAGAAGAGTAAAAGCAAAGAGGAAGAACTCAAAGCGACAGCTGGTAACGCTACGACGCCACCAGATAGCGATGTAACAGATGCTCTGCATCGCATGGGCTCTCAGGGATTCGTTGGCGGATCAGATATCATTCGTGCCAGCATTCTGCTCCCGGTAAAGTGCCAGCTTGCAAAGCCAACAGACATTAAGGTGCGCGAATTTAACGGCTCTCTGCGTATGAGCGGGATCATCTCCACGCGCATCTTCTGCAGTACCCGCAACAGTATCGCCGATGTGAAGCGCTATCTGCGCGATGACGTTCTGCGGTCATTGACCACGCGCATCCAAGTCTACTGCGATGGCCTCACGGACCCATACGTCACCAACGAAGGCATCTTTATAAGCGAGCCGCCACGTCGAGTATTCTTCACCCTACCTTCAGACGGCCAGAGCACATCTAGCTCCGCCGCTGTGCAGTTCTCTGAGTACCTATTTCGTGGTGAGGCTCCCACCGTTGTCGTGGCACAAGCAAAGCAAATCCTAGACGTGGAATTGGACCCAGAAGCAATTGTCATGGATGCCGAGGGACAGTCGGACGATCTTAGCTTTTCGAACGTCCATACAAGCGGAGACCAAGAAGACGAAATACGCAGCACGACCAGCTCGATACCGAACCCGGAGCTGTCGCGTAGCCTCTACATGCTGGGCATTACCGTCGCTCTCCTGGTGCTGCTGACGTCGGTGGCGCTGCACTACATATTGACTGATAAATAGGCAGCTGGGATGCCAATCGGTTGGTTGGACACCTCCCCTCCCCCTATATGTAGATCTTTGTACGGAATTTTTTTATATACAGATATACTATTATTTGCATGTGTGCGCGTGTGCACACTCACCTCTCTCTTGTGATCGTTTGTTTTTTATAATCCATTGTGTACTGTACTCGTAGTGGTAACAAAAATGTGTATAGGGGTCACGTTAAATAATTTTATTGTGGACAAAAAAGTGTGCGCGGCATTTAACACCAATAAATATAAACTAATGCGTAATGTACATTATTTCTTTCGATCTTTGGTATTCCCCTTCCCACATTCATCTGTTTTACATCTCAGGAAATGATTGCTGGACAGCAGAACAAGATTGTTGGAATTTTACTACATGTGTATGTATATTGACTTACTTTTTCACAATTCTAAAGATCTCTCTTTAGTCGAAACCTTGAATTCGATAGCTATTCCCATAGCTATGTGTAGATATATTTTTGTTGGTTCGTTTTTAAATTCAAAATAGCTCGGACCTAAACGGGTTTCGTTTCTGCCATCAGACCTGACGACTTAATTGATACTATTCTACTCATTTTCGTTAATTGATCATTAAAATACTTATTAGACAGGGTAAAAAGTCAAATACTTGCATTATTTACACATTGATTTGATTGTAGAATTCTTAATATTCTTAACTATAAAGAAAACGTTCATTAAAAATGTGCTGCCGACTAAACTGTGGTTAAGTACATTTGTGAATCTCAGATTTCTGCATTGTTCTTAAGAGTTAGCTTATGGGAGATACGAGATATAAATGTAACTTTTTAACATATAACATAAAGTTGGGTCGAATACAAAAAAAAATAATTTACGAGTATATATGTACACAGAACAGAACCGAGCCAGAACGAACATCTTTTTACTCGGACTTATTTAGGGAACGGAAGGGAACTTCTAGTTTGCCCAAGTTTTGGGCTCGTAATCTGAGGATTTACCTCACGGATCTGAAGGCACTTAAGGTATACATTAATCTTTCACAGCCTCTGCAACATATCGGACAACAGATCAAGTTTCCAGCATCAATCAATCAATCGTGCGAGCAATCAATTAGCCAGCAATGACCAATGACTACTGCATCTTGCAGTTCCCATTGCAGTTAACCACGGACCACACCCAGTCGACGTAGTTCGGCACCCTGGCATATATTCCGAATTTGTTGCGCTTGGCGCAGCCATCGCCGAAGGAAGTGATGCCAAAGATCGTCCACGGATGGTTGGGCTTGGTAGTGTCACGGCACAGTAAAGGGCCGCCCGAGTCCCCGGCGCAGGTGTCGATGAGTCCACGGCGGTGACCAGCGCAAAACATATTCTGGAATAAAGAATTCCAACAAAGTATCCAAATAAAATTTAATGATGGGATTCGTACCTTTGTGATGGTGTAGTCGTGGTAAACGTTACGACAGTTATCCATTGGGATGATGGGTACATTCGCTTTGTGCAGCACGCTCGTGCCCGCCGCATCGTGGTTGCGACGCTTTCCCCATCCGATCACCGTGCAGTCCACATTCTTGGGCAGAGCCTGGAAGGGTCGCGGCAGGCAAGAGTAGCCAATCCAGGTGCTCGCATTGGCTGGCTTAGGGAGCCTTCACAGAGAGCGAAAGAGACTAGCAGGTTGAAGGAGCTACCAGGTTAGTTATACGCATTTCTACCCACCTAAGAAGTGCCACATCGCTGTCGACCGTACGCCTATCAAAGTTCGGGTGTTTAAAGCTCTTCAGCACCCGCAACTGCACCTCGGATCCGTCCTCGTAGTCAAGATTGTGCTCCCCTGTGGGTCATATCATATAGCTGTAGCTGTTTCAGGAGGAATAATTTTTAGTTTTTCTTCGAATACCCACCTAGGCGTACGTAGAGCACCTTCCGTACACAGTGGGCGGCTGTTAGGACCCAGCTGGGCGCCACGAGCGTGCCTCCGCAGAAGGCCTCCTTGAAGCGATTCAGAATGGCCACCTGCCACGGCCACTCCCCCTTTCGAGCCGCCTTGCCACCAATAATCTTCAACATGTTGTTCATATTGCGTCGGCCACTGCCGCTGCGCGCGATTCCGCAGTGGAGCTTGACCGGCGTGTACTCTGGCCCGCGATAGCCCTTGCTGGTCATGATCACCCCAAGTTCGTTGTTCGTAAGCCTGTTGAGCGCCGCATCCGACTGCCTGCGCTGCATGGCAGGAGCTGGCGCGGGTCCAGGCCTCGTCTCGTAGGCGGGCGTCTTCTGAAATTGAGTCTGCAGCCATTGCTGGCAGAAGCTTCCCTCCGTGTAGCAGTAGGCGATCTCGCGGAGCACCTCGCGACCGCACTGCTCATTGATCCGACACTTTCTGGGAGGAGAAAAAATAGCTAGGGATTAGGGAGGACTTCGTCGCAGATAGCTCCCGGTGGCTTACTTGTAGCGGCGCGTGGTGCATTTCGGAGTGCACCTGCTCCAGCGGCTCCACTTGGAGTAAATACGTCTGCGGCGTGGAATGAGTCCGTCTGGAGTGTATCGTTCCTTCGGCGACTGGGGCCAGCTGTCGTTTCGGAAGTCTATGTACTCCTCCGACTCGGATTCGAGGTTCTCCTGCTCGAGATCAAAGTCCTCGTACTGGAATATGTCACCCTCTAGGCCGCTGCTGCCATCCACGATCATATTCCTTGGTCGAAGGGACTTTGGCCTTGGCCTTGGCCTTGGCTCCGGTACGGAATAGTCATCAAAATCATCATCTTCGTAGGAGTAGTTCGGCCTTTTGATCCTTTGTGGACGCTTCCTGGGGCGTTGTCGTCGCAGGTGACGATTGTGTTTGAGCACAAAAAAGTCGCCGCGCTCTCCGGAGTACCCCGAATCATCTGGTTCCCGTTCCAGTTCCTGTTCCTCTTCCTCCTCACTGTACACCACTTTGGGACGATGCGATGGCACCACCCTGTGCACCACCTCCACTGACTCGTGGGGTGGACTACTTGGCCAATAGTGGGTGGGTGGTGCTGGTGGTGGTGGTGGTGCTGTGGGGTATGCTGTGCTGTGCGTAGAGGAGGGACCACTCGAAGCAGCAGCCGCTGCATTGATGATTATCGAAGGCTGGCTGTGATGCTCCTGCTGGATGTGCACCGGTTCTCTGGCCATTGGCTGAGATGGCCACTTCATGGGTGGAGGTGGAGGTGGCGGTGCCGGATGGCAGCTGCAATGCAATTGCAATTGCACCTTACACATATGTTTTACCCCATCAAAAACTGCCACTCACCGTCGACACTTGCTCTGCTCCACGTGCTTGGTGTGACCACAACGGCGCTTCGCCTTGCAGTACCGCTCCCGACGCTTGACGCACTCCCCATCACAGGCCGTCCACTGGGTCCAGTGGCTGAAGGGCTGGTGATGGTTGATCGACCGTCGCCGGCCACTCCAGCGCTGATGGGGCATGCGCATCCGGTGGACCCGCTTTCCGTCCATCCAGTGAGAGCCATGGTACGACCGATGGTGGCCCAGTGCGTCTCGTATCTCTGCATTTATGGACCTCTTCGCCTCTTGGACGTGACCACTCTGATGGGGGGAAAAGCATTTCAAATACCAACAAATAAGGCATCGGTTTCCTGTTTTATGGGACGTGTAATGTGATCTGCATCCTACAGTTTCGGACTCCCATTTCAGCAGCCGCGTTAGGCAGGCCACAGCCACAGGGCCCTAAGGAGGCTCTCAACATTTTGCTTCGCCCAGCTTCGCCCAGCTTCACCCAGCTTCACCCATCTGCCATAAATCAGACAATGGCACAGGCGAGATGTCGCCGCTTTTTATTTGAAGTGTCATTGCTCTCGACAGTTTCGGTGTCTGCGTTCGCATTGGGATCTCATCTTCTCGAGAAAAAGTACTTCGGTCCCAGCTCCAGTTCCAAATGCGACGCGCCGTCGCCCGCTATAAATAACATACGCTTTTTGCCGACACTACGCCAGCTCTGCCGATTGCCGTATCCCTGCATCTACATCTACATCCATCCCAAGTCTAAAATAGGCTTCGATGCCAGCCGTATCCCTATATAAGACCCCATATAACTCTTGCTTACAGAGAGCTAGAACAAAATCTTACTCATTTCGGTATACGCTTTTCCCCAAAAGTATGCCATGCCTTTCCGCAAATATGGCATCCACCATTAGTTTTGAAGTAGTTTATTATTGAAATTTGATCGTTTATTCCACTGGAAAATATATAGACCCAAGTGCTACGAGAATAACGATATTTCCTTGTTCCTGGACTATATATTGCACTATAACTAGGTAGTACTTTAGCCAATCCACCAATCATCTACAATCAAACAATTTCCTCTCATGATCTCTCATAATATACATACATATGTGGAATCATTTGTATTCCTATACTAATTACGCCCCACATTTGAGGCCCACATCCAGAAAATACACCACCGCAGGTCAGGGCCGTCTGTCTATCCAATTTTTGGAGAAAAATGTAGGTACATTATTCTTTTTGGGGAACACTGGAACCGCGAAATTCTCATGAAATCATGCGGAAATACGAACCGCATGCAATGCCCCCGGGCACCACCTCAAGCTCAAGGAGACTGTCAATCGTTCCGGACTCGATTTTCAACCTACATATGTACATGCATACATATCATATAAGTTTCGATTCCCAGTCAACAATGACAAAAACACACACAAAAATGAAACGAGAGTGCGACTAATTTGGTCGCGGTAATTGACCTTGCAATTGTTAATAGTACACACCGATCCGATCCGAACCGAACCGACCCCAACCCGATCCGATCCGATCCCCATGGAATCGAATTGTTTCGAGTTGACGTAATATTCAAATAGCTAGGTCAAGTGGGTGGGCGATCGAACATTCAATAGACTCACCTGAGTTTCAACCAGCAGCTGTACAACCGTCAGGAATTCAAAAATATAGCACCTTACTTTCATGCTTCAAATGCTTATGATCCCGTTGTTGTGTCGTTGTGTCGAATAATAATGGACCACCTGTTGGTCCACCAAGTGATAAATGTGATAAATGCACTGCAAGTCTAATAGAGAAAAGAAAGTATCACTTTATATTTATTTACAATATCTACATTAAGAACTACATTTCCCATATTTTAGTGAAAGTTAAGATACAATTCTTTCCCCACTTGTATATCACAACATTCTTAAAATGAGGAATCCATAAACCACCACAGAAATCGATATAATGATGGGCCTTTCAATCATCCAAAACGACTAAGCCAGAGGACTATTGCACCATATCAAAAATAGAAAAATTCCCCAAGTATCATTTGACTATAATATATTATAGTTGTAGTTTAAGTAAAACTGATTTCTAATAGTAGTAAAACACTCATTAAAATCTAAAAAAAAACTCCACTTGCAAGAGATTCTCCAATGAGAGTTGATAAATCGAAAAATATGGCGACAGTTGCGCAGCAGAGGCGAAACAAAATGCTACTGGTTTTGCAATATGTTGTCCAATTATCTTATATAATACTTTCATGTAGGCTGCACAAGCAGAAGCACCAGCACAATCACTTGTACTTGAACCTGTACTTGTGCTTGTGCTTGTGATTCGGTCGGTAGGGTACTCATACGGGGGACTCATCCTCGTCTGACATGCTTTTAAGTGCCAATTCATTTGGCTAATTTACCCGAACTAAGCGACTCATTTGCGTCAAAGTAAAGTAAAGCAATCCAAGAAGTCTGCTCCGCTCCACACCGCACCGCTCCTCACCTCTGCTCCTTGTGCCACTGCCACTGGCACTGCACAAAAACCAAAAACCAAAAACGATGCCAATGCCGATGTGGGAGCGAGCCCACTACAAAGCAAAAAACATTTGAACTTGTATGAGACCTTAGCCCAAAGCGATCAAAAGCGTGGGCCAGAAAGTGAAAATTAATTAGCTACATACTCATCCATGTACTAATTACAACCAGAATGGGAAAGGGAAAATTGAACGAAAAAAAAACATAAAGATAAACTATGTATGTACATTCATACTCGTACATACATTTTCTTGTTTAATTCAAAGGCATAGAGCATTGGGATGATGCTGATGCTGATGCTGGGGATTGTGGTGGGATGCGAGTGCCTTTCTGTCGGTTATGGGGGTGGGGGGAGGAGGAGAGGGTTTGTCTGTCTGGCAAACTAATACTTTCGTACTCGTACCCGCCTCCCCCCCCCTTCGTCGTACCAACTTTGAATCCCAACTGCACCGAGGAATTTTAAGTAGTTCCAGAAGCAGCAGCAGCAGAAGCAACCAGCAATGAGCACAAGCCTGTTGGTTCACGCGTATGTACATCGATCTTACGTCAACACTGAATGTTGACCATATTCAGATGGCGACCCAAGTATCTCGTATCTCGTATCTGCTCATATAAGGTCAGATGCGCAAAAACCAGCTCCCAAGCAACCATTAAGGACAGGCAGGGCTGCTGGACTGCTCTACTCTACTCTGCTCTGTCACGATGCAGATGTGCATCTCTCCAGTTAGTCGATTCTGGTTCTTCCCCAAATGACCAAAAATATACCAGAAGTATACACATCTACATATATGTGTGAAGGGGTATACCAGGTTTCCCATAAGTTGTTCTGTTTGAAAACCGAACCGATTCGCCTTGTTTATCAATCAATCATTGGTGTACAATTTCCACAAACAACAAAGCCTGAAATACACTCGAGAAATGTCTATGGGTGTTGTGTCAGCGCTTCCATCTAATAAGCAATCCAATAATCCAATGATATTGGGTAACGCCGCCTTCTGCCTGCCGCCTGCTGTGCTCTGCTTTAATGTGAAGAATGTTTTCGCCGGTTGGAAATAAAATTCCACAACAAACAGAGCGCTAGAGAACTAATCATACTCTATACACCTGACGCTATACATATGGAGGGATGGATGGGTATGCATTAAGGTGGACATTGCCTACGAATAATACCCTCTGTGCTGGAATATCTATTGTAATATGTAATATATCATGCCGAAAAGATTAACGATATCTTATCCAGAACTGTGAATTGAATTGAATGGTATGGTTAGCCACAAAATCTATATTATAGTATCAAGTGGAAGAGTCCACCCTAATTGTCATATAGTAGACGAAAATAGTACATTTGTGTGTGCGTGGAGCGACGCGGATTCTTAAATTAGAACACGATGCGTCCGCATAGCAAACAGAGCAGCAAACAGAGAAGTCGTCTCCGGCAGGCAGGCAGGCAGGCAGTCAGGCAGTCAGATCTCCCGAGATCTCCCTCCCGATCTACGATCTACGATCTGTGATCTGTCCGGGTAAACAAACCGCTAGCCTGCCACCGCCACCGCCTCCGCCTTCGGCAGCATCGCCAAGCACCAAGCAACAAGCACAGTGCTTTGCCTTACCTTGACAAAAGTGCGATTAAAAATCAACTATGACGGGGTCGACGCGTCGACTTGGCGTCATAAATACTCGCACCATAAAATTATCGCATATTAGCCAGATGTTGGATCTTTGAAAATACTGTAATGCCTATAATGCCTGCGGTGGTGATGATGGTGATGGTGATGTTGGTGGTTCGGAAGCCGCATGTCCGTTTATCAAATTATCCCACCTTTTGCATACTTTCGAGTATATCTAATGGGCGAAAGAGCTCATAAATAAATATGTTTACTTGATCCCACCCAACGCCCAAACCAAAACCAATACACGATCTTGCAACCCATCTTCTGGCCCTGCCACCACCCACACCTTCTCAGCATGTGGTGGTCGGTCAATAGGTTGTTGTAGCTGTGTCTGTGTCTGTGGCTGTGGCTCTGTGTGTTTTTTGTTTGGAAACAGTACGCGATCTGCTTTCCGGCGTTTTTTATGAATGAAATGTACAAATTTGGATCTCTGGCCAGAGATCAACAACTTGTACAGATGCGTTGGCTAAGCGGCCACTGGTCGTCCACTGGTCCACTGGTGGGACGTGTGCTTATTTGCACCCGATCTCTAGCCAGACAGACAGCCACCAGCCAAAGTGTCTGGTTGGACCGAGCAGCTGTCGCGCTGTTTGGCTGTTTGGCTGTTTGGCTGTTTGGCTGTTGCTGTTGCAGTTGCAGGTTCCCGCGGGCGCCCCCGTTTAACGAAATGCAATTTTAATGACGCACCGCACCGATTACCGAAAAGATCGAGCTTCGTTAGCTTTTGTCTATCTGGTGGGCAGCGGGTGGGCAGGCAGGCAGCTCGTGGGCAGCGGGCAGTGGCAGTGGCCAGTGGTGGTTCGAAATCGCGTCACAGATTCGGGTTCTCTTAATTTATTAGTCGGCGGACTACGGCTACGGCTACAGGTACGGGTACGGGTACGGGTACGGGTATGGTCCGGTTGGGTGGCTCGGCTTGTATCGGAAAACGTTTTCGATTTCTTTTGTATTAGGCTACGCATTACACTATGTTAATTTGGTTCTGCGGCGACTAAGTTTAGCGGAAGTTGTTTGAAAATAAATCATGCTTCGACACACACACAGGCCGCAGTAGAAACGTCGGCGAGATGCCATTACAGAGATGCCTCTGCCTCCTCCGCCACCTCCTCCTGCTCCCCCTCCTCCTCCAAACACCCCAGAACAGTGCACCCCATTTTCAGCAGATGAATTAAACGCATTTTAAACACAGATGTGCATACATACATATAGAGATGTACATATACATATATATGTACATATCAGAGTTCGCATGAATGCAGATCCACATATAGCATATAGTATATTCGAACAGAGATTGTTGTCATGAATGAAACTTTTATGTCAGGCGGCAACTGCAACTGCACTTCGATTTCAGAATCTTAGGTGCTGCTGCATTTTGATTACCTTCAAATTTCAATTCAAGCCGAATCGATTCGAATCGAATGGTAATGTCAATGTTTTCCCCAATGTTTATGTTTACCTGGCTGTACTATGTATATGTTTCTGTACGTTTTTCAATATTCTGAAAAGACAGCTTCGTTTCGCTCACTAGACAGGCACTTTATGCATTTTATATTTGAGCAATTTTATTTTTATACAGAAAAACAAAACAAAAATCAGCGGCACAGAGGCATAAGCCACACCATAGGAATTGCGATCCGTAGTGCGTTGCCTCTCATAACTCCACACCACAGTAGTAGCACAGTAGCATAGTAGCACAGAAGTACAGTAGCAGAGCAGAGCAGAGCACACAACCGATCCGATCCGATCCAACCGACGGCTTCTCGAGAACTGAGCGGACGCCAATCCAACGTTCGCTCAACAACAAAACGTCCCATATGCGACACGACTTTTTCCACACACACATTTCGGGCGTGCACAGTGCGTCGGAATAGTGGGAAAAGTGTACACTTTTAAGTAGTATTTTGTAGTATTGCTATTGCCAAGCGAAAAACCCCGACCAGGGGCACGCACATATGTCTGTCTGTCTATACGGATGTCTGTCTATCTGCCTATTTCTTTGCTGCCTGTGGCGGATAAGTGATCCAGACGCCGCCGAATCATGAGAAGGTGCCGCTGCCACTGCTGCTGCTGCTGCTGGTAGTAAACCAAGTGTTACACGCCGTCGACGATGAGAAATGAACCAACTTTCCCGGTGAAATACTTTACTGTTTACAATTAAATTTAATAATTTTATGATCGAAAAGTACACACATGTGGTGTACCTGGTACAAACGTACTGCGTAGAGACCTAACACTTTGATTTTGATATTAATTGGCTAAAACGTACGCTATTTACATTGGCATGGAATTGCTTGGCTTTCATCTTGGTCTAGAGCTGCTGCTGGAGCTAAAGCTGGAGCTGAAACTGGAGCATCACTATTGATAGCAGTGCCATGCAGCCACCCGTTCGCCGGGGGGAGTCTCCCGGATAAGACGCATCTGCTCGGAGCCCGTGTCACCAGCACGATCCCCCCCGATCAGAACTGTGCCCAGAACCAGTTTCTTGCCCATCTTCTTGGTGGCCAGCGTGATCCGTACGACAATGTTCTCCAGCTGCTCCAGACTCCGGAGTGGAATGGTTATTGTTCCCTCATTGGCGTCCGTACCATCGTCCCATTTGGTGGAGAGCGACGGGAAGAAAATGGGCGACTTCCAGGCATCTATGTAGATGCCATGCTCAAATGCAGTGGTCTTAACATAGACCCCAGCACTGGCGGTGGCCTCCAGTTCGTCCTTGACTTTGTTGGAGCAGCGCATGCGCGTGGTCGTCACACGCAGCACGTATCTCCCGGACTCGACATTGCTGGCATTGCTCATGCCCATCTTCCGCTTCACCTCGGCGGTCATGCGCTGCCAATTGTTCGATGCAGGTCCTGGTGCAGGAGTTGGCACCGGGAAAGTCGGCTCGGGTATGCCGCCGCCTTCTGGTAGCTCCCCGGCGCCGAGATCGCGCACCTCCAGGGCCAGCTCGACAACGCCTTTGGGTGAGTTATTAAGCTGGAAATGGAATTAAAGTGCGACAATTAATTTACATAGCTGCTGGGATTGCCATTCCAAAAAATTTGTGTGTTTCTTGTATTGTTGTGGTTTCCCAACTGCAATCGGAGGCAGCTTTCACTCTGGACAATTAAGGTACATCTCCATTACGTTGAAAAACATACACTATGGAGCTGTGGAGCTGTGGAGCTGTGGTGCTGTGGCGCTGACTTCATGTCAACAAAAGTTCGGGTCAGGTTATTTGGTAACAGTCATAACTTACAGTGTTATTGTTGTTGTTGCTGCTGGACGATGTTTTGGACACTGTCGTCGTTATGTCTTTAATGGGAAGCCATAGCTCTTCCGAGGAATAGCACCCAGTTCGTGCATTCCGCTTAAACAGTTTGGGCTCCAGGTAGCAAGTGACAGAGCCTAAAGGGAACCGATTAGAGAAGATCCAACGAAGGGTGCTGTGCTCCACACTTGGCACTCACCAATGTTCCTCCGGGACTCGCTGATGGTCAGCGGTGGCATGGCATCCCTTGGGTTCTCCGATTTTTTCTTCGTCTTTCCTTCGTTCGGCTTGCCGAGAGTTTCGGGCTTGGATTCGTTGGGTGCACCCGAAGATGAATCGACCAGGCGCTGCATGAAATTGGAGCTCCTTTCCTTCAGCGAGCGGTATGTCTTGTTAAAGCGATTGAAACTCTGTTAATAAAGGGACGTTATCCAACAATGGGGCGGATCACTCACTGACTGACTCACTGCGGCAGGTAGTTCCAGGAGGGCGTACACGGTGAAGACCACAAATTGGCCGGCAAAAAGTTCGTCGGGCTCTGGGACGTGGCTCGTTTGACTCGTCTGCTGGTTATTGGTGGAACGGCGCGACAGCATGTCCCGTGCGGAGCCATGTTTCAGTGAAGATCTGATTAATGAAACTTTTAATTTCACTGACAGCGGAAAAGCGGGCCATAGTGCTTACTTAATGTCTGGAACCAGTGGAAACTTGAAGT
The DNA here is from genome assembly GCA_005876895.1 of Drosophila azteca. Taxonomy (NCBI): domain Eukaryota; kingdom Metazoa; phylum Arthropoda; class Insecta; order Diptera; family Drosophilidae; genus Drosophila; species Drosophila azteca. The sequence continues at coordinate 1,962,944 of VCKU01000014.1, read as the reverse complement.
TTTCATTGAACTTTGGCCACGTGTTGGTTTGAATGCTGCTGTCCAAGCGCTTCGTTCCGGGAAATAACTTCACCTGAATAACAGTACAAGCAGAAAGAGATAGCGATATACATATACATATATGTATAGTATAGTAGAAAGAAATAAATCATCATTACCTTAATTAAATAGCCCTGAACGATCTTGAAGCCAAACAGGGAGGGAAGATGGCGGGCGGCAATCAAATGGACATTGAGTTCTGGTACCGCCGTCGTTGTGCTCTTGGTAGAACTCTCGCCGCCAGCGGTATCGATGGTGATCTGAAAGCCAATCTCCGGCTCTAGCACCACCGAGTGGCGCGAGTCGGCCTGTGAGGGCGTCTGTTGGCCCGGCAGCAGGGATCGTAGCTTATTCATGACTGTTATTCCGAGGGGGGTTCTAGTCGACTACGCACTGCATTACGCGTCGTATTCACCCTTCCCATTCGATTGCGCAAAGTAACGAAGCGATAAATTTCGAAAATGACTTAACACCCGCCGGCTCCTCCTTATCTGTGTGACTCGTACTTCGGGCTGATAAAAATTGGAGCTACCTTTGAGGAGAGGAGGTGTTGGTGGTGGTGGGTCTCTATCTCTCCGGCTGGAAAGTGCAGCCAGTGGCGGCTATCACATGCTCAGAGAGCAATAAACCCCAAAGCTTAGTTCATATACTGAAACAGCTGTTCGGGCAAAGCTTTCCGTTGGACTTATTTCTGTGTGTTTGTGTATCTGTGGGAAAGCTCGCTCTCGCTCTTGCTGTCTTCTCTCTCATTCACTTGCTAAGTAAACTGCTCATGTCAATAAATCGTGAACGTTGGAATTACACAAAGATACCCGATGATTCTTCCCAATAGACAACAACACTTATAAACAATTCTTAGATTCGTATCGGCTCAAATCATTGCATTCCACAGATGTATATATACATATATGTACATATGTATATATTTATTAGAATAATCTGCCGCGTTCCAGAGAGTGGATCGCGTTACTACTCGAATTAGTCAGCTCGCGGGTTTTCACGTACAGGTAGGTGGGGTAGGTAGGTCGAGAATCACTTAAGGTCATTTAGCACAGGCACAGAGCGCGAAAATTAACAACTTAAATTAAGATTGGAGCTGCGGGGGCCTCTCTCTGGATGATGCTCATGCTCGCGCGCTCCGATTCAACTGAAAAGTTAACTTGAGAATTACTTCGTATTGCGGCCATATAATAAAGTGTACAATCATAATGCCGACACACATTCTCACGTTCGCAAGTATGGATACACACACACAGACACACATGCACACATACAGAGACAGACACAAGCAAAGGCAAAAGAACTTTCGTCCGGAGAGCTGTGTTCTCTTGCCGCTATGCTATAGAATGCACTAAGATTCTCTCGGGGCCGCGCCGGGACGGACCGGGGGCCGACGACTGTGTCACCGTTATCGCGCTACAAAAGAGCAACTACTTCTTCAGACACGAACTAATTACGATCGCTAGCACGGCACGCCTCGTTGTTCCCTGCCATCCTCATCCCATTCCATCCCATCCCATCCCATCCGGCTTTGAGTGCGGTATGCCCCAGAATAACCCTCCTCGTGCCACGACTGTAAAAGTACCCATAATTGGATCTGTTTAACAGGGATTGCGTTCAACAACCGAATCAGTATGTCTCCAATGACACCATACACAGACACCCCACCCCATACCACCCCACTCATGACCCCTCTCAATGGTTCAGTTCGGATAAATGCTAGCATTTTAATTTAAAATTTCCTGGTACAGATTATTGTAGGTAGTAGGTATAATGCACTTACCACTTTATGGATACACTTACGAGTCAAATCCATAAGGAACTCAATAAAGTGTCTGAATTTAGGGGTCTGGGCTCCATTCATACGTATTTTGACGCCCTTTTGAGACCCGTTTCTTGGGTACATTTGCGGAACTGTTTCTGTCTGAACACCGCTTATGGAATGTAACTCACTCAACGTCAGACAACAAGTAAATAAAACACTAGGACGTTTCAAATAAATCAAATTCACAAGAATATATACATATATTTAAATAGACATTTTTTTGTAACAGTACATAACTCATGGATGGAAGATACAACTCGGAAACTAAACCGAAACTTCGTCCCCTGGCGATACCCCTGTAGCGCCGCCGCCGCCGCCGCCTGTCATCGGTGTGTCCTGAGAGCGGCTGGGGGGACGGAGAGGCGTAGGTAGAGAAAGAGAGTTACATAGTTCTCCATTGCAGCAGTGTAGTTACAAAATATAATTTAGTGTTAATGCTTTAAATAGGTACGAAAAGTGTGCATGCCCGCGCGTATTTGTCAGTTGTCTCAATGGTAATGTGACCTAATCCTAGCTTAGTCTACGGATCAGAGTCCTCCGGGGGGGAATGGGGGTGGGGGTTGGGGGTGCCTAATCCACTTCCAGTTTCCTAAAGCTACCGACAACTCCGGCGTCGAGGTCTCCGATGTCGTTGCCCGCAAAATTGGCCGCATCCTTGGTGATCTCGATGCGCATGTCGTCCAGGGCGAGAATGGCAGCACGGCGCTGCACCAACTTCTGTTTGAACTGGGCAATCATCTCCGCCATGGGCACAGTGCCGCCATATTCCTTCGGTAAGATGGCAGGATCTATCTTCGACTTCGACAGAGCGTCGACATTTTTGTGCACCTATGGGATACAGAGGAAAATCAGAAATAGGGATTGTGCAATCGAGGCCTTCGTCTTACGATGATTCGCTTCTTCAGCTTGTCGCTGAGCATGGATACGCCCAGCTCAATGATTCTGTTGGCGTAGTGGGGTATGTTGACGAAGTGCGTCTCCTTGTGCCGCATGGGCGTCGAGTTCTGGATGCACTTGACGATGCTGCGTAGATCGGTCAGCGACCACAGGCTGACGAATCCCATATTCATGCCACTCTCGTCGTTGATGTACACGTATCCTGCCACCTGCGAGTCCTCGTCGTCCAGAAGGGCCTCGCAAATGAGGCTGTGCACACGAGCCATTTGCACGGAAGTAAACTGAATCGAAAGTGAAATTGTTTAATCAAATATATAGCCATGTAGAGCAATGGTCCTACCTTGTAGGGATCGAACTTTGCGGCCACCGAGAAGATGACCTGGCGCCCGGTGGCATCCCGCTGTGGCAGCGGCACCAGGTACCCGTTCTCGAATATCTCATTTATGGCCGGATCATTGATGTCCAGATGCTGGAACCACTGCGGGAACAGCTGGCGAATGGTCAGGTAACGTTCGAGCATCTCGCAGGCCGACGGAACGGAGAATTTTTTAGTGCGCAGAAAGCGCAGCAGGAAGACGGCATCGGTGCGGCATTTCTTGATATGCGGATGCTTGTCGATCCACTCCCGGAACTGGGCGAGGGCCTGCCGACGTATGTTCTCGTCCTCGTGCAGCTCCTCCTTGGCCACCACCTTCATGTCGGCACTGAGGCCGCACACATACGGATAGTCGTAGTCGCCACCACTGGCCATGGGGCCATTGAGTTTTGGTTGTTGCAGCACCTCTGTTTCGAGCACTAAGAGGCAAAGAGGCAAAAAGGCAAGGCAAGGCAAAAAACTTGACTGGTTAAAATCGCATTGGCTATTAATTTTCTTGATCACTAATTGGCTGGTCGGCCCTGAACACAGACACCAACTACCAACTACCAGCCACTAGCCACTAGCCCACTAGCCATTGTTGGCTCTTGCTCAACCCCGAAACACGCTAAAAATCATCGAACTCTCAAGGGTCACCACAGTTTACTAGCCTACATCATCACCATCATCATCAGCGCATACCTATGGAAATCCATGACATGACATGATCACTATTGTGCAGCCAATCTTGGCCAGTCTTCATGGTGTCATGGAGTCATGGAGGAGTGCAATGGCTTGTGTATGGATCTCCATCCAGCTGAAGATGATGCCCACATCGATTTGAATATGCATGATATCTCTTTGTTGGCTAATCTGTAGGCGGCGACAGCGACGGTGACGGTAACGGCGACTTCCGTAACTTTCCAGCTGTTTTGGAAGCGGTCTGGTTCCATTGACCGTGACCCAAAAAACGGCCGCCAGCTTTGTTTTGCATATGAAAGCGATATCGTTCGATCTGCTGACTGGATCTCGGGTCTGTCTGTAGGTCCGTCGGTCGGTCGGTCGATCGGTTGTGTGGTCATTTAATCGGCATTTAAATTTCTATCCATCCAAAGCCCATCCAAAATTAAGCGAAGGTCAAAAGAGAGATGGACTCTGCTGGACTGGATTGGATTGGATGGGTTAACTACCCTATAATTACGTGTTTGAGTTGGATTGCCTTAATGAAAGCGAAGCCCTCTTGCTGCTTAAGTCCACAGCCCCACTAAATAAACAGCGAAGAGACCAAGTATGTATTTTTGGTCAACAAACTGTTTACGAGCGAGCCAACCAGACCAACACCATGCCATATGCCATATGCCATCTACCATATACCATATCTATAGTGGTCGATTCGAAATCAAGTTTTTTCCACTTTCATGGCCTTCACACAGTTTTCAACGTACAACAAACGAACTGTCCGTCAGTTCGTCAGTTCGTCAGTTAAGGCTCTGCTCTGTTGTAAAGTTAAACGTGTAACATGCCCTGCTTTGAATACGCTCAATTTATTGCACATACATAAGCTATATACATACATACATACATATATATATGTATTAACCAATTCAGCATTCGGAGGGAATGGCAATGGATATGGATTGTGGCAACTCGATCATTTATGGGGACAGCAGACCAGATGAAGATGAAGATGCGGCAGCGGTGGCGGCGGCGGCGGCGGCGGCTATGGCTAAAAACATGCGATTCGTAACGAATCGGTTTCTTCTTTCTTTCTTTTCTTTTTTGCTCGGGCTTCGGGCATCCGCTCTGCCAATTAGCCCGATGGTTACATCACAGCATAAAAGCTAGCCACAGAGCCGAAGTACGTTTATATGCCGTCTTATAACTCCAGCATTAAGCGTGGAGTGGACTGGACTTGCCGAGAGGAGAGTAGAGGAGAGTGCAGCAGGCCCCAAAATACGCTCAAAACTGGTTTCTGTCTGCTCCAGGTTTCTGTGTACTCCCCAACCACCACCACCACCATTACTATCCCACCTATCCATCCATCCATCCATCCATCTATTCACTCCTCCAAAGTAAGGTATTACTTGCTCAATCCCACCCCATGACCGTGCCCCTTTGGCAGGCAATTCGTTTGCTTTGGCTCAATTTCGATTTTACGACTCGACTCGACAAATTTGCATTTTCATTTTCCTTTCCGTATTATCGTATAGATTGCATTTGCCTCAATTACGGCCAGCGACCAGCAGAGCAACGACTAGTCTGGTCTGGTGTGGTGTAGTGTGGTGTCTGGCCTGGCCTGGCCTGGTGCATCGCACATTCTACAGTTCGGTTCGTTTGGGCCAGAGAACCTTAATGTTCGGCGCATGAGTAGCGATTTGTATTCATGTGTCAAAATGATCTGACAGAATCTATTATTCGAAGTTCGAACTGTAAACAGCGGGCTTCATTAATGTATCTGGGATTACAAGCACGTTCCAAGGCTGGCTATTCCCCCAACTGTTCCCCCCCACGACTCCATTAGATGTCTAGATCTAGTATCTAGGGGATTCGATACGATTCCATGCCATTCCACGCAGACTTCTAGTCAAGCAGTGGCACTGCAGTCGAGGTTGACCAAAGGAAATCACGTCCATGTCCATGTCCATGTCCATGGACGTTGCACAATAAAAGTACTTGCCATGAATATTTATACGAATACTAAGCCAACCCATGGACAGCACACAACTTGCATTTGTGTACACCACCACGTACATTTTCCATCCAATCCACTTTGCGTTTTATGGCGTTGGCCAACAACGCATCGGGGGACAAGACCTTGCAGGCCTTTGGTGTTGGTTTCACAATTAAGACAGCGAACAAAGCTACAAAAGCTGGCTAAAACTCGTAATATACTACAGTAATTGACTCATACTCATCGCTTGGGAAAACATCAAAAAGTAACAGCCAGAGTAAGAGCCACAACAACAGCAACAGCAATGGGTCAATAGTTAGTTTTGCTTGTTAATGCTTCAGGGAGGAGCACACAGAGTGCTCTCGCAAGGCATTACGACTTTTTTAGGGACCCAGACCATGTATCGTAGGTCAAAGCCTCGATCTCGAACTTAATGGGATGGGCTCCCCTCCCACCCCACCGCACACGAACGTACATACATAGTAGAGAATCCTATGAGGTATTAGATTAAGCCAAACAAACGACGCATGCCGCAATAGCGTTAGCGCATGCGCAACTGCTGCTGCTGCTGCCTCTGCCGCTGCTGCTGCTGCTGTTTTGCCAAGAGGCAAGAGTGAAAGCGAAAGTTTTTCTTTGCTGCGCAAGTAAGCTTTTCTTTTCCGAGCATGTCCATGTCTATCCAAATCCTTTTACCAGCTATCCATGTGCCCATATATCCCAACCTGTGGCATAATTCGGATCCCCTCAACTCACTTTTCAATTCGATTTACGCACTGGCACTGGGGTACTGGGGATACGGCGGGTACTGCTGGTACTGCTGGTACTGGGTGTGCGCGAAAATGAACGAAATTTCACAAGTAAAAAAAAATGTACAAATTTAAGAAATTATATAACAATTTCTGGGTGTTATGAACGTGTGATAGCGCGCGTTGCTTGGGGATCGGTTCAGTCAATCTCCTCCGCTTTTTGGGGCGAGCTCCGCAACTGGCGTCGAGACGATGTGAACGTGGGGACGCTTTGAGCGAAACTGGTGATTTTTGGTTAACTGAAAATTTATTTAAGCCACGCTCTCGGCCGTTACCGTTTACACTCAATTGACGCTTGAGTCGGAGTTTGACTGGGAAGCCGATCTGAGCCGAGTCGAACCGAACCGAACCGAGCTGAACCGCCGTCGCGATGCGACGCAACGCGGCAGCATATTGCGCTTTTGGTGGGGAATCAACGTTATCTCAGCATCCGTCCCATGTAAGACCTCTTTAAAACGCTTTGCTTTGGATTCTTTTTTTTTTCCTGAAAAATAGACACGATTTTAGATAAAAAGCTAACTGCGAAATGGGGCTAAAAACCTATCCCACCTATGATTCCCCTAAAATAGGAAACGGGGGGGGTTCAAGGGCGATGTACCAAAAATATTCATTCAGCGCGTGTTATTTTTCATTATCTTTTAACATCTTTGGAGGGATGGTAGGGGGGGCTGACGGTGCGGTGACGTCACCCCAAAGAGTACCGAGTACGCCTAGGAAGTACATAGGTAGATTATTCAGTGTACTGAATAATCCACAAATAATTATAATTAGTCAACCGTAATGGTAATGGGTGTAATAACATTTTCATGCATCATTTCGGATCTTGGCGCATCTAATAACGTGCCGTGCTTATGAATATGGCCGAATATTTGGAATTCAGTTCGATCTAGCGATAACCGTAAATACTCACAATTCTGGCCAATACATTCATAATGGCTGTAACCGAATTCTACCCAAAACAATTGTAATCATTATTATATTTTCTGGCTATTTTTATACCAAATCATTTCCGGTCCTACAAAGTAATATCGTATATGGGCATTTCACAGGGTCGCGCTTTTAATGCACAAAAAAGATAGAACCAAAAAACTATTCCCGATTTTTTTTTTGCGATTCGAAGGCATGTTGTTAGCTCTATGTTCAGTACACAAGATGGAGTTCAACGAGCTTTAGTTTTCATAAGGGTAGCAATAAACATATGGTCGCGAACGTACACGAAATAGTAGTCGACTTTGACTTTGACTTAATCTGCTAAAATGCAAAATTCTGCGAAATGGAACGGATTATTCTAAGGCGATTAACCTATTTTAGTAGAGAAATAAATTTTCCCATAAATAAATTCATACTTCCTTTATAAACAGCTTTGTTGGCTTTTTAGGGAGACTTTGAGAAAAAACATATATCACGAATCATCTTTCTGATAGGAGAAAAAAGTAATGAAAAAATGACTTTAAAAACACCAACTTATTGTAATAGGGAAATCACTAAATAGACAGTAGCACTTGTGATTATCAAAGCGTTACAAGGCTAGACCTGATCAAAGTATACTAGTCTTGCTATTTAGTATCTGTGTTTTCACATCTTCCTGCTCGAATTCATATTAGTTATGTGTTTTCAATTGGCGCTTAGTTTGGATGGAATGTCGAAGGTGCTATGGCAATGCTCCCATATTCCAAATTGTCGTTGGGCAGAGGGGAGATGGAGATGTTACTTGGGTTCCCTGCTCTCTGAATACCTTTCGTTAGAGGTGGCACGTTGATCACCCGGATGACCTTGACATTTACGATCGCGCTTATCAAAATGAATGCTACGAACATACAAAAACTAGTAGTGCTTTTAAAAAGATGTCAAATTGTAAAACGTGAGTAAAAGCGAATGTTTTTTTAATCGTTGGTAGTTAATTTTTATTATTTTTGGCAAACATTTTTGGTTCAAAACTCAATGGCAAAAGGATAGTACTTATGATTCTGGGCCTTAATTAAATTAAGTGGCACCAAACGCTCGCCGCAGTTAAACTTATCGAGCACAGCGATCTCCTCGGGAGTCAGCTCGAAATCGAAGATGTCGAAGTTCTCAGTTACGCGGCCAATATTGGACGATTTTGGGATCGGTATGGTACCCAACTCAATCTGTAACAAATACAAATTCAATTAGATAGAGTTGCAAGAGTAAAATTCATGAAAATAACCACTAACCAAATAACGAAGCACTATCTGAGGCGTAGTCTTGCCGTACTTTTTCGCTATGGCCACAACATCTGGCGAATAGATATAGTCCGGCTTCTGGGCGTCAGGCTTGGGTCGGCCCAAGGGGGAGTAAGCCGTGACGGTGATGTCATGCTGCTTGCAGAAGGCTGTCAAAGCCTTCTGGTTTAGCCCTGGGGAGCACTCCACCTGATTCGTGACAGGCTTTATTTCGCAGTTGGCAAGAATTCGCGCCAATTGTTCGCTATTGAAGTTGGACACGCCGATGCTGCGCACCAGTCCCTGCTGCACAAGCTTCTCCATGGCCTTGTACGTGTCCAAGTAGTCAACGTCGCTAAGCTGGAGATTTCCCTGATCGTCCTTGGGCATCAGAGTCTCCTCGTTCACATACTTGTAGCCAACGGGCATGTGCATCAGGTACAGATCGATATAGTCCAGGCCCAAGGTTCTCAGCTGCTTGCGACAAATAGGCTCGACGTGCCCCGGATCATGGTGTACATTCCATAGCTGCAACATCATTATATATACAAATAATGAGTTGCTTGCCTTTGAGTTACTTCGACTCTCTCACTACATACCTTAGTAACGAGGAAAATGTCCTCGCGCTTGACAACTCCTTGAGCAATTCTGTCCCGTATGGCTCTGCCCACTTCGACCTCGTTCTGGTAGAAGTATGCCGTATCTATATGCCGGTAGCCAATATCAATCGCATGTTTAATGGCAGCCGTACCATCGCCATCAATTGACTGCAAGTAAACAGCAGAGATTCTTCATTTATGTACATATGTATGTATTTTCATCAACAGGTGAACAGCTGAAATGTGTTTTGTGCGGTGCATCTGGAACACAATGGTGGATTTCATTAGACAATCGCACGTACGCTTCAGTTCAACTACAGTGGAACGAGCAGAGTTTCGCGAAATAAACCATCAAAACGACAATCGAGAATATGCAGAGGGGCAAAGGCGTTTGGCCAAAGAAAGGTACAAGCTAATTTAAACAGAATGAGCATTTATTTTGAATCGTTATGGAAGGTAAGCCCTAGTCCCATTCCTATATACTTCTAAGCCTCATATGGATAGTGCTGATGATCTTTTGCTTTTGCAAACTTCCAGATACGCAGGCCTCGATTGAGTTTTCCCAGTTGCTCGAGTTCCAGCGGCGTAAGGCAGAAATCAAAGATGTCCAGGTTCTCGGAAATGTGTGCCTCCTGGGCAGCCTTTGGTATGGGTATCGTGCCAATTTCTAGCTGCGATGCAATTATACTAGTTAGCAATGAAATTTCTTTGTTTTAGTTATCTGCTAATTATACCAAATATCTGAGTGCCAATTGTGCAGGCGTCTTGCCATATTTTCGTGCCATTGCCAGCACCTCAGCATCTGCGTAGAATGAGGGCAAGGGTCTGCAGGACTTGGGACGGCCCAAGGGCGAGTATGCGACAACAGCGATGTTGCGATCCTTGCAAAACTCCATCAATGGCATTTGAATCAATTCTGGGTGACACTCTATCTGAAGCGCCGCTGGCTTCACACGACTGCTCTGCCACAGTCTTTCCAATTGGAGAATATTAAAGTTGGACACGCCCAGGCTCCGGACTAGCCCCAAGTCGACCAGTTGTTCCATGCTCTTGTAGGTGTCCACAAAGTCTACGGCACTGCGAGAGGGAGCATCCACCAGATTAGATCAGCTCCAAGAACGAAGAGCAGCCCAGAACTCACTTCGTGCACAGCTTGTCGCCATCATGTGGCATCAGATCATCGTCCGTGACATATTTCACCCCTACGGGCGAGTGCATCAGGTACAGATCGATGTAGTCAACGCCGAGCAGATTCAATTGCAGCTCACAGGCGTAGCGCACACGCTCGGGCTCGTGGTAGATGTCCCAAAGCTATGGGGGAAACATGTACACACGCACTGCTCCGACTGCATCCCATGCTTACTTACCTTGGTAACTAGAAACACCTCGCTCCGCTTGATTTTCCTCTCACCTATCAGACCTTTTAGAACGTTTCCTATCAGCCCTTCATTGCGGTAAAGGTAGGCGGTGTCTATATGCCGGTAGCCCAACTCTAGAGCATAGCGCACAGCATTTTCACAACGTGATTTCTTTAACTACAGTTAAAGACATGTACATATGTATTTATGTATGTCATACATATCTAGGTATGAGAGTACAATGTCCAAGATGCAGCAATAAAGATATGGCCCACTGTACTCACGTAAAAGTCCCTGCCAATTTCACCACTAGAAAATGTAATTATTTCAAGTCCCCCGCTTACCTCGTAGGTCCCCAGGCCCAATATAGGCATTTCGTAGCCGTTGTTTAACTTTACAGTTGGAGCGAGCTTCATTTTAATGTATAAAATAAAAATAAATAATTTAAAAAAAATATTGCAGAAGAAATAAGCCGGTCGAAAAAATAAAATAAATGTAGTAGCAAACTGGTGGCTCTACAACACTCAGGTTTTTTTTTGCATTTTACAGCACTGAAAAAATACGTACATATGCATGTATGTACTTATGTATGTGTAAATATATAAATACATTCGACATAAACAAAGAATTATCAACAATTGAAAACATATAATAAATCTATATTGATTTGATGGAAAAACTAGCGAATCCTTCACCCAACAGATAATCGGATTTGAAGCTATCAACATTGTCTACACCGCTGCAATCGAAAGAAATCCATAGAATCGTAATAGCAATCGTAAATAAAATCGAATTAATCAGTGTAATCAAACAAACAGGAAACATGAGCCACATTTACATCCAGGATCCGAACCAATCAGAAGATGCAACACCGGATTTGGAGTCCTACACGGGTTTCGGCAACTCCGCTGCCGAGGCCTTCATTCAGAATTTGGCTGGAATGGTCAATCAGGGCGATGTGGAGACTATGATACGTGCTCAGAAACAAATGTAGGTATAATATTGATTATTTAGATGCTTTTTTATCTTGAATATCCCCCTTCCCCGTCAGGCTACAGCGTTTCGAGAAAACCAATGAGATGCTGCTCAATTGCAATGCCCTGTCCCAGAGTCGTTTGAAAAACGCCAATGACGATTTCAAGCGTCACGTAAAGTGCCTCAACGAAATGAAAAAGGATCTAGACTACATATTTCGAAAGATCAGAGTTATTAAACAAAAGCTGCAGCAGCAGTATCCCGCCATATACGCAGACGTCCAGCCGCAGCGGAGCAGTCTGGCCGAGGAGGCTGAAGACGATACCGACTCGTGCGCCAAGAATCCTGTGGAAACGGTGGCACCGGCTGTGAAGACTTCGACTACGTCCACTGCTGGCCCGGGGCCCAGGAAAAGTGAGGCCACTATTGAGTACGTTCAGATGGAGGAGGCTGTTGACAACGGCACCGTAGAGATTGAAAACGAACTTATTAAGAGGGTCTGTTCTGTGGAGACGGCGAATCCCAATGACTCTTCCGATTGCACGTCAGAAGACACAGGCTAAACAGTTTATTTATATGTACGTTTAATTCGCTTTAATTAAGATAATACAAATAATAACTTAAAATATAATCTGATACTTATACTGCTTTGGTACCTTTGAGATTAACACACGACCATCGTAGCTCAAAGATGCAAAAATCCATGGGTCCACATTGCTCCATTCGGCGCAGTACACCGAGTCCTCGTGTTGGTCGAAGGTCTGAAGTAGGCCATCCGACAGCACTTTGTGCCGCTCCTCAGTTTCCACGCTGCCAAAGTTCGCCTCATCTAGGCCAGCCTGGGCCTGTGTCTCCGAGCTAACAGAGCCCGCGCATGTCAGCAGGACCTTGCAATCACTGGAGCTTGATAGGACCAGTTGGTCATGGAATGTGTTGAAGCGGACCGACCACACCCAGTGCGAGTGATCGCTTCGCTCAAAAACTGGCGCCTTGGACATACGACAGTCCCATATTCTGAGGTATCCGTCGTCCCCGCCGGTCACTAGATGGCACTGCTTGTTCGGATTGCAGTCCAAGTCACGCACCATCTGACTGTGGGCATCGCTTATGCTCCACGCGCAATGTTGTGTGTCGCGCACATCGTATGCACTAAGGCTACAGTCGTGCAAGGCGAGGAACTGGTGGCCCTGGTGATGATGCGACCATTTGCCAGTGGTAAAGGGCACCGTGTGCTTGGCACTGCCTGAGCTGGTCACTGGCACATCGGCCACCACGCGGGTCGAGGCTTCTGCGCGCTGCATTATCGTCACTTTGTTGTCCACCACGCAGGCTAATGTCTGCTCCTGGCTGGGATGAAATTCGATGGTTTTGACACGTTCGCCATAGGCTTCGGTGTCCAAAACTTCCACCTGTCCCCAAGGCAGGTATTCTGATTTCAGTTCCTGGCCGTCAGGCAGACTCAAGTCCTCCGGTAGCGTTAAAAGAGCTGCATGCGCCAGTACCTGTGCCCCCTTTTGGACGTTATAGACAGATGCCAGCAGACGGGAGTCATGTGGACAACTGTTTAGCTTCCAAACCTCGCCCAGTGCATGCTCAAACACCTGTGGAGGGAGACATTGTTTGGATGGGTTAAATATGATTTAAATATGTTATTCGTTACCTTGGCCTGTACGGAGCCCTGCTCCTCGTCGTAGGAGATCAAATGCAGCTGATTGGTGGGCTTCAAGGAGTTTGTGGCAATAAAAAAGCAAACCTCATTGCTTTCGCCGTACTGGGGTGTCAGCGCACGAGCCTGCAACTCCAACCCGTAGATCAAGCTGTTTTCATCCATTGCCAGCGGTTAATTTTGTTGATTTGATTATATGTAAATAATACACATTGCATCTACATACATATATGTATGTATGTATTATTATTTATGTACATACGTATGTAAGCAACGAGTAGTATGTGTTGTCCCAGCTGTCACTCGTCCGATTGAATCATAATACAACCCTGTGCACGCCCAAACCAACACTATCATCTACTGTACTGTTTTAAAGTCATCTATCGCACACACATAAAAGTGAAAAAAGGAAAAAAATATATATATACAAACTGAAGTTTAAAAAAGCGTATCCTGGCTCTGTAACTAAATTGATCTTGAGTATAATTAGTAAAGTAAATACACATTGCAACGTAATGGCGCAGAACATCAGCCCCGAACAGAGCGGAGGAGCTGGAGGCACCAAACACACTGATGACTCGATGCCAGTGAAAGACAATCATGCCGTGAGCAAAAGGTAAGGCGCCAACTCTTTCTATGAAAATGCACAGATGACCACTGACCTGGTAATTCTCTTTCCTATGCATCATATAGACTGCAGAAGGAACTTATGAACCTGATGATGGCGAACGAAAAGGGAATCTCTGCTTTTCCAGACGGCGAGAACATCTTCAAGTGGGTCGGCACCATCGATGGACCCTTGAACACTGTCTACGCCGGACAGACGTATCGACTGTCGCTAGACTTTCCCAACTCGTATCCGTATGCGGCGCCAGTGGTGAAATTCCTGACATCGTGCTTTCATCCCAACGTCGATTTGCAAGGCTCTATTTGTCTAGACATACTGAAAGACAAGTGGTCAGCCCTGTACGATGTTCGCACTATACTGTTGTCTATACAGTCACTGCTGGGAGAGCCAAACAACGAGAGTCCACTGAATGCGCAGGCCGCGATGATGTGGAACGACCAGAAGGAGTACAAAAAATACTTGGACGGCTTCTACGAGAAGCACAAGGACACCTAAATAGATATCCGTCACAATGGTTGTGGCGCCTCGTAGTGGTCCAGCACTGGGCTCGCTACCTCTCATCCTATGCTCATATTGCGGCGTATTTATTTACATATAGTGCAAGCGACTCCTCTCCATTCATCTCCCACTCTGACCAAACATCCCACACTACAGTACCAAACCCCGCACCACACCACTTCCTCAACATAGTATATGATGAATTTTTTTGGCAAACGTGCATTGTCATTGATCGACGGAAAAAGTACAGGTCAGATCAGATAATCGGATTAAATTTATTATAATTTTTTTTGAAACAAACAAATTACTGATTTATGAATGTGTAATTGTAATCACGTATTTAAATCTGTCCGTTTTTTAAGCTTAAGAATACATTTTAGTTAATTGTTTTTGTACATGATTTTGAGATATGCCAGCATCGCAGATCAATCGATACCACCCGACTTACAAATTGTATTTGATTTGATTTGTGCGAATATGCTGTGCCGGCCATGAAGTGAATGTTAGCTAATTTTAAAAAAGAACTCTCCCGTAAACACCTACTCACTCATTGTGCATGTATTTCTCACTATTATTCTATGCAGCAGGCCTTTATATCCCATCTACCTAAAATGTAATAATAATAATAAATTTATAGTAATTCGAAACATTGTAACTAGTTGAGTTGGCTTGAAAGATATTGAGAATCACCATAAATAAAACAACAAAATACTAACTACCTATTCCTTAACGATCCTTAAATAGATGAGGATCGAGACTGTTTGCGCTCTGCACCACCAGTATGTTTGGCGTAGTGTACGGCCAGGGCCGCTCGAGTGCGGAAGATGCGTCCGCATTTCTTGCACCGCAATAGACTCTTGCTGCTGGTATGACGTCGCTGCAGGTGATCCACCATGTTTTGCTTTGTGTAGAAACGCTGGCCACAGAACTGGCACACGAAACGGCGCTCATCCAAACTCCTGTGCACCCATTGGTGGCGTGCAAGGTGCGCCTTTCGCGCATACGATTTGCCACACCTGTCGCAAATATGCACCGCTTCTGGCGCCTGCTTAATGGCACTTTTGTGCTCCCTCTTGAAGTGATAGTTCAGGCTGCGCGAAGCACTGTAGACCTTATCGCACCTGGGACACGGATAAGTTATACTCTGAGCGGAGTGCTTCTCGCGCAGGTGTGAATCTAGGAGATTTGCACGCGCGAAGCTCTTGGCGCAGTGCACGCACGTGTGAGGGCTTATTCCGTCGTGCTTCTTCATGTGGGCCTCGAGCGATGAGATTTTGTAGAAGCCCCGATTGCATTTACTGCAATTAAGCGTATATCTCAGCCCCTGCTTGCGTTGTCCTGGCACATTTTGTCTTGACGATATGGGAATCTTCTCCTTGCCCAGGGTTTTCTTTGCAGCTTCATCCTCAATAATATACACTTCCTCCTGAAATATAAGAAATATGCGTTTAGTAATAGAATTCATTGAAATCTAAGCTGTGTATTTAGTTTTCAATGGGTGTTATGATTGACACTATTCTGTGTGTGCACCCATATCGGACTCAATTAACAATTTTCACACAGCACACTGACGATCAGCCCCCCCCCAAGGGTGTGTTATCAGTAATCTTGCCTAATCTTATCTTTTATGGTGGATCGATAGAGAGACTAGAGGGGGAAGGAAAGAGATATACTCATCTCAATATCAAGCTTTTTTACTTTTAAGAACACATTGAAATAGGGATACAACAAGGTCTGAAGCTGGCTACGCTTGATTTGACAAGTTCTGCGGAAGAAATCAGATCTCATAGTCTCCGAAAACCAGGGGGGGACCACCCGTCTGTAGCCTAATTGAATAAACCTGCCCTGCCCCTCTTTTGATAGCAAATTATCTCACTTTTAGCTCTCACCCACAATCAAAAATATAGTCCCACACACACGACAGCGTTTGGATGGAATGATTTACAAATGCCTTCTGTGCCGCTAAGCAACCAATCTAAGCATTGACTATGATTAGATTGGAGCACACAAACCCTTTTATATCGACCACAATACATGTACATACATATATGCACATATGTATGTATGTATGTACATAGCCTTTGATGTATACAAAACTCACAATATCTTCAATTGATTCTGTGGCTGTCAGCGTTTCCTGAACTCCAAAGACCTCGTCATCGCAGGGAATGTCTTCAGAGAGAGTCTCATTTTCTGGCCAAATGGAGCTGGTGTTAACATCGTGCTCCTCGATGGAGTTATGGACGGAATCCTGGGAGTTTACCACTGCCAGTAGCTTCTCAAAGTTCCTGGAGGACTCTTCGCACATGCGTTGAAAGTCGTGGAATTTCTGCACCAACTGGTAGCAACATTCACAGATGCTTTTCAACACCAGCTGCTGCGGTACCAGTTGTTCCTCTTCCTTCATCTGAAGGTCTATGTCTGGGTTGCCTCCGGTGCAGGAAAAGTATTTGCTTGCCAAGCCCTTCTCGCTGCATAGGTCGTAGGACACATCCTCGGGACGAAGTAACACCAGGCAGGCCCGGCATAACAGCATCTTGCTGAAATCCTTTCCAGATCCTGCGGCGGTAGTGGAGTCCGCAACTGAACGACGCGCGCGAAGTTTTGCTTTTGATTCAAACATAGTCGACTACGGCGCACACACGGGGCCGACGGCATGGAATAAATTGAAATCAATTATCACAATTTACAGCAATGCTGCAGTTTTGTATCCAGCAAGCGAACACGGACCCACACAATAAAATGAACGCCAGAGACGCAGAGACAAAGACAGAGACGGAGACAGAGCCACCACCAACACCGGAGCCCACGCTCTGGGGCTTTGACTATGCGGGACATTGAAAGCTGCCAGAGAAAGCTGGCTGATAAGCTTTGCTCAATCTCAGCCAGTCGCGGAAGCTTCCCGCATTAACGGTTATTTACAGCAGCGTTGGGCGCGCTTTTTGAAACTGAAGTAGTCCAATAAAATCGGCGAAAAGTTTTACAGTCTTGCACACGTATATGGTATTTCCATTCTCTTTTTTAGCTTTCTCTTGTTTGGGCACATGGGCGAAAAGGAGACGAATAAAATGTCACATGTATTAGTCGAGAATCCTTTTATTTGTGTACTATCCGCACAAAACTTTAAAAAATATTTAAATAAAAAAATATTTTAAATTAAATTAAAGGCAAGTGATCCTTTCAACAACATTGCCATATAGTCATCGACCATCGTGGATCGATTATAATTAGTACTTAAAAGTATGTAAGTATATTTCTGTGATAGGCCCTGTTCTGTCTTTTTTTTAAATGTATAATTTGGGCCTTTCTGTAAGCGTATTTATATACTATCCATTGTCATTGCCGATCCCAGAGTGACGGATGTGGCCATCGACGAAATAGTCTCCATGGACACATTCAGCTTGTGTTTGAACGCCTGTAGTGTATCCAAGAGGTAGATCTTTTGTGACCCAGCAGCACACGACTTCTGGTCAAGAGCCAGGGCGTAAAGGTTGACGTCGCCACTGTTTGCCAGCAACGTAGGCATGTAGTGGGGCAAGTAGACGCGCTGGAGGCTAGGGGAATCGGAGTTCTCAGAGTTTTGGTCGGTGTCGGCAAGTTCCTTGCTGAAGGATCGATGGAGGCGCACGATCTGCACGCACTGGTAGTGGGATATGAAGAGAAACGGCTCGCGGTACACAAATCCCGTGGGGGCATAGACCCAGCTCAAGTCGTAGGGGCGCGAGCGACAGCCGAACTCATCCACGAACACGCCGCACTCGGCGAAGCACAGGAGGTATTCCTGCCGTGAAATGCGCACAGCCATGAGGGGCTGGCATTTGGCGGTGTTCTGCATTGACTTATCAGACAGATCGACAAACTCATCGGCAGAATAGTTGTCGAGATCGATCTCGTAGAACATGTCCGAGCTGACGATGGCAGAGTGGCGCGTAAAGAAGATCGAGGTGACCGCAGTGGCCGTGTCAAGAGCACGTACGGGATTAAATTTGTGCAAATGGTGTTCGTACTTCAAAATGACAATGCGTGTAGAGGTGGCTGCTATGGCCACAGAGTCCAGGGCATTCTCGGCCTCGTTGGAAATCAGAACCAGCTTCCACTTCTCATCGGGCGTTCGGTTGGAAAGCGGCAGCTCAATGGCCGAGGTCTCGAGCACGGGCCTGTGGCACGAACTGGAGCTCTGGCAGCGCGACTCCAGCTGTCGATAGTCGCACTGAATCAGTTTCTCGGCGACGGTTCCCACTATGATGGCCTTGGCCAGGCGTTTACAGATGGACATGCAACTGACCGACTCGATGCCAGCAATGTGGAGCAGTCGCTGCGTGTCCGTATGGTACGCATACAGACCAGTGCTGCAGCCCAGCAGTAGCAATTGCTGCTCGATCATCTCGAATGCGCAGTTTACTTCCAGATCCTTCCCGTGCTCTTTATCCACTTGAGCATTTGAGCTGTACACCAGCGTTCCAATGTATTCTCCGCTGGCTACATTGCTAGAACTGGAGCTATCCACGCTCTCGAGGCTGCTGCTGCCCACAGACGGGCCAACGCTAATTGCGTCATCCACTGGCGGTGCACTGGGCTTCGCGGCTCCGCAATCGCTTTGTACGTTCGTGCGGCACTTGCGATGTGTCGCATCCTTGCACTGCTTGCAGCGCCAGTAAGGCGAGCCGGCAATGATGCTTTGCTTGCATACCACACAGTCTGGCGAACCTGTCTTTGACTCCTGCAGTGCCAGCTCGAAGCGGTGATGGGACTGCTGCTGCTGCTGTGTCCCAGCCTGTTTGTTCGAATTCTTCTCTGCCGTTGTGGTGGTGATCTCTATCTGGCTTTTGGAACGTTTCAAGGACGACACCTGCTTGCGGGGGGATCGTGGAGTGACAGCGATGCTGACAGGCCTCTGCTTGTGCTCGTCTCCCGACGATTTAAGAGGCGTGCGAAGCGTGGCAGTGCCTGGAACACCATAAAATCTTTGATTACACTACTCGACAAAATTCAACTTTTTTTTTCCGCTATCGCCAAAAATGACTTTTTCTGATAGATTTGGAGATTTAAAATTTTGTAAAGAACTATGGTTCTTTAAAAAAAACTACACCAAAAACCATAATGCTTAAAAAAAAATTGAAATCTCCAAATCTATCAGAAAAAGTAATTTTTGGCGACAGCGGAAATATCGTGTCGACTAATGTTATAAGAATACTTAAGAAAGGTTATAGAGCCCACCATTTAGTTGCGCTAGTTGCTCCTTCAACATGGCCGAGTTCTTCTGTTCGCGGCGCAGTTCTTCGCGCAAGGCGCGATAGACAATGGAAGTTTCCACATCATTGGCGGAGATGTTCTCCTTGTTGCCATGACTCGTGCCAAACAGCTTGTCCGCCAGGGTTTTCTTCTTTTTGGTCGACAGGTCTTCTACTTTGAGCTGCAAATGAATTAAAAAATGTAGTTATAGAACGATCTCGCCAATGAAATCTTTTTGGGGTCGGGACCCACCTGCAAGTAATCGATCAACTTCTTGTGCTGCTCCAGCGTGGCCAGTGCCTTGATGTCACGCTGTACATAAAACTGTTCCTTTTCGTCCATCGTACCCTGCAGATCATCGATCTCCGCATGCAGCTCCGCCTGAGCGGTCTGGAGCTCTGCTATTTCGGCCTGTAGGCTGCGCACCTCCTCCTTCTTGTGGAAGAGTTCGCTGAGGATTCGTGCATTTTCCTCCTTCAAATCGAACAGTTCGCGTTCGCAGTCGGCGCTCTGTGCCAGATAATTCGAGTTTTGGCCATCCAAAATGTCCAAACGCTTTTGTGTGGCTAACAGAACGTTTGTCTGCTCGACAATTTGGCTCTGTTGGGCGACCATCTTCTTTTGCTGCTCCGTTAGATTCTGCTTCAGTTCCTCCATCTCCGAGGTGAGGACTTGGGCACGCTGCTCCGCCTGTCGCTTTCCGGCCTCTATTCCGGACAGCTCCTGGCGCAGCTTCGTCAGCTGGTCGTTTCTCTCCCGCAGTTTCACATGGTAAGTGTCCAGCTGGGTCTGCTGCGACTTGCTG
Organism: Drosophila azteca; assembly: GCA_005876895.1. Lineage (NCBI taxonomy): Eukaryota > Metazoa > Arthropoda > Insecta > Diptera > Drosophilidae > Drosophila > Drosophila azteca. The sequence continues at coordinate 1,942,407 of VCKU01000014.1, read as the reverse complement.
CGGTCCTGCTCGGTCCGTAGCATCGTCTCCACCTCGGTCAACTGGTTATCCGTCACGCTGCAGGCATATTTCAGCCTCTGGAAGTTCACCGTCATCGCCTTCATCTCTTGCTGCAGTTTGTGGCTTGCCTCGGTGGCCGCAGTGCTGTTTTGCCGCTCCTCTTGCAGCTGACGCTGCATGCTCTTGTGTTCCAACACCAGGCCGTCGAAGCGCAGCTGCACCTGCTGTAACTTCTGGCGCAGTTCAGTCTCCTGCTGCTCGAGTTTGTGCACGTTGGCCAAGTGCTCGATTATTTCCGACTTGGATTTCATGCGCTCCTGCTCGGCCTTTTCCCACAGGCGATGCTCCTTCATAATATCCCGCTTGGCAGCAGCCAGTTCCTGCTTCAACTCCTCGATGCGCGACTCTCGCTGGCGAGTCTCTTCCTGGGAGGACTTTAGCTTTCGTTGCGACTCCTCTTGCCCGCTCTGGATCTTCTTGATGCGATCCTCTGTTAGCTCCATTCGTCGCGCCAATAATTTCTTCTCCGACAGGGTTTCCTCAAGTTGCTTTTCTACTTTCCACAGTGATAGATTAGCCGCTCGCGCTGCTTGACGTTCAACAATCATCTGCTCTCGCACGGCAACTAGCTTGTCTTCAAGTTTTTCGTTCTGACGTTCCAGCATGTCGCCTACTGAGCTATTTCCCTGAGACTTTGTGGGGGAAATACTATGATTCTGCTCGTTAAAACGTTCCAGCATCTGCTCCAGTTTGTTGACAAGAGTTTGGAGTTGATCGGCACGGACCTTCTGTTGGCTTTCGCCTTCTTTGGCGGCCACTAGGTCGGCACGCAGCTGATCCTCGATGGCATTCAGTTCCGTCAAAGAGCCAGGTGCTGTGTTATAAGGGGAAGCGTTAGAGGCCAGCGAGGATTCGGCCATGTGGCAGCGGCATTCGGCGACCTGTAGCTCGCGTTCCAAGCGCTGGCACTCGGCTTTTACGTCCTGAGATTCATTCTCTTTCTGCCTCAGCTGCGACTCGAGCTTTGTCTTTGCCGCATGCAGTTCATTATTTTGGGCTATCTCGTGGTTAAGACGTCTCAATATATCCTCGATGTTGCGCTCTGTGGCGTGCTTGGCCTCTTGGGTGGATTTACCAGAGCTTATCGATTCGTCCAGTTCAGTGCGAATTCCCTGCATCTCCAATGTCAAGCGGCGATGCGAGTCCTGCGACTCTCGTATCTTCGTGCGCATATCCAACATCTTCTGCTCGTAGGACTCGGCCATTTGGCTCTTTTCCAGCTCATGCGCGGCATCAGCCTTGATGGTCTGCTCCTTCTGCTGCTTCAGCATATCCTTATAGTTCTGTAGCTTGGCTGCCAGATGCTTGCATTCGTCGCTCTTGGCAACAAACTCCAGCTCACGGGCATCCATTTTCTGCAGTATGGAGGCCATCTCCTGCTTCTTCTCGGCCAATTGCTTTTCGTAGCGCTGCTCCGAGGATATCTTTGCCTCTTCGTACTTTCGCCGATTCAGCCGCAACAGATCCGTGATTGTGGACTCCTTTTTGGACCACATTTCCTCATCCACTTTGGCCGAGCTCTGGAGGGTCTTGATTTGTGTCCTGCAATTGGCCAACTCCATGGTCTTGTCCTTGATTATTTGCTGTAGCTTCTTGATTTCCATTTTAGCGTCAAGCACCACCTGCGACTTGTTGTCCGTTTTCTTGAGCGACTGCTGGGCCCGCAAGAGATCCTGCTTCAGCACTGAAATTTCAGTCTCTCGCGTCTTGAGCCTTTGCTGCAGGTCCTTGAGTTTTTCCTGCAATTTGTTGGCACGCGCCTCGTCGCCGGAATCGGAATTTGGCGGCTTGTCCATATGGACAAAGCTATAGCCCAAGAACGGCAGATCCCTGCCACTAAAATCATGCGATTTCATGCTCGTAGTTATGGACTTTTTAGTTACCAGATCTCTGCGGGACTTGTGTCGCGTGCCATCCTCAAAATTGGATGTATCATCTTCAGACTTGATGGTTGGGATGATGGGCGGCACCTGAGAGCGCATGCAATTCCATTGTATATCGTCAAAGAAGGCATGTTTTTTGATCCGATCGTAGGACAGACGCTTCGATGGGTTCGTGACCAACGACTCGATCAGATTCCTGTAGTTCTTCGAGAGCTTCAGCTCGCTGGGAAAGCTGATCAGCTCTTTCAAGTGGCTCTCCTCGCAGTGGGAGAGTATCTTGGAGTAAGTCTCGTGCACATTGTCCTCGTGAAACGGCGTCGTTTCGCAGAGCAACTCATAGCCAATGATGCCCATGGACCAGTAGTCGCAGCTAACCTAAGGGAATGGAATATAATTTTCAAGAATGAATATCTTTGGCCAAACACTGAACACTGAAGTGCACTCTTCAGGTCTGCGAACATACAGCCGCACTCACATCATGCAATGACTTTGTTAGTTTGTAAGTGGATATGGTCTGCAACAGCTCCGGCGCTATGTAATCCGGCGTACCCACAGGGGAGAGGCTTAGCACATGCCCGTCCCGGTCCAGGGCAGCGGCATTACCGAAATCGGCCAGCTTAATGTGCCCAAAGCGATCAATCAGTATATTTTCCGGCTTTATATCGCGATGCACATATCCCATTTCGTGGAGTGTGTGCAGGGCCAGGGTCAGTTCCGCCAGATAGAAGCGTGCAAGGTCCTCGTCAAAGGGTCCGTGGCGAGACATCAGGGTGAGTAGATCTCCGCCAGGCATATATTCCATGATCAGATACAAATTATCGTTGTCCTGTACATTTTTCAACTCGGTCAAGTAATGTTTCACGTAAAAAACCAATGACAAACTCACCTGGAAAGCGTACTGCAAATTTATGAGCCACTCAGAGTTTCGCGCCGACATGATGTCGCGCTCCTCCTTCACCTGGGAAGTGGTCACAACAGACTTTTTTATCTTCTTCATGGCGTAGATGTCGAGCGTCTGACGCTCCACCACAAGATGAACATTTCCGAAATATCCCTGGCCAATTAGCGCCTTGATTTTGAAGTCATCCGCATTGACGCGCAGTTTGCGTGTCTCTTCGACAATGGGGCGGACTAAATGTGGAATAGGGATATACATACGTATAGTGGAATGTCCAGCGTAGCGGCAGTAGCACACACAGTATTATACGTACATTTATTGACAAACTCGGAAATGTTGCGGTCGCGTTTCTTCAGTGCATCCTTGTCGCATTCATTGTATAGCAGGCAGAATGCGTCGAGCAGGCCTTCGCGGGTTACAGCCTCGGCAACAGCTGCACTTGTGGTGCTCACGGGAACAATACTGCGTCGAGTATTGCCGCTGGAGCCTGTTGGCTTCTGAGTGACGCCAACTCCTTTGCCAAGTATTAAATTATTTAAGCGGGTCGTGCGGACGCTAATCGGATCGCGCTGGGGTGCCATATTGACATAAGAGAATTTTCACAAACTAATTGATATATTTTCACATAAATACGAAATGCTTTCTTAGATTCCTGCACACAGTTTGACAACGACGAGTTTTGAATGAAAAAATGCTGTAGCGCCGAGGGAAGCCAAACACAGGGCTGCATAACCTAGCGCAGTGTTGCTTTGAAACCGATAAATAATTGGCCTGCTAAGAAATATATACACGAATAAATTCTCAGAGCACAATGTTGTTATTTACTAATTATTAATTAGTTAATTAGTTTCATTAAATAAAATGTATTAAATTTATTTACTCGTTGATAACTGCTGTTGACACTTTCCAACACTGGACATTACATGCGAGTTGTGCAGCTCGCCGGACTTCTTTCCACTTTCGACGGGTAGGTTTTTGCAGACGGAAGGTGAAAAGATTTTCTGCATAGAAAATTGCAAATTTCAACATCTACAACCGTGTGTGCTGCACAAAAGACATTTAAAAGTAATTTGCACAATAGTGCACTAACGCAGGCACGTATTGCAATTGTGGATAGACAGTTTTTAGCCGCAAAATCAGCGCTGGAACTGGAATATAATTGCGTGCTTGCCAACGTCGAAGGCTGTGGGAGCAGGAAAGGCTGAAACCGCCGAGAAATCGTTGTCGTCGCGCTCGCTATAATTGTTTGCTTTTGCCCAATATTCGTGGAAATAGAGATACGCGCGCTGTTGGCAAACATTTATATATACACACAGCTTTATTATTTTCTCGAAAAGTTTGGAGTTTTTTTTTTTTGTTCATTTCGGAACGCTAGTGTGGGTGACTAAAGTTGAGCAAAATGAGTGGGGGATTGCCGGAGTTGGGCTCGAAAATTAGCCTAATTTCGAAGGCGGACATCAGATATGAGGGCCGCTTGTACACGGTGGATCCGCAGGAGTGCACCATTGCTCTCTCAAGTGGTAAGTAAAGCCCAAATCTCCCATCTTTTTAATTCCATCGTTTTTTTATAATGCATATTCGACATGCCATATTTTTCACCGAAATCCCTAAAAAAAAAACGGTTCTTCGAAGTAATGGACGAGGAACGAAAAGAAAATGGTTTCTTTCAATTTCCTCTTTCTTTTCCACACTTTCGTTCTGTATTGTTGCTTTTGTTAGTTTTTACAGTAATTTCCTTCCCTTACCTTCGCTCAGAGAGTGTTGTAGGCGGCGGACTATTACTCTGGATTCTCTCTCTGTCTCTCTCTCGCTGGCGCGCTCTCGCTTATGCTTTTTGTTTGTCATGTTGGCGGCAGCACTTCCCTGGCGCTCAGATGCTGTCGCCTGCACAGAAAAACGAAACGGCTGTTTGGCCTCTTTTTCGTCTCGCCTGTTGTTGTACAGTGTTGCTTTTGCATTTTACATGAGAACGAGCGGTCACATATACACGCATAAGTCCATATGCAAGCTCTTTGTGGCGAACCGAACGGAACCGAACCGAACTTTGTTTGCAAAAACAATTTCAATGTGTATATGTACATATGCATGTGTGTACGTTTGTATGCCTGTATGTCCGTATATTTCCATTCCTTCGCAGAATATTTTGGCGCCAGTTAACGGGACTCCTGCAGCTCCCGTTATTAATGTCAGTGACACTGCACTGGGACGAAGAAGAACGGGAAGGCATACATACACGCACACACACACCCACAGCCACAATGTAATATGTAGCATGCGTTTTTATGCTCCCTTTTGTTGAGGTTAAATAGGAAATAATGAGGTTAAACCTTAAACAATGCCGAGGCTTTAATATACATATGTTTACTTTCTCTTTTTGTTTAGTGCGATCCTTTGGCACAGAGGACCGGGACACACAGTTCCAGATCGCACCGCAGTCGCAGATCTACGACTACATTCTCTTCCGGGGATCGGACATTAAGGATATTCGCGTCGTCAACAATCACACGCTGCCGCACCACAATGATCCGGCGATTATGCAAGCCCACCTGCAGAATGGCCCGCCCCAAGTCATGCCACAACACTTTCCCATGCCGAATTCCATGAACGCACCGCCTCAACAGCAGCAGCAGCAACATGGCGCCCCGTCCATGGGCGGATCGAGTGGAGGTCCAGCTGGACCTGGTGCCCCAGGGGGCAACTATGGCAACGGCAATCCATTTGGCAATCTGGGTGCTCCCAACCTAGGAATGGTGGGCAATTCAGGCGGCGGCTCTTTGGCGCCCGGTGCTGGAGCACCAGGCGGACCAGGAGGACCCTTCATGCACATTGGCGGCAATCAGCAACAGCAGCAGACAAAGCCCCAGCAGCAGCAGAAGCAATCAAGTAAGTTATCTGTTTTAAAAGTTCGGAGACTTCATTCCTCTGCCCCATTTGGTAAAATAATGCATGCACCTCAATAAAGCGGGGAATTCAGATTGTGGATAGCTTTAAGCGGGTATCCACTTGTGCTGTTCGCTTCATATCTAAATTATACACATCAACTAATACACATTGCCTGCACATGTACTCGTCTCGGTGGTCTATATGTGAAGTTTCCGTTTTAGACATGCTTGCCGGCGCCTCACGATCGACGACGCCCATCAGCCTGATCGTCAGTCCTACGGCGGAGCTGACCCAACAGCAGCAGTTGCATCAGCAGCAGCAGAGCGCCGCCCAGGGAATGAGAGATGGTATGGCGCGCGATGCTGGTCATAAGCGTCAGAACCATCAGCAACAGCAGCAACAGTCCCAGCAACAGCAGCGTGGCGGACCCAACAATATGCCGCCCCAGCAGCAGCGGAACAGCAACGACTTCTACCACCAGCAGCGTGATCGTCGCGATTCTGGCCGTCAATTGGACAACAACTACAGCAACAATTACAACAACAATCAACGCAACAATCGCGGCGGTGGAAACGGCATGCAGCAACAGCGTGGCGGCGGCGGTGGCGGTGGAGGAGGAAACGGCGCCGGTGGACAAAACGCGTGGAATATGCATCGTGGCGGTCCACAGAATTCTAACAATATGAACAATATGTCGCGTAACCGCGGTATGGGATCACGAGGCCCAATGCGACCAAATCAGGTATGGATATAGTATGCATCCTCGCCCCAAACAGACTAGGGAGTAACATTTATTCTTCGTATTATTCAGGGCTATCGTCCGAACTCAGCCAACCAGAACAAACCTCGTAATAAGATCAAGTTTGAGGGCGACTTTGATTTCGAGCAGGCCAACAATAAATTCGAAGAGCTGCGTACCCAACTGGCCAAGCTCAAGGTGGCCGATGAGACAGCCAAGACGGCAACAGCAACTACTGATCCAACAGCAGCAGCAACAGCAGCAGCAGCAGCAACAACAGTAGCTCCAACCAATGAACCACAGGTATGGAAGCACTCCTAATTCTTATGGACTTATGTGTAGCGTGTCATTGATTCCTCGTTTCTCTTCAGTTGAATGGTGAGACCGACAAGAAAGATGATTCTGGCAATGAGACCGGCGCTGGTGAGCATGAGCCCGAGGATGAGGATGTTCATGTTGGCTACGACAAAACCAAGTCATTCTTTGATAACATTTCTTGCGAGGCTGCTCAGGATCGCAAGGGCAAGAAGAATGATTGGCGCCAGGAGCGCAAATTGAATACAGAGACATTTGGTGTTGGATCCACACGTCGCGGCAGGTAAGTCCTAATCACCCGAACGATGCCGCTTGTGCACGTCGCTCACTGCTCACCGCTCACTGTCTTTGTTTCTTGCTGCAATATAGCTATCGCGGACGCAACCATTACTACAACAATAACAATGGAATGGGCGGAGGCGCTGGTGCTGGTAGCGGCATGAACACGGGCTACGGCGGTGCGCCCGGCTATAATCGCAACAACTATCGCATGGGAGGTGGCGGCAACTACCGGAATCGCAGCAACAACCGGAACAGCAACAACAACGGAAACCGCGGGCAGCAGCAGCAACAGCTAAACCCAATGCCCAATGGCAATGTGAGTGCAGCCGCAGCGATCAAGGCAGCTAACAATGCAGCAGCAGCAGCAGCAGGAGGCGCTGGAGCCAATAATGTCGATGCCCCTGCAACAGCCGCAGCGACGAAGTCAGCAGCGTCCCTCATGCCGGAGCAAAAGCAACAGGTGGTGGCAGTCTGTAAGTGATACACTTGTAAGGGATCTGTAATCAATTGGAAAACATGAAATCCCCTTTTCTTGCAGCACAATAATGTCGCAAATCGCAAGAGCAGTGGGCGGCGTCGTCCACTTTAAATACGAAAAACGAAATCAACTATCCTACTCATTGAAAAGGCTACAAATACAAACAAAAAATAAAAAACTATTCGAAACCCAATCAAACCAATCAACCGAAACCGACCGATCGATGACACACACACAGGCTCTTATTATCAGGAATTTCGAGATACGGATCTAAAGGCATAAATATATATTGTATAATTTTACTTAGTGTTAAACTCTTCTCACGACGTCCTGCGCGCACTATGCCCGCCCATCACCACCGTGCTGCAGCACCTAGCGCGATGTATGCTTGAATAACTGAAGGCACGAAGGAACTAAGAAAGGAAGGAAGGAGGGAAGGCGTGCAAACCGGCCATCTGTTAGGTTTTTTGTGTAAATGGCAGGTTGTAACACCGTACACCCCGAACACCCTAATCCCCTAAAACCCTTTTTAGCCAAGCGGAGAAACAGGATCCACTACAGAGTGATCCTCTGATAACAAGCGTATGCACACACCTCCGTATAATTAGTAATAGATGTGAAAAATAATTTAGACTTAAGGTATAAGAGGATCTGCAAAACGAAACACACAAACATCCAAACACACACACAAGCAAAGTACTAATTAGAAACACAATCCGAGTCGAAATAATGAAATTAATGGAATAAAAGATACAAGTAATCCATGGAATGCCCAGCTAAAATAAAAGCTAAGTTCACATGTTTTCATTTGGATACAAAAAAAGAGAAAAGAGAAAACACAAAACCGAAACTCTTAACCCTTATTGTAATACTGTATTCTTTGTGGGGCGTAAAACAGAAAGAAAAACAAAAAGAAGAAACAGCGACAGACTTGAAACGTTTTAATAGCATTTAATCTATGATTTAAGATCATTTTAGAGATGAAAGTGAAAAATAAAATCAGCAATGTGTATTGCAAATTGTATTAAAAGCACAATTTCCGAAATGTTTGCAACAGCTGCATTCTGTCCAATTTTAAATTATTTTCAAAATCATTTCAAGAGAAACCACCAGTCAGTCCAGTGTAGAGAAGAAACGATACGATACGTAGGATCTTGGGTTGCAAGCTTGCAACTTAACTTAAAATTTGAAAACAGTCTTAATAGTGTTTTGTTCTTGGTGTAGCAACCATTATTACTTTGTGATTGCAACGGTTGCGGCAGAGAAACCGTTCAAGTGAAATAACATTTCAAATTTACGATTTACGTTTTGCATGCTTCATCGTTTAAGAGATCCATCATGCTATACATATACGCGAATATTAAGGTATGCCTTCCCACAGCTGAAGAGCCCCTGGAGATTACATGTAACCAGACATATACATATATATATTTGTACTAAATTCAGCACAAAAAACCTTTCCCAATGAAAGTGTCCTGAGGCACGGAGGAGGAGGGAGCTGGCTACACACATACACACACACACTCACAGACATTTCTATATAATGTAATCATAAAAAAGTATGTATTGTATGTAATTGTATCTAATATATATGTATGTATATCTCTCCTCTCCACATATGCTCACCCCTGATTAGCTCTACATATTATGTATATATACAATATAAATATGCAATTATCGAGGTAGCCAGATATACATATACATATACTAATAGTACGTTTCGCAAGTAACATCAAAATTGTAAAGACTACCCTTATTGAACTTAAAATTACTTAAACATTTGATAACATAACGTGTAATAGAAATAAATGAATTCAACAATAAGTAACTGCAGTTAACACTTTTCATTGTACTATTGGCATCCTTCCCTCCACTCCCCTCCCCAACCACCATCCTCATTAGTACGTATACGTATATGTATCCGCATTCGTATCCGTATACGCATATATACACTCCAACACGTCTGTTTCCATAAATGCCTTTGCAAGCTGCCTGCCACGTGTCGCTGCGCCTGCGCATGAACAACAAAACAAACAATATTCAATAATTACAACACTCGGATGTGCATTAGCCATTGTACAATGACCTCTCTATAAAATTCTATACCAATTCGACTCCAGGCCCACGTAATATTAAATAAACTATAATTTTATAACTGATAATAACATTACTGAACAAATGTTTATTAAACCAAACGAAAACAAAGAAATCCTAAATATAAAAGCATGCAAACAATGAATGTAGGAAATTAAATGAGAATTAATAAAAATGAAAAGACAAAAACACTTCAAACAAGTCCAAATTATTCTGAAAATGAAAGAGACAACAAATAAAAGACAAGCGAGAGAAAGAGAAAGAAGATGTACAAATCACAGGGTACTACGGTCCATAACAGTAGTCGACACGACTTTGTGGCCAAAAATGACTGTTTCTGATAGATTTGGATGTTTAAAAATTTGTAAGGAATTTTTTTGTTTTTTTCCTTTAGTAGTTTTTTTTTAAAGAATTTTTTTAAAATTTGTTATTTTTCGTCATATGTAGGTAGTGCTTCTATTTTTCACATAACTTAAGTTTCCTACAACTGGTTGTATTGAACTTTGCAGTTAAAAAGCTGACAAATGCAGCTACAAATCCGACTCAGACACTTTGTAGCTGCAACTTAACGTCTGGAAGATATTAAGCTTCCAAATTCAAATTTCATAATTTTTTTCGGTAGTTTTTCCCGACATTTTCACTTTGAAAGCTCAGGAAAAGTCGAAAAAAAATATTTGAATGCCTTGATTTTTGGTTTTAGATAGACACATTCATTAGGCGTCGTTTAAGGTATCGCTTATAAAAATATAAAAATAAACGGCCAAGTTTGACCAAAACTTCATATGCCGAATTTCGCCGAAGCACTATGACAAAAATACCAAATTATTTAAAAATTCTTTAAAAAAAATCTACACCATGAAAAAAACGCCATATTTCTTTAAAAAATTTTAAATCTCCAAATCTATCAGAAAACGTAATTTTTGACCACAGCGGAAAAAAAGTTGAATATTGTCGAGTAGTGTTATCGAGGATAGTTTAAAACTGAACTTAATTGTAGATGACTAATATTATTATGATTAGTATTAGTACATTAAGAAGTGGACGGTAGTTAGTGGAATGGTTCGGATCATGCTGGGAATAATACAATCTAAAACCCCGAAAGAAATAATGGTGTGGTGTCTAGTGGATCTAATAGAAAGTTATGATGTTGTTTTTTCCCTTAAATGTATGAAATTACAAGTTAGCTGAGCAAGATTTTCATTTTTAAATTTTTATTTGGAATTGTAAATTAATGGGAAAAGATGCGAACACTTTTCCTAAAACGTTTTCCGTAATATCATTTTCTCAGATTTCAGTTTGTTAAAAAAAAAATCATTCATAATATGTATTTCTGCAGATAAATCTAAAATAAATAGATGAAGTAATGAATTATAGTCTGTATATATAGTTAGTATATATGTATATATATATCATTAGAACTCAATCATTCAAATCATTTGTCCCACAGTCCCAGTTCGCGCATTTTCGTTTGAAAATAGCGCTCTAATGAATTGGCACAGCGATAGTATTCGGTTTCTGGGGAGTTGTAAAAACGACAGTTTGAGAATATGCGTGCCATGTCTGCCATGAATAAGCGACGTGTTTGATAGTATCCCTTCTTTAAACGTTCGCCCATTGTTTTAAGGTCCATGGGATACTTGATGTGGTCGTAATAGTCGGGCACTTCTGCAGCAGTCACTGGCCGCAAAAAGGGCCATGCCGTGGTATGCTGACGTACTGATTGAAGGACAGACGCGAATGATGTGGCCAGTTTCTCTGGATCCGTCGATTCCTCCAAGGGTCGGGCCGATCGAGCTGGGCGCATTTGTGGTTTCCAACCGATTTCCATGAGGCCAGGAATGGACTCGACCGGTATAGACCGCACCCCTTCTTTGAAGCAAGTTAAACCAGTTCTAACCTTCTGCACTTCGCTGTGTCGTTCAGCTATAAGCTCCTTCAGAATTTCGCTTTGATTTCTTATTACTGAAAAATAAAAAATTACAAAAAAATGCAATGTCAGACAAATCCATTTTGCTTACCTGCAATAAATTGCGTGTTAACAATGGTTGGATGCAGCTCACAGTGCATCAGTGTTGCGCTATCGTATTCCTTTATATAGCCGGCATAGACAGGACGCGGCAGCTTAATGTCCTTTGAGAAACCTTGCTTCTTGAAATATCCGATGGCATCGCAATCGGCAAATGTGAGCAGGTGCTTTATGCCGCGCTGAATACTGTAATCCTTTAGATGATTCATCAAATGGGTGCCATAGCCCTTAACCTGCTCCGCCATGGTGACGGCACAGAACACGATTTCTGTGAATCCCTGCGATGGAAATGGCCGGAAGCATATGCCTCCAATTGGCTGACTTTCCTTAATGAGGGCAAGGGTTTTGTGCTTTGTGTCGAACACGAGCTGGCTTATATACTCGCGGGGCATTTCGGGAAGTTGATAGGCAAAGACAAGCTGCAGGCCAAAGAGCCAAAGGACTGTCTGCTTATCCACTGGCTTCGTTAGAGAGTTGCCTACCACATGAAACTCAATGGCACGCTTCTGCTCCTCGGCCTTGACGTTCTCGTCCCGTGACACATTGACCGGGAAAAGTATTTCCGCCTTGTTTATTGTTTTCGACTCGGACACCGATTTCATGGCACGCATTACCACATCTGTAGGAAGATCATCCAAGTTCTCACTGGCAGAAATTGGTCAGAATTGAGATTACTAGAACCAGATTAATGTAACAAACCTGATTGGACGCTCGAGCGTCTCCTTTTTGGGTCTCTTGTGAAGCGGTTCGCCCACGCTTGAGCGTTTATTACTGCCAATGGCAGCTGCACTGCCACCAGGTGCTGGAGGTACCGCCGCAGCTTCCTGATTGCGTTTCCGTTGCTGGATGACAAATGAATTGGGTGGACGGTAATTGGGATCCCATATGGGGGAGTCATCTTTCAAAAGCTCTGCTCGCAGCGCCTCAAGAAACTTTGGCATTTGCGTTATAATGGATCGCTTGTCTTCCGGAAAGCGGTCTCGTTCCGAAATGCACTTCTTCTTTAGCTGCTGTGACATGTACTGAAACACGGTGCGCAGAAGGGTGCGTCCAAATACCAGCGAGGTCTCAAACTGACGCAAGGAATTGCAGAAAGCCGGAACATGACAGAACACAAGCCAGCGGGTATAGTTAATCTTATAGTTGGAAGCATCCTCATGGGTTAGTTCGCCGCGTCTCGTTGAGGGCGACTCGAAATTGTAGTGGTTGAGAAAGTTTAAAAACGTTTTCGCAACCTCAGTCATTGTTTGTAGCTCAGTCGGATTAAGGTGGTGGTATTTGAAGAAGACCAGGGACAAAACTGCCTTTGTAATGCAGGGCGATTCGAACGGGGGATCACCCAAAGGGCCACGAATGACAGCTTGCTGACGCGTCAGGACGCACTGACGCAACAGGCGGAACAGATACAAGTATACCTTTTTGGTATCCTCATCTTCCACCCGCTGCATGGACATGAACAGATTTTCCATATCAATAATAGCACCCAGAAGCTCGTCCATGCTGGAGCTGGTTATATTGTCCAAGTGGGCGATATGCGTGCGCAGGGAATGGCGGCAGCTGGAGTTGCGACATTCCTCGTTGAATTCTGGACAGTAAGACGACTCGACATCACGATGCCTGTTCTCCTGGGGTGTTTTCCATCCGGTGCAACGGCAGCCTTCAGCCTGGCATGCCGAGTACATCGACAGCTTGGCCACCTTCTGGGGCAAGGGCAGGTTGAATACCTTTTGCTTACGCTGCTGGATGCGCTGCAAGCTGTTCTGACGGGTGCCCTCTTGTGCGGGCGCACCGCCGCTTACCCCAGCGTTACCATTGGTGTTGTTGCCTTGGCCTTGGTTCGCAGAAGACGCTGCGCCATTCGCAGACTGCTGCTGCTGTTGCGCCGCAGCATTTCCGCTGTTACTCCCATCAATTGGTTGACTTTTTAGCGTTACTGAGGGACCACCAGACATTCCACTTGCTCAGAAAATTGCAGTTGACTCTTATTTTTAATTTCACAAGCTGTGAAAATTATTACGAGGGATGGCGTTACTTCGGCCCTGGATATACCCAGGGATGGAGAAACACACAATAAATTAAAAAGTTCCAATAAAGACAATAAGTGGTGTAACTAAGTAAAGCATTGTATTAATCAAACGACTAATGTTTCAAAAAATACTAAAATAGATAAAATATTAAAAATTGGATTATTTTATAGTTTCGATTTCTAATATACATATGTAATTAATATGTGAGCATATGAAATATGCAATGCAATTAAACAGAACATTTCCTGTACTTCAAATAATTACCTTGGTTGTTATTTGCCAAAATGTTTTTTTTTCTTTAATTGTCAATTGTTCGCGCTCATCAAATTAGTGGTGAAACCAATACCGATCAACATTCTGCTTAGAGATGTACTACTTGCTGACATGTCACGACATTTCACGTTTATGTTATCACAGCGTTACGTACGTTACAGACAGCGCTACGTTACTCTACAGACAGCGTTACGTAACATTCAAGCTGTTATAAATTGAGAGCGAAAAATCGCTCGTATTTCTGAAGAACCGTATATAGACCGTATATATTATTGGGATTTTTTGAGGTATTTTGCGGAGGCCACATTATCCCAACAATTTCCCTTTCATTCCATGCTCACTTGCGTTTCTTACGTTACACTCACTTACGTTTTTTACCGTTGCCAACTTTATTTTTTATGGGCCAGCAGCATGTGCCGCGAAATGAGCGACATTGTCTCAGATTTTGAATACCCCTTAGGAAATGGGTATTATAGAGTTTAGGAAATGTTTGTCATACTATAAAGGTTTTGGTCTTCTTATAAAGACTGAAAATGGGTATCGGGATCGATATGTTAATATTAATAAATTAATCAAATATATTATTGGGTCAAAAAATGTCAATCTGTGCAAAGTACAATATCATTTACGATTTAAGGCATCTGGAAAAAAAGAATTCTAACAATAATCAAAGGAAAAAGGGTTGACAAGCAACAAGTGTTCAATGACGTGCTTCCATGCTCACTTACGCATTATGCTGCGGTACCTTGCATGTGTACCCTCTTTTTCCTTAAGATGTGTAGCAGATGTGTAGTTACCGTGTAGATTCCATGTAAGAAATAAGAAGAAGAAAAAGAGCGCCGCTCTGCCGCTTTGCCGGTTGTCCATATATCCAACTTTGTGATTGGATTTTTTATTTATTACATGAAATTGCTACGATGGACGTAAGCTCAAGTATGGATGATTTGGAAGACCGGATGGATAATTTCTTTATTCGAAAACCCACACGTAGTCCAAAGCCAACGGATGATTCAAAGGAGGGGCCCATAATTCGCGAGAACATTCCGCTGGTCTTACGCGACTTACTGCGCGTATCAAAAGACATGGAAAGAGAAGACGTGTTTACCATATCCATAAACAAAGCCCCTTGTCACTTTCGTACTTGCATTGTGTACGCCTTTGTAGCCGGGAATGGCACGCACAATAAATCATATCAAAGATACATCCTCGACGACAGCACTGCATCACTGGAAGTGGGCATTTCTACAAAGCAATGGCAGAAGGACATAATTCATTCTCTCCAAAATGAGACGACACTGCTGTCACGTGAGGAACGCTACAAAGTAATATGTGAAAGCATGATGCGCATTCTATCTGTATCCTTGGAATATATAGACCCCTCTACCATAGAGAAAGGACAGAACGTTTTGCTGCTTTGTCGTCCAAATTTCTTTAGAGAGAATGTAAGCTTGGACGCCTCTTCCTTTTTCGCCGACCAGTCAAAATCACGCAAGCTGGAGATAGCTTTTGCGGATCATTACATTGATTGGCACAAAAGCTACAACATTGCAAACTAGTGTTTTAACTATTTTGTATTGAATATTTACTCAATAAAAAAAAGCAAGTATTAAATATAAAGAAATATAAAATATTTAGGTTGTTTTTGCTCGAATGGCAGCACGCTTGCCGGTGACAGCCTGGAAACCTGATTTGATGCTGGCCACAGAGCACCTAGAACCGCACGATTCGCACTGGAGGAAGAACAGGCGTGTGTCTTTCTGCAATATTGTCTCGGGGGAACGGCAGGTGTGGCATGTCACGTATTCCTTAATGTAACGACGCAGTACGTTTTCGATCTGTTTGGGCTGGAAGCGACCCTTTATAATGAGCTGCTGGTTACCGTCCATAGAGCCACTTGTACCCAACTCGGCTAGCAAAAAGTCGAGCAAATGTTTGGGCATACGATGCAGCGTCTTTGCAATGTCCATGAAATTGGCGAAAGAGGTTTTCTTTGTGCCCACGCGCAACACCTGAGGAGGTCGCATGACAAATTTAGGCTTACGTCCAGCAGCCATGTCGGGATTTTTGTCAAGGATTATTTCGAAAACACGCTTTAGCAATTCGTCATACGTATAGTCACGATCGGAGCCTGCCCAGGTCGAACTGTTGTCTTCCGCTATTAAAATATTAAGTTATACTTTAATCCGTGCTCCTTATACGATTACACTGATTACATACCATTTTCTTTGTCCTCGCCCTTATCATCATCCATTTTGTCGGCGAACAACTCATCCAAGTCCTTCTTTTTGCTCTTCTTCTTCTTCTTTGCCATTGAGAAGTCCATATCCAAATTGATTTCCTCCTCCTCGGGCTCCTCGGTAGGAACAGCATCGTCGGAACCGAATGTTGGCACAGCGGCCTCTATTTCATCCATGTTGAAAGGCTTCTTCTTCTTTTTCTTCTTTTTACCAAAGCTCTCCAGATCTAAATTATCTTCGAGCTCGGGTTCCCCGGCCTCGGCCGAGCCCTCGTCCTGGAGGTCCTCTCTCTTTCCCTCATCATCGAGACCCAATGCAGCATCCAAGTCGAAGGTGGTCTTCTTCTTCTTCTTCTTTTTCAACAAGGTGGGATCAAAACCCTATATAAAATCAAATAATTTCATTATTAATGATTTATTAACATAACCTCAAAAATTGTTCGCACAAATCATAGGCAAATATGTAAATATGTATGTATCGTATGTGCACATGCATACACTACACATATGCCTGTGCGTTTATCAAATAACCATTAACAATACAATGCATGTTTGTACAGCATCAACAATACTTACGTCTTCCGCGTCCATGGCTATTTTATTGTTCGATTACTTCTTTTATACTTTTAATTTACTTAATAAATGGAAATTGCATCAGAAAATTTGACAGCACGGCAGAACTAGTGATGCTTAATATAATATGTATCGATATATCGATATGTAATTTTGGTTTGACAATATATTTGCAGGTGATAGTTTTTAGACATACCAATATGTATATTTTAGTGGCATATATCATTTACGAAAAAACTTTTCTGTATTTGGAGAAAATGTACTGTTTTTCTTGTTGTGTCAAGTCTGTAGTTTATAAACCGGAGACTTTTGTTTCTACTTATCGATGTACAGGGCTAGTTTACAAAAAATATCGGTACTTTTGTGCGATATGTACAATATTTGTTGTTTTTAAATAAAAATAACAACTGTTGGTTGGTTTAAAAAATAATTTCACAACATTATTTATACTCTATTTGCAACAAAGCCGCAGCTTACCTAATTGAACTTACTCCAAATTCCAATTTCAACGAATGTTACTACTAAAACAAAACAGGTATTGCCAAAATAAATAGATTTTTATATTAATCGGGTAAATATAGCTCTTTAGTATAAAAACAAAGACAGTGACGGGTTACACGTATAGTACCATATATAAATGCATTTGAAAGTTATTGTCAGACAACTTTTACAACTGAGCGTAAAAAAGTAGAGATTGATTGCGTTGGGACAATTTAAAAAGAAGCACAGGAAAAAATATTGCTTTTTGTGTGATCAGGTGAGATCAATTTGTTTTATAGGTGTGCACTGCCTGGTTTTGTCAGCTCCGGTCCGACTCCTCCGGCCAGTCTTTGAACGAGTACTCCCACTTCGTAGGCCAAGTTTTCTGTGTCCTGGAATGAAAGTGAAATATGTCAGTAATACTTCCAAATAAAAGATCATATCATGAACCTCTTTAGTTGCAGCCTCTGCATACACTCGTACTATGTCCTCTGTGCCGGAAGGCCTAACAAAGGCGCGTCCACGTTTGTAATTCGATACCACATTATCTATTTCCGTTTGCAGACCCTCCGGCTTGACACAAACTCTTTCCGCATTTGTGGTTTCGATGACATTTCTATCTTGTACTTTGATTTTCAACTGTCGGTTTGGCAGGTCATTGTAGGTAGATATCCAGTCTTTAACATCCCAGCCTTTGTGGTTCAAAATCGTCTCCACAAGCAACATATCTGAGATAGCATCTCCAACAGTTTCGTTTATGAGATCGATCAGTAGCAGCAAGGTCTTGGCACTAGCCTTCGTTTCAGAAGCTGTTGCAATCGTTGCCTTCGCGTGGTCGCTAAACACAATTGTTCCGTGGCCATTTGCCTCAAAGTATACGCCGATGTCGTATTCAAGGGCTTTGTGGTGCAGGTGCTTAACACCAGTTGGCACACAAGAAACGGGAAATTTCAGATCGTTGACTATGTAATCGGTGGACGCTCCATTTGCATAGGCAGTTTGGACCAGGCCCAAACGCAGATCTATCTCGCTTCGCGTTACCAAGTCCATTAGGTATCCGGCGACTAGCGTGGCAATGCGGTCCCCATCCAGCAGTTGAAACTCTCCCTTATCGTTCGTGAAGAAGTAAACCACTCGGTCTGCATCGCCATCCACGCTGACACATCGCGTGAAAGGTTCCACAACTGGCATGGATATGGGCGGCCGCTGTTGTACTTTCACGTAGTCGGCTCCACACTCATCGTTGATCTTGCCAGGTCCTATGCCCTGGTTAATAACAGATATGTTTAACGACTTATTCATACGCTTAATAAACTGCAACATTTTTCTAGCACCGACTCCATTTGCACCATCGAACACCACGTTGTTCTTATAGTTTCCGTTCTCTAGCTGGCCGTTTCTTAGCAATTCAAAGGCAGTAATCAGTTTCTCGTAGTAAGCTTCTTCCGTGGGCTTTCCGTACGCCTCCTTAGTGTTTGCGGCCACCACAAAGAAGTGAAGCATAGGTGTGGTCACTATTCCGAATTCCCTTACGTTGCCTTTCAGTGCTATCACACCGTCTGCCACCGCCTTTAATAAGCGCGGGCTGTGGTAACGATTGTCCATGCCGACGAACACATGGGAACTCGACGTGATGTCGATACTATTGTCCTTAATTATTTTCGCTACATGCTGCTCCAAGTCCTGATCGCTTACATTGACCAGATCCGTGGCTATGGACTCCCAGCTGGCATCTAACATTTCGCCTTTGGGGTCGACTAGCTTCACTCCATTATCCGGTTCCGGATTGTGCGAGGCAGTGATCATGACGCCGATGACAGCACCTCCGCGATATCGAGAACGTAACGTGGCAAGCACTCCCATCCGGAACATGACGCTATCTAAGAATTCGGCCCTGCAATGTAAATAAAAGATAAATCAGTAGGTATACTTTTATGAACATGGTTAACATTTTCATTGAAATTTATCTGCCTGGGACTCTTGTTCTAGAACGACACACTCATGCTGATTAACGATTCCCTTTCCTTGAAGAGGAATGTGAAATTATTGGCGATTGGGATAAAAGAATGCCCAAATAAACGTATCTATAAATGCAGTACTTGTGTACGAAGGATAGGTAATATTGTGTACATGCTAGAAAGGGCATGTCCATTGATAAAAGGTGGAAAGCATCTAAAAATAAATAGGAATTTCAACAACATGGTGCAAGCAAGCGCATTACTTATCTTCCGCCAAGTCAGACATGACCATCTGCGTACATATTTACTCGAATCTACGTATATGTGCATATGTATGTATACAAATACATTCATTGCTTAATTAATACATAAGATGTATGCATTCGGGTTTTGGGAGTCTGTTAATCATACATAATATAACTTACTTGCCGCGAAAGCCAGCTGTTCCATACTGAATATACTCCGTGGAAAGTTTGGGGTACATTTCCCTGGCAAAGGCGTACACAGTTCGCAGATTGATCGACATTCTCTAGCCTTGAGCGAATTCCACAAGTAGTCCAAAGTAGGGTGGCACCCAAAATCTCTTTAAATACTTATGCACAGATCACGCTAACCCTAACCGGTCGAGAAACAGCTTTCGAGTTTCACTTTGCGAGGAGGAACACAAACGCGTGCAGTGGGGCCGATTATCGATAAAATATACCGTCCGACCGGAGTATGGACTTTTGTATACCCTACTCTACTTCTGAATTGATGTTAAAAAACTGTTTTCCAAGCTAAGTAATACAAGTAAAGTAAAGCTAAATAATGCTAAGTAATGCATTTTTCTGAAATTTGTTTGACCTATTATTGCATTTAATTAGATTCCCGTATGTTCTTGGGTTCGTTGGACAAACATTTAATCAATTCCCTTATGCGCTTCCGTAGAAGGGTAGTTTATAATATGCTCCCTTAAAGAAAAAGAGGGTATGGAAAACAGGCAAAACGGCACGGAAAATGTAACGCATGCAAGGTAAAATCCACCCAATTTCCTAACATAAACTGAATGGCATAGTGTTGGCAAACGTTTCGTTTTCCCCGAAAAACATATGCCGCCACCCAAATGACGTCACCATCGACTTGTCGTTAATTTGAATTCTGGACGGTGCTGTGCTGATAAGGAATTGAGACCGTAAGTAACTTGGATAAATGATTTTAGCATAAATACTTTGGAGAGGAGGGTGCAGTAAATAAAAAATGTAGGAATTTAAAACATGAAAGTTGAAATTGGGTTGAAGGTTTTATTTGTGGGAATGCTTGAAAGAATACAAATCGCGATACAAAATTTGAATGCTCTTTAATCCCTATAAAAAGTCTATCAACAAACGGTATCCTGTAAACAAAGAGATTTAGGAAAATCTCAAAATAAATAATGCACATTTTAGTTATGGGTTGGTTGATTTATTTATTAAATATACTAATTTATAAAACTTTGTAAAACGCTGTTCCTTCGTTATTCATTTTTTTTGTTGCCGGAACAGATTGTAATAGGTACAAAAAAAAATGGACGGACTTAGTTGCTAAAACTTTGTAAAACGCTGTTCCTTCGTCATTAATTTTTGCTGTTGTCGGAACAGATTGTAATAGGTACAAAATAAATGGACGGACTTAGTTGCTATGTACAAAATACATACACACATTAAACGTACTGCATTTTCAGTATATGTAGTTCGAGGCACTCTGTAAAAATAATATGTCCTTTGTGGACGATCGATTTCATAGTGGTCTACTATGTATAATTAATTGGGAATGTAAAAATGTTGATATGTTGTCTTTTGTTTGTGCTAGAGATTATTGTACTTCGAGTCTGGACGTGGATGTTTAGACTGGACTGGCAGTGAGTCACATTCAGAGCATTATAGCTATTGCACTCGAAAGGAGCAGACCAATGGAAAGGGCCATTTGAGAGGCACCAGCATAACAGTCGGTTATGCGACGAGCCCTCATATAGTCACTGCCCAAATAGGAATCATAGGTTCGTTTATTCCGCGGAATGACTTGTAGTTGCCGAGTGGCATCCTGAAAGATCAGGTCGTAGTGTCCGATCGGAGATGAGAACATGCTGAAACTAAAAGCATCGACATCCTTTCTGCCGTAAAGTTGTTGGGCATAGGTCAACAGGTTAATGTACGCATGTAACTGGGTTTCGTTGTAGTTGACTCCACCGCGCGTTACCACGGCATTGGCCTTTACTTTGCCCAAATTACAGCGCTTGTAATCCTGTATCTCTGCGCGAGTGCCATCTGTACACAAGAGCTCGAAGTCGTCATTCAGAGCATTGCGTGCCCACCACTCCTTCCGTTTGCCGCCCGTGCTCTCCATCACAGTTGTGTGTTTCATAAAGGCCACATGACCGCCGCCTTCCACCAGGCATCTGAATGCACCTGTATGGCCATAGTAGTCCTCTGACGCATCACGTCGACAGTATCTATAGCTAGTTCCATGGCACAGGTCACACATGCTGTCATACGGTACACCGGTGTTATATTCGCTGCTAATGGCACCGGGGACGCAGGACTTTGTGAAGTATTCCGCGGCAGCGCGTACTGAGTCACAGCCGTATGGCCGAATCCAGCCGTTTGAGATGAACAAAGCCATGGGATACGTCCAG
The DNA here is from genome assembly GCA_005876895.1 of Drosophila azteca. Lineage (NCBI taxonomy): Eukaryota > Metazoa > Arthropoda > Insecta > Diptera > Drosophilidae > Drosophila > Drosophila azteca. The sequence goes on along the minus strand of VCKU01000014.1, from coordinate 1,920,552 downwards.
CCGGCGGCGGTGTTAATGCCCGTGTGGCAGGTATTTTTGCCTTTTAGGTAAGTGAGCTCCGTATCTGGATCCTCCTCCTTGGCGACAGCAACAACATAGTAGTACGGCTCGCCCAGATTGTAGACCTCGGACATGAATGGTATCAAATCGTAGTTCAGGCCTCCAGTGTAGACATCTCCGGCATCGAACACAGCAATGTCAGCCTTACCAGACTGAATGAACTGCATGCAATTGATGTGAGAGTGCATTTTCTTGCAAATGAGCTCGGGCTTCAAGATCTGTGCCTTTAGGGCAGTCTGTAAAGATTTAATTTGATTAAAAATAGATCATTGAAACAATTTAAAGAGAGCTTTCTACTACTCACCCTCATTTTAATGCACTTCTCAAGCTCCTGTTCCGAAGTCACGCAAAGGGTCATCGCTGGAATTGGGCACTCCCTTATGCCATATATATAATTGATGGAACTCTGCAGATACTTTGTGAAGGATTGATCATCTTCGGGTATAAGCGTCAGAGCACGGCTTGAGTCCTGAAACAGCAGATTGGTTTTTCCGTATCTTTTGGAATCGAATATGCGGAACTTTTCATAGAGAATTGATCCGTTGTTGCGGTCTGGGGTGTTTCCCTCCGATGAAAAGCTACTGTCCAGACGTTCGTTGCGGAAATTCGAGTTATCAAAACGATCGTAGGGATTCTGATTTCTGCTGAAGGCATTGCTTTGGTCATATTGATTGCTGAACTGATCATAGGGGTTGCTGCGACCCTGATCATTATTGAACTTGTTCTGCTCATAGTTGGTAAAGCCGGCTGCTCCCTGGTTGTTGGGTGATGTTTCACGAAGCCCGTCCGAGTACAGCTCAGAAATGCGTTTCAAAAACAATTGATACTGCTTTCTGTCACTGAAGCTGCGCGCTGAAGAAGTAACAATGGCATCGGCTGGCACTTGGCCCCAATTGCATTGGCGGTAGTCGTTAATTGGCACTCGCCGACCATCCCGGCAAAGCAACTCAAAACTTTCTGGTGACAAATTTTCTGAAAATAAACATAGTACTAATAGGGGAACCCTTATCAATTGCTACAACTACTCACTAAATTCTGTGGTCTGCAGCATGTCAGTAACTGTCGAGTGACGCAAAAAGGCAACGTCACCGGCTTCGAGGAGACATCTGAATGCTCCTTCGTATCCAAAATAGGGATCAGCCGACGAACAGCGTCCGCCGGGGATTTTGCCAGTGCAAAGAGTACAAAGTCTGCAGGAGAATGGTTATTGTTTTCTCTAAAAATCAATTGCTTTTAATGCACTCACTTGTCGGAGTTGTCTCCAATAGGATTGTATTTGTCTGTCAGAGAGTAGACGGCACAGGACCTGTTGAAGTAGTTGGCAGCTGTTTTTACTTGATTGTTGCAATCCACAACTTCCATTCCACCTTCTTTTTGCAGCTATAAATGAATCCATCATGAGAGTACACCCAAAAAAGGCAAGTAATTGAGTTCCTACCGTGTGTATTGGAACAATCCAACCGGCCAAGCTGCCAACCCACGGGAAGCATGCCCGCTTATTTCGAAGACCATGTAGACTAGTAACATCCGGAAGTGCACCCTTCTTGATCACCGCCACGGACTGATACTCTTGAAAGCCGCCCTCCAACTTTTCCTGCATTATGGGAATCAGGGAGTTATAGCGCCCAGCTGTGAAGACATCGCCGGCGTCCAGCGAAGTAATATGGGCCTTTTCGCGATCGATATGGTGGATGCACTCGTCAGCGCTATATGCCTTAAAGCATGTTAAATTCAGAAACGCTTCATCAAAGAGTGCGCGATCACGTTCTATAGCAACAGTCAGGTTTTGGCATTTGTACTGCTCCTCCGTACTTTTCGTGCACCAAATAATTTGGCTTGTTTTATGCTCATTGTAATGATGTTGTGCTGAACGAAAATAAATCATAGTTTTATTGAATAGTATTGTATTGTTTTTGTGCTGGTGACGAACGAGCAACGCCCAAGACATGATGGCCTGAACCTCCCATCCCAAGCCATTCTTACCGTAAGTGACGGTGAAACAAAGAACACTGACTAGAGCCACAAAAACTGGGACTCTAACCATTTTAATTATATTTAAACAAGCAAACAATTCAAAACAGACACAAAACTAAACACAGATATTAAACTAATTGACACACCCAAGCCCAGCTCCAGCAAATTATCGATTAATATACCAATCGGCCCACGGTCAGACCACGGTCACACTGAGGCGCAGGTGCGCTTGGTATTTTTTAGCATCTTTCGGCACGACCAGACCAGGTGTTTTTTGTTTTGTAACAAAATTCGCGAAATATTTTTAACGTATCAATTGTTTTAGATAGAATGGCAGCTCTACGTGGATGGAAATTCGTTGGCTTCGTATCCTGCATTGTGGGAGCGATTGGATTAGCGGTGTATCCTGTTATATTGGACCCAATGCTCAATACGGAGAAGTACAAGTCGCTCCAGGAGTACAGCAAGATAAAAAGAGATGAGCTGCAACACACTATCAAAAGAAAGGACTGAAAGAGTTATATTTAAAGAAGCTTTGCCATGTAATTGGCCTGCATATTATCCATAAAACAAGATGTACATTTTGTAGGTTCCAAACAACCCAAACACAAAAACTATTTGTTATCGATAAATATAATTTACCTAATGTTCGTATAATTTTAATATTTTGTGAAATTAAGGTAATCGGATGTTATTTGATAATGTTCAATAATTACCCGGATAACTTTCGCGCAAAAGTTCATGTATATTATAGATGTAAATATTTGGCGCAATATTTGCGCCATTTAAATGGTGAAATATCGACGTGTAGATGGAAGAAGCTTTTGCTTGGAAATCTTGAAAAGCTTTAGGGTATTTCTCATAGATTCGTTGCCGCGTACTAATTGTTTTTGTTATTCTTTATCAGAGACATACGTGGTGTTTGCATTTTAGATATTATATGGTAAAATTATCCAAACAATCAAGATGAGCACGGAAACCCTCAAACGCGATGAAATTCTACTACTTTTCGATGTGGATGGTACACTCACAATGCCCCGTTCGGTTGTGAAGCCGGAATTTGAAGAGTTCCTCTACACAAAGGTGAAACCTCGGGCGACGATTGGAATTGTTGGTGGGTCTGATCTGGAGAAAATGTTCGAGCAGCTTAGCGGCCAGAAGATTCTTACGAAATTCGATTTTATATTCCCCGAGAACGGGCTGGTGCAAATCGAAGGTGGCACCGAAGTTGGAAAGCAAAACATAATCCAGCATTTAGGAGAGCCAGTGCTGAAGCGATTTATAAACTATGTTCTTCGATACCTATCTGAGCTAGATGTTCCCATTAAACGCGGAACGTTTATTGAATTCCGCAATGGAATGATGAATGTTTGCCCAATCGGACGTCAGTGCACTCGAGAGGAGAGGAATATGTTTGCCTTATATGACAACGAGCATAAGATCAGAGAAAAGATGATCAGTACGCTTAAAAAGGAGTTCGCCGATGTGGACCTCACCTACAGCATAGGCGGACAAATCAGTTTTGATGTCTTTCCCCATGGCTGGGACAAAACGTATTGTCTTCGACACATTGAAGCCCATTATAAATATAAGGAAATACATTTCTTCGGTGACAAGACGGATCCGGGTGGCAACGATCATGAAATTTATAACGATTCACGAATTATTGGCCACAAGGTGAACACTCCAGACGATACACAGCGTATTCTGACAGAGATCCTTAAACTGTGATTATGAAGATTGTTTAAAAAATTGTTCAATATTCCATTGTATATATCGTATGTATAAAATAAAGTGTTTTGAAAACTGATGACAGTGTGGCTTTATTTGCTTAGTCAGTGTCCATGTCAGAGCTGTTGGAGCTATCATCATCACTACCGCTGGTCTCCTCATCGGAACTGCTGCTCTCGCTGTCGACCCAATCGTGTGCTTTTAAATTATTTGCGATTAAAACTTTCCACTCTAACTTGTGCAGGTCCAGGGCATAGAAATCGTTGTATGTCATCTGCTTGGCGTCTTCTTCGAATAGGCCGCCAAAGAGGTACAATGTCCCTTTGCACACACAAAGTCCAGGATTCATCCGCGGCGACGGTACAGATGTGGCACGCTGTGGCTTGTTACCAAAGAGGCTGGGTATGGTAGATATGTAGGGTGTTGTGCCACTGGTACTGGGTCCACCAACTGTGACGGTGAATATGCCATCGGTAGTGGTCACAGGCCCTGCCGGAGCGGCCTTGTTTTCACTCATTTCGATATTATTTGAATCCTTTGCATTCTTTTTGGCAGCAGGACTGCTCTTTTCCAGGCTTTCCAGCAAACGCCATGTTTGAGCAGTTAAGTCAAATGCCAGCAAATCATCACTAAACTGTCCCTGCACATCTTCATCATCCTCATTGACATCCATTACGCCGCCAAAGCAATACGCTTTGCCATTTGCAGCGACAGTGCAACCAACACTACTCCGTGGCTTGGGTCGATATCCTCCGGGTTTTACGGTGACCCATTTGTATTTATTATCGCCATCTCCGTTGTTTTCTACAATCACAAAATTTTAAGATAAGTGTACATTTACTAAGTAGGGATTAATATCTTACTATCTTGAGTCAGAGCAAACATATCGGTGTGAGTGACGCCCCGATCGATGTCCTTCTTCATTGATGCTCTCGAGTAGCCACCCCAAATGAAAACTTTGCCATCTGGAGCCGCAGCAATGCAGCATCCGGATCTAACGTGCGGAATGATGGCGCCGCCTATTTCTACCTTTAACCATTGGTAGGTCTCAAGGGAGAAAACGTGCACATCATTAAAGTAATTGTACGACTGATTGTTATCGTGAAAGCCTCCAAAAATAAACAAACGCTTCTTTGAAGCCGTCATTCGATGACCACTCCTGGCACTTGGTCCATTGGGTGCCGACAGTTTTTCCCATTTTCGCGATTTGAGACTGAATTTCCAAAGGTCTCTATAGTGATGGAACTGCAGCTGGGATGGACTCGCGTGCTCCCCCCCAAACATCTATAAATATTTGTATTACAATCAACTCATTTGGATTAATTAAAAGCCGTGACATACCCACAATTCGCCACCGTTGCTAGCCAGAGAAACCATTTGGTGGCCGCTTCGTGCGGTCGGTCCGCCAGGAGAGCGCAAGGCCTTCCATTCGTTAGCACGTATGTTATAGAAAAACAAGTCATTGTACACACTGATGTTGGCTCCATTATAGAGCTCTCCTCCAAACATAATTAATTCTTCCTTCTCGGGATGTGCCACCAAGGTAAAGTTGGACCGAGGACTGGGCGGGGGACAGACCTCTTCAGTGATGCCATCTAACCGGCCTTCCTTAACTTCCAGCATATGGATGATATCAGTAATGTTTGCCTGAGAGAAAATGTGAGCAGAAATTAAAAGCTTCTTACAGATTACATTTAGTTAGTTCATACTTCTCCGAGTTTTTCCAGCATTTTCTTCTGCTTGGCAGCATTTTTTTTGTCCGTTTTCATCGCAGTTTTCTCGGCACCCTTGCCTTTCTTCTTATTCTTGTCCTTTTTACCCATTTTAGTTAATTTAAAGAATTGAATACAAACAACTTTAGCCGCACGTGTAAATAATTTATAAAATATATCGGCTTATCGATAGAATTCTATCGACACATACGTGAGAAATATCCTAACGCGTTTTGGGCCAGTAAGTTAGTTTTGAAAATATTTAATCAAATTTAAAATCTATATAAATCTAAAAAAATTCCAACGCTTGTGTAGGTTACATTTCATAGAGTGTAAAATAGATAAATTTATTGATTTTGTCGTCAATTTTGCAATCATTTTACAAGTTTATATATATAAAAAAAAAAATACATGATCATTATTATGTATTCATGATTGTAATGGATTGTTGCTCACAGCAGCTAGATGGCTAACAGACCAACTTGAATCGAATCCACAGGCAGAATCTGAATCGGAATCTGCCGTGAAGGACGGATCCATTCCTTTAGGAACACGCACCTGATTCGGAGTGGTGGGCATGCTGCTGTAGCCGCTGTTCAGATTCGAGCTTGAGTTTGATGAGCAAATGGAGTCCCGTGGTGAATTCGTTGCATTGGACGCATACGAGGACCTTTTCGAGGACTTATTTCGCTTGGTTTCTACTGACTTCGGTGGCGGCATTAGGTCCTCTGTACGTTGTGTTATATTGTCAGCAGAGCCCCATGATTTGTGAACAACATCGAAGATGTTCCGGTTATTTGGAACACTCGCTCTCGAGCCCGGATTCGAGCTCGTGCCGTACGGTGTGGTCGTTGCTCTCTGATTCGGATGCCGATTCCGTGTCGTACCAACGTGGTGATGATGACGCTGATGAGGGTGTCGGTGAGATCGCTGGTGAGGGCGATTTGCTGTTGTGGCCCCGCCACTGCCATATCCCGTCGGAGCTACCCCACTGCCATTGCCCACTCCCAAGAAATTGCTGAACGCTTCTGTTGTCTTCTTTACCCGGACATTCAATGAACCAATCCGAAGGAATCCCAAATCTTTTTCGACTGTAAATCAAGCAAAACCATTTCATTCAATTAATTTCCACCATCGAAATAAGCATAATTCTAATGGACCTACTTGTATGCTTTTTTCGTGCTTTGATTTCTGAAAATTAATCAAAAAGAAATTATTTAAACAATTGGTTGATAGTTGAAAGCATCAAATGAACAACATGCTGAAACATTTATGAATAAGAAAAATAAAAAACAAATGCCATATAACTCTTAAATGTAAATAGATGTATGTATGTACGGAAGTACGACGATTATGCACATATTGGATCAAGCGATGAGGAAAAACATGGAAGAAATAATAAGGAAGGCAAACTTACCTTACCAATAGAAATGCAATCAGGCTTTGCAACTCAAAATGCTTTCGAAAATAAATATTAAAATTAAAATAAAAAGTGATTTCAGCTACCAGTTGGCAAAAGAAGTTGGCATACATAATATATATATATTTACAGGCTGTGCAAAGCGGATTTATGCAAAGGATAATAGCAATAGCATTAGCTATGTATGTATATTTAATCAACAATAATAGTTTGATACTCAAGATCGTTAAAACTTTCAACCTGCCTCCAGGTACCGTTGAGTCCGCCGTTGAATCGCATCGCTTGAATTTCTACATACAGCAAAAGTGAAAATAAAATAGAGTTTCCCATTGCACATTAATAACTACTAGAAGAATATAGTACTCTATTCTGTGATTTTTGGGCAGAGTAGTGTTTTAAAAAGGACTCAAATTAATACGTGAAAAAGCTGAACTCGTTATGGATTAATGTACAATCTCTTATCACATCAATTGCGGCTGATTTTGCGAGCAAAATTCGAATTTTTGAATGCAGCTACTTAATTTGTGTATATTTTATTATAATAAATAAACATGCGATTATTTATAAATGTGTATAAAATTGATTACTTATGTTTAGTTACTCGGCACACCATTGCGATAGATTAAATTAGATTAGATAAGGCTTAAACTAAGCTTTAATAGGGGCTGTGTGAGTTTTATACATGGAAAAAATAATACAAACAAATAAATACAGTCATGCTGTGGCATTAATACACTGGTGGACTGGTGGAATGGGTTATATGCATATATGCATCAAGGATATCAGGCTATTCAATAGTCCAGGCCTTAAGTATTGCAAGTAGGAGTAGAAAATAATACAATATTAAGAAGAAAAAAAAAATCCATAATGGGTCATCCTTTACCACAATTGTTTTTACGAGGCATTTTTGTTGGTTTTTTGGTTTTTTGGTATGTAAAACAATAATAGACAATACGTGATAACCTTTAGCTGGGCTGTTCTTTGTTAGTAACAACAATGTCTTTGGCTTTGGTGGCGGACCGAAAGGTCTTACGTAGAAAGCTCTCTTTGCGCCGAGTGGAGGTACCGGCCCGCACAAATCCCGGATTCCCCTCACCCTGTACAACCTCACAGGGCATCAAATCGTCCTCAGGATTCGATTTGAACAAGATCGATTGCACTGATGGCTTCTTTGAGCGACGCTGTGACTGCCGCACCATCAGGGACTGAGAGCGCGCCACAGCGCCTCCACTCGCACCGCCACCGCCGCCGCCGCCGCCACTGACGGTGGCATAAAGCAGCTGAGAGCGTTTCTTGCCGCGTGTTAGAGCACTGCCCAGTGTACCACCGGTGAGATCCCCAGCACCGTATGGAAACGTGTCAAAGTATTGGGCTCCGAGATGGTAATTGTTGTTCACCTCCGTATTGAGGAAATACTTTTGATACTCACTGCTGCACGTGGAGGCCGAGACACTCGGTCGCTGGCGGCTATAGTCCAGGGGCTTGTTGCCACTCCAATCCATGATGTCACGGTTGGCCTCTGCAATGCAATGCAGGCGAAAGAAAGGTAGATAGATGTAAGTACTGTAGGTCTTGATTTATGGTTTCTACACTACGAATACTTACTGTAGACATTCCATAATAACTCAAAGATATTATCTCTTCCAAACTGCGTGGCCAAATGAAGCGGTGTATATCCCTAAAAGGAGAATAGTATATAGAATTAACCAAATGCTCAAGTTGGGAGAAGGACCTTCTTGCTGTGTTGCTGTCTATGGGAAGTACTCGTAGTACCCACTGGGAAATAGGGCACGATGGCATATTGCCATTTGCGGTGTGTGTGTGTATCGAATCTTTATAAAATTGTGATTGACAATTCACTTTGTTTCTGGTTTCTGGTTTCGGGATGTGGATGTGACATTTTAATACATTCGAGTGAATTTAATTTCGCTGGAACAAAACAGCGTTCAATTTAAAATTTTGTAAACTCGAATGAGCACCAAAAACAAAAACAGAGAGCAGAACAGAGTGAAGGATGTGAAGGAAGTAAAGGATTCGGGAGGTGACAGAACGGTGTGGCACAATTGGATGTGCTCGTCATGATTTGTCACAGATTGCCTGCCATGCCTTGCCATGCCTCACGGGAAGGGTTACGTTACGTTACACAAGAAAGCGACGCCGCCATGTGACATGTGACGCACATTCACGACGCAACCGGGGGACATGCCAATAAGTCGGAATCGGTTCGTATATTATTAAAATTGCTTCAATAGATTTACATTTCACTTACCCCATTCTAAAGTGTCAAAAGTTTGGCAGAAGAACAGCCGAAAAACAGTGCATATGAAATGAAATAAAAGAAGGAGTTGGAATAGTAGATAAAAGCACTTGGGATTGGTTGCTTAAAGGTAATATGGTAAGTACTTACCGTCTTGGCGTTTACATCCGCTTTATAGGTACCGGCAATTAGTTTAACAACATCTTCATTCCCATGCTTGGCAGCCCAGTGTAGAGCAGTCTAAGACAAACATACATAAGATCACATTTAGTAGGGTAGTATTTAAGGTGGTTCACCACCCCACCCTCTCCAACACATACGCAAACACAAACACAGTAGCAGAAGTAACTGTCGGTGTCGGTGTCGATGGCGGTGTCCCCAAAACGCTACTCATATGCCCCACTTCTGGAACTATTTGTTCCGCCATCAATTTAGTTAGCAGGGCATCAGAGGACGAGGAGGACCGTGGACCGTGGACCGAGGACCCTACCAAACAGCAGTCGGCAGCAGCAGAAGCAGCAGCCGCCGCCGCATCCCGAGATTAACCGATATAAATAAATTGGCCAGCCACCGCTGAATGCCTCTTGCCTCAATTATTTTCATGTTAACATAATAATTTAGTATGGCAAAACGATTTGGTTGGACGCGATAAGCCCCGTCGTCGTCCTGAACTGGAAGATCGCCACCACCACCACCACCACAAGCCACTGGGGCAGTGGCAGTGGCAGTGCAGCGTGGCAGCAGAGTGCATGTTGATTTTCTATAGAATTGTTTGCCGCCGCGCCGCATTGCAGCCCACGTACATATCTCCCATGTGTTGACAATGAAGACGGTCACTTTTGAACAGCTACGACAAACGACAGAGAGCGAGAGAGAGAGACAGAGAGAGAGAGAGAGAGCGATGCAGAGGGAGAGACAGCTACCCGATCGGAGCGAACAAATAGAGTTTAAGTCAATTCCCATAGTCTGTGCTTTGCTGTGCTGCGATCGGTATGTAATTCTTTTCAAGGGAAATTTGTTTCGTGTCTCCCGTTTAAGATGCGGCTGCGATGTGCTCCTCCAGCCCCAGCCTCAGTCCTGCAGTCCTCCAGTCCCCCAGTCCCAGTCCCGGACCCAGTACCGGACCCTGACGTAGTTATTGCTGTCGATGCATCTTAATCTGCCCGGCCTGGCATTTAATCTCGTCCATTGTCTTTTGCGAACCAATGATCACGGCCAGGAGCTGGAAAGCTGGGAAGCCCAGCCCGAGGCTGCCCAAAGCTTGAAGATGCAAGCTGGCTGCAGGGTGCTGGCTGCTGGGATCTCGGATCTTGGGGCAAGGTGAACGGCGGAATGTTGAATATAATTTGGTTATAGCCGATACCGAGGAGGCTTCTTTCTAATCAATTAGTGAATGTTTTTTTTTTTTCTTTTTTGTGTGCGCTCAGAGATAAGGGATGGACGGTACCAGCTTTGAAATTGATTCAATCGATTGCAGCTTTCATTTCGCCAGATCTATTACTCAATTTGATATATGTTATATCAATGTAATATGATTAACCATTCGTTTAATTATTTGGGCAAGGAGGACTTGGGATCTGGGGACAGGACAGGCATTGTCCATTGGCGGATTATCGCCTTGTCGGCAGTCGGCAGGCAGATGTTAAAAAGCTTGCGACCGGTTTGGATTTACAAATCGTCTCACGCGCAGAATTGCGCGGAGCGCGATTTTAGCCATTTCGGGAAGTTGGCCAGAGTCCAGGCCAAGGCTAAGGCGAGGCAGGGCGAGGTGAGGCCAGGCCAGGCCAGGCCTATACACACTGTCTGTCTGTCTGTCTGTCTTGAGGGCCTTTTTACATATGGCACGTTGTCCGTCTGCACGTTTAAATTTATTGTCCATTCCATTAATGGTGGCAAGGGACAGGAATTTTGTGTCTTTGAAAGTGAAATGCCATAAATTCTTGTGTCTCGTTCGGTTGTGGCATTGTATTGGCACCACCATAAGCACACAGAACAGAACAGAACCGAACCGAAAAGAACAGAGCGATCTGCTCTGCTCTGCTCTCTGTAGCAGCAGTGCAAGTCCAAGTCCAAGCTGAAGCTGAAGCTGAAGCTGTCGTGGAATCCCTACTCAGCAGTGGCTCTCGCACCCAGGGAGCAGTGGTGCAGCAGCACCAACCATTGGCAGGCAGCCCCATGGCTCACAAATTCCAGGAGCAGAGATTCCAATACTTAGTCGTGCGACATTTAGCCGTGTTCCCCGATCCGTTATTGCTTCATGATAATAAAAGGATGTCAGGAATACTTGAGAGAGGCTCAGACTTGGCTCAGGCTACAGCAAAGGTGTTTAAAGGGTCCGAATAACATCGGAACCCAACTAAACGACTACAACGAGACAGTAAGCATATCGGATATCAGATATCAGAGGGTTGTCTAATTTTCCAAGGCATTCGAAGATTTAGCTCTGAGAGCAAGAGCGGAAGGCGATGCTGAGAGGTGCCAATGGGGAGCCACGACTTGTCCACCGATCAAGAAACGATGCAAGTGTGTTGCATATAGATATTTTTCGATAATAGTTAATACTTACATACTGAGATCCGAAACATCCAAGGAACATGAAAAAAAGAACAACAAAAGATATAGAAAATTAAGTGCAAGTTCCAGTAGAATCTTTGGTGATAAAAAAACAACACAAATTGGAGGCTGGCAAATATGCAGTGTTTGCTGCTAATTTGCCTTGTAAACTGGGCCAGTATAAATATAAGTGTATGGCCTTTTTCCCTTTAACAAGTTAATAACACATTGGCCAGCTTCAACGGCAATTACATCGTTCTTTTCTGGCAGATGGACACTGGGGCTCACGCCCTTACAGCAGCAGAAGCAGCAGCTAGCTTCGCTCTGTGCGAAAAATGTATGGCCCTAATGGTGCAAACTATGTATGATAATGAGGGTCCTGCGCGAGTCCTGGAATGCGGGCTGCCACTGGCATTGGCACTGGCACTAGTACGTACGTACGTACGTTTAGCGCCAAAAGTCGAGCGCGCTTGCAAGAGAGCGAGAGAGGCACATGACGGGGACATGACGGCCCTCGAAGGCGTTTTGATCGAAATTCGATATTGTGTTGATAAGCCAAGAATTGCCAGCCAGAGACCTGACAGGAAAGACAGACGGATCGGACGGATCGGACGGGACCTGACCGGATCGGACCCTACCAACAAGGTAGGTTTTAGCACGTTCAGGCGCTGTAACCCAGAAGCTGTCATTTTGATGAATCGCCAGGACACGAAAACTGTCATGTTGAACATGTCCGCTTTGGTTATAATTAAGACTCGGACTTGGAGTTGGAGTCGCAGTTGGCAGGCGTAATTGCAGTTGGATCAGAGCCACTGATCGGCGTGTAGATCGTGTGCCCCGTAAATGAACAATAAAGCCACCTTTGCGCCCATTTAATTTCACTGAAGATCGCTGGCCGAAATTAATTTATCATTATGCTGGTGCCGCTTTCTTGACTCTTGTCAAGGCTGTCCACCGATAGTGAATGCTGTTGAATAATGACAGCAAAGGAGCGTACTAGGAACACGTAATCGTACTCGTAGTCGTACTATATATAACTATTACATTAATGAGAGTTTAATTTGTGTTTGTTTTTCCGAGTGTTCAGGTATACTTACGCCCTGTTTTCATTTCCATTGTAGAACATGTCAGGTCAGGCATATGAAAGAGAAAAGAAATCATTAAAAAATGGTACAACTTATGTTACACAAGTACACAAATACTTTGATAGTTTTTGTGGGAATAAGAACTAATTCTTGGCAACCCAAAAAAATGTGTCTATTTCAAGTAGGAATAATAAATGTATGTATGTATTCTCAGATCTCTATCGTACAATATTTAACGCAAATGAGAACTTAGTTAAGTAGTAGTAAGTATTCCGAAAACAGAAACCGATTAAACCTGAAAGGTGCGTGTGTTCCCAGAGCGATCAGCGGATACAATCTCTTTTTGGGGACATGCATGTGAAACAGAAACAATTATTTTCTATTTATCCTACTGCCGTTACACCAAAATCAATACCAAATCGACAACAGGCGGCTAATTTATACAAAAAACACACAAAATAAAAATGAAATGGAGCTGGAAATGGAAACCATATACCCCATACACCCGTATACCCATACTTGTAGTCGTATTCGATGGTAATGACAGACCCAACCAAAAGTCTTTCAGTCGTTCACAGCACGGCCTTATCTGTCGCAAACAATCTAAATGATATATTAGGCGCAAAGCAAATAATGCTCTTTTTGTCGTCACCATGTCCTTTCTCTGTCGCTCCCGAGTTAAGTTCTCCAATTATGCGGATTATTAATTTAACTGGGTCGCTGTTGCTAACAGACAGAGAGAGAGAGAGAGAGAGAGAGAGAGTGTCCCCGGTCCTTTCGATCGGGGGGCTAAGTGATGTTGTCGAACAGCCGCTGACCACTTGTCGTTTCACAAGTTGTCAAAACTTGTCATTTAACCGACAATGAGCCTTGTTGGCTTTAATCGTGGTTATTATGCGTGCGGCTGACTTGGGTCTCCCTCTCTCCGCTCTCCTCTCTCCACTCTCCTCTCTCCACGCCCTGTTCCCCATGGCAGGCAGGCTCAAGGAATTATTAATGATGCCTGGAGTTAGCGCAGTGCGTCGACCGCGTCGGCAGGTGCTCCAGCTCCTGGGTTCTCCGGGCCATCCTCTCGTTCGAGTGTCTCTAATTAGCAGCGGAAGGAATATCGGACACACACACACATGAAGCGGGCTGACGGCGCACTTTTTCGGTCGCTAAACCAAATTGATTTGATGTTTGATTATCCTGTTATAATGGAGAGATAGCCAGCCTGGCTGTCTGCCTCCCTGCCTGTATGGCCTACTGGCTGGCTGCCTGCCATGATTTATATATCACACACTCGCACGAGTGTTCGAGTAGCCCGCTGTCCAATTAATTCTCACCAGAGACCAGGCCAGGCCAGAGCAGACCAGGCCAGAGCATATTTATTCAGAGAAAAGAGAGACCCTCCCGTTTTGCCTTTCTTTAATCGGTTTTATAACAGCAGGGTGGCTCATTTGTCAATGTGGCAATCAATAAATTCGCAAAACAGGTGGAAACTCATAACCGCGACAGGGTTTAGTGTTGCTTTGTGCAGATACAGATACAGCTACAGCAACAGCTACAGTAGTCCAGACCAGGGCCCAGATCGACGAGCCGATGAGGGTTCTCCTTCCTTCCTTTCCTGACTTAACAATGAGTCCAGTCCCCATCTCACAGTGGCGGCTCTCTCTCTCTCTCTCTTCTTGGTAACAAAACAGGTGATCGGCAGTAGTTGTTGGTAGTCTGCTGCTCTTTTTTGGTTATTAAGTTGTTAAGCTAAATTATTGGTTTTCCTTTTTTTTCCTTTTGTTTATGTATTTATTTTATTCCCTCCTCCTCCCCTCCCCTCCCCTCTCTCTCTGTTTGCATTTTGCCATTTAAAGCCATTGGCGACATTTAACAGCTCGTGCATTTATATGATCCGACACAAGTCCCATATTAACCATACATATATGTACGTATACCCCTTTGGGCATGCATATAAACGCACATAAATGAACCTATAAAAATATATAGTAAACATGCCAGAAGGCAGAAGGACGGGAATTGCCATTCCATCACGGGAATCCATCATCAATCTTTCAGTTCTTTTGTGATTCTGTGAATCCTGCTGTAGATCTACTGGAAGTCATTCGAATAGATGAATAGATGAACTCTTTTGGGGCACGAAAAGGACTGCTGAAACGGACAGCAATGAAAGGGTAACAAAGGGTAACCGAAACTCGAAAACAGGTTCCTTGCCAAAAAAGAGAGAACAAGTTTTATAACGATCAGCCAAAATGTTACCCAGAGTGTCGTCATTATTATTGCCTTACTGATTGATATCCGGGGAATCATTACATTTCTATTCGGAGCCAATTAGTGGGGAGAAGGTCAAAAAGGAGAAGGGAAGAGAAGCCTCTCTGCCACTGGCGATGATTATTGGGGAATATCTTCAACTATAACCAAGGACTTTATGGAATATCCCATCCATAGGCTTTTAATGAATTCCCAGATGTTAAGATCGCCTTCTATAAAGTGCTGGAGCATTCATTTAGGCATAATGGTCTCTCCTGGTTTCTGCTCCATTTCACAAAAGTCTACCTGAAGTCTATCTTTATCTATCTATCTATTTATCTATTTATCTATCAGTTCTTGGGGTTTCCAGTGGGGATTCAAGTGGAGAAGTCTTCCAAAAACTTACCGTTGCTGGGTCCTGAAAAAAAACAACAAAAAATATTCATTAATAAACAAATTTCATTTGAAATCTAAAACTAAAACTAAAGAAATATTTGTATAAGAGAGATAATAGTTCAAGAGATTCAAAGTTTAGAGCTGAAACGTGGAAATGTTCGATATTGTATGTAAGTATGTATGATATATGGATAAGAACCGATCTGTTCTTGGAATCTGTTGTGGAATTGAAATACGCAAATAAATATTTATGTCTGAGATCTGAGAAGGCAGGAATCGAATTGAATCGAATCGAATCGATGGCTGATTTAATTGTTCGACTAATTGAGAGATTTTTTTTTTGTGTGCTGTGTGCCATCTCCGCCGAACCCCCAGGACGACGGGCCCCCATGCGATGGAACTACTGGTACTGCCATTGCGAGTGAGTAGCTGCAGCATTATTTGCTCCATTTGGCACTCAGTTAACTTAATGACTTGATTTGGGAGACTGATGAGGTGCGGCTGATTAGCAAGCATGGGGGGCAGCATGAAGCATGGAGAGCATGGGGAGCATGAAGCATGCAGCATGGAGGCCCCAGACGGCAGCCAGTACGTGCAACAACGTTATGTTCGAAGACTTTGACTGTGGCCTGTAGCATCCTCATGCTCGGAGCAGAGCAGGGCAGAGCAGAGCAGACTGTCGTCTGATCGGCGACAATGACTCTGCCATATAAGCACTAGAGATGGGGCTGGGGGGCGGGGGGCTGGGCGGCTGGCAGGGCCACAAACAAACAAAAAAACCCTGAAATTTCATGCAGAATTAATTAACTGCCGTGGTGGCGCTGACTGCGAGCTGAGCGCTCATTTCGTGTCGCCGCCGCCCAAGTAGCCAGCTCTTGGTTTTTGTGTGACCGCCCGATCTTCGATGACTGGGCCAGAGCCCAGACAACGTTCAAGCTGAAGCTGAAGCTGAAGCTGAGGCGGAGGCGAAGGCTGCTGCTCCATGGATACCGCTCGAGAGCGGCCTGGAATTTCATTCAGAAACGTGCCCTGTGCGCAGAGACTGTGGCAGGTCGTGTCCCCATCGCTTTGTCATGACCATCTCGCTGTGCTGCTGTTGTAGTTGTTGTTGCTGTTGCTGTTGTTGCCTGTGCTCCCAATATATGTCCACAATACGATTGGAGGACACATCCGTGTGTCTGTATGCATATGCAGCCTGCCTGCCTCGGCTGCCTCGGCGGCCTCCGCTGCCTGTGAATCTATGTTGTGGCGCCACTAGCTGCCCCGTGTCGCAATTTAATTACAAAGCCTCGTCTCCGGCATCCATCCATCGATGCCATGTGCAAGAGGACATCGGCGAGCGATTTATGCAAAGAATATGGACTGGGGAATCCAACCAAGACACACACACACACACACATACAGGAGGAACTGGTGGAGACAGCATCATCATCATCATCAGCATCAGCATCGCGTTGCAGCTCCTCTGGGAGCCGTCGCTTTGTCGTTTTTGATGCACAACTCAATTTGGCTGCTGATCGTCGCTATAATACTGGACCACGTCCACTTCCACGTCCACTTCCACTTCCACATGTCCATGTTCATGTCCATGTCCCAGGGCCAATGAAGAGTTTCCTATTCCAAGGATATTAAGGCACAAAAGCACTTGTTGCCATCCACTCGTGGCAGCTTCTTTAAAATCGAATCACGTCCGCCCAATTTTTAAGAGAGCGGCAGAGAGAGAGAGAGAGAGAGAACCGAAGAGAAGAGCAGAGCAGAGTTCTAAAGTTCTGAAGCTCTGAGAAGCCGGAAAGTTTTAACTCCCTTGTAGGCGATTAAGTTAAATGCCACTAAACTAATTTAATAGCGATTCTGAGTGCATTCAGAAAGAGGAACCTCTTTCGCTTTCAATCTATCGTGTGGTGTGCTGGTGTGCTGGTGGCTGGTGGCTGATGCCTGGTGGCTCCCTTGCACCACATTTTCGCTGTTAAACATGTTGTCCTGTCCAGTCCAGTCCAGTCCAGTCCAGTCCTGTAGCTGACGGGACTGTGCTTGGTCTTCGTTTGTCACGTACACGAATTGCGAAGACCTTTTGCAAAATAAATACACCCGGCTAAGATTGCTTTTCTATATGGAATTTAATTTGCGCTGACCCCAAACATGTAATAACAATGCAATTTCATTTTGCAATTTTCTGTCGCCCATGGTCAGTCCCTCGCCCCCCAACCCGCCTCCCCCTCCACCTCTCTGTTCTCTGGGCAAAAAGAGTTGAGGTTTTTAATATAGCTGAGGGTCCATCATCGAAGGGAATCGGTATCCCGACACACCGACGACATCATGGCGGTGACAGAGAGGATGACAGAGATGCACCATGTCCAAATGTTCATTCTATACATGCATCAGTCAGTCATTCAGTCAGTCAGTCAGTTAGTCATTCAGTCTTGTCTTGTCTTTCGTTTTGTTATGCAAAATGCCTGAAAATGATTACGCAGTTAACGTTTATAGTACGCCGTATAGTATATATGTACCACAATATGATGCCCCACACTATACTCGTACGTAGTTATGGCAATCGGTGGATCGGATACGATGGCGCTTAGAACAACAAAACGAGGCAATGGAGCGCAATGGGGCAATGGCGGTGGCGGCAACGGACTGGCAACCTGTTGCGCGTGGGCGCCCCGCGGGGTAGTAGGGCCGCCTCGTAAATCGGGAACGAGTTGGGGCACACAAATACACATTTTGGGATGATTAATTTAAGCACTTTTACGATGCCATTTCCATGGCATTTTCTGATTTATTGTCGGCCAAAGCGACGCGTTTCCGTCGCTCAAATGAGGTAAATAAAACCGAACCGATCCAAACATACATATAGGGTATCCGAGCTATCCGGGGTATCAGAGGGATGGCCAGGTCCCAGCTCCTACTAAATACTCATAGGTACAGTCGCCAGGGATGTCGGGGATGTCTGGGATGCTGCTTATTGGCTGGGTGGGCGGCACAACTGGCTGGCTGGATGGCTGGCTGTATCAGCTATCGATTCAACTGAAGTTGTCTTCTAATTTTGTTCAGTTCTGATCGCGATGCTTACTTTGGGGACAGAGGCAGAGACTGTAGAGGCTGTTGAGGCAGTGGCAGTGGCTGAGCCAGAGAGCCTCTCTTTGGGCATGTTCTGGCAGCTGGCGGCGCATGTTGCCATCAGACGCATTTACTATTTTGCATAAATCATAATGTAATCTGCATCTGGAAATGAGAAAACAAACCAAAGCGAAAATGTCCAAGCGTTTATAATTAACTGCGCGGCCAGAAACCGAAGACATACGCAAGGCGACATGCCGGGCCCAGGCGCAGGCGCAGGCGCAGGCGAAGGCGCAGGACCTCTGTTTCTACAGACCAGCATATAGCCAGCCAGCCATCCAGTCAACCAGGCAAAAACAACTGTGCCCAACCAACTGTTCCTCAATGGAGCTTGCAGCATCTTCAGCCGCAGCTTCAGCATCAGCAGCATCAGCAGCAGCATCGGATATATACGCGTTTTGCTTGTATGCAGCACAGAGCCTCGGCACAGGCGGTCAGAGATCGGTGCTGCCCTGGAGACGACTCCTTCTTCTACTCCTTCCTCTTTCCGCTCCTCCTGCTGCTCCTGCTGCTTCTCCTCCTACAGGCAGGGCAGTCACTGGCACTGGCACTGGCACAGGCAAATGAATAACCCTCACATCGGGCACAATCTGCGAGATCTACGCAGCGCGCGGTCATCGCGGGATCGGGCGCCCTGCCAAAAACTACGGAAAATAATTTATGCTCCAGTCGTCGAAGCGCAGCAACACATTGGCGCAACATGCTCCATGCTCCATGCTGCATGCTCCATGCTTCTTTCTCTCTCGCTCTGCGAGGGTGCAAGCAGCGGGTGCGGATATGCTGGCCGTTGCAAATCCCAGCCAAAATTATAAATTAATGAAATTTATGCACAATAAAATTGCAAGGGAATTATTGATGCAGTCGTTCACGCTTTAAATGCTCCCTAAATCAAAAATCGCCACGAAAAATTATTAATATGGCCGGCAAACATGCAGCCCCAGACCAATCACACAATCACATGGCGCTAGGCAGCCTACAAAAACAACAACAACAACAAATGTACATACTATATGTATATATACTTGTATCTGTGGGTACATATATGGATCTGTGTTTATACGAATGTGTTGTACTTGGGGGCTCAGGCGCCGGATATGTTTATCCGTAAAAACATGCACCTCACTGGCTCCATTAACCGATGGCAATGCGATGGCTGTCTGTCTGTCTGTCGGTCGGAGGAGCCTCTTGTGGTCTTGTGGCCATCAAGAACATGTCGATAGAATGGTACTCAAACGAAGATGCATTCAATCCTTATCGATTGAGCCGCAATATGAACATAACACATGAGCATAACACATACATATACATATATGTACATAGTCGAGAATCTAGTACACATCGTGTGGTTCCGTAAATTATTGCCCATAACTTCTGTTTTCAGATTTCGTACAGCGTGCAAGATACATGTTTCAGTTTCAATTCCAAATCTATATCTAGCTGATGATTTTAGATATTTAAGGGTATGTGCATATCGGTATAATCGGTTAAAGGATAGATATCCGAGCAGTGATAGAGAGCGTCTAGATCCCAAGAATCCCCACTGTTACAACCTCCTCCCACAACCCCTCTTCAGTCACCACAAAGAACGAAAATCGGTGGCAACAAAAGTTTGTAAGATACGATAATGAACATATCTATCAGATCGCCAGATCTGGACTAGATCGGATCATTATTATGCTCAGAATGTGGCTCTCTCTCTCACACACTCTTTCTCGTGCAGTGTACGCCCTCTGGCGGACGCAGCATCATATACTGACTTAGTAGGATCGGATATCGGGTAACGAACAATTCATAGTTCATCGATTACTAATACTAAACGGAACAATTCCTTGGTGTCAATCACTGCGATACACGTGTGTGTGTGAGCGGCAGGCAGCGCATTTTCCTATGCACATTAGATAGAGACTTGCCGTGACCGCTACTCCTGCCGACAGGATACTCGTAGAAGAGTTGAAGTTTTCCAATTTGCGTAGCTTTTACAATTCAAGTATTGCAACCGACTGTAACTATTATGGGGTCCCATTTCATTGGGAAACTATCGGATAATATTATCAACTAATCTTCTCAGAAGCCAACATTAAATGGAATTTCATAAATTACGCATTTAGTAGATCCATTTGTTGTAGTTTTGTCTTGTTTTCGCTTTGTTTTGGTGCATTTAATATGTAAATTAAATCTGTAACCGTATACGTATAAAATAAATTGTCAAATTACAGACTTCAGATGGCTTTCATACCGTATCTCTTCAATTTAAGCATAAGTTTAAATTTACAGAGAAAATTTTGGTCGTTGGCTAAGCGCAAAACCTCTTTATCTTATCGCGGGTTTGGTTTTGGGTTTTGGGTTTCCTTTTAACGAATAAAAATGGAATGGAAATACTTATTATTCCACGAATCATGTGTATGTAAATACCACTTCTCACATGCGTCTCCGACTCCAGAGCTCCAGAGCTCCGGTGGCACTGGTGGCACAGTGCGACGGTTGCGACGGTAGCGACGGGACTGTGCCGCGGCGGACCTGGGACAGTCGCAAGTTTCGTAACTTACGCAGAAATCTCAGCGATCATGTTCAAGACAGGTAGCGCTCTATTGGGTTCATATCACCAAGCTGAGCTGAAAAATTAGTTCCTCAACGATGACAAATTAGACGTCATTAAGAGTGACTGAGAGACTGAAGCAGTGAGGACTGAGGCCGGGGGCCAGGGGCCAAGCACTGGGCACTGGGTAACTGTGACCTCATCTCATCTGATCCTTTCTGGGAAATCAGAACGCGCAGAGAACGTGCAACAAATGGGCATCCTAGGCCCCGCCGTAGCAGCAGCAGCAGCGGCAGCGGCAGCGCGTGGAACTGTTACTCCACATTATTTATGATAATCTCGATTTTGTGTGGTAGCCTCGGCCTCGGCTCCGGCCCTCGGCAGCGAAGAGAGCAGAGCAGAGCGGAGCCCCGCGTCTGTCAGCCACTGGCGTTGCGCATGCGAACATATCGCGGGGCAGGCAGACGCTGCGTGTGGCCTGCCTGGACTTGGACTTGGCTCTCGTTTACCTTCATCGTTTACCTGTTGCCAGAGACCAGAGACCACAGACCGGGGATTGGGGACCAGAGACCAGAGACCAGAGACTCGGTTTGCCCCGAGAGGCCAGCCAGATTAATGCGAAGTGACATGTTTAAGTAAAAGATCCAGAAGCTTATCCGATAATGGCCACCATATTTATTAAATGGCGTATTTAATTTGAGCCACCGAATGCGGCAGGAGGGGGGAGGGGTGTCCCTGTAGAGGACAGAGGCGAGCAGAGAGCTGAGAGTCTCAAGCGCACATAATTAACCCAAAAGCGTCTCATGAGCCATCCACAATTATGCCAGGCCGTGCCAACATCATCTATAAGCAGGACCCTACACAGCATCACGAGACAGCTGAGGTCCTGAGCCAGGCTCAGAACGGGCAGCAGTAGTGCAGTGCAGACAACACGATTACCCTTAAATAGACCCCACAATAATCATTTGTTTCGGCTCTTAACAATGCAGTATCGCATCGATAGCGAGGTAACCAAGTCGCCAAGCGGCGGCGGCATCGGCGGCGGCCACCACCGTCGCGTCTGGATCGTCGTTTCCGTTGCTGCTGCTGCTTCTGCTGCTGCTTGCTACTTGCCACAACGGTTGCAGCTTGCAACTTGCAACTTTTGAGACAACACGAAGATTAGCATGCGTGACTAACAGAATTTTGTTATTCTTGGCTGCCTTCCTGGCCTTCCTGGCCTGGCTTTGCCTGCTCTTCCTGCACGACTCGCGGGTCCGGGTCTGGCTCTGGCTTGGGGTCTGCGTCTGGGTCTCTGGTCTGTCCACGACTCAGTAATCGTTTGTTAATTTTGCTAATTAATTATTGAATTCCTGATAAGCGGCCATTGAGTAATTGGCGAATGCTTAAGTAAGAGAACCCCAGATTGCAGACCATTCGCAGAGAACTATGAATGAATCGAAAGGAATATCGTTTCAACTGACGACTGATCCCCTTTGGAGATGCCTCTTACAGGGCCAAGATCCTGCCGAAAGTTCACCAAGATGTGCCTTTCCTTGGGGTCGCCTCCTCTCTTTCTCTGTGTCGTTGTTGACTTTTTGGGAAGCATAACCTTTTTTTTTGTGTTTTTTTTTTTGGTTGGTTTGACAAGCAATTGCACTCAGGCGAAAAATGTATGCTCCATGCTCCGTCCCATCGAGTGTCTGCGTTTTTAAGTCTGCGCGAGCGCGACCCGCTGCATGCCTCTCCTCTCATCCACTCCGCGCAGCTCCATGCCACGCCAGCCGTGCCATGCCACTCCACTCCACTCCAATCCAGTCGTACCTCCCTCATCATCACCACCATTCGTCCCTTTCGGACAAAGTTTAGTTTCGTAATTTATGATGTCGCTATCGCAGCATCAGTCCCAAGGATTTTAGGTAACGTGCGAACCCAGCAACGAGCAGCCACGAGGGCCACAGAGTCCCGCCAGATCCCAGAGCCCAGAGGCAGGACAGGACAGGGCAGGGCAGAGGCGTATGCTCCATCCGCAATCCCACAAATCGCATGGAAAACTATTATCAGAAGTTTTATGTAAATTTTTAAGCATGTTGCCTGTGCCTCCTGCCACTCCAAACATTATGGGTCGGCATTGGCAGCAGCAGCAGCAGCGGCAGCCCATGCCTCAAGCTTCTAGCTGGGGGAATGTAATCTTTTGTCATCATGTTTGACAGAAACGGTTGTCACCCGTACGCATGGAGCACACCTGTTTCGGTTCCCTCATTAATTATGCATAAGTCACTGTTTAATTCTGGATCCTTGGATCCCAGCCAATGGGATGCTGCTGCTGCTGCCGCTTCTACCCTTCAAACTTCAAACTTTGCTCTTCATTCGCCTCCCAACTATAAACTAATGTTTGCTGTTCTAAAGCTCTGTTTTTGAAAATGTAAAACGCATGAAGGAAACGAAAACAATTTCAATTCAAGAATTTTTGGTAAAGAATCTAGACTTTTGGCAATCCGTTTCTATGGCAACTCATAAGTATATATGTATAAACATATATGCAAATATACAGCCCAAATATCCTTTTCTTCCATTGAATCATAGTCTATTTTTCAGAGCTTTTCGTGCCTGTCCCCATGCAAGCATTTTGATCTTTCTATGATCAATTGGGAGAGAGTTTCGTTCATTCGTTTGTGATTTCGTTACCTTTTCGGTTACAGCCGTGTTGTTTGGTGTTCGGTGGTTAGGCTGAGGGGGAAGTGGCCATTCAAGTGTCCAAAATGGGGGGCCGGCCACGTTGAAAGGACAGGCAGGAGTAATAAATAATTGTTGATTTTTTATCCCGCTGAAGAAATAAAAATAAAAGCAAACAAGCTAAGGCCAAAAACCAATATAGGCGGCACCGATGGGCGTTCAGCGAATTCTGTACGAATTCTGGGCTTACACTAAACAGAAGACGGAACGACAGAGCGACAGACGGACAGACCGACAGAGGAACCGAACGAGGAGGAGGGATTACGGAGTCAATTTGAAAAATCGATTAAATTCGAATAAATGTTGGCGAATGGGCTTAGTCGGATTTAAAAACTCATAACAACGTGGCAACACCTCCTTTTTTTTTCTCCACCCAGTGCCGATGTGCCAAGGTGTATAGAACAATGTGTGGGGTACAACCACCACCAGAGAAAGAGAGAGCGGGAGCGGGAGAGGGAGAGGGACGCTGAGACGGTCGCCAGCGGCCGCCGGCGATTGAAAACCGAGGAAACCGAGGTTCTCTTCCGAGCGGAGTACGAGTATTATTTATTTACATTTATTTTGCACAATTTATGACCCGCCGCCACCGTCCACCGTCGCCGAGCACCCTCTGCTGCACATTCGAATGCGTATTGACAAATTTGCTGGGCAGGGAAGGGCAGGGCAGGACCCTCTGGTGCCCTGGTGCTTTGGTGCTCCTGGTGCTGACGTCGCTGGTTTTGTTCGGCGTTCGGTAGCCGGCGCTAGTACATGGAACGGTGGCACTGCATGCGACAGGAACATGCATTCACCCGAAAGGCGAAAGCTAATCAATATACATATTCGATTTGGTGGCCCTCTGGGCGCTTTACTTAAAGTCTGGTTTCCCGGCGTTGATTGCTTTACAGATCCCAACAGCAGCAGTAGCAGCAGCAGCAGCAGCACACGCATTGACATTGATATACATACCCACACGGGGCGCTGGGGGGATCCGGGTATTCGGATTCGGATTGGGACTTGGAGACAGAGTCCAGTCCAGTCCATTTCATTTCATTCCATTAAACGTGACAAGTTGCATGTCCATATAAAGCAGCCAGTGACCTCCATCAAATCGATATCGGAGATCGGAGAATCACTGAGAATCGCTGAGAATCGGCCTGAGGCCATCAAAAACCGAGGCGTAATAATCAAAAGGATCGTGTTTAATAAAATGCAAAGCGTCTGCCAAAGCCATCTCCGGTCCGGTCCGGTCTGGTCTGGTCCATCGATTGTAATCATCTCTCTGTCTCTCCTTCTCGATTGGGTTAAACAATGGCCATCCAGTGGCAGTGGCGCAGTGGCAGTGCCAGAGACAGAGTCCAGTCAATCATGAATCCATCTTCGTCAATGGTCAATGGGGTGATGTGATTGTATTGCCAGTGGCAGTGACTCCTTGGTGGTTAACATGGCGCCTGAGTTTGTCGTTTTGGGAATTGTCGAAGCGGATCATCAGCTCAGTTCGGAGGATCATCAATGACGCTCGCTCTTGACGCTGCCATTGTTCTTCAGTTTTTGTTGTTGCTGCTTGCTGTTGTTTGACGGTGGCGACGGCGGCGAATGCGGCAAATGCGGCAAATGGACTTCTATACCCCCGGTGCATGAAATGTCAATCAAGTCATAGAAATCACCAACGGATTGCGGATTGCTGATCGAGGATCGTTGGATGGATGGTTGCTTGGTTGGGATCCCTGATTGACTATGCGAAAGTAGGTGCCTCGCAGCTCTTGGTGCTTGGTGCCTGGTGCTGCAGAAGCCATCCACTTGAAAACAATTCAATTGACAAAGCGAATAAATCACGTAGAAGGAGCCTCTGCTCAGGAGGAGTTTGGGGCTTCAATGACGATGATCGTGGATGCTTTTGTTTTATTTGTATTTGTATTTTTATTTCTTCTCTTTTTTTTCGAGACTGTGACAGATCTCTCTGGTGGGTTCTGGAGGCACCACCAAGCATCAGGGGCAAAGCCCAAGAAAACAAAAAAAAAGAACAGACAAAACTCCGCACGGTCCAGGCAGGCTACAGGGGCCCCTGAAGCCTTCTGCCTTTTTGTGTTTGTTTTTTGTGGTTTTGTGGTTTTGTTTTTTGTTTTTGTTTCGGGGTTTGTTTTGTTTCATTTGAGTTTTTCGTAGTTATCTGGGAAGGTTTTCGAATGTCGCTAATTTGACGACTGCACGATTGCATCAAGTCGCCAGCCGGCGAGAACGACGAGTACAGGACGTCTTGGGACGGTACGGGATGGGATGGGTTCGGATGGGTTCGGATGGGTTGGGATGGGTTGGGATGGGACTCCCGCCGCCGATGCATTCACAGATAAGCTCAATTTCGTTTTTGCTGACACTTTACCGGCGGGCCATTGGGCCGGTCCGAGCTGAACTGAGCTGAGAGCCGAGTACCGAGAGGAGTTTCACGTTTTCGAGACATGTCGCCGATTTTGGGATGGCACAAAAATAAAAATTCCTCTTCCTTCCAGTCACGGAGCTAAACACGCTTCAAGAACTCCCTCTCTCTCTCTCTCTCGCTCTCACTCTCTCTCTCTCTGTTTCGAACCGTTTAATGGTCATAACAGTTTTGCTGCTGGCTTTGGCCTTATGGCTGGATGAACGATCATAACCGAAGGATATTTACCGATTTGCAGCTGAAAATCGTTGGCCATTCATTAAGATTCTTGGGCAAGAGATAGATAGATAAAGAGAGAGCGAGAGAGAGAGAGAGCATTGCTAGTTCGGTGGGGAGCTGTATCCTCCTTCGGGGGTCCACTCCACTCCATTCCACTCAACGCAGTCGCCAGTAATTGTGAATGACAATAATTGTGGAGACAATCGGCTGGGCAGGCCAAGGCAGGAGCAGGGGCAGGACGAGGCAGGGCAGGGGCATGGCCACATTCTACCGATGAGACATTCGTTGGAACGTGCAAGATGTTGGCGCCAACAGCGCCACCCAATATGTATGTATGTATGTGTGTATATGTATGCCAGTTAAACGTAATAATAAAGACAAATTCCAGAGAATTCCAGCCAGTGCCAGAATGCACAGGAATGGAGGAGACCAGTTCAAAGTTTCAAGTTCCAAGTTCCAATTTCCAAGTATACGGATGGATGGTATACCTCTTGCATCGGCATCCTGGTTCCCAGTCCCTCTCCCTGGGAGATTTCCCACACCAAAACCCCACATCAAAAATATGCAACTCTTGAGCCACTGTTTCAGGGGCGTTTTGAGGTGATGTTGAAATTAATGGTTGGCCAAGAAGACGCCGCCGCATGAGACGCTCCACTCTCCAGTCTCCAGTCTCCACTGGA
This sequence comes from Drosophila azteca, assembly GCA_005876895.1. Classification (NCBI taxonomy): domain Eukaryota; kingdom Metazoa; phylum Arthropoda; class Insecta; order Diptera; family Drosophilidae; genus Drosophila; species Drosophila azteca. Next base: position 1,893,443 of record VCKU01000014.1, on the reverse strand, counting down.
TTTGATCGTGCTGCAGATCCATAAATCAAAATAGATCGGATCGTATCGGATCGGTTTGGATCGGCATCTACACGTGGGATAACGACAGATCAATTACAAGCTTGCCATCTGCCTGGTGGGGTTTTCATTAATTTCTTTAAAGTTTAAAAGACTTTAATGGTACGTAAATATATCTATCGATAGATAGATCCATCAGTAGTTCAGTCGTCTTTCATTATTGGCCAATAACGCATCAAGAAAAAACATGTAGAAACATGTTTCTGCTTCTGACTGGCCCATGACCTAAATCAGAGAGCAACTTCAAAGAATATTTACGACAAGAACAATTAAATGCAGTTTTATGTGTGTGGAGCCGGACCAGGCCGGATGACACGGCGACTCCGACTGCGACTCTTTCCCAGAAGGGGAAATCCTTTCGCATGTCAACTGACAATATTATTATTATTATTATTCCACCACCGCTCTCTCTCTCCGCTCTACTCTCCCAGTGAACTGCAGCACTTAACTGCAGCATAACTAAATATAAAGCCACAAGAACTGTCACTGTTTCACTGCTTTCAGGGAAATGCATACATACATATATGTACATATATATGATGGTATATCTTTCTTCTTTTTGTTGATGACAAGCAGAGCTCCAATTAAATTTAATAGCTGCCGAGCGAACATAAAATTGAGCCACCAACGTGGAGGACCTTTCGCTAGCCTTTGTGCCCGCAGGGACTGGGGGGAGGGTAGGTCGTAAACACATTTGATTTGGATTTCTGGAAAGACTCCTCCAACACACGAAAAGACGGACTCATTTGACGGACAAGAAGCCGTTTGCGCCGGTGTTGCTTTGTCGGATTGCTGATTGAATTGTCACCTCAGTTTAATGACACACTACTGCCACTGCCGCTGCCGCCGTCGCCGCTGCTTCCCGACGTATCTTTCACACAAGACGCCGCCACCGCCACTGCTGCATGCCGCTAGATGGTTTGATGTTTCAGCGCTGAGGGAATCATATGCCACTTGGTTGGCAGAAGGCGCCACCAATGCCGATGACATATATGTACGTACGTGGATTATACGGCAGCGACGACTGTCAAAGGTGTCAGACGTTTTATTGCCACTGTCGACTGTCGACGACGACCTGTTGAAAAGTTCATGGTCATGTGGGGGGCTATGAAGGGAATTGCCTATAGCCGCCTTTTGCCGTTTGCTGTTTGCCTTTTGGGAAGACTTTGAAGATATCACTTCTTAAGTTTTTAATCAGTTTATTTTCATTTGCCAAATGGGGGAATCTTTCGAATCTTCGAAGGAAAGTTCCTTATGGCCAGCAAAGTTCTATAGTTTTTATTTGCTTAGCAATAAAACGATCAAAATAAAGCACTCCAAAGACCAAGTCATGTTTACATACACATGGATTGTCCATGGACTGCACACATGTGTTCTAAGTACAGAGAGCTAATGGTGGCTAGTGGCCAGTGGCTGGTAGCTGGTGGATGGGGGGGGTACGAGTATATGGGCTTGTCCGGTTTGTATCCAAAGTTTAATTAAATTTCTGGCATACGACATCAGCAATCAAGCTCTGGCCTGCCACTCGTACTGCTACTCCGGTACACATGACGTAGGGTTGGGGTTAGGCGTTAGGGGTTAGGCGTGAGCCGTGAGAGGATGCACAGTCATGGACATGACTTTGGGTAAGAGCCAGGCGTAAGAGCGTACAAGAGAGAGAGAGAGAGTAGGGGTATGGGTACATGCACATTTGAATTCAGTTAAATAGTCCACCTGGGCCATGGCTCTACCTCCCCGCCTGCCTGCTGCTGGGCGTTTAGAATGAGTTGATGGAATGCCCTATCCTACTGGTATGTAAACCCCATAGATGTATGTATATGTATCCCTCCCTGTGAATACTATTTGTGTGCATATACTCGTATTCAAAACGCTGCCAGTCGCTGCTAATATTGTAGTAGCGGCTTATAAAATGTTACAAGTTTTGTATTAATTAAAAACTTTGGCTTATGTCTGTGTGTGTCCATGTATGTCCATGTGTGTGCGTGTCTGTGTCTGCACTTTCACCGAGGTATGCCTCCGTGTATTTTCGTTGTCCGTTGTTGTTCCTTCCATCTCATCCAGGTACCATGGCTGCCACGGGTGCCACGTGAGTGTGAGTGTGTGGGTCGCGGAACATTCTCCTGTCCATCCCAGCAACGAGTGTATGTGTGTGTGTGTGTGTCTATTGTTTCAACGGCTCTGGGGGCCGGTTGGGTCAGCGATGGGACCCGCCCCAATAGACAAGCTGCACCGTTTTGCAATTTGAGCTTGTCGACGACGTTGCCGGTGTGTGTGTGTGTGTGTTGGGTCTGGTGTGGTCTCTGGTCTCGCTGGTCTCTCTGGGTATCGTTCCAACTGTTGTTATGGCGTCTCCCTTTCCATTCGGTCAGCCATGCACCCAAACAAGCAACCGACCAACCAACCAGCTAACCAACCAGCCAACCATTCAACCATCCATCCAGCCATCCGTCCATCCATCCATCCATCCATCCATCCATCAACGTGTTTGACCTAGCCGGCAATTCGGCTTGACATGCGGGTAAATTGAATTTTCCTTGTTTCGCATTTGTTTCGACTTGTTTTTCTTTTTTGCTTTTGCTTTTGTTTTTCTTTTCTTTTTTGATTTGCCTGTTGTACGAATTACTTATTCAAATTAAAAATATTTCTTGTTTTTTGTTTTTTTTTTTGGCTTGTTTTTTGCTGCATGTTGCCTGATGACTGGTGAAAATGTACATATTCGGGGTTTCCCCACCCCCCCACGCCCCGATCCATCCCCCCTACCTATGTATGGACTCCCATACGTACACAAATGTTGGACATGTGCATGCGGCATCCACTATCTGCATATCGATATGGTTTCCCATGGAATACCAAGTACGCGACGAGACGAGGCGACACCAGACGATAGTATGGAGAAGGCAACACATTCCGGATCAGTTGAAGAGCTTTTCATCAACCAGAAGTAGATAGGAGCACATCCTTGCTAGGTAACAAAATACATGTCGTGTGCATGACGATGCCTATTGATGCTCAACTCGATAGGGGTTTAAGACTGCTTATATTTCTCATGGAATACCAAGTACGAGGCGAGACGAGGCGAGACGAGGCGACACCAGACGATAGTATGGAGAAGGCAACATATTCCGGATCAGTTTGAAGAGCTTTTTATAAACCAGAAGTACATAGGCACAAACACATCCTTGCTAGGTAACAAAATGCATGTCGTGTGCATGATGATGCCTATTGATGCTCAACTCGATAGGGGTTTAAGCCTGTTTATATATCGAGAGGGTAGTTTTATCCGTTTTAGAGCTCTTTATAGCCCAAACTTGGCAGATAGATTTCCCCATCTAGTGGTAGTATTCCTTAACTGTGTTCCAAATGTATACAACTTAGTGGACAGCAGTCAAATATCTTCATTACGATGTGCGTGTGAACATTTCATATTTTACAGAGGACAGAACCGGACCCGACCCAAATCATTTACAAAATGCAAAATTTCCTGGGCGTTCTCATACGCCAATTCCGGGGATGGGAATGGGAATGGAGATACGGGAGCAGGGGGCAGGGGGTACTACGATGATCGCATAAAGAATTCGCTGGGACCACACGATGGATGGAACCAAGGCAAGGCATTAGGTTAAGCGGCAATTGTGGACTGATTTATGGCTATTTCCGTCTCGTTGCGATTTCAGTGATTCAAGGAATTGGAAGCGCCGCAAATGAGCTCCCCATCAGCCCCCGGGGGCTGACACTCTCCGGGGCACGCTGGCAGCGGGATGCAGGCTCATTAATTGATTGCACTTATGGCCGTGCAGATTTGCAGCAGATACTGGGACTGGCACTGGCACTGCCACTGCCAGTGGCACTCGGGGAGTCGGAGTGGCAGCATTCGCACTTGTACAACGTGCGGAATTCATTATTTCCGGGAACAGTGCATTTGTACGGCAATTAGTTCGCTTAAAAACATAATATACCACGCCTTCGCGGCAGACGTAGGGCCCATGTTAGTCTGCGGTGGACATAAATCATCTTACGACGAGGCCGACGCCCCAGTATCAGCCACAGCCACAGCATCAGCATCAGCCTGAGGCCTCAGGCCTCAGTAGTGGATATGGGACATAAATACCCCGGGCATGACCGAAAATTTCATCTAATTGAGAGACACCACAGCAACATGAGCGAGCAGAGCAGGCAACTGTGGCATGGCATGGCCTGGCCTTTGCCTCATTCAGCGAAATCTGTGGCATGTATTGAGTTCTCACAGTCTCCGCTCCGCACCAATCTCTGAATTTTTGAGACGACGCGAGCGTAACTCATTTCTCTATGTCTCATTTGGGGCGACCCCTCGAGAATCGCTCCTCGTTTATTTATTTTGTGTTTTTTTTTTGTTTAATTCTGTTCCAGTTGGAGTGTGGGGTCACATACAGATCATAAATTAATATGAGTATACTATTAAATATGAGTGATAAACGACCAGGTACGATATTACATTGATGTCTATGGATTGTAAATATGGGAAATTCGACAAGAAACGTAGTTTCTATATTATTCGATTTATCACCAATAAATGGGACATTTTTCTATTGCAATTAGTTGTAAAATACGAGGAGACTATGACTATAAGGAATACCATAAAGAAGGTACCTAAAAAGTAAACTTAGATAAAGAAATTTAAAGGATGAAATGTAATTAAAGGCATTTCTGTAGTGCCACACCATTTAGGAACCACTGACAGTTTATTGGTTTCTTTAAATGGTTTATTTAAGGAAATAATACAAATGGAAATTGTCTGTAGTGTGTCTGCCTGGCAGATCCTTTTCCGCAACTACTTATCCTGCCCCGCGTGTCATTCGTCACCGCCTGCCAGCCTGCCCAATGGCATTTCGTGTCTACGTCTACGTCTGTATCTATATCTATTATGTATCTGTATCTGCATCTGTAGCTGTATCTGTATCTATAGCTAGATCTATGCCTGCGCTGCTGTGGCGTTCGCTCACGCCCACTTCTTAACATGCGCTACAAGTGCTAAAAATGTTGGAAACATATTTCACAATTAATTGTCGCCCCGGCTGGCCATGCCATGCCCATGCCCGCTTGCCGCCCAACCGCCCGTCCGCCTGCCTGCCTGCCAGTCGTCGTAGTCGTCGTCGACGTCGTCGTCGTTATTATATGTATTTTCAGTATTTTCCTCGCATTTTTAAGTGTTGTTCGACATGGCAAAAAACAACGCGTTCGCTGCTTAATTTGTCGTAATTAATGCTTATGAATAGTTTGTACTTGTCGTATTTGTTAGAGTAGTCGAGCAGTACGGGCAGGCCCCTGTCGTCCCTTTTCGGGCATAGTATAATCCTTGGGACAGTGGATGGACTAGACTCACCTGCAGCTTCACCAGCTCGGGATGCTCGCTGGCCAACTTGGCCAGCTCTTGGTAATTAGCCTTCGCCATCGAGACGATCCACTCCTTTGCCTTGGGATGCGCCATTGTGACTTCGGGCGAATCCTTCTCCTCAATTAATTGCTGAAAGACACACAGAGACCGAAAACAGAAACAGAAACTGAGAAACGGGAACCAGAGGAGGCATAAATTAATTATACATGTTTCTGGGGGCGTAGACACCAAAGTGGTAAAAACAGAAGAAAACAACAACAACAACAAAAAAACAGAAAAAAACATCGGCATGAACCGGGAATAAAACATAGAAAGCCCATTGAGAGCATTAACGCCAACACACACACACACACACATACAGTTGTCTTTCGGAATACACGATTCTAATTTACACACCCATACGTTCCGTTCCGTTCCGTTCCGTACCGTTTCCCCACACCCACTCCCTCCCCACACCCCACTACCACCAAAAAACTCTTGTGTGGCATCCAATGGATGTGTGGATCTGCATATGGCGGGTGGGGGTTGTTCCAGTGGAGGGTTGGGGGTGCTGCTGCTGCTGCTACAGACATGGGTGTAAAAGCTGGATGGTAATTATGCTCACGCATCCGACGAGGAGGACGGAGGACGGGCGACCCGGGCGCCCATTGCCGATGTTCTTTCCATAATTATGAAGGTAATAATTTTTATTTATTAGGGCACGCGCCTTGAGGCGGCAGCAGCGGCAGCAGCAGCGGCAGCGGCAGTAAGTGCGAGATGGGGTTTCTGTTTCTCTGCTGCCGCTGCTGCTTTTCTTCTGTTAAGTGAAATAGAGCTCGAGGATCTCGAAACTCAAACGAAAGTTGTTCCTCCTTCCGTTTTCCCCACTCTCTCTCTTTTTTCTGTGTTTTTTGTTGCTGTTGCTGTTCGAGTTCCGTGATTTACTTGACTCGTAATGAGCTCTCTCCTCTAATTATTGCAACGGGGGCGGTTGCAGAGGCAGATAAAACACACATGTGTGTGTGTGTGTGTGTGTGTATGTGTGCGGGGAAGACAACACACAGCCGACATGTGTGCCCTCCATATTTACGAGCCGCGGAACACATTTCGGCAACTAATTATCCCATTCGCATTATGTTCGCGAAGCAAACAAGGACCAAGCACCAAGGAGCATCATACGCCTCGCAGGATTTTACCTGAACAACCCATTCTCACAACCCCCCCTCCCCCTCCCCGGTCTACGCGCTTTTCCTAACAGTAACAGTGCTAATAAATAGGAGCGGGGAGGGGGGAGAAAACATTTGAATGCCGCATTTAGCCGCAGGATGCCGCAACGCGTGCGCCTGTATTTGCACGCCACTTGACTTCAGGAGAGTCTCTCATACCGTACCGCACCGCATCGTACCGTACCGTCCACGTTTCTCCAATTACGGGTCGTGCGCGAACGCACACGGAATAGTAGTTCCCGTGGGCATACCGCATCCAGCATATACCGTACCGCCTCCCCCCGCACACCCCGCTGATAGACCTCGCGCGCAGGTAAATCCAGTTGGTCGCCATTTGCAAAATGCCGAACAGCCCGCAGCCGAACAGTCGAACAGCCGAACGACAGAACGACACGGGGAAAACTCGTACTCGTACTCGTTCTCGTACTCGGAGTCGTACTCGCACTCGTACTCGTACTCGTTAAGCCCCATGGCAAAGTGGCCATGTCAATGCTAAACAAAAGAGCCAAACAGAACCAAACCGAACGGAGGAGTCCCCACCCACCCATTGGGGGATGGGATGGGATGGTTTATTTATGTTGCCTTTTTTTATGGGAAAACTCGGACTCGCCAACTGGAACTCCTCCAGCTCCATATCCATAGAGCTGCAGCTCCAATGCCAGTGCCACTGCCACTGCCACAGCCAGTGGCTGCTTCTGTGTGTCCTCTTGTCTATTTTTCTCATTTCTCCCCAATCGCTTGTTTGTTGGCCAGCTTTCTTATGTCCTGTGTCCCTTTATGCCCCGATATTATATCACATTGCTGGCCCCTTGTTGTCCCTTGCCACTGCCCCAGCTCCCCCCCCCCCTGATTGTGGACGGACTCTGTCTCTGACTCTGGCTCTGGGCCATGGCCAAAGCATGTTCCTCCTGTGTGTTTACGTTTGCCTTCCGTATCTTACCTTTTGGCTGCCACCCTGCCAAAGCCGGTACGGTACGGACCCGAGGACCACAAAATGGTCGTGTTCGCCATACCCGTGTATACCCGTGTAGCCGTAACGTAACCATGCGAAGTCCTCTGTCCTGCCCTGTCCTGTCCGTTACGTTCCGAGCAGAATGATGTCGTACTCCCCCCGCCCCCGCTCCGGGTTGCGGGGGCGACTCTGCAACTCTGCCATTGACGCTCCACCACGTCCTCAACGTCCTCGACGGGTTGAAATTGTTGCTGTTGTAAATTTAACCGCTTCGGGACACAGTTTCGTTGTTGTTTAACAGCAATAACAACTTTTGGTTTGTTTCCTTACATTTTTAATTGGGTCCTTTGTGGTCTCTCCTGGCCGCCCCGATGGCCACCACCACTGGCAGTGCCACTGCCACAGCCACAGCCACTGCCGCCCGTGATGAGAATAGCTTTGGCTAACTAATTTCTATTGCTGCTTATTGGCTGTGTTAACATGTTTCACCAACTTGTTTCCTATCCAAAGGGTTTGCCCAGTTCCAGTCCCGCCCCCTGATGTGGGTCGGGTCGGTCGGTGGGATTCGGATTTGGATACGGATACGACTTCGGATACGGATTCGGTTTGGGATGTGAAAGTTTTATATGCATATTGGGATATATTGGTATCCACTGAGGTGCCATGCCCTGTCCTGTCCTGCCTTGTCCTGTCCTGTCCTGTCCTGCCTTTCCCCGGTATTTTAATAAGAATAAATGTGGTTTGTTTGATGCTGCATTCGGGGTTCTGGGTTCGGGGACGGGGATGATTGTTGCCTTTTTGCTTTAACAGGGGAGGATTTTCAACTAAAAAGGTCCCTTATTTTATTTGATTTTATTTGAAGCCAAAACACCACTTGAATATTCGAGTTTTTCAATGGTTTCTTAATGCCTGATTCCATAATCAATCAAACTTCGTTTCAAATATGTAGTCTATGGTCAATACTGTGTGGTTTTTTTTTGTTTTTTGGGGGAAAAAAAGCCCCCGTTTGAAGGCAGCTTGTTGGGAAATAAATTAATCAATGCTTGCTGAGTGAGCGGATTAAATGCAATATCATCGAGATAATTAAAAACGATCGAAACGAATTTAATTGATCAGCGAGGGCTGCCAGGGCTGCCCGATCTGCCAGGGCGTCGATTTTGATGGATCTTCACTTGCTCCCCCCCCCCCTTCCGAGTGTCTAGGGTTCGATTGGCGCCTCTCCGAACCGAACCGATTCGATCCGATCATGGAAATGGGATCTCCATCTCCAGCATAGAATTCTGACCAACATGAGGTGGCACTTTCTTTTCCCCTTTCCCCAGCGATGATTAGTTTTCGTTTTTCGAACGGTCTATAACATCTCTCACATCCATCAAACCTATCCCAATATTGTCTTACAACTGAATTCGAATAATTGCCTTAGGACTGTTGGCGCCAGAGATCGAGAGATGATGGGAATCTTGTTAGCGAATCAATTTGTTAACATGTTGTAGGCGCTTACAAAAGTATCCATAACCCCCACCCCCACCCATCCCCTGTTCCATTCAATAGTTCAAATTGCTGCTATCATTCCTACTACTAGTTGTACCTCCGTGATGAGGAGTACTACAAATACATAAATAATGACCTGGTCTTGGGAGAAGCGAAGAGAGAGAGAGCAAAGTGGGATGCCGTGCCGTGCCTCCATCAGAATGCAAAAGTCCGCCTGTTATATTAACTTTTATATTTCATATATTGTATATATAGTATTTTCATGTATTTTCGGTGAAGGGGTGGGCGGGGGAGGGCCACTGTTAAATCCGGAAACAAGAAATACGTGAGAAAATCAAAGTTGCAACTGGTAGAAGATAAGATACAGCTACAGATGCGGATGCGGATACAGAGTCAGAGTCAGTATCTCATGGGTTCTGGTTCCTTGTCCGAAGAACGCCTGTACAAATAGGCACTTAAGTTAAGGCCTTCCTCATCTTCTGTCTGTCTGTCCCTCGATGTTTTAGTGGGATTTTATGGCATTTGACGTGCCGTTGACAATCTCATTTTGATGTACATCCACTGCTGCAAGAGCATCATCTTCTATGCATGTTTCAGCATGGGGGATGGCATTGGCATGGGCATGGGCATGGGCATGAGCATATCATTCGTCTTTGCCGACAATTCGGATGATTTATGCTCGAGGGATATTATTTTTCAACTCTAAATTTCATGATTGACAGGTCTAAGTGGTTGACAGTTGTTTGACAACTCCGCGCAATTGTTCTCTCTCTCTTACTCCCCCTCTTCCTTCACTTCACTCCTCTCTTCTGTGTTCTGTCCTCTATTGCTTGTAACATTAACTAAGAAACTATGTTCCTGTTCCCGTAACGCTTGACAAATTTCCAAGTCATTTATTTGTATTTCTAAATTGGTATCTGCGTATGAACATGCTACAAAATCAGCCTACATACAAATGTGGAGGAGGGGACTGTGCGGAAGGACTAGTCTGTATTTAGTTTTTGAATGTTTTATTCGGAATGTTCTACGAGAATGTCCAGACAAAGAATACGACTATATATATGACCCACTTGTGGCCGAAACTTTTCATTAGATACCACCTACATATGTTTAAAAAGTATTTCATTCAACAAATCATCACCTGTTTAGCTCTTTTTACACCCGATACTCGAAGAGTTTACGGGTCCTATGGAAGTGTTTCCGAATCCCATCTGTGGCATCCACAATTCTGAAGATACGAGAATGGAGACATCCACCAAAACGTCAAATCTGGATCAAATCGGATTTTTATCGTAGTCTCCATTTAGAGTGACTACGCAACCCCTTCCACGCTCTTACTCATTCACTCTCTCTCTCTCTCTCTCTCTCTATCTCTTACACACTCTTCCTCGTGAAGTGGCGTAGGGAAGTGAGATAGCAACAGTTTTTGAAAATTGGAAACAGATAAAATAATTGAAAATTCGAATAAAATAGGACATTCTGCCATGACAAAAGGGATCCTTTCACGAACCAAAAAGACAGAGAGAGAGAGAGAGAGAGAGAGAGTAAGAGAGAGTGAGATAGAGAGAGCATGCGCCAGTGATCAACTCCGACACGGATTCTAGCACTTACGTCTAAAATATATTGTATATCGGATCTGTTTAGTTTCAGTTTTTCGTCGATCATTAGTTAAATATTTATGTATATTTCGTGGATGTGAAATATCGCTTCGTTTACACATGTCACGCGTCATGCGGTAGCGCCCCTCCGTCGCTTGGAATAGACTTCCTCCCCGCCCCGAAGATGTTTCTATGTTTCTCCATTTATGAAACAGCGGAAAACACCGATTTTTAGATAGTACGAGTACGTGTGCGAGGGGGTGAAGTAGGGGGGTGTTATGTATACATTTTTGCTTTTGCCAATAAGCTGTTTGGGGGGTGAGGTGGCCATAAAAGTTGTTTGCCAGCCCCCGTTGCCCGCTGTCCCCGCTGTCCACGCTGTCCACTCTCCATCGTCCATCGTCCGCTGCTCAAATGCCAAATGCCAAATGCCAGTGTCGAAAAGTGTCGTCGTGGATAGTTGATGATGGACAAAGACCAAGTTACTAAATACTAAGTACACTCGAGTGTACGTACATGTGCTGTCTGTACAACATGCATATACACATGTCGAGCATCGGGCCCAGGCCCGAATGCGCGCGCGGCGACAATAGTCGTCGGGAGGGAGGCACAAACGGACAGACGGACGACAGACAGAAAAAAAAGAAAGAAAGGAAAGGAAAGAAAAAAAGTGAACGATGCAGGCGCATGTACTTTGTGAGAGACTTACATTTATATTGTCCACTAATAAAATTAATGGATTTATTCAATTCGAGTGTGCTGGTGGCAGTTCGTGACATGGCTCTGAGAATTGTTGACACGGCTGACAGTTTGGGGAGCAGTCTAAGGCCCCAGCCAGCAGTTCCACATGAGGTGGCACACATCTAAACCTGGGACGCACCAGCTTTTGAGGAACGGCGGAGAGCAATAATTGCGAGACGCTTGGCGGGTCCCCCTATAAGTAAGGCCAGATCTAATCTGCCTCTGATTTGTAGTGGTCCAAGCCAAGCTCTTGTTTTGCATTCATGCACATTGTGGCAGTGGCAGCTGCAGCTGCAGCTATTATGAAACGATTCCTACATAATTAATCAAAAGAAACCAGGGGACAAAAAACAAAAAACGCCCATTTGAAGGTGAAGCTTTCCACAGAATCCGAAACGTTTCTCACAGGAAATGGAACAAATTGTATAAACAGCGCCGGTCCCCAAAGCATGTGCCTGCACTTAGCACCGTTCCCGTTCCCATTCCCATTCCGGTTGACCATAAAAGAAGCAGGGCTCACACAGACACAGACACATACACACCCGCATTGCATATGCGGCATGAAGAAGAGGGCTAGCTAGCTAATACGCTTTAACCGGTTCTGGGTACTCACCTTCTCTGGCTTTTTCTTGGCTGGCGGCGAAATGATCTTGGCCTCTTCCTCGGATGCCATCCGGTTGAACTTGCGCGTAGCCTCCTTCACGCTCATGGGATTCTCTGCGGTGTCCGCCTCGTTGCTGGATACTTTCTCAGCGGCCGAGCTGTCTGTGGAGGCGCCCGACGAGAAGGAGAATCTGGGTATGTTCTCCTTGTTGCCGGTCTCATCCACGGAATTGGAGCGCGACACGGATCCACTGGCGGCTGGGGGCTGCTCCTGGCTTGTGGCAGGGGCAGCATCATCCTCTGTTTTGGCGGCAGGCTGCCGCTCCAGACGAGCTGGATCAATACGTTGCATGACAGCTGTGAACTCTTCCACACACTCCTGATAGTTGTCCTGCTGTCCCTTGTGCACGGACACGCCAACAGATGGCGACGTTACCATGGGCGGTGGCTTGTAAGGCGGTGGCTGTCGCATTGGCGAGGCGAGGCTGCCACCCTCGAATGTGATGGACCCACCGCCGGGACTGGATGGTTCCGGGCCATTGTTGGCGGCGGCCACCGCACGCTCCACCACCTCATCGGTGGGGCACTCATGTAGGTACTTCTTGCGCAGAATTAGAAACTTTTGGTTGTTTTCATTCTTGATAGTCGACAGCAGCGTCACATAGGTCTTGAATCGCCTACGCGCCTCGTCTGAAATGCAAATATATTATATATACGCTTTGCAATTCCCAGTTTTGGTTTGCTTTGTGTGTGGTATGCAACAGGTCATAGAAACACACAACGCACTCCATAGGTATTTGCCCAATGACTCACTTTGGGTCTGTGGATGCGTGAGAAACTTCTTGAAATGCTTCACTAAAGCGTGGTTTGTAACCTTGCACTCGTTCACCAGCATGTAATTGCGTATCTCCGCAATGGAAAGCTCTTTCGGTAGTTCCATTTCACGTGCTGCAAACACTTTTAATGGTAATTTTTAATTTTCAATAACAAAAAACACGACACAAACAAAAACACAGTTACCAGGGACTGGCACACGACTGTTTACGGCAGGCATCCCTGGCTGCGGCCATAAAAAAGGTCGCTGATATGGCAGCACGACAAAGCTCTGGCTGATATTTCACCGTTGCAAATGGATTATTTAAATAAAATGTAATTAATTAATGTTGAATTGAAAAAGGAGTTAAATGTGTAAATGAAACAGTTTTCAGCAAATAATTAACTTTGCGGAGTAAATTTTCAATTTAATTAGCTATAAACATTTATACATAGCTTGTATAACTTTTAATATAAAATAAATACATTTTTAAATATATTTAAAATATTGGAAAGTGTTGATGAGATGGAAAAATGTTCGGCAGTGCCGTAGAAGAATTTGAATGGGATCATGGAACGAGGATAAGCTATAGAGATTAATTGTTTTAAGAAGAAGGTCAGCCGGTAAATTGCTTCGAAAAAAGCTGATTTTAAAACTCTAAAGTGGGAAACAAGGCGATTTGAATATTAACAGAGAATTTAGAAGACGATGACAGTATAATGTTTCTGCAGCTTTAACTGATATCCTAGCTATTGATTTGATCACACAGAAAACTGAATTATATGAATTATATTTTCATGTAAGAACAGGGCATGGAGCTAAAATCTATTATGATATTTAGGTGCACTTGGTGTTATAACATTACCACAACTCAACAATCGTATAAAACTCGTTCAAGTAATTGCTATTTACATCCTGGATTAATTCGAAATTAAATGTTTAAGTTGGTGGGACAAGAGGCCTCCCAGACGTATTTTCATATGTCTTCAAGTCATAGAAAAAATCGGAGTAAAAAAGAAAAAGATTATGTTGAAATATCAAAACCTGCGATTGATGTGTGCTATCAGGAGGATAAAGGAGGAGTGGATTCGGAAGATATGCTAAAATGAGACTCTGCCTCTCAAAGCTCAAGAAAGTCACAGAACGTTATATATTTTTACTGTTCCCTGGTAGCGGGAGCATTAGCAATAAATGCTAAGCCTGAAGCAAAAGCATATTCCTCTTATAAAGTTGCAACTTAAAGTTGCACACATCTACTTTAACGATGCACTGACCCTTCTGCACTCTCCAGAAAAAGAGCTCACGCATCAAATTTAGAAAGGGATTATACCTCGATCATATCCCTTGGCCCTCTAGGAAGTGTACCGTTTGCAACAGTCAAAACATCCTATTTGCTCTTAAGCCTACGGACATATGTACATATGTATGTAAGTATGTCCTATAATAACTTACACTTTAAAATAACTGAACTAAACTGTATCGGTTTTCATACTAAAGAGAAATATATATTACGAGTATATGTACTTGCTTCGCTCGTGCGTCAACCCCCGGCTCACTCGCCACGGTCGCTCGGGCCAATGGAAGTAAAATATCAGACGAGGACGAAGACCCAAGAGAGAAATGAAACCATTTCCAAACGTTGCTCACAGGTAACTTTGGGTAGCGTCCGGATAGAGTTAAACATTATGACAGAAAATGTATTTAATAAGAAAAAATATAATGTATGGAATGATAAGGACAATAAAAGGACAGGGATACTGGAATGTTGTGTTCGAAGAATCATTCATAAATGTGCTGAAATGATTTGAGGGTTTGTTGGGTTATTATAGTGCCATACAACATAATAAGTGAACATATGTATTGCTACTCGTGTATATTTATTTCATTTAATACCTAACTGATTTGAAGTTACTTTAAAGGTTTTAAAAATTAAAATTCGAAGCTGTGCATTTGATACCTTTCAAATGCCATTCCATTCCGTGTGAAGGCTGTGGATGTTTTGCAGCGATTCATTGTACAAAATATATCTATTTGTATGTAAATTGAAAATATCCAAGAATTTATTCTCAAATTGGAGGAGGGCAGTGGGAGGGGGTGGTGGGCGGAAGAGGCGGAGTTTTGGGGGAGTTAACTTCCAGCAGATGTAGCAAGTGTGTGTGGCAGTACGAGTACGAGTACGTGTATGTGGCACATAGCATAGAGCATAGAATAGAGCCCTGGCGTTGATTCCATTCTCAATTGGCCAAATGGCAGAATGCCTGTGTGGCATGGTATGGTATGGTGTGGTGTGGTATGGTATGGTGTGTGGCAATTTGTTGAATCGACGTCATTTATCATCTGCACAGAGAGGGAGAGAAAGAGAGAGAGTTCTATTTGCCAAAGAAGCCACAGCGTGCGGCGGCGGCGGCGGTGGGCTGTTGTTGCTGTTGTTGATGCTGCCGACGACGATGACAGCGACAATGGCGCATCTGGATACACAGATTGGGATTGTATCTTTCACTTGCATTTCAAGATGCAAATGTCAAGACGTGTCGTTGTCTGCACGTCGTCCCACAGGGCAGTCAGCAGTCCTCAGTCCTCAGTCATCGTCTCCTCGCAGATGCGAATTAATTATACCCGGCACTCTCGTATTCTCGTACAGTACAGATGCTTATTGTATTCGCATGGATGTGCACGAAGGATGCCAATCCAGCCATCCAGCCAGCCTCCCATTACCTCCCATAAACAGAAAGTCGAGAGATCTGTGTGTTTATTCGCGAATGAATCCATCTATGTACAAAATGTCTGGCTGTACCTGTATTTAGATATACATTATGAAAGTGGAATAGGACTATGGAGAAACTAAGGATCTCAGTCTCATATATGCTTTGTTTAATCATCCTAAGAGCCTAGCCTATAGACCTGCCAGCCTGGGGAGGTAAGAATTTCAGGCATGTCATTATCGCCTGGTAGAATTAAAGTAAATTCGAAGCTCGAACACAAACCCCGATTTACGTTGTTCTGCATTTTGTATGGCAATTGTCACCGATCGCGTCGGTAAGTGGCGCCTGATAAGCGTCGCAAATTAAATAAAATACAGTATGAAATATCTTGAGGCAGTTTCTCAGCAGCGAATGCAGTGAATGCCACGGCGACACGGCAGCACGGCAGCACGGCGAATGCGACAAGAGAACGTAACGTCTGTCTGGCACTGGCTGGCACTGACTGTGGCGTTGGACTCTACTCCACTCCACTCCACTCCACTGCACTCCACTCCTGCAAGGAGTCCGCGCGCATTGGTGCGGGCGAGCACTGGAAGCCATCTTGTAGTCAGTCTCCGACTAGTGTCCGACCTCCGCCTGTCCCTCACTTGTTGCCCGATGATGTCTCTGCGCCGTCTCTCTTGGCGTCAGTGGTGACTGCCTTCCTGCCGCCTGCCTCCTGCCTCCTTCCTGCCTGCCTGCCTGCCTTCCGACCGTAGACAGGGATCGACGGCAGCCAACGATCGTCGATAGTTGGAACGTTTGTCTTGTCTGTCGTTGGGTCTGTCTGTCGGTCCGTTGGTCGGTTGCTCGGTTGCTCCGTTGCTCGGTGTGGGGATGCTGCTGCTGCGGCATAATTGGCAATTGGGGAGAGGGAATGGCTATGGAACTTCGACTGGGAGTGGGACTGGGACTGGGCTGGGAGTGGGGCTGGGAGTCGGACTGGGAATGGGCTTATTCAATTTTATGACTGTTTTTTTTTTTCTTCTCTTTTTTTGTTGCAGTTGGTGCCAACTGCTGACTGCTGACTGCGTCTCTTATGGGTCTATGTCTATCTGGCTCAGTCACATCGAAGTCGTGGCTTGGATCTCCTCCATTTCCCAACCTGCGACTTATTTATTTGCTATTTTTTTTGTTTCTGTTCCAGCTTCAGCTTCAGATTCGTTTCCTCCTGACCCCTGGAGAGTGGCGCCTGAAATTACAAGAGTGCTTGCTCCATCTTCGATGCACTACCCGATCGGATGGGTGGGGTGTGGGGTGTGGAGGTGGTATTGGTGGTGGGGGTTTCAGCTGTCAGCTGAGGATTTCCCAAACCAATACCCGATTTATTGTGAGGCTGAAATCGCGGACTTGTTCAAAAGTCAAATGCTCGGTAAGTGTTGCGCCCTGTGTACTGTGTACTGGCTTTAAGCTGCTCTGCCCTGCCCTGCCCAGCCACCATATAATGCCAGAGCAGATGTCAGGTTTCCACAGGGCTGGGCTGCCAGCAGCAGCCAACAACAAGTCCTTGGTAGCCTTTAAGTGGTCTGACAGTCATTATTGAACCATTACCAAATGAGCAGTGCGTACGCATTATAAATGAGCACATAAAACATAAACGGTGTCGTATCGTCCGATGAGCCCGAGAGCCGATTAATGCAATTTAACACCCCCCACCACCCATCACCCATCACCCACGTGCGCTCTCACCCTCACCATCACCCTTACCACTCGCAGTCAGCCTTTGAGCTGCCCCCAACCCCTTGGAGAGTAACACATACACGTCAGTGGTAGTCGTCCTCATCGTCATCGCCCTCGTCGCCCTCGTCATATGCTGCTATTTCCGATGCCGGGACGATCGCTGCGCCCTGAGAGGCAGCCAGCGGGAAGAGCAACAGCAGCAGAAGCAGCAGCAGCGGCTGCGGTCAAATGCTTTAACTCGCACCGGGATTTCGGCTCGTCTCGCCCGACTTAGCCCAACTCCCGAGTGGGATTATGTCACTTCGCTCTGACATTTGCATTTTGATTGACAAACTCATTTAGCAACTGCAGCAACTGATTGGGCCGGGCCATGGCTTCTGTTTCTGTTCCTGTCCCTGTCCCTGCCCCTGCCCCTGTTGTCCTCTCTGCATATGCTGGAAGCTGGATGCTGGAAGTATGTTTGCAAAACGCTTGAGAGTTTTCCAATTAAACTTATATCAGAACACAAACACAGTCCTTTTAAGGACTACCCCACAATTTCTTATAATAAG
Source organism: Drosophila azteca (assembly GCA_005876895.1). Classification (NCBI taxonomy): domain Eukaryota; kingdom Metazoa; phylum Arthropoda; class Insecta; order Diptera; family Drosophilidae; genus Drosophila; species Drosophila azteca. The sequence goes on along the minus strand of VCKU01000014.1, from coordinate 1,875,639 downwards.
TAGTTAAATTTAATCTTCTTTTGGGCATTCGACATTCAAGGAAACACCATAAGTAGGTAGCATATGATTTGATTATCCCTACAATACTATACATATGTATGGATATGTATGTATGACTTGTATATGTGTTTCTTGGAGGTATTTCTTAAATATTTGTAGAATCATATAGTATTTCATCCCATATGTCCTTCCCCTTTTGAGGGATATACATACATATAAATAATATACATCTAATAAATGTAATAAAAAAGAAACATAAAAACTAATAAACTAAATCTGGGAGAGTGCGACTGGAAGAAGTGGAAACGGAAAATTCCAAAAATAGCTAGAATGGGAGTCGGGTGAATGGGAGTGCCGTCACCATAAAATAGCCATCAATCCTGTTCGTCTTCAGCCATAAATGTACAATTCTTATTTTTGGTACTACAGTTCCAATACGAGCTACTCTATGTGTGACTGCAAGACATCTGAATGTGTGCGTGCACTGGTGATCAGTGATCTACAACTTGATCAGTGATCTATGTAGATGATGCAATGTTAGCATACATTTATGGATCACAAATAGAACGTTTCAAATGATACCTTCCAAATATCTAGCAGTCTATCTACTTCACCAATCGCTGATCGCTGATCATCATCAAATGATCGCCTCCTTTAATTATTATTTCTTAATGTTAAACGATTAAAGCAAAGAAAACTCTGCTCCAAAAAAACAACAATAATGATGAAAGTTTTAAGAAAAATTTGAATGGTAAAAATCCCTGGTAGAGAGTATAAATATGTCTCAATTTTACACATGTATGTAGGTACATGCGAGTATTCCCTATAAGCCAGGCAGACAGACAGACAGATAGACATTGCACAACAGTACGAGTGTACGTATGTATGTATGTACATACGAGTGTGTACGTATGAAGAACTCAATTATGAAACGGCGCGATATATTCATGTGACAATTTTTAATGTTTCCTGACAACCATTAAAGTCGAGCCCGCTGAAAATGACAATAATCAGAAAAACAAAAACAACTGCAGCAGCAGCAGCAGCAATGACAAAAGGGAAAGGTTATACTATGTGTGTGTGTTTGTGTTTGTGTGTGGTGCGTATCCTGACCCTTCTCCCGGACATGGACACGGACCCAGAACCCGGGGCAACCCCTCGTCATATAAGTACAGGAACAGGGGACAGCCGCCAGGAGCAAGAGTGTGTGTTGTGACAGTTTTGCCGTATGGGTTGTGCAAGTGAATAATAAAAATGAAAATATTTCATTTTCCATGGCGGCAGCAGCGGCTCGGGTTTGGGTTTGGGCTTGGGCTGCGGATTCGAATCATTGCCGTTGCCATTTTCTGGCTATTTTGAAATTGATATATGCATAAACCGCAGTGACAGATGTTGCAATTAAAACAGCATAAAACGCGCTTCGCGTCCCTCAGCCCCTCAGCTAATGGCCTCGGGTGCGGGGTATGGGGTGCAGTGTGGTGGGGTGTGGTGTGGTGTGGTGCGGAAAATGGCAATGGCAATACCATCATCCGGCACGGCACGGCACGGCATGGCGTGGCGCGGCACGGCTTCCCTGCCACGGCACTATCGAGTGGTGGCGTGAAAAGTGCGCGCTGTCAGGCTGACAGGCGGACAGCTCAATTGTCAAAATAGGTTTTAAGTGGCGGCAACTGATTTGTAAGTGAAGTGCAGCTCTTGCCCTGCCCAAGGATGCGATGCGATGATGCCCATTGGGCTGGCATCTGACTTCAGTATCAGCATCCCAGTCCAGCCCAGTCCAGCCCATCCCCCTGTCCCTGTCGCTGTCCCTGTCCCTGCCGTATGCGATCCGCATCCCATTCCCAGTCAGAGTCAGAGTCCCACTCCCGTTCCCAGTCCCAGTCCCAGTCCCATTCCCAGTCAGAGTCCCACACAGAGGGTGGTCAATGTGGCGGCCGCAAATGGAAACGCCCCATGTGGTTGGCACTCGTCTGGTGTGTACCATCATGCTGACCCATTGATTGATTGCATTTGGCTCTGGTTCGGGCTCTGGGACTCTGCGGCTCTGCGACTCTGCGACTCTGGGCTCTTGCTCTGGCTCAGCCTCAGCCCCGCCCTTACCGCCTGCCCCGCCCGGCTGGATTGCAAAAGCGCCACTCGTAAAACGCGCAACACAGCAAATATTGTACTTAACACCCGGAGGGGCACTTGGTCCCGGGCTCTCTGCCCTCTGCATGACTTGCTTTTGGCTTTGGCTTTGCCTTCCCTGGAAATTAATTCACGTTTGCCCCAGCGCCAGGGCCATTGCGAGAGCCGAGGGAAACGGTGCTGCTTTTGGTCATTTGTTGCTTTAAGCTAACACGCTGCTCTTATTTCCCACCCCCTTCCCGCTCTCCTCTTTGCTCTACCATCCATGGTGGGTGGCACTGGAACTGGCATCCAACCTGCGCTGGCATCACCACCATGTGGATCTTTTTCGTTCTTTACGTTTTACAGATACGAGTACATAGATACGACTGTATATGTGTGTATGTGTGTAGGTATGAGCAAGCGGCGGGGACACGCCCAGACCTTATGGCGCAATTCCATCGTGTAAGTCGCACTTTTTGGGTTTTATAGGTTAATTTGCTTTTATTACATTATCATAAAACCAGGAAAATACAAAAAAAAAAAAAAGAAAACAAAACACACACAAACACACACACTCGCATACACAACAAACAAGCTTGACAACAACACACGGGCACGGGCGTACGGCGGACTCTCGCGACACCCGCAAAATCATTTGAGGTTTACCTCATGGCAGGCATCGCCAGGCGACCTCTCATCTCATCTCATCTGGCAGTGGACTGGACAGGGATTGGCCTGGATATGATAGGATAGAACAGGACCATTTACGAAATGCGTGTCAGGGGCATGCGGCGCCCATTAGTTGCCCGGGCTCAGGGCTCTGGGCTCTCGGCTCGTTCTGCCACTGAATCGTAAAAAATAGATCATAAAACGGCATTCGGAATGTGCTAGTGGCTATACTTGTAAATGGCATAACTTTTTCAAATTTTTACGAAACCAACTACCAGTGCCAGTGGCACTCTCATTCGCATACCCATACCCATACTCATACCCGAATGAATAGTCATCAAAAGTTTAGATTACCTTTTTAAAAAACGGAAACCCATAGAACGGCCATCAATGGACCACAAATTTGTTTAAATATTTCTTTGGGGAGTTCATAGAATTTTTTATATTTGTTTTTTCTTTAGTGGGATATTAACTTGGGATCCATTTACTCAAGGATAGTTTTTGGTTTTATTGAAAATATAATTCCAACTGTTCTTCTGGATTCCTTAAGTCTCAAAAAAATAATCTGATTGCCTTTAAAGAGGAACGATAAGGAAGTCTTCCCGCAACGATGGAAATTTCATGAAAATTCTGCTCAAGAAAGATTGTAATATAAACTTCGAGATCTTGTGTCTATCATAAGCAAAGATCGGTTTAAAATATATCTAAATTATTTGCAAACAGTGCATAGATCTTTATTCTGAGGAGACACACTTGGAGGAAGTTTGGAGCTTAAACATCAATTCGCAAAGGTTATAGAAATGCCTGTAAATGATCATCAACCAAGAATATCAGCCATGCTCCGGTTTTCGCAAATTTTTGCGAGTGCGAACTGAACATTTTCTACTGATAGTTTTTCATTCCCAATTTGTTTTAATTGTTGAATTATTAATTGAAAATTTGAGAGCATTGCTGTGAATTAATTTTATATTTTTTATAGCAAAATAACCAGATAATAATCGTAACAAGATCACGCCATGTCTTCGAATGATTAATGTAATGTTCAAAGATTAAAAGAACCTCAAAACTGTGCACTATGGCATATGGAATAATTGCTTAAATCAGAATCAATGCTTAGCCAACTTGTCTTGTTTTTATGTAGTTTGTTTTCAAAGAAGGAATAATCATTATGCAGATATTTGTATATCTTTAGTGTAAGGGTGTGAATAAAAAGTCACGCAATTCTTTGATAATTACGGCCACTGAATACTGAATACCGAATACTGAATACTGCCAAGTGCCGAGTGAATTTTATGATCATATCAAGGCTTTTGTGCCACCATTCCACATGCCACAGGAATAGGAAGAGGCGGCATCCAACGTACATGAACACTGGCGGGCAGGTATGTACATATTTCGGTGCACGATCGGATCGGATCGGATGGGTTCGACCAGGCCAGACCTGACCAGAGACCCAAAACGAGAAGTCATTCGAGTTTCAAAAGTAAACAAACAGATGACTAGCCAAACAAAACAAATGGGCGTTGCCAAATGGATTGCCTTGGATTCGAATGGAATGGAATTGAATGGAGTGGAATGGTATGGTATGGTATGGTATGGTATGGCCTGAAGCCGAAGACCACGGAAAACAAGAGTCTGGAACAACGAGTGCTACCCCTGGCTGGGGAAGAGTGAAAATAAAGAACAGTTAATGGTCGATTTTCCATTTCATTTTTGCTTTCTTTTGTTTGGTCCGAGTCCGAGGGACGAGGTGCGATTGCTTTCCAAAAGTCGCACCTGTCGATGAGAATATGGGCCCCTGAAGCTGAAGGAAGGCACATCGCACATCGCACATTGCACATCGCACACGAGCCCGAATGGAGCACTCTGATTGGTGGATTCGGGCCGCACTTCCAGTCACCGCGGATACGAGTCGGTCGCTGTCGCTTCTCCCCTGCCCCAGCAGAGAGCGCGCGCGAGTGAGAGAGAGAGAGAGAGAGTGTTCCAGCGCATTGTATGCGTTGGAACGACACCGCCAGTTGCCAGTTGCCACCACCACCACCAGTGGCACTGTTCCGAGGGCGTTGCCATGTTGCCACATTGCCACTGCCGAGACGAGACGAGGCGAGACTCCGAGACTTCCAGCCGCATCGCATTCTTGTTGGATTGTATGCGCGCCCTGGGGTGTATAGCGTTGTCCCACTCTCGCGCCACGTCTGGCCCCGGCCTGCAACGGAATGCGACATGCGACTCGATGCCACTCGACTCGACTCGACTCGACTCGAATCGAATCGACTCTCTGGCCGGCTCTGGCCGGGCCGTGCCGGGGCTCCCAGCAACGGCATTCGTGCTGGCGGGGCAGCCCTCGTTGTCTGTTCGCTCGCAACCAGTTAGTTCGTGTTCGAACGTACTTGGAGGTGCACATCTGTGGTCTGGAGTGTTCCGTCGCCTGTCGTAATATTCCCGTTCTTGCCGCCGTTTCGTAGTATATATTTTTTTTGTGTGCCACAGAGCCGTGTTGCCGTTGCCGTCGCCGTGTTGCCGCCTGTGGGCCCGAACAACGAACAACGAACAACAAGCACTTGAGTCGAGTTACTTTGAGTTGTTGTGTTGCACCACAACAAAGATTCCTCCGGTAATCCTAATGCCGAATCTGGCTAATCGGTCGATGGGTTTTGGTGACCGTGTTTTTTTTTCGTGAACTGTGAACAGAGCCAGATATTTGCACGGAGCGGCATTCCGGAGGACACTTATCGAATCAGAGTCTGTGAGGAGTCTCCTGCCACATCGTAGTGTCAGGAGTGGACGATTGATGCTGCAGTCCCATCCTATCTTCAAGAAACAACTTTAACAGTTAGACCCAAAAAGAGAGAGAGAGTGAGAGAGAGAAGAGTACTTTGCAACACCTACGAGGAATTCAATCAGTGGAAATGGCTGCCTACACACAATTTGGATACGGAGGCTTTCCGTCGGGCTCCCAGGTACTACAGGCTTTAATATTGATTCTATTTGATGTGCAATTTGGGTAATATCTTATTGGTATCGGGTCTATCATCTTTGGTATCTTTGTATGAATATTTTTATGTCTTTAAAGGATGATTTTGGAATTGAATGAATCTATCTTTTCTAACCCTTTAATACCAATAGAGTCATTCCCTTTTAAGCCTAAAATGATGGCTATAAGTGTGAATATTTTACTTGAAATTGCAAAATTGATTACCAAAAAAATACCGAAAGTACTCTATAAATATTATGAAAACTAGCAGCTTTTATTGGGAATTTAGAACATCAATAAAACAATAATTACAATTAATTAAGGGGTATATCCTATTTCAAATATGTACATATATATATGACCAGTAGTATCAGGGTGTATTTAAATATCCCAAGCTCATAGATATATATACTCGTATATGTACAATAATTGCTTACTACACGATCGGTAATAGGAAAAAATACTGTTTCCATTTGATGGGAGACTCCTCCAGACCAGACTCTCGCACTCCACGCAAACGTTTTCCATTTTGGACCACACGAGTCCAATTAAATCTCTGCAGTCGACTCCTCGACTAGCGAGCGAGAGAGTGAGACAGAGAGAGAGAGAGGGAATACGAAAAAAAAAAATGTTAAGAAAAAGAACACTCGGCAAGGGACCTGGGAGCTGGGATCTGGGATCTGAGACCTGGGACCTGACAGAGGCAATCAGAGAGGAAGTAATGGGAGGTGCCGATCGCAGCACACACTCAGGTGAAACTGTTGAAAAGTCAATAAAATTCAATTGGCGCGATCGTAAATCATAAACTTCATAACCGTAAAGTGACAGCTCAGGGCAGGCCTTGGGAATGCGCCCGAGCATGCGCGCCCGACTACGTGAGCGGGGAATCAATGAAAGCACTCCAGCTCCTCCAGCTCCCAGCGCCCAGAAGCCCAGGGAGCAGGCGGCAGTTCAGATTCTACAACACTGATAGGGCCCATCGCACATCCATGGAGGCCACTGGAGGTCCTACACAGAGAGTCGCAGCAGCAGCCGCAGCAGCAGCCAGAGCAGCAGCCAGAGCCACAGAACCAAAGACGAATGACTGTAGGCTTCCAGTGATTCCGTGTCGGAATGAGAGAGAGTGGATTGATCTACTTTACATGGCAATAGGTACTGCGTTTCCAGCCTGGCCTGGCCTGGCTTGGCTTGGCCTGCCTACCGGAGTGCCACACCAGTGCCCACCATGTGGCGCTTGCCGACTTACGCTATCAACTTGGTCATCTCCCAAGGCGGGGGAGGAGGCGGTGGGGGAGGGTCAGGTGGAATCACAAGTGGAGCGGTACGTTCTGCCAGCCTCCCTCCACCTTGGGCTCCTGGGCTGCTGGGCTGTTGGGCTGCTGGGCAGGGCAGGACGGAGACGAAGACGGAGACGGAGATACAAGTCGCGATTAGATCGCTCTGCGCTCTGCGTTTGCGATTCACAGAAATTTCCGATGTGCAGTGGTAGTGCACACATGGCCCGGCCAGGCCAGATCTTATCTGTTCGCTGTCGCCTGCCAGTCGTCTGCGTCTGCGTCTGCTTTTGCGTCTGCAACTGCAACTGCGAGTGCAACTGCTTCTTTGGATGTGGATGTGGATGTCCAGAGTCCGCGATTCACATGGCCATGGCCATGGCCGTGGCCCAGTGTCGCAACGCGCTGGATTCGCTGGCGCTTCCTCCAGTGGTCAGGCAAGAGCCTGATGCTCTCTGCTCATTCTCCTTAATGTGCCTGTGCCTGTGGCTGTGACTCTGTGGAAGTGGATGTGGATGTGGTTGTGGCTTCTCATGAATAATGCATTCGACCAAGGAGCAGTGGAATCTGGCAGGCGCATAGAGCTCCCTATATGGTGTCGCCTATCAGATCAGTTGTCATAATTCTCATATTGTGTGAGAGTTCTCTTCTGTTCTGGCTTGGCTTGGGTTGGGTTGGCTTGGGTATAGGGTTGGCTTGGCTTTGTTTGGAGTTGGAGGCTGGAGCGGGCAGTGCGTGCTCCATGGGAACGGCGATTGGGCGAGTGAGTTCCTTCAAGGCTTCAAGCCTTCAAAAAAAACATTCATTCTCATACAATCAGAAATGTACAATGTATTTGCTTTTTACTAATTAAAATCACGCGGCACAACCAACAACAAAAAACACAAATAACCTGAATCATTCATTTCTCAAAATTTGATAAATGGCTGTTGCTTTTTTTCATTTTTCGTTGATTTGTTGTTTTTGTTTTTGGTTTTGGTTTTAATAATGTTGCTTAGTGTTTTTGGGGTCCCTCTCTATATATAGTCAACGATCTTGGCCTCGAAATTCTATTATTCGACGAACGTTTCCAGCATGACTCAATATTTTCTTTTCTTTATTAATTATGAAATGTTCAAATTTCTCATCTTATTTTTTACTTCGTTTTTCTGATACTTTGCGCATTTTTTTTCTGGTCTGTTCTTTTCGGTTCTGTTCTGGCAAATTAAACTTCTTATAGATAGACTGCAGTTTTCAGTTTTCGGTTCTCAGATCGTACCTCCTAGAGGGATCGGATCGATCGTTTTTAAAAACTCTGTCCATCCACAATAATTATACAAAAAAAAAGAGGAGAAATACTTGTATGAATTTGTTGGGGCAGCATTTTGGGGGGAAGGAAGGAAAGGCTGGCTCTATTGTCAGATTATGTTAATGACTGGAAATAATTATGAGTTTGGGAAAGAGACGAGCCCTAAATGTTGCACAAAATGTTTTCAGTTTCAGACCAGAGCAGACCAGTGAACGTGCCACAGAAGCTGTAACTAAGGCAGAAATTGTTGCACGCCGCGTCGCGTCTGACCTTTGGGCCTTTGGTGGGGCTGGGCGATATGTAGCATATAGGGATCGCTCCGCATCGATTCCGTTGGCATTCGATCAATTTGTAGCTGTCCATCAGTCCAAGCATTCAACTTAATTATAGGTCCGGCGATATTTTTCGCAAAGAGGCAACAGGCATCAGGCGGCAGCCAGCAGCAGCAGCAGAAAATACTTTGAAATTAAGGCAGGAGGCAGGAGGGGCAGGAGGCAGAGGCCGGCCAGGCAGCGGACGAGGTCGTTTTTCAGATTGCCCGCGGTAATTTTCAGAAGCCTTCGACGGCATGTTGCTGATGGTGTAGGGACGACGTCTCCATCTCCGTCTCCATCTCCGGCTCCATCTCGGTCTCCATCATCATCCAGCGGACCTATAGGCGTCGGCTGCCACACCCTCATTGATTTCTGGCATTTTATACAGCCGCTCCGTTCCGTTCCCCCCACCCAAACACTCGAGACTGGCTTGGATCTGGTCTTGGACCTGGACCTGAACCTCGATCTGGATCTGGGCTTGGCGCATTTTGCATATTAATTGCCAAGTGACCGGCGCATGCCATAGGCGAACCACTCCAAGATGGACGACATCAACTCCGAAGCTCTGGAAAAGAGTCTGCTGCTCCAGCTGCTGCAGCTACAGCTTCTGCTTCTGCTTCTGATGCTGTTGGCTGCTGCACTTGGAATCGATTGCGGGATAATTGATGTGGCCGCCATTGCAGTTGCAGCTTCAGTTGCAGCTTCAGTTGCACGAGCACATCCATGGGAGCTTCAGGGCAGAGCCATTGATTAAGGAAATATGACCAGTCGGTTGGTTGGTCGGTTGGTCGGCTCTGATCGCCGCGGGATTATGGATCCATGCAGCTTCTGTGCTCCTCCATGGCTGGCGCTGATTGTGTGTTAACACCATATTCGCTTACACGTTATCTTGTGGCATCTTGTAATGCACCCTCTGTCGATTTTTCGAATTAAAACTCAAATTGCGCAGCCTCCTCTCGCAGATTTGCGCGGTCTCCTCTCCCCGCCTCGCCCTGCCACCGATGGATATCGCGATGCGCGACAGCCATCTCGGGACATCAATATTTATGAAGCGCGCTTCCAGTAAACCAGTTAACATAGCTTCTCGAGTTAATGTTTGTGGAAAATTAGTTTGATTCGTGTGCATCCTGTCTGTGGCAGGCCATCTAATGTTCCATCAAATTACAAGATTGTTTCGGCCAGTGCTGGAAAGTGCTACCAATATAGGGATATCCATTGATTCTCAATTAAGTTCTATACGGATTGAGAGCGACAAATACTATATTATTCGGAGTGGAGTGTTATCTTCCTTGAGGTGTCTGCCTGGTGCTCAAAATAAAGGTTTAAATTGCTTCTTGATTAACATGCATTATGTATGTAAGCCAGTGGCAGTTCCACTCTTATCAGGGGGCTCGTCTTCGAGGGTTTTTTCTGTTTTCAGTTTTCTGTTTTCTGTTTGTTTTTAATATGTATTTAAGATAAGAAAGAGCTAAATGCTCGAGCTAATTAAGCTGAATTTGTGTATGTTTAATTTGCCAAACGGCATACCCCCCTATCCCTCCCCCTGTACCGTACCGATAAAGCCTGCTCTCACATCAACATATCTCTCGTCTCTCTTTTTTCTTTTCTCTTTTCTTGTGCGCGAATCTCTTGCAGCTCCTGCCGCCAAATGCACAGGCCTCGGAGGACACTTCCCCGAATGTGAACGATGCATCGCTGGTGATGACAAACGCACCGGCGATGAGCCCTACGGGAGGTGCGGCGGACTGCCAGACGAACCAGCAGCAGGCCCCGGGCAGTGGTGGTGGCGGTGTCGGTGTTGGCGATGCCTCATCGGGTGCCCTCAGTCCGAATGCTCTTTCGCAGAACTCGCAGAATGCTGCCGCAGGATCGGTGGTTGGCGGTGGGGCGGCTGGCGGTGGGGCAGCTGACCTGGCCACCGGGGGCTCCCTGGACGGTAACGGTGTGGGCACGACGCCCACAACGGGAAGCTCATGCTGCGAGAACGGCCGTCCCATAATGACCGATCCCGTCTCGGGGCAGACCGTCTGCTCCTGCCAGTACGATTCGGCCCGTCTCGCCCTCTCCAGCTACTCCCGCCTGCCGGCGGCCAGTGTCGGTGTGTACGGCACGCCCTATCCATCGACGGATCAGAACCCCTACCAGAGCATCGGAGTGGACAGCTCCGCCTTCTATTCACCGCTGGTAAGTGAAAGCCAAAAGAGCCAAAAGAGCCAACAGAGCCAACAGAGCCAACAGGGCTAAATGGATTATCTCAACATATGACTTTAATTGTGTAGTCAGTGGCTTTTGTCCGGGGATACAGTCAGTGGGCAGAGGGCAAAGGGAGGGGGGAAGGGGGGAAGGAGGGACTGACAACGACAACAAAGACGACGATGGCATGTCAATGCAGTCGAGTAAATCGAATTATCATTATGGCTGACTGAAGCTCAGTCAAACCTCATTTAGCTCCGGTCCGGGTTTAGTTTCCTTTTGAACCAGCCCCCCCCTCCCTACCCGCCAAACCTCATCCTGGGGCACTCTATCTCTCTCTATCCATCTACCTAATTCATGGGCAATGCCGATGTTGCTGCTGCCCCATGCCCCCGCTGTCCCTGCTGCTGTTGCTGTTGCTGTTGCTGCTGGCTTCCATTGCGATACTCGATACGTTGCATAAAGAAAGGCAAAATCATTGGAAACAAAACATATTGCCCCATGGCCTCAATTACACTCCCAGATGAGACTCTACGTATACACTCCCCTCTCTCTCTCTCTCTCTCTCTCTCGTGTGTGTGTGTGTGTGGGGGCTAATCAAGCTTATGCTCCATGCCCCCAAGTCCCCGCTTGCAGTCTCCCAGAGACCGCTGAAATGTACCCGAGCAGGCAAAAAGTAAAGAGAAAAAAAAAAGCCAAACAGAACTCGAAGCGGGTTCAGAAGCAACACGAGTTGGCTCAATGAAAGGCAAACACACACACACACACACACACATAAAAATTGGCAACAATACTGGCAACTCGTATTTGTACCCGTACCCATACCCGTACTCTCTTTCGTGCAACAACAACAGCAACAACAACGTGGACAGTATTTAGCCTTGACAAATAAGCAGCCCAAAGACTGGCCGGTCGGGCCATAACAAAGAGAGTGTGTTTATAGGGACATCATGTTAGTTCTTGTCGAGGATTATGCTCATCTCTCTTCCTCTCTGTTGACCTATGTACGAGTAGGTGGGGTGTGGGTGGGATGTCCGAAATGTTTGGGGGAATCATAATGCTTCGTCGACTAGTTGAAAGTGTGCTCTAATTAATATGTAAAAAGAGCGTCTAATCAACATTGGCGGCTCTCACTGGTGGCACATCAAAGAACCCTCGGCGAAAGAGTGATGTAACGGCGATGATGCCTGCCTGCCTGACTGCCTGACTGGCTGCCTGCCCCCAGGAGAAGCAGCGGCAAATGGGGCGGACACTCTGCGGCGGCAGCCACCAAAGTGTCATGTTAAATTGTTATTTACAACAACAGGAAATTCATTCCGAGTTCTCTTTCTCGCTCTCGCTCTCGCTCCCCTCCACTATGCTGCGGCGGCATAACCGTCTGGCACTGTGTGGCAGGCAGTGTGGCAGAGGCAATATGCCTGTGACTGTGCCCCTGTGTGTCCCCCCCCCTGTTCTGCTCTGTTCGTACTACCTGGCCAGAGTGTCGTCTTTATCGGCCCGTCACGAAGCGCATACTTTTAATTAAGAAAATATCACTGGGCCCCCACCGATAAGATGTCATTGCTCAATTTTAGTTGCGTAGTGGGGCCCGCCCACTCTGCACCTACCCCCTCCATCCCTCCATCCCTCCATCCGTTCCCTTCGAGGTGCTAATGCTCGATCTGGTGATCTAACACTCTCCCCAGATGCACCTGTGACGACGACTGTCTCCAGGGCGCAGGCAATCCTCCTCGACTCGACATTCAGTGCGTAGTGGCCATGTAGATGGCTCTGGCGATAGTCATGTGCGATGTCCGATAGGATACCTGTTCCCCGATCTATGCCCCAAAATGACAGCTTGATAAATATATTTGTCACTCGGATGCGGCGGCATCTCTGTATCGGCGAATCGGCGGCGATGTCGATGTCGATGGCGATGTCGATGGCGATGAGGTGAAGGTAGAGCGGAGTTAAAAATTAATAAACAACGGCATACATGATGTTAAGCAATTAAAAATGTTAATACCCTTTCATAAATCAAGAGCTCACAAAAGCTCGGGTCGACAGCAGGGCCAACCAGATTGGGCGCTCGACTCGCCCAACCGCCGGCGATCTGGCCAATAGTTGTCGCTCATAAATCCGGCTGTCATTTACCGAGGGCATAAATCGCAGCACGCCACAGCCACAGTCACAGTCACAGCCAGCAGACAGTCGGACAGTCGGACAGTGGGACAGCCACTAGTAAGCTCCAAATTAAAATCCGAATCCAAATTCGAATTCGAATCGAGACTCCGAACATACATACATATAAGCGCTTCCATATAATATAACAATAATCGTCGCTTTCGGTTTAGATAATTTTTAGGAAAGTTGCTGTCAGCCTTAAAATATGTATTTGCCGTGTATTGTATTTGTATCTGTATCTATATCGGTATCAGTATCTGTATCTGGTTATAAAATATGGCCGGTTTGAGCATTTGCTTGTTTCATTGCAAAATATGTTGGCAAATTATAAATTCCATGTTAACAAAATTGTCAACTTCGAGAAACTGTGGGAAAATATTTGTTAGTCGCTTGAATCTTGAATGCTGTGACAACTAATAATAACTCTATAAAAGACCCACTCAAGGGTGTTTCTTTTTTTTGTCTAGAACTCTCATAGAATATACAAATATTCGTAATTATTTCAGAGCAATCCGTACGGACTTAAGGAGACGGGATCTGGAGCGGAGATGGGGGCCTGGACATCGGCTGGCCTCCAGCCCACAACGGGCTACTATTCCTATGATCCAATGTCAGCATATGGGTAAGATATTCACTATATTACATTGATTATTCAACTATTGAGAGGAATATTTAAAGAAAAACAGTCTCCGGTTCATTGACTTTAACCGGAAAATGTGATATCTTTCCGCAAAACAATTAAGGCAGCATCATCATCCATCCATTGGGGTCTTAAATAAGAATTAATTACCCCCCCTCGGATAATAGAAATTGAAAGCCTTTTAGTCCAATTCGAATACATATATATATATATATGTATATACGTATAGGGGTTGGGGCAGCTGCTGCTGGCTTTGTGCTGGCGCTGCGTATCAAATGCAATCGCGCGTCCATAATTAATTACAAAATATTTGCGAGTACTTGAAATTGATTTGAGTTTAATTGCCTTCGGTGGATGGGTTGATGGGTGGACGGGATGATGGGTGGATGGGCGTCGTCTGCTGTGCAGTGCTGTGGCGAGGGCTCTCCCCAGGGAGAGGCGATAATAAAATTTGAATGCGCGAAATTATTTATTTATGATTGCTGCTGTTGCTGTTGCTGCAAAAAAAAACAACATAGCAGTTAATTGCACGACAGAGCGTATAACGCATACTCTTTCAGGAGTTGTGTGTTCTGGATATATATAGAATATACATAAATATGTATGTGTATCTGTAAGATACACACACATACACGTGGGTGCATACGCATACCAGAATTGATCCGACTACGACGGGGACACTGGACGGACGGGACAGTTGGCGGCGGAGTCCGAGTGAGAGGCGGTGGCATGCAACGGCTGCGGCTTCCCGTTGGACGACGACGACGGCCTCATGGCTTGCGTGCGGAAAGCCCATGAAATCGAGCTTGCTGCGGGATTGCGGGACTGAGGGACTGCGACCTGGAACGAGGAGACTGCAGCCGAGTGAATGAATGAATGAATGAGTGAGCGAGCGAGTGAGTTGTAAGCGCTGGCCGGAGGGGATCGAGGTGTGAGCAGCAGCAGCAGCAGCAGCAGCAAATGAACGCCATGTTGGCCGCCATATTGGGGGCCAGTGTATGTACAGTGCTCGGTGTACGGTGTACAGATACATACTTAGCATTATGTGCACGCGTATGGGTAGTATATGGGTTGACAAACATTTAAGAGGGGAATGGAATGATTGCGCTTTGTATTTGTAGCTCATCGCCACAGATTGGCACTGGCGTTACTCTCTGGCCAGGGGGGAAGGGTTGTGGCAAAGGTAGCAATCAGACTGACTGACTGACTGTCTAGTGGTAGGGTGATGGGTATGGGCTAGGGGTACGGCGACAAGTGACAGTCAGTAATTACCGACTGACAGGCAGGCCCGGGCAGAGGCCGTGTCTGTCTGCTCGGCGCTCAACTGGAGCCAATGTCATTTTGTGTTTTGGCGTGCGGGCATTATTTGTTTAAAATGTGTTCGGGGGCCTGTAAATTGCAGCTCCCAGATAATGGTAACAACGGCAGCAACAACAAACGGTAATTGCTGGGACCCCGTCGACCAAATTGCATGTGTTCATATAAAAGCTGAAATGTAAATGTGTGTAAGCGGGGTCTAAAACTAATAAGCGGTCCGTTCGGCCAACCTCAGTGTTGTGGCTAAAAGCTACGGCTCCATCGGCTCCATCGGCGGCATCGCCATCGCCATCAACATGGCATCCGTCTCTAACTTGGTCTCTGCTCGAACAGCAGTGTGGCAGTGTGGCAGCAACCGTCGCTTGTATTTGTGTGAACAAGAATGTGATTTGTTAACAAGATTATGGCCCGCTAGCAGAGCAGAGCACAGCAGAGCAGAGCTGGCCAATTTTAGCCCGTGCGCAACGAGCACTTTTTTTTAATGTTTTTTTGTTTTGTTTTGTTTTGTTTGCCAGAGAGTTATGCCAAAAAGAACCAGACATATGTACATACATATGTACATACATACGGCTATATGGCTATACGTTTGCTCTGTTTGGTTTAATTATATATATGGGCCGCAACGAAAATAGGATGCGTGCCAATTACTGACAAATTGATGTTTGTAAGGTTGTAAAACATCGGAGAACAAAAAAGCCCACTAACCACTAAGCGTATCATTCAGTGCTCGCATTTACGACTCCGTCTCCGTCTCCGACTCTAGCTCTGACTCCGCCCAAAAGAGTGCTACCGACCTGAGCGATAATAATACACGTCTAGCACTTGTACTAGTAGTTGTATTTGTTCTCTTAATGCTCCTCCAGCCATTCAATGTTTCCACTAAAGAATTAGTGGGATTTTAAAGTACACACAAACAGATGCATACATCCCCCTCGATGGAATGGAGAAGGACTGCCCCAAGTCCACAGCCCATCCCCATAATCAGGGTTGATGGCAACAAAAAATAAGCGGAATAGCAATGAGAATAGACCCGGACAGATGGACGGACAGACGGACGGATAGACATAGCCCGAATCTACATAGCCCGACGGGCAGCAGGCCCAGACCCAAACCCAGGCCAAGCTCCGTCGTCGTCGTCGTCGTCGTACTTTATCTTGTTGTAAAATTCACCGCACAAACTGTTGATTGTGGCACCATAAAATGCCATGAAAAACGAATAAAAAACAAAATACAACAAAAAAATAGAACAGAGTGAATCGGGATAAAACACACACAAAAAATGAAAGAAACAAAAAAAAAGAAACGATTATTGTGGAGTCTGGAAAAACAGAACAGCAAAAAAGAAAAAAGGGAATGAATGAAACGGAACGGAACGGTACGGTACGGAACGGAACGGGGGTAAACCCGAAAGTGAAATGCCCTACGAGGGCAAGGACGAGAGCGGAAGGATGGGCCGGATGTGCAACGGAATACGCACGGACTGGGACGGACTGGGCAGAGATGGGGGTTTAATTTAGCTAGGAAATGCTTGGGGCAGGCACCAGCACCAGCACAGGCACAGGCTGGCACCACTCCCAGCGAGAAGGGATCGTCCAGGGCATAGACCATTATTGCATAGCAAAGTGGAGGCGTTCGTGTGGGGGGTGTGGGGCAGCAAGGCAGCGAGGCAGATGCTGCCACATCCTCGGATGGGGATAAAAAACGCGATAAGTGCAGTACAGCCAGCACAGCCGGGGCAGCCGGGGCAGCCCCCAGTGTTGCACCCACTTACCATATGCTCTCGTTGCTGCGCTGTCGTCCTCGTTATTGCTGGAGATGCTTTGCTTTCCTTTTGCTCCTTTTTGTGGCCGTTTGCCTG
This sequence comes from Drosophila azteca, assembly GCA_005876895.1. Lineage (NCBI taxonomy): Eukaryota > Metazoa > Arthropoda > Insecta > Diptera > Drosophilidae > Drosophila > Drosophila azteca. The sequence goes on along the minus strand of VCKU01000014.1, from coordinate 1,858,840 downwards.
TTTCACAACTGTGTTTTACAATACTTTGACGTTGTACTACACTGAAGGGATCCGGGATGCCCGGGATATCGGCATACCGGGTTACGGTGGTGCGGTGAGGTGCGGTGCGGTGGCAGCGAAAACATCAATTTGAATTTTCCGCATTTTTAATGAATCTCCATGTTTTGCTGTCGCGCTTCTGCTGCCTCCTGCCTCCGCCGCCCGCCGCCTGCTGCCCCGATTTGCAGTGGCATTGCAATTAGAACCGACCACGCCCCTCTTTGTACATTGTACTACAAATTACGGACAAGAGCTAAAGGCCACCACACCACACCACACCATTCTCATTTTCATTTCCATTTCCATTTACTCGTTTAATTGCAGCTATGGGGCCAGCTACGATCTGGCTGCCCGTCGCAAGAATGCCACCCGCGAGTCGACGGCCACGCTGAAGGCCTGGCTGAACGAGCACAAGAAGAACCCCTATCCGACCAAGGGCGAGAAGATCATGCTGGCCATCATCACCAAGATGACGCTGACGCAGGTCTCCACGTGGTTCGCCAACGCCCGACGGCGCTTGAAGAAGGAGAACAAGATGACCTGGGAGCCGAAGAACCGCACCGACGACGACGACGACGCCTTGGTGTCCGACGACGACAAGGAGAAGGAGGATCTGGAGCCCATCAAGGGTGGCTCCCAAAGTGGCGGCGGCGGCAGTTTGGCCAAAGGTAATAGTCTCCACGCTTAAATTGTTAGTCGTAGAAGTAATCTTCACAGTTGGGTATTCCCTTTCATCCCTGACGCCACAGATGTGACCAAAGAGGAGGAGGATGCCATCGACGAGGATCAGAAGTGCCTGGGCCAAGCGAACATCCTGCGCGCTGGCTTTGGGTATCCTTCTGCTGGCCCCGGCTACCATGGCGGTGCCGGCTCCGGCGGGGGCCATCCGGCCGGGTATCACCCGTACCACCAGCATCCTGCCTACTACCAGCCCCAGCAGGGCATGCTGGGCAGCGCCTTTCATGGCGGAGCGGACGGTGGCGGAGGCCTGGCCAACAAGCAGACGGAACACAGTGATCCAAAAAACCAATTAGGCCGGGACTGTGGCGTGCCGATTCCAGCCACCAAGCCCAAAATCTGGAGTTTGGCCGACACAGTTGGCTGCAAGACCCCACCGCCGTCATACATGGGCCAGGGGCAGCAGGTGCTGCCACAGGCGATGCCGCAGCAGCAGCAACAGCAGCAGCAGCAGCAGCATATGCATCAGCAGTTGCATCCGCAGGTGCAGCAGCCACAGCAGGAGAATATGGGCATGGTACCCGGGAGTCCGGGGCAGGCGCCGCGAGCCCATCAGCCGCAAGAGCAACAGACACTGCCGATGGGGAACCATCATCTGTTCAACGGAGCACCCTATTTACGGCCGCATACCACGGCCTACGGGGGTTTTCTAGGGGCTACGACGCAGCAGCTCCATACTACGAACAGTGCCCCGTACAGCAGTACGCAGCAGCAGCAGCAGCCGCTGCAGCAGCAGCAGCATCACAGCCAGCGGAGCAGCAGCACACACAGTTCCAGCGGCACGCATACGCCTACCATCCATACTACGGGAAATTCGAACGGAGCTATGGGCCTCCTGCCCCAGGGTCCGGCTCCGGGACAGCAGCAGCAGCAGCAGCAGCCGCTTCAGTTCTCGGCCCATCGTCAGGGGCATCCGCATCCGCACTTGCAGCAGCAGCAGCTGCCATCTCAGTCAACAGTGAATCCGCGGGCGATGGGGTTTCTCGAAGCCCAACCCGATACTCCACCCCAAACTCCGCCGAATATGAAAGTGTTGAACGGAGCTTTGAGTCTCCTTCCTACCGCTTCTCAAGCCCCTATGACCGCTACTTGTCGCAGTAGCAGCAACAGCAACAACAACCACAGCCACAGCCACAGCCACAGCACCGGTAATAGCAACGGTAACAGTAACATAAATGCCTTCAACTTTGGCTCCAACTATCCGATGAATTTCTCGGCTCGTCTCGGTGAGTACTCCCCCAGGGATGAGTACAGCAGCGGGAGCAGCAGCAGCTCATCCTCGCCGCAACTGCAGCGAAACGAGGCGGCCATGTTCAAGCCGCTCTTCAAGAAGTATACCAACTAAATACCAACTAAACTTACAACTAAACTAAAGTAAACTAAACTAAACTAAACTAAACTCAACGGGAACCTACACACATATTTACTATTTGACTAACTGTCTAGATTCCATGTGCACCATGCTTCAGAAGGTGCTTCTACGGTTCTGATATTCTGATATATTCAGACAGATATACAGATAAAGATATACAGATATACAGATACAGATATACAGATCTAATATACAAGTGGCCGACGGGTTCGTGCAAAAAATATAATGAATTGTGTAATATTTAATATTAAAACTACAAACATATGTATAATGTATATGTATTTCACATTAGTATGTATTTATCGTAAAAAACAAAATGAACTATTTTTTTTTTTTTTTTATTATAGTTATGAATCGTATTAATGCGTATTTAGAGTATCGGATCAAATGTTTCTCTTTAAAGAAAATATTTTTTTTTTTTTCAGCAATTTAAGCTAAGAAAACAAAATACTAAATTAGAACAAAATAAGGTTATACAACTGTGATAAATTTTTCATTGTCTAACAGACTTCACACTAAACAAACACTTCGTCTATATGAACACACACACACACATATAATCTAAATAATTTTAAATCGTTCAATAAAATTCTTTATAATCATGAACAACTTTCTCCTCCTGTTTATTTTTCTTTCTTTTGCGTGGAATTCTTGGAAAGTAAGTACCAAAATACATACATATATGTATGATCAGTGGAAGGTATGATGATTTCCACTATGAGAAAACATGCCACCGTTTCTGTTAATAGAACTTATAAAAAATCAAACAAAATTCTGTCACACCTGGTCGAACACGATGGAATCGCGTACGTACACTTAAAAACATTGCATTAAATAGTCATTGATTTTTTTGTATTCGCAAATTATACGTCAGCCAACGGTTTGCTAGTTTTTTGCTAAAACTATGGCTAATTGCTTTCCCGCCTCTAATGCATTACTATAATTTATGCAATTTCCAATTTAACATACGACAGGTTGTCGCAAAAGCGATGCTTTACATGTACACACATGTGCACACATGTACACACAGATATTGACAAATAAAATTGACAGTTTTTCGCAATACCAATCCGCAATCCACAATCAGCTTGTAATATTGTTATTCTCATTAATTAATTTCGGTCTAGACTCTAGACGGAAAAACGCGCACAAATGTCTTACATTCTCATTTTAGTTGCGCCGATGATGTTGAAATCTGCTGCTGACAAATTCTGTGTAATATTTGTAATTGTTTATATTCCTTTTGTTGTACTCTTCCTTAGAGAATGTATGTTTGTTCAGATGCTTTGCATAGAGAGGAAAGGGAAGTACAGTCGGGTTCACATTTCTCGGACTAAGAGAAAACTACATTTTCCCAAGGGCCCATTCGAGACTAACGAATCTTCGGCTCATAAAAAGAAAAGGCAATCGAATAAGTGTGATATATAGTATAGCTGCTATAGTAACCATTAAGAGAACCTCTTAGAGAACTCTATATTTATTGTTTAATGCCCAAAGGAACACTTTTCGACCCTGAGACCTGCGTAGCATTCACTGGAAGAGTATTTGAACCCAAAAGTATTGTCAATCAGAGACATTCAGGCATTTCCGACTCGGTTTGGTTGGTTATCTTGTCATTTCCGTTGACTCTATGATTGATTCTATGACTAAACCACCCACAACCGCCAAGATACAAATAGGACATGTGTGCTATAGTTGGCTTTGACCAAGTTTTTCGTCGAGTTTACGCCGAAATTGTCAAATACGCGAAACAGCAAGCCGCAAATAGACAACAGAAAACAGTAAACAGACTTGGCATCATTGTTTATTTGCACATACTCGTAGTATGTAATGTACTATATATAGTATATGCATGTACATATGTACATATGTATGTGCTTTAGGTACTAGCTGCAAGTTGGCGTTTATGGTGACAACAATTTGTAACGACTATCGGCGATTGATAAATTAACATTAAGCAGTGGCTCGATTATGCAACAAATTGCCAATTCAATTGAAATTGACAGCCAGCGAAGGCGTACGGTAGGCCATGCCACTCGATGCCAAATGCCAAATCGCATCGCATCGCAAGTAAGTTTCGATGAGCCAAGACAAGAGCCAAGACCGAATTAGCCACTTTCAGATACTCGTATTTGTAAGTGCAAGTGATTAATTTTCTCTGTTGGCTTGACACAGTTTACCTATGTACATACATACATGTATTACAGCTCCATGCGCACAGATTACATATAGACAGGTATACCTATATGTACATATATGTGTGTATGTGTGTATGTATTGGTAGGGAATACCACATGCAGAGTGGCGCTCTTGTAGTCATCTGTCAGTGGTGCTTAGTGCTGCCTACATATTTAGTAACTAATTTCTTAAACGGTTTTCTGTTGGTTCTATGCTCGTGTTGCCATTGCCATTGCCTGCCCCATCAGCAGCGGGGCATTAGTTCCGTTCCGTTCCCATAGTTTAGCGGAGGCCTTATACGCTTTACGAGATGTTTTACAATACTAAATGACCGACCGCAGTGGGCATAAAATTTCCCATTACATATGGGGCCAATCAGTAAGCCGGGTAAATTAATCGTATCTCATGGCATCTCATGGCACGTCGAGTGGCCAGGTCCTTCCATCGCTGCTGCGCGCTTGTGAAGCGATCTCATTTATGGGTCATAAACCATGGGATCTCTGCCTCAGACCCAGCCCCAGTCCCAGTCCCAGTCCCTGTCCCAGTCCCAGTCGCGCAGCGCCAGAGCGGTTGCTGCCGCTGCTGCTGCTGCTGCTGTCGCAACCGTTTCCATTCGGTCGACATTCTCGGTATTGTTTCGGATCGGTCACCAGCGGCGAGGATATATACGACAGTTAACTTATCTTGCATCCACTTAACGTCTTGCGGCCATAAATCAATCCTATGGCCAAATGCTCGATGGCAGCCAGCAGGCGAATTAATCACTTTGAAAATTGTTACCCATTTGGAAACTTGTCGCATTTACTTTCCAGCCAGATATAACCCGTTTCCCCCTCTCCCTCTCTCTCTCTTCCTATCCTGGTCCCGGTCGTGTGTGGGCAATCCTTCAACACCATGTGAAAATCAAGGTAATTTATTATTGACAGTCGCCGTCTCAGCCTCAGCCTCAGCCTCAGCCGCAGTCTCCGTCGCAGTCGCAGTAGGTACTATTGTGATTAGTGGCCTTCTTTATGTTAGGATCGTCATCTCAGACGAGAAATCTGTGCCCCAAACAGAGTGGTCATCGTGAAGGGCAGGCAGCATCAGTGCTCATCTTTTGGGCAACATCAGGCATTCAATCATTGTGACGCATCTCGATTCGCATCCGTTCGAAGCTCGTTGACTTATAGATACAAGATACAAATGCAAATACTGTACGGCCTCCCATAGATGTTTCGAATATCGAATATATTCTCATGGACTACATTTTATCCTTTCATGAACTAACCAATAATCTGTGTGCGTGTGTGTGTGTTCTAAAGAAAACATGTAAAATTTATGGTGTTAAGGGCCTAAGCACCAGAACAGCTTTCTCTTGGCCAAAACTTGTTTGGCCAAAAGTTCTTGAGTCTGTTTGGCCAATTAGCAGCATTGAGGGGAGTCCCCGCTCCCCTTCCCCCCCTATCGATTGCACAGGATATTTTATTAAATTTTCACAAATTTTCATATCAATCGAAAATATTCACACTCAATTATAAAATACCAAGGAACACAAATTTGCACAAAATAATTAAGGGAAAATTCCTTAGATCCGTTTGCCTAAGTCCCCTCAGCATTTTACCCGTACCCATGCCCGTACCCGTACCCGTACCCGGCTTACTCCCACGAGTGGTTGCCGCAGCACAGAGAAAAAGGGGCGTTTTAAGGCATTTTCGGTGGTGGATGCAGGCGGGGGAGAGTGTTTCAAGACTCTACAAGAATGCAAAGTGTCATTTAAGTGAAACAAGACGAGAACAAATATACAGCATCGTAGCAGACGCTGGGTCTTCGAGGAGAAGAAGCCGGTTCTGTGTTCTGGATATGGGTATGGGTATGAGTATGAGTATGGGCTGGGGCTGAGGCTGCACCGAAGGCAAACATGCCTTTCCCCAGCTTCAGGTCCAGCCCCAAGGCCTAGCCTAGCCCAGCCCTTTTCCCCATGTTTGTGTGTGTGTGTGTGTGTGTGTGTGTGTCGCAGTGTGCAGCGGCATCCTTAACCACGCAGCTTACTTACGCAGCTTCTATAAATTATAGCTGCCGCTTGTCATGTACGGAAATCCCTGTGTCAGTGTAGCCGAGATGCCAGGCTCCGGCTCCGGCTCTGGCTCTGGCTCTGCCCTTGACAGAGTCGGTGGATGGCAGGCCGATGCGTTGCGTTGCGTTGCGATGCGATGGGTTTGGTTTGGTTTGTTTTCAACAAGATTAGAAACTCGTTGCAACGCACAAAGGCCCCAGGAACAATTCGAGCAGACACATCTCGCAACTATAACAATTAATATCCTGAAATTGCATCGTGACATGAGTGTGTAGAGTGTCTATTCCGGCTGCTGCTGCTGCTGCTGCTGTTGCTGCTGCAAGAGACTGTGCGGTACGGAGTGGAGTGGAGCGCACATGGGGGCGTATACGTGATGGCGTATGCTAATTTCCCTAATGCTTCTCTCGACAATGAAGCGCTTGTACTTGAGTTATAGACTCGATTCAATGAACACATCCCTTGCCTTGTGTCTACCGGTCTTTGCCAAATGCAAACACAATCCACACACACACACACACACACACACACATACAATTCCTTCCTTCCCATCCATAGACGTAGATGTAGATGTAGATACTCGTTTGTAATTCTATTTATTAATAAGGATAATGAACAGCTGGACGGACTACTGGAACTTGAAGTGTGTATAGCTTATAGCCAAGAAGAAATTGGTAGTTTAATATTGGTTTATGAATCGTTAACTATTTATTTGCGTTTTTTATTGGATTACGTTTACGATTACGATGATCGGCTCTGCAAAATAGAAAATTATGGACCAAAAATGAAAGTTTTGCTGTAAAGCCATATACATATACGATTTGTCACTGTATTCTGTATATATGTATAATTAATTACAGCCAACCAGAGACATTTCATCATCATCTATTACAATCCACACGCGGCGGAGCTTAAAGTCATATTTAATGGACGTCTATTGCTTGCGATCAATCATGACCGTACCTCTCTCAGTCTCTTCGTCTCTCTATTTGTCCGTCTGTCTGTTTGTCTGTCTGTCGCAGACATTTAGAGAAATGAAGAATTAAATATAAAAAAAATATGTGTACATATATGTATAAAAACCGCCCACAATATGGGGGACCAATGACCACCTTTGTCACAGAAACTGATTATACTTGACAACGGCAGCGGCAGCGGCAGCGGCAGAGGGTACGGGATACGGGATACGGCTCTACGGGTACGGGGTACACACACTCGAGTAACAAATGTATATTTAGACAACTGTTGTCGATAAGACAAGCTAAAATAATTATGACCATTAGGCCACATTAGGCCCTGGTGTTTGGTGTTTGGTCTTTGGTGTTTTGGGATGTGTCTGCGATCACACGCACCTTGGGAGTGTTACACAAATAGCCGAGAGATTCGAGAGTGCATTTGTCAGGTTGGAGGAGACTGGAGACTGGAGGCTGGAGAGCTCTATACTACTAATACCTAGTTGATCGTTTGCTGAACTTTCCTTGAATTGGTGGCAGGAATGCAAGATCTTCTTCTTAATGTAGACCGGAAATAACCAATACCAATGTGAGATCTGTTTAATTATGCGGGACTTTTGGTTAGCTCGATTTATATGCAATATATAGAATTTCTCACATCTTAATGAGAAAGTTTTTCTCCGCGGTCACCGAATGTCGCCACATCGTCTGCGGTTTTCTTGCCATAGGAACAAAGGTCGTTTTTCCCGGGAATAGCCTTTGGGGCATGCATTTTATGAGCCTGCTGTCTGCTGTCTGATGTCCGTTGTCTGTGTCTCTCTTCGGTTCTTAGAGCAGGTATTTAAGATGCCCTATCGGATTTCAGCATCTACTTGGCGGTCTAATTAACATGACAAAGAAATGTCACGTGTAGAAATTTATGGGACAGCACTATGGCTCAGAGTATGGGATGGGACGGGATGGGATGCTGCAAGGCTCTGCAGATGGCCACGATAATATTTACGATGCCGTTTGATTGGTATACCAATCGATTTCCTTGCCGCCAATATTTCAACGAGTCCCCAAGACTGGGACTGGGACCGGGACTGTGACCGGGACTGGGACTGGGACTGAGACTGGCTGGCGGCCCAAAGTCTGGGCCTCAACATAGTTCCTGGACAGAGCACTCAGCCAATTTCATTGTCATTAAAACAGCTAATTTTATTATTCAGCTGACATTTACTATCTGCAGGTTTGTCGCCGTCCTCCATGCATGCCCATAAGATCATCGCTGTGTCCCGACACCGGACCGACCAGCCCGCAGACACGTCTCTCGACTCGCAGCTCAGATTCGACTCCATTTGATTCGATTCAATTCAATTCGATTGGATTCTATTCGCTTATCTTGTTCGACTCTGTGTTCTGGTCATCCATGATTTGTATTATACATTCCCGTAGTGTTTGAAATAAATTTAAATTGTGTTACCGATTTTGAGGCCCCTTTAGATTATGCGTTTTGTTAGACGATTTCTCTTATCTTAATGTGGTCGATGGTCGCTTGGTCGCTTGGTTGCTTGGTCGCTTGGCCCAACCAACAACACACGGAGACAGAGTGTCTGGCGAGTCCGAGAGGCCAGCCCCAGTCCGGGCCAGTCCGGGCCAGCTCCGTGCTTGGTCACATATCGGAGCAGAGCATTGTTTAATGGAATTTTCTTGTAATGCGTTCTGAAATCGGTTTTTAAAGTGCGGGTCCAACATTTAATTTGTTTGTTAATAGTTTCGAAATGTGTGCACACGCGGGCTGCACCCCAAAAGTCCAGTCGTGGGCTGCATGGTTCCCGGGTTCCCGTTTCCCCGTTACCCCTGTCTCGGTCCCAGTCCCGGTCAGTAATGTATCTGTATCTGTAGCTGTAGCCGTATCCTATCCTGTCTGTTTACACGGCTGGGTATATGCATATCTGGCCATAATAAAGCCAGTTGTTGCTTAAATCGGGCGTAAGCGAATCAATTCTCATTTTAATTTATTGACACGAACACAAGCGCCATTGCACGGACAATGCTATCCGGACTACAGAGTCCTGCCTCAGGGCTCTGGTCCTGGGCTCTGGTACTGCTCCCGGGCGGACTGGCTGCCTGGCCGCATGGCCTGCCGACTATTCCCCTGTCCAGACAACATTGCACCAATTATACAATAACTCGACTACAATGCAATTTGCATTGTGCTGCAAATTGGAACTCCGATGTCCAATGTCCGATGTCCGACTCCAACTCCAACTCCGAGAACGGAGGAGACAACCGATGCGCATTTATTAAATGCGCATTCGCCCCGTATGCCGGACTCTGTACGCTGTACGCCCGTACGCCCGTACGCCGTGCTGCTTCGAATAGGTAGTACATTAACTGCAGACCGAAATATTCCATCCCATTCCCAATCAATTTTCTGGATTGCCAGATGTACTCACGGATAGCCACGGCAGCCATGCCATGCCACGGCCATGCCCTGCCATGCCACGGCCATGCCGTCCTCCACTCTTGTGGCCGTGGACCACACGGGAACGTACGGGTCTCACATAATTATTTATTGAATTTACGTTGGTCCGTATTATTTTATTTACAGAGTGAAAGAGGTTTTAATAGCGGACATTGCACTGGACACTGGGTGAATTCGGTCATCCGACATTAAAATGGATTGCAATTGGATTGCAGTGCGAAGAGGGGATGGGGATGGGGACGGGAATGGGGATGGGGGCCACTCACTCTATTTGAATTATTTAAAACCTTAAATTGAAACCTCAAAGTTATACACATGTAAGTGCATTGGCCAGTAGACAATAGATAGATTATTGAACATCATTAAACTCGGCGTGAATAGAGGAGGTCGTGAGAGTGAGACACAAAGTATTATCTGTTTTTCCATGCAGAGAGATTCAGAGAGATGCGGAGAGATGTTTTCCCCGAAACTGGGGCCTGAATAATTGATGATTGCTTTTAAAATGCGCCGACATGTGACTGTTGTCACCAGCGGAAGACAATTTTTTACAGTCGGAAACACACTTACACTTGCCCGCAATTAGTTTACGGAGCGGAGCTAATGCCAGAAGCCAGAAGCAAGGCAGCACTGCCCTGCCCTGCCCTGCCCTGCCCTCGCGGAGCATTGTCTCAATTTGTTTTAATCGATTCGCGTTAATTTCCGAATACTGTTTTATTTTTGGAAGATGTTGATTTTTCAGGGATGAAGCCTTTCTGTAGACACTTCCCTTTCCCATTTCCCCTTTCAATCAATGAAATGAAATCAATCTCCATCTCCACAAATGCGATATTCAATAACTTCCCAACATCTGGGATTGATGTGATGCATATCTAGCAATTAGAATGAGTATATGCCACAATCAAATGCAGAATTCCAAACATTCTGGGCGAAGACTCCAGTCTTCGGGCTGGATCGAAACTTTGCGGTCTGCAAAAAAGTCGGTGCACCACGTTGCACACGTTGACATGTCCCAGAGGAGATGTTCCGATGTTCCCATGTTCCGCAAATGCAGTACACGAGATGAGGCACTAATTACTGTGCAACGCTGAAATAGGCAGCGTGGCAAGGCATGGCCTGGCATGGCATGGTGTGGCATGGTGTCGCATGGTGTGGTGTGGTGTGGCATGGCGGGGCTGTTCAAGTGCCTGTCAAAGGTGCGTAAGTACACATATTTCAGTGACGCACTGTGCGATTCGCAAACTAATCTGCCATATATTACCGAGGACTGCCAGCCCTGCCGACAGGTATATACTCACTGTCTACGAGGTGGGGTTGGGGGTTGGGGCTTGGGGTTGGCCTCTGCAATTCGTAGTCGCACTTGCTGTTGGCCTTAACTCCCGTCCCTGCCACTCGTCAAAATGATTTATTTTTGATAAATTACCACCGTCCTGCTCCACTAGAGCCGCTGCAGCCGCGGCGACGTTGCACGCAATTTTGCAAATGATTTACACGGAATGACACGGAATTTAATTTCGAAATTCGCAAATGCTGTTTCTCTTTGGGTGGCAAACATGAATCTCGCACTTCTCGCCGCGAGCACGAGGGCTAGGGCGAGGGCGAGGGCAATGCCGAGGCGACATGGCTCCCAATCGGTGGTAGTTCCTCCTCGGGGATAAGTAGACATTATGTAGTGTGGCTTGTCGGCCCAAAAAGGCCTAAAAGTATGTGTGGGAATGCGGCACTACAACTGGCTGTTTGAGTGAAAGAGACTCGAGAGAGAATAACTTTACCGAATGGTTCGGGGCTGGGAGCAGTTGGAAGGTGATCCCTTTTTTCGGGGATAGAGTGGGCTATTCAAGGGAGGCAGGTCAGTCGTTAGACAAAGCTACGAAGAAGTGCGTGTGCGTTGAATTTACCGGGATAACGCTTTCAGTCCGCCCAGTCGCCCGACCGCGTCGTCCATACCCGCAACCACCGCTACTCGACCGCGCCGTCAAGTGTACCAACCGCCAAAACGGCAGCACCGCTCCAACAGCGCCGCCGCCTCAGCAAGCGTCTCCACCATCAGCGCCGCCGCCTCAGCAAGCGTCTCCACCATCAGCGCCGCGGCTTCAGCAGGCGTCTCCACCAACAGCGACGCCGCCTCAGCCAGGCGTCCCCAGCACTCACGCAGCGCCGCCTCAGCAGGCGTCTCCACCAACAGCGACGCCGCCTCAGCCAGGCGTCCCCAGCACTCACGCAGTCGCCTCAGCAGGCGTCTCCACCAACAGCGACGCCGCCTCAGCCAGGCGTCCCCAGCACCCGCGCAGTCGCCTCAGCAGGCGTCTCCACCAACAGCGACGCCGCCTCAGCCAGGCGTCCCCAGCACCCGCGCAGCCGCCTCAGCGGGCGTCTCTACCAAACCCGCGCAGCCGCCTCAGCGGGCGTCTCTACCAAAACCGCGCAGCCGCCTCAGCAGGCGTCTCTACCAAAACCGCGCAGCCGCCTCAGCAGGCGTCTCTACCAAAACCGAGCCCCCGCCTCAGCCAGGCGTCCCCAGCCGCGACGACAAGATATATACTTATACTTTATACCTAGCTAAGATACATAGAATAACGTAAGCGCCTTCAGCGCAGCCAGGGGCGTTACTAGGGAGAGTAGTGGACCGGCCACGCATCCAGTGAACAGTTAGCAGCGCAGTTCCCCAATTCCTTTTCCCCTTCTCTCCGCTTCCCGCCTAAATCGTTCCCGCCAAGCGCGAGCGTTGCTCCCGCGCTCGGGGAAGCCAAGCGCTAGAGTGAGAGAGTGGAGTAGGTATTGGTGCGGATGAGAGCCCAAACCTCGAGAGCGTGATAGCTTTCGCTCTATTTTTTTTTGTTGTTCTTATTAACCTTCGTTACAGCCGACGTCGAAGCGCTTCAGCGTTGGAGAGGAACGAAGTGGGCAAACAACTGCCGCTTATCAGGTACTTGCGAATATTCTCTCTCTCCCGCTCTATACCTGGCCTTTGCCGAGCCCTTTTTTTTCTTACCCCTTCCCTCCCCTTTAACTCCAAACAACTTCGTTTGCGCTAATCAGCTGTGCGTGCTGTTACATTCGTTCCTCTTTTAATAGCTTTTAAACTTGAATCTTAGTTGTTAAGTAGTTTCATATTTTGCCTATTTAGAATGTTAAGGGGGGATTTAGAGTTAGTCAATCATTAACAATAAATTTATAATGTTTAACATGTGCTAGAATTGTATTGGGGGCCATGCATCGGGTGATGTCACTGTTTGTCCAGTCCTAGGGGCGGAAGGGATCATCGAACCGAGGAGGGAATCCGATGATCATGGTAGGGAGGGCGAGCCGCTATCACAACACCAGAAGCGGAGATCTGCGCCGCTATGACCTTGTCCGTCTCTGTTATGTCTGTTCCTGCCTTGTGTAGTGTTGTGTTGTTTTGTGGATAGTAGTAGCACGTGAGTAATAATTATGTTTTAATGTCCGTGAGTAATGTATCGGCGCGAGTCCGTCTTCACCCCTCCCTACTCTACTGACTTTGGAGGCCGGAGCTATCACGTGCGTTTCGTGCCGGATGCCCCCACCACCTGCTCATCCTTATAGGTGATATGCTACAGTATCTAACTATATATACTTAATTAAAATAATAGTTATTTGGCGCCCAACGTGGGGCCCGAAGCTGTCGTAACGACAATTCGATGCCCCGATCTATTGTAAAAGTATACGTCCATAACATCAGACGTTACACCCCCAACCTATCCACAATAATAGCATTTATTAAAAGAAAGAGAAGTTAAAAGAAACACACGATACTCGTATCCCAAAGCCGCTGGAGAAGTTTTAGCTAGCAAGCTTTAACGCCGCAGTCTTAGAAGGGGCGGTAATGCTAAAAGGGTATTTGTTTTATAGGTGTAGTTAATTGGTTATTACGCGGACAATTGAGCTGCGGCCATCCCATCTTTTGACAATTAATACCAATAGAATTAGCGTGTGTGTCTTCTGTATCTCTTTTCGAATTCGTGTCTGGTTTACTGGAGTATTAACGTCACTGAGTGTGCTGAATCGACAGAAACTAATTGTTGCCGTTTGCCTTTTTGTTCCTGTATGTAGTAGTTCCGTCAGTGATCCGTAAGCTCGTACTAGTAACATCAGAATGTCGTTTATATATACCCGGTGTTTCGTAACGGTGTCATTGACAATGTTTCATGTTGGTGACAAGACATCCGCTTAGGCTTATATAACTCTCTTCAAGACGAACGGGGGACAAGGGGGATTGTTAGGACAGTGACGGAAGCCGATTGCATGGCATCCACATTATAGATTTGTTTGTTTTTTTTGCTTTAGCAGTTAACGTTTCGTTTTTTTTATTTATTTCCAACTTATTTCCAACTTAAATAAACGTACATATTTTTATTTAATCATTATAGACGATAAGTAGTTATGCCCTTAACTCGAAGCCCGGAGAACTTGTCCATACAGTCCGACACGGGAAAGATCTGTAATATTTGCTCAGAAGGGATTGCCCATCAAGCCCAGTTGCTTGTTTCCAGCTGTGGTCACGAGTTCCATAGGGTCTGTTTCACCTCCAGATCGGGAAAAAGCCGGATCTGTCCCCGGTGCTCGGGCCCACCTTTAAGCGCATCTCTCGAGAGTTTGACCTCAGACATTCAGCCTTCCAATTCCAATTCTCGAGCTCCTTCTGTAGCGCATTCCTTATTGACGCGCGCGCAGGTTAAGAGAGCGACGGAATCCAACATGTCGAACCCCAACATTCCACCAATGGCCTCAGCCTCGGCTACCTCATCTGGTGACAGTCAGGTTGCCATAGTGGACAGCATGAGGCAAGCTATTGCGGAGGCAATGGCGGCGGCCGTGGCCCAGCAGACAGACTTTCTGGCCACAGCCATGCAACAACAGACCGATAGGTTAGCGCAAGCCATGGAATTGGCCCTCCAACACAGACCTCCTGCTTCACCGGTTGAAACAAGTCGGGCAATATCCCAACAGCCTATTTTTCAGCCCGTTGATCCCAGGGTTGATCCCAGGTCTTCGGAACAGCAGCCCAATCTTCACTCGGGGCGAAGTGACAATCTGTCATGCGGCCCATCGATATATTCGTTGAGGCCAGACAAGGTCACCCAAATCATGGCTAACTGGAAGCTGCGGTTTACAGGAAAAGGCCCAATGGCGGTGGAAGACTTCATCTACAGGGTCGAGGCTTTAGCGGCCCAAACACTGGAGGGGAACTTAGACCTGGTAGCACAAAATGTGAACAATCTGTTTGAAGGGATTGCCAGTGATTGGTATTGGCGGTATCACAAAAGTGTTAGGACAGTCCAATGGCATGCCTTGTGTTCGGCATTGCGGGGCCAGTTCATGGACGATCGTACCGACCGGGATATAAGAACAGAAATAGAGCAGCGTAAGCAAAGGTCGAGCGAGTCGTTCGATGATTTTTATAGAATCATAGCCGCACTGGCTGACAGACTCTCACAGCCAATGTCTGAGCAGGCCATGGTAGAGACCTTACGGGCCAATCTCCTACCGGAGATCCAGCACGAGTTGCTGTATGAACCGGCAGCGTCGGTCACTCAACTGCGAAGACTGGTCAGGACAAGGGAGATATTTATGAGAACAGTAGGGAAAACTCAAGGGGCCGTACCACGACCCGTGCAAAGACGCCAGGTTTGTGCAGTGCAGTGTCAGGTGGAGCAAATGTCAGACTCCGAAGGATCCGAGGATGACTTCGAGGTGGCAGCCATGGAGCTGGTGTGCTGGAATTGCACCTCCAAAGGCCACCGGTACCAAGACTGCACAGCAGATAGACGTGTCTTCTGTTATGGTTGCGGGAAGGCAGACACCTACAAGCCCAGTTGCAGCAAATGTAATGGTCAATTGCAAAAAAAACTCCTCAGGGCGTGCACAGCTGAAAAAAGCACGCAGACCCATGGTGTCGAAGGCAACCATGACCGATTAAAATCTGTGGCCACCAAGTGTACCACCAGCCCAGACCACCTGGCCGTGGTTGGTTCACCATCTACAACTAAGGAGTCCCCCGAAAATAACTTGTCCCGCTCTAAATCACGTAGGCGCAGGTTTAATAAATCCCAGAAAGCTGAACGCAAACTCCTCCTTTCGTCAATTGTGGGTCAACTAAGCGACGTACGACCTTACGCCGAAGTCCAAATTCTAGACAAATTGGTCGTTGGGCTGTTGGACACGGGAGCTTCAGTCAGTTGCATCGGAGGGAATTTAGCATCTGAGCTGCCAAACTTAAATATGTCATGCACGAAGCTGACCGCCACCATTCGGACAGCTGACGGACAATCCCAACAAATCAGCGGCCGTTTAACAACCAAAGTGACCTTCCGAGGAGAAGACAAAATACTCACATTCTACGTAGTACCCTCATTATCAGGAGATCTGTACTTGGGTATAGATTTTTGGAAGCACTTTAAGCTTTTGCCCGAACCTCTTTTACAAAAAGGTCATGTGATTTCGGCCATAGAAGACTCGCCGACCCGTCCCTTAACACCATCTCAGCAGCAATCTCTGGAACTTGTAATTAGGGCGTTTCCGTCCTACGCGGAAAAAGGATTAGGTCGTACACAGGTGATCACGCATTCCATTGACGTAGGGGATGCCAAGCCGATTAAGCAGCGGCACTATGCCGTCTCTCCAGCTAGGGAAGAACTAATGTATGCCGAGCTAGATCGAATGATCAAACTAGGGGTCATTGAAGAGTCTGCCAGTGCCTGGTCGTCACCTGTAGTGCTGGTCCAAAAGCCAGGTAAGGTGCGACTTTGTATTGATAGCCGCAAATTAAACGAGGTAACGGTACGGGATGCTTACCCAATGCCATTAATAGAAGGTATTTTGGGAAGACTGCCAAAAGCGGAATACATTACCAGCCTTGATCTAAAGGACGCTTTTTGGCAGATTCCTCTGGATCTCAAATCACGGGACAAAACGGCCTTTACAGTGCCAGGTAGGCCTTTGTATCAATATTGCGTCATGCCTTTTGGTCTCTCCAATTCGCCACAAACGTTGTGCAGGCTGATGGACAGGGTAATCCCACCTGACTTACGAACCGAAGTCTTTGTGTATTTAGACGATCTTTTGATCGTTTCAGAGACATTCGAGCGACATTTGGAGGTTCTAAGAGTGGTGGCAGCGGCTTTGGAAAAAACCAATTTGACCATTAATGTGGAAAAAAGCAAGTTCTGTATCGCCGAAGTTAAATACTTAGGCCACATTATTGGAAATGGTACAATCGGCCGAGACCCGGCCAAAATATCGGCCATTGTGGACTTTCCGGCGCCACGTTCGCTTAAACAGGTGCGTCGCTTTTTAGGGTTAACAGGCTGGTATAATAAGTTTATCCGTAATTATGCCGCAGTGGCAGCCCCCATCACGGACACTCTTAGGAGTAACCGTAAGTTTGTGTGGACCAGTGAGGCGCAGGAAGCATTTGAAGAGTTGAAGCGACAGATGTGCACGGCACCGGTGCTTCACAGTGCAGATTTCGGTCGGCCATTTGCTATACATTGTGATGCTAGCAATACAGGCGTGGGCGCGGTTTTAATGCAGACAGATGCAGAGGAAAATGAAGTCCCTATCGCTTTTATGTCCAAAAAATTGAACCGCTGTCAAAGAAATTATACGGTCACCGAGAAGGAATGTCTGGCTGCGGTCCTGGCCGTAAAGAAATTCAGGGCGTATGTTGAAGGGCAAGAATTTTCAATTATCACCGACCATGCTTCGCTAAAATGGCTGATGTCGCAATCAGACCTGAGCTCCCGGTTGGCGCGTTGGGCATTAAAGCTTCAGGGCTTTGGCTTCAAAATACATCACCGCAAGGGAAGCCAGAATGTGGTGCCAGATGCGTTGTCTAGAACCTTCACAGAAGATCTCTCGCCTATTGAGATAGCCAGTCTCATAGACCTACAGGCCAAGGAGTTCGATGATCCAGACTACGTGGCTCTGAAAGAGAAATTAAAGTCCGCCAACAATCAAATATCTGATGTGCAGATTAAAGATAGGTGTATCTATCGGCGAGCGGAACACGCGTCGGATGAAAAATTATCGGACGACTCGTGCTGGAAGCTGTGGATACCCAAAGGTTTAGTTCCGGGAATCTTACAGAAGGCCCATGAGGATCCGTTAGCGTCGCATTGCGGTATAGGGAAGATGCTGGAGAGTTTAAGGAGGTATTATTACTGGCCCAATTTGGTGATAGACGTAAAATCTTACGTAAACAATTGTGATGTTTGCAAGACAACTAAACATTCTAACCAGATCTTAAGGCCAGCTCTGGGTAAATCGGGCTGCTCCGAAAGGATATTTCAGCGTTTGTATGTAGACTTTTTAGGCCCATATCCGCGAAGTAGCTCAGGGAACATCGGACTTTTTATAGTCGTCGATCATGCGTCAAAGTTTCCGTTTTTAAAGCCCGTGAGGAAGTTTACAGCAGACGCAATAATTCCTTTTTTAGAAAAAGAAATTTTTCACTGCTATGGCATACCGGAAACGCTCGTGTCGGATAATGGCGTTCAGTTTAAGTCCATTGCCTTCAATGCCTTGTTGGAGAAGTACAGCATATCGCATATGTATACAGCCTTATATGCTCCACAGGCTAATGCGTCCGAACGAGTAAATCGATCGGTACTGGCAGCCATCAAAGCCTACATACACCCGAATCAGAAAAACTGGGACGAGAAGCTCAGCAGCATATGCTGTGCACTTCGCTCAAGCTTGCATTCCGGTATTAAGACAACCCCCTATAGGATGGTCTTTGGACAACATATGATAACCGATGGAAAGAGCTATCGAGTATTGAGGGAGTTAGACTTGCTAGAGGATAGGACAGTCCAACTGGACAAAGATGATTCCTTGGATCTCATCCGTCAGTCAGCCCGAGAATCCATGCTAAAGCAACGGCAGCGGAACGAGCGTTCATATAACTTGCGCAGCAGGGAGATTTCCTTTCGCCCAGGGCAGGAGGTGTTTAGGCGTAATTTCCAGCAAAGCAACTTTGCAAAGGGTTTCAGTGCCAAACTGGCTCCAGTCTTTGTGAAGGCAAGGATTAAACGCAAGTTGGGGTCAGCTTATTATGACGTAGAGGATCTGCAAGGGAACTTCGTTGGGAAATACCACGCCAAAGACTTGAAGCAATGACGGAGGCCTGACAAGCCAGGATCCCCCTTGAGAGAATTTCATTCCCCTCAAGTATGATCTTGGTGGGGGGGAAATTGTAGTGTGGCTTGTCGGCCCAAAAAGGCCTAAAAGTATGTGTGGGAATGCGGCACTACAACTGGCTGTTTGAGTGAAAGAGACTCGAGAGAGAATAACTTTACCGAATGGTTCGGGGCTGGGAGCAGTTGGAAGGTGATCCCTTTTTTCGGGGATAGAGTGGGCTATTCAAGGGAGGCAGGTCAGTCGTTAGACAAAGCTACGAAGAAGTGCGTGTGCGTTGAATTTACCGGGATAACGCTTTCAGTCCGCCCAGTCGCCCGACCGCGTCGTCCATACCCGCAACCACCGCTACTCGACCGCGCCGTCAAGTGTACCAACCGCCAAAACGGCAGCACCGCTCCAACAGCGCCGCCGCCTCAGCAAGCGTCTCCACCATCAGCGCCGCCGCCTCAGCAAGCGTCTCCACCATCAGCGCCGCGGCTTCAGCAGGCGTCTCCACCAACAGCGACGCCGCCTCAGCCAGGCGTCCCCAGCACTCACGCAGCGCCGCCTCAGCAGGCGTCTCCACCAACAGCGACGCCGCCTCAGCCAGGCGTCCCCAGCACTCACGCAGTCGCCTCAGCAGGCGTCTCCACCAACAGCGACGCCGCCTCAGCCAGGCGTCCCCAGCACCCGCGCAGTCGCCTCAGCAGGCGTCTCCACCAACAGCGACGCCGCCTCAGCCAGGCGTCCCCAGCACCCGCGCAGCCGCCTCAGCGGGCGTCTCTACCAAACCCGCGCAGCCGCCTCAGCGGGCGTCTCTACCAAAACCGCGCAGCCGCCTCAGCAGGCGTCTCTACCAAAACCGCGCAGCCGCCTCAGCAGGCGTCTCTACCAAAACCGAGCCCCCGCCTCAGCCAGGCGTCCCCAGCCGCGACGACAAGATATATACTTATACTTTATACCTAGCTAAGATACATAGAATAACGTAAGCGCCTTCAGCGCAGCCAGGGGCGTTACTAGGGAGAGTAGTGGACCGGCCACGCATCCAGTGAACAGTTAGCAGCGCAGTTCCCCAATTCCTTTTCCCCTTCTCTCCGCTTCCCGCCTAAATCGTTCCCGCCAAGCGCGAGCGTTGCTCCCGCGCTCGGGGAAGCCAAGCGCTAGAGTGAGAGAGTGGAGTAGGTATTGGTGCGGATGAGAGCCCAAACCTCGAGAGCGTGATAGCTTTCGCTCTATTTTTTTTGTTGTTCTTATTAACCTTCGTTACAGCCGACGTCGAAGCGCTTCAGCGTTGGAGAGGAACGAAGTGGGCAAACAACTGCCGCTTATCAGGTACTTGCGAATATTCTCTCTCTCCCGCTCTATACCTGGCCTTTGCCGAGCCCTTTTTTTTCTTACCCCTTCCCTCCCCTTTAACTCCAAACAACTTCGTTTGCGCTAATCAGCTGTGCGTGCTGTTACATTCGTTCCTCTTTTAATAGCTTTTAAACTTGAATCTTAGTTGTTAAGTAGTTTCATATTTTGCCTATTTAGAATGTTAAGGGGGGATTTAGAGTTAGTCAATCATTAATAATAAATTTATAATGTTTAACATGTGCTAGAATTGTATTGGGGGCCATGCATCGGGTGATGTCACTGTTTGTCCAGTCCTAGGGGCGGAAGGGATCATCGAACCGAGGAGGGAATCCGATGATCATGGTAGGGAGGGCGAGCCGCTATCACAACACCAGAAGCGGAGATCTGCGCCGCTATGACCTTGTCCGTCTCTGTTATGTCTGTTCCTGCCTTGTGTAGTGTTGTGTTGTTTTGTGGATAGTAGTAGCACGTGAGTAATAATTATGTTTTAATGTCCGTGAGTAATGTATCGGCGCGAGTCCGTCTTCACCCCTCCCTACTCTACTGACTTTGGAGGCCGGAGCTATCACGTGCGTTTCGTGCCGGATGCCCCCACCACCTGCTCATCCTTATAGGTGATATGCTACAATTATTTATAATTGTGCTATCATAAAAGAGCCTGTCCTTTGCCACAATGGGGCATGTAATTCCGTCGTACGTACACTCGCACACAAACGTAGTTCTTTCTTCGCTCCTCTTTGGACAAATAAAAGTGTTAAATGCTCTAAGGAAGCTGTCATATAAATTAACGTATTCTCTCCGTACTCTGCCCCGAAAAACAAATGTATTTGCATTCGTTGCCCACAGTACCCCCCACAGTACCCCCCACAGTCTGCCCGTCTAGTGGGATTGTGTGGCACAGGAAAATGTTAATTAGCAGACGGGAAAAGCAGGGAAAAGCAGGGAAAAGCAGTGCCAGATGAAGGAATGATTTGTT
Source organism: Drosophila azteca (assembly GCA_005876895.1). Classification (NCBI taxonomy): domain Eukaryota; kingdom Metazoa; phylum Arthropoda; class Insecta; order Diptera; family Drosophilidae; genus Drosophila; species Drosophila azteca. The sequence continues at coordinate 1,837,573 of VCKU01000014.1, read as the reverse complement.
TGTTTTCGCACTGCCTCCCAATATATTTTATTTGGCCACAGCAGGGAGAGAGGGCGCAGCATCCAAGGTTTTCAGTTATTGGTGGAGCATAAAATACACGGATAAAAAATAGTAAAAAACGTTAAATAAATGTATTTCTTTAAACATTTATAGTCGCTAGTTTTTTAGCACAGCTTTAGCTTTGTGGTGCGACGGGTAGAGGATATCCTTGAACTAAATTGTAATTGTCTGACGTGCAGGTAAAATGTTAATCTGCCGGAACATCTCACGTCTCAAGAGAGACGAAACTTTCCCAAACATTCTATGTGTGTATGTGTGCATGTGTGTACCTACGGGTTTACGGGTAACAAAAAAGTTTCCTTTGTGCAGGCCAAAGCGCAAATACAACAAGGGATGCAGCAGCAGCAGTCAATTGGAGGTGGAAGGATACTCGGAAGGATACTGCTGTTCTGCTGCTCTGCTGCTTGTACGCTGCTGGCAGCTGAAATTTCAAATTTGTTCGGTCGTTCTTTTAATGTTAATGAACCAGGGATATTCCCAAAAGTTGCTCCGTTTTTTCAAATGTCTATGCTAGCACATGAGCACCGACTTTTGGACCCATTCAGTTGTTGTTGAATGTTTAATCGTGGCCCCCCATCCCTAAATTCTGCACTTAAAGGTGGTTATATTTGACGGGTGGATCTCTGAGTGTGTCATCCCTTTCTGGGATCCTTTCAGCGGCGGATTATGGTCTATAGAACACCATTTCGCTGCTATAAATGGCCCAGTTTTTTTATGGAAAGTCTTTGGCTACTTTCTTTTGGACTGGACTGAAATGAATGCCAAAAATGTTAGGTTGATACGATCTATTCTCTATGCTCACGCATGCAGCTCCAGTTCCCCAATGCCACTTGGGCGGAAGGAATGGAGGGGGCAGAGCAGTCGTGACGCATGCCACCGGCAGCTGTCCATACAAAGCATCTACTTCTAATTGTCATGCCCCGACCAGAGGCAGAGCCAGAGCCAGAGGCAGACCCATCACGCGCGAGCCCCGTCAGCGATAATACTAGATACTGGATACTAAATGGAAGTGAAAAGTATGAGGTATCTACGTGAGTTCCGAAAACCAATTGGAAACCAGAAATCACGTCAATTGGTGCGACAATCAATCGTGACTGTGGGATGTCAGAACGCCGCCAAAGGGGAACGCACGCGCAAAGAATTCAGAGGAAAAGGGCCGCAGGTCGCTGTCGCAGTCGCAGTCGCAATCCGGGATCGGGTCGTCCCTTGTCCCATGTCACATTGGCCGGGTCTAGCCATAGACTCTAGCATAGCGGCACCGACTTGGGCTTTGATGGAACGAACGTAAACGGCACTTGAACCACAAAGAGTACCGATTTGTTGATTTGTTTTGTTGATTTGTTTTGAAAAGTGAGTAAATAAGTATGTTTCCATTTATGAATGTTTGGGAAAAATGTTGTGTTGTGTGCGCTTTTGTTCTGTTTGAGCAGCAATTTCATTTTCGAGTGGTCGATAAGATGCCAGGTGCCGATACGATATCTGTGCGGCTGATAACGCCGCACACTGATTGGTCCCACCCGCAACACCTCAGCCCCAGTCCCCAGTCCCCAGTACCAGGCTAGCTCCAGGCCCCCCATCTCCAAGAGCGACTCCATGGTGTCTACTTTTTGCCCGATGGCTGGCAACAAAAAATGGAGGTTGGTTTTAGGTTGGAGCTGCTGGCTGGCTGGCTGACTGGCTGGTCGAAAAGTGTGCATGAGGATTATTGCAATTTGTAACAAAATCTTTAGTGTTGAGGCATGCAACATGGCTCCCCTTGGAGACGCAAACACAAACACAAACACAAAGACAAAGACAAACAAATTCATTTAAAGCAATTTGCACAGAGTCCTTTCCGAGCTTGTTCCGGTGACTTTATCGTTTATTGTTTCCAAAAGGATTTTATTATATTTACGAGGAGGATAGTGTGCACATTTCGGTCTCTCTCTCTCTCTCTCTGCGAGTGTATGTGGAGTGTGCCTTCAATTCAAGAAGATTTTTCGCCGCCTCTCCCCAAACACGAGAGATGAGGCCGTCTGTCTGTCTGACTGTCTGACTGTCGATGTGTTTGTGTGTGTGTGTGTGCCACATACTGAAAAGCGACAATTTCATGTCCAAATGCTTTCCAGGTGACATGAAACAACACTTAAGGAGGCAACAGTCTGGGGGCAGATGGGGGGAGCCAGAGCCAGAGCCTGGGCCCGGGCCAGGCCAGTGCTTGCAACACACTCTCGTGCGTGGATTCTTCCACCTGGCCCACGCCCCCACACGAAGCAACGCCTGCAACGTGCATTAGCTGTTGAAATGGTAAGGTAAGGTTAGGGTAAGGGTAAAGTAAGGGTAAGGGAGGTTCTCTTCTCTTCGCCCTGTGAGCCTGCCGAACCATCTGCATCTGGTGTCAAGGAGCAATATCTCTCAGTGCCGAAATCTACATTTAAATTGTTTTCAATATAATCTGCATGTCCGGTCCAGTAAGAGTTTGTGTTTCTCCAACTGAAAAGAGAGTTCAAGCAAATGGGAATACGTGTCATGTGTGCGTGCGTGTGTCTGTATGTGTGGCACAGGTATGGTGTATGGTGCATGAACATGTGCAACAGCTCCCACATAGTATCATTCCCATATTAATTTAAGGATACCCCTGGCACAATCCCTGGAATGCAATCCCAACCACTCAACCCAAGGCTTACCCTCTCTCACTGATGGCGCGGGGCTACTCCCAGAACTTCCAGAACTCCAGTGAGTGTTGGGTTTCGTGGCGCCGTCAAGAGCCATGAGCCAAAAAGAGTCATCCATCCAGCAATTGAGGCTGAGGCACTAACTGTAACGATCCCGAGATGCAAATGACACATTTCCCTACCCCTCCCCATCCCCTAACCCATAGCCCAGTGCATTCGAAGGGAACATATGCTCGAGTACGAGTACGAGTACGAGTCCGAGTGCGAGAGAGCCCTCTCTCCTCTCACATTCATAATGAATGGCGGCGCGTTAACACCCCAAAACATCAAATATCTCATTTTACAAAAATTCCTCAAAAACGTCGTCTCTTCTCCGTTCCCCTCCCCTCCCCACTGCACTGCTCTCCACTGCTCTGCGTGCCATTAATTAGAACCTATCCCAAGTAGAGGACTTTCGAGTGGTCGAGCTACGCCCCGAGCTCGAGCTCGAGCTCCAGATCCAGATACAAATCCATATCCAAGTGGAATCGGATTGTTTGTTTGTTTTTTTCATTTCGGTTTCTTATTACTACGGAGGGTATTAACTACGGGTATGAGTGTGAGTACGGGTATGAGTTTGAGTTTGAGTATTAGCCAGTGCCAATTAGGAAACTCAAATACTTCAGTTACTGATGGCCGATTTCAGTTCAGTGTTTGATTTGACACCGATAGCACTATGAATTGATTACTTATTGACATGGCCTATCCGAAATCTGTATAACAATGGCGGAATTCATAGGATTTTCCGAAAATACGATTCGTTGCGGTATCAGATACAAAAGTAAACATACGTACATATCTCGAAATTCTATTTCTATAATTAGATCAAGCTGGAAAGCCTTTGCTCTGGATTTGGTAGATGCAACAGATATATTAGATACATTTTCGATAGTTGTTTTTCCAATTATTGCCTGAAAATGCCCCACAATATCAGAATATCAGAAAAGGCTTCAGCAGAGCAGCCATATGTGGGCCTGTGGCCTCTGGCCACGAACCAGAAGCAGTGTCGTCGTGTCCGATTGGGAAGGAAGCCTTTCGATCGTGGTCGGTCTGGTCTGGCCTGGTCTGGTCCGCCATGAAATCGCTTCCAGTGGCGCAAGAGGGGCAAACGCAAACGCAAACGAAACACAGCTGCTGCTGCTCGGACGGAGCACGACGAAAGACTTCCAGTTTGGGGAGGTGGGCGTGCCCACCACCGAGGAGAAGGCTCGCGCTCGTTCAGGCTCGTTCTCGCTCGCTCGCTCGCTCTCGCTTGCACGCGCACACAGCACGACGCACGACGGAGACGGCAGCTGTGGTGCTCTCCCTGTCTTATTGGAAGGCTGGCCAATCGGGCGGGCAGCTGTCGTTCGCCTGCTCTCGTGCTCTGGCCACAGCAGATGCCATCCCGCTCCCACACCGGTTGGTCTCGTTCACGCGGCCGGCTGGCAGTGCCAGCGAACAGTTCGTGTTCGAACGTGAATAAGTGCGCATCGCTCCGAAAACCCGAAAACCCGAGACACACAGAAAATACACAGAAAACTGAAAAGCGAAACGAGTTGCCGTTGCCGTAGCCGTTGCCGCTGTCAGGCATCAGGCGGCGTCGTCGTCCTCCTCGAGAGAGGCCACTGACAGGTTGGGTTGTGAAACTCGTTTTCCGTGGAGCTATGCTATCGTGTCGGACATGCTTGATAAAGTGCGTGCAATAGCTGGAAACGAACTGTAGCTTCAAAGTGCATTAAAATATTAATAAAAAAGAGAAAAATAAAGAAGAAAATATACAAAAAAAAAACACGGACCAGGCCGGGCCAGGCACAGAAGAGAACCTACCTCTACGTGCGGCCAAGGAGGGCCAAGGAAGAGAGTTCTGGTACTGGGAACGAGGAGAGGCGAGGCGAAGCGAGGCGAGGCTGTGGGATCTGCCGACAGGCAGTCTTTTTGAAGTACGACGACGGTACATGTGTACTTCAGAGGCGATAAGTCAGAAAATCTGTTTGTGGCAAACACTTGAAGCGAATATACGAGGATTTGCCGCCTGGCCGGCTAACAGACAAACAGACACCGACAGAGACGGAGATCAGAGCCGCGAAAGAGACAGGCCATAAGCCAGGCCAGAGGCTAGAGGCCAGAGTCGGTGCCATCCCAGCGTCAGAGTCAATAAAAAGCAAAGTAAACGAATAAAGAGCAAAGTCACACAAAACAAACAAAACATTTTCCGGCTCCGGCGACATTAGCAGAACTGCTCGACATCGACAATTTGTTTTATCAATTTTCAACAAGGCCAACACACAGCAACACAGCAACACAGAAACAGCAACAAACAACAGCAACAACAACAACAACAATAGAGCGCAACATCCAACAAACCAACAAACAACAAAAGCGCACAGAGCAGAGTGCTTAGCCGCGGCCCACAGTCGAGCACGCACGGCATCCTCCACCATCCGAGAATCAGCCACCACCCCCATCGCCAGCCATCATCCTTGCCAGTGTCGGTGTCGTTGTCGTTGTCGGTGTCGGTGACGGGGCCGAGTGCCCGAACCCAACCCAATCCAACCCAACCCCTTGTCAAGTGTATTGCCAGCATCCCGGCAGAAGCAAAAGCAGAAGCAGAATCGGAATCAGAATCAGCATTAGCATCCGCATCCTTGCCGCGACCCGGGACGGCGCCCCACAGCGAGGGAAGCTCGCTCGCGTGTTGCCGCTGTGCCGCCACGTCCTCCTTCACATTCGCATCCACATCCACATCATCGAATCGGCGGCGGAGGAAGACGCCACCGACGACAATGGCTGCATATGCGCAGTTTGGATACGGCGGTTACCCGACGGCAAATCAGGTTAGTGGAACCAAGCACCGTGTCAAAGAGATTATCAAATTAGAGACACACTCGCAATCACACTCGCACTCACACTCTGCCACAATCCGAAATATACTAACAATAACTGTGGGGGGGTGGAAGGGGTGGGTATTGTCTAATAAAATCAATTGAGTTGTATTTTAGAACATTTACGAGTATCTTAAACGAAAAGTATTCCGAAAATATCTATTACGAATTCCGTTGAATCCAGAATACATTCATGTAGGTATGTATGTATGTCTGCAGGTATATTTGTCACAGTTTTCCCCCTTATTTTGATTGGTGTCTCTAATAATTTAATAGAGCACACACACACACATTCCATTCCATTCAATAAATAATCTTCAGATGGGGAGGGGTGGGTTGGGGTGGGGTTGGTGTTTGCCAAATTGTATTTTATTTTATGAATTTTATGAGACATGGGGACATGTGCCATCTTCCATCGATAAATGTTGTTTCTACTTAAAGATTAGCTAGAGTCTGTCTATGTGTGTGGAAAATCTTTAATAATTGTAGGAGGGGATGGGGCATCTTTGGCTAAGACATTCATTAACATTTTAAGCTGGTGGCAAGTGGCAGCTGACGCAGGGGATTGGCGGCGGTTGGGGGTACATGAATATTCAAGCACTTTGGCACCGGTTGGACTCGACTCTGTCTCCGGGATCCATAATGGCCGCCGCAAAGAAATGTTTCACAATTTGGGACAGCCGTCACCCTCACCGTCACCGTCATCGCCCGTCGCCAGTCGCCTTGACTGCTGCTGCAGTCTTCTGGCCTTCCTTTGGCTCCCTTGGGGCATTGTGGTGCATCGTCCGGGGTCTGGTCATAATTACCCGCGTACAAAGCTGGAGCTGGGAGCTGCACTTGCAGCTGGGGAGGCGGGGATGTGCTATACGTATTCCGAGAGCCCAGTAATTCAAATTAGTTGGCTGAGGTTTTGCAGGGGGGAAGAGAGGGGACAGGAAGGGACACATAGAAAACCCTTCCAATGGCTGGCTTGTGCGACGACAAAAGTGGGGTCTAGTGCGTCAATGTTAGACTTATGAGGTTATATGTATTACGTTTATCCTTAGGCCGTCCGTGTCCGTCCCTTGGTCATTGTGTATGTTTCTCTATGTGTGTGTGTGTGTGTGTGTGTGTTTCCAGACGAGCAATATACATATTAAAGGCATTATGATAATGAAACTGAAACTGCAACTGGAATGGTTGGGTTTTCATGTGGTGCGGTGGGGTGGTGCGGTCGGGTGGTGTGGTGGGCCATTTATTATAATATGCAAAACTTGGTAAATTACAATAATTAAAATAATGAACGACGCTCAGAGATTATCGACTTTAATTATGGATGCAGATGTGTGCAAAGTGGTTTCCGATCGATTAAAAGCCTCTACGATTTCGGCATCTTTGCTTTGTTTTGCTCTGCTTTGCTTTTGGCTTCTTGGCTGTGTGTTTGCCTCAGAGCACTATCCCCACTAAGCTCAATTAGGAGCAAGGATCGACCATGGAATAGACTGAACTCCATGTTTTAGATGGAACTGACTATCACGAATAACCATGTGTTTTTTCCGTATCAAATGTGAAGATTTATGCAGTTCCGAGGGAAGAACAGAAAGAGAGCGAGAGAGCAAAGGAGAGAGTGCTGTACAAATAAGAACTCGAATTCATTAATTTAATTTTAATTTCAACGCCAAGACGGCATTCCAAATATGAGGCAAAAACGTTGACGCATGCAATATATGAATTTAATCAACGGCTGCCACTGCCACTGCCACTGGTACTGGCACTGCCACAGCCACTTCCAGTGTGCCTCTTTGTGGCAGTCAGTTGACAGTTTTCAGTTTTCAGTGTTCAGTGTTCAGTGGCTGACTGCGACGCGCGTATGAGGAGCACTCAGAATTCCCAACTTCCCATGCGAGCTGTTCACGCATTTCATGGCAAAATAACTAAAATTCTACGGCTGCAAAAAAGCGAAGAGCAGAGCGGAGCAGAGCAGAGCCGTCGCGACGCTCGGTCGGACAATGTCGAGAGTCCTGAATCCGGTTGCTCCTACATACACACACACATATGTACATATGTGCGTAGCGTAGCGTAGGCCTCGCTTTGGCTGGACCAGGAGGGGACCATCATCATTCGAAATGATGCGAGAAAAAACTAATATTTCGCCGTGTGCATTCCATAATTGATTTATGAATTTTTAATGCAAACATTGAGACCCACTGCCGTTGCCGTTGCCGTTGCCAAGAAAGAGTTGTTCCACCCGACTCGGGAGGATGGGGGAGAGGGAGGGGGACAGGGACTGGCAGCGGCAGCAACTACTACTGAAGCGGAGACCGAAGTCAATTCAATAAGAGGAAGGAACCCCAGCAAAAAACAAAGCGACTTATTCGCATTAGCACAAACGCACAACGGACCTCCTGTATCTCCCCCTCTCTGGCTGCCCCCCTCTTGGCTCTCTCTCTATGCGTGCAAATGTACGATACATGGCCATGGATATGGTATGGACATCGTTTGGGCCTTCGCAGTGCCGCAATCCTGTGGATGAATGTGAGAATATGCCAAATCCAAGAGGCAGCCCAGCCTCGAGACTCGAGACCAGGCTCCGGCTCCGGCTCAGGCTCAGGTTCAGGCTGGCTGTGGCTGCTGCTGTGGCTGCTGCTGCGGCTATGGCGGCTGGGGCCAACGAACACATGTTTGTGTGTGTAGAGGGACTCCCGTCCCGACTGCAGCTTCCTTCCCAGATCCTTATATTTTTCGTTTATTGTTTGGCATTGGCGATGACGTTGTACCGTCGGTTGTAGCGCCTCCTCCACCTCCACCACCTCCTCCTCCTCCTCCTCATGCCAGTGGCTGTGCAGGCAATCTCTTTTGTTTCCCCAGTTGTTAGGAGTGCAAAAACAAAAATCCATAAACGCATCCCCAGCGGTAGCAGCAACAAGAGCGAAACGGCAGCCAGCCCCAATAACCACAACAAGCATTATGAACACACATCTACATCTACCATAACGATGGTACTCCAGCACCAGCACCAGCTCCAGCACCAGCTCCACTCCACTCTATAGGCGATCTCCTTTGTTTTCCACATGCGAATGCGAATGCGAGTACTCCTACGAAACATTCACGAAATGAAATGAGCATTGGCAGGTTGGACCTGGACCTGGACCTGGTGCTGGTGCTGGACCTGAACCTGGCCGGGAGGCGGTTTCGTGAGCTTTAGCATAAATCATAAAATTAATAACCGTAAAGTGACGGCACCAGTTTTCCCAACATCTTGGCCAGAGTGGGTGCGGGTGGCCCCGGCCTCGGCCTCGGTCCCGGCGCACATCTGTGCACCAGCATCATCAGCGGAGCTCCGTTTGGGATGTGCACTTCAAAGGCAGATACCAAGATACCAGATACCAGATTCAGAGATTTCAGAGACGACCTGCAGATGCAGATGCAGATGTCCATGCCGGTTCGCAGGAAACAGAGACCCACAACCAGAAACAGAACCACAACCAGATCCAGACCTGATGCCACTTTCGCTTGCCCCGGCAGCGGCAGCCAGCATATTTTATTGTATTTGTATTTTATGTTTGACTTGTGCCAAAATTCTACCACGTACTCCACGCACTATTGAAGAAATCTTATCAGCAGACCAGTCTCCAGTCCTTGCGAGATTTGCACCTTGTGCAGAAATCATAAACAGAACCCGAGGAGAGACTACATTTGAAACATTCTTGTGATTAGCACCTACTAACCGTACTCATCCTTGAACAATAAATAACAATGGTTTTATAACCTTAAAGTGTGCACATAAATGTCCAATTCATTTGGAAATGAAAGAACTAAGACTTTTGTCAACTTTAAGTACCTTGACACTGTCCTGCCGCACCGTCCCCTCCCGTCCCGTGTCGTCCTGTCCGCAAAACACGAAGAAGTCATAAAAGAAGCGAAACTTTAAGTCAACTTTTACGGAGTTGCCAACATGTTTCGACACTTCCGCAAAATAGAAACTTCAACTTTGGCGGCTGCGTATCCGTATCCTCTACCGTCCTATGCTATCCTATCCTATCCTATCCTATCACCTTCCGATAAACTCTAGGGAGAGGAGCAAGCGCTCATCATTGCACTTCCTGCAGCCTTCCTGCAGCCAGTCCGAAATGCAGGCCAGAGTGGGTGAGTGGTAACCATTAAAAATAAACTGACTTGCGTGCCGATAATAAGCCCTGGTGCTGGTGCTGGAGCTTCAGGTCCGGTGGCTGTCTGATACTCGGACCGTCCTTAGTCGGTTCTCCCCGTCGCCGTCGCCTTCCCCGTCTGCATCCATGTCCACGGCCGCGTTTGGAGGTTGTCGTCGACGTTGCCGATATGTGTTTTTTATGGGCGGCCACAAAAACTGAAATTGATGTTCGAATCGCATAAAAAATAAAGAATAATAAGAAATGAGCGCGCCCAGCGTTTTGTACATTAGCAGGAGACAGGAGACAGTGCAAGGGAAGGGAAGGGAAGGGAAGGGAGTGGATGGGAAGGGTCACTACTTGGCCACTTCTTGCTGGCTGGATGGCTGTTTGGCTGTTTGGCTGCCTGGCTGGCATTCTCCTTAACCGATGCCCCTGTCGACAGTTGGTCCCTGCTCCTGGACGTCCCGGGGTTGGGGCTGCGACTGCGACTGCGACTTCGACTGGGGCTGGGGGCTGGCCAGTGGCCAGTGGCCATCCATTCATTCAGAATTCATTAGATTTCATTCATGAAACACCTTCGTTATGCAATAATTTCTGTTGTGGTCGACGTGGTGGACTCTAACTGGCAGTCGGTCGTCGGGCGTCGGTCGTCGGGCGTCGGGCGTCTCTGCGCGAAATTGCCCTGCGATTAGATAGCCTGCAGGAGGTGTTGAAAGTCAGCTCGTTTAGGTTTGAATTACCATTATTATTTAAATCATACAGGAACATTTACTTCTGTTGTGGTAGCAGTAGCTGGTGGCTGGTGGCTGGTGGCTGTTAGCTGTTGGTGGCAGTAGCCCCCAAAATACTCATAAGTAGGTGGCAAGTGAGCCATAACAATGGGGAAAAACGGTGGCACGACGACCTTTTGGGGTTCGGTTCTCTTGGTTAACAATAGAATCCGAATTCGAATCCGAATCCGAAGTGCAGGCCAAGTGCGATCCCCATTCTCCCCGATCCAGAGACAGTGACACTGACACTGACATGATCATTCCATTCCGATACTGTCATAAGCCCTATATTGGGGCTTGAGCGCGTGAAGCGAAAATTGGAATTTGTCACGGTCTTGACAGGCAATCATCACGGTATAGGTATGGGTATGGGTACGGGTACCACACCCAAAATAAGCCAAGGTTTTGGTAGATAGATACCCAATGTCTAACCACTTTATACATATAGACAACTATTTGACTTATCGATGACTCGCGGGGTAGGGACTGGGAACTGGGAACTGGGGACTGGAGTAAGGAAGTTATCGGTCTTTCGTCTGTCCGCCTCAGTGGGTTCGGTTCTTTCTATTGCCAGGGACCAAAGGAAGAAACTCGCATTTGCTGTTGTTGGCTGCTCATACGATATGTCTCTCCTTCGGACCAGACCCGACAATGATTCGTTGCGGTTATCGTCCGAGAGAGCGAGCGCATACCTGCGTACCGTACCGTACCATACCATACCATACCATACCTACGTCGGACGTCTCGTCCCTCATCATTTGATTGCCCTTTAGGCCTGCCGTGTCCGTAGCGTACCTCATACCCATACCCGTACCAGTGCCCGTGCCCGTGCCCGTTCTCTTGCGATCGATCGGTCCACTGATATACTCGGGATGTGTACCCTCTTCAAAGATGTGCGATGTGCAGCTACAGCTACAGCTACAGCTTCAGCTTCAGCATTCGCCCGAAGAGCAGAGCAGCAAGCAGTATCTGAAATCTGACTGTGATAAATTGAAAATTAATGAAGTGAAAATAGATGGAACGGATCGCAAAATGCGCCAGGCCAATAAAATATTTTGACATTTGGAGTTATCATCTTAATCTGCTTTGTTGATTTCGACCTGGCTCCGCCAGGGACATGCCTTTGCGCTTACCTCTACTCCACTCCACTTCACTCCTCTCTTCACTCTTTTTTCTTCCTTTTGCTCTCTGCTCCTCTCTTCATTCTTTCCTTTCATCCGGGCCTAGTCTTCGACCTCAAAACTTCACCTGTTTTTAAGATCCCCTTCTTGCAAAAAATATTCCAGTCGTAGCCCTTTCGGTATTACTGAAGTGTATAGTTTGTATTTTTTTTGTAAATTATTTTTTGTTTTCTGCTCTTCTGTCCTTTGTAGTTGACGGCAGCTAACACCGACAGCCAGAGCGGCCATGGCGGAGGATCGCCGCTGTCCGGGACCAATGAGGCTTCCCTGAGTCCATCGGGGGGCTCGACCACAACCGGCCTCACCACAGGCCCCCTAAGTCCAGGTGCTGTCTCCCAGTCGTCGAACAATGCGGGCCCAAAAGTAATATCCACATCGCCGACGGTGGGAGATGCGGCGACAGGCAGCGATGTGGCTGGTGGCAATGTATCAGCTGCGGATCTTCAGGGACGCCGATCCGAGGGCATGTCCTGCTGCGAGAACGGACGACCAATCATCACGGATCCCGTTTCCGGGCAGACCGTCTGCTCCTGCCAGTACGATCCAGCGCGACTGGCGATTGGCGGCTACTCCAGAATGGCATTGCCCTCCGCTGGAGTCGGTGTGGGGGTGGGAGTGGGAGTGTATGGCGGGCCATATCCATCTAATGAACAGAACCCGTATCCCAGCATTGGCGTCGACAACTCGGCCTTCTACGCACCACTGGTAAGACAAACTAACGGCTGACAGAGCCACAGAGCCACAGAGCCACTAATTGGCTTAGTGCAGTCGGTGGAAGTCCGCGCACAAATGCAAGTCGACGGCTGAGCAGATATCGTCATGTAGCTGTCGGGGTATCCGAGGTATCTCGTTAGCTGCTCCGCGCGTGTGTAACTGCTGCCGTGATTACCTGGAATTGACAAATTCATAAGTCCACTCCATTCTCCAGTCAGTGGGCCATTGGCCATCCATTGGCAGCGCAGCGCCGCTCACCGCTTACATGCTCGTTGTCAGCTCAGCCGCTGCTTGGCTGCTTCGCTGCTTGACTGCCTGCCGCTTGAGGGGATTCAGTCCGTCTAATTGCATTTTCCCCCCCATCCCATTCCAGAGCAATCCCTATGGCATTAAAGATGCCAACGCCAGTTCCGAAATGAATGCCTGGACCTCAGCTGCAGGACTGCAGTCCACCACCGGCTACTATTCGTATGATCCAACATTGGCAGCCTATGGGTGAGTAACTAAACGTTTTATAGCTTTCCATTTTTGTCGATTCCTCAAGGCACACAGGAATTTTTATGATTTTGGACTATGGGAAATCTTTCTCATGTTTTTTGATAAGCAAATGATTATTTTCCTGCCAGGATTATGGGTAGCAAGAAGTTCCACCACTTCTTTTCTTGCTCTTCCATTTACTTTAACTGTCACTCAAATGGAGAATATCTTGTTTACAAGGTGTGGACTATAAGTATTTCCTGAATGCTGATAACCTTCCCTATCTCACCGATTCACCGGAAGAGGGCGTTGCAATTGTAGCCCTTTTCTTGTTGGTGCTGGAGTGTGGAGGGGGGGTTTGCAAGCCTTAAGCAAACCCATTAGTGGCTATGATATGAAGATCGGGATCGTTTATTGACCAGAACTATTTGATTTGAATACCCAACAGGTACGGCCCGAACTATGATCTCGCCGCACGGCGCAAGAACGCCACGCGAGAGTCAACAGCGACTCTGAAGGCGTGGCTGAGTGAGCACAAGAAGAACCCCTATCCGACCAAGGGCGAGAAGATCATGCTGGCCATCATCACAAAGATGACGCTCACCCAGGTCTCGACGTGGTTTGCGAATGCGCGTCGCCGCCTCAAAAAGGAGAACAAAATGACGTGGGAGCCGAAAAACAAGACCGAAGATGACGACGATGGTATGATGTCGGACGACGAGAAGGACAACAAGGATGCAGGCGATGGTGGGAAGCTGCCGGCTGAAGTTTTTGGTAAGTGCAGGCAGTGTTCAAGTGTTCCCAGTTCCGTGTTCCCTGTTCTGTATTCCCTTTTCCCTGACCTCAATCAGTGTTTCAGTCTGATCTTCCCTGAATTGTTCTTTAAGCGTCCCTCGCACCATTGATTTGAACGCCTGTCGCTTGGGCCACCGTTTTGGGGCGTTCCGCCCCCACTGCAGATTTGTGGCACTGGGCTTTTAAGCACAATTTATGTGGCGAAACGAATGTTATGCAATACGACTACGACTACGAGTATTCGTCTGCTCTGCTCTGCTCTGCTTTGCTCCATCGTCGTCCGTCCGTCCGTCCGTCCGTCCGTTTATTTGTCTGACTGCTTAGGCGACATCCTCCCCGGAAGTTGACAGCACATTGTTGGCAAAGTGGCCTTGCGCCCGCAGCTCTCCGCAGCTCTCTCCAAGCAAGTGGCCTTGTTCGAGTTGGCGACTTGCTTGGGGTCTCTCTCGCTCTCGACCATCCACAATCCACAGTCCATATCCACATCCACTTCCACATCCCGTACCTTACCTACCGTCCAAGGGCATGGTACTGCTGCTGCTGCTGCTGCCGCTCCCCAAGTAGAGGAGGGACCACACGCTTCCACTGCTCGAGTAGTTGGCGGAAACTCGAGTATTTTGTTGCTGAAAGCTTTCTCCGCTGGCTGGCTGGCTGGCTGGATGGCTGGATGGCTGGCTAGCTGTCTGGGACGTCGCGCGAGGGTTGCACGCATCAACGCCCACCAACAATTTCAAGGGTTTTTGCCTTTGCCGTTGCCGTTGCCAGCTGCCAGCCAACTTTTACCTCCCGAGTGCCAAGTTTTGCAGTCCTCCTCTAAGAACTTGTCTGCTTCCGCTTTAGACTTGAAATTAATTAAATTTATTTTGTGTCTCCGTTGCACATTCCAAACTCTAATCGTCAGATCCCAGCAATCAACTTATCAAATCCGAGCTAGGAAAGGCGGAAAAGGACCCGGATGTCGAGCCGAAGATGGAGCGGGAGCGAGAGCCGCCGCCCCAGAATCTAGTGGCAATGCGGAGCCTGGCACCCTACGCTGCCCCCCCGATGCACGCGGCCTACAACTCGTATGCGCACTCGCAGCACCAGCAGCATCTGGAGCACTTGGAGCAGCATCCGCAGCAGGTGGCGGCACCGTACTATCACTCTGGCTACGGCCAGGATGACACCAGCGAATATGCGGCTCAAAAAAACCCGCTAAGCAGAGACTGTGGCATACCAGTGCCGGCGAGCAAGCCGAAAATCTGGAGTGTGGCCGACACAGCCGCCTGCAAGACGCCACCGCCTACGGCATACCTCGGCCAGAATTTCTATCCCCAAGCGCCAGCCGCGGACCAGCAGCAGCAGCAGCAGCAGCAGCATCAGCAGCATCATCAGCATCATCAGCACCAGCACCACCATCTGCAGCATCTGCAGCAGCAGCACCAGCAGCTCCACTCTGTGGGCCCCCAGTCCCTGGTTATGCAGCCGAGCAGCATGACCATGACGATGGGGGGGCCTCAAGTCGAGCTCGGTTCGCCGCTGAGTATGATGAGCAGCTACGCCGGCGCATCGCCATATTCGCGGATACCTACGGCGTACACCGAGGCCATGGGCATGCATATCGGGCCCGGCAAGATCCCCCATACCACCCCCATCCATACGGTGCACCGCGAACCGTATCCATCGGGCCCCAACAGCCACCAGGCGAGAGTGGGTGTGGGGTTTTCCGAGATCCAGCCGGATACCCCGCCCCAGACGCCGCCCACTATGAAGCTGGGGGGCCACCACCACATCAGCAGCATCAGCAGCAGCATCAGCAGCAGCAGCAACAGTTCTTCGATGCATTCCGTTCCCGGTCCGGCACCGGTGACGGTGGCTTCCATGGTCAACATTTTGTACAATAACAGCAACAGCAACAACAACAGCAACAGCAACAACAGCAACAGTACTGTTACGGAGAATAGTGCGTACATGAGTAGTGGCGCCTATCTCACGGAGAGCCGTGCCGGATCGTAATGTGAGAATGGAGAGCAGCGATTGGCCGATTGGCGAGTGGCCTTGAACCAGATACCAAATAGTACCATATACCACACACTACTACTTACACATTTCAAATACAAAAACACACACACACGAACACACAAAAACACACACAAATACACACACAGAAACAGCCAGGCCCGAACACGGACAAGTGCAAGAGTTCGCAGAGATGCCAACCATAACGATAGCGATAGCGATTACTACACTAATTATTTTGCAATAAATGTAGCTTAAGTATGGCAATAAAACTTTTTTTTTCCTACCATATCATAAATTATTTCACTTTATAACTTTAATTAGCATATTTACACTCTCCTCTCCGACTCCGACTCTGACTGAAGTTTTCTGACGATGACGATGACGAGAGCGAGAGAGCGAGAGCGAGAGGGACGCGCACACACACGCGTCGCGTCGCACTGCCTGCCTGACTGCCAGTCACAGGTCGTAAGGAGGGGGCGGTCGGGCGGGCGTGCCCGATGGCTCTGAAGTGTGCTGGAGACAGAGACACAGCAGCAGTGTGTTTGTCATGCCTTTGCCTTTGGGTTTGAGTTTGAGTCATTCGGCTCTCCGTTGCGAGTTTAATGACTCGAAATAAACGCACACCGCACGAAAGTCCCCCCTCCTTTCCCTCCCCCATCCCCCCACCCCACGCGCAACACAATGAGAATGGAGAACAGAGAACTCATTCATCTTTTCTGTGCAGTGCTGTGTTGTGTCCTGTGGTATGGTGGTGCCCTAAGCAGCATCACATCTCAATACAAGATTCAGAAACATCCATACACTACTACATCTACTACTACTAATACTACTACTACTACTATACACATCGCCGTGTTATAAATCACTCGAACTTTTTGTCTTAACTTGTATTGTATACAAAAACACTTCCTACTACCCTACCCTACCCTACACTGCCCTACCTACCCTACCTTAAGTGCTTAATCCACAATACTTAATAACTTTAAACGGCAGCTACCGCCCAATCCTAAGCCTAAGCCCCCTCTATTGTAATCGTTCAAGTTGTATTAGAGTCTAAGTCCTATAATGCGGAAATGCGGTATGCTTGAAAGCATACATACATACATACGTACATAAGTTTCTCAATCATACATATACACATATATCTATAGGTACATATGCATGTACAATGAGTAGTATACCATTAAACTTTCCTTGAACGGAGTTTTGACTTTGGAAATACTACATATATAAGAAGTAGTCGGCCAAATACATAAACGTGTAAACGTGTAACCATGATTAGTAATCTATAATTAGAGATATCTTAGTCGTATAACCGAATTGTGGAATGGATGCTGGTATAGTATTTTTTTTTTTTTTTTTTGAAGTTAGCAACTTTTAGCAAGAGTTATCTTTAGTATCTTATTCTAACTTGTACGAAATGTAGGTACATACTAAATGTAAGTAAAATTGTAGACAAAATGGAGTATCTGTGATATATGCATATAAATACATATATAAACGATCGATCGGCTGCGGTATAACTTACACATACTATACACACACACATACATACACAGTTTACATACACAAATTATTACTTGAACTACTTAGAGTGTAAGAAGCAGCACCCATACATCTATTGGAAAACATTTTAAACGCTAGACAGCAGTATGTGTAAATAAATAATCGATGCAAATTAAATCTAAATAAAGTTTCATTAACACAAATCATGTGCCACGAGTATTCTGTGTGTTCCCTTACGTATCGTAGGTTGTTTTCTCTGGTAAGTTCCTGCCCCACCAATACACATTCAGATTTCAAAATCGTCTTGCGTGGTAAATGGGGGGGGAGGGGGTCTGGCATTCGGCATTCGTTTACCGAAGTTTTTAGAAGGTCGAAACCTTAAGATTTATGTAGATTATGAAGAGATCAAATGTCAATCTGTAGTACAGTGCTTCGAATTATCCGAATCCGTGGAATTCTCTAGCTAAGCTGCTTTTTGGGTAGGGTAGGGTAGGGTAGGGTAGGGTACGGTCGGGTAGGATAGGTCGATAATTATTTCGACATCCACGATTAATTATTTTCATATATTTATGTGACACACGAGGAAACACATCAGTCCCATGATTGAATGTATCTATACCTAAATCTTTCTTCGAAAAAATGCTCTGAATGCTCGACCGCTCCCTTGTTGCCATTGCCATTAATTAGAGATACATTGGGTCCGACACACAGAAAACTGAACATACATACATACAAATGAATATATATACATATATATCTGCATATAATTCAAGTATAATAGGTACAAAATGTTGGAATATGAATTACAAAGATTTTCCAGACGGCAACTTCATTTATTTTGTATTTTTGTAAGCCAAAAACTTAGCCAACATTTGGTTGAATGCATCTGATCATTGAGGAGGCAAGGAAAGGGGGGTGTTCACTCTTTAAAGCCTCGACGCGTCGACGGTGCAGCGTGTGGACGTGGAGACCTGCGACAACAATTAGATAAATTTTGTGATTTTGAAATTAGCTGCTTGAATCACGGCAGCATCTGCAGTCAATTGCACTCTTTCGGAAATGCATATGGTCACAGTCTGGGATGCAACTGCAACTGGAACTGTTCTGTTCCGTTTGCCCCAAACCCCAAAAACACCAACCCCTAACCCGACCCCAACGCCAACCCCAACTCCAAAACCCGGATCATTATGAGACGATGGTGCACCATGGTGGACTTTTGTCGGCTGCTGCTGCTCTCTCTCTGTCTCTGTCTCTCTCTCTGACTATTTTATCCGCAGAGTGGAAAATGACAACATTAATTTTGGGCTTTGTCCTGTGCGAATCGTTGGCTGGGCCACATTTTAAATTAACCCGAAACATGTTTAGGGGTTTTCCGCACAATTGCCCCATCGCTGCACTGTGGCAGAAGGGATTCCTACTTTACTTATGCTGCATCACGGACAGCAGCATCGGACGATGCGATGCTTTTGGGGGTGGATGTGCATGTAATTGAAAAGTCAGGAACAATAAAACGCTTTTCGAAAACATACGAAAATATACAGTGCTTAAGGGCAGACGGGCATCGAATTTTCAAAATTGATTGGGGAACCTACATATGTACATACGTAATATATGTTCTTTAATTATTGTTTGGCAGTAAAAATGCTATTGGGATAAATATAGTCGTTCCGCCTGGCCCCACAATTTCTATTGTTTGACATTGGATGACATTTCATGATAAAGATCTGGTCTATATACTCTTGTATGATGGGGTATTCATAGATAAATAATGATGGAAGGACTCTTTGGGCTGGCAAGACTAAGGACTACAAATTATTGCCTTTTAATGTTAAGTATTCGAAAAGAAAGTATGATAGATAGACGAGAACTATTTGATATAAAGTAATTAAGATAGTACGGTCTATAACGGTCCATGTACAGTTATATTGTATGTATATTTTTTTTTGTTATTTTTGCAAAAACAGAGCGACTTGTCGCGTTTCCATTTGACAAGACCACATTTGTGTTGTGGGCGTGTGTAACGAATCCGGGACGGGACTGGAACATGAACAGGTCTATTGGGGCTTGAGAGGACGCACACGTAGAACATTATTCGGCTACAAAATGGCCAAAACAACAAACCGCTATAATTTACCATATTTTATGGCTGCGCTGTGGCAATAAAATCGCCAACAAGCTCTATAACTCATTCTAGAGCGGTGGCTGGCTGGCGCTGCAGGGCGGCCGCGGTAGTTGCCTCCGCCGCTGGTTACACCCGGGTGTACGAACGTGGACCTTGCAACTTCCGCGGTTGTGCAACCCACACACACAAACACACACATACACTAACGCATGGACACAAGAGCTCGTGTATGTGGTTGGCTTTTAAACGGCTGAATGCTCCTGATGACGGAGCTGGGAGTGCTGGAGAGCTGGAGAGTTGGATACCCGGAGCCGAGCTTTGGGGCCCGCAGCTCTAATTTGTACCTCCAATACCTCTATCGTAAGTATTTTCGAAATTTATCTATGCAGAAATGTGCATTGATGGCCAACATGTTTATTGCTTGGCTGTCGTCGTTTTGCAGTTGCATTGTCGGTTGTCGATTGTCGGTTGTTGGTTGTCGGTGGCTGGTGGCCGTTGGGGCGCCGCCAGGCTGCAAATCCCGAAAAGTGGAGTACAAAACTGAACAATTTGCAGTCCCACGGAAAGCGCACGGCAGTCAGGAAAGTACTACATTTAATTAATATATATTTCAATTGAGTTGTTCCATCGCAAGGACACTATCCTCCCCCCCCCGCCACGCCCCACCCACTGTGTTGGCTATAAATAGTTGGCTGCGGGACTGATGCGTGTACAAATAAAATTGAAATTGTTTTGTGGCTTCTGCCCAAAAGGACGCGTGTCGCCATTTTTGCATTTACTAACAACAACAAAAAAACTGTGAAAAATAGTCAAATAAAAAAAATCGCTGCTGATCGAACCCGAGTGTCCAGGGCCTGTACATGGTTAGCTTTAGGCTCCACAACAGCAGCAGCTGCTGCTGCTGATGCTGACCTGACCACAAAACAGTCTAGACAAAAACTGTACGTATCCTGGAAGGAAGAGCGGGCTGGGGACCGAGTTGGAGCTGGGGCGGGGGCAGGGGCAGGGCAGAGGCTGCCGCTGCCACTGCCACTGCCATTGGCATTGCCTCGTGCGTGCCGCGTCTGTAAACTCTGCTGGCTGCATCAGCGATATTCGAGCAATGAAGGATCCCATTGGGGCTTGATGTACGAATAATTTAAATATTTAATTAACACATTCCGACGGCCAGGAGCAGGCTGAGGCTGGGGATCGCTATAGCCAGGGGCTTCGCGCGTGTGTGTACAATTAATGCAGGAATAGGCGCAATTAAGTTTGTCGCAGTCCGCACGGACAGTGGGCAGGGGATGGGGTATAGGGGACAGGGGACAGGCTACAGGGGCAGGGATTGTGGCAAGCGCGCTTATCTCGTGATTCCGATCGAGCTTCAACCTCGGCGAAGGCGGTCGGTCGGTGGCTGCTGGACTGCTGGGCTGCTGGGCCTCTGGCAGCCAGCCTGACAACGCACTTGCTTCCAGGGCTCGCTCTCGCTCTCTGGGGCTGGTCGGCAACCCAAAGATTTATCTGCATCCGGTGTCCAGTTACCGTACCCGTACCCGTACCATACCCATACGGCCACGGCTTCAGCTTCAGCCTCAGCCACGGCCACGGCCATTCAGTTTGAATGATGCGCATCTTAGGCATTTTGGAAGTAAATTTGTGTGCAAATGGGCTTTTTATTTGGCTCATGTTTCTTCCAGCGATGGCTGTCTTTTCGCCAGACAGTGCCCGACCGTACCGGGCCGTGTACCTGGCCTTCCTCTGGCCCTGGCCCTGGCCAACATCTCGCTCTGCTCTCATATTCAGCCACGAACAGTCGCGAGAATTTGCCACCGCCATCATGGGACCATCGGGACCATGGAGATCATGGGCAACCATATTTAAGATCCACTCAAAACTATCCCTGACTGAACAGCGTTGAACAGGCTGGCCAACAGTATTGGCCATGTTTGCGATATTGCAACTGAGTATTTCATAATCAATTATTTACATGGAATGCATTCAATATTCATTGAACTCCATGAAAATGTATACAAATAATTTCGGCATATGGTTCTGGGATTACGACATATCATAAGTAAAGAACAGCGGGTCGAAAACATTGAATATTTCATTTAATGAATATTTTTAAACTATTAAATCTACGCGAAATCCTAATCAAAAGCTCATCCAAACAGAATGAATAGCAGTCCAGAAAGATTCATTTTTCCTAATAAATACAGGTAAATCTTTACTAAAGCTATATATTCCTGAAAACTTCGAATTCCGAAGGATCGGATCCTTAATTCCTATAATTGCCATAGAAACCCCTACGCTACTCTTAATTAAGGCCAAAAAGTGGCCAAAAGCAGTCGATATTTCGGGCTAAAAATAGATCTTAGATCTGATATCCTAAGTTGCAATCATGGACCTACATTTGCTAGGGGACTTTTTCGTCCTACTCGGAACTGAAAAGCTCTGTGGCTCTCTGCTTTTATTGATAAGTAGGATCAGCAAGGATTAGTGTTCTCTCATGCGAAGCAAGGAGACTCTATTACCATTATTAGTGGGCAACAAATAGGAAAAAAACTAAAAAAAAGTAGGGAAAATATAGAATGGACATGCAGAAAGGACAACAGTTGAAAGTTGAGACCAGAAAAGTCATTTGCTGGCTCGTTCGACAAGATGTTTGTTCGTTCGGTGAAATAAAGTACACACTGTCTGGCCGGACAGGACAGGGCAGGGCAGGACAGGACAGGAAAGGACAGGCGGAGCAGCAGGAGCAGCAGGAGCAGCGGGTGCCATTGAGCACTCAGGGACATTTGGGATAACATGCGAACACGGCATATTTGCTGAGGATACAAAACGCCAAACGCTGTCGTCTTCCGACCGACCACTCAGCCAGCCACTAGGTAATGAATGGATGCGCATGCATGACATGGATGCAATTTTCGACAGAGAGTAGCGCAAGGATAGGCTGGCGAGGCAGCCCGGGCAGGCCGGCCCGTCCCGGCCAGGCCCCTTTTGAGCCTCTGCCTGATTATCTCATGTTCTGTGCACTGTCCCCCTACCCCACCACACCCCACCCCCATCACCACCCTTCGTCTAACATGCATAGCCCCAGCCCCAGCCCCAGCCACAACGTACTTTTGTGTGTGCACGGGATGCTGCTGCTGCTGCTGCTGCTGATACTGCTGATGCTGGCTTGTTTTCGGATCGGTTGGGGCCACGTTGCAACGTTGGCGTTATTTAAGCACTCGATATCGATGTGCAGCTCCTTTAATCAGTGGAGCTGTCAACTTTATGCACAATTTTTATGGCACATTTTGGCAAGAAGGTGGCAGAGGGTCCAGGGCCTGTTTCGAAGTTGTATAAATATGCTACAAAGGATCACAGGATGTGCACACATAGATGGCAGTGCTCCACATTTAGTTGGAAGGAAGAATGCCTGGAATAAGAATTGTACTACTCGCACCATGGGTATTTATTTCGGGATCCATGTACATGTACTAATTAAAAACCTTGCCAAGTCTATGAGAAAAAGTTTTAACCCAAAAACACCAAGACAGTGGAATCATGGGCTATGGGCTATGGCTATGGCCATCCATTCCGTTGCACCAAGGGGCGGAGCATTTCCCCTCTGCGCCTGTTCCAGGCCACCTTCTGGCTGGAAAGAGTAGTGCGAACCGTGACTGCCTCTGTGCGTCCGTCCCTTTCGCACGCGGCAGGAGAAACCTGTTTCCACTGCCCATGCGCCCCGTGGGCCATGCAACCCCCGCTCACTTTTGCAACCGACTGCGGCAGGGCAGCCGGCACTAAGTGCGGCACAGCGAGCGAGCGCGAACATGCAACACGACTAGTATGCTCTCGAGCTCGGTAATGCGCACATCATGGACGAGAGTGGGCGCGCAAGGCACAGGCAAAGGCACAGGCAAAGGCACAAGCACAAGCACAGGCGACCGACCCTCGCCACGACCCAGTCGGCGGGCGGGCGCACGGAACAGGTTGCCTTGCGGCAGGGTGGGATGGAAGTGGATGTGGATGTGGAAGTGGATGTGTGGTGTCGTCGTCATCGTCATCGTCTTCGTCTTCGATTGTGGACTGACAACAGAGGAAGTGATAGATATCGTAGCATGTGAATCCCAAAGTGCGTGCCCCTGATTGGGCCAAGGCCCAAGGCCCTCAGGTCTCTGCCATTAGCTCTGCGACATGTTTACTTACCAAAGAAAGTCCGACTGCTCCAAGCGTTCACCTTTGTCCAAGCCGCTGCCAAAGTGCCAAAGAACTGCGCAACAAATTTTTTGAGTGTTCAAGTTTACTGTCACGTGCTTTTCAGCGTCTCGGCGGCGCTGTGTAGCGCTTCGACCTCCCCTGTGTATGTGGAAGCATTACAAGTGACCCGTCAGCGTGGACTTTGCACCCCGGCAACCCGGCAACCCCAACACCCCGGTCCCACCCGGCCTGGCCCGAAGAACACCGACAGTTGACAGTCAAGTCGCAAACATTTTCAGGTAAATAATTTGTTGCCTATGGCCTATGGCGGTACATTTTACCAACTAGTTAGTGGTACTATTTATACATTTTCCTAATTTCTTCTTTAATATTTAAATGAAATATCAACATATTTATATAAAGCTTATTTCTAACAAATTTAATACATGCAGGTATATTTTTTTAAGTGTTTTATATTTTGATTAAATTAGTGCTTTATTTGTACAAATATTTCGAAACGAAAGTGAATTCCATTTAATAACATTGTACCTAAAACCCCGAATATTCCACTTTAACTATGCGGTTCTTTCTCTGAGTGTACTGATAGGCATTGTCTTTGAATAATGGTATCCAATTTCGATTAGAACTCCACAAGTGAGAAGTTTCCGACAGTACCAGGCAGCACTCTCCTGGCAGTACTCTCCTGGCAGTGCTCTACATCCTGGCAATACTCTTGTCCCAGGAAAGAGTCCACACAGATTTGTGTCTGCGGTGGTCTGTGCCTAATAGTCAGAACTTAGCGAGTAAACACAAGCATTCCTACGCTATGGAATTGATTTGGAGTAAAAAAAACAAAGAGGGGCAGTTCCATTCAATGGGTTTTGAAAAGACCAGCTCTCCAGCTCTCCAGCTCCCAAGAGTTTTCTCTCGCTCCTGTTATGATGGAAGACCACGCTAGTACTCCTATATGTACACACATACAGTAGTATAGTAGTGCAGTAGTATGTGTTCGTCGCGTGTCTGGGACCATAAACAGAAATTGTTTCGCAAAACGCCTCCGTCGCTTTTGCAAAATAAAGCTACAACGTGGAAAAAGAAGCAAAAATATAACAAAAAATTATCATGAGCTAAATAATCATATTCATAAATGTACTTTTACCCCCATCCTCCGCTGCCACCACCGCCGCCGAACGTCTCGGTCACGTCTTAGCCACCCTTAGCCTAGGCAGGTATTCATCAGCGCATCATACTCGACGAGTAGTCGTACTAGTAGTGGTACTAGTAGTCGTACTCGTACTATATATAAGCGTTCGTTCGTGGCGTCGATGATACAACCGATAAGGGACCAATTTTTGCAATTGCGGCGCTGGAATTTTTAATTAGTTCGGGAAAGCCGCAGCCGGCGAGGAAGCGGCACAATTCACTCACCGTCTTGTTATGGTCAGAAAAAAGGCAGAAAGGTAGAAAGGCAGAAAGGCACAAAGGTGGAAAGGCAGAAGGTAGAAGAGGCCGAGAACGAAATAATATCTTTCGAAGCGCACACGTAACCTAAAAATTAGCATACTGCTGCCATAGTATGTGGTAGTAGTAGTAGTAGTAGTAGGCCCTGAAGTTGGCCATAAAATGTATTAAGTTAAAGTATGTGTTAAGTGCACACCACACACCACATGTCACAATGTTGATGTCTGGCACTTGTGCTCAAAGCCTGCCAATATTTGCCATTTCTTGGGCTATATTCTGTATCTTAATAAGGTCTGATTTGTGTTTGCTCTTCTATTGCAAATGGAACAAAGTATATGCACATATTAGCGCTGCTCAACGACTGGGGGCAGTCCTGACTGCGGTTAAGAAAAATTGGCGGCAGCAGCCGACGAAGTATGGAATAATTAAAAACAATTCAATTCGCAATTTGCACCATAATAAAAATAAATTACTTATTCATTTATGCTGAATATAACCGCTAAACTGCAACTGCAACTGCAACACTGCAACACCGCAACACCGCAGATCTCTGCGACGTCGTGTTGGGCCACATGCAACCGACAGACCGACCGACGGACCGACCGGATTGCACCCAAGTGCAGTGGAGCAAGAAGTTGGACCTACATGAAGGGTCATTGCCTGCTTTTTGGGTGTGGGAACTGCCATACTATACTATATTCATGTTCTAAACAGTCGATTGATGGCTATCCCATTGGTAGATAGATTTCTTTATTATATTGGTAGTCTTGATATCCAAAATACATATGTATATGTGTACGTGTAAGGAGTCAAAGTGATTTTGGGTCTCAGTTTGTGCGTATCTTAAATATGTCTGTATGTGTGTATGTGCTTCTACCTCTTGCAAGAAATTAGACCACAATTGAATATTCCTACTCAAATCGGAGGCGCCGCCGCCGCCACCGGCCCCAGTCTGTTAACATGCAACACTCGGTTTCGTGTTCAACTGAAATAGAATTTTCCATTCGCCGGCATCCATCCTCTTGCACATCGTACGATTATGTGCTGTGAAGTTTTCCAACAATAACAATAACAATACTTTCAACGAAATGCATTTTTATGAACACCAGCACGCACTTGCACATACATACATACATACATATGAACATTTCTTTTAAAAACCCTGATTAAGAGTGTAAATTATTGCGAAAGCTTGCAAATTTGTACATAGGCATATTTATCAAAAAAAAAGAAAAAAACGCACAACCCTTCTCACAATTAAATCAGAAAGAAAACCAGAACTAACCTGAAATTGATTCTCATAATGGGGAAATTATATTATTTAAATTTGAGCAAAAGAAACCCAATGGAAATGCAGCAAATGGGAATGAATTTATGTTAGCCCTGGGCTGAAGGATACCATGTATAGCGGCGCATTTAAATACTGCTAAGGATGAGAGACTCTTACAAAAGCGTACAATTTTAATTAAAACCGACCAGTGGTGTCACTGACAAGCAAACAAATAAAATGTAAAAAGGAACGATCAGCTGAGGAACAGGTTTTTCTCTGTTTGGTTTGGTCTTTTTAAGGAACCAGTGGAATCAGCCAGCCTCACGGGAGCGGCCCCTGCACTGTTGTTTTAAGTGTTCGTGACAGCGATTAAGCTGCTCATTCGGTTGGCACGCTTTTTGTGGCAGCCCCAGCCCCAGCCCCTGCCCCGGCCCCATCCCCTGCTGTTATTAAAAAATACCAGACTCCAATTGCAGGAAGTGCATTTTTTGTAGCCAAATTCCTATATAATGTCTTTATCATCATCATCCTTAACTTTAATATCCACACACACACACACAATTTGTATGCGGTAGATATTCCATATGGATTGGTTGTAGGTTTCTTGCCTTGAGTGCAGGATATACTGTAGTCGACTATTCGCCAAATATTATATTCAATAACCTCTCGTGAGCCACCCCCTCCACCCCCACTGGTCAGGTGGCTGGAGAGGGCAGGAGCGCAAAGTTCGTCTGGCGTAGGCGGATGAAGAATATTGAATTTATAAAAAAAAAAGAATGTGACTGCTTTCATTGCTGTTGGTTTATCGGCGGAGGTGGCATTCCCCTTCCCATATCCCCCCCCGTTTGTACATTGTGTACTGTCCATGAAGTGCAACCTTTTATTTAAATGTTAACAATAAAAATGAATTTGCATTTATCGATTTTCCCTTTGACTGGCGAGGAGGAAAACAAAATCAAAAGAGGTCACATCCAATATACTCGTGGCGGTGGCGGTGCTGGTAGCGGTGGCGTTGGCGTTGGTGGGTTCCTCGTCGCGAATCAGTAATCCCAGTGAAAACTGGCTAGACTGTGCTACGAACTGAAGAGAATCCGATGGATTGATCTTTCTCCAGGCTTGGTGCTATGAATGATAATAGATATATAGGGAAACATTATTGATCCGCAGAATCGTCCGCTGTCTATCTGTACGGTTTCTATATCTTTCGAGTAAGCTCAGAGAAAAATGGACAAAAATAGTGAAATGAAATGGAAAACACTTCCTATTACAATTACAATTTCCACTCTCGGTGCAAATCAGTTGATTTACCTACGTATATTTTCGTATATATTCGATTGTCATCTATACGCTCTATCTGCACGATTTATTTGTATCTTTAAAGGACAATTCGCAATTTAGTGACCAATTAATGTTAATATCGAGTGAGAGTGCACAGATGTACATGTAGATGTGCATGTAGATGGCTATAGTCGGTTTCTATTCGCATTTAATGAGCCTGTTGTACACACTATTATAGTTGGCATTTAAATTCAAGACTCCATACCATACCTGAACACTGAGTACAAGGGGGCACATGGCCCCCCTCCACCCCACCCCAAAACAGACACAATAAAGAGCAAGAGCTACCCGTACATACATATGTACGTATGTAAATGGTACATAGATTCTACAGTAACGTAACCGTTTGTTAAGCCTTTGTCTAGCAGCCATTTTAAGGGCTATAAAAAACTCGAAAAGTTGTAGGAACAATGTAGACAGCGTGTTTTCATTTTATGCGAATTAAGCTGCCACTTGAACAACTTACTTTGCCTCCACCAGCGACTCTGGACTGGACCGCACCGCCGGGACCGAAACTGACGACGACACTGACACGGCACACCAGTCCAAGGATCACACACACACACATACGAACACACGCGGAGCACATCAGGATGTGTAGAGACTGCAGACTAGAGATGGGCCAGAATGTCCAGATTTTATACGACTGTTAGGGCATACTGTGATTAACTGAATAGTTCCAATAATATTTACCATTATATCCTTCAGTGAAAGGTAAAACTAGCATACAATTATTTTTTATTTTCATCAACTAATTGAGGAATTTACAGACATGAAAGTTTACCATCTATGTATAACAATGTCAATCATAATAACCATACGATCCTTAGAGAACTTTACAAATATCGTAGTATACTTTTAGGATGCTTTAAGGACACGAAATGCTTGCATTTCCTACAGGGCATCAAAGAGGACGTCGCCGACAGCCCACAAGGGATACAGTTGTTAACGTATACAAGGGGGAGGCGTCGACTATGGCGAGGACGAAAACACAAACATGGCAACCGAGCACCGGGAAGGGTCCGCCACCGCCACCGCCACCGCCTCCACCACCGCCTCCGCCTGCTCTCGGCTGCAGTTGAAGGAATGGAATGGAAAGCAAAGGAAAGGAGCACTTTATGTGCATATAATATCTGAATGTTTGCCGCACCATCCTCAGCCACACACACAAGCACACACACATGATTCACCCGGCCAGACACATGTATACGTAGGACACAGTGTCATCCAAGTTGCGGGGAATTGTTAATATTGTCTGTGCGCCTGTAAGCAGCATTTACATGCTGGCCGACACCACGTACTACGTCCTCATGTGTGTGGCTGATGGCTGATGGCTGACGTCCTCCTCTGACGGAACGGAGAACGGAGAACGGAAGGACTCTGCTAGCCGCTCGGCTTTAAGTAGGCGCACTCTGGTAACCAGACATTGTTTTAAAAAATACCAACAGACATGCATGCATATATTTCGCAGATGCTGAATAAACTTGGGAAAGCTGGCCGCCGCTTTCATTAGATCCAGAGGATGAACCTAGTTCAGAACTTGTCTGGGTGAGTACATACATTTCTGCCACATAACAATATGCGAGTATATACATACATACATGGTGTGTGTGTGTGTATGGTATGCCATAGAGTGCTCCCTTCAGCAAGTTTGCCTCTGTGGATCTGCAAATACGAGCAGAGTAATTAACAAACAATGCTGTAATACTGAAAGAGTTTCACTGGCTAGCTACGAACGTTTCTTAACTTTTAGATCTTTAAAGTGTTTAGCCCGAAAGGTGCACATGGTGGCATGTGGCACATGAATTTGGGGAGGGAGCTTAGGGCTTAGTTCCATGTAAGCAGCAGCAACAACAACTCCAGTAATCGATCGGATTCGGTCCTGAAACATCTTAGGTACTCGTATAAAAAATAATGATGCGAAAGTAAATGAGATGTGCCATTGAATTCAAATGGCGTGGGATGCATGTGAAATGATACGCATATACCCCAACCCATACCCATACGGACGGATACGGATACGTACAACGAGTATATACTACACGTAGCATCTACTATGTGGCGGCAGGGCTTTTCGCACATGTGTGTCCTGTGCTGTGCTCTGCTGTACACATGGGTAGCATAGCATGTAGCGCACTCATTTACCGCCTACTCTCTCGCTACTGCCGGGAGTCATTCGTCAGTCAATCCGTCGTCGTTCAGCGTCCCCGTCCCCGTCCCAGTCCTCTCCGGCAACCTATCCCGGACTGTGTTCCATCCGGGCGAAGCAACCGGCGCGCACATTCGTCAGAATTTGCATTTCAATTCGAATGTCAGGATGACGGAGCGTCGAATTTGGGTGGCAGTGGCATCGGAATGAAAATAAATCACGCTGCTTTACCGCATAGGCAACTAGGGAGACGGGGGACGGGGGAATGGGACGCACCGCACCGCACCGCACCACAAGGGGGGCGAAACAGAGCCACCATTAAGCCAAAACAGAGCCTGGGGCGGGGCTCAATAGGGAGGTGCCCCAACCACCCCACCATCTTCCTCATCGAACTCATTTATTCGCATTTTTTTGCAAGAATGAATGTGGAAACTTTTTCGCCATCATTTTGAGTGATGTCAATTAGATTGATTTGATCAGCGAAAATATGTGATTTATCAGACAGCAACAGTGGCTGGGCGGCACCCGGCAGCAGGCTCCTGGCTCCTGGCTCCCAGGACATTCATCGTTCCATCCCCTATGCCCACATGCCACATGCCTCATGCCGCATCCCTCCATGAAGCTCAATTCGGATGCGTATACGTATGAATATCTAATGTGGCGTACACGTACGCAATCAGCTTCGTTCCTTCATCTATGTACTGGTTGTATGTGTGTGTATGTATGTATGTACTTCATCAATCAGTCATCTAACTATTTGCAAAGTCTCAGTCAATTTACCGACTCTAGGAATAGAACAAAGCATCAGTCTTTAAAGCCAGACACTGCGTTTAAACAAGTAAATGCTGGAAAAATATTCAGTGTATTCGGTGCGATTTAGTGACAAGTTACATATAGGAAATTCAATCGATCAGGCAATGTGATGGAGTTTCAATGATTAAACACCAGAAAATCTCACAATTAGTTAAACAAGCGCAACTATTTGCACAGAAAACAAACCGCACGCACACCACACCACACCACACCACACCCCCCC
Organism: Drosophila azteca; assembly: GCA_005876895.1. Taxonomy (NCBI): domain Eukaryota; kingdom Metazoa; phylum Arthropoda; class Insecta; order Diptera; family Drosophilidae; genus Drosophila; species Drosophila azteca. Next base: position 1,806,836 of record VCKU01000014.1, on the reverse strand, counting down.
GCTTAAGGACGAGGCAATAACTTATGTCTGCACTCCTGCCGCCAGGAGTACGACTATAACTATCGTATTAAGGGATATTTGATTAACCGCTCTCTGCTGGCGCTGTTTGTGGGAATATAATGAATCCGTTCCGTTTCCCTGCCCCAACCCCCAACCCCGCTTAGATGCCACCCACACGTTACTAGCAACGCCTACAATATTAATAAAGCATTGGGTGGAAGCACTTGCGGGTGCCATAGAAAGCAAATAAAATAAATCAAATCGGGAAATGGTAATGGAAGTGGGAAAGGGAAGCAAAGGGAGGGGAAGGGAAAGGGAAAAAAAGAAAATCGCAGAGTCTGAATCAAGGCAAGTGTGTAATAGGGGGCTGCTACGAAAACAAAGGGGGAGCCGTGTTTGGCACCCAAAATTTATGCGCGCGCTCTTTGCCCAGGCCGCTCCCACGCAATGTTCCACCCGCCCCCACCCCTCACACTCCCTTTGGTGTAGTCTGTAGGGTGGGAGTAGGTAGTAGATCTGTGGATGGGGACAAGGTTCGGGTTCGGGTCCGGGTCTGGTCCTGGTCCTGCGGTTTGCGGGTTGGTCCTTTTCGGGGGTGGATACATGTGTCAATAACTCATTTTCAAATGGAAATAACATCAAATAAAATTCGCGCTACTGTGTCGCCGTCTTCCTTGACTTTTTCCTGCCTGCCTCGGCTGCCTGCCCCGGCTGCCTGCCACTGCCACTGCCACTTCCATGTGTGTCAATCCATTCTTTTTTTTGTTTTTGTTTCGTTTCGTTTCGTTTTTTTATCGTTGTCGTTGGTCGTGGTTGGGCAATGGCCCTGTGACTGGAGTGACTGATGAAATATCGTGACAAGCAGTATAAAAGCTATTAAAGTCGAGTGTAGATGGCGCTACTTGAATTTGTCAAAATGTCTTTTTACGCGCTTGGGGCGCAGCAGGCACAGACAGCAAGCCAGCCAGCCAGTCAGTCAGCACAGCCTAACGAAAATACAATACACGCCTAGACCCAGAGACAGAGAGAGAGAGTCGTTTCTACAGGTTCGTGTGACCCCCCAACCCCAACACCCATGCCAACCCCAACCCCAACCCCCCATAAGTCATAGGAACGGGTGAAGCTTTGATTGATGCCGATGTGTCACGCAGGCGCGCATGTGGCTAATGGGCGGTTGCCGTTGCTGCCATTGTGCCACTCCAATGTTCGATGTTTCAGTATTAGGGATTGCGATTGGGGGTGGGGGTGGGGTTGGGAGTGGAAATCATTTGAATGATGTTGCCAATTGGGCCCTGTTTGAGCCTTTCGCCTAAGGAGTTATCTTATCGAGTCCTAGAACATTGTTTGAGATTGAAAGTTTCAAAGAGTAAACTACTGGCTCAAGTCCAGTGTATTTTATGCGGACAGAACAAGTTCGCCTGAGACGAGGCCCAGGGGGGGAACGGAACGGATCGCCCGTGAAGTACGAGTAATGTCCCGCTGTTGTTCAAGAGGCGTCCGTCCACAAATAAACGCGCCCTGACCGATGCGCGCCCCAAATGCATCAAAGTAACGAGCTCAAGCTGCGCGCCACAGCCTCACTTCGCCTGGAGAAGGGGCGGAGGGCAGGGGAGATGTCCTCTATAGTCGAGACTGGCGCCCACAGTTGTGATATATGAAATTAACTTAATAAAGCAATGAAATATCGCCCGCGAATGAAACGCGACTCCAAGGGGCCGGTCGGCCGGCCGAACCGATCCCGATTCCGATTCCGACGCGAATTGCGACTCGATCAGCAGGCGCTTTGTGCCTTGCTGCGACTGCATAAATTGTGGCACTTTAGGGACCCAGCTAACGCCGCGATGTGGCACCCAGCAACACCTCAGGTGTCTGTTGGTTTTTGCCTTTGTATCACAGCCACTGCCACAGTATCCGGTGACTAATTGCCCTTTGCTGTGAGCCTTCAAATTGGACCTGATTGGAGTGCAAAAAGCCAAATGGAAACTGCATGAATATGGCAAAAGCCTGGCCTTTATTGGAGAATAACTATTCCAGATCCATGCTCATGGAAATTCTATGGGTATTGTATGGTCTCGCTATATCATTTTTCAGATTTAGTAGTCAACGTTGAGGGAGGGGCCCTGTTCAGTCCTGCTGCCTGGTAGCCTCTATTTTACGACTCGGTTCTATTGATAGAACAGATCTATCTGCCTTCAATGGCAGTTGGCACACCTGTGTGCCTGGAGGATTACTTTTATATTAGTCTGGAAAACGTGGGGGGAAGTCCGAACCATCCAGGGCCCAGAGCAGAGGGCAGATAATGTCCACCAGAGCTGTCTGGATCTCTGAAGCACTTTAGCAGCGGATCGGAAACCTCTCACTTTGTTTAAGGATCTCTGGTTCGGAGTTGGCTTTCTTCTTTCAAATTTAATAGAAAACTTTCTTTGGCTTGAACGCACAAGAAATTTGGAACCAGTCTAATGTCGAATTCCCCTGAAACTTCAGCTGTCGAATTGCATTCGAATGGGATTAAAAGTGATGGTGGGCGGATGGTGGAATGGTCATCCCGGAGTGGGTGGCCGAGGGCCTCTGTGGCATTGTATGGCCCATTGTTCGTGCGGCTTCCATTGTCTCGAGTAAATTAAGCAAACTTTGCATGGGTGCCCTATGCCCCATGGCCGTGCCCCATGCCTGTGCCCCATGCATAGTTTTGCACCCAAGCAAGTCAATTCATTCAGAGAGCGGCATCCCACCTTATCTGTATGTTCCACACTCTCTGTCTCCTGCCTCCTGCCAGGCACACACTCCAACTGCACTCATGGACCTCTCGCAACGCTCTCTCCCACTCTCCCACTCTCTCTCCCTCTCTGCCGGTCTTAACTTTTCACTCTAAGCCTGCCACCGAGCATCACGCAATAAATTACGTTAAAGACGCCAGACCCAGACCCAAACCCATACCCAAACCCAAACCCAAACCAAGGCCCGAAATTTGCATTCCATGCCACACCACACCACACCACCCCTTCGAGAGCTGAGCAGAGCAGAGCAGAGCGGCACACGCATCATCATAATTAATAAGAGACAATTTGACAATGGCCCTTTAGCGTTAACAGCGATATCATTTTCAACTGTACAAACTGGGCGGCGATGTGAGCATCCACACACACAGCACACAGCACACACACACAGAGAGAGCAAGAGCACACCCCCTTTGCCATTTTGCGCCAAATTAAATTCAACCTCAATTGAGGGGTTAATTTCTATCACCACGCAAACAAAACAAAAACGAAACGCCCAGCCTGCCGCCGTCGCCAGACACTACGTACGTGGGGTGGCTGCGAATGGGGCGAGCGAGTGCGGATCCGGATCCGGATGCGACCATCAAGAGGGGTGAAATATATATAGAGAAGGAGAGAGAGAGAGAGAGGGTGAGTGGAAGTGGGAGTGGGAGCGTGGGTGTCGCACCATTATCTGCATCGAGTTCCACATAGAAAATCATTACGCCATTCGCACCATGAGACGTATTCAATTTGAGTGTCGTTGAGCTCTTTATTACGTTAGTGTGAAAGTCGCGTGCACCAAAAACCCCAATAGCCGCCCGGCGGCATCCTCCGAGGGCATCCCCTGTGCTCTGGCCTGGGCCTGGGCTCGGGCCTGGACCCGGGTAAGCTTCCTCCCCTCGCCGACACCCGCACCCGCACCAACAGCGCATTCATTCACGGTGCGTAAGTCACAGCAAAGCAGCAGCAGCAGCGGCAACAACAGTAACAGAGGAGGGCAGGGGGCCAGGGCCCTTAGTGGAGGAAGTGGATGTGGAAGTGGAAGTAAATTGAAAGCATGCTGCGAAGCGGTCTCAACCCTAACCCTTCAATTGGCAGTGGCAGTGGTAGTGGCAGTGGCAGTGGCAGCGGCAGCCACGAAATCCATTAGCAGGCAGCGTGCGGCGAACGGCAAACGGCAAAGGCAACGGGCTACGGGCTACGGGCTAAAGGAACGGTGACCATGAGGCTTTTATGCACGAAGCGTCCTGCTCCGTTTTCGGTTAACCATGGGCATGCCCCGGCCCGGCCCGGCCCGGCTTTCTGCCACCGCCGTCGACTCTTCTAACTACTCAATCTCGACGAGACTCATAAACATATGCGCCTCACGTCGTTTGGCGCAAATTTAATGTGGCGATGGTAGACGACGACGACGACACCCCACCCGGGGCACGCCCCGTCCGACAGACGGTTAGCTAGCTGTTCTTTGATGAGGTTACTGACTTTGGCGAATTAACTCCCACTCGCCGGGTCGTCTCCCTCTACCTTCAGACCACCATACCGCCCATCGCCCACCGCCCACCGCACTCTCCCGGCAGGCAGGCAGGCAGGCAGGACCGGGCCGGGCCGGGTCGCTGGCGAACCGGAAACCACTGCATTTTGTTGGCCCAAAACCGGGGTGGCACGCTTCAACGCCTCAGAAAATCTCTTGGGACATTTTAGAAATACAATGCAGCATTTAGATAAACAGAAACTTTAGAGCTCTTTCGACTTTCGACCCTTAATAAGTGTGTGTACGCACACCAATGCACAACACACACACACACACTTCCAGCAAGTGCCAGAGGAGGAGAAATCAATCCTTCTACATCGAGATATTGCGAGCTTCCGTTAGGCGTTCACTTCAAGCCATTATGTCCTTAGATAATGTTATTAGATAATTATTAATTATCCTGTTTCCAAGTGCTTCCAAGCAGCACAATTGTACAAAACAAGGAATACTAGAATTCTCATTCAGACTTACGAACTAATTAATTTAATCATTCTTTTTTATTTATTATTAACTCTAAGGCATATTAAACATAATTATGTGGAGAGGAGCCCATATATACAGATGTACATATATGTATTATTTTTAATTTTTAATTTACATTTTGAAGGTAGAAATAATCTTTGATTAATCTTCCAATATCATTTGTTCCATGGACATTTGAAATGATAACTTGAGTCCTCTAAGACTCAGCACCTTGGAAGGAATTAGTTAGTCAACACATTCCACTAAATCAGCTTATTATATTGTAGTACATGCCCCCCCCCCACAGCAAATCCAACTCCAAATGATAACTAAATTGATGGGGATGGGGATGGGGGAAACATATGAAAAGATTGATACACTTTGGCTCAAATCAAACAATAGAATGGAATGAAAATAATCCGACACATCAAAGCCCAATCCAATTGGGAAGGTTGATGCTGCAGCATCGATGCTGCTGGGCCTCGGCTTGGGCTTGGGCTTGGTCTTGGGCCTGGGACTGGGCTGCCATAAATTTTATTTATTTATGTATGTTCCGTTTTGTTTTCTGCTTTCGCTTATACGAATATCAGACCAAAATCGACCATGAATATCAATGGGGGAATTCAGTGTGTGCCGCCACCGGCACGCGCCCGCTTCATCCGATACTGGGGCTTAGTGCTTGTGCCTCGTCCGTGGCGAGTGGCAAGTGGCAAGTGGCAAGCGGCAAGTGGGTATTGATATTGTTTTTATCAGCGTCTACGGACCTTCGATTTCTCGGCCAGACGGGGGACAAGGCAAAGGACCGAGACAGGACAGGGACAGGAGCAGGGACAGGACCTGGCCGCGGGCCTTAAGCACTTGTGCTCCTGATGCGTATTTAATTTTATTTTATTTGGGATTTTACTTTGCTTTACTGCGGCGGGAATCTAAGGGAAGTAAATCACAGCAGTTTCAGCACAGTTGAGTCGTCGTCCCCGGCACAAGGCGCCGTCGGTGTTCAAGCCGGTAGCAAAGTGGCACTTTTGGGGTTGTTGCTTGGTTGGTTGTTCGTTCTTGGCTACGGCTACGGCTATGGCTATCCATTTACTATAATACGAGTATATGCGGGATTGCCCCTGGCCGATACTGATGGACTGTAGGACTGTAGGACTAGGACTCGAGGCCAAAAAAACATACGAGGGGCGTCCTGGTGCGCATATGTGTGCATTTTCCGGCTTACACTTGTCCCATGGAAGATAGCGACAAGGGAAAAGTGATTGCTCTTCCTGTGTTGAGTGTTGATTGTTCGGCATATACGAGTATTGGCTATACATACACACACGTATGTATATGTATGTGTAGGTACGGAGATTGATAGGAGGAGTACATCAGCAGCAGAAGCAGCAGCAGCATCTTTCGTATTAAATTCATGAAAGTTAAGTGCTTTGTAATTGATCTTATAAAATATTTATGACAGACAGCTACGGCTACGGGTACGGCTACGGGTACGGCTATACTGGAGGCACACGCCCGTCCATCCAGTCCATCCAGCCCAGTTCTGAGTAGTGATTCAGGGACGAATAACTCGCACTCGTCTCGTCGGTGTACCTTTGCCACTGATGGCCAAAGTTAGATTTTCCCCTAATTGACATTAATTATTTAAAAGGACGTCATGCGAATCTTTCGAGCAAAGTGTTTCTGTTTTTGCCCCTCTCTGCCCCTCTGCCCCTCTGCGGTAAAGTGTTGGGCCCAGTAGCTTTTCCCAGTAGCCACTACCAGTCGCAATTTAAAGTAATCCCTGTTACGAGAACGAGAATGCCAGAATGCTATTTCCGAGATTCAGATTCTCCGCAGTGTTGTCTGGCACTTGGCCCCTCTTAGCAGTGCTTTCGACCGCCCCAGCCAGACGGTACTCAGGACGTTGACTTGACGTACTTGACCAGCCGTACTGACCAGACTTTCCGTTCCTTTCCACACACTCGCCAAAGCCAGAGCCAAGTGGCAAGAGGCAATGGGCAAGAGCCAAAGCCAAAACTGATAATGATGCTGTTGGCGACTTTGTGTTTACTTATGCCGGTGGCCTTGTGCACTGCCAGCCTGCCCCTGGCTTTGATGTTTCCATGGAATGATGAATTATATTTGACAACTATGGGCTTTGGGCCGCACTGGGGAAGCCTGCCCTGCTTGCCAGCCTGCCCTGCCTGCCAGCCTGCGCAGCCGTATATCTCCCGTACAAAGACACGCACCCATGCACGTTCCCATACTCATACATACATATGTACAATATGTACGTTCCCCCATACGATGGGAGAGGAGAGCAGTACTTGGATATGTTTATTTTACTGTCAAAACATTAAAGTAAACTCTCGGTGAGGCAAGCACCCAAAACAGGGTTGATTCTTATCGAGGGGCGGTGTCGACAGCCAGCGAGCACCGTGTGCTCCGTCAAGTTTCCACTTGGAGTGCGCGAGTGCGAGTGCGAGGGTGGAAATATTGAAATATATACGGGGATCTGTAGCAGGGCGTCGGGCGTCACGTGGTGGTCGGTCCGTCGGTCGTCTACGGCCGACTTATGCCACCTTCGACGCGACTCCGGCGCACAGCAGCCGCCGCAGCACCAGACAAGTGTACATTTGCATATGTTGACGGCATATTCTAACAGATCCTGCCTGGATTTCCTGCTTAACGGGGACCAGCACCACCCTGCACGAGTCCTCTCGGGTCACATGCCTTTTTGACAACTCATAACAATCACTCATCATAAACAAAGTCCGGCCGGCCTCAAGCTGCCTGCCTGCCTGCCTGGACTGCACTGGACTGGACTGGACAGAGAGATGGACAGCTGATGATGGCTCTCGCTTGGGAGTTGGATGGTTGGTTAGTTGGTTTTATGGCTCTGTATGTGTATCATGTGTTACCCACCTACAAGTATGCATTACAGAATTTCCCCATTTCGTAAAAAGAAAAAAGTAATGGACATTTCACAGACACTCAAGACTGGCAGGTGAATATCCCACTTGGGCTTACATAGTTTCTGATTTAATGTCTGGCCCAATTAGTTAATTATCGAGCTCCAGCTGGGATAATTATCGCCTTATCCTTTGATTCCTACTGGTTCCATCTCCATCTTCATCTGCGGGCAGGCAGGAGGCAGGCAGGACAGCAGCATCAGCCGCATCAGCAGCATCCGCAGGGTCTCGGGTCCGTCTAGAAGCAAACGTCTTGCGGTCAATTAAAACAATCCACAAAATAATTGCCAAGAAATTTATTCGCTTCATTAACTTGTTAAAGGACGTCGACATGAAAGTTAAGCACAAAGTCGGCCGCATCAATTCAGCCAGAAAATTAAGTGAAATAATTAAATCTCAATCGGGATCTATTAGATTTGTGTTGATGTTGATGTTGATGTTGGCTTTGCCTTTGGCTTTGGCTTTGGCTTCGGTCCATGGCCCTTGTCAGGGCCCATTGCCCGAGCCCGAGCCCGAGCCGGAGCAGCAGAGGGATGAACACAGATAAATTTGGCAGGACGGCAGCTAATCTCCCACCGACGGCCCAGCAAGGGGTTAACGAGCGCCGGCATCCGAGATGGGGTTGAAAATGTGGTATTCGAAAATGCAACAATCGCAAGGCGTTGCTTGTCCATGCCTCTTCTGCTGCGGTGGGGTGGGATGTGGAGTGTGGTGTGGTATGGTGTGGGCCTAGACACTGACACAACCATTTATCACCCACGCAGCATCTTTCATAATCAGACCGACCGACCGACCGACCGGCAGTAGGCAAAATGCAAATGACTCAGCCCCGTGTCGGTCTGAGCTGCATAAAGGACCAGCCGCGACGCGGCTTTTAATTTACAGCGTCCTCCGAGCCGGTTGGACCCCAGCACCAGCCCCAGCACCAGCACCACCAGCACATGCACTCACATCGAATGGGTCCACCAATGGATGGGCCCCGGGCCCAGGCCCAGGCCCAGACCCAGGGCCAACCGAGACATGGGCAAGAGAGCAAGAGCCGCCAAGCCGCCATCGCGCGGTTGCTTCCACCGCTGCGATGCCTTCTCTTCCACAATGAATGCCAGACAAAAGGTCGACACGTTCCCATTCCGAGCTGCTTAATTAATTTATGCACTCATGGTCGGTCGCAATGCATCGGGTCGGTCGGTCGGTCGGTCGGTTGGTCGCTCGGTCCGGGAGGAACTGGGACGGGGGCTTGGACTGCGCAGGAGGGATGGGAATGGGGATGCGATGGAATGGAATGGGTCGAGACTGCCAGTTTAGTCCGACTTAAGCTATAGGTGGACATCATTTCTTGGCTCTTCTTGAAAACCCGCCTAATTTTAAAATTAATGAGCGGCATCTTGATGGCCGATGGAAGCGATAAGCCCCATGATTTTGACTGTCACACACACACACACACACGCACATGCACACATACACATATACATATACAGATACAGAGTCTTCTTCCTCCCTTACCCTCGATCACAGCTTAAGTAAATCACGTGTTTATTGGCACTTCACTTACGACACCGTCGTCCCCAAAGTACGAGAATGAGGAAAAAACGAAAACTAAAATGGCATCACTCTATAGTGGAGTGGCCCTCTCCCTATAGTGCCCTGCCTTTCGGCCCGGTCGGCCTGGCCGGACTGATCGAGTGAGAGGGAACCAACTGGGCAACGTCATTAATTAGCTGGGCCTGAAGTGTGGGGACCGTATGGGCCGTATGGAAGCGACGTGTTTATTTGGTTTGTGTGCCCGTTCAACATCTCCGATGCATTGGGGCTTCATTTAGGAGTTCTTTTGTTTTGAAATGTATGCCGCACCGCACCGCATCCAGCGCATACAGGCATGTCCGAAAAAGTCGTGCCACACTGCCACACTCGACCGATCACAGATCTGTGTCACAATAAGTGGACTGGATTCTATATCCAATCCGAATATCCTATCATTACAGATTAACTTTCTTATGTTAACTTTTATTTAATTTCTACTGGGATTGTACTACAGTTTTACCCCTCAATAACCTGTCTTTCGACCGATCATTCAGTGTACCACTGTTACCTTTATTTCGTTCCACCACTGTATGCATATGGCTTTGTCATTTATTTTGTTTGACCGGAAACTCTTTATCTTACGGTTAATCTTCTTGATATTTCAGATGTGGAAAAGCCAAAAGGCCGATGCGTTCTTAATTCCGACATTAAGACAAAAACAAAACCAACAAAAAAAAGACTTGCCTTTGGTATGAAATTGATTCATTCATTTTCAATCCATTGAGTGAGATTCTTATCCGATGGATGAGTCGGGGCCAGCTCCATCTCCAACTCCAACTCCAGCTCCGGCTTCAGCACTTTCAATAGTGTGCATCCCCAACAGGTAGTCAAAGCAGACAGACTGTCTCCAGTCGGCAGACAATATGTCTTCTCTTGTCGGATGCTCTTGTAGAAAATTATATGTATGTATATGTTTTAAACAAGAATCTTGCAACGCTGGAAAGTGAAACTTGGATCATTTTTCAGCATCAGCTGAGGCGAGTTTACAAACCCTTTTGTTATCAATTTAAATTCAATTTGGATGAGTTATTAAATACATTTGATTCCCCTTTCAGATTGCCAACTGACACGCCGCCATCAATGAAAGAATGTACTGGAATCGATATGGTTTGTGTATTATTTTGAAATTACATTTTTCTGGCCAGATCACTAATAATGTTTTTCATTTTCAGAGAATTGGGAACCGAAGATGGATGGAAGGATGGATCGAGAATAAACACAATTAGGAAAAAACTAATTTAAGATACTCCATTGAATATTTAGAATAGTTCTACGAGTACATTCGAGTATGCACCATACATGACAACACTAAAAACCATATTTTCTTTTATATTTTATATTTATTTATACTTTTACATACATACATATGTATGTGAACATATTGGAGGCAGAAATGAACCAGCAGTGTTCATAAGGCCACAGCTACACTTTCAATCATTGAGAACTGCGATCATTTAATCATAATATACATATCAATGTATATACATATGTACATGTGGAGTATAGTATGTAGTTTACTCTCAAATGGAATCTCTAAGATTCTACTTTAGTTTTACAAATTGTAACTAATTAAATTTTATTTAATGTCTCTGTTGTTGTGGGGGGCTGGGCTACTATTTGCCCTGAGAATTGTCAGACAGACCCTTTGTATCAGCCAGCAGCCAATCCCCGCACTATACCGCACCATAAATGTGTATAGTATATAGCTTGCTATTCCGATTTTTGTATTTGTAGTACCAATTATCTCATTTTCAATCGCAAGCTTCCTTGATTATCGTAGTTTCATCTATGCTTCATTCTACTTCAATAACAACCAAAACCAAAAGCAAAACTCACAGTAAGGTTTATCTATTGACCACTGTAATCACAACTATAATCAGCAGAGGAACTTAATCTTCCGACTAAGTACATATTGCTCAAAAGTGTATCTGCTAAGTACGATACGAGAAGTAGTATTTGGTCGTTAATATTCAATGCTTACTCCATCAAGTGGGCCACGAAGCACCACCCCGCCGAAGCCAGCGGACTATCGCCGATCCCAGGCAGAGATGCAGCTCTCCTCCCACCCGACCGACCGAGGGGACCTGCCGCATGACGCGCGACGCGTATTACCGATCCGATCGCGTACATCGCAACCATTCAAAATACATAAACTAATACTAATTACGAGAAAAGTAAAAGAATCAGCAGTATACATAATACGAAAGAGGGAATTTTAACTCTAGAATACAACCCTAAGCGGTTAATGCAAAAATTTATTCGATCTACAAGAGGGACAACGGCATATACAATATAGTTCCTAGTGGACATAATAGGAATCGTAAAGTTTATGCAACTCAACAAGCTCCTGATCAAGTTTTGCATACAAATCACACCGAGGATTTACTAAGGATGGAATGGAAAGAAAGGTTTAGTAGGAGCAATAAATTCGGATGATCTTACAATTGCATCCCTTGAGGCTACGCAGAGCATAAACTAACTTTTTTTCTGGACTATCTTATTGTTTTGCTTCGTAATGCTCGTACACGTGTTGCATAGTTTTGAACAGTTGCTAAAATGTCTATGAATTATTCTAAACGAATGCTTAAATGCAATGCAACTTGTGAAACCAAAAATACTTTTTGAGAATCCGATGTCGTCACAGCCAATGATACAACAAATTTTTAATGATAACAATGCGAGTATGATAACATATCCTGATGTCGATCACTTTGGACTAAGATATAGTCTAATGGCATATTAAATTACAATCGACTTGCAACATTTTCCTTTTCCGATTATGTTTGGACAACATACATATATTTAATCTCACAAAGACTAAAGGTCTTCAAGGATCGATCGAATCGATAAATAGTGTGCGCATTTGGGGAATGTTCCATTGAGACGTTTCTTTATAGAGAGCGGTCGACATGTTTAGTTGGAGTTAGTTTGTATACAAAAATACGATATTCGATACACAAATCAAGTGGGGAGGGGAGCGTTCCAAAGACCCTCACCAATAATGACCAAACAAAAACATGGGACTTTTCAACATAGATATATAGATAGATATGTAAGTTCTTATTTCCAATTCAAAGTTTTTCATTTCAATATTGTTGTAAACCGTTTCCGTTGGTGTTGTGTTTGGGTTTTTTTTTTCAAATTGATCATGCTGGCAGTGTTGGGTAATTCTATGTCACCGCCGAAAAGTATGCAACGTTTTCCATAATTTTCGATCGTTGTAGTTCCATTAATGGCCACTGATTGCGGTGCGCCACTGGCACATGTAATTTTATACACGAGACGTTACATGGCCTGTTTGTTGTATTCGCGATTACATATATTTTTATAATTTATTGCTGTTTTAGTCGATAATTATAATTGTCCTGCCTAAGAGAATATTAATTCTGAACTATGTGTACAGCCGGCACATATATCTAAAATTTATCATTGGATTATATCCTTGGAAAACAAGTAATATTATTCAGATCTTGTTTTACATAGCATATAGTTTTGGATGTCATCAGAAGAGTTAGCTAATAATACGTGAAATATCTTTTAAAGTGGGTTAAACCTGAATGGCTTTTTGATCGGTTGAGTAATTGAATAATATCAGCAATTAATTACTATTACAATGGAGCATACAATAAAAGATGTACTATTGTTGAAGTAACCGTATCATCTGCGTTAGAATAAGACATATGAATGTAGTATCCTGTCCGAAAGCGGACCGATAATATAATGTATTGTGTTCCGCTTACTACCTGAACAACGAATTAGCATCAGGAGCATCCGATCCGCATCCCCCGTCTGCCACAGACACTACATATGTACATACATACATACATACATATATCCCTATCCGTAAGAGGAGGATACAAAAGTAATCTCCTAAGAAGTCGCCAGATCGCCAGCTCGCCAGATCGTCCGCCATAAATCATGCCAAACTGTTTTGGGGTATAGAAAGTCAACGTAAAATGCCATCACTTAAAGTCATTCAAGCATTTATTTATGTCAAAACATTGTCCGCTAAGCTGCTGCGAACCCTCGGGTAGAGGGAAGAGGGCAGAGGTACCGGTACCGGTACCACCAGGGGTCAGTCGGCCAGCCAGACGAATGTATAACTCAATTATAGGCGGCTGTGTGCTCACACCGCAGCGGGGTGTCGGCGCATTGGCATTGCCATTGCCATTGGCCCCTTATACGATTATGCTCGTACACTCGTACGAGTATCATTTTTACTCCTCGTCCCTATGGTCTCTGGTTCCTGGTCTCTGATCTGGAAAGTAGTTTGAATGGACAGGACAGGGGACGCTAGTCTAGCAGACAATGCTCCTGCGGCGATCGGGGTCATTGCGGTTTGGGACAGTCTCTGCGGGGAAAGAGATAACCGACTGACTGTTCTGGTCTCGTCTGGTCTGCATAGATGTCATTAGAAACCTGGTATCAATGCTCAATGAAAACATCTTTTGCTGCACTTTTATCGCCAGCATTCGTTGTCCCTACCCTGATTTTCTGATTTCTGTGTGGCCCGCATGCACAATCGGATCGTACATTTTGCCATTTTGTACTGGCCACGACCGAACCGAAGCGATCTCCAAAGGCCAGGCCAGGCCGGACCGGGTGGAGTAGACATGATTTCTGTATAACGAGAACAATGTTTTTAACGTTCTTTCGTTTGGGCCACACCGCAGTTGCGCGTCGTTGGCGATCCTCGTTTCTGAAGAGCTTCAGCAGTCCCAAGGGGGGGCGGGGCAGGATGCAAGTGAGGCAAGTACACGATGGGGATCGGATCGTGCAAAAGTACAGCGACGGACTGACAGGTGGCGCCGGCGCCGATTTCAATTTAAATATGAGAAGAGACTTGGACTCGGACTCGGGTCATAGTTCCAGTAAATTCTCATTCTCCGACGCAGTCACAATGTTTTGCTGTTGTTTGCTTGCTTCTTTTCTTTCAAAAGAAAACACAAGCTGACGCAAAACGGATCTTGTTTCTCCTCGAAAACTACAATCTTTTCAATTCGATCTTAATAAATATGTCGGTGCGCTTAATGCATGGCATAGCAGTCTTTACAGTTTCACAAAATATTCAATTGGCTTTACATGAAATGACAAATGTGCCAAGAAATCGAATAATGCATAGAATCAATCTAAACTTTTGTGCTAGTCAATTATTGGCAATTCTCTTGATACATACATATCACAGAATACTTTTGTCTTATTGTTTTCCAATTGCCTGTAGTCTATAAATGCTACAAATTAACAACACATCGTCTACAGGGTTCTATCCTTACTTACTTTAGGAATATGTTTCAATACTTAGATATACATATGCATGTATAGTATACAGAAAGAGAGAAGGAAATAATTGCCTGACAAAATCAATTCCCATCCTAAGGATGAAGATTAAGAGCAGCCGCTTGTAGTGACACGCCCTCCAAATGAACACAGTAGCGATGTTAATGTGTAATCCCCGACACGTGGATGAAATTATGTTCCTTAAAGGACCAGAGCCAGAGCCAGGGCCAGCGCCAGCCAGGCATTACGACGAGTGCCTCTCCTTGGATACACCCCGCAATCAACGTCGATGCCCTCTGGGTTCTGGATTCTGGATTCTCATAAAATCCAATTGGGGGTTGGAAAATATGTGGCGTTAGCCTAAAATATTTTATGTATTTATATTTTTATACACGTACACTCACTCGTACCTAATATCCCATAAAATTGAGCCACTTTCATAGCTTCTGAGAGGCAGCGAGGAAAAAGCGCTAACACTCTTACAATAAATAAGCATATTTGTGGGATTTCTAAAACAAGAAGCACTTGTTAATTTCTCATCTAAGGAGGTCTGGTCTTTCACCATACCATACCCCGCCTACCTACGAATCCATGGCTAAAAAAATATTCCCATAATTTGGCCAGAATCAGAATTCATTGTGAAACTGGCGCCATTCAATGAGAGAGAGAGAGATCCCTCTGTACAGAGTCCTTTCCTCTTTCATACGCTCGTAATGGTTTCTTATCGGCGAGACGGTTGTGAATGACAAACTTGTCGCACAATAGCACTGTTGTGGGTCGTCGACGAGGCACCGTCCAGCCAGCGGGGGGAACAGGACAGAACAGGGCAGGACAGGTCTGGATTACACGGCAAGCAGGTCATCATGTCTGCAGACCAGACCAGTCCCTACCCCTGCGTGGTCCAGGTCTCAGATCCCAAGTCCCACCGACGCGTTACGCTCGCATATCTGTTACAAAGAGTAATGATCGTAATGTAGCACAAGTATCTTTAAGATGCATTCGATATTTCAGAATGAACTACCTGTCCGCCTGCCTGGCATGGCATGGCCTGGCATGGCATGGACGGTCCATCCATATCCACATCCACATCCAGATCCAGTGTGTCGTCGGTCCTGTCATCGACACAGCAAAAGGCTAGTTAATCTGAGACGACCTCGATAACGTTTTAGTGCTCAATTTTGATTCTACGCCCTTTGTGGTTTGGGTCTTTACAACTGTTTATGTCTTTTATGATTTTGTCGTGGCTCTTTCTCTTTCCCTGTATCTGTGTCTGTGACTGTGTCTGTGTCTGTATCTGTGTATCTGTTGCAGTGCCTGTTGGCCTGTTGGCCTGGACTTGGATTTGGATTGGGCTTGGGCTTGGGCATGGGCCCTGCGGCTTGGGCCCAAAAGACATTGGCAAGACAAGCCTTTTTGGGTTGTTTGTCCTGCCGGCATGGCCTTTACCTTTGTCTCTGCCCCTGTCACTCCACTCCTTCCTACTACTCTCGGAGTCAATCCCAAAGCCGTTATGGCTGTAATTTAATATCCTAGCCGGACCGTTTGCATTGGAGTTTTATTTAATCATGACAGCCGACCGACTTACTTCGGATACAGTGGTTATCGACGAGCGAGCGCTATTGGCGTTACGCCCAGTCGGTGTTTCACACTTTGCCCTTGGTCTTAGTCGTTTTCGCTGTGGTACCCACTGTACGGCTGTCGGTTTGTCCGTCTGTCCGTTTGTCCGTTTGTCGATGTCCTCCATATCCATGCCACTCTGCTCACCATCGAGAGTCCAAGTCCGAGTCCGAATGCGTGCGCGCGGCCATTAAGGTCTCTTCTGGGTCTCTGATTTCCCAAATGTCCGAGAGAGAACCTTCCCATTCGGCGTTCGTTCGTTCGTTTCTTCGTTCGTTCGTTCGTTCTTTCGTTCGTTCGGCTCATTTAAATATTTTATCATCTCTGGGCTGGGAAGACACTAAAGAGAATTTTATATCTTTTCGGTTCGCTACGTTTTTATCACTCGAATGAACAAAAACATTTGTTACCAATCAGAGTTCTTAATTTTACGGCCTGTGTGTTTGCGACAAAAGTGCCGCTTCTCGACTCCAAAGACACTGGACGATGGATACTGGATGCTCGATGCTCGATGCTGAATGCTTGGGGATGCTGGATCGTTTGTCGGCTTTGTCGCAGAAATTAGCCGCGTATTCCTTTTTAGAGCTTGTATTGGGAGTGGAGTGGAGTGGAGTCCAGTATCTTAATTGGCTTTGATGCTGCGATGGGATGGCTTTTCATAAACGTCAGACCGGACATGTTTGCATTCCCTCATTCCCGTTCCCGTTCCTGTTCCCTCCTTTCCTCACTCCCATTCCAGTATAAGCAACGTACAGCTCTCTGCGAATAAATACGAGTATATCCACACACAAATGGAGATTAGTCACATAAATGATCATAACATAGTTTTATTAATCGAATTTGGATTTATTGAGTTGAGAAAAGATTCCAAGTGAATAACTAATGAACTTCTGAGTCGAAATATTGTAGATATGTATACCATGTACATAAGTATGTATCAATGGTTCATTTATTTACGACATATGATAGGTCCCTCCATTAACTGCAAATATGTAGATGTAGGGGCATGCGTATGAGCATCTGTGGGAAATTGCAACAAATGACAAATTGTGGCATATCAATTTATACCCCCTCCCCTCCCCCAATTCATAGCAGCGGAGAAACGTCAACTGTTCCAGCCACGTTTGGAATATATAGAGCGTTTTGCCTTTGTCTTTTCTTTAAACATTATGTTAACTAGCCAGAAGAGAGAGAGAGAGCCGATCGAGCAGGGACGCACGAGGGGCATAATTTATTCATACGTCAAACAGAATGTCATTCGAAGTCCCCACAAGAATGCACCTACCCATGCCCATGGACTGCATAATGCACTCAAAGAAATTTGGGTAAAAATGATCACCAGAAGACTACGCATTTCCGGGGAAAAACTACATTCAATAACTTCATGGAATATATTTTTCTGAGTGTACTTGTAGGCCCATACACGGGATGATACCTACCCATGGCCCATGGCCCATGCACTGCAATGTCAGACGAGAAAAATGAGCAAAGCGGCCGGGGGGGTTGGCGGTGGCAGAAAGAGCGATTGTGAGTGCGACGCGACTGTGACTGTGACTGCGACTGCGATAGCGAATGACCCTTCGATGGCGGCGAAGGGGAAGTGGCGGCAAACGCAAATAAAATGCAGCATATTGGGAAAATTTCACGGTCTTTTGGCCGCCAGCGAGCCAACTGGCCAACTGGTCATCGGTCGATGGTCAAGTCAAGGGCTAATTTATAGAGCGATTCGGTGGGTGTTTGTTTGTTTGTTTTTGTTTGTTCATTTCCCTTCACTTCACTTCATTTCATTTCATTTTATTTCATTTGAGATTCAATTTATGCCCACCGCATGGGAATGGGAATGGGTAGGATAAGGGGAAGGGGCATATTGTGGAACGGACGGACAGGGGGTGGGAGAGACAGTAGTGGGAGAGTGCGTAAGGGCCAGGTAAATTGAAAAATGGACATTTGTAGTTAGATATCCATTTGCCCATGCCATGCTCTCGGACGTACTCGTAAAACAAGGGCCAAACATATATCTATCGAATATAGCCAGCGACTGGGAGTGGGACTGGGACTGGGAGTGCGACTGTGGCTGGGGCTGGGCTGCAAGTGGTTGATCAGGGTCGACTTTTCGGCTTAGATAAGCTGCTGCTGGCTAAATTGCTCCTGCTCCTGCTGCTGCTGCCCCTGCTATCTCGACAGTGACAGACGGTGCACAGGGTTAAAGTTACTGTCAACTCTGGCACCGGCTCCTGCTCTTGCTCTGGCTCTGGCGCTCTCCTGGCCTCTTAGGGGTTGTTTCCGCATGCGGCTGGGACTCTGTGCTGGTTTGACATGCAGATGTGACGAGCGCGGATTTGTTTCGTGTATCTTTTTCGCTGTTTTGCTCGGTGACAGGGACAACTTGATTTCTCGTTGGAATGGATGCGCTTTCAGTGAAATCCTTTTAGGCCTGTTGTAGTCCCCTGTTCCCCGTCCCCTGCCCTGGCAAGGACTCTGGCTCGGGAGGCGCAGCTCTGCTCAGCTCAGCTCACGAGTGCATTTGACACTTTGTACTTGATGGATTACGTTAATTATTGATTAAATGGGCTTGTACTTGTCAGGCGAAAGTAAAATCCATTATGTATTTGAATATCGCCCTGGCCCAGGCCCAGGCTCTGTCACCGGCCCCGGCCCCGGCCCCGTCCCTGTCTCTGGCCCAAGCGCGGAAATTAGATTTAAATTTTTTGGGAATTTAT
The DNA here is from genome assembly GCA_005876895.1 of Drosophila azteca. NCBI lineage: Eukaryota > Metazoa > Arthropoda > Insecta > Diptera > Drosophilidae > Drosophila > Drosophila azteca. The sequence goes on along the minus strand of VCKU01000014.1, from coordinate 1,787,941 downwards.
AATTTGACATGAACTGGGCGCGCATTTGATGGATGCTCGCTCGGATGGATGCTTGAATGGATGCTGGGATGGGAGGAGTACAATCACCATCACCATCAACATCACCATCGCCACCGCCAAAGGCGCTGAAGGCGCTCAAGGGTCTCGGTCTCGGTCGCGGTCTCGGTTTTGGTCTCGGGCACGGGAGCGGGCTCGGGAACGGGCACGGGCACGGGAACTTACCTCAATGACATTCCGCTGATGTCGATCCAAGCGCCAGTTTTCAATAATATATGTATGCATGTACGAACGTACGTACGTACGAGGAGAGGCTGCAACCAAACGGGTCGTGGAAGAGGCACGGACACGCACTGAAAGCCGGCTGTGGCAGTGGCTGCGGCTGCGGCTATGGATCTGGCTCTGGCGATTGAGGAGATAAGGCGAGGCGAGGTCTTTAAGAGATGCCGCGTCGTTATTTTTCGGTTGTCGCTTCATCTGCTCTGATTAATTCCCTCTGATGAAATGCCGCTGCGGCAGCCACTTGCCTCCGCGTAGTGGGCCTCTGTCGCTCTGCTCTGCTCTGTTCTGCTGTGCTGTTCTCTGTTCTCTCCGGCCCCTGGCACTGACACCGGCACTGGCACTGGAACTGGCAGTGTGCGCATTTTTCAAATTAGGTTCGAAGCGAGGAACTTTGATTTATCGGCATTCATTCCGACGACAGCACTCTTCCGACGACGCCATTTTGAGCAAGTGGTGGCGGCCACACAGCGGTGCAGCAGCAGCAGCAGCAGCAACAGCTTCACAAGTTGCACCATAAAAAGCTCAAAGCTTTGGCTTTGGCTCCGACCGATTTCGGGGAAAGCTGTTTTCGGGCCCGTAGTGCATGGCATGGCTCCGAAATAGTTCCCTCGTTTCGTCAATGGAAACTTTGGCGTTGCATGTGGCTGGGAAATTCTCTGCCAAATGGGACAGGCAGGCCGCATTTTCCTCGACACGAACAATTTCCTCGTCGCCAGCCAGCCAGCTGCCTGGCGAATCGTTCGTACGGTACGTACTCGCCCAAATTTCCCACTATTTTCCCCTGCGCAGCAGCGCTGGCTGCTACTCGTTATTTAGGCGCCGCAAAATGGCTGCGCATTTATCTGCGGCCCTCGCGCCATTGGTGTGAGCGAGTCAGCTCTAGTGCCGCAGCCATATGCCCCTTCACATCAGCAAAACAACCACAATACAGGTTTTTTATGTATTTTTACTGAACAAAAAATCTGTGCAAAACTTTAACTCTGATATGTGTGGCTCTCGTCAACGGGGGTCGTGTATTGCACAGCCTTGATCCTGCGAGAACATTGGAAATCGATTAGAAATTAAATAGGTACAACAGCTGGTACACACATCTGTACATGCAGTCATGTGAGAAATACCAAGGACATTTTCAACTGTCCAGCGAAGAGGATAACCCAAGATGACGCTTGTCGTTCACACGGCAGCCCCATGCCGTAATTGATCCTCCTCTGCATTTAGTTATAACCGGTTCCCATTTACCATATTTGGGGTGTAATTAGAGTATAAGATAATAAATTTTGTCTCAGCCGACTACAGAATAGTGCGCCACATTGGTTCACAGGCCACAAGGACCAGCATTATCTTGATATATCCTACTTTAATATTTAACAAACATTTCGTGGCATTTCAATAGTTAGCTATACGTATTATTCGTAGTTAAAAAGGGGGTTGGCTCCATAGAAAATGTTTTTGTATTCATAAGATTTCAATGGCAGTTGAGTCTTTTGTTTTATTGCATTATCCATAATTGCCCTGGAACATTTCAATGTTTCGGCAACTTTCCGGTACAAAAGGAAGCTCTAAGTCCATTCTTGTAGACAACTATCATGTCCATGCGAAGCTGGGCAATGCCATGCACGTCCCTTACCATCCTGGAAATATATACTTTGTTATACTTACCAAAACTAAATACTCGAAATAGTTTTTTACAAACTATGTATATGAAAAGTTGTTCTACATATATGTACATACATATATCTTTGTTCCCATTATTTTGACTCTTTTAAAGTCTATGAAATATTGAAAATTCTTATAATTTTTCTCACCACAGCACTAGGGTTTCTTACGGTTACTTTCAGGAGTGCAATCATAAAACAACTTTAAGTAAAATTATGATCAAAATGACTTAAAATGAGAAATTTTATAGAACTTTTGCTGAAACAAAACCAAGTGTCCTTATTAGTCTTCACATATACCACCCCTAGGTATATGCACATACCTGTTGTACAGCAAAACAGATATGAAATGATACATCAAAGATGGCAGAATGTATTGTAACTTTAGGATTACTTTAAGATATACTTTAAGATTTAATTGCAGCTGTAAATAGAGATCTGCTATGCCATTTTTAAACTCTAACAATCATATTCTTTAGTAGTTTTTGATGGTAAATTCATATAAACATTGCCGCAAATTTAGTTTATTGTTAAAGTCAGTAAAAAGTACATACATACATCGATAAATTGCAACTTCGAAAAAAGATTTCAAGGCGTTTCATTTAGAGTGGAATATTGATCTTCCCAATGTGGGGCACTCGCAATGCTACATTCTTATGTACATTTATTCTGAGAACACATATGTACATGCGAGTACGTACATATGTACATAGGCATACTAAAACATTGAAGAACAGAAGGAAAAATCGAATGGACATTCTAAACTTAGAATCGAATTGGTTTGATTTCCATGGCGTAACAAATTTACTTTGTGGCGTACTTTGATGCCTGACAATTCATTTCAATTTTCATTAGGAAAAGCTGTCATTTAATGAGGACAGCCCCATCCAAAGTGGAACAAAGTCCAGCAGCAACCAAAGATAAATTTGTTCTGGGAAAGTGTGGGAATGGAATCTATAAATGAAGCTGGAAAAGAGCAAAGCAAATACATTTCAACGATGTGAAAAGTGCAGTGCACCAGAAATGGATGACAAATCCGGAATTGGGGTAGCTCTGAGCAACCCCTATTCGATCTCCACTCGCGTAATATTGAATTGATAATCTGGCATCTGAATACCAGTAGCAATCTGTACGACATTTGTCATAGTAATATCAGAGAGTACAATTTTCAATTCAATTCTTAAGACAACACCTTTAGACGCATCTTTTGTAGTGGCTTAAAAGTTGGTAAGAGGAGCAAAAGTGAAAGCTTGGGTGATGGAGCAGCAGATTGTTTATCTGTGCTATTACCATGACCACGATTACAATATAATACCTAGGGTCCTTTTAATATTTATACTGTCCCCCACATTCATGTGTAAATCCCGCAAGAAGGCCTCATTGTTCTCGACATCGTCCGACTATCGCTGCATGAGCCTGGCTTAATATCTGCTCTAATGACTCCTCATAACAAATTAATGAGTCTGCTCTCGAAAATAAGCCGTAGTTTGCCCTGCATGTTTTATCCGGCAACAGCGGTTGCGGTGGTCCTCTCTAATGTTTACACGATACGCCCACAATCTACGACAAGAGAATGTGACCAGGACCGGGACCGGGACCGGGGCTGGAAAGGAGAACGAGAACCCCCATCCGATGTCACACCGATGTCAGGCCGTGGAAACAATGGTAAATCAAAACTAATTTCGGAAGCTCTACCCATCAAAGCTCCGCCCAACCGCTGAATGTTACGGAGTATGTCTAATAGACACCTTACTTGTCATCCACATACACATACACATCCACATACACATCCAGTGGCAGCGCCACCTCCGCCCGTCCGGAAACACAGGCTTCCAAAGACTGTTATTTAAAGTTTCAAATTTCGGACATTTGTCCGTCACGACCCTGACCAACGGTGGTTGAATGCTCGAATGAACGTACGTCTAATACATATGTACATACATACATACATAGATGTACGTACATATACCCGTATGAGTATATGCAGGAGTGGTGTGTGTCCGCCGACCCGAGGGACATACATACGAGTGCGAATATGCAGGCCTAAGACATCGACATCGACATCAAGGACGGGACTCTGGCCTCGACCTGTACTGGACGGGACCTGGTGACAACGAAAGTCCTTGTTTCTAGCAGAATGTAGTTTGTTTGACATCTATTTAAAAGTTTAATCGGATGAGTGTAGTCTGTGCGGTTAGGCTGACCAAAACACAGTGTATTACATAGTCACTGACTTTCCGCATCGGCACCAGACCAGACAAGACCAGACCAGCCCAGACCAGACCAAACCAACAACCAGACAAGACCAGACCAGAGACCCAACCAGCCGACCAGACGACAGGTGTTGCAATTTCGGGGTTGAGTCTGAGAACCTCTGGGGTGAGGAGGGTGAGGGTGAGCGCTCCTTTCTTGCTGATGGCTAATAGCAGACGCTCTTTCAACACCAATTAACGTTGATTCGATGGTGGAGCCATCAGTGCTCAGTGCCCAGTTCCCAGTTCCAGCCCCACATGCCACATACCACATACGAGTATTCTTTCCACAGTCTAAGAAAATGTCTGGGTGGTTGTGGGTGTGGGTGTGGGTGATCGGCTGCCTGTCGCCACAACCACTTCATGCTTGATCGGACGGACGGCGTGGCGTGGCGTGGCTTGGCGTATCTCCACATTGAAAATTTAATTGCCGTACTGTGCCCATCCTCAGTGGCTCTTTTTTGGCCATCTATCTAGCTGATAGCCCAATTATGTACATACACACACGAGCATATGCCGAGACAATTGTCGCATCGCATCGCATCCACTGGACTGTAGGCCAGGGACTATCTATCTATCTATCTATTGGTACGTCGGTCCGCCAGTCCGTCGCTCGGTTCGGTAAGTAATTGTAGGCAAATATTTGTGTTTGCTCTTTGCCGCTATCGGGGCAGAGCGGCAACTTGAAATGCACGAATTTGACACTTTGTCCAAGTATCGGACAACAAGAAGTGGATTCTACTGCTCGGCCTCCACTGGCCACTGGCTACTGGCTATCAATGAAAACAATAGCAACCAACGTTCCTTCCCGCCCACCACCTGTCCATGCCCATACCCATACCCATACCCAAGCCAGTAGTCAAACCATTGTTCAGTGCGAAACTTTTAATTAAATGCCTAATAGATGTTTGTCACTCTTGTGCGCCGATTAATAGTTCGATTTTATTCGGTCTCGTGATCCGTGATACCGTGTCATGTCCATGCGGCCGGCAATTAATTTCCACCTGTTAAGAGGTTTTGTCAAGAGCAAACGAGAGCCATAGCCATAGCCATAGCCATAGCTACATACATACCTCCCGATAGTCGGAAAAGTTTCTGCACTTTGAACACTGACTGGAACACTACTGGCGTTTCGTTTGACCAACCGACACCCACCCAGGCGATAAGGTGGCGCCTCAGCCCTGTATATATCGGGGCTAATATGGATGCATAAGAAGATAAATTTAATTTCCTCGGCACCGCTGATTTTATCGTGACTTTTTTTTTTAATTTAATTAATTGAAAAGTGCAGAAAACCCCAACGGTATCCAGTTTTTGGAAGCCGCCAAAGGAACCATTGAAGAAACTATTGTGAAACTTTTCAGACACAGCAGACGGGTGCTCATATTTCTAGGAATGCCTTATAGATTTTCGGATATTTTCTCCATTCTTCGTAGCCCCGATCTCAGCCATTCCAGTAATGTTTTCTTACATACCATACCAATATGTATTTGCATAGTGAATGGCCATCGAACGGTCGATCAATTAACTTTGCTGACATCGTTTAGCGCTGGGGCTTCATTCAGAACGAAATGCAGCTATTACTTTATTTTATTTAATTTTATTTTATTTATTTTGTAATTTATTAAATGGGTTCGCTTTCGTTTTGGCTGTGCACAGATTCCGACGATGCTGACGTCAGGCAAACGGTTCTGTTCTGCCTTCATCGAATTTAACACAGACAAAAATTCGACTTTCGTATATTCCGGATGTACATATACTGAATTTTAGTACATTTTCGGCATTAGTTCAGCGTTAGTCTGGAGCTATTGCCACACTGAAAGTACCACATGTCGCCGGGCCGGGCTCTTGGGTTTCTCCAGTTTTGCTGGCGATCACGACCTTCAAAGGCGCGAACTAATTTTCGTGATTACATTACAAAGGCCTTTTGCATGCAAATCGAATGCAAATATGTAATCAAATGAAAGTTCTGGGGGGTCCGACCCCCAACATCAAATCGACAAAACACACATACTCGTATCGACAAGGGCTCATGCTCATGCCCATGCCAATGCCCATTCCCATACTAATGTCCCTGCCCCTTCTCATGCCCCTGCCTGTCGGAGATCGGACGGAGCAGCGACTGAAATATGATCGGCGATCGCATTTACAAACGCAAATGTAATCGTGGAGACTCTGTTGGCTCTGGAGTGCAGCGTTTGCATTTAATTTCCCCGGCCAAAGCAAAGCAGTGCAGTGCAGTGCAGTCGAAAGTGTGCACATTTTTGTTGCTCTTTGGTGGTCCCAATAGCCCATCCGGTCGGTCCGTCCGTCCGGCAGTCCGTCCGTGCGGGGCTGTGCCGCGAAACCGTTGTCGACGCCCCAGTCGCCAATGCTGTCTACATTGGATTTCCGGCGTGGTGTAAGAATGCCTGCCTTCAATGGCTTTTGCTTATGCTAGTGCTTACGATTTGGCTTGGGGCTTGGGGCCTGGGGCATGGGCATGGGCATGGGCATGGGCAGGGGCTTGGGGTTATATGCCGATGCCGATGGCGATGGCGATGCCGCTTACATCGGATCATGCTTAATTGGCAAAATATGATTCATGGCGTTCGTTCTGCACTTTCGTTTCGCCTTTGTTTGCGCGCACTGCACTTTTTGTCGTCCATAAACAATTAATGATGATGGGGGTTTCATAACCAAAAGCTGTGTCGCCTCCCCCCCCATCACCCCACCGTTCTGTTCTGCATGTGTTATTTTTTGCCCAGAGATAGTGCCTAATTTTGTTGCATACCATACATACCATACGACGGAGTACACGCCGCGATATCCCTCTATTCCCGATACCCGATTCCCGATTCCCGATACCCGATTTGCGCTCTGAAATGGCTGGCTGACTGGCGCTAGCGCTGGCTATGGCTCTGGCTATGGCTATGGCTCCCTCGTGATACTGGCTTTTGGTAGCAATTAAGAGCGCGGCACTGCAATTGCAATTGCCTCCCAGCCTCTCCGTCAATCGTGGCACGCCGATTGGCCCGATGTCAAACTCATAAATACGTCATGTTCAATTAAGAAGCGTTAATTGAAAGTAATGAACATTTATCGACAAATGGAAGCGATGGAATTGAGCCCGCGGAAATGGCACTTAGCAATGAGGGGACCCACCTATCCACATATGTATATGTATGTATGTATACATACCAGTATCTGCAGCAATATGATATAATATCCAGTAGTTGAAAGCCCTTCATGTACTACATACGAGTACGTCAATGGAGATGTTCGATTCCGTAATGCAATGCAATGCAAGGCAATGCATTCGATGGATCTCTATAGAGTGGGACTCTGGAATGGAATCGCCGCCGTTTAAGCCGCTGTTTTGAGTAAATACAAATTCATTGCTTTTCCCATTTTCATTCTCGTGGACGCAGAAATTATAAGTACATAAATATGCATGAGTACCGCCGAATGGGTCTATGGCTTTTAGGCAAACATTTTTCGAAACTTTTACGTTTGGATTCTTAATTCGACAAAACACGCAAAGTTCATAAATTTCCAAAGTGAATATGTTTTCACCAACATGCATTTAGTCTGGTCGAATGGAGCAACGGAGCCACGGAGCCGCCTTGCCTTGCCATGCCTTGCCTCGCCTCGGACCTTGCCACTTGGAGTGGCAGTGGCAAGCCAAACAGAATACCGACTAACAAGAAGAACGGCAACAGGGGGGGGGGGGGGGGGAAGGGGGGGTTGAGGCGGTGGCGGGGACAGAATGGAAACGTTGCTTGCGGCGTGGCTACATTGTTTGCAACTACAAGTAATTAATTTTACCACTACAAGGTTTTAATGACTTCTAAAAAGTTTTTAGCATTTCTGGATTATCCGGGCCCGGACTCGGGCTCGGGCCAGACCGGGTCTCTAAGTCAACGACGGCAGCGGCGGCTGCTTTCTCCGGGCGTGTAGGCGTAGGCGTGCCGACAAAGCCTCTGCTGACTATTGTGCTACAAGTTTGTAAAAATAAATGAGTAGCCCAAGACCGGGGATGGGGACACGGGGACAGGGGGACACTAGGACGGGGACTGTGTATGGTAAATGGTGACTCTGCTAAACTTGAAGCTCTAATAGGCTTTGCTTTGCTTGGCTTTCTGCTATGGACTCTGGCCTGCGCCTGCCGGCACACAGCTGGCTGTCTGTTTATGGCCAGTGTCATGTCCAGGGCGAACCGCAAGGCCAAGGAGAGCCAGCCAACCAGCCAACAGGCCAGCCAGAGCCTTTGCCTTCGCCTTCTCCTTTCGATTGAGTCATGCCATGGACACAATGTGCGGTTTTTGGTTTGGTTTGGTTTGGTTTGTTGATATAATTTGAATTTTATGGTGTAATTACGGTCATAAATGTATTTGCCATTTAATGGACCCACCAGCATCGGTCACCCGAGCCCGAGACCGAGACCGGCCGGCCACCCATGGAAAACAATGTTGCCGCTGCTGTTGGCTGTTGGCTGCTGGCTGCTGGGTTGAAGTTGAATGAGAGTCGAGTCGAGAACCTTTTGCACTCTACTCCGTTCCCTCCCTCCCTCCAACCCTTTGCTCGTTGTGGAACTACTATAAAGTGATAAAACTGTGAAAACATCCTGATGTATGAGGCGAGTGAGTGTGGGGTCTACCCCCCCTCCACAGTGGAGCTGAAGCTGGAGCTGAAGACAGGCGCCGTAAGTGCATTTAATTTGCATTTATTGGATATTAGCACGTCTACCTCCTGGGCCTGTGCCTGTGCCTCTGTGCCTCTGCCTCTGTGCCTCTGCCTGTGGCTGTTCCTTGTGCCTTTTGCCTGGTTCTTTGTGTGGCTCTGCAAGTGCAAGACGCCGCAAAAACAAAATGATGTGGTAATCTATATAGAGAGAGAGTGAGACAGAGAGAGAGGGGCATGCAACCCGTACACTTAATAAGCAAAAGCTAACAATGTAGCAGCCCAGCAGCAATGGCCGATTGTTTGGGTGGTTGGGGGGGTTAGTAGTGTCGAATGTTGAGGAGGTTGACGTTAACGTTAACGTTAACCCAGCGACAGTGTCCCGGTGTTCGTTGAAACTTTAAATACAATACGCTAATGGCATGGCATTGTGCCCGGGATGGAGTTGGAGTTGGAGCTGGAGCTGGGAGCTGGAGTTGGAATTGAGGAGAGATGGAGCCCAGCCAGAACAGAGTAGAGTAGAATGTGGATTGGTTTTGGTTTTTGGTTTTGGATTCTGATTCCGATTCTGATTCTGATTCGGATTCGGCTTCCCAGCGCTTTGTTTTTGTCAACCATGACAAAAGTGGCGACAGCTCACCCGCCCGTCCGCCCCCCCCGCCCGCTACCCCCGCAGTACGTACTCGTGAAATGCCAGGGAACGAGCAGCAGCAGCAGCAGCAGCAGCAGCAGCAGCAAAAAGAGCAGCAGGGAACACTCTGAATTATAAACATTTTAAATTGAAATAACGTGTCGCAATTTTTTGTCGCTGCTCTCAGCTCTCCTCTCCAATCTTCGCCGCTCCTGCTCCCCCCCAAAAACAGAACAGAACAGAGCAGCAGAGAACAGCCAAAGAGCAGAGTTGAACGGAGCAGAAACAGAAACAGAAACTTCAAAAACGTCGTTAACGCTTACCTACCGCGCATTCTGCAATCAAATACGATTGATCTCACACTCGCACTATAGTTCTGTGTTGTGTGTTGGGTCTGTGCCTGTGCCTGGGCTCTTGCTCCTGCTCCTGCTCTGGGCCGGGTCTGTGGCCTGGGACTGGGCATGGACTGGGTCGGGTGGTGGTAGCACCAGCACCAGCAGCAGCATCATCAGGCAGCTGGCTGGCTGGCTGGCTGGCTGGATGGAGCATCACCATCAACAACAGCAGTGACAATGGCGACAGCAAAACAACAGCAGCAACAGCCACGGCTAAAGGACAGAGCCACGGCAACAGAATGGCCGGACGGAGAGACAGACAGACAGACAGACAGTCGCAGGAAGTGAGTTTTGGGGCCCTCATTTTGGCATGGACTCTGTCTCTGACTGGGATATGGATGGGGGCATCGCCACTGCCACCGACACCGCCACCGCCACCGCCACTGGCACTGGCACTGGCACTGCCACCACGCGTGTCTCCAAGTCGGTGGCATGGCATAGGTGGCAATGACAATCGCGACCGGATGCTTCAAATCAGATATTGTTTTACTTTGCGCCTTCATTCAGAAATTCGAATTTCGATTGTCAGCGTGTCTGTGTCGCTGTGTATTTTATTTTTCCTTTTTTTTCTTCCTTTTTTGTTGTTGTTGTATTTTTTGCCTTTGTCTGGCAAAACGCGAAATACTTAAGCAGCACTGGGCAACGGCAATCACCGTTTGCAACGTGAGGATTAAATAAATGTGTCTCGATGGGGACAGGGATAGGGATAGGAACAGGGACAGAGCCAGCAGGGCCAGAAGGGCCAGAAGGGCCAGCAGGGCCTGGAACTGCGACCGGGATTGGGAACCTGGCGGAAAGCTGACAATATTGCAATGGAAGGAGACGGAGATGGAGACCAAGACTGAAGACTGAAGCTCTGACGACTGGTGGCGTGGCTGATATTTATCCTTTTGCTCAATGAAGCTCGGAGATCTAATCACCCTTGACACCCCAGAAGAGCCCCGCAATAAGGCGACAAATTCATGTTTCATCTCTGCGGCTACGCGACTGTAGGGACAGCCAACAGCTACAGCCAACAGCTACAGTGACACGGAATAGGTGTATCTGTGTGTCCCACTGGGGCTTACTTTTCTCGGACTAGATAATGTGTTCCTGTGCCTGTGCCCAGTCCACGCCAAAGCCCAGGCCCAAGTCCCTTCAATCACAATAATGGAGCAGCAGGAGTTGAAGTTGAAGCTCAATAAATTGAAGCAATTTCAAACCTAATGGCCGCTACCGATAATATAGAGTTTTTGGACACTCTCTCTGTGCTTCCTTCCGTCGTTTCTTCGACCAAGTAGGATGTGCTAGGTTGGATGTTCTGGGAAAGCATGGGGGGCATGAGGGAATGATGGGGCATTGATGGGGCTTTCACCAGGGGACCAGAGAATGTTTACTTATTGTCTCAATTGAAGGAAAGACCACCGTCTAAGGCAACTTCCGTTCATCCGTTGTGTGAATGCTCTGAGGAATGTGGCGGCATCGCACGGGCTTTGCCCTTCATTCATGAAGCCTCAAATCCCACCGGGAAAATAAGGAGTCGAGACAAGAAATCACAAAAAAATGCGGTATGTGTGGCGAGATATTCTCGCTGAATGGAGCAGAGTGGAGAGAGGGGAGAGTGGAGAGAGAGGAGTGAGGTGTGTGCTGCGAATGAATTGAATGGCGGGCGTGTGGTACGGTACACAAAACCTGTCTGGATGTTAACACTGGGAACACTGGGGACCCACTGGGGACTCTCTAGTGTTAGGGCTGCAGAAGTGTCAGCAAGCCAAATTGACAGGCAAAGGCAAACGATTTTGGAGATTTGTCATTGATAAGTCGGCCGCAGTGCTGAAGGCTGAAGCCTGTAGCCTGTAGCCTGTAGCTTGTTGGCCTCAAGCCTCAAGCCTGAAGCCTGTTGGCCTGCTGTTGTCGCTAAAGGGATGCTAAATGCAGGGGTTTTCGTAGAAATACGTCCAGAATGTGGCCATCGGACGGAAGGAAGGGTGGCCGTGGCCGTGGCCGTGCCGGTGCCGGTGGCAGTGGCATCTTCCAGATCCGATCCCCTTTTCCACTCTGGCGGGTGTCTGGGTGTGTTTGTGTGTGTGTGGCTTTCCTTCTCAGCTCTCTGTTGACTGTTGGCGTGCGGAGCAAATTAATTCACACCTTGCCAATCCATTGTTGAACGCCAAGACATACGAGCATACCCGTGTATGTGTATGCAAATTGTTTCTTGCGAATTAAGTTTGCTGGGGACGTATGTATGTATGTATGTAGGTCCCATAAGTATCACAGTGAAGACACTAAAGACAGTGGCCACTGGCAAGCACAAGCGCCTGGCCACAGCAAAGCTTTTGGGCCTGGTTTGTATTTATCCCAGTGGATTGTGTGAATGTGAATACAGCACTCACAAAACAGCACTCACGAAGCAGTTCAATATTCATTTCGTAGGCAAAGCCGTAACTTTGTCTAATAAATAACGAACAAAGTATGCCCATGCCCCCCAGCCCCTGCCCACTGCCCCTGTCTGCGTGAGTGGACGAAAAGTGGCACAGAAGGGCGGTCATCCGTTCATCGAATGAAGCGAACAAAGACCCATCGGAACATTACAATAATACTTATTATGTCAGTAACTATCAATGGGACCGATACCGAGGTGGAGGAGACCAATACCAATATCAAGACCAAGACGAAGACAGAGGCGGAGCCGGAGCAGAGTACATTGTTCATGTACTGTACATACATATGTATGTACATATACCGCAAGTTGAACAAAACTATTGATTCTGATTCAGATTCAGATACACAAGCGCACATACACAGATGTACAATGTATCGATACTGGTATTCAAAGACGGCGGCCGTGCGTCCGTGTCCGTGTCTGTGTCCGTGTCCGTGCACCCGGGGGCCAGCGAGAGGCACTCCAAGGCACGAACATTGTGTGGGGTCAAAGAAATAATTAATTTAAAATTCCATCAGCGCACGCCGTAACGACACATTGAAAGCTCTTTAAGTCCCAAATTACGAGCATTGTACCAGAAACAAATGTGAAAGACTCACGACAATATTTCTGACACATTTGCTGTTTGTAACGCGATTGTTAACTGCGTGCGACGACAACCCAAAACCGAAACCAAAACCAAGACCAAAACCAGAGACTGACAGAGACACAGACACAGACACAGGCACGGACGATATGCGGATCGAGCGATCTATCGATGGAGTACATACCCGGTTCGATCCAATCCAATCCGATCCGATCCGAGCCGATCCTCATATATATGCGCTACGTGTCGTGGCTGGGCATTAGTTCTTTGCCGATCACAGACCCCACCCCTCCTTGCCCCAGCCCACCGGATGGCCAAGAAGTGGCTTTGATGAAAGTCTAACGCACACCGCGGGAAAATCAATTTACATAAACGTTATATGCAGAAGCAGAGCTATGGAATTCCGTATTGCATCTGTTCAATGGGGAGAATTATTTCCAAAATAAATTTCTGAAAAAACAAAGAAGAAGAAGAAAGTACTTTGTGTACATAATAAAATATTGATTTCTTTGCAGTGTTTTTATTGTTATTATTTTATATACTGCAGACGTGTAGACATAAATTCAATTAACTGAAATGATGGAATGATAAAATGATCAAATGATGATATGGCAACATTGTCAGCTGATTAGATCTATCTCGAAGGAGGGCGAGAGCCCTTGAAGTACCGCTCCCAGACAGGTGCGGAAAATTACTTTTTATATGCTCATTTTAGTGGTTTATTATGACAAAACAAAACTCCAGCACTCCAGCAAACGTTAGCAGGGCACTGCGCATGCGCGGCGGCGATCCGTCCAGGCGCAGCAACGACCCAACCGCCGCCGGAGCCGTCATCATCAACGTCAGCGGCAGCAACACTAACTAGCCAGGCCACAGACCAGACCGGGCCATCATTTTGGGAAACAGAGTGTGGGTTTTGGCGATAAAGATACAGCAGACAAAAACGCTATAAACATAATAAAACTACTATAAAGAAGCAAAACGAAACAACAACCGCTATGTGCACAACATAAATCATCAAATTGTTAGGAAGATCCATTATGGGCCATTACGGACACCAGCCAACAACACAGCTACTGCTAACAGCGACGGACGGACGGATGGACAGACGGATGGATGGATGGACACCGGTAGCTGTTGAAGCAGCCGCAGTCGCAGCCGGTGAGAGCGCTAAGCGGTGAGCGGTGAGCGGTGAGCCTCCTCCACCTGAAACTCCATCATGCAGAGACCTTCTAAGGGAAAGAAAGGTAGCAGAAGCATTATTAAAATGCCGTTTTGCTTAATTTTATTTTATTGTTTTTAAGAATTTCAGCCACGAATACCACCAGGCAGGCTGCCAGGGAGGCCTCCCCAAAACAGTCAAATGAGCGCGCGAACTGCCGCTCGGAGTCGAATCGGGTGGTCCCGTCGAGAAATTGAAAGGGGCAGCCAATGCCAACACCAACACCAACAGCAGCAGCAGCACCAAATGCCCAGTAGCATAGCTAACGAGCACGCTCAGCAGTAACCAAACTAAAATTTATTAATGGGAATGAGATACGCAGCAGATACGTTACCAGGCCGCGGCTGGCCCTGGCCCTGGCTATGGCCTGGCCGGCCGGTCGATCGGTGGTCGGTAGTGGCAGCGGCTCGCCAACCGTTTCCTTGGAAGTGGAAATGAGTAATTTTTTCAATTTGCTTTTCACTTAGATTGGAGGCGTTGATAATGGGCAATGCCAGGCACCCAGGCACCCAAGCAGGCTAAAGGGCGCAGCCACAGCCTGAGACTGCGTTTTTATTTTTGTTTAAAGGAACAAAAAATATGAATAAAAAGGTATACAATATATTAACGGGGCAGATGACACAGCGTATCAGCTCTGACATCCGTTTTATACACTTTCGATAGTGCGTATCTTCCTTGCGACGTAATGAGTGTGTAGATACTCGGATGTGATGTGTGTGTGTATGTTTACTTATTAAGTGGATGTCCAGACAGATCAGATCAGATCAGGCCGGTCCGGGCAGGGCAGGGCCGGGCCGTGTTCATCGTTTCTGTTTATCCTATATGTGAGATCATCAGCCTCGATTGTGATGAAGCTCTTTAGATGGACAATGTCCTTGGCAGAGATAGTCCCCCGTGGCAATGATCCGTGGCAAATCTCATTGATTGATTCAGTCCTATGTACAAATGTATCTTTGAGGGGAAATTCCTCGCCGCTGACATGTCATCAAGAGTACATCAATTCTTTGGAGCGTAGGTGTTTCGATTGAATTTTATTTCTTTATTGTCGCTTTCAAAGGTCGTACACCCATGTTACGAGTATTAATCAAACTACTGTTCATGACGACCATCCCCCCCTTCTGGGAGAGATAGGGAGAGGGAGAGTCAAAGTCGAAGTCCGTCCATCCGATGGCATTACCAAAATAGGGCTTGCCGCGGCATTTCTTTGAAAACAAATTAGGCAGCAGCGGTAGCCGTAGCCAAAGCCGTAACCATAGCCATAGCCGTAGCCCCAATGCACTTATCTGATGCCCATCTATGCCAAGAATCGCTCCGGCTGACACACGACGACACAATGTCTGACGACGGGCCGGGCTCTTTCGCAGCCTTCAGTGGTTCAGTGGTTCAGTGTCCACTGTTCAGTGTTCAGTGTGTGGCTTCAGGAGGCTTAGGGAGAATGATAGATAAATGGTCAAAAGATTGTTAAATGCCGCTCAAACAGCTTTGGAATTTGTCTGATGAGCGATTAATATCGCCCTGCCACTGCCTGTGAGAGTAACCCGTTTAGATCTTGGAATGGAGATCTGAACTTCTCTTTTTTCTCCACCGATCAGATCACTACATATGTATCTATGTATGTTCTCATGATTGCTTCGGATTAAAGCACATATACCACTACACAATGCGATGCGTGTGTGTGTGTGTGTGTGTGCGAGTGTGTATGTCAAAGCACTTTGAGAATATTGAAATGCAGGGGAAACGCGAGATCTTGCTAAAGAAATAAATTGCTTTCAAATGGGGACAAGAACTAGCCTTGTTGACGATCCTACAATTCCAAAAATACAATTGCATAACAAAGTACGCGGCCGATGTTAATGGATTTCGATCGATGGCCCCATTACTAATTCTTTACTAATACGAAACAGCACAAATTAGCAAAACAATGGCAAAGGTTAGAAAAACAAGGGTGCTACGAATAGAATACTTCCTAAAATTCGACTGCAAAATACTCACTACTCAGGAACTTTATAGGCAATAATACATGTTCCTAGATCACTAAATATAGAAAGAAAACAGAAGACAGGGAGAAAAACACTCTGAGATTCCAATATATTAGACTTCGTATTAAACAATGTTTATAATTTTTAATCCAAATCTTTCTTTGAAGGTTTATACAGTAATGTAAAATAAAGAAAGGCACTAAATTTTGTTCTTAACTTATTTTAAAACGATTTCAATCAAACTATAAAGATGAAACTCCATGTACTGAAAACTAAAGAAGTTATCCGAATATTTTAAAATGAAATATGCAGATGAGGAACATATTTATACACATACATATAAATTGTAATGCTGTTGTATATGTACATACTCTCCGTGAAAGGAGTATACCTCGTAAATAGGAAGGCAATTATCATTCAAGTTCACACTCGTACTCGGAATAGGAATCGTATCGAACTCGCACAGCACCCCTTCTTAGCATTTATTTCCCTATATACTAGATGCAATTGTGTGCACACATAAGTTTAATTTGATTAAGTCAGCAGGAACAAGAGCACTGTGGACGGGCATAGACGGGCATATGGACGGGTATGGACGGGTACGAAAGGGTGTGGGGTACGGGTATGGAGTGTTGGGTGTAGAGTGGCGATCGGCATTCCCATTAATATTCCTGATTTGCTATTTAAATGAGCTGCCGTGCTGGAGCTGCCGCTGGCTGTGCTGTGCGAGTTGTGTGTGTGTACGCGCTGTGGTACGTTGCATAGTTTTGCTCCCCATTGGAAATTCACGAACATAACATGACAACTGCAACTGCAACTGCAACTGTCCGTGGCAGAGTGGCAGAGGCAGTGTGGCGGCTGTGGCAGTTAGTGAGTGTGTCGCAGTCTCTGTGTGTGTGTGTGTGTGTGCGCGGGTGTGTGCGGGCGTGCTTGTACCAGTACATACATGTACATCTATGGGAACACATGTCAACATTCCATGAACACATGTACTCTGTTGAATATGTACGAATATGTATGTATCTGTATGTATCTGTGTGTGAATGCCTACATCGCACACCCACAGCCCCATCTATCCCACATATACACAGTCACCAAAAACCATCCAACGCACTATGGGGAATTTGACCACTTTTTCTGGCCAAAATCCATTATTCAAAAGTCGTTAAAATTCAAAATTTTTAACGGATATATATCGGAATAACATTGGTCTTCAATGTTACGTAATCAAAATTTTAACAGAGCGAACCACTGTTAAGTTAACAGCTTCCAAAGTCAGCTGTTTTCTGTTAAGCAACATGTTTTTTTGCACAGAGTAATTTTTATCAAAGTTTGAAGGCAAAAAAAATGATTAATTGACCAATTTTATTGCGGTTTTCACAATGGATACAAATCTAAGAGGTTTTTAATATATTTTTTTGATTTTAAACTGTACAAAGCCTCCTTATATTTCGTGTAATTTTGAATAGTTTGACTGGTATTATTTTGTGACAAAAATTAGTCTTTAAAGAGGCCTACAAAAAGAGTGCAACCTTGTGCAACCCTACGATTTTAAACATATTGTAGAGAATTTAATTTCCTTTCAAACGCATATAATATGAATTTGCACTTTTTTGCACTTTTTCTGAAATGTGATTTTTTAGGACGTAACCTAAAGGCAAAGCACACGGGGTGGCATGTGAGAGAGAGCGAGAGGTAACGATGCCTTTAATATGGTTTTCTTCATTGTGGCTATATTATTGATCCGATCTGATTCAGTTTTGACGTACTGATAAAAAAAGTCATCCTCTATTATTCTGCGTTTTTGGTTTTCTCGTATCTTTAAAATTGTGCAAGCCACAGATGTTCGTCCTTTGCGTGGGCGAAAAGAGGCGGGGCGAAATTTTGATATACACTTGGTGTAGTGTGATAACACTGGAGACTGGATACAAAATTTTGTTCATCTAGCTTTTATGGTCTCTGAGATCTAGGCGCTCATAAAGACGGTATTCTCGATTAGGGGGTATAGAAAAGAGCTACCACGCCCATTTTTTCAAAATATCTTCCTCTTACTATTATTAACTCATATCAAAAAACCGAACTTAAAAATATATCTTCGTTTGGAAGTTATTAATTTTGGCCACAAAAAGTGGTCAAATTCCCCATAGTGCAACGGATGGATCTCCGGCGTACTCGTACTTGTACTCACACATACCTACATACATACATATGTACATACTCGCGTGTGTGTGTGCGTGCGTGTAAAGTGGGCGGAGTGGATGTGCATGGGCATGGGCATGGGCATGGGCTAGGGCTATGGCTATGGGTGGTCCCAATTAATTAATTGCCTTTCTGCTATTTTGCGCAAACTGCAATTAAAACACTTGCTCGGAAATACACACACACACACACACACACAGACACACTCTCTGTATCTCTGTATCTTTATCACTATTATTACGTTTGTATCACATATCGTACATACATATGTATATGTATGTATGCGTACGCATGTGGCTCGGGCGAGGGGGGAGGAGATGGGGGGTAAATGTACAGAGTGCCAGAGGTCGGACTTCTACATAAATAGTTTGTGACCTTTCGGTTGTTTTACAAACAAGCTCCAAACAGTTGCCCGATTCGCGCCTCAATGTCACACGTTGTGGCAGAGAGATGGATGGGGGTGGGTGCCTCTGCCGACTCTGCCTCTGCCCCTGCCCCTGCCTTTGGCTCTGTCTACGACTGGGTAGGGGGGGGCTCTCGATGGGGCTCCGCCTCCGATGATGATTCTGCGGTGCTTGGAATTGCAAATTGGCAACGTCGCGCCGCATCGGCGAGCCGCACCACAAGCCCATTTTAATTGTTTACATTTTGTTTTGTTTCAGCACTTATTATTATTAATTTCGCTGGCACTCTCCCCATCCGCATACCCATGCCCATCCCCCACCCTCTGCCCGGCGTCGTCTTCACAACCTTCCCGGATGCCCTGGGTGCGAGTATTTCGTGGGCGGCAGTGCTATTGACTTTTGCAAATGCAGCAGAAATGAATGCAGAGCCAAGCAAAGAACTGACGGAGACGGAAACGAAGTCGGAGTTGGAGTCGGAGATGCTAGCGTGGCGAGAGCCCTTCACATCATTCGGTCGGTCTCAGTCTCGGTCTCTTTTAGCAGATTGTGTCGAGCTGGGGCCATAAACAAGTTTGTTTATGGAAGCATGTTATTAAACGTCGGCTTTTATACGTACATACATACATACATACGCCCCAGTCGTACGCTCCCGGACGGAGCATACCAATTCACAAAATCAATTATAAGTTTGCACTCAATGGCCATTACGTTCCTCCCTCTCTCTCTCCCTCTCTCTTTCTCTCTTTCTGCAAATGATTGTTTTACAAAGGGGTAGGTACATTATGTTCCCGCAGATGCGTGTAACATATGTATACTATATATATTCCTGATCAGCCATAAACAGTCGTTCTTTTCATAGTGGATACAACTGTGGGAACCACCTGAATTTCTCCTGAAAACATCTCCAGCATCAACCCTTCTGAAAGCGATGAAAGCCAAACCCAAGTAGAGGGTATCTTCTAATCGTATCGTTCGCGGTTGCTGGGTTGCTTGGTTGCTTAGACCTCGTCGAATGGGCATGGGCATGGGCTTCCTGCCTTTTCGTATTGTTTGACTCTCGGCTGTTCCGCTGAGAGACGACACTGTTGGAGGCGATGTCACTGATTCAATCTCTCTTCAATTTAGCGCCAGTGCACGCGACTAGGCAAGAGCTTCGATTCCGGGCCGGTCCGGGCCCCCACCCTCTGCCCTCGCCGACTCTGCGACTCTATCCCATTGAAGCAGACCAGACCTCAGATTGGCCACACGAAACGGGCTGCAACTACCACGAGTATGCCATGAGGAGGCGAGCAGAGCTGAGCCGGGTCTAGTCTACCGTTACCAGCCCAACCACTGGCAATAGTGGTGCATATAGCAAATAGTGTTTTATGCATTTCGACCGTGTTTCTTGCCATTCGTGTATCACATATAATTCCGTGTGAAGTTCGCCAAGTGATAACTGTGCTTCTTCAGCCGCAGTACGAGTTGCAGTTGCAGTTGGAGTCGGAGTTGCAGTCGGAGTAGTCGGAGTCGCAGCTGAAGAAGTGATAATTGCCAGCTCATTATCAGCGTTTTGCGTGAGCAATTCAAGGCAGTCAAGGTGTACTTCTTTTCAGACACGTCTGCTGCATATTGCATATGCATGAAACATAATGCATATATTTTAGATGAAGCAGTCATCGTGCCTGCTCATGCAGCGTATAAACATGCTCTAAACACTTGTTCTCCGGTTTTCTAATTAGCTTCGTCTTTGGAGTCAGATACATATACATATACATACATATATTTATGTATGTATGTGTACTTGGCAACTGAATATCCTTGATCCTAGAGCCACAACACTTCGGCCTATATTTAGGGTCTTATACGATATTATTATATTTATTACAAGCCCCCTGCGCACTCGCCTTGCTCTTGCGCCCACGCCAAGCCCCGGCTCACACGCTCGTTCTCTCGTTCGCACCGATATCAGTGGAATATCGAAGGAAGACGACGACCCAAAAGTGTTCTATATATATTTTATATATGAATATTTATTATTTAATTTATTTTACTAATTCTTTTAAAGCCTGATCTCCCCAAATACTTAAAGGTGATGCAGAACATATGTATGTACATATGTATAACCACCACTTTATCCAGAAATTTGTGAAATTTGTACAGGGGCAAGGTGGTAAGGTGGCAAGGTGGTAAGGGTTCTATGTAGAGTCTGCATTATAATACTTAATACCTTTCGCGATCGAATGCCCATGCGCATACGACTCGCGCGGAGGGAGGTGTACGTGATGGGAGCGTGACAGCACAGATTTGGACGAAAAACATGTGTAGCTAACTGCTTATATCGTTTGTAGTGCCAGCACTCCATTCCACTCCGCACCGCTCCGCTCCTCTCCTCTCCCGGGTGCCGCCAACTGCCAACAGCGAACAACCAACTGCCGGCCTGGGGCCAACAAGGCATCGACGGGCTGCATGCGAATTAGAAATTAATTCGCCCCTCAATGAATGTTGAATGAAGAATACTCGTACATGTGACATGTGGATATCGTACAACTGCAGTTCGACAGCCGTAGAATAGAGCGTAGGGACCTATGGAACGGAATGGAGTGGAATAGAATGGACCCAACCTCGCCTTACAATGTGCTGCTGAATTCCTAGAGCTTTTGTTCCGTGAAACGGCAGCAGGAATGGCTCTTAGCGCGTTCCCATGACATTTGGAGCATTTGACACATAACTGGCAGTAATTATTCACGTATGTATGTATGCCTGGGCAACCCCTGGGGCACCCCTTGGCCACCCCCGTTCCGACGACTGCTGTATGCGGTATAAATCAACCGGCAAACCCAACTCAAGCGTTTGGCAATTAACAATTTTACTTCTATTAGGCCTTACAATGTTACCTTACCATTCCCATTACCATTGCCATTGCCATCCAGGGTAGCAGAAGGCACTGCTCTGCCCTGCTCCGCTGTGCTGTGCTGCGCTGCGTTGCGTTGCGCGTTACACCGTCATAACACCTTGTTGCACTTGTTACGCAGTAATTTTATGAGTTTTCTCGGAACAAAGTAATACAAAACGGAGCAAAGCTGCGGACTGTTTAAAGGAAAATGCTCAACGAGATGCTCAGGCGATAATTATGTACTATATAATACAAATGTATGCAGTACATACAACATACCATACCATACCATACCATACCATACCGGCATTATGCTTGCCTTGGTAACACCCTGTCGCCCTGTCGCTGAATGACAGTATAACGAGCTAGCCAGCTCCACTCTGACAGCCTTATATGGGATAATTGAGAGGAAAATTACACCTGGTACTGCTATAAAGCTGGTAAAGCTACTTTGACTACTGGTTCCTAAGATATCCATACACGCATTTGCATCCACAGCTATACTTATGCCTCGATCATTACGAATACCTCCTTCAGTCAGATTCGGATCAACCCGAATCACGGAAAACCCAGTGCGAGCACTGCGAATCTTTCGGATCTGCTTCGTTCGTTCAGAGGCTGCTTCTAAGAAACCGAACCTAAGCGAATACCGAATCGATTCGATGGGGCCTATTCATGCGGGGCCTATAAAATATGTGCGATTATCCGGTGGGGAAATGTCTTCCTTCTCTTTGTTGCAAACACTTGGGCAAAATCAGAATACCCCTCCAATTCCACAATACTATATTCAAATAGGACATGCACATCGTATATGGTATACAACCTGTACGTATCGTATCGTATCGTATCGTATCTGCATCGATGAGTGTCGCCAGCTCAGTCCAGCGATTGATCTTTGCCCAGGTCTTTGTTTGGCCGTTAATTTGCGTGTATTACAAAATTTGCATAGCTATTGTGCGTGCGCTCTATGGAGCCACCCAGCACAATACCCCACCAGTTGGATGGGGAATGGGAGATGGGGGATGTGGGATGGGGGATGGTCGTGCGTCATGCGCTCGCAACTTGCATACATATGCCGCACCTGCGCCTACATGCCAACCCATTCCATGCCATGCCATGCCATGCCAAAAGCCAGTGGATATGATGCCAAAGAAGGCGTTTTTTAATTGCGGCGACATGCCTCCACTGCCAATGACTCTTGTCGTCACTTGTGCGATTGTTCGTTCGATCGGCCCGATAGTTATGACTCTGTCGCCACCAAGGGGCACCCGCTCGTAGCTGCACGCAAAATCCAACAAAAAGCAACAACAACAACAACAAAAAGACCTGCTAATCCGCACATGTTGTGTTGTGTAGTGTTGTGTTGTGTTGTGGTCGATTAGGTATGCATATGCGTATGCGTACCAGAAGTACGTCAGGCATCGGGCGAACACTTGGCGGAGTACTTGTCTTGTTTGATTTTGCTTTTGCTTTTGGTTTTGCATTTGGTTTTGCTTTTGCTTTTGCCCTACTGTCAAACCTACATATAAACGGACTTTGTCCTTCCTATTGCAATGGCAAGCATTCCATTCTATTGCTCCGCGAGCAGAACGAACTCCCCTCCGCTCCTAGCGGTGTTCTGTTGTTGGGTTCGGGAACAGCTTATGTGGATTGTCTTTATTTGTTTTTGCGTACTTTTGACCAGATCTGTCTCCATCCAATCCCGATGCCATACCATCCCATCCCATCCCATCCAATTCCATCTGTCCGTAGGAGCTTGTTCTATGTAAGAGGCCGTCGTGTCGCGTCGCAGATGTGCCCGACCGATGTGCGATTAGGGAAATTGTGTGAGCAACTACCTCAAATATTTGAATAGCCACGGGCTTCGGTTCCATTATGACATTCGACACTGCTATTTGCCCACATTTAACGGATTGCTGGGTTTGTCCCCGGGATCTCTCTACAGAGAGTGGTTGCTTATGGTGAAGGTGATGGTGATGGTGATGGCGGATACGTTTGGCAAATAAAACCACCGCATCAACGCGACGCGTCGACGGATGCGTCCCAATGATCATGGGACTCAGCGAGGCGGGGCCCGCCCATAGATCATAGATCTATCATAGTGGATGTACGAGTGTGTATGCGTGTGGTGTGTGCGCTACTCTTGGTCTTGCATCTGCTGTGAGCAAATAGAAATCGATGGATGGATCCATGTCGCAGTGACTGGCTCTTCAGATCTCTTCAACCATGTGAGCGGTTCCGAGTCATTGAATGACAACAAGTGTTCAAATACCAAACGAACTGCCGCTGACGCTGACGCTGACACTGCCGCTGACACTGCCGCTGCCACGCTGTTCCTCAATCGTCAGCGATGTTTTGCTTTGCTGCATTTTATCATTTGTCTTATTTGCCTGCCCATTCGCCGCCTGCCCTGCCTCGACTCCTCGCTCTGGGTGTTGTATGGTGTGTGGTGTGTTTGTTGTCTTTCTTTCAAAATGCCCGAGCGAGCTGCATATTTGCAGTGCCGTGTTTGAGCCGGGCCAGGTCCATCCAGCGGTCCCTGCGTAGGCCAGCGATTTGCATGGCCATAGCGTGTTTTCCCTGCTAATGCTGTGGCTGAAAACGCATTAGCAGTGGCTTAAGACCGGCCTCTCCTGGCCTGCCCTGGGAGTTGGCCATCCATCGGATCTGTGGTGGTGCTGCCATTGCAGCTTGCAAAACAGAAACAGAACCAGAAACAGAAACAGACGCCGATAGTTTGTTTAGTGCGCGTGCGCGTGTACATGGCCCGTTGTGGCTGGCTGGCTGGCTTGTTGGCTCTTTGGCTTGCTGGCTGTTTGGCTGGCTGGCGCATGCACACACAAGAGTCCATGGATCAGCCTCGACTCGACTCGACTCGAGAGAGAGAGAGAGAGAGAGAGAGAGATGGTGGAGCTGTAGCTGTAGCTGTAGCTGTAGCCGTAGATCCGCGGCACTTTTTAAAGGAATGCTTGAAATGCTCATGGCCGAGCTGGGATTACTGGCGTCCAAACATCGGTACACTTCAAAGAGCTGGGAACATTTGATGGTAATTGCCGCTAAACGATTTTCAATGTTAGCTTGTAGAAACGTTAACATTTTAAATTTGTGTTATATACTCACGGACATGCGTACGTTGATACGTTGATACGTTGATATCCATACCCCCTTCCTACATCCTACATCCTACATCCATGCATATGTCGTAAAGTCTCTCCAGTCTCATTAGTGGAATGCCCCGACAGATAGACAGACAGACAGACAGTCAGACAGACAGTCAGACAATCCTGTCTATATGTGAGAAACGGGAGATTCGTTCTTGTGAATCGATACTAAATATTGATTTCGTATTCATTTAGATCGCGTTTCTTCATTTCATTTCATTCAATAAATTTAAGCATGAAAGGATTGGTCCCGCTCTGGAAGAAGGTCCTTGCTTGGCTTGGCTTGGCTTGGCTTGGCTTACATTATTAAGTAATGGATTTATTGTGCTTCCGAAAATGTATGGAACATCAGGTAGGTATAGATTCTGGTATCTGGCTTTCAATGCCGCAAATAACCTTGATCAGCCAGAGACTCAGTTCAGGTCCAGGTGGGGGTGGGGGGACATCTTTTACAAGTGTCATCTCTGGACATAGTTTCATATGCATTGTAGAATAATAATATTGATGACTGCCGATGACTTTTCGATCATAATGAACACCATGAGCCATGCCATGCCACTCTACATGCCACGTCGTGTATGTGTGTATGTGAAGTGCTGCAAAGTAGAATTCTCCAATCAAAATCAGCTCATTACGGAGGCTAATGTAAGCACAACAAAGCCTCTTTTCTGACGAGATTTATTCAACAGCTTTAAGTGGTTGGAAGGAGGGATGGGATGGGATGGGATGGTATGGGATAGGGATGTTGATGTGGATGTGGAGGATGATGCAGCGCTAATGACATTGAGCACGACTTCTTCAAAGGCCCAGAGTTGGAGTTGGAGGTGGAGGTGGAGTTGGAGTTGGTGTCGATCGATGTTGGGATCGGATTTTGTAGCGCGGTGTCAGTAAACGTATCGATGCAGTCAAAAGAAGAAATATTAATAAAAAAGACTACTAGTACATTTTTTGAATAAGAATTCGAATCCGAATCCGAACATGAACATGAACGAGAGGAGGAAGGGAGACCAGGCCTGGCCAGGGCAGGCCCCACAACACAGTGACAGCGTCAGGGAATGGTACTGGGACTGGACGTACGGACAGACGGACGGACGGAGCGGTGTGAAAAGGCTTTCATTTCAAACGCAAACAATCGCGTTGAGTAGGAATTGAAATTAATTTCATGTATCATCATTAATCAAAACACTCGCTGGCAACAAGGCAGGCAAAGTGCCTTGAGAGTTGATATGAATATGAGTCCATACACAGACATACACATACACATATCTATATGTATGTTGAAGAAGGTTTCTTAACACACACACACACACTAATATATCTGTATCCATATCTGTGGGTATAACGATATTCATTCTGCAATCGAGGCTCGAAACGGAGTCTCTGTCGGAGTCGGTCGTCTCTCTATCGGGGAACAACAGGGGCATTCCCCGGGCTCAACTAATCAGCATGCAAAGAAAACAACATTAAGAGTCAACAACAACGTCTCTGACTCTCAACACAATTATGAGAACTGACGTTGCAAGACTTTCCATGCTTAATGGCAAGTCACTTTCAGCGCCCCAGTTCAGTCATTGTCATTCAAACTGAACCGATACGATACGAGTGTACGAACTGGAGCTCTGTTCCTCTGGAGATACATATACCATGAGTATATCTGGAGTTGGATTGTAGCTGTAGCTGGAGATGGAGATGGAGATGGAGTTGGAGATGCGGATGAGACTCGACTCGACTCTCTCTAACGATGTTTTCTTTGGAAAGCTAGGAGCCGCATCCAGTAGTTCAATTACAACTTCACCTTCGCTTAAAGTGTTTTGTTCGTGGCGAAATGGTACCGAACCGAACCATTCTAACAATTATAATTACATATGATTATAACGTTACGATTCATGCCCCTGCCTCCTGCATATATATAATTGCTAACTGGCGAATCTTCCGCTGGAATCTTAGTTGTAACTAATGGTCGAGTCGAGTCGAGTCGATTCGGGTCGCGTGAATATATGTTTGTAGGAATCGTATGTATTTAAATTTGTATGGGGCTATGAATAATATGCATAATTGGAAACCAGTGGCAGCCGAAATGCTTAATTTACATCTATTTATTTTGTCTCCTTTCGGATCACTATAAAATACATTAACAAAGTGTGCGCCCCCAGCGAGACCTCCAGCAACACCAAAAGCAACAGCAACAGCAACAGCAGCCCGAACACCGATACGAACAACAAGAGGAACACTGGTTGGAGTTGCCTTTTGTCTGCTCTCTCTCTCTCACTCGACTCTCTGCCCCTGACTCCGCCTCCGCCTCTGACACTGCCACCGCCACTGACTCTGCCCCCCCTTCTGTGCCTGTGTTTGTGTGTGTGTGTAGGTTGATGCTGACAATTTTGGGAACGGCTCTCCGGTTTCGGCCGTTAACAAAACATGACATTTAATAATACGTGTACAATATATACATGAGTGTTATCGCCGACTAAAAAGCTTTTTGTTGCTACTCTCGCCTGATTGTTGTTATTTTCTGTATGTGTTTTCCGTTGTCATTTCTGTATCGTATCGGATTTTCTGTGCTGTGCTGTGTGTCCGACTCCAAAATTCATAGCCGAATCTGTCGCCCTGACTACTGCTGCTGCTGCTGTTGCTGCCGCAATCTGTGTGCCCCGGGCGAAAGGTTCAAATAAATCGTTCTCCATATTCGGCTTTATTCGCCTTTTATCACTATTATTAATACTGTAGATTTCAAATGACACACGTAGTATGTATGTATGTATACTCACTCGTATTTGGTGTATTTTTTGTATTTTGTGTATTTTGTGGATTCGGTGTGTTCGGTGTTTTCGGTCTGTTTGGTGTGCTTAATGGCTAGTACCTGCACCCCTTTATCTTTGAGCGATAAACATTCAAATTTGTATTTTAAGCGAGGCCTTTGGCTGCATATTTTTCGTTGTTCGACGCCGGGATCGACGGGATCTATCGATTGGGCTCTAAAATTGTAGATCAAATAAGCCACCACAGAAGTCCGCATGTTGATGGGTGGTATACACTCCCAATACATGATTGAATAATTGAAAAATAATACTCTAAGAACTCAAATATAAATAATACATATTAGATCATAATTGTTATAAAAGATTTCTAACAACACTCTGCCAGAGTCGTATGAGTAGATTCACTTTCTCACACTGAGAATTTGTAATAAACACTCAAAATCATTTGGAAATATTCCTCACTACCACTCACTTATTGCAGCGCGATATTCATACAAGTTTTTGAATTACAAAGTGGATTTTTGATATAGTGTCGGGTCGGTAAAGTGGCTACAACGAAAGGTATAGCGATCCGAAGCTTATGTTTTCTACCAATATAAATGTTTCTTCATCTTTGCTAATTTTATTTAATTTTTTTGTAAATTTATGTATGGCATGGGCCTTTTTTAGTAGCATTAATTCTCATCATATTCAGCCACAAATCATGAAGAAGCTTTCCAAAGAATTTCCAAGTTTCAAATATTAAAAGTTGTTCATCTTCCAAATAATAGAATAATAAATAAATATATTAAAAATACTGTAGTTTAAGTTTGTATTGTTCCCTCAAAAAGTGAGACCCGAAAGACTCTTTGGCGAACTTTCACCAACAGGAAAGAGTGTCCAATCCTTTTTGGATCTTCTTAAGACTATTCCAGTTCGTTCCGTCATGCCTTAGCCAGAAAATAATATGTTATATATCGGAAATAGATTTTATATCCGTTGTCTTTGCTGTTGTCTCTGTTGGTGAAATAAATCGAGCCTGGTGGTCGGTCGGAGCATATGAAAATTCGAGTACGAGTATCCTGCCATTTATTTATACTTATTTACCAAACTCTCTATCCGGGATGGGACTGGCAGGGTACTGTCAGGGAGGGGTTGGAGGTTGGGAGCGTTTGACGCATTATAGTGGCTGACAATGAGAGTTGAATGGATTCCATTCGCTTACCTCCCAGCTGGCTGTTGTGCAGTTATTTATTTCTGAAGTTCATGTGCATAGGATAGGGACTCGTACTCATACTCATACACATACTCATACTCGTATTGGTATTCGTATTCGTGCTGGTAGTCGTATAGGGATAACTACTCGGATGTGTGCTGTGCGCGCTTGTGTCAATACAGGCAAAAGGAGAACAATGCGGTTCAGTTCCGACAGTCGTCATCCTGTCAAAACAAAGTGTGATTATTGATAATTTATGATGTCACGGCGTTTTTTCCGGTCTTCGAATTATTATTTTATTGTCTTGGTCGTTGGGCCACATAGCAGTACATACGAGTGTGTATTGGGCTTCCTGCTTTTAGTTGAAGTACGAAAACCTACAACTAATTTCAATATTGCCAACTCTGCCAATGCCACTGCTGGCATCTGAATGAAATATGAATCGAATCGCTGGGATCTGAATAGAAAGTAATACGTCTACTGTCGGACCACATGGCTGCGACTGGGGCTGGTGTCCTGTCTGTTGGCGTAACATTTCATGCAGCATTTCATGCCACACGACCTCGGGTCGGGTCATCCTGTGGCTCTGCGCATGCGCATGCGCAGGATAGATCGCAGCGAGCGAGCCCTAAACAAATATTAGCCCTGTGTGGCTTTGGTCCAGGGCCACAATGCTGCTTATGTGGTGTTTGCTTAGCGACTGTTTTGCCAGGGATTTAGTGGTTGGCACAGTGGTTATTGTGTGAAAAATCTCTGTTTGTGCCTAGCGCTTAAATTTATTGACGTTGTAGGCATGAAAATACCAATGTAAATACGATCTTTCAGGCATATGTACATAATCGTACATGCATACATATGTGTATAGGTATAGAAGGAATGGAATCAAATGGCAAACGGAAGTTACCCCCGGAAAAACATGTAACCGCAGGAATATTTATCTTTCAAGATGGCCCTGCATTTCCATGTCCCAAATATATATCCGATTTTTATAAACTTTGAAGGGTTTATGTACAGAGAATACTTATCAAATGCATAATGTGTACCCCCATGAGATCGAAACTGATTCCCCAACTGCATTGCAAACATCTGGGACAAATCATAGTTCCCTCCCTCTGGAAAGGGTTTAATTAACGCCTTCGTCTGGCAATACATATGTACATACACATATGATGTACAGTGGTGCTCATAGACTTAAGCCACAAGACTTCAACCAAGAATTTTAACGAAAATCAAGAAAAGTTTTTATTTCACAGCTCCAATTTTTTGTGTCATATTAGTTCTATATGTCAGTGTTCTAATAGAAGAATAACCAAGGTATAAAAATATATATTCAACGAAAAACTTAAAAAATCTGAGACCATCTCCAAAATGTCCTGCTCATATACTTAAGCCACCTTGAGCAAAAATCGTCAAACTTGTGTTTTTTCGGAGAAAATTGTGCTAGTTATTTTCTAAACTAAAATATTGAATACTAAAATACGTTTCCCAAAACAATTTGACCGCTATGGCTAAAAAAAAAATACAAATCCGGCCGAAAGAAAGCTAATATGGGAATATTACGATAAAAACACAAGTATTCTACAAATTTGTAAGACTTTACATTTTTCGCGTGGCAAAGTCAGAAATGTCATTGCATTTTATAAGAAATATGGAACCTAGGAAAATATTCCACGTGAAAAGCCCGGAAAAACCACTTTAAACGACGATAGACGGATTGCCAAAATCAGTAAAGCCGATCCGTTCTTGACTTCGACGCAAATCAGGGGTCAAATGGTGGCAGATTATGGCGTGAATGTGTCAGCTCAGACCATAAGAAGACGTCTAAATGAATTCGGGTTATATGGACGCATTGCCCAAAAAAAACCATTGCTGTCCATTAAAAATTTTAAAAATCGCCTTCAATTCGCCACAGAGCATATTTAAAAAGGTCCCAATTTTTGGAACAAGGTTGTTTGGAGCGACGAATCCAAGTTTAATGTCTTTGGGAGTGATGGTAAACCATATGTACGACGTCCTTCCAACAAACAATTGGACCCCATATACACGAAGAAGACCGTTGAACATGGTGTCACTTCGATTATGGTCTGGGGCGGTTTCACCCCATCGGGCGTAGGTCCCCTAGTGAAGATAGATGGCATTATGAATGACGAAATGTACAGGGACATCCTTATTAACAATTAATCTGGAGAATATGCCGATAATTTGCCACTCGCCTGGATATTTCAACAGGACAACGACTCGAAACACTGCAGCAAGATAGTCAAGTCGTGGCTTAACCAAGAGGCAATCAATTTTTTGCAATGGCCACCGCAGAGCCCCGACTTGAACCCTATAGAGAACTTGTGGGGAATTCTTAAACAAGTCGTAGGCCAAAAAAAACCAGAAAATAAAAACGATTTGTGGCGAATTTTGCAAGAAGAATGGAAGAAAATCACACCTCAACAGTGCGCACGTCTTGTGGATTCAAGGCCAAATCATTGCTCCACTGTTCTAAAGCAGAAAGGTCATCCCACTCAATATTTAAGTAAATTTATTAAATGTATAAGGAATATTGGTCAAATTTTGACTTTTTCAACCATTTTTTTCCAGGTGGCTTAAGTATATGAGCAGGACATTTTGGAGATGGTCTCAGATTTTTTAAGTTTTTCGTTGAATATATATTTTTATACCTTGGTTATTCTTCTATTAGAACACTGACATATAGAACTAATGTGACACAAAAAATTGGAGCTGTGAAATAAAAACTTTTCTTAATTTTCGTTAAAATTCTTGGTTGAAGTCTTGTGGCTTAAGTCTATGAGCACCACTGTATATAGGAAGTGTCTATTGCATGTGCCTCCATTTGCGGACACTCCCTGACAAGTGCGTTGCCCGCATGCGCGCCATGTTGCGCGCCTCAATTCGGAGCTCGGAGCTGCGCGGAGCAGTAAACGCCATAATTTGTTCTCAAGCGAGCCGCGTCGAGTCAGTAAATCCATTTAGATCGCTTGCCCAAATATGACGCACCACATCCACATGCACATTCACATTCACATCCAGATCCAGAGCCGAGCCAGACAATACTCGTACGCTGTGCCGCATGGGGCACGCGACGCGACGCAACGCGACGTAACGCGTTGCCTCTTCGGCTCGGCTTATTAGGTTAATTACGAGTTTTTGATTGGTAAATTAAGGCTGTGCGCCCAGGGCGGGCTTTGTTGTCGTCGCTATCGCTGCTGCTGCCCCAGAGAGCTTCGTCCCGGTCCCGGTCTGGGGCTGGGGCTGGGACTGGGACTGTGGCACGGGCATTGGCAGTGGCAGGGGGCCCAAGCCGTAATGCGGCACGCGGCAACCCGCTGCTACGGCCAGCCATTTCGAAATCAGTTCTTAAATGGATGCCTCAATTCAAATGCGTAAATAATTAATTTAGAAGCCATTTAAGAGCTGCTTCTGCTGCTGCTTCTGCTGCTGCTGTTGCGGTGGCTGCTGTCTAGGCTCGACTGCTGGCTGGCTGTCTGGCTGTCTGACAAAGCCATTGACGCTGACGGGTACGAGAAGTATCTCCGAGATACAGATAAGCCACCCGCCGTGCCTCATAATTGGCTCCGCTTTTTTGTCAGACATCGTGAGGCGAGGCACGGGCCAGACACCAACAACGACACCAACAACGACAACACCAGCGACCCCGACACAGAAGCTAAGCCTAACAACACCTACCTTTTAATGTCTTTGTGGGGAGGGTGGGGTGGGGGAGGAGAGCAGAGAGCCTTTTGTGACCTGCCCTTCGCCGAGAAGACTTTATCCCCGAGTTTATCCGTCGCGAAATAAAGTCAAAGTCGAAGAATGTGTGTGTGTCCTAATTGAAGTTTGTTTGCAAAGTTTGGGGGTAGAAATGATTACGCTTATTGAAATGGTAATCAGGTGGGTGGGTGCTCGTCTCGCAGCGCTATCATCGGGAAATGTACTGTGTGTATTATCATTCCAGTGTTTATTTACTTTCATCTGCAAAAATAATCTATAATTTTAATGTATGACAATGAAAGCAGAGATAGCAGCGCGATTTATTATCAGAGAGAGGCGAGATAATGAACACACAATTACCGCGCCCCAACAATGCGGTCAGCAAATATTCGTAATCGTTTCCCCCCACCCCAACCAACCCACCAAGCCCCCCACCAACAAAGAAAATGCACAAATAAATAACCCAATAAGTGTGTGTGTGTGGTGGTCCGTGGTGTTAAAAGGTGTAATTCCGTATTTGGACATGGCTGGCAAATGACTTTGTTCTTCCTCGAACATTCGATTCGAACATCCGAACGAAGGATACTCATCCGAACGCCTCCCAAGGTGGTAAGGCAGGGCAGGGCAGGACAAACTTCAGCCAGTGTTTCAGCCTCTCCTCACCTAATAGCTTCATTTATAGACACTCGCAGCTGTGCCACTCAAGGGATGATACGGAAGTAGCACCGGCTCTGGCTCCACCTCAACCGCCCCAAAAATATCATATACGAAAATTTATGTTGTTTTCTTTTTATTATAATAACAAAGTCATTTACGAGTAGGTATGTATGTACGCATGTACGAGTATGTACGGAACTACGGAACACTTTCCTTAACCCCCAAGGAACACGCTTATAGTAAAATAAGTAAATTGCCATTGGCAAATGTGTATAATTTTGGGTGTCAAAACGATTGCAAAGGAATGGCGCGAGACACACCGAAACCCCGAGACTCTGAGACACTGAGAAACCGAAACACCGAAACACTGTGCTGTAATTTTAGTGTCTAGGCCACACTTATCGGGAATCGGAAGGGTCTCCGTCTTGGTGTTCCCCCAATAAGAACTTGCAATTACACCGCGCACATACAATACCTCTGACTACGAGTGTGTACGAGTATGTATATTCACGCACCTACACTATAAGTACATCGTTCGTTCCCAAATGCATACTCGGCATAACCGCGAACACGCAATGATCAAATAAATCAAACAAAATAATTGCTTTTGTTTCAACACCGAGAACACAACATTCACTTTACTTCTGGATTGGGGCTGCCACTGCCACTACGAGTGAGGCCGAAACGAGGAGGGGGAGGGGGCGGACAGGAGCATCGCGGCCTGTCGACGGAAAATATGTTTCGCACCTGTTCAATAGTATGTTTGCAGTTGCTGGCAGCCCAAGAAGTTCCTTGGGCTTCGGCTGCCAACAACGGCTCCAAGCAAACGCAAATTTACGACACGCAACTTGTTCTGTGCTCCGTGCTCCGTCCTGGGCTCCGTCCTGGTCTCTGTCCTGGGCTGCGGGTGAACTCGTGTCTGTCTCTGTTCCTCTGTGCCTCCGCTCTGCTCTGCTCTGCTCTGCTCTGTCCCTGCGTCTCTGTGTCTCGTGTTCTGTGTCAGCGCCGAAGACGCTTCCGACATGCCAACTGTCCTCTTAAGTGCACCAAAGAAAATTAACAGCACCTGCGCCCGCGATTGTGGCAGGATTGCAAGTGGAAGTCCTTTGAACCGATATCAAATTGGTTCGACCTTCTATGTTAAACATTCCCCCCACGTCCTGCTACACACCATTAAAAGTGGTTCCATGTTTGCAGGAAGAATCTCCTCCCGATCATATTTCTTCTCTCTCGATCAGTCTTCTGGCGTTGCCACATAACTCTAATCGAATTTGATTCAAATTAGGGCTTAACACATGCCACATACCACATACCAAATACCAAATACAATCTGCAATCTGATAAAAAGCTGATGGGCTGATGTGTTTTTCTGTTCCGAGTGTTTAACACTGCTATGGCGGCGGGCCAGGGAGAGGGATCGACCTTGGTTATAATGGTCGGCCATATTTTATTGAAATCCTACTATTGTCATTGCCCCTCCGCTCACGGATATTTGCCAGAACCGCATTCGTAACGAGTCCGGGGTGGCCTACCCTTCACGCTATACATATGCCTCGTCTCTCTCCCATGTTCGAGTATTTATCATACACATACATACATACATATGTATATCGTACCCTATTCTCACCAGCGGCGGTTCCCATTCGATCATTGGCGAGAGGATAGGCAAGGGGAGGCGAGGCGACGGCAATGCATTATGGGTTATGGGTTATGCGCTGCCTTATTACGGACGCACCGCGGGGTGCGGGCATTCAAAGAACTGGAATGCTTTCAATCGGAACTGGAGACAGGGTGGGACTTTTGGCCATTTGTACCACCATCACCATCACCATCAGCATCAGCACCACTACCACTACCACTACGGTTGTGCCATGGTGGGTTTGGGCTTGGGCTTGGGTTAGGGTTGGTTCCGCCTCAGCCAATTTGTATGTAACTCAATTTAGGTACTTACAAAATTATCGTTGTCATTACCGAAAGATCTCTCATCTATGTATTCACCTAATGTACATATGTATGTACATACATTTACTATAGCTTCAAAATTGTACACATTTTTAAGATAATATTGAAAAAATAAGAATCAACACAATCGAACGTAGGGAATGGTCTTTGAGATTGGGGTACGAAAGAGCAAAACTCTGCGAATGGAGCAGGACTATCTGTATTATACTTTTTGTGCATCTATATGAAATATTTAGTGCTAGTTTTCCAACTAATTCCAAGTTTTATTGTTGTAAGTCCGCAGAGATATCTGACATGGGTAACTGGCGTTACGTTACCGAATTCCGGGGCAAGAAAAGTTCAAAAAAATATACCTTCTGCCGAGATTTGAGAACCTTTCTTATATTCTTTTTCAGATAGAGATATCTAGTTTTAGGAGCCCACTTTATGCCCATATTGAATCACTAAATCAAACTCTGCTTACCAAAACCGTAATCTCTGGTGCTCTCTAGCCATATTGACACTGAGACGAAAAACCTAGTAGTGGCCACAAAAACCAATCATTAAGATCAATATTTGGTAGACGTACGAGTATTTCTGCTCCTTTAGGATTATTAATAAGCGTAATAGTGCCGGTGTAAATGGCTCAAAATTGCCAGTCAGTCGCCCAGGGCTTATCTCACGCTCTGCTCTGCTCCTGTTTTTCTGTTTTTCTGTTCCTGTTTTCGACTCAAACGAATCGATGCCAACATTAACGAGCACATCCTTCTCTCTGCATCCTGCAAGGGACTCTTGCTGTTGTACCATCGATTCATTCGAATATGCCGCACACTCATTTCTGCTTGCGCTGGCTGACTCGAACGCCGTAATGCGTTCCGGATTTCGAAATGCGATTGCCTTCGTCACGTCAATGACATCGGAGTCTGCCGCAGGATACGTGCGATGCGGTGCGGCTCGACTCGACTCGACTCGGGGACTCGGGGCTCGGCTCTATGGGCGTTGTCATTGTTGACGTTAGTTAACAGTGCTGTTCAATTTTTCCGCACTAATTAGATTAAAGGGGGCCACAGTGCATGCCATACAGGACGAGTACATTCACCAAAAATCACGGCTGCTGCTGCTGCTGCTGCTCCTTTGATGGAAATACGAGGCGAAAAGGCGAACGGTTGAGCGGACGAGCGAAGGGACAAAGGAACAATCATGAGGCTATGCGGAATTCCTGTATCGGCAGCCGGCGATAAAAAGGTCAAAACAACTGGCAAATACTTTAATCCTATTAAGGACATAATTCAACTATAACAGAGACACATGTTGCCAGCGCAGACGACAGGAAGGATAAAGAGCTGTGAGATTGTCCTTTTTGCGCCGTTCGAGGCAGTAAAAAATTTTATTCCATTTTTATTTTAAGGTCGAGTAAAGGGATAATTCTTAATAATGGAACAGCGCATATCTTTAATCAAAATAAATCAAATGATATATGGAAGATCATTTTATAAGGATTCTAGTATGTAGATCCAGTTCACTGAATCGATAAGAACCTGTGGCACTGGAATACATAATTCTATTAGGCAGATCTGAGGTGAGGCTGTCGAAATTCTGTGCTTCGGGCTGTTCACACCGATCGGAGAAGATTAAAAATTTGCTCATTTCATGGGTTTGGCTTGGTTTTCACCAGTCACCAGTCAGCAGTGTCGTCGCGTCGGACAATATCCGAGATTTTTCCCATTTTCATCCAAATCCTCTCGCCCTTTGTATCGCCCGTCTCCGTCCGACCATTATTCGCCGGCTGTCACTGTCACTTCCTTTGTTCGACATTGTTTGTTTTCATCCGTTTAATAATTGCAATGTTGCTAGTGATGTCTCTTTTGCCAGTTTTCGCCCATTCTAATTTCCATCTGTTCTGGCATTTCATCTCACTTTCCCTCTCCCTCTATGCCTGTGCCTGTGCTGTCCGCACTGCATGAGAAGGGATATGGATATCCATCCAGACGGAGTGCCTGTGTATGTCCGACGGACAGTTTGTTTTGCCGATTGTCTGCAGTTAATGCGAAATCCGCTTAGGGTCTGGCCATATTTGCGCATTCGCAGAGTTAATACTTAAATTTGCAACTTTTTAATTATTGTAAGCGGATTCTTCTGCTCCTGCTCCTGCTTCAGCTCCTCGGGGAACTTGTACAGATTGAATGTGTGGAATCCGCCACAGGACACAGGCCTTGCCTTGCCTTTGCAGCAATAGGGAACTCTTTTGGATAGCAAAGTAGGAGTACGAGTACTGGGTATATGACATGTCAAAGTACTTACATATATTGGTAATTTTGGCATCCCGTTTGGAGAACTCTTTTTCTGGCAGCCATTAAAGTAGCTCTGAATTATTGTTTGTATCTGAAAAAAGGGTTTGCTGGCAAAGAAGAAGCCTCAGCAGCAGAAGTGGCAGCAGTGGCAGCAGCATAATATGTAATATGCATAGATAATAGCTTATTGTTAGAAACTTTTTTAATATGAATATGCATACGAACTCGTACTACCGGGGATCGGGGCATCGGGCATCCGGCAAATGGCGAATGGCGAATGGCGCATGGCGCATATCCTGACAGTCTCCCGATGTGTCTCTGAAAGAGACTCTCCTCTGCTGCTGCTGGTGCTTCTGCTTCTGCCGCTGCTGCTGCTGCGTTATTGTTAATCATTAAACAAAAAGTGAAACGAGACAAAAATATACCCGAGCCGGGTCCGGGCTGGGGCATAATTAAACTCAGGCTCTGTTTGAAATGAAAATAGAAGAGCGCCAAAAAGTTGGCGCTGGCAAAAGGAAAGAAAAATAAGTAATATATATACACATATATATATGTATATGTATATGCATATGTTCATACTCATGTGATATGGCACACACAAAAAAAAGAGAGGAACAAATAAAAAGTACAATGTTATGGCGGAGGGAACGTGGAAAAGGACTGCGGCTAAATCTGAACAAAACCGAAAATATTTTAATGACAAAACCAAATGTTCGCCAAACAAAGCGAGCATCGAGCATGCATTCAAGACCCGACCCCAACCAACCCCAGGCCGAACCAAAGCCATCCGAATGCCTCTGGTATGCGCTCCAGCAGCACCACCGGAGACCCACCAGAGACCCACCAGATACCCACCAGAGCCAACGATCCAGAGCAAGAGCAAGAGCAAAAGAGCAAAGGCAAAAGCAAAAGGCCACAACAGCAACCCATTATGTGCTCGTTCGTAATTATTTGCATAAAAATATATGCAGAGGTCTAAACAAAACAGTTTAGCAATCAATTATGAAAACACGTTAAATAGCTGAGAGCGAGAGCGAATGGGAATGCGATGCGATGCGATGCTTCGCCAGGGCTAATGGGCAAAGGGGGAAACGATGATTTCAGGCAAAAGCCTCGGAAACAGAAACAGAGGCTGCTGCTGCTACTCACAGACAGGGGCTGCTAAAAGAAGGGCTTTGCTTTGCTTTGCTTTGCTTTGCGCACACTGGAGACAACAAGACAATCGGCAGACAGATGCCATTGTCACTTCGAACTCTATTTACCTTTGAAAGCAGGCCCACCAATACGTACTCTCCTCTCCCGTGTACCCAGAACTAACACTGCAACCAGTGCCAGGCACAGGCAAAGCCATAGGCCCAGTGTGTGCTCTTCGGTAACGTAACACACACGGCCCAAACCCATACCCATACCCAAATCCAAACCCTAACCAAAACCGATAAGTGAAGGCAAATACGAGTATGTGAGGTGATAAACGACTGTTTGCTAAATTAAACAAAAGTAACGCCTCACGAGAATGGCCAGAGGATTGTGGTACTCGATTGTACCTCCCCACAGGCACGGCACAGCACAGCACAGCACAGCACAGATATACACAGATATCACCAATCAGAGAGTGTAATGGCGGTTAGCTATTGGCCTCATTCATATTTGATTAAGCCACGAAACTTTTCAGGTATCAATTTATTGCCGATTTACAACTGCGGATTGTTCAAACTTTTACCCACACCCCTAGCTTCTAATACCATCAAATTGGTCTGCCGCTTAGCCATAGTATTGTAGATATCGATTCGAGATATATATGATACAGATATGATACGAGTAGTTTCAAGCGGAGAAAAATGTCATTATAAAGCCATAAGACACAAGCACTCTGCACCCATGAACCCCCGACTCACGCGCTTCTCTCGCTCGTTCTGATATGACTAAACTATCGGAGGACGACCAAAACTTTTTATAAATAAAGAGATTACATTAAAACTAAATATTATTAAAAGTAAATGTTTTCGATTAGCAACGAAACAAAATAAACGTAAAATACATCAAATTAGAGATCATCTTCAGTATAAAACTATAACCATTAGTTTAAATAGTTTAATGTAAATTATAGTTTAATCAAATATCTTTATAATAAAAGTACATTTTAAGAGCAAACACTTTTCTTTTACATTTCCCGCTCTTGGAGCAAATCTATTTTTAAATCGATTGGTAAGTATTACAAATTTCTGAGGTTTTCTTTGAAATACTAGAAATTGTTGGAAAAAATGAAAGGGTGTTTGTGGATTTTGGGCTTTTAGGGGTATACGTTACGTATGTACATACATACGAGTACTCATATATTATGTACTTTTATCAGACTGTTTATAAATTATGTACTTTCGTGTATGAAAACTCCATTAGATGGATATTCGGGAGCATTTCACGTCTATGGTAAATATTTCCATTCAGCTCAAAATCAAATCCAACACCCTGCCACGATTTATGAGTCTACATAAATTCATGGAATGAATATTGTGTGCCGCTGCTGCTGCTGCTGCCTCTGCCGCTGCTACCCACCGCAGTTAATCGGATTATAAAACGCAGTGTTTGCCTTGGGTCCGCTCTTGGCGGTGCTGATGATGGTGATGGTGATGGTGAGGTGATGGCTATAGCGATGGCAATGGCGATTGTGATGGTGGTCTGGACGATGATAATATCCCACATTATTCCTCCGCCTTGCAAATATGCATGGCATGTACACCACCTGGCTAGAGAAACCTTTCCATCCAACGACTTAACCCGATCGGAGATCTGAATCTTGAATCTGAATTCTGAATCTTGTAGGAAATGCATCAACGCAACTGAAACGAATGAAGCTTTAAAAGTCGAGCAGTAAATTGTTGGGTTATTATTATTATTTTCTTCCTTTTTTTTTTTGGCCAACAAACGCCCCATAAACTCCTCGAGGACATTGGCTTGACAGTGAATCCTCCGCTCAAGTTGAGTTGTTATGCCCGGAGTTGAGTGTTGGCAAATATTTAACGTGGTATATACATAAGTATACATATATCTCTCACTCTCTCTCTCTCCATCTCTCTCTTAGGGCGCCCATCTCTGTATCTCTCGCTCCTCGCTCCTTCTGGCTTTAAGCATTGTTATCTGCCAAAAGAGAGTTTCGGGGGTGGAAAGTCCTCTTCTGCCTTGTGTATAACACAGAAAAAATCTAATTTTCCAACTTTTTACGACATTCGCGTTGCCAGTTCTGCGGCAATTTCATAAATATTTTCCGCTTCTTTGCGTTTGCATACTTTGTATGCAAAAAAACATGCCATCATCAGAACATTATCCCGCCGCGTGTAAATGAAATTCTCCTTGTCTGGCCGACCGCCTGTCCGTCCGTCTGTCTGTCCGTCTGTCTGTCCGTCCGTCCTTCTGTACGTCCTCTGGCAGCGACTGCGGCAAGCAACGATTGTGGCAGCCACAGTGGCTGTGGCAGTGGCTGTGGCAGTGCCAATGCCACTGGCAGAAGCGCAAATGGGGGAGCATCGCGAGCTAGCGAGCGACTGGAGGGTTGTTGACTTATATCATTTATCATAAGGAATTAGGTTCAAGCTTGTTATTAATATTAGACTCGGGTATCCCCGCCCCCTCTGCCCACCCCCCCGTTTTCCGCCTGGTCGGCGTGAAGCCGTTAACGTGCGAAGAGCGTTAATAAAGTTCATAAAATAAACAGAGTCCCGCAGTCAACATGTGAAATTAAAATCCTGCCTGCCTGCCTGCCCTCCTGCCTTCCTGGCTGCTGTCAATTGGCGGCGTTGGCTCAGAGCCGAGTTCTCGACAGTCTATTAAAAGCAGAGATACTTCTTTAGGACTTTGCCGGATGGGAGGGTGGACGAACTGGGCTTATCGTCTGGATAAACCTAGTCGCTTCTCAAGTTTATGTATCAATCAATTTTGGTTGTTTTGATAATTGAAATATTCGAATTAATCCACAAGAAAGTGAAATGCTTTCGAGCTGAAAGTAAAGAAGAAACTACATAATTCTGATTGATCAAACTGTAGACCTGGAACCTGGAACTAGAAGACAATAGAAGACAATAGAAGACAATACTTATTATAATGTTTATATGCAGTTTTGTCACCTACATTTTGATATCAATGTAAACATATGATTGATTTAAATACCTATCCATAATGGGAAACTGTTTTGGGTCGTTGTCGCGGTTGAGCGAGGCGAATGTGCAGGGGGCTGGCCCACTATTTAAGACTTTTTGTTACATTTATGCCAACACCCAAGTGAATTCTATGTCTATGTAATTTCCCTATATTTTTTTGCCATTTTTCTGTGCAGAATTCCTAAACTCTAATCCTTGGAACTCGAATATTTCGATGGATTCTGGCAAAGATTTGCGATTGAACTTGTGTGGATGGTGCACAGAGATCTGTCCTGGTGTCTTTGGAACGAAACGAAATCCTTGGGAACCTCTTCTACAATAATTCCGCCGTTTGGCATGGCGGCGGCGGTTGTTGTGGCAGCCACACAGCAAGCGAGTGTGGCGGCGGCAGAGCCACGCCAGCCAGGCGAGGCCAGCCCTGCCTGCAACCCCCTAAGCGAGCTTGCCACATAGAGTTGCGCGCAGCACTGCGCTGCTTACCCCATGAACGATATTTTTTTTCTGTTTGCTTCGTTTTTTTTACATTTTCGCTGACCATAAGCCACGCCCTGTGCATGTAGCAGCGAGTGAGTGCAACATCACGAACAACTGCTAGATACGGGGATACGGATACGAGCGAAAAAGTCAGTCGGAATGAAAATGAAGGAGCCAAGATAAACACTTGAGCCTAACAAAAAAACGAAGAACGAAAAAAAAAAAAAGCGATAAAACAGCCAGAGGCACATACCCGTACCCAGTACCCCGTACCCCCGTACCCCTTACCACGTACTATTACTCGTACAAAAGGAAAAGTTGCAAACGGTAACAATCTATGTAGAATTCTGAATGTTTTATGGCCGCGCAGAGAGCCGAGCCGAGTTGTGTGGCTCGAGGGGGGCTTTGGGGAGGGGGCTGGGGAGCCCGGGGAGTACGAGGGTTGAAGGCACCACACACATGTCCAATATTCTCTTAACGCGATAAAAATGAAGTAGCAACATTGAAATCTGGCAGAGAAGGAAGGCCTCCGAGGTGGCAACAGACGGCGCTATGCGGCAGAAACACAAAAACATCAGTTACATTTTGTTTTTTTTTTGGGCGGGATGGGGGGAGGGGGGGATAAAGGCTCTCTCTATGGGAGTAGTATGCAGAGTTCACACACATACACATACACTAGCAGAGACGAGTATTTGTGTATCTATGCGAATGGCCCCGGATGGCTAACCATAACGAATGCTAGCCCAACCCATGACTACTTTCTCCTTCTCCTCCTACCCCCCCCCCACCCACTCCTCTAGCCTACCCTACCCTACCCAATAATAATACTAACGTAGTACCACTCCCCAACTCCGGACCGGACGGAATTTCGGCCACCGCCGCCACTGCACGCGCCCATTGAGGCCATCTCCGAAAACGAACGAAACGAACGAATAAAATAAAAAAGATAGCGTGGTTAAACGCGCTTATTTCGGTTTATGATTAAATTTATTACATGTACACCCAACCACAGACGAGGAGTGAGCAGTGGGGGGTGTGGGGTGTGGGGAGTGAGGAACCAGGAACAAGGAACCCTCAACCAGAGACCAGAAAACCCCCCCAAAACAAAAAAATAACAAAATATATAACAGAAATAGAAAGGGAAAAAGGGAAAGGAAAGTAAAGTAAAGTAAGGGAAAGAAAAGTTTGGGTTCTTTTAGATTTAATTACGCCTTTTTTCTTTTTTTCTCGCCCCTTAAAAAAGTGCAAAAGTTTGATCTAATTGGTCATTCTTTTAAGCTTAACCCTTATTATTTTTGATGAGCGCTTTTTCTAATTACGAGCAAAATTGATTCGAATTCGAGTGGAGGGATTGAGAGGTGGAGAGGTGGAGAGGTGGAGTCTCAGGTTGCAGGTCCCTTTGGTCCCCGAGGATTTCAGAGCTATTGAACTTTCGTGTTCAACCGCCAAGTGGCAGGCAGAGCTCTTCTGTAAGTGCCCCATCTATGGCCCCAACTCCATCTCCATCCACATCCACATCCACACAGCCCCCTTTTGCCATTCGCTGTGGCCGTGTGAGTGAGACGCAGGACCTGTGTGTAGCTGTCGCCGTGTGCAAAAGTATCTTTTTATCTGGCTCGCAGTGTTTCTACGATTGCCAGCAGGGATGTGGATGTGGATGTGGCACTGTGGCCGTGTGCCCCTGCGCTACCAATCGAACTCTGCTCGGCAACGTGAACGAGGGGGGGAGGGAAGGGGAGGTGGAACCACAGCGACGGGACCGGGACCGACCGACCGACCGACCTGGCGCTAGTTCTGGCGCTCGTGTTGGTGCCTGCTCTTTCGTACTTGCCACCCTCTCGCTCTCGCTCTCACTTACTCGTTTCTCTCTCTCTCTCTCTGTCTGTCTATCTCTATCTCTCTGTGTGTCTTCCCCAAAGCTGTCGTACTCATTTTCCTTTCAGATATAGTCCTGTCTCTGTCTTGTCTTTTAAGCCCGTTCACGTAGCTCGTTTTTCCTCGCTCGTCTGTCGTCCCTCGTCCCTCGCCCGTCGCCCGATGCCTCGTTTATTTATGATTATCTGTGTACAACTTGTTTCATGTTCATCGCATGTCGATGATGGCTGTGCTCCAGCACAGCATAGAGAGAGCATCAGTTCGGTATCTATCTGGTTTGGTCGTTACACTCCAGCATTAAACCCTGCCCCAGGTGTAAGCGCACACACACAGCACAGATCCCAGCACTCAGACACAGATACAGAGGCAGACTGAGAGACACAGATACACAGATATGCTAGAGGAGAAGAACACACCTTTGCAACGTTCGTTTTTGTTTTTGTTTTTGCCTTCTTGCAGCTTGCTGCTTGCTGCTTGCAACTTGCAGCTTGTTATTGTTGCTGTTGCTGTTGCCTCTTGCTGGTGCTTCATTAATGGCTGGTTGG
Source organism: Drosophila azteca (assembly GCA_005876895.1). Lineage (NCBI taxonomy): Eukaryota > Metazoa > Arthropoda > Insecta > Diptera > Drosophilidae > Drosophila > Drosophila azteca. Next base: position 1,743,611 of record VCKU01000014.1, on the reverse strand, counting down.
TCGGTTAGCTGGTTGGCTGCATTCTGGCCCACTTGCACCAACTTGCAACATCCTCGTCGGATTGTGGAAGTATGTAGTTATGTTTTCGCCAAGACACACACCAAGATTTTCCACGTTGCTCCTCCCAGGAGCCAAAACGCCCCCCCTCCATGCACCTCCCCCCCCACCTCAGTCATCTTTATTCCCATTCAATCCATAGAATGTTCAAAAAACTCCATCATTTGTATCTCAATAATGGACTCGCTGTGGAGAGTCCTTTAAGAAAATCAATCAAAACTTTTCCGCAACCAACTTTTCCCCAAGAAGTGAAATCCATCGTTTTGGGTGGCAGGGGGTAAAGAAGTGAATGAAGGAAGGCTGCAAAGATACGAGTAAATCAATACCCAATCCACTTGATTTGGCGGGGGGTGGGTGTGGTAGGGTAGGGGGAGGGGGGAGAAACAGACCGCAGCCACCACTTTGGCACCACTCAGCCCTTCCTCTAAGCTCCGCCGCCGAGTCAAAGCGATTACACCAGAGCGGAGCACCCAAGCACCTTTTCATTTGTATCTATTAGATTAAGATTCGTGTCGACGATGGTAGACGCACGCTCGTACGCACACACGGCGCTGCCTGATGCCTGATGCCTGCTGGCGGCTGCTGGCTGCCGCTACACGCGCTTGCCTTGTCCACGTTCATGCAACACCCAGTCGTACACACAGATACAGCCGAGCAGATACAGCAGAGCAGATACGGATACGGGAACACTGTGTGAAAAGTGCCGAGAAAGTTGAGCTCAAAGCTCACAATCGTCATTGGCTCTGCACAAACACAAATGCCATCCTTCTGTAGTAACAACCTGAGCTGAGCGCTGCCGCTGCCGCCGCCGCCGCTGCTGCTGCTGCTGCTGCTGTTGCAAGCACAAGAAAGATACACACGGACACAGGTACATATTGTACATACACATACATACATATATGTATACATACATATGTACATGTGTATGGGCGAGACGAGGCGAAAAGATACGAAGCAAAGTGGCAGGCAAAAGCTGCCACCGCTGCCACCGCTGCCGCACTGCTTCCCCATCAATACAACTACAACATACAGAGATACAACGCTGCTCTGTGGCAACACGAAAAACACAAAGGATACAAATATATCTCGTGTTCGAAATATAAAAATCGTTAAACAAAGACTGACGTTGTTTCTGGATTTGGATCGACTGCGACTAACGACTGCGGCTGGGACTGCGGACTGGTACTGGGATGGCAGCGGCAGAGCCACAGCTACAGCCATAGCCATAGCCATAGCCAGAGCCATAGCCAGAGGAGGCAGAGGCAGAGGCAGAAAGGCGACGGTGGCGACTCCGGCATCATCTTGCCCTCCCGCTTTTGCTTGCGGCCTTTGGGGCATGATTTTCCATGCCATATCCATCTCGCTCGCTCTCTCTCTCTTTCGCTCTGTCTCTCTCCCTCTCACTTGTTCTGTCACTCTTGCCACGGCCTCTTAGCGCCAGTAAGCGACTGTGTGCCCGCCCTCCCTTGGGGCTGAGCCCGAAAAAGACTGGTGGCCAATCTCGCGCCCCCTCCCCTCCCCGGCCCTCCCCCTGCCCCATGCCCCATGCCCCCAGCTGCGGCTGCGGTTGCGAGTGTCATGGCCGGGGACTGTGCTCTGCTCTGCTGTGCTGTGCTGTGCCGTGCCGTGCTGGTGTTGTCCTCCCGTGGAGAAGGCGACGGCAATTTTGTAGTCGCGCCAATGACTTGACGTGATCTGAATTTGTTGCCTGCTCGCGGGCCAATTAAGGCCGCACAATGTTGCAAGATACTCTGTTGGGATCTCCCCCCACACACACAAACACACACACACACACACGAACTCTCATTTGGCAGGATCTCCAAATGATTATCAATTATATCCTCGGGTGCAGAAAGAGATACATATATCCCCAGATTTAACAGTTTATTTCACGTCCTTTGCCAATGGCAGGAGTTTTGGGAGTAAATAAATATGATCGATTGAAATATACTTAAACAAAAAATACTAGGGAAAAGGAAACCAAATATGTAGTATCCCCTACAACTACCCTGAAACTAATTTAACAGATCGTACTTTCCAAGTTTGATCTTCAAAATCTCATCTCTATTTCCCTATAAACATTAATCTATTTTTTTTCTTTGATCTTTCACCCAAAATGATACGAAATATAGTTTTATTTTATGTCACAATTTTGTCGTTTATTTGGTATTTGGACCCACAAAAATACTGTTAAAAAAATACCTTTTTTTAGGGCTTTGGTGAAAATATTTATTTTATAAATTTATTTGCATTAGACACTAAACTAATTACTCGTATTACCACCAACTAAATTACTAAATTATGATTTGTATTATACTTTATAATAAATCATATTTTATTGGTTATTTATTTATTTATTTATTTATTTGGTCTTCCTTTTCAATGCTAAAAAATTTCCCTATATTTTATGCAACAATTTTTAATACATACCTCTTAAACAGGAAAATATCACAAATATATTTAAGCCACTAGGCACAATAAATATTTTAACGATTTGACACTAAAAAAAAATAATTAAATCAATTTTGTTTAATGCGATTGAAGTGATTTTTTACCGTTTATTTTTCATATTTCATATTATATTTAATTTTTTGAAATGGAATGAGTAGTAATTGGTAGGTGATCTACTTTTGTGACTTGCCTGTGCCACATGCCACACCACGCATGCCACCCATGCCACCCGTGCCACACAGCCGTGCCACTCCGCCTCTCGTTTCGTGATCGGAAGAGATCGGCCAACAAATGACTATCGGTAAACTAGTTGTTAATGGCTTAAGGAAGGAGTACGTACAAAGTGACTTCATTCAAATGTTGTAAGACTTTGTTTACTGCGTGTGCGACACCGCGTCGCAGGAGGTGGAGAGGGTGGGCTGGGAGGCTGGGGCACCGATTGCCTGCCACGACAAAGTAGCTTTCGAATATAGTCTACATCCCATTTGTATTTATGTACGAGTGCGGCGGCGGCGGCGGCTATATCTGAGTACATAGGTACTACATTTTTACAGGGGGTGTCAGGGGGCAGGAGGCAGGGGGGGGTATACATATGGATGGGATATACAGACTTATAAACGACGTGTCAGTGCTGTAGCCATCCCGCTCTCGCTCTCCTAGCACCAGGACCGAGGACCAGCACCAGCACCAGCGCCGTCACTCCTCTCGAGTGGCGTTTCAATTAATTAGAAAAAGTTAAAGAAACGCCACGGAAAGAGGCAAAAACAGAAAAGCAGAAAAGAAAAAAAAACAACAACAAATACCTACATAATAAAATGTAAGAGCGTATGTTGTAGCTGTAGCTGTGGCAGCAGCAGCAGCAGCAGAGACAGAGCCAACAGCAGCAACAGCAGCAGCAGCAGCAACGTTTACTGCGACAGCAGCAGCTGCGGCAGCGCGAAAGATGCCACCAATCCCAGCAGCAACAGCCAGCCAAAGCGGTCAGTGGCAGAGCCAGAAGGGATGGGGGATGGGGGAGTGGGGAGTGGAGAGAGATGATAAAACATTACCCATCGCCAGTGTACTACGTGCAACAGCAGCAGCAGCAGCAGTAGCGTTGGCCCAACCTCTTCTTCACGACTTTCGTTTCGTTTCGTTCATGTTCATCAAGCTTTTCTTATTTCATCGAGCAGCGAGCAGCGAGCACCGAGCAGCGAGCACCGAGAGAAAGGAGAGCACTGGTGGGTAGGAGCGGAGGGTGGGGGGCGGATCACGGAGCGGAGGAGCAAGAGCAAACACTTTGCTTTCATACGTCGCGACGTTTCGTGTTGTTGTGTTGTTTATGGCAACAAATACACGGTACCAACACCCACGGCAGCAGCAGCAACAGCAACGGCAACAACGGCAGCAGTCACAGTCGGAGAAGCAGCAGCAGCAGCAGCAAGTAGCAGCGTTGCAACGGAGGCAGGCAGCAGCAGCAGCAGCAACAACAGTGCCTACAAATACATACATCGGCATTTACAACAACACGCAATAACAGCCATTTTTCTAGTTGTTAAGTTAATTTTTTCATGTTCTCTCTCTGGCCATATCGGCCGCTCTGCTCGCACTCGCAGCCAGCCCGAGAGAGCGGAGCAGCCAACAGCCAACAACTGCCGCCGTCGCTGCCGCTGCTGCCGAATGCCGATTCGTGGCCCAGACGGGCACTTGCTGTCTCGCTCTCGCCCACCGCAACTGCCAGATACTTTATTTATGGTCACAGCAGCAGTTCGTTCAGTTCAGTTCAGATACTTTTTGTGTGTGTTCCGTTCCCCCCTCCCCTCCCCCCCCCCCCCCCCCCATACGCCGCCTCCCTGTTCCCTGTTCCCATGACGCAACCGGTTCTCGTGCCACACCATCTCGCTCGCACTCACAGCAGAGGACGGGTTCAGTGTCGGTGTCGGTGTCGGCCCTCGCGTGTGCCACACACAGCCGCCCCAGCGCCAGCCCACTTATAATGATAATCATTATTGCCGTTGTTACGCTCCGTGTTGGCTGTTCGTCGTCATCGTTCGTACTCGTACTCGTACTCACACTCGTACTCGTACTACCACTCGCACTGGCACTGGCACTCGTACTCGTACTCGCACTCACTCGCACTCGCACTCGTCGCGTAGTCCATCCACATCGTTAGCTACTTTTTCAACTCAGATACAAACACACACACACACACACACACATAGACCCACATTCACACATAGATACAATCTATGGCTGAGAGCCACCACCAGATACCACTACCAATGCATTCGTTCCTTCAGAAAGAGTAAAAATAAGGGGAGAAACAAGTTTTGCCCATCTCTCTCTCGCTCACGCTCACGTTCTCGCTCTCTCTCTCGCTCTCTCTGTTGCTCTGTTGCTCTCTCACCAACACCATGGCCCAGTGCAGCTGTGTGGCGTATCTGTGTGTTTGTGCTGCTGCTGGCTCTGCTGCTGCCGCCTGTGCTGCTGCTGCCACCGCTGTGGTGGTGGTGGTGTGCGGCATGTAGTTCTTGTTGCTGTTGTTGCTGTTTTTCGCTGTTTTCGATTGTCGGTTGTCGTGTAATTCCCATTTGTCGTACACTTTGTAGTTGCTCAAGAAACTCATGTTAGTCTACTTTCGACTGTTACGCAGATTGTTCGTATCGTTCGTGCTGCCTGTGCTGCCTGTGCTGTGCCTGTGCTGTGCTGTGCTGTGCTGTGCTGCCTGTGCCTGTGCCCCGTGTGCTTGTGCCCTGTGTGACTGTGCCGTGCCGTGCCGTGCCTGCCGCTTGGGTTCGTCTGCTGTGCGCCGTCGCTTCAGGTTGTACTGTGCTGCTGCCTGATTGCTGCTGCTGCTCCTCCGCATTGGTTCGGTTCGTATTCCGACAACTTCGACGACTCTTCGGTCTCCATCTCCGGCTAAAGCTACGGCTCCGGCTCCAGCTCCGTCGTCTTCGTTTTCCACAGCCGCTTGTGGCAGCCGTCGCGGATTTGTGCATCTTTACTACTACTACTACTAAGCCGTGCCCGTGCCCGTGCCCGAGCCCATGTCCCCGTAGTACAAACATCGCTCCAGATACTAGATTGTTGGCGAAACTGAAACTGTAACCTTCTGAAACAACCGCTTAACGCTTCTGCCGTCGGCAAGTGAAATCCAGATGAAAAAATATCCGTTAACCAAATCACTGAGACTCCCCGTACGAGCAAGCCGCCGCGCAATGTGCTAATGAATACCCATTAAAATTCAATTGCGAAATAATTATAAATGATGTTATAATCGGTTGAAAACAACAGCAACAACAAAAAACAACAACTTCGTACACTTTAGCACAAAATATAGTCTTTTTTTTTTTGGCAGTGTGTCAGGTTGCCCGTGAATTTGAGTTCGATCTTGATCGGGACTTCAAGACTACTTTAAAGTATAAGTTAAGAGCAAAAAATAAATATTAAATGACAGTGCACAGTAATGAAACCGGTATCTGTTTAGTAATGGTGCGTATATCCCCCCATATTCTATCCTACTCTATTCCTTTAGCACTTTCATCGTTTGTTATATAATACCTAAACTTGGATCATACGTAGTCCTTTATACCCGATCAACGCCAGCGCTAAAATATGAATGGATTCTATGATACACTCGTATATTTCTTGGATTGTATGATGATCATTGATGTACATTCTAATAAGTATTGTCTTCCTGTACTACAGTAGAAACATTGACATTTGGATACAGAAATGCAATCAGAGGTGGGAAACTATGGGGCACTGTCTTGTGCTACAGCACTTGTTGATCAATGAATTTACGAGATATTAGATGGATTATCGGAGAGGCAAACCAAAGAGCGAATAGGCCCCAAAACGAATATCGAACCTATAGTAGATCGATCAGCCAGACAGCCAGACAGTCAGACAGAGTGTACTTACTTGAATATATATGTATAAATATAGTATCTTTCATCTTATTTCGAATGCCTTCCTTGCCCGCTTGTTGCGCGAGCAATTCGATTTGGCAAATGGGAAATCGACTTAAAAATAAATCGAAGTAGATGTTTACAATCGATTGTCTGCCAAGTCCACAGCGGATTTGAAAATGTCAGGACCACAAGTGTGCTACATTTGTTCTTAGCACTCAACTACACACCATTCTAGATGCCAACTGAGAGAAGTGTCTACCAAAAACCAAATACAATGTATGTAGTTGTTAAAGCAAGCAAGGTCGTAGTACTATCCTCTGTCTATCCGCAACACAACAGAACAGAATGGTACAGAATGTTGTCAGCCACTCAGCAAATTTCGATCCTAACAATTTCCCCGAAGTAGTGAATGCATTTTGCCTCCAATAAGATCTTTGGATACTCTTTCTGGCCATAGGAATGCCGGCAGTACAGCAGGCAGCAACAGTAGGTTGGTCGGTAATCCGATCTACTGTATTATCCAGTGCCGGGGGGAGGGCCAGGCTGAATGTTGCCTCCCTTGTTGCCCAAATGTAATCAATTCACGCATTCTGGGACCTGACACTCGACGCGGATGCATACACAAATAGTTATGTGGAATGCAACTGTGGCATTGCGGCAGAGCAGTGAAACCGCAGATCTCGAATTAAGCTCTCTGCTTTTCTCATTAATTTCTATTAGTCGCTGAATAAATATTCCTGAAAATGGAATATGGCTATGCCGCCCTATCACTCGTGTCATTCTATCCATCATCTACCATTCTATCCAACGCTTTCGTTTCCAATTTCAATGTTCGATGAGTGGAGTGGAGTAGTACGCTTATTGGAAACCTATAGATACATTTATAGAGCACACTAAGAGAGAGACAGAAAGAGAGAGAGATAATCATCGGCGGCGGATTCAAAGTGGCTGCTGATAACACCCGCCGCCTGGACGTACCAGTAGATACATTTTCCATTGGGCAACACAAACACCGGGAATTAATTTTTAATCGTATAGGGCCACTTGAGTTGTCACTCGATGAAAGCACGAGACGAAAGAAGGGCGGGGGCCACGGTCCCCATATCCCGATCACGATCCCTATCCTATACCCGACGCCCCATCCCCGATGCCCTATCCCCGCCCCTCCGATACACATCCCAGTGCGAGTGTTGCACTGGGGGTTTCATCTAGGCATAGCGGCGGGGTATCAATCATTGTTTGGTCTCGGCCGCCGATACATGGAGCGCTTTGACCGGCGTTTCTGCGATAAAAATCGTATCTTACGCCTTGGATCATTTGTAAAATGTTAAATGGGGAAATGCAGCCAGAGAGAAGAAGCACCCAGCACCCAAACCCAGTCCCAAACCCAGTCCCAAACCCAAACGCAAACGCAAACCCAGGAAAAAGTTAACACAAGCAAACCGAGGACAGAAGACAGTCGACGATAAACAAACCTGAAACTTGTCCGCGGATGCGTCCCCATGTCCCCATGTCTCCATGTCTACATATAGTACGAGTATTGGTCGCTGGTAGTACTAGTAATGGTGCGAGTATTGGTAGTACTGTAGTGTAGTGTAGTGTAGTGTGTTCCCTTGCCGACTAAAAGTGTTGACAAAAGTGCGCGATAGGCTTATGCGAGAGTGTGGTGTGTGCACACAGTGCAGCGCCGCATAGTAGAGTCCGTCCGGTGCAAGAGCTCCGACCGATCCGATCCCCGGCCAGTCATTGGACAACTTACAATCAAATTGCTCTTAGGACGTTGCCGTTGCCGTTGCCGTTGATGTTGCTGTTGCTGTTGCGTTGCTGTTGCCGTTGCTTTTGCCATCGATGTTGTATGTTGTTGCCTGTGGATGTGTTGGCCTGTGGATGTGGATGTGGATGTCGATGTCGGGGCAGCAGGCAGTTGTTGTTGTTGCTGTTGTTGCCGCTGTCGTCGTTGGCAGCAATCGGCTGTGTAATTTAAATCAATGTTGTCAATCGAAAACATGATTTGTTGGTAATGGCGGCCCCACTTTGAAGATCCCGTCCCGTCCGTTGAAGGGGTCTCGGGTTCAGCGAGAGTTCCATTTTATTGACTGAGACAGCAGCAGTTGAGATGGTTTTTGAAGGGCCCAGGGCCCACAGCCCAGAGCCCAGAGCCGAGAGCCCCATAGACAGACTGTGGGTATACCTACGAAGAAACGCGCTTATCGCATTGATAAGACTCAACGTTTTTAATTAAGTTTTAGTGCCAGCTGGTAGCGAAACACGGTACAGTAGACCTATCGACTATAGAACTTGTATCCAGCCAAAGAAGCATCGGCTGCCATCGGTTTTAATGGTGCGCCGTAAACTCAAAAATGGATTGGATTGGATAACAAAATATTTGAGGATAGGATCTTCTCTTTCTTTTACAAAAATAAACAGAAAACAAAACCTTTTAAAAGTCGATCTTGGCCCTGCGTTTTGGTAGGGAAATCTAATTACCATAATTTCTGTAGTTTTATTCTTTGATGATAAGGTATTCACAATTCACGATCCTCCCTCCGTTCGATAGATGTTTGAAGCATCAAAATCCTGCCCAATCGATTCGCTTGTGTGTCAACCCCAAGCTCACTCGCACCACTAATGGTGTAATGCCGAGTACTTCTAATACGATGAGCGTGTGTGTGTAGAATTCTGCAACCTAGATCCCTTCGGGTAAATCCACTATGATATTAAAAGCGGAATACACTTAAAACCCCTTTGCAATTGCCATTTTTCTCTTAATAAAATTCAATAATTATACAAATATTCATCGCTAATCAATTGTTCGAATTACTTCATTTACAGAATGCCGTTTCAACTCACCTTGCCACCTCATCGCCCAACACACCTCCAACCAACGCGCCGTCGCAGACCCCGCCGTCGACGGTGCCGACGCTAGCTTGTCCCGTCGCTAACCAGCCATTGGGTACGCCCGTGTCCGGGCCCGGGCATAGTGGAATGGTGACGTCTACGGTGCCACAGGGAGCGCGCTCCACCTCCCCATGCGGTGGAGCGGCTGGCCTGCCAGCACTGCCCGTCCTCGGACAGCCGCCTCCGGGACCGCACTCATCCGGTCCAGTTCCACCGCCCGGCTCCGCCAATCCGAATCGCTGCTGTGACACGGGTCGTACCATCTATACGGATCCGGTCAGTGGCCAGACGATCTGCTCCTGCCAGTACGATATGCTCAACTACCAGCGACTGGCTGCGGCGGGCGGCGTACCACTCGGTGTCTACCCAGAGGGAATGTCTGCATACCTTTCGGGCATTGCCGGCGATCAACCTCCGTTCTACGCTAATCCGGTAAGTGGACCCCAAGAAACCTCTCTCTGATTCCATTCGGACTCGTGCTGCATAACACAGCACACAGCACAGCAAACAGCACAGCACAACACAGTCCAGTCGGGTCCGGTCTGTTCATAAGTCATATGACTGAACAATGGTGCAATAAATTTGTGAATTTGTCCAGCGTCGGAGGGGCAGACCACCATCGGCGTCCGCGTCCTCGTCCGCGTCCGCGTCGGCGGTTCGTTGTCGTCTCCGTCATTTGATCGTGTACCAGTCTATGGCTACACTGCTTCCGAAACTGTGTTGTCCGTCTGGGCTTAGCTTTTCGTTTGCTGCTTTGGCCATGCCATCCCAGCGACCGACCGATTTGTCAGGCCTTGGAGCCTTGTAGCCATGTAGCCTAGGTTGGAGGGCCGCTGCCGCTGCCGCCGCCTATGCCTATGCATATGCCTGACCTCTCATTTGGCCTGGTGTGCGCTTTGGGTGATATTTCAAGCCACATTGTGTGTGGGACGGGACCTCAGAGTTTTCAAAATATTGTTGCAGTCGACCTGGGAGACTGCTGCTGCTGCTGCTGCCGCTGCCGCTGATGCTGAGCCTAAAGTAGACATTTTCTCGACAATGGGACACGTCCTGCCTGCCTGCATGCCGCCCGCCTGCTCACCACATGTCCGGCGCTTTGCCCGCCGTCGGCCCTTTGTTGGCCCTTTTACTTCTAATAGCATCATGTAATTTGCCTTTGTGTGTTGCCAACAATTCTATTTGGTTACAAAATACTTGGCGGCGGGGGACCACATGCAGTGCACAATATATATTCTTCAGGTATCGTACCCAGGTACTGGTCATTTGTTAACCGAAAATTGGAGATGAATTTGGAGAAATATTCTTAATAAATCTATCACATTGTTTATATCCTTTGTGGAGGAACGTAGCCGGAAAGGAGGCCTCATTGCACTCTTCGCAAATCCAATATGATCCAATAAAATGTGGCATTTAAATGTGAACACATAAATTTATTTGCTTACAAGTCAAAATAACAAAAACAAAAAACAAAAAAAAAACAAAAAAAAGAGTCTCAAAAGCTGACAACCAAGAAAACAGAAGCAGAACTCGAAAAAGCGCTGACGTTTATGAAATTGAAACTGGCGGTTTAATGAATGGTATCATCCGTTGCGTATTTATATATATATGTACATATTATGTACATATCTATGTATATACGAGTATATATGTATCGTATTTGTCACTACCGGGGCAGTAAATTGAGCTCGCGAACAGTCCAGCTCCAGCTTGAGTCGCCGCTCGATTATTGCATATTTAAACATAAAATAATTAGATCCAAGATGTTCTATTGGAAAAAAACATAGTAAATCATTGAGATCGTGGATTGGTGTTGCTCGGACCGTTTCGGCTATCCACAATCCCCCAATAAAATATTCAATATTCATTCGAATTTGAACTCGTTTTTTGGCTATGAAAAAACAACAACAACAACAAAAAACAGAAACAGAAACCGGTCGGCTTCCAGTAGCTGCGATTTTGTATAAATTTAGTTGTGTTTTCGGCATTGTTTGCGGCATTCTGTATTGTATGGATCGATATATGTATATATGGTATTGTTGTTTTTGTTGTTGTTTTTCAAATGTCTGTTGTTCGAATCATGAAAGTCGCATTCGAAAACCCATCGATAAATGATTAAGCACTACCCATACCTGTCCTGCCTGTCCCCCTGTCCACTCTCCGGGCTTGTGCCAAGCCCGCTGACACAGCACTTTGATGGAAATGTCATGTGTGTGCCGCACTGTGGTATGGTATGGTACTACCAAGTACTCACCTCCCCCGTCCCAACCCCCCCGCTCCAACACGCACTTCTTCAATGGATCGAGGATTTACATACATACATACGGTTCTTATACGGAAACGAGTATATTGATAGCACCATTTAAAAGACAAACAGTTCGGGTCGCGTCTTCGGCAATATAAATCATCCGGAGATCGTAATTAGTCACTTTGGTGTCGCCTCTGTCGTGGTGTCGCTTGTGTCGTGGTGTCGCTTGTGCCGCGGTGCCGCTTGTGTCGCTTTGCCGCCGGCGCTTAGGCCGCACTAAACTGGAGCGATTTCTCTTTGCATCTATGGCCGTAATATGGGGTAATATGGGGGATATCTACTATGGTGTAGCATATGATTCCGGCGGAGTTGTAAAAGTGTCTGCTCAATGCGGTGGATTCATTACTTTGACACGAGCTGTCAAGCGGCTGTCAGTTTGCCGCAGCGCGGGAATATATATATTTCTCGGTCCTCCGCACATGCACACGGGCCAAATGCTGAATGGCTCTGGGTCTGGGGTCTCGGGGTCTCGGGGTCTGGGGACGGGGACTCTTTGACTCTTACTCTAAATGGAAGATGGTTTACGTACACTGTACACACTGTACGCTATACGGCGTACGGTCGAAGGTGGATGGTGGATGGTGGATGATGATGGTGCAACCGCGTTGAGCGGCATCGCTGTCATTTCAAATGGCAAGATACATTTGAAGAGCGCCGCCCGCTAACAAATAGGCCGACCCAGAGGCCGCGCCCGGTGTTTCCTCGGTGTTTTGGGGGCGTCGACTGCTGCTACCGCCTCGCTCGCTCGCTGGCATCGTACCTTATTAATAAATTTGTCAACACGCAAGTGACAGGCTGTCCGCCTGCGACTTTGCGACTTGCCCCCGCGCGCGACCCGCCTGCCAGTCAGCCATCCAGCCATCCAACCATCCAACCATCCAGCCGTCTCGTCTATCCGTCAAATTATTTATCCCTAAGGTTGAAATTGTCGCTGACATCGACATCGACCTGAACTGAACTGAACGGAGCGGACCGGAGCTGAATGTCTTCCTTAGAGCACAGCATATTGCTGCATGCCACCAGGTTCAGCTGCACTTCGTATAATTAGTTTCCTTAGAAGTCTAATGAGGGAGGGGGATATTCATTTCGACATTTGAGTGTGGAAAGAATCGATCTGCAGGGTCTTCTTTTAATAAAGTTCCTTAGAGCTAAATTGAGTCTACGCATTCCTTTCAAATAGACACACCCGTCGCTCCATTTCCACCCAGTAAGGATGATATCTAAATAATGAACACACACAAACACCCAAACACACACACACACAGCTCTCACGATGTGGGGGTATGGGTGCTAAGCACTTGACGCTCGGATGGTACATGGTATATTGACTTTTCCATAGCTTAAGTGCCGCTACATCATCAACGACAACAATGCAAGCATGAAATTTCACACTCGGCAACATAGTACCCACTCGGTCTCTGGTCTCTGTTCTCTGCTCTGAAGCGGCAAGTGGCAAGTGGCAAGCAGCAGCAGCAGCAGCAACAAAGAGGCTGCTGTCGGGCCAAATGTGGTACATTCATGTCCTGTGGGAGCTACAAAAACTTTTCCTTTTGCCTTTTGGCAAGTTCTCTACAAAATGTAACAGAAAGCAACTACAAATCGGACTGGCACTCTCTGGCAGCCACATAGCCCCGCCAGGCGGCACACACAGAGGCCAACCCACTTGCATTATACAGAAAACAACCCCGAACAATCCCAATCCCGATCCAGATCCAGAACCAGAACCAGCCTCTCGTCATCTCCAACACCATCTCCACCATCTCCGTTTCCGACTTTGAGCCCCACTCTCGTCGTCATATCGTTCTCCTTGGAGCTGGGATTGGGGATGGGGGGTTGGGGGTTGGGGTCTCTCCGCCGGAGTACGAGTACGAATACGAGTACGAGTACATGCACTGATTTGTCAACTTTCAAAATGTCGAAGTGGTGTCGTGTTGTTTTGGGGGTTGCTTGCTGGCTCTAATGGAGAGGTGACGGCCAGGACAACTACGAGGACGAGGACGAAGACGAGTACGAGCACGAGGGGGGGGGTCGTGGTCGTGTGCCTTTGGCCCTCGGCCTGGGAAGTACTAAATACATTTACGGCTCGGCTCTCACCCATCTCATTGTTGTTGCAGTAAGTGTTGTGGAAAGTTTTTGTGTTGCTGCCGTTGTTGTTTGGCTTTTTGGCAAAGTTGAGAATGTTCGTTAACAGTAAATTTTGCACTTTTATATGGTCCTCCCTCACACGCACACACAGAGCACACTGAGCACACAGAACACACCCACAAATGAGGGGCAGGAAGAAAGGCCCAAGCTGGGCTCCCAAGGATGGGCAGGGCAGGGCAGGCAAAAGGCAACCCCAAGGCTTCGGGCTCTGAAAGCCTGAAAGCCTGAATGGTTGCCTACAACAAACAAATTAGCAGTCATGGCAACGCATACGAGCCACAAGACCAGGACTGGGATTGGGACTGGGACTGGACCTGGAACTGGGAGCATGACCAGAACCAAATACAACAACATAACAGTTGTACAACTTTATAAACTTTATAAACGAGCCAAGAAAATGTCATTGAGGCTGCGAGTTCTTGAGTTCTTTCTGGCCTAGCACCCGGCTAGGCGTCATTCGTCTCTCTCTGTCTCTCATTCGGAAGTCGAAACTCCTCGTAGTCGTCAATTTCAATTTCAATTTCGATTCTGATTCCAATTCTGATTCCGATTCCATTCATTCTTTCGGTCGAGGCCGTCGCCAGCAGCCCCATTCCCCATTCCCCGTTCCGATGAGTAGAGGCGGGAATGCGCCGGATAAACGTGCGTTTATTTTTAAATCGAAGCAGCAATTAATTAACTCGACCCGTCATTACGCGCATCGTTCAAATTGTGGCGCATCAGGGCGACAGACCACAGGAGCCGGTCGCGGTAGCGGAGCCGCCGCATCCAGCACCCAGCACCCAGCTCCCAGCGCCCAGTCGGTCGGCCAATTGTCGTCAGTTGTCGATTGTCGATTGTCGGTTGTCGGCTGGTTAGGGCCCCAAGAAATGTCCATTGACGTTTGTGGCGTGAAGGGTACACAGTCTCAGAATTTTCATCGTAATGAAGATAAAAAGAGTCCCATTTTAATTTGAATTATTTAATTTGCCCGCCAGCAGAATCTTTGCTGAATGCATAAAGACCACAAATCGGTCGAAAGTGGGTTAATCTGAGCTTTGATTATCTTAGATAATGGTTAAATACTACTTACATATACTGGTACACCATACACACCGTACACACCGTACGGGGGGGGACTGTCCGTATCGATTCTGTGCGATCTTCACAACAAAACTTACACATAGTACAATCGCAGTCTTCAGTCTTTAGTCTGCAGTCTGCAGTCTTCAGTCTTTAGTCTGCAATCTGCAGTCTGGTAATGCAATATTGAAGATTCCAAAAACAAGTGGCATCTGTGTGGTGGATGGAAGGCAGGCAGGCAGGCCGGCAGGCGGCCGGCTGCTGTTGCTGCTGCATTGCATGACAGTGTATTGGTAATAATAAACGCAGATGCGAACATGTCGAATCTTGTTAATATTAACCACCGCAAGCGCATTCGCAAGTCGAACAAGAGCGTGCAGTTGCAGTTGTGTTGCCCGTGTTGCCTGTGCTGCACGGCTCTGGTGTACTCTGTGCAACAGTAGCCAAGCTGGAGGAGGAACGGAAAGGAACGGAACAGCGCGCGCGACTTCTATTGCTGTGTAGTAGCCAGCCAGCTACAATTTATTATGTACGCTTTACCCGCATGGACATGGTCTATACACGCACTCCACTCCGCTGAAAACACGCACGACACAGATTCAAAAACAACAAAAAAAACGAACACTCAAGAGCCCACAGCCCACAGACAACTGTGGAACTCTGCAACTCTGGTTTCAGCCTCACTTTTGGCCAAATTCAGTGGACTCTTTCCTGCTGCTGCTGCTGCTGCTGCTGCTGCAGTATGATAGTTCGGGTATGATTATTGTAAAGGTTGTAAGAAACCGGTTCGTTTTCGGCCTTTGGGGCTGGAGCCGGGGCTGGCCTGGACCTGGGCCTGGGGCTGGGGCTCCATTGAGAAATACTAGTAGGAACCCAACACTGAAGCAGAGCAAGCCCATCCGGGCTCTGTAATTTAATATAGTGTACCCTTGCCAGAACGATGTACGATGTACCATGTAGATGCTCAGCTAAATGACTCTTCTCCAATCCCAGAGAGATAGAGAGGAGAGAGAGAGAGAGACCGAAACCGAAGAGACTCTTGGCGAGTCCCGTTCTGGTCTCCTCAGTTCTGGATTTTGAACTGAAGTTTTGGGCCTGCAGTAGGCCTGGGACCTGTCAAAGGGCCTTGCCTTCCCTGCCGATCTTTGTGGTGCCTGTTTATCAGTCTATCGTCGCTGTACTTGTACTCAACCCCATGCTGCGCGAACCAGGCCCTGGACACAAACCCCTGTACCAATCCCTATCCCTATCCCTATCCAGACTCCGGAGCCGCCGGAGTAAAAGCCACAGTCAGAGTCAGAGTCGGAGTCAGAACCGTCGATGGTCGATGGCCGATGATAGCGGTTGCAACAGCAACATTTTCGTGTTGGCGACATAAAAATATTTCCGCTTTGGCAGTAATCTTGCCAGACGTTCGTCGAGACGACACCGACGGGGTAATAGCAGGGAAACGGGAACGCTGTGGTGTGGCATGGTATGGTATGGTGTGGTGTGGCACGGCTTGGCGTGGTGTCGTCTCTGCCTTGCAGACAATAGATTTTTTGGTATTGTACATGCATTCGACGAGAGACCTGCATACTGTGCACCACTCCACTCCACTCAGACTCAGACTCTGGCTCCGACTCAGGTCAAGCATCAGCATCCTGCCTGTCGTCCTGCGGTGCCATGTAGATGTCTATCGCTCATTCTTATTGATTTCGCATCTTGTTTTCGTACTCCCGCTGACCAGACGGACGCGACATTGACTGAATTTTGACTCTGCATTTCATTCGCATAAATGTTCGTGTGTTTTTGTGCGTGTGTGTGTGTGTGTGTGTGTAGTACATAATCGTAAAGGCGTACATAGTGCTGGTCTAGTTTCAGTTGGAATGCTATAGTATATACATCGGATGCAGGCAGCTGTCTGGTCTGCCCTGACAATATTCTGCGCCATCTTCCTTCATTATCTGTTTGGAATACGAATACGAGTACGGCGAACAGCTGACATCTGTCGCATCGAATTAAGTCAAGAATTAAGTATTAGTGCTAAACGTGTAGCTTAATCTATATACTATACAGGGTACCTAGTATCACAGACTGTAGGAATTATATGTTCCAGAGCTAATGCTTTTTTGTGTTTTCGATTCTGAATGGTTTCTTGTCAACTCTCTCCATTAGGCTTGCATGTAACTAGAGATTTCCAAGGGTATACTTTATGGTATGGACATTTGGGATTAGAATAGGAAAGTGAAGACACTGATGGCTGATGGGTGATGGCTGATGCCTAATGCTGAGCGTGTTCGGGTGCTACAGTTTTCTGCTGAGACAACGCCACGTCTGGGGCACATGTTCAGCGGCGATGCTGTACTGATTGCGCGCTTATCAATAAAAACACTCGTGACAGTGGGCTAAATACGCATTATATTGGTTTGAAAATGCAGGCTACTCCGTGCAAAAGGGTCTCCACGATCAATCAGGGAACAACTTAAACCTAATATTATATACATATATGTATATTTAATGGCTATTTTGAAAAGAACTCTAACAAAGAATATTTGTAATTTTTAAATGAAAAACTTTACTTTACTTTATTTTGTGTGAATGATAGCCATTGTGTTTTCGTGATAAGAATTTCACGTCTCATCCATCCCAAAATAAATGTGCACAAAAATAAACTTGAAGATGTTTTAATTATTTGTTTAACATGATTTTTATAATTTTAGTTCAAGGTCCAGCCAAACTGGTCTTTAGTTCAAATCCAATCAGTAATTCGACTTTGAATTTGTCTGAAATTAATTAAAACATACAATATTTCTGTTCTCTGTCATCTTTCAGGCTGGAATCGATCTGAAGGAGAACCTCGTTGCCGGCGCATCCCCCTGGCCATATCCATCGATGTATCATCCATATGATGCGGCATTTGCTGGCTATCCCTTTAATAGGTAAGATACATATACATCATATACTACGTATACCCCTGCCCCTACGCCTACCCCTACCTCTGCCCTACCAAAATCTGGGATCGGCGCGAACTCGGATGGTGGTCCGGCAAAGGCGTTGATCGCCCCATCTGCATCGGATCGTGAGTTGCAAGCGAACCCATTGTCTGCCTCCCCTACCCTCCCCTTACCTACCCTCCTCTACGCTGCTGTCGATCGATCCGTGTTCCGTAGGTGGTGCGTGCAGGTGCATTCAAATGACAGCCGAATCGGGTTATGTACTTTTTTGTATTCTCCTCGAGGCCCATCGGAAAGTGCGTCGAAATAGTAAAAGCCATGCATATTAGCACGCATGCCCATTCGATTTTCCATTCCATCTTCACTTGGGGCCTGCCTTACCAAACAATTTATTCGCTTGTAATTGATCGTATGCACGTCGGACTGCCTCGACTGCGTCGCCCGACTGTTGCTTCCGCCGCCCAGTGCCCCAAACCACAAGCCCCACTGTGGCTGCTACTGCTACCAGCTACTGCTTCTGCTACTGCTACTGCCATTGGTGGTACGTACTGCTACTGACATAAATTTCCAAACACAATTGTCGGTTAAACAATCGACAACATCCCGTCACGTCAGCCTCACGTTCGGACAGGTACAATGCTTCACTCATTGTTTCTACTGTAATTGACACTCATAACAAATTTTGAAAGTTGACTCATTCATCGTCCCGTCCTCCGTTCCGTCCCGTTCCGTCCGTCCTCCGTTCCATCCGTCCATCCGTATGCTGTCGATGGTGTTGTTGGTGTTGTCGTTATGGGTCTATCAGCAATATATTCACGATAAATCAATTTTGAGTTATTTCGCCGTGACGTGTTGGATACTGTGTTGTAGTATACCACGTATGTATGTGTGTTATGTACATGTGTATGAATTTATGTACTGGCGAATTTTGATTGAAAATTCAAAAGGTATACTTGCGCAAAATACGGGGCCCTACCTTTTCCGACTAGCAGCTATAGGAGGCAGCGGTAGGTGGCGGCGACACCAATCATCCAATCCAATCCAATCCAATACATGGTGTCCGCAGGCCTCGGCATCTGTGACACTGTAAAGAGTGTGAAATTTCGACTAAAGAAATACCCGCTAAATGGGTAATATAGACATAGCTTAGGATCCAGCTCTAATTATTATTCAGTTATGCAATTTTAATGCATTTCGAGGATTATCAATAACGATTTTCCACCCAGGACAACAGTCCTTCCACTTGCGGGGGCTGTGAATGGAATTCGGGATGGACAGATTGAGTGTCGCATATATTTTCACAATCACAATATACCCCTGGGCCCGGCGAGTGTATAATGAGGGGTATAATGAGCTCGGGGCATGCTGATAGGAGAATTAAAAAAATATATTCAGCTGTCGAGTGATCAAAGGCAGAGTAGCTGTCTGCGCAGGTGTTTCGCACTCGGCGACTCTTCGCACTCAGAACTTAAATTAATTAATGCAACAGCCAGCCAGAGCCAAAGTCATACATACTATACATATTGTATATATATTTATATGTACATATGTATGTACACTATGGCATCGGTTGACATTCGTTGTCATCGTCATCAGAAGAGTTGCAGGCAACCCCAGTCGGCGGGAATACTACAAATGAGACAGCTACACATGTACATATATGTATGTACGTATGTTTCGGGCTCGGCTCTCTCTCCCACTTCACTTCACTTCACTGCAGTTCAGTTTCAGTTCAGTTCACTGCTTTGCATCCATCCATTCCTCACATGAATACCCAGAAAAGTATGTGGACAATACTATATATATATACTCACAGCAATCACATCTGCACATCATGTATACACATACATATGTACATATACCCGACATTTCGATATGTATGTACATATGCGTTTATACTAAAAACGTTCATGTTAACTGCCCACAAAAAGCGATAAAGGACAGTTGTTGTATCCATCGACTGTATCCATCCAATTCGCGCTGCATGCCGCAACCAGGAACAGGAACAGGGACAGGGACTGGGACAGGGCTGTCCACTGGGCACTGGGCACAGGGCACAGGGACTGTGGGGACTCTGAGGACAGCAGGGGACAATGTGTCAGACCGCAAACTGCACATACATAAATGTTGCCGGCCATGCAAATGCGTTTATGATGAACAAATTTCACGCAGAACAGAGACCGCGCCCGCCCACCACCAATGAAGCTCTCTGTGACCGGACGGTCAGCCAGCCAGCCGGTCGGTCGAACGGTCGGCCTACGACAATGCCACCAGTTTAACAAATTGCAACAATTGTGGGGGTACAACAAAACATACGGTCTGGTACGGTCTGGCCTGGTACGGTCTGGCCTGGTCTGGCCTGGAACTTCAAACGACAAGGCAACAGCTGGGCCAGCCGTAAAGGCCAGGCTGGTTCGGTTCGGTTCGGTTGGGCCCGGCATGTTCTGCATTCCGTTTGCCTTTAATCACCTGCTTGCTATTCGGGGAATGGTTCCCAGTCCAGTCCCGTCCCGTCCCCACTGCACTGTTCCCACTGTTCCTACTGTCCCACTGTCCCCTCCCCGTCCAACCATCCATCCTTCCTTCCTTCCTTATCGCATTAATGTGTCCGAATAACTCTTTAACCCTGCTTTCTGTTATGTTTTCAGTTATGGCATGGATTTGAATGGGGCTAGACGGAAGAATGCGACCCGCGAGACAACGTCCACCCTCAAGGCCTGGCTGAACGAACACAAGAAGAATCCCTATCCCACCAAGGGCGAGAAGATCATGCTGGCCATTATCACAAAGATGACGCTAACGCAGGTGTCCACGTGGTTCGCCAATGCGAGAAGAAGACTGAAAAAAGAGAACAAAATGACATGGGAGCCAAGGAATCGCGTCGATGACGATGATGCCAATATCGATGATGACGACGACAAGAACACGGAAGAGAATGACTTATTAGGTAAGCAATCGATATCGATATACCACCACCACTATTTATGGAGCGCTGCACCCCGTCCAGTACCACTCCCACCCCCCGCAAAGAGTCAATTTACTTTATGCTAACAAATCTTTTCCCATTTTTTTTCTTTATTCATTTACAGATGCAAAAGATTCTGGTGTGGGTTCTACGGACGACAAGGACCGTTCCGGTCGACTGGGTGATATGATGGCCGACCGACCAGGCGAGAGCAACAACAGCGAGTGGTCCGAGTCGCGTCCGGGCTCGCCCAACGGGTCACCAGATCTGTATGATCGGCCAGGCAGCATGCCACCGGGCGCCCATCCCCTGTTCCATCCCGCGGCTCTGCATCATCATTTCCGCCCACCGGCGGGCTCTCCGCCGGACATTGCCGCCTACCATCACCATCAGCAGCAGCTGTTGCAGCAGCATCAGCAGGCGCAGCAGAACTCCATGCAGACGGCCGTCGGGGGTACGGCCAAGCCGCGCATATGGTCGCTGGCCGATATGGCCTCCAAGGACACCAGCAAGGAGTCCAGCTCGGCGCCCAAGGACAGTTTGGGCCCGGAGCTGCCGCCATCGCACCCGGGCTTCTACGGCCACCCTAGTCAGCAGCCGTCGCCTGGCAAGATCCTATCGCCGTTGGCTGCCCGCATACCCAACTATTCGCCGTATGTGCGACCCGACCTGTACAGAGGCTTCTACGGGCCGGCGGCAGCGCACTTGAGTGCCCCAACGCAGGAATTTCTGGAACACCAGCGTTCATTCAACGCCAGCCTGGCCGCCCACAACGGTCTGGGCATGAATCCGCTGCTGTGGAAGGCAGCCGTCTCGGGGGCGGCCAACGGGCCGCACTTTGCACCACTCAGCCTGACGACAACGGGTGTCGCGGGTGGACCCCAGCAGCTGGCACCACCGCCAGTGGCATCGCCGTCGGCCTCCAGCTCGTCCTCGTCGATGGGCTGTGATGTTGTCCATATTCCAACATCGAGCGGCCAGTCGGCGGCCCAAAATATGATGGGACCAATTTCCAGTAATTCAACCGCTTCGTCATCGTCCTCGCAGTCCGGCAAAATATCGCCGGGTGTGAATGTGACATCGTTGTGCGCAAAGCCATGACCCCAATCGGCATGTGCGTCCCCAGATCCGTCGGCGATTGTGAACCATGGAGGAGCCGCTGCTGCCGCCGCTGCCGCAGTCGCATCTCCAATCTCTGCCTTCCGCTCCCTAATTGCTTTTCGAGAGCATCACCTGCAGCAGCAAACACCGAAGTTGACGCTTCTGCGGCCATAATCTGATTTCGAATGTGAATCATAATCAGAACAGCGAGTACAGCCAGAACAGCGAGTACAGCGAGTACAGCAAGAACAGCGAGAACAGCGAGTACAGCGAGCGAAGCAGTCAATCCTCTACTGAATTCAGAATTTTACGATCGTAGCCCGGGCAAAGAAAGGTATACACTTTCGGACAATAATTTACATGTGATTATTCGGTATTTTGATTAAAGCCGCTTATACCAAATAGCAAGCAAGCAAGCAAAACCAGCTGAACATGGCGGGCGGTTCCTTTTGGCATGAACAGAACACCAATCCCAACCGCTACCACCACCCCCCTGACGTTGTGCAATTTTTGTGGAGAAGATAATCCAAAAATCATATGAAACTACATAATATTTTTTTTTTTTTTTTTAATAATCTTAAATTACATACAACTTATGCAATCAGAGCTTATAGGATGTAAATTTGAAAATATAGCAGGGGCGACCATCAATGAAATAAACGTATTGTATGTACTACTCGACTACTAACATAACCAAAAGGTAGGGCACGTCGGACTTGCCACCCGATTTCCCCCAAAACAAAACGAAAAGAAAGCAAAAGAACCCAACCCACTAGAATCGCAATTCTTTGGCAACGGAGAGGACAGGAGGACTCTTGGAGGAGGTCCACAGAGTCCTCAGAGTCCACAGAGTCCACTGAGTGTGCCGCAAGTCCACTTCTTAACCTAGATATACCCATATCTATCAGTTAACCAATTTTTTTTTAGTTTTGAGTTATGAATTTGAGTTAGGTCTAAACTTGGGGCGATATACATATATAGGACCTGTTGGGGGGGCAGGACGAGAAACATATCAACCGAAAAGATCAGTGTTTGCAATAGAATGGAATACTTATCACATCATCAGTCCAGTCCAGTACAGTCCAGTCATCAGGAGCCCCTCCTCAATCAGATCAGATCAGAACAGATCAGAACAGATCAGCCCGAGCCTAAACCCAAGCCAAATGTACACGAGCAATCATTGATTTAGCTGTTATTGTTTTTATCGTCTTAAGTTTGAAAATTGTTCCTGTCGCTTGTAAACATAATTTATTCTACTTAATACCATAATGTACCATAACTTTCAATGTCTGTAATTTTTTTTTTTTTTTTACATATATATAAACTAGAGATCTACGAGTATTCGCTGTACTTTATGCACAAGTTGTAAGAATGTAAGGCTCGCGTAATTATAGCTTCCTAAGCGTATAGTGTAAATTAGTAAAAAAAAATAACAAAAAACAACCACAACTGTATATACCAACAATAAAAAACGATAAAGAGATACATTAAAAAGAAAAACAAAAACAAACCCGATTATTCATCTTGATGCAAGCTAACGAAAACGAAACACCTCTATGGGACAAAAATTCCAACCAAAAAAATACCTACACGAATATATCTACTATTTGTCTAATAATATTGGGCGAGAGAGCACAAAGTGAAGCTGAATAAATCAGAGCACAAGTATTTCGAAATGTATGGGATGATTCAAGAAATGATTCGGATCATTCGAATCATTCGGATAGCACTCTTCGAGCACAAGAAGAAGCCAGAAGCCAGTATGATTCTCGTTTGACTTGAGTCTTAGGGAATCCATCAAGTTGCGAATACCTGACTATACCGATCTTTCTTTCTCGTGATGGAACACTGTTCTCGTTCGATGTGTGCAGACTTCAGAAATCATCCTTTACTTTAACAAATACTTTTTAAATAGTTAGATGGGCTTCAAGTGCAACAGAAATTACTAGAGCGCCCCCTACTGTGGAGTAAAAAAAAAATGTATCTCAAAACAAAAGCAAAAACAAAACACAACAAAAAATTGTAGTATTGTAAGAATTTTTTTTTGAACCATCATGAAATACTTAGATGGTCTTCGAGTGCAACACAAATGCCCGACAGTGGATAAATGTATCTCAAAGCATAAAATATAGTATTATAATATACACAAGACATAAGCTATAACACGTAACTGAAGAATAAGACACAAGAATGTGTAAATAAATTGGAAAACATATTAAAACTGACGGTACTTTTTTTTTCTCTCAGCTTTAGGTAAAGCCATACTCCCTATGAGGGAAGTTTTCGCTAGAATCAATCTGCGATCTATTGAAGCTAGCTACGCCGATAATTGCATTAAAACAACTGGGATTGGATGGTATATCTCGGGAGGGGGGGGGCTTTTTTAATACCATGTTATTTTTGCTGTTTAAGCATAGCCGTCCCCGCTTTTCCATGAGCGGGTTTTTCCTGTGTCGCTGACCGGAAACGCATTCGCATTCGCATTCGCAGACATAAACAGAACAAGAGCAGTGTGAGCAGAAAACTTATGAATGGCACTACATAGTGGCAAAAAGGTGGTAACTTCTCTCTCTCTCCCCCTACCTCCCTCCCTCTGGGTAGCTGTAGAGGTTAATAAACCTTTTAAGTTATTTATGCTTTTAGGTTGTCGATTGAGTCAATTAAACAGAAGCAAACAAAAAGAGAAAGCATTGCAAATATCCTTGCACCGATGGCAGATTTTTTCACTCTAAGAGATACATATTTACATATATGAATTGTGCATATTCCTTATCAGAAATGATGGAATTCTTTATGGTATACTTATTTCTAGATGAGTACATCATTTGCCACTCTATTGCAGACCAGAAAAAAAAACAATTTTACCTGCCGGGTGCCCGGGTGGAGCCCAACGCGGAGGCAATCAAAGCAATACAAGCTCCTAATGGAAATAATAGAGAGATAGGGAGACAAAGCAAAACCAGTAGCACCCAAAAAATGAGGGGAACCGAAATGTTAAGCTGACATCTGTTCCTATGAAGTAGATTATTGATTCACGCGCATAACGCTTTGTTGTTGTTTCTGGTTTCTGCTTTTTGCTTTCAGCTCTCTGCTCTCGGCTCTCAGCTCTATGCTCTTTGGGCTGTGGCATTGTCGATTCATACACAAAAGCCTTGCGCTCAAAATATCGAAATCTGAATTGTCAGCGCCGTTAAAACTCAATGGGCATTGGAAATTGGAACGGATTCGGGCTGTCAGCTTTATTCAATCTTGTATCTTCTTATAGTTTTAACATGAGAATAATTTAATTTTTACAGAGCGGCGCGGTGCGGCACGGCGCGGCATGGCGTATACAATTTACATCACAAAAAGAGAACAAAATAAAAACGAACTTTCTTCTCAGGCCAGGCTTAGGGAAATTCCAATATTATGGCAATGTCTCCATTGGCCTCCAAGTCAATAATCGGTTTAGAGCCCCCCACCCCTCCCGATCGCAGTGGTCTCCACGTCTAAGTGTATAACCACGTCTTATTGATAAGCTGTCGACGTTTCCAAGAATTATGACCCTTTATCATTTTCCAGCTTAAGCTTGTTTTCTGATTGTTTGCTTTAATTTTTTTGTTCCAGCCCACAATGGTCACGGTCACGGTAGCGTTTCGCGTAACAAATTCTAATAATCACCAAATAAAAGATATGTTTTGTACGAGTGTATGGCCCATAAAGTGTTTTCTCTTTCACCCACTCGGACAGGGGTATGTGTGGTGTGGCGTGGGATATATGGAACTTATACTACAGATCATCTATTAGTTGAAATGTTACACATAGTACTACTGCTCGTACTCGTGGCATAAAGCGTATATTTAAATATGTATATGTATGTTTTCTTATGCCATGATGTGTTTTGGGAAAACTTGTCCGAAATATACAATTATGCTAATCTTAGCAGCCACACTCAACGTACGAGTAAGAACATGTGTTTCGACCATTTAGCACATTGCTTCAAGACTGCGACTGCGACTGCGACTGCGACTGAGACTGACTCTTCTGTATGGTATGGAGATTCTCGGCGTTATCCCTGAAAGACCAGACCTGAACTGGCAAACAAATAAAATGATAATGACATGTTATTATGCAGACAACGATCACACTGAAACCTTAAACAATGATGAGACTGAAAGAAGAACGAATGCAGCAGTCAGACTGCGACTGAACTGGCGGCTGGACGACTCACTCACACACTCACTGGCACACTCACTCACACACTCACTCACACACTCACTCACACACTCACTCGCTCAGTCGATAGGTGATGTGCAGCTTTTTGGCGAAGAAGTAAAACCCACATTTCCGTATGCAGCCAAGTGGAACCGAAACTCAAAAACATGTCCAAACCTTTCAACCAAAGACACTTCATTGTTTTTCGTTTTTGTTTTCTGAAATTAAATTTAGGAACATCTTAATCATAGGTGGTTACATATGTACAAACATGTATATGTGGAACAGCATGTATGCATTTCCTTCATTCGATGATTCATGATTATTCAAATGCTCCATGCATCCTATAGTTGTTAAACTATCAAAAGAGAGATGATATAATGGCTAAAAGAGGCATCGACTTGGATGCCTCTGGCTCTGAGAATCTCCAAAATTATAGAAATATATGTATGTACATATATATATGTACTTTCCCTAAATTCTGTTACACATATATGCAAATATATCTGTGATCTACCGAGTACCAAATCTAGTTTTTATCACATGAAAACCCACACATACTTATGTACAAGTCTATACAGATGTACGGGTATGCACGGGTTGATAAAAAGAGGGGACGTGGTTGAGAGGGTGGGGGGGAGGGGAGGGGTAATTATAACGCGGTCTATCAACAATAATTTTGTTAATGGTGTCACAAATATTTTGACACGTGGCTGTATCACTGTATACTGCTTCCGCGGCCTCCCTTTGATTTGAACCGTATTTTTGCAGAAAAATCAAGAGATCAAAGCGTTTCCTGGCATATGCAAGCATTGCTCTCACATTTACCTCAATTATAGTTGTACATATGTATGTACATACATACATGCAGATGTGGGCGAATGTACATACATCTGTATACATATCTGGTGCATATGCATATTCATATGTTTGTCCATTCATATGTATATGTGTATGTATATGGCAGGAACTAAACGGAAACCGAATGTAGGGATAGGGGTGAGACCCTGAATAAGATAAACTGCCTTCCAATGGGTACAGAACAGAACAGAACGGAACAGAACAGAAGAGTTTTGGTTTTCTCTTTTGGTTTTTGTTGCTCAAATTGACTGAAATGCTCCACTGTCGTCTCCACGGAAGGAGCGTAACTGGGATTTACTGACTGCTGTACTCGGATCGGATGAGAGTCGTCGAATGGAGTCAAGTCGAGTCGAGTCGAGTCGATCGCGCCCGATCGTCAGAACACAACATGAGCTCTTGTTCATTCCCATGTGGGTGGAGTGTAGTGTCTGGGCTGGGCTGGGCTGTGGGGGTACAAGTACCTGGTGCCTGGTGCCTGGTAACTGGTAACTGGTACTAGGAAGGAGAGGAGTCGTCTGCACTGTACGCTCCCTCAACCTCTCAATGATTGCCACATTTCAATGGCTCTCGAGAGATCGCTGTCGCTGATACTTGTGGTACCACAACTCGGATGTTCCTTATTGCATGTCGTGAGTGTGTCAGCTTTTCTGTGTTCCAAGCAGCATCCCATGCCCATGCGCAGGCCCAGCAAATGCAGAAAATTAAGCGGCAACCAATCATTGTTATATATAGTATGTATGTATGTGTATAATGCTCGACCGACCGTAGGTTGAAATTGAAAAGTTGTAAATTATCAAGCACCACCATCAAAATCGAATCAGGCCAATTAAATTTGAATACAATCCCGCAGTGTGACGTTCCACCGTGATACCCCAAGCGATCCTCTTCTTGATTCACTTGTGGCACTTGGCACTTGGCTAAGAGAATCCGGTTTGGCACCACTTTTCTCAATCCTCAATCCCAGACATACACTATACACACTATACATACATATATCTCACTCCTCTCGCTTATGATCGTTTGTCACATTTCAGAATCGGAATCGGAATAGGAATTGAATTCGAAATCGAAATCGCATCGGTTTGAGCTTCGAAGATGGCAGTCACCAATATTAGCCTTATCGAATAATTCGATTCGATTCGGTTCGGCTGTTTATAGTATAAAAGTACTATTCTGGCTGCTGGCTGCTGACTGTTGGCTGATGCTTGAAAGAGGCAATTTGTTTAACGCTTAAATAAGTGCTACATGCCGCGTACATGCTTCCTATGGGGAACTGAATTGTTGTCAGCGTGATCGCGCCACATGAACATGATGGTTCTGTTGATGTGGATGATCTTAATCAGTATCACAAAAGGCATCGTCTACGAAGGACCAGAGTCAGAGCCAGAGCCAGGGCCAGGGCCTCGTTAAGTGCATGCATACCCATATCATCGCATTGTCGTTGTCGGCCCCGGAGTTTGGAGTTTGGAGAGGGGAGAGACATGGACCTGAGAGCGATACGTAGAGGTGTGTGCGTCAGATGCTTAATTTAAATTACTCAAGGGGCGGGACAAGCGAGTCGACCGAGCCGAGTCGACTCTGCGAGGAGAGCACAGCATGAGTAGCTGCGATTTGACACCTCGACTGACAGCTGGAATTGGGGAAAATTATTGAGCGCATTGGAGCACAAGGGGGCGCCCATTAGATGGATCTGCCGTAAAAAAAAAGAAACCAAAAGAAAGAACTTCCCCATGAACGAACTTAAAGACCTGTGTGTGTCGAGGCAGTTGCACAGTGAGCAGCAGCACAGTTGGAAGTTGGAAGTTGTGAACAGGAGAACGAGCAGACCGCTAATTTATTCCACATAAATTAGTCATATAATTAAAATGTTTATACAAGCCCCGATGTGCTTCACTTGAAGCGTGGGGCTTTACGATTCCACAAACAGATAATCAAATATTTTGTAACTCAATCCGCCCATAATTTCTGTACACGTATGCGATTCACTCCACTCCACCTCTGCTGCCATGAAATTGTATCTCTTAGATACAGCGCTTCTGGTAGAGATTATGGTGCTACGGGGCATTCGTTTAGTTGTCGTTTAGAAGACATTCGAGGCAGCATTGGCAGCAATTCCAATCCCATAAAGATGACTTCTTTACATGCCTGTTATTTTCGGGTGTTTTTGTCTATCTGTCTCTGGAGATATTTGGCCATCATTGTGAAGCTCTGAATCTCTGGAGATTCCGGCCTTGGACTCCTGTTTACCAATAAACAACAACCATTTCCACATCCACTTCCGCGATCCTCCTAGAGAGTGTACGAGTGTACGAGAGATCGATTGAAGGAAGACTCTCCCGCCTTCTTCTTGAACTTTATTTTCATTATTATTCCTTTACTTGAGCCGTGGGATGGGGTTCACTGGAGTCCACTGGAGTCCACTGGAGTCCACTGGGGTCCTCTGGCTGGGCTGCGACTCTGTTAAACTCAATATATAACCATTAATAATTTCAAAATCATGTCTTTTGTCGCCAAAACATTTACCGCAACGAAAGGAACATAAAACTGTCATATGTTTGATGACTTTATATTTATGAAGGCCAAAAATGTTGATCGCCAGAAAAACCAGTTGTTTTTATTTTTATGATTTCGAATTATTATGAGCATATTCCTCGTAGCCCCAAAGGAGTCACAAAAATATGAACGTCGACTGTCAGAACACACAGGCCGTACGTGCTTTACATTTAAAATGATTGTCAAGTCAGGAGCACTAATTGGTCGCTTGGCCGCTTGGTCGCTGGGTCGAGCGTGGAATCTTCGGCGACGTCCTGAAGTCCCATCTCCTGTCCAGTCTCCAGTCTCAAGTCCCAACCCAGTCCCAGTCCCAGTCCCACTGATGCCTTGTAGATGTACTCATGTCCCTTGTCAAAGAACTAGATTATTACGATGTCTCGTATCTTGGGCCCCGGACATTGCGACTCCTCGACGTTTATTAGCTGATGCATTTCGTGAAATTGCAGCACATCCCGCCACTCCACTCCCCTCCACTCCATCTCCACTACCTGCGCCCTCGCTGTTCGCGAGTCAAAACTTTGTTAGTTTTGTGCGCCCCAAATTTCAAAATATTGGCTCTCCTCCATTCACTCAAGATTTATTAATTTATGCCATTTGATCATGTTCTTTGAGGGTTTTGTCTTTTTATAAAAACAGAGAGAACATGTTGTATTCCGACTAGATGATACCCCTGCTACTTGAACATAAATGGCATCAAGGTCGCATCTAATGAGAGCCTCTCCTCCCAGCCATATAGACTCGTTTAGCACCCATTTGGAAGGTAAACTTTAGCCCAAAGTAAATCTTAATGATTGTTTTCGAAATATGTGTGTTGACAATGGCTTTAAATGGCTAACAGTATTGGCTTTGGCTGGCCAAAAGAGCAAACACCATCGACAGAGAGCAGCTTGGTAGCTTGGTGACAAAATAAACCATAGTTTTCGCTGACTTGACAAATCTGAGCATGAGTTCGAGTACGGGTACGAGTACGAGTTCGAGTACGAGTTCGAGTACGAGTATATATCACAGTGTCAACACCGCTGTTGTCGCTGTCGAAGCCGTTTACGTTTACGTTTACTTTTACCTGTCCTCCTCAGCTAGGACGTGTCTGATTTCCAGTCTGGCCCATGGTCCCGGGGCACCATCGTTGGGTCCCGTTGGTCGTACGGCTGTCGCCGTAACACGAGTGTGCTGACCATGGGTTTCAGCTTTCTGTTCTTGCTTTACACCGAATTCCGGTACATTTTCTCGGAATGAATTTTTCCCAAGCATTCTTGGCAAACGAGCCTTCGACTTCGACTTCGACTTGGACTTGGACTCCGACTCGAGTCGGTACCATCCAACAACAACAAACAATACAATACAATACAATGCAATGCCATATGAATTTATAATTATTCGAATGGCTCAATTCGGGGCGAATACATGTGTCACAAGCGCCTAAAATAATAATAAATTGATGACAGTTGTAATATGATTTTTTCCCTCAGAACGTTACGCATCGATAAAACTTCTTTCAAGCACTAACACATACAGTTGCGAAAAAAATAATAGCACCACTGGAACACATTTTATTCAAGACACAAAAAAATGTAAAAAATGATGCGATTTTTGTACATTTTGATTTTTTTTATATTGTTTAGTATTCCCCATAAACAAAAACTATGTTTCCGTTTTTCAAATTTTGACCGTTATATTTTTTTTTTGGGATTTTAAGAAAAAAGCACCAAAAAATGACGAAAAAAAAAATAGCACCACTAACCATTTTCTTAGTGAAGCTTCTATATTTCTCAAAATTGTCTTTGTAAAAGGCACGTATTCATTAGTTTTGACTAAGATTTCATTGTTTCTGTCATAAAAGTTAATAATAATCATTACAATGGGACGTGGATAGTACTGCACTGGGGAGATGCGAGATCTGATCAAAAAACTGATATTAGACGGAAAAACTTACAGAGAAGTTGGTCAATTGGTATGAAGCATTAAGTAAATGATCAAAAACACCTAAAACTATGAAGAAAAGGTTGAAACACCCGGACGAAAACGATCTATGACCCCTTTTCATGGCAAAAGACAGATTCGTCAGAGTAAGAAGGGTCCCTTCAAGTCAGCTACCGAGCTTAAAGAAGAGCTTGAAATAAATCCGACGGATCAAACAGTTAGTACATATCTTAGCCAACATAATATAAAAGCCTGCAGCCAAAGAAAAATTGTACCTTTTCAACGCGACACATATTACAAAGCGCATGAAGTTTGCCAGTGTTCAAGCAAATCGGACATCCCAACAATGGACGAATATTCTATGGTCAGATGAGTCCAAAGTGGATATGTTTGGTGGAAAATGATCTCGATAATTCATTAGACGTCCAAGGAAAGTAGAATACAAACTTTAGTACACCACAAAAACCATTAAGCATGGAGGGTGTAGTGTACTGGTATGGGCCTGTTTTTTCGACTTTGGAGTAGGTCCAATAGGTTGAATAAAACCCATCATGGAATAGCACGTGTAGGTGAATATCGTGGATACAGTAATGCTATCCTTTTTAGAATATGAAAGTCCGCTAGTATGGGTCTTTTAACAGGACTATGACCCCAAACACACCAACAAGGAAGCAAAGGAGTGGTTCAGGGCAAACTGTGTGAACTTTTTGGAGTGGCTTTCTCAGTCACCTGACCTGATCCTATAAAAAATCTGTGGTCCTACGTTAAGAAGGCGGTTGCTACTTCCAAGCCAGCCACTATCAGATCACTTTGGGTATAAATTGAAGAGTCCTGGTCCTAAAACGATGCCAGGACTTGCTTGATTCCATGCCAAGTCGCTGCGTAGCTCTTATTGCCAAAAAAGGACAGTGTACCAAATATTAAATGATAAATATAGATTTAGTGATAATAGTTCAAAATAGTTAACTGAGGAATTCGTTACTTTTTGGTCATTATTTTGTTTTTAATTTAATTTTTGAAAAGTGGTGCTATTTTTTTTTTCGCCTAATTTGACCACTTTCAAGGAATTTTCTTAAATAACTTAAAAACGTTAATAAGAAAGAGATTTTTTCTTTCATTCTTGGATTTGTAAGAGTCTTCCATTTCTAAAAATGTGCTTGACGTTTTCTTAAAGTTAAAAATGTGAGTTGGGCAACTATTTAAACATTTCTTGTGGTGGTGGTGCTATTATTTTTTTCGCAGCTGTACATACATACACATATGTATTGTAGTATGTACGTTTTTTTGTGGTTTTTCAAAGTGGTGGTGATCCTTCTTAATGGGTATCGTGTGAGTGAGTCCATCCCATCCCATACATACTATAGCACACATCGTATAAGCCATGTCTGCACTTTCGCTTTGGAGTATAAAGAATAAAGGTGTACTTATGATT
The DNA here is from genome assembly GCA_005876895.1 of Drosophila azteca. NCBI lineage: Eukaryota > Metazoa > Arthropoda > Insecta > Diptera > Drosophilidae > Drosophila > Drosophila azteca. The sequence continues at coordinate 1,710,838 of VCKU01000014.1, read as the reverse complement.
CGCTCCTTATACATATGTACATATGTATGTATGTTGTATGTCGGGTTATGGGTAGAAAGCCCATTTGATGCACGTGCTGCTGTCACAATCAATTTAATTTTCCCACTTCTTTTGTTGTTGTGTGTAAAATTTTAGCAATGTTCTACATTGAGTACCTAGGCATTAAGTAGAGTGGGGGTGTAGTGTGGGTGTTAGGGGGTGGGGCAACTTCTTAACTTCTTAACCCCAAAAAGTTATGAAACTAAAATTCTCTTCAGAGCAGAACGAAACGCGACGCACACACTTTTCCTATACATATTACTGTACATCGTTATTAAATATATAAATGTATATGTTAGTACGGTATATACGATTGTGCACTTGTGTAAAGGATTGCTGGAATGGCTGTGCTGTGTTGTTGCCACGCTTTTGGGCAAATGTTCAAACGGAACAATGTGCTACATTGTGTAAAGTGTTCAGACAACCGGCGCTGCCTGCCACTGCCACAGCCACTGCCGCTGCCGCTGCCTGCTGCCTGCCGTTGACGGGGAAAATCTACAAAACACGGGGGCCCCTCAAAAACGTTTCAAACATTGTCGTGTTGTTGGGACAAAAAAACAACAAAAAATGAAGAACATTGTCGACAAGCCAGAAGGCCCGCAACTGGAGCAACTGAAGCCACTGGAGGAACTGAAGGAACTGAGGGAACTGGAGCTACTGGAGGGAGGCGGAGTGAAAATAAATGGCTTAAAAACTGTAATGATTATTGACGCTCTTTATGTTTTAATAATGTGTCAGGAGAAATATATTTTAAGGGTTAAATGGGCCACCCACGTCAGCAGCACTCGTGACGCTTTCAGCAATAAAACTTTGAAATTCGTTTTAAAACGTCGCCGGCTGTTCTAAATTTATAGCATAATTCTCTCTGGCAACAGACGCCAAACGTGTATATTGAAATGCCTGAATAATACCACCCCAAAAAAACAAAAACAAAAACAAAACGAAAAAAAAAACAAAAAAACGGAAGGGTTTGTGCCGTTTGTCCGTTCAATCAACACCTTAAGAATTCTGATACGAAACAAAACCCAACCCCATCCCCCACCCCACACCACCCCTGATGCATGAAAAACGAAGCCATATCCCGGCATGGCAATCTATAGATTTTAAATTCATATTTTCTATAATTCGATAAAGGAGATGAGATGAGAGGAGAGGACAGAGGAGAGGACAGGGGAGAGGAAGGAGATTTCGTGGAGTCAAGAAAATAAATACATTTGTCATTTGTCGCCAGGAACTCGCCCCGGCTGGACCACCCGTGGCTGCCTAAGGAGTACATCCTGTCGATTGGTGGCGGTTGCTGTCGGACCACGTATTTGCGCCTGCGTCCGCTGCTACCGCTGTGGTCCTGGACCAAATTCTGGTTTTCCTGTCCAAATTGCCACAATATCCTTTATGTCCATCGACATGGCAGACAGAAGACACCAGAGGACAGAGGACAGAAGACACCAGACAGCACATAGCACACAGCACAACAGTGCTGTTATTGTCATTGTGCCTGGACCCGGGACGGGCCCGCTGTGGGATAAATCCCCCCACATTTGGTTGGTTGGTTGGTTGGATGGTTGGGTCGACCTGTATCCTTATAGAGCAGCAGCAGTACAGCCATACACAAGAATAATACACAAGCCATTTATCACTTTGGCATATTGTCCGACTCCAAGATTGGCATCGTATTGAACCCATTTCCCGCTTCAGTGCCACATCTTTCCATCTCCATCTCCAGCTCTGCCATTCTGGTGCCACATGCGAGGCGAGGCAAGGCGATGCGCTGCGCTTCGCACTATCATAATAAATAAATACCAAGCTGTCCAGCGAGATTCGATTGAATAGGATGACCTTTTCGCTCTCATTTAATTTCGAGCATTGTCTATTCGCTTTGGGAACGGAAACCCCTAATCTGGCCATGATGTTATTCGAAGTGGTATCATTAGGATGGACGGGCGGCCGGGCGGGCTCTCTTCTTGGGGGATGAAACATTGAATTGTTCGCCGCGCCGCCGGAGAAATAATGCCTGAATGAAAGCGAGTCTGTTTGTCTTATTATGTTTACTCTCCTGGATGGGATAGGGAAAAACACAACACATTTGAAGTCAAAATATTTACTGTCAGCATTTTTCTTACTTCGAAAACCTTCCTGCCTTTCCCCGTTTCGTTTCGTTTCCTTTCGTTTCGTTTCCTTTCCTCCTTCTCATCTAAGTGACCCTTATGGAAACAGCTCCATTACAGTTGTATTAGGGAATGTCAAGATTCATTATTATTTATGACATTCGTTTGCAAATCTGAAATCTTAATTAATTGTCAAAATATCAGACTATAGTAAGTAGACTGTCTGACTGTGTGTGATAATTCCATAGAATCCATACAATCGCATTCGTAAGGATGATATTTAAGAACACTTTTGAATGCATAAAATAACCAAACGAATCTCAGGGTTCAGCATCTCTTACTTAATCAGAGGAACAACCACAATCGATACTTATGGCATATCCGCCATGTGTGGGAGAGGTGTACAGACTCTGGTACTATTTCTCTTGGATAAAGCCCCAAAGTTGCCTTCTTGTTTATGGAAAACATACAACATATGAATACACAAATTTGTTTTATATTTTTTATACATTTTTCTTTGAGATAAATAGCAAGAAAGTAGGGGTTATCCAGATAGCTTTCACAGGACGAACTCTATCGATTCGGCTAACAAGAAGAACCCCCTGAGGGGCTAAAAGGTATTCCAATGTCGAGAGACCAACACCAACAGCATCGTTGGTTCTGTATTGTGTTTGTGGTTTCCGAAGGATTCATCCCGCTGCTCCTGTAGCATACTTATGGCCGGCTGGAAAGGCCCTCCGTGACTTTTTGACGTTGCTTGGGATAATCAAAATTATATTTTGACTGATTACCCAAGCAGACCCTCTCAATGCAGCCGCCGCGTGGATGGGCATACACACTCACATAAGCTGACATATGAATAGCTTCATTCTACATCATGTTTACGTGGGTTCACACGCACAACCGAAATTGGGAATTGGTTGGGAAATTCTCCCAGACAAATGTGTGGGGCACCACCAACACCAACACCAACGCCAACACCACCACCAATAGATAGCCAATCCCTTGGAGAGTCGACAGCAGAGTTTAGATGATATTTTTGGAAGAACAGGAAGAACAAGTCCTTGTGTGAATACAGCGAATACAGGCAGAGTCACAGAATTAAGTAGTTCAATAAATTTGTAAATAATTCGAATACTATAATATAATGAAGCGGTTATAGAAATTGTTCATCTTCTTGGGTGTAAAAAGCTTCAACCCTGATATGGGGGATGCTGTCAGACCCATCTATTGCTCATAAATTACCATATACCTATGCTCCGATAGGAAATGAAAAGAAATTTGTATACTAGCGCAGAATCGTGCACATTTTGGGATGGCACGTGCTAGTCGTAGTGAGTCTGAGTCGGAATTGGAGTGAAATTTGTAGCTTACTTATTATGCATGCCCTTTAGCTAGTTGGTGTTTTTGTAAATTGTATGTTTTCCTTACTAATTAGCACATTTGTGCGGTTCCATTAGGCAAGGACACGTGACACTGCCGTAATCCCTTTGACGATACGGTCTCGGATTGACCAGCAAACTTTGTAATTGGGCAAAAATTACATCGAACAGACCAGAGCAGACCAAACCGTATCCAGAAGCCAGAAGCTAGAAGCCAGAATCCAGTATCCAGACGATATCCAAATTTGCCCCAAATTCATTGAGAGAAACGTACGCAAAATCCAATCCCAATCCCAATCGCAATCGCAATGTAGCGGTCGGTCGGCAAAGGTAAAAGATACCCCAATGATGTTACGGTCTGGTCTGTTCTGTGGGTATCCCTCTAGGCATTTACTTGTACAAGATGGGTGTGCGCCACAGCCCAGGGATAATACGAAACATGTGTTGACGTTGCCGCAAAAACTCCATCCTCACACGGCCATTCCCGATACACCACTGCAATGCCAATGGCAATGGTAGTGGCAGTGGCAGTGGCAATGGCATCAGGGCGACAGGTGTATATGTCGGTTGAATGTTCGGACTGGTGTACTGGTGCACATGCCTGCACTGCCTGAGGGGTATACACATTTACAGGTGTACTCGTCCCGTACTCGTCCCGTACTCGCACTCGTATGGGTCCATCCATATACATAATGCTCACAGAGAATCGTCGTCGAACGATGGCTGAGCAGAGTCTCATTAAATTGTTGGCGCACAGGCGGTTCCAGGCTCGACTGCAATTTCCATATGGAAATTGAATTTTCACTGGCCTTGATGTGGTTTTCTGCTACAGCACAGTACAGAACGGTGGGCGGGGCTACAGTTGGTAGGATGCAGGGACAGGCTGTGGGCTGGGATGTCCTGTGTGCTGTGTGCTGGGATGGGGCTATAACAATGTTTTAAATTGCACTTGCGGATGGACTATGAGGCTACAGTTGTCACTTTCGCGCCGCTTTTGGCCTCGGTTGCTCTGTAATGGCTCAGACTTTCAGTCCAGATGGATTAACCCCGCGAAGAACACAGCATAATTTAATTAAAATTGTAAAATATTTGTCGGATTTTGCATAAGCTTCCAAAATCCCATTAATTCACAGAGCACAACCCATTGTTGACCGCAACACAATCAAAATATGCAAATTTATCGCATTAACTCGAGAAACTCCGAATGGCTGCTGCCAGCCAGTGCTGGCAGTGCTGCCAGTGCCCCCCAGTGCTGCCAAGCCGCGGCCGTCGCCATCGCCGCCGTCGCCGCCGCCACGGCGTCGGGATAGACGGAATCGACCAAGAAATCGCGATGCTTTTCACTAAACAACTGCCAGAGATATTTAATTGGGAAATGAGCACAGCACAGCACAGAGCACAGCACAGCATAGCACCGTCCCGTCTCACGAATTTGCGCCTGTAACCAAACCAAACCCCTGGCTATGCCAGCCAGCTAGCCAGCCCATGGACCACCAAATGAAAAAGGATCAAGTGGAAATGAATGAAAATGGTGGGCGCGCACTTTGGACTCCTCCACTCCATTCCACTCCGCTCCTCATTGGCGGCCGTTGGCGGGCTATTGGCGGCTGTTAGCGGCTGTTCCACCCACACAGATTTGCATTTTTAATTCTTTCGACAATCTACGGGCTTTACTTACAATTTCAGGTTATGTTTTGCCGGTCAGATCCAATCCTAGTTAAATGGAATGAATAGTACGAGTACGAGTACGAGTACTCGTAAAGCGGCGGCCATTGTGGGTGTATTTGAAGACATAGAATAAATTTAATGCCTATCTAGTAGCTTACGAAATAGGGCAGCAACCAGTTTGTGCTACAGGATTAGATCTACGGAATCATTATGCATTTCGAATTCTTGGCTCTCATTGGGTGTCACTCAGATATCCATTACCCCAGTAAAAAGCGTTAACTCAACTCTCCACAGGTATCTGGGGAGTAGCTTTGATTATACCATGATGTACTACCTATAGATGGACATGGGGATTGACGGGCATCGATTCATTGGGGAGGACATGTCTGCCTGTCTGTCTGCTGTCTATTCGGAAGCACTTTGAGTGATCAAAACTGTCCTGCGATATGAACAGAATAGGGGTACATAGAGGGTATAATAACCATTCGGCTTATACCACACAAAGTGCAAAGTACAAACCCTTGTAAATATGCCTATTCTAAGTGAGCAAAAGGACGTGGTATTTGTCACAAACACATGTTTGAATTTTCAATGAAAGATTTGCGAAGAGCATAAGCGAACATTTGTGTATTTTTAGAGTGGCTCGCAGAGAGAGAGAGACAGAGAGAGGGATAGGGAGAAAGTATGTCGAGAATGAGTAATATAATGCAAATGTAATGAGAAAGCATCATCAATTTCCAGAGAAGAAAATCCCCTTAAAGCACCCAACGACAAATGAAATTGTCTAGTTGGCCCTCTATTTGACAACGACCGTTGAGAATCTTTTCTCGCCTATTCTAATCCTTCGGTGCATATAAATGAAATCAAATCCGAAAATTGGATTGGAAGGCAACGCCCACCCATCGTCACGACGAGCACGGCAGAGTAGAGCAGAGCGGCAGCACACATATCCTTGGTCCGTCCCTGGTCCCTGGTCCATTCTGGCTCTGGCTCTGGCTCGCTCGGTTTCCAGTTCCACCACCCTATATATGTATGTATGTATGTATGTATATACCATAGTGCTCGTACACTTAATGTGGCAGCCAAATGTTCAATTGCGGTGTCGCAGGACATGCCGAAGTGAGCCCAGGACGGGATTTCCATTCGGGCTTCATTGTGCTGCTGCTGCTGCTGCTGCTCCGCGTCGAAGTGGTAAAGTGGCGATGCCGAAAATGTAAACAGAACCAAATAGAGATCCAATTACTTAAACGGTTAGTCCATTGTTGAATACAACCAAATTTGCATATTTCTTACTTGTTTGTTTATTTGTTTAGGCGCTTGCTTGAAGACCGCGACGAAGTGCGAGTGCGAGTGCGAGTATAAGGTGACCGAAAATTATTCCAATCCTGTGTGTACGTACATATACACTCGTACTATGTATCTGTATGTATGTATGTATATTGAATGCCACTAAGACAAAAGGAAACTCAAGAGATAGAGAGGGAAAGGAGAGAGGTGAGAGTGAGGATTACAAAGCGACTTTCAACGCCGAGCACTCGAAGGCTACAATGGCTATGTATGGGCCTCGTTTTGTATGGGCCAAAAAGGAATCTGGATTCTGCATGGATTCTGGAGCTAGAGCTGCGGATCCACTTTGTTTTAAATCTGGAAAGACCCACAAGGTTGAATGGCAGCTACTGGGTGTATAGAAATTGTATCATAACACATTTTTTCCTTTTTTTGCACGTCATAGGGGATATGGGTGATGGGATATGGGATATGGGATATATGGTATGCATGTATGGTATGTATGGAGTCAATACCCAACACAGTAAAAAGTGAAAAGTAAAAAGAAAGCAAGATTGGAACAAAAGTGTTTGTTACATCTTTCACATTATTTTGAGAACTGCTTTGGAATGAGTTTGCAATAATGCTCGTCGAGCCTGGGCCTGGACCGGGGCCCATTCAGGAAACATGTGGCTGGGGATTTTGAGACATGACATCTACTATCGTGGTGGTCGGTCGGTCGGTCGTGAACCCAAAGAAATACACTTACCGACTATGTGTGTACACACTGTAAGTGGTCTTTAGAAATCTTTTTGTCACATGTTCGAACGTGTAAATCGACATTGAAAGAATGAAATCCAATGCCAAATGGTCATTGCTGTTGCTGTTGTTGCTGTTGTTGTTCTAAGAGCTGTCGAATGGAACCCTAATGGTTACGAGGTGTTTAACGCACTGAGGAAAGTATTTTTTATTCAAAAACACTAAAAAGCTTGCGTAGAACCTCCTGTTTAATGGTGCTATTGATTCGCAACATATTTATCTATACGAAACCAGATTGGTGTATGTGAAAAATGGAAAGGAAAGGATGTGACTGACTGTGGATGTGGCTGTGGCTGTGACTGAGGCGGCTCACGCGGCCCAGGGGGTCGGCGTTGGAGTTGGTCTGGTTGGTTAAGGATGCGAACTAATGCCCCAGGCCATATTCAAGCAACCCTCATGTCATCCCATTGTTTCGAGTTGTTCTTGTGAAACAATCCCAATCCCAACACGATACGATACGATACGATACGATACGGATACCCACAACGACAAGGAAATAAGACAACGACAACGACAGCGGCGGCAGCGGCAACGACAACTTGGAAGCATTCGCTATAGATTAGCTGTCCTGGCCTGGCCCCTGGCCGATGATCATCACCGCAGAAAGTAAACAAGTTCACAAATAAGTAACCAGCGAGAGAGCAAAGAGCATTGTGTCGTAGTGCCACGTTGCGGATGAGATCAGAACCCGAGAAGAGTCAACTAGCGCCTGCTGTGCCGGTGAAACACGGGCCGCACTGCATGATACTCCTCGTACTCGTACTCTCGTACTCTTACTCTCGTACTGGGATCTGGGATTTGGGATCTGGCATCTGGCATCTGCCTGAATGGGTATGGGGTATCCACACACAGCTCCACAGCTCCACAGCTCTACAGCTCCGATCCGATCCGCTCAAGCCACTTTGCGGCTCAGGCACACGAAAACTGGAAAAAAAGAAACCAAAAACAATTCTCTTTTTCATAATTGCACAAACAATAAATAATTATTATGTTTATTTTGACTGGTTGGTTGGCCTGTCTGTTGGTTCCTGTTATGACAATCAAATTTTAGAGGATTTGCCGATACTGAAACTGGCAAACATTTACATTCAAAGTGTATAGAGAAGAGAGACATGTATGTATATATAGCCACTCAATATGTATAAAAGATACATATTGTATATATGTACATACATGGTACATAGTACATTTAAGGAGGTGATGGAAAGCGTTGAAAGCGGCTAAAATTTGTTCCACAAATAATGGCGACATTCACATATTATTCTTGCCAAAATGTTTCACTATATGTACATTATACTTTAGAAGTGCTAAAAGGGTTTGAGGAGGAGGCCAAGGAGAGGATGTTTTATATTTCTTGGTGAATGGTGAATGGCATTGTTTGGGCAGGACACTGTGCGACACGTGCCAGGGGTGCCATATTGTTACCGTTGATGCCGTCGCCGTTGCCGATGCCCACGGCTGGCTACGCATGGGTTGGGTGTTAACACAATGATTGTATGCCTGGTTTGAATTTTCACAAGAGGCAAGCGACTGGCAACTGGGCGACTGTGCGACTGGGGGCCCGCCCTCTCACTGCCTTCGCTGATGCTGCAAATGATGAGTTGTGCCTAATTCATAACCACATCGAACGAATTAACTCGCAGTATGGAACCGCCCGAAAGATTTTCGAAGGTGGCAGCAACAGCAGCAACAGCAGCAGCAGCAGCCGCAGCAGCAGGGTGGCAGCATCGCAACATGTTTAAATCCGGACGACTCTGATACACGTGTCTCAATTCGTTTGGGTGAGATACTTACAACGGAGAGACCCGGACAGAGAGCGTGAGTGGGACCGGGAGCGGTAGCGGTAGTGGAACTGGGACCGGGACCGGGACCGGGCGCTTGAAAGTGAAATTAATTACGGTAACGAAGGGTAAGTGTCACCAACCGGATGCATGCCAAATGGAAAGCTGCGAACGAAGTTTATCTTTATTTATTGCAAGAAAAGTATCTACCCAGCGGACAACAAAAGAACCAATGCACATTAAGATTTTCTTCATTCCGAACAGACTTGGCTGTAAGAATTATCCGATCGCAACGAATTTTCCTGGAAAAGCCAGGATGCCAGATATGCATTTTTTATTGCTTTTCAAAATACATATTATCCATTTTGATGAATGGATCCACTCAAACCAATCTTCAAAGCTCTTTTTCCCACTCCTCTGAAACGAGTCTTTTGGGGACAAATGTCAAAGTATAGCTTCATGGAATATTGAATATATTTCGGCCAAATATCCCCCTATATCATGAGATAGGGGGATATTTGTCATATGACAATATTGCAATAGCCATTCCCGCATAGCATCCATATTTTCCGGTACAACAACCGTTGTTTTTTTTCTTCTTTCCAGTTTATTTCCAGAATTTCGTTTGCTGTCAAACTTTATATAGTACATATGTATGTATAATCATCGCCGTCCATTAGGGGAGGTAGTAGAGGAATCCTCTATGGCCCGGGAGTTGTAAGATTGTACAACAAATATTGTAAATAACATAATTCAATGATACTTCTTCTCATAAGAACAAATACAAATTGAGACCAATCTCTGTTTTAAGATTGATATGAGATATGCCTTTTTTCAATCATATAGGGACCGTGATTTGATTTAATACCAGACCCGAAAATTCTCTCGACGGCCCGGCACATAGTGAAACATTTTGGCAATAACGATACGTACATGTCGTCGACTGTAGAAGTCTAATTTCTAAGCATGATTTTTTTAAAAAAATGTGAAGATTTTATGTATATTTTATTTTATAGCCAAGACTACGGTAAGTCCGTATGGCAGCCCTCGCATTATAGAGGTAAGGTCTCAAGCCTCCTCTAATACATTAGCACTAGGATGGATGGATATTCGTATATGTATGTATGTACTGTACTGTACAAGTGTTTGTGAGGAGTAACAAATACAGAAATATTCATTAAATTGAAATATCATACAGCGGGAGCTTGGACAAGTGTTTACATAATTCTTGAGTTTTAACTGAAAACAACATAATTTTCAGTCTGAGGACGGTCATAACATCAAGTGCCTGCCGCGATGCGATGCCGGAGACAGGTTGAGGGAGAGAAGCTCTTCTCGCTTCTGCCAGCTGCCAGTATTTGCTGAAGAAACACTAATTAATGTAATGAAATCTGTATGTTTCCAGAAAACTCTGCAGGGTCTGGGGTCCGGTCCTTGGTTGCTTACGTATTTGCACACATTTTTATTATATGTGTAAAATATACATACATACATATGTATACATACATAAAAGTATATTCCATGCACACCCATTTGCAAAAAATAAACTCAAGTATGCACGATATAGAACTTCTTCGGATAGAAAAGTTCAAAAACTATTTGTACATAGTTTTTTCTTTATAATCGAAGCATTATCCGACCGATTCCACATACATTTGTAGTGCCCTAATGGTACCTATGGATATAATCGCTTTGTCCCTAGTTTTCCCCGCGGTAATGCAACATTTCTGTATATTTATTATGATATTGTTTTGTTGGTGGTATCTTCTACCTTATCGCAATGTAAAGCCGCGGCACTTGCACGGCTGAAATGTCTCTATTGAAGTTAAAAACAAATCTATGAATATATTAGAGAAATAATTAACAGTATCGTGGTGCAATAATCGAACGCGTGCGCAGGGACTCGCTCTAATCATCCTTATCTATTAAGGGCGAATGGGGAAATGTTAGGTAACCAACGCTATTCAACAAATATTTGTCTACTTCAATCCGTCATTTGGAAGTCACATGCGTGAGAACTGTAAACAAAACTCCCTGTGGGCCAAGCCAAGTACATGCTACACAGTGGAAACAGCAGAATCAGTAGAGCCATCACACCCCTATGCGGACTGTCGCCGCGCTCTCTAAACCATCGCGGAGGCTGGCTCGGATTTGTGCTGGAAGATCTGGGGCATACGGCGCATACCACCGGGCACCGCGCACCGGGCACCGGGGTACCGGGGTACCGGCCACCCGGAAAAGTCAACGGTCGAGTCAGTGGGAGACTACAAAGCGATTGCAGGACTGTGTGCTGTGCTGCTGTGTGCCTTTTCGTGGATGTTTCATCCGCAACACGTGTCACTTGGTCGACTCGACGGTTGACGTTCAAGTTAAGAAGGGCCAATGGTAGTGGTAGATACGATACGCAGTGTACACAATTCCAAGCGGCGCTCACATAAAAAGCAATAAACTAAAATTAAGTCAGAAAACGTGTCAAAGTCAGTACTCACTGCACTGACAGTGATGCAAAGACAAACACAAACAGCGAGCGTTGGTCCTTGTTTACCTTAATAAAGCCGGTTCGTTTCGTTTCGTTTCGTTTCTTTGCAACCGCTCGTTCGTAGGCGAAAAGTTTCGGCCGAGTCTGTGGATTCAGTGGGGTTCAGTGTTGCTCTTCCAGAGAATATTGCAACAATCCATTTAGGAGTAGTCCGTACGATACGATATGTATCTACATATATATGAAACCCACCCCACTCCGTATCATCCAGTGAATCATCATAAGTCGTACAATTGCAACATTTATTGGAATAAAATATTGAACGTCAAATAATTCTTCGCATCATATACATAAGTGTGTACGTACATAACCGACATGGAAACAGAAAAACATGCTCAATAACTGTATAGGACTAAATAAAAACATTGCCGATCTTAAGGCATAGGGAAAAGATTTGATTTCTTTACTACGAGAAAGATTGAATCTAGTCAGAGTAACTATAATTTATTTAATATTAATTATTTAAATATTTTTGTCATATTTATTCAAAAGCTCCTGATATGTTATGGCACACTTCAGATCTTCGCCAACGTCATTCCCATAGATCTTTTTAGCCCTATCAAAGGCTTCGATGATGCACGATCTGTAATAACCAATCAATAAACGAATAAACTAAACTAAACTAAACTAACATGGACTCTTGCTGTGTTTACCTGAATAGTTTCTGGTGTAAGACATAGGCGCTTACATGACCAGCGTCCAAATATCGCACCTCTGCTCCAGGCCATATGTCCTCGAGACTTGAACAACCCTCGCGCGGTACATATGCATCATCTTTGGCGCACACAGCAATTATAAGCGAGGTATCGAATGGAACGGAAAAGTTCTTCAGGTGCGTACACTCGTCCATCATGCCCCGCATGAACTGTAGAGCCTCGCGCTCCCACCAATTCGTTTTGGTAATATCAATCTTATCAGCTCTGGCTTGCGCAGGCAATGGCAAAATATACCTCATGAGGTTGGTTAATGTGGAGACAGAGGACTCTTTCCGAGGTGTAACGGTGGTGTCAGGAACTCCTTTTGAATTGGGATCATCTTTCAATGGTAATGTCAGATTTCCAGAGTCAAGTTTTACTTTTTGCAAGGACTTTGATAAGAATATCGAACTGCCACCATCTTTTGGGTCAATATTTTTGGTTTCATAGTTATTGCCGACGTTATCGTTATTCATTTGTTGGATTTTTCTAGTATCATTTATGTCTTCTTTGAGCTCGTGCAGAGATTGGTTGAAGTTCTTTATGAACCGCTGGCCGGCCTCAAACGCATCATCGATCACAGTCACCATTTTGGACAGACGCTCGCGATACTGTCCGTCTGAGAAATACTGCATTTCGAGCATATCCCAATTAATGGATTGACTCATTACACCCTTCAACAGTAGAGTATGCAAGTATTAGCATCTGAAGAAAGCGACAAAATTCCATTTCACTTACAGTTGTGAAAACAGCCGATGCCGTAGACCAGGATAAGCAGGGCACAAGTACAAGGGGCTTCGGCCAGTTTGTAGCCGCCAGTGATGCCATCTTGAATATGAAGAAATACCAATGATTTTAAAATGTTTTAGTTATTCAAAATTGGATCATCTTACGTGTCCGCCCATAGACAATCCCGTAACTCCAAGTGGCCCGAATCCGTTCCTTTCACACCAATGGAGTAGGACAAGGCATTCAAGGATAAGGCATCCGCCCATCACGAATATATCCGACACATTATGTAGATTAGATCGTCTACACACCAATAATATAAATCAATCAATACCAAAAGTAAAATGTTAATTGAAAACATAAAATTTCTGCCTTTGCTGATAGAACTGTCTGCAATGAAAATACAGACGGACGTTAAAGTAGACCGAATTGGGTGCATCGGCTCTGTGACCGAAGATTTGTTCAATTGGTTGCCTCTTATTGGCCGTAAACGCCGATAAAGACTGATTTTAAATTGTCAGAATTACACATAATAAATCGGCAACAGCAATAACAATTGTTCCAATACCTACCCACAGTAATTATTTAGTAACTATTAAAAACAAACTAACTAACTATTAATTGAAGTGAAACTGAAACGGACCCCTTTATACGTGCTACTGACTACTGTCTTAGTGGATCTCAGTGGCATCAGAGTGATCGACCAGCTCTATAGCATGTTTTGGAAATCTTTAGAATATCTCGTAGTATTTAGTTAGTTTACTTTTGGTCTCCTGGCTTTCTTAATCCATAAAATGGGTTCTCCAATATAATCGATCCAATGTTAGCATCTTTGAGTAGCGGCTTCGCAATGAAATTTCTTCGCCGCCAAAAAAACTGCAGAGCACAAATAAATGTTAATGCTTATCACTGAAATAATCAACAATAAATTAAATGAATTTAAACTCACATGATCTCCAGTTCCAGCTAGATGAATGCATATCGGCTTATGCTGTTCGTTTTTCCACGTGTTGGGTATCAATAGCTGAAAGTACGCGTTCCTCGATGCCTTGGGAACAACTCCAGGTAAATGTAACTCCAGGGGGGTTATAAATTTTCCCTCTATTAGTGTGCTTTCTGAATAGATTTCCTTTTTTGTAATCTCGACTGGATAGTCGCGAGGCACAAGCTTAAAGCAACTTTCTCTATTGGATATTATCTTACGGAACTGGAATACTCTAAAAAGGTGCGGCAGGATTTGTATAATATATGTAAGTATAATGAGTGTTGTGTTAAGCAGAATTCCAAGGGATATCTCCAAGTATTCCAAGTATGTACATATATATATGATTGAAATTACTTAATACTAAGTGAATCGATTTGTTTCTGATTATGACTCAGTTATGCACAAAATGTATGCAATTGCAATTCTTAACTTTTGGTTGGATTATCTTTATGTAATTAGTTTTCACAGGAGATCTTAATGACTTAATAACACACTATTGGGAAATCGAAAGTATCTCTAATTTGATGCACTTACATATCGCATGATCTTAGTTTAATTAATTATATAGGCATAGAAACATGTAAAAGTCTATTAAGATAAAATATAGACATTCAAATGCTAGATTTCCATACCTGAACTATAAGATTTGGGAGCAGCGAAGAAGCAGTGGAGTGTTGGCATGGAGCCACTATTCCCTTAATCGCTTATTACGAACGGTAGCTCACAAAGTTTTGTTTTTCAACCGATTTTTCCTAGAACAGCTGCACGGATAGGATAGTGTTGTTGGTGGCGACTCCGAAGTGTACAGTTTATGTTTATTCCCATTTAGGCAGATCATGAACGAAATCGGCTGAATCCAGGCACTATAACGAAGAGCACCCATAGGAAAGATCGGTGGTAAAACAATTCTTTGTGAGAATAACTCAATTGTTACTGAAAATAGTCCAAAAACATTACAAATTGTGATATACTCATAGCTGCCACAACAATCATCGCTTCACACACAAACCGAAGATAATCCAAACAATCGTCAAATTTTGTAGTGATGTTGTACATACTGCTATGTAGTATATACTTCTATGCATACGCCTATTTTATTATCAAAATAATATCCTTAGCCTGCATTTCGCCTATTACGTAAAGATACTTAATTAGATACAGTTTGCAGTGTATCACTTACCTACGTAGGTTTTCAGGTTTCCCCCATCCTTTCTCGAAGAATCGAGTTATCAGCATTCGCCGATATAGACTGTCCAGTTTACTTGGCGGCATTACGGAAAAATTTTGTTTTGCCTTTCGGCAAATTTTTATAAACAAACAAATTTTATAAACATATGCCAAATAGCGATGGCAGGTTCGTATCGATGACAGTCTATCGATAGTAATATTATCAAGCTAGAGTTGCAAGAAACTAATCGATATCCCGAATAGTTATTTAAAAATGTATTTATATAATTTGACCATACATTATAATATTTACGTCATAATATATATCTACTTAATAAAAGATGGAATACCCACACAATTAATTTTTCGATTTTTTTAATTTTTGTTCATATGGAACTAGCACGAAAGAAACTGACTTTTATGCAATAGCGAACAATTATGGATTCAAAAATAGTTTTTGATATTCTTTAATTTTACGTAACCTATCTTGTTAAATCTACGACGTATAGAACCGAAATAACGAAATAAATTTCTTTTAAACAAACAACCTATCGGTATTTCATATTCCACTGTTTCAAACTGTTGGAATTTCGGAATGACAATAGTGCAATTGATGATGTGATAAAACATCGGTATATAATATCGTTTCCCTGAATCATTAATCGGAAACAATCAGTATTAACAAAAAAAAAAAATAACAAAGCAATTAAATTCGTATGCGTTTGCCGACAAACAAATCAGTGTTAAAAAGCCGAAGAGACAGTTATTAAACACTTAAATATATCATTTCTTTCAACGACAACAATATCTGACTTATGAATATCCCCGGCTCGAAGTGAGAACTGGCGAGCCATGGCGTTACTCTTCCGACGCATGTCAATGCTTTCAAATATTATCCTTATATATATTTTCCTTTGCACAATTTTTGTGCATGGATATAAAAAGCAAGGTAACAACAAGCAACAGCATAAATATGTTATACCGAAACTAAAACAACGAAATATGTGTACATTGTGGGCAGACATTTACCGCAAAAAAAAATGAGCGGCTCTCGCAAAAAACGTCTAGCTATTTTTTTCTAGTTTTTTAAACAGTAAAGTGTATGGTATATGTGTGTAGTTAGTACATGTGTGCTCATCAATTTTCATCAACAAATTCTAGCATTAAACTGCATTTTTACAAGTACCGCATGTACATATGTACATCGGTAACGCCCAAGATTGCCATTTTTTGTGGAAAGATTTTAATTAGGGGCTGGTGTTTGTTTAAACTCATGATGTGTAATTTGGTGGTTTGAGTGTACTATCCGTTTGTTTCAGGAACCAGATATCAACTCAATCAAAGGTGTGCGCAGTGATTTTCTGTGACTGTAATTCCTTTTGTGACTTCACCTGTCTGTTTTCCAAAAACCCTTAATATGCACATCTTAATACATACAGATGTACATATGTATACATATATGTATGTACAATGGTTGACAATCTATCAATCGAGTAATCCATAGATATGGAATTCCATTAGTTGAGAAAGAAATGATTAGAAGGGGTGGGTGTCGTATTTTCTTATCTTATCTTTTCTTATATTATAAGTAGTTAGCCGGCTTTTATATGATGATGATGTATTCTAGTGACACTGCCTTTTCATATATACATACACATGTACGTACACACGTCCTTATAAAGTACACATGGCTGTTGCATATGGAATTCTCAGCTGAATTCCATGAAAGGCACCATCTTCTGATGCCAAGCATCTTTAAACGAGAGGGTACGCCCACCAATGCACTAGTAGGGTTCTCGCCTCCTTTTGGTGCAGGCTGTGGGTTGTGAGTCTTGGTCTTAGTCCTGTCAGGAAGACCCCTGTCCCTGTTCAGGAACTCGACTGCGCCGTTTGCCAAGTTGGACCGAATCGGACACACGAAGGAGCCTGTCGGGATGCGGAAAAGATGCACTGTATGCTGTATTCCTGTATGTATTTATTTCAGAATGGGCTGAAATCGGAAGGAACTTCTCCTTGGAATGTGCGACGGAAGATGAAAAAGCCACCTGGATGTTTGGTAACAAGACTATTGATGAAAAGAATACAAGGTAAATAGACCAGAAACCGATTCAATGTGAACTGAAACACACTCAAATAAAAACTTTAACCCTTTTAAAATAAACAATATTTATGACTTTCAGATTGAAAATCGAAACGATGCCCAACGTAAATGTTGGCGAAACGAACAGGACCCACGCTTTTGTCAGTAAGCTATTTTTAGCCGATGTGAATATATCAGACGCTGGCAATTACACTTGCAAACATTCGGCGACAAATGATTCGATTGAGTTTGATGTACAAACCTACCTGCCATCGAAGATCGTGGCGAGCACCGCTGATAAAATAAGGAGAAAGATCGGGCAAGATGTTGTTCTGTTTTGTTTGGTCGAAGTCTATCCGCAAAATGCAACGATCCATAAGAATCTCAAGTGGCTGAAGGACGGCAGCGCTTTTCCATTCATGGACAACTTCTCATCGATTGCCAAGCTGAATGAGACACATTTGAACTTTACACTGGAGTTTACAGAGGTCTATAAGAAGGAGAACGGAACGTACAAGTGTGTGGTATATGAGAGTGCGGGCACTGAAGAAACTTCCAAGGAAATCAACCTATTCGTGATGGAAGTGCCTCAAGTGAGCATTGAGTTCGCCAAGGCAGTGGGTGCGAGCAAAATATTCCTCAATTGGACCGTAAATGATGGCAACGATCCCGTCCAGAAGTATTTCATTTCATTCTCCCAGCAAGGATCACCCACGTACACATACTACAAGGATATCATTAATGGGAACAGCACGTCGTATATTTTGGATACATTCCTGCCAAACACAACCTATTCGCTGCGAATCCTGGGCAAAAACTCGATTGGGGACGGAGCACCCAACCAGTATCCCGTGGGCATAACAACCCTATCCTTTGATCCCATATTCATACCCAAAGTGGAAACGACTGGTAGCACAGCGTCGACGATAACCATTGGCTGGAGTCCCCCGCCCCAAGATATAATTGAGTACATACAATACTACGAACTGATTGTCTCCGAGTCGGGCGAGGTGCCCAAACTGATTGAGGAGACGATTCACCAGCAAAACTCGAGAAATCTTCCGTACATGTTCGATAATCTTAAAACGGCCACCGAGTACGAATTCAGAGTGCGGGCCTGCAGTGATCTAACAAAAACCTGTGGTCCCTGGTCGGATGTCGTGAATGGCACCACCATGGACGGTGTGTCGACAAAGCCCACAAATCTGACCATCAACTGCAATCATCATAACAATTCCAGACTGAATTCCATTTCGATAAGTTGGAACTATCCGAAGGTGCCAAATGGGAAGATCATTTCATATTTGATCATTTTAGAGGGTAACTATAGGTACACGCTCGAGAAGAATGTATTCAACGAGAAATGGGGACCGAAGATCCGAAGGGTCGACGAGCCCCACCACAAGACCACCTATGACGGTGTTAGCCCAAACACAAACTATTCGGTGACCGTTTCGGCCATAACGCGCCATAAGAAGAATGGGGAGCTCGCGTCCGGACATTGTATGATGCCCGTGTCCACGCCCGATGTCGTTGGCCGTACTATGTGGTCCAAGATCAAACATGGCTCGAAATATCTTCTCAAATTGTATCTACCCAAAATCAGCGAACGAAACGGGCCCATATGCTGCTATAGACTGTATCTTGTGAAAATAACAAATGCCAACAAGGAATTGCCACCGCAAGATAAACTAAATATCGACACATATCATCAGGTGCACAGCGAGAACGCCAGCAAAGCGTATGCGTATGTGGCGGAAATGATCAGTAGCAAATACTTTAAGCCGGAGATCTTTCTGGGCGATGGCAATCGATTTGTGGAGAACGCTGAGCTAAAGGACAACGATGAGATATGCCGCCAGTGCTTGGAGGGTACAGCATTCCTTAGAAAGACTGAAGTGCCACAGAAAACAGCAATGGGTTCCCTCTCACGTAATATAT
This sequence comes from Drosophila azteca, assembly GCA_005876895.1. NCBI lineage: Eukaryota > Metazoa > Arthropoda > Insecta > Diptera > Drosophilidae > Drosophila > Drosophila azteca. Next base: position 1,691,642 of record VCKU01000014.1, on the reverse strand, counting down.
TTACTTAGACTTCTTTAAATGCTGACTAAATGCTGTTACTTTCAGATTCGGAATTTCGCATTTCATCGCAAAAGGAGCAACTGATTAAGGCTGGAAATTTAACAGAAAATGCTTTTAAAATATTGGAAAATAAAAAGCGAGTCAGACGCAATACAATTGATCCAAAAAGCGAACAAAATGCAAGCTCCAATCCAACCGAAGACGTCCTACCCACTCCCCCTGCTATCTATGAAATATGGGACGGGGAGATTGATATTAATGCCAATTATACTGGATTTCTGGAAATAATTGGTAAGCCTGGAAACCGTTTCCGTTTGAGATACATTCGTTTCAGTTTTATATTATGAATTGAACAGTGCGCGACGTGAATGGAGCACTCTTGGCATACAGTGACTATTTTGATGTAATTACGCCAGCCACAGAAGCGGAGCCCAATCATTCGTTAAAGGATATGGACTACTATTTGAATATTGGGATTAAAGCGGGTGCCATACTATTTGGTATAATCATTGTCTTCTTTACACTATGGATTTTCCATCACAACAAAACCAAAAACGCAATGCCCGGCGAAGATGCATTAACATTAAGAGACTCATTAAGGTGAATATTTTTTGTTTCCGGTTTCGGTTGTCTTGTTCTTTGAAAAGCCCATAACTCGTATATTTATTACTTTTTGTATAAATTATTTAGGGCCTTTTTCGGTCGTCGAAGCCACAATCACAGTCACTTTAGTACGTCTGGAAACCACAAAGGCTTCGATACTGGCCCAATCCAAAGATTTGAACTGGAAAATGCCTATAAGAACCGTCACAAGGATACGGATTATGGATTCCTTCGTGAATATGAAATGCTCCCGAATCGCTTTAGCGACCGAACAACGAAAAATAGTGACATTAAGGAAAACGCCTGCAAGAATAGATATCCCGATATTAAGGCCTATGATCAGACTCGCGTGAAACTGGCGACTGCAAACGGACTGCAAGCAACTGATTATATAAATGCTAACTTTGTCATTGGCTACAAGGAGAGAAAGAAGTTTATTTGTGCACAGGGTCCGATGGAGAGCACCATTGACGACTTCTGGCGCATGATATGGGAACAACATTTGGAGATAATTGTGATGCTCACCAATTTAGAAGAATATAACAAGGCAAAGTGCGCCAAATACTGGCCTGAAAAAGTATTTGATACTAAGCAGTTTGGAGATATTTTAGTGAAATTCACACAAGAACGAAAGACTGGCGATTATGTAGTACGAACTTTGAATGTTTCGAAAAGCAACCTTATTGGCGATGAGGAAGATCGCAGAGAGATAACCCAATACCACTATTTAACGTGGAAGGATTTTATGGCACCGGAACACCCGCATGGCATTATCAAATTTATACGACAAATTAATTCAGTTTACTCTCTTCAACGTGGGCCCATTTTAGTGCATTGCAGTGCCGGTGTGGGTAGAACCGGTACGCTGGTCGCTTTAGATTCTCTTATACAACAATTGGAGGAAGAAGACTCGGTTTCGATATACAACACCGTATGTGACTTACGACATCAGCGCAATTTTTTAGTTCAGTCTCTGGTAAGTCGAAATATATATGATCAATTCAAAATTATATAATCTACTAATACCAATACTAATATACTATCATTTGAAATGTCCCTTTTAGAAACAATACATTTTTCTATATCGCGCTCTGCTGGACACTGGAACTTTTGGAAATACGGATTTATGTATTAACTCAATGGCTTCGACAATTGAATCACTTAAGCGAAAACCGAACGAGGGTAAATGCAAACTAGAAATGGAATTCGAGGTAAGTGACATGAAGATGTTTTAGTTTAAGTGTTAGTATCAGCGGTGGGGTGGCGAGGCTTTTTGTTTAGTACTGGTTCTGGAAATTCTCCTTTGATGCATTCACTTATTCATTTCGAATCGGGTGGCAATGTAATTTGTTTCTTTCGCTTGTGTGTCTCAAGTTGAGAAGTCCAAAATGTATGTATGTTATTATTTTCTTATACAATTTCAGAAACTATTAATCACCATGGATGAGGTAAACAAATCATGCTCTGTTGGCGAAAACGAAGAAAACAACTCAAAGAACAGAAGCCTGGAGGTGATTCCATACGATCGTAATAGAGTGAGTATTCAATGGTGATTTGTTCGGTCTGGTGATTTTATGACTCATTCAATGTTTAAATTTGGATTTAACTCAGGTAATATTGACTCCGCTTCCTATGAGAGATAACTCGACTTATATTAACGCCTCGTTTATTGAGGGCTACGACAATAGTGAAACCTTCATTATTGCCCAGGATCCACTTGAAAACACCGTTGGCGATTTCTGGAGGATGATCTCCGAACAAAGTATTTCCACACTTGTAATGATATCCGAAGTAAGTCACAAGTCTATATATGTACATTTGACTGGAACACTTTGTGTCTTATTTGTCATTAATTGATTTGTACTTTACAGATCGGAGATGGTCCAAGAAAGTGTCCACGCTATTGGGCCGATGATGAAATCCAATATGATCATATACTTGTGAAATATGTTCACAGCGAGAACTGTCCCTACTATACGCGGCGCGAATTCTATGTTACAAACTGCAAAATCGACGATACATTAAAAGTAACACAGTTTCAGTACAACGGTTGGCCAACCGTTGATGGGGAAGTTCCTGAAGTATGTCGAGGAATAATAGAACTTGTGGATCAAGCATACAACCATTACAAAAGCCATAAAAATATCGGTTGTCGATCGCCCCTTACAGTTCATTGCAGGTACAAAGCGACAAAAATCATAATATTCATTACGACATGACTTCTTAAAAATGTTCAAAATGTTTATATCCTACAGCCTCGGGACCGATCGGAGTTCCATTTTCGTGGCCATGTGCATTTTAGTCCAGCATCTTAGATTAGAAAAATCAGTTGACATCTGTGCAACAACAAGGAAATTAAGATCTCAGCGACCGGGACTTATCAACTCATACGTAAGTCCAATGATTTGGAGTTGTAATATTTGAATACATTCACATTCAAATGGCATTCAATCATTTTCAGGCACAATACGAGTTCCTACATCGCGCAATAATGAATTATTCAGACTTGCATCATTTATCGGAGTCGATAGAGGATTGAGTGGGTTATGTATAAGCGAGTACGTAGCTCACGTGGGTGGTATGTCAAAAAGGAGAGTGTTTTTTTGGTAAATTATTTGTATATTTATAAAACTATCTTTTAACGGCGTATTTATAATGGCAAATGTAAATTTTTAAGTAAATTCAGTTTGCCTGAATATAATTTACAAATATGTATGTATGTAGGCGTATACGTATAATATTGATAATGCTACCAAAGGAAAATAAGACGTATATTTTATAAGACGAAATATAATAAAAATTAAGATTACAAATTTCATACAAATATTAATGAGTTTTCTATTATGACCAAATTTACGTGTACATCGCCATCCCATCTCTTTCATACTTCCCTTCCCTCAAATAGGAAGGGTCAATGATATGGAAGCTTCTATGCTATAGACGCTTTTAGAAGAGAGAACCAAAAAAGTGGAAACTCTTATACACTTTTCACACCAGCCCCCACCCACCCCCATGGTTCTGGGTCGGTGAGGTTTTTTCGTTTCCAAAATTTCTCCGTTACTCCTCCATTCATCTGGGATGTTCCTAATCCACACGTTTCTATGCGATATGTGGCCGATAGTTTATATTTGCATCAGAAAACGAGAAATAGACAAATGATTTGAAATGTGATGCGCAAGTGTGACACTACAATCTGTATAGACCCATGCACTGTGAAAATAGTTAGAAAAAATAAACGTTTTCTATATAATATGTTTTTGTCAATTTGAAACAATGGACAACCGCGCTGCGCATTATTTATTTTTATGGATTTTTGACAATTCTCGCTGTTGGTCACACTGGTGTTTACATTTTGTGGTAGCAATTAACTAAAAGATAAAAAAACAGAAATGGATCCGACCGTGTTAATCCTGTCCTATGGATCAAAGACTCCCCTGGAAATTGCCGAAGGTATTAACTGCAGACTGTGTATTTCTTAGGCGTATATAACTGTACCCTAGGTACCAATCTACTGAACCGTGCAGCCGTCTGATTGATTTTCTAACATGCTGTGCGCATCCGTGCCGATTATAGATGTGTATCTTTTAAATAAATTAATATTTTATAAATAATATTTCACTAGACGATACCTGGATTTATGCACATTTCATTTTTCTTGAAACGAACCATTAATTTGTTAATTTTGTTTTGTTTTCTGTTTTGTTTTTAGGCATCCTGACTGAAATGGATCAACCGACGACACCGATAAATAACGAAGTTTCGTCACATTTTTATAAATGCAAGATTAAAACGAAATACTTCAACACTTCAGTCAATTTAATTCCTTTCGATGGAAAGTGGGAGAATGTTCCGACAGAAATTACCCAAACCACGGAAGCTGTAATAGTCTTTTTTGACGCAAACGATGTAAGTGCAAGCTAAACGCTACTGACAGAAAACCATCATAAAACGCCTTCCTTTTATTTGCAGACGAACTTTTTGCACACTTTCTCAGATACTTTCTTACGCGATTGTCCATTGAAGCTTGGCTTTCTTTTGACAACTTCGTTTCCATGCGAGGAAAACGGAATATCCCTGTCAGACCTGAAGAAACGCACGAATTTCATATTCGACTTTATATCTCTGAGGAGCAATACCGAAACGGAGACCGAGTCGACAGCGACAGCGACAGCGACTCCTGGTCAAACAGAGGATCAATATCGAGAAATTGTGGATGGGTTGAGAAATGTAGTTTGGTCAAATGTCGAGATAAGCACGAAATCGGGTTAGTACGCTTGAGAAATCTAAAGGTCAGATCATGAAATGCAAATACTTTTTTTATAGGCTCCACGCAGAAGAAATCAGCAAGCTCTGAAGATTTGGATACGCAATTGAATGATTTCGAAAACCTTCTGATTACTGCGCAAAGCTTACGCAGCGATACCCGTTTAACGAGAGACGAGTTCCTCGACAAAGCAGAGGAGCTGGCCGGCGTAATGTCGAATATACTAAATGATAATGATAGCGACTAAGCTTGCCAAGCATATCGTATTCTATGGCTTAAATATACTAGTATACATACATACATATGCTAAAATCTGACAGCACGAGCCCTATAATTCCAAATTGTTCATCATAAAACGTGTGTTGTTGTCTAGCTAAAGATACGAATACCAGTATATAGGATTTTGATAAGCATTTATTCCACGACGCTTCCTGACTCTAGGTTGATGGAAAATCGCGTAGACTTATCCAACAGATGAGATGTCGACTTAAATACATATTATCGTTATAGGTACTAATGTATCAGAGTATCAAAAACCTTTAGACTTTTATATGCAAATCTACAAGTAATATTCTCAGCGTTTTATTAAAAATTTGTTTCCAGACGGCTCTCTAGCTGAACAGCTTTGCATTTTTTTTAATAAATACAGTTGAGTGAATTCAACTACGGGACGTGTATTTCAAATGTTTTGTTTTTTGTTTGTTTATTAAATGTAGGAATTACAAAATCAACGTCTGTTTGATCCTCCTCTGCCACGGCCGCGTCCTCTGGGACCTCCGCGACCACGCGCTCCTCTTCCTCTGCCACGATTTCCCACACGACCGCTGTCTTTCTTCTTTGTCTTCGACTTCGGTGTGTCATCTATCAGCAATGTTTCCAATGGTAAGCTGTCCGGGAGTATGAAGTAGCGTATATTGTTGCCACGGATGCTCAATGACTCCAAATGAACCGGATCTCTGTTCTTGATGGTCATACGGACACTCTTAAGATGAGTATTCATCGCCACATCCACGCCTGTTATGGTACCATGTATTTGAGTGCCATTCTTTAGCTCAATGGTCACAGTCTCGTGACTGAGCTTCATCAGAAATCTGAAAAGAAAAGAGCGAAAAGCATTAATTTTATTATTAAAGAACGCAACACTCTTGTTTAACATTTCACTTCTGCTGCCAGTGCTATTGCTCCACCAAGAACTCTCAGTTACTTCTCCAAACATGATGGTAAGTTATGGAGATGTAAGGATTTCCTAAACAAAAACCAACTCCCTGCAAGTCAGTTTTTCCAACATATTCGCTGGTTGTTTTCAAAGTATTGGCATTGACTTTTCCTCTAGAAACTCACTGTGCTAAATATTATACAAATAAGTTTTCATTCATGGACACGGCCTGCATAGACACTTTGTATGCCCTTCCTTCTGTCTGCACACAGACACACGCACACACACAAACTCTTTTTCATCAGGAGCACCGGCTATACTAAAATAGGTGCGTGTATGTGTGTGCATGTGAGAATCGTTTAGTTGAATTATAGACGCCATCACTCGCAGAAACCATATATGACACACTAATTAGAAGTCAAGCTAAAAATGATTAAAGAACCACTGGAAGCCATTCTAAAACTCTTAAATAAAGTCTCATTTTAGCCATAAACATTTTCTTGCAAAAAAACGCGCGGCAAGAAAGTAGTAGTGGGTGCTACATTTTGGTATTTACACAAAAAACAGAATATTCACGACGCGCTCAAGTGAATGCGCTACAGACAATTTTAAAGGCAACATTATGGCAAACGAAATATATCTTACCTTACTAATTTCATTTTACACTTTTGTTTTCAAACTTATTTGTAAGAAGAACGGACGCCGGCAAAAAAAAGTCTTCACAATCTGTGCATGGTCCGCTAAGATGCCAACCCCGTGCAGCAACAAATTTATCGATATATGTATATTGTGCTGATATATGTGATATATATGGAACGCCGGCATGGAACGCGCCGGATATATAGATATATATAATATATATATTAGTTAGTCAAACGGTACCGTTAAGTTAAGTTGATATCCTCAAAATATACAAAATATTGAAACGAAGTGTATTATTTAAATGTAATATTTATTTTTAACTTTATATAGCAATATCTTTTAACGAAATGGGCATGCCATTCAGTGTAAGCTCCCCTTGAATCTTGGCTAAGTTCACAGCATAGTGGATTTTCGTAGTCAGTGCTGAATCTCCGTATCTGTTCACCAGCAAACTGCTGTCCACGGTGTACATGCCGCAAGCAAAAGAGTCCTGGCAGGCCTGTCCTAGTCTTGTCTGCCACTGCTTGTAATACTTGTATTTGCTGAGTCTTTCTGATCTGTTGCGAAAGTCTAGCCAGTAGAATTCACTCAGAGAATCCAGGGCAATCAGTTCCTGTTTCACGGACCACGTAGCGCGTCTGAGGGCATTAATCACGTCCTCGGTTGAGAAGCAATTCATGAACTCCACTCTACGGACGCACTCTTTGGATATCTCCGTCTGCTCGGCCTCAGTGGGTGCATCCTCGCCAGTCCAATCCCGCAGTTCTGCCCTGAGTGCTTTTTCCAATGACTCCTGGTTGACTTTGTGGCTGAGATTGATGAATGCGATGTTCCATTGCCTGCCTCCGTACTTATTGGGAGCCAAGCAATGTGCCATAAGCTTCTGCATCACCAGACTCTTACCGCTATTGGATGGCCCCGAGATCTCGACCAGCGATTCGTCCTCAAAGCCGCATTTGCCAAACACTTGGAAATGAAGCTGCTTGGAAGTCGGGTCCCAAAAATCCATTTGATTTGTGTTGTTTATTTTTGCGCCCAAATAAAACAATCGCCTGCAGGTAAATCCGCATGCCCTTATCGATAGCTCGCTGTCAGGGTAGTCAACACATTTGAAAGATCGCGATATAAAATCTAAAAAACAGCTTCGATTACTCTGTTGAATAAACAATTTGATTGAATAATAGAAATAATGAAAGAAATGTTGCAATTTCATGCGATATTTATTTGACACGATGTGAGATGCTCTTGCACCTGCGCCAAGCAGCAGTGGCGGGCGGTTCGACGGCAAAGGGATCGCCAGCCATGCAAGGCATAGAATTTTTATTTGGAGAATATTAAAATTATGGCAAAGATAAAGACGATTCCGTTATTATTTTTGGTTTATTATTAAAAGCGGTACATATAATTTTCGATATAACAAGGTATAAAACTTTGTTTATTTGCTAAAAATATGCTTGGGAAAATAACTTAGGTATATTAAGGAATGAATAAATAAAGTGTTTTTTTTTTATTAAATTTTAATCATAAACATAAAGATTCCAGTATCGACGAAACGAATAATATTTTCATGGTTTGCCATTTTTCTGAAACAATAAAATATTGATATTTGATAAGTATAAAAAAGGATAGTCTAACATCAACAATTTGGGCACACATTTATATTATTTATAAAGAACCATCGAATTCATGTATTTACCTCCTCTGAGAAATCCATATCTTCTTTAATTTGCTTCGAGCGTCGTTTTTCATTTGATGTTAAAAGTTGTGAGACTTTAGTTTGTTTAGCTAGGTCGTAGGCTTCTTTTTTACTCCGCATTGCACAGTCTTCCAGAGTTTCGGCTGCTTCGAACATGCCTTGTCGCCGGTAAAGTGCACCCAGATTTTTTAGAGTGGTCGTAACCGTGGGAGAGTCCACTTTCGCAGCCTTATGCCATCCACCATATTCTCCATATGGGGTGTTTTCCCTATTATCAAATTTGTGCTCCTCACGTTCCTCGGCCACCTAAAACGAATTAGAGTTTAAATTAACCAATTATAAGACTAGTACTAGTACTATGGCAAATGCCTACGTACCTGCCAAATAGGCTTGTTTTTGCTATCAATCGCTCCAAACTCCCGTTCATGAGCTCTAGTCAGCACCTGCTTGTAGAGAATTTCGGCTTCTGTGTACCGTCCTTGCTTCAAGTAGCAGCCAGCCAAATTATTTTTAGTCTTGGCCACATTGGGATCGTCTGGGCCAAGCTTCGACTCATAGATGTCAAGTGCTCTTTGATAATATTTCTCTACTTCGTCGTATTTGCCTTGATTTTGGCAGAGCAAAGCGAGATTATTCAGTTGCTTGGCAACATCTGGATGGTCCTTTCCTAGCACTTTCTCGCGAATTTCCAAGGCACGCTTACAAAGGGGCTCAGCATCTTTGTACTTGCCACGTTTTCCATAGAGCACTGCCAAATTATTTAAAGTGGCAGCAACGGCAGGATGATTATCTCCAAGAGTTTTTCCCCTAATAGTCAATGCGTCATTCAGTAAGTTGGCAGCCTCCTTGTACTTATTCTGGATTTCGTAAATAAATCAATACATATTATTAGAAAATGTTCCTGATACTGTTCTTTTTTTAGTGTTTAGAGTTTAGAAAGCCTATCCGCGCACCTGATCTCTATACACAAGAGCCAAAATGTTCAGCATAGTCGCAACATCTGGATGATCGTGGCCGCTGGTCTTTTCGAGATCTTCCAATGCCTGCTTGCAGAGAGGAACGGCCACCTCGTATCTGAATAGAGCATATATATAATATACATATATTTGTGTCAGTGAAGTCTGGTCTAAATACAATACCTGCCCTGTGATGCATATTGAATGACCAGATTATGAAGGGTTCGCAGGCGTGCTGGAATTTCATATCCTGAAGTTTGATTTGCAAACTGGCTCGGAGGAGTGGGAGACATATTATTTCTGTCCTCATTGTCTTCATCGGGAAAGAGCTCGACCACAGGATCCGTGCGGCTCTTTTCGCATGTGTCATCTTGGTCCTGGTTCTCGTCATACTTCTTCACAGAGGCCATGAACTCGAGGTGCTTCTTCTCTTCTTCCAGCTGAGCCACCAATTGCTCGGACGCCTGAAACTTCTGCTGGGTATTGGCAAGCTCATCGCGCAACCAGGCGTTCTCCTGATGCAGGCGTCGCACCTGTGTCTTCAGCTTCTGCTTCTCGGCTTCGATGTTCTGCAGATGGGATGTGAGGGCCATCATAACTTGTGCTTCGCTCAGCCCGAGCTCAATATTTTCGATGTTCTTTCGCAATATATCCGACTTTTCATTGTCTTTCTGGACCTCAGCGATGCCATTCATAATCGAAACATGCTCCACGCGCAATGCCTCCAGGCCTTGCAATACTGTTTTTGTATTGGTTATTATTTCGTCCTGTGACATTTGTGTCATTTTGCCGATTTTTTCAATTTTCTGTCTGCAAGAATAGAATATAAAAAACGCAGAAACGATTAGGCGGCTATAGTTAAATGTTCACAAGTATGTTAATTGTGTTAATGTTGTTCGTGATATTATTATAGACACAAAGACACGTGAAATTTGTTTGTATTTTTACATCCTGTATGTTTTTATAGCTTTTGAGGCAATCATTTTAACGAAATATACATGTATACGTATTAATCACGAGCAGCGGAAATCAATACTATAAAAATGAAAATTCTATTGCGCATGACTACCGTTTTGTTCAAAGAGGGTTGCACTGAAAAGTAAATCGAATTCGAAAGTAACCGAACAGTATGCCCTTGCTGAGGTTACCCCATCCTTCTATACAGTTTTTTGTAACGTGCATAGTACACAAGGAATCGTATTCGAACCAATATATCGTTTTAGTTGGGGTAAATCTCTAGCATAACATTATGCCAAATAAATCAATTTAGATGGGACAGTTAATGCAGAGAATTTTTCTCTTCTACTTTCTAAAAACATTTAGTTACGAGTGCATCTGTTTCAACAGCTGATTGATTGGGTTATTATTTTCCAACGAAGGATCCAATTGGATGGAACACTTGATGTATCCTTCGAAAATAGTTCCGAATCACTTTAATTTTGAAAACCATATTTCTTAATACATTTAAATAACTAGCGACTACCTAGCACACGGTTCCATCGGACTATCGTCATGGATTTGTAATTTTAGCTACATACGCGCACATATATTTATCATACGTACATATGTATATACGCATGTACATATGTATTTAGCTGTTGCCTTCGTGTAGCTTTCGTCACTAGCGTGGAGTGCCTTTCACAGTAAAAAAAATGAATTTTGTGTAAGTGCAGGCCGTGGTTGACTAATAACAATATACATATGAACATATCTATGTACATATGTAGGTAACGTGAGTATGTGAGCATTTGTATTTGTGGAAATATAGCACCCCGCATACATATACACAAATCTACATTTCATTTCACTTGCGCACCGTGAATAATAGGCGAGGTTAGTTGATGTTTCACAAGTTAAATAGTTACCCACTTTCTTATTTCAATGATACTGGAAGTTACCAAGTTCTTGGTTAAAAATAAATTGTCTAACACAATAGGAAAGTACAATAACAATAACTTACTTTGCAACACTTCAACGAAAAAAAACGATAAAACATATGTATATATGTAATTGGACTATCGAGTACACTTCCCTTCAAGTGCGGTTGCCGATAGAAACAGAATGACAATAGAACAAAATATTTCAACTATTTTATATACAATAACTATCACTATTCAATAAAATATGACTTTTAATAAAATGCACATAATACACATAAATAATACATAAATAAACCAAATTTTTCACCAGTCTACTCTATCGATAAGCAATGGGTAGATATTAGTAGCATAAATTAAAATATTATTTTAAACATATCAAGAATGTTCCGTTAAAAAAAAGGTATAAAGGTATACATAAATCCCTGATCTGATGAACAATTATTTAATTCATATAATTGAATTTTTTTGTGCTTAAAAAGCTATCTTCATTTGGAACAGTATGAGAAAAAGTGGACCACAAAAGTTACTTGGTGAGAAACATTTGTTAAAGAGATGGACACCCACTTTAGGATCCTTATTATGGATCCTGGACACCTGGACAGCAAAGGTAGGGTTTCAGGTGAAACTCAAAACGTTTCCGTTGACAATCTTTTAATTTATTATGTTCGCTACTTGTTGCTATAGATTTGTTTCGTTTCCGCAAAGTTTCACGTTTAAAAAAAAATAAAATTTCTTAACTATATATTAGGTTTTTAAATCAACAAATTATCAAAAGAATTCAATTTAAATGTTTAAATATTTGAATTTGAATATTAATAAAATAAGTTGTGTGAATTTGGCATATTTGAACATTTAAGAAACGGCCACACTGAATTGAACTCTTATAATAAATTTTTGTATAAAATTTATGTGTTTTCTTTTTGTTCTATATTTTATTGTTACCGTATTAAACTGAACAACATAGTATGCCACCCCCAAGACCTAAGGGGACAGGATTTACAACAGGAGTTACCCCAGCCAGACCAAACTCAAATACGCCCATGTCCGAAAGACAGCAAATGGCTTTATTAATGCAAATGACTGCTACATCCTCCACAGGTAAACAGCAAACAGCACCTCCATATACGACGTGTGCGTGGTTTAAAGAAAAGTGATCATTATTAATATATTAGTTAGACATCAACTAAAACGGATCTCCAATGCGTAATAAACGCATTTGTGTATTGCGCGGAACCCGGGACCGCACCAGAAAATCCACAAAAAAATAGTACGATGCACGGTGTAGCATAATAATATACATAAAATGTGTTAATATGAATATGAAAGCTAGTTGCGGCGACCCGTAGCTAACATCTTTTGATCTACTGAAAGCCGCAAATCACTTTGCACCTGATATGCCTTCTTTTCAAAGATCCCGCAGTTCATTTCGCACTCCGTGAAGTTTGTACAGTTTTTATACATACATACATGTGCACATAATATTTGTATGTATATGTGTATACCATCACAGCCAGAAAGATACTGGGATGAAAATAATAACGAGCCTCGGATGTAAAACAAAAGCATACGCTAAATGCTCTATATATGTACATCTAAATAAATGAATATAAGGAATTTGATACTAATTGATATTACCTAATGGAATTATTGCAGACTCAACCCGAACGACTATAAAAAAGAGTGAATCCAAGAAAGGAGACATCGAAATTGAAGAGACTAATTCAGCGGATAAACAAGAAGTTATTGACTCGAAAGATAAAACTTCAGCGGATGAGAACAGTACGGATGGTAAGAACGCTGATTCGGCTAATCAAAGTGGTGCGCCAGCTGCGAAACGCTGCTTCTCAGATATAGAAGAGGATTTCGAGGAATCTGGCGAAGAACTGAAAAAAAAGAAGCGCAAGGACTCGGAACATTCAAAAGACCCGAAAAGTGCCTCCCTTAAGCTAACCTCAAGAGTGGAAAAGGGCTCAAAACTAGCAACAACTAAGGCCTCACCTTCCGGAAGTAAAGCCAACAACGCCTCAAGTGCCGAAAAAGAGCAAGTTGAGATTAGTAAGAATGTCGATATTGAAAATGAAACGGAATGCAGCGATGATTATAAAAGCAATGACAGCATATACAATGGAGGACTCAAAGTGCCACCACTGAAAATTGTCATTCCTCAACAGAATTGCTCGATTGATACTGAGGGAAATGTCCTAAGGACTGGAAAAGTGACTGCTTCTCGAAGTGCGGCCCTGCCATATGTTGTTAGCTCGAACAGTGACTCGATTGATGCCGTTATAACAACCACCCAATGCATTAGCCCGCACGAAAGCCCACAAAAAGGCAGTAATAGCAGTAATAGTATTTGCTCCACAGTCCTCGATGATAAAAACATTAAGCTATTCAATGACGAGAAGAATTTAAGAGTTCTACGAAGCTCACATCGGTCTGGTGTCGCCAGTGCAGAACGAAGTTCGAATAACTCGTCCCCGCAAATGCAGAGCAGCTCCCCATCGCCGGCATCATCGAATCATGCCAATGATAATGTCGATGTAAAACTATCCTACGGTAACATGACGTCTAGTCCCATACCACAGAGCGCTCAGTTCGATCAGGAAACGCTTACCAATGTTCCGAGCCCGTCGACGTCGTCGACATCGTCGTCGAAAGATGTCAATCCCTCCTCAAATGTTGACGTCCACCCGCGGAAGCGAAAAATAAGGCCCAAAACTAGCACCGACGATGCCTCAAAGAATTCAAACACAAACCTAGATGCTGCCATGAACGCTGAAGAATCTCATCCACATGATTCCCCATTCACGAATGGATTTCAAATGTTCTTGAGTATTCGAAGACAGATTGAAAAGAAATGGAAGAACTTGTACCCGGTCAAACCGCGACCACCACAAGGCTACAATGAGTATCTGTTGACAAAAAGAACGTATCTCTTGAGCAAAACGGCTGAAAAAATACAGATTCATATACCGAAATCTTTGCCCCAGAGCATGCACAAGATTTATGAGGATCAAGAAACGGCCAGACGTCATTTAAATCGGCAACATACGGTTGAACGAGAGAAGCTCTGCTTGAATGTCGAACAGGAGATAATTCGTGTCCATTCAAAGGCAGCCAGAAGTATATCCGGCCAACTGGCACCGTACTCCGTTTGTACTTACCTAAAAGATGATGAGGTTTATAATATGATAACGCCAGAGCAAGACGAAAAGGAAAAGAGTGCACGTTGCCGTTTCAATGGCCGTTTGTTACTCAGCTGGCTGCAAGATGTCGACGATAAATGGGAGAAAATTAAGGTGTGAATGTCGTTTAAAGTGACGTTTTATGAATGTACTACTACGTTTGCTTTTCTTGTATTTTCTAGGAATCTATGGTTCTACGGCATCACAATGAGGCGGAAAGTCTGCATGCCGTTCAACGCATGGATTGGAATATCTGTGCAAGACGAAGAAATTTATCAGACGCGCAACTTGAAGCAACTTTAGAACATATACCCATTGTTTCTGTTGGAGATGATTTTGACATACTGCCTAACTAAAAATAAAGTTATAAAACAAATCAATTAAACCAATTTACATATGTGCATCGGATGGCTTTGGCTTCGCAGAGTCAGTATAGCTCTTTCTATTACACTAGTCGACACGACTAGTTTCCGCTGTGAAACTTAAGGAAACTTAAGTTATGTGAAAAATAGAAGCACTACCTATGACAAAAAATAACAAATTTTTTAAAAATTCTTAAAAAAAACTACACCATGAAAAAAAAGCATTATTCTTTAAAAAATGTTAAATCTCCAAATCTATCTATCAGAAAAAGTCATTTTTGGCCACAGCAGAAAAAAAAAGTTGAATTTTGTCGATTAGTGTTACACTCTAAACTGAGTCTTCGTAAACTTATTCTGGCTTTTATAGCCGATACTTGAAGAGTTTCGGGATTTCTTAACTTTTTGGTGGATGTGGATCTCTATAACACCCAGTAGGAAGTCTTGCCAATAGCATAAAGCTTATCAATTCTTGACCAGCATCATCAGCCGAATCGATATAGCTACATATGTATATCTCAAATACAAGCTACCAAATGTTGTGTCCAGCCTCATCTGATGTATATTTCAATACTTCCCACCTTCTGCCACCACAGAGAATGTTCATATACACAAGATTGCTGAATTTGGATCAGATCGGAGAATTTTTATAATCGGAATGAATGAGAATTATTATAATCATTCTTTCTCTTTCTTTGCTGTGTGAGAAGTGAATTAAAGAGAGACAGATGTAGAAAAAAAATGAAACAGAAAATATTCTAAAATTCAAATTTCTCTCTCTGGCATCTAACTCTTATGACAAGTGAGAGCCAAATTTAAAGGTAACGCGGAAAGATCCCCTATCTCAGCATTAACAGGAGAGAGTTATTTTCTAAAATAAATTTATTATTATTTGATTAACTTTCAGCTGTTATATTTTCAGTAATGATTTTATGGTAGATGAGTAAGAGTCGCTCCAATCGCAGTACTGTTGTATATTTCAATACGGAACCTACAAACTCATCGGCTGTTGCACAGGGTCCCGCGTTTTAAGAGGAGTATGTTTCGTAGGCCTTTGAAACGCATAGTTCAACCGATTGTGCATTTGGTTGGTCGATCATGTGGGTCAGGCGAAGCTCTTGGATGATCTCTCTCAATTAAATGCCCAACATCTAAATTAAATATTTTCCCCGTTTTTGTGTTTCCTTTATTAATCAAGGCAGTGTTTTCAAGTTTTCCACAATGTTCTTTGCATAATTAACCATGTCCTGAAAATATAGAAACATAAAAAATATGTTTAAGAGATATGTTTTGTAAAAAGGTAACCATGACGATAGACCGTACTTCGCAATTTTCGTTTTGATTGTTTTTTGAGATTATTTGTGCCAAAATAAGCTCCAAATCCTTGCGTTTCTCAGCAGACAGTTTCCAATTCGATTTCAATGAAAGGGTGGAAAGGGCATAAAGTGTGGTCTCCTGTTTCACATCAAAGCAATCGATGGGTTTTAGGTTCTCTAATAATATGGCAAATGCGTCGGCCTTTAAAAATGCATCTGCAAAAAAGTATATTTGAATGTTTTATGAATGGGGTGTTATATTTGAAAAAGTAATGTTCGTACCTCTAAGAGACTTGTCCAGCGATGATAGGGATGCGATGAGAAATGCTGCTTTTATATAGACATCTGAACTTGAAGACTTCAGGCACGGTAATAGGGCTTTAATGCCATTTATTCGCTTGAATTCATTCATGCCTGGCTGAAAGCTTCGTATTATCGATGATATGGCATAGATGGAACACCGAACAATTTTCTCATTCGATTCACCCAAATTTCGTGTAAGCGCGGGCAGAAATTTCTCCTTGGTGAAAATGTCCTGGCAAAATATGTTATTTTGTGCCATTTCAGCGACAATATTTATGGACAAAGCTTGCAGGTCCTTTTCCGGTACTGTTATATATCGAATTAAAGTCTTTGTGCCGCCCATTTTGGCCAGAGAATTCGCCAGATCGATGTCGTCAATGTGGCTCCTTAGATGATTTAGACTTTCCATTTTTTCCTCTATACTCGTCTCGGTGCATTCTAGAATTTCTAATGCAGTTTTAAAATCATTTGTTGGGCCGACTGTAAGTGAATTTAGTGCACCCTCTAGGAATCGACTTTTCTGAAAAAAAAAAATAATAAATAAATAAATACTTCGACTCTTCTAGGAACACCTTTTAATGTAAATCAAAAGAGCCAAGCCAATTATTTTCCATGAGCGTAATCGAGTGTGGTATAGATCCTTCTAGAACACTAGAACCAGAGGACCAATTTTTGGATGAAATTTTACCGGCTACGAGGACACACTGAGCCTTAAGTATTCTCTTCAAGGAACAAATTTTGCATCCGTTAGCTTCATCGTTCCATTGGGATACAATTTGGTCATAATTTATTGAAAGAATCACATACCTCTTCATCTAGATCGGTGCTTAGTTGTCCATCGGCATCTTGGTTTGTGGTATGTTCGACTGAATATTTCAGCACACCCTAAAAATGGAGTATATCAGAAACATCAGAAATGGCTTACTCGCAACTAAATGAATTTATTTAATCGACTTGCCTGTAAATTTAATGCTCTTCTTGAGGAATTATCAGACATTTTCGAAAATATTTATTTCTACGGAACACTTTTTGGCGAACTACACACACATGTTTTAAATGAATTAGGGATGGAACTTATTGACTATCGAACCTTGAGATGGTACTTCAGAACAGAAAGATATCTACAGCCCTGAAATATACAGTTTTCGTTTATTAAGGTTTTATAGTCTAAAATTAAATAGTAGTTTCGACATTAATATTTTTAGCTTTTCCAAACCGACTACAGTTTTTTTAATATCTTCATATAGTAAACGGATGACAATTTTCTGACCCTATTCCACGTTCCAATTATTGAAATAAGTGCAATATGTCATTTACCATATTTATGTAGTGTAAATAGTTCCAATCATATGGTACCAATTACTCATGTGTTGTTTGGATATAAGTGAAACATAAATATAAGGCCGTAACAGCGGCTGCGGTAATTCAACAACCATGTTAAGAGACCTTATAACGTGGGCCTTGAATACCTATCTGGGGAAATATCTGGAAAACTTGAATTCGGCGCAGTTATCTGTTGCACTTTTGTCAGGTAACGGCCCATACTTGCATATGTAATTCATAATTAATTTTTGAAATTGTGTTTCTCTTGAAGGCGAAGTGGAGCTTGAGAACATACCGATACGGAAAGATGCACTACGAGCGCTTAACTTACCGGTGGAGGTTGCAGGTGGCACTATACGAAAAATCAAACTCCAAGTACCTGTCCGCCAATTCCGAACATCCCCGTGGTGCATATCGGTGGAGGGGCTCTTCTGTATAATTTGCCCAAAGAATCTGGAAAGCTGGGACTATGCCAAAGAGAAACTTCAGGATCTCGAATACAAGCTAGCTGTCTTGGACAATGCTGAGGCGGGCTGGCGGTCCGAAAAGGGAATGCAAATGGAATCCTATTACTTTTCCTCCTACAACAACTGGCTCAAATATGGGACGAATATGGCAACGAATATTATAGATAATATTGAGCTGAAGATATTCGATGTCCACTTTCGATACGAGGATAGTGTTGATGTGGGAAAAACCAAAATTGCAACCGGCATCAAAATCGCATCGTTAACAGCCCAGACCTGCGATTCGAATTGGACGAGTGGCTCGTTTAAAGCTGCCAACAACGAAATGAACTACAAATTAGTGGAGTTGAAGGAGCTATCCGTATACTGGGATATTCTTCATGAAGACATACGGTGCCAATCGTTCACCAATCCGGATATTCTCAGCAAATTCCATTCAACCTGCGAGCTGCGGCCCCACAACTTTATCATTAAGCCAATTTGCGCAACTGCACGATGGAAACGGGACAAGTGTCAACAAGTTATACGCACAAAAGACAAACCTAGAGTTTCGTGTGAGATAATAGTTCCTGAAGTAATTATAGATATATCTAAGGTAAGTCTTTGTCTTTCTCTGCCGCTCTCTACCGATTTTCTTCTAAATATTTTCGTACTTTTTAGGACCAGCGCTTACAAATGCTGGATAAACTTACAGGAATACGTAAAATTAAGGAAATCAGGCAGTACAGACTAAAGAGGCCAAGTTGTAGTGTTGCAGAAGATCCGAAATTGTGGTGGAAATATGCCCTAGTTTGTCATGGCTTTGTATTTAAAAAGAGGGAGGAAAACTTTGCCATTCTGAAGGAGAATCTGCGCTACATGCTGCTCTATAAACTGATTATAGTAAATCCAAATGAGATTCTGTCTGACGCAGACAAAGAATTTAAAACGTATATCGAAACCGACAGGAACGTTTCGGATTTAAGTATTTTGAGACGCATATGCTTTGACAAAGTCTTTAGTAAAGGTCTATCGTTTAAGTCGTCGCACAATGTGAAGGGAAAGAATATGTTATTTCTTTGGTTTCCAAACTGGATGGGCTGGTACACCAGCAACCCAACGAGTACTGCGGTAAACAATGAGCAGGATGAATCAATAAAACATTTGGAAGACGATATTTTGTTCGCCCTAGAAGATTCCCTGCAAAGTTCCTCCGATTTGAAGTGTGATGCTGTCTTCGGGCACTTTGAGATTAAGCTACTGAAAGGCCTGCTAATCATACGGTCGGAGGAGACGATCAAGAATGTTGAGAGCCAAAAATCAATGGAAATGCAATTCAATAATTTCTCGTCATTTCTTCAGTTAAGTCCCCTGCTGACTTCTTACACTGTCGGCGTATCATTAGAAGAAGTTTATTTATTAGATAAAACCAACAGCAATACCAAACACAAATTCTTAATCAAGCCACAGACGGAGAACCCCCCAACGGTGAATAATATCCTCGAAAAGGATGTCCTATTTCAACTACGATACGAAAACGTAAACCAATTGAGATTTCAACTTAATATTAAATCAAAAGGCTTGGATCTTACATACAACAAGGATGCGATTCATTGGATTCTGGATTTTATAACCGATTCAAATCAAGAAAATGCTTCAACAATAGTCACGAATCGCGTCGGAAAGAGAAGGAAGAACTTTTTGAAAAACTGGAATCAATTATTTATTGGGAATGAGGCAAGTACCCAATAAGTAAAATGAAAACTGTTTGGTTTGTAATCGTGATCGTTTGGAATCTCCTTTTAGGTTAATCGCAAGATCTGGATGTTTGAGATTGAGATTTTTGCACCACGTATAATATTTCTGGAAAACTACAAAGTGGCCAACTCGCTGATGGTTCTGTTGGACTTTGGAAAATTTGAAATGCGTAAAATTGAGGCGAAGAAATGCTTGCCTTTGGTATCGGCAGATGATCCATCTGCAGATAATCCTCCTCAAGCTACTGATCTTAATCATGAACATGATGATGATAATGGTGGTGATGGCGACGATGATGACGACGATGATGATGAAACTTATATGACGCCATGCTCTACGCCACCGGCATCACAAAAAAGTGGCTCGGAGTCACCCACAATCCTTGAGAATGCAAAACATTTTCTCAATAAAAATGTCGAGCTGGAATATGTGCTGCACAATAAGATTTATGACAAATACTCGATCAACTTTTCAAATCTGCAAGTATTGGTGTGCAAGTACGAGGAAAGATGGCAAGCTTGCTTGAAAACATCCTCGAACTTCCACCTAATTGATAAATTTGATATAACCCTAGCGCTGGAGCAACGTAATATATTCACTGTGGATCCCGACTATCCATCATTTACCTTATTCGGCTCCTGTCCCACAATCCTGATACACGGAAATGAAGTACTCATCAATAACTTCTTTAGCATAATGAATCCAACTATAGATACCTTCAAGGATGTGGGCAAAGTGTATAAAGGAGCCAAGCAAACGTATGCCAGTGAACAATGGGTCAACGATATTGCCAGCAACGACGACAACAGTCGAGTCGTTATTGAGTTTGCCATTGGTCAACTGGCGATAGAGATGCAATCCAAGGAGAAAAGCATCGCCGAGCTACAGATAATCGGTGCACGTGCGGGTTTGATCAAGGAATCCAAGGAAACACATATAACAATGTCTGTGCATGGACTACTTTTGGTAGATGCCATACAGTCTTTTGGGCCTGACTTTGAATTATTGGTGGCCAGTCATCGACATGTGGGGTAAGTACTTACGAAGAGAACTTCTTAAATCATATAGGTTGTTGGAGGTAGATATCGAATATATCACCTGTATTCAAATATTTCAATTAATAAGGCACTCGTTTGGTTTTACTAAGTTCATCAAGTAATTCTTTATTGTTTGTTGGTGATCGGAGCTACATTTAACTTCTTCGTCAGAGGCCCCGCTCCAGAAGCCGAAAGCTCTCATCTCAGGAAAGAGCGCAAATAGATAAAAATCAGAGCGCGAGATTCAGCGGGAAGAGCGCCCATGGAGGCAGATAACATAATAGGCAAAACAAACAAACAATTGTGCTCGATGGCATTTACTTTAATTTAGACAATATATTATTCGTTGTTCTGCTCCGAACATAGGTATTTGAATTGATTTGATTTGAATTTTACATTTTTAGAATGGATAGTTTATCTGGCAGCCTAAAGCATAGTCCAATCGCTTCACCGATTACTCCTGGATCACCGTTGCCTTTCACGTTTACAGATTATCGAGGCGCTCCGATGATCGAAAGTGCAGTTAACAATATTCAAATGAGTATGATAAAAAATAACAGAATATTGAATATATATTTCATTGTAATCTTCTTTTAGTAGATGATCCGATTGCTGCTTTCGTTGATGATGCTGAATCTGCTTTGATTTCTGTGAAGGTCAAAATTGTTGCGCCCACTGCTAGCAATGAACCGCAACTTCACTCCACAGACATAACATTCAATAATTTGGATATAATAGCCAATCAAGACACCATTCTTGAGATCTTAAACTTTGCAAATAGAACAATATTGAGTCAAAGGACGAGTACGTTACAGAACGAAAGCGGTGGCATCAAGGAGGAAGCCTCTGAAGAGCCAACCGAATTGGATTATTCCGATCACGATACCGATACCAATGCCATTCAGAAAAACCATAACGAAATATTCTTTGACTTCTTTCGACTGAATATTTTATTATTATATAAAATAAATCACGAAGGTCGCAAAGTAGGAACTCTGACCTTGACTGAAGCCAAAATAAATGCTTCATTTCAATCGGAGCTATCTGTGTTTGGATCCCTGGGAGGCATACAGATCATCGACATAACACCAGAGGCCTTTTTCCTCCCAAGGATTCTATCCGTTGGCCGCGATCAAATATTAAGAACCTCGGACTTAAATAGGCAAACAGTTCTCAACAGACTTTCCCATGAAATATATTCAAACAATTTGGAGGACCTGAATGAAATTGAAACTGACGATGATGTAAGGTGCGATGAAATCGATGCATTCAGTTTCAAAAGTCACTGGAGTGATAAAACCACATGCAGTGTTCAGATGCGAATGGCCTCGGTTTCCTATACCCATTGTCCCAGATTTTTGCAGGATGTAAATGCCTGTGTGACATATTTCAAACGAAGTTTGCGGTAATTACTTAGATCTAATATTATGATTATGTTAGGAACTTAAACTTGATTGATATATTTTCAGAGAGTTTTTCACCTCGATAGGCAATAAAGCAACAGATATGGCCAAGGAATTTGTGCAACAAATCCGTGCAACGGATGCCAATGATCAGACACGACCAGTTAATCGCCAGAAGAATCGTCATGACAATCGGTAAATACAATCGTACACTTTTTATTCCCCAAAAATGTCGCTAAGATTTCCGTTTTATTTTAGACTGGACATCATTATCAACAGTCCAATTATTCTATTGCCAATTTCGAGTACAAGCACGCACGTTTTAATTGCAAATTTGGGAAAGATGACCTGTTCGAATATGATTATAAGTGACTCGCATGAGTTTGATGAATCGTATACCATTGCGATCAAAAACATATATGTATATTCGATGACTATTGACGAACGTGAAAACTGTTTCAACGTACATCCGTCTAAAAATAAGGATGCCATTCCCATTTTGCACGATACTGCAATCACATTAAAGCTTTCGGTCGGATATAGCGAGGGGAATGGGAATGGTGAGGAACGAAAACTTGATACGTTTTCAGTAAGTACATTACACATTAAAAACATAATACTATATATTGAGGCTGATTATTCCTGTTTATTACTTATAGATTGAAGGCAGCATGGTTGAAACCCTTAAGGTATCCCTGAATCGAAAAAGATATGAGCTGCTGAATGAGTCCATTCAATATGCTACGAATTTTTCAAATGGCAAAGCAAATGAGTCGGCACACCCCGATCCTAGTGGCGTTAGTGTACCCGATTCAGATGTAACTGATGAACATGCCATTAGCACCATTATACAGTTTTCGGTGCCAGTGTTTCAGATCAATTTACAAAACCAGCATCATGATGACCTGATAAATATTACCTTTAAAGACTTTAATGTTAAACATCGTGTCAAAGGCTATGACAAGGATATCGAAATAATATTAAAGTCGGTGTTGATGGAAGATCTGAAATCGGATAACGCATCGCCGTTCAGAAATATGGTGACTTCCATAAATCATGAAAAAGGCCTAAAAAAGATAGCATCAACCTCATCATCGTGCCCGGACATACCTACCCAGTTTAACTATCGGAGACACAGATCTTCCTCGGTGCCTTCGAGCTTTCCCGAGAAAAATCCATTTCAAAATCTCGATGGAGCCAAGCAATCGGAGTTTTCCAGGAAAAACGATAAAGGAAGCAAGAGAGGAGGTCAGACTTTAGTCACCTACAATTCGCATAGAAGACGTCCCGCCAAAGGCACCTCCGAGATGGATCAATTCAGTTCAATTCAATTTAATTGCTTGAATTTGGCCATCTGCGTAGAGCGATGGTACACCATATTTGACTTCTTCGGTCTGATCTCCGCAGAGAGCGACACTCAAAAAGTTATACAAGAAAAGAAGCTGGTTAAAAAAGGTCAGTAAACCCACGTGCCGTGACACTACACTGCACAATACCCGGTTTTCAGTGTACAAAATATTCCTGTACTTAGTTTATCCTCTTTCAATCTAATGAAAAATATTTGAGAGCATTTATAACCATTCGAATCGGTCGTTTTCTCTCGCTCACTCATCCATCACGAGCATGGGAGAGATAGAGAGAAAGAAAGCACTCTAAAGTATTTTCTTCTCTTGGCTATAATATTGAGCGAGGAGAGGGACTATACCAGGAGCACTGTACTCTTTCAGTACTAGGCATAATTGTATGAAACCAACACTTTTATTCTTTCTTTATAGACACAAACGATTTCTTTAGCACACTGAAGGTGTCAATAAGATCATTCAACTTTACTTTGATTCGCAATGACTCGCTGCTATCCAGAGTGAATGTGTCAAATGCGTTATTTAAGATAATTCATGACCAATTTGGTAAATCTGTTGAGGGGCACTTGGGATCCTTGTCGGTGTTTGACCTTACCCAGTATGGAAACATTTACAAGCAA
This sequence comes from Drosophila azteca, assembly GCA_005876895.1. Taxonomy (NCBI): domain Eukaryota; kingdom Metazoa; phylum Arthropoda; class Insecta; order Diptera; family Drosophilidae; genus Drosophila; species Drosophila azteca. The sequence continues at coordinate 1,667,334 of VCKU01000014.1, read as the reverse complement.
AAGTTTGTAACCAGCGGAACAGAAGCATTGAATTTCTTTTATAGAAAGTGAGTCCCTGTCATGTATTACATTTCGAATTATTTATAAACCATTTTGTATTCACAGAAAGCCATGCGATGCGGAAGTACTAAGAACGTTGGACGTGGACTCAACATTGAAAATTGGCATGTCGGCCGTACATTATATCCACACAAAGAGATTTGCCACAGAACTACATTTGTTTGTTAAGGATCTGCTGCAATTGCAAACGGTAACAGACAGCATTTCGTAGTGATGTGATTACTAATATCCTGCCCATTAATATCTTTCAGCCTGTGATCCGAAAACTAAAAAAACAAAACGTGGAAAACGACCAAAGTCTACGGCCAACAAAAATGAAACTTTTCATTCAGGCGGACTCGCCAGTTATCGTGCTACCGGCATCATATAGCAACAAACAAGTAATAATTGCCAATCTTGGACAGCTTACGCTTACGAATAGCTTTCACTTAGCCAGCGAGCCATGTATCATAAGTAAGAAGTTGAACTCTGCGAAAACCAACGAAGTCTTGGACGTGATTCGCATCGATTTGGTCAACATTAATTTGTTCTCGGGAGAAAGAAGTTCAGTAAAACCAAAAGGCGATCGCGATAGGGATAGGGATCGAATTATCATCGCCAATATGAAGTTCGTCCGGTTGGGGGAGGAATTCTTTAAAGAATCCTGTTACCTTAATCTGCAGGTGGAGAGAAATCTCTCAACAGAGCGGATTCGCGTGTGTCCCGATATCAGTACGAAAGGAACTTTCTCCAAAGTAAATGGAATGATCAACATTGAGCAATACAAGTTGATTCGGAGCTTTTTGAATAATAATATTGGAGAACAAATAGACGATGTGTATATAAAATACACCAACAATGTCTCCAGCTCTATAGAAATGCTATCTTCGATTAGTCTGGTGTCCAAAAGCGAAGTGTCCCAGAACATATTGAACTTGATTTCGATACAAATTCTATTGAAAGATGTTTCCATATTGCTGACTCTGAATTCGACACAAAACGCGCCCATAGAGCCACTGGCATGCATTCACTTCATCAAGTCGACCCTGGAAATCGATTTGTTCAGCGACGGTTCACAAGACATTGATCTAATATCGACCAACATAATGATCGTTGACGAACGAAACGGCTCGGGAATAGGCAATGATAATGTGTTTAGAAATATCTTGCAGCCTTCAAAGAAGGATATTACCAATGCGACGCCTAGAAATGCTGTCCAAGTGGAAATCCATTGCAGAAAGAATGCAAACCTATCAAAGTATACCATAATGTTGAATAATATGAGAGTTTTCGCTCTTATGGATATTCTGGAACAGCTTAAAGCATATCTGATGGAAGATTCACCTACATCCCCCACGTCAGACACTAGTGTGGCAAATCAGATAGTGCAAAAGCCGCTTCCACAGCCGATTTCTGTCACAGAATTCATTGTAAATATTACAGACTCTGAGATTATATTCACGGAAGACTGCAGTCGTCTGGACTCTGATGCAATCATTTTAAAGAGCACCACAGTAATATCGTACAAACCCAGTAGCGTATCCGTTCCGATATCGTTGAATATCAATCACTTGGAAATCTTTTCCTGCACATTGGATGCCGAAGATGACAGTGCTCTGTCCATAATTGATCCGTTCACATTAAACATCGAATTGCGAAGCAATTGTCTGAGCATTCTCGTACAAAAACCTTTGAATATTCGACTATCCTATGTGGACGTGAAACTATTCTCAAGAATGGCAAGGCTGTTGCCCGAGCAAACATCCAGAGTACAAAAGGTCGTGTCCACAGACCAGTCTGATCTGGAACGAGTGGCGCCCCTTGTGGCGATGGGATTTCCTATCAATGATTGCTTGTATGCCATGCAAATAAACAATTGGAAGATCAACGACGCCGCCCTATGGCTCTCCCAACAGAAGCAAAACACCAATCGAAACCCTGCGCTGGAGCTGAAGGAGTTAGTGGTCGACGCGAATGTTATATCGGTGTTCATAATTGACGATTGCATGGATGCGGATGTGCCATTACTGGAGATATCACTCTCCAAGGTGCTCTTCAACCTGACTCTGAAGGCAAGGGAACATCATTCCTCAACACAACACTATAGCCTGGCAAATGTCGACACCGAGGTGGCGCTGAACTATTACAATCGCCGCCTCAGCGGTTGGGAACCTGTGACCGAAGCATGGGAGTGCAATGCCAAGTGTAAATACACCAAAGGTCAGGTGGAGAATAAGAAACGATTCGAGATTGGGATCTTCAGCAAGCAGTTGCTCAAGCTAAATATTACGTCGACATTCATAGAGCTATTCAACATGGTGCTGAAGAACTGGACAAACGATTTCAATGACAACGGAGCCAAGAACTTCCGACAACGCTCGCCGTTTATTCCGTTTGCCCTGCAAAATCTAACCGGAACTCCGCTGCTGTTCAAGCCCATATACGCACCACTTGGGGACATGTCATGCTCAGATGTGCATCAATTGGAGATCATTAAGAACTGGCACTCTGTGCTGCCAAACGAGACGAAAACATTCGATTTCATCCAAAAGAGTAAACTGCGACACATACACTCCCATCAGCTGAACTTGCACCAGATATTCGTACAGATCCATGGCTGGACACTAATTGGACCACTGTCAGTGGACAAAGTCGGTGTATTCTTCCGGACAACGAGCTTTGATTCCCTTGATTTGGCCACAAAATGCCGAATAATCTTCGATATTTCTTTGATTGGATCTGCACAGAAACTGATCAAAGTGAAATCATCATTGAGACTGATAAACAAATTAGATCGAAGTGTGTTTCTGAAGACGTCGCTGAGGAGTGACTACGGCGATGGCCTATCCGCCATAAGTATTATAAAGCCCAACGATGAGCTGTCTTTGCCGCTCAAATTCATCGATGCATCTATGTATATTGCTCATTGTTCAAGTGAGAATCAGGTGCTGTCTGGAAACTATACTGACGACATAGGTTTCAGCAATAGGGAAATTTTATGGAAACTTTGCGGCAACGATAACATGCAGGACCTGCAAGTGTGCTATGACAAAAATAGGAGTTTATTATATACCCTAATCAGTATAAATAGAGAAATCTTTCACTGCAAGGAGCCAGGTTTGCCCGGGCACAAAATCACACTGCTACCTCCTTTGAAAATAAATAATATGCTCTGCTGCGATCTAATGTTTAAGATACACGACAATGCCACCGGCAGAATCAGTGCGTCCGAGAGTGTTAGTATCTATAACGTGAATATATACGAGCCCTTTAACCTGAGCATTACCTTGGACAATTTTCAACTGTCGGGACATGTGAAAGTTCCCAGCAGACACATCGGCATTGTTGAACCAAAATTAAAGCTGATCGACATCAAAAAGCGGGAACTCCACTTACGCATATCTATTCAATCTTTTCAAGGCAAGGGCATGGAGGTGTACATAAGTGCTCCGGTTTGGATCATTAACAAAACTGGGCTGCCGCTCATTTACAAGCAAGAGGGCACCAACAACACGGCGGCCGGGCAATTCGATGAGCACGAAACAGCACGACAAGTGGCACCTCTTATGTTTTCGTTTTCGGATCAAGAAGGATCGCCCGCACTGGAAGTACGATTGGGTGGTGCCTTTGGAACCAACAATTTGGTATGTTCAAATGATTCAATTAATATCATATTCAAATGTTACAATTACTCTTTCAGTGGTGCAAAAGCCTAAGCATGCACAAGGACCTCAGTCACAGGGAATTGCGAGCGGAAAACACCAAGGGTAGCTATGCAATTGGCATAAGCGTGCGACGTGGAAGAGGACTATATGCCTGTACGACTTTCGTAACATTATCACCCAGATTCCATCTTCACAACAGAAGCGGTTACAGACTGGAGTTTATACAACGCTGCGATATTGTAAGTGAATTCTATGTAAGTACATATCTTTAGGACGTTGATATGCAATGACTGCACCATCAAGTGGCCCAAGCGACACCAGCCGATGGCTGTTACGCGCGGATCCCAGGCAATAACGCAGCCCACCTCCCGCCCAACCGACCGAGGGGCGCTGCCGCATAACGCGCGACTCGTTAACCGAACCGATCGCGGACATGCAGGAAAGATAGCTGTTAGACTAGTGTTCGAGGAAAAGTAGAACTAATTTAGCTAAAAACTAAGCAATTGCTAATTACGAGAAAGATATAAGAGTATCAATAATTTCAGACTAGGAAGGGAGTTAGTAGTAGAGATAATATGGTAGAGGGAATTATAATCAGAGCATAGGACTCTAAATGGTTCATGCAAGGCGTAATTCGATCTACAAAGCGGAAGAAACAAGGGTGTATAATTCCTAGTGCTTCTAATAGGAATCGTGAAGTTTATGCGGCTCAACAGGTCAGGGCTGTCTACGTCACCCCTGATCAAGTTGTGCACAAAAATCACACCAAGCATTTTCCTACGATTAGCTAAGGTTGGAAGGTTTATTAAAAGCAATCTATTAGGGTAAGACGGCAGTCTCACACCTGCATCCCAGTTGAGGCCGCGTAAAGCAAAAAGTAAAAAGTTTTTCTGAACTGATTCTATACGGTCCTGGTGTACGTTGTACTGAGGGCACCATACACAAGAACCGTATTCTAAAATCGGACGAACCAGAGAGGTGTAGAGAGTCTTTGTTATATAGGGGTCATCAAATTCCTTTGACCACCTCTTTATAAACCCAAGCACGCCCATGGCCTTGTTCACCATGGTAGAAATGTGTTCTGAAAACTTTAACTTGGGATCTAATAGAACACCAAGATCATCAACCCGGGTAATTCTCTCAAGAGAACCACCACAAAGGGTGTAAGGAACCAGAAAGGCGCTGGAACGATGAAAAGTCATTACTTTACATTTTGAAGCATTAAGGTTTAACAGATTTGCACAACACCAAGACTGAAATCTATCGAGATCGGACTGCAACCTGGATTGGAAGGAAATGTCCTTATACTGGACACAGAGCTTAACATCATCCGCATACATAAGTACTCGAGAGTATGTTAATACAGAAGGCAGGTCATTTATAAAGAGTGTAAAGAGTAAGGGGCCTAGATGGCTCCCCTGAGGTACACCCGAAGTCACCAAAACTGGTGAGGACAGGGAGTTTTTGAAAAGGACTCTTTGAGACCTAGAACACAGGTAACTAGCGATCCACCTAAGGAGATTGGGCGGGAACCCTAAAAGGTCAAGTTTTTGTGCAAGGAGGGAGTGGTTTACAGAGTCGAACGCTTTACTGAAATCGGTGTAAACAACATCCGTCTGTAAATTTCCTTGAAAGCCTTTAATTATAAAGGAGGTGAACTCCAATAAGTTTGTAGTGGTTGATCTCCGCCTTATAAATCCATGTTGAGCCGGAGATATAAGTGATCTGCATAGGTGCTGCAGGTGCGGAGTTAAAATTTTCTCAAACACTTTAGGAATAGCGGATAACTTAGATATACCTCTATAGTTGTTCGCGTCAGATTTGCTACCTTTCTTATGGAGAGGAATTATAAAGGACTCCTTCCATATCGGGGGAAAGCATGAAGAATTTATAGAGAGGTTGAACAGTTTAAGCAACGGCCCACACAGAGACTCGGCACAGTACCTGAGTACACAGCCGGGAACTCCGTCCGGACCCGGTGAGAACACCGGCTTTACTGTTCGTAGATCATGAAGCAACGAGCTTTCATTTAGCAAAGGACTGAAAATGCCGTTCGACCTCGGTAAGCCGTATGGATACGGCTGACCAGAGTAGACGTCCTGCGAATAGGTAGTTTGGAAGAAACGGGCAAAAAGATCGGCAATTGCCTGATCATTATCTGCCGACGTATTAAGGAATGATAGCGAGGATGGGTGTGCGGACGTTCTACGCTTAGTGTTTACGAAGCCGTAGAACTGTTTGGGGTCCTTAGAGAAACTTATCCTGCATCGAGATAGGTAGTTCTGATAGCATTGAGCGTTAAGAACTGAAAAATTTGACCGAGCTATTACATAGTGAGAAAGAGAAGAAGGAGAGCCAACTTCTTGAAATTTTTTATACAGTCTGGATTTTACGTTTTTTAGATGGGATAACTCCTTGGTAAACCAAGGGGGTTTTCCTGATCTAATCGGACACGAAAGTGGGACACAAGAGACAAAAAGTGAGTCCAGTGCATCATAAAAAATGTTTGTGCCTGTCGTAATGTCACTGCACAAATATAAAGCGGACCAATCAAAATCCCTAATGAGGTTATTAAGCTTCGTAAACTCGGCCTTACGGAAGCAGCGGACACATTGGGGTAGTCTACCCGACCGATTCAATACAGTTCGTCCTAGGTATATCATATATACATATATCATCTCTAAACTTCTTGCTTTCTGTCTGCTTTTCAGGATCAGCCCAGTCAAAGTAATATTATTTCAGCTCCAATCGATTGCAATTTTGCCTTTCATTGGCCAAATTGGGATCAGGAGCAGTATATTTGTGTACGCATACCGGATGTAGATTGCTGCTGCTGGTCCAAGGGTATACCCATCAATGAGGTACAAAGTCTGTACATCAATGTACGAAATGATTGCAGTGAAATGTTTTTCCTGCGATTGGAAGTCATTTCGAAAGACGCCACTTATATTCTTTTGTTCACGGACGCTCGAACATTACCCCCGCCGATACGAATTGATAATTGCTCGGAAGTTGCGATTAATTTCTCACAAATGGGTACCAGACCATCTTGGATGACGCCGGTTCGTGCCCAATCCTCACTAGCCTATGTAATGGATGACCCTTCAGGCCCACAAACGTTGCTGGTGGAAGCGCCTGGCGGGAATATGGTTGAGTTTCCAATCAACAAGACGAATATCAAGAAAACTCTGACATACTCAAACTTTATATACATCGCCTTTCACGGCACATTCGACCGATCCAGCGAGCACGAGAGAAAGCCCGATGAAAACTATCAGCAACTAGTCTTGGGCGTTAGAGATAAAAAAGTCATCATAATGGAGAAGAATTCCGGTAATCGTTCTCAGTTGTGGCTCATGAACTCAAACGGTCAATTGGAGCACGAAGGATCCACGCCACCAATTCAATCCAATGAGGCGCATGCTGTCCGCTTGGTACTAGACCTGGAACGGGCTCCCAATCCCACAGATTACACCACTTTGGTGGTGCGAACACCGAATAAGCAGAGAGTTACCACACAGACATGGAGATTCGAAAGTGGTCGATTGATGTGCCATGCCAACATGTGCGTTCAGGTAAGGGCTATCTTTCACCATTAAGCCGGCTTTACTCTGATACTCTCTCTCTCTCTCTCTCTCTCTCTCTCTCTCTCTCTCTCTCTCTCTCTGGGAAAACCATTTTCAGTCACGCAGCGGTGCCAGGGGTCTGCAGCACAACTGTGAAGCGGTACTGGGGCGCATTGAAAATACTAGTTTGAAAGGAAACAATGAAACGATTCCGATCGGTCAACATATTGTGGCACAAAAACTACGACCAGGATCGGGCCAATTGGAGCTTTCAATGAAGATGGATGGTCCTATACGCACCATCGAGATAGGCGATATAAAAACTAAACAAAATACAGTATATTTAGCTCCTGATTTGATATGGATGCATGCCTCTCTGAACAATAGACAAATGGCTAATGAAGCAAATGCGTCATCGTTGCACGAGTATCTGGTAAGTGAATGAATTTTAATTAAAATTAATCAACAAAAAATACAATACTTTATATTTCAGATAAACGTTGAACTCCAGAAGGGCCTCGGCATATCGATAATATCGCGGAAACCCTGTGAAGAGATTATGTTTATAACCCTGGAGCTCATACACTGTGATATAGTGCAAAGTGTTTTTGAGAACTCATTGGATTTGAACATTTCTTATATACAAATCGACAATCAGCTATTGGATGCGGCTAACCAAGTGGCCCTACATACGTATAATCCTACTGAACAGGATCAGCAAAATAATGCTGTGGTTCTGAAACTGAAAATGTTGCCCTGCCCGAATAAGAACGCCATCATCTTCCAGTACCTTACACTGGACCTGAAGCCGTCGATAGCAAATCTTGAAGAGAAGCTTATACTCAAGGTTGCTTCCTTTCTCGGCTACGGAAAATCGAACAGGCAAAGCTTAAGCGTTGCTTACGATTTCGAAAACTTTGAGGAGAAACTCATACTCAAAAATATGAAAAGATACTACTTTGAAAACTTAAATATTGGCTCGACTCAGGTGTGTATTAGCTTGCCGTTCATATAATTTGATTTTTAAGTAAACTGCCTCTTAACAGGTTAAACTATCGGCCAGTACATCTTCCAAGCTGCCCATCGAATTATCAGAAACCAAAAAGGCACTAGGACTTACGCTCATTAAGTTCGAAGATGCCCTAATAGAGCTCGACAGCTATTCGGATAAATTTCACTTTGAGACGTTAAACGTGTATCTGAAGGGAATGAAAAGGCACTACATAAACCAAGTCAAGTGGCACGCAGCTTCGATATTGGGTAGCGTGGACTTTCTAGGGAACCCCTTGGGATTCGCCAACGATCTGTCCGAAGGTGTCTCTGGTCTAATTTTTGAAGGCTCGGTCACTAGTCTAGTCAAGAATGTAGCCCATGGCTTATCAAATTCAACAGCAAAGCTCACAGAAACATTATCTGATAGTCTCGGAAAAGTGGTTCTCGATGAGCATGACAATGAAACCAGACTTCGAATCTTGGAACCACAGACAAACACTTCTGGCGGCCACCTGGCAGCAGGTTTGAAGGGATTCGGATTTGGTTTACTTGGAGGCGTAACCAGTATTGTTCGACACACCTACGATGGTGCTCAATCGGATGGCGTTCCTGGCTTTCTCAGTGGCCTTGGCAAAGGCTTAGTGGGCACTGTCACAAAGCCAATCATCGGTGTGCTTGACTTGGCCTCAGAAACGGCAAGTGCTGTGCGGGAAACCAGCCGGGGTACGGCCAGAATTTCTCCAGACAGAAAGCGGCTACCCAGATGCGTGACTGGTGCCACTGGCGGACTTCTGCCATTGTATTCGAATCGCCAGAGTAAGGGACAGCAGTATTTATATCTCATCAATCGAAGGAACTTTGACGAAAAACTAATATCGTATGAAGCGAATCTATGGAGCGATCAAGAGGCGAGATTGCGTTTGCTTGTTTCTACAGAATTTGTTCGAATATTCTCGCTTAGTGACGGAAATCCAACCATTATGCTTCAGTCACATCTGAGTGAAATACTCTCTTGCCATCCCCTGATAACCAATATAAGTACAGCCCCATCGACAAGCAGGCAATCGTCTAGCCATTACATTGAAATATCGACTAATCTTCCAAAGATTACGAGACCAAGGATACGATGTCGATCGGAGGAATGTGCTGAAGCTGCATCCAGATGCGTAAGTGGACTATTTTACATGAAATACAAAAATATGAAACAATTTATTAACACACATCATTTTCTTTCAGATAAACTACGCAAAGAGTGTGTTTCATGAACATGAGCATGCCGTTTTATAAGAAGCAATAAGCCTTTTCGTGATAATACAAATTAGAACTAAAGAGTGTATATAAAATAATTACGGTTGCAGGAATCGTTTTAAATTAAATGTATGGTTATAATTTTGTAATCGGGTTACTTGATATTGGAAAAGTACAATGTGATAGAAAAGCTAAGATAGACAGAACATTATTTCTTTAAATAAATCAGAAAATAATAAAACAGAGAGCTTTAAAATGATCCAAGTTGATCCTGTGGTGTGGTAACTACTGGCATGTACAGTTTCGTAAAATAATACATAAAAGGTGGGAGGGGAGGAGATATGTACGTAGATACGTGGATAATTTCTTTTCGAGTAAAGCTCATCTAAATTGAATACGAAACTCTCTTTGGCTGTTTTACATCTCTTTTGATCTCATTCTGATAAGGATAGGTCTATCTAGTTTACCAAAAATTAATACGACCATTGGGAATACTAAATAATTTAATAGATTTAACAAATATCGAAAGCTTACAGCAAAATTATAAACTGGGGCCACAATCAAACAAACAAACAGATTTTCGGATAATATTAGAGAGCCCTTGTCCTTGTAACGTTTATTCTATTCCATTCCATTGTTTGCATCAATGGGTTTGTTCGGACCTGCCCTTAAATGTACATAAAGAAAATATATAATACTTAAATACTTAGGTACACTTTAACGTATTTAGTAATCGGCGTTTTTGTAGTGCTCCCTCCTAAACGCCGATAATTTTAAGCGCTGTGTCTGCAGCGCTTGCTCCGTTTCGAGAACTTTAACGTGAATTTCCATTTCCATGGTCTTTATTTGGGATGGTGTTAAATTGGAGAGTTCCTTCTCGTTTAGTTCTTCCAGTTGGGAATTACAATCTTTAACAGTGGCCACCAACGTCCCAGTGGCCTGCGTTACGTTCCGCGAGGCTTTGGTCAAGTCTGTCAAATTCTGGCTGTTACGATTAGCCTTGACCTTACTTGCAATAACCATCTGGGCAGTGCAGGCAGCAATTTCCTGGGCAGCGACTATCAGCTCAAAGTTCTTCCCAGATTCACTTTCAATCGCATTATTGGCGGCATCAACTAGATAATTCGCTGCCTTCGCTACACTTTTTGAAGCCGATATCAACCCATCTGACCATTGACTGTTGCGTCTATAAAATTCATTAGCACTCGCATTTCCTGAAATGAAGAAAATCGGATTAGAGCTATGGAACATTAAATGTAGCTGTGTGTGTGTGTGTGCGAACAACCTTTTTGAGATGCGACAATTTCCTGCTGAAGCACACGCGATTTTAAAATTAAGATTTTAACACATTCCATTAGGGTCGTGCATGCATCCACAATTTTCCCATTTACTTCCAGATTGGTTTTGTTATCTTTCTCGCGGGCCTTTGCCAGCAGGTTAATAATCTTTGTTGCTGCCTCATCGATTGCACTATCCATCTCTCGAAGCTCTATTTCGAGCAGCTTATCGACGTCAATCTTTTGCTCAAATGTCTGTTTAATTTTATCAACTAATTTCCGTATATCCGACAGTTTCGATTGTACATCGCTTAACGCCTTATGCGTTTCCTTTTCCCTCGGCTCATCGTTGAGTGAATATTGGAAAAAGGTACAGATGTCGGAGCATATGGATGATGCTTTCATTAAAATATCTAAAATTGAAATCAATATCAGCATTTATACAGTGCAAAATGTCATGCATTATCAACGTACCTTGCCCCGTCTCAATCTCTGTTGTAGACTTGTAGACCACATCGCACTGATCATACAATTTAATAAAACCATATCCAAAGTACATAGCAGCCTGCAATGCCTCAATAGACGTAGCCTTTTGCAAATCCGGTGAAGAAATGAATTTAACTATGAGCCCATCAATATCTGATGTGATTTTTGGTATAGCATCTAAAGGTTGTTCGGTGGAATCACTCAATTTGGAATTGCAAATGTCCTTCACAGTTTGAACCACAAGTTTCCTAACATCTTTTAGATTGGAATAACAATTTTTGTAAGATTCCGTAACAGAATCGACTTGTTTCGTTGTTTGATGGAACTTCTCTTCCAGATCCACATGCCTGCCCTGCAAATCCTCGAATTGCTGTGTCAACGAAAGTTGTTCCCGCTTCAGGAGCGTAAGAGCTTCTATTGATTCCTGTTTGAAAGAATAAAAATATAATTAATTGTAAGACAAGAAGAGGTTATATGCGGGTCTACCTGTAGGGAAGATTCCTTTTGCTTCAGGCTATTTACAGTTTCCAGCAATTGTTTATTTTGATCCTCAAAGCTCGCTTTATGCTCCAGTTTGAGTTGCTCATTCTGTGATAGAAGCGTTTCCTTTTCGGCCTCATGCGCTTTTAACTGTTGTTGTAGTTCCTCGTTTTTCAAACTTATTTGGCTTTCAGCAAGTGCTACCTTTTCCTGGGTCTCATTTAGAGAGGCATTCAGTTTCTCAATAACCAAACTTTTTTCACTCAATCTCTCAGATGTCGAAATGGAGTCCAGCTCTTGTATTTCCTTTTGCTTTGTTACATTATCTAATTCTTGCTTTAGTAGCGCAAAAGCTTCGGTTAATTCCTGTGTGAAAGCAGACGAATGTAAGTCAGTATAATACAATAAGAGAATTTATACGGATCTAGATACCTGTAGCGAGGATTCCTTTTGCTTCAGGCTATTTACAGTTTCCAGCAATTGTTTATTTTGATCCTCAAAGGTCGCTTTATGCTCCAGCTTGAGTTGCTCATTCTGTGATAGAAGCGTTTCCTTTTCGGCCTCATGCGCTTTTAAGTGCTGTTCTAGTTCCTCGTTTTTCAAACTTATTTGGCTTTCAGCAAGTGCTACCTTTTCTTTGGCCTCGTTTAGAGACGCATTTAATTTTTCAATTACCAAACTATTTTCACTCAATCTCTCAGACGTCGAAATAGAATCCAGCTCCTGTATTTCCTTTTCCCTTATTACATTATCGAATTTCTCCTTAATCTCATTCCTAACCGATTCCAGCTGCGAAATCTGCTCCTTTTGGTCCTCTATTTGTTGCAACAAATCAAAGTTAATCTTATTCTTTTCATCAATATCGCCTTTTATTTTTAGTATCTCATTGTTGAGGACGCTTGTTTGTAGAACTAGCTCAGAGTTTGTTTGCTTCTCTTTATTTAATACCTTTGTGGATTCACTTTGCTAAAATGGGAGATGATACAGAGATCCTTTAGTACAGCTCATTGAAAAGTGAAAAGGTGTACCTACCTCGCGCAATAATTTAATATGTTCATCCCGAATTTGTGTATAAAGCGTTTTCAGTTTGTTGAACTTTTCTGAAGATTGTTTCTGCTTTTCCTCTTCTTCCATTACTTTTTCTGTTAAATAGATTTTTTGTTTGTTTTGTTACTCATTATTTCTAAAACATTTTAATTACCTTTTTGATAAATATGTTTTTATTTTAAACTAGCTGAACCCTCGGCGACATTTCAAATCTGTTTGATTCCAGATAATGCCCGATATTTTGTTAACTTTCTCGCGGGTTCCGAATCCTGCCACGACTTTGCTTTCGTATCGTATGCTTTTCGTGTTTATTCTGTTTGAGTTCCTTAGATCTTTACATGTACATATGTATACTTATTTTAGTTACACGCTTGAATATATTAATAGAAGATCTGAATTAAATTTCCTTTAAAAACACATAACAAACGAGCGGGTCAGTTGTGAAACGCGGCAAGAGCTGCGGCTCCACATTTATACCCGACACTTAGTCAGTTCCCTATCGCCTGAAGGCGCACACTGCACGAGGAAGAGTGAGTGTAAGAGATAGATAGTGTGAAAGCGCGTGGAAGGGGTTGCTTTTCAATTTATATGGGGTCGGAATCGCTTTCTTTTGGCTGGAATTCACCATAAAATAATAAACCCATACAATCTTTGAGTATCGAGTATAAAATCGAAGAAACCGCCAATGAAGTCTCAATAAAATATAATTTAGTTGTATCCACAAAAAATCTGTCATTTGGTTTAATTTCTCTGGCTGCATAGCTACATAGAGTATGTAGTGTAGTCGCGTCGGGTTCAGCTGTAGTCGGTTTTTTTTTATTTAACATTATTCAAGAAACGAGTTAAATAGTAGTCTTCCCTCCGCAGACGATTTAAATGTTACAAAAACCAGTGAAAAATGTCAATCATCCCACTAAGGAAATATCAAAGGCATCGTGCATCAAATATGTACATTTTTACAGACAAAACCCGTTATTAATTAAATGATTAAATTTCACTAATGGAGCAGCGCTATCAGTAATTGTCTTGTATAAAATAAAAAATACTTGTTACTCACGCATTAGCATTGGATTTTTGTTCAATTGAAGCTCAAGATCATCGTTTTGCATCCGTATGTTTTCACACATTTCCCTTGATATTAGCAGATCATTCGATAAGAGAGTATTGGCTCTCTGCATTTCGACCACTTCATTTTGGTAGCTCTGTCGAAGCTCATCGAAATTTTGTTGTAATGAATTCAGTCTGAATTTAAGGTCCTCAATCGCAATGTCCTTCTCATTTATAATGCTCTCCAGTGTAATCAACTGCTGCTGCGTTTGACTGTAATCTGGTTCTGAGGGACTGCTGGTCTCAACAAGATCTTCAACAATTGGATCAGGCTCTGGTTGCACATAGACCACTGGCGGTATATAACTGCTGAAATCAACTTGAGAGCTGAAATTTGGACTGGATTCGGGCAAATCCGGAACCGAAATTAAGCTTTTGAAATACTGAAGTGGTCGCACATTCTCATAAAAGACTTTCAACTTCAAAAATAAACCATTAAACCTATCCCTGTGACCGCTCAGGACGTCGTTCGGTAGGTTTTCATGGAGCTTAAACATAATCCTTACACTATTATCATAGAGAGAGTTTGAGTCTTGAATGAGACAAATCATTGGGGCCAGTCTACATTGACCCTGCTGGGTCATGGACGACATTCGGTAGCTATTTATGGAAGAAAATATTTGTAGCTGCAGCGCTATTATATCCTCCAAATAATCGAAGATCTCTACACACAATTGAAAGCTGAAATGAAATACGTTAGATTTTAACATGCGATATATATATATAATATATATGTGATTAATTCAAGTCTTACAAGTAATTTAAATCCCGATCGGCAACTTTCGAAATTTCCTTGAACGAAATTATTAGGGATCCGGGAAAAGGGTTTTTTTCGTGAAAATTCAGTTTTGTGACCAGGAGCTTGCAGTAGGCGTTTATACAGAGTCCAATATCGTCTTGCAGAAGACCCCACATTTTGCCCACTTCCAAGATCATTTTCTTGTGACTTTGAGAGTGTTTTATAGCGCATGGATGAGCCTCTCTTAGGACCTTGTGCAGCAGATGGCAAAACTTCCAGGCGGTGAATCTGCTTTGCATTAGGGACTGCCGGGAGATGGTGTTCCAAAATGATTTTGCTTCTTTGGTTTTATGTATCATAATAATAATGGATCGAGCATGTTTCGTTTTCAATGGTGCCTCTATACCATTTAAAGCTTTGTTTGTGCTGACCGTCTGGAATAAAGAATGGAGTACAATAAGTTGTTGAAGCCAGAAGCAACGTCGAACGCGGATATTTGTATTTCGTGTGCCAAAAATATACCCTCCAATATGATTATATATATTATCGGTGAAATGCATAGGGTCATAGAAAGTATTAGTTGGACCTAGAGTTTCCCACCCTTAATCTTCTGGCCTCCCAGGGAACATACATATGTATGTATGTATCTATTAACAGCTTATTGCTAAGGTTCTTTTCCCGCAACACACGAGGGCCATCTGCCTTTGCGCAACCGCGGCTGATGGCCATCGGCCATTTGCTGGCCCATCGATCATTTCATTGATATTTTCCCTGTTTGATTGGGTAGCATTTTTATTGTGGTCAGATGTTTGCCAAGCGTTGAAGGAAGGTTCGCGAAATAAGATGAAGTAAACCAAATTGATTTGTTGGACAAGATCGAGCCAGATGTGTTAAAAGGTAGGAATTTCCTAAAACAATACGTTTTTTTTTGTCTTTTTTGTGGTGCTGTTAAATTTGTAAGCATTCATTGCACTTTCAGCTGCAGCTGCATACGACTGTTGTTGATGATCCATACACACATACATACGTAGGCATTACTTTGGCATTCGCATTTCATTGCTTATAAACAAGTGGAAATCGGGACAGAATTCTGGTTTTAGCAAGTGTGTATATTTTTTCTGTATGTTGATATGTGTCTCTTGGCACCGCCTGACACCTGGCACAGGGAAACTAAATGAGTGTACATTGAGTACGTACCAACTGGTAAAAGTCCTTTTCGGCAGGCGTTGACATTGTGTGGTTTTGGAATTCTTAGCGGACGTGTAGGCGTTGTGGGCTTGCTTGTGGCTTATTCGTCAGCTCATGGGTAAACTGGAGAACTGTTTGACAAAATCAATGAGAGTTATCTTATCTTATCACAATGCTTTCATTTGTTGTTCTGCCGAAATACATATTAAACCGATGTGTATTGTACATGTATGTGTATGTGTAGGTATGTGAATCATAACAAGTGTTGCCGTACATGGAATTAGAGGTGGGTATTGTATCGATATTTTTCATCCATTTGTGGAATCACCAAAAAGTTATGTTTTCCCTTCAAATTGATCAAAAATTCTTCCTATTAATGACATTCCTAATCGTAGGCTGAAAGGCGTAATCCAAAGCCAGTTTAACAATAAAATATTCAGACCTTACAAGGAAAATGTACGATTTATGCAATATATTAGATGATTCGATATTTCTGATCTCGATGAACGAGTCACTATAGAAGATCCTGTTGAGACTCTAATGTAGTAGGACGAAACTGTTCTGTGTACATTTTCTGACCTAATTTTACTATAAAAGTATGTTATGGCCATATGACATTAATTTTTCGTTTTGCCTGTCATCTCTTTCTCTCTATGCTCAGCAAAATAAGAAAGGTCTATTGTCATAGCACCATTACCGTCGAAATCGTTAGTCTATCGCATACAAATACCGATATTATTTTACAACATACCGTATATATCGATAACAGGACATGTTCATGTTAGCAGTTATTTTTATTAATTAGCATTTATTTTAGAATTCGAAAATTTTGAGAAACAAAGGTTAGTTCCATGTTTTCGTGTTTTAAATGGAAGTCAGAAATAAAAAGCTCGTGTCGGTTTTGCTCTATTATTTTAAAGGCATCGGCGAGTGGTATCGTAGTGTTGTGTATATAATACAACAGATCTCCTTGTAATTCCTCTCTGCAGAAACAGAAAGAAAAAAAAACAAGCCAAGGGTTTAAAGAAATACACAGAAATCTAAATAGACAACACTTACAGCATATAAACACTTTGAAAAGTGTGCAACAGGAATGTTGTTATATTATTAACTATTTCCGGCTCGCTTGGTTGAAATCGCACACTTCTGTAAGAAAATAAATAAACAGAATAGAGATGTCACCAAAGTATACAATTTGTTCAATTTCTTACCGTGCACTTAAAGTTTTTGCATGTGGTCTGACTTTAACCATTAGAATCAGTCCCGGTGTTAGACTATTTCGAAAACTTTCAACAGATCCAATTGCAACTACTTTTCCCCGCTTCAGCAATGCCAAGCGATTGCATAGAGATTGAAAATCTTCAATATTGTTTGACGATAATAATATAGTGCTGCCACTTTCGTTCACACTTTTCAGCACACCCAAGACATCCGATCGATGGGCTTTCTGCACTCCAGCAGTTGGCTCATCCAAAATGATTAGGGGCGGTGTTCCTATCACTGCTATGGCTGTGCTAAGTTTTCGCTTATCACTGACCGTATACTTCTTGGATGATTTTTCCAAATGCTCCCGAAAATTGAGATTTTCGGCTAGTTCTTCGGACACTTCTCTCACTTTGTTCGCTCTTATGCCACGTATGAGACAGAATATTTTTAAATTTTCTCGGCCCGTAAATTTGGGCTCAAAATAATTATTTTGGGGACAATAACCCATATATTTGTAAGCCTTGTATCGCTTTATTTGTTTACTATGAACGTCGATTCCTTTGACTAGAACACGACCCGAAGATAGCTTGATTTCCGATACAATTACTTTATTAATACAAGTCTTTCCAGACCTTTCACCAACTAAACCAAGGACATCCATTCTATAAAACAGAAAACAGAGATTCAAAAACCATTCATAAAATAGGAGAATGTACTTGCGGCTGCAGTCCAATTGTGACATCATTGACTGAACTTTTATGGTCATTTGCTACGACATTTTCTAATAGAAGAGTGTGGTTTCTCATCTCATTGTGGGTCATTCTCTGCAAATCACAATATTCATTATATTCACCAGCTTTATGTCTTCAAAAAAAAAAGCAACATTATATTTGTATCTAAGACGACCTTTAAAAATACATACATATACATATGTATATATATATTTCGTAATTCTTACCTTTGTCGTCTCTTGCAAAATGATCCACGCTCAAGAAGCAGCAGGATGATATAGAACAACATGGATGAGCCGACCAGCGCAATTATGTATGGGAGAGTAGCGTACCAGCACCAGTGTGAGTGGACCTCTATGATGTGTTATGCATTAAGTTGAGCTTAAGACAGATATCAAACGCAAAATACTCACCGCATCCTTGATACAGTTTGTCGTTTCTGCCTTTACAGACTCTAAACGACGATGCTTCAAGGCAGATGGCATGGACCATTGCAATGGCCGCGTATGTGGGTATGAAATAGAGGAATCCAAATATCTTATCCGATGCAGGCCACTCAAAGGGTATGGCTAACACAAATACTAGTACTACCGGTATAATCCATGCATACATCTCTCGCGTAAAGAATTGCATCAGCAAGTATAAAAATAGTAGCAGTGCAACACTAAAGAGAATCAGGGCAATGGCATAGGATACTAAAACAAAAAGATGTTAATGGAAGTACTGGAAGAACGGGACCCATTACCTGTTTCATCATTAAAATCCTTATGAAGAACTAGCGACATTATTAGTACAAGCGATACGGAAAGGAGTGAAAGCCACAGCCAGTCGCAGAACAAGTGGCCCAGCCAGAATGTTGTCATATTAATGCCCTCCACTTGTTGCAATAGCTTGAAGCCGAGACGGCGCTCTCTGACAATGTAGGCGGCAAAGAACCCGCTGAAGATACTTATGAACAACACATGCAGATATAACAATCCACTCTCAAAGCAGTCGACTTGAAGGATTGTCGAGTTTGGACTATATTGAACTGACGGATACGGGTGATGGTTGAAGGTTATGGTTTTCGAAAGAGCTATCACCGGTTTATTAGGTGCAGGGCAAAACAGATCCAAAACTCCACTGAAAGAATTAACAATGATTTATGCTAAAACTAGCAGAATGCTACTCACCTGTTTGCCAAGTATCCCATTAGGGCTGCTGCAACCGCCTCCGAATGTAACCATTTTCGGCTGTAATAGATTTGATAGTCGCATTTGTTTAATTTGATACCAAAGATATAGATTTCGTTTAGGATATCTGCGTATGTATCCAAGTCTTTCACTGATATATCCACTGTTTGACAGCCATAGATTCTCCGCCTCAAGAGCCATCTAAGTGGACTCTCATCGTTGACGTCTCTGAGAAAAGCCACCCGACAGTCGGGTCCATATATATTCAGCTGTAGCGGCATCAGGTCCTGTGATACAAAATCCATGCCTTCCATCGGACGGTATTTGTTTGGAATATGCCAACTATAAAAGTATGCTTGTAGCGCCGCGGATGCCATTAGCAGCAGAGAGAAAAGCATAAAGAAGACCACAAAATTATGCTTAAGGTGATAGTACTTTTTGATTAACATCGCACGCCATTGATTTAGGCACAAATCGCAACCAGTTAATAAACATTCATCCGGTTCGGGAGAGCCGCCAGCAAAATTGCACCCGCTATTGTCGGTGCACGGCGATGTGGCTTTTACAAATTTGGTAATGATGGACGTTGTGCCAATGCCAATGGCACCCATATTGAAACAATTGGCTCCATTCTCCAACTCTTTGAGCAATGGCACAATGCTACGGCAATAGGTTTGGGGTATGTTGTATGATATTTCAAATGGTTTGTCCGAGGATGCGGTAGTCTCTGGTATGTACGATGTAACTAATGATGTTATCTGTGGCTCTTCACTCACTTCCCCTTGCGAACAGACCTGATAATGGAATAAAAATACCAGAATACACTTACATACAGATAGAGTTTGGGACGGTACCACTCATACCAATTGAAATCCAGAACCATGCGTGTTTTTTAAAAAGGTGGAAGTGCCATTGAAAAGCAGGTTACCATCGCATAAAATAGCTAAACGATCGCCCAGAACATCAGCCTCTTCGATATGGTAAGTGGTGACAATTAAAGTCCTACATCGTTTCTCTGATTGCAATAGATCCCACATCAATCTACGTTCGCAGGGTTCCAGGCCCTCGGTGGGTTCATCTAATACCACAATCCGTGGATTGCCACAAAAGGCACAGGCCACAGATAATCGCCTCCTGTCGGCTCTGGATAAGCAACGACCTTTCACATTCCTAACTTGCCAGAGCTCGAGGGCTTTCAAATAGCTTTCCGCAGAACGATCTTTTCTATGCCCGCTAATGCCCCGCAGAGAATAGAAGATGTACATATTCTCCTTGGCTGTCAAATTGGCAAATAATGGATTATGCTGTGGCGACAGGCCCACCACAGTTCTGGTAGTTCTCGCAATATCTCTGTCGTCAATTTTTACCCATCCCGATGTTGGTGGAGTGCTGCCCGAAATGGAATTGGTGACAGCGGATTTCCCCGAATCTGATAGTCCCAAAATAGCCGTGATCTGATCGTCATACATATTCACGTTGAAATTCGTCAAAGGCGGCTTTCTTCTTGGGTTCGATTGGCTCATGATGAATGTTTGCACAATGGCTGGGCCTATTTTGCGAGTTCTTTGAAGGCTTTGCCGAAAGCCGACCAAGTCATCTGGATCTTTTGAGGATCTGCCTAAAATGGCGACTCCGTAACGTCCCGGATGGCATAGCTCTACTAATAAACACAACACCAGACAAATTAATGCTCCAATCAGCATTATGATAGGAATCGGAGCAAAACTATCATTGGAAAGAGATGAACGTGTGTCGAATGGTTTGATATTTCGTGAGAAATGATGCCATTGCAGCCCCGTATTATCGTACTTTTCGGCGTAAAGTATTTTCCGAAGGCCAGTTAAAAATCCAAACTGGAAAAGCAGGCACAGTGGATATTGCACATCTATTCTCTTGGCATCCATATACATATATAAAAGGAAAGACAATATCGAAAAAAACGCAATCACAAAAGCAGCTAAGGCTATGCCTTGAATTAAACTATAGATAAAAAAACAGAAGCATATGGCGGATACTGTCCATATGGTAAAAAAACACCAAACAGCTGTGAAACTCGAACAGTTTAAAATATTACCATTTTTACATATCGGGGCCTAAAAGGGGAAGAAAATTATGGATTATGGATAAGCATCTGTTCTTTGTGTTTTGCAGTAAATGGAAAGCATACCGTAAGTAGGAAAATAGTTGATAAGTTAATCACAGTAGCCAATAGAAAGATCGATAAAAACCAAGACAGATATTGAATGAACCGATTTGCACTGGAGATTCTCATCAAGTCATTTAGTTGCTTGGTCTTTTCTTTTTGCATAAGCTATTAGACAAAAGAACCAATTAGATAGGTGGATAAATCCTAAATTTTGCAATTTACAGTCATACTTACCATTACCAAACGAACGAATGGATAAATGTAGAGAGAACTCAAATAAAATGGCAATATATTTCCCAGACTTTCTCGCATTGGGTCCAGAATTAGGGGATCAAAGTAATCGTTATATGCCTTATCGGTAACAAATGGCTTTGAT
The DNA here is from genome assembly GCA_005876895.1 of Drosophila azteca. Taxonomy (NCBI): domain Eukaryota; kingdom Metazoa; phylum Arthropoda; class Insecta; order Diptera; family Drosophilidae; genus Drosophila; species Drosophila azteca. The sequence goes on along the minus strand of VCKU01000014.1, from coordinate 1,645,868 downwards.
ATAATCGTTACGCCATTGTCCTGGGGTTTTTTGGTCATATTGCTTACAGCAGGATATGATAGAAATGTCACAATGGCATATATCACCTGCAAGAATCCTTCATTCATATAGAGCGGCTGGGGAGTGTTCCATTGGTGTCTAACTTGATTGGTATGCCACAATTCCGTGGGTATCGTTCGAAGTACACTGGGAAATCTTATTGTGACGTCCGTATCTGTATCACCATTCGTCACCTTCCAAATAATACCGCCCAGAAAGTTACCTTTTATCAGGGTTTTTTCCATTTCCACTTCAGAGCTGACACGGTCAACAGATCTCAGCTTTAGGATATTAAATAATGCTGATTTCAGTGGTTCTGCTATATAATCTTGGTTTGTATATAATAAAAGTACTTTGTCAGGAGCATAGTCGGCTATCATCTCCATTATATTACTATATTTGTTTAGGACAATCAATCAGAGAGCATCAAAGGAGCTAAAGTACTTAAAACTTACTACAGAGGACTGAGTTTTACATTATCCCCAAGAGTTCCATTTCGTTTCAAGAAACAATGTGAAGAATTCTCTAGATTTACAGTGCATCGCAAATAAACCAGGTGCGTCATTAGCAGCGGCAGTGACAGATACATTATCATCTCGCATCGTGTATAACTCTGAAAGTTCTTCAGCAATAGAACACATAAATGAAGTTTCATAGCGTTTCATAAGTTTCATAAAGTAATTATAAAATAAAGTACTTATCATGGCATGCTACGCTCCGCTTATGTATAGACCATTCCCGAAAAATTCCCATACATGTACATTTGTAGCTTTAAGGGCGAGTGTGGATGTGCTCAGCCCTTAGACGATTTTCAATTAATCTGCAAATCGCTAGCTAAATCGCTTCTTGGTACATCCAAGAGTCGATCCCCAGAATTATTGACCTTGCCTTACTCACTCACCCACTTCTAAGAGCTTAACCAAACATTTGATTAGTTGTTTTAATGCCGAATTTGAGGACAAGTGACATAGTGGATATTGGGTTAGACGCATGATATAACATCTGTTATGCCAAAGAATTGGCACGGCATTTGCCAAAAAATTTTACTACAAAAGGGGCCCCCAGCAGATCAGTCAGCATCGAAAGCACTACAAGCAACAACCAAAACACCAATCATGCAGTCCAACAAAGTTCTCTTCCTTGTCTTTGGTGAGTTGAAAGGAAATTCCGAACCACAGGAAGGAGTTAACTCATATCTAATCTCATATTATAGGTGTCCTGGCCCTGGTCATAGCTGCTAGCCTATCCACTGAGGCTGTTGAGCAGGATAGCGAAGGTATCAGCGATCGTCGCTATCGTTGGGCTTCGGAAGAGGACGTCTCCGAGGACTCCGAAGATTCGGCTGATGCTGAGGACGATCTGGATCAGAGTCAGGATCAGGAGGATCAGGGTAACAATTCTGATGATGATGGCACCTGGGAAGAGGAGATCATCGAATACGTACCAGCCGGAGCCTCCTGGGAAGATCTGGAAAATGGATCCGAAGAAGCTTAAATTGATTTAAAATTTTTTTTCAATATTGTTTTTAATTTATATCTATATATTATTATTTTTTATGAAGTATCAGCCAATTAAATATGAAATCTATTTAAATCTAAAGGTGTATATGTTTTTGGGGTATTAAAATTTGCCAGACTTTGGTTTTGTATAATTTATTTTATTTAACATAATTTAAAGTATGTATAATTCAATTTTAATATGGTTCACATACGATATTTATAGTTTGATTTTGCATTAATTTAAACATTTTAGTATTATGCATTTAAATATATTTAAAGGTATATATTTAAACTATGACTAAACATAAATTATACACGATTCTCTTGCCACGCCTACCACCCTCGCCCAGTGATGTCGTTCAATAATTTACTTTACTTCTGCAATTTCTACTAAGTTGAAAACCATAATTTTGGAATGATGGGACACAGGCAACACAATAAATAGATACGACACTGAAATACGAGAAATATTTTCAAAAAAAAAAAAACAAAAAGCAATTCATTTAATACATTAATAGTTTTAACATCTGATCTGATCTGATACATCGTGACTTGCTCTAGAATGAGAGATCAGAGCTAATTGATCTGATCAACACATGTATATGTATATGTTTCCTTTTTTCTTTCTTTCTTGCGTTTTTTGGACGTGTGTTAGTCATTGAATAATTGGGAATTGCACTTCATTATGTAAATTGCCTGTTGATGTTCTCTTTATAGTATTTTTGCCCCTCAAATGTTGCGCTTTTTGAGTCTTGTTTTCTCACGGCACACCCGCATCCGCTCTCCGCCATCCACCATCCGCTTTCCTATCCGTTTTACAATCACACATTACTATCCGTTCCAACGGCGCCGGTAAAGGAGAAGGGCTGAGCATTGTTCACAATCCCCGCCCTATCGTTGGTGGTAGACGCAGCTGTGCCATTGCCTCCATAACCAGATTGTTGTGCCGCTGCCCGCATGTCCTCGGCGGATGCTCTGTTTACGAATAAGAGTAGAGAAAACGGGTTTAATAATTGTTTACTTGAATCTTAAAAACTATAACTAAAAGTAGTGAAATTTTACGAAATAAAATGGAAATTAAACAGTTATTATTTATGTGCTCAACTAGGGGTAGGGGGATGTGTCTGGGTGTATGTGTGTGCTTTGTGCCTACATAGAGAAACCAAACAGTATCATTATACAAATTATTCAAAACTATACAGTAATACAGTAATTTTGTAATACAACAAAAGAGATCGGGTGCTACAGTTACAATTTGTCAAAAATCAACTCAAAATGTACATCAAATAAATGGATACTGAACTACTTTCAAGAGTTTTTAAAGTCTACTCACTAAAAAACATACATCTAGTGCGTTCTAAGACATCCAGACAGTTGAAAGATGTGATATCCACATTTTGAAAGGGTTTAAATTTCCTTGCAACTGTCGGCGCTGTCATCGAAACGCATTGTATATTGTTGTATATTATGGATAACATTCATAAAAGCTTATATAAATTTATTTGCCTTTTGTGATTTCTTGGAGGCAGCAACTTTGCTTGTTTAACGAGCTGTTTCAGCGTGTTTCATATGTTGTTGGCTATCGGTGCTGCAGTTGCTGTTGACCAGTCAGTCGATGTTGTTATTAGATTTAACTGATCTTTTGGTTGGGCTGTTCTTGGACAGTTTTGTTCATGTGATGCGTGACGTTTATTAAATCTTAAGTCTGATACTGGATTGGGAGGCGCCAATAAAAAATCATTTACATTACATATTTCATTTTTAGTGTTGCCGTTCGTTCGTTCATCGATTTAACAAATTTTCAACAAATTTATTCAATTTTATTTAACTTTTACGTTTAGTTCAGGTGAGATTTCTATGCATTTGCAAGGCTAGCGAATTATTAACTCTATTATTAAAAAGTTCTGGCGAGTATTTCTTAAAAAACTATAAAATTATAATCAAATAAATATATAAAATAAAATATAATAAAATATAATTTATACATTTTGGAATGCATTTTGAAAGGAATTGTTCCAAAAATAATCTCTTTTCTATCAGACTTAAAAACTAAAACATATATTTCTAGCTCAGAAAAATTATACGAAGCTCGAAGAAAGAAATGCAAATGCAAAAACCAACATTACAACATTTAAAAAAACCCAAACGGCTTATGTATGGAATGGTACCCTCAACTTGTGTATATATATAGATATTGTATATTTTTGTATATTTTCTATACATATGTATGTATGTATGTCTAATGCTTGATTATGTTCAATTTCAATTTCAATGGACTATCTTGTTAGCAAAATCAAATCGATTCTCAAATAACGTTAACATTTTGTATATTATTTTATGGTGTTTACATTCAAGCACAAAGCATACTATCAAGTTAATACTTTTTCTGAGTTGTACATATTGCTCTATAGGTTGTTTTTTCTTGATTCTCACTTTTTATAGTATTTTTATTTATATATGTATGAGTATTTGTTTTTGTGTGTTGTTTTCAAGCTGTGTGTGTGTGTGGCTCTGGCTCTGGCTGTGTGTGGGTGTTTGTGTATATGTTTTGTGGAAGCTTGAGTGTGGTTTTTATTGGTTTAAATAAGTATTTCTTTTGTTTGCATTCGGTTAGCGTTCAGTATAGTTTCTCACTAAAAATATATGCTTTGCTGCAGTTTCGACATACCATACTATGTAAGTATTCGTATTCAATGTATTCTCTTCAGTATTTTCTCTATTTACTATATTATAATATGTATATTTAACTGTAGTTTTTAACAAGACCAACCGTTCGACGAAAGACATTTAAAAATGGAATACAATGCGAATGCGAATTACATGCACAAGTGGGACAAAGACAATGGGGCTCAAAATGACGTAAAATGCATTTGCCCCAAAAAACACTTTGGTTATTAACAAACGTTTGTTTCAACAACGATTACATATGAGAATTTCGTTTCCATTCTTTTGTATTTTGGTGGGGTGTTCTTCTGTATTCTATATATGTATTCTCAGATGCCCTATAATGCTGCTGCTTATCTGATCTGCTTCTTAATCAATTTTTGTATTTTCTGCGTTTCCTGCGCTTCTAAAGGATTGGAGTGTGGGTGTGGCTGTGTGGGTGTGGCTGTGTATGTGTGGGTGTGTGGCTGTATATGTCTTTTGGAGTGTCGTAAAGTGTGGTTTGGCAGTTACTAATTTCGCAATTAGGCATTTATGTGGGACGCCAGACATCAGGATCTTCCATCAGTGTGATATGCTGATCGCCGCCCATTTGCATTTGGCCTCCCGCCTGACCGCCGGCCATCTGTGTGGGCGATGTGGCGGCAGCGGCCATGTCCTCTCGCGAAGCTCTACATAGCGTATTGTGTATCGTAATTGTATTGGTTTTTTTTAAGTTTTTGTTTTGTTTTAAATTTAAGCATTATCACAGTGGTTAGCACATTGAAGAAATATAGAGAAAACATTGGTTTCGATTAGCAAAAATGCACATGGCCAAGTTCTAGCTAAGTTCCCGCTCTAACTTAGAAGCTAAACAGGTCCAGGAGATCTGGCAGATCTAGCAGATCCCCTCTGGATCCCCTCATACTCACTTCTTTCCTAACGCCATCATGGCATAAACGGCGCCGGTTGCAAAGATGAGGCCACTGCCGAATAAGCTGGCCAGACCAAAGCACATGAAGATTGGCGGAACGGCCAAGCTATAAGGGAAGATGCGTATGATTATATATAGGTACATATGTACATACATATATAGGAATTTCTTTAATTCAATTTCATTTGTTACTCACGCGCAATATAGCCCGGCCCGGAAGTACATGGGCTTGGCATCCACCTTATCCGCAATGCCGTTCACCTGCTCGATGCACACAAAGCAGCAGGGCGCCTCCAGGACCATGACTATAAAGCCGGCTATCATCTGGATAATGCCCGCCACCAGGCAGGAGACACTGAGTGTGATAATTGAGAGCACATTCCAGAGCCCAAAAAGTATGGCAACTAAGAGAAAGGGAAAGTAAGCGTTAATAAACTGATACATAAACAAATAAATATAAATAATTAAAAGGCGTTCCCTAACTCTTCTCAAAAATGTATGCCCCACATTATAATCTCAAACGCCCACTAAAAATATGGCCTCATTATCTTACCGAATCGCTTCACAAACGAAACCTATTTGGAAACGAAATCTAATCAACATCGCTGACTCATTCGTGTGCCAATTTTTTTGCTTTTATTTATAATAATAGTATAACAACAACGAACCAAAAGCCCAGCCAGCCAGCCAGCCACAGAAGCGTGACAATTTAGTGAAAATAGTGGGTCGAATTGTCAGTAGCGACTTCAGAGTAGAGCGGTAAGGTAGAATGCTCCCAATTTAGTTTTACAAGCTCTAGTTCTAGTTCTAGCTCTAGTTCTGATAGCGGAATAAGAGATTCAAATATTTTATCAGCTGGTTTTTTGATAAAAAGCTAAGTAAACACGAGACCACAAATAAACAAAGCCCTCTATGTGATAAATGAGTAGGAAAATATTGCGAAAGATCATTTCTTAGCGTAGAGAAGAGAGACTAATATCTAGTATAATTTTAATCAGCATTTCCTTGGGCTTCTTAGACTTATCTCAACAAAAATAACTCTGCTAGAATTTCATGATCTTTACAGTCTGCTTGTATTCCCTTTTCTCCCTTATTCTCGCTTTTCGCAGTTTCGTTTTACTTTGAAGCGTAATGTGTAATGTGATCTCAGCTTTGAGGTTACTGCGGTTCATAAAGCTCGTCTAAACAGACAGACGCGACGGAGTCGATGTGCTGTCCGAACCGGCATAAAAAATGAAACAGAAAAACATTTAATAATTATAGACTTTTGGTTTTAATTTACACTAAAACCGAAAGCCAAACTGGTTTATGGGTGCAGAAGCCGCATGAGTGGAGTATGTACATATTTCTCCTTAAAATTTATTGAGTGTGGCTGGCTCTGGCTCCTGTATCCCGATAAAGTCCTTCAAATCGCTGAATGGAACTTGTATCGCAAAATCCCACTGCACCATTGAGAAAAAATAAAAGTTCAATGTCATTGCAGAGAGGGAGAGGTTAAAGCATAGCGCGTAACAAAGAAAAAACGCAATCAGGCGTAATCAAGTGAAAGCAGAGAGCGAGAATACGGAAGAGAGGAGCTCCCGCCCCCACCTCCGTACTGTACTGCACTGTAGTGCTGATAATAAAAAAAGCATGCAAAATTACTGATTAATGAGCAAAGAAAATTTCATTCTCTAAAGAATATCAACATATGTACAATATGGGGAATAAAATTGAAAAGGAATCAAAAATAACGAATTAAAGCGCCAAACTTGACACAGAAAAAGCTCCTTTGACCCTGTTTGTCTCTTTCCCACTTTTCCACGCACCGCCCCCTTCTACCCACATATGAATCTATACAAATTTCTGTATCCTTTTGTTACGTTTTCTACTACTGCTTCTTCTCCTTCATTTCACTGTTATGCTGCCTTGCTGTTGTTGCTTTTCTTTCTTCCTTTATCAATGTCAGAGCGTGCGTATTGTGGGAGGCGATACACACACTCACACAAAGACAAACCCACACACACACACCCAAAGGGACACACAGAGAGGCAAACGTAACAGCAACAACAAAATGTACACAAAAATCGATGCCCAATATTTTTGGGAAACATAATCTTAGATGAATTGGGTTTTCAAGAGTTAGATCTAAGCTTTTCCTTAGTTAAAACTTACAAAAGGCGGCCACAATGCCCAGCAATCGACTGCCATATTTGAGATACCAAGGCTGCTCCGGTCCGCCCACGGGATCCTGTTGATTTGGACGCGCCAACAGCCCCGTGATCTTTTCCGCAAATGACTGTGCACATTAAAAAAAATTAAATACAAAATGCAATTAAGATAATTGGAAAAAATCGAAGCAGTACAATTTGTATTGTGACGCGGCGGCCGCTTCTTTACCACGCACACACGCGACCGACACACACTCACACTCACGAAAACACAGGTGAGGCTCAATATTTAGCAAAGGAAAATTCTTTTATCTCGTGTGGGCACTATCATTTACATACCATGTTTTGTTTTGCTTTAAATTTCACTTAAACTAGTTGGGAAACGTATTTATTTTATGCACTTTTCACGTCACAGAGAGACAGAATTTGTTGTACTTTGCGTTCTGGTAAGAGCTGGCACAACATCGATAGCACGAGATTCTCGATTTTTTTCAACATCGATTTTTCGTGCAACCAAACCATCGATGATTTTAGCCAGAAAAAGTACTACTTAGCGCAGATAAAGCCTGTGTATTTTAACTACTGTCATGTTCATCAATGATGACGTATTGTTGATGAATCATCGACATAAAATATTAAAAAAATCGAAAAATCGTTTGTAGTCGTCGATATATATCTGGTGCAAGCGATAGACGATAGATTAAATTTCCCGCAGAACGTTCCTTAATATTCTGTTTTTTGGTTTGAGTAAAAATTTAAAAGATATTATGTAGACTGTAAAGAACGAAACTCTAATAGCCATATGACATTCGACATTTCCAACTGACTAGCTGCAGACATCCCTATGGGAAAAGCAAGCAGGACTTCGATTGTTAGCCGTGAGATGTATCTGGAAATGGCTGCGAACTCTAGTTTTGCGTTTTGTCTCTCATTTTATCTCTCAATTCGCAGGAAAGTTAGCAAATTGACTGGTCGATATTTACGAAAATAATGCTCGAAAGTGATCGATAGTGAGATAGTTTACTTCGATGTTGTCCAATAACGATTTATTCGATTATGTCGATTGTATGTGCGTCGATTGGTCTTCAGTGTATTTTTCTCCAATTCCTGCAAAATATTTCTAAAAAATTAAGTTATGGATGAAGGACGACCATGCCTATTGTGCCAGGACAACTTGGCGGTTGGCATCAAGCTCGAAAATGAAGTGATCGAAAATTCAAAGGAACTACTAGAAAAGCTGGTTGTGTGGTACAACATTGATGTAAGCAACTACGCACCTACGCCCACACACACATACATATGTATCATCCCCGAAATTCTCTAATAGCCTTGCATTCTGGAGAAGAAGTCTTGCATCTGTGAGCCCTGTTTAGCTCACGTGCTTAACATAAGCGCAACCCTGCGGCGTTGGACCGCAGCACAAGCAAAGATAGTGCCATCAGAAACCTCTGAAATTAAGATTAAAGAGGAAGACCCTCTGGAAATAGATGGTTGGGAGAACATTGAATTGATGCCAGAACAGACTCTTACTGTCCCTTCTGAATGTGATACAAAGAAGGACCTTTTGCCAATCGTTGAAAAAGAAGCTGCCACCGAAAAGCCATCTAATGATAACTTCGCCATTGCAGTACGATCCGATGGCCTTATATTGGCCAAATTTTACAGGAACGGTGCCACGGCGACCAGAACTATTTGCACCTGTTGCAACGCCGAGTTGAGTCTCATGTCGCTCATACGCCCACACAGCTTCGCGCATCGCTCAGATCCCCGCTACATTTGTCGGAGGTGTGGTAAAACTTTTAATAGTTCAACGAAGCTAAAGCATCATGAGCAGACCGAGCGGCACACCCACATCTGGACTCGTTTAAAAGGCTTTGATTTCCGTTGTGTGGAATGTGGGAAAAACTATGATCGAATCCATGCGGTCGTACGACACGCCTCTTTGGCGCACGTCCCCAACAATTTCTCCTGCACATTTTCAAAGTGTTCGTGCACCTTTGATAACCAGACGGACTTGAAGAAGCATTTCAAAACACACGAATTGCCGGTATATCATGCCGATCCATTGTACATGTGTCACTTTCCCGACTGTGGCCAGTCGTACTATCTGGAGTCTCATTTCAACAAGCATATGAAGACCTTTCACGGAATGTACGTGTGCCCAGAGCCCGAGTGCGGCAAAACTGTCAGCCTTACCTCACAAGTTCAGCACGCTAAGCTTCACTACAAAGACCGGAATGGAAAGAGCCCTCCAAAACAGGGCGAGTTTCTGCCGATAGAGCATTCAGTGCAACGAAAGCGCAGATTCTCATATTCTCCGCCCAATGACGATAATAGGGGCCAATTTATAAGCCTACCAAAGCAGCTAACATTAAAATAAAAATGTTTAATTGTAAAATTAGTTATAAAATCGTTATCCTAGATATATATATAAATATATAGTATTTGGCTGAAGAAAATAGAGAAAAATGATTAAATCATCGATATATTGACGATAATTTAAAATAGAAAACATCGATAATCGTCACTGAGAACCAAATGAACTCGTTTTCGTGAACTATAAGTAACTACTAAGTTCACGGATAAGCCCGTCAATTATATCTAAATTAAGCTAGACGATTATCCGCTTTTACATTCTGAATGTCTGAGAAAGAACACAAATAAAAGAGCAATTTTTAAAACTTGATACATCAATTTATTGCCGGAATTTCAGGAGGGGGGGGGGGAGGGAAAATATTGGGAAATATATTTTGACACAAATAAGTTATTTGATTTGATAATCTTTACGTTACAATTGTTCTTGATTGGAGATTTAGGTTTGGAGCCTTATACTTTCTTGTTTTTGGTTTAAAGTCTACAAATTGGGTTTTTGATATCGTATGATTTATAAAGAAGTGCTGGCACCAGAATAGATTTGTGTTAAACTGATGATTATCCTTCACGGGTATTTCTTTTACTAAGTTCAAGTTTATTCTGCCAATCTATTCAGGTCTGGAGTCTCGGACGCACCTTAAGTTCTCGTTTTGGACGTGTTGATAGTGGATTTTCTTGTTGTTTAACTTTTTCGGATAAAATGGTCTAAAATGCATAACAATTTCAGTTAAGAGTGAGTCCTAGATGTTGTTTTTTTTAGGCTTAATGGTGGCGTCCGACACCACCCGCTTTAATTATCTCTTGTTTATCCAGGCTCCCATTCAGGATGGTTACGTATTGCTATGGGTATGCTTGTTCAAAAAAATTAAAACGAACACCAACTATAATATTGTTTTGGGATTTTGGAGCAGCACACATTTTTTGCACACTTAAAATTATAAAGATTATGTTGTTGCTTAAACAAACTTTCCGTTTGATTCGAATGAAATGTTTCAGTTTGCATTATGTTTGATTTCTTTTTCACAACGAAATTGTACAATATTTAATTTGCTTCGCTTTTGCTTTCTCTTCATTTGAATTTTTAATTTCCCAAGCTTCGTTAACAAAGTTCTTATTTTGTTCATAGTTTGATATTCATTGCTTGCTGAATACGTTTGATGGTTTGTTTCTTTGTTTTTTGTATTTTTTGTTTTGTTTTTTTTTTGTTTGTTGTCCCAGACAAATGTTCCACGTAATTCATTGTTTATTGTATTGGGAAAAAGTTTAAAAAAAATAAAATATCGATACTAAAAAAATTATTGCCAATTTCATAGAACATTTGTCGTGGGAGGGGGGAAGGAGTGTGGAAACGCAGTTCCGTTTTCGAAATTAGAGTAAAATCATGGGATATTTCGTTTCGTTTCGTTTTTGTTTTTACAATGTAATCCGAATCAAAATTAAAAAAATAATTGTTTAAAACAAATTTGAAGCTCAAAATGTAAACATAAAAAATACGAATTAATATGGCTTTTCAAAAAGCTTTAAAGGTCAAATTTTACAAATTTATAGGCAAATGCAAAAATGTTCGTTTGTTTTTTTTTTTTGGTTGAAGTTACAGAATTTATCAAGCGAATTGTAAGCAAAAGGCCATCTTAGGGGAATTTTTCCTAGCTTTTCTTGTTCTTGTTGTTCTTTTTGTTGTTGTTGTTGTTTAGAATGACGACCGTGTGGAGACGGAGACTCTGTTTAGTGGCTTAGTCTAAAGATATACGCTAATAGGCAACAGTTTCACACATTGGAGACTATGCTTGGTGGAGAGAACGAACCGAACCGTTGTATATGCTTCGGACATGCTTATGAATTATAGGAAACTTGACTTTGTAGAAAACTTGAACGTATTCTACGATACGTTATTATCAAAGGGCTTAACACACATTTCATGAAGGACTCGACTCGTCTCGTCTCGTTTCTGCTGCTGTTTCTCCTCTCCTCTATCACTTACGCACTAATGGCTCACAAAAATATACATTCTGATCCTCCTTTTGATCTTGGCATTTGTCGTTTGTCAAATGCACAGCTTTGCAAATCGTTTAAATACTTTTAAGCGTGTTGCTACATACATACATACATACATATATGTTTTAATCATTCAAATTTAAACTAATTTAAATTCGTTAAATGTTTGTCATCTATTCGCAGCATTGCATATCCCACGAGACATTATGCTTGGATTGGGTGTTGTTTTTGTTTATTGGTTGGTGCTGTGCTCCTTTTGCCTTGCCTGAAGATATGCCTCATAATTGCCCCTCATTGCGGGTCACTCAATCGATCAATCGCTCAATCAATGGCCTCCCATTCTGTTCGTCCGTCTGTTTGTCTTTGTTTGTTTGTTTTTTAAGGGGCGCAATTTCGTTTGATTGTTTAAAAATGTTCTCTCCCTCTCTCTCTCTCTTTCGTTCTCGTTCGCTTATAAAAGTTCTTTTTTGTGGTTGTTTGCACGTAGTAGCTAGCCGTTTTGTTGTTTTGTTTTTGTTAAGATCACAATTGTGCTAAGAAATACGATATCACAATTTAATTATTTACATTGTTATTATTTGTATTCTTTTCTACACATCTTTCTCTTAGGTGGGGGGTGGCGGGCAGTAAGTATAGCGGCCCAGAAATTCCAATTATTTCCCATATTTTTTTTTTTGCCCGCAAACACGGTTTTCCCCCATCATTTTATCCATCTGGTGAGTCGTTAAAGGACTTCAATAAGAATACTTGCACAGCAATTGGGGGCAAAACTTTCGGTGTGTCTGTGTCTGTGTGTGTGTGTGTGTGTGAGTGTTTGTGTGTGTTTTTGGGCGTATTAAAGCTACGCTTTAGTTAAGTTTAGTTTGTTGGTTTTGTCTAAAAATACGGTTTAAACGGCGCACACGGCTCGAAGTATAAGGGCTTTTTGTTCGCGCACACAATAAACGCTAAACGCTGTTCAGCTTCCACAGCAAGGACTCTTAACAATATTCATAATAATTATTAATTAGTAATTGTGTATTGTACTTCAATCTCAATGTCGTCTCTCTTGTGTCCTTGTCCATAGAAAAATAAGCGCTACGTTACATGTGTGTGCTGAGCGGAAGACTCGAGTTTTTTTTTCTTTTCTTTTTTGGTATGAAAATCATATTCTTTTTCATGCCTGCTGTTCCCTATATAATGTTGAATATATATGATAGTTATATATATATGCGGAAAAGTGTGATTTCTCCTGTGAGAGATCATAAAAGTTCTTGAAGTTAACACAAAACATAGTCTCCAATACCTAGGACTAGACATGATTAGTTGTCTATAGAGTGTGTGTGTGTGTGTATGTTGGTACGTTTTTTAAGGTTTAGTTGTTGTTTGTTTTCTTTATAACAAATGTGTACTTGTTAAATGCAATTGGCATGCTTTCATTCTTTCTTTCTGGCAGGGTCTCCAAAGGGTCGGTCTCTTCTTTTTAGCTCTCTATCTATCTCTCCCTCTCTCTCTGTCTCTCTCCATGTCTTCGCTCTCAAAGCATCCAAAAATATACATATGGGCATTTCTCTGATGTCGAACGGGACGTTCGTACGCATTTCAAGTTGTAAGAATGTAAAAAAAAAAAGATTTTCAAATATGTTTTACCGTTATGATTCACCTCTTGACTAGCCCTATAGCTGGTGCTAAGGGAGATTTTGGGCCACTGTTCGTTTTCGAGATATTTGCAAAAAAGCATGGTATTCGCACGGGAAAAATATAGAAATGGATTTCGCAGCGACCAATTCAAATTCTGATTTCAGCGAAAGTTGAGGCGATATATTTATAAGAATTTTTGATTTATGTTCTGCCATGATGACTCTTTGAAATGGTTATAAATTAGTTAGGCATGTATGGTGTGTTTTTGTTTTTAAATTCAATTTAAGCCTCTGTCGCTCGAGACAAAAATTTCTTGGCTTTATAAATGTTGCAAAGATTCCGTTAACCGATATTGAGAACATTTTCTGGGATTTTTTTATTTTTCAAGGGAGAGGAAAAACTTTTATCTTTTAAGCTGGGTACCCAGCACCGCGGAAACGAAAAATTACTGCCAAACTTCATATAAAAAAAACTGGGCCAGTAATTTTTCGTTTGTGTTTTCCTGGAGTCAGTACCCAGCAAACGTAAACGGGATCCACGAATTATAATCGATAGTATCGATATTCACACGAATGTGGACTGTGAGAACAGCTGATGAGGGTGCCAGGAAAATATATCTGCACATTATTACTGAAGTACAAGTGAGAGGTGGAGGCAAAATATGTGCGCAAAACCAAAAAGAAATATTCAAATTTTTAAAATGAGGAAAAGATTGCTTCAATAAAAGCAGTTGAGGCAAGACCACGTTTTTGGCGGATCACGGAAAATAATCATTTTGATAATTTTGACATTTTGGCGCCTTCGACTGTGCTGTACTTCTTCTTACAACAATATGTGCCGCTACCAACACAATCACTTCATCGTCAGAATTACTTTTCTTCCTTTTTTTAATTTTAGTTTCATTTTCAAAATTGGCGCTGTTTAAAAAACACAGCTGATTCATGAGAGTGGCCAACCTTTTTTTATGTTCTTGGTCACACTATTTCACTTGAGATCCACACAACCGAAATAAAGAGCAGATTCCTGTCAGTAAAATTTCGCGGTGCTGGAGACAGGCCTTTAGGCAAAAAAATATAATGGAAAACATAAAAAAAAAAAAAAATAGCAAAAAAGTGAACTGTTGCTAATTTGAATAGGTTTTCAGATCAAAGTTATTGAAATTGTATGTCAATTTATTAAATTGGCGGATTTTCAGTATCTTTTAAAAATAAAATCCCGAGAAAGCTATATTCAAATGCGATTTTATTTTGAAATGAATTTTAATTTTTTGGCCTCGGTGGACCTCGTCAGAGAAATGCCTATGTATCGTATTCCCTGTAATCTGGCCTTTTGCTTGAAAATGCATTCAATCAGAATTTTGATAGAAGGAAGAAGTGAAATAGTGTGAAAATGTTTAGCAAAACACATTTGCTATCCAGTTTTTGGTGAATGTGAAATTCGTCCACGAATTAAAGTTGGGCGTAAAGTCCATTGGCCCTAAAGCAGGCGTGCCCACGCCTACCTGGCTCTGATGATGATGCTGCTGCTGCTGTTGTTGTTGCTGTTGCAGCTGCTGCGACGGCTGCTGAGATTGGGCTCGCTTCAGAATCCTCAGATTAGTTCCAGAGGACATGCGCTGCAGCTGGTTGGGCTGCCGCTGGTACTGCGATGGCCCTTGGGCGGGGGATCCCTCGAAGTTTAGCGAAACCGATGCTGGTCGTGGACGTGGCTGTTCCGCTTTTGGTGTCTTTTGCTGAGCTGCCGCCGCAGCCGATAGCATGGCTATCAAATCCATGCCCGTAGTGGGTTGTTGCTGTTGTTGTTGTCCCAGGTTCTTCTTGACCAGCAGCTGCGATTGTTGCTGTTGCTGCTGCTGATGATTTCCTTGCTTCTCACTCTGCGACACTTTGGGGCGCAAGCCTTGCATTAGTTGTTGTTGCTGTTGCACCTGGTGCTGCTTTTGCAACTTGGCTGCCCTCTGTTGCTGCTGCTTCTCCTTGCGTATCAAATCAAAGGAGCTGACCACCTGAATTGAATGGATGTCGCAAATCGATTAGACAGTCAAATAGAAGGGATTACTAGTGGTTTACTTACTTTCTCATTGCCATGAGAGGCCTGTTGTTGCTGCTGTGCATCATTTTGACTTTGGCTATGGAACAGTTGACGCTTTGATGATATTGCTGCCCCAGCGTTGCCTCCTCCGGGAGTTGCGGTTGCCGGAGTGTGTGTTGCCGTTGATAATGGCGTTGTTTGATTGCTGCCCGCAGCCCCATTTTGTTTATTGCGTTTGTTGCTATTGCATATGTTCATGGTGCCCGCTATGCCCATGGTGGTGGCCGATGCACAAGCCACCGGCCCAGAGCCGGCACCCGGTTTACCATTGAGATTATTTAACTTGACGCCATCCAAATCTCCCATGGACTTGTGTCGCTGACGTCGCGAGGCAGCAGCATCCTTCTTGCAGCTGCTGTTGTTCCCACCACCACCATTAATATTGGTCGGCGAAGCCGCTTTGGGACTTTGCTGACCAGAGCATTTGCGACGCCGGGGTCCGATGCCGGCCTGACGCTCACTCACCCACTTCTTGAGGCGCTTAACAAAGGGTATAATCATAAAGAAGGAATTGGCATTCTTGCCCAGTTTGGCTTTCGATATGGCATCATTCTTGTTGATCGGAAGATCGTTAATACGGAACCAGTCACAGCACTTGATCTCGTTGCGTGTGCGCGGAGCGAACTGCGTGTCCATCGGTATATTCCGCACGACATACAGCCGCGTATATTGATAGTTGATAAAAGCCTCAATATAATCATTGGCATCGATGATGTCGGTGATGTCGAACCCAGTTTCCTCATAGACCTAACGTTGCAAAAGAAGGAAAGAAAGAAAGGAAATTGAAATCATTTGAAATGCAAGGTTTATTCAAAGTTTATTCCATCGCAAAAAAAACTCACCTCTCTTGTTGCACAATGTGCTGGATCCTCGTTCTCATTGATTTTCCCCTTGGGAAAGCCCCACGAGTTGCGTGCAAAGTAGGACTGCACTAGCAAGCAATGATTGTGATCTTCAGACACCAAAATGGCACCGTATGTCGGCACCGACATCTTGTAGTTCTTCCACTCTTGCAGTATTTGTTCCACAGTGCCAAAATGTTTGTTCAGGAAGGGAATGTGCTGTTGTGGCAGGGCAAAATGAAACATACATTTTATTTGCATTAGAGATAGAGAGAGAGAGAGAAATGTAAGGCAGGGAGGGTCAGGGTTGGGTAAACCAACACTCACTTGGAACAATTGCATGGCAAACTGTTTGATCCCCACCGCTGGCAGCTTTCGCTGTACAATCGCTGGCCCGCCGTCTTCATTCACTTCGGGGGCACAAAAGAAATCCAAATAGAACCAATGGGCCAACTCGATTTGAAAGCATATTCTTATTAGATTGTTTAGCTCCATGTCCGGTACATTGATTATAAATCTACTGGCCAGATCATCAAGTATATCGGACGGAATTTTCGATTTCTCTGGCAATTTAATGCTGGACGCCTTTACGGATGCTGTGCTTCCGATTCCTGTTGTTGTTCCTGTTCCTGGTGCCCTCCTGCTGCTGCTGCTGCTAGTGCTGGTCCCGGCCAGAAGTACATCTTCGGATGAGGAGCTTCCATAGGAGGAGTTCGTTGATGTCGATGAGTGTGTGGATGATATGGATGAATTGAGGCGTTGCTTTTGCGCGCTGTTTTGTTGTTGCTGTTTCTGTTGCTGCTGTTTCTGTTGTTGCTGCTGCTGTTGCTGTTTCTGTTGCTGCTGTTGCTGCTGCTGCTGCTGCTGCTGGTGTTGCAGGTGTGCATGCTGATACTGCTGCTGATGCTGTTGCTGCTGGTTTTGCCTTTTCTTCTCGATGGTTATGGGGGCTGTGGGCTGCGTTTTGGTAAAAACAGCTCCATTTTTAAGCAATTGATTCAATACATCTTTCTCAGCTCGAGTAACGAGGTTTCGTCGTTGTTGTTCACTTAGTCCAATGGCCGGACTACTATTGCTGTTGTTGTGGTTGTTGTTGCTATTATTGTTGTTGATGTTCAGCACTTTCTGAAGCGTCAGCGAAGCAAGAAACGCCAGATTGTTGACTTGACAACAAAAAGAAACACAAAAAAAACTCTAGAGATAAGCAAAGGGCAAACAAATACTGATAATAAGATAGCCCCAACCCAACTACGGGGTTTCAAGTTTCTGCAAACTTGATCTGCGAGCAACTCCCTGAATTCCCAGTGTTATCTATTTTCATTTTTGCAAGATTTCAGTTTTTCGGGCCAAAGTCTGAAAACAGCCATTGTCTATGCCCAAATGTTAACTAGCAGCGGAGACAAATGTTAACATCCCGGATAGGATGGGCTATCGATCATTGATCATTCATAGCTGCATAGTGCCCAAGGGTGGACAAGTACATTTAATAATTTACATATTTAAATATCTATGCAAATGTTAACTAACAGCGGAGCTTCCTTTAAACGAGAGACAACTGTTAACAGCTTGTATAGGATGGGGTATTGATCATTGATCATTCATAGCTACGTGGTGCCCAAGGGTGGACACAAGTACCGATTTAATAATATATATAAATATCTATACATCTTAACACGACCTTTAAATTTTATGTTGCCATGCTGTCTACCCAGTTCTACTATTGGAGCACCTTGGAAAACTGCTGACTAATGGCCTGGGCAATGATCTGCGCCAGCGTGAATTGCGCAACAACATAAAATAAAAACAAAAAAAAAAACTATTACTATTACTATTTGCATTGTTATTGTCGCTACACTCCGTTGGCCTCTAAAAGAATTGAAAGAAATATGGCTGTCTAGCTCGGTTCAGCGACCTCCTCCTCTAAAAGTGTTGCAACTTGGAAGCGACTGCGCTGCGGTGTGCTGCACATGGACACATACAAGTACATAGAATGTACTACTGCTGCATACATGCATGGAAAACTACTGTCCGACGAGGAGAGAGAGCAACGGAGAGGAGAGTTGTGTTGTGCAGCGAGAGAGATTGTTCGGTTTAGCCCCTTGTGTGGTGTGTGGCTGGCTAGCTGAATTGTATAATCTACGCAATGTTTTGCTTTATTTTGATTATGACTTTGTTGTGCAGCTATTCTGGGATGGGACGGGACATTTTCGCTTATCTTAATCTTACCATTATCGTTTTCCTTGCTGCTACTGCTTCTGCTGGTTCGGCTCTCGCTCTCGTAGGCATATGTGGACGAGACAGAGGCAGAAGCTGAAACGGCAGCGACGGCGGCAACCGCTGCGTTGCTAATCAATGGTGCGATTTCCATAATATTTCGATATCAAACTGATGCGCAGTGTTTGTTTATGTAATACACTTTTGTTGAATTTTGTGTGTGTGTGTGTGTGTGTGTGTGTGTGTGAGGGGCTGTCTTTTGCGCAAAATATTTCTTATTTGTTTGTTAATTCACATTTGCGTTTCTCCCCTTCTCAGTCTCTCTCTCAAACACGCTGTACGTGTGCAAATGTGTGTGTGTGTATGGGTATATGAGTGCGCTGCTTATGAGTTGGGCTTGTGTGTGTTTGTGTCTGAATATTTTCTGTGTAAGCGTTTTGTCACGTACTTTTACAACAGCTTTGTTTTTGTAAATATGGCTGCCAAGTTTTGAAAATTTCTGCAGTCTTTTGCTTTTGTCGCACGAATTTCAATTTCCAATGCAATTTAGGTGTCCTGTTAACGATTCTTTTACATACTTTCGCTATTGTTTTATCGTTTGATGTTGTTGTTTGTTCAACATTTTCTGCATTTGTTATTTTTGTTGTTGTATTGTGGAGAGCCATCCACAAATTTAAGTCCGCTCCACTTCAGGCGAATGAAAAGACTCGTCGCACGCACACAGTCACACTTTTGGTTTTTTCACGTACTTTCTATTTGGTGATGTCGCATTGGTTTTTCTTATTCAATTCATAGATTATTATATGCAATGCAATGCGCGACCTATATTGATTTATTTACACCCGCTGCACTTAAATTTAGTAACTATTTTGTAACTTTAAAAAAAGGTTTTTACTAGAGCTGGAGAAACATTGATGTTAACATCGATATTATCGATGTTTGGGTCCTAACTGCAGACATCGATATTTTTTCTCAAACATCGATTTTTTTTATTAGCACTCACAATTTGGTTGAGCCTCGATACGTACATATGTATGTACAAGAGATTATTTTTGATGGAAATGTCAGATATTAATATCCCATTGAAAGGTATTGTACATAAATTAGTTGATTGCGAATTAATAGAAATCGCATTGAAGAGCATTGTTTTTAAATTAGTTTTTGATAATCTAGATAAAAAATTGTTAAATTGAAATATCCCATGAATGGGCTTGCTTATATTTTATTTTATTTACCCACATATACGGACAGAAAGAAATGAAAGGAACATTTTATAAACATCGATTTTTAGTCGATGTTTGGCTCTCAAAATATCGAAAACATCGATGTCCGCTAACATCGATATTTCTCCAGCTCTATTTTTTACAACTTCTGGAAAATCGCTTCCTCGTCAGCGTCGCGTAGTGTGACCGCTTATTATAGATAAAATATACCGTATGAAACTTAGAATCATACCGAAATATACCATAAAAAATACCGTAAATATACCTGCCGAATGACCCCAGCAAAAACATTTTTGAAGAAAAACTTTTTCTGTTCGCTAGCCCCTTTTCCGAACTGAATACTAGGCTTATATAAAAAAGTAAAAAATCCATATTTTCCTTTATTTGAGATTATTCCATTCATTCGTTCATAGAGGAAAATCTTTGTTGACCTTTTGTTTAATCCTTATGTTAGACATAAGGGTATGGAAAAATTGGCAATTCGTGTAAAAAATTAATTCGTTCGTCAATCGGATAAAGGTATGTGTTTAGCTCTGAGGCTAGGCTAGTAAAATTAAACCGAATATCAAAATTTAGAAATATGATTTGCGAACATTGACAGCGGACGATTAACCCATTGTTGATTATGAAACTTGAATAATTTTAGCGCAGTATCGTGGTATTTTTTAAGTATAAAGAAAGAGGATAGATCTGCTAAAAGAATATTTTAAGGTACACAAGTTGTACATCTGTTTAAATGCATGGAAGTTAAGTGGGTTAAGTTCTTATTTTTCATCGGTATATGTACATATTTGCAGAATGAGAAGGTATATTTCGGTATATTTCTGAGGGTCACACTGATTACATAGCTACGGAGTTTCGATTTTTCCAGCCCAAATAAATTTTCTGTTTGCAAAAAAAAAAGCGCTTTTGTGCAACGAAGATTTTACAAATGTGGTCGCTTTAAGCAAGCAGCAAAATTGCATTTTCGAAATTTTCCGCCTGCAGCTGGCCCTGGACGTGCTTTGTATCCGTGGAGAACAGAGAAGCAAAGGTATTGGGACATCGACGTCGCCATGTGTATGTGTACAAGTGTGCCTGTTCCCGTGTGTGTTTTTGTGTGTTTGTGTTTGTGTATTACATTGTGTGTCAGTATGTCTGATAAGGCTTTGAAAAAAAGGCGCTGGAAAAACTAACATTGCTCCCAAGAAAAAATGATTTCAACTTGTATTTTTTCTATTCTACGAATCCATAGATAGACGCCGTGTGGGGTTGGGTTGCTTCCGCCCCGCTGCGCTTAGCAGCGAACAGAATGGGCGACCTTCCGGGCTCCACGGGCGGAGGAAGTGGCCCAGCTGCAGCCGGAAATGCAAGTGGAAATGCTACCTCTGCAGGCAACACAGGCCTTGGTGTGGCCGGCACCACAGGCGTTGACCGTCCACCATCTCCGGCCCGCCTCTCGCACACATCCGAGAAGCATCCAAAGGTGACGCTGACCGAGCTCAATATGCTGCGGCGGCATCGCGAGCTCTGCGACGTTGTGCTCAATGTCGGTGGGCGCAAGATCTTCGCCCATCGGGTCATACTCTCCGCCTGTAGCTCCTACTTCTGTGCGATGTTCACGGGCGAACTGGAGGAGTCGCGCCAAACAGAGGTCACCATACGCGACATCGACGAGAACGCCATGGAACTACTCATCGACTTCTGCTACACGGCCCACATCATTGTCGAGGAGTCCAACGTGCAGACTCTGCTGCCAGCTGCCTGCCTGCTGCAGCTGGTGGAGATCCAGGTTAGACCCAATCCACGATTTGTCTTGTGTGTGTGACTGTTATTATTTTTGATTTTCTAGGATATTTGCTGCGAGTTCCTCAAGCGCCAACTGGACCCGACCAACTGCCTGGGCATCCGAGCCTTTGCCGACACACACTCCTGCCGCGAGCTGCTTCGCATTGCCGACAAATTTACCCAGCACAACTTCCAGGAGGTGATGGAGAGCGAGGAGTTCTTGCTACTGCCCGTTGGCCAACTGGTGGACATTATCTGCAGCGACGAGCTTAACGTCCGCTCCGAGGAGCAGGTGTTCAATGCGGTCATGTCCTGGCTAAAGTACAATGTGGCCGAGAGGCGCCAGCATTTGGCACAGGTGTGTTTTCTTGATGGATAATATCTCTTGCTGTGCACATTATATGCCAATGTGCCTCTTCTCTCCTCTTAAGGTACTCCAACACGTCCGTCTGCCTCTACTATCTCCAAAGTTCCTGGTCGGCACTGTGGGCTCCGATCTACTGGTCCGCAGCGATGAGGCTTGCCGGGACCTGGTGGACGAGGCCAAGAACTATCTGCTGCTGCCCCAGGAGCGCCCTCTGATGCAGGGTCCCCGCACTCGACCCCGCAAGCCAACACGTCGCGGCGAGGTTCTATTCGCCGTAGGAGGCTGGTGCTCCGGCGACGCCATTGCCTCTGTGGAGCGCTTCGATCCGCAGACCAACGACTGGAAAATGGTTGCACCCATGAGCAAGCGGCGCTGCGGTGTAGGCGTGGCCGTCCTCAATGATCTGCTCTATGCTGTGGGTGGCCACGATGGTCAGAGCTACCTGAACAGCATTGAGCGCCACGACCCGCAGACGAACCAATGGTCCTGTGATGTGGCACCCACCACTTCGTGCCGCACCAGTGTGGGCGTGGCCGTGCTAGATGGTTTCTTGTATGCCGTGGGTGGCCAGGACGGGGTCCAGTGCCTGAATCACGTCGAGCGCTACGATCCCAAGGAGAACAAGTGGTCCAAGGTGGCCCCGATGACCACACGACGTCTAGGTGTCGCGGTCGCCGTCCTGGGCGGTTTTCTCTATGCGATTGGTGGCTCAGATGGCCAATGTCCCTTGAATACTGTAGAGCGCTATGATCCTAGGTGAGTGCCCAAGTGCCTTTCTCCCCCCGAATCTCGACTAATGTCAATTGGCTATCTGTTTGCAGGCAAAACAAATGGGTGGCCGTCAGTCCCATGTCCACGCGTCGCAAGCACTTGGGCTGTGCGGTGTTCAACAACTATATATACGCCGTCGGCGGGCGAGATGATTGTATGGAGCTCTCGTCCGCTGAGCGCTATAATCCATTGACCAACACCTGGAGTCCCATTGTGGCCATGACTTCGCGACGCAGTGGGGTGAGTGATGACTGAGGATGAAAGGGGAAACTTAACTTAACTTAATTTTATGTTGTTGTGTCTTTTTGCGTGCAGGTCGGCCTGGCCGTGGTGAATGGACAACTGTACGCGGTGGGCGGCTTTGATGGCTCCGCCTATTTGAAGACCATCGAGGTGTACGATCCGGAGACGAATCAATGGCGTCTCTGTGGCTGCATGAACTACCGCCGCCTGGGCGGTGGCGTCGGCGTGATGCGTGCACCTCAGACTGAAAACTATATGTGGTGCGAAAACAGTCTTAGGCAGCATAACAATCCCCCATCTCATCTCAATTGAAATCACATCAAACTTGTTGCTTGTTCATTTTTGCTCATTGCTCATTCATCGTTTCTTGTCTTTTGTCTTCTATTCCCCTGCTTCCTGCTCACACATGCTAACAAATGCGGAAACGCAGGATACGCAAGGATTCTGTTGTCTGATGGGAGAAGCATCCGCCGTCGTTGACGTTGCCATCGCAAACGTTGCCGCCGCCGCATTTCTATTAGCAATTGAAGCCAAATTAAAATCAACACCTCCCTCACCCACCCACACCCTGACCCGTACGCGTACCCTCCCCCAAATCCATTGTTTAGCAGATTTGTCTCTGAATGTACTATGTGTTAATTGTTTAATGTGTTAGAGTCCGAGAGTAGTTATAAAAGAGATAAAGGCGTCTAACAAACACCCATCCAACAACCCCATCCTCCCCTATCCTGTATGTAATTGAATGATTTAATTGTAACTAAATAATAACCTAAAACTAATACACTACATTGTAAGCGACTCGAAATCGTAATACCTAGATGTTGCTGGTTGAAATTTCATGGAAATTGCTAGCCCCATGCCCCATGCCTTTTTTCGGAAACAAAGATAAAAAACAAAACAAAAACAAAAACGAAACGAATCAAATATTAAGCATTAAACAGAATTCAGTTAGCTATAAATCAATGAGAATCAATGAGCTCTAGAGTCAAGAAACAAATTGGTATTAAAATAATTTATTTAGTATTAAGCAAATTTATCAGCAATGTTTGCCCCTGTCCCACGCCCCCCTCCGGCCCCGATTGTATTATTTATTATAATTATTTGTTTAATTTTGCAATTGATCAGTAGAAAAGTTCTTTAAAAATTGTATTATGAGGAGGGATTTCAAGTAGAAAGAAAAAGAAAGAAAAGAAAAAATGTTTAAAAATCAAATCCGCTTGCCTGTCAAGCTTAAAAATACACAAAAACAAAACAAAAAGCATTACAAAACAAACAAAATACAGTTGCAATGAACAAAGTCTTACAAAATGTAACATCTAAAGATAGCCCAAGAAACATTTCAATAGTAAAATTAACATTTAAAGTACATTTAAAGTCTACGCCTAGTTGTAAGCCTACAAATTGTAATATTGTTAATCGTAGATTGAAATTGAATGCCTGAAGTTGACTGGCAGACTGGCAGTTTCTCAAGTTATGGCAGCGCAGCAGCAGATCCGAGTTTTATTGTTAAACCAAGTTTGACGAACTGCTAAGCGACCTGCAAACGAAACCAATTCGGTGGGCCACGTTTTTCTTTCTTCTTTTTTCCTAATTTTTTTGTTGTTTGAACATATACACATATGTATTTATTTAAAATTGATTATTTATTATATGCTTTTGCATCTCATTTTATGTATTTACATTTATTTTTTACCATGTATTGTGCACCTTTGTCATTAATTTTACTGTTGTTGAAACGCGAGCAAATCGTATGGAATTTGCTGCCAGATGAGGAATAAGAATAGCATTTACAAAACGAAATCGAACCTTATTTATATGTTAGGATTAAGAAAAAGATAAACATCCAAACACCCACACAAATCCACGAACACCACACACCAAGCAAAACAATATTAAACAATAGAAATTGATAGTTACATTGAATGGAATACAAATATAACGCAAAAAAAATTAGCACAGTGTTCAAAAATTCAGTGAAAATTCATCATCAATGAAACCGTACTAAGCGTAGGGAAAAATAATAATAAAATATATTATACTAAAGCCAACTAAAGTTGTTCATTTCATTTTTCATCACTCTGAGATTCCATTCAGTATTGAGTACAAAGTCAGATTTGAATTCGATTTTTTTTCACCGCTTCGGAACGGGCGCCATCTAGTGACTTGGAAGCGAAGCTCTAGACTGAAACGAAATCGATAGACAGACAGTCAAGTCAGCTGTTCATTCTGGCGCTTTATTTACTAATTCTAATTATTTACAAATAATTTGTAAGTTTTAGGGCCTAAAAATGTCCGCAGTGGCAGTGGGCAAAAAAAAAATTCTGACCAGCGTGGAGGTCAACAGAATCTGTCAATTTGTTAGTGGATACCATGGACTGCCCATCGACTGTGAAATCGAATTGAGGGATCGTTTCTTTACGGATGTGGAGCCGCTGGCCCTGACGTGCATTTTGCAGACGGAGCTGTTCAACAAGTCGCGCGGCCAGTACTGGCGAAACGACCACCAGCGGGGAAAGAAGCTATTGAAGACGTAAGAAAATCAGCAAACAGCCGTCTGCTGTCACTCAATCGCTTTTAATTTTTTTCACCAGATATGAAGAGCAAGTCCATCTGTACAACGACAATGCCCTGATTATCCGCATGGCCTGTGCCGAGGGCACCAATCCGGTGGCCCTGTGCCGCGCCCTGCTGCAGGAGAAATACAATCTTAAGCAGAGGACGCAGGTCTCCCGCCTGCTCAAGTATCCCCATCTGATCAAGGATCCCCGGCTGGCGGCCAATGTACAGCAGTGTATGCACAGCGATAACCAAGAGGGTCCTATCACAGATCTGCGTCGGCGCATAATCGGCGAGGAATACGAGCTGAAGCTGAAGCAGCTGGCCACGGAGGCCGGCATACACTTCTACGATGAGAACGACTTGCGCCGGATGGGCTACGACAAGACGCCCGACATCAAAATGATACTGCCATTCCTCTACAAGGGTACCGTGGTCAATTGGATCGAGAGCAAGGCCAATTTCGGCGATCCCAAGAGCCACAAGTGGAACATTCATCAACAGTTGCAGAGCTATTGCAATCGGTATGTGGTTTATCTTTGCTTTACTTTCTTATTTTTGTGATGTTGGTTGGTTACCTACCGCCGCTTATTCTTTTTAGTTTCGGCCCTGGCATCATCATCTACTGGTTCGGCTATCAGGAGGAGACTCCCACTCTGCCCGACAATAATATAGGCATCACCGTTCTTACGGACTTTCCAGCCAAAGAGGATTTGGTTATAATGCAGCCAACAGAGCGGGAGGGCCAATCCACAGCCAAAGGAGCGATAGAACCGAGTCCTACAGATCCCCAGCCACCTGCAGTTGGGGAGCCATCCGCGACAATTGCGAAAGCTCAAGCTGTTGCGCACACTTCTTGATTGGGGGATGGGATGGGACAGTCTGCATTTTTGTATGTCTTCTAGTTTTTGTATCCTTTGGGATCTGTGCGTCCGTAAAAATCATCATCGTATTCGTATTGTTGTATAGGCAAATTGTACATCTTCATCTTTATCGAATTTTCTTTATTTATACATTTAGTTATTCGGATTTTTCCAACATTTGGAAATCCGTGTAGACGCGAATGCATTTCATTCAAGCACTAGCCTAGCCAGACGACGTTAACGACGACCCATGACAAGTGCTGCAAGTGGCACCAAAACTACTCATAAAAGGGTTTTTGTTTTTTTTTAAACAATTTCCTCTTTTTTTTTATTCTGTAGGTATTTATAAATTCTCATTTACACGCGATTTACTCAATTTGTTATAGTACAAAAACATATTGGCTTCTCCTCTGGGCATTACTTTTGTTTTGTTTTGTATAAAACTATAAAATATTGTAATTCATTTTTTTTGTATCTGAACTTAATCCCAAAAGGTGGCAGAGCAGAGCACATTAATTATTGTTCTTAGGAAGAAGACGAAAAAAAAAATAAGAGGTTAAATTTAAATAAAAAAACAAAATCATAAATTATGCTATGTGTGGTTTTTGTCTTGTAATTGTATTGTATTGTATAATATTATAGGCCATTCTTTTAAACAATTGCATACACATACTCGTACTCGTCGTGGCAATTCCAATTTCAAACCAAAATCTAAATCAAAATGTTAGCGGAGTATGTATACGAAAAAAATTCAGCTGCGTTTTCTTGCATTGGCAATAAGTCGTCTCCCAAGCAGACCTCCTCCATTGGTGTTGGGCTGATTGTTGTTCTGGTTGATGATGTAAAGTTATTGTTGCAAAGATTTCGTACTGGTAGGCAACTCGTCGATTCAGTTTCTGTTTCTTCTGTTGATATACATGGGTGTCGCTTAGCGTCGTCTCAGACATCCTTCAGCTCCTCGGGCATGTCGTTCTTGGGATGCTTGTTCTCGAAGTGCTGCTTGTACGTCTTCGGATCGGGCATTTGCGACTGCAATGATACAACACACACATTAAATTAGACTGTGTCCCGGCAGTGACGGCACGGATGGGGACGTTCGGCACTCACCTTGCAGACGGCGCACACATGAACGAGCGCCTTCTGGGCCGCCTTCTTTTGGTCAGTGGCACTGTGGCCCTGTTGCTTCTTCATCTTGGCCTGCTTGTCGGCCGCCTTGGCCTGTGACTGGATCTTCTGGTGTCCGCGTGCCATTGTTAGTTCTTGTTGCTACCAAATGATAATAAAAGTACACAAATATTCGTTAATCAATTAATGCACTGACTTGGCAACAACGACAAGCCGTGTCATGCCATGCCACGCCATGCCTCTTGCTTTGTTTGTTGTTGCGCTTAGGCGGGATTTACAACAAAGGCGCCAAACGGCAAGAGGCAAGCGTCGTCTCAACTTTCTCTTTCAACCCGAGCCAGCCGCAGCCACCAGACACTCACTGATACAGTCGATGGGGTTCACAGGAAACGCGTTTTTCTATCTGCACATCAAATGATCGTAAATAAAATTGAGCCGTGACACGAACACCGCCACCGCACGGACGCCGTTCCACCCCGTCCGTCGGCGCTGAGACAGACAAACGCTTCCATGCTTGGCAAAAAAAAAAAAAAAATGTGCCCACCGACCACGTTCTCTTTGGGGACATCTTCCTTACCTAATTGCTGTGTTTTGGCTGTAGTTCTGTTTGCGAAATGCAGTTGCGCAGACTTTGGTTTTAAGTATTGTCGAATTGACGGAACGTTTACACGTTTTAATGCCGAAAGTTTTTGATGTTACTGCAAAAATTTTAATAATAATTTTTTGGAGATGACAGGAGCACTGTTCACGTTTAGTTCATGTTGATTGAACGAGCTTAACCCACTTAGTCCCCCTCTGTTTAAACAGGTGAACAACTTGAGTTAAGCTGCCAAAAATAATAATGCTTGTAAATTCTTCTTATAGGTCCATCTCTTCTCTTTACATGAAATACAAATTTCCATGACATCATTCACCTGAACAGAGCTAAAATTGTTAAAGTTTCATGAATATTTCAATACCTACTGGTCTACAATGGGTTAATCGTTCTCTGTGCATGATTATAAATCATATTCCTCGATTTTGATATTCGGCTTAGTATTACTAGCTAGCTAGGACTCTCAGCCTTGAATACTTAAATTAATCCGGTTGATGCATCAATTTTCTACAATACAGTTTAATTTAAAAAACTCGTTGTTATTGAATTATTTATAAAATAAGAGTTAAACAAAAAAGGTCTTTGCTTCTGGTGGGAATGGCATGTTAATCAATACATCGCTATAACAATATGTTTCTAGATGATATATTTGTGCGATAAACATGAATATATTGATAAAATATACCTTATCATTTTTAAAATGTTTTTCTTTGGTCTGTTCTGAACCAGGAAATTATTAAAAGATAAAAGTAATGGAAAAACTTTCGCTTTGCCCTCATTTCTTTGACTTATGACTTTGGCATGGGCATACAAATGCGCTAAGAATCTTCGACGGACACCATCTTTCGCTATCGGTCTTATCAGTAAAATAAGAAGAGATAAGACGAGCAGAAACGAAATCCGATTTTTAAAATAGCTCAACAGGAAGGCCGAGCAGACAGATATGCATATATATCTCTCTCGCTCTCACTGCTTGCAGTCTATCACTGTAACTGCAAGAAGTCAATTAGCAAAGTCTAAATCATTAGAGTCCAATGATTAGACTATAATGTCGTAATGCATAATAAGAGTTGTGAGTTGCATACACATGTACACTTATCACAGCTTTTGGGACGTGATCTACCTTACACACCAAACTCTCACATATTGCTCTTCCGCTCTTGGTCTTTGTGGGAGAGGCAGCTTTGAACCGCCCACGCTGCTCGCATGCACTCACCACCCACTTTAAGCCTCCTACGTTTGTGCAGTTCTTATTAAAGCTCTCTCTTGCTCGGTCACCAACTTTCGCTCTCATTCTTATAAATGAGACACGGCAAGCTCTGAGCAGAGCTTTAAGGCCTCCACCCTGCAGGAGTTTTATCACAGCTTCCAGCTCCCGCCGTCCCTCATTCAAGTGACAATTTTCAGATATTTCTCTGAGATCACCGGAGATCACTTTATCTTTGATCGATCAGTAAACATGAGCATTAACAAAAAGCTAAAGTCAAATCATAGTGCCCAGTACAGACGCATGTTTGATCGTGTTGTGGATTAAAAGGCAGCAAGGCAAGGCGGCAAGGAGTGCATAGTGGAATGTGAAAAAGTGAGTGCGAATGTGAAGTGAGAGCGCATGAGCGCATACCAGCAAAGCCAAAATTTGAGTGTTTTTTTTCTATGAGTGCAGGAAGATCATCAAGATGGCAAGAGGTGCCAGGCGGCAAGGCGTATGTAAAGAGTGAAATGCGAGAAAAATGAAAGTGCTTGAGTGAAAAAAAGCCTACAGAAGTGAGTAAAAGTGTTAAAGTGAGATCAAATGTGAGTGAGAAAAGTAAGAAAATGTACCGCAAGAATAAAATAAAGAGCGGGCATATTGAGAGAAAAGCATGGCAGCAAAGCAAAAGTAACGGAACCATACAACGGGACAAGCAGTGCAGTAACAAAAAGTTATGTAAAGAGCAGAAAGCAGTTCGGCCACCAACTTTTGCTTTTAATAAGCAGTTGAGAACAGGTGAGTTTTTTTGTTTTGTTAGTCTCTTTTTATTTCCTCTTTCAATTTTCTTAGTAATATATACAAAAATATATGAAAAACCCTACCATACAAAAAATGCAATTAATGAATAAATTCAATAATGCACACTGGAAAATCTCACACCCCCGTAGAGAACTTTCGCAGAAAATGAATTTCAATTTTCCCCATGTCCAAATTGTACTCAAAAAATGATTGTTTTATACATATGTAGACTATATAGAAATAAATGGTTTTATTTGGTTGAAAACTTAACAAGATCCAATTAAATGTATAATTAAACCAACATGCTTGCATTATTGTCGCAAAACTCATAAATATTATCAACAAATTGCATTTCGTGTGCATTTTTAGCAACTTGAGGTGTTTCTCCTTTCTGGCGTGGTGCCACGCCCACAGCGCAGCAATTTTTGTCTGCCGTCTCCTCGAGGGTCATCCTCTTGAGGTTATTGATCAGGGATATGTCCTGTCTCATTTCGTTCTTCAGATCGAGCAGCTCGTGCTCCGTTTTGATTATGTCCTCGGCATACGCTTCGATGTTCTGCTGCAGCTGCCCGACGGAAACCTCCATTTCCGGTCGCCTATAGCGTTCGTTCTGCATCCTATACATCCGGCACTTCTCCGACAATTGACGCGTCAGTGCGTACTCCCTTTCGTAGCGGACGTTCATGTCAGCGTGCAGGGAGGCCAACTTATTGCGAACACTGTTGCGCAACGGTCGATCCTTGCGCCTGCGTATACAATTATAGTTCACGTTATTATTGCATTCGTTGGGAGGATTCGCTGCCGTTGTCAGAGTTGCCAGAGTTGTCGGCCGTCGACGACGAGATCGCTGCTTGGCCACCCGTTGTTCGGCGAGTCTATACAGCTTGCCCCGCGGACAGTTCTCCGCGGCATTGTACAATTGATCCGGCATTATGGCCAGAAGCAGCTCATCGGCCGCCGCTCGTCTTTCGCCTTTGCCACCTTTGCTGGGCAGACACTTCTTTTCTTTCATCTTGTTGGGCACTTTGGGAGGAGTATTTGTGGGTTTTGGCATATTCTTTTTGCTTTTGCTCAGATGCAGGAGCTTCTTGAGCCATTTGATCATCGAAAAGCTGCCACTTGGCGGGGCATGTGGCATCAGCTGCAGTTGCATGGGATCCCTGAAGTTCGCGCGATGCTTGAGCGATAGGCGCAGCTGTAAGGAAAAACGGAAAAGAGTGTGTTAGAAACTACTCCATTAGAAAACCATTAGCACTAGACGCACATAAATAATTTACAGCATAATTACGCCCCGAAAAACATGAACTTTTAATATAAAAATCAATAAGCAAATCGATTTTGTTTGGTGCGTCATAGGCGTCATAGGTAAATATCAAATAAAACAAAAAAAAAAGGCCCACAGAGCATAAGTCAAATACAAGGGCAATCAAACAGATATATATATGTACATATGTACATAGGGGAATGGGTGGGTGGTGGGGGAGGGGACCGGTAGCGACATGAATTTCACATTTCTTCTTGGCTTGCGTGTGGCGCCAGGGCGACCGAGCGACGGAGCCACCGAACGACTGCTCGAAGAGCGGCAGAGAGAGGGAGTGAGAACAAACGCTTATTATGCAATCACTGTAGACTTTTTCCTTTTTTTTTTTGGGCTCAGTTTTTGCACGCCAGGTGGGCGCTCAGGCAGGGTCGCGGGACGGGGGACGGGGACGGGGCCTGCCTCCTCTTATTACCTCATTGTGTACACGACTCCAAGCGCGCCAAACGGGCAAAATGGCCATGTTGCCGTCGTAGCTTCGTTCTATGCCGCCCCAACTTTCCGTTATAATGTAATCGCTGTAGTCACGCGATGCTGCTGCTGCTGCCGCCGCCACGGCCGCTGTCGCTGTCGCAGCCGTTTCCTTTGTAGTAGCTGTTGCCCTCTGGCCGCCATCTTGTATTTTTCAAAACCGGAACCCAACGGAAAAAAAGAAACGTAAGAAGAACGAGAACGAAAAGAAGGAAAAAAAAGAAATGCAATAATTGTAAATAAAAAAGGAACATACACATACTTATAAATAAATAAATAAATAAAAAGGCAGTTTTTGTGAAATAGAAAAGCGAACGAAAGCGGCAGTCACGTCACATCAGGATCTGCGCCGACCTGTCTGCTACCCCTCTGGTGCTACCATATTGCCTTTTTCACAGCTGTCACGATGTGGATCCCCACCCACATCCACATCCACCCTCCATCCATCCACTATAGCCATATCGTCTAAATATTGACTTACCTTTGGCATCATCATCATCACTGCTGCTGCTGCTTCTGCTGCAGTGTTGGCCAAGCTCGTCATCAATCAGGGCCTTGATTATGTCATTGCATGTGGTTTTGTTGGTAACACCCGATACATATCGCGGCTCGCCATCGTCCATCCAAATGGGTATTTCCTTATGGCCTTGCTCCTGTTCAGAGAGGTGGATAAGACAGGCAGGTAGACATTAATCATTTGTTGACCCAAACTTCAGCTAAGATTTTAATTACACTCGCATTTCGATGATGGGTTAAGTTCAGAGAGGTGGATAAGACAGGCGGCAGGCAGACATTAATCATATGTTGACCCAAACTTCCGCTAAGATTTTAATTACACTCGCATTTCGATGATGGGTTAATGGGATTGGTATGGCAATATCACTGGTCTTTTCGATATGGAAATCTGGATCTTGGAAGCTCCAGAGGGTGGAAAGTGATTGCCTGGCCAGACATTTCGTTGCACATCCAATGAATTATAACAATTTTCTAGCCAACACCATGTATTTCCCCAGAAGAACTGTACCAGGGTGCAGGGTGCCGGGCGCCGAGTGCCCTGTCCATGCATATGACTAACCAACACTCGCACACAGGCACAGTACCTACCGACTCCTCCCACCTGTGCCCCCCTGTGCCAGTGGCAGTGCTAATGTTAGGGCTTGTGCCCACCCAATTAGATGATTTGTTTGATTTCAGTGGAAAAGCTGCCGCCACCGCCAACGCCAAAATGCAGGGGAAACGCATGGGGTGTTGTGAAGAAAAGGTGGAGGCACTTACCACAGTGCTATTAACGCCATAGAGGGAAATGGAACGATGGCGTCGACTGGCCGGGCCACCGTTTCCGCTTCCCTTGCCTCCCTTTCCATGTTTATTTTTGCATGATTGTTGTGGTGGTGCCAGTCCTGCTGCCAGTCCTGCGTCCACCAAACGTTCCTCGAATGCAACCTGCTTATTATTATGGTGGTTATTGTTGGTGTTGATGTTGTTGTTGTTGGTGTTGTTGTTGCTGTTGGTGTTGCTGTTGGTGGTGCCTTGATTTTGACAACGCCTGGTGGGCAGTATGGGGCTTTCGGGCAGGTTCAGTAGCGATGGACAGCTGTCCAGATTATCATCGATGAATGTCGAGTTCTGTTGTTGCGGTGCCATGTTGTTGTCTGTTTGTTTGTTTGCTCCGTTCTTTCCTTTCCTTTCCGTTCAGGTATTTCTTTTGAAAAAAGAAAAAAAAAAACAAATAAAATGAAAAAACTCTCTCGTTAATTGGCACTGCATGGATACACATGGTAAAAGGGGGAGAGGGGGCAGTAGGGGGTATGGTATGGTATGGAATGGCATGGCTGTGTGGAAAACATGCAATATCCTAGTCAGACATTCTTGTTGTTGTTGTTCGCCTACGTCTAACGATCAATTTAGATTTGTTGCTGGCGATTAAATAAATTATGCACGAGCCTTTACCACTCGGTAGCTGCCACACACACACACAAACACACACATGTATGTATGTACGAAGGATAGTTGCAGCACCCACCTGCTCCCCCGCCACCCAAAACCCATCTAGATTCCTAGAAAATTGGCTAGCAATGCCAGTTGGCGCCGCTAGGCCATTATTCAGGACTAGGACTGTGTTGCCGGCATTTAGCCACATCACAGCACAACCCACAGTCTACGGTCTACCCCAACCTGACGTGGCTCCAACTGTAATTTGTTGGTGTCTTCGATAGTTGCTGTTGTTGTTGTTCCCAGGGCGTTGTTCGAGCCTTGCACTTTGTATGCAAATTTTTTAGCCAAAGCCGAAAAAACATTAGGAACTATTTTGCCTTTTGCATTGGCGGTGACTTATGAATTAATGGTAATTTATGCCAGGCCGCCGGAAAATGCAGGCAAGAAACAGGAGTACCCTACCTCTCTCCTTCTCTCTCTCGTAGAATTATATACATTTATTGTCTGCAGAGAGGGGAAAATTATAGGCCTCTAGCTTGTGGTTTTTGCAAGGAATATGAATGGGATCTGCCTTCCATCTAATCCTTAGGTTCTGTTTTCCACAATCGTGCCATAATCTACATTAAATATTTATTTCCTGATATTATATTTTAATTATTTATATACATATGTATGTATCTGTGCTATTAGCCAAGTGAATTACAATGTGTGGAGGCAATTTGCCAAAGGACGAGTACGGGTGTACGGGTGTCTTTGATTACGCCGGACACCTGGACAGTACACCTAAGTGGCTTTAAAAATGTATTTGCCAATCAAGATTAGTTCAAATGTATGTATATTTCTCCCTTCCCCTACTCACCCCTTGGGGTGCCAGAGCAATTACTGTCCCGTCCGGCCCCTACGCCCCCACCGACTGCTAGTGCACTCTTAATTGTTTCTGTGAAGGAGTCCCCCAAGGACGGGCTCTCAACCCATTAGAAATGCATGAGCCAGCCAGTGGCCAAGTTTTCGAAATACCTTTGACCCCCGGGAAGTTCAATGTCTTTGAAGTTTTCCCCTATTATACCTACATGTATGTGTTTTCCTTCAAGTCTTAAATAATTGTTACAGAATTTTCCCCCTTCTTTGAAATGTTTGTGCATTGCGTGTGGCGGAGAAATTAATTTTGTTCTTTTTTTATTTTATTGCGCATTGGTTTTCCACCAAGAGAAAGGAGACTAAGGGTGATGGGTGGATGGGCGGGTGTTGGGTCTGTTTAGGGGGCGTATGAGTAATATTGACAGATTGTTGTGATTCAATGACAATCAACCTTCTTTCCCTTTTGAAGGTTAAATCTCTAGGGAATTTTGTGCCGACTTTGACCTAAGACTTTGAAACCTGGAACCTAGAGGATCCTACAAGATTGCAAGCGTTTATTTATTTACTTATTTTTTGGACCAAATTATAATAATTTTTCGATTTCAATCTTTTAGAACTATTCTAATATTTTTTCGTATTTTTTTTACACTTTTTTGGCTTACACTTTTTACACTTTTTACACAGCAAAAAAAATATTGA
Source organism: Drosophila azteca (assembly GCA_005876895.1). Lineage (NCBI taxonomy): Eukaryota > Metazoa > Arthropoda > Insecta > Diptera > Drosophilidae > Drosophila > Drosophila azteca. The sequence continues at coordinate 1,610,687 of VCKU01000014.1, read as the reverse complement.
AAAAAAACGTTTATGTATCCTGGTCAAGGACCATTCAATGCGCTCCATTAGCGATCAGACACCACAAAAAAAAGGATGTAGATGTAGATAGAGATTTCGATTTAGTAAGCTGCTGTTTCGAGCCGAACATTCGATTTTGGCACCCGCAGAACCACAGAATTATATAAAAATCAACTGTGAATTCTCCCAGTGCCAAGAGCCAATGCCAGCCAATAATGATGAGAGCGATCTACATGATCGCAGGACTAAAGACTAAACTAAACACTTTGCCTAAGCCTAAGCCTAAACCTAAACGAAGACCATCGACTATGGGCTTACCTTTGGAGGATCGAAACGGATCGGAACGGATCGGATCGGATCGATGTTTCTGTGTTTCTTGGATAGTTTATAGTTTTGCTGCACTACTAGTTACTGGTTTACTGGTTAACTGTTTACTGGTTACTAACTGTTTACTGGCTACCAGTTATCATGCTGCAGCCGCAAGGACATGTTAATCCTTTGAGCTTTGACACTTGACTGAAGTTCAAATTTGAATTTTGCGGCTATGTAAGCTGAGCCCAGGCTGACGCTGACTCTGCCACTGACGCTGCCACTGACGCTGTCGACGTCGCAGCTAGCAGCTAGCGGCTAGCGGCTAGAGGCTAGCAGCGCTGCCTCTCTCTCTCTATAGGAAGCAAAATTGTTCTAGATCTAGACAGGTGCTAATGGTGCTGTCCTTGTCGACAGCACTGGCAACGCTTGGCTCGTATTCAAATTTTCCCCACACACACACACAAACACAGAAAACAAAATACAAGCATACAGGGCATAGGGCACAGGACACAGAGGGGTACGTACTACTGCAGGTCCTTGCTCGGTTGCTCGGTTGCCAGGGCGAAGGTACGTTGCACAACAAATAACTAAACTGAACTGAACTGAACGGCGTATCCTTGACGACGGCATGTGACTAACTAAAATTTTATTTGCTACCACACCAAACTTTAAACCAAAAAAAAAACAAGAGCCAACTCCAAGAAACGTCGAGCCACCACGCACACACAGGCACACACACACACCTGGCCAAGACAGAGTAAGGAGTAAGTGAGACAGAGAGACAGAGACAGAGAGAGAGAGAGGGGGAGAGCGTGCAAGCAAGCGAGCGAGCGAGCGAAGAACTAGAGGGTAGGTTCCCCCCTTCTGTTGCCGCTGCCGCTGCTGCTGCTGCTGTCGTCATCATCATCCTCCTGCCAGTTAGCCAGCCAGCCAGCCAGGCCTGTCGTTGGCCAACGCAACCACCAAAAAAAAAAACATGCTGTACTACCAATTTCCACTAGCCCTAGCAGCCTTAGCCTCAGCCCTAGCCTCAGTCCCAGTCCCAGTCCCAGTCCCTGTGCCAGCCCCTGTGCCAGCCCCCCGCGCTAGACCTTCTTCCACCACTCCCTCGATTCTGTGTGTGGCTGCAGTTTCAGTTATTTCATAAGCGAACTATAGCGTGTGCTGCTCACACATACATACATATACATACGTATGTTACCAATACCAATACCAATGCCATGACGCGCACTTTGCGTTATTTGGTAAAACGAGATTGTTGATAAGGTGCCACCAACAACACCAACAACAACAACAACAACATCAGCAACGAACGAACAGCTAAGCTAACTATAAAAAAAACTACTAGCGGTACATAAAAAACGAATTTCTGCCTTGTTTTTTCCTTGCTCCCTTTGCAGGGACACCCTCAACCCCCAACCCAGCCCACAACCCCCCAACCCCCTATCCTCTCACCCCCCTCCCGCAGGGGGGCCACACATTTGGCTTTTGTATTTTATTGTTAATGGGTAGCATTTGCTTTTCGATTCGATTTTGTTGTAGTGCTTTTTTGGTTGTACTTTTTTGTAGTTTCAGTTCTTGTATTCCTTTTGGTGGGCACACAAATTTCACTTGGCTAAAGGATAAAGAGAAAAAAGGGGAAAGGGAGAGCTCTCTGGGAGTGGTGGTAGATGGTGGGTGGTGGGTGAAAGAAGGAGCCTATACCTATGTGTGCTTCTATACAGTTTCGGGTGGGCGACTATTGAAGGAATCAAAGGAATAGTGCTAATGGCTTTTTGGCCAGAGTGTTTTCAGTGATTATGCTTTATGCTCTCCCTGCTCTCCCTGCTCCCCCTGCTCTCCCTGCTCCCCCTGCTCTATCTGCTCCCTCTGCTCTCTGCTCTCGTATAGGAGAAAGTAAAAGGGTTTTATTTGATAGTAACTAATTACAGTTGCACCCAATACATGATGTGATATAAAGGGTTTGAAAACTTAGCTCTTATAGACTCTCAGTATTTCATTTAAGCCAAAAACCTATAAAAAGTAGACTGAATATCGAGTTGCTATGCGAAAAACAACGCTGTATGTACTGTAGGTACTTTTAAAGGCAACAAAGGCAAGATTTTCCCAAAATAGTTTTCCATTTGATAGTAGCTCTTGATAAGCCCGATGATTCGTGCTGAGGTCTTTCGGCAGCTCCCCGTTTTCCAGATTTCCAAGTCGGCAGCGGTTTTCGCGGCGATCAATTGAAGCCCAGATTTCATCCAAAGTTGAGGCCACATAGCCCGATGCGTACAGCCCATAAATATCCGATAAATGTTGTGCCCATTGGTGTCCCTTTGAAATGGTTACAACTTTACGCAGATCAAACCTCTTTTGAGTTTATAAATTTTTTAGAAAGTAATTTTATGGGATTTATTAGATTTTATGGAAAAGACTTCGAGGAAAACCTGGTATCAAGAATTATCTTACTTATAGGAGAAAATAGTAAAGAAAAACATGAGACTATGCGAAGTTCTTGAAAATGTATGGCAATAATATATGTATTATCAGAACAAAAAAAACCATTCGTTTATGGAAATGAGTTTTCTTCTTTGGGACGTTGATATTGCACCATCTGATATTGCACCATCAAGTGGCCCAAGCGACACCAGCAGAAGGCTCCCAGGCAAGAACGTAGCCCTCCGACCGAGGGGCGCTGCCGCATAACTCGGCGCGACTTCGGTTAACCGAACCAATCGCGGACATGCAGGAAAGATAGATGTTAGACTATTGTTCGAGGAAGAGTAGAACTAATCTGCCAACAAAAACTAAGCCATTTCTAATTACGAGAAAGATATTAAGAGATTATCAGTAATTTAGGACTAGGAAGGTAGTTAGAAGTAGATAAGATATGGTAGAGGGAGCATAAGACTCTCAACGGTTCATGCAAGGCATAATTCGATCTACAAAGCGGAAGGAACAACGGTATATACATAGTTTCTAGTGTTTCTAATAGGAATCGTGAATCGTGAAGTCACGGCTATCTACGCCTCACCCCTGATCAAGTTGGGCACAAAAAACATACCAAGTATTCTCGACCGATTAGCTAAGGTTGGTAGGTTTATTAAAAGCAATTTACATATAAGGGTAAGACGGCAATCTCACACCTGCGTTCCAGTAAAAAGTCAAGAACGTTTTAATATTATTTTTAAGCTATGGAAATGCCCATCAATTCTATTCTCATTCGAAAACCTTTCAGGGTTTCAGGTTCCATCAGAACTCTGACCTTTTAACCGGCCCAATCGACTTTTTGGTTACCATATTCAAACGCAGATTGAAGGACTCTGACATTTGGAATGGTATATATATATATATATATGTATGTATATATATGTGTTTAATATTTGGGAAATATTTGGTAAGCATTTGCTCTGTTAATATCCGTTGTACCTCCTGCGTTTGTGTTGGGGGCTATTCAATATAATGTTAAAGCTCATTAGTAATCGATGGCGTACACTGCACTAACACCACTGTGTACATTTAAGGATCGATTTGTGGGCAGGGAGCATGGAGCAAGGAGTGGAAGCAAGGAGTGGGAGCAAGGAGTGGGAGTGGCAGTGCGAGTGGGAGTGAGAGTGAGATGGCGGGCTGGCACCTGCTTATCTCTCTGTTTTAATATTCGCTGACCAGTCATTACAGGTGTGCTACGTAATGCTCCATGGATTGCATCTGGAAATGGTTTCAACCCCCTGCCGCCCCTCCTGCACCCCTCTTGCACCTCCCCTGCAGGGAAAAACCACACGCAACTTGTCCATTTCTGTGGAAAAGCGCGTGAAATTCTGACGCGTTGTTGGGCCCAAAAAGCGAATGGCGATTATGTAAATGATTGATTTCGAGTCCAGAGCGGGTTAGGCTGTACTTTTTTTCTCCCACTAGGGGTGACTACGACCCAAGTCCTGCCTGCAGGTCTCTCTCTTTCTCTTCCTCTCTCTCTCTCGTTGCGGTTCAGCGCTTTCACGGTACGCGGTACGCAGTACGCGCTACACGGCGCCGTCTCCCTCTGTAATAAACAAACATAATGCTCGTAATATCCTTATAATGGCACCAGCAGGGCCAGGGGGTGGGGGTGACGCGTCCTGTTAGTGTGGGAAAGCGAAGGGCAAAACAATTGCTCGGCTGGTCGGTCGGTCGGTCGGTTATTGTTAATTTTTATTTGGATTTCAGCAATTAATGCTCGCACATGGAGAACGACGACTAATTGCCACGCCTTCCAAAGCTTCAAAGTCTCTAATTTGGCAAGAACAACAAGTACCCTCCTATACCCCTGCACGCCTATCCCTGCACTCCCCATAGACCACCCCATATACTCACTATAATTCGATTCGATGTGCCTTCTGCATGCAACTCCTGGCGGCGCCACGTTGCGAGTGGAGGGAGCTGGAGCTGTGGGGTGGGGTGGGGGGGCGTTGCATGTGTCGCATACTCGTACGGGTACGGCTACGGCTGTATGGAAATTCCGTAATGACAGGGGCGTAAAACCTCTGCTGTGTTCACGTTGTGGTCGAGAGAGTTCAGTGCTCAAGCAATGATTGAGTTTTATTGTTGATTGTTGAACCGAGATTGCAGGTTGTCCCATTGTCCCAGGGTCTCCCGGGGTCTCCCCAGGTGGGCAGGGAGGGAGGTAGGAGTGGTGGGGGCAATTGCGGCAAATTGGAGTGTAGGGAATCGATTTTTGAGCTGCACTCCTGCAAGGAGCTTGCCGCATGCAGAGCTGCAGAGATCTAGCCGTCATTTCTGTGTGCACTCTGCAATCTCTTCCTCTCTCTCTCTCTCTCTTCTCAGGTCTATCACATGTTACAGCTCTCTGGAGTTCCCTCTCTGTAGCTGACCCTGACACATAAATACATATGTCCCAATATCAATCCCTATCCATATGTTTTAGCCAGCCTTTTATTTCCTCCCTCCTCGGATAATTTTAACGTATTTTTGGTTCCCTCCCAAGAAATAGACAGAGAATTCTTTTTGTCGTTCTCCCCCGTTCAAGGGGTTGGGAGGGGGGGAGATTATTACCTTTTGGGCCACTTAGTCGTAAATAATTACAAGTGGCAGAGGCCAGCCAGCCAGCCAGCCAGCTAGCCAGCCTGTTGGCCAACTCAAAAGCAGGTAGAACCCGGCCAGAGACCCCTGGCTACAGCATTTTACCGCGTGCCATCATTGCCGGCTGCTGCTGCTGCTGCTCCCCCTGCTATCTGCTGCTGTCTGCTGCAGGTGCAGGAATCAACGAAGCGAGGAGTCGCAGAACCAGAGACAGTTGCACTCGCATCGGTTTGGATCGGATCGGGGCGGAAGGAAGCTGTTGCGCGGGTCAAAACACTTGTGCGCCGACAGTTTGGCAGAGTTCCAAGCGGCAGAGAGGAAGGGAGGGAGGGAGGGAACCTGTTTCTGTGCATCGCAGAAGAAGGGCCAGCAGGGCAGGCACCAGTCGCTGTCGCAGTTGCAGTCATTCAGTTGTCATACAATGGGCAGGCAGGTTGCTTCTTATTTTAGGGGTTGTCCATCTTAACGGCAAACGGCAACTGCCACAGCGGCTGCGCCTGCGCCTGTGGCTCGTGTGCATTGACCTGAAAACAGAGCGCGCGTTTTTGTCTGTCTATTAGCCCGTACATATCCCTACATACCCGTACAGACCCGTACAGACCCGTTCATACCCGTTCATGGGTGTATACTTGGAGATAGAAACGTCCACAGATGGTTAACTGTTCGCGGGGGGATACTTACTTGAAGATAGCTTACCTATAGATAGCAGATATACATATGCATGTATATAGATACCATCTAGTGTACTGCCTGTGATTTCGTGTCCTGCTGATAACCGAACCCCCAACCCCGCCCCAACGAATTTTTTGGCTGCAAATCAAACACAATTTTTGGCTCAAATGTATTGAATAATTTGTTGGGTTGTAGCGGTTTTTGTTCTGGTTTTTCTGGTTGAGACGAGACGATCTTTATTAATGCGAAGCTGCTTTATTTCGATTTTTCGATTTTTCGGTTTTTCGGTTTTTGCTTTTCTTGTTTTTTTTTGTTTTGTCCATTATTTCTTTTCAAATATAATTCTGTCGTTTATCATCTATCATATCATATCGGTTTGCATTTGGTTTATCTGTATGTATGTATGTATGTATGTTTTGTTTTTGGTTTTGGTGTATTTACAGGATGTTCGTTTTTTGTCCTTTTTTGTCGTTTTTGTCGATGCAAATGTTGAATAAATTTGTTGTAGCTCAAAGGTTTGTGCATTATAAAAAAAGTTTCGGAAATATTATTATTATGTAGTTATTATTATTATTATTATTAATTTTTGTATGTTGCATGTGTTGCATGTTGCTTGTTGCATGTTGCTCGGTTTTTTTGTAGTAATTGATCTTTAAGAAATCTACGTTTTTTTGTATGTGAAATAAATTTTTAAGAACTTAAACTGCTCGAAATCTCTTTTCTTGCTTTCATTTCATTGTTTTTTTTGCTTTTTGCTTTTGTTTTTTCCTTTTTTTGTATATTTTCTTTTATAACAAATCCTGCCCTATAAATAGCAAATACATACATATATTTATGCATGCATGTATGTATGTATGTATGTATGTATATATATTATTCATAATGAAAATTATGTTATTCGATAAAAATTATTTAACTAGTGTATTCGTTAATGTTTTTTGTTTTTTGTATTTACATTTTGCATTTACAAATTATAAAGCTTTTCGATATTTTTTGTTGAGAATTTAAAAAGTGTTTTTTTTTGTTGAGTTTATGCCGTTGTTCTGTTATTATAATTTGCTTAAATCTACTGTGTTTTCCATGGGGTTTTCCATTTTCATTTTCGTTTTTTTTTTTTTTTTGAATTTTCTGCTAGTTTTATTAATGCTTTTTGTTAGTGTTTAAGATCATTTTAGACCATTTTAGATGTATGTTTGATGTATGGTAGGCGTTTATCGTTTATCGTTAATTGTTTATCGTTTTACTGGTCTTTGGTTTAGCTTCTACTTTCGTTTTTTATCAGCAGTTTAGCTTGTGAGGAGTTTCGAACAGAAGACAGAAGAATCAGACACAGAATTAGAATCAAACCCGAACTGAAATCCATATAGGGGCATAGGCTCTGCTCTACTTTCTCTCTCTCTTGCTTTCTCTCTCTAACGCTCTACATAAGTAATCAAAAAATTGTTCTAGTTCTGTTAAAGAAGGCACCTTTCTCCTTTCCCCCCCTCCTCCCCCCCCCAAAGCGGTGGCTAAATAACATTTGGATTGGATTTTGGTATACCAAAAGCGAATCGAATAAACATACATCATGTACATCATACATACATATATGTACATGTACATATGTATTGTACCTATTGTTTTTCATTGTATTTGTACATTTCTTACATTGGCCACACATTCATTCAGCAAATCCCATAACAATTTCCATTTCTATTTCCATTTCTATTCCCATTCCTATTTTTGTAACAAAACATTGTTTTTTGCTTCTTTTTGGACGCCATAAACTTGGAATTTATTATTTATATATGCGCTATTTTTTTCTATAATATTTTGTTCTATTTGTGGCTTTTATGGGCAGCTAAGCATACACTTAAAAAAAAAAGGCTCCGAATTCTTCAGCATTTTCATTTCCAACGGGTTCTTTTGTTTCTTCAGATTTCAAATATCAGATTTCAGATTTCAGATTTTGGTTTTGTTAATAAATTGCAAAAAGATTGTCCTTGTCTTTGGGCCTCCTCCTCTACTTCTTCTTCTTCTACTTCTTCTACTTGTTCTTCCTTGTTTAATTTTAGCTTAGTTTTTTGGGTTTTTGTTTATAAATGAGAGAAAATTGCGCAGAACTTGCAAAATGGATGCAAAGAAAAGTTTCGTCAAAAAATCTACAAATCCCTAAAGTTATAAATTTATACATACATATAATATATATATATATATATATATATATTTTGCAAAAAGCATTTGTTGGTGTATACGCATGTTTGTTGTTGTTGTTGTGTTATCTATAAGTAACATACATTGTTTAAACAATTGGTAACGGTGGCCCTCATTAACCTGCTCTCAATTAATTTCAATAAAATTTCGTATGCAAAAAGGTTTTTCTTTTTCTTTTTAGTTTTAGTTTTTTTTTTGTTTTTAGGTTTTTTAGGTTTTGTTTGTGTTGTTTATCACAAGGTTTAAATTTGGTTTAGGTTCAAGTTTTTTAAGTTGTGCTTTTTAAGGTTTTTTCTTTTTTTGTTTATATTTTTTAGTTTTTATTAGTTCTACAAAGATTTGCAGGGCATTTGGTTTTTGACATACATTTTATCTAAAATACTTGGGTGTTGTTTTTTTTTTGGTTTTTATTTTTGGTTTTGTGAGTGATAGTTTTTGTTGTTGGGTTGTTGGCATATGCTTCATAGCTACTTGTGTGTGTGTATGGGTGTTCTTTGTCTTACATTTGATGTAAATATTTGTGTGTGTGTGTCTGTGTGTTTGTGTGTGTGTTTTTAAGGTTTCTTCTATTAGCTTTGATATGTATTTATAATAAAATTGTTTTAGGCAATTCCTGTCGCTACTGAAATATCGAATGCTTCGAATGATGCGAAAAATAATTCGATTCTGAATCGCTCCAGCAAAAATTTCCTATCCATGAATAGTGGTGTATGAGTGTTGCCTACTTTAGGGTGTTTCGATCGATCCCTTTTTTAAAGCATACTTTTGTGGGCTGCAATGTGGAAATGGTATCCTGTACTTTCACCTACATTTTAGTTTTTTTATCTTTTAGTTTTGTGTGTGGTAAGCATTTTCTCTGTGGTCTACTTAGCGGCGGTATTTGGTATTTTTTCTATAAATTTTCTTATCAGATTAAAAGAGAATTCCCCCGAGAATTCATAGATTGAACAGATTTATTCAATGACAAAAAAAGTAAACAAAATAAAAACAATTATCATATCAACATTTATAACAAAATCTCTCTGTGTGATGGATTAACAATTTGAGGGTAGGGGAGGGCGAGGGTGGGTTGTGGAGTTGCGGTAGCATTTCAACACAAAATTAAAATGTAAATTTCCCTTTGATAATAATTATCTGACTAGAATTGTAAATATATATATGTATGTTTATGACGTCTATATGTTTGTATGCATGTATGTATATATATATGAATTGATGTATGCATGTAGTATATGTATATGTACGTGTATGTAGGTCTGTACGTTTCGGACTACTCGAATAGGTAAAGCCTTAAAGCTGTTTGTTTGTTTGTTATTTTTCGTGTTTAGTTTTTTCGTAATTTCATAGATTTGTATTTATATTTAGGTCTAGGTCTTTTATCCTTTTTGGGTTTTGTTTTGTTTTTGGTACTTTCAGCATGAATTTCTTTTTGCTTAATAAATTGTTTAAATATTTATATTACAATTTCTAGACAGTTGTGTTTTCTAATGCATTTTCGAGCATATGCAAAAATTTGCCATTTAATTTAAAGTTTCTTTTTTTTTTCTGTTTCTACTATTTAGAAAAAAAAAAACAGGCAGTCGAAATTGTTTCTTTCGTATTTTTTTGTTTGGTTTTTTCTTTGTTTTGCTTTTGCGTAAATGTAACTTTCATTCGTTTACTATAATTAATGTTTAATTATCAACAACTTATGCATTCAACATTGTTTCCCTTTTTTTCGTTTTTCGTTTTTTTCCCCCCATTAACAACTCAGTTTTAAACTAATTTCCTTCATTTTGACGTTTGTTTTTATCACTTGGTTTTTGTCATGTGTTTGTCATGTGTCATGTGTTGTGTCATGTGTCTTTGTCACGTGTTGTGTCATGTGTCTGTGTAGTGTCATGTGTCTGCGTCATGTGTTGCGTCATGTGTCTGTGTCATGTGTCCGTGTCATGTGTCTGTGTCATGTGTTGTGTCATGTGTTGTGTCTGTTGCCATTTTTAAAGAATAATTAATTGGTAATTAGATGTACTTTGTGTTTCAGTTTTTTGTTTAAATGACTTTGCAAGACCCTAGAACTTAGTAAACTCCCGACTCCTGACTCATGACTCCTGACCCATGACATTAGCACATACTCGTATGTAGTACGAATAATGATTACACGTCACTGGACCTATTCCCGTAGCCTCTGCTCTGCATTATTAGCGTGTTGTTTTGTGTTCCAGCATATCAATGTATGTATGTATGTTTGTATGTACTATATATAGTCGTATTCGTATTCGTACTTTATGTGTGTATGCATCATATCATTAGGCAGCTTTATTTGCTTTGCTTTTGCTTTTGCATTTGCTTTGCTTTTATGCTTAATTTTACGAAAATCCTTTATAGTGTACGAAGAAGAATACCAGGAAAATGGCATAAGCTGTTGGAAATGTTATTCTAGCGATGACGTCGATTGTCTTGGCCACACGTATCGGATGCGGTGGCTCTTTTTTGCGCACCTGGACGAAGCATGTCTGCAAAAGCAAGAATAAAAAGATCAATGGGGAGTTCTTTTGGGGAAGTTTTTATGGGGGATCTTACCTCTGTGGCACAGCCATTGTTTGCCGAATGGGTGCAGGGACTGTTGCTGCCGCCGCAGGTGGTGCAGGCCACAATCTCGTTGGGTGCGCCAGCATCGCGCCTCTTCTCGCCCTGATAAACGGCGGTAAATTTAAAAAACTTATACGTTAATTTTGATTGGTTCCATTTTGGAAGGAGAACGGAGTACAGACAAAAGTTTACAATACAATACATGTACAAAAAGTAGTGTTATTTACAATCACACGCACGCACGTACACGTACACGGATGTACATCCATAAAAATACAAATACAAATACAAAGACGAAAAAGAAGCGGAAAATTTGTTTGGAAAATTTGAGTAGTTGCAGTTGCAGGAATAGTTACAGGGGTTTTATTGTTGTTGTTTGTTTTTTTTTGTTGCAAAAACCCAGCAAAAAGCATAGACATATATGTAGTATATATAGGTATATAGAGTAGGTATATAAAGTATATGAAAAAAGGTAGAAAAGAATATATATATTTCTCTTTATTAAAGTTCGTTAAAATTCAAGTTCAATTCAAGTTCGAAATTTGAAACAATAACAACAAAAATTACTACAAAAAAATTGGATTACAAAAAGCGCTTGTAAGAAGAAGACATAGAGCAACTCTTTTCTTTTTTTTTTTTTGTAACTACGAAATAAATTTGGAAAAAATATTTATAAATTTTCGTTGTTGTTCGATCAATACTTACGGGCTGTTTTTATGGTTTGTTTATTTTTAGTAATATTTTCATTAGTGGCAGCATTTTTAGAAAAAGCAAAAAAGAGCAGATTCGCTTTTAGTTCTCCACACAGAAATTTAATTAATTGTAAATAGGTTTTTTATTTTTGAAAATAATTCTAATAGTTTTTGTTTTGTTTTGTTTCTTTTGTTTGTTTGCTGAATCATTTATTATTTGTTTGAAGCTTTAGCAATTTTTTTTGTATAGAATGAGAATGGCATGAGAATTTTGCAGTGTGTTTTGTTTTTGTTCTTTTCTTTGATTTATAAAATAATAATTTGGAGCAAATGTGATGAGAATCGAAAGAGCAACTTGGAATGTCTTCAAATAGTCAATAGATAGATAGATAGATAGATAGATATTAGATATATGTTTGTATGTATTATTATGTATTATTTTGTAGGTTTCTGTGTGTGTGTGTGTTATGCGGAATATGTTGTTGTGTGGGAAATGGTTAATGGCTTTTGGTTTATTTGCTCGATAGTTCTTGGTGCTCTATTGTGTGTGGGTTTAAAGCGTGCTGAACATTTAAGGGTTAGAAGGGGTCGGGGGTCGGGGGGTTAAGGGGTTATAGATACCAAGCTAGACGTGTGAGAGAAGTAACTAACACAACAAAAGCCTTTAGCTCTTGGTAGGAGCTTACTATTACTTATATACATATACTATATACAGCACATTGAAGCAGTGTTAACATGAATATTATATAGGTATTATACATAAAGTATCTTACAGTACAAACGACACAAAAAAGTAGTAGATCGCAGTAGTAGTAGTAGTAGATAGTAGTTGTTTTAGTAGTAGATATTTACAAACGAAATAATAATATTTGCCATAAAATTCCTTATTTTCTTTCCATTTCCATGGCCAACTGTTCGACTGTTGGAAACTGTGTTTTGGGTGTAAAATGTGCGCATAATTAACATCAAAAATTCGTGGACATTATAAATAGGTCCTCCTCTTCTTCGGTCGGAGGACGGAGTAGAAATTAACTGTGTCCGCTTGAAAGTATGCTACAATTTATTGCACCTAAGAGGAGCACGTCCCAAGCTGCATTTGAGCTGCACACACACACACACACCAACGAACGAGAGAGAGATTGCGCGAATGGGGTTGGAGTGGGTAGCATTGGATTTGGCCCAGAGACAGAGACGGAGATGGAGATGGAAATGGAGTGTTGACCTGGGGTCTTTGTTTGCCCGGCTACTGCTGGCCGAGTGCACACAGCGCGGGGCGAGATGGCGAGGTCCTTGGGGGAGTCAGGAAGCTGTTACTTAGGTAAGATGTATTATGCGGGTGTGTTTAAGCCAGTCAGGGTGGAGCCAGGGGGTGCCAGGGGGGAGCCAGCGATAGAGTGGCTGCTGTGACCCAAATACAACGCGGAACCTGTGTGTGCCGGCAGCTACTCCTCCTTTGCTCAGATTCCTGCTGGCAGGCAGTTCATTTCCCCCAAACAAAATGGTGGAAATTGTGGAAATCGTGGAATCTTTCGTGGACTTTAATTGGGTTTACAAGAAATGCATAAATATTGGATGTACTCGAGTATTATACGGAGTACAGGTAAGTGGTACCCCCCTCCCTCCCCGCAGGTTTTCTTCTGCTTTCTGCCCAAAAAAAAAACGAAGCTTATTCTGAAAATTTGGGAAACTCTTGAAAAATGTATGCCTCGCGTATGTAAATATATGCTCTGCGCATTTACATACTCGTACTCCCCCCCTCAGAAAACTTTTCCCAGCATTTCCATATGAATCCCAAGAGGCAGACACAGGGAGAAGAGACAGGGGGGTGACAAGGGCGGGGGCGAAATGCGAGATGCTCGAAACTTTGCAGTTTAAAATTCTTGTGCATCCTTTTCCGCGAACAATTTTCGACAATTATGATGCATGCAGGGAACGGTCCAGGTACAGCTCCAGCTCCTCCTCCTCTTCCGCTTTCACTACTGTCTCCTACTGTCTCCCCCACACCCCCTTTCCGCAACAATCTTGGCCATCCATTTGTTTGTGTTTCATTTTCGTGTCGTTGGTTTTCCGTTGCTCTCGGGCTCATTACGGGTATTTTCCACTCTCTGGCTCTCTCCCTGGCACTCGCTCTCTCTCGCTCTCGCTCTCGCTCTCGTTCTCTCATGAATAATTATGTTGTCCTGTTGCGGCCCGGGCTGCGGCTCTGCCAGTGTCCCCCTGTTTGCTGTTGCTGCTCCTGCTGGCTGCTGTCCTGTCCACCTGGCCAGGCGCCAATTTAAGCGCGTGCCCCATTTTTAATTTACATGTTAATGGTGGAAAACATTTTCCCAGCCACCTTGTTGTTGATTGTCCCACTGCTGCCCCACTCCCGCTGCTGCTCCCTCGCTGCTCTGGCACCTGGCGGTGCCTTGGGTGGTGCTGCTGCTGCTGTCGGAAGTCGTCGTCGTCGTCGGCTTGGCAGAAATTTTCCCCATAAAATACGAGTAAGTAGTTTTGCTGGAAAGCGTTTTCTCTCTCTATCAGGCAAGGAGGCCACTTGAGTCGGTTTATTTGCTTTGGCTGAGGCTCTGGCTGTGGCTCTGGCTGTGGCTCTGCCGTGTTCTGCATTCTTATCAAGATGATGATGATGGGTGGCCTGGTGCTGGTGCTGTCCCGCGGCGACTCTTGTGATTGGTTTGATTTGTCTCCCTCTCCCTCTCTCGCTCTCCAGCGGAAGTCTAATGATTTATGCGATTGCAATTGGATGGTGGATGGCGGATGGCAGGTGGCGGGTGGGTGGACAATCTTGATAGGATATGATTTGTGTGCGGATAGCATAGACCTCCTCCTTCAGAATGAATGCACTCTCTCCAGTGCATTCTCCAGGCATACATTTAAGGTGTTAAATGCCATTCGATTCCCCCTAATTCCTCCTCAATTGTTCACCAATGTTCTCTCATGTCTAATGCAGTTCGACATTCACTTTCTTTTCCTTTCGTTTCTTTTTGCTTAAAGTTTGCGGAAAAACTTTGAGTGTACTTTTGGGGGGCTTGGGGGGTGGTTTTTCTTCGAGTGCATTTGTGTGTATTTTGGCAAAATGGCAATCAAAATAACCGCAGGCAATCGAGTTTTAAAGAGTGGGGCTGACGGTTGACGGGTGGCTGGAGGGCTGGGGGGTGTGTTTCACATGGGAGCCCTAAGCCCGGCAGCCATAACTTTCTGCTGACTTTTTCTTTGGTATTTTCTTGTTAGTTCTTAATGCTTTTGACACTGTTATGGTTATGGTTAGTTATAAGTTGGTCTATACACATACATATAGATGCAACAACGACAAGAACGAGAAGAACGACAAACGGAACAAACGGGTTACGTTTTGGTTTTATTCTCTGGTTAGTCTCGGGTCTCGGGTGGATGCAGAGTTGTTTCTTGCCGCGGAGTTGCCTCCGCGGTACTCACAGTTTCCATCATGTCGCCGCATTCGCCATAGACCGATGCGGGCGAATTGGAGCGGGATGGCTTCTTGCGTGGTGGCTTCTGTGGCAGCTGCAACATTTCCATATCCTGGTCGTGCTCCGCCTCCGTCTCGGCCTCGATGCGCACCACCAGAGCCGGGGTGCTGGTGGCCACCGATCGACGCAGCGATGCAACTGCAACTGCAGCTGTGGCTGTGCTGGTGCTCTCCTGCTCCTCCTGCTTGGGATCCTCCCCCTTCTGTTCATCCCTAAACTTGACCTTGGTGGAGCCACTGGCACTGGCACCAGGCTCCTCATAGATATGCTCGATGGTTGTCACTCTGCCGGCAGCCGTTGGCGATGTGGATGTCGACGGACTGCGCGCTGCCTTTCGCTTGATGGATCGAGCGCGTATGTTTTGCACTGCTGCCCCAATGATGCCGCCATGTGCCTCCTGCCAGCGCATGCCGCCGCCGAAGAACTCCTCGACAGCCTCCACGGTGCGCGGCGTGCCGGTGGCAGCCGCAGGTGTGCTGGCCATCGACGTGGCCGTTGGTGTGGCAACGGCGCTGGCCTTTTCGGAGGACAAAGCAGCATGAAATTCTCGATCGATTATATCCTAGATTGGGGCAGGCAGGCCAGACAGACAGACAGGTAGACAGATAGACAGGTAGATAGTGGTGGGTGGTGACAGTTGGCGGGTTGGTTGGTTGGTTGGTGGGTGGGTGGTTGGGTGGTTGCGGGGGTTTGGTATAAAGAGTAGAGTATTCTTTGTATTCTTTACTGTGGATGTTTTGATGGTTCGAAGAGCGAGATGCATGGGAGGTTTTAGTCGGAGAAAGATCACACACGGGGGACAGTTTTGGGGCAGTAATTGAGGGGGGATTCTTTTGGGTTTCGGTAAGTAAAGGCCCATGGATGGACCCATGGATAGACACTGCTTGAAACACACTTGATGCTTCTATTAATATTCGTAATATTCGTGTTAAATTCGTGTTAGATATACAATAGATTGCATGTGTGTGTGTGTGTGTGTAGCTTGTATGTGTTGCTGGTGTGTGTATATACATATCTAGAGAAGAACACAACAGAGACATCGAGAATGCTGTAAGAAAATGCACTAAAAACTAAAAGCTTTCCAAGTATATATTACGTATACGTATACAGAACACAGACAACACACACATAAAAGGTATACATACATATATATATATATATATATATATATTTTATTTGCATTTTCGGCACTAGCAATCCTAAGGACTTTAAGGCAGAGAGAGGGGGCTGGGTTGTGGGCGTGTTATTAAATGTAAAACAAAAAAAAATAAACGTATACTTAATTTTAATTTTTTATTTGCAAACATGAAACAAAACAACAAAAAGTAAAAGTAAAAAGTAAACAAAAATTGATTTATAGCCGAATATATATGTAGAGTAGATATATGGTAGATATATATGTATATAGATTTCTGTTGAATTTCTTTTCAAAATACTTGTTGTTGTTGTTGTTTTTCTCGTAACATTTTTCCCAATTGTTAGTGACCTTAAAGTGTGTTTTTTTTTTTGCATTTTTCAAAACATATAGAATAGATCTTTATATGGAGTTTTAGTATGTTAAAACTACTAAATGTTGTTGTTGTTGTTTGTTGTTGTAGTTACTGTTGTTGTTGTTGTTGTAACTGATGTTTGTTGGTTGCTTGATTGATTGGTTGGTGGCTTGATTGGTTAGTTGTTTGGTTGGTTGTTTGCTGGCTTCTTGTGGCTGTCATTTGTGTGTGCGCATATATGTGTGTGCGTGTGTGTGTGTGTGCATATGTGTGTGTGTGTTCAGTATGCCTTGATTTTGGCTGTCGTTCGTTCGTTAGTTTCTTCGTTTATTACATTTCGTTTATGTTTCAAATATACAAATTATAAATTTATATAAAATAAAACACTGGAAATACATAATTAATGTATGAAATTATATACATTGAAAGCGAGTGCGTGTCTACTAGTAAATTATTTAAGTTTATTGTTAGTTTTATTTCGGTTTTTTGTTTTGTTTTTCGTTTTCGTTTGTTTTTTTTTTTTTCAATGTTTCCAAAAACCAAAAATCGATATCGAAATTGAAACAAAATTTTTCTCAATGCATTTTCATCAAAGCGAAATTCGCATGCCATTTGTTTTTCATAAGTTTTTCTTGGGTTTACTTTTCGCTGACTGGGTGTGTGGGCTGGACGGGTGGGAGAGGTTAGGCGGGGTGGGGTAGGAGTTTGGGTAGGGGGTGGTCAGGGTATTTTGATTGTTCGTGTGTGTTTGTGTGTGTGTGCGCTATTTGATTGTTAGTTTTTTTTGTTTGATTCAGGGATGTTGGATCTTGGATCTGGGAGTGGGGTGTGGGGTGTGGGGGTGGGGGGCTGGCTGGAGCGAAGTGGGGTGCATGAGTTGTGGTTGATAGCTTACCAAAGGACTTGCAAGAATTACTCCGATCCTGCTTAGTACTGCTGGAAGACGCTGCAAAAATGTACACAAAATAATGTTCATACTCAAAACACACTTTAAGTTTGATTTGATTTGATTTAGTTTTTGATTGTCATTTTCTGTAGTTGTTTTTTTTTTTTTTTTTGTTTTTTGGGTTTTTAGTTTTCTTTTCTCTTTTGTCTTTGTTTTTTTCTTTTCGGTTTTTTGCTCTAAAAACTGTTTTTTCTTTGCACACTTAACGTCTACTATTTTGAGAAGAAATAGTTCTAAAATTTGTCTGGTTTTCAGGTAGCATCGAATATTCTTGCATATCACAAAAATTGGGAACAATGTTTTCGTTTTCGCTTTTCGGCTTACGTCTTTCGGTTCTCTTCTCTCCTTTTTGGTTTTTTTTTGTGGTTGAGAGAGAGAGAGTACTTTTTTTTTTATAAATTTTTGTTTATGGATGGGAATTATGGTGGTTTTTTGTTTTCAAATTGGAATTTGCTTGAGTGGCATACAACTAAATAGAATGATGAATAAACAAACCAATTGGACAAGCAATATAATTCTTATTTGAATTCAATGAAGGTACGCATACATGCAGTTCTTATTGGAATACATGTGTTATACCCTTATTCTTGTTCGACTTTCTTCTACTTCTTTGGAATATGCCACACAAATCCCAATTTTTGGTGTCGGGTGTCGAAAACTTTTGAATCACATCAAACGAAAATACAAAAATATGCTTAACGTGCATTAATTAAATGTTTTTGTTTTTTTTTTGGTTTATTTTTTGTTTTTTTTTGTTTTGGTTTTTAGATTCGAAAAAAGTGCCTACACAAAAACAAAATGCATATTGTATTTATTTCACTTTTGTTTTTATTTTGATTGTTTCTTTTTTTTGGTTGGTTCTATTTTGTTGTTGTTGGTGTTTTTTTTTGTGGTTGCTGTGTTTGTTGGTGTGTTTTTGTTGTTGTTGTTGGTGGGTGGTTGGGTGGTTGGGTTGTGGTGGGTGTTAAATAAAGAAACCCAAACAAAAAGAAGAAAAACAAAATATAATACATAAATGAAACATACACACACATACATACATACATACATACATACATACATACATACATAGGAATATATGTTACCTACCTACTGGCATGTAAAACGCTTCAATTCAATTTCTAATTATTATTTTTAATTCATATTCATATTAATTTTTGATTTATTTGCAATCAAAACAGAAAAAAAACTAATTGGAGTTGAATCATTAATTGTATTATACAACATTTATAATGAAGAAAATCAGAATCACAAAAGAAACCAAAGAAGGGGTAAGGGTAAGGGGTGGTAGGGGGTTGGGTGTGAACCTTTAAATGCAAACAAATAATAATTACAACTGAGCATCAGCACAATTAATACACATTACACATTGGACATTGAGACATTTCCTGTTTTTTTTTCTTTTCTAAGGACAAAAACCAAAATCACAAATCAATCAAATGTGTCTCTGTGTGTGTGTGTGTGTGTGTGTCTAGTGTGTGTCTGTGTGTGTGTGTAGTGTAGTGTACCAAAAAATCAAAACGCAAGTTTCATTTCAAGTCGCTTGAATTTTACTTTTGGTTTATTTGTGGGTTTTTTTTTATTATTATTTTGTTTTTTATTTGTTAAAAATATATATATATATTGAGGACACACACAAAATGTACGTTTTATATATAGTTGGGAAAAAAAACGTTAGATATACAAAATGCTAAATTGGGTTGGGGGTGTGGATAATCAAGGGGGGGGGATTGGGGGTTATGAACACAAAGAGTGAGTGTTATTTTAGCGAGCATTTTGTTGTTGGTTGTTTTTTTTTTGGGTGGTGGTGGGGGGGTATATCAATGCTGTTATGGGTTATACAGATAGAAAAGTTCTATATAGTTAATCGAAAGTACAGAGCGAAGAGAGGGAAACGTAAGATAGACAGCGACAGAGACAGAGACAGATATAGATATAGATACAGATAGAGCGAGATAGATAGAGAAAGGGGTTTAGGCGGGGGGGACTCAACACAAGGTGCCAGTAATCGAATTGATATTGACTGAAGTTTCATATATATGTCTGTATATATATAGATGGTATATATGCATATATATGTAGGTGTATATATATATATATATATTTTGTATGGGGAACAGGTGTTTCGTTTCTTGCTTCTTAAACAAACAGAGATGGATAGAGAGAGAGAGAGAGAGAGAGAGAGAGGGAACATATAACTGGTTTAACTTATACAAATGTTTGTTCTTGTTGCTGTTGTTGGAGTTGTTGTTGGTGTTGTTGTTGTTGCTGTTGTTGAGGTGTTCATTGTGTGTTTTCTGCTTGTTGGTTTTTTGTGTGTTTTTGTATTTGTTTTGTTGGCTTTTTTTCGGTTTGTTTCGCTGTTAGTTTTTGTTTTGTTTTGTTTTTATAAGCTACGCTCATGTAAAATTCATATTTAATTGCTTTCAAAATGCATACGAAAATAGGTTGTTGTATTTTTTGTTGGGGGTCTGGCTTGGAGCTTAAAATGGCGAAAGGGGCGTCGGGGGCTGGGGGGTACGACTGGGAGGGTGTGTATCAAAATGAAATTATTATTTAATTTACCTGTGTTACGGGATTCTCGCCCGGACGATAGACGACGTTGTGCAGCGGCCGCTTGCGGCCCACATAATTGACGCACACGAACTCCAGCAGGGAGGCGTAGATGAAGCACATGCAGACCCCGTCCCAGACATTCATCGCCGTCAGATTGGAGACGACCGGCAGAGTGCTGCGGAAACCGTTGGAGGTAGTGAAGAAATTCAACATGGTTGTCACGCCTGTCATCCACATCGTCAGCCACATCCACGTTGCAGAGATTTTCGAGATTGTGTGCGAAAGTATGGTAGATTGTAGAGAAAGTTGCATTAGCCATTTGACACGTAATTGGGGGAAAAGCATTGCATACTTAAGGGCGGGGAAATGTGTGGTGGGGCAGGGGGCAGGGGGGCATGGGGTAGGGGCAGAGGCAGAGGCAGGAAAGTTTAGTTCTTTGTAATTAGTTTTCTTTTGTTTTTGGCATATGTACAAAGGTTTATCTTTTTCGGGAGTTTTATAGAGTTCAGGACAAGGAGGAGGATTAGGAGAAGGAGTAGGAGTAGGAGAAGGAGGGTGATGAGAAGGAGACGGAGTAGGGGCAGCTCTTATCAATGTTAATATGTGGTTTTTACTTTTTTCTGGAATATATTGTGCAAAAGCTATAGAAATTAAACAATAGTACTACAAAATTTGATGAAGCCAAATATATCGTATGTATATATAGTAGAAAATATGCATGTAATATGTCATAACGACTCTTGTTTCATGTCGAGTGGAATGCATTTCGTAGTTTTTGCATTTTTGAAATACATTTTCAATTTAAATTTATGTTTTATTACTTTTTGTTTTAGTTTTCTAAAGTGCGCCATTTAAAGTATCGAATATTAAGTGTTGTATGATTTTTATTTTGTGTAGATTCTTGCTGGAGTTTTTCCATAGCATTTTCCAGATTGATCAGCCATTAATTTCCGTTTGGTTCTATAGTTTTTCGTATAGTTTCGATTAATTATCTTCTTTGCTGTCGGTACCTTTTTGTTTCATTAATCAAAAAGGTTTCTTCTTTTGTTTTAATCTGAGGCGAGGTGGGTGAGTGAGTGGGGGGCCTTTCGTTTATTGTTAATTATTCTGCGACACAAAAATGCAATTCACAAATGGAGCGTCCATGGAGGCTCCTCCATGGGACACAATCAATCTTAATTGCCTAATTAGTTGCGTCAACAATTTGCTAGCTCTGCCACTGCCACTACCACTGCCACTGGCTCTGTCTCTGCCTCTTCCTCTGAGTGCTGCAACATTTTACTGTGTGTGGCATGCTACTTCTTGCAGCATTCGGTTGGCTGCCTTCACGGCCCCTCATCGATTTTCAATTTGCTTGCTTTCGCTTTGCCCTTCTCCTCCTCCTCCTTCGCCGTCGCCTCCTCCTCTTTCCTTCTGCCGCCAAAGGAAAATCTCAACGCTGCATTTGGTTTTTGGGGAGTCACAAATGAGGCAAAGAAGATGCTGCCATGCTGCCATGCTGCGACTTGGCGATGCCTGCGACTTGGATGCTGGATCTGGTAATGCATTCCCGTGTCAGCACTTTGACTAACAAAATGCCATCGCTTGCTGTCAGCCATTTCGCCATTTTGCCATTTCTTCGCCATTTTTGCTCTTTTTTGACTGTTTATTTATTTAGATGCTTTTGTTAGTGACTGATTGTGTGTTTGCAGTTTGCAGATTGAGATTGCAATTGCGATTGCGATTGGGATTGAGCAGACAATGGCAGCCAGCAAATGGAATTAGCCAAAGTTCCTTAGTTGCACAGTACACCGTTACACAGCAATTTAAAGTCACGTACAGTCTTAAGCTCTTTGTAATACTCTCCACTTCCACTTCCCTTTTTTGGTCTGTACTTTGGCCTTACACGCACAGAGAAAGCACAGAGAGAGAGAGAGATCGAGAAAAACATAAGCACCACCAGAATGGTGTGGTGTGGTGTGGTGCCTAGACCATGTGGTCCATATGGCTTATGCATAAATCATCAGCCGTGTAGCCCGTGTCCATGTCTCTCGGTTCGTGTCCAGCAGCCAGGAGCAGGCTGATGGCTGGAGTTGGTTGACATTCCCTTTTGCTTTTGGCCTTCTTTTCCTCCGATGCGCATAATAATTACATTAGCCCCCCATGCCACACACTGTGGGGTGTGGGGGGGGGTTTCTCTCTGTATCCTTAGCCATCTACCATCTGAGGCAATGTGCACCTGTGATTGCCCTGCTTATCCTTAACATCTCGCATTATACATTTATGTTGCACATTTATGTTGCACATTTACTTTTAATGTTTATTATTTAAAGCATGATGGAACGAAGAACCTTAAACTATTGATTAAGAGATTCTAATAACGATTTTAGCATGATCGATGTATGCAGAGAGAGAGAGAGTTGTGTGAAAGTGCTATTCCCACAAATGAAAACTCCAGAAAAGCTGCCTAATAAAAGTAATATCAAAATATCAAGATTCATGCAATGCCACAAACTTCTTCCGAGCAGAGTTTTGGGTATACCAAAGATACATTATGTGTGTGTGAGGAGTGCAGGAATAGTCAGAGAGAATAAAAATGAGAGAGAGTAAAACCAAAACAGAAAAAAACTCAAAAAAGAAAAACTAATATCTGTCGGAGGAGGACTGTAATCGGGTTAACAATCGTATCGTAATGGCTAGCATATAGCACATGGCACACATACATATATCGTATGCAGGATGATTCGAACCTAAACCTGAACCTAAACCTAAACTAGATATAAGTTTTTTCTATAACTCTTTTTTTTTGTTGTTGTTCGGGCCAATTGTCTCTTGTAGTTAAATTTGGGACTATGACTGCGCCTACGCTATTGCACTATATCTTTTCGGTATTTTGGAAGACTACGATTCATACATATTCATATATATATATATATTGATTTGTTCAGTTGTTGTTGTTGTTGTTGTGGTTTTTACGTACCGATCATAACCCGGGCTGGGACTGCATTCCATTCCAGCCAAAATGTGATAAACGACGAGGTGACCAATATAATGCCAGGTATGAAAACGGTTGTGAAATAATACGCACGATCACGGGTAAATGTCAACTCGACCTGTAGGCAACTGTAATTACCTTTAAGAAACGATTGGCCACAAATTATAATTTGGCCAGAGGTTAACAGCAGACACACACACGCACACGCACGCACACACGCACGCATACAGTTACAGGAAACAGAGAAACAGACACAGACACAGTGAGAGAGTGAGAGAGAGTTAGAGAGACAGATAGTACATAAGAAAGGATATACCATATGGAATGGAAAATAACTAGACAGAGATAGATAGTGACACATCCGTGTATACATATTGTATATACACATGTATGTGGTTATATGTATATAGGATATACTATATCCTAGTCTATAGTCTAGCCTAGCCTAGCCTTAGTTTATGTTTTTTGTACTTCGCTTCTTCGCTGATCTGTTTGATTCTTCGGTTAAATGATAAAATTGAACTGAACTGAAAGTCGTGGTAGCGAGTAACGGGTAAAGAGTAACGATTAACGAGTAACGAGTGGTGTTTGTTTTGGGGGCTGGCTTTTGATTCGATTCGATTCGATTGGGGTGGATTTGAGAATTTGATTTGAATTTGAAAGTTGAACAGAAGAACCCATGCAGCAAATCTAACGAGCAGCATACAGTAACGAGTAACGAGTAGATATGTAACGAGTATATGATGAAAACATAAACTTCTTTGGTGGTGGGCACTGCTTGGGGTTCTACTACTATATAGCTACTACTTATAGTACTTGGTCGGGGGGCGTGTCAATCAGTAACAAAATCATAAAAGTTAAGATCTTACAAATTACGAATTACAGAAGAAGGGCAAATGGCAAATGGCAATCGAAACAAAGGCAAATTCTACGAAAAGGCAAAAGGGAAGCGAAAGTAAATCAATTCTCAATGGCGTATCAAATTGATTTTGTATTGATTTATTTTCTTAAGAATACAAGTATATATATTTAGGAGTTGGTGAGAGAGCGAGAGCGAGAGATAGAGCGAGGGGTAAATATATATATTTTTTGGTTTTTGTTGGCTGTTTTTGGTTGTTTGGTTGTTTGGTGTTTGGTGTTGTTGTTGGTGGCGTTTGTTACCTATCATCGATCTAGCTGGCACGGCATTCCATTCTAGCCAGAATGTAATAAAGGACGACGTCACCAATATAATGCCAGGTATAAAAACGGTGGTGAAATAGAATGCACGATCTCTGGTAAAAATTAAATCGACCCTAAGACAGCTGTAGTTCCCTAGGGAGTATTACATATGTATGTAGGTTTTTTTCGATTGTTGTAGCGTTTATAAAGAGTGGGCGATTGGGGGAAGGTAGACAAAGATATTATACCATTAATTATTATTGTTTTTCTTTTTTGTGTGAATAGAGTAATTAATGAAGCTGCAATGAAGCCCAAGGTCTAGCCAAGGTCTGAGACTACGGAATTGGAACGGACTACGGAACGGAACGGAATGGACTACGGTATGTAAATCAAGACAAGAATAAGTTTTCAAAAGCCAAGCCAAAGAATCGTTTACTAAACTGAGGAAAGTCCACATTAAAAAAGATACCTACGAAATATACTACTAATAGTAGTATAGTAGTAGATACATACATATTTATATAAAAAGAAAACTCCTTTTTGTAAAAATAACTACTAAAAGTACTACATAACCGATTTGTCAGTGAATGGCCAATAAAAAACAGATAACAGATAAAAGATAATAGATAACAGATAATAGATAAACACATAATAGATACGACATTTGTGCTAGCATGGTAGCCAACGGAGGACTTACCTCTCCAGCTGTTTTGATCGCAGGGCGTTGTTTGATTCTTAATCAAGTACGCATTCAGTGTGGTCAGCGATGGACTTTTCCGCAGAGTATCCTCATCGTTTTTCCAAACATACTTGATCTGTGACTCCTCGTAGGAAACTGTTAGATGGAGATGTAGATGTCGGATGTTAGATGTAGATGTCAAAGGGTTAGAATTCCAATTTCAATTACAATCTTGGCCACCCCGTGACCCCCAAACCGTATGTCCTCCTCGTGTATATGGAGTACTCCCCCAAGTAATCCCTTCATTAATTAATGAAATTAATGTACTAAATAGATGGATGGGATGGGATGTGTGTGTGGGTTCAGAAGTGCCTGCCTGAAGTGTCTGATGTGCCAGGAGTGTCTGGATTGTCTGTGCGGGGATTGTCCGGGGGAGTAAATTAAATCATATTTGACAAACAAGCCACGACAAGGAGGAGCAGCAGTCAAAAAGACAAAAACACTTCGATGTTTCCTCTAGCAGATGAAAATCTCGGCAAGGACTATACTCTATGGCCTGGCCCCCACCCCTGCTTCTGCCCCCTGCCAGCCAGCCTCTCAAAAGTAATTTACGATGTTGCTCACGTTCTTGCGTGGAAAGCTGGGCGGGGCGGTGGGCTGGGCGGAACCGGAAGCAACTTTCGGAAAACAATGTGAAAGGCAAAAAAGGCCTGGAAAAGCGCTGGTTGCTGGTGAACATCAAACAAGAGGCTTTCTGTCTTTCGGTCTGTCTGTCTTTCTGTCTGTCTGTCTGCCTGTTGGTCTGTCTGTTGGTCGGGTGTGGCTATGTTGCAGCGAGGCAGCCAGTCAGCCAGCCAGTCATCCTTGTTAGTCACTTTGTCAGCTTTTGTCGTTTAGCCTGCTTGCCTGCCTGCCTGGCTGTCTGTCTGCAACCACTCAGCCTCTTATTCCATTCCATACCATTGTTGCACAACACATACATACACACACACACTCCCACACACACACACACACACACACACTGAAACACAGACAGACAGATGCAGATACAGGCAAGGCAAGGCAAAGATTTCCCTTGAGTGGCAGTCGACACGCTCTGCTCTAGCCACAGTGGTGTTAGCAGCCCCCGCACCCCCACTGCTGTGTGGCATCTACATCAGTCTAATAATAATCATCATCATCATCAGCATCATCAGTATCTTCCTTCAGGTTGATTTTCAACACTTTGCCATCATTATTTTCATATTACATACACATTCTTTCGCTTTCTTTCTCTTTCTTTCCACTTGCCACTTGCCACTCAATTTTCTAATTTTATTTCTTATTCGATTATTTGTGGTATGAATTGTATTAAGAGGAAGGGGGGTGAATGGTGGTTGAAACTTACTGCTTTCCATGGAGAAGGAGCACTTGGGATCATCGAATGGAAATATGTGAAGGCTGCCCTGACAGGATAAGATCAGATGACGTCTGCAAAAAGAGAGTATATTTTATATATAAATATGTATGTATATATAGATTGAACGATTAAATCTCTTATGGGTAAATCATAAATCTTTTGCCTTAACCTGTGCTCTGCCGCTGGCCACTGGCCACTGGCCGCTGGCATCTTTCACTCGAATGAATCTATCATAAAACATTTTGACCTTATAATTCTTTGGATTTGCCCTCAGGGCTTCGCTTCGCTTCCATTCATTGCTGCCACTGCTGCTGTTGCTACTGCCTCTGCTGCTGCCTCTGCTGCTGCTGTTGCTGCTTGTCTTTGCCACTTAATAACACGCTTTGTTCTGCCCCAGCATCAATTCATAATATTCTCTCTCTATTCTGTTTTCCCCTCTGCTGTCGCCCGTTTCCTCTCTGCTCTGCTGCTCCTGCTCTTGTCCTGCTCCTGTCCTGTCCTACTACTGTTCCTGCCCTGCTCCATCTGTCCTGCTTTATACTCTCTCGTCCCATTTGGAGCAAGTTTTTCCAACATTTGTTCTTGTTGGCCATGCAAACAGTGGGGCAGCAGCAGCAGGAGCAGGAGGGGAGCAGGAGCAGCAGCAGCAGGAGAAGGAAGAGTAAATGGCAACTGCAACTTATTTTAATTGCTGGACGACACTTTTGCGCTATGCAGTCAATTGGAAAAGTTCTGTTGAATTAAAAATGTAGACAAGTTGGGAGGGAATCGGAGTAGAGTAGAGTGAAGAGGAGTAGAGTGGAGCAGGGCTGGCAAAATGAAGACAAACATGAGCAACGCTTTTAACAAATGTTGGCCATATACTGAGGACGAGTACGAGTATATGTATGTACATACATATGTACATATCTACTGCACAGTGTGCAGTGTCTGTGTTTTTTTTAGCAGCAGCAGCATCCCGGAAAGAGGGAAAGGCAAACAACATACGAGAGTACCAGTCTGGGGGGGTTGGGGGGGTTCACCTGTGCGATATTTTACCTGGCCAAATATTTGCATACATTTTTACATTCTACTCATATTCCCCCGCCCCGTTTGGGAGGCCGCCGCCCCATTTCTTGTGCTATTTTTCATTACTGCCTCGTGCCTTGTGCCTCATGCCTCCTCGTGCCTCCTCGTATGTTTGCCAGCTATCTTACATATTTTCAGAGTTCAGAGTTTTCCCTTTTCTTTTTCTTTCCTTTTTTTTTGTACATTTTGGAACATTTCCACTAGCCAAAGCGAAGAAAATTGTGGAAAATTTACGAAAAAAAACCCAAAAAAAAAAAGAGAGAATAAAAAAATATCGCAGCACCGACTGCCTGCCTGCCTGCCTGCGCCTGTCATCTTGTGCTCTGGTCTCTCCCTAATGAATATGAACTTTGAGCGAAAAGAATTTGCATTTTCTGGCGCCATTAAAGCCGCTTAGCCGCGGCCTCGCCTCTCGCCTCTTGCCTCCACTCGCGTCTCTGTATAAAAAATTCATTCATATTCAAATCTGGGCACAGTATAGGAGAGGGACAGGGGGGGACACAGGGGAGGGGGGGGGGGGGGGGGGGGAATGGACATGGACACACACCTCATTGCGTACGTAATGGTCCCGTTCCGAAATATTCTTAAAGCGAAATGCATTGGTATGATGGGATCCTTGAAATCGCCATGCATAATGAAATACGTATCCGGCGTCCAGATGCTATCATGATGATGCAGAGCATTTAAGAAGTCATAATGAGACTTATTGCCATATTGCAGTCGTGGATCGTTCCACTGTTGGTTCAATAGGAATTCCACTTCATATTTCTGCAAAGATATAAACATTATATGCATATACATATACTATAAAATCTGTTATCTGTTTGGGGCTTATCTTTGGGACTTACCAAACTGCTTTCATCGGGCGATGCTAAGCTCAGGAGCAGCACATTCACGTTCACCGTCAGGGTGCCTATTCAATGGGAAATGTACATCAGAAAATACATCAGCACACACATACATTGAAACACCCTTTAATGATAGTAAAATTGTTTTCTTTTTTTTCAAGTGCCAATAGAAAAAACCAAGCCAAATCTTCACTTAATCAAAAGAAAAAAAGAAAAGTGGGATAAACATATATCGAAAAGAAATGTCTAGCTCTATTTTGAAACAACAAAAACACAAATGAAACAGAAATCTACATAAAAAAAAGTGTTTTGTTTTTGTTTTTCTTTTGGTTGTGGAACTTTTTGATTTTTTGGATTTGAACACCAACCGCGATTGTGGGGTCTCCGTGGATTTTGATTTGTTGCCATGTCGGGCGATTGCAAACCACAGCAAAAGTCTTCATCTGTAAAATTCAAAGGGGAAATTGTCTAAACAATTTGCTAACACAAACTATATTACAATTTGTTGTGCACAATATTCTGAGGGTAAAACTATTTAACTTTTTGTCTGCCCCTTAAAAGAAAAGTAATTGCATTACATTATATGGGAACCAGCCAGCCGGCAATACCCCCACCCCCTACTAGTCACCCGCACCCACCCCCCTCCCTCGCATCTGGGGGGAGTACCCCAGACCCTTCTTCAGACAGACAGTCAATCTGCCTTTGTGCATCGCCCATTAAGTTTAATTGATTTTCTAGTGGCCATGCATCGTTGGGTTGCCCCTACCACCCTACCACCCTCCCACCCCCCACAACCACCATTCTTGCCACAAAATTCTTAACGATGCCAAAGAAAGAGACAGGAAGAGAGAGAGAGAGTGATACGAAATGGAAACTGTAGCGCATCGCTTGCTGCTATTATTGTTATTCTACTCCGCATTCTACTACTATTTGGAAGAGTACTTGTTGTTGTTGTTGTTTGTGTGTCTATGGTACACTTGGACACTGATTAGAAACGAGTGGATCAGGCAAGGGGGTGGGTGGGTGGTTAAAACTAAATGCAACTTCTTACCATTTACAGGCGGCAGTAATCGTTTGTCGTAGCGCTTCTTCTCAAGCAGTAAATCTAATATCTCCTTATCCGAACTGGACTCGTCGAATCTGTGTGTGGCAAGAGGTTACGAATATTTCGTTTAATAACAACAATGTACACACTGTACAGTGAATATATGCTTAGGGTTATGGTTATAACGGGTTAGTACGAATACGAGTAGTCAAAAAATATATATAAGTATTATCTCTATGTACTACACATAGTACATAGATGTTTTTTGGTTTGTAATCTATGTACAACAACAGTTTGGTGTGTGGATTGGTTGGTTAGTGGTTAGTTTTTTTGGGAATAGATAGATATGTATGTTTGTGTGTGTGTGTGTATCGAACAACAAAGCCAATTCAAAGATAAAACGAAGCAATTATAAGAAAAGTCAAACAATATTTGAACCATAAGAGAGAGCTACTATTTCGGATTAAAGCTTTTGTTTTTTTAGTCGGATTTGCATGCAAAACTTTAGCAGAAACTCGTTTCGATTTTTGAAACTCAAAAAAATCAAAAAAAAAACAAAAAAAGAGGAAAAAATGCAGTTTGAAAATTGGCGAAAATGTTGTTGGTTTTTTTTCAAAGCTTTTTTTTTGTATCTCTTTTCCCATACAATTGCTGCTGTTGGTGGGAAAGAGAGATGCGTAGGAGAGCGAGAGAGTAAGCGGGAGCGGGAGAGAGAAAGAGAGAGCGGGAGCGAGTGTGTGTGTGCGTGTGTGCTTGTGTGTGGTGAGGAAGAGGTGTGCAATAACTTACTTCGACCAATCGATGCCATGACTGAAAGAATTTCAAAAGAAAAACAAAAATAAATAGAACATTTTTTTTTTCGTGTTGTTGTAAGGGGTTACCAGGCGATACAGATACAGATACAGAGAGATATGTATATATAGAGATAGAGATAGAGAGAGAGAGTGGTGGAGATAGACAGATATATAGATAGTCAGATAGATGAGAGAGGGTTACGTGTGTGTGTGTGTGTTTGGGGATTCTTCTCAACCAAAAACCAAACAGAAAAAATGTGTAATAAAGTTTCGATTGTGTCCCGGTGTTGTATGCATTGAATGGTGTGGAGATTCTGCTGGGTTCTGCGACTGGGGGACGGGGTAGTGGGGATGCTGGGATGCTGCACTTACATGGGATGCTTGTCGAGGGCACCCGTCTGTGTCTCCGACTGTGTGGCAGCGGCCGTGGATGTGCTGGTCAGATAGCAGAGCATCAGGATGACACTGGAGGCGGCATAGAAGCTGAACGATTGGCTATAGTGCTTGTAGTGCTGCCCCAGATACTGGTAGGCCGCTGCCGATGTGGCGGCTGCCGTTGCACTGACATTGGCTATGATTGCGGCTGACATTGTGGCGGGCAGAATGCCGGAGGATGCCACATATGCATCCCGCCACGGCTGGTAGGCTAGTGGTTGCTTCCGTGGATCCTGATGCAGCTCTTCCAGCTCCTCCTCCTGCTGTTCCTCCTGCTCCTGGTACTGGCCCTGGTCGTGCTCCTGCTCCACCTGCCACTGCAGCGAGGTCGCTAGGGCAGCTCTCGCATGCAGCAGCATCTCGTGCAGGGAGAGCGTTGAAATGCCAGCCAAGGTGGCAGCCACCACTGCCGTGGTGCCAAGGCCGGGCCGTATACGGTCCCAAATTGCCGCCGCATCCGCATCCGCATCCAGGTGTAGCCGTCTCCGTCGTCGATTCTGACGATGCAGCTGCTGCTCATCGCGATCCCGATCTCGTTCTCTGCTTATCTCTGGGCTGTGGCCTAAGCAATTGGGGCAGAGTGTGCTTCCGGTGTGCTTCGTTGTTGCCACAATATCGATTCCTGCTGCTGCTGCTCTATCGACGACAATGGTCGTCCCGTGTGTTGTCGCCAACTCGTCGTAGTCCTCGTCCTCGTAGTCCTCGTCGTCCTCGTCTTTGTCCTTGTGCGCCACTTGACTGGGGTTCTTGTTCTTCTGGTGCTGCTGCTGTTGTTGCTGTATCGTTAAAAGCACTCGAGTTGCCGCTTTTAGATGTTTGGCGTTTGCTGTTTCTGTTGCTGTTTCTCTTTCTGTTGCTGTTGCTGTTTCTGTTTGCGTTTCGACGACAATTTCTGTTGTTGTTTCGGTTTTCGTCTGCGTTTGCGTTTGCGTTTTATGATTTTGTTGATAGTTATCCTTGATTTTGATGTCCTCAGCTGCTGGCCGCAATGTCGTTGTCGTCGTCGTTGTTGTCGTTGTTGTTGTTCCGCCCGTTTCTCCGCCCACCACTGTGACTGTGACTCTGACTGTGGAGGAGGCCCTGCCCGGTCTTGTTGCTGTCCCTGTGGCTCCTCTCGTGGCACCGCATTGATTCCTTCTTGTTGGTTGCTGCTTGTTGGTTGTTCTACTTGTTTGTTCTTGTTGTTGCTTTTGGTATTTGCTGTTGCTGTTGTTGTTGTTGGGCTGCTCTTTGGCTGCTTCAAAGACGCAGCCCATGTTATGACAACTGTAAAGAGCCATTAAAATACACAAATCAATTCGCAATCAAGGCTCAAAACTAATTAGGCCACTGCAAAAGCCATTAGCACTGCAACAAAATCTAAAATAAGAATCTACCATAACCTACTAGCTAGTAGCCACTTGCCTCTTGCCACTGGGACACGGCCACGGCCACCCACTTGACTGTCGACTGTCACACACACCCCTCATCATCAACACTCGCCCAGATACTCGTAGATACACACATACTTGTGTGTGTGTTTGCGTTTTTTGATGGATGTGCTAATATCGGATTGTTGCCACGCCCAGCTGCGTGCTGCCCCCCAAACTGAAACTAAAATTGTGAATGTAAGTGTCAGTTGCAAGTTGGCATGATTCCTGAAACTGAAACTGATTTATGCCACTGTAGTGCCGCCCCCCACATCCCCCCCGCCGGAGTACTCAAGGAAACCATTTCGAATGACAATCACACACTCCATCAGTTGTACCTACACCGCGTACACTCGTATATCCGACCAAAGGATACCCAGGATTCAGTTGGGGATTTCCTAATTCTACAGACTATCAATATTTGCTAGATAAGATCCTGCTTTTCAATGAATCTGTTGTAATTTTAAGTGTAACCATAATTTGATCTGTCTGACACACGGCATTCATCATGTGCAGTACCGATGCACCCGTTCACTCATTCGCCAGACGTTTCTGAGTAAAAGTTAGTACGAATTCAACAACTCTGCTTACAAGCTTTCTCCTGTCTGTTGCACCTTGAAGACTATCAGTTGGTTAGCCTTCTTCAGCCACCCTTCCACTCCAAAGGTTAGAGGGTAAACGAACATTTTCTTGTTCATTTCTAGAAGCCAAAAGCTTCAGCACCAATGACAAAGAGAATTACATACATTTCTGTAGCCTCTTTGCTGTGTCCTTTGCGTGAGAACACGAAAAACCCGCCCGACTGTCCCGACTGTCTCGACTGTCTCGACTGTCAGTCAGCCAGTCAATGGGCCAAGCGAATTTTTATTGTTGCATGTCAAAGCGGAGCCGAGTCTTCTCTTTGGCTCTTGTTGCTGCTGCTGCTGCTGTCAGTTTGTGGCCAAGCTATAGAGGAATGCAATTTTCATTTTAGACAGAGATATACAGACATCCATAGATACACATACATATATGTAAGTCGGTACAAGTTTTAGGATATCTTTTTTGACATTTATTTCAACATGCAAAGAGCTGCCACTGTCGCTGCTTCTATTGCTGTTGCTGCCACTGCCGCTGCTGTCAGTGCTACTGCTGTTGCTGCCACTACTCTTGACGCTGCTGCTGTTGCGGTCATTGCACCAAAGCGAAATGAATTTGAATTTGAACCGCAAAAATTCAATTTCCTTTTTAGCTCGAAATAAAACTGATATCCAGTGATGTGGGTCTGATTAGATATGTGCTTGTGTGTGTCTGTGTGTGTAATCGGCTCAAATGGTAAGAAGTTTTGTTTTAAAATGGATTTCCAAGGTATTTGTTATTTGTGCAACAGCTTAAGCTGCTTATGGAGTTTCTTTTAAGTGATTTTTTTTGATGAATTTATGGAAGAGCGAGCGCCAAACCAGAAGCAATCCAAACTTGATGGCCAGAACAGCTATTGACCAGGTTCTGGCCTCTTTCCCACAACCGCAAAGCACACACACACACACACACATACACACAGGCACTTGTGAGTAACGAAGGATATGCCGACAAGCCAAGCCAAAAGCAGGCACTCAATGGCTCTCTGGCATTCCATACTCAGTCATCGCTTGGTCGGAGAAGGAAAAGGAAGAGTCGGAGTCGGAGAGGGAAAAGAAGGAGTGGGGGAGCGGGGGAGCGGGGGAGCTGGGGCGAGGGAGTCTTCATTATACATTTATTCGATTTTTACGTGACTTTGGCCATAAAGCACGAAAATAAACCCCGAATACACTCGTAGCAGACAACAGATACGAAAAGTAATAGCGGAGAAAGTAGGAGCAGGTCTAAGGACTAACCATGTAAATGGTGTTCATATACAAATTGGTACCGATATGGCCTAAACGTGTCCTCCCCACCCTTAGACCCATCCCCATTGCCATTCCCATCCCAGCCCCATTTCTTTTGCTCCTGTGAGCCTCTGTGCCTGCGCTTGTGCCTGTGTCTCCGCCTCCTACTGTGCCTCCTCCTGTTTCTTTTGCCTGTGCCTGTGCCATGTCTCCCATCCCACCACATGTGCCAGGACAATTATCGACCTCAATCCATTTTAAACGCTTGTACAACATGCCTCCTCCTCCTCTTCTTCTCCTCCTCCTCGAATCGGCATTTTGAGCCTTTCCAAAACTGTCAATTCGTGGACTACAAAGGAAGAAAAAGCATAGAGCAGCGAACAAGGGGAAAACCTATATCAAAATGGAAACTTTTCCGGCTGATTATCGAGTGGACCACAAAAAACAGAAATATAACGTGGACCATAGATCAGTGGATGGCAGGCATCCTTCCTTTGGCAGCCGGGCACTGCCTCCCCCCCGCTGATATCCTTTGTGCCTTCCGGGCCATAAATTTGCACAAACCCTGCCCGAGACTAGTCCTCCCCCCCAACCCTATTGTACCCCCTTCGTCGGCGACTGCAACTCTTGGTCCGAGTTAATCCTTGCCATCGTCTGGCGACCGGAAACGGCACCAACTGACAGGCCACAGCCACCGCCAACGCCACCAACTAACCCCGAAACACAACCAATACTACAGCCCCCACACCCCACCCCTCTCTGTCCTTTTTGGTTTCAGTTGTGCATTTCATTTTATGCTCTCAACTTTTTTTTTTGTGTGTCATATTTCGTTTTTTTTCTTTCTTTTTTTTTATGCTGTGAAAACTTTGTATAGTCCTTTTATTTTGTTATCCTTTTTGTTTGTACGACTTGTGCAGTCAATTTAATAATTTGTTGCTTCTCCCCGCCCCCCCTGCGGGCCGCCCCTCTCTGGCTGTCTCTCAAATTAGTTGACACTGTGGGGCATTTGAAACCAAAATTATTTGCATAGTTTTTTGTGCTGCTGCGGCTGTGGCCATTGCTGCGGTTAGCCACACATGTCGGATACTTAATATACACTTTGGGCCTTCCAAATAGACAGAAACATTTCGGCCACGTGTTTTAGTGTGTGTGTGTGTGTGTGTGTGTGTGGGGCAGCTTTAATGACCTAATTTGTAATTTTGCACCCAAATCAAGCGGCAATCCAATTACACAACACTTTTCCCGCAGGACCAGGCAGGACCAGGCACAAATGAATTGAAAATTACTATGAAAATCGGATGAAAATCGAGGCGATAATTAGCCAAAAGGGCGGGGGGGATGGATGGAGGTATTTAAGGGATATTTGACTGCTTGACTGCTTGACTGTTGGAAAGGTTAGTTGTTAGATTAGGATTATTTACTGGTACTGGTAATCCCAACTCAATTATCGACGACGACGATGACGACGATGACGACTCCACGGAAATAGAGCTTGGGGCAAGGTCGGTTCTCCAATTTCCAATTTTCAACAATTTTCCAATGACCTTTGGATTATTTTATGCGACCTCCAACCTGACTGCCTGACTGACTGCCTGCCTGGCTTCAAGGAAAATATTTTAATTTGCCATTAAACGGCCAAGTGAAACGGCTAACCTCAGCGAAGCAACAACAATAACAATAACAATGAAAGGCAACAAAAGAAACAACAACAACCAGACGAAACAAGAAACAAAAGCAATAAGCAACAATTACAAACAACTTGCTATCGATTTTTCTTTGTGTTTTTTTTGTTCGGAAGTCACGAACTTTCCAGCTACGAAAAAAGACAAAAAAAAAAGGTTGATTAAACCCATTGAAATGTTCTTCCATAAAGCAAGACAATTGTGGTGGGGTGGGGTGTGGTTGGGGGTGGGGATGATGGGTTTCCGAGGACAGATTATGAATTATTTGGCGGGCAATTCAACAAGTCAGCAATGGAATACGAAATTATTACGGAAATTGCGAAGGGATTCCATAGAGGAAGGAGAAGAGGTTTCTGCATTTCGATCAGAAATTTAATCCATTATCAATGAGGAGGAGGAGACTGCCTCCCCCCTGTCGACGGCCCAAATCGGCATATCGTTATCCATTATGGACCATAATCTGTTGAATTAAAACTGATTAAAATGTCATAGCATAGACCAGACCAGACCAGACCAGACCAGAAATTGATGGCCAGGCAAATGTGGTAATTGAAGTGCACCCCACTTGACCCACATACACTCTCTCTCAGTGCACTGCGTGCTCTGTGTGGATGCAACTGGCATTTGGGATGCAGTCGAGACCAGCCCAGCCCATGCCAGGCATTAAGATCAATCGCCCTGGGGGGCTGGGGGGTTGGTTTGGTTTGGGTTGGGTCACATTCTA
Source organism: Drosophila azteca (assembly GCA_005876895.1). Lineage (NCBI taxonomy): Eukaryota > Metazoa > Arthropoda > Insecta > Diptera > Drosophilidae > Drosophila > Drosophila azteca. The sequence continues at coordinate 1,574,647 of VCKU01000014.1, read as the reverse complement.
TGTGGGCGATGCCTAATTAAATAACTCGATAACTAAGAGCATTGGTATGCAGGTGAGAGCAGAGGCAAAGTGTAATGGAGTCGATTCGATTTAAGTGGAGTGCAGCTGGAGTGGAGTTCATTCGCATTTCAATTAAAAGGCGGAGACCAGAAGAGAGCACAGATACACACAGACACATAGACACAGCTACAGATACAGATACACGCACACACACACACTCGACTACAAATGGCAAACCACTCAGTGGGACGCTAAGTCGTTTAGGCTTAAGTCAGCTTATTGCTCGGAAAAGTGGGACACGCGACGGCATAGTTGACATACGCCAGAGCCAGCGGCAGACGCCAACGACGACGCCAACGACGACGACGACGACCTGTTGTTGGTGGTAGAATTTTCCAATAATCGAATAACGGACAAGTTTAATTAATGCCAAACATGTAGAAAAGTTTTCAAACCTTTTGGCGCTAATTTGATTTGAAAACTAATTTTAATATACATTATTGGTTGGGGTGGGTGCTCTCATAACTGAAACCATATACACAATGAATGCATGCATGCATGAATGCCCGTGCTATTCATGTGTTATTCATGTGATTCATTTTGATGGCTAATTGCACATTTGGACAGTTTTGCGGTGGCAGCGGTGGCGGTGATGGTGGCGGCAACGTTTCCACAAAAAGTTAATGCAAAATGACAAGCTGCAAATGTGCAATGATTGCAGGGAGATAGAGGAGGTCTAGGGGTTGGGGCTGGGGTTGGAGTTGGAGTTGGGCAGCGCAGGCTGCAGGGTCCTCTAACCCTTTTGCCCTCACAGATGAAAAACTTCAATTCGAAAGCAAAAGTTTGTTAATTGCAAAACAATTGTTAGATTGAAATTTTTTATTTGAAAACTTATAACATTTACGGAAGAGCATTAGGAATCGTTTTTGAAAGCCAACAGAAAATGCTATATGGAAATGCTTTCACATATTGTTTATGCAAATTGCAAATTGCATATTTCTCTCCTTTTTTTTTATTCCCCGAACTCAATTTCCACTCTGTCTCTCCTTCGCTTTCGATTACGTATTTTATTCATAATTTAAATTTAATGAATAAATTGCGGCTGATACATTAATGGCAGCAGCAGGAGCAGCAGCAGCAGCACGGATATCAATGTCACTCCCACGCCCACGTGCATATAAATAATAGATTATATAACCATCAAGCAGAAGCAGAACCCTTTCATCGATTTGTTTTTGAGTAATTAAACAATCGACAGAAGAAAATCCCCCAGCGGATGAAAACCATTTTTCGGGATTCTTCCATTTAGGGCCAGGGCTGTCTCTAAAATCTGCAAGGGGTAGGGGTAGCGGGGGTAGAGGGGATGTGGGGTAGCTGTCACAGCCACTTATGTGCCACATGCATCATGGATATTTATGTGAATAAATTATAATCAACGAAAAGAGAAGAGAACAGCCAGCAGGCAGCAGTCCTTGCACCCCTTGCAGACTGTAATAATTCAGATTAAAAAGTATTTATACACACACACACAGTGACAGTGACACTGACATGGTCTATAGAAGAGGGGATGGGCAGCTCCTCCTGCGAGGGAGGGGGGACATTGGGTGTGTGGCTGGGGGTGGGCTTATGCTGCTGGTCACGCGTGTTCGCTCTGATATTTCGCCATAATAAATTGACATTTTTCGGACATATCTCTTGAGCTTCTCCCCGGACACTGTTCGGGACTCTGTTCGGGGCTCTTCAGGGCTTCAGGGAAAATGGGTGCTGGACGAGAGCTGTGGGAGCTCAATGCTTTCTTTTTTTGTCGGTTGTCGGTTGTCGGTTTATCGGTTGTTGAGGAGAGAAAAGAGGCAGAGACAGCGGCAGCGGCAGCTTATGAAGAGATTTCGTCAAGAGTTGAATTGGGAGCAGCATCCGCATGGAAATGGTCTCTCTCTCTCTCTCTCTGTCTCTGTCCCCATTGGCATCTCCAGCTAATATTAAAAAGTGATTTCTCTCCCCTACGAAATCTGTAGAATCGAAAAATTCTTGCCATTCCATGGGGTGGCGTTTGGGAAATAACAGGAAAAAGCAATAAGCATTTAAATAAAAAGTGGCAAAAAGAGAGCAGAAGCAGCAGACAGACAGACAGAAGCAGCGACAAATAATTTGGCACAAAAGAAAATAAACAAGATAAACGAACAAACAAACATCGAGAGAGGAAGAGGTGGTGGTGGAGGAAGGAAAGGAGGAGGAGATTGCAGAAAAGGAAACAACAAATACCCGAGGAAAGACACAAAAACAAGACACTGAAACAAAGCCAAGTACCCAAGCACATAATGAGCATAATGGGCGTGTTGAGAGGGAGGTCTTATAGGGGGGCACACACACACACATACTCGTACCCCATCCATGACCTACCCCTACCCCGTACCCCTAGCACATGAGACGACGAGTGCCAAAGAGCTTTTTGTGTTGGTTTTCCCTCTCAGTGCTAGAATAAGCACCACTTTACATGCAAACACAAACACACACACACAGACACAGACACACAGATAGGGAGAGAGGGAGTGAGATTGGCTAAGGGTAGAACAGTGGGACAGCAGCACTAGGTGGTGGGTGGTGCGGTGCCCCTCTATTGGTAGATGCAGTTTGGAAGGATGCAGGATGCAAAACGAGGGCAAAGGCACGTCGCCCCAACCATTTAAACTAATCTTGAGGCAGTTTATTTATATATATATCTACATATGTATATATGTACGTATGTATATATGTATCTCAAGGATCGTTTGTCCTAACAATGTGCTCTCTGCTTATGCACACTCGTAAGGGGAACAGATGGACCCCCCATACTCGGGTAAGCTATAAAAAACAAACGACAGGGCGGGAGAGACCCAACAACAGACCCAGAGACAGGTGAAACTCTCAGATGAGGAACAGATCTATGAACGCATTCAATACACAAGGACGCGGGGGGCACATTAGTTCATGGCAGAGAGAGAGAGAAAGCCAATGAGGTGTGAAAATATTGTATCAAAAACGAGGAACCGTAATCGTTATAGGCTACATTTCATTTCCAAAATAAATACACATAATAAAAATTAAATTGTAAGTTTTATGGATAATCATTAGTGTTGATGATAATTGTCCATAATAATTATCAATAATCCAATTATCCATATCCTGTCGATGGACTATTAAGCTAGCACTTCCCTTCCTTCCTTCCTTCCTTCCTTCCTTAAGTCCTTATATAATATTTTGTATAATAATTAATCAAGCTAATAAATAAATTCAAATAAATTCTGAGGAATGGGGTGAATTTTGTATTGTAGACCCACGGAACGGGTGCATCGGTACTGCGAATGGCCAAGCATCAGAATTTTTGGACCAAATTGTGGTCTTAATTGCTGTTACTGCACTTGGCTTTGGGATGTCGAGCGTTAATAATGAGTTGACAGATCAGACTGATCTCCGCTCGCACCCTAGCAGTCGTAGGTTCCATACTTTATGCATGTTTTTAACTTGTAATAGACTCTTGTTCTTTAAGTACAATAATGTGAACACTGGTCTTGAAGGACACTTTCGGATTTCAGATTTCTTGGAAAGACCTCCTGAAAGACCTCAGACCCTGTGGGGGCTATTGAACTTGTATCCTTCTCACCCCTAAATGACCCCCAGAAGCAGTCTGCCAATAGAATTCATGGATGACTGCGACTTATCCGCCGCCCTTCAATCACCTTTGGCCTAGCCCCTACCGTACCCCACCCCACTCCACCCCACCCCGTCTATCCCTGGAGCAGTTGAATAGGTCGTTGAGGTCAGAGAGTGAGAGGGAGGCGCACACTTCACTGACCTTTAGCCTAGGACCTAGGTAATACCCGTTTTGAGGCTATTTAATTTCTATATAAATATTTTGCCTCAGACCACAAATCTGCGGGTCATAAGCCGCAAGGACGCGCCCACTGTGTGGGGCGCATGGGGCACGACTTGCAGCTCCTTACAGGCCGGCTTACAGGCTTCTTCTTCTTCGTCTCAGCTTCAGCCTCAGCCTCAGCCTCGGTGAGCACGCCCGACTGAACTTTGAATTAAAGCAACCGGAAATTAAACACACAAAAGTTCTCCAAGTTCTTCAACCTGGCCGCACCTTCACACACACACACACACACACACAGATACAAAAACATAGGCAAGTACACACTCAGACACTCATACATGTGCTTGTTAGTGCTTTGCATCTTTAATCGTTCCGTTCCCCTCCATTTTTATAGGTAACTCTCGCTATAGCTATGCTTTTTCCGTTCGATCTTTTGCAGTGATTGACTGATTGATTGATTGATTCCTCTTTTGGTGGTTTACTCACCAAATTTAACTCCGCAGCCAGTTCAATGGAATCCTCGGACGACGCTCCTCCACACAGAAGTGCCAACTGGAAAAGATGAAGATGGAAGCCAATTAAAAGAAGCAATTATTATATGAAAGAAACGCCCCCCGCCACACACCCCCTCAAACAACCCGCAACCCGCACATTTGTGGACTTGAAGAATGTGATGCGAGTCCTAGGGTTGGCGTTGGGTTCCCAATTGTCCAGGCCCCGAAAGCAGAAGGCAACCCGAACCGAACCGAGCCTCCCTCCCAGTGTTGTGGGTGGCTTTTAGAAGAAATTGAAGAAATGTATGTACGATGATGCTTGAGGGCGGGGGGGTGATGCGGAGGGGGTGGGTACTGTTAGACCCGGCCGATGTCGTTGGTATTCCCCAGCATGTTCCTTTTTGGCGCAAATGATGGAAATCACTTAACAAAAGGAGTGGGAAAGTGGATGACAACGACAACAACAACGACAACAAGGGCTTATATGACAGAGAGAAGTGAGTTGTTGTTGTTGTCTGTTGTCTGTTGTTGTGTGTGTGTGTTGGTGTGTGTGCTTGTGTGTGTCTGAGTTCTTAATGAGCTTTTGTCTGCTGCATACTTTTCAGCGCTGTGCCCTGTGCACTGGGAGACACACGACTTTTGCGTCTAGGGCTGCCTTGATGCCTTGATGCCTTGCTGCCTTGATGCCTTGCTGCTTTGTTCAAATATTTGACAGCCAAGCGGCATGCAGGCAGGCAGCCAGGAGGCAGGAGGCGGCTCAAAGTCCCTTGGTTATTAATGCTTAGTTTCCAAACTAATGAAAGAACATGAACGTATTCGTATTCGTACTCGTACTCCAATAAGAGGAATTGCTTTGGTTTGGTTTGGTTTGGCCTGAGCATAGCCAAAGAATGTTTCTTATACATATACATGCATACGTGCATATGTATGTATGTGTGAACGTCAAGTGTGAAGTCTTTAAAGTGGCTTTACTATAATCAATTCTTTGTTATTTTGTTAGTGAGACTTTCTCTTCCATTCCAGCCACAAAATCACTTGGGGGCTGAAGGTTCAATCAAACAAGTTAATAGCTTCCGCAATGTGGCAGCCAAAATTAACCATAATTCTCGGGTCTACAGCCAACTAAACTGACCCATTACCCTTTGCTCCCTTTCTCTCTCTGTCTCTGTGTCTTTGTCTCTCTCTGTCTCTGTCTCTCTCTGTCTGTCTCAGTTCAGGTCTCAGCCATGACGGCTACTCTGAGGCGCGAGCGAGGGCGAGGGTGAGGCGGACTACACACAGGTTATGCGCTTGAATGGCGGGACAAGGCGACTTGGGGCTACCGGTGGGAATGTGCATGTGTGTGTGTGTGTGTCGGGTAATATGGGTATGGTAATTTTAGCGCTTGTCTCTCCACGGACACACACAGAACAATCAAGAGAAAGAGAAAGAGAGAGAGTGAGGAGAGAGGCGAGATGGGAACGGGGACACTCAGGTGCACATGGAATAAAAATGCCGGAGCACATGTCACATTTGCCACATGAGTTAACGTGGCTCATTTATCATGGCTAGCTTCCTCCTGTCCTGTCCTGTTCTGTCCCCAACCTGTCCCCTGTCCCCAACCTGTCCTCCCCTCCCCGTTCCTGTCTCGTCCCTGTCTCTGTTCCGTCCCTGTCCCCCGTCCTGTTGGCTCTTGTCTCCCTCTGGCTGTGGTTCAAGGTGACCAAGGCATTTGCTGGCCAATCTGAGGTCGTGTATCCACATACACACACACACACATCTATACATGTATCTGCGTGTATGTGTGTCTGTGTGCATAGCCAACACCAAAATCTAATTGTAGCCCCTAGGCATAGGGAGAGAGATGGCACCACAACTTTAATTAAGGTGCCACCGACTCCACCCGACTTGGCTCAAACTCGGACACGGACTCGACCGACTCCTTTCCCAGTACTCGCATCACAATGCAATATTTATTAGTGCGTGTGCGGCACGTCTCCCCCCCTTCAACTCCTTCAGCCCCTCCGCTAGTATATACATATTTGTACATATGTATGGTTCCGTATAGCATGTGTTCTATGGCATGGCATTATATGTCGCCTGACTAAATTTAGATATTCAAATCGATAAAAACACAAAAAAAAGAAAGGAGAAAGCAGAAAAGAAAGCAAAGGAAACCCTGGCACGCACGCATTTTTAGTGCCTGCCCAACTTTTGCCACGAAACGTTTTCCATATTCTCAGAGAGTTGGAGTTTGGAGTCGAAGACTGGGGGGGAGACTGGGAGACATGTGTGCAAAGGTCGCGCTTTTGTTATAATTGTATAGAGATAGTAGATAGTGGAATGCCACACACAACAGAAAAACTGTTTACAAACTTGCCACGAGAATCGACATCGGCAACGAACCATCTAATGCTGAATGCCTAATGCTGAATGCCTAAGCCTAAGCCTAAGATTGTGGCTATATCCTGATATTTGCCGGAATGGAACCGCCTACTTATTTGCATGCTCGCTGTTCCCAGAGTCGAAACTGTATTTAAATATGGACTTTACTGGGTATCTCTATGAATTATGGAGTGGAGGGGGCAAAGGAGGAGGTGGGCGACCGTAGGATCTTCGTTCTCCGTTTAAATCCTTGCCAGGTGGCAGGGCTTTCAGCAGCTGTCCGTCCGTCTTGCTGCTCTGTTGTTTACCTTCAATTATAATGTTCGAGACGGCCCTCTTAATAGTAATTATAGGTCTACCCTCTACTTCGTCCTCGCCCTCTACCTCTACCTCTCTCTCTTCCTCTCTCTCTCTCTCTCTGTCTCCTTGTGTGTGGGAACTTAAACTTTTGCTTTACTTTCACTAATTGAACCAATTGGGAGCTCACACACATGGGGATATATATGTATGTACATATACGCGTCGTATATATATAGTATATACGTTTATATCTCTGCCCCTGCCCCCTGGGAGGGCTCTCGTTTTGCAATATTTATGACCATATATTGATTAAATAATTAGTCGCTCTCTCTTTCTCTCCGTTCTACAGGAGGCCGATTCACATGCATATATTATAAATCAAATTTATAACCAAATACCATCGGTATACATATATAACTTTATATAACGCCCCCACTTCTGGACAGTGCCTCTTCCAGTGGCAGTTGCTCTGGCTCTGGCTGTGGCTCTGGCTGTGGCTCTGGCTGTGGCAGCATTTCCAGTTCCAGTTCCAGTTGCATTTTATTTAATAAAGCATTTGGCACAGACAAACACGGCCCAGACGAGTGGCAAACGTGTGCAGGAGGGGAGATGGGGTGGGGGTATGGAAGGAGACTTAATTAATTATTTATACTCAGCTTGTTAACAAATTTCCTTTTTTTTTCAACCTCTTTTTTAAACATTCTCTGTGTTTGCTTTTACATTTTTTTTCCTTGTTTTTTTCTTTCTTTTTTTTCTGTTTTTTTAGTCTGTTTCTGGGGTGGCATCCCGGGGGCTGTTTGAACTGCAGGCTCACAAAATAGGGTTAAGTATTGGACCAGGCCGAAAGCTGAAGCTGAAAGCTGAGAGCTGGCGTTGAGACAGGCCAAAGGAGAGCAGGGAGAGAGACAGAGAGAGAGAGGAGAAAAAGTGTTTGCATTGCATAGACGGAGGCATTTCCGGGCTTATATTTTTGATTCGCATCATCGAGGGTTTTATTTGTAGCCAGAACTGGACTAGAATTCTACCTGTAGTAGAAGTTTTATTTGTTTATTTGTGCAAACAAAATGGAGTCCGAAATTCAATGATTTATTGTCAATTAATTATAAATTTGTTTTGCTCGAACATTTGTGGTGAAAGCCTCTCTCTATGAACCACAATTCCACAAAAACTCTTTGGAGCGTGTCCTACTTTTTTGGGGGTGGGGGAGGGGGCAATTCATTCAGTCAACAAACAAATAATTTGCCTCATTTGGAGGAGCAAAAACACTCATTTCTTTGCACCAAACATTCGACGAGTGTAGGTTGTAAAACATAAAACAATTTACCACACACGATCTCTCTCTCTCTCTCTCTCTCACTCTCTGAGCTTATGCTCTTGGGTCCGACTATTTGGCTCAACCAAAGAAACGGTCGAATCGGTCGAATCGGTCGAATCGGTCACGAAATAACAACAGAGAGAGAGAAAGAGAGAGAGACACTTTATAGTGAGCGCTCACTTCACTCCAAACTTGTAATCTTGCTGTGTGCGAGAAAGAGAAAAGAAGATGACTCTCACATGTTCTTAGTGCATTTGTGTGCGCAGACAACCGACACGAAGCCACACGATTCATTTTGTCAGCCGCTGCGACAGCCGAGCAGGGCAGACGCTACACGAAGTTGTTAAACTGTGCTTCGTGGCGCCCTTTTCTTATGCACAGTGCATAGGACGCTGCCGATCCCTATCCCTTCCTAGATGATCGGCTTTTTCGAACACTTTTAGATGGTTATTTGTGAGCTCTGCTTGTAAATTTTTATATTCAAAAATAAAATGGTAACTGGAGAGAGCTGAAGCCTGAAGTACGTACATATATTTGATATTGATGGATATTTATGGGGAGTGTTCGTGGCTCTCAAAACACGTGCTTGATTGGAGTCCCCCACACCCACACCCACAGCCACCGCCCCCACCAAACGGATATTGCGGATATTCGTAACGCCAGCGGACATGGACATGGACGGAGGCTCCATGGCTCAATCAGGGTACACAAATAACAGTGGATGCTTGTGGATGTGGGGGCAGCAGGGGCAGGGGGTAGGGGCAGAGCATCTAAATTGGCTTTGTAACTGTTGGAATTTGTTTGTCCACCATTTTATTTGGCCACATCGCAGCGCATCGCATCGCCAGGACGAGTACGGGGTTAGGGGTACGGGGTTAGGGGTACGAGTACGGGGTTAGGGGTCATGCGGTATCGATTTTCCTCCTATGGAAGAAACTTTGAACATTTTTAATGGCCTGGCACTGTGTGTGTGTGTGTTTTTTGTGTTTTTGTGTGTTGCTGCTTTTGGTTGCCAAATATTTGCGCCTATTGTGTGTGTGTGTATGTGTGTGTGTGTGTGTTTATTCGGCATTTGTTTCCGCTGTGATTTCGGGCTGCGAAAGAGATAATTTCCGCTAATTGCCTGCCGGGGCAGCAGGCAGGATTACGCCGTAGATTGAAATTGAAAATTAAAGGCAAAAACATTTCTGCACTCTCCAATCTCCTCGTAGGGTGGGGGATGCCCCCAAGAACTCTCTTGCTGCTTGGATTATAAATTCAGGAAGAGTGTAGATCCACCCCCTCACCACCGCGCACCCCCTCTAGCATTCGAGAAAATAACAAAGTTAATTAGTTTTATGCACAGTCTTTGTTTGCACAAAGAAAAACTACAAAAAAAAAAGAGACCCCAAAAAAAAACACAAAAAAGAAAAGTGTAGCGAGGGGGAAATCAGTAGAAAGTTTTCCACATTTCCGTGCAAGGACATGCGTGACGTTGTCGGGTGACCCCTCCGTGGTAACTCGGCTTTCACACTTGCCACTTTCTCACATTGCCACACACACAAACACACACACACACAGACAAGCACACACATACAAACATATATTCTATATTCTGGGTGGCTTTTTTTTTTTTGGTTGCAAGAAAACAAACTTGCACGAGGTTTTGGGAAATTAAGAAAGCGTGAGAGAGAGTGGCAAAATAATACATATACATATATGTATGTATATGTATTGCATGTACGGTATATCCGTCTACAAAGGACATTGCTATGATTAGCATTTCAATGGTTGGGAAATGGCTGGTGTTTTTTTTTCAGTCAAGGATATTATTCATAAAATGCAATTACTTTTAATGCCCAGGCAGCAGGCTTTGTGCCTCCTGCCACTTGCCACCAGCCACCTGCCCCCTGGCTTTGTGCCTTTGTGCCTCCTGCCTCGTGCTTCGTGCCTCGTGCCACAGTGCAGTGCAACTATAATTAGATGGCCAATTATGGCGTTGAAAATTGAAATTTGCAGCGACTGCAGCAGTCAATTTTTGCTGCCTCTCTCTCTCTGTCTCTGTCTCTCTCTGTCATCGAAACAATGTGGCAGCTTGGGATCTGCATTACGTATACGTAACGTAACAAAGACCTCACACTAGGAGGAGACCTCTTAGTCACGCGTTGGCATCTCAAAGCAAACCAAAAAAAAAAGAAATCCTGCACCGTGCTGCAGGTGGTGGTGGCCATAAAAAAACGTGTCATCCGAGCGATTATCCTTGCGTGTCCATGGATTAATTCTAATGCTCAAAAATGACGCACGATTTGGCCTAATGCATGCGGGCTTTTCTAATAGAATGTATGGGTCAAAGGGGACACCGACCCACCGACCCACCGACCCACACTCTGCACAAGTCTGGGATGTAGGTCACCTCTAAGCCGTGTATGCTCGTGCGGTCCGTGTACGTGTTGTCGTGGCGGGCGGGCGGGGTAAACACCTCTCCCTGTACGAGCCCAAAACAGAGGCATCCTCCTGTGAGAGGATCAGTGAGCAAACTGCAAACTGCAAACTGATTTTGAATAATTTGTATATACTCTGCCTCCCTTTTCAAACACATTAACCAACTACCAAAGAACAGAAACCAAACCGCAGAAGCAAATCACAAGTTCTCCGAAGGACACGAATTCATGCCTTCATATCAGAGGAGTTGGGAGTTGCCAGACTTGTAAATTGGCAACAATTTTGAAGTAAAATCCATCTGCATTCTCCTCCCCCAGCAGCGCAAGAAACTCAGCCACCAACGCATCAGTCCAAGAGGATCTTCTTTATGCTTTTCGTGGGCAACACTTTGCCCAATTTATTAACTTACTTCGCTCGGCGTTGCCACCTAATTTGTCTCTCGTAATGGGGCTGAATTCATAGTCGACTTTCGTGTGTTACCGAGTACATAACATGGTGTTTTTCACTTGATATGATTGCATTAAATGGACCTTGCATAAACACAGTAACAGTAGAGTTTGTGTTTCATTATAATAGACACACACAGATATATATGTATATACAAACATATATACTCGTAAATGCCGATCAACCTGAATCCGATTGAATTTTAATTAAATAAAAACATTCACGAATCAAACGGGAAACAACACGCTGGTTGTGGTCCTGGTCCTGGCCCGTGGCAGCCACGTCAGAGCGAACTGTTTTTGGTAATAAAGTCAAGCGGGGGTTCATTGTGGCATTTTCAGGGCAATTATGCGGCAACAGCAACAGCAACTGCCACAGTAATGTTTTTATCAATTAAATGCGATTCCCCCCCTCCACCGTGCAGCCAAAATGTTTACATGGCATAATAATTACAAATATTAATAATAATTATGTAGAAATGCGATCGATGGCGGGATGAAAGGCACAAATGCAAATATTTCAATAGATGCAAATGGAAATTGTTTATTCAACTGGGGAAACTCGGTAGCTTGCAACATCAAAGTGCGACAACAAGTTGAGAGTGGAGTTGTTTCGGAGGGAGAATCTTGAAGATACATATTGTATGTGTATGTAAATTATTACCATATATGTACATATACATATGTGTGTAACATTTTTCTGTTTTCACGCAGAGCCTGAAATTGTTGCACAGCATGGTGGCATGGTGGCATGGTGACATGGCATGGTATGTGTTGAAAGGTGGGTTGGTGGTTGGATTTAGGATCTACCGCCCACTGCCTCAGCCTCTGCCTCTGCCGCTGCCTCTGCTGTTACAAAGCAGAGAGCATATTTGAGTTGAAGCTCTGCATAATAATCGTACATACTGTATGCACGTGTGTGTGTGTGTGTTTGTGTGTATCTGTGTGTGTGTGTTGTATTGAAAGCACGGCTTGGATTTCATCGTCCTGCACATGGCAGATGGCAGATGACACTGCCACAGCCACAGTCACTGTCACTGCTTCTTCGACTCTCGACTGTCGTCACTCCCTCTCTCTTCCGCCCTCTGCTCCTCTCTCTCTCCCTTTCTACTGCCTGCATTTTCAATGAGTTTGGCTTTTACCTGCTGGAAACGGAAGATTGTTGCCTTTTGGGTTTTGGTTTTCCACACACCCGCACACACACACCTGCTACGTGTGTAAACACACGTGTATGTGTGTGTGTGTATGCATGTACATATATTGTATAGCAGATTAAAGAGCCATATATCATGTTTGAGTCAATATGGTTTGTGCCATCTTTCAATAAACGCCGTCATTCCACGTGTCGCCTGCCAAAGTGGCTGTAAAATGCAACTCCTCCTCCCCAGCCACACATCCTTTTCCCCATTTTGCTCGCAGCATCAGAGCATACTTTTTCCCCCACTTTCCTCACTTTCTCCACTTTTCTCGCATATTTTCCCTGCACTTCAAACTTTTTCTCTTTTTTTTTTTTGCAACGCAAATTTCCTTTATATCAACATAAAAACCGGCGAGAGAGGGAGACAGAATGAGTGAGCGTAACTCATTTAAGTTGTGACATGTGATGCCCCCCATCCACATCCACATCCCCAGTCCCACCCTCTGCCTCTCTGCCCTCCCACTGACTGCCTGGTTAGGTGATGGCCAAGGGTGAAAGTTGTGCATAATTCACGTTGAGCGCGAAATGTGAAAGTTTTCACATCCCCCACCGCCCCAGGCTCATCCTTCCGCCATTTCCTTTCCCATCGGATGATTGGTGTCAGGCTGAAGGGCAAATGACTCTGGCTTTCGCTTTGGCACGCCGAAAGTTGAGCTGCAGCTGCAGCTACAGCTACAGTCACCGCCATAGCCATAGCTACAGCATTAATTAAAGGGGGACAAAAACTTGTTTACTCCTACGGAGATTGGACGATTTGGCAGGTACTATATACTATGTTTAGATCAAGCCATAAATAACTTAAAGTCTGCCCCAGAAGTGGTGGCAATTTTGCATTATTTGCATGCCTCGTACTTCTTGGCCTCAGGTATTTCTCAGGTATCAGGTTCCAGGTTTTTGCTATTCGATTGAGTGGCCTTTGGCCGAAAGAGTACCAGTACATCCACAGTGTGCACTATATGTATTCGCATTGGACAACAGTGGACAACTGTTCGTACAGCAAATCAATTTCTGTTTGACTAAACGCTCCACTGACGCTGGACAGTCCGCCAACGGCAGTCCACTCCACCGCCAGTCCAGCGACAGTCCAGTACCGAAAACAGAACCACCTCATCGCTGGGTGGCCCCCAATCTATTTGGGGCACTCTCTGCCTTGGTTTATGCCTTTTTCATACCTGCAAATAAACTTGACTCGTTGCCGTTTGCCGGGTTTCGTTTCGTTGCCGTTTTGTTTACGCTCCATGGCCCTATGGCCCTATGGCCCTGGCACTGGCACTGGCACTGGCACTGGACCTGCCACTGGACCTGCCACTGACACTGATTGCCTGTGAGGCACATGCCTGATGCCTGACTTGACTGCAGTCGAGACGGCCATTATTCACTTGCACTCGCCACTTCAGGATGCGGCAAAGAGCAAGCAGCAAGGAGCAAGGAGCACTCGCTGAAACCTTAACGGGTAACGGGTAACGGGAGCTCAGACATAAAAGAAAACAGCGAGTCGTTGCCTCCGTGTCTCTCTCTCTCTCCCTCTCTCTCTCTCTCTCTCTCTGGGAAGGGCAGAGTGGGGGTACTCTGGGGGGGTGGAGGTGCCTCGGTGCCTTGTAGGCTTGGCCACCGCACCGCACCGGATGTCCTGGCATTTCCGCCTTGCTAATACCGAGTCGAGCCATGAGTCAGCCATTGTTTGGGGTAGGCGGCCGGGGTGGGGCCGGGCGGTGCGGTCGTCTCTCATGTTTGCCTTCTGCTTTCTCGCAGTTTTCTTATTTTTTCATTAGCATTTTCCTTGCAGCTCTGTGGGGAAATATTGTCGTCAATTATGTTACATAATCAACAAACGCGCACACACACACACACGCACACAAACACAGAGAAGGAATGAAACAATTCCTTGGCTCTCTCGCCTGACTTTGACACGGTTCCATTTTTGTGTGGGATTTTCCTACATTTTTCGTAGATTTCGTGCATTAATGATGTCCACTTTGCACGCGCCCAAACCCTAAATCCTGATCCCTGAACTGGGGAACTGGAGAACTGGGTTAACCGTTAACCGTCTGTATTTGGGTTAATTTCATATAATTTTTCTTGATTCTGGCACGGTTTCTGGCAAGATGAATGGATCCGGAAACGTAGCACAAATGGCGTTATTATGATGTTAGCAACGGATATACCCATAGAGTACACCCCCCTTGGGGTCTTAGAAGTACGCACAGAGGAGGGTTGGGGTGGGTGGTTCCAATTGCCATTTAGCCTTTACCTTTCGCTCTATGTATTTTGTATGATCTCTAACGTTTTCTTGGTACAATCAATAGCAAAATCAATCAATGGGCATCAAATATAACTTTTCCTTCTATTGGCTACAATCCAGTTGGTTCGTGTACGACCTTTTCTTTACAGATTCGTTATGGAATGATTCAGAGCTCCTTCTTGGCCACAATGTCCTGGCGGTAATCGATTCGATTTGGTGCCACAATTTTAGCTTTGGTCTACAACATCTACAACATCATTAGAAACTTCAGGCAAAGAGAGAGGGAGTGGCAGAGGGAGAGGCAGAGTGAGACAGAGAGTGGGGGGAGCTACTAGACTACTCGATGTTTTCGTCTTGTTTTTCCCCAAGCTAATGAAGCTGAATTTATTGCCAAAGCATTATGGACATAAACACAGTTTGCACATACTCATTTTATGGCCAACAACGGCGAATAATGTGGCTGAGAGGCAGCCAAAAATCGGCTAATGTATGCAAACCTACAACCAGCAGAATGACAGAGAGAGAGAGAGAGAGAGGGAGAGTGGGGGTTGTAGCTGTAGGAGGATGGTGCAAACGAGAGCTCTCGGGCTTGGCTCGGCTCGGGAATGCCGAAAAAGTTGGTAACATCATTTCGTTGTTGTCTGCTCTTGTGGCGCACACACACACTGGCATTCGCAGACACAAAATGGATTTTGTCTGCATTAAAATAAGTTGTAGATAAAGCGAGGAAATTGCTTTTGAATATACGATATAGCAGATATGCGAGTTATACGAGTGCGAGTGCGATGGCGCGATGGCGAGTATCTTTTTGATGGCAAATTCCAAACGAAAATTGAGACATATTCTGTGGCATTTTTTCAAGTCGTTAAGCAGCCACTGCACTCGTTATGCGTTCACATATATACATATACTTATACATATACATACGTTATTCTCTGATCAGATATGGCCACTATAAAGTGTCCTTAATACAGTTTGTGTTTAATTTACTTATGGCTTGTGGGGGACGATGGCTTATGGATGGAATGGCTCCACTTCCGTTCCACACACACACACACACACATGTTTTGATGTGCTGCCAACTGTGTGGAGTGCCAATTGGGAAGTCGCCACTCCTCTCCACCCACATTGGAAGCCAAACATAAATCTAGACCAAAGACAAGACATAAATCTACATTTGGCTGCAAAGAAATCAAAATTTCCAAGCACGCACAATGAGCAGCGGACTAGGAGGGGAGGGGGAGGGTAAGTCATCATATCTTAGTCATAGTTGAACCCACGCTTCAGCCTCTGCCCCCTGCCCCCTGCCCTCTTCCACTGCCACTCAATAAGTTGGCAATATCCAGAATCCCGAATTTCCTTTCTGGGTCAGTTGGTTAAGCCTGAATTATGAGGATTCTCGGCTGCGGCTTAAAGAGTTTGGCAAATATCATTGTAAAAATGAAATGAAATATCTCCTGGCCTCCTGGCTTGGCCTGGACTGTAACCTTGACATCCCAGGCCCAACCTCCCTCCCCCTCCCCCTGCTTCTAGGCTGGGCGGCCATACACGCACACATAAATAATTAAAATGACCTCATAATGTTTCGATTTTTCCTCTCTTTTTCCGGCTCTTTTTTGGGGTTTTTTTCCGTGTCCATTTTGTTGTTGTTTTTTTTATTGTTTTCTCTGGGCTTCTGTGGACGGTTTTTTGGCGCTTTTTCGACTTGACTTTTTGCCGCAGTCATTAATGTAATGGTCTGCATTATTTGCCTACCATTCAGAGGTTTAGAAGCTACGAGACACACACACACGTACATGCATACATAGATCTCTCGAATTTCCCCGACACTTGACCCTCGGAACACATCTGCAAATGACACGCAAGACACAAGGCTCCCTCATATGTATTGGTGTGCAAATCAAAGAAGGTCTATGGCTGGTAGCTGATACCTCGTCTGGCTGGCCGTCCGGCCTTGTCCTATGTCCTGGCAGTGTCTAAGTATATTCCTCCTGTGCTTTTCAGCCTTTTATTGCTCCATGCCCCATGCTCCATGCCCCAAATGCTGGCTGGCGGTCACTTATTTGTGCGCTCGCCGCTGCTGCTGCTGCTGCTGCTGCTTTCCTCAGCACTTTCGATGGGGCCAGTCATTCATGAGGACGAGGCGACGTTGCTCCAGCGTAATCCTCGGGTGCCTCGACAGCCGCTTTGCCTGCCAAATCGTCTGTGCCATCAAATTAAACGACAACTAAATTGGCGTACATTTTGTGCTATTTGGCAGGCTTTTGTCTGCGCTTCAAGGCTTACATAAGCAGAGAGACCACGAGACCAAAAAAAAAAGCACACACAAACACGCACACACACAGACAGACAGACACACAGATGCAAAAGGAAACCCAACAGCCAGGCAGCCAGCCAGCTAGCGAGCGAGCGAGCAAGAAAGGCAAATAAAATGCCAGCAATGACAACAGCTGACATTGATTGGGGTTATGACACAATGAGGGGGGGCGCAGAGGGGATTGGTGAGGGGTTTGAGCAGATCTAATAACCGTAATAATAATAAGTAGCTGATAATTTGACACTAAGCCACAGGGACACAGGGGCGTATGCGCAATGCCAGAGGAAGAAGGAACAGCGAGAAGGAAGTGACACAAATCATTGGATGCACAAGCCCAATAAGTATCTTGTAAAGGTTAAAGAAACTATACAGAAACATAGCTTCCCCCCCTCCTGTCACTTTCCATTTACATTTTCCCCGCATCGCGCCACTTGTCGGCTGCAATTTTCCACCCGAACTTAATTAGTTGCTGTCACACTTGCTGGCAGCCAGTTTGGCAAAGACGGAAAACCCACGAAACCAGCAAAGCAGAGCAGAGAAGAGAGGAGAGAAGAGAGCAGAGGGAAAGAGCAGAGCAGAGCAGAGCAGAGCAGAGCAGAGCAGTGAACACTTCACTCCAGTTGCAGTTGCAGCTTCAGCTTCAGCTAGCAGCTCCTGGTCCCTGGGTGCCCATAGAAAACTTTCAAAATAGATTAAATTTGTTCCTTGACGAAGGTGCAAGGGGGTGCAAGGAGGACGGGGAGAATCTCACCGCAGCAGCAGCAGCAGTTTCAATCCATTCCATTCCCGCACTCCCGCCTCTATCTCCGCCCCAAAAACCCCAAAAAAGAAAGTGCAGAATGGCAAGAAATGGCTAAATTGAGTGCACACACAAAGAAAGAGGAGGATGTGCATAGGGCAGAGACAGGGACAGGGACAGGGGCAGGGGCAGGAAGGGGAACTGAAAGATAGTTGCTGCACAAGTGCAGTTTTCCTGTTGCAGCAGCTTTCCTGCTGCTGGTCAAACATAAAAAGGATAACACATGGACCTGGGGCCCAGACCAAAGCCCAAGCCCAAGCCAGAGCCAGAGCCAATAAGATAGTAGAGTCGTCGCCGGTATGTCCGGGATGCCTGAAGCACGAAGCCAGCTGAAGCCTGAGCTCTCGTCCTGGTCGCCCAGTTATGACAACACAAAAGGATGAGCCAACACAAAATCCATCCCAAAAAGGATGCACACAGCCAGAGAGAGAGCGAGTCCGAGCTGCGCCTTGGGCGCAATCCCAATCCCGCCTTTGCTCTGTGCTCTGTGCTCTGTGGACAACCCAAACTAAAGGAAGGCCAAACTGGAACTAGAACTGGAACCGAAACTGGAACTGCCACTGCCCCTCTGCCCCTCTGCCCCTGCCTTTGGGCCATTCAATTGTCCGCTTGATCCCCGGCAAGGCAAGGAGTTGCATGCCCACTTCCCCATGAACCTCTTCTTTGTTTGCCCGCTGGCCATTTCATTTCATTCTCTTTGCTGTTGATTTTCCATTTTGGGGTCCATCAAGGGGTTGGTGGATACCCCCCCTTCCCATTCCCCTCCCGCTCAGTGTTTAATGTTCTCGGCATTCAGTTCTTTAGTTTTTTCGTCGGTTTTTCGGTTTTCGGTTACCTGTAGGCCAGAATGTAGGTCAGAATATTCTGTGCCGCCTGCTGCCTGCCGCCTGCCATCTACATATTTGTGGAACGTGTGTTTTGCTGTTTCCCAGAGATATTACGCATACGTCAACGTTATTTATCACAAAAAAAGTCACAAAACAAAGACGAAAACGCAGTGAAAACAAAGGCAATTGCATTGCACCTATGCTGTAGTCAGTTTGGGTCTGCTATAGGCAGGTATCACTGTCTCTTTCTGTATATTAATAAAACCAATTTCACAGGCAGCAAAAAGCAGCAGCAATAGCACCAATTCCATGCCACAATCAACGACAATTGATGCAGCAGCATAGAGGCAGCGGCAGAGGCAGCGGCAGAGGCAGGGGCAGCGGCAGAGGCAGCGACAGCCAGGACGAAATACCCATCAAATGTGGAGTGGAGTGAGAGAGTATACGACTATCAGGTATCCTTTCTGTCAGGACCAAAATTGATTGCCATAACTGATAATCAATTCTTTTGTGCATAGATCCATTACACATGGGAGAGAGATAGAGATACAGAGAGAGAGAAAGAGAGAGAGGGAGATAGAGCTGAATTTCACAATCATTCAACGCAATTTATCATGCAGGTAGTGCCTGCCGCTGCCGTTGCTGCTGCCGCTGCTGCAAGTAGGAAAAGTAATGAAAGCCAAACATTGCAACGTCATTTCAGCTGTGTGCATAACCCCCCAGCACCCAGCACCCAGCATCCGCCTGCCACATCCTCCTGCCACACATTCCCTGTGTAATTTAGCCAGGAAATTCAATTTAGCGCAACGCGGTTTATCTGAAATGAGGAGAAATCGGCTTAGTTGTTGTTTTCTGTTTCGAGCCACAAACTGAATCTGAATCTGAATTTGCCAAAAGTTTTGCCCATGGCTTACCTATACATATATGTATGTATGTATATATGTGTTTGTATATGTATGTATGCATGTGTAATATTTATTTGCCGCTGGCCCTGACATATGTTTAATATTTGTTAGCACTTAATCGTTGGACAGACAGACAGACACCACCCCAGGCATGGGGCAGGGATAGGAATATTTGCAGCTCTTAAATGTGGCACACACACATATGTATATGCATGCATGCAGGCAGGCAGTACGTGTGTGCATGTATTTGTTGCACTTGAGCTTGAGGTTGAGCTGCAGCTCAGGTAAATTGCCATAATTAAGGCAGTAAGGCGTGCGAGTAAATGAAATAACATGATGCTTAGGCGACACTCTGGCCGGGACTTACCTAATTAGCGACAGGATTTTCGAGCCGAGCCACAAAGTAGATTTCTTGCCTCTGCTTCTACCGTAGTTACTGCTGTTGCAACGCCTGCTGTTGCTGCTGCTGCTGCTGTTGCTGCTGCTGTTCAGCTTGTTTGGGGGCCCAGATACGCTGGGGCATGCCGCTCTGGTACCTCGCTGCTAGTGCGTTGACAAAACTGCCACACACACACACAGACAGGGGCACACACTGTATGCCACACACTGGCACTGCCTGGCACTGCCTGCCACACCACGCACAGACAGACAGACAGACAGACAGACGGGGAGACGGGGAACGACCTAACCAACGTTC
This sequence comes from Drosophila azteca, assembly GCA_005876895.1. Lineage (NCBI taxonomy): Eukaryota > Metazoa > Arthropoda > Insecta > Diptera > Drosophilidae > Drosophila > Drosophila azteca. The sequence goes on along the minus strand of VCKU01000014.1, from coordinate 1,554,469 downwards.
ATTTGGCCCTTTGGGCTATTGTTGTTTCGTGGTCCTGTAGCAGTTGTTGTTGTTGTAGTTGTAGTTGTTGTTGCTTTGCATTTGTTATAGTTGTTGCTGTTACGTTGTTAGCCAACAATCTTGCAACGCCTTTCGCCTCGCTTACAATGTTTTTTTTTCAGCTTTTTCTTTACACAGTTTGTTGCAACTTATGTGTGCAATTGCCGCTGGCTGCACGCTGTACGGAGACGGAGGCGGGAGATTGGCGGTAGGCGGCAGGCGGCACGGGGGGGTGGTGGACTGTAGAGAGCAGAGTGGGGTTATGAGGGGGGTGGTGGGGTGGTGGTTTAACCAAAAGTTGCAGGGACACGCATCGCCTGACGAACGACACACACACACACACACACAGGAGAGAGTGTGGCGGCGGCGGTGGCTGCGGAGGCGACGAGACGTACGACACTTTGAAATGTTTTTGCTGGTGTTGGTGCTGTTGAAATTACCCCCTCCCCCCCTACATCCACCCACCCCTCCGCCACAACCACACACTGGGTGTTTTGAGGGCGTGTTGGGGCATGGTGTATCGTCCGCCCTCGCGCCCCCCGTCGAGTTTTATTTTATTTTACTTGCTTTCTTTCTGCCTTTATTTAGCCAACTTTTGACGCTTTGCTTTGCTTTACTTTACTTCTTTGCTTTCCTTGCCGTCCCGTCCCGTCCGTCCCTCCCTGTGTTTCCCCTCTTCTGTTGTTCTTGTGTTTTCGCCCTCTGTGTTCTTCTGCTTTTCTGCTCTCTCTCTCTCTTTATGCTCTTTCTGTCATTCTTTCGTTTTATGCTTTTCGCGCTTTGTTTGTGTTCTTTCAGGTTTTATTTCTATATTTGTTATGGTTCTTCGTACTTATTTTTTATGATTGTTTTGTTGTCCCCCCCAACCCCCCACCCCCGCCCCTAAACCATTTCCATTCCCATTTTCCGCTTCTCTTCTCTCCTCTCCTCTCCTTTCCACCGTTTGTCGCCGCTTACTTTGAAGTTTTAACTGCCCTGCGATGTATGCTATGCTATACCTAAAGTTTCTTACTTTCCTTTTACTTTCCCTCTGCCTTTCCCCTTCCCCTTGCCTTCCTCTGGCTTTGACTTTGACTCGCACTGGCGCTGGCACTAGCGCTCGATGCTCTTTTTTTTAGTTGGTTTTTTGGCGCCACTGCCGGCTGGGCCAAAACTTTTGTATTCTTTTCTTTGGGTTATCCTGCGTTTGGGTTTGCTGGTTTTGCTTTTGGGTTTGGGCTTGGATTCCGGGACAAGCAAGTGTCCAGGCGTCCAGTAGTCCTGGCAGCAATGGACAAGCTGCTTATGTAAGTGGCAGCAATTTGCCAAACAGTTAGTTCTTGAGTGGGCGGGGAGGCAGAACAACTGGCGGAGAAGAGGATCTGCTCTCCATGGAGAGTCCATGGCGGACACTTATGTAAAGTGATGTAAAGCCCGGACAGGACTCTGAGTCCGCTCTGAGTATGACAGGTGGAGACTTGAACAAGACTCTCGTGGAAGAAAGTTGAATGCAAAATGAAAGAAATCCGCATCAGAATCAGTATGAGAATAAGGATAAGATTGAGTTTCATGTAGAACAAAGTTGTGCGGGAAAAAGTTGCAAAACGAAAGGGAAAAGAAAGGAAAAAATGTGCAGAAAACGTGTTCAAAGTTTCGCACACAAAGTACACATATATATACATACATATATACATATGTATGTATGTATTTGGCTAATCAAATATGTCTCTGATTCTAAGGGAAATACTTGGCTGCTTGGTGTTAATATTTGATAGTACAAACAGATGTACATATGTATGTACATATATGTCTTGGCCCAGGCGCCGATTCGCAGCAAATTTTCATTAATAAATCATTTGACACACACACACACACACACAGAAACATGCCAACGAGTACACGTATATGTATATGTGTGTTTGTCTTTAGCCTGAATGAACTATTTTTATTTATTTATGCACCAGATTATTGCCAGGCGAATGAATGCCCGTGAAAATAGTGCGCTTAAATGAAATAAAACAAAAATAACTTTTTACACATATGTAAAGCCATATAGCCATAGCCATATAGCCATTGGCCATAGCTATATTGGCCATAGCTGTATTGGCCAGTCTGAAGAAAACATCTCCAAGTAATTGCCAGAAATTACATTTTTGTGCGGCACTAAAAGCTACAACTAAAACTATTTATACGCTCGGATGCGATGCAATTTTTGGAAATTTATTATCATGAATGCCATAAGGAAGGTGGCTGCCACCCGCGCTGCCTCTTCGGATGCCCCGCTGCCTGCCCTTTGCCCTGCACTCTCCACTCTTGCGCCTTATCTATTATCTATGCATTTGCCCCGCAGACATTGTATGGGTCTTGGCCATGCTTCTTCTTGGCCATCGCTTTCGCAGACTCTTCGGTGTGCGCGAAATATGTTAAAAATAAACCAAAGCAAAGCAAAAGGAACTGCAAAAATGCGAAGCACCAGACCAAAGCAAAACGGAATACAGAACAGAGAGAGACAGAGAGACAGAGAGAGAGAGAGAGAGAGACAAAGAGAGGGAAAGAAATGAATAAAACTGGCATGTGTTTCCCACACACAAGGAACCCCCGACGAATCTTCACACTAAATTTAATTTAATTGTAAATTGTAACCAACAACAACAAAAAACATTGGTGTCTCGTCTGCTCGGTGGCAGATCCATTATCTACAGCAGGGGTCATAATAATAGTTAACCAAAAAGTAAAGAAAAAATAACTACATATTTTCACAATATTTTCCATATTTTTTCATTTTCTTATGTTTTGAAAAATCTAAAAAATTTCAGTTGTAAATTCTCGGCTCGGCTGTAGGCTGTCGGCAGCTATCTACAGCAGGGGTCACCATAATAGTAAGCCTTTTTCATGGGTTTCTTATGGATTGAAAACTGACAAGCTAATGAATTGTTTTAATGGCAAAACTATCAAGTTTGTTGAACGCTACTGTATGAATAATATATGGGTGTTTTTTTTTGGGTTTTGGTGGGGGGGGGGACCATAATCATTACTTCGAGGGCAGTGGCAGTGCGGCAGTGTGGGGCAGACATTGGCAAATGCTTGCTTTGTGCTTGTGTGTATTTCAATGTTCAATGTCTGTCCTTAACACAGCATTGGAATGCTGGGAATTTCACTACAAACGACATTTTTGTCTAGCAGCCAAACACGCCCAGAAATATGCAACACGTCCTGCCTGCCCTCGCCTCCCTGCCCTGCTCTCTCTCTGTTGGCGTCCCCTTCAATATGGCGGCCGCTCTTGTGACTCCACCCAAGTGCACGCAATGCCTAGACCCACGGGCCCACGTACCCTCGAATCCACGAATCCACGTACCCACCACGACTGTGGGTCACATACACTATTGGTATTCTCTTGGCTGTGGCTGTGGCTGTGTGGCTGACTCATAAGGCATTTCGTCTAATGATTGACGGACTGACGAAGTGACTAACAAACCAACCAAGCAACCAACCAACTAGCTAGCTAACCAACTTACTAACTAACTAACTAACGTGTGTGACTTTTCCCAGTTCTTTTCGCAGTTCTTTTCTGTTCTGTGTTCTGTGTTGTTTTGTGTTTAGGTTCTCTCTGTTCTGTTCTCTGTCCTGTTCTCTGTTTTGGCTCGGCTTTCTTCGACTTTGCGTGTAGTTCGTAATTTAAGTAATGTGGGTCGCCCGATGGAAAGCTGAGCCCTGCGGATCCTTGTTGTTGCTAACGCGATTTACTTTTGAGCAAAACACGCGCCATGGTCTCCACCATATCATACTATATACAGATATACATACATATGCACCCACATATATCCCTAGTATAGCTAGTAGTAGCTCTAGCTCTACCCCCCACTACCAACTTGTGTGTGTGTGTGTGTGTGTGTGTGGTTCTAGCAGCCTAATTGTCACTGAAGGTAGCCCACCTAAGACATAAATTCAATTTCTTTCGGTTCGATGTGACAAGTCGTGAAGAAAGGAACCCCCCCCAGCCCGTCGCCTGCCCAGCCCGTCGCCTGCCCAGCCCTGCCCCTGCCCAGCCCCTGCCCCTGCTATCCGTACCTCTTTTTACTCTACTGTGCTCTGCTGCGCTTCCACTGTGTGCTTCTTGTTGCTATTATTTTTGGATAGCCATAGCCACCTTTTTGGTTGCTTTCTCGCGATATCGTCGCTGCCTTCTGCTGCTCTGCTGCTCTGCTGCGCTCCTACGCCCCGTAACAATTTCTTATGGTTGTGGTTCTGGTTCTGGCTCTGGCTCTGCTTGTTCTTGTTCTTGTGTGTGCCTTGTCTTCTGTTCTCTGCCTCCGCCACTGTCGTCTCTATGCTGCACTGCACTGCACTGCACCTTGACACTAATATTGAGCAAAGGAGAGACAGAAGGAGAGCAAGTGCAACTAAAAATAGTCAGAGAGAGACCGCTAAAGGCAAATTGATTTGGGTTTCGGGTGTGGGTACGGCTACGGACACGAACACGGACACGGGCACGGGTATGGTTTACGGATCTCTCACTTCCACCACTTAACGCGGACACTTGGCGATTTTATTGTCATTTAAAAGTTATAATTGGTAATTGATGCCCCTGCCCGATGGGATTGGCTGATTGGCTGATTGACTGATTGGCTGACTGACTCTTTGTGATATGATCTACTACTTAAGTGGCCGTCTCATGGGCTAATGATTGCAGTTGCTTCATGGGAGATTTACTTTTGGGACCAGTGGGTGGTGGGGGGAGGGGTATACTGTAGATAGTTTTGGATTTTCCTTGCATTTTGGATCGATGATCATTGGGTTTATTCTTCAGGTATGTCTATGGGTTGGTTAAACCTTTAATTGGTTTTGGTTTTGGTTTTCTCGTTTTGTTTTGCTTTCGCTTTGAAGCCACTCGATCTTGCATCGCTTATTGTGATGCCACACGCTCATCCACCCACCTCTGCCTCCACCTCCGCCCTCACGGGCAGTGCAGAGTGGGGGCGGGTGGTTACCCCAGGCGTATGCACAATCCACAATCCACCGAACACCTTACACCTTACACCAAACAAAAAAACCGACCCCCTCTCCCCCCCCAACACCAGAGCTTTACATAACTCACTAGCCGCCGCGCTCACACTGCACTCTCGCTCGCTCTCACACAATTGCACTGTCTATGTATCTCTCTCTCACTCTCTCACGCTCTCTCTGTCTCTCAGGAGCAGAAGCCTGGAGTTGAACTGAACTGAACACGGAACTGCCTCGCCAGAGGCTAAAAACACACCAAAAAAATATAGAAAATATAGACTGGGAAACAGGGAAACAGGGAAACATGAGGCAGAAATACGTTCGTTCAAAAATTCAAAACACAAATGCACATTTAATTCGCGCACACACAACACAACACAAGACAACACAGGCCACAGTTTCCATGAGTTTTTTTCAATCATTTCTTAGCACTTTGTTGCAACCTGCAACCTGCCACCAGGAACTCTTGCAACCTGCAACCTGCAACCCGTTTGCCGTATGCATTTTAGATGCAAGTACTTTTCGTATTCACGTTTCCTACATTTCCTACGTTTCCTTCCTTCCTTTCTTACGTTCTTACTTTGCTCTTACGCCTTTTACTATATGTACTGTACGAGAAATACTATACCATACCATTCAGATATACTATATAGTATGATATGGTATGATATGGTATAGTATGGTATATGGTGTATGGTATGGTATATGGTAGTCAATATTACTACGTTGGCTGGCTGACTGGCTGGCTTATTGTTTCGCCACTGCGCTGCTGCTGCTTGTGCTGCTGCTGTATATTGGGGGCTGTCTGATGAGTGTTTGAACTATTTCTATTTAGAACGAAATTTTCTCCGATTTCGCTGTGCTGTTGAATTGCAAACCCGACCCGAACTGAGAACGCAAATGACCAAGTTTTTCCTTTTTCATGCAGTTGCTGCTTGCCGTCGCTTGGCTGGCACGCATTTTACCGTTTCGGACTCCCACTCGTGCTGGCTGTCGCTCGTGCTCGTACTCTGACTCGGTCTCGGACTCGGACTCGTACTCGGACTCAAGCAGGATGGCAACACAACAGCATGAAGCGAAGGGAACACCGAACACCCGAACATCCGAACATCCGAAACGACTGCTGGTGGCTTTGGCTGGTGGCTGGTGCGCCGCTTGCTTTTCGCTTGCATTTGCTGGTTAGCTTTTTCGGAGTGAAAGCTTTTTGGTGTTCGTTTTTGTCGCTCTCGCGCCAAAGCTACAGCAGGGAAGCTTGCCGAAAGCTTCACAGCTGATTTGCCGCAAAATGCATGCGGTGTTTGTTTTCCTCTCTCTCTCTTTCGCTCTCTCTGTCCTGCACGACGAAACAGCTGATGGCCCCCGCTCCTTCGTGTGGCAAATGACGCAATGCTCTTGTGCGGTGGGGGGGAGGGGAAGTAAATTGTTGACTGAATGCAATGTTATTTGAAATATTAATTTTATTTTTAAATTGCAATTACAATTTGTTGTTGTTTTTCCGCCTTTCCTTACCCTTCGCTTTGGTTGTTTTTTTTTTTGTTTTTGTTTTTTATGCTAAATTGTATTTGTTTTTATTTATATTTATATATATATATATTTCACACATTTTGTTGCAAACAATATCAATAATTCTTTTAACCTAATAACAGATGCCATTTTTTGTTTGTTCTTTTATTATTATTATTTTGTTTTGTTTTTTTTTGTTGTTATTTTTGTTTGTTTGTTTGTTTGTTGCTGTTGTTCCTTTTACACTTTTTGGTTTTGGGTTTCTTAGTTTTGTTTTTTATGTTAATGCTTTTCGTTTTTTATGTTAATGCTTTTTGTTTTTGTTTTTGTTTCATCCCTGGCCTGACTCAGTTTCAGACTCAGATTTCCTCGAGCTTAAAATTAAATTACAAAATACAATCGGTCCAACTTAGTTACAAAGATACAAATACAAAACAAAGCGCACAATGCATTATCCAACTAAATCCTTAATCACTCGCAGAACTAATTACAATTATTACACAATATTACACAATATTGTTGTTTTTCAATAATAATAATAATATTCGTAAACGGAAAACATACATATAAAGCAGCAGCGGGTGGTTAGGGGGTGCGGGATTGTACAATACACAACATTATACTCTAAATGTATGTTTAATAAGTATTCGAATCGTGTATACTTCTTTTCTTTTTTGTGGTATATTTTTTAGTTTTTTTTTTCTTATAAACTTTCTCCACTTTCTCCTTTCTTTGTTCTTTAATTTTTTGAAGTTAAGCGCTTGCATTTTGGTGTGTATAATGTGTGTGTGTGTGAGTGTAGAGCGAGGGGCGCGGGGCGCGGGGCGTATATATGTAGATATATACATATTATATATACACTATATAGAAATATGTATATGTGGCATATCAAATTATTTATCGGCGTTAATCTATATATGCGCTGATCGATCAAAAGTTAAAGCAGTTACAATAAAATGAGTTAGTTCTTGGGTTTGGTGGTTGATTATGCTTTTGAATGTGCGAGCGAGCAAGAGAGAGAGCGCATCATCATCATTATCATTATCATCATTATCTACTCGTAGTATTTAGAGGCTTCAGTTAAGGTAAAAAGGTAGGCGTGGCATAATGCAGCATTGAGTATTAGTGGTTCTTCTTTTGCATGGCTTAGTAGGTATTTCCTTATAAAGCAATTATCATTATCATTATCATAATTATTATTATTAATTTTTTGTTAATTTTATATCATTTTCATTCTCTGCATTTTGCATTTTGCAGGCATTTTTTTTTTAGTATGCAGAGCAGAGCTTTATTCTTGTTTTTGTTTTTTCTTTTTATTTTTTGGTTATTTTTTAGTCGTTTTTTTTTCTAGGATTATCTTCATGTCACAAAAAAAAAAAAAATATGATTTTTACACTTTCATATGATACAAAATTAACAATCTTCTTGTTTTTTTTTGTTTTTCTTTTTTGGTATTTGAAATCCTTTCACATTTCATTGTTTTTGTTACGATAAATGCTTTTATGTAAATATATATATGCATGTATATAGATGGATGTACATATGTATGTATGGAATGCATGTGTGGATGAAATGTATATAGATTAATGTAGATGTATAAATGTATATAGTAAATGTGTACGCGTTTCGTATATGTTGGGGGGTTGATGCCAAAGGGGATTGGGGACTTTGTTCTTGTATATGAAGGTAAATACTGCCAGATATATGAATGTATGTATGTGTTATAGAATGTGTTGTATATGATATATGTATATATATGTATATATGCATGTAGTTTGTATTGTATGTATAAATATATATATGTATGTATGTATATATGTTTCGGTGAGCTTAATTTTGAATGTATGTTCTGCTTATTTGAGTAAATATTTAATTTGATGAGCGATCATTACCGTACTGTACCGTACTGTACCGTGTAGTTAATGCTAGAAAGTAATTCCATTTCAATATTATTGCATGATTCTTTTTTGTTGCTGTTGCAATTGCAGTTTTCCTTGCTTTTCTTTTCTTTGCTTTGCTTTTCTTTGCTTTGCTTTTTTTGTTTAACCTCAAGTACAATCTATGTATCTGCTTTAAATACGCTTTAAATAATTTGTATTTTGTATTTTGTGTATATGTATTTGTATGCGTTTTTATTTGTAGTATCTTTAAGCATTTATTAACTCGTTTTTTCATAATCTTCCCTTCGTTTAGTATCTTTTCCAATCACCTTTTTCTTTATATGTAGTATCGTACCATTTCCACTTCCACTTCCCATTCCATTGCCATTTTCCATGTCCCATGTCTTACGGCCTTCTTCTTCTCGATATTGCTGTCCATACACAGTTTTTTTTTTGTATAAGTAAATCTTTATACATCTTACACACACACACACACAAACACACACACAAACATACTCGCACTCGCACTCGTCCTTATCCTTGTCCTTGTATGTGGATCCCACAAATTGCTGAGTTGCCTCTGGTTTTTTTTTTTTTCATTTTTTTCTTTTTTGTTTTCGTTTTTTGGTTGTTAGTAGCTTTAAGTGGATAAATGGACGGTTTTTTTTTTTGTTTTTGTTTTGTTTGGATTTCATTTGCTTTATGCTTTCAATTTATCAAGTCTTTTAGTTTCAAATTATCGTATCATGTGGTTAGTTTTTTGTTGTTGTTGTCGATAGAAAAAACGAACTCTGTGGATCCCACACAAAACTAAAACTAAAACTAGAAGGCTATGAAAACCACTCAAAAGTAGGGTAGGTATATAGATTCAATGTGATTGTTTTTGTGGGGTTGCTTGATTGGTTGCTTGCTTGGTTGGTTGTCAGGCTCAGGCTCAGGATCCTCTTACACTGAGAGAAACAAAAAACTATGCTACGTTATTGATGATAGTTGGATAGCATTGCCATACATATTGTGCATTCCTGGACAGCTTGATCTTGATCTTAATCTTGGTCTAGTCCTAGTTCTAGTCCTAGTCCTAGTCCCAGTCCTAGGCCAAGTGTGTGTGTTTTTTTTGTTTGTATCCAATAAAAAATATACAAATTTCAATGGAATTTCTCTCTCTCTTTCTCTTTCTCTGACTCTCTCTCTCTCTCTCTCTGTCTCTTAGGTATTTCTCTTCTCGTCATTGTTGCTGATGCAACTCAGCAATTTGTACAATCCTTGTTCCACAAACTACTATATGTATATATGTATGTACATATATAGCTACATATACATATATGTACATATAAATATGCATGTACATATGTATGTATGCATTAATATCATACCAGTTGATCTTTACATTTATTATAATCGGTTAGAAAGCTTTCATTTCTCCATGGCCATGCAAAATATATATATTTTCTGCTATATAGATGTATATATCTGGTATTTCGTTATGTGCCATCACTACGCTGTGCCATTTTTGTGGTATGGTATGTTATGTTATGGTATTTTCCTATGTACATTATACAGTATATTGTACACGTTAGGGGATTCTGTTTAAAGTCCATCCTACTCAACTACCACCCCAAAACACAACACAACACTCTTTATTTTGATCGTCATGCATGTCATGACATCGTCATGTCAGAAGTTCCACGGGCTGACGCCGCATTTTTTACTTTTTTCTATCTTTAGTATTTTGGTTTTTAGGAAAAATAGTTTGCGTTTGCGTTTGCTCTTACTTTTGCGTTTCTTTTTTTGTTTTTGTTTTCATCGATTCACAATATGATGATTTTTTAGTGGCTAGCAAAATAGTTGTTTCAAATTTGTTTGGGTTTTAGAAAAAAACAGCAACGGCTATAGTAAGTTAATGCAAAAAAGTTTCATTCGGTTTCCATTTTTTGTTTGTTTTTTGTATTTTATTTTACTTTATTTTACTTTACTTTACTTTACTTTATTTAGTAGTCAAAGATCAGTGCATTTTGCTTTTGAGACACTCCCCCCATATACATATACATAATACACAATACATATACATATACAAATACAAATTTCTGTTCTGGTTAGAGAGCTTTTAGCCATTTTAGCCATAGCTACTAAATGTTACGACGAGCCCTAATCGCTAGTTAAAGAAAACTGAGGCTAGATTCGATCGATCTCTAGTTCGTTCTAAGCGCTAGTGCGTAGCATGGTTGGTATTTTCATGTTATTCTGGTATTCTATTTGGTAATTTTTAGTATTTTTACACGGTGTATTTTATTTGCAAGCTTTTTAGGCGCGGCGGCAACAATGTCCATCAAAAAACATACTCGTAATCGTAATCATTATCGTAATCGTAATCGTATCATACATACATCAAAAATGCATTCAAAAAATTACAAAAAAAAAAAAAAAAACAAAAACGAATCGAAAATTAATTGGATTAAAAGCTAGAGAGCTAGCTGCTAGCAAGAGTATCTGTTCAATCGATCGGTAATCGGTTATCGGTAAATTTCTGATACTTATAATCATTATTATTATTTCTATATAAATTCCACTATTATTGCTTTTGCTTTTGGTTTGCTTTGGTTTGGTATTTTTTTTAGTTTTTTTTGTGGTTTTTGGTTTGGTATTTGTTTCTTTTGTCCTTTGGGAGTGTTTGTATTTGAAGATCTCTTGGTGATGTAGGGGGATGTAGGGTGATGTTTGGTGGATGTAGGATTTAGGGTGATACAGGGGGGGGGGATGTAGGGGTTGGGTGATGTAGGGGTTTTGGATAGTTCGACAAAAATACTGTTTGAGTTGCTGATTCGTTCACATAGTACAATATTTGTTTGTTGCTTTGCTTGTGGTATTATTATTATTATTATTATTATTAGAAATGGTGTCATATGTAGGTATATGGAAACAAATATCCTTGAGAAAAATGTAACTAAATCAGAGAAATAATTCTCATGCGATTGCACTACCGGACATCGTTGTCGCCTGACGTTCACTCTGCAGTTCCCGATTGCGTTCATGCTCAGCGGTCTCCGAGCTGGATTCAATGGATGGAATGGATTCAGAAATCAGATATCTGTATAAGTTCTTGAATGATTCGATTGGCTATTCGATGTCGATTGCTTACTTGGACCGCACAGCTATGGGACTACCGGGTATATCCACTGGATTGGCATTATTGTTGTTCGTGGTCGAGGCTCTGCGCCCGTTGCCAGATTTGTACGAGAATATTGAATCGTTCTCCATATCGTTTTCAATCTACAACAAAAACAAAATGGTGGGTTTGGGTTAGCAAAGAGAATGCCCAGGATGCTCTCTAGAGCTCTGACGACTCACCACCTGTCGCTTGTAGGACAATCGTTCGCTGGACACCGAGCCACATGATGAGCTCTCGGAGACGGCCTGCGTTACTGAGGTCACCGTTGGCGGACTGCTGGGACCCGGGAAACGTTTTGAACACACCTGGGACTGGATGTGCTCGCAAATGCGACGAAAACGTCGAATGTTACCTAAAGCAAATGACGCGATTAGTGTTTACCATGTACCAAGTATTACCAGGGCTTACCCGATAGCAGCGTAAATGTTAAAGCAAACAGCATATCTGCTATGTCACCTTGCTTGCAAATGGCACTGATGTCGACCTAGAAAGGGGTAGAGCAGGCAGTGAGGACAGGCAGTACTTGGGACTCTGACAATAGTTACCTGAAACTTGACATGACGCTGAAACATCACAGGTCCATTGCCATTCCGTTTGTACTCCACTCGAAATGAGGTGGGCGATACTACACTATGCGATAGTTCAGCCATCTGCAAAAGCACAAAACACAAACGATAGTTCATCTCTCCTCTAAGCAGAGAACACTTTTCCAATACTCACTGATAGAAATGCATGTATCAGATGCGCCTTGACTGTGGCAATGGGTTTGCCCTTGACCAAAATGGTAAACGTTTCGTCCTTTTCGGTTGTTATCAGATTACCAAACCAGGAGCGTTTCGTTAGCTCTGGCGATGATTCGGGCGTCAAATGCACTTCATCCGCCGAAACTGTAACGGACAACGGGCAACGGGTATTATAGATTTGGTAGCGATGGATTCCTGGGGACTTACCCTGCATTTTTCTGCGATGGAACCGCGGACTGCCCAGGAAACTGTTCTTGATGTTGGTGAGCCGTGTCTTCCACAGTTGACCGCCAGGATTGTTGCAGGGTGAGCCAGGCATCCCAGGACTGCTGTTGTTCAACATGGGCGAGGCATTAGGATTCACAACTGTTTTTGGAGGCGATACAAGATACAAGGATAATCGATTAGTGGATGCTGTTTAGGGGGTCTGTGAAGGGGGTCTACGGGGCATGCACACACCACTATTCGACTCTGGATCGTGGAACATACTAATGTTAATGGTCGGACCTGAGTTGGCGCGATGGTGCACCGATGGCGAGGCAGCTCCACTGACGGAATTACCTCCGGGACTGCCCGGCGGGTGGCCGCATCCCTCGCTGCGATCCCTCGCTGATCCGCCACCGCCGCCGCCACCGCCTCCGCCACCGCCCCGCTCCTGACGCAACGAATCACGTCGCTCCAGTCGTGGCTCTCTCACCACCACCACATCGCCTTCGATGCTCTTCTGGGAGCTGTGCGAGGGCGTGCGACTGACCGAGGAGTGGTGACCGGAACCGGTGCGATCGCGATCCCGATCGCCGTAGGTGGAATGTCGAGTGCCCGCCGCCGGCGACGAGGGACGCGATATGGCATTCGCCTGCTGCTGGGCGGAGCTCATGGGGGAGTTGCAACGCGTCGGGCTGTGATATGAGGAACTCCGCACCGACGAGGATACTGTTGTGGGTGAGCGTCGTTGGTGGTTGCGAGTGCTGCTGTACGAACGGAAGCTGCAACGAAACGAAGGAGATCACAGATTATAGGAATTAAGGGTGGGGTTTCCGCGGGATGGTGGGTACTCACTTGAAGGCCTGTCGTCGCGGCGTGAGCGGTGAACCCTCGGAGATTTGTCCATAGCTGGGCGCATTGGTGCCATTGATGCGACAGGTGTCCAACCGTTTCCTTGGCGGATCGACGGCATCCAGTTCACTGCGTGACTTTTGGGCAATCTCATCGTCATCCTCGAGGGCAGGACGCCTTCGCTTGCGCTCCAGCAAAAGGAAATAGATGACCTTCTCCGTATTGTGACTATTGTGTATTGTGCGGATGACAAGAGCATTCATTAATTGGCTGAATCATAAATGGATTTAGCAATCCGCAATCCTTTTTACACACCTCGAACTGAGCAGCTCCTGGATGAGCTTCTCCTTCTCCTTGAAACAGCCCAGCGAGCAAATGGCATTCAGCACATCCGGATCGACAGCTGTGGCCGTGGGTATGACATGTGTTTGCACCACCTCCATCATTGGCAGCTCCAGCTCCAGTTCACCTTTGCCACCAGCTGTGACCCAGGGATGTCGGTTGATTTCGGCCAGCTGGACAACCCCCAAAAACCCCAAAAACCATAGTGAGAAAAGTAAGCGAGTAAGAGAGCAAGAGAGGGGGTCCCCAGGGAGGGGTGGTGAATGGAATGGTGACCCAAAAACCAACAATCGCTTGGCCGAGGGGTTGGCTTTAAATGACTCACCCACAGACCAGCCGTCAGCCGACAGCAGCAGGAGCAGCGGCATTCGATTGTTACGGGTTCTTGGGTCAGTCATTGTTGCATATGGCAGGGATATGCCTGGGATATGGCTGGGATATGTCAGGGGGGGTGGAGGGGGTATGTGGATGACTCACCGTCAGACGCCTATCCGGATTCACTTCAATCATGCCACGCAACAGACTCTGGCAATCGGGTGGCACAAAGTGCGGTATGTGAAAGACGCCGCGCTTGACTTTCTCCAGCAGTTGGCGCAAATTGTCATCGTCGAAGGGCAACGCACCCACCAGCAGGGCATACAAGATGACACCACACGACCAGACGTCCGCCTTGCGTCCGTCGTACTTCTCCCCCTGGAATGACACGCGACACACACACACACACACCACGCCCAAGCACAAGCACAAGGACATGGACATGGACATGGACATGGGGGAATGCGAATACGAATGCGAATGGTAATGGGAGAGAAATCAGATATTGAGACATTTTCCTTTAACGTTTTGTGTGTTTGCTTTGATATTTCATATGAATGTTTGTTTGTTTGTTTTTTTGTTTGCTTTCAGTTTGATTATTTTCAAATTCGATTGGAGGACAGCCAGACCAGGACCCAGACCAGGACCCAGACCAGGCTACCCCTTGTGGCTGCGTGGCACCCAATCGTTTGGGGATGGCTATACCCTTTTCATATGGATTTCCCATAAACCCAAAGGAAAAACTGAATGTTTTGCTAATTTACTGAGTTTTTCCTATTCTTTCATTTAAAGGTTTGTCCATTTCATTGCAGAATGGGGTATGGGGCAGCATGGGGCGGCATGAGGCATGGGACTGCATGGGGTGGCATGGGGCTGCATGGGGTGGCATGGGGCTGCATGGGGTAGGTCCGTTCAACTCGTTGACGTCCATTGACGTGTCCATCAAATGCCAAGTTTTTTTCGTCTCCGTCTATCTCTTTCTAACTCTCTGCCTCTCTGTCTTTCTCTGCCTCTGCCTCTGCCTAGGGGACGGTTATTGACTTGGCAGGTAAGTGGCACAATGACTTGCAGTTTGTTGCCCACTACAATATATAATTGTGGCACGATTGCATGGCAGTTGCAGCTATGTGATTCCCCCCTCCCTCAAAGTTGAAGCTTCAAGTTGCAAGCGTAAAAAGGGAAAAACTCAGAGAAAAACTAGGAGGGTTTTTGTTTTGATTCAAGTGGAGTGGTGGTCAAGGGGCCAAAGGGCATTCCCTACTAATAGATAACAAGCGTTACCAGAGTCTTCTATAGAAGTTCTGAAACCAATACGCTCTCAAATACTAGAATCTTTTCATTCTTTTTTCCATTCAAGATCCTTAAACTATATTCGATCTTTATATGTCAGAGAATAGATTCCTTATCTTGGGGAAAGTGCAGAGAAAGTGGCAGAAGATAATGCTGGCAATCGACTTTTTTTGTCCACATAAAAAGACTGTTATCGAGACGGCATCATGTGTGTGGAAGGTGTGGCAACATGTGGCAGCATTTGGTTGCAAGCACGTACTCTCTTGAAGGACCTTTGAACTTTGATTCCTGCCATCAATTACAAGACACGTTTTCCAATTAAATACATATACATACATACATACATATATGTATGTACTCTGCTCTGCAATTGTTAAAATTATTCGAGTATCTATAGGCACTCCTCCATTCCCCCCTCCCCCCTTCCAAGGGTAATGGTAAGGGTAATCGGGTAACCCTATAGCCCAGCCAGCCAGCTTTTGGGGCATGAAACATGAACCCCTTCCGAACGTTTTGGCTCAGACGTTGCATCACGGCAGGGGGGAGTAGGGGGGAGTTGGATTGATAAACGACCACTTAAGTGATTGAGTGTATGGGCTTTCCGCGCAATTTTCCCCCTACAAATTGCCAGGGGTTACCGTTGCGGTGCCCCTTCCCCACTTGCCACACACAGACATCAATTATGCGGTTGAGAAACTACAAATCCCCGCCAGAGCTTTGACTCTTGAATATTTATAAAAATATATACGGATCCGGCATACGCATACGCATACGGCATACGAATACACATGTATGTATGTATGTATATGTGTGCAGATTGGGAAGAATATCACGTAGCCAGCCAGATTTATAACCCAACCCCAACCCCAACCCCATCCCTCAACCCGAGTATATGATAAAGCTGCAGAAGGAAATATTTTATAATTCTCCTTATGAATTTATAACACGAGCAGAAACTGAAGCGTCAGCAGCAGCAGTAGGAGAAGGAGCAGCAGCAGGTCCTGCATGAATAAAATGAAGGAGGGGGCGTGCAGAGATGGAAAATCATATGCGCACATGCGGTACATGCGGTGCATGGCACAGCATTTGCATAGACGAAAGTCTGCCAGAATTTGCATGGGAAAGCGACTCCCGCTCCAGGAAGCTGCCACAGATACTGCAACAGACACTGCCACTGCCACAGCCACTGCGGTGGCTCCTCCTCCTGCTGCTGCTGCTCCTGCTGCTGCTGCATCTGAAAATGTGCTAAAAACATTCGCCTTGATTGACGTTTATGTGTTGGCTCGCCACAACACCAACCAGAGACCAGAGACCAGAAACCACAGAGCAAGGGAAAAACTGTGGCCATGTGGCCATGTGGGGGGGTTGGGGGCGGGTGCTTAAGCATTTCCCAAATTCTATCGTTTTCACATTATTCAAGTTGGACTTACCCGTATGACCTCCGGACACGCATAGTGTGGACTGCCGCAGGAGGTTTCCAGCATGCTGCCGGCTGGCTGCAACGAGGCCATGCCAAAGTCCGCTATCTTAATGTTGTTCTTCTCATCGAGCAGCAGATTCTCGGGCTTCAAGTCGCGGTGGCTGCATGGAAAGAAGATTGTTCCCCCCCAAAAAGTGTAAGATTGATGGCACTTTAAATGAGTGGGATACCTGTGGGGAGGGGGGAATGGTAGGTATGCTTACCAAATCGAATGCGAGTGACAGAAATCCAGGGCGGAGATGATTTGCCTGAAGAATTTGCGTGCCTCCTTGGGCGTGAGGCGGCCCTTCTTCACCAGATAATCGAAGAGCTCACCGCCAGAGACATGCTCCAATATTAAGTACAAATACTTCTTGTTCTCGTAGACATCGCTCAGGCCAAGGACGTGCGGATGATCGATTAGTTTCATTATGGCAATTTCACGTTCAACCTTGCCACGGGATACACACATAGAGAGAAAACGAAAGAAAGAAAGAAAGAAAGAGACGGAGAGAGAAGACGTTGAGTTTTTAATCGACTTATCGACGACAATGTAGCTTCAAACAATGCCCTCCCCCATCCCCCCGCTCTGCACCACTCCGCTCTTTACGTGTACAATGCATTCAAAGTGCTTTGGCCATAATGACCCATTGTTGTCCTCCAACTGGCGTCCAATTTCTGTTCTTATTGCGTGTCCTGCCTGGAGTCCTACATGTGGACAGTACACGCAATCGTCGTCGTCGTCGTCCGCCCCGTCCCCCTTCCCTTTGTAGGTTCTTTACACTCATTTGCAGACCCCTGCCCAGCCCACCCTCTCTCTCACCGTGCATTTCGATTGTCCTATATGTCTGAGCTTTTGTCACCCCAAAGAGGTTCACCCCCAGCCCCAATGCTGCCAACGCTCTGAATTCCGTTTTACTTTGTTGCCACACGCACTAATTCGCCCCATGTCCTTTCAGTGTCCTACAAAAACGAACAAAAAAATACAACAAGTGTACCACACTTTTCGGGAGGGTGTCATGGGGGTGTGGCGGGGGTTCTATTATGACAGCCACAGAACAAAAAAATAAAACAAGATAAATAGTTAAGCTCTACTTTGACTTTTATGGGCGTCAGAATGAATGAAATCTATTTGGAGGCCCCAAATATATTAACGATTGTGGCAGGAAATCGATTAAAGACATACATACATATACATACATATATATAGATATGTACATATGTATACATACAGTAGATTTAATCGGAATTGGGCTTGCACTTGGACAGGCAGAGATACATATACTGAAGATATTCCTGATAATTCACCTTTTTTTTGTGTAAGAATATTTGGATTGTATTAAATTTAAATCGTATTAAATAATAATAGTTCAAACCGAAAAAATCTACAATAAATCTATATAATATAGAACACTTGTAAACCTTTAAAGACCGTATCACCGTTTCAACCCGCATCAATCTCTGAATGAAAATAATTTCTTGCCAAAAGTTGAAACCGTAAAACCACTTAAAATTAATTCAAACTAAAGTCCTGCTGCAAGTAAAATATTTCCTTGACTTTCCCTGACTTTGGCACACAACTCGCAACGGAACAAAGCCAAGGAAAAACCCTCTCTAAAACCGAAAACAAATCCCCAAAAAAAAAACAAAACAAAGCGATAAAGAGAGAGAGAGAGAGAGCGCTGTGGCTGTGGCTGTTTCTTTGGCTTTAAGTTTGACTGCAATGCCCCTCCGCCCTCTGCTCTTCCCTCCTCTCCCGCCCTGCAATGCCCTAAATAATCCAATCCCCAGCACACTCCACTACTCGTTCAAGGAGCAAGTAAATAAAACAACGACGAACCACAAAACAAATTTTATTGTCACAATTTTTTTATGACCCGTACGCCCAGGCAGAAGAAAACGAAAAGGAAATGCGGGAGAACGAAAAACAAAATCATAAAGAGCGCTAAGTAATAAAAAAAGCAAGCAAGCAAGCAAGACAATCAAGGGGATGGGAGGGGTGACCTTCGACCCGTGCCGGCACTCACCTTCATTAGCACCGATTCGCTGAGTTTTTCCCGATTGATTATTTTAATCGCCACCTTTTTGCCAATCACACAATGCACGCCCAACTTGACGAGACCTGTGAATGGTAAACAACAACAAAAATGGTAAAAAAGTGATTTCGGCATCATAATTATAGTAATGACAAAGCGGTTGCAGTACGGTACAGAGGCCAATGTGCCACAAGGAATATCCATTTAAGTGTTACAGATTTTTAATAGAGATTTTCCCCTGGCGGAAGGACACGGACACGAACACGATTTTAACTCCCAATCTATGGACATTATCCTGCATTATTTTGTATTTGCATGGCAGCAGCAAGTCACGCAAGTGCCGCGACCTTCTGTGGCAGAGAAGGAAGTACTCGTGGATACACTGTACAGTGTGCAACACCCAAGGAAGGCCGCAGGGAAGACTATCGTAAAGAATGTCATTCTTAGCAGCGATTGAATTTCTTTACGGACAACATGGCTTCCATAATGATATTAATCATTATCTACTAGGACAACCCGTACTCCAACTCGTACTCCAACCCGTACTCGTACTTGGATATATCCATAAAATGGTGTGGTGTGGTGTGGTCTTGCACTTACCCGTTTGACCCTTGCCGAGAGTTTTCTCCAGGCGATAGGGCCCCACAAATTGGCAATTCTCCGCCGTGACATTGTTCTCCTTCTGCATTTTGCTAGCCGTGGCCGTGCCAGTGCCCCTCCCTCTTCGTGGCTGCTGCTGCTGCTGCTCCGTTGCCCCGATGGTGGCTATGGCTGTGGCTGTTAGCTGTTTGCGGCTGGCAGCGTCAGCTGGCGTCTGGCCATGCACAGGACTCCTAGCAGCACGGCCGGCTCCTCCGGTCCCTGTCCCGGTCCCAATGCCGATGCCGATGCCGTACGTACGGCTTCTACGAGCAACTTGGTTGTCGCATAGCGTCAACTCAACTACTTGTCTGTCTGTGTGTGTTTGTGTGTGTGTGTGTGTGGTGTGTGTCCCTCTTCTCCGTTTCCCTATCCCTTCTGTTGCCAGTAGCTGCAGCCGTGTCCGTGTCCGGGCTGGGGTCCGTGTGAGAAGTCCTTTAATTACTTTTGTTTGGCAAAAGTTTTATTGCGATTGTTAAGGATTCCTTTTTGCAGTTTGCAAATGATTCAGCATTTAATTAACTTTTGCCTATAATTGTATTGGTCCTCGCTTCAGGGCAATAATTGCTGTTGTTGCTGTTGCTATTTCCACATGACTTCATCACAAAACAGAAACTGCTGCAACTAGAAAGAGACAGACAGAGAGAGAGAGAGAGAGTGTGTGTGTGTTAGAGAGAGCCAGAGAAAGGTCAATGTGATTAGCGTTGAATATTTATGTTCCCTTTTGGCCCCGACCAAAATGGAATTTTTAATTGAAATAAATGGAAACTAACTATATAACTACATAAATACATATATTTATTTGCTCCCTGTGTGCACCATAGGAGTGTCTGTGTGTGTGTCTGTGTGTGTGTCTGTGTGTGTGTGCTGGTGTCTGTGTGTGTGTCTGTGTGTGTGTGCTGGTGTCTGTGTATGTTTTAGTTAGTCAGGTGTTCTAATTAAAAGCACCTGCAGCTACTGTGCTGCTTCATGAGTACGTGTATATGCATGTATGTTGCCCCAAACAGCTTTTCCACACACACAGAAGAGTAGACATGAACACACTCACACAAACACACATGTACATATGTATATGCCTGGTTTATTTGTTTTTTCTTCTGTCCATAAGCTTTGCTTTCCTCTTAAGTGTTTCATTTTTCACTTATTTGGCCATCAAGTTTAATTACAGGTAAAAATAATGTGCAGTCGAGTATTGCTCTTAATTAAAGGAGATTCTTGGGGGAAATGTTGTATTTTCTTGATGATTTGCTGAACCATCAATCAAAATGCAAAACTTAGTTCCACTTCAGAAAGTTCAAGATGGCTTCAACGGATGGCTCCAACCGTCGTCCCCCCTATCTGTGGAATGAATATTTTATACAAAGTTGGAAAATTATCATAGAGAAAAGAGCCCCGATAGCCAGACCAGACCAGACTAGACACCGCGCCACTTCAATCTGCTCCTCCAGCAGCTGCAGCTGCTGCTGCTCCTCCTGCTGTTGGCCATTAAAAAAGCGAACGAAACCATTTAAAAATGTTCCTTTGGAGAGCACTAAAACAGAAAAGCTCAACAGTGCGTGGTGGCATAAAAAGGCCAGCATAAAACTTGGCCAACTACGGAATGGCCAACAACAAAGGGCATCCTACGACGATAGATCGACGCAGAAAGGATGAGTCGAGTGCTGCACGAGGCGGTGGGTGGGTGGGGGGTGCTGAGAATCAGGTAAGCAGTAAATTTAGATGCTGACGCAGATCTGTGTAGGCGATGGCAGTGGTGCCTGTCACTGATTATTCTCAGAGAATGACGCGCAGCATTCGCAATGGGGCTCTTTCTCTCTATCTCTTTGTCTCTATGTGTGTCTGTGTGTGGGGAGGGGGGGGGATGGGCGCCAGATGAAAACTGTCAGACACACAAATTGAAAAATAAGTGCGCATCAAAATGAAACAGTACGCAAATGGTGGAAATGCGGGAAATGCTGGAAAATGGAGGGTGCGAACATTAAGGTTAAACGTGAGGCGCAGATGGCAGGAAGGAAAGATGCTAACAAGTCCGCCGCCCCCTTTTCCGCGTTGTATATCCCTTTCCATCCCAACACCGAAAACAATAAGAAAACTTTCGCTGGAGGGCCACCGCCCCCGCCCAGCCCTTCGCCCAACCCGCGCTGCCTCGCCGTTCCGTTAACCTAATTTGAAAAATGCGCTAAAAGTCGAGAGCTGACATTGTTTGGCAAGTGCCAACAGCAAAGGCAGCAGCCAGATAAGGTCAAATTTTGTTGGGGCCACGACTTGAAGATACCCCGCAAGCCCTGCAAGCCCAAAATCGAGAGAATGGAGATTTTATTTGATTATTGCTTCACTTTCTAAGATATTCTCATACTTGGCCCCAAAATGTATGCTATGCTTTTTGCAGCTCGCAAAATTTCCTTTTAATAGCAAAATGAATAATGAATACGTTCACGTATGTGGAACATTTCATCAAAGGAAAAGAGTAACACGCATACGTAATGTGCATATGTATTTGCCGTGGAAAATATGTAAAGGGGCGTGGCCGCAGCCTACCATAAACAAGTCATCGTCATGGTTCGGTCGGCGCGTCGTCTCCGGGCGCCTTTTTGCAGCTTTTCGCACTTAAGGCTGCGGCAAAATGCCGTCACAGGGTGCCTCCAGAGCACAAATACATACATACATGTATATACTGGTGTGTGTGCATGTGTGTTTGCGAGATGGCGGCTGTGTGCGTGCAATAAAAATCATAAGCAAAACGTTTAGAGCATTTGGCGTTGATTTTGGCCTAGCCACGGGAAATTTATGCTTTTGGGTCGTGGAAAACTGAACAAAATGTCAACCGGGAAAGCCACCGGAAGCGGAGGAAGCGAAGGAAGCGGAAGGCTATTGATGATGTAGGTCCCGGGCCTAGGCCTAGGCCCCGGGCCTGTGGGATGTGACCGACCGCCTTTTATGGCCCGATGCCCCAATAAAATACCATCAACAATAATTAAGCGATTTGCAAACAATGCGCGGGTCATAGGCCCACACACAAAGGCCATGAAAAGTGCTCGGGATAGATCGAAGCCAAAGAAGGAAAGTAATTTTTGCGGCGGAAACAGCAGCTCGAATGCCCGATTGAAATATTCCAAATATTCAATATAATATTCCGTCTCATAATCTTCCACAAAAAGTGCAACAAAGGCGTAAGTTTTCCATTGCCATTTGCCATTTTCCATTGCTATTTTTTATTCATTTTCTAAGACTGTAAGAAAGGCCTTGGGCAAGTGCCTTCCCCCCTTCAAAAATATTTCCCATTAACATATGAATTAAGCATCAAAATAATTGCGCTAGCAATTAGCCAGACTTTTCCTCATCGTTTTCGCTCATCATTCATGCTCTCGTGGCAGCTGAAAATCTGAAATCTGAAATCTGAACCACCCCCCAAAGAAGGCAATTAAGAATCCCCCCCGGGCATTGCCACAGCCACATCAGAACAGACGTCTTCTAGTTTTCGATGCGAAATTTACATCTCTTTAATGTTCACTCAAGGATTTCCAACAAACAATTAACAATCTGCCGTCAGAGATGCTGCCTGTTCATTAGCCCTCTCGCACAATTAACCTCGAGGGCCCAAAGCATATCCTACATCCTAGTTAAGTGAAGGGAAAACTCCATCATAGTCCAATGTGTTATCTAACCAGCAAGCTGGCAAGCAACAAAAAAAATGAGCAAAAATGACTTTGATTTCACAGGCGAGCCCCACAACCCCTTTCTGCTCCACCCATACCCATACCCACACCCACACACACACATACACATTAACATACTCGTACATCTGGCTAGGGGAAAACCTTGAGGGCTAAATTGGCTTTGCAGGAGCAGGAGCAGCATCTGCCTGGAGAGACCCAAAGTTTAACCAAGTTTTCGGTGCAGAGGGGGGTGGTACGGGGGGTTTTGGGGCAATCTAAAAGCCAGAAAAGCCAGAAAAACTCAATTTCCAAAACGGCAGTCAATAAACGCACCCATACCCCCCACTTCCCACTCCCTCAAGCATACCAACCTACAGAAAAAAGGTACTTGGCAAAAGGAAAAGATCCTGTGCTTGTGCCTGTGCCTGTGCGTGTGCCTTGCTGTGTGTGGAGCAACGTGGCGTATGAGTGTTTTGGCTGTTGCCCTCCTCCATGGGGCGTTTTTAAAGTGCAATCAATAAAATGCTTTTGAGTTGTGAAAATTGTGCGTAAGTGGCTTTTCATCAGGCAGGGTAAGGCCAGGCCTCAGCCTTCAGCTCGTGATGGCAGACAGAGACAGACAGCCCAAAAGAGGGGCAACCCAACAGCAAAAGGGCGTTGCTGCCAAGAGAGAGACAGCCAGTCAGCCGCTCACACGACAGTAAATGAATGCACAGTGGAAATGGGCGGGGGTGTTTCCGTCCACCGTCCACCGTCCAGCCGACAAATACCAGAGGCTCGGCTCTCGGAACTCGAAACCACAGTTGAAATTAGTTGTAGTTCTTGTCCATCTCTGGTAGTTCTATCGATGGGCCACTGTGCCACATGCAACTCTAGTCGTACTTCTGGATCGCCTGGCAAGGCCCAAACTCAATTCCTTGTCGTGAGCTGTTGTTATGTCTCCCGATTGTCCCCTGTCGCCATAGTCGTCCCTGTCCCTGTGGCTGTCCCTGTGGCTGTTGCTGTTTCTGTTGCTGTTTCTGTTGACGATATTGCTTCTGCCATGTACACGATGCTCAATCAGAAACAGACAGTGTCAGGCATCCTGGCAGCTGGCTTCTGGCAACTGGCAGCCGGATGCAGGATACAGTAGAACAGAGAGCCGTCCGCCCAAGCAACAGCTGCCTCAATATTCCATCGACTAATTGCAATTATGTGGAAAATTAAAATCAATATTTAACTAACATTCCCGCTGTGCTTCCACCCCCACCTGCTGTGAAGCTCGTCGCTCCCTACCAAAGCTATCTCTCGCTCTCTCTCTGCTGCTGCTGCTGCTGCCATTGTCATTTGCCATTTAACATTGATTTCAATTTGATTTGAGTTCATTATGTACAAGTATTGGTGGTGTCAGCAGTGACACTGACACTGACAGTGGCAGTGGCAGAAGCAGTGACATTTTGTTTGTGTTTCTGATTGCATTTGCATTGAATTATTTGAGTAATTTCCATATTTGAGACGCCATTTCATGTGAAACAATTCAAATAGTAATATAATATAACAGGAGAGAACGATTATATATCTGGAAATCCTGTACAGGACTCTCCTCTCTGAAAGTCTTTCAAGCAGTGCCCCCAATTAATCAACAAGAGGGACAAAATCAATCAGCATATTAATTGGATTTGGCACTTCAGCAGCAGCAGCAGCAGCAAAAGTAGAGCCACATGGTGAAAGTAAACACCTTTTAGCCGAACACACCGAGAAGCCAAAACAAAGACAACTTTCAGAGCTGTCAACACATTAAATGTGGCTAAGAGGAACCAAATCAAACAGATAGAGACGAAGACGGAAGGCCCTGCAGGAGCTCAAACAGCCAGACAGCCAGACAGCCAGCCCGCCAGCAGGATATGCCAACTTTAAGCTGCTCCAAGCAGGGGCAGAGCCAGAGACAGGCAGAGGGGCAACCTTCTGGGGGCTCATTATTAAATAATGGCCAGAATGGGAGGCGGTAAGCAGCTTACTTGCAAATCGGGGCTAATAAACCGCTTAGATCAACACGCAAAATGCAAAAACAGGCAGAGCAGAGGCAACCTCTGGTCCTTTAACCTGTCCTCTAACCAAGTTTGACTCCCACCCGCAGCACAAAATTCGATTAAAACCAACCGAAAAACTAGCAGCCAGAGCAGGAGGAGGAGGAGGGGGAGGCGGAGCCCTAGTCCAGAGCACAAATTAACTTGATTCGATATGGCCAAAAAGCCAGAAGCTCCTGCAGCTGCTCCGATTCCCAGAACCCGAAACAGGGAACAGCGCAAACACGGCCCAAAAAGCAACCACTGCAGTGGGGACAGGGACAGGGACTGGAACTGGTGCGAATATGAACTCTGTTTTTTTTTTGTTTTTTGGCCAAAAACCAGCATCAAATCAAGTTTTGTTTGCCTACGAGGAGGAGGAGGAGCTTGGACCATGGTTAGGACTCGATTTTGGTTTGGTTACAGACCCAAAAATTTGCAAGCGGAAAACATTTGCCAGTTTATTTGCCAATGCCATTTGGCAGGACCAGGAACACAGCACGAGGATGAGGACGAGTATTTCGATTACCACACACACACATACACACAGAGAGAGAGAGACTAACCTGGCCGGAAGCTAAACAGATGAAATGATTAAGGTCGCAATTAGATGGCAAACATCCATCCACTCGGACGTGCAACATCCGAACATCGAGCACCAAAAACTGTGAGCATTGCAACTGAAACTGGTGTCCTGCAGCCACCTCTGCTCCGTCTCCTCCTCCTCCTCCTCCTCCTCCCTGGGGGCATGTCGAACGCGAGAAAAAATTCAATTATTTCATTCGAAAAAAAACCAAAAAAAAAGCAAAAATAAAACGAATAAATGCAAAGGCAAATGCAAAGTGAAAATTGGCAGCGGCATAAAAGAGAATCGCGAATGGGAATAGCTGCGGGAAAATGCGGGGAAAACTATGAGGAAAAACTCAATTAAAAATGAAAAGAAGCAGAGCATCAGAGGGATGCAGAGAGATGTGGAGAGAGAGAGAGATGGAAAGAGATTGCGAGAGAGATTGCGGGAGAGATGGAGAGTCCAATCATACAATAGATTGTTAAATTCAATCAGAAATGAAAAGCACTACGAAATTATGGGGGGATTGCAAGCAGAAAGGAAGGAAGAAGGGAGGGAAATTGCATATAAAACGACATATTCTCAAATGTATTCAAAATCCAAATCCAAATCCCTTTTCCACATTCATCTTTTGCCAAGAAGTCCTTGCTTTTGCTCCCTTATTCTCAGACACATTTTAAAGTAAAGCATCCCCATCCCCACCCCTATCCGTGTCCACCCACGAAATGGCTTCCCCTTCAAGGATATGGAAATCAAATCCAGAAAAACACACAAAAACAACAGCAGCAGAAAAGGGCAACAGAAACAGCAGCAAAAGGAAATCCAAACAACGCAACATCCAAAAGCAAGCAGAGAATTTTTCAATTTCCAACACCACCACCCCCCTCCAACAGGACAGGTTTTCCTCCCTCACGGAAGACGCAGAAGATCTTGGGACCTGGACATGGGACGCTGGCATAGTCCTGGCAAAGCCCTGGCATTTGTTTGCCAAAAAACCCAGAGGCTCCATCATCTCCACCTGCTGCTCCTGGCTGCTCCTGGCTGCCGCTTCCTGTTTGGATGGTATGGATGGACCATTCAGCTCCTGATGCTCCATTTCGCTTAGAATTCAATTAAGGAGCAGGCAAAAAGCGGGGCGAGGCGGGGCGGGGGATGGACGAGAATGATTGCTCTCGCATCGCGTATATTTTGTGGTTTTGCAACCGCACTCTTGATTCAATTTTCCTTTACTCTGTTATGCATGCGTGTTGGCCGTGTTGCCGCTGCCTTTTGCCACACTTCACTAAAGGAAGAGGAGCAGGACGAGCAGCAGCAGGAGCAGGAAGAGGAGGCTTGATGGCAAATTTTGTTATTGCCTGCCACTTGTTTTATTTTGTGTGTTTTTAGTTGGCCTTGGCCTTGACACGCCTCCCACCTGACTTGCCCGCTTCCTGCTCGATAGCACTTTATGCAGTCTTAAATTAATTTACACTTTGTGACTTTTAATGCAATTCCTTGGCCTGGCCTGGCCTGGCCAGAATCGACGGGGCTCCCCTCCTCTGGTCCACTCATTGCACTTCAGATATGGGCTTAATTGCCAACCGACAGTCGACAAAACTTTTCAATTAGAATTAATGATGTTAGGGACAGCAACAGCAGCAGCAGCAGCAGCAGGCAGCCGCAGGCAGGATGAACCAGGCCAAAGGACAGGGAAAACTTGCACATTGCACTCCCATCCGGTGGGGGTGGGGGATGGAGGCGCACCCCAAAGGGTTGGTTGGTTGGTTGGTGCAAATTATTTTGCCAATTACAACTGCAATTTTTCCACATTGCAGCGAAGGAGGCGGGGGGAGGCGCCCAGGCGTTGGCTGACAGACAACAGAAACTGAAAAATATGCAAATTAAATTTATGACTCGCAATTCCTCGAGGCGCAAAGTGCAAGCTGCGAAATACGTTTCTCGTGTTGCAAAAAAAAAAACGAAAGAAAATGAAAACCTGAATATTTGACCCACCATCGCGTTGTGGGTGCTTGGAGCGGGGCGGGGGTGTGGTGGGCGGTGGGTTGGGGACAACCTTAAACTGCAAAATGTATTTCGGTCTTTGGCTGTCAAGGATTTTACATTTTGATGATGATGATGGCTCTTGTGTCACTCTTGGAATATCATGCCTAAGCCGTGGCATTAGGACTAAGCAGATGGCTCTGATGGCTGCAACCTGCCTTGCCCCCAGTGCCCCCAGTGCCGTGCCGCTGCCTCGCTGCTGCTCTGCTCTGATGGAGTCGAGTCTCATTCTCTCTGTGATGTAAGCCGAGTTTTGTATAATTGATGACATCAAAAGGAACTACAAATGGAGGCCAAGGCGGGACAGGACAGAACAGGACAAGGTGATGCATGGACTGATTCAAGGACCGCCACTGAACATACGATTATGTACCTGCTGTTGCACTGTTTTCCTTTCTATCTCCCCTAAATCTAGCTTTCTATTTTGCTTATTCAATTTGACAAGAGAATGCATTCCATTTTAATATCTTACGGTATTTCATTTGGTCAGCTTTTAATTTGTACAAAGTCCAAAGTCGAAATTTGAAATTTGAAATTTGATGACACTGTCAAAGGGATGCCAACCTGTTTGTAGCCGTGCAGGGGCAATAAAGCATTCCCAGGACCCATAATATTTGCCTAAAATAAATTCCCTACTGGCACTGGCAGTGGCACTGGCCTAAGCCACAGCCACATCCCTCCAGAACGGAGGGGTGGGGCGGGGGAGACACACATTCCCAATGGGGCACAAGGACAGGACGAGTCCAAAGGCATTCCACATGCAAAATTGTATGCGGTCTCCGCACAAATACATTTCAACAAACAAAAATTGCAAGTCAAGCCTTTCTTTTTCGCTTTGGCTCACGAGAGCAGATCCTTTAGCCATGGATATAGGATATGGGATATGGAATATTGGTCTCTGCTTTTTGGGCAAGCTGCTTCCACGGAGCGATGTGGCAGGCAGTGGTGGTACTGCCAGTAGTGGTATTAGAATTCACACAAAAAACCAATTCGATTTTACCATGTAAGCCCTCCAAGGATTCAGCATGAATGTAAGTAAGTGTGTGTGTGTATGTGTGTGTGTGTGTGCGGCACATGTGTTCCCTGCATGAAAGAAAACGCAAAAACGTAGAAACGTAGAAAACAGTAGAGGCTGCAGGAAAAAGCGGCTTGCATGTGCTTTAATCAAAGGCAGTGACGTACGGGAATGTGTGTTTCATTCTTAAAAACGTGGCCAAGAGGAAGTAGTGGGTGCACACGATGGGGGGGCGGGGGTAAGGGAGGCAGGAGCAGAGGCAGGGTTTCTTTCACCAGCAAAACGGAACTCTGTTGACAAAGCCATGCGGGTAGCTGGCTCTGTTCTCGGCCAGGCTTGGGAATTGGACATTTGTGATTGTGAGACCGCATGCAGTCACAGCCGCAGCCGCAGCGCAGGCGCAAGGGTTAAAAGAGAGAGAGAGAGAGAGCCAAAGGAGAGTGCGACTCTCGTTCTCTCCACGCCCCAATGGGTGGGTGGTTGGTTGGTTCGTTGTTGTTTTCATCGCAGGGTTGTTTTTCGCACTATGTTTGCCATGTGCCCCACTGTAAGACTGCTGCTGCTGCTGGTGCTCTGCTCTCCTCTCTGCAACCCCACTGCTCGTACTACTACACTCTCCACGAGAGAACCCTCTCTCTCAAGGGGTGCAAGGGGTGCGAGGCACTTTCTTAGTTGCCGCTTATAGCTTTTTAATTACAAAAAGAAATTGTTAACATTTTTGTTTGCGTTTAGCGAACTAATTGGATGAGGTGATGCCAGCTGCATACCTGATCATTATGGCCACCGTTTTCTGGTGGAGCTTCAAGAAAATAGTAGGAGCCAGGAGCCACCGATACCCGCCAACCGATACCGCCTAACGATAACGATACCCGGACCCGGACTCTCCCGCTGTTTTTTGTCTACCGTCGTGGTAATCCCCTGGGTCATTAAGGCGTCTACGTGTCTGGAACATCAGCAGCCACATCAGGATAGGATAGGATGTCTCTGGCAATGGCTATGCGATGCTTTCTTCTTCTTTGCCATCCAGGACATTGTCGCCTGCCGATTGTCGCATGTTTTATTCAGCTACGGCGGCGACATCATTCTCCTCATCGCTCTCATCAGGTTGTAAATATTGAACAGCCCCAGAACACAAACACAACAACAAACTGAATACTGAATACAGGATATGGGACACAGGACACGAAACACAGAATGGCTGAATGGCAGAATACCAGAATACAAGAATACAAGAATATGTATGCTTCTCGTAATGCCGGAAGCTGAAATGGGGCTCTCATATTTTAAGATGTTGCATTTTTGATCTGACGCGACAGTGTTTTTTATTGGCCAAGACAGCGCCAGAAACAGCGACAGAGAAGGCGACAGAGACGGCGACAAAGACTGTGGCAGTGGCAGCCCCAGCCAGGCGGGACTCGAGTCAAAGACAGAAGACACCTTAATTGTTTCCCACTCTCGCTGGTAGTTTTGACGTGGGTTTCCCAGCGGCAGTACCAAAGGGTGGGGGTGGGGGAGGGGGTTTGTAGAAAATGCTGGAAATGCAAGCGATTCCTGAGACGTGAGCACTTGCCGCCTGGCATTGAGATGCGAGTAGAGCTAGAGAACTAGCAATGGAGATGGAGATGGAGCAAAAGGGTCGACGATTGAGGGTAGAGTTGAAGGAAAGTTGAGCTTAACGAAGCTAAACATTTTGGCATTTTATTGATGAGTAACTTGGTGTCCCCGCATACGTCTACGTATCCGTATCCGTGAGATATGAGAAAATAACAAGAAGAAGTAACTTTCATGGCCCTGAGTATGATTGATAAAAACTTTCGCATTACAAATGCGCGATGAAAACTTTCGAGAGTTTTGCCAACTTCGGTACGCTGTAGGAGGGGGGAGGGAAATGTCAGTAGAACGTTACATAGTATTTATCCACGAAATGTTACTTTTGGGGACACTTGACAGGAGCTGGCAGAAGTCAGAGATATTACAAGGAATATTCGATGTGAAAACCCAAGCAGAGATCGGCCCTGGGAATCCTTATTCTATCACTGAAGATTGCCCAAAAACGATGGCTAAAGATTACCTTTAATCCTTAGCCCATATAAAACCTTCTTCTACTTCGATTTTTTGTATCGAATGTTTCCTTAGTTCTGTTTTGGTTAGTTCTTTTGCCCTTTTTGCTTGAATTTCACAATATCTGAGTCTGAGTCCAAGTCTGAGAGTAGTTCATTAGGACAGTGCAATGTTGACAACATTTTCGAGGGTTGAATGCGGCCATAAATACACGAAACTATACTCGTATAATGCCACGCTCTACCCCTCTCCCCTCCCCAACAAGGAAACTAAGCGAAAAGAACAGAACAGAACAGAACAGGGGATCATCGGCTTGGTTTGGCTTGTCTTGGGGTTGGAAAGTAGAGGGCAAAATATTCATAATGTGTAGTAGTTGTGCCACGATGACGTCATGGCCACACAGGAATGGAATATTATTGCAATTTATTGGTAGGGCAGATAGAACACTTTTACAACAAAGAAATCAATCAAAATCCGTTCTCTGTCTCTGTCGTGTGTCCCTGTCTCTATCTCTATCTGTATATCAATATTTTGTTGGAAGACAGACTGATAACGAAGACGTTTTAGCCATTTGCTGGGCCAACTTCAACCGCACAAGTGCCTGCTCTGTCTCTCGCTCTCGCTCCTTCTCCTTCTGCTCCTTATGGGGGGCGCCCTCTTGATTAATGCCCTCACCGTCAGGCCAAACACCTCGAGTGCCTATCGAGAGGGCCCCGGGCCCACTTTGGAGGCGAGCAGGAGGCATGAGGCGGGTAAGGGGTGTGTGGTGAGGGGTGAGCAGCAGGTGAGGTGAGCAGCACTCGTAAAACTCAAAAGCCACATCCGCACCGCCCGCCATATTAAATTCTACAATTCAACTTTGTTTTTCGTGCAAACAAGAGGCAAGAACAACAACAACAACAACAGAACAGAACGGAACGGAACAGAGCAGAAGCACCAAGCGAATAACTGTCTATAAATACTGTTAAATGAGTGAGAGAGGAGCGTCCTGCTTGCGTCCTGCTTGCGTCCTGCCTGCCTGCGTTCTGCGTCCTCTGTCCTGTCCTGTGGCTGTGTGCATGTGTGAGTGTTTGCTGGACTTACACTGCGCCAAAAATGATCAAAAAACATTCGAATAGCCACAGGTAACAGTGTGGAGAACACCCTGTAACCCCCCTGCAATCCCTGTAACCCCCGTAACATTTGTAATATTACATTTTCCTTTGGTTTTCCCCTAATTTCCCCAAATTGAAACATAATAAACCATGGGAATCCTCCACAATTATTATCATTAAATATGTATACGTATTTTTCTTGCAGTGTAACTGCGGTTGCTTGGTGGTTCCCCCTCCCCCCCAGCGCCCCGCGCCGGCGGCCCCCTTGAAATAATTGTGTGTGTGTGTGTGTGTGTGTGTGTGTGAACCTGGACGTACGGCTGGATGGTTCGGTTCGTTGGATGGTGTGTTCCGTTCCATGTTGCTTCCTAGTTGTTTTTGGTTGAAAATCGATATGTACACACAAAAAATCCATAAAAACCGAAAGAGTGGCCCCAGCCAACAAAGGGAACTCTCCTATGGGCGAAGGGGGGGCTAACGGATAGGGTATATGGGCGGGGGGAAAAGGGGGGGTGGTATAGGGATAAAGAATTGGAGAACATATGCATTACTCGACATACCGACTATTTCCGTTTTATTTTTTTGGGTTTAAAATATCAGAAGGCATTCGGCCTTATACAAATCACTTCCGGGATGAAACGTTCACGTTGTTGCACCCACACACACACACCCACACACATACACACACACACACACACACGAATAGGGGAATGCCACGAGACACCAATACAAATAAAAAAAACACCTACACCTACACCTACAACTACAACTAGAGCTACACCACACAACAACTCACACACACACACACACACATACATAGAGAGAGAGAGAGGCGTGCGTGAGCTAAAGATGTTGATGAAGAAGAAGAGAGTGGCAAGGAGCAAGGAGCCAGGAGCAAGGAGCCTGTGCAACCTTTGCTTTGCCTTTGTGGCATTTGTCTTCTATTTCTATTTCTATTTCTAATACTAATTTTTTATTCTATTTTTCACCTATTTCTCTCTCTCTCGCTTCTCGAGGCAGCTGCCTGCTTCTGCTGCTGCTTTTGCTGCTTCTGCTGCTGGTGGACACTGTGCAGCACCGTGCACCGTACAACGTGCAACCTTTTGTGGCTTGTAGTTGTGCCGCCGCTCCCTGGATAATTATATAATTTTGTTTTCACTTAATGCACTTTACGATATTTGGACGCAATTGGCGCACATTTGTCGCATGATTTGCATAAACATTTTACTGATTTTTCCCCTGCACATACACGTACACGTACACATACACATACACATACGCAGACATACTCGTACTAATACTGGTACGCGCGCGGTCCGTGACGTACGCACACGCACACAGACACAGTCACAGAGACACAGAGGACACACAGACAAAAAAAGTAAGAAGGCATTTACAATAGAAGTTTGTGCTTATTATATTCCGGGCTCGGCTCGGCTCGCTCTGCTCAGCTCAGCTCTGCTCAGCTCGTTCGCGTTGCCGTTAACAGTGGCACTTGCTTGGGGACTAGTGGAAGCCACTATTTTAACTGATTTTTTCGTCCGCTC
The DNA here is from genome assembly GCA_005876895.1 of Drosophila azteca. Lineage (NCBI taxonomy): Eukaryota > Metazoa > Arthropoda > Insecta > Diptera > Drosophilidae > Drosophila > Drosophila azteca. The sequence goes on along the minus strand of VCKU01000014.1, from coordinate 1,520,995 downwards.
TCTTTTGGCCAAGAGCCACACACGGCAAACGTCGTCAATAAAACTGTGCGCGCTGTCACCGTCAAAGCTTCGAAAAAACTGCCGCACGCTCGCTCTTCGGGTGGCCTTTGGTTGGATTCCACCCTCTTTCTCTCTCAGAGACACCCACTCGCTGTCGCTCTCGCTCTCTGCTGAGCTCTCTGCTGTGCTCTCTCTCTCTCTCTCTGAGCATCAAACGTGTCCGTGTACCCTGCGTACCATAGACGATTTGTAAACAAATCTTAATATAAGGAAATGCAGAATCGACTTGAAGGAAAAATGAAGTTGGTAACTAAATTTGAAATCGAAAAAGTATTCCAGGAGCAAGGAACAGCCGCGAATAAGAACTATGGTTGTAATTTAAAGCATTCAATTTATAGAATATAATTGAAATATATTTACTCGAATAACCCTACTCTCTGCTACTGAAATCCTGTTGATAATTCCAGCATTGAAAAGCGTGCAAAAAGTACACAGAGAGAGAGAGAGCACAAGAGAGCGAGTTATCGATGCAGGCATTGATGAAGGACTGAAGTTATCGCCACGTTTGGCGCAGGCGTTAGCTTTTGGTTCGTGCCTTGGCTAAAGCTCACCATAGCTTTGTGTCTTGGCTTAAGCTCACCATAGCTTTGGTGTGGTGAATAAATAAGAATTCAATTTGAAATTCAAAAGCATTCAAAATACAACAACAAGATGATAAAAAGTGAAACAATAAATATTCTGGTTCCCCCCAATATATAAAATATTACATATATACGCGAAATAAAAGAAATACAAGTATATACTTCGCATTCAAGAGATATTTTCATCATAAATAAAACGGAAACCACCCGAAATAAACCAAAGAGCGAACGTCAAACAAAGATCAGGCTCATCAACGCCTTCAGCAGACTGACTCGTGTTCCTCTGCCCAACCTGACAGATTTACTGAACGAAAGCTAATCCCTCCCCCCGCTAAAAGTAAAGAATAGAATACACAGATACATATACATGTACATGTATGTATGTATGTAGAGTGAGATGAATGCAAAGAAAGAAAGAAACGCTGCCAGATATGATAACCATATTATATGTACGTATATGTATGTAGTATAGTATAGTTTGTATACCGATTCTAATCAACGACTGTTGATAATTTAACGTGTTCAACACACAGAACCAATCTATTTCAAGTAAAAAACATGCATAAAGTATGGAACCTACGACTGCTAGGGTGCGAGTGGAGATCTGTCAACTCATTAATACACACGGCATCCCAAATTCAAGTGCAGTAACAGCAATTAAGACCCTAATTTAGTCCAAAAATACTGATGCTTGGCCACTCGCAGTGCCGATGCACCCGTTCCGAGGGTCTAGAATACAAAATTGTCCCCATCCCTCATGGTTAGGCCCGACGTTTCTGAATAAAAGTTAGTATGAATTTAACAATCTTTTGTTTTAAGGTCCAAACATAACGAAACAAAAAGAAAATCACCGAAAATCGAGATCCTTTAGAAATTTAGAATGTACTGTAATTTATAGGGTAGCAAATGATATGATAATGATAATGATGATGATGATAAAAAACACACGACATATATTCAATTTCTATCACTTTATTCAACGTTTTACGTTAATATTTTCATGGTTGTTGTTGTTACAGTTTCTACTGTAATGTAGCTATACTTGTATGGGTGTGTGTGTGTGTGTGTGGGGTCGGGGATTGCTCGAAATCTGAACATTTAAACAATTAAATATATATATTATAATAATAATAATAGAGACGTCACACGCTAGAAATAACATTACGGGTATAAACTTATGCTTACATATTTATGTATCTGTTCATATACATATGTATATATATATATATGTATGTATAAACGTAGATTATATTAGGTATATTATTTTATGTATGTAGATGTATCGTACCGTTAGATATCATTGCTTTAGCACAGCACTTTAAACACTTAATTGCCAGTATAAATAATGAATGTTTCTTGCCATCGCAAAATTGTAACAATTTTCAACAGAAAAAAACAAAAAAAAAAATATATATATATATAAATATATATAAATAATTTATATATGTATGATTGTATGTATGTATGTATTTATGTATGTATGTGTGTATGTATGTATATGTAATTTTCAAGAAATCAACGACAATTTATTTCTTCTTTTAGAAATCATTAAAGTACTGCAAATCTCTTTGGTCTACTGCCTTGGCCGGCTTCCAATCCTGCTCGGGATAATCATCAAAATTTTTCGTATCCCCATCATGATGTACATCGGGCAAAATTGGTGGCTAATAAACGAGAGACAAATTCAAGGGTAAATAATTATTATTATTATTTTGATTTATATTTAAAAAAAGAATGAAAGATGCATACAATCTTTGGGGGGGGATCCTACGAAATCGATAATTATTTATCCTAATACTTAATTCCAGATGAATAACTTTATAGCATACTAAAACACATCTGTTTATCCTTTTATGGTTTTGGAGCAATCAAAAATCTATCGAAAAATCTCTGAACAATCTGTAAAGATTGGCATGCTGACGCATCGCATTGTCTCTCTCGCCTGGCTGGAGGCGTACATTTTTCGCCAATTAACGCCCCCTCACCCCTCACCCCTTTTGTTACATTTCACTCGCACTTGGAGCGTTTTGTTGCAAATGAATCGGTAGATTTATGGGAGAGCCACCAACAGCCAACCACCCACCCACCCAAGCAGCCAAGCAGCCAGCCAGCCAGCCGAAATAGACGCTGCGGTCATTAACTAAAGGCATAGCTAATTTTCAAAACTGATTTGTTTATTTGCTTTTAATTACGAAAAATGTATAAAAATACATTCGCTAATTCGGCAGCAAAAAGCCTCCCCCTCCCCCTCCCCCACTTCTCCTGCTCTCCAAGACTAAATGGGGCAAGCGTGTGTGTCGCGAAAATCAGCATAAAAAAAAGTGGTTATTATTATGCCAAAAAACAATAGAGTGAGGGGAGGGGGAGGGACACTCCCAGAGTATCAGAACAGGACTCACCTTTAGTTTCTTGTTGTAGACGTCATTCCAATTCAAGTGCTTGAACCAGCGATGCCTCTTCACGTCATCGGCACCGTTCTGGAAGGCAAAAGCAAAAACAGAGGAAAATATTAGACATACGTAAATAACGTTTTGCATTTTCGTAGCTCGTGTTGCGAAACGCGCGACAAATCTATTAAGGAAAAGCAACAACAACCAGCCACCAACAAAACGGACAGACAGGAACGAACCGAAACAAAACTCGAGGAAAAGTGAAAGAAGAAAAATGATTTCGACAGAATTTATTTAGCCTAACTGACAACGGGCATGTGCAGATCTATCTGCGAGATGCTGCCGCCAGAGATCTTGGATCTGCGATCTACGATGTCCAACAATTAATGCTTGATATATGCATTTCAATTTTTAATGCCCAGCCCCAGCCCCAGACCCCTCCCCGCCCTTGACCAGCCCAAAAAACAACAAGTGACAAGTGTAAACAATTCTCTATAAATATCGGTTTTAATAAGCCAGAAAATGTCAGCAATTTTGTTGCCAAAATGTATGTACATATCCACATACATATGTTCATATATAGTAGATAGGAGTGTTGGAGGGAGGGGCTGGGGGCTTGCGGCATGTCGGAAGAGTTTCACAATCGAACAGGTGAAACCAGAAGCAATCAAAATTCAATTATGACAGCTTTTGAAAATGTCTAAAAATTGAATTGAAAACAATTTAGATTTCGATTTACATTTCGATTTCGATTTGGGTAAATCTATAAAAGGATCCATCTACTCTTTGAAACGACAGCTGAACAAACTTTCCTATCTGCTGAATCGCTTAATGGTTTATTTATTCAAATCTGTTATGTTAGATCTCGATCTTCCGAGAAGTTCGGAAAAGTCTTTTCTTTCATTTTTGTTCATTTTTTAGCTCACCTTCATGTTGCCCAGTCGCTTGGTTCTATCATTCACCAACAGCTTCTTGATCAAGTCTTTAGCAATGGGATCCATGTGACGTTCCCATTCGATTTTTCCACTCAATATCTTTTCATATATGCCAAAGGGCTGCTCATCGTAGAACGGCGGATAGCCTACCAGCATTTCATAAATGAGAACACCTTCAGGCACGAAAAGAGATTAAATATTATTAGTTTTATTTAATGTGAATATTCGATTGATTTGTATTACCCAATGCCCACCAATCCACTGCCTTGTTGTGGCCCTTAGATTGTATTATCTCAGGTGCTATATACTCGGGTGTGCCGCACAGGGTCCAGGTGCGGTCCCTTAGCTTTTTGGCAAAGCCAAAATCTGTGATCTTCAAGTGGCCATCGCGATTGATCAGCAGATTCTCTGGCTTCAGATCCCGATAGACGATTTGTAGAGAGTGTAGGTACTCCAAGGCGCTGACGATCTCAGCCGCAAAGAAGTTGGCTATAAACGGGTATGCAAAAGAGAGTTAATTACATAGTCCTTTGGCAAGGACCATCATCTGGTGAGTACGTACAAGTTTGACTAGTGAATTTGCCTGCATTACGCAGATATGTGAACAGCTCACCGCCGCAGACATAATCGAAGATCATATATAGGTTTGACTCATCCTTTGTGGACCATTCCCTACAGAGGAGAGGGAGGGGATAGATATGACGTTAATGGAAGCACAGATACTGTTTTTTTTATATGGAAACAAGTCAAACGATGATTTATTATATATTTTTGTACACTTATGATATGTACATACATGTATATGTATGTTTGTACTTACAAACTGATGACAAACGGATGTCGTATTTCGCGCAATATATTCCGCTCATTCTTGACGTGTTCAATCTGCTTTAAGCGAATCACCTCGGTCATGGCCAATATTTTCATGGCACAATATTTCTCCGAAATACGATCGCGACATAGGCACACGCGTCCAAAGGTGCCAGTGCCTGAAAGGGAACAACGAGAGAAAAGTAAAGAAAAAGTCATGAATAAGGTATCAAATGTACGTATGTACATATGTATGTATGTATGTTTTCCTTCCCGTATGAATTCAAGCAAAAAAACCGCAAACAAGATTCTTAAATATCGGTGCATGCCCCATTAAAGTGTTTTGTAAATGATATGGCTAATGGTCTAGGGACTGGGGACTGCGGTTGGGGGCAACACACATACACACATACATACTACTCTATATATAGCATGTGTGTGTGTGTGTGTATGTATGGGTAGTGCGGTGCATAATTACTTTTATTACACTTTTGAGCACGTTTTGAGGTTACAAAACCAAGCTGTTGGCTTGGCTTTGGCTTTGCCTTTGCTTTGGCTTTGCTTTTGCTTTGCTTTGGCTTTGCCTTTGCTTTGGTGTTGGAGGTGTTGCCTTACACGCCCAACAGATTTTCTCAACCTTGAATTTTTAATTGGGCTAACGTCCGACACTCGGAGGGGGCGACTAAGATTGAGGAGAGTAACAGTGACAGACATAGAGACAGAGACAGAAGAGGAAACGTGGAAAGCATGGAACGTGGATTGTGGAACGTGAAACGTGGAAGGTGGCTATCATCTCGGACCCAGAGGAAAATTTCTATTCATTTTCTCTTTCTTTCTCTCACTCTCTCTCTCTCTCTGCCTCTGTATGTTGTTGCTGTTTAACGAGAAAATGGCATGGCGAAACAACAAAACTGCTACAAATTGATTTGTCTTATAAATCAAATGCCGAAACGCAATCATTTTCCCTCCCTCCCACATCCCCCGTCTCCCCCTATCATGAGAAGGAGTGGGGTTGTGGGGGGGGGTAAAAGTTTTCCTTTCTGCAGATGCTTTTAGTTTTTCAGCACGTTTGGATGCTGCTGTTGCTGTTGGATGCCTGATCTGATGCCCAATGTGTGATGCCTGGAAGTGTGATGTCTGATTCGTGATGCCAGTGTGTATGTGTGTGTGTGTGTGTGTGTGCTCGATTTGCTCTCGATTTTCCCAATTGCCATTTACCCCCATTCGGGCCGACAATAATTAGCCTAGCCATGATTTTCAATGTAATAAAGAGAAAAGTGGGCAGATTATTGAACTCGGGGCCACCGAATATCTTCCCCACCAAAATCATTGGATGTGCCACGTGCGTGTGTGGCACCTACCCCCGCCTAACACCCTCCAACCTTTCCACAGGAAATTAAACAAAAAGCCAGTGGCCAGTGGCCAGTGGGCGTGGATAGTGGGTGGGTTTTGTGGTGGGTGTGGCCCCATATGTGTGCACCTGCTTTGAGGAGAGATGGGTCGGGGGGGTAGAGAGCATTACACGTGCAAATCAAATATGAATCGCAGATCGCAGAAGTTGTAATTAATGATTTCTAATGATTGTGTGGCAGAGCCCTCCCTGCCCTCGCCTTTGTTGTACACAAATTGCCTCCACGATTACGATTACGAATACGATTACGTAGTTGGAATGAATCAGCAGCAAATAGCAAAGCAGCAAAGCAGAAATCAGCAATGAAATGGGATTATATATATATAGTATATAGTATATAGTGTACAAGGGTTATCCTGCTTTGGCGGAAGGCGGAGGGGGGTGTTTGCCAAAGACATAAACGAGTCAATGAATTGAAACCCACCCCGCCCACACACACACACACACACATATTGAACTTTGAACAGTCCTGGCCACACAAATAAGAAACAATAATCAGCTCATAATAATAATAATAAAATATATACGATATATGTATGTATACGATATATTTTGTTGAGGGGAAAATCTCTTTCACTCGATCCAAACAAGATGGAAATGGAAATGTTGTTTAGCAATTGTTTCGGATTCCGAATTCTATATTTGGATAAACGATGAATAAATATGCGAAATATGTATGCCAGACGATATAAATCAGCCAGATATAACTACATCCAAATGAGGGATGCCTATCCCTGCTTCCTGCCCCTCTGCCCCTCTGCCCTCTGCCCCGAACTACTGCAGACACTGGCATCCCATTCGGCATGGGCGTGAAGCAGAGTAAAAGTAGATTGCAGGGTGGCAGGATGGTGGGATTGGGGGGTGGGTGGAAAGTATGGAATGTTTGAACAAATATTTGGGCCGTGCTGGGCAGCAGCAGAAGATCTGCACTCATGCATGGCCTGGCTTGGCTTGGCATGGCACATGGCCATTGGCCATCATGAAACAATAACAAAATTCGAAAACTTTTTCGACTGGAATTTCGGTATGATCATTTGAAAGAAAACATTTCAAATGGTGTAAAATTCTATTGAGAATGTTTATAATTATAATAATTGGCATTTTCCGGAATAGTGGGGGGGTGTTCGATGCGGCTATGGTGTCCTAGATATCATCAATCGAATTGTAAATGTTTAGTGCATTATCCTAGTCATAGTTTACACTTTTACTCTTTCTATAAAACCGATCCCCACTTTCTGTTTACACTCTCTCTCTCTCTGTGGTGTGGCATCTTCAGACTCCCCACTGATGCTTGGGGCAGCTGGCAAAACGATCTTTTAGCACCTCATACGCGAGCCACTTGCAGTGCGCAGGCGTCGCGTCTAGCATGAAGCATAAAGGAAAGTGCTTTTACCGGCAGTTTAACGGCTGGAAACTGCTGCAACTGACGCCGAGACAGTGGCAGAGGCAGAGGCAGCGGCAGCCGCGGAGTGGCTGCTAAACGTCGTCTCTGGCCAAAGTGAAATTGTGACAGCTGCAGAGCAGACAACCCAACAAGCGGCGCAGACGCAGACGCATGTGGATGTGGAGCCAAAGCCAAAGCCAGACGACGACTCAGACACAGACACCGACAGACACTGGAGAGCAAAGCCAGTCAACAACAATTAAAGTCTGTCTGAGTTGTGGCCAAAACCTGTTGTTTTGTGGCAGACACAGACTCCTTCATAAAAGTTGCAGCAGCAGCAGCGACCGGCGAAAAGATGCAACTGAAAAAAGTGCGTGAAAAATGGCGAAGAAACATATTTTACATAATACATAAAACTTTCTATTTAACGATGCGATGCCACACCACAGCACAGCACAACACACAACACAACACAACGCACTGACCAGGCCCAGACCACACCAGACACCAGAGAGAGAGAGAGCGAGAGAGCAGCAGGGAGCACAGACCAGAGACAAGAGACAGTTTCATATGGCGCGACAGCGTTCATGGATGCAATGCAGTCTCTGTCTCTGTCTCTCTCTGTCTGTCTCTGTCTCCATCTGATGGATGGATATGGATGCCTTTTCGTTTTCGCCCCAAAAAGATATAAAAATCATTTCAGCTTTTCGTGAAATATCTGTGCCAAAAAAAAAGCAAAAAAAAACGCTAAAATACTGTAAATCGCGGCATGTAAATGGAAATAAATAAACCCTCAACCCACTACCCACTCCCTAGCCGTATAAACTTGGCACACTTTTGCAACAGCTGCCGAAGTCGTTGCCGTAGTCGTTGCCGTAGTCGTTGCCGTAGTCGTTGCCGTAGTCATAGTTAAATAAAGTTAATTACGTTTCATACAGTTGTTCATTTAACAGCAAAGTTTGTTTAAAGATGCATAAATAAAAGGAATCCCCGACTGGGTAGGGGAATGAGAGCGAGAGAGAGAGATAGAGAGAGAGAGACATGGAGAAGATACAATACAATGCAAGCCATGGAGGCCAGGTTAAAAATAATCTACTGGCAAGATGCTTAAGTTTAAACAATATCAAGTCAACATTGAGAACTGATCATAAAGCTGTTGTGAATAATAAGCAAACAACAACAACAATTCTGTGTCTCTTCTGTGTGTGTGTGTGCTTTTCAGGTCACTTGATAAGTGCTGAATGAGTAAACTAATTAAATAGCAAGGAGACTACTAATTGAGGCTGTCTAAATTATATTTGCCATCTAATGCACACTGACAATCCCTCAGCACAAAGCGCGACCCACAAAGAGAGAAAGAACCGTTACCATTGCCAAAATGGCCAACAAAAATTGTCAGTCTTCTTGGATCATCTGCGTACAAGTTGATCGCTTTAGACACCCACCACGGAATTCAAAAGAACTGCATGGCAGCATTCACGGAAGTCGCCCACTGACCACCACAAGCACACACACCCAATCAAATGACAATCCCCTACCACCCGTACCACCCACCATTGCTCATAACTTAAGCGATTTATGACATTTACAAAGCACATGTTCCACCCAACAACCCAACAGCCCATCAACCCACCTGCCCAGGCCTGTTTCCCACTGTTTCCCACAGTTCCCCCCTGTTCTCCCTGCTTCCCCCTGCTGCTGCTATTGCTGTTGTTGACAACATTTTACACCGCAATTTACAAGCCACAAAAATTGTGACAACAGCAGCAGCAGCCGCACCAGGAGCAGCCGCAGGAGCAGCAGCTGTGGGGGAGGTGGAAAAGATCGAACATAAATTGAATATGGAAACTGTAGGGTATCTTTGGGACGCATGCAGTTCGATTTGCCAGATGCGAAATGCATTTTTAGGTCACTTTTATTAATAATACACAAAAACAGACTAGACCACAGCAGAGCAGAGCAGAGCAGCACAGAGCAGAGCGGCGCAACGCAGCGGAGAAAAGCAAAGAAAATTTGGCTGTTTATAGCGCCATTTCGTATGCTCATTTAATGTTTGAGAGAGCGAAAGAAACGCCGGGGACATGCATGCGGCCAAAAGCATGCGGCGCAGCCACCACCCATCAGGCGATGCCGAGAGTCTTCCCAGTCTTCTGGGGTCTTTTGGGGTGTCCCATACACCAAGCTGTGGGGAGGAGGAGGAGCAGCAGGCAGCAGGGGATGCTACTGGTACTGCTACTGGGATGCGGATTCGATCTGGGCATAGTGCCAAATAATAATTTCTATAATATTTGCTTATACGTTTGCTCGATTTTGTTGAAATAAAATTTTCGGATATTTTCTGGCTTCAAAAAGTTTACACAGATCGAGCAGTGGTAGCGGCGGCAGTGCGGGGCGGTGCTGTGCGGGGAGGGGGAATTTAAATTTTCCATGGTATCATAAATTTCTTGTTGACTGATTTTGTCTTTTCGTGCGGCGGGCAGAGAATGAAATGATTATTATAAATACACAGATACATATGTATGTATATAGAGTGCTGTAGATGTAGATATATTGTTAGAAATGGGCGCGCCAGGCACTTAGCAGACCGTCGAGCAGGATGAGGATTGAAAGAGGTAATCCATTTGAACTATGAGTTATACTTTGCAGACGCAACGACGACACACAACACACACAGACACACACACACACAGAGACGACCAGTGGAACATGTGTTTGCTATCTGACAGATACATTTAGCTGCTTGAGATTTGATTGCGTTTTTATTATTTAAAAATCAATTCATAAGAAAGAACACTGACACTCTCTCCCTTGGACTCGCAATTGATTTGAATTTCCATATTCAATTTTTCAATTGGTAAATGGCAACAAACTTTGGGGGCCTTGTTTTTGGGGTTGTGGGTGGGGCAGCTTTATGTCCCAGCAGGAATTGTATTTCCGAGAATCGTGAGTAAATATTTATCTGGTAGCAGCAAATCGATCAATCAATGCGCCCCCCACAACCAGCAGTCGGCGGCAGTCGAAAAGGATTGTCCGCCTGTCCAGCGATCAGTGATCGTCCCCAACCCACCCCACCCCTCTCTGTGGCACAGGGAAAATTTGTCAACTTGATATATTGACTGTGTGGAGGAAGGTCAGCAGCAGCGTCTGGGATTTTCAGAGATTTCCGCATGCCATTTGTCAAGAGATGTGAAAAGTGGGCCACCAAATAGACACATCTGGATGGATTCATCTCCATTTGCCAAAACTTCTCCGATAGATCATTGATCTTTGGTTAGCAGAAGCAGAACATGGGCAAGCTCCTTGCCTTTTTTTTCCTTCCCTTGCCTTGCCTTTCTCCCGGATACTTGAATGATGCGGCCACATGCCACACACGAACTTTCACTCGCACAACTCTCTGTCCGCTTGCAATCCAGTTTCCTTTTCCAGAGAGAGTCCCATCCCCACTATGCTGTTAATTGCAGCCTCCAACTCTCCATGGATATGACAGTTCTTTTATGGTCTTCTCTTCTTGGGGTAAGCATCCCAGGCATGGGGGGGGGCGAAGTGCAGCCAGAACATGCACGAAAAACAAAAACACATTTCTTTCATTTGTTTGCCCAAGAGGAACAACAAAAGATCTCTTGCTGTTTTGAAAACATTTCTTGGGAAATTTCCCCCAAGGAAATCCCCCGTTGGTGTGTTTTTTGTTTTGGTTTTCGTTTTTGGTGGATTCCATCGACATGGCTGATGTCTGCATAGCAGCGATCTGCGGAGCTAATCAATGGAATTCCATACAAGCATCGAGCCAACTATCAATATTTATTGTAAGTCTTAAGGGGGCAAGCAGAGGGGGTTGGGGCAGGTAGCGCCAAATGCATTTTCGTTCCTTCTTACCCATTCAATATAGCTCTCAACATTGCCTGCCTTCCTGCCTGCCTGCCTGCCTGGGTTTTTCCTCAATTATGGCTACTGCATGATGATGATGATGATGCCCGCTCGCATCTCCTGGCCATTGTTCTTATGGTTATTGTTATTATCAAAATGAATGGATAGCGCCGCAGGTGGGGGCGGGAAGGAAGGAGGTTGATTATTTTTCGTATGCCCTAATAGAAGCGTGACTCACTCGCATTTGTTCGCTCTCTTTCCCTACCTACCCGTCGTATCAGTCTATCAGCCAATGCCCAATATTCCATTCGTATTCGCGTATTCCCCTGGCCATGGCATGTGCCTGTGCGTGTGTGCATGTATGCATAGCATGATATCCGCTCTAGTTTATTTACTTTTTACGGATTTTTCTTGAAAATCGCGTACCCAATACCTTTGCCCCATTGGAATGAATGCTAGATTACTCATACGTCGTGTGGTACGGCTAGATGCTGAAAGCCGATGCGGAAAGGAAAGGAACCCGCCGGAATTACTCACTCATTCACTCGCTCGACGTGAAAGTTGCTGATTGAGAAATTTCAGAGAATGAATTCACCATCCGGAAAGGCATTCCGGATGAATACGGTAGCCAACTCTTGGCATAGGGCATGACCTCTAGACCCCAAGACTTCTAGGAGGAAAACGAACTAAAGAACTTTCAGTGTGATCCTCCAAGCGGAAAATCGAAATACTGTTCTATGGAAAACCTATTAATTGCTCCCACAGCCATTTCAAAGGCACTAAAATTATACTTAATTGTTTTTATCGGAAAAGTCGAAGAAGAGAAATAAATGAGGCAATTACTGACTCCCCCACAAAAACTTTCAACGGATCCCATGATCCAAAAACGATCGATAAATAAATGGATCAAATGACTTTGATAGCGCACAAAATAGAGCAAAAAGAGAGCAAAAGGGGAGCAAAAGGAGAGCAAAGAGAGAGCCACCACACGTGTGCTGAGGATCTCTGAACTGCGGCTGCTGCTGCTGCTGCTACAGTAATAAATCTTGAAAACGTCCCGATTTAGCCTCAAATCGAGTAAATATTTATGCCGCAAACGCTTAATGAGATTTTTGGAAAACCCAGCCGATGGTGTACTAAACTTAATACAATGCTTAAATGTTTTCCTTTCTATATTCCCACACACACAGCAGCAGCAGCAGCGAAGACGTCAAAATGGTAAAACAAATCAAAATATTATGGGCATTAATGGGTTGGAGAGCGTCTATGGCGAGAGTACGTAAGACCCGACCGAACCGATTCGATCCATTCATGATCCTAAACAGAGTCCAAAAATACAGTACTTTAAATATTTTCCCAAATGAAATTGTACGCAAGCAAATGAGAACACAATTCCCGTGGCTTCTGCCCCTGCCCCTGCCTGTGCCTCTGCCTCTGCGGTGTGGAGATGCTCATAATAATCATAAGACCATACCATACCATACCATTTCATGTACCATCCTCGTGCCCCGTGGGTCCATTCAATTTGCGTAATCAATAAGAATTTATTTACGTATAAAAAAACCGCATATAAAAAGCAATAGAAAAACTGAAGCTAGCGTTAAGCTAGAGCAAACATTAGGGGGATGGGGGTGGAGGGGGGCAGATGATGCATAAAAAATGAGGTAATAAATATTTGAAATTAAATCGCGGAACGAAATCAAAGAATAGCAAACAAAATCAAAAGGCAGAGAGGTACAGACTGAAGGAGAAAGTCGGAGAAGAGGCAGGGAGAAATTGGAATTGATTGAACGCAGGTGAGAAGAGTCTTCAAGAGAACGAGAACAAGTTGAAGAAGTACAGTATCGTTATTGGTTCTGGGTCTGGGTCTGGCTGGGGGGTTCCAGTAGTGTCTGGGTCTGGGTCTGATCTCATCCAAAGCCTTGACTCTTGAATCGACCTTGAACTAGTCGAAGTCGTAATGTGTTTTGATAGCTCCAATCTAAACACAAACACAATCAAAACACATGGAAATCTGTGCAAGTTGAAGGCGAAACCCAGGCGACCAGACCAGAGAGACCTTAACATCAATCAATCACTCGATGCGATGCGATGTGATGCCTGATACGTATGTATATGTATATGTATCAGGAACCTGTCTATATGTAGCTGCCAACTGTCGTATATGACTTACCGACTGTTTTGATTATTTGGTAGTCGTCCAGGTGATATTTGCGAACACCCTTGGCCGTCTGGACACTGCTGCTCTCATCGGAGTCGTCCTCGTCCTCCTCGTCGTCGGTCTCGTTGCCGTCATCCTCCTCGATGCTCTCGTTGGAATCATTGGTAACATCATCGCCGTCACGACCATCGCCATCGCCGTTCTCATCGTCATCGTCCTCCTCCTCGTCGTCCACCTCATTGTCATGGTCGGCGGAGCTTGTTGTGGTGGTGGCACTGCTGCTGCTCCGGCTGCTTACGTGGTTGCTCCTCTGTTCCTTCACCGGCACCGGCACCGACACCGGCTCTGACTCTGGCTCCTCGTCTTCCTCCTCCTCCTCGCTGTAATCTGATTCCAAAGGATCTGATGACTCACTGGAGGCCACACTATGGCCCACACCGTGGCGGCTGGTGGTGGTGCCACCGCCGCTGCCGCCGCTGCTGCTGCCATTTGCAGCACGGCCCAATTTGAATGTGAACGACGCCTCTGTGTTGGTGTCATTTGCTGGAATTTTCTTCTTGTATGATGACGTCATGCTGCTGTTTCCCGTTCCTGTTCCTGTTCCTGTCAATTTTGACGAGGATCCTGTGCCTGATGTGTTGGACTTGGCTTTGTTATTGGAGCCACCGCCACCGCCTCCAGCTGTCAACGGAGTACAGAAGCGGGCGCAAGCGGCTGCGGACATGTCTCTGCCAATCCTTGGCTCCTCCTCAATTGTCCTGCGTTTATTTCTGGCTCTCGCTCTCGCAGGCCCGGCCCTCCTCTCTCTCTCTCACTCTCTCTCTCTGTTGCTGTTGTTTTTGTTGCTCTTCTTCCTGGAAATCGCATAGAGAACACAACAATTGGTTAGAATTTTGAATTGAAACTGTACATTTTTGATTGAAACTTTTTGTGTGTGTGTGTGTGTGTGGATTATGCATCCTTTTGAAATGGCTGTTTCTTTTGTGTGCAACACAAATGGATGTGTGGCTGTGATGGATGACTACATTTTGACGGGGCTTCTCTTCGAATATCGATGGCCTATAGATGGTCCAACGATGGGCAAATCCTTGATAGATATCTTAGATATTTCCCCATTCAAAGCAGATCTCCTGCAGTGCCCGCAGGCTGTCTCTTTGTTCTATATAATTGCCCCGAGGCATCATCGATGCGCCTCATCCAGACGACAGACGACAGATCCAAGCCCCAAGCCCCTAGTCGCTTAATTAACCAACTGAGGGACGTGTCGGGTGGAGTGGGTGGATGGATCTGTTGTTTTCCTTTTGTATTTAGGCCCAGGCACAGAGGGGGGGGGAGGCGGACAGAGCAGAGCTTTTGTCGTGCGCATAAATTGAAAGTGAAATGACATGGCCGCTGGTCAAAAGTGTGTGGGGTGGGGTAGGAGGGGGGGGGCATCATCCATCCATACAGCAACAAGTGGAGGCCCCATGTCCATGTCTGTCTCGGGTCTTATCTGAGGACATGCAGGCGGACAGACGAACGGACGGCATTGTTGATTGTCAGGATGGGAAAATTGAGTTCTATATATGTACGCCAAAGGGTTTGTCACTTTCCTTCCATCTCCGGGCACAATGGCGGCGCTCCAGTTAATATCACATACTAATATTATTAATAACAATGAATGCATTCGTGATTCAATTTGATGGCTGGCTGCCCGTGCCCATACCCGTACCCGTACCCATGCCTCTGCTCCAAGTCCCACAACAAAAGAAAGACCAAGAGTGTCGTGTCGTGTGCCCGTTCCTGCCACTACCCCCTACCCCCTCCCCAGACGAGTAACTTAATAGCCGAGACATAAAGGCGCCAAGAACTCTCCGACTTGACTTGATTTGCTGCTGCTGCTGCTGCTGGTGCGGGTCTGTCTTGGCGGCAGCGCCTTAATGCAAAAAAAAAAAGCAAAAGGGAATGGCCTCAATATGAACAACTTATGATGCATCTACAATCTGTCTATATATCTATATAAAATCAATAATCATCTACGAGTTCGAGTGCTTATGGCTTATGAGCTTGAGTGGCTTTTATTGTTTAAGCGAGTGCCGGTTGAATCTAGGCCAGCCGAGAAGCCAACCAGCCAACCAGCCAAGCAGTCAGGCAATACGAGCAGAAGAGCATTCGATTGATTCAAAGATTGCACAAAAAGCAAACCCCAACCCCCATCCCAACCCCAAAAAGGGGGAAAGTAATACGAAAGGAAAGGAAAGGATTGATGATGAGTAGTGGAATCATTAGACAACGGCCGCTATTTGGCCAAGACTATGACAATGGCTTGTACTGGCACTGGCAGCTGATATTAAAAGTTGGGATTAAAATGGCGATGATATGAGGAAATGTCATTGCAATTTGGGAGACAGTTTTCCACAGTTTTCCACGGTTTTCCACAGTTTTGTTGGCAGTAAATCCTACAATTTTATTCCTAAAAATTTGTGTTGTGTTCTGGTCTACTTTTGGTAAATCTCTCAGTAATACGTCAATTGTCTCACATCCCCAGCCCCCCACAGCCCAACCGAAAACCGAAAACCGAAACAGAAGCAACAAAATAATTCACTTCACACGCCTCACGCTCTAATGACAAGGCAAATCCCTCCCTAACAACAATAACAATATATTTAAATAAATGTACATATGTATATATGTATGTATGTACAAATATTACTGCGCATCAACTAAAATATTACTAATAATATTTACAATAATTTGATTATGGAGAAACCTTGTCATTTGAAAATGTTTTAGCTATTGTTATTTTTGCCATTCGACAAACAAAAATATTTCCTTTTTATTATTATTACAGAAACCATACATATGTATGTACATATGTACATTTTCCGAACGATCTGTCACTCAGAATTATTTGTGTACGAGTTGTTGTTGAATGGTTTTGGGCATTAAAAGTGCGGAAATGTAACTTAAGGTTGTCCGAGAGAATTTTTCAAAAAATTATTGTAGACAATCAGTCGGGGGTGGGCCATAGCTATATAGCTATAGCTATAGTACAAACAGTCGGAGAACACGGTCGGATCTCGGATCTCGGTTCTATATAGCCCACTCTGAACACCAGCACCATTCACCTTGGTGGCTGCCAAGAATTGAAAATGGAAATGGAAATGGAAATGGAAATTGGGGTCGTCGTAGTCGTAGTCGTAGTCGTTGAGAGCCAAAATGTTAAATTGTTGCTTAATCTTCCGGTGGCCAGCCAGCAGCACTCTTTACAGTCGGCTTTCGTGAATGGAAAAAGCCCATCGAAAAGTGTATACTACATATGTATATATACTATATACATATACTACTACATATAATCATCAAAATGTTCGAAAATCAGGTGAATGAAAGTGAAAAACGTGGAAAATGTTTGCATTCAACATAAATCTATGGAGGATTTGGAAATGCTAAAAATACACAAAAAAATACACGGCTGTTCCTGTTCCCAAATTGAACGAGTGGGGGGCAGGGGGGGCGGGGGCAATGCACTTTTAGTTTCAGTTTCAGTTTAATGTTTCAGCAAAAAATACTCTGTCTCCTCCCTAGCGGAGGGGTGGCTTTCCGTATCACTTTATCATTTTCCGCTCTCTCTCTCTTTTATCCCCTATTTATAACGCTTGCGTTTTCATCTTCTAATTTATTGCCTAAAATCTGTCTGTATTTTTAAAGATTTCTTTTTCATATTCTTTTTTTTTGTGTCTCTCTCCAAAAATGATGAAACTCTTCCCCTGGGAGGGGACTGGGGAATGGCACACCTCAAGTTAAGGAAGGAACTTTGATTTATTTGGAATATTAGAGAATAGAACAGAATACGTTTGCGATGAGATGGCTTAATTTTGTGACTTTGTAGACTTGAACTCTGAGTCCAAGAATTAAAATTTACGTTCAATGTTTGCAGCGTTTATTAATTCGTTGGCCCAGGCATCCAGCCAGCGTATAAATTATGTTATTAATTAATTAAAAGCAACGTGAAGCGATTTGTTCCGATATATCGTGTATGCATATACATAGATATGTACATATGTATATGATATATGGAACAGAGAGAAAGCAAGAGCCTGCTTCTTCTTTTCATATTTTTATCATCGTCATCGGTGTATTTTTGAAATAGAGAAAGAACTGAAACAGAATTTGTTGTAGGCGTATTATTATTAATTTGCGTCCACCAGGAAATCAAGTATCAAGAAATGTAATTATGAATAAGTGCATGCGTTCGTATTAACGATCCTGGGTGTTACCAAAAACGAAAATTCATTGCCCATTTCAACTTGACAAAATACAGATTTTCCCCCCCCCATAGGTCTCGGTCTCTCTTTCTCTGTGGGCAATAAACCCCAAATGGCAATAATCATCAAAAATAATGCCGGCAAAATGTAATCATAACACGACAAAAAACCCACCTCCCCCTCCCTGCCAGAGAGGGCGAGCGGGGGGCGGGGGGGTTTCTCGAACTCATATCGTATACGACGAGCAGTAAGGGCGAAAAGAGATTTATGGATTTGTTTTTATAGAGCAGAGCAAGAAGTATTTCCTTTCCGCTGTCCTTGTGCTAGTTCTCTCGCACTGTATTTGGTGATGAAAGTACATAAAACTTTTATGGTTCTATGCGTATGAGGAAGTTGCGGCAAAAGATTTACGTGTTGTCCTTGACTGACTCTGTGGAGCGAGTTATTAAGGAGAGTTATTGAAGTGCGGCATGAAGAAAACCCATTTAAATGGGGTCAACTGCATGGAAATTGTAATACGGCAAATACAGAGAAGAAATGCTGGTAGATATGGTAGGAAAAGGTGACACTAAATTGCTACTTGGAACACTTATTGTTCCACTCGTGTAGGAAACTAAAAAATAGGCATCGGGGACACTCTGAAACGATTGAGAAAGCAACTCGAATCACTAACCAAACCGATTTGAAACAATTGGAAATGAAGAACTCATGAAGTGGAAACTCTGGGAATAGAACCGCTTGGACATCCATTAAGGGTATACATAATGGAAACCCATTATTGTAAACTATTATTGTTCCACTCATGTAGGACTCTAAAAATACGAATAAGTACATACATTTCCTACTCCAAATATCAAAAAAAAAAAAAAATATCTATTCCTATTGTTCCCAATAAGCTAATTACAATAATTAAATAGGTTCGGCTAATTTTAGTGGCCAAAGCGTAATTATCAAGCGAATTTTGGCTTCACTCTTTTTGATTTTTTTTCTATTTTGGATAGCAAACATGAATAGATTGTTGCTGCTGCTTTTGGCCACTTTTTACACAATCTCGTACCGAGTACGAGTATTACCCGCCGATTACTCACCCAGCTAAATGTTAAGAGCCCACAATCGCCGGCTGTTTTGGTTTTTTCTTAACGATCTCTAACGATGCTGGGCGATCTATTTTCTTGTCTGTCTGTCTGTCTGTCCGTCTGGCTGTCCGACTGTCTGGCTTTGAGTTCTAATTTTTTTGCTGGAGCAAAATTCGAACGCTTGCGAAATTGTTAAAAATAAATATGTTACTTTAAGAGCGCACGATTTTCCGTCGATTTTTCCCCCTTTCTTCTCTGTTGGCCACAGCAACAATAACAACAACAGCAAAAAAAAAAGCGAAACCCGCAGAAACCGACACAGAAACAAAAAAATAATCAGAAATAAACTCAACACTCAGCGTTTTCTCATGGGCTATAGGTGGTACACCAGATCGACTGGACGACACTGGACCCCCGGGGACAGACGGCGGGCGGGGAGGCGGTCGGGCGGTCGGTCGGTCGGCTGATACTTTTGTTTTATTTGTGTCACTTTTTTGTGGACTTATACTTTGTGTTTTTTTTATTCATGCGTTTTGGTGTATTATTTCCTTCTGCGATTCTGTACGGTTTGTCGCGCTTTGCTTTAGATGACAAAGTACCGCTTTATCGCTTTACCGCCTTACCGCTCCGCTTTACCGCTTTAGTTTACAACAAGTTGAAGTGTTTTTTGTTTGTTTTTTTGTTTGTTTCGAGTTTGTTTTGGTTTATAGTCTGTCTTCTTGGTCTGAGATCGTGAGATCCGAGAGATCTAGAATTTCCGGTTTTGCAGCTTGCAGTTTTGTACCCTGTTGCTGTTTGTTTTTGTTTGTTGTTTTTGTTTCTACCTTTTTCCTCTGCTTCTTCTGGTGTTCTGTTTTGCAGGCTGTAACAATTGCAATATGCAAATCAACCGAAGTCGAAGCCGAAGCCGAAACCGCAACCGAATTATGTGTAATTAATCAAATACAACAACAACAAAAAAAAATTAGTTGCCACAACGGTCGGACAATTTGAATGTTTTTTCAGAGTTTTTCCAATGCCCGATTTATCAGATTTGATACAGATACAGATTCGGATTCGGATTTGAATTTGGATATTCTTTCAGTAGTTCTATTGTTGGGGGGTTTTTGTATTTGTTGACCAGCCGCTTCCACGTTTTGCACGAAACTGAAACGTAAAATCTGCGAATCGTTTGCCAGAGCTCTCGTTGTCGGAGTCGGCGTCGGCCCCCCACTTGATGGCAATATGGTGTGGCACTGTGGCAGGGGCAGGGGCGGCAGCAGCAGCAGTACCAGCACCAGCGAACGAACATTGATGATGATGATGATGATGGCAATAGCGATGACGATGACGATGAGCTTTGGGGTGCTGCCAGAGATGCTGCGAGAGATGCTGTGTGGAGGAGCTTCATTGGATTGTGTTTGTGTTTGTGTTTGCTCTCCATGTGTGTGCCACAGCCAGTGCCAGTACCAGTGCCAGTACCTATGTCTGGTGTTGTCTTGGGCCTCGAGTGTGTTGTTCCTCTTATGGTCTTAAATGGTTTGGTGGCTAACAGGATCACTGGATGTAAAAGTTGTCCGTGATAAGGGACGGCGGAGCCCATTGTTTGTCTGGCTAATTTACACACTGTGTACTCGTATACCTCTAATATATGTACATATGTATGTACATATATAGACAGACGTCTGAAAATGTTCTGTTTGTTTTTAGTAGACATCATGGCAGCAGCAGCAGCGAAGAAAACTCTGGGAAACGTATACATATTTACGAGCCCTCCCAAGTGTAAGCAAACAGCCCGAATGGCTCTTCAACTGTTTTGGATTTTGAATTTGGAATTTTGAATTTTTTTTGGGTTTTTGGTGTGTTTTGGTATTTGGTGTTTGATTCGGTTTGGTTTGCATGTTTATGTTGATTTTGTTGGCTGTTGTAATCAAGCTTGACAAGGTCAGGCGGCGGCAGTTAGTTGGTTCGGTACGGTTCAGACGCCTGCGTGCCAGAGCCACATTTCAGGTGGCACCTGCTCGTACGTACAATTGTTTTATGCATTTCAATTTGATGTTATAATTAAGCGAAAGCAGGCACGAGATGTTCACTCACATATGCATGTACGAGTGTGTTTGTGTGTGTTTTATGGCTGCTGCAGTCCTGCTGTCAAGGGCAAGGACACGGCCACAGCTCAGTCGCCTGCTTGAGAGTGCAATGTGGCATAGACGAGCAGTATCCTCAGACTGGACGGCTTGTCATGGTCTGGACAGGCTGCTAGACAGGCCCTACCAGGTTATTAAGTTTGATGATGACGTGTGTGATGGGTGTGATGGCGGTGGCTAAACATCAGAAGTTCCCACCACTCCTTCAGGATGTGCTCAGTGTGCAGTGCAGTGTTTGACAAGAGTATTTTGAATTTTCCCTCCGATATATCGATAGCTGTGCTGACAATCGCAACTGTATAATCGTTTCTATAGATGGCGCCACAGTGACGAAACAGCTGCTAAAAAATAAAAAAGAGCCAGCAAACAGAAAAAAAACGTTGCAGTTTATCCCATATCCAATCTTCGACGCGATAAAATATTAGTTTTACACCGACTACAAACGCAAGATGCAGTTCTCATGGATGAAAGTGGCCATATACCTGTTGACATTTCTCACATACGCCTATTCCGGCTACGGATCAAGCACAATTGTCCATGTAAGTGAAATGATCCCTTCAAATGCACTTCACCCTTAATTAATCCACACAGAGTGATTTTATTCGCCTGAAAAGCTAAGGGATGCCATTATTGCCGCCGAGGCCATATTTGGTGACGTGTTCAAGAATCTCATCACAGTTGTACGCAAATTTCGCACCGTCCACGAAGTCTTCGATGCTGCCGTCGAGGAGAACTGCGTGTATCAGTGTCCACCGCCGGACGGCGGGGGCCCAGGTACTGTGACTGTGACGCAAATTGCGTTCGAATTATGTAAATTGTTCAATACACTATGACAACTGACGTGTGTTTTGTGGATTTGCAGCACCCCGAGCAGTTCAAAATAAGTTCTACACACCGACCGCAGACGGCTGCGGTTCGCTGGGATTGCGCATAAGCACCGACTACCTGCCGGCAGTGGAGATGGAAACCTGCTGCAACGACCACGACATCTGCTACGACACGTGCAACAGTGACAAGGAGTTGTGTGACCTGGACTTCAAGCGGTGCCTGTACAAGTACTGCGACAGCTATGAGAAATCCCTAACCAGTGACCTGATGACAAAGGGTTGCAAAGCCGCCGCCAAGATGCTGTTCACCGGCACTCTAACGCTCGGCTGCAGATCGTTTCTGGACTCACAGAAGCGCTCCTGCTACTGTGCCCCAGCTAAGCCGACCTCCTATAATGGCAACAAGTATGCAAACAGCAAGGAAAAGCAGCAGCGCCAGAAGTTCGGCTGGAAGGATCGCAACGAGATATAGCACATAGCTGATTCATGGACGCACAAGAAGATTTATTATTAAGTATCTAAATATGTGTTAAATGTTGTCGTTAATCTTCGTTTCATGTTAGATTTTAGTGGACATCGGACGAATCTGAATTTTTATATTTATACACCAAAGAAAGTATCTCCCCAATAAATACATATATGGACATTCTTACCAAGGAACCACGGCTATTTGGGTTCATGAATTGCAGTGATAGTATTCAACACATCACTTTACATTCTTTGTAAATTTTGTTGACAAAAGTTTAGTTGCTCTGAGTACTAGAATTAAATGTCAATCAAAACAGTTAGACCGTTGAAGTATCGGAGAGAGTATCGAAATCAAAGTATCGGAGGGTGCCTGGCCGATAGTCCCAGCACCACAAAAATATATACACTTTTGGCATTGTACAGCACTGAAACGAAACAAGCGCAGCAAAAAGATTTTGCAATCTGCAGAAAAATGATTTACTAAAATCGTGTCTGTCTTTATGTTGAGGAGCAAAAGGCATTGATCCAAAAATGGGCTACGATGTCAATCGATTTCAAGGAGAAGTGGACGAAGAGCTAACATGCCCCATATGCTCTGGGGTTCTGGAGGATCCGCTGCAGGTTTGTTTTTCCCCCCAAGAACGGAACGGGGAGTTCTTCTGAGTGCAACTCATTATTTTGTTGATTGTAGGCGGTCATGTGCGAGCACGCCTTCTGTCGGGGCTGCATCAACGAATGGCTAACTCGACAGCCCACTTGTCCCGTGGATCGCAACGCTCTGACGACAGCCAATCTGCGAGCCGTGCCTCGCATATTGCGCAATCTACTGTCCAGGTGAGACCGACCACCACCACCCACCCACTGCATTCTCTACCCTAATCTAATGCCACACACACACGCATGCACACATCCAGATTATCAATCACCTGTGACAATGCACCGTATGGCTGCACCGCTGTGCTCAAACTAGACGTATATAATTCCCATTTGGAAGACTGTATCCACAATCCAAAGCGACCCTTTCCCTGTGAAAAAGGATGCGGCTTCGACATACCCAAGGACGAGCTAAAGGATCACAATTGTGTGAGGGAGTTGCGCACGCTGATCGTCAAGCAAACTGAGAAAGTGGGAGAGCTCAAATCGGAGCTAACTGACCAGCAGCTGACCATCAACGAACTGAAAAGGGAACTGCAGCTGTTCAAGGACTTTATGCGTGCCATGCGCGTCTCCAATCCGGCAATGCGCGCGATAGCCGACCAGATGGAGCGTGACGAGGTTATTCGCTGGAGTAGCGCCCTGCCTCGGGCCAGGGTCACACGCTGGGGGGGAATGATCTCTACGCCCGACGATGCACTGCAAGTGAGTGTTTTGCAATGATTGTCTGTGCACAGCTGGAGGGAGTGACTTACACCCGCCGCCTCTGTTTCAGCTCATGATTAAACGCGCTCTTTCCGAGTCGGGCTGCCCACCACACATTCTGGATAGTTTAATGGAGTTCTGCCACGAGAGACGCTGGCCGCGGGGTCTCAGCTCGCTGGAAACGCGTCAGAATAACCGTAGAATCTATGATAACTATATCTGTCGGCGCATTCCAGGTGAGTGGGTGACGTGGATTTCCCCCCGTCCGGATAACCCCTAGACTCGATCTCTATCTATATATTTCTTTCCATCATCAGGCAAACAAGCTGTACTCGTGCTGAGCTGCGATAACCTACACATGACTGAGGATGTGATGATAGATCCGGGCCTGGTTATGATCTTTGCCCATGGCATCGAATAGGCCCGCCCGTTGCCACCACTTATCTTAGGTCAAGTTCTTACAATATCCGAACAGTGCTCAGTTTTGTTGATTCCTTAAAATTAACTTTAACATTAATACAAATTAAGTTTAGTAGGAGGCATATTTAAATCGTCGAATCGTCGGCTCTGATCATCGTGTTAGCCTTAAAATTAAGAAAATGCTCGCAAAACAGCTCTCACTCAAAGCAAGAACCATACCATTCAAGCGCCTCATGACGACTTTCAAGTTGTACAAAACATTATACATTTATTTCGAATCATTGTTTCTCTATTAAGTTGTAACAAATTATTCCTCCCATTTATATGTATACACGACAACAAAAACAAAAGCAAGAACAACTAAAGAACATTATTTTTGTGTGTCTAATTAAGCGATCTCAACGAAGAAAAAAAAAAAACGATTTGTTATTGTTCTCTATATTCACTTCCGTTTTTTGGACCATGTGAGTGTCTTAATTTGTGTTTCAATTCCTATAGAGCACATTTTACTTAAAGTTTTGAAATTATTATCAATACTTATAGTAGTTTAAACAAGGAAAAACTAATAATAATAAAAGATTTACTCTAATTCTACTGATACAACCAACTCGATTCAAGTGGAAACGAAAACGACAATCGCTTGAATTGAGGAATCCAATCGAAAAAAATGCACAAATCAATAAGTTCACTGGGATGCTGCTATGCCTCTCTGTCTCTTGCGCTCTCTCCGCCTCCACACGCCGCCTCAGAAAATGTTCTGGTAGGGAGGGGGAGGGGGGGAGCAACATCTGTTTCCAGAAAAGGAAATCAAGCCCACAGCAGGGGCAAAAAAATAAACAAAACAAAAGAAAACCAAACTAGTTCCTCAGCGAGCTTTACTCTTCACAAAAAAAAAAGTCAATTTGGAAAACCGGTTTCGGCTTTTGTACACCCGTTTCTTTTCGTTTCGTTTTTTTCCTACATAATACAACATTATTAAATGCTTCTGCCTATTACATGTGCCAAAATCTGTTGGCCATACCACACATACATATGTATGTATGTACATATGTATTATATTTGCAGCAACAGATTTGGATTATTGATGGAAACCATTAGCGAGATCACTTCAGGGTACACCCCCCGCCGTGACGATTGAAAAGTGAGAGTTGATCGGTCCGGCCAGGCCAGAAAGACGGAGATAGATATTTTCAAACAGTTTTTATTGAAGCTTCGTAGATAGCGGACGTGTCCAGCCAGCAACGATCTCTCGCCCAGAGAACAGAGCCAGAATGAATGTGTCGATTTTTGTACTAATTGTGGGTGTCGTCTGCCTGGGAGCTGCGTCTGCAGCGCCTCAGTTGAGACAACGGAACGAGAAGCAGGTCCAGACGGGCGTGGATGAGTTCCGTAAGTGTAAATATCTTTCTCGGATCGTGATATTATTCAACGATAATGGTCCTCAACTATAGCATACAAGGGGAGCACCGTTGAGGAAGTGGTTGTGGAGTCTGCGCTGTACATCAAAGCCAAGTCAAGTCCACAGCAGACGAGACGCGTACGTTCGGCCAATTCTGATGATTCCCCCCTTCAAGGCATCTACGCCACCCACAAGCGGGTGAAGCGTGGCCGGAGAGGCGGTGCCGCCGCCCAGGTAGGCACCTCAGCAGGAGCTGGAGGAACTAATGCCGGTGTTGTTGTTGGCGCCGGACCCGATGGCGGCAATGCCAATGCCAATGTCCAGCTGAATCCACTCGGTCCAGTCGGCCCCAGCGGCTTCATCCAGGAACAGGCTGCCTCCAATGGCGCTGCCCACAGCAACTACAACAACGGACTTAATGCCGGCACCTCGGCGGCCAATGCCCAGGCCCAGGGATTCCAGTCGCAGACTGCAAATGGTTCCTTCGGTGCCTCCTCCGCCAGCACGGCCACCCAGTCGCAGAACACCAGTCCATTCGGCAGCAACAATGCCGCTGGAGCTTCCCTGAGCCAGGTCTACAAGCTGCCCAATGGCCAGACGATCAATTTCAGTTCCACCAACAGCTTTGCCAACAACGGAGCCAATAAGGGCAGCAGTCACGGCGCAGCAGTGTCTGTGAGCCGCTAAGCGGTCGACAGTTGAGTTGAGGATTCACCACATCCAACATCCAGATTATTCAAAATTTCTGTGTGCAAATAAATACTTATTTTCGAATGAAATTTCTATATACATACCTAGGTATATTTTTAACTTGGGGACATTCATTTGCGATTGCGATTCTGATTTAATAGATTTACTTTGAATCTTCAACACTGATTTGACAATATAATTTGATCCAATAAACTAATCAGTTTTATAAATTTATAGTAAGATGATGTATAAAAATCAGACGGATCGAACCACCATAGCAAATAGCTGCCATAGGAACAATACGTCTAAATAACCCCTTTTTTTATTTTATTTTATTAACTTTTATTTTATACTAAGCACATACCCCCTCCACATGGGGGTACTCGAAGAGTATAGGGGGTTACATATATTAGATTTGTGGTGATAGTGGAAATACCCACGAAAATCGTGAAGGTATACCACGTAGCCACGGAAACACCTGACGAGGAAATGTGTATGTTTTTTGTCAAGTTTGTCCGTATTTTTGTCATAGGGGGCCCATGGAAGCGCCACTGTGAAAAACTTTGTTAGCCACTTTTTCACATGACTTTTTTTGCAACATTTTAGAGATCTCGATTCTGATCCGATCATCTTATGATTTATGTATTTTATTATATGTTCGCAAAAGGGACGTATAAAATTTTCGCCCAAATAGAAAATTTAAAACAATTAGGTCTATACTCTTCGAGTACCGGGTATAAAAAGCCCAAAATCTTTGCATACTTTTTGACAGATCACGCGTGTAGCAAATTCGTAACAAATTTGTATATAGCGTGTAGTTATCATGAAATTTGTGAAACATTTGTCCTTCTTGTATAGATATAGATATGACTATGTACATATATATATCTCGGCTATACAGCGTCAGATCTGGGCGGATTAACGTCAAGGACAATAAGAAAAATGATTTTTAAATGGTTTTTAAAATCGATTTTTAATTCAATTTACATATTTCTGTGCTTCCCTGATCGTTTGCGACTGCGACCAGTCCTACAAGACCCCAGGTGTCCTTTCTCCTAAGTTTGCATAAAGTTTGATCTCAGGCCTGATAACGCCTGATCGTACAGAGCCTTGGTGTAGTTATGAGTGTAGAAACATTAAATATAATTAATGAATTATAATTACAAATTGAAAAACAAAAATTATTATTATGAAATATGTTGGAAAAATGGATATTTATGTTGTGCTAGATGCCTGGGCCTCTTTTTTCCGTTTTCCTAATCTTAACCTGCTCCCTAATCGGACTCACTCTCACTCTCCGATTGAAAATCGCCCACCTCGATGGAGAAACCGTACTCCTGATCGCACCCCAGGTAGGAGTCGCTCATGTAGTACAAGGTATAGTCATGTTTGCCCGGACTGGGAGCCACAAAGTCCAGCTTGACCTTGGCCTTCTGCTGGAGCGTGAGGCGTTTGATGGAGAGCAGGGAATTAGTCTTGGGATCACCAATAACGACCCACCAGCCCTCCTCACGCTTCTGCGGGAAGAAGGGTGCAATGACGGGGCCGGTGACCTCATCTTCGCGCTCCAGCTGGACCACCACATTGATCGTAGATCCCGAATTGATGCGATCCTTATCGAGCACCTCATAGTTGAGCTCAATGTTGGGATACCGATTGCAGAATCGGGCCACATCGGCCATCTGTGCATCGGAGAGCTGCAACAGGCGCGAACGGTCCTCATCCTCCAGCTCCATGATGTCGAAAACAGTTTCGATTTTCTGAAAGCACACACAAAAGGAAACGAGAATTGGTAAAGGAGAGCTACTGGCAAAGTTAATCTCTGATCTTACCTTTTCAGTGCATCGCTTGACAATATCTAGACTAAAGTGCGGCAATTGTCGCAAATACGAATCCTTGCTCCACATGGCCTGGGTGACCATCTGGGCCAGTTCCATGGCAGCCACAGCCGGCGAAAGCCATCCATTCGAGCTCAAAACATCCACACAGGCCTGTATCAGACGAATGGCCCGGCTCAATATCTGTTCCGTATCGCCCTGCAGTTCGGGTCCCAACTGCAGTCGCGACAGATGTGCCTGGAGCAGCAAATTGGTCTTTATATGCGGATCATTAAATCTGGGCGAAACGAGAATCATTAGACATCAGCACAGATAAGGGATGGGTATGGATGGATGGGGATGGTGGATTGAATTAGCGAATAAAAACTTACTTGGGTGCCGTCTCATTGGGTCCCGTCAGCTTGTTGGGCAAGCGCTGGGCCAGAGTGCGCAGCACCTGCTCCTCGTGATGCCTGACCACCACATCCTCGTACTCCGCAGCTGACGAAATGATCTCCAGCAGGCCACGCACTTTGGTCTTGCTGTTCAAAGACAAACTGAAGAGCTCTGTGGAGGCAGAGACATTATAGTGGCTTTTCGCAGATAGTTTTCTGCATCTTACCAATTGTCGTATAGTTGATGTAATAATAGGCTGCAATCATGCCCAGATTGAGTGGCAGGGTATCCATATCGTCCTCGACACTGATGCACTTGGACTGCTCTAGATCACTGAGAGTATTCTCCACCAGCTCCGACAGATGATCGGACAGATGGCGATGCGTGACGCCCTGGAGATTGTAGTAATTGGGATTCTGGGTCAATCGCCTGTAGAGGAATGTCCACGTGAGATAGTCGACGGCATCCTGCTTGTTCTCAATCGTTTTGGTCACCACCTCGGCATTGAAGTGGTCGTGCATGCGATGATCGAGATGGCTTTCGATGGGCAGCGGCTCGTTGATGAACTTCTTGAAGAAATCCTTCTTGCTGCTCTGGCACATGAGCACGCACTTGGCATCGGCATCCTCGTTGGGCCGATTGGCGCGTCCCACCATCTGGAGCACATCCGTGATGGGGTAGTCCTCGTACGAGTGATTCTTGCCATTGTAGAACTGTGTGTCCATGATGATGATTAGATGGGCCGAGATGCTCATGCCCCAGCACAGGTCACGCGAGACGACGGCCACCTGCACAGCGCCCGAATCGAAGAGTTGCTCCACCAAGCGATGATCTGACGAGGACAGGCCCTCGTGCAAGTAGGCCACACCCTGGGCGAGGGTCTCCTTCAGGGTCTTGTCGGTCATTCGCTCCAGGAATGGCTTAATGTCCTCCTCCTCGGCGTGAAAGAAACGATTCGGTTGCAGATCGGACGCAGCATACGTCAGGATATCGATGGCCGTGAGCCGCGCCTGCTTCCTGGAGGAGACGAACACAATCACCGGCTTGTGGGCACTGTACTTGAGGATGGCATTGTACACCGGCTTCGACATGGTGGCAATTCTCGTGGCATTGTGCGTCACATTGAATCCCTGAATGTGCAGCTCCAAGGGAATGGGTCGCACACTGGGATGGAAATTGAACGTGGCATTTGGATTGCAGCCCAGCCACTGGGCCACATCACGTGCATCGGTCAGAGAGGCGGACAGAGCCACAATTCTAATCTGCTTCTCAATCTGTGAGCTAATGTACCGCATCCTGGAGCACACAATCTCCAGCACAGGACCCTCTTCGCCGCCCACCAGCTGCAGTTCGTCGACAATGAACAGATTCACCATCTGGACGTTCTTCCTCTGCTTCCAGCGTCGCGACAGCACATCCCACTTGTCAGCCGTCGTGATCACCAGCTGTCCCTTGGCTATCAGCTTCAGGTCCGTTCCAGTTTCGCCCGTCAGCTTCACCACCTTGATGTCCAGTGCCCCGAACTTTTGATGCCAGTCGGCAAAGACCAGGTCAGCGAGCGCCTCCTCGGACACCAAGTAGACGCAGCGGGCCTCCGTTTGGGTGGTGAACAATCGCATGATGGCGAACTCTGCGATTGTCATCTTTCCGGAACCGGTGGGTGCGCCCACAAACACATTCTCGTCGCTGTTGTAGACGGCATTGAACACCTGCGTCTGGATGGGATTGAACTGGGGGAATCGCTGCGCGTAGAACGACTCGAATTTCGGCTGACGTAGAGCACTGATCGGCAACGGCTGCAGATCCAGCAGCTCTGTGGGCGGTAGATTCTTCTCCGGCAGTATCAAGTGTCTGAACGAGACGGGCAGCTGGGTCTCGGCGCCAATCCAGCGATCGGAGACGATTCGGAGAAAGTACTGCGGCGGCAGGGGCTCAAAGACGGGCACAAAGAACTTCAGCTGATGCTCGTCCTGGGCGTACTTCTGCTTCAGCAGGAAGAACTCATGGTGCAGTATCAGCTCCGAGTCGACATCTTCGATGAGCACCCAAAAGCCCTCCGAGGCGCCATGTACCTTTTCGTCCCATTGGAAATCCGGTGTGATGGTCAGCTCCACTCTAAGGGTACCACGGGTGATGGGCTGGATGTGCGTGGACAGCTCCAGCTTGGGGAATTGATGCACAAACTTGTGTATGGTCTTGCCCAGCTTCGGGACGCGTATCAGCTCTCCCAGCTCGTGCGGCTCCAGGTCGTACAGCCGCGACCAGGGGAAGTGCTTCTTCTCCAGCTTCTTGGCTATTTCGTCGGGCATCTTTTTGAACTGGCGTAGCGGTGTCATCGATTGCCACATCCTCCGGTCAATCATCTTGCACAGTGTCAGCGTTTTGTCGGCCAGCTGGGCCCAGCCGCGAGTGAGGACAATCTCGAAGATGGCTCTCATGAGGCGAGCAGCCGACTGGGTAATGAAGACCATGTCCGACATCAGGGCAAAGCCCTCCAGCTTCAGTTGGGAAATGTATGCCTGCAGCAGGACATTCACCTTGGCACTGTGCTCCTCGATGGACTCCTTGATGGGTATGGGCACGCGCTCCATCAGCTTCTGCAGCTCTAGCTTCTCCTCCTCCCGCACCGAAATGTGACGGAACTCCGAGGACAGCGAGAACACCCGAAACAGCTCAATCTCGCTGAGCGTCTGCTTCAGCAGCTGGTTGTACGTGAGCATCGTTTCGTGTGTGAGATAATAGTGGGATGCAATGCGTCCCAGATCCGTCACCTGAAAGTGTCCCGTCTTCCGTTCGTATTTGACCAGACCGCTCCGCTCCAGGCAGCAGGCGGCCGTGTGCAGCAGATCCGCTCGATGCTGCTCCAGCAGGGGATCCGCCTTGATGGCATCATGCGAGACGCCATAGAGCGTCGGATTCCTTAGCATGCGGATGTAGAGGTACGTGTAGCCCAGCCAGTTGACGGCATCCTGCAGATGCTGCACTGTACCGAGGACAATCTCGGCGTTGAGCATGTCCGGCAGCTTCGAGATGAACTGCGACTCGATGGGCAGCTGCTGGTTGAGCAGCGACAGGTAGAACTGCAACTCGCTGTGATTGGTTATGAGGATGCCCTCGCCCTTGGTGTCATACTGTGGTCGTCCCGCGCGACCCAACATCTGGAGAACATCCAATGCGCTCAGCTCCACCCAGCGTCCCTTCTCCGGATTGTAGACCTGCGTGCCCTTGATGATCACAGTGTGTGCGGGCAGATTGACACCCCAGGCCAGTGTGGCCGTGGATACCAGCACCTGTATGTGACGATCCGCAAACAGATCCTCCACCAAAGTACGATCGACGCGCGTCATTCCGGCATGATGGATGGCAAAGCCGTAGGGTAGAAGCTCTTTCAGTTCTGAATTCTTTACCTGCTCGGCTTCCGTGCGGAGCACCTCCATGCTGGCCGAGCCCTCTCTCAGGAAGCTGCCCAAGGTGTCCTGCTCCAGGCACATATCCCTCACCGCTCGGGCCGTCTTGCCCGTCTCCTTGCGAGAGTGGACAAACACGAGCACTTGATTCCGTCCCGCATGCTCCATGGTCTTCTCGTAGACGATCTCGTTCATCACCTGGAAGCGCTTCAGGGCCTTCTTCTCCGTCACACCGATGTACTGCTGCTCCAGGGATACGGGCCGATAGCTGTTGTCAAAGTAGAAGAGGCCCTTGTCCGGTTTCACACGCAAGAACGTGGCCACATCCTGGTAATTGGGCAGAGTGGCGGATAGTCCCACCAGGCGCACATCCTCCTGTGTCGTCTCAATATTCCGAATGGTACGAGCCACCAGTGCCTCCAGCACCGGACCACGTTCATCGTGCAGCAGATGGATCTCGTCAATGATGACCAAACGCACGAGACTCACAAAGGTGCGCTCTCCCCCCTTTCGGGTGATGATGTCCCATTTCTCCGGCGTGCACACAATCACCTGGGTGGCGGCTATCTGCTCTCTGGTCAGCTGATGGTCGCCCGTCAGCTCGGACACGACCAGATTATAGCAGGCGAGACGTCGGCCAAAGTTTCCAACCATTTCCTGCA
The DNA here is from genome assembly GCA_005876895.1 of Drosophila azteca. NCBI lineage: Eukaryota > Metazoa > Arthropoda > Insecta > Diptera > Drosophilidae > Drosophila > Drosophila azteca. The sequence goes on along the minus strand of VCKU01000014.1, from coordinate 1,488,508 downwards.
CCAAAGACTTCATTGGGGCCACATAGATGATCTTGAAGTCCTGGGTATTGATGGTGCCATCCTCGTTGATATGCTTTCCGATCTCCCGCATCATCGTGAGCAGAGCCACATTCGTTTTACCCGCTCCGGTGGGGGCACACAGCAGCATATTCTCGTCGCTGTCCAGGGCGGCCTTGTACAGGCGACTCTGGATGCGATTCAGGGTCTTGAAGCCCTCGAAGACGGGCTGACAGTACTTGGGCAGCTTATCGATGGGCTGCAGTTCCTCGTTGTCGTCAAAGGGTACGGCCTTTAGGGCGGGGACGTGTACCTCCTCGTAGCCCTTGCGCTGCTTCCTGTAGGAACCGTCGGGCAGTTGGCAGCGCTTATTCGCCATGAAATGGGAGCCGTGGGTAAAAGCCAGCTCATCCAGCTCGAGCAGTTGACGCACGCCAGCCACCTGGCCGGCTGCAGCTGTGCCACCATCTTCGGCATCGCCCTTGCCCAGCTTATTGCCTCTCGTCTCGCCTTCTTCCTGCTCTTCCGACTTGCCCGTGTCCAACTGCAGCAGAATCTTCGCGAGGGCCGTGTTGCTGCGCATCTTTTCGCGTATCCTCTGGCGTTCACTGTCCGTCTGGGCGGAGGCCAGCATGGTGCAGTAAAGAATCATCTGACGGTTCAGCTTCAGCTGTTTGATGAAATCGAAGCAATCGAAGCCCAGCAGCAGCACCAACTGGTTCTCGCAGTCCCGCTCGTCGGCGGCATCTTTCAGGATCTTGAGCACATCCGCAGACTTGCTCTGCGACACCATGGCATCCTTATAGAATTTGCTGAGGCAACGCTGCAGCCAGTATGCATCGATGTCCAGGGGATGCAGAATCCTATCTTTCTTTACATTGCTGGCAGCCTCCTCATTGGCCAGCTGTGGAGAAAGAAGATAATTCATCAATTCAATATCGATGCGTACCACCGACGATGATATACTCACATTCTCAGCATGCAGGGTGTGATCAATGCGCGCCTCTTCGCCCTCGTCTGGCACATCATCGTCGCGTATCTCGCCGTACATGTCGTTGTCGCTCTCCTCCTCGGACTCTTCGAACTGCACATTGATGCCGTACTGCTCGTCAATTTGCTCCTCCGTGTTGGTGGTGGCTGTCAGTGCGCTTATGGCATCGCTGCCAAAGTCTGTGATCTTCTTGCCCAGGTTGACCAGCAACGCGAATCGTTCATCTGTCACTGCGCCCAACAGGCTGTCCGTCTCCCGCTTGCGTTCGCGATCCTTTAGCCGATCATTCTTCAGCACAGCCAAGATCTCATCGGCAGCACCGCACAGGATATCCCTGGGCTGATCCCCCAGCGCCTCTTGGATGAAACTCAGCAGCACCTCGTAGGTCTGACGCGTCTCCTGAGTCTTTGGGCGGTACACAATGCCCACCATCTCGTCAATGCCCTCAGAGAGCAGAGTAGCACCCTTCATGCGCTCGAAATCGTACTGAGCCTCGTCACGCTTCTGTCGTTTCACCTTCCGCTCCTCTGTCTTTTCCGGCTTGGTTCGCTGGTACCGGTCACCCATCCGCGTACCATCCAACTTTCCCACCAGGGAGCAGACCTCACCAGTGGCCTCATCACGGCGTGGACGTTCGATAAGTCGAACATCGGCTTGCAGCACAAGATTAGAGTTCTGAAAACACGCACAAAAATATATTAAATTTGCAAAATATTCATAGAAACGTTTGCCACAGACACAGACGCCGCATGGAGCGATGAAAATTTTGTGAGCTGTCCGTTTGTTACTTACCGCCTTGTACTCGTACTGCAATTGACGTGCTGCGGCATCCGCCATGACTGTTTATCGTTTTGCTTAGGGTTTTAACGTGTGAATTAACCTATTTTAATTGTTTGTAAATAAAATTGTGAAATATGCCGCTGGAGAAGCATGCAGACATCGATAGTTTTTCAAACATCGATTTTTTTGCCAGACACCCCTAAATTTAATCGATATGATTTTAATTGGCTATAGTGGAACTTTTTTGCCAATTTGATATTCCGTTTAATATTCCTAGCTAACTAGAACCCTCAGGCTTGAACACATAATTTTATACGATTGATGAATCAATTGTCTACAAGATTGGTTAAGTTTAGTGACTCTTTTTTCTTAGATTGTTTCTAAAATAACGTTTAAGCCAAGGTATAAAGCTTAAGTGAGCAGGAAATGCGACGTAAGAAAACGTAAGTGAGCATGAAATGTCACGTCGTTTCGAAACCTAACTGGTGGTATGGACGTATATATACCCTTTTTCATTTCATTATTATTAAAATTATTTTTTCTTAGCTGCTTTTAAACGTAATTAATAGTGCATTTTGCACATATCTACATTTTTTTTACCCAATATTGCATTTGATGAATTTATTATTATTAACAAAGCGATCCCGATACCCATTTTCAGTCTTTATAAAAAGACCAAAAGCCGTAAAATTTTCTGAGATAGAGACTTACTAGTTTTCTGCAATAATTGGTGCGTAGTAAAACAAACTTTTCATAAATTCTATAATATCCTTTCCTAAGGACTAAAACTAGTTTAAACTATTTATAATTTATATATTCATAAAGAAATGCCACGATCGGCGCTTCACAAAGACTAAAAACACTAAACGAATCTGACGAATAAGCAAATTTTGGGACGAATATTGCGAACAGCAGCAGTTCTGCGGACTAGCCCACGCCTAGCTATCTGACTAGCCCGTCCGGTCCAGCACTGACCCGCAGACTAGCCCGACCCCATGTAAAATCCTATACCATTTTTGCATTGCATGTCATTGGGGTTGATGTGTCGGCAGGCATTGCATCAACGTTGACTAGTCCGTGACTAGGCTGCGGAGACCAGTCCATGGACTAGACCACGGGTCCAAGTGGACTAGACCACGGGAACATCCTCATGGGCCGGCCCATGAACTGGTCCACGTAGACTAAGTTATGTGAAAAATATAAGCACTACCTATGACAAAAAATACCACATTTTTTAAAAATTCTTAAAAAAAGCTACACCATAGAAAAAAAACATTCTTTAAAAATTTTGAAACATACAAATCTATCAGAAAAAGCCATTTTTGGCGACAGCGGAAAAGTCGTGTCGACTAGTGTTATCCGGCCGCATCATTGTCTTTTTCTATCCACAGGACTTCTAGCCACATGGGCATCATTGTCGCTGTTCTATTTAACGGAAAAATTATGCGTCCTAATGTAAAAAGAAGAGTTCCAAAAAAAAAAAAAAAAAAACGAAACATTTAAGCCTGAGCTGCGCTAAAAAATTTTCAAACAAAAACGTACAAAGTATAAAACGTAAATGTGTACTGGTGTTTTCTATACCTTTTATACCCTATTTCCTCTAATTAAAGTAATAATTCTTTTTTCCAAGTTGTTTTGAAACATTACTAACCGTTTCAGACTGAGTTTTCCTTAGGTATATACATATGTACATACATACATGCATACATATGTACATACATATATTTCAACATCGATACATAAGAACACCATAAATTGTATAAATTTCGACTGGCGAATCGCTAGTGTAGCATAAATAGATAACAGTACATTGATCAATTCTTTAGATATCTTTAAACCTTCAAGATTTTAGGTTGCCACAAAGCTCAATGTATTAGAGCAGGAGGAGATTATCACTTAACGTACATTTAGGATTACTTTGGAATAAGAGGGCGTACTCTTCTTTCTCATGTAATGAACGTATAAGAACCCAGGAAAACCCAAGCTTTATATGCGTCCCTGTGGCCAAATAAAAATCACTCAAGAGCAACCTCTTGCCTTTACTAAACTAGTGACAAGAATCTGAATGAAATCGAGTCGAGTAAATGGAGAAGATGGACGCGCCGGTACCCGGTATTCAGAGTCTGTCTATCAGCTCTTTTAGTCTCTTACTAGTGCTAGTATTACTAGTGTTACTAGCACACGACCGCAACAGTGGCAGTACTTCTGCAGATTATGTGGAGAGAAAACGAGATCATTTGAAATGCTTTCTTTATTTTAACTGCATCTTGATATAGTTTTTATGTACAAACTTTGGTGACTTACTCGCTAGCAACTTGATTCATATTTATATATGCATATACACATATATATACATATATTTATTTAATGTATTCAAATCCTCGTTCTCTACAAAAAAAAAAAACGCTCGGAGGCGAATCGATATATGTAGCTGTGGACGCTATGTTAAGCTAATTATCCATCTAACGCTTTGGCCGAACTAATAAAATCGATCTCAAAACGATTGATTGCTTTAATCTTACACTAAACTAGTTGCATCCCATTTTTTGTTTTTGTTTTTTTTTATATGTATATTTATGTTATTTTGTATATATTATAATATGTAGGTAGATCTAACGCTTATTGTACAATGTGTATTCTTAAGCTACGACGAATTGCTTTTGCTCTTGCTGTGGTTCTTTCGTTTGCTCTTCCGTTTCGTTTTGTTTCTTTTCTCCACCATATAATAAACTATTGCCAAACAACTTCCACTTGATTTTTCAGGTTTTGTTTCTTACACATTTATACACCGTTATATTGCGACGTCATCCTGTAGTTTTGGTTTTACAGTTCTGTGGTTGTGTGTGTGTTTGTTTGTGTGGTGTTCGTTCTAAGGCAACTGGTTTAAAGGCAACTTTAATATAAATTGTTACTTCTTTTATACTAAAATATACACCATGAGGGCTTTTTTCATCTTCAATCATTAATCGACTCTATAGCAAAATTTACAAAAGTTCGATTCGATATGTTTTTTGTTATTTTGTTTTTTGTTTAAGCGGAGGGATGTGTGTGGGTGATGTAAAAGTGCAAATGCGGTACATAAAAAAAAACCATCAAAAACAAACAATTTAAAAAACAATAAAATCAAATTTGAAAAAAAATAAACAGAAATTTAATATAGCCCTAAACTCTTTGAGTGTCGGTTACTAAAAAAACATTTTGGTGCCCAAGTCTAGTACTTAGATCGCTAATATAAATATGGATTGACGCGTAGATAAGAATATATTTTATAGTGCGGCCCTATCTCGTGAGGATAGGAACTTCTTCTGCTGCTGTACTGCCGTATGGGCTGCGTTCCATCCTACCAACCAAGTTAAAAATTGTTCGCCCTTGTTAGTTGGTGAAAAAGTGTTGCCCAATCCAAAAGAGCGTAATAATATAAGGTCAAAGGTATTGCAAGCAGGACGCCAAAATCCTGATCCGATCTATTTCTAATTTGTAAGGACAAGTCCTGATCCTGATTTGAACATATCGTGTGTTAATGAATGTATGTTGATTGTGATACATACATATGTATATGGTGACGAAGATACCGAATATGATGTTGGTGATGATGATATAGTGTGGTTGTGGAGGGGGCTGTATCTGAATGGGGAATATATTTAACGAACTAAGAAGCCAAGCCTTAAGAATTTACATATGTACGAGGTTTTAGCATGGGAGGTCGTTGGATGGTGTCTGTGTGGTGTGTCCTTCTTTAGCTTAACGAATAACTATCGAACTGATTATTGATTTTAGTGATTGTTACTTTCTCTGGTGTCGCACCAAAATAGATCTCAAGATCACCGCTTAAACAAGAAGCGGCCTAGAGTACAATTTCCGATTTATTATTGAATTTGTAATTACAATTAGGCTATTTAAAAATTAACTAGCACAACATATCGCATATATCGAATACAATTTTTATAAGGATTGTTGCCCGGCTTACCCTCAGCTGTCATCGAAGAGACCTTGCCATTCCTGCGGGGTATTCGTTATTTGTTTTCCGCATAAATATTTAGCAAAGAGATGTCCCAAACTTATTTTCTAATGTTTTCTATTATCTATTATAGTATATAACAAATCTTGATGGGATCTTTGGTGCTCCTTGCTCCGGATCCTTCGAATCTTGTTTTCAGTGTTAGTCTGTGAGTGTGTGTGTCCTGTGTGTCTTGTGTGTGTGAATCGTTGTGTGGCAGTTAGACACTTATTAATCGCGGCGGCCTAGCCCCTGTTGTCCACGTTGCTCTACTGCCCGTCCTTATCTGTTGTCAGCTGTCCAGTGGCTTTCCGGAGCCAGGTGCCCACTGCATGGTCGCCGCCAGCACCGCTTGCAGTGGGCGCTTCTCCGCATCCTCTCCATTCTTATCGTTATTCTGCTCCACCACAACATTAACCGTCGCCGCTTCTGGGACTAAGCTCGGAGCGACAGCCTGAGGTCAGTCGAACACATACCTCTGGCGCAGGGCTCGCGCCCTCTCTGGCTGCACACGCGTCGGCAGTCGCGGCACCTTGGGCGACCCCTTGGGCGGCCGCTGCTGTCGCGGCTTCGGTCGAGGATATATCTGGGGGCGTACGACTTCATCCTCGTCTATGACCTCGTCTTTAATCTCCGGTGTGCAGTACACGCGACGATGTACCTTGAAGCGGGTCTTTAGGACCTGCTGGACACCGTGGATGAGGAGGCAGAAGTGTCGCCAGCTGGCCCGCGATTTTCGCCACGAAACTGCCGTCTTGGTAAAGCCGCAGAAATTCTCATCCTCTTGCTTCGGGCGGCCCCCCTTGCGACCTTTCGGTGCCGGCTCTGGGCGTGTGATTTGGGTTTGTATTATTGTTTTGGTGTTGGTTCTGGTGCTGGTTCTGGTTCTAGTTCTGGTTCTGGTTGTGGAGGGTACTTCTGCTGGGGGGGGCAAGGCTATAATCAGAGATTGGAGACCAACCTTGCTGTCCTCCATTTCTGGGGTTGCCTCCTTCTCTACTATAGCAGGCACACTTGGCAACTCTACGTGGGTCTCCACATGAGCCTCTACTTGGGCGTCTACCTGGGACTCGGTTCGCCGCTGTTGGCGGGTTCTTGGCCGTTTGTTTGTTATCTCTTCGGGTTCTATTTTTGGTGAAATTAAAGCTGAATCAATATAAGTTGAAGCAGCATATGCTGGAGCAACAGCATAACCTGGAGCAAGAGGAGCTCTAGAAGCATAAGCTGAAGAAACATAAACTTGAGCAGGCGGCGGCGGCGGCGGCGGCATCATGAAGTGAGACGCCTCCTCTAATAACAGATATTCTGGGGGAATATATAGTGGTGGGTAATTCTCAAAGAACCCGATGAAGTCTGCAGTGAGTGATGTCTTCCGTGATAATTTGCGAGGACGAAGTGAGAACATACCGATGGTAGTTGGTCTCTCTGGTTCGGGTTGTGCCACAGCTATGGGTAACATACTTGGTGCCGGCATTGGTTCTTCTTCTTCTTCATTAACCACCCCCTCTTCCTCCTCTACCTCCTCTTCTACCTCCTCTTCTACCTCCTGCTGTGCCACCTCCTCCTCCCTTATCTGCTCCTCTTCCTCTACCTCCTCCTCAAGTTGCTGGGGTGAGGCTGGCACATTGACTTCAACGTCCATATCTCCACCGACACTAGACTGCATCCAGTCGCTTGCGAATATTTCATCCAGCTTTGGACGGTCGGCGGGATTGGGCTGCATGCACCACTCTACCAGCTGGCGAAATTCCTGGCTGGCACTTAACCAGAGCTTAGATTCATGATTGAACGTCTCTTTCTGCATACGTTTCCGCAACTTGTGATGAATCTCTGGACTGTGTTCCTTGTCGTCCTGATTCTTGCGGTAGGGCGGATGGCCCACCCGCATCGTGTACAGCGTCGCGCCAAGCCCGTATACATCGATGGCCGGCGAATACGTGACCAAATTAGGATCCTTGAGCACCTCGGGCGGCGCATAGTCCAGCGTGTAGCGCGGCTTGTCCTGCCAGCTCGTGAAACGGCTGCTGTAACTATAAACACCAGAAGCGTAGGAGAAGATTCGATTATAAGGAGAGAAAACAAAGGAAATATTAGAGAAGAGGCACCCACCAGGCACTGCCAAAGTCAACCAGCTTCACCACCATATCATCGCGACTCTCAAACACAATGTTCTCGGGCTTCACATCACCGTGAATGAATTTCTTCGAGTGAATGTGACGCACCGCCTCCAGAATCTGCCGAAAGATCTCCAGGCAGGTGCGCTCATTCAGAGCATTGCGTCGGATAGGCGCCGAAAGCTCCTCGCCGACAAGGAACTCCGTGAGGATCCATGTGTCGCACTTGTCTCGGAAGGTGCCCAGATATTGGACAATATTCGGGTGGCCATCACTGTCCATAGCACAGGAGGTGAGGGCGTCCACCTCGGATGCACGAAACTTTGAGAGTGGGACGACCTTAACCATGAATATCATATCGTTGGTGCTGTCCACGGCAAAGTAGCAGGTACCATAGGATCCACCCGCCGTGCGACTGCCCAGGTCGAGATCCTGCGGTCTTGATGGCATATTCTGGTGATGAACGGAGAAAACAAGAGGTTAGCATAACCATGAATGTGGGAGAGTGGGAAACTTTCACCGACCAGCAGTCCCTTGTTGCAATATTCAATGTGACAGTTGTTGTCCCTGCGCATTTGTTCCAAATGCTCGGGCGCCACATATGTATATCCACGGAAAAGGCGAATGCGACTGGGGGGTGAATTGCATTCGGGGTCCTCTGGCAGCTGATCGGTGAACTCGCTGCTAAAGTTCTGGACGTCATCCTCGCTTGTGAGGACGGGCTGGTAGGGGGCCTTGCGGCGCTTGGCGCGCAGATCGTGCCAGTTGATGCCATAGAAGAAGGGATGCTGCTTGATCTCTTTGGCATCGCGATCGTTCTTGCCCAGGCGCAGCTTGGGGTTTTTCTCCAGCATTTTCAGCACAAAGTCTTGGGCAGACGCGCTGAACGTTGATGGTATCTGCGGCTGATCCCTTTGTATGCGCCTTGAGATCTCAGACTGTTGGCTCTGGCCATCAGAGGGGGCAAAGGGTGTTCCTCCTGTGAGCAGTTCAAAGGTCAGAACACCCAAAGACCACCAATCGACAGCACTGTCGTGACCCGGCGGCCCAGTGCGTATGATCTCCGGTGCCATGTACTCCAGGGTGCCACAGAAGCTGTGTGCCCGGTGATCATTCTCTTCCGATAGGATCTTCGATAGCCCAAAGTCAGACAGGACAATATGTCCGTCTCCATCCAGCAGGATGTTCTCGAGCTTTATGTCGCGATATATAATGCCCAGCTGATGCAGTTGCTCCAGCGCCAGCACCACCTCGGCAATATACACGCGCACACGCGGCTCATCGAAGTGCTCAGCCTGGTACAAATGTGTGAACAGTTCCCCGCCCTTGGCAAAGTCTGAAAAACCATTGGCATTATTGTAATCTGTTCAATCTGTTATCAGTAATCATCTTGCTCTTACCGAGAATCAGATACAGCTTCGATGACGACTGGAAGGCATAGTGTAGCCCGACCAGGAATGGGCTGCGCTGTACGGCTTCCAGTACCTGAAAAAGGAGCAAGACGTACGGGTTTAGTAATCATGTAAAAACTTGGATATCTCAAATGAAAAATCAAAAATATTTGTATATTTTCCGCTTCTTTTTGGTTCTTTATTTCGCTGCTCCAGTTGGGTTGGCAGCAGCTGTTGAGTGTGCGTGGGAATGCGTGCACTGCATCGCAGCTGCTTTATAGCAAGAGAGAGGGAGAAAGAGTGTGCATCGCCATGCGTGTGTGTGTGTGTGGGTGGCTGGGTGGTTTGGTTGGAAGATGGATAACTGAACAGTTAGCAGTTACTTTAGCACGAATTCATTTCATTTATAAATGATTTTCATTTTTATCTTTATCTTTGTCTTTCTCTTTCCGTTTTCAATTGTTGGGAAGAAGAAAAAAAACTTTCACATTTCAGGTTTTGTTCCTTTCTATTTTGGCCAAATTGTAGACAGCCGGCTATCTGCTTGCCGGGCTATGGGCTATAACTGGGTTACTGGCACAGAGGCAGTGGTACCTTGAAAAAAAAAAACGAGTGCTCCCGCCCGCCTACACCCCCGGCGGCAATCGTCTGTCGGGCTGTGCTGTCGATTGTCGGTGGGAGGGAGAAACGTAAATAGCACAGAAAACCAGACGACAGCGAAGCAGGGCACTCGCCTACCCAATTGTAAATTTGTTTAATTTATCTGTCAGAAAATGCGCTGCCTATCTCAGCTTCTAGTTTTCTCACTCTCTCGCTCCCTTCCTCACTCCCTCTCTGTCTCTCTCTCTCACTACACCTGTTTGAAGTTATTTAACGAATTTCATGTTATTTTCTTTTTCTTTTCATTTTCTATTTCCATTGATTTACTACGACTCTCTCAATGTCGCCACCGAAAACCGGTTGCAGTGGCCGTAGCCACCAACAACTTCCACTATTGATCGAAGCGAAGCTCTCTTACTCCGCCGCTCTTCCTATCTTAAGCTTCCTCTAACCAAGGTATATTAAATAGAAGGTCAGCCTCTCTGGAGAGTACTTGAAACGGGTTTGGGTGGCGCCTTACCTTCTGGTTAATTTTCCTTGCCTCTGCCTCTTATGCTTGCTCCCTAGCTATCCTCTTTACTCGCGATCTCTCTCTCTCTCTCTCTCTGCATTACGCCGTTAGCTTTGTGCCGGTGCAACAAGAACAAGTCGGAATGTGGGTCACAAGAAGATTCACGTCGGATCGTGTCTTTTCCTCCTTGTTGTGCTTCCTCGTTTACTCTTTCTCTTCTTACTTGATTTTCTACTGGAAACTGTACGTGTACATATGAACATGTGTATGTATGGACGGGACGTGTGCAGCTTGAAGGTTGTCTCTCGCTGCACTTTTATTGAAGAAAATAAGTTCTGTTCTGCAGCAGTGATTGCAAAAACAGCACTCAGTCAGGGGCAACGGTAAAAAGGTAACGGTACAAGTAAACCGAAAGAGAAAAAAATAATCGGCAATCACTGGCATTGGACACGTTCTCTTCGTTTCTTGTGATTACAAGGGTTTTACTTTTCACTCATGTGCACCCCTCCCACTCCCATTCGCCCACCTTAAATACTTACCACACGCTCTGTTTTGGTGTGTTCGGCTGTTTTACGCTTCTGAACTACGGTTATCTTGTTCAGGACCTTCATGGCATATAATTGGCCCGCATCATGACGGGTCAGTTTTCGCACCAGAAAAACTCGTCCATACGCTGTACAAATGATTGCATATGGGAAAAGTGTTTAGGTTAACTTTAGGATTTACATATGTATGACAAAAGATCCACTTACCGCCAGTGCCCAGAACACGTATTATTTTAAAGTCGTTTAGACTCACTGCCTCATCACTGTATAGTTTCACTGTGGGAGTAAAAATAATTCGATTATAATTTAATTCATAAACAATTCAGAGACAATGTATGTACATATGTAAGTATCAATTTCCAACCATAACAAACAAACTCCCCATTCCACTTGTATATGACGTGAAAGATCCCAATAGATTTGAGAGGGCCTTGCATTGTTTCCCCCTTTAAATTGTTTATATGAAATCAATACTAAAACAATTGGGGCTCTTATCTCTCAGCGATCGGAGTTTCGGTGTATCTCATTTCATTTACAGCTCAGCGCACGTGCGAAACACTTGCTTCGAATGACGCGAAAGAGAGACGAAAGCGGGCAATAGAAATAGATTCAATACTGTAGTACTCTCTCTTTCTCTCTCTCTTCTATGCATTTGTGCAAGTCCGAATGAGGCTGGCAGTTTCATCAGCAGCAGGTGGCTGGCTGTGGGGGCGGGGTGGACATGAAATTAAAGATGACCAAAGCCTGCGCAACAGCCGAACCCCAATGGCAGCCAAATAAATTCTCCTTTGCTCTCGCCTTTCGTATGTTCTTTCTCTCTTGCTCTTAATATTCTCCCTGTCCAGAAGCAGAGGGAATAACGGTTCATTGGCCTGCCTGTCCGTCGTCTCGCAAAAATTGGCTGAATTTACGATTATTTCGTGGCCCAGACACAGGCCTTTTTTTTTGTATGTCGTGGGATTACAATTATTTCAGAAAATGTCTCCAAAAGAGTACTTTATGTACATAGGCTCTCTATTACTTATAATACACACAGCCATCTCCCACTCTCCTCCTCCTGCTCCTATTGCATGTGGCAACTTGTCCTTGAACCTACATGACCTTCGTGTGAATGCCTCTTCTCAACAAATGGGGCGTTTGGGGTTGTGGAGCAGACCACTGATAGATCTCAGCGTCGCTTCGCAGCAACGCATCGCGTCCATTCAACCCTTGTTTAATAAATGTTCTACCAAAGATTTCGAATTGTTGTGAAATTTGCGTCACATTGACACAGAACTCCGTAAGAGGTTAATGGAACCGCTTTGCTTTGGAACAAACCTGTTGTTTTATTTGAAAATACAAGTTGCTAACAACGAATAAAGGTAATTTACACGAAACACGAAAGTACAGCACACAGAATTCCTTAAAGGGTACAATAACCCAAAAACACCCGAGAGTCTCGAGTGGGAGGGCGGCGCGCAACTCATTCTTCACCGGAATTATTGATTCAACAAGAACAGGGAAAACAAAGTGTGAATGTATGAGATGGATTCCAAAAATGGGAGGATGAGCTTGAGGACCCCATTTACTAAAACGGCTGAGCCAATAAAAACAATATGTGACATACCCCCCTCATGCTGCAGATAATGCATACATAAATATATACAAAATTTTGGTGCAGTTTACACATAGTTCAGTGTCAAAATGTTCCCCAAGAATGGCAATCATTCTATCAAATTAAGAATGAATCTACTTTATTATCGATTCATTCACACTGATATGGTTTCATGGACGCATCGATTCATTTTCAGCAGAACATTTTTATATTATTGTGTATTATCAATACTTTGAATCTGAAGTTCATTTCACACAGAATTATAATCTATAATTAGGAAACACTTGCATGTTTGAAGAATTATATAAAAATAAACGCCAATATTTTTTTAAATTCTAGATATCTTTAAACCGCAACTGGCCTTGATATGCAATGTTATATATAATATACTCTTTTAGCAGGTTCTTAAACTGTATAACCGACTGTACGTATGTATGTATGTTGTTCTCTCATCCCGTTCTAGGCAAAGTTTAATGAACGCAAAGCCGAAAAAATAATGACAATCGAGCAACAAGTACAATTTTCTTTCATCTGACATCATCTGGTTTGGTTTTGCCCTCTCCCTTCCCCACAAGACATAGAGGAAGCAAATGTTTGTCCAAAATTCATTAAATAGTGCACTTCTGTTAGCCAGCTGTATCTTAACAGAACGACGAGTGCGGTACGATGCTGTACAGAAAAACAACAACACTGAGAGGAAGAGAGCGAGAGAGCATCATTCTCTGCTGATCACTCTGGGATGTGGAAAAGAGCATTCATTTTTGATCACCAAATGCCAGCAGGACTGGGGGAGGGGTAAAGATAAGCGTGTTAGTGGAATTTTTAAACATAACAAAAATTGAAATAACGATTAGAGGCAATTAACCACAAAGGCTAACGGGTTCTGTAGCAAATGTTCGAGGAGTTGCATTGTCAAGATCAAGTTAATAAACCGCCTACTACTGCACCCTCCCCTCGCTATATCATCGCACGTTTATGCAAAACAAGCATGAATACACACATATACACATCCATATACTGAGGCAAGAGAACACGCATAACCCACGACTGCATGCCCAAGGTGCATAAATATAGGGTGAAGCCACTCAAGTATTTCATGGCAGAGCTCTAGTTATCTTTAGGTATGCCTCACCCCTGTAAAAAATACACCTTGTGCATGTCGATAGCAAAAAGTGAACACAACAGTGGAGTGGAAAACTTTCGGTTTCTCAATTGCTGAGAAACTAACTGAGAAACTCGAACTTCCAAAATATAAATGGCATTTATTAGGGGACTTTATTTATTTAGGTGGATTGGTACGAAGAACCCCTTGGGGTAAAGAATAATGAATTTGTAAGCCATGGCATCAATCGATTCCACTGTGCCTGCCCCGAGTGTGCCATCAAAAGCCACTGTCATTGCTGACGCCCGCATGCCCTCCTCCCTCGCCTGGCCCCTCGAGGGATGTATGTTGTTGTGGAGACGGAATAGAGACGAGAACCGGGGCGGGACCGCTTTCGGTCAGTAGAATTAAGATCCAACGCCCAAAATGACATTCGCATGCACCGCCACCGCTACCGCCCCCGAAGGCAAGGAGCTAGGGGCGGGAGGGAGACAGGCAGCGAGCGGACAGGGTCGACGGTTAGTAGGTAATTGTGTCAAGGTTAAAATGCATGTGCTTTACTTGGAAAAGGACACCCGCTCGTCATTGACCAAGCTGCAACGGAAGTTGCACCCCTCTTTAGGCTCTAAGAGTTTTCCTTTGACTAAATGTCTCATTGTTTTCTTTTGACGAATGAAATATGAATGGAATTTTCAACAAATTTCATCTTTCTGAAAACTGATTTGCACTTTTTTCCTATATATCATTCCTTAGGGGATGCCCTACTAAGCTTGACTGTAGCCGTTCCTACCCCATAGGGGAGGGAAGGGAAAAGGGTAAACTGAATGTTTGAATCATGGGAATGTTTGAATGGGAATTTCCCCCGACTCACCGTAGGACCGAAGATCTGTAACGGCTTCCAGGTCCTTCTGATGCGCCTCGTTGTTAAGATCCAGCGGCGTGCTATTGCTGGCGGGAGCGGCAATGTTGGGTGATGCGGCTGCTGCTGCAGCAGCCGCTTCTGCTGCTGCGGCTTCAGCTTCTGCTGCCGCCGCTGCTGCTGCCGCTGCTGCAGCTATGTTCTTCGGATTAACGTTCTTTAACTGCAGTTTTGTCATGGGGGTAGAGGCTGTGTCGTTCACCAGAACCACGTCGTCATCCTCATCCTCCACTTCCACCACTTCAGGCTCCTCTTCCTCCTCCTCCGTGTCCCTGTCATAGTAGTCCGCCGGCTCGTGCTCTTCGGTCTCTGCATCGGAAATGCACACTATCTCCGCCACAGTGGGTGGGGGTGATGCCGGCGAGGGCGGTGTGGGTGGCGACATGGTGTTACGGTAAGTGTAGTCGTGTTTTTTTGCTGTTGCTGCCGCAGCTGCCGCTTTTGGGGGCGATGGCGATGGGGTGTTGATGGCGGCCTTCTTGTTGTTGCTGCTGCTGTTGTTGTTGTGCTGACCGTTGGTCACATTAATGTTCCTGCTGTTACTGTTATTGTTGTTGTTGTTATTGCTGTTGCTGCAGGCAATGTACTTTTTGCTGTGGGTCTTCGTAGTGGTGGCGGCGGCCTTTTCGCTCTCGCTGATCTGATGCTTATGGCGATGGTGGTGCTTTATTTTGGGCCGCTTGCTGTCACCATTGGTCAGATGGGGCGACTTGTTTCTCTTGCTGGCCCGCCTACGCTTGCTGCCACCATTTGTGGTATGGCCATTCCTGCGATGCTCTTCATCGGCATCTCCTGTGGCAGTTTTCAAGGCCGCCTTGCGACGCGAATCTCGCCCGCCTGACTTTAAGTGGTCCTGCATCTCAGCCGGCTGCTTCGGCAGGCGACTACTCATATTTAAGTATTCTCTGTTTTGGGAGTTATGATGTTGGGCGCGTTGCTTACTCAGTAATTTTCTCTACGTATTCCTTTACGTAGTCACCAAGTTATTAACAATTCAGCAATTCGAACAGTAAGCACTCAAAACTGATGTCACATTGTTGGACTATTAGATGAGAGAAAATAGGAAAAAAATAAAAAAAAAGATTTTTCCATTAGTCGTTGGGTGTGAGGAAATGAATCAATTATTCTGTGATGTACAGTAGACACTGTCTTAGAATTGTGTCGCTTACAAGCGATATTCACCGTAGAATGCCCCCACCATGCTATGCCCTTGCCTCTGCCCATAAACATTCCCCTTCCGCTACCCACAATATGGTACAGTTTCAACACACAGTTGGCAGGCGCTTTGCGCGCAGTGTTCTCTGCTCAATACTTACAATTGGAGACAGAGTTAATACACGAGCATAGCATAACTCTCTCACTACAAGAACAATAAAATAATATTTGCAGACGGAAGGAACGGACAGGAGACACTTGACAGAACTGTAGGGCTGCGCTGTTGACAAGGAGAGTGTTGGATTATGCGTTGGGCTGGTCAATGTGCAACACTGATGATATTGCAGGGCGATTTTTGCAGCACTGGTAGGGGCTTAAATATTATTCAACAATTTAATGCTGCGCTTGCTATTATCACTATCTTTAGCGGAGTGCGCTATGCTACAGTTTTCCCTCCTCACCCCACCTCCTCTTTTCCCACATTTTACTTTTCACACTCACACGCTGGCATTCCTCGTATCGGCGGTATCGGTATCCGGGGGACGCGTTTTGTTTTCGTCTGCTACTTCCGATCGCCTGCTGCACTGCTGGCGATGATTGGGGACACTCAAGGATATTCTTCACTTCTTTTCCAACTCGAGATATATACGCGAAATTATTATTTATTAATTATTTCGTTTTAGATGTCTGGGTTTTTACACGCGAACAAGGTTTTTACCGCCGCTTTCTACTTCTCATTCACGCGCACACACACACTGATGCGCGGGACGCTCTCCGCCATCTGCTTTACGCTCTCATTCGTGGACACTTATTAGCTACAGCCCCTTTCAGAGCAGCCACAGAACACAATCCGCAGATTACAGCGGTCTTCAATAACTTTAATATCCACTTGTGGATAAAAAAAAAACCGCGCACAAACTACAATAATTTAGTGAAATATTTCTTTTTTTCCAGACCACGGCACTAGAGGTGGAAAAACATCGATGTTACCATCGATGCATCGATGCTTTTTCCAATTTTGTAAACATCGATTGCTTATGGCGAAACATCGATGTTTAGTCTTAACGTCTTGTTCCGTCTCTATGAAAGAAAAACCTAATGTTTCTAAACAAAAATCCAGACTTATTTTAAGATATATACATTTATGTACTCTAGGAATTTTTCTTTTTTTGTTTAAGTTTCTGAAGGAAAGCTAAGAGCTATTTAAATGAAAATGATCTGAAATGAAAATAATCCCAAATGAAAATGATCTCAAATCAAAGTGATCTTTAATAAAACTGTTTATTTTTCATATCTTAAATAATATATAATATTTTTTTATAATACTTTTACAGAATTTTTTAAGTGTTATCTCGGAAAATATCGATGTTTTTCCACCTCTTGCGGAATACTGACGAAAATCGTATTCCATGCTTTTGATGTTCTGTTTTATATTACTAGCCAACTAGGACCCTCAGGCCTGAACACATAATTTTATACAATAGATAAAACAATTTTCTACAAGACTGGCTAATTTTCAGTACTCCGTTTGGTTGGATTATTTATAAAATAGCGTTTATAAAACGTAAGTGAGCATGATATGAGACGTAAGAAAACGTGAGTGAGCATGGTATGTCACGTCATATAGAAACTTAACCGTTGGTATGAACCCTCTTTCATTTCATTAATGTTAAAATTCTTTTTTCCCATCTGCTTCAGAACGTATTTAATATTGTTTTTTGTAGTGTCTTGTATTATGTCCCATCTATATACTATATGGTTAGTGCTTGAGGTCAATTTCAACGTCAAAATATCTTGAAAAGTGTTAATGTAAGATGTGCTGGAAAGTGCTGTAAAGGCAGTGCAAACCATGTATTTACATTTGTATTTTTGTATTTATTGATTCTACTACATATGCGATTAAATTGCACTGCACACACTACACATTTTCTGTGCATCGATAGCTTGTATCGATATTTCTTTCCGGTTTATTGCATTTTTTTAATTTCAAATGTAAATGTTAATATTTAACCATAATCTCGTCCAGACGTTTGCGCTCCAAGTCGGGAACCTTGCAATCGTCTGTCGGATAGCCCACAGCCAGGAGTATCAGTAGTTTTTCGTTCCCAGGTCGCTGGAGCAGTTCTCTCAGGGCTGGGCCACAGTTCAGGGGAGTTGTGACCAGCGATGATAGGCCCGCCGCCTGGAGGGAGCACAGCAAGATCCCGGCAGAAATGGACGTAGAGATTTCATTGTAATAGTGGGTTTTCCGTCGCCCGTCCTTGGTGGTGCCGTAAGTCTGCTTAAATATCAGGATCAGATAGGGGGCATCCGTCAGATACGGCTTCACGTGGTTTGTTTGGAGCGGCCGCAAATCCGTGACCCACTGGGGATGCATGCGCTTGTGGTAATTGATCTGCTCCTCGTGCTCCACAATCGCACGCACGGATTGCTTGACTGAGGCCTCCTCCACCACACAAAATGTCCAGGGTTCAGTGTGGGCTCCACTCGGAGCAGTTCCAGCCGCCCTTATGCAGTCCTCAATGACGCTGAGGCTGGGCTTGTCTAAGGCACTGAACGAGCGGATGCTGCGACGTCCACGCACTAGTTCCAGAAAGCGTCGGGCCCCATTGGGATTGAGTGTCTGGCCAGGAACGAACTGCACATGCGGCTTATCCTCCAGAGCGGGCTGCAGGTCGTCACTAGCATCCTCTTCGAATTCAACTGGAAGAAAATTAAGTGAATACTAAAGCAATGACCATTTTACCGCGAATATACTTTCAATATCCTCATCCCAATCAATGCGAGAATTCTTGGAACTCTTTTTCCGCTGGTTAAAGACGAACTTGATGGCCAAAACGAGAAGTAGGCCAAGCAGCAAGCTTGGCCAGTGCTGCAGCAGCTTAGAGCTCTTCAGAAATGCCTCCACTGCCATGTCGAGTATCTTTGTATCTGCTCACTCCGCTCACTATGGCGAAAACAGGCTAGCCACCGCCAGGCGCTTATCTCCCGTTTACTGGGTCAGGGTTCTTGCTGATTGCGCCGGATGGAGCATGGGAGCGTTTGAGCGATCAGTTCGCGGGTCGACGGTATGACTGACAGTCGCAGCCACGTGCTGTTCCGCCTTTTTGTCCCAGCCCTGTTGATCCTCTTCTTGCGGCATATGGATTCTGATGCGACTTGGCCAGGCATTTCTTCTGCGGCGGTGGCGGCGGACATCTTCGCCCGTTGCAAATCGGTGTGCCCTTCAGGTGGACCAGCTGGCGTTTGTGCACCTCCCGGAGTATCTCGATGATCCGCCACTTGGCATCGAAGTAAATGAAATCCGGCGCCGAAGTCAGTTCTGTGCGAATCATGTCGCACAGCATCTGCACCTGTTGGGCGTTCCCGCTCGTTTGTTCAGAGGGTCCGCTCTCAGGGGCCACAACAGGAGCCGACTGACTTGGCATACCATAGGGACAGGTCTGTGGTCCACAAGGTGTCGGCTGCTGGCGGAAATCTTCTTGGACTTCTTCATCTTCATCGGGCGTGGTAGGTTCGTTCGCGGACGATTGGCAGCATAGGTCGGGCGGGGTAGGTACGCTCGGGGGCGACTGACAGCATAGGTCGGGCGGGGAAGGTTGGGACGTGGGCAATTGACAGCATAGGTCTGTGACCTCCCTCTCCTTTTCGGTGGAGTAGAATGAAGAATCATTGGACGGCTTGCGATCTGGGACCTTCTTTGACTGGTTCTGGTTGGTTTTATACTGTTTTGGCGGCGGCCCCTTACGTTTATGCGTCGAGGGAGAGAATGTAACTTGCCCATCCACATCCTCATTATCGCTCAGGCTCTGCTGACTCTTTTGTGGCTTTCTCTCCTCTTTCTTCGGCTCCTTTGGTTTTTCTCTCTCTGGCGTTCTCTGATTTTCCCTTTTGACGTCCTTTTCGCTGGATTTCTTTTTCTTGCCAAAGCACTGCGCGAACATGGGGGGGTGGGCAGCACCAGCACAGGCCGCAAGATTTACCAACTTGCTGCGCAGTATCTCGTTGGTGGCTAGCGTATGCTTCAGATCCGCCGTAGGTGGATTTTTGTGAAATATAATGCTAGAGGCGGACCTGGACGTGTCCGGCTCGGAGCCTTTGGGCAACTCCAGGTCGCTGGAGTTGCGCGGTCGGTTCTTATCGAAGTCGATGCATAGATAAGGCACCAGAAAGAGGAACTCGTTGAAGTACTGGATCGAGGGGGTCATGATTTCTCCGTAATTGCGGCAGGCACTCTCGATGATGGTGTACTCCCGCTCGAAGAGGTTCTTGAGCTCCTCCAGATAGCCCCGCAGATCGTCGCTGGTATGGCCGGGAAAGGAGCGGGTCATGTCGACGTAGCAGTCCTCATCGAACTCCTTGTTCCCGTAGTACGAGTTCTTCGGGTTGTAGAGATTGTCGTGCTTACAGTAGAGCCGGATCAGCTTGCGGATATCCTGCTCATCCAATGGAATGTTGAGGTTGGCATTTAGTCGCCTTATCTTGGCCTGCTTCAAGGACTTTCGATGCTTGCGCTGCTCCTTGGACTCCTTGTTCCGCCAGATAAACGACAGGAAGCGGTTCTTGGGGCTATCCTTTGGCATCTGGGAAATGGAGGTGGTCGAGCATTTGACGGTGGCTAGCATGGAGTTTCCCGACTCATTGGGCTGTCCTCGCTTCTCTGCGCTGGAACTTGGCAACGCGCGCATTTCTCGCATCCTGCAAATCGAATCGGAACGCTTGAAACAGCAACGCTTGTGTTTTCGTTCCATTCTTCGCTATTTGGCTTTTCAGCTGGTATGTGTGGGAACTGGTGGGTTCTTCAGGTTCTAAAGTCTTTAGCGTTATCAGCATTATTACTTGAATTTATTTAATTTTGTGACATTATTTAAATGGAAAAAAACTGTTTTAATTTTGAAATATTACTTTGTGCAGCCCTGATCAGCTGTCAGTCTGCGTCGTTGTTCAACACCAGCAAAGAGAGCGGACTTACAGCAAGAGAGAAAGAGAGACCAAAACAACTGAAATGAGTTACGTGAAATTATAAATAAAAAATAAGGAAATAAGCGTTCAGCCGTGGCACAACCATAAGCGACAGTATTCCCAAACGCTCAACCCCGCTGGCTTCGTTCTATCTGTCGTTCAATTCATTTTCGACTGCCTGCCATGTGACGTTTCTTCTCTCCCAGCCCCGAAAATCTTCCATCAGAATCGTACTGATCCGATCCGTGCGGGGGTGCTAATTGGCGGAAGACTTCAATTCAATTAATTACACGCAGAAAAAATCCACATTTCAACCTATCACAAAATCAAAATTCAATCCGATACGCAGTCAACAGTTGGAGCTAATGTTCACGATAAAAGTGCTATAAATCAATGGAACAGACGGAAGCAGCACTGGAAAAACGGAAGCAGCGATAGCAACAAAGAGAGCAAGACTTAACGGCGCTGGCGGCATAACGGTACAAGCGGTACGCCCAGCCACTGGAAAAACCAAAAATTATACATTTTACGGGGATTTATTTTGCGACTTAATCGCGATAACGAAAATGGACGAAGTCTTCAGCCTGCACATGGAAAAGCTGGACGTCTACGACGGTTAGTACACACACATATACAGATCATGCTTAGAAGTAGGTGAATAGTATAAAGTAAATTAAAAGCAATTGTTCGTTCGTCATGCTGCTACAATTCAACTGCTTGGATCATCGTCGTCATCGTCGTCGTCGTCGTCGCCAGAGTCGGGAGCACCCAAAATCTCCTGTATGATGCGATGATGGTCCTCGGTCTTTTCGCCCTGTATTATCAGTTCCCGGAGCGTGGCAATGTGCTTCTTTCCCGACTTAATTTTCACTTTGAGCTGTTCGTTTTCCCGTTTCAACTTCTCGATGCGCTCCTTGCGTTCCTCGGCCGACTTTTTTGACTTCTCGCGTGTGCGCTGCACTGCCTATAGGGAAATTAACAGAAACAAGATAAATCAATATGTTATAGTGTGGCTATTTTAGGGGTGGTCATCATCACACTGGGAGAACAGATCTGGGCTAGCAACATGTTTCTATCCCTATCTTTACATGCCACTTACCTCATTGTTCTTTTTTCTTTTCAATTGGTATGCGGGATCATCGGATTGTGGACTCATCGGCGATTCTACGTCTTTGCTGCTTGACGCTGCTGCCGCCGCAGTTCTCCTTCTGGCTGGCATACTCTCCGTAATTATTTTAATTTGTATTTAGATCAATTCGAGTCGTGTGTGAGCTGCTGGGGCTGGATAATGTAGCTCCAACAATCATCGGAGCGTGTTGTTGTGAAATTACAGCGCGAATGATGTTACCAAAGAGGAGATGGAAAACAGATGGCTGCTTTTGAGCGAGTGTTGGAAAATGCGCAGTCGCAGTATTGCCCAGCGGACAATAAGTTTGCGGTATTATTAAATTAAATCAAAACGAATTAAATTAGCAACCATCAAAAGTCATGAACAATATACCAGATCTAAATAGCATATACACCCTCAACCCTCCACCATCCACACGAAACCAGCCAAGATTTCCGTTTGCTCAGAATTTGTAGCCTTATTATTTATTAAATGTTAATACAATTTATTTGTAAAGACTGATTTCTTGTATGTAGCTGCGTAAGATCAAGCGCTCTAATGCAATAAAAATTAAACAAAATGTAATACGTAATAGTTAATAAATTTACGGTATATCGGTAAATACCGGTATACTATTCATCAATCTATTATATTTAATATTAAGGGTATAACAGAATCTTCCATACACAGGTTTTGGCCTTCATATCCTTGTCATAACCAGTCCAGTATATCCAGTCGAAAATATGTAGTTTATGTTCTTCTTATAATGTTTCAAGTCACCTTGGAAAACACAATTATTGAATTAATTAAAGGAAATATGGTATCACGTGTCCATACACATAGCAAAAACCGGTTGACCAGAAAATACCAGCACAATCGAGTATTTTATGATTCTGTTTTTCAAAACTTATTTTTTTATACAATCCAATAAAAGAATCCCTTAAATTAGCCAAATTAGAAAATTCATTCACCAATCGTATAAAGTTGTGTATTGAAGGTTGAGGGTCCTAGTTAGCTAGGAATATTAAACGGAATATCAAATTGGCAAAAATGTTCCACCAGAGCCAATTAAAATCATATCGATTAAATTTAGGGGTGTCTGGCAAAAAAGTCGATGTTTGAAAAAACTATCGATGTCTGCAGTCAATCGATTTTAACATCGATTATATATCCAAAAATGTCGTCGCCCGCACCAAAATCGCCGGAATTATCCGATAAAAGCAAGAAATATGATAGACAAATCAGGTAAAAGACTAGTTGTTGAAACCCACCAAATTGACACTCATTTAATCTGCTTTTGTGCAGGCTTTGGGGCGAGCATGGACAGGCACTTCTGGAGGCGGCAACCATTTGCTTGGTGAACGTGACCGCTGTTGGCTGTGAGACCGCCAAGGGGCTTGTGCTGCCGGGGATCGGGGGATTTACGGTGGCCGATGGCAGCACCGTCAAGGAGGAGGATCTAGGCAACAAGTGAGTGCAACGTATTGGCCAGAATGCAGCCTAAAGCGTCTCCTTCTTCAGCTTCTTTCTGGACGCCAGCTATATTGGCAAATCGAAAGCGTTGGCATGCAAGCAGCTCCTACAGGAGCTCAATCCCGATGTCAACGGCGACTATGTGGATGAAAGTGTGGACTACCTTCTGGACAACCGACCGAATTTCTTCGATAGCTTTGATCTGGTCATTGCTTCGAACTTGAACGAGAAAACCTTGCTTTTGCTTTCGAAACGCCTGTGGGAGTCGAATGTGCCGCTGCTGTATTGCCGTTCGCTGGGCATGATGGGCACCATACGCCTTCAGATACGTGAACATTGCATTGTGGAGGCCCATCCGGACAATCCTCAGTTCGACTTGCGTCTGGACCACCCGTTTGAGGCACTGCGCGAGCATCTCGAGACCACAGAAGTAACCAGCAAGGTGCCCTGGCTGCTGGTGCTGCACAAATACCTCAAACTCTGGCAGAAGGAGCAGACTGATGGCCAAAAGGCTCCCAAAAGCTACAAGGAGAAGAACGAACTGCGCGAAGCAATCAGAAAAGAGATGAACGCAGACGAGGAGAACTACGAGGAGGCTATTAAGGCAGTCAACACAGCGTTCGGTGCAGGGAAAGTGCCGGCAGCTCTCAAGGCCATATTCGAGGATGAAGCCTGCGAGCTACTGACCAAGAAGGTACATCTCACAGTAAATATTTGTAGAACTGATTGGTAACTGATTATAATTCTTCACACAGAGCAACGTTTTCTGGATCATGGCCAAGGCGCTAAAGAGCTTTCTAATACACGATAATAACGGACATCTTCCCTTGCCTGGCGTTCTGCCCGACATGACGGCCAACACGGACTCTTACATTGCCCTGCAGAACATCTATCGTCAGCAGGCGCTGCAGGATGCGGATCAGGTGTACCATAAGTGCCAAGACTACCTCAAACAGCTGTCCCTGCCCCCGGACACCATTGACGAGAGAAGTGTGAGATTGTTTTGCCGTGAGGCTGTCGGTTTGACGGTTATGCGTGGCACATGCATTGCAGAAGATTACGAGAGAAACAGTCGCCTGTTGCCATTGAGTGAGTTCCGCTCTGCTTTAATCTCCATAGTGCTTGAGTTTGATTTATTTTTTGTTCTTGAAGTGGAGGAAAGTGAGGTGCAGGACAATCTTACCGCCTATAACTTTGCCCTGCGCGCTTATGAGCGCTTTCTCAGCGAATGCGGACACATTCCCGGCGAGTGCACTGCCGAACAGGACATTGGACGCCTTAAGACGATTGCTAGCAAAATGCTGAGCGATTTGGGCACACATGCGACCATCAGCGATGATGTACTCCACGAGATTTGCCGCTACGGCGGTGCCGAGCTGCATGCCGTCTCCGCCTTCATTGGTGAGCAGAGTTCGGAGCTCCATAGAAGATGTCCGCTAATCTTTTAATCTCCCTTGCAGGTGGCTGTGCTGCCCAGGAAGTCATCAAGATTGTTACCAAGCAATACAAGCCCATTGATAATACCTTTATCTACAATGCTGTAAGCACTGAAAGTGTAACATTGAAGTTATAAACGAATGGTTTTTATACAATTTTTGGCTCGGAACTTTATTGCTTGTATTTAAAATGCTTGACACTGTATTTTTGGGCATAAAAGCGGCCAAAGAGGAAGAGAAACGTTAGCATGTAGGCGACTCCAGTGAGACTAACCCAGGTGTGGTACTCGCATCTCTGGATGATGGCCTGCGAGCCCCAGGCGAGGCCAATGGCAAACTGCACCAGCTGCATGGCAGTCAAGTAGCGCTTCCACCAAAGATACGGCTGGATGCGGGGTCCCAGCACACTCAGCGCGTAATAACCGTACATAATGATGTGCACGAAAGAGTTCATCATGGCTGGCAGATAGGCTGTGGGATGGAAAAACTGCTGTACAGACAGCGATAGGATGAAGCTTGAGGTGAGACTCACTCGAGCCGGTCGGTATCCACTTGACAGCGATCCAGCACATGGCGAACATGGTGCTATGATGGTAGACATGCAGGAAGCTCAGTTGTGACCACTTCTGGCGCAGAATGAAAAAGGCCGTGTCGGCAAATTCGAGTATTTTCGAGATGTAGAACCACCAAAAGGCCGCGGCTATCTGCATTCACAAAAGATTCACTCAATTTCATTCCCTTTCTGCGGGTCAGAGACCTGGGGGGGGGGACCAAAGACCAAAAGACCAAAGGACCAAAGGACCAAGGGACCACACAAAACTTACACGCATTTCATGGGGGCTATAGCTCACC
The DNA here is from genome assembly GCA_005876895.1 of Drosophila azteca. Lineage (NCBI taxonomy): Eukaryota > Metazoa > Arthropoda > Insecta > Diptera > Drosophilidae > Drosophila > Drosophila azteca. Next base: position 1,462,981 of record VCKU01000014.1, on the reverse strand, counting down.
CGACACGGCTGACAGCTGATGCTATAGTTGAGGGCTCGCGACGCCGTAAAAAGTTCCAGACATATGTGGGCATTCAGCAGAGTCATAGACAGGTTGTGGCAGAACAATGGGCCACGCAGCTGCAACGGTTTGTACCTGTGTTCAAGCTGTCATGAGGCATTGTACGTCGTATAAGAGGGCGCAAAGGAATGGGGGGCCTCACCTGGCCATCCATTTGGGTGCATAGCGCACCATCAGCAAATACAAGGCCAGCAGGACGGCTGCATTCCAAGGCGAGTCCACCAGCGGCCACGTCCGTGTGCGCTCATCCGCCAGCTCGGCAAATGGATACGGATAGCTGCCAATGCCGAGGAAACCAATTTTCGTGCTGCCATTGAACGACATGGTGGGACGTTGTGGGACGTTACTCGTTGGACGTTGGCTTTAAAGCGAATTCTTGGCCCAAACTGAATGTGTGCCCGCAACGACATACGTCTTTTATATGGCTAAATGTTGACCTGACCCTGACTGCTGATGCGTTTACATATTCCAATGCCACGTTTAATTAGATCTGACCCAGCACTGAAGCATGAAAGTTGGGGAGGCCAGGTCTGGTCTGATCTGCGATTTTACCTGAAACCTCTCTGATGTCTGATAGCACTTTCAACTTCATCTCAGGATTGAGAATGCCATTTCACATGCATTCTACAATACAATCCTTTGTTTTCCATTTTATGTATCGCACACGTGAATTAAACTCCCATTCGATATCTTGATTAAGCAGTTGCACTTACTTTCCACTTGCCTCTTAATCAATGAAGCGTTAAATATACTATGTACCTACTCGCAGTACGTACATATGTACATACATACATATATTCGTATCTTTTGTGGCGTCCCATCATCAATATTGAAAAGTACAATTGCAATTGCAGTTGCAGTTGCTGGTGCAGTTGCAGCTACACGAGGAGCAACAATTTCGGGGCACAATAAAGATTGCAACGTGAGCAGAGTTCATGGATGGGTGTGGGTGTGGGTGTGGGGTATGCATTGGGGGGAATGGGTGTCCTGAAAGCCAAAAACGAAAAACAAACATTTCCCTAAGACATACCAAGAGGTTGTAGCAGTTGGCCAAGAATACTCTAGCCGTGGTAGAGGTAGTATCTGGAGTTTCAGTCATGAATTTCATGTTCCGAATGGAAACTGGTTGGGGTCGGGCTTCTAACTGTTAATTAATCAATGAATTTTGGATATGCATCGTCTAGAAACCACACAAAGATTATACCAAAGCGAAAAATTGGGAATATTTTGTAGAATCCCCCGATCAAACGAAGGGTATTTCCCATTCTTTAAAGTAAATATTTCTGCTGGCAGGCCCCCAAGTCTCCGTCTCCGTCTCCACTCACCAGTTGTATGCCCTCAGCGCTCGCTCGTTGCTGTTTGCGCTTTCTTTGGCTTTTGGCCCTTTGGCCTTTCATGTCTCTGGCTTCGAGTCCATTTTCTATTATTGTTTTCTTTATTTGTATTACTGTACGTGTTTGCACCTCTGGCACTTTGTGCCGAGTGTTCTTCTTCCGCTGCTGTTGTTGCTGCCGTTTGCTGTTTCCATTTTGGGACGCCAATGCCATCCGAGGAGCAGCTGCGTCCAAAGGGTTCAGTTCTCCACTCCACTCCTCTCCCCTATTTCGTCCAGTTCTGTTCTGTTTTTGCCATTGAAAGATGTTGGGACGTTATTATATTGTATGCCTTGTTTTGGTCCTCGTAAAAGGCAATTGTAGCGTATTTTGACCGCAGCGCAGCAGTTGGGCCCCATATTATGGTCTCAATCATGCGGGTTGGAAGTGGGTATGGGCTGGGAGTGCTGCCCCTGGCCCGCTCCCTGAATTAAGAGTCAATTTTCATTTAAATAATGTCACAATTCAGTGTCTCGCCTCAAAATGGGTTTGGGCTTCATCCACGTTCCACGTTCCACGTTGACACGCCCCGCCACGCCACGCCGTGCCCTGTGCAGCGGCTTACCGCATAGCTTTGCTTCCCATCCGGAAGTTGCACATATGCCATCATGTCCTGCGGCCACGCATGTCCTGTTCCCCCTAACACATACATTGTACATACATACATACATATGTATATCCGTTCCCGGGTTTGTGCGTGCTTACGTATGCGTATAATTGAGTTAGTTTGATTGCTATAATCAGCGCCTGCCCCCCACCCCACCCTTTTAGAGATGGGTACTTCCGGGTGGATTCATTTATTAGTTATACTACAGAAGGATTCTAGGAATCAAAGTCATAGCTATAAGTGCTATATATCTATAAGCTATAGTTTGGATAGTCCTTTGTTGTGTCCTTTGATGTTCTGCATCCTTTTCCTAATCGCATTGTTCCTGCCATATCCTGTTCACCTTTTTGCCCCCCCTAGTAGCTATGACATTTTTATGTTCTTTTCAACTGCATGCAACGTGTTTTTTTTTTCGCTTTGTTTGTTTGGAGCATTGGCAAATACATTTGACGGATAGATGTCCGTCCGTCCGTCCGTCCTGTTGCCTTTCGGCGATGTTTTTTTTCTATTTTATTTTTGTCATTTCCATTAGCCAGGCCGAACTCCCTCTCACCTTTTCAAACACATGGAAATACTCTTACACATACACACACACACACACGCTCACATATGTATGTATATACCGATCCATTGGACCGTTCACAGGGCATTGAATAATTTATTTTTGTGGCCAACATTGCTGTGGCAGTGGGTAAGGCAAACGTATGTATGTATGTTCGTTTGCCAGAGGTCAAAGGTGTTTGAGCTCCATTCACGGTGCTGGAATCCACCTCCATCATAGTGTGTGAGTGTGTGGGGGTGGGGGGTTACCTGTTCCATATTGCATATCCATCATGAAGCATGGGGGCTCTCTAAAATGTCGTGGGACTCCACTCGTTTGTAGTTCATCGCGTTGACACTGTTGGAGCCCCGTGGACCACGTGAGTTATTAAATAGATAACAGTTTTGTGCCGCACAACTTTATGTACATTCCACTGGACATACATACATACATATGTTGGGATTACTCTCCAGCAATGGCTACACTCGTGTACCTGTCCCTGTCGCTATCCCTGCTCTTCACAGTCGCTGTGATGATGCATTTCTGGCAGCCCGTTTCAGTTGTGTCAGCCCTGTGACCCCTCTGGCCATGGATGGATATGTCAGCGGTCTGTGGAGAGGGTTCAAAGGGTTCAAGTGGAAAAGTTGTATGCATATGAGAGTGTATTCGAGCGCGACATTGATTACAGTTCCATTAGATTAGTTAGAACTGTTCAACTCTTTCGGATAGCAAAGCTTTAAGAGAACTTTTCGGACATTTTGGCCAGTGAAAAACCTCAGAGAATTATTGTAAATCATTGTAAAAAAGTAAAGTGTTATGGCAAAGATGTATTTCTCTTCAAGCAGCCATAAATACACTGGGAAACAACAACAGTCCCACAATAATAGACAACGATATCATCGCCATCGTTTCTGGTGCACCACAAAATCGACCTTCAGTGGACCCTGGACACTGACACTGGAATCGGGTTTTTGGCATCATTATACGGAGTATCAATATGCGGACATTGACAGCGGAGAGCAATTGCTGTCAGTGACAAAAGAGAAAATATCATGAAGCAAGTCAAGCTGCCACTGGAGGAGGTCGGTACTTCTCCTTGGTGCTTCTCCTTGGTGGGGGAGGGGGAGTTTATTGAATGGGAAATGCCACTGACCCCCCGACCTACTAGCTTATGGTTCGCCATCTACCCATTTCCCTGTCGCCATCGACATCGCCTTTGCCATCGCCATTTCGTATCGATGGCCATCCACTGTCAAGTCGAATCGCTTTCCGTGTTTACTCGCATTTCCTGCACATTTCCGGCTCAATGGGAATGTGGCAAACTGTTCTCTCGGCTCTCTGGGCTCTCTGGGATGTTCACGGAGTGCGAAGGCGAGTGCGGGTGAGGCATGATTGTGGAAATACCTTGTGGATGGGACATTCCAGAATCAGATTTTGATTAGGCTTCACCTTTTTTCGATTTCGATTTCAATTTCAATTTAGCTGATTAGCCGAAGGAATGCTGATCCTTAAAGTATTTCTTCAGTCTGTACCTCGTACTTTTACCTCCTTGGTCTTGTGAGAGTCATTTATTGTCTTGGCTACCTCCCCAGGTGCAACTGTGCGTGTCACAGAGTGTGCAACACATATATTTTATTTGTCTTGCCGCTGGTTGAGTTGCTGCCACGAGTCCTTGCCTTTCTATCGCCCATACGCCACGTTGTCGCATCGCCTTGATACGCGTTATTTACAATACATTTGTCATGGCTTCGATGTGGCTTCAGACCTGCACACACACACACACACAGCAGGACACAGGACAGGAGCAGAAATGCAGAGGAGCAGGGCCATCTCAAGCGAGTGAAACTAATGGTTAACCACTTTGGCTTGGCTTCATTCTTTGGCACTCAATTTGGAACCAGCGGATGCTTCCTTGGATGGAATGTCTTCATAAGGAAGGATTTATTGTGCAAGAGAATTGAAAGGGGCAAAGGCACAGAGAGTAAATGAAACATACTCCAGAATGATTGAAATTCGACTGAAAATTCATTGAACATACTAATTGATTAAATCGACTGCATTCGATCAGTGAAAATACACATTAATTCAGTTTGGAGCAGAGGATACCTGCAGTGGATTCTAGCAATAAATATTTAAACAATAAACTACATATTTGTATCCAAGACAACTCTGGAACAAAGAACACTCACTCCATCCACAAAACTTCACCTGTTCCACCTTTAGCTAAGGAAACGCTTTCCATTAATTCAACTCTAACAAGCTTAGTGCATCACAAGCCACAGGATTCAGGGAAAACCTACATATACATACACCTACACATACACCTATACCCGACACCCTCCATGCTTAGCCACAGTCGCCCCCTTTGTGGGTGCTGCTTTTGCTCTCTAATAAATTAATTAAATTGAGCAAAGAAAATTTACAAACGCGCGTATTAGCAGGGAAAACAGCAACAGCAAAAGCAGGAGAGCTGAGCAGAGCAGAGCAGTGCAGAGCAGAGAAAGTTGTTCAACATTTTCCACGATTTTTAATTGCATTTTAATGACTTTATTTCGCTGAAATGTGCCCACACAGAGAGCTATTAAACTGATTACTCCCAGCCATTGACACCTCGAGGCTCTAATTAAAGTACGGCTCTGGCCAAAAGGTTTCCTCCCGCCTCCCGTCTCCCGTCTCCCCTCCCAATTCCATCATAACTTGCAGCCAGAAACGACAACGAAAACGAAAACCTAAAAACGAGAAACGAAACGAAACGAAATAAGCTGAAAGCCAGCCAGGACAAAAACGGAGCCTCAACTTAATATTGTAGAGCTGGCTGTCTGTCAAACGGGGGGAGGGGGTTGGGGGAGACTCGACTCGCAACAGGACTAGAACATGGCCGTGTGGCGAGTGGCATGTGGCACTGGCACTGGCACTGGTACTGCCACTAGCAACTGGCTCTGGCTCTGGTACCATTGGCATGAACAAAAAGTAAGTCCGGCAATTGGCAGTTTCACAAAATAACTTTGTTGCCGCTGCCAGTGGTCCCAAAATAGCCGACACAGCATATATAACTAATACTCTCAGTTGGCAGCTGACCACAGGACCAGCCAACCATCCAGCCAGCCAACCATCCAAACCAGAGACCAACCCAAAAAAAAAAACCCACCACTCTACCCCGAAAATCCGCCCGAAAACCAACACCAACCAAAGCAATGGACAATAAAACAAATCGAATAGAACTTCATTTTCTCCAACAGTTTCCTTCTTTTTTTTTTTGTTTGCCTCTGCTTCTGCCTTCTATTCCTTCGGCATAGGGACGTGTCCTCGGGTCCGGGGGGTGCAGTGTGAAAATGTCCATAAAATGTGAAAGGAAAATCAGTGTTTAATTAAGTTATAAAAATGTTTTGGTCATTTAAGCTTGACTCGCGAGGCAGAGCACTCTTGGGCGACTCGGGCGACTTACAGAGCTAATGAAATGGAAATTCAACTTGCGAGCGGGCAGCTTTCCATTAAACAAATGAAAATATAGTCAATAGAAGGAAAATAAATGGGTTCTTTTTGTGTTTTAATAGAAAATGAATATTTCTAATATATCCAGAAATATTATATAGTATATTAGTAGAGTCTTTTCTAAGCTGTAGCTTTATTAAGCACCACCAGAAGGCTGTTAGACGCGGTTAGATCCAGGCAAGAACCGCCCAACCGACAGAGGGGCGCTGCCGCATAACGCGCGAACCTATCGCGGAAATGCAGGAGTATTTCTCAATGAAAAGTTCCACACACAATGAAGTTAAATATATAAAACAGTTTAAATATATGAAATATAGAATTCATATTTCTACTCTTCTTGGCTGATAATGATTGGTTCCCTGTCTACAGGAAATATTCAAATATTGTCATTTTGTTTGGGTGCTCTAAGGATATCGAATTGGATTTCTTGTACTCCTTCTGCTGCTCTGAAATGTATAGTACGAGTGCTTGGCTTGGAGTGGTGCTTGGCCAAAGTAATTGTGTGTCCTTAAGCCTCAAGTCAAGTCAAAATCCTGGCAATACTTTCAGGCGACACTCGAAAATTGCTGGCCACCACAACAGCATCGGTAGAATGCATTCACCACTCTCCATACTTCATATTCCATTCACCATTCTCCATTCTCCGTTCCTCATTTTGTTTTTGTTAGGTTTTTTTTTTGTATTGTTATGGAGAGGAATATTTATGAGCATTTATACCCAGTAATCGCAGAGAGGGAGAGTGAGCCAAGGGAAGGCCAAGGGTTGTTTCGTCTGCCCCGTCCACCTGTTGTGCCTCTCTCTAAATATGAAACAAAATTCAAGGGGGAGCAAGGGGTATCTGCCTGGTCGGTACGCCCTGCTTAGTGCCTTGTCCGGCCAGTGCCGGTCCTGCTTACGAGTATACATCGTACTCCTATATGAAATTCGTATGAGCTGCTGCAGCTTACTTATTCTGCAACTTCTTCATCCGTTTCCTTATGCGAATGTGCATGCTTAAGCTGCTTTTCCACGCACACAGCCGGACAGAGAGAGAGAGAGAGAGAGAGAGAGAGAGACAAAGAGGGAGAGGAGTACTCGGAAGGTTTTTTTTCTTCTGGGGCGAAATGGGGTGGTGGGGGTGGGGGCGAAACAACACATTGAGCCGAGCTTAACGGCTGGCGCATAAGTTTCAAAGTCAGCATGGAAGAGGGACCTGCCCCAGTCCCCACCCCCCTCCCCCCTTTCCTAGTATTGCAGGAGCTCGACTGTCTTGCAACTTTTGCAGCGTCGTCGTCTTTTGGGGCTTGGGACTGGAGACTGGAGACTGGGTCTGGCTAAAATTTATCTGGGCACGTCGTCTGTGTATTTCAAATGCAATCCATTGTGCTCCTCTGTCTCCAGTATTTCTCTGCATGTGTGTGTGTGTGTGTGGAGTGTGTGTGTGGTGCTTTATGTCCAGTCTGTTGTGTTTGTGTTACCAAAATCCCCCTGTCCATGAGAAATACTTGGCTTTGGGGCGCTGCGTTTGCACTTTGTCCTGGCGTCGCTGGGGAAAAAGAGAGCTCTCTTTTAAACGCCTCTCGGATACGCATTTTATGTTTAAGTTTCTGGAACGGCCATTGCCCATTGCCCATTGGTCTGCCCCCCAACACAGCTCGTAAATCTCCGGTCAGTCGTTCGGTCTATCGTTCTAACTCACAATTACAGAAGCTGCAACAAAATGTGTCGGCATTTAACATTTCATAATTTATAGCCTTCGATAGTGCGTTTCTAGGAACAAATCAGTTAGCAGCTTTCAGCAGTGTTTGCCACACTTTAATAATATAAAACTGTTAACAAAAGGGAATTCGTAGTGGCCTTTATGAGCCCTTACTCATCCCGGGCTCAGATGCAAATAAGCCGACAGTTCATTTGGCCCGAAATGGCAACCTGGCAGGGCGTAATTGCCACGGGCTGGCGTTTGAGTGTTTGATTGAGGGATTGGCAGACAGATAGTAATCGAATTTCAATGGAATTATACAGCTGCAGCTGGCGCCAGACCATGATGAGGTTTGCGGAACGTTGATTTCGTTCAGCAGGAGCTCCGAGGATGTGGATCCATCCATCCATCCATCCAGCATCCTTGAGGTGTGCGGCTAATTGGTTTTCCATTCGGAAATTAATTCAATGCTAATTATTGGCTAACATGCACACAATAAACGAAATTATAATTATGCCACAGCAGCAGAAGCAGCAGCATACAACAACAGTGGCATGCCACATCAGCCAAACATTGCAACAAAGACCTCAATTAGGATTGCAGCATAATGCATGTTAGCTCCCTCTGCTTCATCACTGTCCGTCCTGCCACACATGTCATGGCATGTCATGCATGTTGTTGTTGTCTCAGCTCTTTTTTTCTTCACACTTTGCTCTTTTTTTTTCGTGTGTGTGTGTTTGTGTTTGTGTCTTTTTTGTTGCCTAATTATGTAATTTGTGAGGGGTAATGGGGGAGGATGTAATCAGCATTTCCCTCTCATTTAGTTGTGTCAACAAATTGCATTAATTTTGGGCAAATGCATTATGCATGCAGGACGACAGCTCAGGCCAGGCCCAGACCACTTCCTCCTCTCTCTCTCTGTGGCAAATTGTTTACTCTGGAATTTGAGGGCCAATTGGGGGAGTGACAGGTGTGACAACAATTTCTTAAAGGCAATTATTTGCCATTATAATCTGTCCGACAGTTCGAATTAACTGGATAATTGTCCTCATAAATTGGGGAACATCTTTTAATTATTCGACCGCAACTAAAATGCCAAAATTTCATTAATTCCATTAGCCGACAGGCGACAGACGACAGCAGCTGCTGTGCCCAGAAGTCCGAAATGTGCTTTAAAGTTGTGCTTGGCATTCCAGCCAATAGACATCCCAGTTTATGCAACAATTCTTTTGAGTTCAACCTGTCAGAAGCACATGCATACACACACACACACACACACACACACACGCACAGACTCATTCACACAAAGCCAGGGGCAGAGGCAGGGGGCAGGGGCTGGCACACCCATGAATGCATAACTTTTGGTTTTCGGTTTGACATTTTGTGGTTAGATTTTAATATGTGTGGCAAAGTGAATGAGAAGTTACGCAGAACCCAAAACGGGAGAGATGGCTAAATGCATTATGCCGCTGCTGCCGCTTGCTGTTGCTGCCGCTTGCCACAGTGAAAACTTTGGCCAGATTGCCGCACTCCTTCTCCCCCCCATCACCCCCCACACATAGCTGATTGCTATCAGTGGCAGCTGGTAGTGCCTCTGGTGGTGGTGGTGGTGGTGGCGGTGGCGGTGGTGGTGCTGCTGCTGGTGGCATGTGTATGGCAAATTAGCATTCTTGCCACCAGAAATTCAAGTGTGCGTCTGTATAGTTTTGGGTTGTTTGTGTTGCATGCCTCACTGTCTCCTCTGTCTGGCATTGTTGGCTGTTTGTCTTTGTAGCCGACTCTCCGACAGAGTCCTGGGGCGGGTACGGGCCTGGGCCTGGGTCCGGGCTTACGCTGTCAGCGCGAGGCTGCAGTTTAAGGCCTGGAAAACGCACAGAGCTAGAGCCAGACCACATGGCGGATGCGTGACATTGCATAACTCACTTTGTCGAAGCAGCAGGAGAAGTGGTAAAGTGGTGAAGTGGCAAAGAGGGGGATCTGGGGGTCTAGGGGGTAAATTACAACTTGAACAGGCATCCCGGCTCCCGGCTGCCGGGGCCTCCCGAGGAAACTTTGTCTTGAGCGTCTCCTTGAAGTTGCGTCTGCCACGTGCAACAAGCAAATGCATTGCAACTTTATTAAAAAGTCGTAAAACTTATAAAAAGCTACTAAAAGCAGTGGGTAATAAGTTATTGTTGGTGTTATTACAATTATTATTATTATTATTATTACTATTATCATAGCTGTTGCTGTTGCTGCGGATTGCGAGGGGGGGGTGGGTGGCGCCAGAAAGGCACAAAACTTTACCACTGTTGACAATCTTCAGCATCGAAATACGGGCACTGAGAATGGGTTTCTGTGCAATTTGATAAGTGCGATATGCAGTGGGTAAACTTTATTGTTCTATCTATCTATATCACATTTCCCCCTCCCCAACTATAGCTATATTTCTGGCAGTGTAAGCCTCTGTCTTCTGTGGCCCTCTGTACTCTCTTTACTTATGGGAAACTGCAACTGTAATGCACCCAAGGTGTGTGGAATGTTTGGAAGAAAAGGTAATATCCCTCATCACTGATGGATGATGCAAAATGGAAGCTTACCACCGCCTATACAGAATTCTATCTGCTTTACAGCTATCTTTTATCCTCAATGAACCTATCTGTTTCGCACTGTTCCCCTTTCGGCTTTACCCTTGCCCGTCCTGACCACAGTCCCCCCACGCCTTTGCGCCGAGCGCATTATTACCAGGCGCTGGGGCACACATTTGTGTTTGCGTCAGCTTCTGTTGCATTTGCCGTTTCGTTGCAATTGCGGAACCGGATGCTGGTCTCGGCTTTTGTGAGCTTCGTGTACATATATGCGAGAGGTATGAGTGCTACGCGGCGTATTGTGGGGGGGGTATGGGTATATGCATTCATTTGCCGGCTGCTTTGTTGGCCGTCTCCTCGTTGTTTGTTTCGCTTCGCTTCGAAATGTCATTGTTAAGGGGACCCGGGCAAACGTTTCTTGTCGCTTCTACGGTTTACGGTTTACGGCTTACGGCTTATGTATGTGGCGAGCCTGGTTGCGGCTATAACAATGGACTCTATCGATGTTTATGATATTAGGGCAAGCATCTTCATCACAAGTTCCCTGAAATAACAATTCGTTGGCCGAACAGACGCCACTTAAAGCCTTGTTGCTGCTGTTGAAAGTTGCCCTGTGGTTCTGCTGCTGCTGCTATTTGTTGCAAGTAATAATTGCACTGGCGGTTGAGCAGACTCAAGACGGGATGAGATGCGGGGGCCAGGCACTTAAAAATCCAGCACTTGCAGCACTGCAGCTGCAGCTGCCACATGCTCAACGCTTAAGGCGGCAGGCGTGCCAGAGAGGACCGCAGAAGAAGCATGAGGTGCATCCATCAGAAGGGGGCGGCTCGAGTGGCAGCAAAGTGGCATTAACATCAGGACCAGAAGCACCAGTAGCAGCAGCAGCAGCAGAACCAGCACCAGCTGTAATAAGACAGCTTCTTGTTAACTTTTGCTCATTTGTGCCGCAAACTGCTGCAGACACACAGACAGACAGACAGACAGACAGACAGGACGAGATAGGTGTGGAAGCTTAGGAGCTAAACTTGACATATTAACGCGATCGCTTTCGGGAACAAAGGAGCCTGTTTTAATGAGCAGCGAAAGGCTGCTTGCAGAATTTATTAAATAATCGAGTAAATATTTAAGTGTTTTGCAACTGAAAGAGCGTTTCCTGCCTTTGCCATTTTCACTTTGCAGAAAACTTTAGTAATTAAAAACTTTGCCAGGGACCAGAAGCAGAGCCAGAGCGAGAGCCAGACAAGGACCCCATCCCGACCAGAGATCCCTCCTTCGGCTGGGCGACTGGCAAGCCAATAGCCTCGATACTTGCAATTAAGTATTGCTTTAATATAAAAGCGCACTTAATGAGCATTAAGATAATGTCTCACATGAGCATGGCAGACAACCCATACACACATGTACATGTAGATGTAGATGTACTTGTACATGCGAGTATCTACATCTGCATATACGAATATATGTACTTTTAATGGTTATGTATGAGCGCGTGTTGCGTGTTTTCGATGGAAACGATTGACTTGTTAACTGTCACCGATTATCGGTGGCAATTTTTTAAATCCGTTGATGGATCAGCAGGGGCCCCGGGCCTGAAGAGCTGTTCCCGAAAGCGTAAAGTGTTTTCTGCTTTGCGAAATCAAAATTGATTGTACATATTAGCTGAAGCCTGAGATGATTGATGCACTAGAAATTGTAAGCTAAATTTTTGAATATTTTGCTAAACGAAAACATTGGGAATTTTCAACGAAATTGCATTCTAGAATGCGAAATCAATGCGAATTAATGCTCGCTCACATATCAGTTTCCCAATACATATATACACACTGATAGGTTCGCACACACACACACACACACATGCGTATGCGAATGCGGATGTGGATGCTGATGCGGGCAATGGCACCGCAAGTGGCAAAATGACACTCAACGAGCGTGTAAGTGCATGTCAATCGTGTTTGCCTGCCGTCAATAAAAAGTAATTTCATTCCACATTAAAAGCGCCATCGCCAGCGAACGAGAACGGCAACGATAACGGTAATAAACATCCATCTACACGCACACAGGTGCGAGTGCTTAAAGGCGCTGTTTAAAAGAGAGCACTTCAAGGATGCTTAAATATTTCCATTAATTATGAAATGAAATGAAATGACGAAACATCACAAAACCAAATAGAGTTTCCAGATAGAGTTCCACTTTGATTATACTATGTACATATATTTAAAGCAAACACAAAATGGAAGTGTACAAATACCCAGAAATTCACAGACATTCCCAGGATGTTGCACCCAAGGCCACCCTCCTCCTGTTTGCCATTCGATGTCATAAACTTTGAAATAAATTTGAAATCTATGTATGCTTCAGCCCCCAGGCCTGGGAAATGGCAGAAGCATTTTCGAACAACATTTCGATTTGGAAACAAACAAAACCGATGAAAATTGCTAGAACATATTTTGTATGTTTGTCGATTTTGGACATCATTTCATTTGCTTCAATTTCCTTGCCGCTCTGCCGCTCTTCCTTTGGCCATTTTAAAAAACTGCTTGCTTTTCCTCTCAGTTCCAAACGGATGGTTAATTAAATGCTGACTGGCTTCCGAGATGCCTGTTCTTTTTTTCCCCATTTGCCAGCAAGTAAAAGGCAGACGCAATGCCAAGTGCCGACTGCTTTTGGGTCGCTAATGTTGTTTGTGGGCCACAAAACTCACTTTACAACATGTGTGGCACACAAGAGTGCCCCTTCCGCCTTCCTCCTTGCGCCATCTTCGACTCTGACTCTCACTTGCTCCTTCCTATTCGAATGGCCATTCCGTATGCAAAGTGTGGGGCATCAAAGCCATTTCATTTGGTGTGTCATGGTTGCCCCCCATCACCATTCTTTACCATGCGGCTGTGCGTGTGCGTGTGTGTGTGTATGTCGCTGCCTCAATCAATTTCAATTTATCAATTTTTACAATCAACTGATTTTATCAATTTTATGGCGCATTTTAAGGCCACGCACAGACCATCGGAGACGGCGGCGGAGACAAGGCTGGATCGGATGGAGGAGCCGCCTTCGGGCAGGGAAACCAGCAAAAAAAAAAGGACATGCCAAGGAGGAAATTTGACTGCCAGTCACAGGCGCAGAGATAGAGGTCCTAGGACTGCCAGAGAGAGAGAGAGAGACAGAGAGAGAGGTTGCGTTGGAAGCCAGCGAAACATGTCAATAAAATCAACAAATGTCGTTGCCGGTTTATTGGTATCTACTTGGCCCGATTCCCGATCTCCTGTCCTTGTCCTTGTCCTTGTACCGAACTCCTGCCTCCCTGATACCCACTTCCTGTTTCCTGCCAGCTCGTGGACTTTTCCCTGCATTCAAATAAGCATTTTCCAACATTCTCTTTATGGACTGTCGCCACCCTCCACCCGCCACGCATTTTCCAGCATCTTAAAGCCCAAAAAACAAAAATGGCGGATTCCCTGGCACAATGCCAATGGCTGCCGGCTGCCGGCTGCCGGCTGGTCCAATAATCCAGAGGTAAGTCGCTTAGGATCTTGGCAACGTCTCAAGTGAAATTATCATTCGGCCGATTCATCTTTTCCTTTATAATTCCTGGGATATTTATTTGGTCATCTTTTGTAATCCAATTTCCATTAATGAAATTAAAAAAACGACTCGACAAACGACAAGTGAATCATTTTATTCATTTATTTCGTTGTTCGGTTCCCTTTAATTGCTTGGGGTACATTGGTTTCCCTAAATCATACACCCATTCATTATTTCCACAAACGTTTGAGGCTTAAACGTAAAGCCTTTCCGCTTAAATATCAATTTGCTTTGGGGTCTGAATGAATGCCAGGTGCTAGGGTGTAGGAGGGCATGGAGTAGTTCTCATATTTCCAAGCGAATCATATTGATTCACAGAACATGGCAGGGCAATTCACCCACCTTCAAAACTTCAGCCATTGTCCATAATTAACGGATAATTTGTGGGTCGGGGAAAGGCATCACATGGCCCGGGGAAAGCTCATTTGGTTGCCATTCGAACGGTACAGCGCGGTAGTGGTAGTGGCACTGATGAGGGGGCGGGGGCCAGAATGAGAGCCTGAAAACTCACTAATTAAAGTCAACACTCGTGACTATGACCTCATTACAGGCAAATCTGCCAGAAAAGTAACTTTTCACAAGGGTAATGGGTGCCATAGAGAGAGAGAGAGAGAAGCAGAGACAGAGAGAGAGAGAGAAAGGCAGAATGGTGGTCACCTGGTGATTGTCTCCCGACTTTGTGTACACCCGATACTTTTTTCAAGTTCATTAGGGTAATGAAGCAGCCACAGGCCGCCGCCCCCCGCCTACTGTTTGGTGCCTGCTGCCCCTTGGTTACTGGCCAGACCCAGACCTAGACCTGTGGGTAACACTAGAACTAAGGAAAATGGCCGAGAATAAAGTGGCGTGTGCTTTACTTTATGGTCCTCATAACCATGTGCCCCACCCCACCCCATGGCCACCCCATGCCCACCCCATCCCGCTCTCGTCTCCGCTCTAGTGGCTGGCTTTTTGCATAATGAACGGACATAAACATGGCACAGACCCCGCAAGGAAAGTTTTTTCCCGGCGCGTCTACTCTTTGGCGCGCACATGGGCATGGATGTCCCGCCGTTCCAGGCTATAGCCCAGATATAATTTTAAATAAGTACCTATGTACATATTATATTTACTTAACGCCATTTACTTAATTAATAAGAAACTTTTCTGTTTCTGGCTGCTCTTCTGGCTGCTCTTCTGGTATTGGTTCTGGTTCTGGTTCTGTTCAAGGGGCTTGTCTGGAATTTTGAAAGTTCTCTCTCTGGAGTTCTGACCAGGATTTGGCCAAGGGGAAATTAGTTTTTCCAATTTAGTTTGCTTGGAGCAGCGGCAGAGAGGAGGAACTTTCGAGGAGAATTTACTTTCAAAGCATTTCTCTACAGTTTTAATTATCCTAAATATATGTATATATGTATGTATGTATGTGCACTTGTTGGGGTTTATTTCCATTGTTCGGAATGTTAATTGGGAGCAGTGCAGAGTGCTTATCTTTGGTGCAATCAATTTGGATTCAGTCAATAGATTTGAGTCTTGATTTAAAGATTTTTCACAGTGCCATCAGCCAGTGGGCTGATGAAAACTGGAAATGGAACTCTTTTATTATGAATTTTAACCCGCAGAGAGGGAGAGAGAGAGAGAGAGAGGTTCCCAGAGAGGTTGAGTGCATTCAAAAGCCATCATTCCAGTTGACATTCCATTCCATTCTCCTATCTATCAATATTCGCATTTCAAATGCTGATTGGCATGTATATTCATTCCGAAATTGCTTAGTCAGAAATCGGATCTGATATTCATATAAATAATTGCAGAGCCAGAACTGATTTGGAGCTGCTTACATGGCGGCTGCAGCTGCCCCCAAGTGCCGGGCGATCCGAGGATGACTTTGATGAGGTTGGAAAATTGGGGGGCCATGGCAGATGCTGATGTCAGCCATATGGATTTGGGCAAATGATTTTTGGCATATTGCCATGGATTATTGTCCACCCCAGCTGCAGCCCCAGCCCCTGCCCCAGCCCCAGTGCTGGCTCACTCATAAATATGCACATTTGCAGCAATGGAAAATTTGCATCAAATTTGCAAATGAAAAGCGGCCATCAATCAGGAAAAATGGCAGCCATCCAACAAGTGGCAAGCTGCCGATTCTCATGAAACAGACACACGCTGGCCGCAAGACACGCCAGATGGACAGGCGGACAGACCGTGGCTGACATGGCGTATGCGCAATTTGCATGACGTTTTAATGCCATTAAAGAGCATCGAATTATGTGCAAATACCCGATAAATATTCCAGTTTTTCCCGCGCAAGTTTCTTGCGTGTTGCATGGCCCTGCCACAGGCCCCACAGGGCAGGGTCAAAGTGGTTTGCCCACAACATTTGTTATTGACATTGAGGCCACATGTCCATGGGAACGCCGGCTGCGACGACCTACATGAATAGTTCAACAGGGGGCTGGGGCCGGGGCCGGGGCCGGGGCAGAGCTGTCATTAAAATGGTTTAGTTTAAGCCTGGTGGCCCGTTCGAAGGACTCGAAAAAGCAACCAGATCCTTGGCGTGTAATTAGTTTATGGTTAATTTATTGGAGACCTTCAATTATCCAATCATTTGTTTTAAATGAAAGCAGAAAGCAGAGATGGGGGAAAGTTTCAGGCGAAGGCAGGCAGCAATTAAATATAAATATAGAACTATGGTAGTAGTAGATGGGAATCCTAATTAATTATTGATTAAAAAACACAACCAAAGTCGAACCACAACAGACTAACTTCTGATGGACAATCGTCAGAGATTAGATTAGAATCTAAGACCACCAAAACCATAATCTAATTGCAGGTAATGTCGTGTGTAAGACCGACTGTTCTGGAGGGGGTTGGTTTTCCTGGCGTGGACTTCGTTATCAACAAAAAAAAACGTATTGTCGCGTCTACTTCGATTCGCACTATATTTTCAATTGCCATGCATATTTACAGAAATGTTCTTAGCACCTAACTTATCTCTAGCAAGATGTTGCCAAGGAGTGGTGGGTTTGTCGCCCCGGATCGCTGCCTACTTCTAGGCTTAAACATCCCGCCCCCCTTGCAGGATCATGCAACCAAATTGGCGCGATACAAGGGGGGTCCATCTTCACGTCCGGTAGGCGCCAGAAAGGGTCCATCCGAATACGGTGTGCTGCGCCACGGGGAGTCCTTCCGTGCTCGCGAGCATCCCCTCGCGGACGACGTCCCCGTAGACGTCAGCTCCCAGGATGAGCGCAACGATGGCAGGATGGTCGAACCTGTCGTCCGCCAGGGTGAGGTGCCTGACTCGCTTTCGGAGTCCTGGATCGATGGCTGCCGCAGGAGTGCGCAGGTGCAGCTTGGGGTCCACTTGGAGCACGACCTCCAACTTGAAATCACTGGTAATGGGCGACCGGATCACTGCGGTGCAGGCTTCTTCCTTCCCGATTGCCACCGTCTGGAGCTTGAACGCCCTGGCCAGCGACGCGTTGATTACCGACACGGGCCGGCAGGGGTCGATCAGCGCCCTGGTCTCGTAGACCGTGACGCCATTGTCGATTTTGACGGTGGCCGTCGGGAGGACCGGCGGGTTGCGGTGCTGCAGCAGTGTGGCCAGAGTTGGAGGTCGGGTGGAGCAGGCGGACGACGTTGTCGGAGGTGGAGCTCGTTCGGACGGCGTTGATGGAGCTGGTGCTCGTACGGACGGCGTTGATGGAGCTGGTGCTCGTGCGGACGGCGCGGCTGGAGCGGGGCGACGCCGGTCCGAGTTCGGCGTATGGAGCAGCGTGTGGTGGTTGCCACGGCAGTGCTTGCAGCGGTCCCCGCTGCGACAATCGCGCCCAGAATGCTCGTGGGCCAGGCAGTTGGCGCAGTATTTGTTGATTAGCGCCGCCCGCAAACGCTTTTCAGCGCTTAGCCGCAGGAACCGCCCGCACTTCCGCAGAGGATGGACGCCTCGGCAGACTCGGCAGCGGTAGGACGTGGTACCTCGGGTACGTCTGCCTTCTTCGGCTTGCTCCTGACTGCGAGAGCGTCGCGACTGACGGGGTGCCATAGTGGTTGTTGGGCTGCGGAAATGGTGAAATGGATTACTGGAGTTGTAACTGTAACTGTACGGAACTAAAGACTTAAGCCTAAGGGACGGAAGACAGCTTCTTAAGGGCCAGCGTACACACTGGCGTAGCAGGAGTGAATCGCGGAGTCCATGGGAAGTAGGACCACCTTCGCGATTGGCCTTTTGATAAGGCCGCGGGCTGTGAGGAGGTCTATCACGCGGACCTTGTCATCGGCGCCGGGATAGGTTTTCTGCACCCGACCCAGCCGCCATTCTTGCGGTGGTGTGTTATCTTCTTTGATAACGACGAGGTCTCCAATTTCGAGGTCTCTCGTTGGATGCTGCCACTTGTTCCGCTTATGCAGCTCTCGAAGGTACTCTGTCTTCCAGCGTGAGCAAAACTGTTGGTTCAGAGCCTTGAGATGTTGCCAGCGGTTGAGGATAGAGGAGGCACTCTCCCTGATCTCTGGCTCCGCTACGGACAGTAACGGGCCGCCGACCAGGAAGTGACCCGGACTGAGAGCCAGTGGGTCCGTTGGATCCTCAGACATAGGGGAGATGGGGCGTGAGTTGAGGCAGGCCTCAATCTTGGAGAGGAATGTCGAAAACTCTTCCAATGTGTATTTGTAGGTACACATCGACCTTTGGAACAGAGCCTTGAAACTCTTGACGCCTGCCTCCCACAGGCCACCCATATGTGGCGCTCCCGGAGGGATAAATCGCCACGCTAGGCCCTGCTGGCTGTACACTTCAGATGTCCGAGCCTTGACTGTCTCCAGAAGGTCCTGGGCCAAGGCTCTGGAAGCACCTACAAAGTTCCTGCCATTGTCGGAGTGGACTTCATGGGGGCAGCCTCGCCTCGCGACAAAACGAGCAAACGCAGCGAGGAAGGTGTCGGTGGACAGGTCGGAGGTGGCTTCCAAGTGGATCGCCTTGGTGGTGAAGCACACGAACACGCACACATAACCCTTGGTTAATCGGCACGCGCGTCCAGTGAAACTTTTGACGTCGAAAGGCCCGGCGAAATCGACTCCGGTGTACGTGAACGGTCGGGAAAAGGTTACACGTGTGGACGGAAGGTCGCCCATTAGTTGGGTCTGGAGTCGTTTGCGTTGGATGACGCACACCTTGCACGAGTGGATCACTGCCCTCACTACGTGACGTAGTCGAGGGATCCAATACGTAGCGCGGAGAAGGCGGACGACCACCTGGTTCCCACTATGGAGGGCTATGTGGTGCGTGAACCGGACTAGCAAGCGAACCAAAGTGCATGCGGGTGGCAGAATGATCGGATGCCGCTCGTTGTACGACATCGAAGCCGAGGCTTGGACTCGGCCACATGCTCGGATGGCACCGTTTCGGTCAACGAACGGATTGAGAGACCGTAGGGAACTCGAGGCCAGGAGAGGCCGCTTCGTAGCGAGGCACTGATGCTCGTTGGCATAGTGGATTTTTTGCGTCACGATGGTGACGGCTTGCAGTGCGGCAGCTAGCTCATCCCTGCTGGGATTCTTATCGGGATGGATCGACTCCCTTCTGCATCGTCGAGCGAACCGCCTTACGTAGGCAAGCACGCGTAGAGCGCGCCCGAGATCGGAGAAGCGGCTGAGGATGTCAGTGGCGCTGCTGCTGGCGTGGTGTACCTTGATGGTTCGTCTCTCCAGGTCCGTCTCAGGGGATATGGCCAGAGGACAAGGCCACTCGGATGGAGGACATCGCAACCAGGCAGGGCCGTGCCACCACATGTCGTTTGTGCTGAGGTCCTTGGGTCCTAGACCTCGGCTGGCCAGGTCTGCCGGATTGTCCTCGGATCGGACATGGCTCCATCGTACGTTGGGGCTGCACCGCGCTATTTTGGCGACTCGATTTCCCACAAACGTGGTCCAGTCGCACGCCGGCCTGTTCAGCCAGGCCAACACAATGGTGGAGTCGGTCCAAAACGATACCTGGCTGGTGTCGAACGGCATCTGTGGAAGGATGGCAGAGGAGAGTTCTGCCAGAAGGACCGCCCCGCACAGCTCGAGTCGGGGTAGGGAGACCGTCTTCACGGGTGCTACGCGGGTTTTAGCGGTCAGGAGGTTGCAGAATGTACCCTGGGGCTGCTCTACTCGGATGTAGATCGCTGCCCCATAGGCGCGCTGGGACGCATCGCAGAATCCATGAATCTGCACCTTGGCTGCCGGGCAGACGTGTAACCACCTGGGTATGTGGATCGCCTGAACGGCCGGAAAGCTCTGCAGGAAATTCTCCCATGTTTGAGATAGGTCGCTCGGGAGGACGTCATCCCAACCTATTTCTCTCAACCAAATTTCCTGCATGAACATCTTCGCTTGAATGACGAAGGGGGCAAGCCATCCTGCTGGATCGAATAGCTTCGCAATTTGGGACAGAACATTGCGCTTCGTGCAGGACGCCTGAGTGACTAATTCGGGGGAGACGAAAAAGAACTCGTCGGCACTGGCTTGCCATCGGATCCCCAAGGTCTTCGCAATGCTGCTCTCTTCGAGCTCTAGGAAGTCAGCTCGTAATCGGTGGTCGACTGGAATGTCGCGCAGAACGCCCTTCTGGTTGGCGGTCCACTTTCGGAGGGGAAACCCTGCTGATTTGAGGGCTTGTCGTAGCTCTGTAATGGCGGAGACTGCCTGAGCCTGAGTGTGCGCACCCGCCAATACGTCATCTACGTACATATAATTGGCCAGAATGTCACTGGCCAGTGGAAATTCGGAGCGCACATCTTGTGCGAGCTGTCGTAGGACCCGAATGGCGAGGTACGGCGCGCAGTTGACTCCGAAAGTGACCGTATTGAGCTCATAGTCACGCACATCTCCGGCAGGATCGCGGAAGAGGATGCGCTGATACGGGGCATGTTGAGGCGCCACCAGAATCTGGCGATACATCTTATTGATGTCAGCATTGAACACGTATCGGAAAACGCGCCACTTTAAGATCTGCGTAGTCAGATCCGATTGGAGAACGGGTCCCGGATGTAGGACGTCGTTGAGGCTTTTGCCGTTTGAGGACGGACTGGAGGCGTTAAACACAACGCGAAGCTTTGTGGTGGTACTCTCTGGCTTATGGACCGCATGATGAGGGAGATAAAAATTGTTTGGGCCGTTTGTGGACGGAACTGGTCTCATGTGGCCAAGGTCCGAGTACTCTTGAAGGACCTTATCGTACTGCTCTTTCAGGGATGAGTCCTTTTTCAAGCGATTCTCATTACGTAGGAGCTGAGCTAGTGCGATAGATCTTGAATGACCAAGGTCAATGGAATCAGGATTCTTGAAAGGAAGGGTGACCACATATCTGCCCCTCTCGTTCCTTGTGAGCGTCTGCTGAAACAACCTCTCACAAGCTGCGTCGGACTCTTTAACCAGTTTAACTGGGATATCCTCCACCTCCCAAAACTTTGTGAGAAGTTTTTCCAATCTCACTTCCTCGTTGAGCGTGATGCGAGTGGCGAAAGATGATATGGCCTTGGCGCCAGTGTTGGAAACGGGACCCGTGATGGTCCAGCCAAAGATCGTTTCCTGTCCTAAAAGGGTACCACAGATATTGGTACAGGACCCCTTTAGCAGAATGGAGGGAAGGATGTCGGCTCCCAGTAGGATATCTATCTGGGAACTCTTGTAGAATTCCGGATCTGCCAGTTGCAGATCGGGAAGATCTTCCAAAGCACTTTGTGGAATTGTATAGGAGGGCAGATTTCCTGCCAGCTTTGGAAGAACGAAACCCGAAGTCTCTATTTGGATCCTCGGCTTAATAGGAGAGCCAATATGGAACTGGCATAGTCGCTGAGGCTGGGCTGCAATGGTTCCATTGAGCCCTGAGACTTGAGCGTCAACCGACTGATACTGGGGTCGTATCAATTTGAACAGCCGTTCGGAAATGAAGGTTGCTTCCGACCCAGAGTCAACCAATGCACGCGCTGTATATTTGTTCCCTAAGGAACATACATGGATTATTGCCGTGCCGAGGAGGACGCTATGCGTGCTTTCCGAGAAATAGTTTTGGACCGTTGGTTGTGGGAGAGGAGTGGACTGTATATTGACGGAGGAATCCAAAACTACTCCAGGATCACCCGCTTGGGTATTCGTCGGACGATGTAGGAGAGTGTGGTGACGACCCTTGCAGGTGTGGCAATTATGCGCGCTAGTGCAGTCCCTCAGGTTATGACCTCTGGCAAAGCAATTTAAACACAATTTATGTTGTTTGATGGTGTCGGATCGCTCATGGACGGACATTCGCAGGAATTTCGGGCATGTTCGAAATGGATGGTTCTCCTTGGCGCAAAGTCGGCAAGTCTGAATCTTGGCCGTGACCTTGGCCTCAAAGGAGTTCAGTCGGTTGGATGGAGGTTCCCGTCTGGTTGCCTTAACCGCCAGCGGTGGAACTACATGTGGCCTTACATCCTCGATTGCCTCTAGAGTTCGATACCGCTCCAGTAGGAACGTGTTTAGTTCCTTCCAAGTCGGAATATCAACCTTACTTTGGAGCGATTGCTCCCATAGGGATAGGGTGATCTTTGGAAGTTTGGAGGAACACATGAACACGAGGAGACAATCCCAATTCTCAGTGGAGATATTGGATAGCTCCAGAGCCGATAGGCACCCTTGGATGGTGCTCTGTAAATCTTTTAATGCAGTCCCCGACTCATGAGAGATGGGTTGCACATTAAAGAGGATTCGGAGTTGGCTGTTTACTAGCAGTCGTTTATTTTCGAATCTGCTGACGAGGGCTTGCCATGCGGACGCAAACCCATCGTTGGTAAGCGGGGACTTGGAGACAATAGCTTTGGCATCGCCACTCGTCTTTGCATTTAAATGGAAGAGCTTCTCCACTTGGGTCAGGCCAGGATGGTTGATGTACACCGCGGTGAAGATGTCCCGGAACGTGGGCCATTTCAAATAGTCTCCGGCAAAGACTTCGGTGTCAACAGGTGGTACCCGGCAGCCTCTTGGCTGCTGTGCCACATTTGGAAGCGCCCGTGGAACTGTAAGGTTCTCGATCTGCTCGCTTAGCATGGACGCACACCGTTCGTATGCCGCGTAGCAGTGGTCATACTTGGCGTGAAGGGTGACCGTGTCTGTTTCGCCGCTCCGGTCCGCAGACTCAGCGAGCGCCTTGGAACAGCGCTCGAACTCTTGTTCGACCTTGTCCCACAAGCTCCGAATCTGATCCTGTCGGACCTTGAGCGTGTGCAGTGACACTTCGGCATTGGAGACAAATTTGGACTCAAACTGAGTGAGGCGATCGGTCACCGAAATGAAAGCAGTAAGCGAAGCCATACCTTTTATTTTAAGGGTCTGACCGACTGATCTAGTAACGGGTGAACGCGGATCAACGGCTTGACTTGGATCGGAAAGGAGCTTAGGTTTATTTTTTGCAGGGTCTATTGGCATGCTAGGATCTTAGGCAGCCACGAAGACTCGCGGAAAATATTCTTGGGACCGATAAACCAGTGGGAACAGGACAGTTCGGAACAGTGGAATGGACCGACCAAATAATAGATAAATATTAATAATTATTTAATATAAGCGGCACGGACCACAAAACAAGTATTGCTTTTTATATTCTAATAATAACAATAGCTAGGCCAAGAAAAAATACTAGTTTATGAATGATGTGCTAGTAGATGCGGATGCAGATGTGATGTGATATTGGATGCGGATGCAGATGTGATGCTAGACGGTGGGACCGTCTAGAATATTCTTTGAGTATTTTTCTGCTAGTGCGGTGGTATCGATATCGATATGTAATGAGTATGTATGTATGGGTGTATAATAAACAAGTAATTGGAGATTTTGTGTTTTATTTTTTATGTTTAATAAAATAAATTAATATAGTGATTCGTGTTTATGTTGTGGTGTTTTATTATTAAATGCAGGCAATGCGTACGTGATTGGAGTTGTGGTACGATTGCTTTGACCGCCGTGTTTTTGGATGTGTAAATAAAGTGTATGTAAATAGATTCGTGTGACACTTTATATTTTTGAATACACTTGTGACTGTGGGCATGTGCAGAAATTTTGGTTGAGGTATATGTTGTGTTATCTGTTATATTTGGTGGCGTGAACTCTGTTTAATTAGTCTTATATATGTTGGAAGTTTCTTGTAAAATGTGCCGTGCATATGTCAGCAACAATGTATGTATGTATGTCTGTACAAGTGTATGTACGCTCAAGTGCCGGCATGCATGTTCATGTACATATATAAGTACAAGAATTCACCAATAAATGATTAACAAAGGAACGAATATCAACAATAACCTGAACTTTTTATTGGGAGGATTGGGAAATTATATGTATTGGAAAGTATTTGGATATTCATTGAAAAATATTTGGACATATGTTTCCACAATATGGCGCCTTATGTACAAGCCTATGTGCGGACAGGTTTGCATACATATGTATACAAAAGTGCAGATATGGCGGCTGGATATGGATCGGACTGTAGGAAACAAATTATATATTTGAACGGAGTGTTCGGAGGGGAAAGCACCAAGGATAAATACAGATATTTGCACAGGAGTTGCCACTTGGCAATGTGCAGTAGTATATCAGGAGTGTATATTACTTATCTGGGCTTTTTCTCCTTTGGATTGCGGAATTCCAACGATGATTGCTGGGGCGAGCGGATTGGGGGGAAGAGTATCCGTGATCTTAAAATCAGAGCGAGGATCCGGCTCGAAGGACCAATGTTCTGGAGGGGGTTGGTTTTCCTGGCGTGGACTTCGTTATCAACAAAAAAAAACGTATTGTCGCGTCTACTTCGATTCGCACTATATTTTCAATTGCCATGCATATTTACAGAAATGTTCTTAGCACCTAACTTATCTCTAGCAAGATGTTGCCAAGGAGTGGTGGGTTTGTCGCCCCGGATCGCTGCCTACTTCTAGGCTTAAACACCGACACTTGGGCGTCCTGCTGTGGTCTCTTTAAATGCGATTTGCGTAACTCGATACAGACTCAAGTTATGAAATGAAATTTTCCAATCAATTTTATGGTAGCCACTCCTCTCTCTCTCTCTCTTTCTCTCTCTTAGGTGCAGTCTGTCCTTTGGATAAATTATATGATATATAAATAACAGCAGAGTGACTCGTCTGGCACCTACACAGACAATCAGACACTCAGACAGTAGGACAGTCAGTCAAAGGCTGTCCTTCGTTGTGGCACTGCTCGAGGAACTTTGCTGTGCCTTTTAGCATTAAATATAAATTAGAGAGGGTTCTGCTGCTGCTGCTGGGGGGTGGGCGGTGGGGTGGACGTTGTAGGTCAAAGGCAAGTCAGGGCCAGAACAAAGAGGCAAGTACAATGTCCTTGCATGCAAATGCTGCCAAAGGATAACAATATTGATTGTCGAACCGGTCTGCATGGATAGGTGGGTTCTGTTTACCGTCTGGCTTGTCCTTTTCTGCGTTTCCCAGGACAACGGTATGACTTTGAGACCTCTTCTGTCGTAGTCCTCGGACTGTTTTCCTGTCTCTCTCTGTGTCTGTCTGTCTGTCTGTTTGTCTGTCTGTCTGTCTGGTTGTGTGCCATGGGCCCGTTCTAATGGCTTTTTAATTGAAGCAGAGACTTCAATGAATAAATAAAAGATAGTTGCCACAGCCTTTGTTTGTTTGCCACACTCACAGCAGAAACTCGCACAAATAAAAATAAAAATAAAGAAAAGAAATGGGAAAAACATAAAAGAAAAAGAGTTCAACTTTGAAATTCAGGAAAATGAAATTTTCCAATTGAGTTCCACTTTTGCGCCATTATGAATATGGTGAAGTTTTCCCCGCACAGCCCCCCATACCTGTGTGTGTGTGTGTGTATGTGTGTCTGCCACAGAAAGTGCTGCCAATCCAATGAATCGCCACAAGAAGTTCAGAGTTCAAAAAGCTCTCCCCTCTCCACCGCTCCAATAAAAATCAAATGTGGCATCCTGATTTTGAATGGAATGAATATAAACTGTTGGCTGGAGATTTATTAAAATATATTTAGGTTAAATAAACTTTGAAATCTGTTTGTGAATGCGGCATTCCGGATGAATGCGCAAAGATATCCTTTGATATGGATCCGTATCAAGAAGTTAATCGTCTGAACGACTTGAACGACTGAAAACAGTCCAGAAGTCGAAAATCCAAAGATGTTTCTGGCTTTTCTCTGAAAATAGGCTTATAATTGCTTTCCAGTCACAGCCAGTCGCAGCCTCCAACTAATTTGCACCATTCTGTGATTTCAAATTACATCCAGCAGCCCCCCGTCCAAGCCAAACCCCGTCCTAGCCTTGCCAGGTTGCAGGAAATTTTGATTGGAATATTTAGGTCTAAGGCCACAGTCGTGAAGGATGTTGGCCAAGCGAAGTGCTTGGTCCTTATGATACATAATTAACCAAATCGAAACGAACAAAGCTGCTCGGTTAGCCAGCAAACATAGCCAAAGCACTGGGCCAAAGGACTGTGCCAAAGGACTGCGACTGGGCTAAAGGACTGGGACTGCGACTGGGCACAGACTGTTGCCATTTGTTGCTAGGGAAGCACGTGTTGGTGCGGTTTCCTGCCAAAACTGTGGCATTCTGTGGTTGCCAAACCTCAAGCCAAACCCAACAGCAGCAAATACAGAGACAGACAGACGGACAGACAGACAAACAGGTGGACAGACGGACAGAGACAGGGCCAAGTGGTGACTTTTGGCAGTTACTTTGCCATGCCAACGGGCCCGAGCCGCCCCAAAGTGAAGCAACTCATTATTGGTCGGACACTGAATGGAATTTAAATCCGTAACTGAGATGTAATTACATCATGCATGGCTCGCAGGGGGCTCGCAGGGGCAGTCCCAGGGGTGCCTCAGGGGGGTGCCCAGGATGCGGTGATCAGGCAGCCCTGTGGCCGCACCTCAGCCGCATATCGTTGCTGTCACAAACTAAATGAGTTCTGGTCCCCCCCCGTCTTGGGTGTGTGTCAATTGGAATCATCTTCGTTATTATCCTTCATTAACAACAAATATTTTCGCCCTACTTGTGGTATTCCTCGTTGTTGTTGCTGTTATGGCTGTTGCTGTTCCCATTTAATTACAATTTTCTATGTGATTCCACTTTGATTGGCGATTGAGGCACAGCTGCGTGAAATGAAATTGAACAGAGGCCAGGTCGTGCCACTGCCACACCACTGCCACACCACTACCACCCCACTCGGAATCTCCTACTACTCTGCCCCACTGCCTCAATGCCTCACAGCTTTTGTGGTCACTGAAATGTTGTTCGCTTTTAATTTCAAATGTACGTGACTTGTTTTAATTAGTCAGCGGCCAGGGCGGCGGCCATAGAGAAGCATTCAGAAATAATCAAAATTATATATACGACTATACATATCTATGTATATGTATGTAT
This sequence comes from Drosophila azteca, assembly GCA_005876895.1. Classification (NCBI taxonomy): domain Eukaryota; kingdom Metazoa; phylum Arthropoda; class Insecta; order Diptera; family Drosophilidae; genus Drosophila; species Drosophila azteca. The sequence goes on along the minus strand of VCKU01000014.1, from coordinate 1,435,688 downwards.
ATGCTTTCCTGTAATGTACATCCGCAGCTTAATAGGTTTTCATTGTACTCCCGTATTTTGCGGTCTAGTAAATGTGACAGCTCTCGTCTGTCATTCGTTGCCGTGTTTTTTGCTGCGGTTCAAGTTTGTCCCACGCCCTGGAGGATAAATACAATTTCAAATAATATTTAACGGGCTCTGAATCCGTTTTTAGATGGCGAATGAGAACTGAAATGGGATATATGTAAATATTTGAAGATGTATACCGACACTTAGGCAAATGAACTGAACAAAATGGCTCATCAAACACTCGAAGACTTCAAGACTGGTGGAAGACTGGATGACTGGTGGACTGGTGGACGTCCTAGACTGGTTCCATGCACGAGTCAAGTCTCGTGGCCAAGTACCAAGCAAACAATGCATACATATACCATATTATTATTCTTCCACACTGCCACACTGAACCCGAACAGGGGGGACGGGGGGGAGATTGACTTGGTCCAAGACGACTTATAATACCAGCAAATTTTCAACTACTTGGCTAGAAGTTTTCGCATAAAACGGCATAACATCGCACAAACAGCCAACAAAAAACAAAAAACAAAAAACAAGAAGCCAGCTGCATGCTGCATGCAACTTTCACTTGCCAAGCTGTCGATAAAGACAGTAAACTCACCTCTCTCTCTCTCTCTATCGCTCTCGCTCGCACCGTGAACCCAGCTACGAAACTTGTTAAATAAGACTTCTAAATTCATTTGGTCCATACGCAACTTAACACCGAGCAAAAACCACCCAAAGCGGCATCAAAAGTTTTCTACCAAAAAAAAAGAAAGGAAAGGAGAGGAAAAAGTGCAGCAGAAAAACCAACAACCGAAGCAGGCACCAGGTAGCCGAAGGTGCCGATACACTGGCAGATCTTCGGCCAGCTTTCTTTCGAAAGTCGTTAATGATATTCATTCATCATCGATTCTCTTCGGACATTCCCTATGATTTCAAGAAGGTCCCTCGGGAAAAGCTACTTTGATGGAATGTCCTGGCCTGCTTTTAGCCACAAAGAACTGACAGGCTGTGGCCGGAGGAGCCACCTGCAAAAGCTCTATTTGAGAAGTATTGACTAGCTTTCAGCAGAGCTCCTGCCAGAGCTGGAGTGCCCCTATTGCAAGGGTATCAAAATGAGCGAAACACAATAAACAACTTCATCAACTGGCTGCAATTGCTCGCTGTTGTACGAGAGGAGCTGTGCAAATATTTTGGGCAATCCCGAAAGCGTAAAGAAAATAGAAAAGCCCGCAAAAGTTGGGCGCAGGGCTGCAGCTTAAATAAACAGCGCTGTGTTGGGGTGGCGCGGGGCAGCAGTTCGAGGCAGGCTGGCAGCAGGCAGGCAGCTCACAATGGTCGCTTGGCCACCTAAAAGTATGCAACACTTTCTCAAGTTCTTTTCGTCCTTGCCACCGCCTCCTTGGCTGCCTGCTTGCCCGCCTGCCTGCCTGCCCTCTTGCCTGCCTGTTTCCTACGCCTGATCCTTTACAAGTTTTGTTTCTTGTGCATTTTCATTAAATAGTGTTGTTCTCCCCCATTGTTGCCGGCGCTGTACTTTGCATATTTTAACTGCTTATGGCTTATGGCGCGTTCCGCGTTCCGACACGCCTTCGTCATACCACCCCCCTCCCCGAAAAAAGCGGGGCAGGCGGGTGGTGCATTGTAATACAACAAATATAAACTTTCCTCTTTGGTCCTCTTCTCCAGCGATGGCACATAAAACTACTTTTGTCTCTGTTAATATCGTGTTCGGGGCTGCCTGTCATTTGTTAACTGTTTTCCAGGAGCGGCTATGGGTATATTAGCACTCGCACAAGTCTAGTACATAGACTAGTGGCCCAGACTGCAACTGCGACTGCGACTGGCAATGGATGTTTGGCAGAAGTAAGTTGCAGAAAAACTACTCGTACAGGTGTCCACAAATAATTCCGTTAAAACGGTGACATCAGAGTGAAGCCATCATTCCGAATGCAACAATAAGCAAGAACAAGAATCAGAACGAGGAAAGTTGCAACATTTTCATTTCCATTTCCATTTACTCGTCGTTCTGGCAGGGAACAATCCGTGGAGAGAAGTGCATTGTTCGCGATGTAATTTGTTTCATTGCCAATTGTCTTGTCGTGTCTTGTCTCTTGACTTGCTTTTTATGACTTGGCCAACAGCGGGTTTTATGGCCCAGACGCGAACACACCACTCCCCGAAAAACAACAGCGACATCAGCTGTGGCAGGGTCTGTCTGTCTGTCCAACTGTCTGTCTGTCTCTCTGTCTGCCTGTCTGCAAACTTGACTGCTGTCGAGGGAGCTGCTTCGTCGCAGTTGTGGCTGCAACTGTTGGTTAACTTCATTTGCAGTCACTGTGGCCTGTTTTGAGGTGTGACTCTTGTGCTCTTGTGCTCGTGTGCTCGTGTGCTGCTCCCATCTGGATAATTGGCTTATGTGTGTCCATCCCATCCACACAGTGTGCTCGCAAAGAAATTATTACAAATACGCGTATCAGCTTTGCGCATTCAAGTGCTGCACAATTAAGTGGGATCGTTAGTGCACAAAATTTTCGGGCAATTCCCTCACAAACGGCACACTCGCTTCGAGTCTCTAATCTCCAAAGGACTCTCTCTCTCTCTTGGCGCTGGCTGTTTGCTGTGAGCTTTTAATTAGCATCAAATTACTTTTATTCACACGCCAATGCGCCTGGCCATATGCTGCACCTTTTATGGTCTGCTCTCTCCTTTTTGCTGGCCCCCTTCCTAACGCATATACGAATCCACTTTATGGTTAATTAATCCGTGGGATTACATGGATATTAACATGGCTTGTACGCTACGCTACGCTACGGTACGGTAATGCTTGGTTAATTGCTACTTTTGATGCCTGAAGCTCCTGCTGACACACTGGATTATTCAGGAACTACTGTGAATCGATGGCCATGGCGATCAAGTAGCAATCGAATTGGGTAACGTCTTAGTTATGGTCGAAGGTGGCCCCTCGTATAATCTCGCATTAAACTCCCTGTTAGACCCGTCGTAAAACTGCTCTTCTTTGTTATGGAATATAGTAATGGTGGTGAATGAATTCAGTGTTCTTTTTTATAGTGAATAACCAAATGAGAGATGAGAACCTGCCATTAAAAAGCTGTCCGGAACCTGTAAAAGTTTAATTGCTTAAAATTGACAGCTAATTAGATAAAACCACAACCAGGCAAACACATTTTTTGATGGCTGTGCCGAGGGCAGGACTCAAAAATCGACACAGATGTGCGCCACATGTGGGTTGAACTGATTGGCGGGGGGCAACATGGCAACATGGCGTATGCGCGCAGATTGAGGGGTAGTCAGCGCTGCGTATGCGTAACATTTAAACTGGAAAAGTAAATTAAATTAAACAGCTGACAAGCGGCGGCAAAATGTCAAGCTAACAAACTAATATGGTGCGAGGGTAAAAGGCTGAAAAAGGGTGAAGACTCGCTGTGGGTGGGCGAACTCGAAGGGGGTGCACAGTTTTTAATTAACGATGCACGAAACTAAAAAAAAATTGAAAAATTTGATTAAAAAGTGCAATGGCAGTGCCGGCGGCAGTAAGATCTTCAAGTGCGACTGTGGGGTTGGGGTTGTATGCGTTTGATGGGCGTTGGGCTTGGCTGGGATGGAATGGGTGTCTGTGGGGGGTAGTTTTTTGGGGTAGTGTGAGCGAAGTTCTAGTTAGTTGGAGCTTTACAAATGTTTAAGCAAAATTTTATTTGCAGCAAGCAAAAAACGACACGATGCACTCGCACTTTAGCTGAAAAACTTGATATTCCCCGTGCCCCCGTGCCCCCTGTCCCAGCTAGTGCCACTGCTCCTGCTGTATGGGTGTGGGCGGCTGGGCTGTGCTGGGCGTTGCTGGCATTAACACTTGTAGTGTCAGTGTCGCATGTCGTTGCATGCGAAACGGTTAAACTAAATACACGCTGTCTGGGCTCCCGCCTCAGTACACCCGCGAGTGTGGCGCGCTCTCTCACTCTGCTTGGGTACATGTATGTGTGTGTGTGCCGCTTCGTTGCATCCACAATCACACATACATGCCACATACACAGAGGAAGCCACGCTTGCCTGCTTTACCCACATTATATGTCATATATATGTATAGTCGTATGTGTACATATATTATATATACTTATATATTCGTATATACTCGTAAAGGTTTTGGGTTGGAAAAGCAGTTGGGCTGGTAGGTGTGGCAGGCACGCAATTAGAAGTTGCTCAGTTTATTTTCATTTTCTTTTTTTCCCCCCGCCCCTGCCCTTACATTTGCACCCTCTCTTGCACCTTTATGTGGCGCTTTCTTCCGCCAGGTGAGCGAAACTTTTATAGTTTGTCACGAATATGGAAATTCAGATAGGGTTCCTTCCCGACAAGCAATCAACTCGAGGACAAAAGGAGAAATCTGTATATATATCTGTATATACATATATATACTTATTTGAGCAGCTAAGAACACAAGCAAATCCGTACATAACATTCAGTGTTAAAGCATAAGACAGATAGACAAGATTTTTAGCCCAACAAAAATAAAGGGCAGTTATAAATTATAAATAAATTATTTACTTACAGCACTTTTCGTATTTGAATTGTGCATTTAAGAACATAAAATGCAGCGATTCATTGGCTTAAATTTGATCATACTTAAGAAAAGGAAGTACTACTACATTAAGTGGTACAACATGTGGTGGAAAATATGAAATTCGCAAATCAAATGAAGCATTTTTAATTGCCCCTCCCTCTCGTTGCTTTATGGCTGCCTAAAACAGGCTTCTTCATAATATATATATACATACATATGTATGTATGTCTCTTAGATTGCGATGGCGCTGAAGCGACTAAAGGTTAAGCCTCGCTGTGCCACATTTTGTATGCCACTTTGGAGTCAATCAAAGTTCTGCGAGTTCCTGGGGTTGCTGGGGTTGGGGTTGCCGGAGACGCAGACGGAGACGTTTGTCAAGTGCCGGATGACAAATCAATGTGAAATTGATGGATGTCTGACGATGTCTGTGGGCTGTGTGTGTTGGTGTTGCCAGAGGGGGGGGCCAGGAGAGGTGTCAGAGGTGCCAGAGATGCCAGAGAAATGGAGGACATGCTTAGCATACTTATTGGGGTATTTTCTGGTGCAGCAGTCGCACCGCACACATCCACATCCACAGCCACATCCACCCACAGCCATTTGCATTTGCGTAGATGTATTAAACATGATGCAAATGAAAAGCGGAAAAGCGGAAGTGCCAACCGTGCTCGGCTAGCAATTTTCGCGGTCTTTTTTTTGACGATGCCAAAAGTCAGAGAGGAAGTGCCTCCACTTCGGCTCCCCCTGCCCCTCTGCCCATTCTGTGGCTTCATTTTGTCCCCTCTTGCATTTATTACGCATGCAAAGAATGCACCAAGGAGGGGCACCAAGGAGGGACACCAAGGAGGGGCATCAACAGAGGCTCACGGGTATTGGCATTGGGGCAGGGATTGGTGCCAGCGATTGTGCCTGTGTGCCTGTGTCTGTTTGAAATTCATGACTTGTTTAGTGCACATGCCGCATAATGTAGCATGCATTTTGGGCGGTTGGCGGTGCCGCCGCGCGTATATTGCAGCTGCCACTGTTTGTCGTTGTTGTAGTTGCTGTTGCTGTTGTAGTTGTTGGCATTGTCTCTAAATGAGAAGCGCGGCCAGCACAAATATGCAAACAAATGCATGAATGGCAGTGTGTGGAAGGTGCGTTTCGAAAGTGTAACACTGTCAAATCATACACACATATGTATGTATGTATGTATGTATAAAGATAACAGTTCTGTATAAAATCTTGGCTCTGTTTTGCATTGATCAAAGTCTATCGATTGCTGTAACTATAGTACTGAAACGCACTGCTCGCACACACACTGTAGGGTAAGTATTTGTGTATTTGGGTAAAATTTATGCGTTTTCCCATAAATGTACTCACAGGCGAGTGTCTGTGTCTGTGTGTGTGTGTAAGATGTGCATTCATGGCTTCACTTCGACTTGTTTTGCATGCTAATTGCCTCTGCCATGAGCGTGAGCGTCAGTGAGAGCGAGAGCATGAATCGGAGAGGGAGAGGTATCCGCGCTCCACTCGTAAATTGGTTGCATGCATTTGATTATGTGCGAAAATGGTTGACGCCTCGCCCCGTCTTGATTAAACCATTTAGCACGATCATTTGGCATTTAAAACTCGAAAACCGCGTCGCGACGCGTCGTTTCAATTGTTTCTGTAACTGCATTTATTGTTGGCAATTTTTGGCTGGCATTCCCATTAAAGTTCTTCATCTTTGTGGCTCATGAAAGAATGGAAATGATCTACAATGATGTACACGTATGTGTGTATTTTTCTATGCTTTTCGTTTGCTTCATTTAGAACAAAAACAACATACGTAAATGTTTTCCCTTCGATTTTTCTAGAGGAGAAAATGAAATGATTTGCCAGCTGCGCCCGAAAGTATGCAGCAATCGAACGAAACGAAAGAAAAGCAATTTACATTTGAAATGTTTCCTTTGAAAATGGGGAAAATAGCAGAAAAATGTATGCATGCAGCCGCAAGTTGAGGGAATCTTGTTGCATAATTCACTGCCAGGCACTCGGCGCCCTCATCGATGCTGGGTGCCTGGGTGCCTGGGTGCCGGGTGCTGGCTGTAATCATGTGACCCACCCCACCAAATCCGTTGCCTGGTCTAATGGCATTCTGCATATTTCATCATATTAAGTGCCAAAACAAGGCATAATCAACTTCCAGCGGCGAATGCTACACGCTGCATGCTGCACGCTGTATGCTCTGCCCCAAACCCCCAAATAGTTTGACAATGCCACAAATGCGTGTGCGTGCACGCCTGGGCGGGGGTGTATTTGAAAGGCTGTGGGGATGGGGGGTGTCCTGGTAAGAAGCACTCTCCGTATAACTGCATTAAGCCCCCCACCCAACACACACACACACACACACACTCACACACACATTAAAGCCCAGCTGAGCACCACCGCAGAATGTTGCAAACTGAAATTTCGCCCAATCATCAATGCAACAAGGCTGAGTGCCCGCCCTGTGTGCCGTGGCACATCATCATCATCCTCTGCCCCGCCTTGCCCTGCACCACCTCTAGTCAACCAACCAACCAGCCATCCACCCACCCATCGGGTGGCTGCACTAATTACACAGCTAAACAATTTTGTATTTTAGGGGACTTTTGTTTATGCGACTCGACGAACTTTGTATCTGCCCCGCCCGCGTTCGTGCAGCGTCGAATGCCTCAAATTGGTTGCGTAAACATTTACGATACTCGTTAGATCAAATGTTAGGGGTATTACGCAAACAGTAGCGGCTTGCCACATCTCTGATTTTAGTGGTATTAGCCATGGAGTGTGCTCCAAAACTGTTGTACATTTTGGATGAGGATCGAACAAAATGGAAATCCAAAATATATGCAAAATAGTTTCAAAAATCCATCTACTCTGATTACGAAAGTGACACCACTTAGTTTTCCCAACTAAATTAAGAGGCATCTTTAAGTCGTTCACTCCTCTATGAAAAACGCTATATTCTCTCTATTTTCTCTGCAATTTCTGGCCGTGTGCATCTGGCTAAGAAACGTAGGTTCGAGATCTCCGACATATGTTCTATCCAAGTTTGTTCTCGACACGGTTCAGGTGTCTGGCAGCGATTAATTTACGTCATATACATACAATCATACATATGTATATCGTATGTAAACTGTGAACAGAGCAAATCTTCTATGATGATAACGAATATCATTTTGATTTATTTAACAAAAATATACGATTGCATTTTTCAATGCAATTTTTCAGCATCATCGATCGAATGAGTTGGCAAAAAATCATGGAAATAATTTCCTCACATCAATCAGCGACAAGTCAATTATTTATACAATATTTTATTTAACAATTAGTTGAGGGAGAACTTTGATGAATGATGTTCGCTTGATCTTGTACGTATAATTCAATATTTCCTTACATACGAGTATGTATATACATATGTATGTATGTGTGTATGTGTGAAGTGCCTTCTGTGAGTGGTACTCATATCATATTTCCATTCCAGCCTGACTTCAACGGATTCCTATGTTCTGACATCAGAATCGGAAGCAGAGGCAAACAATGCGTAAGGCTTTAGCCTGTAATTATGGTAGCGGATGAAAACCCTCTTAGATTAGCACATGCCATAAATTCATTTAAGTCTGTCTAATCCCCCCCTCACACACACTCACACACACTCATACACATACGAAGATAACCATAAAGGCCCTCATATATTTGCTTAGACATTGCTTACGAGCTGGGATCCGCTTTCCCTGCATATGCACGAGCATTTTGGCCCTTGAAATTTGCATAGGATGCAGTTATGAATTTATTTATGATTCGCTCTCTCGGTTCTCGGTCCTCAGTGCTAAGTCCTCAGTCCTATCCCACCATTCTCTGCCCTCAGTTCATGCAATCGCACGATGCTTGTCTGCTTCTTTATCTCGCCGGCTGTCTGGTTCTGGGTCTGGGTCTGGTTCTGGGTGTGGGGCTGTGTCTGGCTCTACCTTTGATTGTCTTGGCTCTTGGTACAGCTTTTTTATGCATATTACAACACCTCCACCCACCAGCCCACAAATAACCATCCGAATACAGATATAGTCGTCTGCAGCTGCAATCTGCAACATTTTTATAGCACGGCCATTAATTTTGAAACATTGCAAATCAGAGAACTTTTATTGTAAGCAAAATATTGTCTGAAATAGCCGTTGGAAATGCTTCTACCAAAATACGAGAGAATGTGCTGAAATACTATGTTTAAAGCTGAGAGGGATTCTTTCACTCTGTCTTGGGGGCTCTTGTAATAGCTCTGATCATATTGATCATAAGAGAGCTTTGATTTTATTTTCGAGTGCTTTTGTTCGGCATTTTTCCATCCGGTACTTTTCCACCCGATTCCCATTTGTCTACGACAAAATATCAATAAAATGTTATTCTTTGCCAATTTTTCATTTGCAGTGTTATTTTTTTTTCAGTTGTTTTTGTTTGCCTCAAGGTGGGTGGTCCACTTTATTTATACCTCTTCTTCTTCACGTTCATTCCTCAATTGAATATTGTTTACAGAAAACGAAACGATTATCTGATTGAATAATATGGTATTTTTGGCAAGAACTGCTGCAAAAACAGCAGTAAAAATAGTTGAAGATTTTCCAAAGAAAATGTGTTAAACATATTTGGATTCCTCTCGGCAGTGCAATAAAATATTCGTATATTCGTATCGAGAATCTACAGGGATTACCCTTACGTTTAGTTGTATAATAATATATGGGTAATAATATTGTAAAGCAAATACCAAATCCCATGGCGTGTGCCGTTTATGGGGTTCCATAAAAATTCGTCAAAGCAAAAGTCGAAAATTGATCGCTGAGAGCGCCCGCCCGAAAGTAAAAGTGACAAACTCACGCTCTCTTACTCAGCTCACATTGGGCTCTCTCTCTCTCTCTCTCTTTGGTCTCTGTTCTTAATGGAGCCGGTCTCTCGATGTGTGCGCAATGCAATGAGAGAATGTCATGGCTGTGCATGCGTTAAGCATTTTATAAAGTTTGAGCCTTTGTTGCTCATTCGTTCTTTTTTTCTCCACTTTATCTTTCACTGCCGATAATGCATGAAGAAAGAAATAACAATTAGGACAGCCAGTCTAGATTTCGACTATACGATACCCTCTACCTGTGAATGAGCATGACCTCATAGTAATTTAGTTTTCTTCCCCATAGTAGCTGCAATACCAATCTGTTTCCTATGAAGTTTTGTATAAGCGTTGAAGATCTTCAATAAGTTAAGCAGGTATACCCTTGGCCAGCACAAGTATAGGGTATGAAAACTGTTTACTGCCTCTGTGGGTGAGCCAACCACCGATTGGGAGTCTGACGCTGGCGTCGACGTCTCGCTGCCTCGCTGCCTGGCTGCCCGGCCTTGCCGTAAAGGGAGGCGGCCTCCTCGGTTCTTTGGGATCAGTCTGTGGACTGACGCTTGCCGTGTAGATCGCGGTCTGAAAATTCGCGGAGCGGAGCAGAAAACTGTTGAACGTTTTTGTGTGACTTTGTTAGTGGTAAATTTTTTGCACGTTCACAGAAAAACATAACAAATTAAATATTTCTGTATTCAATGATCCGCTTAAAAGAGACATTTGTGCCCTCAACCGGATAATGCGTAAAAAAAGGAGACAATTAAATAATGCTAATTAAGTACAACTACAAACAAATTGATTTAACGAATTAAGTGCTATTTAACATAAACAGAAAGCAAAAACAGAAAACAAAAAACAAAAACAGAAAACAGAAAACAAGAAAGGGCGAAAGGGCGAACCAAACAAAAAAAAAAAAACAACACACGCAGTTGGTAGTAAAAGTCGCATAATTGATTCATTTATGCATAGTCAGCAGAAATATTTATGAATATTCCTACCGCCCCCCGCCCCCTGTCCATTCACCTGAAAGAAAAGCAAGCCAGTTGCCATTTAAAATTAATAGCCAATTTAGTTAATATTTAGTTAACTTTATGTACATATTTAAACCAATTTTTAGTGTGTGTAAATTGGCTTAAGAGTCCGCCCGATGAATGGCAACGCAAGAGAGAATGAGAGAGCGTGCGAGCGGTTCTTTGTTTGCACAATTCAGTGGTGGCCCGACAGCTGATTTCACTTATCTGTTCTCTCTTAAATACCAGAAGTTGTGACTCTTAAGAAGCCTATTCATACTTGATTAGGAGTACATTCCACTTGGTCTGCTTGTTCCATTTTGGTAGCCTGGACAATGAGGGTGCTTAGATTATGACCACCAAAGGCCCATTTCCGTTCCAATAAAGAATATAATATATACATATGTATATTCTTTATCTGCATTAACTGCTTCTATTCAAGATCTTTTTCCTGTTTGTGGCTGACTTTGTGATGAGTAAACGCGGCCAACAGTGTTTTTGCAGCACGTTTTTGGAGCAAAGAATGATACTGGGACGTAAATAGATGCAATTTCGAACATCCGTTTCGCACTTGAGGCAACCATAGCCCAACCGTAGCCTTGAACTTTAATACAGCCCTATAAATCCAGAAAACAAGACAGAACGCACACATTTGTTTATTGATGCTGGACTGAATTCTATTTGTAGCATCCCCCCCATATGGCTATGTTTGGCCAAATATTTTCTTTCAACAGGCCATCCCGAATCCAAAAAGAAAAAAACTAACTTTGGTATACAAATGTCTTGGTTCTTATAAATTTGGCAGAAAATTGAAATGTTCAATTACGAAATATTGAGTTTATGACTTGAATTTGCTTACTTATTCGGTGAGGAGTCCATAAATAGGGGCGATAAAATTATTTCGGAAGGCTCTGACGCATGGCATGAGAGGATGTGGTGACTTTGTAGCTATTCTTATCGATCAAACGTGTTAATCTTATATGGCTATGAGTGTGGCACACAGGCACATATTGGAAAGGAGCTTGTTCTTAAGTTTGTACTGGGGTGACGACTGTTTTACAGCCCAATTAAAATACCTCATCGATGCGGCAATAAATTAACGGCTTTCAGTTCTCTGATAGGGGATTATTGAAATGAATCAACTATCATTTGATTGAATGCAATCATTTTAGTATATTTTTCATTACAAGTTTACTATGAAGCTCCAGTTATTTGGGGACAGATTCTGTTCTATGTTATATGTTCTGTGTTCTATGTCTTTGGATCCGTTATGGCCGAATAAACATGCATGCGGATTCTGTCATTAAAGAAGTTTGACTCAAATGCATTAACATTCACGTTGAAATCAGCCTCCTCCTGTGGAAGTTGCAAGCATGTACACATTTTCACTGTAATCTGCTTCATGAGAGAAACTCACCGAATCTAATTGAATGCCGCGATAGTCGTTCTCGGCCTTGAGGTAGGCGCATATGCTCCGATTGACTTCAGTTCGGACTTTCGGCAAGAAATGTTCTTCAATGTCTTCGTTGCGGATCACCTGCTGCTGGTCGGTCTCTTGGTTTTCCGATCGGCTTTTGGAACGATCCTTGGACCGATCTCTGGACCGATCTTCGGACCGATTTCGACCCCTGTCCTGTGAACCTCTTTCCGTAGCGTTTTCCTTACTCATAAAATGATTGCGGATCGCATCCCGTTCCAAACCGATTCGCAAGTGGATTGCCTCCAGAATAGTGATGGGATCGACGAGACTCAGCTTCTCAGGCAGTTGTCCAGCGAAGGCGATGTCATAGGCATAGTCGTTGAAGTTCTCACGCCCAGTGAGGGTCGCCTCTATGACATCGCCGCAACAGTTGTCCTTGACCATGGCATCGAGGAACACGGCCTTGGTGCGGCTAGCCAACGCCTGCTCTGCCGTGCTGGGGCGGCGGCAGCTGCAATCCTCCTAAACAAGTAAGGATCACATTCAATTGCAGAAAGATACAGAAAACCATATATATGTATGTGTCTTACTTCCGAGCTAGACGATCCGTGGATCGTCATGGAAAAGTCCATGGACGGCATCTGCTTGTCATACGGCACTGGCTGTGGGTGGCGTGCATTGCGTGCATATGCGACGCTTATGTCCGCCTCATCACCGGATTGATCGACATATCGATATGGCAGTGACTCATTGTTACCTTCATTATTTGGCCCATTCCTTTGGATCGGGGTACTGCTCGCGATTGGCATGCTCATGTTTGCCGCTCTAGGGGAAGTATTCCCTCTATGGGGTGTACTGTGCCCCTGTGGCATGCTCATATTTCCCTGACCTTGATTAAAGGGGCAAGACCCCTCCCGACAGGATTGTGTCGCAGATTGAGTCATTTGGGGGGACTGATTAACCGATGACTTGTCATTAACTAAGTGAAATCTCGGATCATACTGTGGGTTAAGAAGTGAAGCTTATTGAACAGAATATTGACATTTAGGAAGGTCTGCTGACTGCAGTTCTCATAGCTAGGGGACTTCAGGGACGGTGGTAGCTGCTGGTAGGTCGTCTGGGTGGAGACACAACTACCACAGCTGCCCTGCCCCTGTTGCGGATTCCTAGCCAGTCAAGACCTTCGGCACTGCCAAAGCAACTCCTGCAGGCTGCAGAACTTACCTTATGTGACGGGCCCTGCCTTGGCTGCACCAGGCTGCAACAGCTTGCAGTGCTATTTGGCACACTGGCTTCCTCGGAAACCTCCCCGTTAATGGTGATGCTCCTGTTATCAAAAGACCCTGCCTGCTGGGCCGGGGACTGTGTCTGCTGGTAGCGACTGCACATGCTACGATTGCACTGTGCTACGCAGGACTTCTGAGAATTTCCCGCACCTATCGTCGTGCTTTTGAAATCGGGTTCCTATCGTCATAAAATTGTATAACTCATCAATGTTTCAGCAGTTTTCACTTCACACTTACAAAGGCATCATTTGACTGCTGCTGCTGCTGGATCGGAGAGCCATAAGATTCTTCATTCCGGGCCGACTGTGTTTGCTGGGGGCGCATGCATTTGCTATTGTTGCACTGTCCCGTACAGGTACCCCGAGATCCTCCAGGACTCATCATTGGATCCTATCCGATTGTAAAAATATGTATATTTGTCGATGATCTCATCGTTGTCCAAGAAGGGGTAACTTACCTGCTGCTGCTGCTGCTGGGAGCGATTATATTGGGTACACTGTCCCTTACAGGGACTCCGAGAGTTTTCAGTACTTATCATCGTGCTTCTGACTTCGGGTTCCTATCGTGATAAAATTATATAAATCAGCAGTATGGTTAAGCAGTTTTCGTTTCGCACTTACAAATCTTATGTTGGGATCGTCGTTGTACAACAGTTCGTAGCTTGACTGCTGCTGCGGCTGCTGCTGCTGCATCGGAGAGCCAAAAGATTCTTCATTCCGGGCCGACTGTGTTTGCTGGGGGCGCATGCATTTGCTATTGTTGCACTGTCCCGTACAGGTACCCCGAGATCCTCCAGGACTCATCATTGGATCCTATCCGATTGTAAAAATTTGTATATTTGTCGTTGTCCAAGAAGGGGAAACTTACCTGCTGCTGCGGCTGCTGTTGCTGCTGATTCGGGGAACCAAAAGACTCCATATTCCGGGATGTTTGTGTCGGCTGGGAGCGAACGCATTTGCTATTGTTGCACTGTCCCGTACAGGTACTCCGAGATTTATCAGGAGCCACCATTGTGGTTTTGAAATCGGGTTCCTATCGTAATGAAATTGCATTATTCATCAATAGTTGAGCAGCTCTCGCATAACACACTCACCGATCTGCCGTTGGTATCATAATTTGTCTGCTGACTTTGCCGATTGTGCTGTTGCTGGGGGCTACATGGGCCACGACAGGACTTCTGCGGCTGCTCCTGTTTGGGCACAGGCTTTTTCTGGGAGCACGGTCCCTTGCAGGGTGCCCGGGAACTCCCAGGACTCACCTTCGTGCTATTGAAATCGGGTTCCTATCGTAATAAAGTTGTATAATTCATCAATGGTTCAGCAGTTTCCGCATTTCACACTCACAAAGACATCCAAGGAGTAATCGTTGTGCAACAAGGGATAATTTTGCTGTGGCTGCTGCTGCTGCTGCTGTCGATTCTGCTGTTGCCGATACTGTTGTTGCTGCTGCTGTGGTCCGAAGGACTGTTGTTGTTGATCCCGTGCCGCCAGTGGCTGCTGCGCTTTACTGCACGGACCACGACAGGAACTCTGCGGCTGCTCGGACTGTGTCTGGCTTACGGCGTTTTGACTGCACGGTGCCGTACAGCGTCCCCGGGTATTCCCAGGACTCACCATCGGGCTCTCCAAATCGGATTCCTATCGGAATAGGATTGTATAATTTCAGCACTGTGCAAAAAGGGATAGTTGTTCACCTCCTGTTGCCGATGCTGATGCCAGACCACATAGCTCGTTCCGACCCCGGAACTTTCGTTCATATTGCCTTGGTTATTCTGGATGGAGCCCCTTTCGCATTGTCTCTTTGGATAGGGACTGCGATTGCCTTGGCCCTTCAATGGATTATTGGATGGTGGTGTTCCCAAGTATGTTGGATAATCAAAAAAATACTTACTGTTCGATCCATTATCGACTGCGTCTGAGGTTTCTGAAAATAGTTGACTCTGGTTGTACGCTGTATCTCGACAGTTAACGATTGTACGGCTTGTATAATACGGGGCTGATTGGTCGCTACGTCAGATCGGCTCGAGCTGGGATTCATTGAAGATCGACGGCCCCGATTGTACTGTTAGGTTAACAGTTTAAGCCAACCATGAAGAACCCTTAAGGGAGGATCGTTTACTTACTTGGTGTAGTTCGCTCCGCAGAATCTTTTCTTCGAGTGTGGGTTGCCTATATTTATTTATTAAATGTTATACCATACAGTGTGTGTATGTGTGTATGTGGGTGTGAGGGTGTGCGTTAGTGGTGTGTTGGTGTATGTGGGTTAATTATTTTTCTTTGCGCTGAGCGATGGCTAAAATAACATTATCTAACCTTAACTATTGCAGACCGAAACAGTAACTTGGAATTTTAGTGTGCATTTTGTGTGAACTAACTGTTTTGAATAGAGACATGAGACATAAAATTCCGGGCTTGTATGATAGGCATACATTTTGAAAATATGTGGAAATATAGAAATTACAGGTAGGCCTTGATGTGTTCACATACATAGATGGTATTTCTGTTCTTAGAGCTGTCCGTTACTCTGTTTTATCTATTCGTTCATGTCTGCAATGAATCTATATCATATATTTGCTCTTTAAGGGATCGTCCTGAAAGCTAGTGAGCCGGGGATTGGCCCATATTAAAAGAATATTATTGAAAAGATTTGGTATGCATTTATTGAAATATTTAAAGAAGATTTAATGGTACTATAGCTTATGGCAAGAATATTCGAAATGTTTTTGTTGCACTTTAAGAGGTTGGAGTGCACGGAATACATTCCATTTGCAATCCATTGCAATCTGCCTCATCTCTCTGTCATCTCTCTGGTGGCCGCATCCGTTGTTCATTAGACAAATTTTGCAATTCCAAACCGACAAAGGCCAAATCGTTTGTCTGCTCTGCATCCGCATTCGCATCCGTATCCGCATCTGTATCTCTATCCGGATCTGTATGCGATGTCGTAGCTGTCATCCTGGGGCAGGCATCATGCCAAACGGAAACCTCACGGCAGCCGGTGCCGTAGTCCCGCATCTGCCGCTGCTGCTCCCTCAGCAGTGACAGGAACGTGGGCGTTGCATGTACATTACGCGTGAAATCCAATTCACGCAAGCTGTCCGCCTGCACGGCGAGGAAGGGGAGCAGGGCGTGCGCCACTCGCGGCTGCTGTGGCAGCCACTTGATTGTACCATCCGCAACATCATAGTGCACCGTCAGCTGCGAGTGCCAACTGAAGCGATGCAAGCGGAAGGTGTCCCCTGAGCCCGCTTCCACTATGAGACGTAGCAGGCTCGAATCGAGTTGACACTGCAAATGGAGTCCCACAATTTGACAGGCGGGGGCTCCGTGTCCGTGTCCATGTCCAGGTCCAGGTCCAGGTCCAACATCCTGTAATGCCTTGAGGCAGGCCGAGATGGTGGCGCCGGCTGCCTCGCTGCCAACGGCATTCGCTTTGTCATCGTCCGTGTGCTTGTGACAGAGGAAGCCCGTCAACCGGCGCAGTCGGGGCAGTCGGAATATCCCCTTGGCTGTGGCACGCACCAGGCACGCCGGCAACTTTAGGGACTCCAATGTTTCTCCATATTTGATGTCCGTCCATGGGCGGGGGCAGCTCCATCCCGGCGACAGCTCAAACACCCGCAAGTGCTTGAGCTGTCCGAAGAGCAAGCGGAGGTCCATCGGTGTTATTCCTTCGCCCAAGCCCAGCTGCAGGTGCACCAAATTGGGGCAGACTGCGGGCAATCGATGCAGCACCCAGGCGCCGCTCTCCACAAAGCTCATTCTCTGCATGTGGGCCAGGCATTTCCGCTTCCGGTTGAGCCACTGCCGACAGCCACCGCTGCTGCCATTCAGGTTGAGCAGCGCTCTTGTCCTTGCACTCAGCAGATGCAGTAGTTGACTCTGCTCTTTGGCGCTTAGACGCTCTAATTGCTGCTCCCGGGCCCAGTCGAAGTGCTGGGCATATTTGCGCCTCCAGATCCGTAGCACCATCTGGCCGAGGCGCTCGTCCAGCTGCAGGAGACTCCATTGGTCGCCCACCGGGAGACGCTCGCATATCAGCAGCAGGCAGTCGTCGTTGAGGTCTGTGAGGGTCGTGAGGCAATCGTGGACTCCCTTTACAGCCTGGTGACCCTCGTGCGTACTAAACACTCGCACTATCTGGTGCTGTCTGCTGCTCCTCAGTCGCATACTGGTGCTACTTTCCTCGCCGAGTCGACTCTCCGAACTGAGAGGAGCGGGCGGAAGCGCGTGCCATGCTGCCGAGCCGCCGCTGTCTGAACCCTTGTTGCGAATCAGTGTCGCCCTCAGCCCTTAGCGAGAGGCCCTGCAATCGCAGCTGTGCCACCGCCACCGCCGCCTGTTTGCGATTGCAGTGCGTGCGAGTGCGAATGCGAGTGCAGTGAGTGCGAGGCGACATCGATACGGACACCGCCACCGCCACCACCAACAGAAACATGCCGCACACACATGGGCATGGGCATGGACATGGACATGGAATCATCCACTCACTTCCACTCGTGATTGTGCAGATCTTGTGGCAAGCAGAT
Organism: Drosophila azteca; assembly: GCA_005876895.1. Lineage (NCBI taxonomy): Eukaryota > Metazoa > Arthropoda > Insecta > Diptera > Drosophilidae > Drosophila > Drosophila azteca. The sequence goes on along the minus strand of VCKU01000014.1, from coordinate 1,417,962 downwards.
TGCACAGTGGAACGAAAGAGTGTTTTTCTTTCAAATATACTACATACATGTATACATGTACATGTGTATCCATCTAATCCATTTGTTACCTTCAAATGGAAAATTGTAAGGGTCGAATGCCATTCCACACATATTTTTCGATAGCCTACCACTCGCTCGAACCACTGTTTGCCGCCCGCTGAGTGCCACTCCGAGTGCAACCCCTCGCTGACAAAACCGATATGGGTTACACATTTCCACTCTGCCTCTCTCTCTCTGTATCTCTCTCTCTCTGCCAGAGAGCGGAGAGAGATACCCAGAGAGACAATGGGCGAGCGAGAGAGACAGCCAAGAGTTGGGCTATTTTTAATACGAGCACCCTCCCCGATAACTCCAACTGCACATGTGTCCAAGGCCAAGGTGGCTCTGTGGGAGGCCGAGGCGGAGGCGGAGGCGAAGGCGAAGGAGCCAGAGTCCAACTACTTCGAGTGCGCCACAACAATGGGTGGGAAATCACGATAGATCGCTGGGGCCAGCGATTATCCACGCATCGTAAACAAAGAGCTGTCGCTCGGGGACCCACTGATAAGGCGGATCTTTGGAACCTCTTTCCCCCGCCAACTCTCCACCATGCCGTAGAAAAAACCACAGCCCTGCCCTGTCGATTCTGCTAAGTTGGCGCCGATTTGTGAGTCACAGCCGAACATGAACTGAGATATAGATATCATTCGTTTTGGAATCGTACATTTTGAAGGAACAAAAACTAAATTTTGTTTACAAAATTCAATACAAATGGCCACCAGAATAGAGAGGTTATCGCAGAACAGAGAGCACCATGGTCATGCCCGTGGGCCACCACTGGCGGCCAGAGTGATCCGCTTGGACGCTGAGAGGGAATCGAATGGTGATAATCCACGGCTGCGCAACACTCCCAAATATGACACCGTTTGCTTCAACATTGCCATTTCGTTGGCCCTGTTCGTCACAGTCAGCATGATGCTGGTGGCTGTCATGCTTTGGCTTTCGCCATTTAAGGACTTGCAGGCCACTCCCGAGGAGCTGATGGCCCGGAAGCACAAAAGCATTGTGGCAAAGGAGGATCGAATGCGGGTGGGAGGCAAGCTGAACCTCAGTCCCCTCGAGGAGATGGCGAATGCCCAGCTGGTCGAGCAGGCGGACAAGGAGGCGCAACGCCTGTGGGTGAACTACTCTTCCAATGCGCCGCAGTTCCTCAAAAACCACAAGATCAGTGAGACGGATCTGTACGGGATGCTCAAGAGCATGCCGAAGGGCGGACTGCTGCACATCCATGATGCCGGCATGATGAAGCTCGACATTCTCGTGGAGCTCACGTACCGCGACGATCTGTGGGTCTGTGTCGGCATGGACCACGTGTTCGAGAACTTTCGGTTTTCCAACGTCTTTCCGCACATTCCGCCGTCGGGCGACTACCAGTGCATATGGATGCTGATGAGCAACTACCACACGTTCGAGTGGCGGGACCGGTACGAGGGGAAGCTCAGGGAGAGTCTCTCGATCCAGGAGGGTGGCTACAAGGACTCTGCAGAGCTGGCCTGCCACATGCGGCGGAGCCATCGCCTCGTCCACGGCCTGGTCACGTACCATCCGCTCTGGTCGAACTTCCTGTTCCGAATGCTCGAGGATTTCTACAGCGATGGCGTGCACTATGTAGAGCTGCGCTCCTCCCTGCCACTTGTGAGTGAAGAATGAGGATCGTAGCCAGCCCTGGTAGCTATCCTGATTAATTCCCGTCCGCCTTATTCGCCTTTCCCCCCAGCTGTACGACCTGCAGGGCACTAACTTCACCATTATGGACACGGTAAATTCGATTGTTACCATTTCGAAAATGTTCAAGTCCACCTACCACGACTTCATTGGCATCAAGCTGATATATACGCCGGCCAGGGACTTGAACGATAGCCGCATGGATCAGTATTTGGAAAATGCCCGCCTACTGAAGGTCCGTACTTCGCCTCTTTGATACTCTGGGGATCCAGCCACCTCTAACGTAATCGTTCCCCTTTGCTACCACATCAGACCCACTTTCCCGATCTCTTTGCGGGCCTCGATCTGAACATGTTCGGGGACGAGTGCACGATGCCAGGACTGGGCGAGGCCACACAGCTCCTGCATATTGGCAAGGATATTGACTTCTACTTCCAGGCAGGCGAGTCCCGCTGCCCGGACATGACTAAGCCACATGCCAATCTCATCGATGCACTGCTCTTGGGCAGCAAGCGGATCGGGCATGCCCTCAACATTCCCGCACACCCGGAGCTCCTGCGGACCATGCAGCACATGCAGGTGGCCGTGGAGCTGTGTCCCCTCTCCAATCACTATATGCAGTATGTCCATGATTTCCGTCAGCATCCGGCAGCGTACTTGCTAGCGGCCGGCTACCCCATCGTTGTGGGCTCCGATTACCCCCATTTCTGGGACGCAGCGCCCCTCACCGACGACTTCTACGTGGCCTTTGTGGGCATTGTCAGTGGGCACGGTAATATTCGCCTGCTCAAGCAGCTGGCCCTCAACTCCTTCCTGTACAGCTCCCTGAGCTGCTCGGAGCGGACGTCGGCCATAAACCAGTGGAGCTGCAGCTGGAACAGGTGGATCGAAGGGTTTCTGCACCAGACCAACAGTGTGTCAAACGATAATACTCTGTGATACTGTGGCATTTGACATGTCCTGTAGTCTTGGCATAGGGTTTTGGCTTGATTATTAAATTTGCTCAGTTATTTTTGCGGCTATTAAACTATCCTTTTGGTCTGATTTGATTATATCAGTAAAACAGCCAGTGGACAGCATGTTTTGTCCAAAGTGGGAAAGAAGTAAGGCTGTATAATTGTTTTTCCTACATATAAGTGTTGAACAATTTCAATGGAAGTCTCAGTGTAGTGCTGCACAATTTTGTAAGCAATAAGTGCAAGCTGATTGTTTTTTTCATAAACTCTGAGAGTTAAAAACAGTTTTGAAGTGGTCCAATAAGGGATATATAAAAGCTAGTAGTTTTCCTTGTCATCGCATGTTTTCCGGTCCGCTAAGCGGCTCAATAAACCCAAACAGCACGAGTAAATGGTACTCGAACTCGAATGTCAGGGCTATGGCTCTGCGAGTATGGTTATGCAATCTTATCTGTAGTCACTCGTAAATCAAGATGCCAGATTGGCTGCGATTAAGGCCTAGTGGCCGGTTGCCAACCTGGTGGGAACGAGCGCGTCTCACTCCCCCTGTATCCTTATCGTTGTGAAATCCGGTTGAACGCGTGTTAAATCAAAGATAATGCCAAATACTGAATGGGCCACCAAATCATTTCAGATAGCGTGGGGGCATCGAAACCGAAATCGGAGCTTCTTAAGTGCCACCAGACATCAGTCGAAGTACGGACCTTGTCGGGATCAGACGAACTATGAGAATGCTTCGCTCAAGATATTGTAATCTTATCGCTGTTCTGGCTGTGGGCCTCTGCCTGTGCCTGTGCGTCTGCCCAGGTCCGGTTGAGTCGCGCACCCGCAACAAAAATATGGCCGAAAGGAGGCTGATGTCGCTGTACGGCAACACGCCCCACGTGGAGGCGCTTCTGGGCAGGAGTCGTCCCACTCCGGACACCTACAAGACCCTGCGGAGTGCCTTCTTCCGCTACGAGGAGTCCCGCTCTCTGGGCTACGATCTGGAGCTGACGGATCGGGAGCTCAAGGCCAATGACACCATCATGGCCGCCAAGCTGCACGAGTACACGGAGGGACTGGTGACACCGCATCTCTTCAAGCCAGCCCAGCACATCTTCGATGTCCTCGATGGCATCCGCGACACGCAGCTCTTCCACTTTCTCAAGAAGATGCCCAAAGGGGCGGTCCTGCACGCCCACGACACTGCCCTCTGCAGCACGGAGTCCATCATCAAGCTGACATACTACGACAACCTGTGGGCCTGTCTGCAGAAGGACGATCTTGACTTCTCCGTTCTACGGTTCGCCAAGACGCAGCCTCAGGCGCTGGCCAACTGCGACTGGTCTCTGCTGACCGAGGTCCGACAGAAGTACGGGGAGGACAAGGTGGACGAGTATTTGGCGGAGCATCTCACCCTGTACCCCACCAAGAAATTCGAGGATAACAACGCAGCCTGGTCCACCTTCATGGATATCTTCGGCCTGCTCGACGGCCTGGTGATGTATGCCCCCGCCTGGGGCGACTACTACTACAACGCCCTGCAGGAGTTCTACGACGATGGAGTGCAGTACCTGGAATTCAGATCGGTGGTGCCAACGGTAGGTTGAGCTGGTTTTGGCATCCATCATCCAGAACATAGTCCTCTAATCTTTCTGGTCTATTTGTCTATCTAGCTTTATGATCTGGAGGGCACTGTTTACACCCCTTTGGACACGGTGAGGATCTATGTGGAGACGCTGGAAAAGTTCAAGAAGGATAATCCCGACTTTATTGGCTCCCGAATGATCTATGCACCCCTTCGTAATACCAATCCCGAGGGCGTGCTCGCCTATATTGAAACTCTGAAACAGATCAAGGTGAGTTCTCCGGAAACATTTGATATTTCTTTGATCTGATCATCAATCTTTGCTTCCTTCATTGATAGGCCCAATATCCCGACTTCATAGCCGGCTTCGATCTGGTGGGACAGGAAGAGTTGGGACGACCGCTCAGCGAGTTCATCGATCAGCTGCTGGAGATTCCCGAGGACATTGACTTTTACTTCCATGCGGGCGAGACGAACTGGTTTGGCTCCTCCGTCGATGAGAATCTGATCGACGCCATTCTGCTGGGCACGAAGCGCATTGGACACGGCTTTGGTCTGGTCAAGCATCCGGTGGTCCTCGATATGCTGAAGAAGCTCAACGTGGCCATCGAAGTGAATCCCATTTCGAACCAGGTGCTGCAGCTGATCACTGACTTCCGCAACCATCCCTGTGCCACCTTCTTCGCCGATGGCTATCCCGTTGTGATCTCCTCGGACGATCCATCCTTCTGGAAGGCCACGCCTTTGACGCACGACTTCTACATCGCCTTCTTGGGCATTGCCTCGCAGCACTCGGACCTGCGGCTGCTCAAGAAGCTGGCCCTCAACTCCATCCAGTATAGTTCTCTGCCGACGGAGCAGCAGTTCGAGGCCCTCGAGAAGTGGCAGGCCAAGTGGGATCAGTTCATTGCGGAGGTCAACGAGGAGTCCCCGAACCGTGGATCGTCCAGTCAGCACCTCGATTGACTAGCACGGGTGGTGGCAGCGTTCCTGGTCGCATTCTCTCTGCTGAGCTCTGGCCTGGGGCGCTAGTCGGTCCCCCTGCACACACTTCTGCATCCACATCCGCATCTGCATCCAATCAGAGCCATGTTCATATCCAATTTTTTTTATCCCATATGTCAGTTTGTTGTAAGCTAATTGTTATGGATTAGTCTTTAGTTAGACATAAGTCTGTTCCTTCCAGTCTCTCTCTCTCTCTCTCACGCTCCATTAACAACTCTATGTCCAATATTCTCGAACCAAAGAGATTGTGTGTGTGGCACGCTTTGAGGTTTCCTCCAGGTTGTGAGACCTCCTCTTGGTGGCAAAGAAGAAAACTATCGCAATAAAGAATAAAGAATGTTTGCTAGCAGTAGCCGACATACAAACGAGAACCAAGAACCCGAACATCGACTAAAAGTCCATGCAATTTATGTTGCCAGCTCAAACGAAGGAAGACTGAGCTGAACTGAGCAATAATCCTAATGAGAGCGGCGGCGGCAGGCCGTAGAAGATGGGAAACGGGCGATGAGGACGTGAGCAGCACTGATATGCATTCCCATGGGGCTACCAACTGGTAATCTTTCCATATCATATAATGATTATAGTGTCCGGGAATCTACAATAAGTAATCACGAGTTTCCATTCGAGATAGGCTATATTTCTCTGTGAGTTATGGCAGCAATAGTACATACATATCTCTCTTAGATACGATATCGCAGTGTACGGTTCCCTGACTCTCTCTCTCTCTGAGACAAGGCCCATAATCATCAATTTATAGTCACGATGCCATCGCTAAGTGAAGCCTCATGTAGTGCAGTCAAGGCTGTACGGTTTTTCCTGTTTTAGCCCGCATAAATCTCTCATTGCCTCTCGCTGTGCTTCTGTGCTGCTGTGCCGAGTGCAGTGCAAAGTGGATGCGAATTTTAATGAATATGCGCTATATGGTCGTTGAGTCACCCACACCCAACCCACACAGCCACATAGCCACCCACACAGCTACCCAGCCATCCATCCATCCGACCAACATCCCTTTGAGCTCTGCTCTGGATGGGAGCCATAGAACTGCTCTGAATGTTTCAATTTTACGTGCCACTGTTTAGTGGCAAAGGATGCTGATGGTGCTTCTGCTGTAGCCATTGCTGCTGTAGCCATTGCTGCTGCTGCTGCTTCTGCTGCTGCTGGTGATGGTGCTCCAGCATCCTGCAACGAAACCGGGTTCGATTTTGATTTGGCTCGCGCTGGTAATGAGCTGGGAGAGTTTTATGGGCCGGCGGCGGATGCAGCACCAGGTTTGTTGGAGACCATAAAATTGATGGGCGAGTGTTGCGAGTGGGCGGGTCATAGCCATATCATCTGCCAGTGCCACCCAGTGCGACAGCCTCATCAATTTGATGTCGTGCACATTTAATGTGGTGTTGAGGGGACGCGCGGATGCATAAAAAACCAGAGCCAAAGCCCAAACCAAAAGCCGAGCAACGCTCGAGCCAGGGCCATAAATTACTAATAAAAGCCGCGTGTGTGCGAGCATGTGGTGTAGGTGACGGGGCACAGGGAACGGGGGACGGCGGAAATGCGTTAGCCGCCATTTTGCGCGGCGTATCGGTGGAAGCGGATTTGAGGCGCTAACAAATGTGCGGCCTTCTGATAAATTCGGAACGAAACGGAACGGAACCGAACAGACACATACTGACATTTACGAGTAATAAATAAATTGAGTAACTCGAAAAATATATCATTCTATGATAATTTCCACATGTCCACGTATCTGCCACGATTGGCATCCAGGAGAGGGTGGTACCCAGGGCTGATGGCCCTGCGCCATGCCTCGCACGACTGCACCAAGGTCACTCATACCACGGTCTCGATGAGTCGCAGCCTGCGGAAGACGTCGCCGTCGGCCTACAGAATCCTACGCACGACCGTGGCCAGGGTGGAGCAGATGATCTGCATGGGCCGCCGGATCAGGCTGAGCGAGAAGGAGCTGGCGGCCAATGCTGTGATCATGGCCGTGAAGAAAGAGGAGATAAAGAGAGGCCTGCTCGATCCGAGCAAGTTCTCGCCGGGCCAGCACATCTTCCAGACGCTGAAGCACATCCGCAAGTCGCCGATCTTCAACCTGCTCAAGACGATGCCCAAGGGAGCTGTGCTGCACGCCCACGACACGGCCCTCTGCAGCACGGAGTTCCTAATCGAGCTCACGTACCGCGATAACCTGTGGATCTGCACCACGGACGAGGGCTGCAAGGCGATTGCTTTCCGCTTCTCCCTGGAAAAGCCCACCATGAAGGCCATCGAGGCCTGCAACTGGGAGCCGATGGAGGACTTTCGCCAACGGCGCGGCGAGGAGAATGTCCGACGCTACCTCCAGCAGCGCTTCAGCATGTATCCCTTGTCGAATTTCTCGTCTAACAACCAGGCCTGGGACCACTTCATGGGCATCTTCATTCTCCTCGACGGCCTCGTTTGCTATGCCCCCGTTTGGGGCGACTACTACTACAACGCCCTGAAGGAGTTCTATAAGGACGGGGTGCAGTATCTGGAGCTGAGATCCTTGCTGCCACCACTCTACTGCCTCGGTGGCGAGATGTTGGAAATCAGGGATACGGTGGCCATTTACAAGGCAGAGATGGAACGCTTCAAGGCCTCGCATCCGGACTTTATTGGCTCCAAGCTGATCTATGCCCCGCTGCGAGGAGTCGAGCCTAAGGTAGTGGAGGAATATGTGAAAACTGCGGTGGCCCTGAATGTAAGTTTGGTTGTTTTCTTCCCTAGGAAACACCTTTTAACGTATCCCTTACACTTACATTGGTAGAAAGAATTTCCCGATTTCATGATCGGCTTTGATCTGGTTGGCCAGGAGGAACTGGGGCGACCGCTTATCGAATTCGTGGAGCAGCTGCTGAAGATGCCAAAGGAAATCGACTTCTACTTCCATGCGGGCGAGACAAACTGGTTCGGATCGCCCATCGACAACAACCTGATCGATGCCATTCTGCTGGGCACGAAGCGCATTGGCCACGGCTACGCCATCACCAAGCACACGCTGGCACTGAAGCTATGCCGCCTGCTCGACATCGCCATAGAGGTGTGCCCCGTCTCCAACCAGGTGCTGCAGCTGGGCGTAGACTATCGCAACCATCCGGCGGCCCTGATGATAGCCGCTGATGTGCCCATTGTCATCTCCTCGGACGATCCATCGTTCTGGCGCGTTGCGCCCCTCTCGCACGACTTCTACTTTGCCTTCCTGGGGATAGCACCGATTCAGGCGGATCTGAGGTTCCTCAAGTGCCTCGTTGTCAATTCGATCAAGTACAGCGCCTTGAAGGGAGCGGAGCAAGACGAGGCTTTCGTCAAGTGGCAGAAGAAGTGGGACAAATGGATCGATAATGTGATATCGAACAAATGAATCGATCAATCAATGTGGTGTTGTGGAAAAAAAAACTAGTTATACGTTTCATTAAATTTCGCATTTATTTTATGTGTATATCGTTTGCGTTTCTCGGGCCGCGCACAGATGGCCGTACAGCTCCGTACCGCTAGCTAAGAGTTGACTTTAGTCTGAAACTTACATCGATACTCGTACAATTGATATGGCTATGGGGGTGTGGTGGATAAGCTGCGTTCATTATATGACTTAAATGACAGGGGGATAATCCAGGGGATATGTCTGGTTCTTGGGACTAGTAGAGGACTAGAGGGAACTATGGCCAGGGTGGTCGCCATGGAGTCGCCATGGGGTCGCCATGGTCGCCTCCTCCACAGCCAGCGCCCTGGATATTCATTTACATTCATTTATTGTAGCCATCTAAATTCATTGTTAAGCTTACTATATGTCCTCCTCAAGCGGAGTCTTACACATTTATAGATAGGGCTTACGTGTAGGTCTGAATACAAGTGAGTATATAGCACAGTTATAACTTGAATGCACACGAATTAGCAGTTAGTTGCTCTCCAGGGGACTTATGGTACCATTTCCCTGTCGGCATTTAGACCAAAATACGCTTTGCTTCTCAAATTGTTCAAGCCGTTTACATCTATTAAAAAAAATATTTAATATTGCTAAGTATGTGTATAAGTTGGTTATTATAATATCGGGGAAATGTTCTTTTTATTTTTGCTTCTTTGCCTTTCTTAGATGCTTGCAAAAATATTTGGAAATGTGTATTTGACTTGTGTTTCATTTTTGTGTTTTTCGTTTTGTGTTTTGGGTTTTTGTTTTGTGTTTTTGTTTTGGTTTTTGGTTTCGGTTTGACTTGCGGTGTATTTATTTTCTGCCCTTGGGTTACGATTATCCCTATCATTCACATACCCAAACTCACGGCCTCGATATGTTCAAATCCTAAGTATAACTTGCATCACCATCGAATTACCAATCCACTCGCGTATTCCTACTCTTTACAATCATCATCACCATCCATCCCATCCATCCACCCACCCACCCATCCATCCATCCATCCATCTATCCATCTATCGATCCATCCATCCATCCATTGGGAATGAAATGGTCGTTTTTAAGTATCGCTATGCTGTACAAATCTTAAACTCTACTCTCCCCAAGCCTACATCTTCTGATCCCATTCCTACTACTGCCTCAACCAGAGGAGGTTCCTCCTCATTCTCATCCTTTCCTCTCATCCTCTAACCAGAGGCTCCCACTGATCCCTCTCCTTCCCTGGCCTTTCCCGATCGACTTTTCTTCTATCGCAAGTGAGATTTATGTTTGGGCTATGTGAAATGTTGCCAGAGTTGTTGTTGCTGTTGTTGATGTTGCTGCTGTTCTTTTTGCTGCTGCTGCTGCTGCTGCTGCTGCTGCTGCTTTTGGCGTAGCTTTGCGGTCTTCCAACTGGTTTCGCCAACGCTTAACGGATAGGGTATTATGTCAGGCTGTTGTTCCGAGGACGAGTTGTCTATATCGTTGTGGTCTATATCCATGTTGCTGTTGGCCACATCCGCTGTCGCATCGTTGTTGTCGTTGTTGGTTTGCTCATTTGGTTCGCCATTATTTTCGTGGTTATGCCTCTGCCTCTGGCCCTGCCCCTGCCCATGCCCCTGTCTGAGCTCTGGTTTTTGTTGGCCTCTATTAATATGGTTTTTGTAATTGTTATAACCATATTTATTCGTGTTAGACATGCTGTCATGGTGGATGCTACCGCTGATGTTGCTGCTGTCACCATTGCAATGCTGCTTGTGGGGAGGAGAAACGGGGGGCGAAACAAGTAGGAAAAACGTGTTAAATTTTAATATAAATTTTTGAATAATGTAAATATGCATATTTAAGGGCAATTCTATTACATTTTGGGCCTGTGTCGATTAAACAAATATAATTATGAAACAATTTGCGGGTTCCTGCTTGAATATTTCGAATATTTGATAATTGAACATTTAATATTTGTTCTATACATATACATATATGTATATGGTAAATATATACATATTTTTATATACGATACGTGTGGCTTATAGATGTTTTGCACTGTGTTGGGTACCCCTTGGGGACTCCAGATAAGAACAACCACAAGAACTGCACAAACAAAGGGCCAGATAAAGACTTAAGACAGCAACAATAGAATCCAAAAAATGTGCACTAGCCGAGTTTTGTTCTATGGAAAAAGTTTCTGGCCATACATCTCTCTATTTTCTCTCTATAATATGAAGAGTTCTAGTTCTGCGTTGTCGCCCGATACTTAACTCATACCTATTTATATAGTATAAAGTGTAATGATATTGGAAGTAGCTATCACCTAGGCATTAAGGGGTTGGCTTGCCTCTATTCTATATGCATAGCCGATTGCCGATAAAGAACCCCCAACAAGGGCTAATGAAATAACAAACAAAACATGATATCAACAAAGAACCGCAAAAAGATAGGCCCTTAAATCGGTAACATATAAAGCAGCACTTTCCCGCCACGAGTATCACAAGTTTCTTTTCGAGCAGCCCTTCCGTTGTGTGAACAATCCATACTTCCCTTAACAAACATGAGTTTATGCCCAGGATCTGCGGACATACCCCCTCCACCCCCATTGAAGTGGGACACGGACAAGGAAACCGCTCGCATTGTTATCATCGGAGCCGGAGCTTCGGGCATTGCGGCTGCCACGCGCCTGCTTGAGCAGGGATTCAAGAATGTCCGGCTTCTGGAGGCCGAGGACCGCATCGGGGGACGCATCCACACGATCCCGTTCGCGGATAAAGTAATCGATCTGGGCGCCCAGTGGTGTCACGGCGAGCAGGGAAATGTCGTGTACGAGCGGGTGAAGGACTTGGATCTCCTCGACAAGACGGGCAACCCTTCCATGCACTTTTTTCGCTCGAACAAGGAAACGCTTGGGCAGGATCAGGCCAAGGCTATCAAGAACTTCATGGACACCTCCACCACCCTGACTGATGCTGACTATGAGGGCTCTGTGGGAGATTACCTGACCCATAAGTTCTGGAAAGAGTTCCCAGCCATGGATCGCGCCGTTGCCAAGGAGATCCTGGACTGCATCAAGAAAATGATCTGCAGCTCAGAAGCCTGCGATCACCTCTTCGAACTGTCTCCGCAAAACCATCTGACCTACGTCGAGTGCGAGGGCGATCCGAATCTCAACTGGCGGGACAAAGGCTACAAGCAGTTCCTCAGAGTCCTGATGGGTGTCCAGGACGATCAGCCAGAAGATTTGGGCGTGCTCAAGGGACACGTGCTGCTCAACAAGCGCATCGCCGAGATCAACTGGGAGGGAGCCGACGAGCTGACGATCCGCTGCTGGAATGGCGAGATTCTCACAGCGGATCACGTCATCTGCACCGTTTCTCTGGGAGTACTGAAGGAGCAGCACAAGCAGCTCTTTGTGCCCGCCCTCCCCGCGGCAAAGGTGCGAGCTATCGACGGCCTCAAGCTGGGAACTGTGGACAAGTTTCTGCTGGAGTTTTCCGCACAGCCAATGCCGGAGACAATTCTGAGCTTCAACTGCCTATGGCGGGATGCGGATCTTCAGAGGCTGCGTGGTACTGAGTACTTTTGGCTGGAGGGCATCTGCGGCTTCCATCGCGTTGCTCATCAGCCTCGTCTGATCGAGGGCTGGATAATCGGAGCCCATGCCAGACACATGGAGACCCTGACCGAGCAAAAAGTGCTCCAGGCCTTGCTCTGGCTCTTCCGCGAGTTCCTGTCCTTCAATGTGCCTCTTCCACAGCGCTTTCTACGCACACAGTGGCACTCCCATCCGAATTTCCGCGGCAGCTATAGTTTCCAGCCCACGTACGCGGACGAGCTGCGGACGGGTCGCTGGGATCTGGAGTCCCCGCTGGCCAATGTCTCCGGCAAGCCCCGGTTGCAATTCGCGGGCGAGGCTTCCAGCAGGACGCACTTCAGTACGGTGCATGGGGCCGTAGAAACCGGCTGGCGTGAGGCAGATCGCCTGAATGAGTTTTATAAAGTCCCAGCCTGAACACAGAATGGAAGACCCTTTAAATGCACTGACTAATCGAATAAAACGCCTTGAAGGCAAAGAATTTAACTCTAAACAAGTTAGTTAGTGACACAATTAAGCCAAATGTTCCACTCCTAGCCATGTTCCAATTGCCAGACACTCACGCCATCTGCACCTCCATCTCCACTACCACTCCCACTCCCACTCCAACTTCATATCCATTCACATTCGGATTGCTATTCCCCATGAGCAAACACAGAGAAATACTTTGCCAGTCATAACAACCATTAACTGGACCATAACACAAGCCCACCAAAGACCAAAGACAGGGGCAAAACGGGATAGAACGAACAGGACGACAGGACTGTTCGGGGCAGGTGAATGTGTGTCCTTTGGTCAAACAGAGACTTGTTTAACATTGTCACTCGAGGAGTCATGACAGCGAGTGCGGGGGGTTAGAAACCACGTATCCGGCTGGCTAGACACCAAAGCCGATGCCAACGGAACTAACGACTGCCGCCGCTGCAGCGCATTAACCGGCCGATTGGGAGTCGGAGGCCGGGGCAGGGGCAGGGGCAAAGCTCCAGCAGATGTGGCCAACTTGTAGGGGAGCCTTTTTTCCATCCATTCCTTCAACTGGAAGGGCGACAAAGTCGCATATGTAATTGGACTGCGGCGGATGGGGTTGAGTGGGGGCTAAAAGCCAGAAGCAGAAGCAGAGGCAGATATGACTACGACTACGTCTACGACGACGACGACGACCAGGGCGACATGCAAACAAACAAACAAAGGCAGACGTCGGGACAGGCCAAGCCAGGCCAGGACCGGACCGGACTGGACGAGAATGGGTGGGTGGTAAGGAAGGACCCAAGTGGGCCAGCAGGAGTCACATCAGAGCAGTGAAATTTGGAATGTTCTGGCCCCGCTTTGGCATAAATTTGAATTTTCAACATGGCCAACCAAAGTGCTTCTGCTCGGCAATTGTTGGAGCATTTTGCAGCAAAATCTCATGGCCAATGTTCCTGCTTCTGCTACTGCTCATGCTTCTGTTGGTCCTGGGTCCTGGGTCCTGGATCCTAGGTCCTAGTCCTGCTTCTGGTACGGCTGTTGTGGTTTTTGTGGCCATGCCTGGCTGGTGGTTGTTTGGGTTGGCCTTTCGCCTGCGCTTTTTTCCTGCACCAGATATGTGCTAAACTGATTTCTGCTTTCCGTACGGACATACGTACGTACGTATTGCTCTCGTAATCTGAACTTTTGCATGTGTGAGACCCCAACGGGGCACGCCCACCATCCAACCACCCACCACGCCCAGAGTGAGTGTTTGTAAATGCCCCGAAAAACAGGCGCAATTACAATGTTGTTTGCCCTCTCGCTGCAAATGAGTTGGTCAACATGTTTGGCCTTTATTCTCCTTCTTTTGCAACCCAAATGTTGTGTTACTCGTACTGAAACTTTTCCACTCTTGAAGCTCTTGAAATTTTAAGCCAGAAATCTGTAACTACATTACATCCTTCACTATCGTTACATATATCTTGTATTATATTGATTTACCTACTTAAAGTATAAAACTAAAATCAGCAAACAAAACTCTCAACAAGCTGGTCTGAAATTTTGAATTGCTTTCATTTAATCTAATGAACGCGAAAAACAATAGAATTTTATCTTATCAAAATCTGTTTTTAATTTAGTTAACAGCTGGACAATCAATACTTTTAAAGTCCCACACAAAGCATATGTTGGCTTGGCTTAAAGTTGCGCCGTTCGGGCCTGGTAGTAAGCATTCAGACGTTCCGCCTCGCGCCAACCCGTCTCCACGGCCCCATGCACGGTGGAGTAGTAGTGCTTGTGCGAAGACTCTCCGGCGAACTGCAGGCGTGGCCGACCGCAGACGTCCAACAGCGGAGCTTCCAGATCCCAGGCACCGGTTCGCAGCTCGTCCGTGTAGGTGGAGCGGAAGGTGTAGCTGCCGCGGAAGTTGGGATTCGCATGCCACTGGGTGCGCAGGAAGCGCTGCGGGGCAGCCACCTCGAAGGGCAGGAACTTGCAGAAGAGCCACAGCAAGCCCTTCAGAACAGCATCCTCGGTGAGGGTCTCCATGTGGCGGGCATGGGCTCCAATAATCCATCCTTGCAAAATGCGGGGCTGGTGCGAGACGGGATAGAATCCAAAGACACTCTCCAGCCAAAACAGCTCCGAGCCGCGCAACTCGTCCAGATCCTTCTTCAGCCACAGGCAGTTGAAGCCGGGCCAGTCCTCGGGCAGGGGCGGGGCAGCGAACTCCAGGAAGAACTTATCAACCGTTCCCAGCTTGAGGCCGTCGATGGCTCGCACCTTTGCCGCGGGGAGGGCGGGCACAAAGAGCTGCTTGTGCTGCTCCTTCAGGACTCCCAGGGAAACGGTGCAGATGACGTGATCCGCTGTGAGAATCTCGCCATTCCAGCAGCGGATCGTCAGCTCGTCGGCCCCCTCCCAGTTGATCTCGGCGATGCGCTTGTTGAGCAGCACGTGTCCCTTGAGCACGCCCAGATCTTCTGGCTGATCGTCCTGGGCTTTCATCAGGACTCTGAGGAACTGCTTGTAGCCCTTGAGCCGCCAGTTGAGCAGCAGCTCTCCCTCGCACAGCCAGTAATCCAGGTGACCGCGACCAGACACTTCGTACAGGTGATCGGCGGCCTCCACAGACGCCTCAAACTTGTGGAACACTTCGAGGAACTCCTCAGCGATAGTGCGGTCGATGGCCGGCAGCTTGGCCAGCTCGTTCCAGTACTTTTTGTTCAGGTAGTCACCCAGCGAGCCGTCATAGCTCCCCAGATCCGTCTGTCTCTCCGGAATGGAGTTAAAAGCGATTGTTTTCAGCGGTTCCGCGACCGACTCGGGCAGCACTTCCCCGTTGGATCGCACGCACTTGAAGTTGTCGTAGTGGGGCTCTGTCGCCTCCAGCAAATTTTGATCCTTCACCCGCTGGTACACCACGTTTCCCTTCTCTCCGTGACACCACTGGGCGCCCAGATCCACAACGTTGTCCGCGAACGGGATCGTGTTGATGCGTCCGCCGATGCGGTCCTCCGCCTCGAGCAGCAACACATTTCGGAAGCCCTGCTCCAGCAGGCGCGTGGCAGCCGCGATGCCCGCCGATCCTGCCCCAACTATGACGATGCGAGCCGTCTGCTTGGTTTTGCTGAGCAGGCGAAGGGAGGCAGCACTCATTATGAGGGGAGGAGTGCTGTTTGTGGTTGTGGTTGTGGTTGCTTTTCCGACAATCGACCCGCGGGGCTCACCTCTGCGTTGTCCAATGTTCGCGTCTTTATTAAACAACACAAAACACGCTTTTCGTTCGGCCGGCGCCGACGACTAAATATAGTTTGCTCACTTTCACATGCTGACGTATAGTTTCTCGCTCTCTCTTTCTCTTTCTCTATTTCATGCTCATGCTCTTTCAAGGTGTATTTATATAGGGTGCGGCTCTCATGATATGTGAGTGGCTGCGCATGCTTAACATGCTCACCCTTTTTGAATATAACTTGCACTTGCACGTCTCTCCCTCTTTTGAGTGATATTTCTTGCTCTTCCTATTTACCGCTAATGCTCTATCTTTGCAGCGTGTTGTCTCTTTAGTGCTAGCGCTCTGCTTCTTGGGCGCTCCGATAAGATCAAATTAGCTGATTAGCGGAGTTTCATTGTTCGTCGTGAATTCGCGTTAAGTTCAAGCAATAAAAGGCGAACAACTGTGATGTTATCAGCAGTTTTTATCGGCCTGCCATATGGGCAGCAAACAACAACAGCAGTTGTGCGCCAAAACTAAGGTATAAGAGAGCAAAGTCTCTCTTAAATTACTCGTGCTCTTAACCCATTGACCTTCCTACGCTCCCACACGTTTCGACGTAAGAGTTGTTACAGGTATTGGGGCCTTTTTTTGTTTTGAGTTATATATTTGAACTTTTCAACACATTTTTTTAAATATGATTAACTATGATTAATCTCCTCAGATGCCCCTTAGAGGCCTCAGATATAAATAATGTAAAACCAAGGAAAATATTATGAATTATATTCTGGGGAAAATGTTATATCATGAATTCTGACTGCACATTTCCATCGCTTTGCCGAATTACGCTATTAAGCTGCAGTTTCCATGCAGCTGCAGTTCGTCAATCGACTATTATTGAAGTCGGCTTCATTGCAACAAAATTCCACTCAGAGCTTAGCAAATGCAAAACAAATGCTTCACTTTAGGCAAAAGCCAAAACAATTGCACACAGATAGACTACGCTTCCCTCCCCTCCCCTACGCCACCCACCCACCCACATACTCACACAATGGCGAATCGACTACGTAACGTATGCAACAAAATGTTCTGTTCCTGGCTCCAGTACAAAAGCCAGTACAGTGCCACTGCGTCAGCGGCAAGCCGAGCGAGGGTGCGAGCGAGCGAGCGAGCGCCTTTGATGAATGTATTCATAAAAATCCAATCATTGCAATTGCAGAGCAGAGCAGGCAGAGCAGAGCAGAGCAGGGCAGAGCGCACTCGCAGCAAAAGCATTCGCATTCAAGATGAATACGCCGAAATAATGGGAAAACACAACAGACAGCTGGGTGCCGTGCCGCCAACCACCTAACAGTGAATGCCCCACAGGTCCTGGTGTGGTAGTGGCGCCCAAGCAAGGCATCCTGTGCCCCATTCCCCATTCCTCATTTCCCCCTTGCAGCCATCCAGTCAACAAAAAAATTGCAGCAATAATTTTTTTCGTTTTTGCGGAAAACAAAAACACTTTTGTGCATAGAATGGGAAAATAACTAGAGTTACGCTCAATGAGATTGAAGGAGACGACTAAGGGATACCCACTAGAAGATTATCTTTACCCATCTTACTCTTTGATATGAAAGAAAGCCAAGCAATAGACATCGTATCCAAAATGCTATACATATGTATATCATTGAGATGTATGTGTATACATTTATCAGACCACAATATAAGCAGACTTTGCTCTGTGAGATCCAGCTTCTGTTCAGCCTAATACACCCCAACTTCGTTGCGCTGCAAGGGGTATCGGTTATAACAAGAAAGGAGCGCTTACAGAACGTTTACAACAACAAAAGATGCGATTAAAATGACAAGTGAAAGCAATTTTCGAAAGCATCTGCTGCTAAAGCGATAGGGAGAAACATGGAAGGAGAGAGAGAGAAAGAAAGGAGGCACGTACAGAGAAGGAAAGAAGATGACTGTCGAAGTATGGACACGACCGAATGATTGCCCCAAATGGAATGGAATGCGAATATGGCTGGCCAGAGTAATACGACAACGCTTATGGGGGCTCTGCTCCTGCACCAAGTCAGGACAGGACAGGACAGGACACGATGCGACACCCAAATCAAGTCCCAGTCCCTGCAGTTGGGCCCAACAGAACAACCCGAATCGCACACTGAACCAACCCCCACCTTGAACCCAATCCAAATCTGTCTCCCCGGTACTCACATTCTTGCTGCATTCACATTTCAGTATCCATTCGACGGCAATGAATTTATTCTCAATTTGTATCTGATGTGATTGCAGGAATTCCTGATCAATTGGTTCCAGGGCTACGGTATCCCATAACTGTGCACTCTGCTGCTGCTCCGGCGTCCAGTTCTCCCCCAACTCGGGCTCCAGTGAATGCTCCTGCTCGTACTCAGCCTCATCCTCGTCCTCGTCGTCGTCGTCAGCATCGCCGTCGCCATCGTCATCGTCATCGTTCCTCTTCCTTTGTTTCTGCCTGGCCAGGACCCGCTGTTGTACGTAGTTAATTGGATCGACAGCATTTAAGGGACACAACAGCTCGACCTGAGACACCAAATAAAAACGGAGAAGGAACAAAAGAATGGATGAGAAAAAGGATTGAAGATGTGAGTCAAAAGCCCAATCCAGCCCAGAGGCCTGTGCCCACTATAAATGATTGCTCTGGCAGGGATGCAGGCAGGCAGGGAGGCAGGAGAGGCAGGAGAGCCGGAGAGTTGCTAAATTCTTTCTGACATCGACATCGGAGCAGCATTTGACTTTTAATTTTGCCGCCATTTGCCGGCATTTGCTGTTGTTGCAACAGCAACAGCAACTGCAAATTGACGTTTTAATGCAATCTGCTTTTTAATTAAAACTAAAAGGTGGCGAAGCGGCTAAAAGGCAAAAGCCAATAAACTACACAAAAACAGAAACAAGAATCCTGCTGTCCGATGGGAATAACCGACAGTGGGATATCCTGTCAATTAGTTGCTCGCAATTAAATCCAGAGAGAGGTAGAGAGTGAGGCAGGGACAGAGACAGGGACAGACAGCGAGAGGTTTAAATGGGTCATCTAAATGGAGAATAAAAGTTTCTTAATTTGTGATGGTAACAACATTTAGCCAGAAAATTGATTGCAAAATTGCCTCCGAGCTCCGCAGTTATAAAAAAATATATCACTGGCCCTCTCTGGATTTGGCCTACAATCGCATATACATATGTATCTCTCCAAGGGGTATCAATGCAATGGAACCTCCCTCCGCCTTGGGGCCACTCGCCCATTGCACAAAGACGACGGACGACCTTTAATGGGATTGGGATTGGGATTGCATCGAAATTAACGATAATTTAATTGAAACAGACAAATGGCAAACAACAAGCAAGGACGATGAGCAGGCAAATGAATGCAAATGCGGAAAAGTGCCCCCGAGAGGTGCATAAATGGAAGTGCGGATAAAAGAGAAACCCGCTGAAACGGGTGTCGTCTCCTGATGCGCTTAGCTGCCGGAAGGCGTCAGGTGTTCTGGCTCAATGCTGAGCCCCTCTTAGCCCCGTTGATTGTTCTTGGCTGTTGGGTAAAAGTCTTCTCCTTTCTTTTCTTTTCTTTTCTTTGCTTCAATCACCTGTATCGTGGTGGACACCGAGGGAGCACAGCACTTGATGCCGCGATGGCAGCGCCCGCATAGCTTCGGTCGATAGAGCTTACGGGAGACGCACTCCCCCAAACGAATCCTGGCCGGCCCCAGGCGCTGTATGCTGCGGCACTCGTGACCCTTCTGTGGGAGAAACGAAAGAGATATGGGCATTAATGTGCGGGGCAAGCCTTTAAGATTGTTCCATTTGTCTGCAACTCACTCGTATCCTGTGGGCCGGCTCCTTGTGCTCTCTGTTATGATGATGATGGGTGTGGGAACGGGCGTGCGAGTTGGCATGGCCATCCACATGGTGTTTCCTTCTCTTTGCTAATGAGTGGCTGCTATTCCTCCGCCTATTGTCCTCTCCTCCAGCAGCAACAGGAGCAGCAGCCGCCTCCTTGTGGTCGCCGTCACACCTACGATTCTCGCAGAGCCGCAAATTGCTCAATTGATGGCAGCCCGCATGGGGGGTGCTGGTCTGCCTGGTGGCCGTGCCCAGGCCACAGGCCCGGCTGCAGGCGGTCCAGTTGCCGCTGGTGGTGCTGTTGTGGCAGGTGGCGTAAACTGCAACGATTCGAGTGGAAAAGAGTTGCTAATGGTTATGCTTATGCTTATGCTGCTGCCTGCGCTGCTGCCTGCGCTGCTACCATGATCGAGTGCCGTTGGCTCATTAATCATGGCCACATGGCAGACACGAACGGAGGGACGACACGAACAGTCTAAGTATGACGCTTAGATCAGGGCAACGAACTCGGGATACCCTGGAGATGGCACTCCTAATTGCTGGAGAGCAAAGCTGCTGGCAAAGGCACTGGCGCTGCCTTTGAGCCGAGGGCTCAACGTTCTCCTTCAAGGCCTCCCATCTCCGGCAGGCCATGGACCACGGACCACGGACCGTATACCCTACAGCTGCTGGCAGAAGCGCTTAATATCTTGTTTATTTATTGCATTCTGCGCGTTTAATTAACACTTAATCCTTGTGTAAGTAATTATGCTACTGCTCTGCCTCCTCCTTCCTCCTTCAGCCTTCTCTCCGCCCAGTGGGGCAGCTCTGTTGGTGGCCTCCGTCTGTTGATGGAATAATTCATCTTCATAAATATGCGCTGCACTTTGGACTGGAGCCCGGACTAAAGACGGGAGTGGAATCCGGACTGGAGCCTCGACTGGCGCCTGGACTGGACTGGACTGTGGGGGCGACGCTTAAAAAGCATTAAGTTACGCCTCGAACACAGCACGGCACGCCCCTGAGCGCCATTAACTCGGACCAGCGACGGAGGAGGAGTACAGTACAGTGAGACAGTGGGACTGTGGGTTGATGCCACAACCATAAACACACTTATAAAACAATAAGATGGCCATGGAGGATGTGAACGGGACTTACCGTCAGCTGTTGGATTCTCACAGAGCCACATCTTGCAGCAGTGGCCGGGCACCTCGACGAGGCGCGGCGATCGGCAGGAAATGGTGTCCTCCGGCGCCGGCAGCTGCTCGTTGGGGCAGAGCGTCGAGCAGGCGTGGCGGCCATTCTGCAATGCCACATTAAAATACATTAAATATGGCCCATTCACTCTTGTATACTACGTCCTCGTTTCCGTGCTAGTTGTCGTTGTTGAGGTTGCTGTTTATTTAGCTTTGGCCGCGTCGGGCGGGGCATGGGAGGGGACAGGGCATGGCAGGGCAGGACAGGGCATGGCAGACGAAAATAAAGTCATAATGTAAAGAAAATATTGGCCGAAACGAGTGGGAGTGGGCCAAGAGAAACGGCGAACTCGCAAAGGCAACTCAACTTGGCCAAGAAGTTTGTTTGTGTTGCCTTTCTCCTCTCTCTGGCAATGGTCTTGCTTGTGTGTGTGTGTGTGTGTGTGCGTGTGCGTGTGTATGTGCCATGGTGGAAATTAACATTTTGTCCTGTCCGTGTGCTTTATTTGTAATCCACTTCTTGCCCTCTGACCACAATGATGGAGGGTATTTTTTCCCACCGCCCCAGCATCGTCGTCACTAAATTGCATTTCATAGATTGCCACGCCAGCGTGTGTGGCGTGTGGCATGCCACATGATAAACTGCCGCCGCAGCTGGTAACAAGGTGCAAGGTGCGAACCAGACATGGACCAGGCAATGGCCATAAAGCAATGCCAGGGATTTGCTATTTCCATACTTACATTGGGATTTTGCTAAACATAAATCTGTGCCGTGTGACATATCTCAGAGATGTGCCAAAGTATATGTTTTAGTTTTCCAAATATATGTACGATAAATATCGATAATTATCAATAATTCACACACAATTTGAATGTAAAGAAAATGGAAGCAGAATTCACTTTTAGCTGGACTTTAATCTAGCTATCCTGCCACATGCAAGGATTAGACAACTACAACTACGGCCGAGACCTTCCTTAATCCCCTCAATTATCGCCCACATCAAACTCTACCGACTGCCGGCCCCCAAATGCTACTTAAAGCTGTTCACACTTTATTCAAAATTTTAATTAAAAATGCTGCCAGGCAAAAGCAATTCAGATCCAAGTGGACCGAGTGCTAGTGTTAATCCCCACAAAATACATAAGAGTACAAAAAGCAGAAAGGAGTAAAAGCCAAAAGGAAAACGGGGGGTCTAAACACAGGTTAAACAACAGCAGCGGGCGACTGAAACGGAAATCGTTTAATAAAACTGCAGTTGGCTTATGGCTCTAACTGTGGCCCTCGGCTTGGGCCATATTCCCATTCCCGTTCCCGTTCCCATTCCCGTTCTGAGCTGATGCTGGTTCTGGCCCTGGTCTGTGGTTGTCTGTGGCTGTCTGTGGTTTGTGGCCATGGCCCCCAGCCGTTGCCCGGCCCCCAAAACGAGACTCACCTCGCAAACGCATTGGGTTTTACAATCCAATTTAAATGTGACTCCATGTGCGAATGTTGTGTTGCCCACACTGCAATTGGCTGCAGGCGACCAAGGAGGCCACAGATCGAAATCCGCATCCGCATCCACATCCAGGAGCATATCCAAATCGAGTCGCAGATGCCGACAGAAATCGTTGAGGGGCGTTGCATAGTTGCATGTGGGGGGAGAAAAAGAGAAAAGTCAAATGAGCATAAAAACGGTAGAGTAGAGTAGAGTAGAGTAGAGCAGAGTAGAGTAGAGGGAAAACTGTCAAAGCGAATAGAATCAAATTGAATTGAAGCTGGCTGGAGTGTCGAGACCCTTTAAAGTGCCTCCGTCTGCTGATGATGGTACTTAGGACTAGACTAGAGGCAACTTCAGACATTCAGATCTCTTTGCTTATTATACATTTCATTTCAGTTTGTTTCATTTCGCTTCATTTCATTTGGTTTTGTTTCGTTTGCTTTGGTTTTCATTTCTCGGTACTAATTTATATCATCAAACTGTTGGTAATACATGTCGTATGTGCAATGTCAATGAATGAGAGGGAGAGGGAACCCAATTAATGTCAGGGCTGTTCGTTATAAATTTCGCTGGAAACGCATATTTACGAGGCAAACAATAGAGCCACCATTCCATCCCATTTCGTGTCTCATCAAAATTGATATTGACAAATGTAGCTGCTTTATGGCATGCCATTAGGCCGCAAAAGTTTGCTTTTGCCCCAGCTCCACGGCTGGCTCCTTTGTCCCTGGTCTTTTGGCCGGGCCAAAAACTCGTATGTGTAGCCGCCAATCACAATTACTTGGGTCCTTGGTGGCGGGGGCTTGGAGAAGGAGCCTGTGCAATCGCATTTCGGGAAGCTGTTACCTCATAGACAGTCAGCAGCATACAGAATGTATCCACCCACTTGTATCTGTGTATGTGTCTGTGTGTGTGTGTGTGTGTGTGTGTGTCTGTTTGTCCCTGAGAATGGGTGCTGGGTACGTGCTCTGTACTTTTCCACTTTGAATTGATTTCACTGGCGACGTGACTCCGCCAAAGGCATGCAGGAGTGTGGAGCGTGGAGTGTGGTGGGTGTAGGGGCGGTGGTGGGCCAGTAGAAGACTCTCCTGCGCTTAGGCATCATCATTCATTTGGCATCAATGGTTAATGTGAAAATTGGCATTGCCAGCGAGCTGATTGTAATGAATATGGGCACGTTGTCGCATCTTTATGACATTAGCAATTTGCCTTTATTATTGAAAAGTTGCCATCGAGCGTGCGTCGGACAATGCCGGAAGTATCTACGTGTTACGGGTTGGATCTGCTCTGCTCTGTGTGTGTGTGTGGCATGCCACTGCATCTTTCACTTTGTGGCGATACAGATAAGGTGGAATTGTGTCATTTTCGAAAGTGCAATCTTCTTAATGTACTTCGGCATAAGAAGACGCACACACACACACCCACACAGCCACACAGAAAGCTGTCTGCATTGAACACTCGTAAAAAGACAGGCAGGCACACCCACAGTCATAGCCATAGCCATAGCACCCACCCATCCACATGCAGAAGAGAAAAAGTGTGCAAAAAGCTTCTCCTGCAGACGCTGTCAATGGCTTACATGCACCTGTATGGGTGTGTGGGCGGGGGGTGGGGGTGTAACAGAGTTCGTTACAAGCAATCGCTTACTTCTAACGAATCGGGCTGAGCAAAAACAAGACACGCGACGCAATGAGAACCCAATACCGAAAAGGCAATACACTAGCCTCAACAAAAAACAAGATTATGCAAGATTCATCCCAGAATGAACATTCAAAAGCATTAAAAAAAAGTATACGAAATACTACGAATATTAGCTTATTTTTGGCATAATTTTTAACCAGAAATTTCCATTTCAAGTAATTGTAATCTACCAATCACTCTGGAATCTACATCTCTTGAGAAGATGTCCCGTTTTTGGCAAATATTATCAATTCATGTTCACAACAAAGGCTGCATTGCATTCCCAAGGACCCCAAGTGAGACGGAGGCAAAGAGAGAGAATGCCAAAGGAAGCCGGAAGCAAATGCCGGAATGTGCAATGTGAGCACTTTTATCTACCGTTCGCTGTCAACATTTAAGGCTCTTTCTCTGCTCCCAGCTGAAGCGTACTTAGGTGCTCTATAGATGTCTACATACACTCTTATATCCCCAGCTAAAACCGATGTCATGCCTCATACATTTTCCCTCTTGCAATGAACTCCTTCCTCCATGGCACGCTGTCTACTGCCAACCCGTTTCTGGTGTATGTATGTATGTATGTATGTGTGTCCCTTTGTTGGGGTCACCCTCTCTGTTTGGGGTCACGTGTGCGCAGTTTATTTGTTTTATGCGGCCTCTGTGTTTGTGTCTCCTGGCCCTTTGTCTAGGGCTCCAACCCCTGCCAGTTCTGCTGTAGTGTTTGCTTTACTTAGAGTTTTAGATTTACTTAAGTCGTTGATGACCATGACCAAATAAAGTTTCATTTTGTGCAAAGATTTACAACACTAGAGCGTGTGCGACAAGTTTTGAGTGGCCTCCTGTCCAATGTACAGCCAACCCCCCATACCCCATATCCCATCTCCATGGCCCTAACATATCCCTGAATAACAGGCAAAAGAAGTCCAAGTTCCCAAAAAGTTCGGCTCCATGCTGCGTATGCGCAATTTTTGTGACTCAAGTGTTTGCTTGGGACATGATGTGATTGAGTGCTGAAAACTGTTCCCAATTCTACTTCAAAAACTAAAATCTGCACTAAAGATTGTGCCTGCCTCCCTGCCTGCCTGCCTGCCCCCCACCCTTGAGCCACTTGTCTAAGATTGCCCCAGGAAAATGGAAAAGATTAACAACTTGACTGGGGGGCAAAGACTGGGAGGCCTGCTGACGCAACCTTTAAAACCCCCAACTGGAATTTAAAATATTTCCATCAAATTTTGTGAAACTCATAACATGATTTGTGTGAAATGAGTGAGGGAAGGCCAAGGCTGTTTCGAAAGTACTTTCCCCAAATGAATAGAGAAAGGATTATTCATTTGAAAGAAGCCGGAACCATCCATAGGCTGATGTAATTTCCTAAAATATCTAATCTAATCTAATTTCATGGAATTTTTTGGAAGCAAAACTTTTCCTTTCAAAGATTTGTGTCATTCTCTTGCCCCTGGCACTGGAACTGGTCCTGGCACTGGTCTTGGTCCTGGCACTGCATATGATATCCACAGAGTAATCTTTGCAATTCATTCGAACCCAACTGCTGGGGATTCTTTGGGAGCTGCTCTTCATTTCTTCACGTATTCGTAAATATGTTTTGGCCAAGTTCACAGAGCCCTAGCATCATTCGTGTTCCGATAACTTTCCGCTTTTGTGGGTAGGGGGGGGGTCTGCAAAAGTTACCGACTGCGTGCCGGGGTCTGGGATTGCCGGGAAATAAAGAACAAGTTCTACAGTTTAAATAAACTTGTTCCGTATTGCCTGGACAATGCATCACAGGGGAGTAGTGAGAGTGTAGTGTATGTGTGTGTGTGTGTGTGTGTGTGTGTGTATAGATCTGGATGCCATAGAGCATACAGCAAACGTGTGGAACATTGATATGGGCCCTGGGCACATCCACACGGGCGGACGACGACTACGTGCGAGGCCCTGGGGCTCGGCTCAGCCTCAGCCTCAGTCTCCGCTCTGGCTAAACTTTTATTTCGGTCGTGGCCATACACAAACTGTATTGGCATTTGACTCAAAACTTTTCACTTCAATGGGGACACGAACGAGAGCCACCAGTATGAGCAGGGCCAACAAAATATATGTATGTACATATGTATATCTATATAGTATATATGCATCAAAAATGTCTGATATTTGTTGTAACGCCCTCGAATCGCAAAAGTTTGTGGCACAGTTCGGACTCCTGTTTAATTTTGAACAGCTTTCTACGACAACGAAATAGGTATGGCACGGTGGCAGGGTGGCACGGTGGCAGGATAAGTGCCACACACATGTCGAAGAGAATTGAACACATACATACATATGTACGTATACATACAAATATCTAACAAAAGCAAAAAGAATCGAACATAAAACCATTAAAATCACTTTACTCGTTAGTTAGGGGCTTGGGTGTGAGTGTCTCCTGGGCGCTGGGATATCTGCTAAGCCAGGATCTGGATACGAGTGTAGCGAATGGCCGGAAACGGGTCCGAGAACTTCGCTCAAAGCATGAAAATAAATAGTACATTTCCTCACTGCAAGTTTTAATGAAATATATTTTGGCCCTGCGATTGTGTCCGGCTCTTTTGTATTCCCATTCGCCCCCGCCGATGATACCCTGTAGGGGGTCTGTGAGGCAAAGCCGGTTAATCGTTCTTGAGACTAGACATATACATATATATCCTCAACTTTTACTACCTTTAGGCAAAGAAATAGATATTTTTTACAGCGAATACCATGGTGAACAAATCTGCGGATAAATAACTTCAATTACAGGATATTCCCAAAGTTTTCATCGCCTTTTGGGGGACACACAAAAAAATCTATGGCATGAATATTTATTCAGCCTAGACGAGCGACCAGTAAATGGAGAAACAAGATTTAAATGGATGGCCAGGCAAAAGTGGAAAATGGGAAATGGGCAAAGCGCCCAGGCCTTGGCTCTATACGCTTTTGCTGGTTGTTGCACTTTAAAAAGTAATTTTTTGGTTCCCCGATTGAAGTGCGACGGGCACTGGTACTGGTACTGGGATGGGATGGTGAATGGTGAATGGTGATGATGTTGGTTCGACAGGCCTTTGATTAATGAAGCACAAAACTTAATGTAATGCTGAAATTTTCATTTGGCAAATCGATGGTAAATACCCAATTGAGTGTTTGCTTTGCTTTGCTTTCGTTCGTAGTGCAATCGAAAACCTAAGATGGAAGAAAATCACAAGAAACTTACCCGGATTCGGATGTCGGGGCAGCTGTCGGGGCAACGCATCGGATGAGAGGGGTGGCGGTGGCGGTGGCGGTGGCAGTGGCGGTGCGGATGGATAATTAAGAAAATGGCATTAGGGGCATTCATAAAAATGTTCATGGTGTGCTGGTGTGCTTCGTTTTTGTTCAAAACTCACTTTGATGGCCTTAAAGCCAAGACTCAGGCTCGCCTCGACTCCGGCAACGAGACCATTGCCAAATATCCCCAGCAATGGCAGCAGTATCAGCATTTTCTGTAAGAGAAAGAGAGAGACAGAGATAGAGAGAGAGGGGGATACAAATTTGATGCCGTCTATAAAAAAAAAGAGGTCCTAGCAGTCGCAGTCGCAGTCGCAGTCGACTTTATTAAGGTCAATTCAGTGTCTGGCTCGGTTTTTGGTTACGGCAACGGCAACGGCTATGGCCATGTCCATGGTTACGTTTGCTCCTTGTCCTTTCCCCCTTTCCCCCTTTGTGCCGTGCCCTGCTGTGCCGTGTTTTGCATTCCAGTTTTTGGGTTTTTCCTTTTCATTTTCTGTAGGTTTTCACGCCTGCACCTGAAAGCCATAGCCATGGCGGCACCTTTAATATTTGAGCGAATTATACTTGAAATAAGTTTTTCGCTTCAAACTTTTCTTTACCCGAACATTTCCAAATTGGTTGTACTCTTCGGGTTTTACTCTCTTCCCCAGCAGGGTATTCTGCAGTCGTTCTTTTCATATCTCTTCATTTAGAGCTTGTGTTTTATTTTGTTTTGCTTTTTTCATGAGGAAAAGTTTGAATGAAAGAAAAAATAATCATATAATTGCCGAAACCCACTTCTTTGAATGGCCAGCGACCTGACCTTGACTAAGTTTCGCTGTGGAAATGTTGCCGAAAGTGAATACATGAATAAACATGAATGATTCAGTTGGCTTTTGAATTTAGCGAATTACATATAAAAGAAAATTGAAGGCACAAAACTAATAAATAAATAAATGGGATTTTTTAGGTAACTTTTATGAAAAATTTGAAAATATTTTAACAATTATTTGCAGTTTTTTGGTGATCGAAAACCCCAACATTAGTATGGGTATCATTAAAGAATTAAATACAGACTTCTGCTCTTCGTAGCCGCTGGGCAAAAGAAACAAAAGTGGAAAGTTGAAAGTTGAAAGCCACTCAACGCATTCCATTCCTCACTCGCGCACACAATTGAAAGCAATAAATTGAACAGTTTCTGGCCGAATGATTATGCTAATTGATGGCTCAACAAATAAAAGGCGGCAGCGGGAGAGGCAGCGGCAGCGTCAGATGCTCCAGGGATACCAGGGATACTCTCCAAACTGCAATTGAATCCAGTGAGCACATTAAATTTCCGCTTCCTGCACTCGTCGCCAGGATGCTTGCCAGGATGCCTGCCGGGCTGCATCCCTGGGGCTTAAGAACTCCCCAATGTCATCAGTATTTTCACACTTTTTCGAATTGAATGTGTGGTGGTGGCAGTGGTAGGTATCCTCTGTTCTTTTGCAATTCTTTTGCAATAATGAGAAAATGAATTCTGATATATTTATGTGCGCCTTGGTGCATGCCTCTTGCGCCTGGGAGTGGTAATTATTTTACATGAATGTGCCCGAAAGAGAATGGGGACTTTGTATGCAATCAATTTACGCGCTTTTTAATGGCTAAGAACACGCATACGCCGTGTTGCCATGCCCGTTACCTCCGGCATCGCCAGCACCAGCGCCGAAGCATGAGCGCGAGTATATTTCATTTTTACACACACAAAAGGCACAATATCTCATTAAAAAATATTTTCCCTCCATGCGTGAGCATTTTAAAAGGTATTTAATTAAAGTTTAATAACAAAAAAGCAAAAAACAATAAGCGGACCGGCTACAAAGTGCAGAAATGGGGATATTAAAAGCAAAAGCGATCCAGGTACAGGGGACAGGGACTGGAACTGGGACTGGGACAGAGACTGGGAAGGCGGCTTAATGCGAAAGATTTCAATTAACGCCACGGACCTGCCAACCTGGTGTGGTACTAAGTGGATAAACAGAACGAGGACACCGAGTGGGAGTGGGCAGAAGGCAGCTGTTAACGGATGAGTGGCCATCACTCAAACACCCACCATCGCACATCACACATCGCACATAGCACATGGCCAGTAGAAGACTCAGTCGAGGCAGAGGCAAAGAGAGAGACAGGGATGCAGGGACGCAGGGACAGAAGCACTGCATCAATGGTCGGCTCGGCTGTGAATGCATTGAATGCTGCTTCATTAAGGTGCAGCTCTAAGGAGCAGCCCCAGTCCCTGTTGTAATTATCGTAATTACAATGAACGATGAGACGGTTATGGAGATGGAGATGGGGCAATGGCTGTGGCAATGGGGCAGGGCAGACAACAATAATGTTGAATCACAGGACCAACATCGCCATTGACACTCCTCAACATGGAACATGGAAGATGGAACATGGAATCCCAGCCCTGGTGGAATTGTGAGGTTCTCTTTTAATGGATACCCAGGCAACCACCTCCTACTCCATCTCCATCGTCATCTCCAGCACTCTGATCTGTTAATTGCGAAAAGAAAGCAAAGAGCAAATGTGGGGCAACATATTCTGCCACATGTTGCTCGCATTGAATGCAAAAGTGCAGGGGGAAAAACTGGATGTCTCATCCTTTCGTCCCTCTTCCATTTATCCAAGCATCCATCCTGCTGCTGCTGTCGGTTTTGTGTTTATAATTATGATGAAAGGGGGAAAGGCAGCCAGCATCCTTCATCCTTCAGAGAACTATGCGAACCCAAACCCATTCAGACCCCTGGCCCGAGGCGTGCCAGGCAAAAATTGTGTGTGTCACTTCGGAAATGAGCAAAGCACGAGGAAAACTCAACGGAAAACCCAGTGAAAGCTGAAACCGTTTAAAAATCCACCCAGAAACCAGAGGATGATTATTTCAAAACAGAGCAGAACATTGCGAAAAACAACAGGATGAGACAGATTGGGTTGGGTTGGGTTGGGTTGGGTCGGAGCAAATAGAATAATAACTCCAGGGAGCTATATCATTAAGTTTAATGAATAGATAACATACGAAAATAAAGAACAGACAGGGGCTACCAGGGCAGGAATCTTTACAGCGTCTTAAAATCAGTGAACAACTTTTACAAAGTTGTAAAAAGCCGACTACAAGAGGAGGCTGCGCTGACAGGCTTTTATGACCTTTTTAAATGGCTCTTTATCCATAAATTGATTAATGATAGGCCAGCCAGTGAGCCAAGTGAACCAAGTTCTTCCCTCTCCCCCTGTAAAATGTAAGCCCTTAAAGCGGTTTGAAGCCCATGTTTGTCCCTTTGAATGTGTTTGTGTTTGCTTTGCTTTGGTTCGGTTGGGCAAATGAAATTAATGATATTGTTAAGCCGTTTTAAATGAGCCAACAAATTAATCTTGTTTAATTTTTGAATGTAACCATAATGGGGAACAGCATTAGCAGCTGATCGACCTGGTTTATCCTACTGTAAATCAGACGATATCCTCCCCCCCGCCGCCCCATTCCAAGCTGATTGTTTGACTGCTCATCATTCATAAGCCTGAAGTGCGAGTACGAGTGTGGCAGTGAGTATATTGCAACGTTTGCTTATTATTCAAGGCACACACACACACACAACGATGAGGAGGAGGATGGGGATGAGGTTGAGTGGGAGCAACGACCGCTGTCAGCAATGACATCCCAAACATTGGATCCATAACGATGAGGATGACGACGATGGTACTCATGATGCTCATGATGTTGTTGCTCTGTTTCTCTCTGGCTGATAACAACGCGTGACAACAATGCTGACACATCGAAAGATTGTCATTCCATCAATTATTCAGGAACACGCAAATCATCAGCAAAACGCTCAGCAATCATACAGCAGAGTCATACAGCACCACCCACTGCAGAGCAGAGCGGATCAGAAGCCAGGCAACATCAACATGCAGCACGGAGGGGCACAGGCAGGAAGTACAAATATTAAGTGATACAATTTGTATTTGGGGAACAATTCTAGCCGCAGGCAGTCGAATCGAATCGAATCGAACAACACTGAAGGCTTTGGAGGGGAGGCTTTGGCAAAAAACTGAAGACGAAAACATAGGATTCATTGGCATGAATATCTGAGTGTTTTTATTTATGACTGCGTGTCAATACACTGTCGGAAGAGACTGTGTGTGTGTGTGTGTGTGTGTGTGTGTGTGTGTCTAAGCCTGCTCTATGGCCTCCACTACAACAGAAATCAATCAATTCTGGCCTGAAAACCATAGTACTGCCAACACAGAAGCCCGCCCAGAAAAGCTGACTAACGGCTGAGATGAGAAGAGGACTCCGACTCCGACTCAGAAATATACTCGTAAGGATGCTGGAGTGTGTGCATAGAGAGTGTTCATGGGGCTATAAATCGAAGCCTGACATGGTTAAGTGTAGGTGCTTAACAAAGGCTTACAGAGACAGTGGGAGTGGGGGGCCCCCACAAGAGAGACACAGAAGAGATACCAATCATAATCAATCTAAAGGTAGAGAATAAAAAGCAAGCTGAGCTCCATTCCACAGTCAACTCTTTTATCTGGCAGCGGGAATCACTTTGCGTAGCGTAAATTTCATTTTCGAGCCTAATTGAAATTCATTTGGGCGAAATCAAATTAAGTCAAAAGTATATCCTGTCGCCAGAGGTTCGTGTCCCTGTCCTTTGCCTCGAATGAAACAAAGTCTGGCGCAAAGTGATTCATTCATAACGATAAATTTAGGAGGGAGCCAAGACGCTGATGCTGACGCTGACGCTGAAACTGACGCTGAGAGTGTCCCAAGAGACATACAAACTTGGGCACTCACACACACACACACACATATATATATATATGCTGTGAACGTGTCCTGTCCAATAAATATCAACAGTTTGCTTTCTACTTTTTCCGGTCTACGGTTGAACCCTCATCTCATCAGGGAATGGGGATGGGGATGGGGCTGGGGCTGGTGATGAGGGGGAAAAAAAGGGAAAAACTCAATTATAAAATATCAGAAAATCGCAAACAAATAAATTAAGGTTACAAATCTGGCTAAGGACTGCGGCAAACTGTGGCTCAAATCGAAATGAAATGAAAGGAAATGAAATAGTGGCACAGGAGGCGCTGCCATAAAACCAAAGGCAAATACAAAGCGACCGAAGCCAAGCCGCACAAAAGGAAAAAGGTTAAACCAAATATTTATCCAGCAGCCAGCCCTAGGATGGGGATGGGGGATAAGGCCTTAGTGTCGTCTGTATGTAATTACCAAGGCATGGACTGCAAGTACAGCTGTGCCTAAGTACATATGTAGATGGTGGAGCAGAGACACACACAAATCTACTCGTGTGCATGTCTAAACATGTGAGTGCATGTCTGTGTTTGAGCGTACGTGGCTTTATGCTTAAATAAACATTTGTCCGGGTCGTCTCCGGGTCTACCCGGGTCGGGGCTCTGTCTACGGGTCTCCTGTGTCTCCGTCTACGTCTTTGCTGTGTAGCTGCTGGTTTACATAGCACCCAGCGGCAGTCAGAGCCAGTTTGGCCCGGTCAAAGCCAAATCGTTGATTGCATAAGTTGATGGCCAACACATGTCCAAGATATATAGTGTCGATATAGTGTGCACCCTCGTACACCCACACCAACACCCACACATACATATGTACACCCTCGAGTTACTCACGTGTGGTTGGCGTTCACTTCTAATGATGTCTGTGCAGGTTGCATTGGCTGCTCCTGCCCCCCTTCTTCTGCTTCTGCTTCTGCTTCGGCTCCTACTCCAAGGCTGCCTCTCGAGTGACCTGCAAAATGGAGGAGGGAGAAAAAAAAAGTAGGAAATTTCTGTATTACCACACTTTTCAGCCCGGGTGCCACTGATTGCTTTATTGAGATAGGGATCTTCTAGATTTATCTACCGCTTGGATGGTGGTGCACAAGGAGGAGCTGTAGACAAATTGATTTGAAGAACTATTTAGTTGGAATGGAATGGAAGGGGGTGGAATGGTTGGGGGGTGGGTTAAGTGTGCACATTTTAATTGCTTTTTGGGGTGGATTTGTTGTCGGTAAATAAATCAATCAATCAATCAATCGATGCGCCAGGGTATTGGCAGGGAAGCATTTGATAATTTTCGTAAAAAGAGATCCCCAGCCAGGCCATAAAGCCAGGACCCTGCAGAATCGAAATCGATGAAACATTTTCATATTAAATTGTTCCCCGCTCCACTCCCCCCCCGCTCGTTTCTCCTCTCATATTTGCTCATTGTCATTTCTTTGTCACAAGGTGTTTGTTATCGTTTGTTATATTGCTTGTTATGTAATGTAATTTATACACACGCACACACACACACACACACAGAGAAAGAGAGAGAGAGAGAGAGAGAACCGAATACAATGTCATAAACGCCAAGGACACAAAGGCAATTCCGCATGGCATTACAGGCAGACAAAACAAACGGCGGAACCGGAGGAAGAGGCGGACTAAAAGCCAAAAAGTACGCGTTTGGCATAAATGATAAGCTGGTAACGCAGCAGGACAGCAGGACAGCAGCAGCAGCAGGATGGAAAGAGGGGTGTGGTGTGGTGTGTGTGGTGGTGTGAGGTTTCGGCCTGATTCCGGCCTGGGGTTTGGGCTTGGTTTTGGCTTGGGCTTGGGCTTTGCCTTGGCCATGGCCCAGACATGCGAACAGGGTCTGTGTCTGTGTCTGCGTTTCTTCCTGCCTGCTTGACTTTTGAATACTTAACAGGATAATGAAATGTCAAAAGTGCGCAGGCGGCCAAGGAAAAGCGTGTCCTGCTGTCCCCCAGTCCTATCCTATCCTGTTGTGTCCTTTCTCTGTCCCCACCCCCTGTCCCTCCCCGTCTCATATTGATATTCCTCTGGCTGTTGCGAAGTTTTTATTGTGTTGTCTGCATGGCCCCAGCGAACGTCACGGCGTGCCGCGCGCATTAAATCATAAGGAAATTGAAGGAACTCTAGCTGATGGCTAACCAAGAGGGTATACTTTCATCTACTTCCCAGTTCAAGGAACTGCGAATACCCTGCTCTGGCTTGGGCTTGCTTTTCGCTTTCAGACTCCATTCCAAAGGCCTGAAACACCCAAAATACAGCCCCAAATAAGATGGTATTTTTCATCATACCATTTTCCCATCATGGCCAAAATTTATTACCCAATCATCATACCCAATCAAACAGAAAAGAAAGAGTACAAAAGGCACATGAAAAATGTGATATCCAAGTGGAGTGACCGCATTTCTCACACAGGGGGGGTTCGCTTTCGAGGGGGTTTTCCGCTTTCGTTTTCGTTTTTTGGCTGGCCATTTTATGTTTACATAAATTTAAATTGACACAAATGCGTTTTGCTTGCCCCCTGCTCCGTGTCCCGTGTCCCGTGCCCTCAACCTCAACCACAAAAGGAGAGAAAAAAACACCCTGCAAAATGATAAACTTCATGAATTATGACAGTTTTATGTTGCCTTCAGTTTATTTATTTGTAGTGATTGCCAGACAGATGCGAATTGAAAATTTATTTATGCAATTCTCGGCCATTAGAGCTGGAAAACAAAAGCCAGTACATGCCTCCCCCCTGCCCTCGTATTTCCCACACAAAATCAGGTTTAATCAAGGCAACTTTTGTCTGCGTGTGTGTGTGTATGTGTGTGTGTGTGGAAAACATTTGCTACTTTCTGTTGCCTCTGGTGGTGGCAGTGTCCAGCGTACCGCATCCAGCATCCTGCCAGTTATTGTGGTAGCCATTCTTCCTGTAGCCCTGCCTCCCCTCCCCTTCCCCCCACTCATATTACTGTGGCTCTGGCTGCTGCTGCTGCTGCTGCTGCTTTTGTGGTTGTGGCAATCGGGAAACAAGAAAAAGTTGTAATCAATAAAGTAAATGACCCAGGCACTTCAGGACCATGCGAGAACATGTCCTGGCACATGTGAGGGAATGGACCAAGTGTTGCCATGATTGATTTCTTCGCATCAAAGCCGCCGCCGCCGTGGAGTGGTAAGCAGAGATATAATACTTAAGGAAACACATAAGATATTCCCTCAGATATTTAGTTAATCAAGTTGGTCTCTTGTATTTCATGGAAATGTAGTCCTTGGGGAGCATCCTGCAGCTAAAAGATTTCACAGATCAATCTTACAAGTGTTTCGGCTTTAGTCGAGCATTATGATTATAGATTAACAGATCTTAAGGTAGTGTTCTGCAGCTTTGAATACCACCAGCCTCTAACTGTGAAGGTATCAACCTTTTTAGCATCTGTTTCGGCAGTAAAGGGTATTCGCAGGCCACATCAATCTTTTCATAGGAGAACAAAGAATTTCCCACGAATTGCCTCGACTCTCTGGCAAAGAATCCTTTCAAGCTACAAAATCTCACCACAAATGTTCCATTCAATTCAAGCGCCGGGCCCTTATTCATTGTTAACATTTTTATTAATTAACCAAATTGACCAAGAGTACAAATACACACCCACCCGCAACTCACACACACACACACGCCCACGCAAGCATAATTGATTGAATGCGGCGCCTGAAAGTAGGCAACATTTGGCTCGAGGCCCGAGCCCGGGCCCGTCCCGTCCCGTCCCTGCCCTTCTCAAGTGCCGGAAGCTGCCGTGCGCCTTCATTTTGTTAATGAACTTGAAACAATCTCTGGAGGGCAAAAGCTGCTTTGACTACCAGTCTAATTGAAACGAAATCAAATGAAGCACGCATTAAAGCAGCGGCAGGGCAGGCCTTGCGGCAAGCACCACATGCCACCACACAACACCACCACACAATGAGTTGTAAAATATTCAATGCCAAGTGAATTCACTTCAACGCCGCTCGAACCGCTTATTGACTCTTCAGGCAACTGCCGACTGCCGACTGCTGACTGCTGACTGCCGGGCCAATTATGACCCAGAAAAACTACGCACAAAGGAGGGGGAGGAGGAGGCCAAAGTTTGGCCACAATCTCAACAAGAAAATCTGTAAATTACACGCCACCCCTGAGAGGCCCCCGAGAGGCAGGCGGAAGAAAATTTCCAAATATTTATACACCTAAATAGATTTGATGGCATAATTGAAATTTGTTGTTATTGGCCCTCGCACTGGCACTGACTTTGGCTCTGGCTTTGGCTTTGGCTCTGGCTTTGGCCCTGCTCTCGCTCGATGTTTGTGTATTTGCAATTTGCATAAATGCCAAATGGCCAAATGGCAAGTAAAAGTTTATTAAAAGCATCGCCAAAAGTTTCTCCCGTAATAATGATGAAGGTCCCACTTTGGGAAATTGTGACACATAGCTGCGGGGATAGAATGGAATGGAATGGAAGGGAATGGAAGGACCTGGACCTGGACCTCGACTTGGACTTGGACTTGTCCAAGCCTGCCATTGTCGTCGTTGTTCCTGTCTGACAGCCAACTTTCTCTGTCGAGCAACAATTTATTTTCCTCTTTGATAATTTAACTTTTTTCCTTGCAGCTGAAAATTGGATTTGTTGCCACTGACTTTTCAGACCCGCCTTCAACGCGAAGCGAATGCTGAGCAGCAAAAACAGCAACAAAAAAATGTATATTTCTAATTGCAGATCTTTCCCCTGCGGGTAGGAAGGGAAATGAGGTTACAGCTGGAGGCCACACAATCCTGTTCAAACTTATCAGGTTATTTAATATTCATTTGTTGGAGATTTCGAGTGGCTCTACGAGCACACAAATAGAATTGTTTGACTTTGAATGGTCTTTCAGTTAATGGCTTAGATAAGCGGCGAAAACTTCTGCTAGAAAGTTCAACTTTTGCCAAAAGAAATGACAACATTAGCCAACCCATTTGGAGATATGGGACAAAGGGAACTGTAGGCCAAAAAAAGGCATCTTTAATAACCAAAAATGTGTAGTAAATAAAAGAACTAAGGACTACCATTGCCTCTCTTTGATCTTGCTGCTAAGAAAAGCCTTAAATCTTTCTCTAGGATTTGTCCCCATTTAACGCTCACTCCAGACGGTGGGACATTAAACCAAATGATAAGACCAACTTGTCTGGTTCTTAACCGCCCTACAAATCGCTCTCCAATTAAATCCTTTTTGTTTTCTGCATAAACTAACTTTGCATTTGAAACTTTTTCATTCCGTCTGACAGACCCGCTGCCCATTTGCCATTTGCCATCGCCCGTTTCCCTTGCCCCTTGGGCTATATGTAGTGTCTTCTCAAGTCCTTTCTTGTGAACCTTTAATAAGAGTCCCAAGTCCAAGTCCAAGTCATTTAATGTGCTTACATTCATTCCGTTTTAAATCTTTGATAAAGTGAGGGCCGCTTTAAGCCCAGTAGACCCTTCTTTCACTCTACTTTCACCTCCTCGTTCGTCCCCCCACTCTCTCCATGTCGCACACCCTCCTGTTCTGCCAGCCCGCATGCTTAGTAGCCAAAGTTGTCGCCGTGTCGCGACAAACGCCATTCTTTACGCGACGCGAGCTCTGTGCTCGCTTTTTTGTTTCCGCTCGCTGCTGCTCGGGATTTTTCTTATGTTTCTTGCGCCTTTCTGTGCTTCCGGTTGTGTACGCGCTTTCTAGATTACTTTTATAAGTGAATTTGTTGCGGTTTTCCGCAAAATTTACAAGTACGTGAGAAAATTAGAGCTTAGCCTCTTGGAGCCTCAGTCGCTTGTTGCTCGCGCTGTTCGCTGTTCGCTGTTAGCTGCCTGTTGGCCTTTTATCCAACGCTTTTTTTTCTCCTTTTTTTTTTGTTTCCTGTGGTTAAGGCCCCATTATGGAAGCCCACCTCAGGAGCTTTAAGGTGTACCTGGAACCTGGTGGCGTATGCTTAATGCTAGCTTAAATATCACTCATACGCCGCGTTCCAAGAGGGGCATTAGAATTAGACGTTGCGTTGCGTTGCGTTGCGACTGGCAGTGGCAGGGCAAATTAGCAAGTTCATTATTTGCTTAGCCATCGCCTTTTGCCAATTTAACGCCAATTCTAAATGCGACTCTCTAAAGTGGGGAGAGAGAGCGAGAGAGTGAGTAAGAGGGGGCGGAGAGCATTCCTCTCCTCTGACATGAAAATAAATTCGATGGCCCGAACACTCTCTCTCTCTCTCTCTCTCTCTCTCTCTTTCATGCTGAAATAAAGTTTCATCTTAGCCCGCGAATGAGCAAGACAAAGTTTTTCTCCCCCTCTTTGCCGCACCCCAGTCTTAACGGGTGTGTCTCTGTCTCCGTCTCCGTCTCCGCCTCTGCCTGTCTGTCTCTGTCTCTCTCTCGCTCTGTGTCTTTGTGTGGGAGTGTGCGGTTTTGTCTGTATTTGCAGAATTGTTAGTTTCACGCTTTGTTTGTTGAGATTAGCTGGCAGGGCGCGGGCAGCCGCCCCTCAAGCCACATGCCCGCCCGCTGACAGAACCCCCCACCACCACCACTCCACTCCGGGAGCATGGAGCATGCCCGAAACGCACGAAATAAAATTGTGCAGCTTACTTTACTTTATTTGCCCCAACTTATGCCACGCCACAGAGCTACACTTGTTTTACGGATGCCCTACAGTGGCGGATTTTGTGGCAGGAGTACAATAAGATCGTCATCAGCTTGGTCATCGTTCGCTCTCTCTTTCTCTCGCGTGCTCTCTCTTTCTTTCTCATGTTAGCAAAGGATTTTCTGATTACCTTGTTTTCTTTAGTGGAATGCCATGAAATGCAGAAATTCTTCACTGAAACTTTGAGTTTATGATGTGAACGTGATTTATCTCAAATCTTACTAAAAAGTTTTCTATATACATATATATATTAATAGTTTCACCTGATGGTGAATGGACCCTACCACTCTCTCTCTCTCGGTCTTGCTACCCGCTCAAATCTCTCCCCAGAGAGGGAGAGCGAGAGAGAGAGGGTATCTAAAGTTCGCCTAAATCAATTCCCCAACACACATTTCACTTGGTTTATTTGCTTCGCTTGTTTGTTGCCTTTTGGAAGAGCAAAGTTTGCACGTGAAAATTGCGTTCACATGTCTTCCCCAATTGTGTTTGTGTGCGTATACGTATATCAGTGTGTGGGTGTGGGTGTATCTGTGTGTGTGTGTGTGTGCTGAATTGGTGGCGCTAAAATTCGCTGGCGTGTGGAAAATTGATGCTGTTGCTGAAGTTTTTGGCTTTTTGAACTGACAGCTGCGATTTTTATGCGTCGCAGCGGCAGCCTCTGAAAGCAGGAAACGGGAAACTAGGAAAAATAATTGTAATTGTGAATTGTATGACCCTCTCTCTCTCTCTCACTCCGAACCCCCCACCAAACAGAGAACAGGGAGAACACCCTATATACTCTATATACTCTCATCCCCTCTTAGCTGGCACCACTCCCAGCCACTCCACTCCACACCAGTCCTGTTCCCTCCAGTCCTGTCCCCCCCTCGGTGTTAGCCATAATCAGAATAGTGGTGGGGCATGGTGTGAAGTGTCTGATATTATTTCGGTTTGCCGCCTCCGTTTCTGTCTCCGTCTGAGCGATGGGCTTCCATCTGCAACTGCTTGCGGTTATTCCGCATTCTCCACCCTCTACCCCCCAAGGATCTGGATCTGGATCTGGGGCTTATTTATGGTTGAGTTTGTCTGAAATTGCTTTCCCTCTTGGCTAATGAGAATTTATGGCTAATTGATGCCGTTATGCGTGCGGCCCAGCCGGGCCCCGGCCTAGACTGAAATGGAAAGCAAATTAGAGAGCATACACAGTGGCACTCATTGCTGGCGAGAATGGGGCATGCAACCATGCAACAACATGAATTAAGCACCAGTCAATGCAGCAGAAAATGGCGCAGCATTTTCGTATGCGATTGTGTGCATTTAATTAACTAGAATTTTAATTCATAATTCATAGATGGCCAGCAGCAGCGGCCAACGTCACGTACGAGTACTCGCACTCTTTTCGTATTTGGCCAACATCTGGTCATGGTTAATTCACATGTTCTGCCCCTGCCCGCCGCCTATCGATTGGCCGGCCCCCTGCCATGGCCCTGCAAACGGGGGGCAATGTTCTCACAGGACACACGTGTGCTATGCAAATTACACAAAAGTATGAGTATAATGCAAATGGGGGCACAAGGCGCAAGGCACACGGGCACAGGGCACGGGGCACGGGGCACAGGGCACCCGGGGAGCGGCAAGCAGCGAGCTCCTCCTCACTTAATTAGCCAGCGGGTTTATTTATTATTCACCGGCAATGCCTTACTGCCTCAGTGCCTCACTGCCTGCCCCACTGCCTGCCCCACTGCCTGCCCCACTGCCTGACTGCCTGCCTGCCTGCTCCGGCCTAATGAATCACAGTTTTTGTAGTGGAAATTTTAATTTTTCATTAGCATGCAAAGCAACAAAGCGACACGAAAATATATGACCTTGTACCGAGTAGTTTTTGCACCTGGAAAAGGTACCCATGGAAAAGGTATGCTGGGCCCTGGCAGACAACTGAAAGCAGCAACAGTCTCGAGGAAAATGCATTCATTTCCCTGTAAGTTCTTCTCTTTGCCAAATGTTTTGCCTGAATAGTTATCGGAGTAGATAGGGGGTATCTTCTAGTCGGTATGCATGCCGTGGCTAGTTGTTTTTGCTGTCATTTCTCTGCATGCCCGGAACATTTGTCACAGGTGCTGAGGGCCCCTGAGTGATTGAGCGAGCTCACAGGGTAAAAAGAGCACAAGAGAAATGTGAAAAGCATGTTGAAAGGATTAATGCACACATCATTTAACCAAAGGGAAAAGCCTCGCCTCGCCTCTCCTCTCCTCTCAGATAGGCAAAGGTCCATCTCCCATCTGCCATGCCATTGAGAGCTCCAGCTCCAGTCCCGAAATGACAGCTGCCTCCCCCCTCCAGCTCTGTCCCTGTCCCATCAAGTGCTAGACCAAGTCCATGATTATGAGTTGAGCCTGAAGTTGGTTTTGCCCTTTTTCTGGGGGATTTTGTGGCTGACCAGAGTAGTTCTTTTTTTTGCGGTCGACTTGGGGGCTGTTTTCTCACAGTGTAAACTGTTCGAGTTGGCTGACTTTTAGTTATTTTTCTGCACAATTTAATCTTTGTTTCAGTTATTTACATTCCGGTGTGGTTAAGGTATTTGCGGCTTAAAGGCTCCAGGGGTTGGGCAGTGCTTAAAGATGGATTGAGAAATGTTCACAAAATCATTGAAATTATAAACGATAGAAGGAGTTATATTAAATGAAAGCCAATGCATAAAATTGCCATTCAATATTTCCTTGATAATTAAAACATTAAATAAAATAAGTTGATTACGGAATTTCCTTATTGGCTGTAACCAATCTTTACATATTATACTTGTTAAACATTCCATATAATTCCATTATGATTTCCATTATGCTCGCATCGCTCATATTCCCATCTTTTCCCTTCCCATCCCCCCGCCCGCATTCTGTGGGGCAGCCAACAATTAATCTGCACAATATGTAGTGCGAAAAAACGGATGGACAGCAGTTAAAACTGCAAAAAGCGAGGCGATACCAGAACCAAACCAGAAACCGCAGCCATTTCATTGAGTGACCAGATAGCCGACCAGACTGGTCGCCGGGTCACGTCTGCTCTGGTCTCCGGGCGACGTTCGACGGGCTCCCGGCTCCGAGCTCCGAGCTCTCGACTTGCTCCGTGCTGTACGCGGTTTTGAACGCCATTTGCGGCTTATAATTCAGAGCCGGGTCCTGATTCAGTAAATTGCATTACCAAAATAATAAATCAATAACAATTTGATGGAGCTAAATGGGATTACTGGCAGCCGTCGAGGCTTTGGATTGGGTTTTCTGTCTGTGTCTGTTTCTGTGTCTGCGTCGGTGTCTGCGCTCTTTTATGACATAATTTAATTCATTTCTTTAAAATCATTTTCAGCGAATTGAAATGAAATGAAATGAAATACAAAAACGTAAGCAGATAAATAAATAAACGTATATTCTGTTCGCAATTGATTTTATTTACCCGCCGACTGCCTGCATGAAAAATTCAACTGATTTTTATCCTCAATGCCAACAAAGAAAGTCAACAGATTCGAGAGCGTTTTGCTCGCGGATGCAAATAATGCCAAAGGAAATTAAGTGACGATATATGGGATGGGATATGGGATATAGGATGAAGGAGGTGGGGGACAGAAGAAGGACACACACTTGAGGATATTCACTGCGGAGAGGATATTCCCAGAGTGGATTTCTCGCACAAATCAACTGAAATTACTTTTAATTGTGCATTTCTGGCAATGGAAAAATATCTTTCCATCTTTGGCCACCTTTTCTCCCAAACTCCAGACAGATCTTCCCTACTTTCAGTTCCAATTTCTTGGCAAAAACTTTTCCCTCAAGAAGAATATTCATTTGCAATTGGTTTTCGAAAAGTTTACGCTCAAAGAGATTGCCAGAACACCTTGCCGGAACTTTCAACCAACAACAACAACGAGAAAGCCAATGAAATTGAAGGACAGCGAAACGGGTGCTGGCTGCTGCTACTATTTCGGGTTTTTCTTAATTTTATTTGCATGTTTGTATGCCTCCTTCACTGCCTTAGATTCCTGCTCTCTCTCTCTCTCTCTCTCTCTGGCTGCTTGATTTTTTCCCTGCGGTTGGTTGCCATAAATGTTTAACATCGTCGAATGACAGCAGTGGCATGCAGCACTTTATTGAAGCCAGATAAGCCGCCAAATACACGTACAGTCGCACAAGCGACTTTGCAAGCGAGTACAAGTATGAAAACGAGTATGAATACGAGTGTATTCGATTGACTACTGAATCCAGAAGCGATTCAACGGAATTCTCAGACACGGAGACAGATACATATGTGTGTGTGTGTGTGTGTGTGTGTATGCATACTCCTACATTTACATGTACATGGGCATAAATTTCAAATAAATTTCGCTTTATACTCGCATACATGGCCTTGGGTGTGTGGATCTGCGATATGTCTCTGTGTCCGTGTTTGTGTGTGTGTGTGTTTGGTCCTTTGAAAAATAGGCAA
The DNA here is from genome assembly GCA_005876895.1 of Drosophila azteca. Taxonomy (NCBI): domain Eukaryota; kingdom Metazoa; phylum Arthropoda; class Insecta; order Diptera; family Drosophilidae; genus Drosophila; species Drosophila azteca. The sequence goes on along the minus strand of VCKU01000014.1, from coordinate 1,374,644 downwards.
TGTGCGGAAATTTTGATTTTTCGCCCGAGTTGGCAGGGCGACGAGCGGGTTTAGTTTTGTGTCTGACTTACAGCGAAATCAAATTAACTTGTGCATACTTTTAGGCGCATAAAAGGAAGCAAAGAAGACACCAGAGACCGAGCGAGCGAGCGAGCGAGAGAGAGAGAGGCCCAGAGTCAAAATGCTGCGACGTGACTTTGCCTGCTTCTGCTTTTGCCTCTGCTGCTGCCCTTCCCCTTTCTTTACACTTTCCCCAATGCAAATGGCGAACGGAAGTCGTGTGCCGTTTGTGTCCCTGTGTCCCTGTGTGTGTGTGTGTGTGTGTAAATTTATTCACTGATGTTCTTTACAAAAGGCAATTTAAAACATTCTGTCATTAACTCGACAAATTTTTAGAACGTTTCCACATTCGGGGCCCGAGGTAATTACAAAATGAAGTGCACGTGAGACACGGAAAGAAAGCCAAATAAAAAGTGAGCCATAAAACGAATATATAAAAGGGAGACCAAGGAGACGAAGGAGATGAGGGGGAGGGGGAGGGGGCAGGTATGGTGGGTGGTTGGAATGAGAGCAACAAAAACAGACGTCAAATGGAATTTTTGTTTTACTTTATTTGCCAGACAGCAGCCATCAGCCGGCAGGACTTCGAATATGTTTTGAATTGCTTGATATCTTTTAATGGCCGCAACGGTAGACGAGTTGCCTGATGAGCTGTGGCTCATAAAAGTACACACACACACACACACACACATGTGAAAAGAATGGAATGTAAAAGGGTTATCGCTGAAGGAGAAGGAGTGCAAAAACGCAGAAGGGATTTAAGGTGTCTTCTTTCTGCTAATTGGTACAAAAACTGGAAGATTTCAAAGATTTCTGTAAATGGAAATCCATTTTGAAGAACCTCTTGAATTTTATGTGGCCGTTACTCCTCTGTCGCCATTCCGAACACAATTAAAACATGAATAAATGCGGCACTTAATGGTGCCAAAACTGTTTTTAATGATTGCCTCACCTCAGTGCTCGCCCCACAGTTGTGGGCATTCGAAATGAGGACTGAAAGAGGCAAACATTAGGAAAAAAAAAACACGCAACTATTAACACCTAAATGCCTGCCACATGGAGGCATAAATCAAAAAATAGCTTCATAAAATATTTATGCCCCTCATCATACACACACACACACACACCCATAGCGATGGGATGGGGCATGGGGTATGCGGCAACCGCAGCCCCCAAACAAGAAGAGCACCCATTCGTAGTGTTAAATAAAAATGGGCGCCCATTTGTAGGCAACGGAAGCGGAAATGTTTAACAATTGAGAACACAACAGGAAATGGCAGCGAGAAACACAGAGAGAGAGAGAGAGACACAGAGAGAGGAAAGAGGGAAAACTCCGCAACTGGTTGTCCATTCAGGGATGCAGAAAACTGTCGGAAAAACTGAAATAAACTGCCAGCACTGACAGCCGCCGATAAAGGAAACGAAAGGCAGGGCAGGGCAGGGCATAGCCGGGCATGGCAAGGGGTTACAGCCAACGAAAATGTTCGCAAACAAATTAAAAATTAGCCATAAAAAAATAATCATACGGCGGCTTGTGCCAAAGCAAACAAGCGACATTAAATTGATAAAACCGGAGGGGGGCCAAAAGGGGAAAGGCCGTCAATAAAGCATGGAGAATGGCGGCAGCATGTGAGCGGGCCCACGACGACGATAAAGACGGCCTCGAGAGCCGAGCCTTGAGTGCCAGTCGAGGCAGACAGCGGCCAAATGCTCAACATTTTTTTGTACGTATTAAAAGCAACTTCCAAGTCATTAACCCGTTTATGGCGCTTAACTTGGCCGCTTCTTTGGGCCAGGCCAGGCCAGGCCAGGCACCGCCACTTGGCCACAATAAAGCGGCAATAAAAGGCCTTGCACGCAAAAGATACACACACAAGCACAGACATGTGTGTGGGTCTTTATGTGTGTGTGTGTGTTTTTGGGGGTCTTGGCCAACTTTAAGCGCTTAACGGCTCATTTATTGCAGAACGTAGCCTCAAATAAAGGGGAGATCCAGAGCCAGTACCCGAATGGCATAAAATGTTATTAAAAACGCGACGCAGCCTTAGCCACAGAATGGCCGGGGCACGCGCCTATTATGTGTTTAATCTTTGACCGGACAGGCTTCCACACAAACACACACAAGCACACACAATAGCACTAGAAGCAGACGACAAGAGTTGGTGAAAGGAGCACAGGAACAAAGTGGAATGAAACGGAAACGGTTGCATCAATGTCGTTTGGCCATTTTATGCCAGATCGTTTCTCATAAAATAAGAACTGAACCCACAGACTGCATATAAATATATGTGAAAAGAGAGAGAGAGAACGATAGAGAGAGCTAATGAGAAAGAGACAGCGGGAGTGAGTTTCATTTTCTTTAATGGAGAGAATACGCTCAGAGTATGGCAGTGAATATATCATAGGCAGCAAAGAAAGACTGAATTCTGGCATACCCTTACACATCTCACACACTCTCGATGAGAAACTCATAAAGCGATCGTTCGAAAGTCTATTTAGGGGTTTTTCTGTGTTCCATCTGATCTCACAGCCATGAACATCTTAATAGCGCCAGTAGCGCCAGACAGCATGCGGCGCATAGTACTCCATCGATTCCAGTAGATCCTCGGACGGCATAGGGTATACAAAGGAATTTACGGTTGATGTGGCTTGTCTGTTTATGGCAACGGCCGCAGCCAGTGGGATGTTGCCCGCTCCTGTGCGGATGTGCGGATGTGGGGCTGTGGCTGGCCCCGCTGCTGGCTGTTGTCTGGCTTGCCACGCGCCTACTCACCAAAAGCGGCTTTGGTTTTGTTATCCACACTCGCACACACACACACACACACACACACACTCACTCTTGGAGTGGGACAGAGGCACACGCACATTATGCTAATATTAGCCCCGGATAGTGCCAGTGGGTTAAGGACATTTTTATGCACGCGTATGCCCACGCACATCGTCAGTCGAGAGTCGAGTCGAGTGGAGAGGAGAGGCGGCCATCTGTGTTCGTTCTTTTGCCTGTGTGTGTGTGTGTTTGTGTGTGTTTGTGCATGTTAAATGGGCGTAATGCCACTATTATTGGACACATTACAAACAAAATGAGAATGTCCAACGACTGGTGTCCCCAGCGTAAGCGCTGTCTGGCGTTAAAGCTCTCTGTCTCTCTCTCTCTTGGCCAGAGAGAGAATATATTGCAGTTGGCATTAAACTTGCATCAGAGTGCAGTTCCAAGCGCCCCCCCATAATTGAGTGAATCGATTTGCCTTGGCCAGGCCAACAGAGTGTGTCCCAAGGCGAACGAACGAACGAGCGAACGAGCGAACGAGCGAACGAACAGGTGTGTCTTCGACCAGTTTCGCAATTGATGGGGAATTTCCATTTACTGTATTATCCACATAATGGTGGGGGGCCACCCCCCTCGCTCATCTTCTGGCGTCTTAAGGCACTCAAAATCTCTCTCTACCTCTTCGTTTCACCTATTGCCAAATGAGCAGCCGCAAAAAGCAAGCCATTTGGATCTATTCAAGCATCGTTGCCTTCGATACCTGTTCGCTATCATTACCGATATCGGGCATCGATTTTTATGCCCAAGTAATTTCCCCAAAATGTATCCCGAAATCAACAGAGCAAGGCCAAAGCCATTGACATCTTTTCAACCACATCCCCATTATCCACATTCCCCCATCCCCCCATCATCATCATCATCATCATCATCTGGGGTGGGGTAAGGGAAAAAGTGAAAACATTGCCACAACAAAAACTTGGGAACAAATCGAAGGGAAACTAGTGCGAGACTAGAAAATAGTTGCCAAAGGAGGAGAGCTTCGATTTTTCAGTACAAGCCACGGCAAGGCGCGACGGCAATGGCAATGGCAGTGGCAGTGGCAATGGCAACTGAGGTGTTTTATCGATTTGCACTAACCGCAAATACATATACTATGTATGGAAGAATAACGTATAAGGATGGAACCTTTCCGCTTGACAGCCAGCCAGGGCGAAATGAATGTGCCCATTGGAACCGGTGGCAGGAGGAGCAGTAGCAGCAGGAGGAGCGGTAGCTGGAGGAGCAGTAGCAGTCCCACTTTGTGTCACATTATGGAGACATCAAGCACACAGACGGGACTCGTATATACGGAATAGCAACAGCGATTAAAGTGAAAAAATACTGCCCTTAGGGGGCACTGGGTGTGGCAAGGATAAGGCACACAAATTTCAACTTAAATCCAAAAATATCACGGTATCAGTAACTACAAAACAAGAGAGAAAGACAAGGACAGAGACAGGAAGAGAGAGAAGAAGGAGCAAAATTATAATATAAGTATAAATCATAATTTTAAGGCAGAAATCTCTAGAGATGAGCTTTCAGCGGGGATGCGGAATGTGGAATGTGGGCTCGTGGCTGTCTGCCACGTCTCGTGTCTGCCCTGGTCCTGGGCTCCCCTTGGGCTCCTTTTATCCGGCAGGTATAATCCCTCAAAGCGAAAACACAACTCAAGCATTTTGGACGCCTCTTTCAAACTTCACTTGGGCTTTATATGTATGGCATGCGCTGTATGTTGTATTTTGTATGCTTCTCTATCTGTATGTGTGTCTGTATGTGTGTCTGTATGTGTGTGCGTAAGACGAGCCAACAATTTATGCGCTTCGTCGCTTTTCGTCTACTCCAAAATGATTTGCCTTTAGACAGGACTCCAGACCCTAGACCCCCCATCCCACCCCACCCCACCCCATCCCAGTCCCAGATCCCGCCCCATCCATCCACTTCGCCTCAAGTTCAATTTATTTTGCGCATAAAAAATATAAGCATTTTTGCCGGATTCTATTCGGGGCCCTCTTTTTCCGCCCCTGTCCCTGTCCTTGTCCTGGTTCTGGCTTTGGGGTCCTGTGTGTGTGCAAATTCAAGAAATTTGCCTATTCAACTAAAGCCAAAGATAGAGATGAGCGCAGACTCCCCCACATCTGGGATTCGCCGTTTATAAAGCTAATTCCTGGAATATGTGGGACTTGGTCTATTTCTGAAATTGCTTTAAATAAATAACTCCATAATTAGACATTTTTCAAGTCTTTACGTCCCTAGAATCACGACCATCTCTGACTCCACTTGCCCCACGATTGCATGCAACATGAGCAATTGCTTATAAATCATGAGCAGCACCGCCCCCGCCCCCGCCGCCGCTGCCGTCTGCGCCAAACCCTCATGCGAATGCATGTTTACTGATTTACTGCTTCTGCTTCGGTTTCTTTCTTTTCTTTGCCATTAAAATCTACATATTATAGGGCGGAGTGGGGGGGTGGACCTGCCTGTATAAACATTGTTGCTGCCACACATATGGTTTATTAAATAAAATGCTACCTGCTGGGAAAAACTACGAGGACGAGGACGAGTTCGAGTATTTGGGCTAAGAAAATTTGTCGACGCGTCGTCAACATTCACTGACATGCCACGTAATTTTCTGCTAAGCAACACCCAAATACAAAAGACCACCCCCAAGCACAACTATGTAGTTAGTAACTCCACCCACTCAGCCAGCCAACCACCTAACCACCCAACCAGTAACCAACCAGCTACTCCCCCACCACCCACTCCAACCACCCGCAGAGTAAAGGTTTTATTTCTCTTTTTTTCGGATGTTTGACAATTCACAAAGTGCACGGGGAGAACCAGACTGCTCCAGGCAGCTCCCGGCTGCTGTTGACTATTTTTTGGCACTGTAAAGGTTCCATAGGGTACTCATAGATGGATGTATATGTGCTATATATTAATAAGCACAGCCTTGATGGGAATTCGCATACATTACCAAAAACCATTAGGATATGGGGATACTTCAACTCTTTAATGATCAAAGTTTTTCATTCGTGTGCAAACTTGAGCACATTATTCTACTCACTGAGATAAACACAAAGCCAATCTCTATAAAGTAGATCACTTATGACTGCTAGGCTGCGAGCGAAGAAATGATCTGTCAATTCATTAACACAAACGACAATTGGGAATCTAATGTTGGCCAGAAACACTTGCACTCAACTGTACCCGCTCCGTCTAGCGTCTAGCGATAATAATATAATACAAAATTGTACCTCATACCTCATTGAATTTAGATTCTTTTTTAAGGGTCTTAAAAATTAAATGCTGAAGAAATCCCATGGCTTGATCATCACTAGACTGAGATTCCAGTAGGCTAAGCTCTCAGTTAAACTTGCCACATATATGCAAGTGTTTTTCCAATAGAAAGGCTTTCGCCGAGTATGTAAGGGTATTATCAGCTTCTATCCACCAAATCTCTTGTTTTCCTTTCCATTCTTTTTTGTTTTTGTGTTGTTTTTTTTATAAGTTTCAACTTTTCTGTGAACACATGTCAGGGCATTTAAGATTTATATTTTTTCTCTCTATTTTTCAGCTGGACTGTGCCCCCCCATAGGCAAAATTGTTGAGCTGCCTGCCACCAACCCCTACCCCTACCGCTACCCCTGCCACTGCCCCTGCTCCTCGGTTCGGTATTTGGCATGCATTTTTGATGGGCCTGGACGTTAGGGTTCGGCTACAAAAGCGAACCAGAGCCAGAGCCAGAGCCGGAGCCGGAGCCGGAGTGTGCAGGCAATGCTTTTTTAACGCGCTTTCATGGTTAGCTGCATTCAAGTGGGCTTCTCGTTTCGTTCCGTAGTTTTTTAGGTTTTTAATTGTCAGCCAGCAGTCGGCGCGCCGGTGGGAATCGGTTGGGCAATTGAAAGGGATTTCGCAGTGTCCTCAAACGGGAATTTAAGAATTTTCAAGGCATTAGCTGACCAAACTCTAACCGTTTTCCGAGCGGATCGGCGAGTGACTGGAGCCCAGTAATACGCCAATGGAGATTTATGTGGTCGAAGGTTTGGGCCAAAACCCACATGAATTGAAACTGCAATCGGCTTAAAGCTGGAATTTGATTCATATGTGGCTCAAAATGCGGGTGCAGATTGCAGATCATAAGTGAACTTTCGCTAACAACAAAGTGTATAATATTCCTAAAGCCACACCCAAGCCAATTATCCACCCACTGGCCTCTCTATGCATCACAGCTGCAATCTCCAATCTGCAATCAAAACTTGGGCTGCCAACAAATCTGGCAAGTGCAACATTTCGACGCACATTCCCGCACAAATCCGAAAGCGCTCTAAACAGGCACCCCGAAAAATGTGTTTAAAACCAACAATGGAAAATGGAAAATAGAAAATGGAAAAACTAAAAATGAAAATGAAAACGAAAACGAAAAAAAAGTGGCAGACAAACAGCGACCTTACCATTGTTACCTTGGCCGCTCGCCATGCAGCATGGGGCATGGCACAGCGTGGCACAGCACAGAGCACAACGTGAGGCGCACAACACTGCGTATGAATGATGCGGGCACTTTTAAATTATGCAAGAGTATTTTCCGCTCAGTGGCAGCTGGGCACACACACACACAAAAACGGGGGGAGGGGGAAGGGGGTACTCATGTGAGCAAGCAAATTTTCCACACAATAAAATTGTTCACACTTTTTATGCAGAGGCGGAGAGAGAGAGATGGAAAGTGGAGAGCAGAGAAGAGAGAAGAGATGATGATGATATGAAGAGGAACAAAGAACTCCGAGAGTCTTTGTCTGTACGTAAAATAGATTAGAAAACTGGCAAATTCTAAATTCAAACCTTTCATTAAAGCCCGACTAGAGCCGACTAGAGCCGGGGCTAGGGCCTTGATAAATTATGAAAATGCAGCTAACGAGGCGTGCTGAACCTTGACATTTGCCCGAGTCTAAATCCAACGCTCGGCTGCCGCTCAGCTGCCGCTCAGCTGGCTGGCTGTCTGTCACACATCCACATCCACCTCGACATTCACATCATCGTCAGCATCAGCAGATCCTTAGTGCTGCCTGGAGTACATGTGCATTCGAAATGTGTACAATTAGATGATGGGTTGAGTGTCACGCCGTTGAGGAGCTGAAGCCCATTGCCCGAAAGGATAACTTCGAAATTGTCTTGAAGTTTCCTTTCAGATTTTCCCCTCGAAGTGGCTGCAAAGTATGCGACGATGGATGACAAAGCTAATGCGCTTTCCACGTTCTGGCAAACGCGCCACGGAAATGTCTTCGAGGCAGCATTAGGATGCCTGTGGCTGGCTGCCGTTGCGTCTGCCACTGCCACTGCCACTGCTTCTGTTTCTGCCACAGCCATTGCAATGCCACTCAAGGCATTTGCCTGCTGCCAGCGGCATCTCATGCCATAAATGTCTGCACATTGTTGCAGGTGCAGAGGCAGAGACAGGGGCAAGAGCAGGAGCAGAGCCAGAGCCAGAGATGGGGGACATGGCTTGGCATACCCTCAGGCGCGTTGCAGCTTGAGCTTGACATTTGCCTGACAATCAGGCGACACATTTTCCCTCTCTGCCAGTCTCTCTCCTCCTGCTCCTGCTCCTCCTCCTTTTCCTCTGTGCATTTTTCTGCTGCTTTGATTTTGAATAGCTCACTTACTTAATAAACGTTGCAGCTCTGCTCTGCTTTCCCCGCACTTTCTCTCTGTGTTTGCCCTGTCCCCTGTCACGCCTGTCCGGAGTGCGTCGCCCAGACGGTTTTAATGCTGTGTAAATTCAAGTTTGCATTTCCAAGGCTTCTTTCCAGCTCATCCTTGGATGTCGCTTGTCGCTCAGATTAGATCATTACACATGGCACACAATAATTCACAGAAAACAGGGGAAAAGTAAGTGCAAAGCCTGAGAATTAAAATGGCTACGAGGCGTTGATGGCCTTTTATTTGAATTAATACGAGTCGAGTGGTAAATGATTTATGTGTATCCTGGAGTTTCGAATAATTCTGCGACTAACACCTTAGTTTTTGTATCGTTAAATCCTTCTAAATGGCTCATACACAGCGGGGGCTTGTGCTCCAATATGAAGATGCCCCAAAGGCATTCCCCAGATCTTTCAGCACCCACTTGGCCCACACACAAATCCACGCCGGTGGAACAGCACCAAAAGCAGGAGGCAACGGCAATCAGTCCCCCAGGACGCAGCCAGAAAGATGTTGGCAGGTAAATTTATTTATTGAGTCACTTACTTGGCAAAGAATCTCTCACCCCCCGCACCCCGCATAACAAGTGAGAGTGCGAGTACGAGTATGTGTGCGTTTGAAATTTATGTGACTTTCACTTGGCACACTCCATCTCCATCTTTGTGGCAATTGAATTAAATTTCAATTAATGAAATATGTGGCTTTAAGTCAGATTTTTATATACCCAAAAGGCACCCAAAAGGCAACGACAGGACTTCATAGTCAGAGTCCTTTCTTTTCCTTTCTTTTGCTTTCTTTTTATTTGTTATTGCAATCGAAGGCAACTGTGGGCATTGTCTTTATTATTGCTGCTGCTTTTTAGAGCATCGAAGGGACGCTGGACGCTGGACGGGGGCGGCGGTGGCGCTGGGTGCTGGTGGGGGAGGGCAAATACCAATTTGGTTGCTCATAAATTTTAGCGATACGGCACAAATGAAAAGCACAGCGCGTTAAGGAAAATATTTAAATTTTCTCGCGCGCGCTCTCTGTTTTCTGCAGCCCTTTTCTTTTTCTGTTTTTTTTTTACTTCTTGTTTGGGTCTGAAGGGAGTCCTGTGGAAAAAAATCTGCTTAAATGTACTTCCGTCATAAAATAACGGTAATGCAGAGAGCGAGAGCAATGCTCCTCAGTGTGCGTGTGTGTGTGTGTGTGTGTGTGTGTGTTGGTGTGTGCCTCACGTAGCAAGAAAAACCTTTTTATAAATGTTGGTTCGCAGCTTCCGCAAAATAATAAAACAAAGCGCCAACACACAGAGCGGGAAAGAGAGAGAGAGAGAAAAGGAGGCAGCTGCCAGGACATCGCCCGGACCCCGTGGAAAAGGCAACCCAGCAGCAAGAATGCTTTTAAATTTTGACACACACCCACAGCCACAGCCACAGCCACACACACACGCACACGCACCACTTGGTGGGGCAAAAGGCAAAAACAAAAAAAACCAAAAAATTAATAAATATGTGCAACGAAGCTCCGCCTTCGAGGCACACAGGCACACCCCTTCCCCCTCCGCCGCCCCTTCTACTCACTTTGTTTATTTTAATTTTTTCTGTAGTCCTTTTTTTTTACATTTTGTTTGTGGATTTTGATGGCCCCAAAAACTCTGTGCGGCGACATTTGTTTGAAGTTTATTTTGCATATGTTTTATTTCCGTTTCATTTTTATATTCGTTTTTATTTAGATTTAGTTGCTGCAGTGGCAATGCAGTGGCAAATGGGGGACTGAGGGGGGGAGGGGGCGGACACGATTGAGTGGCTGATTAGGCACAAATTCTACTCAATTGGAAATATTCAACAAATATATATACATTTTTCAAGGCATTTCGTTTGAAAAAGATACAAAACTTGGGGTTAAAAATAAAAACGATTTTTATCAAGTGATCGAATTACTAAATATATGAAATTAATTCAAAGAAAACGCTAGCAATGGAAGAATTTAGCCAAGACTAAAATCTTATGAATATATATATATATAAAGTAAGGTATCTCATCAGGCTGGAATAACTGTTGACATGCGGAAATGGGAGAGATTCCCTGCGGTACTACAAGGGGCCAAAAAGGGGCCTAACCCAACCTAAACTATCTCAAGGGCTTCATGGACTATAGCCAAAGATAGAACCTACATATCTAAAAGGAAAAAGGAATCGAAAGTCTTTAAATTATTAAATTGTTTTCAAAAAACATTATCATAAAAGCCAATCAAATCGAATCAAATCAATCAATCTGTCTGCCAGCCCAATGCTTGTCCTACCATTAACAGTCAGTATACTATAACTATCCGCACATATTCCGCATGCATCTGATGCATTGAATCGTGCTTTACACAACCCATTCAGGGACGAAAACCAATTAAAATTAGCCACTGAAAAACAACAAAGTTGATCGGCAACAAACTCGCTCAACCACAAACAAAAGATGCTTAACAAATACATTTAATTCGATTGCTGCGGAAATTTGCAGTCAAATCAGAATTCAACATCAAAAATGGTCATTAAAAAGTTGTAATAACTGAAATGAAAGCAAGTGGAAACTTGGTTCGAACAGAGTTTAATTGATAAATGAGTGTAATCTGTAAATACGAGTATATTCGAATTCGAATTCAATCTCTTACCTTGAGTTGGCTTTAGTTTGGCTTTAGTTTGGCTTTGGCTTAAGCTCGAGCCTAATCTCCTCTGAGATGTCGCGTGTTGCTCGTTTCACTGAATCTCTTAGGAGGTCTCAGGATGGGGCACTTAACTTCCTGCCTCTGCCACTGCCACTGCCACTGGCTCTGTGTCTGCCTCTGTGTCTTTTCTGGTATTTGTTTTTGTATACACGTGTGTATATTTTTTTGTTGTTGTTTTTTTTTTGTTAGATCCACCCACAACACACGTCAATTAACCTACTTTCGAGTTAGCAGGGGCTAAAAAAAAAACATAATAATGGCAGCAACAGCCAACAGCCAAAAGCTTCAAACGAATGGCCCAAGTTAATTTTCTTAGAATTTGTTTCTGCGTTTTTTTTCGCTTTGTTTTCTGGCCTCTGCCTTTCGATTACCCGTAAGTATTTCCGGCAACATACACGCACGCGGAGCACTTTAGCCGGCTTTTTAGACTTCTTGCGCCAAAAATCCAATCAGACGTGGCAGCGGCCCAACAGGCAGACTCGACTCTAGGGACCAGCCAGCAAAAAAAATATCACTCATACGCCGCCTGTGCCAACCGAAGCGCACGAGTGGCAAACACGAACTGAGACTGCGGCCAGAGCCAAGTGCAACCAAATCGGAGTCCGCTGTGTGTGCGTGGCAACAGCGCATGCGTCACTTTTGGTCAATGAAATGCTTCGTGCCGCACAACATTTGCCGCCAAGTGGAATCCGAAAGATGCCTCGGCCCTTCGGCAGCTGATGGCAGACCTCGGAGTCGTCTGTTGCTGCCTGCTGTGCAAAGGACACTATGATATCATTCAGATCGTCAGGATTCACATTTAGGGATATATTTCCATTTAAACTACAGAAAAACGCTCACAACTATTTGAATCTGTAAACACCAAGATCTGTTTACTTTATCGCATAGATTTCACATAAAACTTGTTCCAAATATAATTCAGAGTTTAAATATATATATATCCAATATAGCTTTGATAGGAACGATTAATCCGCCAGCGACTTGCCGCCTTTTGTCTTTGGTTATTGTTCCTGTGGTTTCTGTAGTCCCCTCCACTTCTTGTTGACGTTGCCACTGCCACTGCCGCTGCCACTGCCGTTGTGAGCGGCAACATAATCATCGGCGCGTGTTGCTCACTTTGTAGGCAGACGAAAGCCGAGGCACAGACACAGCCACACAGACACACAAACACACAGACACACAAACACACAGAGACAAATCCAGAGCACAATTCGCGCAACGTCATGTCAACGAGACAGTCGAGACAAATGCCACAGATCCACGTGCCCCCCACCCCGGGCCACCCGCTGTTTCCCACTTTCACTCCCTTATTCCATCCGCCAGCCCCATCCCCTCTGCCCATCTAGAGGCCCAGCCATTGCCAATTGTCTTGGGGGCTTAACTTTCTTTCATTTCTGTGTTTCCCTTTTTTTGTGTGTTTAATTTCTTTTGCCAACAAGCGTTTGGGGTCTGGGAGGGGCTAGAAAAAGGAAGAGGACTGTTGTTCCTGCTCCTTGTTATCCTTTCAATTGTCATTTGCTTGTTGCGCCGCCTCCACTCGATTGCTTCTCGTGTCCGGCTGTCCCTCCCTGTGTGTCGTTTGTCGTGTGTCTGTGGGGGCTCCATGGCTCCATGGCTCCAAAGCCTCTTGTAATCGCAAGTTAATTTGATATATTGATGTCGATTCTGGCTAACAGAATCTTCCAAATCGAATTGATTTCTCTCTGTGGTTACAATTTGCTCCTAATTTACATTTTGCAACAATTTGTCCATGATAATTGCCACAGGATGGAAAGGATATACCATACCATACCAGTGTTCCATCTGTCGTACTAAAAAAAAAGAGAAAAAGCCAAGAAATTGCGTGGAACAACCCCAGTGAACTGTCTTGACCTTCCAGCAATGAGCTCAATCCACGTAACTGGTCAGGTAAAGCCCTTGTAATCGCCTGTTAACTTGACATGACGATGCTTAACTGATTTATGTGTCTCATGCCTAAGTCCCAGCCATGGATAGACATGATGGATGGATCAATCGATGGTTGGATAGATAGCTGGATAGATGGGCGGTTGGAATGGCTGGAATGGTTCGAATGAAGCCAACAGCAAAATTAAAGAGCAGGCGAACAGGAAATGAGGTGGGAGGGCTTGGCTTGCCTTAGACTGGATGGGATGGGAGGGGTCTTGTTTTTTGGTATTTTACAAATTAAATTGCTTAGTGGAGCATTTGAATGTAATTTATTCAAGGCGGGGCTTAGGCCCTCGCCTGCTGACCGGAAGCATTCGGTCCGGTCTATTTGCACGCCCTCAGACTGCAGACTGCACTCAATCTGCATCTGCAGCTGCAGCCGCATCTTTACTTAGCCAAATTACATGCTCCGCCCTGGTGGCTAACAGAAAGGCTCTTTGTCTTCTCCTTCGACTCGTGTTATGGCTGAGAGAAAGAGGCCAGAGATAGAGCCAATGCTGTCAATACTGGGGAATAAATTGCGGTCTTTTGTGTACAAAATTTTGGTTTATCCAGTAAACAAGATAAATTATGCAAAAATACACACACACAGACACAGAAACACAATGAGAGAGAGAGAGAGTAAGAGCGGAAGAGAGAGACTGGTGGATTGCCACTTGTTGAGATTTCAGATATATATATATTTGGCATTATGCTTGATTATGCCCGTGTAATGCCAAGCAAAGACTCGTTATTTATTATGGAAAATCTGCTGGCTCAGTATTTCATTTAAAAGTTTGGCACTCGACGCCCGAAAAAGATGGCAAATACAATTTGCAATTTCACAATTTTACAACGGAACAAATCTTAAATACAACTCCGGCAAAAGGTCGCAAAGTATGTCCTGGATCCAGGACGTTGGACCCCGAACCCTGGACAAATGCTTCTCTTCAGTCTAAGCCTCGGCCATGGCCATTTTAATCCCTTTTAAATTGATATTGTAATTGGTTTCTGTGTGTAGTTACGAGCATGAATTTCAATATGTCGACTCAACTTGGCTAGGCTAGGCTTTGCCCTTTAGTTTTTACCTCCCCCCAACCCCCACAACCTCCCCTACCACTCCTTCTCTCTGTGTGTGTGTGTGTTTGTTCTCTTTGTCTTTCATGGCTGTGTGTGTGTGTGTGTTAGTCTCGTACTAGTATATGAATTATGTGCTTTTCGTTGGTCTCCTTGTTGCGCCGCAGATTATGTAAGGCAATTTGTATTTGCTCTTGTGGCGACTGCTTCTGCAAGATATCAAATGCATGATTGAGAGGGGTATATCAGGCTGTATACATGACATAGTTTTGGTTTCGAATCTCATTTTGGGACCAATTGTCAGCTCTCATCGTTTTTCAGCCAACAAACTTTCTAAAGGGTATAATTAAGTGACTTTCTCTCAACTTTAACCGTTTCAACGGTAAAGTTACAAGCATCTAAAATAAACAACAAAATGTGGAATTACTTTATGGTATTAAATAAGTTGAAAGCGTGCCCCTTCCCTCCCCTCCCCTCCCTGACGTGCACACACAAACTTCCAACGGCAGCTAATCCCCTGGTGAAACTATCAAAAAACTCAACTCAAGACACATAAGAACTTTAAAGAGCACTTTCAATGTATCAACGTAATATGATTACGTATCAGCGCGGTACATGGCATTCATAAATATTTGAGGAGCCACTAAAGATGTCGCTTAAGCAATTACGAGCACGGCAGCGCCATTTCGGATCGCGCGACATCTTAACATTTTACACCTTTCGAAAAACTAAACAAAAGTGACTGACAAAAGTCCTTTGATTGCACTTTGGGGACACATTTAAAGGTGTAAATTTTACAGCCTACAGCCTACAGCCACCCCTACAGTCTATCCTCTGCCCAACTCTCTTGGCCAAACAAAAGTCGAAAGGTATCCCCTCTATCCCCAGTAGTTTTTTTTTGTCGGTGGGTCTTCGGGTGCCACGCACAGGTTGCCCATTACACGGCATTTGTCCTTATTTACCGTCTGGGGGGTATCCTTCCTCTACTTGGTTTATAAAGCACCTGCTTAACCCTTAATGCGGAACCCACAGAAGCAGCAAAAAAAAAAGGGCACAGAGCAGGGTGGAGTAGACACAAGAGGCAGCGGCAACGACAACGGCAACAGGAAGTTGTGGCAATAAAAGCAAATCCGTATTCAAGGTGCACGAGGCGGTGCTGAAATCTTTTGGGAACCAGAAGCTGGCCGGATCGGGGGCCAAAAGCTGCAACGTCGACGGGTTCGAGAGACAGTGGGACAGTGGGACGGTGGGACGGGGGGACGGCCAGCAGCAGATTATGTATTTACAGTCAGATAACTCCCGTTATGGCACAAGTTTACCCCAGGTTTTCCCCGAACCCAACCCCTGCCACAGCCCCCTCTCTATTGTTGTTGTAATAAGGCAACTGCCTAGATGATTGCCGGCAATTGTTGACCATGGCCCAAAGGCTCTTAGACCCACCCATGTGTGTCTGCTTGTATGTCTGCTAGTCTGTCTATGTGTGTGTGTTGGACAAAACTTAATGCTGAGTCAGGCCTAGCGGGGCGGCCATTTTGTTTATCTGCATAATAAACTCACCTCAAATTATTGGAGCCCGCATTTTGGACACGTTCCTGTCGTCGCCAGGTGAAATGCCCCCCAATGGGACATTGCCTGACTTCTGACTCCTGACTCCTGACATTGCCATTGTTCGGACGGGGAAAGTACGGGGATGTCGGCTGGTGGATGGTGGAGAGAAGCCAACAAACTTCTCAAGTTTCGTATTTAAGTGCTTTCGGTAATGTATTTCTTACAAATTTAGCAAACTATCAAATGGCAGATGGGTATCCAGTTCGATAGAACTTTATTTGGTATGTGTGCTATGTGGAATATTAATCAAAACAGGAGCCAGAAGCAGGAAGTGCCGATTAGCCAGACCAAGCAAAGATTCTTCAAGATTCTCTGAGAATAGCAGAAGAACCTCTCAAGGGGTTGTCCTCCCACCCTGAGGTGTGTTCCTTCTTTTCGACTCTTCAATTTAACGAGGTCTAGGCGGCATTATGCAATCCACAGGCAGCCATTTTATGCACATTTTCAATGCCTCTCCTGCGGCCACTGCACTGTCAGAATGTGTGCTTGCTTAAAAAATTAAATACGCCTCTTGTTACATAAGCCTGCACATGACATCTATGTCTGTCTGTCTGCCAGTCTGCCAGTCTGTCTGTCTGTCTGTCTCTCCTTCTGTAGAGCTGCCATGCTGCGGTTTCTTCTTCTTTTTTTGGGAATCCCCGCTAGGCTGCAGTCAGAAATGTCACAGGCCGCGATGGTGCCCCGCCCTTGCCCCTTCCTTGCCCCTCCATGCATGTAGCTCCTCCATTCGGCAGAGGGTGAAAATATTATTTAATGCCCTCTGACAGTTGAGTGAAGCAATATCGTTTACATGCATTACCTATACATACGTATGCATGTGTGTGTATGGGTGGGATGGGGGGGCATAACACTCACTCAGATTGCCATAATGGAGATGAGGCATCCCCCTGCCCCTGCCCCACTCTCTTGTTAACTTTAAATGTCAAAAAAGTGTAGAGAATGGCAGAAAAAGCGAATAAATGCCGGAAAATCGTGGCCATTTTGTGTGTGTGAACATTTTCAACTGTCATTTGGATCTGCATAGTTCTTTAATTAAATTGAAATCGAGTACAAACAGAGTTGACCTTTTGGGAGCTGTTTTTCTTAATGGCCCACCAACACATACATAAATACATATATTTTTTATTAATCATTATCCTGTTTATTCCGCGTCTTTTTTCCGTAATCCCTGCAGCAATTTCGCTCAAAAATGAGCTCTCGGCTTACAGTCCGTGCAGCTATCAATTATTTGTACTTTTTTTTTGCAAAGCTTAATGTTTTAATTGCATTTTTTTATGTAATTTAATATGTCTTTACACTGAAATCTCTTTATCGCACCCAAACAGTTATCAGTCCACTGCAGTTCTATCGATATATTTTGAAGGCAATTCGTATACAAAAAAAAATCAATTAACATATAACATTTGATAAACGCAATTATCTAACACGTTTATGTATTAATTACTAATAAAACTAATCAATAATATTCCTCAAAAGAAAGGAAAAGAAAAGAAGGCAAAAACTAAATAAATTAAAATTTTAACAAATGCCAAAAACTGCTGGCAACAGGAAAAACACTTCAAAAACACACACACACACATACACATACACATTTGCATGTATATATATATATGTATGTATGAATGGCGTATATTTAAACAATTTGATCAATTAAAAGCAATTTCGCTGGCAAAAAACAAAAACCCAGAGAAAAAACTTTATACAATATAAAAAACATTTTACTCACTCAAAATTCAATAAAAAACATATAAAAAAAAAAAAGAGTAATATAAAAAAGAAGTGGAAGCCCCTCGACATATTTTTTGGGGCCACACACTTTCTGGCACACAAATTGCCCACCAATGCATTGGATGGATGGGCAGAGTCCGAGTCCGAGTGCCGAGCGGTGGCCCGTGCCCGTGCCCGTAACGATTGAATGAAATTTCACGCTGAAAATCACATTGTTTACCAGCGAAACAATTGCGCGACGATGGCGGCGAAAAAACACTCTCTCAGCCACACACACACACAAATCGAAAAGAGAATGCAAAAAGATTCAGGCTATAACAAGGCAGAAGAGCCAGTCTTTGGGCAACCGAAGCACCAGATACCCTAAGAGAATAGATCCGATTGGCTAGGATTTGGTAGGAAGAGAAATGGTGCGACCCATCTATGTGCTAGGTGATGTGGGACTCAAAATGGAGTTCAGTGAATGCTGTTTTGGCCATTTGGCGTTTGATACCTCTTAATATTACTTCTATTTATTCAACTTAATTACAATGTTTATATTCTGACGTCGACGTCTTCTTGATGATGTTACCAGCTCGGCTTTTCGATCACCAGCGCGCGACACGTAGTTGCCTGATTGCTGAGGGATTGCGATCGGGGCTGCCACACTTTCGGTAATGCCAGATACTCTTATGGTTTGTTTTTTGTTTTTGCCAAACTGCTGGCTAAATTATACAACCCTCGACAAGGGTATGCAGGGGGGGGGCGCTGGGAGTTAAAGGATAAAGGCAAAAGCAACAGGAAAATAACTGACATTTGTTGCTGCTGCTGTTGTATTCGCAGTTGCATGTTGATTTTCGTTGCAGTTGTTGCTGTTGCTGTTGCTGTTACTGGTGCATCACTGTATGTGTGTATGTATGTATATTCCTGCTGCTGTTTCACTTTTTTGGTAGAAGGGAACATTCGTTGTCGTTGATTGCAGACACGCATAAAGAGCTCAAAGCGGTAATGGAGTAAAATTGCTGTCAAAAAAAAGAAACGACTATGCAATGCCCTGCTATAGGGTATCCCAGTGAGTGCTCTTCAATGACATGACCGTTCTGATTACTGCTTCAGATTTAAATATTGCGAATTATAAATCAAAATCACAAACCATTTAGTTGATCAGACAGACAGAAGAGAGTATAACGCACCAACTGTCAATGCAGTCGGCAGCTTCCGCTTTCGATTATAGCCCCCACAGACACACACACACACACACACACATCTGGCCAGCAGCAGTTGGGCCCGCAAGACCAGACGGACAGACACCGTGGTCGTGGTCGTGGTCCGCCGCAAGAGCAACGGCTTTTAATGGTCTCATTGCGGACAATGCCGGAACTGCCTGGCAATCGATGGCCGTGCTCCGTGTCGTTTGTTTGTCTGTGTGCCTGTGTCTGTGTGTGTGTGTGTCCCAGAAATTTATGATTTCCTTTCGATTGTTTTTCAACGCATTTATTGAGAGCTCAACTCAGAACGGACAGCAGGCAGTGACGATTTGGCCCACTTGATAGCACTGTCCATCGGCGGTGCAGATCACTTGGGTGGTGCTGCCCGTTCCGCCCCTGGCCTGGGCCATGTTCCAGCTGCGGTACACATCCGTGGCACTCAGGCCATAGCTATCCATCAGCCAGCTCTGCAGGTCCCCTGGAAAAGTCTCGTACACCGGCACATTCTGCAATCAAAAAAGGGTATAGGATTATTATGAGATATATGTATATTCGTCTTCTCTCTTCTGGCCATGACATTGTCAAGGAAACTGCTCGACCATCGCTCTCCTATCGCGAATCCTCTTCTCTTTCTCACTTCTCTCACTGCTTAAAGCGCACGGAAATTAATTTCCGGTGCAACGCTGCGTATGAGCGATGCGAAGCGATATATACTAGCAATTACAAGTGCAAAATGGAATTAATAAGAGAACCAGAACCAGAACAGGGCAGAACAGGGCAGGGCAGAGCAGGGCAGAGAGAAAGGGGGGCCAGAGAAAGGGATAAGCGAGAGCGTTAGCACTGCTGCTGCGAGTGAAATGAACAAGCGGCGATAAAAATGTGCAAGTTTGTCAACTAATTAAAAAGGGACGCTGCCAACAAGGCGACAGGTGCTGACAGAGTGGACAAGGAAGCTGGTGACGGGGAGGAGAGGCGGTGGAGTGGTGGAGTGGTGGAGCGCTAGAGCGCTAGAGCGGACATTGGCAGCTTAATTGAAAACTGCAGTAAACAACGGCAAAGCAGTTTAGCCATGTTATACATTTGATGATGGCAGGGTAGGTTCATTGAGGAATTTCTGGTTATATCTGGCCATAGTATACCCGCGTATACCCAGGGGTATGCACAGATAAGACTTAACTTCGGCAACAGCTTAAACGAAAACTATTGTCTGTTGGCTGTTGGCTTCCCAAACTTCTAAATCTTCCCTCGCTGTATGGCCTCAGTTGACTGCCCGGAGGGGAGTGGGGGGGTAGGACTGAGAGTGTTGAATTTCCGTTAACGTCAGAGTTAAGGCGGAAGGTAAACTAAAGTTTCCTTTTGCCAAAACAGAACCAAAATCAGTAGCAGGATTGCAACGGACAGGGTAACGGGGGGGTGGGGGGTTGGAAACGACAGTCTATAAATTTACCTAGCCAAAATATGTTTCCCTTGGAAACGTGCTTATTAAATTTGTACAGAAAATGGAAAATTTCACACTGCAGTGTGGAAAATAAACACAAACATTTGTGGCCGGCCCCGATGACCGAATGACCAGGTGACCGACCAGGCTACGAGGCTACCAGGCTACCAGTCTACCAGCAGATGGCTAATTAAATTTACCAATTAGACAGACAAACACTTGTTCTTGAGTGGGACAGGCACAAAGGACCCAGGCAGAGGCATGGAAGCACACACACAGACAGGCGGAGACTGGCGGAGAAAGATGCAGAGAGAGTCCTTCAGGGAAGCCAGACAACGTTGAGTATCGCTTTTGATTTGGTTAATTTTGCAGGCAGCAGGCAGCAGGCTGTAGGCTACAAGCTGCAGGCTTCAGCAAAACAGTCAACATTGCCCACGTCACTCCACGTGGAGTGGAGCCTAATTGAAAGAACTGTGAATGCTTTCAGATTATCCTGCTGCTGTGTATGATAATAATAACAAGAGTAGAAATGCCATGGCTCATCTCTCGTAGGTGGAAATTCTTCTCCTATCCTCGTAGTCCTGTCCGTCATAAGTCTTTCCATTCCACTGCTGCTACACGTGTGTATTTGGATTTTCCGAATCAACATCAAAGTTAATTAAAAATACATAGAAAAACACATCGCTGCTGCTCATATGTACATATGTGAGGGGTGGGGTAGGGGTGGTGAACCCCCTGAGGGCTTTGCTAGCATCATTAAGTGCCGTGTCGACTTAATTATGAAAACTGTCATCAAATTGCTGAGAGTCGTTGAAAAATGTCGCTGTGAAAAATGTGCGATAATTATTGCCACAATTTATCTCAAGTCAACGCGACTGCCACAAAAAAGCAACAGCAACAATGGTAGCTAACCGAAGTACTAGATACCCTGGCAAATCCTTCGTTCTCGATGATACAGTCACATTTCCAGAAGTTCCTTCTTGGCGTTTCAAACATTTGATAGAAAACATTATACCCTCTGAAAGTAAATTATGAAAGCGAGTCTAAAATAACATAATTATTTATGAACAGTGGCATGGAGGAGGGAGACGACACGAGGAGAACGTGATATGCGAAAGAGGAAGCAATAAAAAGTAGGAAAAGTGATAAATATGCGGCAGCCAAAGGCACTTTTTGGCGCTTTCTCCTGCCGCTCCCGCTCCCGCTGCTGCTGCTGCTCTTCCTCCCAAAGCTTCTTAGGCGTAATCACGGAAGCTAACGGAAAGAACGAAGAGATGGTGGAGAGGCCAAAAAGAAGAAAACGACGAGGAAGAATATGGAAAAGCGGAAGTCCTTTGTTGCTGTTGTTGTTTGTTTGTCCGTGTTTAAAGCACGTGCATAAATAAGCAGCAAATTATTGAACGTAAAAGTTGCCAAATCAGCAACGGGGGCGACCTAAAACGCATAAAGACGCTTCTGAAAAAAGTCCTGCTCCTCCGTCTACACCACCCGGCCCCCCACTTCGGCCCGCTGGCCCACTGCCTCAAGGCCCATGCCAAACAAAACACTTTTCAATTAAGCAACTTGTCAGCCTGGATCGGCCACTGCCTCTGGCACTGGCAAGGCGTCCTTGACTAAGGCAAGCCGTGTCACGCCCACCCGGATACCCAAGAGGCAAAGGTTTAACACGAGCTTCAGCACACACACACACAAGCACACACACACAAGCACACCAATGCAGACACAGATGCTAAAAAGGGGAGAATAATATGATATGGTACACCAAACAAAAATGAGTAGACTGAATGAGTACCCTGTGCGGCAACGAAAGAAAAAATTACAAAAAAGGAGGAGGAGAAAGAAAAAATAATTGTAGAGTTGATAATATGAAACTAAATGGAAGGACTTCCTTCAGACAGACTTGATTACATTTTTAAATTTTTGTTTTCGAGTGTAAAAAAAAGCCAAAAAAACTAGCTGCCAAATAGTGGAGAAAATCAAACCATTTCCCATACCGAAATAGCACAATTTGTGTTTCCAAAATGTACAAATCACATACTACATACTATATTTCTTTAAAATAACAGCTCCCAAACAATATGCCCAAGATAAGATGGAAAAAATGCAGTAGATTTTAAAAGTGAATAAACCAACCAAAATACCAAACAAACAACCCACGTTCTTATAAATATGATTAAAAATAATGCGATTTTGGACAGCCATAACCTTCTTCTACTCCCACTTCTAAGCCCTAAGCTTTATTCATAACTCAACCGAAACCGAAACCTAAATCTAAACCGAATCCTCATCCCATCCCATCCTATCCCCTGCCATTCCAGGCCCATCCCGTCCTTCGACCCACTCCAGAATCAATTAACTTTCACTATGTTAACCCGCTCGCTGTCACAAAGCCGGCGCTCAGCCGAGGAGGCACTGGCCAGGACGTCGGCTGGGGCCTCCAGGGTATGGGCCCAAAAAATGTGAAAGGGAGCCAAGAAAGAAATGCCTGGCATACTTTTCGGCGCAAGCATATTTACGTTGCATGTACGAGTACGAGTATTTGCTGCTAACGAGCCGAAGAATTATGACTCCATTAGGATAGCGAAGAGCGAAGAGCGAGGAGGGGATAGGTGGGCGGCAGGAAGGCAGGAACGCAGACATAGAGGGTCCTTCGCCTCCATCATAGTTAGCCTTAAAGTTGTTGTTTTTTCCTTGGCGCTGCGCTGCTCCTCCATGGCTAAGGAAGTGACGCCATTTTGTGCAGATTACGCTTTGATGAACTCTCTGGAAATGGTCGAGGGTGGGCGGGCAGACCCAGAAGGACCTGTGGAGGAAGAGGAAGAAGAGGAGGAGGCGCAGACATCGGCGTAATGACAACGTCAACAAGACACCAAGAGATTGAATTTACAGAACAAACAATTTTCATTTGCAGTTGAATTAAGCAAAGTAATCCCAAGTGGACATTTTTCTCCCAGCTTTTCGCCTGCCAGCCAGCCACCCAGGACCCAGAGAAAGCAGCAGCATCAGAGTGCGGTGAATGCAGTGGAATGGTTGGCAGGGGGGAGCGGAGGAGCCTCAGCCTCAGCGTCAGTTGAGATGCTGCAGGATGGCAACTGCCTAATGAACAGCGGTTTTCCACTGCTCAAAAGAAAACAAGGAAAGCCCAAGGAAACTCTCTTGGATGTGTCAAAATATTGAACTTAAAGCTGGCGAAGATTCTCAGGATTTAAGGATAACAAAATGCTTGAACCCTCAAAGCCATGAAGCTACCACAAGCAACGAATGATTTCTTTTTTGATTAGTTGTAATATTTCGTACCTTATGGATTAAAATCACTATAGAAGTTAAGTTAAGGAATAAGACATTGTACGAGTATCACTGCCAGAAGGCTGTCCCTTGTCAGTATGGAATACATATTTGAATGCTTAACAAGGACCAAGGAAAGCGCTTTCGACTAACAACCAAATGGCAGACGGTCAGACACGCACTCCCCTCTATCAGAGCCCCCCTGTATCACAGCTCCCTGTACCAGTACCAGTACCGTCCCCTTCCCCGTCCCCTCCTATCTATCTATGTCGTTTGTTTTGCATAAAATTTGCATTTTTTTGTGCGAGAGACAATCTACAAAATTGAAAGCAGATGTCTCTAAGCAGGACAAGCCACAAGAAGCAGCAGCAGCAGCAACATTGCAAAATGCAATGCATAAAATGCCAGGGACCGGAGGTGCTGGAGGACCCACCATCGAATCTCAAGAACAATTCCCCCTTTGGGGCCACAAACAGATAATATTTAAATTTTTTTTGCCAAACAAAACCCGCCCTGAAATAATTTGGAAAATAAAGTGGGATGCCCAGGACGATGTTTGGTCCCTGGCCGGATCTATCTTTATGCCGGCGATAATTAGAAACTTTCTATGCAGCCCATAAGCCCGAATCACAAAAGAAAGTTGTTCCAGCTCCGAAATAGGCTGGGCGTTGGGCCTGTGTGTGTCCCAATGATTGGAAAACGATTTGTGGCAAAAGGCAACCAAGCGAAGCGACTGGGAATGAGCAACAGGAGAAAGTCTTCCTGGAAAGTGACACGTTTGAGCCACTAAATGACTTTTTTGGCCACACAAATTGAATTATAATAATCTGACATACGCGTTAATTGGAGTGCAACCCGAAAAATGTGAATGATGGAGCAGGACTCGAGGCCTAATCGGTTATCGAGCCCGTGTTCGATGGGCTCGATGTTCTGGCACTGATAAATCTTCAGCGGCTGCCTGATTGTTTTCAATCCTGCGACAGGGACGTGGCGTGCCTCTTGGCTGTAAATGAAATCCTGTGGCACTGAAGCGTGACCACCAAGAGGTCACGTGCCCGGAAAGAGACGCCTCCACGACTCGTCTCGACCCTCCTACTCCCCAGTCCCTTCCTTGCCAGACAGGCTCTGACAGATATCCGGGGCAAAGTTAAAAAATACAAAAAAAAAAAAGGAACTGGTAGAAGTAGAAGCAGAATAAGAATCCAGAAGTTAAGCAGTAGCAACAACAGAGAAGGAGAAGGAGGAGGAGACGTAGAAGGAGACGGAGAAGGAGGAGCGTGATTTATGTTGGCAGGAGTTATCTGGCTTACCGATTTCGGTGGGCATGGACTGGGATGAAGCAGAAGCTCTTTACCTGATACTCATTTGCCATTGCGGCCAGCCAGTGGGGATCCGTGACCGTGTGCCACCACTCCTCCTGGTACACATCCTCTTGGTGCTCCACCTCCACTTCCTGTATCGTCTGGGGCTCGAGGCCCGCGGCTGAATTTATGGCCAAGGCTAATTGGTACAGCAAAAAACTGACGCGTCCTGCAATCAGAAGAAAATGCGGTAGTAATATCTGGCAGGCTAAGCAACAAAATTTAATTTTAAAACACTCCAATCCAGGGCCCACTCCCCGTTCCACTTGCCACTTCCCACTACCCAGTCTCAGTCTCAGTCGAAACCAATTCCCAAAGTACTCGACTAGCTGAAGCCTCCTTCAGATCCTGTTTTGTTCTCAGATTGTGCGCCAAGCATTTTGTTTGAGTTCAACAGCTACTTACTGTCAGTTAAGAGTGCAATTCCCGCAGAAAACAAGCAGAGAACCGAAACGAAACGAAATGGGACGAAAGGAAAGGAAAAGGAAAGGCAACAACAAAAACATGGTTGGAAAGTGCAAAAGCAACAACTGAAAGGAAGGGAAGGTGAAGGGAAATTTGATCCGCTCTGCAGGTGATTGGCAAATGCGCACATGAATCTTTGATAAGCGTCTCGAATTGCAGTCATTAGACATCTTTTGATGGACAGACACACACACACACACACATACACACACAAAAGGCCTGAAAGGAATCACACTGACAGGCAAACAGGCAAGCAGCTGGCAATCAATCGAACATTTAGAAGAACATTCACTCGGTCCAATCATCAGATGAAATCAAATTGCTTGGCAATCCAGAAAAAAGAAGAGAAAAGAGAAGGCAAGTACTGATGATTGACAAACCCCCAAAGGGTCTGAGAAGGGTTTTTCGTTGTCGGGGAAACGCCATTAGGCAATGGCAATGGCTTTCTAATTTCCGCAGTTGAATGGGGATTCTTGCAGAAACGATTACCCAAGGAATTGCCTTCGCCTTCTGCCTTTTGCTGCTCTCAAGTGAAAATGATAGTACTCCAAATTAGAATCATTATTTTGACACCGTCACTCAGTCAGTGAATCAATCAATCAATCAATCAGAACTACGTTTTTCTAGTGTGCCATCTGCCTTAGGCTTTTTGCCAGCGAACTTATTTAATTAACTTGTGTGCGATTTATGGCTCCTGTCACTTGAAACTCATTTCCAACTGCAGTTCAGATTTTGCTTTGCTGTAAAGTTTTCCCCTTCCTTTTCGCTTTTCCAGCTTTGAGCTGTCGCTTAGAGCTGCTGCTCTGCCCCCTTCCTCCCCTCCCCTCCCCATCAGCCATCAGCCAACAGCATCCCCCGCTTTTGACGTCAGAGCAGAGCGCGCGCTTCGCATACGCCGCGTTGACGTTAATCATACGCCATGTTTAACGCACCGCAAAAAGTTTCCGCTGCATCTCTCGGCAATAAATCACACACATTTTAAAGTTGAAAGTTTCCGGAACAAACAACAACAAAAAACACACACACACACACACATACACAGAGAGAAACAAGAGGAAAAAAACTGAACAGAAAATTAATGCCACAGCTGACCCAAAATGTCAGACGGCCAAATGGAAAGCGGAAAATGAGAAAACGAAAGCGGAAAAGCACCAAACAAAGTGAGTGGAACTTTTTATAAAAACGAAAGTCGCCGATGATGCAGTGTCCTGCTGCTGCTGCTGCTTCTGCTGCTGCTGTTGTTGAGTTAGTGTCAGTCGCTTGTCGTCGTCGTCGTCGTCGTCGTTGGTTGTTTACGAGCATAGTATTGTACCCTAACAGGGGGTATTACAATCCATAACAGATGCTGGAAACCTCAACGACAGAAGGGAAAGCAGAGTATAGCCCTTTGGTCGGTGACGGTGAGAGAGAGAGAGAGAGAGACTGAGACAAAGATAAGACAGCAAAATAGTGATAAAAATCGATCTTCACCCAAGAAGCCATCGATGAAAAAGGGTATACAAAGATTCCCACCCCAAAGATAGAGTTTATTTATGTAATTTTGTTTTGTTTTTTCTTTGCTGTTTTTTTGTGCGTTTGTGCCTCTGCTGTTGCTCTGTCTCTTTATGTGGGCCAAGTTGAATTGCAGCTGTGGGGGCTGTGAGGGCTGTGGGGGAGCGGGGATGATGTTTATCCCAGCCTCATCACGTGACCACTAGAAATTTGCATTTTAATGGCTTTCCCCGGCATTTGGCACTACTTATCCTCGATTGTCCTCCACGGGAAGGGGCGAGGCGAAGAAGAGGCGACTGGTGTCAAGGGGTGACGATGCAGGCAGGAGGCGGGCAGCGGCAGACAGGCGGCCGTAGACAGACAATGTGGCAACAATATGTGTTAAGTGTTGTTGTCGTCGAGGCTTAATGATGCCAAGAATAAACTTGCCGCGAAAGGAAGCAACAACATTCGCCGTGTGTATTGGTGTGTGTGTTGACAACGCAAGACGTGGCAGCAGCAACAGCAGCAACAACAACAGCAATGGTGCAACATAGGGCACGCATCGGTAAGCAAACAAACAACGACGAGCAGCAGCAGCAGCAGCAGCAGCAGCAGCAGCAACAGCAGCGACAACGCGTGACAAATGACACGAGTGACATCAAAATGGGTGCCCCTTGCAGAGCCTTGCTGCAACGGAAATGGTTGCAAGGCGGCACAAGATGTGTAGAAGATAGAGAGCAGGGTAGGGCAGGGCAGGGCAGGGGTGGGACTGTAGGAACTGGAACAGGCAGCGACCCTTGTCAGCGGCAGCAAGCGGATGCAACAGCAACAGCAGGAGCAGCAACGGAAAAACATGCAGAAAAAAAGCAAAACTAGAAGAAGAAGAAGTGGGATAATAGTGTCACACAAAACGCGCGACCAGCAATAAAAGTACAGTCTCCACTGACTAAAAGGTTCAACCCTAGATGAGCAGTAGCAAAATACAGGGAAGCCAATCAGAAGTGAAATTCCCAAATAGACACAAAAGGTGTATTGATATTTTGCTCAACTCCCGAACTCCTCGAATCCATGGTATGTATTCCCCTCAGGCAGTGTCTACTGTTTGCCAGCATTCATGCTCGCTCGGTTGAGTGCCTACGCGGCTGCTGTTGCTGCTGTTGCTGCTGCTGCTGCTGCACTTCACTGCCTGCCCCCACAGTGGAACCCTGAACCCGCTTCCCCGCACTCAGCTTAGTGTCGAGCTATTCTCCTTTCGCGTTCTCGTCCTCGTCCTCCGGCATGAGCAGGCGCGAGTGACACTTGAGTTATTTTCGGGCTCTCAGCGGAATAGAATGGAAGAGCAAAAAAGAGCGCTCAGATTGAGAACTGGCACAACAAAATGTGGCTGGGGAACGAAATACCAATTAAGAATACGTTGACATTCCAACCGCATTCACATCTCCCTCCCCCGCCCCCGAGTTTCGCTTCGCCTCGCCACCTGACCCGCCACTAGAGACCACAGTGCGTATGCGTGATAATTGGAGCATCAGGAGTGGAAAGGAACAGAATGGAGTGGAGTGGAGTGGAGTCTGAGAGTAGAGACTAGAGGATGCTTACCTGATGCGGGCACTGCAGCCAAAACTTCCTGGCCTGGCATTAGTCCCAGAACTGGTTCCTCCTGTGGCCAGCGCAGCCACCGTGGCATATCTCCTGTTGCGCCTCCCCGTGGTAATGAAGCCAGCAATGAAATAGCTACAAGGAGATGCAGCTGCATCCCCAGCCTCAGTCTCAGCCTCAGTCTCAGTGGCGAGCCATGCCTGTTGTCTGCCATTCTATCCTAGAACGAAGGACCATTAGAAAATGTACTCTCAGATGAGGCGGCTTTAAGTTATTAATACAATGAAGGAGCATCTTGGCCTCGGCCTCAGTCCCAGTCCCACCCCCTGCCCCAGCCCCGACCCGGTCATTGTAATGCGATGCCGCAGGAGGTGGAGGATGCAATTGTCTGGCATTGTGGAAGCAACAAGAAGGCAGATTCACGGCTGCTGGCCTTCGGTTGGCTTTCATTCCGTCAATTTATTTGATGGATAAGCCCTAAATGGGCAGGCAGATGGGCAAAATACGGCTTTTGCTGTGCTCCTAAAGATCTTTAGATACTCTTTCAAATCATTTGATCATTTGATTGATTGATTGATGCCTGTTACGGAAGGTTTGATATCCTCAACCGAAACACTTTTGAAGTGTTTTCCAAATTTGAAGAGTTTGAAATGAAATGCAACACATAGCCGAAAGACACACTGTGGCAGAGTAAAGCCTTTGCCCCCCCGCTTGGCCCCGGACTCTGTTCCGACAGCCAGCATAGATTGCCTGCCACTCTTCACGCTGCGCTGTTGTTGCAAGCAGCTCGTTGTTCCTGTTTTTTGCGGAGCTTATTAACGCTCCAGTGGGTCGAACTCTTCGCCGATGAATTCTATTTTACCCGCCTCGGCCGACAAGCGACAACCGACAGCCGACAACCGACAGCCGACATTAGACATTAGACAGCCGCACAATGGACAAATCCCAGCAAGGATATCAGGATATCAGCAGCAGCGCCCAGCCATCCAGCCATCAGGCCATCGTCTTGGCCCGGCGGCCATCCCATTGTGGCATGCCATCAATGGAGCAATTTGAATGGCGAAGATTTATGAGGCGCAACCGACTAAAGGATGCATGCCACTTGTGCGGCAAGACATCACAGAAAATGAGGCAAATTCCGATGGTTCAGAGAAAAAGCATCAATTAACACCATGTACCATAGTACATACATATGTATTTACATACTCCACTTCTATTGATGGAACTTTTGGCTCTTTAAAATGATCAGAAAATAAATTCGATTTCCCACTCTCCCACCACCCCCTCCCCATCATCAATTGCAGATAATTCTTGTGCTTTTTCTTCTTCCACTTTTTGTGTCATTAAAATTTGCTGTTTTTGCATGGCAGTGCTGCTTCGCCTTCTCCATCTCCTTCTCCTGCTCGTTCTCTCTCGTTTTTTCAGCTTTTACCGTTTATTTAAGCCTGACTGATGTTCTATCTCTTTTACTCCCACACCCACTGCAGTACTCCACTCCCAGTCGCTCTCTCAAGCCCGCTCTCTCACACCACTCTCCTTGCTTAATAACTGTTGTTGACTATTGGTTGCTTTTGTTGTTGCCGGGAGAGTATCATTAATATTTTTGCATTGCATTTCTGCTTTCTGCTCTCTGCTCTCTGCTCCGTGCGTCGTCGAGTCCAAGTACTGTCTAAACGAGGCAGCAGCTGCCTTACAGCCACATACATATGTATGTGTTATGCATACAAATATGAAGCATCAGCAATGCGAGTGCCTCGTTTAGGCAGTACTTAACAGTCTCTTAACGCCTCTCCCGCACTCCCGTTGCTCTCACGCTCTCGTTTGCTCTTTCACTGTTGCTGTTTGCTCATAAAATTAAATTTCACAGCTGGTTATCTTTTTATTACACAGCCACGACACACAGGATCGGGAACGGAACGGAATGGAATGGAATGGAATGTTATGTACCTCCAATCGGTCGTTTGTTTTAATTGTTACTGCTCCCGAAAAATGCAAACGCTCGACTGAACGCACTGAACACACACAAAAGTGTCCAACACTGAAAGACTGAAGGAAAAGCAACGAAAAATGAAGAAGAAGTAGACTAAAAGGCAGCGAAAAGAAAGAAACAATGAGTACTGTGATTGAAATTTTCGAGAAATCAATGCCCGAATATTACCATTTAATATCAAGTGATGGTTGCGGGGGTGTGCGAGTCGTTGGGTACCGGAATCAATATCAAATGATAACGTAGCAGGCCGAAACGATGATAATATGAGTATTTGTATATGTATGTATTTGACTGTGCCATAGGCACCCAAAGTGAGGGGGGAAGGAGAGATAAAGTAGTAGTTGAAAATTAATATGCGTTAAATGGACAGAAAGCAGCACTCGCCTAATTAAATGCCGTGGATGAGGGCTGGGCTGGGGGCTGGGGGGCAGGTGTTTGAATTCTGATTGAAATTCAAACGAAAATACAAATAACTTTTGTTAATTGGTTTGACGTTACATGTTGCTAAATTTCACATTAAATGTATTTAATTTTTTGTTGAAAATTATACATTTAGGCAGGGAAATGCTCACTCGATTCCTTCATTGGGGCATCAAATTTAACTACCCTTAGACATTGAAACTGTTTCAAAAAGTGAGTAATTTCTCCAGCCTCGAACCCCCTCGAAGGCGCCCAAGCCCAAGCCTGAGCCCTGTTCCAATTCATTTCAATAATTGAGCGTTTTTTTTTCGACCGTCCTTCTGGTACGTCCTTGAATGGGGTAGCGGTATGAATGGATGGATGGGTGGGTGGGTGGCTGGGTGGGTGGCTAGCTGGTGTGAGCATAGACCGACCGCTCTATTAGTTATGACATTCATTTGACAGTTTGATGAATGAATTATGTACACAAAAACGCACAAATATTTATGAAAGTAAATGGAAATGGAATGGAGAGAAGCACGAAAGTGTAGGGGGTGCGGAAAACACAGAAGTGGCCAAAGAAAACATGCAAAAGTGGCCAAAGAATGACAGAAATGAACAAGAGAGTGGGAAAACAGTTCGAAGAGATTTCCATCTCTTGCACACATTTTACCTTGCAATTTCCCACTGCTTCTTGTACTTGTTCTCCTTCTCCTCCTCCTCCTCCTCCTTTGATTCTCATTGCCTTATTTCCTTGTCGGGCTGGCCCTTAAATTTGTGGGGTGGCCCCGAGGCCCGAGGCCGCCAATTTGCTTCCAATTCCTGACTCAAGTGTCTGGCAAAACGAAAAATTTTCGCCACTCACAGATAGAGGAAGGGGAGGGCAGGGCAGGGCAGGCCAGGGGAGGCAGGAGAATGGAGGGAAAATAAGAGAGATTCGTATCGGGGAAAACAATTTTAAATGGCGCACACAAAATGCCGGAAACCAGACACAAAATGTTAGCGGAAAAGGAAACAGACGCTCCCACACGCACACACAGGCACACAGAGAGTCAGGCGGCGGCCCCTCAGGCCGCAGGAGGGACAGAGACGGCGACAGGCGGGCAGCTATTTGAATGTATTATATTTCTTGATGCAATTTAAATGCCACAAAAACACTAAAACGATATTCTCCAAAGTTTCATTTCATTCACTTCTAATGGCAGTATCAAATTTTATTTGCCCTGATGAGATTTTATACTAATTCAGATTATTTACAGGAATCATTTAGTTAGCATTCAGTTAGCATTTAGAGAATTGCAAGCAATTGCTTGGCAAATGCTTTTTCGCCATTTAATATTCGGAGATTTGTTTTAATTTGAATTTGATTTTCATTTTCGTTTTAGAAATTAATTTCGAGTATAGGGTACATATATAGTATACTATTATTCGATTTGTGGTGGAAATAAAGGGAAGGAAGCATTTCCGACCCCAAAAACATGTATGTATGTATGTATGTATGTATGAAAATCTATGTATGTACATATGTACATATGTACATACATACATACATAGAATAGTTTTATTTGACTTTTTGTTCGTTTTTCATTTGCACCGCAATCATCGGTAAATATCGGTAAGTAATAATGCAAAATCCAATTTTAAGTAACAACATTTAAATTATATCTTCAATTATATTTTCAGCATCAATTGAATTAGAAGAGCCAGGACCGGAGATCATCCATCTTCGCCGTGCTTTACATTTACAAAAAAAAACGAATTATCACCAAAAACAATAAAAATAAATAGATATTAAGTTTTAGATTTAAGCCATGAAAGCATTTTTTTTTTTTTTATTATATTTATTATTTATTATTATTTTATTTTATTTTTTTTTGTTTGCGTTATTTTTTTCTTGTTTTTAGTTGTAAATAATATAAATAGAAAATGAAAAGAAAAGTTTTTTATTGAGCCTATACCATTTTCCTAGCCCAGCCGTGGCTTAGTCCACTTGAATATATGGACTATATACTGGTGTCCGCAGCCTAGTCACGGACTAGTCAACGTTGATGCAATGCCTGCCGACACATCAACCCCAATGACATGCAATGCAAAAATGGTATAGGATTTTACATGGGGTCGGGCTAGTCTGCGGGTCAGTGCTGGACCGGACGGGCTAGTCTGATAGCTAGGCGTGGGCTAGTCCGCAGATTTGCTGGGTTAGAGTTAGAGTCAGAGGTCAGAGTTAATATTAATCGTGCCACATCTGCCTGATCGTCCGTCGGTCTTTCTTGAAACGTAGTCCTAGCCCACACATACACATGTACACTGTGGGGTTAATTTTTCGAAAATATTTAGATGAACCCACGCTTAATATTACTGGTATACCTCTGGCAGTTCGCATTCTATAATATATTTAAACGAAACGGTTTTTTAATGTTTCAATAATTCTGCTACATGGTAACTACCCAAAAAAAGGGGAAACGCCTGACGGCGAAACCTGTCAAAAATTGGCGCTGAGCGGCACCTGTCGTAACACACGGGAACCAGTAAACTGTTTTATACATATCATCTTCTGTGATGTGGCAAACAGACTAGTTTACACTTGTCAGCTTCTGCGAGGTGACAAACCGATTCTATTGCTAAAAATACTCCTTTCTAAAAATATAAATATTGATTGTAGTTACCGGAATTAATATATTACTTATCGATATGAGCATTTTCCAGCTCTGGGAACAGGCGGCGGGAGTTTTAAACACCCTTGGAAATAAGATCTTATAAGGCTTCGCTCCCGTGAACACGGATAATATTTTAAAGCTACCTCAACGAAATATTGCCGTTATTAGTCTATTTACAGAAAGCTTATTATAAAAAACAAATCAAATGCATGAATAGGTAAAAAAATTGCAATCTGTGCTAAATACTTCATAATATTGCAAAGCAGTTTGGAAAACAGAATTATAATATATTTATTAAATGGAAAAGGGTACCTAAATCCATGCCACCGGTTGAAATGCAACAAGTGTTCAAATGCCACCAACATGCCTGTTTTTCGTGTGTCCACCTGAAAAGTGCAATATGTGAATTAAAGTTTAATATCGACAAGAATATGGTCGCACTTTAATTATAAATAAAGTAATTTTTTGGCATAGTTGCAATACAAATAAATTAATTAAACAGAACATTTCCTGTACTCTAAATTGGTTGTTATTTGCCTAAATGTTTCTTTTTTAAATTGACAATTTTCCGCGGTCATCAAATCAGGGGTGAAATCGATACCGATTAGCCATCTGATCAGAGTTATATTCATGGAATCTAGAGCGACAACAGAGCTGGCAAAACATAGATGGTGGAAACCACCGATAGTATCGACAGTACTATCGGACAATTGTAAAGTGATTAACTAAACAATTTTTTGCTTATAAATTGTCTCCATTCCTTCTGAACTTCTTCTGTCTAAAAAAAAGACATCCGAAATACATTAATGTATTGGATAAAATATGTATACAATATCAATGTTTAATTTTCCCGCTCGATACTATCGATGGTGCACCGAAACAATCGATTGTCGGCACCAGAAGAAAAGATGAAAAAAAGTAAGGAAAAAACAAAACAAAAGTGCAATAAATAGTGAAAAATACAACGCGCAATAGCGGGCAAGGTGTAAGGCTAGGGCAAGGTATAACCCACAATCGCAAAGGCCAGTAAGAGGCATCAAAAGCAGAACGAAAAAGGCAGCGAAAAAAAATACGAAGATGAGCGAAGAAGAAGAGAAACAGCAGCAGCAGCAGCAGCAGTCGTGAGCAATAATAATTTTTGTTCTGTGCGCGAGAGTGCAACGAAAATAAAACAAAATACACGAAAATAAAGCTAAAATTCAGGAAAAGTAAAGGAGAAGCAGCATAATAAAAGATTGCTGAGAAGTGCGCCTTGGCCCACTCTTCCCCCTTACACACACATATCCCCACATCTTCTGCACCCAAAAAAAAGTGTGTGCCTGTGTGTGTGTGTGTGAGTGTGCCTCTCACTGTGTGCGTGTGTTTGTGTGTGAAAAACAAAAGCCAAATCGGACCAGAGGCAGACCCCCTAAGAATAACTGTATATCAAGGAAATGCAATATAAAAGGGGAACGCGACGCCGTCGCTGACGCCTGCTGCTGCGCCGTGCTGTAATCCCCCTGCCCACCTCCCCTCAAATTGTGCAAAGGGGCAAGGGGTCAAAAGGCAACAAACGAAATACAAAAAAAGAGGTCAAAGGCGCAACACAAAAAAAAGTTTTTGGCGGCGTGCGGTAACCAAAAGAATATACAAAAAAAAAAGTGCCAAAAGCAGCTGAGAGAGAGAGCGCAAAAGCAAAAAAAGAACACAAACGTCGCAGTTTTGCTTTAAAAAACAATAAACGTGAGCCCCGCGCGTGTGTTTGTACAAACGAGCAAACAACAAAAAGAAGAAATACTTAAAAGACTCCAATTAGAAGCCGATTTTTTTTTAAATCACATAACAACAACAAAAACAGCCGAAAATCAAAGCTGGTTTTAGTCCAATCAAAATATAACGTTAAGACAAAAACCAATAAGAAATCTGAACAGATTCCAATAAGCAACGAAAAAACGCGGCAAAGTAGCAAAACGAGAAAAATAAGCAAACAAAAAAAAGAGTTAAACAAAAGCAACAACGATAAAAGCAGCAGCAGCTGCGCGCCAAAAATATTAAATTCTTTTAAATAAGATTTAATCAAGAAAAGGCATCAGGAATAAAAACAACTCAAGCCCAATTGGAGTTGACTGGACGCGAGAGAGAGTGTGCGAGAGAAAGAGAGAGAGAGAGCGGACTCTAAATACCGACACACAGAGAGAGAGTCGCTCTTGTCCAAGGGAATTTTTGTTGTCTTAGCCGCGCGCTTTGCATGTAAGTACCGTAAAACTACCCTTACCACCCACATACAACACCTCCCCACCCACCACACGAGTTCGTTTTGTTTTTGCCGCCTCTTTTTTCTGTGTATTTTGCTGTGCTATTCCGCCGTTCTACAAATAACGGTTTCTGTTGCGTTTGCGCCGCGCGATAAATTCAATTATTCAAAAATTCCACAGAGCGCAGCTGATAGGCAAATCAATTTCCATTCCCAAAGGAGCAAGAGTAAACTAGAGAGGAAGAGGAAGAGCCAAAGAGCGAAAGAGAAGGATATAAATAGAGTTCAGTGGAACAGTGAGCGAGGGAGACGGAACGACCTAGATCTTTTGCGGTGCCCAAGGGGGGATAGAGAGGGATATAAATAGAGTTCAATGAAACACAGAGTAAAAGAGAGGAACGGCATAATAATTTAGAAGACTTTTGTCGAAGCAGAGTAGAACGTGAGCAAGAGAAATGGCAGATCTAAAGAGAGTGTGATGGAAATATTGCACACATAACCGACAGAGACGGAACATGGAGAGTGCGAGCGGGAGAGTATGCGATCTCTGAAGAAAACAGAGGGACAGAGATGGATGTATGTACAGACATAGAACGGAGCACGAACTAAATAAATATTATCGTCCTGCTGTTTATTAAATATCATTATCGATTCGTGGGAATGTTACTACCCCCCCTACCCTATCTCTCTCTCTCTCTCTCTCTCTCTGATAGCCCACCCTGCAACGTGCCGCTGCGTGCCGCCCATTGTCCGGGGGCCTGGTCCGTGCTCGGCCTTTTTATGGCTACAATTGATGTCGTCCCGCCTTCCCTTCCGAGAGTGTGATCTGAATAGCAATTCCCTCCCCTCCCCTCCCGGCCAGACTCTGGCAATGCCTTTAGGCCGAAATTGGCTCAGCACTTCCGATATCTGCGGCGATTAGTCATCGAGATTGGGGACTACAGATTCAGAAGGCGGACCTTTTCTGATTGTGAAAAGCGAAAGCCTTTTGGGATAGGCTACAACAAAAGAGGAGAGGAACCCCTCCTCCTTAGTGGCCTCTTTTTGTTTTCCATTTCCAGGCAAATCAAGGCTTCCAGCCTGAGCTGGAAAATCGTTTCACTCTCGATAAGTATCTGCGTCGATTAATCAACGATTTGAGTGGAGTGGCAAACTCAACTCCATGGAATGTAGATGAAGCTTGTATTATCGATGGGACAACATCCCCCAACCCTAAGATAAATGAGTCATCATTTAGCTAGAATTAACAAGTCCGCTCAAATATTTCCCAACAACAAAAACAACTTCGTCATTTCTTAAGCAAAAGCAAGCGTGTTAAGTCAGAGTCAAGTTTCCCTAGAAACTCTAGAATGAATTAATGATTGAAACTAAAAAGTGGGACACTGACTACTGCCTTGGCTCTTGGCTAGTTAATGGGGAAAATACACTTTATAGATGGGGAAATTTCTTGAAGAGCTTGGCTTTTTTGGGAATTTCTAGGTACTGTTACGGTTACTGTTACCTTACCCCCGCCCCTCGTTTGTTAATCGATAAAATACAATTATTTCACTGTGTGCTGTCAAATAATCATGGGATGTGTGTGTGTGTGTGTGTCTGTGTCTGAAAGGTGTGGGAATTAAGTCACCAACAGAATGGGAATCGGAATTTCCTTTCTATATCATAAGGTGGGGGTTGGTGGTGGTACTACCCCTCATTTGCTTAAAAGAATGTTAGATTTGTCATCGTTTTGTACAAACTTTGTGGTTCAAAAATCACTCCTATACATGTACATATGTACATGTGTCTATGGCCAAACCCTAGATAAGAAGAGAAACCCATCATCAACATGACGGTGCATAAGTACGGAGTACTACTGGGTTGGGTCTCCTCCCATAGCCGGGGTATGTCTTGTTAGAGATAAAGATAAAGACCGATTTCGGGCGTGTTAGATTGCCAGCCAGCCTGCCTGCCTGTTTGTTGTTCTGTTCCGCTCGCGCGATCTGTTGAGCGCTTTTTTTTTCAACCTTTTGTGAGAAGCTGATGATGATCATCATCTGCTTTTTTTTGTTGAATAAGTTGTCACAAAAAAGTTGCTGGCTGGAACTGGTTTATGGCCAGGTCTGGGGTTGGGCCCTAACTCGGATCATATTTGGAGCATAATCTCCCCATCGTCTCCCCAACAAGCGAGAGAGCATGGCTAAAAGTCGTTTTGAAATGCCCTTCAAAAACAAAAAACAAAAAAAAATGGAGAAAAACCTCAACTTTGCACTGCCGCGAAACCGGAATAAATTAATGCAGCAAAAAAAAAAAAAGAAAGAAAAGAAAAGATTATTTCGTTTGCTACGCAATTCGCGACATTTGCATAATGCAGCTGCAGGTGGGGCACCGCTCTCTATCTCTCTCTCTCTCTCTCTCTCTCTTTCTCTCGCGGTTTCTCTTCCTCTTTGGAGACTCACTCAACTTGGAGACCCCCAGTCCCCAGTTCCCAGTTCCCAAGAGCCGTTGTTCCAAAGAACTATAAAAACTTGTTGTTTACTTTGGTCGTCCGTCGGCAACGTTTTCCCGCCCTTTTTCAACACTCGCACGCACACACACACTCACACACACACACACACTCACACACACACACACACAGAGACAGAGGCATGCATACACAAGACTCGTTATGCAATGGCATTGAAAGGAGAAAGAGAACGCATGATAGATGACAGAAAGAGCGACGCGACGCAGCGGTGTCGTCGGAAACCGGGTACCGTGTACCATGTACCGGGTAAACGGTACAAACATGCGAATCCGAAACCAAATTCGAATGCGAATTCGAATTCGAGTGCAAAATTCGGGTCCCATGGTTCCCTTCCCTTACCCGTTTGGTGTGCGGTGTGTGTGTGTGTCCGTATCTGTATCTGTATCTGCGTTATCAGCAAAACTGTTCCACTCACAAATTGATAAAGTATATGTAGAAAAAAGAAGAGAAGACCAGAGCTGAAACATTTCCATGCCCTTCTCTAACAGATAAAGGGAGATGGCATAAAGATACGGGGATGGGTGCTATGAGATGAATAACATATAGATCAAATGATACCGTACCAGATACCGTGGGCACTAGATATACCATATCAGAGTCAAAAGCCTGGGAATCCAGTCAGTAGTCCATGAGGTTAATCTATTTATTATTCCAATTTCCTGGCATTTATTAATCCCAAATCCATGCATGATTATTTCCCCATCCTCCCAAGCAAATTCAAAGCGAACACTCAAAGCCAAAGAAAAAGGCCAAACCCAATCTAATTTTCGTGCAACATATCCTAACGCTATTATAGATTTTCTCCATAATTAAAGAGATTCTCTTTACACAGACGACCCATCAGGACAATGGCCAATCCTCGTAAATTCAGCGAAAAGATTGCCCTGCAGAAGCAGAAGCAGGCTGAGGGCACGGCAGAGTTCGAGCGGATCATGAAGGAGGTGTATGCCACGAAGCGGGACGAGACGCCGGCCCCACAAAAGATCCTAGAGTGCCTGGGTGGTGGTCAGGAGGCAAGCCATTCCTCGCCAGGAGCAGGAAACGGCACGGGTGGAGGTGGAGGCAGTGGTTCCGGCAGCGGAGCCAGCGGCGGGGGAGCATCGCCAGATGGCATTGCCGGAGGAGGATCACCGACAGCATATCGCGAGTCGCGGGGTCGCAGCGTGGGCGTGGGACCCATGAGGAGACCCTCGGAACGGAAGCAGGATCGCTCGCCCTACGGCAGCAGCAGCACCACGCCACAGACGATGGACAATGGCCAGCCAAATCCACACCTGCTCGGTCCCCCCACGTCGGACAGTCTGTGGCGCAGATCCAGCTCGGACTCGGCGCTCCACCAAAGCCTCAACATGGCCGTGGCCGCCGAGGCGGGGGGTTTCGGCACGGACATGAACGCGCTGCACGCCAACTACCTGCAGCAGTCGCCACTCCACCAGCAACAGCAGCAGCAGCAACAGCAACAGACAGTCCACCAACGATCTCACTCGCCGCACCACCACATAGGCCGCAGCTTCAGTCCGCAGGCCCAGCGGAGAAAGCCACCCCTGCTGCAGCCCCACCAGCTGCAGTTGCAACAACAGCAGCAGCAGCTTCAGCAGCAGTTGCAGCAGCACCAGATGCACCAACAACTGCAGCTGCAACACCAGCAGCAGCAACAGCACCAACATCTGCAACACCAACAGCAGCAGCAACAGACCACGCCATACAACGCCAAATTTTCCAATTCGCTGTTTCGTCCGCTCCAGGATCAGGCCAATTACGCCAATACCGGCTCCCTGCCCGATCTAACGGCGCTACAGAACTATGCCCCCCAGCAACAGCACCAGCAACAGCAGCAACAGCAGCAGCAGCAGCAGCAACAACAGCCGCCGCAGCAGCAGCAACTGCAACAAACCCTATCGCCTGTCATGTCACCGCACAACCACAGACGCGACCGGGATCAGTCGCCCAGTCCGTTTAGTCCAGCAGGAGGAGGAGGAGCAGGTGGTCCTGGCTCGCCATACCATCAGCAGCAGCATTCGCCCACGTCCGCCAATGCGACGGGAACTGGAACGGGAACAATCACCACGACGCAGCAGCCCTCCACATCGCCTCATCTGTCGTTCACGAACCTGGCCACCAATCAGGCGGCAGCGGCAAGCGGTACGTTCAGTCCGTTGCCCACGCTGGGGCCGCACAATAATTCTGCGTCCTCGGCCAACCTCACCGACTACCGCCAGCCACCGAATCCGCCTAGTCCACGCTCCTCGCCGGGTCTTCTGAGCAGCGTATCCGCTACGGATCTGCACTCGAGTGCCCCGGCCAGCCCCATCCGCCAGCAGCAGCAGCAGCCATCGCCGTCGCAACAGCAGCAGCAGCAGTCCCAACAGCAGCAACAGCCCCAGCAGCAGCAGCAGTTCGATGCCACCTACAACAGTCTGAATACCTCGTTTCACAATCAGTTTGAGATCTTCTCGTTGGGCGACAGCAATTCGTCACCGGAGCAGCAGGGATTCGCCAACAATTTTGTGCCCCTGGACTTTGATGACCTGAGTGGCGGCGGTCCCGGCGGCAGTAGTGGCAATGGAGGAGGTGGTCTGACCAACGGCTCTAATGGTCCCTATCACAACAAGGAGCTGCTAGACTTTAACGAGTTGAGCGGCAGTCCCGAAGGCGGGGCGAATAACAACAACCTGAGGAGGCTGAACAACAACCTGAACAACAATGGACACAGCAATGGCGTGGGATCGCCGCACAATGGCACCACGAACCTTAATGGAGCCGCCAACAACAATAGTAGTAGCACCGCTGGCGGTGGATCGAATGGCGGCGGAGGTGATCCGTTGACCATTGTCGCCTCGCCAATACCCTCGCCATTGGGATGCCCCAGCTCGCCGCTTCCCATACCCATGTCCGGACAGGCATCGCCGCAGCATCAACAGCATCACCATCATCATCATCAGCAGCAGCAACAGCAACATCAGCAACACCACCACCAGCAACAACACCAGCAGCAGCAACTGTCGCTCTCGTTGCACCACTCGCCACATCACTCACCGATGCACTCGCCGCATCACACGAACTCGCCACTTTCAAGCAGCTCACCAGTGAGTAATAACGCCTGCAACTCCAATGTCATAATGATGAACCAACAGCATCAACAGCAGCAGCAGCAGCAACATCACCAACCCCAGCAGCAGCAACATCACCATCATCACCATCAGACCAACGCGACCGCGAATATACCGGCGATCATATTCAGCGATTACTCCTCAAATGCGGACTTCTCGCGCGAGATCTTTGACTCGCTGGATCTGGATCTCGGCCAAATGGATGTGGCCGGGTTGCAGATGCTGTCCGACCAGAATCCCATAATGATTGCCGATCCCAATATAGAGGACAGCTTCCGGCGCGACCTCAACTGATACTATGAGGAGGCTGTTGCGGCCATCGAGAGCGGAGTGCTGTTGGAGGACACCTTCGAGGCGTTGCTGGACTCTGTACCGGGGTCTGTTGTCCTACCACCCACCAGCAGCAGCAACAGCAGTGCGGAGGAAGCAGCAACAGCCGCGGATCGGGATAAGAAGGAGCTGGAGTTGGAGGCGGTGGAGCTGCTCGTACCTGGGGTGATGGATGATCTGGTTGACTCCAGCGACCTGGACGAGGAGGTGCGAAATTTCTTCCTCTAGGTATAGCGCCATGTTTATCGTTATTGTTCTCGTTATCGTTATCGTCATCGTCCGTGCTTTTGTAGTTAGCTTTTAAACAACAAATCGTTACCCCTAAGTGTACTTGAGTGTCTTTTTACACCAACCCCCCATCCCCAACAACCAAAACAAAAACAGCAACAACGCACCCCTTTAAGGAAGAAGAGAGAAAATGTTAAACCAATTTTACAGCGAGTCTCAGATTTTACTTAACTATGCACATAAGATCACTTTTTAAAACCTTTACTTAAACTCTCATTTCTGTATATACATAACAATATCTAAAAAAAAGAAGATATAAAAAGAAAAAAATAGAAAACGAAACAAAAAAAAACAAAAATAAAAATTCGACTAAGGATTGAAACCAAAAAGTGTCTTAGACCAACGACCAAAATTATATTCTCTATACAAGAAGGAATGATGAAACCGGGAAGCGAAAACGGAAACGTAAACGAAAATGGAACTATGCAACAATTCCTGTAAATTATCTAACTATTCTAGCTATGCAGATATCAAATCTATACCTTTTGCCAGTCTCTGTTCTGTTCACGATCCAGCAATACACAACACACACACAGACACACACACACCTATTATATAGAAGTGTAAAGTAAAACCTTATCCATATAATCCCAATGTGCCGTCGAAGCAATTACTAGTATTTAAGACCGCATAAACGATACCCCGAACCGATCCAATCCAGTGCTGTAAAGTTTATATTTAACGCCCAGCCCCCACCCGTTAAGCACTGTTCGAATACAACACGATTAAATACATTCGAGATCCTTTTTTCATAAACGCAGTATCACAAAATAAATAAACGAGTATCTAACAAACAGACATATGTATACATATAGCTAAATAAATAAATATATATATATATACAGATATATATAGTTAATAGATCAGGCAGGAAGAGCTATAGCAGTCCTCAGGCACAAGTGCAGCTCACAATTGGAACAATCGGTTCCAAACAGTGTCCTGCAACGACAAATTTTACGAAGCCAGAATCAAAATATATAACAAACTCAAAACTATAAATAGCAAAAACACAGAAACCATTTTTTACTACCAATCTTTAACCTGAATAAATTAATAAATAAATAGTTAGACATTAAAGATATTTCCAAAAACGTTTTTCAACACCTACCACAAAGTCTACCAATACTGTGTTTATACGAAGTCGATTTTATGAACCATTTACGCAGTGCTGCAGCGCCCGTCGTTTGGTTGAATGGTCGGGCAGTAGGTAGTAGGGATCATGGAATCATGGAATGCCCCGTATAAGCATTGTATACAATTTGTTAGTTTTATTCAATTCAATACCTAAGAAAACAAATTAAATTTCCTGGAAGGAAGGAAACAAGGAGGACAGTGGAATAGTTAGGATATACAGCGATCCGAAGCCCCATATAATAGAAATTGTTTATAGATAATACAAACTCCTCGTCCCCCGCCCAGAAAACCCCAACACCCTCCTCATTGCTAATCTACTTAATAAATGTAACAAAAACAAAACAAAGAGAGAAGAAGAGGCCACACAAAACTAAAAACTTTTAAAGTGCAAAAAAGGAAATATTTTATTTGATTCGAGTACCAGAACGATTATATATACATATGTATATATGTATGTATGTATATATATAAGGAGTATATATATCTAAAGATAATCTTATTGTTAATATTAGTAACCGCGATGTTTTTTGCAAGATTTCCCCATTTTTTTTTTTATTATCGATGTAAAACCCTAGTTATAAACTAAACTTAACTGCGAAGAAAAAGCGAAATCTTTACAGGCAAAAACACACAAAAGAAAAATCGACAAACAACAAAAAAAAAAAATAGATATGATGGAAGAGATGAAATATATAATTATAAATGTAATTTATGTGGGCAACGCGCAAAAATATGAAATATACACAAAACAAAACAAAAAAAAAAGAAAATTAAATCTTTTGTCCTTGCTGTTTTGTGTTTAAAGAAAAATATACTTATAAATACAAAAAAAAAACCATGCAACAGAAAACTTAAAGAAATATTAAAATAATAATAACTATAATGGTTAAGAAAGTGAAATGCTAATTATAAATTATACTATTATTATACAAATATGAACTAAGTATGTAATTGTGTATGTAATATATGATTACACTTATGAAATAACGTCGATAAAAATGAACTACAGCAACAAACAAGAAACCAGAAGAGAATCAGCCATAAGATTATATTCAATGTAATAACACAGTTATTTGTTTCAAATAAATCTTAAATTTGATTTTAAAGTCCAAGAAGTACAATCGTGTTCTTTTGTTTTGCAAACTTTGGGACCCGAACCTTCGTTTTAAACATAAACTCATTGAATCCCCCCCAATCTCCGACTGTAGCCTAAAAATAGGAATCGAAAGGGATGGAAGTCGCCGGATGGAAGAAAGAGCCACCCGGAACCACTTGTCTGAGTTCGATTCGGGGACGAGCCGCGGGAGGCCGCCCCCAAAGGGAGAAACGTTACCCTATCCTCTTCTGCGAATGACATTTACGTGGGACGCATGCCTTACCATTCCACCATTCGATCCCAT
This sequence comes from Drosophila azteca, assembly GCA_005876895.1. Lineage (NCBI taxonomy): Eukaryota > Metazoa > Arthropoda > Insecta > Diptera > Drosophilidae > Drosophila > Drosophila azteca. The sequence continues at coordinate 1,330,199 of VCKU01000014.1, read as the reverse complement.
GGCTTGCCATGCCATGCATTATTCAGTGTGCGAATAATTGCACGTAAAATTATGTAAATTTATAGAAAAAAATAATAATCAAGCACATTTATTAATTGCTCGCTGGCTCTCACACACACACATGCACATACACAGAGCAGACACTACTCTCTGTGCTGGAGGGTTGGGTAGGGGAGGGGAGGCGCTGCTTACCCACACTGGGATACTGGGACATGTACGAGTAGTTAGTGTCTTTGTTAATAAGCGCGGCGCAGTTTGTGTTTTGTGTGTGCTAAATTTTGTAGTCAAAGTTCAATGCGGGAAATTGAATAACTGCCACGGGCCGAACCAGGCCGAACCGGGCAGACCAGACCAGGCCGGAGCGGAGCGGAGCGGAGATACTCCTCTTGATATATAGCAATGCAATTTTTTTTACCATTTTTACTACCTATATGATATGCACATAATAGCTCCACATAATTCTATCCAATTCGCTGAAAATCAGACTTATCATTTTGGCTGCCATGGATATCTTAAGCTGCCGCGAGCTATGGTTTCTTAATTCTTCAGGTCCATTGTTTGAACATGTGCGACGGTGGGAGTGAGACGGAAGAGACTCTGCCATAAGCGTCGCAGATTAAAGAATAAATAAAATAAATAATAATATGCTGAAGACGTCAGTATTTGGTTAATAAATAATACAAGCAAAAATCGTAATTCCAAAATCAAGTTTTCGATATTTACAGCCGCAAAACCAATTAACAAGAGAGAGAGAGAGAGGGACAGCGAGAGTGAGTTCGATCCCCTGAGAGAACGACCCGCACGCGTGGGGGGAGCTCTCTCTCTCTCTCTCTCTTTCCGCATAAGCTCCGACAGCAACAGGCTGCTAACGGTAAAGGGCAAGCCGCACATGTAGTAATGTAACGAATAAGCGTGTGGAAGGGCAAAAGCACATAGCGCAAGGGGGGGGGACAGAAAAAAAACAAACAGTTGAAGCATGTACAGTAAGGCTTCATATTAACGAACAACAAAATTCAATGGTTAGACATGACCTCAAGAGAACGGCATAGAGAATCTGCTAAAATTTTGCATAATTCTGCATATACAAACTGTTTTAACAGAGTGCGTGGTATATTCAAAACCTTGTAGCGAGGTTCGACTGTTGCCAATAGTTAACCAAAAACAACTTTGGCCCGCGCCAAAACTGAAACGTGGAGAATGAATAAAAGGCAGAAAAAGAAACAGAGCTCTCTCTGTGAGAGAGAGAGAGTGAGAGAGAAACACACACACTGATAAAGAGAGAGGGACGGGGGAGTACAAGATTGCTAGCTTTTGTTGATTATTATTTTTTGTTCATGTTATTTCTTAATTAAGTGCTAAAATGGCATGAAATCAAATCGTTTGCTTGATTAAATGTGTGTGTGTGTGTTTATGTATGTATGTATATGTATATGTATCTGTTAGTTTTAGATGACGCTGTGACGATAACGTCATTACCGTTATCAGAGCTTCACCACTCCAAAGGCGCAAATGTTATCAGTGGAACGCAAAAAGCACGAGAGAAGAAACAACAACAGCAACAACAGATCTGCTCTCCTCCCTCTGCCCATCCAAGGCGCGGGTACAGAATCAGTCGACATTCAGTGCACGGCATCCGTCCATGCCACGCCACCCCACCTCACCCCACACCACCCATCCAATCATCCATCCATGGGGGGCATGGACGATGGGGGACATAAACAGTGTCGCGCGCCGCGCGCCGCTCGTCGCTTTCTGCTTCGGCCAAGGTGTCCTCAAATGAGGTGAGGCATTCCTTGTTTTGTGAGCTGCTGCTTAAATTTATAGATGCCACTAGCACTCTCTCCCACTTTCTGTTGCGAAACTATCCCAAATCTATCTCTCTCTCTAGCCAATTGGTTACTTTCCATATACAAAAATACATACATACATATGTATGTACATGTGTATGTAAATTAATAGTATATGCATTTATGTACATAGTTTCTGTGGCACACAACAGTTGAATGCACCCGAGTCCGAGTCCCCTTATTGATAAGGTTCAGCAGAAGAGATTCTCTCGTTCGATGAATGTGTAGGAATAATCATAATGGCAAATAATTAGTATTGATTGTAGGTCCCATTTTTTTTTTTCTTTTTCCTATACAGATTGATATTGGGGCGTGGCAGTCGCCTCCGAGTGTATGTAAGTACATTTTTGTGATAACAGGCGCTAAAAATAGCCAGCCCATACATAAGCCCCAGAGGGCTCCCACGTCATTGACGTTAGAATTGGGATTGGCACATGTACACGCATTTATGCTTGGATGTCTGCCACTCTCGTGGTCGCAGGATGGATATGGGCGATGACGTTCCCCGAAAGGGAGAATAGGCTGGAGAAGGATGGAAGGAAGGAAGGATTGCAAGCATAGGGTCGGGTCACGTTCTGCAGCAGCCGTCAGCACCCGCTGGCACTGGTAAAAGAACGGTGTGGGGTGGTGTGGTGCGTAATAAACTGGGAAATGCAGCAATAATATCAAACCAATGAAAAAGAGGGAGAGAGCACGCACGCACTCTTTAACCCTGAGATGTGTAGAACGAACCAAAGCAGTGGCATAACAGAGATGCTCACTCCGATAAAACGGTACGTACTACGTACATATGTAGCTCTTCAAGCAGAAAGAGAGCGAGAGTGCAATCTTTAACCCTTAGATGTGTTTAAAAGCTTGGAATGATTCAGAGAGAGATAGAGAGTGCACATTTAACCCTGAGATGCTCGTGTGTGCGCCTCAACAGCATTATGCAATTCATATTCATATTTGCCCACTGTGCACCGCAGACTTTGATTAAAACAATAAACAACTGCAGCAGCAGCACGAAGAAGAAGGAGAAGAAGCATCAGTAAAGCAAATAAAAAACACAAATAGAAAACTGCATTGTAATGAAACGTAAACAGGCGATAATAATGCAAAAAAAAAACATTTTAATTTGCCAATCAGCACGCGTCCTCTCTATCTTCTCTCTCTGTACGTCCGACTACTCTCCTCTGGCTGCATTTGAGATCCTCTAAGCAGATTCTCCTGGAGAAGAAGAGCTTCCGAAATTGATCAGAAGAAGGAGGAAGTGAGGCCAGTGAAAGGTGTTGGCTGCAAAGGCTGCGTCACAGATCGGAAATAGACATCAGCCATCAGGTTTTGGCGGGCTGAAATACCTAAGAACTTATTTACATTTTCATTTACCACAATTATTTAAACAGGCTGATCAAATATTGGTTAAGTCGAGGAGCCGGGCCCTGGCCATGTGAGTCGACTACGACGTCATGGCTGATTGCCTGATGGGGGGGTAAAGGTAAAGTACCGCCGTAACGCCGTACCGCAGTGTGATGGTGATATGATGTAGCCGTGATAAGAATGTCGAAAACAATGGCCAGACATTGTGATTGTTGTGCAGGCGGGCCCCAATCCACAGCTCGCTCCAACTCAATCGATGGAAAGATACCAAATAAAATGTATTAATTTATTTTTATGAATCAAGAATTTGAGAATTTTGGGGTTCGTTGCGTCGCATTGCAGTGGAAGCTTTTTCTCACCCAAAGCTCGCTCTCTTCTCTTGTACCATGCTTAGTCACTCTCAAACTGTGGAATTTATTTGATTGGAATTAATCTTCAAATTTTATTCGTAAGCAGATAATCATCGTCGTCGTCGTCGACTGCCTCCTCGACTACACTGTAGGAGCTCTTGCCCTTGCCATCCTTCGCCAGGTGCGTCTCAAAGAACTCCTCCACTGTGTCTGTGTTCCACTTGGTTATGGACAGCGTCTCCTGCACCTTGCCAGCGGCATCGAGCAGCTTCACCACGGGATCCAGGCCCCGGACATACTTGATCTGGAGATTTGGGAATTTAGCGGGTCGCCCGCTCTGGATGAAGGCCTGTATTTGGGGATAGGCACGGAACTTGCAGGTGCACACCTCCAGAATGGCCTTGGCATAGGTGCGCTGTGCCGCCGGCTGCTGGTCTAGAGTGCAGCACTGCTTGCAGGGGGTCCTGTGGAGCGGAGGATGTTATAAGGGTAATACCACATGGACTGCTGCCACTCACTTGAGGGTCTCCAGGCCGAAGTCATCCAGTTTGTCACAACTGGAGCACATTAACTGGGCCTTAATAAAGCCAAGCTCCCGACAGTCCGCGGCAGTAAATTCGGCATGGATTTGCTGGCACTAAAATAGGTTAGAATGTTATCTCTTGCAGGTGGCGTCGCACATACAACTCACACTAATAGCTACGATTGTAAAAAGCACAAGATTCTTCATAATTTAGGCTAATTTTAATTAAATTTACTATGTCCACGTCCGTGTTTACTGTTTACGCATATCGATGTGCACAGCCAACTATCGATAGGCTATCGATAGAATTTCGAATTTTAGAAGAACGGAAAATTATTTTGTTTCCTCTGCCCTTTTTGCTTTGTTCTATTATATCTCGGCAGGAAACAGCCTGTAATCTGGACCAGGACATTTCAGGACGCAAAACTATCGATGGGCTCGCTATTCGAAGTTTTCGATGAAATAAAATGCTAATCGATAGTACAGTGGCTGTCCTCATGGTATGTTACTCAAAAGGGGTGGATTTTACCTTGCATTCGTTGTCCATACCCGATTTTTTCCGAAGAGCCTCAGCAATTTCCCAGGGAAAAATATTATAAACTTCCCAGGGCGGCGAGGATTTTTTAGAGCGGGCGGATTTGAAATGAGCATGGGAGTTACAAAAATAGTGGATAAGTTGCTGAAATCAAAGTAAATTGTTTCATGGAAGATTAGTTATTCGAATATGTTATCTTTTTACTATAATTTATGGGTTTCCCTCCTATCAGTAGCCCCAACACTTTATAGCGCAAATTATAGTGAACAAATAAAACAATAGCCCCCAAAACAACTAACTTCGACACGAGCGTTACAGAGCGTTGCCCACCAGCCATTGTAAAATTGTTAAATCTATTATTTGCCGCCATAAACTGCAATATTATGCTTTCTTAAGTCGCATGTCGTGCTCACTCAAGTTTTATAAACGTTATTTTTAAAACAATCCAACCAAACGGAGACCTTAAAATTAGCCTGTCTTGTAGAAAATTGTTTTATTTATTGTATAAAAATATGTGTTCAGGCCTGAGGGTCCTAGTTAGCTAGGAATATTAAACGGAATATCAAATTGGAAAAAATTTAAATTTAGGGGTGTCTGGCAAAAAAATCGATGTTTGAAAAAACTGTCATCGACTATCACGATGTTAACATCAATGTATCTACAGCTCTACTATTAAAACGTTTTTAACAACACAAAGCAAAATGCCAACCGAAATTGAAAATATAAACCCCAATGTCTACGACAAGATTAAGGAACGTGTGACAACCGCCAATGAAGAAGATGAAAACGTCGCAGATCCCTTCGACAAGCGTGAGATTTTTGGTGAGCGCTGTGGAAATAAAGATTGGAATTTGTAAATAATGCTATTGTTGTAGATCTCATACGCAACATCACTGATCCGGAGCACCCGCTCACCCTGGAGGAGCTGCATGTGGTGCAGGAGGGGCTAATTCGCATCAGCAACGAGCAGAACTCTGTTTTCATCAACTTCACACCCACCATCCCACACTGTTCCATGGCCACGCTGATCGGCCTGTCCATTCGCGTGAAGCTGTTGCGCTCTCTGCCGCCCCGCTTCAAGGTCACTGTGGAGATCACCCCCGGAACCCATGCCTCGGAGCAGGCGGTCAACAAGCAGCTGGCAGACAAGGAGCGTGTGGCCGCTGCATTGGAGAACAAGCATCTGGCCGAGGTAATCAATCAGTGCATCTCGGCCAGAGGCTGAATGATCGAGCACCCCTACCCCTTACCGCCTACCCTACCCTGTAGCTGTTCCATGTTGTTTTAGGTAATACAAATTATATTTTAGCAGCAAAGCTTTCTGGGGTCATGAACTATGGGCTAAAAGGTAAACGTTAACAAAACACAGCATTGCGGGGCGACTGGGGGATGACGATGCTGTACTCCATGGACCATGGGGTTATTCCTTGGGCGGTTCCTTCAATCGCATGTGCGGCTCCACAGGGGTTAGAGGCTTTGGCTTGGTGGGATCGTACTTAAAGGTCTTCACCAGAGGCCCTTTTCCAGCCTTGGCGAAGCGGATTTCATCCAGACGCTGTCGCTCCTCGATCTCCTTGGTGATCTTCATGTTGTCCCAGGCTGAAAGAGAATTTAAAGGATTTAAATTAGGTTGTACTTTAGGATGTATTTCCGCAGCTTACACTCTTTCATGCCTCCGACAAATCCCTTCTTCTTCGCAGGCAGCGCACTGGGAGCGTGCGTCAGCATCTTCTCGATCTTGAAGTATTCGCGGACTGCGGGAATACGCAACACGGCCACCTGCCCCAGTGAGATGAAGTTACTGCATGCCCAGTACGTCAGAATGGCCGCTGGGAAATTCATTGTGAAGGGAAAGATGACCAGGGGCAAGGCTCGCAGGACATACTTCATCGTGTTCATGTTGGCGGCCGACAGGCGGGCGCTGTCCGTTCCGATCTCGATGGTCAGGTAGAGCGTGGCGCTGGTGATCAAAGGCAGTATATAGAAAGGATCGGCCAGGGTCAGATCTTGGAACCACCACAGTCCGCCATCCCTCATGGAGTCCACTGGCGTATTGGCCATTTGACGCAGGCCCATGAAGAAGGATATGAAGAGCGGCGCCTGGGCCAGTGGCACAATCATGTTCTTCAGCGGATTCACTCCCTTATCCCGCATGAACAGCATCATCTCCTGGGCGTAGCGGGCCGACTCAATGGCGTTTCCCGACTGCCGGGCCTCCGTCATTTTGAGCTGCAGCAACTGCATCTGTGGCATGTTGTTGTTCATCTTGGCAGAGTTCCTTTGGGCAAGAATCACCAGCGGAAAGATAATTGTGCGCACCGCCAGTGTTCCTACGGCAATGGCACCCCACCAGGGCAGCTCCCAGGTGCAGTGCAGGAACTCCATGCAGTTTTGTACGATACCCACAGGCGACCAGCCTCCCAGTCCGATCGAGGCGAATGTAGCCTCTCCAGCAGCATTCAACACATCTGCGGACACGTCCTCCAGGGAAAATGCGGGAGGTGTTGGTGCCGCTGGAATATCGGGCAGGTCGACTAGCTCCTTGGTGGGAACCGATTCCGGCAGGCCCGCGGTCTCGGTGCTGGCAAAGCGCTGAACACTGGATCCCATCAACGCTGGAGGCACAAGCTTTTGTGGGGGAATCATACATATTAAGTGTCTGGACAGCTGGGCGCTCCAAATCCCGTGGCTTCCCAAGTGCATGCCTCTCTTGTTAGCGAATGTGTTGTGCTATCGTGTAGGGATATGTCATGATTAGTTGGTGTTTCTATAATGCTTCAATTCATAACAAGTTACCGCGTTTGCAGGTTATGTCATAGAGAACTCCATTCCGGCGCACCGGCTGGCGTCACGTCACGGCACTTACCTGTGTCGTCAATCGGGCGCTGGCCGAGTTGAATGCTGCAGCCACATTTGTCGCCCGCCATAGCTGCATCCTGTTCGCCAGCATCGTAAAATTTTAATTTAGTAAGTTGTAAATTTCTGTTTGCTGCAGGCCTGCTGAAAGAGATGGGAAATGTAAATACCAGGGCTAATGGCAAAACGGCAGCAGTCAGCTGTGTGTGTCAGATCGCGCCACCTGGCGGCTGTGTTGCTGTTAGTTCTTTGGCGGTAAACATTTGAATTTGAATCTGTTGCTTACTTGTTCTCTATTCAATGGAATTTTGTGGAACTGCAAATATATGTTGGTTTGAAATTTGAGTTTTAATTGACAGACAGGACAAAAAAGTCTGATCTAGTTTTGAAAATTGAATCAATTAGCACAGCAATTTACGATTCGCTTTCGCTAGGCCATAAAAATATTTGCTAATTTTATGACAGACTTCCCGGAAGGCCAACGGGTTCCTGCTGGCCATTGTCTTGAGCCAAAGGAAAATGTTAAAAGTTAATGCGACATATTTGGCATACAAAATTATGTCACTAAAATGCTTCAGTTTTGGTCAAATTAATTGAAATTCATTCAATTCGATACCCTTACCCACGGCTAAGGCCTCACTCGTTTGGCCATACGCTATGAAGTAGCCTATGCATACATATGTATCTAGTGTATTCCTGATTCGTGCTGGTCTACTTCCACCGTCCATTTCTCATTATGAATACATTATTCACATTATATTAAGATTGGCTTGGGAAAAATAAATTATTAATCTCGTCTCGTTGTGTTTTGACGCGATGCGACGCACTCATTTGAATAATGCTGAAACCGGAGCGGAGAGATTAAGGGTGTTCAAAATGCGAATTGGACTCGACCCCAGAATCGCTATGAATTAGTATTAGACGCCCAACCATTGACGCGCTTCGACATGCACAACTAATTTGTTTATTAAAAGCAGAGGGGAAACAACAAATGCAAAGTCAAACACGCGATATATTATATCACTTAGAAACTAGTTTACTTTGAGTTAAATATGAGTCTTGCTGTTGCTGCGTGCGTGGTCGGTGGATGCATCTTTTTGTGATCCAAATAAAACCAAATACAAAGAAGATAATAATAATCGCCACTAAATATGGCTGCTACTTTGTCAAATGCCAGTCGTCTGCTGATGAAGGAGATTGACACCTTTTATTGAAAGATTTTATGGGGAAATGCTTTTGATATTTAACTTGAAACCCTACCCCTACATTTTCTTAGTTTTTACGAATTTCCTCAGCGTTGAAGGTTGAATTTAAGTGCCAATCAATGCAGTTGGAAAATACGCTGGGTGATATGTGGATACCACCAGACCCGTTACTTTTAGGCTTGTTTTTATGAGGTAGCCAACATAAAATGGAATTAATTAATAAAGCCCAATTTTGAATATATTACATCTAAATTTTGAGGGTAGACGAAATCGAATATGATTTATTATGATATTTAGAGGGTTTCCCAGGTAATAAATAGAATTTACAAGGAATTAATGGGGAGTTTTTTCGTATAAGCTCTCCATTCCTTTATGAAGTATCAATCTTCAACCTAAACTTAAAGGAAATTTAATCGATGGATGGTGGGTTTTATTATCATTTCTCATCGAGCAGGTGAGCAGGTCGATGATTTCACTTTCCGTACATGCCATAAAGTTCAATTTTACGACTTTCGTGTTCGTTCTCAGCGGCGGCGGCCAGACTTCTTCAAGGTCACACTCGGACCCCCTATGTTGATTTACGTCGTTTGCACATCACACCAAACTATCGGCACAGTGGAATGAAAGTTGTTTGCAAAGGAATCATAGTTTAAACGATAGGTTTAATAGGCTTTATAGTAATTATGTGTCAGAGACAGTTCCGGTATCGTATGGTTTCGTGGATGGGGATCGGATCTCAAGAGAGAGTGAGGGAAAGAGGAAATATCAACTCTAGTTATGTTCTAATGTTATTTCTTGAATTGCGTTTATCATCTTTCCTCCTAAGGACCTATTCTATTGTTACATCCATCTCTCTCTTTCTATCAAAGACGATATCGCATACACACACTGCATGAGGTAGAGAGAGAGAGAGATTGAGTAAGCGCGTGGAAGGCGTTGCGTAGCTATTGCCATTTCATTTGTTCCTTCTGGATATAAAAATGATACGATCTGTTTCAGATTCGACAATGGACTAGATGTGGTCATTCTCTATGACCTCGTGTCGTTTAATTTGCGGATGCCACAGATTTTCGTCCTTTATGGTGGATGAAGGCGGCGCTGTGAAATTTTAAATAGACAGGGATAGCCCTGATCCACGATGCCCAGTATGTCTAGAAAATTTGAGCGGTAGGTGCCCCATGGCCCTGGTGAAATGTGGAAATTTGATGTGCCAACCGTGCATAAAATACTGGATGGAATCATCGCGCAGACCGTCTGGCATCACACGGACAGACAGATCAAGAATATATGTACATATATACTTTATTGGGTTCGGAAGCGTTACCTTCTACGTGTTACACATGAGGAAAGAAGGACAGGTTCCAGAGACATCATTCCTATCAAGGAACCCCCCCTTATCTGGATAACAATTGTGTGCAGATCACTGTGCAGGCGCTAGAATATGATATTTGAAATATCGCATTAAAGGTGCCGGTGCCGCAAGAGACACGAGACGTTTTGTGTCGATAGGAACATACATACATACATATGCTCGTAGTAGATCGATTTTGCGGATAAGGCGTTGGCTGGCAACGGGTAAATCCTGTTTGATATCTTATTTTGACTATTAATTAAGTATTAACTCAGTTTTATGGGCCAATTTGTTAAACGCACACATTTCAGCGCCTCTCGCAGACACCTACCATATGTGCATTACGAGCAAAAGCTGCGTTCGGTTCGCCACTTGGCAACGGATGGATGGATCGGATCGATGAGGATCGGCTGGGAAGGGACGGAGAAGCATCGTAAAACGCGAACTGGAAAAGTTAAGCTTTTGGGCAGGCCAGGCCAAAAGTGGAACCATAAATTATGCTAAATACGTATTGGCACTACTCGTACACTACATGCTATTTCAAATGCATTTAATTAAGTGTGTCTTTTTTTTTTTTTTTTTGGGTGTGCCGGGTAGGTTTTTCAGACTAGACCCAGACCCAGACCCGGACAAGACCTGGGCTAAGCGGCGACATTGACATTGCCGCATGTGGAGATACTTTTAACTTTTGCTCTTTGCAGCCCCAGCCCACACACTCACACACACTCAGATATAGAGAAACATAACACTCTACTCTCGCAGCATGAGATGGAAATTGGAAGACATCGAGCCCGAGCCAGAGCCGCCGCCGATGCTCCAGTTTGGCCAATACTTTTGGTTAGCTTATTGTTATTTAGATGTGTTTCCTGCAGTCCGGCGTAAAAGTTGTTTGGGTGGATCGGGTTTCGTCGATTGAGAATTTGGATTCAAATCAGTTTGATGTTTGGTATAAAAACATTTGCAATTGGCCACAGAGTCATCATTCAGAGTCTCACAGTCCCAGACAGACGAACAACTCTTCACCTCAACCAAGATGTTCCGCTACGTAAGTATCCAGGACATCAGGAGTACTCCAGCTAGGGATCAGCTAACCATCCAACATCCCAACAGATGCTCGTCGCCTCCGCCGTCCTGGCCTGCGCCTATGCCGCCGCTTCCTACAACACCGATGCCACCGCATACGTGGTGAAGAGCAACGCTGACATCCAGCCCGAGGGACAGTACACGTACCAGTACGAGACCAGCAACGGCATCGCCGCCCAGGAGTCCGGACTTGGAGGCCACCAGGCCAGCGGAGGATACTCCTACTACTCGCCGGAGGGACAGCTTGTCCAGATCTCCTATCTGGCCGACGAGAACGGCTTCCAGCCCCAGGGCGACCTCCTGCCCACTCCCCCACCAATCCCAGCTGCCATCCTGAAGTCCCTGGAGTACATCCGCACCCACCCCCAGTACCAGGAGCCCCAGCAGTACCAGCAGCCCAGGCAGCAGCAGTACCAGCAGGTGCAGAGGAAGCAGTACCGCGCCCCCGCTCGTTCCCAGAGCATCTACGGTTAAGCAGCTCCACATTCCAGTCTTCATCTGCAAATGATTCTAAAAGCTTTATTAATTTTTTTTTTTTGGAATGAATAAATGATATTGAGAAGAAAACAAATTTTAAAAGTTGTACAAAAAATGCCAGCAAAAACCGCGCTTAAAATTTAGCAAGTGACACCAAGAAAATACGCGCTTTTTATACCCGGTACTCGAAGAATATAGGGGTATATGGATTTGATTTGTGGTGACAGCGGCCAGAAGGAAGCGTTTCCGACCCCATAAAGTATATATGTACATATATTCTTGATCAGCATCAATAGCCGAGTCGATATAGCCATGTCTGTCTGTCAGTCCGTCTTCATTACCGCCTATATCTCAGAGACTATTAAGGCTAGAGAAACCAAGTCTTGTATCTAGTCTTCTGTGTTATCACACTACTCCAAGTATATTTCAAAATTTCGCCCCGCCCCCCGAAAGTCTGTGGCATACACAATTTTGATATTACGAGAAATCTAAAAAATCAGAGTCATAGAGAATGACCATTTCTATCAGAGTGTTGACTCTGGATCAGACTGGATTATTAATATAGCCGCAATGAAGAAACCCATTTGGAAAACCATCGTTCCCTCTCGCTCTTTCTCACACGTCACACCGTCTGCTTTGCCTATTCGTCTTTTTTGACGCCTACTTCTCAGAGACTATTAGAGCTAGAGCAACGAAATGCATGTAGGTTCCCCTGATATTAAACTGAATGAACTTTGTTTCAAAATTATGCCCCCCACTCCGCTCCCGCAAAAGATGAAAGTCTGTGACATCAAAAACTATATAAAATACGAGAGAACTAGAAACGCACAATCATGACCATCTGCATTGCCGAATCTGGAATAGATCGCATCGGATCAGTTAGGAAGTCACAGCCCTAGCTGCGGACATATCGCGTTCCATTCCCGTTCGTTTCATTTTCAGCGTTTTTTTTTTTGTTTCTGGCCGCCTAAAAGCACACCCCATCTCACGCCAGTGTGTCAGCTACGGTGTGTGAGCTACGGCCACACTATGCACGATCAGTTGCTAGTGTGCCCGCCTGCGCCTGAGGTACGGTCTCACTGTGGAGAGCGGACGCGCCCAATTGTTTGCTTTTGAATAACTATTTGCGGCGCCTGGTCGTACCAATGCTACGAGCCCGAGCTGCGTGCATTGTTTCAACTTCATTACGAAGATTTATTGACATTTCAGATGTGAATGATATCTATTTTTCTCTATCGTTGGTTCAATCACAAAAATGGTAGTAAAGTAATTAAGGTCCTATAAACAAACATGCAACAGCTCTAAAAGACTGAAGTTCTGGGAGGAGAACAGACTGCTTAATTTCCTGATACTTGTTATACCTGCTACTTTTAGTATTAACTGATGCCCGGGTCTATTTTCAAGTGAGAAGGAAAAAGATTAATGAGGAATTTATACGACCCAGATTCATGATTAATTCTATTCAAAAAAGTTCTTAACTTTGGAATCAAATGTTTAACAAATCAATCATATAAGCCATTACTGTGGTGATAGTCTTAAAGTTAGACGATCAATAAGACGATCCATATCTGTCTTGTATATAATATTTTGTATACTGATTACTCCGTTGGTAGTTAAATACATATATGTATGATTATAAAAAATGTATTTACACACTAGGCGAGTTGCTCAAATGACTGATTTGTTTCTTTATCTATTCGTATTTTCCGTTTTGTTAAGGGCATACATATCTAAAAGTATTAATTCTAGTTGTGAAATGCAATATGGAATATACTGGTAACTAATTAACGTAGTGATCTGAATTTCGGCAGCAGTTGGCTCGAATTTACGATGACACTCGAATGTGTTTCACGTCCAAGTCGCAGCACTACTGGGGCTCTCCAAAGCAAACATTCGGATTCGGATTCGTATTTGCATTTGCATATCATTAACAACAAAAGCCGCTAATCGAATGACAGCCCAAACGAACTTCTCTTGGCGCCTAGCAAATGATATTTTAACGCTATTGATACTCTAACAATAGAGGTGGGATTATCAAATATTAAAAGAAGTCTGGGAATTGTCTTGAATCGGTGGCCATAAAGCTGTGTAAGGGTGTCCATACTTCGTTTGAGGGATTCCGCTTTGATTTTTGGATAACAATTCATATATTTATTATGAATTTAAGTCAAGATTAGATAAGAATTGAAGCATTCATTGTGTGTGGAATCTCCATCGGTAAATCTTCATCTTCATCTCCATCTCCATCTGTGATTTGTTAAGAAGAATGCGGTGTGGTATAGATCACGATCACCTGCTGGCCCGGCCCGCTGATCTCTGTTCGAAAACAAAACAAACAACACGGCCATTAGGCGAACAGCAGGCAGCAGGGGAATGAACGTAACGCTCGTAAAACTCGGTCAAATTCATATTCGAAATGCGCGAATTTATTAATAATACGGAGCACTAAAGCCTCCAAGATCAAATGTGAACTGTGGAACATCTATGGCATATTTTTGTTGTTGGTGTAGGTGTAGGTGTAGGTCAGTGATCGTCCGCAGCTCTGGTATAAAACGGTCGCTCGGCTTTGCTTTCGACATCAGTATCAACTAAAGCAACGTTCCGCTTGGATTCCCTCCCCTAAACAGATTTCAGATATAATATCGAACTTCAGCCATGTTCAAGATCGTAAGTATCGTTTAGTGATAAGTGATCCCCGAATGCGATAATAGAGCTAACCAGCTAACCGAATTTCCTACATCAACTGCCAACCGGCTATACTTATAGGTGCTAATCATTGCCCTCTTCCTGGTGGCCGTCACTTGGGCGGCAGATGAGTCACAGGCCACCATCACCAAGTACGAGAATGAGATCAAGAACGACGGCAGCTACAATTGGGAGTACGGCACCTCGAACGGCATCCAGGCCCAGGAGAGCGGTGTGGGCAGTGCCTATGCCGCAGGATCGGTGGCCTATACGGCTCCCGATGGGCAGAACATTCAGTTGGAGTACACTGCCGACGAGAACGGATATCAGCCAAGAGGTGCACATTTGCCAACTCCGCCACCGACCCCCGACTACATTCTGAAGGCTCTGGCGTACATTGAGGCTCATCCTTTCACCAGGATTCAGCTCAGGACTTAGACGATGCATCGTGTAATCCGTTAGCCTTAACTTAGCACAATTTTTTTTTGTATATGAAATAAACATTAGATTAACATTAGTGAAGCTTGTTTTGTTTTGTTGTCTCTTTATTTGTTGTAAATCATTGAATAATTGCAACAATTCTGTGATATAAATTAGCATTCCGATTGAAAGATTTCCTGCTCAGATTAGTTTGCAACTAATTTACGAATATTGAATATATTCAAGGATTGGATCGAAATCATAGACTCAATTGCCATAGTTCGAATTTTCCTCCGCTTGTTTGGTTACGCGCTTTTTAAGTGCCAAAAAAAAAAAACCATTATCGAAAAAAAGTTACATAAAATTGTTCATTTAACGGGTTGTTGTTATGTGTTGTGTGTGTGTGTGTGTCTCTTGTATCTCTTAAATCACATTGAAATCATGCCGCATATCAACTCCACTCCACGCCACTGCCGCCACGCTATGTGTGTGTTTGTGTGTGTGTGTGTGTGTTGGTGTTTTAATATATTATCATAATTCATAATTATTATTATTGTTGTCATCCATATTTGAGTATGGTTTTTATATGCTTTTGAAAAGTACAACGTGCACAGTATCTTAGTAGTTTGAATTAGTTCTTAATATGTTTGTTGTTGTTTGACTTTGCTTTGTTGCTGCTGCTGGTTCTCTTCCAACTAATCTCTCACGCTTTGTTTTTTTTTACAATAAGTTAACGTTTATCTCCATATATGTATATATATATATATATGTATATATATATATGTATATCTTGCATAGGCAACTGTTGTTAATTATAATAGGGATCTCTAATGATTCATTCTGTTGACAGAAAACATCTTGTGTGTGGTGGCCTTTGTGGCAGATCAGATTCAGAACGAAATACATTTCGTTAGTTGTCGCTTAAACATGTTTAATTGTTGGTTTTTCTTTAGGCCGCTTAGCATAATTGTTTAATCATTGTAATCATCAGTTAATCAAGTTTTATTAGCATTTCCAATTGGTATTTGAATCAATTAAGATGCCATAATTTTTGAGTAAATTATAGAAAAGAGTAGAAAAATCTAATAGATATTTTGTTTTGCGTTGTTGTTTTAGTTTTCTCTAGTTTTAGTTTTAGTTTATGCAAAAAGTGCTATTCGCTCAAAAATTATTATATTTTCTTGGTTTTTAGTTATAGATCTTGAATTACATTTAATTATTTAGATGCTGTACTCATCCTCAAACTCATTCTCCCCACTCTCTCTCTCTCTCTCTATCTCCGTTTTGGAGAGTACAATCAAGTTAATTTAGTTCCATTACAAATTACTAAAGACATAAAAGGACTTTTGGACTTAAACTTAGGTTCAAGGATAGGCGTTGCGGATTGGAGTCTGTATGGTAGGGTGCAAGGGTGCAAGGGTGCGTGAGGGTGTGGATAACATATTTCTTAATCAACATAATATATAAACTGCCTGTCTATTTGTAAACTTCCAAAAATGTCAAAATGTGCGCGGGTTTGAAGAATATTTAGAATAGATTTTTCGCGATAGGATGCTGTGTGTTTTTTGAGAGGATATATGTAGTTTGTGTGTGTGTGTATGTGGGTGTTTATGCCGTTGTTGGCGATGCAGTTGGAGATGTGGCCACATTGGTCAATTTGGGCGGATGCGTGGCATTCACCACACGATTCGTGTTGTCCCGCGTCTTTGAGTGCTGCAATTGCATCAAGTAGTGCTGCTGCGTTGGCTTGTGCAACGCCAGACGGGACAAGGCATCGTCAATAGTGAACCACTGCCGCTTGCGTCCAATGCTGCGCGAGTCCTCCCACTCCTCCAGCTCCTTGGTCACATTCATGACAAACACTTCAGTGCGATGCATATGATCGTTATTCTGTGAGGAGGTGGAAGAGATTGTATAAACTCTTTTCGAATATCAGTTATCAGAATTATTATCGCAGTTCAAACCTCGAATACACCCAGACAACGACCCAGACTGCCAATAACGCCGGCCTCCTCGAGCACCTCCCTTACAGCGGTCACAGAGGGCTCTTCCTCAGGCTCTACGCCACCCCCCGGGACGATCCAAAGCTCAGGACGCCTTGAGGAGGTAACCAGGAGGACCTAAAAAGACAGTCAAAGATATTTCGTTTTCACTATGATAGATATTCGAAGCTTTACACTCACCTCAGCCTCGTTTTCGGCCCGCACACAAATACAGGCGGCCCGTCGCCTGAAGCCATCCTTGTCGTAGATCCGCGTTGAGTTGGGTTTCTCCTTGACCATCTGAAATCAGCAGAAGCAAAGAGTTCATGAGACTGGGCCACATATGATTTCGAATCGGTTGTCCACCCTGAATCCCCCCCATATTTCTATTTCCCATGTCAGTGCGCTTAAAAATAATTTTGGCTGATAAACACTCGCACCGCAAGCTCTCAATATATCATTTTATGGCCGTTGCCTTTAATTTGAATGTGCGCGCACATGAAAATCGTGATTCGGTTCTTATCAGATGGGGAGATTGTCCCTGGCTAGGCCAATCGGCAAATTGCAGCGCCAGACCCAGACCCAGTCCCAGGCGCTATAGAGCTTATCAGGCCCGTCCCGGTCCTAGAACCAGTGCGGGTCTCGGTCACTTTTGGCTGATTCTGGCTGTCATGGAAAGGTACACTACACGCATTTCCAATGGCAAATAGTTGGGATGTGGGGGGTAAACTGTAGACTGTCGAAAAGCGCACTTACACTACGACAAGTTATTATTTAGCAATATCATGAAATAGTCATAAAAACGTTACCCCCTCATCGGATACCAGTGCAGGGTATTGGTATTTGCTGGAGGGGCACAAGGGTGAAAGGGGAAACAGTAACAGAATAACGGATCACAAATAGCGCACGTTTAATCGGACAATAGTAGGTAGGGTATTTACTAGTCGCGCACTCTTGCGCTACCACTTTCAACTTTCTGGTAGTGCGCCAGCATCTGGGAGGGTTTTAGATTGGATTCTCGGGGGCTGCTTACTTTTCCAAGTTGTGTAAGTACGCTGGGGGCAAACGAACGAACGCTGATAGGAGATAGCAGCAGATGATGACTTCTTAGGCACTTTTAATTCTCCGCCTCCGTTATCTCACACTCACTCACTCTCTCTCTCCCTCTCTCTATCTTTCTCCGTCTGTTTAGTGCTGCAACAAGTGTGTGTGTGTATGTGTGTGTTTGTTGGAGACGCGCAGGTGTTGTGTGTTGTATTGGGGGAGCCGGTCGACGCTGCTGCTACTGCGGCTGGCGGCTGGTTGCTGATCTCGTGCCGCTTCTGCAGGCAGGTGCTTCTTTCCGCTCGCGCACCCAACGGAGGGGGAGGGAAAACGGGCAAAAATGCACAAACAATATAAACGACGACAATTCCGCGCTCGGACGTCACACAAAATCTGTCGCTGTAGTGGTGGATGGGATGTCGCGTGTATGTGTTTCGTGGTGTCTGTTGTGTGTGAAGTAATAACGCAAAATAAGAACGGTGGAAAGCGAAGAGAAGGGGAAAAGTGGGAGAACAGAAACTTGTTGAAATTAAACGAGAGAAAAAAGAACAAAATGAAGAAGAAGGAAATAAAGCGCAGACAGGGCAGAATTATTTAACTACTGTGCAAAGATTGCATGTTGTTTTTGTTGGTTGTTTTGTGTGTGTGCCTGTGTGTGTGTATATGTGGTGTATGTGATTACACGAGGGCTGGCGTCGGTGTATGCGGTGTGGTATGCGTGTGTGTGTTGCAGTTAGTCGCTTTCGTCGTCTCTTTGTCCTGGTTCTCCGCTTCTTCGCCGCGGGGGGGAGAAGTGACGAGAAGGCGGACGAGTCAACAGTCGGTAACGATCTTCGCGATTTTCACACAGCTTTTCGCTGCAGTTTTTGCTTCTTCTTTTGGCTTTGGCTTTGCTTTTTTTGGTGTCGTTACCGACGCACAAGTGTTGCCTTATCGGCAACTTTCCATTGCTCCTCCACTTTCTGCTGCCCGTGCTGCGGATGGGGTATGGATGGGTATATTCGATACGGAACAGTGCACGATACAATATATAGTTCGAAGTTAATCGCGATTTTCACTTATTTGGCCGCAGACGAGTTGCACGCCGCGCGCCTGGGTTGGTGTTGTTGCGAAAAAGCGTTTTTTTGTATTCGTTATTAATTGATTTTAAGATTGCGGGCACACTAATTCCAATCAGCTGTGTTGCTGTGAAAATGCGTTTACTTTTTTTCGGTATTAATTGATTTTAAGATTGCGGGCACACTAATTCCAATAAGATGTTTTCGTCCAAACGCTATGGGATGTTGCAAGTAAATGTTGCGGCAACAATTTTCAAATTTGGCGCGCAATTGCAAGTTTCATACTATTCAGGTTTCACACATTTGCGCTTTTGTCAGAGAAGCAATACACTACTGGTCAAAATAATAAGTACTCTATTGTTATTTGAACATTTCAAAGGATTTGATCCGATTTGGTGAAAGTTTTGTTGGTTTTTATTGCGTATTGCGATTCGAAGAATTGAAAATGTCGACTACATAGCAATTGCCTTAATGGGAAACACTCATTAATTGATTGAGGCCACTAGGATTTATCTAACACATGGAACTTTAAAGTACGCATCTTTAAGCTGTTCATTCACCGTACGAATCCACATGATTTACTGCCCCCGAGCCCCAGGCCCTCCCTCTGCCTATGCTTCGTGGAGTCGCACATTTTTGATTCGCTGCCAAGAGGCAAGCAACGCAGCCCGACAGCCCGTCCCCCCACCACGAACAAGGGGCAAGGGGTGCAAGGGGCAGGGCGGATAGGGGACCGACTTTATGGCCAAGGAGCTGCTGCTGCTGCGCGCCACCAAAAATTTGTTTCTTGTTCTGTTTTGTCTGTTGCTGTCGCAGGTTTTGTTGTAAGCTTTTAATGCAACTACTTAGCGGGGTGAGCAGGGGGTGGGGGGTAGAGAGAGAGAGATTCTGCCACACGGCGGCGTGTCCTTGGCATCGCCCTAACCATTTGTGCTGGCGGCTCCTCCCCCGAATCCAGCAGGCGACACATTGGCTTCTCCTTTGCCCCGCTGCCTCTGCCTGCTCCTTGATCTCGTGCCACGTTTTTGCTGTTGCAAGCAAAAGAAAATTGCTTATTTCTTAATGCATTTGCCATTTCCTTTTCTGGCTTTTCTTAGACAATTCCCCCCCCACACCGCCCCTCTGCCCCTCACCAGTCACTAGACCGGGCTCCGCAATGAGTTATGGCCACAGTTTCCATATCCATTTCCATTTCCATTTTCCATTTTCCATTTTCCTCTGGGTGACCATGCAGAAGTGTTAAGCAGTTTAACGCAACGCTTTTTTCTGTCCCTCTTTCTGTCTTTCTGTCTGTCTTTCTGTCACAATTTGTGGCACATCTTTGGATGTTAATTTTGTGCCGAATCGATCGGTTGTTCGTCTCCTCCGCACCTCTCTCCACTGCACTTCCCTTTACCCTTCACTTCACTTCACTCTGCTCGAGTCCAGTCCCCAGTATCCTGGTGCTGGTGCTGGGGCGGCACGCTTTGCTGCACATAAATTCAGTGTCATAAATTTGGCAAAGAGGCGTCGCTTTGGCTAGCAAAAACTTTGCCTATTTGATGCGTTCGGGTGACCTCAACCAGTGCGAAAGGGACAGACAGAGAGAGAGAGAGAGCCATGGACAACGTAAGGGATGGGGGGATGGGATGGGGGGCATCGAAAAGGAAAGTCACAACAAAATATATCGTTTCAATATGTAGATCCATGAAAGATCGCCTCGAATTGTGGTTCCCTTTCGCTTATGGGATTCTTGGACAGATCCCCCTTGATGACCATTTCTATTTCCCCCACCCCCCAGTAGTTGCCTTAACTGCTTCACGAATCCGTAGACCAAATCAAACTCCACTTATTCTTCGTCCAATCCTTTTTTGTTTCTTTTTGTTGCTGTCTTTTGTGGCAATTTCAGTCGTTTTTTCATGCCTTTCTTCCATAAAATTGTTTCCCTTTTGTTCGTTACGCTTTGCTCTTTGTTGTTGCTTTCTCCGGGGTTATCCTGGCGGCTGTTGCGGTCAACGTTCGTCCTGTCATTGTCGTTTCTGCTTTGCTTGCCACATTCTCTTCGGCAAACTTCATGAATTTAAATGAACTCGGGGATTCCCCTAAGTTACTGTTAATTGAGCCGGCAAATGGAGGGACGGGGGCGGATTGGGAGGGCGGAGGATTCAATTCGAACTTTCAAGGCGGCGTGGCGAAAACCAATTCGAAAAGTTGCTGACTCCTGGCTGACTCCTGGCTGGCTGGCTGTCGCAGGTGTTGGAATCTATCGTTAATTCACTAATCCTTGCCACAGCAGCAGCAGCCACTTGCCACTTGCCACCGGCCACAGTGGCAGCCACGCTACCACGCCCCTGTCATCAGCTGCAGGGCGCGCGTGTCCAAACTTCGAAATGGAGGAAACGGAGGACCTGCTTCTGCCTCTTTGGCAACATATTGTTTCATTTGAACCCGAAACAAGGAGAGCAGAGGAGAGGAGAGCGCCAGGAGCGCCAGGAGTCACCTACAAACGCAATTTGGCAACAAAATTCAACGAAACAGACACAAAACAAAACAAAACAAAACCATGCAACAACAGCAACAACAACAAAGGGTTGCTGCTGCTGCAACAATGGAGTGCCCAGAATTATACAATTTATGCGATTTACGAGACTGCTCCTAGTCGACTCCTTCTTCTGGGGTGCCTCTGTGGGGTGCTGTGGGGTGGACTGTGTGTGTCTCCCCTGGTTTTTTGCCTGCCTGCCTGAAAACTATTTCTATTGCTGCGGCGCCGACATTCGCCTGGGCAAAGGATATGCCGTATTTCCGTTTACATAATAAATTTGCTAACCACGTTCTGTCCTCCGTTCTGGCATTGTCGTACTGCTCCTGGTCCTCCTTCGCTTGCAACTCCTTCTGCGGCGACTATCATTGTGGGTTGCAGCCAAGTCCAATGCGGCATCCATGCCACCAGCGCCGCCAGCGCCGCCATCGCTTGGCATCAAGTGCCTTGTGGTTTGCCCTGGCTCCTTCTCGCCTCTTCTCTTGCCCCCTGAGGTTGAGAGGTCGTGGCAGGGGCACACAAAAAGCAAAAAGAAACAAAAAATGTTGGACAGCAGCCGCAGCAGCAGCAGCAGCAGCAGGCGGACAGGGACACTGACACGGACACGGAGACGAGACCTTTCTGCGCTTTATATAAACTTTAAACTCGGGACAACTTCTGGGTGCCACACACCAACACAGTGGAAGGTGCCACAGATTGAAGATTGAAGCTTCTGCCTGCTGCTTGTTGTGCTGCTGCTGCAAATTGAAGCTTTGGTGCCTCCAAAAGATTGACGGAAGTCGTCGAGTGGCGCGGCTCAACCACTTTTGCTTGCTTGATCACTGGGCGGCCGGCGTGGCCAGTGGCCAGTGGCAAGTGGCTAGTGGCATGGTCTCTAATTAATCAATTAAATGGCAGGCCACAAAACGAGAGTGCAGCGCCTCCATCATTGAGGAAGTTGTCGCCGCCGCCGCCACCGCCGCCGCTGGGGAGTCATCGGGCGTCGTTCGCTTCCGTTTTCCGCTGGAAGTGAAATCTGTTGCAAGGCGGCGGCGGATGCCATAAAAATGCCAGCCACCAGCCACCAGTCGCAGCTTAGTGGGCAGCCAGTACAGGGCGTGGCAGCCTCTACCCACATAGATCCATGCAACCTGCAACCTGCCACCAGCTTCGGTTGCTGTCCCGGGGGTTCATTCACCCATGGATCCCCTCCGATCCTGCTGCTGTCTGTCTTCCTGGCTGGCTGGCTGTAGCTGCAGCCTGCTTCTCCCGTTCGTTCTACTAATGGCTTGCCACACTTTACATTAGCGTCACAATTTATTGGCCAACTGCTGCGCCGGCGCGCAGACGCTCCACAGACATTGCTCCTGGCGATGGGCGATGGGCGACGGGTCTCCGTCTCCGTCTCCGCCGGCCCACTTGGCCATTTGCTTTACGCATTGCTTGGTAGCTAAAATGGTCATAATAATAATAAAAATTTTCTGCCAGTCGCCAACGCGTCGCATCGCATCGCATCGTATCGCATCGATGCCACAGCTCCAGTTACAGCGGCAGCGGCAGTCCATGCCACAGCCTTAGCCTCTCAGTCGCAGTCGCTATCGAGGCGTTTGAGCGCATGTTTGACGCATCAAATGATGACGACCACGACGACAACGACAACGATGAGGATGAGGATGTGGCTGTGGCTCTCGATGTGGATGAGGCAGATGATGGGGCAACAGGTCTGCCCAGCAAAAGAATTCCCCGGACCAACTCCCAATGCGCCGCCGCCGCCACCGCCTTCCTCTGGGGTGGGAGCTTCCTTCTCCCCAGTGCGTAAGCTCAGGAGGCGACCGGTTTATGTCAAATGTATTGACAGGTGCATGGAGCATGCTGCATGCTGCACCACAGAGCGACGGCTGCTCCAGATCACTGCAAAACGGGCTCTGGCCATGGCTCTCCGCTCTTGGGCACTCCGATGTCTGCTTTTGGCCTGTGGCAGCGTTGCAGCCAGTGAATCCATCATCTGTCTCGTGCGAGTCGAAGATGGTTTCACTGTTGCACGTTTGTTTTTGGTGGGTTGGATTATTCGGAGCTGCTATTGTTGCACTTGAAGGCTCTTTGATTCCTTCAGAGTCATGGATATCAGATGTTATCAGTGTAAGTGCATTTATCTAACACTCATTTGCACTCGAACACCTTTAAGCTCATGTTTCAACTTTAAAGTGCATTTCCCTATAGATTGGAGATGTTTTTACTGAATATTGGCTCCATTTGTGGTTGATCTTTCGATGTGAAATCACAGTTTCACTTAGTATTTCCCAGATATTATAATTACAATCTTTTTCAGATCTGTTTCAGGGAACCTTGGGCTCTAGCTCGATTCTCATTTCTCTCTCGCTTTTCCGACTTGGAGAAGTCACCATTCCCGCTTTCCCAGGATCGTAATATTGTGATCTTTCCGCGACATCACTGAAAGGTACTCTGATGGGAGCACTACTAACATTTGAATTGATTTCCGAGAGAAGCAGAAACAATGTCAATATAGCCATGAATTTATGTTTAATAAATGCTCCAGCATTGGAGCAGCTCCTCGAATCGTATCTGTGTCTCAGTGTGTGTGTGTGTATTCCGCATTCCATTCGTTCGGTAGCCATCCTCCACTTGATGATAGTTCTCCTGCTGCCGCCTCCTCCACCTCAGATCTTCCTGTCTCCCACTCCAGTCGCAGGGGGGGGGAGTAGGGACGCGACCAACACCCACTAAAGCCGAACGAGTGCTCATTGTTGCTGCCACAAATAGCCGCTCGTTCGGCACACTGGATGGGTTTTCCGCCTCGAAGATGGGTTGGGTTTCGCTCTGGGTTTGGGCTCTATCCAGCGGCCAGCGTCCAGCGTCCATCGTTTGGCGGCTTCTTTTGTTGGCTTTTGGTCAGTGCGGCGGTGCACAGTTTTTAGATTATTTGTTGCTGACAGCTTCATGAAATATTTATTATTATGGTCGTCTCTCTGCCGCTCTCTGCAGCGCTCTGCAGCGGCAGGTGTTGCATGGTATGGTGTGTGTGTGTGGGGGTGAAGATGGCTGGCGGCTAGGCGGGGGCTGTGGCATGTGAGGGTGCTGATGCCCAGCTCGATTCCCCATGGACTCATGCCCCACACTCTCGGACATAGGCAAAGCAGGCAAGCGGCCGAGCGGCCAAGCAGCCGTTTGGTTACCCAAAATTGAGGTGTTTGCCTCCTTTTGAACTTGAAAGCCGCCGAATGCCGCATCCCCGAATGCCGAACGGATCAAAGACGCTGCCGTGGAAACAATGCTGCGTTAAAGGTAATTGTTTGTCAATTACTTGACTCCCGAGGAGTCAGTCCGCACAACCAGAGCCCAATGCCAAAAACCGCGCACTCGACTCTCGAAATCCAAAGCGCGTGGCGTGGCTCTGCCTCTTTGGCTCTGTGGCACTGTGGCACGCTGTTCTCCTTGTTGCTTGCTCGTTCGCTGGTTCGATGGTTGTGTCTTCTGGTTTTTAGGCCAATTATAGGCAGCCGCCGCGCGGCTCGTTAGCATATACCAAATCGTATCCGTATTGCAATCGGCATCGGCATCGCGCAATCGCACGCCGATAATCGCCATCGAGCAAGAGCAAGAGAGAGAGGGAGAGAGAGAACGAGAACGAGAGAGAGAGAGAAAGAGAGAGAGAGGAGTGTAAAATTATTTAATTCCCGCTTATCGCAGCTGCCGATGTGATCCCTGCTGCTGCATCTCCCTCTCCTTAGCCAGGCCAGCGAGAGAGAGAGAGAGAGTGTGTGAAAATGTGTAGCAAGTGGTAAGACAATGATATCTGTAGTGGCATTTGGCATTTTGGCATTTCGGCATGGGGGATGGAGGGATGGAGGATGGGGCATAGCTTTGATATTTGCTTACCGCTTCGGTTAGGGTATGGCAAGAGTATGGGAACTTTGGAACTCCGAATGGTTCCTATATACATATGTATGTATGTATGTTGGGGAAAGATGCAGGACAAAGGGATAGGGTATAGAGGAGGATGGAGGATAAGCCTCAGTATAAGCCCTCCACATTTAGTAGAAAGTCGCGCTGCATTCCGTTATTTTTGCTCAGCAAAATCCATCGATTAGCCATTGCGATTGTGGCCGGATTAGGGCATTCCGCATTCACCGCATGCAACCCGAACAAAAATCTCCCACAATTCGCGCATCAGCAGCACTGATGCAGTGGCAGCATTGTTGCACCGTTTGGCGGCTTTCGGTGGTGGCATGTGTGCCTGCGAGTGTGCGTGTGTTTCGGCTTACACAGAAAAGTAATTTCGAGCATGTCGCTGCAATCAGAGAGCGAACGCCGCCGAGTGAGAGATGCTTTGATATGGACTCACAGGGCGAAGAGTGTTCCCGCGATCCACAGATGCACAGATCCCCAGATCAGAACAGATCACAGAAGAGGCTGAAGAGGCTGAGCAGAGATCCAGCTGAAGGAAGGTGTTGCACAGACAGCTGTTACTGTTGCAGAGCTCCTTAATTGCCTGCGATTTTCAAATGCTCGAAACGCATTCAATTTATCAACAAGAGAAGAGTCGGACAGAGCAGAGAAGAGATTCTCATCCTCATACGTGAACGAAGGCTTATACTTGGAGGAGGATGCCCAGGCCACAAGCTCAAGGCCCAAACGAGTCTCAGGATGGAGGAGACTCATACTCGAAGGAGCGAAGGAGCGAAGAAGGAGAACGGAGAACTGGCAACGGAGAATGAAGAATGAAGTAGTACTCGGTGTACCCGGTGACACTTTATTGCCCGATAACTATAAATTTATTGAGATTTATGCAGTGGCGCGGGCATATTATTGCTCTGTCGCCTGAAATCAAACAAATGAAATGGGAAAAATCTCAACAATTATTGATCACTTTCCGGGCCTTAATGCCTTAATGAGCCTGTGTGTTCCCCTAATGAGAGATGATAACCGATTCCACATCAATTTGTTGTCAATTGTTGGTGCAACAAAAAAAAGAAAAAGGGTTGCCCTCGGCATGTCAACGTGCTGCATGCGGCATGCTGTATGCTGCATGGTGACATGCGGGTGTTTGTTGCCTTTTGGGTTAATCATAAACGAAAACCAAAAACTCAATTGAGGAATAACAAAAAAAAATCAAAGGGCGTACTGTTTGGAGGAGTTCAACCGGAGGCGGCGACAGCGGAGACAGCGGCGACGTGTGGGTGTGCCGCCGCCTCTCCAGACAAGCAAATTATGCAAATTTTCCCATGCTGCCCCTTCGAATGGTCTGCTCCTCTCTCTCTCTCTCTCGCTGTCTCTCCATGCAACAGAGTCTCAACTGATTCGAGTCTGGTCTGTCGTCTGCTCTTGTGGGTGGACAATGTGACACGCGTCGTCGTGAAAAACAACAGTTTACTCGGCTGCCAGACTCCCCTACCCATTCCCATTCCCAACACCAAAACTCCATCTCCAGCTCCAGCTCCGTCCCTGGGTCCCTGGGTCCCCGTCACTAAGCTGCTCTCTTTGGAGGGGGCATACGGGGTCCTTGGGTCCAAGGCCCCAGACAGTTTTTACTGTCTTGACTGCAAAATTTATATTATTTCATGCAATTTGTCATCGTTTTGCCAGTGAGCGCAGAGCGCGGAGCGAGGAAAGATGACTTCGCTTTGGTCAAATCATTCACTTGCCCCCGAGCCACGGAGGATGCTTCCCTTCCAGCTCCAGAGGAGGCCAAAGGACCTTCCCTGCCATGAATATATGTGTGTTGCAACTCTGCTGCTTGCCTGCAGCCGTTCGGGTGAATGATTGTATGGTGGCTGTCCTGCCTAAACTCCAATTTTGTACTATTTTCTTTACCAATTTTCCACTTAATATCTTTATACTCTCCAGGAAACGGGATCCCGAGAGTTCTTGCTGGAGTTTGAACATGATTTTGGAATATAATATTTCACGGAGGTGACAATCCTTTTAGCTTTAGCCTGGAACCCACTCTCATTTGTGGATTCCTTGGGTAGAAGTAGAAGTTGAAGTAGAAATAGAAGAAGAGAAGTAGAAGAGTCTTCAAAAATGTTGAAATTCTTGATTAATTTCTGTAAATTTGAAGCAGTTTCGGGTCTACTCTAAAAAGAATTACATACATTTTAAGGATCTAAGGATCCAAAGTTTGCTTATTTATTTCCATAACATCTCCTTCTATAGAATAATCCATCCACAGATTCACTTAATAAATCTCAATAAAAACCCCATAGGAATAATAAGCCCCAAAATAATACACGTGTCATGCAGCAGTGCCCCTCTGTCTGGGGGCTCGTCCTAAGACCGTTCGTAAGTGTGTTGCCATCTTCGTAGTCATTTTCCATGGGGTGTCCTCCCCCATATACTCGTATGAGTATGATTTTTGTGTCTGTGGAGTGTCTGTCGGTGTCTGTGGATGTGTCTATGGATGTGGATGTGGCTGTGCCTGTGGTGCTCTTTATGCGACATTCAAAATATGTGGCACATTATACTACGGTGATTGTTGCTGTGGTTGTTGCTGTTGCATTTACATGCATTTATGAGTTATTAAATCTTGTGGATTTATGAACTGTTTGTGGGCGACGGTTTTTGAGCGACGACACGCGAACTATGGCATGCCCCATGCCATGTGGGTGTGGCAGCAAGAGTGACAGGCGTTTAAATCAAATTTAATGAGCATTTTGGGGCAGGCTTAGAGATCGAGGAAGTCCCAGTTCCCTCTTAGGCGAAGACTGTTTTGCTTTGGCTTTTGCTTTGGCTTTGGCATTGGCTTTTGCAGCGAGTTCTTTTCTGGGAGTTCTATCAAAAGTTGTGGCTGTCGGAGCGGCAAACATTGAAATTACACTAATTAAAATGCAATAAAATGTCTCTAGAATTGCGGTCAATAAATCATTATGGCCAGGAGAGGCAGAGAGAGAGAGAGAGGGAGTCGCCACGGACAATGGACAATGGCCAAAAGACCAGGAGAATCAGGAGAACAGGAGAACCCCTGGAAGGAGAGAGAGGTGCTGCCAGTGCCATTGCCGACAAAGGAAATGTGGCTGCAATTTGCTTGAAAAAGCGATGCGCTCATCATCATTAGAGGTGTTCTCTCTCTCTCTCTGTGGCATGCCACAAGCATCTACTATATGGTCGTACTATTTGCTTTATGATTTTGTTAATTCAAGCCATAGATTGCGGCCATTGTGAGATTGGGGGGCTGTGGGAAAGAGACAAGAGGAAGAGCTCTGGCTGGCGAGGCAGCAGGAAAGGCTGATTAAAATTTCACAGCGCGAACTTTTGGCCAAAAATATTCTGGAAATTATGCTGCAATTTGGCAAAACAATGGCGGCGTATCCATTGGATCGTTTGCGGTTAATCGGCAATCAATAGGAGTCCAGTCTCCAATCGCTAGTCTTCGATTGGGCACAGGGGGGGTGCAGGCGGTGCTGGGGATTGCTGCTTGGGGCCGGCAGCTGCCAGAAGGCGCGCCCATTAAACATAAACAAAATTAAGTGACCATTAAAATGCCATAAAACTGGCGGCGTTCATGGCCATGTTGCCTCTCTGCCTGGGGATTAACCAAAAAGCAATGAATGCAGCGCGGCATGCACCATGGTGCATCTATACTTTTACGTACAACCCCACCCTCCCTTCGATATAGTATCCCGTCCCCGTCCTCGTCCCCGTTCGATCATTCGGCCCACATAAATCGTGTACTCTGCTCGGCCGCTTGTAGCTTTCAATTTGTGACAAGGCAAAAGCATTGCAGTGCGGAATGAGCCCCAGCCTGGGACAGGAGTCTCTTGCAACAAAATGGTGCGTGGGTGAGGTGCCATGTCACAGGAGGAGCAGCAGCAGGAGGAGCAGCAGCAGCAGGAGGAGGGGGCCTGTCTGACCGCTTACGCAAAAATGTTTCAATTAAGTTTTGAGAAAGAGATCTCAAGAAGGAGAGCGGAGTAGAAGAGTGCGGGAGGGGGGCTAGAAGATGACTAGGGAGGTGGGGCGATGGAGCAGGAGTAGGCGATGGATAAAGAGTGGGATCTGTGGCGTACCCAGGCGGGAGTAGGAGTGGGAGTAGGAGTTGCAGGCAAACGTTTGCAGCAGAGGAGAGTTTTTGCCACCATCTATAAGCACCGGATGTTGGCTCTGAGAAATGGCCATGCAACACGCAAATCATCAGTGGAGCAGTGGCAGCAGAAGTGCCCCCCGCAGCCCCCAGGTGCCAAAGCTGCGGGGTAGCCGCTGCCTGGGATCGCCCTCTGTCCCCCTCTCTGGGATCGCACCCCCTCTCTGGGATCTGCTCTCGATTATTGCTCAGTGCTTTAGCGTTTGATTGATTTATCGGCTTCGAAACTCCCCGCTAATTGAGTTATATTTTATATTAAGACCCCAGCAAAGCCAGTGGAAAAGTTCTCACACTGTCGCCAGCATCAATGCGCTGCCATTTGACGTTTTGACATAGAAATGAGGCTCGAACTGTGATTCAATTGGGGCTTTGGCCAAGGCTAAGACGGAGGCTTAAGCGGAGGCTGGAGTGGTGGCTCGAACGGTCGAATGTGGCGGGAATTGAGGCTTGAACTATGATTCAATTGAGGCTCAAACTCTGGCTTAAACATGGCTGGCTAGTACCCTTGCTTTATATGGCTAAAACGGGCCATTAATTGCAGTCGAAGAGCCATAGCCATAGCCACAGCCACAGCCACAGCCTTAAATATTTATTGTCAATTATTGTTAGTTTAATTGTCAATTATTAAAAATTGTTTCCACATTTTGCTGGTGGGAAAACGTTGCACGCTGAACGCTGCACGTTGCACGCTGCGTATGCGCAATTAATGCGTAACCTCAGGTGCGAGCGAGGGCCTGCCTGTCAGTGTCAGTGGCCCTGATCTTCGCTTTGCAATTTAATGGAGATCCAAGGCGAGGACTACCCTTCGCTCAGTGCCGCTGCTGCCGCTGCCGCTGCCGCTCCTGCTGCCGCCGCTGCTGCTGCAGTGGTAATCAATTACCAGCAGCTGTGGCACAGAATACCCTTACTTACAGTAGGGGCATGCCACGCATTCGGACACTGAGGGAATGCCGTTTTCTTGGACCAACTTTAAAGTGTACTTCGGTTTCGTTGTGGCTTGGCCTTTGTTCTCCTTTCACTCATTTTTACAACTTAATAAAGGCTTCGCGCCGCTGTTGGAGATTCCAGATGAGGAGAAGCTTGTGGCAGATGCAGGTGGCTGTTGATGTTTTTTTTTGTGTGGCACAGTTTGATATTGATATATGCCACAATATAACTCTTATACCTCTGCGGCTGCGGCTGCTGCTGCGATGATCAGGCGGCTGCAATCAGCGGCTTCCACCCGATTGCAATCTCTCCATCATGCACTCAAGAGAGAGAGAGAGAGAGAGAGACAGTAAGAGAGAGAGACAGTAAGAGAGAGAAAGAGAAAGAGAGAGAGAGAGGCGAAGGAGAGTCACAGAGAGGAGCAGAAAGAGAGCAGCCTCCTCATTATTTATGGGGAGGGGAAAGGCGTTGCCAATCGCTGATTTACACGATCTGCTGAACAGAAGACACAAGATGCAGCAGATCATCGATCTGCAGAAGGGGCAGCCAACAGTCAACAGCAGAGAGCAAACAGGAGACCGAAGACGGCAGCTTCTAATCCTAGATTAATCGCACAATTAACGTGGCCCAAAATATTTGGAAAATGTCCCAAACAATTTGTCTTTGCCATGTGCCAACACTGTGGGTGATTCGGGCTGTGCTTTTTGGGCCAGGAAAAGCAATAAGCCAGCGCGTAAATCAACAGAAAACAGGAGTCAGCAGGAGTCAGCAGGAGCCAGCTATAGGCGGAGGCACAGAAGGTGGAACAAAGGACATGCCACAGCAAGACATGACTAAGCAGGCTTCTTCATGGCCTCGCTTGCGCCTCTCTGCCTTCGTCGTGGTCTGCCTTGTGGCACCTGGTCGTGGCTTCTAATCAAGTCAGGGCACACAGAAGGACGACGTCGGTCCTCGGCTCATAAAAACCAAATGAATGCCCCTCCACTCCCCTGCAGCAGCAGCAGCAGTGGCAGTGGCAGCAGGCGAAAAAACAACAGAAACACTTTACGACAAGCCGCACAAATTGGAAGCTCTTTTTTTGGAGCCAGGACTCTTCAGGGTTTCCTCTTCTCAAAGATGTTGTTGGGGGTATGATGATTTAGAAAGAAGTTTGCTTCCCTCAAGGAAATCCACTAATGGATAGGAAATTTCCAGAGTTTCTAATGTCCATGCCATGGTATATTCTTCGAGTCCTTCGAAGGTAATTCAGTTTTTATTATAATTCATATTTATTTCCTGCAAATAACCGAGGGCCGCTGCTGTATGACGCGAGGAGCATGTGTAACCGCATAGATGCAGATTCTCAGCATTCCAGGGTATCACGCGTCTCGATCTCCGCAATCCTTTTGGTACAGCCATTTCCTTTTGGCGTTTTATGAGCCGCACGACAGGAACAGAACGGAACGGAATGGAACGGAACTCGCATCATGTTGATGCTGATGGGGCACGATGACACGGCAGGAGAGGGAGGGAAAGATGGTGGCAGAGTATAGCGTTCTTGGTCAAGTATTTGCATGCCTCCTGCTGGATGCTGCATGCCACCACTGCGCTGCTACTGCCTCTAATTTCTTCTTCTTTTTCTACCTGTGGTAGGTGTGTTTTCTGGCCCCCTTCCCCGTACCCGTTCCCCGTCCCTCCTCTGCTTCTGCATTCATCAATTTTGCTGTCGTTTTTGCATTCATTTCGGATGCGATGCTGCAAGTGCGGCAAATGAAATGCAATTTTTTTTTTCGGTTGCCCCGCTCTTATCGCCATCATCTCGGAAATTAAACTAAAAATTCATGAAAATTCGCTTGAAAACTTGAAGAAGCAAAACACTTGCACCAATGAGTGGCAGCAGCAGTAGTTGTGGTAGTAGTAGTAGTAGTAGTAGGAGGCGGCGGCAGCAGCCACCAATCCGATTCCAATCGGTCGTCTGCGGCGGGTGTTGCGCTCCGTTTGGCAGCGCCCGCCACAGAGAGCCAAGAAATGTGGAGATTGGAATCGGCTCCTCATTGCACCCGCAGTCGCAGTCCCAGTCGCAGCCGCAGTTGCAGCCGCAGCAGAGGGAGACGACAGCCAGAGGGAGGACTCATGAGATTCCCACACTCACGCACCACTCATGCCACCAGCCGCCACTCGGTGCCACTCGGATCTTGCATCGGATTGTGGATTGTGGATTGGGGATCGGGGATCGGGCCATCGGGGGCAGCGTTTCTAAATCGATGCCAAATGCATGCCAAAATGTGACTCAAAGACAAACCGCAAAAGACTATAAAAGATTTCTTTTCTTGTTCGATCTGCCACACGGAGATAAGACTCGTACCACACTGGTGGGGCAGGACTGGGCAGGGCAGGGCAGGGCAGGGCTAGGGGGAGTGAAGGCAAAGCGCAGCTGCTGCTGCATTAATTACACCACAGCACAGCGCAGCACAGCCGCCGCCGCCGCTGCCGCCGCAGAGGAGACAGAAGGTGGCAAGAGGTACGATACAGCGGCTGAAGGCTGCTTTAGAGGCAGGTGAAACCTGCTTTCAGAGAGACGGTGGTTTCTACGCGGGTTGGCTGTCGATGGGGTCTGGGATCTAGGGGGTCTGGTGTATGGGGCACCCGCATAACCTGCCACAGAATCAACTGCACTCGACTGGGAACCACACTCCACACTCCACACTTCAGATCCCCGTCCTCCGTCCCCCATCAATCGACTGGAAGAATCCTCTTCATTCATGCTGCGAGAGGAGTTCTTCTGGTTCTGCCCATAAAATTCATAGCTTTCCGAATGTCATTTGTCGTTAACAGCCGCAAGATTGTCTCTCAAATGGCAGATTGTTGGCTTCAGAGAGAGAAAAAGAAAGAGAGACAGAGAGGGGCGTGGGGAGGGGGAAGTGTTTGGATGTGGGCGGGGTATAAATGGAGTTAAAACCAAAGAACAAATCAAAACGAATTGCAGCCACAAAATTGTTAAACGATTTGTGGACTTTAGTGCTCTTTCAGATTCGCGATTTGAGATAAAACATTCAGGAATGCCTCTCCTGCCTCTCCTGTCTCTCCAGCTCCTCCTGCCCCTCCTGCCCCTCGATAAAGATATAACCCTGGGCAGACATGGAGGTCACTTTCTACCAGTTTTACTCCCATAAACATTCATAGAATCTAAGGTGTTGGAGTGCTCTTTAAATTACGAAATATCCAAATTTGAAACTGAATTTCTTTAAGGTTTCATCGTAGAACAGTTTACTTACTTGCCGTAACAGAAAGAGTAATAATTTCTCTTTTAACTCTTTCGTTTTAGTATAAAAGTTCTTAAAGGAAACAAAATCTCCCTTAACAATCGTTGCCTTCCAGGAATACCTCTTCTTCGGATCATTACTATGAATTCCAATGCCTCTCCATTGCCTCTCCCGTCTGCTCGCTTGCCACATGTCGTCTCTGCCTGTGGCTGTGACTGCGCAATTCCGCGGCCTCTGCCTCTGCCTCTGACAAACGATTGCCCCCTGGCCCCAGTGGCCCCTGCTCGATCAACATCCAGCCACAACAGACACCCACAATCCCCTAGAGAGAAGCCAGACGAACGGACGGACAGACAGACAGACAGACAGACAGACATTCAAATAGACAAACATTCTCGAGACTTAACCCCGGAGATGTGTTGCACTGTTGCCGTTGTTGCTGTTGGTGGAGTCGTCTCGTCGAAGATGATGATGATGCGCCGGCTGCTGCTGCTGCTGCCGCTGCCGGCTGACCTTAATCACAAATTTGCATGCGTTGCAGAGAGGCAACATCGCAGCTGCAATGGCAACGGCAACGGCAGCGTCAGCGGCAGCAGGTGCAGCTTGAAGTTTGGAGTCGATGTCGATGCTGGGGGCCGCATCTCTTGTTGGGGGAGAGCGTGTGTCTGCCAGGTACACCCACACACGATTATCGAGACGGCTGCAACACAGCAGCAACCGCAATGGCAGTGGCAGGGGCAGCGGCCAGGGGCCAGGGGCAGTGGCAGGAACAGGGGGCTCTGGCTCTGGCTCTGGCTCTGACTCTGGCGGCGACTCATTGACTTCCATTGATGGCTGGGCAATAAATTGTCTGTCTCCGAGTGTGTTGCATATTTGCTAAGGTCGCCTGAGCGGAAAACCCGTTGTGGCAGGCTGGGAAATAAAAATCGAACAACGAACAACACCCGCAATTCTGATTCAATTCGTTTTGTTGCGATTGTGCTTTGTGTTGCAGCTGCAACGTAACTCCTGCAACCCCAGCCCCTCCCCCGGGCTTGTTTCTGCTGCCCCTCTGTGTGCCTCTAGCCGGTGCTGCCTGCCACTTGATTTATGCGACAAGAACGGCCGCGAAGGCCGTTGCACATATGGCAAAAATTGTCAACACAACGGCCCATAAAAGCCGCTGGCCGAGAGATACGAACACGATACCAAGAGCAGCAGACAGATACGATGCAACCCCTCCCCACCTACCCCCCTCCCAGCATACACCGTTCGCCTGCAACCACGCGAATGTAGTATGCCACCAAT
This sequence comes from Drosophila azteca, assembly GCA_005876895.1. Classification (NCBI taxonomy): domain Eukaryota; kingdom Metazoa; phylum Arthropoda; class Insecta; order Diptera; family Drosophilidae; genus Drosophila; species Drosophila azteca. The sequence goes on along the minus strand of VCKU01000014.1, from coordinate 1,295,373 downwards.
CAACACATACTGATCATATGCAAGTGGCAAGTGCTCCGCTGCTGCTGCTGCTGCAGCACACTCGGACTGTCTATTAATTAAGCGGCAGACAACAACAGCAGCAGCAACAGCAGCAGCAGCGAGCGACTATAAAAAAAAAGCGAGCCTGAAAATCTTTGCTGCCGTTTTGGTCGCTGCCACGTTCACCCGACTACAAATTGCTCTTGCCACTTTGGTGCGCCCCAATCGGTGGCGGTGTGATTCGGATCGCGTTGCTCTACGACCAATATGCTTATCGCTCTGACATAATCGCCCACTGTTACAAAAAGAGAACGAGAGGAGGAGGATGGGAAGGCGGAGGCCCAGACCAAGGAGTAGGAGCAGCAGAAGCATCAGGACTGGATGGAAGGATGACGAAACATGGCCATACGATGGGATGGCATTCCACTGATGAGTGCTGCCTGCCACTCGCTGCCTGCTGCTGCCTCCTCTCATAATTGTAAGGCACTTTTCCAGGGAAAATCAGAGCAAAAAAATCTATAAAAACTGGGCCTCCTTTTATGAGGTTTTAGAACAGATTGAAGATCGTTTAGAGGAGGCTTTAAAGGAATCTATGCTGCATTTGGGGTTCATAGAAAATGATCCGATGGCGAGGTATTTCTGAAAGGCAGCATTTATAGGGGAAGGCAAGCATTTGTTGTTCTCTCCAGAACTAAACTGTTATACTAATCTGCTGTAACTATCGAATTGTTATACAAAACTGGTATACGATACTTTTATGCTTAACTTTGATGCTATACAAAACTGTTGTACACATTAATTATATTCTAAACTGTCATACAACGCTGCTATACACACTTTCATGTAACTATTGTATACAAAACTGTGCTACAGAACTGTTATACAACAAAATGTATACTTAGTTGTTATACAAAACTGCTATATATATCTTACGCACTATTTTGGCTTACTAATCTGTTATAAGAAACTGTTATACAACACTATTATCCAAATATTATATACTAATCTGTTATACAACACTATTATCCAACTATTATACACTTATCTGTAATACAAGCCTATTATGCAAAATTTGTATACAAAGCGATTCGAAAAAAGTGTTATACATAACTGTTATAATGGTTGAAAAACCCAAAATATTTGGATATTGAAGCGAAGTTCAGGTGAATTCTCTAAAGAAAAAGTATTGGGCTTTTATAAAGGAACAAAATTGCCGTCAACTCCTTGTTTCTTCCGCTTTCTGTCTGTTCTAGAACACTTTACGCCCAAGTCTACGTCCCTACGTTCTTCCAGTTCTCATCGGTCCATCAAGAGTCGATCAACAACCGAAAGCAATATTTTCCCCAGCTGTGTTTTACAGGAAAAGCTATAAATAGGTGATATATTTCATTCCCAATTCGCATTCCCATGCCATGGGATCTGGTATACAGTTTCAGATGCGAGTACGAGTACGAGTACGAGTATGGGTGTCTCTCTCTGGCGTGAACTCGGTGCCTGCCACCTTTTTACAACCATTGCCCAACGCATTTGTGTGTGTGTGTGTGCTTGCCCCCTCTACATGTTTGGGGCTTTTGGCTTTTGTGGACCCTTCACCGGGCTCCCCATCTCCTACGTTGTCTAACATTTAAACATTTAAACATTCAATTAACCAGCGCTCATGACGAATCGATGCGTCTCAAAGCATTAACAATGCACATGCGCAAGCGAGCGAAAACTTTAAACGAAAATGCAAATTTTCCATTAACACCTGACGGATGAACGACGGCGACGACGACGACGACGACGACTGTGGAGTCTCGACTCCAACTCCAACTCCAATTCCAACTTCAGCTGCAGCAGGGAGGAAAGGGGATTGGGGCTTTGGGCTTTGGGCTTGGGGTTTGTGTTTTTGTGGCAAGCAAAAAAGGACGCTTAATTACCACCAGGCTGGCTATTGGCTGTTGGACTGTTGGACTGTTGGCTGTTGGTGGAGCTGTTAATGACTGTTGCCGCTGGGGCTGGGATGTGGGATTGACAGAGCAGCTTCCGTTCCCAGGCTCTGGTCACCCGGTTGGGGGGCAGGCACAGGCACAGGCACCGGCACCGGCACCACACGCCACTCTCCTTTCTCTGCCGCTGCTTGCCACTTGCCGCTTGCCACTGACCCGCTTCGAACGCCACGGGGCAGACTTCCGGCATTAAAATGTGTGTCATAAAAGAGCTCTCTCGATGAGTATTCCAGGGAGGTATCTGTGGAGACAGAGAAAGAGGGGGTCTTTTGGGAAGGAATAGGGGGAGAAAGCAGGGGTATTCCAGGGCAGGACTGCAGGCTGAAAGAAGTGGTACTCTAGGGAGTGAAAGAAGGGGTATTTCATTCATGGATCGACTCCAGGTAGAAGCCTCCACTGCTGATGGAATTCTGTAAAAGAAGGAACCCTTTTCAAGACTTTTCTTTCAGCAAAATCAACAAATATTACAAATAAATATACAGGATAGCTTTCTGTTCCGCTCTGACCTAACAATAGGTGTTGCATATCAAGCATTTAATAGACCATCCATCCATCTATCGATACCCCTTGGGGGGCATACAACTTTCTTTAACACATTTCCCGTTGAATGCCTCACACACACACAAAGACACAAACACTATCGATAATCGACACTCGATAGTTGGAGTCGACTCCAAGTGCAATTCTATAATCGCCCGAATGGTCGTTCAGGTGTGCAGGTGCCCCCAAGAGGCAGCAGAGGGTACCCTCTACCCTCGGGAACCGCAGCACAGCACTCCTCCCACTCCTGCACCCCCTCTCTTTCTCTCTCTTTAGAGTCAACCCCTCCCACTCCTCTCTCTCTTTCTCGGGGTGTACTGGCACGCACGCAATCAAGCGGCAAATCAACAATTTTCCATAGCAAAACAGGCAACGGTTGCTGCAGTTTTCAAAATACCCTTTCGGAAGAGAGGGTATCATGCATTTATCATGCATAACAGGAAGAATCTGTAATCCATACAAATTATCGCATGGCTTTCATGGGAATAATCGATTATTTCCTCGATATTTCCCGATTACACTTTTTGGCGTGTCATCTCCAAGGATGCTTTAGTGGCATATATCTTCTCATGGCTAGGGAAAGTCGTGTCAAGATTGGGTAGCTATATTCTATACTTTTTATATTAGGAATAGTCGAAAAGAATCGACCAGTAATCGATTTTTGTTAGATAAACATTTCTTTACTTCTTTGATTAAATTAGACATTTTATAATCGATTAATAAAGAAGAGTAATATATTATATACATATGTATCTTCCTCATACATTTCATATAGACAGTCGCTATACCCTATATCCGCGATAAAATGTATCAATCTTTAGAGGGTATCCAAAGCTTCGACTGGCCACAGTTCGATTTGCTTTTCTCGTTGTGGATTTCTTTTATATTCAGTTTTGTGCGGGTGATTGACGCTTGTTGCATGCAACGGCCAACAGCAGGCAGTCGATATTTAAGTGGTTGCAACCGCAACGCATTGCGCGGTAGGGGTGGCAGGGGCGAGAGAGGGAGCTTTTTGTGGCAGCAACTGAACAACTGGCAAAGAGGCAAACGGACAAGCGGACAAGCGGCCATGAGGCCATGAGGCATGCGGCATGCGGCATGTGGTAAATGGTAAATGGCCCCTCGGGCGCAACTTTCGACTCGGGGGCTAAACAGGTGAAATGTTTGGCCAGATATCAGCGGCCTTTCTAACGATTGCCCCCAGCTGCCCGTCCCACCCCCTCGCCATCCATCTGCCACACTCCTCAGCCTCAGCCCCAGCCTCAGCCACTCCTGTCTGCCCCAGTCCACTGTCTCACTCCTCCCCTGTTGCCTCGCTGTCTCCACTCTGCCACATGCGTGTGTCAACATGCGTGCAACAAGTCGGATTCGGAATCGGAATCGGACTCGGAGTCGAGTCTCTTTTCTGTGGCTCTTCTTTCTTTTTGGGGCGCGGGTGCGTTACACTTGAAAATTTATTACAACTCGATTGCTTGTATTTACCACATTTTTCTGCACACCGATATCGATCAGACGGCGTACACTGAGAGAAAAAACGGGCTGTGCCTTTCGCAGAGCTAGAGGGCACATATTTGCTGTACAACATATGAGGATTGCCCTAAGTAATGGAATTGGATGAGAAATGATGAGCCTTTTTGGCAATCTTCTGCATAGAAGAGTTCCTTAGAATCAATGTAAATATCATGAGAAATCCTGAAGGGTTAGAGCACCTATAGCAACTATAGATCTCAGGGAATGGGAAAGTAGAGGAGTAAAAGAAGAACCCCAACGAATCACTTGAGCGTTTCTTCAAGGAAGAATCTTTTTTAAAGAAACTCTCTCATTGGAACTATTTCTCAGAGATGTTCTAACGGGCAGAGGTTGAAAGAATAAACCCTTTGAGAGGGACTTCTTTAAGCATCGCTTAGAGATTCTTTCGGTAAAGACGTGGAAAAGAATTCAGTTAGACATTAGAACCATTCTTTTGGGTATATCTTTGAGGTAGAGGAGTTGTTCTTTCCAGTGAACACCCCTAATGGTTTCCATTGGTTTTCTCCTTGTTCTTTTCTGCCAGTGCCACCCCATTGTGGGGCAGCAGCATTGCGTGGCCACCATCGTGTCATCGCCCACAACAAGGCAGAGGCCGCGACTCCATCGCCATCTCGCATCTGCAATTCCTTCATTCCGCGGGACACCAGTGAGTGGGGCATCGGGGGCGACAGCGGGGGCCGTTGTGTAAATTAGCATATCGTGCGCGTAATCTGGCCAACAGGAGGCACCACCACTACCACCACCACCACCACCACCATCATCAGCACCACGGCACCGTCTCCGACTCTCGACTGTGGCTGCACCTTTTGGAGCCGACTCCCATTTCCCATATCCCATGTCCTGCTGTTGCGGCATGCGAAGGCGTCGTCACGCAATGTACTTGAGACTTGACCACTGTGTGGGCAGAGCAGAGCAGAGCAAAGCAAAGCAGAGCAGAGCAGTGCTCCCTTGCCCCTTGCTGCTGCCTGCTGCCCCTCATTCTGTGCCCCATTTCTGCGTGTGCTTTGGGTGTATGTTGCACTTTAGCTTAATGACATTTTATCTGCTGGAAAACAACAGGGGAATCAGCAGAGCTTACTTTCTGCCAAAAGGGAGAAACAAAACAGCAACAAAAAACATTGCGCATACGCAGCGTTGCATTGGCGCTAGCCATGCCACATAAAACCTGCCACAGAGATCTCTTTTTTATGCAATTGGCAGCCGAAACTATGGCCATTGCTTTTTATAACATTTTAATATGCAAAAGTTTTTCGGGCAGCGAGTTACTAAACAAAGTGGCATCCACTGCTGCCCCATCGACGGCCGCCGGAGTCCAGGAGATGGCAGGAGCTGCCAGGAGCCAAACTCCTTTGGAAAATTCCCACTTTTCCATGCATAATGTCTGCCAAAAAGTTAAAAACTTTTCTGTCGAATGGTCATCCATGGACATTCATAGCCCCCGCCCCTCAGATGACACCATGTAAGTGGATTTAATTCCGTTTTTATTGAGTTGATAAAATCCAATTAGCCGAAGGAAAACTTAAAGGATTCGTGGGGCATCCTTTGGGGGCAGGACAGCCAGAGGAACAAGAACAAAGTTTCGTGGCGACACGTTGAAGCCGCCGCATTGTTAACTGTTGACTTTTCTTGCCTTAAACTTTTTCCACAGCAGCAGCAGAAGCAGCAGCAGCAGCAGAAGCAGAAGGAGCTGCTGCATGCACCAAAAAGAACAAAAAAAAAACAAAAAGAAAGAGGAGGAGTCGCAGGAGTTGCAGGAGTTGCAGGACTGGCTGTCTGGTTCTTCTTGTGGCGGGTGTTTCGCATAAAAAATGTATACGAAATCCCTGCACTGCAGCTGCAGCATTACGTGGTTAGCGCTATTTATTATGCAGCAACTGTTTGCCACACTCCCTGCTACTGCCACTGCCACTGCCACTGTCTCTGCCACATAGCCACTCTGCCACAGGGCACTGTCTCCGCGGCATAGTCTCCTCCGCACTGGCACTGCCACTGCCACTGCCAGTGTCTCATCCGCTATGCGGCCACTAACTGAGAATGCCCAGAGACCCTGAGCCTTGCTGCCACATGCAGTGTGGCCAGAGGGTGCTGCCACAAAGGACTAATTGCCTTTTAGCCAACAAATCGTCCACGAAAACATATTGAACAGCGGGCCATTCTTCAGCGGCAAGAGATGAGCCGAAAGGCCATTCATTAGCAGAGCTGGGCCGAATACGAGTGGCACACACCGTGAGATACATTTAAAATAACAGATACTTAGCGGCACATACATATAGTATCTATCCTCCAGGGATAAAGCTCGTACTTGCTTAAAAATTCTATTTCTTAAACGTGCTTTCGTCGTTTTCGGGCGGGAGGGCGGTCTGGCTGGCTGCCTGCTCAAAAATCCTTGCGGCAGGCCAAGGCCCCCAGACAGACAGCAGCCGCCCCATGCAACCGAGATATACATATACATATATGTATGTATGTAGGAACAGTACGAGTATAACTATTCTGGGGTGTCCTCTGTGGCTCTGTGAGAATTTAAGTGTTTTGTACGTGCGCCAACAGCAATTGGCGAAATTCAAAGGCGTGTTAGCATGCCATCAGCAGCAGTAGACTTCCACTTGGCAGCAGGACAGCACCAGAGGGGGGTGGCGGATGGGGGATGGACTGGACTGGTTCGGAGTGTTGTGGATTGGGATCTCCTTTTGACCCAGGAATAAGGAGAACATGTGGAGTCGAAGGAACGTCCTCCCAGGAGGGTGTTTGCGGGCGAATTATCCTTTCAATTTGACTTGGCATATGTGCTGTGTGCGGGTCCTTCGCTCTCTCTCTCTCTCCCCCTCTCATGGCTTTCTCTTGCAGTTGCTGGGGAAAATCGCATTTTAAATTTGAAATGTCTTGAGATTTCTTTCTGGGGTTTTTCTTTTTTGCTTGGCTCTTGGCCTTTTCCTGCTCTGCCCCATGCATTGACGTATGTTGCAAGTTCCGTTTGCATTTTCGAATTGATTTATATTGAAAAGGGTTCAAGACTTTGTCGACTTGGAGTCTCCTCCATCCTCCATCCACTTCCTGGGGTCGTGCCACAGTCTACTTTCCTTCTCTCTCGACAGAGAACGGAAGTCAAATCAATTGCCTCATGTGGGTCCAATGGAGCCAGCAGGCACGTCTCAGCCACTGACAAAAAAAAAGAGTAAGAGAGAAAAGGAAAAGGGGGGGCATCCACACATCCACATCCATCCGCTGCGATGCGGTGCGGTGCGATGGCTAATGCTGCCACAAATTGCGGCAAACGAGTTTGCAACATTTAATGATGATTTCATGTAGGTGCCGCCAATAAACTCAATGCTAAATATTCCATTATGAATGTCGTCGTCGTCGTCGTCGACGTCGTCGTGGCTCTCTCGGAGTCTCGAGGCCTTTGCTCATTTGATTCCATAATTAGTTGATGGAGAGACAGAGAGAAAGAGAGAGAGAGAGAATGACGGGGTGCAACAGGTTGTGGTGCACAGTCTGACGCATCCACAGAGTCTAGAGTATAGCGTCTACAGAGAGTCTTTCTCTCTCTCTCTCTCTCTCTCTTGTCGATTGGCCTAAACGCTTTATGGCTTAAAAGTACCGTTGACAATGCGAGAAGAGCGAGCGCCCTGCAGGCCCGAAACGTTGCCAACTTTTATGCAAAATGCAAATGCATTTTGGCTCTGACTTCGACTCTTCGTTGCCTCCCTCCCTCTCCCCCTTCTGCTGCCACTTTTTCGCATCTGATGGATGGCAAATGGCCCCAACGCGCAGAGGAAGGGCAGGAGAGAGGGCGGGAGGGGCAGAGGGATACATAGATGGGTGCTAGATGGCGGTGGGAAGTTAGGCGATGGTTCGCTGGTTTGCTGGTTCGCTGCTTGGGTGCGGGATTGCGTCTGAAAGAGTCACTGAACTGTGATTAGTCATGGCGATTCGTCTGTTTGGTTTCCTACGAGATGTAACTCCAGCAATTCTGTACACATTTCTGTATTCCACTGGAGTTTCAGATCTTTCGAGTATGGGAAGGGAGTGTCTAAATGGAATGTACGAATACAATATCGAATTTACCATCCCTTGGTAGTTTTAATTGATTTTTTATCAATAAATTACATTTTGTATGGATTTTACATCCGCACTAGCCTGCACCTTATTCCCCTCTCAGTCGCACCTGCACCAACAGGTGGCTCATAAAACCGCAAAGCTTTGCTCTCTTTTTTTCAGTAGAAGAGGCGAACAGAACAGAAACCTTCATTCTGCTTTAGTGGAAGGCTGGGGAGAGAGAGGTAGAACCGTGCGCTTTTGCAAGAGAGCTGAAACGTTCGATGCATTAGGAGAGAGAGAGGAACGGGACAGGCCGAAGACATCAAGAAACGATTGCCGAACAATTAGGCAGAAAGAGAGACTGAAGCTGAGAGTGGGAGAGCAATTACGAAGAGGAACAGAAGGAGAGTCTGGAATGAACGAGCACCGAAGCCACCTACGCTAAGCATCACAAATATGACAAATATCTCAAGTTCAATGTTTTGGCGGTGTTTAGTGCAAAAAAAGTAATGCGTGGGCGAACGCGGACCAAAAGCCACAAAGAAATGTGCGTAAATACATACATATGTACATACATGTATGTGTAAGTGCAGTGCCAAAGTGTTTTTTGTATTTAAAATCACTAATATATGAAATATCTCAAGTTCAATGTTTTTACAGTGCTCAGTGCAAAAAAAAAGCCACCAAAAGCCACAAAGAAATGTGCATAAATATGTACATATGTATAAGTGCAGTCCAAAAGTGTATATACATACATGCTCTTTAGTGCCCTCTCGCTCCAAGTGTCGCCCACTAATAAGGTGAGGCACTTCAAATTTTGGAGATGTCACCGCTCTCTTGCTCACTCTTGTTATGGGAATAGGTATGCGTGGCGTGGGAGTGTGCCCTCTAATGGCTTACCTTACAATTCATGTACCCAAAATGTGTGCTCTTATTGGAATTGCTGCTTACAAATTTATTTTTTCGTGTGCTTGGATTGAGAATCTGAAAAATGAAAATAACGATTGCAAATGTAAAAGTATGTATGTATATACAAGTGAGAAGTGTGTTTAAGTGCATAAAGTCATCAAATTATTGATCAGCAACCGCACGAAAAGAAGCAATGCAAATACATGTAAAGAGAATGCAATAATGGGTAGAAGGTAAGAGAGGATATTTATTTTTCTGTTATTCCAGACTCTTTGAACTGTTCTCCTTTTAAATTTTAAGAGCAGAACTCCAATTGAATTTCCCATCTTCCATGCTCTTCGCACTTCTGTGGGCATTCATTTCACACAAAATCAAATTCAATTTGAATTCTCTTTGGATATCCTTCTAATACTCACCGCCTGCCCCCTCTGCCCGTATCTGGCATGGATTCCTGATTGCCTGATCACTGTATTTTCCCTAATTGAATGCTCTCTCAGCCCTGTTCTCCAGTGCCTTGCAAATTGTTACCTTTCCGCCTAATGGAGGCTCTCGGACTCCTCCTGGACGCTCTGGCTCTGCTTGGTCTGCTCCTGGCCAAGAAATGGTGGTTCATAATTCATGGGTGCTTGTTGGGTGGCTGGTTGGGTGGTGGCATGGGATGTGTGGACTGCGGTTGACGCTCCATGCAATTATGCGGCACAAAAAAAACAAAAACAAAAAAAAACAGAAAAAAACACCTTCGATTCCGAGACCGAGACTCTGACTCCGCGAGAGAGCGAGCTGCGAGCTGCGAGCGCGAGGCGACTCCCATAAAAGGCTCGCCTTCGAGTCGAGTGGGCATATTATTTTATTTTAATTGAAACATTTATAGAACGGCCAGCAGCAGCAGCGGCGGCAGCGGCAGCAGGAGGAGGAGGAGGAGTATGGGAGGTGGGGTTGCCGCAGACGAGGCCGTTTGCTGCAAGGTGTGAGAGAAAGAGACAATCGATTGAAGTGCCGATGTGTCGTAGTCGATGTCATTGATTTGCATTGGTGGAGTGTGGAGTGTGGATTGGAGTGCAGTGCAGTGGAATGGGGAGGGGCAGGCATCGGTACGATGGAGACGACTCTCCATGTTGCACTGCTTGTCGCTTGTCACATTGACAGACGACGCTCCCCTCCTTGATGTTGCATGCCCCGCCAGCCGCCTGCTGCCTGCCGCCTGCCGCCTGCCGCTGACTGACAAACTACAAACGCAGACGCGTCTGCATGTTTGTTTAATTTTTTACTTAATTAAATTTGAATTTGTAATTTGCGCTCAACGCAAACTATTTGGCGGCAACAACAAAAACTGCGACGGCGACGGCAACGGCGACAAGGAAATCTGCAAGACATCTGCAACGGCAACGTTCCTCGACCCCCCCCACCACGACTGTGGGGTACCCTTTCCTTCCTTGGACAGAGGGTATGCTGATGGGGCAGACTTGGGCATCAAAACTGATCGAAAATCAAACATTTACGCTTCGAGGGTATCAACAGACTCGACTCCCGCCACACCCACCTTCTTTTTCATGTTGAATGTTGAATGTTTTTTGGTTTTTCTTGTATTTTTGTTGTATTTGCTGATGCTGCCTCTTAGCATTGAAAATGATGTACAAGTTGTTGCTGCGGCACAGACGAAGAGGAGGCCAATGCCTGTTCTCTGCTGTGCTGTGCCCCAAAGGAAGAGCTGCAGTTGTGTCTGCCACGTTTGCCAGACGTTGCACTTGCAACATAGCAACACTCCCACCAGCACCCAGAGACGGGGACGGGCCGGGCACTGCACTTGCAGCACTTGCAGCGTAGAGAGGCAGAAGATTTATCACATTGTTCCACAGATTGTCTGCAGATCTTTCTATATAAAAGAATATATATGTACATATGTATGTATTTGTGTGTGAGGCATGCACCCACAATCGAGAGGCGACTGGCGAGATTCGCGAGGACATGTGTGAAAGGCAGAGGGAACTCTTCGGGCGCCCCTCGTCCGCCCGCCGAGCATTGAACTTCAGAGATGCTGCTGCTGCTGCTGCTGCTGCGAGGAAAACTATTTTCCCCCGTCTGCAATTTGCAATGTAATGAGTGCATGATATGCATTCCACCCAAAAACCAACTAAAAAAAAAAGAGGAGGAGAATATTCGCACTAAACAGATGTCGCGGGAGGAGCAGAAGGAGGAGATGCTGCACTCCACTTCCAGTGGCAGTCGGAGACAAGTGTCATCCTCCATCCAGCGATGCGATGCGATGCGATGCCTTGGTCCAACTGCTTGCCCCCATGTGTGGGGGAGTCGTCTGGTGCTGCTGCGGCTGTCTGTCTGTCTGACTGACTGACTGACTGACTTGTTGTTGCCTCCATCCCATGTTGCATGTCAAATCGCATTAGATCGGGACATTTCTGGGAAAACACACATACATAGACTTAATTTCTCTATAAATAGTCGAAGTCGTCGCAGAAGCCCCGCCGATCATTCAAAAACTGTTGCTCTCTGTGACGAATTTTATGTTTCAATCAGAGAAACGGAGATTCACAGAGAATCAGAGAATCAAAGTCGCTGGCTTTGGCTCTTACTGTGGCTCTGACTTTGGCTCCGGCGGTGGTCCAATCAAATATTTTAATAGGCCTCTCAAAGCGAATCGATTGGGGGGATTTTTGGTGTGTCTGTCTGTGTGTCTGTCTGTCTGGATCATTGGATCATCAAATCTCTTTCCCACACACACCACAGAGAGAAAGAGAGAGAATTTGAAAATTAATAATCGGAAATCATTGGGTATTTCAATATTTCGAAAGTTTTTTAAGCACCGCGATTATTGGTCACCCACTGTGTGTGCTTGCCTCAGCAGTGCCACAGTAGTGGCACACAGTGCCGCACGGTTAATGCCTCATGCCTCTCGCTTTGTCCAAATTCAAGTTAATTACTTTTCACTGCACTTGACTTTGGTCACACGCTCAATCTCTCTGCCTCTGCCACAGCCACTGCCACTGCCACAGCAGCCACCGCCACTGGCTTTGGCTTTGCCCATTGGCTTTTCTCACCAGGGAAATCTCTTTGGCTCTCGCCAGCAAAAGCAGGAAACACGCGCAGAGGAGACGACACATGAAGAGATAAGGGAACAAAGAGGGAAGAAACAGAAAGAGAGAGACAGAGACAGAGAAAGGGTGAAGAGGGGGAGGGAGTGGAGTTCATGTTAATTTTCCGCATGCTAAACTTTTAGCACAGTAGCAGCCGCCGCCCCACCACCGCCCTGCCCTGCCCCGACCTGCCCTGCCCCGGCCTCTTCCATGGCTGTAGGCATCGCGGGTGCTGGGATCTGGAATCAGGAATCAGGAATCAGGGTGTGGGCATGTGGCTCCAACTGCAGCCTCCATACTGCATCCTCCTCCTCCTCCTCCTGCGCCTCCTCCTGCGCCTCCTTTTGGACATGCCTAAATCGCCGCTAAATTGTTATCTACGAGTGCGACGCGGCGGCATTTCCAGCTTTTCGGTCGTTTCGGGCGTTTTACCATTTTGCCATTTAACCATCTTTTGCCGCTCTTTTGGCATCTCTCTCTCCCTCTCTCTCTCTCTCTCTCTCCTTTCGGTTTGGTAATTAAAAACACATTCAATGTGCGGAAAATCACAGGCAGAAGGCGCAGGCAGCAGCAGCAGCAGACTCCACGATGAGGATGCGAGGGGATGGGGGATGTCCATTAACTCTTGTTTGTTGCAGCACCAATTTGACACATAATTCCATAACTCCATGCAACTCCGCAGAGTGGCCTCTGCCTCTGCCTCCTCCCATGTGGCATTCTGATGCATTTATTTGCCTTTTTGGCAGTGCAAACAATTTTCGATTTATCGCCAGAACTCACGCGGTGACCAGAGCACAGAGCTCCATGCTCCATGCCCCATGCGTAGAGAACGAGCCTCCACTTGAATGAGAGGATTGCTTTCGATAGAGAAAGAGAGAGCGTGAGGAGGAGGTGGAGTAGGTTGGGGGGGCTGTAGGCTGTGCCTGCCTGTGTGGCATGGCCTGTGTGTGGTGTGTGGTGTGTGTGTGTGTGTGTGGTGTGTGGGTCGTGCGATTCTTGATCGTAATTGCATTTCATTACACGACTCGCCGTTGCTGGTTGCTGGTCGCCGTGGTTGCCGTTGCCATTGCCATTGCAGTCGTTGCCTCAAGGTCGTGTCATTCAATTGGCAAAGTGCACATATTTACCATATTTTCCATCTATCTCTGTATATCTCTCTGGGTACGAGAGTACGAGCGTACATGTTGCATATCCAGAGCTTATAATCAATTGCAGATTTGTTTTATTGACTTTATTGTTGAGCGCGGGCCCCAAGGGGCGGGACATGCATTGCTGCACTTCGGACACTTCGGACAGTTTTCGGACAGCAATGCAATTCCATTTGAAACTAAGAACTCCATTCCGGTTGACATTCCGATTCGAATCGAATCGAATAGATATTTCTCTGCCTGGAGTGGCGAATGGAACTCTCTTTAGTTCCTGTCTCCCGCAAAAGGAAGCCCTTGCATAATTATTACTACTACTATCATATTTTTCTATCATTTTCATTTGCCCGTTTTGTTGTTTCTTTTTTTTGGAGCTGTCAAACTTTAACTGACAGTTAAGCCCCATGGCGTGGCAGTCTGTCTGTCTGTCTGGCTGGCTGGCTCTTGGAAAATGAAGTGTTTTATGACATATTTAACATTTAAGCTACCATTTAAGCATTTTTTGCATTATGCACATTATCCACTTAGCGCAAATTGCCCCCGCCGCCCCCCGTTACACATATACTCGTATATTAGGCGCGACGCCACCACCCAACAAAAAATATACCCCGAAAAGGAGTCAAGTGGCAATAGGGCCAGGGTATATGCACTAAGAAGGTAAGGCTGGAACAAACCAGAGAAGGCAGGTCAATAAATGAATCCAAATCAAAGTGGATCTTACGATCTAGAGAACTAGAGATCGTACTTTGGGTGCAGACTTCCTTTCAATCCACAGTTTTAGGGTTACGAGTAACAAATGCTATGGATTTTCCAGCCCCATGAGGGATGAGGGATAAATGTAAATAGGAAAAATATATGCGTAATGAATTTTATATAATTATTTGAATTTTATTTTTTTTATTTAATATTTAATTTAATTTTTATTTAATTTAATTTACATTTAATTTCATTCATATTTAATTTTTATTTAATTTATATTTAATTTATATTTTATTTAATTTCATTTATATTTAATTTATATTTTATTTATATTTATATTTAATTTATATTAAATTTAATTTATATTTATATTTGATTTATATTTAATTGATATATAATTTAATGTATCTTTAGTTTAATTTCATTCATATTTAATTTAATTACATTTATATTTCATTTTATTTATATTTCATTTATATATAATTTAATTTATAATTATATTATATTTATTTCACATTGTTTAATTGTTAAAACTATATTTTTATTTTCTTTTACTGATTATTTTCGTTATTTACTATAATATATACATATATACTTGTTTTTACTATATTTTTTTAGGTATATTTTTTATGTATATTTTATGTATTCATGCTGGACTCTTGCTCTGAGCCCTGAGTATCCTCCTTCGCACCGTATCCTCTCCCTTTTTTTTCTGGAACTGGAACCTTACCCTTCTGCTGGACATATCTTTTGAAAGCGAAGCACACAAAAAATAAAAACCGTAGCAGAATTTGTGACAGCTCGTAAATAAAAAAATTAATTTCTCTTCTCTTTCTTTTTTCGCAATTTTTATGTAATTTTTGTTGCTTTTTTTTTGCATAGCCGGAACACGCGATGATGACGCGACGGAGGACGACTTCCCCCCTCCCCCGACTGCTCCTGCTTTCAAGCTGTTCCTCATTTGTAACTGTAATTATTGTATGTGAATGGTTGTGGATGGGGGGGGAGACAGACGGAGACGGAGAAAAATTGACCAAAAATATTTGCAGGGAATGTTTTTTTTTTTTTTTAGGAGAAACATAAACGGGGATATAGCGTCGTCCATTGTTTGCATCGGAGGGTGGAACGGAGGAGGAGGGGTGCGGGGTGTGGTGTGGTGTGGATTTAGTGCCGTCGCGGATTAAGGCAAACATTTGTGATGGCAAAGGCCCAAGCAATTTGCTAGCTGCGACCCCCAAACCACCCCACACCACACCACACGGCGTATGTGTAATCTCTGTAGTGAAAGAGCAAAAGAGAAGGGGAACAGCAAAGAGGGAGAGGGAGGAGAGTGGCAGTGTAAGAGGCAGGGAAAGGGGAACGGGGAAGGGGGTGCAGGGGGGTAGGGGAGGACACCTATGGCTAACTTCATTAGGCGCCAAATTAAGCGATAAAACTGTAAGAAATTCATTAAGCAAATTCTCATGACCAAACAAGGCGCAAACATAGCTCCGCCACAGCACTGCCGCAGCGGATAGATCGAAGACAGTAGAAGTGTACGGGTGGGGGATGGCGAAGGGGGTGCGGAGAATAGCAACAACAGCAGCAGCCGCAGCAGCAGCAGCAGAAAAGAAAGAGAGCGGAGGAGGAGGAGGCAAAGAGTAGCAAAAGATTAGCAGATTAAGTGGGCAGTGAGGAATAGCAGAAGGGGGAGGGGGTAGTGGGGAGGGGGGCAGAGAAACAGCAGCCAAAAGAAGTGGAAGCCCTCTCGAATGAGAGAAAGGTAACCCAGCCGACTGATGGAATACCCTAACTGCATGAATGGGGGGCGAAGGAGAACCCATTATTCTACGAAACGCTGCCTCAGAGGTGGCACTACGATTTCCTTTAGTATCTGGTAGAATGGTAAATTAAGTTAAGATCTATTATAGCTTTAAGCATTCAAGTTTCAAGGACTTCAGCCCTTAAATATTTGACAAATTTTCGATCTTTTTACTTGCCCATCGATGCGATTTTCAGGCTTACTTTAATTGCATTTATTTATTTGTTAAGTATTTGAATTTAAAATTGGTTTCTATATAGAGATCTATGGGTTAAGCCTAGGCCTTCTATATACCAGATCAGGTACATATAATTGCTATAGGAATTCGTAGGACTAGGGATATATGTATGTATGTATGTGTGTAGCCCGCCGAGAGAAAGAGCTTTAGAGGGTTACTTGATCCCCTTGATCCTTGGATAATCCTGGCTGTTAGCCCATTCCGAAAGCAAGATTCAGCTTCGGCCACATGCCAGCGATAGGGTATGTTTTTTGTTTGTTTTGTTTGGTGTTTTTTTTCCTCTGTGAAAAATGGAAAGGCAACAAGTTGAAAATTTGTTTTTGTGCCGAAACAAAACAAAAAAAGAGTTGCGCAGGCGCACAGATTCGATTGGGCGAATGTTCGTTCAACTTCGGTTTGTCTGTCTTTCTGTCTCGCTGTCCCTCTTTCTGTCTGTCTGTCTGTCTTTCTGTCTGTCTTCTGGCGGCGTGTGAACGCCGTCTCTGCTGCTGCCGCTGCCGTTGCCGCTTTTGTATGTAAACTACACGCATGTACAGACGTACTTTCGATAGCGATCTTTGCAGCACACCAGAGAGGGGGAGGGAGAGAGTGGGAAGACAGGAGCTTATAGCTTGGAGAGCCTTGAGGGCTGCTGCTGCTGCGGCACTTTCATGGCAGTTGCCATTAATTAATTGAGGCGCAAGCGCGCGCGTCCGTTGCTCATCGGAGGATGAGGATCAGAGGAGGCTTCTGCTTCTGCTTCTGCTTCTGACAGGCCTTCCTTTTGTTTGCTTTAGCCAATCCGCCCAATCTGCCGAAAGAATCTCTATGCCACACTCTCTGTGGCATCCCCCCCCACGCCCTCTCTCCGTGCTGCACTCTCTAATGGCCACCGATATCGTGGCTAATCCATTTAATTATTATTTATATCAAGATTACACCAGCGATGAGCGCCGCCGCCTTGTCTGTTGCACTCGACAACACTTTGGGGCACAGACAGAACCAACAGCGACAACGACAGCGACAGAGGCAAGAGGCAAGCGGGAGGAACCCAAAGCCAAAGCCAAAGCCAAAGCCGGGGAGAGCAAAAAAAAAAGAAGCAAAGAGGAAAAAAAACTGCATTGAGAAATGCAATTAAAGTCATTTGCTGCCGCAATGGCGACATAAAATGCGCCTTCGCTGCGGCGTCGGCGTCTGCGTTCGCGTCGTCGGCACTTTTTGCATGCCGCCGCGGCCTTTTTTTATGCCCCGCCACAACAGAACGAACAGGATGCCACAAAGAGGGGCAGCAAAAACGGGATAAATTGGGGGGCCAAAGCAACGACTCGGGGGATACCCTTGGGATGAAATTGGAGAGGGTTTCTATGGAATATATTGACTATCATCGATTTTCTTTTGTTTAAACTTGAAAGTGAATATTCCATGAATGTTTGCCATGATTCATGACTGTTTTTCGAGGTTTCAGGAATCGACAAGCACTCGAAATGTTATCTATAGGGAAATATGTAAGTGGATTTCCAATGAGACATTAATCCATCCATTAATCCAATCCATTTCCCATTCTTAAACATCTTTTTCAGTCTTTTTGTTTTCCAATTCGATTTCCCCAATTCCAATGAAATATTTCATGCACTTTTTATTGGATTTGCCATCCTTTGGGTATTGCCTGTGTGTCACATTCTCTGCCTATGGCATTGCCTACCCTGCGCAATCAATCGCCAGGGTATGGGCGCTGGCAGTGGGTAAAAAATGCGACGGCAATCGCCGCCCGGCAGTTGGCGAGTGGCGGTGGCTGCGGCTGCGGCTGTTAAAAACCTCCTACTTTTCCTTCGCATTTCCGCTCATAATGATCATGAGACTCCCCCCATCCCCCATCCCCCACCCACCAAGCCCAACCCAAAGCCCAGCCCGACCGACCCGTTCATGATGATTGCATTGCGTGGCAGCAGCAGCAGCAGCAGCAGCAGCAGCAGCAGCAGCATTGGCCAGCCTGATGATGGGATTTGAATGTTGCCACCACACACACACCCCCAACCACCTCTCTTTGGGAGTTCCTCTCTCTCTCTCTCTATGTCTCTCTCTGTCTTTTGTTTTTTATGTGTTTTTGCATCGTGGGAGCATAGTTTTTCTGTTTCCTTATGAACTCTTTCTCCGTGGCTGCTGCTGCTGCTGCACCTGTTGACCATGGCCAACTGGAGGCCATTGGGCCATAAGTTACGTCCTGCAGTTGATGCCACAGAGATGATGATAAGCCCCCAAAAGGCTGGAGCTGCACGCAACAAACAGCTCGTAAACAGAGCAAACTTTTCGTCTCTCTAATAAATTCTCAACTCTTGCACTTAGTAAATCTCATCCAAAGGAACAGCAGCGGCAGCTCCTCGCTCGCTCGCTCGCTTTTCCTCTGAGCACTTCATCATCGAAGTTGCAGGAAGGCAGGAGAGAGCGCTGCGCTGCTTCTTGCCTCTTGCCTCTTGGCTGTTGGCTTTGGCTGCTTTTTTATGCACAATTTACTTTGGCCAAAAGTCGCATAAATCTCCGGGGATCTCCCCAGAGACGGAGAGAGAGAGGCAGGGACAGAGAGAGAGAGCAAAAGTTGGAGTACAGTGCCTGAAGACCGAAGCAAAGGTAAAATGCTACCCACAATCCCCGCACACAAAACACTTAAGTGCCATAAAAGAGATTTTTATTATGTCTTCTGTGCCCCCATGCACCATGCACCATGCACCATGCCCCATGGCCCATGGCCCAGAAGAGCCACAATGCGAAGGGGATGGGCGAGAGAGCAGCTCCTTCCTTGACTTGAGGCTTGGGGCAAGGCCAAGGGAAGGGAAGTGCTTCAAGGATGTTTTGGGGGCATGAAGGAAGTGCAAGTTTGTGGCAGGTTCAAGCCACAGATTAGCTAAAGTTCAGGGATTACTACAGTCGTGTGGCACTCACTTTCTCTCCTTTAATTTTTATCTCCCAATGTTAGGGTATTCCAACTGCCACCCATACCTCTCTCTCTCTCTTTCTTTGCCTGCTACAGTTTGTCTGTGGAGTTCTGTGGAGCATCTTTATGCTGCCTCGATGATTGGCTTGGGTGTCCCCTCCCCCGTCTGGCCATCTGCCCATCTGCCTGTCTCTCTGTCGCTTACTTGTTGCACATCCACATCCACCTACAGCCTCAGCCGCAGTCGCAGTCGTAGACGGAGTCCCACTCCCATCTGCCATCCATTGCATCCTCCTTCTCTGCGGCCTCCTCTGCTGTGTCTGTGGCAGAAGCTTATGCAAATTGCGGGCATTGTGTGGGTGTCAGAGGGAGGGGTGGCTGTGGCTGTGGCTGCCACGAGAGTGAGTGATTCGGAGGCGACTGATAGACTTGTTGGCATCGTTGACATTTCGTCAGCACTTCGGCCCCTTCCTGCTTGTTCTCTCTGCCACAAGTGACTTGTGGCAGTGGCAGTGTCTTCCGCTGTTAGTGCGGATGCGGATCAATGTCTTTCCCTCCCTCTCTCTCTCTCTCTCTCTCTCTGTCTGTCTGATTTGGGGACATTGGGAAATCGGAGAAGAAGTAAAAGGTTTCGATCGCCCACTAACTGCCCCAGAAAGAGCGACAGGGAAGGGAAAGCGCCTTCATGGGTGTGGCAAGAGTGTGGTTTTAGCAGGACTTGTGCACTTCTGGGGCTTCTGCCACATCTGCGTGGGCCTCAGCTATGCGGCAGGGGGCAGTCTCCCATCACCATACCAAACCACAAGATCAGGTTATGTTCTGAGGGAAATCCAAGCCCCACACGGATCTCTGGCTCTGCTCCAGGGGAAACTCTCTCGAGAGCCCAAGGATGGGTTCCTCCTTCTCCTTTCAGGGGAAAACGCACAAGACTTTCACAAAATCTCAATCAGTGACCCCCGTTCTCAGTCTCGATGGATCCTTCAATGTGTTATCTTCTCTGGCGGAAAAGCACCCTCCCAATGCCCCGTCTGCCCTGCCTGGAAAATGGAAAACTCATTGCGTTGCGGCCTTTTCATTAGAGTTCATTAGTTGCAATCAACTTGGCCAAATGGACAAGAAACAATTATCACGGCAACGCCCTGAAAAGCATTGCAGGAGGGAGGTGGAGGGGGAATGCACTACGGCTACAGGTAGCAGGCAGGCAGGCAGGCACATGGGGCACACCAAGCGAAGCCAAGAGACGTTGCTGCATGGGGCAGTGGAACGACACCCCAGCATCGCACTCGGTCCCCGACTTGGACTCGGACTCGGACTCCGACACCGACATCGACAATCTGTTGACCTTCGCCGTCGTCTGACGCCCGCCCATAGGCAACTGCCGCCGCCTCACAGTTGCCACAGTTTTTGTTTGTTGCTTTCTTGTGTGTGTCTGTGTGTCTGTGTGTTTGCCACAGCTGCCTCCGCGACTTGCGACCGTGTCTTGTGGCCAGCCAGCAAAGTAACAAGCTTCGGCTCTTTCTGTGGCCCCCAGTCGCTGTCTGTCTGTCCGTCTGTCTGTCTGTCCGTCTGTCTGTTTCTATGAAACATGTGGCTAGCCACAGCCGCAGTTGCAGCCTCCTGCCTGCCTGCCCCCCTGTGCTACCTGCTGCAGTGCACCTCCACTCCTCCGCTCTTGATCGTCGCCAAAAAAAAGATCTCTAGTCTCTCTCTCTGTCTCTCTCTGTCTCTGTCTCTCTCTGTCTCTGTCTCTAGTTCTTGCTGTCCGTCGCTCGCTTTCAATGGCGTTATTTATGTTTATTACCTCTAAGGTCGTTCGTTACTCGACCAAGCGACCAGGCCAGCCAAGTCAGCTAAAGCCAGCCAGGCCAGGCGTCTGTCTTGGCCAGGCCAATACTCGTACGTGTGTCTCTCTCTCTCTCCCTCTCTGTCTCTCTGTGTCTCTTTGAATGTTGTTGTTGCTGTCGCCGCTGTGTTGATACTATTTTGTACGCAGATATCAGTAAATTTAGATTTAAAGTGAATGCGCGCGTTGAGTGTCAAATGCGCCAAAGTGTCAAAAGACACACACACACAGATACACACACACACACACAGATACCCTTTGCAAAGAGGGGTATGCCACAAGGAGCCAAGAGAGAAGTTGAAGAACCCTTTCGCTTAGGGAAACAATGGAAATACAGGAAAGGAATGGAATGGAATGGAACAGTGCTTTTGCCATCGAAAGTAAAAGGGTATCCAATGCTTCGACTATACTTCTACCCATTGTCTCCCCTCGCTCTCTTTCCGCCTATCACTTCAATGTTGCTGCTGCTGCTGTTGTTGTTGCACTGTTGTTGCTCTTGTTATAAGCGTGTTGTTGCAGGACGTATTACAAGATCTCATTCGTATCGTATCGTATCGTATCGTATCGGATCGGTTCGGAATGGAATTGGAGTCAGCAGAGCAGCCTCCTGACTGACTGCCTCTCCATCGCACTGCATCTCTGGATCTCTGGATCTTGCGATCTCCATCGTCATAGCCATAGCCATTCGCCTGCCTCTTGCCACCACAAAGCCTTTGCACCTGTTGCACACTTGTGTTGTTGTTTCTGCCGCTTTGTGGCTCTGTGGCTTACAGTTATGTGGAGCTGCTGCTGCTGCTGCTGCTGCTGCTACTCCGCTTCGATGGAGCCTCCCATATATGGAACGGGCATAAATTTCCAATTGTTTTGGTTTTGTGTGCCGCCCGCCCGCTTTATGAAGACATTCGATTGGGGCACAGAAAACTGAAAACAGAAAACAGAAACACACTGAAAAACGCATATTTTATTTACGACTCTTGCAACAAACACAAAAAGAGAGAGAGAGAGAGAGAGACAGAGCGAGAGGCATTGCTGTGGGAGAGATAGAGACAGCATGCAATACGCACTGTGATTTCTTGCTGTTGGTTTTGTTGTTGCTTTTGTGCTAATTTTATCACTTTGTGCCGTCGCTCTGCCGTCACGACTTCTGACAGCACATAAATATACTCATAATTTATTAATACGGTAAATGTTGCATGCAATCATTCCTTCCACACGGCGACAAAACCCAAAAAGCAACAGCCAGACGACTCTCTGAATGTGGCATAAGCATAAGCATAAGCGAGGATCGAGAAAGAGAGAGAGAGAGAGCAAGAGAGAGAGGAGCAACAAGTGGTTCCAAATAAACGAAGGTAGCTTCAGGTGGATGGGAGGGGCAGAAGGGGCAGTGCTACAATGTGGATAACTCTCACTGAACACTCTACTGGAGAATACCCTAGAAATGTATTGGTTATATTTCGTAGAAGTTGGATAAAGAATAGGGAGTATAAAGAGAAAGAGAGAGAATACAGGAATAGGCAGGACTATTCCAATCTATGGGGGGTGCTCCTTATCCCTCTCTCCTTTCCCCCCCCATTGAGCAAACTGCCTGCGAAAGAGAGTAGACTGCACACAGGAAAGGGTATCCTGTCGGTAAAACTTTATTCAATATTAACTGGAGCACCCGACACGCACAAATCACACACACACACACACACACACACACACACACACATCATCGAATAAGGTGAGGAGTAGAGGATGGGGAGGGGGGGTGGTGCGATCTCTGGGCAGACTGCATAAATAATAATTTCATCATTGTGCGGCTCGGCGCAGCGGTCGAGAGATGATTTATATTTTTGAGGCCATAAAAGGATTTGCTTTTGGCGAGAGTAAACCTCGGTAGTAGTTCGGAGTATCCTGTACCCCTCTGTACCCCTCCCTGCTCTTGCAACGTATTTCTTCACCTGCTACCAACTCTCTCCCTCCCCCCTTTCAACGGAAAACCCTTTCGCAGTCAGCTATTTATTTCGAAAATGCATTGTAATTGCGATGCTTGCACCTCTGCTTCCTCTCTATCACCTCCATCACCTCTTCTCCTCTGTCACCTCTCCCCCTCTATCACCTCTTCTCCTCTATCACCTCTCCCCCTCTCTCACCTCTTCTCCTCTATCTATCCACAGAGTAGAACGAGCCCTGTATGAGTTCACAGTATTCATAAAAGCACAGCTATGACTCTCATGCCTCGTTAAAGCTTTCGAATCATTACGAATCCAGGCCGGCTTCAGTGAGCACTTCGGATCCATCCGAATCACGGAAAAACGAGTGCGAGAGCTTCGGTTAAAGTTTCGCTTGAATCGGATTTCGTGTGGCCTTCGGCTAGGCTTCGGCATTCAGGGCTTCTTCTACACTGAACAAAATGTTGAAATGTTTAAACATTGTTGCTGATTGTTAATTTAGTTTTAGGCCTCAATCCGTTTTAGACCCCCTCCCTCACCCTCACCCTCACCTCCCTCGCAGACCGCAGTCCGCAGTCCCTTCGTCAGCGGCAACGACACTCTGTCTGACAGTCGTCGTCCTGTCATTCCTTTGCTTCCTTTGTTGAGTGCTTGAGTGGAGAGAGGGAGGGGGAAAGGCAGGAAGGGACTGGGGGGTAGGGGGGTAGTTCGCGTAGAAGAAGCTTTGGCGAAATATTTATAGCAATAATTTATTGTAGTTTGGAATTTATTGTCTACGACACACG
This sequence comes from Drosophila azteca, assembly GCA_005876895.1. Classification (NCBI taxonomy): domain Eukaryota; kingdom Metazoa; phylum Arthropoda; class Insecta; order Diptera; family Drosophilidae; genus Drosophila; species Drosophila azteca. The sequence continues at coordinate 1,271,926 of VCKU01000014.1, read as the reverse complement.
TTTCAATTGTTTCACTCGGCACTCACCCCTCTCTCCCTCTTTGGCTCTCCCTCATTCCATTGGTTGTTAGAGAAATTGAGGAATAGAGATGGAGAATTGCAGAGCAATGGAATGAATTGCAGTGGAGTGGGAGAGCGGGAGCGGGAGGAATGAATTGAGAATCGTTTGGCAAGGCAGGCAGGCAGCAGGCAGAAGGCAGGCAGCGCAGGCACTTAGCGAGGAGGAGGCGCGACTGCAGGCAGCATCATTTGACACTTGCGAGATTTATCGCCAGTGCCGAGGCATTTCTAAGATTCCAAAGGAGAGACAGCAGGCAAGGGGCAGGGGACAGGGGGGAGGAGAGCCAGCCCACGGAGGAGCAGTCCGCAAAACTAATGGAATCTTAATTTAGCAGCAGATCCAATCCAAAATAAAGCCAAAGCCGAAGCCAAAGCCAAAGACAAACGGAGAATATCGAGAGGGAAATTCCATTTCCATTGGAAAGAAAAATCCCCTGAAAGAAGGAGCAGCAGCAGCAACAGCAGCAGAAGCACCAGCAGTGGCAGTGGCAGTGGCATGAGAATCGGTGGCAAGAATCGACTTGTAAATTGAATTAAAATGATTGCAAACTGACGAAAGGGTTGCCGAAGTGCATTGGCGTTGCAGGTGCCGCCGCCTGACATTGCCGCTGCCATTGCCACAAAATTAACGCCGCCGAATGCAACAATAATTACAATACAACGTGCAACGCGCTGCTCTGCGCTGCGCTGTGCCGCTTCGTTAACCCTCGCCTTAAAAGGAGTGCCGTCTCTCGCTGTGGCATCTCCATTGAGGACTAGGATGCGGATGGGGACGAGAGGCAAGGGACAGGGGGACGGGGAGGCAATGTCAATGTCCAAGCGGCGGATAATTGGCCTCTCCTCTCCTTCTGCTTGCTTCTGCTGCTGCTGCTGCCGTCTCCAATTTGTGGCAGAGAGAGAACTACAAGAGCCACCCTCGTCGTGGAGTTGTCTCCGGTTTCCCCCCCACTCCCCACTCCCCCAGCGCCTCCCCCATCGATGGATGTGGTTGCCACCGGTTGTTGCATTATGCATGCTGATTGAGCAACATTTTTGTGTGTGCAACCCACTGACAAAACAACGCGCCTATCGACAGACAATCAACAAGCAGCCAGTGGCAGCAGCAGCCGCAGCAGCAGGAACGAGTGGCAGCCAACAGCAACAACCACAACATCCTTTCCACCTCCGCGTCCGTTATGCGGCAACAGCAACAGCGGCAGTGGCAGCGACAGCGACAGAGGCACTTCCTGTCCGCCGCAATCTTTCATTCATGAAATTTGTTGCCTCTTGTCATTGTTTGTGTTGCAAATCAAATGCCAGCCAGCCAGCCAGCCGCTGGCTGCCACAACTGTTGCTGCCGCATAAATTGCTGCCCCTTTCGGTTCGGTTCGGTTCGGTTCGGACTGTGTGTGCTCCACTTTGTGGCAGGCCAGAGCAGTGGCAGCAGCAGCAGCAGCAGCAAATCTCTGAGGCAGCGCTTCAGCTTTCAGCTTCAGCTTTTTTTTTTGGCTCTCGAGTTATTTTAACGAATTTATTTGCCGCTGCGTTTTCATGGTCACAGGCAACAGCCAACGGCCAACAGGCAACGGCCAACAGCCAACAATTTAATGTAATTTAAATGACGTGCCCCACGGACGAAGTCGCAGTCGCAGTCGCAGTCGAAGGATGGAGGACACTTGAGGACACAGCAGTTCCAGAGAGACAGAGGGGGGGGGGATTGGGGGGATGGAGGATGTGCCTGGAGGACAGGTGCAGCCATCGTCTGTGGGAGTATCGCAGTTTCGTTCGCATTTTTCCCTCGAGCGGCGGCCTCTTTGTTGCAGGCAGCGACGCGACATTGACGACAACCGACAACGACGACAACGACAGGCGAATGTCGCTATCAAGTTGTGTCTCCCTGCTCCTTGAATCCTCCTCCAGCTCCAGCTCCAGCTCCTGCCCCTGCTGTTGCATGCCTCCTCCTCCTCTGTGGCCTTTCCACTTTTTTGTTTTTGGAACGACACATTTTAATGATGAGTCGACTTCGGATCCAGCAGTCGGTTGGGGCTACTCTTGGAATTGGGCTGCAACAGGGGGCACCCTCACCCCTGTCCCTACCCCTACTCCTACCCCTTCCCCTCTACCCCTTCTCCGGTCTGATGTCTCTGCTGTGCTGTGGCGGCTGCTGCTGCTGCTGCTGCAACAAGGGAAATGCTAATTTGTGTGTGTCGCTTTGGCTCTTGTCTCTCGTCTCTCGTCTCGTCTCTGGGCTGGGCCTTAAATACCTTTACAGAGAGGAGACCCTCTCCCTGATACCCTCCCCGCCGATACCCTCGAATCAATGATACCCCAAAGAGATCAATAATGATCTTCAGGAGGTTTTCCAGTCCGAATTCGGGGAGAATTTTCTTAGGAAGAGGAGGTGAAAGCTCTCTCTGTGGCTCCCTAATGGAAAATGCTTCAAGGAAGAAGATTTTTCTGAGTTAATAGATAGAGAAAATCTAGGGAATAATACGAGGAATATACAACCTCCATTAAGGCACTAAATATATCATATTTCTCTAGAGAAATAGAAGAGAACTTTGGGTAGTTCTATTCTCAAGATATTTCTCATCTTTCGATGCTACCTAAGGGTTTCGCTGCGGCAGGAAACTTATGTTTATACCTTTCCAGGGTATCTTCAGTGCTATACAACAAGTGGTCTCATGTACCCATTTCTCTCCTCTTTGTTTTTGTCTTCACTTCTTCTATCCTCTTCTCTTTGGGGGCTTTAATCAGTCATTCAGTCGTTTGCTTAAATTGAGTCGCCGTCTTCGTCGTCGTCGTCGTCGCCATCGTCAGATATGTTGCATCTCCCCCCACCCCCTGACACTGGCAGTGCACCTTCTTCAGTCTCCTCTCCTTCTTCTTCTCCCATGTGATGGCCCAAATTAAAGAGGTATCTCTTTTGTAGCCAGACATTTGCGTGGGTTGCGGCCGGGGATCGAAATGGGGATCGAAATCGGAATCGTTTGAAACTAAAGTGGGGATCGAATCGTTTGTTACACGCGCATTAGGTGGTGGCAGGTGTGGCAGGTGGCTAAGCAGCCGCAAAATACTGTTAATTGGATATTGATTCCAGTGCTAATCAATGCGATGCTTTTCATAACGAATGGGGGTAAAGAAGGCGTCGGGTCTCTGGAGATGGGAAAAAACTTTAGTTCCCATCGAAAAATCGAACAGAGAGCCCACAGGGAAAGCATATGGCATATACATATATGTATATGTACATACATATGTATATTGCGACTCAAATTGTCACGAATTATGCCCCAATCAATGGGTGCATGCAACTCATTCGATTCCATCCATCCAGCCATCCATCAATTGATGTCTCGCGGGTGTGTGGGTAGGGGTAGTGGGAGCGGGTGGGGGTGGGGGAAAGGGCTGTGACGGCAATTGATTTCAATTTGCAAACGAAATCGAAATGAAATCAGTGACAAAACAAACGCTACACCCGCATCTATCAAAGGGAGGGAGGGAGGGAGGTAGGGCGGTGGTTGTGGGAATTGGGGTGTTGTGTTCCTTAATTGATGTTGCCACACGGCATACACAGAGAGGGAGAGAGTGAACCAGAGTGTGTGTGTGTGTGCTAGAATTGTGGCTTGTGGCCATTCGTTTCACTTTCGACCCCTCCCCCCCGAGAGGACGGGGGGGGGGAACAGCACTGATTGCTGGTCGGGGCTGGGGGTTCTGTTGTGATTTTTAAGGGGCACCAGTGGGTGTGCTGCTGGTGTGACATTGCCTCTGGGGGAGGCAATAAAATAAAGTGGCAACAAAGTTGGCAACAACCAACAGCAATAGACACCAACAGAAGCAACAGTTACAGATACAGTTACAGATACAAACGTCATCATCATCATCATCGTCATTCGAGCAATTGTTGCTTCAGCAGCAGAAGACAGCAGTGGGACTATTTGATACCCATTAGTTGGGTATAGTTTGCGGGTATAACTTGTTTAAAGTTAACAACATGAAATATAGACGAGTTTCCATAGATAAAGAAAATATTAGATCTTTAAATACAAACTTATTGGAGCTCAATTAATTTGATTATCGCAATCTTAAGTTTATGCCATTGAGCTTTCGGTCGTAAAGCATTGAGGCCCCGCAGGAAGTTCAAATGATTCCACTTAGCCGCGGGTAGGCGGTACGCACTTTACAGGGAATTCACATCCATTATTTACGTAGCGAAGACGATCCTGTAGTCGCTCCTGTTGCTGTATTAAAGGCTTGTGGCAACGTTGATGCCCGCCACAGCGTAATCTGGGGCAGTCTTGGAGCCGTACTCCTTCTTCGTACGGAAGTATCCAGAATTGTGCTCCTGTAGATAGTGGAAGACATGGCAGTTATTATCTAAATATAAAACACTTAATTAAAAAATATAACATAGATTGTAGTACTTTATTTTTGCCAATTTATTTAAATTATATATGAAAATATTTTCATGTTAAAGAAATATAAAATAAATATATAATTAATTTCATATTATAAAAATAGTTGAAATTCATAAAAGGAATATATTTAATGTATTAAATATAAATATAATAAATATAAATATAAATAAATATAATAATACAATAAATAAATATAAATATAATAAATATAAATTTTCAAATTTAAGTGAAAAGCGATGTTTTTTTTTGTACATTTTCTGTTGCTGTAATTAAGCAGTAATTTTATTTGGAATTTTTGATAATTATTAAAATATATTATTATTGTTTATTTATTTATTAAATATTATTATTATTATTTATTTATTATTTATTATTATTATATATTTATTACTTATTTTATTTATTATTAGATATTTTTAGATGTTTCTCGTTTAGAGGGTACTCTTTGAGTCGCCACTGCGACTGCCATCTGCGCTCATTCTCTCAAGTCTCTCAAGTGTTTCTCTGTCCCTTTCTCGCTCTGTTGTTGCTCTGCTCTGCTGCTGGACAGAACAAAAAGTTTTGTTGTTATTGTTGTTTTTTTTTTTTCAATTAATAGAGACTTTTATTCCCCGCGGCCAAACCCTGCCCCCCCTAACCCCCCTACCCCCTTTTCTTTTTTTGTTTCGCTTTCGCTGCGCAATGAACTCATGAGGCGGCGGCGGCCGTCGGCAATTGTGTCAATTTGTCAATTGTTTTTGTTGTTGTTGTTGTTGTTGTTGGTTTGGAGGAGGCATTGATTTCAATATTGATAGGCGAAAGGCGAAAGAGTGGGAAGCAATCATTAGAGTTTTATGATGCGGGTGATGCTACCCACCCCACCGCACCGCACCCCATCCCATCCCTCTCTACCATTTACTCCCCCATTGATTTCACACCAATTCTCGCTGTCTCGCTGTCTCTCTCTCTCTCTCTCTCTGTCCCCTCTGCTGACCCTCGCCTGAAGAGAGTGTTTGTGTGTGTGTGGGAGAGAGAGGCAGTGGGGGGGGGGAGGGGGAAATTCGATGCTCAATTTCCATTTTACGCGCTTCGCCGTGCAATTAAGTGATTTATCATTGAAGTCTCCCTCTGCTGCTGCCTGCTGCATGGTGCATGGGGCACGGTGCATGGTGGACGGTGCATGGTGTGCCCCGCGCTTCGGCCAACTTAATTTTAGCGGCAATCAAGCAATAACAAGCTGCAACATGCCGTGTTGCACGATTGCCTTTGACTCTGACTCCAGCAACAACTGATATCGATAGCTTTTGCCTCGACTTTTGCCTGATTGCATCTGTGTTGCAAGCAACAAAAATTACAACAGCAACAGAAACAGCAACAGCAGAGGGATGGGACAGTCGGTTGCCAGAGAGTCGAAGATGTGGATACCCTGGAAATCAAAGAAGTCAGAGAAGTCAGAGAAATGCAAGAAATTTAGGAACTGTTGAGAGTTCCAATGGGAAAAATCCCGAAATCGAAGGTAAAATGTTGCCTAGAAACGGTTTTAAGGATCGAAGGAAATGTCTTTATATAGACACTGATCTTGTTGCGGATTCAGAGTCGATATACTGTATACGAAATGCATATACCCTCTGCTGAAGTCTCGCTGGTTGCTGGCTGCATAAAAACTTAAATTGAATTTGAGTCTGTCTGCCCCAATCGCTTGCCTCACCTGCCTACCACTATCTGTTGCCCCCTGCCCCCTGCCGCCTGCTGCCTGCTGCCTGCCCCTCGCTGCAGCTACAGTTTCAAGTGCGGACGCGTCTACGTGCCGCAATCAGCAACACCTACAAAAGGCAGAGAGGTGCTGCTGCCGCTGCTGCTGCTGCCACAGAGTGGGAAAATGCTGCCAATGATATCGCTGGCTGCCCATCAATGGCTCTAAAGCCACCCACTCCCCTTCTGCTGGCACTCTGTGCAAGTGCTGGTGGGGCATGCAACACCCCCTCTCTTAAGCACATGCATTAAATAATTTTACACTTTGTTTTGGCCTGCAACGCGAAATCGGAGAAGAGAAATGCAAAATTTGCGCGATAATCGGGGAAGCGTTTGGCAGCTAACGAGGGAAGACGCCACGCCGATTCTTCGATTCAGCAAAGAGAGAGACGGAGGGAGAGGGGTAATAGCTGCCACAAGGTGTGTGTGTGGATCGAGTGCAAGGCAGGGAGGATGCACTTTGTTGCAGTTGCAAAGGGTTCTGGTTCTTGGTGGTACCCTTTAAGTGGAAGTCTCTTTGGGGCTTCGTTTCGTTATGGATTGAAAACTTTAGACATTAACCACCCCTCACGCCGCCCCCGCCCCCACCACACACTAGCAATATCTGTACAGATTTATCTATATATATTTGATTCGTCTTTTATTCCTTTTGCGGCAAGAGCGACAACGGCACGAGGCAGCAGCAACAAATTGCCCATTTTGCAGCCTCTGGTACGTGCCGCAATTTTCAAATGACATTTTCATTAGCAATTCGTTTCGAAAATTGCTGCTGCAAAGCAGCCAGCGAGGCAGGAGGAGTGTGGGGTGTGTGGCATGAGAATTGTGTCAAATTGGGGGATTGTGCAACGTGCAACGGCCGCTTGAGGGCAATGGAAGGGAGAGACAATTGCTGAACCGAGTATCCTTGGCGATTTATGAACTGCTGGAATGATGGATGAAGGAAACCCAGGGGCAGTAACCAAGGGGCAGTAACCCAGGGGCAGTAACTTAGGGGCAGTAACCCAGGGGCAGTAACCCAGGGGCAGTATCCCAGGGGGGGAAAGGAGAAGGAATGATTGTCCCTGTGGAGTATTTTACCAGTTTTGGAGAACTTTCGATGGGAACTTGGGAGATTCTGGAGGCTTAGAGCGGTTCCTTCTCCTCTTTTCCTTACCCCACATTTTCCCTTCTTTATCTTTTTCGGCTTATGTTTACTGCTTTTTTTGCTCCTCTTTTGCTGCTTATGTTTTCCATTTTCCTTGGCTTTTTTTTAGGGTTTTCCGCTTAGTTTTTCCTGCATTTGTTTTCTGTTTTCTTCGGTTCTTGTCTCTCCATACAAGTTTCTTTTTTTTTTGTTTTTTTGGTTGAGACTTTTTCTCCTTTTAACAGCGCGGAAATTTTAATTAAAAATATTTATTCAAAAACATTTTTGGGGTGGAGCCGCCGCTGCCACACATGTGTGTTGTCCTGTTGTCGCCCCCCCCTCTCCTCTCCCTCTCTGTCTCTCTCTCTCACACACTCTGCTTTCTCCTGTTCTTCTGTCACTGTGTCTCTTGTTTACTTTCGCTTTAGACACTGCAAAATGTTCAAATTAGCAACAAAAAGCGACAGCAATAATAGCAACAACAACAACTAATAAAACGAAAAAAAACCCCCGACTATAAGCCATTCCATAAGCCAAAGCCTTAGATACACTGCAAAAAAAAAAACAGAGGACTACAGAACTACCGAAACTATAGAAACTGTGGATCAGCATGTTAAAGATTATTAGAGTTAAATGAGTTTTTTACCACAAAAGATAATCGATTATAAAAATAAAGAAAATTTGAATTTTGAACAGATTTTTTTCTCTAGAAACTATATGAAATAATGTCTATATATTTGCCTGATCTTTGCAGTTCAGACTTATCCATATATGGCATTATTCTCCGCCCTTTTTGGTGGCTCTCTTGGAATTCTATGTGGATGGTCCTCCTCCCCTTTAAAGGGCATCCAAAAAGTCAAGCAACCAGAAAGTCCCACCAAATCCCAAGTGTAGCAAAGAAAGAGAGAGATAGAAGATAGGGGGTAGGGGGTAGGGGGTAGGGCAGGGCAGGGGGTTTCCTAAATGAGAGCACACTTTTTTGTCCTGTTTTTGTTTTGTTTTGTGTTTTTTTTTTGTGTTTCATTTGTTTTTCGGTTGCTGCAGCTGTTGCAAAATCTTGTGCCGCTTGTGGCAGTGCCACTTAGGTGAGAGCAGGAGGCAACAACAAAAGACAACACAGCGAAATTAATTCTATGCACAACACAACGAAACGAAACGCAACGCAACGCAACACAGAGAGGCATGCAACACAGCACAGAGAAATTGTCAACCGAAAAAGTTTGCGCCTGCAAAACGTGACATGGAAAATGTTCCTTTTTTTTTTTGTTCCTACAAATATTCCTCCTCAAATGATTCCTTATAGCCGAGACGCCTGCCACATGCCACCTCCCAACCACTGTCGCTGCTGCTGCCGCTTCTGCCGCTGCTGTTGTGGCAGGCTCGTTGTCCACCCGTTTGTCGCTTTTTTGGGGTGGCAATTGCCGTCGGACTTGAGTTTTCCACAAATTAGCTTACGTTTTGGGTTCCTTTTTCTTTGACGCTAATTAGCACGCGCCGCCGCCGCCAAAAACTCATGTGGCAGGCAGGCAGCACACTGCAGCAGCAAGATGCCGCCTGCACCGCCTGCACCGCCACCACCAGTCGCTGGTGGCAGGGGCACTTATTATATCATTTTGGCAGAGAATGCAGACAACATTTTACGATTTTGTCACAGTAATTGGACATATTAATCTCTGTTCGCGTTCAACTTTCGTTCGGTGCAACAGCGGACGGGGGGGGGGGTGGGCGGTTGGGGGGTTGGGTATGCGGCAGGAACAGGGCCTGGGGAGGGGGTGTGTTCTCTCGTTTGTTGCCAACTAAAAAAATCGAATCGAAACGCCCCAGACATCAGAAATGAAATCAAAATATTTTCGTGGGTTTGTTTCGCGGATTCTTCTCGTGGGAGAAGATCTCTCTTCGTCTCTCCGTCTTTGCTTTTCTAAAGGTTTTCCCACGCCTCAGACTGTCTCTGTCTCTATTTCTCCCTTTCTCTCTCTCTCTTTCTCTCTGCGATTCCGCCGAGTAATTAGCGGCGGCAGACAGCGCCATGGCCTAACGATGTCACTTTATCAACGGATTTTTGTATGTTTTTTCTGACTTTCCTTCCTCTCTGAGCGTCTCTCTCTCTCTCCCTCTCTTGGCCAACTTCTGCAAGTTGTACCGCTAATATGGCCCATACGCCTACTCCCCACAGAACCACAGAGATCCAAAGATCCACAGAGCCACAGAGTCCGAACCGCAGACTCCGTGCCCCGATTGCCGATCCCCGGCTCCCAAGTCTCTCGAAAGTCTCAGGTTCTCCTGAAGAAGATAAAAGCCAAATGCAGTGCGTCTTCCACTGTCCCACACATCTCCAGCCCCCCTGCACACCCTCTTCTGAGACGTCTCCCCCCCCCTTATAGCAGATGCAGAGTCGCTCGCCTCCCCTCTTGCCACACAAAGCGGAGCACTTTGCATTAGCGACATAATTTATCTCGCCAACGAGGAGAAGTCTCCTCCAAGAGCATGAGAAGGAAGCATGGGGCATGTGGCAGCAAGATGACCACGCAGACACAGACACAGACGCAGCGGCTTCGACTGCGGACTGCGGACTCCGGACTTCGGACTGAGGACTGGGGCCTCTGTTCCCTGTTCTGTTGCACCTGCAGCCTTGCCTCGTCATCATCTTTCTGCCGCTTGCTGCTGCTGCTTGCTGCTGCTGCCCCCTGCCGCCTGCCGCTTGCCGCTGCGGTTGTCGTTCTGTCGAATGTCGTCTTCATCGTCGCCTTGAAGCGACCTCCCCCCCCTCGCTCCACCAGCCTTCTCTTACGCAGCTCCCCCTCTGCCTCTGCCGCCTCCTCCTCCCGCAGCTCCTCAGTGCTGCTCTGTCCCACTCGTATACTCCTGCCTCGTTCCCTCGCTCCCTCTCTCTCTTTTCAACCGTTTCCCACTCGTTTCTCTTGCTCTCTCTGTCGATCCTTTTTCTGTTTCTGTTTTTCTGTTTTTTGTTGTTTTTTGTTGTTTTTTTCGGCTACGGCGGAGCAACAAGTGCAATTATTAAAAATTCTGGAATGCAGCAGCCTCAATGGAAGAGTGCACTGCGAGAAACACTAAAGAAAACGTGGCACAAGAGGAATACAGTGAGAGAAAAAGTGGGAAAAAGGTAGAGGGATGGAAAAACAGGGGAATGAAATGAAACAAAAGGTGAAATACACTGAGAGAAAAACTGGATAGCGGAGTTAGCTAATAGAAGGACTGTACACTGAGGAAAAGTTGAGGAATAAAAGTCTGAGGGGAACAATGGGGAAAATTTCAACTTGGAGGCATACACTGCAAAAAAATATGGACACTGTAACATAACAGAGTACACTTGGAGTAATTAGTGCAAAATATAGAAGAAAAATGAAAGAAAATGAAGAAAACCTTACAAAAATTAAGGATTACACTGAGAGAAAAGCTTGACCAAGGTAGCAAGGTAGTAGAAAAGCAATACACCAAGAGAAAAAGTATGGCAAACGTATACAGATATGAATACACTGAGAGAAAACAATAAAAATGTTAGAACAAGAGACTAGCACTGAGAGAAATGAAACAACAACTACGAATTGCCAGAGATTTCTCTCTGTGTAGCTTTGGAGGTGGTTTGTGGATTGCGTGGGGAGCTCATTCCAGTTGTGGCATGACCATGGGGCAACCTGGTGGTGCAACCTGGACCGCCCTGTGGGGGGAAGTGGCCGCCTTCCTTACGCATCAAGTGCGTTGGTTTTCGCATTAATTATGCGGCAGAATGAGGCACAGAAGCAGCAGCACCAGCAGCAGCAGAGGCATGAGGCATGAACCAGCCATTGAAACCAGAAATTGATGTGGCAGCTACTACGTACTGCCTCTGCCTCTGCCCCTGCCTCTTGGATGCTGCTGCTGGAGCTTCTTACGAGCATTTAATAACATTGCCACAAATCAATATATCATTTGTGCGGCATTCGACTGCTACTTTCTTCAAAACTGTTGCAGCAGCAGCAGAAGCAGCAGCAGCTCCTTGGATTCCTTGGAATGGAGTCGTCTCCTCTTGGTCTTCCCACACTTTGGGGCAAAAGATGAAAATCAATTAAAATATCTTTCTTTTTGCCATAAAAATTCCACTAAATCATTGCCGTTGCAGCGTGCAACGTGCAACTTTGTCCGATTCATGGGATTCCTGTTCTTCGGTTCTTCGGTTCTTCGGTTCTTCCTTCAGGAATTACCATAAAACATGGCAAAGAAGGCCGAGATTGATGGCTAAAAAAGATCAATCTTTACCGTTATCCGGTGGGAAATCTCAATTGAATCAACAGACACATATGCATATGTGGCATACACCGATTTGTGGCCCACATTCGGTGGCTAATTGATACAACAAATGTGATAAATGGCGGCGTCTCTCCATGAAATAATTGCTGGCTAAAAATGACGTTGCAGCCGCGCCCCCCCACTCCCCCCAGACGGACAAGCGTAACAACAAGTGCCCCAAAGCGGGAGAGAGGCATGTGGCAAGAGTGTAAAGAGCGAGAGAGAGAGAGAGAGTGCCTCAAATGAAGTTCAAGCTTAAGCCATGCAACAGAAATTCATAATCAAAAGGCAACGGCAGCGGCAGCCACTAGAAAGAAGCTTGCAACATGTCTGAGTGCCTGCCTGCCTGCCTGCCCCATTCTCTGACATCTCGTTGACACATCTACACAGAGAGCGGGGAGAAGGGAGGTGCCTTGCAGCTGCCAACAGCAGACGGAACGGACATCCACGCATAAAACTTGGAGCCCCAGACGCTGGCGTTGGCCATATATTTGTCTGGCTTAGAGGCAGCAGCACCCTTCTACCCCCCCCCCCCCCACTGTGGCCTGTTCCCTCTCGCCAGTCCATCGCTGTTTCGTTGGTGCCTCCTTTTGTGGCACAATCAAAAGGCCATCACCCACAACATTAAAGGCGAATGAATTGGAATTGAAAATGAAATGAAATGAAATGGAATCCTTGTGTCGCCGCCGCCGCTGCAGTCGTTGCTGCCGCTGCCTCGCGCATTAACAGCTCATTGCCACTGCCACTAGGGGGTCTGCACCCCCCCCCCTCTTAAGTGGCGCCCCCACACACCACTCCACGCTGGCTGCTGCTCCTCTCTTGCGCTTTCGCTCTCTCGCTCTTTCGAAATAAGTTATAAATTTTGCAACCGTTGATGGGGCATATTATGATATCATTTTACAACTTGTGCACCCATGTGGCAAGGGATCTGCGGAGGGCTGTGGAGAGATGTGTGCGTGCCACAACAGCCATCGTGAGTGTGGGGTTGCCTTAGCAAAAGCTTGCCGCACGCTGCCATCTCCCGTCCAGAAGAGGAGCACAAGAGGAGGGGAGGCCCTTATGCAAATGTCTCTGCTGCCTGCCTGCAAATTAATGTTGCTGCCGCGTTTTAAGCGTCTCTTTGCTGCTGCTGCTGTTGCATGTTGCATGTTGTTGCTGCATTGTGTCATTCTGCCTGCCTGCGTGTGTGTGTGTTGGTGTGTGTGTGCAGTGCTTGACCTTCCCCCACTTTAAGAATTATTGTTATTATATGCAGCGCAGGCAGCGATAAAAATCTGCAGCATGCCACTTCATACTCCCTGCTCTGGCAACTGGAGACAGGGGCAGCCCCGAATGAAATACGGCCGTGTGGCACCCAAAAAGAAGAAGAGTTGCCGCTGCCGCTGTGGCATATGCATCGCTCTGTCCGTCCGTCTGTCTGTCTGGCTGCATGGCTGCTGTCTCCGTATTAAAAATAATTATAATTGCTCCCACGATCTTCTCTCTGTCTGCGTCAAGGAATGTTGTTGCTGCCACCACAGGAGCAATGTTGCAATTGTTGTGGCATGTTTACCACCCTCTCTCTCACCCTGCCGCCTCCTCTTTTGCTGCTGCTTCTTCTGTTGTTGTTCCATTTTCAACGCATATTAATTTCAGGATTTTTATGCTCTTGTATTTTTATTGTGACATTTGATTAATTGGCGACATTTAATTACAGCAGGCACTGCTGTGTACTGTGTACAGTGTACTCCCTCAATCCTACCCCTACCCCTACCCCTCCCCCTTACTCTCTCTCTCTTTCTCTCTCTTACTCTCTCTTATCGCTACTCATTTATCGCTGGGAAAAATTATGACGCTGCTGATTGCCAAAAGGCCTTTTTTGTCGGATCCAAAAGTCGCCCTCTCGCTGTGCTGCCTTTCGTCTGTTCCATATAGAAGAAGGATTACCCTGTAAGTACCCTGTAGTACCCTGTACTTACCTACTGTACAGTAGATGCCCCATACCCTGTGGCAGAGGAGCTACCCTTCCTTCATTTCACCTTTCTCCTACGCCAAAGCACAGACCTTTCCGAATCTTACTTTCTTTTCTATAGAATAAAGACTACCCTGTGCTGTACTCTGCTGTATAGCACACACGAATACCCTGGAATCTCCGCTGTCTCCGTGACGCCCTTTGAATTGATGACTCATTTGTAGCCTTAGCTGTTGCATGTTGCATGCTGCAAATCGATGATTAAACGATTACAAGACAATAAATGATTCATCTTTTGCGGGGGGGACGCAACTGAGGGCTAACGCGGGTGGCAAACGCATTTTGTTGGCTGCCAAGAGGCGGATTATGGAGGAGACACCACCAGGAGAGAGAGAGAGACCACCAGCATCAGGCAGAGGTGCCCCAAAAGGATGCCCCAGACGAGGAGTGGGAGAAGTCTCAGTCTCGCAGCTGCTGCAGCATTCAAAGAACACACGGGACACGTGGCACGGAGCACGGAGCACGGGGGGCGTATGCGTAATGTGTGCTTGTGTTTGTGTGTGGGGCAAAGATAAATGGATGCCACACGAATGAATGAATGTGTTTTTCGGTTGCAGCCAAAGGAAATCCACAAGAAAAAAGTCTACTCGACTCCTCGACGCGTGGACTCGTGGACTGCACTCTTTTAATGGCCCTGTGTGGCACAATCCATGCCTCCATTCATTTCGGTGTCACATTAAGATAATGTGGCAGCATGCTGCATGCTGCATGCCGCTTAAGCTGCGACTCTGTGTGGCAGCGTCGTCACATCATCAAATGCAGTGCCCAGCGATGATCGGCGGCCATTGATAAACGATGGGGCAACATCAGTGGCAACATGTTGCAGGGGGCATCAGGCAGTGTGTTACGTCCACGCGTTGCTGATGCTGCTGCAGGAATCGGGAATCGCCTGATGCCACATGACTCCTCTAATCTCCATGCATCACTCGGGGATGCGGCAACATGTTGCAATGTTGCACTGTTGCACTAACTGCACCGGAAGCATTTTATTGCCCCCGGAATGGCCTGCCGCTTCTGTTTGTCCCCCCACCCCCCCATAGCGCACTGATTGTGTGCGGCAGGAGGGGCACGCGTCCCCAGGCTAATGGTAGTTGCAACATCAACAGCATCAGCAGTAGCAGCTGCTGCTGTGGCTGTTGCAACCACTCTCCTGAAAGGAGGTGCGAAATGGCAGGAGGTGGCACAAACGCCCGCTGGCATTGAATTACCAGACAAACTGTTGCCTGCCACCGAACGAACATTAGATGATGTTTTGGGTCAATGTTGCAGCCACGAGTGCAGCGAGTGCAGCGAGTGCAACGTTGCAACGTGTTGCTGATACAATTCCGTTGATAGGCCGCACATTTTAACGCTTCAACGCGCGGTGGCTGCTGCCTGCTGCCTGCCTCCTGCCTGCCTGCTGCCTGCCTCATATCTGGAGGGGAAATCTAATACATTTTGTTTGGGGCCAAAGCTGCAGATGCAATCCGCGGATGCCGCCTCCTCCTCCTCCTCCTCCTCCTCCTCCGTTTTGGCCTCTGTTTTAGCCTCCGTTTTGGCCAATTGTGGGATTTGTTGCAAGCAGAACAGCGCCAGCAAGGAGCGGAGAGGGGCGCTCTGTAAAGCGAAATCTGCTGAGGGAAGCACCGCATTGCAGGGCGCCCTGAAAGTCGCATTGCACCGCGTACGTGGCTCTTGGACAGAGTTATGTTGCCCCCAAAAGAAAGAGGGCGGTGGAGGAGACTCCCTCCGAAAGGATGCCACAGCTAGGAGTTGCAAGAACGAGCCTGATAGCCGAAGGAGTCGACGAGACTTGAGGGAATCTTCCACAAAAAATGAATCATTTTTGAGTACATTTTCGGGTGACAGAAGCCTGAAACGAGGGGCAGGAAGGAGGTAGCTTTAAGCCTTTGAAGATGCCTGCCAATTGCCACCTTCCACCTGCCACCTGAGGTGCAACACATTCCTGCCACCGCGCAAGCTCTCTTTTGCTCTCAAAGAACATCTGCAACGCTTATGGAAAAACGGATTTTCCCAGGCTCCAAGACACTTCCTGCTTCTAAAGCGAGGGGTGGCGGCATGTGGAGCATGTGGCATGTGGCATAAGCAAACTGCCTTTGACAGTTTTATGGGTTTTCAAACTGTTTTATGACACGCCAGAGCCAGAGACCAGCGACCAGAGCACAGAGTTGGAGTCAGAGCCAACCAGACCGATACTCGTACTTGGCACATAATGAGGCGCTGCAACACGATTGCTCATACGCCGTGTGGAACGGAGAACGCGCGCCAATCAGACACTTGTCCGCCTACGCGATCGCCGCAGCTCTCTGGCTCTCATTTTGCGCCCAAAAACCAAAAAAAAACTGCAAAGAAAAAGAAAAAAATGTGAATTCGAAATGGAAATGATAAATGTGCTACAGATACAAACTGCGGCCGCACTGGAGACTCCAGCGGATTGTGTGGCACGCAACGAGCGCCACAGAGAGCTCTGCAGCTCCAGTGCGCAGGCGTTTTTGACAGTTTTTTAATAATATCAGCAGCAGCAGCAGCGGCGGCAGATCGGGGGCCTACCTGCCCCCTGCCCCCTACCCCCTGCCTTCTGCCTCCTGCCTCTTGCCTTGTGTCTCGATATCTGCCACATATTCAGAACTGCACACTGCCCCTCCCCTCTCGGTTGCCTTCTTTTTGTGTTTAATTTTTATTTGTATCTCATTTTGTGGCATAAATGGCTGCAGACACGGGCGGAGCCTCAACCGCCTCAGCCGCCTCCTACCTTCAGTGCTGCCATTCGACCTGCCTCTTCCCTCCTGTTTATTGCATGCCGCACGACATTTTTGCGCTTGGCGGCAGTGGCGATAATGAAATTTTCTGACACTTTAACCAACACTTTTTTCGGTGTGGCAGGCAGGCAGGCAGCCAGCAAGCAGCAGGCGTACGTACGTACGTACGTACCTCCTGACAGGTGGGCAGTGGCGACTCTTGACTCTCGACTCTCGGCTCTCGGCTGGCGCTGATGCAGACGCTGACTTCCAGGCAATTTGATAAGTCAAAAAACGCTGTTTCCTCATTATGTTGATACAGAAAACACAGAAAAAGAGTGGAATGTCAGAACTGAAATGAGGCAACAGACTTCCTTGCCACTCCACACTCCACACACACACCTTGCCGCAGTCTACACTCCGTTATGCACTCCTTGCCGCCACTCGATTTTCAACCATAAATGAAGCAAATTGCAGCGTACTGCCTGCCCTCTGCTGCAAATTGATTCATAGTTTCAGATTCGTGCCACTAAATGTGACACACGACCCGCAAGACCACCCAGCCCCACCATTGCCACACCCCCTGTACGGTCGAAGGATTAGCGATGGACTCACGAGAGTCGTGAAGAAACAGCTAAAGGGGAAGACAAGTCCATTGCTGGATTGCGAGTACAGTAAGGTATCCCAGGCAGCATCTAGAGAAGCAGCACAGTGAGGCCTCCTTGCGGCAGATGGCTTCCGCTTCCGCTTCCACCCCTCTCATTTGGGGGATTGGGCTACATTTTCGTCATCTGGTTGGATTTTCTTGTTTGTTCTTTCTGCTCTACTATTTCGAATCCTGACTACAGAACTGTGGATGGTGGAAAGGTGAAAATTGGCTAACAAACAAATAATACGATATGTGCAGATATTAGAAATCGACACGCACTCATCGCTAGACACGAAACTTCAGGTGGCATCGCCCAAGCACTCCGGCAACCAATTTGGTATTCCGTATTCCAATCCGAATCCCAATTCCGATTCCGATTCTGATTCCACGGTGCGGTTTACGTGCTTTATTACTTATGAGGTCTCTGCCTCCATACTCCCCATACTCCCCATCCTCACCATCCTCCATTCGCCGTCCTCTGTTTCGTGGTGTAATGACATGTAATTAAGCGTTTATTTACAGACAGTTTTCGGTGTGGCCCTGGTGTGCCGAGGGGGCGTGGCGTGGCGTGAAGTTGCATGTGTGGCAGGCAGCTTGGTGGGGCAGCAGCATTTTAAGCAGCCATTTAACAGCAGACGCAGAGTGGCCGAAAATTGACAGCTTAAAAGGCAAACAGCAGCACAAATGATGCCTCACAGCAGACAGAGAGACAGTGAGACAGTGAGAGATACGGCGATACGGTTGAGGGTTTCGTAGGTCCAAATTGTGGCAATGGGGGATGGATGGGAGGGGCCCTCGAGGCCCTAGTAACAACATTAGAGTATTTCGACATCAAATATGTAGGCTTCAGAGCTCTCATAGGTTGGAAATCGGAAACAAATCGGAAATATATGGGATAGTAATTCATACTTAAAGATTTCAGAGATGTAGATGTAGATAAAATGTAGATCGGAAGAGAGAAACCTCAAATATAGTGCAATGTAAGGCTGCCACTGATCCCGAATATGTGCCGATGTCATCTCATGTTTGTCGTTGTCCAATACTGGAGCGTTTTGTGTCCTGCCAACTTCACTTTATACGAAGAGAGAACGAGAACGACTTATGGCCACATGACATTCGAGAGAGAGAGAGAGAATGTATGTATGTATATGTATGTGTGTGATTGAAGTGAAAATGTGTGCGTTGGAGGCGCCTCGCATTAATGAAGTCTCGTGGAAATACGATTACAAAATGCTAACAAGTTGTTTTATTAAAAAATCGACATGGAAATTAGTTTACACTTTGAAGCCAATTGCCGTTTGTCGTTGTGCCGTTTGATTTATTGCCGACTGTCATTTGACTGCCAGCTGTCTGCCGCTGCCACTGCCACTGCCGCTGCCGCTGCCGCTGCAGCATGCTACCACCAAAAAGAACACTCAGACTCCGCCTGAAAGCCAAGCCAGTCTTGGCAACGTCTTGGAGGTGGAGATGCAGACACCCGACACCGCCCGACACCGGCCGACAGCGCGACACCACGACATCGAACACCACCACCAACACCGCAGCACCGCAGCACCACAGCACCACAGCACAGCACCCAAAGAGACGCTTGTAGAGCAGCAGTCGGCGGCGCGTGGATCCTAGACCCCAGAGCAGAGCTGCTGCTGCTGCTGTTGCTGCTGCTTGCTGCCTTCTTGTCCGCCCAATGCCTGCTGTCATATAATGTATATATCGTATATCGCACTATAATTCATGGCAAATGCAAATAAATTAAAGTGTAATAACAAATAAGTCTGAATGTCGTTGCGCGTTGACGTTGGGAGGCGACTGTGACTGTGGCTGTGACGGACGGACGTTGTTCCAGTGCCCACGCCACAAGTCCGTGGCGTCCAGGCGGCGCACAGATATCGATGGACACTACAATCGATATGATGCCGAAAGAAATAAATAGGTAGGCAATGGGCTTTCCCAGCCTTGTCTTCCCTCTCCTCCCTCTCTCTCTTCGCAAGCACCAAAAAAAGCAATCTGGCCAACAATAGCAAAAGATAGACAGGCAGAGAGGGGAGCTCTAAGTAGGACTAAGTAGAGCCGCGGCCCTTTGCCGGAAAAATGCGTGAGAAGCGCATAAAGTCAAATGTGTGGCTGGGCAGCGAATCGAACCGAAGAGAGCCGCACCTGAGAACTCTCAGCCGAAGCTGGAGCCTGCTTAGGCCATCTGAGAGATATTTCCATTCTCTATGATTTTCTATCTTCAAAATGGCGGTTGCCACAGATTCTCGCCTTTTGAGGGGGCGTTAGGGGGAGCAGATCACTGAAGGTTGAAGGAAGGAGCTGTTTCTTATCATTAATCTGTCCGTTATTCTTTTCGAGTGGAATGGAAATGTCCCATTTGTAGATTGATGTCTCTTAACTGTTCTTTACCTTCATTTCCTGTACGCTCTGGCATTTCTGGGTTGTCCGACCGAAGGCAATGGGCGACGATCCCATCGGGAGCAAATTCTGAACTTTGTGCTCTTCGTGTGCTGTAGATTCTACAGGTTTAATTCCGCCTCAGCAACAGGGCCATTCTTCTCTCTCGCAGTGTGGCTTAGCGGTTGGGGGTCTGGAGGACGTCGATGGGAGGCATCGGCTGGCAAGGGTATTCCCAGCTGCGTCTTGATTTTATGCCGCGTTTTCCTTCATTTTTTGATAACTATTTTGTTTGTGGATCTATGCAAATTTCAATTCCTGGAGCTACTATCCGAACACTGGTGGCAAGAAGGTATGGAGATGGAGACTGTGGCTGTGGCAGTGGCAGTGTCTGTGGCAGCGGTAGGCCTTGCCCCGCGCGATTGCTGGAGAGATAAATACCCTTCAATCTAAATGTAAATGGCTCCGCATGTAATTGCCACAAATTGCCACTGCAGTGAGCGACCAGTTTTGCGTTCGTCGCTTCTTTGTGGCATGCCTTTTTCTCTATGGAGGCCATAGAGGAGTCTGCCGTTTTGGCCGTTTGGCTCTGTGGCAGTGTGGCTGTGGCTGCGTGGCTGTGTTCTTGCGCCTTTTTTAATTACCCGCAGGATGCGCGACAACAGCAAACAAATTGCCTCAATTTCCCAATGTTGCGTCTGCGTCGTGATTCATGTGGACTCGTGGAGAGGCAGCAGAAGCAGCAGCACCACCACCACCACCAATAGAAGCAGCAGCAGCAGCAACATGCAACAGCAGCAGCATCGCAGGCAGACATCTAACGGCGCTTGGAGGCTGCTGCTGCTGCTCTCCCCCTCGCGTTGCAACTGTAAATAACGCGTGAAGAGTGGCCCCAAAACATGCGTGGCGTTGCGGCGGCGGCGGTGGCTCTAACGGTACTCTACTCAACTCCTCTCTGTGGCATCAGTGGGCGGCAGTGTGCAGCGCCTGGCAACAAGCGATAAAGCAACGCGTAATGCTAAGTGTTGCAGCCAGACACTAGAGGCAGCAGAAGGCAGAAGGCTGAGGCAGTGGCAGGCAGGAGGCAGGAAGCAGGAGGCTGTGGCAACATGTTACTGGTGTTGCGCTGTTGCAGCCTCTGCTAATGATGATGATGATGATGATGATGATGCTGCCCCCAAAAGATAGAATCCCACATGATCGAATAATTATCCCAAAGATAAACGGACAGATTTCTGCCCCCCAGCCCCCCAGCCCCCTTCGATGAAGTGACGAAAAGCAGCAGCGTCCGCTTTGCAACATTACTTTGCTGACATTTCACATTGTTTGCGGCACCTTTGAGTGTGTGGCAGGAACAGGAATCCAGCGAATCTCGCGAATCGAAGCGGAAACTGCTTGGCTTTTATTTGATTTATCTTCGAAATAGATGAAGTTAGCGGCGTATCCGATGGATGCTGAATGGCTGCGTTAATTAATTTGTATCTTTTGCCAACGCAAATGGAGGCTGCCACACCACACACCACCACACCACCACACGTTGCGTTGCAAGCATCGATTGCAGTCGTTTAACATGTCACAGGGACATTGGGCCCGTCCGCCGGATGGCTTTTTGTGTCCTTTGGAGGCAATAAATTTAACGCCTGTGCTGCCGCTGCCACTGCCTCTGCCTCTGCCGCTGCTGTCAGTTGTTCTCTTATTTATTTATTGTATGTATCTTTGTGCCCCACAGTACCACAGTACCACAGTGCCACAGTGTATCTGTGCTGCATGCATGTACAAGTGGAGTGTCTGTGTTGTCGGTGTGTCCAAGCGGCAGGAAATCCTTGGGTTTTAGGCCATTCATTCGATCGGGGGCATATGGTTCATCAATGGGATCTCGATCGAAAAGCTTTTGTTAGAACAACACGCAACATGCAACGTCTACAAAACAAGAGCCTACAACAAAGCGGGGCAGACAAAAGCCATGCCATTGGCCATCAATCAAACAGCTGCAGCAGCAGCAACAGCAGCAACAGTTGCTCTTTGCGGTGGCAAGCTGTGTGGCGTCTGCTGCTGCTGCTGCTGCCGACGCTGCTGCTGTGACTGTGGCATCCAACTCCTCCTCCACCTTCACCTCTGGAGATGCAAGGTGTTTCAATCAATCAAGCCGCCGCGGCGGCAATTAATCAAATATCTTTCCCCAAAGAAAACAGAAAAAAAAACATAATTAGATGGAGGCGACTCCTCCTTAACCCTCTCGCCCTCGTTCGGCTGCCTCTTGCGGGGGCAGCAGCGTGTTAAATTATGAAAAATGAATGCCTAGAACGCGCTTTTAATTGTGCTAATGTTTCGTTTCGTTCGATCGTTACTTTTGTGCGTTGTGGGGCGCCCCAGCAGATGGGGGGAGGGGCAGGGGCAGAGACTGAGGCTGGGGCGGCACACCAGATCCCATGGCGATCAATGCTTCCTGCGGCGTTTGGTGTCTGGGAATCTGGCCACTATCTGTGGCACTGTCTGCCTGTTGCCTCTCTCTCTCTCTCTGCACCCCTCTCTCTTTCTCCCACTCTTTCTCTCGCTCTCTGTGATGTCCCGCTAATCTCAATTTGTAAGTTAATCGGAGGCGCTGCTTGACTCGAGACGAAACGAAAAAACAACGAGCGAGGAGACCGAGAGACTGCGTTTTTTTGTTTCTTTCGAAATATGAAATACCCTGTAAGGGGCAGAGCAGACCAGGGCATGCTGTAATCAAAGTGTGAGATGCTACGAGAGATGTGGAGCGCTTATTTCATGCTTTCATAGAAGTTTTCTTTGATTAAATCAGCAAAAATTCAAGAGTATTCTCTTTGAAAGGAGTTTCAATGATTCCGTGGGATATTTACAGAATATCTTTGCAGGATATCCAACCGAAGGACTTCTACAACAGACACATATGGTCTTTGCTCCTTGCACGCAACTTCAGTGCTCAGTAATTCCTTCCGCCTCCACAGACTCGGCCCCAGACTCGACTCATTCCATCCGTCCTTTCATTGCTTGCTCTTTCACCATCAACAACGGGCCGTTACTCTCTCGGGCCGCACCTTCGGCAAACTCGAAACCCTTGCCTCGTATGAAGCGAATAAGCAATGACACATCGGCATTCTTATAATCCTTGGCAGCTCTTCCAGGGCATCCACTGGTCGATTCCCTTAATTACAATACCAATTCCCTTTCAAAAAAAAAAGCGAATGAAATGTTCGATTGTGCGTGAGATGATTGGCCCTGACTGCCGACTGCTATGGAGGGGGAGCTGGAGGGGATCTCTGTGGTGATTTCTGCTGGGAAATCTGGAAAGGGGAATGGAAGTGGGAAGTCGATTGAGAATCGACTTGAGATGCGAGTGGAGAATGGAGAGTGGAGTGGAGAGGAGAGTGTCTTTGTAGTGGGCGTAACTTGTAATTAACTTCTGTGGCACATAAACCAGACAGCAGCAGCAGCAGCAACAGCAGCCGAAGCCTTCAGAGCAGATTTTCAATTGCTTCATTCGCAGATCTCTGAAGGGGGAAGGAATGAGCAAGGAATGGGCTTTGTATATTGCAGTTTTCAGGATGGTTTCATAGTTTTTCATGATTGATTTCCCTTGAAAGGGCTTGGGGATCTGTAAAACTCGGGGGCGGGGCCATCGATCGTCGGACAATGGACAAAATGGCTCTCGCAGGCGGCAAATTTATTGATACGTAACCCCAGAATAGGCATATTATTTTAATTAGGCGACACTAAAGGCCGTCAGATCGGTAGATTGCGATTGAGAGATCGTCGGGAAAGAGTGTCAGAGCAGCAGCAGAGCAGAGCACTGGGGTTTCGTTTCTCTCCTTCCCCATTTCCACCAGTGAAGGAGAGAGCCTTACAATCGATTCGGTTGCCGAGGCGTTTGCATGCCACAAAGTCCAGAGCCAGCCTCCAGTCCGCAGTCTGCAGTCTGTAGTCTCCAGTTGGTTGCCACTCGGAGACGACAGGCGGTTGTGTGCGATGCCTTGTGGCATCGTGTGACACCTGACAAGGAATCCGATTCCGATTTCGAGCCCCGAGTGGCTTTGGAAATTGCGTGGCAAGTGCGATCGATGCCTTGTCTTTGTCTCAGGATCGGATCGGATCGGATTGGATCGGATTGGATCGGATCTTTGCCTCTTGGTTTGTCACTCGCCTCGGACTGATATTGATGGACTGACAGAGGATTTCCGCCGGCGCTTTCAGGTGCTCAGGTGCGATCCCCCAACCCCATACAACCCCCATGCATACATATATACATACATATGTATGTATGTATGTATCTGTGCGTGGGCCCCCATTCCATTCGATGCCAAAGTGTCTGGTGAGACGAGACACGACTCGATGCGACGCGAAGCGACGCTTATATAAATTTCAAGCATTTTATTGTAACGCCGCAGTTTTATTAAAAGCTCATAAACATTTATTTTATTTCATAAATTTAAATTTTAAAAGGCCCCCAAAGACATGGAATCTGGCATCTAGCGGGGGATTTGCATAAGAGCCATGTAAATGGCATTTGATTGTTAAACCCAGCGACGCCAAGCGACGCCAAGCGAGGCAACTCGATTCGATTCGAATCGAATCAAATCGGCTCTTATCGGTGCCCTCTACACTGAGAGAACATTCGCCTGAATGCCTCACAGATTCTCTTTCCCATTTCGATTCGTATTGTATACGTCTTTTGGTCTCCTCGATATCGATTCTTGAGGATGCAGCAATGAGCAGTGGCAGACATCGGAAAACATTCAGCAATTACTCTCACTGACTCTCAGTGGCATTCTCTCAGTGTATTCTTCGAATCTAATGCCAAACAAAGCTGGCGACTCTTTTGTGATGTGTCGAAAAATTCATTTCGGGGTGCCCTAACGGTAGTCGATGGACGAACCCAACCCAAGCTATCCGAAGCCCAAGTCCAAGCCCAAAGCATCGGAATCGGTATCGGAATCTGTGAAACGCGCGCCGTAAACAACACTAACAACATATTTAATTTAATAATATTAACAAAAGCCCTCGATGGACCATCGATCGATGAGAACATTCGATCGACAGATTCACAATACATACATACATACACACATACGAGTATAAACATCAAAGCGAATGAACGACGCGAAGCGACGCAACTTTTGCCTTCATTATGCGGGAGGAGTGTCTCCCTCCGTTTGGGTCTTTCGGGGGCATTGATTAGCTTCGATTTAGTCGCCTCACTAGCATAGACACTTCTCTGCGAGTATTCCCCATGGGTGCACATGTGTTTGTGTGTCCGATTTGGCTAACGGATTGAAAAACTCAATGAAATTTGATATGCACAACGAGATACGAGATGCGAGAGATGGTTAACCCAATGGAGAGGTGCAGCACAAAGGCCCCACAGGGGAGGGGGGGACTACAGATTCCAAGATACCAAAATGCAACGAAAGAGAGCGCATTCCTGGCATTCCAATGGAGCGCCTGGCAGTGGCCATCGTTGAGGTGGGTGAACGATTGTCATCCCCTCCTTAAGCTGCCCCACACGACACCCCTGCCTCTGGTTGGGCTCTTAATTTATTTATTGAACAGCTTTTCGATCAGACTTTTTGGCATTTCTGTGGCTCTGCGGCTCTGTGGCTCTGCGGCTCTGCGGTTCACATTCTGCCTTTAGTTTGCTATAAAAATGAACATTTTAGACTCGAATTCAGATTCGGATGTTGAAATCGTGTTGTCACTTGCTTATCAGCGCTTCGCGTCGCGTCGCTTCGCGGCGAGGGCTTTTTTCTTATTGATTTTCAAATGGTTTTGGGCGCTATAAATCTGTGGGATGCCATCGGTGCCATGCCACAAACAAAGCCAAGCGAAACAATGGGAGGCACAACACAAACGACAAACGATGGAAGAAGAAACTTGCGAGTTAGTTAGCATAAATAGATGCAAAGTGCAGAGAGATACACAGATACAAAGATACAAATACAATCCATTCCTACAACTCTGCTTCTTAGGTGTGTGTGTCTGTTGTGGGTGAACCTTCACTGTGTGCCGTGCCACTTGCTGCCACAGGGGCTGAGAGAGGGGGAGAGATAATTATAGAGGCATGTGTGCATAAAATTTGTAGCATCATTAGGCTGCACCCCCGGCAACCGAAAGACTCTCCACATACCACAAAAGTCAGACCCAAAATCCAAAACGAAAATAAAATTTTTGGCTTAAAGGCTTTTCAAATGAAAAGACTGACTCTGAACTGAGGCTGGGACTGAGACTGGCTAATGACCGAACGAACACACAGGGCCTAATCATTATGCCTAAAACCTAGATAACGATGCTGCAGAGTGGTGTGGAGGGGAGTGGAGTCCCGGGGTCTCGGAAATATTTTGACAGTTTCACGCTCATGCCGCGAGTGCTATACGGCTATACGGCTATACGGCTACACGGCTCTATATGATACTTTAATTATAGGCCAATGTTTCTTGCCTTGCCTGCGTTTTTTTCTCCGTTTCTTTTGCCTTTTTAACAGAACAACAAAACGAAACAGGCAGCGGCTGTGGCAGCGGCAACGGGCCACAAAATATACTTATAAAAATGTATAATAAATAAGAGCCCCCACAACAAAACAACGAGCAACATCAACGCAAAAACATTTTGTTTTTCAAAAATTCTTTCAACAAGAAAAAAATGTATTTTTTGAAAGAAATCTGTGAGTGTGTTTGGGGGTTTTTTTTTTTTCTTTCGTTTTCGTCTCGCAGAAATCTTTCAATTAAAATTTGCATAATTGCGGCAGCGAATGTATGAATTATGCGACGATTATTTTCGGCCAAGCGGCCCAGTCCCCCGTCCCCCTCGACCCTCCCCTCAAAAAAGTGTAGCTCATAAAATAAATAACAACAAGAAAAAATCGTAAGAAATATTGACAAAATTATTAGCTGCCGAGATTTTACAACAAAAATGTAAGGAAAAAAAAGAGAAACCAATCTTACGCTCAAATATATTGCAATGTCTTTATTATTTTATGCCCCCTTCATCCCCTTCTTCCCCCTGGTACCATGATCCATCCCTGACATTCGAGAGGATAGAGCGATACGCTCTTATCTATCAAATTAGCAGCCGAATGGCTCTGGTTATCTCTTGGATCTCCATCTCCCGATCTCTCGATCTCTGATCGAAGAAGCATCATATCATCGCAGACGATGAGCCATTAGGAAATATCATATTTTTATGATCGCATCCCGTACGACGCTTTCTAAAGCTAATTTAGAAATAACTGTCACACAATTTGGGTGCTTCGTTGGGGGTTTATTTTACGAACACAGTCCCAACTATCTAACTATCTATCCATCTATCTATAGTGGGGCTCACTCTCCCTCTCTCTCTGTCTCCGTTTTTGGGTAGAGATTTATGATCCCTCTATAGCTCGTAATTCTCGTAAACAGAGAGAGAAAAAGAGTCGCCCCGTCTCGGGTTACACATAAAAATGGTGGAGAGGAGAAAATGTTGCTATGAAATTATGATTTCTTGTTACTAATTTCCCTTGTTAATAAAACTATTTTTAATGTCGCATATAAAGATTGGGGTTTTTGGCCTTAACCCATGGCCAGCTGTCGCACCACAACTGTCATTGAAACGATGACAGGTCTCGATCTTCGATGGATTCCAAAGTTGGGAACAGTTTGGAGTACTTGGAGCTACATACATATTGGGAAAAGGAGAAGAAGAATCATCGAAAAAACAATGCAAATTGTTTAAAGGATTCATTCCCTGGTAATTGAGTGATGAATGAATTAAAACACAAGTTTCACAAGAGATTAAATAGTGTTAAGAGTTCTCTGTTTGGCCTAGTCTTTAATGGGTTAATCTGTTGGACCCTGTGCTGCGGCTGTTGTTGTTGTTGCTGTTGTTGGCCCCAAACGGCGGCTGCTGTTGGTGGTCTCCACTTTTATGGCCGAATGCCAGTTGCTGGTTGGCTTAGACGACAGGCAGTCCCAGGTTCCCCCTTCCCATCCCCTCCCCCCACAACAACAACATTTGACGACCGACCGACCGACCACACCCCGCCTTATGCTAATTGCGAGGGAGATGGCTATATGTACAGGGCGGCGCGTGTGTGCCAAAGAGAGAGAGAAAGGGTGGGTGGTAGGGGGGAGGGCCTCGCCGCATAATCAGCAGCTCTTTTGCGGCAGGGCAGGCAGGGCTGGGCAGTGGTAGGGGCAGGGGCAGGGGCAGGCAGTTTTTGTGCCGTTGATAAACTAATTTGTTTGATGTCTCGTCTGAATTGCATATATGGCCCATTGTCGGTTGTCGGTTGTCATTGTTATGTAGAGCAAACATTTCAGAGATGAACAACAGACTGAAAGACGGACAGACGGACAGACAGTCGAATGGACGGACAGAGAGACAGACAGACAGACCGACCAAAAGAGTGTTGTATTTCTGGCCAAAATGAGCCACTAAAATATTGTATGAAATTGACCAAAAATGACAGACAAATTGGCTTTTATCGTCCGCTGCTCTCCGTGGGGCTTTGTGTGGCTTTTACTCGTATTAGTAGTTTGTGAATAATTTAACCATCTAAAGTGGAGCTAATGGTGTTAGTTGTCGTGTTTCATGTGTCTATTTATTAGCACCAGCCTTTGTTTTCAACGGTTTGCCCTGTCTCTCTCTCTCTCTTCCGCTCTCTGTGTATGTGTGTGTGTGTGTGTGTTTGTGCTGTCCATTCGAATGGCCGACCAAATGGGTTCAATCAGCATCCATTTTCAACCGCTTGCCGCTTGTCGGCTGACAAATTTCATATTTATGTTAATGTAATGTCTGGTGTATCAAAAATCAAACCAAAAAACCACTCATTGGTCTCCCCTCTCCCCTGTCCGCTCTCCAATCTCCATTCTCCACTCTCTATGATTTCTGAAATTCATATATTCATTTTGTCTGCAATACGAAAAAGTATATATTTATTTCATTTATTTATGATTACCTGCGGTGCAACACCATATCTATAAACTTGGATAAATTATATATCCGGTGTCCAGGTGCTATGCATATTGTGTATACCTAGTGGAGAATGGCATCCCGGGGTGATCGGAAATCGTAATACAATCCACGTGGATGAATATATTGTATTTCCAATCCACAAAGATTGCCTTACTTTCGATGTCTTTCGTGTTGGAAACAGTCTTTCAGATATCTTTCATTCTTCACAATATATGTAGGCCTAATTCTCGAATATCAACTATCTACAGGTTGGTTTTCTAGCGTAGACTTCAATCCTTAAAGATCTCGTGTTGAAATCATGGAAGGTCTGCAAAGAAGATGTTTTGAGGGTAATTGAGGAACCCTAACAGTCCCCAAACATGGCTTATTGGCGAACCCTAAATGTTGTACCATTTGTCTACCGATGAACATTCAAAACGACTTACAAATAGGCTCTGATTTTGTCTTTAGTATAAGGTGGGGAGTATAAGGTGTAGCAAAAGGATGAGTATAAGTTGGAGTACAAGGTGTAGTATAAGGTGCAGTAAAAGGAGAAGTAAAAGGTGGAGTATAAGATGGAGTTTAAGGTGGAGTAAAGGATAGACTATAAGGTAGAGTATAAGGTGGAGCATAAGATGGAGTATAAGGTGGAGTAAAAGGTGTAGTATATGGTAGATTATAAGGTGTAGTAGTATAAGGTGTAGTATAAGGTGGAGTAAAAGGTGGAGTATAAGATGGAGTATAAGGTGGAGTAAAGGGTAGACAATAAGGTAGAGTATAAGTTGGAGCATAAGATGGAGTATAAGGTGGAGTATAAGGTGAAGTATAAGGTGTAGGATAAGCTGGGGAGTATAAGGTGGAGTATAAGGTGAAGCATAAGATGGAGTATAAGGTGAAGTATAAGGTGTACTATAAGGTGGGCAGTATAAGGTGGAGTCTATGTTGTTGTTTTTTGTTTGTCAATCAACAATCAAGTGTGCTCTTCATTCGACTTACTATCGGCCGTACATTTCCGATGTTTAACGACCGTTTCTGAGCTTTTATGTTTCCGTTGCGCTCGATGTGGATGTGGATGTCGATTGAATATCTTATAGATATATAGCCCAAAATGTCTGTCGGACATGTGTTTACCTTGCGATGATGTTTTGCGTTTCGGATTGGAGCATTTGTTTATGGGCTGCCCTGCGATTGGGTTGGGAACTTCTGGTTATGTTTGGAGACCTCTCAGCTCCTCTCTGCTCCTCTCTGCTCCTATGCTCATCAAATGTCATTAATGACAACGTTTTTATCACTCCCTAAACCTTAAGCTAAACCTTAGCCTAAACCGAAAACCGGGTGCTCTCTTTTGGCATATTTTGCTGCTTGATTTTGATTGTGTCTCCCGATAAAATGAGCAGCAGCCGAAACCGAAGCCCCCAATTAACGAATGAATCTATGCAAATGAGGGTGGGAATCACCCCACACCACACCACACCACCCCACCCCCCTCTGATAAATACACACCCCACTGAAGACTAAAGTGATCCTAAAATGTTTAGATTTTGGCTTTTTTCTCTGTTTTTTACTGCACCCAAAAATGTAGATAGGTCTTTTTTTACTGCTCCATTTTTAATAAGTTTTCAATTTGATTATAGTTTCTGTTTTACTCCCCAGCGATTGAGCCATAAAATTGGAGCCAGCTCCAGCCCCAATCCCATCCAATCCAATCATCGGTTGAACGGTTTAATTAACTGTATTTATACATAATATATTTTTGGGCATTTGATGGGCTTTTTGGGGGCTTTGGGGATGGGTGGGATTCTAGTTTTCTGGGGATTTGGTTTGGATTTGGATGATGGTATAACACTCAATTAAGTAGTCGCTGGTTTTATCTATCGATCTATACTAAAAATTTTCGACTTTTAATGGCATTTATCAAAATGGTAACTGTTGCAGCAACAGCAACAAAATACTTAAAAAAATATATCAATTTTTGTTTTTGTTATTGTTTTTCCATCTCCCAGCCCCACCCCACCACACACAACAATTAATGTTTATTTGTGTGTGTTTTTACGAGTTGTTTGGACAGGGGCGGACGGCCGAGTGTGGGAAATTTGGGCGCCGCCTTCGAGCACAAAGGCAAAGTTAATAAATATTCATCAAGAAAGGTTAATCAACATTGATTTCGAAAGGATATTAGGAGGCAGGTTCCCCTCTAACCCCTCCCCATAACCCACAGCCACCAACCCCGATACGAGAGCGAGAGCGAGTGCGAGAGTATGTGAAGTGTCTGTCAGATGGTGTGGCATGGAATGGGGCAGGGGCAGGGACTGAGACGGAGACGAGGAAAAAGAGTTCCCACAATGAAGAAGCGCGCGACGACGGACGACTGCTGCTGCTGCCGCTGCCGCTGCCTGGCACTTGTGATTTCTACGAATGTTACAACAACAACAACAACAGAAACAACAATCGCAGCAGCAGCAGCAGCAGCAGTGTGTGTACTATGGGGTAAATAGTGTAAAAGTGTGCTTAAAATTATAAGATATTTGTGCGAAATATGATAGGATTTGTTGGTGGATCCTAAATGGATCTTAAACCAATCAAACGATCATTTTTTGTGCGCTTTCTGGAAGAGTAATTACTTCGTTTCTCATTTCAATTTGGATTTTTATATGGTTTCCAAATAAGATCTTCATGTATTTATAAATAATAGTCCCCTTAATGATTTGTATGATTATATGATGTATAAAATATCTGTAATATCTATTTTCCTTGCCTTTGAATTGAAGTTTAATTTGCTGAAGATTTGCAATCAACTCCAAACCCATTTATATGCCATAGTACCCCCGCACTGTAGGCTGACATACATACGTACATATAGTATGTAGTATGTATGTACATATGTATATGTGTTGTATGTACTTCTTTCAGGCTTCTTCTTGTTGTTGTGACATTGAGGGCGAATGCGTTTGGCGGGTAAACGATGTCTTGAAACGAACGAACGACCCGTCGAAATCAGGTAAAAACAAAAGGTTAACACACAACAAGAACAAACAACGATTTCGCTTTTGCCCTGAAAGACACAGAGACACAGAGCGAGCGAGAGCGAGCGAGAGAGAGAGATGGAACTACCGAAAAGCCGAAACACCATCATCCATGAGACATGGACACCAGAGGCGTAGGGCCCCGCACATCCCGCCGTGAAACTCCTCCAACTTTTGAGGCATCAGCCAAAGAACGAGCCACAGCTCCAGCTCCAGCTCCTCCTCCTCCACCTCCACCATCACCATCACCATCACCGCCATCGAGTGGTGTGTGGCGTGGCATGGAGTGCTGGAGTGTGTGGTGTGGTGTGGTGTGGCCGAAGCCGCAGAGCATTTTGTAACTCATGTGCGACATTAAGTGCTTTGACGACTGAAAAACAAAAGGGAAAAACTCTGAACTGAAAAAAGACTGAAAAACTGACCCGTAAGTCATCATAAATGCAAGTTTTATGGCAACAATGAAATGATGATGACGACGACGACGTCGACGATGGAGGCCTAGAGCTTAGGCGGAGGTCGTTGTAGAGGGGGAGGGGGGAGGATGGGGGAGGCATCGTACCTACCGCGGACAACGCAACTTCTACGAAATTCACATCAAGAGCGGAGTGTGGAGCGGTGTGGAGCGGAGCTCGACTTCAACTGTGACTTCCACCAACATCCATTTCCAGAGTTTGATTCCCTTTTTGGTTTTTTTTAGAGCTCCTCCGCATTTCGTAGATGTATCTATTCGCAGGAAATGTGCTACAAAATGCTACAAATTCTCTTTAGATGCTTTCGACGCCAACGCATGAAAGAGACAGAGCGTGAGAGCAGCAGCAGCACTAGCAGCAGCAGCAGCGCCTCAGCAGCAGCAGCAGCGATTGATGGAAGGAAGGATTTGTGTTTGTATTTGATTATGCGATTGATTTCTTTGCTGTCAATCAGATATCGATGGAGAGGGAGAGACAGGGAGGGAGAGAGTGCAGGCAGCGTTTAGGCCGATTTGCCATATTAAGGCGCCTGCCTTGCCTTCGTTTTTCTTGATTTTTGATCGCTTGTTAAGCAATTATTGGCACTGGCAGAACGGAAAGAACGGAACGCAAGATTGAAGATAGAAGATCTCTCTATATCATTTCATTCCATTCTGAAAGATGATTCTCTTTGGTGTCTTGTTAGTGTCGTCTCCCCATGACTGCTGCTGCTCCGCAGATGACTCGCAATGATGATGAATTGTGTGAATTTAGCACATTAGTTGGACACAGCGCGAGAGTCGCCACAGAGAGCTGAGCAGAGCAGAGCAGAGCAGGTTCCCCAGGCTCGTCTCTGTGCCTCGTTTGTTTGTGTGTTTTTGTGTGGCATGCCACGGCATGGCACAGCAAAAGGTGGGCAGCAACTAGATCGATCGTCCAGAGGAGCTAGCTCATAGTCTCGTTGTCTGGAGTCGGAGTCCTGCATTTCATTGTGGAGTTGTAATTGCAATTGATCTTTGATAATAATGTTGAGCGGTGCTGTGCTGTGGCCGGCTCTCCTCTCCCCTCCTCCTCCTCCTTCTGATCGGTCAGTGGCTGCTGGTCGTTTGTTCATTTCAATTGTTGCACTTGACATTGGGACAAGCAGCAGGCATGTACCATAAACGTGCCTCAATGTGGCACCCAGTGGCAGTCAGTGCCAGCCGCCAACCGCCAACCGCCAACCGCCAGCCTCCTCATTTTCCATTGATCCACTGATCATTGATCATCCTTTTGAGACTTGCAGTGCAGTGCAGTGCAGTGCAGTCCAGTCCAGTCCAGTGGGCGTCGTCTCTCTTTCTCTGATGTTGCTCCTTTCCATCGATGTTGGCTCCGTTTAATTGATATACAGGCTGGGATATACAGTCCCTGGGATCAGTGCGCAGTCGCAACAGCGACTACCTTCTCTTCTTAGCTTCCTTCGAGCAAAATTCACACAAGAGTTCATTAGAGTTGACGCTTGCCTTAAAACTGACACACGTTACATTTCCAGCCTTCAATCGCCGAGTTGCGGCAGTGGCGGCAGCAGTCGGCGGAGTCGTGGAATTGGGTCCCTAGTGCAATTTAGTGGCCGGCTAATAAGCAGCCGAGATGTCGCTTCGATTCAACTCAAGTCTTGCGGGCTCCCATTCGACATTTAAAAGTCGGTGGCTGCCTCAATCTGCTGCCTGCCTCTAATCATTCAAAATTCAACACAGGCAACCCGACTCTGCCACAGCAGTGACTGAAGTCGTCTCTCTCTCTCTCTCTCTCTCTCTCTGCCGTCTCCGTCTCTGGCTCTGACTCCGACTCTGATTCCGTTCAATTTCAAAGTCTCAAATTGTCATCATTAGGAAAAAGGCAATCGGTTGCCGCTACTCTATTGGCGGGTACTGCACACTCTGCCCCCCTCGCTCGCTCTCTCTTTCTCTTTCTTTCTGCCTAAATTTGATTTCTTCCTGCTCCTTTGTGCAACCAACAGCAGCAGCAGCAGCAGAGGCAGCAGAGGCAGCAGCGGCAGCGCCATTTGCAGTGGCTCAGTGCTTTTGTGCTTTTGTGTGCCCCATCAAACGCCGGGCGACAGTTTGTCAGATTATTATCAGATTGCACTGGCTCACTTTTGACTTTTTGATGCCGGCATTAAAACCAGGAGAAAAAAAGAGTAAATAAAAGAAGGCACCACCACAATCTAGGAGGAGTAGCCATGGACAGTGGCATGCCACCGCTGAAAAGGGATCCAGGGAGTGACCCAATTTCGAGTCGAAGTTGAGGAGACAGACGCCCATGCCCACGCCATTCCCTACCGTGCGCCACAATGTCGCCCGGTTGTTCAGTTCTGTTCAGTTCAGTTCAGTTCAGTCCGGGTTCGATTCGTCGTCGTCGAAGCGATTGTTCGGGTTTTGCTCCCGCGCATGCGCCTTGCGGAGGAGCGGCTCTCTTCAAACGAAATCACATCGAATGTCGTCGCATGCGCGTGATCAACGTTGTTGATCTCTGGCTGTACCTCTACCTGTAGATCCCAGCTGCCTCTCTCCGCCCTCCTCCTTTCTCCTCCCTCTGTTGCTGTGGCATGATGTCGTTTTTGGGTGCAACTCCAATCGGAGTCCCATTCTCAAGTCCCGCTTTGGTTTTAGGGCCCATTTTTATGGGATTTCTTTGTTGACTCTTGTGTCAAATACCCTATCGATGATCCATCCATTGGGTGGGTGAGCCACCGATCCAACGATCCAACGATCCACCTATCCCCCTTCCCTTCCCCTTTGGATCACCATTTCTTTAGTTCTATAGATGAGTGTTTGCTGAATTTTCGGGGGAAAGCGAGAGCCTATTCAAACGAACAAAGACACACACAAAACACTATAGAGCTGTGAAGCTTGGTATTCGAACTAACAGTTAATAAACATACTACACCAACTGAAAGGAATTCCTTAGTTTCAATCACCTTCTGGAAAAACTACCTATTGGAACTGGGAAACCACGCATGTTAGGAGTGTGAATCTTTGGAACTGATATTTTTGCAGTTCACATTTACTATACAGACAAGAATTCCTACATTTTCAACATTTTCTGTAAAAAACACCTATTGGAACTGGAAACTGAATAGAGAAAATGCTATGCAAATCGATGCGGAACCTTTTCCCTTTATAAAATGACTATGCAGAGCATTTCTATAATAATATGTGGGTGGCAATAGATATCCAACCCATAGGAACTCTGCAACTACACATGATGGAGCAATGAAATAAGGTATATATTCTTTTCACACCTTTTAAATGCTATACAGAAAAGAAATTCTCAATTTTAATCATATTCTGTAGGAATATCCTATAGAAACTGAGAAATAGCTCGATCAAAAGCTGTGAAATGTTGTAATTGCACATCCAAGTTCATGTATTTACTATACAGATCAATTCTACCAGCATATACGGGATGTAGAGAATCTCCCATCCATCGGAACTTGGATATCATAAAAGTTACAGCTATGAAATTGTATATGTGGGATTCCTATACTTTACAGATGATTTCTATGCACTTAGGAGCTCTTAGAAAGAGTATTTGGCATTCGAAAAGCTTCCCAAATGGAATTCCAATTTCGGTTGTGTTCTGTTTTGCTTTTTTTCTCGACATTTACGAGCTTTTTTCAAGTGAATTTCAGCGCCTGATGCGATGAGACAATGGTCGAGTCGATGTTTCTGTTTCTGCTTTATGT
This sequence comes from Drosophila azteca, assembly GCA_005876895.1. NCBI lineage: Eukaryota > Metazoa > Arthropoda > Insecta > Diptera > Drosophilidae > Drosophila > Drosophila azteca. Next base: position 1,236,410 of record VCKU01000014.1, on the reverse strand, counting down.
GGGTGGCTTCTGTCTTCCCTGGCAGCGGCGGCTGCGTCGGCGGCATCTCTTTCGTATGTTTCTCAGTTAACTGGAAGTCTTGACCCTTCCTTTTCCATTCCCTATCCGCTATCCGCTAACCGCTTACCGCCTCTTCCCCACCACTCACTCTACTCCACTCCACTACACTCCAGTCCTCCCTTTGAGGAGCATGAGAATCGTTAAATTAAATCGCAGTCGTTTATGAGGCTGGTTTTCCTTTTGGGCGCCTTCTTTCGACCTCTTTTGGGCCTCAAATTTGTCAACGTTATAGTTAGTATATATCTTGTTGTTGCCCCTGCCCCCAGTCCCTGCCTGTTGCTGTTGTTGCTGCCTCTGTTTGCTGCCTCATAAAATACTTATGTTTTAAGAATTTTACGACGCCGCCAGCGTCTTGTGTGTTTTTCTTGTACCGAGTACTTTACCTTTTTTCTTACCTTTTCCTTTTCTTTTTTCTTTGTTTTTTGTGGTTTTTTTGTTTTAGTGAAACTGAAAATCTGACGACATTGCCACCGGTTTTTTTTTGTGTCGCAGAAAGAGAGGGGGAGAGACAGATTTTTATGCCTACTTGCCACCGATCATCAGAGGGTCGGCTTCCGCTCTTGATTTTCCCTTTTTGTTTTTTTTTTTTGGTTTTTTTTCGGAGTTTTTAATTAAAATTTCATATGAAATGCCTTCGCCTTCGCCTTCGCTTCGCACTTAGCACTTGTCTAAAAGCGAACGAAGACTTTCCAAAGGCCGCTCCGATCCGCTCCTTGCCGGCACACAACTCCCTCGTACTCCCTCGTACGCCCTGATGATGATCGGTGATCGGTGATCGGAGTACTCCTTCCTTCCTCACGTTTCCCTCACGCGGAACAATGGCGGTGGCAGGGCTTTGATCTTCGGTAGCCGGGCCAACGCCACCGCCACCGCGCCACCACCAACAAGGGGCAGTGGCAGAACGAGAGAGCCAGAGTCAGAGCCAGAGTCAGAACCACCAGAGTCCAGACCAAAAATCCACAAAAGGTTTATTATTTATTGTTGGCCAAAGAAGAGCGAAGAGCCAGGCGGGGGCTAGCGTGGTGGAGAAGGTAGAAAAGAAGGAGGGATCGACAAGTGCAGCCCCAGTGATGCTGCTGTTGCTGTTGCATGCAGCTGCAAGCTGCACCACGAGCCACAGCAGAGCCATGGAGTCATGGACATGGATTCGTGGCCATGGCTACTGGAAACTGAACCCAAAAGAAGGAGCGAAATCTCGGCGTGCACTCGATCGTAACTGCAACAAACACACAGGTGGAAGAGTGGCAGAGCGGCAGAGTGAGGGGTGTGGCAATGTGGCAGTGTGGCAGAAGAAGAGCACGAGGAGGGGCGGTGTAGCAGTGTGGCAGTGTGGCAGAAAGGGGAAGGCATCGGACAAAACGTTTTACAAAACGTTCGACGTTCAAATAAATGCACTCAAAAATGCCAAAATGCCCGCAAACAAAATAAATAAAAATGTTATTGATATTTAGCGAGTGGCTTGGCTGTGGCTCTGGCTATGGCTGTGGCAAGAGTCTCCCCTTTGTGGCAGCAGCAGTGTAGCAGCAGCAGCAGCAGCGCGTGCTGCATCCTGCATCCACGACACTTGCGGCCAGTTGCGGCAACTGTTGTTTTTTTGTTTTGTTTTTTTGCTTTTTTTTTATGGCGCCCGATCCCATGGACTTTTGCCCGCTTCGCCAGATCCAAAGCCGCCTTTTGTCCATTGATTTTCTAGATAAACACGACTCCGAAACATACTTAGCTTTTGTGTTTTGTGCGGAATTCAGGTAGTAATTCCCATTTTAATGCTGCCTCTTGCCACTGCCACTGCTGCTGCTGCTGTTGCCTATGCTATTGCTGCCTCTTCCCATCTCTAATCAATTCCTAGGTTGCCCCGAGGCTCCCAGGATGCTGCTGCTGCTGCCGCTGCCGTATAGTAGAATCCAAGAGAGTGGTTTATGTGATTTATGTGCGGTATTTAGTGGCGATTTTGTAGCAATTATAGCTTCATTAAACTCACAAAAGGAGAAAGTCCCGTCCAGTCTAGGCCAGTCCTCCTCTGCTCTCCTGCTCCTGTGCTGGAGGAGTGTAACATTTATGTAGATTCCCTAAGATCCACTGTAGTTTAGATCACTAATTAAGTCATTCGCCTTTATAGGCGAAAATTAGGCAGCTTTCCACACGCACATGCCACACGCATGGGCCGCCTGCATCTGTGTGAGTGGTAATTGCATGGAGAGCTTTCAAAGCTCACGCATACTCAGGCAGAAGGCGCGCCATATTGAGAGGCAGACAGCCTAGCTAGCCAGCCAGCCAGCCAGCCACTATCTTGTCATCTATAGAATTTCCAAGGAACTCTCTGGCGATGGCTGTAGCTGTGGCTCCGTCTCCGTCTGTGGATGTGGATGTCGATGTCGATGTGGCTGTGGCAGTGTCTTACCTCTTGAAATGCACAACATGCGCCAGTCAACAAATTTGCAGCAACATCAACGCCATCTACGGTGGGTGTTGCCGCCTCATAAACATCTATCATCGCACAAAAGAGCATCACGATCTCCACACATAGAGAGAGAGAGACGATGAGAGGGGATGGGAGGGGAGGAGATGCTGCTGCGACTTAAGAGAGATGAAAAGGTGGAGAGAGGAGAGTGGAGAGGGCCGCTTTAACTGTCAACGACGATTAAATAAACATTTGCATAAATTAGCCAGCGTTGCTCCCCCCTCTCCCCGTCCGAAGCCCACTGTTATATTTCGTGTATTCTTCTACGATCCCCCGATCCGATCGGATCCGATCCGATGCGATCCGAGGTGAAAATTAAAGAGCACCAAAGAAAAGAAATCAACAAAAATCAAAACCCAATGGAATGGAATGGAGTGGAATGGGTGGGAATGGGGGGGGACTGAAGGAATGGCTTGGGCCTCAAATCAAATGAAATGAAATGCCGTAAGAAATGCTTCTTCTCCCTTCAACTCTTTTTCTTCTTCTCATTTTTGGGTGCTTTTGTTCTTTTGTTGTTGTTGTTGCTTTTGTTATCCGTGAGGTGAGCCGCGCCGAGGCCGAGGCTCGGCAGCAGCCATCCCCAGACAGCCAGCAGCGGCTGTCACATAATTCCGCTATAAATTCTTATTCACTTTTGTGGATTCGGACTAGCTGTTGATTTCAACACCTTAGATAAGCGAAGGGCCCCAGCTGACAGCGGACTGTGGACAGTGGACAGCGGATAGCTGTGGGAGGAGGAGAGCGGGTCCCCCCCGCTTCGGCCGCTGTGCGTCGTGCGGCTCCTCCTACGCCAGCGTCTTCGCCCTCGCCTTCGCATATAAACTGCTTGTAATACGCGGCTATTAATTTAAAATTACAGTTTTACAAGAGCCCAAGGCACTGGAAACGAACCAGCGCTGGAAACTGCTGCTGCTGCTGCTGGGGGTGTAGAGGGGATGAGTGGGAGGGGTGGGGTGGGGGTAGAAAAGCGAAAACACACAAAAAACTTAGCGAAGGGAACACAGATTGTTTGAGATGTGACGAAGACTAAATGCTCTATGATTGACAGAGAGGAGGATTCTTTATAGATCTTTCAGGAGAGTTTCTATAAAAAGTTAAAGAAGAGGTAAGGAAATACCATTTGGTGATCGGTAATGTTTCTGTGGAAGATATATCTTCTTTAATAGAAGAATCCTTGATTGATTGAAAGTTATTCCGATAAATAAAGATAGAAAACTACGTTGGTGGAAATTCGGTTCCTAAAATGATTTGAAGAAGATTAAGGCTAGAGGGAAGGGAAAAATAACACTTAAGGAACCCCAATTGATGTAGTATAGATCGTGAAGATCCTTAGAGAAGCTGGAACATCATGTCAGTTCCACGTTTGCCATGAATCAATGCAGAATCCGATCCTGAACCTAGAAATCATCTCCAAGGAGTGCACACTCTTCGACCATTTAATGCTACTCTTCAAGCGAACAAAAAATAGTATAGTGTATAAATAAAGAGAATTAATGGCTTACGCACAGATTTACAAGGCCCCGGGAATCGATATGCATAAATGCATGGAACGGACTGGAGGAGAATGGACTGGCTGGAATGGTGCCGGGGCAGGGGCAGCGGCAGGGGCAGGGGCAGGGGCAGCGGTAGAGGCATAAAAGAGCCACAGCCTCCGACGATCTCTCGGCCACTTAGATGTTTTGGCTGTGATAAGGCGGCAACTGGCGGCTGGCGGCACAGCCCCTTGGAGTGGAGGAGTGGAGGAAGAGTTGGAACAAAACACAGCAAAACATACGCTTAAAAATGCATTTACAGTTAAACTCAATCAATTTTCCAATCGATTTTCATTCACAGAGCAGAGCGACGACAACGCCGATCCGCTCCGCTCCGCTCTGCTCCGATGTCAACGTTTGGGCCCTAATTTATGGGCGGACATAAAAACGGGTATAAAGATTGCCTCTCCTTATCGATAGACACACACACACACACACATTAGGAGAGTCCTTGGGCTTCCACACGTCCATTAGGAGAGTCTTTAGTAGGAGGCTCTTCCTGTGTCGCCTGTGTGGCATGCAGCATCTACCTGTTGTTGTGTGTGCGTGGGAATAGGCCTAAACGGCATCAGCAGTAGCAGCAGCGGCAGGTGTGTGCCTACCTTCCTCCCTCTCTCTCTCCCTACCTCCCTCCCTCCCTCCTTCCATTTGGAGCGACAATTAAACGGGGCATCGTATCGGGATCTATCAATGCGGATGCCACAAAGCAGGCAGCAGCATCGATAACCTCTTGAGTCAATTGGCCAATTGGCTGCTGAATTGGCTGCCAATTGCCTCCCGATCCCGACCTTCTCTCTTTCTCTCTCCCTCTCTTTGTGTCTGTCTCTGTTTAAAGAATCCCAAAGTGTAATTTGAAGTTGGTTTTGAGCCACGCACTTGCCTCAAATGGCGGCTGCTTCAGAGGATCTTCTGGCAAAGGCATTTCAATTGGCCTTTCGTTCTATGAAATTAGCACCTGTCTCTACGTCTGTGCGACTGTGTCCGTGCCCCAATCCATGCTGCAAATTCCGCAAAATCATTTATGCTACGAGAATTGAGAGAAAGAGAATTCGTTGCGCTACGAAAAGCGTTCGCTAATAGAGCAATAGCTTCGATGATCCACAGCATCCAAAAAGAGACAGAGAGAGAAAGAGAGATCTCCTGCTGCCTGCCTCTTGCCACCTCTCCACTGATATGCTGCTGCTGCATTGTTCGCATGTAATAACTCCTTCAATCGATCGGTAGATCAATTGCCGCCGCCTATCAACGCCGCCACCACCGCTGCTGCTGTGGCTGCTACTCCTGCTGATGCTGCCGCTGCTGCTGCCGCTGCTGCTGTGGCATGAAAATTGCATGCTTTCTATTTCAGATGAAAATCCACGGCTGCTTGGACAATGGATCCGCGCGCGGAGAACCAGAGAACCAGAGAACCGATCTCCAATCCATTGTTCTCCTGACGAACTTTCGCAAATGTTGCAGGCAGCAGCAGGGGCAGCAACAGCAGCGCCTTTGTTGCAATATTATTAACAGCCACACAGCGCAGTCCGCTTTTGAGCTCTCAATCTCAAGCGAGCATTACAATTTTCACAATCTTGCAGCATCGATTGGACATGCAAGTTGCATAAGCCAGGGGCATGCCTCTGCCTCTGCCGCTGCCGCCACACTCGACTCGTATGAGAAGATTTGAATCAGAGTTGGAGCCTTGGCAACTCCGAGCCTGGCCTGGCTCTGTGCTAAAGTTCGAATCTCTCGCCCGAGATTCGAGTCTGATCTTTGCCGCCATTCAAGGTGTCTGTGCCTCCGAATCGGAGTCTCACTTTTGCCTCTGCCTCTGCCGTCGCCTTCGACTTCGCCTTCGCCGTGTTGCAGGAGATCGGTTTGGTTCTCTCTGCATTTGTGGGGGGGCAGCAGGCATTAAGACAATTTATAGCCGCTAATGTGCCAACCGATCGCTGGTGGAGCAGCAGACCAGGCCAGGCCAGACCAGACACTCTTCGGGGCAGCCAGCTTCCGTTCCGTATCATTTGTCTATTTAGTTGCGGCATCGCCTTGCGCTTTTCCGATTAACTTTTTGTTGAACTTCATTACCGAATGCAATGCGCAAAAATGCAATAAACAAAAGACAGAAAGAAACAGAGACACAGAGAGAGAGAGAGAGTGATGGAGAGACGGGGAGACGAAGAGGGAGCAGTTGGGGGCAGCAGCAGCAGAACGGAGGCACACATATGGGAAGATCGGCCTTCGTAATGATTAAAAATCGTGCACTGTAACCAATCGAAAACAATATTCGCTTACAAATTGCCACACAGCAGAGAGTGCCACAGATAGACGAGTGTGGGGGAAACACCTGCATCTGCCAATGGGGCATGGGGCACCATAGCACCACTGCCAGTGGCAGTGCCACCGCTACTGCCACTGCTACCGCCTCTTGATGAAGTTTCCCACCGGCTGCAAGCAGATGGGTAATCAAGGTAGCAACAAAATGGGGCACACACTGAAGGGGCTGCTAGTATTATTGTATTCTATCCGATGATTGCGATATTAATTCTGCAAAGGGCCTCCACATGGGAAGATGGGAAGTTAATCAGCGGATCAGCGGTTAGGCAGAGGGGAATCCCTTCTTCGGATTACTTTTCATCTGTTTTCGATATCATATTTTCAATATTTTTCATTAATTTCCGAGTGTGTATATGGAGGAAGAGGGAAGGAATCGCTCTCTAGAAGGTAACGAGGATTTCTTAAAGGGTTCCCCAGAAAGGCGGGACGGGAGATCTTTCTAGGGGAGGGCATCTCTATGGAGGAAACTGAATCCAATTCTAGAAGTCAAGGAATCACTGGAAGAAAGGAATGATCTCTGAAAGCGATATCCCTGTATCTTTTCCATGATTTGTTGTAAAACTTTCTCCTGTAACTCAAGGAAATTCCACTCGTTGTTTATTTTTACTTAAAGGTGGTTTAAATCATTCCCCAAGGACCTCTTTGAGGGTTTTACTATGAATTGCATGGATTTCGGGTAAGTATTGCCTCTCTTTCTCTCTATATTCATTGGAATTTGCTCTCCTTTGAATCGTTCTTTCATCTACTTATGTCCCCATGATTTTCACCTGATTTTCCTGCACATTTTCCCCGTCTGCTTTGCGCTGCTTTGCTCTGCTTTTGATTGCCATTTCCCCCAAAATCCGGCCCGTTCCAATTGTCGTGTGCAATTCTTGAAAATGTTTTCGCTATTACCATATTTTAGCAAATAAATAGATAGATATCTGTGGCATATGCATCATATGCATATTGCATATTGTATCTGTATCTGTATATGTATCTGTATCTATGGCATTCATAGATACATACATATATGTATCTGCATCTCCGTTTTAGTGTCGCATTGCCATTAATTTCGCTTACAATATTAATTACCATCAAATTTCTCATGCCCCGTCATGATTTGTGGCAAGTGTGGCGGCGAAAATGTGTGGCCCAGAACTGTGATTTTTGTGGTCCGCGCACTCCGCCCCACACTGCCCCTTGGTGTGCCCCACCGTGTGGCACTAGACTATATATTTGCAACCCACTCTTTCCACTCTCTCGCTCTCGCTCTCGCTCTCATCCTTGGGACAGGCGTTGCTCTGTTGACATGTTGCAGTTGTTGTTGCCACTGCCACCGCTGGCATTAAATTAGTTGTTGGCAGAGACTGTGGCATGCCCCCCTCCCCCTCCCCTTCCGTCCGTCCGTCCCGCTCTCGCGGCTGCTGCTCCATCAACCGCCTAACGATGCACTCAATTACAGAGACCAAAGCGGTGACATCGAATAAATTATAGCCTCACTCGCGAGAGCCGCTGGCTTTTGTTTGCACCCCCCAACCCCATCCCTCAGTCTCGGTACAGATATAGGGGGGTATACATACAGACAATGTATAGGTACATATTTGGTACTCGTAAATGTTGATTCCATTAAGAATTTGGTCACTTTTTGGCGACAAATTGCGATCGCAATAGCCACACACACAGCAGACCTCAGTTCCCAGATCCCAGATCCCAGACCTGTCTCTCGCATTTAAAGTTTGTGGTCTGTCCCTCTGTGTGTGTGCGTGTGTGTGGCACGTAGCACGTGTGTGGGTTCCAGTGGTCACTTGCATACGGCATGCCTCATTAGCCATTGGCCATTCCGACCGAAAAATTATTATGCAATTAGCCAAAAAAAAGCCAGGCAAAAGCCTGACCCACATCCACATCCAAAGACACTGCTGCGACTCTTATCATTCGGATATATGTATTCATGATTCAACGGGGGGCTTTGGGGGGGGTTGGGGGATTTCTTGTGGCTTATGGAACGTGTGTGTGCGTTTTTGGGCATTGGCAGGAAGTGGCTACATCGTACCGCGAATGAGGAAATCTCTGGGGGGGGGGGAGGAATGTTGCAACCTCGAAACGAGGTGAATATTTCCTTTGGGCGGCGACATGTTTGAGGGTTTCATTTGATTCAATTAGCATTCAATTACGGCTGTGTGTGTGATTCTGCTGTGATTATAGGTGATTATTCGGAGATGATAACCATTATGCGATGCCAATTCCTAGTATTTTCTGTTTTTAACACCTTCACCCACACCTCACAGAACGGAATCAAAGAACGGAATCAAAACGGCTTGGTTCACACCTTTTGGGCCAGTTTCTAGCTTCGCAGATACACATGTACATATATCACGTAGCCGTAGCCGTCGTCTTAGCCGTGTTATTTGTGGCTAACGATTCAAACGAGTATTGGCTAACGCTTTCACTTGTTTTGCGAGGTGATAGAGCGGGGGGAGGTGGGGCTTTGCGTGGGTTCATTACCAATTGCATGACAGTGCGGCCCATTAAATTATGACACTCTTGAGGCGGCGCCTACTTTGAGTTTGTTGACTGCTGCCCCACAAAAACAAGCCCCAACCCTTACGCAACGACTGGGGGAGGAAGACCTGTCGAATGTGACGCCACGCCAGCGCCTATGATTGAGCCAATGATTGATATTCGCATCACGTTCTACCATTGAGGGACTGGGTCAATAATTTCGTTGTTGTTTTTGTTTTTTTCGATGTTTGCATTTGAATTTGAATTAATTTTTGGTTTTCGGTTGGATGGCAGAGCTATAAAACGATTGTGGGTGTTTTGATTGAAGCACAGTCAATCGGCAGCAGCTTCAGAGGCGACAACACTTTTGGATACACAAAACCCTTCTTCAATCAAGCCAGGAATCCCTCAAAATGAAGGTAAGGCTCTGCAGACTCTGGCCATCATTGGACCAATCTTGATCCATCTTCCATCGCTTCAGTTCTTCGTGTGCATTTTGGTGGCCGCCACAGTGGCCGTGGCACAGGCCGGTATCCTGCCCCATTTGGATCATCACTTGGAGCACCAGTTGGAGCACGAGCTGCCGCACTTTACGGATGCCGAAGTACACCATTCGGAGGGCATCCATTTGGGGCACAGTGCGGCCATCGTGCACCACGATGATCACCACTTGGACGCCGTGCCCCATCACTACAGCAGCAGCCACTACGAGGCAGTGCCGCACTACACCAGCCACCACTACGAGACGGTGCCGCACTACAGCAGCCACCACCACTACGAGCATCTGCATGCCGCACCGGTGGTGCACCATCACAGCCATGCCGCACTGGTGCACTACAAGCCCCACCTGGATGTCCACAGTCATGCGAGTCTGTTGTCCTTTGCGAAGCACCAGCTCCATGGAAAGTATGGAAAGCTAAGGATCACAGAGACGCACTATTGAGAGACACAGAGAGAGAGATTCCACCTGCCCCTGCCACAGCCACAGCCACTGCCGCGGATGTTGATGCTGCCCCTCTTCTGTGGCATCATCATTCAGAAGAGCCTTCAACATGCAGCAGACAATTTATCATCCGCTCATTCGCTCATGGAGTTCGCGTGGAGTTGCAGCCCCACGAAAGTAATTTACTTGCAATTTAAAGATAAACAGGCGCGATAATGTCTACAAAGCATAAACGTGAGTTGACGCCTACAATCTGTGGTGGATGGGGGAGGGGTGCAGGGGCAGGGGCAGGGGCAGCAGCAGCAGCCATGACCATACATCATCGCGATATCGCGGGGCCAGAGCAGAGCCAGAGCCAGAGCCACACAGAAAAGAGAGTGAAGGTGTTGCCTGTTGGCTGTGTGCCTCACGCCATTCCCATGGCACATGCACCGCAGCACAGGAAGAGGGGACTTGGGCGGGGGACGTATGGACAGACTCTCTGCTGCCACACTGCCACAAGTAGGGGAAGAATGAAGAACAATTGCAACTGCTGTGGCACGATGCAGCAGTTTCGAGTTGCAGTTGCCACAAAACGCAGTCGACCCTGACAAACGCTGAGGGCGTCGTGCAGCACACAGCACACAGCACACAACACCAGCCCCAGCACTCATGTTGCATAGACGAGAGGCCAAAGCGCATGCGCAACACGTGGCAAGCAGCAAGCGGCAAGCGCTTCTGCTTCTGCTTCTGCCAATTTTCCAGTCGTGCGGCGCTGCCACAACGCGTGCCGCGCTCATTTTCATTTTCATTGCTGAGGGAAAAACAAACGGTGGGGTGGGGGGAGGGAAAACCAGAGGGAAAAGGGGGGGAAATTAGCCAAAGGATTGGAGGATCGTTTTGGCCAAATATTTCAGCGAACTCTAGTGGCTCCGCTTTCTGTGGTTGTGTGGTTGTGTGGCGGTGTGGCTGTGTGTCGTCGACGTCGTCGGCAAAGTCGTGCCACACGAGAGCCAACACAAAACTAAACCAAATGCGGCACGACTTGAGAGCTTCGTCGTGCGTTGAATGGGGCAACATTTTGTGGTGCTGGTGCCTCAACACCTGCCAAAAGTTTATGAATTCGATAAATCATAGACGAGGAGAGGAGGAGGAGGAGCAGGGGAGGCTGCAGGGACCGAAGGAGTGTGATGGGGAAGATGGGGGTGTGTGTGTGTCTGTCTGTGTGTTTATGTTTGTGTGTGGCAGCAAAAAAGCTGTCAAAAAACGCTGATGCGTGAACACCCGCCGGAGCGGAGTCGGAGTTGGAGCTGGAGCCTCTACGCGCTACGATTGTGCCACAATGCTAATGGCAAAGGCACACACAAAATCTTTGGGTGGCGCATGAAGAGGAGCGGGGTGGAAGTGGCAGGCAGACAATGCCACAGTTTATATTGCCACAGTCCATGCCACAGCCACAGCTACAGCCACAGCTACAGCCACAGCACTGGTCATTAGCAGTATTGCAGCTGCAACACAGAGACAGACAGACGAGACACACACCACTGGGCGCTGCAATCGGCCGGCTTTTGGTGTGTAAGTGAGGTAGCAGCCACAGCAACAGATCGGAGCAGACTCCAACTCCGACTTCGACTCCAACTCGAGAGATGGGAGATGGGAGATGGAGTCCAAGTCCAAGCCCGAGTCCAAGTCCGTCGTCTGTTTGGCAGCGTAATTGTGTTAAAAATTACTCAGGCATCTTAATCACTTTGGTAAATATTTTGCCAACTCCGAAGGCAGTTGTGGCAGGCAGGCAGGCAGTCGGAGGAGGAGGAGGAGGAGGCGGCAACGGCAACGGCAGAAGAGGCAGCAGCAACAGCAGCAGCAACAGCAGCAGGAGAGGCAGCTTGAGGAACGAACGAGGTTAATGCGCTGCAGCTGCAACACACACAAAAGCGTCGCCAAAGAGGCAGCGCAGCAGCGCAGACAAAGAAGCAGCTAAATGTGGATAGAACTTAGGTACTTGGTGCGTGTGTGTGTGTTTGTGTGGGTGTGCGTGTCTCGTCTATAAGATGATGCCCCCCTCCTCCTACTCCTACTCCCCCTCCTGGCATACTCTGCCTCTGCCTTTGCATCATCAAACGAAAAAAAAAACATGTCCAAAAAACGAGAGCTGAGATTTTCATTCATGAAATTGCCACGATATTGGTTCGAGCCATGGAACCTGGAGGGAAAAGGAGAGGAGGGGTGAGAAGAGGAGAGGAGAGGAAAGCAGGAGGCCAAGAGGCAACATTGATTGCATGTTCGAAAGCAGTTCATTTTCAACAGCATCCCAAGGATCAAATGCATTAAATACGAGAAGGCCGAGGAGCAACGAGGAGATCCAACAGCCAACAGCCAAAAGGCAGAGCGAGAGACGGGACATGGGGCAGGGGATCCATCGGATGTGGCAGCAACAGCAACAAGAAAAGTGTAGACTGAAGTCGAAGCTCAAGATACCCTAAAGAATACACCCAAAAACGCGATTCGGATACCCTATAGCAGAGATATATCATTCTCATTTGATTTTTACTACATTTTGGTCTTCCATCGATTCGATCTTTGGTTTAATCAAGGAGTTTCGAGTTTGGGGATGGTCTAACTCCTAACAATACATTTTAGTACACTGATTCCACTAGAAGATATAGAATATATCTATTCGATGTGTACTTGGCCATAAGAGAGGATCTATGGAAATGCACAGGTGGATAAGCGAGAGCGAAGTACGGAAAATGTGGGATCAGTTGCCTTGATAATCTCAGGAATAAGGAGTCTTAATTTACTGGGCTTTGGGGCTGCCATTTGCTGCCTTTATCCCCTTCAAAGGGTATCAAAATCTACTTACGTGCCACAGTTTGTTGCCTTTATCAGAGCTGCTCATCTGGCGTCCATCGTCTGTCCAATGTCGCCCTTCGTCCAGGAGTCTGTCCTCAGTGCCGCCGTCCGCTGCTGTCTTCGGTCCTCTGTCTTACGTCCACTGCCACAGGCACTGTGTTGCATCCACATCCAGGGCGGGTGGCGCACCTGCGGCAAACTGCTTTGCAATTATGAGATTTTTTTTGTGGCGGCGACTGCTGCTGCTGCTGCTGCTGATGTGTAGTGTGGCTTGTCGGCCCAAAAAGGCCTAAAAGTATGTGTGGGAATGCGGCACTACAACTGGCTGTTTGAGTGAAAGAGACTCGAGAGAGAATAACTTTACCGAATGGTTCGGGGCTGGGAGCAGTTGGAAGGTGATCCCTTTTTTCGGGGATAGAGTGGGCTATTCAAGGGAGGCAGGTCAGTCGTTAGACAAAGCTACGAAGAAGTGCGTGTGCGTTGAATTTACCGGGATAACGCTTTCAGTCCGCCCAGTCGCCCGACCGCGTCGTCCATACCCGCAACCACCGCTACTCGACCGCGCCGTCAAGTGTACCAACCGCCAAAACGGCAGCACCGCTCCAACAGCGCCGCCGCCTCAGCAAGCGTCTCCACCATCAGCGCCGCCGCCTCAGCAAGCGTCTCCACCATCAGCGCCGCGGCTTCAGCAGGCGTCTCCACCAACAGCGACGCCGCCTCAGCCAGGCGTCCCCAGCACTCACGCAGCGCCGCCTCAGCAGGCGTCTCCACCAACAGCGACGCCGCCTCAGCCAGGCGTCCCCAGCACTCACGCAGTCGCCTCAGCAGGCGTCTCCACCAACAGCGACGCCGCCTCAGCCAGGCGTCCCCAGCACCCGCGCAGTCGCCTCAGCAGGCGTCTCCACCAACAGCGACGCCGCCTCAGCCAGGCGTCCCCAGCACCCGCGCAGCCGCCTCAGCGGGCGTCTCTACCAAACCCGCGCAGCCGCCTCAGCGGGCGTCTCTACCAAAACCGCGCAGCCGCCTCAGCAGGCGTCTCTACCAAAACCGCGCAGCCGCCTCAGCAGGCGTCTCTACCAAAACCGAGCCCCCGCCTCAGCCAGGCGTCCCCAGCCGCGACGACAAGATATATACTTATACTTTATACCTAGCTAAGATACATAGAATAACGTAAGCGCCTTCAGCGCAGCCAGGGGCGTTACTAGGGAGAGTAGTGGACCGGCCACGCATCCAGTGAACAGTTAGCAGCGCAGTTCCCCAATTCCTTTTCCCCTTCTCTCCGCTTCCCGCCTAAATCGTTCCCGCCAAGCGCGAGCGTTGCTCCCGCGCTCGGGGAAGCCAAGCGCTAGAGTGAGAGAGTGGAGTAGGTATTGGTGCGGATGAGAGCCCAAACCTCGAGAGCGTGATAGCTTTCGCTCTATTTTTTTTGTTGTTCTTATTAACCTTCGTTACAGCCGACGTCGAAGCGCTTCAGCGTTGGAGAGGAACGAAGTGGGCAAACAACTGCCGCTTATCAGGTACTTGCGAATATTCTCTCTCTCCCGCTCTATACCTGGCCTTTGCCGAGCCCTTTTTTTTTTTACCCCTTCCCTCCCCTTTAACTCCAAACAACTTCGTTTGCGCTAATCAGCTGTGCGTGCTGTTACATTCGTTCCTCTTTTAATAGCTTTTAAAATTGAATCTTAGTTGTTAAGTAGTTTCATATTTTGCCTATTTAGAATGTTAAGGGGGGATTTAGAGTTAGTCAATCATTAATAATAAATTTATAATGTTTAACATGTGCTAGATTTGTATTGGGGGCCATGCATCGGGTGATGTCACTGTTTGTCCAGTCCTAGGGGCGGAAGGGATCATCGAACCGAGGAGGGAATCCGATGATCATGGTAGGGAGGGCGAGCCGCTATCACAACACCAGAAGCGGAGATCTGCGCCGCTATGACCTTGTCCGTCTCTGTTATGTCTGTTCCTGCCTTGTGTAGTGTTGTGTTGTTTTGTGGATAGTAGTAGCACGTGAGTAATAATTATGTTTTAATGTCCGTGAGTAATGTATCGGCGCGAGTCCGTCTTCACCCCTCCCTACTCTACTGACTTTGGAGGCCGGAGCTATCACGTGCGTTTCGTGCCGGATGCCCCCACCACCTGCTCATCCTTATAGGTGATATGCTACAGTATCTAACTATATATACTTAATTAAAATAATAGTTATTTGGCGCCCAACGTGGGGCCCGAAGCTGTCGTAACGACAATTCGATGCCCCGATCTATTGTAAAAGTATACGTCCATAACATCAGACGTTACACCCCCAACCTATCCACAATAATAGCATTTATTAAAAGAAAGAGAAGTTAAAAGAAACACACGATACTCGTATCCCAAAGCCGCTGGAGAAGTTTTAGCTAGCAAGCTTTAACGCCGCAGTCTTAGAAGGGGCGGTAATGCTAAAAGGGTATTTGTTTTATAGGTGTAGTTAATTGGTTATTACGCGGACAATTGAGCTGCGGCCATCCCATCTTTTGACAATTAATACCAATAGAATTAGCGTGTGTGTCTTCTGTATCTCTTTTCGAATTCGTGTCTGGTTTACTGGAGTATTAACGTCACTGAGTGTGCTGAATCGACAGAAACTAATTGTTGCCGTTTGCCTTTTTGTTCCTGTATGTAGTAGTTCCGTCAGTGATCCGTAAGCTCGTACTAGTAACATCAGAATGTCGTTTATATATACCCGGTGTTTCGTAAAGGTGTCATCGACAATGTTTCATGTTGGTGACAAGACATCCGCTTAGGCTTATATAACTCTCTTCAAGACGAACAGGGGACAAGGGGGATTGTTAGGACAGTGACGGAAGCCGATTGCATGGCATCCACATTATAGATTTGTTTGTTTTTTTTGCTTTAGCAGTTAACGTTTCGTTTTTTTTATTTATTTCCAACTTATTTCCAACTTAAATAAACGTACATATTTTTATTTAATCATTATAGACGATAAGTAGTTATGCCCTTAACTCGAAGCCCGGAGAACTTGTCCATACAGTCCGACACGGGAAAGATCTGTAATATTTGCTCAGAAGGGATTGCCCATCAAGCCCAGTTGCTTGTTTCCAGCTGTGGTCACGAGTTCCATAGGGTCTGTTTCACCTCCAGATCGGGAAAAAGCCGGATCTGTCCCCGGTGCTCGGGCCCACCTTTAAGCGCATCTCTCGAGAGTTTGACCTCAGACATTCAGCCTTCCAATTCCAATTCTCGAGCTCCTTCTGTAGCGCATTCCTTATTGACGCGCGCGCAGGTTAAGAGAGCGACGGAATCCAACATGTCGAACCCCAACATTCCACCAATGGCCTCAGCCTCGGCTACCTCATCTGGTGACAGTCAGGTTGCCATAGTGGACAGCATGAGGCAAGCTATTGCGGAGGCAATGGCGGCGGCCGTGGCCCAGCAGACAGACTTTCTGGCCACAGCCATGCAACAACAGACCGATAGGTTAGCGCAAGCCATGGAATTGGCCCTCCAACACAGACCTCCTGCTTCACCGGTTGAAACAAGTCGGGCAATATCCCAACAGCCTATTTTTCAGCCCGTTGATCCCAGGGTTGATCCCAGGTCTTCGGAACAGCAGCCCAATCTTCACTCGGGGCGAAGTGACAATCTGTCATGCGGCCCATCGATATATTCGTTGAGGCCAGACAAGGTCACCCAAATCATGGCTAACTGGAAGCTGCGGTTTACAGGAAAAGGCCCAATGGCGGTGGAAGACTTCATCTACAGGGTCGAGGCTTTAGCGGCCCAAACACTGGAGGGGAACTTAGACCTGGTAGCACAAAATGTGAACAATCTGTTTGAAGGGATTGCCAGTGATTGGTATTGGCGGTATCACAAAAGTGTTAGGACAGTCCAATGGCATGCCTTGTGTTCGGCATTGCGGGGCCAGTTCATGGACGATCGTACCGACCGGGATATAAGAACAGAAATAGAGCAGCGTAAGCAAAGGTCGAGCGAGTCGTTCGATGATTTTTATAGAATCATAGCCGCACTGGCTGACAGACTCTCACAGCCAATGTCTGAGCAGGCCATGGTAGAGACCTTACGGGCCAATCTCCTACCGGAGATCCAGCACGAGTTGCTGTATGAACCGGCAGCGTCGGTCACTCAACTGCGAAGACTGGTCAGGACAAGGGAGATATTTATGAGAACAGTAGGGAAAACTCAAGGGGCCGTACCACGACCCGTGCAAAGACGCCAGGTTTGTGCAGTGCAGTGTCAGGTGGAGCAAATGTCAGACTCCGAAGGATCCGAGGATGACTTCGAGGTGGCAGCCATGGAGCTGGTGTGCTGGAATTGCACCTCCAAAGGCCACCGGTACCAAGACTGCACAGCAGATAGACGTGTCTTCTGTTATGGTTGCGGGAAGGCAGACACCTACAAGCCCAGTTGCAGCAAATGTAATGGTCAATTGCAAAAAAACTCCTCAGGGCGTGCACAGCTGAAAAAAGCACGCAGACCCATGGTGTCGAAGGCAACCATGACCGATTAAAATCTGTGGCCACCAAGTGTACCACCAGCCCAGACCACCTGGCCGTGGTTGGTTCACCATCTACAACTAAGGAGTCCCCCGAAAATAACTTGTCCCGCTCTAAATCACGTAGGCGCAGGTTTAATAAATCCCAGAAAGCTGAACGCAAACTCCTCCTTTCGTCAATTGTGGGTCAACTAAGCGACGTACGACCTTACGCCGAAGTCCAAATTCTAGACAAATTGGTCGTTGGGCTGTTGGACACGGGAGCTTCAGTCAGTTGCATCGGAGGCAATTTAGCATCTGAGCTGCCAAACTTAAATATGTCATGCACGAAGCTGACCGCCACCATTCGGACAGCTGACGGACAATCCCAACAAATCAGCGGCCGTTTAACAACCAAAGTGACCTTCCGAGGAGAAGACAAAATACTCACATTCTACGTAGTACCCTCATTATCAGGAGATCTGTACTTGGGTATAGATTTTTGGAAGCACTTTAAGCTTTTGCCCGAACCTCTTTTACAAAAAGGTCATGTGATTTCGGCCATAGAAGACTCGCCGACCCGTCCCTTAACACCATCTCAGCAGCAATCTCTGGAACTTGTAATTAGGGCGTTTCCGTCCTACGCGGAAAAAGGATTAGGTCGTACACAGGTGATCACGCATTCCATTGACGTAGGGGATGCCAAGCCGATTAAGCAGCGGCACTATGCCGTCTCTCCAGCTAGGGAAGAACTAATGTATGCCGAGCTAGATCGAATGATCAAACTAGGGGTCATTGAAGAGTCTGCCAGTGCCTGGTCGTCACCTGTAGTGCTGGTCCAAAAGCCAGGTAAGGTGCGACTTTGTATTGATAGCCGCAAATTAAACGAGGTAACGGTACGGGATGCTTACCCAATGCCATTAATAGAAGGTATTTTGGGAAGACTGCCAAAAGCGGAATACATTACCAGCCTTGATCTAAAGGACGCTTTTTGGCAGATTCCTCTGGATCTCAAATCACGGGACAAAACGGCCTTTACAGTGCCAGGTAGGCCTTTGTATCAATATTGCGTCATGCCTTTTGGTCTCTCCAATTCGCCACAAACGTTGTGCAGGCTGATGGACAGGGTAATCCCACCTGACTTACGAACCGAAGTCTTTGTGTATTTAGACGATCTTTTGATCGTTTCAGAGACATTCGAGCGACATTTGGAGGTTCTAAGAGTGGTGGCAGCGGCTTTGGAAAAAACCAATTTGACCATTAATGTGGAAAAAAGCAAGTTCTGTATCGCCGAAGTTAAATACTTAGGCCACATTATTGGAAATGGTACAATCGGCCGAGACCCGGCCAAAATATCGGCCATTGTGGACTTTCCGGCGCCACGTTCGCTTAAACAGGTGCGTCGCTTTTTAGGGTTAACAGGCTGGTATAATAAGTTTATCCGTAATTATGCCGCAGTGGCAGCCCCCATCACGGACACTCTTAGGAGTAACCGTAAGTTTGTGTGGACCAGTGAGGCGCAGGAAGCATTTGAAGAGTTGAAGCGACAGATGTGCACGGCACCGGTGCTTCACAGTGCAGATTTCGGTCGGCCATTTGCTATACATTGTGATGCTAGCAATACAGGCGTGGGCGCGGTTTTAATGCAGACAGATGCAGAGGAAAATGAAGTCCCTATCGCTTTTATGTCCAAAAAATTGAACCGCTGTCAAAGAAATTATACGGTCACCGAGAAGGAATGTCTGGCTGCGGTCCTGGCCGTAAAGAAATTCAGGGCGTATGTTGAAGGGCAAGAATTTTCAATTATCACCGACCATGCTTCGCTAAAATGGCTGATGTCGCAATCAGACCTGAGCTCCCGGTTGGCGCGTTGGGCATTAAAGCTTCAGGGCTTTGGCTTCAAAATACATCACCGCAAGGGAAGCCAGAATGTGGTGCCAGATGCGTTGTCTAGAACCTTCACAGAAGATCTCTCGCCTATTGAGATAGCCAGTCTCATAGACCTACAGGCCAAGGAGTTCGATGATCCAGACTACGTGGCTCTGAAAGAGAAATTAAAGTCCGCCAACAATCAAATATCTGATGTGCAGATTAAAGATAGGTGTATCTATCGGCGAGCGGAACACGCGTCGGATGAAAAATTATCGGACGACTCGTGCTGGAAGCTGTGGATACCCAAAGGTTTAGTTCCGGGAATCTTACAGAAGGCCCATGAGGATCCGTTAGCGTCGCATTGCGGTATAGGGAAGATGCTGGAGAGTTTAAGGAGGTATTATTACTGGCCCAATTTGGTGATAGACGTAAAATCTTACGTAAACAATTGTGATGTTTGCAAGACAACTAAACATTCTAACCAGATCTTAAGGCCAGCTCTGGGTAAATCGGGCTGCTCCGAAAGGATATTTCAGCGTTTGTATGTAGACTTTTTAGGCCCATATCCGCGAAGTAGCTCAGGGAACATCGGACTTTTTATAGTCGTCGATCATGCGTCAAAGTTTCCGTTTTTAAAGCCCGTGAGGAAGTTTACAGCAGACGCAATAATTCCTTTTTTAGAAAAAGAAATTTTTCACTGCTATGGCATACCGGAAACGCTCGTGTCGGATAATGGCGTTCAGTTTAAGTCCATTGCCTTCAATGCCTTGTTGGAGAAGTACAGCATATCGCATATGTATACAGCCTTATATGCTCCACAGGCTAATGCGTCCGAACGAGTAAATCGATCGGTACTGGCAGCCATCAAAGCCTACATACACCCGAATCAGAAAAACTGGGACGAGAAGCTCAGCAGCATATGCTGTGCACTTCGCTCAAGCTTGCATTCCGGTATTAAGACAACCCCCTATAGGATGGTCTTTGGACAACATATGATAACCGATGGAAAGAGCTATCGAGTATTGAGGGAGTTAGACTTGCTAGAGGATAGGACAGTCCAACTGGACAAAGATGATTCCTTGGATCTCATCCGTCAGTCAGCCCGAGAATCCATGCTAAAGCAACGGCAGCGGAACGAGCGTTCATATAACTTGCGCAGCAGGGAGATTTCCTTTCGCCCAGGGCAGGAGGTGTTTAGGCGTAATTTCCAGCAAAGCAACTTTGCAAAGGGTTTCAGTGCCAAACTGGCTCCAGTCTTTGTGAAGGCAAGGATTAAACGCAAGTTGGGGTCAGCTTATTATGACGTAGAGGATCTGCAAGGGAACTTCGTTGGGAAATACCACGCCAAAGACTTGAAGCAATGACGGAGGCCTGACAAGCCAGGATCCCCCTTGAGAGAATTTCATTCCCCTCAAGTATGATCTTGGTGGGGGGGAAATTGTAGTGTGGCTTGTCGGCCCAAAAAGGCCTAAAAGTATGTGTGGGAATGCGGCACTACAACTGGCTGTTTGAGTGAAAGAGACTCGAGAGAGAATAACTTTACCGAATGGTTCGGGGCTGGGAGCAGTTGGAAGGTGATCCCTTTTTTCGGGGATAGAGTGGGCTATTCAAGGGAGGCAGGTCAGTCGTTAGACAAAGCTACGAAGAAGTGCGTGTGCGTTGAATTTACCGGGATAACGCTTTCAGTCCGCCCAGTCGCCCGACCGCGTCGTCCATACCCGCAACCACCGCTACTCGACCGCGCCGTCAAGTGTACCAACCGCCAAAACGGCAGCACCGCTCCAACAGCGCCGCCGCCTCAGCAAGCGTCTCCACCATCAGCGCCGCCGCCTCAGCAAGCGTCTCCACCATCAGCGCCGCGGCTTCAGCAGGCGTCTCCACCAACAGCGACGCCGCCTCAGCCAGGCGTCCCCAGCACTCACGCAGCGCCGCCTCAGCAGGCGTCTCCACCAACAGCGACGCCGCCTCAGCCAGGCGTCCCCAGCACTCACGCAGTCGCCTCAGCAGGCGTCTCCACCAACAGCGACGCCGCCTCAGCCAGGCGTCCCCAGCACCCGCGCAGTCGCCTCAGCAGGCGTCTCCACCAACAGCGACGCCGCCTCAGCCAGGCGTCCCCAGCACCCGCGCAGCCGCCTCAGCGGGCGTCTCTACCAAACCCGCGCAGCCGCCTCAGCGGGCGTCTCTACCAAAACCGCGCAGCCGCCTCAGCAGGCGTCTCTACCAAAACCGCGCAGCCGCCTCAGCAGGCGTCTCTACCAAAACCGAGCCCCCGCCTCAGCCAGGCGTCCCCAGCCGCGACGACAAGATATATACTTATACTTTATACCTAGCTAAGATACATAGAATAACGTAAGCGCCTTCAGCGCAGCCAGGGGCGTTACTAGGGAGAGTAGTGGACCGGCCACGCATCCAGTGAACAGTTAGCAGCGCAGTTCCCCAATTCCTTTTCCCCTTCTCTCCGCTTCCCGCCTAAATCGTTCCCGCCAAGCGCGAGCGTTGCTCCCGCGCTCGGGGAAGCCAAGCGCTAGAGTGAGAGAGTGGAGTAGGTATTGGTGCGGATGAGAGCCCAAACCTCGAGAGCGTGATAGCTTTCGCTCTATTTTTTTTTGTTGTTCTTATTAACCTTCGTTACAGCCGACGTCGAAGCGCTTCAGCGTTGGAGAGGAACGAAGTGGGCAAACAACTGCCGCTTATCAGGTACTTGCGAATATTCTCTCTCTCCCGCTCTATACCTGGCCTTTGCCGAGCCCTTTTTTTTTTTACCCCTTCCCTCCCCTTTAACTCCAAACAACTTCGTTTGCGCTAATCAGCTGTGCGTGCTGTTACATTCGTTCCTCTTTTAATAGCTTTTAAAATTGAATCTTAGTTGTTAAGTAGTTTCATATTTTGCCTATTTAGAATGTTAAGGGGGGATTTAGAGTTAGTCAATCATTAATAATAAATTTATAATGTTTAACATGTGCTAGATTTGTATTGGGGGCCATGCATCGGGTGATGTCACTGTTTGTCCAGTCCTAGGGGCGGAAGGGATCATCGAACCGAGGAGGGAATCCGATGATCATGGTAGGGAGGGCGAGCCGCTATCACAACACCAGAAGCGGAGATCTGCGCCGCTATGACCTTGTCCGTCTCTGTTATGTCTGTTCCTGCCTTGTGTAGTGTTGTGTTGTTTTGTGGATAGTAGTAGCACGTGAGTAATAATTATGTTTTAATGTCCGTGAGTAATGTATCGGCGCGAGTCCGTCTTCACCCCTCCCTACTCTACTGACTTTGGAGGCCGGAGCTATCACGTGCGTTTCGTGCCGGATGCCCCCACCACCTGCTCATCCTTATAGGTGATATGCTACAGATGCTGGAAGAGGATGGAGTTATGCTAAATAAAACAGGAGCGGATCTGCAGTCCCTGCAGGAGAAGAGCATCGCGCAAAGGAAGAGGCGGCACGGCCCTGACTTCCTCGGGAAGAATGACGAAAGTGGGGGGAGAGGGAGAGGTCGATGATGTTGCTGGCAGCTTCTGTGGATGTGGATGCTACACTTTCTCCTCCCGAGATGTGCTGTGCATCGGCATCATAATTTAGACTGCAATCATCATTATCGTTTGGGGGAACAGAAGCAGCAGAGGAGCATCAGAGGAGCAGCAGCAGAGGAGCATTCTTTAAGGAAAACGCCCGCACGTAGAGGATGGGGATGGGCGATGGGCGATGTGCCCCCAAACAGATGCCAAGGCAAACTGTCAGTCAGTGCAAAGGCAGCAGCCAAGAAGCCAAGCAACCAAGAAGTCAGTGAGTCTATCATTCAGTCAGTCACTCAGTCATTCATTCAGGCAGTCATTCATTCAGGCAGCAGCATTCAGCAGTCGGCAGTCGGAACGTAGTGGATCGCCAAGTTGCCAGCAATTTGCTCAAATAAAAACGTAAAAAAACGTAAAAAACAAAACAAAATGCAACCCAGGAAGCTGCCGCTGCCGCTGCTGCTGCGCATGCGTCTCTTGTGGCAGCATATAATTGTGAGGATCTGCCACACAGCTGTGGCAGCATAGCCTCTGCCACAGCCTCGGACTTGGAACTTGGGTCTTGGGACTCAATGTCCGGCGGCAATTGTAATTACCGCAGTTGCGCCTCCCGTTCCGTCGTCGTCGTCGTCGTCCGTTGGGGAGGCCAACGCCTTCGCCCAGCATATACCCAGAGGAGGAGGAGGAGGAGGAGGAGGATGGGGCATCCGCAGGAGAGGCAGGAGGCAGCCACTGGAAGGAGGCGTAGAGGCATGCATCCACTCCAAAGGAGACAGTGGAAGCGCAGTAGCCTGGCATTTCAGTTACGCCTGCAGTTTGTTATTACGCGCATTACTCTCCCTCTCTCTCGCACTCCCTCTCTCTTTCTGTCCTCTGCTCCACCTTCCTAAGGCCCTTCCGCCCCACCCTTCCATCTGATTGCAACCACTGCGCAGGAGGTGATGGTGGTGGTGGGGGCATACAGAAGACATCTTACATTATCCGCAAATTCCAAAATGCAGCCTGTTCTTCATTTCGTTTATTTATTTTCGTATTTTTCGTATTTTTTGTTAATTTTTTGTATTTGTTTTATTTGTTGTTTAGAAGAAAAAACTAATTAGAGACGAATCCTAATGGAAATACTCGTATTATTCATAATTTAGTTGGACTTTAAAGAGAGTGTCTAAGAGTGTGTGTCATATCATAATCATAAACAGCTAAGGATTGTCTGTGGAATGGAACTTAAGTTAGGGCTTAGAACAAGCTTAAACTAGGACTTAAACGAGGCTTAAACGTAGGGACTCAACCAAAGCGTTTTTTGTTCTTCACTTTACAAATAGCACCACAAGAAAATACCAAAAGTGTGGATTGTTGCACCTCAAACGATGTGGAGGGGAAGATCCCGAAATGGACTGCGATTCGGGAAGAATAGGGATTGGGGGTGGGGGGGTTTTGGGTTGTAGGTTCTGGGTTTTAGGGATCATCGTTTTCCCTCCCCCATAAATTATATGGTAAATAGCATTTTGGAAGTGATTCGATTTTGTTTTCTCAACTAATATCACAATGTTGCTCACTGATTCTCTCGCTCTCTCTCTCTCTCTCTCTTATAGCATGGCTTTAATTTATGGTAAAACTCTCAATATATCAGTAGATTTTTCTCCATTATATTTTATATATATATATATTTTGATTCAAATTCCTTAAGGTCTAAAAGGCAAAGAGTAAGCTAAGAAGTTTTGGAAAAGTCTTTTGATCAATCGATTAGCTATCGTTTAGTTATTGCTTTTAATTTACAAAATTTTCTTTTTTTTCAGAGATTTTTGTTTTAGTTTTTTTTCAGTAGATATTTTTTATTAGATTTTTTGTTTGTTCCACTTTAAAATTCGAAAAGCACTATGAAAATATGTCTGACGAAGCGATTTGAGTAAAAGTTTTCTGGATTTTTAATTTGATTTGTTTCTTCTTAAAAAAAAAATTATTTTTAAAATTATTTCTATAGGGTTTAAGTTCTTAGGTTGTTTGTTTCTTTTTTTCTTGATTTTTTATTTATTAATATTTTTCTGTTGTTCGATTTTTTAAGGAATTTCCTTGCTTCATTGTTAAAAGTATTTTTATTTATTTTTTTATTATTATTTGTTAGGCAAAAAGCATTTAATGCTTAAAATTGTTGTAACTTCTCAGAAGCGTTAAAGTGAAAAATCTTAACACTAGAAATTGCATTTGTATTAATTCGTTTAAAAATATCTGTTACGTATGTATGTGTGTATGTATATCTGGTAAATATATATTTATGCTTTAGTTGTATGCTTTCTTGTATTTAGTCAAAAAAATTGATTAATATTCCATGGCAAAAGTCGCTCAAATGTACAATGCATAAAATTCTATCTTACAGGAGTTTCTTTTTTGTTTTTGTTTTGTTTTTGTTTGTTTGTTGCTGTTGTTGCTTCTGTTAAGAGTATCAAAAATTGTTGTTGTTGTTTAAGGCACTTCCGTGTGACGGAAATATATAGTACTATAACTAGGTATATCTATTGTTTAGATATTTTATGGTTTATGTTTTTTTGTTTTGTGAATATTTCTATGTACAATATCGTTTTTGTTTTTGTTTCTGGTTTTTTGGGCTGTGAAGAGTGGGCCATCAATCAGTGGCCCTAAATCACATGGAAAACACGTCCGAAGAGAAGAGAATTATGCTGATGGAAACAATGGACCACACCAGGCCACCCCTGACTGCCACATGCCGCTGCCGCTGCTTCCTTTTGGCGAACCCTTTCCTTGGGTCCTGCTGCATCCCGTTGACCAAACTTCAAACTCAATTTTCGCGCTGCAATTACAAATGACGGCCATAAATCTGCGACCATCCGCTCGCACGGAGACAAAAGGAAAGTTGGATGAATGCCACATGGGGCATGGATCCTCCCTGCCCCTGCCCCCCTCTCCAGGAAAGGAAGTGATAATAAACGCACGCGACACGCGGCATGGCACTACGTTGTTTAGAGATTTATGCGTGCCACAGAATAGAAACACACAGCGAAAAAGATTGCAGCGCGTTGCAAGCGCGTTGCAAATAATGTCCGCGGCCAAAATGATGCACGACCAGGCGTATGCAACGGATTATGCAATGCGGCATCATCCCGTCTACTTGTAGGCTCCACGGCTAATACACTCTGCCACATAAGTCACCCGACACTCCCCCCTCTGGTGTGGTGTGGTGTGGTTTGGTGTGGTGGGGAGGGAGCTTTTGATGTAGTGCAACATGGAGGCTACTTAGCTGCCCCTTCGACCTGATTTATGGGGCAACGGCAACGGCGTGGCAAGGAAGGGGCAGCCGCAAGGACCCAGAGCCCCAGACACAATGTCTGTCAATTGCTGTATGCCACCAAAAGCATTTTCACTGCTTAATTACACAAACAGAGGCGGCGTCGAGGCAGTGGCAGTGGCAGTCAGGCAAGTGGGTGGCAGAGTGTGGCATGTCTGCAGTTTCGTGTTTGTTTTGTGCATTCGTGCCCCTGCCTGCTGCCTCCTGCCTCCTACCAGCTGCCTTTTGCCTCCCACCTATTAGGGAATTAATTTAGTCATTGGAAAACAAGGTCAAACATTAGCCGCAAACTGCAATGCAGCAAGTGGTGGCATGCCCCCCCCTATACTACACACAACACACTCCACACTCCACAAACACCGCACACACTACACGTTGCAACTCCCACGACTGGCCTTCTTCGTGTCGTCCGGACATTAAGGCCCCAAGAAATTTCCATGTCGCAGAACAAGGACTCTTTGCCTCTTCTCTCTGCCTCCCCCACAAGCGTGGGAAAACTTGCCGAAAAGCCATTGCACATAGAAGTAAACTGAGGAGGAGAAGGAGAACGGGGGGAGAAGGGGGTGAAGAGGGTGAAGAGGGGACCGGCACTGGCTGCCTGCGTGCCACAGTGCAGTTTCGTGACGACCGACTGCTGCCTGCCTCCACCTTGTAAGCGATTCCCATTGCCTAAAAGCTTGTAAGCCAGTTTCCGGCTCCGTCTCCGGCTCCTAAGGCTCGTAAGGCTTCTCCTCCTAAGGCTACGACGACTGCAAAAACTTTAGGAAAACGAAAATAAAGAAAGAAAAGGTGGAAAATATAGTTGATCCAAAAAGAGGCAAGTTAAAATCAGGGATATTATAGAAAATAGTGAAAATAGAAACCAAAGTTGCGAGTGTTGAAATGATTTGTGTTTTCCCGCGAAGGAAAACTACTACAGGGGGGGGAAGTGTAAGGAAATATGCAAGGAATATGTGTGTATACATACTATATCTTCATGGTTCAATCTGAAACGATTCGCGGGTGTTGAGTGTTCAGAGTTGAGGCATTTTTCTATGCGGCAAGTAGAAATGAAAGCAACCACAATTCAATTATGAAAATCAAAGAAAATGCGACGCTTTCTTTCGTCAAAATTTGCTCAAAATGTTAGAAGATATATCATAGAAAAATCACAGAAATCAAAAGCAAATAAACCCAAATAAAAAGTGAAGAAAAATCACTTTTGTGCCACAAGACTTTGGGAGTGAAATGAATGCTCCGATTTGAAAGAAAACAAATAGGAAATGGGAAAATTAGGAAACAGATGCAATCTGAAAAATAAAATCCGTGGAAATAATAATTCAAATGTGATTTTGTTTCTGTTTTGTATGCCATTTGTATCCCCCTCGCGGGGGTAGACTTTTCTTTTTAGTTTCTTTTATTTTTGTGAAAAACGTTTGTGTAACTAATCGCTAATCGTAATAATATTCATAACCAATAACTAGAATAACTAATATAACATAAGTTAATAATTTATTTAAACATTCTAAAGCGTACAAACTAATAATCAATCAATCAATCAATCAATCCATCAATAATCGCGGGCGAGGGCGCTTCCAATAATAAATAACGAAAAACTTCAACGTGGAAAACGAACCCGAAAATGGGCTTCCCCTTTCAAGGGAGGGGAAATAGAAAACTTAAAGGTTTTTTTTGTTTGTTTGTTTGTTTGTTTTTAATTTCATTTCATGAAAACAAAAAAGTATTGGAATAAAATATTAAATTTTAAAATCATTTTTGTTGAACAAAAAAAAAGGAAAGGAAATCTTTTTCAAATAGAAAAATGGAAATGTGTTTTTGTTTGTTTGTTTTTTTTTTTCTTTTGTGCCCTTGGGAGAATTCTTTGTCTTTTGTTAAAAAAAAAAAATTGTTTAATTAAATATTAAAAAAAAAAAAAATTAAATGTAAATTAATACGAAATTGTTGTTTGCTGTTGAGTTTTAAAAGTATGTATAAATAAATTAAGAGAATTCTAAGGTTTAGATTAAAAGTAAAACTAAAGTTTTCAAGTTACAAACTAATGCCTTTTTGTGCGTTGTGCTTTGAGACCCCGTAGATACCCTATATACCCTATGTGTGTATACCCTATAGCTCTGTTTTTTGTTGTAGCGAGTGATTTTCGTAGTCATTTCGTTGCTTAATAATTTCAAAAATGTTTCCTTACAAGAAAATGCTGGAGACGGATGCCCCCCCCAAAATTGGACCTTAAGCCTAAGTTGTTGTTGTTTTTTGTTGTTTTGTTTTGTTTTGTTTGTGGAACATGGAATTTGCTAGCTGTATCCGCACGAAGATGCCACACTCGCTATCTCGCTCTCCCTCTCGCTCTCTGCCACATGCTACGCGCTAAGAACTAGAACTAGAATCATAGTTTTAAAACGCTAAGAACTAGTAGTAGAATCATAGTTTTTAATCGCTAATACGTTGGGTGGTGGGTGGTAGGTCTCCTCTCCTCTTCT
The DNA here is from genome assembly GCA_005876895.1 of Drosophila azteca. Lineage (NCBI taxonomy): Eukaryota > Metazoa > Arthropoda > Insecta > Diptera > Drosophilidae > Drosophila > Drosophila azteca. The sequence continues at coordinate 1,208,138 of VCKU01000014.1, read as the reverse complement.
TTTCTCTTCTCTTCTCCTTTCTATCTCTCTAAAGATCTCTTTACTTTCTCTCTTGTATGTGTGCGTGTGTGTGTTTGTGTTTTAGGGATCGTAATTCTATATCTTTAAACTGTAGGTAGTAATTAGGTTTTCCTCAGTCTTCGCAGAGATTTCCGGTAATCAAAAAAAAATATATGTATACATATGTGTGTGTATGTGTATGTATAAGAAGTGTTTGCCCCGTTTTAGAAGGTCATGAACTGCCGCGAGGCCGCCGCATATTGTAGGTACAGCCGCCGCTGTTAGGCGCTCTCCGTCTTTACCACCATGGGCATAGGTCCTCCGAGGCTGAGTCCTGCCTGGGCGGACGACTTCTGCAGCAGCTCCTCCTGCAGCAGACTCATGTTCATGGGCGAGAGCCCGTGGCCGCCCATATTGAGGCCCATGCCCATGCCCATGCCCATGTTCATGTTCATCTTCATGTCCATGAGCGGCAGAGGCGACTCCTGTGGGGGCTCCTCCATGTTGCCGCGACCTTCACGGCTCTCACGACCATTGCCATTGCCCCTGTCGCCGCCCCGCGACTCGTACCGCGTGTGGGTGCGCATGTGGCGCGTGATCATGTCCCTGCGACATGCCGCATAGGGGCACTGGGGACACTTGTACGGCTTCTCCCCCGTGTGGGTCCGCTGGTGGGTGGACAGATGGTCCGAGCGGGAGAACACCTGACCACAGACCTTGCACGTGTACGGCTTCACGCCCGTGTGCAGGCGCATGTGGCGCGTGAGCATGTCGGAGCGCGCAAAGGATCTGTGGCACACGTCGCAGGAGTACGCTTTGGCAATGTCGTTGGCGGGATTGCGCGACTTGTGGCGCGAGGCCATGTGCTTGGCCAAGCGGTCGTGCAGCGAGAACATCTGTCCGCAGGTGGGGCACACATATGCCACGTCCGAGCCCGGTGGCATCTCCTCCACGACCGGCGACACGTCCAGATTGTAGCGCCATGCCACAGTCTCCTTGGTGGTGGGCGATGCCACATCCCCCTTGATCACGGGCACTCCCACTGTCGACGAGTGGTGCGAGTGCGGATGCTGCTGGTGGTGCATGTGGTGCGGGTGGAGCGAGTGCGAGTGCTGATGCGGATGTGGATGCATCTCCATCTTGATCATGGCCGCGGCTGCTGCCGCCGCTGCTGCGTGGGCCGCTGACATGGCGCTGGCGTACGGCGACATTTGCTGCTGCTGCTGCTGCTGCTGTTGCTGGTTCGATGATGGCGGGGCGGCATGGCTGGCGGAGGCGGAAATGGGCGTGTGCCCCGAGTGGCTGCTGGAGGCTGGCGACAGCGCATTCATGCTCTCCAAGCTGCTGGCGGCGCTCATCGATGCGGCCGAGGACGATGCCGCAGGCGGTGGCATCATCGAGGCGCTCGGCGGAGAGGCACCGCCGCCGCCGGAGGAGGAGGTGGACTTGTACTTCTTGGTCTCCGTTTCACTGCGGACGCACAAATCGAGCGGACGCTCCTGAGGCGGCGGCATGGGCTTCTTCTTGTCGGCGGCGGCTCCCCGTTTCTTCTTCTCGGACGGGGGCTTGGGGCTGCGCGTCGACTTGGTGGTGGTGGCGCTGGGGGTGTTGCTTGCCCCACCAGTGGGCACCGATGATTCGCTGCGCGGCGGCGAGGGCAGCGATGGCGGAGGAGAGGCATTCGCCAGGAGAGCGTGTGGCAGCATCTGGCTGGCACTCGGATTGCCGAAGCCCTTGCGGTCACCGCCACCTCCTGGGGGCGATGTCTCCGTCTCGGAGGCAATGGACGAGGGTGTGTGCTGCAGCGGGGAGGGATAGAGATCGTGACGCCGCCGAAACACCTCGTTCAAGTACTTGGTGTGCAGATAGTAGCCGAACAGCGGCGAGTGGATGGGAAAGTAGCGATCGTACGGGTTGGGGATCTCAGTCTTGATTTCCACATGGAGTGGATTCTCCTTGGGGACCTGCTGTGGCACTCCAGCCACTCCAGAGGCAGCACCAGCGGCAGCGGCGGCAGCAGCAGCAGCCTGCAGTTGCAACGGACTCATGCTGATGCGTGGACTGTCGTTGCCGTCGTTGTCGTCGCTGTGCGACAGCTCCAGATCCTCGCCAGAGATGTCCTCCGCGGAAGCCTCTTCCTCCTCGCCATCGCTGGCTGTGTGCTCGCTTTTGATGTACTTAGCCTCCTCCTGCTCCCGATGCTCCCTCTGCTCCTGCTGCTCCATGGAGTCATCCATCTCCTCCTCATCGCGCGACTCCTGCCCCTCCTGATCCTCGGCTGCCTCATCCTCCTCCATGGGCTCCGTCTTGCAGGCGGCCATGCCATTGCTCTGCGGCTGTGCCTGGGCCTGGGCCTGTGCCTGGGCTTGTGGCTGTTGCGAGGGACTCTGGGGACTGCGACTACGACTGCGACTGCGACTGCTGCTCCTCTCGATTGTGTCGTTGTGGTTGTGGTGCAGCTGGTCGAGCACCGCCGAGAGGCGCTTCCGCTTGCGCTGCTTCCACGATGCCGCAATGTTGTTGTTGGCGACGCACGGCTGATTGTTGTTGTTGTTCTGCTGCTCGGCACTTGCCACAGCCGCTGCCGCAGCCGCTGCTGCAGCCGCCGCCTGCTGATGCAGACTCAAGGCCAGTGGCATGCCCATGCCCCCGTGGGGATGCGGATACCCCTGCTGCAGCTGTGCCGCATAGTGGGAGTGGGCCGCTGCAGCCGCCACCGGGGGCGGCGGGTAGACATGGGGATGGTATTGGTGCTGCTGCTGGTGGTGCGGTGGCGGCGGCCCCGGTGGATGGTGGTGCGGCTGGTGCGGATGGTGATGGGGATGTGGGGCATGGTAGTGCGGATTGTGCGTGCCGGCGGCGTGATGATGATGCCCCATGGGGTCGGTGCCTTCTGCCATCGTCATGAGGTCAACTTTTTGTGGAATCGTCGTTGTCGTCGTCGTCGTCGGCTGCTGCTGCTGCTGCGGCTGCTGCTTGCCGCGATCGCGTTCAGCGGTCTGCTGCTGCCACAAAAAGGGGCGGCACACGAGACTCCGCTGGTGAATCTTGTGCGGACGAGGGTTCTTGCGACGAGATCGATTTGACTGCAAAAAAAGAGAGAACAAAGATGAGATTAAAGGATTAGTTTATATGGTTGCTAAATATGTTTCACTAATTATTGTGCACATGCATGTTTTCCTTTCATTTTCAGTTTCTAGCTTTGTGTGTGAGTGTGTGAATGTGTGGGTGTGCATTTACACATGTATTAGTAGGCAAATACATCTACGAAAAGGCACCCAAATGCTTTGCAATGACTTGCACAAGTTTTTCCCGAATGTTCTAAACAAATTTCTCAGAATTTCACTCATACCCGAGGCTGGTACATGCGTGTGCGTATGTACGTGTGCGTGTGTGTGTGTATGTGGAGGTCTCCGCTTTTGAGACACCAAAACTTTTGTATGCGTGCGCGCCTGTGCGAAACGTTTTCTGTGGTTGTTTGCCGCACAGGCGCACACATTTTCCCAACGTTTTCCGCATCAGAATCTGCACGAAATGTAGCAGTAATACTTTCCGTAGGTCTATCTCACTTTCGTTTAGGTTAACGTACCGACATTTCAATGGTTACTTTCACAAATCGCAAAAAAATAGCAAAAGAAACGACAGGTTTTGTGGGTAAAACAAAAGATCAGATCACTTCAAGGAGAACGTTTAACTCGAACGGTTTTTTAATCACAAATTTAGTCTTGGTAGAAGACAAAACTAAATCCAAGTGCGGTGCTTGCGGCTTTTCGTACAAAAGCTAGTGGCACTGCTCTAGCATGCAACCAGCAACTCTACACGTCTGCTGCCTCTTGCCTCTGGCCGAAAGTCTACACATGAACTGCAAGGCGTTGCCAGATCAGGCGGATAGGCACCCACGCATCACTGTCGCGTCGGATTTTGAGGTTAAATTCGGGAAAATTTCACAAAATACGAAGACGTTAAACCCTATGGATGGCCGGGCAATCAGTCAAGCATCAAAATGCAGCAATTTCTTTTGGCTTTTGGCTTTCAGCGGCAGTGGAGTGAAGGGGAGGGGAGGGGAAGGGACGTTGAGTTGAGTCTTTGGCCTTCAGTCAAAGAGTCCAACAAATAAATAAGATAAATTTTTGTGCTGAAGCTGCCAAAAAAAGCAGGAACGACCGAACGAGTAACGAGGAGACAGATGACAACGGCGGCGTTTACGCTGCGTTAGTTTTATGCGTTTCTCCGGGAGTCGGAGTCGGAGTCGAAGTTGAAGTCGGAGCCGTAGAAGGGAGCCAAAACGTGTCCGTCCCGTCTCCAATCTCCAAACTCTCCCGCTGTGGGAATTTTTATTGCACTGCCAGCAGATTTTATGGCGCTCAAAGTTTATGGGACTGCCACTGCCACTGCCTCTCCCTGTGCCTGTGCCCGTGCCTGGGCCCGTAGAGGTTGGACGTTGCTGCCTTGACCGAGGGGCAGGCAAGGCACCGATTGTGTGGCTCCAGGAGGGAGTCCGATTCCGAGTTAGAGTCCTGGGCGCCTCCCTCTAAGCGGCGCTGCGGCGCTCCTTCTGGTCAGCAGCGGAAAGCAGGCAAACAGAAATCAATGAAGGGGACAGGACAAGTCAGCATCGCATCGCCACATCGCCACATCGCACATCGCCGTCTGGCGCCAACATTCGCAAATAATTAAAAGTTACCACACACACACACAGACATACGTACATGCTACATGGTACATGCCACATGCCTCGCAAAGCAGTTGGCAGTAGCAGTAGCAGTTGCCCCGCAAAGGCACAAGGCACCGGAGCGACAGCACGTCTGGAAGGACGTTTGCTGCATTGCGCTTATCCTTGTGATATATGAATATTGTGCACACACGCACGCCACCGCCACCCCTGCCTGCTGCCGCCTGCCGCCGCCCCTGCCGCCTGCCCCAAGAGATGAGAAGAGGAGCTGGAACTGGAGCTGGAGCTGAAGCTTTGTGCTCTGTCTGCCATAAGCCGTCAGTTTATGGGGTACGTTGTCGTCGTCCTTCCTGGCTGTCCTTCTGTTTGCAATTTGCGCCTACAACTGCGGACGAAGAGAGCGGGCGAGGGAGAGGGAGAGGGTGATGGAGTCGAGAGAGTCCATGCGGAGGAGACGGCGTGTCCATGTCCTTAACGGTCACGTGTTTGCTTTACGTGTTGAGAAAATGAAAAGAGTACGGATATGGATACGGATACGGATACGGTGGTCTCCTGTGTTTGTCGAGAGGTTGGAGGTGTTGATGGGTCCGCCACCCCGACATGGACACCTGTGTCCGCCAGTCCACTGTCCTGTCCTGTTCTGTCCTCACAGCTGCCCCCCACGTCACATGCCCTGATGCCGTGTGCCCCGTGCCACGTTAGTGGCCTGCGATTGCTGTAGTTATTGTTGTCGCATATCGCACGTATGTGTATGTGTGTGCTTAATGGAGTGCGTGCCCGTGTCCTTTGTCCTGGACTTGGACTCGAGTCGACTCGACGCTGCTTTAAAGTTTTCCCTTTTTCAACTTTTTCGATTTTCCAACTTTAATTGGGAAAATGGCCAGAAAGTTTTTCCGCTCTGCGAGTATCATAATTCATGTTCTATTTCCTGGAACAGGGTCACCCGAAGGGCAATTAATATTCTTAATTAGGGTAATTAAACAGCGCAATGCTGACAACTACACTACGATCCAAAAGAGAAAACTTTACACTCCCCAGTACACCCTTCTTGCGACCCTTCATTTTTGCTGTTCTTTTTGTATTTTTTTTTGTTTTCTACGCTCCTTTTACTCATAAAAATATAAAAAACATAAATTTTCACGCCACTGAAAGTTCACTCTTCGCTTCGCCGCTGCCTTTCGGGTCTTGTTAGCACGCGAAATCGGGAATTGGATTGCTACGAATGGTGGGAAGAAACAGTGAGAGAGGGCGAGAGAGTGAGAGAGTGAGAGCAGATAAGAGGGCTGGGGAGGAGAGGGAGAAGTTGTCGAGATTTTTGATTTATGGTCTGGCAAAAGTTTAACTGCATTTACATATACATACATACACTCACATAAACTCACATTCAGATACAGATATAGGGATCTATGAAAGAATGGATACCCTTCACGGGAAGTACATTCATTGAGGGGAGGAGAACGGAGATAAACGACCTAAGGGAAGGACCAAGCACAAGCTGATCACTTTTGGAACATCTATGATCTGTGATCACATCGCATAAGGTTTGAAGATTTCTTGTTTGTTTCTGTTGGATTATAATTCTGCTTGGCAGACAACAAATACTAATTCTACACATACATTGTACATATGTACATATGTATGTGTATACAATGTCTCAGTGCATACCATATGAAGACCATATAAAGCATTCTTTGAGGAAGGGTATGCCATTCTTCGCTATTATTTGGCATTTGTGTTCTCCTTTCATTTGTATGAAATATTGCATAATGGGCAGAGTGAATGAAATGAAGGAGAATGGCTGCCAGGAGTCAAAGTTTGGAGTCCGAGATGGAGTGGAGATGGAGATGGAGAGATGTGGTGTGAAATGATCCTAAATGAAGTGTTAATTTCATGCCGCAAGTGGAGGATTGAGTGCTGTGCCGTGCCTCCAGGGGTTGGTGGAATGATTGCCACATTTAGGGGAATTAAGGGAAATCTCATGATAGAATCATTTGCATTTGCAGATCGAATTGCCAGCCCCTAACGGATGGGGAGAGTGTAAAACATGGCGCTAACAAGTCGCTCGTTCGCTCGCTCGCTCGCTCCCTTGCTCGTGGAATCGTTGCAAACAAACAGCAAGCAAGCGAGTGAGTGAGCGAGTGAGTGAACGAGTGAGTGAGCGAGTCAGCGAGCGAGCCCCAAAGATCGGACAGCGAAACATGCTTGTAAGCAAATGTTTGGCAAAGTGGAACGGAACGGAACAACGGGGCAAGGTGGCAATGGTCGTGTCGTGTCGTATGCCCCGCTCCGTAAATGAGATCTGAAATAAGTGCCAACGCAAGTGCGAAATAGTGCAGCGGACACTTGCTTAATTGCGCTAAACAATGAGCCACCACTGAGCCGCTGCTGAGCCAACGCTGAGGGAATGAGGAAGCAGCGCCAGTAAGCCAGTAATGCCACTAAATGGCGCTCACACAATGGCAGCCAGAAAGCAGAAGCAGAAGCAGAAGCTGAAGCAGAAGCAGCAAAAAATCCAGCCAAAGCCAGACCCGGGCCTCAGATTTGCTGTCGCGGCTTTGTTCGCACTGACAGAAAACAAAAAAAGACAGAGAAGAACAGAAGAAAAACTGTGCAGAGCGGGAAAACTGAAGACTGAAGACTGAAAATGCAATGCCAGGGAAATATGATTCATGGCCAAATGATGACAACAAAAATTGTCACAATTAATGTGTGCTGGCAGCAGCAGTAACTCTGGCAAAGAGTTTTACACCAGTGGCAACCCTGGCAACTGCAGGACTGTACCCCCAGAAGGGTTTGCTCTTGTTTTCTTTACAGTTTTCTCAATGAAAATGTAGTAATTCCACATAATGATTGCTGGCAACCCTGACAGAGTGCAGACTGCAGAGTTGCCACTGTATTTGCATGGCATTTGTCATGCTTATTAAATACACAGTGGAACAACCGTGGAAACCTGATGAAGTTTTAGCATTGGTTGCAATGGAGTGCAGAGGAGTGTCCCCACCGGTAGCCCCCGGCAGTCGCCTCCCCCTCGCCGCAAACAAACATGTGGTAGCCGTAGCCGCGACACCGCGATAAGCCTTGTAGCCCCAATGTGCCCATGTGGCTCTTGTTGCATGGCGTCGTCGTTGTCGTCGTCATCCTCCCCCTCTCATGCGACGACACACAAAGTTAACCAAACAAAATTGCAGAAATTAAAATGTAAACAAATTGTTGGTGCTGACACGCCCCCCCCTCCATAGCCACAGCCACAGCACTCTCGCGCTGGATTACACTCCACACTGTACAGTACACACTCGACTACAATCCCCACACACTCCACACTCCACACTCCAGCGAGACGACTGCTGTGGCCATTAATCTGGCAAATGTCTCTGACGCCATTTAAGCCACACTTCACTCTCTTTACTTCTCGGACTTGTCTTTGCCTGCAATAAACGACATCATAAACATCAGCATTCAACGTGATATGCATTGATAATGGACAGCAGCAGCAGAAGCAGAGACAGCCTGTAGACAGAGACAGATAGACAGAGGGAGTGAGTGAGAGAGAGAGAGAGCGAGAGAGTGAGTGAGTGGGAGGGGGAGCTTCCATTGCAAGTGGAAAGCAAACAAAGCATGACCAGGCAGAAATATGGCTAATAAAATAAAACGCCATTTGCTTAGAGCCCCCCACCAGGGCGACAGCGACGGCGACGTCGACAGCAACAGCAACAGCGAATGGCTCCATCGGAGGCGGGGGGCGCAGGAGGAGGAGGAGGAAGATACGATATAATAATGAATGGAGACAAAGAGGGAAAGAGGGAAAAACCTTAACTAAACACAGAAGAGTCTCTTTATAAAATACGCCTACAACAATCACTTTTCTCTCTGCCTCACTCTATCTCTCTCTCTCTCTCGCTCTCTTTTTGGCTGTGTGCAACCAATGACAGCGGCAACATGTTGCTTGTTGCTGGTGCCGCCTCCCCACTCACTCCACAACACAAGAAAAGCTGCCAATTGAGTGGAAAAGCTGGCTTTTAATTGTTTTTCTTGGTATCTGCAATACAGAGTTCATGCGGAGCTCAGATGGAGAATTGGGGTAAAAGGTCTTCCATATAAGAATTGGGAATATCTGAATACCTAATAGGAAATGCCAGAAAATCCCTTGGAAGTGGGAAAGAGGTTTCTCGAGGAAAGCCTTGCACTTGTTCATGTGCTTCTCCCGCGCATAAACCTCTGGCAATCTGTCAAATGAAAATCTCATTTATTATTTGAACTACTGCCTGCCACAGCCACTGCCACTGTTGCTGTTGCCGTTGCTGTTTATTTGAATTGGAGACCACATACACATCCGAGTCGAGTGGCGTCTGGCGCACTGCAATTAAAATGATCACTGTAATTTTGAAAACGACTGCGAATTGCGGCCCGAACCAAATTTGACGTCAATATGCGAGCTAACGATATGCTAATTAGTTGCTGCTGCCGCTGTTGCTGCTGCTGCTGGTGCCACTGCTGCTCCATGCGGGGACTGGGATCATTAATTAAGACGAGAGGCCTCTGATCTGAGAGATCGGATTGACTGCCCCACGGATTGGGGCTGCTGCAACCTACGCTGCTGCCGCTACCGTTGACCAAGTGGATAATGCCAGATAATGGCAATTTCCTGCCTTGCCTCTTGGCCAGCAGTTGCTCCCGTGCCAAAGGAGCAGCACACATGCAGCATGCAGCAGGCAGCAGGCAGCAAGCGGCCCCTGGCTGACCGCAGCTTAAATAAAATTACATTCAAATTCAATTGTAAATGCATTTTATCTGTTGGTTTTTGCTGCCTGCCACTGCCACTGCCACAGCCACTGGGTGCTGCTGCTTCTGCTGCTGCTGCTGTTGTGGCTGTAAACTGCAATCATGTTGCACATTTTTCTCTGGCATGCCTCTTGCCTCTGCTGTTGCTGCTGCTGCTGCTTCCACTTCCACCTCGAGGTCCAAGTGGCCGTCTAGTCCCTGGTCGCTGGTCGCTGGTCGCTGGTCTCCTACTAGAAACGCAGACGCCTGGGCCTTTTACAATCAAATGTAATTATTTTTGCAATATACACCTTCAGCTGCTCCTACTTGTGCCTGCCTGTTGCATACGGGGGCATGTGGCAGCAACAAGTTGCTTAGCATACTTCCGTTTGAGGAGGCCACAAAAGGCCGCGCCCGATACCCAGAGTCCAGGCTCTTCTTCCAGAGGGCGATCGCGTGATCAAAGTCAATTTAGCCAGCGATATACAGACACATTTGTTTTGCTGCTAGTGCTGCCCCCTCTGCTGCTGCTGCTGCTGCTGCTGCTTCTGTTGCACGTTGCACACACTCCACTCCACTCCACTCAACTCCACGTAGGCCCAACAGTGGGCCCAACGATCCTGTCGTCATCTGCTGTGGCTGTTGCTGCTGCTGCTGCTGCTGCTGCTCTTCCTTGCAGCTAAATTAAACCATTGCCGCTTTATCGGCAAACCGAACCGAATGCAAGAGGAGGGAGGCAAAGCAAGGCAAGGCGAGGCGCCTCCTCCAAGGGCAACACAAAGAACGAAACGAAATGAAACGAAACGAAACGGGTTCTGTTTCTGTCTGTGCTCCGCCACTCCGCCGAATGTGATGTGATGTGAGTGGGATGAATCTTCGCTTTGTGGCACTTCCTTCTCAAAACACTCGCTCGCTGCAAGAGTTTATCATAATTAGGCACACGATTTGCTGCTTAATTGCTGAATTAACATAAAGATGTGTGGCTCGGCTCTGAAGAACGGCCGGGGCTGGCCACGAAAACGAAGCCAAAAAGCGCCAAGAGCGAAAGATCCCTGACGCTCATTTCATGCTAATTATATGGCCAACTTACGGTGCGGTACGGTGCGGCACGGTACGGGGTTTGGGCCAAAAATGAATGGCTGAAACGCCTGCCATTTTAGACATTTTAGCCATAGACTTAGACTCAGCCTCAGACTCGAACTTGGCTTGGGCTTCAGTTTTTGGGCTCAAAACTTCGACTCCAAGTTGGAAATTATTTAATTTTTAACCTCTAGGGCCGCAGCCACACAGCAATCATCATTAAGCACGAGCGCGCTTTCGTATTTGTTTTTGTTGGGGTTTTGGGGCTTGGGGTCAGCGCCAGAGAGAGACAGAGAGAGAGGGACGAGACGAGACCCTTTCGTCCGCCTACTCCTCCTTCACCTTCACCTTCTCCATTGCTCGATTGCTCCATCGTTTATCAGTCAAAAGCGATCTTTTGCAATTAGCCTTAAACGCTTTCTGTGGGCCTCAACACTCACGCACTGGGAGTCGCCTCGGGATCGGACTGGGACTGCAGTGGAGTGGATCTTTCAAAGTGGGTCAAACATCCAGATCCTCCACTGAAATCCCCCATTCCATTCCATTCCATTCCAATCCCATTCCCTTTCTTAGCCTTCTGTCCATCACATTATCAGAACGAAATTATCGTATATCAAGAAACTTTTTTCTTCTTTTTCGTTTTGGGGCGGAGGAGGGATTCAGACGTTCTCAGACTCCGATCCACCGATTCAGCGATCCACCGATCCACCGGTTCACCCATCCACAGGGCGGCACTCTCTTGGGCTGTTGGGCGCGGAAAGGGATCGCGGAACGGACTACATACGAGGAGTATTTATTTTTAATCATCTTTTTGTGAAAGCAGGTGAAATTTTTGGCATTTATGAAAGTGCATGCGGCGGCTGTGGCGGCGTGACCCATTCCCTGAAAGACGTCGCGTCGTCTCCTCTTCTGTATATAAAAATTAATATAGATTGCAAGCGGCAGATACATTGGGGCAAGACGCCAACCTACTGCCTGCCTCTGTCTCTGCCTCTGCCTCTACGTCTGCCTGCCGCAGAAACAAGTTGAAAGTTTCTTAACGTTTTTCCCTCCGTTGTTTCAGTTGTTTCTGTGTAAAATTTATTATGCCGAAAGGCCGATCATTATCGGGTAGCCGGGCACAAATTATATATGCGCGCGCGCACACATGATGAGCATTAAGGAAGGATCCTGGAGGGAGGATCGCACGGGATCCGATCCAAACCGAACCGAACCAAACCAAACCGAGCCGATCCTCTCCTCTCGTTCTCTCGTTCTCGGTGCAACCTCTGTGGTTGCAGCCTATAAAATGTCGCAGACTATAAATCCACTTGCAGCAATAAATTTCTCAAAATGTCAGCGCAGGCTCCCGCATTAATTACAAGTGAGCGAAAGAGAGAGAGAGACTGACAGAGAGAGAGAGAGAGACTCCAAGGAGACTCCAGAGTGGACTGCAGACTGCGGAGACTGCAGAGACTGGAGGCGTGCAACACCCGCATTTTGTGTGGCGTAATGTGAGCTGTGTGTTGCCGTCCGTGGCATGTAATCAATAGTTGTAACCACCGAAAGTGCACTCGCAAGTCCAAGTCGAAGTCGAAGTCGAAGTCCCCCTCTGGTGGTGCCTCTGGTTGGTTGCTTGGTTGGTTGCTTGGTTGGTTGCTTGGTTTGTGGTGCTGCTCTGTGTGTGACCGCAAAAATGCAAGTGCAAAGCATTCAATTTTTGAACCGCGTTGACTGCAACAAGTTCTTTCAATTTGCCTCGTTGAGGTGCTGCCAGGTGGAGTATGCAACAACAACAGCAGCAGCAGCTTGCAGCAACCTGCGGCAAGAGGGAAACCGAAACAACGACACTATAAAAACAACACAACAACAACAACAACAACAGCAACAACCTGCAATTGAAAACTTTGCGCGTGTTTTGGCTCGCATTTTGATTGCCTACAAGCCGTTGCTGTCACTTTGCATTATACGATCGAAAGAGTCCAAGAGTCCAGTCCACCAGATCGGGGATCGGGGCTCGGGACTCGGGCAGAGACGTGCAATATACAGGGAATGGAATGAAGGAGTGCAGAGCGGAGGAGCAGGCAGTCGCCTTTCGACGAGCGTCAGGCGTCAAGAAACGCATGCAAAACGCGCCAAAGTCCACCAAATTAGTTGGGGTTGTCTCTAGAAGACAGAGAGGGAGAGGTGGAGAGAGAGATTGCCAGGGATAACAGACAGAAGGGTCTCTGGGGTGATCTACCCATAAGAAGCAGAGAAATCTTGCGACAATCTCCATAGAGATCTCATTGAGTACTCCCCCAAAATGGTATATGAAACCATATATTATATTTAGAATAAGCTTCCATTTCATTGGAATTTCCTAGAGACGGAAAGGGGTTTCTTTTCCTCTCTTCGAAGACTTCTCCACGGGGTGTCCCTCCTCATCAAAGGCCTCTTCAGAGGTCATTAATTATTTGTTTGAGCTTTGATTTTCATACGTTTTTCTGGTTTTTTGTGGTCGATTATCGTGCAATTATGTTTCGTTTGATATGCTAATTCGCTCCTCAAAAAAGAACACACACACACAATTATGCTGTGGCAGACAGTGAACACTGGAAAGAGTGGACACTGTAGCTGGAGCTGGAGCTAATTTATGCAGCTCGTGTCACCGATTGATCGATGACTGGGGGCCACCACCATCACCACCACCAGCACCACAACAATCCACCATCGACAATCCACATCATCTGCAGCAGGTGTTAATTGATTTCGTTTGGCTCGTCTTGTAATTTGATTCGTTTGTTTATGACCCGTTCCTTTCTTTCAGTTGGATATTTACCGTTTCGGACCGCTTCGGGGGACTGGGACTGAACCGATTCGTTTGCCAACTCAATTATGGGGCGATATTCAAGAAGATTTGTATGGCAGTCACTCGCGTTGTTCAATGAACGAATGAATGAATGGAACTGCTCTACGACTGGGTGGCGCTGTGGCCTTTTCTTCTCTTGTGCCCCTCGAGACGCGCTCTTTTTTGTTAATTAAGCTACATTTCAGCTACATGGGCAGCTGATGGATTTATGAATAAAGCGCCAGCACCACCACACCACACACCACCACCCCGCCCCGCTACTTCCCAAAAAGAGTACAAATCAAAATCCAAAAACTCAAAAAATCATAAAAAAATATAACGAATATGTGATGACACCGAAAGCGCACGGCAAAACACACAATTTTATTTATATTTTTATTTTTTTGGGGCGTGTCAAAAGAAATCTCCCGAGAAATGAAAAATACAAATAAAAATCCGCGAGAGCTTTTCTGGCCTTAATCGCCACTGGCCCGGTCCGGCCCGGCCCGGCCCGGCCCGTCCCCAAAGTGGTCGCCAAAGGTCGCCCCGATTGAGTTGTACCTCGTACTCGTAGTCGTAGTCTTACTCGTAGTCTCAGTCGTTGTTGTTGACGTCATGTTAATGTGGCTGCCGATTTTTATGGTCTGGTCTCTGGCCAAGAGCTGCCTCAAACTCCAATCTACAGTCACATTCGCTGTCTGTCTGTCTGTCTGCCCTGTCTGCCCGTCTGTCGTTGTCTCTGTGGCGACTGTCGCTAGCAATTAATCTTCGAAAAGTGGCCAGAGATTCATTTAGCTGCAGTTTGTTTTTTTTTTGTCTGCTTTTTTATGACAAAAACTTGGCAATCTGTCGAGAATGCTCAGGCTTCATTCACTTTCAATGGCAGAGAGCCTGAGCCGGAGCCAGAGCCGGAGCCAGAGCTTCAGTTTCAGCTTCACTCCCTCTCAATGGCAGCTCTGCCTCCCCCAAAAGCAGCATCGGGTATGACAGAGTGACACGAGAGTCACGAGGGAGAGGGAGAGTAAGAGAGGGGGAAACGCTAAAGCTTGCCCTTGCATCTGGCACTACCCAGGACTCTCTTTCTATGGCAGATGGCAATGCCCTGCGCTTCGCTCACTCTCAATGCCGCCTGGCAATGCCTTCCGCTCGAGAAGTCACGCTTCCATCACTGTATATCGTGGCCATCGCATCACCCATTGCTTGTGGCAGTCGCAGCAGTCGCACACACATGATCGATCTCCCTCCCCCTCTTCGGACACCGCCTCCCTCCCACCAACAGCAGCAATCGCTGCTGCTGCTGCTGCTGCAGCGGTGTCCTCGACGCACGCATTAAATTCAAAATGCGTTTCAGCTTCAGCTTTTTTTTTTTAGAGACTTTAGTGAAGGTTGCCAGGTGGAGCGCAAGCGCTCGCTGTCCAAACCCAGACCCGGGCCAGGGTTGTCAGGCAGAGCCAAAAAACAAAAACAAAAACAAAAAAAAAGAGAGGCACAAAAAGTGGCAGTTGCAGCAGCACTTGCAGCAGCGCAGCTGTGCGTGGAACTTACCTCGAGACGGGAGTTAGACTTAAGGCTGGACGATCCGTGGACTCTTCGGGGGCATAGTCTGCAGAAGAGAGCAAAAATAGAGGAGAAGATCGTTAGAGATTGAAGATTTTTTGGTTGAGATGATGCTATGACAAATTGTGGCAGGCAGCAGCAGCAGCAGCAGCAGCAGCAGCAGATCTCTGTTGCGTGGCAGCTTCGGCTGCGGCTTCAGCTTCAGCTGCTAATTGCTGCGGTAATTAAAGCAGAACACAGCCACAGACGTTTCGATCATTAATCAAAACTGGAAACTGGACAAAACTCTGGTCTGGTCTGTCCCGGCTTGGCCAGGTCTGTGGTGTTCATAAATATTTAATGGCCTTATAGGCAAATATTGAGATCGGAGATCGTGGGGCAGGTATTTCAGGAGGCGAGCGTCTTGCGAGACTGCTTGGCGTTCGATGGATATTCGATCGCATAGACATACTATACTATACTATATATAGATAGATACGGCGAGTGCACACACTCGTATTTGGCCAACTTTTTCGGCTGAGTTTCCTCGGGACACTGAGACATTGATTGATTGAAGTGTTTTAATATTAGTTACCAGAAAGCACAGCACTGGTTGCCACCCACTAAACTTAAAGGCAAATTAAGTGGGCGTGTCTGCAACCGAAAAAACAGTGGCAGCAGCAACAGAGCTACAGAGAGAGGGAGGGAGCTGCCTTGTATATCAAAAAGGGAAGCCGCCTGATTGGAAATCGAAGGTAATTCCTGATCGAACCGAAAATTGATTGATGATCCCCGATGCGGATACTCTTTCCAGAGGAGGGTATAGGAGGGGCATTGCCAGATGGAGGAAATATGTATGTTTTCCCCAATTCGAGATGTGAAATTCGACCAAGGAAGAGTATCACAAGCTTCGTTCTGGGCAGCTGGCAGATTCCCGTCTTGTTGTAATTTATTTAAATATATAATCTTTTTTCTGTTGCTTATTAATTTCTGAGATAAACGATTTCCAGTAGCAGACAGACAGACAGACAGACAGTCGGACAGACAGACACAAATCCCATGTCACATTTGCGATTGTTGCTGCTGCCTTTTTTGGCCAGACAATTGCTATTATTTGCTAATTATTTTGTACAATTTAATCAATTTAATGCAGCAGATTGAAGCCAAGGGGTGCGGGTGCGGGTGCATGATTTGCATAGTGTGAGGGTTGGGGGGAGGAGCGGGGCTGGCTGCTGTTGGGGGCGACTGCTAATTGACAGTAAAATGTGACATGTTGCTGCTGCACCAAAACAGCAACAGCAGCAACAACAGCAACAACGACAGCAACCCTTGCTACTTGCTACTGCTGCACACAACGATTGTGTTTCGTGTGTGTGTTGCCACCTGTTGCAATTAGGCATGCAACATGGCATGTTTTGCGGTGGCATATGACCAGCAGCTATGTGGAGCCGCAAGTTTCTGTGTTGCAGCTGCGCGCGCGAGGCGACCTTAACAAATATGCCGCCGCCAACAAAAATCGACAAAAAACGACAAAAAATCGTAAACCAACAAAAACAAAGCGAAACTTGTTCAAAAACACACAAAAACAACCCACAAAAATGTTGCCCCAGTGGCAGCCCCCAACGAGTATCTGTATCTCAGTGTCGCTGTATCTGAGCCTTGCTTTCCACACAGCTGCCACTGCTGCTGCCACAGCCGCTGCCGCTGCTGCTGCTGCTGATAAACTCTGGCACTGCCTTATCGCACCCCCAACAAGAGGCTGTGCTCCGCATCTTCTCGCTCTCTTCCCATTCTCTTATCTCATGAACCTTGGCCCCAAACGTGGTCTCCCCTCCCATCCACAACAGCAACCCCAACCCCCCTATCTCTATCTGTATCTCTGTATCTCGGTGGACCACTCGACTTGCCACTCGAAGCGGTAGCCCATATTCCCCATTCGATTTGAAAACTATTCCAAACCACACGCCTACTCACTGAAAAACAGAAACAACCTCACAGATAAACATCGCTTTGTGGCCCGGCTGACTGCCGGCTGACTGGCTGCTGCGTTATTGAAATACGAATGAAATTCGAATGAATTTCAAATGAGAGAGCCCAAAGACCAGAGACCAGACCAGCCCAGAGCACAGGGAAAATGGAAATCCATGGAAATCCACTTCGGCGCAGGGAACAAACGCGTGAGAAACTGATTTTATTTTTCTGATTTTTTTTTTTGGGTTTGTTTTTGGTCGAATCCAAAATCAGATTCCGATACCGATTTTGAGTGTGTTTCAGCATTTTCAATATGCTCTAACGCTGTTTTTGTTTTTGTTTTCGTTGTTGTTGTTTTTGGGTTATGGTTATGCTTATGGTTGTGTGTGGCATGCATCTCGTATCTGGAAACCGTTTGACTTTTGCAGTTTAAACTTTCAAATGCAATTAGTTGTGGGGCATAAATTACATAGAGCCGCTGAGAGGATGGGTGGAGAGAGGGGGGAGGGGGGACAGAGGGAGAGAACTTGGTGCAACCGAAAGACTGACCACAGAAAGAAGCCTGCTATTAAAATGATTGCCACTGGGATGTGGCATGTGGACACCCTCAAAGAGGAGAGCGGCGGGGCAACAAGAGGGATATCGTATCGTATCGTATCGTATCGTTCCACCTACTACAATCAACGAGGCGTGCATGCAACGTAGAAATTGCTACGGCAGCAGCAGCAGCGGCAGCGGCACAAAATTAGCAGCGCGTGCTAAACAATTGCCCCAAGCAGAGGCAGGCAGGCAGGCAGGCAGCAAGCAGCAGCTATAGCAATAGCCATTGCAGTGGCAGTGGCAACAACAGTAGCTGCTGCTGCTACTGCTGCTGCTGCAACACAATACACACCCACAAAACGACAGACGATAGAAACGAGAGCGATGGCAGGGGCAGGCAAGGCATGGGGTGGCATGAGGCAGGGAGGCAGCTACCTTTTTGCATATTGTTTTACAGCTCAAATATGGCGGCAGTGGCAGTGGCAACATTGCTCTAACTCTCGTAATTGCAACAATTTAACGGTCTGTCGCTTGTGCTCTGCGCTTAAGTGTACTTTTGGGGTGCAGTCACTGCCTCTGTGCCCCTGCCCCTGCCCCTGCCTCTGCCTCTGCTGTGCCTCCCATCAGTGGCGCGCACTTTTTCGGCCTGCCTACAACTTAATCAGAAAAACTAATTGCATTTGCATAGGACGCATGGGGCATAGACTCCTGCCACAGAGCCAGAGATTGGAGCCAAGTGGCAGATTCAGTTGCACAGAGACAGTGAGAAAGAGAGACAGATAGTGGAGAGAGAATGAGGCAAAGGCATGGCCTGGCCTGGCCTCGACTGGCTTCGGATGTGGTTTTCAACGCTTCGCTGTGTCAACTTTCAATCAAAAGTCAACAAAAAAACAACACAGTATCTTTCGGAGCTTCCTGGAGGCAACAGCAGCAGCAGCAGCAGCAACAGCAGCAGCAGCAAACCGCAAGCTGCAAGTTCTTCTCCTAGCGGGTGCCTGTGCCTCTCCAGAGGTGGCCGCATGTCCGCTCGACCGTGGGAGCCACCGCCCGAGTAAAGAGTAAATTAAAAACGCAGACACAGGAGTATCGTACGAGCTATGTATCCATGAGATACACATACACACAGATACACAGGCGAAAATACGCAGCTCACATTCTAATTTATATGAAGAGAAAAGGAAGACAGCAGACTGGACGCCCGCGCAGGCGTACGGCTACGCATTTTTGCACGAAGATCTCTGCAGAGTCCAGTGTCAGCTTCAGAGCCAGAGTCCAGAGCGAGAGCGAGAGCAAGAGGAGGAGACTCCATCCACTGATGGATCACCGTAGATAAGCGAATCTTGCAGATAATCGCATCACTCACTGAGGCACAGAGGCACAGAGACAGAGCCACAGAGCCACAGAGGCACAGAGGCTGCTGCATCCTCTGGCAGGTTGAAGACCCAAAGTCTCCGAGTCGTCCCCGAGACATGCAATAATTTTCAAACAGCAGAGCAGACAGAGAGCCACAGCCAGCCACAGTGCCACAGTGCCACAGCGAGGCCTCCTCTTGATGATGCATGACAGTGACAGTGCGTTGCAGTTGTTGTTTCTGTTGTTGTTGCTGTTGCCGTTGCTGTTGCTGCTGTTGTTGCACTGACATTAAGCATGTTGCAAACAGACGCGGCACAGACCTGACAATAAGTCCTGGCTGGCTGCCGGCTGCCGGCTGCTGCTGCAGCGAATTGTGGGTGCTTCGAAAATTAGCCACAAAACTTATTTTCATGGTTGATCTGGCGGCCAGAAGGAGAGGAAACTTTACAGCCGCATCGAATGCCACCGATGCCCCAACGAATTACAGCCTCCTGTCTCTCTCTGTGGCACTCTCTGTGGCACTCTCTGTGGCATACTCTGTGGCATTCTCCTTCCGAAAAACAATTAAAATTAAAATTCATGGCTAATTGATTTTTGAACCGAAAAATCCATTCTAAACTTCAGATTCTCAATATTT
The DNA here is from genome assembly GCA_005876895.1 of Drosophila azteca. Taxonomy (NCBI): domain Eukaryota; kingdom Metazoa; phylum Arthropoda; class Insecta; order Diptera; family Drosophilidae; genus Drosophila; species Drosophila azteca. The sequence goes on along the minus strand of VCKU01000014.1, from coordinate 1,188,782 downwards.
GGAGACGAGGGGGGGAGGGCGGGTAATACTCTGACCAAAATACTCTCTCTCTCTCTCCATATCTCTGGAGAGTGGCAGGGGGCAGAGGCAACCAAATAAAGCTGGCGCCAGTCGTCAGGTGGGAAGCTGATAAAAATCACGCTGCCGCGGGTCTCTCTCTACCTGGAGAGAGGTTGGGGCATCTGTGTGGCTGCCCCCTCGAGGGTAAAGAGTTTTTTTGTTGTTTTTTTTTCTTATTTTTTATGTCTAGCCACCGACGCAGTTGCAAGAGGCAACCGTCAACGGGGCATCATCATTATCATCATTAAAATGTCAGTTAATAATTTCTACCTTATATGCCCCACAGTGGCCTGTACCTTGTCCCCCGGTCGCTCCCCTCTCTCCCGTTGCAGCTCCCCCGCTCCCCCGCAGTGCCCCATTGCTTTGAGTATTTTTGAGTGGTTTTTTCCAGTTTCTTGCGTTTTACAACAGTCAAAAGAGAGAGAGGGAGAGAGAGAGAGAGATGGGCTCCCCTCTTTTGATGGGGCTATGTTTTTCTTGGCTACCTGTGGCCCTGTGTGGATGCATGCCCCTTGGGTGGCCCACCACTCCTGCCACTCTTGCCACTGACCTTATTTCCCCCGCGTGTCAGCGAGAGACCGAGAGAGACAGAGAGAGACAGAGAGAGTGATGATCCTTTTGCTCTGGTTGCAAGTGCCAGAAGTTCGTTTCTTAAGTCTTTTGTTCGTCGACGAAAATGTGAAAAATGTTGAAAATTGCGCGAGCAATATCCACAATAAGTATTTAAGTAGCCTGCCACTTGAGGCAGGCTGTGGCTATGGCTGCTGCTGCTGCTGTTGCAAGTTGGTTTCTGCTGCTGCTTGTTGCACCTGCAGACAATTGCTAATAATTATTTATGCGGCCCAGGCTGAGGCGGCCTCGACGGCAACGGCAACGGCAGGCTGCAGCTTGCAGCTAGAGAAGCTGCCACCGCCGCTGCCAGCCTGCCACTTGGCATTGGCTACTGTGCAGCCAGCAACCCCTCCTTACCACTGCCACCCCTCTCCACTCTCTGCCCCTCTCCACCCCTCTGCAACGCGGCTCATCAGGCAGTTAATGACCAGTCGACGTGGTCATCGCCATCGGAGTCCCAGTGGCAGCCACAGTACAGCAGCAACAGCAGCGACAGCGGCAGCCTCATGACTCCATAATTATGTACACAGATGGAGGAGATACACAGATACACAGACACAGCGATACAGATGCAGATACATAGAGATACAGCAGAAATACAGCAGATACAGAAAGCAACTGCATTTCTGCCTCCATTGGTGGGTGGAGCATCACGCCTTTTGCCGCTTGTTGCCCGAACTCTTCACAAAAGTTGTTCTCTATATTCTCTGTCTCTTTGTATATCTTTTGCAGCTAGTCGTATCCTTGATGTGTGAAATCGATGGATCTCTTTGCTTTCTGATGAAACTCTGATGAAAATATCTATAAGATGGCAAGCGAAAGGTATGTTTTCAAAGGATATATAAGGGTGTAGGGGTTATCCATTTCCATTGGCATTCCAATTCCAGCAATTCCACATTTTTCGCATAATTTTCATGAAAATCGCAGGCATGTTTCTGCCATAGAAATTATGTGTGTGTGTGTGTGTCTTCAAGGGTATCCAAGGCCTCGTATCCTTTGCTATCTATGTTTGTACCTTTTGCTAGGCGACTGCTGCTAATTTAATAATATTTTGTTACTTTATAGGCCGAAGCGACAAGCTTGTTTACAAGCACCAAACATGCAACATGCAACAACCACTTTAATGGCGAAACAAACGAAGGAAAATCAAAGAGAAACTTCGAGGGAAAGAGACAGAGAGAGAGCAAGAGCAAGAGAGGGGGTTGGGGGGTGAGTAGGAGACAAGGCTCTTTAGCATTTTGCACAACTGCTTGCAACACAATGCGGTCGTAAGTTGTGGCATTTTGCGCACTTCCTGTCGGCTGTCCGACTGTCCGACTGTTCGGCTGTCGTTTCCCCTCCTCCTTCTGCTCCTTCTGCCTCTTCTGCTGCTTCTGCTGCTTCATCACCGACTTCTCCCCCACTTTGTGGGGCATGTCTTTTTTTGTTGTGTCTGTTGTGGCTGCCACACGCACGCATTGCAGTTGTTTTTTTTTCTTTTGCATAAACGTTAACTCGTTAACTTCTTGTGCCGCAAGTGCGGCGGCAAGTGTTGGTTGCACTGCCATTCCATTTTCACTCTGATTTTCCATTTCCACTTTTCACTTTTTACCCGCCACCGCCACCAACACCACCAACACCACCCCCACCATGCCCTCACACGCCCCTCCATGACACATAGACACATTTTGGTGTCCTGTTCCCCAGGAGCTCGTTCGCGTTCGCTCGTTGCATGCGATTAAGTTTTGTAATTTGATTGCAGTCGGGCTCGGTGCGAGTGTATCTGTATCTGTATCTGTGTATCTCACAGATACTTTCGTTTGGGGCCGGGCCTGTGAAAACTTTGTCCTTTGGCGCTGCTGCCGCTACCGCTGCTGCTGACTTGCGTGTCTGCCTGCTAATTGAAAGGGGAAAGGAATCCAAGGAATCAAAGGGTTATCAGGGAAGGGAACATCTGGGAATATACTTGTCGGCGTTAACCCTCCAGTGACACTAAACGGTTGAGCGGCATCAAGGGGTTAGGGGGTTAAGGGCTAGTGCCGAATCATTGCATTCCTCTTCCCCTGGCATTTCCTGCTTAGGCGGCGGGCCCTTTCGGCCCTGCCTTTCCTTCAGATGCAATTAGCTGCTGTGAGAAAATATCTCTGTATAATCCCCGATGTGTGTGTGCGTGTGTGTGTTCTTGCAACATCATCTAATCGAATCAAATGTGGAGGCAGGCGGCAGGCAGGCAGCTATGCTACATTTTTGGGGGCAACTTGCGTAATAACTTCCGTTGTGGCATTCGATTTGCTGCTGCTGCTGCCGCTGCATCTTTCAATTAAATCAATTCCCTGGCTAATCAGAACCCTCCCCTCCTCCCCCCTACCCACTCTCTTTCGTTCGTTCGTTGCATATCCGCTTTGGTGGGTTTCGTCAGCAGCATCAGCATCGTCATCATGCCACACCACACCATCCTTTGCGCAGTCATTATCCCAATCCCTCTCTATCTCTTTTTTGTTCTGCATTCGAATGGGGATCGTATGGGGATCGTATGGGGATCTGTTCTGTTCTGTTCGGATCGGTTCGGATCGGTTCTGTTCTCTCTTTCTTCTGTGTTCGTTTTTGGACCAGTTTGACAGGTGTTTTCTGGCCGCCAGCGGACTTGAAGCTCAATTCTATGCGACGTCTGCGCCTGTTCTTCTTTATTTTTTGTTGGTTTTTGTTTCTTCACTTGTTCCACTGTCTTGCTGTTTATTTGTTTTGGCTCTCAGTTCTCTCAGGCCAGGGGATGGTAGTGGGGGAGGAGGGCTCTTTCGGCTCTTTGGATCGGTCGTGTGGCGTCGGCGTCGGCGTCGGCGGATGCAAGCGGTTCTACTCGTATTTTAAATACGCTCTGACATCACAGAGCAGAGAATCTCCATCTCGCATCTCCACATCTGTATCTCCTTCGCCTCGCCTCGCCTCGTCTCTCTCTCCCTCTCCCTCTTTCTCTTTCGTCGTCTCTGCTTTAATTATAATTTATCTGACTTGTGCCTTAGTCGTCGTCGCTGTCGTCGTCGTCGTCGTTCGGCGGCATCCATCGACGACATCCACATCCACATCCACGTCCAGAGCCGTGAGCGTATCTCAAAGTTTTTGACTTTTATCTGCTGCTGAATTGATGAGTATATAATAAGACTTTATTGGTCGAAAAGCGGCTTTCAGGAATTTCAGTTTCACTCAAGTGGCACAAGGGGCATGTGTCCTCTTTTGTGCCCCTCTGCCGTCTCTGCCGTCACTCCTGTCTCTCCTGTCGCCCTGTCGTGGGTGTCTCCTCGCATTCTCTTCTCCTTCTGCGGATTGCTTCGGTAGATGTCCTTTGGGGCAAGAGCGTGAGAAACATTTCGATTCGATTCGATGGGATGCGATGCGATTCGATGTGCCACCCCCTCCCCTGCCTGCCCTTCGCTGTGGTTTGCCCTGGCAATGCATTTCTCTTGTTGCCACACAAACAAAAACAACAACGACAACAACAAAAAGGGGCAAGCAACAACAAACAGCGCGTATGCATTGGAATTTAAGACTTGCCACAGTCCCTGGCTGCCACTGCCACTGCCTCTCTCTCCCTCTCTCTCTGCTTCTACCACCTTTTTTGTGGGGATTTTTTTTGCAACAAACGGAAATCAGTTTGCCACTCAACAGGCTTCCCTTTTTTCCCGTGTGGGGGTTTTTTTTTCGGTAGTAAAGTAGAGGGTGCCTGCCCCAGAGAGAGAGGAGCGAGAGAGAGGGACACATACACGTGCCAGCCATTCATTCAGCAATATTCAAGATTCAACCAACAAACAACAAACACTCATAAGACGAATGGATGGGGGATTTATGCATAAACATAATAATAACAAATAATTTGCATATTCATTTCAAGATCTGATCGGATCGGATTGGATCGAAGTCTCTCTCTCTCTCTCTGTCTCTCTCTGCAAAGAGATACTATATATAGAAAGGTGACTGTAAAAACTGTAAATATAATCGCTTAACAAATTTATGATTAAATGGGGAAGATCTACAAGGCCTCCGCCTCTAGCGAACATTGTCCATTGTCATCCCAACGATTGGGTGCCTGCCCCAGCCCCAGCCCCAGCAACAGTCCAAGCCGCAGCCGCAGCCTCTGCCTGACCATTGTTTGGCAGCAGAGGAGGAATCCCAAAGATGCTTTAGTAACACTTTTCTCTCACCCAAGGGAAGGGGTAGAGTCAGGGGTAGGGGTAGGGCGGTTTGAGCGGCTTACACTTTGTTTACAATGTTGTCTCCACCTTCCACGTTCCAACTCCCCGCTCCTTCTCTGCCGCTTGCTGCTGCGTCAATATTGATCCATAAATAACACACAGATCTCCCCCGAGCCGCCCAAAACCGACCACCGACCACCGACATTAGACGCAAAAGAAGACGCAATCTTCTGGCGGTGTCCGTAGAGCTCTCTCTGGTCACGTCTCAAGTGAAAATGGTTTTTAAGTGGAGGCGAATGTCTAGTGAAAATTAAACTGTCCCTTGGGGTGCCATTGGTGTGCCCGATGCCTCCCCGATACCTGTGCCCGCAGAGATCGGCCAAAAACTTTAGCGGACAACTTCTTTAGAGCCCTTCGTCGAGGATGACGGCGAGGCCGCTCTTAAGACACAGAACCAAACCGATCCGAACCGAACCGAACCGAACCCAAAAACCGAAAAGTGTCAACTCTAATTGCCTTTTGCCTTGTCCGCCCCAAAGGAGAGAAGAGTCTGCCCCGTCGGCAGGGCAGACAGAGAGAGAGAGAGAGATGGGAGATGGTAGAGGCATGAGTGAGTAGGGAATGCAGATGCTGCCTGTCTGCCTGCCAGCCTGCCTGCCCCACCAAGAGTCGGCACTCTTTTTGGTCAGTTCGGGGCACACTGATCTGCTGGTCATTCCGTCGCTCCGTCGCCCCGTCTGGTTGTCAAATATTTAACATTGACTTTGGCTTGCGCTTGCGCAAATACTAATAAAATTTCGGTTAATTTTCGTTCCACACTTCGTACATCTTTTATTTATTTGCTGTTTGCTGTTCGAGCACTCGACTGTAATGGATTTGTTGGCATGAAGATATTTCATCTTTTTCTCCCTCTCCCTCTCTCACACTTGTTTTTTTCTCGTTTCTGTTTTTTGGAAACCACTTGGAAGGAAAGTCAGAGCTTGAGACAATGGGGCTGGCGGCACATTACATTACATAAATTAGGCAGCCGCCAAAGTGTTTGCCTTTGAAGAGATTCCCCACTGAAGAGGGTGAGGGTGAGGGTGGATGGTAGGGGGTAGGCCCCCACCCCCTCCTACAGCTACAGCTACAACTGCAGCTCAAAACAAGTTCCTCCCCTGGGGAAAAGTGGAGCTCGTAAAGAACTATTACAATTAAGTTTTATGCGACAGACATTTCCATGTGCAGTGCTTATAAAATGCACTAAAATATTGCCCCCTCCCCCCCACCACCAACAGGTTTTCCATCTGTGCTTCAGTCTAATCACAAAACGACATCGAAAGATCACAGCACAACTCTGTATGTGTGTGTGTGTGTGTGTGTGTGAAGTGGTGTCTTTCCTCGTGACTCACAAAAAAAAAAAAAAAAACCACTGACCGAATCTTTTATGCAATCCGTTTGTCGTATATTTCCCAATATAAACCACCCACCCACCACCCACTGAGTGGCTAGCTGGTTATCAGCTGGCCCACACTTATCAGACCACCCCCCCACCCCGCCCCTCTCAGAGGGGCACTCATCTAATAAATAGAATTGTTTTTTTAGTCGCAAAGAAGAAATTCATGAATTGCGACTCGAATTGTGACGTAAATCGAAGGCCTTCCTTCCTCCTTCATATGCTGCCGCCTGGCCCCAGCCCCCAGCCCCCTGCCCCCTGCCGCCTGCCACCTCTATCTATCTGTATGGATCGTGCGGCTATATGAGTATATATAGGCCCCCACTGATAAGCCACACCACACCACATCACATCACACTGACCATGTGCGGTGGGTGGGCCCCGCAATCGTCGCACAATCTCAATCTCCCAAGGAATACGAATACGAATACGATTTTCACCCCCCCACACACCCCACACCCCACACTCCACACCCGTTGGGCGAAGCGTCGCCCAATTCCGATTCCGTTCCGACTTTGTTTTTTGTTTTTATTTTTTACTTTTTTTTTTTGTATTTTTTTCGTATGGGTTTTACTTGATTCTTGCGTTTGTTTTCCGCCCCCTCGCACTCTCTCTCGCTCTAGTACTAGTACTAGCACTAGTAGGTACTAGTATTTGTTCCTCTTTAATGTTCATTCAATCCCTAATCAGCGATCTATGTAGTCCAATGACGTTAATTGAAACTACTCGAGATTAAGGCGTTGTTTTCAAGTGCTGCGCCCAGTCCCAGCGGTAAGCGTTCCAAGTATTCGAATGGAATCGAATGCTATATGCTATGACTATATGGTTATACATATGTGCCAAAATGTTTCATTGAAAACCATTCGAACTTCGCTTTCCCCCACCCCCAGAAGAGTTCTCACTGACAGACCCGCCCTATCGCTGGCCCAAATTGCTAACCACCCAAAAAAAAACCCCAGACAGGACGCTGTGGCTGCGTGGCTGTGGCTGCCACAGTTGCTGATAAATTGTTTAGCATGGGAACAGTTTCTACCGCAAAAGACAAGACGTCGCACACCACATGGTGGCTGAGTTTTTCCATGGAACTCCACATACGGTTTAATTTCAGATGCTAATTGAAGGGGTGGTGCGATGCCCACCGCACGGAGATCAGTGCTTTGATCAGTGATCTCCCATTGGGGGGAGATCCCATCCCTCGACGGGGTCTCTCTTGCTCTTCTTCTTCTTTTGTCGTTTGGGGTGGGGGCTCTAATGAAAAACAAAACGTTTATCAAATGCATGATAACAACGCATGTCCCCGCACCAGGGTCGCGCTCGGATCAGCCAGCCCTCCCCCCCTATCAGATGTCGGATACTCAGTCTGTCCGGCTGTCTGTCTGTCTGTCTGTCCCCCCTGGTACCCGGTGCCTGCCGCAAAGGTGTTAAACTCTTTGCAACTATTGGGGCAGACGCTTCGTTGTGTCGATTGTCTCTTTGTTTTATTGTTTAACGCATTCTAATTAACATCTCCCCGATCTTCCCCCATCTCTAGAGATCTGTGACTCCATCTCCATTTCCTTTGCTGATTGTCTCTCTCTCTCTCTCTGTCTCTCTCTCTCTCTCTCTGTCTCTGTCTGTCTTTGTTGCTGTTAACGCACACGTGATGATTGAATTTTAATTTTAGCCTCTCCTCGGCTTTGTGTGGCTCGGCCTGCCCCCTGTCTAACCCCCCCTGTGTAACCCCTGTTAATGTAACGCCTAACCTCTAGAGGTCTCTTGGGGTCTGTCTCCCCCCCCAGCCACTCTCGGTGGGGAGAGACCTTCTCTCCCGAGGCACGACTAATCCAAATCAAATGGCTTCTCCAAATCAATTCGTTTTCAATCGTTTAAAGTTAATTAACGCGCCAGAATTTTTATTTCACTTTTACACACACACACGCACAGGCACACACACAAGCACACACATTCCTCTGTCCCTCCCCACCCCACACCCCCTCTGCTGTCAGCCGCTTCTCCTTTTTCTCGCCTCCTTTTGTTACATGCCTTTTGTTTTGCTGTAAATTTATTTTATGTTTTTTTTTTCTTAGTCGCTTTTTTTTTTGTATTTTTTTTTCTGTATTGTGTGCATTTTTTTCTTTAGTTTTTTTTTTGATTTTTTTTAGTTTTTTTGTATTTTGTATTTTGCTTCCAACGTCTCAATTTCAATGCGCGCTCTTTTGTTGTTCCTCTTTTTTTTTTTTGTATTTTTTTGGTTTGTATTAAAATTGTTAATTTAAGGCTGTGTCTGAAATAAATTAACCAATGAACCAGAGACCCCAAAGACCCTCCCCCCACCGACCAACCGACCAAACGCCCGCCCGCCTGTCTTGTGGGAGGGAAAGAGCAAGAACTAGAGCGGGTTCCTGAGGGGGAGGTGGAGGTGGCAGTGGAGTGGATTGGGCTCTGGTGGTGCTGTTGCCTGCTGCCTGGTGCCTGGGGTGGTGTGTTTTTGTATGAAAATGCAAATTTCCCATTGACGTTGGAACGGGGAACGGGAACAGTAGGACCCCGTTTTGGAAATGGCGTTGCACGTCGCAATGCGCGGGGGTGATGGGTGATACGACCTCCCCCCCTACAGCCACTTGCACTCCCACTCCCACTGCCACTGCCACTGCCACCGTGTGGCTGCCTCCTGCCTTGTGCCTACTGCCTACTGCCTGCTTTATATGCCACAAGCAGTGGCAGTGGCTGCTGGCAGTGGCAGACGTCTCTCCGTTCATCATATATGGCTCGGTGCGTATAAAGCCAGAAGGAGCAGACCAGCAGCAGAGCAGCAGACCGAGCAGACCGAGCGATCCGAGATCGGAGACATCATCGGGCATTCGATCGATCGATCGATCGACTCGAGTCGAGAGTAAAACAGTGAAAAAATCACTTGGCAGAGTCGCGCGCGACATATTGAGAAATGTGCAATAGCCTAATGTCCATTTAAGGCATCACTTTTCATGGCAAGTTGCATTTATCGCTGATCGAATCGGATCGCAGGAGATCGTACCGAAGGGGGGGGAGTGTGGTGGGTGGGTGAGCGATGATCGCCGCTGTCTCGTCCGCAAGGCAATCGATCAAACAGTCCGAGAAGGAAAACTCTGATGGAAAACTCGCAAGGAAAATCTCGATTGTGCTCAGATATTTGTGGGCTGTTCGAGGGCTGCTTGGGGCTGCACAAAAATCGCATGCTAATTGTGAGAAAAGGTGTGAGAGATCGATAAGGAAAAAACACCAGAGAGATCGAGAGAGAGGGAGAGAAAGAGACAACAGAGACGGAGAGGCGGGATATGCAGGAGGGTAGCCTTCTTTTTGTAGGAGTTCCAAAAGAGGAACACAACATCGATCCGAGCCTCTCTTCTACTCCTCCGCCAACCCCCCACCCCCCCTGGATGCCACTGGGAAAGAGGCAGAGTCTGTGTGCCACAGCGTTGCGTCTTGCCTTTAAATGGTATAAATTACCAATGAATGACATACGATTTAATTGCCTCTCGACTAAGCAGCAAGCAGCAAACAGCAAGCAGCGAGTTGCAAGTTGCAACTTGTGCTGCTGCATACAGAATACAGATCAGACGTTGTGTTGCATGCAACTCCTCTTGTTTGCTGTCGTTTGCCGTTGCTGGGAATTAATTAATATTGCACTTTTGAAGCGCGTGCATACAAATTTGTCAAGAGATCGAAAGAGGCTGTGGCAGTGGCTGTGGCTGTGGCAGTGGCAATGGCAGCCTGTTCTTGCAGCTTCAGGTGTAGACGACAATTGGCATAGTTCACATAAAGAGAGGCTGCGGCTGAGGCAGAGATTAATATGGCCAGCAATGGCAATTAAAATTGTCCAAATGGAAGACTAACTAGGAATGGAACTAAGACTAGAACTAAAGAGCTGAAAACTGTGTTCGAGGCTGGGGCTGGGGCTGGGGCTGGGGCTAAGGCTAAGGGTCCCTCCTCGACACCACACCACACCATCGCGCATCGCGCATCTATCGATGCTCTGCTCTCCTCTGTTTGTGCGTCAATTTGCCTCTCTCTCTGGGCACACGATCCAATCTCGATCGAGGCTCGATCTGAACAATCAGCGATGTCAAGTCAAGTCGTTCCACGGATTGACGTCAATTCCTGCTTTCCGTACCGTACCCGTATCGTATCGTACCGTACCCGTACCGTACCGTCTGCTGATTGGAGGAGCCTCAGCATCAGCATCATCATCTATCTATGAGGGGGGCCTGTTGTTCTGCTGATATGAATTCTCTCCAATCTCCAATCATTCATAGGTGCAATCCATACACACAAACATACACATATTCATATTCAGATTCCTATTCGAATATATGTACATATATTTGATGGCTGATATTACGCTGATATTGCGCGGCCGTAAGACGATCTACTGGCTCGGGTAATTAGATCTATAATATTTTGACACATTTTTGCAAAGCTTTTGCTGAGGCAAGCAATTGATTGACTAACTTCTGAAGTGACTGAGTGATTGAGTGACTGAGTGACTGAGTGATTGCTTGATTGAGTGTGTGTAAGCTCTGTCGCTGTCCCTGCTGCCGTCGGTAATCTGCGGCGTCGATCACTAACTTACCTCTTTTTGCTTTTGCTTCTGCTTTTGCTTTTGCTTCTGCTTTTGGTTTTGATGATGATCTCCCAGATGATTATCCAAGCATTATCCAAATGGTGGAACTCTGTAACTGTAACTGTAACTGGGGCTGGAGCTTGGGATGACGGCCCTCTGGCGATCAACGGCGTTCGTGCACATTTAACAATTATTCGAATAATTCTCTAAATTGCTAATATATCTCAAAAAAATATCACACTCTTTTTTTTTGTTTTGTTTCGCTTTGTTTTGTTTTGTTTGCTATGCTTTTTTCATTTTCCAACATATGTGGCATGTACAACACACAGCATACAGCATATGTGCATGTGTATGCGTGTTGCGTGTTTAACGGGGAAGTATTACGGAGTGATTACGGAATTGGATTGGATTACTGCTGCTGCTCTGTGACGACTGTGTGTGCGATGAGGCCTTCCATTTTAATTGATATAAATATCATAATCATAATCATAATCATAATATCGCCATTTCAATGGATTTCCGCTCTTTATATATATATTTTTTTTTTGTTGTATATTTCTTTTTTTGTTAAGACACTTTTTTGATGGACAAAATATTTGAAAAACCAAAAAAAAACAAACACACTTTTCCGATTTGCACTTCACAAAAAAAATGAGGGTTTGTGAATTTTCATGGGTTGGTAATTGGTAATTGGGTAATCGTTTCTTCAGTATGTTGCACGCGCGATCGTTGATTGGGTTAGGTGTTGCAGTGGCAGTTGCAGTTGCAGTTGCAACTCCGTTCGTGTTCTGTTCTCTTGGTTACGAGAAGTCGCGCCTTCTCCGTCTCGTCGCGTCAACGTGCGAATAACAAATAACACGAAAACGTTGGAACAAATTTTCACAGCAAAGAGATTTTCCCGACGTCGCGTCGTCGTCGTCGTCGTCGTTGCCAGCGTCGGCGTCGGCTTCGGCTGCGCTTCGGGGGCTGCACCAACACCAACGCACAGGAACTACCAACCACCACCAACACTCGCACCACCACCACCACAGCAGCGGCAGCAGCAGCAGCAGCAGCAGCAGCAGTAGTAGCAGTAGCAGTGGCAGCAGCAGCCGCAACAACTCTCAGTTGAGAGCGAGCGAGGGAGAGAGGCTGAGAGATTGCAACTGCAGTTGTTGCACGCACAAATTTCCAAGATACGAAACGAATGTTTTTTTTGGGTTGGGGGCGGGGGGTCCACAATCTAAGACGAGGCTCGGCTCGCGCGATGCTTCGTTTGTGCGACGGCTCTGGGGGGACAGCAGCGGCACCAGTGGTATGGACTGTGTGTGGAGCGTGGAGCGCGTGCGGGCCTCTTGACGTTGGAACCTGAACCGAGACACTGAACCAGCCAGCAGGCAGGCAGCAAGAAACTGGCGCAAGGCAGCAGCGGCCTCTTCTAAGTAGAATCGAAGACCGAGCCACACGCACACAAACAGACACACAGAGATACTTCCATGAGCACACACACACACACACACACACACACACACGCACACTCGTCGTTTACCAACACTATTGCAGTAGCGGTACGTGTGAGTGAGTGGCCTCTCATTCGCCGGATAAAGTGGTGGGAGAGTGAGACCAAGTAAGAGAGAGAGAGAGAGAGAGAGGGAGAGCGAGAGCGAGAGGGAGAGCGAGAGAGGGAGGTAGAGAGCAGGGCTCCCCAGTAGCACGTGGGAGCTAGCTCGGAATCGGAAAACAGCTGTTGTTGTGGAGTCAAAGTATTGGTGCAACAGCAGCAGTGGCTGTGGCTGTGGCTGTGGCAGTGGCTGTGGGAGCTGCTCTTGGAGCCTCCTCGGCATTGGCATCGGCATCGGGCATCGTTGAATCGGTGTCGGCGTTGGCGTTGGCGTTGGGAGTCTCGTATCTCGGTATCGGTGGTATCGGTGTCTCGGTTTCTCGGTGTTGGCGGTGTCGTTGTCGTTGTCGGCGTCGGTGTCGGTGTCGGTGGCGACTCCCCCATATCCATCCGACGGTCGGCAGCAGTTGTAGTTGTTGTTTATGGCTGCGTGGGCTTCTAATTGCTCAAAACTCTATGCCAATGGGGGGACTCGGCTGCATTTGGCGCTTTTGCTGTTTGCTGTTTGCCTTTCGCTGTTTTGCTTTTGCTTTTGCCGTTTTGCTTTGTTGTTGCTCGCCAAAGCGAGCTCCGAATAGGCGCCTCCCACTTTGCGGCTTTTGCGGATTATATAATGCTCGTACCCGTACTCGGACTCGAATTCGTAGGAGAAACGCCAGGAAAGGCTGAAAGACATCTATGGGATACTTTATTTGTGGCCACACCATATCCACAGCCTTGTAGGACTCTTCAACCCAATAAGATACACTTTCCGAGTATCTTTCAGGCCTGTAATCATGCCTCAAAGATACTCCTAAAATGTGTAATACAGTTTATAGGGTTTATGAAGTGATGGGCTGTTGAAATATGTTGGAACCACTTTCAGATACTTCTGGGATTCCACCAAGCAGCAATTTAAGTTTATAGATTGCTTTTCAAAGGCTCATTAGAGTAATCTCCAATCTTATGTACCATAATGGTTCTAATCTCTAATCTTATGTACCATAATGGTTTATGTATAGCTATGATACTTTTGGATTATGAAAATTCTCCTATACAATGTCCTTTCCAGTTGTAGATACTTTTTCCAAAGCTTATTGTTTGAGACTCTTTTAGATACTATTTCTAGAGCTAAATGAAGATTAAAAGAGATGTTTACTTTGAGATACTGTATCTTTAGCTACAGAGCTAGCTGCTCCCACTAAAAGATACATTTTGCATCGCTTAAATACCTAAGATATCATCAGATACATTTGCGATTCTGGAATCTACTGTAGACCCTGCAAGGATGCAATTTAATCTAATAAATACTTGAGCACTGTATCTGTGCCGACTGCCAGATACAATAGAACCGCTTGCCAGATACAATTGTATCTTTTGCAGCATTGATAGTGCCATTACGAAGCATTACAGGGCGGAATGTAATGAAGGGTAAAACAAAGGAAACCTACTTATATCTCAAAGATACACTCGCATATCCTATGCCCTCAAATCACATCACATTATACGAAAATCTCTGGTGATTGACTCTTGAGCTACGACCACGACAATGGCCGGATAAAAGGCCCGGATAAAACGAGGCGCGCGCTCTCTCAAGTGCCCCACACACACGGATAACTCTTGTGCTCGCTCTCGCTCTCGCTGGCTCTCTCTCTCTCTCTCTGAAGACAAATGCCGGCAAAACAACTTCAGCCTGAACTTGAAATGAAATGCCGATGCAGAGCGAGCTCTCGCTCTCTCGCTCTCGCTCTCTCTTTTGCGCTCTTTTTGGCTTCGGTGTGTGTGTGTGTGTGTGTGTATCCGCAGCTGCCGAATGCTGCTCGAGTGGCTGTATCCGTGTATCTGTGCATCTGTGTGTTGACAAAACACAAAAAAAAAATAGGCGCAAACGAAGGCAGAAGCAAAAGCAAAGGCATGCCGCAGCGGCAGCAGCAGCAGCAGCAGCAGCAGAAACGGCAGCGGCGGCAACAATACAATTTGTGAATGAACGAATAGTAGCACACCAACACCAGCGCGCCACTCACACAGACACACACACACACACACATACACTCGCTCACTCCCCTGCTGCGGTGGTGTGCGTGGATTGTGGGCAGGGAAATAAAAACGAGACGCGAAACGCGTTTACGCGATTCGTACAGAAATTTTGTTGGTCGCGAACAAGCGGCGGCAGCCAGCGGCAGCAGCCGAATGTAGGTGTACGCGCGACTGTATGCAGATGTATCTGTCTCATATATGTGTATACATCTATGTATGTGTGTGTGTGGCAGTTGTGGGATGGGGTGTTGTGTATTGGAACCCCTACATTCACACAACTACAACAATGAATTATTGAAATGAGAAGGCGACAAAACCAAAATGGTGTAGGCCAAGTGGCCAAGAGATCGCACGGCCACTAGCCATCGGGCGGGGTGGCCAGAGGGCGGGAGGGCGGCAGGAGATAGCAGCCAACACACAAAATCCAACAGATTGACAGACAGAACTGATTTGTTGATGAAGTCTGCTGCCGTCTTGGCCGCTTTGGCGACACTCTCCATTCTCCGTTCCAGCTGCTGCCTCCCACCCCCCGCCCGCCACCACTCGCGAGTGCCGATCGACTGTCGTGTGGGGTGGCATGGCAGTAGTGCATTTGCAAGCACATTTCATTTCAGTGTCGCCGCCAAATGCCTACGCCCTGCCCTCCTCTGCCGATGCCTGCCACAGCCACAGAAGGCCCCGGCATCAAGGCAAAGGCAGGGGCAGAGGCAAAGGTAAAGGTAAAAGTTCTCTTCTCGGATCTCGGTACTCGGATCTCCTGCGAATCACTGCAGCTGCAAAGGAATTTCTCGAAAAAGATTCCTTCAGCCTTTTGTATCCGAAATCTTCCCACGGTTCGGCGTCCCAGCGTCGTCATCGTGATCGTCGTCGCCCTCTCAGCCCTGGCATTGTTTTGCCGCGGCCACCCCATCAGCAGCACCGCCGCCCGCCACCACCACCACCATCGTCACCATCACCACCACCCGACGAAGGGCGAACCACCCCACCAGAGAACACGGAGAGATCCCGTTGTGTGCCGCACAGCCCAACCCCCGTAATATTTTGGCGGGAAATCTGCTGACGATCTCGTCTTGAGGCAAGTTTCTCAAACAAAAGGCGCAAGATCGCGGGGATTTTGTGGCCTGAGGCAACATACACTCCGCTCCGCTCCACTCCACCCCACCCAAGGCGAAGGAAGCCACCCCTGGTGCCACAACTTTGCTCGTACCCTACCTGAGCCTCCTGCTGCTCCTTTTTTGGGCCTTGCCTACTGCCTCCTTCTACCATTTGGCATGCCTCCTCCTTCTCCTCCTCCTCCTCCTCCTCCTGCTGCTGCTGCCTTTCTTTAGCTCTGATTCTCCGATTTCCCTCGAAGCATAGCACTTCCCTTTGGCCCTAATGATGGCCATGGCATCGCGATGGGAGGGCGACAGCCAGCGGCAGAAACTGCGTCGCCCGTCTGTGACTTTTCCATTCATTAGAATCGAACTTTAAGCCGAAACGAAACACAATTTTCAATTAAGCGCACGCAAAAACAAACACAAAAAAACACAAAAAACTGAGGCGCGATTTGCATTTGCAACTGCAACGGAAACAGCAACTGCTGCATCTGCATCTGCCACTTCCACTGTGGCAATAACCATAAAAGCGAATGACAACGAGGTGACGCCAGCCAGAGATTAGAGGAGCAGACGAGTAGAGGAGCAGCTCCTCCTCGGGGTCAGGCGCCAATTAAAAAATCTAATTTGCATGCGCCTCTGAGGCAGATTCCCACGGATAAGCAGGCAACGGGGGCATCTCCATCTCCTCTTCCAGGTGGAGGAGGGGAGACTTACACGTGTTAGGCCAGAGATTTATTTGCAACAGCTGCATGGACGGATAAACCGTTAAGAAGTCAACTGTAGAGCGGATTTATGGGCTACCAAAACTAAGTTAAAATAAAATATAAAACTCAAATTTGGATGAGGAAAGAAAACCGTTGCAACCTTTCAGATAGCAGGAGAGCGTGCCCCAATGCTTTGTGGCAGTCAATCAATCTTCTGCTTGCCGCACATTGAGTGATTGATGATGGAGGCCCCATCAGTGGGGGGCGGGGCGGGGGGGGGGATGATTGCAGTGTAAACCCCAATCAAATGAATAGTGATTTTTGGTAATTAGGCAACCGTTTATTGCCCCAAAAGTATGCTGCAATTCGGGAATCCCATAGCTAATCCATGCCCCCCCATCCCCCCTTAGATGCTTGTTTTAGCCATCTATCATAACCTGTCCCACATCCCGCCTGCCGCCTCCCACCTGACCCCACCCCGCCCGACTTGTGCGGATTGAGGGAAGCAATTAAGCTTTTTCTTGCTGCTCATTTTTCTTCGAAGTTTTTTTATTTTTGGCACCAGAGAACCCACAGAGACAGAGACAGACAGAGAGGGAGAGGGCGAGAGGCAGAGAAGAGATCTTATCAAAGTACTTTGCACTTCCTCCAACACACAACAAAAGATACATTCAGAGATGGCAGAGGTGATGGGGCGATGGGGAGCTCTGACATTCGGAGACGACTTCGCCAACACTCTGCCACATGTGTGTGTGTTTGTGTGTGGGGCTGCTACCAAAAACATGAGGCTTAAATCACGCGCACGCCCCAGAAATCTTCACCAAAAGATCTTCTTCTCTGCTTCCAAGTGGAAGACAGACAAATCTACAAATGATTTACCTACAGCGTTGCTGTGTGGCAGACACAGAGGTTGCGGCTGAGTGGGGGGATGGGATTGGGACTGGGATTTCATTCACAAAAACTAACATAAACACAAACAGAAAGACAAACATTTTGTTGTCTTAATGAAAATCTCTTCGAGAAGAGCGGAAGAGGAAGGTCGCCTGGCAAAAAAGAGTTTAACGACATTCGGGCCCCCAGGGATTGGGGCGTGCGTTCTCCCCCTTTTGGTTTAATTGATTTTCTTGTTCGTTGGGTAAATGTTTAGTGGCAGTCATTAAATCAAATCACTTTACCTTACTTCATACCCCTCCTCCCCCTCACTCGGCCACTTCTGGCAAAAGAGTTTTCCAATCGATAGCTGCAGCAGCAGCAGCAGCATCCGCCGCTGCAGTTGTTGCAGTTGCAGTGTCCAGTGGCCAGTGGCTGCTGTCTTTTCCAGCATTTTCTCACGTAGCTTAAATGGCTTAATAACCCAATCCCAATGCAACATTTTGTGGCCAGAGCTTTAAGTTGTTGGTAATCGGTTACCACCCCCCCCAATCCTCTTTGGCCCCCCCGTTAGAGGCAGTAACCCGCTTCCGGTCTGCGGCCAGGCGACCAGGCGGCCAGGCGGTCAGGCGGTGGGGTGTCCCCATCCCATGCCCATGCCATGCCCATGCCATGCCATGCCATGGCATGAATGAAAGGCCCAAAGAATGAATGAATGAATGGAGGCTATCGTGTGGTTTGTGTGCTAGAAGTGCCATAAAAACATGCTGCAACAGCAGCATAAAATTGATTTGATTGCCACTCGTTTGTTGTGGCAGAACGATGATCGAAGAAGGAGAAGCAGAAGCAGCAGAAGCAGAAGCTGCGTCTGCTGGAAGGAGTCCTATCCTATTCTCCACCCGCCTGAGAGTCTAACTTTGAGCCCAAGAAGCCAGCGTTGCCTCGTAAAAGCCCAGATCTCAGAGCCCAGAACCCAGAATCCAGAACCCAGAACCCAGAGCCCCATTCTCCCGTTTCCAGATGTAGGCCGAACCACTTTGATGAGAGCTTGATGGAGTCACTCCAGCACTTCCACTGCTTCCAGACGACACAGCAGTCTACCAGATACAGATACAGATTGAGATTGAGATTGAGATGGGGATTGGGATTCGGACCTTCGACTCGGAGCCCAAAGACTCTTCTCGGCCACATTTAGAGATTAACTGGTTTTATTGCACGATTGGCTATAATATCTTTTATTTACGAGTCTCTCGGGCTAATTTGAATTTTCAACGTTTTCTTTTTCAACCTTTTTAGCTATCTGGCTATGCTTTTGGCCAGTGCCTAAGCCAAGCCAGTGCCTATGCCAGTGCCAGTGGCTGTGGCGTTTCTATGGTTTCCCACACTTTGAACAGGTGAATGGTTGATCATCCAGAAAGGTATTCATGTGAGTGTTTTGTGAAAGATATTTTTGATCGCATGATTGTTATATTTTATTGGTAGAAGCAGCCTCGATCGACCCTATACATGCATACACACATACATACATACATATGTACATTTATATTCATCGATTGAAACGCTTCAGTTTTTTGGGCTGCCATCGTGTGTGTTTTTTTTTTTGTGTATCGTTTATGATTTTAAGCTCATTTCTCCACTCGAATGCCCACTCCCCACTCTCCACTCCACTCCACACCCTCCTGCTGCTGCTGCTGCTGCTGCCTCTCTCTTTGAGCATTTAATAGTTTAATTTTTATTCGAATAAACAGTTAATGTTATGCCAAGTGGCAAAAGGTAGCAGCAGCAGCTTCGCTCTGGGCTCCCTGTTCTTGTGGGAGTCGCCTTGAGGCGGATACATAATTCATGCCACACACAGAACTCAGAATCCATGCAAATGGAAATGAAAAAGGAAAGACTTAGGCAGCAAACTTGCCCCCAAAGAGGAGGCTTATGCCTCTAATGATGATGTAGCTGTGCTTATGCCCGGATTAAAGATGGTCTCCTTCCTCCTCCCTTCCTCGGGGCAGATTCCACATTGCCACACAATGAAAAATCAGTTCCGAAGCTCTTGGGCAATTTTCCCAGAGGCAGCTGCAAAGCTTTTTTTTTTTGTTTGTTTGCTTGTTGCCTTTCCAGAAATTCCCAAATTGCGCAGCGTTTCAGAAATAGAAAAAAACACACAAAGTTATAGTAAAAATATCAGCAGCTGCGCGGCGCTGGGCTGCGGTTCGTTGTCTTCTTTTGCTGCTCCTGGCGTAACCGTCTTTTGTCCTCTTTGTGTTCGTGTTCGTATGTGTGTGTGGAAGAGGGAGGAAGATGGTCCCAGGGCGGGATTTTGGGGTGGCGGAAGGAGGAACCAAAGGAGCAGCCGGTCGCTAGGCCGCTTGTCAATCCTGTTCATTTTGGGGTGGCGTTGGCGAAGGATCATCGTCGTTGTCGTCGTTGTCGTCGGAGAACGGGATTGTTGGACGGGAGGATCGCTTCTTAAGTGCGCAGTTTCCTCCTCAAGGAAGAACAAGGATAAGGATAAGGGGTGGTGATGGTGGTGCTGGTGGTGGTGGGTCATAACTCGTTTTCCCAAAATGGACAAGGCCGCAGGGGCAGCTGTAGGACCGCGTGACACAATGATAAATAGTTTTGGGAATATTCAGCAGAGATTTTTCCAGCGCGAGCACCACCCGCCACTCCCCCCAAATCGTCCCCCTTTGGGGTAGCCACCTCTCCTACCCGCTTCTCTCTCTCTCTCTCTCTCTGTCTCTCTGTCTCTCTCTCCCTCTCTGTATATATTTATGTCATTAAATTTAAGCATTTTCGTTTAGGCCATTGAGTTGCGTCTCCCAACCTGTGATTAAGTTTTGGCCCTCGACTGTCTGTCTTTCTGCTGGCAATTGCATGCCACAGCTAATAGTTGCAGGCTCTCTGCCGCTCTGCCACTGCCACTGCCTCAGCCTCAGCGTCAGCCTCTGCCCCTGCGAAATTCATATGAAATTATAAACGTTTTAGTTTTATTGTGCGTTCGTTCTGTCCGGAATCGCAGCAGTTTTGAGTCCCCGCCAGAGTCCGAATGCGAGAGATCCGAGAGAGTCGGAGGCGGTGGCGGTGGCGGATGGCGGAATGGCGAAATGGCGACGGAGGAGCCCCCATAGCAGTGATAAATGTTTCCTACGCCGAGGTATTTCACCCGCGGCATCAACTGGCTGTAGCTGAAGCTGTAGCTGTAGCTGTAGCTGTGGCAGCCACAAATGGATGTGGCAGCGGGAATCATACAAATGCAAATTTAATTGTAGTTTGCCGCATCTCCCAGTGGCATCCACACACATCTCAGGGCCCTCCGCAAATGAATGCTTTCAGCATGGCACGCAATTTAAGTGGGCGGATGGTGGCCGCGGGGCATGCGGCATTGGGGCATGCCATGTATACATATACATATATATCCGAAAAACGAATTCATTTGAATTTCTTTAAATGTTTCTTTCGACTGTTCGTCTGTGTCTCGTGTCTCTGTTTCGGTTTCAGTTTCTGTCTCTGTTTCTGTCTCTGTGTGTGTGTGTGTGTCTCCTAACGGTAGTTAGTGGTATCCACCTCCTCTGTGTGGCTGCTGCTGCCGCATCCTCATCCTGCTACGCCTCCAATCTAATCTGCCGCTGCCGGGGCAAGTTTTTCAGCGTCTGGCGGGGCACCGTCGATAATAAATGGAGAGCACACGCAATGCCACTCTTCTCCTTGGAGATCTGTGTGGCGTCTCGCATATGTCACTCGTCGACTGCCAGCCAGACAGACGGCTTGCTGCACTTGTTCCCTGTGCTGCAACATACCACTAAAACCCTACCCCCCGTCCGCCCGTCCTCTATCCACTCTTCTCTAATTGCAATTGCAATTAGAACCGAAATTACCTACACAGATGGTTGCTGCTGCTGCTGCTGCTGCTGTTGCTGCTACATTTCTGACACCTTTTCCGCTCTTCCGCTGCCTCGTAGGTTAACCGCAACATTCGAGATCGTTTTCCCATTTCCCTTTGGCTCGTGAATTTGCCCCCCGCCCTGTCAGCTGTTCCTTTCACAGATTTTCCTCGGGGCCGACTTCTGTTTTTTCGCGCCAACGACTTCTTAAGTCGATCTCCCCCTGCCCCTGCTCTCGTGCCTCTGATCCGTCCAACAGCTGTCTGGAAGATGCCGCTGCATCTACTGCTGCTGCTGCCTCTTGTCCTCGTCCTCGTCCTCGTCCTCATCTGCAGCAGCAGCAGCAGCAGCAAACAAAGGTTTCGCTTGTTTGTCAAGAGGTCAATAATCTCAGTGGCAGCCACCCTGAAGAAGGAGGAAGGAGGGAAACCCTGCCTCGAGGCGAAGATGCATGTAGGTGGAGAATTCCAAGGCGGAAAGGAGAGGGACGAAGAACATTTCTTCCACTTATATTTTGCAGTGAGAACTTTCGTTGATTGCAAATCTCTCTATGAACGAAAAGCATCTTCAAATTGTATCTGGAGATTTCTCCTGCCCCTTGAAACGTCTCAACTGCAACCTTCAGCGATTTCCTGCCCCTCCGAAGAGTCTTTTATGGGAAATGCCACAATCGGATCTGGCATTTCCCTCGCGATTCGATCTGTTTCTGATGTCATTAGCGTTGCATACAAATATGCAACATTCGAGTGACACATGCGGGTGCGCCTTGCGAGGAGCGAAGGGAAGAGAAAGGAACAGAGAACTCTACTCTACTCTCCTTTAAGGGATGTCCTCGGCCGAAATCTGGCTGAATCAAAGATCCTGCAAGACGTGCCAGTCGTAGGTAGCAACGAGCAGCGAGGAAAGGTAGGAAATTAGATGTTATTGTATAAGGAAAGACACCGGGCCGTGGATAATAATAACAATAATGTGGCAGAGGGGCAGCAGCGCGCGCCAAGAGGCAAGGGAGGAGGAGGAGGAACAGCTGATATCGGAGATCTGCAGAGAATGCCCCTTAGGATGAGGATGGGAATGAGAATGAGGGAAACCTTCGATAAATCTCAGGTGCTGGTGCGGGGGTGTTTTGAGCTCCTGTTTCTGTTGCTGCCACTGCTGCCCTTCCCCTTCTCCCCTTGGAATCACTGCAATTTGTAGCACGTGGCCTCATTTGGCGCCCTTTTCTCTCCGTGTGTGTGTGTGTGTGTCTGTTTTTTTTTTTGCTTTGTGGCAGATAAATTATTTAAAGAGGAAGACGACACGAAAGAAATTTGAAAGAGTTGTTGGCTGTTGAAAGCGGAGATTGATCCGGGTATTGAGTTTCAGTCGATCGATCGATCGGTCGGTCGGTGGCTTCTTCTTCTGCTTCATGGAGGATACCCGCTCGTTCTCGCTCGTACAATGTTGCACCCACACACGAGTGTCAGTGGCAGTGGCCACCGGAAGGAGGTCTGTTGCGGGGCTTCGCAGGAAGCTTGTGGATGGATCGGATGGATGGATGGATGGATATCTGCATACGACAGAGCAGAGCAGAGCAGAGCAGCAGCAAAGCCTTGCAACATCAGAGCGGAGCGGAGCGGAGAGGAGAGGAGAGTGTAGACGGGAGGCAGCGCAACAGCAAAAGGCCATACGAGTAGTGGCTGTGGCCTGTGGCATGTGGCAGCTATATTCAGCCAAAGCCCAAACACGGTTATAATTGGCCCAAGGCTGCAACAATTTATCAACGCCGATTGCCATTTGTGTTGACAACTAACATAGTGGACAGACACATGGCGGACATGGCGGACATGGCGGACACGGCGGACACTCGGACGTGCCACTCGGATGGGCACTGTGTGGCAGGCAGGCAGCCTGTCCAGAGATCTGTAGTTGTAGTTTTGTGGCATGAAGCGTGTTGATTTCGCACTTTACAACTTGTAAAACCCAAAGGCAGAGCCAGCCTCCTCCTGCCACAGTGCCACATTGCCAGCAGCAGTTCGCTCTATGATTATTATTTATTTAATAATCAAGCAACGAGGAGTCATGGAAAATGGTCAGCAATTGTCGTTAGTGGATGCCACTGATGCTGTAGCTGCTGCTTGCCACAGCAACTGCCTGTTGCTTGCCGCTAATTGTGCACGAAAAGCAGCAGCAGCAGCAGCGGTAGCCGTAGCAGAATTTATTACATTTCAATTATGTATATGGGCAAATGTTGCCACAACCAATTGGCAGCGCATAAATCATGGCTCGTTGCCACTCTGCCACCAATCTGTGGAAGTCTTTCTGTCAAATTAGCAAGCCAGCCAGCCAGCCAGCCAGCCAGCAGCAACATGCCCCATTAGCGGTGGCAGCAACAGCAGCAGCCAGCAACTAATACTATTTGTGGCATATGGCTGGCAGCAGCGAAGCAGCGGCAGCAGCAGCAGCAGCAGCACTCTTCCGGCTAATCATTTTCCTACACCTTAAGTGGGATGTTTCTTCTGTTGCAAGAACAACATTTTCGATGCAGCAGCAGCCTTCAGGGAACTCCCTTTCCCTTGAGTTTTCCATGCCTAAAGCCCCAAGTTGCAGCAGCAGCCTCCACTGGCCATCCAGCAATGCGTGTGGTCCTCTGGCTCCTACTGTTGCTGCTGCTGCTGCTTATGCCTGCCTCCCCTTCCCGCCCCCTCCATGGGCTGCAACTTTTCGTCGTTGCATCGCGCATAAATCGTGTGAAATATCGCATTTCGCGCATTTTCGCTGCGTGTTAACGAGTGTCACATACTCTAAAGGAGTCTGAACGGAACGGAACTGAAGGGGTAAAGGGGAAACAATCGTTTGCTGGCTGGCTGGCTTGCTGGCTGGCTGGCCTGGCCTGGCTGCAGCTTGGTTGTGGCAAGTGCTTGTTGCTTGGTGCCCGGTGGGTTGCTGCTGCTGCTGCGACTGGTGGGACTCCGTTGTCTGCTCTATGCATTTGCATATTGACAGCGCGGTGTGATAATGCTGTTGACATTGATATAGCCTCCAAAAGTCTGCTGCCCCTGCCCCTGCCCCCCTGCCCCACCGCCAGACTCTGTGACTCTGTGCGACAGATTGTTGTGTGTTGTGGCGACTCTTGTTGCGACTATTGTTGCTGGTTGCTGGTTGCTAGTTGCTGGTTGCAACTGCTGCTGCTGCTGCAACGCCCACAAAACAATTGACAGTCGACAACATGCGGCAAGTCTCACAAAAACAGAAGAGAAAAAACACCAACTGCAACAGCAACAGCAAAAGCAACAGTGGAGCCTGCAGAATCTGATAAAGCTGCGGCTGTTGCGCATGCGCATGTTGCACGCCTACAAAATCATGTTGCATGTCAGTTGAGCGAGCGTTTTTACCTCAAAATATGTGTGTACTACAGCTAGCCTGTTGCTGCAGCAACACTGCAGTGTGTGGCAGGGCAGGGCAGGGCAGGGCCGGGCCTCATTTACAATTCTGCAATGATTTTGCACCAGGTATTGCTTTTCAAGGCCGCCTTCAGGCTCCCCAACATGTGGGGGCCCCAGCTTATGGGGGAGGGAGGGGGTGCAGTCGGGGCCCCGGGAAATATCGAATTTCCAGAGCAGAGATTTCCATGGCAACTGCCGCTGCTGCCGCCGCTGCTGATGCTGCTGTTGGGCGGCAATTGATTCTTAAAAAACGCTGACAACTTACATGCTGCAGCAACCACATGTTGCCCGCGTTGACAAATTGGCGGCATGTTGCATATGGAACTCCCCAAACTCCCCAGCTCCTCCTCCTCCTGCTCCTCCTGCTCCTCCGTTGCTTCCTTCGATCGCACAGATCCCCACAGATTGCAACGGAAATTGGAAATTACCGCGAAATGGTCCGAAAAAAAGCAGAGCAAACGCCCACCAAAAAACAAGAAAGGAAAAGAAAAGAAAAGAGTGTAATCCTCAATCGATGCTGAGGCTGAGACTGAGACTGAGGCTGTGGCAAGGATTGGGTGCACCTCTCTGGTGCTTGCACCCAACTAATAATCGCATAATACACGTTCCAGGCTAATGATTAACCTTGCATCATTATCGCTCGAAGATCTCTCTCTCTCTCTCTCTTCCTCACTCTCTCTCTGTCTCCTCATCTGTGCTCTGCTGTGCTGTGGATGCCCCAATCGGTACTCTTTTTTTTTGTGGCTGCCCCATCGAAAATTAGCTGCTGTTTCTGCAGAAGCTCTTCCGATAGGAGGGGGCGTGCGGCAGAGCACAGGGGGGCAGGACTACAAAGCATCCTGCACTTTTACTCTTCGCTTCCATTCAAGATCTTTCAAGCAAGCCTTGCCACAGGTAGTACGTTCCACCGATTGGGGAATGGGAATGGGAATGGGTAGGAGGTATGTGGTAGGAGGTAGGAGGTAGAAGGTAGGGAGGATGATGCCCCCAAGGCAAGAGATGCCTGCAATCTGGCTTTATTTTATGCGCAGAGCGCGCTTAAAAATGCAGTCAACGTCGTCGACATCTCCTCCCTGGATGGGGTAGCAGACGGAGACAGGAACCTGCCGCTTAGGCGAATGCCTCACGGGCCCCAAAAAGGCAAACGGCCCGACAACAGCAGCGGCAGTGGCAGCAACAGCGGCAGCAACAAATGGCATTAAAAACAAGAGAACGAACATTTGTGGGCTTTTGCTAGCCGAAGTTTTGGATACTCTTGAGTTTCTAGGGTTTCCATGGGAGTTTCTGCACTTACCGAACGGAGAAGGATACATTTTGTTGATACATCGAACTCTTCATTGCGATTTCACCACGGAAACCAACTCCCAAAAGCGGAATTAACTATGTAGTTCCAATTTGAATGCCATGAAAATCTTGAGATATATTGAGATATATCCTAAAGAGAAACGTACACGTTTCCATCAGACAATCATCGTTTCCCAGCGATTCTTGTGGAAGTCATTTAGTAGCTACTAAATGGATTTTAGATCTAATTTGGTTTCACATTGCAGAAACATCTTGGGAGAGCCATGATATCGTCTCGTCCAGAGAAAGTGTATCAAAAAACCATCACCAGAGATAGAGAGCAGCAGCGAAAAGAGGGAGAATCCACTGCATCCTCCCACTTTTTGCTGCTGCTGCTGCTGCTGCTGCCTCAAGATGCGGCCTATTATGTAGTTGCTGCCGCTGTTGCTGCCGCAGTTGCTGCCGTTGTTGCTGCTGCTGCTGCTGTTGTTCCCCAATCATTAAATGCGTTTTTCATACAGGAGTTTTTTTTTATGCGGGAGTTTTGAGGCGGCTGCTGCTGCGATTCCTGATTTATGAAGCAGCAAATGAGTTGCGCGAAAGGAGAGAACATCGAAACGAGAAACGCGAAACGCGAATCGCGAAATGAGAACAAGAACAAGAATTGGGAATGCTCGTACAGGAGAGGAATGTATATCAAATAAGTATACACCCACACTTCCGGCTGTAAATTGAATTGAGGGCGTGGCCCCCCCATACGGGAGAGCGGCACTCAATGGGCAGGCAGGGGCACTCAGGGGCAGGCAGGATCAGACAGGGAGATGGTGGTCAAGGAATGTTGCACCCCATGTTGCCTGAATCGTAATTATGCGCATGTTGCTTTCCACTTTTGTGGCCAAACATCAAAGTGGCACACAGACGACAGACGACAGAAGGCAGACGATAGACGACAGACGACAGAAGACAGACGACAGAAGACACTGACGACAAATCGTTGAAAGTTACAGTTTAAGTTGCTGCCTGCAACATCAGCAGCAGTTGCAGCAGCAACAGTTTGCTGCCAATCACCGCAGCGGCAGCAGCAACCAGAAGCTGCAGATAATCAGAATTCCAGCCAGATTTTCACCTGTTGCCGCTGTTGCTGCTGTTGCTGCTGTTGCTGCTGTTGCAGCTCTCTTGACATGTGCCGCACATGCCGCGCGGCCATTTGTCTGCAGCACTTTAATGATGCGCCACCACTGTCGACTGCATCTAACTGAAACACAGTCACCGTTGCACCGTTGCACCATTGCACCATTGCACCGTCCCTGGCAATCACATGCAACATCTCGTAGCGATCATCTATGCGCATAGTTTAGCATTGAGTTTTCACATTTACAAATGTCCGGAGCCGGATCGCCGGACATTACCTACCTCGGACCTGGGTCCGGGTTTTCCAATGACACCAAGCGACTGCCAATGCCGAGGGCAAATATCTTTGAATAGAATAGAACTGGAAGCGCCGCTCGTCTACAAGTAGATGGCACAAAGCCACCCGACAACCACTCCAATGGAGTGCCCTTCGAGGATGATACCACTCCGGCAACGAGAGTGATCCAAAGCGTGAAGTAGAGCCCCAATCCGAACCGCAAGATGGAGCTCCTGACCCTCCATGTGTGGTCGCTGTACGGCGTGTGACTGCGCTCCTTCGTTACTGCTATTCCCAGCGGTACTGGTACTCTCCGTTCTGGGGGTACCCGGAGAAGACGGACACCGATCCGTAAAACTCGCAGCGCGGCTGGTTCTTCTCCCACATCGGCTGGCTGTGCTGCAAGAAGCCTCCGGACAGGATAATCGATCTCTCCGATCTGCGGAACGACAAGATGGTGATGTTCCAGGAGAAGTACTACCTGTTGATCCTCATGCCAATCGTCTGCTTCCTGCTGCCGACCGTGCGCCCCCAGACGGGGCATTCCTCATTTTGTTCCGCGTGGGCGAGGGCTACCACAACCACCACCATGTGTTCCCCTGGGACTACAAGAGAGACGAGTTGGGCCTACGAACTGAAAAGCGTCTCCACGGACGAGCTCCGCCAAAGGATCACCCATCCCGTGTGGGGATGGGGCAACAAGGAGCAGCCACACGGGAATATTGCCAGCGCCAAATTATCGCTATATGTTTAATGGGTTTGCAGTTGTGCAGTTTATTGATTGTATTTGATTGAGTGCTAGATAGGTGCCAGAGCAATCCCTCTGGCCATAGAAGCACCTCTCGTCTAGCTCTGATATTAGCAGGTGTTCCCACCGATCGACAAAACCCCCTCTCGCTCTCTCTCTCTCTCTTCAAAGCCACACACACGAGTGGGAAAATAGGCAACGAAATGGAAAAGCTAAAAGCAAACAAATCTAAGAGATTGACTTCTGGCCCCCCCTTCGATTCGTACTTGTCACTGCAGCGTCTGCGGCTGCGGAAAGCGGGAAAATTTGCATTTTCGATTCGGCGTAGCATAAGCATAAGCAAAGAAAAGAAAAGGAAAGGCGAAGGCAAAGGCGAAGGTGCCAGGCGCTCAGCGGGGGATCGCTGCGGCCCCACACAATGAGCACAGAGACCAGAAACCACCAGCGACCAGCGACCAGCGAAGAGAGGCCTTAACTAGAAACTGTAGTTTGTTTTTTTTTTTATAGAATTTATGGCCAAGTGGCATTTGAGAAATGCCCCAGCCTCTGCCACACTAATTAGTTTGTATCGCCAGCGAGAGAGAGAGAGAGAGAGAGACTGGGGGACTGGGGGACTGGGGGACTGGGAGACTGGGATAGGGAATGGAGGAGGACGTGGAGGAGGATACTGCGGTGGATGCTTCAGGCAGTGGCATAATTTAGGTAGCAAATTCCTTGGCCACAGCCTAGAGAACGCCCCCACACAGCAGAGCCGCATCGAAGAGGAGGCGGAGACTGGGCTGGGGACTGTGCTTGATTTCCTGGAAAGAGTCCATGGCTTTGGGCCATGCTAATATCTCTCAAGACGGGAGACGGAAAGACCCTTCCTGGAAGCTGGCCAACAGATTCCAAAGATCACTACGTAACCCGAGGGAAAGCCAATGCCTCGTCAACACATTTGCATAATTGGACAGAGAGAGAGACACAGAGAGGGATCGAGAGAGCGAGACCCCAGCAGTCGGCGCTGAAAGTTCGTTTCGTTTTTGATTATAAGATTTTGATTTTAAGATCTGAGATCTGAATTTGAGAAAATGCTGTCGTCGCAACAGCAACAGCAACAGCAAAATAAGCTGCGCGGGCGTCGCCAGCGCCTGGCGATCAGAATGGATCCGGAGCTCAGGCGGAAACTACTGCCCATCCATGTCCGGGCTCTGGGTGTGATTCAAAGGAGCATGAGGTGAGCTTCAAAGCATCTACAGAGAACTGAGCCGGACCCTCTTCTAACTGTGATTCCTCGTGCCCCCAAAAAGATCCCCTGTGGCGTACGAGGCGCAGGTGGTGCAACCCGATGTGAAGAACTTAATGACGTGAGAAGCACCCACCCACCAGAGTCGCTATTTAATCAACCATTTCTTTAGGGATCTGGAGACGTTCATCAACTTGGTGAAGTGCACCTTTGGCACTGGATGCCTGGCCATGCCACGAGCCTTCTACAATGCCGGATGGGCAATTGGTCTGATTGCCACCGTTCTGATTGGCTTCATTGTGGTGTATGCCATGCATGTGCTGGTAGGTAGAGGCACAGCCAGAGCCCTGCCCCATCTTGACCCCATGCCATGAGGAGTACCTTATTCTGCTTATCCTGCAGTTGAATGACATCCAGTGTCTGAGCAGACGCCATCGAATAGCAGTTATCAGCTACAGGGAGGCCATGGAACTGGCCATTCTCGATGGACCCACATGGCTGCACTTCATGAGCAGGCCCCTGGGGTTTGTCCAATGAAGTCCAACACCATATAGCGAATATTCCATCTGTATTTATCTTGATTCCTCAGCTACTTGGTGGACATATTGATGTGTGTCTATCATTTCGGCATCGACTGTGTCTACATTGTGTTTATAGCCAAGAATCTCAAATTCTTGGGGGATCTGTATCTCTATCCCATGGATGTGCGCCTGTATATGGCCCTGCTGACCCTGCCACTGATACTCACGTTCCTCGTGAGGAATCTCAAGTACCTGTTGCCGTTTACTGTCGTCTCGAATATCCTGATTGTCGGCAGTGGGTGATTGAACAGCCATCACAAACCTCAATCAGTGACCCATTCCATCCCCAAATCTTCCTTTAGGCTTTGGCATAATTCTGTGGTACCTTGTCCAGGATTTGCCCAGTTTGGATGGACTGCAGGCCACACAGCACTGGACGCAGTTCCCTTTGTTCTTTGGCACTGTTTTGTTTGCCATCGAGTCTGTCGGAGTTGTAGGATACTTCTGGAATCCCCTTCAGAATCCGTTTGCCAACTAATTCGCGGTTTGCTTTCCCCCAGATCTTGGCTCTGCAGCGCACCATGCGGCATCCAGATAACTTCCTGGGCTCCTGCGGAATCCTCAACCGGGCCATGATCCTTGTGCTCCTCCTCTATTCAGTGTTTGGATTCTTTGGCTACTGGCAGTACGGGAGTGACACGGACAATTCCATTCTGCACAACCTGCCGCCCGATGAAATGTGAGCTGGAGAGCGTTTCCTTTGCAGATCCCCAACCCATCCTCCTTTACCCATTCTCCCCCAGCCTGCCACAGTGTGTAATGGGAATGTTTGCGGTGGCCATGTTCCTCAGCTACGCTCTGCAGGGCTACGTCACCGTGGACATCATCTGGCGGGGATACATGCGGCCAAAACTGGAGGAGAATGTTGCCTCTGGGCGATGCGTCGAGTATCTGGTGCGCTTTGCCCTCGTGATTGCCTCTGTGCTGGTGGCCATTGGCTATCCGGACTTTGGGCTGCTCCTCTCCTTCGTGGGATCCTTCTGCCTCGCCCAACTGGGGCTCATCTTTCCGGGAATCGTGAACCTATGTGTGCAGTACAGCAATGGGGGCTATGGCTGGGGCAAGATTCTGCTCTGGCGGTCCCTGCTCTTCCTGGTGTTGGGCTTTTGTGGGGGTATCTCCGGTACAGTGATCACTCTAATGGAATTGAATGAGAGATTTCCCGTAGTGCCATGAAACTGTAATACTGTACTACTGTTTTCCCCCAATAAGTATCCCATTTTAGATCTATCAAGTACACATTGTTTATTCTTTTCAAATAAAAAATTCATTGAACTCCAAATGGCAGACAGGTAGAAGATGTTCTGTGTATCTTTCCGAAGATCTCTTCTAGTCTCCAAATCCTCTTCTCATTGCAGTGACTTCAATCCTTACGAGCATCGAGATGTGGAGGTCACAATTTCGTAAGAAATCATGGCTCTAGCACCCATTCGAAGCTCCACCAATGTCTAATCAATCCTTCTGGTTCCTTCTTCAACAGAAATATTGGGGCCTTTGTGTCCCTCATCAAGTGTGTGATTGGAACAGGAATCCTTGCCCTTCCGCTGGCCTTTGCCTATGCGGGATGGCTCAATGGGAGCATACTCCTCATTCTGACAACGATACTCCTGATCCATGGACAGATTCTGCTGGTGAGTGAAGAACCCATAGCATGCCATACCATACCATACCATATCATATTCCGTAGATCATTTGCATGGTGGAGTCGGCACGGCGGCAGGAGCTGGGCTACTGCAACTTTCCCGACACGATGGAGTACGCCTTCAACCAGGGCCCCGACTGGTGCAGGTGCTGCTCCAAGGCCACCGGCTACCTGGTGGATGGCGTCCTGGCCTTCTCCCACTACGGGGTGTGTGTGGTGTACATTGTGTTTGTGTCCGTCAACGTCAAGCAGCTGTCGGATTACTATATCATAGACATTGATTTGTGGGTATTCATTGTGTTCGTGGGGATTCTATTGATCCCGCTGATGCTGATGCGCCATCTGAAGAACCTGGTGCCCTTCAACGTAGCGGCCAACATTGCGATGTATCTGGGCTTTATGCTGATCCTGTACTATCTGTTCCAGAACCTGCCACCAATAGCGGAGCGTGCGGCGTTCCGGGAGCCCTCGAAGCTGCCACTCTTCTTCGGCATTGTCCTGTTCTCCGTGAGCTCTGTGGGAGTGGTAGGTGCTCCAAGGGAGTGTTCTGTGTGTCCGACTGCGCGGACTGTCTAATTGTGCCTTCTGGTTCCCGCAGATGCTGGCCATTGAGGCGAAGATGGCCCATCCGGAGAAGTACATCGGATGGTTCGGCATTCTCAATCTGGCCTCGGCTGTGGTCGTCGTCTCCTACCTGATCTTCGCCATCATGGGATATTGGCGCTATGGGGAGGCCGTGCATGCCAGTGTCACCCTCGATCTGCCCAACGATGAAATGTGAGTGGAGCCCCAGAGATCGCACCTCAATCTCAGTCTCAATTGCAGTAATATCCGACCCCGACCCCGACCCCAGACCCGCGCAGCTGTCCAAGGCGTGCATTAGCATGGCCGTATTCCTGACCTATCCCCTGTCCGGCTATGTGACCATCGACATCATAATCAATCACTATCTGAACCGGAACGATCAGCTGACGCATCCGCATCGCATCGAGTACCTTTGTCGGCTGTGCTTCGTCCTCGTGAGCACCGTCAATGCGGTGGTGTTCCCCAATCTGGGCCCGCTTCTGGCCCTGGTCGGGGCATTCACCATCTCCCTGCTGAACCTCATCTTTCCGGCCAGCATCGACATGTGCCTCAACTATCAAGCGCCCTACACCTACGGCCGGTTGCGGTGGAAGCTGGTCAAGAACATCCTCATCATCTTTATTGGCGCAGTGATCCTTGTGCTCGGCTGCACCCTTGCCATCATCGACATGGTCAAGGAGTATGCCGGCTCGAGCAAGTAGACCGCTCTTGCCGCAAAATGCAACTCCAACAGCTGTTGCTGCAGCACGATTTTGGACATCGGAACCGAATGATTAAAGATTCTGAGCCTCG
Organism: Drosophila azteca; assembly: GCA_005876895.1. NCBI lineage: Eukaryota > Metazoa > Arthropoda > Insecta > Diptera > Drosophilidae > Drosophila > Drosophila azteca. The sequence goes on along the minus strand of VCKU01000014.1, from coordinate 1,156,075 downwards.
TTCTCCTCGTAAGACATCCATCCTTCATACTCCAACCTCCTCTTTTCCCTGGCAGGCGCCATTCGCAATGTTAAAGGTCAAGTGCAACACTCCACCCACTGGGCTGGCAGGCAGGCAGTTAGTCGGAGGCAGAGGCAGTCTTGTGTCTGCAGGTGCCACAAGGGGCAGCCACAGAAGACCATTATCGATGACGTTGTTGCATTGGCATCGGCATTGGCCGGTAATTCCCTCATTAGGTGGCCAAGAGTCTGGAAGCTGGACGTCTGGCAGCCGGGCAGCCGGACGGCCGGGCAGTCGGACAGCCTGGCATGTGGCATGGGCAGTGGCATGTGGCATGCAACCTGCTCTCGAGCCTGTTTTCTGTGGCAGTGTCTGGTGGCACTCGTCAGCCCACTTAACGATGTGCTCCGGAATTTATGCCGATATGGTAATGCATCTCTACGCTGGGACTTGCCTCTGCGACTCGGGACTCAGAGTCGGACTCGGAGTCGTCTCCGGCTCTCGCTCTTGCCCGCTCGCCCGCCGCCTGCCTCCCGCCGCCCGCCGCCTACCTCCTACCGCCTGCTGCCTGCCTCATTATGCCATTGATGGACTGCAGTTGAGCATTTGGATTGCGTAATTTATTGTTTTGGGTCTTTTGGCTTGATAAACTGGTGTTGCCGCTGCCTCTGTGGCTGCTCCACAGTCCACCACCGATTCGGATTCCCGATGCCACAGACAATCCCGACATCACCAAAAACGGTCAACGGGGTCCGCCGTTCGACATTTGTTTGCTGTCTGTCTGTCTGTCTGTCTGTCTATCCGTCTGTCTGTCTGTCATTTGTGTGGCATTTTTTGCCAACGCCTCCCGACAAATCTCACTTTCCGCCAATGTCCGCGATGTCCAGTGTACGCCATCAAATCCGCCGGGAGATTGTGTGGATCGCACTATAAACGAGTGCCAGTTTATGGCTCTAATTAGCTACGCAGGCAGCATGCAAAGCGCTAAGCGAAGGCGAGGCCAGGCGAGGCTTTAGGCCAGGCCATGCTTTAGGCCAGGCTCTAGGCCTGATTCAATCTCTCCCGCTTGGGCCCGCTGGGGTTCGGTTTTGGCCTAATGATTTCCACTGAATTGTGTGCTGCAACACGTGTGCCAGCACAGCACATCGCAGCGCATCGCATTGCCTCCCATTGCATCCAATCCCTCCCAGCAGCAGAGACTGCGTGGAGTTCAAGAGGTTAAGCAGCAGAAGAGAAGAGCATTCTGCGTATGCAACTGCAACGGCGACTGCGACTGTGATTGCAACAAAAGTGCAACAAATCATCTCCCGTAGCTCCACTCCCAACTCCAACTCCAGCTCCAGCTCCAACTGTAGCTCCAGGTCCATCTTTTGGTGGAGAGTGGAGAGTGGAGAGGGAGAGAGATCTCTTCGAGGCAACCAATTTGTGTTCCGTTGCTTTGCCGTTTGTATAAATCAATTGGCAATGAGACGATGCGATGCGATGCGATGCTGGGGAATGGGACTGAGACTGGGACTGGGATTCTCCTCTTCTCGGAGACGCGACAACCCGCTGTGCGGTGTCTATTGGCATGGCCATCCTATAAATCGCTCCCCCTGCCTCTGCCCCTACCCCAATCCACCCCACCCCGCCCCCAATGCACCACTCTCCGCTCTCTCTCTCTGTCTAATGCGTTATGTGTATTTTGGACTATGATTTTTCCACTTGTTTCGTAGTGCGTGTGCCTATGTCCGTGTCCGTGATTGGTCTATAAATTATTGGGTTTATTACAGCCCAAAGGGTACTCCACCTCCATCTCCACCCCCGTTGTTGAGACACTGATGGATTACTCACGAGCTCTCCTTATCACCCACTCGCACTCCCTCTCACTCGCACTCGCACCGCTGCTGCCCCTCCTGTAAATATTTGCTTCCTTTCAGATATACTTGAGAGTTTTTCTGATGTATTTGCCCCGCGACTTTACTTTCGATTTCAATTTCGATTTCAATTTTCAGCCAGCAACCTCCACGACGGAATTCGAGTTCGATTTTTGTTAAAATATTTGCACAACTTAAGGGTCAGCGCGGAACGACAAACATGCTGAAGAAAAGGGTGGTAGGAAGGAAAGAAGGGGCCAAACGATAAAGGCCTTGACCTGTGGACGGGGCCACTGCTGGAGGATCGCCACACCACAAGTAGGAAGCACATACATATGTACTGTATATACTATATGTACTCGTGTGTCCATCATTCATTCTCCTTTCTGAATTTCAGCTTGTGAATGAGTGAATTGGAATGCCTGTCCCAAAATCGTTTTATGTATGACACAAATGCCAACCCCACCAACCAACCAAACGACCAACCAACCAACCCACTGCAGTGCAATGCAACTCTTGTTGCTGCAACAGTAAACAGCAACAACATCGAACGCAGCAGCAACATTGAACAACTGCAACAGTAATATCGGCGGCATTAATATTAATTAAATAAACGTTAATTCAGCGCATTAATGCGTAATAAATAATGCTCTTTTGAGGCAAAAATTAATGCATAAAACGCTACTTATCGCTGCCCGATGGCCGATGGCCCGATGCCGCCGCCACGCCACGCACTTATCTGTGTCAACACAGAGCGCTGCAACATGGATTGGATGGTGGGGCAAAGCCTGACAAACGCATTGTCAATAGCCTATAGATCCGCCTCTGGTCCGCATCAGAGCTGGAGCTGGAGTTGGAGTTGCAACTGAAGCTGGGACCAGGGACCTGGGACCTGGCGCTGGAGTCAGAGTTTGGAATCGTTGTCGTCGTCGTCGCCATCGCCATCGCCATCGACGTTGGTTGGCGCGTTGCAATTACATGTCTGTGACAAGAATTTTAAATGAAAATCGCTGCGTAGTGCACTGGACAAATGATTCAAACTTTCGCATTACGTGTGGAAAATGTTTAAAACTCGGTGCCAGAGTCACAGAGCCACAGAGCCATAGAGCCACAAAGCCACAGAGGCTTCGGATTCGATCTCAATGGAGGCAGGCGCCATGCCATGCTCCATGGCAGGCTGCGAGTCCGAGTACGAGTACGAGTCCGCGTCCGTGCTTTTTGTGCGCTTTGCATGCCCAAGGAGCGGAGGAGCAGCGGAGCTGAGAGCCGCTGGCGACGCGACGCATGAAATTAGAAAGGCATTATTGCAAATCTCTCGCTTTATTTATCAGCAATTTGTCAGCAAGTGTGCTGTGCGGCACGGATTAAAGTGGCAGGCCGCCACTGCTGTGTCGCCTCTCTGCTGCGTCTCTGCTGCCTTTCTAATGCAATGCAATTGACACGGGCGAGTGCTGCATCTACGCACAAATTACTCGAGAAATCAAGCACTCTGCACTCCACACACACACACACACAGGTAGAGAGCGTATTGTACACCGTGTTTGTCTCTCTCGCTCTCTCTGTGGGTCAAGTGCATTCGTTAATGAACTCTGGGATAACCATCGACCCACGCCACCAGCCGCCAGCTGATTTATGGCCCATGCTGTGGCACAGCAGCAGAAGGAGCAGCAGCAGCAGCAGCAGCATTAGAACTCATACTCTGGCCAACTATTCTGGAGATCTGGGAGCACAGTAGAGTGAAGTATAGCCCTTTTGCCAGTTAACAAATAACATCAACTTATTAAATAAAGTTTCAATCCAGGCGCATGGACTGCTGCCACGAGGAGGGGAGACCAGAGCGAGGAACACAGCTACCGTGCTGGGACGAGGATTGAGGATTGCAACTGCGACGGCGACTACAACTGTGGGGAGGGGGGGGACCAAGGAGGGACATAGGGAGGCTGGAGGCGCAGCCACAATAAATCATCACATCGAAGGAAGGCTAGCCGTGGAGGTGGAGAGCAGTGTTGCAGGAGGCAGACTGGTACGAGTAACTGCGGCCAAGTTATGTGGCTTCATTGTGGACAGAATGAACGCTTTTAAGCAGACAATTGCAGCCTGGGGCGCAGCCACAACAGGTAGGCGATGAAGGAAGAGGAGCCTCCGTCCGTGGACTGCAGTCCGCACTGGTCTGTGCTGGTCTGCGGCAGAGAGAAGAAAGGAGAGGAGGAGACGCAGGGAAACACTCTCCCTCTCTGCCTCTCGATCCCCTCCATAGTGCAACGCACCTCCCACTACCCCTGGCTATTGTTTGCTCCCGTTCCTCCGACACTGTCGGACGACTGGAGCTTGCCACAGATTTTCGTAGGCCGCACTGCGGGCATAAATCATTTGGGTCTGCTGCTGCTGCTGCCGCTGCCGCTGCTCTGCTCCTGCTGCTGTTGCTGCTCCCCAACCTACTCCTACTCCACCTCCTTCTCCTTCTGCTCGTACTCGCCTGCTTGCAACGTGCAACTTGCTGCAATATGAGTTAATTTCTAGAGCCCGGATCTGGTAAGGAGTTTTTGCGTATTTGTCAACTGCAAATTACAACGTTTTTTATATTTCCCACACAAAATGTGTGCTTCTCATTCGCAGAGGTCTCTGGGCCAGGAACGGACTCCCCTTCACTGGGCACTGGTCACTGGGCGCTGGTCACTGGACGCTGGCACGCTGAAAACTGGTGTGCACCTATCGCTTGTGGGGCGACACAATATGTGGGTGGATGTGGCATATTTATGGCTCGCCTGGCATTATAAATTTTCTATTAACCGTGCCCCCTAGGCTCGTTGAGATTTGCATTGAATGCAGGCAGTGTCTGTTTGTTGTCTGCTCGTTCGGTCTGTTCGGTCTGTCCGTCTGGTGATAGCGCATTATCTGTTTAAGGCTTTAATTTTATTTTTGTGGCCAAAAATGTACGCAAAATAAGTGCGCGAGCAGCGCCTTCTATGGGTTATGGGGAGTCACAGTCAGAGTCAGTTCCTGCCACAGCCACGGACCTGCCCCAATCCCAAAACCTCTGCATGGGGACGGGGGCTCGCTTTGCATGCAATTGACTTGAATGTGGAAAAGTGGATGCATCGTTGGTGCGATGGCTGCTGCTGCTGGTGATGCTGCTGGTGCTGCTGCATCTCATTGAACCCCGACAAATTGGTCATAATTTTAAGCAACTAATCCCAATAAACATGGCCCAAACATTGTGCCACTGACATTAAGCTGCCAGCTCTATGGGCGAGTGGACTGCCTCTCGACTGCTTTCGGGGACTGCTGCGACGACTTACGGTCCCAGTAAGCCAAGTAAGTAGCCAACTAATAAAATGCCATTTATCTGTGCATCGATCAGGCCACTGCCCCAGGTACAGATACAGGTACAGCTACAGGTACAGGTACAGGCCAGGCCCAGGCCAGGCGCAAGCACAGGTGGATGGTGGGGATAGGGGATAGCGGATAGCGGAAGCGGAATGGCCATAAACTTGGCCATAGAAATCGAAGCGCAGCGAATCGATTTGGGCAGCAGTCAAACATAAATTGCAGATGAACAGGAGTTCAAATCGAAAACGAAGCCCGGCGGATTTATGCGACGAGTCAATGACTAGACAAAGGTTAATCAGATGGGTCATCAAAGCGGGCATTGCCTAAGATCATTGCAGGATCATAGATACCAGATATATGTACATATATGTAGATATAGATAGATTCACTTGCCACATTTGCTTAACGAGAAAGTAAGACATGTGAGAGACAGAGAGAGGAGTGCACATGGTCGTGCCACAACCCACAACCCACGCATGGTCAATCAGTGGTCTCTGATTGGGTTCACACGCTGCCCCTTATCGATGCGTGTGTGTGTATCCGAGAGATACAATTTGGTTGGGGCACGAACTTTAAACTCTCGCTGGGCAAACAGTAATTTTTCAATTGTGCACACACACACAAGCAACCTCAACCTCAACCTCATATTGCGTCACAATGCAAAACGCTTATCGCTGCAGTAAAGTACGAGTATCTTGTGGATGCGGTCTGGCTGTGGCTATGGCTATGGCTACGGCTATGGCTATCGTTCTTGCTCTGGCCCTTGACTGTGGCGTTGGCTGTGTGTTATCTGTGGGTGTAATTTTCTCACGGTTCAGTTTTCAGTTGGACGCGGGATTGAATTGCGTTTGCACATTTCCCTTTTCGTGTTTTTATTGCTCGCTCGCTCGCTTGCCGGCTTGCCAGCTCGGCTCGGCTGGGCTCCTCGTTTGCCTTTTCGCCAACACTTTTTTTTGTGGGTGATTACGATTGCGAGAGGAGGAGGAAGCCAGAGCACAGAGACCAGAGCCCAGAGCCCTGCACGGAGCCAGAGCACGGAGCTGCGAGCTGCGAGCGAGCACCTGGATAAATATCTTATCTTCCGTCGACTTGAGTTCGCATTGGGTTTCGTACGTTTCCTCTCTGCTCTTTCTTGGTGGGTATCGTGTCGTATCGTATCGTATCGTATCATATCATATCGCTTCTGCTTTCAGCGCCTCATATCACATATTAATTTGGGAGTAGCGTGGGAAAGCTCGCGAATTGTTGCCAATTCGCGTGCGAACTGTTGTTCCTCCTTTCAACGCCGCTATCAAGTGCTTGGATTGTTTGCCCTGTGCGCAAACAAACATTCGGCAACAGCAAATCTTCCGCCGCGCCGTCGAGTAGGCGTTGGGAAATGTCAATAGGGCTCAAGGTCCCAGGTCTTAGGTGGAGTCTTCGCCTCACACCTCGAAATAGATTTTCAAGAAATCAATTCAAATGTTAACCATAATTACAAGTCAAGAATATCAATAAAGAACAGTTTCTGCAAATGAACTGAAATCAAGGGACATGATTTCTCATTCTATTACTTTTTTGCCATTGGATTTTACGGCCCGGCCCTGATGGAGTCCCGTAGAGCGTGGAAATACCCTGCAATCGCCGAATGTAGTAAGTGTATTCATAGACAGTCATCTCTCATCCCAATTTTATGTCTGATATTCCATTTTAGAGTCAGTATCACTCCATACACGGACCATCGGATTGATCAATTCGATTTTTGCTAACATAAAAATGCGTGGCATATCCAGAACGGCCCCCAAATAAAAGCTTAACACATCTACCTTCTACACACACTCCACTACGAAACTATATATGTACACCCATATAAACAAATACATTTTTGAAAATATTGAATATTTCCTGGTATGGGAAACTGTTGAAGGTTCCTTTTTTTGTCGTTGAGCAAGGACCAAAGAAACGCTCATTTCGATATGCGGAATAGGGTCAAAATCTATTTATAGAACAAGAAAATAGAGATATATGCATATATTTTTTAAATGCTGGAATTAATCACATATGGTTTAGTCTATGATAAGAAAAAATAATCAAAGGGAACCAAAAGATAGGATAGGATATAGGAATGTGGGCCTGGAAACGATCAGGGAGAGGAATCCCGGATTTTCCAAATCGTAAACGTATCTCACAGATACATAAGTAATTAAAATACAAATAATTAAAAATATATTTCCTACGAAAGTCAGACGGCAAAACAAGTGAACAGATTTTGTGTTTATCCCTACGAATTTTAATGGACAAACAATTTTATCCGATAAATGAATCAATATTCTATAGGATTGGGTCAATTTTGAAGCGATTGTAGAGTTGAATTATAATTTATAATTATTTATAATATTTTTGTAAACTCTTTTAGCGTAAAATGTAAATGTAAAATGAAATGTTGCCTGGAATGTTTACTTTGATTTCAGCAATTTATAAATTATTTTAGTAACTCCCTTGAATATTTCAAATCCGTCCTGCTGAATTGACCATATCCTTTTTTTTGGCTGGTGTGTGGTACAAATTGTTTGATACAGGGATGTTGCGGGGAATGTTGCGGGAAATGTTTCGCAACATTTGGAAAAAGTTTCAAAATGTTGCGAAACATTTCCCGCAACATTTCGCTCAACATTTTCCGCAAAAGTTCCAAAATGTTGCGAAGCGCCACTGTATGTACAAATTTGCTACATGGTGGATACTACATATAGAGTGACCAGACAATGTCTTCAAAATAAATGCCATTTTTCATGGTAGTGGGTGGACCATCTCTGTTAAAAATTGCCAATATTATGTTAATTTGCCAATTTCATGTTAATTTGCCAATACTATGTTAATTCTCTGTTAAAAGTGCAAATCAGCTGTGGTATTCCCCTTTGTATTACTCTCCCAATGGGTTCGTTTTTGCAGGCACCGATCGATGATCTGCTTTTAGACATTGTAGACAATGCCTGGACAATGGAAGTTCTGCCATTCGATCATATACAAGTTCCACTCGATAAGCTCCCCGATCCGGAGGCTTCCACTTAATATTACATCTATCTAACCAAGGACGAACAGTCCCTGCTCGCTTCAAAATTGATTCAATCCTATAGAAAACTGATTAAAGCTCGGTAGTAAACTGGAAAGTCCGCAAAACGATTTTTTGGTGTAGTATCATCATGATGATCGTGATAGCATGAATGTCCTCTTTTCTAATGCCAATCGGATGGCAGGACTCTCCCGGTCACAAAACTATGTACATGCCATGCCCAGATCCAGGATGTATGCCATGTCTTCCTATGATCGGGAGAACATCCTTGATTTGTACAGATAGATACATACATACATATATTAAATAATTAACCATTGACTGATTTTGAAAGATTTTATTATTTTTTTAATGCGATTTTCTGTTGCCCCTGCGCCTTGCCTTATCGTGGCAGTGAGGGGCAACGGGTCTTTGTGTATTGGATAATATGTCATGATTATTGAAATAGGGCGTATATAATGTACAGCATAAGAATGGAAAAAAAAAAACAAAAAAAAATTGACGAGCAGAGGCAGCAAACGTTGGCCACGCCCGTCCTTGTGTCTTGGCCTAGTTCGAACAGCGAGAGTAGGAACTAAATTACGACTAAGTTGTTTTCAAAATCACTACGATACAAAAAAATCACTTCTAGAAGAATTCCTAAGTAAGCTTAATGCCACGTCCGCGTGGTGCACATGGCATCGACTAAATCGAAATACTTTTGTTGTTTGTAATAGTTTCCTTTCGGTTTGTAGCTGGGGCTAATGGGGAGGGAGTTGGGGGACAGGTGCAGGAGTGAAAGGAGAGGAGGGGGGAGAGAGGAGAGAGAGAAGTGGGACGAAAGGGGGGAGAAGGATAACCACATGGGGGAGACAGGAAGTTTAGAGTCCTAGAAAACTTTGGTTAGCCCTAAAATTAGTTAAAAACTTAACTTAGACATCCCTGTGCTTAGACGAGTTTCATTTAAGACTAATTTAAATTAAATTAGCAATAAGCTGCGCGGCCCCACGAGGCGGAGGCTTAGTGGCCGCCACTGAACTCGGCATGGAATTCGATGATGCTGACGTATGTGCCCGCCACAAAGCCAACCACTCCGAACAGTATCAGGCCCGAGTTCTTCCACAATCGCCAGTTGAAGCGTCCATAGCCAGGGTCCTCGTGATACACGGCCAGCTCGATTGTCGCCGGCACGATCATGCCCAGTGTACTGAGGCACACGGCTCCAATGAGCGAGATGAAGGGGCCCAAGTTGGGCAAGGCCACGGCAATGGCTCCGCACAGCACCTGGAAGAGATTACAGCTTCAGCAGACTCTCTCAAAAGCAGACTAAGCATCATTGCTTACCACCAACGCCACACGCAGTCCGTACTCGCTGATGTTCTGGCGCTCTGGCCTGATCTTGTGCTCCATTCCCTTCCAGAGGATCGAGACGGGCACGTAGAACTGCAGCGTGAAGGTGAAGAAGATGGCAATGGCAATCATCAGCTTCACGGACTGAGCCAATCTGCAGACGAAGCAGACAAAGAACAGTATGAGTTTGGATGATCTAAGGACTATATTATTGGGTAACTCACTTGTCCTCCAGGGGCAGGTTCAGCGTGATGCTGGCCTGCGTGTCAGGGCCGTACTTAAGAAAACCGAAGAAGCCTACGAGGGTGTACAGGGCAATGACCAGACCCATGCCAAAGTTCAGCACGGAGGGGCAGCCGATGAAGTGCTTGGGGTTCCTCATGTCGTTCTCCAGGGACATCACTACACCGATGCCCTCCAGGGCGAAGATCACGGTGCCGAAGAAGAGGGGCCACTCCGCGACGTCGACCAGGCCGGGGCGCTCAGCGGGCGCCGGGAGGTCGGTGAACATGTAGATGAAGGTGATGACGATGCCCACGAACATCAGGATGTTGGCGATCATGGAGAAGGGCGTGAGGAACTTGAGGTTCCGCACCAGGCACATGAAGATCAGCGGCACGGTCACAATCATAATCCAGACGCGCACACTCAGCTCGGTCTCCAGATAGACGCTCACCACCTGCTCCACGTTGGTGGCGACGAACACCAGGTAGATGCAGCAGCAGCCAAGCAGATCGAGCACCAGAAAAGTGTTCACCATGAAGCGTATGAAACGGGACCAGCGGTTCAGGGCAGGGGGACCATCCAGGAAGGCCTGCTCGGCCACGTCTGCGAATCCCATCATCGGAATCTTGCGTCGCCGGCAGAGGATATGCGAGCACTTCACCAGGATGTGCACGCAATAGGTGCAGAGGGTGCCCACGGCGAAGGTGGCGACCAAGCCGAACCACAGACCCGCATGCGAGAAGGCCATGGGCATGGCCAGGATGCCCGAGCCGAGGGAGCCCTTCAGCAGATGCACAAATGTCTCCAGATCCCTAGGGAAATTCGAATCAAATAATAAATTAACATTTGAGCGATCAATTTATTCTAGAGCTAGATGGAATCCGCATTTCGTTGCCAAAGAAATCGAATCGAATAAGTTGGGGATGGAGTGGGGGAAATCACGTTTTCCGTTGGAAAAGCCTCCCGCCGCCCACTGCAGCGGGGGGCAGCTGACGTGGCGCCACAATGGATTTTGCACATTATATGCCTATTCCATAACCAAACAAATACAGAGGCATGCGCCCAAAAGCATTGGTCAATAATGATCTTCGTGGACAGAGCCGAAAATAGCCACTGCCCTCCTCTCCCAGCCACCGCTCGATCTCTCAGATACCCCTCGATGCAAGGCCGTGCGGATGCGTTTGCTCTCGTCAGGCGTCAGGCGTCAAACGTCGGGCGTGAGAGGGTGTATGGTCGTATGGTCAAATGGCCGTGGAGGGGAGGGTAGGGGAGGGGCAGGTGATTAGGAGAGCAGCGTTCCTCATTCCGCACGATAAACGAGTCGAGCAAAACATTTCGCGGCGCTTTTCTTTTTGCTCGCCTCAGATTTTCCTTGCGAATTTACTTTGTTTTTATATTTATTTTTAGTTTGGAAGCCAAGAGTCCAAGGACAATGGCAACGAAATTGCATTTCCGTTCTATTCTTTTATTCTCTTGGGTTTTCGCAATGGGAAAAGGTCAATGACGCGGGCGGGTGGGTCACCAGAGCGTATAATTAATGCGATTAGTCATTGAGTCATTGAGAAGGAGGGGGACCGGACAGGACAGGACCAGACCGGACCGGACCCTAAACGATCATCTGCTGTTTATATAATGTAGGGTGGCAAAATTGGGGGATGGGTGGCACTTACGATGTGGGATGCTCCACCTTGCGGTGCTCGAAGGGATTGTAGTTGCCATCGTCGGAGTCGCCGCCTCCTTTCTTGCGCGTGATCACCAGTGGCAGGGTGGAGCCAGCCGCCTGCTGGACGGGTACGTCAGCCATGTCCGAACGGATGAACCTGTCCGAAGAGGAGTACATTTCAAACATGGTCGTGGAGGACTCGTTATCGATGTTCTTGTACATCGCGCCGCCGTGCACTTTGCTAACAACACTGCCGCTGCCTGAGGCATCGACTGATCGAATGATCGGGGCGATCTGATCCGATTCGATCCGACTGGCGGATATACTCACTTGGGTTGGCCTATGCTCGCGTTGTTCCTGCCGCCTTGGGCCTTCTCGTTGTCATAGCCGCTCGACACAACCGTGGGGATTTTCTACGAGAGAGAGGGAGACACACACATAGAGAGAGAGAGAGAAAGAGAGTGGGTGAAAAAGGAATGCCGGATAAATAAGGTGCGAGGCAAAGAGCAGGAGAAAGAGAGAGCGTCCCCATCACAGCTCGCAGCTCGCAGATCGCAGAGTGGGAATTATGTAAAGCTCTTCGCAGCTGCAACTGAAATTGCATCTAAAAACTATCCGTATCTGTATCTGTACATGTATCTGCATCTGTATCTGTGTCTGCCTTTGTATCTGCATCTTTCTCTGAAGTGGCAGTGGCAGTGGCAGCCGAGAAACAGACAAAAATATCGCTTGCCAAAATGCAAATTAGAAAAATACGCAAACAAGATCAATGAACAAGTTCAATGCAGTTTTATGACCACAGAAATCTTCTCACAAATTATTAGATCGTTTTGCCAATATCCTAACAACTCTTGCAGCATTGCCGTGTTGCCGTATTGTGTACTGTGCATTGGGCCTGGCCAAGACGCGGGGATGGGTTGGTTGGTTGGTTGGTTGGTTGGTCGGGTGGGTAGGTGTGGTGTTTCATGCTTTCGATCGGGCCTTCTGCTGCACCTGCTGCACAGAATCCAGCGATGTGGTCATCACCGCCGTTCCACTCGACGCCGACGGCGGGGGGCCGCCCCGCTTCAAGGACATCTTCAGCTTGTGACGACTCAGCGCGACACTGGACACACGTCCGTCCCGCTTTCGCCCCGACCCCGACCCGGACCCGGACCCGGACCCGAAGCTGTTGAGGCTCATGCCAGCCTCGGGCTGCTGCTCGCGACGCGGCGGCAGGGGCGGTTTTCCGGCGGGGGCGCTCAGCTTGACGACTTCCGATCCAAGGTCAACAGAGAAACGTTGCCAGAGACAGAGAGTGTGTTGGGGTGAGAGACAGACAGAGAGATAGAGAGAGAGAGAGAGAGAGAGATAGAGAGATTCCAGCAGGTAACGCGATGGCCTTTGGTCAGGAGGTGGGCAGAGATGCAGACCCAGCGCGTGACTCTTTCAAACGGCGACAACCAACTGAATCTCAAGGCAGCCACACAGCCAGCCACCCAACGAACGGTGTAATGACGGCGACAAACAAAACCCAAAGCCCCTCCCCTACCCTCCCCACCCTTCCCCAGTCGCCCTGCCAGTCCCAAATCAGGAGATGGCTCTCTCTCGCTCGACGGGGCTCCCACCGAGCATTATTCTATCAGCCACAGCTATTCTGCCTCTCGAGTGGAAAATGTGGGGGTGGGTGAGGCGATAGAAGCAAGTTCACAGATTTTTGGGTGCAGTCGCAGAATGACGTCACGCCAGTCAGCGGCTCTCCAACCCTCCCCCACCGCCCCACACGTGATCACCGCACAAAAATGGTTGGAGAGTGGAGAGTGCGGACCGGAGGGCCGGCGGGCCGGCGGGCAAGCATGTTTTATATAAATTGTTTTTAGGAATCCGGTCGTTTTCAGCGGTGAAAATAAAACGGTGCGACGTAAACAGAAAATTAATGAGGAAACTGCGAATTTGTGCAAATAATGTACGTGCAAAAGCCGCAAAAAACTCTGTACAAAATATTCGCAAATTGTCGCGTCTTTTTTTAGCTTTTTTTTTTTTTTTTAATCAGCAAATTGATTTCAATAAACATTTTTCCGTTTGTTCACTTTTTCGCTGATATTTTTCAATTGTTTGTATTTTGGCGGGTTCTCGCGGCGAAACCGTTCGGCAATCGAGCAGAGGCAGACCAGACTGCTATTAACCGGTGGCTGTTAACCGATATCTTAACATAGCTATGTTAACGTCGCTGCGCGCCATGTATGTATACATACGTATGTAGATGTATTTGAAAAGTATGGGCAATGTAGAAACTCATGTAGAATCCGGTTATCCGTTATTTTGTAAACATGTAGAATCTAGAAGAATATATTTCAGGTATTTGTGTGCTTTTCAGGACTGCCTTTGTGCATATGAATGTCTGTAGAAATATATTGATTACTGGGTAACCATAAAAGTAAAACCACAAAATGCTAATATTCCAAAACATAATCTCCAAATGCGTTTCTTCACGCTCCATTGACATCCCCCCAGAGACAAAGCCCAAATTTGCCGAACAAGTTTGGAGCATTCGCAGCCCCAGACTCAGCCTCTTTACGCTTCACATGGCATCCGCTTCCAGTGTGAAGCGCAGAAAGAAAAAGAATAGAACGCTTCGAACGCGTGAATGCAAAGGTAAATAGAGAAATAATACAAAAAGTGTGCATAATAATTGGACAGCTGCAATGCGAGAGCTAATTGTGCCGCTCACATATTCGCCAATTGCTTGCCCTGCCCCCCTGGGTGCTCCAAGTATTCCTTCCATGTTCTAATACATTTGAGCTTCAGCTGCGAGATCGCTTCAGGAGAGAATGGAGAGAATCGTGAGTTCGAAGAGCAATGTAAACAGAGCTTCTGTCCGCTCTTTCTCTCTCTCTCTCTCTATCTATCTGGCATGACAGAAGTGGCAGCAACCACACGTGTCGCTGGCGCACTTCAGGTTCAAAATGGCGTCAAGTGCAGTTAACATAGCGAAATGTGTGACGAATGCAGGGAGCGGAAGAGCGGGAGAGGGGAAGAGGGGAGCAGCATTGATAATGAGATAATGATAAAAGTGCAAGGGAGAACGGAAAACGGAACAGAATAGAACAGAAATTGGGTGAAAATGCGAGCAGATTCAAACACCAAGGGATCTCTGGCCGACTGTCTGATCGGATCTGATCGAATCGGATCTGCTTTTACGTAAGAGAAGCACGAAATAAACGGAACACACGGAATGCACGAAACCATTACGGAATCTCAATTGCAGATAGAATCATTCATTACAAGCAATCACGAAATTGATTCCATAGATACATATGTATGTACATACTACTCAAAATTTAGTAATAAACAACCACTCGAACCTCAAGCATCTATAAATGTAAGATTATTCAGTGGAGATTCCTAGAAGTTTGCACTTCGACTGAGTCATACTATGGATGTACCACCCACCCAACTGATCCTACCCATCCATCCGTCACTGTCATTCCGGGGACCTCAGTTTTATGGCAGGTATTTTCCGATCTTTCGCTTTGCGATAGCTATCGCACCGGCGATAAGGAGAGGCTTTCGTTAATAGCAGTATTCATGAAGTAATCCCATAGTCTCGAGAATTGAAACCCTCTCCGCTCTGCTTATGACTAATCTATGAAGGGTGACGTCTTTCCTTTAACATGACGGCATGACGGAACGACAGACCGGACGCCGTTTCCTAAGCAAATCAACCAACCAACCCCAACCCCAACCCTATCCTAAACTACTCTATACGATCCCGATCGTGATATCGATCTGGAAGCAGCAGCAGTGAAAAACACGCAGCATTCGGTGGCGCACATGCATTCCGTTTAGTTTTCTAATTAAAACTGTCAACAATGGGGAACGGAACCGAAGCCAACTCCCAAGCGCCCCAAGCGCCCCAAACGCCCCACCAGCCTGGCGTGCCATTGAACTTATGTAAGCGAAAAGTGGAAATGGAAGTGGCACAGGTAACAGGTAACATAGGCAGGAGGAGCGGTACGGCTAGGGGGGGAGGGTGAAACAAAAATGACTAAAATAGCGACAACGAAAACGAAAACGGCAAACGACAACAAATTGCAGTGGAAAATTTTATATTTATATTTTAGAAAAATGCGAACAACAAAAAAAAAAGTGCATCGGTAGAAAAGTCTGTCGTCGGTTCCGTACCGTACCGTTCCGTTCTGTTCTGTAAAATGTTGTAAGCCGAGTGTATCCAGAAGGGAATTCGATGTGAAATCACGTGGCCGAGGGCTCAATTCCACAGAAAATGATCGGCAATCTGTAAGCCAGTTAGCAAACAGAGAGATCGATCTATGAGTGACTTTAACTGTCCCGCAAAGTGGTGCTAGGAGAACGCCTCCGGACGCACCCCACCTGGGTGGGTCATGGCGCCTGCAATTTGCAAACAGATAAGATAGGTGTGCAGGCGGCGTTAGAGGAGTACGCAGCTCTAGTAGCTCGCGTCGATTACTCCGATTTCCGCATACCCTGCACGGCGATGACCAGACACATCAGTCATCAGATGTCAGACATCAGATATTCGAATTCGAATCGAAACCAGTCAACAGTCAGAGTCAGTCACCTGTTCCAAATACTTTTGGTGTCCGTCAGGGGCGATATTGGATACTGCCTGGAGTCGAGTCTGGTGATTTATAAAACTATTGTTCTAGGCGATTTTATTCGACTGCCTATTCGGTAGCCTATGCCACCATTGCACCTCTAGAGTGGAGTGCTTTGTAGTTCAAGTTTCAAGTGCAGGCTGACGCAATATTCAATATTCAATAGACAGAGAGCGAAAGAGAGAGAGAGAGCTGTAGCTGTAGCTGCAGCTGGTGGGAGGGGTGGCGAGGGAGGTGGGGCAAAGCAAACTGCGCATAATTACATTTGAAGCGAGAGAGTTTGCCTCCATTGGACACACTCCAGTGTGGGTTCGTTCAGCTGCAGCAGTGGAAAGTTACCGAGTTTCGGTTCAGATTCGGATTCGAAATCGGAATCGCATGCTCGCATTTACGCCAGGGAACACAACTCTGCACATGCAGCACATTCTTCACGAACCGAACTAAACCAAACCGACTTGAACTGAACAAAAGAACAAAACAGAGCAGAATATTTGGCGCATGCGCAGCAGCCGAAAAAACAGCTCAGAACTAAGAATCGAAAATCAAAAATGTTACAAGAAATATGTAATGCCTGTGCGTTTCGGTACATAGTATATGCTATATCTTTTGCAGTTGGCATGATACTTGAGGCGACCGAAATTGAGACCCTCAGGAATGCTGACGCAGTAGGTAGTCGGCCACGCGGATGCCCTACACTCAGCCATTGCATGGCATTTCATGGCATGCCACACCATTTGCCCGATGCAGACATAAAAGTGCGGCTCAATGAATGGAAAATTCCACTCGCCGACTCGACGACGGCTGTCCTGTGGGCTAGGCAGAGCAGGGGGAGGAGGGGAGAGGAAGAGTGAGGGTGCGATGTGGTGTGGCGTTTCTCATAACAACCATACCACCAGACCAAACGAGAGCAGAGCAAGAGCAGAGCAAGAGCTATAAGTCTATAAGTCGGCGAAAGGAACAATCGAGAAATCATCCCCGAAATTAGGCTTTAGTTTGTTATCAATCCAAACAAACAGGCTAGCGATTTGCATAAACAAATAAAGCAGGAGAGACGGTCGGTTAGTCGGTTGGTCGGTTGGTCGGTCGGTTGGTTGGTTGCTCGGTCGGACCCCATCGATCAATAAAATAATATGGCATTAGCGCAAAAGTCTTTGATGGAGTAACCAAATCACATGTCCATTTCCATGATACAATGATATGGCGAAATATATAACCAACCCGACCCGACAAATCATTGGAAACTTTCCGAAAATCAATCGTCAAACCCACAGGGCAAACGGGGCCTATTATCTTTGCCTATTATTTAGTGAGTGCTGATGCTGATGATGTGCATTATACACAAATTAGTGTGTCCAAATTGCAGTTGTATCATGCATGCACATGACATCACAAGGCATGACATGTAGCCAGAGCGATAGCAGAGGTTCCCTCTAGAGGCATGCCGTGTGCCGTAGGCAGTAACCAATTACCAGATGGGAGAGAACTCAGAGGACTACTACGGATTACTTACGGTGTACTCAGCCGGAGCCAGTGGCGTCCGCGAGTCGCTCTTGTGGAAACTCATGGTGCAGACCGAGCCGATGAGCTGGTAATCCTGGAGGAGCCAGTGGCGGCAGCCAGTAGGCGATAGCCGCTGTTAGTGTTATCCTGGTGCGCGGAACGGTAAACGACGCTGGCAGCAGCCTGTGCCAGCAGCAGTTTCCAATCACTTTTTTTCGATACAAAATAGAATTTAATGGGAGATTTAATAGCAATGGTTGAGACTCGGTGTTATTTTGGGCTGTTTGGATTTTTGGTCAGGAATAATATAGAAATGCAATATTACTAATATGCAACTTGCGAGATAACCGGGACTCGAACGGTATGTAGGTTGAGCGACAACTTTCTAAATACGGGGGGCCAAGACCGCTGGCGCATTAGTGGGATTTGAATGATTCTGAATTCGGAATGAATGATTTGATTTCGTTCTTTCGGGAGTTCTAGCAACCGCACAGTTTGAAAAACGGAACAAGAATGCCAACCTTTGCACAGAATCGGGCAAGTAAAACCGCCGATCCGATCCGATTCTCGATTCTCGGTAACAATTTTCCCCGAAGCGAGCGACAGAGATGGGCATGCATGTACGTATACCCACAGAGGCGACAGAGAGCGACAGAGAGAGAGAGAGAGAGAGAGCGTAGCTCATTATAGGAGGGTGAGCGTTGAAAAGAGAGAGCTATGGAGAGGGCGAGGGAGAGAGGGCGTTTTCCAGCTTGCTTGCCAGCTGGAGAGAGATTTTCCGTTATTTCGATTGCATTTCGATTCGATAGTTTCGCCTTGGGAACCCCCAGGAAACATGCTTTCGATAGCTTCGAGAGCACGCTTATATGGTCGGTCCGGCATTCCGGGCCAGGCATATGCTTATAAGGCCCATCTAACGTCACATGCGTCACATGCTGCAGATATCGTCGTTGTGCGAGGGGTTGGTTGGTTGGTTGGTTGGTTGCATGAATCAGAGAAACAGAACGTTGCGGAAAGCTCAAACAGGCCAGAGCGATATGGAAAGATAAATAGGAGATGTGCATGGCAAATAGCAGGCTAATTAATTATATATGTATGTACATATATCGTGTAGATAAGAATCCAAATTAGAGGAGGAGTAAGGCCCCCCCCTGTGGGGTGTCGTGCGTCGGCTGTCGGCATCAATTGGCTGCCAATTGAAACGTGCAACCCCAAACTAGAATGAATTGATCGCAGCCGGAATTGATTGCCAAAAATACACGACGCCAAGGGCCGGTCCATCGGTCGGCAGAGTCGGATCAGTCATTTGCTGGTGAATTGAAATCAATTTGATTTCTGCGTCGCATTTAATCACAGTACGGGTACGGGTACGGGTCCGGGTACGGGTCCGGGTAATTTGAGCGTGCTCCCAACTCATATGCACGTCTCTGCAGAGCGCGATGTCTCATATGCTTCGAAACCAGTTCGAGCCGGTTGCTTCCTTGCAAATCATATACATACATACATATGTATATGGAAATTTTCACAAATTTCTTTGCAATTGAAAGATTGGCGGAACGCACTCAAGCTTGACCGCATTTTACGCTAAATTGAATCTGGCAAGGGATTTAGATTGCGAACAGCCTTGATTTCGAGATCAGGGAAAGGGCCTTGCTGTGGATTAAGTATTGAGACTTAATAATTGATTCAGACTTTAGAGTGCTCACATAAAGATCGATTTAAAATTGCACCAACGTGCAATCGTTTTTCATTTCAAATTTGAATTTTAACCGCCAAGCATATCCCAGCGGCCAAAAATATCGTTGCATACTTTCGGGGCTGATAAATATACATAAGTACATAGGAATATACATACGTACATATAAGTATACTATCATGTGTGGGTCTGTTGTTGTTCTGTTAATGTAATGTTAATTTCTTTATACATTTCAGCCTCTGCCCAGCGACAAACGTGTGCCATAATGTTATGTTAATGTTAACATTAACATTAGTTTTAACAACTCGCCATGTAGATACACGATGTACTTATGATGTAGTAATTTAAGGTGTACAAATAATGTAGAAACGAGATTTTTTCTATTAAAATATTTAAATTTTTTTTGAGATCTTCTAGTATGTTTACCGTACTCGATGATTTTAAGGATACATTTTTGGTTTTTGTTGTTGCTGTTTCAAAAACCAATTCAATAATTCGTTGTAGCGTGTTGCGGTCTGGCAGTTCATTGGTTGTTCTGACATTGCTCATACGCCCCGAAACTCTGATTTTGTTTGTCGAGAAAATCAAGCTCCTTAATTCGTGTGACCTCTGCTACCGATCTGGACGGATTTAGCTACTTAGCTTATAGATAAATATATAAATAACATAACAACTACAGCTTTCACAGCCTCACATATCATATCATATCTGTGGCGAGAGGAGAGAGGACAGGGGAGAGGAGGGTATGGCAGCGGGGCCAAATCCGAATCAAGTCGTACTTGAACGCCAATTTACAGCAATCCCAAGCACTTGAAAACTGTTTTACTTAAGAAATTTGCATATGCAAAAGCCAAAAGAGCCGTCGCTCTGCCAGCAGCAGCAGCAGCAGCAGCAGCCGTACAGAGAGTACCAGCGATATGCACCCTAAATCTGTGGCTGTCCAACCGGTTATTGGCCTGAAATATTTAGCGTAATTGTTTGCAATACTCGCCAAAAATTACACAGTCCGCCTGCAGGCGCGAAATGATACAAACAAAACTGAAAAACCGCTGAAAGCGGAACCAGAGAAAAGAGAAATGATGCACCGATCGATCGGGTATTACCTAAGCAGATTCGCAGCAGTGTCGGCCGCACTCCGACACTCCACACTTGTCATGCAAGGCACAAAGCACTTCCACCCACAGCACACAGCAAACGATGAACAGCGAAAAGCACAAAACGATTCTCAGACTCGTACGCGTACGCGTACATCCTTGAGCCATTCACAAAAAAAAACACTTGTTGAGAAAACCCCCAATCGTGTCATTTATAATGCGATTACGCGCAGGTTGTTGACTTTGAATGCGATGTGAGGTAATTGAATCCAGTTTTAGGAGAGCACTATACATGGCACACAGCTCGGGACTAACAAGTTTGTTGCTTTCTGGGTCCTTTGCAGGATTGCACACACTTCTAGTTCACACATCCATTTGGTTACATGGATCCTGCCTGCACGGCACAGCACAGCACACAATTTGTCAATTTTCTCACCTCTTCAGGCATCTTGCATGCCACAACCACAGCACTTTGTTCAAGAATCCAAACTAATCGGAAATCCACACTTTCGTTGCCAAGAAACTTCTGAAACTCGAGTGCGGATAAGACGCTCCTATCTGGGTATATCCGCAAAAAAATGGTTGACAATGGTTACTTCGGGGCCAGGGTGCAAAGTTTCGGCTATCGTTTCAATGACGCTGTTAATTAAGGAATGTCTGAAGATAGCTGGCCTTCAACTAGGACTGTGGTGGGAGATCATAGGACCCGCCATTGTCATGACAGACGATAATGCGGTCCCGCGTGTTAATTTAATTAAAAATCGATGTATTGCCCAGCTGATTAGGGTATGCAAGTGGCCAAAATAGCCGCCGCACAACTGATAAATCCCGATAAATCGACTCACAATTTTAGATACTCGTATTTCTATAAATACTGAACAGAACGGAACCGAACGGATCGAGGGCTGTGATTCACAGCCAGTGAATCATTTGGGTGGAAACTAGCGACTGGACACCAAACGCGGAAGCCAACCACCACCCGATGTCAAGGCCTGGAGTACGCCTCGCAGTCAACCGATCTTGGAGACACCTCCCCCATTCCCAATTCGCTATTCGCTATTCACTATTCACTATTCAGCCATTTCCATGGGCTTGGTAACGAGCAATTAATTTTAATTACAGGCTGTTGTTCCAGTGTCGATTCCATCATTATCCGTTGATCCGAGCAGCGCGGGACTATGGTTTTGGGAACAGTCACTATTGGGTAACAGGCAGTGGAAGACTGCCAGTGGAGGGATTAGCCGAGGCGCACATAAACCACGGGAGCACCGCACCCTGATAAGCACCTAGTCAAATATAATTTCCCTGCTTTACAATCGCTAAACGACGATACAATCTCAAGTGATATATACAGGGGCACAGTGGAGGGGAATGATGACATTGACATCCTCTTTAGATTGTATCAAGTATCTGATTGATTTTCCATGATTTATATATCTCATTTGTATCTATCTTTGATTTACACTGCAACGTCCAGTGTACGTCCCATTGATGCCCCCAATTCGAGGCTTGGGAACGAGCTGAAGTCCGCTATCCAATGCGATTGGGCTGGGTGCTGTTATCAGACTTTACGATCGAACCGATAATGCTATTTCGAGGGACTTACAGTATCGCAGGCTTTGCCTGTTCCACTAATCACGGCCAGCGTCATTGTTCGCGCCGATTGGAGCTAGATTCCACACAGAATTAGAATCAAAATCGGTAGCAATTAAAATCAAGTATACGACACGCCGCGTGCGAGAGCAGGAGTGTTGTTTGTACAGCGATTGGTGATCACAGAATAAAGACGCGAATCTGAACCGACATTCAGCTTGGAGCAAAAGTTGGCAAAGCACTCAGAGGAGAGCAGATCTGAGCGCAACTCCACTCCGTCTGCGTCTCCTCCGGTTGAAAGCTCTCGGAACCCGCTCGGGTGACACCCACCCAGCCCCCCTGAAGCACTTGAAGCACTTGAAACACTTGAAACATGTACTTGGCAATGGACGCGGTTTAGCATTAACATTAACGTTAACATTAACAATCGCATTAGCATTGAAATCGAGTATGAATAGAGTGTGGAATGGATGTCATAGGTGCGTGTTGGCCACGCTCGTCTGGTCTCTTTTATTGCAATTCCATAGTCGCGGCCCCAGACACCAGAACGTGAGAAATACCTCAAAGGAAAAACAACAACAAAAGACTCGTAGATGACAACTTTGTCGGTGGCAGTGCTCCCCCGATAAACAGATAAAGATACAGATGCGAGACGATGCTTTACGACCAGATATGGTTATCTGCCACTCAGATTAGTTGGTGGCAGATCACTTCCCCATAGATGTTGATTAGGCCAAAAAAGCTCACCCAAAACTTGATGCAACTTACATGTTCCTGGTATCTCCCAGAAGCCGAAGCAGAACTGAACAGAATAGAACAGAATGCCAGAGACCTTGCCACAACGTACCTTCTTTCACCCTGACCAAACGGGTTCCAACTGCGGATCCAAAACAGCAGGTCCGTGGATCACAGCTAGATTCTAGAGTCGACCCATACCCGCCCGATTCGAGGAATTGTGTCACTCTCAATTCCCACTTCCTTCATTCGAAACAAACGAAAGCATAACCATAATATAATAATAATAAATCAGCACTCATCAGCAGGGGAGCAGCAGTGATGCAGTAGTCCCGAAATGGGATTCGCATAATGCCTAAAACTGTGTGTTAGAGCCACAAATTGAGAATAACAAAGTAATTTTTCAATTGAGAATCACACCACCAGCACATACTAGCGGTATGGTGTATGATATATGGGTTCCATCGCAAAAAGAATTTCCCATTTCACGTGTTCTGCTTCTGTTTCTGCCTCTGTTGCTGAATGGAAAGTAAAAGTACTCTGGGGGTATTGTCGAGGCCAAAGGGCAGTCGACCACCTGACTGGAGGGTGACAATGGAAGGGGGAATGGGCATGGGCATTGGGCATGGGCATTGGGCATTGGGCATGGGATTGAGAATGTGATTGTGAATGAAGCGTCTCCATGGACATGTCTCCATGGCTCTGTTCATTTGGCACGTGTTCCATTGTAATGGAATGTAAGCACCCAACAAGTGCTGGGACAAGTTCATGGCGAAACCAATTTTCCCTTATTGTGTGTTTACCTCTCCACGGGAGAGAGTGTGAGTGCGCTTAATTTCGCTACGCACTGCATGCGCACTGTGCTCTGGCATACAGTAGAGCATCGGTGGGCACGTCCTTGCTTCCAGCTGAGGCTTCCACATTGAGGCTCGACTCGGCACGTACAAGCGAATGCCTAAGAATTTCGAAAAACAACATTCATTGCATGTGCCTGACGCGCCAGACGCGTCCGATTGACGCCAGTGGCGTTCAGTAATCGGGGATTGGGGATTGGGGATTGCAAAAGCGATACAAATCCCAAATGCCTGCCACAAAGTGCTCCACAAATAAGGCAAGAAGATTGCTTGCTTTTAGTTTTAGCATGTAATTATCAGACGTCAATTTCTATATTTATGCCCAAATGGTGTTTTTTCTACTGAAATTTGTCACGTTCCATAATGACAATTGGCCTCAAATCGATTATAATTGTGTTGCTTTGCAAGTTAACAAGCGGCACATCCTCATTCGGGAAACATTTAATCTGAAAATCACACCTCCAAGCCATTAATTTAATGACGTCAGATGGGGTGTTTTTCCTATAGAATATGTGGCCTATAAACACCCGAAAATGACATCAAAGCAAGCCAATAAACATCGACTATATGGCCACTAAGTGGTGCTAAGTGGTGGTAAAAGGGGAAAAGAGTCAATACCGGGACGATCATCTCTTTTGGAACGTACCCTCCCGCGTCAATGGGTTGAATAAACGTTGATGATGGACTTGGTTCGAGCTTCCCTGATGTGCACGTGAATCACGGACTAGCCGTCTGGCCAAATGCTGGGCAGCATTGCCGCCAAAGTCAAGAGTGGATAGACGACGAAAGAGCGACTACGTCAGAGCCGACTACTTCGAGAGGGGCGCTCCCTCTTCTTACCGGTTCGATGGATACCCCATACCCATACCCATACACATACACCATTCGAGTGGTGCAGGCTGGCTTTCTGCGCCACAGAGGGAGCTCCACGAGTACATATGTTCGGTATAGGTATATAGGGTAGATGCCAGCCCCAAGACATAATCGAACGCCAGGGAGACACAAACTGTGGCACGCGGCGTATGCGCAATGCATGCGAATGACTGCGTGCTCGGACACGTACCCGTAGATCTGGATCGGAGGAAGGCCCCACTGCCACCGACTACAGTCTGCAGTCTGCTGTATGATGCCTGGTGTCTGCAAATGAAATTTCATTTGGCCAAGTTAGCAGCAGGCGGCAGGCCGAAGAACACCCCCCCGCTCACTCCCCCATTAACCGGTTGCACGCTGAGAAAGTGCATCAAGCCATTGCTTTGCGTCGCGTCGCGTCGCATCGAATCGAATCGATTGCCGCCGCCTGTCCCCCTGCCTGAAGGAAAAAACATGTTAATTGCAGTTGCAGTAGCAGCAGCAGTTGCAGTGCAGTGCAGTGCAGTGCCACAGGTACACAGCTACCTGCCACACTGGGAGTCTAGTCACTGGACAGCACTTACTGGTTCTTTTGTGGTCTTGCCATATGGCTGTGGCAACAGCAGAAGCAGCCAATGCCCGAGGGGCGACACGATACGACGACAGGCAGCCAAATATTTGGCAACGACTCTGTGCCAAGACAGGAAAGTGGCCCACGGAACGGGACGAGGAGTGAGAGGCCTTGATGATGATGATGATAATGATGATGGTTACATGAAACATGAAGTGTGTCAGCGTCAGCGTCAGCCCCCCATCCCATCCCACCCCGCCCCACCTATGACACCTTCAAAGTTGAAGCCAACAGGTGAGCGCTCTGGAATCAGGAATACTTAGTGCTCTGATTGACGGATCAGTGGATCATTGTGGTTATAGCAATTAGTTCCGTCTAGGATGTGGCAGCTGACGATAGCTTTCGGTGCGCGGGGGCATGCTCTATAATTTGCCCTAAGTGATCAGATTGATGTACAAATGAAAGCTCTCCGCCCCGCGAGCCTCGAGAGCCCCAATCTGGCGCTGTGGATTCTGCGACACTCGACAAATGTGCGAGATGTTTCGCTGTGTGTGTGCGTCGTGCAACGTTTCGCGCGATGCTTAAAACTGGTGACCCACGTTGGGTCTGATTTAGTCGTTAACGCGCGGCCAACACGATCACATCGCTACAGAGATCGCACACAGATCGGACACACAACCCAGCCAACCAACACCAACCGACCAACGAAAAACTATAATACACTCACTAATACATGATCTTGCAATAGGTGTGCGGCGTGGCGAGGGTTCTCTTTTTTTTTTGAATCAGATTTGTGGTGTCTCAGCGAGTGGTGTTTCGGTTAATTGTGGTTGTGCCACAGCCAGACCCGTGCCAGTGCCCGTGTCCGTGCAACAGCAGCCGCAGCAGCAACAGAAACAGAAAATTTGTCGAGTGCCCTTGGCTGGGAAAAAGTGTGGTCAGATTCGATTTAGCTCAATAATTTGGGATTGCCAAAGCGATATCGCAAGTGTTTCGAATCGAACCATTCGAATATACATATGCCAAGTGAAGTTACCACTTCAGGTCCACCGCTTCTCCTCCTCGAGTTATACAAGAAAGTCGTAGTCGTCAATCGACAGGCAGCTGCTGCACAGTCGGTGAGTGAAACATTTTTTCGGGAACGGAAGTCGAGTAGAGTCGAGTCGGCTACAGACTACAGACTTTTGCAAATTAGTAAAGTAAGTCGAGCAGTGGTGAGCTAACCAGCGGAACAGATGACCAAAGCTCCTTTGTGGATTCCATTCCCATTCCCATTCCCACTAATTGCATTTAAATTTAGCCAGCGACAGGCGGTGGCCAGCCAGTGGGGGTTTGACGCAAATCATTGATCAAGTGCACAGAAATAGCTCGGGACAAGGGTCGCCAGAGCTGTTTGACAGTTTGCCAGCGAATTACAAAGGGATATTCGGTGAAAGGAATTCCAGACCAGACCACACCAGACCCACACTGCACTCTGTCTTTATCTGTGTGCGAATGTGTGTGTGTGTGTGTGTGTGTGTGTTGTAATGGACTCCAGTGATAAGCAGCATAGCCTCCAGATACGGTGCATATCGTCCATGCAACACGTTGGTCAAGTTATAGACAGTTCAAAGCAGATATCGTTCGATCAGTGGACTCTGGCAGAGCCTGGACTCCGACCACACCTCAGAGACAGAGTGACAGAGAGAAAGAGAGACATAGCGAGAGAGCGAGAGAGAGAGAAAAAGAGAGAGAGAGATCACACATGATAAATTACCTATAGCGTTGCTAACGGTCGTTATAATTCGATTGTAGTGCGAGAGCGGAGCATTCAAGCGTGCCCCGTCTCCCCGTCGAGAGTGTTGCAACTGTTTCGTGTCGTGTCGTGTCGTGTCGTGTTCTTCGCCCATGCAGTTTATGCAACAAATTCGCACGATCGCACCACCAAGTTACCAGAGAGCGGTCTGTGGACAGAACCCATTCAGATGGGAACACTCACTGCCAGACCAGAGCAGTCAGAGACCTGAATAGAGATTCAGACATTCAAAAATTCAATTCACAAATCAATAAGCGGGGCAAGGCCGACGGCTTTTATAAGCTTAGAAGCCAGGTTTAGATTCGACCACCCCCGCCCCCGTCCTGATCGATCACAAAGCAATTGCTGTGGTACCAGTTTGTTCTATCTCTTCAGAGAGTATTACAGGCTTGAGTGGGGGTTTGCAGTGTCTGAACCTTTGCACAAAACCCTCCCATTTTAAAGCACGAAGCATGTAGTATATAGATCGAATCACTATATTATAGCCACAGGAGCAATCGGTTGAACAGCAACTCTTTGTAGGAGAAAAACTCGGGTATTCCCAAAGATATTCCAACCAAAAATACAATATGGAAACTCGCATACTAATCGAATGAAAGATAACTTCGCAAGGGTATCAAAAGCTTCGCCCTCGAATATCCAAAACGTAGCCTTCCTTTCATGCTGCTGACAATTGAAATTGGTGCTCGACAGCTTCGCCATCGGAGCCACTCCGACGACTGCAGACCGCTAAGGCCGCTTCACTGATTCACTGCTTCACAGCTTCACAGCTTCAGAGCTCCACCGTTGGACGACTTGGCTCATTGAACTTGGCCAACTCTAGACGACAAATACAATGCATAAATAACAATACATTAAGAAGCAGACGAAACAACGAACCCCTCGAGTCGCGTGCTGTTTTCAAATGCTGTTTTTTGTTGTTCACGTGAAAAGCGGCGGCGGCCGGCGATGGGGGCCTGGGGCAGGGCCATGCGGCAGCGAGCGACTACGAATCATGGGGAATTCTTGGGCTCAAACATTTTCTCAAAAATTATTGCATTGTATATGCGCCTATTTTTAGTTCTGGTGGCAAATCGGAACGGGGAAATCATCACATCACCACTAAATCATGCGCAGAAAAACAGTCAAAACAAATTGGCAATTTGCAAATTGGCAAGAGGCAAATAAAATTAATTTATGACCAAAATATGCGACTCATTCAAAGGGAAGATAAACACGGCTAGGGGACCACGGCTTCCACCACCTCCAATCCAGTTTAAACCGCCTGCACTTCATTATTAAAACAAACTACTAAGGGTATTTGCATTGGCTTTTAGTTGCTTATACCAAGAATAAATTATGGTAATTATTTCAGCCAATTTGTGTGTTGCGTAGTCGAAACGGTGTCTGGTTTTCGCCAGTTTCATTTTCAGTTAGAAAGTTATGTATGTATGTACAAAACAAAGATCTTCTATTGAGGCTATTTTTGTGGTAGAATTTCCCATAACTTCATTAGGCATTCAAGGGAGCAATTACTTGCACTCTGAAGTTTCTTCCTCATCGTTAATTCAATTGGCACCTTTTCCTACAAAGGTTTCCCATGGAAATCCATTGACTCATTCCGATACCCATTCGATACAGTTTCGAAAAGTCAAAGACTGATTTTCTGAGAGTTCCATTGATCAGCTGAGCTAACGACTTCCGCATATCTAAGAGTTGACTTCTGGTACAGACAAACCCGTACCGTGCCCGCTGTACTTGAGATTATGCAGAGAGTCATTCAGGTTTACGGCGGCTGGAAATGGGTGCGGAAGATCGTAAGAGGCAGAAGATCAAATCTCGCGTCTCGGGTCTCGAGTCTCATAACATGCATACATATGTATCATATCTGGTCTGGGATCTGCAGTCAAGATGTCAACGAGAGCAATTACAGTAGTTAATATTGCAAGAGACTCGCGCGACTCGCGAGATTGAATAACCGGAAAAATTGTCGCAATTTGCCAAAAATTTCCATATCTTTGACGAGAGATGAGATGAGATGAGAAGAGAAGAGAAGATTATCTTAACTGGAAGGCAGTAAAATGTCCCCAAATTGCCCACGTCATACAGATACATACATATTTTCTAATTAAGAAAGGGGGGAATGGGAATGGGAATGTGAATGGGAGTGGGGAATCGCAGCTAAATCTAAAGCTAGAGACAAGTGACACTAAAATTGGCGACATTTGCGAGAGGTTTTTCGGTTTTGTTTTATTCTATTTTAGCACGTTTCAGACACGGCACGAAATGCAAGGTACTGGGGGTACAACTCGTACGGGTATGTGGATGGGCATGGGATTGGGTATGGTATGGGTTGGGTTGGGCATGGGGCAACGCTTCGCTTGCATTGAACTTGACATTCGTTGAGGTCTGCTTTCAATTTAGAAATATGTCAGCGGCACAAACTATTTTCAGAGCACTAGCGAACATTGCACATTGCACGCACTTGTTGCGGTTCGAGAGAGATGGAGGGATAGAGAGATTAAGAGAGACAGACACACGGACACACAGATTCGAATGCGCATGCAGATGCAGATAGAATCTTTTAAGAACACACATTATTAAATAGTATTTCCTTGTCCATTTACAGCCATGAGTAAGAATGGACACAGTAATGCAGGCTTTGTCGCCGACCATGCGGACACCGTACAGAAGCCGGGGGGGAAGACCTACTCCCTGGAGCTGGCCGAGAAGGGTGGCAGCAACAACAGTAGTAAGAACAAGGCCATAGTGGCCAAGGATCCCGATTACAATCCCTACCAGCATCGCGAGGTGGAGCATCCTACAACGTAAGCTGAGATTAAACAAAGATCAAGGTCAAATAATCCAATCCAATAATCCCAATCGTACAGCAATTCGGAGACCCTGTTCCATCTGCTGAAGGGCTCTCTAGGCACGGGCATTCTGGCCATGCCGAATGCCTTCCGCAATTCTGGCTACATTACGGGCTCCATTGGCACCATTGTGATTGGGTTTATCTGCACGTACTGCATCCATCAGCTGGTCAAGGCGGAATTCGAGCTGTGCCGAAGGAAGAAGGTGGGTGTCATGCCACCATGCCCATGGCATTGCAGAGATTTATCATTGTTCTCTATTCTTCACTGCAGATTCCCAGCATGAACTACCCGGCCGTGGCGGAGACTGCTTTGGGCGAGGGACCGGGCTTCTTTAGGGCCTGTGCCCCGTACATTGGGACCGTGGTGAACACCTTCCTGCTCATCTACCAGCTGGGCACCTGCTGTGTCTACGTGGTGTTTGTCGCCTCGAACATCAAGGCCATTGTGGACGCCGTGGGTGACACGAACATCGATGTGCGCCTCTGCATGATCATCATTCTGCTGCCGCTGATCCTCATCAATTGGGTGCGCAACCTCAAGTACTTGGCCCCATTCTCCACGCTGGCCAACGCCATTACCATGGTCTCCTTTGGCATCATCTGCTACTACATCTTCCGCGAGCCAGTTTCCACCGAGGGCAAGGATGCATTCGGCAAGCCCGAGAACTTTCCGCTTTTCTTCGGTACTGTTCTGTTCGCCTTGGAGGCCATCGGCGTTATCCTGCCGCTGGAGAATGAGATGAAGACACCGCAAAGGTTTGGTGGAAACTGTGGTGTCCTCAACGTCTCCATGATCCTCATTGTGTTCCTGTACGTGGGCATGGGTCTCTTTGGCTATCTCAACTACGGCAACTCCGTTCTGGGTTCCATTACGCTGAATATGCCGGAGCATGAACTGTGAGTGCAAGTACTAGTTTCCCTTTTCGACCATTCCTTAATACTGTTGAACCTCTTTAGCCTGTCGCAGTGCGTGAAGGGTATGCTGGCATTTGCCATCTATATTACCCATGGACTCGCCTGCTATGTGGCCATTGACATCACCTGGAACGACTACGTGGGCAAGCGGTTGGGTCCCCAGCGCAACAAGCTGTTCTGGGAGTACGCAGTCCGTACGATTCTTGTCCTGATGACTTGTAAGTCCAAGACATTCCACATTCCGGTACATTACTAAAAATCGTTTCCATTTTGCAGTCCTTTTGGCCGTGGCCATACCCAATCTGGAGCTTTTCATCTCTCTTTTTGGTGCCCTGTGCCTGTCCGCCCTGGGTCTAGCCTTCCCGGCCCTTATCCAGATCTGCACGCACTGGTACGAGACCAAAGGGCTCCGCAAGGCCTGGCTTTTGTTGAGTGAGTAGCCTTTCACGTTCTACCCCAAACCATTGAGCCTTTGCCTAATTGATTGCTCTTTTGTTTAGGTAACTTTGTGCTCATCATTGTGGGCATCCTGGGGCTTGTCATCGGCACCTACACCTCACTCAAGGAGATCGTCCTGACCTTCTCCGAGTAGTGTTTCGTCTCGCATTCAAGTCAAGTCTAATCCGCCAGCCGGCATTCCAATTCAAGCGAAAGTATTATGAGCAAACGGAAGATATCTAAATCGGTAGACATTCGCATTCGCAGCACAAATGACAAGAGGATCTGAAGATGCAGACGCAGATGCAGATGCAATGGAGTTGCAGATAAGATCTGCTCTATTTTGTACAATGTGTAAACTTCTAATCTGAACTTCTATCTTGTATTAGGTAGTAATCGTAACAGTTTATCAGATTTGTGATATTTTTAAGCATTGTGTAGTTTATAAAACTCTTTGATAAGTAGTTTAGTGCCAAGTCACATCTTTATAAGCCTTATTTAACGTATGGTATGATATGATATATGATATGATATGATAGCAGACAACAATATGAATAAACATAAACCTTTTTTGCCATATTAAGATACGCCTTGCGGATGGTTAAGGACGGAACAGACAATCCTAGGGAGTGCTCTCGGACATCATATAATCTGTAAGCGCCTGGCATAGACGCCGGGCTCCGTCTACCAGCTTCGCCTTGCCGTGGAAGCCAATGGATACACGAAAGAATTGCTTACCACTCTCGCCGTCCGGCGCGAAGCGAGGCCCAGCAATGAACGCAATCCTCTGGTGCTCCAGACAGTATTTGAGAAATTCTCTAGCGTCTAGGGTCTGTGGCAGGCGTATCCAAATGAAGTATCCACCACTGGGGCTTATCATTTTGCAACCCTCGGGCAGCTCCGCCCTGAGTGTCTCTGTGGTGGCAAGCATCCGTTCCTTGTAGGTCTCGTGGAAGCGAGCTATCTGCTTCTGAGCAAGATTTAGATTGAACAGACTACCCACAATGCCGGAGGTGTAGTTGTTGAAACAGCCGCCGCTGTTGGCAAAGCCACTGCTTTCCAGAATGGGTCTTATGCGCGGCGGCACCTCCAGCCAGCCCAGCCGCAGACCAGGTCCAAGAATTTTAGAGAAACTGCAGTTGGATATGACATGGCCGGCATAGTCAGCATCCGAGCGAACATCATAGGAAAGCAGGCGCGCCTCAGGCCTCTCGCCATAGTGCAAAATGTTATACACATCGTCGCACACAACAAGAAAATCGTACATCCTGGCAAGCTGGACAATGCCGCGGCAAACCTCTGAAAAATACGAGTAGAGAATAAAAAGAAATGACAACTGTTTGGCCGAAGGACAGACTTACCTGGCGAGAACAGTATTCCCGTGGGGTTGTGGTAGGTCGGGATGGTGTAGTACATTCCCCAAAACACCTTGCTCTGCGAACTGAATCTATGCTTGGCCACCTTTTCGCCCAGATCCTGCAGATCAACGCCATCATCATTCAGCTTGACTGGCACGATGGTCAGACTGGTGAAGTGCTTCATGCTGTCCAGGGCTATCATGTAGGTGAACTCATCCACAAATATAAAGCCCTGAAAGTCAATCAACGTTGACAGCAGCAATTGCAGGCCGTTTGTGGCGCCAGCCGTAATAATCAAATCCTCACTAAAAACATAAAACAATGATAGTCTGATCGTATAAAGACTAAGGCCACAAAACCGCAGACCAACTCTCACCAGTTCACAGGGCTGTCGTACATAGCGCTGAAGTATGTGGCTATCTCACGCCGCACCTCAAAGCAACCATTTGTGGGTCCGTACTGAAAGATCAGAGACTGATTTTCCCCTTTTTCATGTTGCTGAAAAAGTGCACAAGGTCATTTGAATGCGGAAATTGCATAATTAGTGCACGCCACTCACCAGACAGTGTTCGGTGGCCTGCTGAAAGATATCGCAGCAGGACTCGAGAAGGTCAGTTCCCGGCGCCCCGACACCCAAATTGAGAATGTTTGGCTCGTAAACATTCCACGCGCCTCCATCGAAAAGATGCTTCAGCTTGCGATCCTCGTTCCCACGTGACATGATGGTTCGCACAATGTTGGTCTTCTAATGGTCTTATCAATCCGAGCTGCACTCATATTTATAGAATAGAACATTTTTGTCTATCTCGTCAATTTTCGTCCATAACAATTGCGCTTTGTTGCGGTGGCGTGCGAATGTCCATAGCAAATGCCGTTCACAGCGGCACGCATACAAGCAGCTGACAACCAATAACATCAAATTTCGATTGTTTCGCATATATGCGGAAACATCGAAAAATTACTCCATCGAAATGGACACGGAAAAGCCTTCAACCAGCGCTGCTGCTGCAGCTGCATCTGGCCAAGTAATGCAGGACCAGAATCCGCTCCTGGACTCGCCACTCCACGGGCCAACGCTCTCCAGCAGCTCCAGCTTCGAGGCACTGGCACGCCACGACCCAAACCTTAGCCGATTGGCAACGCAAATGTTCCAGAAAACTGAGGAATACATTACGCACGAACTGAATGCGCCCCTAGAGGACTACAGGCTATTGGAGGAAATGAACAAGGCCACCATAGCCAAGTACAAGGACATGCGTCAAATTGCAGAGAACCTGAACGCGTCTACCAGTGATCTGAGCCTCAAGTTTCAGCAGCTGGCCCCCCTAATGCAGCAGATCGATGAGATATCCGATACAGTGGACAAACTAGAGGCTGCTGCCTACAAGCTAGACGCCTACAGCATAGCACTGGAGAACCGCGTCAAATGTGTGCTCCAACGCAAGGCGGGCACCCATGTGGCACAATAACCAGTGCAGGCCACTCAAAAATGCTTTTAGTATACTTTTTACAATAGACTTTATGTTATTAACCAAGTAATAGCTTAAATATAATCGCAATTATATTAAGAAATATCAAGGGAACTGCAATAAGAGATGCACATCGTTATTCATCTGTTTGTTTTATGATGTGAAAGATGCTACGTACTTTTGGCAACTGTTCGGATGGAACGGATAAGATTTAGCACTTGGTCCTTGGCCGTTGGCGCCCCAAAATCCTGCTGTCCCGCCTGCCGGCCCCAGCCAACTGAAAATGTGCTCAGAGTTAGTGTCGTGGCGCTTGGAATTGCAATCTAGGCGAACTTACACTTGGCCAGGAAGCGCTCCTCGTGCAGGATGCAAACGGCATTGAGGCACAGGAGCGAGGCTTCGATGAGCGTCCAGAGAGTAAACATTATTCAGCTATATATTGAGTTTACATCAAAAAAATAAAACAAAACGACAGAGTAATTGTTGAGCTGGAGAAACATCGATGTTAGCATCGATATAATCGGTGTTAGGGTCCTGACTGCAGACATCGATAGTTTTTCCAAACATCGATTTTTTTGCCAGACACCCCTTAATTTAAAATTTTTTCCAATTTGATATTCCGTTTAATATTCCTAGCTAACTAGGACCCTCAGGCCTGAACACATATTTTTATACAATAAATAAAACAATTTTCTACAAGACAGGCTAATTTTAAGGACTCCGTTTGGTTGGATTGTTTTAAAAATAACGTTTATAAAACTTGAGTGAGCACGACATGCGACTTAAGAAAGCATAATATTGCAGTTTATGACAGCAAATAATAGATTTAACAATTTTACAATGGCTGGTGGGCAACGCTCTGTAACGCTCGTGTCGAAGTTAGTTGTTTTGGGGGCTATTGTTTTACTTGTTCACTATAATTTGCGCTATAAAGTGTTGGGGCTACTCCTTGGAAGGAGACCCATAAATTATAGTAAAATGATAACATAATCGAATAACTAATCTCCCATGAAACAGTTTACTTTGATTTCAGCAATTTATCCAGGCAAATACTCTTTATTGAAAACAGGGATCATAAGAACTTAAAATAAAACTTCTTTCTGATTTGCATTATTAAAATCGAAAATAAAAATTGAACTCAAATATCTTTTAAGCGAGGAGGTATCTGCCGAAAAGTGATATATATGTTTAATCTATACTTTAATACCTTTCTTTTTGTATTACATGTCCTTGTCATATCGCATGTCCTTGTTGTGAAATTCTCAAAAGATATTTGAAAAATAACTGTTTTTAAATTGTAAATATGCTGTTTTATAACACCTCTTCAAAAAATGTGGGAGCTTCTTTACTTGTTTCGTACACCTAGGACACATTTTTTCGATCCTTGCTTGAAACTATTTGTTTATTAATCATCGACGGAAGCACGCCTAGGGGACAAGTAGACCAATTTTTATCTGAAAAAGATACATTAGACGATGGTATAATTATTTTCCACATTCACATACCTTTCTCAAGCGTCCAAATACCCAAGGGAATAGGCGAACAGTTTTTAGGGAGGCAAGACTTAGCAAACTGCTCCATGGGATTTGGAACTCCCAAAGGCGCTTCTGTCAACGGAATCAAACTACGGCATAGAATGTTGGTTAGAAGAAAGACTAATCGTTTTCATATGCACTTACGCTTGGACTATGGGAGCTGAAAATGAACTGAGATACGAACATCGCGTCTGGAAGAAATAGTGGTCAAAAATCACAGCGCGTGGATCCTTTGGGCTGTCGCCAAACATCAGAGTGAGCGAAATATCCACGCCAGAGTGGGCTAGAAGAGTACGAATAGTTTTCGGCAGCATGTGGCGGTTGAGAGACGAGAAATCAACCGGCTTGAGCTTGTCATTCTACGGAAGAAAAATACCAGTTAGAAAATCAGATTAAATTCATTTTCAGATACCCATACTTTATCCTGCTCCTCTTTGAACATGCGCTTCATGCGAGACAGCATGGTGAAGGTTTTAATCATCTTTAGGGCCCAATATCTGGCGCCCAAACGCCGGTCATCCGGCTCATGGACATTTTCAGTCAATTGTACGAGAGCCACAAAGAGGTCTTCGGTGAACCCGTGGACGGCGGTTAGGCTGAAGAGTTTCTCAGTGGCAGCTATTATCTGTTCCTCATTGTCTTCTATTTCCAGGCCTACGGCTATAAAATATTTCAATCTTAATATTTCCGTAACATATACACCTGGCAGATTCTTAACAGTGGACGCTTGCTTGACCAATTCGTTTAGCCTTTTTATCACAAAGTCCAGCATCTCCGTGGGCGTCTTTAGCTTATTTTTGGATAAATAGATCCGTATTGTATTGAACTCTTTTGGCTTCAGTTTTTTGATAGCCTTGAGGCTGTGGGCTTTCTTGACCTGGCACTCCAAGGCTAGATCGAAAGCGGATAACTGATTTGCCAACTTCTCTCTGAATTCAATGGTCTTGCCCTGTATGTCTGCTCCATTCACATCGCGGAGGGTATCCTGGAGCGGAAGCCAGTAGTGATTTTGCAGCCATTGTAGGCAAATGTCGGCTGAATTTCGCAACAGATCCACTGGTGGCATTTCCGTGCCGTGCGAACACTTGTGCCGAATGTCGACCACGAATGATGGTAGCCCCAACTCCTCAGCCTTGTCGTACATGCTGCTCCAGTTGTGGCCTTGTACGGTGGACGACATGAAATTGAAGAAGCGCATAATGGCGTGGGCATAGATTTTGTCCAGATTCAAGTCGCCTTTCTTGTCGTCCAGCTGCGCCCGCAAAATCACGGCAGTGGCCAGAGGAGCCGCCGGACAAAGACTGCCTCGTCGGAGTTTCCAAATACGGATCATGGACAGAGCCTTTCGACGTTGTCTGTTCGAGGCATTCCTCCCAAATATAAGATTGTATACCAGTTTAAATTCCTTTCTGAAATGGAGAATCATAATCGAAAGAAAAACAAGCGACAAAACCAAGCAAAACGCACGTGCATTTCCATGGTGCAACAATGGTTCTTTTTTTTGCAGGCGCTGCTATACGCATCTCCTCATCGATGTTGTTGGCCCGAGGACCGACCTAATCGGACAAAAACAATTGTTCAAATGCCTTGTTTATTGTCCGCATATTTGTTTTACTTACGTCCAAAAAGCCATTTGTGTTTGCTGCCGGCGCCTTCGGCTTACCGCGTCCCAAATTGCGTTTCATTTTATAGTTTCAATAAGCTTTCTTTCGCACAGAATTATTGTTTATTATTATTTTTTTTTTTTTATGTTACCAAGCTCCCGGGAGTAACGTAACGTGGGATTAAAATTTATAACATTTTTTTTTTTTTTTTTTTTTGTGGATTTAAGTTACCAGACTACCCGTAAGTAGTGTGGAATTATTTGGCCGCCCGCCTATGTGAAGGTGGAAATTGCCAAGTCCAAGAGTATTGGGTTATGAAAAGATTACTTATAGTTTGACGTCGATTTTGTCAATAAAGTCAATTAATGTTTGGTACGAGCCGATGTTTTCTTTGTAAATATCATTATATTCTCTTAAAGATGGGAAGTTTTGTCTAGTTGAGTTGTACTTTGTACACTTAAATATTATATGCGAGGCGTTATCGATACTATCGCATGTATCACAGATGTTATTGGGAACTACGTGCATTTTGGAAGGGTTACCACTAAGCAGTCTGTTGATTCTTTTAGCGTCAATGGCTTTCAGTTTGTGTTTGTTCATATACCATGGTTTGGATGAGGTTGAAGGAAATAGAGAACAGTATCCTCTGGGTTTGGCGCTTGCAAACTCGGCGTATTCTCTTTCCCATTCGGCTTTTAGACTTCTTTGAATCTCACATATTGCGTCTTTTAGGTTCCATTTTACCACTGTGTATTTACCCCGTCTATGGGCTTCTTTGGCAGCTGAGTCAACTGACGTGTTCTGAGGAATGTTTGTGTGTCCGGGTATGTAATGCACCTCTACCATTTTTAAGGATGTACTGTGGTTGATCTTCTCTCTGATTTTGTAGGCGATGGAGTTGTCTTGAATGGTCTTGGCTAGGATAAGAGCTCCGTTTCTGCTGTCCGTCAGGAACGCGACACGAGGGAAGCCGCTCGAGACAGCGTGATCCAGGGCCTTCTCAATGGCAAGCAGCTCGGCGGACAATGATGATAGAGTTTTGTGCGTGTAATAGCTGTCCACGAAGCCTGAACCGTCATGCATTTGAATGCCCCTCTGCCACTGACCCGTCAGTGTAGTAGACCTCGAAGCCTTCCCTATCCAAAAGCACCCTTTTTTCCCTGTGAAGAATTAATATACTGGCCTGGTCTGTTGTATGTTTGTTATCCGCTGTTCCCTTGAAAAAGTCTATATCCGACTTAATTTTTTTGCAGTGCGAAGATCTGCTCTCGAATACCTCAACTCTTTCTAGTATGCTGCCAAACTCCCGATACGCCTTAGCATAGCCAGTGTTTATGTCCCTGTTTGCTGAGACTGTTTCACTCGCTGGGAGATTGAACGCAAACGCCTTGGCCAGCTCCTTCGCCGCCAGGAATCTCATTCTGTATTCTGGTGGGAGTTCTCCTGCCATGTGATATATGATCGGGACCGGGGTGCAGACTATCAAACCTAATGACTTCCTAAGGTGGTGATTGCAGTGGGATTTGATCTTTGCCAAGGCAGACTTGGACAGGTTGCAGAAAGACGAGCACGCGTATTCTAGTCTGCTTCTGACGAAGGCCTTGTGAAAAGTAAGCCCTCTCTTTGGGCTGACGCCATAGTGACATCCACTAAGCAACCTGAGAAATGCGCAGTTCCTGTTTGAATCCGATATGGCCTTCTCAATGTGGCTGGAGGCTGAGTTGTTCGCTGAGATTGTTCTGCCTAAGTATTTCATCTGGTCTACTTGCCTGATTTCAACCCCTTGGTGCAAGATGTTCAGTGCCGTTTTACGGTTGTTAAAGTGAATCACCTTAGATTTCGATGGATTAAATGACAGGTTCAGTCTATTGCATTTCGCTTCGAATATGTCTATGCTATCTTCCAGGAAGCGTTTCGCGATGGCCACGTCTTTGTGGAAGCAGACAATGAAGAAGTCGTCAGCGTATTGAAAAAGAAGGCAATTGTGATTGTTGATCACGTGAAGTTCGGCGGTGTATAGGTTGAATAGGGTTGGGCTTAGACAGCTTCCCTGGCTAACACCTCTGTCTACCTTTACCTCGCTCTTGCCCTTGATCAGAATTCGCCTGCTGAGAAAACTGGTGATCCATGCCGAGACACTTGGGTTGAACTGCATATCCCTCAACTTGCTCTCGAGTGTGTCCACTCTTACGCAGTCGAAGGCCCTCTGCAGATCCAGACAGGCCGCCACCACCTGATAGCCTTCTGCTTTCAGCGCAAGAACCTTGTTGATGAGATCGTTAATGCACAGAGCCGTGGATCGGTTCCTCCTAAAGGCATAGGACCTGACCGGCAGCAGATCATAGTTGGCTATGTGTTCATCCATTTTCAGCTTTATTAGTCCCTCTATGGATTTGAAGAGCGTGTTAATGAGACAGATGGGTCGGTGGTTTTGAATTGCGGTAGGGTCTGTATTCTTCTTGGGGATGGGAACCACCGTAATCCTACGCCATACTTCTGGAATAACTCCACTCAGCCAAGCCCTATTCATAATTTCAAAAACAACCCTTTTTTTCTGCACGGGGAGCTTCTGAAGCATCCTGAATGAGATACCGTCCGGACCCCTCGCCGAATTAGGATTCCTAGATTTTAGGAAGACGAGAAAATCTTCCAGTTCCAAGGGAACAGGATCCCCTGGGTCGAGCGGGGGGGGAATGGGGTTCGGCGGGGGACTGCTATTTGCCGTGGATGGAGTCTCTTTGACCAGTGTGAGGAAGCATTTATCGTCATCGTCCGTCCATTTGTTACCTACGTTTTTCACCTGCCCAAATTTCCTAAGATTCCTCACCCTACTCCACATTGAGGGCGACGTAGAGACCTCCTCAATGAATTCGGAAAAGTTCCGCCTTCTGCGCCCTTTGATATGCGTTTGTAGTGCTCGATCAGCTTCAACAGTAGCTCTAGCATCGTCTAACTTTTTGGTAAAATAAAATTTTTGTCTACAGGCGTTTCTTATTCGAAATAGTTTTTCTGTTTCCTTGTCCCACCATTTCTTGGCAACATATTTGTTGCTGTTAGAGATGGAGACCGTGTTTTTTTTGGTGAGGGAAACTACTTTCTTGTTGAGCTCCTCCAGTGTAGAGAATTCGCTTTCTCCAAGAACCCTGGAGATTCTGTTGTGCAGAACCTTCTTACCTCGCGTGGAGGCATTAAGCCCATCCAGCGAAATTACGATTGGGAAGTGGTTGCTGTTTGTGAGTTTGGAGCTCAGGACCTTCCAGGAAATACTTCCATTTCTAAAATTAGCAAACGAGAGGTCCAGAACCGAGAATTGCGAGGGACTCCTAGAGAAGGTTGGTGAACCGTCGTTAAGACATATGAAACCCACCTCTCGGATGACATTCTCGATGCTGCGACCCTTA
The DNA here is from genome assembly GCA_005876895.1 of Drosophila azteca. Classification (NCBI taxonomy): domain Eukaryota; kingdom Metazoa; phylum Arthropoda; class Insecta; order Diptera; family Drosophilidae; genus Drosophila; species Drosophila azteca. Next base: position 1,115,746 of record VCKU01000014.1, on the reverse strand, counting down.
GGGTCAATAGCCTCATTACCCCAGATGGTTGACTTTGCGTTGAAGTCCCCTCCCACTATTGAAGGAAGGTCGAGCGAAGCAGCAAACTCAAACACATTTTTAATGCCCGTCTTAAACTGTGGCAAAGGCAAGGAAGGTGCCGAATAGATGCTAAAAACATTGAAATTGTGTCTAAGATTCAAAGTTCTGATTGCCAAAGTCTCGAGAACGTTATCCAATTTAAGGATGCTAAATTTAATATTATTTCTGACAAAGATGCCTACGCCTCCATATCCGTCCTCCCTGGGCCTGCAGTAGAAATTGTAGCCTAAGATACTACAATCTGCGTTGTTCAGTACCCAAATCTCTGAGAGTATGGCAATATCTATATCATTGTTTATCAGAAACATATTAAGGAGTTGTTTGTTGTTGTTGAATGTTAGGCTTTGTATATTTAGTTGAAGGATCTTCATTATTTGGTTTGCTGCGACTCTTCCATCCCCAGGGCAATTTGCAGCCCGTCTAGCTCTACATTGGATGCGTTAACAAACTCTCTAATTTCTTCAATAAACTTCTTAGCAATTGGTTCTCCTTTATTCGCATAATTTGGGTCAGTTAGGAATGCTGTGAGTTTCGCACCCAGTGCGTTCAGCTTTTCCTGGGCCAGGGAGGATACCTCAGTTGATGTTTTTACGAATTTCTCTCGTAACTGGCAGCTCTCTGCGTTTATCGACTTCTTCCAGGCCCCCATGTTTGCTGCTGACTTGTCCGACTCTGCTTTGCGTGCTGCGATTTTCCTCGTTTTGGTAATCTCGGCGAACGAGGCAATAGCGTGAATTTCACTGGCAGCCTCAGCGCTGTTATTAATGAATTCTGGGCGACCGCTGGATTGCCAGATAGGCCGGGGAAAGTCACCTTGGTCACCCAGGTTGGGAGAGACCCTATCAAAGAGAGTTGGAAACCTAGCCCTGACCTCTTTCCTCGAATAATTTTCCAAACTCATGCATTTTTGAATGGCGTATTCTTTCTTTCGAGCCGGACACTGCGGATGAGTGGCGGCATGACCCTCCTTGCAATTTGCACATGCTAGCTTCGAGCAGACTATCTCACTGTTGTGCTCCTGGCCACATTTATAACATCTTGCCCTACTCTTACAGTGATGTGCCCTATGTCCGAACCGATAACATCTAAAACACTGGCTGAACTGCACAAAAGGTTGGACGTCAATTTTGGTATAGAGAAAATCTATTTGTTTTGGCAACTGCCCTCCTCTGAACCACAGTTTGACTCTGCCAGTGGGAACTCGTTGCCCCGTAGTACTTTCCTTTCTTGTTAAAGGTATAATATCCTCAATTGGGATATCAGAAGTTAAAGAATCTGCCAGCTGTTCCTCAGTGTAGTATTTTGGGACCCCGAAAATTATCCCTGCCTTTTGCACTAAGTGACGGAAAATTTTGGCTGTATATCCGTGGTCAGCGAAAGCATCGTTTTCCACCAAACCATTGGCACCCTCCGCCGAGCCGCAAACAATCTTGCATCTGCCGTAACCAACCCTCGAAACCTCCTCGATGTCGCCAGTTCCCAGCTTAAGCAGGAGATCCGAAAGCTCAAATTGGTTAATAGCCTTTCTGATGTTGTTTGAACTCATTTTGTCCATGTACACCACGTAAGGGCCTGAGTGCCCCTCATAGTACTTGTTATTGGTGGTTTTCACATTTGTTTCGTTAATTGTACTCACTGGGCTCTTTGAGTTCAGTTAATTTCAAATTTTGTTTGTCTTATTAGCCGGCAGGCCTGCGGTTGTATTCTAATTCCTTGTGCATTTTTCGTTTTATTCTAATTGGAACTGCTACGCACAAGGCACTTTGTTCAAACAACCGCATAAAACGTAAGTGAGCATGAAATGTCAACTCAACTGGTGCTATGGACGTATATTTACCCTTTTTCATTTCATGCATGTTAAAATTATTTTTTCCTAGCTGCTTTCAAACGTAATTAATAGTGCATTTTGCACATATCTACATTTTTTGACCCAATAATGCATATGATGAATTTATTATTATTAACAAAGCGATCCCGATACCCATTTTCAGTCTTTATAAAAACACCAAAAGCCGTAAAATTTTCTGAGATAGAGACTTACTAGTTTCTGCAATAATTGGTGCCTAGTAAAACAAACTTTTCTTAGATTCTATAACATCCTTTCGTAGAGGGTATGAGAAATTGTTTGCGGCGAATTACGTAAGTGAGAGTGGCGAATTACATAAGTGAGAGTGGGCATGACGTAAGGGGCAACGTAAGTGAGAGTGCGTCGAATTCACCACCAGCCAATTCGCTCGATTGAACAGCTGACAGCTGCTGAAAGGTGTTGCAAAAAGCGATAATATTATATCAGTGCTGGAAAGTGGTCGAGAAGAATTCTTTCGGAATTCAGTGCTGCTAAACGGCGTACCGGGCATAAAAAGTGCTGAACATTTTTGCATTGAAACAGCTGATTGACCTGCCAACTCATATCAAGCGGAGCGGTGTGAATGGCGAAACGAAATAAAAACTGGAGCCAAAAATTGTATTCTGCCGAAATATATATATGAATTCGGAGAACAACGATTCGCCGACAAGAAAGATGATAATTGGCTCCTGCTCAATGTTTGTGATCTTCTCATACCTGCAGCTGCTCTACATACTCGTGGCCATCTACCTGGCCCTTCATCACGCTCACCACTAACGGACATGTATCACTTTGTGTCCGAGCAGACACCGGAACTGCGGCTCTCGGAGACGGCCCTTGTAACCAGCCACGTAACGCAGTACCTTAAGGGATTCCAACTCGATGCGGTGAGATTCCTGCACGAGCGCCTCAGCAAGGGGGAGTTTTGCGTTCTCAACGATGAAAGCGGACTGGGGAAGTCAGCCTCCGTGGCGGCCCTGCTCAGTGCTCTGGAGCCCGCCAAAAAAACGCTAATTGTGCTGCAGAACGACGAACAGCTGGTCGCGGGCTGGCAGTTTCACCTGAACACACTCACAGATCTCTCCGTCTACACCATTCAGAGTGTCCAAGGTAATTGTTTAGACTTTTCTCAAGCGTTTCACTTCAATTATATATGTATGTATTTTCGAAAACTCTCCATCAGACACCACCGAGTCACCGCACAGCGTTTATCTGGCCAAATGGAGCAATCTGCGCAGCATCGGGGATCTCAGCAGACTAAAATTCGACTACGTTTTTGTGGACAATCGCGGCCATACACTGAACAACAACTTCTGCAACTCGATGCTGTTGAAGCATTTCGAAGGCAAAGTAAACATTGTAATCTCCAGTGTTGACATAACGGTGAGGAAATCGAAACCCACGTCATTTCGCTTCGAACCACAATCTAATCGACATTTTTTGTTCTCTCCTCAGTCTAACGTGAAGCTCCTGTACAATGTGTTGTCTCTAGGGGGACGCCTGGAGCACAAATACAGAAACTTTAAGAGTTTCGATCGTAAATTTCACTTGCCAGACCCAAAAGAGGTTTTTAGCAAGAACAAAGATCTCGAGGAATATTACAAGCAGCGGGGAATTCTGAGTGACTACATAAAGTAAGCAGCCCATTTAAACCCACATAAAAAACCATTAGTAATTATGTGTGTCATCACAGGGACTTTCGTCTGCGGCGCTTATGCCATCAGTTCGATCACAGCCTGCCGCTTGTGCCGCTGGAGCAATATAAGACAAATCTGAATCTGTGGCAGGCCTCTAGGAATAGTCAGAGCACGCTCAGTGGCTCTGTGTGCTCTACAGTGGCATCGACAGTGGAGATCATAGAGCATAGCAATGAAGCCGTAATCATGCCGCCGTTGCTCTTTGAATCATCGGAATCTGAAGATGATCCAGTTATGGTGCTCCCATCAGATGCTCCCGTTTTAGATAACAATGAAGTTATGATTGTCTCCAGCGATGATTGCGAGATCATTACGTCTCCAAGCACGCCGTCCTCGCTCAATCAATCGAAGTCGCCTTCAATTAAGCCGAAGCGGAAATACGTGAGACGCCAGCCTCCTGCCAAACAGCCAGAACTTACTGAATCGGAGCCAGAGGACGAGAATAGTGCAAGGCAGAAAACGCGTTCAACTGCTGCTCTTGCTGAGCCTGCTGAGTCTGCTGCTACTGTGTCGCCTACCGAAAAGACAAGAAAAGTCAACGTGCGGCTTAGGAGAATGTCTTTGGCGGCGCCAAAGCGTGAGAGCACGCCACCTAATCAGGCAGCGACACCGCCACCGGGGACTCACAAGACAGAGCCAAAGGCCAAGCTCCATCAGATCTTGAGCCCATCATCACCAATAAGACGTCCAGCGACACGCGGAATGCAGCGTTTGACGCGCTCCGCAGACGCGAAGCTGAACAGCAAATACTTGATGCACAGAATCAGATTGGAAGACTGCAGAAAGCGCACGCACAGGAAACCCCAGACGGAGTCCAGTCATACTCCAAGGACGAGCAAATCGAGGGTGAAGCGAGAGGACAGCGTGCCGCAGGAGACGCCCAAGCGGAAGCCAGGTCGTCCGCCCAAGAAAGCAATCGAGGAAAAACCGAATACCAAGCAAACGCCCAATGCTACAGAGGAAACACCCAAGCGAAAACGAGGACGTCCAGCCAACAACAGACCGCAGGAGGGCGAACCATCCGCACTCAAATCAAATCAAACGCCTACCGTAGAGAACTCGAACAACAAACCCATCGATCCTACACCCCAAATGGTGAGCAGCAGCTCTCTGTCCTCTGAGTACATGCAGTGTGGGCAAAAGCTGCCGGACAATGTGGACGTGCTGGATCTGGCCGCATTCCGCATACCCTTCACGCCCCAGCCGGCGCCCCTGATGCTGCCATCGACCTTCACACTGTTCAGCGACTCGGAGGTGCTGTCCGTTCCATTGACCAGTCCAAAGCAGGTGGAGACTGTAGTCATTAACAGCTCACACGATGAGAGTTCGCTTCCGTGCTCATCCTCGCCGCAAAGCCGCCGCACGAAGGCATTGAAGCGAAAGCGAAAGCAGGAACCACCGACAAGTGGCTCCTCACACTTCGGAATGCTGCTTTCGCAGCAGAGGAACCCGAACAAATCTCCGGATATCTTCAGCAACTGTTCAGAAATTTCTCAATTGACGTTGGCGCAGCCAGCCCCAAAGCCCTCGTCTCCCTTCGAGTTCGAGGGTTTCAAGATATTTGGATCTGAGGTAAAGCAGTTCCAGCAACAGCACGCAAAGGCGATCGTTGGACCTGCCAAGAAGAAGCGCGAACGCTCCTGCCTCGACATACTAGAGCAGATGTTTGAGCCGCGTCCGCCGGTTACATCCAGCCCCAAGGTCCTACCCAGTCTTCCGAATGGAACACAGCCCTTGCAGCAGGAGCAGGAGCAGCAGCAGAACACCCCGAAAGTGATAACCCAACAGCGGCGTACTTTTGCGGAGGATGACTTCTTTGAGATTACCAACAACGGAGAGTTTGGGAGCCGCCTGCGCATCAACTCCTCAGGTGATGTTTCACCTGTCCAGCAGGATCGCGCCACACAATCGAATAAGATCACTAACTATTTAATCAGCTCGGGACAAGAGAAGCCGAGCACCAGCAATAATCGCACATCTGCCACGCAAACGTTGCGCAAATCGCCCAAGGCTGCCAACAAGTCCACGCAGTCTACGAAGCTGACTCGTTGGTTTGGGTCCTCACAGAACAGCTCCATATCCGAATCCCTGAGTGCACCCAACACCCCCATGGCGCCATCGACGAGCGAGGCAGCTTGCCGGGCACGATCAGCACGCAGTGCAGGACCAACCAAAAGGAAGCGCTTAGATCTGTTCAAATGACACTGCCTGTACATCTACAGGAGGTATGCAGGAAGGAGGTGATTCAACCAAAATCCATTCATAAGTTAACAGAATTCAGGGAATCCCTTGGCGCAGAAATTAAGACTCTCTCGTATGTTATTGAAAACTTAAAACATAAAAGTGGTATAATGTTAACTGTAAAACATTAAGCGAACCGATTAACTAGCCAATTTAGTGGAATACAAATTTTCATTTCTTCCAAGTTACAAAAAAAAAATGTTATCCTAACTCACATCCGGTTTCTAAATGGGGGCCTCAGATCCGCTGTTTGCTAAATATGTGCGTCAGATTGTGCATGACCGCCTGGCGCTGATACTCCAGCTCCCGTCGACACATGCTGCCCAGGAGCGGTGGACACTGGTACTGGATCCGCTCCAGAGCCAAGGTGTCTTCGTTGGAGGCACTGAAGCTAAACTCACTCAAAGAGTGCACTGCCGAGGGGAGAACGGAAGGGGAAGAATAAAAAATGCATTAAGCTAAGATAAGGTTCAACTCACAGCAGTAGAAGCCACTGAAGAAGCATGTCTCGTGGATCGACTGAATGCCAAAGGCCACGGGTGTGATCCCTGGCTTCGTTTTGGTCACCACATACTTGGCAGTGGCTGTGTTCAGCCAATAGGGCCAGTAGGAGAGTCGCTCCGTGTACTCGACCGTGTAGCGCCAGTCATGGGCGTGGCCATGATCGGAGAGGATCTTGAAATTGATGCTGCAGGAAATGGAGATAGAATTATAGATACATAGATAGACTGGGCGGTGCCATTGCTGAAGCATATACTCACATTGCCGGATTGAGCAGACGCATTTTGTTAAAGTCGGCCACATACTCCCAGACCTTTTCCGGTCTCGTTTTGCCGATAATGCCCTCGATCTGGTATTTCTGATAACCGTTGGAGAGCACAAAGACATAAAGCAGCAGGGCGGCGGTGAGGAGCAGCGAGAAACGCTTGATATTCCACCGACGGACGCCGTGCATGATGTGGCTGTGGTTTCTGCTGTGTATATCTCGGATTCTGTGAATATCAAATAAACAAATGCCCGGCAAATGTGGAAGGGGAATGGAATGGAGACGCGGATCCAAACAAATGGGAGGCAAAAAACAGAATGAGAGGCACGCTAAAAGAACGCCAAAGAGAAAGATGTAAATACTATGCGGACTCCCCAAAGTATATTAATGTGGGGTATGACAGTTTTAAGGAACACAGCTTAATGCGTTCATGAACTTGAAGAATGGGAGTGCCTCACCTCATATTAATATACTTTGTGTGACGTACTCTTTATCTATCTTCTTCTCTCTCTATTTCACGAAAACAAAGAGAAACATCTGAAAGCTGTCCCTTTCTTTTTTAATGTGAAAGTGCTGATAAAGCAATTAGTAGCATTTATACAGAGTTTACAAAATTCTGCTTAGTCCATGCTTATCTGTTTTTCAAATAATAAAGGCTAGAAACTAGAAAAATAAAACAGAACTCGAGCATTTCCCGTGAATATATGAATTCATTTGACAATTTTTCCTGTCCTTGTCAATTCACATACAAAATATGAAATGCATCCATACAATCTATGCGGAATAAATGTATGTATGTGCCATTTCCATAATAAATGGAAATAATAATTAATTCAAGATTTGATGTCGGAGAAAATACATATATAAGTAATTATAAATCAAGTTGATTACAAAACTTATTTAACGTGAAAAAGGTTAATGAGATCTTGATTGGAGCAACTCGATTTTATTGAGTGAAGTTTTCCCAACAAGCGTTCAGCCGAATAGCAACATTTTTGGAGCTCTTCAGGACTCAAACTATCAAAAATGTTGTGTTCTTTGGCCAAATAGAATTTCAGTTTGCCTTTTTTTAGACAAACTACCAAACATTCCCACATCTTTACAAAGAGCTCTGGCAAATACATTGCATAGCAACATTTTCCAAGTTCATGCAGCAAGACAGTTTTCAGCATGTGACTTGATAGATGGGGAAAATCGTGCACGTGAGCGTCGCGCAATCCATTCATCAGACGTAAACAATTTTCGAAGTTATATAGATCCTTTGATAATTGGCGTTCCCAATGCGGGGCACATACCGCAAAGGTTTGCTCATCTTTTGAGCCCGGTTTGTTTTGCAGTACAGCGAACCATGGGAAATTGCGTATTCTTTTCTTACGACTTTTATAAAGGCCTGGAGGGCCAAAAGGATACTGGGCATAAGTGAACTCGAATGCTGGCACGAAATCAAACGATATGGTCCGATTCTTCCCCTCAGCTTCAATGGTGTGGGCAAATCCGTAGCCCTTGGCCGTGTACATTACTTCATATACTTCTCCAGTCTTGCAACGAAGACTTAGCTTTGATTTGAACACCTTGCCGAATGTATTGCGTAACCAATCTTGGAGATTCTTTCCATTTATGCAATTGTCGGCTACGATAGGATGATTGTTGTCATTTGCATACAATAACACGAATCCCTTCCCATCAGCCTTCGGGGTGATTGGGAATGGAAATTTCAGCTTCATATGCACATCAAAATCATCATCATTCCTATCCCAGTAGCTTCCTAAAAGCAAAACAGGATGATGACTCATTTGGTTAGGGTTTCGGCAGGTCCAGTAGCTTACCTATAAGGCCAAGGCCATCAAAAGCCGTGCGGAAATTATCCTCTGCCAACTTTAGTTTATCAATAACATAGTTTTTAATTTCGACAGCATCCTCATTGTATTTGGCCCGATCACCGTCGGAAATAATCAATTTTTCCAAAATGCGGTCCAGTTCTATGTTAAAACTCATGATTAATTAAATATTAACAGTTCTCAACCAGCGATCACAGTGTTCAGACGTGAAAAATTATACGTAAACAGTAAAAACTAATTAAAGATTTAACTTCTGAGAAATAAGTATCATATCGAAGCGACTGCTCGGAAACCACAAGAACTGTTTGATATTGGGACTCCCCTTTTGCAATTCATGTTCGCTGCTGGAAACAGTTGACATCGATGGTATCGAGACTGTCGATAAAATTACTCTAAATAAATAATTACTCGATATGTTTTGATCGCAAGTAAGGTGTATAAACATAACAAAAAATATATTTCTGAATTGACAGAATTGTGCAACAAAATTTTGGTTTACAATATGATTGAATTTCAAATTGCCGAATTCAAGTGCCGCTTATCGCACAAAAGTACCGATATTTTTCTACAGCTACCCTGTGTTCGATAAATAGTCGCGGGTATACGATCTCAACAAATTAAACAACAGAAAAATAGTGTCCCAACTTCAAAAAAGTTCTGTTGATGATATATACCAGAGAATTCTGCATATTAATATTTTCGTCAGCCCAAAGAATAGCACCTGCAAAACTATTATCAGCAAAAAATACTTATCGATATATAGTTAAATATATATTTAACATCCCCTCATCACTATTTCACAGGTGTTTTCTAGAGCTGGAGAAAAATCGATATTAGCGGACATCGATGTTTTCGATATTTTGAGGGTCAAAAATCGATTAAACATCGATTTTTACACAATTTCTTAAAGGTTCTTAATGGCCCCCTTCATGGAATATTTAAATTTAGGCATTTTTTATTAAGAAAATCATAAACTAATTTATAAATAATACCCTTCAATGGGATTTAAATATCAGAGATTAATTAATTCGAGATCAACATTAAACTTAGTCGGTGTTTGAAGACCAGAAGACATTGTAGTTCTTATTTAGGAACATAAGTTCTTGTATCATCCTCAGCATTCAAATTCCCATCTGACGAATATACTATATCAAAATATATTTAAACATCATTTTTCATTTCGTAAATATAAAATATTGTTAATTTGGAATACGGATGGGTTGATACATGCATGTTAAGGAATTTTTTTTCTTGTTTTTAGTTGTAAATAATGTAATAGAAAATGAAAAAAAAAAGTTTTTTATTGAGCCTATACCATTTTCCCAGCCCAGCCGTAATTTAGTCCACATGGACCAGTCCATTAACTGGTCTCCGCAGCCTAGTCACGGACTAGTCAACGTTGATGCAATGCCTGCCGACACATCAACCCCAATGACATGCAATACAAAAAAAACAAACTTTTCATAAATTCTATAATATCCTTTATTATAGAATTTATGAAAAGTTTGTTTTACTAGGCACCAATTATTGCAGAAACTAGTAAGTCTCTATCTCAGAAAATTTTACGGCTTTTGGTCTTTTTATAAAGACTGAAAATGGGTATCGGGATCGCTTTGTTAATAATAATAAATTCATCAAATGCATTATTGGGTCAAAAAATGTAGATATGTGCAAAATGCACTATTAATTACGTTTAAAAGCAGCTAGGAAATAATAATAATAAATAAAAAAATAATTTTCACATTAATGAAATGAAAAAGGGTATATATACGTCCATACCACCAGTTAAACTTCCAAATTACGTGACATTTCATGCTTACTTACGTTTCTTACGTCGCATTTCATGCTCACTTACGTTTTATGTCTTGACCTTTTCTGTTTAAACCTTATTTTAGACCAAATGCAATAAGCGGATTTTTTTGTAGTTAGTCTATCTAGTAGACAATTGATTCATCAATCGTATAATAATATGTGCTCAAGCCTGAGGGTCCTAGTTAGCTAGGAATATTAAACGGAATATCAAATTGGAAACAATTTTAAATTTAGGGGTGTCTGGCAAAAAAATCGATGTTTGAAAAAACTATCGATGTCTGCATCGATTATATCGATGTTAACATCGATTTCTCCAGCTCTAGTGTTTTCGTTTGTGTTCCGCGCTGTTTTTTTAATATTATATTTTAATCTCTTTGTTTTATATTTTAACATAAATTAAGTAAAAAATGATTTGTAGACTAGTTGCGAACCGAAATTTAAGTGCCAGATATGCTGGCTCTTTCAAGGTAAGCAGCCACAGCCACCCACACCACCCCCTCCCTGCACCAAGGATTAGTTATGTTATGTAGATCTACTGGAAAACAGATGATAATATGGATTAAATTAAATAAATTTATCTTTATGCCGCTTCTACAAAGAGCAATTATGCCAACAATCATGTGATCCGGCAGGTGAAAACCAGTTTCCAACTACAAATAAACAACAAAAGCAACAGGTGCACTATTCCAAATCTCTAACACACTTATGTTGAACCCATACATATGCACGTACAGTAAAGTATCCTTTGGACAGACGGTGCGTGCTATTGTGCAGTTCTAGAATTATCGGTCTACACAAACGACTTTTTAATTGAATAATTGCGATATTTGTCCGTCTATGGGGCTCCAAACTTCTATAAATACAGTTCGCAATTTCGATTTTCACTGTATTTTGATTTAGAAGGCCTGCCCCTGATAAGAACTATTTTGATAGACCCACACGATCAGCCCACTTGATGGCACGAGGCCCCCAACGACCCCCCTGGAATCATGTATTTAATATTATAAATAGGCAAACTTACGTAACATTTTGAACAAACAAGGCACACACACGCACGCACCACACGACATCCAATCATAAGCAAACAAACCACTATGCTAATAGACCCCCAGATCCAGATCCCCTGCTAACATTCCCCTACGATCTGTACGTTTCAGCTTATTGCGTGCTACTCCACATCGGGAAAGAAGCCTAATGGCAAGATCTACGAGTCGGCCATCGATGCTGTGGCGGATGTCCAGGATGGAGCCAAGATCCTGTTCGGTGGCTTTGGCATCTGTGGCATTCCAGAGAAGATGATTGCTGCTCTGAAGCAGAAGGGCGTCAAGAACATCACCGCAGTGTCCAACAATGGCGGTAGGTGGTGGTTCTAATAGCCCTAATAGATCTCTCTTTAACGTATCACCTATCTCTTTCAGGTGTTGATGACTGCGGTCTGGGTGTCCTGATCAAGCAGAAGCAGCTGAGTAAACTGATCGGCTCGTATGTGGGCGAGAACACAGAGCTGGTGCGTCAATATCTGGCCGGTGAACTGGCCATGGAGCTCACGCCGCAGGGCACGTTGGCGGAGAAGATCCGTGCTGGTGGTGCTGGCATTCCCGCCTTCTACACGCCCACTGGTTATGCTACTCTGGTGCAGGAGGGCGGTGCGCCCATTAAGTATTCAAAAGATGGAAAGGTAGAGATTGCCAGTGAGGCGAAACCCGTGAAGGAATTCAACGGACGCAACTACGTGATGGAGGAGTCGATCTTTGCTGACTTTGCCTTTGTCAAGGCTCAGAAGGCGGATCCCCTGGGCAATCTGGTGTTCAATAAGGCAGCCAGGAACTTTAATGCACCGATGTGCCGTGCCGCAAAGATAACCGTGGCCGAGGTGGAGGAGCTGGTGCCCGTGGGTGCTCTCTCGCCCGATGAGATCCATATACCCGGCATCTATGTTAAACGAATCTTCAAGGGCACCAACTACAACAAGCGAGTGGAGCGTCTGAGAATCACTGAGCCACAGGATCCCAGCAAAGCCGCTGCTCCCGCCAGTCCCGGACAGGCACTGCGCGAGCGTATCGCTCGTCGTGTGGCTCTAGAGTTTCGTGATGGCATGCACGCGAATCTGGGCATTGGCATACCCGTCCTATCATCTAACTACATACCCAAGGGCATGAGCGTGCTGCTACAGTCGGAGAATGGCATTCTGGGCCTGGGTCCATTCCCCACCAAGGACAAAGTGGATCCCGATCTGATTAATGCCGGTAAGGAGAGCGTCACTGTGGTTCCCGGCGCATCTTACTTCGGTTCCGATGACAGCTTTGCCATGATTCGTGGCGGTCATGTGGATATAACCATTCTGGGTGCTATGGAGGTTTCCGCCACGGGTGATCTCGCCAACTGGATGATTCCTGTAAGCAAAAGAGTATTACCCACAGATAATTGTTACTGAAAAATGTTCTCTTTTTAAGGGAAAACTGGTCAAGGGAATGGGTGGTGCCATGGATTTGGTAGCTGCTCCCGGCACCAAGGTGATCATCACGATGGAGCACAATGCCCGCGATGGTTCGCCCAAGATCTTGGACACCTGCTCCCTGCCTTTGACTGGCAAGGGTGTCATTGATCTGATCATTTCAGAGAAGGCCGTTTTCGAGGTGGACAAGGGCGTGGGTCTAACCCTAATCGAGGTGGCCGAGGGCTATACCGTCGATGATATTACCGCCTGCACTGGGGCCAAGTTTACCGTCTCTCCCAATGTCAAGACGATGGGACAGATTCCGGTTTAAGAAATGCCTTAGAGGCAAGTAGTTGAGGTACTTGAGTGATATTTTAGTGCATTTATTTTGTGTTGATCGTGTGACATAAACGTTTCTGTTATTAAATATAGTTTTTCGATGCCGTGTAATGGTGTGTCCCTTCGAGAGCTATCCCATGGCCTTGGTTATGTTCTTGAGTGTGGCCGAGCGATGGGCGGTGCGCATCTGTTTGTTCAGAATATCAAAGATGCGATTGTACTTGCTGTCGGACTCAGTGCGACAGATGGCGCAGAACTGCGAGGAGAGCACATGCATGGGACTGCGGAAGTAGAGGGTCTTCTGCATGGTCAGACCGTTCTTGTGGTGCGACATCATGTGCAGGAAAATCTCAATCAAAGCCATCAGGGCGCCAATGATGAAGTTGTAGCAGAAGAGTGTCGGGACCAGGAACAGCAGATAATGCTGGCGTTCGTAACCCAAGATGATGTTCTGTTAAAGGAAATGCAATAAGTGGAAGGAACATCAAAGAGGATCTATTCTACATACACTGCTCACGCCATCCATGTGACAGTAGTCCTCGCGCTCATAGCCTGGTGTCGTTTTCTTCGGCTCCTTGCGTGCTCCATGCTGCACGGTTATGTCCAGATCCGCTTGATATTTGTTCGTCATTAGGTCGTCCATTTCGTCGCACAGGGTGCCACGGAGGCAGTGCTTCGGTACATGGAAATTGTGATGCTTGCGATAGCGCACCTTCATTTGCCCGTGTACGGGCTCTCCGGTCTCTCCATCGTAGGCGGGCTGTGTGACACGGGCCGAGTCCGTGTAGAAGTACTCCAACTCTCCGGTTTCGCTATTCTGCAAAAGATAAGAGAGCTCGATAAGAGAGTAAACTAAGAGAGAAAAAAACCCAAAAAACCAAGAAACATTCGCATGGCGTGATCCCCAGTCTCGAGGCGAATTTATTTGTCTGAACAATCAAAAATTAGCAATTCAGATTTATGGAACTTCTCTACATGAAAGTTGATTGCCTTTTGGGGAACTAAAATACATTCATATGAACATACATATGTACATATGTATGTATGTATGCCTTTTTGAATTCTATTCTAAGAAGATGTGTCGTCTCACCACAGCTGATCAAAACAAATATTTAAGAGTAGGGTGTGCCAATTTCGCTGGGGAAGAGCGACATTGAATGAGTTTGGGCGTTTTCATCATTTCACGCCGTATTTCAATGTTTTCGTTGTTTATTAATTGTTATCTCGCACACACTACCAAAAATAATGAAAATTAAACCCCAAAATAGATTCCCTAAGTCTATTCTGATAAGAGGGAGAGAGATAGAGCTTCGACAAGGTGTGTGTGTGTGTGTGCGCGCCCACGTCTCTCGATGGTGTGTGTGGGTGCCCCACGATTCGATCTCTGGTGTGAGAGTCTGAATCACCTGCGAAGCCTTAGAAACCTTGCACTATGCACCTACTCCCGGTTGCTCTTACCACCAGCATGCTTTCTGCTGTACTAAACAGAAACCGCAAAAAATGAAATGGGAATACAGCCAGAACACCCCTACAATCGTACATATGTGTCTTATCAGTGGCCTCTGGCAGTCCGTGTGTTGGACAGACGCGACAGGTTGTCGCTTATCATTACAGACGGCTATAGACGACGCCGACGCCGACAACGACGAGTGCCAAGACGCACCAGTCCCCAGTACTTACTTATCTCTCCCCCGACAGACCCAGGCAGCACAGCACCAGAAGATACGCCTATTAACGGGCAATTACGACCCCGTCACTACGGGGACAGCAGAAAATTGTAAATTGCCCATGCAATTACAATTTTCTCTCTGTCTCTCTGCCGCCGCCTTTTGTAGAATTAATAAATTATGGGTTGCATAAGCAATGAGGAGGAGCAGGGTAGTGGTGGCAGCAGCTAACTGGTTTGCGTGCCAAATGCGATTTGATCGTAATAAAAATAATACAAATTGATCCAAAGAATAACAATCGCTACACTGTACACCCATACGGGCATGGGGAGTGGAGGCTTTGGCATGGAATCAGATGTGTTTAAAAGGAAAATTAAACTGGAATTTAATCAGATTTACGATTAAACGGGGGGAATGAATAAAGTGTCCTATAACCGAGCGAATGGATTACCGGGATGGAAAACAATTCTTTAGAAATATTTCAAGTAAACAAAAAGGCATATGGCATAGAAATATGATCTCTGGTTGAGTGAAAGCTTTCAGCTTTAGAAACTGGTTCTCAAGATACTTAGAAGGGGTCTTCTTGCTACAAATATGGATGGAATGCTATGTGGACATCTCCCATGTCTGACTGAAGTTACAGGAATTGAGATGGTTTTTGCTTTCCTTATATGTAGCTTTAATCGTCTTTCCACCATCTTTAAGTCTGATAAGAACTACTGCACTATATCCATTAAAAGAGTAACTAAAATTCCACGTTAGCACCTGCAAAACATTTGTTAATGGAGACATTTGGAATTACCCTCAATTTACATACACGCAAATTTGCAACTTTATAGCCTTAATCCAATCATCCTCTGTCGATCTTGGTGGAATAAAATGATCTAATCAAGAACAAAGACTAAATAAAAAAAAAACTAAAAAATAATTAAGGTTTTCTCAAGTGCAACGCAAAAAAAAAAGTGATTCGAGTATTGTGGGAATAAAATAGACAGATAGAAATCAATGGGATGGGTAGCATATGGGTGGCACGATAGAGACCCACTTCAGAGAGAGATAGAGAGCGGCTCTGGTTGTTCCCAACAGAACCAACAGTAGTTCTATTGATTGGAGTACATCTGTAACAGTGTACGCACACTTGAGATGTGTATGGACATTAGAAGGAATCATTTTCTAATAAAAAATGAACGTAAAGCCTTTTAGCCGATACACAGAAAAGACTGTAATGTCAGATAAGCCAAGTGGGAGTGGAAATGGAAATGGAAAAAAACAAACAAGGCCACACACTCGGTGTCGGTGTCGGAGTCGTGCCACCGACTGGCACGGCACTCAATCAATCTACATTTGATAATCTACGGGGTACACTATATATTATTCCTATGACTAGAATTATAATAGTTAGTTTTGTTGGTAGTCACAGTTGGTTTAGTCCGGAATACCAGAGCACGGCAGGGCGGTGTAATTAACTGAGATTGCTTTTTATTTTCGGTTTCGTCTGTCTGGGGTTTTTAATGGGATTTCGGGTTCAGTTTTAGATCCAATTTAAACGTAATCACAAACGGAATAGCTTTTACTCTATACCCCACCTCTACCTTTCCTTTAAATTAAAAAGTAGGAAAACATGTTTGCTCGTTTGCACGACTGACCCTCTGAGAGTTGAAAAAGCTGAAGAAGATGATCCACGTTCCATACGAGACATATGCCAGACAGCTTCCCCTCTCGCTCACTCCAATGGCCAATGGTAGTTCTATCTCTTTCTTTTTCACTCACCTTAATGGAATATCCCATGGCTGTGTGTGTGTGTGAGACACTGCTGTGGCCTGACACCAAAGCTCTTTTTCACAGTTATGTTTGCAAGTGGCTTTATTTTTGTTTGTCTTTTGCTTTTAGGCCCTTTTAGGTATTACCACAAAACAACACATAAACGTAAATATTGTTTAGATGTGCCTGTGGATGTGCACTTCACTGGAAATTTATGCAAAGGCAGACCAGGGAAAAACTTAATTTGTTGTGGAAAATTTTGAAACCGGTTGATGGCGGCTCGTTGCTGTTGTTGCTGTTCTTCTCACATTTGTTTTGATTACGGGCGTACGTGAGGGGAGCTATTGACCTTCTGATCTGGTTAGGACTTTCGCAGAATAGCAACTAAACAGGTATTAAACACTAGCAAAAAAAATAAAGGATTCACTTGTCGTTTTCTTTGTAAATTTTTTGATTATTTCAATTTTTGTTGGGACCGCAATGTTTTCACCACACACGCACGCAAGCTTTCACACAATGATTCGATGCTGGTGACCAGATTTGATAAAATGAAAAAGCCATCAAAACGCAACAGCTTAAAGTTTTCTTCCAAGCTTTTGGAGTGCAGTGCTGCCAGCTTTTAGAAGAAAAAAGGGCTAGTAAATTACGCAAATTTGTAACAAAGGCAAGAAATTTATAGTATTAGAATAAATTGTCCATTCAGACGAAGTCCGGCATTTGGAAAAAAATCCGATTTAATTTTGAAAACGGTAATATTGGTGTTCCAATGATCCAATTTCAGAGCTTTATGTACAACAAAACTAATTTTAATTAGAAAAGGAAAAAATTAGTTGACTTTTGGATGCATTAACAGCAGTTTGACACCACAACCAGGGCAACTTAGGTACCAAACTTTTTTTTAATAAATAATATTGTTTAAATCAATACCAATAACTGATTTGAATTAATTGGTAAATGCAAAAATACTTCAACTGACTCACACCGGAATAAAACCTCTGTTACACATTAAAGAGGATTTTTGTGGCAATGCCATTGCTCCTTTCTCCAGACTGGCTAGAAAATAGCTGATGTGGCAACACTGAAAATGGCAAAAATATTGGAGTGAAAGTCGACTGCGACCAAAGCTTAATGGTGGTTGTCTCTGCTAAAGCTTTTTGTTCAAATAAATATCAGAGAAATCAAAATAAAAATAAGCTGAAACTGAAACGTATTTGTTAATTAATTGTTGTTGAACTTGTGGCGGGGGTTCAAAAAAGATCCGAAAACTGGTTTAAGGCATTGATTCTGGTTGGCTTTTGTTTGCTTTTTGGCTCCCCCAAATACATGTTCTTTCAACACAAAGTGCACATAGTATTTTGGCATATATTCCATTTCGTTTTGGCGACGTTCTCCTCCCCTATGTACCCGTTCTTAAACGTTTCTGATCTCGGTTATTATCGTATAGCCGTAATTATCTTTTTAAGATTATCAACATGTTTTTCATGAACGAGAGGTCTTGAGCGGCTTCGACGGGGATCCAAAATTTAGTATCCGCCCGGTCGGCCCAGAACTCGGTTCTCATTTGAAGAAGATCTCCTCTACTTTTTCCAAACCAGGAAATCGCAAACGCACTCCACCACATAGCTGTTTGTTTTTCAGAGGATTTATCGCCGTGTGATAAAAGATTTATACGACACAGTTGAAATAGTAGCTTTATCAAACACTCGTCCGCTACTTTCGGGCCCCTATCTCTAACGATGCAGTGAGTCTTCATCATCACATCAAATCTTAGCTAACTGAAATGACAAGACATTGCTCTCGATCACAATCCCAGTTAAATCGTTTAAATCTTTTAATGGTTTGGGGAGTTTTTTTATCTGGAGATCCCTCTCATGGGGGGGAGTGGGTTGTTTCGTTTATTGATTGACGATTGTTATTGCGGTGGTTGCAAAACACTTATCAATCAATCAAATCGCTTCACAAACAAGTTCTGATTGCTCTTTTGATAGGACTGATACTATAAAAACTGTGGCCATCATATACCCCACGACAACAACTGGGGAATCAACAGGGCCAACAAAACCCTCGAATGCCAGCAACGATGATTACGATCCGCATCTGAATCGGAATGTGAAGAATGCCACAACGTAAGTAGACTGTTTTCCATGGAATATTTCAGAGGTCAGCTATCCGTTATCCATTATCTATCTATCCTTATCTATCCTTAGGAACTGGCAGACTTTCGCCCATTTCTTGAAGGCCTCTGTGGGCACTGGGGTGCTGGCCATGCCCAGTGCCTTTTCCCATGCGGGTTATGTGAATGGAACGATATTCACTTTGATCATTGGTCTCCTGGCGCTATATTGTCTGCATATTTTGGTGGGTAACTAAACCCCTTTCGTGGAACTGTATCTCATATAATTTGTATTCTTTTCCTTTACAGATCGACAGCATGTATGTCCTATGCAAGCGTCAAAAGGTTCCATATGTCAGCTTCTCGGAGGCCATGAATTTGGGCCTTAAGCAGGGTCCTCCAGGGCTTCGTTGTCTGGCTCCCATTGCCCTGTAAGTGTGGTCCTTTGTTCAGGGAATCCTTACCTCTGATTTGATTTCTTTCAGTCCCTTTGTGGATGGCTTCCTGGCCTTCTATCACTTTGGCATCTGTTGTGTCTATGTGGTGTTCATCGCCGAGAGCATAAAGCAGCTGGTGGATGAGTATCTCGTGGTGTGGGATATCCGTCTTCATATGTGCCTGTTGATTGTGCCCCTCCTGTTGATCTACAGCATCAAAAATCTGCAGCTGTTGGCCCCGTTTTCCAGTGCTGCCAATTTGCTGCTTCTTGCAGGTGAGTCTGCAAGGAGTCTAGTCTACTCCTCTTCTGATGTCTGATATCTGATCCGCTTCCATGTCTGATTAGGTTTTGGTATCATTCTGTATTACATCTTTGATGATTTGCCACCGCTGAGTGAACGTGAAGCCTTCGTGTCCTACACGGAGCTTCCCACCTTCTTTGGAACTGTTTTGTTCGCTCTGGAGGCTGTGGGAGTGGTATGTTCTATATCATAACTATTCTCTATACATTCATATTTGATCAATAGTTTGCTTCTTTGAACAGATCCTCGCAATCGAGGAGAACATGGCCACGCCTGTGGACTTTGTGAAGCCTTGTGGCATCTTGAATGGGGGCATGTCCATTGTCCTGGGTCTGTATGTACTCTTGGGATTCTTTGGCTATTGGAAATATGGCAATGATTCACTCGGTAGCATAACCCTCAATATTCCACAATCGGAAATGTGAGTTTCTCTTTGTCATATTGCGTTGTTATCCCTGGTTGATCTGTCGATATTTCTGTGTGCATTTGCAGACCCGCCCAGGTGGTGAAGATCTTCTTTGCGATCACCACTTGGATATCGTATGCCCTACAGGGCTATGTCACTGCCCACATCGTGTGGGGAAAGTACGTGAGTACAAGAATCAAGGACACCAAAAGGCATTCCCTGTACGAGCTGATCTTCAGGGCTGTCGTCGTGCTGCTGACATGTAAGCTCTTCCACCTGGTGTTTCCTTTAAAGATAACTACAACAAATCATTTCTCCATCCTGCGCAGTTGGCTGTGCCATTGCCATTCCAGATCTTTCGGTATTCCTGTCTCTGGTGGGCTCCTTTTGTCTCTCCTTTCTGGGCCTCATCTTTCCGGCCTTGCTGCAGATCTGCGTCCACTACGATCATGGCTATGGCCCGCTACGCATAAAACTAATCATTAATATTCTTTTGTTATGTTTTGGGGTCTTCGGTGGCGTTGTGGGCACCTATGTGAGCATTTTGGATATCATTGAGGTGTACAAATAAAGGTGAATATACAAATTTGATTGAGTTGTGGTTGTGGCAGCCCGCAGCCGGCAGCCGCCAGCCCTTGGTTATGGGTTGGGATTGTGTTTTCTTTGGTTAAACATTGTTGCAGGAACACACACACACACACATAATCATAAGCAATCACTCACACACACACAAATACAGCAAGTTGGTTTATGGCCAACATATCAAACATGGCCAGAATCAAGAGTCAAGCTACCAAAGTAGACCAAATATTTTTAATTTTAATTAAAAGCTTAGCACAGGTCCTGAAAGTGTAAGAAGGGAATGTTCATGTGCATGTGGAGCCAGGAGGAGTAGGAAAAAGGGAGATAGGAAGTGTGTATGTGTGTGTGCGAAACGGAGTGGGGGCAACGTTGCAACGAACTGTAATTAAATGCAACCGCAATTAACACAAAAGCGCCGCAGGTCAGCAAGCCAGACACAGGACTCTCGGACATCCTCTCTCTGCCTCTCGGATGCAGTGTACCTCCTCGCCCTTTTCTGCGGCACCTCTGCCCCCCCCTACCCACTCTACTGCCGCACCTTTTCGCCTCCCCGCCCCTGCCGCCCTTTACTGATGCACCTCGCCTCGAATCCCTCTCCAGAATCCTCTTGCATTTTATTTACAATGTTTTGCGCTCAGGAGGTTACTGACAACCTTTCTGCCTTCTGGCTGCATGCCTCCTACCTTCTACTCCCCCCCAGCCCTCACCTCAACCCCTACTTACATACAAAACGCCTCCCTTTCCCACCCCTTTTCGCCTGTTGTTTCTGTCTTGTGTGAAGGCCACAGAGAGCCGGACTGAGCCACAATGACCGCTGGGCCCCGTAAGAAGCCGGCGATGAAGCCGAATGGACAAATGCGGGAATGGCAGAGGGGCGAGGTGCGGCTTAGGAGTTTGAAACCCTAAGTTGAAACCTCAATGGAGAGGGGAAGAGAAGAGAAGAAGACAGAAGTGCATTCAATGGCTCGCTGAGATCAGAGTACATATTATCACATGCTCTCCACCACTAATTTCCGTTGCAACCCTCGCTATTGTCTGCTAGCTTCAATTTGCCCGCTCTCCAGTCCAGTCCAGGCCAGTCCAGGCCAGGCCAGTCCAGGAATGTGTGGAAATGTCGTTTGCTTTGTACGTTTAATTACTCTTTTGACGGAAATAACACAACATTCGTGCACTATTTGGAATTGGCCAACAACAAAATGGGACACAGCCACAGAGAAAAGGGAGATACAAAGTGGAGAAAAGGTTGGAGAAAACGGCAAAGAAAAGGATACGGGAGGTGGAGCAAAGGGCACATCAAAATGGAGAGAAAAAAGCGAGAAATTGGGTGCACAATTCGGAGTACTAGAAAAGAGGACAAAATTCAGCTAAGCTTCGCGGAAACTAAAGAAAGATCTGGAATGGACTGGTCTGCCTCTCTCTCTCTCTGTCAACAGAAAGAAGAGCAATTGAAACCAAAAACTTGCAGGACACTCGAATAGGCCAAAGCCAATGCCATGGATGCGCCTGGACTGGTAGCAGCTTCCATCTTGAATATCCACCAGCTTTTAGTCACCCTTCATCAATTTGGCTCAGAAATCGGTTCGCTTTGACCAGCATCGAGGCAAATTAAATGACAAGTTTTACCCTTGTGCTACGCTTTTATTTATATATATATATTTTCCACTGGTAGTCACCAGTAAGAGCAGGGGTAGAAGCTGTAGCTGGAGCTGGAGCAGGAGCAGGAGCAGGACGATTTTAATTATATTTGTGCAGGCAGCCAGGCAGCTTTTAGTGCTTCCGGTCAGTTGATTCCGGAACCAGTCCGGCCCCACCCCACCCTTGGGGCTTAGGGCAATTGAATTACGCACAATTCGAGGTCCTGCCACAGGTAGGAGCGGAGCCATGTCCATGGAACACATGGTTGTGGATCGCCTGGCATCGCTATTGAGTCCACTCCAAATGCGTAAAAGTTAATTAGGGAATGTCATGAATAAATTTCCCGCTCATCAAATGGAGTAATTTCATCATCCATGTCGCAGTGCCACAGTTCCAAAGTGCCACAATGCCACAATGCAGCAGTGCCGCAGGGCCTACGAGTGCCTAGTAATTGTACGACTATTTATTCTATTTGCTCTCTTTCATTTTAAAGTTAACATTTCTCGCCCATAATTGTATCCCACTTTTTTGGTTGTCGGTCGATTTTCTCCATTTTCCCTGTTTGTGTGCAAATTTTTCAACGATTTTCAGGTGGATTATAAACTCCAATATTGAAGGTGCTTTATTTGCTTTATTTTCGGGTTTAATTTTGTGTAGTTTTTGTAGTGTTTTTGTGTTTTTTGTTGTATTTTTATATATTTTTTTGTGGCTTAAATACTGTTTAATTGTCGATGTGTTTTCAGTTGGAATAAATTATTTTCTGTGGCTTGGGTTTTGCTGGTTTGTTTCTGGTTTTCCGCTTGACTCGGCAGCTGTTTTGTTTTGGGTTTTTCGGATAGTGAATAGTGAATAATATCCATGTGGGCTACAAAAAAAAGGGGCATACTCGTACAGAGGAGAGGGACTCATTTGCTTACTATTATTTTATGGGCTTAAAGTAGGTTTAGGTGTATGTGTATCTGTAATCTGTAACAACACACACACACACACACACATGAGAATGTTTTCATATTGATTATTGCACTATTCCGCATTATTTCCAAGTCATTAAAACCTATTTATCTGTATCTATATGATTCGAAGTTGTGTGTAACCATTTTAATGCCACATCTTCATCTATTTAAATATATTCAATGTTTGGAGCAGCAAAAACTACGAATATGCCATCCTTCATAAATATTTCTTTCCACTCTGCCGCAAGTTGTTGCAAAGTCTCCGCAAAGTTTCCTATTATAAATTCCCTTGAAAATGCACACAGAAAATTTCAACTGACTTGCACAGAAATTAGCCAAAAGTTTTGTGGCAACCTTTTTCTCTCTCTCTTTTTTTCTTCCCTCAAACTTCACAAATAAACCTTTCATCTACCACTAGTTTTGGCTCATTTTCATCACATATCCTTACCCGAAAAAGAAAAAAAAAAGGAAAGGGAAAAGAAGTAGAAGTAGAATTTCCTCTGAACATTTCTTTAACCTCATGTCGGCGCTTATCTTTATTCAGTTAATTTTCCATATAATCTTGAGCTTTTCCCGCCACATTTTTCAGTCGAAATTGAGAGCCAGACAGACTAAGGCTAAGCTGGCTTATCACACACACAGATACACCCGTTTTCCCGTTTTCCCGTCTGCTGTGTGAAGTTTTTCCCACTGATTTCCACTGCTTAATTTGGCTCTTGTGCACAAATGACTCATTTTTATTCATTCGACTAATTTTTTGGGGGCTTAACGGGGAGGAACAGAGGAGAGATTTCTGCTGGCAATTTGTAGCAGGCAATCGCAACATCTCTCTCTCTCCACTCTACCCCTCTCTACCTCTTAGTGAATCTCTATGATTTGCTCCATCTCTCTCGCTCTCTCTCTCTCTATGCTTGTGTGTTTACCGCAGCAAAATGATTTATTTTACGCTACGCTAAACACACACGTACCCGCACCCGCACCCATACCCGTACCTCTAGAAATAACAACAAGATGTGGTGGGATGGAGGGGCTTTGGATGCTTGTTAGATGATGGCAAGAGGGAGAGAGAGAGGGTAGAGGGTAGAGCGTAGCGGGTGCTGTTTGTGGCAACAAGGGGCGCACGGGGTGTGGCTGCAGGAGGCAACAATAGCGACAAGCGACGCATTGTTACTGCGGCCGGGGCTTTACGCTTCGGTTTTTGAACTGAGGTTTGTTTCGTATTTATTTAAGCCCAAAAACATTTTGTACATTTTCATGCAACCATCAGCACCTTAAAAGGAAAGGGAAGGAAGGCCTGGTGCCACATTGAGTAGCAACATTTGCTATGAATAAAAATTGAACGAACAACTGAATGAATGAATGAATGAAAGAAGCAAACGAACGAACGAACGAACGAAACAACGAATGAATGAATGAAGGAAGAAATGGATGGATGACAACGTGTCTCAACGGGTTCTCATGTGATTTATGCTTTGAATACATGAAACTATAATAAGCCCAGTCAAAGTAGAGAGGGTTAAGGCAGCAGCACAGCAGCGCAGTAGAGCAGCAGAGAGCAGGGGTCAGAGAGGGAGGGTCACGGGGCTTAGCAGCTGAAATAGAGTTACAAAGAGAGTGTTAAGGAGCAGCCGATGCAAAGGTGGTAAGAGGCCTTCCCCAAGGGGACTATCCCCATTGATTGGCGGCTAATATGGTGGTCTCGTACCTGAAGGAAGAGCATTCCCTTGGGAAATGGCTAAAAATAAAACCCATCGACAGCAGCGGCAGCAGCAGCAGCAACCGGCCAGGAAAAAAAGGGATCATTGTTATGTGTGCCACATGGCGTATGTGTGATATGGATGAAACAGCTGCCCCAACGGTTGTGTCTGTCTGTCTGTCTGGTCCTGGTCCTGGCTCTGGCTCTGGGGTTTTTGTCTTGTTTCAGGGCCGCTGCAGGTGCGTTAAACATTTATGAGCGCAGATTTTCCACATGCAGGAGAGACAGAGAGGGAAGAGGGGAGCGCCAGGGTTAGCCACCGAAATGATTATGAATACACCCTCATGCACCATGCATAATTCATCATATTAAAGTGACCCCATTGCGTATACGCAATAATCATACGCCATGTGGCATACACGGCAGTGGCAGTGGCAGTGGACCGCCTGCTCGTGCTTTATGAGGCAGTTAAGGGTTTTTCAAATGCCCCAGAGAGAAAGGCATTTAAGAGGTGAAGGATACCCGTGTAACAATGTGTGGGCACAAATCAAACATTAATGAGGCTGCGGTGGAAATACACACGTGTGCGATGAACCTGCAGGTGGTTTTATAGTTGCCTAATTTAAGACTCTCAATAATTGATAAACGGAAAGAAGCAGATAATTGTCAAAGAGCTTGCTTTCCTGCTTTTCATACTCCTTTCGCTCCTCGCTCTGCTGGTCCTACAATTACTCCTAATCCTTCACCTGAGGACTTTTCCTACAGCTGCTGATGCTGCTGCTGCTAGTACAATGCTAAGAGGTCACAATGTCTTTAAAGATGAATATCCCACATGGTGACCCCGACGTCTGAGGCACTGCTGAATGCCGAGCCTGACAGGGAGATTAAATTTCTTTGGTTTGGAGCAAAACACAACAAAGACTGAGACTGCATGAATGAATATGATGGAAACAAAACTATTGCTTTATTTTAAAGGGCATTAAGCATGGGTAAAGTTACTGAAGGAGGTCAATTTCGTAGAGCTTTTAATGTTTTGATTTGAAAAAAATCAACCTCCTACAGTGATATCCAACGTTCAGGAGCCGCCGTCCCCCAGCCACCAGCCTCCATCTCCCAGCGCCTTTGCCAGAGCCATAATTTATGCCGCATGTTTGCCATAACTCAATGGCTGAGCGACTGCGGCGAGCTGAGAATTTCCAACGAAAGAGAAAGAGAATGAGAGGGAGATGAATGAGACGGAGGGCTGTGAACAGTGAATGAGAGAACATTGAGAGACCTTCAACTGTGTGTGCGACGCGGCGACTGATGAAGCTCAATCGATAAATACGATTCTGCTAGGACTTCATCCTTTGGTGCTACGTCTGCCCCTTAGTCTGTCCCGTGCCCCGTGTCCCGTGGCCCTTGGCCCGTGCCCCTGCTGCTGCTGCTGCGTTTTTTGTCGCGCGATTGAGCGAACAATTGCGAGATGGTGTTCCAAGATGAATTGCCTGCAATTGTGCGCATTGCTAGCCATTTGTTAGCCCGAACAAGAAACAGAATGTAGGAATCGCTTTGAAGGCGAAGCTTTGTATACCCTCAAGAGATTAGGGACGCGGTATTTGGGGTGAAGATTGTCGAGCAGTACAAAAGGAGGGTACCTTCTTGAGAATTTACCAAATGGTACTCTGCGTTACTTCCGGAAGACTCCTTCTAAGCTACCAAAACTTCTCATATCCGCTGAAAGGGTATACGAACAAACAGAGAAAGAGAAAGCGATATGCCAACATCAACAACCATAACAGATTTCCGAGTCAAGTCGACTTTAGAGCCGGGCTTAAAGCCCGTCGTTGCGACGTCTCCTCGTCTCCCCCGTCCCTTCGAACCCCTCGTTCTAGTCGCCGATAAGGGGCCAAAAGCATTTGACAATGGCCTTAGAGGATTTCCCCAAAAGACAAATCGCTGCATGTGTGACCGGAGCGGTGTAGATGGGGATCTCTGGCCGCCATAGCACCCTTCGGGCCCCCCCATTAATAATTATGGTTATGGCCTTTTTTTTGGAGGCGGAGGCCAGTGCAAATGTTAATGGGCTTTCGGTGCCTGGTTCAAATCGATTTTCATGGCATTTCCCCGCTTGCAGTTCACACTCTCCCCCCATTCGCTTTGGCAATCTTTTTGGCCTTGTAAATTGGAAAATACACACAAATTTTCCCAACGAGAGCAGACCTAGAGGGAGATATGTGTATGTGGGGTGGGGGAGGTGGTGCGGATATGACCACTAATTAGCCAAAAAACATTGTCATAGCATTTGGCATATGCTGGGCATAAATAAACCCAAATATATATACTCGTTCGTAATGCACAAACACATATGCACATATTTGATTGGCTTTTGGTAGGGGATTAACCCCAACGAATTGACCCCGGGAATCGCATATCATTTCATGGCCCAGAGGCAGTGTCTGCGTATCGAGGGGTTGCTGGCTGTGGATGCGCCACCATGCCACATGTGTAATTCATTTGAAGCCAGGACCAGCCCCACAAATGGCGTTAATTTGTGTCAGTGGTTTAAGCCAGCTATTAGAGTGTTAATGGATAATATCTGTGAATAATCGCTGGCGAAAAAATGCATTAGATTTAGTTCATCAAAATCGTATAAATCATGGGAAATGGAAATTTTATTTGCCCCAAAAAGTAGGCAATAATTAGCTGGAAAAGCCTTTAGAAACGTTTTTGTCGAGGCACAATTGAGTGGAAACGGTTTGTTTTAATAAATAAAATACGTATATATTATATGTTATCTATTATCTATTTATTGTATAAAAAAGCGAGTGAGCTGGGGGTTGGCCACCCTCGTAATATGGGGCGCATTCAACAGCACAACATGATCAGCGATTTGTGATATTTATGATACAATTTCGGCACGAATTCATAGATCACATGATCAATGCGATACTTCACTGATCGCTGATCAGATTGTTCTTTATTCCATTATCGAATTGACTTTTCTTTTGTCTTCATTTTTAAGGCATACTTTCTTTCAGTGCTTTGTCATAAAGTTACCCCCTTTCCACGACTTTGTAAATCACAAAATCCAAATTGGAAATCACGCCATGGAAATGGGGTTCTGGCATTCGAAATGTGGCTTACATTGTGCAAAATGCGAACATGTTTCAATGTTGCACCCTAAATGAGCAATGGGATGCCAGCAGTAATCTAAGTACAGTGGTGATATATACTACATATATGTGTGTGTGTATGCATGACAATTGCAATCACTCAATTGAGGGATTCCATTAAAATGGCCTGCAACTTAAAGTCGTTAGCATTATTCGCACCATAGAAGCAGCCATTTCCATTGGCCATCCCTTGGCATCAATTAAAATTGGCCTTTCCACGTCTCTGCTTTTATTTCATTTAGCGTGAAATTATTTCCAAAATTTATTCGGAAACCATTTAGCGCCCTTCCGCCATTCGTGCCACAGCATTCCGAAAATTGCTAAAATGTATTATGAAATATTGTTTGTTTTAGAGTTTGCCACCAATGCGAAAACGAATACGAGGACGGTACATGTATATGTGTATGTGTGGACCGCTAATTAAATAAAATTATGCAATTGTTTTTACATTTTGTGGCTGTCAAAACAGCGACACCGATCGCCCAATAATTTCTATAATTTTAATGCGATTTTCCGCTGTTTTAGCTAGGGGAGTAAAAAGTAAACATATTGTAAATTTGTGTGTGTGCCTGTGTGTGTGTGGTCTAATGAGTGGGGGGGGGGGGGGGGGCCAGAGGGCCAGAAGCCCAATGAAGTGTACTGAATTATTTGGCCAAGCGAATTGTCCAAATGGGCCGTGATAAACTCTCGCATTTTATTGCAGGTCGCCGAATCCTCATACATATGTATCTATGAGGGATCTATGGCACACAGCAGCACAGTGGCACTCCCTTCCTCTCTCTTTCTCCTTAACAAATAAGCATTTCCCTTTTGGTAATTCTATTTTGGCATAAAGCCAAAGATAAATGGCAAATTCCAAATGCCAACAGAAATATAACCAAGCGAGAGAAGGTCAGGCCAGAGGATGGGTAACACACACACACACAGCCATACACACACACAGAGAAGAAGTATAACAAATCTTTCGCTAGTTGTACGCCACTCCATCCAAAGGAGGAGGTCCTGGGCTGTAGCTGGACCTCCTCGAGGGTCGGATTTATGTGCGCTCATGTCACTGCACACAAAAAGTTAAACAGCGCGCAACGGAAGTGCGACAACGAGAACAGAGACACACACAGACACAGTCGGAAGATACGAAAAACAGCAACAATCTGCAACAGTAACAGGAAGAGAGACAGAAACAGGACCACCTCCCTCCCCCCCTCCCACGGATAGGAGTACGGACAGGATCGGAACAATCAGGAAACTGGCCTCCGCTTCTGGCACTGCCACTGCCACTGGCTACGGAGCTGCTGAAATCTTCGATGCGCTCTCATTATCGTGAATCACAGCGTGAATGTATGTATGTTGCACCTTGAGGATGGGGCAAGTGATGAAAGATTGTGCAGATAGTGCACCTACAATGAATTAGAGATGCCCTTTCGATGGAAATCATTAGGAGCAGAAATATCCTAACTCTTTAATTGCTGTTTGAATCATGTGTAAGTTTTGTATTCCAATCATAGAGCATCAAGTAATGATGATGGTACAAAATGATGGCTTAAAGTGATTTCTGTAACAAATCCTCGTAATATAAACACCATCACGAAATGAGAAATAATTGATGCTTAGAGCAATTTCAGTTGTCCCTTGGGTCTGCCTGGCTGCCTCCCATGGAGATGCCATGCAGATTGTAGCCATGTATCCTCTGCTGCTCTTAGCCCGCATACCCTTTATCCCTTTATTAAGTGTGTCAACTAGTTTTATTTCGCCCGAAGCCAGAGGCAGAAACTGAAACAGAAACAGAAATAGAGACAGTGGCAGTGGCAGAAACAGAGACAGTGGCAGAAACAGAGACAGTGCCAGTGGCTGAAACAGAGGTAGCATAAGAGTCATAGGAGTCATCCCCCCCTAACTGCTATAATACCTGATCCCCTGACCAACAGAGCGTATGTGAAATGCTGAAAAAAAATGATATAAAAAAAAAGCAGAAATAGAGGAAAATTTGCCAACATTTTCACTGAATTTGCACTGTATTTTGCTGTAGTTGTTGTTGTTGCTGTTGCTGTTTGTTATTTCTAGAGCCAACTTCCGTTGCCTGTTGACATATTTCCACTTCATTGGAGGAAACAGAGTCAAATGAAGAGGACACACGACAGACGACAGACAGACAGACAGACAGACAGACGACAGACAGCCGCGAGGCGCACGACACCAGGGGACTCATTCAGGTGTGCAGCAGGCCATGGAGGATGGTGGATGGAGGTGGGGCCACGGCAGTGATGGCAGGGATCGGCAGTGACAGAGGGAAGCCGGCAATGAAGACGAACGGATGGATACAGCCGAGGGCCAGGACCAAGACCAGGCCCGCACTAACGACAAATATTTGACACATGGGAGAGGCAGAGCAGCAGAGCGGCAGGAGACGGAGGAGGAGTGGAGGCACCCGTTGGAGGCAGCTGCGGAAGACTAACAGCCGTTGGAGCCCACTAAAATATGCGAGGCATGTGCCAGGATATGCGTGCGGTGTGCAAAAAGGAACCTCTGGCCCCGCCCACACCCACACCCACGCCCCCACCGAAGCACACACATCCTAATTTCCTTTGCCAAACACTTCCTTTTCCATCTACTGCTTCCCCTCTTCAATTACTGCCCTGTCTCCTTTTCGCCACCGTTTCTCCTACCGTTTGGCATTCTTTCTTTTTTTTCTCTCTTTCTTTCTTTCTTTCTTTGTATTTCTTGTTATTTTTTTGTGCACATTTTAATTTGTGTCAAATTGTTGCTAAAATGCAAAACGCATTGTTCCTCAGGAGACATCCATTCAGAGGCAGACCAGACCAGACCAGAACAGCCCTTCCCTTCCATACCCTTCCATAACATTCCGTGTCCCTTGCGCTCTCCATGGATGTCCTTATTCTGCATCTCTTTTGGCCTGCTCCTGCTCCGGCTCCTTCTCCATTTCCATCTCATTCTTCTGCCACTTCTTGTTGCCTTGTTAACACACTTTTGTGCTTTTGTTTTCATGTGTGTGTGCGCCTCTTGTTTTTATTTCTTCTCATTGTGGCATAACAAAAACAGAGACAACATGAAATAAATGGCCCCATCCGGGTGCCGAAGCATTGGATACCCTTTTGGGATTCGCTTTTTCCCATAGGGTACTTACCTATATGATACATGATCATTGGTCAAAACACTTTTCTTTTAAGCAATATATAGTCAGCTGATTTTTGAATATTTTCGAAAGAATTGTGCATCCACTTATAGAATTTTGTTATCCAATGCTTAAGGGGATAATCACATGTAAAGATCTCCCTTTGGAGTGGATATAGTGATCCGATTTGGACCAGTTCTTGCTATAGTATATCTTCATAGTGGGAATTGTTATACCCACAAATAACTCTTGAAAATCTCATACCCTCTTTAAGGATACGAAAAAAGGGGGCCAAGAAGGGGCCAGGACGTGGACGGGGACGATGACGATGACGATGCGGGTTAAGCAGAGTACAGAAAAAAAGAGGGGCTCGGAAGGGTGCGAAAATGGGTGGCATGAGGCAGAGACCAGGGCACGTTGCAGCTGGTGCTGTTGCTGTTGCTGTTGCAGTGTGTCTCCATGTTGCAAAAGCACAACAATAAAATGTTGTTCAAATTCATTACCGAAGGCGTTAAATTTGACACAGTTTTGCATGAAACAAAACGAACGAACAGGGAAAAGGGAGAAGGGAAAAGGGAGAACAGTGCAAAGAGTATGAGCGAAATGCTCGGGTGAAAGCATAAATGAGGGACAGGGAAAACAGGGCACAGAACATGCAACAAAAGCTCGGAGAAGCATAGGGAGGCACTGAGGCACTGAGGCACCGTTGCACCGACTCCGAGGACAGATGGAGACGTCTGATATGGAGGGGGTAGGTGGCACGGGAAATTCAGCAATTAAATTCCTTTTTATTCTCACTTCAATTCAATGGAACCATTGTGCTGGATGGCATGAGGTCAAATGCGAATGGGGTTAAAGTTTTGGTCAAGAAATTCAAGGCGACTAAAAAAGAAAAATTCTGGAAAATTTGGATACAAGAATGCACATTTCAGGTTTATCAAGAAATAATAGATTACGTGAAGGATACGTCATGTTTTGTGGGTTTACGGAGAGATATTCGAAGACATTTTAGAATTCTAGAGAAGGACTTTGCAAGAAAAGGATAAAGGCTTAGAAGTCCAAAGATCTATGGAAGATTACAAAATTAAAGATATGTAGAATAGTTATTTTACTAAATATTGGAATAGATGTTATTATTCTTTTATAATAATTGATAATTAATTCTTTAATTTCTCTGTAACTCTGTAAACTCTGTAAGAAATTTCACAACTTTTCTGTATAGTTTTCTTATGTCTGCCATACCACTTTTACCCATCTTTAATCATATCATATCAATCAATCAATATCATAATCGAGAGTTATCTAATTTCCATGAATTCACCCCTCCAATAATATCGCACTTTTTCAATTTGAAATTCCTTCTTGGACAGAATTTGCATTTTGTTTATTGTTTATAGTCTTTTTTTTGCATTCTTTATAATCCCTGATTTTATGAAAATTTGTATAATTTATTGTAGATTTCCACAGAAAATCACCCCCTCCCACACACACACACACACACACACACACATGTACATTTTATAACTTGCGGAGGCGGAGGCGTTAACAGAAAAGGATTATTATCTGCTGACATCTCGGCTAACACGATTCGTTTGGCACTTTGCATCTAAATCGAAATTACAGCCGCACGCATGCATGAACATGTCCAAAGAGTGTCTGTGTGTGAGACAGAAAGCAAGAGAAAGACAGAGTGAGAGAGAGAGAGTGAAATGGAGAGGTGTGCGGTAGAGAGAGAAACACATAAAGTATGCAGAGGGCGTCACTTCCGCTTACTGTTCATTGCTTCTGAAACTCCTCCCCACTCAACGACTGTTTCTTCTTCGATTATAAACAGAATTTATCGTTCCACCATCCCTGACACCCACCCCCTCTTACTCCTTGTTGTGCTTTTGTTGCTTTACTGCTGCTTTTCTTGAGTGGCAGATTAACCTTGGGGGTTTAATTTGTTGCGACTTCCGTTTGGCTCCTCGCAAAATATGGGAATTACCTAAATTGTGATTTCCGATGATTTTCGGCAAATTTCCTTTCATTTAAATGGGGCGTGGGGGAGGCATTTATTGTATGGCCTTCAATTGGAGAAGATTTTGCAGCCCTGTCCCTTGATCCTGCCTATCGATTGTTGCATTGATCGAGATTTGAATATTTAAAAGGGAGCCGGAAAGTACAATAAATATTTAATATTTTGAATGTCATGACTGCTCTTTAGATGAGTTGGCAGCCCGGTACCTTGATCCTTGCTATCTAAAGCTTATTCAGCCGTTAATCGACAGTTGCATATTCAAAATGGAACAAGGGCGGCCAGCTGGTTCTTCTCCTCAAGTGTTTGCTCAACTGTGAAAATTACTTGTGGCCCAAGTCGAACCCGAACACGAAGAAACAAAGAATCAACCGATACTCGAATATATACATACAAACATACATATGTAAGTATGTATTCGGATTCTATTCCGCATTTAACCTTTGGCAGCCATTACCAACTGGCGGCCACCAAATGGACAATATCGATTGACCCCGTTTCCGTTTTCGATTGCAATTCGTTTCAGTTTCATGCACTTTGCACCCAGCACAGGCACACCTCATACTGGGTGCTGGGTGCTGGGTTCTAGTTGCTGGTTGCTGGTGTGTTCTGTGCTGCTGCCAAGTGAGCAAAGAAAACATAATTTACTTCCGCCTGAATGGATTGACTTTGAATTTCATTTAGCGCTTGAGCCCAGGACCTCAGCTCCCCAGCACCCCAGGACCGGACTCCGCCTCCCGCCCATGCTGCCTGATATTTTCCAGCCAGCTGCTGACCATGCTTAAATGCGTCTCATTTATCAATGGCTGCTTAGCATGGAGTGGGAGAGTATGGGGGGAGTGGGGGGAGTAGGAGGACCAGACCAGCAGAAGCCATTCGAGGAGGTGCAGAAGTCCAACCAGTTGCTGCTGGGGGGAATGGGATATCTGAAATGAGGTCAACTGCAGCTCTGCTCTGAGTCTCTGCTGGCGTTTCCGATTTCCGTGGCTGCACTTCAAAAATTGACTTTTACAAGAAAACAATTGCAGCAGCGTTGATAAGTGGCCGAGAGCAATGGACAGCCGTTGTCGTTCTGGAAGTCGCAGCTGTCGATGTGGCCAAAGAAGGAGCAGAAGACAAAACAAGGGAAATAAAATCAACTTTTTTATTGCAACGAACATTCAATGCACTTGCTGGCCAATAAACGAATCAATGATCACAAGAAATTTCATTAAATTCCTTTTTTTGTTGCTCCTTTCTCCGATGCAACTACAAGTCACAATTTGAATTTGATTTCAAATTGAAAACGATCGATATCAGCATGATATCGATATCGTAGTTGAGTTCTGTTATTTAACAGAGCGCTGCCAACAGAGCTCTGTATCTACCGGCAGCTCATGCTAACATCGCGCGTTTTTTGGCGAGTAAAGTAAATCAAATTAAAATAAAATAAAATCATAGTTGCAGTGTATAAGTGAGTAAAGTATCTTTCCCGACAATATTGCGGTTAAGTGGCATTCCTTGTTACTGACTCTGACTTTCTTTTGCCGCCAGAGCCACTGTGTACTATTGTTTTTTGGTTTTCTTTCTCGGTTTTTATGATTGCCCTGGTTATGGCGATTGCAATGTTGAGTTGACATAGCGGCAAGGCAATGGTAAAACCGTTTTTCCCGCGAAGTTTGTTCAGTTGCAAGGTATGTATGGACAGCGGCATGGACAATTGCATGTTAAGAAACAATTCGATTATTTCAATATTGTCGTTGGCAATGCAATGGTTTTCCTGTGCAAATACAACTTAATAATGACGTTCAGACACTAGGCAAATGCAGTGCACATTCCAATGTAAACAGAAAAGATACAGTTATTTGTTCTGGTTTTTTTCCGAATCAATCCAGGTCTGCTGTTCTGTGTTGTGTGTGTGTGTGAGAGAGCGAGCTGGCAGATGAGTATCTTGTTTGCGGGGGAACGAATGGTGGAGGAGGAGGAGGAAGATGGTGGGAGATGACTTGAGTGACAAAGAGACAATTGGAAGAGAGTTTTAATAGCGAAAAATGCCAAATTTGGCCGTCTGTTTAATTGGAAGAGAGGAAGGTGCTGATATTAATTGCCTATACTGATAAATAGAATTCATATATACATTTTAATAGCCCCTATTAATTGCCCTAATACAAAGAGAGTGTGAAGTAATAGAATGCAAAACAATTGAAATGAGAGGATGAGAGAGAGTATGCAGATGCGAGCAAGGGGTCTAAATTAAAGGTGTGGCGTTTTGTATATTTTCTTGCGCTCTCTCTAACTCTCTAACTCTAACTGGCACTCTCTGTCGCAATGATACAACCTAGAAGACTTTGGGGAGAATGTACTCTTGGTATCCATCACCTTGACTTTACACACCTTGGACGAATTCCGAACAACGATTGTCTGTCCCGCTCTGACACCCGCACCTGTTGTGGGGGCCCCGCTCTGACCTCTGCTTGAAACTCTCGCCTCCTGGCAGTTACATCTTGGGGAATGGGGGCGGGGAGGGGAGGGGTCATGCATGTAGCATGCAGATTTCATTTGCCAATTTGTTATTGAAATATTTTCGATTGCTAATGAATTGCAGAACAAATGCTGAACACAAATGCTGGACACACGGAGGAAAATCCCATTCATGGCCCAGTTAGCATGGCCATTGGCCGGTTTGTCTGGCTTTTCAGTTAGGTAATAGCCCTCAATATTTAATGCCAATTTATGGCAAGAAGGACCCTGGCTCTGGCCGTGGCTGTGGCTCTAGCTGTGGCTGTGGCTCTCTGGCCAGAGCTCCTTTGTACGAGTATATATCTGTTTTGGATATGTTGCATCAATTAAAGGTAATTCATTCAAGTGAATATTGCATGACATTGCAACCAGGCAGAGGGCAAACCGTTTCTGTCTCTCACTCACTCTCACTCTCTCTGTCTCTCCCACTGTAGGAGTTGTGCCAGCTTCACAGTATGCTTTCAAGGTATGCAAATCGTTCTCCCAGGAGAAGAGGAGGAACCATTATCTGAAAGCCTACTGCTGCTCCTGCCGAATCCTGGATGGCAAAATGTAAATGTGCATCTTAATGCAGATGTAAGCATTTCGCACCTGACGTCGGTTTATCTTGTCCAAATGATAATTTGCCAGCACACTGTGTCCCTGGGCCCAGGCATAATTTTCGGCCCAAAGATTACGGCTCGGTTCGGCCTGGTCCGGTCTGGCCTTTGGGTCTCCCTTTGGGCCCTCAGCCTGATACGGCTCTCATTCGGGGTCCGTCCTGGCTTACTGTGGCCCGTAATTATTGTGAGTGTGCCATGGCCGTGCCGTGCCATCGAAGAACACTGCGGAGATCCGAGTGCGTTGCACACAAAACTTATCTAATTGGGCAAAGGATTTGTGATTTGTGATTGGATTAGGGCCCAAACAATGTCACATAATTCATCTCATTGCACATTCTCATTGCACAGTTTGTAATTTATGTTTTGTTTGCTGAATACTTCCAGAATATGCTTCCAGAATATCCCTTCATTGTGCCCCGGAGAAAGCCTTCAAGTGGGTGCAACCCCTAGAAACTGCAGTTTAATATGCTTCCTAGTATCTCTGTCTTCCAATTGCTTCATTGGCCTTTCCCCCTGAAGTTTTCTTGTTCCATTTTCCTTTGTTCTATTGCGAAATATGTACATACATACATACATTCGTTTTTCTTTGTATCACTGTGTATGGCAGCTGCTGTCGCTCCAGGGGGGGGGGGGGGGGGGGGGGGGGGGGGGGGCACAGCATTTGAGGTCACGTCGCTTTACGTCGCTCCACTGACAATTTCTAATAAAATCAAAAGCTCCACAAAGTTTGGTGGGGGCAAGGTAACGGGAACGGGAACGGGAACGAACCCCCCACCGATATCCGTGACATAGGCATACAAACAAATCTGCACACAAAGAGAGTGTGTGAGAGAGAGAGAGAGTGTGAGAGAGAGTGACCCCAGCTGCGACTTCGCCAAGTAACTTGCAAAATAAATAAAACTCGTCGCTTGATATATCCCTCGCCCTCTACCTCTACCCCCGGGCGGGATCCGCCCTCTCCGACCGCCCATAAACGGCTCAAACTTTTGTTGGCAACTGTTCACCTGGTAACAGCCCGCCCCCCGGCCCCCGGCCTATGGCTGGCTGGTGGACCTGTCTCCTGCCATCAAGTTGGAAATTCGCAAAATATTTGCATGCAAAAACTTTAGTCATAATTTCAATTCGCCTCCTCATTGAAGGTACCGGGAAGGGGCAGAGGGGAGTGGGGAGTGGCTACCACTTCTCTACTATCTCGCGTACGTTAGAAAAAAACGAGAAAAAAAGTTTTGCCTTTTGCTTTTTTGCTGCGCCTGCGGCAGAGGCCTGGCTCTGAGCTTCACTTTCATCATTGTCCGCTTTTGCCTTCTTTCTGGCGCGGTATATTGATTTTTTTTCTTTATTTTTTTATATTTTTTTTTAGGTTTTTTGGTTTACATATCCGCACTCCCCCGTGTAACCCGTATTCTGTTATTTTTTGGCACGTTTTTCGGTTTTTAGAGAGGATCTGAGGATGGAGGATTGGAGGATGAGAGTTGGCATTCAAAATGGCAAGCGAAACTATGCGCTGGGACCAAATAAAAATTTCAATGCAACCTAAAAGCTATTGAGATGGCAAAAGCCATACAGCATGAGATGGCAGCAGCCACCCCCGGCTCCCTCGGCTCACCCTGCTCCTGCAGCCTCCCCCAACGAATAGATAATACTCTTTCAACACAAAAGGGATTGGAAAAGGAGAACTGATGCTTCACTGACTTCCATAGAGACTTCAATAGACTTAAGAACTTTCTTGTACATTTTTTAGAAAAAATTATTTATTAATTCTGAAAAAGCTATAAATAATTCTATTAATTACTAAATTATAAAGAAAAGTGTATTAAATAATGATCAGCTTTTTCCAGGCATTGGCCATTCCTTCGAATGAGAGATTTCAGAGATCTGCAGTTGAGCTTTCATTTGAAAAATTCTTTAAAATGTATAAACCTTAATAATGTAATCTCAATTCTTGCGCTCTATTTGCGAACTTTTGGCCAAATAAAGTTAGACATAAATTCAGCTGAAAATGCACTTAAAGGGGGAAACAAACTTTATCAGATATTATCCAAAGCCATTCTGGGGTAAGGGTTACATTTACAGGCTTCATTGGTGTGTAAAAAATGATTTTGGTCCGCACTTTTTGGTTAACATGAAAGCTGGCATTTGTTGGCCATAAATGTTTGCGGCCGTGGCCGACGTTTGAATGTGCCACACAGAGCACGGACGAATGGCAAATACTGAATACCGGAATACCGTATTCCGAATGGATATGTATGTATGTAGTACATATAGAATTAGAAATAAAGTGCGAGAGAGTACACTTTTGGGCATTTACACTCCAGTAAACACACACACACACATACACGTACACACACGTTCACCTGAATCCTTGCTAAATCCTGCAAGTGGAGAACAGTTTTTTGACCACAAGAGCCATAATTTTGTTGGTTACTTTCCATGTAGTTCGTTGCCACACTCCTCAACATCTCTCTCTGCCCCTCTCTCTCTCTCTGTCTGTATATCTCTCTGTGTGCCATTAAAAGCACTCAGACTCTCGACCATTACACGATGCAACATGCCACACCATGCCACACAGCACTTCTGGAACAACATTTTAAACTGGGATCGTTTCTGCCACTACTTGTACCTTTACACTTACCATAATCCCAATAAACAGAAATGTGTGTGCCTGTGCGTGTGCGTGTGCCTGTGCGTGTGTGTGTGACCTTGTGACCAGGTGGCCCTAGAAGTCACAAGGGTGTGAGGGGCGACATTAGGGGCCACAAGGGCGGAGAGGCGACCACCAGGAGAAGCACCCTCAAGGGTGGAGAGCGGCGACCAGTAGATGCCACAAGGATTGAGTGGAGAGAGGAGACCCCTTCCCCATCCCCACTCCTTGCAAAGGAATTTTTGGGTACCGAAAAACTGCATTCAAATGGGGGCAACTTTACGTCGTCTCCTGCTAACAGGCGGCGGGGGTGGCAGCGGTGGCGGTAGCACACAGCTCTTGAACGTTGCCTCTTGGGCGTGTCTTTCAAACGAGTAAAAACTAGAGAATTGTGCATATATTTTTGGCACGCACTTTACCTGCAAGAAGGGTTGAGAGAGAAAGAGAGGAGGAGGGGCTGGTGGTGTTACGTTTGTGGTCAGGTCGAGTGTTTGGGCTTTGTTTCGCTTTTGTTTGGGTCTTGTTTTCCCACTTGCGTTTGACATGCATTGACTATGCATAAGCCCACGATTTACCCAACCCAAAAAAAGGACTCGCCTCGCCTCGTCTCGCTCTCTTCTTTCTTTCCCTAAAAAGAGTTCTCCTCCTTCTCCTCCTACCTCTCCTAGGGAGGGGGACGCCTAGACGACGACGGCGACGTGGCAAAGGTTCCGCTTTGCGATGGCAATCTTGATGATCTTTGGCGGTGGGCCAAAGGCAGTTCTCGTCGTAGTCGCAGTCGCAGTGGGGAAAACCCCAAGTATACTTGTAATTCGAAAATGCAAATCCCCTGCCTAGGCAAAGGCAGGCACTCTACGCCTGCCTTGATTTCAGCCCCCCACACCCACACCCCTCCCCTCCCCCCACCACCGCATTTGCCGCTTTACTTTGTGTAATTGCATGTAACAGGCAATAGAATTATGCATTTCAAAATGGAAATGCAACTCGCATGGAGGGCTTGCATTAGGGAAAATGTTTTTGGCCTGCGATTGAAACTGCTCTTTTATGGGTGTTTTAATGGGACAGAGAGAGAGAGAGAGCGAGAGCAAGAGCAAGAGAGGGTTGGAGAAAATCTTCATTGTTCGAAGGATGAAAATTGTTTAAACATTGAATGCTCCTTGCAGAAAGCTGTCTCTCCAGTTTCTCTCAGAATCATCTTTAAGCTTCTGTTCTGCTCTGCCCTTTTCCTTCCTTATCTCTTCTTTTGTTTGATATAAAGTTTATCTATGGCCCAATTGGCTAATAACTTTTTGTATCTACACTTGAAACCTTTTTCTGGCTGTCGTCGCATTCAAGTGTCGTATTTCTATCGCTCTGTATGTGTATGCTGGTGTGTGTGTTGGCTCCTTCCCTCTGCCATGTGTCCTTGTGCGTTAAACACATTTTCGAATTCATGCGAAAAGTTTTCCCCTGTTTTTCCTGTTTCGCTAGCTCTTCTAAGGCACCCTGGTTTTTGGGGGGATGCCTGGCGACTTATGGGTATTTTGTATTCATGGAATTATAGTAGTAGAAGGCCTTCTTACAAGGGAAGAATGTGTATACAAATCCCTAGATCTTGTAGAATATAATATGTTGAAGCACTTGCAGAGAGAGATATTCTTCGTTTCTATGCTTTTTATCTATTTTTTGAGCTATTATCTATCATATTTAACCAGAAACCAGAAAATTAATGAACAAATATTAGCAGTTCTCATAGATTCGCATTTCTCACAGAAAATCTCTTAGAAAATGTTCTTAAAAACAGAAGAAAGATTTTGTTTTGTTTTCAGTTATTACATCATTGATCTGTACAGGGTATTCCCATGGTCGTATCACTCAATTATGCTTTTTCCTTGGTTTTTTGTTGTTGTCATTTGTTGGACAAATAAAAGTTTTTATCAACCGTGTGCATGACTGGGAATGAATGCCATGCCACATGGCTTGTTATCGCCTGTCCCCATCCCCATCCCCATCCCCTGTTCCCTGCAACTGTGTGCGTGTGTGTGTGTGTGTTTGTGTGTGTGTGTGCATAATCATAATCATAAAATTGATTTAACTAATCAAACAGACGTAAAACCCACGCAAAATTAACACAGCATTCAATGTGGAACAGGCGACAAATCAAATCAGAGCCTAATTCATGCAAGTTCAAAAGGGAGGGCAGGGCAGGGCAGAGCAGGGCAGGGCAGTGGCTGGCGTTGGCTGGCTTGCTTTGGTTTGGCTGTCGAGAAAGTTTCGGGCCTCCAAATTGAATGTCAAACATGCGTGAAAATCTTATCATCACAGGAGGACATTGCTCCTTGGAGCAGCCACCCAACTACCCAGCCACCCAACTACCCAGGACACATGAAGGAAATGCCACAATCAAATATAAATTACTCATACGCACGTGTTGCCCCCACAAGCACACCCCCACCCACACTCCCACTCACACACACAGATATCTGTCTATATCTATAGCTATAGATATATCTATATTTGGCTATGGCTAGAATCCACAGAGCACACTAGCATTTAAAGTCGCATCCATCCATCGATTTATCATGCGAGGCACGGCCAAAGGCTCAGCCTGGGCTCATCCTGTGGCAACGTCTTCCCTTTCTCCTTGGCCATCCCTGGCTGCCGCATCGTCTGTGCCACCATCTCTGCCTCTCATTGCGTGGCTTAGCTCTCACATAACATTTTGTTTAGCATACTTATCACACTGCTATGCCCACCCCCTCTCCATTCCAGAAGCAGGGGCTGTACTGCTCCCTCTTTGCCACTCCGCCTGTCCGCCTCTTGGCCAAGTGCGTCCATCCAGTGATTGATTGGTGCGCCTGGCAGCTGACTTGGGGCTTCGATTACGTGCGGCCATCTGAGATGCTGAAACCGCAAAAAACTGCAAATTAGCCAAGGGAAAAAATACCGAGAGCCACCACCTCCCCTACACGCCATAAAGTCGTCTGACAGCCAGAGGTTTACAGCATTTGTTTTTTCCTCTAGCTTGGGAAAATGTATTCTAAATATTCTTGGGGAATGGAAATTCCATTAACCATTAACCAATATGTGGCTACAGCAAAAATGGCAAAGATTTTAACAAGTTATGACCTATGGAAAAGCGAGGAAATGCCGTGGATGCAAAGAGATTCTAGGGGCAAGCTTTAAAGAGTCTATGATCCGGGGAGTGCTCCCATCTATGCTCAGATGTGCATAACTTTCCATTATTGCAGCTGTCTAAAAGGTACTTATGTACGATAAGGTATTTAAGGGTAGTAACACCCTTAGTCTTTAGTTCAATGAATTCCAAGAAAATGAGACATCAATAGTCGCGTAACTATCTTTCAGTTAGAGAGATAGAGATGGCGCGCTCTTCTGCTGCCTAGGCTCGGTGCCGAGTCTGCAAAAACAAAATACACGCCTCTTCCGGCCGGAGACTGCAACACAAACACAAGCTCAGGAAGCGTGCCCACCACTGCAGTACATTAGAGCGTCAAAGGACCTTCTTCTTAAATAAAATTTGTTGTCTGTCGAAGACATCGAAAAGTGTGCTTCAGGCAGTCGGGCTTAGATACATATAGACAGGTATCACTGCACCTTTGAGTACTTGACACTGAAAATGACTTCCTCTGTCTGTCTCTCTCTCTCTCTCTCGCTTTCTGTCTCGCTTTCTCTCTTTCTACGATTGCCGCAGAGCCATCAAAGAGTTGACACATTACCTCCTTTTCCCCTGAAATTCCCCTGACGATTGCAAATGTCACAATTTTTTGATGTTGACAAGGTTTTCATGCATACATAAGTACTACAGATACTCCCTCCCTCCCCTCCCTTCCCTTCCCTAGCACCCCCACTTTATGTAGAGTTTTTTCCTGTTGGGCTTTCACTTTTTTGCTGATAGTTTTTTACGATGCTGCTGCCCCCATGGATGTAGGTCTGGGTCTGGGTCTGGAATGATGATGTTGCTGTTGCTCCTGCTCCCACTCCCGCTCCTGCTCCTGCTGTCAGTTGAAGGACATTGTAACAAGTAAATAAATGGGTTTTATTGCAGTTTTTAAACGCTTTGCTGATTTCTGCCTTGCGAAGCATCCACAGTTGCATTTTCGAGTGTCGAGTCGAGGGTTCAGGGTCCTGGGGTTCATCTCAGTTCGGTCCTGTTCTGTTCGGTTCGGCTCTGAGTTCAGGGTGCGAGTTCTCTCTGTGCGAGAGAGTGTAACAGAATGTGTGGGAAAGTTTGTCAAGACTCACAGGTGAATTAACTTTTCCGCTCCGCCTCTGCTTGGTGCATGGGGCATGGGGCATGGTGCCTGCTGCAGGCCAGAAAACTTTTGGGCCAAGTCAGAATGCATTTTGTGAAAGTTTTTGCAGCAGCAGCAACAGCAGCAGCAGCAGCAGTTCCTTGTGCATTGACAACCGCAGTGGCAGTGGCAGTGGCAGGGCAGCAAGCAGAAGGAAGTATGCCACCAGGTGGTGGCATGCAGTAGCTGAAGCAGCAACCAGGTGGCAAGTGGCAGTCAGCAGCATGTGGCAGGCTGGCTGGCAGGCAGGC
The DNA here is from genome assembly GCA_005876895.1 of Drosophila azteca. NCBI lineage: Eukaryota > Metazoa > Arthropoda > Insecta > Diptera > Drosophilidae > Drosophila > Drosophila azteca. The sequence goes on along the minus strand of VCKU01000014.1, from coordinate 1,072,549 downwards.
AGCAGGTGGAAAGGGCTTTAACACTCGACTGCCTGCTAAGTCAATGGCAAAGTTATGGAACCAAGAAAATGTATTTAAATTTCCCATCCTGATGGCACTTTAACAATCGATGGGGGGATTGGGGGGAGTCCATTCCGCACCCCTGAAATCTTTCGCTCCCTGAAAACTCTCTCTCGAAAATGAGGGGCCAAAAGTGACCATCGAATGACATTAGCTTTCTGTTTGTTCTTTTCATCTCGATTGTTATTTCTGCTGCTGCCACTGACTGCTGCAAGTGCCCAACGAAATGCCACAATTGTCGCCAGATGTACACTGCAAGAAATGCATGTACACATGGGGGCAAGGACAATATTTGCAGAGACAAGCGGCAGAGGAAGGCGAGTTGAGGGAAAGTTTCCTTCGGACTGCAGATGCGGTCGTAAAAATAGTAAACAGCCACAGGCAAAGGAGCAAAACGAAGAAAGTAATGATTGAATTCGGAGACACCGAAGCTCTAGATACTCTACTCTCTTCCAGATGTGTATATGTTGGGTTTGTATTGCTCTATCCCAGTGAGACTCGTACTCCCGACCTTCCCTCTCAAGTAGTAGTCCTGTCCTGCCTGCAAAGGGTGGTATACCCCTCGTCAAGGGTATAACAACTCTCTTATAAATTCTCAAGCAATGTGGGAGGGCCGGACCCATAAAAAATTAAATCAGTTTGTGGAAAATACTTGCGTACATACTTTTACTGACTTTCAAGCAGCTCTCTCTTCCCCCACTCTCTCTTTCGCTCTCTCTTGCTATCTCTGGGTCCAGCCAGAGTATATCTTGTGCTTCATGCTGCCATTTCTCGTACCCTTAGCATTACTTTTGCAGCCCCTATCCGTCGCTAGGCGACCGCCACGAAGATGATTTCAATGAAACACACGCGCGCAGCATTTTGTTTGAGTGATTTTGTCTTGCAGAACGCGTAATTGCAGCAAAAGTTGAAACTCAAGGAAAGAAAAACTGTGCGATTGCAAGATAGTTATCCCGGGAAGAGCAGCGTTCGTTCAGCGGTCATGCCTCTGGAAAGTGGCCCCACAAAAGGAGCGGTTCACGCCGCCAGCAGCGGGCCCAAAACACATACATAAGTGCCACATATCCACATAAATAACCATCAGGGAATTCTAAGAAATTCCTTACAGAATTTTGGGTTATTTGTGCTTTAAGTTTTCAAGTTTTAGCCCATAAATTATGGCAGGATTTTGTGTGTTTCTAGCTTTAATTTGAGCCCCAAATTGAGGCTCTAAGATGTCAGGGCCGGGAAAGGTTGCGCGGGGTGAAGGAGAGACCACATTAATTGGAAATTTATGTGGGGTATTCCTACTTTAAGAAGTCAACTCTTTATGGAAATTGTATTTATTACTTTTTAATATTTATTGAGTATTTTTTCAGTATTAATCAGTATATATTTAGTATTTTTGGGTTTATCTATACAAAATATATATATTTAGTATTTATTTGACTTTTTTTATTAATTTGTAGTATTTATTCATATATCTTTAGTATTTAACTAGTATTTAATTGGTAAACTTCGGTTTAGCTTCGTTTTTCCTTTAACTTTGAACCTTTTTCTGGGCCAATTCCGCTCCCTTTTCCATAGCTACTTTCTTTTCCGTTTTGTGCTTTCCGTTTTCCATTTTTATTTTTATTTTTGGTTCTTGTTTTTTGTTGAATGTTGGAATGTGTTTGCCATCATTTGGAAAGTTGCACAAACTGTTTTGCCTTTTGCTGCGTGCCGCTGGAGCCAGGGAAAACTTTGAAGAGGGAAAGCCAGAGAGGGGAGAGTGGAGAGGGGAGAGCGAAGAGCCAGAGTGGAGAGCGTACTCGTGGCAGCATCATCATTTGTCAGTGGATAAATAGTTTTTCCCAGTAAGTGGCCGGCAAAGTTATGCTTTTCCGATTATGTCTCGTGGTTTGTGTGTCGTGATAATTTTTCATGGCGATAACTTTAAATGCTGTTCCTCTAAGCGAACAGAGATTCATCCACCCCCCTCCCCCACCGCCCACAGAGAAGTGAGAGAGAGAGAGAGAAGGCCAGTGAATTATCCAGAAGGATCTAAAAGATAGACAGTGCACTTTGCAGGCAATAAATTCAAATTTTGCGGGGCGGAAACCAATTTAGTTAGGAGGCCCAGGGACTTAATGTGTAATGTGTAAGCCGCAAACATAATAAATAAGCTTAAGTTTTGGTCAATTTGACAAAATTGTTTGAGCTTAATGCCACGAAAGGTGAGGTGAGGAGAGGCGTGCCACGGCATGGAGAGGGGTTCGGTTCGGTTCTGGATGGGAAAGATCCTATAAATCAGCTGCCATTTAATCTGCCAGCGTTAGCCATAAGCGAATTTATTACACACTCTTCTTCCTGCCAGCCGATGGGGGGGCTGAGAGGGAGGTTGAGTGGGGTCCAAAGGCGGAAGCAATATAGTCAGTATATCGATGAGGTTTTTTGTTTTGTTTTGGTTTTGGTTTTGGGTCTCCAGTGTCCAGTGCTCGGTGCTCAGTCTCGGGTTACTGCTTTCCCTCTAATCAAATTTAACATAAATGATTGAATAGAATTTTTAACCAGAAAATCAGCCAAAGTTGTCATTGATTGAGCAGTCCAGTCCCCCTCCGTCCCCCCCATTTATAATGCAGTTAACCAAAAAAAGAAAAAGAAAGGGACGGGACGGGACTTTGGTTCCCTTTTGATTGATGAACTTAAAGGTTCGTTGTACGCTTGAAAAGCAGCGGGAAAAAGTCTGTGAGGGAGAACTCTCCGACTCCGACTCTGATTCTGATTCAGATCCTGGCTGGCTGGTAATGTATTTCGAAACCACTTGACAATAAATGCGAAATTGCCAGTGGAGTGGACTCGACTCCTCCATTGTTGAGCGGCAGGTCCCCTCACTTTCTCCCCCTACTGCTGCCCTAGTGCTGCTGCTGCTACTGAAACTCTTCGAGGGCCCCTATTTCCACTGTTCCTCCTGCCCTGCCCTGCCCTGCCCTGCCCTGCTCTACCCTACCAATGTTACTGTCGCTGGCGAACATGGCGTGGGATTTAAACGTCGTGTCAACGTTGCTAAGGTAATAAAAGTAGTGAAACTCTTTCTCTGAAATTAAATATTAAATGCATCCCTTTGCCGTGCCTTGGCCCTGCCCTTTGCCTGGATGCTGATAGCCCTGTGGACACGGCAGGAGATTGCAAGGGACTTAGGGACTGCAACCGATTCGCCGGGAAGATGGAGTGCAGTGCAAAGTGAAGGCTAACACAGGGATTTGTCGCGATAGAAATCTCCACAATTGAGAGATAGAGAAGCGGAACTGTAATGTGTGTGGAAAGGTAGTGCTTGGGGTCATATGAGAGCAGCATATACATAAATCTCTTGTACTATTCAATTGTCTGACGGCTGGCAGAGAGAGATGGAGAGCTCGGAGAGATCTTTGGGAGATGCAAAATAACGTTTCCATAACATAAAGGAACTTAAGGATAAACCCTAACCTCTGTCGGCTTATTCGTTCAACTATGTGACATGATTGTAATTATTTATAGGGTATATATGAAGCCCCGATGCACAAGTCTCTTAATCGTTTCTGACAACCTATAAACCCCATAACATTCTATAGAAATGGTTAATTTTATACCCAATTTTCCATTTTCCCTAGGATTTCTACAAGCAATTCAAACACTCAAATCCTTGTCCCAAAACGCTTCAAAATCTCATCTTGGACATTATCTAATCCAAAACGATAACCATCCATGTTATAGCCAGATATTTAGCTGATTTCGGAGGCAGCAACCGGGGGCAGTATGCTGTGGCGGTGGCAGTGGCATGGAACTCCAACTGAAGAAAAATGCCATAAAATATGCTAATTTTTTTTAATAAAATCTCACATAAAAATACCTTAAATGCCTGGCTCTACGGCCTTTCGGCGGCTTCTTGGTTTCGACGACAAATTCGAAATCCTTGGCACGTCTCCTCGGACGGGCGCTACGTTATTAACACGTATACGCGGCGCGGCATTTGCACCGCGAAGTGGCAGTGGCAATGGCAGCAGGTCCTTTGCCTCTCGATGTCTGGAGGGCCTGCTGCCTCGTTCTAGGTGGCTGTGGGGCAGGCCTCTTCCTCTTTTGGATTTCTGTGGCTGTGGCTGTGACTGTGGCTCCTCTGTCTGCCACTCCCCCTCTGTGGCAATTTCTGGCAAGCAAAATGCTTTTATTCACTGCTTTCTGGTCAACAAAACGTTCAACGTTCTCGTCTCTCAATTTCAGGGGCCCAACAAAACGATTCCGAATGTTGGCTGGCAATGGCTTTAATTTTGATGTATGAAGGCTTTCCAATGCGTTTGGCCGGCCGACTTCAGGAACTTGTTAAAGTTTTAGTACGCCTCAAAATGTCATAAAATATAATGCCTAAGCGGGGGGATGAGCCCTGACCCGCTCTCCCATTTTTGCTGCTGCTGCTGGTGCTGCTGCTGTGTGGCAGGGAGGGAGGACATTTGACCATGGTCATTTGTTTGTGGCAAGGAATGTGGCATGGCCTGGTGGAATGTGTGTGCGTGTGTGCAGGGGCATGTGAGACGAGACGAGACGAGACGTTACTGCTGCTGCTGCTTGTTAGCCACCGATGCTGATGATGGCTTTTTGTCTTTGGAGGCGCGCGCGCTTGCCCGTTTTTATGCCACATCATAAAAGTTGTGTGCCCTCGAAGCTTCGGAAACTCGAAGGCGTAACACATACATCCATGGTGGCATGCCTCGTACAGTCGCTCGTTAGTCGCGCTTCCGTTGGATTTTGAAAAATTGTTACAGGAGTAGGAATAAGAGGAGGTCTCTCTCTCTCTCTCTCTCTCTCTCTGTGTCTCTCTCTGGCACTGAATCGAAGTTCTTCATCAGTTTGTTGTCTGATTGATTAATACATCAATTTGTTATTGGTTCATTCATCTACAACCCACACCCACACCCACTCCCACTACCGCTCCATTGCCTCTTTTTTGATGTCTATTTCTAGATATTTCTGTCTGTGATGTCTTTTTCTTTCACTGCCACTGTGGGGCCTCATCATCATCATCATCATCGCCATACACTTCACACAGTTTGCAGCTCATTTAATCACCACAATGCTCCACCGCATAAAAGCTAATTGTGCAAATTTCTTTCGCTCTCTGGGCTCTGGATCCCTTTGCGTCCTTTCAAGTGTAGGTACAGTCACAGTCCTTTGCCCTTGCCCTTTCCTGTTCCCGTAGTTTCACTCGAATCCCACAAAAACTTGTCCACACAAAATTTGACGACGACGACGACGACTGTCGACAACATATGATGAAAGTTCTCCTTAATGACAGGCCACAAAAAAGAAGAAAAAGGAAAGCAAATTTTCTTTTATTTTGTGGAGTCGAGAGAGGGGAGGGGAGCAGGCGGTTGGCGGTTGGCGGAGATCTATTTTAGGGTCGACTACGTGTTTTTCTTAGGTTCTGTTCTGTCTGTTTGGCGCTGATTGAAATGATGATTGAAGGCAATTAAATCGGCGAATCTTAGATTGGTATTAGCTAATTGTTGAGTGATTTGAATGTTCAAGTGGAGAAATTACAGTCGAAAATGGGGGATAGATGAGAAAGGCCTAATGGCCCTATAAGAAAGAGAAGTAGATAGAGAAATTATGGCATTAGTGGCGAAAATTAAAGTCGAATCGTGGCATGAATTTTATATAAATGAATCGGAATGTTTAATGGAGAATTTCGAAGCTTATTACAATTTATGGACAATTTGGGGAGTTGAATGTTTAATGTAGATCAGAAATTGTTGGAATGAAATGGAATGGTATCCCCCCCTAACCTTTGCCCCATCTTTAAGCAGTCATTGCACTTTTATCCATACAATCCCTCCATTAAATGGGAATCCCCTGCCCTGCTGTGCCCCCCAAGCCAGCCATCCGCTCCTGCGGTTGTCGACTCCGATCGATTCTTGTGTTAAAATTTAATTGGTTTTTGCCCTCTCTCTCTCTCTCTCTCTCGCTGCTAACCACAAGTCTTGTTCCTTCGTTTAGCACAGAGTCAAAAGACTTTCTGAATTGATGATTGCCCCTAAAACTCTCTCTCTTCGCTTCGCTCTGCTCTGCTCTCCTCTGCTCCCTTTCTTTACTTTTTCTTTATTTTTTAGTTTTTTTTTTGTTGCTGCAAATGGAAAACTCTTGCACACACACACACACACACAAGGGCGGACGAGGGTATCAATGGGTTGGTTTAGGCAATTGCCTGACAGACAACGTCATAAATTATGCAGTTCGTGGAGCCAAGAGCACCAGCCAAGGGCCCTACCCCGCCCTCCCCCCCCCCCACCCCGTCGAAGAGCGACGTCTCTGTGACAGCATTCAATATGCATAGTTAAGCAAGAAGAAGTTGTGCTGCAATTTGTTTGATTGATTGACTGACAGAGTGATTGAGACGAGACAAGAGAAAATGGTTCGATGGGTATGGATTTGAACAATGTTTATGGGAGTGAAGTGGGTGGGTGGCGGGGTGGGGGGGGGGTCCGTGCTTCAGCTTCGGCTTCAGCTTCAAGTGCAGTTTTGCAATTGTTTTTCCTTTTCTGAGTGAAGTTCAACTTTTAGCCACACTCCCCAACCCCCCACTCCACAACTACACATGTGTGGCATATGTGGCATGTGGCATGTGTGGACGACTGTTGTTGTGTGCTGCTGTGCTGTGTGCTGTGCTGTGTTGCGCGTGTCCTGGCGCAATTAAAAGCCAATGAGGAATCACGCTTTTTAATTGTTTGCCTTCGCCCGCCCCCGCTCTTTGATTGGGGCTTTAAATGTTGAGGGTCCCCCCCGTACCCCCGTACCCGCCCAGTCCGCCACCATTAAAGTTTAATCGCATGAAATCGAGCAAAAGCCAAAGGCTAATTTATCGAAAGGGAGAAAGAGAGAGAGAGAGAGAGACAGAGCCCCAGGGTTGGGGCTGTTGATGGGGGTGACAGAGGGTGGCTCTCTGTTTAGCAATTGATATATTTTTTTTCTTATCTTTTAATTGTTTTAATCGAAACTTAATTTATGGAGCGATTGATTAGGGAATCAACGAAAGATTGAAATGGCGTGAAAAATTGGGAGAACTATGAGGCAACAAGGGGAGTAAATAGGGAGAGAATCGTGTACAGATAGGGGAGTAGAAGGAGTAAAAGGGGTATCTAGGGTTAGCCTAGAAAAAAGACAAAAAACTTTCAACTTATGAAATAAACTTTTTTATACGTTTTGGAGTGTTCTGAATATTAAAAACTAAAAATTAAGATATTTTTGCTGGTTATAAACCTTTTTTTAAGTGCTAAAAGGAATGTCTGCTGCATTTGGATTGTAATAAACGACTTTGGACACACTTTCTGAAGAAATGTGAAATGAAATTAAGCAATTGAAACGAACCAAGAATTACACAAAAGTTTCCAGTACCCAGCATCCGGCAATAGCCATAGAACACGGCCGACAAGAGCTATGGTTCATATAAAGATCATAGCGAGTGAGGGTAAAAAAGTTAGATCACAGTCAGAAAGAGTACAACCCTTCTAGGTATAAAGCAGGAGATCGTATATCTACTGGGAATGACATTTATTGTTAATTAGAGAACAATCTTTGGGTTTTAAGGGGGATTTCCCAGCTAGATTTCGTTAGATTTGGCATGACTATAGACTTTAGGAAGAAAAATATACCAAATATGAATTATATCTAGAGAATTATGATTAAAACTGTTTTTAATAATTCGAAGTTACTTTTATTCATTTATATTTTCATTTATTGACACCTTGTTCTTCCTATCTTCCAATCTTTCTACCCTTCAGTTCCAACTGGTTTTAATCCTCACCATAAACAGCTTTTCAAATGTCAACCATTTTTAGATCATTACTGATCATTAGGGATCTACCAGATACAACATATCCCCCATAAGTTCTACTTCAATCCCATCAGAAGTCCTTCAGTTGTTGCTCGCAGCCCTGAGGGACTCGTCCATATCGTAGTTCTTTGCACTAATGATTCACGAACAAGGGCTCTTCCATTCTCGATTCTCCATTCAGCATTCAGCATTTTGCTTTCATTTTCATTTAAATTTCAACATTTATTATAATTTTATATTTCCTTCCGTTCCGCAGGCGCATCGTAAAAATCAAAACCGCAACACAACACAAAAAATGCACGAAAGAAAGAAATTTTAAGCATTGCTTCCTTTATGAGCGGCAGCCAGCCACAACATCAGAAGGATGAGGGAAGAGGGGTGTGCCCCATGCCCCGTGCCCCCTGCTCACCCCACTCTTAATGTTGTTTTTTCGTGTAAATTTATAATAACTCGCATAAATTAAGGCGTTTGCGCTTGCAATTTGAAAGGGAAACGCTCTTCCGAAAATGTAGGGGAAATTTCACCACACGCCCAAAACCCACCACAGAGGAGAAACTGAACGACTGAACGAAGGAACGACTGAACGAACGACCGACTGAACGAAAGCATTTCGTAGCTCTCTCTCGGAGAAAGAACGACTGTGGTGATTCCCCGTCTTTTGGTTGGTGAATCTCATTCGGGTTTTGTCCTTCGCTTGGGATGGGTCTTTGTCTTTTTTTTTTTGAGGTTTTTTTATGTTTTGTGCCTTCTGTTCTTCTGTTCTTCTGCTTTTCCTATTTCCGTTTCTCATATAATGCCAGCCAGTGGAAAAGGTTGCCCACAGAAATTGCCAACAATTTCCTCTATATGTACATATATATCTCTGGATGTATATACGTATGATTAGCTGCAAAAACCTATGTGCCACATGTTGTCCGAGGGGCAGGCCCAACAACATTTATTTGCGGCACAAAACTAATGAGGGTCAGCATTTTTGACATTGGACATTGGGACATCGAGACACGCCCACAGACACAGACACAGGAAGCAGGCGGCAGGCGGCAGGACAGGGGACAAAAAGGAGCAGAGGACGTGGAATCCTCAATCCCGATTTGACATTGAAGAATATTGGAATTTAAGTTTTACTTTTTGGGCGGCTTTAAATTTGCATTTAAATTTCCTGCTTTTCCTGTCTTTCGCTTTTCCTGTTTGCACTGCTGTTTTCTCCATCTCCGACTTCGACTCCGACTCGTCCTCTCGGACTCAGCTTCCGCCTTAAATTATGCATCGAAATAGCAGCCCCCACAAAAATGTTGGAGGTTTTACTCTCCCTCTCTCTTTCTGTCTCTCTCTTGAGCAAGTGAAAGTAAAATGAGTGAAAAGCAGCAGGACATGAAAGGAGCATGAACAAGGGCTAGATGGGTGGGCGCAAGTATGTTTGTGGGCGTGGCATTTTGCGGGGGGTTGGGGTATATGTTCATTCTCTTTTTTTTTTTCGCTTGTTCTTTTAGGTTCCGGCCATCGCCATTCACATAAATTTGTTTTAATGCGCTTTTCTACTACCAAATATTTGGCAGCAGTTATGTCTCTTTCTCTCTCGCTTTCTATTCCTCGTTGCCTCCTCTATCTATGCCTCTGTCTCCCTATCTATTTGTGGGCCCCACAGAAGAAAAAACAAAAAAAAAAAACATAAATCGAGCCAAGAATTTTGATAATGACACGCAGGCCTCTGCGATTTCCTCTGTAGGCATTGCTTGGCTCTGCTTTTTTTTTTGTTGCTTTTGCTGTTGTTGTTTTTGTGGCCTTTTGGCCCCGAAATTGTTTAATTAATTAGGGGGCAACATTTTAATTAGGCTTAAGTGCTCCTCCTCCACCCACCACCCCCCACTCAGCTGTGCTTTGCCTGGGCCCTGCTGATGTCCCCCTCTTGAATCAGAATCAGTGGATACTGTTCCTACTCCTGATTCTGGTACTTCTTGTGGTACCAGAACTTCTCGAGATTCTGCTTTAATGAACTCTAAAGAACGTCCAGCAAATGCCAAACAGGAGACACGAGAGACACAAAGTGTGCTGGCAGAAGGAAGTCAAGTCCCCTCCAAATATGAGATAGAGTGTGTGCCACAGATGTTTGTTTTCCAGGAAAATGCTATCTACAAATTGAGGTTTTCCCTATGGGCAGAATTCCTCTGATTCTCTGGCGGCTTTGCAGCTAAAACAAACTCTAAGATTTCAAGGAAAATCTAGTCCTTCAATCAACTTAAAGCTGCTTCAATCATCACGGAAGGCCAGGCCAGGCCAAACCCACTGACCCACTGACTGATGGAGAGACTACTGTTTTTCTCTTTCTCGCTTTCTCTCTTTCTCTGTGGCATGCAAACAAAGGCGTGGACTTGCGGGAGTCGAAGACAATGCTCAGCATCTGTCTGTCTGTGTGTGTGTGTGTGTGTGTTTGTGTGTGTTTAGCGGTGTATCTATGAGTGTTCTATATGTGTATTGGAGGAGTGTAGTGTGCATCTTCTTGGCCAAACAAGCAGCCAAACAATGTAGACAATTGCTTTTAGAGCGTTGACTGATGACAATCGCAATCACTTTGCCACCGCCCCACTCAACCTAGATTTCCACGAACTAGCGGAAAAGCAAACACACACACACACAGACACAAACAGCAGATGGCCAAGAGTTTTTGGCAGGCGATTCAATGCGGGATCCTTGCCCCATCGCTGGATGATGCACTCACTCTCTCTCTCTCTGTCTCTCTCTGTCACGTACATTTCTCTGCCGTGCCGCCTCCCACTATGCTTGCAACAGTCAGGTAGCATTTGCTCTGGTTCTCAATTCGTAGTTTTCGGCATGGATTACACATCCGTCCACCTATGTGTGCCACCCTCCCCCCCCCTGGCCACCTCCTGCCGTGCATCGTGTGGCGCGCTTGTCGGCTTATAATTCAATTCGGAAGCACAGCAGATGCTGCTGCTGCTGCTGTTGCAGGTTCTCTCTCTCTCTCTCTCTCTGTATTGCTTTCTGTGTGGATACTGTTGCAGGTTGCACACTGACTTGTGCCCCAAATTGACTGACAAACTATGCATCGCCATCCTCCATCCTCCATGTACCATTTGCCATTTGCCGTGTGCCTTGTACCATGTTGCAGATTGCATTAGCTACTATGACAGAGAGAAAGGGATCCGATCCCCACACTCCCTCTCTGCCCTTCCCCCCTTCGCCCTTGCCTTTCGCTCTTAGCTTTGATTGTGTTATTTATACAAAGATTTGACATGTATCTGTCTCTTTTAGTCGGAATACAACGCTCTTACGGATAGACAACGCTTTGAAGGCAGAATTTGTTCTGTTTCTGTGAGATGCCTTTGGCTTTGGGGGGAAAGTTACCTTTTCGGCATACAATTACTGAATGAAGTCAAAGGTCTTTTTATTCCACAGATGCAAAGTTTCTTTGAGCGATGGTTATTGGCATTTTACAGATACAGATACATTTCATTGAGTGCGGATACTCTTTAAATGCTTACAGATATTCATTTTTGTCTGGCTTCATTTGATATCCTACAGATGCAACTTTAATGGTGGAATTCTCTATGTTTTGTAGACATTTTTAAGGTAGTATTTTTACCTTCCTTTGAGGCAGATTTCTTGCTGCTTTCTTAGCTTGTCTCTGTGTCCTTTCCACGTCCAATCGAAGCCTTTCAGGGTTTTAGGACACAATTTTGCCTTTTTCTTTGCCATAAATTGGTTAAATATGAGAAGCTTTTAGGGGATACTCCACCCTTTCTAGAGCACACAACCTCCTAGCCCCCCCTTCCACCCGCAAAACAATAGTTGTCTCTCTCTCTAGCTCTCTCTCTCTTCTGTTTGACACTCAATGCATGAGAAGACTAGAATGAGTTCAAGTTTCGCTGTCAATCGCAAGGATTTAATGCTTCTTTTTCTTTCTTTCTTTTTTTTAGCTACAAGTGCTGCTCCTTTCTCTCTCTCTCTCTCTCTCCCTGTCTCTGTCTCTCTGGTATGTCGTGGGGATTTTTATTGAGAAACAGCTGCCATCATAATTCAATATTTTACACTTGAATTCACACGAAACAGAACTTGACAGCGAAGCGACAGCAGTGACAACACCAGCAACAACGGAGCAGCAAGGAGCAGCAAGGAGACTCCGGCCAGGACTCGGCGAATGAAAATGTTTACACGCTGCTGAGCTGCTGAGAAGCATAGAAGTTTCAAGGCAGAAACTACTGGGACGGGGCGCCAGCACGTCTCCTCGAATGTCCCTGGGTGCTGACCATAAGGAGGGCTCTGTGGCAGGCAGGCAGCAGCAGCAGCAGGACAAGTGGCCAATAGAAGGAAGCAACAGGCAGGGATCCAAGGCAACGGGAAGGCAGGGTAGGGCAGGGCAGGGCAGGGCCCACTTTCCCACTTGGCCAACAGCCAAAGGACTTACCTGAGCCTCCACTTAATTGTCCTGCTGCCGCCGCTGCTGCTGCTGCTGTTGCCACCCTTGCTCAGCTCCTTCCTTGCGTGTCCTGCTCCTCTCTTGTGTATTTTGTGGAATAATTAGCATATTGTAGTTAATTATTGCCACAGACAGGCGGGCAGTCAGTCAGGCGGGCAGTCAGTCGTCAGCCTGCCCCCAAAATCATGAGGTTTCGATGGCCAATAATACCGCCACCAGGGCAGGGCCATGGCTCATTTAACATAATGAAGGAGACACCACCCACACACCCACCCCTGGGCAGGGGCTGGCCAATGGGGGAAATTCTAATTCAATCAAACGTTTTCCACACACAACTCAAATGCATGTAAAATGGTTTACCACAAAAGCCAGAAACCAGAAACCAGACGCCAGCAAAAGCAGCAGCTGAAAGGACCTGAAAGAAGGAGTTTGGAGCATGCAAATGCAGGAGCTGACAGAAGGAGTTTGGAGCAGGGTAAGCATGAGTTGTAGAAGGATTTGAAGAAGCAAAAGGCGCCAAAGGAGCAGCAGAAGGAGTTGAGGCAGTAGAAGGAGTAGAACAAGTTTCAAATGCAAAACAGACCATAGCCATTGGCCACTTGTCTACCTTTCAATGGCGATTAGTTTTCGATTTGGTTTTGGCTTGTAGATCGCTTTTTCGACAGGTGAAAGCACACACACACACACACACTGAAAATCAGATGAAAGTCTGTTAAAAACAGGTGGAGAATTCCCATCGACATTGAAGGTTGTAGCACAATCAAAATCCAGCCTTAAATCCTGTGGTTAATTTTTAAACACTGCGAAACTTTATGGCTGCCTCTGCTGCTGCCTCTGCTGTCGCTGTCTGTCTGGCTGTCTGCCTGTCTGACTGTAATTTGCGCTTTCGTCTGGCATTTAGGCCATGTTCTGGATGAAGGAGGCCATCATTTAGCAACGAATATTACGCATACGCCGCGTATCGTTTAAACTTTCGAAAGAAATTCCGTGGCACCGTTTAAAAATCATTTTAAAGTCGCATTACACACAAACATCGACTGAAATGGGTTCAACTTGGAGAGAAACAAAGAAGGGAAAACTTTTCCAAGGTCTAGCAGCTGTAGATACCCTGTAAATACATCTATTCCTCTGAGATTTTGGCTGCATTTACTTAAAACTGATTCTGATCCTGCCTTGTATGTATGTAGAAAGATTGACCAACTTCTGGCTGAAATTATCATACCCCTTCTGCAAAGGGTATGCCCTGCCACAAGAAAATTATATAGAACACTGAGGGGAGAGCTTCCCTTCTCCACTTATCAGTGGAAAGCCGCAGAAAGCAGCGAAAGTTTTCCCCGACTCGATAAGAGTTTTTTAATTTGTCTAAAAAGGTGCGAGTGCGCGGGGAGCGAGGGGAGTAGGAATGTGGGGCAAGGTAGAGAGTATATGTATGTATGTGGGGGCACACAGAGTGTTGAGAAGTGGAGTTGTCGTGTGTGTGTGTGTGTGTGAATCTTGTTTCGAGAAGCGTTCAACTTTTTAGGCATCGTCCTCGTACTCCTCGTAATTTATGCACAATGAAAGCGTTTGGGATTAAGGACATACATACCCTTCAAACGGGGCAAGGGGCGTGGCAGACAGGTGTGGCAGGCAGCAGGCAGGCAGCAGCCAGCAGGCAGGTAGCCAGAAACCGGAAAATTAGCGGAAAGCGTCAAAAGCGTTCCCCAAACGGCAATGTCGCGCTGCGGCATGCCACCAAACTAACCTTTTGGATCGTTGGCTCTATTCTATCTTTTAGCCTCAGGCTTTGACGTTTTTTGTTGTTGTTTTCGAGAAAAGAAACAACAACAACATTAACGTTTGCGAGTACTAACTGGTGTGCAAATGAGAGGCGCCGCAGTATATGGCTTATTGTTGCTGTTGCCAATTTTCGTGCTGCTAACAAATAAGCCGCAGGGCCCTTGTGTTTTTGTGTCTTTCATGCTGTAGTTTGTCTATCTGTCTGTCTGTCGTTCTCTCTCTCCCTCTCTCTCCCCCCCTGTCTCTTGCTAGCTCTGTGGCTTTTGGCCTGGTCCACACAGTTCGTAATTACCTGGACTTTTGGCTATAATACGGAACACGTTGTTTGGCTGCTGTTGCCCGAGGCCCCAAACGACACGAATGGTTCTCCATTTTGGGGCATGATAACTTTGTCCTTAAACTTGTGAAAAGTGAAACGACTAAAGGGGGCGGGCGGGGGTCAGGGGGGGCAGGGATAATGGGGGTATTTTTGTGCAGCTATCGCCTCTCAAAGGTAGTTTTCTGCGGCGGAAAACACTTTGATTAAGTTGAAACTTTAGTTGGAGTTGCTTAAAATGCAATTTGCTATTGAAACATGTTTGACGAAACGGAAGTTCATAATATGCTTGATGGTTCATGAATTGATGAGGGTTCGAAAGTTGTTTTGTAGACTATACGAATAAAAGTTTGGCATGTGAAACGCGTTTAACTTGATTAAAGTTTATTGTATTCTCTTAATCATCCGTGAATCCCAGGCCATCCAACCGAGGGGAGCTGCTGCATGACGCGTGACACGTGTAATGGCATCCGGTAGGGGTTTTCTGGCTAGATTTTTGTTTAGATTCAATTTCAGATTGTTTCAAGTCTCATTTTGGCTTCATTTGTTTGCTTTTTCGCTTGGTTTTTGCCAAGTTTTCCGTTTCCCAAAGCATTCAATATTCGTACTGTACTGAACCAAAATTCTACCATTTTAAACATATTTTTTCTGGTGTTTTTTAGGCGTTTTTCCTGCTGTTTAAACGTTTAATTTGAATTTGTTTTTCTTTGGGATTTTTCTTTGCTTTGTTTTTCTTCGTTATGGTTTTTTGTCATGCATATCAAAACGCGTTGCCCCCACCCCCCCCCCCACGCCCAGGGGGTTTAGCGACGACCCTTAAGTAGCCCTTGTCTTTATTTTACTTTATTTTATTTATTTTTTGTCATGTTTTTTGTTTGTTATTTTTTTGGTTTATTTTCTGGTTTTTGTGCCTGTGGCTTTGAGTGGAGCTTAAAATTGGATTTACGTTTGTCGGTGCCTCTCTTTCTAATCTCTTTCCCACCCCACCCCACCCCACCCCGTCCCCTGTCTTTCTCTCTCCCTGCCTGTTAGTGTACCTTTCTCTGTTTCTTTTACCTTTTACACACACACACAGACAACACTTGTAAAAATGTCACTTTAATAACTTTTTCTTTTGGTTTTTCTTTGCTTTTTGTTGTTGTTGCATGTTGTTGGTATTTGGCTGTTGTTGTTGTTGTTTTGTGGCACGTTTTAATTGCTCCTTGCAGCAGCAACAGCAGCAGCAGCAGCTGCTGGCAATTTTCTCTCTCTCTCTGTCCCTCTCTGTCTCTGTCTCTTCTTCTCAATGGCAGTGGCATCTCGTAGTTGCTGCTGTTTCAGTATTTTTAGACGTGCCACAAATCCCCAAAAGTCCAAAAACAAAACAGAAACAAGGTTGTGGCCTGTAGTGGCTGGGCATTGTGATACCCTGTAAATTCCCATGGATTTCTCTTGATTTTCAAGTTATCTAGAGAGTGAATATCCTCCAGGAACATTCTTGGACCGCTACTTTCTCTTTCTGTCGTTATTCTACTTCCGATTGCCACCCATTTCGATGCTTCTTGAGTGATCGGTGATCCCTAGTTGCTCGAGCTCTTCCAAGTCCCCTTTTCACGCCTTGCCGCCTTCCCGCCTGCCACACATCCTTCCATCAAGACAATATACCCTTAGCCGGTAGGAAAATGAAACCCCAGTGAAACCAGAAAACCAAAAAACCAGAAAAAAAACAGAAAAAAAAAACAGAAACGTAGCATTTCGTTTTTATGACTGCGAAACATGAAAGAGGAACAATGGGAGGGAAACAATGTGTGAGATTTCGCACGTCGTTATAAATAGCAATAAAATAAAGTAGAATTAGTATAAGAGGGGGTGGGGGGGGGGCAGGCAGGGCACACACACACACACGCATAATGGAGACAATGGAAAACAATTTTCAAATTGAGGGGAAAACTCCAATTGTAATTTATAATTTGATTTGAGATAAATGCGGGCAAACCGGACGGCAGGAATGGTTCGTCCTCGTCTCTTCCCCTCTTCATCTCTGCCTCTGTCTCTGCCTCTGCCATTGTCGTTGTCGTTGGGGAAATATAATAATTTTCCATGCAAAGAGAAGGTCAAAGTTGCGCCTCTCTGCTACTCCCTACTGCTGCTGGTGCTGCCACTGTTTGGGGGCATTAAATTAGCAGTTTGGGTGGCGTTGCCTGGCCTGGCCCCCGCCTGGCCCCGAAAACTTTCCATTTCCGTAAGCCGCTTAGAAGTAGAACTGCAGCAGCAGTGGAGAATATAACGAAAGTTTACTCCCTAAGTCCACCGCAAAGTTATGGCCACACAAAAGTTAATTCTGAATGGTTGCGCCTGTCGCCTGTCCGCTGTCCTCGCTGTCCAGCACATTTGATACCCTCGAAGCGTACAGAATGAGCAGAAAACCCCATCGGAGGCTTATAGGAAACGATAGTCAAAGAAAACACTGAAGATTGCAGTGTGGAATGATTCCAGATTGAGATTCCAGATTTTACAATTACTTTCTATGGTTTTCATATAAGAGAAAGTATAGACCGACTATGTACCAGTGGATAAACCATTTTGCATACATTTTGCATGCCTCTCATTTAGTTTTCCCCGCCCTTTTAAAGCTTTCCACCCTGTTTGCATTCACTCTTGATTATAATCGTAAAGCGATACCATTCGATGCTTAATGAAGGGATGCGCACAAAAAGTATAACTATGAGCCTTTTCTTGATATCAAACACCCCGACAGATTCGCGTATATTTAATTAAAGGGAAATTCGGTAAAGCGCCATGCCCCCACCGCCCCCGCCCAGGTTTGCCCAGAGCTCATTTTCCAACTCTCATCTGCTGCTGGCTCGCTGGGAAAATGTCTTCCAATTACCCGCAAAATGTAGTAACAACATCCCGCCCGAACCACCCCGAACCGCCCGCCCGCACGCGCTATAAAAATTATTTGTAATTATTTGCACAAAACGCTTAATTGTTTGCATTTTACAGGGAATTTCCCGAGCATCTCCCACCCACCTACCCCCCCAACCCCCACCCACACAACCATATCCTCCTATCCGCCCTGGCAAATATTGACGCGCTTATTGGGGCTGGCAATGGCGATGGCGTTGGCTCCTCCTCAATGCTGATTCACTGTGTGTGTGTGTCTGTTGTGTGTGTGTGTGTGTGTACCTTCCTTTGGGTGAAAAAATAATCGCACAGCGTGTGAAAAATATAGCAAGCTGTTTGTTGTTGTTGTTGTTTGGCATTTCAATTAAATAAATAGGCTTATTTCTGCGCGTTTTTTTTTTTTTTTTTTTGATGGAGTCCACGCTTCATTCGCTGAAGAGAAAATTTAAATAACGAAATAACGAAAGAAAAAAAAAATCGTATGCGCATGAAAATGTGAAAGGCTCTGTGTATGTGTGTGTGTGTCTGTGTGTGTGTGTGTGTGTGGATGCCGCCTGAGCATTGAACCAGTTTTCAAAGGGTCTCTCTTCACGGCCAGACTGCGGTGGATGTGGGAGGGGGTTCGCGGGGCTGCAGCTTTTAGCCAAGTCTTTGGTTGAACGTACAAAAAAAAAAAATATATATATATAAAAAAAGTCAACAGACAAACAAACAAACAACATGTAAATTATGAAAAATGTACTAACAAAAGCAGACGAAGAGCCACAGAAGAGCATTCGCAGACACAGTGGTGTTCATTTGAATAGGAGCCGCCACATTGGAGGCCCACTGTAGTCAGTCTGTGAGTGCAGTTAGTCCAAAGCAGATGGGAACAGTCTCTTGGAAGCCATAAAGGCGATGAGCACAGTCTTGGAAGCCCCTGAGTAGATGGGAATGCTCTTAGGGAAGACTGTGATAGTTGGGAACACTTGTAGGAAGCCAACAGTAAATGGGAACACTCTGTCACAAGCCACATCGAAGATGGGAACACTCTTTCACAAGCCACATCGAAGATGCGAGCCTACAGCAGCTGGAAACACTCTTGAGAAGCGCCCATCAGATGGGAACACTCGTTGACAGGCCAAACCAGATGGATACACTGCCTTGGAAGCCAAGCGACCGATGGGAACACTCTTTTGAAAAGATGCACAATAGATGGGAACACACATTCAGCAGTTTAGACAGCAGATAGGGAGCACCACTCCAGAGCCCATTTCCAGTTCTCTCTCTCAGCACACCCCTATCCCCCCTACCTTTCCCCTACCTTATGCCAAAACACTAAAATAATAATCGAATCTTGTTGAATGTTGTCCAAACTTTAACCCACAACTTTAATGATTCCAGTGTCCATCCTGTTGGTTTGAAAATTGTGTTTTCATATCATCTGACAATGGTTCCGGACTACCCTCATAGCGGTTGTGTTCCACACTTACAGGTGCCCCGTTAATCTGCTGTGGTGGCGTCAGATTGAAGTACGGCTTCAAGGTGGCGAACAGTTCCGGCTTCCATGCATAGAGCGCTGTTTCCGGCTGATAGTCGGCTCGGATCGCGCCCAAAACACGAAAGTGATAATTATTATATTCGAGATCCTCAAGCAGGGGTTGCTCCTCGGGGTAGAGCTCCCCCCCATTGACGTCACGATTGTCCATGATGAAATTTTGCAAAGTTTTTTGAACAGATGTTTGGAAAAGGTAATTTTGACTGAATATTTCGGGACGACTGAAGGAAATGTCGTCGTAAGTGCGTTTGAAGGATTGAATGTTTTGAAAAGATGTTAACAAAGTGTAGATGATGTGATTCTACATTCGTGTCGCTGACTGTACGCCCTACACTCATACATAGGTGTGTGTGTGTACTTTTGGAATTACAGAGTCTCTCGTTAGCCGCCGACTGAGCCACGGGTTCGGTTCGTTCCTGCCTCCTGATTCTCTGCAGCAATTGCTGCTGCTGTTTTTTTTCTCTCCCTCTCTCTCTCTCTCTCTGTCTCTCTTTCTCTGTTCTTGCTGCTGCGCTGCTGGGCGACGATGTAGGCCGGCAACACGGCAATAACCTGGCCAACACCCTGCCACGCGGGCTATGCCCCCTGCAATCCTGCACTCGCACCCGCTTTCTGGCTACGTTGATGGTCCCAAAGAAAGGTGAGGGCTATGGAATACCCTGGGCTTTTAATTAGAGTAACATTTGTGATGAAAGTAGTCCTGTGTAGTACCTGTGGCATTGTGGCATACAGCATACCCAACGAGTGCTCGCTACGAGTGGTAAAGTGTATAAAAATGCGCACCTGTTTTACCAATTTTTACTGCATTGCACAGCACTGCTCTGCACTGTTGGTGTTGCTGCTGCTGCTGCCGTTGTTGGATGTTGATGCTATTGTTGTCTTAGCCCAGCTGTGATGCTGCCACTTTACGCATTTAAAGTGAGGCTCAGGCTCATCCCAATCTGCTCTGAATCAGCTATGGCTCCGCTTTCCCATAGGCAATGCCTTCCCTAGACACGCACTCCCCCTGATAGTTTTTTGTGGCACGTTTCAGGCTCATTTGCTCTCAACTTTTAAGTTGGGAAGCAAACTTGTGATGAAAGCATTCGAAGCATGTCAGAGATGTGTGTGGATTTTGATGAAGATGAGGCTCGGAGCATCTGCTCCATGGCAAAGACTATTAAATACTTACGTGAAAATGTCTGCGAAAATATGTAGGCTAAAGTATGGTATTTCCGCACTTTTGAAGGGTTTGAGTATCAATCGATTGATGTATAGATCCAATTACAAAGTGTTGTAAAAGGCGATTCAGGGGAAGATTGGAGGGGAAGCTTTAACTTTAGCTGCAACTTTGACAGCGGTTTACGCTTAATTAAATGGTTAAAGGGCAGACGAATGAAGTCCCAAGTGCAATGGAGAGGGGAGATGGAGAGAAGGGGATTCCCATTGTTGCAGCCTCAGAGCTAATCAGTCGACAGAAAGATACTTGGCCAAGATTCAAACAAAAGGCCAAAACTCAGAGCCAGAACATGGGGGAGGATGGGGTTGGAGGCGTCGGGTGTGGGGTGTGGGTCTGTTGCCCTAATTAGCGCCGCAAACAAAAGGAAACTTTCTTCTGCTGCTGCCTGGCGGAAGATCGGGGGGGAGTCGTGGGTCGGAGTGGGTCAAAAGTGCCAATACAATGTGTAAATATAAATGAGAAGCACGAGCCAGACCCACAGCCACAGCCAGAGCTCTCTCTTGCTTTCTCTCTCTCTCTCTCTCGCTCTGTGGCTCTCGCTCTTAATTATAACGCTTCATTGGAGCGAGTGGATTGCCCGCCCGGAAGGATGCTTCCTTCACAAGTCGGCGATTTCCGCTAAGGTAAATGACAGACCGCCCAAGTTATTAATATATTTCGGCCTTTCCTTTCCAGCCAAACCCTCAATCATAGGGCATTAAACGTGAAACATCGCTGAACGCTGGACCAAATTAATCGCCATTATATTGAGATTGATTAACGGGAAAATGCCACGTTCTTTTCTGCTCTGCTCTGCTTTGCTTTGCTCTGCAGTTTGTCCCGGTTCCTATTTGTTTATGCAGCAATTAAAAGGCTTGCTGACACAGTGCTTAAAAGACGGCGGACAAACGACATCCAGGGGAGTTGTAAAGAAGAGTCAGGACGAGGCAGGACTGCGAAAACATGCTGCCAACATGGGGAGAGTGTGGCCCAAAAAGAAAGGACCAAAAGGGAGAACAAATTGGGTAGATTTGGTGGCCACAAGAATCATTTGGAATGATCCTATCATTCAGATTCAAAACAAAGAGAAAAATATATCCCATGTGCCTCGAAAACAACGTTCATAACGTTTACAACATCGTAGCAAACGACTCACTGTTTATATTAATTTATTTTTTCTAAAAATAAATTGTACAAAAATTCCAGATAAAAATAAAAGATACTAATATTCCGAAAGTAAACGTTCAAGAGATCTTTTTAGGCATACAAAATGGATGACGACAACAATGGAGTATGGGTTACAGAAAACACCAAAGCGGATCATATCGGAAGTAAACTGTTTGCGATGAATCGGGAGCTGTTTGGCGACTTGATGCCGTACTTTCAGCTGACGCCGCCTCCTCCTTCTCCAGATGCTTTTGGGAGATTTGTTTATTCCACTTGCCTATCCGATAATCAGAAGATGCAGTCGACGATGGCAGCTGACGATGACAGTGTAGAAATACGTGAAAATTGGGTGGAATTGTAACCAAACACGATCGCAATTTCCTTATCTTCCGGTGAGTAGAGAAACATTTTACCAGTTTCCGTAGCTAAGACATCCACACTCTCCACACAGCCAAGCCACACTGAATGATTAAACTATGAATTGATAGACCAAAATTAAAGTTCAACCAAATTTGTTAACACGAGCGGGTAAATACATTAATATTTTACCGATTTCCGAAGCTAAATCACTCTCTCCACACTTGACAGCCAAGCCACACTGGAAGAGAGAGAGAGAGAGAGAGAAGGAGACACAATCTCGATGTAAACAGAAAAGATTCACCACTTGGTTCCCCCTGATGTTCAGAGATGGATTCAATGGAAAATCCACAACACTGAAGAAATGCTCTCCACTTTCCACCATTTCTTTGATTGGATATCTTTGTTGTTGCTTTAACAGATTTCACATAATCATAAATAGTTTCGAAAGTTAACAAAAGTTTGCTGGGAAAACCTTTTCTGCTTCTCTCCCCAGCCACAATAATTCAATTATGAGGCGACCGCACACATTTGTGTGTCCGCATCCTTACGACAAATTGAACAAGTTGCGAAGGTCCTTCCGGTCTGGAGACCAAGATTACCCCAAGCTTTTAAGAGTTTAACTCACTTTGCGGGAACACACCCACACTAGCACTCACACTAGCACTCACACTCATACTCACACTCAGATTTTGGCTCCTGCTCAGTGCCTTTGCCTCTGGCTCTGGCTCTGGTCATTCGAGTGTGGCATATCCTTCAGTAATTGTAGTGCTAGAAAGTTTTTAGTGTTTCAGGCCTACAATTTAACTAAAAGGCAATGGCCATAACAGTTTAAAAGGTGTTTGTAGCGCACAGGAATGAGGCAGCCAGCAATCAAATGGATAGCCTTGGCCTCAGAACAACATTCATGCTGTGTGTGTGTGTGTGTGGCTGTGGCATATAAAACTAACTTACTCGCAACAGCAGTGCAGAGCAGAGCAGAGCAGAGAAGAGTAGAGGCAACAAATCCAATTGGAATCGCTTGTGCCTTCTGAAATCCATTTAATAACCAACATAAATACTGTTCCAAGACGCCATTTACGACTTGAGTGCCGTGCCGCACCACACCACACCACACCGCGCCACGCCACGCCACGCCACGCCGCGGGAAACTACAACTACATCAAGAGTGAAAGATACAGATACAAATACATGCACGTACGAGCTAGCGTTTCTCGTATCTGGAGGATAGCACTATGCAAATGTGTGATTCCCGCAGCGACACTTTATGGCAAAGTGAAATATACACAGATACATACATACATACATATATACATATATACGAGTATATTTTAGTATATATTTTCGCAGATTAATCCACGTTATCCACTCGATTTGTCCTTGTCCTCGATAATGTATGTTTGAATTTGAATATTCCTTGGGCCCCACCCCACACCACCCCATACCACACGGCACGCCCCCGCCAGTAATCGATGGAATCGGTGTATTCGTGTACTCTGAAGCCAAGTGGATTTTGTGCCTCCTGCAACCTAATAAAATCAACATAAATATAAGTACATCCATATGTGTATCCCATTTCCAGCTCAAGATATTTAATGAAACTTATTTCGTATGATTTGACGATGATTATTCTCCCTGCTTCTCTTGCTTCTGGCTTCGTCCTTTGCCAGTGCCAGGATGTGTGACTGAATATGAATATTCATTTAGCGCCATTTAATGGGGGTCTATAAAATATAATTGGCGGATCGTAGAACCTAATAAATTGGTCTTGAATATGCTGCTGCTTTTGAGAATACACTGCCTATCATTCGCTGTGGAGCTGAGTGATTGATTCTCTACTCAATAAACACATTAGAGAAAAGGAAAAAGAACAAAACCAATAGATTCTAATGTAAGAAACATACATACAGTATAGATTTATGATCTGTCAACCCATTAACACACACGACATCCCAAAGTCAAGTGCAGCAAGCAATTAAGAGACTAATTTAGTCCAAAAATACTGCCACTCGCAGTACCGATGCACCCGTTCCCATCACATCGCCTATTGTAAAATTACATAGAATGCCCGATGTTTCTGTAGACTTTTCTTTTAAGGTCTAAACACTCTACTGAAGTGTTGTGATGTGTTCACTCCTCTATCATCTGTAGATTTGAGACCTCTGAATCCTCTAAATCTCCCTATGGTGCAGTAGTCTTTCATCGCTAACGCAGAGTCATAAATTAGATTTTTAATTTACTTAATTCCCTTTAAATTGCTGCTATCTGATCATTGTTATAGGCAGAATGAAGACAACTAGTTCCCAGCTATGGCTGCCTCCCTCTGCACCCGATGTCTGCACTCCCTCTCCCAGTGTGGCTGGCAACATTTATTCCTCGTCTTGCCATGTTTCCTGCCAACGAATTGAGGGCCTCTTCTTCTATTATGTGTAATTGCATTTTATTGCCATAAATAAAACTTTTGCCGTCGCTTCGGGTCTTTAAAATGTTGGCCGCCACATCATCGACACACTGCCATTGCCATTGCCAGTGCCAGTGCCACTGCCACAGCGACTGCCTCTTTCATGCCACAACTCTCCATCGCCATCTCAATTAGGACACAAACAGTTGCAAGTGCAGTTGAAATATTTAAGCAATTTCCACCAAGATTTCTTAATTAAAAAGTTGCTCCATCGCCGGTTGCTCGTCTCGTCTTGGGTCTTGAGTTTTCCTCCTCCTCCTCTCCTGCTCCTGCTCCTTGGCGTTTTTGTTGAGGTGTCAGCAACAATGAAAATATTTTCCACTTACCAGCGAGTGAGTGTGAGCGAGAGAGAGAGAGAGAGAGAGAGTAAAGTGTTTTTGGTATTTTCTGTGCCACTTGTGCGAGTATTTTGTATCTTGTATCTCGTCTTTCGGCAATTTGTGCTTTTGCACATTTTTCTTCATTTACTTTGCAGCCAGAAAATCTACGAAATTTCATTTGCAGTTATGTGCCAAACAACACGTTTTCTGGCCAAAAGCAGGAGACCAAGTCATGGCCCATCCACATCCAGATCCACCTCCCTGTTTCCTTGCAGTCAGTCACTGGCCTAAAATATTTACACAGCGCTTCACATTGGACGCATAGTCAAACAATTTTGGTCTTCTGGAGCAAGTCGTCTGGCAGGACAGCACTATGGCTTGGACTTTGGCCAGGACTTTGGCTACCAAACGAATGATGTACATACTCTCTGTGGCCAGCACCAGAACCAGTACTCACACCCGTATTGTTGCCACGGAGTCAAGGCCTTGCCCCCCGTATTCTCCCTCTCTTTTTTGCAATGCCATTTCAGAGACTTTAATTTTTGGTTTGTGCTCTGCAGCCTAATGCGAGTACTGTTGTCCTACGGCATGTCCTGCTGCTGCTGCTATTGCATTTGAATATTTCTGGAGCAAAGACTGAAGAATTTTTGTGAATTCGAGACCTGAGAAAATTCCATATACTCTAAAGAATGGGCAGGGCAATGAAGATCTCTGGCTGGCTCACAAATTAAACTCTTTGATTCCTCCAATTTGCCATCTTTTGCTAAGCCACACTGTAGAAGAGAGGGAGAACCATGTCTGGGTACTATTTTTCTTCAACATGGATCTGTTTTTTGTTCAAGTTTCAATCCATTTACGAGATATGTTCACATTTCTTGCTCATTTGTAGGGAATTCAGAACTTTTGCACTCATTTTTTCTTAACTTTTAGTCCTTTATTCTCAGTTTTTTATCTCATTTACCTTCGGCACTCTCTCTCTTTCTCTCTCTCTCTCTCTGTCTTTGTTTTTGGTGTTAATTCTGCCTTTGGTTCTTCGCATCAATTTGGGGCACAGGTCGATGTGCTCGGAAAAACGTTCATCTTTATTGGCCATAAAAGGCCTGCTTGCACTTGGCTTAAGGGAGAGAGAGAGGGAGAAAAGGCGACCTGAATTGGGCGAAAGAGAGACATCAAGTGGGAGTGAGAGCACACCAAGGAGCGAAAAACTTGTTCCTTTATTTGTAATTGCATTTTAAATGCCAGCCACAAATTCACTCTCGCCTGCAGATGCATTCTGTGTGTGTGCGTGTGTGTCACCACAGTATGCTACTATGCCACATGTGCCGCATGCATGCCACAGCGTATGGTAAATTAATTCAATATTAAGCAATCAAATATTGTCACCACATCATCAAATGCTGCGGCGGCCTCCAAATGTCAATAGCCCTGTAGCCACACCGCTCCCGCTCTCTCTCTATCTCTGTCTCCCTCTGTGTGTGTGTGTGTGTGTGCCTCTGTTTGCATCTGTGCGATGTCTATATATGACTTGTGGTTCTCCTCGTGTTTGCCAATGCCTTTCGATTAGACTATGGCAAATTGAACCACGATGCAACAGCTTACGAATGCGAATGCGAATACGAATAGGATTACGAATACGACTACGAATATATATGTTTGTATTCACAGCGATTCAAAATGAATTGCAATCAATGCTCTTCCACTCCAGAGGGCGGAAGGGGGTGCTCTGCTGCTTCTGGAAATTCATCTAACGCGCTTTTATTACATTCTACTGCCTCCAGACTGCGCCACCGCCAGCTGCCCCCTGCCCCCTGCCCCCCTACCCCCTGCCACTCGCTTTGCTCTCATATGATTGGCTATGAAAAGAGAAATGGGCTGCCCGCCTCTTCGCGCCTGCATTTTTATTAATTTCCCGTTTGTCCTCCGCACCCCCCACCCATCTGGGGCCTCTCTGTCTCTGTCTCTAGTTCTGGTTCTGGTTCTGCTTCTGTAGTTTCTCCTGTCTTTTGTCGAGTCTCTCTCTCTGTGTGTGTGTGTGTGTGTGTGTGCGACAAGAGAATTTAATTAAAGTGCATAGCCAGCATCCAGCGAGTGGCGTTGTCTGTGGCACTGCCCCTAGTATCTGAAGTGTGCGGCACAAACGCGCCAGTTCTGGCCAGGAGGCACTGTGGCAGCGACAAAAGGATTAAGATGCTGCCACAACCGTGTCCCCCGTATCAAAGGAAGCAGAAAAACAAAAAGGATTCCATTCGGGAGCAGAAGTGTGTTTAGAGCTGAATTCAACCTTAAAAGAAATGTTTTTAAAACAAAAAAAAACCCTGGAAATGCATGTAATTCCGAATAAATCTATTAAATTTACTGGCATTTCAAAGGATTCTGAGTAGAACAGGATGTTACGCCAAGGAATCCACTTTGGGATGACAAAAGGTCATCAAGAACAAAGGATGGGAATCTTCCAGCTGCGCTTCTTCATGGAATAACTCTTCGAATCAACAGTAAAGAAATGAAAGATGATTCTATTCCCCACATTTTCTTGTTGTTCTCAAGGTTAACCCACATTTCGTGCCCCAAAAGCACTCTCTTGACACACACCCAGAGAAATCATATAAATGCACTTGTGTTTCTCTTTTTGCGACTTTTCCAATCTCACTTTCCGCTCCTTTGGTTTCCATTATGCTCGACATTTCAGCTCTCGACGTTTCGTTTCTCCCATTGGAAAAACCAGAAAAATAAAGAAGAAAATGACAAAGCAAAGCGGATTTTTGCACATTTGTTTTTGTTTTGTTGCTGCAATTAAATGCACATCAAACACTGGGGAAAAAGTGTCAAAATGAGTGCGTGTACAAAATGTATGACAGATAGTACACTCTACATGCCACAGCAGCACATGCCACATGCGAGTATTTATGACAGATGTGGCGGCCTCGCCCTCAGTGGCAGCCACCAACTCCAGCACCAACAACAGCACCAACAACAGCACCAACACCAACACCATCTTCCATCTTATAACCCATTCAGTACAATTACAGTGGCAGCCAAAAGTACACACACACACGCACCCACACACAGCACACAGTGTAGTGTAGTGTAATCCCTGTGTATCCTCCTTGTATTTTTCGTGCATATGTAATTAAAAAAGTTTTATAATTTGTCGCACAGAATGACATTCACGGATTACACACACATTTCACACCTGAGTGAAGGAGCGCAGGAGTGTGGCAAGGAGAGACAAAGAGAGGGGCAAGGGAGAGCTTCATGTAAATTATAATTGTTCTGAAAGTTATGGCCACGCTTCAAATTATATTTGTCCAACGTGGTGGCTATAATCACCGGGAATGTTGAGCTTTAATTATGAGAAAGAGACAGGGACAAGGACAAGAAGACAGCGACAGCGAGAAGGTTCATAAGACTGAAAAGAAAGTAGAGGCGATACGTGACAGACAATAGATTGGCTGAAACCTTCAGCAGATGCTGATAGATAGAAAACTAATGGAAATATCATTTAGATATTCAGAGAAAACAATGCTTTGGCTTTGGCTTCTCCAGCTCATTTCCTATGCAGACCATTCACAAATTCCTTCCTTTACCACAAACATAATTCAAGATGGTTTCATTTAGTAATACTTTCTTTTATTTATAAATGAATTAATATTTCAAGCCATAGACAAGAAGATTGTTTGAGCAATTGGAATTGTCATCGCTTTCATTCACAATTTGCGCTCCTTCGCCAGACACGAAAAGAAGATGCATTATATATGTATGAATGTATTTAGTAAATGAAATGAATGGAGTGAAAGGCTTTCATTGGGCAGAGGAAATCAACCTTGTATCTGCATCTCTGCATCTCTGACCTTCTGCCCTCTGCCTTGTGCCTTTGTGTCGTATCTATTGGAATGCTACTGGAACCTGAGAAATTTAAATTGAATTTATCTGACATCTGAAACTCCTGAGAAGGGACTGTGAATGCGAATGTGAATGCGAATGTGAATGTGAATGTGAATGGCTTTAATTGCATGTAAAACAATTTGTATTATGTATTATGCTGAATTTGCAGCAGCCCATTGACGACACAAAGGATAGGAATTTCTTGGTTTGTTCGAATCGATTTGCCAGCAGTCCGGCGGACAGCGGACAGCAGACAGCGGATAGTGGCCAGTGGCCGGCAGTTGCTTCCCAAAATACGGAAAAAGGAAGACGGAAGTCGACTGTTTGTCCCGTGTCCATGCCGCTGTTGCCGCTTATTGCAATGGTCTATTATTATAGGCCATAGCCAGTTTTCTCTCTGTGACTGTGTGTCTGTGTGTGTGTGAGAATCGGAACTCGTGTCATTTCCGCACAGAAGAAAGTTTAGCATGCTTTTAGGCTGCGGAGCCCCCACTTAACATGGGCCACTCTCCAGCGTGGAAAACAGATGTGTACGAGTGTGTGTGTGTTCTGGCAAGCGAAATCTCCCATCGAATGGCATTGGGGTTTTACGTATTCCCCTCTGACT
The DNA here is from genome assembly GCA_005876895.1 of Drosophila azteca. Taxonomy (NCBI): domain Eukaryota; kingdom Metazoa; phylum Arthropoda; class Insecta; order Diptera; family Drosophilidae; genus Drosophila; species Drosophila azteca. The sequence continues at coordinate 1,043,725 of VCKU01000014.1, read as the reverse complement.
GATGATACACTGCAAGTGGGAACGCTTTTATGGTGGCAGAAGCTTAAACTACGAATTTGTGCACTTCCTTTGACCATTTCCGGGCGCTTATCCAAGGATCTGCATGAGAAATTGATGGGGCAATGGGCACTGGGAACATCCTTCGGCCACACTGGAAATATATATACACTTTCTTGGACTATTTCCTGGCATTCATCAGCAAGACAGCCGAAAACAAAGGGGAATTCGCAGTGAGAACATGCCCCGCGCTGGTTTTTATGAGCCTGCAGCTTCCTGTGACCCTGAAATCGAAGGGCGAACCTAGGCATAGTGTATTTTGCTGTATTTCCTTTCCATTTCCTGGCATTTATGAGAAATGTCTACGAAATTAGCTCCAGGAACAACACCCCGGGGGTGCTGGGGGGGTGTGGCCATTTCCATGCTGATTTTCGCACAGCTGTCGTTGACCCTGAAAGTTGTTTAATAAATGTACTCACACATGCTTATGGGCCAGGCTTATGGGCCAGGCCTATGGGCCGAATGGCCCCATCGAATGGTCATCGCTTTCGTTGCTCTTCCTGTTCTGGACATTTTCGCCCATTTCCTTTATGAGGAAATGCTGAGACAGCAGCAATGACCTTGCGCGCCCAGAACTTTTTTAATAACGATTTTCGGTCAATATTTATCTGAAATTTGTCCACCGATTAACATATATTTCGGGTGTGCTTGTGTGTGTGTGTGCGGAAGAGTGTTTCTGATTTTTGGGCTGCATTGCATTTAATTTATGGCTCGGGTATGGAGGGGGGTGGCTGGAGGGTTGGTTGGTTTATTTATGGCAGAAGTCTGCTAATTACGTGTGCCTTTAACGAGCAGCAGTTAAAAGTCGCAACGGAGCTTAATTGCAAGACGCGCTGCTCGCTTCTGTCCTGTCTGTCTGTCCTGTCTGTCTGTCCTGGCTAAAGAAGCTGTTTCGCTGGCTTATTCATGGCTTTGCTTTTAGCCTTCCTTTCAGCCTTGCCACCAGCCCCTTTCACACCCACTCTCCGTCTTATTCTAAGCCACTTTCCCTAGCCCTTCGTCTCAGCCAGTTTTGTCACACTTTTGTGCAAGTTTTTAATGAAGTTTACTGTTTCTGTTCACGCCGCTTGCCGTTACCTTTGCTGAAAATTAGGGAAAACCATGAAAAGAGCAACCCCTTGTTGGGGGAGGTCGCAGCCTCTGAATACCCTGAAAGAGCCTGAAAGAGCCATTGTTTCTTTGACGTTATTATGATATAGCGGTTACCCTCGAACTGCGATAAAAGTAAAGCATAGAGGCACCTGCTCGCCAACCACTGGCTCACTCGCCTTGATCGCTCTAGTACAAGTACTTAGATGTATACTCTTACAGATTGCCAAGACTCGTTGAAATCGAAGAGCAATTATGGCAGGAGTGAAGAAAATAAGTAGGCTCCTGGAACACCTGGTTCTCCATCGTATTCTCCTGCCTCCTGCCTCATCCCTGCTCGGTCCTTTAAACTTAATCTTTGTATCTGATATCAAAGGTAGCAAAATAACATAATATCTTTGGGAAAAAAGTCCGAGTAAATCATTTAGTTGCATGGAAATAATCTAACATGCGTAATGCGAAACATTTTCCTATGCTTTCCAATTACCAAATTGAAAATGTGGCAAATTCTTTATGAGGATGCGAGTATCTTTTGCCAAATTATTTGTGACTAAATTTGCTTTTATTTATTTCATATACACATAACTGTATGCATGTGTTTTGTGAATAAAATGGAATTGTGGCAAGGAGAAAAAAAAACGAACAGGGCGAGTGGCAGAGGCAGTGACAGAGTGGAGTAAATTTATTAGTTTTTCTGTGGATTTATTGACCATAAGAAAATATCCTGAGTCATATTTTATTTTTGGCCAAAAATCTAGACAAAAATTTGCGTATCTGCAAGAGAGAGAGAGAGAAAGAGAGAGATGTGCGTTGATTGAGAATTTAAATAATGTGATAATCGTAGGAATAAATAAACCTTTTTTGGTCAAATATATACCTACATATATATACATCTGTATATATATTTTTTTGGACAGTTGCCAGGATCATTCCAAGCCTGAAAATTGAATTAAAGCGAGTTCATTCCATTAAGTGATGAAAACAATTGGCCCAGGCCAACGATCCTGCTAATTGGTGTCCATTACCCCCCACCGACCAAACCGAAAGAACGAATGAATGAATGAATGAATGGATGACCGACTAACTGACATACGAACGTATGTATATATGCCAAAAGATTGCCCTCGAGCAGGTGCCATCCACTAAATATGTGCTCCCATGTCTAGACGATGATTTAGCCCCCAGGGGCACAGGGCGACCGGTCTCCGGATTTGGATTCGGATTCTGGCCATCAAATAAATCTGTGCTGGGTTTCAATCTTTCTCTCTGCTGCTGCTGGGCAGGGCACCTCGACGTTTTGCTTTTGCGGGGGGGTTGGGGGGTGGCTTGAAACTCGTGTTCTTTTTCATGTTGTTTGGGCTTTCGGGTTAACCAAATAAATGTTCTTTTGAGGTCAATGTGCGTATCGCCCACACACACACATAGAACTTAACTCTTGCCACCTCTCTGGCTGGCAAAAAGCTTCCTCTTTCTGTGCTCTATATATCACATATATACTATCTATCCATCTTTGTGTCTGGATTGTGTGTTCTGTGGGGCGTTGTCGTTAGGCAAACACATGTAAACACAAACGAAAGACAAAACTTAAACACGTAGAAATCAGCTTAACACAAGTCGCTTTCTTGTTTGACTTCACAGTCGGGCGAGGAGCTGTGTGAAAGGATGTAGCAGCCAGGATATGTCTGTCTGTTGTGTGTGTCCTGGTTTCTCTAGCAAAATTAATGCCCATGGCTTAAACAGATTGTGAAACTGGACTCTGGAAAGTCCATTCATTTGGGATTCCTGGCGATGGAGACAAATGTGAATTCGGTTTTGGGATTTCAGGTGATTATTTGCCAAATATATGTACCCATCTCTGCTCTCCATCAGAGCCACTCTAATGATGGGAATGATTTCACGATTTAATCGGCTTAAAGGTGTCGATGATGCCAGGACTCAACCGCTTGAATAAAAGTGTGAATAATCGCAATTCACGATTCAAGCGGCTTAAAGGTTTCAATGTCAAGGGCGGCACTCATGAATAGAGTAAGGTTCGGTAGATGGAATGGTTTTATGATACCTCCATACGTCGGTGGTATCGCCAAGTGGCAGTACTCTCGACTGTCAATCTCTCTTCAGTCCTGGCGGATCTCCTTTCTTGTACAGAGAAATGGGAGTATCATTTCCATAGATGAGAGATGAGAGAGCAATCCTTATGGACACAAAGAGAAGAGATGCATCCCAGAGCGGGAGAGCGAGACAGATAGAGATATGCATAGATGTCGATTTTGCATGCAGTGAAAAGTTTTCTTTGGGGCAAAAGTTTTATAGCCCAGCTGTTAACACTTTGATTGCCTGAGAAGTTTTAAAACTGTCGACAGACCAAACCAAACCAGACCAAACCAGACCAACCCACCGACGGACTGCCACCAGTCGGTGGCCTGCCCCTCCTCAAGACCCACAGCAGAAGGGTGGCAACCCCGCACTCGCACTGCTCGCACTCGTAAGCAAATGCTCTTTGGGGAGGGCGGGGAGGGTCGAGTGCACATGGGGGCAAATGCTAGCCAAAAGTTTACTCAACTGTAACGCCAATTTATTTGGGCTATCAGGGAAATCTATACGAACGGCCGGGGTATCGGGGTGCAGTGAGGGCATCCTTGGGAATATATGTAGGCAAGGAACGGGAACTGTGGGATGAGTTTATGGACCTGGGAACGCAGTAATGGATAGAAATTTGGTGATTAATATGGATGAATGCAGGCGTTTGTATGGAAAAAGCTAATGGAAGAGAGATATGGTACTAAAAAATGATTCGCTTGCATTATAATCCATTAAAATCCACACTTAAACAATGTATTCATCAACATGACTAATTGAACTGAGAAACTATCTCAAAGATTTCACGAGAAGTGTAAAATATCTCGTTATTATACTAACATAGACCACTATTCTAACTTTTCAACTATATTCTCTGCATAATAACTGTTGGAACTCAGAATACAGTAGAGATATTGTACTGAATTTCTATATACAGGCATATCTTATAGGAAAACTTGATATTATTCAATAAGTATCCATATAACTACGATATCTTCTGCATAATAACTATCGGAACTCGGAATACAATACAGATATAGTACTGAATTTTGATATACAGGCAGATCTTATAAGAAAACCTGATATTATTCAATAAGTAACCATATAACTACGATATCTTCTGCATAATAACTATGGGAACTAAGGAACTCCCATTGGTATGGTACCAAAATTTGTTGTATATTAATTTTTTATGAAAATATGCGATATTTTACAATAATAGTCCATAAATATTACTTCGTTCTGAAAACTAACCATCGGAACTGGAAAACTATGAAAGATACTCTGATGAAATGGAATCATATTATGAAACGGAACACTTTACCCATAGAAACTTGGTATATGGATGCAATCGATGAGAACAAGCAATATTTGATATGGCCACCATACATTAGCATAGCGCATTAGGATACATTTCGAGAGACCCTTAAGTTGGCTCCACGAAAACATTAAAATTCCTGCTTTGAGAGCATTCCTCAGTTATTCAACCATTCATCAATTGAAATTCGTTTCAGTTTCAGGGGTTTCAGTGGTTTCAGGGGCAGGTTCTATGGGCAATCGATGGACTCTCAAGTGATGGAGCGAATGGACCAATGTGGGGCTGCCTTTGAAGCCATCCATCCTGCCACTTGAGTGGCAAACATCCAACACCTTGGATCCGCTGCCTCGCTGCTTGGATAAACACTCTCTGGTAAGTGCATTTAACAATCGACTGCCCTCAATTAGATTTCGATGGAAAGCTGCTCTCGGAATTAGATCCGAATGGTGGGGGCGTTGGGGCGTTGTGGGGGAGGGGGAGCGTGCTGCTCTTTTGCGAGTCTTAAAGCATCAGCATTCGATGGGTAAATAATACGAGTACTCCTCACAAGTAAACTGTCTGACTGTCTGGCAGTTAACTTTGTTTAGCTCCAAAGTACTTGTGTTTAAGGCACAAGTACAGTCGTCCTCTTAACGGGGGTTTCCAGGTTGCAAGCACACAGCCAGAGCTTCAGCCTCAGTCTCAGCCTCCCCCTCCGCCTCCGCCTTCGCTTCAGCTTCAGCCATAAATAAATAAGATTAAGCGGCGCAGCTCTTGAGTCCAAGCGGTGGCAGCGGTGGCAACAGACGTGCCCGGAATGGGAGAAACATGAAATAAACATTTGCCACAATGCGAAAAGGGACACAGAAAAAACATTTCCGCGTGCCGCATAAGTGCAGACTGCATTCGGAATCAGCGCTCTCTGACTTTGCGCTCCAGCTCCAGAAGGACCATCTTCCCAGAGAAGCAGAAGCAGCAGCAGCATCTTCCATTTCTTCACTCTCTCTCTCTCTCTGTTCCATTTCTCGTTTTTCTGCTGCTTTCAGAAACCACCTTCTACTCATAATTCAGGAAGTGTGCAGTTGCAGTGTGCAGCATGCACTTTTTCGTGACGGCAAAGGACTTGCATTTCCGCCAAGTCCTCCTTCCACTCAGCTCGAAAAATCTCATGCCCACTGGAGACAGCTTAATAAATGTCAGGGAAAAACAACAGAGGAGCAGCCTGGAATTTAGGAATAAAATCAAGAGGTTAACAATTACATTTTAATGCAATTTAATGAGTTTAAGCCAAAATATTACAAAAAAGCAAAGCATTGAATGCACTTTAAATGTGTTTATTAATTAGCAGATGTAGATAAGGATGTAGAAAGATTAGCAATTAGTAAGCTAGATGATAGTTATAGCTTCTGTCTGTACAGATTTTATATTATAGCAGAAATACCCATCAAAAGTGTATAAAACGAGAGATAGAGAGAGAGAGCGGAAGAGACAAAGAAAAAAAAAGACACCGAGCCATTGTCATTGTCAGTTTTTAATGAGCGAGCAAACAAACTGCGGAAACTGTGCAAGATACAATTCAACAAACTATCATTTAATGCTGGCAGCAAACATTTGGATAACACTGTGGCTATAATTAATATAAAAATCAGAAGGCCGTCCGCCCAGCCGTCTGTTCGTGTCTGCATTTAATATTGTTTAATTAATCAGCCATTGTGCCACACACTCACACACACACACACGAATGCCTGTACTGTGTGTGTGTGTGTGGTTGCAACACGTCCGTTTGCCCATTTGTCATTTGATTAATTAAAAATCTGTTTCGGTTTGTCGCCTAAAAGTGGCAGCCAAAATGTTGCCGGATAATGCCCGTCATATCGGTAGAAACCATTCAATAGCCTTCAATGGCGACCATCATTTGTGGAATTCTTGTGTGTGTGTGTGTGTGTGTGTGTGTGTGTGTTTTACGGGCTTAAGCGCACTTTTGTTGTGGCTTTCCAAAGTGACGACAAAAGGCCTGACATGTCCGCATAAAAAACACAAATTAAAACTCTATCAAGAGGTTATTTTTTTAGAGTTTTTTTCATATTTAAATAATAAATGATCAAATGAAATCATTAATGTTGTTATACTTTAACAGAGGGAAACTTGGCTTCAAAGAGTACTCGTAGATCCCACTATATTGTACCCCTGAGATAAGTTAAATAGGTGCTTATATCTCTTAGGTCTATCCAATATTAAGCTCAAGCCAGGTAAACTCCCCTGCCACTTATTTTCCGTTTAATTCACTAACAATTTTCGCGATTAAAATGTCATTTAATTATTGTTCTGAATTAACGATTTCATTGCCTACTTGAACGGACATTTTCTTGGGTCAGCGTGCATTTCCCAGCGTTTTTCCACCTCTGCTTTACAAGCTGCATGCATTTTTTCCCTCCCTGCCTCTCCTGCCTCCCTCCCTGCCTCTCCTGCCTCCCTCCCTGCCTCTCCTGCCTGCCTCTCCCATTAAACAATTAGCGTGGAAGCCGAAGAACGAAACGAAATGAAATGAAACGGGAATACAGTTGCAATTAGCAGCAATACACAAATTGCACTTAATTATATAATAAATTCAATTGACAGATGCACTTCCCCCCCAACCCCAACCCCACCCCTTCCCTCTTTCGTTGGGGTTGTCGTATAACAATTCTCGTTTATGAATTTTTGCACTTGTGCATAATTTTCATTCTTTATTTATGAGTTTAGCCTTATCTTTATTTATGCACTTGTTTGCCATTATGATGCAATTATCGTACAATATATATATATACATATATTAATATATATATGTTATATATTTATATATAGATTATCCCGACTTTGCATGGCGACTAATTGGCTTTTGTGGTTTTATCCGATTGCTTGCAAATGACGGACGTTAATTGTGATTAAATCGATCCAAACCGGAGCTACCGCCCATTCCCCACCCCCACCCCCATCTTCCCTCATGCACGCACTTCATTGCAGCCGCAGGCATAATTTTCAAGCTGTAATTGGAGATTTTGTTGGCATGCTTTTCCTTCGGGCTGTCGGGTGGGGTGGGGGGAGGGGGGGATGGAAGGGGAATCAAAGAATTGTTGAAAATTCAATCAAAAGCCTGGCTGGTATTTTCATCAGGAGTGGAATTCCTTTGAAAAAACAAACAACAAAAAAAGTAACCAAATATTACAAATAGATTTCAATATCTTCTGTATAGATTTATCAGAGAGAAAGCAACAAAAACAAAAGCAAAAACAAAAGCAAAAGCAAAAGTTTTTCCTCACCGAAAAAGTTTGTTTTGTATCCTTCGGATAAAAGTTTATTGTTGATGCGCAGATTTCATTTGGATTTGTTTAAAAGCGAAACATATTTTCTTGCCAGAAAAATCACGGGACGAGAGGAGACTGAGTGACTGAACGACAGAGCAATGGGAAATGGGAATGAGAATGCCAATGGAGGGGGCTGCGGGGGCCGATGCAAATTGGGAAACTCTGGGAAAAAGGCTCTCACGGAACAATGGCCAAATGGCAGGTAAAACCCCCCCCCCCGCCAGACTCTAGACCAACAAACATTTACATAGATACTCCACTTCGTTTGCATATTTTTTGTAGTCCATTGTTGGATTTAACGGGGTATTGCCAGGGTATATTGGGTTGGGAGGGCGCTTTCGGGGATTACTTAAGATTGGGGAGAAATGTTCTGCTTGATCTGCATTTGGTGGGGGAAGGTAAAGAGCAAAGATTGAAGGCAAGACTGCATGCGAATGTCCCACCGTTTAAGCACTCCTTCGATGCAGTGTTGCACATTTTCATGCTCTCCAACAGTGTTGAAAAGTGCGGCCATGGCGTTGCCACATTGGTCAAGAATGTGGTTATTTTCTGAAATGAAATATTAAAGGCATCTTTAAATAAATTTCAATAAATATTCAAAGTTATGGGGGGGGATTACATATATAGGGTAACTGCTGGTCATCTAAGAGTCCATTTATGCCATCAGGAGTGCCAGAGCCGACAATGTGCCCATTGGAATTTGCATGCAAATTTGTTTTGTGCAATTTCCAATGATTTCTCGTCCGCTGATAGCTGCTGATGGCTGATATCGGGACCAAACAGAGGACCTCTTTAGACTGAATAGAGGGGAGGGGGGCGGGCTGACTGCCAGGGCGTGTTACGCATACGCCCCTGTCGCTCTGTCCGTTCTCTGGGCTGACCGCCAGAATGAAAGATAAATGACGTCAGTAGACGACAGTTGGGGTGAGCGGGAGCGGGAGCGGGGTCTTGGGGGCACATTTTGCCGCTGTATTTAGCAGCTAACCAAGCAGCCGTATTAATTAACTTTTATGACGGGCCAAAACGGTGCCGAGGGGAGGGGGGGTGTGCTGTGTGCTGAATCGAATGAGGGTTAGATGAGTGCCACCACTCGTATGCGTAATATTTCATTATGCGGCTGGCTATGGCAACCCGACCGCCTCCGTCTTCCGCGTCTTTGATTCTATCTCTCCGGCCGGCTAGCGGGGAGATGGAGGATCCTTGGGGGCTCACAAGATTTATTGCCGGCTCGAAAGATAAAGTCATTATGATGGCATTATGGGCAAAAAAGGGAAGACGAACGAACCAACGAACGATAAAAGGCGGGAGGTAGGCGAGAGGAGAGAGGAGGCAGGAGACAGGAGACAGGAGGCCGCTGTGCGGCATTTAAGCGATATGAATCTTTGATGCATGTAATTGCCCCAGGAATGTGTGGCACCGACCTACAGCACTACCCACTATACAGCTGGCCCCATCTCTGGGAGAGTACCCTTCTTTATATGAGGTTTTGCTCATTGATTTTCCCTTATGCCCCCCTCCTGGCATTTATGGTAATTCTTTTAGAAGGCAGGCGGCAGGGGGTCGCCTTCGCCCTCGCTTCGTATATCATTTTATCGCTTGTCTTGCACTAATTAAAATTTCATTAGCCACACATTTCGTCAGGACGTGGCGATGGCTTTTTGACTTTTTGTGTGTGATCCAATCCATTGTGCATTAATTATGCATGCCACAAGAGTCAAGCGGCAGCAGCAGGCGTGTTGACTGACGGAGCCGCACAAAACTGACAGCTGTCACCGCAGACAAGACAGCGCCAACACTCCTCGAGGGGCCCCCCTCGCCCCCTGGAAAGTCACCTAGAAAATCAACACACATAATCAATAATTTTCTACACGAGACCTACGAGACCTAAGGATACTTTTAAAGAGCAGCTTTCAAATATTTATAGATGGAATGTCAACGAACTAACACCTCCAATTAAAAACACACGCGTGTAATCAATAATTTTCAAGTGAAAAGGGGGCGGGGCAGGTCTTAAATGTGGGCGTATGTATGGTAGACAAAACCGAAGGAAGTACACAGATGGGTTGAACAATATTTAATGTACTTTAGAGGAAGTAAAGCGCTACCCTTAAGCCCAAGGAACTTTTACGATGATTGATCTTTGCAGATATTTCAATAATATTTGCGAACTCCCAAAAAAGCTGTAACATTTCTTCCCTGTGAGGGACTATACGATCTTTCCTTCTGTCTTTATCCATGTGTCGTTAAAATTCATGATATATTTTCTATATTTTAAGATTTTTAGTAATGTGCAATATTTTTTAGCATTTAGAAAAAAAAACTTTAATAAATACCACAAAAAGCTATAATATGCAGTATCTACCTCTTGCAGTATCTTAAATTATTTTTCGTAATAATATTTTACTATTTTATGCTAAAATGTTGATATTTTTTCGTATTTTTATGGTATTTTTGTTAGTATTTTAATCTTTTTTGAGTTTTTTCAGTATGTTTCGCATATTTTATATTTTAAGACATCCACTCTAGACGAATCTCTTAGGCCGCACTTTGTTAAATGGGTTTTTCTTTAATATACTGATATTTATTCGATGGTATTTTCATTTTGTTTGTACTTTTTGTGTACTTATGGGAGTTGCTATCATCCCAATATCTAATATCAAACCCAAACCAGCTACGAGTGTCCTTCCCATTGAGATAGTGCCCGGCAAAAAGTGCATTTAAGCCAACATTGTGCTGACCCGACCTGAAACGAGGTTTTCGCTGGATATGATGGCTTTGCTTTTGTTTGAAGTTTTCCGCCATTCGGTTTTCGCCATTTCCCTGGCATTGTCTGTCCTGTCGCCCCCCCCCTCCATTTGGCAGACTTTCAAAAACTGCCAGCATCGACTACGACAACTACTCGCGTAAGTTGCAGAGACACATCATGCAACAGCGACAGCGATTGGGGGGCAGGCACGCGGTCCCCCCCCCCACCACCAGACAGCCCCAGAGTCGGACACAGACACGAATACAGACTGAAAGGAAGAACCACCAAAGCTATGGCCATAGTGGCGCCTAAAAATACAGAGCGGAGCGGGACAGCCAAAAAAATGGCCGACAAAATGGCGTCAACGCGGGGGGGTGGCGGTGAAATGGCAGTTCGGGTCAGCAATGTTGCAGGCAGCAGTTTCAAGGTGCAATTTTAAAGCAGTTTACGGAAATCAATGAAGCAGAGAAAAATGTCCCCTTGAGAAGTCTTCAAAGAATTTCCATATCGTCCAATAACGAAAAAAAAGACCTCCCATTGAATTGATATACGTTTTATTATGATAATTTCGTCATTCCCCTTCTCCCTGCCACCTTGCTGAGCATAGATGAAGAGCCGTACGTAAAGGAATAGAGGAAGAGAGAATGAGAAGCAAAGAACTTGAGCTAAGGCAAAGATCTCAAAGCAAAAGCACCGTTTTACTTCTTTGGGTGGAAAGAGAGGATCACAAAATAATAACTCTTCAATAATTCATTTCCCAGCAGCGCCCTCATCTCCCCCCACCGCCCGCAGTCAGAAGCCAAAGCAACAACAAGAACAAACACAACTACATATGTACATATGTATGTATATGTATGTCAAAAGGCGTTCTTATATGCAATCAACAAAGATGCGCTCTTAATTTTTTTGCCTTGCTTCAGGCCAAGGTGGTGCGCTAACTCTCTTTCAGGTCCTGTTCGCACTCTGAAGTGTAATACACACCTTGCCTGCCGTTGTATTTTCTATATTTGATCGAAGTTATACCCGAAAAGAGAGCGCGTTGCTCGGTCGGACCACCTTGTATAATTTCATTATGCTTCAGGCCGCTACTTTCAGTAACTGCAGTGAAGAGAGGATCAAATATAACTCTTCTTATTAAAATATTTGTTCTATGGTCAAGTTACGTCATCCACGCACTCCCCGTCTCCCATTCCCCACATGCAAAGCATTGGCAAGCAACAACAATAACGATGCATATGCCAAGGAAAAAAATAACAACAATTACAAACACAAAACACACACAATTCAAAAGCCAAACCGCTCTCAGCGAAGCAGCTGCGCTCTTAACTTTTCGCCCCCGCTCTAGGGCATTGCACTTAAAACACATGCAGAAGGAAGAGAGGATCAGAGATGAGAACTCTTCAAAGTAATCTTTTCCTTTTCTATGCTGATGAGGTAATGTTCGCATTCTCCGTCTCCCCTTCGATTCTAGAGCGTACGCCACAGAAACAGCACACACACTTTGCAATAGCAATGCCGTTCATAGCGCAGCTCTTAACATTTCGTCCTCGCTTTTGGGCATTGCCCTTAAATCACATGCAGTAGAAAGAGAGGATCACAAATAAGAGCTCATTAAAATATTCTACCTTTCCTATGCTGATGTGGTCATCTACGCACACTCCCTCTCCCACCAAAATAACAGCACACACAGTTTGCAATAGCAATGCCGCTCTTAGATGTTCTCTGAGAGTTCCTTCATTTAACCAAATGGTGTGGGAAGAGAGCGCTTAGTCAAATTTTAAGCGCCAAGTGCAAGCGCACGTTTTTTGTGTAGCGGAGTTAAAATTGCGTAACAATAGTGAAAAATTGTTGTGAAAATTGTGGAGCAGCCCGGCAAATGCAAGTAGCCGTGTGTAGAGGATTAGGAACAATTAAATAAAAATCAATGCAAGTGTGAAAACAATTAGTTTCAATGTTTTTTTGAAAAAAGGCCCGAAAAATGCAATTGCGTCGCAGATTTACCGCTGCTTCCAGCGCTGGTTTCCAGCTATGCGAATTTGAGTGGAAAGAAGTCGTGTAAGCAGAAGTGCAAAATAACGGCACCATGGCATGTCGTTCAGCATGAGTATTTTTTTGTTGAGTTTTTTTTGCTTTTTTCTGTGTTAGTGAGTGTGAGTGCAAGATAATCATCAAGACGGCAAGGGGGCCAGGCGGCAAGCAGAGCTACATGTGTGAAAAAGTGATTGAAAGTGAAGAAGGTCATTAGGATGGCAAGGAGTAATGAGCGGCAAGCAGAGCAATGTGAAAAAGTGAGTGAAAGCGAAATCAAATATGTGCATAAATGTGATTGAAAGTGTTAGAGTGAGATCAAGTGCGAGTGCGAAAAACAATCAAATGCACCGCAATAGCAATGCCAAAGAAATGGCATATGAGTGTTTTTTTTCTGTGTAATTAAAAATTGCCAATAATGCCCGAAAAGTGAGTGTAAAAGCAAAAGTGTACAAAACTCCCGCAAGAACTACACAAAGAGCGGGAAAAAGAACAAAGCTAAAAGCGAGATCTAACGCAAGTGAGAGGAACAATACAATTTACCGTAAGAACTGAATAAAGAGCGAAAATACGGGTATGTGTGAAATTCGTGTTGTTTCTCTTTGCTGTCGTCACTGACAAACGAAAGAGAAGATCAAAAGAGAGCAAATCGCAGCAGCAAGCCAGGCCAAAAATTGATGGTGAGTTTACACAATAATCAGGACTACATGAATACATATATTTAACTACTTTTGGCTGCGGAAATTGTATCTATTTTATCTATCATATAATTTGTATATATTTTATCTGTTTTGGGATGGATGACTCTCTCTCTTTTTTGTCTGGTGTGTGTGTCTCCTTCAGAGTGTATCGAATGTTTCGATTCTCTTATTCTTCCCAATTTCCTTTTGCATTGCCTGCCTGCTGCTGGCGCTTTTCCTCTGCCGCTGATTGAATTTCCTCGAATGCCTTCAATGCCGCTGGCTGCATATGTTGCCACTTGCCGTCTTTTCCCGCCTGCCTCCTGCCTCTTGCCACCCTCCTCCTGTGGCAATGAGAAGAAGTTTATTGAAAGCGACTCTGCCCCCCTCTCCACCCCCTCCCCGCTGTTCGACTCTGCTTCGGGTGCATTTGCATAGCAAATGGAGGAGGGTGGGGCGTGGCGCGAATGCCGGTAGAAATTTACCCAGATTTATGTTAATTTATTGAATTTAATTTGATTTTTTCCATTCGCCCTCGCACTCTCTCTAGAACGCTCTCTCGAAACGATACTCGTCGACTCGTATGTTGTATGCTGCAGGGGGGCAAATTCAATCAAGTTTTGTGCATAAATTACACCTTTTTGGCACCACGCAACAAAATACGAAAAAACGAAAAAACGAAAAAAAAGGTAAAGGTAAAAGTAAAGGCCTTAACGCAGAATAACAACAATAAGGCGGCCATTTGTTGCTCCCAAATTTTATTTTATGTTTCATAATGGCAAAAGTTTCTGTGAGTGCCTCTGCCGCCGAGCCGAGGCGGGGAGGGGCAGGGCGGGGCGGCGGCCTTTTTTATGTATGGGATGTCTGGGATGCTCGCTCTCTCGTCTCGTCGTATTTGTAGGTCAAACGAGGGTCCTGTGAGGTCAAGTCATTAAAATGGAAGAACCAGAGCCCCAAAAAAAGAAAAGCGAAAAAAAAGGTGCTTCCTAGGAGCAGACTCTCCTTCTTCTCGGCCTCCTGCTTCACCTTCTTCATCACCTTCTCCTTGTGTTTTGTATTCATTAAGTAATTGGGCGGCAGGTGAGAGAAAAGCAAAGCGAAGCGGAGATCCATGACCGAAGCCGGGTTGCTGCGGCTTGTGGCATAAATTATTTATATTCTAATTTAATTATCATTTAATTTGCCCCTCGATTATTCGTGTCGTGTTCTTCCCGCCAGAGGTACGACTGTAGCTGGGCTATTTCCGTTTGCTGGACAAAGTAAACGACTGCCAGGCCGATCACGAGGTTGAGCCACAGCTTGAGGTGCCCCAAAATGGTGTTTAATGCCAGGACAGATGTCCTTTTGCGTACTTTTCCAGAGAGAAAACAAATGGAGACTCGTTGATGGTCGAGAATGGAGATTTGTGATTGGAACTGCAAAGGGAAAACAAGGCAATAGAGTCGGCAAAGAGTAAACTTAAGCCAAAAAGCACTTGCCATGATATCAATTATATCAAAATGAGGTTCCATTCCAGTTTTACACTCCCCAAAGTTGGTTTTCCTCTCCCCAAAGTTCCTTTTCCTCTGCTCAAACTTGATGTGCCAGCAATTGTCAATCAGCGATTGATATGCGGCCTGCTGTAGTTGTGCCGCGGCCAGGAGGAGCAGCCACAGGGCCAAGTTCCAGGACAACAGATACATGGACTCCCTTAGCTGGTCCTTGGGGGAGGTTAGATCCTGTATATCTTGACCATTCCAGGCCGCCTCGTCCTCCAGATCGTCCTGGCTCTTCTGCTGCTGCACCAACTCGATCGAATCGAAGCGCAGCAGACGCACAAACTCCACCATGCGAATGGCCGTCAGATAGACAAGGCAATCGTAGGACACGCGGAAGTAGAAGCCCGCCAAGAGATTGAGTTTCTTCTGCTGAGGATACACCAGCCGCAGGAGCAGTTGAAGGCATTTTGGATTCCTGTCCAGGCGGAGATTTTGCAGGGACTGAAGCCAGCCGGCGTTCAACAGATGATAGAGGATGTGCAGGGCTATCAACAGGAGGAACACGAGTCGCGGGATGCCCATCAGATAGTTCGAGATGTTGTAGAGATCGTTTGCCGTTAAGGTTTTCCCATCTTGGGCGTATTCTATGGGGGGAATGTCCAGCCAGAAGAGCTTGTAGCCCATGAAGAAGAGCAGAAGAAGTAGGGCTCCGCAGTAGATGAGCAGCTGGCAGGAGCATTCCAGGATCAAGCGCCTGCCCAGAAGGGTTTTCACTTGCTGGTAGGACATTTGTGATTGATTCACCAAATACCAGAGGGATCTGTGTCTAACCAATGGCCATATCATGGCCATCAGATAGATCAGACTCTGCAGGTACTCGCATCTGATGAGGAATGTATCTGTCGCGGGTCGCGAACCACTTTCCAGGGAGTTCATGAGCGCGTTTTCCTTTTCCAAGCGATTTCGCGTCAGTTGATGCCCCAACAAGAGGCACACAACAAACACGCATGGAATGTATCTGCAGCAGTTGGCTCTGTGGGTGTACAGGCGCTGGGATCTGCTGAAACGAAGCTGCAGAAAGCCCAGCAAATGGAACAGAAAGCGAAACACTTTCAGCACCTTCCAGAGCCAATGAATGCGAATGCGTGACATTTCGAATGACAACTGAGGAAATTATGGTCTGGTGCGTGGAAAAGCGGCAATCAAGTGAGTGGTATTCATTGCGTTTATTGTTTATTCATTCGAACTCATCATAGAAATAGAAGCGATAGACCTGGCTAATTGACTGCGTTACATTGCCAGTGGAATCGTCGTGGTAGTCCCCATCCCCGCTGTCGTCCAAATTGAAGTGTTTGTAGAACAATAGACGGAGGACGAGCAGCAGCAGCAGCTCCCGCAGGTGGCTGACGAGCAGAGTCCTGAATGTGGCAAGGGTGAGGGTCAGGCTGCCCACCGCAGAGAGTTGCAGGGGCTGGGGCACCAACTGAGTGGCATCAAAGTTTGTGGAGAACTAAAAGGAAGAGCAGAAAAGTATAGAAATCGTTGGATATATCCGGGCTGGCCCTACCATTAAGGTTATAATATCCTGATTCCTCTTTAGGTTCTGCCGCCGTCTCATCAGAGTCACGCCAAAGGCCTGCGGCAGGGTGCGATGCTGCAACAGACGCCACGACTTCAACACGAACACGTTTGGATCGTCTCGCAAGCGAAGGAAGCTCCGCTGAAACCTCCGCCGCTGGCGCTGCAGATTCAAGCCAATCATCAGGAGGAGGGCCAGCAGAAGCCAGAGTATCAAAATGTAGACCAATTGGAGGCTCAATTGCTGCCCCGTGCCATGTTGCAACATCAACAGGAGCCGTATGCCAGGCAGAGCCATGAAACTCACAAAATGCAAACCGAAATACCGGGTAACCCTGCGATGAAGGCGCCAAATGATGGACTGTTCGCGCAACAGGCCCCTGAGCGGGCCCATTAGATCGCTTCTGATGTGCTGCAAGAGAAAGGCGTTCAGCGACCGATAGATGCACGACAGCCACAGGAGGTAGCTGCCGAAGAAGAGCAGCTCCAGGTGATAGATGAACGCCACGCCGGCTATGAAGCACGACTGATAGAAGGAGTACATCCGCACCTGCCACGCGAGCAGCAAAACGAACATGACAATCAGGGCGAGTGTGTAGACGCACTCGCGACGAATCCGCACACAGAAGAGTGTCCCGAGGATCCGCTGGAGCCTTCTGTGGACCGTGGAGCACTCGTTTAGCAGCTCCGTGAAGTGCCGCCGCAGCAGCAGGAAGTAAACGTAGAGCGGGACGTACAGCAGGAACACGAACGGATCGTAGATCCAGAGCTGGCTCAGCGAGAGGTAGGCCAGGCTGGCCAGCAGATTCACGAGGGCCATCAGGTGGACGTAGAGCTGCTCGTCGCACAGGAAGCGGCGCTGCTGCTCCGCATAGCCCACATTGTAGTACCCCAAGTAGAGGCCAATGCGACCGATTGTGTGCCACACGCTCATCAAGTGGCACAAACAGAAACCCTGGGCAGAGGCGTGGCTCTCCATCTAACCGAATCACACTACCAAACTGAAACTATCTACGGGATGGCCCCACAGGAGGGACCCATGAAAATGTACGAGTATCTATGATGTTTACTCATTACTTTAAGCGGTTCTTTGGGGGGGGGCAAGGGGGAAATACTACCTTAAGCACTTTCAATTGAGAAATTGGCTATCCATGAGTGGATAACTCTACTTTTTATGGCGATACTTAAAACTGAAAGCCCAAAGAGCGATTCAACTGTCGTTAGCACACGATAAAAGTATCTTTTACTACTTGTAAACGTTTGTTCTCTCTTTAAAGTGTGAATTTAAGCATTTACCAACTATTCCCACTGTTAACCATCTCGCATAACTGCCCTTCAGATACAGATACTGCCTACTGCCTGTAGAACGTATAATTTGAGCGGATGGCAAGTATCTACATCTACATCTACATCACAGATACTTAACTGCTATATCTACATATCTATCCATGAGAGAAACCTTTTTATAGCGCGTAAAAACATGCAATTGAGTTGTTCAAAAAGAGTTTTACACACTTGAACCGTAAATACATATGGAGTGCAACCCTCACCTTTAACCTCCAGGAGTAGTTCCGTGCCCCGTGGGTCATCATTATGTGCGAGTGAGTACCTGCAACAAAAAACAGCAAACAACAAAAAATAACGACTGACAAATAATATTTTACGCTCTGTTTATTTGTGGACGGGGAGGGGGAGGTCAGGGCAGGGCAGGAGGCACTGCTGCAACGAAACGCTTTAATGGGAGGGATGTGGCTGTTGGATGTGGCTGTGGATGGGGAGGAAGGGATGTGGGAGTGCAGGATGCAAAGGATGTGGTGGGTAGGGCGGGTCTCGTGGCGGGGCGATATGATGGTTATGGATATGGTTATGAAATGGAGGAGAGCACTTAAAATGGCATAAAGCCATAAGAGGAGGTCACTTCTCCCAAACTGCATATCTTCCTGCAGCACCTCCTCCCGCCAACAGGAACCAACACCATTCTCCTGCAGTCTTCTCCATTCTTTCGTTTTCCTGAAAAGATACCGACCCTCGAACCCGTACCCCACCCCTATATCTTTTTTCATCGCTCGCCAAATGGTTTTACACGCATGTAACTTTTCTACTGGGATACTGCCCAGCCCTGCCCCTGCCCCTGCCCTTGCCCCTGCCCCCACCACCTGCTTGATTGTCTGCATATATGAATGCCCCATTCCCACTTGCCACTTGCCATTTGCAGCATGGTGGCTTGGTGGCATGGGTGCGGTGCGGTGTGGTGTGGTGTGTGGTGCCGCATAGTATAACAATCACGAAAAAAAAAAAACTGCATGTTTTTATTACAAATTGCAATTGTGAAAAATTTTATACATGGCCGCATTGTCCCTTCGCTCCCTTTCGCAGAGCAGAGCGCAGCGCATCGTGTCACCAGGACCAGGACCTTTATTCTCGCTGCTGCTGCTGCTGCACCTGCAACAAAAAGTTGTAAAGGAAAAAGGAGTTCTTTTTTCTCTCTCCTTCCTCGCTTCGCAGTTTGGAAGGCAGAGGCAGGAAGGCTCTTCCTGGGTGATAGTGTCGCCCCGAAAAATAAACTGCCACATAAAATTCCTGCCTGCCGCATATCCCCTGTCGGTGTCGGTGTCGTTGTCGGTGTCTGTGTCTGTCGGTGCCCTTGCCACTTGCCACTGGCTCCACTCCTTGCCTGGCGGCCAGGGGATGGGGTGGTGTACGGGGCACTTTTTGTGTTCAACACTCGCGTGTCGCGTGTGGCATGCATAAAGCAAATGAATTTATTTTTCTCGACTGCCAGTTTTTCAATTTAAATGCTTTTTGCCCTTTGGCTAGTTTCGGGAGCGCTTTCTCTTTGCTTTCTCTTTGCTTTTTCCGGTACTTTATTGGTTTTTTAACCTTCCTTTTTCTTGCTCTTTTTATTGGCGGTTTTTTTGGTATTTTTCTGGTATATTTCTTTCGATTTGTGCGTTTTTTTTGGTATTTTTACTATTTTTTAATCTTTTTTTTTTAAATATTTTTTTATTGTAATTCGCTTTACCCAAACACTTTTTTTTTGTTTTTTGGAGCCTGGCACTGGCCATAAATTTTTGCATATTTTCATTAGTTGTCAGCGCTGCTGCTGCTGCTTTTGATGATTTATGCATGTTTTTGATGCGCTCTCTCACTCTCTCTCTCTCACTCTCTCTCTCCAGTCAGCTGCCCCTGCCACTGCCACTGCTACTGCCTCTTACTGCCACTCGTTGCCCTCTCTTTTTGAATGCTCTTTCTGCATAAAAATAATGGCTGGAATGGGAATGGGAGCGTGCCACTGCCCCACTGCCCGCTGCCCCACTGCCCACTGGCTATAACAAACAAAACAACAACAAAAAAACAAACAAACTTATTAAAAATTTAGTTTGGTAAGGAAAAGTTTTTAAGCTAATGAAAATTGCTGTTGCACTGTTGCCAGAATGTTGCCAGTGGAATGTGTTGAATGTGGGGTAACCATCTGCGGCAATGGGATATGGAAATTGAAAGAGACAGGGAGAGAGCGGAGAGCAAGAAAGATAATACTACTATATACCTTATAGAGTGACTATTCACATTTGGGAAATGATATTCTTTGGGGGAAAAAATAGTTAAAATGGGAGATAATACTGTTGGAAGCCCAGACTTGTTGAGACGCATAAACTTCATTAGAAACACTAGAAACTATATGCCGTTCTTCCCTCCGCTTTCTAGATTGAATTATTCCTAGCATGAACCGTTTAGGGTCTTGTGTTCAGACCTTAAGTCCCTCTACCATATCCCATCTACTACATCTACTACTAACTCCCTTCCTAGTCCTAAATTACTCTCATTCTTAGTTCTTCTTAGTCAGATTAGTTCAACTTTCCCTCAAACACTAGTCTTACACCCATCTTTCCTGCATATCCGCGAGTCTTGCGTTATGCGGCAGTGCACCTCGGTCGTCGTGCGTTCCTGCCTGCGATGCGCGCGTAACAGCCTTCTGCTGGTGTCGCTTGGGCCACTTGATGGTGCAGTGTTTGCATATCAACGTCCTAAAAGAGAGAGAAAATAGTCAGCATTTAATGTATCGTAATGTTCTCTTGCACACACTTAAGCCAACCCCCGGCTCACTAGCCTCGCGTGGGTAACGATTTTAGGTAGCTTTTATAGGTTTTCCTGAGAAATATTATTGTATTTTCCTGATTTTCTTTTTCATATCTGTAGATTACTCTGGGGAGGGATATCCCTTAAATGGAAGTTAATCGACACGTAAATCATGCTCTGGTATGGGGTTTTCGTTCCATATACTTAATGAGTGCCGCCCCTACGCCCCCCGCCATCCCTCCATCCCCCTGTCGAGCGTTCACTCTATTTAAGTCGCGCACATAATAAAGCCGTCGACAGTCGACAGATATCTGTTTTGCTCTGGTGTTTAGGTGTGAAGTGGCATCCGCCTCTCTCTCCCCACAGCCCCTCCATCTGTCCTGCCTAACGGTGATTGTGATGTTGTGCAAAACGCGCCCACATTCCTGCCACTCCCACACGGCCATACTCCAGCGAGTGACGTCTCTAATGATTGTTTGACAAACATGCCCATCCGTAGAGCTCTCTCCGCCTGCCTGTCAGCCAGCGAGCCTTCCACCAGGATTCCGGAGAGAGCGATGGCTCCTCTGTGTCCATAGGCGAGGCTCTGGCTCTGGGCCATGGCCATGGCTATGGCTTGGATCTCTTTATTGAATACCAACACGGCGGCAGGGTCCCGCTTGGAGGCATGGCATCCTTTTGGGCGGCATCAGCCGTGCCTCGGACGACATGTACAGGATTTTAAAAATGCCACAGAAAAGCGGCACCATCGAGCGACGACGACGACGACGACGAGCAGCGACATGAATTCTAAAATTGAAATGACAAAGTAAACGAAAGGCGAGAGTCGAGAGGTGAAAGTTGAAAGCTTGACAGAGCTGGCCAGGGGATGAGGGGGGAACCTCAGAGCAGAAAAGCTAAGCAGCCAAGGAAGAAGGAGCAGAAGAAGCAGCAGCAGGACCCAATCCCCCGCTTGAGTTTGACATTTTTGGGTTATGCTGCGATGAACATGGCCGATATGCTGCCACTGCCGCCTCGTGCCTCATGCCTCATGCCTCAGCGTATCCTCCTGTGCATGCAAATCTCTTTCAAAGCAGCAGCAGCGAGCGGCAAGTGTGGCTTGGGGCACGGGGCAAGCGTGTGGCAAGTGTGGCACGTGGGAAAGAGTAAGCAGCGATTGAGACTTGAACAAATTAATCGCTGGGACTCTGCTTTTGACCGAGTTTACACTTTTTTCTCGCACTTTCTCCCTCTCTTTTTCTCTCTCTCTCTCCTCTCTCTCTCTCTCTCTTTCTCTCTATCTTCTTTTGAAGGTGTCCTTAGCCGATTCCCAGTTTGCAAATAAATTAGTTTGCTACGTGAACGACGCAAATCTGAGGTGGGTTTGACAGCTCCGTAGCCTCCACTCTGGCCTTTGGCTTTTTCTGTGGCGTTCTCTCTTTTTTTTCTTTTTTTTCCTGATTTTGAGAAGTATTTAGATACCCTTTCATTTCAGTGGGTGGCTGCTCTCGGGGGGTGTATTGAACTGAACGAGAATTTGTGGTGAGAAGAGAGAGGTAGGAATAGAAGATTTTGTAGCCTTAAAATAAGATGATCACGATTCATGACAACTGAATAACAGGCAGAAAGGAAGAAAAGCAGTCCCCAATAGAAGAAACCACAGTAAAGTAAGTAATAATGTGACGACGTCGTTACCACATCTGCTCTCTTGCGAGGACCATCCGTTTGTTACGTGCACAGAGTAAAACGTTTGTTATCTCTTTCATGACCATAGAACAGACTCTGCCACGTAAAGGGTATGCCCATGGTCCATACACTAGCGTAATATGATTATTTTGCTTCTTTAAAAAAATTAAACCAAGTGAAAACTTATCGATTCGATGGTGTTCGGAGGGACAGCAGCCGCTAATTGAAGTGGATTTCTCTCACTCTCTCTCTCTTTATCTCTCTGTGTTTGTGTGTGTGTGTGTCTGGCAGGGCCATCAATTATCTGTGGCATGCCCCCCCCCCAAGAGGCAGCTAAAAGCATTTACACAGCAGAGGCAGCGGCAGCGGCAGAGGCAGAGGACACTAGTCGGTTCTAGTCGGCAGTCATCACATTAGTGGCTAAGTACTCACCAAATTGTTACCACTTTTTCCTCTTGCCATGCGGCAGATAGAGCTCCTCTTTCCCGCTTTCTAGCTTTCCCACATCTGCGTGTGTATGTGTGTGTGTGTGTTCAGTCGTTGCCAGTAACATGCCACAGCCACAGTCGCATCACAAGCTGCTCTGCATGTGCCACCTTGTCAGCAACTTCAATGGCCAGAAGTGGATCTGCCAGCTGTTGTGCCTCTACAACCTGCACTACGATGAGGCCACGCAGCGCTTCGCCTTTGGCCAGCAGCTGCTCGTGTCGTTGGCCTTCATCTGGAATCTGCTGTGCGGCGCTGCCGTCGTGAGCGGATTCCCGGACTTGCTCGTGCTGAACCTCAACAAGTACACGATCTGTGCGTATCTGCTGCCCACCGTCTACTATCTGCTGCGTCGGCGGTCTCTGCTGCAGATACTCAACGAAATGTTGCACGTCCATCGGCGACTGCAGCGCACCATGGGCCCCCTGTTTTGTGTGGCCCTGAAGAGAGCCTTCTGCTGGTCCTGGCTGATAGCCGTGGAGCTCCTGGCCATTTTGTACTGGGATGGGGAATCGCAGCAGTTGAGTATGTGGTTCTTCCAGCTCTTCTTCCTGCTCGGCTGGTATCTGCAGATCCTGTTGCACGCCAATAGCTACATTTGGCTGCTGTCCATCTACGCGGTGATGAATCAGGCCTTTGTGGCGCCCCTCGACTACCAGCAGCGTTGGATCATGACGAAACGACTGCTGAGAGTCCAGCCTCGCCTGAGGAGGATACAACGGGATGTGGCCTGCTTCTTCAGTGTGTATACCCTGTCGTGCATGGTCCTCGTAGTGTTCTGGTTCTCTGTGAGTTTCAACACGGTCAGGACCGACTTTGAGGAGTATCAGGCGGAAGGGGTTGTGGCTCTGCGCTTTGAGGTCCTGATTCTGCGTTTTGTAGCAAATCTTTTCCTACTGATCGGCAGCCTCGCTTTGGTTATGAATGATTTCGCAGCCGAGAGAAATCGCTTCCTGGCGAACCTCTGGCAGGTGTTGCAGGAGATGTCCCACCAACGGATCCAGGACTGCAGACACTCCACGAAGTATCAGAGTCGCCACGAGCAGCAGCTGGATGCGATCGATATGCTAGTGAGATCCAGCCAATTATCTGCGAATATATCCTTTAGCCTTCGATAAATGTCTTCTGCTTTCCCTTAGATTCTATCTGGCAATCAACCAGGCGATATGCGACCCACGAACACGATTCTATGGGAAGTACGAATCGAATCGAAGGTTACGTGCGGTTCAACGATGAAATCGTTCATCAATTGGCTTCTCCTGCTGCTCCTACTGGCAGTTCTAGTGCCCCTTGTGGCTCTTTCGAATGGTTTCGACCTGAAATGGGGGTCGTATAACCTGCAAAACGATACCATGGCCAGATGGAACGAAATGTTCCAAAGTGAACGAGAAGATCCCTTGAAACCTGAAACCTGAGACCTGAAACCGCTGGAGAAGCGGACACAAATTATGCAAGGCACGTTCGAAAAAAGAAAAAAAGGATTGAACCAATAAATCAAAGAAGGAAAAGGGATGCTAAACCGCAATTGGGGGTGGGTGGTGTGTGGGTGGTGGGTTGTGGGTGGTTCGATTTATATAAAAAATGTCAAACTGGAAATCTATTAAGTCCCATCGGTATGGCACTTGACTCGTCTCTCTATCTCTCTCTGTCTCTCTCTGTGCTTCCGTTAATTAGCTTTCCCAAATATAAATTTGTGCAACGTGGCGTATGATTAACACGCGACTAATGAACGTCGCGCGATTGCTATGTTGCAAGTGCAGCTCTGCCTCTTGCTGCTGCTGCTGCTGCTGCTGCTCCTGACATCCATTCGCCTGTGAATGATTGAATTATTGAATCCATTCGATGGACGGACGGATGGATGGACAGGGACTACCTGGCACAAATCAATGGGAATTATAGCTACCCCCACTACCCCAATACCCCCCACCCTCGCAACACTCAAATCCTGCCTCAGAACTAGACTTCAGTTCGTTGCACAATGGAGATTGCCAGATGGGAGGGGGGATGGAGGGGGTGGAAAACTGATTTCCGTGATTTCTAATTTCCTACATTTTCCATTTCCATTGGGAAGGGCAGTTGAATGGCAAAATATTCCTCTTCGATTAACTGCATTCGAAATGTTTGGTGTGTGGGGCGAGGGTAGGGCGAGGGGGTTGCAAGCATGCAACATTAATGAGGCACACGCCCCAAACAGTAGTGCCCCATTAGCAGTGCTCATTTGTCGGGGCGTCGACTAACACACTCTGGGGGCACAGGCAGGAAAACCAATAGAAAACGGAAGATGCAGAACGGAAAAGGGTACCGATGGGGTCGATGCTTGGGTTGAATTGGGTTGTGGACGTGTTTGATACCCTTTACATGTAATATGTTTCGAGATTCAAGTTAAGAATAGATTCTGTAAAGGTCGTGGCAAACTTAAAGACACGCAAATGGAATGGAATTCCATGGAATTCCTTGGGCTTTTTCTATTATAATTACCCGAAAGTAAACACATTTCAAAGATCTCTTTTCCTATGGAAACTGTAGTGAATCTGCGCCAAAGTACCCATGGATTTCCTTAAGGATATGCATAGTTTTCCTCGATTCCAGGAGCTCTGGGGGAGGGGAAAAAGTTAGTGTATTAGAGGCATTCAAAAGATTGAAGATCTTTTCTAGATACCATTTTTGTTAGTGTATAATTCGGACTTAATTGATATGGATGTGTATCTGTGTGTGTGCGTGTGAGTGTGGCACTGGACAGTGTAAATGCAATTTCCTTGTTGCCACTGGCCGCTCCATTTGTTGCTGGCCCTGCCACACTCTCTCTCATTGCATTCTCTAATGAGTTTGAAATAATTCCAGTGTTCAGGGCATACATACATCACCCCCCGATATCCATAGACACTCCATAAAAAGGGTGGCTCCCCCGCTTTGCACTCACCCACCCATCGATAATCATTTGATATGCGGCTCAATAAATTCCCTAAAATAAAAGCAGCCCCGAAAAAAGAAGCGACAACAGATAATAGGAAAATAGAGAGAAAGAGAGCGAGAGAGAGAGGGATAACGAGAGGAGAGAGAGCGGAACATGGAGCGTATACGTATTGCAATTTGTGCAAAATGCAAATTTCCTCCACTGATGACAGCCGCAATTTTGTGCCCCATTGTTGTTAGTGCCACACCGAGGGTCGTCTCCACTATCTCTATCTCTATCTCTGTCTGTTGTTGTTGTTGCTGCTGCTGCTGCTGTTGTGTTTGCCAACGTCCATTCCCATTGTTAGGAACGGACTCCTCTCGAGTGTAAGCATGTGTGTGTTTGCATGTGCCGAAGGAGCGGGAGGGACATGTGTATGTGTGTCGTGGGGTCTGTGTCTGTTCTCTGGCGAGGACATGGATCAACACTTGAGGGTAAATTAATAGAAATTTTGGGCATTTCAAGTTTTCGCTGAGTTTTGAGGGACGAAAGTGGCTGCCCCATAGATTCAAAATCCCTGATAAAACTCCTAAAGGTTTCGGTAGAAGATGTGAAATATTTCAAAGGCTCCAGAAACCATCAAGAGAATCCTTAAAGGGAATAATACCTGTAAGCACATTTTTTCCATTACAATTTAATTGTTTCGATTTATGTTTGTATTTCCCCGTAAAAATATTGCTTGCATCTTTCCTTCCTTAAAATGTTATTAAAAGATTATGTCATTATTCATATTATTTCATTTTTCCATTATATTAATTTATTAAATATATATATTAATTATTAAATATTTATTAAAAGTGAAAAAAACTTTTAAAAGAGTTTTTAAATCAAAATGACTTTCAATGAATGATATGCGGCTCTTTCGTGGTCGAATCGGACACTTAAGCTGTTGCTATTTGCATGGCCCGGAGTGTGTGGCCCCCCCATGTCATGTCGACGTTGTCGGTTGCATACCAATAAACACTGCAGGCAGTCAGCAGGCAGGCAGCAGGCCATTGCCATAGCCATAGTCCGAGTTTTAGTCCAAATCCAAAGCCAAAGCCAATGCCAAAAGCCAGATCCGAGCTGAATTCCTGACTAGAGCAAAATGCCTGCCTGCCTGTCTGTCTGTCTGTCTGTCCGTCCATCTGTCCATCTGTCCATCTGGCGTTTGGCCACTGGATGGGACAACAATGGTTGACCAGCATTACTGCTGCTGCCTGCTCTCTCGCTCTGTCTCTGTCTCTCTCTTTCTCTCTCTCTCTTTCTTGTCACTTTTTGATTAACAATGATGGGCATTATTTTTGCAAATAAATTCGAATGTTCAAGAGGGGGAGTGGGGGGGGAATGGAGTTCAAGGCTCAAGATGGAATTTTTGTTTTGTTTGGCCAATCGTTGACATTTTTCCATGTCCTCAAGTTGCACTATATTGATTTGCTGTGGGGGTAGGGGGCACACATGGGGGCACATGGGGCATGTGGCATAATTGCACATTTGCAAGGACACATACAGTGCCATTGTCCCCCTCCCTCCCTCCCTCCTTCGTCTCCCTTCTGTAACGATTGCAGGCAGCAGCAGCAGGAAGCTTTTAAGCAAACAGGATGTGTGCCCTGCCTCTCCCTCTTCCACCCCCTCTCTCTCTCTCTCTCTCTCTCTTTCTGGGTGGAACGAACAGCTTTTGTTGGAGGGAATGGAATGGATGGACGGATGGAACAATACTTAGAACAAGTCCGAGAACTTGAAGTGAAAACAATGCATTTGTTATGCAAAGCCTTTGATGTTGTCCTTGGGGCAAAAGAGTGTTGCCTGCCTCCTGCCTGCCTGCCTGCCTCCTGCCTGCCTGCTGCTTCCTTCCGCTTGCTGCTGCTGCTGATGCTGCCCCTAAATGCAGGCGGCAACTACTTATCAATGACACAAATGATTTCGGGGGGGGGGAGGCCGAAAAGTGTTTTGCCTTTTTATCGGGAAATGTTCTTAAAGTTTTCCCACTCCGACTTTTCTATTCGGAGCGGAGTTCGACTTGCAGTTCTCGAGTTCCTGTCGAAAGTCCCAGGGCTTAGCGGGCTCTCTGCCTATCCTTACTCTCCCCTGCCAAACGGGTCAACCATGGGAAAGAACCAACTTTTTGGCCCAACTTTCGGCCAGGACTTGGGAGAGCCAGAGAGCGACCTACTGAGCGACAGCTCAAACAACAAAATAATTAAGGCCCTTCAAACTTATTGACGTTCTTTTTTTTTTTTTTGTTGTTGTGGGAATGCGAAAAAAGTTTGTACTCTTTTTTTGTGATAATTCCAGAGATAATAATTAGGGAAGAGTCGCCGCAAAATACAGAAAAAAAAGGAAGAACAAAAGCCAGGAAATGGCCAAAGAGAGTAAACAGCAAAGAGAGAAATTAACGGTAGGGTGGGGCAGGGGGAGGCGGATAAAGAACAGGGACGCTCAATAAATATACATAAAAATCCACAAAAGAAGGCAAATTCGAAGATTCGAATGCCCTTTACAGTTATGCCTAAAAAAAAATAAAAAATAAATAATAATTAATAATAAAACTAATATAATGATAATAATTAATAATAATATAATAATAATATAATAATAAAATTATAAATAATAATATGATATAATAAATAATAGTATGATATAATAAATAATAATATGATATCATAAATAATAATAAATAAATAATAAATTATTCGATTTGGTGTATGCAAAATATTATATATTATATTATATTATATTAATAATTAATACAATTTGCAATACTATAATTAATATGTGTATTGAATAGTCATCGAAAAGCTATCGAAAAGCGTTCCAAAATCGATCGAAAAGCGACACAGATTTCCTAGATATGATTATAGCGTGAAAAATGTCACTTGATTTGGTTTTAATTTTGTTTTAGTTATAGAAAATCCTCAAAAAATAACTTTCATTGTAACTGGATTATTAATTTGTTCTTTGATCGATTCCTTTTATGGGTTGCTATAATATAGCCTCTATTGAGCAGGTTTTTGGAGGATATTCTAGACTTCCAAAAGCGTCTTAAGGTCTGGTTTAGATTTTGGGTTGTTTTTGGGATTTAGTTTTAATGGGAGAAAGCCGAAGGGACTTCAGGAGTTGGAATCCGTTACTCTTTGGATCAACGATAGCTAAAGCTAAGGCAACGCTATGAGATGATATTCGATATGCTATATGTTGATCGGATCATCCTTTGACAGGCTGAAGAGAGAGGGTACACAATGTCTAGCGGTGGCCTGGGGCTGGGACTCTCGGCGACTCTCATTTGAATACCCTACAGAAACAGGGGCCGTCTAAATTTCTACATAAACGAATGTCGGGCGCACTTAGCAGGCAATTGCGAGATAATTTAATTATGCCAAGGAGGAGGGGGGCAGAGGCAGAGCAGAGGCAGTGGCAGTGGCTCCTGGCAGAAAACAGAAGGAGAAGCAGGAGGCCAGGAAGCCAGGAAACAGAAAACAGAAAACAGGGGACACAGACAGACGGCCGGACGGACGGACAGAGAAGCCCGAGAAGCAGCAGGGAGCTCTCGGCTCTCGTCCCAAACAGGATAACAGGATAATGATAACGAAATAAGTAAACCAAAAAGGCTTACAGCCAGCCACACGGCCACCATAAAGACCGAAGCGAAAGCACAGATAAAATGTGTGTGTGTGTGTGTGCCTGTAAGTGTGTGTCTGTTTGGCGGTAAATGAAATGAAAAATGGCCAACGATAGGACCACCAGGCTGGATCCTGGGATCCTGGGATGCCCGACCAAAAAATTGTGTGTGTTGTGTGTAACGGAGCGATAACAATAATGAGCGCATATCGGTGGCGGAGTAGCAGCTACCAGGCAGCAGGCAGGCAGCAGCCAGCGCTGTGGCTTAAACAAATTGCAACCCGACTTAATTGCTGCTGCTGCTGCGGCAGAAAGCAACGGAAGTGTGCCACAAACTTGTCGTCCGGATGTGGATACAATGTTGGGGCCAGACAGGCAGGCAGGAGGATACTGAAGGGAGGGCAGGAGGAGGACAGGTAGCAGCTTGTTAATGCTGCTGCTGGCCAATAATTAGCGTGGAAATACTCGCCTAATTTATGCACAAATTGAAAAGGTCAATACGAGAGGACAAGAGCCACGCTTTGGGCTTCATTTTGTTCCGCTACATTTTCCACAGTTTCCACATTTGGTTCTCGTTTTACATTCGTTTTCCACGTTTATTTTTTGGTCTATATTTCTCGATTGTGGTTTATGCAAATGAGAGAGACAGACACAGAGAGAGAGAGAGAGAGAGAGAGAGCGAGAGAGATGCCTCCCTCTATTCGAAATTGTATTCGTATTCGTTTGAAATGTGAATGATTTGTAGTTTTGTATGTTTGTGGTGTGAATCATTTCGGTTTTTGGTCAAAGGTCAAATGAGCATTCTGTCATTTGTGGGATTGCAATTTCGGAATCGAGTTGTCATAGAGACAACATGGAATGCATATTTCCACCAGTTTCGATTCTAGATTGTACTTCAAGAACAAGACTATTCGAACATTCACGGAATTAAACACAAAACCAATATAATCCAAAGTAAAAAACATTCGTAAAGTATAGAATTTATGACTGCTAGGATGTAAGCAGAGAAATAATCTGTCAACCCATCAACACACACGACATCCCAAAGTCAAGTGCAGTCAACCAGTTAAGATGCTTGCATGCAACCAGTTGGCCACTCGCAGTACCGATGCACCCATTTCGTGAAAACAATGAGAAGAAAAGAGATTCTAAATGAATTTCATTTGTTGCACTTAAAGGTGGATTCATGGATGAAAAGACCGAGAGAAATTCCATGAGAATCCATTGGATCCGATTCCAAGAATCATTGCTCACATTCTGGGGACATATTTCGTGATTGATTCATTGATTGATGGATGGAAGCATTGGTATTACTTGTATTGAAACTTTAAAGTTTTCTGGGCCTATTCTTTAGGGCTCAAGGGTCGAAAATGGAAATTCTGGTGGGATTTTCTCCCCCGTTGCTCTCCCTTGGCCCACAAGCAAGGGGACTTTCCTTCAAGGAAGCAGCCAGGTGGCCAAGAGGTCCCCTCTGAGGCGTCAGAGCCAAGCCAATGGCTAAAATGGCTAACGGTTAAGGGTTAACGGTTAAGCATGTGCATGTCAAGCACATTGCCACACTGGAAAGTTTGTTGCCCCAGCTGTAGGTTGCACGTTGCACATTGCACTTTGCACTTTCAGTTGCAGTTGTAGTTGCAGCTGCATGTTGCATGTGTGGCATGTGTTGCATGTGCGGCATGTGTTGCCTGTGTGTGTGGTGCCCCTAGGCAGAAACAGAAGAACGCCTTCGTTTGGTGCCTCGTGCCCTCGTTTCAGTTTCAGTTTCAGTTTTTCCTCGCAGTTTTTCCTTGTGCAATAATTAAGTGAGTGCCAAGTAGAGTGAAGCGTGAAGGAGTCCTCATTTGGCCACCCTACAAGCACCCTGGCACCCTTGCAGCCCCCCTGCCTTGCCCCCTTGCCCCCTTTTCCCCCTGGAAAATTCATGCGTTAACAAAATGGTGAAGTGAATGAAGAGGGCGAGAGAGAGAGAGAGAGGAGGAGAATCAGTGGGAAAAGCAGCAGACGTAAGGAATGGAGAGTCTTCTCGAAGGGAAAAGGACTCGTCTGCAAGGATGTGGTGTGCATGTGTGTGCGTGTGTGTGATATATTTTGGCTACGCTCGCGGGGCCAACGCGACGGCTGAGTAAACGCTGCACGCATGAGAAATCAAAAGGCGGACGCCACACCAGCCCCAGCCCCCAACCCCCAATCACCAAGCCACTCCCCCTGCTCAAGTGGCAGCGCCTTGGACCATCGCACCCCCCTCCATGCTCAAGTGGCAGCGGCGACTGCTTGAAGGAGTCCTCTGCCCCCGAAACTGTTGCCATATAAAGCGGAACTCCTTGGGGCAGGCAGCGGCTGGGACGGAAAATTGCGTAAGAATTGAAGGGGGTAGAGTACGGGGGAAGGGGTGGGGGGAAAGGAAATGTAAAATTACAATAACTGTCGTCGAATGTGGAAAGGAAGCTGGAAAAACATGCGAGGCAACAAAAAAAAAAGAGAGAGCATATTGAATGCTGCGGGAAATTAATAAGATGAAGAAGAGGAGGGGGAGGAGGATGACGGGGGAGCTGGAAGGGAGGGGGAGGAAAATAATTGCTCAAAAAATGTGATGGGAAAATTGAAAGTTTTCGCAAAAAGATGTCATGGAAAGTGGAGAGTGGAAAGGGGGGGAAATTCGTGTGGGAATACTTTGGGAAAATGTTTTCCATCTTTTGACCAAAACATTTTTAAGGCCAATTTTCTTTGTAACATTTTGGGGAACTCTCTCGACGACGATGATTCCCTCCCCCGCCCCGTCCCCCCCCAGCAATAAACTTCAAGTTTTTCTTAAATAAACTTTAGATGGTTACCAATTTTCACTTCATTTTCCTGCCCCCTTACCGCTCTCGTCGCTCTCTCTGTGAAGCCACTTGAAGTTCTGGCCACACACACGCACTTGGTGGTTGGGGGTGGGGGTGGTATAGGGTGGGGTATAGGACACGACACGTAAACTGCCACAGCACGCATTCACTTATTTTGCCATCAAAATGTTCTAGCACTTGAAATCAAATTTAAACATTTTCCTCTCCCGACCTTCGACCCCTCCACCAACACAACACACACATTCTTGTATCTATGACATGTATTTATCCCCAGAGCATATCCTCCCTCCCCCCCGCAACCCCCTGCAAATGTGCGTAGTTTTTTCTTTGGGTTTTCTTTCATTTTTTTCTTTTCATATTTTTTTCTAGGTTTTTGCCGCAGGTTTCTACCGCGTGTATTGCTGCTTTCCCCTGCTTTCCCTGCTTTCACTCTCTGCTTTTTCTACCTTTTCTTTGCTGCTGCTGCCGTTCCTGTTCCTCCTTTTCGCTGGCTATTGCCTGGCTGGCTCCTGTTTCACCTTTCTAGCTGACTCCTAGGTTCTGTTCCTCCTCTTCAGCTGACTCCTAGCTCCTGTTCCTCCTCTTCAGCTGACTCCTAGCTCCTGTTCCAGCCAGTGCCAGTGCCAGTGCCAATGCCGCTGCCACTTCCACAGGTTTCTCTCTTCTTCCTTTTGAGAGGCAAGCGACACGTACTTCCGCTCATGAGCCAAAGCCAAAGGCAAAGGTAAAGGCAAACTAGAGGCACCAGAATGATGGCCAACAACTACTCCGAATGATGGCTAGAAGAAAAAAGAAGCAAGAAGGTGGTAATACTAATACCCATCGCACACAAACACACACACACACGCCACACCTACATAGACATAGACATCGTAGATAGATATACATATTTTTTAACATTGTAACGAGATAATATTTTTCCAACATATTCATGTGTGTGTGTGTGTGTGTGTGGGAGCGGGAGGATTGGGGCAGGTCTAAATGATATTACCTGAAGGAACATCAACATGACTGACAGACAGACAGGAGGAAGGAAGAGCAGGAAGGGGAACAGAGGGGAAGAGAAGAGGACTAGGAAGAACGTACCATCACGAAGAAAAAGGAGAGACGACGGGAGTTGCAGGAGGGGCAGAGGCATTCGATGGGGGCACCACCACACTAACGGAAACCGGATGTGCTTCGGCTTGGCAGTTGTGAAGTGATGTTTAGGCCACCAGAACGAGGATGGGGCATGTGGCGTGGGGCATGTGGCATGTGGCAATGCTTGCTCATGAGCGAGCCTCATTCGATGTGCGAACTCTCGCCCGTAGGCATCATCGAGTGCCACGTTTTATGTCTTGCCAATGGCAGTGGCAGCAAGGCAGCGAGGCAGCAAAGCAGACGAGGCGACTCCATGAGAGTCATACATGTGTGTGTACATGTGTGTGTGTGTGTGTTTGCGGAGCCTCTGTTATGGCCCCAAAGGCGCCACTCACACTAGATGTGGCACACTATTCCCCCCCCACCCCACGCCTACACGGCTCTACGCCTCCACCATGGAACACTTCCCTCTGCCATCCACCCCACCCCCCCTACGCTCTAGTAGATGTGACAGCATAAATCGCTGCTATTGCTACGGGGGGCAATAGTGGATATAGTGGATAGACAGTGCCACAGGGAGAGGCAGGGAACAAGAGATAGAGAGAACGAAAGAGAGAGGGAGAGAGCATGAGAGACAGAGAAGAAGAACAATAAAGCCATATTGGCAATTTAATGTGCTGCAAAACATTTGAAGATTCGATTTGCTCTCTCTATGTGTGCCTCCAGGAGGAGAGGGGGAAGTGGACATGGACGTGAATGAGGCAAGTAGCGAAGACGACAACACGTATACGCAACGTATGCCCCCTTCCCCCACACGCACACACGCACACACGCACCATCGAATGGGAATGCGAATGTGAATGTCGTTAGCTCTACGGGTTGCATGGATGCGGCATGGGGCATGGGGCACGGGGTATGGAGTGCATTTTAAACAGCAACCAGAACGATAAGCACGTATTCTCCACAGACAAGAGGCTGCAGTGCAGTGCAGCACTGTGTGTTGCAGCTGCAACGTGGCTTAGTTTACCGTTTACTTATCTTTTGGACTCTAACCCACGCAAAGTCAGCGCCAAAGAGCCAGGGAACTGCTTCATTTGCAATCTTGCCAGATGCCAGATGCCACACACAGAAATGGAGAACAGAAGTGGGTAGAGGTGGGGTAAAGATGGGGGCACGGGATGCCCTCGAAAGATCTAATGATCTAAGCTTATAGCAATACCCTTTCGGTACAGTTGCGTTCTACCCCCTGAAACTCTCGTGAAATCCGACATTTCTTGAAGTTAGCTAAATATATCCCTAAAGATCCATTTTTTTCTTGGGTAAAAATGCGATAAAAAGGCTACCAATTCATTACAAGGCATGCAATTTGTTTTGTTTTAGCTGGAATTTTTTCATCCCGAGGATCCCCTGCCTGATGGGTTATAGTATATGCGATTTTGCTCAGAAATTACCAAATACATCAGAGTTTCCAACGTGTTCAGAGACGTCTCGAAATTGTAATACCCTCTACGAATCATTGCTCACATTATGGGGACTTTTTTTGTGAATTTTCTTGTGGAAAACTCTAGTTTTTGAGGGTTGAGAGTAAAGTATAGAGTATAACTTTGAGGAATACCATTTCTTTGCCCCGAACAAGTGACCCTCATTCTAGGGCCAACATCTGCCCCTCTCCCCCTCTCTCTCTCTCTCTTTCTGTTTCTCTCCCTCTCTTTCTGGCTCTTTTTAGCCGATTCTCTGGCAAGAACATTCTCAAAGGACGCTGCACGGCTCCGCCGCCATCAGCAGGACTCGCTACATCGTTTGCCACATTGTCGTTTGCATATTTTTCGTTGCAATTTTCTCGTTTTCAGAATTTGTGTAAATTCGACCTTATACAACAACCCCCCCCACATACCCCTCGCCCCTGTTTATGTATGCAGAAGGTGCAAATCTGTTTAGCGTCCACGATGTACTGTGTGGCATACACCAAGAGGCAGAGGGGGAGAGTGTGTGTGTGCATCAAAATGCATTTATGCAAAGGCCAATGGAAACTTACAACGGAATTAAGTCAGCCTCTGGACTACCCCAACCCACCCCCCAACACGACTGATGATGACAGAAAGAGAATTTCACAATGGAGGGGAGAAAGAGCATAAGGAGAGATGCAGTTTGGTGCGGGAGGGGGGGTAAAAATATATCAATGCATCTGAAAAATGTTTGTGGAATTTTTCCAACCAAATGGAGAGAATTTTCCTATTTTTTTCTGTTTTATTTTGTAAATTTTTGGAATTTTTCCTTCCTCCTGAATTATAAATAATTTAAAGGAAAAGCATGACCAAGCGGTAGGTATTTTGTGTAAACCTAAAATAATATTTAAATATGTGAAAAAGTAAAGAATTTATTGTGTGTGTGTGTGTGTGTGTGTGTGGGCGCAAAAAGGTCCTTAACAATTTCGCCATAAAGAATTTTCAAATGGTTTTTCCTCTGCAGCTTTTCGATTTGTGGCATGCAGAGGCGTGTCAAAGGCATTTCTCTTCGCATCCACCTCTGATACCCCTCCCCCTCTATCTGCCGACGGCCGACAGCCGATATCTGTATTCAAAGTAGTGTCAAAAGCATTATGTTATATTCTCTATCAAAGTTGGCTCGTAAATTCACTCTATAATGAGAGCTAATCAAGGAAGGAGCCAACAACCGCCGCAGCCCCTCAAACTTTTTCCTGTCAATAAATGCAAATGGTTGACAGGACAGACACGCACACACTCACACGTACGCATATACACACACACACACACAGAGAGAGAGAGAGAGAACTTTTGCGACGTTTAACGATGCTCGGGGATTATAAAATCAGAGGCCAAGGAACCAAAAGGCCATAAAACCGACATCCAACAGACATCATTTTATCATCAATTCCGTTTCTACAAGCACCTCAATCACCCCCCTCCCCCCTCCGCCCATCCACTGCCAATAGAATGGAATAGATTGTATTGCTGTTGCTGTTGTGTGTGTTCCAAAACAGTAAACAAAAGAGCCGAGATACGACGAAAGTTTATATGAAATCAGAAATTTAGAAATAATGTTTAGAGTTTTGGCCATAAAGTGGTTCCCTCCCCTCCCGCTGTGCCGCCCTCCCGCCTTGCTTCAGTTTCATGGAAGGTGACAGAATTTTGATAGAGTGTTTTCCTAATAAATTATTATACGATTTGTGGTGGGGTATGTGGTGGTGGGGTGGGGTGGGGTGGTCTTTGTGGTGCGGTGTTTGCTAATAGCTGGAAAAGTCAACGAAAGCTAATGCTGTTGACAGCTCACACACACACACACACACAGATGCTACAAAGAGACAGAGAGACGCAGAAATAGTGGTAAGGAGGGAGGTAGGGGTGGAGAACAAATCACATTACGTATACGCCCCACCATCCAAGCGCATTTTGGCCAGCATTTGGCAATTGACTTTAATTACTTTGCCTTCAAAAAGTCATGCAACAGAAGCAGCAGCAGGCAGCAGCAGGCAGCAGCAGCAGGCAGCAGCAGGCAGCACAGTTCATGGTTCTGTCTGTCCCTCTGTCGGTGTGTGTGTCCTGTGTGTGCCCTGTGTGTATGTGTTTTAGACCACGATGACGATGTCATCAGCTGCTGTGGAGCTGTGAAGCTGTGTGCTGGGGGGAGTAGAAGTTTCATTAGTTTTTTGGTGGCTCCCTCGTCGGCTGTCTGCCTGCTGCTGCTGCTGCTGCTCCTCTGTTGCTCCTCTGCTGCTGCTGCTGCTGAAAGCCACTAAAAGTCGTCTTTACATTGCATTGCACAAGTGCCACACCACAGATGTACCTTAGCCTCCTGGCTCCGCCTCTTGCCTCCGACTGCCTCCCACTGCCTCCTGTGACTCCACCATGCCTCCTGCTGTGGCATAACTGTACCTAGAGCTGCCGCTCCAGTGAACCTCATGGCCCCATATCCCGGAGACATCTCTTATATGAAAACAGTTTGTGAAATTTAATTTTCAGCACACTTGATTTTTGAAATGGCATCAGAGACGACGGGTGGGGCGGTGGGAGAGGAGGCGGGGCAGAGACTCCACAGAGCAATGAAATTTGCTGTTAATTTGTACAGCAAATGTCTCTATTAAATTTTAAATTGGTTTTACCCCTCCGTCCGTCTCTCCTTCTCTCTCTCTCTCTCTCTGTCTTTATCTCTGGTAATTTTTATGAATTGGCTCCACATTCAGGGGAAAAAAAAAGATTATAAAAACGTGCGGAATGGGGAAAGGGGAAGGGGGAAAGGGGAGCGTAGACCGGATGCTCTCTCAATGCATTCAATGGAGAGGATGTGGACAGGGGAGTGCGGGGGTGCACAGGGGGAAAATGTCAGTTAAAATAAATACAAAGAGGCGAGGGGCAAAATGCAAAAGGATGAGTGAAGGAAATTGAAAGAGAGAGAGGAAGAAAAAGCAGCCAGGAAGAATGAGGAGCAGAGGGGTAGCAAAGGGGCAGCAAAGGGGCAGCAGAGGGGCAGCAGAGGAGTTGAAACTCTCCGAAAACGAAGGCAATCGAGGCAATGCATGAATTTTTCTTCCTTTTTTGGTTTTAATTTAAAATCGAGGCAATAAATAAATTTGATATTTACAATATGCCAGGGGTCAGGGGTCAGTGGACGAAAATCTGCGCTTGTTGAATCCGTAATAATCATAGATACAGATACACATGCACTTGAAGATACAGATACAGTTATTGCCAGTTGGGGGGTGTGGGGTGGGGCACTGCTGAGGCTGGGGCTGTGGCTGGGGCTGGGCTGTTGCTGCAACAACTGGTTGTGCAACGCCATTCATGTCATGTCCATGTATGTATTTTGCTTCTTAAATGTTTACTTACTCTTCCGGAAACTGAAACGGATTCGGAATCGGTTGATACGAGAGTTGCAGGCAGGCAGGCAGGCAGGCAGAAGCCGCACCGCACACCGGAAGTTGTGTCGTGTCTTCTTTTTTTTTATTTATTTCATTTTCGTTTATGATGCTGCATTTTGTGGCTTGCTTGGGGCATGTGGCATGGCGGGGTGGGGGCATTCATCCGCTTGTCCTTTGGATGTTTATTCCTGGCAATTACATCGCATATACGACTGCTTTGGTGCAGGCTCCTGGGATCCACTGGGTTCCAATCCCCCAAAATAGAGAACAAAACTCTGGAGCAAAACCGTGTTGCGCATCGTAAATGAATGATAGAGGGGGGAGGGGACCACGGAATGGCACTAATCTCTAGCCAAGCGACTCATTGGGGGGTTGGGGGTGGTGGTTGGTGGGTGGGTGGGTGGCTGTCTGCTGCTCGGATGCCATGCAATTAACATTTTATTTCCCCTTTTCTTTGTTGCCACCGCCATTTGTGGCAGTTGTATCTTTAAGGACAGCAGTTGTACATATGTGTATCTTTAACTGGCTCTGGATTGGTCTTTTAATGGTAATACAAAAAGGATACACGATAATACAACTCGGAAAATCAAAAGGAATCAAAGGATTTTCTTGTTTTCCCAATTGTTGCACTTTTTGTACACCTTAAAGATACATTTTTTAACTATTCCATTAACATTATATAACATCATCTTTTAAAACTTTTTAAATGTTTTTTTCTTTACAGACTTGACGAAATTCTGGAAATTGGAAATACTTGTGGCATTATTTCTGCCTTCAATACAATTATACCATCAAGGAGATAAAAATATGTATACAGAAAGATTTTATTATTATATTTTTTAAACATTTTCCATCCAAAAGATACATTTACCATGTAAAAGATACAGTTTTCTTTTTTACAGAATTTTTTTTCAAATATATTTTTATTAGCAGATCAAGAAATATAACCCAAACCCTGCTATACCCTGTTTTAGCACTTTGAAACCCTCTAAAAATATACGATTTTATAGTATTTAAATGGAATCAGCGGACATTACTTGCCCTTCGCTCATTTTTGCACCTAAAAGTAAAAAAATATACACACCTATGGGAGATACGAAGTCGGGAATTTCTTCTAGGGTCCTGGTATACAGGGTAGAAATGGGAGTGGATCTATTGTCTTGGGGATTGGGTTGGGTATTCGGGAAGTTGGAACTATGGAATGTCCATGGAATGTGTGTCTGTCTTTTTGCTCCTGTTTTAATGCCTATAAAAAATAGGCATTTTCCTTTTTAGATGTGCAATTTCATTAGCATTGTCACAAATTTGATTTTCTCTCGATAATTACATTTATTTGTTAGCCAACAAATGAGTTCTCCTCCCCCCCGTTTTCCTCCGAGTTTTCCCTGCTACGAGCGGGATTTTTTGGGGAAGTAATTAGGCAAAAAACTTGGGCAACTTTTCTTTGGTTTTTCTTCTTTTATTTTCTTTTGTTTTTATGCTATCATCTCACGTTTGACGAGCCTTGACATGGGAAATAAGCCAAAACAAAAGAAAACCAAAACCTAGGATGGGAAATTGGGAAGAAGGAAAACCAAAAAAAAAAACAGTCGGAACGTAACTCACGTGGTTCGACACTAAGATACCTCCTGGTGTCTCATGTTAATGTTGGAAATTTGGTATATACTGAATTTGATTATATTCTACCTAGTTTTTGTTCTGAAAAATACCACAAAAGTCCTGCAAAAGTACTGCAAATAAATACTTAAAATACTTGTACAAATTTTAAACCAATTTCTGGTCGTTTCTTTCAGTCGTAGTTTTCAGTCTTTATTTTGTCTGCAATATTGAACCGATCGGAAAGTATTTCCAGGAATCAGAGTTAACATTTATGCGAATCGAATACTCTCCATTTACGGGGTAAATACAGGGTACAGCCAGAGGCCTTGTCAATTTTCTACGTGCAACCAATAGACTTGATGTGTAATTTCTGTGTTTTGTTTTTTTCTTCTTTCGAGGATAGAGAACTTTTTCAAATTCTATTACAAGTTTTACAATTGTATTACGAGAAAGAGAATACGCTCTCTCTCTCTCACTCTCTCTCTCTCCCTCTCTCTTTCTCTCAAATAAACCATAACTAATGGCGAGACCGAGATAAACTCTTAAAGGACAGATATGTATGTGTTTTAAAGGAAATCCCACGAGATAAATATGGGATGTAGATGTGGGGACATGGAAAAGCATGGCATCCTGTGGTGCTTAGGCCCGTATGTAAATATATCGAACATTTATACGTTATTCCATCTCTAGCACATATCTAGAAACTGCGTTATAGCTAGCGTCGATGTTACCGTGGGACTGGACTTGCCACTTCTGGATTTCCGCTGATAAGAGCTCGTTACCACCAACGACTCCATTGTGCGGCGACAGGACTCCAGGTCGAGGCCAATTTGCGGCAAGTTCATGCTGAGCTACCGTTTCCAGAGTACCCACGTAAGCAGCAAGATGCACTCCTGCTCCGAAGCCTATCCCGTGCAGCTGGCAGAGCAAAAGGATCCCTCAGATTGCCCCCCAATCGAGCGACGCCTGACTATCGTGGAGGCAACTTCTCCTTCTCGCTGACTCTGACTTCTCCTGGACTTGCCACTAGCTACATCATGATCGTGGCGCCGCTGATCCATCGGCTTAAGTTCGGCTCCAATGTGCCGGGCGGACAGAATGCTAGAAAGCGGAAATCCAGAAACTCGAGAGTCCAGTTCTCGCGTCGGCATTGGCACCTCCCAGGAACGTCTTTCTTCTACCTGGAGGCATGCAGCATTAGTCTGGCAATACGTATCTGGGGCTACCTACCCATCTGGGCGCGTCGTTATGGTGTCTGAAGTATAATGAAATAGAGTAAGTCCGAAGGGAAAGTGGTTACTCTTCCGGGATTTACTTGATAGAAACTACGTTAGATGTAGATGTAGAAAAATCGGGTAAATACGGGCCTACAGCCTCGGCAAGGGAAACAACCCTACCGTGTGAATACAGGGTATAACCAGGGGTCTTATTAGACTTGATGTCTAATTTCAGTGTTTTTTCTTCCTTTTAAGGACACGGAACTTTTCTAAATTCTTGTACAACTTTTACAATTGTATCACGAGAAAGAGAAAGCGCTCTCTCTGCCTCTCTCTTTGGCTCTCAAAAGAAATATATATGTATGTATATGTATTTGACAGGAAATTGTGCTAGAAAAATATAGAAATTGCTAGAATTTAAAGCCGCTTAGCAGCAGTTTCCAATTTTCATGTTGCCCCAAACAATAAGAAACACAAGAGGAGGAAAAAGAGAGAGAGAGAGAGAGAGGAAACTAAAAACGAAGGAAAATTGAGTGCTAGCGTAGGAGGAAAACACATCGCAAACAAAAGTAAATGAAATTTCCGCTTAGCACAAGACTCTCCACGCTCTCTCCACACTCTCTGCCACTCCTCGAAGTATGTATCTTTTCAGTGTATCAATAACTACAGATACTCGGATATAGAATACAGGATATATGTAGAGGGCAAGGGGCAGGGGGCAGGCTCTTTGTTTGTGCTGCCAAATGAAGCCAAAGCCGAAGCCTTAGCCTTAGCTTTAGCCTCCTGCCTTTTGTTTGTTTGTTTTTTTGCAATTTGAAGTGCCGGAAATATGCTTTAGCTTTATGGGTTTTTAGCGCCCTCTCTCCAATCTCCCCATCATCCAATCTTCGCCTTCCCCTTGAAAATGCTCTCAAATTACTGCGTCTAGCCGCCCTATGAACAGAGAGAGAGAGAGAGAGGGAGAGGACGATAGAGAGTCGTTGTCGGAGATAGATAATATCTTTTGATTAGTGGCAACCGCACAAAACTTTAATTAAATTCTCGCACACACAATTCTCTTCTCTCTGCCGCTGCCGCTGCCACTGCTGCTGCTGCTGCCTCTGTGTGGGGGAAAGTTTATGCCGCATTTGCCCTGCCATGTCACCAGATATAAGTTTTCCCTACGAACCGAACGAAGGGACACTCATGTGCGAGAGAGAGACTGAGTCCAGAAGAGTTCCTTTGTTTGCCATTAGACCAGAGAGCCAGAGAGCCAAAGGACCGGAGAACCAGAGAGCGGAGAGCGGAGGCTTTAAGTTTTCAAATGGAATATTCGAAGGAAACAAAAAAGGCAGAGCAAGAGAGGATTAGAGTAAAGGAAAAGGACCAACAGATACCTCGTGGTAAAGTTAGAAGAGATTGCATACCTAAAATATAAAATATTATTTCTAAGACTGAAAAGCTTTGAGTCGATGGAGGTTGCATAGCGATTGGCTAATTGTTTTCTTTATTTTTGATTGTTATAACTTTTCCCATTACCATGCAATTTTGTACATCGGTGGATACCACATCCCATGGTTTTTCGTATATTATTTCCAACGCCTAAAAGTTTTTATAGCTTCAAAAGATGGTCATCGACGGATCTAATGATACGAACTAAGAATTTTCATCCTTTTCATAGTTGAAAATGTTCTATCCAGCAATAGCAAAGACATCTTTTCGTTATGAAGTTTCATTTGAACCGATTAGAGGGACATTTTTGGAGGATAAGACGTTACAGAAACAATTTCTGACCATCCAAAGTTGTATCAAATCATCTTTACTGTACATTTCGGAGTCCACAGTGTTTCTTTCTCGTATCTGATGATTGATTCTGTAGTATCCATCTAGGGTTTAACAGATACTTGCTCTAGGATTTATATAATAGCCCTGTATACCCTTCCACTCTTTGAATGCCAGGGTATCGAAAAGAAAGGGTGAAAACGCCGCCCGCCCCCCGAATGGAAATGGAAAACTTTTCGCACAGAAAAGTTAGATGCCAATATGCGAACAGGAGGGAGGGAGGGAGGGTCTGGCTTTAGAATCTCCTAATGAATTAATTAGTTGATTTTCCAGGGATGGGGGGAGGGGGTGGCACAGTAGCCCGAAACATAAGCCACAAGCTGCCACAGTTGAAGGGGCAGGCAGCACTTGATATGAATTCATGAATTGTTGATACATTTAATAAAGTATTTTATTTATTTATTTATTTCATATATGGTTTTTCTATAACTTTAAGGACATACGAGTGTGTGTGTGTGTGTTTGTGTGTGTAACTTTAATTGCCATAAATTTCCACATTTGCCACACTTATCCGAGGGTATCCACGGGGGCAAAGGCAACAGGAGTCAGCGAGGCAGAGGCACCGAACAACACTTGCCCCCAGAAGATGCCTCAATACATCCATCGAATGTTGCACCATTTCTTCTAGGATATTTTGAGTTATTTTCTGGGGGTTCATGTATGTCGTTGGATGGTATTTTGGGGATTAAACATTTCGGTGCCCCGCACATCCTCTGGCCTCTGTTGCCCGATGCCATCCACAAAATGGAATCTCGTATCTTTTCTCTGTGTGTGTGTGGCAGGCATTTATGTGCTTTTCTTTTTCGTTTGACTCTTTCGTTTTCTCTTTTCTTTTCTTTCTCTTTTCTTGTTTTTTTGGATACGATTTATCACAGCTTACAAAAATAAAATCATAAAATCAAAAACTCTAAGGATATAACTCTTTATATATGTATGTAGATCGTGTAATGGCTTGACATTGGAGCCACGCCCACATGCGGGGCAGGCAGTGCGGGGGACGTACACTCGAGCATCCAGATACATTTCTTCGCTCGCACTTTCCGTTCGAGTGGCGGCCGCACTCCGCCCATCTATGTGGGCATCGCTGGCGCAATGTCTCAATCAGCATCGATCGGTATCGATCGATCCTTACATCGATCTGTACATCATTCATTCAAAAGTACAAAAAAGCTAGAAAATCAAAGGAAAGGGGGTTTTTGGGGGGCAAAGGGGGGGGAAAATATGCTTAAACTATGACTAAAGTTTTTCTTTCGTTTGTCGTTTGTTTTCTTGTTGCTGTTGTTGTTGTTGTTGATTACTTGAGGCTCTTCTTCTTTTTGCTGCTGCTGGGTATCTGCGCCCACAGCCTGAAGAAGTACTCGTCGCGCTGCAGGAGCCTGCCCCGGGCATACGAATGGATATCGGCATCCATATTGTGGTCCCTCAGCCACGACGAAGTGTTGCAAGTGCTCATCTCCGTGCGCGGCTCATCGGGCAGGCTTTCATGACCTGCAACAAAAAAGCGAGCACCAAGGGAATGGGGTGAATGATCTCTGTTTTGGCTCAGGGTTAAACCCCTCCTGTGTGTGCGCATACCTGCAGTCATGACCTTGTAGGGCTCCTCCGACTCCAGAGGTTCACTCAGACCGATCTCATTCTTGGCGAATATCCGTATCATGTACTCGTGGTTCTCCTGCAGATCCCGAATCTGGAACCGCTGCACACCGGCCGGCACACGACCCACCTCTATCCACATGGTCTTCTTCATGTCACGTATGGCGATGTGGTAGCCGAGCAGTGGCGCACCACCATCTGACTCGGGAATACCCCATTCGAATATGTGAGCATTGGCGGCCAAAACACGCGCCTCCAGTGGGGCAGTCGGTGGCGAGGGCACGGCTACGGTGAAGAGAGGGTAAAAAATTAGCAAAAAGGCGAAAGGTGAAAGGCTTTCTGGGACTCTTACTGGCATGTGTCTTGAGGGATATGCTCTCGGTGACGGCTGGAGCACCCAAGCCCACTTCATTCTCCGCGGAGACGCGGAACCAGTACTCGCATTTCTCCTTCAGATTATCGATTGTATAGTGCAG
Source organism: Drosophila azteca (assembly GCA_005876895.1). NCBI lineage: Eukaryota > Metazoa > Arthropoda > Insecta > Diptera > Drosophilidae > Drosophila > Drosophila azteca. The sequence goes on along the minus strand of VCKU01000014.1, from coordinate 999,069 downwards.
CTGATGTGCATCTAGGGTTATGACCTTTGTCCAGGTCGTTGACGTCGAAGAGCGTTTCTCCACGCAGTAGCCTACAGTGACAAAAAGAGAGATTTATGCTGGAACTTTCTCTCGAGGGAAAGGCAAAGTCCTACCTGTGATCTCGGAACCGCCATTGCGCGCTGGGACCTCCCAGTCGAGGGTCACACTGCGGCTCGTCACATCCGGGGCCCGCAGATTCTGTGGCGGCGATGGCGGGGCTACAGGGGAAATGGAAAGAAAATTGTCAAGGTTTTCGGCCCACTTTTCATGGCTGTGTTTTTGCACGTACCCAGCGTACCGTTATCGTTTTCATTAGCTGTGTTAGAAGTGGCAGCAAAGCATTAGAAGCGTTTGTTTTTGGAGTTTTTGTTCAATGGAGAAATGCAAATGCAATAAGCAAAAGGAAAAGCAAAGACTATTTGTGGGCGGAGAAACGTACTTATCTTGCGACCCACAAGGATCTTCTCTGTGGTCTCGTAGGCATCGCTCGTGCCAGCCTCGTTGCGGGCATAGATCCTGAAGAAGTAGCCCTTGGTTCGCAGGACCTTCTCGACATGGATGTTCGTGACAGTGCCCAAGGTAACACCCACCGAACGGTAGATGGTTTCAGTCTCTTCCCTGATCTCCACAATGTACTCGAGAATCTTGGAGCCGCCATCACTCTCGGACGGCTCCCAGGCCAGCGTGAAGGAGGTGTCGTTCATGCCGGACACATTGGTGGGACCACGCGGGGGTGAGGGTTTGTCTGTGGACATCAAATATAGAATTTATATATCTCAGATGATTTATGATCTCCGTTTTGCTTACCAAACTTCTTGGTTATCGTCACAGTCTCCGATTCCGTGGGCTCCGACTCTCCAATGGGATTGGCGGCCACCACACGGAACATGTACTGGGAGTTCATGGACAGCTTCTGAATGGCATACGAGTGGATGTCCTTGTCAAAGTCGGAGACCTTCATCCACACATTGTTCTGGATGTCGCACTTCTCGAGAGTGTACTTCTGGATGTCCAGACCGCCATCGTCCACGGGTGGTGTCCACTCCAGGACGATGGAGTCCTTCTTCACGTCCTTGATCTCCAGGGACTGCGGGCGACTGGGCTTATCGATCACCTGGACGGTGCACTCGACATACGCGGAGCCGGACTCATTGGTGGCCGTCACCTTGTACTTGCCGGAGTGTTCGCGGGTCAGCTTCTTCACGGAATACGTGGACGTGGTTTCTGTGGTCTCAATGAACGTCGTCTGTTCGATGGAGTCCTTGTGCCATGTGACCGTGGGCTGTGGATAGCCGCGCACCGTTGCTGGAATGGTGAGAGTGCTGCCCGTACGGAGCTTCTGCTGCAGATACTTGTCCTCCACCTCCACGACGGGCCTCTGTTGCACCTTCAGTCTGCAGGAGGTCTCCACGGAGCCCCTCTCGTTGCTAGCCACACACGTGTACGTGGCTTCAGTCTCAATTGTTGTCTTTTCGATAATGTATTTGGCCACACGATTCTCGTAGCGCAGGCTGCTCGACGACTCGATCACCTGTCCGTTCCTCTTCCACACGACCTTTGGCTCTGGAATGCCGCCGAACACGCAGGACAGCGTGACCTCCTTGTCGAGCTCCGAGGTCACATCCTGCAGGGGTTCGCGCACGCTGGGCGCCTCCGTTTCGACCTTTGGCACCAGACGAATGGGCGGCGACAGTGGCGATGGCGGCGATGGTCCCACCTCGTTCACGGCTATCGAACGGAACACATACTCGGTGTCGATCTTCAGCTTCGAGATGGTATATGTGGTATCCTTGATTTTGCGTATTTCAGTCCATCTGCAGGGAGACACAAATGCTGCAGTTAAGATCTTTTCTCCTTTAAGATCTTGGGGCACTTACTTTTCTTCCTTTACATCATGGTACTCGAGAATGTATTCGATTATTTCGGACTTTCCATCATCCTCGGGTGCCTTCCAGTACAGCGTAATGGAGTCGTGCATCACCTCCAGTGGCTGTGGAGTGCCAGGTGCCGAGGGTTTGCCTGCAAGAGAAAATAAAAGGAAAGGATTATTTTAATTGTGATTTGGGTCTTGCCACAGTAAGTGGCAGTGGCAGTGGCTGTGGCTGTGGCAGCTGTTGTACTTACGCATTATAACCAAATGTAAGCTGGCCTCTGCCTCGCCCACGGGATTCACAAGCTTCACTGTGTACTCGCCCTCGTCATCGTCGACAACCTTTCGGAGGGTCAGTGTGGCACACTGTTCATCAATCGATGGAATAACGCGCTTTGACTTGGGTATGACAACATTCCGGGTGGTCCAAACGGCCTCCGGCTGTGGGGCACCGCCCGTGTACTTGACAGTGAAGGTGGCATCCTCGTTCTCCTTTACCTTGAGCGTCTGCTCCTTGTCAGAGGTAATGACGGGTGGCAGCTTGAGCTCTTCAACGCACAGCTTTGTGCTGCTGGTGACGTTCTCGGCCACACAGCTGATCTCCCCAGCATCCTCGTCGCTGGCCTCATGGATGACCAGACGCCGGACAGTGCCCTCAACGAACACTTCATGCTTGGGATTGGGCTTGATGGGCTTACCCTTTTTGAACCAAGTGACCTCCACATCGGGCTGGGACAGCTCCACAGTGAACTCGGCATCGGTGGTTTTTGTGGCCAGTGTGACGTCTGGCAGACGGACGACAAAGTCCACCAGCGGTTCCTCCACGGTCAGAGTGGCCTTGGAGGTTTGTTCGCCCACTTGGATGGAATACTCGCCGGCATCCTCTGGCTTGGCCTTGACTATGCGTAGGGCCTGCTTCTTGCCATCGATGGCCAGTTGAATGCGTTCGTTGAACTGCAGTTCCTTGCCGTTCTTAAACCACTTGACCAGGGCATCTCCCTTGCTGAGTTCCAGCTCGAAGATGGCATTCTCTCCCTTTGTGACAGAGACATCCTCCAGGGGATGGACGATCTCGGGCGGCAGTTCAATGACCGTCAGCTCACAGGAGCACTCGTGGCCCTCGATTTTGCACGTGTACTCGCCCTCGTCATGGATGGTGGTGTCGCGAATGACCAGGCGACGGGATTTGCCATCCTTGATGAACTCCACATTCTTGTTTTCGATCGTGATCTTCTCTCCATCCTTAAACCAAGTGACCTCGGTGGCTTCCGTGGTCAGCTCGACATCCAGAATGGCCGTATCCTTTTCGGTTACCTCGTAGTCTTCGAGGACCTTGATGAAGTCGGGCTTACGCTGAAGGACTTCCACGGTGGACGTGGTCTCCTGCTTCTTGACCTTGCACACATACGTTCCGGAGTCCCGTAGGTTGGTATTCCGGATGACCAGCTTGTGCGTTTTGCCATCCTCGACGACCACACGATGGTCCATGCCAGAGAGCTCCTTGCCATTGAAGAACCACTTGGTGGTGACGACATGAGAGGTCTCGCACTCGAGGGTCAGCGATTGCACCTCCTCGATGGTGATGGTTTTCTTTAGTTTCTTTGTGAACGTGACCTCGTCGACCTCCACAATCACGCGAGCTCCGTGCGACGTCTTGCCAATGGGATTGCTGGCAATGCACTTGTAGTCCCCGGAATCAGTCTCCGGATTGGCATCCTTGATGATCAGTTCGATCGTTTCACCATCGTAGATCTGCTGAATGCGTTCGCTGGGGAACAGGGGGGCATTGTTGAACAGCCACTGGACCTCGGGCACGGGATTGCCAGAGACCTTGGCGGGCAGACGAATCTCGCCCTTTTGTGGGACATTTTGTTCCTCGAAACGTTCCACAAACAACGGGGGCTCTGCATTTCCGCTGGTGGGCTCTACAGGGAGGAGGGAAAAGTAGCCACAGGTTAGATAATCCACACAGAGAAAGATGTATTATTTTGAGACATGAAACAAAACCTACCTTCAATCGTTAGATTAGCTGTGGTCTCCACACTACCCAAAGGATTGACAGCCTTTACCGTGTATTCGCCCTTTTCGGATTTCTTGGGAGTAATCAGCGTTAGCGTATGCAAATCCTTATCGGACTTGGCATTCTTAACGGGCTTGCCGTCCTTGTACCAGGTGACCTTTGGCGGGGGATTGCCCACAATGTGTGTGGACAGGACAACGCTCTCGCCCTCACGAATCACCATGTTGCGCAGGGGTTCGAGGATCTGGGGCGCCTCCTTCTGGGTGGTGCGCACCTTGAGGGTGATGGGCAGACGTGCCTCGCCCTCGCGATTGGTGGCAATCACCTCGTAGACGCCCTCCTGCGATTTCTTCACCTTGGTGATGTGCACCACACTGCAGTACATGTGCATGTCCGATTCGGTGACAATGCGAATGTTTTTGATCTCCTCCTCGTCAATGTCCTCCCCGTTGAAGGTCCAGACAATGTCGGGCTCCGGCACGGCCACCAAGCGGCACTCGAGGATCACATTCGTGTTCTCATCGACATACTGGGCCTTGGGCTTCTTCGAGAAGGTTGGGGGTATACCCTCCAGGATGTCGGCCAGCGAGGATTCACGCGACATGCTGCGGCGCGACAAGGCAGTGGCATCAGAGCCATGATCCGACAGAGGACTCTCGACAATCAGTTCCGTGGTGCTCGACGTAAATCCAGCGGCATTCTTGGCCACACACGTGAACTTGCCAGCGTCCTCGGGGAACACCTCGCGAATGATCAAAGTGGCGACATTGTCATCATCGTAGAAGATCTGGAAGTCCTGCGAGGGCTTGATAATGGCCGTCTCACGGAACCATGCGATCTGTGGCCGAGGGCTGCCCTCGACCTTGCACTCGAACTGCACCGTGTAGCCGTCGGGCGTGTGGATGGGCTGCAGTTTCTCAATGAAACGCGGGGCAATGGGTTTGTCTTCGGGTCCGGGACCTTAACAGATTCACAAAATCACAAACAATCATCGAAATGTTAGTTAAACAATAGACGAAGACAGAGACTCTCACAGTGGTTTTAGTTGAATCAAAGATGAGAGAAATCATAGAGAGGTTCTAAAATCTTTGGATATTTTTTAGACAAGAATTAACTTACGTTCAAAGACTGGCAGCTTATCGATCTTCTCGTGGAGTTTGTTCTGCACGTATTGGGCATACTCCTCGGGCTCCATAAGATACTGGGCTGGCACCCAGCCCTCCTCTTCGGTGATGCTCTTCTTTACGTACCACCACTCGGAGCTGTGTCGTCCCACCACTGTGACCTTTTCACCTTCCACCAGATTGATGGCCTCATCGTTGTCGGCAATGTAATTGCATATGGAATACATAACATTGGGATTTTCCGATTCTAAAAAAAGTATGAAAAGAGATAAATGTAAATGGAGTGTACTTTTGGAAGGAGGAAGTCCCATAAGGGAAACTAATCATTCGAGAACTCTATGTAGAATGGGAACATACCTTCCACGTTCATCTCCCTGGTGATATTCAGCGATGCTCCATCTGTACCGAAAGAGAAAAACGTTATTAATTTTCATTCCAATAAAATGTTGTAGATTTTTTTTGTTTTGTTTGAACAGCAAATAGGGAGTGGGGGGTGGAGTGTGGGGTGGTTATGCATTAGCTACTGACACTCAATTGGTTTTCGGGTAAACATTTTACCTTGCCACACGCTGTGATATCATATAAGCAGAATGTATATGTTTTTCAGATTGAATAAAGCATTAATTTACTCTCTCTCTAGACCTCTAGAGGGGGATCCGAACTTACCTTCGTTGTACAGTTGTTGGATAACCTTTCGCTTCTTTTTGAACGTCAGCGAGTCCTCGTCGTACGTGATGGAGTCCCGCTTGGGCTGGCGGATGCCAATGAGGAATTGTTCCTCCTCCTCGTCCTGAACGGAATAGCTGGGCTTTGGCTGCTTCTTGGGCTTCAGCTTGAAGTCCACCTCATCTGGCGGGAGCTCCTCCACCATGTACTCTTCGGGCTCTTCGACCTCATCGATGGTGTCCTCGTCGTCACGTATTTCCTCGATGATTTGCTCCTGGCCATCGTCGTAGTCCTGCATGATCTTGATCTTTGCCTCGTCGGCGGCCTCGTTGTAGGTCGTTTTGATCGGTTTCTTGATTTTGATCTTGCCAGACATGGAAACCTCCTCCTCCGCATAGGAATCGAGAGCAATATTAAACTCCTGGTCGACATCCTCCTTGGTCTTTGTGCTTCTCGCACGGAAGGTCACGTTCTCCGTTTCCCCGTACTCTGGAATGTCAACCTTCTTCCGGCGCAGCTGCTTCTTAATGGTGTAGGCCTCTTCGTCCTCTTCGGTGATTTGCAAAGGCTTCTTCTTGGCCCTGGCGCTGACGACGAACTCCTCGATGTCCTCGCCCTCCTCGTACTCTTCTTCCTGGCGTTTGATGGACAGCTCGGCGGCAGCCTCGTCCAAGGTTTGGGGCTTCACGGGGCGTTTCTTCAGGACAGTGCCCGTCTCCTCCACGCCCTCGTTGATGGTGTGGGGCTTCTTGAACGACAGACTGAACTCGGTTTCCTCGTGCTCCTCCACTGAGGGTTCGAAGGGTTTCTTGGGCTTCCGGCGCACAATGACGGCCTCTTCGACGATTTCTTCCTCTTCGATTTCCACCGGCCTCTCCTCGACCACCGTTTGCTGCAGCTGCAACTCATCGGCGGCTTCTTCCACGGGCTTCTGTGGCTTCTTCTTTTTTTTCAGTTGCACGGTCTGATCGGAGGTCTCTTCGGTGACGACCTTCTCCTTTGGCAGCTTGACATCCACAGAGAATTCCTCTTCCTGGATCTCCTTGGGGGCCTTGGGCTTCAATGTGACTTCAGCAATCACTTCCTCTGCTTCGACAGGTTCGGGTTTCTTCAGCTTAATCACAGCAGCGTCCACAATGTCCTCGGGGACGGGCTCTTCCTTGGGAGCCTTCTTTTTCTTCAGTTGAACCTCCTCCACGATTTCTTCTTCGACAACCGGTTCGGGTACGACTTCCTCTTCGATCTTGACGGTGAGTTCTTCGGCGGCCACTTCTTCCACGGGCTTCTTGGGCTTTTTCTTGACAATCTTTGCCTCCTCCTGGACTTCTTCGACCTTTGGCTTGGGTTTTAGGGTGACCTCAGCCTCGGGCTCTTCAACGACTTGAAGTTCCTTGGGTTTTTTCTTGGGCAGACGTACCTCCTCTTCCTTTGGAGCTTCTGGTTGTACCTCTTCGATCTCTGGTTCGGTTTCCTTGATGCCAAAGGTGTACTCTTTGGGTTTTTCTTGGGGCACCTCTTGAGGCTTTTCTTCTGGGACTTCCTCGATCTCTTCGATGATCTCCTGGACCAGCTCTGGCTCTGCGGGTACCTCCTCTGTGATGGTTACCTGCAGCTCCGCGGCAGCCTCTTCGACAGGAGCTGCCTTCTTGGGCTTCTTTTTGATCTTGGCTTCCTCGGAGACCTCTTCCACGGGTTTCTTGGGCTTAAGCACAAACTCAGCTTCGGGTTCTTCCACAACTTCGGGAGCTACCACTGGGGTCTTCTTTTTCTTCTTTTGCAGCGTGACCTGCTCCTCGGGCAGCTCCTCCACAGTGGGCGCGGGTGTCTCTTCGATTTCCTCAATCTCCTGGACAAGCTCCACTTCGGGGGCCTGCTCTTCGATGATGGTGATCTTGAGATCGGCGGCCTCCTCTTCGGTGGGTTGTTCAGGGACGATAGTGATGCTGGAAACAGCCTCAACCTCTTCGACTGGCTTTGGCGCGGGAATGGAGACGGCTGCTTCGGGCTCTTCCTTGACCTCTGGCTTGGGTTTCTTCTTGCGAATCACCTTCACCTCTTCCTCGATGGATTCCTCCACTATTTCCCTTGGGGTCTCTTCAATGACCTTTACCTTGTGCTCTTCGTAGACCTGGGGTTCAGGCTCCTCCACAATTGGTTCCGGTACGACCTCTTCCTCCTGGGGAATCTCCTCGACAGGTTTCTCGGGGGCTTCCGTTTCGGTGACACCAATCCTGTAGGTCTTATCTTCCACCTTTGGAGCCACAACTTCCTTGATTTCTGTGACCACCTCCTCGACTTCTTCGATGATGGGAGCCTCCTCGGGGATTTCTTCTGTGATTTGAATCTTCAGCTCCTCCGCCGCCACTTCCTTGACCTTCTTCTTGGGTTTCTTGGTCTTGATTTGGGCCTCCTCTGTGACCTCTTCAATGGGTCTGGTTTCCTTGAGAATTATTTCTGTGGCGGGCTCATCGGCGAAGGTCACCGATTGCTTGCGTTTCTTGACCGTGAATTGTGCCTCGCTTTGGGGCTCCTCCGCAGGTTTCTCTGCCGCTTCCGTTTCCGAGACACGTACCGTGAACTCCTGAGGTTTTTCTTCCACGATAATTTCCTGCCTTTCCACAATTTCTGGTTTGATTTCCTCGGGAACTTCTTCTTGAACTTCGGGGGCAGCCTCCGTTTCCACAACCTTGATCTCCAACTCAGCGGCTGCCTCTTCGGTTTTCTTTGGCTTTTTGGTTTTCTTTTGTTTAATTTCAGTCTCCACATGGATTTCTTCAGTTTTCTTGGGTTCTGTCAGGACAAATTCGGCCTCCACTGCCTCGGGTTGGGGTTTGGGTTTCCGCTTGAAGACGGCCTCGGCGGGAGCTTCATCCTCCTCGGGCTGTTCTTCGATGGGAGTGACCTTTTCGGCCTCTGTTTCCTTGAGGGTGATTTCATATGAATCGAAGGACTCGATAACCTTTTCTTCGGGTTTCTCCTCCTCCACTTTGGGAGCTTCTTCGATCACTTCCACGGGTTTTTCCTCGACGGGTGCCTCCGTTTCTGTGACACTGAACTCGTAGGCCTTGGGCTTCTTTGTCTTTTTCTTTTCTTGGGGTTTCTCCTCCACTACGACTTCCTCCTCTTCAACTGGTTGTATCTTTTCCTCTTCTACGACCACAATCTTTTCTTCCTTTACCTCTTTCGTGGGTTTCTTCTTGGCCTTCTCCTTTACAGTGACCTCCTGGGGTAGAGGTTCTTCGGGTGTGGGTTCTGTAAGCTTCAGTTCAACCTCGAATTCTTCTGTTTCCTCGACAGGTTTCTCCACGGGAATCGTGACCTCTGCGGTGACCTCTTCGACCTCTGGTTCTTCGGCCTGTGGCTCTTGGAGCGTCACCTCGTACTCTTCGGGCTGCTGTGGCTTCGGTTTCTTGCGGCGGGTCACAACCTTTTCTTCGATGACTTCTTCGGTTGTCTCCTGGCGCTCATCGAAATCGATGACACGCACCTTGTGCTCCTTGGGCGCTTCTTCGGGTTCCAGTACAGTGGTTGTGATCTTGTACTCCACAGGGATATCTTCGGGCACTTCTTCGGGCTGCGGTGCCTCTTCCGTGACCTCCACTTGGGCGACAGGAGCCTCTTTGGGTTTCTTTTGCTTGACCTTTACCTCCTTAGGCTTTTCTTCTTCAATGGGAACCACCTTTGGTGCCTCCTCTTCCTTCAGAGATACCTCAAACTCTTGTGGGACTTCCTCTACGACTTCTTCCTCCTTTGGCTGTATCTTCTTGGCCTTGGGTTTCTTGGGTTTCTTGGCTTCCTCTTGAGGAACCTCTGGGATCTCTTCTGCCTTGGGTTCCTCAACCTTTGGCTGGATAATGGCTGCCTCCACGGGTGCCTCAGCCTCGGGGGCCTTTGGCACTGGTTTCAGTTTGATTTGAGAGTCTATTTCCTCTGGAGCTTCACTTTCGGGGATGCGGAATTTCACCTGCTGTTCGGGTACCTCTTCCTCCTCTTTGGGGACCCCAGGGACAATTTCTGAAATGATTGTCTCCGGCTCTGGCTTGGACTTTTCCTTGGGCTTGTGCTTGGTTTTGGTGGGTTTCTTTTGTTTCTCAGGCTTCTCCGGATGCTCAATGGGCTCGAGTTCCTCTGGTACGTATTCCGATGGCTCAAAGTCCACGGGCTCGAAAGGTGGCACCACAAAGTGTCCTTCCTTGGGCTCCTTGGGCTGTTCCTCGACCACAACGACTTCCTTGGGCTTGCGCTGAAGTTCCACTTCCTCTTCGACCTCCTGCGGCTTCTGTGGAATCTTCTTGAGGGTGACATTCTCTGGCTGTTCCTCCTCCTTGGGCTTTTTCTTGCCCTTTCCGAGCTTTATTTTCACTTCTTCTTGTTTTTCCTCGGGCTTGGGAGTCTTTTCGGGCTTCTGGTATGGTTTCTGCTCCTCGGGCTCTTCCTCGCTGCTGACGTACTTCTCGTACTTCTCGAGTTCCACCTTCTCCAGGTCGTCCTTGATCTTTTTGATCTTCTTGGTCTTTGGCTTCTTGAACTTGAGGGCCTCTTCGGCCTCTTCGATGTTGCGGGAGAGCTCTCCATTGTCCTTCGTGGCGCCAATCTCCGTTAGCTTGGGAATCAATGGCGCCGGTGGATATTCGACCATAACCATGCGGGTCTTGAGGCGGAATTTCGGCAGCTGTACAGACTGCTCTTCGGTGGGTTTTTCCTTGCGTTTTCCTGGCTTCAGTTTGACCTGTTTCGGGACCTCTGCCGCCTCCACAATCTGCACTTTGGTGGGTTTCTGATCCTTTCGCTCGATCTTCATGGGCTCGAGATTGGCGAATTCCGGCTTCAGTTTCTTGGGCAGATCGAAATCGATCTTTTCGTACTTTTCAAGTTCCGTTTTCTCGATCTCTTGCTCCAGCAATTTGCGTATAATCTCATCGTGATCATCGGTTTTCTTTTTGATGATCTTCTTCTTTTTGGTCTTGGGCTTGGCGACATCCTCGGGCTGGTCCTCGGCAGTGGGCTGCTCCTCCTCTTCCTCCACTTCCTCGATGATAGGTTGCGATTCCTCGATCTCTGCGACCTCATCGATGACTCGTATCTCATGGATCTTCTCGGGCTGTTCCTCCTCTTCGACAATGGGTTCCTCATGAATGATGCTGATTTGATAGTCTTTGTGTACCTCTGTTGCTTCACCTGTGTGGAAAATGCATCGACATTTAAGTACATTGTGATCTTTGGGGGTGCAAAAAGGATAAACCAGGATCCAGGATCCATTGGGGGTTGGGTACCGTGCATTGCTTTTGCCAGAAAGCAAGCAAAAATCGTTGAAACGTTGGACAGAAGACATTATAATTTTTGAAAGGCTATATTTACAGATACAGATACAGATATATATATTTACAGAAGGATTGAACATTTTTTGTACAAAGGATTGAAGGATGTGTTAACTGAAAGATGAAGGTTATACATAGTACATACATATATTTAACAAAGGATTTTGGGATATACTTTGGGTGAAAGATGGATATTTTGTACAGAGGATTAGCTGAAAGATGGAGTTAGATTTCTTACACGAGGATTCGGTTGTTAACTGAAAGACAGTGTGTTAGTGTTAGTGGATCGTAAAAGAGTACAAGTCAAAGAATTTGGGAACTCTCATGCAAAAAGGGTATTAATATTCGGGTTATTGTGTTGGAGGTTTTGGGGGGTTCGGAAAAGTCTTTCCAGTGGAACGAAGAGGAGATCAGAATGATCATCAGCATAGACAAAGACAAAGAATAGAAATTTAGAGAAAATATTTAGGAAGGTGGCAGAGGCTGGAAGACGCAACACGCGGTGTGGTATTCAACAAAAGGAAAAACATAAAAGAAAAATGTACATAGGCGGACAGGCGCGAAAAGACAAAAGTCACAAAGGAGCAAAAACGGTGCAGTAGACACAGAAAAAAAGGGAGCAATAAGAGCAGCAAAAGACAGGGAAAAAGGAGATAAATACATAGAAAAAAACGGAGCGGAGCGTAAGAGGAGAAAAAAGACATAGAAAAAGAGCAGCAAATGAAATGGGAAAAAATTGAGCGTAAAATGGGCGAAACGTATAGAAACAGGAGAGTAAAAGAGCAGAGAAAGACAAGCAAAATATATGTATTGAAAAAATGGGAGTAGAACTCAAGGAAAAAGAGCAATAGACATAGACAGAACGGAGAAACACGGAGAACACGGAAAGGAGTAAAAGACGCAGAAGAGCAAAATGGAGCAAAAATATGCTTTTGCTGTTGCTGCTGCTGCTGCTTGGCGGCGGCGATTGGTTGTGGGAATATTTTTGTTGTTTTTTTTTGTAGGTTTATGTGGGGTGGGGGGGGGGGGGGGGCGCTTCTCCAAAGCGAACTTACTTGTTGTTGTATCTGTTTCAGGGCTTTCTTTGTGTGTTTCTGGTTTTGTTTTCTGTTTATGTTTAACTGTTTTCTGTGCTGTTGGTGCTGTGGGTGCCTCTTCTTGCGGTGTAATTTGTGCAGTGGCTGTGTCCTCGGGTTCTTGTGATTCTTGTGCATGTATCGGTGTTGTTGCTGTTGTGCTCTCTTCCTCATCGTCTTTGGGTATCTCTACAGTCGTCACGTATGTCTTCGCTGTGGGTTCGTCTGTCTCTGTCTTGGGTTTTTTGTGGGACTTTGGCTTGGTTGTCTTTGTCTGGGGCTTGGTTGAGTCGGGGGCTACTTCTACTGGAAGAGAATCCTCTTCCACCGGAAGAACGTTTTCTTCTTCGGGAAGAGCCTCTTCTTTTTCTACCTCTTTTGGTGTTTCCTCCTCTATTAATTTCTGAACATAATCTTGTACATCCTCCTTCTTTACCTTCTTGATTGTTTTCTTGGGCTTTGGCTTTGGTTTGGGTTCCTTTTGTTCGGGTTGTTCTTCCACGGGAAGAACGACTGCCTCTGGCTGTGGCTCCTCGTCGACAATGACCATCACGGAGTCATTATCCTCACTCTCGATGGTGGTAATCTTGAACGTGGTGTCCTCCTTGGGACCCTTCTTCTTCAGGACTCTCTTGGTGGTCTTCTCCTGAATGGGTTTACCCTCATCTGTGACAATCTCTTGAATTTGAACCTCCTCCGGCTGGACCTCAACAATCTCTACGGTAAGAAGAGGCTCTTCTTCAGGAGCTTCTTCCTCGAGAATCTTCACCTGGGCCAGTTCTTCGGGTACAGGAGACGCTTCCTTTGCCGTTTCCTTATGTTTTGGTTTTTTGTCCTTTGGTTTTCGCTCTGGAGCTTCCTCAACCACATCGATAGGCTTTTCCGTGGGTTTGTCTCGTACAGTCGGTTCAAAGTCGAATTTCTCATACTTTTCCAACTCCGTTTTGGGCGTCTCCATATCGATAAGCTTTTGTATGTAGTCGTGGATGTCGTCCTTTTTGACCTTCTTGGTTTTCTTTTTGGGTTCCTTGGGCTTCTCATCCTCCTTTGTGGGGGCTTCGGGTTCGTATTCCACAATTGTTATTTCCGCTTCCGGTTGGTCATCCCTAAGGACTTCTATGATCTCGATTTCCCCCTCGCCATCGGGTCGCTTGATCTTGCGTTTGGTGGTGACCTCCTTGTGGGTCTCCCCGGCGGCATCTGTTGTCTCCTTGACCTGCGTTTCGCTTTCGATGACCTCGATGGTGAAGGGCTTTTCTTCCAGCGGTTCTGCGACACTTTCCTTGATGGAAATTTGATAAGAATCGCTGGGAGTTTCCTCGGTGATTTCTTGTGGCTTTTTGGGTGTCTTTTTCTTTTGTGGTTTGTCCTGGGAAGAAGTTTCTTCCTTGATGGAAATGCTGAATGTTTGATCTTCAGGCTTTTCAACATCAGATTCGATTTCTGTAATTTCTAGAGGCTCTTCCGGCGCTTCTTCTTCTTTGGGCTTGTCCTCAGAAACGATGACCTTTGCCTTTGGCTTCTTTTTCTTTTCCGGTTTCGGAGTTTCCTCCGTTTGATCGATCTCATGTTCGGGTTCTTCTACCATTGGAATAGAGACCTCCACAACAAAGGTCTCTTCTGGTTGAGGAGTATCCTCTGGCACGCTTTCCACCACAGAGATTTCCTCTTGTTCTGGGGTTTCCTCCTCAACAGCGGCTGGCTTTTCCTTCTTGGTTTTCTTCTTAGGTTTTTCTGGCGTCGGCTCCGAGGGCGTTTCCTCTGTGACAGCCACAACAGCCTCTGGTGCCGTTGGCTTCGGAGCTTCCTCTTCGATCACAGCCTTGATAAAGTCCTCGACATTATCCTTTTTGATCTTCTTCGCACGTTTTTGCTTGACTACTGGCTCGACATCGACCTGTTCCTCCGAAGGAGTCGTTGTAGTGACTGTGATCTCAGATTCATTTGTATCTGCATCCGTGACCTCGACAATGTCATGAACTATCTCCTGGGGACCCTTTTTCTGTTTGATTTTCTTTGTTTTGACGACCTTTTCCCTGATTTTACCCTCTTCATCGGGCACCTGTTGAACCTCTACCGTTTCCTCGAGCACTACGATTTCAAAGGACTTTTCTTCGGGCTTTTCGGGTGAGAATTCTCTCACAGTGATCTTCAGTTTTGGTTCTTCCTTGGCCTCTTCTACAATTGGTTGATCTTCCTCAGGAATGAGGATTTCTTCTTCGGATTCTTCGGGTTTTTCGGTGGGTTTCTCCTCATGAACTTTGACCTTTTTCACGGGTTTCTTTTTCATTTTCACCGGCTCATCCAAGTCGATCTTTTCATACTTTTCCAACTCCGTTTTCGGTATATCCTGCTCGATCAGTTTTTGAATATAATCGTGAAGATCATCCTTGGGGACCTTCTTTGTTTTTTTGACCTTTTTGGGTGCCTCTTCTTCGGGAATGTTCTCCTTTAGAGGTTCCACCTCCTCGGTGTGCACTATGACCTCGTACTGGGGTGTATCCCCCTCCGTCATGGTCTCAACGATTTCGATGATCTCCTCCTTGGGACCCACCTGCTTCTTGATCTTCCGCTTTGTGACCGTCTGCTTGGTGGTGTCACCCTTTTCGTCTGTGATTTGCTGTTCAACGGCCTCCGTTTGCAGTTCTTCGATCTGGAAGGATGGCACCTCCGAGGGCGCAGGTTCCTCCGACTCCAGGACGATGGTTGTGTGTTCGGGGAAGACTTCTTCGGGGATGTTCTCCTCGGATGTGGCTTTCACGAGATATTCTGGTGATTCCTCTTGTGAGGATTGCTTTGGAGTCTTGGGTTTCGAAGATTTTTTCGTCTTTGGTTTTGGCTTTTCTTCTGCGGAAGTCTCCTCCGCAACACCAATGGTGTAGGCAGGAGTTTCTTCGGGCTGTTCAAGGACTATTTCGACAGTTTCTACAAATATTTCCTCCGGGACTTCGGGCTCCCTCAAATCCGCCTCTTCTTCTGTTTCTGTGACTGTGTATTTCTTGGGAGTTTTCTTTGTTCTCTTAGGCTTTTCTTTTATAATTTCTTCTACCTCACTGTCCACAGTTTCAATGGGTTCATGTTCCACGAATTCCTCAATAACATTGATGATATACTCCTCTATTTCGTCCTTTTTCAATTGTTTTGGCTTCTTGAGGATTTTCTTTATGGGCTTTGGTTCTTCCTCAGAGATTTCCACCTCATCGGCGGTCACTTCAGTGACTGTCACCTCAGCAATGGGCTGGTCCTCGCTGGTCGTTTCTGTGATCTCGAAAACCTTCTCCTGGGAACCCTTGCGACGCTTTACTTTTCGCTTCTTTATGGTCACCTCCTTGATGGTGCCCTCTTCATCGGGTTGCTCGACGACCTCTACAGTCTGTTCGATTTCCTCCAAAGGAATAGCAGAGATCTCCTCCATTTTGTCCTTTTTCTTTTTCTGTGGCTTTTCCTTCTTTTTGGATCTCGGTTTCTCTTCAGGAGTTTCTTCCAGGGGCTCCAAGAATTCATCGGACACGTTGACCAAATATTTATCAGAATCCTCTGGCTTTTGTGGCAGCTCCTGCACATCCTCCGGTATGATCTCTATCTCCTCCGGTTCCTCTACTTCTGGTTCGATTTCCTCGACATTAAATTCATGGATTGTCACAGGCAATCCATCCACCACGTCGACAGTTTTCTTGTGATGTGTCTTAACCTTCTTTTTGGGTTTCTTGGGCTTGTCATCCATCTCCGTTGGCTCGTACTGTTCCAGCTCCGTTTTCGTGATCTCCTGTTCGATCAGCTCTTGGATGTACTTGTCCAGATCGTCTTTGACGGGTTTCTTTTTCTTGATCTTCTGAACTATCTTCACGGGTTGCTCCGCCATGACATCCTTCGGTGCCGCCTCCTCCGAGGGAACTTCAGTCGTTGTGAATTCTATGATGGCCTCTGGATTGTTTTCCTGATACGTTTCTGTGATCTCAATGATGTACTCCTTGGGGCCATCCTTCTTCTTGAGCTTCTTTGTGGTCTTGACCTGTTTGACCTCTTCGCCCTTTTCGTTGACAATGTCCTCGATGACGGTTTCAGGGGCCAGCTCCTCAATGCGGATTGTCTGCTGCTCAACGGGTTTCTTCGAGGGTTTCTTTGGCTTTGGAGTTTTGGGCTTTTGTTCCTTTTGTTCCTGAATTTCCTCGGCAACATCGGATTCGACCTCCTCCTCCTCCTCAAACTTCTGTGGCTCCACAAATGATTCCAGGACGTTTATGATGTAGCTTTGAACATCTTCTGGTTTCAGTTTCTTTGGTTTCTTTATGGGTTTCTTTTCCTTGATCTCCGGAATTTCTTCCTTAGGCTTTTCTGCTTCGGTAATCTCCACAATGGAAACTTCAGCCAGAGGTTCATCATTCGTTATGGTTTCGGTGATCTCGAAGACCTGTTCCTTAGGTCCCTGTTTCCTAGAGACCTTCTTTTTCTTCACTTCTACCTTCTTTTCAGTGCCATCCTCTTCGGTGACCTTAGTGATCTCTACAGATTCCGAAAGATCCTCAATGACAGGTTCCTCAAACTTGTAGGGTTCCACGAATTCGTCAAGGACATTGATCACATAATTCTTAACCTCTTCGGGTTTCAGTTTCTTGGGTTTCTTAATGGGTAGCTTTTTGATTTCCGGAACCTCCTCCTTAGGGGTTTCTTCTTCGGTAATCTCCACAATGGAAACTTCAGCCAGAGGTTCATCATTCGTTATGGTTTCGGTGATCTCGAAGACCTGTTCCTTAGGTCCCTGTTTCCTAGAGACCTTCTTTTTCTTCACTTCTACCTTCTTTTCAGTGCCATCCTCTTCGGTGACCTTAGTGATCTCTACAGATTCCGAAATATCCTCAATGACGGGTTCCTCGAATTTGTAGGGTTCCACGAATTCGTCAAGGACAGTGATCACATAATTCTTAACTTCTTCGGGTTTCAGTTTCTTGGGTTTCTTGATGGGTAGCTTTTTGATTTCCGGAACCTCTTCCTTAGGGGTTTCTTCTTCGGTAATCTCCACAATGGAAACTTCAGCCAGAGGTTCATCATTTGTTACGGTTTCGGTGATCTCGAAGAGCTGTTCCTTGGGTCCCTGTTTCCGTGAAACCTTCTTCTTCCTGACCTCCACCTTCTTTGGAACACCATCCTCTTCAGTGACTTGTGTAATCGCTACAGTTTCGGGAAGTTCTTCAATGATTGGTTGTTCTTTTAGCACCTCTTCAAACTTGTAGGGTTCCACAAATTCTTCCAGAACATTAATCACATAATTCTTAACATCTTCGGGTTTCAGTTTCTTGGGCTTCTTGATGGGCTGCTTCTCTTTGATCTCGGGAATAACTTCCTTGGGCTTGACTTCCTCTATAATCTCTACTATGGTTACTTCCGCCAACGGTTCATCATTTGTTTTGGTCTCTGTAATCTCGAAAATCTGTTCCTTGGGTCCCTGTTTCCTGGCGATCTTCTTTTTCTTTGTTTCCACCTTCTTTTGTGTGCCATTCTCTTCTGTTACCTTAACGACTTCCACTGATTCAGAAATTTCTTCAATTACTGGTTGCACCTCCTTAACGTCCTCGGCAAGCTCTTCAAACTTATAAGGCTCGACATATTCTTCCAGAACATTAATGATGTAGTTTTTGACATCTTCGGGTTTTAGTTTCTTGGGTTTTTTGATGGGCTTTGTTTCTTTGACCTCGGGAAGAACCTCTTGAGGCGTTTCTTCTTCGGTAACTTCGACGATCGTTACCTCCGCCAAAGGTTCGTCATTCGTAATGATCTCCGTGATTTCAAAGATCTGTTCCTTGGGACCTTGCTTGCGGGAAACCTTCTTCTTCTTGATCTCAACCTTCTTTTCCGTGCCACCCTCGTCGGTGACCTTAGTGATCTCCACTTTTTCCGAAAGGTCCTCAATGATTGGCTCCTCAAACTTGTATGGTTCCACGAATTCTTCAAGGACACTGAACACATAATTCTTAACTTCCTCGGGTTTTAGTTTCTTGGGTTTCTTGATGGGTTTCTTCTCCTTGATCTCTGTAACATCCTCCTTGGGTTCTTCCTCTGTAATTTCTACGATCAAAACCTCCGCCAGAGGTTCATCATTTGTTACGGTTTCTGTGATTTCAAAGATCTGTTCTTTGGGTCCCTGTTTCCGCAAAACCTTCTTCTTTCGGACTTCAACCTTTTGTGGAATTCCATCCTCTTCGGTGACACGGACTTCCACCACTTCGGAGATGGGTTGAATGATCGGCTCTACCTTTTCCTCTTCCAGAACCTTGATTTTCGCTGATTTCTTGGGCTTGGACTTGGGCTTCTCTTCAACGACCTTAATTAGCTGATCTTTGGGAGTTTCCTCGATGTATTCATGATCGCTTTCCTCTACCACTTCAATGGGTTTAAGATCCTCACGATCTATCTCAAACTCTTGGATGATAACCTCATAGACTGTGGTAGGTACACCGTCCACCACTTGAGTGGTTTTCTTGTGCTGTTTCTTGATTTTCTTGGGTTTCTTCACCTCCGATTCCCCGAATTCCGATACAGTGGCATCTAATTCTTTCAGTTCTGGTTTTGGAATATCCTCTTCAATCAATTCTTGAATAAAGTTATCCAAACTTTCGGTCTTGGGTTTCTTCTTTTTGACGATCTTTATCTTGTGCTCCTCCTGGGGTTGTTCCTCCGTGACTGGTGTGATTTCTGTGGTTTGTATTACGACTTCTGCTTCGGGTTTGTTCTCTTCGTAGGTTTCAACCACTTCGATGAGATATTCCTTGGGTCCAGTCTTCTTTTTGAACTTACGTTTCGTGATCACACGTTCTACTGTCTGTCCTTCTTCATTGACGGTTTCTTCAATGACGGTTTCGGGTGCTAATTCTTCCACACGAATTGTAAATTCAGATATGGGTTCTGTTGGGGCTACCTCCTTTGGTTTCTTGGCTGGTTTTTTGATTTTCTTGGGAGTAGAGTCCTTAACTTCCACAGAATATGCCTCGACTTGGGGTGCTTCGTCTGTTTCAGTTACAGATACAGTATCTTCTGTTATGGTTGATGCCTCTGGGATTCTTTCAGGTTCGGTTTCTGTTATTTTCACCTTTTTCTGCTTTTCCGATTTCTTCTTCTTATCTTTTGGAAGGCTTCGAACGTCTTCTGGTTTCTCCTCTTCTTGGACAACCTTTTGCAGGGACTCCTCCTCAACAACAGTCGTCGTAAAGGAGGTAACATCCTCCTCTGGCGATTTTTCTCGCTCTGGAACTGGTGCGTAATCTTCGGATATCTCCGCAATTAATTCAAGTGGTGCCTCTTCCACAACCTTGACGATGTACTCCTTGAGTTTATCCTTCTTCACCTTTTTCACTGTTTTCTTGGGTGCTTCTGGCTTTTCTTCCTCTGGAGCATCCGTCGAATCTTCTATTGTTTCTGTGGTTATGACGATGACCTTTGCCTCTTGGGGAACATCCTCTGTAGCCTCGGTTTCAAAGATTTCAATCTCGTACTGCTTGGAACCCTTCCTGGTTTTGACCTTTCGCTTTTTGGTAATTTTCTGCTCATTGAGTTCAAGTTCTTCAATGACCTGTGGTACAGTTTCCACTTCTTCCGTGAGGACATCCATTGGAAGGGTTTCCTGTAGATCCGCAATTATTTCATCCAATTCCGGGACAACTTCTTCTTCTGATTCCTCAACTTCTTCCTGTGGAGACCGCTCCGAATCGATCTTCTTGATCAGGAACTCATCGTAGACCGGAATAATCTCTGTTTCAAGAGTTTCCTCTTCTCTGATGACTTTCTTGGCCTTGGGTTTCTTGGCCTTCGGCTTTTCCTTTGGCTCGTGTTCCGTGACTCCGATCTGAAGGGTTTCACCCTCCGGAAAGACGGGTTCCTGAGGCTTTGGTTTCTGTTTCTTGGCCTTCTTTGGCTTGCCATCGACATCGATTTTCTCGTACTTCTCCAACTCTGTTAAGGGAATCTCTGCGTTGATCAATTGCTGAATGTAGGCATCCAGCTCATCCTTTTTCATTTTCTTGGTTTTCCTCTTGGGCTTTTCTGTTGAAGGAGTAACCCCCTCCTCTTCCTTTGTTTCGCTAGAGGTTATGGTAATCTCATAGAGGGGTTCTTCGCCATCGGAAGGCAACGTTTCAACGATTTCAAGAATCTCTGTTTCGTTACCCTTTTCATGGAGGATCCTACGCTTTTTCGGCTGTTCTTCAGATGGAACCTCGGGCTGTAGTTCCGTAAGTTTTACCTCAAAAAAGTCTTCTGTGCGTGTTTCATAGAACTTTTGTTCGGGTTCTTCCTTTATTTCGGCTACAAATTCCTCAAGCTCCTCTTTGTTCATGCGTTTTACCTTCTTTTTGAGTGTTTTCTTTGGTTGTCTATCATCCTCAGTTGTTTCGGAACTTGTGATGGTGATTTCATAGATCTTTTCATCAGTATCTTTAGGTGAAACTTCCACTATTTCAATTATGTTTTCTTCTAGATCAGTTTTCACCTTTATCTTGCGTTTTTTCTTGGGTTCTTTGATGGGTTTCCTCGGGGTTTTTGATGTGTCTTCGGGTATGACTTCTGCTTCTAATTCCACAACTTCGTATTTGAAGAATGGCTTCAGTTTCACTTCTTCCTGTACATCCTCTGGTCGTTCGCCTTGACGATAGCGCAGCTTCAGATCATCCTCAGGAGTTTCGTCCACATCCTTTGGCTTTCCGGGAGTGATTTTGTGTAGAATTGTATCGGGTGTAGGTGTCACCTTCTTCTTTCGCTTGTGTTTCGGTTTATCTAGTGTTTCACTGTCTTCAACGATAGATGCATCTGATTCTTCTGGCTGTTCAAGAGTTCTTTCGAAATCTGTCAGTTCTGTGGGTTCAAAGTGGAGTGTATCCTGCGGTTTGTCGGTCTTTTTGGACTTCTTTTTCTTTGGAACCTCCTCTTCGAGCACCTTTTGGGGTTTCTCTTCGAAATCCTCTTCTTTGCCTTCGATTTTGACTGGCTTCAAGTGAACCTCCTCGATGGTTTCGACATTCTGTGGAATCTTGCCTTTGCCAAGTTTTAGTTTTCGAATCTCCTCAGGAGTTTCCTCCGTTTTCTTCTTGTTACGCTTGTATTTGGGCTTGGGTTGCTCCTCATCTGAGGGTTGGCTCTCCTCGGAGTCGAAGGTCTCGAGATCTGGCTGCTCTAGCTCTGCCTTTGAGGGTTTGCGATGTTTGAACTTCTTGGGACGCAGCCGCAAGACCTCTTCGGCCTCTTCGATATTCCGAGAGAGTTCTCCATTCTCGCGATGTGTCTCCAACTCAGTCAGGACATATGGGAAGCAATACGGAGCGAATGGTATGAATCGTATCCAACTCTTGAGTTTTTTGTTCTTGAAGGAAGCTTCGGTTTTCTTCTTTTTCTCCACCTCCGGACGTTGCTTGGGAGTCTTGAGTTTCAGCATCTGTGGGAATTCGGCGACCGAGCTGATTTCCAGCATTTTCGGCCGTTTAAATTCAATTTTCTCAATTTTCATTGGAGTCAGCTTCATCGGTTGGGGTTGCTTGAAGGACGAATCACGACGAGCCCTTTGTGGTAGCTCCATTTCGGTGCGCTGATATCCCTGAAGGACAGTCTTAGGTATCTCCTGATGGATAAGGAACTGTATGTATTCATCCATTTCATCGCGTTTTGATTTAATAACCTTCTTCTTCTTGGGTTTGTCTCTCTTCTCAGCAGTAGCAGTAGGACCCTCCTCAACCTTACCCTCTTCTATGACTACTAGCTTCTTTGGTTTGCGTTTCTTAACACCTGTCTTTTCCCCAGGACCCTCCTCTGTCAGTGTCGTCTCCCCTGTGGGACCCTCTTCTGTCAGTGCCACCCCAGTAGGAGCCTCCTCCTCCTGCTCCTGTTCTTCCTCTACAATTGTCTCTCCCTCAATGGGAGTCTTGGTAGATGGTTTCTTTTTCTGTTTCGGTTTCGGTTTCTTCTTGTCGTCTCCTGCACTTACAACATCTTCGGGTTCTGTGATAGTGTACTCTTTGTTGTTCTGTTGGTCTGTTTTCGAGAAAGAATTATGTGTGTTTTTTGTGTTAGAACTAAACTAATGTTTTTTACACTCTTATATTTGCATTTTATATAATGCTTTAAAACACCTTCAAACTTTGTGTGGAACAAAGTTTAGTGTTTGGAATCATACCATACGCTTGCAAAAAATTTGTTTGTGGGTTAGAGATTTCATTTCAATTGTAAAGGTACGTAATTTCGTTTTGGTTTTCAGAATTTTTAGATGTCACGTACAGAAAAATGCAGTGTTAGTAATTATTTTGTGAGAATTTATGAAGTGTTTTCTCATGTATTTATGTTTTGTATATATGGTAATGTTTAGAGTGTGATTCTTTTACTAAAGACTGATTTGAATGACTGAAGGACCTTTGTTCTTTAAGACGCGGCTTATGGTAGTATAGTATATGGAGTATATGTTGTATAAAGTATAAGTATAATTTGTTTATAAAGTAAAAATCACCTGTTGGCTCGCTGACTTCAACAATTTCTAGGTGTGGTGTTGATTGTGGTGTTGTAGTGTCTTCTGGAATGGGTTCGGTATCACTGAGTACCTCCTCAACAACGATGCCTTGCTCCTCCTGAGAGATTCGTTTCTGTTCGGTTTCTATTGTGGTCTCTCCATCTTCGTTTTGTACAGATTTGAATGTCGTTATGTATTCGGTTGTTGTGTTTTCGGGCTTTGTTTGTTTCTCCACTATTTCGTTGTGTTTTGTTTGGTTTTGTGTGTGTGGTTGGTTTTTTGTGTGGAATGTTCAAAGAAAATATGTTATTTACAGATCTAGATATCAGGAACTATTAGAATAGTTTAAGGAAAACTTTATATTGAATAAAATGTTGAAGAAAACTAAAAAAATGTTGCGTATACTTCAATTTGTGTTGCAGAATGAATGTAGGATGGATAGTGTTGATAGTGTTTGTTGTGTTCTTACCCTTGGGTTTTTTGTGTGGCTTTTGTTTGTGTTTGTTGGTGGGTGAAACTTTTTCATCGTCGCATTTACTAATATCGATTATATCAGCGATATCAGAGAGATTTTCATCGCTTACAACCCGTATCAAAGAATAGGGCTCTTTGCCCTCTTCCTCGATTGTTTGTATTTGGAAATATTCCAGATCCTCTTCCTCTGGTCCCTGTTTCTTGAATGTACGCGTTTTTGTTGTCTTCTTCTTTGGCTTTTTATTGCTGTCCAGCTCTTCGGTGAATGTTGTCTCCTCCGGTAGTTCCTCAATCGGTATAGGGGCGAAATCATCCGCTGGCACAACCTCCACTTGCACTGTTGTCTGAGGTTCCT
The DNA here is from genome assembly GCA_005876895.1 of Drosophila azteca. Classification (NCBI taxonomy): domain Eukaryota; kingdom Metazoa; phylum Arthropoda; class Insecta; order Diptera; family Drosophilidae; genus Drosophila; species Drosophila azteca. The sequence continues at coordinate 975,665 of VCKU01000014.1, read as the reverse complement.
TGTCGTCTTCGACGACTGTCTGAACCGTTGTCACTTCATCGAGTTTATCGTCGAGGTTCTTTTTGAAAGCCCTGGATTTGACGGTCTTCTTCTTTTTGGTTCCATCTGGAGAAGTGTATTCCAACTCTGTCACTTGTTCCGGCAACTCCAAGGACTTATTGTCCTCCGGTTTCGATTCGGTTAGAGGCTGTTCCGTCACTGATATCGAATAAATGGGCTCTGCATCATCTTGTTCAATTATATCAATCTGAGTAACCTCTTCCGTTTTGTCACTTGTCGGCTTTTTAATTACACGTTTCTTTGTTTTCACAATTTTTGGCGCACCTTCTCCGTCAACAGTTTCTGACTCGAGCACCTCATCAGGCAGAACAACTACCTCAGAGATTTTTTCTTCTGGCAGTTCAGGGTTGGCGCACCTTCTCCGTCAACAGTTTCTGACTCGAGCACCTCATCAGGCAGAACAACTACCTCAGAGATTTTTTCTTCTGGCAGTTCAGGGAAAGGCAACTCAAAGTTCTCCACCGTCACCTTTGTCTTTGGCTCCTTTTCGTATTCCTCGACAGTTTGAATTTTAGTAACCTCCATGTTAGAGCCCTTGATCTTTTTAATGATTCGTGTCTTAACCACTGTCTTTGTGGGTGTGCCATCTTCCTTTTCTGAGAGAATAACAGACTTTCTTTCAGGCAATTCGACGACAGTCTCCTCATCTTCAGGCTTTTGCACAATAACTCTTTTCTTAAGCTTCAATTTGCCACCAAATGGAGTCTTCAGATCAGTCTCTTCCACCGTTACTGTTGTCTCCGGTTTCTTGTCATCCTCCTCGACGGTTTCGATCTTGGTGACTTCTTGTTTGTCTCCCTTGACCTTCTTAATAAAACGAGTGCGGATTTTCTTCGTTTTTGGTTTTCCGTCTTCTGAGATTGATTCCACCACGCGCACCTCCTCTGGAAGCTCCTCGACCTCCTCGGGTCTCTCGTCTTCGTAAGGAACCTCTTCCACAGTGACGGTAGTCTCGGGTACTTTGTCATCCTCCTCAACGGTTTCAATCTTGGTGACTTCTTGTTTGTCTCCCTTGACCTTCTTGATTACACGAGTGCGGATCTTCTTCTGCTTGGGTTTACCGTCTTCAGAGATAGTTTCGACCACGCGAACCTCCTCTGGAAGCTCCTGGATTTCTTCGGGTTTCTCTTCTTCGTAGGGAACCTCTTCAACGGTGACGGTAGTCTCCGAAGGCTTGTCATCCTCCTCGACGGTTTCGATCTTGGTGACTTCTTGTTTGTCTCCCTTGACCTTCTTGATTACACGAGTGCGGATCTTTTTCTGCTTGGGTTTACCGTCTTCAGAGATAGTTTCGACCACGCGAACCTCCTCTGGAAGCTCCTGGATTTCTTCGGGTTTCTCTTCTTCGTAGGGAACCTCTTCAACGGTGACGGTAGTCTCCGAAGGCTTGTCATCCTCCTCGACGGTTTCGATCTTGGTGACTTCTTGTTTGTCTCCCTTGACCTTCTTGATTACACGAGTGCGGATCTTTTTCTGCTTGTGTTTACCGTCTTCAGAGATAGTTTCGACCACGCGAACCTCCTCTGGAAGCTCCTGGATTTCCTCGGGCTTCTCTTCTTCGTAGGGTACCTCTTCAACGGTGACGGTAGTCTCCGAAGGCTTGTCATCCTCCTCGACGGTTTCGATCTTGGTGACCTCTTGTTTGTCTCCCTTGACCTTCTTGATTACGCGAGTGCGGATCTTCTTCTTCTTGGGTTTGCCGTCTTCAGAGATGGTTTCGACCACGCGAACTTCTTCTGGAAGCTCCTGCAATTCTTCAGGTTTCTCTTCTTCGTAGGGAACCTCTTCAACGGTGACGGTAGTCTCCGAAGGCTTGTCATCCTCCTCGACGGTTTCGATCTTGGTGACTTCTTGTTTGTCTCCCTTGACCTTCTTGATTACCCGAGTGCGGATCTTCTTCTGCTTGGGTTTGCCGTCTTCAGAGATGGTTTCGACGACACGAATTTCCTCTGGAAGCTCCTGCAATTCTTCAGGTTTCTCTTCTTCGAAAGGAACCTCTTCAACGGTGACTGTTGTCTCCGAAGGCTTGTCATCCTCCTCGACGGTTTCGATTTTAGTGACCTCTTGTTTGTCTCCCTTGGCCTTCTTGATTACGCGAGTGCGGATCTTCTTCTTCTTGGGTTTGCCGTCTTCAGAGATGGTTTCGACCACGCGAATTTCCTCTGGAAGCTCCTGCAGTTCCTCGGGTTTCTCTTCTTCGTAGGGAACCTCTTCAACGGTGACGGTAGTCTCCGAAGGCTTGTCATCCTCCTCGACGGTTTCGATTTTGGTGACTTCTTGTTTGTCTCCCTTGACCTTCTTGATTACACGAGTGCGAATCTTCTTCTTCTTGGGTTTGCCGTCTTCGGAAATGGTTTCGACTACGCGAACTTCCTCTGGAAGCTCCTGGATTTCTTCAGGTTTCTCTTCTTCGTAGGGAACCTCTTCAACAGTGACGGTAGTCTCCGAAGGCTTGTCATCCTCCTCGACGGTTTCGATTTTGGTGACTTCTTGTTTGTCTCCCTTGACCTTCTTGATTACACGAGTGCGGATCTTCTTCTGCTTGGGTTTACCGTCTTCAGAGATAGTTTCGACCACGCGAACCTCCTCTGGAAGCTCCTGCAATTCTTCGGCTTTCTCTTCTTCGTAGGGAACCTCTTCAACAGTGACGGTAGTCTCCGAAGGCTTGTCATCCTCCTCGACGGTTTCGATCTTGGTGACTTCTTGTTTGTCTCCCTTGACCTTCTTGATTACACGAGTGCGGATCTTCTTCTTCTTTGGTTTGCCGTCTTCGGAAATGGTTTCGACCACGCGAACTTCCTCTGGAAGCTCCTGCAGTTCCTCGGGTTTCTCTTCTTCGTAGGGAACCTCTTCAACGGTGACGGTAGTCTCCGAAGGCTTGTCATCCTCCTCGACGGTTTCGATCTTGGTGACTTCTTGTTTGTCTCCCTTGACCTTCTTGATTACCCGAGTGCGGATCTTCTTCTGCTTGGGTTTGCCGTCTTCAGAGATGGTTTCGACGACACGAATTTCCTCTGGAAGCTCCTGCAATTCTTCAGGTTTCTCTTCTTCGAAAGGAACCTCTTCAACGGTGACTGTTGTCTCCGAAGGCTTGTCATCCTCCTCGACGGTTTCGATTTTAGTGACCTCTTGTTTGTCTGCCTTGGTCTTCTTGATTACGCGAGTGCGGATCTTCTTCTTCTTGGGTTTGCCGTCTTCAGAGATGGTTTCGACCACGCGAACTTCTTCTGGAAGCTCCTGCAATTCTTCAGGTTTCTCTTCTTCGTAGGGAACCTCTTCAACGGTGACGGTAGTCTCCGAAGGCTTGTCATCCTCCTCGACGGTTTCGATTTTGGTGACTTCTTGTTTGTCTCCCTTGACCTTCTTAATAACACGAGTACGGATCTTCTTCTTCTTTGGTTTGCCGTCTTCGGAAATGGTTTCGACCACGCGAACTTCCTCTGGAAGCTCCTGGATTCCTTCGGGTTTCTCTTCTTCGTAGGGAACCTCTTCAACGGTGACGGTAGTCTCCGAAGGCTTGTCATCCTCCTCGACGGTTTCGATCTTGGTGACTTCTTGTTTGTCTCCCTTGACCTTCTTGATTACACGAGTGCGGATCTTCTTCTGCTTGGGTTTACCGTCTTCAGAGATAGTTTCGATCACGCGAACCTCCTCTGGAAGCTCCTGGATTTCCTCGGGTTTCTCTTCTTCGTAGGGTACCTCCACAACGGTGACGGTAGTCTCCGAAGGCTTGTCATCCTCCTCGACGGTTTCGATCTTGGTGACCTCTTGTTTGTCTCCCTTGACCTTCTTGATTACACGAGTGCGGATCTTCTTCTTCTTGGGTGTGCCGTCTTCAGAGATGGTTTCGACCACGCGAACTTCCTCTGGAAGCTCCTGCAGTTCCTCGGGTTTCTCTTCTTCGTAGGGAACCTCTTCAACGGTGACGGTAGTCTCCGAAGGCTTGTCATCCTCCTCGACGGTTTCGATCTTGGTGACCTCTTGTTTGTCTCCCTTGACCTTCTTGATTACACGAGTGCGGATCTTCTTCTTCTTGGGTGTGCCGTCTTCAGAGATGGTTTCGACCGCGCGAACTTCCTCTGGAAGCTCCTGCAGTTCCTCGGGTTTCTCTTCTTCGTAGGGAACCTCTTCAACGGTGACGGTAGTCTCCGAAGGCTTGTCATCCTCCTCGACGGTTTCGATCTTGGTGACCTCTTCTTTGTCTCCCTTGACCTTCTTGATTACACGAGTGCGGATCTTCTTCTTCTTGGGTGTGCCGTCTTCAGAGATGGTTTCGACCACGCGAACTTCCTCTGGAAGCTCCTGCAGTTCCTCGGGTTTCTCTTCTTCGTAGGGAACCTCTTCAACGGTGACGGTAGTCTCCGAAGGCTTGTCATCCTCCTCGACGGTTTCGATCTTGGTGACCTCTTCTTTGTCTCCCTTGACCTTCTTGATTACACGAGTGCGGATCTTCTTCTTCTTGGGTTTGCCGTCTTCAGAGATGGTTTCGACCACGCGAACCTCCTCTGGAAGCTCCTGGATTTCCTCGGGTTTCTCTTCTTCGTAGGGTACCTCTTCAACGGTGACGGTAGTCTCCAAAGGCTTGTCATCCTCCTCGACGGTTTCGATCTTGGTGACCTCTTGTTTGTCTCCCTTGACCTTCTTGATTACACGAGTGCGGATCTTCTTCTTCTTGGGTTTGCCGTCTTCAGAGATGATTTCGACCACGCGAACTTCCTCTGGAAGCTCCTGCAGTTCCTCGGGTTTTTCTTCTTCATAGGGAACCTCTTCAACGGTGACGGTAGTCTCCGAAGGCTTGTCATCCTCCTCGACGGTTTCGATCTTGGTGACTTCTTGTTTATCTCCCTTGACCTTCTTGATTACACGAGTGCGGATCTTTTTCTTCTTGGGTTTGCCGTCTTCAGATATGGTTTCGACCACTCGAACTTCCTCTGGAAGCTCCTGGATTTCTTCGGGTTTCTCTTCTTCGTAGGGAACCTCTTCAACGGTGACGGTAGTCTCCGAAGGCTTGTCATCCTCCTCGACGGTTTCGATCTTGGTGACTTCTTGTTTGTCTCCCTTGACCTTCTTGATTACACGAGTGCGGATCTTCTTCTTCTTGGGTTTACCGTCTTCAGAGATGGTTTCGACCACACGAACTTCCTCTGGAAGCTCCTGGATTTCCTCGGGTTTCTCTTCTTCGTAGGGAACCTCTTCAACGGTGACGGTAGTCTCCGAAGGCTTGTCATCCTCCTCGACGGTTTCGATCTTGGTGACTTCTTGTTTGTCTCCCTTGACCTTCTTGATTACACGAGTGCGGATCTTCTTCTTCTTGGGTTTGCCGTCTTCAGAGATGGTTTCGACCACGCGAACTTCCTCTGGAAGCTCCTGCATTTCCTCGGGTTTTTCTTCTTCGTAGGGAACCTCTTCAACGGTGACGGTAGTCTCCGAAGGCTTGTCATCCTCCTCGACGGTTTCGATCTTGGTGACCTCTTGTTTGTCTCCCTTGACCTTCTTGATTACACGAGTGCGGATCTTCTTCTTCTTGGGTTTGCCATCTGCAGAGATGGTTTCGACCACGCGAACTTCTTCTGGAAGCTCCTGCGATTCTTCAGGTTTCTCTTCTTCGTAGGGAACCTCTTCAACGGTGACGGTAGTCTCCGAAGGCTTGTCATCCTCCTCGACGGTTTCGATCTTGGTGACTTCTTGTTTGTCTCCCTTGACCTTCTTGATTACACGAGTGCGGATCTTCTTCTTCTTGGGTTTGCCGTCTTCAGAGATGGTTTCGACCACACGGACTTCCTCTGGAAGCTCCTGGATTTCCTCGGGCTTCTCTTCTTCGTAGGGAACCTCTTCAACGGTGACGGTAGTCTCCGAAGGCTTGTCATCCTCCTCGACGGTTTCGATTTTGGTGACTTCTTGTTTGTCTCCCTTGACCTTCTTGATTACACGAGTGCGGATCTTCTTCTTCTTGGGTTTGCCGTCTTCAGAGATGGTTTCGACCACACGGACTTCCTCTGGAAGCTCCTGGATTTCCTCGGGCTTCTCTTCTTCGTAGGGAACCTCTTCAACGGTGACGGTAGTCTCCGAAGGCTTGTCATCCTCCTCGACGGTTTCGATCTTGGTGACTTCTTGTTTGTCTCCCTTGACCTTCTTGATTACACGAGTGCGGATCTTCTTCTTCTTGGGTTTGCCGTCTTCAGAGATGGTTTCGACCACACGGACTTCCTCTGGAAGCTCCTGGATTTCCTCGGGCTTCTCTTCTTCGTAGGGAACCTCTTCAACGGTGACGGTAGTCTCCGAAGGCTTGTCATCCTCCTCGACGGTTTCGATCTTGGTGACTTCTTGTTTGTCTCCCTTGACCTTCTTGATTACACGAGTGCGGATCTTCTTCTTCTTGGGTTTGCCGTCTTCAGAGATGGTTTCGACCACGCGAACTTCCTCTGGAAGCTCTTGCATTTCCTCGGGTTTTTCTTCTTCGTAGGGAACCTCTTCAACGGTGACGGTAGTCTCCGAAGGCTTGTCATCCTCCTCGACGGTTTCGATCTTGGTGACCTCTTGTTTGTCTCCCTTGACCCTCTTGATTACACGAGTGCGGATCTTCTTCTTCTTGGGTTTGCCGTCTTCAGAGATGGTTTCGACCACACGGACTTCCTCTGGAAGCTCCTGGATTTCCTCGGGCTTCTCTTCTTCGTAGGGAACCTCTTCAACGGTGACGGTAGTCTCCGAAGGCTTGTCATCCTCCTCGACGGTTTCGATCTTGGTGACTTCTTGTTTGTCTCCCTTGACCTTCTTGATTACACGAGTGCGGATCTTCTTCTTCTTGGGTTTGCTGTCTTCAGAGATGGTTTCGACCACGCGAACTTCCTCTGGAAGCTCCTGCAGTTCCTCGGGTTTCTCTTCTTCGTAGGGAACCTCTTCAACTGTGACGGTAGTCTCCGAAGGCTTGTCATCCTCCTCGACGGTTTCGATCTTGGTGACCTCTTCTTTGTCTCCCTTGACCTTCTTGATTACACGAGTGCGGATCTTCTTCTTCTTGGGTTTGCCGTCTTCAGAGATGGTTTCGACCACGCGAACCTCCTCTGGAAGCTCCTGGATTTCCTCGGGTTTCTCTTCTTCGTAGGGTACCTCTTCAACGGTGACGGTAGTCTCCAAAGGCTTGTCATCCTCCTCGACGGTTTCGATCTTGGTGACCTCTTGTTTGTCTCCCTTGACCTTCTTGATTACACGAGTGCGGATCTTCTTCTTCTTGGGTTTGCCGTCTTCAGAGATGATTTCGACCACGCGAACTTCCTCTGGAAGCTCCTGCAGTTCCTCGGGTTTCTCTTCTTCGTAGGGAACCTCTTCAACGGTGACGGTAGTCTCCGAAGGCTTGTCATCCTCCTCGACGGTTTCGATCTTGGTGACCTCTTGTTTGTCTCCCTTGACCTTCTTGATTACACGAGTGCGGATCTTCTTCTTCTTGGGTTTGCCGTCTTCAGAGATGGTTTCGACAACGCGAACTTCCTCTGGAAGCTCCTGCAGTTCCTCGGGTTTTTCTTCTTCATAGGGAACCTCTTCAACGGTGACGGTAGTCTCCGAAGGCTTGTCATCCTCCTCGACGGTTTCGATCTTGGTGACTTCTTGTTTATCTCCCTTGACCTTCTTGATTACACGAGTGCGGATCTTTTTCTTCTTGGGTTTGCCGTCTTCAGATATGGTTTCGACCACTCGAACTTCCTCTGGAAGCTCCTGGATTTCCTCGGGTTTCTCTTCTTCGTAGGGAACCTCTTCAACGGTGACGGTAGTCTCCGAAGGCTTGTCATCCTCCTCGACGGTTTCGATCTTGGTGACTTCTTGTTTGTCTCCCTTGACCTTCTTGATTACGCGAGTGCGGATCTTCTTCTTCTTGGGTTTGCCGTCTTCAGAGATGGTTTCGACCACACGAACTTCCTCTGGAGGCTCCTGGATTTCCTCGGATTTCTCTTCTTCGTAGGGAACCTCTTCAACGGTGACGGTAGTCTCCGAAGGCTTGTCATCCTCCTCGACGGTTTCGATTTTGGTGACTTCTTGTTTGTCTCCCTTGACCTTCTTGATTACACGAGTGCGGATCTTCTTCTTCTTGGGTTTGCCGTCTTCAGAAATAGTTTCGACCACGCGAACCTCTTCTGGAAGTTCCTGCATTTCCTCGGGTTGCTCTTCTTCGTAGGGAACCTCTTCAACGGTGACGGTAGTCTCCGAAGGCTTGTCATCCTCCTCGACGGTTTCGATTTTGGTGACCTCTTGTTTGTCTGCCTTGACCTTCTTGATTACGCGAGTGCGGATCTTCTTCTTCTTGGGTTTGCCGTCTTCAGAGATGGTTTCGACCACGCGAACTTCTTCTGGAAGCTCCTGCAATTCTTCAGGTTTCTCTTCTTCGTAGGGAACCTCTTCAACGGTGACGGTAGTCTCCGAAGGCTTGTCATCCTCCTCAACGGTTTCGATTTTGGTGACCTCTTGCTTGTCTCCCTTGACCTTCTTGATTACGCGAGTGCGGATCTTCTTCTTCTTGGGTTTGCCGTCTTCAGAGATGGTTTCGACCACGCGAACTTCTTCTGGAAGCTCCTGCAATTCTTCAGGTTTCTCTTCTTCGAAGGGAACCTCTTCAACGGTGACGGTAGTCTCCGAAGGCTTGTCATCCTCCTCGACGGTTTCGATCTTGGTGACCTCTTGTTTGTCTCCCTTGACCTTCTTGATTACGCGAGTGCGGATCTTCTTCTTCTTGGGTTTGCCGTCTTCAGAAATAGTTTCGACCACGCAAACCTCTTCTGGAAGCTCCTGCATTTCCTCGGGTTGCTCTTCTTCGTAGGGAACCTCTTCAACGGTGACGGTAGTCTCCGAAGGCTTGTCATCCTCCTCAACGGTTTCGATCTTTGTGACCTCTTGTTTGTCTCCCTTGACCTTCTTGATTACGCGAGTGCGGATTTTCTTCTTCTTGGGTTTGCCGTCTTCAGAGATGGTTTCGACCACGCGAACTTCTTCTGGAAGCTCCTGCAATTCTTCAGGTTTCTCTTCTTCGTAGGGAACCTCTTCAACGGTGACGGTAGTCTTCGAAGGCTTGTCATCCTCCTCAACGGTTTCGATTTTGGTGACCTCTTGCTTGTCTCCCTTGACCTTCTTGATTACGCGAGTGCGGATCTTCTTCTTCTTGGGTTTGCCGTCTTCAGAGATGGTTTCGACCACACGAACTTCTTCTGGAAGCTCCTGCAGTTCCTCGGGTTTCTCTTCTTCGTAGGGAACCTCTTCAACGGTGACGGTAGTCTCCGAAGGCTTGTCATCCTCCTCGACGGTTTCGATCTTGGTGACCTCTTGCTTGTCTCCCTTGACCTTCTTGATTACACGAGTGCGGATCTTCTTCTTCTTTGGTTTGCCGTCTTCAGAGATGGTTTCGACCACACGAACTTCTTCTGGAAGCTCCTGCAATTCTTCAGGTTTCTCTTCTTCGTAGGGAACCTCTTCAACGGTGACGGTAGTCTCCGAAGGCTTGTCATCCTCCTCGACGGTTTCGATTTTGGTGACCTCTTGTTTGTCTCCCTTGACCTTTTTGATTACGCGAGTGTGGATCTTCTTCTTCTTGGGTTTGCCGTCTTCAGAGATAGTTTCGACCACGCGAACTTCTTCTGGAAGCTCCTGGATTTCTTCGGGTTTCTCTTCTTCGTAGGGAACCTCTTCAACGGTGACGGTAGTCTCCGAAGGCTTGTCATCCTCCTCAACGGTTTCGATTTTGGTGACCTCTTGCTTGTCTCCCTTGACCTTCTTGATTACGCGAGTGCGGATCTTCTTCTTCTTGGGTTTGCCGTCTTCAGAGATGGTTTCGACCACTCGAACTTCCTCTGGAAGCTCCTGCAATTCTTCAGGTTTCTCTTCTTCGTAGGGAACCTCTTCAACGGTGACGGTAGTCTCCGAAGGCTTGTCATCCTCCTCGACGGTTTCGATTTTGGTGACTTCTTGTTTGTCTCCCTTGACCTTCTTGATTACACGAGTGCGGATCTTCTTCTTCTTGGGTTTGCCGTCTTCAGAGATAGTTTCGACCACGCGAACCTCTTCTGGAAGCTCCTGCATTTCCTCGGGTTTCTCTTCTTCGTAGGTGACCTCTTCAACGGTGACGGTAGTCTCCGAAGGCTTGTCATCCTCCTCGACGGTTTCGATCTTGGTGACCTCTTGTTTGTCTCCCTTGACCTTCTTGATTACGCGAGTGCGGATCTTCTTCTTCTTGGGTTTGCCGTCTTCAGAGATGGTTTCGACCACGCGAACTTCTTCTGGAAGCTCCTGCAATTCTTCAGGTTTCTCTTCTTCGTAGGGAACCTCTTCAACGGTGACGGTAGTCTCCGAAGGCTTGTCATCCTCCTCAACGGTTTCGATTTTGGTGACCTCTTGCTTGCCTCCCTTGACCTTCTTGATTACGCGAGTGCGGATCTTCTTCTTCTTGGGTTTGCCGTCTTCAGAGATGGTTTCGACCACTCGAACTTCCTCTGGAAGCTCCTGCAATTCTTCAGGTTTCTCTTCTTCGTAGGGGACCTCTTCAACGGTGACGGTAGTCTCCGAAGGCTTGTCATCCTCCTCGACGGTTTCGATCTTGGTGACCTCTTGTTTGTCTCCCTTGACCTTCTTGATTACACGAGTGCGGATCTTCTTCTTCTTGGGTTTGCCGTCTTCAGAGATAGTTTCGACCACGCGAACTTCTTCTGGAAGCTCCTGCAATTCTTCAGGTTTCTCTTCTTCGTAGGGAACATCTTCAACGGTGACGGTAGTCTCCGAAGGCTTGTCATCCTCCTCGACGGTTTCGATTTTGGTGACCTCTTGCTTGTCTCCCTTGACCTTCTTGATTACGCGAGTGCGGATCTTCTTCTTCTTGGGTTTGCCGTCTTCAGAGATGGTTTCGACCACACGAACTTCTTCTGGAAGCTCTTGCAATTCTTCAGGTTTCTCTTCTTCGTAGGGAACCTCTTCAACGGTGACGGTAGTCTCCGAAGGCTTGTCATCCTCCTCAACGGTTTCGATCTTGGTGACCTCTTGTTTGTCTCCCTTGACCTTCTTGATTACACGAGTGCGGATCTTCTTCTTCTTGGGTTTGCCGTCTTCAGAGATGGTTTCGACCACACGGACTTCCTCTGGAAGCTCCTGGATTTCCTCGGGCTTCTCTTCTTCGTAGGGAACCTCTTCAACGGTGACGGTAGTCTCCGAAGGCTTGTCATCCTCCTCGACGGTTTCGATCTTGGTGACTTCTTGTTTGTCTCCCTTGACCTTCTTGATGACACGAGTGCGGATCTTCTTCTTCTTGGGTTTGCCGTCTTCAGAGATGGTTTCGACCACTCGAACTTCCTCTGGAAGCTCCTGGATTTCCTCGGGTTTCTCTTCTTCGTACGGAACCTCTTCAACGGTGACGGTAGTCTCCGAAGGCTTGTCATCCTCCTCGACGGTTTCGATCTTGGTGACTTCTTGTTTGTCTCCCTTGACCTTCTTGATTACACGAGTGCGGATCTTCTTCTTCTTGGGTTTGCCGTCTTCAGAGATAATTTCGACCACGCGAACCTCTTCTGGAAGCTCCTGCAGTTCTTCAGGTTTCTCTTCTTCGTAGGGAACCTCTTCAACGGTGACGGTAGTCTCCGAAGGCTTGTCATCCTCCTCGACGGTTTCGATCTTGGTGACTTCTTGTTTGTCTCCCTTGACCTTCTTGATTACGCGAGTGCGGATCTTCTTCTTCTTGGGTTTGCCGTCTTCAGAGATGGTTTCGACCACGCGAACTTCCTCTGGAAGCTCCTGGATTTCTTCGGGTTCCTCTTCTTCGTAGGGAACCTCTTCAACGGTGACGGTAGTCTCCGAAGGCTTGTCATCCTCCTCGACGGTTTCGATCTTGGTGACTTCTTGTTTGTCTCCCTTGACCTTCTTGATTACGCGAGTGCGGATCTTCTTCTTCTTGTGTTTGCCGTCTTCAGAGATGGTTTCGACCACACGAACTTCTTCTGGAAGCTCCTGCAGTTCCTCGGGTTTCTCTTCTTCGTAGGGAACCTCTTCAACGGTGACGGTAGTCTCCGAAGGCTTGTCATCCTCCTCGACGGTTTCGATCTTGGTGACTTCTTGTTTGTCTCCCTTGACCTTCTTGATTACACGAGTGCGGATCTTCTTCTTCTTTTGGTTGCCGTCTTCAGAGATAGTTTCGACCACGCGAACCTCTTCTGGAAGCTCCTGCAGTTCTTCAGGTTTCTCTTCTTCGTAGGGAACCTCTTCAACGGTGACTGTGGTCTCCGAAGGCTTGTCATCCTCCTCGACGGTTTCGATCTTGGTGACCTCTTGTTTTTCCCCCTTGACCTTCTTGATTACGCGAGTGCGGATCTTCTTCTTCTTGGGTTTTCCGTCTTCAGAGATGGTTTCGACCACACGAACTTCCTCTGGAAGCTCCTGCATTTCTTCGGGTTTCTTGTCGTCGTAGGGAAGCTCTTCAACGGTGACCGAAGTCTCCAAAGGCTTGTCATCTTCCTCAACGGTTTCGATTTTGGTGACTTCTTGTTTGTTTCCTTTGACCTTTTTGATTACACGAGTGCGGATCTTCTTCTTCTTTGGTTTGCCGTCTTCAGAGATAGTTTCGAACACGTGAACCTCTTCTGGAAGCTCCTGCAGTTCTTCAGGTTTCTCTTCTTCGTAGGGAACCTCTTCAACGGTGACGGTAGTCTCCGAAGGCTTGTCATCCTCCTCGACGGTTTCGATCTTGGTGACCTCTTGTTTGTCTCCCTTGACCTTCTTGATTACACGAGTGCGGATCTTCTTCTTCTTTGGTTTGCCGTCTTCAGAGATAGTTTCGACCACGCGAACCTCTTCTGGAAGCTCCTGCAGTTCTTCAGGTTTCTCTTCTTCGTAGGGAACCTCTTCAACAGTGACGGTAGTCTCCGAAGGCTTGTCATCCTCCTCGACGGTTTCGATCTTTGTGATTTCGTGTTTGTCTCCCTTGACCTTCTTGATTACGCGAGTGCGGATCTTCGTCTTCTTGGGTTTGCCGTCTTCAGAGATGGTTTCGACCACACGAACTTCTTCTGGAAGCTCCTGCAGTTCCTCGGGTTTCTCTTCTTCGTAGGGAACCTCTTCAACGGTGACGGTAGTCTCCGAAGGCTTGTCATCCTCCTCGACGGTTTCGATCTTGGTGACCTCTTGTTTGTCTCCCTTGACCTTCTTGATTACGCGAGTGCGGATCTTCTTCTTCTTTGGTTTGCCGTCTTCAGAGATAGTTTCGACCACGCGAACCTCTTCTGGAAGCTCCTGCAGTTCTTCAGGTTTCTCTTCTTCGTAGGGAACCTCTTCAACAGTGACGGTAGTCTCCGAAGGCTTGTCATCCTCCTCGACGGTTTCGATCTTTGTGACTTCGTGTTTGTCTCCCTTAACCTTCTTGATTACGCGAGTGCGGATCTTCTTCTTCTTGGGTTTTCCGTCCTCAGAGATAGTTTCGACCACGCGAACTTCTTCTGGAAGCTCCTGCAATTCTTCAGGTTTCTCTTCTTCGAAGGGAACCTCTTCAACTGTGACGGTAGTCTCCGAAGGCTTGTCATCCTCCTCGACGGTTTCGATCTTGGTGACTTCTTGTTTGTCTCCCTTGACCTTCTTGATTACACGAGTGCGGATCTTCTTCTTCTTGGGTTTGCCGTCTTCAGAGATAGTTTCGACCACGCGAACTTCTTCTGGAAGCTCCTTCAATTCTTCAGGTTTCTCCTCTTCGTAGGGAAGCTCTTCAACGGTGACGGTAGTCTCCGAAGGCTTGTCATCCTCCTCGACGGTTTCGATCTTGGTGACCTCTTGTTTGTCTCCCTTGACCTTCTTGATTACACGAGTGCGGATCTTCTTCTTCTTGGGTTTGCCGTCTTCAGAGATAGTTTCGACCACGCGAACTTCTTCTGGAAGCTCCTGCAATTCTTCAGGTTTCTCTTCTTCGTAAGGAACCTCTTCAACGGTGACGGTAGTCTCCGAAGGCTTGTCATCCTCCTCAACGGTTTCGATCTTGGTGACTTCTTGTTTGTCTCCCTTGACCTTCTTGATTACGCGAGTGCGGATCTTCTTCTTCTTGGGTTTGCCGTCTTCAGAGATGGTTTCGACCACACGAACGTCTTCTGGAAGCTCCTGGATCTCCTCTGGTTTCTCTTCTTCGTAAGGACCCTCTTCAACGGTGACGGTAGTCTCCGAAGGCTTGTCATCCTCCTCGACGGTTTCGATCTTGGTGACTTCTTGTTTGTCTCCTTTGACCTTTTTGATTACACGAGTGCGGATCTTCTTCTTCTTGGGCTTGCCGTCTTCAGAGATAGTTTCGACCACGTGAACCTCTTCTGGAAGCTCCTGCAGTTCTTCAGGTTTTTCTTCTTCGTAGGGAACCTCTTCAACGGTGACAGTAGTCTCGGGTACCTTGTCATCCTCCTCGACGGTTTCGATCTTGGTGACTTCTTGTTTGTTTCCCTTGACCTTCTTGATTACGCGAGTGCGGATCTTTTTCTTCTTGGGTTTGCCGTCTTCAGAGATGGTTTCAACCACGTGAACTTCCTCCGGAAGCTCCTGGATTTCCTCGGGTTTCTCTTCTTCGTAGGGAACCTCTTCGACGGTGACAGTAGTCTCGGGTACCTTGTCATCCTCCTCGACGGTTTCGATCTTGGTGACTTCTTGTTTGTCTCCCTTGACCTTCTTGATTACGCGAGTGCGGATCTTCTTCTTCTTGGGTTTGCCGTCTTCAGAGATGGTTTCAACCACGTGAACTTCCTCTGGAAGCTCCTGGATCTCCTCTGGTTTCTCTTCTTCGTAGGGAACCTCTTCAACGGTGACAGTAGTCTCGGGTACCTTGTCATCCTCCTCGACGGTTTCGATCTTGGTGACTTCTTGTTTGTCTCCCTTGACCTTCTTGATTACGCGAGTGCGGATCTTCTTCTTCTTGGGTTTGCCGTCTTCAGAGATGGTTTCAACCACGCGAACTTCCTCTGGAAGCTCCTGGATTTCTTCGGGCTTGTCTTTTTCGTAAGGAGCCTCTTCAACGGTGACGGTGGTCTCCGAAGGCTTGTCATCCTCCTCGACGGTTTCGATCTTGGTGACCTCTTGTTTGTCCCCCTTGACCTTCTTGATTACGCGAGTGCGGATCTTCTTCTTCTTGGGTTTGCCGTCTTCAGAGATGGTTTCAACCACGCGAACTTCCTCTGGAAGCTCCTGGATTTCTTCGGGCTTGTCTTTTTCGTAAGGAGCCTCTTCAACGGTGACGGTGGTCTCCGAAGGCTTGTCATCCTCCTCGACGGTTTCGATCTTGGTGACCTCTTGTTTGTCCCCCTTGACCTTCTTGATTACGCGAGTGCGGATCTTCTTCTTCTTGGGTTTTCCGTCTTCAGAGATGGTTTCGACCACGCGAACTTCCTCCGGAAGCTCCTGGATTTCCTCGGGTTTCTCTTCTTCGTAGGGAACCTCTTCAACGGTGACGGTAGTCTCCGAAGGCTTGTCATCCTCCTCGACGGTTTCGATCTTGGTGACTTCTTGTTTGTCTCCCTTGACCTTCTTGATTACGCGAGTGCGGATCTTCTTCTTCTTGGGTTTGCCGTCTTCCGATATGGTTTCAACCACGTGAACTTCCTCTGGAAGCTCCTGGATCTCCTCTGGTTTCTCTTCTTCGTAGGGAACCTCTTCAACGGTGACAGTAGTCTCGGGTACCTTGTCATCCTCCTCGACGGTTTCGATTTTGGTGACTTCTTGTTTGTCTCCCCTGACTTTCTTGATTACGCGAGTGCGGATCTTCTTTCTCTTTGGTTTGCCGTCTTCAGAGATAGAGTCGACCACGCGAACCTCCTCTGGAAGCTCATGGATCTCCTCGGTCTTCTCTTCTTCGTAGGGAACCTCTTCAACAGTGACAGTAGTCTCGGGTACCTTGTCATCCTCCTCGACAGTTTGGATCTTGGTGACTTCTTGCTGATCACCCTTGACTTTCTTGATGATGCGCGTGCGTATCTTCTTCTTCTTTACTTTGCCGTCTTCCGCAATTTCCTCAATGACTTGCGTAGTTTCGGGGGTTTCCGTTATTGCGGTTTCATTAGTTTCTTGTTTGTGTTTGGGTGTCTTTTGTGGTGTGGTGTGTGGTGTGTCTGTGGTTTGTTTTGTATCTGTGTAAAAAAGTGTGCGTTTAATATAAAGTTCTGTTTGGAGAATGTGGGTTGTTTGCTTTGTTCTGTGTAATATGTGCTTGTGCTTTGGTTCTGGAGGGTCGTAGGGTGGGTGTAATGGAAGTAATACGCCTTTTTTTGCTGAACTTCTTAGACTTAACTTAATTGGATACTTACCCACAGGTGATGTTACCGTTTTAACTTTAAAAATCTCTTGTGTAAGACTCTCCTCTAAAAGTTTCTGTGTGTGGTCTTCATCTTTCGATGTGTAAATTGTGGCTTGTGACTCGTTTGTTTTTGAAAGTGCTACAGTATGTGTTACCATTTCGGGGAGTGCAGTTTTAGGCATTGATTTCGGGAGGAGGAGGTCAGAGGTATCCTCCGACACAATTTGTGTTGTTTGTAAAGCATTTTTAAGGCTATTCTCGACCAGTGTTGGGTGTATCTGCTCCCCAGTGAGTGTGACGCTCGGACTCGTTGTTGAGGCTGTGTTGAATATGTCTGGTTGTTCTGTTGTGGCTATGGATGTGGTGTTTTCTTTTATACGTATACTTGCGTTCTGTGGCTGTATGTGTTGTTCCTCACTAATTAACAGATTGACATTCTCTTGTGGAATTGTTTGCTCATTCAGATACGTACTCTGTGTAGCAATTGAAGGAAGTGCTTGCTTTTCATCTATTTGAGTGCTTGAGATCGTTTCTCGAATGGTTCCCTTCTCATGTAGCACACTGGTCATGGCTGCCACCCTTGTATCCGCTGGTGAAAGCTTTGCCTGTTCCCTGGATGGGGTTCCTTCCAGCAAAGTGCTCACAACTTCACAAGGAAGCTGCTCGCTTTGAACAATGTTTTTGTGTGGCACAGTTTCTGGTGTTGCTTTTGCTTCCAGGGGCTTCTCAGTCGGAACACGACCCAAGGACGGCATCACAGATACCTCTTCCACCACCGAAACCTTCAATTCAGAAATGACAGTGGTATCCGTTGATGGGAGTGCACGAATTGGCTTAAACTCGCCATGTCCCTCAATATTCTCGTAGACATTTACGGTAGAGCTTTCGACGGGCTTAAGGAGCGTTGCTACAGAACTGGGCTTTGTGCGGACTCGATCGCCCTGCTCTACGACCATTTCTGGCGACTGTTCGTAGGTCTGTTGTTCGGCCACACTGGCAGTCTCATGTGGCGCCTGGCGGGTGAGTTGCGCCTTACCCTCGTCTGGCTTTTGCAGGTCATACGATTCCTGGATGGAACTGATGCCAAGAACCTCTTCGGCTACCAACGATTTTTTCAGTTCAACGTCGGATATACGTGCGGTGTCCCCATCGCGAATAGGTTCAAGCGGAAGATTTTCTTCCTTGAGCAGCGTTGATTGTATGGTTGTCACATGTGCACGATTAATGTCGGAATCCTCTACGATTTTTACATATTGACTGTCTTGTTCCGATGTGTCCTTAATATCTTTTGTGATTTCATACGTGTTGACCTCTGATATGGTGGTATGTACATTCTTTTCCGATTTGACCTTTGCTTGAGCAAGTTTCTCATATTCAATAATAGCTTCACTTGTCAGTTCGAGAGGTAATTGAGTCTCCACCATGGGCGATTGAGCGATCCTCTCGCTGGACGTAGGACTCACTTGGAATGTGGCAGGGCTTTTTGGAGTCTCTATTTGATTTACATTTTCCATGGGAATCACTTGAGTGATGAGTGTCTCCCTCTGTGTTCCTTCAATGAAAGGTTTGCCATACGATTCTTTTATGATCTCCTGAAGGTTCCCTTCCTTATCCATAATTACATCATCGAATTGGACCTGAACCTTCCTGGAGTCCTCCCCAGTTACTAGATGCCTATGTGCCTCTTGTGGCACTGTGGTCTGCGTATCTGGGATATGTTCGGAGGATTCCAGAGTCAGCACATCGGATGTTGTGTGGCCTTGGAGGAGATCTACCACATGTTTTGCTGCAGCCTCTTGCGGCTTGAGAGCTTCCATTGTAGACTCCTTTTGGAAGACACCCGGCTGGGTGCCCACAGATGTGGCCTTGAACATGACATCCATGGACTCGGCAGCACTTACGGGTGATATATCTGAAGATATCTGTAGACTCTCCGACTCTTCGATTCCCTGGACTTCGCTGACCGTTACCTCGTGCTGCCTGCCTTCATAGGTGGATTGTGCCACCCGCTCGTCTGTTGGAAGAGTAAGCAATTCATCGACATCCTCTACTGTCTGTGTCCTCGTGGTGATTGGTAATCCAAGCTGTGATGATATCCCATCTGCTGTGGCCACAGCATAGGTTTGTTCAGGAGTTGCAAGCATTCTCTCTGCCTCAACAGTCTGTTGAAGTTCTGTGGCATGAGTGTGCGCCAATTCGTGGGTGACTTGTGCTTGTTGCACGCTGCATTTATCTGTACGACGATCCTCTCCCATGGATTCATATACCGCTGGGGTATCTACCATTTTTGCATGGAGATTGGTGGCATCTTTCATTACTTTTGCCTTCTGTTTGGGTGTACTTTCCTCTCCCAGCACATTCTCCGATTCCAAAACCCTCTGATCCTCAAGGATGATTGAGTGGCTTAGATTATCCTGAACTTTGAGGGCTGTTCGTTGATCTGTTGCCTTTTCTTCGAAAGGTTGCGTACCATCAACGACAAGGCACTCGGTGACCATTGTATGCTCATGTGGAATAATGGACTGTTGGGGGCTTAAGGCCTCTGGATTTATGGAGTTCACAGATTTAGATACAGTATCATATACTGTGGCCTCTGCGGATTTTGTTTCGGTGAAAACATCCAATCTGGGGGAGGCATATTTATCCGGGACACTAAAGTCCTCTAGTTTTCCAGTGCTTTGGTTTTCCAGGACTCCCTCGGTGAGGGCTGCCTTCAGAAGATCTGCAGATACGGGCCTTGCCTGCTCTGTCTCTGGGGCGAGTATTCTCAGATCTTCCTCATGCTCAAAGGTATCCTCCTGTCGAGCCAAGGCCAATCCAGTGGTGGAGTCCAGGGCGATCTTCACGAGCTGTTCGCTCGGCTGTGGCACGCCTTCCAGTAGCTCCTCCTTCTCCAGGACTTCTGTTTCACGCACATTTATCTCGTGGCAGCTTGTGATGATGGATTGCCCCGTGGCCGCATGAGGCATGAGGCTACTCAACTCTGTAACTTGATCCAAAACATTGACATTCTCCAATAGTGGGGATTTCTGTGAGAATTCGTTGAGTTTTGGTTGGATCTGAACTTCCTGTGGAATATCTTTGTCTCTCAACTCCTCTGTTCTTTCACTGACAATTGCCGTGGTGGTTTTTAAAGCTGAAGTTGTTTCCATGATTTCTATATCTGTCACAGATGATTTCTGATATTCAGGCGTGGCATAGTCCTGTAATCCTTCGAGTAGGGTGACTTCTTCCACCTTGGGCAATGTGATTTCTCCTATATTTAAATGTGCCTGCTGTTTCGGCTGCCTCTGCTGATCTTCAATACCCTGCAACGATTCCATATGCTGCGATCTCTCAGTATTTGCCACCTGCAGGGCCCTAGCTGCACCAATGGCTGCAGATTGGACTGGATGTGGCTCTTCTGAGGGGATTTCTGTTTCCTGCTCTAAAGCCACGCACGAGCTGGTCTCCAGTTGTGGCAATAAATCAAAGTGGGATTCGGTTTTCTGTTCCTGTGGCTGGACAGGCTTCGGTCGTGGCTGTAGACTTTCCAAAGGTGACTGCTCCATGACATTAGTGCCATATTGCTGCGGCATGCTGACATCTGCCCGGGCTGCCGTGGGTTTTCCTTCATCGGGCTGCTGCCCCGTGCACTCCATGGGTATTATCTCCATTCCCTCTGCATGCCTAAGATCCTGTGTGGTGGGATGGGCCTGCGTTTGTAGTATTTTTGGCAGGGAATCTTCAAGATCGGTACTCGTTTCACTGATCTGCACATTCGTAACCTCCAACGGCTGTTGGGTTTCATCCATTAGGACGGTGCCACTCTTGAGTTCTGGCTGTGGCATCGCCTGCAGATAGCTGGTCCCCTCCATAAGATCGGGCTTAGATGCCACTCCAATGGGCATCGTATCTAAAACTTGAACGGCTGACACGGAACGTGTATCTGCCGGAGCAATATCTTCAGAAGTTTGTCCAGGATGAACTTCAAAGACTGTTGTAACTCTGAGATCCACAGGGATTATCTTTTCTATAGCGGACTGTTCAGTTTGCGGTGCATCCTGGGGGAATGCTTTCTCCTTCTCTGCCACCGTGTCCTGCTTGATCTCGAGCGCTGTTTGCTCCACTATATTCATTGTCGCGTCCACAAACTCAGGCACTACGGAAAGGAGTTCCTTTTCTGTGTGAATCACTGTGGGAGCTGCTTGAACCTCTGCCACAAGCTCGCCATCAGAGATGTTGATCTTTCCCTGTCCCTTGGGGTGTTCTACATCCGGAACAGAGCCCAAGGTATCGTATAAAGCCTCCTGATTGCTCTCCGCAGTGCCATATGCCTTGGTTAGCGTTTCCTTTGCGGGTTTTGTGAGCTCCACATGAGATTCTATCAAAAGTTCGGCCATCTCTACGAGATTTGTCTCTTGAGTTTCGCCAATTGTCAGGGCACCCGACTGTCCTAGAGTACCCTCAACGCTCTTTGGTGCCTCCTGTATGCCCAAATCACTTGCTGCCTCTTCATTCGAGATGGTTTCCTGGGTTACAATATAGCGCTGGAATTCCATTTCCATGATGGCTATCTTTTCATCTGTTTTAAAGTCTGGGATTTGCTCTTCCAATGGACTCTGGGCATCTGCTGTGATGTTAAGCAGCCCTTCAGTTAATACCAAATGCTGCATGGCCTTTGTGTCTGCCGCTCGAGGCTTGGTTTCACTTTCTTTGACGGACTCAAACGTTTCTGTTTCCTGAGTGACGAGTGGAACTTCTTCTGGCTTGAGGCTGACATCGGCAATACCTTTTGTGGGTTGGGTTTCCAGAGGTATTGATTCTACACTTTCCAGGACCTCAGAGGCACTGGTACTCACTGATTTGTGCTCCAGAATTGTCCTTGATGATGTCTCCTTGCGAATCTCCGATGAAAGTTTCAGTTCTCCCACAGAATGCTCTGGTTGGCATTCGCTTATGGCAAGACTTACATTTGAAGTCAATTCTGGATAAATATTCTCAGTTGTTGGCTTTATCAGAGCTATATCTTTTCCTACAGTTTCGCTGATCGTTTCTTCGGTGATTAGCAGACTTTCCTGATCCAGGAAATGCGACTCTAAAGTCTCCTCCTTCTTGGACTTGCTCTCCTTGAGCTGCTCAATGCCCTCCAATATTTGGGGATGCTCCTCTGTGAGCTCGTGTGACAACAGAATGTTACCGTGCGCCTGCTGTCCAACAGTTTTCAATGGCTGCAGATCGTCTATGGCCTCCTCTATGCTGGGAGATTCCACCAACAAAGGACGCGATTCCTTGACCTTGCGCTGGGCCTTTACGCTCTTGGGGATCTTTGATGGTTTCAGTTCTTTGGGTGAGGCCTCTCGTGCCTCTGTTTCGGTGACATCTACAGCGTGCTGATGCCGCACTTCAATTTGTTCACTCAAACGAGTTTCTTGTGGTTTTGGGGAGTCCTGAGCCCCAACTTTTTCGAGTGGCACACACTCCTCACTGATGGCCAACACCTTTT
This sequence comes from Drosophila azteca, assembly GCA_005876895.1. Classification (NCBI taxonomy): domain Eukaryota; kingdom Metazoa; phylum Arthropoda; class Insecta; order Diptera; family Drosophilidae; genus Drosophila; species Drosophila azteca. The sequence goes on along the minus strand of VCKU01000014.1, from coordinate 953,850 downwards.
GGGGCAGTATATCGTCCTGTACTTTAGCTGGTTGCGGTTTCGGTGTCGAAAGCTCTGTGGTTTCTGCACTGGCAATTGTTTCGACCGTGTCTTTGGGTAGATTTTGCATGGATAGTGTTTCGTATGGCAATGTAAGCTCCTTCACTTCCTCGAGTGTTTCTTCCTCTTCGATGGTGGGTGTGGTTTCTTCTTGTATCTGTATCTGTTGCTGTACCTCTTCCTCTATCTGAATTTGTTCTGTATGTTTCTTATGCTTTTTCTGCGTTTTCTTTTTCACAATTTGCTGTTGGATAACAACCTCTTCAGCTTCTGCTGCTTCTGACTGTATGTGCACATGTTCTTGTTGTACGAGTATCTGTTCTTGTTGTATCTTTTCTTGTTGCTGTATGAATTGTTTATCCACTTTTGTGGTTGCTGTTTCTGTGAATGTAATGTTTATTAAACAATGACAATGTCTCGACCTCTCTACTAGTATTTGTGTGGTTGGTTGTGTTGCAAAAACAGTAAATGGGATTTCAAAATTTGCAGAAAGCCAAGCCAAAAGCCAAGTTCTATTTATCGATTAGTATCGGTAGTATACGGAGTATATACATACATATATACATGTCATATATAGCCAGTGCCGTAAAGCCATAAAATGAGTTGCACAGAAAACATGAAATATTTCTTGGGGGCATATCTTACCTCATGTGGCAGGGGTGGGCATCATCTTGGGGCATTTCGTGCATTCGATTGAAGCAGTTCTTCTACGTGTACTCTTGTCATCGAATGAGCATTTTGAAGAAGCAAAAGCATTATAGTGGGGATGAAAATCAATAGTTATATCGCTTATATGGTATTTGTAGCTGCAGCAAGATATACATACATACAATATACGATATATATAGTCTTTTTTTTTAGTGATGGTTGATTAGCTGTTAATGGGGGATACTACTGTTTTTCTTTTTTTAAAGACTCTTTGGAATACTCTTTAGAATATACACATGATTTTTTGTTTGTTTTTTTTTAATTGTTATATTTTTGTAAATTATTTTGGTTTTCAATGTCATAAATATTAATATTGTTGAGACTGTAGTTCATATGGTGGGATCGTGGTTGGTTGGTTGGTGGTATACATCGTTACTGGTGGTAGGATTTCGTTATATATATTGTGGTTTTTTTGTTTGTTTGTTTTACAGATCGTCTGTGTTTATGTTCAAACCTTCTTCAACGATTATCGTTCGTTCCTCAATAAATGTTTCCTCTGCACGAGGTTTAATTTTTGTGGGATTCATGGGAGATTTTGTTTGGTTCGCGCAAAGGTAAGTTTTTTACAAAGCAGATTTGACATGTTAAAAAATAAGAAAGAAAGATAAATACATTTACATTTTCTTATCGCGTTAAATCTACCAAAAGCTTTTGCGGCTAATACTCACCGATCTTGACATGCGTTATAGCCTCGTGACTTTCAATTATTTGCGATGTCTCTACTATTCTCTAGATTTCCGATTTCACGCAACCAAAAGAATACAAAAAAGTTTATGAAAAAAAATAATGTGACACGTCAATCATTTATCTGACCTAATCAGAGCTCGCAAAAGACCCTCAACACACAGTTTTACAATCCGAGAACTGCTTTACATAGATATCCGAGTACACCAGATCTTTTATCTCTGGCAATACCCACTTCAAAGTAAATATAAATAAAGCATCTCTTGATCCCAAAAGTATTGAGGCTTATGTGCCAGCTCTGCTCCTAAGATTTAACTCTTTTTAAATGAAACTGATTTAAGCCCAATTCAGAGACAGAAATTAAATTTTGAATAGATATTTTCTTTCCAACAAAAACAACGAGAAACGGAAACGAGAAACGACAAACGAGTAACAGAATCTCAAACCTCCTTTCCGCATATCTTCCAGTCCTGCGATATGAAATCCTCCCTAACAAACTTTCGTATGACAATCTCGATCGTGATCTCGTATGTCTGTATCATACGTATGAAGGCCTTGAAGCCCACTGTGGCGGCCAAAATGGTCTCATCTTCGTTGGAGGATTCACTGAGGATTTGGGTGATCAACTCCTCGTGTCCTTCGCGCTCGACCAGCTGCACCAGAGCTGCCTGAGATTCGGGCTTCTTCAGGGATATGAAGATATTCTGCTCGTACATGTACGTGATCTCGTAGTGAGTGCAGCCGTAGCGCAGGAGGAGGCCGATTGTGGCAAGATCTCGGAGGGCTGCCTCGCCAGAGGCACCAAAGGACACGGCCTCAATGGATTCGAGCAGCCACTGGACCTCTTCGTGCTGCGATATCACATGTATGTCCTCGATGGTGATGGTCTTTTGGGTGATCTTTGTACGTATCAGCTCGACGGTTTTTGTCAGTTCAATCGTTTTACTGGATGTGTATTTGATTTCTTCTTTGGCAGACTTTTCTTCTTTGACTTCTTCTTTGATCTCTTCTCTGACTTCCTCTTTGATTACTTCCACTTCTTCGACCTCTTCTTCGATTTCTTCCTCAGATTCTTCTATAATTTGACTTCTGCGTATCTCTGCATCTGCCACTTTTCGATCTTTGACCTGCATCACCTCGGAAACCTCACTCTTCTCTACCAGTATAGAGACAGGTTGTTTCACCTTGTAGACATTCATTGTCGTTGTGGCCGCAGGGACTATGCGTATCTCCGTCTTTTGCATTGCAGAAGAAGCACCCGTCCGCTTGACCATGGAGGAGGTCTTTTTACCGCCAGCCTTCTTTCTGATGACCTTTTTGGTCTCAATGACCTCTTCTTCAATGTTGGATGTGGACGATATTTCGAACTTGGCCCGCGACATTGTCATGCCGATCTCATTGATTAGCTTGCAGTTGTAGTAGCCGCAATCCTCTTGAGTGGTTTTCATGATCTCTAACGTGGCCTCGTGCTCCTCCACTACCATGCGATACTTTTCGGATGCCCTAAGCTGTACATTGTTGAAATACCATTGAATATCTATAGAGAGAGTGTGACTGTCAGCGCCCCTGCAGAGAGAACTCTATCCGATCGTCTCATACTGTACCTGGCACTGGATTGCCTGCAAATTGTATGCGAAACTTTGCCGTCTCCCCCAACGCACAGCGGCTGTCCCGCATTTCGTTTAGTAGCGATGGCGAGCATTTAGCAGCTAAAAAGCGAGACATGTATATCTATGGATTAGAGAACTCTACATATTGTATCTAAAAAGCAACGCAATGCAATGCAATGCAATGGAATGGCATAGTTGATTGATTGTATCTTTCAGTGCTAGTGTACTTACATTTACTGATTGTTTTTTTCTGTTGTCTGTTTATTTTTTTGGGGGTTTTCTTAACGATTTCAAACAAATATATAGTATAACACAGAACACGGTATTAGTGTGTGGTTGTGTGGCATGCAACAAGTTTCTACAGAAAATGTGAAGAGTGCAAGCAGCGTTCTGAAGGGGAATGTTATACGAATTTCTTTGGTTTCAGATAGAACACTTTTTTGGATAATTTTTGTATTTTTTGTGGGGTTAGTTAGTTTTTGTTTTGGTATAAATTTTGAATAAAATGTGAGAAATCGGAACAGGAACATGGAACCAATTATACGATGTATTACTTGCAGATGAAAGATACACAGATACAGATAGTACTGTGTAGTACTGTAAGAGATACATTTTTGGATATACGAAAAGATAGATTATACTAAAGAAAAAAAAATAGGCGTTTACTAAATTTAAAAGTTCAGATGGGGGTTTCAGATAGGGGTTTCAGGTGGGGTTTCAGGTGGGGGGGGGGGACAAGCCTTAGAGCTGTAGGAGCCACAAATATCTGTGTGTGTCGGTGTGGCAGCACTTTACATTGGGACAAATACAATAGACAGAGATAGATATATATAGATATAGAAGACAGACGAGATAGAAGACATTGGACAAGAATAACTTTTTTGTGAATTTTTGTGGTTGTTGTTGTTGTTTTTTGTGGTTTTAAGACAAAATTACAGACAAAAGACAGGAATTTGTTGTTTGGTGTGTTTTTGTTTGAAGAAACACGAAATATTAAGAAAACACATATACACATAACAGTGGAACAAAAGAGAGAGAGAGATAGAGAGAGCGGCTGAAAATAGGGAGATACATACCTTTGAGTGCCACCTGCATTTCCTCCATCTGCGTGACCCATTCCGGTTTGCGATAATCCTTGGATCCAACGATGCCTTTGATTTTACATATACATGAGATATAGATATGGGAGATATGGATTATTAAATATATACCGAAACGCACACAAATAGAGATACATTTTGCCTGCAAAAGATACGTTTTATCTTAAACTAAGTAAAGTGTTGTGTGTGCCTCACAAAATGTGTATCTTTTGGGGATATTTTTGGGATAAATATGGGAAGGATTGGGGGATAAAGGACTTTTGCTGCTACAACCTGTAAGAGAGTTTTAACTAACAAAATTGCATAAAAATATAGAGAATATACACATTGGATATATATATATAGCCTATAGATAGAGCCTAGATAGAATATGTAGATAGTACCTTCCACTGAAAAGAGAGCCGTTGTCACTGCCACGCCCAATGGATTGTAAGCCTCAAAACTAATGGTGCCCCAATCATCGGGATACACATTATTTATCACCAGCACCGATGTGCCATCGTCGAAATTCTCAATTTGATATTCCTCGGAGGCAAAGATCTGCTCATCGTCGCGCAGCCATTTAACCTTGGGCTTGGGTCGTCCAATGACCTTCACCTCCAGCTTTGGCTGTTCGCCCTCTTTGGGTTCGATTTTCTCAGGTAGTTTCTTAATGATTTTCGGTGCTTGTTCGTCGATTGAGAGGGTCTACAGAAAAGGGGGAATATGGATTGATCTCACTCTCTCGCACACTGAATAAGAGAACACGCTCTGGGTGCTGGGTTCTTACTCTATCAAGTAGATCCTCCTCAGATCCTGTGAGTCCAGTGATTTCAGAATCGGGGATATATTCAAATGCTAAAAGATACATACAGTCGAAAGAGCATTATCCACAAGGAATTTTCCGAATGCAAAACAGAAACGAGGAAAACGAGGAAAACGAAGAAACGAGGAAGAATTATTTACAAAAGAAAATGGGAGCGGGTTTCCCCCAGTAGAGAAAGTAGAGAGAAAAAACAGCACATGCAGGAGGAGAGGAGGGTAGTTATTGGGAGAGGAAAAAACCTATCAGTATCTAAGTATCTTTTGGGGATTTTGGGGGATGCATTGTAGTGTTTGTGTGTGTATCTGTTGAGACAGTGCAGCAGCAGCTACTTTCACTACTTTCTAGTACTTTCTTCTGGTTATTGAACGAACGTTTAGATGCTGATGATGCTCAAAAGTACCTTGAATTTTAACGTTTGTCTTGGTCACTGTCTTGCCAATCTTATTGCTGGCCACGGCCTTGTACTGGCCCTCGTTCTCGGGGAATACTTCGGTAATCTGCAGCTGGCAATTGCCTTGCAAGTCCTGCGATATCGTAGTTTCCTTCGTCTCCGTAATCTTCTCTTCATTGTGATACCATTCGACCTTAGGTGTGGGCTTGCCCCGCACCTGGCACTGCAGCAGCAACGCCTCACCGTCCATCACCTCGACGGGTTGCACGAGTTCTTCGGTGAAGCGTGGTGATTCAAACTCCACTGCCTCCTCCTGTGGCAGGGCCTCCAGAAGATTAACCGTCGCCGTCGACGTGACCGAACCACCCACATTCTCTGCCCGACACGTGAAGGGCCCAATGAACTTTCGCTGGAAGTCCTCAATCAACAGAGTGGACTTGTTGGCCTGGCTAACGATGCGGCACTCGTTGGAGCTCTTGACCGGCTCATTGTGGACGAACCATTGGAAGGAGGACAGGGGCTCCGACTCCACAACAACCTCCAGAATGGCCACCTCATGCTCCCCAAAGTACTTGGGCTCCAGGGGCTGCACGAAACGTGGCGGCTGGATCTGCTGATCGGGTTTCGAGTCGGACACAACCACCGAACCCGATGATTTGGCCTCCCCAACCTTGTTCTTGGCCCACACCTCGTATTTGCCGGTGCGCTTGCGCGTCATATTGATGACCTTGATGATGGTTGTCGTCTCTGTGGTCTCCACAATGATTTCCTCGTTCTCCACGACCTCCCGGCCATTGCGCATCCATTTGATCTCGGGACGGGGCATACCATCGTATTGGACCTCGAAGAGAAGTGTGCCTCCGGTGGGTACGACGACAGCATTCAATGGAGTGACTGTGGGGGGTCTTAGGATCTCCTTGGGCTGCTGCTGGGCCTCATCCAGGCGACTCATGATGTTGGCATTGCCAATGGCACGTCCGAATTGATTCTGTGCCTGCACAGAGTACGTTATGGCCTCATTTGGCGGCGGGTTGAACACCTCCAGAGCCACATCGCCCGTCTGCTGATCGTGGAACATTTGGACGGTTTCGCTGGGCAGAACCTCCTCGATGCCGCGATACCATTTGACCTGTGGATGGGGTTTCCCGGCCACCTGACAGGTCACGGTGACCTTCAGCCTCTCGGGCTGTTTCTCTTCGGTGAACTCGATCTTAAGGGATTTCGTAAACTGTGGCGCGACGCCTTGTTCTTTTTCTAAATGGGAAGTGGGTTTTCCAAATAATAAATATTTTGTGTGTGTTTGTAGAGGATAAAGTGGGGGAGGATTATATACACAAGTGGGTTGTGGATAGGACCATGGATCGGGGATAGAATATATCTAAAATGTAAGCTAAAACTATGATAGGACTCACCCAAAATAATGTTTGTACGACTCGTGGCCACTCCTGCCTCGTTCTTGGCCTCACACGTGTAGACACCCACATCGCTCGGAGTGACCTTGGCGATCTTCAGCTGTGCCACCTGCTCCACCACTGTAATCTCGTACTTCTCCGAGGCAAAGAGCAATATATCGTTGAAGTACCAATTGATTTCGGGAAAGGGAACCCCCTCCACCTTGCACTCCAGCACTGTGGGCTCCTCGGGTACGCATTGGCGAGGCCGCAGCTTCTCGGTGATGCGCGGTGGCTTGATTTCCTTCTTCTTTTTCTTGACGAGCTTCCTCTCCTGTCCAATCACCTCCGAAGTGGTGGTCTCCTGCTGGTTCTGTATGAGCTGCTGATCCTCGATGAGCTCTTCATCGGCCACACGATCGATGCCTTCCTGGATGCGCTTTTGCGTGATGAGCTCCAGCTCCGGCAGCGGTTGACTGTCGTCCAAAACCACCCGACGCTTCTCCTTTTTGATGATGTTCGAGGTGACCTTCATCTCGAGATCGCGACGCACATCCTCCACATCCAGTTCGATCAGCTGTTCCGTGGTTATGAACTGTGGTCGCGTATCCTCAGTCTTTTTCAGTAAAGTGATGGTTTTCTGTGAGATCTCCTGGAATACTTCATCAACCTTTTCGATTTCGGCAATAGCCGCTTCCAGCAGCTGTGGCTGTCCCTCGACGGAGGCCTGTTTCAGGCGCTTTGTGCGCTTCTTTTGGGCTTTTTGCTTCGCCTCGGCGGGGGTCTCCTCTGAGGGAATGACCTCCTCTTCGGGCAGGACATCCTCAGAGACGGCCACCACCTTGTCATCGTCCAAGGGCAGGACCTCTTCGACCTCATCTTCCTCGGCAATGGGTTCGGCAAATGGCTCGGCCATCTCCTCGGACACCTCATCCACCGAGGGCGTGGCCTTCTTTAGCTTGGGCTTCTTTTTCTTTTCCTTCTTGACCTTAGGGGCCGAATCGTCGGGTGCCTTGAAGGGTTCCAAATCCAGTTCCTCCTCTTCGCTTTCCGGTTTCTCCTGAGGCACCAGCTGGGGCCCGGGAATGGACTTTTCTGGCTGCTGTGGCGCCTCCGCTGGCTTCGAGGGTATGGGCTTCAGCTGCACTTCCTCGGGTTGCTCGGCGGGCAGCAGATGCCGCTTGCCCTTGGGCCATTGCTTCTCCTCGAGGACCTCCTCCACCGGCTTCTTTTTCTCACCTCGCTTCCATGGCACTTGGGGTTGCTCCTCCTCGATCTTGGGCTCCTTCTCGAGGTCCAAGTGCTCCGCTTCTTCCAACTGGGTGGGCTCTGCATCGGGAATCTCTGGCAGATCCTCGTGCTTAGGTTTCTTGACCTTTTTAGTTTTGCGCTTCTCTTCCTGGATGAGCTCTTCCTCAACCTTTTCCACGTGTTGCAGGTCCACTTCTTCGAGTTTCACTTCTTCGGGTTTGATGGACTTCCTGGTGGTGGGCTTGAGACGCACTTCCTCGATGGTGGCCTCCTCCGGCAGCGGTTTCTTTGGTCGCGATACACGCTTGAGAGCCACTTCTTCCACCTTTTCGATGATTTCTTGCTTTTGTGGCTTCGGTTTCGGTACTGCCTTTGGTTCTACAGGTTGCTCCGTTTCTTCGAGGGGTTGCTGTACCTCTTCCTCTGGCTGGGCTTCTGGTTCCTCGGGCTGCAGCTCTTCTTCCTCGAGTTCTTCGATGGGTTCTTCTTCTGGCTCTTCTGTGGCCTCTTCTGTGGCTGTCTTTGGTTTGGGCTTCTTTTTCTTCACCCGCTTCTTGGTTACATCCACAATCTGCTCTTCGGTGGTGATGATTTTCTCCGTTTCGATCTCTTCTGGTTGTGGGGTCTCTTGAGATACAACAGCAGTCCTTTTCAGTGGCTTCAAGGACACCTCTTCCACCTGTTCCTTCTCGGGAAGAGGCTGTTGCTTCCTTGGAGTCCGCTTCAGTTCCACCTTTTCCACTTGCTCGACAACTTCTTGGGGCTTTGGCTTTGGTTTTTTGGGTTCTTCTTCGGGTACTTCGGGTTCTTCAGCGATGGATTCTTCCACTTCTGGAACTTCAACCTCTTCTGCGGGTTGTTCTCCCTCAGTTTCATGTTCTACCGTTACCTTTTTCTTGGGTTTCTTGATCTTCTTTAACTTTCTCTTCTCTTCAACGATCTCTGACTGTTCTTCTATGATCTCTTCTGGTTCTTCTAGGACTTCTTCTTGTGGCGCTTCTTCTTCGGGCTGTTCTTCTGTGATTTCGATCGTTTCTACAGTCTTTTTCGGTTTCTTGACCTTTTTCGCCTTACGTTTTTCTTCGACAATTTCTTCCTGTTCTTCCACGATGTCTTCGGTTTCTTCGATAGCCGCTTCTTCAGCAACCTCCTCTTCAGGAACTTCCTCTTCAAGAACTTCCTCTTCAGGAACTTCCTCTTCAGGAACTTCCTCTTCAGGAACCTCCGCTTCAGTCTTATCAACAATTTTCTTTGGTTTCTTGACCTTTTTGACCTTTTTCTTTTCTTCTACGATCTCTTCCTGCTCTTCCAGGATCTCGACTACCTCTTCTGGGATTTCTTCCTCTGGAATTTCCTCCACAATCTCTTCCTGAACCTCTTCTGGGGCCTTCGGCTTCTTTGTCTTCTTGATCTTGCGCTTTTCCTGGACTATGTCCACCTCCTCTTCCACAAGGACCTTTTCAATCTGAGCATCAACCTCATCGGGATGCTGCACTTCCTCCACGGGCTCTTCTGGTTCTGGCTTCGGTGCTGTCTTGGGCTTCTTCTTGCCACGCTGCCACAAAACAGGCTGCGGCGTTTCCTCTACCTTGGGTTCTTCGGGCAGGACATCGACAGCCTCTTCGTAGGTCTTTGCTGGTGTTTCTTCCAGCTTTTCCTCGACAACTTCTTGGGGCTTGGGCTGGGTCTTCTTTTTCTTGCCGCGTTCCCACAGTTGCGGCTGGGGTTGAGGTTGAACCTTTTGCTCCTCCTCGACCAGGGTATCCACTGCCACTTCGATCGTTTTGGGTGCTGCTTCCTCGACAACTTCCGCCTTGGGTGCTGGCTTCTTCTTGCCGCGTTCCCACAGCACGGGCTGCGGCTGTGGCTCTGTAGGAACGACCTTTTCCTCCTCCAAAGTGTCGACTGCCACCTCCAGAGTCTTGGGTACCTCTTGTTCCACTGTCTGCTGAGGCTTCTGTTTCTTGCCACGTTCCCACAGCACAGGCTGTGGCTGTGACTCCACTTGGGGCACAGGCTCTTCGGGCAGCTCATCCGTGGCTTCTTCGTAGGCCTGTTGGGCTGGCTGCTGCTCCACCACTTGTTGCACAGGTCTGGTGGTCTTCAGGGGCTTCAACTGGAAGTCCTCCGCCTTTTCCGCTGGCTTGGGCCGTGGTCTGGGCGTTGGCTTCAGCTGTACCTGCTCCACCTTTTGCTCGGGTTCCCGTGGGGGAATCACCCGGCGAACGGCTGTCTTTTTGGTCTCCTCAACAATCTGTTGCTGTTGCAGGACTTGGGAGGTCTGCTCGATCACTTGAGAGGTCTCTTGCAGCACCTCTTGAGTGGTCACCTGCTCCTGTTGGACCTTCTTCTTGCCACGTTCCCATAGGACAGGCACCGGTTCGGGCTGTTGTTGTTGCACGGGCAGAGGCTCTTGCAACACGTCGTGCAACTCCTCGTACGTTTGGGTGGCAGGCTTTTGCTTCTTGCCACGTTCCCACAGAACAGGCTGCTGCTGTGGCTGTGCCACAGGCATAGGTTCCGGCAGGACGTCGTGCATTTCCTCGTAGGTCTTTGGTTTCTCCACGAACTGCTGCTGCTGCTCTTGGACGGGTGCCTGGGGCTGTGGCTGTGCCTGTTCCGGCTTCTTCTTGCCACGATCCCACAGGACGGGCTGCTGTTGCAGCAACTGCTGCTCCTGTGTATCTTGACGCTCCTGCAAGTGCATGAGCGAAGAGTCTTCCACTTGGATGAACTTCTGGGGCTCCCGTGGCTGGCGCCAGTCGAAGGCCTCCTGCTGTGTCCGCTGATTGATGATCTTCTGGTGCTCGTACTGCTCGAGGCTCATCATCTGCGAGTCCTCGATCTGCACGAACTGCTGCCGCTGGGCCTCCTCGATGAGGCTCTGCTGTTGGACCAGTCTCTGGCGATCGCTTGCCTGCGAAATGGTGTCCTCCACGGAGGTGAGGGGCTGCAGCTGTGGCCGCTGCTGTTGCTGCTGCCGCCAGTTGACGGCCTGTTGCTCGCGGATCAGACGCTGGGCCTCCAGTTTCTCCCGCTCGGAGACGTGCATGATGTTAACATCTTCGGTGGTGATGAACTGCTGCTTGTAGATGCCCGACTGATCCTCCTCGTACCGCTGGAGATCCTCGCGTTGGACTATCTTCGAGATGGAACCCTTGGAGCTCTCATCGATGGTGAGGAGAACCTCCTCAGCGATGGCCTGCTGTGCCTGCAAGTGCTTCAGTTCCACTTCTTCGATCTTGAACTTGTCGATCTGCTTGGTCACACGCTGCACGCTCTTCAGCTGCTGCCGCATCTCTTTCCAGGGTATGAGATCCTTGTTGTTCTGCTGCTGGGTGATCAGTTTATCGATCTGATCCGTCATCTCCATGATCTCCACGCTCTCCATGCTCTTCAGCCGCTGGATCTCCTTGGTGCGCTGCTCCTGTTCCACTTGCGCTTGCTGCGGCAGTGGCTCCTCCGTCTCGATGGTTCCCTCCAGGGGACGTAGGTAGACCTCATCGATGTCGAACTTATTGAGCTGCTCCGACACGCTCTCCACTTGCTTGAGCTTCTCTCGCATGGTGATCCATGGCACTGCCTCCTTCTCCGTCTTGCCGGCAATGATCTGCTCCAGCGTGGCGCCCAGACTCATGATGCCCTGATCACGCTCTGTCTTGATGGACTTGAGGACCACTGTGGCTGCCTCAAGCTTCGGTGTGGGTTTCTTCTTCTCAATGGGTGTGGCCTTCAGGCTGATGGTCTCCTCGGTCCAGGATTTCACTGGCTCTGGCTTGAAGCCAGGCAGGAAGACACCTTTGTCCAGAGAGCGTCCACGATTCGGACGCGAGGCCTTGCGCCAGGGTATCACCTTTGTGGCTGGTTGCAGGGATTTGCTCCTAACTTTGGGTTTCTTTGTGCGGGATCTTCCCTCATGCCCATTGACCCCAAGGTACTGGCCAAACTGTTGTTGTTGCTGCTGACCTCCTGGCTGCTGTTGTCCTGGCTGCAGGGGTGAATCGGGGGCACTGTCCTCCCGGCCAGAGGATGAGGACTCATCTTCGGCGGAATCAATTGTGCGCAATTGAAAGGCCGAGATACGTCGCTCTAAACGAAGCGTGGAAACGGGATCTTTAATAAAGGGAATCTCTCTACAAAGATTTGGGAAGGACAACCAGAGTTCGAGAGCAATCGGAGGAGGGGCGTCAGTCTTTCACTTACCTTTGGCTATACAAATAATATATATATAAAAATAAACCATAAATCTTTGCTGGCGCATATGCAAAACAATGAACTTGAAACATACATAAATATTATATATTTTTAGTGGATTTATAGACAGAAGAGCAGATGAAACCGAAAACCCACCCACCCACTTAAAATCCTCGCTGCCCCCGCTGCCTCTGATTCAATGACCCTGAATATTCCGCATAAATACACTCTGAGAAAAAAAGCCCTGAGAATCGAAAAGTTACCCTTGGATTTGAAAATGTATTCCAAAAGATTAAAAAGAAAACAAGTTTTCAAATATTTTTTACGATTAAAGTGAAAATATTTGAACTAAATAAATTTCATATTTAAAAAAGAAATATTTATATATTTAGATTAAATATATTTGGTACTTTTAAAGTGTTTTTTTTTTATGCTTAACACCAATTGAAATGTATTTAATTTCACTTTTAACCGAATATTTAATTTAAACATGTATACTAAGCCATTTTCTCTGAGTGTATGGGACTGTGGGCCTAGAGGGACCTCTAGGTCATATCTAAGTCTCTTCGGAATACATATTTTAGCTAATTGGCATTGATAAAAATAGTCGAAAACAGTCAGTCACATAGTCAGAAGTCTCTTCATTTGCGAGGTGACATTATGGTTTATCTATGGGTCCTATGATTCATTAATCGGGCATGACGGAGCATCGGTCCTACACTTGGATGTGCGATGATTAAAACTGCATTAACCTGCACCTAAACCCAATTGAATATCAGTCTGTGGCACATTGTCATGACAAAACGAAATGTCTCTGCGACTCATCATCATTACGACGATCATTAAATGGCTGCCGCTGCCGCTGCCGCGGCTGCCATATGGATGTGGCCTCTGTGTGGCAAGTACAATTGAGAGCAAACAATTCGAAATGTGTTGTTGCCTCCAAAAATAGATATCTGATTAGTGGCGGCTACGTCACCAGGTGCGGCTCTGGCTCTATACAGCGGCCACAGACAGATTTATGGGCGGGGTGTGTCTGCCTGCTGCCTGCTGCCGCGAGCGAGCGCAGCAGCATCGGCAGCAGCAGCAGCAGTAGCGTACTGCACAGATCCATATGAGATCTCGCTTCTCATTCCGTTATAGACAACAAGCGGGCAATGTTCTAACCGTAAAATGGAGCAGAGTCTCCTCTGCAGAACAAAAAAAAAACATTACCTGTGTGATTTTTACCTGTGCGTTCATTCTGATGATTGGCTGATTGATGGCATGCATGCAACAGCGGTGGCAACGGTAGCAACAGTAGCAACAGTAGCAGTGTGGCATTTGTGGCAGTGTGTGTGTGGAGTGGCAGGGAGCAGGAGTTATCAAAAACAAAGTTTTTTCTTCAAATTAATGCATTTTGCTTGAATTTATTTATAGACGCGATCAGATTCGGTTTTTAAGTATTAAATACATGATAAAAAATACAATTAAAAAACAAAAAAAATAAGTGGATAGTGGATAGTGTATCGGTAAATCGAAATCAATCGATAAATGATAAACATAGAAATACAATTACAAATCGGAAATCGGAAATCGTATCGGTACTTAAAAACAAAAAGAGTCGCATGAGTTTTTATGATTAATTTTTTAGTAAAGCTCAAAAGCGGCAAATAATCATCGATTTGAAATCGATTTTCATCTTTTTTGGACAAATTTTGGGATTCATTTACAACAAATGATTGATGATTGAAGGTGTGTGATTGACAAAACAAAATGGAAAACAAAATTAGTAAAGAAAACAGAAGAAGAAGAAGAAGAAGCGGTAATAAAAAATGAATAATAAAATCTCATGCAACATCACTACAAAAATAAATAAATTTTAAATTAAAATATAAACAATACATAAATCATTATCATCATCATTATTATCATCATTATAATCATCATCATCAACATTCGATGTGAGGATATACACAGATATAAACATATTTGGAAGGACTGTCGGTGAATACACTGAAGGATCGTACGTTCGGGTTTTGTTTTGGTAAGAGTTTTGATCATGAAGAAGTATCTTAGAGCGCATCTTGAACCTTTCTAATACGAGATTACTTTTGCAGCATCGAACTGAGAGGAGCATCGTCCCTTGGGAACAAGAAGACATCTTTGGGCCTGGCAGCTAAATATATATCTAAAGAAAACTACACTACATGGGGGCGAGCAGATCATGATTCATCTATAGAGGTCCCTCCGATGGGAGGGAGGCCCGATGAGTGAACAGCCGTAACTGATTAATCTAATTAAATTCATTTCTGCACCATAAACAGAATCATCAATTCATGTTCTTGTCTAATGAGTAAATGGCCAACTGCTGTTGTTGGCCAACATCTCTTTTGGCTATTTGGGATCTCTTGTATGCTAGAAGCGCCCCCCGGGGATCACTTTTGGGTAATTTATTTAATTATTTTTCTGTATTTTCTGTATTTTCTCCCACCCCGCAGAACTATAGAAATTTCTTTCGTTTTTTGTGTGCCTTTTTTATTGAAAATAAATTTCAAGATTTACTTGAAGCGAAAAGCGGAAAATACATAAAATGTTTTTCATTTGTTTGCCTGAACGAACGAAGGAACACCAGATATCCAGACAGCAGACAGCGGCTGGACCCAAAAATAGACCTCCGCCAGCACGAACAGCACGGATTTTTTTAACGCTAATCTATTGGAAATTAGTTTTCTCGAAAGCACAAAGCAAAACATTCTCCAAAAAGAAAATTGAAAATAGAACAAATTGAGGAGAAGAAAAGCGCATGTACATATAGATGAATATCTATAGGGAGAAATAGAGGTTCATTCGAATGGCAGATGAAAAGCCCATGGATTTCGATATTTGTGTTCTAGTTTTTTTGGCTACAGATCGCTTTCTGTGTGTATGTCTGTGTGCTTCTGTGTGTGTGTGAATCTGGCAGATACAAGATACCAGAAACAGAACAGCAGAACGAGCTGAACAGAACCAGCAACAGCAGTGTGTGCGCTAGATGTGTCATCCATAATATTTTATGCTAATATTCACATGAAAATATAACAACTTTCACGCTCGAGCGGAGGCGGTTGAAATGTGCGTTTTGTTTGCACACGGCCCCAAAAAACTACACACGACTGATGATTGTTGGGAGATACTATATATAGTATCTTTTTGGGGAAACTGAAGAAAATATTATATACTTATGTATGTATATACGACCGACCGAGTATTCTTAAAGTGGCCTGCCTTCTGCATATACCAGTATGTATGGGTCTAGTTGGTTCGGACTGTATTTTGTAGCTGTACATAAGCTGGCTGGCTGCCTTATTTATAAAACGACTCATCGGGGGGCCTAGAGCTCTATCTAACTGTACATGTACAATATTCTTTGAGTCATTCTGAATTTCACTCATTTCATTTCACTCGGTGGCTACAGAATTTTCATTTTTCGTTTTTCATTTTTCAATTTGAAATTTGTGGATTGTGGGTTGTTTTTCTGCTGCTGCCAGATAGATGCTTCTTGAATAAATGTTCTATAAATATTTATAGGTTTTGCAAAATACTTGTAATTATTTTTATTATTTTTTCAATTAAAATTTTTCTTTTCTTTAGTTTTTTTTTTTTTGCGATTTTTTCTTTTTGTTCTTTGGTTAATTGTTGTTCCTGTTAAACATTATATATGTATATTTGTTGTTGTTGTTGTGGTATTCACATTTTGCAAAAAAATTGTTAGTAAAAAAAAAAAAGAAAACTCGTTCGTTCGGAAAAAGTTTCGAAAAAGTTTTAGAAGAGAAATCTTCCAGAGGTTCTTCGCTTTCAAATATTCTTCACTCTCAAACTTTTACGACTAGCAGTTGATCGATATCGATAATTATCGATATATTATCAATAGGTTTTAGGTAGTAGGATCGTACGAGTAGTAAAGTAATTCTTGGTTATATGTATTGTACGTTCGTAGCTTTTTGGGGATTCGTTGCGTCAGTTTTCAGTATTATCAGTATGGTCAGTATATTCTGTAGTTTAAGTATTTCCATTACTGAAAGTATTTTTCAGTATTTTCTAGTATTTTGCAATATTTTTTGAGCATTCTTTGGAGTTGATTGTTTTCTGTTGGTAGTTTGATTTTTTGTTGATAGTTCTTTTTGTTTTTGTTTGTTTGTTTGTTGTTGAACACGATTCGCTTACGTTTGGTTTTGTGTTTGATTGGTATTTTTGTCGAACTCTGGTTTCGGTTTCGGTTTTGGCTTAGTTTTTATGTTTAATCCTTACTTTTAACAGTCAGTTTGGCTGAGGACTCGACCTGGCCGGTTGACGAAGTCACACGTACTGTAAAGATGCCCGAATCCTCCTCGTAGGTGGTTCCAATCAAAAGCACAGCGCTGTTGCCATCAAAGATCATCTGAAATTACCCCCAGAAAATAAAGTTAATATCAAGATTTGAACAGATTCCGAGCCCTAAAAACTTGAAATATGTTTCATATAATTTTTGAGTGAGGAACCCACCTGGAAATCTGGGGTCTCGGGGATCAGCTGTCCCTCGCGGAACCACTGAACACTGGTGGCCTTCACCTTGCCCGTCACCGTCGTCTTGAACTGGGCGGGCATGCCCTCCGTGACGGAGACATCCTTCAGGGCCGTGATGGTGGGTGGAGCATCCAAATTCTCGATGGGACGCACCTTCAGCTGGGCGCTGGTCTGGATGCTGCCCAACTTGTTCTCGGCCACACACTTGTAGGTACCCTCGTCCTCGGGGAACGCCTCCGAGATGATCAGCTGGTAGTACTCGCCCTGGCGCGACATTTGGAAGTAGCGCGAGGGCTTGACAAAGTTCTCGCCTCGCATCCAGCGGGCTGTGGGCGTGGGCTTGCCGTCCACGCGGCAGCGGAAGATCACCTTGCTGCCCTCCTCGACGGACTGGCTCTTCAGCTGCTCCACAATGTGGGGGGCCTTCTCGCTGCCGGGTGTCGTGGGTTTCTCCGGCTTTGTGGGCGACTGGACAACGCAATCGCCATCGCAACGCGCCTCTCCGGCGGAATTGACGGCCACACACTCGTAGCGACCAGAATCCTCGGCGAAGGGTTCGATAATCAGCAAGGTGTGGATGCTGTCCTCCTCGAGCATCTTGAATTTGATGCTCGGATGGATCTTCATGCCGTTCTTCAGCCAGTAGACATCCATGGGCTTGGTGCCGGTGACCTTCGCATCGAAGCGCGCCAGCTGTCCGGTGGCCACGGTGGTGCTCTGAATGGTGGTGACAAAGCTTGGGGGCTGGATACCGCCCTTGCCTGCACGACGACGTTCCTCCACCACGAGATTGGCACTGCACTTGGCGGTGCCTCCGCGATTCTCGGCCACACACGAAAAGACGGCCGAATCCTCGACAAACACCTGGCGGATAATCAGAATCGACTTGCCGCTGAACGTGTGGATCTGCAGATCGGGCGAGTTCTGGATCGGGAAACTCTCGCGGTACCATTTCACCGTGGGATTGGGCTCCCCATCGAACTCCACCTCGAACTTGGCCTGCTCGTTCTCAAACACGCGGCAGGGCTGGATCTTCTTGGTGAAAACTGGGGCCTTGGCGGGCTTCACGGGTCCCTTGACGACGCGCTCCTGAATGGTGCCCTTGTGCTCCACTTCGGTGGTTTCGGTGGCGGTGATCTTGCG
The DNA here is from genome assembly GCA_005876895.1 of Drosophila azteca. Classification (NCBI taxonomy): domain Eukaryota; kingdom Metazoa; phylum Arthropoda; class Insecta; order Diptera; family Drosophilidae; genus Drosophila; species Drosophila azteca. Next base: position 936,010 of record VCKU01000014.1, on the reverse strand, counting down.
GGTGATCTCCAAATCACCTTGGATCTCCTTCTGCACTTGCTGTTGCTTGTTCATGTGCACCTCACGGCCATGGACCGATGATTCCGAGGGCTCAGCGGTGCCCTTTGGCGGGGCAGGCTTGACTTGAGCGGTGCTTGTTTGCTCTTGACTAAACATTTGGGGAAGGAACAAGCTCTATTTGGGGACTTTCTTTAGGGATTTTGTGGTGTACTTACAGGTTCTCTTCGTAGGAGTGGGCCATGCCCTTGGCCGCTGAACTGCTGACCACCTTTTCGCCGGGAATGGCATACTGATGGTTGTCCCTCCTCAGATTGGTCTCCTTGAGGAGCTGCTCCACCTCGAGGCTCTGCAGCTTGTTGTAGTACTCCTCGCTCTTCTTGGCCTTGACATTCTGCTGCCAATCGGGTGTCTGGGGCTTGTATTGCTTGGGCTTCAGGTGCTCCACGCCCTTGAGAGTGTGGGCACTCTGCTCGGACAAGTATTGCTTTCGCTCATCGAATACCTTCTCCAGTTCGTTATCCTGGCGCTCCTTCTGATAGGCGGCTAGCTCGTAATCATACCAGGCTGTACATTCGAAAGGGGAGCAAATTGTCGGGGATCAATCGGGGGGCTCACACATAAAGGTAGAACAGGCTGAAGGTTGTTTAGACACAACATCATGCTTGTACAGGGATGATACGAGTTAGTATATAATATAGAAGACTTATAGAACATAGATGAGGCAGAGAGCCGAATCAAATCCCTGAGACTTTTCGCACTTTCTCACTTAATCCTCTTCCATGGTTTCCAGTCATGATTCAGTCTCATTCTCTTCGTTAAATTCTATTGCATCATCTATGCAGTTCTATAAATCTTTGACCAAACATTTCATGCCTTAGATCTAAAGCTTTTAGTCACTTGGAAATCGATTTAGTACAAAGAATATATGATTATTGGATTAGTTTTCTTTTTAGAGGTCTACTAGCTCCTTTTTTGATTTCAACGAATGATGAATAAGGTCAGACAGAGAGATAGAGAAAGAGAGAGAGAGAGAGGGGGGTAAAGAGATAGAGAGAGATAGGAATAGATACAGAGATTGAATGACAAGCGGATGATGACCACAGATTTAAGAACAGACGGAAAAATTGCACACACACGAAGAAGAAAAACTAGCAAAACCACACCATATTACCCATGGTTCCAAATGGCAATACTTAGAGCGAGAGATACAGACAAAGTGAGAGAGATGGAGAGTCCATTCTGGGTCCTCTGGGGCGGGCTTCTTCCTTCGAAAAGCGCTCTCCTACAATAGGATCCGATCTCTTGGGACTGGAGGGAATTATAGGGGTGGCGGGATTCTTGGGGGATTCTTTCGGGTATATTTTGTGGATTGTTTTTCTAAATTGTTTTCTACTTTAAAACGCGGGTGCAGCTACGGGTATCTATGTGCGAGTATCTCTTGTGGCATGTTGTAATGTAGAATATTTACAAATGAGTTTTTCATGTGAGTCTTTTTTATGTGTGCGTGTGTTTTTCTACTGCATTTCTTTGTAAAGTTTGTTAAGTTCTAGATAGCTTTTACCATAAGTTTGAATAGTTCAAAGTGCGTTTGAGTCTGGGACTTACGGCGTGGGGAGTTCTTCAAGACATTGCGGTAATCATCGGAGCGTGAGACGACCTTCAGTTCAGTCTGGGTGATGGATTCACCCACAGAGTTGCGCGCAATGACCTCTACCTTGCCAGTGTCGTATTGACGGGTCTTCGGGATGTCCAGATGGAACATGCCATCATTAGTGAGCTTATAGCGAGAGCCCTAGGGAGCACAAAAGAGGGTTTCATTGGGCATACAGATCTCTCGAGGATAATGCTCATACGTACATGGACCACGGTATGGCCATTGACCAGCCACATGACCCTGGGACGTGGATGTCCAGTGACACGGACGCAGAATCTGGCGGGTTCGCCTTCCTCCACGGTCTGGGGTTCGATTTTGCTGACAAAAACAGGCTTTGTTCGGGGCTTGGCATCGGGATCAGCCTCCTCAGGGACACTAAATCAAGAATACATATCTTTATGGTTAGTTTCTGGAGAGCGAGAGAGAATGTCTCTTTGGAATACTTACACCTGCCATGAGGCCTCCATTTCACGAATGCGATCAATGCTCTGCATATGAGCAGGCAGCTGCGAATCATAGACAATGCCTGGCTTGCCAGAGACCTTGATGAAAGCCCGGGTCTCGTCCTTGCCATACAAGTTGGTGGCACGGCAGACGTACTCTCCCGAGTCCTCGGGATAGACCCAGCCAAAGTTCATGGCCACATAACCGAAATCGTAAATGGGCTGGAAGCGATTCTCTATAGAGAGAGAGAGAGGTTAGATCTTTTAGAAAGCGTTTCAATGGGTGAGATTTGTGTGGATACTTACTGTACAGCAAAGGCTTGCCATTGAAGAACCATTCGACCTTCATGTTGGGATCACCCACTGGCGCCAATTGGCACTCGAATTTCGTGACGGCCATCTCCGTGAGCGTCAGCTGTTCCTTGATCTGGGTCACAAATCTCGGTGGCTGCTTGCGGTCCGGATCGAAGAGATCATCTTCTGTGAGATGCACTTCCGAAGTGTACTTCTTGATGGTGGCCTCCATTTGGGTGAGGGCATCAGAGCGCTTCATGCCGCGGGGCACTTGGTTTTGCAACAAAATGGTAGGCAGTTCTGAGGGAAAGAAAAAACAAATTCAATTGAAGAAGGTCTTGAAGGACTTGTAGGCTTCAACTCACTTTTACAGGACACGGTGGCTCTGGTGCGATCCTCGCCGTGATTGTTGATGGCACGGCACACGTACTCGCCGGAATCCTCGCCATAGACGTACAGGATATCCAGAGAGACGAAACCCATGTCGAAGATGTTCCTATAGCGATGGCCCAAGGGCAGGGGCTTGCCATTGCGATACCATTCCACGCGCAGGCTGGGATCCGTTTTGGGTTCCACCTGGCACTCGAAACGCACCGCCTCGGCCTCCTCCACGGTAACGTTGGTGATTTGTGTGACAAACTGCGGCGGTCCGTACTCCTGTTCGACGACCTTGGGTGCCTCGGGTATACGTCCGCGCTCGAGTTCTTTGAGTTTGTCGGAGGTCATGCCCTCGGGCAGCTGCGATTCGTAGACAATGTTGTGCTTGCCCTTGCACGTGACCTTGGCAGTAGTGGTGGCTGTGCCCCACTTGTTGGTGGCACGACACGTGTACTCTCCGGAGTCGCGGGCATAGATGTAGTCCACATCCAGAGCAATGAATCCGAAATCATTCAACTGATGGACCCTCGAACCGGTGGCCATCACACGACCATTGTAGAACCACTCGATGCGCATCGACGGATCGCCCACGGGCTCCACGCGGCAGTCAAAGTGAATGGGTCCGCCCTCGGGAACATCCAGATTGTCCTTGATGTCCTCGGTGAATTTGGGGGGGTTGGGCTGCTCCTCATCGATGACGATCTCCTCCCGCTTGTGCATGCTCTCCTCCAGCTTCTGGAGACTCTCGGTGCCAGTGCGGAAGTTCGACGGTAGCTGCGGCTCCATAACGATGCCCTGGCGACCCTTGACCTGCAACTTACAGGAGACAGTCGCCTCGCCGTGCTTATTGGTGGCCTTGCACGTGTACAGCCCAGTGTCCCGCTGATAACAGCCCGCAATCTCAAGGATGACGAAACCAAAGTCATTGATCGTCTTGATGCGAGAGCCAGCCCACAAGGCCTTGCCGTTGTGGAACCAGTCCACGCGCATCGACGGATCGTTGATGGGCTGCAGGCGGCACTCAAAGTGCGCCAGAGAGTTCTCCGTGATGACCATGTCGAAGGGTGTCGTGATGAACTCCGGCGGCTTGCCAGTGTCATCATCGGGCACGAACTCTGTGCTGCGCGAGCCCAGACCCTCGAGCTCTGCGATGCGATCGATGGTGCCCTCCATGCCCTTCGGCAGCTGCGATTCCATGATGATCGAACGCTTGCCCTGGATCTTCATGGTGGAGGTGGTCACGGCCTCGCCGTACTCGTTGATGGCACGGCACGAGTACTCGCCAGAGTCCTCGGGGTAGACGGGGGAAATCTCGAGGATAACGAAACCAAAGTCGCAGAAAGTGCGGAAGCGGGAGCCCGCCTTGAGGGGGCGTCCATTCCAGAACCATTCGACCTTCAGTTTGGGATCATCTGCGGGCGTTATCCTGGCCTCAAAGTGCGCATTCTCACCCTCGCGCATGTTGTCGATGTTCTCGAGGGGCACTGTGAAGACGGGAGCCTTGCCCTTGGTCTCCTCGGTGGTGGTGTCGTCGCGTGTACGGACCATGCTGTACTCCAGATTGGCGATCTTCTCGAGGCCACCCTCCATGCCGCGCGGCAGCTGGGAGTCCAAGATGAGGCTGGCCTTTGAGGCGCACTTGAGGGAGGCTCGTGTGGAGTCCTCTCCGTATTTGTTGACGGCGCGACACTCGTACACGCCGGAATTCTCCTCGTAGCAGTACAGGATGTCCAGGATGACGATGCCAAAGTCATGGAAAGTGCGGAACCGATGGCCATGTGGCAGTTTCTTGCCATTAAAGTACCATTCCACCACCAGATCGGGATCGGTGATGGGCGTGAGACGTGCCTCGAAGTGGGCGCTCTGTCCCTCCACCAATTTGGTGACATCCGCAATTTGGGTGATGAATTTCGGTGGCTCTGCCACCACGGGGGCACTGGTGTCGCCCTGCTGGCCCTGAGGGCACTCCAACTCGCGGATACGCTGCAACGAATCAGGCTGCAGGCTGTCGTAGAAGACGCCTCCGCGTCCGCCACAGTTGAGGGTCGTGCGGGTGAAGTCCTCGCCGTATTTGTTCCAGGCACGGCACACATACTCCCCGGAATCGTGATCCTGCAGATAGGCAATGTCCAGGACAACGTAGCCAAAGTCGGAGACGGTCTTGATGCGATTCGAGTGACGCAACAGGGTGCCGTTGTGGTACCATTCGACCTTCAGCTCCGGGTCGTTGACCGGAATCAGCGTGCACTCGAAATGAGCCGCTTGGCCGTCCTTCAGGCCCTCCAGCGGCTGGATGTGGGACGTAAAGTGTGGCTTCTGGCCACGTGGCTTGTCCACGCACTCCAACGTGCAACTGATCTCGGCAGTGCCATGTTTGTTGGTGGCACGGCACGTGTAGGTGCCTGTGTCCTCGATCTTGGTGCCGAGGACCTCCAGGGCCACCGTTCCAAAGGCATAGATGGTGCGCACGCGATGGCTGGCCTCCAGGACCTTGCCATTGTAGAACCACTCGATGATCATGCTCTGATCGCCGACAGGAATCAGATTTGCCTCGAAATGAGCCAACTCTCCCTCCCCAATGTCCGCAATGTTCACGAATTCCGTGGTGAAACGTGGGGCAATGCCCAGATCGGGCTGTTCCGGTTTAGAACCGTCCTTGCGCAGTGAATCCTCTAGATCCTGGATCTGTTCGAGACCCTCCGCGCCCTTCGGGTGCTGCGTGGACTCAATGATGCTCTCCTTCGTGGAGCAGAAGATGGTCGTGGAGGTGAAGGCCTCTCCGGCCTTGTTGTACGCCTTGCACGTGTAGATGCCCTGGTCTCGGGCATACACCTCGATCATGTCCATCGTCACGAACCCGAATTCCGTGGTCATCTTAAACCGCGAGCCATGCTGCAGCATCTTGCCATTGAAGTACCATTCGATGAACAGATTGGGATCCTCTTTGGGCTCCACATTGGCCTCCAGATGGATGGGCTGCGCCTCCGACAGGTGGAACTCTGCCTGCAAAGGCTTCGTCCACACTGGCGGTGGATACTGGGTCTCGGGCTTGGTGGATTTCTGGGCATAACGATTGGCCAAAGCCTCTTCTGTCTCTTGGACGGCCTCCAGGCCGCTTTCTCCCTGGGGATGCTGAGTGTCGAGGAACATGGTCTTGCCACCAGTGCACTTGAGCGTGCCCGATGTGGTGGCCGATCCGCGGCTATTGGTGGCCTTGCACGTGTAGATACCACTGTTCTCCGCATACGAATTGTTGAGGTCCAAAGCGCAGTAGCCAAAGTCATAGATGGACTTGAATTTGGCTGCCGCCTGCAGTGGCTGTCCGTTGTAGAACCATTCGATCTGCATGGTGGGATCCCGGGCGGGCTCCACGTTGCACTCGAAGCGCACATTGTCCGACTCCTTGCACTCGATGTTGTTCAGGTGCGTGATGAACACCGGCGTCTCATAGGTGGGCTCTGGTGCGGCAGGACGATCCGCCTTGGGTGCCTCCAACGCCCCAATACGTGGCAGGGCATCGGGATGCAGGGAATCCGCCTGCAGCCAGTGACGGTCTTCGATCTTCAGGGAGGAAGTGGACACGGCCTCTCCGATTTGATTGGTGGCCTTGCATGTATAGATGGCACTGTCATCCTCTCTCAGTCCGTTGATGGAGAGCGTCACCAGGCCAAAGTCGAATGTGCTGCGTATCCTCGAGCCAGTGGTCAAGGAGATGCCGTTCTTGAACCACTCAATGCGCAGATTGGGGTCCGCTCGGGGCTCCACTTGAGCCTCCAGCAGGACATGCTGTCCTTCATGCAACTTGTCGTAGGATTGCAGATGTGTCGTGAAAACTGGCGCCTGCTGGGGCGTGGAGTCCACAAACATTTCAGGGACACGATTCATGGCGGCCTCCTTCAGACGAATGGCCTCCCACGATTCAGGGATCAAGGGCTGTCCATCGATGTTCGACTTGGTCTTCACCTTCATGGCCGTAGAGGAGACAGCCTCCCCGGCGGCATTGTAGGCGCGGCACATGTAAACGCCGGCATCCTCCGGCACCACTGCGGCAATGTCGAGGGTCACGAAACCAAAGTCGTGGGTGGTGCGCAGGCGGGAGCCCATTTGCAGCTCCACGCCGTTGATGAACCACTCGAAACGTAGAGAGGGATCTCCCACGGGGACAACCCTTGCCTCGAAGTGCGCATGGGCGCCCTCCCACAGCTCCGATGGTCCAGTGAGCAGCTGCGTGAAGATGGGCTTCTCGAAGAGGCGCTCGGGCTCCGTGGGACGTGGCGCCAACGGTTTCTCCAGCTGATGGATGCGACTGATGCTGTCCGGATGCTGGGTGTCCATTAGGATGCTGGCCTCGGACACAACCCTCATGGAGGCGGTGGTCACGGCCTCTCCGAGAGGATTGACGGCACGGCACATGTACACGCCCTCGTCCTCCTTCCGGATGTGGGAAATGTCCAGGGAAACGAAGCCAAAGTCGGCTGTCTTGGTAATGCGAGAGCTGTCCTCGATGATCTTCTCGTTGCGGTACCATTCGACCTTCAGATTGGGATCCCCGACGGGGATCAGGCGCGCCTCAAAGTGCGCCGTCTGGTGCTCATTGATGCGATCAATGTTCTGCAGCGGCTGCGTGAACACCGGACGCTGGCGAGTTCCGGGTGTTTCCACCTCCTGGCGCTGATGCGGGGCGGTGGACTCGAGCTTACGGATCTTCTCCAGACCCTCCGGATGCTGCGTGTCCGAGATTATGGTGCCGCGGGCAATCACTCGCAGATTGGTGGCCGACACGGCCTGTCCCATGGCATTGACGGCACGCACGGAATACTCTCCGGCATCCTCTGCCACGGCATGGGTGATGTCCAGGGACACGTAGCCAAAGTCGAAGGTAATGTGGAAGCGTGCAGCCGATGGCAGTGGCTTGCCGTTGTGGTAGAACTCGATGCGCAGATTGGGATCGTGCACTGGTGCCACCTGGGCCTCAAAGTGCGCCGTCTGTCCCTCGTATATCTCCGTGGAGCCGCGCAACTCCGCCGTAAAGTGTGGCGGACTGATGGGATGATCACCGACCTCAGTGCGGGCATTCACAACCTTCGACTCCAGTTTCTGGATCTTCTCCAGAGCATCGGGATGTTGGGTATCCAAGATCATGCTGCGACGATTCAACACCCGCACATTGCAGGTGTTCACTGCCTCACCCAACAGATTGGTGGCCTTGCACATGTACGTGCCAGTATCCTCGCCATACACATACAGGATGTCCAGAGCCACATAGCCAAAGTCGTGGGTGGTGCGGAAACGATGGCCCATTGGGAGCTGCTTGCCATTGCAGAACCATTCGATCTTCAGATTCGGATCATTGATGGGCTCCACGCGGCACTCGAGATGGGCATGTTCGCCCTCCTTCAGATGCTCCAGATTGCTCAAAGGCGTAAGGAAGATGGGCTTGGAGCCCTTCTCCTCAACCACGGGCTTGGTGGGTGGGGCATAGCTCTCCAGTTGGCGAATCTTCTCCAGTCTTTCAGCATCCATAGTGTCCAGGTCGAGGGTTTTGTTTGCTGTAAGAAAAATCAGAGATTATAGGCGGTTTCTAGGGGGGATTGGGATCCCTTTACCTGTTACGTTTACAGCACATGTCGTGACTGCTTCTCCAATTGCATTCTTGGCCTTGCACATGTAGGTGCCAGTGTCCTCGGCATGCGCATACAGGATGTCCAGAGCCACGAAACCAAAGTCGTAGGTGGTCTTGAAACGATGTCCTGTCTGGATGGGTGTGCCATTGCAGTACCACTCGACCTTCATGGTGGGATCATTCACAGGTATCAGTGTGGCCTCCAGATGTACGGGCGATCCCTCGTTGACCTTGGCGTTGCGCAGAGAGCGACCGAACTGTGGCCTCTCCGCATGGAACTGCTCCTCGTCCGCCTTTCGCTGGAAGCGCGAGGCATCCTCCAGATGGGCAATCTTCGACAGGGCATCCTCGTGCTGCGTCTCATGGATGATCGAAGAGCGAGAGGTGACATTCAGGACAATCGAGTTGATTGCCTCGCCCAGATTATTGGTCACCCGACAGGTGTATTCGCCAGAGTCCTCTGCGTAGACCGTGAGGATGTCCAAGGCGGCGAAACCGAAATCGTAGGTGGTGCGGAAGCGATGGCCCGTGCTCAGGGGCTTCCCGTTGTGGAACCACTCGACCTTGAGATTGGGATCCGGATACGGTTCAATGCGGCACTCATAGTGGGCCGATTGGCCCTCCTTCAGGTTCGTGGGGCCAATGAGTTTTGTGACAAACACCGGGGCCGTCGTGACCGTGTACTCCTCCTCCTCGCGTCGCTGGTAGCGGCTGTGATCCTCCAGTTGATGGATCTTGTGCATGGCCGCCTCGTGTTGGGTCTCCAGCTGAATGGCCGTCTTTGATTGGACAATCAGCGAGGCAGAGGTCACCGCTTGACCCAGCTCGTTAATGGCACGGCAGCTGTAGCTGCCGGAATCCTCGGGATTCACATACTTCATATTCAAGGCCACATAGCCAAAGTCATGCATGGTGGTGGTGCGGTTGGAGGCCTCGATGGGCTGGCCATTGCGCAGCCACTCGACTTTCAGATTGGGATCTCCCACTGGGATCAAACGCGCCTCAAAGTGCACGGCTTGGTTCTCGGCGACACGAACATCCCGCACGGGCATCGTGAAGACCGGAGCCTGGGACACGAACTCGTCCTGGACACTGATCCGCTGACGCTTGGAGCCGTCCTCCAGGTGCTGCAGACGCGGCAAGGCCGTCTCGTGCTGCGATTCCAAGTAAATGGATTTCTTCGTGTGCACCACAGCCACCGCGGAGGTGATGGCCTCGCCGACGGCATTGAAGGCCCGACAGGTGTAGGTGCCGGCATCCTCGGGCAGGGTGGACATGATGTCGAGTGCCACGAAGCCAAAGTTGGAGGTTTCCGTGAAACGAGAACCCGACTTGAGGGGCAGGTTGTTGTGGTACCACTCGACGCGCATCGATGGATCCGAAACGGGTATCAGGCGGCACTCAAAGTGCGCCCGCTGGTTCTCCTTGATCTCAATGTTCTTCAGGGATGTGGTAAAGACTGGAGCCTGCTTGGTGCTCTCATCGATCTCCTCCCGACGGCTGTACCTCGAACGATCCTCCAGATAGTGGATCTGCTCGAGACCCGCCTCGTTCTGGGTCACCGTGACAATCTGCTCGCTGCTGCGGCACTGCAGCTCCACTTGGGTCTCATCGGAGCCAATCAGATTCACGGCCCGGCAGGTGTAGATACCCGAATCCTCGGCAATCAGATGGACAATGTCCAAGGCGACATAACCGAAATCATGAATGGGACGGAAACGATGACCCACCGTGATGGGGCGACCGTTCTTGAACCATTCAACCTTCAGATTGGGATCCGTGACGGGCTCAATCTTGCACTCGAAATGGGCGTGTCCGCCCTCGCGGGTGTTGGTGAGGCTCTTGGGTTGAGTGAGGAACCTCGGACGGATGTTGACGACCTCATCCACCTCGACGTTGCGACGATACCTGGAGGTATCCTCCAGATAGGCAATCTTCTGCAGGCCCGACTCGTTCTGGGTCTCCAAAATCAGATCGTTTTTGGAGGTGATCCTCACGGAGCAGGAGGTGACGGCCTCGCCGAGCTGATTCCTCGCCTGGCACGTGTACACCCCCGAATCGATGGCATAGCAGCCCAGGAGATCCAAGGCCACGTAATCGAACTCGTAGGCAGGACGGAAGCGATGGCCCGTCTTGACGGGTTTGCCATTCACGAACCATTCGATGCGCATCGACGGATCCCCGACGGGCTGCAGGCGGCACTCCAGATGGACATTGGTGCCCTCAACGGTTTCGATGTTGTGCAGCGCCCGCGTGAACTGTGGCGCTTGCATCACGGTGATATCCTCTTCGCGGTGTTGGCGACGACGCGAGTCCTCCAGCAGTTGGATCTGCTCCAAGGACTGTTCGTTCTGGGTCTCCGTGACGACATCCGTGCGATCGATGACCCGCACACAGGCAGAGGTGTGGGCAGTGCCCAGATGATTGGTGGCACGTACCGTATACTCTCCAGAGTCGGCGGCCGTGGCCTTGATGATGTCCAGAGCCACAAAACCGAAATCGTAGTAGGTCCTGAAGCGAGAGCCCACTGTCACGGGGCGGCCATTGTGGAACCACTCGACGCGCATGGTGGGATCGCCCATGGGCTCCAGACGGCACTCCAGATGGATGTTCTTGCCATCGTGAATGGGCTTGGGGTCGGCCAGGGGCTGGACAAACACGGGCTTCGACTTGGAGATCTCCTCAATGTCGTATTGGGGCTCCACGAAGGGTTTGTTCTCCAGATTCTGGGTCTTCTCGTAGAGACCACGATGCATGCTAGATGTGTCGATATTGGAACGAGCTGGGAAATGGTAAATGGGAGAAATATAGATAATTAATGGATGATTCTCCAGATATTTTGGGATGTGTTTTTGTACATACTTTCGACTACCATCGTTGCCTGCAACTGAGCTTCACCTAGCTTGTTCCTGGCCACCACCAGATACACGCCCGCATCCTCGGCCCTCACTTGGGATATGTCCAGAGCCACGTAACCGAAATCGTAGTACGTCTGAATGCGATTGGCGGCCGTGATGGAGCGTCCATTGTGATACCATTCAATTTGCATGCCCAGATCGCTCTGGGGCTCCACGCGTGCCTCGAAGTGAGCGCGCTGGCCCTCCAGGATCTTGGTGGTGCCCTTCATGGGCCCCAGGAAACGGGGAGCCTGATTGATGCAGATCTCCTCCTCCTCGCGACGGCCATAGCGCGACGAGTCCTCCAGATGTTGGATCTTCTGCAGACCGCCGGGATGCTGCGACTCGGAGACGATTTCATTCTTTGAGATGACCGTCAGCTGGGCCACGGTGGTGTCCTGGCCCATGGCATTGTAGGCGCGACAGGTGTAGGTGCCTGCATCGTAGATGGTCAGCTGCTTGATGGTCAGCGCCACGTAGCCAAAGTTGTGGTAGGTGGTGATGCGGCTGCTCGCCTCCAGGGGCTGGCCATCCTTCAGCCACTCGACGCGCATGGTGGAGTCACCGACGGGTTCGAGGCGCGCCTCAAAGTGCGCATGCGCGTGCTCTCGCAGATCGAGCTGGTTCTGAATCGGAGTCTTGAACTGCGGCGGGGCAATCACCTCGGGGGCCTCCTGGACATGACGACGCTGGGATTTGCTGCGATAGTCCTCCAGTTGCTCGGTCTGTTCGATGTAACGCTGCTGTTCGGGTATGCCCAGATCGGCGGTGACCTGGGAGCGCACATGGACGCGAATGATGGACTGACTGATGGCCTCGCCAATGCGATTGACGGCGCGCACAGTGTAAGTGCCAGAGTCTTCGGCTCTCAGGTGCAGGATGTTCAAAGAGACATAGCCAAAGTTGAAGATGGCCGTGATCCTAGAACTGGCCGTAATGGGCAGACCATCCTTGTACCACTCCACGCGCATCGAGGGATCATTGACGGGCGTGACCTGTGCCTCAAAGTGCACATTTTTGCCCTCCTCGAACTCACCGAGATCGCGCAGTGGCCGGATGAATTGTGGAGCCTGATTCAGCTGCTCCTCGGAGCTCTCCTGGCGCTGGTAACGCGAATAGTCCTCCAGCTGTGAGATGTACTGCACGCTATTGGGATTCTGCGACGACTGATCGATGGATGGACGCTGAACCACCGACAGAATGGCCCGGGACTCCGCCACGCCACTCGCATTGCTCACGCGGCACATGTACTCCCCAGCATCATGGCCCATGATGCTCAGCAGATCGAGGGCGATGAAGCCAAACTTGAAGACAGATGTGGCACGAGCACCTAAAGAAAAAGGGGATTAATATGCGGGGCCTTCGGGAGGACTGGTTTACTCACTGGCTGCCAGGGGACGGCCATTGAGGTACCATTCCACGACCATTGTGGGATCCCCGACGGGTTCAATGCGCGCCTCCATGTGGACGCGACCGCCTTCGGTCTGCTGCACATTCTGCAGCGGGATAATAAACTGTGGCGGCGGATACACGCGATCCTCTTCGCCAGGACGCAGATGGGGCTTGGCCCGCTCCACATGTCGCAAGTAGATAATTTCAGGGCCAGGAATGGGCCTTAAAAAAGAAACGGAAATGATGAGTATCTACGTGATATCGGAGAAGGCTCTTCAATGCTCACTCTGGCTCGATCACTTTCGTGGGTCTTGGAAGATTCAAACGCCTCTGTTCTTGCGATGGCTGCTCTCTGGGCACTTCCACATAAAGTCTGGCCCGGTTGGCCGTCGATCCAGCGATATTTTGAGCCGTGCACTGATACCAGCCGGCATCCGAGGCCTGGACACGCGGTATCTCCAGACAGGTGGCCCCCCCATCGATGCCCACAAATCGCTCGGCCGTGGAGGAGATCTGGACGCCATCCTTCTGCCAGGTGATGCGCGGCAGGGGCGTGCCAATAGCGTTGGCGCTCATCGTGATGGGCTCGCCCTCGCGGACAGTCATGGTGCTGAAGCGTTGAACAAATTGCGGTGCAACAACCTGTTCCTTTTCCAGCACATTCAACTGCGCCTCGATGGCCACCTCACCGGCCTTGTTCCGGGCCAGACACTGCACGGCGCCGCCATCCAGACGGGTCACATTCGTGATCATCAGCGAATGGCTGCCGGACTCATTCACGAGAATCTTGTGCGAGGCATCGTCGCGCACTTGGCGGCCATTGATGAACCAGAAGACCTCCGGATAGGGATTGCCAGTCACCCTGCAATCAAAGCGGGTCATGCGTCCCTCGGTGACCTCGCGATCGGCAAAGGCCTTGACAAACGCCGGCGGCAGGGCCTTGCCCGCCTCCAGCTGCTCGGCCATCACGTCCACGGGTTTCGGTTCGTAGGCGGACTCCGCCGCCGGCTCCACAGCCAGGACGGCAGAGGAGACTACACAGCCCTGGAAATTCTCGGCCAAAAGAGTGTAGTGGCCGCCATCTTTGGCGGTGGCATTCTTCACGCGCAACGTGGCCACGCCGCTCGAATAGGAGATCTCGTACTTCTGCGACGCCACCAGACGCTGGCCATTGTGGAACCACGTGAGACGGGGCTTCGGGTTGGAGCCCACGCGGGCGGTGAACACGGCATCGGAGCCCTCAATGAGCTTCGAGCTGCGAGGCTTCTGCGAGATTTGTGGGGCGTGCGCAGGGCCCAGGGAGCGGTCAAGCTCTTGGGAGAGCTGGGAGTCCAGCTCGTAGCCAGCGCGACGGGTGATGGCCTCCCGGAAGGAGACCTCGCGCAGCAGTCTATACTCAAAGGTGTCCACGCGGAACTCCTCCTCGATGGACGTGTACGAGTACCCGTTCGAATAGATGTTCTTCTCCAGATTCTGGATGGGCTGCTGCATCGCTGGCATCGGTGCCCCCTCTGGCTGGATGTAGACACTGCAGATGGCCTCCCCATACTGATTGCGGGCGGTGCAGGTGTACTCGCCCTCATCCCCGGGTCCGATCTGGTTGATCAGCAGCGACACATCGCCGGTGGCCTCGTTGTAGCTCATTCGGAACTTCTGGGACTCGAGAAGTGGTGCGCCTTTTCGGGTCCATGTCACGAATGGCTTCGGGTTGCCACGCAGCCGTCCCTCGAACAGGGCGTTGCCGCCCTGGGCGAAGCGAGCATTCTTGAAGATCTGCTCGAACACCGGCGGCGAGATGTCGCCCTGGGCATAGACGTGTGTCAATGCGGGTGGCACGTAGTTGATGCCACCGCCAGTGATGGTGCCACCGCCAGAATGTTGTTGGACTGCAAGAATAATTCAGATTAGAAAATTGCTGATATTTGATACTGATAGTGGGAAATGAGAGCAGCACAAAATGATTTACGTTAAAGGCATAAATTGGAGGGAAAATACTATACAAAAAATGAGATTTAAACTAGGCATTTTAAACCAGAAAACTCTATAATTTTTGGCTATCGTGTAGATTCCACAAAGAAACAGCTTTTGTCATTTAAATTTTAATAAACTTTTGTTGTCAAAATCATGTAAGAATTATGCTTATAAAACAGTGCAATATTAGCTTTAGTTTATTAAGAAACAGAAAAAATGTAATTTAAGAACATCTAAGAGTCACAATATCCAAATCATCATCATCACGTAAAACCCATAGAGAACTTCCACCAAAATTTCGTTAAACCTTTTTTGAAAAATTATTTACGCAAAGAATAGTTTCAATTTTCAAATAAAATGACATTTACGTAAGTAATTTAAAGGTAAATATTTCTGAAAAGATAATGAATGGAACTATTTATAGTAGGAATCAGCCATAGGTAAACAGTATCTATAAGTAGCCACCAAACTGTAGGTAAAACTATATATCTATATACATATATTTGAGCCTGTTTGTTGTTTATATTCTCTCTCTTTAAGAATTTGTTTATCAATTGTATCTCTGAGAAGTGTGTCATTAACGGAAAGTACTTGCAGATACGCATGTATCTACAGGTTGACGACTTCCCGAACAGCTGATTGAAAGAGCACCATCCAATCCGAAGATAAACAAATTTTGATAAACAGATGTCTCTCTATCTTTCTCCTCTCTTTTTGCGTGTGCTCTACCGTATAAGAGAGAGAGAGAGCGAGACAGAGAGATGAGAGGGATGAATATATATTCTGTTCACTCTCACTAACAGCTGAATGATGTGCTCACAAAATGTAAACAAATTTCTTGGCATCGAACGACTCTTATACGCCTCAGATATAGATAAAGTATCTACTATATAGTATACGTATATGTATGTCAGTGCAGTCTTATGGGATTTTGCCAGATGAATAGATAAACCTATAAATAGTTTACCGAATTTTGTTCCGAATTTCGCCTGCCTGATCATCAATTAAGATTTAAATGATGAAACACTAGTTGACACATGAATATACATATGTATGCATGTATGTATGTATGCATCTATGTGCGTATGTTGGAAAAGATGTTCCTTTTTATCCTCCCTCCCCCCGAGTGTTTGTCGGGGTTCCATTTTTATACTTGGGTTTCTTTGGGGAAATTTTAATGATGAAATGTCTGATGTGTCTGTGGATCCATACATATAGCATAGATATTTATATTTATATAAGACGGTACACATATCTTGAGACAAGAAATGTTTGAATTTTTTCCTGAGATTTCTCGTACTTTATTTATTAGTTTTTAGTTATAGGAAATAAGATTTCCATTGAATTGATTATCCAATAAACAATACTGATTCTCTTTGTATTCTCATTTTTCACAGATTTCTTTGTCTGGATTTGTTTATTGCCATGGATACGTTTCTGGTAAGTTTTTCCCATATGTTTACATTTCAATTACGGAATAAGTAAATCCACAAATTCCTAAATAATTTTGCGTTTCAGATTTTCCCCTGCATTCTATTACAGTTATTGTTCAATTATTCTTAGTAAAGATCCCAACAAAAGGGCTGTAGGGAATATGAGAAGTGCAATAGCTTTATGTCTGCTTTAAAGAAAATAAATTATTAATTGTAAATAGTTGGGAATCTTCAGAAAAGATTACTATTTCCCCAAGGAGTAGTGCAAAGAAAATGGTGAACTTAAAGGTTTAAACTCTCCTTTAACACAATTCCCAGAGGACCTATAAAATCTGAAAATAACATCTTTGTTACTACTACTTTTTGAGTTGTCTAAAAGTCAGGGCTAATCAGAAAGTGAACATAGAAAAGATGCCATATCCTAAGATTTAGGATGTCTCATTCATTTTTTGGGGAAAGAAACGATTTAAATGATCCAATGATATAGATCCCATACAGGCAATAGATCAATAGCCAAATCTGTAAAGTTTTGTATAAAAAGAGCGTCTAAACAACAAAACGATGAGTGCTGTTGCATGACGCACGACAGATTCATTCGGGTACACACAGATGCAGTAAAGGACATTTTCAAGGTCATTTCTGGTGAAACTACAAGCAAAATGATGAAAAGCTTTTTGCGGTAGGCGGTGGGCGGTGGTCGGCGGGCGGAACGGAATGGATGTGTTTCAACGGGAAGAGTCCCCTAGTTTTGGAACAGTGGGGATTCTAAATCCACGGTGTGAATCCCCACTGAAACATTAAGGGTGTGAATCTTCCCCCGAAATGAATGAATCCTTCGACTGGACTGACCTCGTTGCTGGGTGCTGGTGATTTGACTCCTTTGAACATGCTGTTCGGTGCGGCTAATCCTTTGCTGCTGATGCTGCTCCTGGCTGGAGTGCGAGTACTCCTGAGTGGAGTACTGCTGCTGCTGCTGCTGCACTTGTTGCTGCTGCTGCTGCTGCTGGTAGGGGTTCGGATTTTGTCGTTGCATTTTGTTGCTTCGTTATATATCACTGATATACTATCATTTGACAAATGACAACCAAATCAGAAATGCAGATGAAACTGCACTTGAAGAATGGAACACCTCTCGATCACTTTTCTCTTTTTTGATTTGCTTCTTCACTTGATATACTTTTTCTACTTTTATATATATATTTATCTATCTTTGATCTCGCTTCTTTATGATGCTGAAATCGAATACGCAGGGCGAGGCGATGCGAGGCGAGGCAGGAGCAGCAGCAAGAGCAGGGGCAAGAGATAGAGAAGAAAAATCACATTAAATTACAACAAAAAAAAACCAAAAAAAAATTGTCTTCAAAATGTTTATGCGTTTTCACTTTTATTCGAGTTTCGAGAGATACAGATACAGATACACATTTGTCACTGCCACTTTTTGGCAAACATTTATTATGTTCGTTCGCTCGTTCGGGGTTCGTTTGTATCTTTTAGTTGATTTACTTTTATGTATCGGACCTGTCACACCGTTTTTTGTTTTATAGATCTCTCTCTCTTTTTCTTTCTTTTTAGTGACTCACACACACACACACACAATTTGATTTTCTTGAGTTTTCTTTCGATATAAATCAGATCTGAAGATCTTTTTTCTTCATATTCATATTCCTTGGGCTGTGAGGCATTTTCCCCAACTATTTTTAGCACCACTGCGGCACATCAACTCTCCCCAAAAAGCACACCGACACAAACACACAAACAAAAAAAAAACCACACACACTCACACACACACACGCACACAGAGTCTCCTCTCGAACGATGGGTGGATCGGATCGGTGGTTCGGTGGTAGCTTCTTATTTTTCACTGGTGCTATTAATAAACGTTTTTTCTTAAAAAAAAAAATAGAAGGAAAAACCATAAAAAAAATGTGTTCGAACTCCGTTTTCTCCACACAGAGTGAGAGAGAGGAGAGAGAGAGCATTATCCCAGGTCGATCAGCCTGTAATCCTTGCCAGAATCAGCCAGGATAATGTGTGTATATGTTTTGTTCATGTATCTTGAGAATATATATAGAATATCTCTTGATATCTGTGTTTGCACACGATTTCACAGTACATTCGTTATATTGGGTGCGGACCACCACCGAAAACCGAAACGAAACGTTACGATCCGATACGATACGATGCGATACGAATCGGAATACGAATACCCACGTAGCACACACGACGAGACGACCGAAGGCACCAATGCTCGTGTGATATTTTTAGATATTTAGCGCACTGAAAAATTCTTTCGGAATTTCTGATTTTTTTTCGGTTTTTTTTTTCTATTTTTTTTCTTGCTTCTTGTTCGAAAAGTGGTTTCGTAACCAGAGAAATTTTTCATCAATACTTTTGTTCCATTCACTTGATTTTGATCCTTACTTTTAGATTTCGTTATCCTTTCGCTGTTCGTGTGTGTGTGTGAGTATTTACGTGCGTATTTGCGTGTGTGTGTGTTTGCGGGTGTACCAAAAACAAAAAAAAAACAACTCTATATCGATATATCCGTACCGTATGTGTGCGCGTATATATACGATATATATATAGATATATGTATATTCTTTTACCAAAAAAAAATATCTATTTTCAAACTGTTTCAAGTCATAATCCCCGAGACTGAAACCAAGACACGTCGATCGTTTGTGAGGTGCGAGCGAAGAATGACAAAATCTTGTTGAGAATGCGATCAAATAGCTCTGCGCTGCGCTGCGCTGCGCTGCACACACACGACACGACGCGATACGAAACGATCTCATCTCGCGCGCACACACGATCTCCTAGCCGAAGCGAGGAGAGCGCCGCCATATGCCATATGCCGAACAAGGTTCGGGTGGGGTTCGGTGGGGTTCGGGTGCCCGTCGCTCCCCACATCATATATTTTTGCACTTTCCATGCGCTTGTTGTTGCTGTTGTTGTTGTCGGGGAAAACGCTCTCTTGGATGATGCGCTCTGCGATGCACTACACATGTCACTGCGCGGCATATCATTTTGAGAGAGAGAGGCGTGGGGTGGGGGGAGGCAGAAATGCAAAGAGATCATACGGTATATCCATTGCAGATCCTTGGAGTTTGTGGATCGAATATACATATATTTAGATGCCTAAAGAAAGATATATGTATATTTTCAAGAATTCCAGTTGCTTTCTCTTTCAAATTGAGAAGAATTCTGTGATGTGTTGGTCCTCAACAGTTCCACCCACTCCAAGTCCCCAAATGCTGCCCCAAGCAATCTCCCAGCGAATTTTCGACTCCACTTCATTCAGCATCTTTCAAAAGTCAAATCCACCGAAAAACCATATGCCACACACAGGCTCTTAGCTTTTAGTTGCCCCAAAAGAGATCTTTGCTCTCTACAGAGAGAGAGAGAGAGACAGATCAGTCTCCATAGGGTCTCAATCTCTCTCCATCTCTCTGTCTCTATCTCTCTTTATCTATGTTTCTCTCTGGTGTGTTCTCCTGGTGGGATTTGTTCGGAAAGTGTTCGGGTTTTGAGTAAGTTGGCTAAAAATATATGGCGATTTATTTTTGACACGTATTTTTCAACATTGTCTGCACAAAACGAACAAAATAGAGAAGAGCCATCCCAGAGAAATTCTAGATACAAATGTGCATACACACGGGGCAGATACACATACAGTATCTACATATACATATGTATACATCTATTGATTCCAGATACGAGTATCTGTATGTATATATATGTAGATGCAAAGATAGATGCAATCCTTATGTTCTGCGAGAGGATGTATCCATCAGATTGAATAAATAAATAAATACTCGTTGCATTCACATGTGGAAATTATATTATAATTAAGGATTCGATTCGTGTGGTTTCCACCACCCTCACATATGTATGTACATATTTTCCACATAATTTATTTTATTTGTCTAAAATTAAAACCACATACGATAAATATATAGATAGATCGGTAGATATATATACATATATATAATGTTGGCTCATTCGCCCCCAGTGTTCCGATACATGCATATATGTACATATATATTCTTGATTATTCATTCTCGTCTTCTCGTGTCTTAATCATCAGCATAGAGATGTTTCGGGTGACCAATTGATGGCAAATGTTGCAACTTTCTATTTCTTTTTAGCCAATTCAGAAATAACACTCGCTTTAGATACAAATTGCACCTAAAATGCTTTGCTCTGGCTTTGGCATTTTGTCCATATTTGGCCAACAGACAGACGAACAGACAGACAGACAGACAGAGATAGCCTTTGGCTGTGCTTTTTACGGCAACCCGGTTTTCAATGGTCATGCAATATTGTTTTATTTTTTCTGTTGTTTATTGTTGCACTCAAATTAATTGTTAACATGGACACAGAGCGCTACTACAACTCATACTGGTACTGGTACTGGTCGGTCGGTCGGTTGGTGGCATGCTACAGTGGCACTCATTAAATTACAGCAAGCAAAGTTGTGTGTGAGATTCTACGACGAGAACTACGAGTATCTTCTAAGAGGTAGTCGAAAGACTAGAGACTAGGCGCAGCCAGGCGCAGCAGACGGCAGAGTTTCGGCCGACTGTCACCGCGACAGAAGATACAAATGTATATAGCCCATTAGAGTGCTAGTGAGAGATAAGCTGCAGCCAGCCAGCCGCACGCATCTCTTGGCCAGCATTTTTCACCTCTCCTCTTCTGGTTTTAGACAGTTAGGCCGGTTCTGCAAGCCAGCCAGCCAGCCAGGCAGTCAGCAGCGATGCGCCACGAACCGCCGCACTGGCAGCTGTCTCTGAGATTAACACAGCACTTATCTCTCCACACCAGAACGAAAGCTGTATCTACAAGTGGCATAGAATCTGTATCTTATCTGGGAGAGAACGGAAGAGCGAGAGAAAGAGAGATTCTGATGGTGATGATGCTGGCGAAAAAATACCCATCCCATTATGTCATTTTCTGCTTCAAGAAAGAATTTCAAGGAAAAAAACATTTCACTTTGCTTTTAATTAGTATTATTAATTGTTTAGTAAACATAATTAGACAGCTGCTGGGCTTGGGGATAGGATGCTTAAATATAGTATACATATACATATATATATATATTAGATTAGTTCAAGAATTAGTAGGGATTCACGCGTTCTCTCTCGTGTTGTTGTTGTTGGTGGGGGGAGAGTTTGGGTTGGGGGGGGAAGGAGTTCTGCTCTGGCATTCAATTTACTGCAAACAAGAGAAATAAGAATTCAAGTTCAATTAACGTCAACGAAACAGAACATCAAAGGATGATGATCACAACAGATGCTGATGCAGATGCAGATGCCGATAAAGATGCAGATGCAGATACAGATACAGATACAAAGATGAGTTGACACTGGAGTTGACAGTCGGGTATGTTCATATGAGAGGAATATTCATGCAACATGCAGCAAATGGGGGGACCCCAAGCAAAGCCCCCTCCCAATCCCATCTTAAAGTTATAAATACACACACGCACACACAAACATATATGTATGTGTGCATACATTTTGTGGCAGGCATCCCAGAGATGTAATGAGTCGCATAAGCAGAGCAAAGCAGCGATGCAGCCAGCGATGCTGCCCCACAAAGAGGCAGTCGTCTTGTTTTGGCATCAAATTTCGCGACCACTTCAGTTCCGCCCTCACTCTTCAGTCTCTCGCCCCCAAGTCTTGGTAGTGGCTCTGCCCCACACCCCACCCCACTCCACCCTACCGCACCCCAACCCCAACCAATCCCATGCCAATCCATTCAGCAAAACCATAAAACCGAAACGAAACGAGACGAAACGTCGACGATGTCGAGAGAGACCGAGAGCGAGCTGCATGCCAAGCGGCAATTTAGGTATAAAATGTCCAAATGTGGTTGACTTTAACTCACAGCAAAGACTCTAAAGACTCGCACGACCCGGCCAAACGGCTGGCATAACTCACATTTACTCACTTTGAAGGGTTTATCCCCAACGAATGTATTCGAATACCTTCAAAGTGAGAGCAAAGTTTGAATATTTGATTGCAATGAGTCTAAATCCAAGGAAATCATCAACAAAACTAATCGCAAATTGTGTCTGAGACTCAAATTTATAAATATATAAATGATAGAAAACGTTGCAGAAAATACCATGCGTATTCTCGGAAAAGAATTGTTTACTTTGCTTTAAGGGATTCAACTTATTCCCCATACTTTTGGATACACTTTACTTTGCATAAAGATATTCTTGAAATACCTGTAATAAAACCTCTTTAAAATCCCTAAAATGTTGAGAAATTTTGGGAAATATAATAGAAATGTTAAAGATATTCTTTCTGAATGATATTTTTGTAGGCCATCAAGCAAAAACTATCCTGAACTGCAACTTAAACCTTTTCAAAGTCTGGAATTATCTAGAATTCCTGCATTTTTCGAACTGATCTCCTTTTTATAAATACTATGACATTTCCGTAGTATCTACATATATACATACTCGTACATACATATGTATAAGTCGAGTTCTATCTTCAACTTAAAAGAGTATCCCCTCAATCGACCTTCTCGAAAATGTTACCCCCTTCAATTCGTTGGCGTTTTCCTATCAATTGTTTATACAATTAGACACACGAGCCGCAGAGCCAAAGGCCCCAACCCCATCCCCCACCACCCACCCCCAGCCCCAGCCTCAGCCCCCATTGGTGTGTTTCCCTTTCTGGTAAATGAAAGTTGCAATGTGGTGCAGATCCGAGAGAGAGAGAGATAGATACTGAGAGATGCAGATTGTAGAGCGGTGCGGTGGTGCGGTGCGTGTGGTTGTAATCTATATTTAGTGATTTTACATGCGGTACCTCAAAGATATTTGAAATATGTTTGTCTATATGCGATGGTATTTCATGCCATGGGGCATGAATAGGAGATAGCAGATAGGAGCTGCTGGCTGCCCCATTTTGTAGTAAGCAATTTTCCAAATGGCGCTTGCGTTATGATTTAGAAAATGTTTTAGCTAAACAAATGATGATTTTCGAAATGATTTACAAAATGTTTAAACTAAGCGCTAACCAAAAACCACAACCAAATTGCACTAAATTGTTGTTTACCTGTTTGCTCGCGCAGCTGCGGCTCCTCGTTGAAGTCCGAGATGGACACCGTCCTGGTGCTCACATAGCTGATGGACTCGATGGTGGTCTCCCACTTTTGGAACGTGTTGATGGTGTCGCTTCGCAGGGCCCTCGTCGAGGCGGAGTGCTGGTTGCCACGCAGCGGCGTGGAGGAGCGCAGCGACATGGTCGATGTGGCCGAGCCCAAGGAGGAGCTCGCCGGCGACTGGGATTGGGATGTCGATGTCGAGGAGGAGGAGAACGAGGCTGATTTGCGTAGGGGCGTCTTGCCAACACCAACACCAACACCATTGTCCAGGGTCTCGGGCTCCTCCTTGCGATGATGATCCTCCTCTTCGGTTATGAGCAGACTATCCGTTTGGGTGCCCTGATCTGTGGAGAGAAGCAGAGCGGAGGAGAGTGCAGAACGGAGAAAGTTGCGGCACAAATTAGTAACGCGGAAATGATTGGAATCTTTTCGGTTTTTATTGCTGCACTGCGACTGCGAGTGCGGTTGTGGCATGCCTCGGCTTCTGCCTCTGCCTCTGTGGTTTTATATTCCTGTTCAATTAGCTGAAAACAATTAAATTGTTGCGCCTATCGGTGGCTGCTGCTGCTCCTTTGGCCATTAACGGAATTCGTGTTTATGCTAAAAACTTGGCCCCATTTTCATCATCAGCAAACACCATCATCATCATCGTCTTCTAACTTTTTGAATCGCTGCAAATTTTCAGCTCAGTGAATTTTCTATTGCCTGCCTGCTGCGTATACCCCTTGAAGGAGAGGATATTATGAACTGGAGGAATGCAACAATCTCACTATCCGACGACTGTTCCCTAAATCTTCTTACAGTATAGCTTTCATAAGAAAGTTTTTATGAGAAAGTAGCACAAAAACAAACAAAATGCTAAAAAATGTTATAACTACATTCTGGATACATTATTTGGTGGAAAATAATGCAAATCGGATCATAATATTTGATATATCAGGTAAATACATATATCTGCCATAGGAATAATTGGTTTTATTTTTGTGGGAATTGCATGAAAGGGATTGAAATTGAAGGAAAAGAACTCAATATGATATCTAAACTGTGATCATCCCTCGCCCACACAGGCTTTGCTCGTACGCCAACCCCAGGCTCACTCGCTTCGCCTTGCTCGCTGACACTGATATGACCCTTGGGTGCCTAGGGTATCAGCTACTTCGTTTCCCACAATCTCCTGTCGTCGCTCTGGTGAGTATTTCTTGATTATATTTGCAGCCGCATTTTTCTGTTGTTTTCTTTGCTAATTTACAGCGTGCGTATAAATAAATTTGCTGCCAAGAAGATTCTTTTTGCGGGCCAGGCCAGAACGGACCAGAAAGAGCGAGCGGCTGGCTGACTGAGTGACTGCCTGCCACTTGGTGGCAGGGTCAACGCGTGGCAGGCAGTCGTCGGGGCAGCAGAAGGCAGTGCAGGGCAGGGCAGGGCATGTTCTACAAGAGAGAGAGAGAGAGAGAGAGAGAGAGAAAGAAAGCCTGCCTGTACTACTGGCTGCTGCCTGTCATCGGGGCTTATGCAACTGAATTTGTGGTGTGGTGTGGTGCCACGGCAGAGTGGGGCGGGGTGGTGCGGGGCTTTCGATGTTGCGCCCAATTAAATTAAATCTATAGATATGTACATATATATAGACATTAAAATATTAGAATGCTCAAAAAGTAGCAACAAATTTCGAATAGATTTCGAAGTGCTAAATGGTTGTACATTCCCGGATTCTAGCCGGCATTTTCGTAGTTCTCTGTCGATCTGTAGTTGTAGTTCTGCTGCTGCTGCTGCTGCTTTATTACCCTTTTGAATGGACCAGAACGGACAGGGCGGATAGAACAGATGGATATAGCAGCAGCTATAGAGTCCGTGGGTTGTCTTGTCGGTGGAAAACAATTTTACGATTCTCTGGGAACTAGTTTATAATATCGAATTCTCGAATGATGTGCTGTTGGCTCTTATCCATGTATATCTATCGAAGGATGGATACGTTTATAGAGATATATCTAGATGTATACACGATATATATACGATAGATATGTACTATATACTGTATTTTGTTGTTGCAACGAAAGCGGAAATATTTGTTTTATTATTTATATGCGACAAGTGCCGCCCCGGCGGCTAAAAATTAATATAAAAACTAATTGCATTAAATATAGAGATTTATCTCGTGAGGAGCTGCAACGTAGTTGCCTAACGATCGTTTCTAGATCCCTAATTACAGTATTCTCCCCCAAAAGAAAAGTATGACGACCACGCCTTTCCTCTGTTGGGCAATTGAGCCATCAATAAACCACCAATAAACCACTCATGAGAGATCTAATGCCCCATCTAATGGATCACAGAACGAACAGAACAAGGAAGAAATCCAAGGAAAATATGAACGAAATATTTAAAGTAGCAAAGTAGGAAAATTTGTGTGTGTTTTTCTGTGTGTGACTCTTCTGGTCTTCTGGCGCTGAGTTCATTTCGGTATTTATAGAAAATTGCCTAATTAATTTAGAAAAACTCTCGCGAGCCAAAGAGCCCCCCACACCACCCCACACCACCCCACACCACACCACAGAATACGAATGTTTGCATAGAGCTATTCATCACGAAACAATTTACAATATATCTGTGAAGGAAGTGACAAGTTTTTGGGTCCCAAAAAGAGAAAGGGACACAAACATTCCTTTGTGAAAAAAATATGTGGCAAATCTCTGTCCAAGGTCTAAAGTCCAAAGGCCAAAGGCCTCGAGTAAATGGCTAAAGGATTCTGCAGATTTTCCATCAAAGTCCTGCTAACAACAGTTGAGTCTTCCTCAGTTTTCAATGCAGAAATAATTTTCATTGAAATGCCCCAAAAATAATAGCCCTGCAAATAGGGATTGTGGCCAGTTTTGTGGCACAAAAATCATTTCCATTAAACTATCAATCATTGGGCAGGGCAGCAGCAAGAGAGCAGACTTACTTTGGGTGGCCAGCCACCCCCCCCCCCAATGTTTACCATCGATTCAGATTCAAAAACTATCATATCATATAAACACCAGAATATTTGTCCATGGGGCAAAATGTACCAAAATATCGACACTGGCACAACATTTGCCACACGCTATACACAGATTGTGTTTGTCCAAGCGGTGGGTGGTGCAGAGTGGGGTGGGGAGAAAAAACTGATGCTAGAGCGAAAGAAATTTTGCAAATGTGCCAAAAAGTGTACAAAAAAAAGTAAAGAATGGCCAAAAAAGACACAAAAAAGAGCAGCCAGTACAAGGCCGGACACGGACACGGGCCGGGCCCGGCCGGATTGTGCCGTGCCGTGCCTTGCCGCATATGCGAAATGTTTTTCATGTTTCTCTTGTTTTCCTTCCATCGTTTTATTTTATTTGATTTAATTTTTTTGAATTTGTTTGTTGTTTTTTGACAAAGTTTTGGGAATATATTTTAGAATTTTATTTCATAAGCAATTTAATGAGTCATTAATATATATGGATAATCAAGAGTCGAGTCGAGTCGAGCCATATGTTTGATTTCAATGAGAATTCTTCGTGTTGAATCGTTAACGATGCACTGCAAATGATTCAGAAGTGTTTTTGGGTGTTTTGGGTTGGCTGCTGCTGCTGCTGAGTAACAGCAACAACAACAACATGCAATTGGGACACTTGGACCACTGCCTAATGGCCTGAACACCGAGAGCACTTTGGCCCACAATACGAAATTGGCAGATTGGCAGGCGGGCGGGCAGGCGGGCGGGTGGTACACCCACCATCATCCACTACCATTCACCATCGACCATCCCACAACTAATCATCGACAGAAGTGTGTCATCCATCCCAAAATTAGTGGACCAGTGGGTGGCTGTGGGTGGCGGTGGCCCATCAGTCGCCCATCAGTAAAACGAGGGCACAGGCGGCGGCGGCGTTCAGGTATTCCCATAGATTTCCGTGTCAGTGTCAAG
This sequence comes from Drosophila azteca, assembly GCA_005876895.1. Classification (NCBI taxonomy): domain Eukaryota; kingdom Metazoa; phylum Arthropoda; class Insecta; order Diptera; family Drosophilidae; genus Drosophila; species Drosophila azteca. The sequence continues at coordinate 908,875 of VCKU01000014.1, read as the reverse complement.
GACTTGTCTGCCGCACAGAGAGAGAGTGAGAGAGACAGAGAGAAAGGAGCAGTATGGGGTGTAAGAGGAGGCCCAAATTCAGATGGGCCTTCTTTGTGTGAACGTGGACCCATTACCTTGACTTGACAGCCACAGCCCACAGCCCACAGCCCACAGACCCCTCGAAGAGTGTTTATGTCTGGGGGCCGTCCGTGGCCGTCTCGTAGCGAATTTCTCGCATTTTGCGCCTTCGATTCTTGGCAAGCGATCGCGACAAAAGAGGCAAAAGGAATGGCAACGGGAGATGCCAAGAAAATTAGATAAATAAACGCTGCCGAAAACCCAAATAAATCATTTATGAGCCCGAGCGAACAAAGCGAAAACCAAACCGAAACCTCCCGAACATTTTCATTCCACACAAATCCAAACATTTGTTTAGCCCATTCCTATATATTGTATCTCTGACCTGATTTTCTATAGGAATTTGGAGGGGAAATACTTGCCACTAGGCAATGAGTAATGATTGAAATTTTGCCTATGAAAAATTAATTTTTTAAGTTTTGTAATTCATTCAGAAAATCGTTCGGAAGATCATTTTTCCCCGATGCCCACAAATTGTACGCTAAAGCAATAATTAATCACGAATATCCCCAACCCATCCGCATCAAAGTTTATCAAAGAAAAATATTATTAATGTCCAAATCAATCTGCCAGAATATATATCTCAGCAAAGATCTAACGGATGGCTATAGTATATCGGAATGTAAACATTTTCGAAATGTTCAATCAACTTTTTGCTTATAAGGGAAATATTTTCTTAAATCAAATATTTCTCAACAATTTTCAAAACTCTTTTTTTTTATAAATCGAAAATATTTTTAAAATATTTCTTAAGAATTTTTCACGATTTTCTTTTGAAAATACATGAATATCAGGAAAATCTGAAAATATCAGCGATCACTTGGCGCCATCTAACGCCTGATATTTCGTAAAAGCTTTTTCGAAGACAGAAAACAGCTTTTTCGAAAAGAGTTCTCAATTTTCACTGTAGGCGGCGCTTTTTAGCGATCTTTGGGGGAGAATACAATGAAAACTATAGAAAAACTTTAAGATCAAATGGAAAAACAAGCCCAGCACCGGAATATGTTAAAAATTGGAGGAAATCAATGAAGAAAACTAAAAAAAAAAAAGAAATTTTAATAGAAAAATTAGAAATTGAAATGGATAAGCCATCAAAACTACAGAAAAGCTTCAAAATTTGTAAGAGAAAAATGTGGATAGAAATAGAATAGAAACTCCTGCAGTTGGATGGAAAACTGATGGAAAATTTAGATTTAAACTAAAAATAAAACGATTATAAACTCAAGAAATAATTGTTTAATTTGCAATCATTTTTTGAGTTTAGAATCCTTTAGAAATTCATTAGGAATGAAAGACATTGTTCCAGGCTTCGTTTTAATATATTGATTTATTTTGATATTTCGACAAAAAAAAAAACACAAGTAATACTATAATTCCTTTTGTTATATGCATGCATCCTTAATAATGGTCCTTCTTGGGCTGATCTGATCTGATGCGATGCGATCCGATCTGTAGTATGGTGTTTAGGAGTCCTGTATGTATGCCACATTCTTGAACCACGAACGAACACAATTACAATACAATAGGGCGAAACTTTGGCATTGAACAAATAAGAGTAAGTTAAATAAATAAATAAATAATGGTACGATTAGTAAGTCCCTCCTAATATCTAAATCCACGATTTGTGCTCGAAACGTTCAGATTTCCGCTTGTGCTGGCGGCTCCCAGCGGATTCATGGCGGTGCAAACGTAGCTCCCATTGTCGTCTGCAAATGAATCAAGGTTTGGAGAGACGGGTATAAACAGGGGGTTGCGGGGTTGGGGGATAATGAGCTTGTGCCCCCGATTATGGTGCAGGGGAGGCAGGCAGGCAAACACTCACCCGGATAGGCCTGTGGCAGTGTTAGACGGCACACGCCGTTCCGGTACTCAATGAAATGCCGACTGCCGTGCCCCAAATGCCCGCCGTTGTGGCTCCAGTTGACCTGCGGCTGCGGATGGGCCTGGACAATGCATTCGAAACGGGCTGTGCCCCCAACGCCCACTGCAATGTCTTTCAGGGGCTTCAGATGTACGTAGACAGAGAGAGAGAGGGAGAGATGAAAGATTACAGAGATGGGGAACAGTGGGTGGAGGGGTCAAAGGTAAATGACTCGCGCTTACCGTTATGAATAATGGCTGCCTTTGTGCCTGCTCATCGCGGCTCAAATGGGCATTGACGGGTTCCGTATTGGGCAGTTCCGGCACTGGATTTTCCACAGAGAGACAGAGTGAGAGAGAGAGAGTGGGCGGGTGGCGGATGAAAAACCATTAGAAAATCTCTCGGTTTCTGGGCATTTCTCAAAGCGGGGCATCCATTAGTGGGATTAGCAGCATCAAACGCGAGCGAGCGAGCGAGCGGGCGAGCGGTGGCACATCAACTTATATACATATATATTTTCTTTCACTTTTTATACAATTTTTAAACACACACAAACACAAACAGAACAAATTTTCATGCAACAAACAAAAGAAACGGGGCAGAGCGAGCAAACAAAAAAGATAGGATTTGAATGCCTCTCTTTTTCGGATTAAGATATCATGCTTTGTTTTGGGGTTAAGGATATGCCTACATACATATAACCTATATGCTATATGGTATATACTATATGGTATATATACACAGAGTACTGTCGCAATGGCTGATCGGGGGTTAATTACAAAAATTGAGAGAAAACAACGTATCCTATGACTATACAAAAAAAGAAAACTTGACAACATCGATAGCGAATGGTGTGATATTTTGGCATTAGGTCAACGCTTGATTGTTTGCTTGTTTGCTTGATTGATGGAGTGCATCCTTTCATCCTGTACCTGTGCGGACGAGTTGCTGTTCGGTTGGGAGACGCGGCGCCTGGGCGTGCAACCGATCGAGATGTATGTCAAGGCTGTGGCTGCTCGGCAGACTGTAACGCTTCTGGGGATTGTAGCGCGTGGCCAGACGGGGCACGCCGGCAGGTCCCACATTGCGACGCTGTGTCTCGTTATCGGAACTATAGCCGGGAGCGGAGCCATAGGCATAGCCATAGCCAGGAGCGGAGTTATGGACGGGTGTAGAACCATAGCCAGGTGCGGAGTTATGGACGGGTGTGGTAGAGCCGCCATATCCGTGCGCGAGTGTCGACCTTCCCGTGCGCTCGTGTTGCACGGGTATGACCAGCTCGTTGCCAGGGGCCAGCTTCAAGGGATACGGCGAGTGGCGACCACCGTTCTGGATGGGTGCATTGCCGCTGTTCCCCTTGCTGTTCCACTGGCTCTGGACAAACTTGTGGCCCTCGCCGGGAAAGAGTATACCGAATTCGTAGCCAAAATCGTATTTGAAATAGATCAAACCGGTATTGGGGTCGATGCATTTGGTGCCTGATTTACCAGGATATTAGAAAGGGAAGTTTTGTACAAAAACAAACGAAAATACTTATAGATACGGAACATACACATAGAATACTTTAACGATGGAACGAAATGGTTTCGGGGGTTGGGGGTGGGGATTAGTGTGGTGTTTTTCAAATGGTTGTTTTCAAGCGAAACGAAAATAGAATTTCTCAAACCAATTTTTCAACTCAAATTTATCTAAACTTAAAAAATTCCAATTCAAATTAAAATTCCAATTCAAAATGGAGAAAGTATCTTGTATCTACTGCTGGATTAGTGGCACGATTGTTAGGGCACTGAAGCACTTACCGTATTGGGAGACTCGCGACTCATCGCGATAGGCCTGCGGCTGGTTGCTGCCTTCGCTGGGGGCACGCTTGAATCCTGGTCGCAGGACATGGCCATGGCCATTCCTCTGCTGCTGCTGCTGCTGCACATCCCTGCTGACATCCTCGATGAATTGATGGGACTTCTGTAGGAACGTGGAGCCCATGCGCTTGCCCTGAACCTCGGCCTGCTGTTGCAGGCTGTTGCTGTTGCTGTAGCCACATCGTGGCAGGGTGCCAGCCCTATCAATCTGATCCATGGACTGCTGTTGCTGTTGCTGCTGCTGCTGATGCTGCTGGTGCTGCTGCTGTCCCCTCATCGTGGTGTTTCTGTTCAAGGACTGGGTGCTGTGCTGTGTGGTCACTGTGCTGCCGCCCCGCTGCTCTTTCCTCAGAGTATTCACATCCACATGGATCTTGGTGGGCATTTCGGGACCCCGATCAAACTCCATTGGGGATAGAACCCTCTCGTAGGCGCGTGGCAGGCTGCAGGAGCGTGCCGAGCTCTGGGGCGGTGCCACACGACGGTATCCGCGGGTCAGACCATCGCCGTAGGGCGACCAAAGCGGCTGGATACGCGAACCCCCCTCCACCTCGCTCTCATAGTCGCTCTCCCGGAATTCGCCGGGTATGAACTTTGTGGGCGTGGCCGGTGGTGGCAGATGCGACTGCCGCGAGGGCGTGCGACTCGGGGCAGGGCTATAGGGGAAGGGCTCCAACGGTTGCTGCTGCTGCGGCGGCTGCTGCTGCTGCTGCTGCTGCTGTTGGCTGTCAAAGTGGATGATTCGCTTGGTCTGCTGCATGTTGACCACTCGCTGAGAGCTCTCCGTGGACTCGTGCATCTGCATCGAGTTCTTGGTCTCGGTGGCAACCTTTGCCAGATGCATGGGGGCACCAGCAACAGCATTGTAGTACATGGTCGGACGAGAAGGCAAGTGCTGCTGTGGCTGTGGCTGCTGCTGCTGCTGTGTGGCAGCTATAAACTTTGCTGCCACAGGCTTGGGCTTGAACACGGGCTGCTGCTGCTGCTGTTGCTGCTGCAAGAACTTTGATTGCTTCGAGCTGCTGCTGCTGCTCTCCGTTTTGATCTCGTGGCGGATCTCCTTGCCAATCGGTTCGAATTTGGGGCGACTCTCATGGGGCATGGGCTCGAACTCCATGGGCGATGGAGTGATCACCACCACGGGGGACTTGTGGCCATTCGTGGCCACATTCGTGCGTGGTGTGGGTGTGGGCGGGAAGACCACACGATACCCCTTGATGTCCGCATCCGATTCGTTGGTCCGCGACACAGAACGGAAGCGCTCGTCCACCTCGCTGCTGTAATCGCTGAACTCTGCCGCCGGGGTCTTCCTTTGGGCGGGCACAGGACTTGGCTGCGGCAGGACTGTGACTGTGACTGGCACCGTCGACGAGTACTTGGTCTCCTGGTGATGCGACGAGCTGCTGCTGCTCTGCTGCATGCTGTGCGAGTAGTTGCTGCTCATCTTCGAGGTGGCAAAGAAGTCCTAAGGGACGAGATTAAACAGAATGGAATATCAGTACTGATGATCGGATATTTATGGCAGCAATACACATAGGAAATGGCATGTTAGGAAACTGTTTTTAAAGATCAGATCAGGCAAATGCAGAACATGTTTAAGGGATTAAAACAACGAAAATGAAGGTTAAAGGGCAATGTTTAGTGGCAGATTTTGCAGGTTTCTATTATTTTAAGGGAGATACATTTGTAAATCCCCCAAGTGCTAGCAAAAACAACAATAAACAAGAACAACAACAACAACAACAACACACAGATATAGTGACAGACACAAGTACAGAGAAATATTTTTGGTATCTAAATGCGAACCTTCGCCTCTTGAGATTGCTTTTGTTGTGGCTGTGGGGCCTGTACTGGGGTATAGTAAATCGTCGCCGGTGGCTCTGGCTGTAGCTTCTGTGGTGCCGGACCCGAAGCCGGACACATACCCGGACCCGTGGTTGTCGACGAAGAGGACTTCGTTTCGTAGTAGCTGCTCTCCGATTTCCTGTAGTTCGAGTGCTCTTCGGTGTCCGCTGCATAGCCACTCGACTTGAAGGAGGTCTCCGTGGTGATCGGCTTCTGCTGCACCCTGGGCTCTGCGTCGCTCTCGCTGCCACTGTACTTGTACCGATCGCTCTCGTAGTCGCTCTCGTACAGGCCCAAGCGTGTGGGCATCACTGGCGGCGGTGGGCGGTAGGCGCTGGCCGCTGGCGGCGTTAGGGTCGGCACCGAGTGGGGCAACACCTTGCGCGGGCCCTGCAGGAGATTCTGTTCCAGTTTCTGCTCCATGCTCTCCACCAGCGATCGACGGCGCACCACTTCCTCCGGTTTGGGGGCAAAGCAGATCTCAGGCGGGGTGCCCGGCTCCAGATCCACATTCACCAAATGGGTCACCGACTGCGGGGGTATGCTCTTGGCTATCTGTTGCACGAGGAAGGGGGCATTCAGCTCCTTTGTGGGCGTGGCGGCTGCTGGTATTGGTGCCGGTGCCGGTGCCGAGACTCCTGCTGGTGTCCATAACTTGGACATGGCCACACCCTCGGCCGAGGGCTTGGGCGAAGGCGAACGTGGATTCTGCTGTGCGGGCGTGGCAAGGACCGCTGCAGGGCGCACAATCGGCTGGCCATACTCCACTTTGACCTCCTTCGTGAGCGTTGTCTCGTGCTGCACGCTCTGCAGGGCCCCGAGGGGTGGTGGGAACACCGGCACACCGCCCTGCGGCGGCGGCTCCTTGGGCTGCACTTCCGACAGGATCTTGATCTTCTCGTTGATCAGCGGCACCTTGGGCTCCTTTCGCTCCGTCTTCGGCTCGTAGAGGAACTCGGGGGCATCGCCTGGTATCAGATTGAGGCTTCGCAGCTCCTCCGCGAGGCTCTGGGCGTGTGGCTGACGCACCACCGTCTCCAGGGGCTTGAAGGCCAGTGGCTTGGGCCGCTGTGTGATGGTCTCCTCATCGATCTTCTTGAAGTAATCGAAGGACGAAGAGGACTTGTGTTCGCTCTGCTCGTATCTGGTATTGGTCTGCGTTTGCATCTGTGGCTGCTGCTGCTGCTGCTGCTGTGGCTGCTGTGGGTTCTGCTGCTGTTGGCCATAAAGTGTGGCCACCACTGGCGTACAGGGCTTGGGCGGCACTGGCGGTGGGGTTTGTGTCACGCCAGTCTTGAAGCTGACTGTGAACGGGGTCTGGATCGGTATCTGTATCTGTTGTGTTGGGGCGGCAGTGTTTGTGGTGTGGATGATGGTTGTATCGGTGGTTCTGTCGGTGGTTGTATCGATGGTGTCGGTGGTGGGTGTCTTTGGTCGCGGCGTCAGCTCGGGCAGTTCCAGATTGAAGGCCGATTTGTGCTCTAGACGCATGGTTGCCTCGGTGGTGCAACGATGCTCAGTGATCACTTTCGATTCGGATAACCCGTGCAGATCATTCGCATGGGTCACATCGCTTTGGGTGCTTAGATACGACTGTGGCTCCTGCTGCTGCTGCTGCTGCTGTGGCTGCTTCTGGTATAGAATGTGTGGCACGATGAGTGGTTTTGGCATGGATGGAATAGCCATATGTGTGCGGGTGTTCGGGTGTTCGGGTGTTCGAGTGGGTGTGCGGAATGATCAAAGCGAAAACCAACGAGCGGAGGAAGGACACGAGCGACGTTGATTGAGAGATTGAGAGAAGAAGAAAGATTCACAAAGAAAAGGTTTTTGTTTATTAAATTGTGTTTTTTGATCAAAAAAATTCGTATGTAAACTTAACAGCGTCGAAAGAAGAATAGATTTAGATTAGAATAGAGTTTAGAATAGATCGAATCGAATATCGAATCAAAGAAGAAATATATGTATTCATAGGTGATTCATTTTCAAGGATAATGCATAGATCGATGGATCGGTGGATCGGTGGTTGGTTTTTTTTTTTTTTTTTGTTAGATATTGAGCACATGCACACTTACTTCAGTTTTATAATCGGTCAATGCTGATGCGTTCGTGGGCGTAGGCGTGGGCGTGGTCTCGTATACAATGGTCTTGACGACCTCCTGGAGGCGCTCCGGCGAGGGTTCCAGGATGGCACAATCGGCAATGCTTTTGGCCTCACCGCCGGCATTTGTGGCTCTCACCATATACTTGCCAGAGTCTGAGGTTTGTGCTGCAATTGGGGGGCGGGATTAGGGAATTATAGGACTATAGACTATAGAGGGCTATGGGTAGTACCTTTCTCAATGATCAGACGATAGGAGTTGCCCTGGGCAAGCAGTCGATGCGGGGATATGCCAGCATCTTGTATGGGCTTATCGTCCTTCAGCCAGAGTACAGTGGGATCTGGCAGTCCTGTGACCTCCACTTCCATAATCAATTTCTCGCCCTTCTTGGCTACCTGTGCCTGCAAGCGTCTGCCAAAGACTGGCGGAAAGATGGTCTCTAAATGTAGGAAGAAGCGATGGGCAGCATGAGAGATAGGAACCACATCAGAGATCTTTTTAATATGGGATTAGCCGCAAGACGAATGGAACCACTCAATGAAACATAAACATTAGCCTACTCTTCTTTTGGTGTCATTGCAAAAATCATAGAGATCTATGGTGCTGTGGTGCTGTGGTTCTGTGGTGCTGTGGTTCTGTGCATCTGTCTGTTGTTTTTGTGGTTCGAAATTTACTTGAAACAGCCGTCGACGTCCCACCCAATCAACAGCCATAATGAATAATTCGCTTAGACATCGGACATCAGGCAGGCAGTAAAAATATATGTATACACATCTAGAGTATACATACATATATACTAGTATGTACATATATATGTATAATCCCAAATACAACCCCCAGTGAAAAAAACCACACAAGACGACACAAATCTGCTAAAATCTCGAGTAAATAAACGATCCCCATTTACATAATAATAATTGCAGACATCAGACATCCCCCACATCCTATAGACCCCAACCACAGCCCCCACCCACAGCGAAGAATATTTATAAATTTCGTGTAAGAAAATCTTTTTGCATTTGGCCTTTTTTCCCGGGGATGAAAAACTATTGAAATTTCAACAAAAACAAAAGCAAAAACAAAAGCAAAAACAAAAACAAAACAAAATACAATCGACCCCACTAAAAACTCATCAATATTCCGCAAGGGAGCTGCTGCCCGGTTGGCATTTTCGAGGCATTGACGTTTGAAGATCCATACAATGACACTTTAATGCTCTACGCTGATTGATGTGTGGCACGAACGAGCGGACAGGCAGACGGGCAGACGGGCAGACAGGGAACATATGATATAGGGTCTATCTGGGCTGGTCGAACATGTGTATTCTGTATTCTATATTCTATATTATATGCTTGAGATATTTAGAACACTTTTGGCCAGTTCATTAATTCTGCGAATTGGATTTTATAGTACACAAAAAACATATTCAGGCATATATATATGAGATCTCTGGCTCCGAAAATGGAGACTTTCTAAATCTTCGAAAATAGTTGAATCTAAGAAAATCCCAAAGGGAAAATATATACATATTGTACAGGAATTTTTCATATTGTACAGGGCACATCCTGTTTCTCTTTTCTGTCCTGATAATGGATCATCTGCCATTATTTTATTACAGAATTTCTCATATAGGGCTTGCATCAGTGGTACTACATATTAGTTCTATTGATTTGTAGTTTTTGGTAACTAAAACTAAAACCCAAGAACTAATACATTTAAGAAATGTCTAGCAACATCCCTAGAAGTTCTAACATGCTTCCAAATGGTATATTCTTAGACGAAGTTTTCTTTAGCCATACTGGCCTATGGGAGACCGCTATGAGAGGCGTTCGGGTTAACCTAACCTAACTTTTCTTTAGCTTTCCGCTTGGTTAGGTTCTGAAATTCTTAGAAATCTCAGAAATGCGGTTATTAAGAAAATTCACATCCGCAATTGATGGTCAAAATGATTGATTATTCTAAGGAATATTGCCCATTTCTTGCTTTAAGAACAAATGGCCAAATGCAACCACAAATATAATTAGAAACCATTCCATATACCAATATTCAATAGAACCCCAAAAAGAGAAATAAATCTGTGTTTAACACTCACTTTTTACCACCAAATCGGCGGTGCTTGTCGACTGGCCCACGGCGTTGGAGGCTGTCACCGCGTATCGTCCCGCATCGGCCACGCCCACCTGCTTGAGTTCGATGGTGACGCGATTGAATTTATTGGAGATTTTCGTGTGTGGATCGTCGAACAGCTGGCCGCCGTTCTTCTCCACCTTGATCTCGGGCGAGGGATAGCCATCGTAGATGGCCTCCATGCTGACATCGGCGCCCTGGTCCACGATCTTGCCTGTGAGGGGGGTGGTGAAACGTGGGGCAATCTCCTTGCGCAGGCGAGTGGGTGAATCGGGTATGGTGATGGCTGGCAGAGGGGAAGGACCACCGCCATTGGCGGCAGACTGAACGACTGTGAAGGACTTTTGCTGTAGACTGGGCGTGCTCATCTCCTTGCTCTTGTGCAGCTCCTGGTAGTGATGGCTCTCCATGATCTCGGGCCGCTGCTGGCCCAACTGCTTCAGCGACTGATCGATGTGTGCCGAAGAGTGGTGGACCTCTGTCTGGGGCACATTGCCCTCGTAGGAGTTCACCTGCGATGTGGATGTGGTGGTGAATGTCTGCTTTTTGATGGTCACACGCGATGATTCGGTATTGTGCTCCTGGGTCATGGTCTGCAGATCACTGGACGCGGGCAGACCGCTGCCGATGATGTTCAGAAAAGCCACACAGGTGGCCTTGCCCGCCTCGTTCTCGGCCACACAGCTGATCTTGCCGACGGCGTCGTGGGTGAGCTTCTGGATGGTCAGCACCTGGCGATCGCCGCTCGTGGAGACGAGGAAGTTGTGTCCATGGACGGGCTGATCGTTGAAGAACCAATGGACCTTGGGCGTCGGCCTGCCCTTGACAATGCACTCGAACTTGACGACGTCGTCGATGCTGCCCTGCTTGTCGCTGAAGAGCTCCTTGAACTCGGGACAGGCATGTCGCTCCACGATCTCCACGGACGACTGACTGCTGCGGCGATTCTCGGGGGCATTCACGGACTTCACAATCAGATGAGAGAAGCACTTGGCATCCCCCGCCTGATTGGAGACCTTCACCGTGTAGACACCTTTGTCATCGACACTGGCATTGTTCAGGATCAGCTTGAAGACGCCGGACTCAGGATCCCCCGTGGCAGTGACTCGATCGTCCAGCTGCAGCTCCTTGTTGGTCAGATACCACTGGGCGCGCAGCGGTTGATCGCCGCTGGCCTGCACCTCCAGGACCACCTGTTCGCCCTCGTCCGCCAGAACATCGGAGAGCAGACGCTCGAACTTTGGTTTCGCATCCTTGGGCAGGCTCTGCCTCTCCACTTGGGCCCGTGTGGCAGGCTCTGCCTGCAGGTTCAGCGGCGTGACCTTCAGCTCGCAGCTGCTCGATGTCTCGCCCGCCGAATTGATGGCCACCACCTTGTAGTGGCCGGCATCCTCCTGGTACACCTCCTGGACGATCAGCGAACAGCGATCGCCCTGGAACAGCAGCTGGACATCAGCGGACTCCTTGACGGGTCGCTCGTTGTGATACCAAATGACCTCTGGCTCCGGCTGACCCACAATCACACAGTCCAGACGCACTGGCTTGCCCTCGAAAATGGAGACATCCTTCAGGGGCAGATGGACTGCCGGCTTGATGGGCTCTATGTCGCTGGCCATCTCGGAATCGGACGTTTCGTTGGGGAGGCGACCCTTGACAATGACGTTGCAGCTAGTGTATGCCTCTCCGGCTAGATTCTTGGCGCTCAGAACGTACGATCCGGCGTCGTTGGGATAAGCTTGGGGGATTATCAGCGTTACGCGGCCGTATTCATACTGAAAGTACAGAGGAAAAGTCATTGGAAAAATCATCAGAAAATCAGAAAATCTGAAAATGATGGCATGGCGTGGGCATTCATTCAGTATTCACCACACCCGACAAGAAACGATCCCCGATACCCCGATCCGATCCGATCCGATCCGAGCTGATCCGAACCGATCCGAACCGAGGCTAACGCTTTCATTTTTGTTCTAGTTTTTGTTTCATTGGTTTTTTGGTTTTTATTTCTATTATTTCAGTTTTTGTTTTTTGCAATTGAATGTTTCTTCTTTTTTACACACATTTTCAATCTTATTTATATGAGTTTTTGTTGTTGTTGCTGCTGTTGTTGCTGCTGTTGTTGTGTGTGCGGATGTGCCACAGCAATTGCGATCGCCGATCGCTCTGTGGCACATCCGGCGGAGGCCTAAGAAGAGGCTTTTGCTTTTGTTTTGTTTACTCGCATTTGCTCTCTTTGTTTTTGTGGCCCCAAAATTGCAGGAAGCACCTGAGTACAGGTGTTCAATGGGATTCAGTTTTGGCTTTTGCCGCAGAACAAAGATCGCTTTTCAATTACTAAAACTGTTTTCATGCAGTGTTTGATGCCAAAGTGAGATCATGTTGTGGAATATAAAGAGCATTAAAGCGAATGACAGAATGGCAATTAAAAGTGCGGCCAATGAAATCATTTCTCAATTTTTTCATGCCAATTTTTTTCGGCTACTTTTTCGGTGGATATGTGTATCTGTATCTGTATCTTTTGCATATTTGTATATACAATGTTGGCGCCCACAATAAACAAATTGCCTGACGCGCCAGGGATAGGGGATCGGCGTTTGGAGATCTCAAATGGGATGGGATGGGATGGGATGGGGGGGGATGGACTGACTGTGACTGCCACACTGCAGTGTGGTGAATTGAATTTGCCACGCTGCACGGCTCGTTGCAAGACACAGCCGCAGCAGAGTGTGCGACGAGTGGTAGCTGCCAAAAAGTTGCAGCTATTAGATATTATATGGCAGCTATATGTTCTGTAAATTGCATCGAAAGATAAAGTGCGTTGGCGTATTTTCAGATATGTTTGCCTTGAATTTGCTCTCTCTCTCTGTCAGTATGTGTTTGCCCAAAATAATGATCTTTTGGCAGTGGCAGAACCAGAGGATGTTGTAGATGTGTACACTAGATTATCAACTCAACCAAGGGAGCGATCCGTCTGATCTGATGCGTCTACGCATTCACCCACCCACCACTGACGTCAGTCCCATCTCAAACCGATCCGAGAAACTAAAACATGATGATATTTTCATTTCCAAATTTTGGAAAACGCCCACTGAACAACCACAGAATATAAAATATAAATCTAATATTCGCTGGTATCTTTTCCTTCCAGCCAAAATTTAGCTATAGTATACACCGCGAATATAGTAGATATGTAGATATGTATCTACGATATTCTATGGCACTGTGGCACTGTCTATATGGAAATCGCCAATTGCCAGACAGATGTCGAGGGGGGGCTGGATGGGTATGGGTATTGTGGGGGGGGATTGTACTTGGCGGCATTTTATTTTACTTGAATTTTTTGTTTACCCTTTGCTCTGCTGGGGGGTCTACGATTTTTGATCGGAAATGCTGTGGTCGGGAAGTGGATGGGGAAGAAAGTTTTCCAGGGCCAAAATGGGTCAACATTGTTCTAAAATTAAACTGGTAGATGTTTGAAAACTAGTATTTTTAGGGCATAATGATTTTGCTATCATTCTAGTAAAATGGCACTTTGTATTAAAGTATTTCGATTGTACTTCTGAGTATTATTTGTGGTATAAAATTTTTTTTTAAATTTGTTGCAGGAAACCTTGAAGAAAATCATTTGTGTGCCTTATATTTAATATATGATTTATATGATTTTTTTTTATTTTTCTGCTAATATTTATAGTATTTTTCTGGTATTTTTCTGGTATTTTTTGGAATTTTTCTGGTATTGTAATCTGTTCTTATTTTTACTATTTCTCTATTATATGTTCTAGATTTTTTTATAATATTTTTCTAGAAAATTGGTTCGTTGACCTCAATTTTCCATCCAATTGAGAGATTAAGAAAATTTTTAGTTTGAATCTTCTCGTTCTTTTGATTCTAAAAATGTTATCGACTTGCAATCTACCATTCATTTTCCTCCATCAATCCCAATCTTTTCTCGTAAGAGTATCTTCGTCTTCTGTGTGGCAAAAGCCAAAAAAGAAACGCTTTCTTCTTATATCGAAACAGTATGTTTCCATTCTTTAAGAAAAAAAGATGGCATTCCAAAGAAAGTACGTTTGAAAAATACAAAGAAAGATTCCCATAAATTGTATAAAGAACGATGTACAGCAAATGAATATTTTAAAAAGAAATTCTATCAAGAAATGAATATTTCAACAAAATGGTGTATTTTTTATGGGATTTTCGACCCCACCCCGTTGAAATGTGGCAGACATGAGAACTCACCTTTGCATCGCGTGGCTGGAACGGTTTGCCATTGTGCACCCAGCAGACATCCGGTCGGGGTATGCCACTCACGATGGCCTCCAGCTTGATCTTTTGGCCCACACGAGCCATGGCATTGGACAGCGGAACCTTGAAGCTGGGAAGTTCTGTGGGTTCCAAGGCTGTAAAGGAATAGAGCATACGTATGAGAGGTCGATCTACACAAATGTTGATGGTTCCACACTTACGTTCTACAATCAGGCTGGCGGAGCAGTGTTCGATTCCCGCTGGGTTGGAGGCACTGCAGGTGTACACCGCATCGTCCTCGAGGAAGACCTCCTCGAAGCGGAGCGTGGCCTCGCCATTGTTGTAGCTGATGACGTAGTCCGGCGAGTCGTCGATGCACTTGTCGTTCTTGAACCACTGCACCGTGGGCAGGGGCACGCCCGAGACGATGCAACCGAACTGGAAGGAGCTGCCCTCGGTGGCCTTGCCGCTCTCGAGGAACCGCAGGATGCGTGGCGGCACCAACTGCACCTCGGCGGCGTTCTCGCGCACTGCCAGCGTGGCATTGGTGTCGCAGGTGCCCACCAGATTGGAGGCACGGCAGCTGAAGCGCGCCGAGTCGGCGGCAAAGGTCTCCTCGATCACCAGGCGACAGATGCCCTTGTCGAAGCTGGTCTTGTAGTCGGCGTGGCTCAGGATACTGATGCCATCCTTGAACCACTCCACAGTGGGCTCCGGTGTGCCGGTGACCTCGCACTCGAACGCGAATCGATCGCCCTCCCGGGTCACGGCATCCTTGAGGGGACGCACAAACAGAGGCGAGGCATAGCGCAGCTCCGTGAAGATGGAGTTCACCTGGATGTCCTTGCGGATGTTCTCGGTGACGATGCGCTGCTGGTCCACCTGGTCGCGCAGTGTTTGCAGGCGCGCGATCTCCTCGCGCTGGATGCGAGCCTCCTCCTCCCGCTTGGCCCGGGACTCGTCCTCGCGCTTGATCCGGATCTCCTCCTCACGCTTGCTCTGGACACGGGCCTCCTCCTCTCGCTTGGCGATCTCCCGCAGCGTTTGAATGCGCATCTCCTCCTCGCGGGCCGCCTGTTCTCGGGCCAATTGCTCCCGGGCGGCCTGCTCCCGCACGGCCTTCAGCCGGGACTCCTCCTCGCGAACGGCCTGCTCGCGCAGCGCCAGTTCCCGGGCCACCAACTCCCTTTGGGCCTGCTCGATGGCCGCCTGCTGTCGCTGATGCTCCAGCCGGGACTGCTCCTCCCTGGCCAGCCGCTCCCTGGCCTCTGCCTCGCGCATGGCCTTCTCCCGTTCCGCCTGATCGCGGGAGTCGCGCTCCCTCTGCTCCCGCTGTCGCTGCTCCTGGTTCAGACGCTCCTGGACAATATTGATGTCCAATTTGAGCTTGATGAAGGACTGGAAAATGTTCATGACGTCGTTGTAGAGCGACGACACCTTGCTCATGTCATGGGCGCACTGCGAGGCACTGTCCAGCTTCGAGCGGAGTCCTGGCTCCCGACTGGTGACATAGTTCTCGATGTCATTGACGAGATTGGCTGCCTCCACAGAGTCGCGCAGGTACGGAACCTTGTTGGAGACGCTGCTATAGAAGTAGCTGATCTCACGGTATTCGGCATCGATCTGAAGAAATCTCTTGGTTAGAATGGGTCTTAAGAAGCGCTTGCTGTTTGCAGGGGGTTACCTTTTCGACCACTTCAAAGAAGTCCGTGGCCTGGTTGAGGCTCTTTCGTTTCTGCTTCACCTGATCCTTGAAGCCCTGCCACTTGTCGTTGAGCTTATGGAGCTCCTCCTTTACGTATTGTTCGCTTTCGGGATTTGAGATCAGCAGCTGCTGACTCGTTGAATCTGTGAACTTTTCGATGCGTTTCTCGAGCAGCTAAACGACGGCAAAGGGAAAATGGAATGGAAAATGTGCTTTAAATATATATGCAGGAAAATCCCAACCATTAGGCAGCGTCTGGGGTGAAAAAGTGCAGCCAAGCAGAGGATCTCCATCTACATCTTTCCATCTAAACGTACATATGTAGATATGTATGTATGTATATTTCCCTCAAATGCCAAAAAGCAGCAAAATACGAGACATGAAGAAAGTGCAATAAAACGTGGCAGCATTCTAAATGTTGTGTGTATCTGTATCTCTGTAGCTGTATCTGTAGCTGTATCTCTCGTTATGCAAAGATGTATTTCAAAAGTTTTTAATTACAAACTAACGACAGCTGCCGCTGTCTATCTGTTAGGCCCAAGAGTCACCCTTCTTGTCCCCGTTCTCATCCCCATACCCCCATCCCCATCCGCATCTTCCGCTGACAGCTACAACATTTTCAAAGTTGCGATGCGCCCGAAGAGAGAGTATTTTTTTTTTGTGTTTCTTTTTGTCGAAAAATGTCATTTGGAAATTTGATGAATGTTTTCTTTTTGGGTGTTCAGAACTCTGTTTTGCTCATGCAGCGGATAGGTGTATGTGTATATGTGTATCTATATCTATTCTACAAGTATCCATGAGATGGCTACTACCTCGAGGGTGTGGGCTGTTTGGCCCCAGCGTTGCTGATGGCGCGTCGATTTCAATTGCTTGGGCATTGAACACTATAGAAAATGGATCATTAAATCATACAATAACCAAAGAGATCTTCACTCTGTTTTGTTTTGTTTGGTTTTCTCTTCTATTCTATAAACATAACCCACCTCAACAGTACAACACAGATCCCGCTCTCTCACGGGAGTTCACTCACCTCAATGGTACGTTCAAAATACTCAAATGCCAGCGATGTGGTCTTTGCCGCCGCCAGACTATCGACGCTCTGGCCATTGATGTCGTGCAGCTGCTTGCTAACGCTGTCCAGACTCCGATCGATATCCTCCAGATCGTTGCGGAACTGCTCGATCTTCTCGAGCCGCTCGAGGGACGACATTCTGGCACTGCACTGCGTCTCGAAGTGAATGCGCAGAATCTCCAACAGCTTCAGAATGCGATCGGTGTCGATTTCGCGTGCCCCAGGCGGCTCCAGTACGCGCACCCGATCGATCAGCAGTTCGGATTGTGTGATTAACGATCTAAATTTATCCATGCAATGATCGCGGAATTTCTCATGCTCCGCAATGCTGCGCTCCACGCCACCCGAAGACGAGGATGGGTGCTGGTGCTGGGGCTGCTGCTGCCTCGCGAAGTACTCGTCGATCTCGTTCCGCAGCTGCGCAATGTTCTCCAGGAAGAGCAGAACGCTCTCGATGAGCGTACGGTAGTCGTACTTGATGCCATCGAGGCGGGCCTTCAGCATGCGCAGATTGTTGATCACCTGCTCGATTTTGGCCAGCGATTGCTGGTCCTTGGTCTGGATGCTCAGGGTGGTCTGAATGCGATGCTGGATCTCCTCCTGGGCCCGCTCAATGTCCTGGACGACAAAGCTGAGCTTCTCCCGTATGCCCGAAAGCAGCTGCTTCGTGTCCGTCGAGGGGGAACCAAACACAGGATACAGTTGGGTGTCCACTTGGGTGCTCTTGGCAACCGTCTGGTGGAAAGAGAGAGTTTGATACTTGGGGGTGACTATTCCTAGGGACTACTATGGGAGTACGAACCTCTTCATTGTCACTCATGACTTTCTCTAGGAGATATTCGACTTCTCGCTTCTCTTGTATGGTCGTTGTCCAATTCTCCAAACTGCTCGTCACGTCGCACTGCCGCTTACTGAAACCGTTCAGCGTCTCTTCCACTGCCTGCGTCGAGGATTTCGTCTCGAGATATGGATCCACAATCTGTACGCGTGCGTGTGTGTGTGTGTGTGTGCAGCACCGAAAATAGCATAGACAAAAAATAAATGGAAAATTAGTTTTTCCTTATTTTATTTTGGTTCTTCAGCTTCTGCTTCTCTGCTTCGTCAAGTGTCGCAGAGTTTTTCTCTTTTTTTTTTTTATTATGTTTTCTAAGAAAAAGTACAACGGCGCGTGGCACAACGCATCTGCCTTTGGCCAGGGTCTGGTGCGTTCTGGCCACAACACCACAGCCACATCTACATCCACATCCAAATCCGAGTCGAGTCGGGGAGAGTCCAGGCCATGCCATAGACCAGAGACCAAAGACAGACCTATCTATAGCCCTGGCAGCGCGCAAATTGCTTTGCTTTTATTTATGGACTCAACTCGCGAGGAAAACTCGAACCAGAAACAGAAACAGAGAAGGAAAACTCGAAATACAGCCAACAGCAGTAGCAGCAGCAGAAGCAGCAGCAGCGTCATGAGCAGCATGAGCAGCAACAGCAGCGAAATTTTCTAATTTCAAAATTTTCTTTTGCGGCTGTTGGTTCTCTTTCGATTTCTTCCCGGTTTTATGTACACACACACATATGGATATGGATATGGGCATGGGTTGGGGCGAAATGACGACGTTGTCGTTTCGAATAGATGTTTATGGCTAACCAAATCATATTGTTGGTAATTTATGGGCCACGAAAAGCAAAAGGATGCAATCTGTGCCATGGAAATTGAAGTTTGAATACTCTTTCAAAGATCTAATGCAGCTTTGGAGGGGAGAACTTCTAATGGGAATACTCTATAGGGGAAGAATGTGCACTTTTGCAGTGTATGTATCTACAGATTGGTTTCGTTGGAATTAATCTAGGAATAGACTGAAGCTTGTATCCACGGATCTCTGCACTGAATCTGTGGGTTTTTTTTAAAAGAAAGTAAAGTTGGATGACTTTTTTGCTGATCTAATGCATCTTTGGGGTCGGGAAATCATTCTCCAAGCCTTGGTGCCTTGTGGACATTATTGTGGTAATCCTAATTTGGCGATCTCTGCATTCGATTTCCATCTTTCTATCAAATAAGTTGAAGATGGAACTAACTTTTTGGAGACGTTGTGAATCGTTAGAGATGATACATTTTATGGCAATAATCTGAACCTGGAATCAATACAACTTGGAGTAAAGAGAGGAATACTCTATAGAAGATATTCTATTCATTGGAGATTGGAAGACTACAAAATGATCTCTGCTCACGATTTACAGATTGTTTTTTACAGGATCTCAAGTGGAGAATACTCCTATGCGTTTTTCAAACATCTGTTAATTTTGTGGCAAGCACAATTTTTAACAAATTTTAAGGAGATGCGAGATCATTATTATAGCCAGAATTTCAGAAGGAAAATGTCCCGTGACTGGCTCCGCTACCATCTCCTTCCCCATCCCTCTTGTACAGACTAGCTTTTGTAGGGTTTCCAGTTTTCAAGTCACTCTCTCTTTCTCGTTACCACTAGCTCTATCCTTTTCTATTCCATAAACTATCTTCTATAGAACTCAAGGGTGAATACACTTAGAATATATAGAAATATATAGAAAATGCTCTCATATATCCGTTTTCCATTGAAATTGAAGTTCATCCTGAAGTTCTTCTGGGATCTTTTGAATTTCTGCAGTTCATCTCTAAGCTTCTCCCATAGCCAGAGTACCCCTAGTCGGGGCAGATACTTTTATGCCGACGCAGCTATTGTGTTATAGTACTCGTCGCTATATACAGATATTCTATGCTTCTCAGAGCATCCATAGACAGCGGTAGCAGGGTGCAAATGTGGCAGCTGTCAGCAGCTGTAAAATGCAACGGGCAACGGTTTAAATGCGAAACATAGCAAAGATTCTGGCGGCAAGCGGAACATGCAAACTGCAACTGCGCAAAGCTCTTAGAGAATTCCAAAAACCAAAAAAAAAACTCCGATAAGACCCGGATAAAGATACAATCTTAAAGTTAAATGATTCTCTCCCTGCCACCAGCACTGGAATACCGACTTTCAAGTTGATGAATCGCTGTCCGCGGGACTTGAGTTCGCTGAAGGTCAGGATTATGTTGGACCATGTGGCCTGGAGGAACTGCAGCTTGTGCTCGTCGGGGGTTTGCTGGAGCTGGCGCTGCAGATGGTCCAGCTGACTAGAGAGCTCGTTGGCCTGCTCGAAGAATTCGATCAGCAGGGAGACGTAGTCGACGCGCTTCAGCACCAGATCCTTGAGTTCGATCCAGTGCTTGTGCAGGGACTCGGCCTTCGAGTCGACATCGTAGCGCTGCTGTGGACTCAGCGACTCCAGATGCACTTTGATGCTCTCGAGGAGTAGGTTGATGAGTTCTCCCTTGATCTGGAAAAGGGGAAAACGAAAGGGGATCCTCTGAGCATAGATTTGATGGGAAAGTAGTGTCTCGGGACTCACCTCCAAGTCCTGCATTAGTTCGTGGTGCTGCAGGAGGAACTGTTTCGATTGCTGCAGATTCCGACCCATGTCCACGCTCTGCTGGAGATGCAGCTGTCCGGAGGCGCGCAGCCAGGCCAGGAGCTCGTTGTGCTGCGCGAGGAACTCGCTGAGGGCTCGCTGCACCTTCTGCTGGTCCTCGCTGCTGTGCGCACAGATGCCCTCGATGTAGGCCTTGCGGTTCTCCAGCTCATCCAGGACCCTCTTGACGCCCTGCGTCTCTGGTTGGGTGCGCCCCACCTCGTCCAAGATGCCATAGCCGAGTCGCAGTGGCTCCTCGGTGAAGCTTCGCACATCGCGCTCCACCTTGGAGAACATGGCATAGCTCTCAGGGGAGTTCGGCGGCAGCTTGACGCTCGCCAGCTCCAGCTCCAGCTTCTCCAGGACACTGAGCGTGTGCTCGGCCTTGGCGAAGAACTCCCGCGACTGATGCAGCCAATGCTCTCGCTGATCCACCAGATCCAGGTGCTCGGTGCAGCCACTGAGCACAGCATAGGCCCTGGCACACGCCTCATCCCCCGAAAAGAGACCCGCCGACTGGACCTTCTCCTTGGCTCGAGTGATCTTCAGCGCACGATCGCGTAGGAGCAGCGCCTGCTGTTTCCACTCTCTGTATCTGGCCAGCATCTCGTTGGCCGTGTGCTCGCACTCCCCGAGACTGTACATGGTATTGAGCTCCATCCTGGCCTTCTGCAGAGCCGCCTCCAGGTCGACGAGCTCTCGTCCGAGCAGCCCCAGGGCCAGGCACTGCTCCATCTGTGTTTTGCGCGTCTGCCAGGCGAGCTCCAGGTCGTTCCTGCGATCGTGCAGTGCCTCCAGCCACTGCTGTACTTGGTGGACGGCCCGTGTGGCGTCTCGCTTGATGTGCTCGGGCCGTGTGTCCAGTGTCTCCAGCTTTTCCAGCTCCTCCAGCTGTGACAGCAGCTCGTTTCCGTCCTTCAGGGCAGCCATCACACCCGTGAGCATGTCGATTCTCAGCTGCTTGAATCTGTTGAGGAACTCCTGCACATGGGGCACGTCCATCGGCTGCAGGGTCTCGCTGCAGGCCATCTCCAGCTGGTCCATGCGCCTGAAGCACTGCGTCATTTTGTCGTGGAACTGTGTGCAGAGCAGCAGAATGTGCTGCCGGTCCTGCAGCAGGTTCAGGATGTCCTGCCAGATGATGTTCAAGGTGTCGGCCATGGCGTTGACTAGCTCCGAGCTGATCCTCTTGCTGGCCAACAGCTTGTCGGCCTTCTGCACGAACTCATCCATGGGTCCAGGTAGGCTCTAAAGATGGGGTTTTTCAAAAGGGGTTCTTTTTCTTGAAGGTTTTCCTGGTACTTACCTGTAGATTTCGTAGCGTGTCATCGTGCTCTCGTTGCATGCGCACGGACTCCTCGAGATTCTCGCCCAGCGATGTGATCTTTGGCTCCAGCTCGACGACTTTGATGTAGATCTTCTCGGGACTCTGCAAAAGATTATAGAAGATGAAATGAAATGATGAAGAAAGTTTTCTCCCACAAGTTTGCTCAAGGAATTCTTTGGTTCGCCCTGTTTTTTTCTCTGTGTTGTGTTGCTGTGGTTGTTGTTGTTGTTTTGAGTCACGTTCCTGTGCTCCCAGCCAGCAGCAGGGGCACTCGTGTGTCTGCATTTCTCATTCATGAAAACTTGTCGCCAAAAACCTGCTCAAGAGCAAAACGACAATGCTGCACAGAGCAGCTTCTAATTTTGGTTAGGCACCACCAACCACCAACCGCCAGCACAGCACCACCGCCGCCACCAGTAGCAGCAGGAGCAGCTCCACTCGTGCCAGTAGCAGTGGCAGTGGCAGCAGCAGCAGTGGCAGTCTCTTCTCTGTTCTGTTTGATTGCAATGAAGGTCAACATTGGCTGTTTATGGTAATGGCATCCGTTAGGTTTTCCTGTTGGGATGAGCATGTGTCGATACATGCAACAGAACAGAACTGAATAGAGCGCTGCTATGCTCTGCTGTGCTGTGCTGTGTATGTGGAAAGTGCCACATGCCACAGCAGCACAAGACAAGAACTTTTCTGTTGAGGTTTGCTTTTGGCTTTCGGTGTTTTTCCCTCCACCAGTGAAAGCCGCTTGCGTGGGCGAAAATGTTTATGGTTCCGCCCCCGTCCAGCCCCCGAACATTGATTAACAATTTATTTGTGTCTCTTTCCCAAGGGTCTGCCATTGGCTCTAATGATCTAATGACCGACAATCAATCAATTTACAAAACAATTTAATAACCATACGATTAAAATAAGTGTTGTGCCCCGATCCGATCCGATCAGATCCGATCAGAGATCATTTCATTCGATGGAGTCACTGACTCAATGCTACGTGAGTGAGTTTTCAATATGCAAAACGATAATTCTCACAAACTTTGAATAAATTATTGTAAAGCCAAAAGCGGGCCTGGCCGACCTAGCGGGACGGCCGGTCGGTCGCTCGGTCTACCGTCTAACTGAAATATGAACCATAAATGGTATGACATCACTATATAGTAAACAGCCCCGCGCCAGGCCATAACGAGACGACGCGTCCGTACTTTTATGCATCACTCGTAAGCCATTATGCATATGGCAAGGCT
The DNA here is from genome assembly GCA_005876895.1 of Drosophila azteca. Lineage (NCBI taxonomy): Eukaryota > Metazoa > Arthropoda > Insecta > Diptera > Drosophilidae > Drosophila > Drosophila azteca. The sequence continues at coordinate 885,909 of VCKU01000014.1, read as the reverse complement.
CCCCCCGTTCCCATGTGCCCCCCACTCCTGAATCTGAATCTGAATCGTATTTCAAGTGTTTTTCAAGTTTTGTGCACGCACCGAGCCGTTAAGACTGCATTTTGAAGACATTTTGAGAAGACGTTTTGTGGGGAGGGGGGTTGGGGGCCAAGGCGCATGCGGCACTTGTGCAATGCCCAAAGCCCAGGCCCATGCGAGGCGGAAGTAGAAGAGTCTTTCGTTGTGACGATGTATGGGTAGTGGGGCGGGGGGCGAGGGTGTGGAAGACTCGATGATATAATGCCCCCAGCAGCAGCAGCAGCAGCAGCAGCGGGGCTCTAACAAAACAACAGTCGAACTGATCGGAAGGAGGGAACAAGATCAAGCGGGAGGTCCGTCCATCGTCCAGTTTCAGAGGCGCTTAACTCCAAACACGTTTTTGGCTTTTAAATTAATACTTTGTGGCAGCGGATAGAACACGATTTCGATATGAAATTACCTTGCTTCTCCTTCTGTCCCCCTCTCGCTCACCCTCTCTCTCCCTCTGTCTCTCTGTCTCTGGTTCGTTCTTATCGTTTTGTATGAAATCATTGCGCATTTTTATGGAGCGCCGCAATGCCCCCAATGCCCGGCTATGCCGCGCCGCTCTTTCATTACGAACCTGCCCGTTCGACCCCCAAACCATTCTGGCCACGTAATCCCTGAGTGCCTGCCCCATGCCGCCTGCCCGATCCGATCCGATCCGATCGTTGATTTAATTGGGGAATAGCAATTTTTGTGGAGGCGTTGGTCTGAGTTTTGCAGGATTTATTTGCCCCGATTGGGAGCCAGATGAAAAGTGTGTTTCATGATTCTTCTTCGGTTTTAATGGGAAACTATTTCAGTTTCAGATTGTGGGGTTCACCAAGGTACCAGCTATGTCTCAGGACTTGTTCAATGTCAGTCTTCTAGCTTCTAGGTCTGATTGTAGGAGAAGCACTGAGTGACCAGAGAGTCATCCATGTGTCATGGGTTGGAATATGGGGTTTTCCCCTAATTGCAGCTAATCAGCACATTTAGTGTTTTTCTTTCCAAAAATCGCATTTAATCATTCGTTGATTCCTTGCTAAAGAGGAAAACCTAATTAAATTTATAATTAATTTTAAATATCGAGAGTTTAGAGTTCATCGACCGAACCTTGACCCAATATTTGCATACATTTTGTGTGAAAATTAAATACGTTTTCATCATCACAGCACAAATGAACAAATGAACAACTGAACACACTTAAATTTCGTGTCTGGCTGGCTGGCTGTCTGTCTCTCTGTCCCTCTGTCTCTCCATCTGTCTGTGTGTGTGGAAAGAGAACCATTTTTATGGGCATTTTGTGCTCTCGATTAAAGGTAAAAGCTAATTGAATACATGATTGAATACATGGCTCATTAAAGTGACATAAATCAAATGTCTGTCTGTCTGTTTATAGAGAAATGTGTACCATAAAAAGTTTATACAAATATCAGGCCAAAAACTAATAAAAGTCCCTATTAACATTTACATTTGCATGTGTCCGTGTGTCGTGTATGTGTGTGTGTGTGTGTGGCAGCATTAATGTATTGTACAAATACTACAATACGAGAATATGCAAATGTATTCGAGTATATTTACTCTTTGGGGCAGGCAATCTCCTACCAAACCTCCAGCTCTGCCTCTGCCTCCGCCTCTCACGCTCTGACGCGCCTTCCATTAAAACCCAACTTGATTTTTGTCATAAAACAAAGCCACAAAAAGCAACAAATAAATGTAGTGCTTCGCTGTGTGCTGTGTGCTCTGTGCTCTGTGCTGTGTGATGTGATGTTCTATTAACAAAAGGTTAGTGCTAGCTTTTTCGCTTCATTCTCAGATCATCAAATCAGCGTCATCATCCATCACATTCGCATCACAGTCGCAGTCGCATGGCATGGCATGGCATGGCATGGCATGGCATTGGTGTGTGTTTTGTGTGTGTCTGTGTGCTTCAGCGAGTGATGTCAGACTTTTGAGTTCTATAAATATATATCGTAATAAAAACATAAAACAACTAGAATACAAATTGTGTTCAGGTTCGGGTTTTGGCGGCTTTTGTAGGTCGCACTTTCCCAGGCCCACTCTCTCGTACGTACGAGATGCGATTATGGGGCGGCCGCCATCGAATGCAATTTAAATTTCAATTTAATTCGCAAAAAAATAAAAAAGCGAAGAGATAATTTCTATAATTGTTTCTACAAATTGTTGGCCACGACTCTTGCTGCAGCGGCGGCGGCAGCAACAGAAGGAGGAGTCGACTCCGTCGCTGCACAGCGCGACTTTCATTGAACGTTTATCGGCGAATATCAGTTTTCATGTAAACATGCAATATATTTCGCGTCTCTAGCTCCGCAAAACGTGCCTCCATCGGCGGCAGATCTGCTGATCTGCGACTCTGTCTGTGGCTGCTGCTGCTGCTGCTGCGGCTGCGCCTTCTCCTGTGCGCGGTAATTACAGCAGCTGGCTGTGGCGAAATTTATGCCCCACTGGAGGCAGATCCACCTCCTCCTCGACTCGACTGGAACCAAGCCGACCCGTTTCCCGTTTGCTTATCAATCAGTGCGTGCCAAACTGTTTTGTCAGTTTTCGCTAAGTAGCAGCTGTGCATTAAAGCCACTACCAATAGATACAGCAGCAAAGCACACACACACACACACACACACATGTGTACATATGCATGCCCCAAGCCAAGGCTTTTGGATGGACTCCAATCCGATCAGAGATCCCCATTCAATCGTGGTGGAGGAGCCTCCGCCGACTGCGTCTGCGTCTGCGCATAGAATACATTATTTTTTAGCGCTTCGAAATGTTGACATTCCCCACTGGCACCATCGCCAGCTCCAGCTCCAGCTCCAACTCCAGCTCCACCTCTAGCTGCAGCTCCAGCTCTTGGCCTGTCGGTTAGGGCTGGAATTTTTCAATTACTGATAAGATTTACAGCCCCATTCACGGGTGACACGACATCAAGAGAGGATGTTGGATCTTGGATCTTGGATGTTGGAAAAACAGTGACTTCGAGGTGACTGCGTCCACACTTTGCTCAGAGGATGGCTTGAAGTTGGAAAGGAAAGTTTGAATCGGAAATACTCCCAAGATTTTCATAGATATTCAGATTAAAATTTACATTTTTGCAGATTTATAGTGAATAATTTTTGAATTATTCATGAATGAGAGCGAAACTTGAATGTAAAATGCCCATGGAAGTAGTTTTCTAATGATATAATGGGATCGTATCGAGACCTAGGGATTAGGTTAGAGCAAATATCCCTGAGAAAAATCACGCTTTTCCACATCCCCTAGCCCGCTGTGCTGCAGTGATTTCCTTCAGTGGGTGCATATCTGTTCCAAGGGAAAATTGCAAGCCACGCCCCCGCATCGTACATCTCTCTGGCAAAAGGGCCATAAATCACAGTGACAAATCACAAAAAGCAGTGACTTGATTGCAACCCTGTGTAGTTGGGGTCCTGCCCCACCCCCCTCTGCCCCCAGCCCCCTGCCCGTGTGAACACGTCTTGGCGGCACTGTGTGTGTGTTTGTGTGTGTGTGTTTGTGAGAGGAATGCGCAAGCTTTTCCATGCGTAAATTTATGTGCCTGCCAGGCGTCGTAAACATTTCTTTTAGCCGCCGCACGGCTTTCTCAGCGCTCTCTCACTCTCTCTCTCTGTCTCTCTGCTGTCCTCTCTTTCTTTTGGCACTGCGCAGCTGCAGCCGTTTCACCCACGCCAGGCCCAAAGCCATGGCACATAACTCTTACAAAAAGAGACAGACAGGCAGGCAGGCAGGCAGGCAGACGGACAGACGGATGGACAGATAGACGGACGAAGAGACGGACACTACACACAGTGCCGTGCATAAGTACACGCTCATATGTCTAAGCAATTTATGAGTGAAAAGCTGTGTGCGACTTTTACAAATAAGAAATTGCCATAAATTCAATTAGAGTTTTGCCATCGTTTCCACATCGCTTTTCCTGGCCTTTTCCTCGATGGCAAATCAGAGCAGATCGTCGCCCCCCCATACCCCTACCCTCCCAAAAAAGCAGGTCGCCTGTTGCGCCCCAATTCCTTCATTATAGCAGCAGCAGCAGCAGAAGCAGCAGCCACTCCTCATGGCATCCTCATGGATGCGGGCACCAGGCACCAACAAGTCAAATTAGTTTCGCGCATTTGATTCAATTAAAGTCCAAGGGGATGGTGGATGGCGGGGGGGTGGGGAGGGGCTCAGAGGCTCAGGGGAAAACTCATTCCGTGGCACACGCAGGAGGGAAAATCTATTTATTTAGAGAGCATCGCTAAACAAATATGTAAATCTTCTCCAGGCCTTTGATGTTTTCTTCTTGGCGTTTTTTTTTTCTCCTTTTAATTGGCTTTCGAGTTAATTTTTTTTTATCCATTTTGGCCAGCATCAAGGCGGAACCATAAAATGAAACATTTTGTAACCAGGCCAAGATGAAGTAGAAGCAGATTCCATTCCATTCCGTTCCGTTCTCCCCCTCCTTGAGAGAAACACTTGTAAATATTTTCGGTGTTGCATCAACAAACATTGTAATCGAGTGAATTTTTGCGTCAGAGATTGATGTTTCTAAATGGTATACATATGTACATACATATGCATGTATGTGTGTGTGTGTGTGTGTCTATGATATATCTCTGGGGTTTGGTCATCCGTTTTGTTAATCGAAAGAGCGGGGGCAGAATAACGGCTTGGGGGGTGGACTTATGTAAATCATGTCCACATGTGGGGCTAGGGATTTGATAGGGGATTTCGGGGTGTGCTCGGCTATGATTCTTTTGGTCAAGGCAATAAAGTTTCCAGTCAAACGATTCGCTGACAAGAAAATTCATTGAGTAACGGAAGGAATGAAAGGAATGGGAATGGGGATGGATTTCTCATTCTTTGTCTGCTGCAATCGTATGCTTCAATGGGATCTTTCCACACATCTTCAATTATCTTTAAACATCTCAATTATGTTGCAACATTTTGTAGAATTCTTTGGGGCGTACACGCCTCATGCCTGCGGCTACAGTGAAAGCTACTTTGGCGGAACGACTACACGCCCCCAACCATCCATCAGTCATTGGGTCTCTCATTGGTCTCATTGGAAATCGTGTGGAACTTTCACTATTTCGCTATGGCTCGAAGAACGGCGGGGCAGGCACTACCTACTGGCTGAGATTCCTCTCTAAACATTGGAGATATCTCAATTAACATGGAACCATCAATTCTGACGTAGAATGGAACTGCAGGAGAAGCCTCTTTCGCTTGAAATATTCACCAGGATCAAAACTTTTAAAGATTCTTTCAAATTTTCTACACCACTTAACATTCAAAATCTGACGAGTAATATCGCAACTTTAGTTTTGGGAGTTGGACAAAGAAACCCAAACCAAAAGTTGGATATTATTCTCTGTATAATAAACCCCTAACCCGCTACCCCCGCCCCTACACCCACAAAGGAAGCAAACTTTTGACATATTTGCATAGTTTTAAACACACACATACACACACAGAGAGAGTTTTCAAGGGTGGGTGGTGGTGTTGGTGCTGTGAGGGTGGGTTGGGGGGTGTAGTTCCTTTAATCTTATGCAGCAGCAACATAAATTTTCAACGAGCGGGAGCATCCGGTAGAGCGCAGCCCCACCAGCACCCCTCCCAGCCCTCCCCCGCGGCACATGTCTCGCAATTTGGAGGAGCCACTGGAGGAGGAACCACCGCCCACATGGAATTTATAACAATAACAGAAACTGAGCTCATCGAAATATATATTCTTCTCTCATATGTTTCTTCATTGTACAGATTTCACTTGTGTTAACTTTTTGTTGTTCCCACATACATTGTACATACATCTCTCTCTGTGTGTGTGTGTGTGTGTGTTGAATACTGTGTGTATTTATTTTCCCCTACTTTTGTTATTTCTTTTTTTCAGTTTCAATTTTTGGTTTTTTTTTTTTTTGCCTCTATTCCATTGCTAATTTGTTTACCTGAGAGGGAGAGAGAAAGAGAGTGATATAAACCCCCCACCCCCCCATTCCATAGATCTGTGTGTGGCTATGGGAGTCGTATTTTTGTTTTTGTTTTGTTGTTGTTTTTTTGGGACCCCGAATAAAACATCCAACAGGTAACGAGTAACGAGTAACGAATAATGTTTATTTTTGTTTTTTTTTTCTTGTTTTTTTTTTGTGTGCGCCGACAAATCAATGGAAAATGTTGCCTGGATCGAGCGGAAATTTAGATTCTGATCTGAATTTACTTTTCGTTTTTTTTTGGTTTATTTTTTTTTTTGGGTCGCTGAATTTGAATTTTCATGGAAATAGCCGAAAAACGTGTTGAAAGGATGGAAACAAAATGTTTTTGCATAATTTGCAGACGCGTTAGAAAACAACAAATGCAAAAGAGAGCTTTCCAAATAGATGTTACGACTAGGGGATACCCTACATGGTACATACATTTCGTATGTGTTGATGGGAAAATGCTATACAATATTGATAGTAATTGTTAACCAATCACAAGGGAAAGTTGAAACATTGGTAGGTAGGTAGATAGTAGCATTAGCTGCCACAATCTCTAAGATATTCTGATATGTTGTTCTTGGGCCCTAGAACCCATCATACCCCTGAGCATTTCGCATTCCCATCACTACAAAAAGTAGCAGAAATAAATTGTAAATCAAATCGAAATGTTTAACACATGGAGCGCACTCACGGGCACCTCCACTCGAGTATGGGGCAGGCAGACGAGGCAAGAATTATGCATGTGTATGTATGTACATACAGAAGATTCTGTATGGGGCAAAAAGTGGCACAAAGTGTGCAGAGCACCCAGAAATTTCAATGGCCATCGCTGCTTGAATGAACAGAACAGAACCTCACGACAGCAAGACAGCAAGAGAGAGGGAGAGAGAGAAAGGGAGGAAGCGGTGTTGGAGATGGAGATCTCCAAAAAAAAAACAAAAAAAACCTCCATGCTGCCAATAATTATTGAATGGTGGAGTCGAGTATTGGATGTTGTTTGTTTTCGGTTACGCGCAGGGCATGAAACTTGTAGCGCTTCGCCTCTCCATCATCACAAATGTATTTTCAATATGTTTTTCAATCTCAAGTTCAGGTCGCGCTCAAGTTCGAAACCCCCAAAAAACAAAATCAAAAGTTCCATCTGTGTGTGTGTCTGTGTTGCGGTTTATTTTTTGCTCGTTGGATCCCTCCAGACAGGTAGCAGCTGGGCCTAATTGTTGAAAGTATCTCTTGTCTTGTGGCAGATACATTTCTTTTCTTTTGTCACGTTTACTATGTTTTAGTCGGCCCTCTCTTTTTGGCTCCATTCTCTGGTTCTCCGGTTCTACGGTTCTCTCCGGTTCTCTCTGCTTGTTCTGTGTGTTCTCTGTGTGATGTCAGACAACCTTGAACCTTTTTAATGTTGTTTTTCAAATATTTATAACTGGCATCCACAATCCACAACTTTTGCTTTCGTTGTTCTCGTCGTCGTCGTCGTCGACGGCGTTTTGGGGCCGCTAATTGGCGCGGAAATTGTGCTGCTGCTGCCGCTGCCGCTGTTGGGAAGCCGGTTTAAACAATCATCGAACTGTAAACCAGTTTTGGGCATTAGACACCCATGAATTTTTCAGTGTTAAAGTCAAATGTTTGTCTTTGGGGCAGCAACAGGGCGTATGGGGGATGGGGTGATGGGTGGCTAGACCCACAGAACAATTTGGAGCATTCCACGGGCTAATGCCAATAATAGCGCTGCCATAATTATATATTTTTTCAATTAAATGATTGAATGATTGAAAAGCATTGATTCGACATCTATGCGGCTTTCGTTTTCACTGGGAAATTATGTTTTTGTTTAGCTGATAAGATAATTGATTGATAGGTGGATGCTGATAGGCGGCCAATGGATGTTTTTGGGTCGATTTCAATGAAATATTGTTACACATTTGGGGAGAAATGTGCAGCATAATATACCTCATAGGAGGATGTACTTTTATGTTATTTTACCACTAAAGATTCTCATTTTTCATGGATCAAATATTCTCAGTATTCAAAATATTCCTAAGTTGAATCCTTTATGATTATTCGGCAGCCCGAAAATGTATCTTCACCTTGTGAGCCTTTGATTATCGCGAAAGCATCTGGAATCTGGTAACCAAATCGTATCTCTGGCAGTCAATAGTTCATCTAGACTTGAAATTTATGCTCCATCTTTGGAGTTTTCACAAGGGAAAGAGGAGAATGAACCCCACCCCTCGAGCCTCGAGCGGAAATCTATGTAGATGTCCTCTCAGATCGCTTTTCGCAATGCATTTCGCTGCATTTCTCGAGACACTTGAAGAGCTTTCTCTCTATCTCTCAATCTCTGAATCCCTGAACGTTGAAGCATCTCTCCCCCCCCACCTTTCCTGTGGCAAACACCTCTCTTCCATATCTAGATATATGTATCTCTATATTCCCCATTTCTTGGTCTCCTTTTTGTGTCTGTGTGTGTGTGTGTGTATGTGTGTGTGTTAGTGTTTCTGTAAGTACAACTCACTTGTAAGAGCGCTATCACCAGCTGGATGGGTCCGCAGCGAACGACAACGGTGCCGATGGTTGTGGCACGCAGCGAGGGGGCGGCAGCAGGAGCGGTGGTGGTTGTGCCCGTGCCCGTGGACAGGGCCTGGCTTGGAGTTGGCGATGATGATGACATTGTTGCTGAATAATTGAAGGCGTCTAGCTGCGACGGGGACGGATGGGACTGCTGTGACTGCTGTGATAGCTGTGACTGGAGCTGTAGCTGTGGCTGTTGCTGTGGCTGTTGCTGTGACTGCGACTGCGACTGGATCTGGCGACTCGAGGAGGCAACCGAATAGAGCGAAGACATCGATGAGTCTAGGGTTTGGCGGCGTTCCATGGCGGCTAACTGTTTTTAGTGGTGGCGGTGGTGGCGGCGGCGGGGTGGTGCTGGCAGATGGATGGGGTCTTCGTCTTCGTCTGGGCTGGAGACCCGGGACTCCTCTTGTTGTCGGCTTAGCGGCTACGTGTAGTATTTTTTTTGTATTTTGTTTTTTTTTTTCGGTTGTGTGTGTGGGCGTTTATAATCTTTCTCGTTTAGGTTGCTTCTTTCTTTTATTTTGTATTTTTTTGTTTTTGTGTCGATTCGGTTTCTCTCCCTCTCTCTCTCTCTTTCTCTAGTTTATTTTTTATTGTTTTAGCTTGTTGTACATTTTGAACTCTACACGGAACACGAAAGACAGGACGGAGACAGAGAGAGATAGATAGAGAGACGCGTTTTGTTTTGTTGGGTTAGTTATGGGGTTTCGTTCGGGCGGTCGGGCGGGCGATAGGTAGGAGGGGGTTTGTCGTTCGATCGTTATAGCTTGAGCTGTAGCTGTTCCTTTTTTTCTTCGATTTGTGTTCCTCGTTCGTTGCGAGCGCTATCAACGCCGGCGATCGTCTGACGACCGGCAGAGACTACGGGTTCTACGGGCTCTACGAGCACACTACAAGCACTACGGCTCTAAAGATCGGTACTCGCATAAAATTTGAGAAAAATAAGCATACGAAATGCGAAATGACTTCATGCTCTGCTCTGCTCTCTCTTTCTTTTGGGATCTCGCGGTTTGTCTGTTTAGCACAACAATTGCTATATATTGCTATATATATATACAATCTACTATATAGCGAGAGATATTTGCATATTGAGCCTGAGAATAATTGCCTTTGATGCGTGTGTGCACAAAGTAGCCTCTCTGCGTCTCTCTCTCGCTCTCGCCATCTCCCCTCCCCTCGCCACCCCTTCCATTGATGACAATACGCGATTTGTGCTTATTTTTAAACACGAAAACTATTGAGTAATTTTCTGTGTGGCGAATCCGAATCCGAATCCCAAAACTGTTGTTCTAGCCTAGATACGCTGCCGTATCCGAAAGATATTCGCACACGGATGTGCGTCAAAAAAAAGATACATTCCCGAACCGATCGACTGATGGATGTGCCAATTGCATTGCCAGCAAACCCATCACAGATCTCATAGTCGTCACGATTGTTCCCTTTCCATCTTCAAGACAGATATGGTTATATATTTTTGACTCTACATATTACGTATACGCCATGGAGGAGGCCTGTGGCATGTGCCTGTGCCTAGGCCTGTGGCTGCAGCCAGCTGCCGCCTCGATTAGGTAATTTTTGGTTTTCTCTCAATTTTTAATAGCCGCCTGGCTCTGGCTCTGGCCGCTGGCTGCTGGGCGTAATGTAAACTATTTTAATTGTACTTTTCCTCAATCTATAAATAAAACAAGATCCAACAGAATTCGGTTTTTGTTGTTGTGTTTTTTGGGAGAAAACTTTGAAACGTTTACACTAACAATTCGTTGGGAATATGCTTATTTTGTTGTCCAAAGGAAACACTTTCTGGAAACCAGAGAGCAAATCTTTTTGCCCGAACGCGATGTGGGCCATGACTCAATTTTTTGCCTGAATTCCCACCACACATTGACGGGCCTGAGAATCTGAGAAGCTGAGAACAAATCTTTCCATCTTCGAACACAGCTAATGACTCAAAATCACGTAGATCGGTATTCTGCAACTTCTGGGCCAAATTTGTTTGGCTTTTCACAACAATTTGCAAAGTGTATTTTCTTTTTCAGAAATGTTTCAAAATACATTTCGCTTTTTCGCCGTTTTGGCCGTTTTCTATGTCAGTTTTCTGTTCTGCGTTTATTATTTGTTTGGCCATTCAAATTGTACGCCTTGAGGGTCGTCCACAAACTAGATTTCTGACAGCAACAACAATAAATTTAGAACAAAATTTGTGGCTTTCAAACGACAAAAAAATAAAAACAACAACAAAAAAATCAAACAAAAACTAGCGCCAAGAATTTTGAATGGCAATATACATATTCGCGGGTAAATTATGGCTTATTAAAGGTTTTTTTTTATTCTTTTTTTCTGTTCACGAGAATCTCTTGGAAGAAATGTCTGTTGTTTGTATGTTTCCTTTTTTTCTTTAATTCAATTTACATAGATATGTTGTTATATTCGCAAAAGTTAGGATGATGTGATCACATCGGGAGTGAAGAGTAAAACGCGCGCGCGTGCCGCCTGCCGAACAACCGAACGACGCGAACTTCGGACCAAGTCTGACCGATGGATCGCGAAGACACAGTCTGCAGCCCCGAGCCCCCAGCGGCAGAGAGAGAGAGCGAGCAGCAGAGCAGAGCGCCAGCAGCAGATGGACTGAGAGCAGCCACAGCAACAGGAACAGATGGGAATGTAGCCGATTCGCTCATTTGCAATCTTCTTTGGGGCGCCCTCTCTCGCTCTCTCTCGGCGGCGTGTCGCATCGCGTCGCATCACGTCGCTTGCTCTCTTGGCACTCGCTAAGCTCAGTTTGTGAAAAAAAGCCGGCTCGGGCCTTGGGTGCTGGGTGGTGTGAGAATGCAAGAGAGAGGGAAAGATAGGGAGGGAGGCAGTGCTGGGAGAGAGAGAGAGGGCGGAAGAGATCAGAGGGCAGGCGACATAAATAAACAAGTGCTCTTGGCATTCGGTGCGTCGTTAATTCATGATTTCAATTTTTAATGCCCTGCGCCCGGCTTTTCAGCAATTACAATACCAACACACAAGGTGGGGAGACGGAGAGCGATGCATGGAGAGTGAGTCTCACTCCTGGTACCCTGTAGGTCGGTAGATGCTTTAGCTGTAGGGTAGAAGCAATGCTGATGGAGCAGTGGTAGCCTGGTGAGAGAGAGAGTCGCCGATGGGAGGGTCTTCCCTTCTTGTGCGTACAACTCTGCTGCCTTTCCGTGTATACCCTGCAAAGGAGGTGGTACCCAGCAACTGCAATGTGCTCAAGTGCCGCTTTGGGTACTTTAATAATATAGCAAAACAGAAACGAAGAGAAAAGATGATAAGAGAAGAGAAGAGAGAAAAAGGAACGCAACAATCTGACTGCAACGCGTCATAATATACGATAGAAGAGGAGGCTGTGAACGGCCCTGAAATGACCGACCGTACGACCGCCCGCATTCTGAGAAATCCAGCCCTTCCAACCCAACATACCCCCCTGCCCCCTCCTTTGTTGACTGCTACTCTTTCCCTATGATTTCCCCCACTCCTCTCCCCACTTTATTGAAGTATTTTCCGCTACTTGAGAGCATTTCGAAATGCGTGTGGCGGCAGGGGGATGCCTGAAGCCGGACTTAAGTTTCGACTTTCAGCTTGCAGAGCGTTCGTGCCACACGTTGCATGTGGCACAGCTGCAGCAATCATTGATTCTTTCGCCAGCTGCCTTTCGCCTTCTTCCCTAATCATTCTTTCTTCTTTCTCTCTCACGAAATCTGATCAAATTGTATGAAAACTATCTGAAAGATACGAGTATCTTTCACTTGTCGTACATGTGTATGTATGTGTACGTATGTATATGATTTCTTGTCGATCTTTTTCATAAGTAGATTTCTTTCACTCCCAAACAACACACAACATACTTGATAATTTTATTTATTTCTTTTTAATTGAAATTAATGAGGCACTTGAGACAGTCACAGTCACAGTGCCAAAGCATCAGCCCCCCACACCCCACCCATCCAGAATAGAAACCGACCCCCGCCCCTTCCAGATTGTTTCGATTCGTAACCCCTTCTGACAGTACTGCACTGGTGTTCTTAACCCCTCTTGACAGCTCACATTTCACATAATTGAAATCACTTGAGGGACACACCACAGACCCCCTTAAATGCTTAGCGAGCGTTAGGGTGATAGGGCGGGCGGACCCACCCAGTGGGCCCACCCACTGAGACAAAATTCTCTAATGATGGGGGTTAAAAATAGTATGAAAGAGCTCGAACGGGTCAATGTAGATCATTTCGTTTTACTTAGCAGCCTACAAGTATGCAATGATTTTCTTAGAGAACAGTTTTTGCAGAAAAAATCGCTGTCAAATATGTTCTCAACAATTATAGCATACTCTTAGGCCGCAAAAAATAATAATATTCCACAAATTAAATATTTTCCACATTTACTTACTTGAAAACACGTTAAAAATTACTTTGAAACTTTTTAAATTAGCTGAAAGTTTGGAGTAAAATATTAATCACAAACATTCCAATTGATTAGTTTTATTTGTTTGGGTAAAACATTTATCAAATATTCATATTAATTGCACTATATATTTGTTGTGACTAAATTGGGAAAAAAATTGGTTTTAAATAAAATAAAAAAAAAAAATAATAATTATAAATAAATATATTTTATATAGATAATTTTTATAATTAATGGCAAAATTTTGACTTCCTGTCGAGGGGTTCAATCATCGCTGAATCATTTTGGAATTCTCTAATTGTGCAAAAGCCTTAAACTAAATTTCAACTAAAATATTAAAAAAAAAAACACATGAAACAAAAGGAAAACTCATGCAAAGAAAACGAGAAAAAAACCAAAAAAAAACGAAAGGGAAAACGCATTTTAGCTCATGAGCAAAAATAAATTTAGAGAGAGAGAAAAATCATCAAATAGAAGAGACGCCAACTAATTTTTGTCGTAATTAATGGCAAGAATTTTCTGGGCAGCAAATGGCGCATATTAATTGGTGGGACAGACAGATCTCAGCGGGGACTGAGACTGGGACTGGGACTGGGCGGGATCAGAGAAATCCCTTGATCGTTTGTTTCGTTATGTTCTCGTAGTATTTACTGCGCCGCCAGGAGGCCGGCGGCTTCGGTTCATTGGGGTTAGTGGAATCTGGATCGAAAGCAGCGGTAGCAGCAGCAGCAGCAGCGGCAGCGGCAGCGGAGGAGGATGCACACCTCGTGGCACTCACCTCCGGTGTGTGGGCAGTGGATGAGCGGGGACCCAGCTCTGTGGTGATGCCTGTGGACAGGCTGAAGCCCTCCATTTCGCTGTCCGATTCGATGGCTTGGGGCAGGGGCAGAGGCAGCAGAAACTCCTGCTGTTGCTGATCCTCATCCGGTGTGGGGGTGACACTCTGACTGTGCAGCTCGGCCACACCCACCACACTATCCTGATCCTCGCTCTTGAGGGTCTGCTGTTGCTGGGCTGAGAAGTAGCTCAGCTCTGAGCTGTCAAAGGACATGTTCACTGGCGATGGCGGCAGTTCGGGGATCTCAAAGGTGCTCAGGGTGGAGTCATCAGCCTCATCGAAGGAGTTCTTGGCGGAGCCTATGTAGGACGCCGTTTGGAAGGAGGACGAATGCGAATTGGGTGTAAAGTTGCCCTCGGAGGCTGTGGCAAAGGACTCATCCTCCGTAGAACGCGACTGCCAGTCCTTAAATGGAAAAGGGGATTCATTAGTATGTTTCCTCTTATGAGAAAGTTCTTTCCTCTTACCTCAATGCTGCCCAATTTCTTGTGGCCATGTCCACCATTGCCTCCGTTCGTGATGGACATCCCAGTGGAGCCAACGCCGCCTCCCTGCTCCTGCTGTTGGACATCCCGGATGACGGCGTCCAGGGACTCGGCCACCTCGGCAATGGCCCCCAGCTTGTGGGAGATGGCAGCGCAGGCCAGCTCGTTGTTCCCTGTGGGCACAATCCTCAAAGTGGCTGCTGGCGGGGACTCCCCGGGGACTTCGCTGCCACTGGCACTGCTGGTCCGTCCACTGTCCACGTGCAGGGGACTGGGGCTGCTGTCCAGCGGCAGTTCATCGGCCACGACACTGAAATCACCAGAAAGACGGGGATTATCAGGGGGGGCTGCTCCCGAATCCAATGAGGCAGTGCGTGAGTGCGAGGGCGTGGGCTCCTCCGTTTCGTTGTCATTGTCGTCGGTGTAGTCGCTCTGGGGATACGTTTCACTGTCGTTTCGAATGAGGGCTTTGATCTTATCGAGACTCTTGAGGGGCTGTCGCGCCCGTTGGCCATCCTCCTCCTGTTCCTCCTCCTCCTCTTCGGACTCCTCAAAGATAATATCACGCTCAATGGAGGCTTTGGCTATCTTGGTCTTTACACTGGAAGTGCTCGCCGTCTCATCGTCGTCGTCTTCATCCTCATCCTCCTCGGCATCTTCGCTGCTCATTTCGGGGAGCTTACTGGCCTCATTGATGGCCTCCAGCAGTTTGCTCAACTCCTGGCTGGAGCCACTGATTGGATCCCCATTGGCAAGATCCTCCTCTTCGCTGGCCAAAGGAGCGGCAGCTGCGGCGGAGTCGGCGGAGGCGGTAATCGTTTCTGATTCGGTTTCGGTTTCCGTTTGGGTCTCACTTTCCACATCGGGCGCTTCATCTACCACAATGCTGGGGACATCCGGTCGAGTGGGGAGCTCCCGCTCCTGCTCCGCCTCCTCCCCTTCGCCCTTTGATTTGGCAAACAAATTACGAAATCGGGCAAACATATTTCGCTTTACGGGTTTTGGGGTTTCGTTGTCTGGGATGCTGTGGCGCCTCTGGGATGAGGGACAATTAGTTTGACGTAATGCACGGGAACACGCGTTTGGCTCGGGGCCAGGGTGGCACAGGGGAAGCACAAGGGAGATGTCTCTCTCTCTCTCTCTTTCTCTGTCTCTCTTGCTCTCTTTTTCTGATAATTGTAGTCTCTAATTATTCACTTTGCCAGGATTAGCATGGGAGCATCACCATCATCATCATCATCGCCGAAAGAGAGGGAGAGCTACCCGTGAAGACACTTCTATAATTATCACTTTCCTCACTTTTGACCCACTTGCGTTGCGTGTCTTCTCCAGCCGTCCAAAAGATTGGGTTGGAATTCTCTAGATATTCTTCCCGTTTATATATATGTATGTATATATATTCTGTGTGGCTGAGTGTTTCATTAATTTGACAACCTGACAGTTGCTCGCGCGCCAAAAAAAAAAAGAAGAAACTTTTTCCCGCTCCGAACAGATCCCGAAAAACGAACGATGAACCGCACTGGACCACGCACTTAAATAGACTGGTGGACTCTTTTGGTTCCTACTTAGTTCTGTTAGATCTTTTAGTCTATATACTTTAGTGGTTGTTGTAGTTTTACTTATTCTTCGGTGGTGCTGCCTGGTGGCTGGTGGCTGGCGACTGGTGCGTCGCTTCGCGTCTCTCAGTCGCTTGACATTTGTTTTATTCTGTCAAAAATGTATTTTTAATTTTTCTTTGGGATTTGCGGGTCAATTAGGAATTGTTATGGGGTTTCGTTTCTCTAAAAATGCCTTTGTTTGATGAAAATCTACCTCTGGAATACTTTATTTATTTAGTTTCTTGGACTATTATCAATTTTCATTAGTAATCTGCCAGAAATCTTTATTTATCCCACGATCCCACTGTCAATTCATGGAGAGAGAATGCAGAGCATTCACAATTCGTTCTCTTTGGTATTCATATGTTCCAATTTGTCATTTCTTTTAGTATTATGTCCCACAACCTCTTAGTTCTTGGTTGTTTTTGCTGTCTTTGGTGGTTTTCTCTTGTGGCTCTTGTGGCATGAAATCGTGGGATTTGGAAGTGGAAATCTTTAACCTTTCCATGGTTTTATATGCAGAACGCTTTTCCCTCCATGTTGTATGCGTTGAGCATAATGAATGAGCCGATGGCATGCCTCAAGTCCGATGTCCAGGCACTCACGCAACTGCTGCAAAAACTGCTGCAAAGTGGGAAAAGAATTGGGGGGGAAGGGAGCCCCTGGGAACACTCACCTTTTGCCCGTGAGGGTATCCAAGACGAACGGCTCCTTCAGTCGCTTCTTCAGGAGCCTACCCAGTCGCACCATGCGCCCCACTTCCACCAGTAGCTGCTCCCTGGCCAGCAGATGACGCTGCAGCCGAGGCGGCAACTCCCCCAGCGAGGGTCCGCCCGGCGACAGTTCCGCCTCCGTCTCGGCCTCGGCATCGCTGCTGATTCCGCTGCTGCTTCGATTGTGCTGCTGTCGCTGCTGCTGCTGCAGCTGGGCTGACAGTTCCTTCGTCAGCAGCGGCCGCAGCTCCCTCAGCTGGCGGTAGTAGGCCTCGACGCTGCGGTGAAAGACAGCAGAGACGCGCAAGCGGGTCATCTGCTCCTGGGCTATCGACTGGAGGCTGTGCCAGGTGTGCTGCAGCTGCTGGGAGATGTGCTCGGGTTCAGACTCAGACTCGTTTCCGGTTCCAGTCGCATTTCGGTCCAGCTTGCAGCAGAGACGCAAAGTCTGGGAGGCCTCCACCAACTGGCAGCCATAGTTGTAGATGCTCTGAATGGGGAGAAAGATTAAAGGTTACTACAAATCATTTAAATACCATAAAATCACTAAAAATTGTGACAAATACCATAAAATATACTAAAAATATACCAACTAATAACCCAAAGTTTTCTTTAAAAAGATTTAACATCAAATATAGAACAAAATACTGGCAACATACCAATAAAATACTAGAAAATACAAAAAAATACCAATTAAATTACCAAAGATAAAGCTCAATTACCAAACATTTTTCTTACAAATCTTAAATTTCAATTAAATAAGAATGTATTAAAAATACTTAAGAAAAATACCAGGAAATACCACAGTTGACGTATAAAATACCAAAACCGACCACACTACCGTTAGTCAAAACATTCCCTACATCTCCTTCTATCTTTATCTTTCTGTCTCCCTCTTTCGCTCTCATTCTGCTGAAAGCTTTTCACCCAAAAAATACATTCTCAAAAAGAAAAACAGAAAGAAGACAAAAAAAAAAGAGACTCACTCGACCGGTTTCCTCGAACCCCTGCAGCTCGTCCTTCTGCAGCTGGATCTCGTGTATGTTGCAGCCGACATGGGAGTGACACCGCAACAAGACCGCATAGAGCTCGCCCAGCCAGTCTCTGGCCCGCCGCGCGTCCTCCTCGTACGCATGGATGTGGGTCACCTGCTCCAAGGTGAGCCGCTGCAGCGCCAGCCGCTGGCCGCACACCTGACGTCTGGTGCGGCTAGCGTCGAGCTGGCGTCGCAGTCGGGCGATATCGGGGCTGTAGTCCAGCTGGAGGTCACGGCCCAGGGCGT
The DNA here is from genome assembly GCA_005876895.1 of Drosophila azteca. Classification (NCBI taxonomy): domain Eukaryota; kingdom Metazoa; phylum Arthropoda; class Insecta; order Diptera; family Drosophilidae; genus Drosophila; species Drosophila azteca. Next base: position 867,962 of record VCKU01000014.1, on the reverse strand, counting down.
CTTTCACCGGCATGGCCAACATGTCGCTGAGCTTCTCGCCCTCGCGCACAAGTTCGCGTTCGATGTTGCCTGTGTGCGGTGTGTGTGTGTGTGTGTGTGTGTGTGTGGGCGAGTTCGATCGGTGTTTGATATGAAATGTTCGATGTTCGAACTGCTGGTTGGACTACACTCACCCAACATGGTTTGGTTCGTCTTCAGTTGCAGGAGGAGCTGGTCCGCTTCGTGCCACTCCAGGGAGCGGCTGTCCACCTCCACCACATGGTTACCGGTGGTCAGCAGCTCCTCGAAGTGCTCCAACAGGCGGTGGTACCTCAAGGCTGTCATCAGGATGTTCCTCCTTCGCTCCAGACGCTTGGCAAAGGAGCGGCACACAAACTGCATGAAATCGCGTTGCGAGAGTAGGTCCTGCACCTGCTCGCCCTGCCGATCCTTGGAAAACGTCTCGATCTTGTACAGCAGCTCTGCATAGCAGCCGTAGGTGTCGCGGCACTCGAGCTCCAGCTGATCGTGGGCGGAGCGCAGGGTCTCGCATCCGCGAACATCCCCTCCCACACTCCGCTGGCGGCCCAGCAGCTGCTCCGCCTGCTGCAGGATCCAATTCGTGACGAAGGCCACGCCCTCCTCGAGTGTCCCCCTTTCGCGTGCCTCCCGCAGAGAGCGCAGCAGCTCCAGCCAGGCGGTGCGTATCGCCGTCTGCTTCTTCTCGATTTCGTTGAGTCGCAGCTCGATGCGGGTCCGCTCACAGCACAGATCCGGCGGCAGCGGGGGACCCCTCTGCGCTGGAGGAGGGGCTGTCGTGGCTATGGCTGTGGCTTTGGCTGTGGCAGGAGCGGGGGTATCGAGTGCAACAGGTGCGGCCGCTTGTGGCACCGTCGACTGCGGCTCGTAGACCTCGTTGAAGCGCGCCAAGATCGCGTTACCTAAACAATGGGCCGAAGAAAGAGAGAGAGAAAGAAATGTATCTTGTGGCACTCTGGGGCTCCCATTGAGGGAGTCTCTATCGCTATCCACACACAAAAGTGAAACCTCTCATTCTGTAGATTGGATTGTGGCATGTGCCACCATTTCGTTGCGCATCAACGACTTTTGTGGCTTTAAGTGAAAGGTCACGTTTTTCCGTTGTCTTTGTGTCAGACAGACCCACGCACTCGCACGAATACCCCCACCCCCGCCCCCGCCCCATCCCACCAGCCATCTCCGATCCCAGAACTCGGTTAAAGTTGTTGAAATTAAAGTCGAAGCACTGTCGAACACAGTTGAAGATGATCGCAAACCGCAAAAAAATAACTCAAAGAAGCCAAAAAAAAGGGAGGAATTCCATTCCCTGGAATTGTGGCATTAAGTATCAATTTTGCTTTATTTTTCAAGGACAACAACTCCTTTTTATATTTGCATTTAGGCCTGAATATTCTGTAATCAAAACAACAGATCCATGAAGTATCAGAGAATATTTCTTTTAGAAATATTTAACCTGGTTTTCATCTTTTCAGAATAACTTTTCCAATGAATTTAAAACAAAGTGTCCCTCCTAAAGACAAAATGTATCAATTTATTAGGATATAATTTCCTGAGAAAACATGAAACAGAATAAATCATCTTTATATTTCCACAAAAAGTAGAATTTAGGGAGAATTTTGGCTTTAATCCTTAAATATTCCCACAAAAAAGAACTCAAAGACAACGAAAAACTTGAAAGGTTTGCCATTCCGTTGTCACATTTAAATATTATTGATTCTGAATCATTTTTCTTTATCTCTATGGCGGGGAGGGGACCTTCTGTAGGCCTCAATCTATGTATAAGCTCTCCATCGGCAGTATTTCAATGTTATCCAGTGCCGTTAAAGCAAACCCACAAGCAAAAAGAAAAAACAAAGAAAAAACAAACGCGAAAAACGAGTTTGCCAAACGTGGAGCACATTTCTAATTGAAAAAAAACACACACTCAAAAATTCAATGATTTACTTGTCACATGTGTCTCAGCCTCTCTCTCTGTCTCTCTGTCTATCTGCCTCTCTTTCCCGCTGTCATCTCTGGCTATCTCCGTCTGCGTCTCTGCCTCTCCCCGCCGTCAACCAACACGTTTCGAGGGCACTTTGAATTATGTTAATTGCTGGACGCCAAAATCACACACACAAAAAACAAATGACTTGAGCCACAAACTCGATTCGTAACACCACGACTCGAAATTCGATTCGGAATTGAACTCTACATATATGTACATATACACATGCACATGTACATATAGTAAATCGGAGAACAACTCACCCATGTCTATGGAGGTCTCGATGCTGCTTTGGACCCGGGCATGCAATTGGGCGCACTTCTTGAGCTCCACATCCGCTTCCGTTGGTCGCATCGCCTTGTTGGCCCGCAGCAGAGTCAGCAGCTGTTCCATGACGGCCAGGGTCTGGACATGCGATTTGGTGAATTCATCAATGGACTGCGGGAAATCGAATGGAATGTAGACTCGACCATGTGACACTGTGGCACTCACCTTGCGCTGTTGCAGCCACAGATCGTAGTTGAATTGCAGGGTGCCGCCCAGTTCCTCGGGCAGATTGTGCAGATCAATGTATTTGGCCAGGCGCGACTTGGACAGCACCAATGGCTATGGATAGAACATGGAATTATAAGTATTACTGGGGGAGGTAGGATGATACCAGATATCGTACCTCTCCTTTTGTCTGCGATTTGGCGCATGGCTCCACATGCTTCTCCCAGAACCCCTCCGCCCTGACTAGATACAGATCCACACTGATGTCGCCCCCAAAGAGGTTATAGATCTGACGCACCTGCTGCCGGGTGATTCGACTGCTGCTCTCCTGGGCATTCACGATCACGCTGACTCCATTCTGCAGCACTGAGGCGCTGCAAAACAACAACAGAAACATTGATGGAAGATTGGGGTTACGATCGACGATCCGCAGTTAAATGCTTCATTAGTCTGCCAGTTAAATTTCCTTATAATTAAAGACTCTTCTGGTGACCCAATGGCTAGGCTGATTGATCACGACCAATATATCCATAATTCATAAGGCAAGGCTGTCCATCTCTCTTTCTGTTTGATTGCTGCCTCGTAAAATTTAACAATTTGCTTGTTTTTTTGGGGGAAAACAAAGGAAGGGGCGTTGCTCTAAACGGCCTTTAAATGACGGACAACAGGGGGCATATTCGTTAAGGGAGGAAGCAGAGATAATATCTGTTGGGTTTTTTGCTGCTAACTTAATTTAGCTTTCCCTTTTCTTTCCAGATTACACACAAATCGAAGGAAATGCAAGAATGCAAGAAATTTGGGAGTGTATCCTTTAATTTACTGGGGAAATATCTCTTCAACTTGTGCTCTAATGGGTAACCCTCTACAGCACTTGTCAATCCATCAATCACACCCCAACGAGTACGACATTTGAACCAGCCACTCCCCAAAGTCTCCGACAAAAGAGCATTCCACAGTCGACCTTTTGCAGCATGTTGAAGACCTTGAAGACAGCTCCAGCCACATCCACTGAGTATCAGCTTTTAAAAACATTTACTTAGCCAAAGAACTGTGACACTTTGCATATAAATAACCAGATATTGTCAGGCCTATACCCACTCTAGAGTGGTGGACCCGTCCCTAATCAAAAGTAATGAAAGAGAGAAGAAAGAAAAAGAAACCTATATCATCTGTGGGTTATTTGCATATTTCGGCCATATGCTAATTAGTTGGTCGGCATTTCCACACATCTTCTTTTTAGTTGTCGTTCTGTAATTCTGTCATTCTGTCTGTAATTCCCGATATTCTCACCTGAGCGAACGCTTGAGATAGTCGAGAGTCAGCTGGAGATAGCGACGATTCCACAGCTGTAGATCGTTGAAGGCATTCACCACGAAGATGATGCGGTTCTGGCGATCGAAGCCGCCGGATAGATAGGCGCTGCGCGTCTGCAGGGCATTCAACACGTCCTCCTCCATGGGATCTTCAAGGGATTACAATAGGGCAGAGGATGATGATGATGATGCGGATCGGATCGAATCGGATAATGGGATGATGGGATCCGTTCGGATGATGCGGCTTCTCTTTAATTGTTAATTGAAGCTTTTGTGTGTCCAGCAGGCAGCAGTCATTCCTACGATATATGTATAGGAAAATGCTGTTTAAGATTTTCTTTTTGTTTGCTGGAAAATTAATACAAGTCACAGTTATGTGAGGTTGTTTCTGTTGTTTTTTTTTGCCGCTGATGCCTCTGCTGCCTCTGCTGCTGCTGCTGGTGCTGCACAATGCTGCACATTTCCAAATGCCGCGCGACTTTGTTGGGGAACACGTTTGACAAGTTGCAGCTGCCTGAAGTTTGCCTTTAGCCAGAGCCAAAGCCAGTCTCTCCACATGATTTTCACTATTTTCATGTTAGTTTAAGAGTTTTTGTTGTAGTTTGCTGTTCATATACCCTAACAGAGAGGCTCTTTTTTTGGTGTGAAGAGACAGGGGCGTGGTGCGAGGAGAAAGAGCTTTTTCTCGAAGGCCATAAGGTATTCATGTTGATGATTCGCCATCAACAAAGGCAAAACCATTTAAAGATGTCCCAAATCCCAATTTGTGGTGGGATCTGAACGACAGGATAGAGCATCTGGATATAGACAGACGTTAACTTGGCAATCAGAAACCATAATGTACTGCATCTTCTCCATAGAGGCACATGATTTATGTTTATGTACTTTTACAAGTCTCTTGCAATATATATAATAATTAATATATAATATCATAGCAAATTTGTACTATCATCATATGCTAAAGGGTATCCCAATTTTCGTTTCCCTAGTTGCTTATTTTTTTCTGGTCTGGTCTCCTCTCTCTCTCTTTCCTTCTGGCTCTTTGAGACTAATGGAAAAATTCCATTTTAGCGCATGAGTATTTTGACACAAATTGAAGTTAAATTTTTTTCTATGCCAGAGAGACCCATGCAGCAGGCAGCAGGCAGAGCGCTGCAGCAGCGGCAGTTTGAACTTAATTTCCCGGCTGATAAGGGGCGCGGCATACACTCAAAAGCAACACACACACACACAAAAACACCCGAGAGAAAGAGTGAGAGAGAGAGCAGAAGAGTATGAGAGTGCAGTAATTCTTTCACTTGAATGTACGTGTACTGCAACAAGAAAAATCCTGTTTGCTTGAAAGTCCGTCTATCTTACAGTTATGCGTAAGTGGTCTCTCTCTCTCTCTCCTGCCACAGACCCCCGAGCCTCTCTTCTTCCCCAGTCTATGTCTCCTCCTCTCCCTCTTGCAAACTTGCTCTGCTTTTTTTTTATGTTCTATGCCTGGTCGAGCAATTTGCACTGCTTTGGTTCGATGGGAGTTGGGGTTGGGCTGGGACTGGGGTTGGGGTTGGGTTGGGTTTGATGGAATGGCCTGAGTAGCAACCTGTTCCTTCGGGTAGCTTTTAGGAGAGGAAGCTGTAATAATTGTCATAGCTGTAGATGGGTAGCGGTTATTTCTCTCCCCCCCACCCCATCAGCATGCCACTTCCCCTACCGCTACTGCAGCTTCTTCCACTTCCCCGTACCCGCCTCTTCCGCATTGAATTTCAATTAATGGCAAAAGGCCTGCCTGCCTGGCTGCAAGAAAAAAAAACCTTGCAGAAGCAACTTTCTGGCTTGAGCATGAAAATATTTTCTGGTTTCAAATGTCAGTCTAAAAATTACTTGCAAATAAATATGGAATGGCAGAGTTATGTCTATATGGGGATTCAGCAGAAAAGCAGCAAAAGAATCACAAAAGAAGTAGAAGCACAAAACATGTGAGAATGCCGATGGAGAGGAGAGTATTCAAGCTATGGGATACCCATTGTTCGCATTTATATGATGGAATGAAAAATACAATAAAAGATAATCTCAATCCTAATGAAAACAGATCGTTGAAGTTTGTGGAGAAGTTGACATTCCTTAAGATTTCATTTATATGAAAGATTCTTCTGCTCTTGGCCCTAAAACAATATACCCTTAGTACTCGCCAAGTAGGGGGTAACACAAAAAGGGGTAGCTGAAAATTGCGACCCCCGCAGGGCACGTAATGCTCCGCTTTCCGCTTACTTTGAAGCGGTAACGCGGGGCACACCTTTTAGGCTCCAACTGCGTCTACTTCTACGACTGTGGCTGTGGCTGCCGCTGCTGCCGCTGCTGCTGCTGCTTGTGGCACGTAAAAATGCTACTAAAATAGCAGCAGAAGCAGCAACAACAATCAACCGTTTGAGTTTTTGTTTTGTTTTCTTTCAATTTGGTAAACTTTCTTGAGAACTTTTCTCTGCCTTTTCTCTCCTCTCTCTTCTCTTCTCTCCTCTCCTATCCTCAGACATCGACTTAGACTGGGTCTGCGACTGTGACTTCGAATTCGACTTTGACGTTGACGTTGACTCTCGGGGCAGCTTTTATTTTGTTTTATGATATGACGATAAGATCTATGCGGGACAGGCGAAAATGAACAACGGCAACGGGCTGTTAAATTAATTGAAAAGTTCAACTGGCAGGCAGCAGCAACAGCAACAACAGGTACAACAAAAAGTCATTAACATTTCTCCACAAAATTTGTTTTAACAGCTGACAAATGTTTTTTTGGTTTCCAAATGAGTTTTGCAGTTCATTCCGCCGTATTCTTGGTGTTTATTTCTTGGGGTATTTTGTAATTTGACTTGAATTATGTTCAAAGTTTCGCTTAAATGAGTTCTCAAGAACTCTTCTTTATCGATTCTTGATTCTTGATTCTCGATTGCCGACCATTTGTTGTTGTTGTTGTCTTACTTTCGAATTCCTAAACGGATTAAGTTTTTATTACGAGTATCGTATCTCCACACCGCACCGCAACCGCAGAACCGCTCGCAATCATCCGCTCGACCGTCCGCACAATTCACGCGCTCAACTTGTTTGGCGGCGGATGGTGGCTGGTGGCTGGTGCGCTCTGCGGCTGCGTGAAAAGCTTAAATGGAACTTGGTTTGAGTTGCGGCCGGCCGGGCATCGCACCCGGTTCGATCTGCAGTTGGGTTTGATCTCGATGTGTGTTCGAGCTCCGGCTGGAGGTCGTTCGTCCCATGGCGATCGTCGGGTTGCAGTTCGAGTTGGTCGCGTGTCAGCTGTTTTTTGTTGTTTGTCTGCATATCAATTGAAGCCGTTTGTTTTTGCTGCTGCCTCCCCACTCCACCGCAGACTGCTGCTGCCCCCTGCTCTCTCTCTCTCTTTCTGCTCCCACAGCTCTGGCTGATTACTTGCACGTTTTGCCCTTTTTATGGGCCGCATAAAACCTGTTCGCATGTGTTGGATTCAACTGCAGTCGGAGTCGGAGTTGGGTATGGGGTTGGGGTTGGGGGCAGATGGAGTTTCTTTTCCGCCAAGTGCGCAAAATTAAAACAAAACATACGTTTTGTCCGCTGATGGAGATATCGGAGATTCTGTGGAGGCTTCCCCTCTCCGTCTCCCTGTCTCCCTGTCTCTTTCTCTGTGCTACTCTTCTCTTCTTCTTGTTTTTATGGATATGGCCATTTCAAGGGGTATTTGCTTTTTTGGGGTGTATCAGACTGGACATGTGAAATATTTCAATGAAAATGGATTGTGGATTGGCTCACATTTACCCCATCCTCAACTATGTCTTTGATTCAACTTGAGCTCTTTCTAGGGTATCACGCATTCGGGTATTCGGCTCCCCAATCACTTTGTTGTTTTATTCATGTATCGCACAACGTGGGAACTTTTAATTGTGTTGTGTGTGCCTGGGATTTCAGAAGATACTCGTACCAATACCAGGAATTGTAGTCCACTTTTCTTTTCTCTCTCTCTCTCCCTCTCTTTAGGTATTTTTTTTTTTTTGTAAGGTAAGGAAAAGTACTTGGAAATGCAAAAAGGATATTTAGTATGCTCCTCTGGCAGTGCAAATATCAAAGATTTATTTGTGTGTATAAAATAAAACCAGAACCGTTTCAGGCTTCGCTTCACATTCTTATGAAAATTGGTGGACGAGCAGAGCAAAGCAAATATTGTGCCACCCAGAAAAAGGGTCCACTCTGCCAGGGGGGGGAGGGGGAGGGGGCTGTGACCCTTATAAACATGTCAATCACAAGTAAATTGTAGCAGATTTAATGGGCCCATCGGCCCGGGCCCAGGCCTGTCCTGGCCTGGCCTGTCCAATGGAATGTGGGTCTCGTCTGTCCTTCGGACTGAGAAATTCCAGAGGCGGAGAGCCTCTGGTTTGGGTTGAAATGCAAATGGCGGTTGTCATAGATTTGCCGCCTTTCCATTTCACTGCTTAGCAGGAATTTATGGTGCCTGTCCTGGCCTGTCCTGGCCAGGGTTCCTTGGAGGCCTAGGAGCGCGCGCGCGATGGATTGTTTAATGAAACTTTAAGTGCGTGCCCGTCCAGTGGGGCACGTAGCACAGCACGAAGCAGGATGGGGCAGAGGCAGGAAATAGTGGAGTGAAGGACCAGTGCCTGCACTCAATTGCAGTATGGCCGACCACAAAATGGCGTCGAAAGCACTTCCGCTCGAGTTAAAAACAAAAAGTCATGCAAGAAGCACAAGGCAGAACGAGGCAGGAAGCAGGAGCAGCCAGGAGCAGGAGCTGGAGCAGCATCATCATCGTACGTGAAATGTAGCCTGACTTGTTTTTTTAATAACAGCCGTCCGAGAAAAACGTACCCCCCCTCCCGTCCGTTCAGCCACCAGAATCCACTGCCCTCTTTGGCAATCTCCCCCCTGACAGCTTTAGCGGCTATTAGAAAATTGCGAAAATTGCGCACACGTTTTCGCACACACCACACACACACACACACGTACACACACACAGAGACAAGTGAGAGACGTCCAGAGACGACGAGGACGACGAGGACGACGACGACGACGTTGCATGCCCCCGGGCAATCGAGTGCAGTTTGTGGCCTCAGATTTATTGCAGACTCGGAGTCCCGTTCGAATTTTAAACAGTTTTTCGTTAAGTTTGGTTTATTAAGCCTTGTGCCAGGCGGCAGGCAGCAGGAGGCATGCAGCAGGAGGCAGGCAGCAGGAGGCCCCTCTGCATAATTCATCTGGTTTAAGGGTTTTCCACCATTTCATTTTCCACAGTAACACACACACACACACACACACACACATACACCACAGAGAGCGGGAGAGGGCGAGGGGAGAGTCCTGCGATCCTTGTGGCTCGTTTTAAATCATTTGGCTGGCTATCTGGCTGTCTGGCTGTCTGGCGGTAGTTTTTGGCCATTTTATGGCCAGAGCAATAGGTGTGGCCGTTGATGTTTATTGGACGGATAAGTGGACAGCAGTGGTGCTTGCATTGGATGGGATGGGATGGGATTGGGGCCGAAACTTTAAGAAATATCCCAGTTCCTGTGGGTACTCTTGGTAATTTATGGGCGGGAAACGAGAGTCGAAGATGCAGAAGCTTAAATTGAATTATCCTTCGTTTATTTTGGCAAGAGATCAAGTTCTCTATGAAAATCATATCCGAGCGGCTTAAAGCATGAAAACTGCATGTAATTTATAAGAAAATTTGGGGAAATATATATACAAAGGCTAAAGAAGGATGGTCTTATGGAGCCCCCTCAAATGTTCACGTCTTGTCTTTCTTTTTGCATATTTCTTTCCTTAAAGGTGGCATTTTGCTTACTTACTTTCTCCGATTTCACTTGCCTTCAACTTTGACACTCATAATTTCCCATATCAAAATTCAAACAAATTTAATTCTCCGATGGGCATTTAGGAAGCAAAATATCAAAAAGGATTTATCAAATTTCCTTTCGGAAAACTCTCTGCATTTCCTTGAACGCTTTAAGATATACGAAGTAGCTGAACCGAAATATCACACCAAAAAGCCAAAAAGCCGAAACTCCCCGAAAATGTTGCTGTAATTGGAACCGAAAGAGCGTTGAGTTAACCCTTGGCCCCCATGGCTTTGCCATACCCCTACCCCCAGAAAAGGGGCATTTAAGTGCTCGTTCCATCCCCATCCCCGTCCCCGAACCCCAAACCCAAGCCCCACTTTAATTTGGCAAAAATCTAGGCATATGCCGTCAAGGCTTTATGGTTTCACCTTCAAAATGCCGAAAAATGAACGGAATGAAAGGAAACCCTGCGGCGTCTCTGATTACACGCACACATACACACACACACACACACACACACACATAGAGAAAATATGTACATGCCACGTGTACGTTCGTACGTATGTGGCAACAGCATCAGCAGCAGCAGCACCTCTCTAAAATGGCAAAATCGATAGTGTTGCCAGCAATAAAAAAATGTAAAAAAAAATTCAAAAATAAAAGAAAAACCGCCCAAAAAAAATAAAGAAAACAGAATGTCGTAGGGTAGGGGGTGGGGAAGGGGAAGGGGGAAAATGCCTGCCATTTGAAACATTAATTGATTGAATTTCCGAGGCGCAACGAAGTGAGAAGACAAAGGCAAAAGTTTTTTGGGGGGGCATAAATATTAATATGACAGCAAAATTATGCGTGGCACAAACAAATGTTTAAAATTCAAACAAGACACCCCACCTCACCCCATCCCACCCCCCCATCAACCATCCAGGCAGCAACCACCGCCACACAGCCATTTTCACCAAAAGAAAAGCCATTCAAGGACACAGCAGGAAGGCGGCCTGTAGCGAACAACAAGGACAACGACAAGTGTTTAAATTAATAAGTATGACGGAAGGACTTGCCATTTGCCAAACCCTACCCTCCACCACCCCCGTCTACACCCTACACCCTCCTACAGCCCACACTTTTCATTCTCCCTTTCGTTACTAGGCGTCAGCCTAAAAGCAGGCTGTGAAAATTGTATGCGGCTGTGGGAAATTAATTTTCATTGAAGCGCCGAGCCAGAGCCAGAGGAAGAGAAGGAAAAGTAGAAGTATAAGCTTTTCCTGGCACTATACACACACACACATAGATACATACATACAAATACTCGTCGTAACTTTTCCCTGACAATTGTTTAGATTTTCGGGGAATTTAATTTGCATTCATTTCATGTTGTAATTACGGGAATGGCAATTCAGTGATTCACTTGAAAACTATTTTCTAGCATTCATATTAATTCATTTTCGATGGCAGAAGGACTTTCGAAGGACACTTCGAAATTGACTTTCTGCTTGCTGCTAAACTGCCGCTTAACTTTTCGTGCTCCGCCAGATCTCCGGGAATCTATGGCACCGATGATAGCGCTAATTGTTCTAATGCGCTCAAGCAGTAAGCTGCTTAAAATTGCTCAGAAATTGCAGGAAACGGCAATGCCAATGGCAGTGGCAACGACAACAGCAGCTTCTGTGGAAAAAGCACACACACACACACAAACAAGGGAGAGGAATGTGGCAGAGTGTGTAGTAACTAGGACAAGGATGGATGCCTGCCCCTGCTTAGGTATTAGCAGTGACTCTGGCTGTGACACCGCCCTGGAAAAGGTTGATAAATGCCTCACAAATTGCCATTGCAGAAGCTAATCAAAAACGGGGGAGGGTGGTGAGGGGGGAGATTGTAAAGTACTAAAGTAATCATTTGAGAATAAATAACCATTAATACCAGAATTACGAAGAGATCTACACAGAAAAATCGATGGCCTAAACGAAATGGGATATCGAAAAATATTCACCAAAAAAACAATAGGAAATCCAAGGAACAATAATATAATAAAACAAAGAACCAAATCAATAATCTTTATATTAATATTGTACAAGAAAACGTACAAAGGGATGATGATGGTTTTCTTTGGTTTTCAGATCTGTCAACCTATCGATCCACCCTCGCTGCACAGCCACCAGTAAATGATAGTAGCTCAAAAAGAAAATATCAGAAATATCCTAATCGTTTTCGTATTGTAGGTGTGTGTATATTTATGAGTGGAAATTGTATGGCTAATTCACAGTTTGCTGTTCAGCGACCGATCCTTGGACTCCAGGGCCAAGCTGCTCGGCGGCGGAGGTCGATGGCGGATGAGGAAGGGCACTATGTACTTGGCGCACTCTTCGGCGGAATGCAGATGGGCGTGATGAGTGCCCTCCGCCACTTCGTGAAACTCGAAGTGTGGATTGTTTTTGCCCAGAACGGACATGGCATCGTCGCAGTGGGAGCCCACGTAGGGCGACAGGGAACCCTTGATGATTAGATAGGGCTTTCGCTTGATACGTCTCGCCATCTCCGCGTAGAGTCCGTCGTCGAGCAACATGGGGTAGTAGAACTTGACCCGTGCATCCCGGGAGAAGAAGAACCTGTCCGGGTAGAGCTGCGACTTGGCCACCTGGCGGTAGAGCTGATTCTGTGTTGTAGCGGAGCTGACGCTGCCCTTCGAGAGGACTTTGCGCAGTTCGGGCAGCGTGTAGGCGGGCGGCTCGCGCAGGTCGCCCTCCTGCTGGCGCTCATCCTCCACCAGATGCTTCTCCATGTTCCTACCCAAAGCATCCAAGTCCCTTCCGCCGGCATTGATGGGAAGGCACAGAAGAATGTCCAGTGAGATGACCATGTCCACAGTGTCCGGTGCGAGGGACGCGTACAGGAAGGCCATAAAGCCTCCCAAAGAGTGGCCCATCAGCGAGACCTTCTGCCATCCGTACTCCTTCATCACTCGCGGAATGACGAACATGTAGTCGTACATGGAGTAGTGCATTCCCGGCTGCAGCCGAGCGGACCTTCCGTGTCCGGGCAGATCGATGCACAGCACTCCCACGTAGTCGGGCAGCAGGGGTATCAGGCGGTCGAAGGTCCCCAGGTTGTCCAGCCAGCCGTGGATGGCCAGGATGGGTCGCTCCGTTCGATTGCCATACCAGCGACCCGATATGTGACCCCACGGCACTGGGATTCTCACTTCTTTGAACTGCAAAAAACCACGTTGAGGAATTTTCACCTTCCCATTACGACAGTCGTTTCGACACTCACATAATCGAGCGACAAGGTGCCCATCCTCATCATGATTCGCAAAGTCTAAGCCAGTTTCTTATCTGCAGGGCAGTATCTCTCCTCTATAAGAGCAGCAACAACTTTTCGCAAATTTAATTATTTTTAGATTTGTTTTGCGAATTTCGGCGACTGTCCGCTGGAAGATCTATGCTCGGAATGATTCCGGTCTTTGGTTTCATTTGCGAAAAGAACTGCTAGAAGAAAGGCGAAGGCGAAAACGTAAAGCGTAAGTAAACCACAGAAAGCGAGAAAGAGGGAGAGGGGAAGAGGGCCCCGTAGGTGCTTGCCACCATTTCTGATCTCCTGGTAGCACAATCTGTATAGAAATTTTGGTTTTAGTGGATCGGTTAGAAGAGGAACGATAGAGGAATAGGAATCGATGGATTAAAAGGCAAGAAATGGAGGCATATATGTATAAAGCCCTAGAAAGAGGGCAAGTCATGGTTGAAGGCATATTCTAAGTACCGATTCATCCAGCATCTCTTCCCTGGAAAAACATACTTTGAGTGATTCGCAAATTATACTATTTTTAGACATTTTTTTCTATTTTGACGACTGTCCGCAGTCCAAATCTATTTCTATTATTATACGAATGTATTTCGGGCTCTTTTAAGGCTAATCTCTTCACAGTTTGCTCCTGTGTTTGCTATGCTTGCTCCTGGCGAAGAATTTCTCCTGGGCCTGTCGGCGCTCCTTGGAGGTGAGCTGCTCCTCCCGCCCCGCCAGAGACCAGGTACTTAGATTCGGAGGGCGATGGTGCCTGATGAAGGGCACAATGTACTTGGCGCACTCTTCGGCGGCATGCAGATGGACGTGATGAGTGCCGTCTGCCACTTCGTGAAACTCGAAGTGGGGATTGTTTTTACCCAGAATGGACATGGCCTCGTCACAGTGGGAGCCCACGTAGGGCGACAGGGAACCCTTGATGATTAGATAGGGCTTTCGCTTGATACGTCTCGCCATCTCCGCGGAGAGTCCGTCTTCGAGCAAGATGTGGTAGTAGAACTTGACCCGTGCGTCCCGGGAGAAGAAGAACCTGTCCGGGTAGAGCTGCGACTTGGCCACCTGGCGGTAGAGCAGATGCTGTGCATCCTTCGGGGGCACGGAGTTGTAGCTGCCCTTCGAGAGGACTTTTCGCAGTTCGGGCAGCGTGTAGGCGGGCGGCTCCCGCAGGTTGCCCTCCTGTTGGCGCTCATCCTCCACGAGATGCTTCTCCATATTCCTGCCCAAAGTATCCAGGTCCCTTCCTGGATCGATGGCATTGATGGGAATGGGCAGCAGTATGTCCAGTGAGATGACCATGTCCACAGTGTGCGGTGCGAGGGCCGCGTAGATGAAGGCCATAATGCCGCCCAAGGAGTGGCCCATCAGCGAGACCTTGTGCCATCCGTACTCCTTCATCACTCGCGGAATGACGAACACGTAATCGTAGACGGAGTAGTGCATTCCCGGCTGCAGCCGAGCCGACCTTCCGTGTCCGGGCAGATCGATGCACAGCACCCCCAGATAGTCGGGCAGCAGGGGTATCAGTCGGTCGAAGGTCCCCAGGTTGTCCAGCCATCCGTGGATGGCCAGGATGGGTCGCTCCGTTCGATTGCCATACCAGCGACCCGATATGTGACCCCAGGGCGCCGCTATTCTCACATCCATGTACTGCAAGAGAGAGAGACAGATGGTGAAACTGATAACAAGTAATCGATCGATGCTGTCCATTCATTCACTGATCTTAAACCGTTGACTCACGTTTGTCAGGGATAATGTTCCCATAGCGACCGTCGGCCTATTGAACTTTGATCAGCACGCTGACTTTAATACTTGATCCAGTAATTGCGTCGGCGGCGGCGGCGGCAGTACCAACAGTATTATCTGTATTATCGGTGTCTCGACTCAACAGGCGTGGAGTGATTAGTGTTTTCCGACTTTGTACATTTCTCTGAGAGGCCTTACAAGCCAATAACACAAACAGCTGTGCGCGCAAAGAATCGGAATCAAAATGAAAAGCTGCAGCCGACAGCTGACTTCGAAAGAGCATAGAGCGTAGGAAGCTTTCAAGAGAGCAGTCAAGCTTTCGCGTGGCCTGCCGAGAGATGAGAGCAAAGCATTATCAAAGCTTTCTCCATGCGCTTGCCTCTCACACTCGTTTGCTTTTGTTTATTTGTTTATTGTGTTAATTCACTTCTCAAGTTTTCTCCGCGATCACTTGTTTTCTTTTGGATCGAACTTCCATTATAGCTATTAGTAATTGCTTTATTTTTCATTAATTCTTGGCTAAGCAAATGTTTTTTAAGCCTGAAACACTTTTTGTTGCTGCCAGCTGGAAGTTGAAGAGAATACTGTACGAGTGGATCGAGCTTTAGGTCTGCCAAATCGTAATGAGAGAGAGATAGCGCAAAAAGCTTTAACCCATCTATCTTGCTTTTTGTCAAGCTTTTAAAAGTATTTACCTTTATTTGAAAATTTGCATTCAATATTGTAATTTAAACTAGAAAATAATCTTCTGCATCGATCTGACATCGATCTTGTGTCTAGAGATGACTCCGGCGTCGTGGTGGAGGAGGAGGGGGAGGCCTGTGGCGCCTGATGAAGGGCACAATGTACTTGGCGCACTCCTCGGCAGAGTGCAGATGGAAATGGTGGGTGCCGTCGATCGAGTGCAGCTCAAATAGGGGATTATTTTTGGCCAAAAGTGAAATCACTTCCTCGTGTTGGTCACCTACGAACCTGGACTCGGTTGCCTTGAGGAGCATGAAGGGGGTCGATTGGATGCGACGGGCCAGTGCCGCGGCGAGACCATTGTCATAAAAGTATGTCCGTTGCATGCACTTGGTCCGTTCATCCCTGCTGGAGAGTAGCTTGCCGGGAAATGTCTTCGATCTGACCTCCGTTCTGTGGGTCAGATGATGGGCCAGGGATGGGTCCACTGACTTATTTGTTTCCTTGTAAACCAATTTGGAAAATTCCTCTCGGGTACGAAGTGGAGGCTCCCGCTCTTCAATCCAGTCCAGGCGCTCCAGGCTGCCGCTCATCCACTCCAAGGCTCCACGACAACTCCTCATCATCATAAACAGCAGATCCAAACAAATAACCATATCCACGGTGTCTGGCGCCAGACAGGTGTAGTGATGGCATAGGAACCCCGCCAGAGAGTGTCCTATGAGGGAGACCTTTGTCCATCCGTACTCCCGCATTATCACCGGTATCACGACCACGTAATCCACTGCGCTATAGCGCACTCCCGGGGGCAGGTGGGAGGACCTACCATGTCCGGGCAGATCGATGCACAGCACCCCCAGATAGTCGGGCAGCAGGGGTATCAGTCGGTCGAAGGTCCCCAGGTTGTCCAGCCATCCGTGGATGGCCAGGATGGGTCGCTCCGTTCGATTGCCATACCAGCGACCCGATATGTGACCCCAGGGCGCCGCTATTCTCACCTCTTTGTACTGCAAGAGCGAAACAGATAACGAAACAAATCGATAAGCGATAATCGAGACTCACGTCTGTTAGGGTTAATGTTCCCATCGCGACGGTCGGCCTGTTGAACTTTGAACGGCGCCGCTAGCTTCAAGACTCAGATCCAGTGCACAATTTCGCGAAGTATTATCTGTATCTGCACCTGTATCTTTATCTGGATCTGTAGTATCTTGACTACAGGCGCGACATGGCGTGAGGTTCGTTCTGAGGTCCGACAACCCAAACAGCTGTACGCCGAATAATTCGCAATCAAAATTCGGCAGCAGCCAAAGTGCCATAGAGATTAGAGATTGTTGAAAGAGCGAGACAGCTACAGCCAGAGTGAGGCAGAAGATAGTGCTTTCTCAAAAGCTTTCTCCATGCGCCGCTAAACATTTGTTTAAACTTTAAAACGATTCGTGTTTTTTATTGTTGTTATTTGTTTGCTTTTTTTGAGAGTTCTGAGCGTCGGATCGCTCTCTTCAAGCGCCCTGAAATGTGTTTCCGATGATCAAGACTCTGATCAAAGGGGTTGCCCTTTGCCCTTTGGGGTTCAATCATCGAATTTGCCTTTTCGAAGGCTTCGCATGTCATGGCTTGGCTTGTCATGGCATGACCGTGCCTCCAACAACAAACAATCTGCGCCTCTCCGGTGTGGCAGAGTCAATAAACTGCCGAGAGATTTGGGGAATGTGTCGATTACTACGTGACTCTCGGAACGAGCTGTCCTGGCCTGGCCTGGCCTGGCCTTCTGGTCGCACCGTTGCACACCGATACGCTGCGATGACCATGACTCGCCGTGGGGTGTCCTTTCAAGCTGCAGTGAGCACGTGCCACTCCACTCCTCTCCACTCCATTATTTTTTGTTGCCAGCGAAGGAAAGCAAATTGTGGTTGCATGCAACTTAAAGGGGCGGCTGTGGGGGGTTGTTTGGTGTGGGTTCTTGGCCAACTTTAAGCTGCTGCTGCCAGATCGATTACTCCAAGCCCTTTGCGGATAATCCTTGAGCTCGAGCCGAAGCTTCCCTTCCAGCTGTCAACCAGAGTGCGGATTACCTTCCGCTGTCTTTATCCTTGACTAACTATAGCTCTAGATGCCATCTCTGGCGACCTTCTGGAATCTCTAATTTGCTGAAGGGTTTGTGTTGTGCATTTCCATCTCTCTCGCGTGTGTGTGTGCGTGTATGAGCTGCAGCCATGATTTATCTTTAATTTATGTTTGAGTAATTTATCATGTCTGTGTTTTGGGGTCACACACAGTGACACGCCCCTCAAGAAACTCCTCCTGCTCCTGCTCCTGCTGATGCTTCCTCCTTGTTGGCTGTGCAGTCAGAGACAGAGCTGCTTTCCTTTTCCTGCCTGCGAAAATGCTATGCAAATTGTCTTGAGCATTCCCCAAAGTGAAAGTGCCATTTCCCAGGCACACACACAAACAAACAGAGAGAGAGGGAGTGGGAGAGGGAGAGTCATCCTCTACTTCCCCCTGCTCTGATGTGTGCGTGTGTATTGGCCTTGAATCCATAATTTGCTTGTCAACGGCAGCCTCTTGTGGCATGGTTGCTGCTGCTGCCGCCGCTGCTGCCGCTGGGTGCTGCTGCCCCACCAAAAATTGTGCGCACATAATTGAGTTCAAGCATTTGGAAGCCAATTATGATTTCCACATTTTCACCCAATTTTCGCCTCTCATTTCCACGAGCTGCTCCTTTTTGTCCTCCTTTCTGGGGCGTGCCTTTTCTCGCGCTTCTTGTCCCTTCTTGTCCTTCGAGGGCCTTCTTGCCGCTTGCTTGATGTGTCCCCCTCCCCTTTGCAGGCACTTGCTTGATGTGTCCGCCTCAGTACTCCGCCCCCCCCGCCGCCCACCTCCCCCTTGTGGCCTCCTTCTTCGTTTTTGTCCTTTCGCTTTTTCCTTTGCTCTTTTCACATCTCAATCAAGTGGGTGGGCGCCCTTGGCCCTTTCTCCTCGTGCTTGGCAGCTCCTGGTTGAACTTTAGCTTCTCCAGCCCCCACGGTTGGCCTTCATTTCAGATCCAGGCTACTGCTTATGGACCTGCTTATGGAGCTTCAGGTTGCGGTCCGCTCATCGGGGTCGGAGTCCTGCTCCTGATGCCTGTCGTCAGCCTGCCGATGGCCCTTTAATTGCTTCTGCCACTTAACATATGCAAATGAAATTTCATTCTTTTCTTCCCTTAACCAGTTTTCCTTTAAGTGGCAGGGCGGTAGGGAGGCAGGGCGCCAGGGTGGCAGAGTGGCAGGGTGGCAAGGCGGTAGGGCGGCGCTCTCACCTTTAGTTTGATAAATATTTATGATTGCCATTGATAGGTTGAACAAAGGCAAATGGGGGTTACCCATCTCCTAGATAAACCCTTTTTCCCACCCCTCTCCACTCCCCTCCACTCCTCTGAGCTCCACTCCCAGCCAGAGTCAGGGAAAAGCGGCAAAAGAAAAGAACAATAAACAATACTGTGGCAGAGAGAGGAGGCACTCAACGCAACGGAACTCGACGAACGCATGGACTCTGATGAAGCTCTCAACCTGTCAGGACGAATCGGCTGGAGCTGGAGCCGGAGTGGAGTGGGGTGGGGTTGGGGTGGGCTAAGTGTGTGCCATGACGCCCTAAAGAAGCTTGGAGCTTGAGCCGGGGCTCAGGCCAACAAAAGATACCGCCGGAAGTCTCGAGCTGATACGCCATGCACCTCCAAACCTACAACAACAACAACAACAGCAGCTGGAAAAAAGAAACCGGGAAAAACCCAGAGAAATGGCTGGGAAAACTTTGCAACTACTCCACTCCCCTGGCTATTATTCTTTATGTGTTGCTATTTTTTGGCCGGATTCTTCGTCGGGGACCAAAGTGCGAGAGAGATTTAAGCTCGAACAATGACTGCAGGCAGAAAGGGAGTGGGGCAGTGGGCAGGGGGCAGGGGAGAGAGCGTAGTAGAGCTTACCTTCCATCAGAAAACCACACGCAGGAAAAAAGCATCGCATGGAAGGGAGGATGTGGAAGGGAATGTGGAATGTGGAATGGAATTGCATTAAGAAATCATTTTCATGTGGGCGAATTTTTCCACCTCTAATTCAAACATTCATTCGCTGTGTGTGTGTGTGTTTGAGTGTGTGCTCGGTTTTTGGGCCACAATTCTTTAACTAATGAATTTGACTATCATATAAGGTAAGGGGTGTTCTCCCCGCTCACCCCTAACACCACTACAGCCCCACCCCCTGCTGGGTGCATTTAATTGTATTTCTTCTAATTATACAGCAGAGCAGCAGCCACATTTGCATTTGAATACATTTGCATACGGAGGAGAGCTCCACTAACGTGGCCAAAACACACACACACACCCATGTAAGCACATACTCCCACACATGTGTATACATATGTACACATTTGTACTAACATATATGTAAAAGAATCGCATAGTACTTTTGCATATTACAATTAGAAATTCCAGAAAATTACGAATGTAAACCCAGAGAGTTGTTGCCATGAAAATTTGATGCTGCAGCCAGCCATCCAGCCAGCCTTCTTTTTCTGCAGCTTTGGCTTTTTTTAATTGAAGGTGAGGGTTTCCCGGGTTACACCTCATCCTCCTCCTCCTCCTCCTCCACATCTTCATCCTTATCCTTATCCGTATATAAACTTCTCGAAATTGGATTAGGCAAATGAGGGAAAAGGTGGCCAAAGAGGAATGAATCTGAATGGAAAATTGTAAGCAAGGAATATGTGTGGTGTGTGTGTATGTGTGTGGTGTGTGTGGTGGAAAAATACTGCTGTAAACTAATTAAAATTATGTACCCATATTTTTCCAGTGGTGTAACCAAAGATGAGCACCAGGTTTTACAATTTGAAAGCCTTCCCAGAATAACAACAACAGCGATCCCATCTTTACCCTCCAATCCGACTGCAACTAGCTTTCTGTCACGCACATGGCATGTATTTTGTTTTTGCACAACAGCTGGAAATGTTTCTATTTCAATTTCTATGAGTGTTCCTGGCAAAACCCTTGAAGGCTTCTGTGAGTGGCTTCCTTTTGCCTAATTATATGTGCAATAATTTAATTAAATTAGTTATCTAATTTATATGTATGTACATATGTATTCTCCAAGATAAGTGGATCTGCATTTGTCATTTTCGAATGAAACTGAAATGATGGACAACCCCAGACGCAAAGGATTACAAATGGTTGATTGTAATTCCACTTGGTTCCACTTGAGGAGTTCATTAATCCACTGGCCTTCCAGTCTCACGCCTCGCACAGCCAACAAAGCCCCCCAGCCACCAGCCACCCACCCATCCCCAACAGGCATTGATTTATGAATCAGTACTCCCACCACCACAACCACCCAGCCACCCATCCACCCATCCACCCACTGCTCTCATGTCTAAAGCATTTTGATATACTTGAGTATGCAATTGTTTGGTTAATCAAGTGTCCAAGTCCAAGTGTCCACCTCTGGGCTGCTCCTCCTCCTCCTCCTCCTCCTCTGGCAGGCAAGCATGAGGACGGACACGTGCCGCAAGAGCCTCCCACATTCTAATAAAGTCCATTCTAATAAATTAATTAGCCACAAAATTTATGATTATTGCCCCAAATGATTTCCGCTTTTTCTTTTCGGACTTTTGTTTCCTTTTGATTTTTGGCTTTCGCTTTGGTTTTGTTTGTGTTTGTGTTTTTGCTTGTTGTTTTGCTTGTGGCAGTTCATAAATAATGCGTCTAATTTATGCACTGTCATATATAGTACTGGGCAATGGCAGGAGGGCGTGGCCAGCCCCCATCCACCGGCACAAACACCAAATCGAATACTCAATTGCCAGGCACTCAATTTGCAATGGGAGGGAGGGGAAGAGGGAGGAGCAGATAGAAACGGGGAGTGGGGGGAGGAGGGGAATGGAAGGTAGAGGTACGATTTCATAATTCAAATTCGTCGATTTATGAGCCAAAAACTGGCGAAATTCCCCAGGGGGTTTATCTTCTTCTGCTTCTGCTTTCTCCTCCTACCCTCTTTCTCCTACCCTCACTCCTCGTAATGCTCTTGGCAATCGTAATTTACGATTTTCGGCCAGGCACCAAAAACGCACTTCACTTGTGCGTAATGCCAAGACAATTGTGTGCACAAACTGCAAGGATTCTCTAGGGCAGGACAGGCCAGAGCAGGCAAGGACAAGGCATGGCATGGCACGAGCACTACACGTATCGCATTTTTTCCCCATTTCCCCCCCTCCTCTAGCCCCAAGTGCATTGCTGTTACCGTATATCGGATCTTGTCTGGTCATAAATTTCCGTTTTTCTGGTTAACTGCTGCTCCTGTTTTGCTGGGCCCCCCACCCCCCCCAAAAATCCAACTTTAGTAGAGGGTTTCGTATCGTTTCGTTTCCCCGCCTAGGCCCGTACCCCTGTACACACCACCAGAGGCAAATCCCTGCAGGGGGTGCGTGCTCCCTGGCCACAGATTGAGAGAGAATTGGATTCCCCTTTCCTGCATTTTGTAATTGGAGATTGCAGTTTTCGAAAAAAGTTTACAATTCAAAAAGTTTACCATTTGATTCAGTTTTCATCTGTATCTCTGTATCTACATCTACTCGCACTCGCACTCGTACTCGCACTCGTATCTCTGTATCTCTGTATCTGTGTGAATGTTTTCCCGGAATTTGCCCTGGCAAAACTTTTAACATTTTTGACCAGTAATTGAACTCTGCAAAATGTCATAAAAATACACACAAAGCAAGAGGGAGAGAGAGAAAGACAAGTGGGCTTCTAATTACTTGTACAATATGTCATTTGTCCATTGTCTGTGGATGGTGGGATGCTGCTGGGATGCTGCTGTGATGCGATGAAATTTGAGGCTAGACAAACTGTAAGGAAGGCCATAAATCTATTGATGGCCTGCCTGTTTGCCTGCCTGCCTGCGGGAGCGAAGCATTTTGTGGCACACAGGAAAGCAGAGAGACAGGCACTTAGATGTGCAAATATTTTCCGCCCTCTTTTGATATATTCATAGTTTCAGTTTTCGGCTCTTGACTTACTGTCTTGTAGGCAAGTTTTTTAATTAAAAACAAATTCATGAATGCAATTTGCATGAAATTCAATTAAAGTTTTTATCTCTGGGCATCTCTGGGCATCTCTTGTGTTGCTCTGCTGCTGCCACTGCTCTCTCTCTCTCTTACAGGTTTCTGGGCAAATTAATCATACGCACTGTGGTGCAATCAAGATGAAATCTAAGCCTGACAAGGACAAGACATTTGATTGGAAATTGAGAAACCAGAAAGGTAAAAAGGGTCGATTTTTTACCCTTCACCCTGTGAAGAAGTGCACTGTATAAATGAATGAATGAATGAATGACTGAATGACTGACTAAGTGAATGGGTGAATGCACAGAGCCGCAAGTATTTGAGCATCGAACGTGCCACAGTGGAGTGCAGGAAAAAAACAGTGGCACGTACTGCAGTTGCATCCTCTTCGGCAGCTGCTGCTGCTTCTGCTGCTGCTGCTGCTGCTCCTCGTTTATTTGTGTTTGCATTTGCATTTGCATTTACTTTTCCTTCACTTTTTGGCTTTCCCTTCCACTTCTTATCTCCTCTCCGTTCCATTCATCCACTACTGCTGCTTCTGCCGCTGCTGCTGCCGCTGCTGCTGTGTTTGCCAATGGCGATGGCCGTGTAATTTCTCTCAAAAACATCAACATCAAGAAGTAAAGAACTTTGGGTTCTTTCTCCGCTTTTCATTCTTTTTTTTCCTGCTTTCTTTTTTTTATTCGTTTTGCAAGTGTTCGCTCAGTCGTTTCGTTGGTTCGTTGATTCGTTGATTCGTTGGTTTATTTCGGTATCAATGTAAATTTTAATTTGTTTGGCAAATATTTTCTTACACGAGTGGCGCGGTGGCACTGAGGCACTGAAGCACTGTGGCACGGCCAGGAATGAGCAAAGATACGAGTATTTGGTTCGCTAATTTGGCTGGAAAAGATGTGGTACATACATATGTACATACTTATACAGGATATGCAAGGATATACATATGTATGAAGAAGATGTGGAACATCTTTCGGACGATCTTCCCGGAATAATATCTCCTGCAGGATATTTTCCCGTTTAATATTCAATTTTCACTTTTGATGTGAAAGTTTTCTAAGAAGAGTCGCAACCAAAACGTAAAGTACTGCCACACCTCTTTCACCTCTTTCTGTCTGTCCCCCCACTCCGACCTGTCTGCTCCACATGCAACAAATTCCTGAACTTATACCGAAAATAAGAAAGAAACAAAGCAAAATACGAAGCGTGGCGAGGTGAGGTGAAGCCGAAAAAAGTTAGTCACTTTTTATTGTCGGAGAGAACATTTAAGTGGAGAAACGAGAATGTAAAGTTCCGGTTCTCGCAACTTGATCGGAACTAAGTAAGTGGCAAGACATTTGCACGCATGCCACAAGCAGTCGTCTCCGTCTCCATCTCTGTCTCCATCTCTCTTTCTGTCTCTGTCTCTGTCTCCGTCTCCGCTTTGTTGCTTGTCAGTTTCCTTACATGTCCTGTCCCCCCACAGACAACGATTTCGTCTTCTTTTTTTCATCCAATTTGTATGTGTGTGTTTGTGTGTGCGTAATTTCTGCTTAGGCAGTGGGCCCTGTACTGTGTACTGTACTCGTGCGAGTACTCGTGTTCTCCGCTTGGCGACAGTTTCCAAAAGTGACGATGACAGGCACAGGATCCAACCCCTAGCTCCAACCCCAACCCCCATTCACACTAATGTCCGCTGCTCCTGCTGCTGCTGTCAGACACGTGTGGAGGGACTGTTGTTGAGGTTCCGTCCAAGGGTTTTGTGTTACCCAAAGTCTAGACTCCAGACGGAGACACCCTACTGAGACCAGCCGAAGCCGAAGCAGTGGCAGGAGCAGTGGCAGGAGCAGGTCCTTCCCCCCCCCCCCCCCCCCCATAGAAAGTTTCATTTGTCGCCAAGAATTCACATATTTTACTGTATTTTACAGTGGCATTAAAAGTAGACTTTCAATTCATTAAACTTTCAATTTAAAGTGACACTGCGACAAAAAGGAGGCGCTACACGAGTGGCCCACGAGGGGGAGGGCGAGTGGGAGGGGGAGGTCGATTGCGTGTACGAGTAAATTTCCACGCATTTTCTTCCTTTGGTTTTGTGCTGACAAAAACTTAAATGAGCATTGTTCCTATCGCCATCTCTTTTGGCATTATTGTTCCGGGGGCTATAAAATAAATAAAATTGAAATTTTATGCAAATCACTGAAATGTTGAAAATGTTAAAAATGTTGTTGCTGTTGCTGTGTGGTATGTGGCATGTGAAGCGGCAAAGCCGAATGACAACGATAATGCTGGGGCAACGGAAGGAACGGAATGGAGAGGGAAAGGACCGCTCCGGGATGGGAAGGAGAAAGTGGCAACCGAAAGGAATATGTTCGAAATGAGGCAAGAAGTTAATTTAGGGAATCGCATTGGGAATGGATCCTTGGGGTGGACTCTGTGCCGAAAGCAGACACAAGGAGACGCGAGTCCTGCCAAGCCATTTCAATTTGTTGAACAGATTTTTGTTTTCTGCCGCAAAAGTTTTATGGCGTTCGTTTTTTTTTTTGTCTACTTCTAGAAATTGTAAAACTCTTTTCGTGGGCGGCGAGTAGGGGTTGGGGTTGGTGTTGGGGTTGGGGTTTTGATGGCGAAAAGTTAAAGGATCCAACAAGAAGTTGGAGTTCTTAAATCGGTCAAATATCGATTCATTTTTGATGGAAATCGATTATCGATTGAAGCTCGAATCTTTTTACTAGCATTTCTTGCACCCTTGAAACGCACTGTAGGGCGTTCATAAATATAATTTGATATTCCCCCAAGATGTGTTCCCAATTTCGAGTTGAATGTTCATTTCCGGTCAAGAATATGCCCGCATTCGGGCTACCATTTCCCCTCCATTCCCCATCTTCCATCTTAAGTTTAAATGCCAAATGAGCTTCCGTTGTGGCACTTACACACACACAGGGACACACACGTACACACAGGGACACAACTTGAGTGGCAAATGAATCCCAAAGCCAAAGCCAAAGCCAAATAGAATCCTGGCTCAGCAAATGTCCATCCATTCGACTTATTACATAATTAATAATTAGAACAGATCCAGAGAACGAGAGAGGCAGAGAGATAGAGAGAGACAGAGAGATAGAGAGGGGCAGAGAGCCGGAAAGACAGAGAGACAGGGAGACAGAGAGGCCTGGGAAAGTATTTTAATAACCCATCATCACATCACATGCCCCACTCAAGTTTCCAATGCCTGCCACATGCCACGGCCACATGACGCAGTGGGGGGCAGTGGAGAGGATGGGGTGAGGCAAGTGATAGTGGATGGCAACTCAAATCAATGTGCGAAACGTGCTAATTGCGGCAGCTGTGCAAATGTGTGCCTGGCTCCGGCCATTTGATAGTTGACCATCATTTTGATGGCTCAAATGGTTGATAGGATGGCTCCATGGGGCGGATGGTGCGGCTGGTGCGGCTGGGGATGTGGCCAGAGGGCAGGAAGCAGGCTCCAGGATATCTTTAATGTGTTCAGAGACCGCAAAAGATGGAAAGAGAGGCAGACAAACGCAGACAGAGAGAGTGAGAGAGAGATGGAAAAAATACTAATTGCCAAAGAGCGAGCAATGCCATGAAAGTGAGTTGAAGGCAGGAGAAACTTTTGCATAAATGGCTGCCGAAACCTCAAACTACTCAAGAGGGTTTCTCTCCCTCTCTCCCTCTATGTGTGTGTGTGCGAAAGAGGGGGAGGGGGGGGACGAGTGCGTGGGTGAGAGTGCGTCGTAAAAAATGGCAGCAGAAGAGCACTCATAGCCGCCGTAACACGTAATGAGATACTTCAAAATGATGTTATTGCTTTATTTATGGCGCTGCATAAAATGACAAAACCTAAAAAAAAGAAACCACTAAAACAAAAACAAAAAAAAGGATCCCCAGAAAGTGCAGAAGGAGGTGGCATAGGTTTTTGGTATGTTTTTTTATTCGCCTGGACGGGGGTGGAGGGGGCAACCGCTTTTTATGCCCACGTGGATGGCCGTGTAGTTTCGCGCGCTTCCTCCTTTCGCACTTTTACAGCTGTTTCGTTTATTAAGTTTCATCTGTCACACACACATGCGCTATATACGATACACACACACACACACCCATTCAGGGGCAGATACTCGTATCACCCATACAGATACAACAGATATAGATACAGATGCAGGTACATTGTGTGTGATGGTGTGGGGGGGGGGGGGGATGGGTGCATAAATCTTATCTTTTGGCAAATAAAACCTGCAGCCATCGCAAGTTATCTCCCCCTCTGCTCTGTCCCCTCTCCACCCTTTCCGCTGCTCAATGCTGGCCCAAGGTGTGTGTGTTGTCTGAGGTGGGGATGAGGCTAGAAGCTAGACGAGTACACCCTCCTGCCTTCACTCTCCCCTTGGCTGCTACTTCAGTTCAACTCCTGCCGCCTTTTCTCTAGCTTTCTTCGGCGTTATTCCCGCCCATCTCTCTCGGATTGGCTAATAATTTTCCTGGAACTCGTTGAAGTTGAGTAATTGCCCCTCGGGGCATGGCATGGCTGGCTGCTGCCACTGACATTATTTAGATAAAAATAATTCGTGTTCATAAAATTATTCATAGCCCGCCATTTGATTAAAGGACACAGCAAAGAGCTTGACAATCATAAAGCAAGGAAAATAAAGGAAATAAAATTTCACTGGCTGGATACAAATGCTGCTGTATGTGTGCTAATAATAGATGAGGTCTCTCATCTGCTCATCTTTCTCTGTCTCTCTGTCTCTGTCGCTCTCTCTCTCTGCTGAAAGAACAAATTTTAATTGAAAGCTAACACCAGAAAAAAAGGAAAGGAAATGCAATTTTCCCAATCATTGGAAGCAGCAAATGAAAATGAAAATGAAAATGTTGTGCAATTTTCTCAATCGTCAGTTAGCAGTCAGCAGAGGATGAAAGAAGATCGTCAAAGGGTTAATTTAATGGCATTGGGCTTTGGTCACCCCCTCGCTCTCACACCCCTCTCTCTCTCTCTCAATCTCTGACTATTTCGATGGCCTCTTCCTATTACTCTCTCTCTTAATGGGTCTTCTCTTACTACCTCCTGCTCCTCGGACTGCCTGAATGCTGACTCATGAAAAATTAACACACAAATCGCATGGGGCAGACATTTAAAATGCACTTTGTTGCAGCTGCATTGCATAAAATTATTGCAGAAACAAAAATGGTCTGCGATAAGAAAGCAACGGCAACAGCAACGGCAACGGCAAAAGGAAAGCTAAAAGAAAGCAGCGACATGGGGGATACCTCATAGGAGTCAAAGGAGTGAAAAGGATGTCCTGCGAGGATTGCTTGTTGCCAGACTGCAGCGAATATCGAGTGGCATCTCTTTGAGTCTCCTGTGGCATGCCCAGACCACCCCGCAGCCGTGTACAGGGTATTTGGCAATGCCTTTCGCCCGAATGCTTTAAAGTGCATCAATTTTAATGCAAATATGCAGCAAGCAGCATTAACTTTTGCTGCGCTCTTAAAAATTTACATAATTGCTGAGAGTCAGGCGAGAGGGAGGCACAGAGAGATGGAGAGAGAGAGAGAGAAAGGCGCCGCCAGAGCTGCCAAAGCTCCCCCACACCAGCACACACCTACAAGCTCCCCCACTCATACATGTGCATGTGTGTGTGTGTGTGTGTGTGTGTGTGAAATATGCAGAGGAAAAGCAAAGGAAAACTTTAATGAAAAACGTCGAGCACTTTGCACAATTAACGATTTTTCATGATTTTTCTCCTCCTCGTTTCACGCTGGTCAGGCAATTTGCATAAATCAGTGCAAAGTATCTGTGACACATGGAGAGCACGCGCTCTCCAGCTCCTCCATGCACTCCACTCCCCTCTGCTGCCCTCTGCTCCCCACTCCGCGGTAAGTGTGACCAGGCGGCGGGGCTTTGAAAAATGTTTACACATTTGTAAATGTCTGAAGGTCAGAGAGAGGCAGAGAGGCAGAGTGGCAGAGAGGTGTGCAGTGTGCAACATGATTTAGGCGTTTGTTCGCTGAGTAATTGTCGTGTGGCAGCAGTGGGGCCCTGCGGCGGTGTGGCAGCAGTAGGGCCTTGTGGCGGGTGTGGCCGTGGCTCAGTGGCGCACTAGCTTTAATTTAATTTATGCACCACCGCCACAACAGGAACACCGCCAACAATGCAACAACAGCAACAACAACAACATCGAGAACAACTGCAACAACAGCAACTGCTGGGTAACCAGCAACAGGAACAACACTAGCTATGCGAACGGAAGGAAGGAAGGAGGAAGGAAGTAAAGGAGAGGCGGGAGCCACCGCCACCGGCTTGTCAAGGGCCACTAAGTGGCCGCTTCAGCAAAATTAAATGCACTCTCCCCGCCGTCTCCAGAGAGACGGAGTTGTTGTGTCGTCTTTACAGTTTTTGCAAGGGTATGACAGGGTATGCCTGGCTACACTGGGACACAATGCAAACCAAAGAGAGGTTGGGTAGGGGAGGGCAGATCAATGAAGATCAAGCTGCTGTTGGGTAACAAACGTTCGTGAGTCTCTCTCTGGCAAAAGACGAGAGCTCGCAAGAGCCTTCGGCTGTCAATCGCGACTAGCGAGAGCCTTCGGCTGTCAATCGCGACTAGCGAGAGCCTTCGTCTGTCAATCGCGACTCGCGAGAGCCTTCGGCTGTCAATCGCTACTCGCGAGCGTTGTCTTCGGCTGAACCACCGAAAGCGAGTGAGCGAGAGAGCGAGAGCGTGAGAGAGCCAAAGTATCCACTGGAGGGGAACGATCCTAGGCGAAGAGAGCATCCCAGAGCATGGCATGCACTTTGTTGCCCTCCAGCAGAGTGGCGCGTCAGCCCCACCACACCACACCCCCCCCATTGTCGCGCTGTTTGAATGACATTAGTGGCCATCAAATGGTCGATTCGCGGCCATTAGAATGTAATTCCATTTAGCTATTATTTGCACAGGCTGCGCGTCTTCTTGCAGCTGCCTCTAAGCTGAATTTATTATTATGGCCGGGCCAATGTGTTTAGTTTTATGGCCAAAGAGACGTGAAATGTTTATGCAACAGCAGGCAGCAGACAGCAGCACCACCACCACCACCACTAGAAGGGAGAAAACTGCATTCTATAACAGCAGCAGCAGCAACAGCAGCAAAAGCAGCAACAGCATCCGAGGCAGAGAGTTATTTAATGCGTAATTACAGCGCAAATCTTGTTAAGAAGTCAAAGGAGAAAGGAGAAACGGGATAAGATAAACCCAAAGGAAAGGAAACGCAACGCAACGCAACGAAAAGAAAAGATAGATAGTCCTCCAGCTGGCAACACTCTGAGCTTTTCCCACACAGATACCCAGAGCGATGGATACAGCGAGGGGGGGTTGGGGGGAGGGGGGCGCTGAATGAGCAACGCTGAGAGGCAGCTTAGTGTTTGCTTCATTGAATTCATAAGCGTCTCGCAAAGTAAATCCGAATGAACTTTGGCCCAAGTCAAGACCGCAAAAAGAAACAGAACAGAAAAAAAGAGTGCAGCCAAAGAGAATCTCTCACATAAAAAGCTATGACTTGGCGGATATAACGGGTAAACCAAGGATTTACCTCGACCCCAGTCCCAGCCCCAGGCCCAGGCCCAGGCACCAGCTCCTTGTCTCCTCCAAAGACAAAAGCCAGATGTAGAGGCAGGAGAGAGGAGCAGCAGCAGCGACAACGGGTCGTCAAAAGTCAATTAACTGCAACACTTGCAGCACAACTTCAACTAATTAGCGTGCTGCTGCTCCTGCTTGCTGCTGCTGCTGCTGCTGCTGGTGCTGCTCTCCCTGCTATTCAAGGCGGGGCTGGGTAGGCGTGCGTACTACCTGTCCGCTCCCTCTGCGGGATGCTATCGCACCCAAAAGCAGAACGCACACAAAAAACGTGTAGCATGCTTTTGGGCTTGTGGTAAATAAGAATGCACTTAACGCGGGTTTTTAGATGAGGATTCACCACGAATAGGGGCGTCGAGAGAGTGGTGGAGGTGGAGGTGGAGGTGGAGGGGGGGCGACGTGCACTGTGGCTTCCCCCAGAAGGGTCGGGCAGGGCGGAAACTGCAGTGTAGAGGAGTAAAGCAGCACCACGGACTTTTACGCGATGAAAACTATGTCATGCTCCTCGTGGGTTAATTTGGGTTAGTTGTGGAGTGCAGGTGCAGAGATAGAGATACTCAAAGCAGATTTACATAGCTGTGGATGCACGACTAGAAGTGAGCGCCATTTCGGTTGAATCTTTCATTTAGCATTTGAATAATTCAGTAAAATAGTTGTGTCCGGGATAACTATTGGTGGAAATATACATTTTGGATGGAGTTATCATTATACAAGAATTGTAACTTCATTTGAGACTAAATGGTATGAACAGAGAGAGCTATGGCTCTGTATTCGAAGAGATTCGGTATTCGCTCCGTTCGGTGGCTCGGTGGAAGGAAGGATTCGCTGTGATCGAAAACATTTATGATTGTTTATTCATGCAGGGCTCTAGCATGATTCATTTTTACGGGGAAAACCTATTGTTTGAATCACTTCTTTGGCACTGTGAGTCACTCACTTCTTTAGAACGAACAACTGTCATCTATATTTAGGTTTATCCCCAAAGTAAAGTTATATATAACTGCTCTAGTCGTTAATCATTCATTGACTTTTAAGGAAATCGTTTGCTATAAATAAGCAAGCACCCTGCTGCTGTCTATTGCAATTTCATTGTTCTGTGCTATCAATGGTGCCATGCCCTGCCCCACCCATTCTATTCGATTCCACAACAGGTGTCCTCTATCTCTCTCTCACCCTCTGTCTCTCTGTGGACCAAACCTCCCAAACATCATCATCATCATCATCGTTGCTGCTGTTTAATTAGGGTGTCGCTTGTTCTGGGTACGACATTTATCTTATCTGAACCGATTGGAGACATTCATGACAAGATGCGCTATCGGCACTGTGCTGTGCTGTGCTGTGGCATTGCTGTGGCATTGATAACCAATAAACCACCGCAAGACCCCAAAGCGGGGGATGCATTTTCACTCCCATTTCCATTTCAATTTCAATTCCCCATCGGAGTAGATGTGACAGCCGAGCGAGACGGGATGAAGCTGCCTTCCAAGGTGGATAACGTGTGGACACGTTTCGCGGCGATATTCGCGCTGCCCGATTTGCTCGGTATGTGTTCGAGACATTCCAAGTGTCTCTCTGTCTCTGTTGCTCTCTGTTTCATGTGTATGTGTGTGTGTGGTTTCTCTTCTCCAAGTATTGGCCTGCCTGTGGGCGAGTGGTTTCTCCTTGGGCTACTATACAAAGTCCGCTTATGTGTACGACAATCTCTGGCCACACTGGTACGGCCTGGTGGGTGGGGCCGTCACCTTCGCCCTGGCCCTGGGCTGGACCCTGAGGAAGCACAAGAGGCAGAAGTACAGTTACGATCACTACTACATCATCTTCTATGGGCTGCTGTGCTCGCTGATGGGAAGCTGTTTCATGCTCACCAAACAGTTGGGTGAGTCACGCAGATATCTCTGCGATGGGAGATCCCCATACCATTCCGCACTCTAATTTGTCTCCCAGCCGTTAGCTACTACTTCCACTTTGTGGGTCTGGGTGTCGTGTATCTGTCGGGCTTCAGCTACGTGAGCCTGCGCTGCGATGCCTCGGGACTGCGACCTGCTGGGATCGCCCTGGCGAATGCTCTGCATGCCTGCGGCCTGGCCAGTGGATTTGTGATCTTCAACGAGATGGAACCGCAGCGGAGTGGACTGATTACTTTGGGAATTAACCTGCTGCTGATTTCCGTGGTATGCCTCAACGAACTGCTGCAGCACGTGGGCTGCCACAGCTACAAGGAGTCGCGGGACTTGGTCTTCAATCTGCTGAACGAGGAACGGCTGGTGTTCCTGCCCCGCCAGGCGGTGCTGGCACAGTTCGTGGGACGCACGGATTACCAGCTGCTGGCCAGCAGGCAGTGGCTGGTCCTGATCCTCGGGGGATTGCTGGTGACGCTTCAGCGAAACTGCCTGCTCTTCTCCCCCACCTACCTGCAGCTGATGTGGAGTGCCACCACGGGGTATATGGAGCGGACACAGCTCTTCACGCCGTTCGTCCTGTACGCAGGCGGCTGTGGACTCGGAGCTCTGTTGCTGTTGCGCTACAACCCGAAGCTTGTGTACCTCCTCTTTGGGGTCATCCAGATCACGCTGATCGTGGCCCTGCTGTGCATCTACAACGAAGAGCAGTCGGAGCACTGCTTCCTCTTCCTCTGCCTCATCTATGCCACCATGGGCGTGCTCTCCAGCCAGGCCCTCCACTGGCTGCTCGAGTGCTCGCCCTTCCTCTACACGGAGCTCGCCCTGGCCACCGGCTTCGTGCTGCAGCTGGCCATCCTCGAGGGCTACAAGTACGAGGCGAATGTGGACGACACCTGGACGGCTCTGCTCGCGGGTAGTGTGGTCACGCTGGTCCTCACGTCGCTGGCCATCCCGGTGGTGCAGTGGCTGCAGCCCCACTCCGCCAGCCTCGTGGATGTCCGCAATCGACTGCTGGGCATACGCCGGCAGCCAACGGCCTCCGCCGGGGAGCAGACCCAGTTCTGGCAAACGAACCATTTTCTGGCCCACAACAAACCGCCACAGGAGCTGCAGTCCGTGCGGCTGTCCAAGAGCCGCATCTTCCAGCAGTATCCGATTAGTGGCATCATCGACACCACCGACAATCCCAAGCAGAAGTTTTGATAATAAAGTGATTTACTTTTCAATCCCTCATTTATTTCCATTTCCATCCATCCATCCATTACTCATCGACGGAATGGCTGCAATGGCTTCCCTTTTGTTCGTCCTTTCCGCCATTGTTTTTGGTGGAAAATGAAGCATTACTTCTGCTAATTCCTTGGAAAACTAATTTCCTTTGACCACACAACGCAGGGGGGCAGGGGCTTCGTTCGGTTAATTAGAATTCTTTTTTGCGCAAAATATTTACGAGCATTATCTGCAGCTGGGATACGGGGATACAGCGATAAGGGATACAAATCTGCTGTAAGCCTTTACCCAACAAAAGATTATTAATTATTTATGAGCAGCATTACAATTTTCCATCGTCTTACGGAGGGAAGACCTCAAGGTTCTCCCAAGGAAACAATGTTAATGATTTTTATTGATTTTTAAGCAAATTAAATTGTGCGTAAAACCGCAAACTGAATTTATCATAAAGTCGCTTTATCAGTCCCTACTCCCCTCTCCTGCTCCTCCTGCTCCTTCTGTGTGTACCCTTACATTTTTATTGCCAAAACATTAAACATTTATATCCGCTATCAATTTCGTAACGACGGGAAAAAGCGTAATCGCATCTTTGGCTGCTTGGGAACATTTTTCCGGTTCTACCTAATTTAATTTACGTAGAAAACTGAATACGGAGCTACGGAGTAGGTGGCAGGCGGTAGGCGGTAGCCGGTAGGGGATGGAAGGTGGGGGGGTGGGGGAGGTAGCCCGTAGTCGGATCCGCAACGTGCAAAGGCAATAAAAGCGTTAAATTTGTTTATTTTTTCAAGCCTCGTGAGTCCGCAGGGGTTTCATTCTTCCATCCGTACGTACGCCACTGCCCCCCCTCCCCCCATCCGTACCATCCCATACGGATGCGATTCGGTTTTGGGGTTCGATTTCTCTCTCTCCCTCTCGCTCTATCTCTCTCTCTCTCTCTCTCTTTCACGTCTGGGTGCTTAGAGTATAGCATACCTTCCGGCACCCACTGGGAAATCCACCCACAAACACACAGAGAGAGAGAGAGTGAGAGCGGGGGGTAGCGTAGAGGGTAGAGGAAGAGCTTTATCCCGAACAAGGTTCTTTTGTTTTTGCCTCGCCATTGTTTTTAAGTGGATGCCGGGACATCCTTTGTTGGGGTTCATTCCCAGCCATCCAGGAGGAGTAGGAAGCCGTGGGACCCGGCAGCCAAGAGTGTGGATCCAGCAGCATTTCCGATCCCCTTATCACTAATGAAGTGGCCAATGAACTGCGTCCCGAAAGATTAAAGCGAAATTAAATGGCCAAAACCTAAACGAAAATTGATTGATCGAAAAAAGGTGCAGCAACCATCAGTGCCATCACCACTCAGCGAACCCAGCACCCAGACCCCAGAGCAAGCCCCAACCAGCCAAAGAGAGCAAAGAAAAATAAATGGGGAAAATTATTTAAACCAATTTAGGTTGCGGTTTTTGGGCGGCAGTTCAATATGTTGTGCGGTCAGGCCGAAACCGCAGATACAGATACTCGCATCGGGTGGAAAAAGGTGTGTGCCTGCCACACATACTACATACATACATATGTACATATGTATGTAAGGGGCATGCGGGTAGGGATGCTCACACGCATGCACTTGAACAAAATTCAAATTCAATTGAAACTAAGATGAGAGGAAATTAGCTCTCTCTCTGGATGAAACTTGTCGATAACTAATAGAAGACTAATAGATTGTTGCTAATAGATTTACAAATTACACTGGGTCTGGTATGTGCCTGAATTCTTTCTAGAAACACAGCAAATTCTTTTCTCCAAGTGCACATTTTTGCGGCATTTGCATAGGGGTGACAATTCTGACAATTAAAAACAGAACAAACCCTTGAATAAACGTAATAAAATTATGGTTTAATTAAAACTATATTTTCACACAGAATTATCGCTTGAAGCATCACACAATCACAATCGTAATCATAATCGTAATCATAATCAAAATCAAATATCATTTTATACGAGCACCATTTAGGAGTACTAGTCGTAGAAATCTCTCTGTTTAAATCGAAACAAAAATTCTCTCTTCGCGCTGCAAATCAGAGAGGCCGACAGCAGCTATAGGTTACTTTTTCTCTTTCTCCGCTTGACGTTTTCGGAGTCCTCCACCGCGAGCTTGAACTCCTTGATGGCGGCAGGTAGATCCTCCTCGCTCTGGTCGTTGTCCACCGTCCACGTCTCCAGCTGCGGCGGACGGTGGCGCATGATGAACGGATTGATGATGGCCGCCACACCGGCGGCATTGTTGAGGTGCACGTGGTGGGTGCCTTGCACTTCGTGCAGCTCAAAGTGGGGATTGTTCTCGCGCAGAATGGCGATAACCTCGTCGCTCTGCTCGTCGATAAAGTTGGACTCGGAGCCCTTGATCACACAGTACGGAACATTGCGAATGGTGCGCGCCAGCTCGGCGGCGAACGGGGGACTCGTGTGGAATTCGGTGTAGTATTTGCAGCGTCCGTCGCGGGAGAAGAAGTACTTGTCCGGGTACTTGGTGGACTTGGTCACGTTCCGCTCGAGTATGTGGTGGCAGTTCTCCAGGAGCACCGAGCGATCGGAGCCCTTGTGCAGGACCTGCTCCAGCTCCGCGTAGGTGTAGGACGGGGGCTCCTGCCGCTTGGCATTGGCGAAGCGCTCGTCCTCCACCATGTAGCCCTCGATGTTGGTGCGCAGGTAATCAATCTGCGAGGCTGGCTTGCGGTAGCGCGTCTTCACGATGTCCACGCTGATGAGCAGGTCCATGCGGTGTGGATAGAGCGAGGCGAAGACGAAGCACAGCATGGCGCTCATGGAATGGGCCATAAGCGACACCTTCTGCCATCCGTACTCCTCCATGATGCGCAGGATCACGCACAGGTAGTCCACAAAGTGGTAGGCAATACCCTCGGGCAGCTTCGAGGAGTAGCCATGGCCGGGCAGGTCAATGCAGAGCACGCCCAGGTGCGTGGGCAGCAGCGGCAGCAGCTCGTTCCACGTCCCTAAATTGTCCAGCCAGCCGTGGAGGGCCAGGATGGGACGTACCTGGCGATTGCCGTACCAGCGGCCGACCACATAACCCCACGGCATATCGATGCGCACATCCATGGGTTCCTGCAACGAGAGAGAAAGCGAGAGAGAAAGTGTGAGAGAGTGAATGAGATGGATGAAGGGTTAGAGCGGGGTTTGTTCTCCTTGTTAGCTGTTAATTGCCAGTGGGGAAACTGGTAGCTGGTAGCTGGTCGGTCGACCAGTCAGTGCCTGTCGGCCTGATGTTCTCTCCTGTCCGTGACCGTGCCCGTGTCCGTGTCTGTCCTGTGCCGTCCCGTCCCGTCCTGTCAGCTGGCGGCAGGAAAACCAGCCTGGTTATAGGTGGAAAATGTACCTCTGGCATTTCCTCCCCACTCCACTGGAAACCATTTCCACTGCCTCATCTGCTGGAGCTCGGTTTGATCAATCGCTTTGTGTGAAAAAGTTGAATCGGTTGACAACTGAGCTGGGGCCCAGGTGTCAATTGATGGACAGGCGAACAGGCGGACAGGCCCCACAGCGCATTTTCCCTTGCAACAATTTATCATCTAGTTTTTTTTGTATTGCGGAGATATGGTGTGCATGTTCCCCAGGCGTA
The DNA here is from genome assembly GCA_005876895.1 of Drosophila azteca. NCBI lineage: Eukaryota > Metazoa > Arthropoda > Insecta > Diptera > Drosophilidae > Drosophila > Drosophila azteca. The sequence goes on along the minus strand of VCKU01000014.1, from coordinate 831,184 downwards.
TCAATCGATAGGGGTACAGTGGGGGCTCTACCGAAAGAACAATAGGTGTACCAAAAGTGTAAATGTACATGGAATGGGGCCTAATGGAGCTGCAGTCTGGATAATGCCGATACTGATCCGCTTTAGGCAACTGCGGCTACTCTTTGGTGGCAGCTTTCACTGTCTCTGCAATTGACTGATGTTGCACATGCAAAACTTTGCCAATTTTCGACAACAAATGGTTTTTGTGTGTAGCTTAGCAATTTTGTTCGCTCGCTCAGCTTGAAAATTAGCGCCAAAATACTCTCAAGTATGACGAACAAGAGAGAGAGAGAGAGAGAGGGAGAGCGGAAAGCTTTGTCTGTGAAACTTTTACGGTAAGCAAAGTTTCTTACGCCGACCGACACTTTGATGAACTCCTCTAATGAGCTCCAAGGCTACCGCCCGCCCCCCGCTCCACTTTTGTCGTGTGGTCGAGTGTGTGTCTAGGGCTTCGTACACTCCAACGGTAGCCATTGACTTTGATTCCACTCGCGAGGTGGCGGCGAGGTGGATAGGAGGAATCTTATCAGGTGAGTCCAAGGCGATAAGAATGCAATTCCGTTCAAAGGTAGAGGGGCGTGCTATGTCTCTGGATTTTCATGGGAAACCTACTCGGCCCCTGCGATAAGCTCGTACATATAACATTCAATAACCTTTATGACACGTTCCCCACCCCCTCCCAAAACACACAGTTCCTCCACCAATCGTGTACTATAATTACCTGTTCATGTTGCTCAATCTGTTTGCCATCAGCGCCTCCTGCTCCGGCCCCAACGGCACCACCCGCCGTGGATGTCATTGTTTATTGGGGATATTTCGTCCGTAATATATGACACAATCTCTCAACTAAATCCGACACACGCGTGTCATTAGGCAGAGGGGAAACTTTTCTATTTTTATGCAATAACTAAATTAGTACGAGACCAAAACAGAGACGGAGACGGAGAGAGTGGGAGAATGGGAAGTGGCAAGTGAACGCCACCAGCGCGTAAACAAAACTAAAGCGTGTTTGGCCCCAGAGGGCGATTAAATCCCACTCGACTCGGACGATGTCGACTCGCAGACACGGGGCTGAACTTTAATCAGCCATTCAGCCGGCAAGAACAACAACAACAACAGGGGGGAAGGGGGGGGGAGTACAGCCGCTAAGGTGAGAGCAGCCACGCACCTCGCCTAGCGAAAGCAAAAACGGCAGGGAGGGAGAGTGAGTGACTGAGAGCGATGGAGAGATCGCTGGGGAGCTTTTGCTGGCAGAAACATGCTCTATCATGCTTCGCTTTGAGCACGAGAGTACGCGATAGCGAGGGAGAGAGGGAGATGGATAGTTTTATTGCGAGTGTGGCATTGGGAGAGAGATAAGTACATATGCCGAGTGTTGAAGATATGAGAGAGCAGCAGACGATGCAATGAGCCAAAGCTCTGGCACGTTCCGATAGCATGAATAAACAAAAAGAACTTTGGCAAGGGCAAAACCAGACAAGGGGTCAAAGTATACAAAAAACGACTGAGAGTACGAGTATATCTGGGAATTAGGCTGAAGATCTCTACAACATTTGCTAATACATATGTATATTCGATCATTGGTTTGCCCACGAGTATTACTCCCTGAGACTGTGTTGGCGTTGGGCTCCTCTTATGGCCAATAAACACAATTGCCAATTTCCAATTGCAAATTGTAAATTGTAAATTTCCTTTGCAGATTACATTTCGAAACATTTTGCATTTTGCGGTGAAGAGCGGTCATCAAATAATTGATGCAAACAAAACATGTTGCTAGAACTCGAATTACCAGAAGCCAGAAAATAAAAAAAAGTACTCCTCGTACAAATAAAAATAAAAATAAGAGTAAAGAGAGATAGCGAGAGAGGGGGTGGGTGGGTGGTGGTTGGTACAATATTCATATTTTATATTTAATTTTTATGAGATTTTTCAAATGGCAAAACGCGAACACACATAAAATATTAAAAATAAAAACAGAAAAATAACATACATACAATATTGGCAATAAAATCCAAATGAATACGTTTTGCGTGTGCTTTGGAGCGTTTTTTTGTTCCCGTTCAGCTTCAATCGGTTCAAAAAATTAATACACGAAAGCGAATCAATAAGAATTTATTTACCTCTTTTTGTGGTCAGCCCCAATAAAAAAAGAATATGCTCTGCTGAGAGTTTTGAGCAGGCCATAACCCCCCACCCATCATATAGCACAAAAAATACATATGTATATTTATAAATCCATTTGAATCGAATAAAGCCGCCGACAACAGTTTACACAAAATAAATTTGTTTAGTTTTTGGCTAAATGGCCAGTGTTTGAAAGTGGACAGCGAATGAGAGGCGCCTCGGGCCACGGGCTTCGGCTGTGGTACGTACATAAATCTTCATGGAGTGCAAAATTGAATGAATATTGCTTCGCTGCACTCTCCGCCACGTTCTGCTCTGCTCTGCTCTGCTCTGTTTCGAGCAATAAATAACAAATTGGAATCATAAATCTGGCAAACGCTGAAAAGTATGCAAAGCCTTTTTAATTTCCAATGCAATTAAAACAGCAAAAGAAACATGGAATAGAAAGAGACAGAGACAGGGACAGAGACAGGGACAGACACAGAGAGAGAGAGAGTGAGAGACAACTGAGAGCGGTGGCATTTAAAAGTGCCCCCAGGATGTGCTTCTGATGCTGCTTCAACGTTTAATCAAATGCATCTGACGCCTCGCCTCAGCTCGCCTCGCCTCGCCAAGTGGCGGGATCCTGTTAGCGCCTTCCTTGGACCTCAATTTGGTGTGGCGCCTCGAAATCAAATTACGATGCATGCACCTCTGCAGCTCTGCTATGCCACCTGCTGTGCCCTGATGCCCTGCCCTACCCTGGCCCTGCCCTGCTGTGGTACCTCCTGCTGCTGCATCCGTGTCACTAATGACATTTGAATGACATTCTCCCCCCGCCCCACTCGCCCCCTGCCCCTTACCACCACTCCTGTGCCCTCCAGACAGCTGCTGCTGTGGCTATGGAGCATCGCCCAGTCAGTCAACCAAAGGTGGCTAATGACCCGAACCCAAACTGGAGCTGCCTTCCACTCTCTCTCCCTCTCTCTCTCTTTCTGCCTCTTTGGTTGATGACGCGATGGCGATGGAGGCGCCTCCAGTGGCAGATAGATAAGCGATTTATGCCTTCGCGAAACTTAACTTTGGGACAAACTGCGGAACGTGTTCTATCTTAAAATTGGTCTCGTGGGTCTCTTTTCCCGATCCAAAACTATCACGGAGCGGAATTCGCAGCCACAACATTCTGGAAACATTCCCATAACTTAATATACCCATCGATTCGGATTCCTTGCGGAATATTTCCGAACTTACTTGTCGACAAAACTCGGCATTTCCGAGCCAAATCGGTTACGGTTGTAATACAGACCTTTCCCGTTTCTCACAAATTTATTCGCGTGGTTTTCCCGTCCTCCTCTCGAATATATGTAGTACTCAGTATTTGCTGGATTTATGCCAAAGAAAAGACGACAGCAGCATCAGCATCAGCATCAGCAGCAGCAGCAGCCACGCCCAGCGACGTGTCCCCGCCTGTCGACTGCTGACTGTACAGTGTACACCGCCGCGTCTCAATCCTCTGCAGTGGCCCTAATATTATTGCAAGATAAAGGTGTAAAACGCAAAGTAATGGCTTTGAATATGCCTGCTAAGAAGATGCCAGAAGGCAGCAGCCCAGCCCAGCCCAGGCAAGCAGGCAGCCATACAGCCATACCGACTGACAGACAGACAGACGGCCATACAGGCAGACAGCCACCCCAGCATGAAGATGGCCTCGGCTGTAGATACCCTGTAGATTAGAGTAATCTTTGTGCAGCATCAAGGGTAGGGGGGGGATAGAAAGGCGTAACAATTATAAATTAATCTTTTGTTCCTGTGGCGCCCAGTTTTCCCTCGATTAGAGCCAGATGTAATCCCCCTAATTGGCTGCCAATATGAAGAGTATATGAACTTCGTTTACATGGGATTCTATCTGCCATGCCTGGATGGATGGATGGCTGCTTTTCTCAAGATCTGGAGGGTAGTGGGGGGGTGGGTTGGGTGCTTTTGTCTGGCACTCAAGTGAAAAGCTTTTGTCGGCGCATGGAAATTTGACGGAAATTGTTTGGTCTGATGGATGCTGCAGATGCAGATTGAGATCCACAACTAGAGAGAGAGGGAGAGATGCTGCAGGTTGCTGTTGCCACTGTTTCAGCATCCTGCTGATGCTTTTGCCTCATGCCTCCTGCATCCTGCCTCCTGCTGTTGTTGTACCTTTGCCTAATGGTGTTTCTTCCCCTTGGTCGGTTGTTGGTTGTGTCAATCCTTCAGCTAAGTAAACGGACAGTTTTTAGCATTTATGGCCAGTAAAAGGCCATAAACTGGCATCGTCCTGTCGATACACAGGACCTGTCCTATCCAGTCTTGTCCTGCCCTGCCCTGCCCTGTCCTGTCCTGTCCATAGGATGCCAATTTCAGTAGAATTTAAAGCTAATTTCGCTACATTTTCATTGCGGAGGATGTTCTTGGCGGCAGAGAGCGGCAGCAGAGATTATGCCAAGCGAAATAAATGCAAATCGCATTAGAATAAATTTTACTGCCAAGCGTCCTACTCGTCCTGGCTCTTGTCCTGGTTTTCGGGCATCGTCCTAGCCCAAGCCTGAGACTGTGACTGCTGGATAATGTCCTTAAAATGGCCAGCCAGACGAAATCCTCAGCAGCGGAAAACTTTTGGCGACAGGTAGTCCAGATATACCAGTAGCCAGGACGAAGAGCGGAGCTCCTGGATGTCCACCCCCTCTATAAGGTTGAAGGAGCAATTGCCGCCCTAGAGAACACAATCAAAATCAAGTTGAACGTTGAACGTTGAACTTTTTAATGCATAATTTATTATGGGGCACGCTGCTCCTGCTGCTGCTCCTGCTGCTCTCCTGCTGCTGCCTGGGGTTAACCGGTGAGTCACTAGTGGGTTAAAGCAACATTTTTTTCGGATTTTTTTGTTGTTGTTGATTTTACGCGTTATTTTTTATGCGCAACGCGAAGCAACAACAAAAAAATCAGTTAGAACAATGAAAGAGAAGGCAAGAGCGAAAGAGAAGGGGAGATGCAGAGCAGATCTTCGTGTGGCAAGCAGCATATCATAAATATTTATGAAGCATGCCCCGTGCCCCATGCCCCGTGCCCCCATGCACACTCTCGAAACACGAAGTCTGGCCAAGCACGTAACCGTACGCGGTGGCACACCTCAATACCTCCTCAAGGGGTGGGCGGAGAGGTGGAGGGGTCGATCCATGGCCTGCCATTTATGAAATTTATTTGGTTTCATCAAAAACTCATCTTAAATGCCGGCACACATGCGGCACATAAATATCGAGCACAAATATTTTTTTCAATTGATTTGCGGCGCCACAACAGAAGAGGAGAGGGGAGGGGGCGAACGCTACGAAAGGAAGCTATAGATATTTATTAAAATTTAACGGGAAAAGATTCGCAAGGAAGGAATTGTGATTGTTCCAAGAAAACGGCTGAAGATATTGCTGAACTTGCAGTTGATGGCTTCGGGGGATGCAGCATGGCCAGGTCGCTCTCTTAGGCCTTGACTCCCAACAGCAGCTGGGACATCTGCATGGAGAGCATGCTGATGCCCGACACCGCCTGATGCTGCTATTTCGGGGCGCTCAGGTCAGTGGAGGTCAGCGTGGCATCGGTCTTTGCCAGACACAAGGTGTAGGACGCCCAAAAGTCATGCACCTCGGCGGCAGCCTAGCCATCCCAGAGACACTCGTCTCAGAGACACTCGTTACACAGATACTCGTCACAGAGACACTCGTCTCAGAGACACTCGTCACAGAGACACTCGTCTCAGAGACACTCGTCCCGAAAATGTGCTGGGAGGCTGGAACGGGACTAAAGATATTGTCATATATGGCATTTAATTCATCGAAACACTCGATACAGTTTCGGAACCAATCGTTCATAAACATGGTACGGCCACACTGAAGCTCTGGAAAAGTCTTCAGCTAAAATTCAGTTAAAATTCAGCCTAATTTTTGCAGAAATCCAAGTGGTACTCAAAAGCAATATTCATAAACTTGACAACAACAGAAATACATTGCGGGAAATGAGGTACTGGTACCAGTTACTGGAGGCCATCTCTGTGGGCCCCGTGCTCGAGGGCCTGCAAAAATGCATCATGCAGGCCGACCCACCAGTTGTTAGCAAAATTCCGGAAAAGGATGCCGTAGGAAGGACAATGGCGATGACGAGGCCGACGACGAGGCCGATGACGAGGCCGGTGTCCGGCAGCAGCAGCAGCAGGATAATGACAATAGCTTGGCCATGCCCATCGAGAACGAGAACTACCATTCCCTGGAAATGGAGAGAGATAGAGATTTGTCAGGCAGCCCAATTGCAGACTTGAAGAAACTCCCCAACCCCCAAATGTAAAAATGTATAGATCTACGAATTTTCACTAGAATCTACGATCAGTGGAAGGGAAGAGCGTATTATAGCATGAAGAACAACCAGTTAAGTCTTCAACGAATCTGCCTTCTCCGGACGGATCAGTGTCTTTGTGTTTTTGCCTTACCATAGCTTGATCCTTGTTTTCTCTTATACATATCCTATGATTACACCGCCAGTCATTAAATTGCGATTTCCAACTGTCCGAAGTGTCCAAACCTTTTGTTGTTTTTCTTCCCGCTGCCAAATTGCAGAAAAAAAGAAAACATTGAAAAGCTTTCACCATTCTCTTTCTCCGGGTCGCTTGATTTGCGTGTTTGGCCCCAGCCAAATCGCCGCATGGCCAAAAACATTGCCCACAACTATCAATTAAACTAATTAGCTTGATTTCCCCAGATGCGCGGAAAGCAACCCAAAATCGAGAACAGAAAAACCGGCGAAACTGGGACACGCCCAAAACTTTCGCCTTGGCTGAAAAATTCAATCAGCGCGTGCAGAAAAACGCAATCAAATGATTAAGTCAACAAATGAAGGCAAATTGCTGGGGCCGCATCAGCTGCTGCGGCCGACACCAGCCCCCCCCCAGCCACCCCAGCCCACTGCTTGCCCTCGCCTTGCTCTGGTTCCGTGGACATTTGGGATGCACTGTACGGTGTGTGTGTGTGTGTGTGTGTGTGGTCCGTAGTGGCGGCCGCGCGTAAATCGAAACCAGAAGGCAAAAAGTCACCCGCGTCCAATGAGGATGTTCCACTGGAGGTCTTTCTTCCATCGTAAACTTTTCGGCCAACTTCTCCTCAGGGAGGGGGCGTCTATTTTTTTCCCCAACGTTTTTTTGTCTCCCTCCGTCTCCTCACCAGAGAATTTTAAGCAGGTGAAAAGCAGCACAGCACCGCACCGCAGAGCAGCGCACAGGGGGAAAAAAAAAGAGAGAGAAAAGTTTCCTTCTCCCTCCCTAATGAGTGCGGTGGCAGCTTCATTGATTAGTTGGAGGGTTTGGTCTGGCCCGAATGCCAGCTTTTTCTCGCCATCTATCGACCCGACCATCTTTTCCTGTTGGCCAACATATTTTTGCCATTTTTATGGCAACGTTTTTCTCCTTTCCTCCGTTTCCCCTGGCTGCTGGCTGCTGGCTGTTGGCTCCTGGCGTGGAGTCTGGTCCACATTCAAATTCAATTGACTGTAGCATCTATGGACGGGGCGTGGAACGTGCCACACACACACACATACACACACACACACACCAATACGAATATGAGTAGTGGATGTGTGGATCCTTTTAGGATATTTATTCCACTCTTCTCCGATTTTTTTTTTCGGTGCGATTGCCTGGCAGGAAATTTATTTATATTCAATTTGTGAATTTATGCCACTTTTTGCCAGCAATGGAAGCAGATGGAGATGGAGGCAGCGGCAACGGCAGCGACAGCGGCAGCGGCGACAATTTCAGAACGGGGAAAACTCGTTTTGCTGCAGTTGCATAAACGTGAACAAGGATCCAGCTTCAGCAGGAGAAGTGCACTGGGAAAAACTTCACCAAGGGCACTACTTAAATGGCAGTTTATCAATGTATCTCTATGGGCGAGTGATCTGGGGGTTGGCTCGCCTCCTAGTTTAGAAAATATAGGACTGCTGATCTTTATACTCCTATGATTGATTAGTGGAAAGTAGAAACACAAAACAGGGTATCAAAGGAATGGCAAATGGTAGACTTAATATGGAATATCGTACATCCAGTGGGATTCCCATAGGAAGAGTGTTTTCTAGATTAACTGCGGGGCGATACATCCAAAGTGTACGACTCATGGCTTAAGAACATTCACTAGAATCCATTTGTTTTCTTCAGAATTGAACCTATAATATATTTACCCATGTATATGTACATAAGGATCTTAAATGTTCCTTCGAGTGTGTGTCTCCCGTCTCTTAACAACTACTTCTTCAGTAGAAGGCAGGAAACTGCTGTACTGCTGTACTGATGTACTCGTGTTTACAGCTACTGCCGCATGCATTTCCCGTCTGTGGCAGTGGCGGTTGATGTGTGTGGGTTGCTGCCTGACGACTTGGACATTTTCCCGCAAAATCATAAACACATTTGGCCGTCTGTCGCCCTCATCGAGATGATTACCTAATCTGAAGGACTAGCCAAATGGTAGGTACATCCTGCAAGCGAAGGTGTACAGTCTGACCCAAAAGAAACCCACCAGACCGACCGGGGGGTGGGTGGGCTACCTAGATTGGTTAGGTACCTACCCTATCAGCCGCGTATATATAGTCTTTGCTCGAATGACGATCCTTCATTCAGTCGTCGTCTGTCAGCAGTGGTAGCCAACCAACCTGCCATCCAGCCAGCCATCGTATTCGAATAAGTCGTAGAGTCTGTGTGAGTGAGTTGTGTCTGTGATAGCTATAGACCCAGTGTGCCCAAGTGCTTGAGGATGTTGTTCCTGGCGCCGCGCAAACATCTGTTTGCCACCAATCTGATCATCCTGCTGATGATTTACGTGATGCGCAAGTGCCTGCAGCTCTTCTGCATCCTCGAGAACCGCACCGCTTGCCAGAAGCCCTGCGAAGACTGTGACTGCGAGGAGCAGGAGATCCTGCTGGTGGCGGAGGAGGACTCCCCATTGATGGAGAGACGCGGCGGCTTCAAACTCATACCCGATGCCATGCACAAGAGCATGCACGGCTTTGGCTACGGCGAGGGTCACTACCAGATCTTCGTCGAGAAGAAGGAGCGCAATCTGCCCACCCACTCGCGCCTCAATGCGGCCACAGCTGAAGTGAAGCTGAATCCCAATTAGAGGACGAAGCCCACACGCCAATGTCCCCGCCCCCAAAAGGGGAGAGAGGGACACTGACACCTACTGGAGCCTCTGGCCACAGGATGATGTCAGGACAATGAGCCAATTGTCAGCCAGCCAGCCCCAAAACAGAGTCAACAGTCATCAACCAACAACAACAACACCACATAATCCACCCACAGACAGACATACATACATATATATGCACATATGTATGTAGTATATCCACATTTCGTCTTCTTCCACAGAGTCTTTGATTAATCATTAATATATGCAGCAGATATTTCTATTTTTTGTAACCAAACAAAAGCGCACTTTTGGCCATTAATAAAATTCATAAAAAATATACGAGAATTGTGGAAAAATCTGTGACGGCTCTGCAGTAGCAGCAGCAGCAGCACTACTGTGTGATTGATGCTGCCCGATTTTCAGCCTAGTTATATGATCTGCAACTTTTCTGCTTGCTGGGATTTCCACTTGGAGACAGGGTCCAAGGGACAAGTCCCAAGTCTCGAGTCCCAAGTCTCGTGTCCCGAGTCCTTGGGCTTGTCATGTCGCTGGCGGCGACTGCTGCTGCTGCTGCTTGAAAAATTATCCTCAGCCTTGGAGGCTCTCTGCTGCCTGCCTCTCTGATCGCGTGGGTGTTGCAGCAGCATTAAATGGCACCGAATTTATCACAAAAAAGCAACAACAACAACAACGCATAGGGAAAGGGAGGGGCTGTGGCAGTGGCAGTGGCAAGACAGAGCCAAGCAGCAGCAGCAACAATGTCAGGCAATATGCTCGAGTAATTTGCAAATACTCTTCACACAAAAAGAGCAACTTGTGTTGGGGCATATCCATTCGGTAGCTCAGAATGTGACGACATTTTCTGAGGGATATCTTATGTCTTATCTTTTTCTACCCCCTGTTTTCCCCTCTTATACTTCTATCTGTAATTTCTGTCTCTGTGGCAAGAGCATCGCCTGTTCGTTGTGGATGAGCAGCAGCGGCACTTCCATTGTTCGGCATTTGGCCAAGATAAGAAAGACAGAACTGGCTCAGCTTGAGCGCAGCAGCAATTGTTCGCAAATCTATCATCATCATCTTCTTAAGCACGTGTCTGTAATGCGTGTGCTGCCCTCTCTCTCTCTCTCTCTCTCTCTCTTAGCCTGATGGAGACAATGTCTGGGTAGCAGTGTGTCTGTGTGTCTGTGTGGCTGTGTGTGTGTGAGTGTGCAACATTTTCTGCATTGCATTATAAATGAGGGGAAATTTTTAGTTGTAAGCTTGCATCATCACTTGAGCTGCATATAAATTATCCACCCCACCCCCCGCTCCGTTCGCCCACCAAATCGTACCACCCACCAGATCAACTCTGCCCCCTGCTGCCCCCCAGCTGCTGCTGCTGCTGCTACTGCTATTCCTAACGAGTTCGTTGTCATTATAATCGGGATTGTTATGGCTGTAATTCTAATTCCATATCTCTATATGATACTCGTACTCGTACGATGGCCGCAGGCGGTCTGGGCATGTGTGGGACGTGCTCCACCTCCTGCACTCCTTAGTACTGCTGCTGCTGCTGCCTCGGCAGCTGTTGATGTGTAAAAATGAAATGTCAGTCGGATAAGCGCCCAAAGGCAACATCCTGGCATCCTGCTCCTCCTCCACCTCGACACACAGCTTCCTGGCCATAATGAGGTACAGAGTGTGTGGCGATGGCCATGGCTTCTCATATCTATGGGGGATATACATACATATATACTTGGGGATAGCTGAACCCACCTCCTCCTGCTCGCTCCTCCTTCTCCTGCTCTCCTGCCATTCCTGAACTAGTTTTGCCCGCATAGAACGTTAAGCTCTCATGTAAATCATGTCGCTATTGTTAGTGGAGCTCTCTCTCTCACTCTCTCTAGCTCTCTCGCTCTCTCTATCTTGCTGGACTCATTATAATTAACAATTTATAAAGCGTTAATCCACACACAGACACACACACACACACACAGAATCTTGGCTGCCAGCTCTCCTATTCTCGATCCTCTATCCTCCGTCCTCGCCGTCCTCCATCTTCTATCCCCCCACCCATCGACGGTAATTTGCCAAGGCAGCCAAAAGAGCATGTTCAGCAACAGCTATAGGGAAAATCCAAGCCAAACAAACAAGTCAACAGAGGGGCAGCAGAGGGGCAACAGGCAGGACGGAGCGTACAGCCGTGGTGCTGGGGGATGGACGACGGGGGGAATGAGTGTGAGTAAGCAGCATCCATTCGGTTGTAAGCTGCTTTCATTGCTTCTCCCCACTCCCCACTCCCCGCTCCCCTTGTTCCCCGACTAACTGCAATGTGCCCTGCCCGAGCTGCCCCGCCTGCCCCTGCCGCTGGCCCTGCTGTGGCACGTCGCGCGCATTAAGAAGATGAGCTGCATTTTTCATGCATGTGAAGTTGAGATTGCAGCTGCTCCCTTGCCGCTGCCACTGCCGCTGCCGCTGCCTTCTCCGTTTCTCCCCGTTTTCATTTTGGCCTGGCTTTCAGTTGCAGTTTCTTCTCCCCCCAAACTGTTTTTTCCCTCTTCTGCCACTTCCCGTGGCAGCTTCTTTTGCTGCCGCATCATCCTCATCGCTGTCATCATCCTCCCGCTGCTCATCAGCGTCATTTGTATTAATTGCCCAAGCATTTTGCTCAACGCAATGATACCGAAAATAAGAGGCGACTCCATTGCTGCATTGTGGTGGCTGCCGCAATGAAACGATGTTGCCACAACTTTCCCGACACACAAGTGTCTTTTGTGCGCTGAGCTTCCTCCCAGAAATGAGTGCACAACTGCTCGAAGGAATGCTTTCTTTAAGGAGATAATGTGGCTCATCAATGGCAGCCAATTGATCCTAGATTTTGGATATAGATCAAGGGGAGGATCAGGATTTGGCAGAAGGTTTGGGAATCTGAAAGATCCTCTTTCACAGATTCTACAACAGATGTTTCTCCAACTTTCTGCATGTCCTTTACAGAAGATTTCCTCTGTGCAATTCCCAACTCAAATACCCGTTTAATTGCCGCACATCCCGACATCCCATTCATATGGCATATTCTCCTTCAATTTTCCATTTCCCACATTCTCAAATGGCATCAGCGTTTTATTTCTTTTTTTTTCTGCAATCTGCGAATGCATCCGCAAACAAATTGACAATTTTGCAGTTTGCCAAACAGTTTGACAGCCACTGGCTCAATGCTAGTTAAACCGCATCGCAACGACTTTTATGGACGTTCAATTAGTGGCTCAATCAGCGAGAGAGAGTGAGAGAGAGAGAGCGAGAGAGACGCACAGAGCAGAGCATTCAATTGAATTTTATTGAGTCTTTAATTGATGCATGCAATAATGGCATTGCTGCGGGGCAAGTGGGTGGCGGAGGATTGCAGGAAACAATAGCAACAATTGCTCTGAAATTTCCACCGAATTCCATTGCACATTCGCCAACACCCACCCCCCACGTACTCCCACAGCAGCGATGATAATTAGCAAACGAAAGCAACCCTGTTTTGGTTGGGGAAAATGGCATGTAAATGATTTACAAAATGACAGCAAATTGCCTTCCTTCCTTCCTTCCTTCCTTGTTTACTTTCTTCCTTCCTTCCTGAATGCCATTCTGCCCGACTGTATGCCTGCCTGTATACCGTTTTCCCATCCATTTGCCACTCATTTTCCTCCCATATCATATCATCATTTGTGCTCGACAATTGCTTGAGGCAGCAGCACAGCCAAAAAACAAAGGAAACCATTTGAAAACCGTTCAGCACTGAATGCGAGGCAATTAAGCAGCGCTAATGAAGCGACTGACTGCCAACAAAACGAATTTCCCACCAGCCCAGCGACCAACCGCCCACCCCCCCCTCCCGCCAGCAAAACACTGCATCTGCAGTCTGCCGTTTGATGCATTTTAAATGCACAAATACACAGAAAATCCCACCAACTAGCGGAGAAGAAACAAAAACAAGAAAAAAGCCGGACAAATAAATGCAGAATAAAGAATAAAGAATACAGAATAAATTTTAATCAAATTGCCAAACGAGGCGGAGAGCAGAGCAGAGCAGAGCAGAGGAGATCTTGCATAATAAATAATAAATAAATATTCGAATTTAAATCAACCGAAAATGAAGCAAAATAAAACCGTAACGAAAACGAATGCGAATGCGAAAACGACTACGAATACGAATACGAAAATGAAATTATCAATGCCAGTAAATACAATAAAAATATCAATATAATATAAATGTATTCCCATTGTGCGATACACAAATATGTGCACACACACATACATAAATCAACTGTATGTTCGTAGAGTACACGTATATATTTTTAAGCGGATTTCCAAGTCGACAAATGTGTGGCCACAAAAAAAAACTAAAAAACAAAAAAGGAAAAACAAAATTCACTCTGGCTCCAATTTGGGATTTTGGGCTATAAATGAATTCGATTAAATATAAAACAAGCCACACAAAATAAATACACCAATAAAAATATAAAAAAATTTAGAAATACACACATACATACATACATACATATACATATATCTCTCAATTAAAAATTAAAAACCAATTAGGTTTTTTCTTTGAAAAATTGTTGTCGATTTTCTCATGTTTGGACTTGTTTGGGCCTTGGCCGCAGCTTGGTATAGTGCAGAGTAGTAGGTCCATTCCGGAGCGGACAGCCAGGCGCCACATGCCTCACATTTCCCCCATTTGCCTCTAGATAATGCGCATACGCCGTGTTGTCTGTCTGCTGGAGTCTGTTCCAGAGGCCAAACCAGCAAATGTTTATTACAAGCCACTCAATAAACTATCGAAAGCCTATAAATTTTCGAAGGGGGAGGGGGGTTGGGTCCAAACAATATAATCACATACATATGAACACACACAGAAACACACTGGACGCACTGACTGTGAGCAGTATGCAAACGTATCGGCCGCACATTTATACATTCAGCTGGGGATGCAAACTGCTAGGGGATACTGTATGTCTGTGTGTGTCCTGTAAGTGTTTGTGTGTGTGTGTGTTTGTAACTTTCAATTCGTTTTGCGACTCGTTTCGGTCCATGCAAATGGATGTCGAGTCGAATGGAAGTCAAATGCCGTGTGGATGCTCGCTGTGACTCGACTCGACTGCTGCTTGGCCCCTGCCAAATGGGTCAAAATGGCAGTCAGCCAGGCGGGGCAAACCGTTTGCCAGCAGAGCACACACACACACATATACTCAAGGGAATGGCTCAAAGTATGCAACGCAGTAGAAGAAGAAATAAAAAAGCGAAATTGTGCGCGCTAAATTCGAAATCAAACACAAAAAAATGCAAGTAAATAAAGCGAAATGTAAGCGAAATGTGTGCGACTGTGTGGAGCCAAAGGCAAACAGAAGGATGCCTAGCCAGGATCCCAAAATGTTGGCTCAAAGAACCACAAACACACACAGACACACACACACAGAGCACACATTGCTATATGCGAGAGCGTGGCAAGTGGGGGGATAGATGGTGGGATGGATGGATGGAAAACCGCTTGGCTAAACATTTGTCCAGTGCCACGATTCCCGGCTACCCCGTTTTCTGGAGGCACGTACAAATCCGATTTGCACAATTCAAATATCAGACATTTTGGTGGGGCAAATGCATTACATATTTGCCCCTGATATATGTACATACATATATGCAAGTACATGTATGTATGTAAGCCCCCACAGTCATCAGCATCATCAGCATCATCAGCATCCGAAGAGTTGGTCATGCTTCGTCCGTGATCCATGTCCGTTCGTCTGCTCTCTGGGGGAAATGTTTAAATAATTTTAATTAATTTTCTGCGGTCAGCAGCTTAAATCTTTATTGCGTCTCGCGTCTCGCGTCACGGGTATCCGTGAAGGAAAACCAAGAACCGCAGACAGCAGATATGGCAGCCGTGCGGCAGCTCTCTCTCGCTCTCTCCCTCTCTCTCTTTCGCATTTCCCTAAAGCCCTCAACATCGCTTTCATTTTAATTAAAAATGCGCTTTTAATGCGCTTTTCCTTGACCTCCGTCTCCGCCTGCGCCTCCTCCCACGCCTCCGCCTCTCGTTATTCCCCTTGAACGGACAAGTTCAAGGCAGAGTGCACTTAAATTACTGCAAGCCGCAACTGTTGCATGCATCTCTGGACGAAACATTAAGCGTCAACAGTCGTGCCTCCAAAAGCTGAAAACGATTACTCCGGTCAGCTGGAACAGGGGAGGTGGGTGGAAGGGGGGTGAGAGAATGCATATGAAATGCAATAAACTGTGTGAGCAACAGCAGAGCTTGAAATATGCCACAAATGCCATTAAATGTCAAATAAAAATTCAAAACAAAAGAGAGCACACACAATACACAATGCACAGAGCAGAAGGCACAATCCAGAATCCAGAATCCACAATGAAAATGAAAGACAAATGCAGGGCACACATTGCACAGATTTTCCGGACAGACGTTTCCACAGCGGCAAATTGAGAGTGAACACAGCCGTCTGTGGGATATTTCAATATCAAATACCAGGAAGAAGCGGAATGCCAGACGAAGATTGAATGCACTTATGGGAATGCGAATGCGAATCCAAATCCGAATGGAAGTGTCTAAGCAAAGGCCATGCATGTATTTTGCATATTCCCTGAGAGATGGTCTGAAAGACAGAAGAGGGATTTCTGATGTCACAACAGACAGGCCCTCCAACATAGTTAATATACCCACTCCTACTCCCACTCCCCCTAATCCCCGTCCTCTGCCTACTGCCACACTACACATGCACACACAATGTTGACAAGTCGGCTCTGAGGGTCATGTGTGTGTGTGTGTGTGTGGCCCCAGAGTGGAAAATTTAAGGACTGGGCCACCTACTAGTACGAGGACGAGTACACTTCAGTGCTTTATGCAGTAAGCATTTTTCAGCCACTGCAGTTGCCAGCTGTACGAGTAATTCTTGCCAGAAATTAAGTTGCATATAGAATTTTCATAGCATGCCACACAGCTTATGCAGCAGGTCCAGTTTATGAGGCAAGCATAAGGCTGTAAAACTGTTCGGTGTTGGGTTGGGAAAGTGTTTTGAGTGCGGCATTAGCTCTCTCGTTATTATCACACAACTTTTATGCTACCATCTCTTCGTCTCTCTCCCTGTCTCTCTCTCACACACATGTCCCTTTCGACGAACGAGGCACCAATAAACACATAGTTCTGTGCTCTGTCCGGGCGCTTCTCGTAAATTGTGCATACGCCATGTGGAACGCTTCAGCAGACAACGCAGATAACTTAACCCTGAAGCATTTTTTATGCTCATATTTTTCGTTTTTCTTGTTGCTGCTGCTGCTGCTGGTGCTGCTGCTGTAGCTTGCACTAAAGAATGCTGCTAAAAGAGTGCAACAAAAAAATATGGGAAAAAGAAAAGAGCTTAAGAGCAATATAATGTAAGCGCGTCACTAGCGGCGTATACGTAATAAGCTTGCCTCGGGTGCGGGTCCGGGTCCGGGTCTGGGTCTGGGTCTCGGTCTGTGTCTGGCGTAAGCAGCCATTGATTTATGTTCATTTTGTCACACAGTTGATAAGCTTATCAGGATGAAAAGGATTCCCCTAAATGGTTCTCTTTTTTGGGCAAAAATCTCAGCATTTGAATGGGAATTTCGAATGGCAATGAAGATGTCTTTTAGAGAAATGCATGGGGAGTATAGGTATACCATTCCCATACACATTAGTCACTCTAATTACCAGAGTCTGTGACTAATTCCTGTGTGGAATTCATTTCGAAACGTTGTTCAAAGACTTTCTTTGCCCAACATCAATCTCTGATTTTACTTCACGATGTTTCGATTGCGGAAATCAGTTTCAAATATATTTCTGTCAGTATTTCTATCATTTTTCGTTTTGTTTCCGCAAAAATGGATTATTCCACGTCCCAACAAGAAGGATGGTTAAACGAGAGTCCCAATAAGGAACCAATAGAACTAGCCTTTGCTGTATGTATGTTGATTATATAGTTAAAGGTATAAGCACCGCCAAAGGTTCACCAAAGTTTCAAAAGAAATAAAAGAAACCAAAAGTTTCGAATGCAACTAAAAGCAATTAGAATTGGAAGCCACCCCCCCGGAAGACACCCCCCCAAAGATAGTTCCACGGGAATGTCCCAGCAACTAAGTAAAAACAAAGCCCCAGCTGAAGCTGAAGCTGAAGCCGAAGCTCAAGTCAAGGCTTTTGCCCCGTTTCGAGTCAATAAATATTGAACCCCAAGCGGAAACAAGTTTCTCTGCGAAAGTGAGTTTTATTTGGCGTATAATTAGAGTAGGTTCGGCCCCAGAGATTAGCAGTCCAAATGCCAGGAGAGGCAGGAGCAGGGGCATGTGGCAGGGAGATCCCATTCAAGTTAATTTGCCCCCAATGTGGCCTGCTGTTTATGGCTGTATGAGTGTATGAGTGTGTATGGGCGTGGCTGCCGCAGAAGGTCGAAGTAATTGAGATTGTAATCGTTACTTATTGTGAGGGGGGGTTGTAGGGGTAAGGGATATACATAGCTATCTCTTGTACTTTCTCTTTTACTCTCTGCGGGTGTGAAACTTTTCCGGGCATTAAGTTATTAAGCTGTTTGGCTGCCCAGCCCAATGGTCAGGGGACGTGGGGGGAGAGGGCGGCGGTGATGGTCAGGTCTTATGGAATCACATATTGAAATATGCTGTTAGCAATTAATAGCACAAGGATGGCAGTCAGGCAGGCAGTCAGGCATCCAAACACACACACACATTCTCTGGTATTCTGTGGCATCGATGGGTGGGGTGGGACGGGGCGTGGCAATCATCGATGGAGAATCAATGTGTGGAAGTAAGCATTTTCAATGCCATGGCACGTAATAATCACAATGAATTGCACTTGAAGAGTCAGACCCTGCTCCGACCTGCGACCCTGACTTGGCTTACGGTACCGTTCCGTTCTGTTCCGTTTCGTTCCATTCCTGAGAGTATGCAGCATTCCGTGGCATGCCATCCAAAGTGCTGCTGGATGGGGTGGGCTTGGGCGAGGGCGCGGCTTAGCCACCACCCCACCTACCCCAACTCTTGGCCCCATTGTGTGTACCGTAACCATCCTGTTCTGGGGGAACGTTTTTCAATATCAGACAAATAGACAACGAATTACATTGTAAGTAGCTCACGTGCTTTGGATTATGCGTGATATGCCTGGAAATTACTTCATTAGCAGCCGCAAATGGCGCTCTGCATTCTAAACAACGCTCGAACGAGACGCACAGAGACAACAGGAGCGAGCGAGCGAGCAAGAGAGAGAGATAGAGATAGAGGAGCACAGCCATGGATTGTCACTTTTTTATGCAAAGCAGCAGCCGCCAGCCACCAGCAAAAGCAGCAGAGCAAAAAATTTGCTAAACACGAATGAACGCCAAGGCAGAGGGATAACCACTCCGGTTACCCCCAATGCAAAATAAAAGAAACTACAACTGGCAGGAGGCGGATGTCGCTGGCTGGGGCGTGGCTGTGGCTGGAACTGGGACTGTGGCGGGAGCGTCGCTTAAACGCCATTTGAAATGCGCTTAATAATCAATATTTTGAGGTGATAATTGTGTGCGTGTTCTGGTTTTATTTTCCATTCAAACAATCACAGAATTTACAATAGGGCGAAGAAGGGGTTGGGGGGCAGGGGGATAACCCCATCCCTCCCTCCCATTTGGCAGTAGTCGATTGCTGAAGGTTAAGGTCGCGCGGGAGGGGCATCCGCCATCGGATGCCGTTTCACTTTTATTCACGCGCCACTACAGCCGCTGCGGAATGTAACATTATGCTCTTTCACATCTGATTTGATTCCCCTATTAACTACCGCTGCAAATGGTGCCATCATTAATTTCACATTAAATGAAGCCACCCTTTGATCGAGGGTTGTATCGGCACTGCAAAACGGGACACCAGCTGTATGCATCCACTATGAAGGGTAGTCCCACAGCTTGGACCTAGCCCCAAGGCGCTTACCAAATGGTAATTGCATTCAAGATGAATATTCTTGCACCTGCAATTGGGAGGAGCCATCCGAAAGGGTATGTACACCATTCGGATAGCGACTATGGCTTTTCCTTTCTTGTTTTTTTGTGTTTTTTGTGCTTTTTGTTTTCTGATCCGACTGCATTCCGGTTTCCATATCGTTTGTCATGGTCGCCGTAGCATTAAATCAAAAGCCAACCAGATTTTCCCTGTTTTTTGCCGACATTTCCACCGACTCAATTTCGCGAGCCAGCAAAAGAGGCATTAAAAAACGCACACAAAAAAAAGAGCAGGAATGTTGCACAGGGAAAAATATTGAAGATAATTTGCGGCTTTGATGCAGCATTGGATTTGTGTGGAAATTAACTCAATTTACGGTTGCACACAGCCAGCGCAATTTAATTAACAGGCGGAAAGGAGCGAGGGGCATGGCTGAAAGGCTTTAACAGAACTCGAATCAGGCAGGGCTTTAATTAATCTAGATTTGAGCCAAGTTCAGGACAAACTTTGGCTACCACAAAAGAACTTTTCCGGCAATAAGCCGCAAAGAGAGTCGAATTGTTAGATAGAACGAGGGGAAAGAGGGGAAGTAGAGTAGCGGGGGCAAGTCACGTGGTGGAATTAATAAGCTTGCCACAATTTTGTATGCCACGAACATTGCAAATCTATGTAAATGTGTCGCATGTGGCGTATACTTAATGTGCCTGACATGCAATGCTTGCCACCGCCGACTCACAGACAAAAGGGGTGCAAAGCAGCCCAGGCACAGACACTGGCACAAGCGTGGCGTGGCATGTGTACCGTGTACCGTGCGGGGGGGGTGTGTCAGACACAAGGAAGCAGCTGCAGGAACATTTATAACATTGTGTTAATGCGACTTATGTGACAGATCAGTTAATTACTGAGCATTTGGCACACACAAAGAGAAAGAGAGGGGGGGCAGGAACAGTCGCAGGAAGCCAACCAAAAAAGCACACCCACTTACCCACCCTCCATCTCCACCTCCACCTCCGCCTCCGCCGCCATCCGCCCCTGCTGTGTGCTTGACTTGGAAATGCTTTTTAATGATTTTCCTCTTTGATGTTTACTTTGCCAAATGTTCCACTATGATGTGTTTGCCTAGAACAAGCTTCTGCCAGCTTACGCTCTCCACTTTCTACTCTCTCTAAGCACTCTCTAAGCACCCCCACTATTCTGGAAGTACTATACATATAGTAGCTTAGTATATGGCCGTATATATATAATTAAATCCCGCACTTGAAGTGTTTTTGACAGCATTTCCAGGACTACAAATATTTATGAAAGTGCTTGAGAGCCAATGAACTTTGCACTACTCGGAATCTAAGTGGGAATCGCATCGGGACGCAGGCAGGCCCTTCTCTAATGAGTAGCTGCTGCCGCCTCCCGCCTGCGGGCGAGAGATGAGATTAGGATGTTCTCCGAAAGTCCATGCAATTATAGTACCCGGGCCAGCCCACGAACCTGATATCTGCCTCGATGCCACGATGAACTTTAGCATTTGGGATTAACAAGACAGCGGGCGGCTGTTCGACTTAAGCTGTTCGCTCGCCCACTTATAAATCATTCGCGCTGCAGCTGAGAACTGCTTTAAAAAAGATGACAGGACCAGAATTCAGGATTCAGGATTTGGGATTCGGTATTCAGGGCACCGGGCACCGGGGACAGCAAAACACTTGTAACAATGTAATTTGAAACGACAGCGTACCCTTGGCCCACGCAGTGCTTCCACCCAGTCAGAGACAGACACACAGATGGGGGCGGCAGTGGGTAACCCGTAACCCCCTTCCCCTATCTCCCTCTCCCTGTAAGGAATGACGAAGCTTTAAAGAGCGAGCGACAACAGCAGCAACAACAAAAAGAAATGAAAAGAGATGCGATGCGATGAGAAACCCCGGGAAAAAAGCGAAACAACAAACAAACAAATTCAGGCAAAAGGCCAAAATCCAGTGGGCCCCGCCGCCGCTGCCGCTGCCGCCGGTCAACAGTCACCAGAGTGGGGAGGAGCATTCGGGAGCGGGAAACGGGTGTGGAAATGTGAAAATGTGGTGGAAATGGAAGGAATTTCTGGGATAGAAGCAGAGTTCAGGCGCTACGGGCGCTAAATTCGAGCATAATCACATAATAAACATTTTCCATTCCGAAAAGCCGAAAAAAAAGGACACTCGGAGGAGAGGATTTCATTAGAGCAGGAAAGCGACAGCGGAAACGGAAACGAGAACCGAAACCGACATGATAATAAATATGGGGGAAGGCAGAAAAAGTGTAAAAAATAAAATGGCGACAGACAAATTCAAGATAAACAAAAGAGGGAATCGCACAACGACAGTGGAGGGAGGGGGGACGCACACACACACACACACACACACACACACACACACACACACACATAGACACAAATTATGCATATGTAACACACACCCACAGACAGACAGACGGACAGACAGACAGACAAACACACACTAACAGACAATGGCAGGGGATAGGCAATGGAGATACCCTTAATGGCCGAATTAAAACCCCCGCCCCCTCCGCCTGACATCAGAATGGAAATGGAAATGGAAAATCCTCTCTGTCCAGGATGCGGGTGGATGGGCGGATGGGGAGGGGAAATCCGGTCTGCACAGCCAAGGCCAGACAGAGCCTGTCAGCCAGTGGAAGGTCCTCACCTTCAGTGCGTCAGTGCTTCGGTCCCTCAGTCCTTCAGTCTCTTAGTCCTTTAGTCGTCACTCGGAGAGGATATGTTTCGCTCTATTTTCCAGGCATTTTCACTGATTTTTTTCACGCTTAATTTCCCACTACCGCCCCATGCGCCCACCCACCGCGCCTGGGCGCTGCTTGCGGTTTTATGTGCCATATTATTTTTAATTTCTTTCATATTTTTCCACTGGATTTATAGACGCGCCCTGCGGCTTAAGGACATCTCGAGCATTTTTATGGGCAAAGTTTTTCTGCTGTTCCGCTGGTGCCATGTCACACAGATTGGCAAGAGGCGCAGGCAAAGGCAAAGGCAGAGCCACACGACCACACGACCACATGGCCACATGGCGAAAGGGAAATTGTTTTGGGAAATAAACTAGGGAGCATTTAATTTGATTTAAAGAGCTCTTTCGGCGCACTAGGCGTATGATGAATGTGGGCCGCATGAACGAGGCCAACAAGGCAGGCCCACGCGATTCCTCTTTGGCCAGTCAATATATGTTCTTTTTTTTGGCAAAGTTTTTGCTGCTGCCGCCGCCTTGGGGGCCCCTACATCTCCCACGTATTATTATAAGTCACAAGTTTGATGTGTGTTTGTGTGTGTGTGTTTGTTTGTGTCTTATCCCCTGTGAAATATGAGGTCCATCCACTGCTCATTTGACTAATTGCAGCTCCACTCTTGGCAGATCCTATCCGTAGCCGTACCCCAGCTCACCCTCTCTCTCTCCCTCGAGTTGTCTGCAATTCTGAAATCATTTCGGTTGGATTCGGCTGCTTCCTGCCTGCCAGCCCGCCTGCTCCATTGGAGGCTTGCAAAACGTTGTCGAGAGGTTGGTAGGGGGGGAAATGCAATCTAAACTCGTGTCAGAAGCACTGCCTCCCCCAGCTCCTCCGCTCCCTGTCTTGGCTACAATTCCGCTTTAGGCCATGCGATGCCACGCCACGCCACGCCACGCCATGCCAGACCCGGATCCGGATCTAGGGCCGGGACAGCCTCTCTGCTGTTTGCCTGCAAATCTGGAGAATGTAGCCATGTTATCCTTGACTTGCCTTCTTGCTGCCAACAAAACCCAAAAAAAAAAAAACAAAAAAAATCCATTCCACTAAGCTCCTGCACTGCTGCTGCACTTTTCGAGGCGGTGTGGGGCGGGGCGGGGCGGAACAGGGCGAGGGGCATGGGGGCAGAGCAGAAACAAAAGTCTGGAAATTCGTTTATCGCGCCGCAAAATTGTTTTCGTTTTTGTCTACATTGCACATAATATATATTTTAGTTGCTAGTTGCTCTTGTTTGCTCACTCTTTTCACACTTCTCCTGCACCCTTTCTCCCTTCCTCTTTCTGTCTCTCTCTCTCTCCCTCTTTATCTGTTTGAAAACATTACAAACAAACAGGCGGGAGATGGGTTGGTCGAAGTTTTCAATGCCCTATCGTCTATAGACAAAACAAACTTCATTAGAAAGTATTTTAGATTAACATTTTGTAGGTTTTGCTTGAGTTTTAATCCCCGAGCTGCTGCACGAAGGGTTTATTGAATGGATTATGATCCGATGACGTGCATACTCGTATAAGGCAGGACTTTCAAATACTTCAAGTAAAAATCGGCAAAAATCAAAGCCTCTGGGATTGGATTCCCTCACGCTTTCATGCTAAAAGCAGGATCTGTTGATGCAGCCAACTTTCCCTTAACTTCCATCAAGCATCCTTTAAGGAACAGGTGCAAATTCTGTGGATTCCACAATTTTTGTCGATTTTCTTCTCAGGGTATAGCAAAAATTGAGTTTGCCTCAAATTATCCTTGGTCTTTGGCGCCCCAGACCAAGAGACTCGGAGGCTAAGGCCACGCCCAAACGCCCCTAAAGCGACTGCAGCAAACAGTTTCACTTTTGATGGAGGATGCCACAACATAGTGGCAGAGTGGTAGCACCAGAAACACGAGTACATGCGACTACACCAGCAGCCAAAAGTCATTTTAGACTCTTTTTTAGACTCTTTTTTTGAGTGCAGATCGGACTAGGGGGGGGGGGCTGGGAGGGGTTGGGGGGGTCTGTGTCGTGTAATTTATGAGTTTGCGCCTCAAGTTGTGGGGCCACCACACGGTAGCCGAAACAACAACATTCTTGTACTACGAGTACTACGAGAGCCGCCGCATTCGTGTCCACACCAGAGAGTGGAGAGTGGCGAAGGGAGCAGGAGACTGGAGACTGGAGACTGGGGAGTGGGGAGTGCCGAAGTGAGGAAAGGGAAGCTGCTGCACTGCAGGAGCGGCAGCGGCAGAGGCTTATCGT
The DNA here is from genome assembly GCA_005876895.1 of Drosophila azteca. Lineage (NCBI taxonomy): Eukaryota > Metazoa > Arthropoda > Insecta > Diptera > Drosophilidae > Drosophila > Drosophila azteca. Next base: position 806,896 of record VCKU01000014.1, on the reverse strand, counting down.
CATTGTCTGGCCTGTCCCTGGCTGGCCTTGCCCGCCGTTGTCTGGCAGTTTATGAAAACTGCAGCGGAAAATGTTTTTTGGGTTTCTGCCTTTCGTTTTTAGGGGCATCAACCATAGGACCACAGGACCATAGGACCAAGCGAGAGGCTGCAGGCATGCAGTGACAGTGGCAGTGGCACCCAGGAGTGCAATGTCCTTGTTTATGCGCTGACACTCTCCCATCGCCGTCGCCGTCGTCGTCCTCGTCTCCGTCTCCGGCTGTGTCGCTTGATTGAATTGTGTCCTTGTCAGTGCATGTCCTCCCTGAAACATCAGAAGCAGCCTCCGAGGCAAAGGCACAGGCCCAAGGCCCTAGGCCCGAGGCCACAAAGTTTAATTAACTTTTTCCAGCTCAATTTCTAAACATGTTTTCGGTTTATCCTCTCTCTCTCTCTCTCTCTCTCCCGTTGCGTTGTGTTTTCTTTTGCAGTAATTTAATTTAATTGTTTAGGCCCAAGGAGCAGGGCAGCGGGGCAATGGGGGCAGCGGGGGTAGCCGCAAAACTTTACAGCTGAGATTTCTAGCACCCTTTTCGTTAACCCTTAAGCCCTCTGCCAAACTAAGCCTCTGCCTTTCTCTTTCTCTTTCTCTTCCTTTTTTTTTGTTTTTTGATTTTTGTTTTTTATTTTGTTGTTTGTGTGTGTGTGTGTTTTTTTTGTCGAATGACTTTAAATGGCAGCCACGTCTTTTGACAGCTGGGAGGCTCCAACGGTATTACAGCTGACAGCTGGCGTCTGATGCGGTTTATGTTAAAAGCCAAAACCCCCAAAACCCCGAAAAGCCATGCCCCCAATCCACCATTTACATGAATGAGAGAGAGAGAGAGAGAGAGGAGGTAGGAGGGAGGAACGAGGAGTGCAAGTACTCGTACTCGTACGAGTATTCCGCGGCTGAGCACACACAAACACACGTAAATTTATGTTTATGTTAACAAAGTCGGAGCCATTCAAGTGGCAAGCCAAAACAAGACAACCTGTCCCCATACATCCCCATCCCCATCCCCCACAGAATGGGATGCAGTCATGTGCACAAAGCCGAAAACATTGTAACCGAGCACGCGAGTCCCAGAGATAACAGCCGACAACTGCCGCCGCACCACACGATGACGATGACTATGCTGATGACGATGCTGAGGCTGATGGCTGCTACACTTCACGAAAAAAGAGGGTCACTCATCGTTTGGCTCATCCTTTGAAGGATACAGATCGTTCACTAAAGTCTAAAAGTATCCTTTGGGGAATCTGATTATCTGCAGATCTTTCTTGTTTTTTTATTGTTTACAATAATAATTTTAGTTTATAATAGACCGTCATTCACCGCCCAAATACTATATACAACAGAAGAGCATGGCCTGATTTCCTAATTTAACAAATCGTTTAAATAATAAGAGAGAGTTACACAAAGAGAGAGAGAGAGAGAGAGCAGAGCAAGCCACCAATTTCTGAACTTTTGGAGAGACTTTTGATCTGAGTTTTAAAATAATTTTGATAAAAAACAAAATAAAACAAAACAAAACTATTGGGGGTTATCGTTATCGGCAGTTACGGCTTCTTCCCCGTTCTCGTTCTCCTTCTCGTTCTCGCTGACGACTTCTGGCTCCTGTTGTTCTTCAGCACGTTCATCCGTCTCCGTCTTCGCCTGGTCCGACTTCGTCGGGTCCGACGAGTAATTGGCAAATGTCAGATTGATGTCGTACGGAGTGCGCCGGAAGATGTTCGGCGGGGTGTAGTTGTTCTGGATGGGCCAGAAGAGGCCGTCCTCGTCGGGTGATCGCGGTGCAGTGCCATAGAGACTTTGGAACTCGGCCAGGGTGTAGTAGAAGCGAGTGGAGGACAGCACCAGCTCGATGCGCTGGATCTCGGGCAGATGCTTGCGGTAGACGTCCATCGGCAGGTATTCGACGTTCTGCTCGGACTCTTCTATGGCGGTATCCACCGCACTGGGCGCCACAGTGGTAAGGGTGTTCCTGGCTGATTCCCGCTCCTTCCCATCTCCCGGCTCACGCGTCAGGCGTAGGGCGGAGGGAGGATTGCTAACGCGATGGACGGAGGGAGCACTACTGCGGAGAGGGGCGGTGGGTGCGGCGGGGGCGGTAACGATGCTTGCAGCGGTGGGGGCGGTGGTGGCGGTATCGGCGTTGGGGTTATTACTCGTGCGTGCGGAGGCGGGATTACTAGAACCTCTCGGCTCCTCCTCGGACTCCGAGCTGGACAGGGGAGGCAGGCTCTCCGCTATGAGGCTACAGATGATGAAGAGCTTCTCCTTGATGATCATATGCTGCTTCCCCATCAGATACTCGTCCGTGGGCGTCGATGTGGGGAACTTCTCGTTGAGAAAGACACCGGGAATGCGGCGGAAGGTGAGCTCCCTGGTGTACAGCTGTGTGATGTGATCCTCCATCATGAAGACGCGGTTGCTCAGCCAGAAATTGTCGGTGCAGGTCAACAGCTCGCGGCAGAAGCAGCCCATCATGTCCTCGCTGGCCTCCAGCATCAGCAGGGAGTAGTCGTCCATGTAGAGGAACAGCCCGCACACGGGATCCGGCGTGAAGGCCTCTTCCAGGGACTTGCTGTGCAGCTCCAGCAGCCTATCGCTGAACATATCGAAGAAATCTTTGACCTTGACGGACACCTCGGACTTCTCGAGCTCCTCCTCTATCTCCTCCATCTCTTCATATTCGCCATCCGCGACCAGCCCGCCGTCTTCGCTGAAGCGAAAGGTGTTGGTCACCACCTCCTTCTCGGGGTCCGTGGGCAACGGATGTGAAGGACGCCCACCTGGACCACTTGCCTCTGTATTGGCTTCGGAGTTGCCGTCCGTCCTGGCATCCGACATCTGGGTGATATCGTCTGGCGGCACTGCCGGTGCCTTGTCCTTCACGGCAGCCAACACCACGGGCACCTTCTTCTCCGGCGATGACTCCTCACTAACCCCAGGGGGCTCGGGCTCCAGGCTCGCGTTTTTGGCCAGTATAAAGATGCGCTGGTAGAACACCGACGTATGCATCTCGGCCAGCTCATCGTCCACGTACTCCACCAGCGACTTGTTCACCTCGAAGACGTCTGGCCGCTCCATGGTGAAGCATGTGTGGCGCGTCAAGCGGTGGCTGCGGCTCTGGCGCTGTCGGGCGGCCAGCGAGGCCTGCCTCAGGGTGTCGCGCGACGAGGAGGCCATTCCGACAACAAACAAATGGACTGAAGCGGCAGAGCCAATCGATCCGACTGGTTTGGTTTGGTTTGGATTGGATTGGTCTGCTTGTTGTTTGTTTCTGGAAATTATGATGTTGTTATGAGCAACAAAACGGTTGTTATGAAATGGAAATCAATGGAAAGAAAACTCAATGCCTCCCTTGGGGACTCGGAATTATCAGATACGATTGAAGTTTTTCCAGATAGCAAGATAATCGTGAGGATTTCATCCTTAACTGTCAGTGGGAATGTGACAAACATTTTAAATCAAGCCTTATCCACAAGGACATCTCGGAGAAGTCGGAATAACACATTTGATGGCTTGGCATTTGATGGCGAGAGAGAGAGAGAGAGTTTCATAGTCCAAGTAGATGGACAGATATGGTTTACGAGTAGGGGATTTCAGCAATTTCTCTCAGTGCACACACGCACACTCGTACACACACACACACTCGTACACTGTTATTATCTAAGCAATGTACTTGGGCCGCAGAGCGCCTCAATTATTATTATCATTCGCTTGAAATCTAAGGCATTCTCTTCCCCCCACCACCCCCATACATCACTCTCTCTCTATCTCTCTCTGTGGCTGGGGTTGGGGCTGCGGCTGGGGCTGGGGCTTTGTTTCTGGCTCTCTCTTCTGGCTTTGGGTTTCTGCCGCTTTTCAGCGAGTTAATTTATTCATGGCACATTTATGAGCATAGTGATTTCAGGCAGCACCTACAACAACCTTCCGTTTTCCGTTTTGCCGTTTTGCCGTCTTCCCGTTTTGCCGTTTGCCAACCGCCACCTCTCCGACAGACAACAAGAACAATGTAAGGGGAAAACTTCTTCATCAGGATGATGCGACCTCGTCCTCGTCCTCGTCCTCGTCCTTGCTCTCCTTCGCTCTCTGTACTCTCTGTACTGTGTACTCTTTACGGCTCTTCTCCTCTTCTCTTAGAACAATTTGAAACACTTGGGCATACAATATGTTGAAATGATAATGAGCGAAAATTGTTTTTTGACTCCGTTCCCCAGGTGTTTTTCGTGAGGGGCATGGCTTCAAAGGATGTGTCTAAGCAGCACAGTTCCCCAGAGTCCTGTCTTCTGTGTGTCCTGTGCGATGTCTTATAAACCCGCCCCATCCCCCTGCCCTGCCCTGCCCTGCCACACCTGCCACCCCTCGCAGCCTCGCATTGCCTCGCATCGAGTTGAGTGCCATGGACCGTTTTGCAGTTTAGTTTATTGAGCAAAAAGTTGCGTAGCAATTTGTGGGCCAATGTTTTAATAACTAAGTGCCTGCCCTGCCCCTTCGCCGGCTCCTGTGCTCCTGCTTGTGCCGTCCTTCGTTGTCCTGGCGGATAAGATCCAGCTTTGAGTCTCGCTCTCGCTTTTCAGATTAAATGCTGCTGCTCCCTTTCACTTTCCCAGACCCAGACTCAGACTCAAAACAGAATTCTCTTGATTCCCGGAACTGTAACTCTCTCTCTCTCCCTCTAACTCTTTCTTCTCTCGATTGAGTTTCACTTTCATTGCCATGCAAATATCTGAATGACTGAATAACCGACGGATAGACAGATAGACAAGCTTTCATCTGCTACTTTCTGCTGCTGTCCGTCGGTTCGTCCGTTCGTCCCTCAGATATGTCGAGAAGCCACGCCCATTTGTCGTAGTTGTCGCTGGCAGCAGCAGCAGTGGCAGCAGTGGCAGCAGCAGCGTTGATTGCATCGAAGTTCTTAGTCAATATTTGCCGATTTCAATGAAATGAGAATTTGACATGCAAGCAAACACGGCAGACAACTTTGCCGATGGGAATGCCATGCCCAAGCCCAAGCCCATGCCCAAGCCCATGCCATGGATACGGGATTGGCATCAGGAGGGAGACAGAAGGAGACTGCCTCGGCTTCTGCCTCTGCTTCTGCTTCTGCAGTGGCAGCTGCAACAGGAGAAAGACAAACACGACAGTCGTTTGGTGGTGCACCAGTGTTGGGGTGCTGCTTCGGTCTCGGGCTGGGGGCTGGGGTTGGGGCTGGCTCTGGGTCCAAATTAATTGCGATTTGTATGCAATGACATTTTTGTGTGTGGCAAAGTGATTGATGCCACTGCCCACCCGGCTGCGAGGCAGTCAGGTGTTTGCATTCGTTACCTTTGTTGTTCCTGGAAAAATGTCCACTCTAATGAGGCTGCCACTTTGTCCAAGGCATTGATTGGGCCTTTGGAAAAGGATTCAGGGTTTCAGGGTTTCAATGCTTCGGGTTTCGGATTGCTGAACTTTAACCTCGAGCCAAGACCTCTTTTTACAGCAGCATTTCAAAGATTATTCCTGTGCAATGGAGGAGGGGTATCCCTGCTGCTTGCCACTTCTGTCTGATGCGCCACAAGTGTCGGATACAACACGAGTATTCTGTTGCCTCTAAATCCTGCATACGTACAAAATCCAATTATTTATTAAGCATACTTAAGCGGACAGACGGACGGGCAGGCTCATCGGGTGCTCATCGGGGGCTCATCCCGTGTAATTTTTCAGCATGCTCGTAGTGCTTATGCCCCGAAAAACCCTCTAACACTAACATCACATGACAGTGCACTAATTACAAAATCGGGAAACTGCAAAACAGTTTGTGCAATAAATTCAATTAAAATTTTAAATGGCCCAGCGCGCAAACAGAACTTTCTATGAAATAAAATTAATGCCAACTCAGCAGGGGAGCAGCAAGGGTGATGGGTGGTGATGGGGGATGGGGGGGTTCAAGGGTGTTGCTGGTGGGAATGATTTCCAGGCAATTTTAATTTAATTCAATTATCCGAGGCATCAACGGCAGCAGTTGGGGCAACGGCAACGGCAACAACAACAACAAGTTGAGCATTCAATTGCCTCGATGGAATAAAAGTTCTAGCAGATGCAAGGTGCAAGGTGGCAGGTGGAAGGTGCAAAGTCTACCATTTTAATAGTTGTTTCTCACTGCGGCAGTGGAAGTGGCACTGCCACTGGGAGTGGAACTCTTTTGCCAATGCAATTAAATGCAATGACAACTAACGAGGAGGAGGAGGAGGGTGTCTGCCCCAAGCAGCAGCAGTTGAAAGAAAGAAGGCCGAGGCCAATCAATTAAGCCTTGGCAACGAATCTTCTTGGCTGCCCAATTGGTGCACTGCTTGAGTGGGTCGCATCTCCGCCGCTGCCCGCATTTCCAATTAATGGCAGCTAATTTATTTGAGCCGGACCAAAATCAATATCAATATTGGTGGAGGGCGGAAGGCGAAGGCGGAGGAGGCGCGATTGTACATTCCTCATCATCAGCAGCAGCAGCAGAAGCAGCGGCAGCAGCAATAGAAGCAGCGGCATGCCTCAGGCCATGTGGCCAGGAATCTGATCTTTGGCGGTGGGTTTGGGGGCTGTTGGAATGCTGGGGATGGTGGCTGTAGGGTGTGGGCTGTGCGCTGTGGGGTGTGGGGGCGTCCTTTCGGCTCAATTATATTTTTATTTATGCGCCAACATTCGCGCACTTAACAAAATGGCATCCGGCCAGCCCCGGAGCATCCTTTTTCTCCTTTTGGCTCCTAGACAATGGAATTTTATTGTTTCGCCAATGTAAGCAAATTTGGTGGAAACTTTTTTTGTTGCCCCCACGCAGGGGGCGCAGAGAGGGGGGACAGGGGACTGGAGCATAAATAAAGTTATGTATTTGATTATGAAACTGGCGGACAGACAGGCGGACGGGACAGTAAAGGCTCGTGGCCAATGGATTCAATTGCTTGGCAGCAATCTTTATGGAGGGGACAGACAGAATCATAAAAAAAGATGAGAACAATCCAGTCAGAGGGGGTGGACGAGTGGAGTGGGTGGAATGGCAGTAGAAGAAAGCTTTTTATGACCCAAAAGTTGGCTTTAAATGAAAGTGTCCAGTCAAGTGAGTGTCCTTGTCCATGTCCCTGTCCCTATCCCTATCCCTGACCCATCGAATCGAATCGACAAGAGATACATCTATTTGTTCTGGCAATCGATTTCGTTCGCTGGTGATAAATATTTCCACAGGATGCCACAGAATGCCACAGGATATTCGGCACTTGAAACCCTTTTGAATATAATCCACTATTTGTTGAGCCCTTCGCACCTGGACAGGGCCGTGCCCCAAAAATCTAGACGAAAGTGATTTTGGGAACACTTTAGTGTGCAAATGTGTGTGTGTGTTTGGAGTGTCCTGACCCTTTTTCTCTCTGTATCATCTCCGCTTCTCCTGCGGCACAAATTCCAAAATGGCACTTCCGGGTGGGTGCTTAAGTTGTAGTTCTTTTGTGTCTCTCCTTGAGATGGAGGACCAGGAGCAGACAAACATTCCGTAAATTTCCTTTTTACGCCTCTCTCTCTCGCTGTCTCTCTCTCTCTCTGTCTGTCTGTGTCTCTTTCTTAACCTCTCTTTTTATAAGATCATTTAAAGCCAACCATTCTTTTCCTTCCTCTAGAGACACGCCCGAGCCGAGTGAAATGTTGCACATATTTTGTGTGTCCCTCAGCAATTTTGTTGCATTTTTCTGGACTTAATTTAGCAGCTGCCTCCTGCCTGCCCCCTGCCTGCCTCCTGCTGCTGCCTGCTTTCGCCCTTGTTTCCATTCTGTCTAATTGCAATGCCAACAAGCAGCGGCATTTGGAGTGCAAACAATGTGCGATATTGTCCATATTATATTGTATCCATGTGTACATTTATTATATGGAAAAACTTACAATTCCGAAAAAGGAATACAAATGCAAATAAAAATAGAAACACAGATGCAGATGCAGATGCAGATTCAGATGAAGAGATGCAGAGCCATGAAATTGCATTTTCCTTTTGGGTTCACATCCACCGACAACAAACAATGGCCAAAGCCTGATTGAAACGAAACGATACGGGGGACAGACAGACAGATAGACAGACAGTCAGACAGACAGTCAGGGCATTTGGTTTGTGCATGTCATGCAAAGAGTGTGTGCATCAGTGTGTATGTGTGTGTGTGTGTGTGTTGGCAAATATCAAACAATTAAATTACACGCCCAGCAGAGGCAGAGGCGGAGGCAGAGACGGTGGCAGAGGCACAACCAGAGCACACGAGCACGAGTACAATGCACACAAAACTATATCCAAAGTGAACTCAATTTGCTGGCATCTAAATCATTTTTAATTTGAACAAAAACAACAAGCAGCAGCAGCAGCAGCAAGCCCACCGAATCCCCGACAACAAAATACAAACGTTTTGTTTGCCACACGAATGTTGCAACAGCAGCAACACTCACAAAAAAAAAAAGGAAAACAAAAAAAAAACATGAGGATTTTTGTTAGTTTTGGAAGCCGCAGAATTTGATACCCTTGCGGATGGGTCATCCTTTTTGTGTAGCTATAGGATTTGCAATTAATAAAGATTCCCACAAAGGTAGGCAATAGTTTTCAAAACTGCGAAGGCTTATGCTCCAGTAATAATGGTCACATCAGCGATCAGTAATCTATCCTTCAAAAACCTCCTTCTACGTCCTTGTATGACTCACAAACATCTGCTAATAGCACACCATACCCTTGTATCCTCCCCAAAAGGGTATCATTACCAGCAAAACATATTTAACAATAACAAAATATAGCATATATCCGAGCGGAGTGGAGCGGTGCAAAAGAGATGGAAAGAGCGACATAGAGGGTGCATGTACAGGACTTTGTACAGGAGTTGGAAGGGAGCCTGAATGGAAAGTGAGAAAAAGAATGTTTATGCAGCGGAGAGATAGAGAGAGAGCAGTCGGAAACAACAAAAACAACAATGAGAGCAGAAACACACACATACACTCTCCCACTCGCTCGACTCTACCTCTCTCTCGCTCTGTCTCATACCCATGCGATGTACCGTTACACGCTGCTGCACAATTATTCAAATCCACGAGCCATGACTGCACCGGAGCAGGGAAAGGGGGAGCGGGAGAGCAAGAGCTGCGAGAGAGTGCACAGGAGAAACATGCAAGAGATGGCAGGAGGAGGAGACAGTCAAGGCGAAGTGGATACCCTCTAGGTGAGGTTGGCTATGGGCATAGTACTACCGATTCCACCAACTTGGCTATTTCCCTTACCCTTTCACCAGCAAGGAGCTCCTCTCAGGTACAGGGTATGCGCCAGACGAGTCTTGAACAGAGATAGAGGATACGCGGGCGGAGCAACAGGAGAAGCTGTCACCCCAAAGGATATCCTGTGCACTCGCTGAAGCAGGTGATCTACGAGTATGTGTAGCAGAGTATGTATGTATATGGATTATGGACAGATTTCGGCTTAAAGCTGAGTCCAGGATATCCCGCCAGTCGATCCATTACACTCGCTGCCACTTCAGTTCCTAACTCGTTTTAATTTCTTCCTTTGTTTGCCGCCTCAATTTGTCACAATACTCGTAACAATGGAATTTAAATGTTGCAGGCAGCAGCAAAAAAAACGAAAATAAATAAAAATAATACAAAATAATAAACGTTAAGGGTTTTCCATTTGTGGAGACAGCAATTACATAAAAATTTGATTTAGAGAAGCTTTTTGTCCATTTTCGGTGCGCGTTCTAAGCCCCTAAAAGTAAATCAACGTTTGCCGAAAGGATTACACAAATAATTTATATGGCATTCGAGGCATTTATTCGTGCTGCTCAGATACAGATCCCCCGAAGAGCTCTGAGATCTGAGAGGGACAAAGCAACTATCAATTACCATCATCTCATCCGGGGGCTAAACAAGAAGAGCTCTCCAGAAGACCTCCTAATAAATGTGTGCCTAAGCACTCGCTCTTCTCACCTCAGAGCATCGCAGCCCAGCCCCTCCCATCCGATACGGTATTCCACTCCTCTGTCGTCTCTTTTGAGACTCTTTTCGGAATGACAAAGCCCAAGCAAATGACGTGAAATATACATAAAGAGGAGGAAGAGCAGGTCATAAAAATGGCGAGGACGAAGGCTGGCTGCAAGTGTGGCATCGTTTCACTTCGCCCACTTACAAGTAATAACACTGGCCCCAGAGAGTGGCATAAAAATCAGAGGCAACGCCACGCCATGCCACGCCACGCCATGCCACGCCACACCGCACCACCCACCCACAGCATATGGGCCATAAAAAGTATATGGTAAGCCAAAATCCAAATAAACCAACCCCCCACCACCCCACCACCCCACAAACCCCATCTAAGACGACTCACTCTCTCTCTCTCCTGCTGTCTCTGTGTCTCTGTCTCTGGTGGAACCTGCTGGAATATATTTCACACAAAAAGCAAAGCCATCGCATAATGCGTGTGATTGATTTACCTGTTTCCACCTCTCGGGCGACCCCATCTGCAGAGCAGTTGTAAAATTGATGGGCCCCATTTGGGCAGCGGGAAACGCGAAACGAGATTGGAGAGACCATTGCTTTTGCGATGATTAGCCAGGGGGGTAGATACAGAGGCACATGCCACCGATTCCTGCGCTCCTACACTGCTCCACTCCTCCACACCGAGTGCTGCCACTGCTTATCCTTGCCGGCCATCTTCCACAGTATATTTGGGGCTGTGCTGGGTTGTGGCCCCGCCGAAGTTTGTTGTTTGCATGGGTTAAACTGTCGTCTGGTATCGGGGCAACACAATCAGCAAACCAGAGAGCCAGTAAGTCAGTCAGCCATCTGGCTAAGACCGAAACGAAACAGGCCAGCAAAAGTTGGTTAGTTAAAAGTGTTTGTCATTGCCTGACACCTTTCGTCTTCGCCCAGCGAAACTCTCGCGACAACAACGACACAACGACAACGACACAACGACAACGACACCGACAACGACTTGAACAACTCGAGACAATGAGCACCGCGAGTCGACGTGAAAAGGGCAAAGTTTTTCCCTTTTTCTTTTTGTTGGTTTTCTTGACTTTTGTCTTCCTTGCCTGCCTTTTGGACTTCTTCGGCTGGCGGTCCTTGTTGCTTGTTGCCGCCCCTGTCTCTGCCTCTGCCGCTGCGGCCAAAAAAAGTTTGTTGCGCTCTCATGTTGATTGGTGTTAAATATTTGGCGGCGGCATTTCTCGCATCAAGTTTTGTAAATCTAATTTATTACATTGTGTGGTCCAGTTTTAAAGCCAACAAAAGAGTCAACAAATGCCAACCCCCACACCACACACACCCCCACAATCTCTCTCTCTCTGTCACTCTCTGTGTCGTTTTGTGTGGGTTGGTTTTGGTGTTAAGCCCCACCACAGAATACCACCAGGATACCACAGATTGTGTCGAGCAGATCTCATGTGACTGTTTCCAGTAACCATATACGAGTATCTGTGTGCCCCCATCCCCCCCCCCATTTTGTATGTGTGTGTGTTACGGGTTTTCTGTTTCAGCTACCAATTTGCTGCTGCTTTTACGATATGTCTTCATATCATTTACGCTTATTTTGTGGTCTGTTCCCTGGCTTTGCGCCCTAGACACACACACACACACACACACACACTCACATACGCATTCGTATTCGTACTTGTATCCTCCGGCTCAGATGTGCACCCGCTAGCCATTTATCAATGTTGGCAATTCGTTGTTGCCACTTCAAGTGGCTCCCCGATAGCATGGGCAGGGGGCAGGGGGGCAAGCAGCAGCTCCCCCAACGAGAGGACGAGCCTTGTTGTGTGTTGTCATTGAAAGTGCACTTAAACTGCAATCGGGCTCGGGTTCGCGTTCGCGTTTTCATTATGCCAGCCCATAAAAACGATGGGACCGTGCGATCCATCCCCAAACAATCCAAAGTGAAAGAAGCGAAGCGCCTGATGCCGCAGCAAACTTTGTTATGTGTTTCTGATGGTATGTGCATGATAAATACCCTCGACTAGACGAGTACCCTAGAGCGAGGAGGAAGGTCTTTTAGAGGATAAGCTAATCACCATTCAAGAAATCACATGTTACCCCCCAATTTCCACCCTGGACAGTGTGCAGCTTCTACTTCTATTTGCATGGATCTGTAAATGATCCGCAATTATCTTGCACTTTGATCAGTTATATTGCAACCCCTATCATAGTCACCCTCTTCAGTATTCCACCCTATGCACCCAGCCCCTTCCTTCCCCCTTAGCGTAGGTTCAATAACAACAAAAAACAACAACAGCAAAAAGGAAAGTTATCAACGTAAACAATTCAAGCACTTCAACTAGTTTCGGGCGCCTCGATAGTGCTCCAGATAATGGCTCCGAGACTGGGGTGGCCATGGTAGGGGATGCATAATGAAAAGTTACCAAAAGAGAGAGAGAGAGAGAGAGAGGGAGCACCAGATGGTGGGGGGGAGACAGAGAGAGACAGGCACGGCACCCCCATCTCATTCGCAGAGCGACAAATTTTTATGGGCAAACTTTCAATTACCCAACTTTTTTCTTGCTTGAATTACTTTTGAAATGCTTGGCTCACACACACACACACACAGAAGCACACACAGACACACAAGCACACAGATATATACTTGTGTACAGCCAGGACATATGCATATGTGTATGGGTGTTTCGTTTGCTTCACTGGCTCTGCCTCTCTGTCTCTCTGTCTACTTGTGTCGTCTCTTTGATGTTCTGGTGGAAAGATGGCAAGGAATTGCGGTTGCTGGCCACGGCCATTGGCTCTCCCCCACTCCGTTTACTCACCTGACCGTCTACCCATACACCCACAGAAACAGAAGCAGGAGCAGCAGCAGCAGCAGGACTCCCGCCTCAAGGACGCACAGCCATTTATAATGCCTGTATATTATTACTTTTCACTTTTTGCCGAGCAAATTTACGAGCGTGCTTTGCAATTTTTCAACTTGTTACTTAGCGCGAGCGCCACTTAAACACTTTTAAACGTAATTTCTGACACGGCCCCCCGCCGCCTGTACCCGCATCCGCACCCACACCCGCACCCCTCTGGTAAGCAATGGCAGGAAAAGGAATTGAAGCTCAGCCATGAAATATGAATCTCTAAACGGGAGCGGGGAGGTGGGAGCAAGACAATGGGAATCCCCATTCTCACATTCCCCCATTCACCGGAGGAGGAGGAGCCGCAGGAGGAGCAGTGTGCTAAAGGAGCACGAGGCCATTTCAGCGCCTTGGCCATAAATCATAATCTGTTGGCATAATACATAAAATATTGATGCTAAAGAGTTCAGGAATATATCTTTGTATGTATATGTATGTGTATGCAATATACACCGGGAGTACGGGTACACACGTGCAAGCACACGGAGATGATAATAGCCACTAAACACCTACTTACCGACGGCCCGGAGTTATTAAGACCAAATGGAGTGGCCAAACGGAGAAGGAAAGAGAGAGGGAGAGAGGGATAGAGAGAGTGCTCAATGGAGTGCTCGCCAGGAGAAGTAAGAAGCAACAAAAAGCCGCATGGCATTTTAGTTATTTATGTCTCTATGCAGCATAGAATATCCTGCCGTAAAAGATACCAGCAGAGGAGCAGCAGAGGGGCAGCAGAGGAGCAGCAGAGGAGCAGCAGAGGAACAGCAGAGGGGCAGCAGAGGGGCAGCAGTAGAAAATAATCGGGTTTATTAGTTATGGCCCAAGCCGTAAGTCTTTTGGTAATAGCTTCCTTCTGGCACACACTTCGTATGAGTAATGTTCAAAATAAATACGCAAGAAAACTGAGCAGCTGAAATGAAAAGCGGAATAAAGCCACAGAATATTTGAATACGAAATTGGAATCACTTAAGCTCTAATCAACTTTAAATCGATGGAATAGTTATGGACAAACGATAAATCAGATCCATTTGGAATTTAAATTTGGAGAAATCTAATCCACATAATTCAATTCCCCCACTCCGCACTCCGCACTCCGTTCAGCATTTCCCGCACGATTAACCTGCTCTATTCTATTCTAATCTGTTTTGCATTGATTCCACATGCCACATGCCACAGGGCAGAGCCCAGTCGAGCTGGGCTCCCAATGGATTCGACACAAATACCTACAGCAAATCCCCAAAAGACCGCAAACACAAAACAAACGACAGGAGCACAAAAAATACTCACTGCTGCTGCTGCTGCTGCTGTTGCTGCTTCTGCTGTTGCTGCTTCTGCTGCTGGGTTGTATTTTTCGAACATTTAAATTTGCATCGCCGCTTGGCGTTTTGCAGTCCAAATAAATTGACATTGCGAGAAGGCAAACAAAAATCGACGGCATGCACGAAATGTTGCAACATGCAAGGCAAATGTCACCCCCATACCCATCCCCACCTCCTTCTCTATCCTCTATCCATCCACCCACCCCACTATCATTCCAGTATTCCCGGCCAGGCGGAAGTGTCTGAATGATGGATGCTCGGCATTCTGTGGCCGGGCTAAACACAAAAACAGAAAATAGAAAAATGCACAAAAACTAAAATGTTGAACGATTTGCGAGGTATTTAAAGTGCGCTCCACATTTCTGGCTCTGGCTCTGGCTATGGCTCTGGCCAGAGCGCCACTTGAGCTGTTTTTAATGAAGTCCCGGCTTCCAGTCCCCAATGCCAGTACCCAGCACCCAGCACCCAGTGCCTGTTCCTGGAGCGACCCTTGGAAGATGAATCGTTGGGTCAGGCTGGGTGCTGGCTGGCCTCGAATGAATCAAACGATGATCACTTTTCCTCCACCTACCCCCCATCGCCCCACACTCTCGCACGTTCCATTCGATTGTGCCGTCTGGAGTGTAGGGGGTGGGGGGCAATGGGTGGGGTTGGGGTTGGGGGTCAGCAATTAAAAACGCATAATTCATGGCCCAATGAATTTTTCAAAGCCGATGCCCCAAAAAAAGGTGTGCTCTGCATATAATTAAATTTGCTAACCCAAAAGTAATTGGTGGTGGATGTGGATGATCCTGATGAAGTATACAGGCAAGGCCACAGCTGACAACTCCCTTTAATTATCCCCCGCACACTCGTACACACACACACGCACACACACACACACACACAAACGCATGCATATGTATGTATGTGGGAAAGGGAGAACACGATATGGTTGTTAGGTATGTTGGTTTGGGCAGGGGATAGGGAGAGGGAGAGGGAGAGTATAGGGAGGATAAATTGAATGTAAGCAGAGCGAGCGGAGCGATGGTACAAAAACCGAACCAAGGTGAACAGCAGAGGGAGAGAGGAGCCGGACAGGCGACAATGACACATGATTATGTTTAGCCAGGATGGGGGGCAGTGGAGGGGGAGAGGGAGGTGGCGCATAGAGCTGCTGCTGCCACCTTTGACCTGACCGATACCTAGTTGGGGTTGGGACACCAACCACCCCCTGACCACCCACCTGCAACATATTGCGGCCCATTACATTAGTCTTGGCCCTGGCCCGTGTTCGCCTTTCGCCAATGGCCATGTGGCATGACCCGGACCACCCACCTTCACCTCCTTCTCCATATCCTACTGCTGCTACTGCTGCTGCTGCTACTGCTGCGGCTGCTGCTGCTCCTTGTCCCTTGTACAACAAGAGCCATTATGCATACGTATGATTAATGAGATTCGTGTTATTGTGGATCCAGACAACCACTTTTTGTGTCTGCTGCTTGCTGCTCCTGCTGGCTTTATCAATCAGATGTCGACCCGCACAAAAGAAAGGCGTTGTAATCATGCTCAAAGCCCCTAATAGAATACCTCAAATCTGGCTGGGACACCAACCAAGCCCATGTCTTCCTTTGACTCCTCCAAGTGGTGGTTTGGGAGGAGGAGGAGGAGGAGGAGGAGGATGGCAGAAGGGCCTGCCCGGGAAACCACAACTGCATTGTGTCCTGCCCCTCTGGTTGTTTGTGCCACTCACAATGCCATCATTGAGCACACATTGTGCCAAAGCCACTTCAATTTGTTGCCCCGGCGACCACATCACGAATTCATGACCCTTTGGCCAAATAACCAGCAAAACCAAACCAAACCAACAAAAAAAAACAATATGCAGCGCCCGCTGGGACATGGCTTTGGGAGATTGCGATGAGAATGGGATGGAGATCAGGGCTGTAGGGGGCTGAAGGGGGCTGGATCTGATGGAACAAACCGACATAACCAACCATCAATCAAAACGGGGGAGTCGTCGTCCACTGACAAACGGGGCGTAACAAAAATTGTCCTCTCTCTCTTTCCACACGACAGCAGCCTCCGAACCGAAATTGTTTTGTCCAGGCGGGGCCATGCGGCGTATGCGTGATGTGGATCCAACCAGGTCGGTAGGCTCTGGCCTGCCCTGTTCTGCTCCGCTCTGCCCTGCCCTGCTCTGACATCGCTATAATTATCACCTGGCCGAACAGAACGCGCTGTTCATTTTCATAAACACAATTATTTATTAATTAACTAAAACCCTGACAATTTTAGGCCCCGCGTCCGTCAAAGTCAATTGGTATTTAATTGGAGCGCGGACATCCCTTTGACCGACGGCAATGAGAGCGGGGAGCGGGGGGCGGGAAGAGACCGCGACAGGATATGGAATGCTTTCAACCAGCAAATGCACAAAATAGTCGGACATTTAATTTATGGCGGGCCGCTGACAAGCGATTTAGATTGATTGCTCTATCCACTGCATAGGGGGAGGGGATCAAAGGGGGTTCCGGGGATTGCCAGTTGCGAGATTAATTAATAAACAACACGCAGACTGCCGACTACGGACTGCGTACTACGGACTACGAACTCCGGACTGGAACTCATTTCGGAATTCGCTAGCTGCAAATTGGCTTTCCCCCCAGGCCCAGGCCCAGGCCCAACCCCACCCGAAACCCCATAAACGTATTTTCCAGCTCGACGACATTCATTTGCCTGTCGCCAAGGTGTTTTTTGTCAGCTCTCCGCCAAATAAATGTCAAAGGACAATCAGAACAGACAGCCAGACAGCCAGACAGACAGAACAGATGATGAGACAAACAAATCTAGAAATTAATTTCATTTCATTGGGCATTTATTTGCGGGGATGCGGGGGGCTGGGGCGTGCGCGAACTTCTCCTCAGTTGACACTCAAATTAAATGTCAAATATTGCGAAATTGCCGGCGATAGGTTGGAAAATTAATTAACATTTTCTTTGCTGCGGAGAGCACTCTTTGTTGGCCAGCGGTGCGTATGATTAATATGGCTGAGGATTTCATTTGGTGACTATTTTCAAAGACTGCGCCTTTGGCTTTGGTTTTGGCTTCAAGGGGCGGTGCCAGTGGCAGTGGCAGTGCCAGTCGTGGCAGGTCGCGCACGTGTTTGGCATTTTTCTGCTGGCACTTTTGAAAATTCAACAATGTGCCACGCCCCCAGGCCAAAGCGGACTGTTCGCCTACTGTTCGACGGCAGCAGCCCCGAACATAAATCTCTCAAGTGTCACATAAAATTTCCGCACATGTACGGAATCAAAATGAAAAGAAATCGGCTGGAAGAGAGAGAGACAGAGGGACAGATGGAGAGAGAGAGAGAAAGAGAGAAAGAGAGGTCGTAGTGCAATAACTTATCAAAGTTAATAATTCTTAATGTTAGTGCATAAATAAGACTGAAACAGAGAGGTGGTGGGTGGGGCACGGGGTACGGCGACAGCGACAGCGACAGACATATCAGGAGTTGTCACAGCCAGCGCCCATAAAAGTATGTTTCGGAATAAATACGGCTGATGCTGATGCAAAGAGAAAAAAAGAGAGGAAAAACAAGAAGAAAGCAGGCATAAGGAAAGAAATTTAAAATTTATGCAAAAAGCAACAGAAGCAGGCGTCGGTGGCAGTCAGACGGGGCAGGGGAGGAGGTGGAGGTGGAGGCGGTGGATGAGGGAAAAAGTCAACTGACTGAAGGCTAATTTGCATAAGGAAAACGACAAACGAAACTCGAATGTAACGCTCTATCTCGCTCGCATTTTTATCCCCCTACCCCTACCCCCTGCCACCCCTGGCCCCTCTCGCTTTCCATATTTTCCGGATGTGTGTGTGTGGGAGTGTGCTCAGTGGCCTGGCAAATATGAAACGTAAAGTGTTCATGCTGACATCGCGACATAAAGTATATATGTATGTATGAATATATACATATACATGTGTGTGTGTGTGTGTGTGTGTTTTCGTACAACTGTTTCCCTTTTATTTGGCAGGCCTTTTGGCTAATAGCACACCCTCTCGCCCGCTAACGCTTTTGTTGGCTGGTTGGCTGGATGGCCTGGCTGTTTGTCCGAAGCAGCAGGGCAGAAATGGCAGGCCCGGCCGGGCCGGGCCAGGCCAGGCCAGGGCAGGCCAACAATAAAGCGCACAAACGCCATTCATGCATGTGACTGTGTGTGCTTGTGTGGGCAAGACTCTCCCCTCTCCTCTCGAAAGGATACGTTTCGCAGTGACAATCCAAAACAGGAAAGAAGGGATTGCTTCGAAAGGGCCGAGGGCTTACATACCCTTACCACAACGATCTATCGGATATCCTTGGGATACTGTGTGGTCCGATTTTGATCAACTGATCAAAAGTGAAATTCGTAAGGATTTGCCTGCACTTGTTTTAATTTTTAACCAGAAGTGTCCCCCCATGTTTACTCGTCTCCCAATGCTGCTCAAACATCTATAAAATATTCCGAATGCTTCTCCTTTCCGCACCCTAAACATGTATATAGTAGTACTCAAAAGCGTAATACCCTCCTGAAAGGGGGGCGGCACAAAAAGGTTATCCAATTGTGTCCAGACATTGGCTTTGGCTTAGTTTTTATGTGCGATATGTTCTGGCTCTTGCTCGGGCTCTGGCTTTGTTGTTGGCTGTCGGTTGTGCTTCTGGCCAGCATCGTTCATTTCCGGGCAGGCCGCAATGTGGTTATGAATAAGTTATGGCCATCTCAGATGATCAGATGAACTGCAAACGGGCACTCGGATAAACATTTCGGGGGCCCTTTTAATTACATCTTTAATTGGCAGAACGGCATCGAGAAGTGGATGTCGGAGGGTGGAGAGTGGAGGACTTGGCCCCCAAAGCATTTGTTAATCACGTAATTGGCCAAAGTTTGGCATTGGCATTGGCTTAAACTTTGTCCAGGGAATCGTGAAAATGTTGCAGCTCCTCCACAGAGGAGGAGGAGATAAGGCGAGGGGAAGCAAAACAAACGCTTGGCCCCTATCGCGGACAAACCATCTATCTTGCGTCGTTGGAAAATTATGACTTGAGCCGGGAGCCGAAAAGGGCCAAAGGACTTGGCCAGGGAAGTTCATTGTGCCACATTTCATTTGGCTAAAAGTGCCTGTGGCATGGTCTGCTGCTCTGGCTTCTGCAAATGATGCCCGTGAGCCATCAAAACGATTGCTTCACTTTTTTTGCGATTGAATAGATGCCAGATACGTTGGGGGATACTCCAGTATGCCGGTATACCCATCATATTACATAATACAATCCGTATTGCTATTCCTATTCCATCCCCGACTGGCCATGAGTGCAGTTTTAATGCTTTTAAGCTGCTAACCAGAAGGGAATACTCTGTAGCTGCTTCCACTGATGGCTGGCTGGCTGGCTGGCTGACTGGCTGGCTGGCTGACTGGCTGGTTGCACTCGGTTGGCTTCCAATTCTGCTCTGGCTCCTCCTCCTGCTCTTGCTCCTCCTACAGCTCCTTCTCCAGGGCCAAAACTTGGAGGCAGTAAAGCGGAACTAGGCAAACTAGTCCATCTATCTGGCACACAATTCTCCAGCTCTCCAAGGTGATTATTTTGCAATTGTTGTGCCAATTTTTAACGCAAATTGTTGCCAGACACACACACACACACACACAGAGCGAAAAGCTTGGACGTGGATGGGAATACGGTCATAAACGTGGGAGCCGTCGGCAGGAGTCCGGGAGACGGGGAATGTGGGGAAACATTCTCGTATTTTGATTTCATTACGCCAGCAGGCGGAATATTTCCAGTTCATGATTCCGTTGCTATCCCCCATCCTAATGGCCAGATGTATAGACATTTATGTACATTATTATTCCGCTTTTACTTTCCATATTTTTATTTCTTTCTATTTTCACTTTATGCTTGCTTACACAGAGCGAGGAGGGGGTCTCTCTCTCTCTGCTCCTTTCCGTTCTGCGGGGCTTGTTAAATGATTGACCCGTGCCCCCAATCCCTGGCCCCTTCCTATTGCCGGGAATTATTGTTATGGAAATCGCTTTGATTGCACGTTAGGAGCATTTAATTATATGCTTAGGGGGAGGGGGGCGGCGAGCCTAGTATTTCGAACAGCTTAAATGCCATAGGTTCCCAGACTTGGACTCTGATCCGATACGAACCGATCCGATCAGATTACATTCAATTGAAGCAGATGGCTTTGGGGGGTGGGAGCAATGCTATTACGAGTACGCATTTCCAAATTCGACCTTTCCATCACTTGGTGTTCCCTTTCATCTTGTTTTCAGTGAAATCACCCTGCGGGGGCGGTGGGGCGCTGGCTGGCTGGCTGGCTGGCTTTCTTTTATGCGCTTGACAAACTGCGTTAAAATCTCCACTGACCGGAAACTAATTTGAAAATGTTATTCATTATGCATAGCACTCGTACTCGCACTCGTTCCCCCGTTGCCCCGTTACCCCCTTGCCCCCTTACCCCGTACTGGCATGGTATGGTATGGTATGGTATAGTATCCGTGCTGCTGCTCTCCCTTTGCTACTCTCTTATGCCCCTCCACGGACGGACTCCACTCCACTCGACTGGCACTGCTGCTGCTGCTGTTGCTGCTGCTGCTGCTGCTGTTATTTTTCGCGCACTTTCGCTGTTCTGCTCTGCTCTGCTCTGCTCTGCTCTGTTCGCGAGTTTGTTGCAATTTTCTACGCACGGTCTGGGGCAGGCGGCATCCCCTGAGTGACTGTGGGACTGTGTGAGTGACTGAACGAGAATGAGAATTTGTACGACTATGTGTGTGTGTGTGTGTGTGTGTATGTGTGTGTGTGACCCAAAGTTGAAGGAAAAAGTTTTGGTTTTTCGCCTTTCGCATTGCATGCCACGGCACGGCATGGCATGGCAGGGAAAGTGCGCCAAGGACTAATGCCCAGATTTGAGTTGAGTTGAGTTGAGTTGCGGCTATGAGAGAGTTTTAACCAGATTGCTGCCTTAAAGCCGAATTAGCTCGCCAACAGCTCTATGGCTCGCCAACAGTTCCTGTGGCTGGGCTGAAAGTTGGCTTAAATAGTTTCACCAGCGAACGATAGAGAGAGAGAGAGAGAGAGATGGGGAGAAGATGGCAACTTTTAGAGGAGCGACGAGTGGCGAAAGGCATTTCCATTTCCTTTTAGCCTGGCACCTGATAAACGCCCTAATTGAGAGCATCTTGAGAGGCGGCTCGGCTGCTCGGCTGCTCGAGGAGATGCTATAAATTATGAGTCGACAAATTAAGCTGGCCAAAAGCAGGACCGAGCATCAAACGGATACGGAAGTGGCTAGAAATGCAACGCCAGCGGCAGTGGCATAGCAGACAAAGAAAAGCGACAAAGCGGCAACGGCAAAGGCAAACGCTGCTGGCAACCGCCACACGACCGCCATCTCAAAGGAAGGAAAACCGTGGAAACAATGACAGACCAGACCAGAGAAGACCAGCAAGCAGAGGGGATGGGCACTGGGATAGGAAACCTTAAGGGGCGAAAGCAGCAGTAGCCAAGTTTTAGAGACAAAAGTCTGGCAATGGTTTAAGGCAAAAGGAACTGAGATAAAAAAAAAAAAAAAAAAACGGCATGCGTCGCATGGAACATGAACCAAAATGGCACCCACAAGAGCTTCCGGCAGACGTCCGCTTTAACAACTCTTTTACCCACACACACACACACACACAGGCAGAAAGAGGAGGAGGACACGCACACATACACACACACACATAGAAACAGATGAGAACGCCCTGCACATTAGCCATGTTATATTATGGCGAGGGGTTGAGGTGTGGGTTGGTTTGGGTTGGGTAACGCTTTTGTCATAAACCCATTAAAAGTCAAGGACAAAATTCATGTTGCATGTTTACTCATGCACACACACACACACTCACACACAAGCACAGACACACACACACACACGTACACGTACACGTACAAGCACATACATCAGAGGAGCGTAAAGAACAAGCAGTGGCAACAAAGTAGCTTTAATTAATGAAACTCATTAAAGGGATGCCAACACAAAGAGCAGCAGCAAGCCCAAGCCCCAAGCCCAATCCCAAGCCAAAAAGAAACAAGAACCCGGCTCGGTGCGGCTCGGTATAAAAAGCCAGACAGAAGCGCTTGCTGCGACCTGCCACAATGCGTTGCCATACATTAGCCAGGATGGCGCTTGCTGGCTTGGCTTGGCTTGGCTTTGGCTGTGGCCTCTGCTCCTGGGCCCTGAGTGGAGAGACTATGCCACAGAAGAAAATAATCAGCAGCAGGCCAGCTACGGCGGCATCATCCTGCCTCTAACTTTGGCCAACGTAAACGATGTTGCCCCACGACGACGACAGAAGGCGATGAAACGACGAGCCCATGAGCGTCCACGAGCTACGAACTTCACGAATTTCACGAACTGCCGAATGGGATGCACGAGCGACAGATAGAGAGAAAGAGAGAGAGAGTCTTGCCAAATAGCGTGGGCGAGCGAGAAATGTGAAAGCTGGGGAAATAGTGTGGTAAAGTTTTTCGGATAAAACTCCGAAAAGCTTTATGAGGAGAAAGAAAGCAGTCGAAAGCACTACCAATCAGTGCAAAAGCAGTGCAAAAGCAGTGCAAAAGCATTTCAAAAGCAGTGCAAAATCAGTGCAAAAGCAGTGGAAGCAAAGGACGACAAGCAGTACATACATGCATACAAACGGTGACACATTTCAAGCAGTGCATCTCACAAATAGCGATGGGGTAACACATTTCAAGCAGTGCATCTCACAAATATCTATGGGGTGACGCATTCCAAGCAGTGCATCTCACAAATATCTATGGGGTGACGCATTCCAAGCAGTGCGACGGGTCAGAGGAAATGCTTATTTCAGTATCTTTAAAAATCGCATTTTAGTTTTCTCCTTTTCTGTGTCTCCTTTCCGTTTATTAATCATCTTTATTATAATTACTATACTTTTTCATTAATTTAATAAGTTTCTCCGTTTTCTTTCACTCTCAAAGTAGCCATAAAATAGTGTTATACTTACTAAATATTGAGAGCTATAATTTTGTCTATACTATGCTCGACATCCATCCCCTATAAATGCCACGAAAATTTGCCGCTAGAGGGCTGATTTATACCATGTGATATCTATAAATTTTATACCATTTTCACTCGC
Source organism: Drosophila azteca (assembly GCA_005876895.1). Lineage (NCBI taxonomy): Eukaryota > Metazoa > Arthropoda > Insecta > Diptera > Drosophilidae > Drosophila > Drosophila azteca. The sequence continues at coordinate 783,522 of VCKU01000014.1, read as the reverse complement.
ACCCACCCCCAAGGACATGCGCCTTTCAGTTGCTGTTCAGTTTCTAGCACACCTGTATGAATTTGGCTCTCTCTCTTTCTCTCTCTCTGGCAGCGCTCCCTGCTCGAGAGGCCTGCGCACACGGTGATGAGGAGCTCGCTCTGCTGCCAGGACTAGGACAACGCAGCAGAAGCAGCAGCAGCAGCAGCGATGTCTGCAGAGGCAGCAACAGCTTTGTCCGCTTGCCTTGTCGAGAAGAGCGGCAGCAGCAGGAGGAGCAGAAACAAAGAGCAGAAGCACCACCCCATTTCGGAGCGCCTGTCGCACATCCTGTCCTGTGGCAGGCAGGCCCGGCACCTGCTGCATTCCCGAACAAAGACCATTTATTTAGAATGGTGAGCGCAAAACGGAAGCGCCAAGAAAATAGACTACAACACGATACGGCCGTCCACGAGAGGGGTGAATTGGTTGGTGGGTTGCTGGGTAGCTGGGTAGCTGGGTTCCTGGTTGCCACAACAACTGACATGAGTCACAACAAGAGGAAACATTTGCTGGAAAATTCACAACATTTCACAAGCAAACCCCGATCCGATCCGATAAGAAAATTATTTTAGAATCCAACTCGAAAATGCAATTGAAATATCTGCGAACGTTGCTGGAGGGTCAGGTAAGCCATATTTATGGGGGAAAACCCAAGTAGATTCCCACACTTGTTGTCCCACAGGAGCAGATCCAACGCATTGCTGGCCTGGCCTGGTCGCCCAACCAGCAGAAGCTGGCCATCGCGACCGCCGATCGACACATCCTGCTCTATGATGATGCCGGGGAGCGGCGCGACAAGTTCAGCACAAAGCCCGCCAATCCGGCAAATGGCAAGAACTCCTATGTGATCCGTAGCCTGGCCTTCAGTCCCGACTCCACCCGTCTGGCCGTGGGACAGAGCGACTGCATCGTTTACGTGTACAAGCTGGGAGAGTCCTGGAACGACAAGAAGGTTATCTGCAATAAGTTCCCGCAGGCCAGTGCCGTCACGTCACTCGTTTGGCTCTCCTCTGGCGCCATCATAGCAGGTGAGGCTTACCTTTGACCTTTGCATGGAACCCATCGTTAATCACGTATCTATCATACGATAAGGACTCGAAGATGGAAAGATTCGTGCCCTGCACAGTAAGAGCAACAAATCGCAGAGTCTGTACGGTGGCGATAGCATCTGCATCTCTCTGGCGGCCAATACCAAGGGCACCGGCTTCCTCAGCGGCCACAACGATGGCACCATCATCCGCTACTTTCTGACGGACGAGGCCAATGAGCCTCTGGGAAGAGTGGTCCAGCATCCGGTGCCACCGTTCGCTCTGGCTTGGCCGCAGGGCGGCTTCTGTGTGGGTGGCTGCGATCAGCGGATTGTTTTCTACGACACGATGGTAAGAGATTCTGGAGTCATCTGTACATACCATTGTATCGTATCATAGCATATTCTCCACTTTCAGGGTCGCCAGCTCCGAACATTCGACTACTCCCGAACCGAGGGAGAACGCGAGTTTACGGTGGCCGCCTGCAGTCCCAACGGGCAGGCGGTGGCCTTCGGCAGCTACGATCGCATACGCATCTATGCCTGGAGTCCACGCCAGGGAGCCTGGAGCGAGAGCGCCAGCAAGGAGGTCTCCTGCCTGTACACGCTGAGCGCCCTGCTCTGGCGTCGGGACGGAGCCCGTCTCGCTCTCGGCTCCGTCAGCGGAGCTGTCCTGCTGTTCGAGTCCGTGCTGAAGCGCACCATTTGGCAGGACAAGTTTGAGCTGATCTTTGTGGCGCCCAGCCAGCTGCTGGTGCGATCGCTGGCCGAGCCCGCGCAGCAGCTGACCATCGAGTCGCAGCTCGGGCTGGAGATCGACGATGTGCGGATCATGGGCAAGGACAACTACCTGGTCGCCCGCACCGAAGAGTCCCTGATCCTCTGCGATCTGACGCGCAACCTGGCCAGCGAAGTGCCCTGGACAGCCTCCGGTCACCACGAGCGCTTCTACTTCGAGAACCCCAATGTCTGTCTCGTGTTCAATGTGGGGGAACTGAGTCTCGTGGAGTACGGCGACAACTGCATCCTGGGCTCCGTGCGCACAGAGTTTGTCAATCCACATGTGATCTCCGTGCGCCTCAATGAGCGCGGCAATGCCCGGGATAACAAGAAGCTGGCCTTCCTCCTCGACGCCAAGACCATTTGCGTGGTGGACCTGGTGAGTCGCCTTACCAGCGGCCAGATCAACCACGAGACCAAAATCGATTGGCTGGAGCTCAGCGAGACGGCCCACAAGCTTCTGTTTCGCGACAAGAAGCTGCGTCTCGTGCTGGTGGACAACTACACGGGCAAGAAGCAGACCCTCCTCAGCAACATTTCCTTTGTCCAGTGGGTCCCCCAGAGCGACGTGGTGGTGGCCCAGAGCCACACCAATCTGGCCATTTGGTACAACATCGATCTGCCGGAGCACGTGACCATGCAGACCATCCGTGGCGAGGCCATCGAAGTGGTGCGCGAGAATGTAAGTATCCTTCTCATTCGATTCAAACTTTCTTATGCATCCCCGGATATTATGTTTTCCCCCAAAGGGTCGCACTGTGGTACGGTCGCAGGATGGCCCCAGCGAGCACAGCTACCAGTTGGACGAGGGACTTGTGGAGTTCGGCACCGCCGTCAATGACAGCGACTTTGGACGAGCCGTTCACTTTCTGGAGTCTCTTGGGGACAAGCCGGCGGCCAAGGCCATGTGGCACAACCTGGCGATAATCTCCCTGGAAGACGGCAATCTGCGAGTGGCCCAGCGCTGCTATGCCGCTCTAGGAAACGTGTCCAAGGCATTCTATCTGGCCGAGATGATCCAGCAGGCGGACGCTTTCGAGGCGGCCACGGATTCGCCGGGAATCCTCTGCCCCGAGGTGCGAGCCAAGTTGGCTCTCTTGGGTTCCGATCTTCGCACCGCAGAACGCATATACCTGGAGCAGGGCGACATCGAGGCGGCGCTGAGGATGTACCAGCAGCTACGGATGTGGGACGAGGCAGTGGCCCTGGCCGAGAGGCGGGGATATGCGCGATTGTCGGAGCTTAAGCAGCAGCACATGGACTTTCTGCTGAGCAGCGAGCAGCCAGAGAAGGCCGGCCAAGTGCTCGAGGATCAGGGCGAGCTGCAGCAGGCCATGGGACTGTTCCTCAAGGCGAATAAACCGGCCAGAGCTGCTCGATTGGCGCTGAAGACACCACAGCTACTGCAGGACGAGCAGCTGATGCTGCAGGTGACCGAGGGCCTGGTGCACTGTGAGCTCTACGAACTGGCCGGCGACATTGCCCATCGCCTGTCCCGGCCAGAGGCTGCTTTGGCTCTCTACCGGAAGGGAGGGGCGTATGCCAGGGCCCTGGAACTCGCACGCGTCGTGGAGCCGCAGGAAGTGACGGCCCTGGAGGAGGAGTGGGGCGACTGGCTGGTGGGCCGCAAGCAGCTGGACGCCTCCATCAACCACTACATCGAAGCGGGCGCCACGCAGAAGGCCCTGGAGGCGGCGGTGGGCGCCAAGCAATGGCGGAAGGCTGTTCAGATAGCCAAGGTCCTGGACGAGCCGGAGCTGATACAACGATATGCCCTAGATCTGTCAAAGCACCTGGCCTTTGCCGGGGACTTGGACGGAGCCGAGGACATGCTGGTGAGAGCCAACCTGCACAAGGATGCCATCGAGTTGCTGAACCGCCACGGAAAGTGGGAGCGGGCGTACGTGATCGGGGAGAAGTACCTGAAACCGGAGCATTTGCGCGAGCTGTTCGTCCAGATGGCAGGCACCCTGGAGGAGCAGGGCAAATACCGGGATGCGGAGAAGGTTCTTATCGCTGTCAATGAGCCCGATCTGGCCATCGCCATGTACAAGCGCCGGGAGCTGTACGACTCGATGATCCGGCTTGTTGAACGCTACCACAAGGATCTGCTGGACAGCACACACCTGCATTTGGCGCGGCAGCTAGAATCGCGCGGCAAGCTGAAGAATGCCGAGGTGCACTTCATCGCCTCGGGCGACTGGAAGTCGGCCGTACACATGTACTGCTCTTCGGGCAGGTGGGAGGATGGCTACCGAGTGGCCAAGCAGAAGGGGACGGATGGGGCCAGCCAGCAGGTTGCCTACATGTGGGCCAAGTCCATGCCCCTGGAGAGCGCAGTGCGACTGCTGAGCAAACTGGGACTGCTGGACACCGCCGTCGGATTCGCCTGTGACTCGGGCCAATTCGAGTTCGCCATGGAGCTGTGCCGCTTTGCGGGCAAGCCCACGGACGAGGTGCACCTGAAGATCGCCATGTCCCTCGAGGATGAGGGAAAGTTCGAGGAAGCCGAAGTGGAGTTCCTTAAGGCCCACAAGCCCAAGGAGGCGATCCTCATGTATCAGCACGCCGGCGACTGGCAAGCAGCTCTCAACGTGGCCGAACAGCATCTGCCGGATGTCGTTGGCGAAGTTCTTATCGGCCAGGCGGCGGCCGCTTTAGAGACCCGCAACTATAAGGAGTACGAGGCTCTGTTGCTGCGTGCCCAGCGGCCGGACCTCATCGTGGAGCACTACAAGCAGGAGTCCTTGTACGATGATGCACTGCGGATAGCCGAGGAGCACTATCCCTCGGCCCTCAATGACTTGAGGCGCTTGCAGGCGCAGCTGCAAAGGGGACTGGCCCAGACAGGAGAGGAATCCGTCACCGATTCCCGTGCCTATCTGCAGAGAGCGGCGGAATTCGCCAAGCGGGAACAATTTCGCAAAGCCGCCGAGTGCCTTATGCAGATAGATGCCACCAATGCCGAAGATGCGGCCACGCTAGAGCGGGCCCTCCTGCGCGCCGCCGAAATCTGCAACCAGTTTCTGGAGGGTCAGGATGCCCAGGAACTGGCAACGGCCTTGGGGCCACGGTTGCTAGCCATCAAGCAGATTGGCCCTGCGGCGCAGCTCTATCTGGCCGCGGACATGCCCAAACAGGCGGTGGATGTCTTTATCAAAACAGAGCAGTGGAGCAAGGCGCGGCGACTGGCCAAGGAAATTGATGCCGATCTCCAGCTGCTCGCCTACGTGGAACAGCAGCAGAAGTCGTGCCTCAAGCACGAGGGAAATATCGAGCAGCTGGCCGATATTGACATCATCTCGGCCCTGGATCTACTGGCGGAACAGGGCCAGTGGCAGCGCTGCCTGGAGAAGGCCAAGCAGCTGAATCCCTCGGTGCTGCAGAAGTACGTGGCTGTGTACGCGGCCCAGCTCATCCGCGAGGGCAACTGCAGCAACGCCTTAGGTCTGTATCTTAGCTATGGGGCGCCTCCCATTGAGGCGCACTTCAACATCTACACGAGGATCGCCCTTGATTGTCTGGCCCTGAGGGAGGAGCAGTCCGAGAGTGGTACCCTGTGGCGACAGTTGCGAGACTTTCTTCAGCGCCTGCTGCAGTCGCTGAGGGCCTCTCAGGAGCACGCCCAGACCCAGTTTACGGCCAGCGTGAACCAGTTCCTTCTGATTGCACACTACTATGCCACCAGAGCCGCCTGCAAGGAGGTGCAGGCGCTCCAACCAGTGGCGCTGCGGCTGTCTTTGGCACTGCTGCGGCACACGGATATTCTGCCAGTGGATAAAGGTTTCTACGAAGCTGGCATGGATCTGCGGCAGGCTGGACGGGAGGCGGAGGCTTTCGTCATGCTCAATCACTATCTGGACGTGTGCGAGGCCATTGAGGAGGGCTCTGGTAACTTGGTGGATCACTCCGATTTGACCAGCACTGATTTCCCCAGCTCCGTGCCCTTGCCCGAGGACATTCACCTGAAGAACGAGCCCAGCCTGCATGAGGAGGTGCGCGAATGGGTCCTGGCCGTCAGCATGGACCAGCAGGTCGATCAGCAGCTGCCCACAGACGATCGTGGCTTGTATGAGTCCAGTCTGGGCCCCAACGATGTGCCCTGCCTGCTGAGTGGATTCCCAGTGCGTGGCCGTCAGCCTGTGACCTTTCAGTCATCGAGCAATCAGGTTAATCGCGACGTCTGGAGCAAGTTCTCGGTGGCCGTGAAAATGTCGCCGGGCAGTGGCATAGCCGACATCATTGGCTTCACGGAGAAGTGGCAGGGAGCCGCCAACTACGTGATGCACTAATGCAACTGGAACCCACTGGAAAGATTTGAGGAATTTTTGATAAGTTACTCGTAATTAAATTCTGTATTCAACCGTCAATATAATATGTGGATTATAATAATCTGGGCAATAATCTTGGGGGCGTGCTGGGATGGTATTCGGTTAGGGGGCAACTACGACGATTATATGCAAATATATGGAGCTGTGTGTTTGTGTACAATTTAAGATTTTAAGAATTCTTTAAGTAGTTGCTGGTTAAGTGACTCGGACTCTACGGTAATCAATCGATCGATCATTCGATCAATGCAGAGCGTTGAAGAGATCGCCGGCGGAGGGCAGGGGTGCCAGTCCGCCCGTGACATCTGGCAGCTGCGTCAGATCCGGCAAATTGGAGAGGTGATCGTGTATCTCCTTCTGCAGGCCCATCATCTTGGATAGCTTCTTCTTGTGTTCCTGCAAATAGAGAAACGGACCATTAGGCGACGACGCTTGACATTTGCTGTTTGCAAACTACACAAATCTACATTTTGATGATGGGATTTAATTTGAATTTTGTTTAATGCAAAGAAAACCATATATAAATTGTACAGAATCGAAAGGATAACCCAAAACAAAAAAAAAACAAGGGGGCGGCCATTGACTAGACGTTTATGTGTAGCATGCTGGCAGGATACCCTGGTGGTACTGGTAGCAATATGACTGGCTCGGCTCACGCGATCCTAGTCGACAAGTCCGTAAACGTAAGCCGTTTATCTTATTTTATGTGTTTCTTTGCTGTAATAACCTCCTATATTACCACCAAGTTCCGCCCCTTTATATAACCCCCGATTGAAGAAACGTACATCGAGTCGTGTCTCGGCCTGGGCCAGCAGCTCCTTTTGCTCCGCCTGAAAGTCCCGCAGCATCGCGGCCAATTTGGTGCGCTCCTCCATCTCGGCCGCCAGCCGAGAATTGTAGTCGTTGAGCAAGTCTACGGCCTCATTGACCTACAAATAAAAAAGACACGTTTAGGTTTCCTCCGAGTACTCGTATATTGTATTCCATAAGACGCACTTGAGTGGCCAAGGCCTTCGCCTTTTCCTTATCCTCCAGCTTGCTGATGCAACTGATCTCCGATATCTCCTGCGGAAGCTTCGCAATGCGTTCCCGTACCTCGGCATCGCTAGAGGCCGAGTTTTCTATGCTCGTGAGAGCCTTGATCAGCTCCTCTGGCTCGGGCGGCTCACCCAGTGGTAGGTAGGGAGGAGTGTGCCCGTTTTCCGGCTCTACAGCCGGTTCTTCTGCTGGGGCTGGTGCGCTGCTGCTCTGGTGATGGTGTCGAGGTTTTTTCGACTTTGAGTGGCGCTCCTCATGCTTACGCTTCTCTCTCCGCTCTGGCTTTTCTGACCTGCTGCCGCTGTTACCGCCGCCGCCAGCACTACTGCTGTGACCTTTATCTCGCTCCCCTGCTTCAACGTCGTTCGATTTGCTGCCATTTTTGCTGCTTCCCGACTCTCGGTGCAAGCGGGCACGATACTCGCTTATTGCCTTGGCATCGTAGACACCGCGCTCCAGCCAAATGTTGAGAATGCGTCCCAGACTTCCCAGGAGCTTGTCGGAGCTGCACTTCTCTCCGATGTGGGCGAAAACCTTTCCCAAGACATTGCTGTACTCTCTACCGTACTCGGGACCCTTCTTCTTGCTGTTCTGGATGACATCGTTAGCCAGGTACATGAAGGTCAGCTTCTTCGGTTCCGGCACTGAAATGGGACAATGATATAAGAATGTTCTGCATGTGTGGGAATGGGATTCCACTCACCACTCTCCAGCTCCCGCTGCCAGGTCTTCACAATAGTTGCACTATGCTTGCGATGGTGAATCAGCCACAAGGACAGGGTCTGGATGCTGAAACAGAAGAGGGTATCAGAATTTGCTATACACATTTATTGCGATGATTATTTTCAATGGTGCACCTCTGCTGGCTGCTGTTGAGCTCCGCCAGTTTCTTTATTAGCGCGGTCTCTGTAAAGGCCGACATTGCAGCTGCGACTTTTGTCCAATCTGCATAAATATCTATAAAAGGGATTCCTCACGATGGGAAGAGAAAAACACGCACGACGCACGGAAAAAACAAAAATAATTCTTCACAAAATTAACATTAGAGCTGGAGAAACATCGATGTTAACATCGATATAATCGGTGTTAGGGTCCTGACTGCAGACATCGATAGTTTTTTCAAAACATTGATTTTTTTTCCAGACACCCCTAAATTTAAAATTGTTTCCAATTTGATATTCCGTTTAATATTCCTAGCTTACTAGGACCCTCAGGCTTGAGCACATAATTGTATACGATTGATGAACCAATTGTCTACAAGATTGGTAAAGTTTAGTGACTCTTTTTTTTTAGATTGTTTCTAAAATGAAGTTTAAGCCAAGGCATAAAGCTTAAGTGAGCATGAAATGCGACGTAAGAAAACGTAAGTGAGCATGAAATGTCACGTCATTTGGAAACTTAAATGGTGCTATGGACGTATATATACCCTTTTTCATTTCATTAATGTTTACATTTTTTTTTCCTAGCTGCTTTTAAACGTAATTAATAGTGCGTTTTGCACATATCTACATTTTTTGACCAAATAATGCATTTGATGAATTTATTATTATAAACAAAGCGATCCCGATACCCATTTTCAGTCTTTATAAAAAGACCAAAAGCCGTAAAATTTTCTGAGATAGAGACTTAGTAGTTTCTGCAATAATTGGTGCCTAGTAAAACTAACTTTTCCTAAATTCTATAATATCCAGGTCCTAAGGGGTATGAAAATGTTGCAATTCCGTGCAAATGTTGTGGGACAATGTCGCTCGATTCGCGACACATGATGCTGGCCCATACAATAAAATGCTGCCAACGGTAAAATACGTAAGTGAGAGTGAAATGTAACGTAATGAAACGTGAGTGAAATGTAAGAGAAATTGTTGGGATGATGTTGCCTCCACAAAATCCCTCAAAAAGTCCCAACAAGTACGGCAACAAAATTTCGGTATTTTTTGCAATTCGGTTGAGTTTCAAAAAAAATTCAAAAAGATACGTATACACAAGAGAACATTATTGGTGGAAAAAAAAGTGAACAAAGCGCGAAGTTATGCTATGGATAGATATTTCAAACGTAAGTATTAATTTGAAATGAACAAAAAAAATGCTTTTAAGAGTTTTCCAGTAAATTATTGGCAAAAAAATTGGATTCAAACGAAATGCATGTACATATGTGTGTAACCACATGTTTTAATTATCATGGTTTTATTTGTTTTAAATGCAATTTATATGCATGTATCAACCGTATTCCAAATGAACAATATTGCATATTTACGTAATGTCCCCAGAAAATAATAATGTTTGTAAAAGCTTCATGTAAATACATTTTAGCCGTCTTCTTAACTTGCGAAACAAAAGGCAAAAGAACGAAAAAACCAGGTGCAAGATTCGCCTGAACTGTTGTAGAATTCTTCAATTTAAATACCCACTGGTCAACATTCTGACATCAAATTCTATAACTTTTACAGTCTGTCTTATGTAACAAGCTAACAAGGACCCTCAGCGTTCAACATATAATATAATACAATTGATTAAGCCATTTCTTACAAGACTTTCTAACTTAAATTACTTATTTTTATTAGATTGTTTATAAAATAACGTTTAAACAAAGAAGGTCAACAAAAATTTCAATTTTTACATGGTAACTACACAGTTGCTACGTATCAACAATGTATGTAAGTATTTATGGAGTAGGGGTCACCCTATTTCCGATGTTAAAATTATATTTTCCAAGCTGCTCCGAAAGGACTTTTTCGCTTAATGGCATGGTTTTGACCTATTCATGGATTTAATTAGATTTCTGTATATACTTCTCGATTCCGATTCATATTCTCGGTAAATTCACAAATACCATAAACTGCAACATTTCGTTGAGATAGTTTTAAAATTTATTCTATTCAATATTGAATATACAAAAATAGGTACTTTGAAGTTTGGTAACAAGCATTTCATTAATCCCGTTCGGCCTAACAAACCATGAAGGAAGTTTATAAAATTTCCCCGCTAGGAAATTGCTGAGGAAAATGAGGGTACGGACAACAGGACAAACGGTTCTAAAATGGAACGCATTCAAGGTAAAATTGACTAGGTAATCCAGGAGATTCGTTTGGGTCAAGATCCTTGTATAAAAAGACATTTACAATATAGATTCTATCTACCACAAGGATAGTGATACATTTTTTACAAATTAAAACATTGCTGGTTGAATCGTGCTCGGAAAATAATTAACCGTGCGTGCTGGGTCGTGCCGAAAAATTGCAATGTATGTCCACCTCTAGGATAGATGCTAGAACGTGCATATACATATGCATATGTATGTAGGCATGCATATATAAGCCGACATGTGTGTGATTTTCGAAACGAGGAAAAAGGGCGACATAGCAACAGCGCAGTCGCCGGTGGCGAAATAGCAACAGCGCAGTCGCGACCTCAGTCGCCGTCGACACACGGTCCCTGCCGTGTGATATACATATGTATGTACATATTTACATATGTATGCATGTACATATATGTATGTATTATTTTTTCAACCAAAATAATACCAAAATATGATTTATAATATTATTAGACTATTTAATATATGTTACATCGTATAGGAACATAAATATGTATATGCATATGTACATACAAACATATGTATAATATAATAATTTATAAGGCAAAACCCAATCTTGCTACCCTGCAAAAGGAGGTAGAGAAAACGACGCCGAGGCCAATGCCAACTGTGGCGACTGCGCTGTCGTCGGATGAATTTGTTTCTACGCAGAAACAACACACCCATACAGAGACAATCGATATATATCTCTCTCTCTTGCCATGCCGAATTCGGGCGAAGCGGCTGCGCTGCCTCACTCATTTTCGAAAATGGCGACGCTGTCCATTACTATATAAAGGCGAGCGAAGCCAAAGCCTGGCGACTTTACTTCTATATTTTGAACTGATAACATGTCCTCTATTGAATATTACATTTATTATTATTCATACCTAAAGTTTTCCCCTCCTGTCTCGCAGCATGTATGTACATCTGCGTACTTCGGCTGAGACCCCAGATCAAACTAGACGGTTACGCCGCCGCCCCTCCGCCGATAGTAGTAATAGTATTGCAGTGGTGAACTTTATTCATTTACTAACTTACTAAATGCTCTAGCGACATGCTTGCTCGATATCTGTTCCTATTTAAGGAAAATTCAGCATGCCGAGTGCCAATATCGAAGCATCACTCCCTTCCCATTACATATGTAAGTGCTACAAGTAGAGCCCGTAAAAATTGCCCGCTCCTCCTCAGTGCGCAGACACCGCGTCACATCCGACGGAGGAAGCTGTCGGTTTCCCTATGCTTGGACCATGAATAGCGAACATGGGGGAAAATTAAATGGCGGCATTTTGCTGTTTTTCGTCAGTTGATTTTCGACAAGCCCCTTTAAGTTGTTTGTATGACTTCTGTCATTCGGACAAATTAATAAACCCGTAGGTTTTTCCGACATTTTAAAAGATGTCCTTATTCACAAGAATACGTCTTCTCACAATGAAATTTTAAAATGAAAGGATCACTCTGCTTCCAGTACTGAGGTGTTCCAGGTAGACCCCACGCTTTTCCGCTTTCCGTTTTTGAAAAAGTTTGAACTTCTTTAGTGTGTGGACGGAGGGAGCGGAAGTTGTCGGTTCCCCTTTGCTTGGCTGGCTGTACGTGGGGAAAATTAAATGGCGGCATTTTCCTGTTTTTCGTCAGTTGATTTTCGACAAGCCCCTTTAAGTTGTTTGTACGACTTCTGTCATTCGGACAAATTAATAAATCCGTAGGTTTTTCCGACATTTTAAAAGATGTCCTTATTCACAAGAATACGTCTTCTCACAATGAAATTTTAAAATGAAAGGATCACTCTGCTTCCAGTACTGAGGTGTTCCAAGTAGACCCCACTGGACGCTTTCCGTTTTTGAAAAAGTTTGAACTTCTTTAGTGTGTGGACGGAGGGAGCGGAAGTTGTCGGTTCCCCTTTGCTTGGCTGGCTGTACGTGGGGAAAATTAAATGGCGGCATTTTCCTGTTTTTCGTCAGTTGATTTTCGACAAGCCCCTTTAAGTTGTTTGTACGACTTCTGTCATTCGGACAAATTAATAAATCCGTAGGTTTTTCCGACATTTTAAAAGATGTCCTTATTCACAAGAATACGTCTTCTCACAATGAAATTTTAAAATGAAAGGATCACTCTGCTTCCAGTACTGAGGTGTTCCAAGTAGACCCCACTGGACGCTTTCCGTTTTTGAAAAAGTTTGAACTTCTTTAGTGTGTGGACGGAGGGAGCGGAAGTTGTCGGTTCCCCTTTGCTTGGCTGGCTGTACGTGGGGAAAATTAAATGGCGGCATTTTCCTGTTTTTCGTCAGTTGATTTTCGACAAGCCCCTTTAAGTTGTTTGTACGACTTCTGTCATTCGGACAAATTAATAAATCCGTAGGTTTTTCCGACATTTTAAAAGATGTCCTTATTCACAAGAATACGTCTTCTCACAATGAAATTTTAAAATGAAAGGATCACTCTGCTTCCAGTACTGAGGTGTTCCAAGTAGACCCCACTGGACGCTTTCCGTTTTTGAAAAAGTTTGAACTTCTTTAGTGTGTGGACGGAGGGAGCGGAAGTTGTCGGTTCCCCTTTGCTTGGCTGGCTGTACGTGGGGAAAATTAAATGGCGGCATTTTCCTGTTTTTCGTCAGTTGATTTTCGACAAGCCCCTTTAAGTTGTTTGTATGACTTCTGTCATTCGGACAAATTAATAAATCCGTAGGTTTTTCCGACATTTAAAAATATGTCCTTTTTCACAAATTTTGTATTTTTGATAATAATTTTCACTTCGTCTTTCTTACACATACATCAGTGTATCAGTGATATCTTCTTATTTTTCATCCCACAGCAGTGCACAAATTATGTCCTCCATTTGTGTTGGGTTGCTCATGATTGAGTGAGTGAGTGAGTTGAGCATGGTCACTTATTTTCTGTCTTCCTTACTTACTGCTGGATGCAATTAAATTATTACATGTAACTATTTAACTATATTTCCTGAGTTTCCAACCGATTGAATCAAAAGTCTAAAAAGTCGGAGCAGCGGCTCACAACGTTCTCCCTCTTTGACCCCGTAGCCAAATTGCGAAAAATCCCAATTGGGAGGAGCAAAAATCATCTGGATGGCAGCTGGATGCCTCGTTTATACAAGCCTTTACTTATTTACTTACTTACAAAATGGACGCCGACAGCGGAATCTGTTCTTTCCCTTTTGCTTGGCTGTACATGGGGAAAATATTGGCATTTTTCGTCTTCGTCCTTTTTTCTTCTGCAAGAAACAGTTGATTTTCGGCTAGCCCGTAATTCCAACCATATAAAAACAAAAAAAAAATAATTACTTCAAAATAATTATTTTAAAAATGTCGGGAAAACCTACAGATTTATTAATTTGTCCGTATGAAAAAAACTCGGCAATTAAGCAAAGATAGAAAAGAGTAATAATATAATAATAGTCAATAAAAAATAAAATATTTAATATTAGACTCAAAATATGCCGGCATTTTTCCATGTACAGCCAGCCAAGCAAAGGGAAACTGACAGCGTCTATGGGCACTACCTGTAGCACTTGCATATGTACTCGGAAGCGAGTGATCCTCCCATAATTGGCCGCCTACCGGATTGTCCTTAAATGTGAACACATTTCGAAGAAGCTTGAGTTCAATTTGGAACACTATAGGGCCACGTCAAACCCTTAAGCAAAGATCAGAGGAAGAAGCTACTCTCTCAGTTCGCTGCACCCCAACCACCCATGCATCTCATTAGTTGCACACCTTAGGTTGGCCTTTTACCTTCATTTATTAATGAAAATTCTATGCATTCTTTATATGTCCACCAAAATGTAGTATGTTCACTACTAGTAGGTAGTGAAATGGGTACCCATCTAGTAGGTTATTTAATCATTCTTGCACCCCATAACACCCCATGACTTTAAGGTATAACCAATATTTTTAACAATATGTTGCCCCAACAATCATGCGTCATGTGTGCTTAATTGGTCTTCAGCTCTTCCAGCCTTTGCCTCTACAGTTATGGCATCTGTAAATATAAACTTTAAATATATTTTATGGGCAGCAAAATTAAAAATAAAGAAAACAAAAAAATATTTGAAATAAGTTTACCCAGCGGCAGTCCGAAATCACAAAATGTACAATTCCTTTCAATTTTTTATTTCGCAGTCCCCAACTTTTTCTTTTCCACTGGACGACACTGTTTTTGCTGTATGTTCTGTAGGTTTATTGGAACAGGGCTTAATCGATAAAAAAAAAAACGAACACGTTTGTGACGCAGGGTTGTATTTGCTCATACTTGCGTTGGCGCGCTTAAAGTGCGCGCGCAGTTCAAATTCGAATCTGTAATGATTAGTTTTATCTATTTAGCTATGTCGCAGTAAAGTGGCAGGCAATTAAGACTTGTTTATATGACGTAAAGTGAACTGCTTATCTGCTTAATTCAATAGGTGAATGTATGGATGCATCATCCATCACAGCCCATCAATCAACAACCCAAAAACTTTTCACACTGATAAGCCAATGGCTCTCGTCACTCTCCACTCAGCACTCATCGACAGGTGTGTGCTCAGGAGAGGTGTGCAGCTCACTTGGTCGCAGCAGTTCAGGCGTATTGGTCGTGCGGTTCTTATAGAGAGAATACGGGTACGGGTTACGCGTACTAGTACACTTCACCCGCAGCGTAGCCACTGGCGTAAGCTCCAACGAGCCACCATCGACCGCTTATCAGCCCTTGCCAAAGAGTAATTTGTGATACCTGTCCGCCTTGTATATTGGCTTGTTCAGAGCGCAGCGCGCTTAAGTGGTGTTAATTTTTCAGTAATTATTATCGTATTTATTGCCGAACGAAAGTGAAGTGCGAGCGAACACCCTCCGCTCCCTCAAGTGTCGTGTGTCCGTCCGTCCGTGCGAAAGGCAATAAATGAATTACAAAGCCATAAAGTTGTCTGATCACAGTGGTCGTGTTGCGGTCTTCTCGACCAACTGCAGCTGATAATGGACATGGAACGTCTGCGTAATGTCTGCAAGTGTGTGTGTGAGTGTGTGTGTGCTTGTGAGTGTGATTTACAAATCATTAGCACACAATCAACAACACATTAGACAAATTGCTAAATTAGCTGCTGTTTTTGCAGTAGAAAAAAAGGCAACAAAACTTTGTTTCATTCGGGAGGGAGACCCAAATCCCGTGGTGAGACTCAGATAGGCGGAAAGAGAGTGAGTGAGCGAGCGACCGATCGAGAGAGGTGGTACTCGTAACTTTAGCTACTCTCTCACCTGTAGACCCTCGATAAGCCCCCAGCCATTTAGTGGTTTAATTGTTATTGTTGTTCTTGCTTTTATGTGCCTCTGGCGTGTGGTGTTTAATTTTTTGATCTGATAATACGCATAGATCCGACTGGAATCCGATTGTGGATTGTGGATAGCTGCCGGGGATAGACGAAAATGCTCAGCCCCAGACGACTACGAAAGCAATCATGAATTCCTACTTTGATTCGGCCATCGAATACAATCGAACGAACACCATTAGCCTGGCGCACTCCAACGAGCAATCCCACAGTTCCTCCAATGAAAAGAACTGGGAATGGTCGTATCTGGTGGTAGGACGACTGCCTAGTCACTGTAATTCCTGCGCTATATTTACGGATTCCATATCTTTTCAGCGCAAATGCCGCAACCTGGAGCTGGAAGAGTCGTACGACCTATACATGCGTCGCCTGCGGGTGGGCTACCTCTCGCTGTTCATCTTCATCCATCTGCAGGTGACCATCACGCACACCCTGCTGCTGCTGACGACGCCGGACATCACCTACGTGTACGTGGATATGGCCGCCTACATAGCATCCGGCGTGGTCATCTGGCTAATCCTCTCGATTAACTTCCGCAACGAGCTGGTCAGCAAGCACGGCTGGGTGGTGTACGTCTCCTCCTGGCTGGCCGTTAGCGTAATGGTGCTGATGGACATCGGCCTGAACTTGTACCATGCCACCAGCCACAACTTCATCCTGAATCCCATTTACGACGCCTACACACTTTACGCCATCTACATGTTCATGCCGGTGCCGTATCTGCTGCAGCCGTTTGTGCTCGGATCCGCCGTCACCCTATGCTACATCATCAACTACGTATTCGTGATCACCTCCAAGGAGGACAACCAGATGCATAGCATCCTCAACGAAGCCATCTACCTGAGTTGCGTCAACCTGCTGGGCATCTTCTTCCGGCTCATGCGGGACATTGCGTTGCGCACCACATTCCTCGATCGGCGGCAGTACGTGGAGGAGAACCTCCTCTTGCGCTACGCTCGCGACCAAGAACGGAGCCTACTGCTCAGCATCCTGCCTAACCAGATCGCCGATCGTCTGCAGGAAGATGTCAAGAACCGCATCGAACGCTCCAAGCAGCAGCACCAACAGCGATCTCACGTAGACACGCAGCGGACTACTGATAGTCAGAACCTTAAGCGATGGCGACAGCCGGATCACGGGTCAGTCAACGCCCTCCTTCCCTTCTTGTCATATTCTACTGCTCGTATAATCAATCCTCTCCACAGAACCCTCTTCATTGAACCCCACGAAGATGTCACGGTTCTGTATGCCGATGTGGTCAACTACACGCACCTGACCACCACTCTGGATGTGAAGAAGCTTGTGGAGGCGCTGCACGACCTCTTCGTGCGCTTCGACATTGCCAGCGAGGAGTACAATGTTCTGAGAATTAAGTTTTTGGGCGATTGCTACTATTGCGTGGCGGGGCTGGTCAGTCCCAATGCGGACCATGCCAAGTGCTGTGTGGACTTGGGCCTGCGCATGATCAAGGATATTCGCGATGTCAGGTGCGTCCAACGCTGTACTACTGTCTCCCAACGATTTGCTACTGCTTCTCCTCTATTTGCAGAGAGAAGCGGCACCTCAACATCGACATGCGCATCGGTGTGCATTCTGGCGATGTGCTGTCCGGGGTGATTGGAGCCGCGAAATGGCAGTTCGACATTTGGTCCAAGGATGTGGACATTGCCAACAGATTGGAGGCTACTGGGGCCACGGGTCGTGTGCATGTCAGCCAGAAGACGCTGGCCCTGCTGGACGGCGAGTATTTCTTCGAAGACGGAACGGAGAAGGCTCGCGAGGATCCCGTGCTGCAGAAGCACGGCATTCACACCTTCCTGATCAAGTCACTGCGCGTGAGTACGAGTTTGGGGTTTTGGGGGCACTGCGATCCCACACGCACACTTACATCGAATCGAAAGTTGTAGGCCCCCATGCACAATCCGAGACGCGTGCAGCGCGAGCGACAGGCCAAGAAGCTGAGCGAGGCCAACAAGTCGAACTTCATGCACAACTCCACCCTGCACCAGTACAACCAGGTACGCAACCAGGCCAAGCTGGAGATGTGCCGAGAGCTGGACAAGATGCCCATCGGTCGGATAAAGTATGCTCTCACCCTCACGAAAGTGCATCAACTAGCCCCTCATCCATAATCATTGGTCTCCCGTCTAGGCTCACCAAGGTGTTCCGGCGCAGCACTCGTCTCACCCAGGACGAGATCGAGGAGGAGACCTTCCGCCGCAACATCAGCTCGTTCTGTCTGTTCTTTCGCATCCGCAACTGGGAGATGCAGTACATGCGGGAGCCGGATGTTATGCTCAAGTACAGCATTGCCCTCGCCTGGGTGATTTACATTGGACTCCTTACCATCCAACTATTGAGCAAGGAGTGAGCTATGCCCATATATACTCTTCCCAGTATTGCCAGGGTAATCCAAAGTCCTCTTTCAGTGCGAGATACCATTACTGGTACATCGATGGCACCACCATTATCCTGCTCACCATGCTGCTGATCGTCTCGTGGTACAAGAAGCTCTGGATAATGTACATGTCCGATGCGGAGGTTTCCGTCCCCACGAGTCGCCTCAGTGGCTGCCTCTTCAATATGTCGGATGTGATGCAGCGCAACGTCGTCCTCCGCATAGTCATCTACTTCCTCATCATCTTCTCCTACTGCGCTGTGGCCGCCATGCAAGTGCTGGGCTGCAGCAGCGACGACGACTACGAGGATAGCGAACCCACCATAGAGGACCGGATTCTCTGCTTCCATCCCTGGGTGAGTCTTGACCCATTCGCTCAGGAATCCTTTTGTTTCATTTTTGTCCCTTTCCGCCGCAGATCCTGACCAACTGCATGACTCTGGTCATTGGCATGTCCTTCCTCTTTACACGGATACCATTAATCATCAAGGCCTGCTTCTCCACCATCATCACGATAGCTTATTCAGCTCTGGTGATATTCGAATTCAACCACATCTACGCCAACAGCCCGTCCACCAATGTCAACTTCAACGCCAAGTACTCGCACATTCTCCTGATGATCATCACGCTGGGCATCTTCCACTTGATGGAGCGGCAGACGGAGTTCATCGCCAAGGTGGACTATAAGTGAGTTTGAGGATGGATGAGTCCGTCTCAGTACTTTGACCTACCAAAACTTCTTCCTGTCCCCTTCAGCTGGAAGCGACAACTGATGAAGAAGCAGGAGGACGCCCTGATCACCAACGACACCATCAAGGTGCTGTTAACCAACATATTGCCCTCCCACGTGGGTGAGTCCTTCACGGAGGAGTAAAGCTTAGAAACTTGCATTGATCCTTAGGGTTCCCATTCCAGCTGACTTCTATCTCTCGACGCAGCTGCAGAACGAGCTCTACTACGAGGAGTACGACAACGTGGCCGTGATGTTTGCCTCCATCAAGAACTTTGACACGGACAAGATAGGACTACGGGTACTGAACGAGATCATCTGTGACTTTGATGATGTGGTAGGTAGCTCGCCCATCACACTGGTTCAGTATTCGTCCAACTCTAAGTACACGATCCTCCCTTTAGCTGAACAAATATGCGCAGTGCCTGCGCGTGGAGAAAATCAAGGTGGCCAACTGGACTTACATGGCTGCCTGCGGACTGGACGTGTCCCGCTCCGAGCAGGTTAATGCCCCCCAGATAAGGTTCCGCAACGTCTCGCTGATGCCCAACGGTCGTCGCAGTCGCTACGACGGGGCGCGCAACTCTGACTCCGACGGAGTCCACCGCGTCCCCTACGGCAACGGTAGCAACATTGCCCTGGACCTTGACCTGGAGCGGGGGCAGTACGAGGGCAATGTGATAACTAGTGCCCCGCGCACTAGCAGCGCTGGGCAGCTAGCCTGCAACAGTAGCAATGAAGTTGTCCTGGTAATGGCAAGGTTCGCCCTGGACCTGATGCGGGCCATGCGCCGCTTCAATGCCGAGAACATGCAAACAGAGTACGAGGGCAGCACCGACTACGGCATGCTGAGGATCGGCATCTCACACGGCCGGGCCATGGCCGGGGTGGTGGGAATATCGAAGCCCCACTACGACATCTGGGGTAACCCGGTCAACATGGCCTCGCGCATGGACTCCACGGGAGTGCCTGGCCAGATCCAGGTCACCGAGAACACTGCCATCAAGCTGCGGGAGTTCAACATACAGTGCAACTATCGGGGCATGACCTTCGTCAAGGGGCGTGGCAACATTCCCACCTACATCATAGGCACCGACAGCGAATACGAGTTCCTGCCCCATCGACCCAATCCCCAACACAAAGAAGACTAGCTGAATTTAATAGATATTCGATTTTAAGCATCCATGTATATAAAAACTTACATAATAATACCCACAAGAAAAACTAAATAAACTTGACAAACTAAATAAACTCCATTAAATTTGAAATTTGATCGTTTTCCCACATTTGTAGGGCGTGGTCGGACCAGACCTACACAAGTTCTTTTTTTGCTGCCTTTTTTCCCTTAAAAAATTTCGTTTTTGTTCAGCCTAAAAGTATGCCTGATATTTTAAGACAGTTTCATGCCATCCCAGCCCAAAAGAACACTTCCATTTTCAGGGCGATCTGGGCGTGCCATGCCCTTTTTGTTATCGCAAGTATATAATTTACTCACTTTATTAGAACAATCGAAATGGATTCTCTAAAACAGAGTTATAATGAGGATGTGGGAGACAGCCGCTGGCTGAGCAACGTTCGGACCCTAGAATGGGTGCACTTGAAGGTAAATTCTTTGAGGAAATGGATTCGAAATGGGCATGGGTCAATCTATCTACTCGTACATTGCAGGCAAAGAGCCGGGCGCTGCAAATGGAAGGCTGCGTGTGGCATTACATGAGGCGTTTGGCCGCCAACAATGCGGCTCATCTTATTGTGGTCATAGAACTTCTGATGGCGGTTCACGTTACACTGCTGCTGACCATGGTCACGGTAAGACACCGTTGGTCCTCTGCACTGGATCTGGAATGACAAGGTTCTATGCTTTCAGAGAGTACACCTTTACGCATTGATTCCGTACGTGTTGGTAATGCTTCTGACGCCACTGGTCCTATTGGTTTGCCTGAAGGATGATCTCAAACGAAACTACTACGGCTACAACATGATAGCCAGCTGGGTTATGGCTTTTTTGCTAACAATTATGGGTAGGAAACTGACACAGTTCCTGGTTAGATTCATGATTTGTCCTACACTCAGACACATTTGTGCCATTTTCTCATGGGAGAAACAATCCGCTGATGGCCTGCTACGATCACATTGTCCTGGTTGCTGTTTACTTTTATCTGCCGGTAGCGTTCTTAGAGAAGGGCAGGCCCTATATCCTGGGGCTGACAGTTTCCCTGGTGTACATTTTTTGCTCGTACAGGAGGTTGGGCGTGTTCAGGTCTACCCTCCTCTGCTATGGGATATATCACCTTTACCTAAATCTCGTCATGTCGTTCTTTTTCACGATGCGGATATTCCATGTGCGACGCATCGTTCTCTGCCGCCATCAGTTGGTCTACGAAGACAATGTGCTGAAGGTGGTTTCGAAGAACGAGAAAACCCTGATGGAGTCCATTATGCCAGCCAAGGTGGCCCATGCAGTGCAGGAGGACATTGGCATGCGGATTGCGGATGAACGGCTGGGTGAAAAGATCCCGATATTACGGTACGCTAAGCACTCCCTGCACTGCCCTTCCTGATGATCCGCCTGCAGCAAACTCGTCGTGGAACCCTATCCGGTTGTGTCCATACTGGTAGCCGACATGGTGCACTACACAGGCCTGACCAACACCTTGGACGTACAGAGTCTGGTCGAGATCCTACACGAGCTGTTCGTCAAATACGATCTGGCCGCCAAGCGGAACAACGCGCTGCGGATGAAGTTCCTCGGGGATGCTTACATTTGTGTCTCCGGCATCCCAGAATACAACCGCGATCACGCCAGCTGCTGCGTGGACCAGGCCCTCGACATGATCAGCATAATTCAGAAAGTCCGCGAGCAACGGAAGCTGGACATCGACATGCGCATCGGCGTGCACTCGGGAGAGGTGTTCGCTGGTTTCATTGGCCATATCAAGTTGCATTACGAAATCTGGTCGAGGGACGTGGAAATCACCAACCGCCTGGAAATGTGGGGTGTGCCGGGCAAGGTGCACATATCCAAACGCACTCTCAGCCTTCTGAACAACGAATATGTCTACGAGGAGGGCACGGATAACGCCAAGAAGGACCCCATACTGCAGAAGGCGGAGGTCACCACGTATTTGGTCAGTGGTCGAAAGTCCGATTTGACGGTGCCCAACGATCCGGCGCAGGATATAGGTGGTATCTCGTTCAAATCGTTCCGCACGAGCTTTAGCAATATCTACGAAGAGGTTGAGACGATGACCCAGAAAACCATGGTAAACGATTTGCAGCACATGCCGGTCGGACCGTAAGCAGACTCTTCCTTCACAATTTATCGCTTTCCTTGTTGTATTAAAGATACATCCCGTAGACGCATCCTCGTCTGGCGAGCCCCGAAAATGCACGGAGAGGACTTCTACGGGGAACAACTGTTCGATTTCCAGATCTCCTTTTGTTGGCTGAACTTCCTCAACCCTAGGACGGAATGGGCCTTCAGGAAAATGCCGGACCTGCTTGTAAAGTACAATCTGGTCCTTGCGCTTGTCGCTGCAATGGTGATCACCGTCATGAATACTGCAGTGGCTTTGTATGCAGAGTTAGCTGAGAGATCTGATTCGATCACCATATAATCATCCACATTTGCAGCTCCAGGGCCTTCTATGCGAGGCTTGTGATGCTCTTTGTTCTTGTTCTGATCTGCCTGACCGCCTGCTTTAAGAAGTTGTGGATTCAGCACCATCTGCTGACGCCCATGACGCAACCCTCCTTCTCCCTGACCCGTTGGCTCATCCGGATGTCGGAGCGTATCGAACAGAAGACGATATTTGTCGGCATACCACTCTCCATATTCGCCATTCTTCTTGTCTACATAATCTCCACGGCCGGGGTGGTACGCATTGGCATCCTCCTCCACTCGCATTGATTTTAAAAATGGTTAAACATAATATCTCTCTCCTTTTCACAGCTATTATGCAACAGGGCCGAGTTTGAGTTTGAATTAATCGAGTCAAATTTGGCCGACAAGGATACTCAGATGATGTGCTTCCGTCCCTGGGTACTTACTCATTCTGTGATCATTGTGCTCAGCCTGCTGTTCTTCTTCGGTGGCATGGAGCTGTCCATCAAGATTGGCCTGGGTCTGCTCATCCTTTGCTGCCACCTGTTCACAATCCACGCTCACTACGGATTCGCTTTCGAGCGATCGGAGACCACAAATATGAACCTGAAGGCGGAATGGGCCCACAGCTGGTATCTGATTGCCTTCTTTATAGCCCTCTCGATCAAGCAGCGACATTCCACCTATATCTACAGGGCGATCTTCTTGTAAGCATCCACATCCATATGTATCAACTATCCAAAATCCAAAATCCAAAATACTTTCTTTGCAGCATTCGAGAGCGCTACGAGGAGAAGCGAAAGCAGACAGAGAACGCATCAAAGTCCATGAAGTTCATTATGGTCAACATGTTGCCCTCGCATGTAGCCGAAATTTTCATTGCGCGACGGCGTATCGACCAGCATTATTACGAAAACTTCACGAACGTCGCCGTGATGTTCGCCTCCATCGAGAACTACAAAGCTGACCGGGCTGGCCTTCGAATGCTGCACGAGTTCATCTGCTACTTTGACGAACTGCTGGTAAACTCTGACAGAAAATATAAGATCGAGAAGATCAAAGTAATGGGCTGGACGTACTTGGCTGCCTGTGGTCTGGAAGTGGAACATTCCACCGACTATTCGATCAATAATCCTGTCAAAAAGGAGAATGAATCAGAGGGAATCAGTAGATCAAGTGAGCATATCCATCCGCTTACCACCACAGGCTCTTTAACAGTTTACATTCACAGATAGTGTCGTTTTCGAAAACTCATTGATGGACGACGTCGTTGTAGTTATGACCGAATTTGCCGTCAATCTTTTGCGCATTATGAACCAGATCCAGGTGAATGATATCTTCTATGAGCTGGATCTGCCGAAGAGCTCGCGGGGGTACCTGAAAATCGGTAAGATCCCACTTCTTTTGGAATGACGCGTATTTCTTATCCAGTCCCACATCGTCGTAGGCATCGCTCATGGTCCTGTAATGGCTGGAGTTGTGGGCCTCTCGAGGCCGCACTATGACATTTGGGGCAGCACCGTTAGCATGGCATCCCGCCTGACAAGCACAGGACAAAAGGGAGCTATCCATGTGTCCGAGGCCACTGCCCAAGTGCTGCGTCGCTCCGACATCAGATGCGCCTATCGGGGGCAACATTTACTCAGGGGCATGGGCAACTATCCCACATATCTGGTGGACCTGGATGACTCCCTGGAGTTTCAGTATAACAAAGAAGAGGACGAGAAATCCTCAAATAGCACTGAAAAAACAGTTTCGTTCGATGATTTCTTTGCTACCAACGATGACCCAGAAGGGGAGGAGGAGGGGGAGGAGGAGAGGGAGGGGGAGTTGGAGTTGGAGGAAGAGCAAGAGGAGAACGAGAAATCTTTAAATAGCACAGAAAAATTACTTTTGATCGATTATTTCGATGTTATCAACGATGACACAGAAGGGTTGGAGGAGACGGAAGACAAAGAGGAGGAAGAAGAGGAACAAGAGGAGGAAGAGGAGGGATCGTAAACTTTTCATTTAGTATTAATATATATTTATTAAGAATATATAACACACATAGATAATTCATATAAGCAAATGTTCTATATGAGGTTAAATACGTTAGATTTGAGCACTCGCAGACGTCTTGTCTTTTCACAACTGGTAATCTGTGTATAAGTGTGTGGATAGCTTTCCAATACACATAGTCACATTAAATATATGTATTATATGTAGATACTATGGGGTAAAACATGCATCTCAACGAAAATAAACAGCATGAATCGTCAATAGAGCACCACATCGTGTCAGGTTTCCATTTCGTTTGGGTTTTGTGCACAGTTTCGAGCATAGATATAAGCATAGCAGCTGGTTTGGGGTGTGTATCGGACGAGTGGGAGTGCCTTACTCATTGACAGAGCCGGAGCTCAGCAGAGCGGTGTCCTCGGGTATGGGCTTGCGCTTGTACGACGGCTCTGTGGCCAGGTAAACCACAAGAGCACCAAATACCACATACAAGACTCCAATTACATTGGCCAGGATACCAGCTGGTGGCAAGGTGGAGTACGGTGGAGAAGTACTGCAGATGGGGGGGGAGGAATATATTAGACATTGTCGGACAATCCCATATTAAAGATCCACTCACATTGCAAAGATTGCCTTCTCTGTGAGGCCCATGACGGCACTGGCAATAGCCAGGACGAAGCCAAACAGACCAAAGTAGATGTGCAGCGGCATCATGGCAATCTTGTAGTTCTCTCTTATGCCCGGAGCGAGGAATGCCACGAACCCGGCCACGTACTGCAGCGAGAATATGATCACCGCGGAAAGGCCCAGCCAAGAGTGCAGCGAGTACAGATTGGGTATGGGCGGGCTGTTCAGGTTGTGCGAATCGAAGACCGTCTTCAGGGCGATGACTGTTAGAACGAAGGCGGCCATATGGATGCCGGCGTGGGTGAGCTTCAGGGTCTTCTTGCGCGTGGTGCGGAAGCCGCGGTAGACCAGAATGGCTGTAATGGGAGTGGAGTTTAGTCTGCGGTCTGCACCTCTACCGCCTGCAGCTCTACTCACAGTTGCCATACAGATATATGAAGCCAATGGTCATGAACAGCGGATGCCAGTTAAACTCCAGCTTGGGATTGGAGCTCCCACCCAGTCCGCCGAAGTGCTGCCCTATCCAGGTGCCCACCAGCACGATCATCGTCAGACCGCACAGCTGCGTCAGTACGTACAGCACCTTGAAGTTGATCAGCGCCGGATCCATGTTGGGTTTGGTGCCGCCTACAGGGAGGGATAGAGAGAGTGTTTCTTAAAAATAGATTTCAAGAACCCTATTTACCATATGCCTCAGCATTCCAAGCATTCTTTTGCCACGCTTTTATGCGATCCGATCTAATCATTATACAAACAAGCACACGCACGCATTCCATCCATCCCCCCTATGCTTCTTAAAGCTTATCCCATATTCGCATTGAAAAACATTTTTTTGGTTTAGTAGCCATAAACTTTTCCCTTCTTAAATTTTAAATTATCCGATTTTACTTCACTTCTGGCCTTTGCTGGGGGGGAAGGGGGTTTTGGAAGTGCTGATAACAACGCTGGTTGATTACAAATCAGCTGCTGTTTTTACATAATCCATAAACAATGAGTATGGCCCGCAGGTTGTTTGGAATTGGCGGCATAGCCCCTGTAACATGCCACTTTCCCCGGCAGCCAGACAGATATTCGATCTGGGGCATCATCAGTAGCCGCGAATCATTGTTAGAAACAAAGCAAAGGCTTTGTCGCCAGCAATCTGAGATTCTGATAAATAAATACCCCGAATGGGATCTAGACATTAGAAAAACAAAGATTAATTGGAACCCCGAGTGGCTCTTGCACTTACAATCCCCTATCTGGTTAAATTCTCCTAAAAGACTCACGTAAACATTTATGATTGTTTAGTCAACAATTGTTTATGCCATCGAAGTCAAAATTTGTGTCTGCCAAGTAGCCTTAAAGAAAGTAAACTTTGTGTTATCGCAAACGCACGAACATTCTCTGTAAATATTCATATGCTCTTGGGAGATAGCCTTTGGCACGCCCTCCCTCCAACGAAACGATATCAAATGATATCGCTTTAAATAGCATCGTGGTTCGAGTATCTTGTATCTTCATAAAACTGGCAAATAAATTAAAAATTCCACTTGAAATTTGGCAACTGGATGTGTGTTTAGGAAATACTTCTATCTGCATACATATGTACATACATATGTACCTATGTATTCGAATATATGGATGTATTCGTGCAGCTCGATAAAGGCCTCTTATCAGAAGATGTTGAACTCTGTCATCCTCGTATGCAAATGACAACTCAATCAAAAGTGAGGATAATTGTTAGATGTAAACTGCCGTGAATGGGCCCTTGCTGCCGTATGGGGCAGAGACATTACGTTGTTGCACATGCCACGCGTGTCCCCCAGTTATCCAATAAATTTGAATACGATGCTCCAGATTTCAGTTTTTGTTGCTGGTTTCGGCTTTGGCCTTTCGGACAGAAGTGAAATTAATTGGCATATTAATTAATGATTATGATTGTTAATTATGACGGTTAAGTGGGCGTGCCAGGGCGTCTGTCTGGGCTGATCAGCAAACCGTTGCAACAGATCGTGCGCAAAATTTGAAAGAAACAATCTACATACTCGTAAAAGATGAAAAGTAAAACCTCGCCGCCGATGACGACTTTGGAAAAGCGTACAAAAAATGTTGAAGACAGCAAAAGTAAAATAAATAAAGTGAGTTAAAGAAAAGCAAAGAGATGTATGTACATACATATGTACATATGTATATGTATGTAGTTAGGTATACATAAATCGTATATGTTGTGCGAGTATGTCTGTTGAAAAACTAAAGTGAAATTCAACTTGAAGTCGAGTCGTGCTCATCGTCATCATGATGATCATGATCGTGGCGGGTGCATGTTGGGAGGTGTGCCAATGGCAATGCAGTTTTTAACGGTCTCTCTCTCTCTCTCTCTCTATGTGTTTGTCTGTGCGTTTTGTTATAACTTTTACTAAACTAAACTCTTGTGGTTGTTGCTGGCAGTGGCAGTGGCTGTAGCACTGGCACAGGCACTGGCAGGTTGTTGATTTTACTTTGTACTAATCAAACTTGCAGCCGAACTGCAAAGCCATTCACTGTCTGCACCTGTCTGCCCCTGACTCTGACTCTGGCCTGGTCTCGTCTGGTCTGGCCTGCTGCTGGCCTGCTGCTGGTTGCCGCTGTTGCTGTGTGTGGTTGTTGTACCTTTGCTGCTGGCTGCCAATTCAATGCCTCCAATGGTTGTTGCTGGCTGCACTTGTTCTGCTGCCACAGCGGCCACAGCGGTCACAGCGGCCACTTCCACGGTAGTCATCTGCTGGGGAGGCTTCTCCGCCACAGTCGCCTTCTCTCCTCCCCCATTCGTCACGGAGATCACGGTAGTGGCTGTCGTTGCAGTGGTCGTTCCGGAGGATGTTAGCTGCTCCTCTGGCGTGGTGGCTACTGGCTCCACTTTGGCTTCATTGGCGGGCACCGCCGCCTGCTCTATGTCCGAATCCTTTGACATAGCTGTTGGACTCTGGTGTGGGTGGGCTCTGGATTGGTGGTATGTGGTTTGTGGTTCGGGGGGGGCACTGATTAATCAATAGTTCAACAAATGGCATGCAACGCCGTGAACCGTTAGTTAATTGCCACAATACACAACACTACTACAGCAACTTTACAACAGCACTACTAAAAAAATACAGCACTATGGTACTACACTACTGGGATCAGCGACACGACCTACGATACGATGCGCTACGACGGGGAGTATACAACCGAACGCCTCAACGTGCAATGCGCAAGTGAATTTAAAGTTTTCCAGCCGCCACCCGCCGGAGCTTAAAAAACGGCAGCGAAACCAACTTCGGCGCGCCGAAGTTTGTATGCCCTTTAATTTCAACGACTCTTCGAACGGGCTTTTTGTTAGGCTGCAAGCAGCCCCTAACCATTTATGTTTTTTCCCACGACAACTTTATGATAGTGTAGTGAGAGTTCCTTTACCTTTCCATTATATCGAATCAGATTGCGAAGATGCTTCCTTCAGTGTACCCTATGTTATCTACATACCCTTGTACACCAGAAGAGAGCTTTTACCGTCTGGCCTGCCTGGCAATATGTGTTGCTATTGGTGCTATTAAAGCGTAGCTAATTGTTTAGTTTGTGCTAGTGCGAATTTCAATGGATATGAGAGGGTGGCGGGAGAATGCGGGTGAGGGTAAATGGGGGTGGGAGGGGGAAAAACTCTGGTTAGTATGCCACACCAGACCAGATATGGCTGTTCGAAAGGGGGTGAAGGTGGGTGGTGGTGGGCACCTTTTGCATTCCTTTTACTCTATTGATGCCCCGTCCGTCACTGAGCTGCATTTCAATTGCGACTTTGACTATAATGTTCTTTGCATAATAATGTGATATACATCTAAAGTTCCTTCCTACGAGTACACACAACCCGCGTCCGCGGGCCACTGACTGATGTCTGATGATGGGGCACTTACCCAGGGAGAACAACATTGCGTATGCTTATTACTTTCTTTTTGTTGCAGATAATACTTTTGGTGTAATGTTATAAACTCTGCTTATCTTTTTAGCACTCTACTCCATAAAGATTTTTAGCTGTCGGAGAACAATGGCAAATGTACGATTTTTCTGCTGCGACACTCTTTACTTGTTGAACGAATTGCGTTCTGATGACTGTCGCTGCCATATGGGAGGAAAAACAGTGAAAATGTCTGCAAAGGCTGCTGCGTGGGCGGCGGCACCCTACACCCGCTGTTGAGCGCACCCTTCCATGTTGGCAGGCTGCAAGCCACAATAATAGAGCTTTTGTTTGAAAGCTCAAGCATTCAACAATCATGCAAGCGCACACGCAAACGCTTTCTAACAGTAATACCACACACACACACACACACAGCAAGACAGCTACTCTAGCGAACCACTTGTTGGATATGAAAGATACCGAAAGACAACGTTCTACTTTCGTACATTTACTAATTAAACGTGGCTAAGAAAAATATATGTAGAGTAGTACTTACAGTTCAATCTTTTTCAGCGTCCAATATGTACTATACTTAGGCTAACTTTGTAAACGTTTTGCTGGACCACACGCGACAAAATAATCAAAACAACACTAGATGATGCTGCCAAAAAACAAAAAACAAAAACAAACTCGTGACGTCCGCAGTGGCTACGACAACGTCATGAATTCATTGACCGGCTATTTACTTTATCGAATCAAGTGCAAGGTCAGGTGGCTTTCACTCTCAAAGGGTCTCGAATTACAAATCGATCCACTCATGGTCTAAATGCTCGCACAAGTGCCTTCTTTTGTTTCTGCTGCTCACTCATTTGGAAAAAAGCGGGACACAGACACACTAGGGCTGGAGAGCAGGCAAAAAGCGGGGGCTTAAGAAAGACTTAACATTTCATCGAAAAATGATTACATGATGAGTTTTTGAGATCTCATTTAATTCAAATTTAAAAGATTGACAAGACTAAATTAACATTTTCCAATCGGATATTTAAGAACGTATACTTTTCAGCCCTGATTTGAAAAGCCAGAATTAATGTGACCCTTGGTTTCTGGTATTTTGTGCAGCATCAGTGCTGCTATTTTAGCACATTTAAAGCTATATTTAAAATATCTGTTATGGTATGTTGTGTATTGCTGAAATTTCAAAAATTCTTCCACTCCGATTCCCACTGGCCCCACAGTCCATTTTCATTTTTACACATTTTTTCTTCGGTTTTAGCTATTTTTGGCATATACATATGTATGTATATTTTTGTTTAATCTTGCTTGTATTGGCTCTGAAAACACCGCAGCGAACAAAACACACTAACGCCTCTTGGCTAACAGAAATCGCATCGCCTTCAACAACAACAAAGCACAAGTGTACAAGTTTTTGTACGATTTCTCACATAAATAGTTATAAATAAATGCACATATAATGCTCTCCAACCTGCTGGTAACCAAACAAAAAGTGGTCCTCATAATAGGTGAGCCCCAACCAACAAATGAAGTGTGCCAAGTGCATAAGCAGTGCCGCCGCATTCCCTTTTCGTTTCCCTCGTTGCAGATGAACTAAATCGGGAGCGCATTGCCCTTAGGTTCATTGACAGCCTGCTGCAAGAGCAGGGGCAGGAGGCGGGCACAATCAAAACGCTGCCAATTGGCAATCTGAGGCACGTTTCCAGCTACGAGGCGCTGCTGAATGAGTGCGGCAACAACAACAACAATAACAACAACAACCAGTCTGAAGATGCTGAGGATTTTAAATCTGCTCCAGCCACGGTTACGGGGACCAGCAGCACAAAAACCGAATACAATATCATACTGCCCACATTGGCGGACCTTCTGTGCTACCAGACACCCGCGTACATCTTCAGCTTCATCAACCGGCTGCGTCGCTCGGAGCACGTGAGACGTGTGTTCGTCTGGGCCTCGCCCCAGCACTTGCAGCATCATCATGCGCAGTACATCCTCGCCGGTTGCGAGTATCTGGCCGAGCTGATTCTCCGCCTGGAGACGGAGACGCTGCTATCTTTGATATCGCGCAAGCCCGGCGGCGGGGTGTCCAACAAACGCTACGCGTGCCGGGTCTCAAAAACGGAGTTTCAAGTGACGCCTCTGGACGGTCCAGCAACAGCTGGTACGCCCAAGCAGCCATCGCCGGAGGCTGATCAGACTGCAGAGCCGGCCAGCAGCACCTTCAAAATAGAACTGGACGAGGATGAAGTAGTGGCGCGTAACGCCCTCACATTGCCATACGAACGGTGAGGCATCATCGAAGCTATATCTGTCTTGCAACTAAACCATGTTTCCATTTCAGCACCAGCGAGCCTGCTGAGGGCAACATTATTTACACACCCGATGCCGATGATGACTTCGATGACGAGGATCCCGATGAGGATCTGTGCATCTAATGTGCGCTCCAGCAGCAAACGGCAGTACAAATAGCCTTGGCTTTAAGTCTATTTAAGTCTAAACCTACTTAACACATAGAATACCTGCAAGGAGCAAGGTCCGGTCCAGAATTCCGCCCCCCCAAAAAACAAAACAGATGAAGATGGATTACGATGAACCAACAACCCACTGTTCTGGTGCTGGTT
Source organism: Drosophila azteca (assembly GCA_005876895.1). Lineage (NCBI taxonomy): Eukaryota > Metazoa > Arthropoda > Insecta > Diptera > Drosophilidae > Drosophila > Drosophila azteca. The sequence goes on along the minus strand of VCKU01000014.1, from coordinate 752,070 downwards.
GCACAAATTGTTGCCGAAATACCGATTGACCGACCGACCACTTTAGTACATGTAGAATTGCTCATTTATTTTGGATAACTTGTTGGCGTTGCATATTGATATGTGAATCAAAAAAATTGAAGAAACTTTATATGAATACACAGAGCTTAAAGAGTTTAATAGTGACGATCCTATCTTATGACTTAGTTGCGGAATTTGATCTAGCTAAACCTTATTTATATCTCGAATTTTTGGTTGCAAGCTCCCTACGCTACGAGTTGGTGGATGGGGAAGAGAGTTTCTGTCTCTGTCCTTTCCAGTGCGCTGCGGCATATTCACAAAGCAGGCGACCTTTGTTTCGTCATTAACCTAATCTAATGGCTATTTAATATTGCAAAATGCTCTAAAAAGCAAAAACAAAAGGCTGGATCTGCACTTGGAATGGGCTGCTGTTTCTCCAAGGCGAGGATCCGAGTCAAGATGGCGATTAGTTTAACGTTTACACATTTATCACAAACGTTGTGAAGAAAAAACTTTGTGAACCCTACTGGTAGGTGGTGCATTGAGCATAAGAATTGAGTAATTCTTTGAGTTTGAATCTGAATGTATAGATTCTTGCTTGCACTTTGAGATATACAAACAGAGACATGAAAAGTTATTTACACTAGAAAATTAATAACAAAATGGATTAATGGCAATACAATGGACCTAATAAACGTAGAGTGGTTGTAGTAGCTGCTTTTCCCTCATTTGAGAAGGGCATCCACGTCGCTCTTGGGATCGGCGGTCAGCGAGCTCCAGGGAGAGTCGCTGCACAGTGGCAGCGACAGATCTGTGCCGACATCCACTACACAGCTTTCCCTGAGCTGAAAGAATTTACCCACTAGGGCGTCAATCCACCTGTGCAGCGACTGTCCGGTGAGTTTTCCATTGGCCAGGGCCTCCTCGCGCAGGGAGAACTGCTCGTCGTCGGTGTGGAGATGCTGCTGCCACTCCACTGGCAGCTCAAAATCGTCCGGCAGGGCTACGCCCAGGCCACCGTTCCATTTCTCTGCCTCTGATGTGGTCTCCAGGGGCACACTATTCCCATAGGCCATGGGCGAAATCAGGAATTTGAGCTGTGCGTAGATGGAGCTGCGTCCAATCAGCTTCGCTGTCCATATCCCAGGTGTGATGGGATGGCTGAGCAGGGTTTTTGAGTGATTGATTACATCGATGGACGAGTCCTCCACATGCAGCTCATTAAAGTCCTGCAGGCGACCCAGGGGATCGATCCACAGCAGCGTGAGGTTGTACGAGTGCGAGGCAACACCGGAGTCCGTTGTTCCCTGATACGTGTAGCTGAGTACCAAGTCACTCTGTGGGCCCAAAAGCTTCCCAAAGTTGCGGGCCACCTGCTCCTTCTGGTCAAAATCCGTGGAGACCTCGAAGTTGCGTAGTTTCTTGCTAAAATGAGCATTTCGCGCCAGCTTTCCGTGCTGGACGGGTCGTACTCGCGTTTCCAATTGCACATCCTGCCCGGTGGCTCTCCTGGCCCTATAGCGCACTAGGAATCCCTTGTACTGATCCCGGTGGAGGTAGTGCGTGAGCTCCAGTAATTCCAGAGGATCGACCCTGGCCTGACTGCCAGCCAGGCGCATCAGGCTGTCTCCCACAGATCTGGCGAGGTCATCTGCAGATCCGTGCACATCCTCGTGATGGTAGAGCGACTGCCAGTACCCATGGAGGTTCAGATATTCGCTGGTATAGGGCCCAAACAGCCACTCCTCCAGCTGCAGGAGCACTGCCTGGTTGATAATCGGCTCGAATTTGCGGGCAAAGAACAGAGATTTCTGTTCCGTAGCCAGCAGACGGGGCCAGTCGTCGGGCACGAAGTCGTTAGGGCTGCAGCCACACCAGTCAACCACGTGCTTGTACTGACACTTGCATCCCTGCTTTCGCTTCCAGTTGGTCACATGGAGGTTGTTGTCCACATAAGTGTGACAGTGGTGGGTGTTCCGTAGGACCGTGTGGAAGAACGATTCCGCTGGGAGCAGCGTGTGTCGGAATAGCTTAAGTAGTTCTTGCAGCAGCTCATCCTCCTTCTTGGGATGCGTCACATAGGCTACAAAGGGCCGGGAGAGGGCCACCCAATCGCTTCCTCCATCAACCTGAATGCCGGCGGGCAGCTTGCGGTCTCCGATCCTCCACATGTGCGTGTCACACTCCACAAAGGTTCTGTCCAGCCCCTGTTTCTGGATGAACTTTTGCGTCTCACGACCATGGCCTTTCACAAAGTTCATGCCCCGATTGGCACTCAAGAAATCGACCAGTTTGTCCAGCGTCTTTACGGGAAAATCGCTCTCGCTTAAGTTTATAACGAAATCCCATTGCCACTTGGACCTGAGCAGATCCTGCATGCACTGGAGCAGCATGGTCAACAGTGAGGCACCGCCCCAGATGGTGGAGAAGCGTTTGCGGGCCAAGCGGATGTTGGGGAACTTCTGTTCCAGCTCCAGCAGTTTGCGGTACAGATAATCCTGTCGCTAAAAAGAGAAAACACACCCCAACCCCATTCATTTAAGTATTTCAGAACTATTCAGGCCAACCTTCAGCTACAACAAGTTTCCAGCATTAAATTGTGCAAATTGGCAAAATCGAATCGTCGAGCGAGTGAGCGAGCGAGTGAGAGCACGTTTTAATTACTGGAATCCGGTCATTGACTTTGAACACGGACTTACCTCGTCCACATGTATGTAGTAGACATGCTCGGGAGCATACAGAGCTTTCAGCAGTCGATGCACCTGACGCAGCGCCCTGCCATTGATCGTCAGCAGAAATGCAATCCGCACGCGCTTGGCCCCCGTCGGTGGGGTACTCGCCGCCAGTTGGGCAGTGAATTCTGCAAGAAATAACACCCGTCAATGTTGAATCCAGTAGAAATACTATCAATCGATTCTACTCACTGGCAATGCCCGTTTCGTAGATGTTCATCGCATAGAAGCCTCCGCAGATTTCCTTGGCATTGCCTAGACATTTGATGTTGCAACTGGAATCGGGCAGCTTGGCGGCCTTGGGCGGAGTATCGAACCCGCAGAAGCACTCGCGACCATACTGCACACCGGCAAAGGGATAGCCACTCTGCAGGCAGAGCTCCAGACAGAGATTGGGGGAATTGGAGTTTTTGAAGCTGGTGTAGTAGCCGCCGAGCAAGCGACGATCCTTCTCATCACGATAGCAGCCGAGCGACACGTTGGCCGTGTGGTTACCCGAGGGGCAGCTGCTTTTTAGCTGGATGGCATAGAAGCGACCCGCCTGTATGGAGCAGGCGATTTGTGCGATATGTTGGCGACAGTCTTTCGTTTTGGCGCGCTGCAGTGCCGATATTGCTTCCTTGGCTTGGATATCACATTCGGGCTGAAAGCCCAGTTGATTGGCGGTTAGTCTAGCAGGACGGGGGAGGCTCTCTGGCGGCTCTGCTATCACCGGATTTGAGGCCAGATCACGCTGCGAGCGCTGCGCGATGTCCACGTCCAGTCCGGAGCCGCTGCCACCGGCTATATCCACGGACTTATAGGCCAGGAACAGTTGGATGCCGATGATGAGGAGTAGGATGATGAAAAAGGCCCGATATCGTCGCAGCAAGCGTGCTGACACCGATTGCTCCATGACTACTAAAGTCGCCTACTGCTCCTTGGCGTGGTGTCGTATAAGTTGTGTGCGTTGCTATTTCTCTGCGTTTGACTGTGGCCACGATGCGGCGGCATGATACACTGCTTATTGTTGGATGTCGGTGCATTTAGATATGTACATTTGACTAATTAATGGCATTTTTCCTTAATAAAAACGCCCCCGCAACCCGCAACCATGCAATATTTATCGTGTTTTTCCTTCTACTATACCACAGTGTGCTGTTAGGCGCAACACTTGCACTGTTAATTCCAAAGCGGGTGCTGTTAGGCGCAACCGCGGCATGTATGCTAGTCTGTTAATTCTTTCAAGAAACAAGCACACACAAATTAAATCTGATTGAATTGATGCTCGAAAACTATGGTCGATCCGAATCGGAAAATCAATCGTCTGCCCGAAAAGGATCTGAACTTCCTGGAGGAATGCGAAGCGGAGTTTGGCTCGCGCTACACAGAAGACGATGACGAGTTTATGGCACACTGCACCAAGCCAGTGGCCGGGCCGCCAATCGTCGAGAACTGGATGAGCGGTGGCGGAGGTGGAGGCGGCGGTGGTGGCGGCGGCGGAGGATACTCTGGCAACAATCGATACAATGGCAATCGCAGAGGTGGCGGAGATCGGGGCTGGCAAAGACGTGACGGAGGCGGCGGATATCATCACAATAACCATGATAGGGGGGGATATAGAGGTACGTCAATTCCAGAAGTTGTATCTTTCGTATATATATTGTATATATATCCTTTACTTTTAGACAATCAAAATCGCAATCGGAACAGATACGATCCATATCAGCGCAGAGATCGGGGCCATCATCATGGAGGCGGTAGTAGAGATGGCGGCGGGGGATATGAACGCAGCGGTGGCGGGGGATATGAGCGCAGCGGTGGCGGTGGGGATGACCGTCACCATGGTGGTGGTGGTGGCCACAAACGTTTCTTCGATCAACGATCCTCGCGCAACGATTCACAGGGCAGAGATCAGCCACCCATCAAGGTTAGACGGGACTATGGTAACTTTGTGCCTGCATCCAAGGATTAGCAATCGAAATTAGATTAAGTTCATGTTTGATGTTTGATCAATTATATATATATTGAATGCATTTTGCTTAACGACATGATAAAATGATAAAAGATACCTGTATGCATCCATCCTATTACCCTTTTACACGGCTGACTCTGATAGATCAGTGACATCGTTTTCGGGTGCTGCTGCTGTTACCGCTGCCGCCGACATGCCTACACCCATAGCACTGAGCAGATTGGAGACCGGGCCTGCGCCACCCGCCTGCGATTTGTAGCTGTCCATCATGTTCTTCAGCGTATTAACATTAATATTGATGGGCTCAAAGTCCTCAATGTCATCGAAATCATCCTCATCTGCCTTGCTGGTTGCTTTCTTGCCCTGGAAGGACTTGCCAATGGTGGTCTGCGACAATTCCCGATCCATTTTCTTCATATACGCCTGGATGCTGCGATCCAGCGGGAAGCCGGTGCTTGAACTGGACAGTACATCGAAATTCCGCTCGATATCGTCATCATCCGCATAGTCACTCATCTCGGAGTTGGAGTCCCAGTTGTCCTCTGGTATAACAAAGTCCAGGAAGTTCCTCACGTGTGTGCTGTCCGCCTCCTCCGATTGAAGCAGAGAGTTGCGGTTACAGGCCTTCCGCATGGATTGGTTCTTTCTGAGCTGCGTTCCATTAGACGTGGATGCTTTTGGTTGCCGTGGCGCCGGCTCGTCATCATCGGAGTCCAAGTCGGGCTCTACGTATTCGCTGTGTTCAATGCCCTCAAAGTTTGACTGCCGGTCCAGGAAGTCGCTCAGTTGTTTTGTGAATTCTTCGGCGTCCATATCGCCATTTGGTTTGTAGAGTTTATTCGGTCCGTAGCGATCCTGGAGCAGAGAATCGAGATCGTCGGCAGTAATACTGAGCCAATCATCCTTATCGCTTGGCAGAAGATTGTTCTGCTCATCGCGCAGGGCCACTGAAGCCGTATCGGACGGGTGCAGCATCAGCGCCAGAACCTCGGCTCCCACGCGCATGGTAGTGCGGAAACGATCCTGATTCCCCTTGAAGTACTCTTTGGCCTTGCTAAGCAGATCTGTGTGCTCCGCACTGCCCTCAATGTTGTCCCGGAAGTAACCTTTGCCCTCGAGACTCCTCAGATACGACCGCCAGGCAGGCAGATCCTCCAGTTTTGGATCTCCTGCCCGCTGCGCTTGTGTGGCGAGGATTTCCAGACCACACGACAACTTAACGCCCAGAATCTGTTCCTTGTAAGTCTCTGGCTGGCTCACTTCGTCGGCGATCTTCCAGCCGAGTCGCCTTTCCGGAGTGTACTGGTTGTGCATCACCATGGCGTACAAACAGCGGGTGAATCGGACATTTGTGCGGACACGAGCTGCCTCCGGTGGGAAAAACTTCATGGTTCTCAGTGCCTTGATGTCCTCGTGGTCGCGATCACAGAACGCCCTCACCGCTGATGCCACCAGCTGGGGGTGGGCTTTCAGCAGCTGCGCTGCACTGTGTGGCAGCTCGACGATCTGGCGATGGATGGAATAGTGGGGCATGGCAATCAGGAACTCCTTGAGCCGGGTCTTAATCACGTTCTGAACTTCGGTGGAGCAGCGATACAGGGTGGGATTGAGACGTATACGCTGTAAGGCACTGGGCACGGGCATAGGCTTATCAGGGTTGGTGGATGGCGAGTTCTGGAGCAGCTGGAGGGCACCGTTGACTAAGTAGGCACGTTGTTCACAGGTGTCGGGAGAGGCCCAGTCGGGCAGGACATCGGCGGCCTCGATTAGCACAAATTCCCCATCGGAATCGCAGACCCGGGCAATGTATTCACCACGGGCCTGCGATATTTCCAACAGAAGGTACACAATAAACCATTCGTCGCCAATATTGTCGCCGTAGTGGGTAACCCCGTGTAAATGGGGCGGCAGATTCTCTGAAGAGAAAGAAGCACATTCGGATTGATATTAGTTGCTATTTATAGAATTCAATGGGCAGGGGCCTGTCATACCATCTTCGTCGTCTTCCGCTACATTGGTTTCATCATTTAGAAGGCGTTCCAAGTGACTGCCAGTTCGCACTTGCAGTTGAAACTCATCCTTGTGCCAAATGTAGCTTCGCTGAACGACCAGCTCTTTGACAATCTCCATGATCTCCGTTTTGATTTGCAGTAATTTCTCCTTCACTTGCGACTCTTCCGTGAGATCTTCGGGCATCTTCGGGAATATATAATACTCCACGTAGTCATCCTCGCGCACAAATTCCAAATTGCCCGGCTTCCTATACTTGGGGACTGGCTTTGTGCTCTTTGAAGTCATCTCTAGCCTGTCAAGTCTAGTCTGTTGCTGCTGCTGCACCCAATGTGCCTGCTGTTCCTTTGTGTTGTGACTCAGTTCGTAGGCAACGCGTGTGCCGATGGATGTGTATATCCTTAGCGACTGATGGGGCGCAGTCCGTTGTCTGTCCCCCAAGGCAAATGGTGATGCGGTGATTACCGAATAATTGTTGGCAGTTATTGTCTAAATTCCCTTTTTTTTCAAGCTTTCAAGATTTTTATTCGAAAAAGGAAAAGTTGTTGGAAAAACGAGCTTAACCCACTTAAGCACCCTATATTTAAACACGTAAACAACTTGCGGTCAACCGCGGAAAATAATACTGTTTGTAAATTCTTCAAAACAAAAAATGAAAAAAACAGGTTCTACCTGCAGTGGAATTCTTCAATTTTCGGGTGTTTTTAAATACCCACTGGTCAACATGGGTTAATCATTCGCTGTGCATGTTCGGACATCAAATTCTTTAATTTTTACAGTCTGTCTTATGTATCAAGCTAACAAGGACCCTCAGCGTTCAACATATAATATAATACAATTGATTAAGCCATTTCTTACAACTTCTTACAACTTAAATTACATATTTTCATTAGATTGTTTATAAAATAACGTTTAAACAAAGAAGGTCAACAAAAATGTCAATTTTTACATGGTAACTACACAGTTGCTACGTATCAACAATGTATGTACGTATTTATGGAATAGGGGTCACCCTATTTCCGATGTTAAAATTATATTTTTCAAGCTGCTCTGAAAGGACTTTTTCGCTTAATGGCATGGTTTTGACCTATTCATGGATTTAATTAGATTCCTGTATATACTTCTCGATTCCGATTCATATTCTCGGTATATACACAAATACCATATACTGCAACATTTCGTTGAGATAGTTTTAAAATATATTCTATTCAATATTGAATATACAAAAATAGGTACTTTGAAGTTTGGTAACAAGCAGTTCATTAATCCCCTTCGGCCTAACAAACCATGAAGGAAGTTTATAAAATTTCCCCGCTAGGAAATTGCTGAGGAAAATGATGGTACGGACAACAGGAAAAACGGCTCTAAAATGGAACGCATTCAAGGTAAAATTGACTAGGTAATCCAGAAGATTCGTTTGGGTCAAGACCCTTGTATAAACAGACATTTATAATATAGATTCTATCTACCACAAGGATAGTGATACATTTTTTACAAATTAAAACATTGCTGGTTGAATCGTGCTCGGAAAATATTTAACCGTGCGTGCTGGGTCGTGCCGAAAAATTGCAATGTATGTCCACCTCTAGGATAGATGCTAGAACGTGCATATACATATGCATATGTATGTAGGCATGCATGTATAAGCCGACATGTGTGTGATTTTCGAAACGAGGAAAAAGGGCGACATAGCAACAGCGCAGTCGCGACCTCAGTCGCCGTCGACACACGGTCCCTGCCGTGTGATATACATATGTATGTACATATTTACATATGTATGCATGTACATATATGTATGTATTATTTTTTCAACCAAAATAATACCAAAATATGATTTATAATATTATTAGACTATTTAATATATGTTACATCGTATAGGAACATAAATATATGCATATGTACATATGTATAATATAATAATTTATAAGGCAAAACCCAATCTTGCTACCCTGCAAAAGGATGTAGAGAAAACGACGCCGAGGCCAACGCCAACTGTGGCGACTGCGCTGTCGTCGGATGAATTTGTTTCTACGCAGAAACAACACACCCATACAGAGACAATCGATATATATCTCTCTCTCTTGCCATGCCGAATTCGGGCGAAGCGGCTGCGCTGCCTCACTCATTTTCGAAAATGGCGACGCTGTCCATTACTATATAAAGGCGAGCGAAGCCAAAGCCTGGCGACTTTACTTCTATATTTTGAACTGATAACATGTACTCTACTGAATATTACATTTATTATTATTCATACCCAAAGTTTTCCCCTCCTGTCTCGCAGCATGTATGTACATCTGCGTACTTCGGCTGAGACCCCAGACCAAACTAGACGGTTACGCCGCCGCCCCTCCGCCGATAGTAGTAATAGTATTGCAGTGGTGAACTTTATTCATTTACTAACTTACTAAATGCTCTAGCGACATGCTTCCTCGATATCTGTTCCTATTTAAGGAAAATTCAGCATGCCGAGTGCCAATATCGAAGCATCACTCCCTTCCCATTACATATGTAAGTGCTACAAGTAGAGCCCGTAAAAATTGACCGCTCCTCCTTAGTGCGCAGACACCGCGTCACATCCGACGGAGGAAGCTGTCGGTTTCCCTATGCTTGGACCATGAATAGCGAACATGGGGGAAAATTAAATGGCGGCATTTTGCTGTTTTTCGTCAGTTGATTTTCGACAAGCCCCTTTAAGTTGTTTATATGACTGCTGTCATTCGGACAAATTAATAAATCCGTAGGTTTTTCCGACATTTAAAAATATGTCCTTTTTCACAAGAATACGTCTTCTCACAATGAAATTTTAAAATGAAAGGATCACTCTGCTTCCAGTACTTAGGTGTTCCAGGTAGACCCCACTGGACGCTTTCCGTTTTTGAAAAAGTTGGAACTTCTTTAGTGAGTGGACGGAGGGAGCGGAAGTTGTCGGTTCCCCTTTGCTTGGCTGGCTGTACGTGGGGAAAATAAAATGGCGGCATTTTGCTGTTCGCTTCCTCTTCGAATATCGTGTTTCTCCTTCTTCTTCTTGAGTTATTGTTTTTCATGTTGATATACCGCACATGTGTAGATCTTGCTGGCTTTCTCCATGATATTTCTTCTCCTTTCTTCTCTTAGTCACACGTAGATGTGAAAAAATTAATCTAATGTCAATAGTTTCTCTTTTAGTTTACCTAATTGTAAATCAAAGCACCGTACCGTACCAGCGCACAATTTACTTGTCTTTCGCACAAGAATCGCGCGCACTTTTGGTCTATCCATCAAACACGCATATGTACATACTTACATATGTACACACATATACATATATTTAAAAGAAGCTTCCCTGCAGTACTGCGTATTAGTTAAGCGGTCGTGATATCGCCAACCCCTAACACCTACGCAATGCTCTACTTCATTTCCATTTTTACCCGCAATGTCATAGGACATGGGGACCACTTCGTTTATCGCGCACTAGTGATTTGGGTGGTCTCTTGGTGGGCAGTGAAATGGGTACATAACTTCACTTATTTCATAAATTTTTCATATTCCAGCAATCGAATGTTTGAAAGCATAAAAGACAAGGGATTACAGAGCAGCGCAGCATCATTTTAGGCTACCTGCTCTCTTCGTTTTTGTTTTCGTTTCTTTCTTCTACTGGTGAGACGCTGCTGGTACGCGGTGGGTTGTAGAGTATACAGATGTAAATTATTTTCTATTCTTTGAGTTGTTCGGCGTTCGCCTACCAAAGGATTACTTCGGAAGGTACCCATGTACGACCCACCCAAGTGGGTATTTCGGCATGGTCAATCGCCACCGATCAAATCGCCACATCAAAAAAACGTAAACATATATTTAATTACAAATGTATGCATGTATGAGGTACAATGAGCGCATTCCCAGAGGAAAACAAGCGATTGACAAGTGCTTTGAAATATAGGTAGATATACATTTATTTATAATAGTGTCTACATATGGGCATTTCTCTGATGTCGCACGGGACGTTCGTACCCATTTCAATGTGTAAAAATTTAAAAAAAAAACCGATTTTCAAAATTGTTTTATCGAGTTGAGGCGATATATTTATGAGAATTTCTGATTAATGTTCTGCATTGATGACTCTTTAAAATGGTTAATTTTAAGCATGTAAGGCTTGTAGTTTTTTTTAAATTCAATTTAAGACTGTCGCGCGGGACAAAAATTTCTTGGCTTTATAAATGTTACAAAAATTCCGTTAACCGATATTGAAAATATTTTGTGGGATTTTTTTTAGATAGTTCAAAAAGTCTCCTTTTTGAGGAAAAACTTTTATCAAGAATTTTCTTTCTTAAAGGCAAAAAAAATAATGAAAAAATAAACCAAAAAAATGAACTTTTGCTAATTTTAATAGGTTTTCAGATCAAAGTTAATGCAATTATATGTCAATTAATTAAATTGGCGGATTTTCAATATCTTTTAAAAATCAAATCAGAAAACTATTTTCAAATGCGTTTTTATTGAATTTTAATTTTTTGGCTTTGGTGGACATCGTCAGAGAAATGCCCATATATACAATTTGTTGACAAAGTTGAGAGCCGGACGGCAGTAATAATATTATAATTTATATTATAAAAATATAAAAAAATAACAGATTTATTTCTTCCCACGTCCAAGTGTCCAACCAATGAAAATATAAACAGTAAGATGTCTCACGCTCATACAATTCTGTTTTGTAGGTAGGGTTGTTTTTACAAAGAGCGCTATTTCGCTCGCACGAACTCCAGTGCGCTCGCAGATCTATAAATAGAATGAGCTTGCTTGTATGAGTACCCACGGAACTGTAAGTACACATGGGTGTGTACGTGCTGCCGAAATTGCCAGCAAACTACTTTTGAGAAGATTTCTTGAGACACACATTTAATTTCTGAGTATTGCTTATTGACGCGACCCTATAGACAATAAATATAATTTGATGTTATATCTGATATACATTTTGAATTTGTACATATTTACATTTATGTACATTAAACAAAATTAGCATACAAAGGATATAAATAATAAAAAATTTTTTGTATTTTGGGCAGGCGTCATCGGAAAGCATAATCTCCATTCAATTCTAAAGTAATGGGTGTCTTCTTCGACAGCGACATCGTCAATAACCAATACAAAGAAGCAGCCCTACAATATGTGCACACATACAGTTAAAGCTCAAGCGCCTGCTCATTCCCTCTCTCTGTCTCGCACACACTTCTACGAGCCGTATATACATATGTAAAGAAGAATATGTAGATGTCAAATGTAGAGAAGACAGATGTAAATAACATATGTAAACCAAAATGGAAACGGAGGACATTTAATATATAATATAAAAATTTGCAGAATGGTTGAACTTAATTTTTTGTTTGAAATTTGTTCTTTAATCGTAAGATCACATACATAGTTTCTGCTTTTGCCGCGGCTCACAACGTTCCCCCTCGTTAGATCGTTCCCCCTCGCGATCACAGGAATTGAATCTAAGATGTCTTGAATGTCTCAAATCACGCACTTTCTGCTTCAAAACGAGTAATTGGAAAAATATCACGCTCTATTGTTACGCAACAACCAGGTCAGCTGTTTTTGTTTGTCAGAAACGATGATCAAATTAAATATACCGATAACAAGAATTTGTGTAGAAGGGAGCACCTTCAAATGAAAACTAAACGTTTTGGCTGAAAAAGTAAAACGAAAAAGTGAAAGCCGGAGCCGAATATTCGTATGGAAACGATAAAATGGGCAAAATGAGCCCTTGTTTGCGATTGGAACCCAACATATCGGGATTTACAAAACTTTCAATGATTCGATTCGATAATATTTAAATTTGAAATTGGTTTGTTTTATTTCTAGCGAATGTGTTTTCGTAGAAATTAAAGCAAATATTAGCATGCAAACAATTTCTAAGTGCCTTACATTGGGTACCTCTGCCTATATCTGTTTCTAAGGCAATTATACTATTATTTACATATTAAACAAACGCTGCTCGGGATCGAAGATAGAAGATAGGGTTCAGAAGTTGTCACATTTGTTGTTTTGAGGTAAATATGGATCATTTACTCATCATTGCGGCATTCCAGTTCCAGTTTTCGGTAGTTGTTGCTGCTGTGATTGGGTTGGTACTTTGCCCAACTTCTGTTAACTTTCGAAAGTTGATAGGCAAACAAAACACACATCGAATCGCAGATATAAAGAAGTCTCTCTGCTTGCTATCTTAAGGCCTGATATTTCTGTGTTCCTCTTTTATTGCTGCCACTTGGGGCCCTATCTGCACAGACAACCCGAGAGACTCACTGAAGCTAGACGCGCACACGTGAAAGAGCCAAGAGAAAACGTCATCATGTTCCACAGAAAATTACTTTCGAGCCTGGTAAAATCTCTTCAAGCTTCAACATCGAGAGCTTTTCTAATCATATTTTGTATTCCAGCTCCTGCTCAATCTTCTGGCTCTGCTGACTGCTGCCACAGTGGTAACCACACGACGCGTTCAGCCCCGGGAGGCGAATTCCTGCGAGGGCCGTCAGACGCCTGGACCCATCTGCGAGTCTTGCGAGCTTCTGGCCACCTGCGTCCGCCATTCGAATGGCTGGGTGAACATTCCCGTGGAATCGTGTGATGTGGCCAATGGCTACTACTGCAATGCCCGACAGGGCAGCTGCACCAACGATACGGGACCCTGCCACCCGTTCGGCATCGAGGGGAACTTCCAATGCACGTCGCAAGGCATCTTTCCGGATCCGTACGACTGCCAGAAGTATCACATGTGCTACTTTGTGGGCGCCACCCTGGTGGCTGCTGCCGTCGACTGTGGCAACGACAAGGCCTTCGATGCCAGCACCGGACAGTGCACTCTCACGCTCCAGGATCCCGTCTGTCTGCAGACCCAGTACCACTGTCCCCATGCCGGCTACGTGGCTCCATGGCCCACCAATTCCAACATCTTCTACGTTTGCAAGTCGACGGTGAATCAGAATCTGAACGACACGACCGTCATCTATCCCTCGCTCCATCGCTGCAACGATGGCGAGACCTTTGTGGACTTTGTCTGCCGCTCGACCACCAATTCGTTGCCCCAAATTCCATCGCAGCCAGGTGAGAGCGTGGATCCCAATGACAACGACTTCTCGGTGATGCCCCAAAGCTGCCAGCATGTGGGTCTCATGGCGGACATGGATGACTGCAGGAAGTACTACTACTGCTCGGCCTTGAATGGCAGCCTCCGGCACATGCAGTGTCCCGAGGGCACCTACTACCGACCCGAGCAGTCGTCCTGTGTTTTGGGCACATGTTGAGCCCTGAAGGTGGTTGGGTACTGTCAGAAAACAATAAAGAAGAAATTTAAGTGTATCTAACCGCAGATAAGAGTATGTCTTACTACTGTTTTGAATGAAGATGAAGCCAAGGCCTCTGGTATCTTTAATCATTATTCTCCCGAAGTTCTCGAGGCTTATCATTTTTCAATTAGTTGTAACACATTCTCGCCAGCGATGATCGGGCGCTATATAAGACCTTGCCAAACGAGTCCCGCATCACAGTCTTCAAGATGAGGCCATCCTTTCAACTGATATTTCTGCTCACAGGACAGTGCCTGGTGAGCACATTGGCAGTGAGTCCGTTCGATGTGGGAGCTAGAGCAGCGGACAATCCATGCCAGGATTTGCGAGTGGCCGGCTTCACTTGCGTGGACTGCTCCACGTTGGGCTACTGCCTGCACGATGGCAACGGCCAGTGGCAGACGGAAACGGTGATGACGTGCCAGTCGGAGCACAGTTTCTTCTGCACGGACGAGGGCTCCTTTGGCTGCACATGGCAGTCCAAGTGCCACGTCCCAAAGCGCGGAAAGTTCTACTGCCAGCAGCCGGGAATGTTCCCAGATCCGTACGACTGCCGCAATTACCACGAGTGCAGCGCCCAGAACGAGGACACCCCGCACCAGTGTGCGAATGGAGTTGCGTACTCCACCCTCACCGACAGCTGCACCCTGCCGAAGGACAGCGACCAGTGCTCGGACGTCCAGTACACCTGCAGTCGTCAAGGAGAGACGGGCGTCTGGCCGTCGGACAGTCGCTTCTATTACGTCTGCCAAAAGGATACGACCGCCACGGATGTCACCTTCTTCCCTCTACTGATGCGTTGCTCCGAGGGATATGTCTTCAATGGTTACAGCTGTGTGACCCCCGCCAGGAGTTCGATGCCCGCAAGGATGGCCAGATCCTGCTCGAACTATGTCATCTCCCAGTGTCCCGATTCCACGGCCAGCAACGAGTACTGCCTGTGCATCAATGGAGTGCTGGAGACGCAGCAGTGCCCCGATGGCTCGTACTTCGATACCCAGAAACTGGTGTGCCGCGCAGGAACCCTAAGTCCCGATGTAGGAGTACCCTCTGATTCGGGGGCCACCACTGGATCCGACCTCTGTCAGCGCGCGGGAATGGTTGCCGATTTGGCCGATTGCTCGGCCTTCTATCATTGCGATGCCGCTGGGGCAACGATGAAGCGCTCCCAGTGCCCCACCGGAATGATTTTCAGTCTCACGAAATTCACTTGCGAGGCAGGAACTTGTTGAACAACAAATGATTTACTCTCCCAAATAACAGAAAACAGTACGAGCAGATTCTTAACCATAAATAAAAAGCAATGCAATCAATTTCGATGATCAGTCATCGCATTCCTTCACCACTGGATGCAGGACAATGGAGGCACCATTGCATCCGGTCCGATCCGAGATGAAGTCATGGAAATTGCTTTCCAGTGCCCACATGAAGCGCTTGTGTCCGGGCAGCACTTGGGTGGAGAGGCGGCAGTCACCGCCGCGTTGCACCTCCTGCAGATTGGAGGCCTTGAAGCACGTCTCCGAGTCCCACAGGTAAATGTCGTTCTCCCCCTTGTAGCGGAAGAACAGGGATGTGCCGCCATCGGCTCCCAGGAGCACTGCCTGCTTGCCATACGGCTTGGGTCCCACATCGATAATGGAGCCCGCTCCCTGGCCCACACGCAAGTACTCGCCCTTGATCGAGTACAGTCGCGAGGAGCTCAGGTAGCTGAAGAACAGCGTGGAGGTGCCATCCGTCTTGGAGGTGAGCGCCACATACAGCACATCGCTGGTGGGGGCCGTTGCCTTTGGCAGCACAATGCGGTAGGACTTGTTACCAGTGATGTCATAAACGAGAATGCTGCGAGCCCCAGCATCGGCCACATAGCTATTGGGATTACATGGATTCAGGTTAAGATTATATTCCTTAAGTGCATTCCCAACCCAAAGTATTGCCAAACTCACACAAACGGTTTGTTATCCTTCGAATAGTCCACGACTATGAACTGCAATCGACTCTCGGAGGTCACCAGATCGCTCAGATCGATGCTCTTCACCACCTTGTGGTTGGCCGTATTGATGGCCACTATTTTCGGGGCACAGCGACGGATCGGCTGCTCCAGCGTGTTGACGATGCCCACATCCAGTGCCCACAGCAGACCCTGCCAATAAACAATGTCACCAAAAATGTCTCTTTAAATTATGTTTTGAATTTTCATCATCGGAGAATGCCTTCATCGTTCGCTGAATGACAATCAAATGAATCAAATTTCTGGTGCATTTTGCATGGGAAAATTGTGTGCGCAAATAAATGAATATGTAAATAGATAAACTCGTATGACATGCCTGCCAATTGTTGCTATTGTTTGCCAGATATTGCTATTCTTATTGTTGTTTTACATCTGCCCATCTCACATTTCAATTGTTGTTATTATTCTTATTGTTGATTGCAACACACTTCGCACACATTTCAATTGTTGTTGAATGCTGCTGCTGCTGTTGTTGTTGTTTTTGTTGTTGTTTTTGGCTTTTGTGACTTTTGTGTAAATAAAATAATGAAATGTTTTTGCATAAACGAAAAGCTAAAGCGAGAATTGCAATTGCAATTCTGTGGATGGCATTTAAATGAGATGGCAATTGAATGGTAGAGACGAGCAGAGGGCTTACATAAGGAAATGCAGCAATCATTGAATACCCTGGATAATGGCACTAGATCATTCCCATGGCAGCCATGGGACATAGAAGTCTGCTAAAGAATCTATGCATGGAAGTACATCCAATATGATTTTAGAACTGTAACTCTGGGAATGCAGGGTATTCATTAATCGATCACATCTCTCGCTCTTTTTGCCATAATTTAAGCATTTAAACAAAAAACACTACAAATTTAAAGCTGTCAACAATTTTAGCTGCAGCAGCAGCGGCAGCGGCAGCAGCAGCGGCAATAGCAGATTGTTTGTTAATTGAAATCGCAAAAAGAGCTTTAGCCAATGGCTCATCAAAATGGCCGGCGGCAGGCGCTTGGCTTTGGCCCTGGCTTTGGCTTTGGCCCTGGCCCTGGACCTGGCACTTGCTCTGGCACTGGCATAATACTTCAAAAATTAATTCCCAGAACTTTTTTGCATCGCATTTACATGGTGCTTCAGCGGCAGTTCGCAGTTGGCAGCTTGTAGTTTAATGGACAGGGACAGGGACGATGGGGGGCCGGGTGGGACGACCTTTTGCCCTTTTATAATATTCCATTTACACTGCAGTTCCATATTTTTTTTCATCGCGGAGAGGTTTTTGTCATTCCTTGGCGTTTATTTCTTCTCGTTGACTTTTTCGGCACCGATTGCCCGACATGAATTTTATTCGAAGCTTTTCGTGTTGTCGACCCGTTTATTTGATTAAAAAAGCAATTTTCGCTGAAGAGAGACGATAAAAAATGGAATTTAAGGGGAGTCCGAGACCCAACAGGTACCCTGTACTCGTATCGGACAGACAGAATGAGAAGAAGCAGCAAGAGTTTGTTTGGTTTCGAAGGGAGATACAGGAAAAGTTCTTTCCCATTGTAATAACTTCTTTTGCAGGCCTATATACTCTGTGATACCCTCTCCCTTACCCCACAAAAAATGCATGAGGCACACACATTTTTAAAGCCATCAGAGAGGCGCACAAAGTGTCAACGTGGCAATGCTGAATTAATGAAACAAATGGCAGTTTTCGATGAGACGAAACGAGATGAGATGAGATGAGATGGGAGATGGGAGACGCTCTTCAGTGTCACCTCTCCACTTTCTCGAGTGGAACAATGTAAATGGCACTCACATTCTGATCGACAGCCACATCCACGACGGACTGGAGCGCCTGGCAGTTGCCCTCCTCCTGTATGGCCCAGCACGGATACGGCGCAATTTTGGTGAGGCACTCGCCCTTCTTCAGATTCACCTTGCCCAGGGTGAAGGGTACACCCTGCTTGTAGCGCGGCAGGGCCACAAACGCCGAGTCTCTTTGGAGCTGGGCTCGCGTCACGATCACGTTGCGGGGCACATAGCGACCGGACTGCACGTAGATGTTCTTGGTGGAGTCGCAGGGCCAGTGGAGGTTGCTGCCACTCAGCTGAAAGGTGAGCTCCGCCAGCGGGTTCTTGTCGCACTTGCTGGTCCCGATCGAGTTGGAGGCACTGCCGCTGGAGGACTCGTCGCCCCCCGAGGAGCTGTAGCCGGCATGCACCATCGAGGAGAGCAGGAGGATGGTGGGGACCACCAGCAGGGGATGGTGCAGCAGCTGGGAGGCCATATTTCAATATCGGTTAACACGTCAAGCCGTCTTTTGGCCAAGTTCGAGCGCCGAGCAACAGTGAAGATGGAAACTGTCCGAACTGTCTGAACTGTCTGAAGAGGGGCTTCTGCGTTCTGCTTTTAAATATAAATGCTGCAGATTTGCATGCCTCGTTCGTGTTGGTGCGTGTTCTGTGGCAAGGCCGCTGGCTGCTTGGTAAACATGGGGGGAAACATGTGTCTGCACGTCTGGCCGCATCATACGCCCGGAAATTGAATAGACCACACATGCATCTAGTATCTAGCATCCAGCACCCACCCCCCTCCTCGGACACCCTCTCTCTGCTCACTCTATCTCTCTGTTGGCTCTGCTTCTATGCAATGCGGAAGCTGGCATTGGTTTCAAATTTAAAATTGCTGAAAACTGTGAATGTGGATGTGGCTGGCTTTTTGTCTGGCCATCGATCGATCGATTTATGCACTGGACGGTCCCTTTTCACTCTCTCTCTCTCATGTGAAAACTATTGCCAAAGTGTTGCCCCTAAAGTGTTCAAAACCAAAATGCTGCCTGTATGACCTGCATCTTTGTAACGAGAAAGTTTCGATTTCAGAGAAAAAAAAAAACATCTGTTTGCGGTTCTTTAGTTATCAGTTGAGCAAGAGATAGCCACCCCTCACAGAGACAGGGGGATGGGGATAGCGACAGCGACAGTTGAGACTTGTTCTGTGATAAGATTTCCCAAGAATCGGAATCAAAGAAGGCAAAAGAATCAATGGAGAGGCAAAAGACTCAATGGAAAAGTATGAATCACAAACACAAACACACAGAGAACGAAGCTGCAAGTGATTCCCATTGAGGCACGTAGCAAAGATACAAAAACAATTTCTCCCACACATCATCAGATCCTTCGGCACTCCCTTGCCCTCTGTGGAATGTGGAATGAGCTGGAAACACTAAACTACTTTCGTGCCATTCAACTCCTGTGCAACCTCTGCAAATTGATAAACAATCTGCCAGATATCGATGCCACTCCGCGGCCACATACTTTAAGATACTTTTTATCTCGAATTCGGTTCCAGATTCGGTTCTGAAATACATCTCTGTGTCGCCTTATTTCAAGTTGGGGGTATAGCTCAGGGGTAGAGCATTCGACTGCAGATCGAGAGGTCCCCGGTTCAAATCCGGGTGCCCCCTGGCACACAACTTTTTCGTTGTATTTTTGTTGTCGGACTTTGCATGTTACCCTGGGATTATGGCACCCATTAAAGGTGTCCATTCCTCCTGGGACAATGACCTATCCTCTCTTAAAGAAGAATATGTACATCGACGTGGTCATCAGCTCCCCCATGCGCCACCCCCGAACGCCCATGCATCAAATAATAGCAAATAAAACGCGTTGACATATGCGGGGGGGATGGGGGGGGCAGGGGCCACCCACCCATTGTTCATCCTTCGCCTTTGTCTGTGCCTCGTGGAGTGGCAGTGTCCGTCGCTGTCGCTGTCGCTGTCGTCGTCGTCGCCGCCAGCACGTGCATTGAATTATGACCTGCCCCTCCATTAAATTTCGCACACAAAAATTTAATCTTCGACAAAAAAGCAGAGTGTCGTCCGCCGGCTGGTCAATATATTCATAAACGAAGGAATAACAGAAATGTTGAACCCTTTTTCGGACGGGGTCAAAGATTGGGCTTCCGTGTCGATGTGGATATGGGAATGAGAGAGACAGAGATAGAGAGAGAGAGTGGGGGAGAGGGAGAGCTGTCTCGGATGCTCTGTCCATAATTCCAAATTACATGCAGATTGAATTTGTGTGAAATTCGTTTTAATAAACTGCCATAAGTTGCCTCTGCCACTGCCACAGCCCCTGCTGGTGCCACTGCTGCTGCCACTGCCCCTTCCCCTGCTGCTGCTCCTCTCTGTTTCCTTAGATGGTCATTTCCAAATTTCTGGCACAGACGCACACAAGTGAGAGTGTGTGTGTGTGTTTGGGTGTGTGTGCTTGGCTATGTGGGCGGATTGTCTGCCAATCTGTCGGACATACTCTGTCTCTCTCTTTCTGATGCTCTCAAGCTTTTTTTCTCTGTCTAACGATGCCATCAGCCAGCAAGCATCAGCCGAATGTTGAAGCTAAAGCTGAAGCCAGAGCTGTAGATAAATATTTATGCGTTTCAATATAAATAATAACAGCAAAAATATCAAAGAAATTTCAACTTTAACGAAAAGCAAGGCAAATCAATAAATACTCTATAGGGAACAGAAAAGAATGAAACTGAAGGAAATGCTATTCGAATGATTTGATTGGAAGGAATCAGTTAATGTACATAAATATCCATGGCAAGGGTTTAGTTTAAACATGAAGTTCTAACGAATCTAACAAATCATTCCACCCTTCGAGTAAAGGGTATTCCCCCTCCCCAAATCGACAGCCAAAATGCAGGGCATTTACTCGAAAAAATGTTATTCTACTTGTTGTATTCGCCAGATGCGTAAATATAAATAAAAAAATGTTTAAAATGTTGTCATTCAAGGGAGAGAGAGTGAGATAGAGAGAGCATTGGCTCTCAATCATAAATACGAAAACATAAACAAAATGAATAAAGTATTCAATATGAATGGCTAAGCACCCACAAATGCACTCCCATCAGAAGGCAGAGAAAAACGAATTTCAATTAACTGGATAAAAGCAGAATTTATTGTAATTTATGGGTGAAATTGAGTGACGACTAAGCAGAAATCAGCAAAAATCCAAAGAAATTCAGACAACTGGATGGGATGTGCGGATTAATACCCTTCTCCATCCTCAATTTGATGCCGTTTTAATAGCCTGCTGGCCAAAACTTTAAGTCCGCTCCATCATTTGCATATATTCTGTGATTAATGGGGGTCATTCCCCGGAAAGTTGAACGATTTTCTGGGAACTTCGGCTTAAGCTTCACGAAAGTTTACTTAAGTTCTTCTAATTCTTGTATACCTCCCCAACCCCCACACACACACAGACAAAATATAGCATAAACTTTCGTTTGGCCGTAATTTATGTGATTTTTGTCGCTGAAATCGCTTGACTTTGCATAAATACTCGGAAAATTAAATAAAAGTCGCGGCCCATTTAGCAAAGAAATTCAAACGTGACCACAGACAATATTTATTGTTCTTTTTGTAGTTGGGACTGTAGCGGTCCGAAAGGGTATACTGTACTTGTGGGTACGTATGTGACAGGCAGTAGAAAGTGGATTTGGAAAGAATTTCTACACGTATGTATACCTGAACGGAATCAATCATGTTTGTCTTAAATGTATAGCAAGAAATTATAAAGAATACATACATACCATACAATATTATCTACCAAGACCTCACAATTAGGCGGTATAGGAATGTCCCAAATGCAATTAATGA
Organism: Drosophila azteca; assembly: GCA_005876895.1. Taxonomy (NCBI): domain Eukaryota; kingdom Metazoa; phylum Arthropoda; class Insecta; order Diptera; family Drosophilidae; genus Drosophila; species Drosophila azteca. The sequence continues at coordinate 730,421 of VCKU01000014.1, read as the reverse complement.
CAAGTTCCCAGTAAATCTTTTACTTACGTTTTCTTCGCCGTGTAAGTGGATTCTTTCCATACTTTGCCAAAAGCGGAGGTATCTCATTGTCTGTAGAGAATTCTGCTTTATGTATATTTTGTTTCTTTCATTTTGCCACCGCCAGAGGCAGCGAAACAATGGACGGACAAATTATTGGCTTATTTGCGTTTTCAATTGGAATTTTACGAGCATTGGCATATATAAAAGTTCATCCATCGACTGTGGGGGGAGCAGAGTGGGGGTGAGGGTGAGGGTAAGGGAGTTTTAAAGAAGAATTTTGTTGGCGTTTGCATATATGTATGTACATATCTCGCTCTCAGTTCGCTCCCCAGTTCTCCCGCTCTCATGACGTATACGCCTCGTTAAACCGGCAATAAAAAGACCTGTCAACTAATGTGTGTGTGTGGCCTAAAGGTGCCAACTGGTGGGGTGGTAGGGTGGTAGGTGGGAGCTAATGGGGGTCAGTGGTAGAGGCTATCTCTTATCGCCCCAAAAACCACCCCTTTGGGGGTGGGGTTTACATAAATTATGTGTCAGATGAGCGGCTATCCCGGAAATGCTTGTCATCAATTCTTTTTCTGTTTTTTTCTTCTTTTTTTTTGCTTTTCTTGCGGGTACATTTGTGGAGCCATGTGGGGTAGCTGACGGCTTGCTGCTTGCTGCTTACTGCTGCTGCTGCTGGTGGCATATAAATCATTGAGCTATTGAGGGGGAATGCGGGTCTTTGGCTGACAATTTGACATGCCAAACACGTTGGAGCCATGGGCCATGTCTGTGTGGCATGGCATGATTCCGGGTTGAATGGTTGAATGGGACAGAGCGACAGAGGGAGAGAGAGAGAGAGAGAGAGAGCTTAAACCCTATTCAGAGGGTAATTACGTGTACGGTTGTGTTGAGGCAAGGAGACAGCTCTCCACTCCGCACTCCACTCCACACTCCACTCGACAATCGAAGCCTGCAGTCATCCTGCGGCTTGGAAAATTACAGCTCGTTAAATCTCAGAGCGCGAGAGGGTCAATTTCGCCAAGATTGTGCATGTGCACATAATCAATTAGCTAAAAATACTGCCGGCAATCAGGACACAGACGATTGGCGACCCGCGACCACCGACCACCGACCGACGGCGACACTTGTGGGGCTTTGTCGGAGCCATCAAACAGTAATTGCAATCACTTCATTGGCTGCCCAGCGCAGCTGGAGGACATCCTCCTTGAAGGACGTTCGCCCACTAGTGCTGCTGCGCCTCCTTTGAATAGGGGAGGGGGCCAATTTCTGCACTTTCTACGCTCAAACTATTTCAATTATTTCCATGTTCCACGACTATCCACAGAAGCCAGCAATCATTCTCCAGCAGATTTCTTTCCACTTTGCGTTGTGTAAACTTTCGGCCAAGGTTCTCCACGGTTTTTGTTGCTGCTTTTTTGCCAGTTTTGAAATTGAGAATCGGCGGCAAAGCACGTTGCACGATGCCTTGCCCCGTTTCTGGTAGTTGAACTATGGTTATAAAAGCACGACACTTAATGGAGTCTGAGAGCATAGTCGCGCACGTCGTCTGCAGTCCGCACCAATAGCCCCAGCATCACACCACAGAATGGCAATCAAGATGAGGCTTCCTTGGCTGTCCGCACTGCTCGTCCTTTGGGCGGCAGGTCGGTGCCACTCGCAGGGGACAAAGTATGGTCTGTGGACACCGGATCGTGCCCATTCCGATGCCCAGCCCATCCAGTGGACGGGCGGACAGTTTGAGTTCCCCTGCGCCAGCACCAAGTCGCTGTTCAAGAGCTCGGGCAAGTACATCTCCAAGAATGTGATTGCCACGCGGGCCCAGCTCATTGGAGACACCATCTACTTGGCGCTGCCGCGCTACAGGAAGGGTGTGCCCGCCACTCTGGTCAAGACGAGCGTGAAGCCAGGCACCTGCTCTACGACCTTCAAGCCGTATCCCTGCTGGGACCTCCAGGAGGAGGGCAACTGCAAGGCTCTCCAGTCCGTTGTGGATCTGGTGGTGGATCAAAACGAGGTGCTGTGGGTCCTGGACACGGGCATTGTCAACACCCTCGAGACCCCCGTCCGCAAGTGCGCCCCCAAGGTGGTGGCCATGTCCGTGAAGACGGGCAAGGTCCTCAAGACAGTTTCCCTGGAGGGCCTCACGTCGAGCAGCTCCCGGCTGCAGTATCTGGTGGTGGACTATGCCCCGGATGGCGGCTGCTTTGTGTACGTCAGCGATGCCGCCAATCGGGCCATTATCGTCTACAATCTGCAAGCGGATCGCGGCTTCCGTGTGGTGCTCCCGAAGGCTGTCTCTGCCGGCTGCCGTTCGAGGGATGTCCTGTACATTGCCCTCATCCGGCGGGACTGTGGCACTACAGAGCTCTACTTTACCTATTTGAGCACCAGCAAGCTCTTCTCCCTGAAATCTGAGTATCTTCGCAGTGGCGTTGCCGATGGACGTATCTTGGGTGAGTCCCCTCTCTCTCTTTCTCTCTGTAACTTTCCTGTAATAATCCCTGTTTTTAGATCTGGGCAAGAAACCCACTCGCATGGTCATCATTGGCACCGACAATGGTTCGGCGATATTCTTCCGCAATGAAGGCGATGCCGAGGTGTATCGCTGGGACACAAATTCCACCTTTGCGGAGGCCAACTTTAAGCCTGTGTACAGGAGCCAAACGTGTCAGTTGGTGACACATGCGGTGCCCGATTATAAACGGAATACGATGCGTGTGTTGCAGAGCAATTTCCCCGACTATATGCAGAATCGTGTGGGCTGTGGTGCCATACAGCAATTGGGGCTCATGCAGGGATGTTGGTAGAGCATTTATAGACACAGACACCATATTTGCACACACACACACACATATACATAGATACACCAACACAGACATACCAGTACACACACACACACACACACAGAACAACATCTCCCGTCTCCATGGCTTTATAGCAAATAGAAAGCCACTGGAAAATGCAGTTTGCAATGCGCCGGAGAATGAGAATCGAATTCCTTTTTTTTTTGAATGCAGTTGTTTTTTTGTTGTTTTTTGTACATAAACTAAACGACTTTTGGTCACTGTTTTTCGTTGTTGTTATCTATGTTAAGCAAATAAACATTTGATTGCTCTTCAAACACACACACACACGCACACACATACACACAGGGAGGGAGGGAGAGGAGCAAAGTAAATAAATATCCAAGGAATACTCGTATTTGTATTTGGCTTTTCAGTTGGGGCTCTGGTCTGCAGTTTATTCAACTTTTGTCCGACGCTCCGACCATCGGCTCCAGTTTCAGAGTCAAAGTCAGAGTCAGTTACAGTTACAGTTACAGTTCGATTCGGTTTGATTCGATTCGATTGACCATGGAATACGATACTCGCATTCGAGGAGGTCAAGACTCTGGCAAATATAATTAGCTCGATGGCAGTATTTGCTTAAAGGCAAACGGCCCTTAAATGCTTAAAGTTTGCTGACAAAATATGAGAGAAATTCGATGGGGAGAAATAAGTTAATGAAACCATGCAGATAGTATGTCTCTAACCCATAGAAAGAATGAATGATCCCTGAAAATCTCTAAGATCTCTATTGATCTTAAGATAATAAGATAAGATATCTTAAAGGTCTCAACCTTTCTCTCAACCTAATGAAATTCCCTTGGTTTCTGAAAACTTTCTTAGTCTTCCAACGTTACCTTAAAAAAAACTCTTACACACTGAAATGTACATATAAAGCAAACTGGAGGATGCCCTATCACTGGTTCTGGATCTGTCCGATCTGTCAGCAGAGGTACAATGCCAAGCAAATTGCCAATTGCCTCCTCAGTGAGCAGCGAGCGACTCCTTACTCGCAGGAGGACGATTGGGCCGGTTCCCTGATTGCATTGCTCCTTTTCAATATCGTTTTTCCCGCAGCGGAAACTTACTCTCTGCCCTCTCTTACTGCAACCATTCATTCCTTTGGTAATTCCGCAACGAAGTTGGAAACGTAATTGCCCCGGACTCGACGCGACTCCTCTGTCGGCTCTGTTCATCTTTAAAGCTTCCACTAATTGGGAAGTTGGCTGATAAATTGCACGACACGGAAACGGGACACGGACACAGACACAGATACTGGCACAGACACTGGCACGGCGTCTGTCTGGAGGGAGCTACCTCCTTCCCTTCCTCCCACCGAGTTCTCAGTTTCTCCACTTGTGTCTGCGTTGCAGTGGCTTCCGATTCAGTTTTGGGGAAACAGCCGAAAGGCGTCGATAGAGTTGTTTCCTCAATAAAAAATCAATTAATCAGCAGCTCTTGTTTTTCCCCCTCTTCCTCCTATCTCTCCTCTCTGTCTCTCACTCTCTCTCTCTCTCTGTTGCCCTCTTTCTGTGACCTTTGTCCTTTGGATTTTCGTTATGGCTTCGTGGCGTGTTAATTACGCCAGATCCCGCAACCGGGTGGGCCCCAATGTTCCAAGGAACGCATTTTTCACACTCAGAAGATGGAGTGGGGTGGGTAGGGTCCAAGGGTCCAAAGTCCTCCACTGAGCAATCACAACTGGGACTTCTGCCTGCCCACCACACTAAACTTCCTGCTCCAAAAATACAAATCACAAGCTAAAATAAAAGATATTTCGTAGATATTTCTTATCGACTATGGCATACCCACCAAAACCGCTATAATAGATGGCCCCGTGTCTCTCTTTGTTGCATGCATTCCACAAACACTATACACCCTCTGATCCCCGAAAGTACCAGGGGAGATATGACATACATAGATAGATAGATGGATAGATAGAACCTCTACTGTTCCCCCAAATTGCCGGCTCTCTCTCTGTCTCTGTCTCTCTGGGACTGGAAGCAGCTGCTGGCTGGCTGCAACGACGATAAACTAGTCCCTCGCTTGATTTACAAACGCAGAGCTGCGTGGGCGTGGGCGTGGCACCCAAAAAAGTTCCCATCAGAAAGAGAGAGGAGACAAGTGTCCGGTCAAAACAGCAAATAAATAAGAAATAAATTTCGATTGCAGCTGCAGAAAAAAGTGGAAGAAAATAATTTGCAAATATTTTGCTTAATTAGGTATTTTTTTGAGCACAAAAAAAGGGCTGGAGGGGGGAGAGTTTCGGGGAGGGCTTTATAACTTTTTGATTGAATTAAAATGCGAAATAAATGAAGAGACGATACTCTTTTTTTTGGTGTCTTCAGAGTTCAATAAACATGACTCGCATTTAATTAGTGAAAAATATACAACAAAAAAATACCCATAATTACATTTGGAGACTGTTTTTATGCGCATCAACTACTCCAATCAAAGAGTAAATAAAATGTGAAAAAATACAAACAGAAAATATAATACCCATAATTGTAAACGTACAAATATCTTCCACTTGTATGAAAATAATGTTTCGTTTTGTTTTGTTTTTATTGAGAGTTCATTGAAACCTGATTTGTCAAAGGTGATTTCAACCTTTGAATAACTTTTGCCCAGAGGTCAACGATCACGAAAAGCGAACAATACTGAACAGAACACAGAAAAGGAAAACTTCTTTCGCAAGAGAAAGTGTTTTCCCCAAAGGCTGGCTGGCTGCCCTTTGATGTGACAAAAGCGGATAAATAAAATAAAATTACAAATAAATTTGTTAAAAAGAAAATCGTTTCGTTTGCAAAAACCACAGACACGACAGACAGACAGACAGACAGACAGTCTCTCTCTCTCTCTCTCCTCTCTCTGTCTAAGAAACGGGAAAAGCAAACGTATCATCAAGGACGTCAAAGGAGCATCTGACAGCAGATGCCAGCAGCAGCAGCAGCAGAGGAACAGGAGAAGGACTGACAAATGATTTTCCGCTGCACAGGGTTTTCCAGCAGAAGCGCCACCACCACCAAAAAAACACATACTGTAATTAAATTAATGCCAAAAGCCACGGCTAGAAGCCGTGAAAAGACGTGCATATTTTAATTTTTCCTGCACTTTGAGCGGGAGGAGCAGAAGGCGTTTTCCTGCACTTTGAGCAGGAGCTCCTCAAAGACAAAGGTGGGATGAAAGCAAAGTCCATTTGGGGACCAAAAAGAAAGAAAAGGCGTCTCTTTCTCTTCTCAAGGCTTCTCGAGGCTTCCTTCCCATGAACATCGTGAAAAGTTACGCAGCTTAAACAGCGGCACAGAAAACTCAATTTAAGTGAAAATATTCCCCCCATCTTGTGCAGCATTTCCCCCGACATTCGACATTCGAACGATGTCCAAATGCTACTCAATCTGACAGTTGGATACACTTTTAAGGCCTTATCCCAGTGGCTGAATCAACTTCAATCCACACGAGAGATTGACAGCACCAGCAGCAGCAGCAGCAAGAGAGAGTACTCTCTCTTTTTGGCCACACATTCTTTTCCAATCTCCTCACAGCAAAGCGACTGGGACTTGGGACTGTCAAAAAACGCAGGCTGTCAGCCGCAGGACTTCCCCTCAGGAGTCAGGAGGGACTACTGTAATGTGGGGAATGCGGGGAAGTTTGTCCATAGGTTGGGTGTAGGGGATGTTTATCCTGCGGCTTGGTGGCACTAGGGAAGACACTACACTTTGGCGCCCACTTGAAATGGGTTTTGACACAAGGAGGGGAGGTGGGGAAGGGAATGGCAACATTTTAGAGAATGCTTTGATTTCTTTTGTGTTCGAAAGCTGAACAAAACATTCGAAGCACTTTTCTGGTTAATCGAAAGGCTCTAAAGGAATTGGAATAAGGAATAGGAGAAGAGAACTGTGCAAAACGCCAAATGGAACCATGAAAATGTTGTGCAAATAAATTTGTTAACAAAATATATATCAAAACACGACAGAACAGAACAGAACTGAAAAGAACGGTGGAGAAAACTTTAAAGATGAAAATAGTTGGCTGGAATTTCGCAGAGATCGCACTCGGTGGCGCACTTTGTGGCGGCTCTTTCAAAGTCTTTGAAAGTCTATGTACTCCTGGCTGCCACCTACCGTATACCGTCTAAGTGCAAATACACCTCTCATTCTGCCACATTTCCCTTTCGTTTCGTTTCCATGTGAATTGGTTAGAGATTATAGCGCTCCTGGGGCTTACGCTTCTCTCTTGCTGTCTATGCTACGATTTTTGGGGCTGTGTCCGCTGTCAAGTCAGCATTTCCCAAACCCCAAACAAGCACACATCCGTTTGCCCATTTCCTGTCTCTTCCACTTCCACTTCCCCTCTCCCTATCTCACTCTCTCTCTCTCAACTTGTAGCCATTACCCGCGCTAACACGCATTTCCATTGAGAGTCAGAGCCGAGCCTGATGGCTGGACAGCCATCGACTTGGATATTGTTGTTCTCAACGCTTCTGCTGCTGCTCTCTGGGGCAGCTTTAATGCAAAGTAGCTAACCATCTGACAGCCTCAGCCACACAATACATGCATACATATGTATGTGTGTGTGTGTATGCATGTGAGGCATGTGAAATGTGGGTGTGGAATATGTCTAAAACATTTGGTCGGCAAAGACAGAGAGACAGCCGCAAAAGTGACTGCCAAACGACTTCCGACTTCCGCCTTTCAGGCTTATTTTTCAATGGGTCACGTGCAAGGGCGAATCTTCCAATCCCCAAACTTTGCGTTTTCCCTGGGCCACGGGGATAATCAAATTTCCCTTTTGTTAGCCTGCCAAATACGAATCGTATTCGTTCTGCAAATCGATGCAATTGAAAAATAATTGAACATCCCTCGAATGTACGAATGTACGAATGTTCGAATGCTTATTGAATGTCATTTCAAAATTCATGGAGCTGCGAGGATATGAGTATGGCAGGAGTCGGCAGGAGGAAGGGTATTTATGGGCGGAGAAGGAGGATCTCTAATGGGAGGGTTTTCCTTCTCATTCCACAGGAATTTCCACATTGTCAACATTCCCCATTCCCCACTCCCCACTCCCATTCCTCACATTTCCCATTCTTTGCACGTTGTTGGCTGCTGTCGCTGCTGCTGCGTTGGCTCCTGGGAAAAAGGGAAAAGCTATTGATTTGGTTTTAACGGCACTTAGAGGCACATAATTGAGGGCTCCTCCCGTACTACCGCCCTTGCCGCCTGGGGGGAGTGGGGAGGCCTGGGGTCGGGCCGGAGAGGTGTGAGATTGAAATGTCAGATTCTTGTGCGAAATGTGACATAAATTGAAGGATGATTTTTTACTGGGCGGGGAAATGAGAGATTATGTGTTTTCTTTTGCGGTTGCTGGCATTTTTGGTAGTGCCACCTCCTGGGGGCACGTCAATCAAGCAGAAGTATGAAAACAGTAGCTTAAATGTGGCTTACATTTTCGTTAACTTTCACTTTAAATTTTAAATATTTTATCCATGATTTCTATGATGGAAAAACCTTGAAAAATCCACCAAAAATATCAAATATATAAAATAATGTGCAGAAAATTTCAAACTATAATTTTGTTCGATTCTTTAAAGACTTTTTACACACGATTTTTCTGCCCATAAAACCTCTCATTTAGTTTTCTTTTCGATTTACGTGCTTGAGTTCACTTTTGTTTAATTTTCTTTTAGGAATTTTCGCTCTCCATTTCAAACTCTATCAATCTCCATGCTCTTTTCGACATTTTCGTGTGAAAATCTCTGGAAAAAGTGACGAAAATCCTGCCATAAATTGTAGCTTAACTTAATCAACATATGCTAAAAAAGATATAGCTATGGGGATGGCAGAGAAAGTAAATTGAAATGCAAACATAAATTTCCACAAATAAATCCTCATTTGTGGCTCTATCCCCCTCTCTCTCCCCCTCTTTCTCTCTCTGTCTCTCTTGCACACACATAAATCTCCAACAATGTAGCACTTGAAAAATGCACAAAAATAAAGAGAAAATAAATAAATTCAAATCCCTCAACAGAAGATACGAGTTTTACGACCACTCGAACGGGTACTTCTAGATACATTTTCACCCCACCTAACCCTCCCTTCTCCCGCAGAAACGACAAACGGGAGGGTCTATTAAAATTCCGTTGTAGTTGGCTTAAATAAACAAAAAACAACAAAAAAACAGGGGGGGGGCGGTGAAAGTGAGGAAAAGTAGGTTTATCATTGGATGATTTATTGCCCATACGCCCCGCAACCAACCCAAAAAAAAAGGTTAAACTGCCATATGTTGGGGGAGCGGGGGTGGGGGTAGGGGTTCTACCATAAATTTGACCAGCAAAAATGTTGTTGTGGCATAAATAGACTCCAAATATGAGGCAAGTGGCAGACAGACAACTTTTTGGCGCGCTTTGGACCAGAGACGGCCCCAAACCAGTGCGCTATCCATTGGGGGTTTTTCATTCATAAGAATCCGTCTCGAATGGGATCCACGGCCAATGTCTTTGCAAAGGCAATGGCCAAAGACAATTCTGCACAGAAGTGCTCTCTTTGCTCTCTCTTAGAGTTCTCTCTTCGTTTTGTGGGTCGCTCTTTGGCAAAGTCTGCAAAATCCTCAACAAGTCCAGCGACCAGCTGTTGCTGCCGCCCATATGCTGTGGATGCTGTGTGGATGCCATTCGCAGTGGATGCTGTTCTGCACCAGTTGCTTCATGCCGTTGTGGAACCCGGCACGAAGCGAAACAGCTGATCGACTCCACCGCCGACGCCACAAAGCTGGCAACACTTTCGACAGGCGCGCAGGAAATTCCGAGCAACGAAAGTGCCACCCCGTGCCCGTGCCCCGTGCCCCAAGCAGCGACAATCGTCAGCTGCCGCCACAGCGGCATAAGTTTTTCGCAGTTTTTCAGTTGGTTTTCCATAGCTGCGCCGCACGCACGCTTTTCTCGGAATTTTCTCGACATTTTTTGGTTACTTGGAAATTGACTGTTGCTTTTCCACCGTGTTTTTTGTATGTGTGAAAGTACGGGCCACAAATGGATGCCAAATGCAATTCCTGGCCGAAACAATGAATGCTTCGAAATGTTCGAAATAACTAAGATTCGTTCGATTCAAAATCGAAGGCATTCAATGGCTTAAAAGTGAATTTCGATGCTTTCTAAGTTTTGGACATCTTCGGACAGATTTCGGTAAGTGGCAAATCATTTTCGTTTGGTCAATGAACTTGGGGAATGGCCAGCCAGCCAAGGAGATTTTCTGCCCATTTTTCTTGCAATCTAACATCTGCTGCTGCTGCTGCCTGTGGGGACCCAAAGTTATATTTCATTTATGTGCCAGAGAATCAGGCAGAAAAAGGTTTATCCGATTAGCATAATGTCCATAATGGTTCTTGTTCTTGTTCTCCATTGGGAAAACACTGTTGCTGCTGCTTAATGTTCTGCAAATTGTATCTGTGCGTAATCTTCAAGATTGATGTAGGTCCTACCTCTCTGGCCAAGGTATAATTGTGGAGCAGAGCAGCAAAAAAGTTAACAAAAGATTAAGGAACGGTTGAGCGTACCCCGAACAGGAGTCTAATAAATTTCAAATGAGTTTAAGGACCCTCCCCGCCTTGCAATGTAAATAGCTTGGTTTTTAATTTTTAAAGCAAATATTTATGAGGGACCAAAAGAATTGAGATTGGGAGAGAATTCACTGGCCAAAGTTAATGAATAATTGAAACTATTTTCTTAATTGATATTCAGAAAATCCCACCCTGTCACCCACTCACCCAGTCAGTAATTCAGCCCTTTCTCTGCCCTGCCCTGCTCTGCCCTTCCCTGCTTTGCTCCTTTCTCATCTCTGATTTCGGGAAAAGTTTTGCAATTAATTCCAGCAAAAGAGCGTAAGCCACCCGCCGTTAAGTGTCTTAACAAAACTTTACAGATCTTTGCCTTGTCATACTTTGGGTATAACTTTTGGCTCGCACTTTCTCTCTTGGTCTTCGCTTGGCCATAAATTTGGTGTAGCATTTTTATGATCTATCTATGTATGTATGTATGTATGGCCACAGACAGAAGTGCAATCGAAAGGCTGACAACTAGCGACTGGGGAGCACTTCTCCACCAACACACACAAATATGTATATGTTCCTGTCAATAAAAAGAGAATTGAAATGGCGATGGAAATGGAAATGGAAATACCACAAAAGCTAACAAGAATTATTTCATTCGAGTCGTAAAACGAGTGTTACACTGTGGGGACCGCTAATAAAATTTGAATTTTCCAGTGATAATGCGAGGAAAACAAGGAAACCCTACAGCCAGCAAAGTACATCTCCACGAAGTGCTCAAACAAATGCGAAACAAACCAAAGAACTGGCGATATATTTGCATTTTGTGCTCTAGTTTTGTGCTCCTTCTTTTTTTTTTTTTTGGGTTTCTTTGGAAGTTTTCTTGTTTCTCGTTTGCCGCCACGCTCTTTATGGGGTAACAATAAATAAAAGTCAACTATAGAACTACATTCAAGAGAGTGCTGCAACTATAGAACTGTAAAGGGAGAGGCGCCAACGGTGGGGTAAGGGCAAAGACTTGGAGTCCCACAATGAACAAAAGGTTTAGGTTGCAGAAATATTTACACAGGCCAAAAGGCAGCGCCACAATAGTCACCAGAATTGCGGTTTCGTCTAAGGGAAACTTTTCCAATTATACCCTGGCACTATGCAGAATTCTAGGGTATATTGTAGTCGCTAAGGTGCATGTAACAGCGGTAGGAAGATCTAAGGATCCATCACAATCCAAAGCATTGCAGTAGCCCAGAAGTAAGTATAAAAAACTACTTTTTCCTGTTTATTTCTGAAATTTTTTGTGGTATTTTTTAAAGTATTTTTTAAAATATATTTTGTAATTGTTTGTCGTGCAGTTTTTCTAACTTTTTCCTGTGTTTTTTAGGTATTTTTCTAGTAATTAATCGTATTTCCTCTAGTATTTTTTCTGTTATTTATTCTAGTATGTTTTTATATACTTAACACATATTTTCCGATTCTTTCCGGATATTGTTTAAATTTTCTAGTATTTTTTGAAGTATTTTTTTGGTATCTGGTCTTATATGTATTATATGCTCTACCTATAGCTTTTTCTGATCGTTTGTTAGTTATTTTCTGTTATCATTTCTAGTATTTTCTGATGTTTTCAAGTAATTTGCTGGTATTTATTTTAGAATACCGAATACCGACTACTAGGTATCCATTAGCCAAAATACCATTGTGTGTCCCGTTAAGGAAATTGCGTTCGCAAGCCTTTCAGCGGCAGAGCACGAGGCAAACAAAAGTCGTCGCGTCAATAAAAGAGGCAAGACAATGCATAAAGCTTGCAATTTATGAATGCCACTGCCAGTGGCACTGCCACAGCGGACAAGAGACGTCAGTGGCAGTGGCAGGGCCAGGAAGCGTAGTAGTAGCGTGGCCAGGGGGCAGGGTTAACAGCTTGCAACAATTAGAAGCATGTGCCCGAGATCTGCCCGATGATGGCACAGCGGCCATAATGTGGGTGAATTTATGTGCATGGCCGCTGGCTTTAATTGCCAGTCGAATTGTTGACACATTTACTCGCAGATTTCGCCCGGCCAGACCATAAATTGTGGCGCCTAATGGCGCCTTTGCGAATCCGCCTATTCGTTTGTGTTCGCTGGCAATTTCGGGGCGCTGTCATACCCATCACTGCATGTCAGTGTCAAAAGTCAATAGCCGTAGCTGTAGCAATCCGCAATCCGCAATCAACAATCCACAATACCCAATCCCCAATCCCGAACACCGAATCTCTATGCCACATTCAATTCCACTTTCCGTTCCCGCCTTGAGGCGGCGGCGGCCTCTGTTGAACTTCTGAGTCGCCAGAAGACCCCGAAATAAGTTGCAGGCAGGCAGCTAATTAATTTTTCGTGCTGCCTGCCAGTTGCCAGTTGCCAGCTGCCAGAGTCAGGATCAGGAGGACTCTCTGCTGCAGAGTCTCTCGCTGGTGGCCGCCGCCGCCGCCGACGACTGCTGGTGCCACCAGATGAGACAGTAATTGTCCATTGTGGCAGCCACTGAATGGAAGAGTGGTTTTCCCCTCCACGTGCCGACTGCCGCCGCATCGACTGCCGTTGTGGCTTTGGTGTTTTTGGGCCAGGACAAACTTTCGGTTACATGTTCGTTGGGTCTTGGATCGGTCTTGGGTTCGGTTTCGGATTCGGTTTTGAGTATCATTTAAATTAATTGCCAGGGGAGGTGGCGGCAGCAGCAGAAAAAGAAAGAAAGAAAAGCCCTCGAAGAGAATACTTGGCAAAACATTTAATTTGATGAGCCTTCAATTAATTGGCTGGCGAATGAACTTAGACCATGGCTTTCCCGGCGTTTTTCCTGATATTTAACGCATTGCGCATACGGCACACATGTGACAACGCCCCAACCCCCGACCCCCACCCGGAGGCATTAAGAAAAGCATCATAATTCCTTATAATAATGTTACTTTTGTTTAACTTTAAATGTGAAACTGTTGCTGTTGCTGCTGCTGCTGCTGCTGGCTGCAAAGGGCAAAAGTTGAGCACACGCATGTGGCATGTGCCCCTTACAACCCCATGCATCCCACCCGAAAAAAAACACACACAAATGTGTTAAGGAAGTGAGGACATTTTACAGCCTGTTCTGTAAAGTTTGTGCCTGGGCAAAAGTTTTGCATTTGCCTCAGTAAATAATGAAAAGAGTTTACTCCTACATTGAGTTTATATTGAAATGATTTTGGGCACGAAGAGCAGGTCAAACATTTAGGCATTCCCAGGGTTCCTTTTGCCAACGATTTATGCTCGTTTCCTTGGGACGCTCCACCAAAGCGAGAGCGAAAGGGAAAGCGAAAAGGAAAGGCCTGTGTGTCTGCCCCAAGGCTTGATAAAAAAGTGGAGGCTACCATAAGTCCTCCATTCATCAGGCATCCACTGAGAGGCAGAGCCCAAGGCGTCACGTGGTGCCCCCCCCCACCCCCTTCCATGAGGAAGGTGTTGCCCCCAAAACACAGGGCATAAGCATGGGGAATGCCTGTGCCTGCCCCAAACCCTGGAGGACAACTGTGGAGAACCCAGGGCTCAGACGGAGAGCAAAGGGCAGGCGGCACCCATAAACGGATCAATATTTTATGTACGAGGCCAAGCGGGCGAACAGTTCAAATAAATCACGGGGGAGCATGGGGGGGCAGTGGTGGCAAAAGGGTTGCGGCTTACAGCGTTCATATGTGCCTCTTCGAGTGCATCGACGAGAAGAGGATTCGCTGCGTAATGTATGTTGCATGCAACGCTTCTCCGACAGAGATCCAAGGTCAGAGGCAGAGTTGAGGGCCAGAATCAGAATCAGAACCAGAACGAGACCGAGAATCCAAGAACCCAAGAACCCGACAAGCCTCATCATAATCGCAAAAGTTTTCCACACACACACACACACACAGACAGAGACATACATAGTTTTCCACTGGTTTTCCGCATGCATGATGCTGTATTTATATCACTTCCGCTCCGCTTTCTCCTCCTACGCCGCAGATGGCTGCCGCTGCCGCTGCTGCTCCTCCGCTTTCTCTCTCTGTCGGAAAAGTAGCATTTTCACAGCATAAATCTAGTCAAATATTACGCATACGCCAGCGAGGAAAAGCAGTTTCTGGTTGCATGCTGCAATCTGTCAGGAGTGTCTGTCTGCAGTTGTGGGCTGCGAAATCTCATCTAAGCCATAAATGATGATTGCATTTAAGTATAATTTATGATGCTGCATTCGCTCTAGCCGAAAAGTTAGTTGCCTGTCCTTGAGGACAGGACATTCGTTTTTAATGAAATTAAATGCTGCCTCAATTATGAGGCTGTGTGCTGTCAATCTGCCACATCAACAGAGACTCAGTCGGAGAAGAGCAATCGCCAGAGCTGTTGTTTGTTGTTTTGGGGAACAATTCGATTAGAAATACTCGACTTTGTCAATGCATTCGATTCGATGCGAAGCAAACCAAAGATAAATCGAATGCAATTACTTTGAGAAAGGATCTACAACTATTGCCATGGCTTTGAAAACGAAACAGTATCGAAGCCAACAGCCAAGAGCCGGAGAACCGAACAACCGGAGACCTCGATAACCCGAGTGGGCGCTGGTTGGGGGAGGTCTTTAAGCTCAAGTGCTTTGTTTGGCCAGCAATCGAGCAGCGAGCAGCAAGAGATGAACAAACCAGAGACAGAAGCCGCTGACGACTATGCCGGCTAGAACAGTGCACAAACCAAGAGCCAGAAGAGGGCCAGAACAGAGCAGAGCAGAGCAGAGAACTACAAGACAGAACAAAAGCCAAAGGCAAACGGCAATAGACAAAAGACGCAACGACAGACAGCGGGCCCTTAAAAGATTATAAAGAAAAGAAACAACGCTCCTCAGAGCGTGGCACGGTGGCAGCGTGGCATCATGGCAGACCGTGGGAGGGGGCGCGTGTGGCAGTCACAGTCCAGACACAAAAACTGTTGCTCCACCATGGCCCATGAAACTCGAACACAATCTCGTGGATATGGATATAGATATAGATACACATAGACATCGCATAAGTGGAATGTCACATCGGTGAGGAGAATGGCCCTCATTATTCGTGGAGATTTCTGTCAATTGCATGCTGCCGCTGCCGCTGTTGCTGCCTCAGAAACGAGAAAGTTACGATTCAACATTCAGCATTATATTCCACAAGTTTATGTCCTGTCCAGACTTTAGGGCATAGCCTTAAAGTCCGCTCCAAGTATTGACAGGACCTTACTCTTGGCACTCTTGTCTGAGTTATGAGTTTTTTGCTCCTGCAACACACACACACACACACCCACACACAGGCACTGGCACAGACAAGGAAAAAGTTTCATGTGGGTTGTTAACACGTTGTCCCAAAGGAAAAAACTGCTCCCATAATGTTATTGGGAGCCTCACTTCAGTCTCTAATTTGCATACGTGAGTGCTTATCAGGAAAAGCAGTGCTGCCACACAGCAGCAGTCACAGACAGACAGACAGACAGATAGACAGACAGACAAACAGACAGGCACACATATCAGCAATTTTTCTTCCCATTTTGCATGCAACAAAAGAAATGGCAATTGCAACGTGGAGACACGAGACCGGAGCGGAAGGACAGATAGACAGATGGCAAGCCAACGATATGAATAGAAGATGTATTGCAGAAGGATGCCAGACAGAAGGATGCCAGACAGAAGGATGAAAGTGCTGCCGCTGCTTCCCCTCGGATGAGATAAACAGGAAACGCTAAAGACACATTACCTGCTGTTGACATTTGCTTCCAGACATCGAGAGACGTGAGGCCATGGCTTTTACAAAAGATCTAAGAAAAGCCTGCTGCTTGTTGTTCCCCTTTTTCCTTGGGAAACACACAGCTGCTCGCTCTAACACATAGCAGAGAAGTACGAGTCGAGTCGAGTCGAGTCGGGCAGACAGACGTTTTGTTGACTTGAAATGTTTAAAATTGAATTTGGAAGTTACCTGAATTGCAGATTGTATCCCACTCGCTGTAGCAATGGTTTTCTCCTAACAAGAGCCCTGGCGGCTACTTTGCTTAGTCATCATTCCACCTCTCCCATTCGATGGCCAAAAGACCCGCATGTCATGCCAGTCATCAATGTTCTGGGCCTTGTGCTGGCCAACCGACAAGCTTAATTCATTCATTTATTCATTCATCGTTTGGTGTGCCCGCACCTTTGCCTCTGTAATCGATTGCCACAGCAGCAGCAGCAGAAGCAGCCGCAACTCTCTCAAACGTTTCAATTGCATTGAGGTAATGCCATTAGTGGCCTCATACTTTCGATCCAATCAACAGTAGCCACTGCCACTACTGCTGCTCCTACTGCAGCTGTTGCTCCTTTTTAGGCCCACAAATCATTCCGGTTTTTTCACTGAGTCATGCTCCAAATGGACCAGGACTCCCATATCGATCCCTCTCTATGTTTTGCCCGTGTCAAATCTTCATCAAACTTCCAGTCAGAGGCTGGCAATTTATGAAATCCCAAGCCACCCAAAATCCAATTTCAGGCAGGTGAAAAACATTGGCCATTTCCCGCTCTCAAAGAGAGAGAGAGAGAGTGACCTCCTCCTATCCTCGCTATGCCATGCAGCAGCATGAAAATGCATGTCAATGGCCCAGTTTCTGGGGCGTGGGCCGGTGCAGAGGGCGTGGCAATTCTGACTGACAGTCACGGGCACTTACTTAGTGCTCAAACATTTGCTTTCGGCTTTCAGATGATGCTAAAAGTTTCTCAAATACCCTGCAATTGTGAGTGGAGTGAGGGCATATCAGGGGTATATTTTTTATGTACCTACTATATATAAATATTGCCAAATATAAGGTTACTTGCGTATGTCGCATAGAAGGGGAGCTGGAAAACTCCTTACAAGGATAAGGGGTATCTTTTGGTTGAAACGATGTCCACAGGGTCATTTTGCTTGAATTCTTGTACGTTTCTTTTCCGAGAAGAAAACACTTTGCCCGGTCTGGAAATCGACTTTTCCGAGCAGAGGAGCCACTCGTCACTCACTCTCTGTCTCTTATTATCTCAGAGTCCTTCTCCTGCTCCTGCCAGCCTGCCAGCCTGCTAGTCTCCCAGTCCATCTCCTTGTCCATGGGTCTCTCCATCTTTCAGTTACACTGTGTATGCTGTGTGTGTGTGTGCTGTGCTGTCTACTCTGTGTGTGTGTGTGTTTGTGTTACATGTCTCAAGCGTCCTAAAGTGCGTTACAGTTACCGGGCCACTCTTGGCCTTGTCTTAGTGCCACCCATGAACGGTGCACTGTGGCACCTCTTAAGCCTCTTGCACCACTTACAGCAGAAGTAGTAGCACTGCCCCACAATGCAGCAAATGCAATTCTGTGCCACAATTCAACCTCATCCTCATTTTCATTCTCATTCTCATTCTCATTCTGAATCACATTCACATTCACATTCATGGAAAAAACTACTCAAAGTTCTGTGTAATGTTGCCAAGTTCCGTCTTCCGTTGCCCAAATACTTGACCCAAATTGTGTTTATTTTTTTTGGAAGATAGAAAGAGAGTGAGAGTAAGAGAGAGAAGATTTTGTGTCGAGTCTTTGGGGTAAGGACTTTAATTTAATTAAAACATTTTCCCTTTTGAAATGTGGCTTATCTGGTGGCAGGTGCGATGAAAGAAAACAGCTTAAGAATTCAAGTGGTGCTGCTGCAGGCAAAGGAGCGCCCAAGGATGTGGAGCAGCCCGCCCGCAACTGCTCACAAAGAGAGAAAGCTGAAAGGAAAGTACCAGTGGCCGCCCATTCAGATAAGTTTCAGTTTTAGTTGAGTTCCCAGCTCCTTTCGATTGTCACAGTCCCGAGGTAACCGAGCATTTTGTCGACAGCTTTTGTCGGCCTTCTGTTCTGCTGCTCTGCTGTCTTTTGTCCAGCTTTAGGGCCAGCCCTTTGGCCAAGAGCTGTGCAAATTTTGGCAACTCTCTCTCTCCCTCTCTCCCTCTCTCTCTCCCTATTGTATTCCCTTTTGATTGAATATACATTTGCCACCAAAAAAACAAAGGAAGAGCCCTTCTCTCGAATCCTTTGTTTCATTTGCATACTCGTATATCATAGCGGAGATGAGGTACAAGGTACAAGAGGTGCAACTGAGAGAGAGAGAGAGAAAGAGAGAGAGGAACTTCAATCAGTCGGAGGGAAGTGCCCCACTTTTGCGCACATAAAAGGCAGCCATGGAAATTACTTCGGTACAGAAGCCTGCCATAAGCCATAAAATACGGTATACGGGCAAAACCTCAAGAGCCAGCCGCACAAACACCTCTCGGGAAACAGCAGCAGCAGTGGCAGCAGTGGCAGCAGTGGCAGTGGCAGCATCCCCTGGGGAGAAAACTTAATTGCAGCATGTAGTACGCTTTTCCATTCCATTGTATGAGTGTGCGAGTGTGTGTGGGCCTGGATAGCAGTTCGTATGAGCAATACTCGTATAAAAAGTCAACAAGTTAAAGGCGAGACAGGAAAACAGAGCTCTGTTGAGTGGCTTTTACTGCGGAGAGGGGGAGCACTTCTCTCTCTGCTGGCATTTAGCATTTTTCTCTCCCGTTAATTCCAATAATGTTGTCACCCCAAGAAGTAACGGTCGGCCCACGCACTGATGTCTGTGTGTGTGTTTGTGTGTGTGTGCCACTGACGGCCATAAAAGATATGTTTCTTATTTTTTTGCACTGGGGAAAAACTAACAAAAAATGCAATTTATGTGGCGCCTTCTGTTCGTGACACGACCACCCACCCCCCACCACCCACAACCCACCACCAGCACACACACAAAGGGCCTGGCCTGGCCAAAACGAATGTATTTAAAAGTGGCAACAAAGAGTGTTGTTGCCACCGCCATCACTCGCATCTCATGAGAAAATGCGATTTAAAATCCATTTAAAAATAGGCAAAAGCGAAAGCCTGCAAAAGCCCCACAAATTTCATACCCGAAATGGGACTGAAGCATGGAATTTATATAAGTAAACATAAATAATGCTCAAGGTCGTTTTGGGTGGGCGTAAAGGTGTGGGTGGGCGTACGGGTGTGGCAGCCACAAATATAATGGCGTTAACGTTAACAATTTTTGTAATTTTCTAATGAATATTATTCGCACACACGCGGCGAAAGGAATACACAAAACGAGGCAAAAGCAGCCTCCCAAGTGTGTGTGGGGTGGCGGCGGAGGGGGAGGGAGGGAGTCAGACTCCTCAAAGTATGCCGCATAAAAATAAGTACGAAAGGTATTCGTGTGCTGCTATCACGACTAAGGGATACCCTGCTGGATGGACTCAGTGGTGGTGTGTGTTGCCAGCTTCAGGTGGCATCTGTGGTCTCACGAATATACCCCTTGATCTCGCTGCTTACTACAGGGTATAATTAACATTATAACACACCCACACACACATACACATCTGATTAGTATTAGTATGTGTATTAGTATGGATGGCACGGCACTGGCTGCGGCGTTAAATGGAGCGTGGCATGAGTTTTAATGCCCCAATTGGTGGCATGCCATGGGGATGGCAATGGGTATGGGTATGGGAAACAGAAAGGGAAACTCCTCGGATCAACAGCCGCAGGTGAAGCACTGAAGCATTATGACTAAACCCGAGGATGTTGATGCCAAATGAAAAGTTATCCGCCCTCACACACACGCACACACACACACACATACACACACACAGCGCCAAGGCTCATTGGAAAAATTCCGCTTTGCATTTTTTTGTAGATTTTTTTGTACATTTTTGTTGTAGTTGTTTTTTTTTTTGTAAAAGTATTGAAGAGCTGCAGGCATTTGGAATAATTTGCTGGTTATTTGTGCTGCCTCCCGATGGCAAATGAAAAATCTCTTCACCTGAAAAGCGCCGCTCTGCCCCCCCTCCCCCCCTTCGACTGTTGTGAAAACTCCTCTTGCCCCTGCATTTGGGAACTGCTTTTCATACTCCTCGCAAAGAGCTCCTGAATTCCCATTCAAAGGTATTCCCGATGAACAATTCCCTGTAGAAAATTCTGCTAAAAATAATTTTTAATTACAAAACTCGAAAAATGATAATTTCAGCAGCGCAAACTTTTTGGCGCAAATTAATGAACAATTTGCCAACAAACATTCCAAAGGATTCCATTTCGCAGATAGATTACAAAGAGAGTCAGAGAGAGAGAGAGAGAGTTTCCATGGCTAGCCAGAGAGCAGGGGGGGCAGGTTCAGGCGACAGGCTTTTCCCACGAGTTTTCCCATGCGAGTACATCTAGTTTCAAAGAATTATAAACCCATCTTTGGTGTGTACAGAAAATTATACGAATACATGGAAAGAGTGGAAATTTATTCATTAATTTCGTGTAGCATCAACAAATAAAAGCAGACACGAGTTGGTTGCAACCTGGTCTATGTTTTCTATTGTTGTTGTTTATTTGGAAATTCACTTGTCTTGTTTTATAATATTGCACTCAAAATGTTTCCTTGACTATGGAAAATTGATGGCATTTCACACCCCACTTTCTCCCCGGTATTTTCTACATTTTCTACATGGAAAAAATTGAGCACTCATTTTCGCTTACTTCAAATGAATATTGAATGAAACAGACAATTGAAATGAAACGGATCATAGTTGTAGGATTTTTGGTGGCCCAACTGAAAACTGAAAAATTAAGCTCTCAGGCATTTTGCTGCGGCTTTGCCTCGACTGCTAAAACATCCCATAAATCATTCAATAAGTATCCCATTTTTCTCGCTGTGATGCTGTCTGGAAAATTCACTTAAAGCCATTATTTTTTTGCTTTTTCCTTTTTGGCCTCAAACTAAATATTTTTTGTGGCTTTTCCCCCGGCATCTTGCTGGCCAATTGTCTGGCCTGGCTTTCTGTCTGACATCTTGTCCGCACCCCCACGCGGCCCCCGGTCCCTCCTCCGTCCATCGTTTGATGGCGCTTTAATAGAATGAAAATTCTGCGAGAAATAAAAACCGATGAACCGCGAACCGCGAGCTGCGAGCAGCGACGACAGCAGCAGAGCAGAGCAGCTGCCACCCAAGAAGTAGCCGTCGTAGCAGGTACTTGATAATAAATTGAAAAATAATATTGAGCAGACTTTTGGCAAAAGTATTTTGCTCACGATTCTCGTTGCGAGCAGGGGCAGGCCCCCCCCGCCAAGGTTTCCCCAGGATGTCTCGGCAAGGACGCGGACGTGCTTCCAACAAGTGCCAGGGATTTGTATCCACAGTAATATCATTGATTCAGGAAGACGAGAGCGAACTCTTTCTCCAAGCCTTTCTCTTTTCGTTGCTGGTTTTTCCAGCTTGAAATTTTGGTTTACTTTTTGGGAGGGCCAGCAACGGATATTATTTTCCTTTTGCTTGACAGCCACCACTGGGGAGCAGCCGTTGTGCTTCCGCTGCGGCCCCTCCCCCATCGATTCTGGAGCTGCGATAAGCTGCTCTCGAATGTTTATTCGATGGGAGGAAAATCAGTAAGAGAAAAAAGAAAAACGAGTAAGTGTACGAGTTGCTAACATGGTTTTGTCTTCCGTTGCCACCGAGTTTCCTTCTAGATTCAATTTGTGGGGGAGAGGCGGATGCTTGTGGCATGGGAGAAATGAAATTATTATAAAGTATTTCTTGTGATTTTCTATGGGATGGCAAGTCCCTTTTGTCAGTGGATTATTCCCACCCCCCCCAGCCACCCTCGCCGTCATCTTAAGGCGCACAAATTAACTACCAATTAGCAGAGTATTCTCCATGGAATCTAATCAAAAAATTTAAGCCATTTAGGAAGTGATTATAGCCAAATGAATCAGCCAATCATTGAAAGAGAAAACTCTCATAAAAAGAGTGCCAGATCGAATCGAAATCGAAATGTGTATAATCCGCTTATGGTTGGGTTTGATTGAGATTTCCATTAATGGAAATACTTCATTAGACACATATTTTATTGTTAAAATACAAAAAAAAAAGGCAAAATTCATTTGAGGTGCGAAAAATTGGATTTATTGCCGCTGCTATCTGTTCGGCCCCATATAAATATATAATAATTTATTGATATTTTATAGAGATACAAACAAATGGAGAAAACAAAGGGAAAATCATGCCATAGCCAGGGGCTTATGCTGCTAATCAACTGCCCAGCGGCTGGGCGGCTGGGGGCGTGGGGTGGTAGGTGGTAGGTACGCCTACTGCCACGAATCGCATTCTGTAATAAACATGTCCATTGCCAATAAACCATCGATGGGCCTCCTCCCAGACACAATACAATAAACAATAAACACAATAAACAAGCATCGATAAGCTCCACAGATTAATAATATCATGCCGGGGCATCAGCGTGAGCCGTGCGAGCCTCATGGCTGTATACTCGTAGAATCCAAACAAATTAAAACCAGAAAAAAACAAGCGAGTAGCGAGTGGATGTCCCAGTGGCGAGACATTGGATACCCCTTACAACGTGGCACCACACACAACGGAAACTACTTTTAACTAACTAAAAACACTTCTATTTCAACCGATTGGCCACTATATAGTGATCCGATATAGATTCAATTTGACCAGAAAAGTGGCTCTAAAATTTGCAAGGAATTTGTGGGATTCGAGCAATGATTTGAATGGAAATGATAGTGATATAGTGATTCCGATCTTAGCATTACAAACTTCCTGTCAGAGCCATCATGCCCGTCCATCGTTCTCTCCAGGGTGTAATATGAAAAGCAAACAGGAAAAACTGCCGACTCACATGAGAGCTGCTAAATTGAAATGAATTGCTGAAGCAGCAGCAGGAACAGCAGCAGTGGCAGCAGCAGTGCCAGTGCCAGTGGCAGTCGTCGGCCGGCCATATGCCTATGACTGGCAGTGTAGGCGTAGATGTGGAGGCGGTCACAAGTGTCGGCGCCAAATGATGATATAATCGAAGCTAATGGCATTTCATCTCGGTAATATGTACATATGTACGAGTATGTATATACATATATATTTGTTTGTGTGTTTAATGTTGGAAATTTCATTCCAATCATTAGACTCGAAGGATGCCGTTCTCTAGGGAACGCCCACAGTACATCAATCATAAAAGGCTCTTCCATTTAGCAGGTTAGGTTGGGTTCTATTAGACCACTTTTCCAGCGATAAGCGCAATTTATTGCGGGCAATAATTATTTAATGCGAAAATCCACTTTTCATTAGAAAGGCCACAGGGATGGGAAACAGGAACCGCGACCGGAACAGGACAATGACATGGTGCGGGGCAGAGGGGGGGCAACCCAACCACAGGGCCATTATGATGTATTGTCAAGGCTTTTAATTAGCCCACAAATATACGAGAAAAAGAGGTCTTTCCGAGAGGGAAAACTAATCAAAATAAAATAATACACAGAACAAAGGGAAAACCCAGTTTTTTGGCTGGCAAAAATATGGCTAAAATGGCGCTCGAGTTTGTGGCTCAAATGCTGCAGCAACTACAACAATGAACCTTGACCCGAACACTGAACACTGAACACTGATGGCAGGGATGGGGATTTCCGAACCGCGAGTGGATCCCTCTTCCGCGTCAAGGAGGGGATGATGTTCGGTCAACAAGCGCGGGCTTTGCGGCCTTTGCGGCCTTTGCGGCCTTCCGTTTTTCGGGGAGAACCGGGAGCCATGTGTTTGTTCATGTCCCGCCCTCGCCCTCACGCTCGCCTTCATGGTACAGGGTATATTTGCATGGGCATCAGGAAAAGCGTTTTGTGAATGCTTAATTACAAAATGGCTGTCATGTTTGGGTTCCAGACTTTCGCGCCGCTTTAACCGTCAAACAAATATTTGTAGAACAGCGCCAGGGCCCCATAACCATTGACATTTTGCTCTGCGGTCTGTTGACACACGCTTTGTGCTTCCAGTGCTTCCTCCACACACGAGAACTCGGACACGAACACGAACACGAGCACGAGCACGCACATGCCACAAGCCACAGATCAGGGCCGAAAGTGCGAAGAGGCGCGGCGTTAAATCAATGAGCAAATAGAAAATGAGCGAAGGGCCAACAAAAGTTACAAAAGAAATTAACTTTTCTTCGAATATGCATTCAGTGGGGGGGGGGGGGAATTAAATAAGGAAATATCATCGCAAAAGTCAAAGAGCAGAAAAGCAAATTCCTGAAAAAGGAATGCCAGCAAATAGCTGCAAATATGACAGATACAAGATACATTGTCGTGATGTTCTCTAGGAAAAGCCTCGAGGAACTAACAGAAGATGTAAGGAAACTCCTCATGTGTCGAAATTCAAGGGAAATCGTCCTCATTAGTGTCAAAGGAGAACAAGGGAAAACATCCTTATTTGTGTCAAACGAAAGAAAGAAAAGCCACTTCCTTGAGGTTCTTGTGTCAGAATAAAGATACAAGTACTTCCTGAGTCTGGAAAGAAGACTGTCACATCCTTAGGCCCTTCAATCATATCACTCTCTCTCTCTCTCTCTCTCTTTCCATCTATCGTTTCGACAGCTGTCCATCAAACATTCAATGAACGACTGAATTACACATCTCATTGAATGAAGAAACTCAATAATGGACTCACAGATCCCTTCAGCAGAATTACCTGCCAGGCTCTTCTTAAGCTCGCAAAGCGTCTTTTGGGAAACTGGAAAAGTTAAAGACACAAAACAAGACAGAAAACCGGCATCAAAATGTGTAAGCCACAAACAGAATTGTGGCTCAAACTTGAACCAAACAGAAGAAGAAAAAACAGAAAAAAATATGCGAAAGAAGTGAGGAAAAGTGCCAAAAACAAGCATTTGATGTTGAAAGTGGCAAAAAAAAAAGTTAACACAGAAATGGGGAAAATTTGTAACAAAAATTGGGTGATAGGGGTTGCGAGGGGGGGTGCGAGGGGTCAGAGACCACAACAATTAGAGGCAGCAGCAACCGACGCAACCGAAAAAAAAGAAAAAAGCCGAAACGAAGAGAAAAAAGTCAAGAAAATTGTCAGGAAAATTGCTAGCGAAAAGTAGAAAATAGGGGTGGAAATTAGAAAATCATCTTACGGACGGCATCCTACAAAGTTGCCTTGAAGCCACAGGATTACGAATAGGAGTAGCTGGTACATAATATAGGAATAATTCCTGCAACAAGGCGGAAAAATTGTTTCAGTTTTTCTTTTTTATTTTTCTTCCTTTTTTCATTGTTGTTTTGTTTTTTTTCCCCCTAAACCGCAAGTCATATTCGATTTTGTTTCTGATTGTATTTTGATTGTTGAACGGAAAAAATGGAGAGGGGGGAGGGGTGGGAAACGATAAGGATAGGAGGAAATCGAAGTAAAAGATACCTTGTAGATCGGTGGTCAATAGGGATCCTATACTGGGGGGAAAAAGCCTAAGATACCCTGTAAATACATCGTTTCTAAGGGATATTTAATGAAAGATCAATGAAAGATAAGCATAGACGGTAAATATGCGGCATGGAATGGATATATAGTGATCTGAACAGTCGATTCCGAGTTGTATTCAGAGTTTCGATTGAGGAACCATGAGATACTCCGACTTTGCACAGTTTTTTAATGAGAAAATCATTGATTTTTCATTTACATATCATATTTTCCATGCTGCCCTTTGAGCCCATTAAACCCTCTAACAGTTCTCTTTCCAGGGTATTTACGGGTACGTTATTTATGGCTTTGGATGCGATTTTGATTGCCAGTTTCCAGAATATTGCTCTCATATGTACGCTGCGCAGCGTGTGTCCAGTCCAGCCATGCCTCCATCCTCCATCCTCCATCCGCATGTCAAGAGTTCAATTATTTCGCTTAAATGTTTCGCCTGGCTGCTCCCCGAACTCTCTCCCGATCCTTCGTCCTTGTTGATTGCTCTGGTCTCATCTGTTTCTCCCTTTCCCTTCTGTCCCTTCTTCGTATGGAGAGAGAAAGTACACTTTTCGCTAAGTAGAACCACAAATATTCTTCTGTGTGCCACATGCCACATGAGACGACTGCTGCTGCTACTGGTGGTGTTGCTGGTGCTGTTGCTGTTGCTGGTGCCCGGTGCTGCCTCCTCTCTGAGCGGATTTCCGACCCAGAAAAACTCACACGAAAAACTGAAACTGAAACTGAAATGGAGACCCCCCAACAGGCACCGGACAAGCGGCAGGGCAGCACGTGGCACGTTTACCTTCGGCATAATTTCCCTTCTCCTCTTGCTGTGAGCCTCCTCTCTCTCTCTTCGCATTCCCTAATGATTCTCCCTACCCGGAAAATGCTGAAAATGTGTGCCAAAGCTTTTCATTTTTCGTACATTTTCCAGTGCCTCCCTCCTCGGGCACTAACCACAGACATGAGAAGTGGTCTCCCTCTCTCTCTTTCTCTCTCTCGTACTCATGGGCAGCGAAGGGCAGCCAGCCAGCAGCCAGCCAGCAGCCAACATCATATGAGGGCTGCTTACCCGAGAAAAACACACATGGAAAACCTGGCACTCACTCGTACATTTCCCTCAGATGTATGCTCATTAGATGGACCCCCGAAAATCAACCCCCCCATCCCCCCCTCTCCAAAAGCCACAAAGGAAAACAGAGAGCAGACTCTGCAGCCATTTTTGTAGTGCTGTCTGTCTACCAGCCTGCCTCCCTGCCTGCCTGCCTGCCCCGAGGACATGCCACAGAGATTTGGCCTGCAATTTGAGTTCTGGGAATGGAAAAAAGGCAATTCCCATTGCCATTCCATTGGCTTGTTGCCAAAATTCTGACTGGAAATTACAAATTTTGTGTATTACATCTGCTGGTTTCAACAAATCGACCTCCTAATCTCGTTCATCTCTTGGAAGGGCTCCTTTTAGCACTGGAAATCAGCAGTGGATGAAACTGTACACTTTTTTGTGCACTTTACAACACTTTAAGACCCCATGGAGCACCAAACAGTCTCCATTGATGATGTTTTCAATTGGTTTTCAACTGGAAATACCATAGTGTATAATCTGTTGCATTTTCATTGATGATAATTGACTTCTGTAATGGTTGATGATCCTGTTTCATTTCTAAAAACCCCCCTTGATGGAGCTCTTATTCCTTTGGTTTTGGATCCGAACAGATCATTTGAGAACTGTTATGCTGTTAATGCGATTCAAACACCAATCGAAGACCAATTACGAGTATTAATCAGCCATTTGAGGGGACGATTCAAGCCATTGAAACCTTTCAAACCATGTGGCAAGTGTCGAATAGGGCGTGGCCACAAATTGTAATTAAAATGAGACGCCAGAGGCAAGGGGGGGCGTGCGGTGGAAGAGAGTGGATTACCATTAGGAGGGGAGGCTCTAAGGCATTAATAATCTGGAAGAGGAGAAGAAGGAGGAGGAGGAGGAGCAGGAGGAGGAGAGTAAGGGAGCAAATGACAGCCTTCGCCAATGGCTTCATTACATCATTTAAATGCCTGTTGTGTTGTCTATTAAGCGGCCACGAGTGGCACTGCCCCCACTGCTGCACCCTCTTAAGTGCGTGGCAGTGGCAGATGTCACATGGGCGTGGGGGCAGGGGGGCGGTGAGGGCTCTGCCTGCCCTACAAGCAAGCAGCAAGTGACCTGTGTAACAAAGATTCTGTCCTGTCCTGTTCTGTTCTGTTCTGCTGTTTCTGTCATCGTCAACAAGTCGCCTGGGTGAGGCGGGGTGGTGGCAGAGTCACGTTACGTGACTTGCGGCACAACTTTAAGGGACTTTCATGCCACTAGTTTCATTCCGAAACTTTTGGTAATGTGCGGCATACGTTGCGTATTAGTAACATTAGTGGGAAAAGCCACAGAAAAAACCCTCTACTATTTTTGGTCTGTGTGTGTGTGTGTGTGTATGTCTTTCCCACGAAAATGAAGTCCAATTCAATTATGATTTTTGTCCGGAAAATGTGTGCTGGGAAATTAGGCAAATATTTCCAAATGCTCCTTGAGGCTTTCGTTTTCTTAAAGCGAAAACCCA
Source organism: Drosophila azteca (assembly GCA_005876895.1). Lineage (NCBI taxonomy): Eukaryota > Metazoa > Arthropoda > Insecta > Diptera > Drosophilidae > Drosophila > Drosophila azteca. The sequence continues at coordinate 702,140 of VCKU01000014.1, read as the reverse complement.
TTCTTCCTCGGTCCCTTCGATGTATTAATTATTCTCTCAAATAAAACTTATATCCCATTTGGCCAGCTTGGGGTTTTTCCCCCAAAGTTTATCCCCCAGTCGAAGAAAAACTTTCCACAAGCCTGAACTAAGACTCATATTTTGGGAAAATCTCTGAACCAAAATCGTTGCTCTGTAACGATTTAATCACTATAAAGGAACGCTGTCTCTCTCCCTCTCTCTCTGTCCCTCTCTTTGTAATGCTCTGAAGGCAGCATCTGGTGTCTGGTGTCTGATGTCTGGGTGTCCGAAAAATGTGAGATTTTGCGGCTCACTAAATCATCTAACAAGATGAAAATGAATGGAAAAATGTTGAAATCTGAATATATTCCATAGAATTTTGTTGATAATCTCTCACTTTATGGCTGACAAAATATCTTGTTTGGTTTTGGTTTTCGGTTCTCGGTTATTGTTCGGCTGCAAACAATGGAACACAATGGAATTTAGAATGCCTACAGGGATTTCAGGGGAAAACACCTACTGAAAATATGTGAGAGAGTGGGAAAACACCCATGAAAACTGCTGGGGAGTGGGTAACAATAGGAAAAATCAGTCTAGAGAGTGAGGAAAATGCAAAACGCATGGCAAAATGTGTCAGATAGTCAGGAAAATTCCCAGAGTGCCTGCAAAATGCTGAAGAAGCCATAAAACCAGTCGGAAAGACAAACAATACTTTTAATTAAATGCTAGACATATTTTTGCCATGACTCCAAGTTTTGGTTTCCGGTTCAGGGCAAAAGGCTTCTGCCCTGTCCAGCTCTGTCTTGTCCTTGTACCTTTTTCGTCTTGTTGCATTTTCATCTGGGGCATATTTTCTCATTTGTCTAATGGAATTAAGGGAACACAGGTTTAAAGGTCATCTTACACATTCCAAGGCGACCAGCAAAGTCTCACATTCAAGGAGGGCAGATGGGCGGGTGGGGCATCTCCGGGAGCTGCAGTGAGGGGGATGGGCACTGATTGAAAGGAAATTAATCCACTCCTTCTGCCTTCTGCCTTTTGTGCGTAAAATTACCTGAAAGTGTAGCATATTTCTGTGTCTCTTGTGCTCTCTGGAATCTAGAATAGATCCAGCAATCCATCCAGAAGATAAATGGAAGATTCCAAGGAAAAAACCATCAGCTATTCCCTGCTCAAAGTACTACCATTCGTTCCATCGCCATTTTGGTGGTTCAAAGGTTCATTAAATTCATATATTTTGTGTGCTCTCGTGCCATGAACTTCAACTTGAGTTTTGTTTGCATTTCCGTTTGCATGTGGCATGCAACATTTTCCATCATCACGTAATAAAAGTAGGTGTTCTGCCACTGCCACTGCCACTAAAGTGTGTGCTTTCTGTTTGTTTCATTACAGGATACCCCAATACGCAATCGCCAATCGACACGCTGCTTGAATATTTAAACATCAGAAAAATATCGAAAATTTCAGAAAAAACAGAAACAACTCAATTTTAATGAGACGACAAAGCCGCTGGCTGCCGCATGTCGCCTGCCACATAGACAACATCTAAAAGGAGAGAGAGCAGCAGCAGCCGCAGGAGGGTAGGGGAGGGCAGGAGGCGCCTCTCTGGCCAAAAAAACAGCAGCGCTCAGCACTCGACCCTCGGTGAGCGGTCAAGTCAATCAACAGAGGACCAATCCACCAGCTACCAGCCACCAGCTACCAGCCACCAGCTCCTGGTCTCATCATTCACTGGACAACAACAACAACATCATCACCATCACCATAGCCATCATCATGGTCACGAACATGTCGCAGCCGCATTATTGCGGCACGGCCATCGATGATTTTCACACAAAGTAAGCGAGAAGTCACTCTGGGCCTTTGGTTTTTCCAGGGGCGAAAAGGCAGGCGCGAAATCGCCATGGATGGGGCCAAGGACACAAGTGGTGCTATAGGGATGCGTGCTGCGGCTGCGGCTGCCCGCTGATGTCTGGCTCTGGGGATGTCTGCATATTAATTACTTTTTGATACCCTCTCCTCTGGGCAGCACTTTTTTGGGGGCAAACACCGCAGAAGGAAGCTTCTTCAAGTGGTTATAGCCGTCTGTCTGTCATATATTGGTATTATCCAGCTTTTCAGATGGTTAATATTCAGGTATAGCAATAGGAGATCCAAAATATATGTAAAGTATAGGTTTGATGATCTTAAGCTTCAAAGAAAAAGTGTCTTTTGGCCGCTTTTCTATGGTAGTCACCAATTAGAGGGTATCTGCTGGTCGAAATATGGGCTTTTTAGTTAGCAAATGCAATTTGCATAATGATTTGACAGGTAGTCTTACTGAGCCTCTGTGGTCACTGAGTTGGCCATAATATAATCATGTGTGTAATGGCCATGGCCCCTGGCAAAAGGTGTGCGAATCGCTTCGCTAAATCGATTCTCTAATCAGAATTTCCCCTCCCCCTTACCTGTCTCCCTCTCTCTCTCTGTCTTTTCAGCTACAAATATTTCCATGGCTACTTCTCGCTGATTGTCTGCCTGCTGGGCACAATAGCCAACACTCTGAACATCATTGTTCTGACCCGGCGCGAGATGCGCTCCCCAACGAACGCCATACTCACGGGTCTCGCGGTCGCAGATCTCGCGGTGATGCTCGAGTACATACCCTATACGATCCATGACTACATTTTGAGTGCCCGCCTGCCGCGGGAGAGGCAGCTGAGCTATGAGTGGGCCTGCTTCATCAAGTTCCATTCGGTGTTCCCCCAAGTGCTGCACACGATCTCCATTTGGCTGACGGTCACCCTGGCGGTGTGGCGCTACATTGCCGTCAGCTATCCGCAGAGGAATCGCATTTGGTGCGGCATGCGGACCACGCTCATCACCATTGCCACGGCCTATGTGGTGTGTGTCCTGGTGGTGTCGCCGTGGCTGTATCTCGTCACGGCCATTGCGAAGTTCCTGGAGACCCTCGATGCGAATGGCAAGACGATCCACTCGGTGCCATTGAGTCAGTACATTTTGGACTACAATCGGGAGGAGGACACCGTCACCATGCAGGTGATGTCCAGCACGACGCCAGAGATCTCGTGGATGCAGCACAGGGGATACAGCAACGCGTCGCTCACCACAGTGGTGCCCCTGACAACGACCACCACGATGGCGGGCGACCTTTCTGGGGAGCGAAATGTGACCGTTTTCAAGCTCTACCACAGCGCCCTCGCGCTGCACGATCGCCAGCTGAGGAATGCCACATTCCTCATCTACAGTGTGCTCATCAAGCTGATACCCTGCTTCGCTCTGACGGTGCTCTCCGTGCGGCTCATCGGCGCCCTGCTGGAGGCCAAGCGACGGCGCAAGGTCCTGGCCTGCCACGCGGCCAGCGACATGCAACCGATTGTCAATGGCAAGGTCGTCACCTCGTCCACGGCCACGCCCAAGAGCTGCAAGCTCCTCGAGAAGGAGAAGCAGACGGATCGCACCACTCGCATGCTGCTGGCGGTGCTGCTACTCTTTTTGATTACAGAATTTCCCCAGGGTATCATGGGTCTGCTGAACGCCCTCCTGGGAGATGCCTTCTTCCTGCAGTGTTACCTGAAGTTGAGTGAGTTTTTGTTACGCTTAGGTTGGGGGTTTTCCTTTCTAATGGCAATGTTTTCCTTGGTTTTCCTCCTCGCTTTTCCAGGTGACCTGATGGACATTTTGGCCCTGATCAATTCCAGCATCAACTTCATTCTGTACTGCTCGATGAGCCGACAGTTCCGCACCACCTTTACCCTGCTTTTCCGCCCCCGTTGGCTGGACAAATGGCTGCCGCTGTCGCAGCACGACATCGATGGCCGCCATGGCGGACAGCGCGAGGGTGGCGGCAGGCAGCGCCTGCTCCACACGGATGCTGTGAGCAAGAGCATGGCCATCGATCTGGTGGGTCTCACGACGCAGGTGACAAATGTGTAGCACGAGAGCAGCGGCCGCGCAAACACTGCATCGGCCATCCCAGCAAGGGGAGTGGGAGCTGTAGGGGGAGTGGCATCATCAGTGGTTGATGATGGATGTGGTGTGGATGTAACCAACGACATCAGTATGGTGGAAATGTTGAACAGGGAACAGCCCCAGTCCCAGTACCAGTCCCCTCCAGCGGCCAAAGGGACTGCCGCCACCTCATGCCGGCGACAGTGCCGTGCCAGCGGCAGTGGCAAGTGCATTTGGCCCTCAACCGAGTGGCTGCGAAAGCTGAGAGCCAACCGAACGCTCACTGCTGCGGGGTCAAGCGAGGAGCATCTGCAGCAGCAGCAGCAGCCGGATCATCATCCGCAGCGACGCAGCAGTGTCCTGTTGATGGTCCTGCTGCACAGTTCGTCCACCGACGAGATGAAGGCCAAGGCGGTGCTCGTCAACGAGGAGCAGCACCAGCAGCGTGAGAACCAACCGCAAATCCACCCGCAGGACGAGGTGGAAGATGCCATCGACGCTCTGTGGCTGTAAACAACTCCACCCACCCACCCACTCCACTCTCCCTTTCTTAGATTAACTAATACTTAATTAATAACTATTATTTAGATAAAGACCAAAACAAAAAATGGTTTTCTACTGCTGCTTCCATGGCCTCCCCGGCATTGCAGTTGCGGATCGAGAGCCCCTTTCTGCGGCTGCCCTGCCTTTGGGAGGTGGCAAGCAGCATACCAAACACATTTTGTGGCGCCACTTGATAAGGTGATACTTAGGATTAAGAGTGACCCTTAACCCCCCTAAAACCCTGTCTCTAAATATAGTTGTCTAAGTGCAAAGCGCATCGTTTAGGTATAGTTCAACTATGGGAGTGATTGGAATGATTTCTAGACATCTAAGAATCCAAAAACAAATATATATCTTTTCTTGTGGAAAATAAAGTAAAAGAAAAGCAACATTCTCTCTCTCTCTCTCTCTCTTTAATTCTCTTCCTTATTTTGGCATTAAATTCCTGCTGTTAAATTCTACTCTCAATTAAATTTCATTTCCCCTTTTCAAGGTGCTGCTGCTGCTCCTCTCCTGTGATTGACATTCAAACATCAGGCAGACATTCGTTCGCCATTCGCTTGCTATTCGGCGTATCTTTTGTCCCGCATTCCGCTGCCACTCGATTGCCACTCTGTTGCCATTCTGTTGCCATTCTGCTGGCATTAAGGCCAAAATGAAATAAACGACAAATGACAGTAAAAACTGAATGGAAAACAAATGGCAGCAGCCTTTGGAGACCGTTGATTAATTGTAAGTTTAATCAAACGGTGGGAGGGGCGGGGCGGGCCATGGTCATGGCAATGCGTATTTGACAAAGTGAAGTGCCAGCAAAAGCAAGAACAAGTGCCAGAATGATCGATATTCGAACCAAAGATACCCAGCAGAAGCAGCAGACGGGAACAACGATTATCCCCAAACAACATTTGGGGATTGGCAAGACCTGTATTTACTCCTATGGCCCCTATACTTCCTAATACTTTTCCGTTTTTGAATAGAACGTAACCAGTATAGGGAAACTCCAAGGTATCTCCAACTTTATATTCCATTCTTTGGGGTAGAGGGTCTTTCAGCATCGAACCGTTTACTTGTTGCCTTTGCATATCCTTTCAGGGTTATACTTATGGATACCATAGGTATAAAATGCTTGAATTCTCAATGTCTCCATGGTAAATAGATTCTCACTCTGTAGACAATTGGATAGATTATATCCTGGAGTTCTACAACACACAAATATTGTATACCCTAGGCCTTTCTCTTGTTCAAATTGATGGCTAAGGCTCTCCTTAATCTGCATATATAGAGACTTTTATAGGGTATACGAAAAGCACGCACACAGATGACCCAATTCGTGGCCTGCTAATGGCCATCACTTCAAAGGTTCGATGAATACTTAAAATATGATGTATCTGCGTGGCTTTTAATGCACAAACAAAAGATACTTGGCCCAAAAAAGATGCCTCAATCGATTAACATAGACCCAGGGAGGGACAAGCGAGGGAGGTACGGAGATGGAGGATACTTTTGCTCTTCGGAAATTAGTAAATTGAAAGTGTTTCATCAGTCACTGCGTAGGGAAAGACTGTCACTGTGTTCCCCCTCCCGCGAAGGCGGGGACTGTCATAAATTTTTGATAAAGGACTTTCTCCAGGCCATGGCGTAGGCGTGGGCGTGGACGTAGGCGTGAAAGCGGGCGCAGATGGGCATTAAATTTTGCCTTCCAGGACATTGTCTTGCATAATTTGTGCCTTCTTTTGTGACGGAAATTAATAATTTGAGGCCTGCATTAATTTGTGGATTTTGTCATAAATGCATATTTTCCGATTAATTTAATGCGAATTTAATAGATATTCACATTTCATTCGCTCGTATGGGTGAAAAAAACAGACATGCAAGTGATGGAAAAACAGAAATGCGTACAAAAAAAACGTTGATGGCAGAGGGGGAGGGTAAAATTAATAGAGTGTTTGTGTGTGTTTAAGGACGGAAATTACAAAATAAATCAGTGGAAATAATGGATTTGTCAGCGCAAGTTAAACATGGGAAAAAAACACCACCCACCCATACACACACATACACACACACACAAAAATAAATCAAATGAAATGCAAGTGGAAACCCTTTTGAATAATTCACACGGGAATTGAAGTATTTGCCAATTACGAATGCTTAATAAAGTGGCTAAAAAGCCAATGCCAATTACACATGTTAACCAAAAGGATTATAAAGTTTCAATGGGGCTAATCAGTTTAATCAATGAAAACATGGAAGCAATTGAAAGTCAATGAGGAACGCCATGGCAGTGGTTCAGGCCCATGTTGCACCCTTTTTGTGGCACAAGTAAAGAAAAATCTATTTCCAGTTAGCTTTAAAGTTTAAAATGGCTTAGAAAAATGAGTGCCACCACATCTTTAAAGAAGACAAACCGCTTAAGAGGTGGAAATGCTCCCAAAATGAGTAACGATGAAGAAAATTAAAGTCAGGGACCCCACCGGGAGGACGCACATGGAAAATGGCACCACACAAACACCCACAGACCGCAACATCCATCACTCTGTGCCATCAGCCAAACGACCGCTGAAACAGAACAGTTTATGGTTTGGGCCACAAACTACATGGGCGACCCCTTCCATACAAATAAACAGGACATATGTGTGTGCATTTCCCTGTGATTACAGTAGTTATTTAATACCAAATCAATTATGAATCAATTGCTAATGAAACTATGACTATAAATATCGATTTCCACATTTACCAGCTCACATTTCCCCATGAAAGCATTCGCCTGGCTTAAACCTGAACTAAATATTCAAAGAGTCACCCTCCAAAAAAAAAGAAACTCAAGTGAAAATCCCCGAAAATTCCTTCATTCGTTTGCCTTTTTGGCAGTTAAAATATGGAAAATATGGAAAATATTACGTTGCCCTCTCCTAATTCCCATCGAAAATATGAAATTATTCCCACACTTGTTTCCGCTAAATCATCATCAGTAGTAGCCCCTCCCCCCTCCCCACACCCGCGCGTTAATTATAAAATCCACCAACGCTGGAGGGCATTTTCAGAGCATTTTCCGAAATGCAATTGTTACAAATTTCATTGAATTAAGCGCCGCACCACACCACATCAAGGTCATAGCCGTAGCCGACGCGTCGGTAGGACCTAGAACTTGGTGGGTGGGAGGGGCAGGGGCTAATGGTGGTCATGGAAAAGTAGCCTTGGCTGTGAAAATTTTCGACTGTTTAACAAGTGGCGCCACAGCTGGCAGAGCAGGCAGCAAAGGCCAAAAAAGGAATTAGCATAATTGTTGGGTCCGAACGAGAGAGAGAGAGGAGAAAATTCAAATGAAGGGGAGGCAACGGCCACGTACCGGCACCGGCACTGGCAAACCACCTCCTCCCCCCTCCCCCCTCTCTCCTCCTCTAATTACCCTGTAATTTATGCCTGCCCCGTTGCGTCGCTCGATGTGTGAACATTTTTGCCGAGCAATTTCATGTCAAAACTTTTGATTGATTTACGCTACGCTCTGGCACGCTTCTCTCCCTCTCTCTCTTTTCCTGCCAATCAATGAATTTTCCACTGTCTGTTGAACGGATTTTCCTGTTGTCTCATTGATGGTTCATTAATGAAGGAAAAAACTTGAATTTGATTACAGAAATTCGTTTCTGGGAGTGCAAGTTTCAAGGAATTTTCCTGACAGGTTCTGCGCAAGAGTTCTACATATTTTCCCTCACATTTCCACCATTTATTCGTGCTGTCATGTAGGCATTTTCTATGGCGTTTGTCATCGAGGAAATTTCCTTTGCGTATACGCAACGTTTTCCCAGAATATTTATGTCATATCGTTAGCCAAAATCCATTGACAGCTGCGACGCCTCTTGACGACTTCGCACGCAACATGCTCTCATTGTTTATTGTTTAGGCCAATGTATTTCCCCCAGGGAAAACATATTTCAAAGGGAGTCGCGGGACTGATATTTGGGCATAAACATCTATCAAAGGATATTAAATGGCGCATATTCTTGGCCATAAATTGTAGAACTTGCAATGAAAACTAATAGAAGTCTATGCCACGACTATCTATGATTGATTGATGGATGGATGGAATACCGATTGATGGTACATCAAATGGTACAGACATCTGTAAAGAACATTCCTAGAATTTAAGAACATTCAAAGTGTTTTGCTTCAGCGAATCAAAGGTCTCTGCTTAGGTGAACAAACGTGAAACCTGCTGTACATTGCTGGAGGCATTTTAACCAGAAAATGGCTCGACTCTTACAGCGATATTTGAACCAAAAAAGTCTCCGAATTTCGATGGAAATTTGCTCCTGTCAACTGGCTTTCCCTAGGTGGAAATTTGCTTCTGTCAACTGGTTTTCTTTAGGTGGAAATTTGCTTCTGTCAACTGGCTTTCCTTAGGTGGAAATTTGCTTCTGTCAACTGGCTTTCCTTAGGTGGAAATTTGCTCCTGTAAACGGGCTTACTTTACGTCGGAATTGGCACTTGAAAATAGCTCGACTTTGTAGACATTTTTACCTGTTAAGTTCGTAAAGGCGGAGAAATTTTTACCTGTGAAAACTGACACAGCTTTCGAGGAGGAAAAAACTTCATCATCCATTTTTGTCTTTGGTTTCCCAGGAACATTACCCCTAAACTTGTCCATAGACACGTCGCATATTGAAACCCGAATCCTACCGAAAGATGTACTTACCGTCCGTTTTTCAAAGGAAAGTCTCCTCTCCTTTTCCCAAATCCTAACCCAATTTCTCAATTTATCAAATGCGCAACAAAAATACAAAAACCCAAATCGCAATAGATTTTCGCCTGCAACCCACACCCCTGGCTCGATCCAGCCCCATTCGTGCCGCACAATGAAAAAGAAAAACAAAAACAATGTCAAGTCATTTGTCAACAGAACAAAAAAGTGATAAATGTTTTAATTATGGGCCGCCGCCCCACGACACCCCCATCCATGCACCCCACAACCCCACCACCCAAGCCTTGCCCCATGCCAACCAAAAATATTAAATTGCGCGACATTTTTCGTTGTCAAGGTGCTGGCTGGCAATGGGGTTTGCCGCCCAATGCCAAAGGCTGCCCGAAAAGCCCAATGGGCTTAAGTTCTCCAAAAGCGACGTGGCCATGAGAATCGAAGGATAATTTGCACATCGAATTTGTACAATTTGTAAAATTGCGTTTTTATTGGGTGAAATTAACAGAAATTATTAAAAGGCAAAAGATCGGCAACTTACGATTCCCTTTGACAATGCGAATTTCCATCCGCAACACGTGGCGTATACGCAACGGCAAAGCCTTAAATTATTCAATGTAAATCCAATGCCCAGAACAGCAGCTTCGCATCCACAACGACCATCGCCCATACCGATTTATGCTCTGATATATATGTATGTATATATTTTTTTGTTTTTGGTTGCCTTTGGAAATTGTGAAATATTTATTTGTGCAAAAATTAGGTCCAAAAGGCAGAGGTAAAAAGAAAAAATCAGGGTCAAAAGCAGATTCAAAGCCATAGAACAGAGAGAGAGCCAGCCCGAGATGCACGTGCCATCATTCGTAATTGATTGATTGATTGATTGATTGGCAAGCAAACAGAAGGCAACAGCTGACAAGAGGAGCCAAACAGCAAACAGCACACAGGAGAGGAGAGAGTGGCAAACGGCAGACAGCATTTCTTACAGCATTATCATTGGGAAATCTTTTGTTTCTTTCCAGTTCGTTGGCCTGCACTTCTTTAAGCCAACAATCTGAACGTAAGCTGTGTGGCTTAAAGCCTTCTCGCTGTCCAGTGACCCCAAAAATGTTTGCTTACAGAAAACTTTCGAGTTTTCCCCCGAAAGTTTCAGCCGCCGCTTAATTGCTTTTCAATAACAAAGAGAAAAAAAAAGAAGGAAAAAAACTAATAGGAAAGAATGTGTTACAACGATGGATGGGGCACGTGGCAAGTGGCATGGGGCATGTGATATCCTTTGCAAGCACGCAATGTGCCCCAAAACCTTATTAAAGCTCTATGCTGCCGTGTTGCAACAACTCTTTTTCCCCCCTCTCCTCTGCCGGTGCTGCTGCCGCTGCCGCTGCTGTTGCGTGTTGTGTTGTCATTTCGGATGTGGGGCGGGGCGTGACCACCAGCCGTCGTTCAACAATTGTGAAGGAGTAAGCGACCGCTCGACTACCACTGCGACTACGAATATTGCGAAAACGGTTACAACTTTTCGTTCCACATTTCCCCCACTTTTCCTCGCTTTATGGTTGAATAAATTGTGTGTGTGTGTGTGGGTGTGTGAGTGGGTGTGTGTGTGTGGATGGGTGTGTGTTGTTGCTCCATCAATTGGCTCAAAGGTGTCCACGGGTAAGAAATGCAAAAGGAAAACTTCTAACCAAAAGTAGGAAATGGAGCTACTGTTTGGGGGAGTTTTTGAGAGAGAGAGAGAGAGAGCAATATGTATACCCTGGAAAGTGAAAGGTAGCTTTGTACCCAGCAAAAAGATGAAAATGAATAAAAAAGGTAGAAGAAAGATTATTTATTCTACAAGAATGGAGACAAACGTGTCTATGGAACTGTCCATCTTTCATTTATCAATCGATCAATATATAAATCGATCAAAGTATCAACTGGTATGTATCGAGGGTATCTAATGCTTCGGTACAGAGAAAAAACTTTTACTTGTTGTCCTTTGTTTTATGTTTGGTTTAGCAATTTCCGAAACTGATTAAAAAATCGCTTCCTCTGCCCCACGCCCCATGCCGTTCAACAGAGGAAAACTATGAACCCTCCATGTAATGTGTCTCTGCATGTGTGTGTGTCTCTGCGTGTATGTGTGTGTGTAGGTGTGTTGTTAAAAGAGTTGTTGCTCTCTGTATTTTGTACGACATTTATGCGGTGGCATTGTCGGTGGCGGTGCCGTTCGCTGCAATTGTTTGTCTCCTTGAACCAAATTTACTTTTTTTCCAGCCACCAACAACCAACAGTCAGCAGGTGGCAGGCGAGAAAGCCTGTTACCAGTGAGCCCAAAGTGCCACCCACCAAAGCCACCGACGACCCACATGGAACCGCAGAAGCAACGAACCCACCGAGCCACACAGAACCAGCGGCCCATCGACCCCATTGTGTCAGAACACTTTGTGAGTCTCCATTGCTCCACTAACCCCACACACACACACACACACACACACATTCTCGCACTTCAAAAATTGAGTAACGCAGGACACTTCCTCTCCCCCTCTCTACCTGTCTCACTCTGTCTCTTTTGTAACAGAAATCCATGTTAACTCGTTTGAGTAGCCCCCAATTCTCTTTGCCAGTCGCCAGAAGGAGCAGGAGGAGGCTCTGGTGCCACGTGCCATTCTCCCACTCTCCCTCTCCCTGTCTCTCTCTGTTACTGGCAAGCGAAATGACAGGGCGAAATAAATTTACATGTTTTAACTACAATTTTGTGTATAATTTTCAAGTTGTTTCGAACACACACACACAAAACTGTTGCAGAATTTCAAATAAGCCAAACGGAACGGCACAAGCCTAACCAGAAATGGTTACAGTCCTGCCCCAGATACACCCAGATACCCATTCCCGATCCCATTCCCATTCCCGATCCCATATTGACTTTCATTCCCCCGTCCCCCGATGTATTTTGCATGCAAATTAAGACAACAGAACGACAGCGACAGCTACAGCGACAGCGACAGTTCGAGTGAGAGGAACAGCATCTGTGGCAGGCGGCAGCAGGCAGCATTCTGTTGCTGCTGCTGTTGCCTGTCGTCGACTGACATTTTAATAGAATTAACTGCTCCACAAACGAAGTGAGTCCTGGCCTCGGGACAACAGCTTTCCTTATTGTTTTAGATGGGTATGTCATTAGATTTGATGGCTACAGCTCCTGTATAGCTTTTAAGGCTTCACAAGGACTTACAAACAGTATATACACACACACACACACACACACACATAGCTGCAACAACTGTGACAAACTACTATATTTCATAACTGAAATTCACTCAACTGGAATTCCATTTATACGATGAAAATATTTAATTGTATTTGGGTGCAATGCAGGACGTGTCGTCCAGTCCGGATTCTGTGAAGCCCTAACAATGGCCACATGTTGACAGGCGAAGCGAGCAACGGATAGTTTTTCATGACAGCCCCAAACACCATTAGAGCTGCAGACAGACTGACACTAACACTGACTCTCAGCGTCATGGCCTGTCGACAGTGGCAGCGGCAGACAGTGCGTTTCATAGCCGCAGCAGCAGCAGCAGCTCCCGCCTGCACATAATCTATTTATCATTTATAGCAAATAATTTATGCATTTTTTTTTGGTTCGGCAATTTTTCGCTTGAAAAATGTTTCAGCAATAAAATTCGCGTATGTTTTATGGAAATATTTTGCAGCCGCAGTCTGTGGCTCGTAAATTTGTGCCACAGATGGCGACAGAAGACATTCAAAAATGAGGAATGATATATATAGTATAGTATATATATATCTACAATAAATATTTGAATAACATGCATTGATTCTAATGGAAAAGAAAAGAATCGAATCTCTTGGCCAACGACTTGGAGATGCTCTAAGGGAGGGATATTCCCTTCATTTTAGATACATTTCGCTTCCCAGCAAGCTTAAAGATAAACCCAAAATAATATTTGAATTTCACTTGGTTTTAATCGATAAATAAATAACGAACAAACCAATAATCTTCAATTATGTTACAGGGAAATATCCACACACACACACAAACATACATACACATGCGACATTCGCATTCCTTCCTCTTACTTTCTGAATCCAATTCTGAGATTATCGCGTTTGCAAATCGGCGCAATGTTGCATAAACAGCTTATAACCGCAGTGGCAGTGGGGCAACACAAAAAAACACTTGGGAAATCTAAATACAAGACACACACAAACACACACACACACACATTCACACATACATACATATATGTACATATATGGAACCACAGAATGAAGATTGTGAGGAGGATGAGGATTAGATGGTTCTGTAACCGCAAGATATTACCCCCCCTTGCTCCCGCGTGCCCAAAAGTACCATCCATTCCATTCACTCGCGACATGTGAGGGGCACGGCACACAAAATGCGAATGTTTATATGCGGCTCGTGTTTTGGTTTCTCGCTCTCTCTCTCTCTCTCTCCCCCCCCACTTTTCGTGTGTTTCTGTGTTCCTGTTTGTTTTTGTATTGCCTGGGAAAATCGCCTTAAAACCCGCCTGAAAATGGGTGTGGGGAAAGGGGCAAAAAAGGGAGGGCAGTGAAGGGCGGTGCAGGGCGTTGGAGGGATTGGATGTGTGGGGAGTGTGTAAATATTATTTTAAATTGATAGCAATTGAATGAGCAATAACGTAATAGGGAGTAAATGTTGATAACAGAAACAAGGGACGATGCCTGGGTGCCTGCCAGGGTTCCTGGGTTATTGATCAAATGCTTTGTTTTTCCTGAAGTGAGAGAAAAAAAAGCGAGGAAAACATAGAGGAAGAAAGGTAAAACCCACAGGAAAGAGGAAAAACCTACGGGGGGAAGGGAAAATCAACAGGAAGAGGGAAAAACCTACAGCATAAAGAGGAAATTAAATGATAAATTGAATTAATTGGATAAATTGATTGAAAAGGGTTTAAATGGTATAAGGAACACGTTTTCCTATCTGATTTCGAGGAGGAGCAAACGGCAGGGAAAGGGAAATTCTGAAAGGTGTCTTTAAATGATATGAAGGATAGCCTTTAAGGTTACTCTCTTTGAGATATCGAAAGGGTAACCATCCCTCACCGTCCCCTAAAAAACATCCATTCCACTTCCATTGGGTTGACACTGACTCTTAATTGTATACGCCCTCGTTCTCGTTCTGCCTTCGCCTGACTTGAATATATATTCGTATTATCATCTTTCTTTGGATTCCACGGAAGGGGTGCATCGGTACTGATTGCATTGCTTACTGCACTTGACTTTGGGATGTCGTGGTTGTTAATGACAGATAATTTCTCCGCTCGCACCCTAGCAGTCATAAATTCTATACCTTATTTATGTTTTTTACTTTGAATAGATCGGTTTTGTGTTGAATGTGTAAAAGCTCTTGTTCTTTAGGAACAATAATATGTTCATGTCTGAACAGATATGGATATGCATCCCTTAAAAGAAGCTTTCTTCTCGTTCTTCTCTAAAGATCCCTTTGCCTAAACAAGGAATTCTCCCAACCCAAAAGAAGAGTTCAAACAATCGCAATTGTACCCGAAATGGCTGCCTCCGGATATATGACCCGTACTTTTCATCCATTTTCTTTCTGCTGTGGACAATCGCGCGCTTAATGACCCTGAAATTGATGCGAATTAGTTTTTCTTCTCCATAGAGTATATACTATACAGTACTTTATAAATTTTTCTTCTGTTTTTCTGCATTTTTTCTTCTCAGTTTCTCTGTTATTTTTTTTTTTGGTTTTTTTTTGGATTTGTGCCGCAGTTTGAATGCTCCGTTGGCTTTGTGACAAATGACACAAAAGGTTTTCGGGGTCTCTCTCTCTAGCTCTCTCTTTCTCTCTCTCGCTGTATTGCTGTCCCTCTGTAAGTCTCTTGCCACCCAAGGAGCGGCAGTGGCCTAAAGCCCTTCTCTCATTTGACTTTGGGATTTAATTAAATTAAAAACTCAATCTGTCTGGGGTTCGTGATTCGTGGGACCAGTTGTCAGGTTATTAGTTGCTATGCACCACCGCCAGGCATCGGGGATCGGGGATCGGCTATGGGCCGGAGGGGATGGGGATGGGTGATTGAGGTTTAAGAGCCCCAAACCGATGGCAGATTCTAATTATTCGCCGTAATGAAAAAAGCATTGAACTTCTTGAAGTGTTTTCCCGTGTTTTTCTCTCTCTCTCTCTTTCTGTCTCTCTGTCTCGCTCTCTGGGTGTTGATGAACTTTAAGGTAAAGTGTTTTGCGATTCAAGCACCTAAATTCCGAAATGTATTCCCCAATTAGCTGAAAATGAATGAGACACTCTTTCTTTGGGTATAAATCAAGTGTTTGTGAATGTATTCACGCTTGTTTCGAGCATTAATCACATGTGTCTTTGAATACACACATTCGGGGCATCTTTAATAGGTATTCATGGGGGTTATTAGTGTGATAAATGTGGATGATTTAAGCTGCTTAAGTGTTTTGCACCTACACAGGCCCCAAACCTGTTACTAATCCTAATACCTCTTGCTTACTAGGGTTAATCAGGCACCCCATACGTTTCTCGGCGATGGTTTTGGGATGGAATTTTGTCTTTTTTCTTGGGAAGACCCAATGCAAATCAGTGTGAATGGCAAAAGATCTTTGGCAAGAAAGAGTATCGTGTAACAACCTTGAGACTTGGCTAATATTCAGCCCTTGGGTGACTGCAGCTGGGAGACCCGTTCCCCCCCATTCCCCCTCGTTCACCTTCGTTCGCTTAAGTGCAGATTAATCAGAGTTAATGGCGCTCTCTCTCTCTCTTTCTCGCTCACTGGCATATTAAATCCGAAGAATAAACAACAAAAGAACAACAATTAATGCAAACAATGCGAATGCGTAGAAGAAAAGCGAGAAAAACGAAGGAAAATTGCTTCAGAAATATGTGCGAAATGAATTCCAGAGAGAGAGAGAATCCCGGACAAAAGGCAACTTTTATTCATAAGCAGGCATTAATATTCATACGCACACACACATTGTATTACACACACACACACGCACACGCACGCACACACTCATGGCTGTACATGCACGCATACGAAATCGGTCGCATTGATGCGGAAAATTACAATTTTCATCTGCGGCCAAACGGTTCTTCATTGTTTTCCCACTAAAAAAAAGCATAAGGGAAAAGGGAAAAGAAAGCGAGTGCGAGTGCGAGCGGGCGTGTGTGTGTGTGGTCAGCGGAAAGGCGAGGAAATGCCTGGGATACGCCGGGATCTGTGCTTTCTAGGTTCAGTGAATATATCCTAGAACATTCTACCACTCCACGCCCATACGCCCATAGGCGCTCCTCTTCAAACTTTTCGTGGAATCCCACACCGCCGCCCAGTGCTTTCACCGCACTTGCAATTTAATTCAAATTAATTACAAGCACACTCGCAGGCATATGAATACATCCACCCACCCGCAGCCACCGACCAACCGACCCACCAACCACCGCAGCAACAGCTCATCATCATCGACGCTGCTGCGGTGGTCGGTGATTCAGTCGGTCGGTCATAATCCGTGCAAACAGCAAGGGTTATGCAAATGTTGCAACCACTGAACCATCGGTCGAGAGCGTGGCCCGTAATTAATGTTGCAACCGCCGCAACAAATTGATTTAAAGGTTGGTTGCGCCCACTCGAAACCTTTATCTCCGGATTTTCAACCTATAGTTTTTCGATTTTCCTCGCGAATACAAGTTTCAGTTGCCTTTCTTCATGTGAGAAAGAGAGAATTTTCGAATAAAAGATGACCTCTGTGGGGAAAACATCTATGGGATCCTTCGGCCTTGACTGTACCACAGTTCGAGCATACCCCTTTTGCTGTCTCAGAGATGGGTACGCTTTTGGTTCATGCACATGTGGCATGGTCGGCTCGGGTTGGGTTGGGGCATTCGCTGAAAAAGTGATCTACGGTTGCAAAAAGTTGTTGCACGGCACCGCTTACGGCCGCTTCGCAATGCCCCGAGGCGGCCAGGCCACGCCAGGCCAGGCCAGGACCCTTCGAAAGTAATGCCACAGCCACACGCGCACGCATCGTGGCACAGATTGAAAAAAGAGCAGACGTGGAAATAGTTGCAACATTCGCACACCAACACCAACACGGGCGTGCGGGCGTGCAGTTGGTCGGGCGGACACCTGCCATCCATCCTACCGCTACCACTGCCCCGCTCCCCATCCATCCGCAAACGGAAATGAAAGTTTTTCGCTCCTGCGGTCAGGTGCCAGGACAAAGGTCGTTGTGGGACCAAAAAGTTTTTTTTTGTTTGGGGCTTCCGCTAGAAATCGACGGCAATCGGAAACCCAGAACTAGAATCAAATCTGAATACGAGAAGAGATGGAACCGAGATGAACAGATGCGTGATGGCGTCAGATGTGAGCCTTGAGGGTTCCAGTTCGAGTTAAAGCCTTTATCCTTTATCCTTGGGTTAGATTCGGTTAAGCTGTAACCAGAGATTATGGCATCCTGGCCTGGAATGGGGTAGTTTATGAAATATGATGACAGAAGGACCCCCCCAAGGATGTAATGTTATAGCATTTCCCGACAAGATTGCGTACCATTTACACTCTTCATGTTGTTTGGAGCAATCTTTTTTAATGGGTTTTTCCGGAACAAGTACCGGGCACTTGTACAGGCACTACGTAGCGTCGGTGGGACGTTGGGAATACGTTAACATCGCAAAACGGGGCCGTAAAAGCAGCCAACTGCCAACTGCCACGCCTTCGCTTACGCTTACGCCATAAACTTGCGTGTAAACAAAACGATTATAAAAAGCAACGATTCCAGGCTTTAAGGAGGAGCAGCCAGCATACGCCTTAAAATATAAAATTCAATATCTAGAGATCTCTTCTCGCGCAACAAATGAAAATTTAATGAGAACTGAAGGAATACAGCGCCAAAAACCGGATGAAAACTCCAACCGAATCAGCAACCAATCAACCATCACGAAGGGCCCAGCAGCAGGCTGCCACAATATTTACACGAGCCTCATCAAGAACTTTTTTTCAATCAACAGAATACAAATTCCATGGAGCTCGTCCGCCGCCCGCTAAAAAGGATCCAGTCTCCAGTTCAGTTGAGTCCCGTCCAGCGCCAGTCCAGTGGCAAGTATTTAACCGAGCTTTTGGTTTAATGGATTTCCTGCTTTTCCCCATAAAACTATTACTATTTTGTTTGCTTTCGTTCTCCCTCTCTCGCGCTTGAGCAGCACCATGGCCAAAACTCTATACAAACCAATATGCGTCTGGCCAACTGCCATGCAAAAAGCTTAACTTTATGGTTTATTATATCAGTAGTTTGCTGTATCCTTTGCAGAGGGTAGCATGGTTTTCGCATATGATATGGAATGCAAGGGAGTAAGGATTCTTGGCATGGAGTATAAGACTAAAAATGTTAGATTAGCAGCATAAGATTCCGAGTAGAAAAGTAAGCATACGATTATACAATTAGCAGTAAAAGAATCAAAGTATAAGAGCTTGAGTATAAGTAGAAGAATCAAAGTATAAGAGCTTGAGTATAGAAGTGTAAGAATCGAGATATATGTAATTTAAGCGCAAAATAGCTGTAGTATAAGTCAGGCTATAAAGAGGAGTATAGGGCGGTTAATCAGTTATTACGGAGATACGTCCTAGTATTTTAAGTCGGGTTAAAGGTGTAAGCATAGGTATAAGTATAAGAAAAAGTATAAGATGGTATATAAAACAATGTATAAGACGTGGTAAAAGCGGAAGTTCATGTCGCAGTATACATAGGTAAGAGTAAATCGAAGAGTATAAGTTGCAGAATAAGTTTTATTATAAGACCGATTCTAAGACGGAGTACACGTGATATTACACGTTGAAGTATAAGTCGAAACTTCCATTAGGACAACTGTTTAAAGTTCTAAAAGTAGTTGTACGAAAAACATTGAAAAGGGGTGATATTTATCCATATCTTTCTCGATCAACAATCGCAATCGTATAAATACATAATAATAACAATGACTAATGACTAAGGGTATCTAGTGCTTCGTTATGGCAGTTCTATGTCCGTTTTATGATAGTCTATTGTTTACCTTAAGGCTCTTGTTTCACTGCCACATGTGGCACTCTCCCATTATTAATCATAACTTCCAGCCCAGAGAAATCTCGAAATTTCGGTACACAATACAACTTTCCAACAGAGAAAGTGAGAGAGAGACAGAGAGAGAGAGTGAGTGCGGAGTGGGAAAAAGGGGAGTTAATTAAAGTTTTTCCATCAATTTGGTTGTTTGGAGCAGGTTTTCATGCACATTTCCAGACGTTTGGCTCACATTTTGTGTTTCTGTTTCTGTTTTCCTGTGAATTGATTCCTCAGAATGGTATTTTTAAATGTCAGACAACACCAGAACCACGTGGGGCACGTTCTGGGGATTTGACCAGGCGAATGATGTTGACCTTTCGACATGCTTCATTCTGATGATGCTTCGTTTTGATGGTCACTTATTTTTGGGGTTGGGGGGGTGGTTTCTCTTTTTGGGAATGTCTGTATCCTGGGGCTCCGTCATTTCCATTTACTTTAATTGTCGTGAGTTTCCCAACAATTAATAAAGGATTTACAGCATCCCCTTGCTCTTTTCGGTGGCGCTTAAATCTACTGCCATCTGTGATGACCCCTTGGAGAGGAGAGTTCAAATTATCTGCCATTTAATAGTAGATTATTCTGAATTACAACGAGTACGTGATATGCGATGTGTGACAGAAGTCAAAAGCAGTCAGAAGGGGCCAGAACAGGCAACGGGCAAGAGCCAAATCCAGACACTAATTGGCCAGAATAAAGTCCACATTCGTTGGCCCGAAGCTGGGCAAAATTTCAGAGAATTATGTCTGCAGAGGCGGGCGGAGGCGGGCGGAGGAAGTCGGAGGAGGTCTCCTCATTATGCAAATTGCAGCCGAATGAGTGCAACAAATACGAGTGTCCTCTGGCTGCTGCTGCTCCGTACTCTGATTAGAGATATTAAAATGTTATTTATAGTAAATTGCATGTGGTATGTTTGTGCAGTTTCTCCGCAAAGAGATTCTCTAGAAATTTCCATAATGAGCACAGCTGGTGGGCCAGCGGGGGCCGGCGGGGGCGTAGTATAAGAGTCACTTTTGTCCTTGAAAACTACTATAATTAGTCATAATTCTCAGTGTCTAACATTTTCCATGATTTAAGTGAAAATATTTCATGCTTGCGATAGTGGAAAATGTGCAAAATGATTTATGGAAAGAATAGGAAACGAAATGAAAAGAAAGGACAGGCCCCACCCTCACCCGCTGCCGAATGAAAGGTCAGTTTTCCGGAAACTATGGTCAGGGCTTCCAACCGAAACTACAGCCCAAACCTACCCAAAAACTAGGGGAAAGGAAACCCTTTTTCGCCCCAAAATATACATTTATCTTAATTTAAAGACCAAAAAAAAAGAAGTAAAAGATGAAAAAAGGTTCATTCGTTAAATGCTTTGATGATTTTTGTTATTTTTCCTGCCTGTTTTCCCAAAGATAAAAAATATAATACTCACAAAGCAATGTACGAGCATTCCCTTGAATGAGGCAGACAACAGACAGACAGACGGACAGATGGATGGATGGCTGGATGGATGGACAGACATTCCATAAATTTGACAGTTGGCCATTAATTTTGTGGGTTTTTTTTTGTTTTTGTGGGGGGAAGGGGGTTGAGGGGGGGGTTGGTTTTAATGAGTATACACTTCACAAAGCCAAAGCCTGGGCCAGCTTTTGTCAAATATTAAAATCATTCGCTGAAAAAATGATATTTTAATGCAAATATTTGGTCAAAACATTCAAGTGAAGGATTTTTCCTGGCTTTTCATGCTTTGTCATGCCTTTTCCTGCATTTTCAGGCATCATTTTTGAGGATTTGTGTGAGAGCGTAAAGCGTTTCGGTGAAAGAAAAAGAAAGATTTACCCAGTGAAACATTTGTCATTTTTGTTCAATGGCTTGCATGATGATTATCCTTTTTTTGTTGTTGTTGTTGTTTTTTGTCAGTCAGTCAGTCAGGCAGTAGTCCCCCTGCATTACAGAGGATTTACAGGCAGGGCAGAGCAGAGCAGGGGGGCAGCATTTGCATATATATTAACTTTCTCTTTGTGTTCGCTGAAGTCTTTGAACTGCACTCTGGAGTGTATGGAGTCTATGGAGTGTATGTTAAGCGCTGCTTGCTTTTAGCTTCGATTTGGATTGCATTTCAATTTAAAATTGATAGCCAGAGACAGAAAGAAAGACAGCGACTTTCACTCTGACTCTGACTTGGCTAAGAGCATACAGTTTCCAGGAATCAAAGCTCCATTTCCTGTTCTATGATTGACTGATGCTCTCTCTGCGGCTGCGAGGTGGGGGGAGGCTGAATGAAATCCGTAAAGAATCTCAAAGGAAATGCCACTCTCACTGCGAACTTTGATGCTTCGTTGCCTTTCAGATTAAAGAGCGCTTTCTGCTGCTGCTGCTTTCATTGAATGATGTACTACTGCCTGTCAATCTGTCAATCCATCTTTCATCTTCCACCCTTCCATCTACAGGTGAAAATTGTACAATTTTCAAGCCCCAGCCCACACAACTCATGTGCGTGCTTAAGGTTTTATACTCTTAAATCCCTCCGTTGATCCGAAAAGCTGTGGAAAACAGTTGTGTGGCTGCGTTCAACTTTTAAATCACTTAATGGCCTTGGGAAAACTTTCCCAAAAAAACAACGCACGCACAGGACTGCCGCCCTCGAGGAGCACCAGGAGTGCCAGGAGTATTTGGCTTTTGATTTAATTGCGGCACAAAACTTTCGTCCCTTTTTTTTACTTGGATTCTGTAATTAGTTGAAAGTCTATCTGTCTGTCTGTCTGTCTATCTGTCTGTCTATCTGTCTGTCTATCTGTCTGCTTTTATGAGGTTTTAATATTGGGTTAGTTGTTTAAAGAGCGTTCTACTTTTCATCTATCGACTGGGAGAGGGGAGGTGAAGACCATCCGCGCACGCATAGGATAATCCCCATCTAATCTGGGAAAACGGTAAAATTTCATGAAAAACAGCCCCTGAAATGACACCTGAAATGGGTTAAATGGAAAATGATTAAGAACACGCAAATGAGCAGAAAACACTGCAAACGATTGCCTTTAATTGTGGAATTCAAAGCGAAATAAACAATGGAGAAAACAGGAAACAGGACTTGCATCACTTATTGTAAATCTTTAACCAAGAAAGTGACCATCGAAAAGAATTGGAACGGCCAAGGGAAATACCTAAATTATATGTTGACCTTTTCTCCACCCAAAGCAAACAAACACAAGGGTTCTCAAAGGGAGTCAAAAGGGTCCTCTCTCTCGGGGATGCTCGGGGATGATATTGTAAACTTGTTAACCCATCAAATCCTCGAAGCCTCGAAACTATGTATGGATTCTCCGCCAGAGAAGAAGCCAACAGAAAGGAAGGAAGGAAGGAATGGCAACAGGCAGCAGGCAGCAGGAAGCAGGAAGCAGACATGTTAGCACGCACTCAAGATGCGGCCATAAATATGAGCTATCCTTGGAGAGGATGAAGGGTCCCCTCCCAACTCACATCCCCTCTTCGGAATGTATTGATGTGCATATTAAATATTTACAACTCAAGGAAAAGTGCGGGGAAACTGCTGCTGCGGAAGGCAAGGAAATCGTACAGCTGCCATATGTACGGCTCTAACAATCACAATCAAATCAGGAGCCAGCCGAAGGACACCAGAAGGAAGCACCAGCAGCAGAAGCAGGAAGGAAGGAGACGGAGAATAGAACTTCAACGAGCGACCGAATGGAATGACAAATGTTATGAGCCTCTCAATTACGACTACGAGGACGATACCTTCTACACATTAATAAGTTAACGCGCTGACGAATGGGGGAAACAGTAAATATATATATTCCATAGAAACAGATACACATACATACATATATCTATGTATGTTTGTATCTATGTATAGGACAAGGAAGATGAAGCGGACTTAATGCCAAATTAAAATGTTTACGTGACTTCATTACATATTTGCCTCATTTTTGCAACTGTTGGCAGCAATCTGGTTCGGGCCTCTCTCTGCAGCAGCCCCCCGCCTCCAATCGCCCAATCGCCCAACTCCCCAACCTCTCGACACCCTTCCTCAGAAATTGGTGTTTCTTTGCACAACAACCACCCCCACCTCCACTGAAATTCCTTGAAGCGACGAGAAGGTGTCTGCTCCATACCAAAATCCACAAAAATTGGCTAAAGGAAGGTTGGGTGGGTGGCTGGGTGGTTGTCTTCCATGCCAACTCCTACAAACAATTCGCCTTCGAAGCGATGGTTTCTATAGTATTCCATGGACATCGCGTCGCATCTCCCTGGCAGTGATACCCCGTGCTCAGAGGGGACAGAGAATGAGAGAAAGTGTGACGCAAGTCCTGGGACTCGTACATATGACAAGTTCCTTGCCCAGTTTCACGATTAAGGGGTATCGAACAGTCGACTTACAGGCAACTTTCATACAGATTTTCTGTGTGTGTCTGTCTACTATTTTCGTTGGGGGATTTGCCACTCGAGTGAGTCCTTGACTTGTTGCCGACTTTCTGGGTTAATTACTTCGCTGGAATTGCCTTCCACGAATCCAAGACAGGATTATGGATGAGTTCCAATAAAATATGACTAAATTAGGGCATCAGCTGGGGCGTAGCACTGGCTGTGGCTGTGAGAGCAAAGTTCATTAGCAGCAAGCCACCAGAACATCTGCTGCTATTTGATCGAGTTAATGCACTCGCAAATGGTTGGCCAAAACCGAGTGAAATGTGGAGGCTTACAAACAGAAGCTCCCCCAAGGCCAACTGCAATGCCAAAATCCTCGATTGGCATAAATACCATCATAAATTTCAATTAATTTCTAGAGAATTTGCATGTTCGATTGAGCGTTAAGTTCATTTAACATTTAATCGCATTTGTGGCCTAATCTTTTGATTAAAATTTCAAGCGAGAGAAGGAGAGCGGGACAGAGGGATGGTGGGAGGCAGACGAGAATAGTAGAGAAACCACAAAGCAGCCGCATGTGGGTGCCGTCTCTTAAACATTAATCATACGCCATGTGTGGCTGCCATTGACAGATCAAGCGAAACAACAGAAGAGGTAGACTCTCAAGGGAAGGGGATGTCCCCACTTATGGATACATCAAACAATTACTGAAACTCATTCAATCGTTTCCTTGAGGGCGTGTACCCGCCAAGAAATCAAAGCCAAAAGACTTCACTCATTAATAAACATAAGAGGAAAGGCAAGGATGATGCTTTCCCACAGGGAAAACTCAAGGAGAAAAGCCCATTAATTTATGGCCACAAATCGTGTCAAACGCCGGCGTAGCCACAGCCACAGCCACAGCCACAAGCCTTTCCCTTCATTCGCATTCATCCGTTGATTTTTCATATAAAATATTTAACGAAAAGAAAAAAGAACAGACCACAAAAATCCCATATATTGTTGCTTAAGAAAGTGTCGCATCCGCATCCGGATCCGCATTCGCATCCCGAATGAGCCTTGAAATGTTGCGCCACACGCCATAAAAAGGGATCATCATCAGCCATTCAAGGAGTCAGGCGGCTTTCGGGGCTGTAGCCAGTCAATTGGCTTATGATTTATGTTAACCATTAGAGCGAGGTCGAGGAGCGCTCCATTCGAGCCTTCAGCTCTGCAGGCTCTGCAGGGCACTCTGGGCCCTTTCCCGCGTTGTTGACCCGTGTCGCAGCTGTCGAGCGGGGAGTGCTTCAATTTGTGGCAAGGAAATTTTAAAGTCTAAAATATTTTTGGGGAGGAGAACATTCCCAAATGGGAGGGAGTATATAGTGCCAGCGTTTTCGAAGAAAATCTCATCGATTAGCTTTCACTTCTCTGTGCATGGAAAGCACTTACCGGGGAGAATTAAATTCCAATAAATAGCTAACCTTCAAAACTTTCCCTGTGCACATTTGCGGGTAAAAGGCAGTGGATTTGCCACACTTAAAGCTACAAATAATTGCAGTTTATTGTGGCTTTCCTTGAGCTCTCTTCCTGCCGGATCAGTTTGCTCAATTATAATCCTTGCAATTCCATACAAACGCTGCCATCGGGCAGGAACTTTTCCGCTACATTTTCCCCTTCCCCCGTCCATTTTCTATAGAACTCTTCTGCTGCTACCAGGAAGTACATTTTCCTGGCAATTTTCCTAGTTTGTCTTGCGTACTCCCCCCGCCGCCCACTTTTTGTTTGTGCCTTAAGCTCATCATTATTTGCGTGTGGCATAAGATTTGATTGCAACAGTGAAAAATGGGCAACAGATAAAAAGACAGTTCGCCCTACCCTGCCCCACCAGAAGCCCCCAGGCGGAAATATATGCAAATTATAAGAGAGAGAGAGAGAGAGAGAGAAAGAGAGCAAGAGAGCTGAAAAGTTTCTTTCGTGGGAAAAAGTATGCAATCGAAAAGTTGAGTATTATACAAATTGCGGCAGAAAGTATGCCTTGGAGGAAAGTATACCATCCCCTACCACCCCCTACCAGCCACCCCGTGAAGCAGAGCAGAGCAGGAGACAAGTAGACGCTGATGCGTATGATTAATATAGCCATGGGGAAGGGGGGCTGGGAGGGTATACACATGTCACACTCCAGGACACTCCAAGGAAACGAAAGTAAAGTAAAGGAAACTCCTGGCACATTAACAGAGCAGAGCAGAGCAGAGCCGGTGGAAATTAACCCTTTGCACATGGTATAATTAACTTTTTGCTGCCCCCCTCCACACAGCGAAAGGAAACCCCATGACAGGCAGCCACAGTTTTCAGGGGTTTCCTGCCAATAGCAGCAGCAGGTGTCAAATTTCACGCCGGAAGTATCTGCGAGACATTCCCTCACCTCAAAGATACGGCCGAGATATGTATGCCGCAACCTGTAGATCCAAGCAAAGGAATCACTCACTGGAAATTGATACGACTTTAAAGCGAAGTTTAAGCAGAAGTATCTAGTATCTTCCGATCGATCCAAAATGAATTCGAAATTAATTTCCATTTATGGCACATTTTCGCATTGCCGGAAGTCGCCGACTGACAGGCTGCCGTCGTCTCTCTCTCTCTCTCTCTCTCTCTTGACGTACACTTCCGAGTGTGCCCCAGGCGTGGCGTTGCTATCATCAAAAAGATACAAATATATTACTAGCTTATTGTTTACAGCACACACACACACACAGAGAGAGAGAGAGGGAGAGACAGATGTTTGAAAGAAATAGAAATTAAATTTCGATTGTTTGACCCATGGGAAAACTCCTGTAACTAAATTAGGCGTCCTCAGTTTTTGTGAAATTCTTCCACTGTTTAAAAATGAGGAACAAGTGCCAAAATTCCTAGAAAAAAGGGAGCCATTAACTACTCTTAAAAGGGGAAGGGGGCAAGGGCGGTTGCGGAGTTTGGGGCGCGTGACTTCGGGGCAAAAGTTTTCATTACTAACTTTTTTTTTTTAGGTTTCCATTTCCGGGAATGAACAGAGTGCCCGAAACTATTGACTTTTCATGGAAAATTCGTTTGAGCAGGAAATGGAAAATGACTCTTATTTAATAGAACCTATGAGCCCAGAATTGTGTGTAAAATTTCGATTTAAATTCGAGTTTAAATCATATTAGAGATCTTTAACTAGAATACCTTCTGGCACACTCACTTCAGTAATTCGATTTATGTTTGTTTCAGAATGAAAATGAATGACATTTCCCTGTTCCAAAAGGCTTCTGTGGGTGGGTGGTGGGCGGGTGTGTGGACGGGGTGTTACATTCAGAGTTTATTTAAGGCTTATTTATGCAATTTATTAATAATTCAGTGGCAGAGAATGGAGAACACAGAACAGCTTCTGTTTGCCACTCGTTTCTGCTTCTCCTCCTGCTCGTTGCTGCTGCTGCTCGTTGCTGCTGCTGCTACTGCTGCTACTGCTGCTTGTGGCACATCATACACGTCGTATGCGTATTGTGTGCTGACATTTTTAGAAGCTTAAATATTGGTGCTAGGGGGGCGGGGGAGCTATGAACTGATTTGAAATGCATACGAATATAATTCAAGGATTTGTGGCCTTGAAGTGACAGCAATTGCATTCATTTTGATTATGGTATATGTATTTTTGCATTCTCTGGGCGGAATCCTCTCCTGGAGGACTCTGAAATACTTTCAGATGAAATGAAAGAATGAAAGAATTCTGAACTTTAATTTTCTTGCAGGCAGCAACATTTAATTTGGCAAATGTGCCACTGAATTACTCATACGCCCAGCGGTCGCCCCATGATTAAATTACGAGCCATTTAAATTATTCATTAGCTGCTGCGGGTGCTCCGGCTGCTGCTGTTTTTTAATTAATAAGCGCAACGCCTAGACGACGTCGTTCAAGGCGACTAAAAAAGACAAATTACTGGCCCAAGCACACAGTAAGTAGTAGAACTGCAATACAGCCGCACAGCAGGTGGAAAAGCAGCTGGATAAAGGTGGGAAAATTGAAGAAAAACACTCGGGGTCTCGGGGTCCTTGGCCATGGCTCTGTGGCTTTTTCAGCTCTTGAAAAATGAGGCAGCCACAGTGGCTTTGCGACCATTAAGCAGATTTCTCCAAGGAAAGAAAAACTGACCCCGTAACCAAATTGCTGCGGATGTGAATGCGAAT
This sequence comes from Drosophila azteca, assembly GCA_005876895.1. Lineage (NCBI taxonomy): Eukaryota > Metazoa > Arthropoda > Insecta > Diptera > Drosophilidae > Drosophila > Drosophila azteca. The sequence goes on along the minus strand of VCKU01000014.1, from coordinate 674,296 downwards.
GCGGATGTGGGTCAATGCGTGTGGCAGGAGCGACAATCATCGGGTGAAAGTCATTTTCCCTGAAGCACCACGAGATTGCTATTTGAACGTCGTCGAATAAAACCAGAAATTGATGCACCTTTTTACCCCTTGAAAGTCCTTAAAGTTAACTCTCTATTGATTCGATGACCACGTGACACATCTTTCTCTCGTTCTATCTAATGGCTGTGCAAGGCTTCCCTCCACCCTCTCTTTCTTCATAGACACAGATTGATTTCGATAGTCAAACGACCCTTTGGGGTCATTGACACGTAAAGGACTTCATCCTGTTGGCCAGGCCGCAAAAGTATAGTCGTATCTGTGTCTCTCCATTGAAATTAATCAACTGAACGATTCCGTTTTATTGTTACTATGTTCCGTGACCCAATTTACACATCCACCGCAGCACCACACACACACACACACCTCACACACACAACACGCCATGCGGCATTTCCTCAAAAGAAAAAACACCAGAAGGAAACTTGCAAATGACACCAAATTTCACTTAGTAGAGGGGCAAACGCAGGGGGCGGAAAGCGCAGGAAAAACTCTGGGTAAACCAGCAAACATGACAAACGAAGCAGCAGCTGTTTGAATGGCTGGCAAGGGGGGCGGGCGGGGAGAGGGAGGGAAACGAGGGGAGGCGTAAAATGAGGTCTGGTTAATGAGCTTTTGTTTGAGGGTTCAGTCTGTAGCAAAATAAGAAGAGGGTCCTCTTCTGCAGCAGCAAAGAAAAGACACTCAAGTTTTGGGTTGGTGGAAAACTCGCATCGTTTGAGGAGAAGCATGTTGATTTTTTCAAGCAGAACAATAGCCCAGAGACCTAAAGATGGTAAAGGATATTCATAGGGATGTTCGGTATTGTTTTCCCATGAGCAAAAACTGCAAAAGAAAGTTTAATGTCCACCTATTGCTATGCAAAGGTTCCTCTTTTTTTGGAGAATTTTCTCAGGGTAAAATTCCGTTTTCCTAGGTATGAAATATAATACTTAAATGTTATTTTTTGGTGGTTTTTACTGTATTTTCTGTGTAATTTCAACTATAAAGAAAGTCCAGCTATGGGACTGCAATTTGGGACCACATTCAAGAAAGTCTCTGTAGACAGTTTCTATGGAAGAACCGCTACCCTTCTCTCGAAGACCTCTAAGAGACAGTTTTGTGGGTCTGATGATGCATTGCCCCCAAAGCACAGACCCCACACCCTACGCTCACTAATACTAAGGCAGTGGGGTTTCTTTTATATAGGCTTTTAGAAGAGAACTCTTCACTCTCTTCTAAATATAGGATCAGTTTGTAGCCTATTAATCCTCTCTTCAATTAGTGTTTCAGTGGGATTTTAGGGTACCCAACAATTCGTATCTTCCTCCACTTTCTCTGTTACTTCACGCAGTTGAAGTGCCGTCTTCTGTTTAGGTGGCTTTTTGGTGCTGGCTCCACCGAATTTGTTGACACTGCGGAGGGTCCGGAGGTAGTCCTGGTCCTGGCACGGCTCTTTCCTTCTCCTTTGTGGTAGGCACGGCTCCACTTCCGTTTCCTGTTGGCCACTGTCGACTCTACTGCTGCTGCTGTCCATCTTGCGGTACTCGTGCATAAATTAGTTGGCTCTGCTTCGGTCTGGCAGCGACTGCGACAGTGACTGCGCCAACGACAGCGACTGCTGTTCATCTAATAAATTTAAATCCCAAAAAATCCTCCTCCGCATCGCGCATTAAAGTAAATTTACCAAAGCGGAAAAAGCGGGAAAAGCTGGAAAAGCAAACGACGGGTCAGCGGCAGCACGTTGCGGCCATCAACTGTACAATTTACTGTCGGCCTGTGTGTTGTGTTTCCTTTTTTACATAATATATATAAAAAATATATATATTATTCTTTTTTTATCATTTTTAATTTGACAATAAGGAGTGTGGGGAGGACACCCTACCCTACCCTACCCTACCCTACCCTACCCTACCCTACCCTACCCTACTCTGGCAGTGGTTTCGCCTGTCTGTGACAACTCCCTGGGTCCTGCCTCCTCGCTTTGTTCTGTTTGTTTTACTTCTGGAGATTTTCCATAATTTTATGGCCGCACACACACACACACACACACAGACACAGAGAAAGAGAAGTATTTTCCCGGAAAAACGCCAACGCCAACGCCTTCGCATACAAATGCAAATCGAAATGGAACGAAATGGCCAATGGACTTATTGCTGCCACTGTATTACTGTTGTTTGTAAATTATTTGTGCCTTCGCCTGTCGGATATTGCCATAAACCAGATCCAATCGAGGGGAGGGACATGCCCAAAGCCAAAGCCCAAAACCCAAACCCAATACCCGACAATTCCATTTCATACGATTTATATGACATTTGTTTACAGGAAACGCTGACTGGAGGCGTGGCCATTGTAGGGCCCACAGGAGCGCCAGCAGTGGGAGGTGTTAGAGCCATGGAATATCTGATGGAAATACATGCGTACACACATACATACGAGTATGTACATATATGTATGTATCTGCATTTACTTATGAATAAATCAAAACATAGAGGAATCAAAGTTGCACGAACAGTACACCTTTTTGGCCCAACTCAAGCCACTGTCAGAATCCCTTTTGAGTACGCTCCTGGGACCCGGGGACCCTGAACCGCTGGGACCCAGAGACCGAGAGACCGAGAGACCCAGAGACCATGGCCCCTCCCTTCGTTCGTTAGCTTTCAGCTTTGGGGAACGGGAACGAACATCACAACATTTGTGCTGACACATTTTCTCTCGATTTCTTTTGCACACAAATTTTCCCTCCCAAGCGGAAAAAAGCGGAAATGTTTAGGCATTCAATTGACGTTCTGTTTGTATACAAAATAATGCACTTCTTTTCCATCCCCCCCCCCTACCCCTCCCCCACCTCGGCAAATACATAGACATAGAGTATGTATGTATGTATGTATGTACGTGGGCCTAATGACAGCTTGTAAAATACACATTTATACAAATGGACTACAAAAAGAAGGAAGAAAGTAAACGAAAGGAAAGTAAAGGAAAGGAAAGGAGTATTTTTGCAGGGTGGCGTTCTCATTTTTCATTTCTCAATTGTTTCATTTATTGTTCATTTGGGTCGAGAGAGAGAGAGAGAGAGTTGGAGAGTTGGAGAGTTGGAGAGATGCACAAAAAAAATTGCATGCCATGGCATCATTAGACAGTGTTCCTTCGGAGGAGATATACATATATGAATCAATATATATGTATACTCGTACAAGAAAGGTTCCTTAAGAATCGGGTCATTCGATGCTCCTGTTTTTGGCCGTATATTCCGTATATTCCGCATATTGATTGGCATTTTGGGGGTGTGTATGGTAGCCACGATATGCGGTGAGGCTGTCAGCACAATGCCCACACATTCGGTGGGATCGGGTGGGATGGGGTGGGCTGCAGTGGGGTAGGGGCTGTAGCCAATGAAATGAAGCAGCCTAATAAATATTTATTCGAGAAATTTCAAAGCGAATGAACTAAACTTCAAGCATACCCTGTATGGCGGATATGAACTCTCAAAGAGATCTCGAAAATGAGAAATCAGTGAAAGAAAGAAAGAAGGAGAGCGGCACAATGTTGCCAAACTAATGGAAACATTAGGAATAAAACCAGATTAAATTCGAGATTCTTTTTTCTAGAGAGTAACTCCCCAAACAAACAAAAAAATACCCTGAAAGAATTTGGTGTATTTGGTATTTAATTTGTATGAATATTTCTAACTTCCCCCTCCATCAAGTGTTCCGATTTTGAAAAGCACCAAAAAGTATTTAGATCTCCCTGCAGAGAACAGTTTACCTTCCCCTAATGCATATCCCATTCGCTCTCCACTTCGCTGAATGGGGGGGCCCCATCAAGTATAGAGATTTCCATGTGCACTCCTACATTCTACATGGGATGGACGCCCCTTTAGCAATGTATTCAGAATTCGCCATCCCCAACAAGCACTCAGCAAATACTCGGCGTATGGTGCATGCATTTATTTTCATTTCGTGCATTTTGCTGCTAAATTCCTAACGCCCCATAAAATATACTTCATATGGCAGTAGTAGCGTACCCTACCCTACCCTACCCTACCCTACCCTACCGTACTGTACCCCTCGATGCATTTTCATTCTTGCATCTCCATTTCTCCCACTCCACTTCGCTGACTTTCAATATTTTTGCATACGCTTTGGTTTTGGTTTGATTTGGTTTTTGCTTTGCCAACAAAATTCTTGTTTTTCTCTTTTCTCTTATTTGTTTTTATTATTTATTGCTGCAGATATTCCCCCACCAAAAAATATGCGCCGATAAATTGTTTCATTTAATTGAAACACAAAAAAAAGATGCCAAGCCAAGCGATGGAATGGTTTTCATTGTTTTACCACTTTTTATGGAAATATTCGGCAGTTTTTCCACTGATTTTCAATTAGTTAGATGTTAGCCATAGTTAGACATACATACACATACAGGTGGATAGGGGAAAGGGGTTGGTCAGCATTTGGTCATCACATCTAATCGGAAAATGCATATTTCACACTAATGTATTACTTTTCCAACTTCATTTCCCTCCCTCTCATTGCACTGATCATTGTTGATTACAGAATTTCCATCCGATTTCCGCTGCTCCACTAATTATGCAGTTTTCTGCAACTTTTCCGTCTGGCACTTTGCCTTTGCGAGACGGAAAAACGTTGCCACATTATGAAATATTTTCTGTTGCCAGTCGCTTCGCCTCATTTCTGGTTTTCCGCAAGGCGGAAACACTAACGAGAAAAGTCTGCTGCTTGAATTTTTGGCAGCTAAGCCAACGCTTGCCTGCTTCCGGCCACATCCTTGAGCCGTGGGCCTTGGGCCTTGGGCCGTGCCAGGAAGGGTCCTTGGATCTATGACTGCAACATCATCTTCAGAGAATCATTTGGGCTGATTAATCGTAATTCTTGCGGCCTTGCATTGCCTAATTGCTGGAGGCGCAACCTTTTTGGTAGACACTGTACGAACATAACAAATTCAATTTACGAAAAGAAGGGCTGACCTTGAGTACTCGTGCCAGTAGGTGGGACCGACCGCCTGTGGGGGCCGACAGACAACGTCTTAAAGGATTAAATACAAGTGGAAAAGAGGCGAAGAGGCAAACAGAAGAGAGGAGAAAAGAAGCGAAGCGAAAGTGATTTTCATTTGCCCAATGGAACATGGCAGGCGACACTTTCGCCGTCCCGCCGCGCCATGCCGCCGTTCCGCCCGTACCGTGGCCCTCTCTCTCTCTGACATTTTTTGTTCGCCTCATTTGCATAAAGGGAACACAGGCCATAAATTCATGCCGCAGACGGTACGTTCGGACGCGTCTGAGACGACGCCACCGACGCCGCCGCCGTCGCTTCTTCTTTGACGCCTTAAAAACATCTTAGTTCGGTGTTTGGCTTGGGCCTGACAAATGGCCAGCGATTTGAGGGCTAGGTGTACGAGAGTAAGTGGCATTAAAGGTTAGAGATTGGTCCCCAGGGATGCTCTGGCTGCTGATTCACTATTGATTAAAGGCAGCCCTGCCTTCAATTCCATAGGTTTAGTGTAACGGCTTGCGGCATGGAAGGTTGGAAGGCATCCAAGAGTAAAAGAAGATCCAAAAATGTTTTCCGCTTGCTCACTTTTCATTAACTTCAAGCTTTTCTTGAGCGTAAAGTCTGTCAAGTCCTCAAAGTGCAGTTAAAGCATTAAATTTCCACTGATTTGTGGCTTATTTCAGGGTTCCCCCCGCACCTCAAAACCATTCACCACTATTCATTAGTTTAATCGTGTTCTAATCCCTGAATTACAGCTCTTAAAGTAATGATTTATTTGTTGTCCAACCTTCAGCGACAGTACAGTAACAGCAACAGCAACAGTAACCGTTCCACATACACACGCTGCCACGTGTTCTTTGGTGCATAAATTAGCTTAAGCCATTACCCTTGCCACCAGTTGGGGATTCAGCTGCTGCTTCAGGGACCAAGGACCAAGGACCAAGGACCAGGGACCAGAGACCTGGGACCTATTTGCCAAGCGTGTGTTTTTCTATGACTCCTCCTCATTGACTCATTCATTCGCATTCATTCATGCATTCACAGACGACTGACTGCCTAAAAGCGCCATCTGTTGTCGCCATTCGCAATGACCTTAACCTCGGCGAAAACAAAAAACAGAACAGAACAGAGCAAAGTAACGAAAGAAAGCTGCGAAAGGAAAGGCGCCAGTGAAAGCGAAAGAGAAGTACCGTAGCAAAACATCAAAACATAAACAAAACTGAGCAACAGCTGGCTGGGCTGTACAAACAGCTGACTGGGCTGCACAAACAGCTGATTGGCTGTACAAACAGCTGTTCCGCCGCCTGACGCCTGCGCACACAGAGGACGCCTTAAGAGAGTCCGAATGCCAATTTAAGAGAACTGCTTTGCAGAATCCTTTTGTCTTTGTTTGCGTTTGCCTGTGGAATGTGTTGGCCAATGCGTTCCACAGACAGTTCAGTCAATAGCGGCAGCAGCAGCGGCATCGGCAGTAATGGCTCCAGGACAACCGACACCGACATCCCGACGACGACGTCGACTATTGCCGCCCGCTGCCATTCGCCATTCGCCATTCACAGGCTTTGTTTGACTTTATTTGCGTTTGTTTGTGGAACGTGTTGGCACATGCGTTCCACAGACAGTCCCAGTCCAAGTCCAGTCGGTAGTAGCGGCAGTAACGGCTCCAAAAGTTACGCGCCCAAAAACCAGCGACGACGCGACGCGACGATGCGACGACTATTGGCGCCCGCTGCCACATTCGCATTCACAGTCTTCTATGCCCCTCGGTGGCGTTCGCATCGGTGTTCGCTCGCTCGCTCGCTCGCTGGCTTCTTGGACCAATCTGAAACCGATCCGAAAAGGGATTGCAACCGACGAGTGCGTTTGTGTTTTTTTTTCCATCCATCAGTCAGTTGTGTTTTGCATTCCAAACGCTGCGGCTGGCGATCGGTGCCGGAATTTTTTTTCCCTTCCTACGAGTCAAAAGTGCAGTGAAACCAAAAAACACGAACACGAAATTCAAAGCATAAATCAAATGAAAATTAAATACTTTGATCACGGAAACATTCGATGCTGGCAATTAATTTTGAATAATTCCAACGACAAATAGAGGCGTGCCACCAAACTCTGCCGAATTCTGTTTGTGGCAGTTGCAGTTGCAGTAAGTGTTTGAATTATTTTTAGGGGGGGGGATGGCTGGGGGTAATAAATAACACTCTTAACCTATGACCGCATGTCTGTGTCGAGTGCCGGGGGGCATTCTTTACGGTACGGCCGAGGCTGTAGATCTCTCGGCGAATTTAGAGCTCAAGTAAATCGGCTTTTCCTCTTCAAATCTCATCAGACTTTGAGCGTCAAATCAGACAACAATTGTCGCCGCTTTTCCAGGAAATTTATCTGGATAAATGCCTGCGCCAATAGTAGATTGCTTTCCCCTCACATTTCCCTTTGCCTTGGTCCACAAAATTAATGGAGTGCTGGGGCATTTCACTGTTCAACACTTTTCCTATCCCTTTTCGGCAGTCTTTAAGTGAAATGTTTGAAAATGTTCGACTTTAAGTGCATGAAAATGGAAGAGGTGAAAGTCTCGGAACAAAGACCTCTTGTAAAGGGTCATCTATTTTTAAGGATTTCATGCCCACGCGTCCACGCGTCCACGCTCTCTGTCACGGACAGGCAGCCCTTCAAGTGCTCTTTTGGCCATCCCTTTGGCAGTCCCCATTGTCCCCCAAGAAGCAAGTGATTTCTCTATCGAAAGCCACCCACAGAAAAGTTGAATTTCCCCTTCGACATGAAACAATGCAAACAATCGCACAGAAATGGCCCTACGAAAACACAACTACAAGAGAGCGCTCTTTGGGCTGTGGGCACGTGACAAGAGACAGAATTAGAGAGAAATCTTGAAGCAGTCGAATGATAAATTTCTATAGATTTTGGATGCAGCCCCGTGCTCTTTTTTGTCCTCAAATAAGCGCCTTATGCGGCTAAAGGATACACCAATGGAAATGTGTATTCCGTGTAACGCGATAGCGCGGCGAAACCCGCTTGCGAATGTAACAGAGAAAAAATATAGTATTTTCCTGGAAATCAAATGCTATTCATAGCATGTATTCAGATCCGCATGCATTCGCGTGAATCTATAACCTTTCCCCAGAGCCCTCGCCATAGCCATAGCAACACATAGCCAGAAACTCAGTCATCTATCAATTTATTAGTGACAGGAAAACCACACAACAAGAACAAGAACAACACCAACAACAGACAACAACTACAACTGAAAAGTGAAAAACTTAATTAAAAAAACTAGGAAATCCCTTATCAGTGTACCCTTTTCAATATGTTGTTTTGGGACTCAGCTCATCTTCTCCGGGAGATTTTGGATGTCTGCACAAAGTTTTGGCGGAACTTTAATGACGTTTTATTCGCATCAAAGTTTCAGTTTTCAATTTTTGGCTTGACTTTCGCCGTTCGCCGTTCGCCGTTCGCCGTTTTCCGTTTCCCTTAATGGCACGAAAGATTTTAATCAAAACTCAGTTAAAACTTTTGCCCCCAAAAAACTTCGTTCGTGGAAACTGTTTTTTGGGCAACGGAAAACTTGCTGTCATCTGCAAGTAATTTTGCCATCTATAAATTATAAATTACGATGGGTTTTATGCCTGTCGGTAAACAATAGGAAGACGTCCATGCAAAATGGCTGATCCGATGTGATGTGATGAAAACTGATTTGCATAACGTGTGTGTGACTCTGACTCTGCGGATGCCTAAGCCTCTATGAATCTGAATCTGAGTCTGCCCCTGCGGATGCCCCTGCGGATGCCTATGCGTATGCGTAATAATGATCGAAATCAACTCTCGACGATTTGCCTTATTGACTTGGATATTACTTTATTTATTTTCTGTTTGTGGCGCAGGCAAATTTCTCGGCTACGATATCCACTTTCACTTCGATTTCACTTCGATTTTCCTTAGATTTTCCTTAGATTTTCATTCAATTTCCCTCCAATTGTGGGGTGCGTGTGGGAAATACTGTTTTGTTTTATTTTGTTTTGTTTTATGCACGCACAAAATATTTCCTTTTTTTCGATGGGGGAGGGGGACGAGGACGGGTGTGTGTGTGTGTGGGTGGGTTTCTCGTGCTTGAGTTTCGTAATTTGAGTTGATTTGTGATAAGCGTGTGGGCTGCTGCTGCTGCTGGTCCCCCATTCGATTGTTTTTTCTTCCAATCCCCATTCCCGTCCCCTCCCGTCCCGTCCCCTACTTATGGGTGTGCCCTTCAGGCGCCTAGTTCTAGGCAATGGCTTTCATTTTTTATGCTCGTTTTTGTGTCGAGATTGCGGCAAGGGTCTTCGTCGTGCCTCTGATTTGTATGAAAATGATATCCAAACGATTTTCCCCTCCCTGCACGTAATGCCAATTATGTAGAAATTACTTTATGATTTTCCTTCTTTTTTTCCCTTTGCATTTACTTTGTGGCGAGGGGAGAGCATTTATGAATGGGGAGAAGGGAAGGGCAACGAGCAAGGGTCGTGCTTTAATCAGAGAGTGGGAGAGAAATTTCTAAGCGATTTTAAACGTTTAAAACGGTTCCCTCCACAGCTGACGCTTCCAAAAACATATATATTCCATATTCAATATTGTAAAAACAAAAAAATGTCACTTCTCACTTTCGCATGCATTTGCTGTTTTTTTTTGTTTGCAACTGCAACTGCAACTGCCACTTTCCATTGCCACTTGCCACTGCTCTATCGCCCACAAAATTGCCTCAAGCGATGGACCAACGACCACTGGAAAAAGCATAGAAAAGTTGACTCCTGTTTCGGACTTTCACAACCTCCCCCTCCCCAGCCAACAATTTATTAAACAAAAACAGAAAAAATGTCAAGCGAGAGAAAAGTTTGGCGCAAAACGCAAACAAAACGAGAAGCGCATAAAAATTGTCACACAAAAATGCCAACACTTGAGGCGCTTTACAGGGGGCGGAGAGGGGAGTGGAGGGCGCATCAACAACTGAAAGAAGTAGATTCCAAACAACACAAAAAGCGGACGCAACGGAACGGTATATTCGCGATAATAAATTCAACAAAAAAAAAGAAAGAAAGAAAAAATAAGAAAAAGAAACAGCGTAAGAATCAGAATCAGGGGAGACGACTCTTGCATAATTTATGAGAGAGAGGGGGGAGAGAGAACCCCAAAAGAGTCCCCGAAAAGCGGAGCTGAGGAAAGCGAAATGCAAATAAACGATGGCAAAACTGTGATTATGATTTGCAACATTTGGCTGGCTGGCTGCCACTGCCACTGCCACTGCGCCACTGCGACGCTGCGACACTTTGGGGATGGCCACGTACTTGCCGCCGCTTGCCACGTTCTTTCGGCTGCCACTAATTGTTAAATGCTGTAAAACGTAGAGCCAAAAAACCGTTCATGGAAAAGACGAATGATGGCCAAGGACATGACCATGGCACCTTAATGAAGGCATCGTCAGTCGAGGAGCATTCATAGCAGCAGCAGCAGCAGCAGTAGGAGGAGAGGGGATGGGAATGGGGACATCATCTCTGCGACTGCGGCAACATTTGGCAACAGCAAATGGCCATTAAATGCCCTTCGGAATGTGTCCAATGAATTTAACAGCAGACCCCAAAGTATTTTTGTCAGCCTCATCACAGTTTTATGAGTCCTTTTGCTCTCGGAGGGAGAACAGCATCACCAGGTGTTTCCCTACATGGATATTACGCCCCACTCATCCCAGAGGCATCCCAGAGACATCCCAGAGATAATTCTAGCTCCACCTTTAAGGGCATTCCGTTCAAGCTCATAGGACATTCCATACAAAGCTCTCTCTCTCTCTCCCTCCAGTTCGTGGTAGCATCAGGCAGAACCATCTACTTCTCAGAAATTATATTCCACTCCACCGAAATGATGGTGTCAACGGTGGCGCTGTTATAGTGGAACATTATGACAGTGCTAAAGGGTTGGTCCCTGCCCCTCATCCGCCATTGAATTTCCCAGCAACTGCCAACATCTGTCGCATGGCAACTCCATCCTAAAGGAGGCTTAAACTGCTTTTGGATAACCATAAATGTCACTCCAGCGGTGGTGACCACAACCTGGCAACCAGGCACGTCTTTGGAGAGACAGAGAGCGGGAGAGAGATTGTGGGGCGAGTGGTGGGGGGGGTTGGATATCCTAAGGAAAAGACATGAAAACGGAATCCATTTAAATTACATTTCAATGTGTTATCCTTCGGCTCCTCACACACGAGAGAGGAGGCCATTCCGGTGGCACGTAATAGACAACATTCTGACTGCACACAACGGATCCTGCTGGCCTGCCTCCTGTCCGCCTGCCTCCTGCCCGCCTGCCCGCCTGCCTGCCTGACTGCCTCTGTCATTTATTTATTGCCTCCGCCAATTGCAGCAATCAAAATCGAAAGCAACTGCAAAGGGAAAGTTCTATCCGCTTTTCTGGCACACACATACATGCATACACACATGCACACACATAGATATGTATATGGCATGCGGGTGCGTGTCTTTGGGGGCCAAGAAGTTAAGGCAAACAAATCATTGGGGCCCCATAGACATCCATGGTTCATTGAATGAGCTTTCAAGTGGCAGCAGGACAGACAGAGCAAGACAGAGCAGGACAGGGCAGGGCACGGCGGGGGAAGGCAATTTTTTAATAGCGCGAATAACGCGTTCGTATCACAGCAACTGCCAGACACTTTGTCATAATTGGGTCATAAACTCATAAAAACTAGTCCAAGGATCGAACCGACGATGGCTGATGACCTTTTCCACGCCTTGAGTTTCGAGTGCGTGTGCCGTGCCTCCTCCTCCTCCTCCTCCGTTCCTTCACGGTTCCTCCTCGGTAAAGTGCATTCACAATCGCTTGGCGCATAATTTATGATATCATTGTAAGCAACGAAAAGATATGTCTAGAGCGGAGGATATTTCTTTATGGGGTGCCATCAAATAAAGATAGTTTTCTCAAGTATCTCATGGATACAATGCGGGGCAGAACTTTCTATCGCCCAAAATGAGTTGGAGAGTACCAGAGTCCATCCATCATCTGGAAGTCTTTCGTATAAGGTTCTGGCATTCATAGTTCTACGATTAAAGGTTCTATCATTCTTGTTTCATCTTTTGGAAATAGTTTTCCTATCATGTTCGCCATAAATTCCATAATATTTTCATTCGGTTTTTCCCTTAACTTTCTCTCGGGTATGACTTTGACCTTCTTTCCATTACGATTCTTTTCCAAATAACAGTAAAACACTTTAACGATTGCTTTCCCATTACTTTTACTGCCAGAAGAAACAAACTTTGACTCTAATTGGAGGACCCCGCGCGACCCCCGAAATCACTCATCCACTAAAGGTAATTGGACGCCCCCTCCCCGCCGCCCGTTTCGACTCGTCCTTCGGCTAATTGTGTTTTAATGGGCATATCGTTGCGATATCGTTGGATATAGTATAAACATATACATTGTATACATTGTATATGTATGTAATTAGCAAACAAAATTATCCAATTTATGCACACTCATACTTTCCGTTTCAGTTACAGTTTCCTCCCTTTGGCAAACAATTTTCTTGTCTTGTTTCATATTATTTTGTTGTTTGTTTGTCTGTTTGCTGGTCTTTTGGGTGGTAAAGAACTATGAAAGTTTGTCACGTTTATCGGGCGAATGGGCTATAAATACTATTAGGGAAATTATGTATGTCCTCGCTGAGATAACGAAACGATACAGGGTGTAGTTTTTGGTTCACAGACAGCGTGTAATCGCATGATAGTTTTCCTCGTGGACAATCGGTTTCTGTTTTTTCGATTCTTAAAATACAATCAAGAGTAACAATCAAATGTGTGTATGCATGTATAGTTTTCCTGTAGTTTGGCCAAGAATTTCCTGGAATTTCTGCCCTAAGCTGTGTGACAATTTTCTGAGAAAACTGCCATTCGAACTCCGAGAACTTCCACTTTCAACTTCCGGAAACAGCAGCAGTCCCTTACACAATTCTCTCTTCCGCTCTCTCTCTCTCTCTGTCTCTCTTAGAAAGTAGCCAACAAATTTCTCCGCTTCTGTCAAGAGATCTCTCTCTTCCTGCCGTAAGTGCGAAAACATGTTTCAATCTGTCTCCTGGGTGGCCAACAACAACCCAACTTTAAGCCTTTTGCAGCAGAACAATTTGTACAAACTAATGGACACCCTGTGCGTAAGAGAGAGGGGGAGAGTGGGAGTGGGAAAGTGGGAGGAGGCTATACTCGTACTATACTAAAATACTTAAGTATTCCCTCACTCACTCATCCACTCACATAATTCAATTAGCCTTCTTCTTCGTTCTTAATTACAACGAGAGAAACACAGGCGCAGGGGAGAGCAGAGGGGAAGGCACTGGGGAAGTGGATGGTAGTGGGAGATGGGAGGGAGTACTGGGGTCACACGCCCCAACATTGCAGTTCATTGTAATTTTCTGTGGCTGTAGCTAAAATGCGTAAAATAATTAAAACAACATAAATAATGTTATTACACACACACACACACAGCAAGAGATAGGCGAACGAGATTTAGGGGTAGGGGAGGGGAGGGTGGTTGCAAGAGGGTGTCCTAAATTGACCACCCATTGTCCTTGCGTGCCGTGCCACCCGTTGTCCTTGCCATTCGGGGGGCGGTCTAAGTAGATTTCAAATTATTCCATTAGTGTTGATGACATTTGGCGAGAGAGAGGCACAGAGCTGTTGACTCGGTCCTAGTCCGAGTCCAAGTCCGAGTGCGAGTCCTCGAGAGCCTCCCATGCCCCCCCCCTTGCCTTAACCTCATCCCTCCGCCCTCATCATTCTGTGATGATGATATGTGATGTGCTAATGCCTTCGTCTGTCTGTCCAGCCATCCATCCGTCCTTCTGTCTGTCCGTCTGTCTCTCTGTCTGTTTGTCCGTCTGGGAAAATTAGCCAAAGAACTTAATTAACCAGAGGGAAACCGTCACCGTCACCCTGTCCCCCCTCCTTGTCCGCTGTTCCTGTCCTTGGCCCTGACTCTCAGCTCTCTGCTCACTGGTGTCGCCGGAAACGTAGTCCGATTCTGGTTGGGAAATTTCATTCAATTTGTCAACACTTTATCGCCCCAACGACCGGCGACATTCGATCCGATTCCCCGTAGTCATCATCTCATCATCATCATCATCAAGGACCTACTACAACTACAACTGGAACTGGGATTCCATCTCTTGCCTAACCTAACTAAAAATTAAATGCAAATTGCATGCACGAAGGCGCCAGACTATGTGATTTATGCGGGCAGTTCCAGCTATCGTAAGAATATACATACATACATAAACAAACAGCAGCAGAACAGCAGCAGAACAACTCCCCCAAATGAAGTCTCATCAATCAGAGAGAGAGAAGCGACGCACACACACACACACACACAACGATGAAGAAGAAACAAAGACCTGCAACCGTAACGGAGATGATGGGTGAGAGAGGTGAGCGAGGAGACAGGAGATAGGAGACAGGAGAGGTATTGTATGACGAGGAGAAGGTGCCATAAGATGAGTAGCTAAGACCAATCTTTAATGTGAGAAAGGGAGAGGGTGGGGGATGGAATGCCAATGGGAATGGGCAGGGGGATGAGGATGGTAGATTAATGACAGTAGATTCTGTTAGTGACACTGTCATAATGAAGAACATTACGGTATCCTGTTCGAAAGGAGCGTGCGATAAATATGATACTTGATGGCAGGAGAAAGCAGAAAGAAAGCAATCGAAAACCAAGCCTAGTCCAAAATGGGATGTACAAAATTAACCTGTACACAAGTGAAAGTGCTCAAAAAAAATTTGCAATTTGTTGGAATATTAAAGGGCGAAAACGAACTCTAAGGACTCTCTAAGGGGAGCACCAGTTTCCAGGATATCATCGGTACATCAGCCACAAATCTTTGGTCTCTCTTCTTGTGCTTTCCATTTTATGGGGATATATTTTATACATTTTGTCATAATTTGTTGCGCTCTTTTGCCGCATGAAAAGTCACAAAAAGATAAGCAGCTTTCCCCTCAATTGATTAAAGCCGACAAACGGCAGCATTCGGTAATGTTTTAAAGCGCTTAGCGATGCCCCCCTCCACCCTCCACGCCCTGCTGCTCCCTTGCTAAATAAATAGAGCCCCACCCCCCCCGAGTGTGTCCGCCATACCACTCTCTGCTGGTATCTGTGGGATAAAGATAATAAATTAACTATGGCCGACACGTAGGGACATAAACTTCCAACTGCTTTTCACGTCTGCACAGGGGGTCCGTGTCCGGGTTCGGGTTCGGGTCCCTTTCCACCCACCCTTGCTCTGTGTGCGATGAAAATTTTGTCAAGTGGTCAGCAGAAAGTGTCCTTCCCCTTATCCTCGCCCTTAGCCTGAAAACCCGAAACAACGACAACGACAGCGACAAGAACCCCAACCGAGTGAGTGCTCATACAAAATTAACATTCTAAAACAGCATTCCCACCCCTCCCCCAGCCCTTGCCCCTCCCCCTCTGGCCCCCCCAAGGAAATAGCTACGAAAGTGGGGCCCCGGCCTCATACACTCGCTTGACCTTCGTTTCTGGCATTCATTCAAGACTGAAACTGAAACTGAGGCTTGAGCTCGACTGCCCGACCTCCCCAGCCGCCCGACCGCCCCACCGCCTTCTGCTTGAGCTATTTACAGCTGACTTGGCAGTATGCCTTTCCCCGCCATTCCCCCCCTCACCGCCTTCCCCTCCATCATCTGACTACCGCCCTTCCTTCCTGCCTTCATTCTTTTCTTTCTTACTGTTTTTTTTTTTTTTTTTGTGTGCAAGTATCCGCAGGCTTTTAATTTTTTTACAGCTGCCTAAAAAAGAGGAGCAAAAAAGTGCCTATAAAATGGCTATAAAGGGGGGGGTGAAGAAGGGGCGGGGGCGAAACCCTACACCCCCCCACAGTGTCTGGGCGCTTGCCATTATTCATATTTTGACAGTCCGGGGGCCCACGCGGCGGCGTATGCGTTTTATTTGCTTTCATGATGAACTTTCCTGCATATTTTACGTGGGAGCCCGAGCCCCAGTCCGGGCCCACTGAAAAATATTTGCTCTCCCTTTGGAAAACGAGCAGCTAATGCGCGTGAAAATACTCCTGGCAGGCTCTTCGGTTCCGTACGGTTCGGTACGGTTCGGTACGGCTCTGTTTGTTTGAGTTGTTTGCTTGATCTTTTTTCTGTTTGCCTGGAAAGAGTTGGCAGTGGCAGTGGCACTGGCAGTGGCATGGAGTGGCATAGAGTGGAGTGTAGTGGAGTGGAGTACGGATGGAGCATGGAGCATGGAGCCTTCTCTGTTGACTCTAGCTGCCAAGAGACGCAGCCTGTCCCTGGCTCCTGGTTCCTCTGGGGGCAACGCAAATAAGTACCGCCACAAATAAAAGTTGGTGTGGGAAAAGCTGCCGTTTATCATAATCCTTGAGCGATAATAAAGCCATAAGATGATGTCAAAACGAAGGGGTTAAACTTGCGGAAACATTCCATGACAATAAAAGAAAAAAATCTAATATTTCAATGACATATTGCGTCATTTTTTTGGAATTTCGTTTCAATTCACTGAAAATATAAAAGACAATTTTTGTTATAATTTTTGTTTACAATTTTCCATTAATTTTGCAATTGAAAAATATGGAAAAACTACGCTCAAAAAAAATAAAATGGGTACAAAATTATTGCAATTAAATAGAATATATTTTAAAGTATTTCTGATACGTCCAAAAGTTCATCTAAAAATTAACAAAAAATATATAATATTAGATTTAATCTGAATATAAAAATATATATTTTTTAAAAGAGAAATACATATACATATTTGATGCAAAAACATTTTGGTGTCCATTTTTAAATCCAAGTCGATTCCTAGTTTCTTTTCACACTTTAAGGAAAATCACATAAAATGTTTCATGAATGGGAAAACATATTTAAACGGAACTTTTCAAAGCCACAAATGAATTTCTCGATTGAAATTGTATGCCACAACATCATCATCAAATCTTAGAAGTCATCAAATGGCGACAGAGTTGAGTGGCAGAAACGATTTCCATTCAAAAATTCAATTCAGAATTCAATCGAGTAACTTTTATTTGAAATTTCTGTTTATGTTTTCGGTTTCTGTTTGCTGTTGCTGTTGCTTTTTCTGTTAACCCTTTTTTCGGCTTGAACTCTCTGCTGCCTCTGGCGTCCGTCTGTCTGTCTGTCTGTCGGACATGCCTCCTGGCACAAGGGTAGGGGCACAGCCCATGGGGCAAACAGTTGCTGCCTGCAACCTGTTTAACCCCAAAGTTTTGGCCCCTACAGAAGAGCATAGTTTGAGGCACACACACACACACAAACGACCCGCAAAAAACATCTGTGCCAAAGTTACAGAAGATACAAATTTGCATCTCAAAAATGAGGGACATGTGTCTGTGCTTGGAATTTGATAAGGCCACGCCCACACACAAACACACAGGCAGGCAGGCAGGCAGGCAGGCAGGCAGGCAGGCAGGCAGGCAGGCAGGCAGAGGCGTACACAAGTTTTGTCATCGCAACAGTAGTATCGTATCGGCTGTGGCATTGCATAATTGAGGGGGCATGCCACATCATCATCACCATCATCATCATCGTCGTCGTCGTCGTCGTCGTCGCTTTGGACAGTGGCACAATGAAGACCAGGACTAAGCATTGATTTATGCAGAAAGTGTCATAAATTTGAATATAAATAAACAAAAGGGTGTTCCCATAAATAAATATGCGAACCGAACGCCTCTTCCTTTGTGGCCTACACCTGATAGATGGCCTGCACCCAAGGCACCCCCCCTCACTCTTTCTATCTCTCTGTAAGACCCTCTGTGGCAGCCACATCTCTGAAGTGTAGACCCCTTTTTGAGGGGTCTCTTCTCAGGTTATCAGGTTACTCTACTGCCCCTCTGAACCTCTCTCAACCTCTTGTCAGTTGCATAACCGCCCTCGTGCCTCCGTTAGTCGTTAGTCACATCCCCTGCAGGTGTTTCTCTCCGCTTGAGGCCCGTATTTCCTCAGTTGTTTCTCTATTTCGGGGGCGACAGACGGACAGACGGACAGTCCATTTAAAATGTTTATTTAATGGCGACACTTTCTGGTTAATTCTCGCTCAATTTATGTACGCATTTCGGAAAAGGGCCTGCCACGTGTTGCAAATGTTGCACATAAATTATGTCTCGAGAAACTCGGTATTAAGTCGCTGTCCTGTGTCTTTGCTTTGCCTTTTGTCTGACGAGTAGAAAGTGGTAGTTCTTTTCTTTTCTGTTTACAGGGGGCTGGGAAAAGTGCTCAAGTGCTTTCTTCTGTCTTTGGACAGGACTACAGGGTCTGGGGAGCTGGTTTTTACCCTATCCTGGGCTAGGAAGAGTTTTCCCCTTCTTTTTTCCAGTTCTCAAAAGTGATATTCGCCTGTCCTTTCATTTGATGCACAACCCCGTTCGTTTTAGCCGCACAATCCCTTCGTTTGGTAGCAGAAAAATCAGCTCAACTACGAGTAATGTTTGCCCCTCACGCAGGGCTGCTTTTTACTGCCATTGGATTATGATTGCAGTTGGCCTTGGGACATGGCCAGTGGCAGTTGGCCATTCGGAATGTCTTATGCCTGGGCCTATGCTTATGCTTATGGCATGCCTAATGCTACTTTAACATTGGCCTTCACGAGAGCATTGCCTGGCCTGTGCTCTGAGGATAATCTTATTTGCCTTTTGGTCAGGGGCCAATTACTGGCTGGAGCAAAACATGTCATTGCACATGTATTCCATTTCGCGTTTGTCTATTTTTGTGTGTGTTCTTTGCTGAATGAAATTAACACAGCATCAAACTTATCAGCAGCCTCCCCAGAGAGACAGACAGAGACAGAGAGAGAGAGCACACACACAAACACACACATGGGATACAAATGAGTGTATCCATAACCACAGAGGAGGCAGAGGAGAAGGAACCACAGCGGGTGGTTCCATGCCATATCCATGGCAAAAACATGAACAGCGGGACAGCTACTGGTATGCCCCGTCTCTGCTGCTGCCTCTGCCGCTGCCTCTGACTCTGCTACTTATGCCAAAGTGATCTCCCTGCAAATATATAGAGATATACATACATATACATATGTATATCCTCGTATTTGTATGTGGAAATTCCTTCATTCGTTTCGCCCGTCGCTGCTGCTGCTGCCGCCGCCTCTGGGGGAGGGGAAGGAGGAGGATGGTGTGTCAGGAAAATGCAATCAAATTACTTTGATGTTTCCATTAATGTCGTTTACTTTAACGCTGAATGAAGGAATCACTGAATAAATGAAGGAATCAAGAGGCGAACGAGGGGAGGAATAGCGGGCACGAAGAGAGAACGAATGAAGCGAATGATAATGGAAGCGAATCATCAAGGAATCATCTGTTTGTGCAGTTCTCCACGCCTGAGTCCTTGTGTCTCTCTCTCTCTCCCTCGCTCTAGCTCACTCTCCATTTCTGCTTCTAGCATTTGTTGTTGCAAATCAGGGACACAAACAATGTCCTGCCTGGCATTTTTATTGAGAGAGAACCGCCCTACCCAAGGCAGCGGCACATGGCCCCAAAGGCAATTCATTTGAGTTATTATCCTGGATATATCGATATCCAGCCGCAGCAGCATCCGCAGAGCACAGCCACGCCTCCAAGGACCTCTGTCGTGTCTCTGTCTGTTGGTCCGTCTCTCCGTCTCTCTCTCTCTCTGTTGTGTCTGCCTCTCTGGCTTTTAATGTGTGCAGTCAAGCTCTATGTTTCTGTGGCATTTGCATTCCTTCCACTGAAGGCGGGGGAAGCGGAGAAAGCAGTGCCATCTACTACCCTTCATCCCCCTCCATCCCCTGTGTAAAGTGTCATTTCCGTTTCGGTTTTTATGACATTTCCTGTCATGTCCTGTCATTTTTCGTTATATTTCTTACAATATTCCATTGTTTTCCTCTCTGGAGCTGCAAGAAAAACGCATTTCCTCGAGCTGCCACTCCCTCTCCCTCTCTCACCCTCTATCTCTGTGGCGACGAAAGAGATTTTCTCACCCGAAAATTTCACTCTAGAAAGGGTTTTTAGGGGAAAAATGGCAAACATTTGCTAAACGTTGCTTGAATATTCCTCCATTATAATAACCATTTTCGCCATTTTCCCTGGGAAAGCATGTGCTAATGGTATTTGCAACAAAAGCAAAAAAGAAAAGGCACACACATAGCCGGGCGAGAGACATTTTGCTGTTTGCCTTAGGATTTCCATTTACATTTTCACCATTTTCATGATTTTTCCCACAGCAAACAAAAAATTTACTTAACTTTCGAGATTTGAGAAAATTTTATAATTACTCTTCTGCTTCCTCTTCTTCTTAGTCGTCGCATTCGCCGTGCTATTTACATGAATTTTCATTAGGTTTTTCACACCTTTTCCAAACATGACCCTGAACCCTTTAACGCCTCCATTGGGGTCTCTGCGGGAGGGATGGTGGGGTGTGGCCATTCCTCTGCTACGGCTGTTGCTTCTGCCCCAATGATTCTGTTTAATGACAGACGAAGACGAGACTCCTCAAGGCCTTCTCTACGCTTTTCCTCGTCCTCCTTCTCCCCCTCCCTTGGCGCTTCTTGCTCTTCCATTCTCTTCCCGCCTTCTGCAGACTATTAATCCATTCAATAATCACCTGCACTCGTTGGCTCCATTCAGAGTCCTCGGGGCTGGGAAAATGTAAAAGGCATTCGCTGGCTTTCTGCCACTAAATGAGGGCGGAAACAAGATATTTTGAATAGAGTGCCCGAAAATAGGGTATATTTGACAGGAGGTAAGGCTAGTCCTCTGGGCAGGAGCTACAGGCTACAACTCAGCTATAGATAGCACTTTCATCTGCACTTTCGAAACTCCAAACCCAACGACAAAGACAAATACAGGATACTCTTCTAGAGACTGGGACAGTCCATACCTTATCTTTGATATACCATGGCAGGGGGAGACCTCTTGAAGACAAGCAACACCTCAATTGTTATTGCTCTACGACTGGCCAAGAAGACGTCTGCCTGGCTGCCCGCCTCCCCGCCTGTCTATTGTAGCAGAAGAGACGGCCAATAGTTGCTTCTTTTAGCCGCAGAAGAAGTGACGGCCAATGGGGAAAGACGGCTATAACAGCTGCTGATTATATGGCGGGAAAAGTGGCAATGGAAAACAGTGGTGGAGCCGCCTCGTCTCAGTGTCAATGTCAGCGACTTGAGACTTTGAGCAAAAGTAAATTCATTTTTGGGGGCTTAATTTTCATGCCACAACCGAAGGTGCTTATTTTTTTACGGGATAAATATATCAAATGGATATATGTACATGTCTCTCTGTCTGTCCCTCCCCCTTGGAATGAAGCAATGGATATCAATTACCGAAAAAGCAATAGCCATACAAATTGCTGGGACAATCAAAATGTACATTGGATTGGAGCGTTCGTTTTGGTTTTCTGGCTCTTCTGGCTTTTTGCCACTCAATTAACAAGAGCATTGTTTTGTGTGCCACAACACAACTTGCCACAGCACTTGCCGCAACGTAGAGCAGAGTAGTTTCTGGGGCAGCCGCAAAGTTTTGGGGGGTGGAGGGACGGTCATGGCATACAATTTGCAGAGAGGGTGACAGAGAGCGTCACAGAGAGAGGCCACAAAATATGCATCACATTCTGCATTCATGGGCTATCTGTGCATATCCGGCGTCCTTCGGCTCGTAGCACCACCCCTCCCCCACCCCCTCCACTTGCCACCCCTCTTTGAGCATGAACTCATGTGTAATTGCATTGATAAGTGACAACTTTTGTGTGTGTTTGTGGTCTGAAATGTTGCATCCTTCGTTGCAACAATAGAATTAATTACGAGAGAAATAAAGGATATTTCGGGGATACATTTAATTCCATTTTACAATTTTCACACATTCTCTTCTGCATGCCTCTCTCTCTCTCTCTCTCTCTCTCTCACTCTCTCTCTATCTGCATTTTCCAAGCTTAAATCTCGAGTTATTTTTGGGATTTTGTTGCTCAAAAATTTCATAGATGCGATTAAATGTACACATTTATGTGTGTTTTAATGTGTGTGAGTGTGTGTGTGGGGGCGGGGAAATTGATTTGTCTGTCCTGGGAAAAGTCGTATCTGCTGCTTTGCATACTTAAAACTCGACTCTTTTGTGTCTTAAATTAGACTCTGTTTTACCTGCGAATCTCTCGTATCTCCCTCTAGTCTGTCTACGGGCGGGCGACTCCCTTTGTATCCCTTTTGTGTGTTTCCATTTTCCATTTGCCATTACCATTTGCAGCGTGGGCAGCAGCAGCGGCAGCTGCGGCAGCAGCATCTTCGTTTTTCCTGGGAAATACTTGTAGGAATACAACATGATATATAAATTCCAGCCAGACAGATGGACAGACAGACAGACAGCACAGACAGAAAGCCGAAACATTAGGCTAGAAGTAAAATCAAAGAGAGGCCAATGCCAGAATCGACTGAAAGGATACCCTCTGCTTGGGAGAGAGGCTATGGCAGTGATTGCACTTCATTTGAGAGTAAATAGTGAGTGGTGGGGTGTGGGTGGTGGGAGTTGCTCTATGTCTTATATACACTATCGAAAGACCGAAGTTATAAATGAGGAATATAAACAATTTTCTTGGATAAACGGGTATACCCTGGTACCTGATAAATACCTCGTAAAAAATAGATATTTCAGCATATTTTCGTATATTTCGTGCGAAATTCAAAAGAAAATGTATTTTGTTTTAAGGAATGGGTTTTTTTTTGCTGCCACGGGAGAAGGAAGCAAAGTCGCAAGGGGCGAAACGGGGGAACAGGCCAAAGCAATTTGCCAAAAGCAACAATGACAACTGGCTGACATTTGAATTATGCTTACACATCGGATGGGCGTGCGCGTCGCGTTGTGTCGCGTATGCGTATTCCAAGGTCGCAGTGGCAGGAGCACAAGAGGAGCAAGAGGAGAAGGATGAGCAAAAGCCAACTGTGCGTATGAGTAATGTATTGTCATACAACAGGTAGGAGGGTGACAGGTCCCAGTGATACTGCCGCAACTCTTCTCTCTCTCTCTCTCTCTCTCTCTCTCAATTTTCCTGTCTAATTACATCGAATAAAACTGATGTTTCCATCCCAAAAAAAAAAAAGAAGAAAACTTCTGTTTCCAGAGCGGAAGAAGACCAAAAACGAAAAGAAAAACAAGAACGAAAAAAAAACTTTCGACTTTCGGCAGGAAATTTGTTGGGAAGTCAAAAGGACTTCTTCTCTCTTCACTGACATCCTGACACAAATATTTGTGCTAGATTCTTGTATGAAAATGTATTTATGTATTTATGTTTGTTTGTTTGTTTGTTTGCTTGTTTGCTTGTATGGCGGTGCCCTCTGGTTACCCCTCTTTGACTCTGTTGCCCCCTACCAATCGCTTGGTCGGTCCGTCTATTACGCTCATGACTGGCAGGTTTCCTCCTCGAAGAGAAGTGTGTGCGTGTGTGGCATGTGTGTGCGTTGTATTTTTAAGTGGCATCAACATCAAGTCATCGTCGCGACAAAATGTGTCCCATTCAGAGATTCGGTGGTGGTGGTGGTGGGGGGCGTTGGGTGGCCTAATGCATTTTCTTGGCCTTGGCCCCTAGCTGATGATGCCACACACACCACACCACACCACACACCGCACGTTGCATGCACACACGAGTATATGCGTTGCAAGCAATGATAATGAGGCTGCCGCTGCTGCCTCTGCTGCTTGCACCAGAAAATTTAATCTCTTTATGTTTTTCCTCAGACGAAGGAAGCAAGGGTTTCCCGCCCATTAAATTTCCCTCTGCTTTAAGCGTATCTCGCAGATTGATAGCAACGGGAAAGCAAACGCTTTCCACTTGGCTAACGAAAACACTTAATTTTTTTGCAACAAATTTGATCAACGTTTGGCAGGCTGGCTGGAAAAACTCTTGCCACACCCCCTCCACCCGCCCAAAGCCACAAAACCGCAACAGAAACCACAGCAACGACGCCAAGGACCACAACTTCATTTTCGCAGCTGTCCATCTTCTCAGTGGGCAAGGAAGAGACAAGACGAGGCTGCTGTCCCAGAGAGAAGAGAGTTTCGCTTTCGGGGCACTTTCACCCCAGCCCCTTTCTTCACTGGTTCGGTGTTCCATTTAGAAATAAATTGAAAATAATTCAGAAATACACAATAAACAATCATGGAATCGTTAAATCAATGCCCTCGCAATGCTGTGCACTGAGAGAAATGGGGGTGCAAGGGCGCAGCATCCAATACGGATATTTGAGGAGTGTTTACAAGAATGCAAATGCAAATAAAAGAAGCGAACAACAAGACACAAAACAAACACAAATTGTATATAAATAAACAGGGTAGCAGCAGCAGAGTAGCAGCAGGTTAGCAGCGGGGTAACAGCAGGTTAGCAGCGGGGTAGCAAGGGTAGGCAGCAGGGTAGCAGAGGGGTAGCAGCAGCAGGTTAGCAATAGGGTACCTGCAGGATAGCAGCAGGGTAGCAGGTGAGCAGCGTAATATTGTGGAAACGTAACAATGCCAGAATAACATTCCATCAATAATCAATATCTTAAGTAAATATTATTTTGAGAAACCTGCACGTAAAAGGACGAAGCAGGAAGCAGGAAGAAGGCGGCTGGTGGCAACACAAATATACATCTCTTTCAGGACTCACAGTAGGCGATGTCCAAACGCTTTTCCCAGTGTCGCAGTCTCCCGGGAGGCCCAGGTCTTTGACACAGGCAGGACGATGGGATATGCTGCTCTCCACGTTCCACGAAGTAACTGACGAATGGTTAAATGGATGGATGGATGGATGGACGATGGTTCCCCTTCCATTCGTTCTGTGGCGAATGCTGCCTGGTCGCCTACCTCGTTCCCTGTTTATCGGTGGCGCCTCTGCAGCCGCTCCTTATTGCTGCCCCGCCTCCCGCCTGTGTGTACATTCAAACGGTGGACAATATGGTTGTGACATCAGCGGGTTCTCATCATGGGAGGACAGGATGGGGGTTCTTATCGTCTCGGTTTATGCGGAAATCAGCTTTGATTTCAATTTTTTGCTCTCTTTTTCTCTCTCTTGTTGGCTGCCTTTCACCTGTGCTTTGCATCACATAATGCGACCCCTGTTTGCTTTTTCTGTGGTCACTGGAGTGTAGGCCGGCAGAATGTTGGCCGGAAAATGTTATTCAAGTCTCTCTCCCTTTCGATTAGAAGGCTTTTCATGCGCAAAATTAAGTTCTTGGGTTGCAGAAACAGGTTCTAAGGGTCTCCCTCTCTCTCTCTCTCTCTCTCTTTCTCTCTGTCTCGCTTTACCTTGTGTTGCCCCATCTCTTTCGCTGTGGCAATCTGTTGAAGCTGTCATCAGAGATTGAAGCCACAAAATGTGGCATTGGGATAATATTTCCTCTGGCCGCATTGTTGTGTAAAAATTATACAAGCATACATTTGCGGGCGAAACGTCAAGCTGTCACTCAATTCATTTCATTCATTCATTCATTCGTTCATTCGTTCATTAATCATTTCATTTGTCATCTGTTCTCTGGAGAGAAAAACCCAAAAGAAAGCAGGAAGAGCAAGGGTGAGAGTGGGAGAGAGAGGGTGAGCGATATTATACAATTAAAACGAAAATGATTTCCGATTTCCCGTTGATTTCCCCAAACGAATGGCAATCGCATTCGCCTGCTGTGTACATTTATCTGTTTCGCATTAAATGTACCCTCGATTATCATTGTGTGCACACCACAGTGTGTGTGTGTGTGTGTGTGTGTGTGTGTGTGTGTGTATGTGTGAATTGTTCTGTTATGAAATATGAGCAAGAGAAGGAGAGAAATATAGATGTATGGCGGCAATTAATTTATATAATCGAATTATGGTTGGACAGGCCCCGGCAACAGCATGATTTTAATTAATTTTTTTTTGCCATAGCTACTGTTGCTTCTCTCTGTCTCTCTCACGCTCTAGAAATCGGCAAATTGTATGGATCATTCCATCCATTAATCCGTCAAAACAGCTGCTCCATCAATCAATTAATTTCTTCGGTTTCTTAGGAGTAAATGCATTTCCTATAACAATAACAATAATAATAATAATAATAATAAATTGATTCCTTAATTGATTCCTGCATTCCTTCGATATCTCTCTCTTTCTCTCTGTCTCTCTCGCTCTCTCTCCTGTATTTCACAGCTTATTTTCCAACTAATTTCCATATTAAACACAAATTGAATTTCCCCGCCTCTTTGCCCAAAATTTCCACAGCATTTCCCTTTGCTAAATTTCATTTAATTTGCTAAAACGGCCCCCGAAGCCGCACCGCCCCGCACCGCACCGCCAGAAGATACTAATTTTAAACGTTTGCCTCATTTACATCCGAAAAAAAAAGGCGTGGGAAAAAGCGAAGGGAAAACGGAAGGGAAATTTGCAAATCAAATTACGTACAAGGGTATCGCGAGGCTTCCTTCGACAGACACGACACGACAGACACGACACACACATTAGCTAAAGGCATTTATTTTCCAATTCTCTACTTTATCTATCTAGCTCTCTCTCACTCTCTCTCTCTCTCTCTCTCTCTCTCTGTCCCTTTTGGGTGAAGTGTCTTGCCACATCGTATGCATATTTAAGCAGTGTGTTGGCTTTGCGGTCTTTGCGCCTCATGGAACGTGTTAATTGCAGCCACATTCTGTGTCTCCAGCGGCTGCTGCTGCCGCTGCTCCCGGTTTTCCTTTCGACTCCTGCTGGCTGGCTGGCTGGCTTCCTTCGTGCTCTGGCACCCTCCTCCCCTTGCCATCCGCCACTTGCAGCCTGTCTAACAAATGCAATTAAAATCTTTGCTCAAAGAAGAAATTGGGGCAGCCACAGTGGGACGGACAGAGAGGCCAGAGAGATACGTTGTGGCATACCAGTTAGAGAATTAGAGAAAGAGAACGAGAAAAACGATAGATGGTCAGAGAAAGAGGCAGCAGCAAGAGCAGTAGCAGCAGTAGCAGCACATGACAGATAACATATTGCAACACGCGGACGACCAGAGCTTCTGCGACCACAAGAGCGAGAGAAATATGGGATGGACAAAGGGAGAGCAACAACAGCAACAACAGCAACGAATGAAAAGAACCCAGAGATTTCCACACAGAAACAAAAAAGGAAAAGGCAGGAAAAGCGGACAGCATTTATCTATGTTCCGTGCTTGGGTAAGGCTACCCGGCTTCACAGCATCCCGGCATCACAGCATTCCGGCAGCATCCCAGCTTCGGACTCGCAAAAACGAATCTAATTTGCAGCAAAGGCCACGAAGGCACTAAAAATACCCTGCAGATACATTTCAGATTCCAGTCTGCTTCCAGTGCTGCGACGAGTCCTCCTGCGATTCGTCCTGCGAGTAATGTCCGTCTGTCTGCCAGTCAGCTGTGGCCAGTTCTTCTCTCTCCCCACTCCCCCTCTGCCATGATGAGAGCAGCGCCTCCAGATCTATCTGTGCGGCTAATTCAGTTTATTCATCAGTGTCATGTTCGTGTGGCATGTGGAAGGATGAGTCTGGATGCGGTTTGCTATCTTTCACTCCTATGATGGTACCTTTTTTTTTTTTTGTTATTTTTCTGGTGAATCATTAAAGAAAATCTCTCATTTGGATCAATTTTCTTCATTTTAATGGGTATGCGATGGATTTCTCGAAGGGAGGGGAGTTTCTATTACTACTTTTAAGAGAATTCTTGGAGTTGAGAGCTCTTCCAGAGCATCACAATCATCTTAATTGCTTAACTGCATCTTTTTTGGATTTTTCGAGGAGTTTTTGAATGCAAAAATATAAAGTATGGAATTTATGACTGCTGGGAGGGGAGCCGAGAAATGATCTGTCAACTCATCAACGCACACAACATCCCACAGTCAAGTGCAGTAAGCGTTGTAATCAGTTGGCCATTCGCAGTACCGATGCACCCGTTGCATGAGTCTAGCGATAAGAATAGAATACAAAATTGTCCCCAACCCTCATTGTAAAGTTTTTGAAATTCAACTCTGCCCCCAAGTGTCTACACATACAAGCACTGCCAATCAAGTGTTTTTATAGGGTACCAAAGCAGCCCAAAACACACCATAAGCTCATTGAGAAGGGGCATAAACAGTGTGGCATGGTTTGCTTTGCAGAATCTGTAATATTTCATGATTTCTTTTCCGAAACAGCTTATACTCAGCCCTGCCACCACTCCCCCGTTGCAGCTAATTAAGTTGCAACAGCAGCAGCAACAGCAGCAGCAGGCGCTGAAATTTGAGTGAAGGGAAGAAGAAAGAGGAAAGAAGAAAGAAGAGAAAAAGAGAATCGCTGTGGCAGGATGCGGATGTGGGATGAATGAATGAAAAGCAGTAGCAGCAGTTCCGCTAATCGGCTTAGGGGCATCCAGCTGCAGCAGCAGAAGTTTACAACAAGGGGCATGCCCCATCTTGCTGCATCGTTTGTGGCACATGGTATTTAATCACTTTCGACCCCCCAAGCACTCGGAGGGGGGGGGGTGCGCATATATCCAACAAATTACAACTCGCATTAATTAAACGACATGTTGCACGGAATATATAATTGTGTCTCTCACTTACACTCACCCTCTCTCTCTTACTATTGCTCTTGCTCTTTCTCTTTGCAGGACACTCGCCGCAGGCCCCCTGCTGGGTATAGTTTTCCACGTAAATTAATAATTAATGCAACATTTTCTATGCATCGTCCACGTCTGCTGCTCCTCTCGCTGCCGCTGTCCTTGGCAGCCAACCAGTGCCCCAGCATGCCACATGCAACAGCAACAGCAACAAATGCATTGACTGACAGCCTGAAATCATCACAATAGACACACAACAACAACAAAAGCAACAGCAACAACGAAAACAGCAGCAGCAACACAGCAGAAATTGCAACAAAATCTGAGGCAACAACAACAACAGCAAGAACAAGAACAACAGTAGCTGCAACCATGTCGAGTGGCAACAATGAAACTGCGCCGCTCTACTGCGGCAGCGGCATGGATAATTTCCATACAAGGTAAGGACACTGTTGCCTCTGGGGGCAATGTCAAAGTCAATGCCAGACTGCGAATGCAAACCACCAACACACACACACACACACACACACACAGAGGCGGCACGTGGGCGAGCACCAATCAGGGGGGAGTGGAGGGGGCGACAACAAGCAGCTTAGCACTACAGGGATGGAATGGAAAGTCTTTGGATTACCCTTTCATTTCCATTTCCTGTGAACTTTTTATGCAATTTTCATTTGAATTTGGTTTAAAAAAGATCGAGAATATTCTGAAGAATTTTACATTGACAACTTCGAATGACGAGAACGGTAAAATCTAAAGGTGCATTGAATTTCATAGACTTACACATTGTTACATTTTCCAAGAAGAGCAGCAGCACAATGGCCAGAGCACAGGAAAAGCAGAGAAAGCCACCGACAGTCGGAAGAAAGGGAATCAAGGGTCCCTCTCCTCTCACAAGCAGCAGATCCCAGAAGAAGAGGGAGATCCTAGCAAATGGAGAGTAAGAGGGAGCTGAGGGAGTGTCAGAAGAAGCAGTTTCTAGAAGCAGGAGAGTGGAGACTGAGATGAGGCAGAGCCAGAAGAAGAAGCAGGAGAGTAGGACGAAAAAGTCGGCAGGAGAAGAATGAGAAAAGCAATCTCAAAGAAACACAAAAATAAGAAAGTGTCCCTCTCTTTTTTTTTTTGCTTTCAAGGCCTTGGAAGAGCCAAGACCTTTGGTTCAAAATCATCATACCCATCAATCAATCATCTTCGCTAGGGTACAAAGAATACCCAGACCACCGTCTCCCCCCGTCTCTCGGAACGATGACAACAATGTGGAACAAATCGTTCAGAAATCGATTAGCACTTCCCCTCGATTCAGGGAGGTTGACTGGAGAGAAGGGGAGCCGGAGGGGTGGGAACACGGAGGAAGCGCTTCAATTTTGATTTCGACATATAATTTTTGTTGTTGTTGGACGATTAACCGAAGAGGGAACACAAAAAAAGGGAGGAAAAAAATACACAAAACAGATTTGTCAACAGGCAAGGTCATGGGCAACAACGACAACGACAAAGCAACAGCAATTTAATGAACGAGAAATCAATTTAATTGATAAGCAATTTCCTTCAAGTAATTCCGAAATGTCCAAAATGTCCACTCGAATGTCTGCTGCACCCATAAAAAAAAAATAACAACAACAACAACAGCAAAAAGGAAAAATCCAAATTTATGGCACTGCCGCATGGCAGAAGGTCGTAAAAAAGAGAGAAAGACAGAGAGGGAGAGGAGTAACAGAGGAGAAACTTCATCAAGGATTCAGCGAGTAGAAGCGAGCCTTCTCTGAAAATTCTATAAATGAATCCCCTGAATCCTTGAGGCTAATAAATATCCCTGGTCATTCATTCATTTACCTTTTGGGTGGGGGGATGAACTTTCACTTTAGCTGCCACTTCATTCATACTTTGGTTACAGAGAATGTTGCACCTCCTTCCCCCTCCCCTCCTGCAATGCTTTTCGTTTTAATTAGAGATCCAATGTCTGTGTGCCTCACAATGTTAATGGCCACAAAGTGGCTTGCCACAGCATCCCCGCTCTGCCATTGAATGCGGTTTCTATATAATTAAGGGATGCCTACGCTGCCAGAGAATGGGGCAAATTTCAGGCGCTGTGATGGAGGGGTAGCGGGGTGCAAATGTCGTATTTCTCTGTGTGGTTCTGGCAGCAACAATTAGATGTGTATCCAACACTTGGACGAGGACTAGGACTACGACTTGGACTAGGACGAGGGATTTACTTTATTTGTGTCAAAGACGTGCCAAATTGCTAGCGACAGGTCCCATGGAGGAGGAGTGTGTGTCACTTGACGCTGTCACGCCCCAGACAGACATGCCATGCCACACAGCCTCCTACGAGTCCGCCTACGAGTCCACCTACGAGTCCCCCCTCCCACCACAATTGTTGGTCTCAAAGCGCCACTCAAGCGGCACAAACGCACAAAAATACAACACAAGTCAAAGTCAAACGGCAGGCAGTCAAAGGAGTCACACACATCGAAATCCTTGAAGGGAGTCAGAGACAGAGACAGAGGTCAGGTGCGACCCGTTCTCCATCCAATTGATGGCTGACGTGACGTATACGCAATTTACAAAAAGGAGCCATCAAAAAGAGGTCTTTCTGCCACACACAACAACAACAACAACAGCGGCAAAAAACCGCAAGAAAACACGCACAAAGCAAGCAATTAACATAAATAATAAAGAACAGTCGATGGCGGCAGACGACCTTTTGTTGCCAAAAAAAATAAAACCGAAAAACGGAAAAACCGAAAAAAAACAAGAAAATATAAAAGAAAACCCAAGAACCGAAAAATGTGGAAAATGTTTCCATTTCCAAATGCTTCTTTCGCTTTCATTTGCTTTCACTGAAGCCACACACTTACTTTCACTATAGACACACACACACACATATATACATATGCATAAAGTCACGCCGTGTCAAGATCCATTGCAAATATTTACTCTTTATATATTATTTAAATATTTCACAATCTCCAACATGCCAGTAAACATTAAAAGTCAATTAAACACACACACATTTCCATATACTTTTGTTCAGATCATGGTGAAATAAGTAATAAAGTGATGTACTCACTACACGTGCTCTCTTTCGGGGACGTTATTTTTGTCAGTCGTTTGTCAAAACGCTTGCTATCTCTTTCTAGCGATTTGCTCTCTGAGAGCCGAGAGAGCGAGATGAAAAATTTAACGTCCTCACCACAGCTGAGTACATCACCTTATTAATTATTTTACCATGGTTCAGATATTAATCTATACATATTTATTGAAAGTTAACCAATATGAGCAATCGATATATAGTATTTCATTATCGTCATTATTTATTATTATATATATTACTTATTTTACCGCTTGGGATGCTGAAGGAAAACGGACCCCTCAAAAATCTCCAAAAATCTGGGCCTCCTTTTCAAGAACGCAATTAAAATTCTCCTATTCGATATCTTCTGAGTATAAGTATCTGATTGAGTTCCCAATCTTGAAGTAGTATATACTTCGGTGCAGCAACTACGTTTACTATGGCTTATCCATGGTTCCGACCCAGCTTATATTGTAAAGCCTCGTATTCAGATCCGAAAACACGTTTGCTAGCTATACGTACCATATGAAACTACTAGCGGCCGAGTGAATACCCTGGCATGTTTTTTGTCGATCTGAATACTACTTTCGGAACGACCCTAGCAAAAAAGCATTTTGCAAGAACATTTTTTCTTATCGGTTTCATACGAATATCAACCCTGATATTGTGTTCGCTGACACTATCTTCGCATCCGAGTACGGAGTTTAAGACCAGAGCCCCGCGTTCCAGTTCTTTTGATGAATCGACCCATACAGAAGGCTATACCATAGAAGCTCTTTTGTTCCAATTGAGGACTGTTATATTTGGATAAGTCTATGTTTATTTTGTAATCAAATATAAGTTGGGTTATGTCGTGCAGTCTTTTTGTGTTAGTGTGGCCATATTTTCGTTTATTAATAATCCCCAAATATACCGAATTACATGTGGTGCTGGTAATTGCAACGAGGCTTTTGTGCATCAAATAAGAATTGTGAATTGTGCAGTATCAAAACGGGGATATTTACAATCGAAATAGAAGAATTTATATCTGATTGGTGGCTGATTACAGTACGGTACAGTACAGTACAGATTCCTTACACAACACAACCAAAACTGCAACTGCAATAAAATGGCACATGGGCAGCCTTGGGAGCAGGAATTCGAACAGGCTGGGGAGGTCGTACGCACGGTTCGCATAGTGATACTGGGCGATCCAGGTGAGAGTCTATAGGCGATGAGTTACACTACACAAACACAACAAACAACCATCTTTTTAGGTGTTGGAAAGACCGCTGTGACCAACCTGCTGGCTCGCAGCCCGATCACGCCAACACGTTCCTCCAGAACCGTTGCCAACAGCCAATGGTCCGTCCAAGTGCGTGTTCACGAGTGCCCCCACAAGAGGGGCGGATGGACGTCGTACTCCTCGTGGGACGAGTCAAGGGTGGACTACCACCGATTGATGTTCCCGAGAGCACCGCCAGTCGATTCTGGAGCGACATATTTCGTCGAGTTCTACGATAAGAACAGCTCAGTGAGCCAGTGTCGTGTGGACAAAGATCCTTTGTTTGGGAAAATGGACGGAATCGTCTTGGTGTACAACATGAAAGACATGCGATCGCAGGACCATTTGGACGACTGGCTATTCGGTCCGCTGTGCGAGATTAGACGGCAGCGCAAACACAAACATCGATCGAATCACCCTCATGTGCCCATTCTAGTCGTGGGAACCATGTTGGATAGGCTGCCCAAGCGGAGACCATATCGCTCTTTCACCATTGCCCATCAATTGGGCGCCCAGGAGATGTTCATCAATTGTCTGGATCCACATTCGTTTGATAGAAAGACCCGCAACCGGAGAAAAGTGAACAAATTCCTGGACAAAGCCGTCGATTGGATGCACAGCACCAAATGATTACATCACGCATGTTCATGTTTCATAATATATCTACATATACATAAACATTGGGGGGCTGGTTCCTAGACAGAGGGCTCTCCTGCAGGCCTAGGCCCAGGCAATTGGTTTTCCTGTTTACATCATGGCAGAGAGAGGCTGACGAGACTGCCAACTGGTGGCAATTACGAGCGCATTTGGGATTTTTTTGTACATTCAATTGTTTTGCTCACCGAAGCGCACTGAACATATTTTTCATCATTCTACATTCTTCACTTTAAACACATATGGAGAGAAAAGTCACTGGCGGGCAGACGGACCTTTTTTTGCGCAAACAAGAAACCGAAAACCCCAAAAAAGAAAACCCCAAGACTCGAAAAATGTGGAAAATGTTTAATTTTCCAAATGCGTCTCTGACGTTCACTCTTTTTCCACTATGCCTCCGAGGGAGGGAGGGAGGAAAGGGACGGGCGGGAGTATTCCCTGAACAATAAAACAAAATACATGCTCCACCGTCGTCCTCGTCGTCGTCGTCGACGTTTGACGTGTGTGGCATGTGGGCATAGAACGGCTTCTCTCTCATGTTAGATGGACAGAAACGGCTGCCTCCAGAGGGAGGCTGTTGCAAGTGTCAGAGGAGCGGGCTCGAATGTTGCAAGGTGGCACAAAAGGCCTACGTGAGTCATGGCGACATTGAAACAACTTTTGACAGCCACCAAAACGCACGGTGTACGGGGCACGGGGCGGCGGCAGTAGGGGGGGGGCACAAACCCTCGTCTCGTTTCGATCTGTTTGGTGCCGTGTTTTTTGTTTTTTGTTTTTTTTGCTGGTGCCACACAACTCTTTGAGAATTTACAACTCCATTCATCAAATTCACAAGAAAAGTTCTGACGCAGCAAGAAGCAGAAATATTCCCGTGTTTTTCCCTACAGCCTCTCCGCTTTCTCTTTCCCTCCCTCTCCCTTTCCCTTACGTTCAGTCTGTACCTCTAAGAATGTGCCTTGGCTTCGTCTAATTTATTGCCTTTGATAATCCATGTTGATGAATGGCGGGCGATGGCAACGACAGCGGCGACAACAGCAAATGAAGTCCTGGAATCCTGTTGGCAAAACTCTGCCAAAGGAAAGCCTGAAAGGCGGGGGGACAGGACTGAAAGTTATTGGCCTAGAAATCAAGCAAAGTCAGGCAATAGGCATTCCACGGATGGATGGTCGAAGCCCGTGATACACTTTTTACAGCAGAGCAGAGCAGTGGCAGAAAATACTCCAAAGAAAGCGTAGGAGAAAGCACACCCAGAATAGAAAGTAGTTGGATAAATCTATAACTCTTTCAAGGGAGAGAGCAGGTATTATATTTGCATTTTGTAATAGCAGCTACGGGGCCTATGAATCCATGAATGAAATGGAATAAAAATCCCCTACAAGAGACAAACATAAACATATAGATTCTCATAGTTGCCCCATAGTTTGCCCTTCCGCTGCACAAACACTGGAGGAAAGCTCTGCTCCGCTCTCCTCCGCTTCTCCACTTCACCGCTTCTCTCCCCTCTCTGCACTTGAATTTATTGAGTCCTCTCGAACAAATTAAAATGAACTGGCAAATATTTGCCTTGGGAAATTTGTGTGGCACATGGCCATAGGAGCGACCTCCTGCAGTTTTTTGGTTTTACAATAGAATGAATGAAGTTTTTCTGGTTTGAATTTCTCCATTCTCCATAAACTTGTCAGTCGTTTCGGGGTGGCCGTTTTTGGTTTGCTTTTTCTGGCTTTTCTCTGGAATTAAGAGTGAAAGGAGGGGAGCGTTTTTGCATGCAAAGCAATAAACAATTTAACCAATGTCCTGACAGGAGACACAGGACACACCTGCAGGAGCAGCAGCAGCAGCATCCGAAGCAGAAGCAGCAGCAGCAGACGGAAAACACCTGTCACTCACTCACTCAGTCTCGGAGAGTGTGACTGCCACATTGGGGTGAGGTGGGGGGCTGTGGGGCAAGTTTATTAAACATTTTTGTGGCTCATCTCCCAAAGTTAAATTCAGTGTCGCAGGAGGCTGCCGCTGCTGCTCTGCTTCTGCTCTGCTGCTCTGCTGCTTTGCTGTAGCGCATGCCACGTTTTGGCTTTGGATTTTCATAATAAATTCTATGCTAAGTCTAATTTGTGCATGCAACAGAAGCAAGGATGCAGCAGCAGGAGCCGTACTAGAAGATGCAACACAGGCAAGCCAGCCACACAGCCATTGCGGTGCTTGTGGCAACAGCAGCAGAAAAGCAAAAAACAAACAAAGGAAAACGTATGGCGTTTGGCGTTTGGCGTTGGCTGTGGCATTGGCTGTGGCACTGCAGGGCCAAAGGCAACCACCACACAAAAATTAAAGCGTCGAAAACACCTTTTGCCCTGTACTGTACCATTTTTTGTAGTAATTATCAATATTTTTAGAGGAAATTTTCGGTATTGCTGGGATTTTCAGTATTTGCTTGCATTTTTTTTAGGAATCGAATTTTTTAAATTTATTTTAAACATTTTTAATTTTAATTTTCGGTGTTTTCAGATTTTCTAGTAGTTTTTAGTATTTTCTGGTATTTTTGTTTACTTTTTTTAACTTTTTGAATAGTAATTTCCGATATTTTTATTTTTTTTAATATAAATAATTTTTGAATTTCAGTAGTATTTTAAAGCATTTTTGAATATTTTATTTATTGTTTTCTTGCAATTTTTAAAATATATTTATCAGCATTTTTTCTAGTATTTTCCACTATTTTCTAGTATTAACAGTATTTTTCTGTATATTACTAGCAGTTTTTGGGGAATTGTTTTTATCATTTTTGAGTTTTGTTTTTGTACTCTTTGGTATTTTTTTAGTATTTGGGCTTCTCTGTTGGGACAATTTCTGTGCACTTTTCACGCTCACACAATTTTTTTGGCTCACCCAAAAAACTTTTTGATCCGCAGCTTTTGAGCTGTTTGGTGTTGGTTCTCCTTCGCACTCTGCCCCTTTCTCTCTTTCTCTGTGTCTCTCTGTCTGTTTACTGTTTTCGTTTTTTGTAGCCACAAAGAGAAAGATAGAGGGAGAGAGTGAGAGAGTTGCCAGAAGCCCGACGAAAAACTAAACAAAGGCAGGCAGCAGGCAGCAAAGGCAGTAAACTGTTTATCCCCAACGTAGGCGGAGAGCCAGCCAGCCGCCCACTGCCGCCCACAGCCGCGTCCATTGTGGGAGTACGAATAAGCCAGAGCCTTGGGCCTTAGCCACTTTATTGCCTGTCGACTGCTGTGCCTCCTCCTCCTCCTGCCGCTCTCCCCCCTATTGCTGTTGCTCCCTCCTGTTGGTGGAAAATTCTGCTACGGAAATGTGGGATTTTTTGGATGGTTTTATTGCTGGGATCTGAGGCCAAAAGTTAGGGCTAACTGGAGCATAATAACTCGAATATAATTTGGATTACATTTTCTTTTCCCCTTTTCTCACCCTTCTCTCCCTTCCTCTCTTTCTCTCTGTCTTTGCAGCTACAAGAACATGCATGGCTATGTCTCCCTGGTGGTCTGCATCCTGGGAACGATAGCCAATACTCTCAACATCATTGTGCTCACCCGCAAGGAGATGCGCTCCCCGACGAATGCCATACTGACGGGTCTCGCGGTGGCAGATCTCGCGGTGATGCTCGAGTACATACCGTATACGATCCATGACTATATCCTGACCGACAGCCTGCCGCGGGAGCAGAAGCTGAGCTATGGCTGGGCCTGCTTCATCAATTTCCACTCGATCTTTGCCCAGGTCCTGCACACCATCTCCATTTGGCTGACGGTCACCCTGGCGGTGTGGCGCTACATAGCGGTGGGATATCCCCAAAAGAATCGCGTGTGGTGCGGCATGCGGACGACCATCATCACGATCTTCACGGCGTATGTGGTGTGTGTTTTGGTGGTGTCCCCGTCGCTGTATCTCATCACGGCCATAACCGAGTGGATGGATCAATTGGATGCCATGGGAAAGGTCATCAATTCGATACCCTTGACGCAGTACGTAATCGACTATCGGAACGAGATTGGAATGAGCGTCAAGGTGGCAGCGTTGAATGCCACTCCGCAGAGCCTGAATCTGAATCTCACTGAAACGTTGTGGTTGAATGGCACCACAGCGACACCTGCTCCCACTCCGGTGGCACCGCCTACTCCTGCTTCTCTGGTGGTGCGTAATGTCACTGTGTACCGGCTCTACCACAGCGATCTGGCCTTGCACAATGCCTCCCTGCAGAATGCCACCTTTTTGATCTACAGCGTGGTCATCAAGTTGATACCCTGCATTGCTCTAACGATTCTCTCAGTGCGTCTCATACTGGCGCTCTTGGAGGCCAAGCAGCGCAGGAAGAAGCTCACCAGCAAACCCCCCACACCCGCAGTGCCAGCGGCCAACAATGGAAGCAGCACTGGAAAACCTCTGGTGAATGGAAAACCCGCTGAACGGCCGCGAAAGAATAGCAAACTTCTGGAGAAGGAGAAGCAAACGGATCGCACCACTCGCATGCTGCTGGCGGTGCTGCTACTCTTTTTGATTACCGAATTTCCACAGGGTATCATGGGTCTGCTGAATGCCCTCCTGGGCGATGCCTTCTTTCTGCAGTGCTATCTGAGATTAAGTGAGTTTTTTCATCGTTTTTGTGCCCCTCCTCTAATTATATTTCCCTTTGCTT
Source organism: Drosophila azteca (assembly GCA_005876895.1). Taxonomy (NCBI): domain Eukaryota; kingdom Metazoa; phylum Arthropoda; class Insecta; order Diptera; family Drosophilidae; genus Drosophila; species Drosophila azteca. The sequence continues at coordinate 635,993 of VCKU01000014.1, read as the reverse complement.
TGCTCCTCTTTTTTCCAGGCGATTTAATGGACATTTTGGCCCTAATAAACTCCAGCATCAACTTCATTCTGTACTGTTCGATGAGCAAGCAATTCCGCACGACATTTACTCTGCTCTTCCGCCCGAAATTCCTCGACAATTGGCTGCCAGTGGCCCAGGACGAGGTGGCCGCCACACGAGCGGAGCGCTCGGCTGTGGCTCCGGCGCTGCAGCAGCGGCAAATCGTGACTGCGCCCGGTGCCACCACCACGACGAGCACCACCCAAGTGACGAACCTGTAGCATAGAAATCCAAGCAGAATGTTGGGTCGTCTCTTGAGTCTTATGAAACGACGAAGAGACGCGGCAGAGGGAGGACTTCGGGCAGAAAGGGAATCGGCAGCCGGTAGGGGATCCTTGGGAGGACTGGAGGCGGACGCCATGGCCCTGCAGTTCCACGCAATTGTCGTTGTGGTGGACAAGGCCAGTGGTGCCACGGATCATCATTTATGCAGTGCGGACGAGGAGCAAACAATGACGTAGGGCGATAATAGCTAGATCAAATCTAGAGGATGGTTTTTCCTAGTTATTTCTGTAAAATACAAAAGATTTCTATCTAGTTTCAACTATAAAAATAAACCCACTTGTTAGGCAATAAGTAAGATAAAGTGCAACACACAGCAGGAGCTATGCGTGACCCTTGAAACTCCCGCTAGACCCTTGAGAGATCATAATAAAAACTGTAATAAAATGCAGAACAAATCACTCATACGCATCGCTTGCTTCATCCGCAAATTCAAGTGTTTTGGCCCATAAATCAAATTAGAAAATTGCCCTGCTGCATTTTCAGTATAGAATTTTTCATAGCTTTCCCAGAACAGAACAAAATAAAATAAAAAAATGTATGCGAAATGCATTAAGTGTGTGCTCTACAGAACTACGAATTTTTTGGCAACGATTTCAATGGAATACCGAATGATGAGAAGAGAGGGGATGAAAGCGGAATAAATGTCTGATATATTTCATAGAATACGCATTCGGGTATACGGATATGGATATGGTGTAAATGTACGTGTATGTGTGTGTGTGTGTGTGCTGTAGAATTAGTTGGAATTTCCTTGCTAGCAGACGGACGGGACGGGGCACTAATTTGAAGAGTTCTTTAAATGAGAAGAAGAGTTCTTCATTTTGGAAGCAGAGGCTGTGAAACGTTAAATAAATAGGTTTCCTTTTACCCTGGAGGGGAATATGTGTAGGTTTTCCCTTAAAGGGGGGAACAATGATGCGAAGACGTAGCAGAAAATTGAGGAACATTTTTGTAGATTTAATTTTTTGCACGAAAAACTTTTGCTTGGAGTCCACCGCTGCAAAATGAAAGGCACCAAAGGGGAATCCCCCAACGCCCATCAAATGACACGCATAAATAATGATTGATGATTGATGATTGAAGTATTTGTGCAGCAAACTGAGCCCCTGACAAATATTTCGAATCATTGAATACATAAATAAATCAAAGAACCACAAAAACACACAAAAAAAACCCAAAGGAAAAACAAACAAAAAAACACATAAAATTAAAATAAATAAATAAATAAAATATATATAGACATTAAATGATGGGAATGATAGTAGTGTGTGAGTGTGAGAGAGAGAGGGGGAGAGCGTGCCATATAATTAGCACTGAAATTCGTATAAATATAGAAATGTAATTACATTTATATTGTTGCCACAGTGTTTGCTAAAAGTAAGCATACATATTGAATAAATATTGATATTAATTTGTTGTTTGTTAAATGTATATTTAAGTGTGATTTCAACTACTAAAAAAACACAGAAATGTAATTAAGTTTTTTTTTACATATAAAAAAACGCAGAAGCAGCAGCAGCAGCAGAATAAGCTACCAGTCATAAATGAAATGCCGAACGGAGAGGTTTTAATGTTTAGACAAATGAGAAACAAAATATAAAATATATGTAATTAAATAAAACAGCAGCCGGAAAAAATTGTTTTATTCTAGGAAAAAACCAGGAAAAAGCAGGGAGACCCAGGGAAAGGAAAAGGATGCTCTCCTGCTCATTGCAATGGCAGACAAGTTTTTCCAATTATTTTTCATTTAAGCAGCATCAGAATGAAAAGCCAGCAGCCAGCCAATAGAGAACATAACTTTATGGTAGGGCCAACATATTTGAACAAAAAGTTTAATTTGCATTGGCCCTTCCAAAAAACAGAAAAAAACAGCTCCAAAAAGGAGAAAATATGGTAGGGCAACCGCAGTGGGGAAAAGTTTAGACGAAGAGGGAGGGCGAGGGAGAGTGGAATGGAATTCAAAACAATAAGCATGAGAAATGGGCCACAACCAAAGTTATGGTCCAAACAGCAGACTCGAAACTAGAGGGGGAGGCATCTTGAATATAGGAGGAAAGGGCAGCAGGAGGGAGGAGCAGGAGAAGTAGGAAGAGAAGGCTTCACCACAGAGAGAGAGAGACAGAGAGTGGGAGAGAAAGTTCTCCTAGTAGAATTGCGTGTCTGCCGCAACTTTTCGTCTTCAAAGTAACGCAATTTCCTTGAAAATATAATAGCAAATGTTGCTACTCCGTTCTCTCGCGATGGCACTGTGGCAGCCGTAGTCACCGACAGCTATCCCTGATAATCCATAGACGAAATGGTTGTCGGCAAAAAGACAAGCGGGCGGGGGGTGGGGCTTGCGGTCAAAATCCGCGAAAGCGGACTCGAAACACTCCATTTGGCTTTTCGCATTTCGCATTTGGCTCTAAGCTGCAGCACACCCCACACATTCCCCTTTCTCTATGGGCAGGGAGAGCGAATCATCTCTTAGAGTCTCCAGCGAATAATGATCATTTCCAGGCAACCACTTTTCCATCGAATTTTAATCCCATTTCAACCTTTCCACCCAATAATCATCATCGCTGAACCTCTTTTTCTGTATAACAATTATCTTTACACCAGCCTCTCATTCTCTCTCTCTCTCTTTGTCTCTCTGTCTTATTGGCTTTCTCCTTTCTTTGGTTTCGCTTCTCATGATTTTCTCGAGACTTATTGAATTATTAACCCATTCAAAGGAGGAAGAAAGGTCGTTTGCCCCCTTTTAATCTCCTAATTAACTCAATTGACGCCTGCCTTTGGGTTTACCTTTAAGTGAAGTTCGAGGGCCATTGTCCCTCCCACTCCCCCCTACTCTTTGGAGCAACAATATTTCTCTCCATTTTCCTGTACTTTTTCTCCACCCGCACGACACTCCCCCCCCCACTGATATTTGTAATTAATGCCCTCTCGCGTTTTGACAGTTACAATTGCATGCTTCCACTTCCACGGCTCCTGCCACTGCTCCTGCCACACTGCCACTTCCACTGTTCCATTCGACTGTTAATTCTGGCTGTTAATTTTATCCGTTGCTCAATTAAATATGAATTCCCCAGCAAAAGTTTCGGCCTTTGAATAACCAAAAATCTCTGGCTCTTTCTCTCTCGAATGGACATAAAAAGCAGCAGTGGAGCGCAACAGCCGGAGTAGCAGACGGTGGCGAGGGGCGGGTGGCGGGTGGCGACTCGGCGGGAGGTTAAAGAGGGAGTAGGCTGTGGGCTGTAGACAGAGGGCTCGCTCTCATAAACACATTTTATCGAAAGCAGTTAAGGCACACAAAAAAATGGGTAAAACTTTGGCAATTATTGGAACGTGCTGCGACTTCAGAGCGGAACGAAGGATTCAGGCGAAGGATTCGGAGGCCTCAAAGCGCAAGGAATATGTTGTGGTATTCAGACTATGGGATACCCTATACTCTCTAAAGAAGAACTCTATAGCTTTGAAATCGTGGATGCCAGAAGATGGATGGAAAAAGTTAAGTCGTAGGTTTTTGACTCTGTTCCAGAATAGGTAAATATTTTTTGAAATATAAAAACCATCTTCTAATTGTCACATCCCTTCCTGAAATCCATCCCTGTCTCTTACAGGGTATCAAAACTATCTAATAAGAGTATGTATGTTGCGTTTCATAGAGAAAACGAAAGTACCAGCTGCTGTCTCTCCCAAAATGTCTTTAATTTAACTTTCTTCACAGATATTCAGAGGTTTCAATGCGGTTGCTGGCTTTTCCTTTCCCTTAGACTTAGATATGTATCTCCCTCTGTCCATAGAGCATCACAGTATGTGTCCTCTGTGTGCCACAAAGAGAATCACAATATATCTAATGCATTTCCCCTTGCCATTCTCTTTCCACTGCCTCTAAATTATCTCTTAGATACACTGCAAATCATTTATTAAAGACAACATAATTATGATTCGTTTTTCACTCTACGCCTTTGTTGAATGCGGACGAGGGCCCTTTTGGCCCTCTTCTTGGCTTCTGCTTCCTGGTGGCCGCTTCAAAACTTTTCATATGAAATTGATTGAAAAACTTTACACACAGAGAGCGAGAGACAGAGAGAGAGAGATAGAGAAGGCGAGAAAAACTGCTGTTCTGCACTGCTCTTCAAAGGGTTGATGATGGAGATGATGAGGAGACCTTCAACGCGCTGGGAAAACTCTGCACGCGAGGCATGCGGGACATGAGGCACCTCCGCCTCCCCCACCACCTCTGCCTCCATGTGAAACGAGATTCCACTTCCTCTTCCTACAAACTCGAAGCCTGTGCCTTGCTCCTGGAAGGGCCAGAGAGTCTCTGGTCCTGGCCCGTTGGCAACCGAATGCCATGGCAACGCGTGTGGGCCCTCTCGCTTTTCCTCTCTTTTTTTTAAATTTTTTTTTCCTTTTTGCCGGTTGCCGGAACGTGGTGCAAGTGGAGACGCTTAAGCGGGGATCGGTGGGGGGGGTTGTCCTGCCATTTGCATAATGGATTTGTCTACAATTAGCCACGGCAGCTGTGCCACTGCCACTGCCACACTGACATGACTTCCACAGCTCAGTGTGTCCACACAGCTCTATAACCAGACCCTGGGGGGGCTGCCTGCAGCAGCAGCACCAGCAGCAGCAGCAGTATTTTCATTCCGTGCCACATATCTCATATGCGTCCAGGGAAAAGTCCTTCAGCACTAATACCTGCTGCCGCCTGCTGCCTTGCAACCAAATTGCAGAGCAGGGCAGTGCAGGGCAGGACAGGGCACGACAGGGGTGGGTAGGGGAGAGCTTTAAAATGCTTTGCGCTACAAAAGTCAACCCACTTAACCGGAGAACACATCTCATCCCTCATCGTGGGTATCCTGATAGCAGCAGCAGCATCAGAGTCTAGCCATCTAATGAGCCTCTCATTAACGTAATTACGTGATTTTGTTGGCTTTGGCAGTGGCAATAACTGTGGCAAGAATCCATCCTTCAGGCTTTGCCTCCGCCTGTGGTTCTGGTTCTGTTTCTGGTTCTGTTTCTGTGTGCGTGTGGGTGCCACACGCTTCATTTGCTTCACTTGCCTCATTGCCACATCAAAAGGATAATCTCTGTGTGTGTGTAGCGCTAAGCAGATTGTTTGCTTCGCTTGCCTGTTTGTTGAGTGGGAAACTAATATGCCAAATGTTCAAATGCTATGCTCCGAATGTACTCACAATATTCCGCATCACTTCAAAAGTTCAATCTCTGGAGGAAAAGATGCACACGATACTCACAAGAAGATACACCTTTGCACGAAGACCCCATTCCATAAGGCAAATGCTGGAAGTTACTCTTTGAACAACAGAGCTTTAGGGATCTTAGGACCGTTTTGTGGGTAGATTTAACCTATATTTCTTCCTATTTTTAAGGGAAATTCTTTGCTTAATTCTGGGACTGTTGGAAGTGTTGGAAAATGGCCCATAAATGGTCCGGTTTTTTAAAGGTAAACGAAGTTGAGGCGCTGGAAAACTTCAACTGGAAATATGTAAACAAAGCCAGCCTCAAAAAAACTAGAAAGTAACTAGAAAAATACTAGAAAATAATATAAAACATGTTAATGTTAAAACATTTCAAATTACTAGATAAATATTAGAAATGTTCTGGTTTGTGAAATTTTGAGGGTTCATAAAACTTCAAAACACTTTGAGGACTACAAAAAATTCTAGAAAAATACTTTGGAAAATACTAAAAAATACAGAAAATACTAGAAAACATGTTAATTTAAAAACATTAGAAATTAATGTATAAATATCAGAAAATACACAAGTAAAATAATAGCAATACATAAATTTTCCATTCTGTCTTGTGGAATTTTGAGGATTTTATGCCGAAGATTGAGCACAAAATGTTTCATTAATAAGACAGTAAATAAACGGAATATTTTGTGTACTCAGACTATCATCACCCATAATCTTTCTCCCAAACCACATACCAAACTTAAGCATAATCCACGCAAACCACTTAATGGAGAAGAAATCTCCATCAAAGTGTACTTTGAGGTGATTTCTGGAGAAAGTTCTTAATCAGAATCACTAACTTACTAATCATCTTCATAGATTGTGTGTATATTTAACAGCCAGATTAATTAGCAATCAAATATACTCGCATTTAACTGCCACACAGGCTGCTGCTGTTGCTGTTGCTGCCACAGACTTCTGCTGCTGCCACATACACACGTGGCTATGGCTCCGATTTAGTTGCAATTAAAGTTAATGGCAGGACATTCGACCAGTGAACGAAACCTGAGGACCAGCCTAATGTCCTGTCTTAATAATTCAGGAATAAACCAGCTTAATGCTTCGGTCTGCCGTTCTGGTCTGTCGTTCGCTTCGCCTCGAACTTCTGTTCCAAATTGAAAATTACATACATTGGGATATTCAATCTTTGTCAAATTACGGCTACAGTGGCAGGCAACAGCCTGTGGCAGTGCCAGTGGCAGTGGCAACATCTGTCCTAAAAGCCAGGCTTACATATAATTGGTTTTTACCACCCGCACCAACACCACCGCCACCAGCAGCTGCAGGACGATTTTTCACTGTAAATGTTGCTCCTGTCGCTGTTGCTGCTCCTTCTGCTGCTCCTTCTGCTGCTGCTCCTGCTGCTGCTCCTGCTGCTGCTGCTCCTGCTGCTGTTGCTGCGCTTTTCATGTTACTGTCAATTGTCGGGCAACTGAGATTTCCTTTCGGTCAACAGATTTGCGCACCTCTCTCTCCCTGTCTCTGTCTCTCTCTGGCTCCCTTTTTGACTCTCTGTCTCTATCTCTGGTCTGGCTTTAATGTCACGCTCTAATGGCTTAAACGGAGTGGAGTTCTGTCTCGGTCTCTGTCTCTGTCCCTGTTCTGCCCCTGTTCCCCGATGCATTAGTTTTGGCCACGAAATGTGAAAATGTGCTCCGGCGCTTTGAAATTCAACTTTTGGTTTTTTTTGTTGTTTGCTGGAAAATATGAATGTTTTTTTGCTGATTTGAGATTTGGGATTTGGCATTGGGATTCGGATTCGGATTCGGATTTTTTTGAGTAGAAAATAACTTGAAAGTGATGTCAAGTGTGGGTGTGTGTGTGTGTGGGACACCTCAGGGTATTTGGGAATTGCATTAGCAAATATTTACGAACCGTAAGAGAACTTCACTTCTCTGCAGGGTATTTTATATTCGAGGTACATTTCATTCGTTTATTTTATATATTCTTCAATTATTATTTTTGGCTCATTTTTACACCTTTAAGGCACGGATATTCCCCACTAATTTCCCCCCCGACGCGAATGCCATTTCATTAGCCTCATTTTGGGTGGTCAGGGGGTTGGGGGAGGGCCTTTTGGCCCTCCCCGAAAATTGTGTTTGATGTAAATAATTAACAAGCCATAAGTCAGAGAATGAGAAGCCGGGGGAAAGGCGAATGGGGGGGCGAACGGGTGGTAGAGGGAAGCCTCAATCCCCAAGCCAAATACCGAAATTGTTTCCGGCCTTTTCGACCATGTGGCATGGACTAGGGGCAGTGGCAGTGGCAGTGGCATTGGCACAAAAACACAAAAAACGTAGCCATTAACTTTTGGTAATTGACTGAAGGTTAACGTTATTCCCCCCGCCCCCTCGTTACTCCCCTTTTGCCTTGTGCTGCTACAACAACAAAACACATAAATTAGTCAAAAAATGTTGCAAGCGATGGCGGCGGCATCTCTCATGGAATTCTCCTTCTGGAAGAAGGAAAAACTATGGAAACACTTTGGCCCCACTTTGGCTCTCTGTATTTTCGCCCCCAAGTTAAACCCTTGCCAGAGTTTTCCGATGAAGCAGCAGAGCATTTTGAATAATACATTTTCGTGCTTTAAAATTGTTTGCAGCAGCAGCGGAAGCAGCAGCGGCAGCAGCAGCAGCAGCGGGAGAAAAGTCTGAGTATTAAATAATAAATTAATGCAATTTTCCAACAATTAGCAGATGCCATGAATTTTGTGTTTAATATTTGATTCGAAGATTGGCAGGACATTTTCTGACTTCTCATTTCGTATTTCATATTTCATATTCAATTCGGATAGAAATTCAATTCAATTTAAACGCTTTTCCCATGGAAATTCCCGACGTTGCCATCGCAATGCTGCGACATTTGGAAATAATTGCTGCAACCAAAGCAACCAATGTAATGCGATATATGTGCATAGTCTGTATCTGTATCTGATTTGAGTTTTTCACTGATATTTGATAGGCCACAGAAGGAAGTAGTAAAACGAGGCAAATCATATGAATGATTGACTCAATTACTGAAACAGTACAACAATAGAAATAGAAACAAAACGCCGAATGAAAATGACAGAAAAAGGTACAAAGAAAACTGAAAGAAAAGCCACTGTCCACCAAGGAGACGCTGCCACAAAAGGAGACAATTTTCGAGTGGATTTTCAAGTGGATTTTCAAGTTGATTGGATTATTGTTATGGCCATTCTCTTGGACATTGAAGATAATTTACGCTTAAAGAATATAAATAGTTTTCTTTACGTTGATTCTTATGTTTTGTGGCACAACAAAAGCTGCTTTTGTGGCCAAAATAGGCGGCAAAGCGGCCAGAAGAGAAGAGCCATCTTTTTTGATCGACAAAAGCTTGCCATAAACTGGAAAGTTTTGGCTGCAGCTGCCTCTGGGAGCACTTCGTTCCTCAATTTGCATATAAGCTGTGTCGTGCAACAAGCTGTGTGCTCCAACCCCAAAGTTAAGCTACTCCCCAACGCCGCCACCCCCGCCGCCAGCAGGCGACGTCATTTTTAACACCTGTCAAAAAGCTGAAGCAAGAATCTCTGCATGCCACACTCTCTGCACGTAGCATGTACCCCTTGGAGCGCTGTTAAATGTCTGCTCGTTGTAGTTCGCATTGTTGGCTGCCACTTGTGGTGGCAAGTGAAACTTTAAATGGTGCCCCGGATACACAACTTTAGTCCTCTCTGGCCGGAAATTCCCTTAATTAATCAGATTCCGGTCCATGGATTGGGCACAACAAGTAAACAGGAAAATGAAGAAAATTACGGCAAAAATACAGGAAAAATACGAGACAAGAATCCGTAAACATTTTCTGAAGAAAATGAACAAAAAAAAAAGTATTTATCTTTCTCTCTCTTCTCTCAAAAGTCCAAAGGGTGCGTGCAACAGTGCGTATGTGTAACAATTAACGAAAGTCCCAAGGGACATCGTCATGACAATACGTCCCTGGGACAATGCGCAGCATCCTTTCCAGCAGCCACAAGGAAAATGCAAAGGCAAAGCTTTCGAATTTTCACTTAACTCCAAAGTGGCATTAGAGCAGATTTTTGTAGCACCCAGAAGGACTCTTTTCGGTGGCAGCATCTCATTCGGTGGCATTGCATATTACGCCGCATGTACGCCATGCCGTGTGTCGCGTGCCGCATGCCGCATGCCGCATATCGCATGCGTTGCCGCTTGAGGATGCGGGCAATTTGCCAAAATATGAAAGAAAATTTCATAAAAAGAAAAGACAAGAAGAAACGACAGAAAATATCCAACAAAAAAGAGAGAGGGAACAACGAAAGAACCTTTTTTCGTGTAGGAGGGGTGGGGGGGAGGTAAAAGGCAACATGCAAATTTCGGAGCTGCTGGTGAATTGACAATTTGTTGGGGTCTGTCTGGCACTCTTTCCTGGTAGGTAGGAAGGAAGGGTCGGTCGCACTTTTCTGCTTGCACTTTTCACATTTGTAAGCCAGCTGAAGGGATGAACAGCCGAAGGGATAGCTGATAAATGATTGATCTTCCCTCTCATCTGGATCCTTATATGCGGTATCGTAGGCCCTCGAAACGAGAAGGCGGAGAGGGACAAAACCATGCTCATCTTTTCCTTTGAAAGTCAGAAGATTGTCAGGTGAATTTTGTGCTCAGAAATCGTAGAGATTCAAGATCAAACGTCGAGATTTGCCTCATAACTTGTATAGAGCATTCCATATTCGAATTTCCCTGAAATCAATTATCTTGCAATTTCTTTTATATTTTCGGATAACCTTGGGATTACACAGTAACCAAAGGAGGAGCCAAAAAGGAGCCAAAAGATGTGCAAACAAAACTGAGAAAATCTGTGCCGATTGCAACCGATTTAGCCATGCCACTGGGCGGAGGAGTACACCCGACTGACCTCCTCCCCCTCCGCCCACTCAGCTTTCTTTCGTTTCCTAGTTTTAAAAGCTCCATTAAGATAACAATTTTATATTTCTCTGTGTCGTATGCTTGTGAATGTGTCTGCGCAGACTGTCTGTGTGTCTGTGTGTGTCATCCAAAATTTAATAACAATTAAAAGCAAGAACAAGAAACATTTTGGCGGCTTGAGGCGGCTTAACGAAGGCGAGCGCCCACCTCGGGGGAGCTGTTGGAACGGCTCAAGAGGGGGAAAACGGTGTCGCGCCAACGTTCTGCCAACACCAGGCCGCTGTCGCTCTCTGCCGTATGGGAGACCTCAGAATTTGAGTCATCGTTGGCACAGTCGGAGCCGTGGTCGGCGCGTGCGACATTCAATGAGGCGGCCGAGCCCCAGACACTCAGTATCTTGCCCTTTGACTCGCGCCAGATCGTGCTGAGGCGCTCGCGGCCGAAGGCCTGTAGGAAGGCGTCGATCAGGTCGCGGGACTTGGCCTCCCATCGGGCCAGGAGAGTGCACTTGACCAGCTTGCCGCGATGCTTGAGCTCGTCCATTTTGTTCTGCAAGCGGAACTTCTTCTCGGAGAGAAAGGACACGTTCAGCTCCTTGGCGGTGTAGCCGCGCGCCAGATTGCGGCGCACAAACAGATCGTAGTCCTTGACGATGCGTGCCACAATGTCCGAGGTGGAGACGCCCGGCGTACGCTCGGTGGCCACAAACATGCCACGCTCCTTCAGATGGGCATAGATATCGTCGACGCCCCCAGCGGCGCCGTAGGGTATATCATCGTGGGCGACAAAATCAATCTTGTGCTCATTCAAAAAATCATCGGTTAGGGTCCAGGGAGCATTGGCCACAACCTGGAGGAGGCGGTGATTGACCACAGTGATTGATCAGTGTTTGATCAGTGATTTCGGGGCCACACACTCACCTCATCCACGTAGCGGCAATGACGCACTGCCTCGTAGCGCTCATAGCCCTTCATCACGGTGCGACCCTTCATCTTGAGAGTCAGTTCGTTGTTGCAAACGCCCACAATCAGGTAGACATTCGGAAAGATGTTCTTCGCCTGCATCAGCTGCCGGGCGTGGCCCTGGTGGAACAGATCGTAGATCCCGTCCGCATAGACGCGCACGGGACGCATCCCCTCACCCGCAAGTGCCATCTCGTAGGTGAAGCGTTGGGTGTAGTCGCAGGCCTTCAGCACCTCCAAGGCCTTGGCATCATTGGCGAATGGACACGGCTGGCAATACGGCTTAGGGGTGGCAAAGGAGAAGGTTACCTATTTGGGAGTGGATTCGGAGTGGGATTGGTAACTGCTTCGCTTACATATTTATCCAAGTTCACATCGAACAGGGAGTTCACCGGGTAACGGCGTTCATCGGCCATGTCTATATCTTGTGTATCACTATCCCCCCCCAGCGATTCTCCATCGATTTCCATCAGTTCATCAATGGAAGGCGTCGAGCCGCCTGATAGTGAGCCCGATGCTGATTCGCATCCGGATCCTGATCCGGATTCCGACAATACCATTAGTTGATCCATTATTATGTTTTTGTTAGTTAGCTTTTTTCCCGTTTTTTTTTTTTTTAAATAATATAAATTTTTCCGAAAATTATAAATTTACAATTTTCATCGAGCTACAATAAAATAGAACCGATCGACACGCTTCCAAGTATATGACTGAATAACATTCGGCAAATATACAAATATGTAACTTTTCCAGCACACAAATGCTCGGCACACTGGGATGGGGGATTTTCAGGAGATTTTCAAACTTCGATAGAAAACCTCCCCATGCTCAAGGTCTGTGTGTCTACAGAGTGAGAGTTAACAGCAGCTAAAGCGTTAACAGCAGTAACAACAGGACAGCAGAGCAACAGCTGAACAACAGCATGTCCCAGCAGAGCAACAGCAGTAACAGCAGAACAACAGCACACCGAGAAGAACAGCAGAATAACAGGAGAAAAGCAGCAACAGCAGAAGGAGAACAGTGAGACAGTGAAGAGGAGAGTGAAACAGTGACATCGAACCCCAATTACAATTCTTACAATTCATAATATTAATAAACAACTACATATGCTCGTACTTCCATCTCTCTCTCTCTCTTTTTGTTCTTTAAGTGCCAGCTGCAAAGGTAGCTGGCTAGTGGGTTAAGGGTCTTGGGTGTGGGAGGGCTTTTGGTTTCTTATTGCATAAGGCCCTGGGGGGTCGGGAGGCGGCAGCTTAACAGAACAGGGCCAATGGGCTAATGGACTGTAAGCGTTGCTGGCGGTGCTACAGCAGATGGGGAATTACACCAAAAGCAACTCTTAGCCAGAGGCTATACAGACCTTTGAAGCCGCTTTTGCAGGACATTTTTCACAACTCCTCCACTGCAGTGAATCAATAAAGTTTTGCAATGATTTCGAGGTAAAAACTAAATCAGTTTTTCCTATGAAAATCCCAATATTCCCATAGAAGTGGCACTAACAAGACACCGTAGCAGCTTAATGGAATAGCCCACCATAGCCAAAGGGGGGGAGGAAGTAGGGGGGAGACGGTACTGCCACCCTCGATACCTGAGTCCCCCTCTTAATGGAGGAAACACAAAAACAGGAGCGGAACAACAATAAACACCAAAGAGAGAACATTTATTAGAAAATTTCGCATATAGCAACTTCCGCTTTAATTCTCTGTTTTTTTTTAGTATTTGTTGCTTTTGCCATTTTATCATTGTTCCCCCGGTACCCCCAGTTCTCCTGGTTCCCCTTGGTTGCAACATTGCCCGCCATTTAGCATTCTCTATTCTTGCTATTCCCCGTTCCATGCCATTATTCTTCCTGTTGTTTTTACCGTTACCTGTTAGAGCCTCCTCCAACCCTCCCTCCCCCCAACAACCAACACATGCAAGTGTGTGCTGTGTGCACCCGAAATGTAATTTTCACCTGAGAACTGAATTGAGGGCGTGCGCGAGAGAGGGAAGAGCGAAGAAACTAGCACACCCGAAAAATATCATCAAATTTTAAATACACAGGTTGCTATTTACATTTGTCGGCTTTGAATCCTTAAAAACAGTTGACGAAAAATGAATAACCATTTGGAAAGGTCTTGGACCTTTTTTTGCAACACTTTTGGTTCCAAGAAGAAAGTAAGTATCTATAAAACTTTGCAGAGCAGCGCACTTTCCTATGCACAAAGGATTTTGCATGGCCGACCGCTGGCCTAGGTTTACCGCCCCAAATCGTCGCATAAATTCTTGATTCTATATCTTATATCATTGATGCCTGTATGTAGATGCCAGACACAAATTTTGAAGCACCAAGATCATATTTTTTGTATGTTTCTCTTACCTGCCCTTTTACCGCAACTTGATCATAACTGGACATCAAACTATTACCCAAAGGATGCCCTAATATCACGGAACGTGGCATGACCTTGCCCCACAATTCCTCTCGCACGGCAATAAGGACCAGAAATGTACATAGCACCCCTCGTAGCCATACGATACGAGGACACAGACCAGGACATACAGCGATGATCTGTGCAACACATCGAATCGCACAAACACACACACACCCATCAGGGTAGAGAAAGGATAGATGTAGGAAACCCATTAGAGTAGAGGAGGGGTAAATGTAGATATAGGGCTAGGGGTAGGGGTTGTGGGTTGTGGGTGTACATTTCTGTACTTAATTTGTTAGCTTTGGCGCTAAGTTGCTTAATTTATTTGTACACTTTTTTGGCTCTCCAATTTGACTCTCCAATTTCCATTTGCAGCAGGGGGGAAATTCGCTGTTGGCCTTAATGTTTTTTCAAATGCACCCTACCAACATTTGCTGGGGCAGGGCATATTGGTTGGTGCTTTTGTTTAGACCAAAAGGGATTTAGTGAGTGGTGGAAACATTAAGTAGATAGCTTTCCATTCACCGAAGAACTTACTTGGATTAAACGATGGTTTTGGTGCATTCCGAACCCCAACAAACTGGAAAACCCCCACAATCTTCCCTTGAAAAGTTCTATAACTATTTTGCCGAAGAAACCAGAGGAATTTCGGATACACTGCCAGAAACCATGACAACCGTTCAATCCCAACTAAGAAACGAAGTAAACAATGGAGGAAAACTTAAATTAACAAAACAAGAAAGCGAAAGAAAACGCAGAAATCCTTACGCCATTTACCTGCCATAATAATAACCATAACATTTACATCTTAGCCTACGTTTCCCCTCTCCCACTTCAATTACCCCAAAAGCAGATTCACCGAAGATTCACAGTGATCCTCCGCCCCAACCCCAACGCGAGAGGGAGGGGGGTGGCGTGGAAAACTCATGGGAAAACAAAACAACCCGCTGGATGAGGGAACCGCACCAATTTGTTGTTGTTGGGGGGGGCATAATTCTGCATAATTTCGCATCGATTGCCAGCGATTCCCAGCGATTTGTAGTTGTTGTCCGAAATTGGACCTGTGGGGCGCCGTAAATAATGATTGCATTTTCGGATTTAAACAATGTGCGGACTAAGACGCCAACGTATTAACATAAACCACTCTGCCACAATCGCAGGACATGGACGAGGAGTGCAAGAATCCTGACAAAACAAATCGAGAAACACCAAGCAACATCGACGATAATGAAAACGAGGAAGGACAAGGCAAAAGGCAAACGAATCCTTGAACTTGCTGCTGCTGCTGGCAGGTGCCACACGAACAAGAAAGTGGAGAAAGTGGAGGATGTAACCATAAAAGTTGCTCAGTGCCGGCAGTTGGTCGCGAGATTTACGGCTGGACATGCAAAGACACGGGCTCCTGGCTCCACTCCGGACTCCCCTGCGTGTGAGTGGATCCCAACGATTTGCCGCCTGCCTTGCAATTTGCTTCTCGAATGTCGTTTTCCCACTCTCCCACTTCCCCCTCGCACGACTGCAGCACTTTCACCCGAAAGTTGAGAACAAAAGGAAAAGTAAATTAAAATCGTTGCAACGCTTCGCCCTCGGACTGCAATGTTCTGGCCAGTACTTGCCCTTCGGAGGGTTGGATGGGGCATCGTTTTACAAGGAAGTGCCGGAGAAGTCCGTCTCCGTCTCCGTCTCTGTCGCGACGGTCGTCGGTCTTTGGGCCAACTCAAGTGTCAAGATGTCAGGAGGTGTCATCGTGCTGGGCCTTAATTAAATCTGTCGCGTGGCGCTCACCTTTTTCTTTAGGGAAAACTATCTTAATACAGGTGGCGTATACTTAATATCAATTAACTTTTACTGGCAGGACATCGCTCTATCCAGAATCCCGAACTGTAATTACAATTTTCCGCTAATTGGGCAACCGAATAACTTGGCCAAGAAATAGCATTGGAAATAGCATTCATGGAGCGCTTATATCTGGCTTTTAAGATGCCGAAAGTGCAGCGGAAAACTCTGGCTCCAAACTTGTGGAAGATGCTGCGGAAAAGTTTAGCCCAAGAACTTAACTACACTTTAAGTTGGTGCTGGCAAGATAAGTATAAGGATGTAAAGATGTCTGTGTGTCCTCAAAATCAATTGAAAATTAATTAACCATCAATGGAAAGGGAAAGAAAAAAGTGAACTTGTAATGCCTGGCGGCATATTTGCCATCAATTATGTTGGAAAATCAAAGACGAAGATGAAAAGGAAAATTCTCTAATGGAAAATCAACGAAAATTAAGATAAGCTCAATATGCTTCGAGTATTTTAATCATTCAATCACGAGTACAATCTTACGTGTCATCTTACTTACTGGCACGCTTACAAATTAATTACGAGTATCCTTCAGATTGTATTACACTTTCAACACCCAACCACCACCCCCCTAAGACCCCTCGGGGGTCTTGTGTCCTCTCTGCTGCCACTTTGTTGTATTTAAAGTGCTATTAATTTACATAAAATTCACATAAAATGCATTCGCAGAGAGAGACGAGACTGTCAGAGGGGAAAGAGACTCTCTCAGACAGCCAGAGAGAGGATTAACATTCAGATTCTGTTCATTGAATCAGTCAGTCATTCATTCATTCATTCACTCATTCATTAAGTATTCAAAATTAAGCCAAAAGAATTCCATTTGCATTTGCCCTAAATGGACAGCATGGAAATGGGAAAACTATGCACAGGAAAATCAGAATATTTGCTCAACTAAACAAACGAAGGAGAATTCATAGACACAGAGACAGAGAGATAGAGAAAGAGAGAGCGTAAGAAAAAGAGAGGCAGAGACTTCTGCCTCTTACTTTCTCGTGTGGCAATCAAATGCGAATCAAAAGTGTAAATAGTTTCCGCATTCATCCCCCCCCACCCGCTCCAATTAATTTTCCATTTGGCAAGCAAATGGATTTTATGTTATGACAATTTCAGAATTTTAAGAAAGCTGACAAAAAAAGTAGTGAAAAAGGAGTGAAAACTTTGGGGCATAGATGGAACCCAAATCGATCTCTTTTCGATGAACCCGACGGCCCCTTTGGGGGGGGTGGGAAGGGGGCTTTCCAGCTGAAAAGTCACTGGGAAATGTACATCCAACGCAATGGACAATAATTAGTAGACTCTTTTCGTTGTTTGCCAATTAATTGTAGAATATGCTAATTGCTAATAAAAGTCCAACAGATTGGGATCCATCCTCAATCCTCATTCGCATTCGCTCTCTCTAGGCGCTGTTTTTGTTTCATTTTCATGGCTTATCATTTTCTTGGTATTTGCACAGGACTAAGGACTAAAGACGAAGGACCAAACTGGGATTTGCTGGCCATTAAAATCTAAATTAAATGCTTTGATTTTCATCGGTCAGTGGCCATAAATTTAATGACTTGCCTTCTGGCCTCAGATTTACGTTATTTATGACGACGCTCTCCCTCCCGCTGCCCCTCCACCTCCCCCTGCCCCTGCCCCGTGCCTTCGAATCTCAGTCTCTGAATCTGATTCTGATTTCAGTGCGGGGTTTCTCTTAATTAGATTATTTGCTGGGTGGGCAGCAGCATTTTATGACACATTTCATGAACAGCCAGCGAGCCGGAGAGCCAGCGAATCAGCGAGCGAGGCAGCTGATCGATGGACATCCTACGGCCCCCCCGTGCCCACCGCCTCCTAAAAACACCAAAACGAATCAATTAGAGTCCTGGAACCGCACTGCATCCACCAGCCGCGATACTAACAAAATTATGGCCGCCTGTTGGTTGGGCTCTGATGATGTGGCATGTTGTGGGGCTGCATGATGATGACGATGTGGCAAGCCCCATTCATTGTACACCAAAATGCGGCATTGCCAATAATCTGGTAGCCAGAGACCCGCCCCCGCCCTCTGCGTGTCCCAAAAGCTGATTAAATGCGGGGAAATAGTGCGGCAAATGGAGAGCAAAGTAAGTTTTTTGGAAAACCAGAGGGAAATGATGTAGGAAATGTGGGACTGATTAGGAGTAGGAAATGTGGGACCGATTAGGAGTAGGAAATGTGGAAATATCACCGTTGTGTGGGCGTAAGCCCCCTGAAAACTTCGACTATATATCGTGATTTCCTTTCTATGGAAAATCCTCTACTTGCAGGCAGAAAAAATAGCTCCACAAATGTATATTAATAGCCAATGTTTTCCAGATCAATTTACCAATTTATTTATAGAAAAACCCATGGAAATACCTTTCAGTATTCCATCATAATCATAAGTAAACATATTCTAGGCATAGGCATAGCACTCGCAATTTTCTTCAGTTTTTATTAGCATGTTTACTTGCACTTTCATTCAGCGTTTGAGTTGGCAACAGTTTTGGCTGGTGTTTTCGCTGTCATCGATCATTTTAAGTGGGGTTTTTGGCCAACATTTGCCATTAATTAGGCCAAAGTTTTGCCGGAATCCCCTTTGCCTTTGGCCACAAAAAAATACAAAAAAAACACACAAAAAACTGTACTGTCGAAATAACAAATGAGACAAGCGGCTAGACAAGCGACAAGAAACGTGGGTTGTCTCTAATGATGATGATGGTTGGTCCCTCCGTCCGTTATCCCGTCTCTGCTCTGCTCTGCTCTGGCCTTGAAAAAAAGCAGAGAACTAAGCCAAAACAAATGCCGCGACACAAAAAAGTGTCGCCAAATATTTATTTGGCCAAGAAAGAAAACAAAACAAAAAGGGAAACTGAACAAAAAAGGGTCCTAGTTGCCGTCTCGTCCTTTAAGACCGAATTATGACTGTAAATTGCAAGACACAGTACATTAAAGGATCCTTTTCAAAAATAATCACTGCAATTCCATTGAATTCCAAGTTAATTTATGTAAAATGCAATTTTCCAGAAATATTCAGCAAAATCCACAGATTACTTTCAGAAATAAATCTTCTCTTTATGCTGTTCGAGGATACCTGTAGATAAAATACACATCTACATACATAGGACACATTATTCGCACTTTTTATAGTGTATTCAATTCATTGATTCATATCAATTTCCTTGAATTACTGAATTTATTCATTATTCATTTAGTTGAAAAAAGCAGAGAAAATGCATTTAAAATGCACTAAAAATTCTCTTTAATTGGATTTTTAGGATAATTGTTTCATTTATTAATTAAAACAAGTGCTAATCAATACAAATACAAATGCGAATGGGAATACTCTGATCTAATTATGATTTTAATTCGAGTTTTAATTGATTCCCGATACTTTCCGTATGGTGAATTATTCATTATGTTTCACATTTAATCAGGCAACACATTGCCCCTAACGAGCCCTTTGTTTGGGCCACAGACGGCCCTTAAATATTTTTAATATTTTATGCAAACAAATCGAATTAAGGCACGGAATATCCGCACGGAAGCGGCGATCCCTTTGCAATAATTATTGCACATTGCAACGGAAGAAGGAGTCGACGAATTGGGGAATACTCTCATCGGAAATACTCTATATACTCCAATCCATAGAAAAACTATTCACATAAAAGGCTCGATCTTCTATCTCCTATCAAATTACAGGGTATTCCTGTGTCTCGAAGACCAGACTTTCATGCAGAGATGATAAACGTTTAATTACACATCAAATGACGGCCCAAATAGAGGCACGGCGACGCTCTTCCCTCTGCCGCCAGTGTCGCTTGCAATTACTCCTGCGGCAGATGGATCCTGGATGAGGATGAGGATGACGATGCAGGCAGACAGGCAGGCAGGATTATGATGATGACGATGCCTCACACAGTTGTTGCAAATTTAATTACAAAAGTAAATGTTTGGAAGATGTGCTCTGCTGGCTGTGTGGCAGCATCATTAACTTTCCCTTGGCTATCACACACAATAGTCCCCTCTCCTTCCATTACTTTGGCACACAACAGTTACTGCTCTTCACACACACACACTCACAGTGTCTCGTTGCGCCTGGTAGAGCCTGCTCCTTCCCTCTTTTGCTCCCTCAAGTCTCGTGTAATCGACTGCATTGTCCTGCAGGCAAAAGCGAGAAAACGCCACAGATCCACAGAGAGGAGCTGCAGCGGCATTCAACGTTTCAGGACTCCTCCTGGCACACTCTCGGGAAGCGAGGAGGAGTCCACTCCGATGGCTTGGTCAGTGGGACAGAAAACCCTTTCGGCCATATCTTTCATATATTATTTTTCAATTAATGGATAGCCAGCAGACATTACTCTGTCGAGCCGGACATGCCTTCTCCTGCTCCTGCTCCTGATCCTTATTCTTTTCAATTTATATTTTAAATATCAATTATGCAAATAGTGCACATTTCCCTTATTTTCCCATTTTCATAATCCATAATAAAGATACAAAAACATATACATATGTATATGTAGATATATGTATGAATGTAGCTAAATATGTAGATATAGCCGCAAACTACATGGGAAAACAATTTGCATTTGTAAACACTTGTTGAAACTGAGTTTCCATTGTTCTCTGGACAAAAGGGAGACGGAGACAGAGCCAGAGACAGAGAGAGAGAGAGAGAGATGGCATGACGTCAGCGGGGGGGACTGGGCTGGGGGATTAACATCTTTATAATTTTACTCTCCAGAAAAGTTTCTCTGTCTCGCTAAACTTTCTCTCAGCATGGAAAATTGCCTTTTACATACATCCAATAAATCAATCCAGAAAGTAAGAGAATCTCTCGTACGAAATGGAAACTCATCTGTTAGCATTTTCCATGCTTTTCTATTTCCATTGATTTGTATGCAATTTATTGCTAGGCGATATATCAATCGCAAACTTTTCAGGTTTGCCAATTTTCAGATTTTCCCAAATTTTACCTCGAAGATCGCAGAGTTCTAGAAAATGTGGCAGAGGCTTGGCTTGGCATTATGTCTTGGCGCTGGCAGGGACACTTTTCATTAGCTAATGTCAGCGGAGAGAAAGCAATTAAGCGAGTGATTCGCCACCAACACCCTCGAGAACTAATAATCCCAACAATTCCATACAATTTGCGTTCCATTTGGTTTCCATTTACGTGCCGAAGGTCGCAAAAAAGGGGCGGGAGGCGCGTGAAATCAAGTAAATTATTGTTTTTGAACCCAGGCACTCGTGTCTGGGGTCTGCCTGCCTGCCCTGCCCTGCCCTGCCTTGCGATTCCCCGCAAATAAATTCAAAATAAGCCCCGCACTTAACCATTTAGCTGGAGATTCACAGATTCATTCAGGGGAGTGGAGAGGAGTGGCATCTGCGAGGCTTATTTCCCCAGCAGCAGCTGCCGCCACACCTTCGGATTTCGATGTTCGACATTCCTTGGCGAGGACTTCAAAGGCGTTAGACAGCAGCTGCTCCCAGCCCCTTTAGGCGGCTCCTCTGCATTGGCCTTTAATAATGAGGAGTTCCAGGAGCTGCTCCTCAGGAGAAGCGGAGCGAGTCCTAAGCCATTCTTAAGCATTCTCCGAATCATTCGAGAATAGGTCTAACATCCTACACAATCGCATAAATATGCTCCCCCCGCTCTCCCTCTCCCCCGCTCTATGTATATCCTAAGTACATATATTATGTACACTGACTGGCAAACACACAGACATTATGTGGGCGTGGTGGATACACAAGGGCGTCATACTGTCGAAAAGTATTGCCCCCAACGCTCGTCTCGTCTCGTCTCGTCACATTTCGTCTCTTGTTTTCTTGATTTTCTCCAGCTTTTCCGCAGCTGTTGACATTTGACTGCGTTTCGGGTTACAGCATTTGTGATGCGATGGCCCCTGTGTTTTTTGGGGTCACAATGATTCGAAACCACTTGTGTGTGTCCTTTTGCCCTCACCCTTAACGCCTCTTTAGAGCCACGTCGCCTCCTCCCCACCCATTCCCTCTGTGACAGAGGTTTTCCTTTAGACCCTCTCTTTGCTCTGCCTCTTAGGCACGGTTAGGACCACTCTCTGGACGTGTTTTTGCTAATGAAGCAACAGCATTGGCCAACAACGAGGAGCTATGACCAACAAGGGTTAAGGCAACAAGTTCTCATTCAAAAACTATTCAAATGAATGAATGAAACCCCCCCAGAGAGAAAGAGAATATAATTTGATATAAATACCTTAAGATTAAAGAGCGATATGTAGAACAGAGTGTAGACTAGAAAGTAGATGTGTAGATCTACATTTTACATACATAGATCGACATGGGAGGACTGCCTTTAATGGCTGTATGACCTGGCCAAAATCGCCACTTTTTGGCCAAATCATGCTTAAAACTTTCTCTGCCAGAGACGCGTTTTTTATAATTAAACGATAAAAATGAAAAAAATGCAATCAAAACACGAAAATGTCCTTGTCATGATTTTCTATGATTTCTGAAAGGGAAGTGGATAAAGTTCTTTAAAGATTGGCTTCCCATAATTATGGAAAATATTTTTAAAAGCAATAAAATCATTTTCTAAGGCTAAAATCAGCTTAAAAGGCAGCCTACACATAATCTAAATGGACACTACATGGAATCCTTGAACAGAGGATTCTTCTCTACATAAAAACCACATAGTAAATACATAAATATGTACGAGTAAGTACTCATACGCCATGTACTCCCAGGCGAAAATCCTCTAAAAATCAGTAATAAATCTTTTTTATAGCTCTAAATTCCGAAAAAAATTGTGAAGCATTTAACACGTTTTTCACACCAAAAATAAAATTGTTAGACCACGTGGGGAAATGGTAACTCTTTTTTTTCACGCAAATCAAAATTGAGTTTAATGAAAAATGTATTACATTTTCTCGTGTGAGTTGTTTAATTGCCATGGAAACAGACAGACCGACAGACAGACAGACACCTGCAGCACAAAGAGTGATGCCTGGATGGTGGGTGGGTGGTTGGGTTGGGTTGGTGGTTGGGGTTCATGGGAAGAAAGGGTCGGTGACCATTTTCATTAGGCTGGCATCATTGTGCCACTGCGGCACTCGTGGGGAGGGAGGGGCAGATGCCATTTGCCATTTGAGGCGGAGAATGTGTCCTGTTCGAAATGTCTGTTGCACTTCATTTCCAATTAACCGCACTGCCACTTGCGAGCTCTTGTTGCCACTTGTTGTTGTTGTTGTTGCTGCTGTTGCTGCTGTGATTGCTGTTTCCACTGATGTCATAGGGTGGGGGTTCGGTGTGTCGTGTGTCGTGTGGCAGGGACGACACTTGTGCGAATTAAAAAGAAACAACAAAAAAAATAAAATGAAATGTGAGGGAATTTGTTGCAAGGGGAAGACACATTTCACACATTTGTGTGGCACGTGGCAAGTGGCTAGACCGAAAGCTGATTTAGATTTATGTTGTATGTTAAGTGTGTGTGTGTGTGTGTGTGTGTGTGTGCGGGGCAAATCGTGGGGAAAACGGAGACAGAGTTTTCCCCGGTTGCCCTAAGCGATGGAGGAGTTGGGGGGAGCCTGCTCTGGGCGCTTGAAATGAATAATGAATGAATAATTCAGATTGAAAGGTGAATAAAAATTAATGAGAGAGAGAGAGAGAGAGAGCAACAAAGAAGGGAGACTCCTCTCCTGGCTTGGCTTGGCTTGGCGTCTTCTGGCCATTTATCTTGGGTCCTCATGCGCATGCATACTCGTATATTCTCTATATCCTTTAGATATCCGTATAATCTGCATATTTCCACAACATTTTATATGCATGAGAAAACTCTAACGCCCCCGTAACACCCCTCCGCCCACCCCCCATGAATGGCTGGCTGGCTGGCAGCCTCCTCATTGTATGGAGGAGAAATCTCTGTATTATCTGTCTGTAACAACAATTTTTCTACGAGTAGATTTGTCATGCATCAAATATTGTTTTGTCCATTTTCCATTTTCCATTTCCCATATGCCACGCTTGGTCCCTCCCCCCCACCTCCCCCACAAACACACAGACACACAAACACATAGACAACAAATCTTTTCTCTGGCTATTCTCTGGCTATTTTGTGTGGCTTTATTAAAAAGTTTACAATGCAACACATTTCTTTGCTTTTCTCTGCCACATGCCACACACACATGCACACACATACATACATATGCACATATCATGGCTACATTTTTGATGGCTTTTCCCTTACTTTTGGCCTACTTATGGGTACCCACACGCTGGACAGGCAGAGAGAGAGAGTACTCTTTGCATTTAGGCGAAAGTTTATCCTTCGAGAGTCCCGCAAGGGATTGTTTTGGTTCCACAACTCATGTGCATTGGTGGGGCGTGGGGTCAACAGATGTTGCCAAAAGTTCTGAGCCTCGGATGGACAGATGGAATACCGAAGATAAAGAAGTAATGCATGTACATATAGTACTTGCCCTTATGGCGCGTTTGAATATCCTTACAATCCCTTCAGTGTATAATTCATGCACAAGTTTCAATCCAAGAGATTTATTCAGTTGCACGCAAATGATTTTACGACTAAAACCCCTCACATGAGCCCCTAATTGTATGGGGGAGACAAAGTTCTCAATATGTACATGTGGCACGTGGCAGGCAGGCAGGCAGTTCGTCAAGCGTCAAAGTGTTGCGACTTGTCGAAACTTAAGTTTGCGGTTCTGTCATTAGTTGCAAAATGTTGTCATGGCTCTGACTTTCCCCTTGCTATCTACCACCGCCCACCAGCTACCACCTACCACCATCCACCATCCACCATATTGTTGCCAAGTTGTAAGCCTAAGTGTTTCCCCAATAAATGACATTCACAAACCAAGCCAAAGAACTTTACGCGCTAAATGAAAACATTTCCTTAACTGGAAAGCAGTTTTCCTTGTGCTAAGGCAGAACTTAATTAGCAGAACAATTCCAAGTAATTTAAAAGAAAATTCATATATAAGAAAGAAGCTGAGACTGTTGCAAATTGGAAATAATTTTGAAATTTATGAATAGTTCAATTCGGAAATCTTGAATTTAAGATAAAATATATCAAATTATACGACTTATCATACATTTTATTTGACACGTTCAAGAGAGGCCGCTGCTGCTGCTTAGATTCTCTCTTTGGCTTTTCTCTCTATAGAGCATTGTTCTTATGGAGGCCACAGAGAAACCACTCAAATATCATACATATGTACATACATACTCGTATTTACGCTCTTCATATTGTTCTAGCGGTATTCGATCACACTTCACTCACTTTTAGGCTAAAAGTTTTAGCATACATTTTCTTGCATTTCATCTCACTTCTCGGGCATTATTGGCATTTAGGAATTTCACAGAAAAAAAAAACACTCGTTGCCCAAATCGCCGTGTACTGCTTGTACACTTTCTCACATGCATACATACATATGTAGCTCTGCTTGCCGCCTGTTGCCCCTTGCCATCGTATCGATCATCCTGCACTGCACTTACACACACGTCTACTTGCATTTGCCTGGCCTTTCCACCATTTCCACTCACTTTTTCTGATTATCACAACACTTTACACCACTTCTTCGGCAGATTTATCATTTAAGCACTATATACACTTATCACTCGGGTTTTATATAATTTTCCGCACTTACTTCACTATTTGGATGCAATTTTAACTCCGCTACAAGAAAACGTGCGTCTGCGCTGTGTGCTTAAAATTTGACTTAGCGCTCTACTTCCCCCAACATTCGCTTAAATGGACGAACTCTCTGAGAACATCTAAGAGCGGCATTGCTACGGCGTGACCACATCAGCATAAACCTATTTTGATGAGCTCTTACGCTTGATCCTCTCTTCCTACTGCATCTGATGTAAGTGCAATGCCCTAAAGGGGGGGCGAAAAGTTAAGAGCGAATTTGCTTATGCAAACTGTTCTGTGCTGTTCTTAGGGGGAGACAGAGAGTGCGTGTGTGTTTGCCAATGCCAATGGTTTGCATGGATGGAATGGGAGACGGGGAGTGTATGGATGACGCATGTACATATGTCAACTTGACCATAGAAAAAATATTTTTTAATGAGAAAAGTTATATTTGATCGTCTCTTCAATGCAGCGAATGAAAATAGTAATGAAAATGCCTCGAAGCATAATGAAATTATACAAACTGATGCGACTCCGCAACGCGCTCTCTATTCGCATGTTATTTTGATCAAATGGCAAGCTAGAAGTGTGTTCCATTTAAGTGTACGCACACAACCCGCAGGAGAATTAACGAACCACCTGAAGCAGCGCCTTGAAGCAGGGCAAAAAATTAAGAGCGGATTCCTAAGAGCGGCTTTTGACATAGGAATTTGTTGTTGTTGCTTTGACTTCTGACTGTGGGTGGTGGGGGAGATGAGGGCGGTGATGGCAGATGTTACATTTAAGAGTATGAAAAAGACCCAAAGGAGAGTTTTCGGCCGCAGCCTGGCTGACCCCAGTCTCTGCTTTAATTATAATGATGATGACGATGATTATGATGAAATTTGAATCTAATGAAATGTAAACAAAAACAAATCAACGAAAAACGGGAGTACCCTACCCAAAAATCAGCTCCAACGGGAAGGGACAACTGTTGAACCAGCAGCAAAATCTCAGCGAACGAACGAACGAACGAACGAAGGACTCGACTGTCAATTAATCAATGTCCAAACATATTAAACGACGTAATGCTGTACTCCTTCCACAAGTGTCCTCTTGGCGGCAATGAGGGACGGAGGACGCACTCAAGTGGAGATCTATTGACAGAAGAACGTTGAAGGATGTGAAGGGAATGTCAATCATACGCCATGTGGGCCACAACAGCAGCAACAGGGCCGCCCGACAGAAGGCTTCACTTTACTTTCTCCCTCTCTCCCCCTTTCCCTCTCTCTCTTTCGTCCTTCTAAATTGAAAGTCAGTATGTTGCTGGAAAAGCCTAATCACAAAGAAAGAACTCAAAAGTTTTCCATCCCCCAACCACAGAGCGAGAGAGGGAGAGATTTTCCTTTCAAAGTGAAAGCCTGTCTGTTGTCTGTTGTCGCTGCAATTGTCGCTGGCGACAAATAGAAAAGTTTCCCCGAATGTTTGGTAACTTAAATTGTTTTGTGGTTTTTTTGACAAGGCTAAGACTTACACCCACACACACACCCACACACAGACAAACACCCATCCAAGACTATGGAAATGTTAGCCAAATTAAACACTTAGGGGGAGTCCTGTACAAATAATGAAATGAAAATCATATAATTTGCATTATGTCAAAGTTGAAAGTGAAAGCCCGAAACATTCCCTGCTCTCTGTTTTCCCCAAAAATCAGAGCGCGTGCTCAAGTATTACGACGGAATTGAAAACTTTTGGGCGCGTGTTGGAGTGACCAACCATCCCCCCCTACCCCCCGCCTAGGGGGGGATAGTGCAGAGATTTGTAGCATTTATAACTTTGTTAAAAGTTCATTGAACGAAAATGTTAAATGAAAATCGTTAGAAACGGATGAGACGATCGAATCCAAAGAGAATGTCTGATGCCTGATGCCTGATGGTGAATGATGGCAAAATTCCAATGCCAAATGCCAAGACGGAAAAGCCAAGACTTCATTACGGCAGTCCTGGGGGGAAAATAGTTTTAATTGGATTTTCAACTATGTGAATATGCATTTGCAATCCTGTTAGTCGGCCATACAGGACAGCCACAGGACACAGCCACAGCCACTGCCACTGCCTCTCCTTGTGTCCTGTTGCCCCATAAATAAAATCTCACATAATTCACAAGAAAATACCTCATCGAATTCTCCCTCCCTCCCTGCTATGCAGTTTTATTGCTCCATTAGATATCTATAAAAACACCATATATTACAACAACAAATTGATGACTTTTTCTCAAGGGGACCTAAGCGGATTTTCGGCTCAAAAATTGTT
This sequence comes from Drosophila azteca, assembly GCA_005876895.1. Lineage (NCBI taxonomy): Eukaryota > Metazoa > Arthropoda > Insecta > Diptera > Drosophilidae > Drosophila > Drosophila azteca. Next base: position 608,367 of record VCKU01000014.1, on the reverse strand, counting down.
TTCCCCTTGGGTTTTCCTTCGGCCAGGCAGACTTCAGTTTTTCGGGCTTTCACTTTGTTTTTAGCATTTATTTTTAAACATTTATCTACCTACAATGTCTACCAGTTTATTTGAATTTAAGAAATATTTGCGACTGATTTGGAAGTATGTAAAATTTCAATTAGAAATCCCCAAGAAAAAAACGTTGGCACTGGCTTTAATTAACATTCGCATTATAATAAATGTTAACAAATCCTTCGAGCCCGTCCCGTCCTTTTTTCCGTGGAAAGGCAGGCCCCTGGGGAACATTAAAGAAATCTGGAGACTGGAGTTAAGCCGAAAGTTATTTTTGCGCATTAAGCAAAGGATAAACAGAGTCGGGGAGAGTCCTTTCCGCCCAGCTCCTGGCAAACTCTTGTCAACATCCAAAAGCATTCTTTATGCTTTTCCCCTCAGTTTGTTGTTGTGAAAATTAACAACTTCATATGTCAGCAGTGATATCTTCATGCCCATGCCACACAAACACACACACACCTCGCATAAAAAGTGTATCCCCGTTGTCACAGCTTTATCATTCGTGCCACACACAAACACATGGGCATGAGGGAGGAACTGGGACTGGGACTGGGATAGGGACTGGGTCTTTAAGCGAAGCTCATTTGCATGAATTGCTTTAGCTGGTGATGGGTGCTGGATGCTGGGTGCTTTCCCGCTTGAAGCTGTTATCAAGCGGCAACCAACACTCCATAAATTGTCTAAAATTAGCCATAAACAAAAGCAAACTGAAAAACAGCTTTGTTGCAACAATCTCTCAAGAGTGGAGCAACCTGGCAGCAGCCCCTTGACACCCTCTCTTAAGCTCGTTATGCTCTATTATAGTAGTACACACCCCGCCATGGCAACCTCCATCATCATCACCAACATCTTCAACATCATCATCATCCGCATCCCCATCCCCATCCGCATCCCCATCCGCATGAAAACAGAGAAGCAGAGAAAATATGTCTGTTGTTTTTGTGGCACGTCGTGGAGTGGAATGGAGTGGCCTTTTGATTTCCGTTGCCATAATTTATTATTATCCCAACGCAAAATAAAATAATTTGTATAAAAGCCATTGCCCAGGGAGATGGGATGGTAGATGGTAGATGCGAAGAAAGGAAACCGAAACTGGGCGAGTCCTAAAAACAAAAAAAAAAACCCAAATAGCAAAAGCAAAAACAACCTCAGCAACAAAAAAATAGAATAACAAATAGGTGCAAAAAACGGATGTGAGCTCCGACCTCAGGATGATCGGTGAATGCCCTTTGGATGGGGTTTTTTATAGGAGAATGTTTAATTTAACAATAAAAGTCAAGGCAGCCTTAATTATTTATTTAAATATTCAAAAATTGGCTGCAAATTTGCAACGTTTTGACTTTCCTTGGTCAATATTTGAGCTACTCTACTCGTTGAGCGATTGATGAAGTCACAGATGTATTTACTAACATGCTGACGTCGTCCGCTGTGGTGAGGACCATCCACGCTCTCTCCACATTTGTGTCTGCAACAAGCCTTTTGCCTGCACTGATGTACCCCTAATTTGTATAGAGAAGTTCTTCTACCAACCTCAGTGCAGAAACAAAACAAAAAAAAACTTCCGCAGCCCGAAAGAGTATCCCCATTGTATTTATTTCTCTTTTGGGGTTTTCAACCTCTTGGGCGAGTTTCCTGTGTTGGGTTTTCCTTGTGGTTTTACTTTTTGCTTTTTTTTTTTTGCTCCTGTCAACCACAAGGGCAACAACAATAGACAGTGTTCACACAGTTTAAAGACCAACGCGCATTCAAGTTCCCCTCCTGCTGCTGTGCTGTGTGGGGTTAAAGTTCGAGGAAGTTCGTGGAGCTGTTACTTTTTTTATGGCCTACTGTGCCGCTGACGGGGCGCCTGATTGAGCGTAAAGTTGTAAAACTTAAGGAGTGCTAAGTGCCCACGGTCCTGGTGCTCCGCCTGGGTTCTGTCCTGTCCTGTCCTGTCCCGTCCTGTCCTACGATTATGGCCAATAAAGCACGCATGTCGGCGCCACAGCTCCGGGAGGAGCGACTGTGCTAAAAAATTAAATATGCCTTGGTCGAGGACTCGGTCTCGCTCTCGGTCTCCGGCTCAGTCTCAGGCTCGCTCTCCTCTCGACGACTTTCCACGAAGACTTTTTTAATATCCTTCTCTGAGGTGTGTTCACCGGACAATGTCCGGTTGGATGGTCACAGTGGGACACCGTGGGCTGGAGGGGGCTGCGCTGCACAGTGGGTGGTATAAATTTATTAGTTTCTGGCTGGGTGGAAAAAGGACCAACAAGATGGCAGAGATTAACCTCAACTTACGAGCCACTTGTTCCGGGTTCTGGGAAATCACTTTTTTTTCCATGATCCTAATAATCGGAGGGGTCTGGCGAGGAGGAGGCTAGAATGCGGGATGGGGAGATCAGTTGGTTACTTAAAAAAAGAGAAATCGGTTCACTGCCATGAAGGGAAGTGGTTCAAGGCTAACTGCTATGGAATTTCCCTGTGATTTGTTGCCCCATCATGTGAGACGAGTGGCAGTTGCACCATTTCGACAAATATATCATTCTACCTCTCTTCCTCTTTAATAATCTTCAAGATTAAGTTCATTACTCAACTAGCAACTCGTTGAGCGATTGATGAAGTCACAGACGTATTTACTAATATGCTGAAGTCGTCCGCTGTGGTGAGGACCATCCACACTCTCTGCGCTCTAATGCTAGAAAGAGGGCAACCCAACTAACCACCACCATTAGTAAAAATTACCATTGTGTCTCCTTTGTAGTAATTCCATACGAGTATTAGTCTAATAGACTAGATAAGTGTGCAATACGTTGCCATAATCAAAACATCTCGCATTTCGAACGAAATATAATGGCTCCCTGTCCACCCAAACTGTTTTTGCCACCGAAAACTGTTTCCCAATCAAAAGGAGCTGCATATGCGTATGTAAATGAAATATGTAAATTGTCAGAAAAGAAAACCAAGGATTGTTTCGTGTGGTGGTAACGGCAATGCAATAAATACCAAATCAATACACACATGCCACCGCCACCACTGCAGTAATACACTACCACAGAATAAGGCAACAAATGAACACAAATAGAGGACTCTTTGGGATTTTTGGGAGTCGCAACGCTTGATACCCTTTCGAAGTGGTTGCTTAGGGCTGGTTTCTCCACTTCAAATTAAGGTGCCGGTTGGTGGTCGTTCCGGAAAATAGACTTGTCGAAAAACAATTCAACTTTCTCGAGATCGGTAATTTGTCGGAAAGAAAGAAAATATAAGGGTGCTGTTAAAAGGTCCTTATCGTCTTATTAATCTGGCTTTCTCATATAAGCTGCCAATAGACTCTTCTCCTTCATGTTTTGGTTAAGCCGACCGGCTGCCGGTTAAGAGTTGACTCTCATATGAGCCCTTCTGAAAATCTATTCTTTCCCATTTTGAGGGTTATTTACGCAAAGACTCCTACTACAAATTGTTTCTTTTGTATTGGTGAGGAATAATATATCGCATATGCTGTACTCTTTCGAAAGGGTATAATTAATGGAAAATGCAGTCAAATTATTTGCAAATGCGAGGAGGAGAAGCAGCACCGCAACACAATGGCAGCGGCAAAAATATGTCATTGGTGTTGTTGTGGCTGCTTTTTTTTCGGTTGTCAACTGGGGAGTCAGGGACCTGGTGGCGCCTCTGGAAGCCACACAAAACACACGCACACAGCCGCACATATCGAATAGTCAGGCTGGCGTCTGGAATATAAGCACACTTTTTATGCAAAGCGAATCCAAAATCCAATTATAAGCCAAAAGCATGCATATGTTCGGGCGTGGGTTTCAAAAAAAAAAAAGGAATAGGAAAATAGAGAATCTAGTATTAGGAAAGGGGGACGAACTGCAGGCTAGTACACAACCAACACACACAGACTCTCTAGAAAGGCCAGTCCATAATGAAATCATACTTTTATCATATCCCAGCCCATGATTACAATACTAATAAAGTGTCGTCCGCTGTGCTGAGGACCATCTACACATTCTGGCTCTCAGAGAGACGCTTAAAAGAGATGTCAAGAGATTGTACGTTCTGCACATTTTTATGCTTACTGACAAACGGATGGTCCTCAAAAGAGAGAAGATGTGGTGAGTCGACCTCGACTGAGTCCACAGAATTCGAGTCCAGCTTTCGAAATTCTTATTGGTGGACCCTTTAAAATATCAATAAATATTTATGCGGAGAGCGGATCATTACAGCATTCCTATAGGTAGACCCTTTACAAAGTTGTGGAGGCTATGGAACCCCAAATCATCAAAGGCCAACAGGGGGTATAAACATAAAATAACAACAAATATATACATACATAAGTAACTCCAAGTCAATATACCTTTGTGCTCTGTAGAGTAGCGGGGGTTACCAATTACCATTTAATTTGCTATCTTTATTTTGTTATGGTTCTAATTGGAATCCTTTTGTAGAAAGAATGAACTTTATCACACAATTTCAGTGGAGTTTGCAACTGCCTTGTGGCAATAAAAAGAAAAGATCATTAAAAAGCCAGAACGATGCGAGTAAGCTGGGAATGGAAATCAAATTAATTATAGTCGTTTCTTTTTTCCGGGCAGCTTATAAAGATTATGTGGGGCCTGTTTTTGCCCTTTGCATTACTTCAGTTCTTCCTTTGTTACCCTGTCCTTCGTTCCCTGCTCCTTCTGGTGGCTCTTTTCTGTTTTTTTTTTTTGTCTGGCTCTTGAGGCATTTTCTCCTTCTTTTAATTTTTGTCTTTTCAAGTGGGGTTCACTTTTTTTGGGTTTTTCCTCCTAATTTTCTTTAATTGTTAAACCCTTTTCTATAGGCCCTCCTCTGGGCTGCTCTCTAACCAAATTGCAGACATTTTTTGTGAAGTTTAATGTTAAATTTATTAATTAATTTTAAATCATTTATATTTATTATGTATACATATATATTATTTTTACAAGTTCGTAAAGCTAGCTCGAAAAGGTTTTGTTTAAATGTATTGTATGTTTCGTTTACCGTTTCCTAATTTTCATCTATTTTCGTTTTTGAATTTGGTTTCGGTTTTTCGATTCTCAATAGGGAAATTTTCGCATGTTCTTTAGACATTCTCAAGAGGGGCAAAGTGGGTGGGGGCGAAGTGTTTTTTGGGGCTTTCCATCTAATATATGGGCCATATAAGATGGCGTTTTCGCTACACTATATATCGGGTTTGTCTACTTATTAAAAGTGGAGTCTCAGTGGAGTAGATGTATAGATGTGGCTTTTCACGTATCCCTAGATACAGCTTAAAATCTAGAATCGACACACGGTCAATGGGGGGGGGAGAGGGGCTTGGGCCTTGGGGCGATTGGGACCAACAACAATTGTAGCTAAAACATAAAAACTAACCACAACAGAAGCTTATCTTATCCAATAGCGTATGTATGTGTGTGTGTGTGTGTGTGCATGTGTGTGTGTGTGTGTAGGAGGGTAATAGAAGGAGCGCAAAGCAGGGGGAACAAAATTTTTATTTCACTTGAAGATTTGTTAGTCAGCTGTTTTCATCGACAAAGACGTACACAACATTGCGGCGGCACAGGAGCATTAGAGGGGCATTAGAGGAGCTCTTCGTTGGCATCTGCCCGCGGTGGCAGTGGCCGTGGCAGTTCTTGGCGTCTCCTCATACGGGCAAAGACCCCCGCGTGGTCCGGTTCCTCGTCAACGGCCCCATACAGATCGGCGTACTCCTCGGGCACCATTGCCATATCGACACCAAGAATGTTGGCCACCAGCTCCTTCTCCTTCTCCCTGCGCTCCTTCAGTTCGCGTGCCTTCTGCTCCTCCTCCTGCTGCTGCTGTTGCTGCTTCTTGCGATTCTCATAGTTGACCAGACGCTGCCCCACCAAGTACTTGTCCACCTTTATCGACAGATAGAGCTTCTTCAACTGCTTGATCTGAAAGAGAACGAAACAGATGGTGCCCACAGCGGCGAAGCTGACGGGATATACCAGTCGATAGATGTACTGCCGCGTGTAGCCATCCACAAAGAAGACCGGCAGCACCATCGTGGCCATTACATAGGGTATGGCCAGCGCCAGGCCAAACGTTGTCACCACCGGCCCGGCCAGGTCTCGCATCACAAACTTCAGGTCAAAGTCCCGCAGTCCGTCTGTGTAGGCACGCTCCAGGGCGCGTCGCAGATGCCACTCGGGCCCCATGAGGGTCAGTGCAATAGCTATCTTTGTGTAGAGCATGCCCAGGGCCCAGTCCTGCCACAAGAAGTGTATGGGTGTCTTGCGTAGGGGCACACGCAGCGGTATCACCACCACCAGCTCCAGGAGAAGTCCGAAAAGTAGCGGCACAAGCACAAAGATGCCCACCAGCGTGATCACGGGCAGGGCATACTGCAGGGTGACGGTGGCCCACTGCTTCAGCTTGTTGACAATCGCCGTGCGGCCTTGGGGCAGCAGGGTCGCCACTACAGCCACTCCGCGGAGCACAATCCAGCAAAGGTAGCCCCCAATCTCGGCGGTGTACAGCTCGTGGGCGCGCAACAGTCGCTCGTTCTTCCTTGCCGCCTCGGGATCCACAACGGGCAGTACCCCTCCATCTCCCGCGGGAACAGCAGCAGCAGCAGCTCCCTTCTCACCCGGCTGTCCCGTCCAGAGCACCATCAGGCGACGGCCAATGTAGACGGGCACCGTCAGCGTCAGTATGGCGGCGCACACAATCGACAGGCACATCAGCGTCAGAAGTGCGCACAGGCGGAAGGCAAACAGAGTGGGCTTCTCGTACGGCTGGAAACCCACGGGCGCATCCCGCTGCATGATCGCCTGATGGGCGGCGGCCAGGTTTCGCGGTAGATGTATGGGAAACGGATCGACAGGTGGCGGCGGCGGTGGTGGCGGTGGTGCCTGTGGCGCCACATCTGGATTGGCATTTTCAACGGCTCCGTTAACGCCTACGCCCACGCCCTCGCCCTCGCCCTCGGCCTCGCCTTCGGCAGCGGCTGGCGTCTCGGGCTCTGGAGCCGGCAAGAGGTAGCTGCGTATTCCCAGCAGCCAGGACACGGCCGTGCACCAGATGCGTAGCACACCCTTCAGCCAGATGCGTGTTTGGGTCTGCTCAAAGAAACCAGGCAAGACAATCTATGGAAAGGATTACGGAGAATTAAATTCCAAGAATTCCAAGAAGGAGAGACAGCGACTCACCTGCAGGAGCAACAACTGTAGACTCAAGTCATTCACCTCCGCATCACCACTGAGGGCATAGGGCAAGAAATTCGGCCAGGCCACCTGTAGTATGCGTATGGGCAGCCACAGCATCAGGAGCACTGCAAAGCCGAAGATCATGGCCGATGCCACCAGTCGCCGGATGTGCCGCACAATGGGCACGTGGATCATCTCCTGAATGGGACTGAAATCGGGATCGTTGACATTACGGAAGATCCAGAGCACGCCCGGGCGCAGAACCTCGCGCAGCAGAGAGATGAACGCAGCAAAGTAGTAGACATAGACCATGCCAAACATCCAATGAATGAAGAGCGAGGTGCCCGGGGCCGCCTTGAAGCTCGCCTTGCGATCCTTCAGGCTGGCATCGAGCAGTGGCAGCGAGCAGATGTCCAGCCACCAGCCGCAGACGAGCGGCAGCACGCCAATCTCCACCACAGAGAGCAGAGAGACCTTCACCACAATGTAGCACAGGCCGATGAACCAGCAGACGCGACGCATGCGAAAGATGCGGGCCAGAAAGTGCAGCACGACGAGCGTCAGTCCGATGCAGCAGTAGCCAAAGAGGGTCGTGATCAGGCCGTGGAAGTGCAGCAGTGGCTTCTCCGGCTGCAGCAGGTCCATGGAGCTCAGTATGAAGTTGCCCACGCAATACGGGCAGAAGGCAAACGTGAAGATGAACATCGTGTTGAGGGAAATGATCCAGAAGACATGCTCCAGAAAGACTAGCGATCCGTCCAGTCCCAACAGACGCTCCCAGGTCAGCTCCTCGGCGGCCCGATCCCACTCCATGGGGTTCCAGTTCTGTTCATCGGCCTCTGCTTCTGCCGGATTCCCTGCGGCGGCTGGAGCTGCATTTGCCGGATCATCGGCTGCTGCCTGGACATCGCCTTCGTTGTCGGCCGCGGCCGGTGCTGCATTGTCCATGGGGGGCACATCCTGCGGGGCCTCGCCATTGTTGTTGTCATCTTGTGCGGCCGCACCAGCATCAAGGGCAGCATCTTCCGCATCTGCCGCATCGGCCGGTGGGGCAGCCGCAGGCGCTGCGGCGGCGGCAGCAGCAGCGGGCTGTGCGGCCGCAGGGGCATCGTCTCGTTCCAGCCAATCGGGTCCTCCGCCATGAAGGATCTGCTCCCTCAGCCAGACGAGGCCAATGAAGGAGAGCAGCGTACAGGTGACAACGAAGCACCCACGAAAGGCATCCGATGGCAGATTATCCATGGAGAAGATGTCGAACGGCAGCGAGAGGATCATGTCAAACGAGTTGGCCCGAAAGAGATAGCGATAGGTGCGGTAGGCGGACAGGGGCACCAATCCGAACCAGGCGAGGCCCACCAGCGAGTAGTGGAGCCAGCAGCGGGCGCCCTCCAGCACCGCGGACATAAGGCCTACGAGCACATCCTTCACGGGTAGCACGCGTGGCATATCCGGGGCGTAGATGGGCTGGAAGCTGAAGCGGTGGCCACACAGCTCGCAGTACTCCTTGTGGGAGTAGCGCATCCACTGCATCAGGCAGTCCTGGTGGATGTACTTGATGCTGCCCGTGCAGATGCATGGATAGAAGAGCGGCCGATCGGGCTGCGCCTCGCAGCGGCACACGCGACATATGTCGCCCTGCGACAGATCGTCCATCGTGTATCCTAGGTGTCTAGTCTAGTATTCCTGCCGACAAGTGCCAACGGCCATTTGCGCAGCGCAGTTTAACGAGGGGGTCGCTCGCTAATTGGGGCTTCCACTCGACGACGACAACAGCAACGACGACGTCGACAGAGACAATACGATGCGATGCGATTTTGCAGCTAATTTTTGTAGCTATAGTTTCACCTGAAAATGGCGATGGTCACCTGACCAGCGAGTGTTTTAGAAACTGAACTAATACCTTAATTTAGTTGAAAACTGAATGGTTGTCTGATATTACGACAAACAAAAATATTTCACAAAAAAAATGTCGCTGCCACTAAGCAGGTGTGTACACACTTTCGAGTCTAAAGAAAATGCTAAATTTAGAGATGCTCGAAATACGCCAAACGGTGACACGACAAAACAGGAAAACTTTTCTCTAAAAAACTTACGATTTTAAAAATATTGCGGGGGAAAAAAAAAACAACGAAACAAACTGTGTGTATTCTGAAAAAACTTAAAATAACTGATTATATGTAACATTCAAATTTTCATATTTGACTACATAGAAAATCGTTGACATATATGGAAATGTAAATATATTCAGTCTACTCATACTAATCCTACAATTCACATCTTCTGAAAATAATATTTAAATTTAAAATTATTCATGTAAAATGATTACACCGTGACTTTTAAGCAACAACTAGAGTCATCTCCAATGCTGCAGTGTGCACACACCTACAAAATATTAAGTGAATCTTTTGGCAGCGCCACGCAAATCAGCTGGCAAGCAGTCGTGTTTCTTCTTTTGTTTTCGAGTATTTTTCAGTAGTTACGGTACGCCATTTACCAACACTGTCTTACAGGTTCGTACGGAATTGGTACCGACATACATTTTTCGTAACATCAGATTTCTTCTCAAACCGCAGAAAAAGCAAATCAAATACAAAATGCAGCGTCAATTGCTAAACACCCTGGGACGCGGAACGCGTCAACTCATCTATGCACAGCAGGTGCGTCCACTGTCAGTGTCGTCGCAGCGGCGGGAGATCTTCAAAGTGCAGAGCACCGAGGATTTCGACAAAAAGGTGAAGAACAGCCAGACACCCGTGATTGTGGACTTTTTCGCAACGTGAGTGTGTTTCCCTTTTCCGTGAAAATGCGAACTAAATCTACTCTCCCCCCCTTCACCAGTTGGTGCAATCCTTGCAAGCTACTGACGCCGCGCATTGAGAATATTGTGGGCGAAAATGCAGGCTCCATTAAGTTGGCCAAAGTTGACATCGATGAGCATAGCGAACTGGCCCTCGACTACGACGTTGGGGCCGTGCCCGTTCTCGTGGTCATGCAGAATGGCAAGGAGATCAAGCGCATGGTTGGACTCCAGGACGAGGACAAAATTCGTGCATGGGTCGCATCCGCTGTCAAGGAATCCAAGAACTAGGACGCATCGACATCGAAGATGTTACAATAATGGAGCTAAGCTTTAAGTTACTTCAAAACTTCTTTGGACTTTCGAAATAAATGTTTAATACACCGTTGCAACAACAAATATCTTAAATCCTAAGACTACAAATTATGTTCTAAATAGAGTACCAGCCGGGCGTGCCGGGACGCTTCTTGTTGCGATCGAGGAACTTGCGGAAACCATCCTTGGACTCATCCATTGATTTCTCTTCCTTTTCCTGCTTTTCGGCCTTCTTTTCGAACAGTTCGGGAAAGGTGAATACCTCCGTTTTGGGCTGCAAGAAAGAAAAACATTAATTACCTAGTAATACCACCCCCCCGCCTCATTGGGATGCGGGGCCACAACTTGTACCAACCAGCGTTACATAAGCATATTTGACATCGTCTTTCTTTGTGACATAGCCATAGGTCTGGTCCCGCCTCGTCTCGCCGAGGGCAATGCGTGTGCGCACTTCTATCACTGGGAGCTTGTAGATCTTCTCCAGATAGCTCCTCACATCGTGGATCGTCATTTCCGTGGACACCGAAAACGTGACCACATTGGGCGGCTGCGCCTCCTCCGGCCGCACCAGTTTCATCCAGAAGTTGGGCAGGAATACTCGCAGCTGGGGATTGCCGCGTTGATAGATGGGGTACCAGCGCGTCGACATGGTTTGAATGCTGATGTTTGTTTTTATTCAATAAAATGCAAATTAAAATAAAATTGAATTCCCCAAAAATGCACTAAATAATGTCAAAAAGCGTGCCGGTGCACACACGTGGTACACAACACTGGGTCGTCCAAACAGCTGACCATGAATTCACCGTTTATTGTTCGTCCATGTTGACGTTAAAACATTTCACATCTCAAAACATAAATTAAACCGAGCTGGAAAATGGTTAAAATCAAGAAGAAGGAGCCGATGAAGAAGCGTCTCACCCGCAAGGAGCAACGCAAACAGAAGCAGGAGGTGAAGAAAACCCACAAGAGGCTCTACCATGCGGGCAAAACAAACGGCACATTGCGCGTGGCCGCTGCTGAAGCGGCTGCCGCGGCAGCGCAGTCGTCAAAGGGAGGCCGCAAGAAGAAGAAGAAGGGGATGCCAAAAGTGAATCCCGAAGATATTCCTGTGGAGCAGCTGCTCTCTGGGGAAGTGGATGCGGATGACGACGAATCCATTGCCTCGGATTTCAGCGATGCCGAAGTGGATGCCCTCCTGCCCGCCAGCAGGAAGATGAAGACGTATGAACCGCTGGGAAAGCAGCCAAAGACGCAGCGCGGTGCCATCCAGCGCCAGGATGAGATGGAGGTGCGCAAACGGGAGCTGCGACAGCAGAAGGAGCTGGAGGGCAAGGCCCGCAAGCAGCGGGTGAAGCAGCTGAAGGTCGACAATGAGGAGGAGGACCGGGAGATCGCCAAGCTGGAGAAGAAGCTGAAGCTCAACAAAAGCAAGGACAAGAATCGCTTGGTCCGCAAGATGTTCAACGATGGATGGGACTATCTGCTGGACTTTTGCCTAGACGATGATGAGGAGAAGAAAAAGTGGGAGGAAAAGCAGGAGAGGAAGCGCCAGATGAAAGAGCAGCAGGAGAAGGACGAGGCGGGCATGTGGAGTGACGAGGACGAAGATGAAGACGGCGACAAGGACATGTCAGAAGGCGACAATGAATCGGAAGAGGCAGAGGACAGCGGAATGGACGATTCCGAAGAGGAACACAGCGAAGAAGATGATGAGGACGCGCAGGAGGCTGAACAGAAACCCAAATGTAAGTACCTCCAAGTGGATCCCACCTCCATTAATCTCTCATTTCCCCTTCTGCAGTCAAGGAGGACATCTATGGCCGAAAACGCGATGCCGAGGGCAACATACTGGCCGATCCCATCGAACGGGAGGCCCCAGCCGCCGGCCAGACGTACTTACCACCCCATCTGCGTGCCAAACAAGCCGAAGCCGGTGCTGGCATAAACGAAGCGCAGGCCCAAATCCAGGACCGCCTACTCAAACAATGCAAGGGTCTGATGAATCGTTTGTCCGAGGCCAATTTGCACAAGATTGCCGCTGGCATTGAGGCCCTCTACATGAAGAACTCTCGCTACAACATGAACGAAACGCTCTCAAAGCTGCTGCGAGAGTCACTGCTGGGAAAGACACGCACCCAGGAGCGCATGGTCCAGGAGCATATGGTGCTGCTGGCGTATTTGCACGCGCAAATCGGCAGCGAGATTGGCGCAAACTTTCTGCAGATCTTTGTGGAGCTCTTTGATGGGCAGCTGAAGGATCTGGCCAGCCTAGAAGTAGAGGACAAGCAGCTGAACAACATCGTGCTGGTCCTCTGTTACATGTACATCTTCAAGATCTACGAATGGAATCTCCTGATGGAGCTGATCGGCCGCCTGGCCGACAATCTGTGCGAGAAAACGGTCGAGTGTCTGCTGTTGATCTTCCAGTCGATTGGGTTCCGCCTGCGTAAGGATAATCCGTTGGCCTTCAAGACCATGATGCAGAATATTCAGTCAAAGATCGCCGCCGCACCGCTAGAACTCAAAGAGAATCCCCGCCTGCGCTTCATGGTGGACATACTGAATGCCGTGAAGAACAACAACATGAGCAAGCTGCCCCAATACGATCCCGAGCTGGCAGAGAATCTACGCAAGCGCCTGAAGGCCATGCTAAAGAACGACCGCTATGTTGTGACCCTCAACATTACACTGCAGGATCTGCTGAGCGCCGACAAGTTGGGCAAATGGTGGATTGTGGGCTCTGCCTGGGTCGGGAACCTCAACGACAAGGGAGCGGCATCCAAACAGGAACCACAACAACAGGCAGCATCCTCTACGGGACTTTCCCATAAGCTGCTGGAGCTGGCCAAAAATCAGCAAATGAATACGCCCGAGCGAAAGGATATCTTTTGCATCCTCATGAGTGCCGCAGACTATATGGAATCCTTCGAGAAGATCCTCCACCTGTCGCTGAAGGATCAGCGTGCGGTGGCCTATGTGATCATACATTGTGCCCTCCACGAGCGCCACCACAATCCCTACTATTCGTTTTTGGCCCTCAAATTCTGTCAGTACAATCGGAAGTACCAGCTGGCGTTTCAATTTGCCGCCTGGGATCGCATCAACGACATTGAATCGCTGTCGAAGACAAATATCCGTAATTTTGCTAGCTTTCTGCAGCATTTGATACTCTCCGCGGGACTGCAGCTGTCTGTTCTGAAGGTCGTGGACTTCATGCATCTGGAGAAGCTTAGCTTCTTCTTTATGCGCGAAATCATGGTGAAACTGCTGCTCGCCAGCGATGAGCGAGAGCTGCAGCAGTCGTTCGAGCGCATCGCCAAGAACACCAAGCTGCAGCAGTTTAAGCAGAGCATTCGTCTGTTCATGAAGCATTTCCTGCTGCAAGCGGAGCAGCTGTCGAAGCTCAAGCTGCAGGACGAGCAGAAGGAGCTGCTGCAGAAGCGCGTGGATCAAATGGATAAGCTCTTGGCCTACGTTGACTTGTAATGTATAGAAAATAGAACGAGACTTTTTGTTTATTATTAAATTCTAGAGAAAAAACATTAACAATATTTGTAACACTCAATCGAAGCTCTGGAGCAGGTCACGGGCTCGCCTATAGCGTGTGGATTCTATCAGTTTCTGGCGTTCCGCCTCATCCTCAAGCTTTTCGCCCTCTTTGTCCAGCTTTTCGATAACTTCTTCAGCTAGTTTGCTGATTTTTGTGCGAGCTGCACCCTGGGAACTGGCCAAATACTCTAGGGCAATGTCCCAAATTTCAGCAGCAAGCTTCTCCTCATCAAAGGCCGTCTGCTGGATGGATATCTGGCGTAGTTTCACGAATTTCCACTCCGCCCGAGAGTTCTTCCACTGCAGAAGGTACTCCTCATTGCGTTTGGCCTCCTTGTTGGAGTTCTGATCCTTTTGGGCCTCGAGACGCTGCTGATGCTTCTGTTTCTTCTTCTGGCGCACGGTGACAATGGCTTTGGTGTTCTCGGGCTTGGAGGCCTCCTGGAGTTGTGCATCTGTGGGGAGGCTATCCTCGTTTTCCTCATCATCGTCCTCATCGTTCTTGCTGCGTTTATCTTTGTTGGCAGCCGCCTCTTCCCGCAACTTGCGTTTGGCTGCCTTTCGGGGACTAATCTCTGGGTTATCCTCCTCATCTTCGGGGGCAATTGGTGACTGTTTAATGCGCTTTTGCTTGACCAAGGAGTCATCATTCTTTAGCTTACGCTTGCCTGAAAAGAGATTTGTAAAGTGAATGGGGGGGACAGCAATGAATTCTACCCTCTTACCTGCTGTTGGCGCTTGTTCCACCATTTCTGGATCCACAATCAAACTTTTGCTGGCCACCTCATCGTCACTGCTGTTATTTGAGGCAGCTGCAGCTTTCTCGTGTTTGCGCTTCTTGCCCTTGGGCTTCGGTTTGGTCTCCACCTCAGAACGGGCCATTTTTTGCTTAAATTTGAGGTGTTCTTGCCCGAGAAATTCAAATAAATTCTCACGTTTTAATCAAAATGCGTTTTTCCTAGGGCTGCCACACTATTAATGCGTGTTGTAAAATACCAATCCTAACATTTGACATTTTGCAGCACCGCAGTCATATGTTTGACCGGCAAATTTCTCAACACTAACGCTGCCAAACAAATTATTACAAAATAAATATCAGAATTTTATTGGCTTAATTAAATTAATACTTATCCGAAATCGAGTTAATACACTATTCTCTGTACTGTTGTGCCTATGCCGAGCCACCGTTGCATATTTTACGTGGTATGCGGCTAAAAATGTAAACCGAATCCAAACGAAACTCCACTTGGAACAATTCGCGGCGCGCAAATTTGTTAACCCGCGTGCCATAAGTCTGTGTGTGCTATAGTTATTAATAATGCAAATGATGTGATTAAGTGTTTAGTATAGGGTTTAATAGGTGCTCAGGTATAGGGGTTCAATCAATCAACCATTTTTATAGGTAAGTTTTTTGTTTCATGTTTTACTGGCGGCACATACGGTTTTTGCGGCAACAACAAAACGTGGTTTTAGGGCTCCTCCTCCTTCCTTCTCTCCCCACACCTTCGCTGCCTTCCAGCAACCGGTAAATGCAACTGTTTATCGCTGCGTCCGTGTGTGTGTGTGTGTAAAGTGCGTATGTAAAGAGTGCATTTGTTCAGGGGAATTATCACCAATGGAAGCCAATTTTGGAAATGGAAGGAAATTTCGGAAGTTGGATAAGGAAATGGAAGGAAATATCTTAATGGAAAGGATTCTATCAGAACAGCTGTTGATGCCCGACATGGATTTCCCAGCTGGCTGTCAAATGTCAAGGTGAGTGTGCGCCACAGCGTTAAACATATTTACATGTGTATGCAAGTTAATTTCCCATGATTTTTCCCGCCCGAACACACGCACAATTTTCATTTTCATTCTGAGGGACGCCGGCGCGCCATACACCCACTACTACGACTAGTATCTTGCTCTCACTCTATCAATTCTATAAACATTTTCATCTGCTTTGAGTCGGTTTTCTGTTTTCTGTTTTCTGCTGGCAAAAATAGCATTTTCCCTTACGCTTTTCCTTCCCGCCCCACTGCCCATCCCATCGCCGAGTGTTTTCGTCTCTGTTCTGAGTGGAAAAGCTCTCTTATTCTTTGGCTATTTGGTTGTGATTCCGTTACGGATTGGTCTTCTGTTCAGTTTCGCTTTAGTTGTCTTCCCGTGCGCCTCGCCATCTACCGTCTCCCGTCATCGCCCCGGGGGCATTCTCGTTTTCCGCTTTTACCGTTTACCGTTACCTACGCGCCCCTACGTGCACTTTTTTTTGGTGGATTTTTCAAATATTTTTTATGTATTTTTGTTGTTGTTGGGAAAATCGCATTCAAAGGAAGCGAGTTCGAAAAGGTTTTATCTTCAAGGAAACTGTCGTCGGTCTGTCTGGCGGTCTGTGCACATTTCGTACCGCTAATTGGATTTGTCTACGGAAACGTGCAAACAGCGGCCGGGACCTGTCACAACACAACAACAACAACAACAACAGAAAATCGACTTCAAACTCTGTGATAACTTCACCCGGCAACGGCTTTTGAGAGGGAGGGTTTACGCTACGTTACGTTACGTTACGGTTCCCCTGTACGCCACAAGTCGGGTGTCCGTCGTGTGTCCGGAGTGTTGTGTTGTGTGTTTTGTGCCGCAGTAATCAATAGTTGCTGTTGTTTCGCGCGTTTTACTTTCTAACATACTTTCGACCCTATCCCAACCCTATAACTTAACCCTCCCCCCTGTCAACCGTCCACACCTTAACCCCTCCCCTGCCCACCTTCCCCCGTGTTTGCGCGTCGTCGTGTTTCTGTGACAACGTGAGCGGCCTAAACAAAAGCCACAAAGAAAGGTAGAAATCGCAACAGAAGAGCGACTAACTTTCAGTTCTGGAATGATAAAAGCAGCTCCACATCCCCCACATCCACATCCACATATATAAATGCCCAACAGTACGCGCCATAAGTGTAAGTACAACAGCACAACAGCTGTCTATGTAAACATCCGTTTCAGTACTGAAGATTACATCAGTACAGGAGAGATAGAGATCCGCCACCTCCCAAAAAAAAAAGAGAGAGGTGTGGCGGAATGAATCAGTTTTCCCATTCCCAGTATTCCCATTTGTATCTGTATCTATTCCATTTGCTTCGAATCTTTTACATATTTTTGTATCTGTTTGGCAGCCGGATCTATCTATTTATCTACCTATCCATGTGCGTATGTTTATATCTATATCCATGTGTGTGTGTGTGTGTGTTTGTGTGTGCTTTTCCAATAGTTTTCCTCTCTATCTCTAAAATTGGATCATCTGCTTGGCAATTAAGGCCTCCCACCACAAAAAAAGTCCAACTAAAATCATTTGTTGGCTTCAAATATGACTGAAGACTGAAGATGGAATGCCTTAAATCATTCCGTTTGAAAGTTTTTATGCTGCCGAGGAAAACGGAGGATGGTATATCATTTTAAGAGCCCTGAATGTGTCAAAAAAGTGTTGGTTTCTAGATGGAATTCTAACATAAATGTGGTTTTCTAGGAGATGACAAGACATGTCTTCGGAACACCAGAACTCGTTCCATATAATCCTCTAACTTCTAGTAGATCTACCACAAGAATATCTGACATTTTCTGCCTTATATAGGCTATAGGCCTAAAGATGATATGTAATTTCGTATACCTTTTTTTTTCCTCTAGTTTTTGTTATTTTCTTTCTTTTTGCCGCACTCATAAAATGTATCTTTTGAGCACAAATGTCAAATATTGCTTTTTAAGGGTCACCGGCTAAATATTCTTGGGCTCTCTGCCTATTTATTTTTCAATGTTGCATGCCACATAAAAACTTGGCCAAATGCTTTTTGCTTTTGTTTGCCAAAAGCCGCCCTTTGGCACTGCATTTCTTTTGAGTGTTTTTCCTGCATTTTCCCCCAAACCCCCAAACCCCCCAACCCCATTGCCCATTGAGTGTAGACTCAATCTGCAGAGAGAGAGAGAGAGAGAGAGAGAGAACAGAGCTTAAACCCACACTTTAAATATATCTACATATAGAAGTCCATTCAGAGAAACGCAATTTTCTTTTATGCATCTTTTCCAGACAATTTCTAATAGCTTTTTGATTTATACCCAAACATTTGCTTTATTTTGCTTTTTGGCCGATTCTAGAGGCAGATCTCTTTATTTCCATTCCTCATTCCCCCATTGACGTCAAATTGTTTATGCAGGCCACAGGGCCAATATTTAGTTGATGGCCAACTGACTGACTGGTTTATACATACATACTATAGATACACAGATACAACACGGACAATGTACATATGTATCTGTACTGTACGGCTACTGTTTGGGAAAGATATTGTAATTTCTATATAGGGAAATCATTCGTGCCGCCGAAATCATTCGATATTCAAGTCAGGTTTAAACATCGAACTTTGCCAAATACCGCGCGAGTCGACTCGACTCGAGGGCGTCACAGATTTGCGCGTTCCAAACGCCATTGAAATATTAATGCAATCGTACGTTTCTGTTTCTTTACACATTATATAGCCATATTCCATATACTTTTTAGCTTAAATGGCGTCGCGTCGACACGCGCACTTCCGTCAACCCAAAAAAATATTATATTTTCCCAGTGAAAAACACCAAAAATAACAATCGAAATAAAATACAATTTGTTCTTCTGGCGACATGGGAGAGCAAGTGTTAAAAAAGTGACAGATTGTTCTTTGGGTCGAAGAAACACGTACACGTAAACACACACGCGTGCACTCGATAGCTATATAATATCAGGGTCTTTTTACGATATGTCTCGCAATTTTTGTCTCATTAAAATATGAAAAATTGTTCGGTCAAGACGGGGACGGCCATAACGAGACTTTCGCACAGATTAATGGCATCTGTAGAGGCCTATTATATTATTTTTTGGGGTTTATAAACGTTCGTTCAGCGGGTTAATGATCTTTGGGGATTACTTTTTGGGGAAGCCAAAGAAAGGAAGAAATTAGCATGTAAAGGTTACTATTTTACTGAAAATATTCTTTGCATTATGTTTCCCTATAAATTGTTCCATAAACCCTCCCAAAGTTCTTTAAAATATTATTTTTCTAAAGTTTTAAGGTAGAATTTCTTTGATTTTTTTTTATAAAATTACCTTGAATCATAATATTCCTTAAAACAATTTTTCCCATATATTTTTAGACGATATTTGTTCCTTTTTCTTTGGATTTATTTTTTTTTTAAATGGTCTATTTTTTAGTTATTAAAATCAGCTGCAAACCTTCTCGCAAAACCCTTTTAAAAAGTTGCCAATAATTCATTTTTATTTGAATCTTTAATCTCTTGAGATTCCCCAAATCCCAAAATTCTTCATTCATTTTTAACAATTTCTTGAGTTCTTTTTCCAAAGAGTTTTCTATTTTCTTAAACTCAAAATAATATATATACTATATGTACGTATAAATAAATGTTTTCGTGGAACGTAACGTAACGTAGAGTCCCGTCCAGACATTAATTAACATTAAGCAGACATTTGTGTAGATGCATATACGAAAAGAAAAGCTACAAAATAGATTTAGATACACTTGAAAATGAGAAAAACAACAAAAGGAAAAGCATATTTTAAACGTTCGAAAACCAGAAATAGTTTAAATATCTGACGACATCGGGAGAGAGACAAAATATTGCAAAAAAAAATCGAATGGAAATACTTTTAGTGGATGACCCTGAAATGCGTGTGGGGTTCGCGTGAAAAAATGTTTGGAACTGGGTCAATACGAAAAAGGGGGCATGTGCGTTGACTCTGTTTCGGTTTCGGTTTCTGTTTCTGGCCAGCAATGAGGTCAAAAGTAAAGATAGGCTAACCCAACAATCAAACAAGCCACCCGCTAGGCTGCTGTCATGGCAACGAACTTGACTTGACGGGGGGGTAGGGGAACCTCCTTCATTTCTGATAAACAATTCAATTAATCGAATTCAATTGCCAGGGACAACGATAAACAGGCCCCCGCGTGTCAATGCGTTTTCCATTGCGTACGACCTGAGTTTTCCCTTAGAGAAACGCTTTTCTTGTGCGTGGAAATGAAAGTGAAAGTCGCATGTGTGTGTGCGTCCAATTTAATGTACAATTTTCCTACATTTTTTCTGTGTCTGTTCATTAATCTTTTTCCTTTCCCCCCCTTTTTTCGCATTTCTTTTGCGATAATGTTTTGATTGTCTTTTGCTTGCATGTCCAACGATCAATCGCTGATTGATTCGATTTGCCTGCCTGGCCCGTCCTGGCCTGGCCAAGCAGAAATGTGTTTCTGCGGTTGCCACAAATTGAAATTACGATAATTAGCATTTCACGTATCAAATTTGATTAAAAATACATGAAAATGTCTCTTGGAGATACAAATACAAATATGTATGTACGATGTATCTTTTGCCATGCTTCCATTTTGATGATCTGTATCTGTATCTCTTGGTGAAAACTTAATGATCTTTACAGAAGACGCTGGCCGAAGTTCTTTGTGGATTTTTGTTGGTTTTTACGATGATTATGATAAATGGTCTTCTGCTGATGGCTTTGCTGATTGATTTTTGGAAGAGTGTTTTGCTCAACGATTCAGTTTCGAGAGCTTTCGTCTATGATCTGGTTTAGTTTCAGGTTTTGCCAGCTATTTTGGGATAACTATAGCTATCTTGAAAGAGCTGAAATCTAAATTGTTGAACTGTTTCTTTTCTGTTTTAAGTTTTATAATTGCCATATTTACTTTTAAGAACTGTCTCTATAGACTTTTCTGTATATTTCTATATATTTCCGATATATTTCTTTCTATATTCTTCAATTTCTACCTTAAATTATAATCCTTACCTCTTCTATTTATGGAATTTAATCCTCTATAATTTCTATACATATTTCTATCTCAATTGAAAGTTTTTTCTATGATGTTTCTAAAATTATTTCTTTAAAACGTAAAAATTAGATTACATTCATAAGTTCTGGTATGCATGCACTTTAGGGAATTGTGTTTCTTCTATTTCATAGATTTCTCCCACAATTATTGATCTTTTGCTATAATTCCTTCCTATAGTTCCCTATAGTTCAAGAATCTAACATGTCTCTTCTATTATAGCTACTATAATGCCCATAGATTTCTCTCTCAATCTGCCCTGATCTTTTCTCTCTTCTGTGCGTATAGGAACCATAATTCCCATCGTTTTCTCCTACAATTTGACATCTTATAGGCAATATGTATACATACATATATGTACATATGTATGTTTGTATCTCCTCCTGCACCATGTGAAGCGAGCGATCAATCTGTCGTCTGTCGGTTCAATGATAGGAATACGAATACGAATATACATATGTATGTGTATGTCTATGGAGACAACTTCGGTTTGCGGGTTTGTGGGGTTTTGCTGTGATTTCTGTGCGGTTGCTTTAGCTTTGTTTTTGGTATAATTACGGGTGGGGGACGGGGGCCGGCCAACCGATTGTCTGTAACCCAATTCTTGAGCAATTCTCTGGCATTTCATTCAAGTTCACATGCTAAAACACGTTTCTCTCTCCATTGCTGTCCGCGTGGGTTGGAAAATTGTTTCGCGCCTTGTTTTTTGGTCACAAATCGAATTTGCATACCGCTTCAAGAGCCCTGAGCTCTGAGCTCTCTGGAACATGGGTCTGTATCTGTGTCTCATGTAATTTGATTGAAGGAATGAAGGAATGGTTATTATGATATTTGCATACAAGCTTTGCAATTAATTTGCTGCGAATTGCGAATTGGGAATGGCACACCTTTGGCTTAAGGATTGGCCCAGCCAGGCATTCCTGCTTCTCTGCTGCTACTCCTCCCGAGGGTCGGTCTGGTCTGTCCGTCATAGAGAATTACCATAAAGCAAATAGTCAGACGGATTTGAGATTTCTTTAACCTGAAACGTGCCTTTTTTGTGGCAAACAAGAAAACCCATCGGACCCAACCGATGGATGGCACGTGAGCATTTTATAAATGAATCAACAAACAAAAATACAGCACACGGAAAACATCTACATCTACATCAACATCTACGACACAGACACACACACAAAACGCACCTAGAAAAAGAGCCGCAGAAAGATTTCATAAAAAAACACATCAGAAAAATTAAAATAAAAACCAAAAAAACTTGGAATTTTCATGTTGTTTCTTTTCATTTATTTTCTTTAGTTTCTTTTCTGAAATATCAAAACGTACTTTTGTATCCGATGCGTGTGTTTCGGTCTGCGAATTATGTGTGGGGGGGTATGAGGCACGACTTTTGAAGGAAGTAGATGACTAGCGGTTGCTCTACAAAATCAGACAATAATGTTTCAAATACTATAAATACTCCTTTATATACTAGACAAAATACCAGCAAATCCTGATAGTACCAGAAAAAATAAAACTACA
The DNA here is from genome assembly GCA_005876895.1 of Drosophila azteca. Lineage (NCBI taxonomy): Eukaryota > Metazoa > Arthropoda > Insecta > Diptera > Drosophilidae > Drosophila > Drosophila azteca. Next base: position 586,132 of record VCKU01000014.1, on the reverse strand, counting down.
CGAAACCACTTTAAGAGCGACCCGATTATAATACTTGGAAAGAAAACAAGACAATTCTATGAAGAATCGCTGGTAAAAATTAGAGAAAATGCTATAAAATATCAGAAATTACAAAAAATACCAGATAATTTGCTAGAAAGTTATCAGAAAATACTTGGAAATAAAACAAGAAAATACTGATAAAATATTTCATATACATATATTTCATATATATAACATTACATACATATGTACATAATATTGAGAAATGCTTTACATAAATACAAGTAAAATTAGACAAAAATACCAAAAAACTCTATAAAATTAAAAGAAAAAATTACGAAAAATTATCAAAAAATACTGAACAAAATATAAGCAAATTAAAAAAGAATATAGCAGAAAATGCTACACAGAAAAATCTCGTTAATTTAATTTCATAATATACTCTCGCATGTCTTCAGATCTTCATTAAATAAGGGTATTTCCAGCCATAAGTAAGAGTATCTCGAGGGTTTCCTACCCCATAAACCATCATAAGTTGAGATCTGAACGTGTGCTCTCCCACAGTTGGGTGTCGGAACAGGGGGGTTTTGTTGTTGTTGTTTAGATGGAATCTACTATCCATGACGAAACCACAGCTCTGGATCTGGATGTGGATCTGGCTGTGGCTCTGTCTGTGGCTGTGAGCTATATTTAGTAGGTGGATTGCACATTGATTGTCTTCTAGTTTCAGAGAGAGAGACAGAGAAGGAGAGAGAGAGACCGAGTCCGATGCCTGATTAAATTTATGCACACACCATCGGCCATCGAATGAGGGCTGGCACTGGGACTGGCACTTTTCCACTACTCGCGTGTGATTTATGCCGACCGACACACTGGGTCTGGGCTGGGCGTGGCTCCAAGAATTTCTTAATGGTCAAAACCAAAGCGCATTACGTGACCAACTGGAAAAAAGCAAGCAACAAAGTACTACAACTCGCACATTGCGTTGCGAAAGCGAAAAACGAAAGTGCCAAAGACCAGGCCCAAGCCACAGAGCCCAAAGCCAGAGTCAGTCCAAGAGCCATAGCCAGAGCCAGAGCTTGTTTTCTTGTATCTGCTCCTGGCAAATGGGCCTCCCCGTCTTTTCTCCTTCGATTGTCGCATTGCATCATCTTTCACATCTCTCATATTTCCCCGGCCAGTCGTAAATACCAAATATAATTGTTTAACTGTCCATAAAAAATGAAGAAACGTTGTAAAAAGGAGACCCTTTTTTTGGTCTCTCTCTCTCTTTCTCTCTGCAGAGATGTCGTGGTCCATTGAACTGTGGGGGCTCAAAGAGATATTTTTGACCAAATGAATTTCACACCAATGTGTTGGCTGGCTGGCAGCAGTATCTCCAGTATCTCTTGGCTCAGTGGAGTGCAAAGAGAGAGGTGAGAGGAGAGAGGAGAAAGATGTTGCGCCACCACAGCCGCCAGCCAGCCAGACAGCCAGCCAACCAACAGGTCGTCCGTCAGGCAGGTGTCGAAGATGTCTTTCTTTTCGGGGGTGGATCGACCGACCATCCATTGCTGATGGATGGTATTTTCCCAGAGAATTATGTGTGAGCCTGGGAAAACAAGGAAGTTGCATGGGTAGTTTGCATCGTAGTTTGAGGGATAATTGGGATTTGGGCATGATTGGCGGTTGATGAATGAAACAAAACAGAAAGGGAAATCTTTGGGAATCTATGGGAACAGGAAAGGGATCACAGAGGGTCCTTAAAGTCGAGGAGTAAGTTCTACAAATGACAAAAAGGATTAAAAAAGCATTTGACGATCTTGTAAACCAATTAAAATTGATCTTTATGGCCATAAGGAGACCTTAAAGTACCTTAACCTCATATGATCTTCAAACTGAAAGACGAAACCCCAGCTAAAGTGTCTGCAAAGACAAACCAAATGTATCTGTATCTATATCTGCAACTGTGTGTTGTAGCAGTATCTTTTACCCGCACATTCCATGAGCATTAATTGTCTTTTGGTTAGCCACAAATCTGTCGCAAAACCTCAATTGAGAAAACTTGATTTATGACTTGGAATTGCAACTACACACAGGCGTATCTCGTAGCTACATTTGCCCCCTCCCCTCGGGTATCTTTTCGCTGGCTTTTCTTCTATCGTCGATTGCTCTATTTGGGGGAAAATTGCATGTCAACGGAAATTGCTTAATCATTTTCCACGCATATCTCTCGACTTTTTACCACTCCACTTTTCTGTCTCTCTCTCTCTTTTTCTCTCCGTGTAATCTATCGCCTTGTGAAATGTTTTTTCCTTTTGCCAAATGACTAATCCACAAAAAACTCTCTGTCTTTTCTTCTCTCCTGCAGGTAAGTCTTCCATTTGCCGCAATAAAAAGGAAATCATTGCGTAAGTCAATAAAAGTGTGGAAAATTGTTTACTTAGGACTTCCCCTGGGGCATTCTGCGTTACGGTTTTTATGAGGAAGTTCCTGTAGGATGCACCCATCAGCCATTAGCATGTGCAAACGCATCCCAAACGAGAAATGATTCATATAATGGATTTTCCCAATCAATTTTCGAATATGATTACGAAATGGCGAGACCATGGAAATTATTGGCTCATTTGAGAAAGGGCGAGAAAGAGAGAGAGACCACAAAACACTTGTGACCCCATGAGATACTCCGCTGAAGTTGCAGGCACAGTTTGAGCCTGCCTGCACCTCGCCTGTCCCTGGTCTCCTTCTCATTAACGTAGGCATCATCTCTCCTTTACCTGATGACCTCTTGTCGCGCCTAACGATCTTTAACCCAAACTGAAAACTGAAAACAGCAAACCATTCAAAAGAAACCCCAGTCTCCAGACAGTCGTCTGCTCTGGCTCTTGCCTCATGCCTCATGCCACTTGTCTGTTGTATGTACATATCTCAATCTTTTGTTGTTTTCGTTGTTATTGATAGTTGTACAACATTCGGAGACGTGTGTGCGTCGAGTATCTTTTTTGCTGCCACTGCCGCTTCTGCTGCCGCTGCTGCTCATATTCATTGTATCTCTGGGATGTCGGTATCTTAAACATGTCTGTTGATGTTTGTGTGGTGCCTTTTGCTCATTTGCAAATCTACTATCTGGTGGGTTAATGCCTCCTCTCTCTCCAGAGGGATGTCAATTAGCTGAAGGCCTCACCAAATGACCGTCTGAAGACCTGCCTGATGTTTCAACTCTAAACAGAAGTGCGTGATGATCAATGAACCTCCTTGTTTTCCCAGATGAACCAACGTTTTTCGCTTGCCAAGTGAAAGTGAAAATGTTGCGGGGAAATGCCTGAGAAAAATGCTCTAAAAAATGCTTTAGAAATGCAATGTATGGAGGTGTTTTTGGAAGAACTATGGAGAGTGTAATGGTTTGGTGAAACTAAAGAACACCCCAAAAGCTGGCAAATACTCGCAAATCCTTGAAATCTTTTGGAGAACTTTGAAGAACTGTACAAGAGATTTGGGAGAAGAAAAGGCCACTCCTAGTTATCAAATGGGGTTTCCTTTTCCTATCCAAAAGTTGCACACAGAAAACTGCTACAAGAATATCAGAAATATCAACCAGTGGAAGCATTTTTCTCTCTCTCTCTCTCCTTCTCCTACAATGATGCCACCCACTCGAAACTAATTGAAGATTTCATATCTCTGAATCTGAATCTCTGGCTTTTATGGGCTTCGAAATGGCATCTCCAGTCTGGAATCTGGAATCTGCAATCAGTCGTGCAGTTCCAGTCCGTTCCAGTCCGTTGAGTCGTCGCTTACTAGATTCTAAAAGCCAGAAAGCAGACAATTTATGATACAAATTAAATGCATGAAAATTATGATGAATGCGAAATGAAATTTATGTTGATGACATACCCCCATGCGCCCAGACAGCAGCATCCAAAGGCTCCAAAGACTCCAAAGACTCCAATACTCCCTCCATGGACTACAGATTTCTACTTCATGGGTTGGTCTCCTCTCCTCCTGCTTTCAGGGCTCTCTCACTTCTCTCTCTCTCTGTGTCCCTCTGTGCTTTTGGGGGCAGCTCTTTATGCTTTGGGGCAGCCTCCAATCAAGACCCAGACGATCCACAGACAACAAGCAGTCCAGTCGTCGGCTGGCAGTCGCGTCGAGGAGCCAAAGTCTGTAAGCCAAGTCTTTTCGGTTGTTTATGTCTGGCTCTATCTCTGGGTCTCCGAGTCTCTCAGTCTCCGTCTCTGTTGCTGTCTCTGGGTCTCTGGTTTGGGCCTGGTCCTACCTGGTCCTCCCCTGCCCCCGCTCCCTCCCCCCTCCCCATTGAGGCAACAGAGGAAGGCCTGCCTCTAGCCGAAAGTTGTTGCGTATTTAAAATGGAAATTGCAAGTTTTTTCTTCTTCTTCTGCGCGCTCGCTCTTTCGTTCCTCTCTCGCCAGCTCTGGTTTGCGCGGCGCTTTTGTTTCACTTTCGTTTGCTTGATTGCAGGTTGTTTTTTGTTGTTTCATTTTCTGATTCGATGCATTTATCACGGGGTGCCACACATTTATGCCACAAGATGCCAGAAGATCAGGCAGGCATGGCCAAAAGCCAGCCGCGCCACAACAAATTGGCCAAATCGAAGCGCCTGAGATTCAATTTCATTTTCATTTACAGAAAGAGAAAGACACAGAGAGAGAGAGAGAGAGACAGAGAGGGTTTGAGGCTTTTCCTTTGACTAGGTTTTCAGTTGGGATATTTTTGGGTGAAAATTAGGCAGATTTCCCCACTTGTTTTTCACTCATTTTCAAGTGAATTTTATCCCATATTTTTTCTTCTAATATTTGGATGAAATTTCCTTAATATTCCATGAAATATTAATCCTTTTCCCTTACATTTTTTGATGATGTTTTCCCTCGATTTTCCCTCATTGAAATTTGCCCATTTTTTGCACCACTTTGATCCATCCGCAGTTTTGCCTTCTCTCTCTTTCGCACTCCCGTTGACAGGTTATGAAATATCTTGCATCTTACATCTTGCAACAATCTTTTGCCGCACAACAAAATTTCCTGTTTTTCTTTATTTCATTTACGCACTTCTCCCCCTCTCCCTCCCCCTGCTACTACTACTACTCCTCCTCCTTCTTTTTCGCATTTCGCATGGGTTTCGGTGGGTCTGTCGGCCGATCGGCGGGTCGGTATTAATTATTATGGGGGCCTCTTGTTTTTTTTTTCCCTTTTGCGGATTGTTTTTTGTATGCCGCTGCGAACCTGTTGCAATGCGTTCCACAAGCCACAGAGATAGACAGAGATAGAGAGAGGGAGAGATATGCGGATGAGTGTGGGGTTTGGTGGGGGGCTTTGAAGTTCGGATTAGGTTGGGCCTTGGATTGGGGCGGTGGCTGTTTGTGCCACAGATGGAGGTAAAAGTTTCGCGGTTATACGGGGGGAATCCGCTTTTTTGCGAACTGTAGACTTGAGTTTCAGAAGAAAGTCTTATTTTTAGATCGTTTATTTGCTCTAATTTTAAGCTGTACCTAATTTGATTCTCGGGAATTCGATTGGGAGCTTGATGACTTTATTTTGTATATATTTTAGACCTTAAGTTCTCTCAAACCAAATAATTACATCTGAAGGTGGCATTATACATTATAGTATACCCTCTCTCTTCCGGGTTAACCCTCCACAGCAATCCCATTAATTCCGGCTTCTAATCCCAATCATATCTCTTTAAGTGGAAGCCCCAAAACGATGTCATAGGCCTCTCCCTTGGGTTCCCATCACCTATTTAATTCATTTAGCTTCCATTAAGACCAATTTCTGTTCCACTTTCCTTTCGTATTCCGGAATAATCAACAAATTAAGTAAATTCCAAGTGGGCGCCGTCCCACTGGTATCCCCTGGTACTCCCCCATTCCTCTGGTATTCTCCACTACCCCCTGGCACCCCCCGCTATATCAAGTAAATAATCCAAATTCCGAATGTCAAAGCCAATTTCAGGCCCCAATAGAATCTTGCGAGCAAGCATGTTGCACGGCTAGCAGAAATATTTCCATGCGATGCAACATGTTCGAGTATGAGCTGGTTGCAGTCCACAACACACGCCAATCCAATCCACACGAAAGTGAAAGAGAAAGAGAGAGCGAGAGCGACTTAACATTTCTGGAATCCACTTAACATATTACATCCTAACAGAGTTAGGTAACTGTTAGCTAACAGCAAGAAATGTTATCACTATTTTAGGTGACTGAAGTTTATATATTATTCGATTATTTTTTCAGGTCTTCTGAGGCAATATTTTATAAAATATTGTAGAAGATTGTAAAAAGAAATTAACAATCTTTCAAAAACCAAATTAATGAGTTCATATGTTTTATATAATAAGTATGAACTGCGTTTAATGTTAGCAATTTCTGCTAGGAGTAGCATTGGAGTTTTTTCTGTCGGCTTCTCTGAAAAAATGATTGGAATATTTCAAAATTTCACCTCCTACATTTTGCTCATCCGCTTGTCCAAGCATATACCCCTCTTTTATAGTCTTTGCGCTGTGATGTCCCTCCCTAATAGTATTATACCATGCGTTTGGATTTCCAGCAGCAAACCATGTTGTTTAACATGCGGCTGGAAACAATATGTTAAACGCAAACAGATTCCTCAACTGATATTTTGAAAATTCATTTCGCGCCCTCCACTCCAACAAAATGGTCGAACAGTTGGAAAAATAAAATAAAATCCAAATAAAAGCCAAAACTAAAATGCACTAAAGCACCCGACGATAACCATTAACAAACCGACCGAACTGTAAATAAATGTAACAACAATAAATAATAAAATATACAAATAATCTGAAGAAAGCGCCTGTGTGTGTGCCACACCAAGTAACACCGAGTGGATTGTGCCTCCAATTTAGCATAGAATGTGCCTCAATTATCCATAGATTGCGCCTTACGTTCCGATGGATTGTTGTGCCGCGACACTGCTGCTTCTGCTTAAAAAAAATCCATTTGTTTGATCGATTTTGTGTGTGAAGGAATTCTTTTCATGTGAAATATATAAGTGAACAAATACGAGTATATGTAGTACCCATAGTGCGAGGGTCAACAACGACAAGAAAAAGTGTGTTACCAACCAACCAACCAACCAACCCTCTGCATATGTGGAAGCCAACCCCAAGGAAAACCGAATAGCACTTCCTTTTTCGTTTTAACCAACTTTTACGTTACGTTTTTGTACGTGCCGATGACTAATTGCGTTTATATAGCCCGACTATATAAAGACTGTACAATAAGACAAGGCCGAAACCGAGGAGCAACCCCTTAACCAACGAAAACCCAAACCAAAACCAAATAAAGAACTATCCTAATTTCAAAGTGCTGGAAATTGCTTCGCTTTCAAGTGAAGTTTTTGAGATTTTCATAGCAAAAAGAACCAAGATTTTTCCTACGTCTCCCAAGTTTTTGTTGTTTTACGTTTTACGTTTGTTTTGGTTTTGGTATTGCACGATAAACTCGATAGGAATTCGAGCAATCAAAAGTGAACTGCATTCGAAGTAGAGCAAAACGATAAAAAGCAGCATCATTCAGATGCAGTTGCTGGTGCCGCTGCTGCAGTTGTTGCCACAGGAGTTTGCTGCATAATTAGCATTCGAAACGGAACAAGAGCCACAGATACAGCTATACAGATACACAGCACCAGATACAGTCGCAGCTGCTGCAAAATGTATCTCATACAGGTGAGAAAATACACGATACGGAAAACGAGAAGGAGAACCGCTAGCCCATAGATCACACAACAATCAACGCTCTAACGTGCTACCCTCTAGAGTAGGGAGAGAAAAAGAAGTGTTTGCTCGCACTTATCACATGCTTGAGGCTTGAGAGACTTGTGCACCAGCACCCCAAGAGGCACCCCAAGAGGCGGCCCAAGAGCAGAGGAAAAACAATGAAAGATCTTCATTTATAAGCGTTTTTTAATTGTCTTGCCAGCGGAGATTTTCGCTTCTATCTATGTACATATCTTTCTGGGGAGAGCATTTCTTTTGCTTCTCTCGGAAGAGAGTGTAAAGCAAATCTTTCTTCTTTCTCTGAAAAGATTGGAGCGTGCCGCCTCTCTGTGGCGTGTATAATTGTGTTTAATTTGTAGCTAATTTATCTTTCCACTTGCTGGCCCCGCGGGCCACACGATCATCACAGATACACACACACAGATACAGATACAGATACTTGCAGAACGAGCGGTTTACTGGAGCAGATCAGCATCAGGTGGCAGCTCATTACTGAACTTTGAACTTGAAATCGGAGCCACGCTGCTACCGAGATGATTAAAACTGGTAATGGGATTATGTGGCAGGGCCTTCGGTTGGGGCAAAGGGGCAGCAAAAGTTGCACAAAACTGGAGCAGAACGATGGTTGGAGAAACGAATGAAAGAAGAGATTAAAGTGGATGCTCCTGCTGTGCTTCTTCGTGATCTAGAAGGCCTTTTCGATGCCAGATCCTGTAGGTATACCTTTTGGTTTTACACATTTCAAAGGCAAGTAGGCCCAGTGTCTAGAGTTTAGTCTTTCACATTGATTTAACTAAACGTGTTTGAAATTTATCGCAAAAAAAAAATGTCTCAAATCGGGGGCAAGAATGCAGCAAAGGACCTTAAAGTTCACGCTATCCTGTGTGGCATGCTGGGCTGTGTGAACTCTGGAGTGTCGCCCGCCACGGCTCGCGTGTGCATTGAGCTGATGCGCCATGGCGTCCAGCCCAAGCAGCTGGCGGAACTGATCCGGACACTGAAGCAGGAGGCGCGGGTGATGAAGATCGAGTCGGGCATTGTGACCACAATGCAGAAAATGAAACTGAAGACCGACTTTTTCGCAATTACCAACAAAACACTGGACTCTGACTTGATGTTCGGCTCTGGATTCAACACAGACGCGAGTACTAGCAAGGGACTAGCCAGCAACTCGTCTTTGGAATTGCAGTTGGCAGCCAACAAGGAAGCCGCCAAGAGCTCAACAAAGCCAGATTCAATACTCGACAAAGAATTGGACTTGGAGAACGAATCGCTCTACAGCCCAAAATTGAAGAGTGAAATTGAACAGATTCTTGGGAAAAAGATTTAATTTAATTATATTCAGTTAATGTTTATTTCGATATATTCCTTCGTATTCGTATTCGTATTTCGTATGGGATTGGGCTTAAACGGCAGGGCTAGGCCAAAACGAAGCATTCTTCTGCGCTGTAAATAGATCGATCTGTGGATAGATCAAGAGATAGATCTAAGATTGATCTAGGGATATATCTAAGGATAGGTCTGCGGATAGATCTGCTGATAGGTCTGTGGATAGATCTGTGGATTGGTCTGCGGATCGATCTGTGGATAGATCTGTGGGTAGATCTGTGGATAGATCTAGGGATCGATCTGTGGATAGATCTAGGAATCGATCTGTGGATAGATCTAGGGGTAGATCTAGGGATATATCTAGGGATCGATCTGTGGGTAGATCTGCGGATAGATCTTTGGTGCACCCTTCCAGGGGTTTCTGTTGTTTTGGGAGTTTAAGGGGGTTTACCACTTCCTTGGACTCTACAAGTTTGCATAGTTTTGATTGTAAAGTAAAGTTTGTGTTGTGGAAAATATGTTTTAAAGTTCATCAGAGTTTAAGTTGTTCTTCGATGCGGGTTTGCCACTAATTTAAACAAACAAAGTCAATGATTGTGTTGTTTGTTGTGTGCTGCGGGTGCAGCGAAACTCTTTGCCTTTCCACACAGTACAAAGATACAAAGAGTTTTTGGTTTTTGGTGAATAAAGTGGGTCAGGCGCCTGCTGCTGCCTGCTGCAGCCAAGAGCGGTTCATGCAATTATAAAGCGGCATATCTACAGGTTGCATACCACACAGCCATGCAACCCAGAGGCATAGACTAAGACTTGGACTTCTCTGGGGTCCATTGTGTTTTGCGGCAGCTAACGGCTTGGACTTGGACCAGCAGCAGCGGCAGCAGCAGGTGTCTCCTCTAGTTCATTGTGTGTTTTGTTTGAAAATGTGGCTTACCTTCAACGAACGTTTTTTTTTGGTTTGGGTTTTGGCTTTGACGGCAGGAAGCTGCCGCTATCTTTGGGGTCTGTGGGTCCGTTCTAGAAACTAGTTTTCGTTTTGGCTAGAACCAACGACCGAGCGACCGAGCGAACGACCGAACGAAACGAAACGAACGCCTAATGATCAATGCATTTAATCAAAGTAAATTACAGAAAATACCAAAATGAAAAGAATGCACAGACAGAGCCAAAGCCTCAGCCTCAGCACAGAAGAAACTATTTAACGGTGGTCCATGGTCCATTCTCTACACAAAAGTTGGCTTAATGAAGTGAAAATCGTAGTGGGTTTTGATTCTTTTTTGGCTTTGTGGCCCAAAGAAGTGAATTTTTGTTAGTTGGAGAATCTTTTAATCTGCGATGAAAGCAGCGGATTGAAAAGTTATTCTTTGATCAGAGATGATTCTAAGATGGATTTCTATCACAAAGAAAGCTGCCATCTGGCCTGGCAGTGCAGTTGTGCCTTTATTATTTTGTATACTCTTTGGCGATCTTCTAATCAATTTCTAACTCTTCAAACCTGATCCGATTGCCCACCTGAGCGTATCTTTTTCTGCTCTCTTCTGTATTCTAATCAGCATTCTACAGCATCTCTCCCTGCGGATCTACTCAAGCATTCAGGCAGTCAGCCAATGGATGACTTTCATTCGGTCTCTCGCGAGCCTAAAAACCGCAAAACCAAATGCATTTTCAAGGCTTCGCGTATCGGCTTACAACCGCCCTCCCGCCCGTCTCTCTCTCTACCTCTCCCTCTACCTCTCCCTCTCTCTCTCTGGCACCAAAAAGGGTCCCGTCCCGCTCTCAATGTCTCTACGAGTCTTACAATTAACCCAATTTTCGCATTTGGTAAATGATTTGCACAAAACGGTCTCCCTGTCTCTCGAATGATGATTTTTGAAAGTATATATATTTTTTTTTTTTTCGTTTTTTGTATCGTTTTTGGGCCTGTTGTCAAAATAATACTTGAACATAAATCAAGACCACAATGAGAGCAGATAATTGTATGAAATTTTTTGGTTTTGGCCAACGCCAACACTCGTTTCCAGAGGCCCCCACCTGCAATTAGTCTTTGCAAGAGGTGGGTGTCCCATCTCCCCCCCTCCCCCATCTTTCTTGGCTTGGCTTGGTTGTCTTTCTCCCTCCTCCCCGTTTTCTGCTGTCTCTTTCCCGCAGATCGTGTGAAACTATCCATGGTTCAATGTTAAGTCTCCTTTTACAATTAAATGATAAATTGTATAACCAATTGGTGTGGTGGTTTGGGGCACCATTGTGAAAGGTTTCTCTCTCTCTTTCTCCGTTTCTTCGCTGCGACAGGTGACGACACTCTTCAGGTGTCAAGTGCACAGAAATTCGTTAGCCGAAAATGGTTTAATTTCATTAAATTAACGAGACATTACTCAATTATTGTTGTTATTCACTCAATTTTGATTCACGTTTTGGCCTAAACAACAAATTAAACGGTGAAAAGATGTGGCAACAACTGTAAGATCTATTAAGGTTGAAGAGAATAATGTTTTGGAGAGGAAATACCTCTATGAAAGCTGATTCCGAAAATAATATTTAATGAAAGATGTTGCTAAAAGGCTTAAAGAATATCTCAAACTAAGATTGAAGCATGCCGAATACATGAAGGAAAATCTGTTTCTATTTTCGGTTGATTTCAAAGCTCCAATCCCTAATTGAAGCTTCTAAAGTCTTGGGGTTTTCTTTGACCTTTCTAACCATTCTAACAGCAAATCTTGATCTGCATTCCCTCTTGGCTACCGGCCTTGTCAAAAGATACATTCCACAGTATGTATCTTTCCATCGCATAAACCTGCCTCTGCCCGTGCCCCTCTCTCTCGCTCTTTCTCTCTCTCTGCTGTTTTCAAAGGCAAAAAGCCAATCCCCTTAACATGCCCCATCATTCTTATTCTTTCCATTATAAAATGCCGCATCACTCGGCCCCGCTAATCTCGGCTAACCAATCTACCCCTGCCCCTCGATCGTGAGGGTATTACTCAATTTTCATTGTTCAGATTTCAAATATGCGACGAGACGATGTGGAAGATGCCACACGAGAATCGGGCGGAGGAGCACAGCAGACACCAGAAACAATAGCAACAGTTGACACATTGACAAATGATCTGTGGGGCAGGCAGGCAGGCAGGCAGGCAGGCAGGCACCACTTTCGATAAGATTCCCCCTGTCGATGCCACAAAATGTAGAGAGTCATACATCAACGCAGCAGACGGCAGACGACAGACGGACAGCCAGCGATTGGACCCAAAAAATGCGACATATTTTCCAGAATTATTATTGAAAACCGAAAGATTATGCGTTAAAACGTTAATGTCTGTCCCAAAAACGAGACTGAAACGCGAGATCCACTACGACTACTATGTTGATATTGATATTGATATGGATTTGGATGCTCTAGATTTTCCATCAAGTAATGTGATTGGAGCGATGCTCGAATGTCGTCTGGGTTGTGATATCATTTCGGAATTGGAATTTGAGTTCGTTGCCATTTGATCTTTTTGGGCTGACCAACGCCTAAGCCCTAAGGAATTTGCTTGATTATTTTTTGAGGCTCGGCTCGGTTCTGTCTCCTCTTTTATTTACGGTTTAGGTTTACGCTTGGAGTCTACACTCCCCTTTTTGCCCAGTGTACGATTCCTCGGGCTCTTCGATTCCGCTCCTTTTTATTTATGTTATAGGATCTCTACCTCTCTCTCTCTCTTCTCTCTTTTTGGGTGTATTGTTTATTGAGGCATTGACCATATAATTCCTTATTATTCCGCATTCCTTTTCGACAATCCCTGGACATGAAATATGTATCAATTTAATTACCTTTAAGTCCCGAACACGCACGAAACACGCAATTAAACTGCATGGAAAACCCTTTGAACCTTCTGAAACAGTTCACATTTTGGGCTTGGGGTTTATGAGGTTGCAACGAAACAAAAGGCCGATCGGGACGACACACCTTTGAAGGGCAAAGAACTACCTGAAGGAGAGAAAAGAGAAGCGCATTCTGCTACAGAATTCCTTGAAAAGAAAGAATAAAAAAGTGTCTGCTCTTCCACTTGATGTCGTCCCTGTGTGGTGCCCGATTCCTTCCTACCTGTTTTCCCTACTGGTTTTCTTTTATTTCTCTCGACTTTTTTTTTCTGTGGGGCAACTACTCCTCCCATAGGCATTATTCTTTGGGGAAACTTCAGGTAAAGGCCACTCGCAGATCAATTTTTCTTTGGGGAGGGCAAGCAGTTTTCTCTTGGGGCAGGCCACACCCCAGAGGCATTTTCTTTGGGGTTGCTTCTTTCGTTTGCTTAAATGCATTTCATAGATGATTTACCTTTTGACGAGGGAGCCCCATTTCATGGCCTATCAATTGTTTGGAGCGGCAAAACCTTTTCTTTCATTTTTTTTTTCGTTATCTTCAATTTGAATATCTTAGGAGGTTGAAGTTCAATGCCGCCAAAGGGCGTGGCTCCCTCAACCATAACGAGGAGTCGTGTCGGATCTATTTAGGTGTTTTATCGGAGGCGTTATTCCCATAAACACAGTTAAACCCCCTACCCCTCCCCCCCTCGCTGGGCTTTTCGAGGGTTGAGGAACCCGAAGAGTTTCAGTTTCCAATCGGAACCAATCAGCCGGTTAAGGCGTATAATATTTCCAAGTTTAAATGGAAATGGAAACGTTAGAGGAAAACTTGTTTTGGTTTTTGTTTAAGGCCGGGCCATGAGCCGAGCGAGGCGAGCAACGGACGGAGCAGAGTGGAGGGGAGTGGAGCGGAGTGTGTTTCTATTTCTATTTCTATTTTAACTACATTTAATTTAATCGATGCAAATACTCGCCCCGCGAGAGAGTCATGAACAAGGCCTCCCCCCCTCCCCCAATGGCAATCACCAAGTCTCCAAGTCTACGACTCCCCAATGGAATGACCTTCGAGTAGTTGGCTACGAAGGAAATACATACATACATATGTACGTCAGAAAAAACACGTCAAGCTAATGGCCATAATTAAGTTCGATTAAAGCACTCGCGTGTACTGTACACTCCACTCCACTCCACTCTCTGTTGTGGCTTGTGCCGCACGTGTTTGAGGTTTCCAAAAAAAAAAAACCAAAAAAAAATCCATTTCATATGCTGATTTTTTGATGCCCCATGTCCATGGAGCCATGACACATGTCAGTGGTAGGAGCAGGAGAGATCGGTGGAGGTAGAGGCAGAGGAGATGCAGATTGGAGGTAGAGGTAGTGGCAGGCAGAGAAGCCAGAGATCGGTAGGGGAGAGAGAGGCAAGGCAGGGCAGGGGGTCGCCTCTATCTACAGGGCACTGCCTCTCTCCCTCTCTCTCTGCCTCTCTCTCTCTCTGACATTGATGAAATGGTCGTTTTTATGTATGGGCCCATGTTTTCGTACCATAAAGCATTGTGTAATTGTTGTAGGGAGGGGGTTAAAGTGGGGTGGGGTGGTCGGGGGTGCCTGTCTCCCATTTTGAATGGCATTTCAAATGGCTTGGCATTTTGTTTGATTTGTTTTCTTTGTTCCAGCCAGATAAAAAGGGAAAATATGTTTTCATCTGCAAGGCTTTCAATGCAATGAATATTCGAGGTAATTAACAGCTAAAACCTACGACTAATAATTGCAAAACGATAAGCAATAGAATTCTGTTTTCCGATTTCAGCCATTTACCATCCCCCACCCCCCAAAGTGTTTTTATTTACTCGAATTTTCCTCGTGTGGTGATAATAAAAATTTATTACGTGATTCGTATAGAAAAAACGAGTAAATCTTTTGCGTTTAAGTGGGGAAAAATACTGGAAAATAGAAAAAAAAATTTTTGCATGTGTGTGTGTGTGTGTGTGGTCTAGCATGTGATGCAAGAAATGGGAAGCCAAAAGAACAGATTGATATCTAAAGATGGGACATGATCTAGAAGTCTGATCTGGAACGTGTTCTGCCAGAATACTATATACTATGTGTAAAGAACGATATATATGTATTCCAATTACTCTTTTTCTGTGGGCCTTTAATTTACTTTTTTTTAAGATTAAAATCTCCCTTTTTTTCTTACTTTATAGTCAGTTTTTACTGTTTCTTTGTGGGGGATTCTTCCTTCATTTCCTTGGAAGAAATTGAACCCCTTCCTTTATAGCAAATGTTCACTGTAAGTGAGGCCTGCTTTTACTTTGAATTATTTGTGCAGACTTTTGTTATTCCAATATTCTGCTTCCTTCTTTGTTTCATGGCAATTCGAAGCTGCTTTTATAGCATATTTTCACTGTACTTGTGGCTGGCTTTTCCTGAAACACACAGACACCAGATCCCAGACCCCACACCACACCACACCACAGCAGACCCGTGTGTTGCTGCCACTGCTGTTGCTGTCACTTTTATTGCATTTTTCGCTGCCTCACCGCGAATTGTTCGTAAACATTTTCTGTTATGATACCATTTCGAATCTTTCAATAGAAAAATGAGCCACAAAAAATAGCAACAAACCTCCAATGAAGCAATGGTTGGTCGCTGCATTACAATTACATAAAGAAAACAATTTATGTATTTTGATTTCTTTATTTTCTTGGGCTTTTCTTCGAGTTTTTATTTCGTTTTCTTGAATTTGCCCCCCCTTAGACCTCCCTCGTAGCCCTCACTATAACTGCTGTTCCCCCTCACCCCCCACTCCCCTGTTGCCTGTTTATAGACCTCTAGACCTCCGATACGTTTGTTGTCTCTAGTAATTCCAAAATCCAATTAAGTTCAATAACAATTAAGTGAAACAAAAAAAAAAAAAGGTTACAAAAAACACACAAAAAACCCAAACAAAATCAAACATCCATCTGTCTGTCTCTCTCTCTCTGTCTTTTAATTAGTTGAACTTTATTTTGGCTTTGTTTTTCGTTTGCTTTAACCCTTAGTTTATTGCTCTTTACTCGCCCATACATACACACATGGCTGTGACTGTCTTTGGCTCAATTTAATTGGAAGCCCTTTAAGGGCAAGTTCGATGATGTATCTTTGTGTCTTTTGATGACAAATCGATGTCAGAAGAAAAGGGCTGGGGGGCTGGGGGCACAAAATCAATAAGTGCGTACGGGGTGTAGCTTTGTGGCCTGTGGCATGTGGCAGTGTGTTGACTGTTTGGACTGTTTGTTGGCCGTTCTGTTGCCGCTGTTGCTGTGGCTTTCATAAAGAAGAATGTCAAGAGGCCACAATAATTGCAACTAATCCAGAATGAAGGCTTGAACTGAGAACCTTGGGCCATAAAATCTAGACCACCTGTCAGAGCCTGTCTCTCTGTCTGTCTGCCTGTCTGCCTGCCGTCCGATCCAATTTTGTATCTGTATCTGTTTCGGTTGCTGCAGCTTGTATCTGTATCTGCTGCTGGCTTTTGTGGATCTGTTCACAGTTTGTTTGGCATCCATTGACTGTGAAGATTGCCAGAGTGCACCCAGTGTCCAGTACAACCCAGTAATCAACTCTTTCCATTCAATTATGGTTCCGAAGCGTTGGCTTTTTCTTGTCCAGCGGATATGTAAAATGCCTGCTTCCGCAAGGATGTTGACCACAAAAAGCCACCGCTCTCTCTCTCTCTCCCTCCCTCTCTCTCCCTGTCTCTTTGTTGCATGAAATTACTTGTAATTTTTATGGGTTTATGGTTTTATGGTGATACCAGAGAGATACATACATGCCAATCTGTGGTTTCCTCTCTCTCTCTATCTCTCTGTATCTCTCTGTCTGCTTTAAACTTGGCCTTGCCCTCAGATCACACAGAAATCAGGTTCCCACCAATGAAAACCAAACCCCAACAAGTGATTCATTCATTAGACATGCAAATCATTCAGGTATACATCTCTCTATATACATATATATATATATACATATAGCCAGAGATTGTGCCGGCATTATCTTATATATATTTTCTATAATTTTTGGCACATTTTGTGGCCTGCCAAAAGTTGATTCTCTCTGCCTTTTGGCCACATACTCATTTGGTTCTTTACTTTTTGCAGTGTCTGTTTTGAAAAACTAAAGAAAATGTTCCGTCTGTCTGAAAAAGTAAGGAAAATTGCAAAGAAAATTGAAAAGGAAATATGCTGCAAAAAGAAAAGGAGAATTTTTTAAAATAAACATTGAAAATATCCGAAAATCTAGGCAGATACATATATGGTACACAGAGAACTATGCTGAAGGATGAAGTGGATAGATGTTGAGGTACTTAACAAGTGATTAAAACAGTGAAAAAGTAAATGTCATTGTTCTTTGTTTTCCCAACAAATTTAAGACCGAAAGTGTAGTGTAATTCTCAGTGATTCGCCTACAAAGAAACCTTTTTTTTAGGGGTAAACTTAAGGCAAAGCACTGATCATTTCAAGTCACTTTTTTGCGGTTGATTTTTGCCACTCTCAGTCACAGTTTTCGAAGCAAAGATCTCCACTGAAAACGCACCTCCAAAATACACTACAGCATCTTCAGCATTTGGCTGCTGCTCAATTTGTGTACTCACTTGGTACATACATACACACGTACATATAATCGTCTTCATTATAAACAATCTGATGATGTGAATCTTTTTCTCGTTTCTGGTTGTATTTTTTTTTGGGCCATGGCAAAAACCATTTTGTGTAGAGAAGATATTACGGAAATAGCAGAGCTAGAGCCAGAGGCAGAGGCAGAGCCAGAGGCACAGTTGCACACGTTTTCTGCTGTTCCAACAGAATTCACAAATTGTGGTATAATTTTTAAACAATTGCCTTAAACAAATCCATAATTAATTCCGCCCCAAATGACATTGGGAAGCGGCAAGCTCTATAACTCTTTTGTGTCTGTCCCCCAACCCCCCCAACCCCTGTTGCGTGGGGAGGCCTGGGTCAAGGTCTCGGGTCTGGGAGTATTCAGGTCTTTTCTTTCGACTGAGATTGAGACGTGTTAATGGCTTGTTAATCTGACTTCAGCAACAAGGCAAAACAAACAAAACAGTAAACAGTGCACAAACAAGTTAAAACGACTTCAAAGCGTGCAAAAAAACACAAAAAAATAAAAAACAAAAATAAAATGCATTCCCTTAGAGTGAAAATGTTCCGCTCTGTTGGAACTGTAACAAAAATCGCTTTGTATGAGGGATGGAATGGAATGGGATGGGTGGGATCGTACCAGTGTTTATCTTTAATGGAGTTTTCTTCGTCTCTGTAGGGCCTCACAGATCATAAAAATTATACGACTTGACGTCAAAGTAAAATAAACTTTGCCTCAAGATTTCTCAAAGACTTTGACTATAAGGAAATTTCTTCAGCGAAACAGAGACAGAGATGCTTCAGAGGAATTTACACACACACTCACACACACGCACACAAATATGTCAGGGTGTTAATTGAAGAACAAAATTGAGGCAGAAAATCAATTCAATTCACTGTAACTGAACTTTCAGTTCAATCTTGGGCGTAAAAGTGTTAATTGGGGGAGGAAATCACCGATCCCATCTGATCCAACCCAATCCCCCACCCCCACAAAACCCAACAAGAAAGGGAATTCATTCTTTTTTTTCGGTTTTTTTTTTTTCAAACAATGAGAATGGTTGACATTTGAATCAACATTCCACAGTATTTTAGAGTTTTTCAGTATTTTTTCAAATTTTTTTAAATGGCATTTTTGTTAAGAATCTAATCTGGTATTTTGATATCATTTTAGTAGTTTCTAGCATTTATTTGGATTGTATTTTTCTATATTTGGGGTGTATTTTCTTGTATCTTGAGTATTTTCTGGTTTATATCATTGAATTTTCGGGTATATTTTCTGGTATTTTCTGCTTATTCTAGTATTTTCTGATATTTTTTTTGTAGTATTTCCTGTTACATATTTTAGTATTTTCTGGTATATATTCGATTATTTTCTGGTATAAGATGTATACATATATTGTAGTATTTTACAGTATAGGTACCTATACCCATCTAGTATTTTTCTGGTATATTTTGGTTTATATTCTAGTATTTTCTGATATATTTTCTAGTATTTCCTGTTACATATTCTAGTATTTTCCGGTATATATTCGAGCATTTTCTGGGGTGTATATTATAGTAGCTTACGGTATAGTTATAGTCCTTTTCGGGTATATTTTCATGATTTTGAATGTTGGAATCGTATGGAACTTTTGACTGAGAACCTCTTATAGACTTTGAACCGAGTTTTTCCAAAGTGTTTGTCGCTTTGAGATTTCAGCTATCGTTCAATCGCCCCAATCGATTGAGCCATCATTTACTGAATGAACCTGTTTCCATTTCATTCAAACCAAAAAAGAAATCCAAAAATCCCACGACACCATATCGAATAACATGATGCTTACGCAAATCCCTTCAACAGTTTCGCGTAATTATGCAAATCTCTCCCCCCCCTCTCTCCCCCCCTCTCTCACTCTTTGTTTGTCTATTATCTTTCTTTTATCGAAACCCAACTAAATGGTACAAATTAGTTGCTCTTCGATGTCAATCCCCGAGCACAAAAGGTCTTATAATATGACAAATAATTTTCATAAATTCAAATGGATATATTTACCACCTGCTTGCTTGTTAGGGCAAAAGAGGAGAATGGAGTCGAGCCGAGTCGAGTTGAGCGGCTTATGAAACGCACATTTGGGAGCAATTAAAAATCGATTTACATGCGAGAGTATCAAATGCTGATCTCTTAGCGTCTCAGCGTCTTAGCACTGCCCTCTGGCGTCTCGATTTTGGGTGAAAATTAATGACTTCCAGTGAAAGTTGTTTTTGTATAACAAACACCAGACCGCACCGCACCTCTTCGCATCGCATGAAAAGTGTAAACCAATATACACGCGGCACATACAGAGAGGTACCCAGAGGCAGAGCAGCACATAGGCAGAGCAGAGCATAGACCAAGATCTTTTTGGTCAAAAAGTGTGTGTGTTTCTCGAGAAAAGGTCATTGGCCGCCAGCAGCATTTGAAAATGAAAGCGATGGGGCTTCTTTTTTTTCTCTGTGAGGTTTTTCGTTTAGGCTTAGGCGTGAGGGATATGCAAAATATGTAGGGTACGCAGAATTTCTATATTTTTAAAGAAATTACACACGAACAGAGTGAACCAAAAAAAATGCATAGGTGCTTTTTTATGGTGGCTTTCAAAAAGGTGTTTTTTCTGTTTTCTGTTTTCATGGTCTGTTAAGGTTTTGTTTTCTTTTGTGGCGTAGAGTGGGACAGAAATTGTACAGAATCGTAAAACGTTTGCGAAAATTATGCAGTAACGAAATGTTGGTATCATTTTTTGGCTTTAATTGAAGTGAAAATTAAGGGGGAAATGTTTTAAATTTATTTACTTAATATATATAGGAAAAAAAACCCCCACCTCCCCCCTGTCTATAGCTATTTTCGAACCCTTTTCTGAAATTTTCACATACATAATTTTCGGTGACTTTTAATGTGGAAAAAAAAAAAAAAAAAACAAACAACCCGAAAACAATATGCATAATTATGCGAGAGAAAAACTGAATTTACTTCCTGGTTCGAATATGTATATTTATGTGACTCCTTGTCCACCCCCCCTTCCCCCTCTGGTGGTGTTCACTCACGCAAGGCATTGCATTACAGCAACCGCCACAACAATAGGAACAGCAGAGCACAACAATAGCACGCACTCGTCATTAGGCCGTGCCACACACCACAAGTTGCAGTGGCAGCAGGCAGCAGTTAGAAGGGAGCTGCCACAAGTTTCAGCTGCAGTCACAACAGTAGAAACCCCCCACCTCCATTCTGCACCCTCCACCACAGTCCAGACAGAAATGCAACACGTGCTGTGCATAAATAATAATGAAAAACGATACGAAAAGAACTCTTTGTGGAGGAGTGGGGGCGGAGGTTGGGTTTTTCCCAAAGTTTTCCGGGGAAACGCGAGAGGGGAGAGGAGAGAGGAGTTCTGTCATTGACCCTTCCTACTGACAAGAGAAATTAGTAAAGATTATGCATGCTTCGGTGGAGAGAGAGACAGAGACATTCGTTTGTCTGGCTCTGTCGGGAGATTAGAAGTGAAAGAACCCACCAGTGGAGCCGGCGAACCAGGCGAAACCACTTGTTGCCGCTGCTGTCAGAAATGTTTCTTCATTTCTTCAGCCTCTTTTGCATAATATGTGCGATAATCTGTGCCTCTGACACAGATATTTCGTTGGAATTTTAGCTTCTTATAGAGTGTGTGGAGTGTGGAGATGGACTTTCGCAAGCGGATGTGGCTCGCAGCAAAAACTTTGCCACAATTTATAAATAAATTAGCAGACAAACCCAAAGAGAGATATGTATATGTATCTTTGAGATACATATGTTTCGCTTTGAAGTTTGCTTGAAAATTAAACAGAATTAAAAGTCATTAAACTTGCAATCAAATTGCTTGATATATAAATATTCTTTTTTGAGTTACAGTTCATTAACTTTTTCAATTGCTCGCACAGCTGCCAAAAAAAGAAAAAAAAACCGAAAAGTGAATAAGCCGAAACCCAATTAAAATTAATTTTTATTCGAAATACACAGGGAAAACATGTTTTTCCGCGAGAATTTAATCAGCCAAGGTTGCAGTTGCACGTTGCAGTTGCCGTGGCAGCTGGTGGTGGGCTTTCAGGTGAGGAAAAAAGCCTCCTGAGAAACTCTGACCCATATATCCCCCATGCCTGCTTCATTCGGAATCACCTCTAAATATACAGTATCTACAAAATGTCTATCTAAAATTAGAATTCACCCACTTACGAGGTGGCCTGCACTTTAGTTTTTTGCCTTCGTGGCACAAACATCTTCCGCATAGCACTCGCCATGGGATGCTTCCTTCGGTTTTGTGTGTGTTTTCCAAGCTGTCCAAATATTTTCTCTTTATTTTCTTCATTTCCACCTCAAGTTAATTGCATTAGTAAATGTCGGTGAAATGATTCATTCTGGCATATTTATTTGACTAAAGTAGAGCAATCTTCGATCAGCATTATCGAGAGAGCAAAGCAGAGCAGAGCAGAGCAGAGCCGCCCCAGTGCTATTTTCGGTTATAACATTCATAACCCCAGAAGTTGCTTTTCGAGGCAGAACCAAAATGAATCTTGACATTAATGATGTTGTTAATCGAGCAGCGGAGAGGCACACATACACTCGTCCCTGTCCCTGTCCCACTCCCAGTCCCAAAAGAAAGGTGACACATTTCTCCTGCCTGGCAGGGGAGGATGATGCTTTTCCTTGTATTTTCTTTTTGGTATCTTGTATTTATCTAGTAACTAAGCGATTACAGGTGTTTTTCAAGCATTAATGGTATTTCAAAGTATTCTCTAGCTTTTTTCTAGTAATTTTCCTAATCCTCTCTGATATTTGTAGCATTTTTGGTATTTAGTTCTGTATTTTCTGGTATTTGTTTTATTGTTTTTTCTTGTATTATTTTCAAGTATTTTATGGGCAGTATTTTTTCAACTGTTTTCTGGTACTTTTACGGCATGAATTTGTAGTATTTTTTGCCAACCTTTCAGAGTTGAATTTCTGGTATTTCTGTGTTCACCTAAAGAGTTTTTCCCATATACTTGCCACATATAGTATTTTCCAATCTTAATTAAAGTGCCTAAAAGTTCATTGACTCCCCCTCCCATTCGTAATACACTTTTAATGATCTTAAAAAAAACTAAAGGGAAAAAATCAATTTAAATTCAATTTTGTGTTTACTTAATTGAGATTTGTGCCTTAGGGAACAGTCCTACAGTCCGCCCTACATCATATCACGACCTGCTGCCGCCTCTATTTCCAAACCATGTAAAGTTCTTCTCTGTGTCTGTCTCTCTCTCTCTCTTAGACCCACCCCAGCATTTGCCTGTCGCTCTCTTAAGTTCTTTGGGGCGCTCTCTTACGCCCCAGAGGGAGGGAGCTTCTTGCGTGGAGCTTTTGGGGGAGGGAATCGCATCGCATTGGATCGATCCGATCTGCGCGCACACAGTTTTTCCTTTCCGACTTTCAGTCAAGAAAAAGCCCGTGCTCGTGTCGGATTGAATCGGTTCGAAAGCGGAATCGGAACGGATCGCAGAACGGATTGTATTTGAGTTATAGCCATATAGGATCGCACACATAATTCCCGTACTGTTTCGCAGACCCGTTTTTATTTATAAGTTTTCGCTCCTTCTGTGTGTTTTTTTGTTGTTTTTTTTTTTGGGATTTTCGCCATTTGAGTTTTGGGGAATCCAAAGGCCTTTGGTGTAGATCTTTTTTTTTCGCGTAGCCTGGAGTTGCGTGCGATTATTTATAGATAGTTTCCCCCGGCATACGTTTGATATACGTTTCTATTGTTGTTTTTTTTGTTTTGTTTTTTCGGCTTACGCCATAGATTTTTGGACGTGGTCGCGGTCCGTGCGTATGAGTGATTTTCAGCCTCTATATAGGTCTTTTTTTTCCCCCCCTCAAACTTTTTTACTGGCAAAATGCCCGACATTACGCAGCTGTTTAGGAGACCCATAAATTCC
This sequence comes from Drosophila azteca, assembly GCA_005876895.1. Lineage (NCBI taxonomy): Eukaryota > Metazoa > Arthropoda > Insecta > Diptera > Drosophilidae > Drosophila > Drosophila azteca. Next base: position 562,665 of record VCKU01000014.1, on the reverse strand, counting down.
CATTCCCATTCGCATTCCCATTACCCATAGCGAAACAGTTCTCATGTAATTCACATAAATATAGTTCGTATATAAATGTAAACTATAATTTGAGTTTAAGCAGATTCCGAATCACGTTTCAAAATGTATTTGGGGGTACATTTCCATACGTAAATCACGGGCTGACAAGACCGCACGACACGCTGACATGTGTTTGATGGGAAGTTTTCGTTGAAAGCGTACAAGTTCTTGGAATATGTATGTTCGTTTTTTATGAGAGTTTGAAGAGCCCCCTGGAGAGGGGGGGGGAGAGCTCTGTATTGGGTAATACTGCCATGGGACAATCCAGATCTTCATCGATAGATATTCAAGTGATGTTTCAAAAGAGTAATCTTTTGAGTTTTGCAACAACAGCAAAGAAATGATCTTTCCCAGATGGGAATGATCTTTCAATTGGCCATAACTTCCATCTGCCAGCGGTCTTTCCTCAATTAGCCATAACTAACACATGGACTGGATTATAATCATTCATTATGATCAACCCTTTCGATGACAAATTAAAGTGCGTCCCCTTGCAGATGCAAACCATATCGAATGTCCCCGTCCCCGTCCCCGGGCCACAGCAGATGCAGACCATATCGAGTGTCATTCAACAACAAACAATAGGCTCCTCTTCTTATGCCTATGCTTATGCCTTCCTCGTGTTATTCTCTGTTTATATTCCACTCCACGCCGGAGACAAGTGTTGCCCTTTTACGTTGTTCGATATTCAATTCGATTCGATTCTTCTTCAGGGTTTCTCCTTCTCTTCGGCCAGATATTCCTCATATATATTCTCCTCTTATGTCTGATGATATTTTCAATGGCGTCAGCAACGGAAATGATGCATCCAGAGATCCACAGATCCACCCCACGCATCCCCCCCGCCGAATCGTAGAGAGAGCTTTTCTGTATAAACAAATATCATAATGATATTCCCCACCCCCCTCCCCCACAGAAACACTCCTCCCTTAAACAGAAACAGACCCAAATTCAACATTTCACACGCAATTTGGTTTATTTTTGTTTAATATCCGCAAAAAACAAAACAAAACAAAAAAAAGATACAAAATTGGTGGCATGAAATGGAAATGGAAATTGAAATTGAATTGTGGGTTGCTCTCTGCGAGAGGGCTGTAAAATTAATTAAATTAATTAGCCAAAAAAAAGAGAAATGAATATTTGAATTGCAGATAAGATTAAAGAGGGTTTTGCTTTCCATTGAATGTGCCACAATTGAATGATGCAACGAGCCACTATCGAATGGTTGCAAAGAGCTTTGATGGATCATAAAGTAGAGCCAGCAAATGGGTTCCAGGAATACCTTAAACATCCAGCAATTACTCGTAGATAAGACCATTCTTTAGTCATCTTTCCAAGTGCACGTACTCTACTAAATGTGTATCTAAATTGTGTGGATAATTATGATCGTTATAATGAGTCTCTTCCGCTCTGAATTCAAATCAGCGTGGGAGCTGTATGCTAATTTCATGACATAAAAAGTACGGGCAAAAAAACCTTAAAAATAGTTTACCTGACAAGCCGATCCACACGGGTGGATCTCTGACTAAATGAATCTTATGTGCAGAGATCTTTCCCAATGATCCGCCGTTAAAAGACTTTCAGAGACTGGCTATACGGCAGGGACCCAGGGTCAGAAGGTCCTAAAAGTCAACAAAGTTGCTCTTTGGAATAAACAAACCCCACAGAGATCTTTTACTTTGGATACCAGCAAAATCTCAGGTGGAAAACCTTTAAAGACTGCGAAAGATCTCCAGTCAGAAGACTTTTGAGAACAAAGACCTTTAGAGGCTCTGATTGATGCCCAATTGGCAAATGTTTAGATCCGCTTTTAGATGAAAGAAAGATGCCCCCTAGGAATACCCGTGAATGGGGAGAAAGAACTCCGTTTAGAAGTCTCTCAGAGATCCCATCTCCTTAAAGACTTTAAAGCCAACGACCCTGTTGGCTTAAGCTTCAGTTAAGATCGCATATATTTCTAGTATTTCGAGTTTGTTTAAGGGAGAGACGTGAGGTCGTTAAAAGCACACACACAAATACAAATACAACTATCTTTCAGATACATTCAGCCGCTAGAGATCGTTAAAGTCTCGCGGACTATTTGTTCGGGGCCTTATCTCCCGAAAGGCCTTTGGGACACAATCTTATCTTGGGTTTCCAATGAAACTCACTCGCCCGCCTGCCTCCCTGGCTCCCTGGCTTCACTTAAGTGCAAATAAAACATACATAATGCTTACACATAAATTATCTACGATTTCGTTTAAAGTTTGCAACAAAAACAAAAACAAAAAACTAATCTTTGGATTGCCTTCTTTTCGTTTCATTTTGCAGACTGTTCAGACCACTTGGCGGCCACAGTTGCCGCTGCCCAAGGAGCTTCAGCTAACGGATGACCGACACAGCGACACGAAAGTGATATCCACCAAAGCGGACATCCATTATCACCAGAACTACGACGAGCACTATCACCAGCCAGCAGCAGCAGCAGGAGCAGCAACAGAAGCAGCAGAAGGGGAGCAGGAGGAGCAGGAGATGGATCGATTGAGGGGCAATCATGGCGGGAGTATAGGAGGCTCCTCCCAGCAGTTGTCCCACAAACAGAAATGGTCCTTCGGCCGGCTGTTTCGGGGCAAGAAAAAGGATGCCGCGGAGTGCAGTCCATCGTCCAGTGAGGAGGATCGCAAGGCCGGATTTGTGCCCTCGCAACGACAGTCGACCAGTGGCAGTGGCAAGCCCAAGGGCAAGCCAGGGAAAGCATCTTCCTCGAGAGGCGGCAGCAGATACGAGGAACAGGCGCCGCCACCACCACCCCCACATCGTCCCCAGTCCATAGATCATGAGTTTTTCCTGCCAGTGGAGACGATACAGCAACAGCCGGAGCCGTACTACCAAAATCAACCCGGATCCGGATACTACCATCGGTCGATGAGCAATTCCCTGGACAGACGGGGGCTCATGCAACAGCAGCACCCCCAACAGCACTTCCATCCCCAAATGGGGGGCAAATCCCGCTCGGCTCAAAGGAAACCCCCGGGGGCACATCACTCCAGTGCGGAGGAGGAGCTGATCTCACTGAACTCTTCGACCTTCTCCAAGTACCGCAGCGACGAGAGCATCCACAGTGGTGGCCAGGCCCTGATGCAGGGCTCCTCGCTACAGTCCCAGGCCCAATCGCAGTCGCAGTCGCAGAACAGCCGCCGCAGTCGTGCGGCACGCAACGAACGCTACTACAAGCGCCTTTCGCGCGACGGAGAGCAGAGCCATGGCGGTGTGCCGCCGCTGCCCAACTCCCAGCGATACAAGACGCAGCCCCTGCCGCTGTCCATCTACCAGCCGAATGCCGCCTACGTGCAGTGGCAGCCACAGCAGAAGCCGCTGCAGAACACGATCCAGAACGACGGCAAGCGGAGCATCAGCTACGACAGTCACATCCACTTGCAGAATGTGAATGGCAGGATGCAGAGCAAGCCCCTGCCCCCGCCTCCGCCGCCCAGGGATCCACTGAGGCGTGTGCATGCCGTTGGCTCCAGCTCGGGGGATCTGCGTCCCGTTTCCTATGCCTTCGATCACAGCGGCAGGTGTGTCTCCGACGATAGGATATGGCAGCCGGCGCCCCACTACCAATCCGTGCACTCATTGAACTCTCAGCCCAGTTCCTCGATAGCCAGTGCTCCTCCGAGCCAACAGCAGCAGCATCAGCCACAGCAGCACCATCGGCGTTTCATCACTCGCTCGGAGAGGAATGCGAATCCTGGCAAGCAGTCCCTGCCGAATGGCATTGACTTTCACTATGTGGCAGATGCCACACCGCGCTCTCGCAAGCCCATACACATGATGGAGGCCGAACAGCAGGAGACACCACCCTCCAGTGGCATACTCAGGACCTCGAAGAGTGGCCTCCCCACAGCAGCGGCTGCACCGCAGCCCACCGTGAAGCCCCGCTCCATTTCGAGCTCCCGCTTGAGTGAGCTGCGTGGCGGCTACCCCGTGCCCATGTACTCGGAGGTGCTGAAGCCCAAGAGAGCCCAAGCGCCTCCGACGGCACCCACAAGCAATCCGCTGCTAGATCAGGACAATGTCGTGTGTGGCAGTCTGCAGATCAAGCCCAACTATGTGGAGATCAGGCATCGGGATGTCCAGAAGACCAACTCCATGCCGCATCATTATCAGCGCAGATCCGGCGAGGATTTGCCCAACAAGTACGAGGAGTATGTGGCCGAAAAGCGGGAGCAGCACCAACAGGCCCCGCCGCCTGTCTATCCCGAGAGAAAGCAGAGCCTGCCCGCGGGGGCGCCTCTGTACTTCCCGCGGAAGAAGCCCGCCAATCTGGAGGAGGCCATCAACGAACTGGAGGCCATTTACAAGAGTCTGGGGCTCACAGAGCCGCAGGAAACCAAGCCGGAGGTGATGCCGGAGACACCTGCCACGCCCAAGATGCGGGTGCCCACGCCCAGTGACTTCGAGAAGTTCGCCCTGGCCCATGCGGATGAGTACGATGATGAGGATTCGCCGACAGGAGAGCCGGATCTGGTGAGGGATGATGTGGCGTATAGGAATCTGCAGCTGGCGAACCTCCAGCATCGTTCGTCCGAGAGGCAGCCGCCATTCGGTATACCCGTGGGCCCCATTGTGCCTGCCCCCCAGTCGGACTATCTGCACGTGGAGCCCGTTCGAGTGATCAAGAAGAAGAAGAGCACCTCTCCGGACATCGTGAAGGACGACCTGGCAGTGCGTGCCCTGCGCAAGGATCCCCCAGGGCCCAAGTCGAGCTTCCACTATCCGATGCAGAAGAAACAGCGGGCCACAAGGACCCAATCGGCGAATATCTACAATCTGATCCATCGCGATGCAGCGAAACCCTCGGGCGGGGATCTTAGGAGCTACATGGAGCTCACGAAGAGCATTGAACGTGCGGGCAGCATGTCGAATCTTCAGGCAGAGGCCCCCAACGACATACCGGCCACACTGGATCTCCTGCGGAAACTCAAGGCCCAGGACGAGGAGATGGAAGCGGTGCAGAAGAAGGCCCATGCCATACCCTTTCGCCATCCCAGTCAGGGCGGAGCCATTGCCCATCTGCCGGAGCGTTTGAATACCAAGGAAGAGCCTCCAAAGGCACCGCCTGTGGCAGCGCCCAGGAAGAGCCTGACACCCGAACCGCTCCTAGAGGATGCCCTCAACAAGATCGCGCAGGATGCCCAAGCGAGCAGCATTAAATTGAGCCAGGAACTGCATGAGCTTCGCCGAGAGGCATTGATTACAGCCGCCAGACCCAAACTGAATGCCGAGCAGCAGAAACTCGAAGACGAACTCCAGGAGATCGATGCCGTGTCCAAGGCGGCCAAGAGATGCGGCCAAATGCTGCTGGACAATCTGCCCGATGCGGGACAGGAGGAGGAGTACCAGATGCAACCCCAGAGGAAACTCCACAAGGAGGGCAAACTCATACGCGCCATCGATGAGGTCTCCGAGGCGGCCAATGCCGTCTGCGAGAAGATCCTGAAGGACATTGTGACGACCGAACCGCCGGTGATTGTCCATGAGGCACGGCAGGTGAAACAGCCCACGGGCGGAGCCACAGGATCAGGAACAGGATCAGGGGGCGCCCAGGGGGAGCACCTGGTGATGCCCACGCTCATCAAGAAACTGGATCCCATTCAATCGGAGAAGATGGAGCATATCGCCCGCCGTTGCATGCGTCAACTGAGCGAATTGGCCGAGGCCCAGCCGGACTACGATAATCTGCCGGCTGCCTGTAATATAAACGCTGCACCAGCTACCATCGCTGACGCTGCTGGGGCTGATGCCACTCTCATTTCTACCGTTCCAGAGACGCTCGAGGAGATTGACAAAATAATGCAGGAGTGTGAGCGTCAGGCGAAGGGAAGCATGGCCACGACCACAACAGGATCAGGATCCACCACCGACGATCAACGCACCACTGCCCCCAGCATCACGAGTGGCAGCCACAGCAACAGCAACAGCCACAGCCACAGTGGAGGAGGCAGCAGCTGCCCACCAAATGTGAGCACCACAGCGAGCTCCTTCAGCAGCAGCAGCGATTGCTTGGCCAAATCATCGAGCCCCTCGAACGCCAGTCGCCTGCTATCCTCGAGCATTACCTCATTCAATCCGTACTCCTCGAGCGACTACATCAAGTCGCAGAGCAGCGATTATCATGCACCCAGCACCGATCCCATCAAGACATTCAGCACCACATCGTACGATGTGCAGTCCACCACAGCGAATAACACCACCAACAGCACCATGAGCACTAACAGTAATACGAATACGATCAGCAGTTGCACCACAAATCCACGGGAGACAAACCCAGAGACGACCGCCTCGTGCTCGGTGTCGCCACAGCCGCTGCAGCTGACGCCCGTGCGCGGCACCTCCTCGTCGCCATCGCAGTACAACTCCAGCGAAGAGCTGGCTGCCATTTTCGGCATCGAAGAGCAGCCCAAACAAAGGAAGCATCGACAGCAGCAGCAGCAGCAGCAGCAGCACACAGGTAAAGGAGATGCCCAAGGATCGCCCGCTGCCAGTGCCTCCACAGCATCCGCCTCCGCCTTCGCCTCCGCCACTACTAATGCTCCCGCTCTGCCCCCAGCAACAGCTACCACCTCCTCCTCCGCTACTAATCGAGTTTTGAATGTTGCAAGCGATGTTACTACTAGCCCCACATCCTCAAACACATCCTCTAATGATAGTGCTAGCAATTGTAGTAGTATTTGTAATTATAAGCTAGAAACGATACCAGAACAGGATCACGATCAAGATCAGGAAGAGGACAGCGCCTTGAAGTTGTCGCCCAACTTTAATCGCATCTACGCAAGCAAAATCCGCATTGTGATGGACGAAGAGGAGCCCTTGGTCCTGGAAGAGGAGGCCAATATTCAGGGGCAACAGGTGATGGAAGAGGAGTCGGCCAAGATGCTAGCTCTTTCAGAGGCACCTGTTGCAGTGGAAACCCACTTTGATTCATTGAGTTCCCTGGAAGAAGAGGTCTCCTCCAATCCCGATTCGGGGAATGTAAGTCTTACCGACTATCCATTGGGGGGGAATAACAACCAGCACGCCAATGCCTCGCTGGAACTGCAGACAACCTACAACAGTCGCTACGAGGTGCGAGAGCACTACGTTTCAGAGGTGTCCATCAGTGCCTCAGAAGAGTCCTCCACCGATGACGAAGAGCAAACGGATACGGAAAAAACAGAGAGAGCTAGGGATTTGGATGCTTTTCCACCTCTGCCCACAGAAGAAGAGCTTCTGGAGAGCCTGAGAGAGGAACTAGAACACAACGAAATGGGTTCCGAAAATGTAGATCTTTCTGAAGAATTTAGTGGCGGAACAGAGCTGAGAATAAAGGAGGAGGCTCTTGCAGTTGATAGTCTTGAGGAGGATATTGAAATTGAGCTAGAAATTAGTTTAAGCGACTTAACGGATAACGAAGAGTCAGAAGGGAGTCGGGAAGGTGATGCCAAACTTGACGAAACTGTTAGTCTTAGCGAAGAGGTTTATAAACTGGCCAGTGAGACTTTGAAGATACAGGAAAATCCACTTGACGAAAGGGATACTGACGAAGAATCAATTGACGAATGCAAACCTAACAAGGAACAACTCGACGAACGACAACTTGACGAATACAAACGCAACGAAACTTTACAAAATGAATGTAGATTCGAGTCAGAAGAGGCAGAATTTAGCTTGAATGAAACTGAAGAAAGCGAAACCGAATTTAACGAAACTCTGGACGAATGCGACTCTGTCAGGCAGTTCCCACGCCGCAAGAGCATCGTTTACGAGACCCCAGCACTCAACCTAAGCATTTCCGAGGTGAAACTCAATTATGAAACCAAAGTGGGAGAAGAAATGGAAGCAGAACACCAGACAACACCAGTAACCGATGAAGCCAACCAATCGATCGACAACGGCAACAGCGACGACAACGACAACGATGATGATATACCAATTAACGATACTTCAGCACGTAATGAGGAGGAACCGGAGGAGAAGCAGGGCAAGAGCAGTGGCGATGTAAGTGAGACGCGCAAAGGACTTCCGGCGGCAGTTGTGGAGGAGCACGAGGAGGACGAAGAGCTGCCGACCACCAGCTCCAAGGCGCTCTCTGTCTTTGGGGAAGTACGCACTGTGGCACCAGCAGCAGATGCAGCAGCAGCAGCAGTTGGTGGCGCCGCGGCACGAGGCGGTTGGACAACACTTGAGCACGTATTTGTCGCCTGCACCGTGGGCCTGATTACACCCAACGATTTGCTCACTTTGTGCCTCATTGTAATTGGTGTGATTATCATTATTGCAATTGCTCTCGCTGCCTGAGAGATGTGATCATTTCCACACACACACACAGACAGAAATTGGCTGTGTGGCTGCCACACGTTACTGTTGTTTGTTGTTATTGCAATTATGGAGAAATTATGGGAATAATCTTTGAATTTTTGTATTAATTTTTATATGCTACAAAAAGTGCACTTACAATATTTCCATTTATTATAAATATCTAAAGAATTATGTTTAATTTTAGTTGAACCAAAAGTATTCTCAATTTCTAAGATAAGTTGTACAATCTATTACGTTTCGAACCACTGTGCACAGTGTATTCTTTTCCATTCATCGAACAGCTCCTCCTTAACAGTGGCAAAACAGATAATGTTTATCTATACCTACATATATATAATTTTTTTAACAGCAATTTCCTTTGTTTTCTTACTTAATTAATTGTTAATTTTGACTGCAACTTGTGCCAATGATTTTTTTTGTATATGTTTACCATTAATTATGCTCTTAATTAATTAATTAATTAATATAACCACATTATGTACTGTACACTCTCCATTCTTAAGTGTTTAAGCATCTGAAACGCAAACGAAATGCGATATAATAACTAATCATGAAATCTATTCTCTCTATAAATCTCTTTGTATATTTTCAGCTCAAAATTTAATAGTTTAAGGTCTTTTTTTTTTGTCGACGAAACATTTACGTAGAATTCATTTTTCGCTATAATTTTTAATGTTTATAAATATATGATTTAACCAGAGAAACAAACGGATGCGCAGAAGCCATGATGCAAATATATTATTATTATTATTAATAAAAATGTTACAAAAACCAAAAACAATATTTACTCCAAATATTTTATTCGTGTTTTTTCTGTTGTTTTGCTTTCATTTATTTTTATTTTTTTTTTTTTTTGTTGTAGCTTAACCCCCTTTTTCAGGCTAACAAAAATCGTTCCCTCGTTGACTAACATTTCCGGTAATAAAAATATAAAAATAAAGCTCAAAAACCGTTTTATTGTTGTTGTTTGCTAAAACTTTGTGCCGCCAGCCATACAATACACAAATATTCAATGCTTTTATTTATGTGTTATATTTATTATATTTGATTGCATTTTTGAATAATTTAACTGAATAACTGCTTTAGCTTTGGCTGATCTCCGGCTGGAGGAGCCAGTGTAACATTCATATGCCAGCTGTGTGGGTGTCTTGTGGTTGGTGTCTTGGCTAAAGCTTCAAAAGTTTCTCGTGGTGCATGGACGCCATCTATGTTTGGGGAGCAGCAAAGCTTTGTTGCAGGTGGCAGAACTTGGTTATTTGTCCGTTTTTATTCATAACTTTTAAATTTTTAAATATATGGGTGGTTTTTTTAGAGCATTTTAATAGTCTTCATTATGGTGCCATTCTTAAGGATATTTAGTTAAAGCTCTTTAAGATAATGTCTATTATCAGAGCGTACACATAGCACGACTTCCATATGATGCATTGCTTTTGGCTTATTCCGAAATGATGGATGACTTTATGCATGAAAATCACTAAATTATCGACCAAATCCATCACTTTTCGAGCAAGTATAAGGTTTTCCAAACATTTCCTCGCCCAATTTTCGGATCTACAATTGTCACATCTCCTTCTGGTGTACCATAAGTAAAATCGAATCCACCAATAATTTATGATATTTATATAAACTTTTAGACAACAAAGTCCCATATCACATTCACCCACACAACAACAAAAACTGCGTCTAGACATGGAAAAATGTTTATTTATTTGTTGTTGGAAAAGTTCAACATATGGAGAACTCCATCAAAACGAATACAGAGCCATATTGATGGATTGAAGGGTGGATGGATGGATGGAACACATGGATGTTCCTGGTATTTACCGTCGAATCGGATTCTGTTTACAGCTTGTCTGCCCGCCCGAGGGCGAAACCCTACCAAAACGACAGACAAAGAACATTCATTCGTTCATTCGTTCAATTCTGGCGAAAAAAGTGACGAAAAAAGAGCAAGAGCTTAAAGCCAAAGGACGACAGAAAGAGAAGAAAAAAAAGGGAAAGTCTTGGCCCCATAATGGTGCCTCCTGAAAGTCTTCTTCGTGTTGTGGCAGTGGCACTTGCTGGCGTCCGTCCTGTGTTCATGTTGTGGCATAAAAAGGACATTCAACTGCAGGTCGCTCGCCCTGATTAAGGAGCCTCTTCGAGAGAGAGGGAGCGAAACAGGCTTATTGTTTGCCCGTGTACTTCTGCTCCTTTCTTTACACTCTTTTTTTCCCATAATTATGTTGCGACTTTCTTGCCTAATGAGGTGTACGGTTTCCGATGGGGAAATTTTCGAATGGGGGTGGGGGGAAATCCAAGCTACAATTCTGTTTTCATTCCCTCTTTGGGATTATCCTCGGTTCGCATCTTTCTTGCAGTATTGAACTCCTACAGCTCCTGCTTTTCCTCCTCCTTTCTCCGCCTTTGACTTGCTTTTGTCCAAAGAGTTTCTCGATGCTTCGTTGGGGCTTTTGCCAGGACGGGCGTCAATCCCAGTGGAATACCACAAGCTAATTGAAAATTGGCCCAAACGGAAGTGACTCTTTAATGGGAAATCCGTTCCAGGCTAAGGAAATTTCCTGCCGCACACACAAAGAAGAGTTCATTTACCTTCCAAAGTCGGGGAGCATTGCTCTCGGAGGGAGGGACCTCTCGCCACTCTCTTGGAGGCTAACTAGCAATAAAAATGTCACCCGGCTTTAATTTGTTTTCTGTCTGCGAAGGCACGAAGGCACACCAAGGACCTCGAGTCAGAGACTGAGAGAGAAGCGAGGCAAGGGGAGGCTAGGCTAGGCTAGGCTTGGCGTCTATGCCATAAATAAACCAAACGAAACCACATGTGTGGCAGCAACTTTTTGCTGCATGTTCTACAGGCCGCCTATTCCTCCCCTATATCTCCTGAAATAATCATAACTCACTTAACCCCATTAAATGTTCTAGCAACCCCATCCCGTCACCTGCCTCCCGCCTGCCGCCCCCTGCTTGACGCCTCCCAGGAAAGTGAGGAACCACTTTAGCCAGGGAGCCGAGCCCTTCTGTGTCTGTTTCTGTGCCAGAGGGAACGGAACCCTTCTTCAAACCGGGGGAGTACGAATGCCTACCCCTAGCACTTGACTTCACTTCACTTCGTGCTCCTGGCGCCTGGGGCCCAGAGGATGGCCCCATATTATGTTCCAGCGGCTGCTGCTCCATTGACAATGTTCCCCCCCTTCCACCCGCTAGCTTCGTTACGCGTTCATTCGATGGATAATTAATATCACAAAAGGGTGGTGAACCCCCCCACCCCCTTTTTTGGAGCTGCAGCCTACGCACAACAGATGTGTGCGAATATTTTGTGGTATCGCTCGATTGTACGGTGGTCGGTCGGGCGGTCAAGTGCCGGACTGGGCTTGCGTTTGCTTTGTCGCGCAGCCTGTTGTGGTTGCATTTTCCCGAGAACGACCGACCTGCCAACCTGCCGACCTCCCTGCATGCCTGGCCCCCACCTTGCCACCTTCGTGCATGGCACAATGTACTCCACTCATCCGTGGGAGTTGCAATAATCAAATGGGGGCAGGCCAGGCGAGGCCACACAAATTGACAAACATAATTTCAAAGCAAACAAAGAGAGAGCGCAACAGAGGGAGGCGTTGGGGGTGGGGGTGGGCTGTGCTGCTGCTGTTTTTCGGGGGGGTTCCAGGCGGCAACTTGTTCAATTCTGCTGAGGGCTGTTCCGTAGTTGATGTTTTATTGACTACATGCGGAGGGAGAGGCGGGTGCGAGCTGGAGTTGGGGAGACCAGAGACTGGTCCTTCCTACTGCGCAGATACAAACAAATTAATGTCCATGGGAGAGGATACCCATTTTGGGGAGAGCAGAAGAGGCGAATTAAAGCGATTTCCAAGAGAGAGATAGAGAGAGAGAGAGGAATGCAAGGCATTGCCAGGCTGAAAGAAAAACTTTGGAAATTTTCCAAAATATTTACAAAAAGTTTTGGCGTTTATAAAATCTTAAAAAATTCTACAAGTTGCCTAACAACTTTAAACTCTAAAAATAATGCAAGAATAGAGATAAAACGATATAAAGAGAGAGAGAGATGGAAAGATATGGCATTGCCAGATGCGAAAGGGTTTTAAAAAAACCATCTATAGATCAATATCCCCAAAGCAAATCTTACAAATGTCCTTAAAACATACAAAAAAAATATACAATGTTTTTTGAAAATACTTTAGAAAATCATCCTAAAAAAATATTCGAATTTGGATCCTTAAGAATATATTTCAAAACACAGATATTCAACTGTTTCTTGCAGTGCATGGCAATGCTGTCTTCTCGCTGCCTCTCTTTTGGCTCCTTTACGCTCTTGTGCTCTCTTGGCCGCTTGGCCAATTCGCCGTTTGTAAAAACCGGCTAAAACATCAGCTGTTTCCTCAATGCTCAGGACTTTTGGGTGCCGCTGTAGTCGCTTTTGTTACAGCCAAATGGTGGCGAAAAACCAACACACACGAAACCTGTCTCTGTCTCTGCCACTGCCGCTTCGTCTGCCTCTGCCGCTGCGATGGGCTAAGCCTGTTCTGGCCCGGTCTACGGTCTACTGGTCCCTGACTGTGCTGGCCCGAACCCCAAGGCTCCATCGCACATCTCAGTGTGCGCTGAGTTCTCCAACGAATCGGAAGTCGTGTGGCGGCAGTACGTGTCCGCACCGTATCGCATCGCATCCTTCAACTCTGAAATTTACGTAAAATATACGCGTACGCGTACGCATAAGGGAAAAGCGAAACGGCCCCCCGCAATAAAAGAAACCTCAACACAAACAAAAAGTTATTAGTGCAAAAAAGATATTAAGCAAACAAAGAAAAACACTCACGAATATATACGAATATACGAATATGAATACGAAGAATCCGATGTGCAAAACAAGGTGCGTTTTCTTTTAAGTGTTTGTTTTTTTTGTGTTGTTGTGACTCCAGTGGGGTTTTCCCTGAGAGGGGAGCATGGTGTTGGGAGGGGTGGGGGTGTGATGGTGGTTTAATGCACGTGTCCACGCTTCAGGGGCCTCTGGAAAATGTATTTACGTTTATTTTTTTGGTCAGCAACAGTTAAGCGGAAAACTTTTTGAAGTTCTTATGGTTTTTCGACAGCAGAGGATGGGGGTATGGGGGGATGGGCTATAGCCCAATATCTGGTTTGTGTGTTGACAGCCTCTGGTTAGAGGCGCCTCCTGCGTGTCTGAGCCATCCAACTGTCTTTCTGCCCCTACCCTACCACCCAATCCATCTTTCCCACTCTGCCCCAAATGGGGCAGCATCTCCCTCGCCTTGGATTATTCTCTACTCGTATGGCTGCCACAGTGTTGCTTCCGATGGTCCATTTGGTATGCTCTTTGGGCAGACCAAGGGTATCCTTGGGTATCCAAGGCAAAAAGGATATAATTTCTACCTAGTTGCGATAGCAAGAATCAATCGTTCATTCGATCTCTATAAGTTCCAATTCAATTTGCCATCTTCCCCTTTAAAATAGAGCACTTTCACTCTATCAACTATCGAAGTATCGCCTCTATGCGTCATTATGCATATATTGGCCTTAAAAGTGATCTATTCTTAAGGAATATCAAAGTTATAATTTTATGACAAATTAAAAAATCATTTTTGTTTTCTCCAGAGAATTCCTTCTATGGTTTTGTAAACTACAGTCTGTCTATCGGTTCTCTATAGTCGATATATGTATGTATGTAAGATTTAAGGGATACTTTAAGGGACTTTTAAGGGGTATCAAAAGCTTCGTAGCCCTTAAGTCGTTCATATGTAATTTCATACGCATTTGAGGATAATTTTGTGCAATTCATTTCACTTAATGCGTAATTCATGTCGCTTATACACATGACCATGACCACGCCTCTCACACAACCGCCTTAACGCCCCCACCCCACCTCCTCTGGATATCCCCCCATCTTACCATCATTTTCCTTTGCCTCTCTTTGGGCACCGCCTTTGTCCTGTTCTTTTCTGTCTGTCTGACATTTGTTTGCCAATTTTCATTGTTGCCTGCTGCCTGCCCCGTGCCCCCTGCCCCGTGCCTCTCATGCCTCTCCTGCCTTTGTTAGTGCGTTGAACCCGCTTGACTTTTCTCCTTGCCCCCGCCAGCAGCTGCCGCCACGCATTTTGGTGGCTCAAGTTCATTCTTATGGCTGCCGCTGCGCTGCTTCTGCTGCTGCTGCTGCTGCCGCCGCCTTCTTTTTTGTTGTTTTTGTTTTCGAAATGCAGCAACTCTCTCAGACATGGATGCCACCAGCATCTTGATGCAACATTTACATGGAGCGCTGGAATTTTCACTAGTTTTCCACCGAGTCATTGTATGGCTAAGGACTTTTCTCTGCTTTTTCTATGTACATTCCCCTCAAAGTGTTTCCCAACTCTTGCTCACTCTCTCTCTCGCTCGCGGTTGGATGAGCTCTGTTAACGGAGCAAAAGAAGGCTAAGGGTTTCCTTACAAAGGAAATGTTTTCGTTCTAGCAAAATTTTGAAAGGAAATTGCATGAGTTCCTATGGTTTTCTATACGGGGGGAAGGGGGGCATTTTTGAGAACTTTAAGCCAATATTTTCATGTGCCGGCAAGCGACAGCAGGACGGGTAATCCGTTAAGGGCTACGGCCCATATAATTTGTGTGGCATGGCATTTCCGTTCGCTTTCATTCAACCTCCTTTTAAATCGCCTTTCGGTTTCCTTCCTCTACGCTTTCTACCTCACTTCTCCTCCTTTCTGCCTTGTTTCTCCCTTTCATCCTTTGTTTCATGCGACACCTACAAAGCCCTCACACAAAGACACAAAATAAAAGCCTCCCCGTCCCCCCAGCGCCGTCTGGTTTTGTACCCTTTAACATTTGCAGATACTCCTCTCTCGTGTATCCTTCAGATACGTGAGTGATTCAACATAATTATGTTTCATCATCGAAGCAGAGCAGAGCACAGCAGATGAGGCATCAACCAAGCCAAGCCAAGAAGAGGGGCAGGGCAGGGCTGAGCAGGGCACCACCACAATGCCTGCCTGCCTGCCTATGTATCTTCCACCTTCCTCCGCGCCCTCCCCTGCCCCTTCTTGTTGCCATTTTAACCCACATTATAACGGTTATTTGTGCACGTATCCACGAAATAACAGTTAAAGCATTTCAACATTTCATGCGGCACGTAAATTGCATCCACGGATTGTTTCAGCGGTTTCCACCAATTCGCTGTGCTTCGATCATTGCTGGACCAGACAGACAGAGAGAAAAATGTAGAGAGAGTGAGGAAGGGAGACCGAGGCATTTTCTGTCAAAGTACTGTGAAATATATATTTCTATTCAGTATTCGTTTCACTTTCACTGCGTACAGTAGGCTTCTTGTTATACATCTTCCTCTACAAAAAATATAACACAAATGTATTTTAGATGTGGATTTTTTTCAAAAGCAAAACATTTCGTAAAACACTCAGTCGGTGGCCTACAATGGCGTGCACATATTTCTAAAGTATTAAAACTAAAAATCAAGAAAAAAGTTTCACAAAAAAAAAGGGGAATCAAGTCTCGTACTAGAGGTAAGCTTACGCACAATTGGTGCCCCCTCATGGGGATATATCCCCCCACCACACCACACCACCCCCACCCCTATCCCCCACTCGCAAAATCTACATAATTCTGCTAGGTGCAGAAAACTTTTCGGTTTGCCCCCCAAAACTCTCGACTAATTTGCATTTTACCCTGAGCGGAAGACGAAGTGTTATTAACTTAAGAACGATTGATGTGATCATATAATACCCGTAACCCGTTGACCCGGAGAGGGGAGGGTAGGGGACGGTACTGCGGTTACGCCCACCCACTCGACAGGGTTAAGTGACAGAGTCATTTGCTTCAAATTGAATTATAACTTTTGATAGCCAAAAAGTTCAAGAGTTTAAAGTTGAAAGTTTAATAGTTTAGGGTACAGAAATCACTTTTAACCATGGTTTTGGAATCATATTTTAAAGATTTAAAGAGATTTTAAGAGACTCTTTTGGATAATAAGTGCAAATTCCTTAATCATATATTTTGTTCATTCGATTTTAAGGTAGAGCTAAAGACTGATTGCCGTGACCTCGTTTTCCGTTTTCTTATGAATATTTTTGTAATTATAATCACAGAATTTCAAAGATTTCGTTCGGGAGTGACTAAGGCATCGGACCATCAGTCCCTGCCTCTTGCATCATTATGCATGCTCCTCCCTACCTCCCTCCCTCCCTCCGTTCGTTCGATCACTCATGCAAAGAGTGAAATATGATATAGCCTTCCGTTTAGCATCCAGACGGACGACGCACATTCATCAGAGGCGCCAACAGTAATCCAAGTCCTCGCTCCAACCATCCATCCGTCCATCCATCCATCCATCCATCTATCCATCCATCCATCCAATCCATCCTCTGGGCACTGATTTCATGGCGATGTCACGTGACTTTTTGGGGCAATAAAAAACGTTCCTTAATTAAAAGCCCCCAAAGCTCCAAAAAAGGGAGAAGAGGCAGCCAGTTCTCCAGTGGGCAAAGGGGAGTAAGGTGGGGTGGGGTGTGCTGTGGGTTAAAGGGAAGTCATAAAAAGTCAGCAAGCGCAAAAAGTCATAAACAATAAGAAACAAACAAAGAGCTAAAACGCTGGCAAATAGCGATTGAAATGTTGGCAAATAAAAAATAAATAAACGTTGAGCAAAAAGCAAAAGCAAAAACAAAAACAATAACAAAATTCATGAAAAAAAAGTTTGATTTCGATGGAACGAAGCATTAGATACACTTAAAGATCGGTTGTTGCTATGGAAGAAGTTGAATTAGTTAAACAGCATTCATATCTTGGTAAAAATTTAGTTTTGCCTCTAAAGACGACCGATTTTAGCTATATTTTTAATGTTAAGCGATTATAATTATATAGGGTTTCTTGTATGATCTAAGTTTGCAGCAATATAGGACGGTTAGGACATAGATTTATAGCGAACATGTGACAGAAAAAGGGTTAACTTAAAGTAACATAAAAAACGATTCGCAGCGGAGCGAAGTACCTCTAGGAGGAGTCTTACAGATTACATACATATATGTTTTAAGGATCTATATACTTTATTTAGTACTTACTTATGTTGCACCCTCTGCTATGAAAGCTTTCATAGATACCCTGTAAAAACGGAAACTGTGAAAGAAGCTTAAGTTCCACTCAAAGGAACACGCCCCTCCAGGCACCCATATAGTCACAGTTGTTAGCTCTCTCTCTTCCTCTCACTAACTAGTGGCACCGCTCACCCTACCCCTTACGCTCCCCCTCGCACCAATACTAACTAGCTGCCCCTTGAATGCTCCTCCTCCTCCTCCTCCTCGCCGTCTCCGCTTTGAGAAAATTTTTGCAAAACTTTTTTAGTTAAAGCTTGTTGCTGCCCCTGCCCCTGCCACTTGTGCTGCCACTGCTGCCCCCCCTTGGCTGTCTGGCAAATTAATTAGTTAATTATGCTTTGTCTCTCGATTTTTTGTATTTTGAGGCACGTGCCACACAAGCCAAGCAAAGCCAAGCGCCTGCCCCCTACGTGACTTCATCATTTGTTGCAACACGAAAATGTATCTGTATCTGTGTTCATTTGTATCGCGGAGTGTCTCGCCCATTAACATGCTATGATTTATGATTTGCGTTTTGTGCCATGGAAAAATAACTTAAATTTTCATTCATTTTCTTTACAGGTGAGTCACGAGTCTTGATGATAACTCCCGGCCAATTGTCTGCCAATTTTCCAACTTGTCTGCGTTTTATTTTCCTCCTTCCTTTTTTCTTTTTTGGCTTTTTGGTGAGTTTTAAGCTACGAATACGAATACGAATACGGGTACGATTTCCGTTTTTTATGAGCGGACAACAGATATACAGATATATGTATGTATGTATATTTACGTTCATTGAAAATCCATTGGCATTGCCAAGTCGTATAAATGTTTATGGCGCGCTGAAAAATATATAAAACGAAAGAAAATTTAAGGAAAAATATTTGCCAGACACACGTGGGGTGGTTAGGGGGTGGGCAAGGGGGAAGGGGGCCATAAAATTCACTTGCATTTTAAGTATAAGCAAAAGGTGAAGTTAAAATGCAAGATGGGGTTGTTGCTAAAGGAAAAACTTCTAGATTGAAGTGGGAACACTGGGATAACAAGAAAAGAATATCTAATGCTATAATTTTCATAGAATATTTGATGATTTTTAGGGGTTTGCAGCCCAACTATAACGTTCTTATCGATGCATATTGTAAATGAAAGCTGCCATTCGTGGACAAAGTCTCCTGCAGAGTCTCCTCTCTTTTCTTTCATGTTTCGCCCTGTTTTTCCCTGGGTTATGCATCATTATCTCTGAAAAATACTTGATTGAAGCACTACTCGTATTTCAAACGATGGTTCTGCCTTTTCTTCCATATTCTTCTCTCTAATTCTCCTGCGTTTTGCCTTGCATTCGGTTTACCTGGTCATCTGCATCCAATTTGAATGCAATCTCATCTTAAACTTTTTCCTCGCCATCCGCTCATCCGACAGTCGTTGAGACGACGTCAGTCCCCAGTCCCCCCTTCATCCTCTATCCACTATTGGCGAATCTTCAATGCAGAGCAGAGCAGAGCATCGCCGCCTGCGCAAAAATAAATAAAATAAAATAAAATAACATAAAAATAGTACGAAAAAAAAGGTGGAAAAAATAGAATAGAGAGAGTTCAGTGTGCATCTCCTGTGGGTATCTCCTGGCGCGTATTCCTACGCAATAAATATTTCTGAAAATGTGTAGTGTTTGTGTTTATACATATTTAACCACTTTTATGGAGAATCCCCCCCGAGAGAGAGAGATAGAGAGAGAGAGAGATGTATGTATGTTTGTAGTTTTCCAGTAGCAGTTGCCATTGAATGGCTAATGGCATTGAACCTGCACTCGAAACTGGGCTTGGACTGATCTATTGGACTGGTTGGACGTTGGTTTGTTGGCGGGCATCAGAGGAGAAGTAGTAGCCACATTGGCATTGCCATTGCCATTTGGAGCAGATGCGAAACGGTTCATTAAGCAATTTTCTATGGCATTTCCGCGCTGGCTTTTCATCATCAGCATCATCACGGGATGGGAGTTGATCATGAGCGCAATTCTTGTGCATTCGCATTGCTTTTCTAACGGCACCTGCATTGTGGCATTGCATTGGCCGGACTTTCCTTATTGGAATTGATCATTCCATTCCGACTCCGAGATTCTTCGATCTCTTCGATCCGATCCGATCCGATTCGATTCGCAGCGCATTCAGTCATTAAGGTCTGTGCGCCGATATGCCACGAAATGATAGGAAATTAGTGTTAAGGGGGCGGCGATAGCCACATATTTGATGGATGGGTGTGTACAGGGTACTCGTAGCACCTTTACATCATGTTTTTTGCAATCTTTTTGATCACTCGCAAGATATGTGTGTATGTGGAACATGCACCATTAATGGGTTAATTAGTGCAAACGAACAAAGGAGCCAGAGGCAAAGAAACAACTGCAGAAGTGATGGACGCTAAGGATACCCAGTACATAGTTTAGTTTGCATATATGTGCATACACATACTATATGTATCATACTTATATTTATAGGGTTTGTATACCACATATACCCTTGAAACTCCATCGAGTACCGTAGGTACATATCAGCAACATTTGGCATTGAGTTGTTCCCTTATCTCCACTCCACATCTCTCTCTTTGTCTCTGTCTCTCTCTCTCTCTCTCTCTCTCTCTATCTATATCGCTCTCTTGTTGTCTTGCACTTTTCTACTCTATCCCCTCTCTTGTGCTTGCCTGCAGCATTGACAAACTTTTGCGCCCTTTCCCTTTTCAGCAATTGTCGTAACTGTTGTTGTTGCTGGCTCTGCTGCTCTGCCGTTCTGTTTGCTGCATTGCCAACACCCACACACACACACACACACACAGGCATGCACACACACACAGACATGCAGACACATGCAGAGACCTGCTGGAGCTATCGGTGCGCACGATCAGCTCCGATCGTTGTCGTCGTGTCTCTGTGGCGCTCGTCGGGCCGTCGGGCCGCCGGGCCGCCACTTTTGGCGCTTGCCAACTTCCTCCAACTCTGGCTCGAGTCAGTCTTTTGTTTGGGCCTACTCGCGTCGGTTCAATCGTCGGTTCCATCGTCGGTTCGTGTTCCTATCTATGTTCTGTTTCCCTCCGGAGAGTGGAGTTCTGTTCTGTTCCGTACCATACCGTTCCGACACTATAGTTTCCGAACCGCTCCGTTCCCCGGGCGATTGTTTGTTTCGTCTGCAGTGCCAGTATGTTTCACTTTATTTTTTGGTGTTTTTTTTTAATGTTCGCTCACTCACACACTCCTATGGGCTATCTATGGTAAGCTGCAGCCGCAGGAACGGTAAATTGAAAGCTCTAATTCGGGCACACTTGACCGACAAAGGGAGAGACAGAGAGAGAGGGAGCAAAAGCAAGAGAACTAAGCCTCTGACCTGCTCTGTTTGTCACATCACATCATCACACACACCACACTCGCGATCTTGCTCTTCCACTCTTCCGCTCTCTCTCTCTCTCTCTCTCTGTCTGTCTGTCTGTCTGTCATTCTATTTATCTGTATGACTGACTCTCTTTGGGTCTGTCTGGCTTGTGTTTCGCAGATATATTTATAGCCGGTCTGGTCTGTCGGCGTCGGCTTATCACAAGTTGGGATGCTATTTTTAGACGCCAGAAGCTACTTTAAATATAAATGGACACATTCTTCATGTGCAGTTTTATTGCACGAATTTGTTTTAATTTAATTGAATTCAATGCTCCCAAAAAAAAGCGTCTAGCGTTTCACGCACAGCAGACGGTACAAGAGAGCGATATACATACACACAAACATACATATTGGAGAGAAAGAGAGCAAAAAAGTGATTGCAAGCAGCAGGTGCTTTGCTTTGAAAGCTTCAATTTGTTGTTGCTGTTGTTGTTGTTCTGTGGATTCTTTCTGGTGTTGTTGTAATACCCTTTTTGGGGAGAAGGCTATTATGACTTCGAGTTGAGCTTTGCAAATGCCATTGAGGGGTATCAAGGGGCTCCTTTCTGCTTTTGCTTTTGTTGTTGCTTCGTTCTTGTGTGGTAATTTTGTTGTTGTTGTTGTTGAAGCATTGAGCCGTGCGTTTTGTTAGGCTCCGCCCTTTTGTTGGTTAGTTTATTGTTGTTTAGACGATGGCTTTTGTTGCTGTTTCTATTGTTGCTGCTGCTGCTGTTGTTGTTGTTGTTGTTGGTGTTTTTGTTGTTGTTGTTGGTGTTTTTGTTGTTGTTGAGGTCGTCATGGCAATGCCAACTTTCGAACTTTCAACTGCATTGAGTCGTTGTCGATTGCAATTTAATTTTCGAAAGTTTTCCATCGATTTCCATGGCTTCTTCTGATTAGAAAATGTTTTGGTTTCTAAACCACTTTTCCATGGGAAGCCTCGCCTCCCCACGCCACGCCTTTTGATTAGAAAATCTTTGTGTTAGAACTAGTTCTGTAGTTTTCTTTCTCATTCGAAGGGGAGATTGAAAATCCAACAAGAAAAAAGAAAAAAAAATGCCCCTAAATTGATTAACCATAATATTGGTTCACATTTTTTCCATCAGATCAGCAAAAAACGTTTCCATGTAATTTTCATGGCTACACAAAACATGGCATTACATTATTTTCCATTTGCCAGAATTGCAAATCAAATTTTCCACAACAATGTTGCCCTACCCCCGCCCAAAAGTGCCCCCTCAGAGCTCATTATGTGGCGGGGGGGGGGTGGGTGGTTTCATTAGAATTTATGCGCTCCATTACAACAATGGGTATTCGGTTGTTGTTGCCATTTTTTTTGGCTGTCTGATGGTTGTTGCTGGGTGACTTTTGTGCGGCCCCCAAGCGCGTTAATTGTTCAACATCTGCCACTTGCAGAGCCGCCGCAGAGCCGCCGCAGAGCCGCCACAGAGCCGCCGCAGAGCCGCCGCAGCAGCGCTTTGTGCAGCCATCAGCAAAATGCCATTAAATTTTAACTAACTCTTTTCCTATCGCGTATCTGCATCTGCACCTGTAACTGTATCTGTATCTGTATCTATTTCTGTTTGTATTTGTATTTGTTGTTGGTGTACTTTTTCTATAAATTGTTTCGGTTTCTGTGGCAGCTCTGATGAAACGCAGTGCTGCTCTGCTTAATTATTCCCCACACACAGCCAATCCACAGCCAATTCAGAGCCATAATTAACCGAAATACATTTAGTTTCCCTTTTTATTTAATGCCTGTAATTAGAAAATCTTCCTGTAAAAGCTTTCCCCCCCCTCTAGAAAGTATAACCATCATAGATACATATGTACAAATATAGTATATTGTATTGTACATATGTATGTATGTACATATGTATGTATGTACATATGTATGTGACCTTTTTAGCCATGGCCACAACTGAAAGTTTCATGGAACAAATGCAGACACAAAAGGTCAACTGTCGCTCTTGACTTTCCAGAGTAGAGTAGAGCAGTGCAGAGTAGAGCAGAGTAGAGTAGAGTTGAGTTCTTGTGCATATAATCTCCATCTCCCACAAGAATAAGAACCGCAAGAAGAACCTTCAAGGCAACTCCCACTCCCCCTTTGCCAGTCCCTCCCCCGCCACGACAGCGGCATAATCTGTATCCCATTGCCATGACGACGTTTTAGCCTTGCCACCACCTACCCACCCACACCCCACACCCCACCAACCTCCTATCCCCCGTTGACTTTTGTTGGATTTTATGACAAACAAAAATTTATTCATTTTTATTACTTTCTTTGTGCTTACGCTTAATAAATCTCTTTCTCTCTCTCTCTCGCCCTCCCTCGCTCGCTTGCTCTCTCTCTTTGGCTTTTCTATCCCATTTTACCCACTTAATTGCGGCATTTTCCTCAAGTAAAAGTTGAGCATTTTCCTCGTGTCGAACAGTTGGGGGCAGAATGAATCATAGCATGGAAATTTGTGTATGACAACGTTGCGTATGAGTAATGCCCACCCCCTAAAGGATCCACACAGATTGACAGGCAGTTAACGAAAGAGCCGCCGCCGCTGCTTGTAATTTCATATTCATTGATTAATTTTCGAACTGGTATTAAGATTGGTAGGGGGAGGGATGGGGGAGGGGCTTTATCTCCTTTAAACTCGATCGATATATCCGTAAATAGCAATTTCCAAACAAAACTCGCGACTTTTTAACCGTCATTGGGGAAAAATGAAGAGAGGGGAGACTTGAGGGGACGAGGGGAGGCCGTTACTGTCGCGTCGTGTGAGTGGAGTGTCTCTTCCTTCCGCTGGAGACTTCCTTCCTTCCTTCCTTTGCCTTTTCCTGGGGCTGGGACTGGGGCTGTCGCTCGCTGATGATTGTAACAAATGTCAGGCAGGAACTGCCTGCGTCAATGGTGGGGATCTCTCCCTCTCCCTCTCTCTCTGCTCAGTCGCCTCTGTGTCTCCTGTTGTTCGAAGGCAGGGAAGGCATGCCACAGATAAATGTGCCATAAGCACTTAAGGCCTATTGAGGATTGATGGAGCAGAGAAGCAGAAGGGCTCCATCCCGGCTGCTGACAGGCAGGGCAGGTGATGGAACTCCCAAACCCAAAACACATTTCGTTGACAGTTTTTCCATGGTGGGGCTGGGGCAGGGGGGTGCTGCCACTGGTGGGTGCACTCATCCATGGCTTTTGTTGTCATTCGATATACATATACCAAAAACATAGATACTTTCCCGCTTGGCTTGCTTCTGGGCGGCTCTTTGTGGCAGTGGCCTCCATGGAGACAATATTTTTGACAGTGATTGCCAGAGAAACGAACACGGAGACAAGGGCTGGGCTGGGCGGGGATGGGCAAGAATGGAAGGGCTGATGGGATGTCCAAGGGTTGTTAATGAGCTTTGGGGCTTGACAGCTGAATGGCTGAGTAACTGAATGAATGGCAATGGCAATGGGATTACGAATTGATGGCATGATGAAGTTCCATGATGATGGATCGAATGATGGCTTGAAAATGAAGTGCGAATCATCACTTGATGGGATTCTGGAACTCTGTAATCTGTACCCAACATTTCGCCACCCAAAAGACTGCCCCAAAGAGTCCTACATACATACATACGTATATCCTCCGATATTTTATCCTTTCTTATGGCCTAAAGCGAGAACTGGGGCTCTTGGGCTCTTGGGGCTCTCCAGGCACTTAGCCATAATTGAATTCCATAGCCAGTGCGCTTCTTCCCAGCACCAAAACTATTTGGCACAGTGACTTCCGTTGCTGCACAACCACCAGCAGCAAGGGGCAGTGGATAGATAGATGGGGGGGTGGTGGTTGGGCCACCCTTTTAAGTGCATTGAAAGCATAACTTTCATATTGCATTCTCTGTACTGCCACCCCCCCACCCTTCATTGGCCACCCTTCTGTGTGTGTTTTTTCTTTGTGTTTTTTTTTTTTGTGGCACAGTTGGCAAACTTTCAACTTAATAGACGCGACATTGGACACATCAAAAATGGAACGCCCCCTCCCTGGCGCATAGAAGGTGCAATGATGATGCAGGAGGGTGGGGTGGGTGGCGGTTTGAAGTTCTACTCCCATTTTCAGGTTCCAAACTGTCGCCACACAAATAACAAGGAAAAGTCGAGGGAAAACCTATCTAACATCAATAAACGCAAAATGTAGAAAAAGTGCACAAATGGAGGCGCCGCCATTTCCTCTCTCTCTCTCTTTCTTTGGGGTGGAAGTGGCACAGACCTATTTGCCTAAATTTACCATCGATTGAAGCTAGTTTTTTCCAGCATAAATGCTGCTAAAGCGGGGGGCGGGGGGGAAAACGATGGCCACAATTAGGCTCTCTCTCTCTCTCTAGTTTTCTGATTGGCACTCATTAGCTTTCACCAACCTCCAACCTGGTTGATGTTTTCTCTCGGATAATTCTTGTGATTTAGCTGACAATATTTCTAGTAAGAGAGTATCTAAAAGAAGAGTATCTGTGGATTCGTAACTCTTGCATTCAGTTTGATCATTATATCAGAGGGCTTGTTAATTAATTTATAAACAATCTCTTTTGATGTTATTTTGCATTCCATAACCACATCTACATATCCATATCTTCATTTGTATCTTCCATCATCTTCCATCTGCCATCGAATATCATTATGCAGTTTCCATTCCATTCAAATTTCCACTCACAATTATTCAAGCATATTCGTAATGAAATGAACGTTGCTTGCATTTGAATATTTGCATATCACTGTAGAGAGGCAGACAGACAGACAGACAGACAGACAGACAGACAGTCGCCTCCTGCATAAAGCTAGTGATGAAAGCAACACCAAACCCAACCAACCCAACCAAAGTGCACTCTCTTTGGTGCTCAATATATACCACAATATATTGAACAGATCTGCCACCGTTAGGCACCGATATTCCATTATTCCCCCCCCCCCCCTTTTTCTGCTTAAAGTTTCTAATTACTTTGCGCCGATTCAATGTTAGTTTTGGGTTCTGTTATGCCGTTTATGTGTCTCATATTTGAACCGCTGCTTGGGTTGCTTTTCGGATCATCTTTAGTCGGCATTTGTATACATTCTGTGAATGATATTTTCCGTATATCGCTTGCCTTTGATTGCTTTTCTTTGGCTTTGTTTATTGTTTATGGATTTTGATTTGTTAACAAAGATTTTCGGATACATTTCTGTGGTGTTTTGATTTTTTGCACTGGAATATTCTACGATTTCGATTCTCAGAAATATTTCCATGGGGGCATGGGATATAGTTCCTATAGGAAAAGTAAAAGTGTTTTCCTTAGCAAA
Organism: Drosophila azteca; assembly: GCA_005876895.1. Taxonomy (NCBI): domain Eukaryota; kingdom Metazoa; phylum Arthropoda; class Insecta; order Diptera; family Drosophilidae; genus Drosophila; species Drosophila azteca. The sequence continues at coordinate 536,470 of VCKU01000014.1, read as the reverse complement.
AATTGAGACTTTAATTGATGTTGTTTTCAGTTCAAACTTGGCTCGAAAGTTGCTGTGGACTTTCGTCACTTTCGTTGGGGGAGATTTTTCAGAATTGATTTGTGGTTCACTTCGTCGCCTCGTTTTTCGCTTTATTGTTTTCTCAGTGGCTCCCTTCTCCCCCCTCTGTCTCTCTGCCTCTCTGTCTCTGTCTTTGTTTGTCGTTTGTCTTTGTCTGGGGGGTTGGGTAGGGTGTAGGACGGTGTAGGGGGGGGGTCTGCGGTCTGTTGCATAACCGATTTGATTTCAGAGATTTGTTTTGTTGTTTTTTTTTAACGCTTCTCGTAATTGGAACAATTTGCATATAAATTTTTGATTATTGATCAATCAATTATGCATCGGGGAGGCATCATGGTGTGACTGTGGCTGTGGCATGCGACAGCAGAGGAAATGGAAATAATGGATTGGGCTACGCATCGCGTGGGAAAACTGTTGCATTGAATGAAGAAAGCATTTCCCCCGGGGGAAAAGTGCGAGTGCGAGTGCGAATAAAGTGATGTCAGTAAGTCAATTATCATGTGATTTAACTGGCATTTAAAATGCAATTCTCAAACAATTAAATTTGAATTTTCATCAACATTTCAACACCCATAGACAGCTCCCTCCCCCCCCTAAGCGAAGTGCCTGAAAATGGCATCATTCATGAATCACAGAGAGACAGAGACAGAGAGTCATTCTCCATCTCTGCTGCAGGGCCATTAAATTTGTGTTTCAGCTGAAAATGGCCAACAGATTTTGTGTGTTGCCCCCCTCCCGGCCCCCCTTTTGGATCCCTAATGATGCCTCTCCCATGGCTTCAATGTCGAGTCATCATAAAGCAGGCTTCACCTGCACTCAAGGGCCGCCCCCCCACCCTCACCGCCACCGCCACTGCCACGTAATTTGTGCAACGTGCATTGACGCCTGAAATTTCAATTGAAAAGCAGCAGCAAAGCGCAAGAAAAGCAGAAAAATAAGAAAGAAAAATCACAAATAAATGCCAGACTATTGGCACACACACACATGCATACATAAGGTATATATGTGTGTGTATGTGTGTGTGAATGTGTGAAGATAAACTTGACCCTAATACTTGCGTTGCAAAAACCCAAAAGGGGAACAAAAGAAAAGTGAGTCGACAACAGAAAACAGCACTGGAAAAACCTTCGTTAGATAAGCACTCGAAGTGGACAGAATCGAGAAAAGATAGTGCCGAAAGTACTTGCCACTTGCCCCCGCAACAACCTTCAACCTCTGTGCGTACTATGCCACTGTTAAAATATAGTTTTTAGATCTTTGCTTCTATCTATAATGGTTACTTGTAGCTATTTTTGGTCATCCCCTCCGATCGTTTCCTATATGTTAATGATTTATCGCTTATGCCGCACTTTGTGGCTTGTGCAAAAAAATACGTTGCGATACGTTAAAATCCATTTACCAACCGCCTACAAAATGGCTTAATCCCTCGCGACTATAAACGAAAAAAAACAACAAAAAAAAACCAGAATTAAATATTAAAATCCGACAATTGATTTCCGGCGGCGCCCACCACAGAAATTACACAGAAAATATACATACATACATACATACATACATATAAATTGTTTATTCATTGAACAAAAACGTTGAAAACTTTGGCTTTTCTTCACTTTGTTTTTGTTGTTGTTGTTGCTTTTTCTTGAACGATTAAATATCAGCGAGCGAGCGACCGTTGCTGCTGCTGCCGCTGCTGCTGGCGTCAGCCGATGGCCTCATCAACGTCACCCGCAGAACAGCATCCGCATCATCAGCATTATCGCATCACATCTCATCTCATCAGTGGAGCAATGGAGCAGTGGACGACGACGACGACGACAATGAAGTTATCAGTAAAAGTGTTTTTTCCCCCCCGTACGAGTACGAGTGCGAGTACAGTGGGGACTTTCCGTGGAAGGAAATAACTGCTATAGAAATGAAACTTAAAGCTAATTCCTTGGGAAATCTATAGATGATTTCCAGTTAAAAGATAATTGGCAGCTATTGAAATAGGAAATTTCTAGGCAATCCAAGAGTGGTCTTTGGTCAGAGAAGGCATATCTTTCCCTCTGGGAAAGCCTTTTCCTAATTTCAATAGTGCCTAGAAATTCCACTCCACTTTTGTGAGGTTCCTGCAATTCCTTGTGGGGCAGAGTTTTCCACAGATATCCTGTTGCCACGCCATGCCACGCCACCCCACGACCAGCCTGTTGCTCTAGAAAGTTTCTACTACATTTTCGCTGTCTTCTCTGTCTCTCTCTCTGTCTCTTTCTGTGTCTGTAGCTGTTCCTCCCTGTGTGCCATTCCTTGCCATGCGCCACAAATTAAATATAATTTAATTGTGATTAAATGGCGCTCTCTGGGCAATTAAATTATGCTTTAACATTATTGTTGATCAAGTTATTTCTTTGCTCAAGTGACGGCTGGCTCTTTGGGGCTCCTCCAGTGACTGCTCCAGTGGCTTCTCAAGTTCTCCAGTGGCTTCTCTAGTTCTCCAGTGGCTTCTGCTTCTGCTTCTGTGTCTCTGTTTCTAATTTACTTTTCCAGTTGTCTGTCTCTTGTTGTTGCTTCTTTCTTTTTTTCTGCTGCTGCTGTTTTCTAGCATTTTCTAGTATTTTCTTAGTGTCTGCCTGCTCTCCCCCCTCTTCTATAATCTCTTCCCATTCCGTTCTTCTAATCCCATTGCTCATTTCATTTCTTGGTAATTGTCAACACGCTAATTGCAGCGATGCCAAAGTGCGAACAATGCATAGAGAATGACAGCTTCTAGAGGATGACGATGATGACGATGGCTCCATCCAATGATTTACCGACAACTGCCGTCATTTGATGGATGGAAGCCATGGCCAAGTGCTGCCTCCGGCCATCGCATCTATCTTTCTGTTGCTACTGTTGCCGGGGCTGCTGCTGTTGCAACCTCAGGCGCTAAATGCACAAATATTGTAATGCCACCGCGACCTTGCTTCCACTTTTCCCCCACAACTTTTCCACTTTCTCCTCCCACTCGCTGAAAATGTCGCCTGCTGTATCCTGCCTCTTGGCTTGCCGCTTGACTCTTTTCGTAAACTGGTTAAAATCGGGGCGTTGCTAATAGATTGACATGGTTATACTACAGGTTCTGCCACCTCTGCTGCTGCTGCCAGCTCTCTTTTATCGCTTTTCGATGGTGCCACCCGCTGGCCGGCCTGGCCTCGCCCCTCCCCCCTTCAGTTGGTGGCTGGTTGCAACTGGTGGTAAAAGTAGGTTGCATTTAATCCACTTTCATTGCTAAATAATGCGTGGCGTGGCACCATCCACCATGCACCATCCTCTTCCTCCTTTTGGGTGACTGTCAAACTTTTGAGTCTTGTGGCATGGCTTTTGGCTCTTGTTGCATGGATAGAGGAGAAGGCAAACACTTTTATGGTTTATTCACTGGGGATTTTGGCAGAGCTAAGAACTGGAACTTGCCACAGAAATGTGGCTGGCCATAACTGAATTATAGAGCAGACAACACCGTCGGATGCATTATTCAATGGCCATGGCCTTCGCCCAAAGGTTTCCCATGGAAATCAATCATACGCCACATGTGGCACGTATCCTGCATATTAATAAACACAATTACTCGCATTGGCATTAAATCAGGCAGCAATGAAACATCAGCTGTCGCATCGCATCACAAGAGAATGACAGATGGAGGCATGGCCCAAGGGGGGAGGGACACGGGGCAGGGGAGAAACAATAAAGATGAGAGCAACTTCCACATTGTGTGGAATAAATAATCTGTGGAATTATTAATTAATTAATTAACTGGCAAATACGTGGACAATGCCGAATGCATTGACAAGCGTTTCAATAACAACATTTTCCATGTAGAATATTCCCCATTTTAATGCACTACAGGGTAGCACTAGGGTATCTGCTGGCAGGAGACATTTCTTTGGACTCCATTTATAGAGGAAAACTGAGGGGTAGCCCTCTTGGAACCCTGGTAGATATATTACGGGGCTCCCAAAAAATCATAGAAATATTACAACAAGAATCCAGAAATATCTCTTGTATTCCCCCCTATAAAGGGTATCTTTTAGTGCCATAAACACTTGACTTCCTCTTACTACAACTCTCTTTCACTCTCCCTCTCTCTCGCTCTCTCTCTCTGGCTCTTTTTTTTGCATCATAAATGTTCAGCCAACAGCAAGCGACAGATAACGAGAGACAACAAAACGAAACAAGTTGCCGCATTTGGCCATGACTCTGCCACCCCCTACCCCCTCTCTTTAGTGGTGGAAGGTGGTGTGCCTTCACGCGAGTTCAATAAATGTGTATTTTGTTGTACGTATACAATTTGCAGGGGGTGTAATAATGGGAACAACAGAGAAGCAGCAGCAGAGCAGTGCGGGAGTGCGGTGGTGGGGGAGGAGAGTGCAACAACACTCATTACGGAAATGAGCGGGCGTCCAAGAACCTGAATCGCAATCAGCGATACACAATGAGTGTGAGAGAGAGAGAGAGAGGGAGAAAACGATCTAACGAGCTGTAGTTGCTGCTGTTGCTGTTTTGTGGCACGAGGCACAAAGTGCGATGGAAAAAAAACATAATAATTTTAGCTAATAAATCAAGATGCAACACGGACACAGAGCCAGGAGACGACGCCTAGACGATGTCTGTCGTTGATTCTGCTTTCAATTTGTCGCCCGCTCTCTCCCTCTCCCTCTCTCTTTCTCCTTCTCTTTTCTGTTCCATTCCATGCACACGGCAGAGCGGAAGTAAGTGTTTTCTTTCCTGTGGAGCTGCTGTCGAGCTGCGAGAAATGAGAACTCAATTAGATTATAAGATACTTTCCAACGATTCAGAGAGATGGCTACAAGTGAGCCTTTGGGGTGGCTCTACGGGGAAGCAGGCCAAGAACAGAGGGGCAGACTATCAATATTGCGCATACGCCTCGATGGCCGGCTTTCAGTAGTTTTTCCCTTGAGTTTGCCAACAAAATTGATTGAATAATTGGGCCGAAGGGTAGGGGAAATCGTCCATAAGAAAACCACACCCCCCCGCCCTTATGTACATACATATATGCAAATGCCAGTCAAAAAGGCAGGTCAAAGTTGAAGCCCCACAAACGCTCGACACTTGACATATGCCACTAAAGCAAACAGCAGTCCCCCCCCCCCCACCACCCCCAGCCCACATGTTGGAAAATGTGGCTCGTAGGCTGTGGAAATTCGATGCTTTTATGTTTTGTTTTGGGCTTTTAGCCACGCAGTTTTTCGTTTTTGCGGTATCTAAATAGAGATGTATCTTTTGGGATGGTATCTGCGTATTGGTGGCTTTTCGATGGATGGCAAACAGGTTGCGGCGCCCCCACCACAGCAGAAGAGCAGCGTAGCTGTCCGCCAATTATGGCACGCACTCATTAATGTGTTGGTGTGTGTGTATGCCCCAACCCCCTGGCCCACATGGTGGCATCATTTACCGTTGCCCAACCTCATAAACCAGATAATACCACTGCTGCCGCAATTCTGTTCTTGTGGCTGTCACTCTCTCCCTCTCGCTCTCTCTCTTTCTCTGGTTCTGGGGATGCACCTCTGCTTCTGCCTCTGCCTGCTGCCTGCCTGCCGTTTAATGAGCTTTGTGTTTCGTATCGTAGTTGCTGCCCATTTTTACCCCCATGATGCCCCAACCTGCCACAGCCCCTGCCCCAGCCCCAGCCCCTGCCTCTGCCTTCTGCTGCATGATCCAATTGGATTGGGGATTCGGATTGAATGGGATTGCTTTTGCTGCTGCTGTTGTTGCTGCTGCTTCTGGCTTGGTGACATGCTCTACCATCTGCAGGCCTTGTAGTTGCTTCACGCTGCAATGCTGCTGCTGCTGCTGCTGCTATTGCTGTTGCAGCTGCAGAGGAGTACGCCACCGTGAACAGTGGAATAGATAGATAGAAACTGAAATCTATGCGAAATTTCATCTTTCATTTGATGAAAGTTCCTTCTGTTTATGCATTGCCTCCCTTCAATATCCATCTTTCAGATACTAAGTTACCTTTCGAGTGGTTCTATCTTCCACTTAATGACCCCCTAAATCGTTTTCACTGTGCCACACACAATACTCAATACTGCAACTGCAACACAACTGCAACAGACACATCTATCCATCGATCTGCTGCCTCTGCTGCTGCTGATTGCTGCCTCTGCTGCCTGCCACTCAACACATGCTTTTGCCACCAACAGCTGAGAGAGAAAAGTATCTTCCTTTAACCCCACCCCCCCCTGTCACTCTGTCTTCTTTCTCCTTGGAGTCATCTTAGTTTTTCACGCCTTGTGGCATGCGGTACCGTTGCAGCAGCAGCAGCAACAGCAACTGCAAGCACGTTTTCCCGCTTTGTTTTGGCTATTTTGTTTTGGTTTTCAGCTTCTTCTACACACACATGGATGCAGATACAGATACATGCCTCACACAGATACGTCGACATGGCGAGAGAGCGCGCACACACACAGATACGCACACAGACACTCGAAGAAACAACAACCGCTAGGGCAGGGTATATTGAATGGAAGGGTGAGAGCGGCGGGGATATTTGGGGCTAAAAGAATTCGAATTCAATGAAAAACACTCATATGTTCACAAGTATTCACATTTATTCACAACACATGTACTCGTAGTGTATTCAAATGGATTTACAAGCCATACTTCCCCTCATTCGAATGTTTTGAATCGCTTAAAGATCTCTAGAGAAGGTGAGAGAGAGCCGTTGTCAGTCGCTGGAAGCCGCTTGAGCCTCACCTTTTCTCGTCATATACCCTGCTTTGTCTCGGTTTTGTTTTAATTCTTTTGCTTCGCAGCCCACAAGATAAAAGAATGAGTAGCCCCGCCGTCGCACACACACACAGAACCACACACACAGATACAAAGCTACACACACACAGATGCACCGATAGACGTACAAACAGCAGACTGCCGACAGCTACAGCAACAGCAGTCCACGTCCGCGCCCGCTGGCATGGCCTGGCCTGGCCTGAGTTCTAGATACATTTCGTATCTCGTCTAGGCGCTTGGGCCGTTCGCTCAGTCGCAAAAACGTTTAACGCCGAGACGGAACGACAAAAGCAACGGCAACGGCGAACCAGGCGGCGGCAACAACAGAACGACGCAAAATTACACACAAAAAAATATAAAATAAAATAAAATAAAAGATATATTATTTTTTTTTGTTTTGTGAACAACTGAAGCAACACCAGCAGACGACACGTCGTCGTGTGTGTCGTGCGGTGTGCCGTGTGGTGTGGCATGGTCTGGTGTGCTGTCTGTGTGTCGCGTGAAAAGCGCTTTTCTATTTCAAGCCTCAAGTGCAGGCCCCCAAGAAGTGCCTGACAGCCTCCTGCCTCCTGCCTCCTCAGAGCCGTCGTCGTCGTCGTCGTCTCTGGGGTTTTTTGGTTGCAGCTAAAAACACTTGACGCGTGTGGTGCACTGTGTCTTACTTTTCACGAAATAATGAGAAAATTTACAAGAAAATAAGAAAATTCGCACTGAAATCTGAAAACAGAAAACGAAAAGCGAAAACCGATCCCAAGAAAGAAAGAAATATCCGAGGGGAGAACACGAAATGTTGGCCATCAAGGAGTGCCTGATACGGGAAGGTGTCTTGAATCTAGATAGCCATAGCCACAGTCCCATCAATGGGGGTGGCGGATACCACCAACGATACCACCATCAGCAGCCGCAGCAGCAGCAGTTGCAACAGTTGCAGCAGTACCAGCTGCATGGCAGCAAGAGCAGCAGCAATATGGATATGCCCCGATATCGCAGTTAGTATTCCATATCGTATCTACAAATATCATAAAAGCCAACTGTTGGACATGCCGAAACATGAGTGTACAACAAGCCCCTACAATACAGATAGCGACTGTAGCTGTAGCTGTTGCTGTAGCTGTATCTGTATCTCTGTTTTGTGATATCTTGTGTCCCACAGAGATAGCTGCATTCTACAGAGGAATGAAACATATTTGATACCCCCAATATACACTGGAAGCTACTTTAATCTATGGCTCCTATCTGTAAACTGTAATCTGTAATCGGATTTTGGGTCGCAAAAGATACAAAAAAAGTGTTGTGTTTATTTTTAGATGGTGGCGTCGCTATCTTTGGTATTTCCTATGCCCAAGAAATACTTCATTTGTTGCTATTTTACTGTTACTATAACGCGTCTATTGTTTAATAACTTTTGATCATAGTTTTCTTTGTCTTTTCCCCAAGAATCATTCGTACCTCTTCGTATCTGTATCTGTGTGCCTTGTGCGTTGTATCTTTATCTGTATCTGGGCCTTTTAGTCGCAGCATTGGGGCTGCATGCGGCATGGCCTGCCTCCTCCTTTGTCTTTCATCTGTAGGTTCTTTCATTTACATTTGATTGTTTTTTCTGTTCTGGGTTTTCTCTGATAAAAGAAGATACAAATGTATCTGTTCTTTGGGCCCCAAGCGCGTAATCTCTGGCCGCTGCCTCTAAGGCACCAAATGTTCTTTTTTTGATGTATTGTCTCCGCATTTGATTTCCATTGTAAAGGGCTTAAGTGCTAAATAGAGGCACGAATCGAATCGAATCGAATGGAGGGACAACCTGCTTATAAAGTTGTTCCCCCCCGAATCAAAGGTCACATTTGTGTATGCAAAGAAGAGGGGCAGCGGCAAGGGCCGAGGATTAATGCTGATGACAATCAATAAAATAATTTACTCTCTTTTATTGTTGTTGGGGAGACTTGGGACTGATTTGTGCCCTAAATGATTTATGGGGCGGACGGCGGGCCACTAAATCTAGTTGAGAAATTGGTCATTAAATTTCAGTTTGGTAGATGCAAATGACCTTTGATCCTGGCGTTCGTCCACTGTCTCAGTGATAGCTTTTAAGCCAATCTTTTGGGGGAAAAACTGCAGCAATTTCCAAGATTTTTCCTTAAATTTAATTTCGGACAATGCTTGAAGCTTTTTGGAAATTATTAGATTTGAAATGAAAGATTTGATTGCATGAGAAGAGCGATTATAAGCCTCTCCAGTTGGTAATCCTCCTTCTTGAGTTTTGAGCGCATTTCCAGCATTTCCTTCGCTTGGCCAGCTTACCCACACACACAACACACACACACATACACAAGAGAGTGAGAGAGTGAGAGAACCGGCTGTGGCATCAGGCATCCAGGCATCAGGCATCGGATGAACTCCACTTGACCCAATTTCCTCAAGTTCCTCTCTGCTGCTGCAGAAATCACACCACCAGACTGTTCCTCCCACACACACACACACACACACACACACACACACACACACACACACACACACACAAACACAACCACATCCATCAACCATCCAGCCATATAGTCATCATCAACAGGCAGGCAGGGAGGGAGGCAGTCAACCACCCACCCACCCAGGTTTCATTTACCGAAATTGCACAATTTTTATATGTGCTTCTGTTTGTGGAAATTGCACAAGCATTTCTCTCTCTCTCGCACTCTCTCTCGCTCTCTTGCTGAGCAGTTTGCCATTTTATGGATGGATATCGTCGATAAGAGATTTTTCTGCTCCCAGATGATAATTAAGTGCGTGTTTATTGCTTGCGAAACGCAGAAAAACTCAAGTGAACTTAAGAAAGTTAAGTAATTAATGCTGTCCCCATCCCCCTCCCCTCCCAGAGCAGAGCAGAACAGATCAGACTGTGTGCCACACAGTTTCGTGGCGGCAGCGTAGGCAGCGTGCCCTTGCATTTAAAAATAATACACACAGAACAACGTTGCAACATTGCTGCCTGCCCGACCACCCGCCCACCCTCCTGCCTGCCACCACCCTCGTCCAACTTCTCCTCCACTTTTGTTGCTGTTGCTGTGGCTGCTGCTGCGGCTCCCTCCTCCCTACCACTTCTGTGGCTGTTGCTGTTGCTGCTGCCCCCTGCCACTTCTGTGGCTGTTGCAAGCTGTAAACAACGAAACGGCTGGCACTTTTGTTAAATGCAGTGTGTTTTTTCCTTCAATATTGATTTAACTTTCGGCAGTTTTTCTCTTATGCGCGTACGATAATACCCTTGAAAAGGTTGAAGGAGGAGGAGGGCAGGGTTGGAAGGCAGAGAAGAGCGAAGTGTTGGTTGTATGATTGCGATTAGCTGCAGCCTTCGAGCTCTGGAGAGGATCGGATCGGATGGGATGCCTTTTTCCTACTTCTAGATGGTATCTTCCTTGGGAATCCTGGATGATTCCACTGAAATCGGATGTCTTCAATGGATATACAATAGATACTCTGTGATACAGCAGAATGGATTGTAAGAGATATCTCTAGACGACATCCAGTCTCTGCAAATGTATCTTCAATCGAAGAACTATATCTATCATATGTACTTATGTGTACATATATCGTGTCAAGAAAGAGTACCCTCCGGAGCTTAAGCTTTAAAGAAAAGTCTTTAAAGTCTTTGGTTGCCTTCCTTGTTTTTCTGTTGTTGCTCTGTCGCTCATTCATTGGCTTTTCCTCGTTTCGTTTCGTTTCGTTTCGTTTCGCGTCTCGTGTTTTCGCCTTAACAATATGATATTTGAGGCAGCAAGTTTAAGCCTTACCCTGTAGCGTCTCTCTCTCTCTGTCTCTGTCTCTCGCTGTCTCTGTCTCTCTGTCTGTGTTTGTCTTATTAATTATGCAACCTGTGGGGACTGCGGCCACAGCCAGAGCCACAGCCAGAGCCAGAGACCAAGAGCCAATCGATCAATCAGCCGCCTCTGGTCTGGTCTGGCCTGGCCTGGTCTGTGGCTGTGTGGCTGTTGTTGTGCCGCAGAGAAACAGAAGCGGCAAACGAAACGAAGCCGCAGAAATGCCGTAGTGGCAGTTGCAATTGTTATTGCTGCACTTTAGTTACAACTCCACTCAATAATTATGTAGTTAGAGCTCCAAAGCCCACCCCTGCCCCCATCCAACCCCCATCCACCCCTGCAAAGAAAAGCAAATCTTTTGCTTGCACAAAATCTTTTTACAAATTGGGTTTTTATTTTGTCGTAAGGCAAATTGCCAGCATTTTCGGTGGTTTATTTGCTTTGGATATTTGCCATCTAATTCAGATACGTAGATACATATGTACATGTGCAGATACATCTGTAGATACATCTGTGGATACTATAGATGCACAGATGCAGATACGGAGGCTCCCACGCCTGCTGCTGCCCGGCAAGATTATTTTTCATTACGTTTTTATTTTAGTTTATGAACAAAATAAAGCCATTAGAAAATATTAAGCAAAATGCACCTCCTGGTTTTTTCCTGAATTTTTCACATTTTTTGTAGCACAGAGTTTTCCCTCATGAAATCAATTTGTCCAGGTCCTGTACGGGAGAGGGTGTATACCACCTCCCACCCACCCCCAAACAGAAAACAAAAGAACCTGTATTTGTTTTCAATTATTTTCATGTGTGTTGTTTTCCGGTCGAAAAGTGTTTTTCATTTTGATTTGAGTTCAACGAAACAGGAATTTTTTTTGCAAACAATTTATGCAATTTTCCGGGTAACTACTCGTATTTCCCAAATCAATTTACAAACTATTTCATCTAGATTCTATTTGGGAGATACTCTGTATCTGCATCTTTGTGGGACATTTTTGAGTTTTTGATTGAATGAATTATTTATACAATTTATGCCTCAGGGCAGGCAGAAGCAAGCACTCCCACTCACTCCCACAAAAGGAAAATGTATACCGTTCTATTTTCTATTGAATTTTGGCCAATTACCTATCGTATTCGATGCTCTTTTCGGTGAATCTCATGCGATTCCATTGAACATTCGAGCATTTACAATTTCGAATCATTAGAGAACCATTAGAGAGGAGCGAAGACCAGCCACAACCCATTGAATCAATTAAGAGAAACCGCAGAAAGAACCACAAAGAACAAATATGTCTGTATGTATGTCTGGGGTCTCCGCTCCTCCTCTGGCACTTGCTCTTCGTTCTTTTATTTTTTTGTTTAATTTTAATTGCTTTAAAGTCTATCGAGTCTGTCTGTTCTTGGGAGAGAGCGTGGGTCGGCGATGGTATGACCCCGAAGGCACTGACAAGCCCTTTAACTGATGATTGGAATTGGTGGGTAGTGGGGAGAGGTGGTGCCCCCCTTCCTGTGTGTGCGTGTTGGCTGTTTATAAAATTAAAACAATGACAAATACTCGCTCGCCCCCACACACCCCCCACAGACTGTGCCCTTGAGTACTCGCTTGATCCACGCTTTGGTTCGCTTTTTGCTTCTCTAATTGAATAAAACATGATTTTCCGAAGATGTTGCATGGGAGAGTTCCAAAACTCTCTGAAAATGACATCTACATACGTTTACCGCACCCCTCGTTAATTGCATTATATTTCTATAAGTTTTTCGCCGATCTACAAATTGACTTTTGCTTTGTTTGTGTTTGCGTTTGCTCTTCAATCCATAAGATACATATACAAACTACTCGTATACTATATATGTGATAAGATATGGATCTTGGAAACTTGGAAACTGGGACTTCTATTTGCGGTTCTCGATGATGTGCTAACTGTCTAAATATTTGATATTTCACTGGTCATTCGTAATTGCTGAACAAATATTGAAATATTCCCAGATATGGGTAGAAAGAGATGGAGAGTGCAGATCTCTTGAGATCTTTTTCTCTCTCTCCCATCTCTACTCTCTCCCTATCTCTATCTCTCTTTGTTCTCTTATTTATCTGTTAATTGCATTTACAGATTTATTTTTCCTTTACCGCCGTCTGTCATCATAAATTAAATACAATAAATTCATTGAGATTTTGCACATTTGTTTAACATTTGGCCAGCAACAAAAACAACAACAAAATACAGAAATTCCCGTATTTTCATGAAATTCCATTTCTCGTCTTTTGGCATATGAAATTTTGTGCGCAGCAGCCTGTCAAAAATCAAAAATTGTTTATGGATTATATTTTGGGATTACTTTGAGAATTTTTGTAACCAAAAAAGAACATTGTAACGACACGAAGAAAGGCTACAGCTAGAACTTTCCCTTTAAAAAGATCTCTGAATTACTTGGGAGATCTATCTATCGAAGATGTAACTATCCTGAGGCAGATCTAACTAGGGCTAAACACTGACGACTGATTTGATATGATTTTTATTAGATTATCTTTAGAAATTCCAAATATTGATGGAATTATTTGTGGGAATAACGGTCTTTATGGCATAAATATTGGGAAAAGTGGGGTAAAATGTAAGCCAAGGTCTTAAATATTGTATAGTCCATGTGGTTAGATCGATGTGATATGGATTCTAATTAAGAATATCTGATTTTTAACCGGTATCTACATCTACATATCTATATCTACAGCATCTACATCATAAATGATATAGCTACCCTTTGGAGGGGGTAAACTGCAGTGGCAATGCAGTGGAAAATGCTGTGAAAATCTTCTTTTGGGACTCGTACTCATATGATTAATTTGGTTTCAGCTGGTGGGCGGAGGGAGGTCCCTAGAGAGCATAACTAATCGCTGTGCTGCTGGCTTGGTGCCTTGCATTTGCATTACAGTCAGCGCCAAAAGTGTATGGCCACCAAAAAAGAGAAAAAAACAGGGAAAACTGAGAGAAAAGTCAAGCACACTCATTGCCACAGCAGATGCTTCGCTTCGCTTCGCTTCGTCGTCGTCGTCGCTAGTACTCGTCTCGCACTCGTGGGAGGGCTATAAAAAGCGGGCAACCCTCACCTCACCTTGACATCATTGAGTGGGTGGGATGTTGTCAGGGTGGGGGGTGGTTGCTATAGAACGAATAGGTGTACGAAACGGGTGCACAGGTGCAAGATTTAATTGCTGCCAAGATTTTTCCTTTTTCCCCATTTCTGTTTTTTTTTTTTCATGCAGCAAAAAGTGAATTAGAAAAGCAAAGAAAAACGTTCCCCTGTGTGCATGTGTGTGCCCTGACATTATACGAGGAAAAAAGGGAAAGGAAGGAGTGGGGGACGGGGGGAAGTCTCGCATTATTTTTCATTTACTCACAGTTTTTCCTTTCGTTTCATGTTGCAGAAATCATTGCGGCCTCAAGTGACTTATCCACAGCCTCAGCCACTGCCAAAACTAGCTGCCACAAACCACAAGAGAAGTCGTCGAGTCCGTCTTCTGCTGCGACCAAAGGAAGAACCTCTGAGGACTCCAGTGGCGCCTCCAAATCGGGCGGATATCGGGGACAGCATCCGCACTTTCATCATCACACAACGCCTGCATATTACACGGATCACCAGCTGAAGATCCACACGCCACAGGCCACGGATGTGGGTGCCTTGAATGAGAATTATCAGAGCGTTTATGCAACGCCCAGCTGCAACACACAGTTGGTGGAGCAGCGCAGATCCTTTCCCAAGAGCGCAACAGCAACAGCACCAGCAACGGCAACGGCAACACGTGCCACGTTTTTTCGTGGCGACGCTGCATCGACACAAGACGCCACAAGACGCCGTCAGCGGCCGTGCAGCGAAGGCAATCGCTACTTCAAATACTCTGCAGGATCTGTGAGCCCTACAAAAGGTGAAGAAACGTGCAGCCACCCCCCCTTGACCTCGAGTCAGTCCCCATCCATCATCAATCCCGCCACCAGTCGCACCACCAATAGAAATAGTTGTAGTGCCGCCAATAGCCATCCTCCCGTAGAGACAGCTAATCCTGGTAGTCCCGGTAGTCCCGGCAGTCCTGGTAGTCCTGGTAGTCCTGCTCCTGCTCCTGCTCCTACCGTAGTGGATGCCACAACGGGAGGCCGCAACAGTCGCCACAAGCAGCGCTTCTATCAGCGCTCAAAGCGCGCGGTGCGCGTGCGCAGCGAGTCCCGTCCCATCAGCGCCCTATATGATATAATATGCAAGGAGAAGAACCAGGACGAAGACGACAGCACCACCAGCAGCAGCAGCCACAACAGCAGCAACGAAAAGGAGAAGCAGAAGGAGAAGGAGAAGAAGAAGGAGGACAAGAACACAAAGGTGCTGCAATCAACAACCGACAAGCTGGCGACCTTTTGGCCTGTGCAACATTGCGTCCACACTCCCCCAGCACCAATGCAGAAGGAGCTGTCTCCTAGTGGTGCCCCCCCCACTGTCCCCACTGGCAATAGTCTGATGCAAAAGCGGAGCGTCGGCAACATGCAGCTGGAGCTCAGCAGCAGCGAGGAATCATTGCATGCCCTGCACTCTAGTCAGAAACACATGAATCTGGCAGCCCTCGCCGCCGCCGCCGCCAAGGCCGCATCGCTGCCGCCCCCAGGAGTTGAGGAGCAGCCAAAGTCACAACCCGCCCGATGCGTGGTGCCGCCACATCGCTACAATCGTTTGGCCAAGAGCCTGGAGCCCTCGGCCAAGACAGCACCACCCCCATCGGCGGATGTCAGGAACTACGATGCGGGCAGTCCCTACAACACAGACGGACTGTTCGTGGCCCCACCAGAAGTCTCCGAGCTGGCCGTGAAGGACTTCAAGCGGCGCTTGATCAATCAGGGCGACGGCCATGAGGATGGCGACATGTCCGAGGGGCAGCAGTTCGATCAGGGAGAGGTCTTCGATACCCTCGCACGCTGGCAGAAGGAGCTGACGTCTGCCAGCGACAAGATTCATCTGGTGAATGGTGTTGCCACAGCCACAACCACAGCCACAGCGACAGCCAATGGTCATCATCACGAGCTACAGTATCCACAACATTTAGAGCACGATCATCAGTCGAAAATCCATCATCAATCATTGCCATCAGTAGAAACGCCAGTGACCCTCAAGTATCTGAATCAGCTTCAGCATCACTCGTCTCAGCACCACGCCACCAATGCACGAAGGTAAGCAGCCAGCCCAACAGCCCCACAGCCCCTCCCTCCCTCCCTCCCTCTCTACCAACATCCTTTTTTCTATCCACAAAGTATCTACTATATGTATATCCATAGTGTATCCCAAATGTATCCCCAAATGTATATCTTGTATTCTCTTTTCGTTTCCCAATTCCCTCCCATGCACTCTCTCACTCGTTCTCTCTCTTGGCAGTTAGGGATGAGTTCTTACGACCCGCATGTACGCTCTCCCACTGCCACTCCACGTGTGCCTCGACACCCAGCAAAATCCATTGCTAATTCGATTGTCTAACAATATCAATGATTGGAATTATATTTGTGGTTCATTCAGGAACTTCTCCCACTGTCCCTCCGTCTCTCTTTCTCCGAAAATAATCTGGTTAATAATCTCCCTCTGTTGACGCTGTTTTCGACCCTACATAATCCTTGGCTTACAATCAAAAACAAATTGCATTCATTTGTTGGCCACCTCTTTCTTGTAAGAGAAGTTTTCATATTGATATCTTCAGTGGCTTCAAAGGCTGCAGAGGTTATACAATCGACAGCAGCGAATCGCTTCTTCGGCGACGCCGCGGCGTCTCTCTTTAAGCCAGTCCAAGCCAGGCCCCTAAACAAATCGAATGGTTCGAATGGAGAGAGCTTGTTAACAAACAAAATCCATGTATTGTTCCACCTTTTTTTGACTCTTTGGCTTCGGCTTTGCCTTTGGCTCTGGCTCTGGCTTTAATGCTTGTGTGTTACGTCGTCGTTGGTCCATTGTTTTCGGGATGAGATGGGATGGAATGGAATTGCTATGGATCGTATCGGACAGAGACTCGACCCCGGGGTGACATCTTCCCTGTCTCTCTCTCTGCGACAAAACAATCGCATCAATGCGTGGAAATGCAATTCGCAGCGGCAGACGGCCAGCCAGCCAGCCAGTCGACTGTTCCATCAATTATAATGTGATATATCAAAAGTTGGTGTCTCTGCTGTGACCCCCAGACCCCAGACCGCTGAGACGAACCCAAGCGACCCCCCAGCCCCAGCTACAACTCCAACTCCAGCTGCAAGTCGTAGAAAGCACCTGTTTTACAGCCGAAAATGAAAACCGAAAACCGAAACGGGAGACCATCGATCCAAAGACCAGAGACAGAGAAGCGACAAGTTTTTCCAACCCTCCCCCCAACCCCACTGCCAACCCCAACCCCAGCCCCAGCCCCAACTCCAACCCAATGGATACTGTCAGGCTTTCGCTACAAAAATGCTTCATAAAAGCGACAAAAATACATAAAAGAAATGAAAAGTAGAAGAAACGGAGAGCAGAGAGCAGAGAGAAGCAGCATCAGTAAAAAGAAAACTGCATTCATTGTAGAATTCTGTTCATGGAACACCACACCGAAAGAGACAAATTTGAATATGCCACAAATTAAGTCTCGGAATTTATCGAACGATGGACGGAACGGTGCAACGATACACCACCGATACACCATACACCATCGATGCGCCGATGGTTGCAACGATGGTGGTGTGGTGTCAACACCGTCATCCGATGATCACCTGCTGTGCAGAGTGCTGCCACCTCGATGGCCATTTATTTTACGAGGCAACCAGCCAGCCAGCCTGCCAGTCCATGGGCCCCGTCTGCCCGTCTGTCTGTCTGTCTGTTTGTCTGTTGCCTCCTGGCCCAGATTGTCTCTCTCACTCTCTCTCTCTCTGTGTCTCTCCTTCTAGTTTCTAGTCCTGATTTCGCTTTCTTTCAGCAGCAGCTGTGTGCCCCGCAGACTCCCAAAACCCAAAAAAACGAAAAGTATCTACAAAACTGGTTACACGGCGTTCGCGACTCTTATGTCGCATCATCACTTTTCCTTTTTCTGTGTGCAAGTTTTTCCTGGCGACAACGGGTTGGAAAGTTCTCGGTGATCACTGATCATCATCATCATCATCCAACCCGCGGCTGCAGCGTAGTTCCTTTCAATTTATATAAATTTATGGAAATTTCTATGTGGCAGCGCAGACACAGAAAGAGAATCTCAATCTCGGAAGCGTTGTGTTCATGCAAAATGATTAGCACACAGCACACAGAACTGAAGACTAGGGGCATACCCCTTTGCGGACAATAGAAATGCTCTAACCAGATCTGGCTTACATTTATGCCAATTATCTCGATGACGACAAGTTCCCCCCGCACCAGACGGCTACAGCTTTAATTAGCCAAAGGTTTTGTTGGCCTGGAAATGATGGCAGAAAAATGTCCAGACAGCCTCCTTTTGGGTTAATCCCTTGACCCACTTCCTTCGGGATCTGTCACTCCTTCGGGAGGCATTTCCTTATATTTACTTTGGCCATAATCATGCCCTACCTCTACAAGGGCATATGCATGCCAAAAAGATATTGTATCTTTGTGTCTGAATGTCTCTCTGTCGTACTGTGTCTACGTCTCGTGCCATCATAAAGCAGCACAAAGCAAAAAGTGACATTGATGCGTCGCGACATTTAAATGTTGCTGCCGCTGCCGCTGCCACTGCCACTGTCGCCTGCTGTCTACCTGACAAACGGACAGCAGAACGAATGGACAGATGAACGTACATACATACATACGTACGTACGGACAACAGACAATGTACGGAAAGATGGATGGACAATAGACAGCTAGACGGACAGATGGAGGAGTCGGTCGTCGTGTATTGCGCTTGATTGAATGTCGCCGCGCTGGACAGACAGACAGACGGACGGATATGCTGCAAAATATTTCACTCTCTAGCGCTAAGCAAAATGCAACCTCAGAGGCAGCGATGCCAGATGAGGAAGCGAACTGAGCGGCGGCCCAGAGTCTGCTCTGCTGAATGGATATCTTTTACATGGCCACTGTATCTTTGAGATACATTTGGCCTGCACTGGGAGAAAATAGAGAGACTTCCATGGGTAAATTATACCGATACCATCCATAAAGTATCTTTGAACTACATGGCTTCAAAAGAAGGTATCTTTGTCCGCAGAATTTGAAGTATCTTTTAGCTGAAAAATCAACCAAACGACGAGATACATATATAAGCATGTTCTGCTGATACTTCCGCAATGTATGTATCTTTTAGCTGCACATTCATTCTAGAAAAAGATATGCACATATTTTGTGTGCGGTGTAGAGCCTCCTGCCTTTTGCGCATGCGTGCAATCTATAACAATAAAAAACTTGTTACGCTTTGTTCTTTGAGAAAGATACAACAAGCAAAGTATCTGTCAGATACAGAGATACTCCACAGGCGGCGGCGGCTACCTGGTGCCGCCAACCCAACAGATGTGCGAATTTCGAGATATTTTTCTCGTTCCGTTTTCGGTTTTTAGGTCTTTCGGTTTTTCGGTTTTTGAGTGATTTCCGTGTGTGAGTGAGATCTCGCCTGCGAGTGAGTCGCTTTGTTGCTGGAATTTACCTTTACGCTTGCGTTTACCTTTCCGTTTGGTATCTTTGTATCTCAAAGATACCCAAAACAAACAGCAAAGACAACAACAACAAGCGAACGGAGCCACGCTCAAAGTCGCATATCTTTATATCTGTGTGCTTGTATCTGTATCTCTGTGTGTGTGTGTGTCTGTCTGTTGGGTTTCCACTGTCTTTGCTGGAGTGCCCCTCGGCAGTTGTTGAGCGTGTCTGCTGAGTGCCGCATCTAGCGGATCCACCAAAAGTATCTCGCGCGAACGAAAAGATACAGAATACTTACCGCCTGCCGCGTACCGCGCGTGTGTGCCGCTCTCTTCCGTGTAACTAATTTTTTTTCATTTTATTTTGTTGATTAACTGAAATGGATACAAACGCTTCTTGTTTCTTGCCACTGAACGAACTAATGTGCCTCCACCCTCTCTCGCCCTCCCTCGCCCACCTGCAGATTCATAACGCGCACCACACGCTCCCACAGTCGCCAGGGATCCACCGGTGGCCATCACTCACCGCCACCGCTGGTATCCTTAGCCTCCGCGAGCGCCCTCAGAGAATCCATCCTCGCCGCTGGCTACCGCAGTGACTCCTCCTACAGCTCGCCCTCCCCCACCAGGCGACGGAACATCCACTCGATTGAAGCGCTATCCACAGATCACCAGTCCTCGGCGAATGGCAATAGTTCTGCTTATGAAACGGCAGCCACAACTGTAATGACACACGGCACAGCACTGAAGGCGCCTCCTCAGCATCCTCCTCAGCACCAGCAGCAGCCACCGCTAGCCCCCGTTGAAGTTCCTAAGGCGGAGTCCAAGCCTCAACCTCCAACCGAGACGTCCATCGTTGCCGCCACAGCCGCAGTCGCAGTCGGAGTCGCAGTCGCATCTGCCGGCAACTCAGGTGAGTCGACAACTCCTTCAGTGGCATGCTACGGACATGTCTTTGTCTGTCTGTCTCTCTCTCTCTCTCTCTATCTCTCTGTTATGTGTTGTTTGTGTGTCGTGTTGCCTGTTTCACGTTTCAAGTTTCCCTTGTCCTTGTGCCGTGTCCTTGATGTTCTTTTCATTCATTTTGAGTGTGCGTCGTCGCTGCTTACCGATCTGCGCCTTCTCCTGAGATGCCGATGATGCTTCTGCCTAACACTCGAGGCTTCAGATACATCTCTTCCTATACTCACATGCTACCCGTAAATAACTCTGCTTCTATAGCTTTATCCATTCATCTTTTAGGCTCATTCAAAAGATACTCTCAATGAACTACACCCACCCCTTGAACATTCATCATTTTATATGTATATTTGAGAGCTTTGGGAATCGTCTTGTAGAGGATCCCCCTTCTATTGCGTTCTATCGAGGGCTTCAAATAACTCGGGCGGTCCCACTTCCATTGTTCGCTTAGCGTTTCCCAAAAGGATCTCCCTCGTATTCCCCATACAGAGATCTCTCGTTTGCTCACTTGAAGATCTCTTCCTCCCTTTTGGTTTTCTAATAGATCTTTATTTCAATTGTTGCCCCTGCTCCTTCCATTAGATCCCCCATCGATCTATGCAACTCCTTAACCCTTCCAACAGATCACGTAATGATTATTCTCATGGCAGATCACTGATCCTTCATTGTATTCCTTTGAGAAGGGGCACGGAATATAATCTTATGCAATTATCCCTTTTTCGATTAGATCATTAAGTGATCTTCCCAAGACTCCCAAATTGTCTTGTACCTTTTCACTTGCTGTCTTTCTGCTGATCCTCTCAAGGATCCACATATCCTGTCGCCTACTCCCTTGCTAATTTGGCGGTCTCGCACTTTCCCCTTCTACCCGTTTAGCCCCAAGCGATTATGAGGCCAATTACAATATCATTAATGGATTCTTGTTGTGGCCTGGCCGCTAAAAACTTTCCCACTGAAATGTGTTTGGTAATTAGCCCGCCCCATCGCCCCATGCCTCATGCCCCATGCCCCATGCCTCAGCGCAGCAGCAATTTCAGCCCTGAACCGCATTCATTTCTGCACAGAAAATTAGTTAAACGAAAATACCGAAAAACTTCCATCATCAAGAAGAGGCCCGATAGACCCGAGACTTTGTCTCGTTTTTACTTTTAGTTTTTTGGGTTTTTTTTTGTTTTTGTTTTGGTTTTTTTTTGTGTGTTATTTTGCGCTACACTTAAAAGCAATTTAAACGAAATTAGATTTTTGTCGGCTTGCCAATCAAGCGTCGAGTCGAGTCGAGTCGAGTCGAAAACGTTTGCCTAGACACAAAATGTTAATTTGTATCTGTATCTGTATATCTATCGCTCGAAGAGAGAGACCTTCGAACATATACTCGTAAATCCAATTGCAATTGGGACTCAAATCAATTTCAGACTCGAATCAATTTCAAAATCGCTTTCGACTGTCAGAAAAACGTCTAAATATTCAAAACAACAAAAATTATATAAAATTTGCACAATTTGTAACGATATTATGACTTCAACAGTTTCTCAACAGTTTTTCTGCTCCTTTTTCTTTCGTCTGAGTTTGTGTGTGTATAAATGAATAAAATTGTTTGTCATTAAATAAGATTGAGATCCCCAAACCTCCAAACCCCAGCCCCAAACCCAAGCAGAGACTTCACGCAACTTTTAGGCAAATGAAAGATGCCATAAAATTGCTAATAGATCTACGAAAAAAAAAAAAGCAAAACCCAAACAACGATCCAACGAGCGATGTGTGCCCATTTTTTTTTATATTTTTTATTGCTTATCAATTCGGGATTTCATTCATTCATCGATCGTTGGATTCGTTTGAAATCAGGTTTATTATCACAAAAAAAAAAAACAAAAAAAAAAAAGGTTTTCATAGATATTTTTGACAGACCCCAGACCCGGAACATCTCTGGCTCTTTCTCTGTCCCTCGTAACGGGTGTTGAATTTGTTGAGAAAGTCTTTCCATGCCATGCCCGACAGATTGTGGGAATTGATCTAGCCAGCAACTGTCAAAGATCAGTGGCATAGATTCCACCCAAAAAAGAGCTGCAGAAAGATGAATGCCCCAAAAAGCTGCACACAAATCATTGGAACACAGTAGGAACCATGGATGATGTGGTTATGGGAATGCCGATGAAAGATCTTCGAAATCTGAGGATCGAATGAGCTCTTCAAGGATACATTACAATAATTGCCGCATATTCCTGTCTGAATGCACTCGTTCTTCTGTGAATCAATGTTCTTTCAAAGGGTTAAGGAGTTGCCAAGATCTACTGAAGGGTTGAGTAAGGATAGGGGGTAAGGGCTTAATCTCTTTTTATTTCCCCCCAATTTGAATGCCACACACAGAACGAGACGAGACGAGAAATCTGTCCCATAAATAAACAACAAATAGCAGAGCTCAGCTTCTTTTCGATCGATGATCGATCTGTTTGAGATCTTTCATTTCCCTGTCAATTGTTGTTTTCCAGGCCTTTTGTTTTCTTTGTTTCTTTTGTTGGTGTCTTGCGGTATTGGTATTGATTTCAATATTTACCAATTTGGCAATTTTTGTTCATGGAATTAATTTGATTTTTGTTCGTGGTGGGGCGGGCAGGGAAGGGTAGGCCAGGGCAGGGTAGCCCTCCCGGATGGCGGATCTAAAAGGCGAATGCTCTCGCCGAGTGCCCTGGAAAGTTTAGAGAGCGTTCAGTGATCTTTGACAGGCAGACAGACAGACGGACGGAATGGATGACAGACAGACTGACTGACTGACAGTCAGAAGGCAATGAACGGAGGACGGGATGATCATTATATGCTGGTCTGCTGCTGCCCCGGCTGCTGCGGCTGCTGGTAAAAGATGATTCGCTGAAATTTCGCAGCGCCCTCTCTTCTGTCTGACTGTCTTTCGGTCTTTCGGTCTTTGGAGATTACGAAAGCGTTTTCGTTCGTTGGATTACATAAGCCACACAAAACAAGAAAAAACAAACAACAAAACGATAATGGGGAGGAGGGTTGGGGGGTTCAAATGAGGTTGCTTTCACATCGAGTGTAGAGGATTCTTGGGATTCTTTTCGAGATATGCAAAATTCCATAGAAAATACACACATTTCCATTGCCCTCCGGGGTCTGGGGTCTGGGACATTCCCATGGGATTCTTGTTTATTTTTTGCTGAATGAAATTCAATCTTTGCACCATATTTTGGTCGGCATTAAATCTGATAGTTTTTCTGCCTCATTTGATGATCATTTGTCAGAGTTCCACTCATACATACATACGTACATATATCATCATTAAATGGTTTGCTAATGAACCTTTGATCACCTCTCCAGCTTTCCTCCAGCTCTCGGTTGCCCTAAGGCCTCAATCTTTCGACCAGAAATGATAGATTTCTTTTGGTTTTAATGCTTTTCCTTTGTCACACAAAACTTTCGCAAGTATTTTCCATCACTTTTTTACCACTTTTTTCTCTCTCGTCTCGTCTGGTCATCGATTCATTTCCGAAACCTTTGATGCGGTTTTAACGATTTGTTTTTCCAAAGCTAACGATTTGATTGGATTTAAATGGCAAATAAGAGAAAATATCGATTTTAAAGTGTTTTTCCTGCTTTAAGAGTTTTCCTTTGTTTTTCCTGCTCTTTCTTTTGGTCGAAATCGAAGGGTTTTTACTTCAAAACTGAAGATAGGCCTCTGAGAGTTAGCTTTCTTACGGTTTTTCCCCTGTAATTTTTTGTCATCGATCAATCCTTTTGGATATCAAACATTATGCAATCGAAAACACAACAACAGCAACAGAAACAACAACAACATCTGCAGATTACAACAGAAATCCCACATGCTTTAATGTCTCCACGCATTTACCCCCTAACTCACATGCAACATGCAACAGCAGCAGCAACAACAGCAACAGCAGCAGCAGCAACAAGCAGCAGCAGCAACAGCAGCAGCAGCAGCAGGGGAAAAGCTCCCCCCAAATGCAACATTAATTGCGCTTACATACACAACAACAACTGTAACTGCAACTGCAACAGCAGCAAAGGCCAGTGCCACAGCAGCAACAGCAACAACAACACTAATCTGCAAGTGCCACAGAAACGAGGCAACAACACCACGCCCATGCCGCCCCTAGCTAATGCCAACAAAGCGCCGTTAATTGTGCTGAAAGCAGCAGCAGCAGCGACAGCGACATCAGCCATAGGAGGAGCTGCCACAGCTGTTGGCTCCGCCTCCGCCTCCGCTTCCGCCTCTGCCACGAATTCTCCTATAAAACGTCGCAAGAATCCCCCCGCTATCTCCCCTTTGAGCTTGGGCTTGGAGGCGGCAGGAGGCGTTGGCGGCGGCGGTGCCGGCAGCTGCTGCTCTTCGTCCACATCCACATCGCCCCAATCCTCGCCAGCGGTGCGTCAAACCAAAGCCAGTCGCCTGCGTGCCGCAGCGCTCGGTGAGTGTCCTCCCCATCCCCCCACCGTCCCTCTATCTCTCTACGAGTATGCCACACACCTGAAATCAGATTGGTTCAAGGGTTTTTTCTTTCTTTCTTCAAAAATGTATCTAACCTTCTATCCCTCTGCTATCCTTCGTTTTTTGTTGTTCAGTGTATGTGTGTGTGTGTAAAACGAACGTAAACCAGAGCGCCTTTTCATCACATTTCCAATTTCCAATTGTTTTCCCTCTCCCTCGCTCGCTCCCTGGCTCCCCCGCAGACAAAAAGAAGGAAGAGGAGCATCAGCGTCAGCGCTACAGTTCGCCCTGTTCGCCAAGGAACACAGGAGGTCCCTCGCCAAGTCGTCGCCTCAGCAGCTCCGAGATTTCACCGAAATCTGCCGTCATCAGTGGCTTCCACTCGGAGCCGGCAGCCGCAGCAGCTGGACCGTCCAAGCCGCGATCCACGTCCCAACCGGCGGACACGCCACCCACACAGCGAAAACAGAACCTGGTGGCCGTCGGCAGTGGCCTCTCCATGAAGCAGAACCTCAGCGAACTCCACTTCACGGCCTCGTCCGACTGCGCCCTCAAGATGCGGCCCCGCAGCAGCACGTTGACCGCCGAGCAAACGGACACCCAGAATGGGGCACGTGATCTCCTGAATCTGGCCAACTTGCAACTGAGCCCCGTGCAGAAGCACAAGCGAACGGTGAGATCAATATTGTACGTACACATGTGGCATGCCCCAAAACTAATCTCCGTTTTGCCCCCCCTTCTTTTAGCCGGAGAGTTCCCCCCGTCGTCTGGGAGATCGCGATAAATCGGCGAAACGGAAATCAAATTTGAATCGTTCATTGACAGAGGAAGCCACCAAGGATGGCGGTAAGTGGAGTGGCACACCAACACACACACGCTGATGGATGCAGCAACAGCAGCAACGGTGGATGGGAGGCCAGCATCAGCATCATTGAGGAGCGCCCCGCTCCAAATTTGGGTTCTTTTTTTTGTGTGCCTTCAAGCTTGAATGCATCGAATGGAAATGCCCAAAAGGTTTCCAGCTTCCAGTGCACTTCTCTGCCGTCAGTCAATCTTCGAACGTCATGTGGCATCAACCACACTGCGGCTACACCCTGCAGCAATTCCATTTCCATCATTTTGTACTCCGCAAGGAGAGCTTTTCCCCAGACTCTCTCTCCGCTTCCGCCTCTAGCATTTCCATACGAAAAACCTGTGTAAAATATGTTAAAATCCGCCACCAAATGCTGTTGTTGCCCCACGTCCACCGTCCACGAATGCTGTTATGCCCACTGTTATGCACGTGTACGCCCAAGTGTCCTGTGATATTTGAACCCATTCGATCGCCGTCCACACTTCAACTAATCCTTTGATCTTCTCTTGCAGATGAGGCAGATGCCACGAACCGCCGCCGACGACGTCGCGAACTGGGCATGGCCCGTCCTTTGGTCCCTGGAGACAACGAGGCCCTCAGGGATCTGCTCTCCCATTCGCCGGTGAAGAGCTCCTGCAGCGAATCAACTAGTGCCTCGAAATCGGAATCCATGCGTCCGCCGGCATTCAACTATCCCGGACAGCGGCATCCCGAGGTGGCTGTGCGCACGATGACGGCTGTGCTGCCCATGCCACGACCACTGCACGCCCTACAGCCGCTCGCGAAGAGTGTGTCTCAGAAATTCAATGAGCGAACCCGCGCGGATCTGGCGGAGATTAAGAAGATTGTGGATAAATCGGAGGAGGGAGAACAGCCGCAACCGCAGCACGAGCCAGAGGAGATGGCAAGTCAGAAAATGTCTGCTGCAGCAGTAATGCGACGCAAGAGCACGGATGAGGCAGGAGCCACAGGAGGAGCAGGAGCAGGAGCAGGAACTGGAGCCACCGGTGCACAGAGCTCTCCCCCGGCACCAAACCAGATTGTTTCCATACTAAAGAAGAAAGAGCAGGCCTTCGGGGACTGCAATTCGAGTGCCTCGAGCAATGCCTCCCCAGTGACGTTCTCCTCGAGTGTGATGGATCCACCGCTGGCGGGGACCGCCCGCAGCAAGCGTCAGGGGATCCTGAAGAAGCGCTCCAGCCTGGACGAATCGCGTTACTACTCGCGCTCCCATTCCCCCGACGAGCGGAGCATACTGATCAAATCCGCCAGACGAAACTCTCTGGAGGAAGCTGGCACGGGACTGAGTCCCGCCCAGAGCCATGGGATCCTGAAGCAGAGCAGCTACGACAGCAGCAAGAGCGATGGCTGCCCCTCGGCGACGGAGAGTCAGCCGCATAGCATCCTGAAGAAGAAGGACTCGCTGTCGACGCCCTCGGATGGGGGATGCCACAAGCATGTGTCCATCTCTCAGGCCGTGACACTGGCAGCCGCTGAACTAGCGGCCCATCACGACGGCAGCTTCGGGCTGGAGGATGCGGCAGGGGACGGCGATGGCCATGAGATCAGACCCATTCTGAAGCAGGAGAGCACCTCCAGCGAGGAGGCAGTGCGTCCCCCGAAGCCCATACTGAAGAAGAAGTCGTTCGGGGAGGCCGATGAGCACGAGGCGATTCGACCGATACTAAAGTCCTCCCGCAAGAGCAGTCGCGAGGAGTTCGATCTAAGCGGACTGGATCACGACGGAGGCACCGACTCGCCCATTCATCCCATACTGAAGACGGATTCACCCTCCAAGCGGCGCTCCTTGGGCTCCGCCCACGACCAGGACTCTCCAAATCTCTTGAAGCGTCGCACACGTTCGCTGGAGCGTCAGGATGAACCGCCAGTCATGGACTTGGCTGCGGCACTCGATGCCATCTCCACATCACAGGCGGCAGCTGCTCCGCCAAGCAGCACTCCCGTCGATATTGTCACCAATCCGACGTGCTTATCCGTGGCGGAGAGAATTAGGCGCATGGAGATGCTGGCGACACCCGCCGCCCGCCAGGCGGGTGGCATCAACAGCAGCTGGGAGTCGCCGCTACAGGAGACACCAACTGAAGAGGGACGCCCCGGGCCGCGACTGCTGAAGCCCAGTGTCCTGCGTAGGGACCTACAGAGAGACCGCTACAAGACGCAGCCGGTTACGAGCGATGAGAAGAGCTTGTAAGTCCACTAGATAGAATATTTGTGTCCGTATTTGTATCTGTAATCCCACATTGCGTATACGCATCGTGTGGCTGGCAGGCTGTCAAACTGTCACACGATGTGTCGCCGCTTCACGCTTCGATGGCCCAACGAATTCCAGCAGCAGCGGCATGGAATCATGGCTATTTTTGGTCCGAATGTGCGACATTCTTTTTTCTGGCTGCCACTCGACTAGCCCAAGCTTCAGCCTATAAATATTTATCCCTCTCAATCTCGCTCCCTCTCTCTGTCCGTCGCTTTTACACCATGGAAAATACATGGAAATTTGTAAAGTTATTGCCCCCTGATTCAGGGTCACACAGATGCTCCCTGCCCAGTCAATGATCTGGTATAATTATATACATTTTCTGTTTTCTGCTTTCTGCTTAATTGTGTTTTTGTGGCCACACATCGCTGATCCCTTCGATGGTGATATACTATGTACATATGTATGTTCCATATTTTCTGGAATATTTCCCACAAATTGCAACAAATTACCCAATGAAATCCCTCCAGGGCCTGACCTCAATTCCTATTTGCCATCATACTCGTATATTCATTTGCCGTAAATTCACTTTTCTTTGCTTTTTCTGTTAGTTTTTTCGTATTTTTATTACCTCTTACCTATTTTTTGTCACTTAAGCAGCTTATTGCTTGCCTAATTACCTGTGCAGGTACATACATACCCCCTGCGTACCCCTCTCTGCCTCTCTCTCTCTCTCTCTCTCACTCTATCTATCTGTGCAACAATTGAGGCCAACAAGAACACGCAAATGCCCGCCAACAAAAAATAAAAAGCAAAATAAAGGTTAGTAATGCTTTGGTGATTAGGGAAGGTCGATTGGTTTACGAGGTGGGGTGCACGAGAGAGCGCTAGGAACGGAGCAACGAAAGAGCAATTTTAGAGAACGAATAGGGGAGAAACCATTCGAAGATTCATATGGTTGATAGATCCTGCCCCTCCATCGCATGGAACACTTGATGGATGTTGTAAAAGCACTTCAACGTCTGTGTAGACCTCAATCCAAAAGAAAGCATAGAGTTTCCATAAAAGATCTACCGATCTCTCAGTTTAAGATATCAAATGGAACAGCTATCAGTGGCTCTTCCCTCCCATCATTCTTCACCTTTTAGTGGCTCTTCCTGGCCATCAGTCTCCACCTTTTAGTGGCTCTTCCTGCCCAGCCGTCTCCACCTTTTAGTGGCTCTTCCTGCCCAGCAGTCTCCACCTATTAGTCCAGCTGTCTTCCGAATGTCGTCCAAACGAATTCTCACCTCCGACGACTGTTAATTTCTGCGAATTTTGCCAAGGGTTTGGCTCTGGCCAATGTCAAGCGTCGTAAACCTAGTTTTTAGCCACTAAAAGCATTTTGGAATCAGTAAAAAAAAAATGACTAGAATAGATACCCCGTACCTCCCATCCCCGCCCCTCCGAAACTCTACAAAGTTCCCATTTTAACTGTGTTTTTATGTCAGTATTTTATGTGCACTGCTGCTGCTCCACGAATGAGTGTTCCATAGAGTTCTGTTGAGTTCTTCTTGTTTCTGTTGTTGTTTTTTTTCGGGGCTTTTGTTCCGCCCGGCACGGCACACCCTTTCCTAAAAAAAACACTCACAAACTGACAAGAACAGAACAATAAGTTCTTTTGGAATCCCTACCCCCCCTCCACTACCCCCTTCTTCTATCCCTTCCCTTTCACAGTGCTTTTGTTTTTCACACTCTCTGCTGCTGCTGCCGCCTGTCACATTTGCATTCAGCGAACGGTATTGTCAATATCTTTTCGCACACATTCGCGGCTTTGTGGCATGTAATTTATGCTGCCCATATAGCCATACCGCCATATAGCCCCCATAGAACAGAGCGCACCCCCCCACAACACAAACAGAAAACGTTGCTTGCATTTCAGTTGGTTGCAGCGCTCGAACGCGTTCAGAAGATACTTGTATCTGGGGGTCTTCTGACCTGTTCCGTTCCGTTCTTCTCTTCAGTTGGGGGTGTGCGTCATAACCTTACATATATCCATCCACACGAGTACCAGTACGAGGTGTACAAGCAATCTTTCGGGAAGCAATCACCTCACACAATCACCCAGATTGAACTGGATTCGACAACATAAAGGGTTCGTCCTTGGTTCTTGTGTTTCATGTTGTTGTTGCAGCGACGTCAGAGTGAAAAAATGTTTGAGGCGTATATCAGAAAACGGTAAATGGAAAAGCCCATCACCCTCCACCACCTCTCACCTCTCACAAACGAAAAACCTGTCAATAATTGCCGGCATTCGGACACATTTGTTTTTTTCGAGGTTTGCCAGAGACGGGCAAACATTTGTGGTCCGATTAAATCGATATAGTGACGATAGCTCACAACTAAGCAGCTATGGCATGTCCAATTCAATGTCATGTATCTGTATCATTCGTAATCTTTTGATAAGATAGGAACCGAACAATCGGAATAACTTAGTCAGCATGTGGGACGGACGGGACTTTAACCCTGAACTCTATCACCATGTGGAATCTATCGAGAACTCATTTTATGGTGGCTAAAACATCAGCGTAGAATGAATACATAAAGAAATGATCAGGGTGAAATGCTTTAGATGGTGTCAGGTTCATCTTTCCTATACCCAGTGAGGACTATGTCCTTGAAGTGTCCTAAAACAACTTCAAGATGTTGAAGTGATGATTAATTTTTCCCATATTTTCCATAAGAATTACCTGTTATAGCAATTCGAGTATCAGGGATCATCAGAAGTGTTTTTTGATAGATAATTGAAAGGCCTGAAGAACCGCCTCACCATTACATTCCATAAGGGTTTCGGGTAGGATTTTCACAAGTACCTTTTCACAGATAACTCTTCAAGGTTCCAAGACTCAACGGCAGACTGTATTCTGTCTCAGTTCGCAGTTCCCATAGTCACCCTTTGACATCGTCTATCTATAGACATTAAGGGCTCTGCAATATACTATATATCTGCCAAAAATCGTACCATATTTTTCCATAAATAACTTTTCCATGTCGCACTTTTTCAACGTCAGTCGGTGGCCCATTCACAAAGCGAAATGTACCTAAAAATAAATAAATATTCGAGAAAAGAGCAACAAATGTTCTCAACACCAAGCGGCTTCTCCTCTCTTTTTTCGTGAGCAAAGAGCCACCGCACATGAAAAATCAGAGAAAATCCACTAAAGAAAAGGAGGGAAAAGGAAAATACCAGACCAAAATAAATATGAAGCGCAGCAATAAAAAGAAAACGAGGAAAACCCAAAGAAAAGGAAAGAGAAAAACAAAAGCTGAAAATAATTTAAATTTGCTGGCAGCGATGTCGACAGCGCCGCCACTCTGCACCACTGTGTAGCACCACCCAGCTACCCAACTACTCCACGCCGCACCACTCAACCGCTGGACGGATCCGCCAGGTCCGGTCCGCTCCGCTTTGCTCTGCTCTGCTCTATGTTCTGCTCTGCTCTGCTCTTCCGCTGCTGCGGCAGCGTCAGCGTCGGCAGAAGCGGCAGCGTCGGCGGCATCTCACATTTGTTTTTACAATTTTTTCGCTCAGTCGCTCGCGATCGCTTTTTCAATTTTCACGTACGCTGCCGTCGAACCAGCGCTAAAATAAAATTTATATCGTTTTTTTTTTTGTTTTTCTAATGGAAAATGAAAAGAGAGAAAAAGAGAAAGAGAGAGTAAAAAAGTGTGATTAAATCAGGGAGAAAAGTGTGATTGCCGATCTTCAAAAAATCTACAAGAAATAGTGATTCAATCACTAGCAAAAGAGTGTTGAAAACATATATCATATGATCACAAAATCGAGTGAAAATATATAGTGATCAAATTAATCAACAACAAAAAAGAGAGTAAAAAAGTGATCAAAGTTCTCGCGAAGAGAAGAGAGTAAATAGTGGGATAGGTGAATAGGTGGAAAAGAAATCGAAACTATTATTTATAACTGATAAAACGAAATCGCTGCGCGGTTCTGTTCGGTACGGTACGATACGGTACGGTACGATACGGTACGGTCCGGTCCGGTGGGTTTCCTTATCAGAAGGAAGGTGGAAGGTGCGAGTAGAAGCAAGAACAAGGTAGAATGAAATAGTATATGTACATATGTATGTATGTTTGTGTGTACTCGTATATTTGTATATTTGTTCAAAGAAAAACCACGTTCTCATACCATCGAAACGTCTTTGCCAGTTGCCGGCTGACGGTCAGAACTCATTCGAGTGACATTCCAACCGCGACACTTACCACCGCGTGTTCTGTAAACTGAAAAAAGGTTTGCGATGTGATAGTTTCCATCATATGAATATCAATTCAATCAAATTCAAATTCACTGAAAATTGTATGGAAATGCTTAGGCGTGGAGAGCACTGAATAAATTATGGAGTGGTGTCATCCGAATGGAAAATCTCTTTCGTAATGTGCTATAAATAAACTTCATGGAAGTGTGCAAGTCAGAGCACAGCACAAATGCCATTTTCAATTGCCAAAATATGCAAAAAGCAGCTACACAGAGTGCGAAAATGTGTGTTTAAATCACCAAAAGGCAACAATGAAAATTTGTGCAAATTATTATATACATATACATATGTATACATTCATGTATCATTTATGTATTTGCGGCTAAAAGATATGTGCATATATTTTTTAGCTCATTTTCGTGATTAGATCATTCAGACAATCATCATTTCAGTTCTTGTTTTCTGCAACTGTTGGCCCTAATCACGGCCCATAAATATTATTTAAAAATTCGAATGCTCTCACTCTCTGGCGTTGGCTCTCTTGAATTCTCTCTTTTCGGTTGGTTTGCTCTTTTTGGTTGGTTTCTCTCTCTCTCTGCTCGTCTGAAAATCCAATTAGCTTAGTTTTTCTATTTATTTTAGTTGTTTATTTATAGGTTTTCCTCCGTTTCCCCCCTTGGGGTTCGCATTGCCTGGAAAATGCAAACAAATGTTGAACAAGTTGTAGGTGAAACGACTAAATATAGAAGAGAGAATGCGGTAGGAAAAATGCAGAATATATGTATCTTTTTACTGGTTTTGTTTTCCTCTTGGAATGCGGCAAGAGACCAGAGTTAATGTTGTGAAATTTGTGGATTTCTTTAGCGGTGTCTTTACACCTTATCATCAATTCAATTACCTTTCACTGTTGGCTTTTCCTTGGCTAATTCTGCGGCCCATCGCTGAGCGCATAAACTTTTACCTTCACTTTGGGTTGCTTGATGAGAAGAGATTCCCCCGAGGGTCCGAGCGGTTTCACCATCCACCGTTCGACCATTCTACGGGTATACCCTACGACTGGGTATGGCCATAATTAACTTGACCAAAATTGCCCATAATTATGGCCGAAATGCTGTTCGCGAGCATTGTTCGCTGACGGACACGGATTCACACAATATTTATGCCATTTGCCCATTTGTTATGTAAATGTTTTGTCATGAGAGTTCATCAACGATTCCCCTCCTTTTTGCAGCTTCAAAGCCAGCTCCACGTCCTTTGACATCTCGTCGTCGGGCTCGTCGGCCTTCAAGCCCACCAAACCGCTGGACATTCGCTTGAACCACACAGCCCAACAGCAGCAGCAGCCGCTAATATCACCGATAACTGGACAACCACTGAGCCACGTGCCAGCGCCACAGCTGCTCTCCTCATCGACCAATTCGGGGGCAGGCGCCTCTTTCCGTTTGGCCCGCAGCTCCACACAGCCGCTACAATCGCCACGCGTCGTGCACCTGGCCTCACAGGGTGGTGCCACTGCAGCATATCCAGCCGCGTCATCGCAGCTGCTGGCACGCCAGCATTCAATCAACGACAGCGTCAATCTCAGCGAGCAGTTGACCCTCTCCGCGGGCACGGACAGCGAGCACATCTTCGAGATGTCCGGACTGGAGGAGGACTCGGCCATACAGTCGCTGAGCGACGATGTGTCCGCCTCTGCCTCTGCATCTGCATCTGCCACCGTGACCACAACGCCAGCCAGTGGCTTGGCACGCAGCAATAGTGTGCGGGCCAGGGCCAATATGTTCCAGCAATTGCAGCAGGAACAGTCGCGCAACCGTCGCACTGAAGCGGCAGCAGCAGCAGCATCATCATTAGCTGGAGAGCAGTCAACGCCACGGGCAACGGGTGAGTACTCCACGTAGATTAGAGTAGGAGCAGGGAGGGGTCATCATTACGGAGGGAGTGTACATATCATCACCAAGTGGGTTGTGGCAGAAATTAGCATGAAGCAATAAAACAAATGGGGAGACCAGACCGCTAGGTTGAACAGCCAGCCAGCCAGCCAGGGCTATGCAGGCCACTGTGCGAACTTTGTTGTGCCCCATGAGGCAATGGCAACGAACCGTAGCAAGAAGGCCAAGACCACCACAGAAACCAGAAGCCAAAAGCCAGAATGATGGGATTACAGTAGACTAGGAAAGAGTAGAGTAGAGTATAGAGTAGAGTAGAGTAGAGTAGAGTGGAGTCTTTTGGATTGGAACAATCACTTGGCAGAGGTAGTTTTCCTATAAGGAAAGACCAAGACCTCAGGGTAGGTTCCTACTACTGCTATATATTTCTAGAGTACCCTGTGGCAGACCAAACAGAACTCGAATCTCCCTCTCCCCCGTCTATCAGTATATCCCTTTCTTGAGGGGAGTACCTACCGTACCCCTCAAATGTCCAGCTCTATGCTCTATCGGTCTATGACACCTTTATTTTGTAAGTTTGTTTGCCAGATGTGAGTGTTGCCATTTGTTTTTGTTGTTCCGTTTTGTTGGCAAGCCTCTCATGGTTGTTGGCCAAGTTAATAAGCTGTAAAATGTGTGTCACCTGCCTTGCCACACACCACATAGACCACACTCTTCACTCCACACTCACCTGTCGCATGTCGCCGCGTCTCTCTCTCTCTCTCTATGGCAATCTAGTGGCTAATTGGAGCTCGCGTGGCTGATTGTGCAACACATTTGTTGTGACCAGTCCCAGGCCCAGTCCCAGGCAGGGGGTGGGGTCACACTCGAGATTAGCAGTAGCCCGGCCTGAACCCCCCTCATCATCATCGAATGGGGGCTAAAAGTAGTCATTGAAAGTTATGTCAGTCACTACACAGCATTCGACTAGTCAGAATTCAAATGCGATCAAAAATATTACAAAAATAAAATAAAATATATACAATGAAAATAAATTTCAAGATAAATCTGCAAATCCGTGCAGACCCCATACGGGGAAGGGATCTCTTACTGAACGTCTCATATATTGCAGGAGGCACTCAACGCCAAGCGTCGCCTGTGGCAATATCGCCACCAATTGATGAACCAATGACGCCAAACAATAATACACTAGATGCAGAATTTGGTAAGTTTTCCATTCCTTGGGACTATCCCGAAACGGAAGAGGAGCATCTGAACAATCTGAAGATTCTCCTCTTTTCGTTTGTGCAACATTTACTGCCCCATTGCCCATCATTTGTTTGCCTCGTTTTTTGCACGAAAAAATCTCATGTTTTTTTGGAATGAAAAATCATACATCCATCCATATATATTTATTGTTCTTGTTGTTCTTGTTGCTGTTGCTTAATGTTGTCTTGTGTTTTTTTTTTTTTATAAATATATACAAACATACATACATACATATACTCGTACTATAATTTGATTGGCGCGCCCGCGAAACTAATTTTAATGATTAACTGGAAACAAATTTGAGCGAACCGCAAAAATTGCAAAAATTGCGCAATTGCCACACAAAAATGAAAAGAAGAAGAAAGAAAACGAAAACGAAAAACTGCAAAGAAAAACCAGCAGTCGAAAGGAGAATCGCAAAAACCAATTTTCCATGGTTTTCCATGCATGTGCATCCATCATACATACAATTTTCCATTGCATTTTCCTTCCATTTTCATTTATATTTACATTTTCATTTTCATTATTTTCTGCCCGTTTTTAGTGGGTTTTTTTTTGTTTTTTTTTTTTTTGGTTTTTAACAAATGAATTAACTTCTTGTTATAATTGTTGATGTTGCTCTTATTATTGTTGTTGTTATTGTTGTTGCCGCATGAGAAAATGATTAACAAGTGTTTGAATTTAATTTTGTTTATATAATTTATGATTCGCGTTTTTCTTTGCCACATTTCCACAATTTTCCCGATGCGATGCCTGCAACCAACCGTCTTTGCGGCTCGGTTCGGTTTCGGTTTCGTTCGCGGTCTTTAGTGAACTTAATTAAGCGTTCATAATTTGTATGGCATTTCACTTACAACATTTTTGTGGACTCCTCCTTTATGGAGTTTGGAATCCAATGGGAAGTCCAGTCTTCCTTCCTCCTTCTTCTTGTGTGTGCGTGTGTGTGTTACACTGACACACTTGTGGAATGCCGCTGTGGCGCTCGTTTTGTAACCTCCTTTTCCTCCCATTCCATCCCACCCACTTATCGGTTAGGAGGGACTTTACGACTGCAGATTGGCAGATTGGGGCGCCTCTGATAATGACAATGGGTGTGGGGGGCCACCGCCTAACTCTCCTTCTTTGTAGTCTCGTGTCGTAAAATTGTACGATTGATAAGGTGGGAATAACGTTGGCGTTGACCTTATCATGGCACACGATAATGCTCTATAATTAGCATAGAGAAAAAGAGAATTTATTGGAGAATTTTTATAGTATTTGTAGCATAATTTAGGAGGAGCATAAGCATAGGAGCAGCATAATTTAGGAGGTCGATTTTGCAATACAATTAGAACACAAACGATTTTCATAACGAAATTTCCAAGAACATTCATTAGTAACCAAAAAGTGATTGATTATTCCTTTAATTATTATTTATTTCATTATCTTTTTTCGCAATTTAAAGTTCTCTGTAATTAAAAGCGGGGTTTTCCATATAAAGCTCTTGGTCTTGCTCTTGCTTGGTTGCATTGTAGGTTCTATTGTAGGAACTCTGACGCATTCCTTACGAATATTGCAGTTCCAAGAGAGCGTCCAGCATCCAATCTCCGTCTTTCGGTTCTAGAACTGTTTCCACATAATTTCCTGCAACACGCTTGTTGTTGCCTCTATCGTGCCTCGCTCGCACATTCCACAAAGAAAGTTCATATCAATTGAAGAACAAATATCGAAAGTTTGCAAATGAAAATGAAAAATATCAAAGAAAGAGAGAGAGACAGAGAGAGAGAGACAAACATTTGTGTGCACCGCCATAGAGGTGGCTAGACAGACAGTGGACAAAAGAGTAAAGTAATTTGTAGAAATTGCTATATAAATGCCACAGACAGACGAAACTTTCTATGGGGGGTGTGTGGGGGTGGGGATGGGGCAGAAATCTTTTGTGATTGCTGGGTCTCTTTAGTTCAGTGGTTGATAAAGATACAACCAGCGGCAGCAGCAAATACTTATGTATGATATCCGTATAAAAAAAGAGAGGAAAAATACATGTTATCGGCAACAACAGCAACAACAACAGCAACAGCAGCAACATTTTGTGTCGAGACTTGTGTGGGCGCCGCCGCCGCCGCTTGCCCCAAAGTTGGATAAAAACTCAATGCGCACATCGTCTTTGACTTTTGTAAGTCGCCACAAGTTGCGGCGCAACCACGAGGCGGCAGCCGGCAGTCGACAGCTTGCAACAACAACAACAACAACTACAATAAATATATCATATATTAAAGATAAAAGATTTAACGAGCAAATGAGAGATGCGTAAGAGTAGAAATCCATATCCATATCCATATCTAATCCCCAACATAAAAAACAAACCTATATGTATCTTCGATCGCAGAGCCCTCATCGTTGTCGCTGGCCGAGCGCTTGGCCTTCTTCAGCAGCCTGTGCGACGGCAGTGCGGGCAGTGCCAGTGGCGCCGGCCGATACCGCAGTCGCACCAGCAGCTACTCGCGCAGTCCGCCGATTGACATCACTACGCCGCGGAACAGCAGCTACAGTCTGACTCCCACGCGCATGGACAGCTCGCCCGTGCCGTACGACCAGGAGCAGCAGCAGCAGCAGCAGCAACAGCAGCCGTCAAGTCTAACGCTGGAGATCATCATGAAGCCAGAGCCAGAGCCGCAACCAGAGCCGCAACCAGAGCTGAATTCGTCGCCGTCACAGCTGCACAATGGCTTCCACGTGCTGACCCGTTCGGCCACGGAGCCGTGCACCGCCAGCATCGACACCGCACCGGCGTGCTACAGGGGTTTACGCGTGCGAACAGTGGGCAAACTGATCCTGCCGGACACATTCCGTGGCGGAGATCGCAACAACAACAATACGAGTGGAAGCGTCAGCGTCAACAAGAACAGCTATTCGCCTGGGGAACAGCTGAGGATCGAGGAGGCAATACCACTCCCAGTGAACGTCCGTGCCATTGGGAAGATCAAGTCGCCCTTCATCGAACAGCAGCACCACTCCTCGCCCACAGTGATGGCTACAGCGAAGCCTCTGAAGTTGGACTACAAGCATTCAAACGGGGCGGGCGGCGACAGTGGCTCAGATTCTGGCAAAGAGAACTACGCCTCCAATCGGCAGCAGCAGCCGCAGCCGCATCAGCAGCCGCATCCGCAGCAGATCGAGGAACTTACCCTCCAGAATGTTATGGACATGCGAAAGAAGATCACGCGTCTGTTCCAGGGCCAGTCTCAGGAGAAGCAAGTGCCAGCACAGGCCGTCAATCGCCGACACACCACAGAGATCACCAGCTCCTCGATGGGCACAGCTCCGACACGAAGCCCCAACGTGGATGGCCGTTATGCCAAGTACTTTGGCGTCGAGGAGACCTACGTCTCCACAACGACTGTGTTCAAGACGCAGTCGATGCCACCACGTATTGTGACCAAGGTGGAGGCCACCAACGAGCATGTCCGTCAGCCGGGCACGGTGATCAAAACCCTCACGCAGAAACGTCGCGAGATGCTGAAGCGCACGCGTCCCATATCCTTGGACACGTCCACGAGCGGATCCATCAGTCCCACGGCGATGCCCAGCCCGAAGCGAGCCCATTCGCCCAGCAATCGTGGCAAGGCCAGCATATCCTGCATCGAGGACATTGAGGTCACGGCTCAAGAGCTAAATGACGCCGGCAAGGACTTCAAGCGCCTGTGCGTCGAGATATTGGACTGAAAAATTGTTAAATTTTGGCCACGTATTCAAAATTCTCCCAATTTTTCCCCGATAACCAAATCCTAATCGAAATTCCACACTTTCGTTTTTGCTTTCTTGCTCTCTCTGGCCCTCTCTCCATCTCTCTATTCGTTTTTGTGGATTGTAGCGCCTCAGTGTGATAGATGCGCTAGATTCCCCCTATCCCCCTACCACCAAACTATTTGATCTGTAGAAATTTTGTTTTATCATCTAAGAAACTCAAGAAACAACCCAACAACACTAAAAAACGAAACACGAAACTACAGCAAAATGTCAAACGAAAACGAAATATATATTTATCAATAAAAATTAAATAAAATGTTAATCATAGGAAAATGTATTTAATCCGCCCCCCCCAACCGCCCAACGCCCCAGAGATAA
Organism: Drosophila azteca; assembly: GCA_005876895.1. Lineage (NCBI taxonomy): Eukaryota > Metazoa > Arthropoda > Insecta > Diptera > Drosophilidae > Drosophila > Drosophila azteca. The sequence goes on along the minus strand of VCKU01000014.1, from coordinate 497,252 downwards.
TGCAGTTTTCCTTGCAGCTGGCCCATAAATGTCCCATAAATATCCCATAACCATCTGCCAGTTATCGATTACATATTATTATCGAACGATGAAACCTGCTTTCGTGCATGCAAACAATTTTTTTTTTTTTATATATATATAAATTTAAAAGAGCGAATTGTACCTTAAACGGCATTATATTATATTATATTTTATTCTATTCTATTCTATGGTTATGTATTACATTTATTATTATTATGATTATTATTGTATGTAAATTTAATCGATTGAAGTTGTTAAACCAAGAAAATAAATCCATGAATTGTGCTAAAGAATAACATAACGAGAGAAAGACCGAATATCGAATATACTAACACCAGACGGAGTAAGTACCAAGAAAACTCTTCGCTTGTGGAATGTGCATGAATAATATCAGAATATCAGGTTTATATATGTACATACTTATGTATGTTTTGCCTGCCTTTCTTTTGCATGGAATGATTTGCCAAGATTATCCTTGTTTCGATGGGCACACACACGCATCCTTTGCCAATGGTTCTGTGTTCGAATCGGAAACTAATTTCGATCCTCCTTTCGTTTCGCAGGCAAACCCTCCGAACCATTGAAAGGCATCCTCAAGAGCAAGGCCTTGCCTGGACCCATGGGCCGTGGCCTCATGCCAGTGGATCTCAATGCAGAGCTGAAGAATCGCCTGAAACGCTCCACCCATGCCACCGTCTCGAATCTCCGCAAGTCGGCGACCACAGCCGATGCCACACGTGGCGATGAGGTGGACAATCCGCAGAGGAACCTGGCCCAGATACTGCGGAATGTGTCCAAGGAGAATGCCGCCACCACAGCACCCAAGCACGATGATGCCGTCAATCTGGTGAGGAATCTCGCCACGCTGGGACAGCCTCGGGCCGCCTCGGCCGGCGAGGATGTAACGGCCGGCAATTGTGCCTCGGCATCGGAGGGCGAGAGTTCTGGGGGTCGCGAAATCGAGGCGATTATCAAGAACAGTGCTGTGGCACGTCGCCGTCGCCAGCAGCAGCAACAGCAACAGCAGCAGCAGCCACAACCGCCAGATGGGTGAGTCCATGTCCATCATCGTCATCCGCTACAATTCCCACGTGCTGTGCGCTGTGTGTTCGTGCATTAACCAATTACTAAACGCAACCCCCTACCCCCCAAAGCCCCCAAAGAGCCCAAGAGATTTGTAAGTGGGATTGAACCCGTTGACCCGTTTTTTGTGGATCATGGTTTATATATGAATATATTTGTATACACATAACGTTTAGACAGACAAGACAGCGTCTCATACATGCATCAAATGTGTGTGCTTCTCAAGACTGGTTCCAATAAAGAAACTAAAAACATTTACAATTACCTAATTAATAATGCATAATGCAAATGCAACTAAAACAACAAACAAATAAAAAAGCGGATAAAACTTGTACATTTAAAAAATAGTTAGACACAACGTTCATTTTCGTAAATGTTCCGGCATTCCCCCTCCCCCACACACACACACACCCCCCCACAGATACACACACACACACACACACTTTTGTGTTTGTTTTGTGCGAAACTTTTGGCTTTTGATTAAACAGAACTCTGTTTTCACCACAAATTTTGAAAACGTAAACGAAAATGAAAACAGTTTCCTAGTCAGAGTGAAGCCGATAGCCAGGAGCTATTATTGGCCACTTAGCCAGCTGCCACACCAACAGAAACAGCAACTGCAAATGCAAAACCAACTACAACAACAACAACAACAACAGCTACGACTACGAGTTCGAGTACAACAACCCCAACAGCCCCAACAACGACAACAACAACAACCACAACAACTACCAGAACAGCTAAAGCAACCGAAAATGCTGCAACCGAAACCTTTTTACAACAACTTTGTTCAACAGAAACACTTTGTATAAAAAATAACTATATATGTATGTATGTAGCTATCGATTAGAAATTAAGTTCAAATCTGCATTGCTTACAGCCGTTTTTTGAGCAAAACACTAATATACCAATACCTATATACATATTACAAAAATATACTATATATTTTATTGAAAATTTGTTCAAAACCGAATATTATATATATGCCACACCATATATTTTTACGAGATGCCAAAAAGAAAAGAGCACAGAAAAAAAAAAGAAAAACCACAAAACAACCAACAAAAATACAAATAAAACGAATAATTAATAAAGTTGAGAGAAATCCTATTTAATTGTAGTTTCGCTTGGCCACTAACTGTCGTTTGTCGCTAATTAAATAACAAACACTAACAGCATGTGCACATTTTTCACTCAAATTTGAATTTGAATTCGAATTCAAACGGTGTCCACGTTTCATTTTCTTATTTCCATGCTCAGTGGCGCCAACATCGATGGGGTGTGGGGGTTTTCAGAACTACATATTTTACATTACATTAACATGTAACCCGAGTTGTGCTGAGTAGCGCCATTCACAAGTGTGGTGGTGGGCTATCGTACTAAAACCACATTGGGGAACGCGGGAATTTATAAAACACCGAAACGGCAAGGTATAACTGTAGAAGGGAAGGGTAAAGACGTGAGTGTGTCTACCAAAAGTTTATAATTTTGTTTAATCTAAACCGGCAGACAGTTGTTCATATGGATTGGAATGCATGTTGCCATGCTCTGGTATGCAGTCGATGATGTCGTTAGAGAAAGTTGGATTTTCATCGCAACAATTTTCCAGGGAAATTTTTTCTCAACACTTGTTTTTACAGGATATGTAGTTACAGTGTAGTTACCATGTAGACATAGAACTTTTTTGACATTTTTTGGTTCAAATAATTCACATATAGAATTATTTTTCGCGGTTTAACTCAAATTTCTGTTAAGTGGGCCAAGTTCGGTCTGCGGTCACACTGATTACAATTGATATCACTCATACTTGACACGTGAAATAGCTTTATTTGAGTCCGATAAAACCTCGCAAAAACAGCTAAGGGAAATTTCAAGGATCGTTCGAACTTCGCCCAGCAGTGTTTTTGCATGAAGAGGACAGGGTGTGTGGAAAACATTTTGTGACTTTTTCAGTGCATGCATTTTCTGGGCTGTTTTATCCGCTTTTTCCTCAGTTTTTAAATTTTAAAAATTTCCCTCATGTTTATTTTATTGAAAAAATATCAATTGATGACAACAAAATCAGATTTAAATGCGCACAACCAACCACTCAAATTATTGGTAAATACTTAAACATTAAAAATTTTTGTCATTTTGTAAAATAGGATATATAGCAAACATATTTTTAAAAAGCCAGACATTGAAAAAGGCCAGATTTTAGTGGAAAAAGATGAGTTGTCAGCACTGGTCGGGACATAAACAAAAAACACTCCCGTTTTGCTCGTGAACGCGTTACCAAATAGAGCAAAAATCCCATACCATCTGCCGTCCAGAGCGAATTTTCCACACAATCAGCTCATACTTTACACGCAGAAACGAGCAAAAGAGCGTAACCCGTGCTCACTTACGTTCTTACGTGAAATTTCATGCTCACTTACGTATTTTATCGTTGGCAACATTTATTTGTATGGGCCAGCAGCATGTGCCCCGAAATTAGCGACATTGTCCCACAACATTTGCGGCGGAATAGCAACATTTTGCATACCCCTTAAGAAAGGATATTATAGAATTTAAGAAAAGTTTGTTTTGCTAGGCACCAATTATTGCAGAAACTAGTTAAACTCTATCTCAGAAAATTGTACGGTTTTTAGTCTTCTTATAAAGTCTGAAAATGGGTATCGGGATTGATATGCTATTAATAATAAATTCATCAAATGCATTATTGGGTCAAAATATGTAAATATGTGCAAAATACAATATTAATTACGTTTTAAATCAGTGGGGTAAAAAGAATTTTACTATTAATAAAATGAAAAAGGGTATCAATATGTCCATACCAGCGGTTAAGTTTCCAAATGACGTGACATTCCGTGCGCACTTACGTTTTCTTACGACACGTTTCAGCTCAAAATCCGCAGAAAAAAAAATTTCAAATCGAGCGCGGTCGCGTCGCGCATGTAAGAAAATAAATATTTCGACGCCAATTTGTTTGAACCGAGCAGTTGCAGCGCGCCTAGCGTCGAATGTCAAATGAAGTCGATTTTTATTTAGTATTATTCACTGTCTACATAAGTATTTAAGATTTTCTCTATTTTTTTATAAACACAAGCAAAATTAAAGGCGGTCGCGCGTGTGTTGTGGACGTTTTCGTATTTTTTTTCATATGTGCATGTGTGTGTGTTGTTTGTTTACTTTGTAATATCGCGCGCATTTTGTGCCGGTTGCAAAAATACTCGAAGGCGGATTGTATTGTGAATTGCATTATGCAAATCGAGAAGGCAGGCCTTATTGAGAAATTCGTCACTGCCTGAAGCTGCAGCTGCAACAGCCTTCGCTTCCAATTATTCGAACAATTGCCGCCAATTGAAACTGAAAGTGCAAGTGCAAATACAGAACAGAACACAGAGGCCTGATCAGCGGGGAGTCTTGGAGAAGCAGAAGCAGCGCAATATAGCAGCCATAAAAGGTTCGTTTCGCACAGATTATACATATTTATGACCATTGTCCACTCCACGGTGGGGAGGGGAAGGGAGGGCAAGTTCGTTCTCAAAGCAGTTTCATCTGCCTCAGTCTGTCTCCCTCTGGCTCGCACGCTCTGCTGCAGTGCTGCGGAATTGCAAAGAGAAACAGCAAAAACCAAGCAGAATGAGCCGAAAAAACTGTAAATTGCTATTTCGCTTCCATTGAAAGATTTTGCTGATTCTCCCTTCCTCTCTCATTTGTGCTCCCTCTCTGCGTTGTTTTGGTACAAATTTAATACCCTTTAGAGGGAGAGCAGAAGAGAGTACAATGATTTTGGAAACGAGGAGAAGGCAGAATCTTTGACCCATAGAGCCATTGCTCAATATATGTATGTTATTGATCAGCAGCGACAGGCGCAACGAAATATCCGATCGCCAAAATCCACAGACTATCGAAAAGGGTATGCAAAGGTGCGACCTCCAAGTCTGGTTTTCTTTGTTGGTGTTGCTGGTTACTTGCACTTGCAGGGTCGCCCAATAGAGTCCGTCTCTTTCTCTCATTTCGTGTCTGACTCGCTTGAAGAGCACTTTCAAGCAGGCTTTTGTTTTATTTGTTTGTCGTTTTGCTGATTTTAATTATGAAGTATTTAAATGTTGGATTGGATTTCCGAGTTCAAGGTCCCAGCATTCGAATCCACGGATTTAGGCCAGCATTTGCATAGGTTTTCAACAAAATCCAATCAAAACAAAAAGAATGAAATCAATCAAATCTCAGACAACACTTCGAAATAAACTTCAGGCTCCCTCCAGCAATTGCTGGTTTGCAATTTTATACAATAATTTACTGATTATCAATGCTATCAATCGTTTGTGGGGCTAGATTGCATAATAATAGCCCTGGCACCAGTCGCGCGATATCTCGCCAAAATCCATCCACAATTCATAAAAACTAATGAATAAACAAAGGCAAAGTCAATCCCAGCCAATCCAATCCAACATTTTTTTGGAGAATGCCTTTCGTTTTCAATGAATTTGCATAATTTGTTGCTCGCTTTTATTTGTGGTTTCTTCTTTCTTCTCTTATTTCGTGGCTAATTTCTCGCTGTGGCAGTGGCAAATAAAATTAGTTGGGAATGTGATTAACGAGCGATTGGGGGAGGGAGCCAATTAAATGGAAACGAGCTAATCAGCATGCAAAATGCTGCCACGCCTCTGGGCTGCAGTTTGCATTTCCCCCAATCGAAATTGGTATAATAAAATGTTATTTTAAAGGCGTTTCATTGCTTTATTAACTTGTAACTCCAGTAATGGAGCAATATAATTCGAATCTCGATAAATCTCGATGTTTACCTTAGTTAATTCATCCTGTAGATAAGGTTTTTTAAAAAATCAACTAGAAATTCTCTCTATGTACAAATCAATTTGGTTTCTATAAATTATATTCTCAACTCTGAAATATGTACATATATGTATGTATGTATATTGCGTGAAGTTTGAAGAAGATAGCGTGGAAGTACGTACTCTTCTCTGCTGGTTTCCCGATTGGTAATGGGGTAAACAAAAACAAAATCCCAGACATGATTGTCCATAAATAGTAGACGGATCGGATCGGATCGGAGTGGCCTGCTTATCGCTTTTTGATTCTTATGATACTTCTGAGTGGCACTCTCTCGGAGGGTTAATTTCCCTTGCATAGGAAAAGTGTTAACCAAATGTGCATTCACTCTCTGTTGGACAAAAAGGGAGAGGGATGCAGACATAGAGACACAGAAAGAGATAGATATGATAGGAAAAACGTGAGTCCCTCAATGCTAATGAGCCAAAGCAAACAAAAAACAATGGGAGAGGAGGGAGAGGAGGAGGAGGAACAAAGAAAAACTGAAACAAAGTTCTGTGGAATCGGAACGGCTCCAAGGGGAACGGGGATTTGGTAGAGAGGTCTCGCCCTGCCTCGCCTCGCCCCCATTATAGCCCATAGACACCGCTGCCTGATGAGAGTTGGGTTTCCGTTTCGATTTCGATGTCGGTTCGGTTCGGTTCGGGACTGGTTGCTGCCATTAATTGAAATATGCCGCCCGGAGTGGAGACCCCCTCCCCCTGCCACAACCCTAGTCGCTGCTGCTGCTGCTGTTGCTGCTTCGTGATCGAATGATGCATTATCAAACGGAAAGCTTTGCGGCTGATCTACTCCACCCCCGCACACTCTGGGGCCAGTTTCCCCCGCCCCTTCCACCATTCTACTCAAACATTTCCATTTAAAGGCATGTTATTTGATGCTGCTGCTGCACTTCGTGATACAAATCCCCCCATCCCCCCATCCAGCCATCCATTCATCCATCTATTCCGAATGCATTTCCCAGATTACACAACCCATTAAAACTCACATATGGATGGACATACAGATGTACATACATATGTTTCCAAAGACACTGGATGATCCACATTAATTATGTTTTCGCTTTGCTGCCCCTGCCCCTGCCCCTGCCCCTGCCGCACAAAAAGTTCTTGGCTATAAATATGATTTTATTGGGAAATCTTCTGCATTTGTGGATGCATCCCATTCCATCCCATTCCATCCCATTGCAACCCATAAATGAAGAAGTTATGTTCTTCCCTCTCGCACTATTTACGGATTTACGGGGTTTATTTTATTCTCCTTTTATATCATACTAGACTAGAGGTGTTTTTTTTTCCAGATATTACACAATCTCTAGGCTGTGCTCTGTCTCTGCTCTGTCTGTAGTACATTGACTTCTCCCTCTCCCACTCTCCCTCTCCCACTGTCTTTCTTTTGGTGTTTTTTCTTCTACCTTAACTTTTTCGGTTACGGGTTTGCACAGCTGTTTTCTGTTTTCTGTTTCTGTGAGTCTCAATTTCCTCAAAGTGGCATTTTGCCTGAGGGGCAGAGGGAGGGGTAGGGGGAAGTGTCCGAATAGACAGACAAACCCCCCGCTGGCTAACAGCTCTTACTCTCATTTCGTACATTATTTAATTGGGCCTACAGCCACAAGAGAGATAAACCCTTTGATTGAGCTCTCGGGTATTATGAAACGCCAAAAATACACACACCACACATCTCCCACACACACCAACACCAACCACACCACCAACCACACACCACACACCAATCGCCGCTCATTAAACCGCCGCTCGTCTCTGGGCGGGCGGCTCGTCGGTTCGGGCTTCTCCGTTTCTGGCCATAACGCAATCAACGGGCTAATTTATGGCGGGCGGCTCATATGAAACCGAACCAACGAATTTGAAAGCTCCTCAAAAGTCTCAAGATCTTTTCGCAATTGGAATGAAACTAGACAAACCAAAAGAAAACAAAAACGAACAAAAAACGAACAAAAAACACTTGCAGGAAATGATGAAATCTTTGAAAATTGGCTTAGTGGAGATAGCCACATTTAATTAGTTTTTAATGAGAAGTAATTGCCAGAACAGTTGGGTGTCCAATGAGTCATGGTAGGAGGATTTCCAAAGAGCTCTCTGGAGAAATTACAAGGGAGATGGGAATGGAAATGGGGTTACTACGGGTTGGGGGGTGGGGGTTGTGGTTGGGGTTGGTGCTGCGGGTTGTGGTTGGGGTTTGGGGTTGGCAGGAGGGGGCCAGACAGTCTCAGGAGAGTTTTATGTCACTAGAGTTATATACGAAAACAAATACGTTTTAATAGTTTTGTTTAGTTGTCATATTCCTGCCTAAATTTCAGTCTTCCAGTGGATACTATCCTAAATATCGTACGGACATATGTATATACATATATAGTTACATGGTGAGTCATATTTTTGGCCATTCTCCGCTTCCTTTTAATGCCTGAAACAGGAACAGAAACAGTAATAGCCATAAATTTAGCAGCCATTTTTTATGGCCAAAAGCGAAAACGAAAACGTGAGTCGCTGTTTGACTCATCTTTCCAAAGGAGTGGGGGAGTGGGAGGGGGGGAGGCATGGCTCTAGGATCTCAGCAAAAAGCCGTAACGAGATGCATTTAAACAGTGACTGTCACTAGTCTGACGCCTAGACTTAGTCGCGAGTCCATTCTCCTCTTGGTCGGAGGCGGAGTCCCCCCATAAGAGGAGACTCCCCCCTTAGTCCCCTCTCGCGACATTGACTTTGACACTTGGCGAATGTCAGCAAACCCCTCCACAGGATAATGCAAATCCTCGCGACTGCGGCCCAGGCTTCATCTGTGGAGTATTTGCACTTTTGTCTGGCATCATGCGGCATGTGGCAACTGGCATCTGCCATCAGAGTTGACAACTCATTAGCTCAGCACAGACTGTTGCAGGAGAGGATGGGGCACAGACTCCTCCTCTAAATGAGGCTGAGAATGCAGATGAAGAGGTGGACAGTCGCCTCTCCTGAAGCCTCCCGTCTGTGGCTATCCCCCATCCGTACAATGAACTCATTTCGGACAAAGTTCTCTGACTGCTGCCGCTGCTGCATCCTTGTATTTGCTACTTTTGTTGTTGTCTGACAAGCGCTCATAAATCTGCAGCTGCAACTGCCCCATGCCTCCACATGCCTCAGTGCCTCATGCAAAGTGGAGAGAGAGCAGTCCTGTCCTCCTCCCCTCCTTCATCTGTGTACTGTGGAGCTCTTTGTGCCGTGCTGCCTGCCTGCTGGCTCTTTGGCTTCCTTTGTCTGTCTCTCTGTCGTCCGTCTATCTGTCTGTCTGCCCCGCGTCATAGATATCATCATTGGGCATTTATTATTTCAGTTTTCCAGTCTTCGGGGCTTATGCATCTTCGGTGTGCCTCCCTCGCCCTCTCCAGCTCTCCAGCTCCATCTTGCATCTCCATCGTCTCCGTCTCCTTTCCTGTGTGGTGTCTGTGGTTATTCAATTTCCTTTGTCTTGTCTGTGGAGCTTCCTTGATATATTCAGGGCATGCCATGCCCGCTGACATTTCCCTCCCTCCCTCCCTCCGCTTTCCGTTCCGTTTTTCCTCCAACTATCGATTTCCTCCGTGACAAACCATAAAATGTTTGCCTTTTGATATATGGAATGGCATTGTTTGGGCCATGGGGTTGTCAGGGAGTATCCAATGGATCTCCCCATTCCTCCCCAGCCAGCAATCATCCCATCTTTGCCAGCGACGTCGACAGTCGACTGTCGTCTGTCAGTCAATCAATGAGACACCTGTTGCACTGTGGTGTGTTGCAAGTGCCCAGAGACACGTGACATTTAGCCACAGAATGGGATGACAGATCCGATGATCTGTGCTGGATGATAGATGTGTCTAAGGAATGTCCGGCCCACAATCGTGCCATGCATCGTGCAACCTGCAACCTGCAACCCAAATTCCAGCAGAGGTGCACCCACAGGAAGGAAGTTCTTCACTGTCGCAGTCGCTGCCACAACCACTTCCTGTGTCACTCTTTCGAAGTGGGCTTTGCCCCCCTCCGTCGTCTTGGCCATCTCTTGGCCTCGGCCTGCCTCTGTCATATATTGTTAATCGATTATTAATGACTTTGGCGCAATTAAGTAACAAACAAAGCAAAAATCGCTTCATCAAAGCAGCGAGCGAGCGAGCAAGCGAGCAACATGCCATTTTAGCCATTAACAGGCCAGGCCAACAGGCGGGGCGGCAGCTCCTATCCTCAAACATGGCCAACAAGAGACCGCAAAAAGGGGGGGGGGGGGGGGGCAGGCTCCGGCTCCTGCCGTCAAACATGGCCAAGACGACAGAGAGAGACGCAACCAACCGGCTCCTCCATCGGAGTAAAAGTTACCAGAAAAAAAGGCAGCAAGTGCAGGCAGAGACGCGGCAGACCACGGCGCAGGCGCTGCCGCTGGCGTCCTCCTTCGATGGCAGATCTTAAGATCTTAAGAAAAATCAACATGCAAAAAACCGAAAAACCGCCTTAAAATGTGAAAATGCGAATGACCTGAATACACAGATACACATACACACAGGCACTCACAGATACTCATGCAGACAGAGAGACAGACATACAGACAGGCACTGAAATTGATAGCACACACAAGTCGGGCAACAAGGGGCCAACAGGGGGGGGCAACAAGGGGGGCGCATGCGCAACACACACGCAACGGCCAAAAAGCCTTAAAAGGCAGGCAACGACAACAACAACAACAACAACAACAACAACACCGATCGACGACCGACCGACCGACGGACCAGCGACGATTTCCTTTTCTGCGCTTTTTTTTTTTTTTTCGTAATTTTTGTTGCTTTTTTTTTGTATTTTAAGCTGCAGGCAAACTAGTTTTACGTACAGTTTGCTTAAATACCCTGTAAATAGGGGAGGGACAGTGCAAGAGTATATACGAACTGCTGAAAGGGAGTGTGGAGTACATTCTTTGGTACTCTATCCATGAAGTAAACTGTGTAAATACCCTGTAAAATGTAAACTGCTGCAGTTGCTAGAAAAGACAGAAGAAGTTTTGGTACAGGGTACCCAACCAATTCGATCACTCAATATGGAAATCTGTAAATTGTTGTCCACATTTTTTTGTGTTTTTTTTTTTTGGTTTTCTTTGTTTCTGTTTTCGGGTGACATTCAACGCCACATCGCACTTGCAACTTTTGCCTTAATTGGCCACACTGTCAGACCTCTTCTGCGTTGCGCCTCTGCTGTGGCCCCCCCCCTCCTCTGGACGTCGCCTCCTTTTGGACACACTGTCTGCCGGCCATAGCCATAGGCCATAGGCATGTCCTCCTTTTTGGTTTTCCATTTAATTTATGCGCAAAATATTTGCAAATATTTATTGACCATTTTTCTACACACACTCTCTCTCTCTCTCTCTATCTATCTCTCTATCTCTTGGTCACTGCTCTCTCGACACTCTCTCACGTTTTAATAGCACATTTCCCCAATTTTGGTGTCTATCCAAATGAAAATGAAAAGTTCACGAGGAGAAGGAAAACTCGTTTGGTTATGCATAATATTCCGCGGAGGAGGCGCCTCCCTGCCTGCCTCCCTCCCTGCCTGACGATCATCTGTTGACAAGCCTTAGATTTCATGCCATGCCATGCCATGCCACGCATGGATGGGTATTAGATCCAGAATCGGAGGCAGAGACGACAGTCTCGCGGTGGCACAACCAAATTCAAAGCCGAAGCTCAATGAAGCGCGTAAATTCAGCTCAGAGAGGGGTAGGAGGGGAAAGAGGAGGAGGTGGAGTTCTCCCTGTGGGTCAGATGTACGTGCCAGAACCCAGGTATTACCAGATCTAACGATGCATGGAGCATTATGCCCGTCTCCCCAAATGAATCATTTTTTATCCCTGACTTTTGGTCAAATCAATTAAGAGAGAGAGAGAGAGAGACAGACAGAGAGAGAGTAGAAGTGCAGAAGAAGCTCTGTAGTTTGTTAATTAATCACCTTAACTTTTATCACCTTTTTTCATATACGTATAATCTCTGTAGGAACTCTGCCACATTCCATATTCCATGTGGGGATTTCTCCAACAATTAAACAGTAAGAAGAAGCAGAAGAAGCGGAGGAGAGCCCACATCGTAAACACCTTGCCACAAGTTGCACTTTAATTAGTATTCGCAGGCAGTGAGGCAACAGAAAAATCCAAATAAATTAGAAATCAAGAAGGCCGACGGCCACTCCCTCTCCCACTCCCTCTCCCACTCTCTTGGCATTTTAACAGCATTTTTGCTTTCCACCAATAAAACGCATTCGAGTCGAGATTGGCTGCAATAGAGCATTCCATACCAGGAATTACAAATAAGTAGAATACCCCCATTCCCCATGTCCCATGCCCCATGCCCCATGCTCCATGCTCCATGGCACCGCCAATTGCTGTGATAAATGAGGCACTTGCTGCTCAGCTACAAACAGGTGTTTTCCATGTATGGTCTCGGGTCTTTGTCTTGGTCTTGGTCTCGGGTCTTTCGGGCCCTACAGAGACAGAGCCAGAGACATGGCTAGAAGCAGAACCCGCCTTAAATGGCAGAACACACACAATCCATAAAAGCCAAAACGTGTTTGCCAGACCAGAAAAGAAGTCTGTGGCACCTCAGAGAGTGCGGCAGTGGCAGTGGCAGCGGCATAGCTTCAATGGTTCTTCTGGTTCCACTTTGATTTTCCATTGCCCATAAATGCTGGATTATTTCTGCTGCGGATCGCTGCGATCTTTGCTGAATTATGGCTTATATGGTGGCCTCAAATGGCACTCCCCTTTACGCCAGGCCACGCCACGCCACACTGCACCACTCGACTCCACTCCACTCCACTCTATTGCCCCATCAACATTAATCAAAAGTATTTCCGTGTGCGCTGAAGGTGCTGAAAACGGAAGAGTGCCCCAAAGACCTTTCTTCTGCAGACCCAGACGCAGATGCAGATCCAATCCCAATCCCAATCCGAATTCCAATCCAATCCAATCCATCAATCACGAAGTCTTCGAGTGGCAGCCGGCAGACAGCGAGAGCTGTTTAAACTATGGGTTAACAAAGATTAACTGCCTCTTGGCACTAACCAAAATGGGAAATGCGAAATGGGAAATGGTAAATGGCTAATTCTCTCGTTTTAGCCATTGGCGAAACTTGAAACTGCCTGCAACCCTCGCGCAACTTTTTCTTTTTGGGGTAGCTCTGGGGGTTAATTCGTTTGCCCGCAAAAAGGGTTGCAAATACGCGTATCCTGTTTCGAATGTTTGCTCAAGGATTGTCCTTTCCTTTATGTGTGCAACCTGTTCTCTCTCTCCCGCTGTCTCTCTGTCTCTCGTGTGTCTCTCTCTCTCTCTCTCTCTCTCTCTCTCTGGCTTTAAGGTGACTTTAATGACGACGAATCCTTTTCAGACCCGAGCGTAACATTAGTTTAACAAGTTTAAAAGCTGCTTAAACTGATCCTCCACGTTGAAGGGCGGCCCCTCGGTGGGTGGCTCCGTGGTGGGTGCCTCCGTGGTCGTTGTGGTCGTGGTGGTGGTCGTCGAGGTGCTCGTCGAGGTGGAGCTGGTCGTGGGCACGGGCATGGGCTTGGCCTTCACCCGGCCATCCAGGCAGGCCTGCAGATAGTTGTAGTTGGTGGCCGTCGCCTCCACGTAGCGCCGCTCGGCCTTGTGGATGCACTGCTCGTGGGAGAGCTCCACGACACGATAGCGCTCCTGCAGCAGGCTGGCCGACTCTGAGGCGTTGCCCGAGATGCTGTACGTGGCAACGGTGTTGTTGGAGCCCTGAAAAGCGACAGGACGTTCCGATTAGGGGGGAAATGCAAGAGGAAGCCCGCTCGCTGAGCACTCACCACAGTGGCATGGCAGTTGAAGGAGTCGAGGGTGCCGTTGATGCTGTTGCACTTCCTCAGATCCTCACACACTCGTCCCGCTGACCATTCGATGCTCCTGCGAGTGGGTATGAAGTCGGTGTCGATGCCCTTGCGCGAATTCTGCGCCTCCTGGGCACAGGTGCTGTAGTTGGCACTGTAGCTCTCTGCGATCTGATTGGACTCGCCGATGTAGCCGCCAAAGCAGGCCACCGAGGCCATCGGGTCGCGCCGTGTCACCCGCGAGTTGAGGAACAGATGCGTGAGGCCGTCCTGCGTGGGCAGACCCACATACGGGGGCAGTGGCCGGCTGATGGCCTCCGCAGCGGGGGCCAGGAGCAGGGCAGCTCCGCAGAGCAGCAGCACCAGCAGCAGCATCCGTGGCAGTGGGGGGGAGACGACACCGGCAACAGCAGACATATTTTCACCGGTAGCAGCAGAAGAACAGCACTCTACTGATCTAGTTTTGGCGCATTAACTCTCTTTTTATATATGCGGCGCGATCTGGCCACCGGATGACGGGCAATGATAAGGCTCCCCCCCCCGTCCCCACGTCCCCCTGTCCGCCGTGCGTTATGTGATTTCCTTTTCGCGATGTGCTAATGGCTTATCTGCAAACTGTTTTGCTTTGCCATAATTGCCTTCCTTTTGCCGCATTATCTTTTGGACTCCCTCGAGAGATAAGCCGTAGATAAACATTGGAATGAAGCATTGAATAGATCTTAAGATCCAAGCAGATCTAAGAAGATCTTCCATCTAAGCGCAGAGATGTACCCCTTTTCTAGGGGGTGGAAGCCTCACCCTTAATGCAATTGCATCCTTCCTGCAGGGGACGGTGTGAATTGGGGGGCTTTAGGGGTAGCCATTAAATATTATCCTAGGGTAAACGCACCCCCACCCCCACCCACAGTCGCAGATAGCGGGACTGCTGCCATATATATTCCGTTTGTTTGAGGGTCTAATTTTATAATATCTCTGTAAATATTGGTTGAATCTTTCGTTGAGAGCGCCGCCTCCGGGGGAAATGAGTCGCATTGCGCCCCCGCCACCGTCCCCGACCCCCCGAGCGGCGGGGGATGTAATAAAACATTTCGGGGGATGACTAAACCCACTTGTATATACATATATGTGTGTGTACTGGATCTACTATAAGTAAATATGTTTTTATTACCTTCATTGTACATCATTAAACAAGAACTTAAATGGTGTTAAAAGTCATACTTGATATCATCACGAAACCCCGAAAACCTGCACCTACATAGACCCCCCGCCTTACTCCTAACTCTCCTATCATCGCCCCCCTGCAATTGCTTGGGGGCTTCTTCTTGGCTTCAGGCCCAAATAGATGCCACAGGACGAACGGAGGATGAAGTTCATCATAAACTTGACCTCCGGTCCCCTGGGTAGTAGTTCGTAGTATCGCAGGACCTTGCTGATCAGAGCCTTCATCTCGAGCATCGCAAACTTCTGGCCAATGCAGTTCTTGGGGCCCGCACTGAACGGCACATACGCGAACGCCTCCCCGCCCCGATCGGCGGAGTCCGCATCCAGAAATCTCTCCGGCCTGAAGGCCAGTGGATCGGGGAAGTACTCGGCCTCACGATGTGCGTAAAAGAGGACCAGATAGATGCTCGTGTTGGCGGGTATCGTCTGACCGCCGATCTGCAAGTCCTTCGAGGTGTATCTGCCGAGGGCCGGCACGACTGGATACAGTCGCATCGTCTCCCTGATCACGGCGTCGAGATACTTGAGTTGCTGCAGCTTCGATTGGGTGACGGGCGTCGATGGATCCTTGCCCAGAACCTGGTCGAGTTCCTGGCAGATCTTCTCCTGCACTTGGGGATGCCGCGCAATGGCGTACAGGGCAAAGGAGACGCCACTGCTGGTGGTGTCATCGCCCTCGAACATAAAGGTGTCCACCTCCTCGCGTATTTCGGCATCGCTCAGAGGCTGACCGTCGATGGTGGCCTGCAGGAGGATGTCCAGCAGAGCCATCTTCGATTTGAGACCCACCACTGGATCACCCAGACCTGTGCGGAATCATTGACGATTCGATAGTGATTCAACGATGATTCGATAGTCCGATCTGGCACTTACTTAGCGGCTTGTAGCGGCCATCGGCCTTCTCCTGCTCCACTGTGGCGCGTCGCTCGCGTATGACCCTGTCGGTGAACTCATGCATGACGCGGATATCCTCCAGCAGCTTGCTGTGCGTCCAGGGGCAGGTGAGGGGAAAGAGCCAGTCGTAGCGCTGCAATAGCGTGAACATGCGATCGGTTTGGACATACACGACACTACGGATCGGGAACGGGGAATACTTTGAATGAGGAAACATCCAGAAAAGGGGTGCTGGGGGGGCTATGAAGCGTACCTCTTGAGTGCCTGCACGTAGGGGAACTTGGGATCGCCTTGGGCATTCACTTGCACCCCCATGGCGGCCTCTAAACGACACAGCAAGGACACAACCAAGCATTAGTCTCCAAGGAATGGGTAGATCAGCACTCTACCCACCTGTTATCACATCCAGGGCTGCCAGTGAGACAATCCGCTGTATTTCCACCGCCGTCTTGCCATCGGCGACCTCCCGCAGCTTCTCCACCATCACAGCACTCTGCCTGTCCATGATGTCCACATAGTGCTCGAGCATGTTGAAGTGGAAGGCACTGGTGAAGACCTTGCGCCGTGCGTGCCACTTTTTGCCCACACTCAGGAGCAGGCCGTCGCTGAGAAAGGGACGCAGGAACTTGTACAGCTGCCCCTTGGCCAGCAGCGTGGTGCTGCCCAGAATGGTCTCAAAGTACTTCAGATCCTTGGTGTAGATCATCGATTCGCCCAGGATCCACATGCGAAATGTCTTGCCATGCAGGCGAAAGCATTCACCCACCCAATCGATGATGTCTACAAAAGAATTGTTATATCTTCTGTCCTTTTCCCTCTCTCCTCTGTACTTACTCTCTGCCCCCAGGCGTATGGCGTGAGCGGTTCCCACTACAGGCAGCGACAGGGGGCCCGAGATCTGGGACCTCGCGAACGTTGCCACACGCTGGCGCTTGCGCCCATAGTCCCAGATGAGGAGCAGAGCCAGAGCTCCAAAGGCGAGGGTCAGCAGCAGCGCCATAACAACAAGCAGATAATCTGTGAATCACTGAATCAGAGCTATAGGATAAGGTCAGAGCCAGTGCCAGTACCAGTGCCTGGGACGCTCGTGTTTTGTGTTGTGTTTGCCGTCGAGTCTCGCGATCAACTGCCTCCTTCCATCCGCTGCTGTTTGATTATAGCATAACACTGATCGACCGCTTGACCAGTCAAGCGCCGCTTTAGACTATTCTTGAATCAGAGTCTCTCTCTCTCTCTCTCTCTCTCTTTGTCTCTCTCTCATTTCTGATTGTAGCAGTATATCTCTTCGGAGAACTCGTTTTGTCAGCGAAAAAACATTGTAAACATTCGTGTTTGGAATTTTTTGTGTTAGTTTTTTTAATAGCTTCAAAGTTCCAATTTTTTGCATAAAAAACGAGCGCAGCTACGGCCGCGGCTCTACATTTATACCCGATACTCAGTTACACAATCCGCAAGAGGGCGCCAACTGCATGTGTGTGTGTGTGAGGGAGAGGGAGCCACTGACTGAAGTTTCATTTGTTACTTCTGGCTATATTGGATAGTCCGATCTGATCCAGATTCGGCAATCTTCTAGATATGGGCATTATTTATGAATCTGAGTCTCTGGCTTCTTCTGGGTACACACCACATGGACTTCCATTTCCACTTTCAGTTCCAGTTCCAATTCCACCACAAACCTAATATACCCGCTATCCAGCCTTAATAATAATAATATATTAATGTATTCGCGAACCAGTATCAGTACTAGTCACCATAGTACTAGTACTAGTTTCCATATGAGATAATTAAAATGCAACACGAGTTTTTTAGAGGCTATTGCTCCATCCAGGAGGATCAAGAGATCAAGGTCAGCAGCAGAGGTGTTTGAGTTCAATTAACAGATTGAACCCCCGAACCCTGCCCGGCAGCAGCGATGCAACCGCGATGACGTGCAGCGCTGCTGTTGCAGTAGCAACGCATCTGCCACCAGACACAAGCACTTGCCACTCGAGATTCTCCTGCCTCCAGCAGAAGCTCCAGCAGAGGCTCTTCAGAACAAAACAGCTGTGACAACCGGAGCGACTCGAGGCGACACGACATGAGGCAGGCGATGGGCGGCTGGCGGCAGTTGAATGGACTTGTGGTACAGCGATTGCCGGAGCAGCAGAAGTTCTTGTAGCTGCTGCTGGTGCTGGTGCTGCCTGTTACCTCGTTGAACTTCACAGCAGAGTTCATTGGAGTTGAAGCAAAGTTCCGCCCCGCCATTCCACTCCATTCCCACCCGCGCTCCCCCCCTTGGAGGCAGACAAGAAGTACATTCACTTTGGCGGTCAATTAGGGCGCACTCGAATGACATCCGCAGCACATGCTTTCCATTGTTACGGCGGGGCTCTGCTCGGCTCTGCTCTGCTCTGCTTTGTTTCTGGCTAAGACAACAAACCAGGCTAAGAACCCGCCCAAGAGAACCAACCGAAACAAGTTATCAAAATGTCAAAAAACAGACAGACAGACAGACGGACGGACAGACGGAAGGGACGCCACTTCTATGACGCTCAACAGAACGGAAAACAGAAAACGTAAAACGGTAAACGGGAGCGTCATCATATCTATAAGAAGGAAGAAAGACAGACAGAGAGAGAGAGAGAGAGAGACACAGAGAAATGATAGAAAACGTTGAGTCACGTTGTTCCCAGGGAAAGAATCAAAACCAAAAAACAAAACGAAAATAGAAGAAGAATTTGAAAGAATTGTATGGTATTTATTTCGGAACTGCAGGTAATTATGCGGGACCCCCCGAAATGGAAAAACCCCAGTACCCAGTACCGGTAATAAAGTCCCCCCCCTCCTGCCCACCTCCCACTTTTCGGATATCAATCAATAAGCACCACGCCCAGAACGCCCAACAACTGGAGGAAATCCAGTAACAGTCACGTACTAGCCGAAATGCAACCCCATGGAGAACCCCAGAGAGAGAGAGAGAGAGAGAGAGAGAGAGAGAGGGAGAGAGAGAGAGAGCTTTCCCCTTTCTGCAGCATGTGCAGCCAAGGCTAAACAAAACAGCAGATCCCCCTCCCCATCGAGCCATCGAGCCGTCGCGTCTGAGGTTGGGAGCTCGAAGGGGGGGTGGGGGTGGGGTTTCTTGGTTTCCTTTGTTTGTTTTGCCGAAAAAATACGCATGTTTCCTGCTTCCGCTGCAGTCTCTCCGTATCTCTCTCGAGTCTGTCGTCTAGCCGGGGGAGTCAGTCAACTTTTGCCGAAACCATGTGCCATGTGCCACTCAGCCTTCATCCCAGTTCTAACCTCTCCTCCCCATCGACAGTGAATCCTCCTCCGCCTCCTCATCGGAACCACGGAACAAAGAAGAGAGTTTTGTTTTGACGCGTATTTCCATTCCGCTTTTTCGGGTTGTCCCGGCAACCGGCGAAAATGTCTGGCATGCACCGACTGGGGTGGGGGCGAGGGGGTAGGCCACTTCAACTTCATGGGGTTGCAGACAGCACGTGTCTGGAGTACTGCGCCTGCCCGTAAAATAACACAAAATCAGCTGACTGAATGAATGAATGAATGTTGAGGGGGGACAGTGTACTCACTATATTATGTACATATGTATGTACATATGTACGAGTCGTGGTTGTGGCTAAATTTGAACATTTTAGAGATCTATTAACAGACGTCGACACCTTGAACCATGAACCTTGAACTTGAGGTGGACTTTTAGCCCCAGACGGAGGCAACATTCGCCAAAAAAAACTTAAATGTTGGCAACTATTATACATATTTCGACTATAAACCTTTTGCTGCTTGGGGGGGGGACAATGGGAGAAGGTCAGTGACTAATGAAATCTCGAGGGGCCACAGAGCAAAAGCAACCTCTAGCGATTGCGACTGAAACGACAATTATATTATCCCTTAAAACGTTTTCTCGTCGCTTTAATCTCACTTTGTTGTGATCCTAAACAATGGTCTCAGGTCTCTGGTCTCAGGTTCCAGGAAAGTCATAAAACATCTTTTGCACACCTGAATTTGATGCAGTTCCATGCGATTCTCAGAGCAAGCACTTGAAAAGTAGTATTTTTCATGGAAAAGGTATTTTTGGTATTTAGTATTTAGTTAAGTACTTATTTCTGGTAATTTCATGCGCTTGCTATGAGCTTTTGGGTATTAATTTCTAGTATTTGTGGTATTTGTTTTGATACAAATACAAATATACCCTTCAAACTCTTTGAATACCGTGTAAAACAATTCAAAACCAGAGTGAATCCCAGCCAAGTTGTAAGCCCATGTTGACGTTGTAATTTTGCATCATTACCACCGCCGGCCGACAGGCCCCCCGCTCCGCTCGAACCACCACCCCTCGGTGGAAGTGCGGCGTGGGAAAGTCAAGAGAGTTGGAGTTGCCGTTGGCCTCCAAAACTTGAATCTCGTCTGCGATCTCTGCGATCTCTGCGATCTGTGGCATCTCCACAGCGATCCCTGCCATCTCTGGCATCTCTCTCTCGCTCTCGCTCTCCCTCTCTTTCTGTCTCGTGTGCTCCATTGTTTGAAATCTTCATTAGACTCTTTCATTGCTCACTCATTAAATTGTTTGGCACCTCTGTGAGTAATTGTCACTTGAAGCATTTCCCTTTCTCCCTCTTTTTTTTGTAGCCCAAAATTGCAGGTTTGCCAAAGCAAATCTCTTGTCTGTGGGGCATACATAACAGTGTGGTGTAGTGGGGGGTTGCATAAGTCGATTTATTGCTTACTTGGGGCACATTTCCCCTTCTCCTTCCCCCTGGTATTCCTGGCATTCCCAGAGATTCACCTGAGAGTCTCCATGCGGCTGCTACTGCCATGCGATCCGATCCGATCCGCTCGGCTTTTATTTGCGGTTTGCCCATCAGCACAGACGCTTCTGTAGGGGGGTTGGGGGATGGGGGCATACTCGTATATCACATATGCTTAAATATTATTAGCTCTGAGAGATGTGTGTGCATTTAATATACCAGTATGTATGCTATTTTGCTTGAGTTGCGGCTTTAACCTTCCCAGCGACTCGAACACCGCTCGAACCTTGATTTATTAATAATATTTCCACCAAGTACTTGACACAGAGAGAGAGAGAGAGGGAGAGCAATGCCAATGCCAATGACAAGCAAAGATTTTTGTTGCATTTTGCATAAATTTTCAACACCTCAAATGTTGCTGTGGATTTACGAGTGCTACAACTCCATTAGGCTGCCGTGCCAGGTGCCCATAAAGCCATCTCCGCAGAGACTCTGAGACCCATCCACGACCCATCCATTGCGATGTGGCGTGCAATCATTTATGCCGCGCCAAATAGTTTATAAAACAATTCATTTTGTTATATCATTAAGCGGTTCGGCTGCCGCACACTCTGCCGCATTGCTCCGCACACACACATACACACAGAGGTAGGTGATCGCGTGATCACTCTCAGTCTCAGTCTCCATTTCGCGTTCACTTTTCTTTTGTTTTTTTGTATTTTGGCCAAAAGAAATGTTAATTACGGCATCGCATCAGAGAAAGATTCAATTACAAAACATGGGCGAGAGATACGTACATATGTACTTGGTGTCTATTGGTAATACCCTCCAAGGAAACTTGGATGGTGGAAACATCCATCCAGTTGGTGGTGGCCCTTCCGTTGGGACACAGAAATGGGTGTGCTCACACCACCCAGGGCATGGCTAGGTGGCCACACCTCGGAATGGTGGCGGCACTCAAACTAATTGCTTGCTAAACGGTTTCCAAAAGGGCAATTACTGCATTAAAACTATCAAATCAAACAAAAAGCCAAAGACATGGCCAAAGCCAAAGCCCAGGAGGAGCAGTAATTCGCGTGTCTGCACTTTGACCTGTGTGGGGGAGTCCCCCATACTGGTATCTATCTCTGGTCTATAGATAATCCCCAGACACAGCTCAGTCCATGCCAGTCCCCATTATTCCATTAGGCAGGCTTTTACTTTGATTTCTTTGGTTTCAACTTTGAACTTTGGCTCGGGGTATATATGGTTTTCCTTGGAGTTTTCCTTGGAAACCTGTGTCGTATATAGAAAACAAGATCGCAAAACGCAAAAGGTGTGACAGGCAGCCAGGCAGCCGCGATGAGATTTCCAGGTAGCCGTTGTTTCTGGCTTAAACACCTGGCCATCCTCTGCTTTTGACCATTTTGCGCTGCTGCCTGCTGTCCGCGGGTCTGTCAAAATTTTCCCCAATTAATGAGCAATTTAGCTGTCAGCGGGTCTCGCCTCGTTTGTTTTACATACCTGCCAAAAACTATGGCCAACACCAACGAAAATGCAAACGAAGCCTCTGCCAGGTGCCTCTGCCGCTGCCCGCTGTCGCTGCCCGCTGCTAAGCTTCGTCTGAAATCGGATTTGGATTCGGATTCAGATTCAGTTTCAGTTTCGGATCTGCACTGTGGAGTGGACCTACGCTTTGGACCTGCAGCACAGGCAGCAACCAACCAGGCAGCAACCGGCAGCAGCAGCAAAAAAATCTGCGCTCATTCGTCTTTCTTTGGTCGTCGCGTGCAGTCCGGTGCTTTTCCCTTCCCGTCCAGTGATTGCCCAACCACGTGCTAGCCACAAACGAAAACCACTTGCAGGGGCTGCCAAAACCCCACTTAAGCCAGTTCTTGTCAAACACCCACGTGCCCAGTGCCTCTCAAAGTGTAAGTGCGCTTCGTTTTTCTTCTTTTTTTTGTGGGTTTTTTTTTTGCATTGCCAAACATTGAAAACAGTGAAACTTGTTTCTTAGCGGTTCTTAAATGTTGGCCGTCGTATACGTATTCGTATTCGCATTCTCGTATGTGTAAGTGCCACAGCCAGGCCCATTTCTGTTCCCTCCCCCCCCCCCCCCCCCCCCCCCGCCCGCAACTTCTTGACTCACGCTGTGAGATAACGATGATTTTGGGACGGGGAAGGGGGAGGCCACATCCAGAATCCAGAATATACCACCGATACATGTCTGCTGGCTGGTGACTAATGCGAGATTCATTTGGCGCGACTTTTGTGAAAAATCTCATAACGGTGCCGCTTACAAAAGGGGCAGCAACAACAGCAGCAACAACAGCAGCCACAGATAGATCGAATCCGAGGCGAGACAAAGAACCATCTCTGACGATGAGCGGCAGAGTTGATCAATGGAAGTGCTGAAAGAATATGGAATACATTCCACAAAGTTCTCTGCCACCGATAGTTTGAAATGATTGATTTACTGAGTGAATGGCAATTCAAATGTCAGAGGATTATCTCTCCCTCTCCCGCTGGATCCAATCCCCCCCCAATCCCAGATCCAAGCAAACGACTTGCCCCCTCATTAACTGCCTGTGGGGCTGACTTGCTGGCTGTGTGGTTGGCTGGCAATGAAAATGAGACCTAGCCATAACAATAACCCATCCAGCACAGCAGCCGCCATTCGGAGAAGGAAATTCCATTACCATCTATAGGAAAAACTGTACTGTGTTGCCTTGCCCAGCGTTGCCCGTTCATAAATGTGGCCATCCAATGGATACTCCTAGTATGGATACGGGCAGGGGTAGGGGGTAGGGGCAGGGGTAAGGGCAGAGGTATGGGTCCCCCTATTAAAGGAGAAAGTTTTCTTTTGGCTTTGAGTTTGGCGCAAAAACTAAAATCTCAGCAGAAATAAATGGCTGCTGCCTGTCGATCGGATGTGCATTCTACTGAAGGGGGAACAGATCCAATAAGGCAGCAGATCCCCTCACCCTCTCTCTTGCTCCATCTTCTCATTAGTGGCCTGGAAAATGGCATGTCACGAATTTTCTACTAATGGGGGAGGATGGGGGAATCGGAATGGGAATGGGAGAGCCCCATTGAGGAAAACGCACGTTTTCAATGCAGTGCAATCTGTGCAGAAGCAGCAGCAGCAGCAGCATGTTGCAGATACGCGCCTCTTAATTGCCACACTGTATGCAGCACACTCCTCTAATGGTTTATCATCTCTAACCCTTCGTCTCTGTCTCCGTCTCTTGCAGCAATCACCTCATTGCAAAAAGTATAAGTCACTCGGGCATATCAGCAACAACAGCAACAACAGCAACAGCAGCACCTCTGCCACCCAGCATTGGCGGCGGCATTGTTGGCCCCCAGCTGCCCCCAATTGGCAGCGGTTTCGTCAAGTTGCGTCATGTAGCAAAGGAGGACGAGGAGCAGCCCAGCACATCATCAGCGTCAGAATCGGCGAAGGAATCACCAGTGCAATCGTCGCTGCAATCAGCAGCTGCAGTCACTGAGGAGGAACAAACAGAAGATCCATCGACCCATCCCACTGCCTTGCCCCAGTTTCTCCAAGGCGTGCGTCGCTCATCGACCCAGGTGAGACTCCACTCTTTCCACTCTTTGCCATATCTTTCCTTTCATTTATTCATTCAATCCTGATCTCCCCTTTCTTTCGTTGCTTGCCTTCCTTTCCCTCATCCAGGTCATGGGTCCCGATCAGCGCTCACTGCCCAAGACCACCTCCATTGCGGAGCGTCTGGCGGCGCTGCAGAAGAGCAGCGAGGATGACTGGCGGAAGCGCATCTCGAAGCGCGACGAAGTCGATGATGTACGCCGCGAAAACTTTGTAAACGTGAGTTCATTTCCATTTCCATTTTCATTCGGTATTTTCTCTGGGTTAAGCTGCGCATGCGTGCCTCTGTGGACCGCAACGGATCCTATCCGAGCTCTCGATCTCTCGATCTCCCGATCTCACGATCTGGATCCCCATTTCAATTGCGTGAAAAGCGTTTCCTTATTGTTAATCGTTTTGTTTATTAACGTTTTGCTGCACACTTGACTCGACTTCTCCCCCGTTCCGCTCATTTCTGTCTCAGCGATGCACCCATTCGCTTGTTGCTTGTTGCCTGTGGCATGCCAACAGAGCGGATCGTTAAAGCTGACGGCAATGACATAATAACGCGAAAAGTGCAAGTGATATTGAGAGAGTGAAGCGGATGCAAGAAGGGGGTGCCACCGAGGGGGGTTTGTTATATGTGGGGTGACTGTTATACGATTGCGGGTGCAGGGTGCAGGTGCGGGTGCATTTGGAGCGGCCTGACTCACAAAAAGATTTATGATATCAAAGATAAGGTGCGTTCTGCGTGCGTTCTTGCGTACTGCGTTGATACTACATTCCGTAAACAATCTGATACGATTCACTTAGTTCTCGCAGTTCATTGTCAGTCAAGGAACTACCTCCAGAGGAGAATGAATAACAAAAAACAACAACGACTGGTGTTTCCCGCTGCTAGATATGGGCATTCTTTATGATTCTCCGTTTTCGGTTTCTTCTCGTATCTTCAAAATTGTAGCAAAATTTTGACGCAACAGTTTGATATCAAAGAAATCTGGATACAAAAGTGGGTTGCTCTTGTTCTCATAGTTCCTGAGATCTAGGCGTTCATTGGAACGGACGGACAGACAGACAAAGACAAACACATCGACTTGCTGATCAGAAATATATACATATAGGGGGTATAAAAGGACCCCTATGGCCCGTTTCAGGACTTGATTTATAGATTCTTGCGCCTTGATTACGCTGCAAAGAGTAATGGTCGTCCCACTGACGGCCAACTTATTGCTGGAAACACTGGTGGGAGGAGGAGTGGTAGGGAAGGGGAGATGAGCGGCAAAAACAACGAAGTTCTGGCAACACATTCACCCATTTGAATATCGCGCCAACTTTTCTACTTGTTTTTTCATTTTACACCCAAAAGTATGCTAAGAATCCGAACAATCCGGTTCCTTTTATTGCCGCCACTTATTTTTGTGCTGCAGCAAAACGACGCCAGGTGGCGGTGGCTTGGCTGCCAAACAGTTCCAAAAACATCCGCCGCAAGCGTCTTTGTGGCGTTAGGGGGCCGCATATTTGAGGATTTTGATTGGGAATCGTGTATATGTATGTGGAGTACGAATATGTGGGTGGTACCTAATCTTTTCGATTTAATAATTGGAAATTTTCATGAAATATTACTTTCATTCGAATGAAAACGAAAACGTGCAGCTGACATCAGGTGACATCACAACCGGCGTAAACTTAGCTGTTCCGCCGCTCAGTTTCACTGCCATGTTCCAAGTGCCATGTGTCCAAAAATGTCACCTGTCTATTATCTTATTATGGGCAGGGCCGCATATCAGAGCGGCACTTGCATCGCTGGCGAAACCTGTAGCCGGAATCCAGCTTCGGATGCCGTTTGGACTGTCAATTAGCCGTCGCCGCTAGCTCTGGGCCATAAATGAAGTTTAGTGAACTTTTCCCACCCCCTTTCTCTCTCTTGTCTTGTGCCTGATTAAACGGTTACTTCTGGTCCATAATTATGCGGGTCTTCTGCCTGCCTTCTGCCTACCTTCTGCCTCCCCCCGAATTGCACAAAGTAATCACATTTAATTACGTTCGAAAGCCCCCTCCTCCCCTCGCCGCCCGCCACATGTGGGGCTTACTCATCATCGGCCTCCTCCCGGGGTGGCAGCTGTGGGTTGCAGCCAGAGGAGAAAGAGAGAGCGAGAGCGAGAGAGAAATGTTGTGAGGAAATCATGTCAAAGCGATCTTCTGACCCACACACCATTCCAAAATACTCTCCTTCTCCTCTCCGGCGGGGGCAAATGAGTTTTGAAGTGTTGTTGCCAGCGAATTACATGCCACTTGGAACGGAGTGGAGTGGAGCGGAGTCTTGCTTCCCCGTTTTAGATGTCGGTTCGTTACGTTTTCGGAGGGCGGCACACACGCTCTTCAAGCGCGCCCCTCAACCGGAGCCGTATGCACAGTGGGACAAGGTCAATGGTACGCCCATGCCCATGGGCGAAAGGCACATTTTCCCATTTCCCACTGTTCTACCCTCATTTTCTGGTCTGCGGCGAGACATCATTTTGACGTCCATTAGAATACAATTTATTAATAATTAAGATGACTTTCTGCTTCTGTATTCCGCTTTGGCGCATCGTATCTTATGCTCTCTGCTTTGCTCTCTGCTCTGATGGTTGGAAAAGTCTGCGGTTTTCATGCGCTGTTTGGCAGAGATCCCAAAAAGCAGAATCAGGGTGGCGTATGAGCAATTAGTCGGGCCATCCCAGCCCATTTCTGCTCTGCTGTTCTAACGATATGTCCCCAGACGTGTGGCTATGTGGCTATATGTGTGTGTGTGTGTATAAAGAGGTCTCTTATAATTTAGCACAATTTATCAAGCCACGATCGGCTGCAGCATGAAAATGCGCATAATAATGAAGGGCAGAGAGAGAGAGAGACAGAGAGAGAGAGAGATCCAAGGAGGAGTCGTTGCATCCCAGTTAAATATAGACACGGAACTCCTCTTCGTGGACCCTGCTGCTCCGTCGCTTCCCTCTGTGTCCTGTGCTGCTGCCAACTTCCATTTTGCCATAATTTTCCCTCAAAAACTTGCCTTGTGGGCTGTGTGGCAGCACCACAGACACAGCCACAGCCACAGACCGAGCATCGTAGTCGTCGAGTCGGGCGTAGTCGTTGCTGCAACAATTACAAAGCTGAGCAAAGAGAAGGAGCCTGCCATGAAGGTTGTCTTTAGCTTTAGCTTTGGGCTGGGGCTCTGTTTCTAACTAGCAGATAGATGTTGCCACGGAACAGAGGTCTCTCTCTCTCTCTCTCTCTCTCTCTCTCTCTGTGGCTGGCTCTAGGTCCAGCATTTGATCTCTGTCTTGATCTTGAACGTGCTCATCTTCTGGGGCCCCAAGCCAAGCCAACCCAAGCCAACCCAACAAGCTTCCAGCTGCCGCCCTTGCCCGCATGCCCCATGCCTGATGCCTCATGCCTCAGACTGTTGTAAATTGTTTTGTAAATTTGATATACTTGCAATTTTTTGTTTGGCTTTTTGCTCTGCCTGTCCACTGGTTACTTCATTATTCTTATTGTTGCTGCTGCTCGACTGCTGCTGCTGCTGCTGTACTTGTTCATTAGTCCATGCCACATAACCCGGCAGTCGGCAGGCGGGAGGCGGGGAGTCGGCAACCCAGTGACAACAACAGTAGCCCCAAGTTGTTCCATAAACTTCTAAAATCAACTGCTGCCATATCGCTGTCTCCCCCCCCTCCCCTCGGGGCTGCTCGGCTTCCTTGGCGTGTACAGATGTATCTGTATCTGTATCTTTGTGGTGCTTGTATCTACAAGCTGCAAGTATGCGGCTGGGCTGGTGCCTGCCTGCTGCTTATTGCTGATTATTTTTATTGCCTTCTGTGTGATTCATTTATTTTGCTGCCTTTTGCTGCCTTTTGCTGCCTTTTGCTGCCCCTCCTCCGATAAGGTGGCCATGTCGTCTAGTACAAAACCTCTTTCATTTCGCTTTTTCTTGTCTCTGGACTCCGGAGTATCTTTGTTTCTTTCGGCTGCCTTATTGAATTTTTAGACAATTACCTCATTGTTGTGTTGCTTTCTCCTCTCCTCTCCTCTCCCCTCTCCCCTGCTCTGTTCTGCCCTCCACTCCTCATGGCCATGAACCTGCGCATAGAATTATTTTTAGTTGGGATTTAATTAAATTCGCATTAGGCCTGCATTCGGATGCTGTGATTCATCTGAGGAATTTCTGGGGCCTGGCCGGCCGTCCACCGAAAACTTCCCTTTTCTTATGTGCAGCTCTCTCTCTCTATCTCTGCAGTTCCTTTCTGCCTCTTTCTGGCTCCTTTGTTCTCCTCTGTAAGCGGCCCTGTCCCTGTCCACACAATGATCTTGTTTATTACGCTTAGTTTAATTTCAAAAACGGCCTTTTCTGCCCTGCCTGCTCCTCCTCCTCCTCCTCCTGTTTCCCTGGAGCAGCAGTCGCAGCCTCCACTTCGTCATGGGATCGGTCTACCTCTCCCTCTCTCTCTCTCTCTGTATCGTGGCTCTCTCTCATGAGGCTCGCTCTCCCCTGGGCCGGCTTTTCGACAGCTTTTGTGAGTCGTTCGCGCGAACTGTAACTTACGATTCATTCCAAGTCTCGGTTTCGTGCCGATCGGTTCGTCGTTCGCGTTACTTTCCCTTCCTTTTTTTTTTCTTTTTATTTATTGTTATTGTTACTGGTGCTCTATGCATTTGCGAGTATAACACTCTGCTGCTGCTGCTGCCTGCTGCCTGCCTGCCGTTGCAGCAATTGACATTAAAATTGATAAGCGGCAAAACTAAAAATAGAGTCCCAGCCGCCTCGAAAACCCGCTCTTTGCACCGATCCGATCTCTTAGTTGCCCAGGCCTAGCCTGCCTCTCAGTTCGGCGCTCAGTTGCATAAAAAGTAATGTGAATTGAGTTTCCTGAATTGCATAAACATCAACTGTCAAATGCAACGGCAGCAGCAGCAGGAAGCGAATGGCAATATTTATTCATAGTTTTTCTAGCATTCGCTGCGTAGTGCAAAAAACAACAAAAAAAAGTAGTGACAAATCCAAAATAAATATATTTTTGAATAGAAAATGTGTTACAAGGCTGGCTGTTCCACTTGTCCAACCACAGATACACCCATCCACACGATCCACGATCCACCCACCCGACTATGGCTATGGCAGCCACTCCGAGAAAGAAAAAGCTGCTTTCTCAAAATGTACAATTGCCAAAAAATCAAAAATAAAATAATAATCATCAAATGTGACCGCAATCCGCAATCCGCTTGGCCAATGGCCATTACAAATCGTCAAAACAGAACCAAAGAACCAAAGAACCCGAGAGACCGAGAGACCCACGCAAATCGTTGAAAATTTTGATTTTATTTCATTTTACTTGGGCCTAAAAGTGCTTTGAAAGGTGTCGAGCGGAAAGGGCGGTGTGGGGCGGCGCATCTGTTTTGCCCCAACAATGTGCATACACGAGAGATTTAGATGGAAAACTTATAGAAGATACCCCCCACTCGAATATATTATATATTAGATCGAAAATCTTACAGAAAGATGCCACAAATATCTACAGTGGGGCGGCAAAGTCAACAATTAGCAATTCCCCAATCCCTCAACCCCCCCCATTCCCCCAATTCCCATAAATCTCATTTGTTGCTCTTGCTATGATTGTTGTAATTGCTATGATTGTTGCTGTTTCTCGTGTTCTATATTTTCTTTATTTACATACGTGAGCTGTTTGCATATGTCGCAGTCGCAGTCACAGTCACAGTCGTCTGCCGTCTCTGTCTGTCGGTGGAGCAACACTGCTGATAAACCCAGCAAATAAACGATCAGATGATGAGAAATTGTATAAAATGTGGAAAGCCATGCAAATATTTAGTAAAATATATGTACATATGGGAAGGGAACTCGTACACGTTTTATAGAACACCCTACCAATACCTTTTCCTTCTTGGTTAATTTCCATCAAAAGACTCTACAGAACTGAATTTAAACACAAATTGGAGGAACGTTTTTCAAAGTAATTTCCATCAATCCAAATTCCTTTTGCGATCATCAAAGAACTTCATTGAAATGAAAGTTGCACATCTTCTTTCTCCCTCGCTCACCCGCAACTCCTTATCAGCAAAAGGGAGCAGAAGAGCAGAGGGAGGAGAGTGCACACAGCAAACAACTTGACCCAAGGGACCCAACGAACGGCCAAACGGAACAGCGAAGAAAATACGAAGAGAATTCTGCGCAAGTGCAGCCCAGAGGCAGGCCGCTGAGGGCCAGAGCGAGAGGCCAATAACAGAGCCAAAGCACAGCATCATAAGGCACAGAGAGAACAAAAAGAGAGAGAGAGAGAGAGAGAGCTTAGCAATGCGAGTGGTGCTGCTGAACACACAGAGAACAGCCAAATGAGAGAGATTGAGAGAATAAGAGAGAGAGCGAGGCGTTAAGCAGACTCGCGAGTCGCGACGCTCGCCTTGCCTTTCGTAAAGTTTTTGGGGAGCGGAGCAGTTGGGGGCCGCAGCGTCGCCGTCGCCGTCGCCTTCACCGCATAGTTCATAACGGGGATCCGAAGAGAACGAACGACCGACCGCGAAGGCGCAACGGAATACAAAAACGCGTCCACTTGCGAAAATACAAAAAATAAACGCCGCACTAAAAATTGCAAAATACATGAGCGTTCGGGGGGAGGGGAAAGGGGATCGCTCATCGTATCGTATCGTATGTCAGCCGGGGCGATATAAATACACGAAAATCCAAAACATAAATACGCGTGATAATGCAAATCGAATGGCAAAGTGCAGCGGACAGCACTTGACGTAAGGTGTGTGTGTGTGGGGGTGTGGAGGGTGGAAGAGTGGGACTGCCAGGCAGGACACATAATTCCAGGGTAAAACCTTGCAAAATTTAACACATTCTGCAACGTTTTACCGGAAAGATCTATAATAATCAAATCTACTTAACCGATCCCTGTGTAGAGAGTGTATGTGATGTCATAGAACATTACTTTTGCCGCTTATCGAATCAAAAACAAAAACTGCACCACAAAACGATATCATAAGCACGAAATAGGCGAAAAATTGAACCAATAAACAGTCGAAAGCGAAACTAATTTGTGATAACAACATCCGGAATGGATACGACGACTGCGACGGCTGCTACGACTACGATGGACGTCACTACTTGGTCGGATTACATGGTCTACCTGGAGACGGCCTGGGAGTGGGCGGAATGGCTGCCCTTTCTGCTGGTCGCCTACGTATTCCTCACTCTGCTGCCCAAGTCCCTGCTGCGGATGAAGCGCTTCGCGGACGCGGACTACGAGGCGAATCGCCACAAGTATCATCGCTGCTACGGCCCCGAGCTGTGCTGCCACGTCCACGCCCAGGAGGCGGCGGCGGCCACCAAGCAGAAGCAGAAGGCGCGGAAGCCCGTCACACGCGTCTACCCCAAGCGGCAGACGTCCACCACAGCGGCGAAGGAGCAGCCCCCCGTGCCGGCGCCAGTGAAGCGGAGCAATGTCACCAAGATCGCACGCATGTTCGAGACGGGTGCCACGCGGCAGGTGAGCAGGGTCTCGCCCATCCTCCCCGAGATCCGGATGTTTGGGGCCAGCGATGATTCGCACGAGTCCACGCCCTGCGCCTCCCGCAAGGCGAGCATCGCCACCCAGCTGTCGGCGCAGCTGCAGCACATCGAGGAGGCGATGCAAATGTGGCAGGAACTGGAGGAGGAGCCCTCCAAGAAGGCCTCCCCCTCACACAGCGACTGGGAGCCGATGACCGTGCCCGTGGTTCGACGCACCCGTGGCACCTCAGCCACGCCCTCGACTGCCTCTCCGCTGAGCAGTTCGCCGGAGCCAGCGTCTCCGGTGCTGCTGCGGCAGCCGCCGTCGCTGTGCCTCAAGTCCAGCATGGAGGACATCTTCCAGGTGATTGCCAGGAGCGCAGAGGAGCCGCACGCATTCTACGAGAACTGCAACAGCCTGTCGCCCGTCACCAGCATTGACGACATCCTCTCGGAGCGTCGATTCTCGCGGCCATTGTCCGCCTACTCCATCACGGATCTGCTGAACGAGGAGCAGGCCTCCTGCGTGGAAGAGGCCACCTATGTGAACGACACCAGATGAGATCAGATCAGATGAGATGAGGAGGACAGTGTGGATCTTCCAGTATCACAGATTGGATGAATAATCAGTTTTTAGTGCCATCTCCTCGCCCCACAATGGCCCATGAGTCAGAATCGAAATCGAAATCGGAATCGGGTCACCCGGAAGACTTTAACCCCGTCCTAATCATACCCTCGATCGCGTAGCATCGCCTTTGTTCCGCCATTGTGCTGTGACTCACAAATGCGGTGGGTAGGGAGGGAGGAAGGGGGGCCTTGCCACGCCTTCCTATAATAGTTTCCTATAGTTTATATACACATATATCCCCCTCCTTCCTCCGTCCTACGTCCTACGTCCTCCTTCCATATGCATTTTGTTTGTTTAATCGATGAAAACTTAAACAAATTAAAGTCGAAGCAGTCGCTACCCTGTACTTATTTAACCGTCAGTTCCGTCAGTTAATTGTCAGTTAACTTTTGTCTCATTTTGTCTCTGGGGTAGAACATATAGCATAGCATAGCATAGCGATGCATCTCATACGAAATATACGATATATCAGATATATATAGCAGATTAAATATGTATTAAATATGTATGGATATGAGTATGAAAAGAATTTGTAGTATTATTTGTATGATTAAATGTGAATGTGTGTATCCTAAACATCTGTATCAAATGCAAGAAAAATACACAACGAAGCAATAATTGCATATATATATATATAAGCATATATATGTATGTATCCTTATCTGTATCTGTTTTTATTAAAAATATATATGTAAACAAATAAAGAAACGAGCGATTCTCTTTCGTATAAACAGCTGCAGCAGAAGGGTTCTCGCGAAAATTATTATACATATTTGTTGATTATTTTTATTTGATGAAGGAACGAGCCTAAGCCGCCACTGCCACACCTGCCCCAGCTGTTCGACAATTTATTTCAGAGTGTATTTCTCTGTGTGTAGAATGTTGGCATCAGAAAGAAGGTGGCATGGCATGGCCATGGCATCATCGAAGCGTGTCTTCGAGAGGAGAGTTTCAGACGTCTAATCTGTGCACACAATTTGTCAAATAAATTGACGCAAATCAAAATGTTGGATGAACGTTCCATTAATTATAAATCGCCAGCGAGATGCTGCGAGAGGCTGGGAGAAATGAAATGAAATGAAATGATTGCTGATGAGGTAATTCCTTTGCTGTGGCTTTTTTGATTGATTTGATGGCAAACCAAAGGCAGCCGAGCGCAGATAAATAATAAAGAGAGACAGAGAGAGGGAGAGACTGAGGCTGGGCTTAAGGCTGAGAGATCTATGGCATACCCTACGGTGAAAGGTGTGGGGCATTTAAGAGCAGAGCAGGGGCCATTGAACTGTGTGGAACACATTGCAACACTTGTTGCAATCATCTGTGGCACAGAAACAACGACAATGGAAAACCACAACTGACAGTGGCTGGGCTTATCAATCCAGACTCTGTTTGTGGATTAAGCCTAAGCCACACCCCAATCAAAATGGAATGAGGAACCGCCCTGCCCCGCCGATGGTATATGTATGCATGTATGCATATATTTCCAGTTTACAATTGAGGCTACACTTGAACTTGACCAAAAAGCCACCTTAACTTGGCCTAATTGATTCGTATTCGATATGGTATGGCATGGTATGGTTTTTGGGGTATTGCAAAACAACAAATGAATATATCGTACTCATTCATATGCTAATTTTAACATTTTCAGTAGTTTCAACAGATACTATTTCCACCGCAAGCACCAAAAAAATAAAATAAAATATTCAAATGTCACGCAAATACGCAAATGACAAACACGGCGAAAAGCGACAGTCAGACAGTCAATAAAATATAATAAATTGGCATTTATTTGATGATATTTATACCTTTCGGCTGAGGTGGTTCTTTGGTTAAGGTAGGTTCCTCTTTTGGGGCGCTCCTTCACAGAAGAATCTCTTGCCTTTTCGGAAGAACCAGCATTCGGAGTTGGGTTCGCTTCGCCTTTTGTTTTCCCTGTTCATTAGCCCCTCGGCTGTTGCCTCTGCCTGCTTTTACCCATATTTCTTCGTGTATGTGTTTGTTTTTATCAATTTATATTGGGTGATTCATGATTGATTCATGGCGGTTTGTGGCTAAGAGAAAAAGAGAGAGAGAGAGAGAGATTGATGGCATGACACACGTTGAAATTCAAGAGAATTCCACTGAAGGTTGTCTCTTTGGCAATGGGATCTGCCAGTGATAATAAAAATATAGTGCACAATTATGTGATAATAGAATTGCATTGCGGAGTGGGGCGGGGAGGGGTGGTGCTGAGGGAAGCTGAGTGGCGTAGGTGATACAGGCGATACAAAAAAAAGGGTCAAAGTTGGATAAACACAAACATTCCTAAATATTGCATAATTGAAGATAAAGCGTATGTTATTTACTACCTTTTTAACACGATAAGATGTGACTGAACTTCACCCAAAGACACAGATGTAGATACATACATGAGTTTCAGATAAGATTCGGGCGGGATATTGCGAAGGTACATACATACATATGTACGTATAGCTACTTATCGTACATTATAGCATAAATACGCTTTATGCTCAAACACATGCGACTTCCAGTTCGCTTTCTTCCGTATTGACAGCTTATGAATTATAGTACTTATTGCAAAACGAATGCAAAGCCAAACAAAGCCAGCGCTGGGGAGGGGCCCCTTATCTAATCGTACGCTCTCTCTCACGTACGAGTGCACTAGCTCTCTCTCTCTCTCCCTGTCTCTCTCCTTGTCTCTCTGTTACTCTGTTCGGGGGCTCCAGCCAGGTGCGCAATTAGCCAAACGGCAAACGCCAAGCGTTTACCAGTCGCCAAATTGGCATTGTGTTGGGTGCAAGCCCCCTCTAGATACAGATACATTTGCTGCGCATCCATTCGATTGATCTGTCGCCAGTTTGCTTTGTCATTACGGGCCCTGGGTCTCTAATGGAGCGTACTTAACGTTAAAGCGTTTGAGGCTTGGTTTGGCTTGGTTTGAGGTGTGTGCCATCCCCATCCCCCCTTACCATACCGATCCAGCTGCTGGATTGATTAGCAAACAAATAAATACTGCTGGCAATAGCTGGAAATGGAAAAAGTTAAGCTGGTAAGAGTGTTTTCCCTAAACGTAAGGCCGAAAACAGAAGCAAGTGATGATTGAGTCATCGCAAAGTGTGGGGTAACCCGGTTCCCCCGATAAGGCCACCTGCGACGCGACTGTTGACCATATTTGTGGGGCCCATTATACGTATTTCTGTTTGTTAATTTCTTCATAAATGCGCATATTCGCAATTAAAAATTCGATATTTTGGCGCTTAGAGCGTGGGTGTACCGTTAACGTTTTTGAAAGTGAATCTAATCACGAACCAATGCCTGAATCTCTCTTGCAGGAATCGCTCTCTCTGGCCCACTCGCTGTCGGACAAGCCGCTGCCACCCTCGCCACTGATCCCCACCAGCCTCGAGGGCGGCAAGGTCTCCGATCGCTTGGGCAAACTCAAGTCCAACGCGGAGAACTGGAAACAGCGCATCGGTAAGGCGGAATGAATATCTGTCAAAGCGTTATTCATCTAACTTTCTCATCTTTTTTGGGCGGCAGAGCAAACCGATGCCAAGAACTTCACAGTCGCTGGACGACTGCAGAAGAAGGCCCAGTCCCCCGTGGAGCTGCAGTTCGAGCGCTCGACCAACGATGCGGCCAAGAAGTGCCCCATGCTGGAGGTGCGCAGTGCCAATCAGCCGCAGTTGGGTCTGGCCAAGAGCCCCTCCATGATGGTGTCCGGCAGTGCCACCGCCCTGAGCACTGCAAAGACTACGATGCGCAGCCTCAGCGTCAATCCCGAAGAGGAGACCTCCACATTGAGTCGCTCGAACAGCAGCAGCTCCAATTCGGATGGGGAGCACGGCTCCCCACAGAGTGCCAAGCAGAACAAGGAGCTGGCCAACAATAAGAGCGCCGCAGCGCCCACAAATGTGGGATCGAGGATTCAGGTGCCACGGCTGGACGACAAGGAGACCTTCGAGAACTTCTTTGCCCCACAGCCCACAGCCGCACAGCAGAAGGAGAGCGCGACGGAGGTGGAGATCAGTGCCTTCGATGACATAAAGCCCACAGAGCGGTAAGTTCATAGCATTCCCCTCCCACAGGATTCAGCATCTAATTTCCGGTTTATCCGAATGTATTTTCCTTAGTTTGGTGAGCAAACGACACGTGCAGGGACCCAAGGGCCGTCGTGCCACGCGCAATCCTCTCAAGACTCTGGCGTCGCGCAACGACATCACATCGGAGTACACGGAATTGCGCACAGGAGTGGCTGAGCGGGAGTTGCGACGCCTCAAGATAGAGTCACGTAAGTGGTGTGGCCCTTCCAACACAATCACCATCGCAAGAGTTCACCGCTAATCCGTTCCTCTGTCTATCCACAGTCGCACAGCATGGAAATCTTGCTGCCGAAGCCATAGCCGGACTGGCGTCCATAGAGGATTTCAAGGCGGTGGCCCTGCGGTCATCCTCACTGCCCCTGCAGCAGATGTGGCTGCCCCACAAGCCGCTGATGCTGCTACATGTTAAGGGGCGCACCCATGTCCAGACCCGTCTGGTGGCTCCCCTTCACACCTCACTGAACCGCGGCGATTGCTTCATTCTAGTCTCGGGCTCCCAGCTCTTCCGCTATGTGGGCTCCTTCGCGAACGTCATTGAGGTCTCGCGCAGCAAGAAGATCTGCGCCGCCATCGTGGAGAACAAGGATCTGGGCTGCACGGCCAGCCAGGAGGTGATCCTCAGTGATGGCAAGTACATGAACGAGCGCCAGTGGCGCCAGTTCTGGACGCTGCTCGGCAAGCCAGAGCAGGAGCAGTACGAGATTCCCGAATGCGGCCATGCGGACGAGGACGATGTGTTCGAGAGCAGCCTGATCGAGACGAACAAGATCTACGAGTTCCAGGACGACGCCCTCATCCCTCTGGACAAGTACTGGGGCTGCATTCCGAAGGTGGACATGCTGGACACCCGCAAGGTGCTCGTCTTTGACTTTGGCAGCGAGCTGTACGTGTGGAACGGCAAGAATGCCTCGTCGGATGCCAAGAGGGCAGCCATGCGACTGGCTCAGGAGCACTTTGTGGCCAAGGACTCGGCAGACTATGCCCAGTGCTATCTGAATCCCCTCAACTACGTCTCGATTGTGGGCCGTCGGGAGAGCACCACGTACGCCAAGCGATGCGCCGAACGACCCGACTGGTGCGTGCTCGGGAAGATTACCCAGAACATGGAAACGGCGCTGTTCAAGGAGAAGTTCAGCGACTGGCCGGAGCTGGAGCGTGAGGATTTGGAAAAGGACTACCTCGCGAACGGCATCCAGGTGGTGCGTGCCCTAAACGGAGCGGCCCTGCACAAGGGCGAGCCCTACCAGGAGCCCAATCTGGTGCTGGAGCAGTCAAACCTCGGACGTGGCAACTTCTTCTACGACAACGACACGATGCGCCACTTCGATGTGATCACTAAGTCCACCGATAAGTGGCAGATACACGAGTTCAACTTCGATGCGGCCAATGATCGCGCCGATTACGGCCACTTCTACTCCGCCGAGAGCTACATTGTCCGCTGGATCTACCAGATCTCGGTAACCGTGCGAGAGCTGACCGGAAAAGTCTCTAACAGGAGCACCGTAGGTCGCGATCGTTGCGTATACTTCACATGGCAGGGAGAGCACTCGAGTGCCAATGAGAAGGGTGCCGCCGCTCTCCTGACTGTCGAACTAGACAAGGAGAAGGGCGCCCAGCTGCTGGTGGCCCAAGGAGACGAGAGCACGGCTTTCGTTCGTCTGTTCCGCCAGCTATGGCAGCACCGCGGTCGCAAGGAGGAGTGCCTGAAGAAACGCAACCAGTGGCGACTCTACCAGCTGCAGGGCAATGTCTCCGAGGAGACGCTGCTGAAGGAAGTGGACTGCCAGTCGCAACAACTGCGATCCCGCAGCTCCATGCTTTTGATCCACGGCAGCAGGGGACTCGTACTCGTCTGGCATGGCTCAAAGAGCGCCCCACACTCGCGGAGTGTCGCTCTGGAGGCTGCCCAAGAGGTAGTCAAACAAATGCCCAAGGATCTCTTCAGTTGCGAGGCGTCGGCCACTCTCGCAGAGATGGAGGAGGGAGCCGAAAACGAGGACTGCCTGAAGGCCTTGGGGTTGGGAGAGCAGCGCACAGACTATGGCAGCCTACTGGAAGCCACCAAATCCTACGACTACCAGCTGAGGGTCTTTAACTTCTCCAGTACCCAGGGAGTGTTCAAGGCAGTGGAGCTAATCGACCCGTTACGTTGCCAGGACAAGCACAGTCCATATCCCTTCAGCCAGGCCCAACTATACAACGCCCGTCAGCCGACCATCTTCCTGTTGGATGATGACGATGCGCTCTGGCTCTGGGTGGGATGGTGGCCCCTTGAGGATGTGAAGAGTATGTTCTCGATTATTGCAATACTCTGATAAAGGTATTAATTGTTTATCCTCGTTCCAGTAAAAACGGATGATAGGAGTAGCCCCACCAATGATAATCGGGCTGGTGCTAATCGCAGGATCTCAGAGAGACGTGCTGCCCTCGAGACGGCCGTCGACTATTGGCGTGCCAAGCACGGCGAGAACGTGAAGGAAGCCTTCCATGGCATCAAGGGTCAGGTGGTGTGGGCTGGCCTGGAACCACTGGCCTTCAGAGCCCTCTTTCCGGAATGGACTGTGCGTAACGATGTCAGGGAAATCAATGAAGAGGTAAGTCGGCTGAAGAATTCTTCATAAAACTATGGTTAGCTCATTTTTTGATCTGATCCCTTAGGATGGCCGCACGGATGATATCATCGAAATCAGCACAATGCTGGCACAAATGACACAGACAGAGTATCCCTTGGAGGTGATCAAGGGGCGACCACTTCCCGAGGGAGTGGAGCCCACCCGACTGGAGGTCTACTTGAATGCCGAGGACTTCCAGGTGGCCCTGGGCTGCAGCCGGGCGGAGTTCGAGCAGCTGCCCATCTGGAAGCAGACCAAGCTGAAGAAGGAGCGGGGCCTGTTCTAGGAGAGAGGCACAATGCAACCATATAGACTTGAACACAATCACAAACCACACACACACACACACACACACACTTTTCTAAGCACTCTTTTGTATGCGGCGATGCTTTTGCAACGGGCACAGACATAACTAACTATATACCATAGTATATACATATATCTATACAAGTATGCATATCCCTATGTACTCTCTATACTTTACGCACACACACACACACACACACACTCTATATACGATATATATTCGTACGATATATAACCTTTTATATGTATCTATATGCAAGCAGGCGACACTGCACGATTCTTATGCAAGTGCACGATGCCAGGCAATAAATTTCAAATCGCTTCATTTGTCAACCAACTGTTCGGAGTCAATCGATTTTACCTGTACATAATATTAAGTTGATTATTTAAAATTATTTTATTTTACTGTATTATTGTTTGAACGATTTAACGAAATTGCATTTGTTCAACCTCCGCAAAACACCAAAAAGAAGAAAAAAAGCATCGAGCTCTCGTTACTTCATTGTTTAAATTTCGAAATCATTTTAATGCTAGCTTTATTCTCATAATTTAATATCTACGGCCTATGTATTTCCGTTTTATTATGTTAAAAACGATTGAGTACATTTAATTATTATTTTTTTTTTTGTATTAAATAACACTTTAATATTTTAGATTTTTCTGTATTGTTTTATCGGTTTTATCTTTGATTCTTGGTAAGAATGTCCATTAAAATGATTATTTCGGTCACAGAAAACCGTGGAACTAGGAACTAGCTAGGATACTATGTATGGCTGGGGATTTATGAGTCCTTATCCGAGGATCAAGGCTAGTTTTCTAAATACAGTTAGACGTGGCACGCCCTCGTCGGCCAGCAAATAACGGAGAAAAAAAAACAAAATATAACTTGTTGCTATAGCCAATTTGTCGTACATCAAACTTTTGTTGTTGTACTACAACCTTTAACTTGAGACCGTTCAAATCACAGAAAATTAGAATTGCAGATCTGGGATACCAGGCGAACAGAGATGAGCAGAAGGTGGCCGGTTTTTTCCTTAGTGTACAGTTGCGCCCTACAGTTGCTTTCTGCTGATTTCTTTCTTTCTGTTCGCCTGGTAACACAAATCTGAAAATGTAGTTTTCGCCCATTCGACGACCTTCTGAATACGCATTTTTTGCTTGATTATATCTTGCCTATTTATGGGCCGATCGGGACGTGATCGAGAGAGTCCTGTTAACCGATTGGCGTCAGAAAAAGTACATCCATTCCCTCACGGTTTTTGCCAAAAATCATTGAGTTTTCAAAAAATCAGCCTCATTTTCGTTGTCGAAACTTTGATTCCAATCGACAGTCAGGATCCTTGCAATCCTGGTAAAGTTGGTCCTTCGCCGATCTGGCCCTGTTTGGCCGAGATACAGCGCCAGCAACTGATCGAAATAGATAGTGTCAGCACAGCCCAAAAGTATGCTGCGTTGTGGTTTATTTTAAAATGTAACTTTGTAGATTAGAGTGGATCAATTTGTATGGA
Organism: Drosophila azteca; assembly: GCA_005876895.1. Taxonomy (NCBI): domain Eukaryota; kingdom Metazoa; phylum Arthropoda; class Insecta; order Diptera; family Drosophilidae; genus Drosophila; species Drosophila azteca. Next base: position 456,322 of record VCKU01000014.1, on the reverse strand, counting down.
GTAAAAAAATGCACCAAGCTGTTGTCAAAACTATGTAGAAACTTCCACAATTTCCTAAAAGGTTTGCCATGGCTTCCATGGAGCTTCCGGTTTTTAAACAGAAGTTTTTCGTATTTTGTACAGTGAAGAAACCCTAACTAAAACGCCTGTAACTAGAATTGTCATTATTTGCAACTAAAACTGGTGCCAACAGAGTTTGGGGAATTGAACGCTTGGTCACGGACAAAAATTGACCCACTCTGATGTATATACATATATCCTTTGAGAAGCTCACGCTTTATTTGTGGACCGATCGGGATTTGCCACACCTTCTTAAATATCCTTTATAGACTGGAATATATTTATTTTGGAAAATGTTCAATTGACTCTGAATGTAGATGATGAAGAGCGAAACATGTAGCTGGCTATCCACGAAGCATATCCCAGATTCTTAAGTTCCTGAAAAAAGCAGATACTTCTAGATAGTACCCGTCAAAACACTGACATATGTAGAACAAAAGAGGATGGAGTTTGCTTTAGAGATATGTACTTGTTTATAATTTAGCTTAAACTATTTTCTATGCTTATACTGTAAATTTTGGGACAATCCGTGAAATGTCTGCGTCTTAAATGCAAGTTCTATTCAATTAACTATTGTTAAATTTAGAATCCAACGCAATCCCCTGGCCTGGTTCGATGCCTAAGATTGAGAGGTGATCTCGCGGACCAGTCGAGCGACGAGCTCACAGCACGCCTTTTGTCTGTTCTTGGCGACGCTCATGACCTCTTCGTGGGTAGCCTCCTCGTCCAATTTGTCGCTGTACTCGGTGGAGCACTTGTTAGTGATCAGGCTGAAGGCGAACACCTTCATGTCGCAGTGACGCGCAGTGATGACCTCGTGCACCGTGGACATGCCCACAGCGTCGACACCCATCATGCGGAGGGCCTTGAGCTCGGCAATGGTCTCGTAGGTGGGTCCACCCAGGCAGGAGTAGACGCCCACATGCATGTTCGACTCGATTCCCATGTTTTTGCCGATCTCGATGGCCTTGTTGATGAGGTCCTTGTTGTAAGAGTTCACAAGGGCGGGAAAGCGGGGTCCGAAGCGAGGATCGTTGGGTCCCTGCAGCGGCGAATTGCCGGCAAAGCCCAACATGTTGACGTGATCATGCATCAGCATGATGTCGCCCACCGCAAACTTGGGGTTGATGCCGCCAGCCGCATTGGTGGCGAACAGATACTCCACTCCGCACAGCTTCATCACGCGCACCGGCATGGAGCACTTGGCCAGGGGATAGCCCTCGTAGAAGTGGAACCGTCCCTGCATCGCCATCACGATGGCGCCCTCCAGAGTGCCGACGACTAGCTTGCCGGCATGACCCTCCACCGTGGACACCGGGAAGTTGGGGATCTTCTCGTACTCGAAAATCTTAGGATCCTGAATGATGTCGGCCAGCGAGCCGAGTCCCGATCCGCAAATAATGCCGATCTTGGGACGCATGCCAGCGCCCTTCACAATGAAGTCGGCGATTTCCTGGATAGTCTCATATGGATACCTGTCAAGAGGCGAATGTGGTGATTAGTGAATGGCTAATGAATGGAGTTTTAATAAATGATGAGGATAATTTAATAATGAGGATAAAGTTCTGACAAAGTTAAAACTTTCAAACGATTAGAGAGAGTGAGAGAGAGACAGAGAGAAATGAATGAGTACATGGTAGAGAGAGGCAGCTCCTCTGCTCACTTCGACAATAGACAATGGACTGGGGAAAGATAGAGGTTCATGGGTATGTATCTTCCTCGCCCAGTGTACAGATGAATCGAATTATTATCGGAACAGATATTAATTATGCGAGACATTGACATTCAATCAGTTTGATGATGCGAGAACACAACAAAGACTCGAAATGTGGAACCAGAGACGGCACAATGAATATTTAGGTAGAGAATTTTGACTACAAACGTGTCTTCGTTGAGCACCCGCAAAGCCCTCAGCTCTTCGGGCGTAAGGGAACATTGAATTCTTCCATTATTGCTGCAATTTTGAAAAGAGAACGATGAATTTTATTGTTTCGTTAAAATGCCAAAAGTTTAATAATACTATTCATATTTATGTATATGTAGTACATTTATGAAGCTGAAAACGAATGTCAACAGATTGGTAAGATAAGAACAAGACCACCCCTGCCGTACCCCCAACTGAAGCTTATCAATATTCCTTCAGGTGTTTTTCCTAAGAAATTAAAAGATTGTCACGAATATTTATCTTAATTGCCGAGAATTTGCTCAGTAATTATCGGGTGAGCTGGAGCCCACAATTAAATTTGATTGCTGCAATAATTAACTTGGTTTTCTCGAGGTTAGGCGCGTCCGAACTTGAGCTATGTAAACCTGAGATCAGATGGAGGGATTCATTCCGGTTGGGATGTGCCTTTCCAGCCAAAGCTGAATCCGTAACCCCCCACGTGTTGTCATCGGCCATCGCGTTTCATCATTCATAGCACATAGCACATAATAAGTTTTCCCACTGATAAGCCGCGGATGATGATGCCATTATCAATATTGTATTACAGGGGGAGAAAACAAAAACAAGCCATCAAATGTAAGCATTAAGTGCGTCATTAAAATGACAAAAACAGGCAACGCACCACACAGAAGTTTGCATAACTTGAACACTAATTAAACGTTGGGTATAAGACGAGCATAAGACGAGTATAATCCAGATACTCGTTAATAAAATTGACTTTTATGGAAATTTGAACAGAACACGCGACTCGCCGCTAGTTTCGAAAACTTTTCGCCGCTTCATACATATTCAGCAGACGAGTGTTTCGAAACAAGTTTCAAAATTAATCAACAAACATGTTCGGGGGTCTGGAGCTGGAGCTGGCGACCAGTCCCCTCCTCTTTATCGAACAATTTGCCAATTGCTGGTATCTGTTGCCTTGGAACTAGCAATAGATTACGGCAGGCGGGCAGGCTAGCGCAGGCCTATGTCAAGTTCAGGGAACACACCCGCTTTTAACAGCCAATCAGCGAGAGCTTGCTTATTCAATTGTTAACTGGGCCAAAACGCTTGCATAAGCAGCCGGCAATCGCGATCGTTTATCAGCAAGTGGCACCTGATCGTGTTGTTGGAACGGGAACGGTCTGGAATGGTCTGGCCTGGACAGCTCACCGATAGACAAGACCACACCGCTTGGGTCGGAGCCTAATCGTATGCAGATTGAAGATGTTCCGAATCAGTTGTTAATGACTTGCCCATGACCAGCAAATCACGCTGATAAGCCCCCACCAGGGGCCAAGCTACTGGAATACTGGACTACTGGAATGTCTTAATTAATACTCAAAAACGAAAAAAAAAAAAAAAAACAACAACAACGCGATCTGGTTTGAGCTAATTTCTTGATATCAGCGGCAAGATCAAGGACAGGACAGCGACAGTGCCTTCCTCTGAGGCATTTGAATTTGATTGGCTAAACGTAAATAACTTTCGAAGGTATTGGTAAAAGAGATCGGACTTACAGCTGACTCTGCGGAGTGACTAAAACGGGAATGAGTGGTTCGGGCACGTTGATATTGGTCTTATCCCCGGCCTTGCCTTTTGGATTCGAACAGCAATCCTTAGAACACATTTTACGAGTGAGGGCAGTAGAGCTTGACCGAAATGTAATTTTAGATTTGAACTACAACTGAATGAAGTAAGTATATGTCAAAGTCTACTTTCTCCCTCTCGACTTTCTCGATAGAAAGTGCCCTTTACGATCCCCAAGATTGGTTGTTGAGGTGGTGTGCAGATTTGTTGCAAACTTACAGCAGACTCTGCGGCGTGGGTACCACCTTCTCGGGAGGAGCGGGGCCCTTCTTCTTTTCCAGGCACGCATTGGTAGCTTTTTGGGAGCTACCTGGTCCTCCGCAACAGTCGCGCGAACACATTCTGCTTGTGGGTAAGTGTATTAAGCCAAAGGCCAGAAGATTGGAACACAACGAATTTTGAGGAGAATTTTGTTGAATTTTTTTTAATATTGTATGCCGAAACGTGTGCTTGAGGCAACTGATATTTCGGAACAATACAGACATAAAGAAAGGAGAAATGTATAGCAGGGCCTACTCTGGCAAACAGGGGGTTAGCTGAAAACCCAAAGGCATATCGATTCGGCCCGTAAAAGCAGGTCACTGACAGGTTCAAAGCATAGAAAAGGTGGACAGGTGCTAACCACAGAGCAGGAGGAGAGCCACAGAGCAGTGGCAGGAGACGGAGACGGAGACGGCGAACGAGAAGGAGAAGCAAGTGCTCTGGTCTGAATGGTGGCCCCAGAAAGCATTAAGCTTTGGCTAGCTACGCAATGTGCCGACAATTATTGGAACTTTCAATTATAGTTGATTGAACTTAACGAGTTGGTGGCGTGAGTGATGGCTCACGAACCATCTTCGCTACTCGGGACTCGACTCCAGAGGAATGCCGTCTGCCAGTACTTACGTTTGGTTCTCCTGCGCCAAGTCGTCGGCCTGCCTGTCGCCGTTGCCGTTGGCGTTGCCGCTGTTGCTGCGGTTGCTGCTACTGCCATTGCTGTGGCCGTTCCGATGATTGCCATTGCTGGTGGCCACATCGCCTTTGGAATTGTACCCCGTCATTGTGTGTGGATGTGAAGGCTTTTGTGTCTGCTGCAATTATATAAGTCTGCCCGCCTGTTGACCTTCTGTCCGCGCTGCTGCTGGTGCTCCGGTTGCTGTTTCTACTGGTTATGTAAATATTTCGCGTTGCAAATTAATTTCAGCTGCGGACTGCGGGTGTTTTTGGTTTTCTCCCAAATAAAAAAAAATACAGCAAAATTCCAAACTAATTTAAAAATCAGGAACTGGAATCTCTTTTATACTCTCGCTACGGTACACAAGCTGCAAGTAAAATGGGCGCTATTTTCGCGGCCCGAATCGGTTATCGGCTATTGGTGACTGCTCGAGCGATATTTCTTGAATGAACGGTTCAACCGACCGGAGGAGACCTTATAAACGCGACGGGCCACGAAGCCAGAGCCGAAGACGAAGCCGAACCACAGCGACTGGTGTCGCACGCGTCGCTGTCAACGTCTCTGCCCAAGAGTACGGGCATCCTCTATAGAAAAGAATCTGTTGGGATCGCTTGAGCTGCTGCTGATACGGCGCTGTCGCTGCTTGATTGTTCAGCATTTAATTTATATATACTATTGTATTGTATTGCCGGAATTGTTGCTTTGCTTTTAACTAAATTGAATTGAGCGAATTTAAATATTTCATCAAAGTACGGGCACTCGTAGCCAAGAAAGAATAACACTTTAAGTGTTTAATGTTTGATTAGGGGTTTGTGTGCTGATGGTTCCGTAATATCCACACACAGACGATAAGAATGTGAGCTGTTTGCCATGGACTCATCGATATCGCCATTGGTTTTTGCAATCTAGCGCCGAGTCATCCTCTATGACTTAATCGGAAGTGAATGCAATTTTACAACTAAGAAAAAGGAGGAAGCACACATTTAAGAAGGCCTTGGAATCGAAAGAATGTTCTGTTAAACAATGAAAGAGAAATCATAACGCCTATTCTGTCCACTCAAACAAAAAGCCAGCCCCATGCCCCAGCCCCGGACCCAGCCCCAATTCACTTGGAACTTTTGATCTTCAAACATAATATTAATCATGATTAAGTTATTTTTAAACATAATATTCGAAACATGCCACTGGCCGAGAGCCCTATAGTATTTTTATTTGCCTGCTTAACCTTTCGCAATGCTTATCATTTAGCCAGACGGAAAGTTTTCCTAGATCATCAGTTTCTAGGGCTGCTACCAGCCACCGACACCGCCACCGCCCCAGACAAGCGAAAGCGCATGCTGTAATACAGAATTCAATTTGAATCACCCAGCAACGGGTGCAGCAAACCCAATCATCCCACAATCGCACAGATAGGGAATCAGTCCCAGGAGACCATAGCCCTTGAGGCACCTCAATAATGACTGTTGCCGACTATTCTATTCTACGACTATTCTACGCCTTCCTTCACAAATTGTATGATGACAAAACCAGATCGATTTCTCTCCCCATTGATGGCTTTTCTAACATCCAGAGATAAGAAAGAAGCATTATTGTCTTATCGCTTCGTGTGGGGTACGGTACCGCGTATTGTTGTGATGTGATCTAAGCCGTCAGTGCCAGTGACCCCAGGCATTGCCTTACACCGACAGAGACGGCTCTTGATTCAGTAAACAACTTTATGGGCAATTACTTGACGAGTGTAAAAATCGCGAGCGGAATGCAACCATTATCAGAAAATGAAAATGCAAACAAATGTTCGTATTTTGACTGGACGTACCAGCAGACGCTTACATAAGCCCCTGGCTAGCCCAACGGTTCAAGTGGGTCTCAAAAAATAAAAAACAAACTCAATCTCTAACTTGTTAGCCCTTCGAAAGCAATTTACTTATTCCAAAACAGCCCTCCGGTTGCCAAGTCTTGTTATTGAAAATATGTGTATATTCAATTTTCGCCACATTTTTGCTTACGTCAAAAGTGTAAATTTTAATCACTTTAAGATTATTCTATAAATGGAAAAAGTACCCGAAAGTCGAGCCTTAAATACTCTTCCTTTTTGAGCAACTCTGTTGAGTGTTACTATCTGTATCTCTCTCTGAAAAAAAAAAACACACACTTTGGGAAACACTTAAACGTTGACCTCTGCACAAAACGATGCAGATGCAGGCCACGAAAGAGATGTGGAAAATTCCATGATGATAAGAAAAAACCAAAACTCCAATGAAAATATGTCCCATTCATGTTTCTCTGGAAGATTCCAAGAGGTAGCTCATTTCGCTGTAGCTGTAGATTTATCTGTATCTGTATCTGTTGGTGGCATCTTATGCTACATACAGCTATAGGAAAACAGGAAATCTCAAAGATATTGACCTGCGCACACAGCAAACACCAAAGTTGGAACCTTCCTCTGGCTTGCGGCATCATTGATCAGATCAACGTCTGCGGGGCATGGCATGGCACGGCACGGCACGCAAACAACCAACAACCCATTTGAAACCGACCGCTCCGTGTGCCTATTGATGTGCAACGCTGGCAGATAACAGACTAAAGATAGAGTAAACAACTATGTGTATTTCACGTCATATTTAGATTTATTTTTGAGTATATTTATTAGCATTGTTTTTGTGATTTATTATATTCCGTATTCCATGATTTGTAATGATTTTTCTTAGCGAATTTCATTTCGATTCGTTTCGATTCGCCTCACTTTCGCTAATTGCATTGTTTTCTTGAATAAGAATTTCATAGTCGCGGTAATTGCAATGATGTTTAGTGGAAAGCTGTTTCGAAATGAACATTTACAATAATTGGGAATATAATTAGATGCATTAGAACGGTCTGCTGATTTCCGATAGCACATGTGATCGGATTTAATATTATGGCAGCGCATACTATAGTCTCAGGCACACAAACTATACATTTACATATGTAGGGATAACTCAGGAGTAAGAAACCAAAAGAAACTCAGAAATCGGGAATCGGGAATCGGGAGAAGAACAAACGAAAGATATAAGCAATGTTAATTTGTTTGGAAAAATAAATTCTTGTGAAAAAGTTTGAAGGATATATAGAAACACCATTGACAGACTCCCCCAAGGGGTGAGACCCCCCCACACTATACATCGAGGCCACACAACCCGAACAACTTTGTTTGCAAAAATGTTTACCAAATGAAGAGACAAAAAAAGAAGTACATATAATATTTAGAAAATGTTTCGAAATCTACAAGCAAAACTGAATAAATGTTGAATATCTAATGGGTAATATAATTTTCTTGAATAAGGCATTTGCGGGGCATTTAAATGTTTCAACGTATTCGTGACAAAGGACAACAGGACGACGGGCATGGGGCCCGGAGTGGTGGCAGGGTCTTCGGGCACAGCACCCCATCCATTTATCTGGATGCTTTTCGTTTTTATTTGGCAAAGGTCCTCTGTTCGGCAATTCTGGTTTTGGGACGGTTTTTCGCAATGAAAAAGGCACGAATGTGTTCTGTAGGTGTTTTTTACATTTCGTTTGTGTTATATGCGACTGTCTGCCCCTACTCTTTGAGAATTTCGAGGCATCAGCTAAAAATTACTCTTTTTTATCATTTTAATTGTTTAAACTTTACGAATTTTCAACTGGTTTGATTATTATATATTTTGGTTTTGTTTTGTGGTGTAAAAAACTCTTACAAACAATTACCCAAAAATAAACTTTAACTGAAAAACATTCTCAAAAAAATAACAATATACTTATTTATATATTGTTGTTAATACGTTTGGCGGCGTGGCACGCGTGCGCTCCGGGGAACAACCAAAACTGGTTTTCGCATGGGTTCGGGTTCCCCGGAATTAGCGGAAGTGCTGACAACACGACGCCTCGTGCCGCGCCTTCAATTACAATTCGATTTCATTTCATAATTATTTATTTAGGATTTTGTTCGTATTATTATTTTGTTGTAAGTTAATAACGGTTGATTTTTCTTTAGGTTTTTCTTTGGTGGCACTGTTTAGAGGCGAGCTTTTCAAAAGCTATATTAAGGACTTGCGACGAGACGAGTGAATGCACATGCGGTGAATATGCGCTGCCGGCCGTGGGCTTCCAGGGGGCACCTCCATGGAGGCGGCGCCCGCCTGGCCCCGGCCGGGGTCTTAAAAGTCAAATAGAGAGACAGATTGATAGAGAGAGAGAGATAGAGAGATAGATATTGAAAGTGAGTATTCGTACTATATACGTATGTCGATAAGTATTATATATGCTAATTGTGTAATCAAAAATAAGGACTAGTTGCTAAATTTTGGTTTCTCCTCGATAAAATCAAAGTTGTAATGGTTGTGGCTGGCCATCGAAAAGGGGCTGGGGCAAACCCCAGGGGGAGTGGAAGTTGAGGAAAATGTAGGCGATCGGTTAACCTCCATACGTATCTAGATTTATTGCAACATTTCGAAATTAAAATATAAATAAAACTACGTACATAACACAATTACACAAAAAGTTAAATACAAAATACAAATACTAAACGCTCTTTAAATATTTATAAAAATTACAAAAAAAAAAAGGGGGAAAAAACAAAAAAGAAAATAGGTACAGTCACACACTCACACAAAACATAGGTACTACTAGGCTAACGAATAGATATCGCTCTTGTTTGAAACTGTTGTCTTCCTTAATTTTTTGTATTCTTTTTTTTGGCTGCTTAACAAACATTTGGGGTGGACATTTTGCATTGATTTGGCTGCTTAAACTGCACAGAAAGTAGGTCTCATCCCTCAAGACTGGAGACTCTCTCTCGGTATAACAGTTTTGTTGCTGTTATACTTGAAGAACAGTCGGTCATTTCGTGTTTGGCCTGGCCACTTTCTGTACGGCAAAACATACACATTTTTGATAGCTTCTTCACTACTTAAGTACTTAAATGACTTTCAGGCATAGCATACAGTAAAATACTTTAGCATTAATTTTAGGGAGTGGATATACAGATATATAGATAGTTGCACACACATACACATAGTACATAGATCAATAGATGTCTTGACAAATATAATGCACATACACATAGAAGGTATGCCTATATCTCTAAGTTCTATAGTCGAATAATATTATTTTTGTGAAAAAACAAAACAAAAATGTAGACACACTGTTAACTTAAACGATATTACAATAGTTTTATTATAAGTGTGTATGTTATATGTATTTTATGGGAGCTATAATTATAATTAATCATATATCGTACTTTTATTTGAAGCTGGCTGTTATGCCACGTTTCGTTTCAAGTCTGTTCAGCGAATTCCTTATCTCTTGTTTGCATTTCGTTTGCATTCAATTCAAAAATGGTTCTTTTTATGGTTTTTGGTTGGCTTTTAAAAAACGAATTCCTTTTGTTTTTGTTTTGTTTTTCTTTTCTTTTCATATTTAAATTAATCATAAAAATCAGTCAGTCCAACGCCATTTTATAGTTAGTGTTACTTCTTAGCTTCTTCTTTTGGTTGTGATCTCTTGGAACTCGTCTGAAGGATGTTCGAGTGCACTTTTGTGGTGGTTGGTGGTTGGACCCTTGGGAAATGGGTTGCTTGCCTGTTCTGCTACTCTCCTATCGCTCCTGACACTCCACTCGACTCCACTCCACTCTAGGCTGCTTTCCTTTGCATATCCTTTTCTTTTAGAATAATTTACGACTAAATTCCATTAGGTTTCGATAGGTTTAAAATGTAGTACGTATGTATAATAGATGTGTATGTATGTGTGTTGTAAAAAAAAAAATATTATATTATCGTATCCGTATATTTTTAGGTATATATGTATAACTGTTGGATATCATATCATATATACGTGTATTTTGTGGGTGTGTTGTGTGTATGCATAGACTACAAATATACTGCGTATGCTTTTGGTTTTTGGCTACTTTTTTGATGCTTATACAACTAGAGAATTCAACTACTACTTCTTTTTGGCCAGCTTCTTCTCGGCCTTGCGTATGGCCTTCTCGCGCTCGCGACGCTCCCGCTCCATGTCCTTGCGCTCCTTCTCGATGTTCGCCTTCAGATCCTTCAAGCGCTTCTTAAGCCTGTGCTTGTCATCGCCGCACACACCCAGCGTCTTGAAGTCCTTCGAGTCGAGGGTGAGCAGTGCCCCGCCCTCTACATTGTGCTCCTTAAAGACGGGTATATACCGCTCCAGCTCGATGCCCATCAGCCAGTGCCCCACCTGCCAGAGGATATCAAGAATTAGCTCGTGCAAAGCATAGATTTTTCTCCGAGTATGAGTCGTAGTCTTACCTGATCTTTGGTCCATTCGTGAACCGGTCCACCCTTGTAATTGTAGCCAGCGGCAGCCACCTTGCGATCAGAGAAACTGGAGCTGGAGCCGGACAGATCCAGGGTGCGGCTGGGGGAGTATCCCGGCGAGGAGCAGCCCGAAGACATGCTGGTGGGCGAGGGCGGTCCAGTGGCATGCGCCGATTGTGGTAGATGCTGCAGTGACTGCTGCTGTTGCAGCTGCTGCTGCTGCTGCTGGTGGTGCTGCTGTTGCCAGGGCACTGTGCCGGGTGGGGAGAGTGATTGTGGAACAACTTGTTTAACTTTAAATGGAGTTTACAGTGGAGTTGGGGTTAGATAAAGAAAGATAGAGAAAAGTCTGGGTTAGTAAATCGTAGCACCGCAATTTTGTTATGTTTTCTAGTGGATGCTTCGCAGAGCAAATGAATGCGAATGCGAATGCACTTTTCAATGGTTAGGCACACGAACATTCAAAAGATACACAGATACAGAGAGAGAGAGAGAGAGAGCGCAGAGATTAGAGATATTTAGTGAGTACATAGTATATGTATGGGGCTAGGGAAGGATCGAGGCAATGGTTAAAGTATAACAGGTTCATAACTTTCGGATAATAGTATCGTATAGTATGGTTCACAACAGAATACAACTTTCGATTAGTAGTTTGCTTTGAGAAACAGTTAACAATATGTACAACAGATCTGTGTATGAAATGAGATGATTGGCATGAGATACGGAGTACGAGTACGCTTGTCGTTTCTTGGGATTGTTTGATTGGATTGATTTCTACTGGGGGGTTAGTTCTGGAGAGTCTACGGATTCTAGCTAAAGTTACTAGAGTCAGAGTTACAGATGATTATTCTGTTTGGTTATAGTTTGGGTTATACCTTTGGGCTGTGCTTCGTTCACCGCCTGGCGGATCTCGTTGATCAGCGTCTTGCAGTTGATGGCCGCCAATGATGCGCTCTGACTCTTGTTTATCTCCGTGTAATCGTCGCTGGAATGTCGCGAGGATCCATCGCCGAGCCGCCTGTAATGCAATCGAGCACACGAGTATAACAGTTTTGTGTGCAACATTTTGTGTTTTTTGTTTGTGTTTTGTTTTTTTGTGTGTCTGAAACCCACCTCTCGCGATCGGTCAACGCCTGATTGAGCTGATCGGTGAAGCTTGCCCCCGGGAGCGGCACTTTACTCCCTCCATTGGGCGCCACCCGCCTTCGACTCGGATACATCCAGTTCTCCGCCGGTTCGTTCTCCGAGAGCTTGTCGTTGGAGCCCAGTATCGAGTCGTACGAGCTGTTGAGATCACGGTTGCTGCTGCTGCTCGCGGGCCCCGTGCCGAATGTCGTCATGCTGCCGCGATGGAAGTCATTGAGTCCTAGGCCGCCGCCATTGTCCGCCGGAGAGCCCAGAGCATTCTTGAAGATGCTGGGAATGCTCCCCGAGACTGGGACACTCGCGACGATCGCCTGCTGCTGTTGCTGCTGCTTGCTGGGATCCTTGTGCACTTGAGCGTACAGCTGATTGATCTGCGCCTCGCGCGTCGTCGATTGGTTGGAGGAGCTGGACGAGGATGATGTCGAGTTGAGGAGTATGGCTGTGGTGGTGCCCAAATGGCCATTGGAGGAGCCGACTGCCGTCGTCGTCACAGTGGCCATGGCTGGCGGATGATGCTGCAGCAGATTGTTGACATTGGCCAGCAGATGAGAGTTTCCGTTGGAGAGACTAGTGATGGTGGTGTCGTGGGAAGACGATGTGATGGCCCCAGCCAGATTCAGGGCCGAGCCCTCTGCCTCCTCTTCATCCTCCACCTCGTCGTCGTCAGTGTCGTCCAGGGTGCAGTCGGAGCTGCGGCTGTTGCTGCGGCTGCGCTTCATCAGGTTCCCGTTCGAGAGCTGGCCGAGATCAGCAGTGCCGCTGTTGCTGTTGCCGTTGCCGTTCGCTCCATTCGCTGATGGCAGCTGGCGATTCGCTAGACCACCACGGGAGGCTTTTGTTTAGATACCGATTTTCGATTTCGTTGTGCGAATTTTTTGTTGTGATTTTTCATTTGATTTTGTTTTTGAATTTTATATTTATTTTATTTTTTTTGGCAAAAATGAGGGCGCAGCGTGTAGGCGTGGCAGTCAGACAAAATTACAACGAGCGAGCGAATGAACGACACAAAACGGAATAGAAAACACATAAGCAAAACAGGAACGATAACGAGTACGGTAACGGTAACGAGAACGAGATATCGGTAACGATAACGAGACGGCACACATATCAACAACAGATTGAAACGAGAGAGAGAGAGGGAGAGAGAGTAAGCGAACGAGTATGTATAGCAACCAAAAAGAGTGATAAAAAGAAGGCGAGAAAAATGGAAGAAAAGAGAACCACAATTAGCACACAATGAGACAATGAGAGAGCAGCACAAAAGAGAGCAAAATATACTGTGATAAAGTGTGAATAGAGTTGAATAATGAAAGATGCTTTCAGCCCAAGGTGCAGCCTCAAGGCACAAAAAACAAATTAGGGGTGAGAGGATAATGGAGAATCATGGATCAGGACTCACCCAGATCGATCTTCGTCTTGTTAACAGAGTTATCGAGCAGCTCGTGCTGCGGCACGGCAGCGTCCAGCTCATCCTTGACAGGGACCTTGCGCTCCACGGTGGCCGTCTTCACGCCATCCCCATCCGGCGACAGATCAGAGATCTCCGTATCTGATAGCTCCGTTTCGAGCTTGTGGAAGAGCGGCTTGGGCGGTGCCTTGCGCATCATTTGAGGCGTGAGCTTTAATGTGGCACTGTCGTACGGCAGGCCCACGGGGAATCCAGCCTTCCGCTGCGTCTCCTGCAGCTCGTGCTCCAGATTGATCACTCGATCCTTAAGCTTCTTCACTAGAGCATTGTACTCGTTGTCATTCTCGCGCATCAGCTGCTGGTAGAACTCCTCGCGATGGCACGTGTCCAGCTCCCGCTGCTGGTACTCCCGCACCAGCCGCTTCGCCTTGTTGTATTTCTTGTCGAGGGCCATGTACTGGCCCTGCGACTGCTGCAGCATATTCTGCAGATTGGCGGCCTCCTTACGGATGTTGCCGAGCTCTCGCTCGCTCTGGCGCAGCCTCTCGCTCAGCAGCTCATTCTCATTGCCCGTCGTCTCGAGCTTCACGAGCTGCAGGAAGGAATGATCGGCATATTAGTGGAATGTTTCATTCAAGGGAGAGACGTAATTGTGCAAATGGATGAGAGATGGAGAGATGGTTTATGGAAATCAAAAGGGTTAACGAAATCAAAAACCAACCTTTCGTTTAAGATTCTGTATAATCTCTTCTTTAACCAGGCAACCCATTTCGCTCTACAAAATTATAAGAAATGGAAATCATAGGAATTAAAATTCAACTAAAAATTAATAATAATAATAATACCCAAAATTTAAAAGGTAAAACTAAAGATTATCGAACACAGAGGTGATGCTTGCTCTAACGCATACTTTCGTGGAAGAAAGACAATGAGAAGAAGAGCATTAGCTGTGATCGTCCTTGGTAAAATCTAACGAAGAGAATGAGAATTCTAGCCAAAACAGTTCATTCCATAAAATGGAGTATCATCTATGTACACATGTGTTCTATAATCTTCACTAAAACATACAAAAACGTAAGAAATACAACTAAGAGGAAGAGGAACAAAATATATCGGATAAATGTGCTCTACAATTTTGTTGTTTGTATCTAAAATTTTGTTATCAATGATATTTTGTATCAAATCCAATTACCGCTTTGTGCTGCATTTCAATATCCCACACAAAAATTTTGAAATTCAGCAAAAGGAGGAGAGAAAAAAGAGAACACAAGTTTAGCAAAGGCTTCTTCCGTAATAGAGAGAGAGACAGAGAGAGGGAGCGACGCTCACTCTCTCTCTCTCTCATTCATGTGGCTTACCTCCTGTAGCAGCCGCTTGAGCGACTCTACCTCCTGCGAGTGCGTGGCCTCCACCTCCATGGGATGCTCCACTTGAACAGGACTCGAGGGCCCCTCGCACACACTTGAATTCGCAGAAACGGGCTGCGTGGAGTCCTCGGAGTAGTCGAGTGTGCGCCGAAGGTACTCCTCTTGTTGGCTGTAAAACAAAGAGCTATGGATATTGAGTAATCGTACGCATAGGGAGAGAGGCAATCCAAGCTCTAATTACCGCTTTAAGCGCTCCTCTTTCTCGCGATCGGCCTGCAAACTCAGTCGTATGAGCTGTGCTACCTCTGAGTTTTCCGGATCGCGTTCGCGTCCAATTTGGAATTTGACTAGACCGGAAGTATTCCGTAGAACAGAGGCTGCATATGCCTGTGTAACGCCGACAAGACTCTTGCCGTCCACCTCAATAATCTGATCGTTGACCTACAAACAGCAAAAAGAGAGACACAAATTAATCAGTGAAATCAATTACAGTCGTAAGCCAAAAACCTCACCTGAATGCGGCCGTCTCTGGCTGCCGCTCCGTTATCGGTTATAGTTTTCACAAAGATGCCCAATTTCTCAAGACCCGCATCGGCGCCAACGCCCATGCCAATTATGCTGAGACCCAAACCCTCGGGACCTTTCATCAATTCCACGGGGAAGACATGCATCTTCTCCACGCGCTTCTCCAGCTCGTATTCCGCCGAAGCGGCCACAGGATCAACATCTTCATTCCTGCGATCGTAGTCGTTCACCGAGAATGTGGAATACACATGGATGGGGCCAGAGCTGAAGCGTACCTTGGGGTTCTTGCGCACAGTTATGGGCGGATAAGAGCAATCGTCGTCATCAAAGTCTAGGAGACCTACGAAATAGGAAAAGGAGAATAAAAAACATTTGGGAAAGTCTTGTTAGAGTTAGCTTACCGGGAACTTCCATCCAGAAGTTGCCATCTTCGAAATAGTGGACACCCGCTTCGACGAGCACCTCCTTGCTCCGCACAGGAGGATATTCCGGTATGTAGTACTGACTGTCGTCGAGTTCTGTTATGCCCGTGCTCAGAACGGTTGAGTTTGTGGCAGGTTCTGCTTGGTCCAGGGAGTACGTCGAATTGTGTTTGCTCGAGATGATGCTGTCATCGATGGTGGTCGTTTGATTGAGCGTCGCATCCGACTGGGTCGACTCCACCGATACAATCGACTCGTGCAGGGACTCTCCACCCGACGTCACATAGGTGTGATTCAGATCGGAATGTTTGTAGCCGTTCTCTAGATCTGCTGATGCTGCTGCTGCTGTTCCCACGGATGTGATTAATAGATTCTCTAGACTCCTTTTGGGCGCCTCGAGCACATCCCTTAGCCACTCGGGCTCGTCGTCGTTGTCGTGCCGTGTGTTGGCAGTGGCGGTTGTGGCTGTGGTGGCCGTCGACGGTGTGGTGGTTGTGGTCTCTGTCTCTGTGCTGTCCGCCTTGACGAAGGTGGCATTCAGTGCAGCAGAGGCCTGGCCATAGCCGACAATGTCCACGGCTTCAACGTCATCAGAGTCCTCCTCCCCATCGCCATTGGCATTGGCATCCGCGTCGTATACCTCGTAGGGCTCCTCCTCCTCATCCTCCACCTGCTGGTAGCGGGGCTGCTGTTGCTCCTCCTCCTCCTCCTCGTAGGGCGGCTCCTCCTCCTCAACAATCGCTGGGACTGCTGCAATTTGTATATCCTGTTGCTGTTCCCCGTTGGCTACTGATTGCAATGGTTCCTCGATGAGATTCTTGATGCTGGTCGGCGATGTTGCTGTGGCAACAACGGCAGCAACGGCCACACCCACACTGGGGGCAGCAGCGTTGAGTATTTGTTCGACTTCCTTTGCCTGCTCGTCGGACAGCAGCGATTGTTGTCTGCAGACCCAACAACAACAAAAGAGAAGAGCAAATTGAAATGGTTTTAGCATAAGTTTTCTTCTTGCGGGT
The DNA here is from genome assembly GCA_005876895.1 of Drosophila azteca. NCBI lineage: Eukaryota > Metazoa > Arthropoda > Insecta > Diptera > Drosophilidae > Drosophila > Drosophila azteca. Next base: position 439,625 of record VCKU01000014.1, on the reverse strand, counting down.
GGTGGGTGTTGGGGTGTTTGGGGCAAGTCTATAGGGGCGGGATACAAGATACAAGAAAGATCTAAGGACCAACCTGATTTTGCTTTCCAAAATGCTACGCAGGACACAACAGGACACAAACAGAAGGCAGGCACAGGACGATTACGGCATAACAATAACAATGCAAATGTTACAATAAATAAATGGGAAGAAAAACAGGCAAAAATTGAAATAAATAAATGGAAATAAAACAGGTGACAAAACAGAGAGATAGAGAGAGAGACAGAGCACAAGAGAATGAAATAAATGAAATAAATTTATCGAAACATTTAATATACAAAAAACATACGAAACAGTAATAATAATAATAATGATACATAAATAATAGTAATAATAATACGAATTAAAGTATATGTACATATGTATGTGTATGTGTGTAAAGTAAATATGCATACGCTTAAAGATTTAACAACTTGAATGCCAAATGTGCGTGTAAATAAAATAAAAGTGAATATTTAATAACAGTAATTAAGTGGCAGAGCCAGCGGCAGCGGCAGCAGCAGCAGCGGAAAGAAGGCGTCGCATCCACAAGAGTTGCAAGTGCAAAGTGCAATTAAAATGTAATGCAGTTTTAATTTACACTCTCCAACAGGAGGGGAGTTGGAGTTGGAGTGGGAGTGGGAGCACAAAATGATTTCCAATTCGAGTTCGGTTTACGGTTACAATTTGCGGACGAGTTTCGGCATTCATTTGAAACCATTTTTGGCGATAAATAAAAAAAATATCCCACTTTAATGGGAGAGATCTAACAGGTCCACTGACAGGGAGTTTCCTTTCCAGCTTTTGATGGTAGATGATCAATCAGCAGTAGAACAGGGTAGCGACTGCAAACTGGAGGTTTCATCTCATTATGAATCTCAGTTTAAGCTTCATTTTGTGGCACATTATTTCAACTCCACTCTCAATTATGCACTGCCGTTAGAGAACCCCAAAATATCTTTAAAAATAACCCGTACTCGTGCCCTTTGCACTCTGCTAAACAAACTTCAATCAGATCTTTCCTTTTCTCTTTGGAAAACTTTGGTAGAAACACAATCAAAAGCCACCAGGGGAAAGCCAATGTTTGGTGTAAACATTCCCTTTCTTTATAAATCTTTTTCGCTCTATCGAATCTCATTTTCAAGAGATCAAACTACGACTATGACTAAGTGTGTGCGTTGCACGTTGTTGCAATCTGCAGTGGCACATCTGCTGTCGCTTACATATCGTCCCCGTGACTTAATCGCAGGTGTAATAAAATCTGTGAGCAGGTAAAACGCAGTCGGAGCTGCTGCTGGGCAGCAGAGGAGAGGAGAGGAGTATGCGATGCCAAATTAAACATGCACGCTTACACGAGCACGTACCAGGAGGAGGGGCATGGGGCAGGGGCAGGCAGGCAGGCGGATCTGCAATGTATGTATGTGTAGTAGGGTACAAAAGTTATGTCGCATACGCCGCGTTGCACACGCAATGACATCGGAATGAACGGAACAGAACAGAACAGAACAGGACCGAAAGCTGAGCATCACACAGTGGGGCTGGGATACACGTAGAGCCCCAGTGACAGAAGCGAAAAAGGAGGATATCATAGGAGGCAGTGGAACAAGACAGAGGACACCACCAGTCGGTGGCACTGGCAGTACCAGCGCGAGCGAGCGAGCGAGACAAGAGAGAGCGAACACGGACACCGACAGCAGGCAGTGGCAGACAGTTGTCAGAGTTAGCTTTTGGGTGCATTTAACGTTTAAGTGTTTTGTCACTCTCACTTGTGCGTGACGTCACGTGGAAGGTGCAAGGATATACAGTATACAGGGGGATACTTGTACCTCTTCCTCTACCCCTTGCATCTCTGTGTCTCCAGCAGAGCAATGTGTTTGTTAATTACTGCCAACAGTTGCCAGCGACAGAGGCAAGAGAAGAGAGGAGAAGACCAGCGACGACAACATTGCTAATCATTGAAATACTCTCACGAAAACACGCAAAGATACAGATACAGAGAGAGAGAGAGAGAATGTCTAAGGCAAGGATATCCTTACATTTCGACATTCACTTTGCATCCAATCTTGGCAAGAGTCTAATCTATCAGCAGATTAGTTTAGATCCATATATGTTTAGATCCTTCATAAGAAATATATTATATAAATGGGAGCACTTTCTTGAAACTCTCTCTGAGATTTTTCAGACTTCCACTGAAAGTCGTCGTACTTTCTCTGCAAATAGTGTATCAGAAAGGATAGCGACTTGGTTGTGTTGCAAGTGGTTGATTATGTTGTTGATAATGAGAGCCAAGTGGCAGACAGGCAGCCAGGCAGGCAGGCAGCAAACAGCAGTTGGGAGGCCCAAAGAGTGTCACAACCAGCTCCTCCTCCCCTCCCTCCCCTTCAGGTGTGCCTGTGCCATGCATTTAAATGAGTTTTCCCAGCAGCAGCATCGCCCATTTATATAATTGCAATTACAATTGGCATTCATTTTCACACGGACTGTACCACCGGGCTGTACCTGTCCCGTACCACGAGAGACTACGGCGTAATAATTAGCTCTCCTCTTTCATTTTTTTCTGCGTTTTTTTGCATTTTTTTTTTATTGGTAACTCTGGAGTCCTAAACATCCGCCGCGGCGATTCATTGAAAATCAATTGGTTTATTTCTATAATCCCCGTCGACAATCCTCTCCACGGGGATCGCCCATAAAATCCAATTAAATAATTAGCAAGCGATTTTGCAATGGAAAATCTCTATGGATTTTCACTCGAAACCACTCGCCACTCGGAAGAGCAACAACAACAAAAAGAAAAACCAAATATTGAGAGGGAAAACCCATTGAAATGCCATTTAGGCAAACACCAAATTGGTCGCAATATGGGGGAAAATTGGCAAAACTTATGTGTGGTGGAGCGAGAGAGCAACAGAGAGAGCGAGCGAGAGAGAAAGCCCTCTAAGCGGCTTATGGAGAGGAGATGGGGGGCAGAGGTCACCTCCACTTAGACGCTGATCCCCGCAGCTATTCAAAACTCTTTCTCTCTCTCTCTCTTTCTCTCGTTCTCTCGGTGGACATACAGAAAAAAAGAAAAAACAATTAGCATAAAGTTATAGTTTTATAATTAAAATAAAAATAACACGGTCCCGTTTTTTAATTGCTAGGAAAATGTGGGGCATACCTACTCCTACTCTCTGCCTGCAGGCCACAACGCCGCATGCCACACACCCGACACACCCACACACAACTTCTGCGGCCCTTGGGGGGCCCCGCAGTTGCATGCATAACAAAATATTACGCATACGCAGCGGGTGACGTGAGAAAACAGTCAGCGATGACAAAGTTTCGTTTGGTAAAACAGCGAAAAAAAAATAATTACGAGGGGAAAAAGGGGAGGAGAGCGAAAAAAGGGGGGCAGCAAAGCGACAAAGCAGCAACTACAACAGCCACCCGCTTCGAATGGGCATCAACTTTAACGATATTTAAATACAACGCCAGAATAAGCGGAAAATATTCCGAGGAAAAGTGTTTTTGGGGAAAATGTGTTTGCGAGACAAATGCAATTATGCAGCATTGCGCGAGAGGGGTGGGTGGGCAGTGCAGGGCAGGCCAGAGGGGGTGTGGGTTGCTGTTGGGGGTGTGGGTGGAAAAGTGCACTCCAACGCTTTCATTTCGTTGCCTATTTATTGGAGCACGAGCAAAGGAAAAAAGAAATGTGATTGAAGTCAAGGAAATGCACATAAAACAAAGACTAAAACACACAATGGTTCACATTTAAGATACCCTTTATGAGAGAAGGAAGAAACAGTGGGAGTGGGAGTATCTATAGCAGAAAAATCCACCAATAGGGATCACAAAATACAAGAAAAAGCCTCAAAGTCAAAGTCTTTGGACTAAACATAGTACCAGAAGATACCCTGCCAAAGCCATTGCCTGCTTCTTGGAATTATAGCTAGATAATGGCACTATTTACTTGGCACTTGGTGTCCTCCCCTTCTTCCCGTTTACACTCAACAAAAGTCAAAGGTTCCTCGCCCAAGCAAACGCAACCATCAAAGTCCATGGGCATATGGAAATGCCATAAAGCGGCCCCCATATAATAGTAGGGTAATATTTGCCCAGATGTGGCAGGACCTTGTGGCTTTGTCTAAGGGGTGGGGGGTCCCACAGTGCGTCGGTGTGTCTCTGTGTGTGTGTGTGTGTATGTGTGTGGGCAACAACAAACAAGGTCAGTCTGCTTATTGTTTCGTCATATATTTTTAATTAATTTAAATAACAACAGCCATAAGGAAACCACAATGCCAAAGCCTTGCCCCACAACAACAACAAAAAAAAGAGCTCCCACTCACTCTGTCTCCCTCTCTCCCTCCCACTCTCTGTTTCTGTCTCTGAAAAACTCACTCAAGAATAGCACACTCCCTCTCTCTCGCTCGCTCGCGCGCTCGCTCGCTGTGTTTCTCTTTGAGTGAGTTCTCGCTTGGTGGCCCTGGCCCCACACAATGACGTCATGTATCCTACGTCCACGACAATGTCCTTCCCTCATTGTGTTTTGTGATAAATTTAACAGAATTTATGTTTAGTCATTCGTGAGGCAGGGCAGGGCAGGGCAGGGCTTTAGCTTTCGGTTTATTAATAGCTCTTTCGCTTGGTTTAAATTGGGGGAACACGCCCGGATGGTCTATCATTCTCGGGGAGTCGACTCGACTCAAGTCGAGTGGAGAGTCTCTGCCTGCTTGCTGTCTGCTCTGTTTGTGTGTGTGTGTGTGTGTGTGTGTGTGTGTCTGTGGCAAAAGTTTTTGGCCTGGTTTTGAGCGTGGAACCAAGTCAAGGTGAAACATGACGATGATAATGCACTTGCTAGAGCAGCAGCAGGAGCAGGACTAGGACTAGGAGCAGGGCATCCGCTACATACATACATATGTATTTATGGTTTATCTTCTCAAAATTGCCACAATTTTACAATTTTCAAGGAATCTCGTAATCATATGCAACGGAAATGGCATGGAAATTTGAATGCAGAAAATTCAAAAGAGAGAGAGGGCGAGAGAGGGGGCGAGGGCGAGCGAAAACAATGAAAATTGAAAATACAATTTTATCATGTCAGACACGTACGAGTACGAGTACGAGAACGGAACAACAGCAGCATTCAACATTCAACTATCCTGCTGCCTGCCGCCTGCCGCCTGCTCCCTGCCGCTTGCCGCTTGCTCCCTACTGGTGGCAACAGCAACAGACAGAGCAACATTCTCTCAGTGGAAAATCCAAATCGGGAATCGGGAATCGGGAATCCTGAATCGAGAATCGTGAAGCAGAAACAACAATCAAGCATGAAAACAATATTTACTGCGTGCGCACCAAAGTATGCGACGAGAAAAAGTAGCAACGCATCCCGATGGCAGGATATTACACGACTCAGCAGATACCCTGCCACAGCCATACAACCATCAGGATTCCACAAATCAGGATTATTCTTTATGGATTCTGATGAATCTACTCTATCTATAGAATTTTCAGTATGCAGGGGTTAGTTACCAGTCTGCCAAGTGTCTTTCCCAATAGTTCTCCCACTTGTGAGATCTACAAATGGTTTTACTCCTAGAACTGGGTGTTAGAATCACAAAAGTGAGCATATCTAATTCGAATTTGGTTGCTTTTTGCTCTCTCTGTTATTTTGCAATGAAATCTGATACAGAAATATGTACATATATCCTCTTGTCTACCCTTTGACTGCCAGGGTATCACAAATCAGAAAGGACAAAGGAGTGTAGGGGTGTTGGGAGCTGGCGGGGTGGCCAGCATTGACAATGTTACCAAATGACAACTTGGCAACAAAATTATATTTCAGGCAATGGGTGTGGGGGGTGGGTGGGTGGTTGGAGGGGTGCATGTACTCCTCCTGCCTGTGCGTGTGACTGTGCGTGAGAGAGATGCGGTGGCCCGCATTTGAACAAGAAAATTGAAACAACAATGTCATGAAGATAAGAGAGAGAGAGAGAGAGAGAGCGAGAGCGATAGGTTCAGCATTGCGTATGAGCAATGTTCAATTGAAAACTCATTCGATTCAAGTGACACAACAGTGTGTGGCACTCTGGTTGGGTGGTTGGCTGGGGCAGAGGGCAGAGCACATGTGAACGACAACTGATGGATGGGGCACACAGTAAACAACACACAACCAACCCAACCCAGCCACCCACCCACCCATCAACCGATGATAAACTCTTTTTCAAACAATCATCTCCTCGAGCCACCCTAGAAAAATAGCAAGCAGAGATTATGATGGGGAAATTGGGGTAATTAAATGCCTGAGCAAACGGAAAGAAAGGCAGAGAGAGAGAGAGAGAGAGAGAATAACAAAAGTGGCAGCAAGGGGTTGGTTGCAGGAGGGGTTGCTCATTCCCATTCCCATTCGCAGTTTCTCTAGTTTCTTTGGAGCACACTCCGAGCCCATTCAAAACTATTTTTGGTAAAAACTGGTAAACAGTTTTAAATACAATTTCGGGGGCAACAATAAATACCCCCCACTAGCAACCCACTTGCCACCCTCCAGAGGAGCAGAGAAATTCCATAACTTGCAACTAAAATGCAAAAACTTGTTCATGAACTGCAGAGAGAGAGAGAGAGTGAGAGAGAGAGAGAAGAGTGAAGAGGAGAGGAGTGGAGAGGAGAGTTGTGGATCCTTTTCGCATTTCATCCTGTTTCCCATTTGCCAGGCAATCAACGTGTGACGACGGTACCAAGTACTTTCTCACACAGCAGGTGGCAGGTATCGTGGCAGGTACCGTAGACAGACAGACAGACAGATAGATAGATAGATAGATAGATAGATATATATGTACATAGATGCTGCCACACTCCATGGTGCACTCCCTTGCTATTTACCATTTGCTGTTTATCTTTATCTTTCCACACCTACCACCTATCTACACACACATACCAAGTATCTTTATCTTGCCTTCCCACTTTCATCTTTATCTTTTGAATTAGCAAAAACTTCGATGCAACTATAAATTCAAGTATTTGCCTCACAAACTGAAACTTATGCGCGCCCCATGGCCCCTGCCACATGCCCCATGCCCGATGCCCCCTCCATTGCGTAAACAGAAAGCCCCAACATCATCGTCAACAACGAACGAACGAACTAACACAAGAATGAAAGTGCTAAAGGTGTGTGTCTGTGTGTGTGTGTGTGTGCCCCATTTGCTGTTGCACAGGCGGGCGTAGCATTAGTGGACCCCGAAGCGCGTTGAAAGAATCGCTGAATGCCAGTAATGGGAGAAGGAATGGCACTCCTCCATTGTCCTTAAGCAAACCGATGTGCCAGATACCCTTTCACGCCCACTCGCTGTGCGTGTCGGTGTGGCAAGCCCCATCTGATAGTCGATACGATTAGGTTGCCACACATTTGGGGCTGTTAGTGTATCTCAAGAACTATTGAAATAAATACCAACAAATGGGCCAAAGCGTCATTCGTGCTCCATTTCCAAAGTTGCCTTCAAAAACTTTTGCTGGTTGCACTTGCAGCGCACTTCCGCCCCCCACCTACAACCACCCACCACCCTCTATTTTTTGCCACTTTTTTGTTGTTGTTGCAATTGAGAGGGCCAAAAGCAGAAACAGTACCAGTACCAGAAAGAGGACGGCTCATGGCGTGGCATGGCAGGACAGGGCGTGCGATAAGCCAAGCACACAAATAAGATTACAACGCTGCCAACCTCTGACCCCACCCACCAGAACGAGGGGGGGGCAAGGCAACAAATACTCGTAAAAGCGAAAAGAAGAATTATTCGCGCTAAAAACTTTTTATTTTTAAATGCAGTCAAAGGCAAAAGTTCAGTTCAAAACTAACCAAAAATCCCCCATCCCCCAACCCCCAACCCTAACCCAATCTCAATCCCCTGAATCCCCAACAAAACTGCACAAAAAATTGCTGGAAAAATTAAATGGATGAAAATGAAAACGTAATGAAAATGGCAGCAAAATCTAAGGAAAACCGAAATGAAAATAATCGAGTAAAAATGTCAAGAAAATGGAAGAAACAAATTAAAACCGCCAGAAACAAAACAAAACAAAATATTGAGAAAGTGTGAATAGAAAAAATATGTTTCAAAATGTTCCAAAACGAAAACGGCATCGAAAGGCAACGTTTCAAGAGTTTAAAAGAGAAAAGTGGCCAGCGGGAAAAGGCCAAGTTAACTGGGAAAGTGTCCAGCGGCAAGAGGCATTTAAAAGAGAAAACATAAATAAGGCTAAAGTCAGTAGCAACAGTCGCAGTGGCCATCGCACTCGCGGCTAAGGAGAGTTAATCCTGCAATCACTGCAGCTGGCTCTGCTCCTGCTCCTCAGGCTGAAAGGATTTCCATACAAAAGAGCGAGTCCCTGTCTTTTCAGGATACAAATATAAGGCAGCCCACTAGGCAAGGCAGTCCTTCTAGAGAGAGAGAGACAGGGAGAGACTACTCGGGGCAATTACACAGGCCAAATGCCGAACAAACTGTCCCACAATTGACCCGCAAATTGGCCAGAAAACGTCAGGCGGCAGCGACAGCGACAGCAACAGCAACAGCAACTCCTGCCTGCCACTTGCTGCCACACTCTGGTGCAACGCATTCAAATGGGAGACCAAGCCTCGTGTCAAGGACAAACGTTTTGGGGACAGCTGGAAGGTTGCCAAAAAAAACCAACAAAAAAAAACCCCCCCTTTTTTCGGCTCCTGTTGAGCCTCGAAACTTTTTGGGCTGGGGGTGGGGGGCCTGAAAGATAAATGAGGGCTCGGCTCGACCATCTTTTGGACATCGTTCCCACTCACACGCCCACTCCCACTCCCACTTTTGCTCTCTTTTTGGTGGCGACTTTTGGCCAAGGACAACAAGGACATCATCCAGTGTCCTGTCCTGTCCTGCTGCTGCTGCAATTTATGCAAATTCTAGCCCGCAATTCAACGAGCGAGACAGACAGACCAGTAGAGAGAGAGAGAGAGAAAGCGGGGGACAGAGAGAGGGGTAGGGGCAGGGGGTAGGGAGCAGAGGCAGGAGAGAGTGTTAGGCAATTGCCACTTGCTATGTGTGTGATTTGCCTGCCTGGACTCTTGCCTGGCTGCCTTTGGCAGTCTTTCTTTCGTCCTGCAAATGAATTTCAATTTGCATTTCCATTCCAACTCAAACGCAAACTCAAGTGAAAGCAGAGGCCCCCAGAGGCGTAACGACCACCCCCAAAGCCACCCCAAACCACCCCACTACCCTCCGACTCCTTGGACTCCTTCGAATGCCAGTGTCTGCCAGTGTTAGAGTGCAAGTTTTTCAATTAGTCAACACAGGACTTGCACTTTTCTCTCATCGGCAGGCAGGCGGCAGGCAGGAGGCAAGCAAATTACTATTCAGTTCTTCCAGTTCTTTCCGCATGCCAAAAAAAGAGCCGCCCCTCGAAAGGGGTGACCGCGTGATTAAATCGCATATTGCACCCCTCACAAATTATGTGAATTAGGGGAGGCCGGGAGGCACCATCTACCAACTACTCGTACAAGTAATAATCATGGAAATTTGTGCCCCTTTTTTCGCTGTAAGGGAGGGCGATGAATATTTTCATCTTGCACTTTTGAACCCCCCAAATATAACCCCATTTTTTGGATTCAAAATGATTCTGCGATGCCATCCACGCCGCTTGAAAATCCAGTATATTGCAACTATTCATGATCTATCATTTTATGAGCATTGCATATATGAGCTGTCAGACATGTTCTCCCAGAGATCTGTACATTTTGAAGATCTTCAAGGTATCTTACATTATATCTACATTATACATTTACATATCCATCCATATATCCATATATCTACATATCTATCCATTTATCTACATATCTATCCATCTATCTATTCATATATCTACATATATATCCATCTAACTACACATTTATCCATCTATCTACATATCTATCCATATATCTACATTTCTATCCATCTATCTACATATATATCTACATATCTATCCATATATCTGCATATCTATCTATCTATCCATATATCTACATATCTATCCATCTATCTATTCATCTATCTACATATCTATCCATCTATCTACATATCTATGTTTTTTCGTGGCTTTTCTTCAATCCAAACTCATCTGTATGTTTACCTTTTAGAAATCGTCTGTCAAACGTTTCTATCTGTCTATGGGATAGCATGCAAGCCTAGCAACATTAACCAGGACCTCATGTTCTCCAATAGAACTCTAATCTCTTAAACCTTTGATATGCGTTTCCTCTCCCACCTGTCATCTGTCATCTGCCCGATTGCCTTTCATTCCTTTCTATTCTCTGACTTTTCTGATCTCGAATTATTTCATTTCCTGTTGGAAATACGACTTTTCCACAGAAGAAACAGAGAAATAGTCATAGAAAAAGACAGAGAAGTACACCTAGAGATTCACTCATTGAAAAGAGCCAGAGAGAAGAGAGGGAGAGAGAAGATACTCGTACTCGTAGTCGTAGTCATCAGAGTGGATGTACAATTAAACTAAGCACAGAAACCACTTCCACAATGCACTTACAGACGCCACCATTCCCCCACCACCAAAACATTCCTTTTTACCCGTACCCCACTTCCTCCACACTACCACCCGTCTCCTCCCCCTCCTCCTCCTCCTCCTCTGTGTAGTGCCAGCAAAGTCGTTGCCGCAATTTAAATAAGCTTAAAAGCGCAACGAAGACTAAAAGCAAACTTGACTGAAATGCATTGCATTTCTCTTAGCCCCTAAAAAAGCCATACCAAAAAACTCATGAAAGAGAGTGCAGAGGGGTGGGGGAGAGAAGGGAAAAAAGGAGGGTGAGGGGAGGGGAGGGTAGGAGAAGGAGCCGTGCTCAGGGTGTCAGCATATTGAATGCCAAATGAGCGATTAGCACTTGTCGTCGCCCCGTTGAAGCTTTTCGGTCGGTCTGCCATGTCTGCCACGATGTCGACCATAATGAAGGAGTGTGAGAGAGAGAGAGGGGTAGAAGGAGGTCCTAGAGAAGGCTGGGAAGTATGGTAGGGGGTGGCAGGATGATAGTGTGGTTGAGATTCTGTTTGTTGGTTCTTTTTCTTGTGTCCCCCGATTTGCGCTTCAAATTACCAGACGACGGAAATGTAATTTGAATAAACTACGAAACTTAATGAGTTAATGGAAAGCCAAAGCAAAGAAAAACTCGTTAAAATAATGAAGAAAAAGAGAGACAGAGACAGAAAGAGAGAGAGACTGAGACACAGAGAGGTACAGAACTGCAATCCAATTAATTGCGATTAACCTCTAATCGTAATAGGAATATGTTGCTATGGCTGCTGGCTGGCTTTTGGCTGCTTTGCTGCTTGCAACCGCAAACATGCCACAAAATGCAATGCAATATCCCCCCTCCAACTACCCAAAACCCAAAACCATAAAAGGCAAGGAGACCGGGGGGCAGGGACAGCCATTTCGCAATCTCAAAATCCGAACGAGTGAGTCTGAAGCAAACAAATCATCATCTAAGCAGGGAGAGAGAGGAGGAGAGAGAGAGAGAGAGGTCTCAAAATCCATTAATATACCATATGTAGAGAGGACACCACTAGACAACCGCAGGACATGGCCACTAAAACTGTGGCCCACTAACGAGGCTCGTGTGTGCGTGCCATTATTGCCATTGCCATTGCCATTGCCATCCACCGATACGATACGATACCGGATACCGACAGGACGGCAGGACACAGTTGTCTAATTAAAGGCCAACAGGCGCCCAGGACTCTCAACTGATAATGGCGGCCATAAGGAACAGGACTCCTCATTTGCACATCTCCGATTCCATTTCCATGTGCTGAATGGACTGTGTGTGTGTATGTGTGTGTGTGTGTGTGGCTGTGGCAAAAAGGATAACCACCTTTCATCATCATTCGCATTCACATTCGCATTCGCAGGGAAATGTGCAAACGAGCAATGTCATCAGCAGCAAACACACACACACACACAGGAAGCCCTCCCCCACACCCCCACGCCTCCATGCAAATGAAAATGAAGGGGTGGGGGGTGTGGGGGGGGACATGCCCGCACATTAAATATTGATAATAATTTTTGTATTTTTTGTTGTTGTATTTTGCACCTACCAAAAAGAATGATGCCTGCCACACAGAATGGTGCGACACTTGTGTCCTTTTGCAGTCTGAATGGAAGAATCCCTTGCACTTGTCGCCGCGCAAGGACCTGCAACAGCAGTTTTCCTTCTCCTTGATTTTAATTAAAACTTATTTCCGTGCAAAAACTGAGTTTTTCCGCCTCAGCACGATGAAAATGTTAATTAAAACGATGTTCCGATGCCGCCGATGCCGCCTCTCTCTCGCTTCTCCTCACACACATTATTTTCGTAAATGGATTTTCAGCGCTTCAGCGTTTGGCGCGCACTTTCTGCGACGGAAAAGTGGCTTTTCCTCTTCGCTTTTCGCTTCTCTGTTTGGGTTTGAGCCATGCGACAGGCTGAACGGGCAGCGAGCATGTGATTCGAGTCGCGTGATTGCAACACCAGAATGTTGGGGCAGGACGAGACTGCACTGCACACGGGGCACGAACACGCACTCAGCGCTCAGCACAACACAGAGAGAGCGCCAGAGAGAGCGAGAAACCGAGTGAAAAGTTCTATGGGGAAATGAGTGAAAACTGAACTGGCGAAAGAGTCGAAAAGTGCTTATGGGAAATGAGTGGGAAAAGTGAGAGCAAATGAGAGCGAACGACTCAGTGTGGCTTTCATCAGATTTTCGATTCCAGTCGAGTTTTCCACTCTTTTGAGTCGATTTAATCCCGAGTTTGCCCTGATTTGAGGCAGCGATTTTCGCATATTTCGAGTCGGTCGAAACTCCCCTTAAATGTACAAATTTTCCCCCATTTCGAGTCGCATAAATGCAGGATTTAGCCTTGCTTTAGAACTGCGTGTTTATTTCTATAATTGAGCCAGGATTATCCCTCATTTGAGTCGCATCAAGTGAGAGTTTTCTTGTTTCGACTCTGATTTTTCACTCCACAAGGGATAACTATCATAAATAAAATGCCAAAAAATGCCAAAATACTTTCTTTAATTGACGTATGAAGCACACACACACCTAGACGACACCTACATATGTATATGTATGTGTATGTATTAGAGGCAAAGGAAAACCCATGGTCCGTGGGTTAACTATATGTATTTACTGTTCTTTCGCTCGACTAAAACGAAATTGGTTATTTGCGTGCGAAACGGTTTGAAAAATACCTCGCAGAAAGGCAGTCAAGGGGGCACCCAAGGGGCATACCGGGGGAGGGGGCGGGTATGGTAATTCCCCGGTAATATGTTCATGATAAATTGCCCTCCGAATGGAAGAAAAAAAGACGAAGGAAAATGAGTTGGAATGTGCTGAAATACCTATGTATTTGGGTAGTATATAAACGATATACGATATAACGATTAAACGAAAGAAATAGTTCCACGAAAAGGGGGAACAAGTTTCACGGGTGAAAGGCGACCACCACCAGCGAGTGTTCCAGGGAAAAGTCGAACATATTTATTTAGCAGGCGAAGCACAGAAACAACACTTGCCAGGCGGAAAATCGTTTGAAAATTGCATTTTAATACATAGAAAATAGAGTACACGAGCGGGAGGGTGTTTGGTGTGTGGTTTGGGGTATGCGGTTTGGGGTTTGGCTGCACAATAAATCAATGGCGAGTCAATGTTGCAGGCAAAAGCCACGAATGCACGCTTCTTTCTGCACAAACTGAGGCATAAATCGACTTAAAGCAGTGCCCCAATCGCAACCCCCGCCCTTGGGCCACCTTCTGAACCTTTGAACCTGCTGCAACACCAACCAGCAGCAGCAGCAGTAGCCACCTGCAACTGCAACTGCATCTGCACCTGGGATCTGGGGATAGTATGCCACAGATAGGGATAGATAGGGGTGCAAAGGTGGCAAAGAGACCCAAAACCAGGAGCACGAGAGTGCAGCAGAGGAACCAGCACCAGGAGCCGTAGGAGTCGTAGAGGTTGCGATTGGCATGGCTGGAGGGGAGGAGGGAGGAGGATTTGCCACACAACACGTCATTAAACAAATTGATGTACGGCGTAATCGTAGCAACTGTGGGTTACAGTGGCTACAGGGCAGGGATGCATTGTTCCAATGCGCCACAAAAGTTGCAACAAGCAATTGAGGAAAAGTTTGAGTCAGTTTTTGGCAGCAGCTTAAAGTGCCAGCCAACCAGCTTCAACCAAAAAGGCAGTCCAGACCCCCTCCCCGCCTCTCTCTGTGGACTTTTCCTTTGAGTCAGGTACAACTTCCGGGGCTGCAGCCTAGCATCCTCCTCCGGTAGCACAACCTCCTGACAAGCGACAGATTAGCTTACAATTACAACAAAAGTGAGGCATGCTGCATGCTGCTGAAAGGTGGGAAAGCTGTGTTGATGAATAGAGCGGAGACGGATGTCTATGGGTAGGGGTTGGGGCCAATATCTACAGAATATAGAAGAGGAGCAAGTAAATATTTGCAGTTCATGAAGTTCATGGGAAAAGGTCTTACGGACCATTTGGCATTCTTAAGATGTACTGAAAATAGTATTAAACTTTAAGGAAGAGCATGCTTAAGATCTAACTAAAATAGAAGCAATCCAATCTTAAGGATTCAGCTAAGAATATCATGCTTATGTTTTAACTACGGAAAAACACAGAGCTACACTAAAAAGTAGAAGGGGCAGCCGGGACTCACCTTGAGCTCAACAATCGCTCGGCCTCGGCGGCGGTCATGTCATCGGGCAGGCTATCCTCTCGGGGAATGGCTGCAGCAGGTGCCACAGGGGGAGCAGCGGCAGAAGACCCATCACCACCCATCAGAGAGGGAGGAATGGCTGTGGCCACACTGTGATTGACATGCACTTTGATCACCTCATCGACCACATCGTCCATCAGTTCGACACTATCGAGGCTATCGTTGCCGGGAATCATTCCCAAATGATTGAGTATATCCTCCTCATCCTCGCCGGCACTGGTGTCCGCGTACTCCAGGTCCTCGTGCATCTCCAGGGAAATGCCATTGCCCTGGGTGGGTGCCCGTCGCTCGGGCAGAACGGGTGCCTCCTCCTCATCCTGCTGTTGCTGCTGCTGTTTGTGCATCTCCCGCACCTCCACATACTCAACGGTCAGGTGCTCATCCTCCTCCTCCTCCTCTTCGTCGAGATCCAGTTCCTCCTCCTCTTCGTGCGCGTCGATGGAGGCTATGGGGGCTATCCCCTTGACCAATGCTGTGCGAGCGGGGGAAATGGGAGGCGTCGATTTGGCACTGCCTCCACCTCCACCTCCGCCGCTGTGCTCCTGGTTGTTCCTCCGTCTTATGGGCGACACCACGCCCACTGGCGGCGAGTTGTATGCCACGCGATGCAAGGGAGATCCATCCGCAGATGGAGACTGCAGCAGGCCGCGTGGCGGTGCCGCTGGCGTCCCCTCCTGGAGATCGGTCTTGATGATCGCATACACAGTGCTTGTCTCCTGGGCGAAACCATTGGCTCCATGGAACTTCCGCTGCATATCGGTGACCTTTGCCGTGTCATAGAGCTCTGCCTCGGAGCCGTAGACCTCCCGGGTCTCGCTGCCATCGGGATTGAGGCGATAGCCCACATCCACGTAGTGAAGGCTGTGGGGATGCTGCTGCTCGTCGAGTGACTCGACCTGGTGTCCCTTGGCCTTCAGTTCCCCCTCATCCTGGTTGCTGGCCGTCGAGATGATGCTGGGGGGACGCTGTCCGAGACCAGCGGCTGGCATTTGGAGGATGATGCTGCTCCGTTTGTTGGCCACCCGCTGAGGCGAAGAGGAGTTGCTGCCGCCAATGATGCTGGCGGGGCTGTTGCTGGAATGTTGCTGCTGTTGCTGCTGCTGCTGCGAGGCGGCCGTTGTTGATTCATCCACAGATTTGCGACCTGCAAAGAGAAAACAGAAATAGTGTCCGTCAGAAGGTGTCTCTCATTGAAGGCCATCCGCAATACAAATATAAAAACCAATTGCAAGTCGTGTGCATGACGCAGCACTGATTGAGAATGCAAAGAACACATTGCATGTCATGTGCATAGCCTGGAACATTTATGATCGACTGAAGTAAACACCGATTCACCCTTCTTTTTCGCCCTCATATAAAACCCTTCAGATACAGAATATAATAACTTTTATTTGAATTTGAAATCTGTGAAGTTGAAAATCTGCAACTCGTAAAATCTGTTTCTTTCTCCCTCCTTCAAACGGACATTAGTTTGGTCAAATCTTTTTTCATATTGCGCAACAGATACTTTCGCTGCGCCCTGGGATCCCCTCCGAGCATTGCCCTTTTGTAGTCGGACTGGTGGCATCTGTATTGCAGGGCAAATAGACTGTAGCGACGTATCTCGCCCTCCAAGTAGGCGACCTCGCCCTCGGATGCTTCACCGCGAAGCTCGCGACGAATGCTGAGCATAAGGAAGGTCATGTCGCGACGCCGATTGTACTCTAGATCTGCTTCGTTGGCCTCGCAGGGAATCTCCGCGGAGTTCTCCCCGGAAGTGGCCTCGGAGCTCTCGGGGGACCATCGATCCATCTGGGTGCCACGGCTCATCTGGTGGTTTTGCTCCTGGATTGACCCTTTAATACCCTGTTCCAGCTGAATGTCCTTGATTTCCTCCCTATTTCCTCCTCCCTTCCTCCCCTCCCTGGGACTTGATTTGACGTCCATGTTCGACCTATTCGAAGCCGCTTTATATGATGATGAGCTCTTTGGGAATTCCATTCCCGAGTCATGGGATTGTGAACGACTTGCATGGCGAATTTGAGCAACAGAGTACGCTGGGGTGTCATTGAAGGATACTCCCCCCATTGGAGATGATGGACACTCCTGGGAGGCCTCTCCGGGGATGCATCTCCGCTTCAGAATCGAACGCCTGGGCGTAGCAGAAGCCGGCGGAGGAACACTCTCTCCTCCAACTGCTGATGCTTTCAGCTCTTCTCCTTCTACGTTTCCCGCGATGAAGCGAGGCGGAGCCCCGAAGGCGTCGAATTGTACTTTTTGGGGTGTGTGGTGGGCATCCGTCTGTCGCCCCACATGGTCCGGAAATGCATAGACTGAAGGTTCGTTGAGCGCTTCCGCCTGTTGCACGAAACGCTGAAATGCAGGCTGTGGCCGGAAATGTAGACGTTCCTGGTATTCCTGATCTTGTTGTTGGATTCTCTGAGGTTCCTCCATGAATCGCTGAGGTCCATCCCTCATCATTTGCCGTGGCTGTGGGCTAAGGCTCTGAGAACGTCCCGATTCCATTGTCCGCTCCCTAAGCGGCTTAAACGATCGCTGTGGTCCCGCCATCGAGGCAGACGGTTGCAACCCCTCAGCAGACGGTTGCAACGCCTCAGCAGATGGTTGCAACACCTCAGCAGACGGTTGCAACACCTCAGCAGACGGTTGCAACACCTCAGCAGAGTTCGCGAAGCTCTCCTGCACCGAGACCGATGCATGATTCGAGGTCTCCAAGATGTCCATCCACTGGAGCTGCTCGGGCGGCGTCTGCTGAAATATCTCGTGGAGGCTCCCCTGATTAAGGCACACACTCAATCTACTCATGTAGGCGTTGCGGAGGCGCCCGTCGGTCACCGTGTTGCACATCATGGTGGTCAGTTTGTTGAGCCACTGCCAGGCGCATCGATACTCCCTGGAGCCCCTTTTGAACGCCTCCTCCGGCTGGGGGCTGCTTTCGAGCATCGCGTAGAAATTATTAAACAGGAGACTCATCTTGGTATTCTGGACGACCGCCGCCATGCGCAACTGATCCGGATCCTGGTCTTCATCCTGCGTCGAAGTCTGTGTCATTCTGTTTCGCTGACCCGTAGAACCACCGTTTGGCCTTGCACTCTCCGACAGATCCGTCCGTGTGTCGTTCTCCTCCTCCGGGTTCCTGGTACTTGACTGTCGATGTTGCATGGACGGGGCGTCGTCGCTGTCGTCCAGCGGGGGGTATACCCAACGGCCATCAACTTTCTTTAAAGGGAACATTGCTTAAGGACCGACCTACAGATCTCAACTATTTCCTTGTGTATTTCCTGGTGTGTGTATGAATTTTTTCCTAACTGAAATTCTGAATGTTTCTACACTGACTGAGACGCAAAAGATATAATATATCTGTTTCCAGATATCAGATATGTCAGTGATATAGTGTTTCTAGAGATATCGAAAGTGTAACTGGGAGAGTTTCTAAGGAGAGATCTGGATATGCATAGTTCTAGAGACATTTTGGGGATGTCTCTGGGGATAGCTCTCCAGGGGAAAGTTGTCTCTGTCGGGATAGTTCTCTGGCCAGAGGCGAGGCGATGATTCATGGCCCGATGTTTTGACACTTTCAATGAATTGTTTAATTAATTGTCTCCTCACCATTTCCCTCCTCCATTTGCGCATACATTTTCCTAATTTATTTATTTATACACAACATTATTTCTGTGTGGAAAACAAGCATATTGAATATTCTTAATGGATCAGAAAGCTAATCTCCCCATTTGTTCTCTCCCTTTCTTGCTTTCTATCTATCTTTCGGGGATTTCTGTTCTGTTCTGGTCTGTTCCTATTTTCGTCTTTCGACTTTTGTTCGCTTTGTGGTCGAGAAACGTTAAAGCTGTCAACGCAGTGGCATAAATATAGATTCTATATGGTATCTGCGAGATCTCTGGCTGGATACTAGACGAGGAGGATGAGGAATGGAATCCATCCAGAGGGTCTGCTCTCCTCTCCTCTCTTTTCGTTTTCGTTTTCAAGAATGAACGAATTTTTGCATCGGAATCCATTTGAAGTTTTGATATCTTGCCAGAAGGATAATTGGGCATTTCTTTAAACAGTTTTTAATATATTTAATCGGTTGTATTAATGGGTTACCACTTCCATTCCCCTACTAACCTCGACAGGCCTGACAAAGTTTCCGCAAACTGAGACACATTTTCCTTTCGGCGGCTGGCTTTCACTTCACTTCACTTGACTGCACTCGTTTTTCTATTGTTTTCGTATGCACATATTGTCAGCACTTGGCGGGGGGTTATTATTATATTGGATTGATCTTTAAAGATATAGTAACCATTATTTCTTTTTCGCCCCAGAAACCCATTAAGAACGACACTGAAATAGGTGGAAAGGCGCGAAAACAACCGCTCTCAAGGCGTGATCTTGCCACATGGCATCGAAAGCCGACCACATCGCTCTCGAGATGCAAAAGTCTGTGTTCCTAAACCAAACACAACACTGCACGACCTCTTGGTTCATTAAACAATCGAAAGACCGGATCCACCCTCCGCCGGACTCACTATGGGATTTGGCCTTCCTACAAGAGTCACCACCCTCCCTAGCAGCTGCCTTCCTCTGCTGCTGCTGCTGCTGTTGGCTGTTGGCCTGGTCAAGTTCTGTACTGCACCCTGGCGTATACTTAATGTCAATTAGAGATGCGTGCGCTTTTAATTAAGAGCAGCAATAAATACTTAATGGGAGAGACCGAGAGACAGGGACAGATAGATAGGCAGGGAGAAAGAAGTGAGATAGAGGGAGAGTGAGAGTGAGAGGGAGGGGTGGGGGTGGATAAAGAGAACATCATTTCTGGCCAAGGCCGATGCGGTGTATGTGTAATGTTCTGTTTTCGGTTCAAGTAAATAAACTTGGCTGAAAATTCAAGCCAAAACCGAAGGTCATTCGTTCAGGCAACCAATAAGATAGAGAGAGAGAGAGAGAGCAAGAGAGAGCGCAAAAGAGAGGTAATAGAGATCAACAAAGACAGCGCGCCATAAACAAAAAAAAAACTCAATTGAAATCGATGAAAAATCAAACGAGGGGTTGGAAGCGGGGGTGGCAGGAAGGGGTAGGGGCAGTAAAAACAGCATCCACATCACATCACACTTTTGTTCGTAACTTTTCCCCCGACTTTTTCTCCCATTCTGCGTTCAAATTTTTACCCCCCACCACCCCTGCCCCTCCCCCGTGTGTGTGTTTTTGTTTAATGAGATGCGAAAATTAACGAAAAACTCGGCCAAAAATACATTTTCAGTGCAAAAAAACAAAAAAAAAAATACAAACAGAACAAAAGACAATTAATGGGAAAAGTAACAAATGGCAAATCAAACAAGAAAGAGGAGAGGCAGGGGAAGAGAGAGTAAGAGAGAGAAAGACAAATTTGCGTAAAAGTTTGAAATAAATCAATGATTTATAAATAAATTGGAACAAGTGCAGGGAAAATTCACCGAGTAATTGAAGGAAAAGGAAAAGTTCCATCAAATATGCATCGAACGAATCGAACGAATCGAACGAATCGAATGGGCAGTCCAACGTCACTCCCAGCTCCAAGCTCCTAAAGAGGCTCACCAAAACGGCAGAGAAATGGGAGAACAAATTGGTCAAGAGAGAGGAGAACGAGACAACTAGGGAAGAGAGAGAGAGAGAGAGAGAGATAGAGGGAACACAGGAAGAGGATGCATTTAGCAGGAGTTTCCTGTACATGAAAATATTTAAATAATTGCTGGAAAAACCACAACAAAGAGTGACCAAAATTAGACAAAAGATAAAGCGAGAAAAGGACAAGATAAAGACAGAGACAGAGACAGCAGAATGGTGAAAAGTGCAAGAGAACGCAGGAATGGGAAGAAGGAGAAAGAGCCTCCCCCCAAAATGTCAGGACAATCCAAAAGCGTGGCCCATCGTTGAGTACCGAAGCTTTTGATACCCATCGATCGGTAGAGAGTCGGCCGGACTCCATTCTGATTATTCTAATGATCCAATCTAATCTAGGGCCTCTATATGGGGTAGTAGAAAGTAACGTTTCATCCCCTGGGGCACTATATGGCAATAGATAGATGTTCTCTATGGTCTACCCTTTTCTGTTGCCTATTCAAGGGTATCAAAACGGAAGTTGTTGTCAAAATGTGCCAAAAACCAAAGGCCAAAAGAGGGGAAAACACAGGCAAAAAGCTGGCAAGCAAAAAACTAGGGAGGGAGAGGTCGGCAGAGAGAGCGAGAGAGAGCGAAGCAGCTGCATGCAGCATGTAGCAGCAGATTTAGGAAAAGTCGTTTGACTCTGTCTTTGTTTCTTGGGTTCCTTGGTCTCTCTGGCCTTCCTCCTTTGTGTGCCTGTCGGTTAGTTAGGTCAACTTTCAAATACCCCCCAAAAAAGTCCTGACAATGCAGATGAGAATTTTCATGCTCATACACGTATGCACATAATGAAAACAGCAACGCAGCCACAAAAGGTTAGAGCAGGAGGTTAGAGTCTCCTATCTCACTGTCTCTCTAAGCAAAACCATACAAAAATTAAACTATTTTTCCTATAAAACAATGCATACATCATTCAGATCGGAAATAGCATTTTGCTGAACAAACATATCATTTTACAGATGGGGAAACTTGAAACCCTTGAGACTTATTTGCCAAATGTTAACACTGAAGCAATCGCCTTTTGTTCCACGATATCTGATGGCCATTAATTGAATTTTCGTATTACTTTTCCAGTTTAAAATTCCTTTAATTAATTGACAATATCTCACAGACTTTTCCTACAATGGTCGATGGTCGAAATGTCCACACAAAAAAGGGGGAAAAAAAAGCAAGCAACATCTCCATGGAATGCACATGGACAAAAACCAAGGCAGAGACACAGACACAGATACAGATACAGATGCAAAAACAGACACGAGTATCTGGCAAACTCTCAAGAGTTCAGAAGGAAGGGGGCAGGACACTGGAATGGGCTGAGAGGCTGAGATGCTGAAAGCCAGAAACTGCAAACACATGACAATTGCAAACATTTTTGTACGTCTATCTCTCCTCTCTCTCTTTGTGTGTGTGTGTGGAACGTGTGGTAGGTGCATATCTGGTGGATCTTCTTCTCTTGTTTCTGTTTTTGTGGCATACAATTTCAAATTTGAAAATAAACTCGAGGGGGAACAGAGGCAACCAGGCAGCAGGGGTAAGGGGTAAGGAACGACACCAACGAAAAGTGTCTCACAAAATATCTAAGAAAATGGTAAGAATATCTTCTAGACAATGCCCAGGCAGGCAACACAACAATGTCTGATGGGCTGCCGCCTGTTGCCATGCCACAAGAACAGCAACAACAACAACAACAAAACTCTGCCACTCTGCCACACATGGGAAGGCATTTTTTGAATATTTTCCTGAGACTCAATCGCAGGAGTTCGCTGAACTGCATCCCAAGATCCACAAACAAAGACACCGCAAAGATACTTTCGGTTCCATATTTTTGAAGATCCCACAACAAACAAAGATCTAAAGATATACCCTTCACATTAATCTTTTGGAATCTTATGCATATGTGTGTATATTTCTCGATCTTTTGCTTTCGGTGGGTGGTTGGGTGGACGGTACGATCCTCGGTGAATATCTTTTCAGCTATATTTTCTCCCTCTAGTCCATCCCTATCTTTCTTACTGCTTTTCCCTGTATAGCTTCGCTTTCCTGCTTTGGTTTTTCTTTACTTTTCCTTCATCATTCATTCTCCTCCTCCTTCATTCTGCTTCATCTTTCATTTTATAAAGTTTTCTGCGTTATTTCACTTTATTTATCCTTATTTAACCTTATTTAATCCTATTTTCTACTCTATAACTATAGGTACAACAACTAGATACATATATATGTAATATCTTATTTAATTCTGTAAATCTTTTGCCTTTACTTTATTCAGCTCTCTATTCTCTCCATTTCCTTCACATTTTCCTTGCCATTTCACAGTGATGCAGACAGGATGTCATTCCCAAACGATTCTCCCCACTCGCGTGCCTTTATTTAGCAATAGAATTTTGAAACACACTTATGGAATGAGAGATTCTCCTTACCCACACCACTTGTGTAGTCAGTCTTTTCACTCTTTTAATCACAGAATCCGACAGCAAGTATGTTTGTGTGCCTCTGAATGAATGCTAAAAACAACACCTTGCAGTGCGGCCAATCACATTAGAACTGAAAGCCAGCCCCTCCAGAGCCCCACCAGAGCCTCGCCAGAGACAAAGCCAGACCTCACCGAAACATTCAAGACATTTCCAGACCCAGAAACGACACCGAAACCAGAGCCCCAAAGCCACAAAGCGGGGGCTGGTCTGGGGCAGGGCGGGACGAGAGAGAGAGGATAGGTCTGTTTCTGTTATCACTAGACCCTGAAAAATCTGTGTGGCACCTCACGTGCCCCTCGAAAAATACGAAAAATACGAGAAGAAACCCTCTAGAATTCTAGAATCACGACCCAAGCGAATGGTTACTATATGGAATATTTTTTGTAGCTATAATTTGTTTTGATTCTTTTGGTCTTTTGTTCAGGGTTCAACAAATTTGTTTGGGTTTTTGCAGGGTTTCCACTTTTTATAGATACGGAAAGATTTACTATATAGATTCGCATTCGGTTCTTTTTTTTTTGTTGTTTCTTTTGGTATACGATTCCGAATAGAATAATAATACGAATAATACGAAAATTCTGGCCCGCTTATCAATGGAAACGCCACCGTAACGCGACATCAACTGAAAAGATCCGATCCGAAGCGGAGAAAAGTTTTTCAGCATCCCCCATAGAAAGAGAAAAACCCAGAGACAATGAGAGAGAGACAGAGAGACAGAGAGAGAGAGAGAGAGAATGATCGCTCTTTTGGCAAATTGCCCGTTGCGTGGCTTGTTGGGGCCAGACATGTGGCAGCCAGCCCCCAAAGTTCCGTTTGTCATGCACCACACATACACAAGACAGGGTGCTCCAGGCGGCACTGCCACTGGCACCGGCACCACCACCCCCCCTCCCTGCTGCTGCTGCCAGTGTTCTTCATGCGAGGGCCGCCGCGCCACTTGTCAGGCTGCCAGATTGCAAAATCCGCCAAAAACTAACACACACACACGCACACAAGCCAAAAGCCAAAAACCAAAAACTAAATGTTGGGAAAGGCCAGAAATATTCTCTCTCTCTTTGTGTGTTCTGCTATCAACGAGGTGTAGGGGTGTGCCACAGAGGGGTGTAAGGGGGTGCAGGGGCATACATCACTCAAAAGTCGAGACAAATTTCGGGCTAGTGATAGTCGGGGGAAGGCGTCTGTGTCTTTATCTAATTATAAAATGGGAAATTAACTGAAAATAGTTTCTTCGAATTTCTTCTTCAGAGAATTTCAGAGATTTCAACGAGCGAACTGAAATGGTTCGGAAATGGAAATGAAAATGGGTTTTATTTTCTCTTCTCTTCTTATTTTTTGGAGCAAACGAATATCCATATCCGAGTAGTATATAAAAATACAATTTTTATGGGACAAAAGTTCAGAGCCAGCGGCAGCGAAAGGTAAATCAATTTTACTTTTAAATGGCGAAAGAAAATGTCGTCTTCTTACGAAAATGTGGCATCATCAGCGTTTTGACGTGAAAACATTTTTCGAGCTCATTTTCGCAATGGACGTCATCAGTGAGCGGGGGAAATCTTAAAAAGAAATCAAGCGAAAAACTAGACAACAGACAGCTGACCAAAGGAGTGAAGAATGGAGGGGGAGGGCGACATTCAGAGGAAAAACTAGCCACAAGATAGAGTGTGAGGGGTTGGGGTAGGGGGTGGCAAACTACAGATAGATGGACAGTGGTGGCTGCTCATTCTTGGGTGGCCAATGCGACACTTGGACAAAACTATGCGGACAACAAAAGCAGACAGTCAGACAGACAAACAGACAGACAGTCGGACAGATGGTGGGAGGAGCAGAGAGGGAGGCGAGGGAGGGGGTAGAAATGTTGCGAAATTGTCGGCAAGTGGCTGTCAAAAACCCACGCATCTGTCATTGAAAATTGCTGCCGCGCGGTCGGAGTCGGGCTGTGGTGGAGGCCAACGAACTCTCGAGGAAGAACCTAACCAAAGAAAAACGTGCAATCAAATCATTTTTTTCTCAATGAAAATTATTTGAAAATAAGTGGGCACTGGCGACATCTGTTGGTGGTTAGCTGAGGCACCAGTGAAAGCTTTTGGGTAAGCTTTTAACTTTTTCAAGAGCTTTACGAGAAGAAATAAAAACTCGCTTAAAGCTCATTGCAAGCCAATTTCAACGATGTGGCAGCGCTGTCAGCTTAAAGCTTGCTCTCAACGATTTACAGCGAAGTGGCAACGCTCTGCTAGAGGTGGACCAGATTTAAAAAAAGGGCCAGGCCATATTCCATAGGTCTTAACTGAGAAACTGGACAGGGGATAGCGATTTACGAATTTGCGTTTGTTTTGGTAGTTAATTGGTTCGCCAACACTCTCTTCTCTTCTCTGCTCTGTACTGCTCTGCTCTCTAGTCAAGCCAATTTGTACTGTGTGGAGCAGAGGGAAAGGAAGTCTGACAAGGGTTAAACAAAATTGTATTAGCTCCGTCTACTGCTGCAGTGTTCGTACTTCTTCCAAGAGGGATTCGTTATGATTTTGCTGGATATGAGGGTATAACGTGCTGAGTGAATATTAGAATAGAAATATTAGAAGAATGGCTACAAGACTTGGCTATGGCACTGTGATTTTCTTGTTTGTTTACTCCCTCTCCCTCTCAGTCTCTTGTGGCTTTGTTTGTATGCCTGTGGGTCCCTGCGGACTGCACATCCCATACTCAGAGTTTTCTCTAGATTCCCCACCCCCCCCCAATGACTTGTCAATATTTGAGGGAGTTTTAATTTGTGATAAATAATACCTTCCGTTTGGGATTAACCATCGAAAAGCATAGTGATCAAATATTTGTCGACCGCAGCACACCCACACCCACACTCTCCCCTCGAACTCCCTCATAACAGCACACCCCCACCCCCAACCCCCATCCCTTCCGTTATAGCCGCCCCAACATCATGTCTCTTTTTTTGTTTTCTGTTGATTTTGATATAAAGTGGAGCACCAGAAGAGGCAGCGGCAGCGTCCACATAATTTATAGCCAAACACAGACACATACATACATATACATACATACAAACAAACACATTTGGGGTCTCCTCTGCTCCCCATTTAGCCCGTCGCCCTTTCCCCCCCCTCTCATAAGAGTAGTAGTTTTCGTCGTAGTGGATGAATAGTATTTTCCGTTTTCCGTTGTGTTATTTTTAAACTCTTGGATGTGACAGTCGGACGGGACGACAGGCTGGCGAACCATTCAAAAATTGTGCCATGCAGCACCACCGAAGCCTAGGCCTTCGGTTGGGGCTCCGGATCCGTCTCTGGCTACGGATACGGCTATGGCTATGGCTCCCTCTCCCTCGCTTTTCCTCTTTCCGTCAGTCTATTCCCCATTCATGTGTTCCTGTCATGTCTCAACTTTTGACAGTGCCCCGTGCCCGTGCCCATGATGCATGGTGCATGTAAAGGGTATAGTGTATAGAGTACGGGGTACAGGGTACAGGGAGTACGAGGTACGATTCCGAATGGCGCTTAGCATATGACGAGTGTGGCTGTGGGGCTGTGTTGCTGTGTCAGCGCTTTGAAAAGAGCACAGAAAACAACAGCCGAAGAATAGTAAGTAAAATATGCGAGACGTTGCAAGAAAAATAACAACAACGAAATAGCCAGAGGCTTACGCAAGAGGGGGGTTCAAGAAAATCAACCTCCAAGAGGTTCACAGCTATCGAATCTTAAGGATAAAGAATATATGCAGGGGAGGGGAAAGGAGAGATAGAGATATGTACATACATATATGTATGTATGAAAGGCATAAAATATAAATAATTTCAAGGAAAAATGCAAACAAATTTATGAAAATACATAAAGGAAGTTTTCAAATGAAAAATTGCTTGGAATAGTTGGAATAGCTAGCCTTTTAGACGTTTTACAGCACTCTTTTTTTTTAACCACATTCCCAGCTTCAGTTTAATTTATACTTGCATCATTCTATCCGCACTGCCTTCCTCTGAACCAAACCTACACCAACATCCAACCATCCAACCCACCATCCATCCATCCAACCATCCATCTATCCTTCCATCCATCCATCCGACCGTCCGTTCGTTCTTTCCCCTAAACAGATAATCCAATCGACTGGAGTTCATTCCCTTACGACTTGTCTCCCTCCCCCAGTACCTCTTTCCCGCCACCATTCAACAGGGAAATCAATAAATCAAGGTGAGCCACGCCCCCACACTTCAGACACACTGCCATTTATGAATTAAAAACAGAGCCTCTCTATTCATCCACTCATCCACTGCTCTCCGCCGCAGATAAGCACAACAATGCAACCATCAGCAGCAGCAGCAGAAGCAGCAGCAGCAGCAGAAGGAGGCTCTGGAATTGAGAGTTGTCTATGGAACGCGGGAAAGGAAGGCGGAAGACGAGGTCTCTGCTATTTCAATTTTGTAATCAGCCATAGAAATCGGCAGAGGAGAGGCAAAATGCAAAAGGAAGGGAGAGCAGAGCAAAGGGAAGAGCAGAAAATAGAGCTGATCCCAGCAGCAGACCAGAGGAGAGCATAGAAATGTGTAAGAGAGAGAGAGAGAGAGAGAGAGGCAGAGAGGAGCAACGCATCATTGAATTCTTAATCTGGCATTAATACAATTTTATGTATGGAGAGTCGATGGAGCGAGGGAGGGGGAGGCAGAAACGGGGAGCCAGAGCAAGGAGATGAAGAAGAGTACAAGAAGAGTAACTGAAAGGAGAGGAGAGGAGCGGAGTGAGGGATCAAGGGAGCGGGAATCCCAACAAAAATCCGCAAAAAAAAAAGTGAATAGAAAAAAACGCCAACGACGACGACGACGACGAGCCTCGGACCATGAAGATGGGACAACGAGACGACAGATTGTGAGCATTGCACTCCATAGCTCCAGAACTGCATTGAGAGGAGGAAGCGAAGCAGGCGGTTTGGGGGGGGAAAGGTTCGCTTGGAATGTCGTCGAGCCGTTGTCGCTGTTGCTGACAGAGAGAGAGAGAGAGGTAGAGCTCTCTGTCTGTCTCTCTCTCTCTCTCTCTGGCTGTCTTGTTGGGGGGCTGCTTTTGATATGCCTGCTGGTTGACTTGACCCATATTGGAATTTCCAGGCACAAAGTAAGCGGCAGAGGGTAACGGCAGAGGAGGACGCAGAACGGCAAACGGGGAGCAAGAGTAGGAGTTGGACTAGGAGTAGGAGGAGGAGTTGGGGTGGCGGTGGTGGTATACAAGTCACGATTTGTACGCCGCTTAGAAAAACTTGTAATGAATGTGGGATGCAATGAAATAGAATGGTAGAATGGCAGAGGGGCAGAGAGGGGCAGGGGCAGGGCAAGCCAGGAGGCCACTCCACTCACTGCACAATGAAGTCGAGACCTGGCACTCACACACACAGAACCATGCAGGGAAGGAAGGCAGTGGGCGGGGGGGAGGTCTGGAAGGTGTTTGAACTCGAGCACAAACAAAGTTCAAAAGTTCTTCCTGGGCTCCAAATGAAGCAAGTTTTCGAGAATGACCCGAGAATGCACTTGGACTCTCTGGCTCTCCGAAAATTATAAAGCCAAGCAATTATATTATAACAAAGGAAGGAAGGAAGGAAGGCACAAAAGGAAGTGAGAAGGTTGAGAAATGAAGGCAGGAAGTGCATCCCAAAGGAAGCAATTCCCAAGGGAACAAAAGCTAATCCAAAGATATATCCAATGCCATCCAAATCCATGGGAAGACCCTCCCAAAACGAGGTCGGTGGTGGGATGAACTCACCTTCATTTTCGCTGCGTCGCCTCCTGGGAACACTGTTGTTGTAGTTGTTGTTGTGATAGTGCTCCAGCAGTTCCGACTTCTCTGTGGACTCGTTCTCCTGCTTCTCGTCCTCCGTGTGGACCGGGGAGGAGGGGCCCGAGGAGGCGCTGGCCACCGGCGAGCAGGATGCCGCCGAATTGGTGCTGCCACTGAGGCCGTTGCCGTTTCCGTTGCCGTGTCCTGTGCCGACTGCATCCAGGGAGCCCCGCTTGGCCGCCTGCATGATGTAGGCGCTACTCGAGGCGCTGCTGGTCGTCGGCGACGTGCAGGAGGAGGGCGTGGAGCAGTTGGTGGGCAGATTGGGCGTCTGATCCTCAATCAAATCGATGGACTTCTTGCGCGGCTTCTCGGGCGGAATGGGTGCCGCCTGGGTGTTCTGTTGCTGCTGCTGCTCCAGGAGCAGGGATCTCTGCATGGCCGCCGTCACGGCCGCTGACTTGGCGGGCGGCGGTGGGGGCGATGGTTCCACAGCGCTCTTTGTGGGCGACGAGCGCACTCGCTCCGCATTGAATTTCACCGGACTGACATTCTTTGGCTTCACCGCGGGAATGGGCGGCAGTGGCGGCGACTTCACGGGACTCCCAATCTTTCCGCTCCGTGGCTTAATCTCCGGCGGCGTCTGATTGGGTGGGGCCGCATGCCGCATGGGCGGATTCGGACTGACATTGGGTGGCTCCATCGCCGGCTTGGTCGTGGCCTTCTCGCCACTGTCCATGATCAGTCCTGTGCCCGGGACCGTGCGTATGATGTCGCACCGATTCAGATCGCTGTGGGTGCGCGTCGTCTTGGTTTTGGTGAAGTGCGATGTCCACTTCTTCTGCTTCTCGATGAGCTCCCGCGAATTGAACTTCCGCTCCGGCTTCTCCGGCTTATCGGCCCCGGAACTGGCAAAGAGGGCGCTCACAGATCCTCCAGTGGCTGGTATCGGGGTCACCTCCTCGCCGCCACCAGTGGTCTTCAGGCGCGAGAGATTGTGCTGCGGATACTTCACCACCGATGTGGGTGGTGTCTGGGAGGATGGCTCCACTATAAACTTGCTGTTGCTCAGCCGCTGCTCTGGCGATCCGTTCTGTGCAGCCACCGAGGCGTTGTTGTTGTTGTGGATGAGCGAGACGCCCGAGGGGAAGGGCGTGCGTCGCTTGGGCGGCGACTGTGAGCGATCCGAAGAGCGGGACGATGACCTATCCGATCCGTCGCACAGATTGTCCTCCCGAGAGCCGCTCCGCAGCAGCCTGGAGCTCACATTCGAATTGGACTCGACGCCAAGCTTCTCGAATAGAGCCCGGGCATTGTTGAATCTCGCCGAATGGGATGGGGCGCCTCCGCCGCCGGCTGTTGCAGCTGCATGTGCGGCTGCCACGGCTGTCAGCTGCTCCACCGGCTGGATCTCGATGGGCTTCCGCTGGAAGATATTGGCGATTTGGCTCACCTTACCCACGGCAGCCGGCGCGGGGGCATGGTGCATGGGCTTCTCCATTCTGCAACTGCAACAAACACACAGAAAACAAGAAGGGAAACACTATTATTGATTATATCAGACAATATTACGGTTATCTTTATGACTGTTTAGTGTATGACTAAACTGATAACAAACGAGCCGCACCCCAAATGATCAAATCGATGCGACTACCTTTTTACGATTATTGTGGTTTTTGGTCTGTGGTCTGTGGGGTTTGTGGGTTTTGTGGGGTTTTGTGGGTTTTGTGGGTTTTTTCTGATTTTTGTGGGTTACCTTTGCCATTTTTTATTTTTCTCCCATCGATTCGACAGACACTTTCGCACAGCACACACAATTTTCACCTTTACTTTTTCCTCCCCACCCCCTCGCGAACTGTATCTTGCATACAACTTTATGATTTTTACTTTTTTGTTGTTGTTTTTTTATTATTTTTTCTGCACATCAAACACAATTAATGCTCCATTGATGGCCGATGGACCCTTCACCTACGGCTGGCTGGCTGTACGGCTGGGCTGTACGGGTGGTGTGCGCGTTATGCTGTGTGTGAAAGTCTTCGAAAAAGTGAACAAATTAGTTGTTTTATTTGTGCTTTCGGGCCAGCAAAGAGCGGAAGAGTGACCGGACAGAGACAGAGAGAGAGAGAGAGAGAGAGAGAAGGGCATTGCCAGTTGGAGGGGCTTTCTTCAGCGAAACTAACAGAGAGGGACAGTGAATGAGAGAGAGGGTGAGATATGGGTGTCGGTGCGACATTGAAAGCAACATTTGCACTGGTATTCGTTTCATCCACTGATAGGGTAATGCTCTGTTATCGACTTTTGGTACGGTACGAGTATTGATTTGCACTCAATGGGCTACGTTGGTTTTTCGATGTACCCTACCATCGATATTCGGACTGGGTTGCGCTTGCACCTTTTTAACAGTGAACAAGGTGTAAAGTATTCACAATGTATAACAGTTACAATGTATAACAGTCATAATGTAGAACAGTCACAATGTAGAACAGTCACAATGTATAAAAGGTACAATATATAACAGTTACCATGTATAACAGTCACAATGTATAACACTTTCTGTGTAGAATAAGTGAAATGTATAACAGTTATAGCGTTTAACAGTTATAATTTATATCAGTTACAAAGCATAACAGTCACGATGTATAACAGTTGCAAGGTATAACAGTTATAAAGTGTAAAACAGCTACAAAGTGTAGCATAGCAGTATAACAGTAAGCAGTTACAGTTTAGCCTCGAATCCTGTATGTGTGTTCGCATCATGCTACACTCGTAGTACAGTTGAATCGGATCAATCAGCTTTTGTTTTGGTTGCCACTTCCACAGATAGGAATTGCAATGCATTTACGGTGATATCGAACGCATGAATCTGGATGGAATCTGGAATCAGGATGAGGTAAATACATACATACATATGTACATGTAGATATGTTTGTAGGATTGCTAGCAATCTGAAGGTATACAGTTGGTCATAAGTACAATCGATCCCCTTTAATGAGTACCAAGGTGTACATATGTATGTATGTATGTACATATTTATATATACTCGTAGAAAAATAGTATATTTTTGTGCTATGTCGAGTGTTACACTAATCATTTGAATCATTAGTGCTGTATATTTAGCTCAAGTGATTATAAATCCCTGCACAAAGAAAACCCCATGGAACCACCCACAGAAATAGCTCCCCCACAATATTTTCATATATTCTACTCACTTATAAGTACATATATACATATATGTATATGGTATATAACGTAGGTATGTACATATATTCGATGTGTCAGAGGGAAGCAAAAAAAAGCGCAGTTTGTGGCGGAAGAGAGACAGAAGTATCTACCGAAGTTATCGCAATGTCAATAAGAAATAAGTATTATATTTGACCGAACCCAGAAACTAGAAGAGGTAAACAAATGCACAGATAGTGTGGTATATATGTATATACATACATACTCTAGTACTCCAGAGTACCTGTTTGCTCAAAATTAGAAAGAGAAATTAGAGAAGGGGAAAGAGCGGTGAACGCACGCCCCAAAATCGAGACAAAGGTCGGAATGCGACAGAGAAGATCATAGACTACGGCTATGGGGGCCATCCCAAACAGTCGCTACCCCTCACGACTGTATAGCAGTGTACACAGTGCAAAGATCAGCATCTTGTATGACAGTTTACAGAGTCAAAAGTGCACGAGACACGTCTGACAAATAGATGTGGATGTGGATGTGGATGTAGATGTAAATGCGGGTGGAAGAGGGTCGGCACAGAAGTCAAAGCAAAGCAAAGCACGAGATACCACGCTTACCGGGAATACCAATCTAATCTAATCCGAAATGCACAAAGCAATTCATGTGACCGTGAATAGGGAGATAATGCCGGAGATAAAGAATAAAGTGAGATAAAAGAGCGGCAGATAAAGATTAAAATGAGACAAAATTAGCCGGTGGTCTGGTTGCTTTTCTTATACAAGAACTACTTGCATCATCATCATCATCAAGCGGCAGAGTTACACGATACATATACGATTATACATACATACATATATGTTTATAGTTGTGTGTGTCACGGTGGATAAATGGCAGCAGCGTAAAAGCATCGCTTCAAATATCACGTATGCGCCATGTGCACTCCCTCCCCTGGGAGGGCATGGCACAGCACAGTACAGCACTCGTGAATATTTGAAGAGTTGGCAGATTTATTTGTCTGCCTCGCAGATATTGATTTAATGACACGGTTCATCCGACAGTCCACTCCCCGACCCATTCGGCCCCTCATTACGAATTGATGCCACACAAAATGGACAGCCAACGGACGACGGACGACGGACGAGGAACGACAGCAAGGACATCTGAATGGACGGACTCTGCTCTGCTCAAGTGCACTCAGTCCTTATGTATAGCTTTTGTGTGTGGCTTGGTGGTCGGTGGTCGATTGTCACCGCTTTGGATGAGTATTTATAGTATCCTGAGTATCCCATGAGTCCTTTGTCCTTCGCTTTGTCCGTCTGTCTGGTGGGTGTATCCTCAATTTAATGGTTCATGGATATTGCATTTTCAAGTGGTTAAATGTCACTTATTATAATCTTTGTGTGTTTATATGATACATATTATAGTTTGTGGCAAAATTGATTATTATTGGAATACTTTCCCGAGGCACGATCACCTAAAGGAGACCAAGACACTCCTTTCGTTATAACAGTTTCTCTCCTAAGAGATTCCCATACATAAAGCAGTATAACAGCTTGCCCCTATAAGCCACCATTCTGTAGTATGTATTCTCCTCCCCTGCAATTTGCAATTGGTAATCTTAACTCCATTCAGTCCTAACCGTTGTATAACAGTTGTAATTATCATTAGCATAAAGCTCAGCCCCATCAAATGGGGGCTATAATCTTCGCACCGCACACTAAATGGCCCCGATCATGACGATAACGATCATAACGATAACTGAAACGATAACGATCATCATTAGCGCCTTGCAAATGACAACAAAAACTAGTTTACAGTGTCTCTAATTTTTGCATAAATGTTAATTGCAAAGTCGAAGACAAGGCGAGGGCTGGAGGGGTGGAGGGGTAGTACGGTAGTAGTACAGTAGAGGAGGAACAAATGTTAAATTGCTCTCGTTAGCATTAGAGACCCCATGCCACCATGCACCATGCCCCCGTGCAACCCGTGCAACACGTGCAGCAGAGGCGACACACGATCCAACAGGAGAGGGAGGAGGAGAAGGTGAGCAGCTCTATGGGAAGGAAGGGGGCGAGGAGGAAGGCAACGCCATGTGTGTTATAATTGCGTCAACATTCAGTCGGTCTCTCTTGAGCGTGAAACGCGAAAACAATGTCAACAATGATATGATGGCCCCATTGTAAATGGCATTGAGAGGTGAGGAGAGCAATGTGGGGGGGTGTGGGGTGTGGAGTGGAGAACACAAAAGATTGCCAGCAATTAGAGATTGTAGCCACCTACCTGCCTACCCACCTACCCACCTACCTACCTACCTACCTACCTACCTACCTGGTCTATTCAGCCAACGAAGTGCTGTTAATGCTGTGAAAAGAAGAAGGCCCCCCCCTCTGGGAGGTCTAATAGTTTCCCATGAAAAAGAAAAACATAGGCGCCAGGAAAAATGATTTCTTAATGAAGATATGGCATAAGTGGAAGCTGCCACGCTGAGCAGAGCAGAGCAGACAATGTTGTTGCGGCGGGGTTAGCTTCCCTCTGTCCTTTTGTGGCTTCTGTTTCTGTTTCTGCTTTAAGATCAAAGATAATCTTATGCTCCACAATGTGACAAGAAGTCGCTATTCAGGCCGCCAATCATTGGTCAAAATTTCATCTGACAATTCTCTAGACTTACTTCTGAGACTCCCCGAACAGAAATGTGCATCGTCACGCACACGACATGTATCTTGTTGTTGTGCGATTCTATTTTAAAGCATTCGCTTGTGCCTCTCAAATCGAGCATCATGTGGGGGGAGCCAAGGTCAAGCCCACCGCTTCTCCAGAGTCCCAATCTCTAGATGGAGTTTACATAAATCTAAATCTCTGGCCTCCAATGCGTTGTGGCCAGCATTTCAGGCCTCCCTTCTAATCTCTAGACCAACATTTCAATTATAGTTCCATAATTTCGGTAGAAACCTTGGACTCTAAAGATCTCCCTCTCTCACTTGAAAAGGAAGCTCTTTTAGTGGTTATTTTAGTGGATGTTTTTATGAAGTTTTATAACATTTATTTCTTTGATTTACAATCTGAAAACCTGCCTTTACAGCCAGGGTCGTGACAACTGTCGTGGCTTACAGACACAGACACACACAGAGGCACAGACACATAGAGAGGCACAGGCGCAGGCCGCCTTTCCGCGTAGGCCCCAAATCCCCGCCATTCACTTATTGTCTGGTCTGTGGCTGCCACAATTCAAGATGTGTGTTTTGATACGAGTACGAAAACAAGTTGTCGTTTGTTCTCGAATGTAGTTCTTGGGGTTTGTTTCTGTGGTTCGTTCTCCTCCTCCGCTCCACTCCACCGCTGCTCGGCTCTCTGCCTCGTTGGGGTTCTTTTTCTTGTTACGACAAATTATGCCAATTAAACGGTGGGAAAACAAGTTAGCAACTGAGACTCAGTCTGCACACGCGTCTAGCCCCCGCTCGAGTGGGTCGTAGACCAAGCTGTGGGGAGACTTGAATCTGGATCTGGATCTGAATCGGAGTTGGGGACTGCAGTCTGCAGTCTGCCGTCTGCAAACGAGTCTTCAAAGCCTTCAAAGGCGCTCCCAATTGAGAAAGATGATGAGATGCGCTGTTGCTGTGGCATATTTGGTGCCTGAATCGATCGGCACGCAACAATCCATTTGCATAATCGAATTGATTGACTTTTATAAGCCTGACAAATGAGCCTTGCCGCCGCCACATGGCATGCCCCATGCCGCATCCGTCTGTGTGTGTGTGTGTGTGAATCAGTGACTTGGAATGAGAGCAACGCCGCTAACCGCACGACGCACAGACTACGAGTATTTTTAGATCCAGGATGGGGGTTTGTCACTCTCGAATGATGCCGATATTTGCATATTTCACCATCAGGTAGCAGCAGTTCCACTCAAAGGATTAGCTCAACCCAAAAACGGTCCACAAAAGGACCAGAGAGAAGCACTAACGATGCTTTTTGGAGTGCTGAATAGTCCGAGAGTATCTGTCTATAGATCTAGTGTTTGCATTCCCTTATTCCCTTAGTCGAGTACTCGATGGGGCACAGAACATCTTCGATCCAACTTCTTTGAGTCGGTTCTTCATTCGATGCCATTCTATAGAAAGATTCCCAGGAGTGAGACACGCGCTCGTGTCATCTAGGATGGGGCTGGTCCTTCCCAGCAGGTCCTATTCCTAAGATTTCAACGATCAGATATACACATGCATATAGAATTTTAGTGGCAACCCTCGCGAGTCGCGACTGCTGCACATAAAACCCGAAACACATGGCGCCATGAAGGGGGCGACTCGACGATTCTTCAGGGCTAGCCGTGTGCTGCTGCTGCTCCCTGCTCCTCCTGTGTTTGCATTATCCCCCCGAATGGGTCTCATGTGCGCATAATTAAGGAGCCGCCCCCTAGGATGAGGCCAGGAGCTGCCACAACTTCCCCAACTTGCCCCCCATCTCTGGCTCAGCCACTGGTCTCATTTTCGGGGCTCCTGTCCTCCTGGCCAAAAGGATTTGCCGTGTCTGTGCGCGTGTTTGCTTTTTATGGCCCAAATGGGAGAGATGAGAGCATCTACTAAAAACCCATTAGGTGCGGTAATGTTTCCCTACGACTTTCCACGACTTTTCACTATGGAAATGTCACTCTTTTTTCCCAGATTAAAGATGGAATTGTTGGAGCATGGAAATCCCTTCAATTCCGAATGAAATCGGACTTTTTTTGTTATCTAAATAAAAGTTAAAGGTTTTTCCACCCCCCCAGAGGTTAACTCTCACAGAACTCACCTCTTGTTTGTGCAACTCTGGGATGTTCCTTGGTGTGTCCTTGGCTTTGCGCTCCTTCGCCTCCTGTCCCTGTTGTCTCTCTCCTCGGACTCGTTTGTTGTGTGGTTTAGACCTGGTCAACAGCTAGAGGCAGTAGACTGGGCAGACTCCTCCCCAAATATTTGTCATTTTCTTCGAGGTGATTTTGGTGTTCGGAGATCCGCCTCCTCCTCCTGCTCCTCCTCCTCCTTCTCCTAATCTTTCTGCACTTCCTTCTGTGTGTGGCACTGACGCGTGGCAAGCAGCAGCACTGTGGACGCTGTTGCTGTTGCTTCTGTGGATGTTGTGGATGTTGTGTTGTCAGGCCCCAATCAACCCACCGCTGGTCTCATCCGTGTCAGCATTTTTGTATCTGTGTGTGTGTGTGTTTTCTTTGCGCAAGATGAAAATGCAAATTTCTGCAAAAGAAAAAACAAAATACAAAAAGAGTAAAAAGGTGAGCGCCTGCAGTAAACAGAAATGCAAACAAATAAAAGAAGAAAAACTCTTAAACTACGTGTTTTGGGGTTCAGTGAACCATGGAGACGACTCCCGTCTCTCGTGCAAAGGCAAAAGAATTGCCACACATTTTATAGAGCCCTGCCCTGGGCCCTGCCCCCCAATGGCACACACAAGCGCCCCAAAGGTAAAATGTTGCAAACGGAAGCAATTAATTTCATTTGCAACAACAGTGTCAGCGGCCAGCGGTAGCAGTGGCAGGCGGCAGGCAGTGGCAGTGGCAGTGGCAGTAGCAGAGTCGAAGCCTAATCGAGTGTGGCCCCAACGGCAGAGAGAAAGTCTTTTTCTCCCCAAAAAACCGAAAAAAAAAATATATACATAGTAAAAATTGATAATCAAAGAGCGTACGTCGGTCAACAGTAGCCCCCACGGGCTATGACATCCATACCATCATCATCATCATAATCATCATTATCATTATCATCATAATCATCATTTGCAGGGTGTGTTATTAATGCAAGGTGGTAATCAAAAGTGTCGCGTCACTTTCAATCTCTCTTTCACTCTTTCTCCCTCTCCCTCTTTCTGGGTAAACCCATAAATCCCCCCCTTTCTTCAGCAATTCATTTAACGCATTGTAATTGTCTAATTTATTTGTTTTTCCAACAATTTCACTCGCTTAACAGTGCGTGAGAAGTGTGTGCGTCCATTCAAACGCACAAAAATGTACAAAATACCAACTGGAACTGAAGAGCGGCTTTAAGTGACTTTGCTTGGGGCAGGTCGTGGGGCAAGCTTATTCCGGAATCAAATACATACATATGTATGTACATATGTATGTGTGTGTGTGTGCACATATGTGGATACAGAAACTCAGCGCTTTGAAAAAAGAAAGCAGAGTGTACATTCATTTTTTCAATGAAATTGCCATTGATTGAAAAAGATTATATACATACATATATACATGTGCAATATATGTCAGTATTTTGGAGTTTCTTGAGAGATTTAAGTAGAAAATGGTTGCATTTTTACATTAATTTACCTTTTTTTTTTTAACCTGTTTGAACCCCTTTTTCTTTTGGCTGGCATAACCTCACTTTTGAGGAGAAGAAGAGCAACACCGAAGAAGACCCACAGTAAAGTCAGATCTACATAATAAACCTACATATATTTCAAACAAACCGAACTCGTCCTTTTTTTACCCTACTTTTAAGCCGATAACCTTTATTTTTGTAACCTCACTTTTTTCGCCTATAACCTCACTTTCGAATACATTTCTCTTAAATAAAATCCATCCAATCACACATTTGAAGAACATAGAAGAACAGCCATTTCATTGAAGAAATAAGAATGTTCTAGTGGAGCTATCCCCACCCCACCCCAAGAAAACGCTATGCCAAGGGAGTATTTACAGCATTTTTGGCAACAAAAAGAGAACTCATGTTGATAATTTACCAGATAATTTGAGGGGACAAACGAGACCCCAAATCCGCATGTCGCCCACAGAACAAGGTCACATGATTTGGTCTCCCAGTTTCCATAATCAGAGTCCCCCACCCAATGGCCCCCATTCCAGTAGTGTATAATTATAGAAATTGCTGGTCTTGCTTGACATTTGCATTGCATAAACTAGATGCCAGATGAGATGAAAGTGCCAATAAATTGGCATTCGAATCGGGCTGTGTGTTGTGTGGTTAGCTTGAAGGCTTCCTCCTCCTGTCAATCGAGCCACTCAATTATAATCAATCAGAGATTTCTCATATCATTAGCTTGCTGCTGCTGCGACGCGTCGCTTTCCTAACGCTAAAGTCGCTTCGACACTTAACGGTGTGCCGTCTGTTTGGGCCATGGTGCTTATCGATTTGGCTGGAACTGATTGGAAGGCTTAATCGGTGATGCTTCCAGTTGTGTGTCATATTAGAGATATGATTAGTTCGGGATCTCGATGGGATTTCTTTCGATTTTGGCTTTGGTTGAAGGCCGCGGCCTGCGCTCATTGCAGCTCATTCGTTTTGTGGGGTTTTTCCTTTGTTGTTCACTTTTACCTTTACACATTTCGTATGTTTTTGTTTCTGTTTTTGGCTCTGTTTTGTTTTTGTTTTTTT
The DNA here is from genome assembly GCA_005876895.1 of Drosophila azteca. Lineage (NCBI taxonomy): Eukaryota > Metazoa > Arthropoda > Insecta > Diptera > Drosophilidae > Drosophila > Drosophila azteca. Next base: position 400,439 of record VCKU01000014.1, on the reverse strand, counting down.
GGTTTAAAATTAAAGTTTTCTTGTGTAAATTACATTGAAGCTCTCATGTCGTGTAGTTTTTGTTTTTAGTTGTACGATTAAGGTGTTTTCTTTGTTGTTTTGGTTGTTGTTTTTCTTACTTTACTTTATTGCCAGCCTCTTTGCCACTCATCCCATGGCTGCTGTGGCTGCTTTTTATGGGTATGGAAAACGAAGAAGAAGTAAACTACTTTTTCATGACCTTTTATGGGGGCAGCAAGAAGCAAGAAGCCGAAGCTGAAGCCTAAACTTTGAAACCCTGAGACACAGATGAGCAGCAGCAGCATTTTGATGCCATGTAATGTCTGGAATTGGATTGGTTCTTGCCTCGTTTAGAGGTTGTTTCCCCAAAGAGAAGTTCCAGTTTCAGTTCGATAGAGAGACAGAGAGAGGGAGAGAGAGAGAGAGAGAGAGAGTGGAGGCTGGAGGCTGTTGTTTTGCCTTATTAAGCCAAGTTAGGTGGGATGTGTGATGTCTGGACCATGGACCAATAAAATGTGCGCGTGTGTGTGGGAAAATATTCTTGCTTGCTGATTAAAGAGTAAAGTACACCATAAAGTGTTTTTTTATATTAAAGATTAGAGTGGTTTACCCCCAGGAGAAAGCCCAAGAAAAAGTAATGTAGTACTTTCTTAAGATTGTTCCCCTTTTTCCCATATTTTCTGTTGATTTTCTAGATTTTTTCTTATAGCAATTGCATGCCACACCATCAAGCGATTAGCCGCTTAGCAGCACATACATATATTGGTGCAAGTGTTTCGTAAATCAAAGCCACATGCCGCACTTCTGCGTGCCACAACAGGCAACAAAATGAAGAGGTAAGCCATAGGAAAAACAAAGCAAAGACAATGTTCATCAAATCGGTAATCAGTGGGGCATGCAAGTGTGGCACTAAACGGCATACGCCTTCAATTTTAATTGCCCGAATGGAATGGCATGGCATGGCATGGCATGGAATCCGTCATGGGATAATGGATAATTATGGCCAACAAGTGGATAATCTTGCAATAATAATTACAATTACAATTACAATTAAGTTTTGGAATGGGGAATGGGAATTGGATTGAAATTCCAATTAAAGTAATTGAAGAAAATCCCGTAAGAAATGTGCGGCCATATCTATGATATATAGAACCCATTCAGGCCATACAAAATTGATATTTTCTCTTCCTAAAGAGCAAAGAGAGAGATTCATACATTTTCCTTGCTTCCTTGCCTTCCTTTCGTAGTCCTTGCTCCTTGCTTTCATTATTTATTGCCCCACAGCGGAAAATTGCATTTTCCAAGGTCTCTTCTTGGAATAAGTGGGGGGTAAAAGGTGGTGGAAGTGGCAGTGGCAGGGAGTAGCAGATATGTCTTCTGCTGCATGTTGCATGTCAATTTTAATTGCAAATTCAAGGCTGGCGCCGCTGAAGGCACGAGGCACGTGGTGCGGTGCGTCCATTGATAAGATATAACATTTATAAACCTGTGCACACTGATTTCCGCTTATGATATTAAACCTATATGTACATGTGTCTATATCTTTGATTGTGATGGATTCAATCGGTGGTTGCGTAGTCTTATCATTAGAGATAACTCTTTCGCGCCACGAAATATTCAAAGCCAAGGGGCACCACAGAAAGTGGCAATAACAAATCCGCAAAGAGCGGAGCCAAAGACGGAACTGGAGACAGCCGTACAGCGGGACAGGGTTAACCAGTTTTCTCAGAGAAAAGAGACAGAGAGAGAGAGAGAGCGGCAGAGCGAGCGAGGCTAGAGAAGCGAGTCAAAAGTAGCGAGTCAAGAGGAGCGAGAGCGGGGAGTTGAATGAAATGTTGCACATTGCACAAATATTGACCATAATAAATAAATGGTCTTCAAATGGACTCATGGACTCCATTTCCATCTAGCTGTTACACCTCTCCCATCCTTTACCCCCCTCCATCTACCACGCTCACTCGCTCGCTCTCTTTCTGTCTCTGTCTCGTCTGGGGGGGAATGGAATGGAGTGGATTGTGGCAATGAACTTGACATTAATAGGGTTTCCTCCAACTGCTGCCTAGCGTGACTCTGTCTGTTACCTGTCTCTCTTTCATCTGTCCCTCTTGGACGGTGTTTCTTTTACATCGAAACAATTTTCTCATGCACCGCCCCTCCCTTCTACCCATCAAAGCTCGACACAGCTCAATTTTCCGAGTGCGAATGCGAATCATGGCGAAAAGCATAGAGAATTTGCAATTCCACAGAAAGATGCAACATCCCAGAGAAAGAATAAACAACAGAAAGAGAGAGGGAGACTGCATCCTACAGAGAGACAGAGAGAGCGAGCGAGCGGGAGAGAGTGTGTGTGCAGAACCAGAAAGAGACAGAGAGAGAGAGAGAGAGACCATAAAAAAGGCAATGGCCCCCCGCCGTAGATGGCTGGGCGGATGGCTGGTAGAGTTTTCCTTCCTTCGTGGAAAATCGAAGCCACAGGGGCACGGGGCACGGGGCAAGGCGGAACTCCTCTTTGAAGCTAACTTTTACAACGGTCCTAGGTCCGGCTTTCATGGGTTTCGCCCCAACCCCCACCCCTACCCCAACCAAGTGGCAGAAAATCAAATGAAAATGTCAACTGAAAATTGAATCAACTTTTCTGCGAGACAGAAGGATGGACAGGAGCGCCAAAGAAGAGCTTGACAAAACAGGAAACAGTCACCTCCGGGATGGAGGCAGAACAGAGCATCCCCCCCACCCCCAAACGAGCCACAGAGAGACCCAACAAACCGACAAACATACAAATCCGGAATGAAAGGAAACGGATTCAAAAAATGCATCTTTGGGGCGACCAGATAGAACCCGAAACCGAAAAAAAACACCCAGACAATCCGAGTCCCAGATAAAACCCACTCGGAAACAGCACCCCCTCGTCATCGTCCTCCTCCTCGTCCTGCGGTACAGTACAGTACAAAAGCGCATAACCAAAGTTAATTTGAGGGCTAGAACCGAGACAACACCGCCTCCCAGCCACCCAAAAAAGGGTCTGCAAAAAGGGTTAGCCACCCCCCACCCCAGCACCGCCACCCCACCCCCTGCACTACACAGCAAAAAGTGTCGAAACATAATTTAATTTTTTTGGGTTTTGGGTTAAATGAAACGTAAAAAAACCAGCAAGAAGAAACCGCAATAAAAGTGTAAACAACTGTTTTGATTGCTAAATTTAATCTTTGAGAGAAAAAAAAAAAACACAACAAGAAAAAGAAAAAGAAATAAAGAAATAAAACAGAAATTAAAATGCCATCAAATAAAACAGCAACAAGAAATGGAATGAAAACAATGAAAAAATGTGGAGGCATGACCGAAAGTCTTGACACTGCGATGATACCCATTATCCCCACCCCCTCGCAACCCCTCTCCTGACCGTGCCGTGCCGTGCCTCGACCTCCGTGACGTTTCTGACAAATGACGACAAATGCGTGGCAGACATTTGGACGCCACAAAAGAGGTGTTGTCCGTGGGGGGGTGGGGGATGAAAGCGAAATGAAGAAAACAAGAAGAAACAAAGATTCCACTCTACAGCTCCCACCCCCTCCCCCTCGAGCCACACACAGACACAAGTGAGAGCGTGACAAACGAAAACTTAATAATACAAAATAAATAATTTCAAAAAACAAAAACAAAAATCCGCCGTAAAATTAAAGCGTGGCAGAATGGAATTTAACGCTTTTTCCGTTGATTTTTTCTTCAGGTGTTTCTCTTGCTCTGTTCCATAATATTTTCTCATTTAATTTTACGATTTGTTAGGGCTAACACCCACCCTCTTATCTCCGCCCAGATATGTACAGATATATGTGACATATGCAACATTTATTAATTTCCTATAATAGAGAGATCGCGAGAGATAGTGGATCTCCCACTACATATGTGTGTATATATATATGAGGCAGCTCTTCTTCAATGCGGAACACGCATTCGATTACGCTAATGGATGTTGCTATTGCTGGTCTGAAGTGTACTCTTATCAAGGAGTTGTTGTAGAGCAAAAAGAAATGCCTAGATAAGGAAGGTCGCCAGAGACAAAGACAAGCGGGACTGCGGCACATAACTTGGATGAATTGTGTATGCATGCAACATCGAAGCAACAGTTTATCATGAATTGAATTCTATTCGAAGGAAACCGTTTTACCCTCTATCACAATCCCATTGGCTTTCCTCCCCCCCGTATCATTGGCTTAGAAATCATCCAACCACCATTCCATATTTACAGAAGGATTCCCTCCAAACAAATCGGTGAACGGTAAGCGGTAATCGCTTTTCTAGCATCTCCGTTTACAGAATGCTTTTAGCCCCCAATCCACCCCCCCACAGACACCCCATCTGATGCTCAAACTAAGTGGAGTCCATCCCCACTCCCCACAGTCCCACCAGCCCACTATCCCCTCCCCCCCCCCCCCCCCCCCCCCATATCCCATATCAAAGTTCAACATTTGTGCGACTTTGAACTTTTAGGGCTTTTTTTTTACCTTTTGGAATATTTCATAATAGTATCCCAGGTGCAGCAGCAGCAGCAGGATTTCCCATTTCACTCGTATGTACATATATTTGCCTACCATCCTTTGCATTCCTTCCCCTTCCCCTTCCCTCCTTCTGCACATTTCAGCCATATTTTCTCTCTGCTCTTTTCCCAGGGAAAACCAATCCAACAAATCCGCTTAGAGTGTTTCAATTGCAGGGCGGAGTAGTCGTTTACCTCTCGATGGGTCTGCCTCTCTCTCTCTTTCGCTCTCTCTCTCTCTCTGTCTCTCTCTCTGTCTCTCGCCAGTCAAGAGTCAAGTGCAGTCGAAACATTTAAGAAAAACGCAAAAAGCAAAAACGCTGTTGGATTTCCCAAGCTTCCCCACATACAATACACACACTCGACTCGATTGGACTGGACTCCACACTCAGCGCCACGCCACCCTAAACCTGCCCCTACCCCTGCCCCTGCCCCTTCCCTAACTTGTTTGAAATTGCACTGGAAACGGCAGCATTTTCCTCACTTATGCAATTCTCGTGATAGTCACGATGTCTAGAACTGAACTTGGAGCAAAATTTGCAACTTGAATTACCCTCTACTCGGCTCCACTCTCCCCTACCCTACCCTCCCCTCTCTACCCTGAGTTCTGTGTGTTATCAGCGGCCGATTCACACCAATTATAAATCAATTTATGCATTATACGACTAGTAATCATTATCTCTCAGTCTCTCAGTCTCTCTCCCTCGCTCTCGCGAGACAGACAGACATAGACATGTGGCTGGGATGCCCATCAAAGCCTTATCAAAGTTCTAATTCAATTCATCTTCATTCTTCCTTTCATTTATGGGTTTTTACATCATTATTCCATCATCTTTTCATTAAATTTAATTTGATTTTGGTTTTGGTTTTAGGTTTAGTTGCAGTTTCCATTGTTTTTGCAGATGACAGACAATTCTCTCGTCTATGATTCCAAAAATGTCACCTATACACACATATACAACACATTTATGCAGATTTATTTGTGATTTGTGTTTGTCATCCGCCTTTTGTTTTGCTTTGTTTTGTTTATTTGTTTGCTTTTAATTGGATCCTGAGCTTCAGGCAAACAAACAGAACAAACACTCGACGCGACAGAAGGGGAGACAGGGAGACGGGGAGACAGGGAGACGGGGAGACGCGACATTCATTCAACACTGATTGAATAGTCACTCAGTTGTCTGGCCAAATAATATACTATATACATATATGTACATATGTAAAGAGTGTGTTGTTCGGTGCATTATAAAAGTTTCATTTTAGGATGTGGAGCACTCGAAAAACTGCTGCTGCTGCTGCTGTTGCTGCCGCAAATGCGGGAGGGGGGTGGGGTGCGGGAGGGGGGCACACACAATCCGAAGTTCAAGGAACTTTTAAACGAATTGTTCTTGATTTCAATGGAACTGACTCTGGTTTATGTGGGTAGATGAATGATGAAATTTAAACATAAATTAAATGATATGATAAGGCGAAAACCCCCCAAGCTCTGATTTGGATTTTCCAATCACTAAATGAAATTACATATTATCCTTTCATCTAGCCCTCCTCTGCCTTGTCCTGCCTCCTTGAGGTAATATTTCATGTCTTTTTGAAGGAGTAAATCGACTTCTGACATTTCCAAATGTTCAAATATTCAAAATTTCGCCCTGCAGCAGCAGCATTCTGCGATAATGAGCATTGAGCTTCTCTCCACATCTGGTGGAAGCCATCAGCCCTCAGTCCTTGCCTTCCATGGGATGCTGTCACATTTCTAGTCCTCCAAATCTGTCTGCTGCTGCAGCTGCTGGTTCTCCTTAGGCAAATTATTGATTTATGGCCACGCGTCGCCTGTCATTCCACCAGATACGAGAGGCACAGGAGGCACAAGAGGCACAAGAGGCACAAGGGGTGCACAAGGGGTGCACACGGGTGCAAGAGGCAGAATTTGCACTGGAGTTGCATTGAAATTGCAACTGGCAGAAGGTGCAGCCCTGACGGGGCGAATGGGAGGCAGAAGGTAGAAGGCGTGACAAGTACAAAGGCAAAGGAGAAGGCGTAGGAGCAAGAAACGAGGTGGCAAAGAAACAAGGGACAAAAGTGGAAGCGAAAACAAGTAAAAAGAGGAGACAGACAAAATACAGAACCGCGAATAAAAGCAGAAAGAATCAAAAGTTGAGTCAACTTTTAGTGGAAGAACACTCTCTCTCTCTCTTTCTCTCTGTCTGAGTTCTCACTTCCCTCTTCACACTTGCCCCCACCCCTCCTCCCACCACACTGCTACCTCACTGCTGTGTGTGTTCTCCTCAGGGTTCTCTGTCTTCGTCTTAGGGTTTTGCCCTTGCTCCCCCATCCTGTACTGTACATTTCCGTGAAGCTGCAAATGCAACGGAAGGAAGCCCACAAGGAGAAGCAACCCTTAGAAATGCAATCCTGCCCCATAAGCTTAAAGCCAAGCCAAGGATGCATAACCAAAGAGAGACAGAGAGGGAGACAGAGAGAGAGGGAGCGAGAGCGGGGGAGGGGAAGAAAAAACACCGGTAAATGCAAGGAAATCGAATGAAAGAAGCAGTAAAACAGAGAGGGAAAGAGAGAGAGAAAGATGAGAGACAACAGAGTGCTGCAATCAAAACTGTAAAAACCTTGCCCGCATTCACTTTACCACCCCCACCTCACCGCCCACCGCCCACCACCACCCCCTCTTCGCCCGCCACTCAGTCTGTTTCCTCGCTTATCCGATAAATTGTCCAAAACTTATTTCCCTTTTTTAGTTTTTCTTTTTTACAAATAAATCACACAAAAAAAACAGCAGGGGAAAAAATTCAATAAACGGAAAGTTTCATCCACCCTAACAGCCCTTCGAAGTCTCCTACGCACCCCCTCACCCGCTTCCTGCTCACCCTGCGCACACATGAGCGAACACTCCTCGCTTCCTGCCTCTACCCCCTGCCCCCCTGCCCCCTGGCCAACGAAAAGCCAATAAATGGAGTCCGAAAATTCAACATTTTCCAAGCTCAAAAATTGACAGGGGAATTATGTTTATTTTTAATCTGGCTAATATACACATTTTTGGGCGGAAGGGGGAGGGTGGGGGGTTGCTCTGCTAATTTTGGGGTCAACTGGAAAAAAAAGGGAGCCGAGGGTTGGGCCCATAGACAGAAACCAGGGTCAGGCAGGAGGACGAGGGACTGTCCTAAATTAGCTTAATTAAGCAGCCATAAAGCTATAAACAGAAAGACAGACAGCAGACGGCAGACACATTGCGTGATAAAAGACGAGGATGGGGCTGAGGGGGGTACAAGGTGTAGAGAGAATCTTAGAGAGGGGGAAGGAGAAGCAGAAGAAGATACCTTCGCTGAGAACAAACCTTGAAGGTGACAATGGATGGTGCAATTTACATTGTTAACTCCACGAGTGGAGAGGTGGCATGAGGCATGCAACTGGCCCATTCTTTTGCCCCATTCTGTTATTGCCTCATTTCGTGGTGCAAATTCTGCATTTGGAAGGTGGCTTTGGATTACACAATTCCAAGCAGTAGCAACAGCAGCAACAGCAGAGCTCATTGTCTTACAGAGAGACAGAGACAGAGAGAGACAGATACAGAGAGAGAGAGAGAGAGAGAGAGGGTTAAGAGCTCTCTTTGAGATGTGGCTTAAACAAATGTATGTTAATGCCCAAGCGACACATAATGCCTGCCTGCTGGCGCATATCGATCGGAGGCGGAGAGTCTGAGTGGCTGAGAGAAGGAGGAGGAGGAGGAGTGTGTGCCCCGAGTGGAGTGGTGCCGCCTCAAGTGGTCCACCCAACCCACCCCACACAAGTGGCAGCCAGCCGCTTGCTGCATGCTGCATGGTGCATGCTGCATGCTGTGTGCTGTGTGGTTTATGTTATGTGATTTTGAAAGCTCTCTTGCTGCTGCTGCTGCTGCTGCTACTTCATGTTTTACTCCAATGTTTTACTCCGCTTTTTCTTTTGTTTTTCGCCCGTGGGCCACGAAAAACAACAAAAAAAAAACATTTCAAGTTGTTCAAAACGGGGAGTTTTTCTAGTGGACAAAAGTGCCCCCAAAAGTGGTGGCACGACGACCATGTGCCCATGTTACAAGAGCAACAGAGAGGGAGAGAGAGGCAGAGAATGCCTGGGGGGAGGAGTGACCGCAGCTGTGGCTCTAAGTATCTTTTGCTCTTTAGTTTTTTCTGAATAATTGCATCAAAATGTTGTAAAAGAAGATTGAACAGAATTCCACTCTTAAAATTCCAAAGATTCGATTAAATTCCTTCTCTTTTCTTTTTGCCAAAATTAACTGCAATCAAGAGGAAGGGGGGGAGGGGAGGAGGTTCATTGAACCCCTGAGCAAAGATCAAATTAAAACTAAACCGCAAATGTTCCCATTAAAGTCTCGCTAATATCGCTTTTCTTTAGATCCCGAAATGGGGGATTCGGTGCGGGGGGGAATCGTGATCATTGATCACCCGAAAGACCACGAAAGCCACGCAACGCACAATTTCGAGATTCCTTATATGGAGAAGCCCCACAACCAGCTAGCCAGCAGAAGCAGAAGCAACAGCTGGAAAGAGATAAGAGATGAATAAATAAAAGCGACATTTTGCGCACATGTGTGAGAGAGGTGGGAGGGGTGGTTGGGTGGGCAAACGACAACAGTTACTATATACTATATACATTTATGTATTTGTAGCCTATTGCCATTACTATTATTTCCAGTTTATGGGTTTCCATTGAAAAGTTAAACGAAAATGCCAGGCCAAATCCCAAGATCAGAGGCGAGCAACCCCAAAGAAAGAGAGCGAGCGAGAGAAAGAGAGAGAGAGCGAGTCAAGTCGTGTGCTAAACTTGCGCCAAATCAGGTGACGTAACAGTGGATAAAGTGGAAGTGGAGAGTGAGAGAGGGAGAGAGAGAGATATCGGATCATTGCCTAAACTTGATTTCAACAGCTGCGCGTGGGCCACCGAAAACGGAGACAAAACCACACCACCCATTCAGAATGGTATAGATTTTGCACTCCCCACCATTGGGTACCCTATTATTGGATATTACATTGGATTCGAATAGAATAAATTCTGAAAATATGAACAAATAACGACTTATTCCCTTTTCTTGGCATCCAATCGAATCGAATGCAATTCTTTGTTGCTAAGAATTCATTGAATCCCCCCTGCCCGTTACATATTGCCCCAAAAGCCAGCACATCACACCCTAACCTAACAATGGGTACAAAGCATAAACAAGAGCTTTGGCGAGAGAGATCTGCAATCTCGATTTCGTTTGAAATAGCGAACCGTGGCACGGGGATCGGCGATCGGGGAATGGGAATCGAGACCAAAAGCCGAAGCCGAAGCCAAACCGAGCGGATCTGTGACCTAAACAACTATTTACGAACATTTTGTTGTTGCTTGCCGCCGCCGTCGCTGCCGCCTGCATTGCAAAAGCTTTTCCATAAATAATGCGAAAAATGTGAAACAATAAATCCAAGGCGCAGCGCATGAAAATGGGCATAAAATCTATTAGCATATAAAGTCGAGATTTGGCTCGGAAATTAACGCATTTAAATGTTCAATCTGTCAACCGAATAGGATTCGATTTTATGTGTTTTCGTTAATTAAGAATAATTTCCTCAATAATTTGTATGCTGTATGTATGTGTGCGTGTGTGTGTGTGTGCGCGCATTTGACTAATTAATGTTATGTAAATGAAGCGAACGTGGGCGAAAGTTTTATGTTTGAATGAAACGCGGAACAAATGTTGAGTGGATTTTACGAGTTTTAAAGTCAGCGACAAATTAACGATGGGATTATTGTGTGACGGCATCTAGAAATTCAAAAATTTAAGGGAATAAACTATAAATAAACAGAGGAAAAATACATACATATGTATATCAAAGGAGACAGAAACCAAGGCAGGAAGGAGAATGACTCCCTCTCGCCGCATATTGTTCCATTCCCCAGAAACATCTTCCTTATGGAAGAAAAATCCCCCTCGTTCGAACATGAGGAAGCATTATGAATTCCCTCGCACCTGCTCTTACAAGGAATCAGGCTTACGCTGGCCACAAATCTTGCGCAATAGCTTTCGTCACTAAGCCATGAAAATGGGATGGAGAAAAATTGATCGATCCGCCCCTGGAAAACACTCACATCACTAGCACTCGACCCTGCACTCTGCCGTCAAATCCCCTTCATCTGGCTTCCTTTCTTGGATCAGTCCCCACTTGTACTCAACGTACCCATAGCCCTGCCCCCACACCCTAAATGGCTCTCTCTCGCTCTCTGATTTCAAGCGCAAATGCAACTGTTTCTGCAAGACAAAGAAGGCAGCAGCAGCGGCAGGAGAAGAAGGAGATGCAGATGGAGATGGAAAAAACAAGGAGCAGCAGCAGAACAAAAACAAAGTAAAGTCATTGAAAGAGGGGGAGGAACAAAGGCAGAAGGTGGAGTAAGAGGGGCAGCAGAGTAAAGTAAAGTCATTGAAATAATATACCGCTTTTGTAACCAGAAATTCCGCAACTAAAAATAAACAAATGAGAAGAAGCTCAAGCGCACGCGACGCGACGCGTCCCACACACCAACCAGAGCGGGTGAGAGGGGGACGGACGGGTGAAATGTTATCCAAGAGAAGCAACAAAAGAAGGAGACGAAGCAGCGCATTAAAAGAACAGCAAAAGAACAAGAACAATGTGTTGTGTGGCCTCCGTAGCAATGAAAACAGAGTTGCCAGCAATATTTTTTTTATTGAGGAAATAGTACAAACGGAATCGAATGATGTGTGGGGAGCAAGAGGGGGAGGGGAGAGTGGAGCGGAGTGGAGTGAAGATATTTGCATATTGGCATAAATGGCGGCCATTGCAAAACAATTACGGATAAAAAGCAACGATAAATGAGAACCCAGACAGGCGATAGCAATAACAACAACAGCAACAACAGCGATAGGCGACTTATCACAGAGAACGAACCCACTCGCATATAGCATACATACATATACACATACAGAACCTAAGACAACAGCAAAGAAAAATAAAAGTCATTTGCCTCTTGTTTTGCTTGATTTCTTTGCACTGTTCTCGCCCAGGGTATATTAATATACAGAGAGAGTGTGGCGATCTCGGATTTCTCTCGCATAATATTTACACATATCAAAGATCGTGAATACGAACCTCACCCAATGTTCATACACCTTGTGCTAACCCAATCTACGTTCTCTTCTGCTGCAGTTTACCGATCAGCAACGGTTCTTTGCCATGGTATTTCCTGCTCACTTGCACCTACACAGAAACACACACACACACTCGCAAACAAACACACGCTCGCAAGGGCCTCCAAAAGCCTTGCACCGAAACCCGTTTTTGCGTTTTTTGCCAGTTATTAAAAGCCATAAAAAAAAGGAGCCAATGCCAGATGGAGTGCCGTTTAACTGTTAAATGCGCTTGTGGTCAGGTTTGCCAGGTGTTTCGGTCTTTTGGCCAGCTGTTGGTTGGCCTTTTTCTGTTGGTTTTTGTTGGTTAAAGAGTGAAATATTGCAAATTAGAATTTTGGTGTTTTACATCTTTGCTTCTGCGCATTGCGGGAACACGGACAGACGAATACACTCACACACACACACACACACACATACGAACATAGCCACATACATATATGTATGCCACCCCCTTTCTCGTTGCACACTCCTCAGTCGCTGCGATGCACTAAAATGCCGCTACCCGGCGATTGCCGGGAAGCGGTGGCGGCGTCGTCGTCGGCTTTTGCTTGCTATTTATTTTTATCATATTTCTGCTCAAAATTCAACAATAAGATTGGTGTTGCAACCTCTCCCCCTGTCACATTAACCACTCTACCACTACCTCTCCTTTCTCTTCCTCTTCCTGCTTATTGTTTTTGTTTGTATGTGTTTTTTGCGTATCACTTTATGTGTTCTGTTCTTTCGACTCCGGCGCAGCTTCGTTTTAGTTCTCTCTCTCTCTCGCTCTCACTCTATTATACAGCAGCCAGCCAGCAGCCCTAAGCCACCTTTTTCTCCTCGTTCCTTTTTTATTAAATTTCTTTGCGCAAAAGGAGTGGCGTCCAGCATTTTTGCTATTCCCACTATCGCACACGCACACCCACAAACACAAACACACACACCACACACACACACAAGCATATGCAAAAGATGAGAATGGAAGTGTCGGCGTCTCTTTGAGTGCGTTTTCCTTATTCCTCTTCTGCCACGCCAATTATATATTTTGTACATCATTTTTCCGGCACTTTTTGTGATTTACAAATACAAATGGTTTTGCACTTTTTTGGGTGGGGGCTATCAAAGGGAATATTCGCCATTACCTTGCTGCAGTAGTTAACTACTTTTGCGTACACACAAATCCTTGTTCATTAAAACAACCGCTGTTTCATGATATTTCGAATATTGATATTTATATCAAAGGACTCTCTGAATTAAAAAAAAACACAAACACTAGCCCGGAACACAGCGTAAATTTGTTTCAATCGCGTTTTGTACCTTTGGCCAAAAACGCCCGAGCGACCGGCTCAAAAAAAAAAATTAAAAGCTGCTCTCTATATACTTATTTACTTTCTTCGTCGACGACGCGCGCAGTTCGGTTCAAACAAAATATTTCAATTCCTAACATGCGCGACGCGACCGCGCTCGATTTGAAATTTTTTTTTCTGCGGATTTTGAGCTGATGAGCGTCGTAAGAAAACGTAAGTGAGCACGGAATGTCACGTCATTTGGAAACATAACCAGTGGTATGGACATATCTATACCCTTTTTCATTTGAATTATGTTAAATTTATATTTTCCCTGCTGATTAAAAACGTAATTAATATTGTATTTTGCACATATTTACATATTTTGACCCAATAAAGCATTTAATGAATTTATTATTAATAACATATCAATCCCGATACCCATTTTCAGTCTTTATAAGAAGACTAAAAACCGTAAAATTTTCTGAGATACAGACTGACTAGTTTCTGCAATAATTTGTGCCTAGTAAAACAAACTTTTCTGAAATTCTATAATATCCTTTCCTAAGGGGTATGCAAAATGTTGCTGATTCCGTTCAAATGTTGTGGGACAATGTCGCTAATTTCGGGGCACATGCTGCTGGCCCATACAAAATAATGTTGCCAACGGTAAAAGACGTAAGTGAGCATCGAATGTCACGTAAGCAACGTAAGTGAGCATGGGTTACGCTCTTTTGCTCGTTTCTGCGTGTAAATTATGAGCTGATTGTGTGGGAAATTCTCTCTGTACGGCAGATGGTATGGGATTTTTGCTCTATTTGGTTACGCATTTGCGAGGAAATCGGGAGAGTGTTTTTACATGGTAACTACAAGTTAACTACTCATGTTCTACATAGCAACAAGTTTTATGAACATTTGCATACCCTATTTATGAATTAATGTTGAAATATTGCTCGCCAAGCTGATTTGAAACGTAAGTTACAATGACTTTTTCTCGTAATGATCGTAATGACGTGTTTTGGATCTATTCCTGCATTTAATTAGATATACCTTAGCCCCAAAACCCTATTTTAGTATCCGTAGGAAGACCATAAACTGCAAAATTTCGCTTAGATAGCTAACAAATTTTGAGATTATTTTTGCTTACCAACCATAAATAAAGGTGCTAGAAGTGGTAATTGTAATGCACAAACATTTCCTCAACTCCATTATGCCCATATTTTCAACATACCCTGTCCTCATGGACATGATAAAAACAAAGCTAGGTGAGGTTCCTATGAGCCTAGCAATATCCCTAAGCTTTCCTTAGCCCAGGGTTCGATTACCAAAGAAAGCTTTTATCGGACTCAAATTACGCACTTTCACTCATTTTCGCGTATCTAGTATGAGCGATAACACTGTAATAAGCCCGCTTAACAGAAATTTGACTTAAACCCGCATGCATGTTTGTTCTTCTTGGCCCGCATATCTATCACCTGAACTGCGCTAAAATTCTTCAAGATGCATAATATTCGTGGAAAGTATTTGAATACGCACTGGTTTACAGCTGGTTAATCGGTCTCTTCTATGATCTGATATCAAATTTATCAAATTTGATATTCAGTTTAATATTACTAGTTAACCTGCAGTAATGAAAACATAATTTTATCCGTTTAATGGATCAATCACCGACAAGATTGGCTAATTCAAAATACTTTCATTGTGTCTAAAATAGGGTTAAGAGGATGTACAGGGAAATATGCCGGAATATGCCGAAAAATATTTATGATACCAAAATAAAGCTTTAAGCCTAGTAATCAGATCCAAAAACACGTTTAAAAGCTAAACGTGCCATATAAAACAACTTTCGGCCGAGTGTGACCAGTTGTAAACACCCTGCGGTAACACTGTATAGAAATAAAATTCGTTACAAATTTATATCGATAGTTGGCACTTTGATTTGAAATTCGAAATGAATTCATATAAGACATAAATAATTATTTGGAAAAGGCCACATAATCGAAAGTCGGGTTAATTATTGTACAATTTCGTTGTCGTTTTCTGTTTTACTGTCGCTGTCGAAATGTAAACGAAATTTGAATGTAAAAAGGCATGTATGTGTGTAATGTAATGTAAAATGTAAAACGGCATGTCGTTCCCTGTGCGTTCATGTCCCTTGCCTACCTTTTTTCTTCTTGAAAATTTATGAATGAAATACACAGATACACGCATACTCGCTTATTGGCATGCACGTACCGACATGTTCCGCCCAGCTTCGGCGCCGCCGGCAGCGCAGCGCAAGCAGAAGTGTAGACAGGAAAAAGTTTCGGGTATATGTTGTTTAGCATTTGCGCTACTTTCGGTTACATCTGAATGATTCGTTGTACATATTTATGTACATATGTAAAGGTTAGAATTGCTATTTGAGGGATAAACGAAATTAAATTGCACTATAATGCTTGTTTTCTATAATCTACATTTAATCTGTTTGTCATCTCATTTCGATTGCTGCCAACTATTGTCAAACATACATATGCCCTAACGTTTCTGCTGTAGCGCACATTAGGTAGGCGTTTTGGGTGGCAGACAGAGAAAACGGGGAAACTTCATAGAAGTGCACCAACAAGGCAGTGAAATGGGAAATTGCGCCGATCTTCTCTATTACGAACTTCCGTAAACTCCCTTTGAGATTCGGTATATGTATGCGATCCTCTGGCGTATTTGTCGGGTTCTCGTTAGGATTTTGGATCCCGGAGCTATACTTTGAATGGAAAATACAGTTTCCCTCGAGCTTTGATCGCTTTAATTTATCACATTTATTTTTATTAACTTTTATTTAATTACAATATGGGTGCATACATTTTGTCTGGCTATATTCCGTACTATCGTGGGCTGAATCATACTATAACTCTACAATTTTATATGCATATGTATTCCATTTTTGGATCTCACTTATCTACGGCCTTTCAATGGGAAGTTTACACATAAATACACATAAAATATTATATTATACGATAGTTCACGTGGGTGTTTCCCTTACTCTATTTACATACATACTCGTACTCGTATTCGTATTCATATAAATTTCTCGGCTAAAAGAGAGAGAGAGGAAAAAAACCGTGAAGAGATTTGTACAACAATTGGAACATTTAATTTCTCTATGGGATTTACATATACATATGTTTTTAAATGGTCTACTAATGCTACAAGAAATTAGCCTAAAATGGGTATTATGTTGTATATTATGATAGAATTGAACAGGGTTTAGTAGGATCATTGGCATCATTCGGTTGGGGATCTAAATTTCTTAGACACACACACGCACACATACATTAAAAAAAAAAACACCATCTTAAGTTTAACGACTAGAACGGTGCTGAGATATAATGCAAGAAATACATTTATTTGATCTACGACTTTAGGGATTGTTGTGTGTTTTTGTTTTTAAAATTCTACTAAGTAGCTTCCAGTGTCGATTAATCCGTTAATTAATGATCCACACAATCCGCAAGCTGCGAGCACAACTGTACTTTCAAGCATAAAAATCGTTCCAAAAATAAATTCGTCAGACAGTTTCCTCGTTTTCAGTTTTGAGATCGACTTAGACCCAATTGCTGCGCGTCGTTGGCTATAACGCATCGTTGTGACTCTTCGATATGGTTGTTTCAATCTGATCGATCCGTCGAAATGATGGCATATAGCTGGAACTGGCCTGGGTCACAATCGAATTGTTAGAGGAACTCTGAAAGATAGTAGTATATGTAGATCTTATATGTATGTATATGTATGGTATAGTTTACCTTCTTCTGGCGATAGGAACGTCCCCGTACGCGCGTGGTATTACGCCGCACGGGATTCACATGAGTGGACTTCTGGGATAGACGAACCGAACTGAAAGTGCTGCCCCGATGTCCGCGACGAATCTGTGGCGATGGTGTACCAGTGGCTAAGATATTCAAGAGTCAATGGATGGGATCATGTCGAGTTATCGAAGAAAACTCACGTGTTCCGGCTATGGCTGTGCTCCGCTTGCTGGCCTGTAGCATGCCAAAGACCACGGCACTGAAGGAGCCATGATGCGAGGTCTGGCGCTGTAGGTTCGGTGTTTGGGCCAGGGGTATGCCCGCTGGCAGGCGGACAGGGGAAATCAGCTGGCTCTCCGTGATGCCCTTGGGATGCACATAGAAGGTGGTCATCATGCCCTTGCCCTTTACGTTGATTTCACCGCGTTTCTAAGGGGGATGGAGAAAAGATACTGCCTTAAGAAATGACCAGGGGTAAGAGTGTCCTACGTACCACACACGTATAACCCCTAGAGCAGAGCAGTTCCGCTGTGTTGGCCGACACCTGGACACGCCAGTTCTCGCCCGTGGAGTCCATGCGAGAGGCCACATTCACCGTGTTCCCCCAGATATCATAGACGGGCTTCCGGGCGCCAATCACACCGCTGACCAGCGGACCACTGCAGATGCCCACGCGCAGCTGGAAGTTGTTGAAGGCATCCCCATTGATCTCCTCCAGCTTCTGCTTCATGGCAAAGGCGAACTCCACCAGGTCACACACGCTATCCTCGGAGGTCTCTCCGCGCGCACGCAGACTCTCGTGATTGAGGCCGGCGGCAGCCATGTAGGTGGCACCCACTGTCTTGATTTTCTCCACAGAAGCGAAGCGCGGCTCCTCCAGCAATTCATCAAAGTCGCCTGAAAGAGAGAATCGCGGGCGGGGGGAGATTCCATTAGAGAGATGGAATCGTGGAAGCGGGGGCAAATCATTTAATCAATCAACTCACAGATAATCTCGTTCAGGATGCGTATGCAGGCCTTGCCGTTGTCAATGTCCTCCGAGTAAAAGTCCTGGAAGTTCGGTATGGAGGCGAACATCACTCCGCACAGGTTGTGCATCTTCGAATAGAGCTCGTCCGTATGCTCGTCGGATAGGTAGTAGGCGGCCACATGGTCCGGCAAAATGTTCTGCAAGCCGGCAGAACGGCAGTTTAATTAATGAGCCACAAATGGCACAGGTAGCAAACGGGGGGTGGGGAGAGATGTTACCTTAATTAATGTGTCATTAAGCGCACGATTAGATTTCATGTTGGTCAGTTCACGCTCCGCTTGTTCCTTCCATATAAAGTCCAGACGTGAGGTGACCTAAGGAATGCCAAATGGTGGATGAGAAAAGAGTGCGATGGAAATCCTTAGCCGCTAAGCTGCTCCGCTTACCTCCACCAATCGAGAATGATAGCAGACCATTATGAGGAACGAGATGAGCAGTATCAGCATCTGCACGCCCAGGGGCATGCCCAGCTTGGACAGATCCCCCAGATTGAAGACATCGCCCGTGCTGAACTTGAGCACAATCAGGGTGGTGTAGAAGCCAACCATTCCCAGTGCCATCAGCGCCTTGACCAGATAGTAGAGCTTCAGAGCAGTCGCCAGCGACACGAGACAGAGGACCCAGGTGAACACCAGATACTCGGGGTGTGCACACTCCCCCTCGATGTCGCTGCTCCTGCCGTAGAGATCCACGTAGCTGAAGTTGTTCAGCGATACGCTGTGCCCGTTGCTGGTCAGGGTGTAGGGGCGATGCGACTGCTCGAATTGTTCCAGCGGCGACGTGAGGTTCAGGGCATTGGCCAGGGTGTTCCGCATCAGCTCTTCGGTGGGGGCATTCGTTATGTTCTCATTCATCAGAGCATCCACCAGGGAGGCCGCTGAGGTGGCAGACCCTCCTCCACTGCTGGGCGTGCTGATGGTGATGTTGTGATGAATGGTAGCCGACAGATAGACATTCAGCTTGTACTCCTTCTCCGCCACCGAGGCGTTCGAGGAGTAGAGAGCTCGCCGCAGCAGCCGCGAGTGCTCGTCCACAGTGCCGATGTAGGTGGAGGAGGGACAAATGACCAAGCCAATGGCACTGAGCATGCACATGGAGATGATGACCCCGCAGATGAACAGCGTGCGACGCTGCCGCTGATGCACCAACTTGGCAGAGTTTGCCTTCAGGCAGCGTGGGAGACCTGCAAATCGAAGATCGTTGAAGGGATTGTATGTTTGGTGGGGTATAAATCTCACCTGGAAACTCTTCGGCCATGACCAGGACGCAGCAGAAGGTGAGGATCACTGTGCCCACCGACAGGCAAATAATGAGACGGATGCATCGCGGAATAATGATGACCTGGCACAGTACCATAAATATCCAAATGACAAACACACAGAGCATGTTGGAGCTAGACAGGAGGACAGCAGCACAGGCAGCACAGGACACAGCAGTACAGGAGAAAGTGAAAAGAGCAAAGAGCAAAAATCAATTAGCAACAGTTCATTAATTAAATGAGGCCAGGAACGGAGTGGGTGGGGCCTATTGTTTGCTTTCAATTAGCCTGGAACACCCGCATCCGTTCGTATCCGTTTCGTTCCCCATACGCACCGGAACATATCCTCGCGCAGCTGACAGAATTTCTGCTCCTGGCTTTTGTCCTTGAACTTCAGGGTCCAGAAATTCAAGTACTCCCTGCGGATTTCCTTATTCGAATTGATTTGAATATTCTGCTCTATGAATTCATCGATCTAAAAGCAGGGATCGAGAGTATTATTTAGGGTTTTTATCACAGGATATCACTGGCTATACGCACCTCCTCATCCAGAACTGTGACGGATACACGATGCTCCTGCTTGGCATCCACGAGTATGGAATCGGCACGATTGAGGCCCTCCTCGGGACTGTTCAACTATGGAAGGGCCATGGAAAATGATTTGATAAGATTCGATTCCCAGAGAGATGCCAGAGATACGCAGAGATACTCACATTCTTGAACGGAATCTCGGGTATCCAATCCGTGGTGGACTCATCCTCGATAATCAACCCCTTGCCCTCGATGGCCTCGGCCAGATTCTGGATGCTGGCTCCATTCCTGGGCCGCAGCTGCTGCTCCAGCGGGGCGGACATCATGGCCGTGGGGGAGGATACCGTGGACATTCCAGACGGTGCCCCGGCCACACTGTTGGCCCCCGTGCCGGCTCCTGCTCCGCCGTTCCGCAGGCGGCGACTGTCCATGGCCACGCCCTCGACCACATTGGGTAGCGAGTTCAGGGATATGTTCTTCTTCTGCTGCTGCTGCAGGAGCTGTGAGGGCTGCTGGGCGGGCACCGCAATGGTGGCCGCGTACTCCAGGCTCCGGCCATCGATGCTCGCCCCATCGCCGCCGCCTATCGTTGTGGTGCCGATGGTGCCGCCGCCAATGCTGCCACTGCCGCTGGCTGATATGGATTTGGGTAGGGCGTGTGTCGGAATGGGCGTGGGCGTTGGATTGGGGGAGCCGGCACCACCGCCCGAAGTGGAGGCAGCAGCCACACTCCCAGCCAGGTGGGCGCTGCTGCGTGTGCCAAAGCGACGCTTGGGACTGTGTGGAACGAAGGAAGAAAGGATGTTAATGCGTTAAGGGTTAACGATAGGTGGTGGTGGTGCGGGGTATTGGGGGGAGGGGGGTAGGACTTACCGCAGTGGCTCTGTGCGCTTGATGAGAAAGGTCTTGACGTTTAGCATTTTCAGATGATTGTCCCGACTGCCGCCATTTCCCGGCTCCACCTCGTAAGAGTCATTGAGGCACTTGAGCGTCGCCTCCGAGATGTGAACGCGTCTGCAGAGGAGAGCAGAGCACAAGAGGAGAGGAGAAGGAGGAGGAGGAGGACGAGAAGGAGGAAAGAGGAGCGATTTTCCAAATGTAGTTTGGCCAAAATTAAATTCAAATATTTGCATACGCTTTCTATGAATGTGCGTGATGATTTTCAAACCCCGTCCAACACCCCCCGTTCCCTACCCCTTCAATTCCTTTCCCAATTTTCTTTCTATACAACATTTTCCTTTGTGTTTTCTGTGTGGGCGTGTGCCGACCCCCCCACATAATTGGGTCTGGTCTCAGGACTGGTTTAGGTTCGCCTTTGGTTTGGTTTGGTTTGGTTCTTTAGTTCTGTTGCTGGTTGCTGGTTGCTGGTTGCTGGTTACTGGTTACTGCGGCCTAGGCCACAATTACATCAAAGCATTTTGCATTAAATTGAGCTTTTCATTTCGGAGGCTTTTCATTTTCTGTTTCTGTTTCAGTTTCTGGCTTGCGGTTGCTCGAATCCCCTCTCTGGTTACTGGTTACCGGTTACTGGTCTCTGGCCTCTCGTTTTTCTGTGTGTTTCCATTCTATTATTTGGTTTCTTGTGTCTAAACACGCCAAGCTTGCAAAATTGCTAACCAATTGTTCGGAGAGCAGCCAGAGTACCCCCCAAATTGGCCAATTAAAACTGCGGCCAGCCCGAGATTTGGCCAAGAGAGTGAGTACGTTTTTCAGCTTTCGGGGCATAGTTCTGTTGGCTGGCTTGGCTTTGGGATGGCTATAACTATACCCAGAATCAATATTCTTAAGTTGGCAAGAATTTGTTGGAGAATTTAATAAAGCAAATGCATTGGATCCCATGCTAATGAATGAAATTCCTTTTCCTTTGAAAGATGATGTGTAATTCTCTTTATGAAGGACATAGGCATATGTGTGTATATGCATATCCCTGTTCAATGGGCAGATGGGTCATCCCTCTCCATAAAAGCCAGCCCAATTTCGATGGCAGCTCACGGAGATGTTTGGTTTACGGTTTCCGTTTCCGTTGCCGTTGTCGTTGCCACCCCCGCAGGCGCCCATCCGCCCAAACAGAATGGCAGAACGACGACAGAACGTGACTGGTTGTACTTACCCGGGAATGCCGCCGGATTCCATGTGATTTGCAATGATAACATCATTAGACCACACGTCAAAATGCCATTTCTTGTTGCCGAGGACACCGCACATCACCGAGCCGCTGTGGATGCCGATACGCATGTTAAGGTCCACCTGCAATGCAATGGGAAGGATGAACATCGCAGCTCTTCAAATATGCAAGACCAAACCAGACAGTGGACGGCCATTCAGTCAGACAGTCAGTCAGTCAGTCAGTCACTCATTTAGTCAGCTGGTCAGGTCAGTCAATCGTGAGAATGGCGCAGCAATTATGTCGGGCCGAGCAATTATGCGACTGCAGGCTGCATAAATCCCCAAGAAGCGATGGGGTGATGGGTTGGTGGGGTGACGTTTTCTGCGGCAAACCAAAGCCAAACAAAAATCAATTAAATTTCTCTGTGTGGCACTTTGTCGTATGAAATTTTAACTCTCGTTGTCGCATTTTTGGCCGCCAGATTGCCTTTGCCATTGCCACTGCCACTGCCACTGGCCGTTCCGTTGCCTTTTGCTCTGTTGAGATTTGCATACAAATGAATTGTCAACACGTCCTCCACAGAGCTCTCGCTCTCGCTCTGCTGCTGCTTCTCTAGGCCAGGCTCTGAGACAGCACACAGGACTGTGCAACAAAAAATAAAACAGAGACCCTCTACCCGCTATCTGCAACCCTCCAGAAAAAACAACAACAAAAAATCAGCTTAAAAAACTGCAAAAAAATGGCTATTAAATTTGTCAAAAAAAAAAAACGTGCTTAAAAGACGTCTGTTGACATTCCCTAACTGTTCCTCGTTACTTTTCTTTCACACACACAACAAATTTAAATAAATGGCTTTAAGACCGCCACACCATTGGGTCCTTTGCAGGGTCCCCCCTCTGCTGCCCGCCCCCCACTTACGTGAGTGTGCAAGCGCACATCCTTAATGGCCTTTATCATGTGCAGACCAGTTTCCACGCTGCACACAGCGTGATCCGGTCGCGTCTTCCAGTTGTCGCTCTCGAACTGCGACACGCAGTAGTAACAATCGCCCAGCAGCTTCACACGCAGGCAGTGGTTGTCCTGCGGAAAGTTTAAGGTAGGAAATTGTTCAATAAAGCAAGTCATTGAATGCAGGACATGCACACAGAGCAACCAAACCCCAAACCAGAATAGGACATACCTCCGCTATGCGATCGAATCTGGCAAAAAGGTCGTTCAATATTTTCACCAACTGCTGGGCCGATGTCTTGCTGGCCAACTCGGTGAAGCCCTGAATGCAAATTTAGAAAATAAATTTATTTTGTGGACTCCTGGCCAGGCATTTGCTCACCTTGATGTCGGCAAAGAGGATGCTCACATTGTCCATGGGATAGACATACAATTTGTTGAACTGTGTCTCCACGGTGGGATCGGTGCCCTTGTACATTTCGCTGCGTATTTGGTTGTTCACGATGTTTGGGAGGACTGCAAAGAGTACAGGGATTGAATGTAATCAGAACTCAAGGGCCAAGAACACTCGAAAAACACTCAACAGCTCAGTCTTTGAGTTGTCTACTGGGCTGTACTTTAAACAGAGCAAATCATATATCAAATATAATATTCCACACGGAATATGCGGCAATCCAATTATATAAATCCTCTTCCAACCTAAATTTCTTAAGCCTTCGAGTGATGGGATTTTGGGATTTGAACTCACTTGAATCCAAGAGCTTCTGGGTGCGCTGCAGCTCCTTTTCGGACTCCTTCTTGTGCTCCATTGCCTTGTGGGTCTCGATGAATGCCAGACGCTGTCCGCGATCCGTCAGATACTTGGTGTACATCCCGGCCACATTGATGGCCGTATAGAGAATGAAGTTGGCAAAGATCTGAAATAGAACGCAGTCCGCATCGATGCTGGCCTGCGGACACATCGCACACACACACACGCACAAAAAATAGACAGAATGAGGATAGAACATGAGACTAGGAGGCCCGGAAAAACGGTCTCGGTTGACACTTCTGTGTCGCATTTACCTCGCCGTGCTGCAGCTTGATGATGGTAATTACGGCCAGGTGGCAGCTGGCCGTGATGGTGCCGCCCACCACGCACCATTTGAGGGGCAGCGGCAGCATGGCATACGGCACAAATATGACGAACAGAATGTACCACACCAGGTACTCGCGATCGGCGAAGCCCACGCCCTGGCCAACGAA
This sequence comes from Drosophila azteca, assembly GCA_005876895.1. NCBI lineage: Eukaryota > Metazoa > Arthropoda > Insecta > Diptera > Drosophilidae > Drosophila > Drosophila azteca. Next base: position 376,556 of record VCKU01000014.1, on the reverse strand, counting down.
TCCTGGAAAAGCGACAGGCAACATTGGTTGTAAAACATTTATGACATGCGGCCGAGCCGGGCAGACCCGGTTTGAGGCCCAGGCCCAGGCCTCGGCCCGGGCCCGAAAAAGGATTAGTGATTTTGACGGCCTCTGCAGGTGACGGCATGATTTACGAGCCAAACCATAACCAATCCCCACTCCCACTCCACACTCCACACTCCCCACTCCCCCCACTCACCCTGGATGTTGAAGAGAACCCACGTACAGACCGCGGCCCAGTGCAAATAATTGTTGGCAAAGCAACGCCAGTAGCCCAAAAAGCAGATGGCCATATTGGCAATTCCACAGCAGACGGACCATGTGATGGCCGTGGCCATTGATTCGTACTGTAAAGGGATTTTAATGAAAAACAAGGGCTCAGGCCAGGGCAAGAGGTTATTTTGAAACGCACCGTTCCATCGTCGTTGTCAGGGGGTCCCTGCTGCCTGCGCCGCAGCATCCAGACGAGGGCCAGCACTATCTTCAGCACAAAGTCGACCACATTGACGATGATCAGCGACTTCTGGCGCTGCCGGTGGGTGTACGTCAGATAGCTGCGCTCCAGGGAGCTCTGCTTGAAGGAGTTGGTCAGCGAGGGGCAGAGTATGCCCTTGACCACGTTGCCGCTCTTGAAGGCCGAGTAGGTCTCGTTGTTCAGCGGTCGCTGGGGTCCACCACCGGCAATGCTGGAGATGGAGGCTCCCGATTCCAGTTCGTGATCTGCAAGAGGAAAGCGCTTTATAGTATCGGTAGCTCTGAACAGAATCCGCTTAAGTTCAACAACAAAACCAAAAAAACCTTTACGCTTGTTGCTTACCAAAATTGCTGTTGCCAAAGATGCTGCAGCTTTCGGTGCGTCGCTTGGGGCCATATGCTCGTTTCGCCTCCACAATTCGTACCGATTGCACCCGGAGTGGGGTCTGCTTGACCATGCCCCCCTTGAGGCCACCGCCACCACCACCACCGCCAGCTCCGGCTAGCATGGCCTGCTGCTTCTTGCGCAAATTGGATAAAATTGATGTGGTCGAGGCACGCAGCGAGGGGGGCAGGTCGCCATTGTCGTCCGTCTGGGCACCGTCGCCGGGCAGTCGTGGGATTTTCGACATGTCCGGTGGTGCCACCGAAGCCATGGCTGCTGCTAGAGTGGCTATCGTTGTCGTTGTTGTTGTCGTGGTGCTGCTGCCGCCGCTGATGCTGATGCCGATGCTGGTGGCTGTGGTGGTTGCATCCTGCTGTTTTTGTTTTAGTATCGCATTTAATTAGTTCTAAGTGCGTAGGCACATATTGACTTACCTCCGTGGAGGATGTTGCTGCTGCTGCTGCTGCTGCTGCTGCTGCCAGTCCTGTGACAGTGGCTCCCACTTGTCCCATTGCGGTGGTCGGGGAAGTGGCTGTGGCCGTAATCTGCTCATCATCTGTGGTTTGCGCTGCGGGATTACTTAGCCCCAGACCATTGCCATCGTCGTCGTCATCGCCCTCCAGTTTCAGGTCGTCAATTTGTGCCAAGGCAATGGCGCCCCTCTTGGCGGCGCGTCGCAACACCACCTTGTCTTCCTGCTCCTCTGGATCGGTTGGCGCTGGCGGTGGCAGTGGCAGTGGCGCCTTCTTCTCCAACTCCTCCTTGACGGCGACCGCCTCTTTCTTGTCCCCATCGGCGGCACGTTGCGTGAGCTCGGGCGGGGCGGAATGTGTCAGAGTGTTGCTTTGTCGGCGCTGTTGCAGGGCGCACAAAGGTGTGGCGCTCAGCTGTCGCAGATGCACTTCATCCGACACCAGCTTGTCGTCGTCCATGTTCGGCTGCTGCTGCTGCTGCTCCTCCTCCGCGCTTCTGCAAGATTCAAGGATGGGGCCGTTCCTTAAATTTCAATTTTCTCTTTTGATGTTATGTGTCTGCATTCTAATGAGGGCAAACATTCCCCTTCCGCCCTTCCACCCTTCCACCCAGCCCCCCTGCCTTCGAAAACTGGGAATTTGTGTGGATTGTAAATTAATTTGCCGAGTTCTGAGGAATGTCTGGGGGAAGGTGTGGGGTGAATGCCGCCATAAACCCTTGAATATTTCTTTGATTTTATGGATAAAAGTGGGGACCATTCGACTTCGTCGGCATTTCGCTCCGAGTGTGTCTGTTGACACTCGAATGTGGCGGACAGACTATCCAATATCCTTCATAAAGAAAGAGCATTCAATATTCGCTGTATTAAACAGTTCTTTCACACTCTCGTCCTTGTTTATTTGTCTGTTGTTTTAGCTCTTGTTCCCTCGCTCCCGATGCGGACACGCGCGCCCTGTCACACCGGATATGGTACGTATGCTTTATAGCAGATTACTTGAACCTAAATTCCCCGATGCGATGCCGATGCCGCACCGGAAATACACAAAATGGCGGTATGGGATGGCAGACGACATCGAAGCGGCGGCATTGTTCCAAGTTCCAAATGGGAAAGTGGCGCGCGTTGATGTCGTTGTCATTATTCAAATTAGAATTTAGCCACTCACACACACGACTGCACACACACACACGCACACGCACCCGTAGGCGCGTGCTGGCACGCATTGCTATGCACAGCATATAGCATATAGCATACTTTCCAGGGCAGTCAGGAGAGCCTCCAAAGGAAAAGAAAACTACATTCAAGTCCATCAAATCGCTGTGAAACCTTAGCCATCGTTTGTATGTATTGTATGTATCGATTGTGCTTCCTTTCACTTATGCTTTAATTGAATTTTGTGCAATATTTAAGCATTTTCCCAAAACAATTTTCCGTCATTGACTTTCGCTTTTGCCTCGTTAGGCTTTCATTATGTGGCAGTTATTATCAAATTGATGTTAAATCTTATCTGCTGCAAAAGAGACGTGAGTTTATTTTGGGATTGTTTCGGGCCAGACAGCGTGGATCATATTTACTGTCCCAATCACCACCCTATGGCGCTCACTTTCCACAATTCTGCTCTCTCCCTCTCTCTCTCTCTCTGTAGTTATCGGCTAACTTTATCTATTGACGATTCTCGAACGTATTATCAGTTATTATTTTGCCATCTAAAGAGCAAATGATGCATAATTCTACAGAGGGCCCTTACAATGTTTTGATTAATGTTTAAATGCAGAGAGAGAGAGAGAATTTGTATGAGTTTTGCTGATGAAATATGATGCAATCCCTCACCCTCCCTCACGCCCCCTCCAATACACAATACGCAGCTAAACGAATCATTTTCGCAACTAGGGATCGCAGCTCGAGTGAACAGTCTGTCGAGATTTTAGCACCTTTAAATGATTCAATCATCCATGCGACATTTGGCAGATGGAAATGGAGGTGGGGATGGATGGAGATGGATTTCTGTTTACACACCTGTAAGTTTTAGTCCAATAAAACGATATCACATGCCTGACTCCAAACTGATCACGTTCCGTTTCATTGATTAGCACTTTTGCTGCTCACAGCTGGGTATTCGAATTGGAATTGGAATTGGAGTGGCTTAAGTTTTGCCCATGGACAGTATATGTATGTACGTGGTGTATACTCCGGACAGTATACTAGGATGATGAGTAATAATCCTACAGATAAACAGAGAGTACACGACGCACACGAATCCGGTCGAATCGAATCGAGTCGCGTCGAGTTTATCGCCTAACGGGCGATGGTACGAGAGATAAACTTCTAATATAATTATCGCCTATATAAATGTGTTGATAATGGCGCAACAATATTCAAAATATAAAATCGATAAATCGAACTGTGGGCCAGGGGATAGGAACGGGCAAGGGGGCATCCATCTCCTTTGCCAACATATTTTCACTTTTCCAAAATCGTTTCACTCCCACAATTTTGCACTTTAAAAATGTTTCACTTTTCCGGGGCAAGGTGCTTGGGGGGGGGGTTCTACGTCATCTTTTGGTATATGATATGTATTACTGATGTCGTTTGGGATCTATAACCAATGCACATATGTTGTGTCTGCCCAACTGGTTTTTATTTTCAGTTCAGTGACGCTTTCATTGAATATATATTTCGCGTCTTTCCCATGGAACTGGCATTTGACAACTGAGCGAAACAAAAATTGCCATCGTCTGGATATAAATATGATACTCCAGAGCTTCATTTTCGGTGGGTGGGGGGAGGTACGATTTCGATTCTCTCTCTCCGCTCTCTCTCACTCACTCTCTTTCTGTCTGTCTCTCTCTCTGTGTGTTTCTGACTCTCTGGGACGCTAAGTGAAATCTGTTTTGGTCAACATTGTTGCTGATATGGTAATTGACGAGAGTTTGGTTGCTTGACTGGCCCGCGATAATGACAGTCAGCGATAATGATGATGACTCTCCCAATGATAATCAGCTATTGATGGCTATATTTGTGAGGATTTGTCAGTGGGAGAGGATTTTTGGGATGGCTGGGGAGCAGCCTTTGACAGCAAAGAATCTCATTTGAGGGAAAACAAAGGGTTCAGCAAGGATGTAGGATGAACCAGCCAGATAATCCTTCACACAATTTCCCTGCCTGGGGGCAAGTGCAGTAGATCCAATCCGTCTCTGGTTTTACGAAATTTCCTGTCAAGACCTGCCCTGAGATATGACATGTCGGAGGCCCTGTCTGCACTGCTGGCTTTTATTTATATAGACGGCCGTTGGGGCTTAGTTTCAAGTCGCCAATCAGACCCGGGGCCACCCCACCCCACCCCTACCCACTTTAGAGCACCACAGGGACAGGACAGAACAAGAGGCAAAGGCTAGAGGGGGGGGAGGCGGCAGAGTGAGCCCTTTTTATGAGCTTTTGTTGGCTTGTTGTTGAATTTATGGCCATAAGAAACTTGTTAAAGCACATTATTGGGTGTGTAACAAGTGTGCGGGTGTATCCGTATCCGTATCCGTTTCTGTGCCTGCCTCTGTATGTGTGCCTGTGTGTGTGCGTATCTGTGTCTGTGGCTTTGTTTGGTTTGTGTGTTCTTCGACTTTAGAACCCTGAGCAACGAGACACGAGGAGGGGAGGCAACCAACAACCAGCAACCAGCAACCAGCTGCTTAGCTAAGTAGATTAAAGTCATATTTACACGTACACGTACACGTCTCTCTCCTCCCCCGGATTCCCCGTTCTCCATGTGTGTGTGTGTGTGAGTGTGTTTGTGCTCTGCGTTAAGTGGCAGCAATTAACACTTGACATATTTATGCTTAACCCAGTGGGGCCCCCAAGCGGGCAGGGGCAGTGGCAAGGGCAAGGGCGGCGGCGTAGGCGGGGACTGGGGACGGGGGCGGGTGCCATGCATTATATGTAGTCATGCTCCCAGAAGCAGAAACATCAGCGCGCTATAACTAACCACTTGCCAAGGCTAAAGATATCGATATGGCAACCGATGTCTTTGGGCAAGCTGCTTATTTTATTTATCAAGCGTTTAAGCCCTTCCAAGTGGGCGTGTCCATGGCCAGGGTCATGTTCAGGGGCATGGGCGTGGCTATGGGCACAGCTGGCACGATGCGTCGGGCATAAAGGTTGCCATGGCTTGGCTTCTTGTGTACGTGTGAACGTGTTTGTGTGTGTGTTTGTGTGTGTGTGTGTGTTGGGTAAATATTTAGAGATAATTACTGGAAGATTGACGCAAGATGATTGCCAAGGGGATGGCTATAAGTACTACTACTACTACAACCACATTCCTTGATTGGTTTGGGTCATAAAAATTAACCCAAAACTATTCCCCAAAGGTTGTCCCATAAATTCCATTAAAATAAACAATGATTATGGGGGATCATTGATAATTAATTTGCGGCACGAGTCAGGGCCATGAAGGAGTGCCATCATCAGCAGCAGCAGCAGCAGCAGCAGGTGTCCCCTTAACCTCAACATCAGCCCAGCCAATGACAGTGCACTACTGGCTATAGCCATGAGTATGGGACAGGATACCTCTGGTTATGGCCATGTCTATGGCTACTTCATTTCGCTAAGAGTTCAAGCACATAAAATACCCCTCTCTCCCTAGCCTCCTGTCTCCAGTCAGTCTCCTGGCTTCTATCTCGGCCGCAGGACCCTCTTAATATCACCTAACTTCTGTCTGTGTATGAGTGTGTCTGGTTGGATTTGGGTTAATGTTGTACGCTGGTCAACATGGGTGTGCAGTCCACAGAGAGACTGAGAAAGAGCGCGCAACAAAGCAGAAAATAGAAAAAATTACTCAGGGGCTCAGCACGGCTCTAAGGAGTGAAGAAACCCATAAAAAAAAAGGGACAATGCCAGAGAAGGGTGTCCCGTACCGCACCCACAGGAGCGTCGAGTATATATGTGCTATATATATGTAGGAACAATCAAAGCTGGAATGAAACTGTGGACTCTTAAAAATAACATTATTTTCATAATATTCTCGTGGTCCAACTCCAGCTCCAGCACCGGCTCCGGCTCGTGCTCGTTCTCGTCCTTGTTACGCATTATTATGCACAAAATGCGCTTACGCTGGACTCTCCTCCGATGTCTTTGATGTCCTTTTCTCGCTCTTTTGCTGTCGAACGCAAAAAGGACTTGCGGCTCAAATCAAAGCGTTTTATTTGACGGCTGCTTCTGATTTGGGTAAACACATCACACGACGGGGGCTCGGTCTCGGTCTCGGGGCAGAACGAGCAATCAGAGTCTCTCTGTCCCAAAGAGGAGCCCCAAAAGGAAAAAAAAAAATAAAAGGCAATAAGCCGTATAAGTGGCCACTTTTTAAAGCAGCAATCAAGTTACCAAGTATTTGCCAGCCAGCCAGCCATCCAGCCAGCCACCATCGTATTCGAAAGCCATTAAAATTGACAAATTGTGAGCCCGGACCCTGAACTCGAACCACAAATCCTCCTCCTGATATTGTATTCCGAGAATATTTCACATTTACCAGCGAAATCTTAAAAGGAAACACGAAATCAGAAGTGGGATTGGGATTGGGATTGGGCATGGGGCATGGCCATGCGAATGGGAATGAAAATGGGAAAGTGTATTCCTCATAAAAAGTTTCCAGGACATGGCTATTTATGTTTACGGTTAACTAATTAGCTTCCACGCTGCATAGACATTCTTTCGGGCTGCAGCAAAAGTTTTCTCCCATTAAAACTCGCGTAAGGCCCAGACCCCAGACCCAGGCCCTGCTCCTGCTCCTGCTATGGCTTCATTGTCGGCGTGCCTTTGAGGAGGGTATTACGACATTGATTAGACATTTGCCACGGCAAAGAGGAGGCATAAGGAAGACGGTTATAATAATTCACAGCTGGCCAGCCACAAACGACTCAAAGTTCGTGTGGATGTCACAGTAGAGGATCGTTTTCGAAGAGTATCCACAGTTTCGGTTGCCGAACGTAGAATTTCCCTTGTTGCCTGTCATTAAAATTCACATTTTATGGCCTGGTGTTTTGCTATGCGGAGATCCGCTTGGCTTTTACCTAGTTTCTGTTCTCTCTCTTTCTCCCTGTCCCTGTCTCTGTGTCTGATTTTGTCGCTTGTTGTTTACTTGAAGTAAAAAATTTGCATAGAAAAAGAAATTTGCATAACATTAAACAGACATTTCGAGTCCTTGCTGACAGCTACAGCTGCTGGCTGGCTCCCTCGAAGCCGTCTCTCCCTCCCTCCCCCCATTGAGATGCATAAATGGTTCGACCAGGCCGAAAAGGGTGCCGTCAAAATTATATTAGGTTTATGGCCAAAAAGTTAAGGTGGCAGAAGAGTCCTGGAGAGTCTTTTGAGGGAAATTACAACTGTTTTATAGCTGCTGTCTTTAAATTTAATGGCAATGTAATTCTTGTAATGATTCGAGGATTCAGTCTGTTCCAACATTGAAGAGTTGTGGCCTCCCCCCACATAAAGCCACCGACAAATTGATTGTCTATGCATTATTATGTAATTTAAAATGCATAATTCGATTAAGTCACGAGCGAGCAGCAGCACAGTCATTTGCAGAGTCCTTCCCCATTCCCACACACCAAGCTCTTTTATGGTTTTAATACCTGGTAATCGTCGACAGCAGGGCTATATGGTGTCCACTAACAGGTATGTAACAGGCCAAAGGATGCGTTTGCGATGCCATATCTAAGCAGTCGAAACATTTGACCGCCACAAATCGAGAAAGAAACTCCTTGGCATTTTCTTTCAACTCATAATGATTGAAGGCATTTTCAAGTTAGTGGCCAAAATATTGGGTATGTCCAAGTCGGAATGCCACCAATCGCACTTTAACCTATTTTTTATTGTTGCAAAGTGAATTATCAGAGAGCACGTGGCGTATACGCAATTTCACAGTCCGTTTGAATAGCCGTCTTGTAGTTGCCCTTTCATCGCAATGAGTGCCAGAGTTTCCACACATTTCGATGCCTTTTAAAGGATTGCGTGAGTCCTTTAAGCGAGTCCATTGGTCGCCCGGTAAGCGGACGGGGGGTGGGGGAAAATGGAGTGGCCGCCTGGAATTAGAGTCGACTCGCAGTTGGGTTGCGGTAGGAAAAGGGAGACAGCAGCTTTGTCAGACGCGTCGGCTGCTGCCTATAAAGCATAATTGAAATATGAGATTGACATTGAATAGGCACCGCCTTTGTAGTGGCTGCTGCTGGTGTTTGCTGCCCTTTTGTTGCCTGCCCTGTGCTGGCAGTGTTCATGTGCCCCAAATGGCATTGTGTTCGATAACACAATGTCCGACGGGGGGTAGTCGGAGTCGGGTCGGAGTCGGAGTCCCATTTAATTGATTATTGTAAGCATAGAAACCAATACCGATGGTCTCTTTAACATGGTACATTCTCTGTTCAATCTTAAAGTGTCTGGAATTCACATTCTGCGGAGTGGTTCCTAATCGAAAAGTTTCAAGAATGCATTGCATCCGTAGATCCCATCAATCCACAACATTGTGCCACACACTTAGCCAAAACTGTCAGCACTCACCTGAGGCAAATGCGCTCCTCTTCCTCCTCCAGTTCGACACTCATTGTGCGTCTATTCGGATGCTCGGGCCTTTACCTGTCCTCCACACTCCAAAGTCCAACCTGCAACCTCCACCCGCTGTTTGGGCTCCTCCTCCTCGTCAAGTGGGAGTTTTAACTGCCAGCGGCAGAGGCAGTAACAGCGACAGAATCCTTGAGGTTGACAGGAGGTTTTGCACTCCTCCTGCTGCTGCTCCCGCTCCTTCTCCTGCTCTCTCGATGGGGCTTTAAGCCGCCTTAAAGCGTTCTAAGCTGATGTCAATTTGCCTAATGCTGCCACAAAACGGGGCAAAAGACAGAGTCCATTGGCGACAAATGTATGGCTTGGCATGGCATGGCGCCGACGTTCAGGGAAAACGAAGCCACTGCCAATCCAATCCGGAATCTGTAAACAGATAAGCAACAAATCGCATTTAGCATTCTCAATAAAGCTCGAGACTCTTCTTAGCTCTTAAATTTCATGCAAAGAATAAAGAGAGTCCCCTCCCGCTGCCACTGCCACTGTCACTGCCACTGCCACAGCCATTGCCACAACCACGCTTGGGTCGTCTACGTCTCCGTCTCCGTCTCCGTGCCAGCCATTCACATTTAACAATGGCAGTATATAATTTAATAAATAGTTGCAGTTGACAGATTTCAAGTGGATATGGCTGCGACGGGGCAAGGGCAAGGACGAGGGGCAAGTGGCAAGTGGGGGGCACTACATGTCAGGCAATGGCTCTATAGAGCTGTGGCATATAGTATAGCATAGTAGAGTAGAGTATATATGTACCTATAGAGATGGTGACAAGTGCAAAAGTGTGCACAAGAAGGTGGCATAAAAAACAAGCGAAAAAGAAACAAAAGCAATAGAACGAAACAAGTTACGAAGCGACGGTTGGATACTCTTTCTAATACATGAAATGAAAAAGAAATGTTGAGCCAGATGGAAGCGACGAAACTTTAGATTGGAGAGCACATCCCACTTTGATTACTATAGTCAAAGGACGAACATGAGCCGCCTCCTTCTCCTCCTCCAATCGGATTAAAGTTTGCCCTGCCAAATCGAACATCAGAATTCGAATGCCCAAAATCAGAGGAGAACAACATGAGCCTGGCAGAATCCATATATGTACAGATGTACTATACATATAGTATATATATCACTGTTACTTTGCCATTTAAACTGTCGCCCCGCTCCGTTTTGGGACCGAGTGTCTGTTGTGGTTCCCCTTGCCTCCCTCCACAAACTGCTGCTGCTACTCGCCCCACAGCAAACACTAGAAATGTCAAATGTTTTTGCTCAACATGTGCGACCCACAGGAAGCGGCATCATCAGCAGCAGCAGGAGGAGAAGGATGGACCATTCAGAGGCTGCTTTTTATGTGCCTGCCATTACAAGTGAGACCAGTAGCAGCAGCAGCAACAGCACAGGCACTCGTAGCAGTCAGATGGCGCATGCCACATGCAACATGCAACATCAAGTCAAATTCAATCAGGGCCTGCAACTTGATGGCTACTTGGCCATGCTGTCTGCGGTTCGCTGCCTGCCCCACAATTGGATGAAGCCAAGGCGAACACGGTAATGCGGCTGCGGCTGCTACTGCGGCTGCTACTGCGGCTGGTGCTGGTTATTATTGAGTCATAAAACTCAATTTAATGCCATTTAACTGGATGCCTTAACCGTCGTCGTGCACAGGGTGTCTGTTAGTCCGTTGAGTCGCGTTCGAGGGGAAATTTCTCATCATAAATGTGTGACAGATCCCCCTGCTGCCCCTGCTACCCCTGCCATCCCGCCTGATGCCATATGCAGAGTATGTTTTATTGCCATCGTCGCATATTTATCGTGCACATGTTTTTTATGTCCCCTGCAATGATTTATATGCATCCTGTTGCTTCGCAAGGAGCGGGAGATACTTCTGAGGATATTCCGGGAATTTCCGCTCCTTTCATTTCATTTCATTTCGCTTCGTTTCGTATCGTTCCTCTTCGCTCTATTTTTTGCGTCTGACAATGTAACCAGTTTATGCCGTTGCCAGCCAAGTTTCCGCTTGGTCTAACGTGTTGCTGAGTTGCTTCGCCACTCCCACTCCCACTGTCAGTCCCACTCCCAGTCCCACTCCCAGTCCAAGTGCCCCACTCCCCTTTGCAGTCTCGATTTCCTGTCATTGCTGTGGCTGTTCTTTCAACGCATTCGTGGGGGTGGCGGGGGAGTGAATATCCAGCCAATGGAACTGTTTCTGAGTCGTTCTTTAAAATTTGCTTAAAAACATATACATATACATAAATGTCCTCGCAAAAGGAACGGCAAAACTTTCAGCTACAATGGGGCGACGCAGCAGGTGCACGTCCAGGCATAGGACACTCCACTCCACGCCCGGCAGGTCCTTTGTGTATCTCTTACACAGACAAAAGAGTTTATGGCACTTGGCTCACGCAGTGCGACGGGGCAGGACCCAACGTCAGGGCCAACAAATTGACTGTAAATATTCTTACGATTGTTTACTTGTGTTGCACCAGAGTTGTAAAAATTTTGCGAGCTGCGTCAAAATGTCAGGCATGTCCCGGCAGCCGATTTATGTCGCATTCAGCAAACACTTTGTTGGTGTCCTGTTTGCTGTTCGCCCGACCAGGCCAGGCCAGGCCTGGCCAGGGGCACACCAAAACATTTCGCCCCATCGCGCGCCGCTGAAAATAATTAAGTTTTTTGATTCATGTCGACACCAGAGAGACAAAGGCGACTCAACTACTCGTCAGGCTGCAGGAGGCGGCAGATATAAATAGAGGTAGAGGTAGCGCAAGAGGTAAGACGAGCTACCAAGGACATGCACAGGGACATGCCAAAGGATTGCAGCTAGCAATTTGCCCCATGCTGTTTCCTAGTGGTCCTTCTTCTGCTCCTGCACCTTTTGTTGTTTGCCACATTCCGCATTAAGCCAGCGATTTATGTTGCATGAAAGGAGCGGTAAACAAACAAACGGACCGCAACATGCCCCAACATGAATCCGCCAATCGGAGTTGGCCTCTGGCGCGGCTTATCCTGGCCCCCGGCTGCAGCTGCAGCTACAGCTCCGATTCCAGTTACTGGAGTAGTTTCCGGGCAATTATGCGCTTCTTAAAAGTAAATTAATGACCCGGTGCGAACAAGAGATGTTGGGGGCCACAGACCCGGGCGACCATTCACCATTCACCATCCACCATCCAGCAGAGAAGGCCACCGCCACCACCAGAGCAGACACTCCTGTGCCGGCGAACTCTCGGACCTTTTTAATTAATTATTGTAAGCGCCATGAGTTGGCATAGTTGGGTGTGAAGTACTCTCCTGATAAGCACCATCTAGGAGAGGGTTAACGAAGCGAACTAACTGTTTACGATCGCCACGGGAGTGCTTTCAAAGATATCTATTTAATTTCATTTTAATTAGGTCTATTAGCCGTGCAAATGTTTCGTTTCGATTCGTTCTGTTTTGCATGCATTTTCATGTTACATTTTTGATTGGTTTGAAATTGAAATCATAAGGAAACCATTTCTAAATGTAATTTCAGTTCTAAGATTCGTTTCATTTCATTTTCGAGTGATTAGAAAATCCAACTAGGAACACTTTTCACTGTTTGCATATTTAATTGTCTGGTTTTTTCTTGTTTTTTCTTGTTTCAGTTTATTCTTTTCCAGCCACAAATGTTTGTTGATTAGAAATTTGTTGGTTTTGTTTGTTTTTATTTATTAGAAACTAAATTTCAACTTTTTTTATTTTCAACTAATTCATATGAAAAATATGTTCTCTTTTTCCGCTTAGCTTTAGTTGCACAATTTCATCTTTAAACATTTGAAAATCAATTACTTTTTACCTTTTTTCAAATGAATTCTAATCGAAAAGGTTTAAACTTTTTTTGATATCATCACAAATTCAAATTGAAATAATTAGTTTTCTCGCTGTCAGTTTTCGCATTATTTGACTCGATTTAACTAACGGAATCCGATTTCGATTTCGATTCGTCAGCGGACCACACTGCGTATGCATAATCTGGTGGGTCCGATCCGACCGAAACAAAACCGTTGCCTACTTTCAGGCTTTGCATTTTAGATTTCCGCCCAGGCGACGCATTTAATGACCTTTAAAGGCGATAAATAAATATTTTCGTGTGTGGGGTGGGGTGGGGAGGGATAAATAGTAAACATAATTTATTATTCAATGCGTTTCAATATTAATTTGATGCATCGTAGCTGTCAGCGATGAAATTGAGGCCTTAATTGAATTGGTGGGAAAATGTATGAAAAGCATGCCACGTATGCCACGCATGCCACGTGCATAAATTGAATCGTTTCTGGGAGATGCCAGTGCCTGGATGGGTGTCGCTCGGAATTGTGTGTGTTTACGCTTTTGGCAGCACATATTTTTTGCCCATTTACCACTGGCCATTTATTTTAATTTTCCCACAAAATGTCTGCTAATCATGGCATTCGCTCGTTTACATTATGCGGTTGTGTTCTCCTCCCTTTCCTCTTTGCCTGCGTTTCTGTTCTGCTCCTCTGTTTTGTTTTGTTTTGTTTTGTTGTTGCTGCTGGTGCTGTTCTGCTGTGTGGCATGCATTAGCTGTGACTGCATATTGCATGACTTGCCATAGAAATGCTTTTACAGGTGCCCCGAGCATTGGGATTTGGCATTTCATGATTCGTATCCTCCCACTCGCCCGTCTGTTCATGTCCCCAAATAGCGTTAAAAGATTTCTGTTTGCAGATACAGCGAATAAGTTTCGGCATCCAATCATTGTTTCAAAATGCACACATCAAATATTTGTGGGGGGCGACTCCTGTCAAACGACTCAATAAAATGCAGCTGCAATAAAATTCGAAACCCAACAAAATTATTTACCCGACACAAAAAAAAAACTGACCTATTGCCATTTTATGGGCCACCGAAAAGCTCAAAAGGGGAGTTTTACACCTGCCAGTAGGCGTATGCGTATGCATACATAAATACCTCGTATTAAACTTTAATTGAACAACAAAGCTGTAAAAATGGAGGCGAAATGGATGCACTAAGCCAACATTGTATCTCTCTCGAGCTGTACTGCCCTTCTTTGCATCCACGTAAACCCCTTGTAACCCCTTTAAATCCCGATTTCAGCGTCCCCTCTGCTGGAAAACAAATTGCCGCTTGGCAATGCAGAATATTTTAAAATAAAATACATTTCTCGCTTTGGCAAAGGGCGACCTTGAGAGACGTCAAACGACAAATTCGAAAAATTTTACATAAATTAAACGGTGGAAGGAAATGTTATGAAAGGCTTGTACACTGTACACAGACGAAGGGCCAACTGGAGGAGGGGGGGCTCCAAGGGATAACTGACTTTGAGTGACGTTGAAGCGTGCCTTAAATTATGATTAAACAGGGAATTAAATGGTTTGTGTTTAGCCTTAATGTCTACATAGCCATCCGCAACAGCACACAGGCCGCTCCCCCGCTCCACCGCTCCCCGCTCCCGCCAGCCATTGCCTGTTGGAAAATTAATGAAAACTCGCACAGAGTTTCAATTATGTTTTTCCCCTCTCTGCTCTCTCTCTCTCTCTATCTGGCTGTCTCTTTTGCGCTGCTGTTGTTTGGACAATGACAAACTACTTGCATGTGTGTGCCCCTCATTTTCCATTTTTGTTTGGTTTTTTCCCTTTTCTGTTTGTATACTTTTCTTTTTGCTATGAAAATTATTATCTTCCCATTAATTTTGTACCATCGCAGCCCAGTCCAGCCCCGCCCACGTGCCACCTTTAAGCGAGAAATTTAATACAAAATTAACTCTTTCTTGTGTGTGTTTAATTTTTCAATTATTATGTCTTTATGGCTGTTTGTCTTGGCAGCAGTTGCCCATTTTATTTTATCGTTTTTTCATCTTGTATATTTGGCTCAGACCCATTTCGGGTGTGTGTGTGTGTGCGTGTGTGTGTGTTTTATCAAAGCCGCAGCCCGAAAAACATTCTCAGAGCGCAAGGGGGGGCAGGGATGGGCAAACCAGGAAGATATGGTACCCATGGGGCACGCAGGTCTCGCGGGTAGGCGGAAAAGTTTGAACTGCAACAAACGAGATCTTAATTTTCGACAGTTTGCACTGTTCTCTATGCAGAAAGTGTGGGACAACTGTTCGTGGAGATCGCCAGCGAGACTTGCACCAGCCACCAGCCATGTCGTCGTGCCAGGAGGAGGGAAGCTCACAGTCCCGCGCCGTGAAATCCCTTGGAATAGCAGCACCTGTACCGCTTACGCTCTCTCGAATGCTGTGGAGTATCAAAGGCCTATAGTTTTGATCAGCCAGAGGAGGAACACAGAGGTGTTCTGGACGACCAACCTGCAACCTCTGGCGCCGCCATTCTTGGATGCCACCTGGGATGTTGTGCAGCTGTTGATGCGCCTTGATCGTAGCAGCTGTCCGGCTGAGGCTTCCAACACCATAGACCAGCGTTTGCCTTGGCTTCCTTGAGTGTGGAGGCTGGAGGCTGGAGACTCCACCTGGTTTGAGCACAACGAAACCGAAACAGAACCGTACGCTTTCCACGTGAGAGCACATCCGAGCACACAAAAAAAATGTATTTAAATTTCTTTGAGGAAAAAAAAGATCAAAATTCTCTAATTTCGCCTAGATATAAGAACAAAGTTTAACAAATTTCGCACAGAAGAACACTAGTAAGAAAAAATTGAAATTCCGTGAGGTACATTTGTATCGTGTGTAGAAAAACGTGTTGTAAATATTTTAGTCCTACTCCGTAGCTCTCTGAACCGATACTGAGAATTCCCAGTAGATCTGGCATAACAATGCCTGTGACAGTCCCATTCTCGGCCTACTTGATCTGACAATTTGTTACAGTCAGGCAGAAATTGTTTGTAAAATGGGCCCCAGCCTCAATCTTTGTTTGCTAATAATGTCAATTATATTTTAATGTGTCAAAAAGTCAGCTATTTTTCTCTTTTTGCAGTCAAGATCCGTTTGGTTAGCTTTCATTTTGGCCAACAAGAGGACTCCATTTGTTTGTGCGACTGTGAAAAGGCTGCAGGAGGCTGCAAGAGCAATCTTGTTATGCGCGGATATCTGGCAAAAAAACGCAGTCCACGTGCCACGTGCCGCGCGCCGCACGACACAACTAACTGCACCGCTGGCTGCCATCGAATTGTAACGGGTAAATCGTTGGAGTGCACTTGGGAGTCGCAACTTCTAGAGTTTCTTTCGAACAATAATTTTGCACTTCAGCGGAAATGCACTTACATAAAGGCCAGGACGGAGAGTAGTCCTGGGCAATAAGGAACAAGAAATAATGAGTAAATTACAGGAAATGCAGTGATTGGTGCTCGAGCTGCAGCTCAGAGAATTTCTCGAAAATGGTTTGTGAGGAAAATATACTGAAAACTTACGCTAGTTCCAAGAAAAGTTGTTACTATTTGGGGCCAATAATGTCAGGGAATTTCTCATATTAAATTCATTTTCAAAGGAGTCTTTTTTTATCGATGTAATGGCCCTTCAATAACTTCTGCTTGTGGCATTCTCAGAACTGAGATCTAAGAAAAGGAGGCTCTTCTTAAGGTATTCCTTAGTAGCGTATAGTAGAGAAAAGAGCATTGAAAACTACTCATGGGATTCCGGGAAAAAAGGTTACCCCTTGGAGAATCACTAAGGGGGGGAGGGAGGTGGAAAGTTGCAACTCGAGGGACACTTTGGCTTAAGGTGTTTTCATATACAAATACTCGTTAGAGGGAAACATCTCCCCAAAGCCAGATTAGCAGGATAGACACGATTTCCAATATACATATGTATCTATGCAGTTTTCAACAAAGTAAAGCCCCTCCCCACCCCTTTCACATACCATAAACTGAACGAAAGCTACAAAAACTTTGTCGACTTGTCGTCTGCCCCTGCAATTGCAGTCAAAGTTTCATATTTGTCTACTATTTTGTTGTTTTTTTTTTGTTTACTTTGTTTTTATTGTTTGCCACTTGAGCGGACTCCCTTCGATGCCATGCCCATGCCCATGCCCCTCGTGCCTCCCCTGCAACTACGCTGCGCTGTCGCCACTTTGTGCCGAAAAGCAAATAAACAGCCAAAACTGAACCGAATAAAGTGAATTTTTATCAGCTCTACAAGTAAATAGACAACAAGATATTCTTGGCAGAACGCCCCCGAATGCCCCCTACTTCTTTTCTTTTTTTTGGGTGGGGAGGGGATATACGTATACGACTATACGACTATTCGAGTATATTCATGCTCGTTTACGCTTGCTTTGCTGCTCGAAAATGGAGCATTTTAATGGTCTGCATATGAATGGATTTTCCTCTAGCTGCGGACCATTAAAACGGATAGAGAACCGCCCAGTGGCAAGAGGCTGCCAAAGAAGGGGAAACTTGAACAGAGAAGAAAGCAGATCCAATTAATGTACATACATACATACATATATCTTTAAATAGTCGCATTTTTCGTTTTCATTTTATAACTTTTGCAGCTAAATGGGGACTAATGTTAATCTCTACTGACTTTCCTCTGTTGTACGAGTAGTTTCTCGCTTGACACTATGCTCAAAATGGATTTTATATGCGGTGCCTTTTAAGGCACCCAAAAGCCATTACAATCCCCCAGATTGATCAGTGACGGCCAAGGCCCCACCGGACTGAGCTGGCAATTGCAATGGAAGAATGCACCTGAAGGCAGTGGCAGTGGCACGGGGACGGGGGACGGGGGGAGGGCAACAGTTTCCCAATACATTTCCATTCAGACAGAAATCAATGAAACTTTGAATGAAATCGCATTAGGTAAGATTCGGTTATTAATTTGTCTCAATTCGTCCGACAGCGCCGCCTGAATCAGTAATGTTTCCCGCTGCGAAATAGCTTGGCACATCTATAGATTTTTACTATAGTATTTTTACAGTTTGTTTATATTTTGTCTATGATTTTCGGGTGATTTTATCGCCTTCAGGCGGCTTAAGTGATTCCGGGGGCCGAAAAGTTGAATTCCCTCTCTCTCTGTCTGTCTGTCTGTCTGTCTGTCTGTCGGAGGAGAAGGAAGAGGAGCAGGAGGAGGATCAGGACTGCAGTTGATGGAGCAACTTCACGACTGCCAAAAACCGCGAGCCAGGAGAAACTTTTCCCAGTTGTTGCTGGTTTTGGTGGTTTTTGCCTTGTTTGGTTTTACCTCTTCTTTTTTTGTTGTTTCTTGTTTTTCTCCGTTTTCGATTGCTGCATAGCCTTGGCAGCAATTTGACAGACATAAACAAAAGAGGTGGGGATAAAATCCGAAACACACACAGCACTCAAAGCGAAATTCTGGCAACAAAACTGGAACACTCTTTCGAGTCTCTGGTTTCACAATCTATCCTTAAAGAATATACATATGTCCCCATAAAGAATCATGTCCGATAGCGTTCTCCATCTTTTTGTACATCCCGTGATATGCGGTTTTTAATCCATGTCCTTGATCCGTATATTCGAAGTACTTCCTGCATTTTGCGTTTCCTTTCGGGCCACTGTATGATTGCCTGAGTCTTTCCCTTCGAGTACCTTCTATATACAGGTTTATCTATTGAAAGAGGTTACTATATATCCGTCAGAAGTTCAGCACAAAGGCACTATACCCCTTCCATCGAGTGCATTACGTAGTCAAAGCGAACTGCAATTGTTACGCGACTGGCCATTGCATCCACAAGTTGTGAGCGCGGCTGAAACTAGGCTACAATGTTTGAGCCACAGCCAAAAAGTACCAGCAGCAGCAGCAACAACAGCGGAAGCAGCAGCAGAATCAAAACAAGAACAATTAGCACAGCCCAAAACTGCCGAACCATAAGTTTTCCTTGGCAACAGACACACCGAAGCACTGAAGCACCGAAACACCGAAGCAGAGGAGGCAGTTCAGGTCTGTTGCTGTCTGGGGAGCGGTTAACCAAGTCAAGTACGATTACGAGTCCCAGGACCAGGAGCAGGACCAAGAGCAGGCGAGACCCGGCCAGACCTCAACTTTTGGCAGAGTTTCGTCTAGTCTAGTCGAAACTGAAGCTGAAACTAAATTAAATGCGGCTGAGGGGACAATTATTCTGTCATTTATCTGATGCGAGTGGGGCAAAAAAGTATCCAGCAACTTTGGCCGATCCTCCCAACTGAATGTCCCTGTGTATATGTTTGTGTGCTACTTTGAGCTCCTGCTTAGCGACACGTGGAGCGGGCAAAGTTTCCTGTCTTCTAGGTGCAGTGAAAAGTATATTAAGTATACGACGTGCCATCCACTCCATCCACTCCCCGGCGGATACTTTACTTTTATTTACTTGTCGCTGGGCATATTAAATTCCTGCCCCTCGCCGCAATGCTCCCCCGCGCCACTCCCTTCTCTCCAGTCTCCAGTCTGCTTAAACAGCCTAAAGTTGAATGAATGAATTTTACTTTCAAGGTCTTTCCCATCGAATTGCTTTCCTGAGGGCGACGCCATCGCCGATGCCGATGCCGATGCCGATGCCGTTGCCGCCGCCACGCGAATTGAATTAAATTGTGTGATTGAAGCATAAATAAATTCATTAAATTTTGCTTTTGCTTTTTCCTTTTTTTGCCCACCAGAAAACAGAAATCCCCCAACAGATTCCAAGTACATTTTTGTCCGTCAAAGTTTTTGTTAGATTTTTCTTCCGCCTTGAGGCGTTGGCGTTTGTTCAACAGGTTTTTATCCACTACCTTTGCCGGAACTGGGCCGACCGCCTTGAATGCGTCCTATTGATTCAATCATAAAAATAACTGCAGAATGTTTCGGATTCCTCTTCATATTTTCCCAGTATTGGCATCTGTGTATCCTCGTTCCACAGTCCTCTGTCCTCTGTCTGTGTTTGCCCCTGGCATTGGCTACTCAGTAGTGCATCTTGTCGTATATTGAACATCTCGATGTCAAGGCTGAGTCTGAGCTCGTCTCGTGGCCGTGCCTGGATCATTATGTATACATTTCAATTGCCATTGGCCGGACGGACTGACTGACAATGAGGCTGACTGGAAAGAAAGGCAGGCAGATTACTCTCCAATTGATTGGATGAAATTTGCTCAAAAGCGAGACCTGAGAACTATGCAACCATCCAAGATTATGTTCTGGATTCAGTTCCCCCACGTTCCCTGCTTCGTCTCTGCACTGGCACAAGCAGCTCCAATTAACTGGCTATTACCAGAGGGTCCTCTCATGCACGAGTCCGGTCTGGCGTCCCCACAATGGAGCTTCCCTCATTTAATATGCATCACTCTGCCGTTGGCTTCATCAACGGGTCTCCCGTTTTGCCGGCTTACCTTTTAGGGACTAATCCGGGCACTTGCCACCGGCTCTGCCGCATAATGCGTCAAATTACTAATTAAGAACTGCAGCAGTCGCAACTTTTTCCCTTCTGTTGGCCCGATTAGTCGCCCTGTCATTAGGGTGACCCTCACACCAGAGAAACGGTTTCTGCTTGCGTGTTCAGACATGACCAGGCGCACATTTGATTATGACAAACACACACACACACACACACACACACTGACACACACATACATATACCAATTAGCCAAAGGCGTGTCCTTAAAGGCTGAAAAGTAGACTATGTTTTGTGTTGTGTGGACTTTGGCCACACACCACCACTCGTATTTGGGCCAAAATTGAGCGGCCTGCCACAATTTGTGTCACGTCACAGTCGTAGTTGCTGCTACTCCAGCGGCAGAAAACCAATTAGGAGCTTAAAGATAGGACCACACTGAGAGAAGGATTAAATATAGACCGCCGCTGTGGGAGGCTGTGCACGGCCTATTTTTAGGGTCAACTCGGGGTCAAGCACATCACCTGGCCAGGCCAGACCAGACCAGACCACACCAGACACGGCCAGGTGTCCATCAGGGTCTAATCAACCCTCGATTCGTGCATATTTACAACCTCAAATGTATTTGCGTCTAAGCGAAGCCGAAAGAGTTGCCGGCGTGGGCGGGGGACGGGGGGCGGGGGTGGTGTGTGTGTGGTGTAGTCGCTGGTTTTTTGGAAAACTCAGCGAAGCTGCAATAATGCGAATTGATTTTCATTTCCAGCTGTAGACAAGTCCATGTCCTGGCAAACCACCTCCGACAATCCACCAACAGCAGGACACATCCATCTCCTGCCAGGATGTGCATTCCCACTCCAATTTTCGCATCTAATGAAATATACTGAAAACTTTGGAGAACATTTCGAATTTTACGCCTAAATACTTGGGGAAATTGTTGATTTGATTTTGATTTTGAAAACTTTTTAATTAATTGCCCTCAACTTTGCAGCGGCTCTAATTTGTTGTTGTTGCCGGATGTGCGATCTTGGCCGGACTGAGACTGGCACTGGGACGGGGACTGGGAAATGTGGCCAAAATGGGCCTTGCCAAATGTCAAAACGTGACCCAAAAGTTGTTGTTGATTTCCCGGATACGGACGGGACGGGACGTGACAGTAATAGGTCATGCCCGAGTCGAGTCGATTCGATTCGTTTCAATTCGATTTTTGGGCCACAGAATCAAAAGTTTACTTTATTTGATTTTGATTTTGATTTGATATTTTGTTTGTGGCCACATAAATTTACCTTCACTTTTGCGGTGTTCAAAATTGTTTTTATATGTTTGTACATATATGTACATATTTGTTTCCAATTCAGCAAATGAGCAAATTCCAGTATTCGAGTGAATAATTGCATTAATTTGCTATCAATTTCAATTTCAATCGGTTTAGTGTCTAATAATCCGAAAACTATAAAACGTTTCACTTTTATTTTAAATGACTCTTGAAATTATACAAATACTACGAGTATTTGGCTATATTTTCAATATAGTATTGTCTGTTGATCAGCATACTGCAGTATGCATGATTTTAATTGGAAATTAATTAATTAATTAATTTGATTTATGAAAACGCTGCTTGTTGGGTAGGCTTCACTCTTCAGGCATTTGTCGCACAATTTCCCGCCGGGAATCACTTTTGAGAATTCAACTTTCGGCTTGCCATCGCCTTAATGTAATTCAATAAAAAAAAATTCTTTTTAATTATTTGCGTTTCAACTAATTTCACGCATTTAGCACCTTGGCTGTGACTTTCAAACAGGACGCGGAGTGCGCGCCCAAATCGGTAATAGGAGTGACTGCCGAGAGGACTGCTCGTTCCGGTATGTTCCGATGACAATGCGGCGTATACGCAACTTCCTGCCGCACAGCGTCGCGTTCGTTCGGCAACTGAACGGCCGCTCGCTCGGTGCCGACACAACGAAAACTGGCGGCAACGAGACTTTGGAAGCAACAAGCGCGCACGCTGCAAGCCCTGAAGCGAACCTCGGGGCGCCTCCGATATTGGTTTAACGCTCCTCGCCTCGCCCGCGTCCGCCTCTCCTCTTAGCCGTGACGTCATCGGGCGGATGGGGGGGGTGTTGTTGTGGGGGCTCAGTGTTAGATGCGTAATTAAAATGTCTGCATAATTAAATATGGGAGATTTGGTTTTTATCTATTTGACATATTTATTTATCGCATGGACCGAAAATCCGACGTGGACCTACCTGCGGCAACCAACCACCTGTTTGCTTAGAACTCTGTTAGGGGAAGCTTTCGGCTAGCTTTGTGGAGCTTTTTCTTTTCTTTAAAGCTTGCCATTCCTTAGAATTGGCTCTTCGAACTGCCAGTTCGCTATATAGTACTTACTCCTCCACTCGAAAATACAAATATTATGTAAAATACAGCCTTTACATAATACATAGGAACACACAGGTGGACAAACAGATATATTTTTTACTTTCGACAAGCTATATTGGCCGTTTCACCCACTGTGGAATGCATCAACTGATTTTGAATTTGCAACGGACTAAAAGCTGCCTAGCATAGATAGCTAACGCTTAAGAGCTCGTTGCTAAGCAACGTTGCTTACGTATTGAAAGCTACTGAATGCTAAAAGCTTACGCATGAAAAGCTGCGAAATGAAATGAGAGAGAGAGAGAAATATATTTTCATCTACGCACATGGATATGTATGATGAAATTTCGGAGAGTATTACACGAGAAAGAGAGAGAGAGAGAGTGCATGGAAGGCAGAGAGTTAAATGTGTGAGAGAGGGAGAGAGAGAGATAGAGAGAGAGGGGAACAAGTATGTTCGCCGATTTATTTCTTATTCTCGTGAGTACATTTTAGTTGAACTTGAACTTAGTGAAAGTGAATCCCATCGAAATTCAAATAAAACTTGTTGATAAATAAATGTTATTGCGGCCGGCAGAAATGTATTCCTCTTCTCTCGATTTAGTGTGTCACTGGACCAACAGCAAACGCTCCCCCCAACAGAACAGCTGAATGATGCAATCGGGCACACGAGGAGGTCAGCCGGTATTTGCAGAGCGAGAAAGACAGCCAAAGCAGCCAGCAGCAGCAGCCAAGCAGCCAGACTTTATAAAGCGAACCAACAGAGCATTCATTCATTCTCTTATCGGGCGTCGGACCTATTCGGAAGACGAGATACACAAAACAAAAAAAACAAAGCAAAACAAAATGTGCGGAATCTTTTCAATATTTTCAAGGGATGCAAAGCCCATTGGCACCCAGGTGCTGCATGGCAGCAAGCACAGTCTGCGCGAGATGGCCTACCGGCAGAGCGGAAAGCAGCGGCACCGTGGCCCCGACTCCACTGGCGTCCATGTGATCCCAGAGGATGGCGTGGCCATGGTCCACGAACGTCTGCGCATTGTGGGCGTGGAACGGGGCGACCAGCCGTTTGTCTCCAGCGATGGGAACGTGGTGCTGGTGGCCAACGGAGAGATCTACAACTACCTGGAGCTGTCGGCGGAGATAGCGAAGCAACGTGGCAGCTACAAGCCGAGGAGTGATTGTGACGTTATCCTGGAGCTGTACCAGGACTATAAGGAGGATCTGCTTGGCCACATCACGGGAATGTTCGCCTTCGCCCTGTACGACAGACGCACCAAGCAAGTGCTCCTTGCCAGAGATCCCTTTGGCATCATTCCCATGTACATCGGCTGGGATGAGGCCGGCAACGTGTGGGTGGCCTCCGAAATGAAGTGCTTGGTGGACACGTGCACCAAAGTCGAGACGTTTCCCCCGGGCGAAGCTCTATTCGGACGCGTGGGGGAGATGCGATCCATCCGGCATTTCAACCAATCCTGGATCAAAGAACTCCCCCACACACCTTGCAACCTCGAGCTACTCCGTTCCAGCCTGGAGTCGGCGGTGCGCACACATCTCCACTGCGACGTCAACTTTGGGGCTCTGCTGTCGGGGGGCGTGGACTCCAGCCTGATTGCCGCTATCGCCACGAAGATCAAGCGGGAGAAGGACCCCGACTATAGATTGAAGACGTTCTCTGTGGGTCTGCGCGATGCTCCCGACTTTAAGGCGGCTCGCCAAGTGGCCAAGTACATCGGCAGTGACCACAAGGAGATCGTCTTCGAGATTGATGACGCCCTGGACGGGATCCGCGACATTGTCTATCACCTGGAGACCTATGACGTCACCACCGTGCGCTGCAGCTTGCCAATGCTGCTGCTGGCCCGCTACATCAAGAGCACCGGCATCAAGATGATCCTCTCCGGCGAGGGGGCGGACGAGCTCTTCGGCGGATACCTGTACTTCCACAAGGCCCCCAACTACGAGCAGTTCCACCAGGAGCTAGTGAAGCGCGTGCAGCAGCTGCATCTCTCCGATTGCCTGCGCGCTAACAAGGTGGCCATGGCCAAGGGCGTGGAGCTACGCGTCCCCTTCCTGGACACGGGCTTTGTCAACCATGTGATGCAGATCCGTCCCGAGGACAAGATTCCTGGAGATCTCAACCAATTTGCCGGAGCCCATGAGCCCTTGCGGCGCATGGAGAAGTACGTGTTGCGGGCTGCCTTCACCGAAAACTATCTGCCGGATGACGTGCTGTGGCGCCAGAAGGAGCAGTTTTCTGACGGCGTCGGCTACGACTGGATTGACAGCATCCGCCGTGTGGCCACCAGTCACGTGGGGGACGAGGAGTTCTCCCAGGCAGCAGATAGATTCCCCTTCAACACGCCCACCACAAAGGAGGCGTTCTACTATCGCTGCATCTTCGAGGAGCAGTTCCCAGGCGAGTCGGCGGCCCGCACGGTGGTTAGGTGGGTGCCACGCCTGGATTGGGGCTGCCCGGAGGATCCCTCGGGCCGAGCCCAAGCTGTCCATCAGATCCATAAAGACTAATTTAGTTTTAATTTAGTTTTAATTAAGTAAAAATAGAAACAGAAAAATAGCATTTTATTGAAGTAGAATGAACCAAATCGCTAAAGCAAGCACATATGTATGAATCGAATCTAAATCTGAAAACCCATATTACTACACTCACTATATAGTACACATGAAAGCGTACGTCTGTTTAAATAAAAATCGTATCACTTAATTGTAATTGAAGACGCTTCCATTTCATTTAAATATTTATGCAGCTGTCGGGTGTTGGCTTGAAAAAGCGCTGACACATCCACACGCGAAGTGTAGTAATTGGATGCGCGCCCTGCCTGTTACCAGGCATTTATATAAATTAATCTAGAAAACGTCAATCAGGCACATTCTAGAGTGTATGTTATCTATAATTAGAATGATGTGCTACTGAGCTTAATGCGAGAGATACAAAAATAACAAACATTGAGAGTGGACTGTTTTGCAAAGAGAGTAAGCTATGCCTATCTTTGTGCTGCCATGGGCAGGCGCTTAGTGGAACATAGAATTTCTGTATAATTTAGTCGAATTGTTACAACAAGAAAAGAAATTACATGCGGAATTACTTAGATGCTAAAACAATCAATCCCTTAAACTGAATTATTCTACAACTATGGTATCCATTTCACTCATTAACAGTCATGAAAATCTGAAATCAATATCATTTTAAGCAACAATAATGGTAAACAGATTCTGCTATTACAATTTTGAATTTCAAACTGTTATCTTCATTTTTGCTGGTCACACTCTCGATTTACCAGCATTTCAACACTTCAATGCACATAACAGCACCATGTTATGTTTTGTGTTAATAGCGACCTGGATTTGAAATTTTCAAAATAAACGGCGATAAGTAGTGCTCATGGTATGTTAGGCAGTGGGGTGTATTTTACCTATACCGAGCTACCCAATCTATTACCTAAATTATCAAATTTTGTATGGAAAATGTCAGTATCATTTACTCGTATATGCGTTACAAGATAGAGCGAACATCCCAGAGTACAAGCAGAACAGCTGCTTGGTATTAGTGTGCCCGCAGTCTTAAAACCAATTAATAACGAATGAAAAAAAAACGCTTTTTCACAACAACACAACTAACCAACCAAAACTAAGCTGAGCTGGGAACCAAATAAAAATTACTTCACACTGCGCTGGCATGATGTAGAAAATTGATGTATCTATCGTATAAAATTGTTCGTTTAGGGTTCAGTGTCCTATTTAGCTAGTTATATTAAACGGAATCTCAAAATCGAGGAATATGTTATATTTTTGGTATTTTCGCGGTATATTTTTAAAGTGAGACCGTGTCACGGCGAGCGAGCGAATTGGCTGGTGGTGAATTCGACGTACTCTCACTTACGTTGCCCTTACGTCATGCCCACTCTCACTTACGTAATTCGCCACTCTCACTTACGTAATTCGCCGCAAACAATTTCTCATACCCTCTACGAAAGGATATTATAGAATCTAAGAAAAGTTTGTTTTACTAAGCACCAATTATTGCAGAAACTAATAAGTCTCTATGTCAGACATCTTTATGGTTTTTGGTTTGTTATAAAGACTGAAAATGGGTATCGGAATCGCTTTGTTAATAATAATAAATACACCAAATGCATTATTGGGTCAAAACTTGTAAATATGTGCAAAATGCACTATAAGTTACGTTTGAAAGCAACTAGGAAAAAATAATTTTAACATGCATGAAATGAAAAAGGGTAAATATACGTCCATAGCACCAGTTGAGTTGACATTTCATGCTCACTTACGTTTTATGCGGTTGTTTGAACAAAGTGCCTTGTGCGTAGCAGTTCCAATTAGAATAAAACGAAAAATGCACAAGGAATTAGAATACAACCGCAGGCCTGCCGGCTAATAAGACAAACAAAATTTGAAATTAACTGAACTCAAAACCCAATTAAAAGCTCGGAAAAATGTAGATAATTATATGTAGTCAAATTAAAGCCCAGATGGTTTGGAAAATAGGTTTTTCTACAGAACTATCTACATATGTAACAGACCAGTCAAGGTACCAAAAAATGAATCAGATTTTATATAGTTTATTTTTTATTATATTATATATTTTTGAACCATACATATGTAACTCCTAAATCAAGTCTTGAATTAAATAAATTCTGGACCTCTCGTTTGCTAATTTTAGAAATGGAAGTATTTCCTGGAAGGTCCTGAGCTCCAAACTCACAAACAGCAACCACTTCCCAATCGTAATTTCGCTGGATGGGCTTAATGCCTCCACGCGAGGTAAGAAGGTTCTGCACAACAGAATCTCCAGGGTTCTTGGAGAAAGCGAATTCTCTACACTGGAGGAGCTCAACAAGAAAGTAGTTTCCCTCACCAAAAAAAACACGGTCTCCATCTCTAACAGCAACAAATATGTTGCCAAGAAATGGTGGGACAAGGAAACAGAAAAACTATTTCGAATAAGAAACGCCTGTAGACAAAAATTTTATTTTACCAAAAAGTTAGACGATGCTAGAGCTACTGTTGAAGCTGATCGAGCACTACAAACGCATATCAAAGGGCGCAGAAGGCGGAACTTTTCCGAATTCATTGAGGAGGTCTCTACGTCGCCCTCAATGTGGAGTAGGGTGAGGAATCTTAGGAAATTTGGGCAGGTGAAAAACGTAGGTAACAAATGGACGGACGATGACGATAAATGCTTCCTCACACTGGTCAAAGAGACTCCATCCACGGCAAATAGCAGTCCCCCGCCGAACCCCATTCCCCCCCCGCTCGACCCAGGGGATCCTGTTCCCTTGGAACTGGAAGATTTTCTCGTCTTCCTAAAATCTAGGAATCCTAATTCGGCGAGGGGTCCGGACGGTATCTCATTCAGGATGCTTCAGAAGCTCCCCGTGCAGAAAAAAAGGGTTGTTTTTGAAATTATGAATAGGGCTTGGCTGAGTGGAGTTATTCCAGAAGTATGGCGTAGGATTACGGTGGTTCCCATCCCCAAGAAGAATACAGACCCTACCGCAATTCAAAACCACCGACCCATCTGTCTCATTAACACGCTCTTCAAATCCATAGAGGGACTAATAAAGCTAAAAATGGATGAACACATAGCCAACTATGATCTGCTGCCGGTCAGGTCCTATGCCTTTAGGAGGAACCGATCCACGGCTCTGTGCATTAACGATCTCATCAACAAGGTTCTTGCGCTGAAAGCAGAAGGCTATCAGGTGGTGGCGGCCTGTCTGGATCTGCAGAGGGCCTTCGACTGCGTAAGAGTGGACACACTCGAGAGCAAGTTGAGGGATATGCAGTTCAACCCAGGTGTCTCGGCATGGATCACCAGTTTTCTCAGCAGGCGAATTCTGATCAAGGGCAAGAGCGAGGTAGAGGTAGACAGAGGTGTTAGCCAGGGAAGCTGTCTAAGCCCAACCCTATTCAACCTATACACCGCCGAACTTCACGTGATCAACAATCACAATTGCCTTCTTTTTCAATACGCTGACGACTTCTTCATTGTCTGCTTCCACAAAGACGTGGCCATCGCGAAACGCTTCCTGGAAGATAGCATAGACATATTCGAAGCGAAATGCAATAGACTGAACCTGTCATTTAATCCATCGAAATCTAAGGTGATTCACTTTAACAACCGTAAAACGGCACTGAACATCTTGCACCAAGGGGTTGAAATCAGGCAAGTAGACCAGATGAAATACTTAGGCAGAACAATCTCAGCGAACAACTCAGCCTCCAGTCACATTGAGAAGGCCATATCGGATTCAAACAGGAACTGCGCATTTCTCAGGTTGCTTACTGGATGTCACTATGGCGTCAGCCCAAAGAGAGGGCTTACTTTTCACAAGGCCTTCGTCAGAAGCAGACTAGAATACGCGTGCTCGTCTTTCTGCAACCTGTCCAAGTCTGCCTTGGCTAAGATCAAATCCCACTGCAATCACCACCTTAGGAAGTCATTAGGTTTGATAGTCTGCACCCCGGTCCCGATCATATATCACATGGCAGGAGAACTCCCACCAGAATACAGAATGAGATTCCTGGCGGCGAAGGAGCTGGCCAAGGCGTTTGCGTTCAATCTCCCAGCGAGTGAAACAGTCTCAGCAAACAGGGACATAAACACAGGCTATGCTAAGGCGTATCGGGAGTTTGGCAGCATACTAGAAAGAGTTGAGGTATTCGAGAGCAGATCTTCGCACTGCAAAAAAATTAAGTCGGATATAGACTTTTTCAAGGGAACAGCGGATAACAAACATACAATAGACCAGGCCAGTATATTAATTCTTCACAGGGAAAAAAGGGTGCTTTTGGATAGGGAAGGCTTCGAGGTCTACTACACTGACGGGTCAGTGGCAGAGGGGCATTCAAATGCCGCGTTTTTGCATGACGGTTCAGGCTTCGTGGACAGCTATTACACGCACAAAACTCTATCATCATTGTCCGCCGAGCTGCTTGCCATTGAGAAGGCCCTGGATCACGCTGTCTCGAGCGGCTTCCCTCGTGTCGCGTTCCTGACGGACAGCAGAAACGGAGCTCTTATCCTGGCCAAGACCATTCAAGACAACTCCATCGCCTACAAAATCAGAGAGAAGATCAACCACAGTACATCCTTAAAAATGGTAGAGGTGCATTACATACCCGGACACACAAACATTCCTCAGAACACGTCAGTTGACTCAGCTGCCAAAGAAGCCCATAGACGGGGTAAATACACAGTGGTAAAATGGAACCTAAAAGACGCAATATGTGAGATTCAAAGAAGTCTAAAAGCCGAATGGGAAAGAGAATACGCCGAGTTTGCAAGCGCCAAACCCAGAGGATACTGTTCTCTATTTCCTTCAACCTCATCCAAACCATGGTATATGAACAAACACAAACTGAAAGCCATTGACGCTAAAAGAATCAACAGACTGCTTAGTGGTAACCCTTCCAAAATGCACGTAGTTCCTAATAACATCTGTGATACATGCGATAGTATCGATAACGCCTCGCATATAATATTTAAGTGTACAAAGTACAACTCAACAAGACAAAACTTCCCATCTTTAAGAAAATATAATGATATTTACAAATTCTTTGAAAAAGAAAACATCGGCTCGTACCAAACATTAATTGACTTTATTGACAAAATCGACGTCAAACTATAAGTAATCTTTTCATAACCCAATACTCTTGGACTTGGCAATTTCCACCTTCACATAGGCGGGCGGCCAAATAATTCCACACTACTTACGGGTAGTCTGGTAACTTAAATCCACAAAAAAAAAAAAAAAAAAAAAAATTGGTGCCCGTGTCTCGGGAGAGCTGCAAGAAAAAATAAAAAGAAATTGGGCTGCAAGAAAGTTGCTGTGTGGTGCGGTGCAATAGTGAATTGCAGTTTGACACTGTGCTGTTTGTCTGTGAGTTTTTTGTGTGTGAATTAGAAAGAGAGGAAGCTGTCATTTTTGGAAACGTCAGTTAGTTGTGTGTGACAATTGATTTAGAACGTAACAAAAAAAAATTCATTTTAAAAGAAAATAACGAAAAACATGTCGACTGTGGAATCATCGAGTTCCGCAGACCAGCAGCCCCCCACATCTACTTTGCCAATGCTGGGGGACAATCAGGTGATGCAGGCCTCCACCTCAGCCAGCTCCACCTCAAGCAGCACCAGCAGCAGTGCCAATGGCAATGGTGGTGGCGGAGGCGGTGGCAACAACGTAGTGGGAGTGCCACTCGACACTCAGATCAGCGGTGAGCCGCCATCTAAGAAACAATGTCTCGATGCAGCCTCCTCCAGCAGCTCGGAGGGAGCTCTGTCAAGCGCTGCCGCGGCATCGGGAACACACGAGAAACTCGCATACCGCATCTCCACAGCCCTCTGCTGTGCCGTTTGCCTGGATTTGCCCAAAACGGCCATGTACCAGGTGAGTGCAGCGTGGAGGCCCGAATTCTTTTCTTTTTCCCCCAAAATTTTAGCTACAGAAAAACTACAACAAAGGGCCTGTTTTTTTTCTATCTTTGTTCGTGTGTGTGCGAGAGTGACTGTGTATGTGTGTACCATTCTGTATACAAACAAATCGCCAGCTGTAAGAGGAAACCCACCCACTCCCTCCGTCGCCCCCAGAATGCACTACTATCACAGCTGTGCTAGAGCGAGATCGATAGCACACTATCTGCTGCGTGTATTTATTTGCTCTCGTTCTCGCTTGCTTCTACGACTGTTACGTCGTCGCTGCCTTGCACTCGCCTTGAAAACAACAAACAGCAATGCCAGGCATCCGCTGCAACTGTTTCCCCCCTCTACACACACGTTTTTGGTTATTTCTTACTGCTGCGCATATCAGAATTAAAGAGAGAGAGAGGGCCCCACTGTTCGCTTACGTAGCATACATACACACACACCCATACATATCGTTCTCGCTCGCACTCTGTGTCTAATGCACTTTATTGCGTTTTAGAGACGGGCGACAGAACCAACCCCTGCCTGGCACTTAATTCCAATTCCGCGTTGCATTCGACACTCTGGGCCACTGTGGGCTGGCTCTGCTCCCCTCCCCCTGACCCCGCCCCACCCCGCTGACATTTGCGCAGTAACTTTTACTGCAAAACTTTTCTGTATTGCGTCACAGAAGCGCCCAAATGGGAATAGGAATAGGAATTGGTGCTTAGCTTTCCCGTAGAATCTATGATGTGGTCTTGCTTCGATTTGGCCTATTTTTAGCAGCAGCTGCCCCGCCACGACTCATCAACCAAATTGCTTGCAACGCTTTTAATTTAAATAAGTTTGTGTGCGTGTGTTGTGTGTCTCTTTCAGCTTCCTCTCTGTTCATTCTGCTTTTAAGGCCATTCTTTTTCATTCATGCGATAGCTAATGCTCTTCTGATTGTTTAAATTATTTGCTCAAATATTTAGAATTTAGATCTTTTTACGTAATGCGTGGTTGACTTTTGCTCTCTTTCGTTCTCTTCAAAGCCAGCCACACATGCATTCATGCATATGTTGGTACATACATACTTACATACATACATATGGACATGTGCAATGAAATACTATAACTGCGTCATTGAAGCGTCTTTAAGGTGGGCCTCAAAGGCATGCATACATACATTAATGATTTTAACGAATAAAGTCCTTCGGTGAAAATAGTTGAGAACTGCCACCAAGAAATGTTTCTGCGTTGTCAAGCCCCCTGCCCACTGTACTGTTAAAACGTGACCAAGCCTGCAGGCAAATTAATCATATCCCGTCCAAAGGTCTTCGATTGGGAGGAAGAACAACCCAACCCGCATAATTCAGCAAATTAATTCTTACATACATATGTACATATGTATGTATATGCCTGACCTCTGAAGTTATAGAAAGTTGGACAGAAACCATCGTTATTTTCCTCTTTTGCATTTCTATATCTTTTGATTGACATTTGTAAGTATGGTGTGTGTGTGGATACTACTCACATACATACGTACACAAAAGTTTGTGGTGTGCGTGTGTGCACGTTCTCTGTTATTGTTTTGCTTTAGCTGCGCTGTTTTGACACATTCGATGTCTCTCTCTTGCACACAGCATGGGCCAAATCAGCTGTTTGGCCCCTGGGGAAAAGACATGGATTCCGGGATTCGTATTTTGACAAACAACGCAATATTGAAAAGCTGAAAGGAAACGCTTTTTGGGGGGATTGTTTTTGTATGTGAAGCAATCAGATTGCTGTTGCAGGTTGTTCTTTCTCTTGCTGTTAGATCTATAGACGTGTAATCTAGAATAAACCCGTTTTACCAGTTTCCCTGCCACATGTGCATGTGTGTTTTCATAGGGAGAGAGAGAGAGAGAGCGAGAAAGGTAAAACATATACCTGTAAAAGAGTATGCTCGCACTGGTGTGTGTAATCTCTGCAGCGTGTTTTCGTGCTACCTACATGCCTACCTACCTACCTATCCGGCTTTCTTCATCCACTTGCCCCCTTCCATCATCCTCGTGGCTTATTATCTACAAAAACATCATCAGCTGGGTTCTGTTGTGTCTGCATCGGTGAAAGAGAGCAGAGTCCGAGCCGAGCCGAGCCGAGCTGGGGAGCGAGATGCATGATAGAGTAAACACGACGACGGGACGGGGGATAAAACGGGTTAAGATTCTTCTTTTGTGGAGATTGTTCTATCAAAATAACAATCGAATCGGATCGTATTGAAGGCTGCTGGTGCTGCAGTTGCTCTAGGTCATAAATTACCTCTCTCTGCGGACTTTTCGGAGTTCGTTCAACTTGCAGGCGACACTGAATCCGAAATTGCCATGTGGATGGGATTGGATGGATGCCATTCCCTTTCCAGATGCATCTCCATACATCTATTTGTGTATGTGTGTCTGTATACATACATTCATATGTACATGACCAAACGAAACGAACAATCACCGTAATGTTACTTATCGTTTGAAAGTCTCCCCCTATCTCTCTCTCACTCTGTCTCTGGAATGGTCGCATATGTCGCCTCCTCTGACGGCGGCTGATTCCTGAAATAGAAATTCCAAAATGAAGGAGGCCCGCATACCACCAGACCAAAATAACTTACGAACCGTACAGAAATAATGATATGAGGGCTGACAACGTGGTTCCTCAGACGATAATACTCCATTGACTTTAAATGACGTCCGGTCCCGTACGATCCCTTATCTGAATATTCACCCAACAAACTAACCTAACAATATCCATCAATTTCTCCTCGAAAACCATTTTCAATTCCAAAAGAAAACACTACATCATAGATACTACAGATACAGATACAAATACAGAACTACACAGACACAGACACAGAAACAGATACAAATACAAATACAGATACAGATTCAGCGATTCCAGCTCTATTTATGTGGCCCCTATTGGACACAATATACACGAATAAAACGATAAAGAATTGTGACCTTTAATCGGGAATCTATTTTTATAATTTTTGACTAGACTTTAACACCCTCTAACTATCGCTGCTAATGATTAATCCTAGTTAAGTCGATCTCGTAACATTTGTAAGCAAAATACAAAGAAAAGTAAACAAAAACAACAAAAAAACATGCAAAACAAAGTAAAAGATTGTAACTGTAAATGCTAAGTACTTAGAACCAGACTCCATCGTAGTATTAAAGTAATACTCTAAAATGTATACAAAAAAAAAAAC
The DNA here is from genome assembly GCA_005876895.1 of Drosophila azteca. Lineage (NCBI taxonomy): Eukaryota > Metazoa > Arthropoda > Insecta > Diptera > Drosophilidae > Drosophila > Drosophila azteca. The sequence goes on along the minus strand of VCKU01000014.1, from coordinate 342,320 downwards.
CAAAACAAAAAACAAACAAAAAAAAACTATAAAGATGGGAAAACCTAAAAAAAAAAGAGAAAATACTGATTTCAATAAATTTGCAGAGGAAAGTGCAAACTGGAAAATGCAATATAAAACCAAATCAAACATAGCGTTTTTATTTCAATCGGAATCGGAATCTCGGAATGAAACCCAACGAATGAAACACAAGACCAACGGGGTCTCTGTACTATACATTTATGTATATTCTCTCACTATACCTCCTCCTTTACCAGCCCTCCCAAAACAGATCACATTTATCTATCCGAGATCCACTCCATCTTACCACAAAATGGCCCATTACGTTCCATTATCCCCCGCCCCCAACATCCCACCGCCCCACGCCACCCCACCACACAAACACACTCACTTTTCATCCCCACATAAAGGCCGTATTTTGACTAATAGCAAACTTTTCTTCTTTTTTCTTTAATTGCAGGTTAATTTTCATTCCACTTTTGCTTTAGTTTTTCAATCTACTCGTACATATATACATATATCCATATATCCATATACTGCCCAACAATTGTCTTGATAAGAGATCATGCTAACACCACAATCTTTCTCTCCTCTGATCTGTTCAATTTCAGTGCCAGATGGGCCACCTGATGTGCGCCGCTTGCTTCACTCACCTTCTGGCGGATGGACGGTATGAATATACACACACACATATGAACATGAACCCTGAACACGTAGCCATTACTCCTCTCTTACTTATCAAATTTGGCACATCCTTTTATCATTCTGCAGCCTACGCGATCAGATTGCCACGTGCCCCAATTGCCGCGTAGAGATATCAAAGAGCACTGCATCTCGTAACCTGGCCGTAGAGAAGGCCGCCTCGGAGCTGCCGAGCGAATGTCAGGTATTGTGTCACACACGTCTCGTTTCTCTCTTTAAACTGGATCTCTAATATTTCGTATCTTCCACAGTTTTGCAACAAAGAATTCCCATATAAATCTCTCGAACGCCATGAACAGCACGAGTGCCAGGATCGTCCCACTAAATGCAAATATCATCGCATTGGCTGCCAGTGGCGCGGCCCCTACCATGAGAGTGAGTGTCCTACAGTATTTTATGGAAACCCAATCCCCTAATTGTCTTTGGCTAATTCTAATTCTGTTTGGCTAACCAGCAACCGAACACGAACGCAATTGCTCGCACCCCAAGAAATCCGGCTACGAGGTGATGGCCGCCCTCGAAGCCCACGATCTGAAGATCAAAGAGGAGAAGAAGATGTTCAACACACTGATCGATTTGCTCAGTTATGAGAAGATCATATTTAATGGTGAGAGGGAAAAACTAGGTTTAGGGCCAGTACTTAATAATTTCTTTCCTACAGATCTGCAAATGAAACCCTATCGCACTGACGAGTACGTGCACAAGCTGTTCTATGAGACGGCCCGTTTCTCGGCCTTCAATCAGCAGTGGGTGGTGAAGGCGCGCATCAACAATAGCCAGCGCGATCCGCACCAGTCGAACGAGCGCACCATCACCTATCAGCTGATCCTGAAGACCAAGACCAGCACGCCCATGAGCATACATTTCTTTGCCCTCAAGGGCCCATTCTCCGACATGAAGGTGTCGACACAGATCTACAAGCACGAGTTTACAGAGACGGTAGGCTACACTCTACACAATGCGCACATTCTCTCGAATATTGTCAATGCTAATGCTTGAATTTATCTTCTCTTATGTATATAGAACACTGAGAGCGATTATTATGTGCTGCCGCTGCCCGATGGCATTGGAGGCAGCGGCTCAAGTGAATGCAATCGCATGCTGGCCAACAAAGGCATTAATTTTCGGTAGGCAGTCCTTTCCATACATCTCACATACTTATTCCATCTAATTCTTGTATCTTGTGTTGCAGGCTGCTTATGTTTCTGCTAAACAAATAGAGCAGAAACGATGAAAATGCGCAGAGACAACCATATTCAAATTAGTATAAGTTCGTTGTTTCAACTCTAATGTGCAAAAACCTAGACTAGTTGATATATTTTTTCTTCTATTGTATATGTATACATCCCTTTTACACCCCATCCCACTCCCACGCACACAAAAAACGACATATATACTTGCAATCACGATCAGAATCACAGAGTAACGCGTTAGGTTGTAACCTAAATTTAGTGAATAACTAAGACTAGGATCAATGTCCAGAAACTGCTTTCAAAATTATTGTAAATGGGAGAAGAAAGGCCGGCCCCTTTTGGGAATATCTGTTTTTTTTTTTTGTTTGTGCAGGCGGAGCCCGAGCATAGATTGATTGATTGGTGTGTTCGACTAGCGTTTAATGATCTCACAGTAAGGAGCCAGCACACCGGCTAATAAAACAATAACCATAACGTAGATGTAACACTCAGAAGAAACAAAAAACAACAAGCTACACAGATTTACGAGTTTGTGCGTCTCGTAAATAAACCAATTATTTGATGTAGTCTAGCCCCAGAAACAGACTCGAGACACCGTTCTCTATTTAAAGATGGAACACCCAGACTTCAGTCCACACACTACACTACAGAACACAAAACACATTCAATCCTTTCGTTTTAAAATTAAATGCTTTCAACTTACATTCGTATGTGTAATATTTATATGCAGTGTCGTTAATGATAAATGATAAAATTATACCTAATGCATATACATTAATGATAATTCTTAATTAATAAATAAATCGAAAGTGCAAGGCAAGGTCTTTCCTCTGGGATCAGGCACTTTGGTGGATACGTATTCCAGTCTATTCATTGTCTTCCTCCATTGTTTGGTACTTGTTGCGCACCAGGGATCCGATCACGCCACGCGGGTCCTTCTTGAAGTTCTTGTCCTTGACGAGCTTCTCAAAGGACTTTGCGCGGTTCACCATATCAGTGCGCTTCTTTTTGATCTTCTGCTTCACGCTCAGCGGTGCCTCGGGCTCGGTGAGCGCCGCCTGCTCGGTGGCATCCTTCGACTTACTCTTCACCAGCTTGTAGAGGTCCGAGAGCGAGGGTAGGGCATCACGCAGCGGCTTCAGATCCCCAACGACGGTTTTCTTCTCGCCCTTCTTGCTAGACTGGTCCTTCTTGCGCTCCTTTCGTGAGTCGGCGAAGCGCTGCAGCAGCTTCTTGTGTTTGAGTGCTGATTTTTCCTTCTTCGTTGTGGTCTTGGGTGTGAGGGTCTTGTGCAGCAGTCGCTCCGACTTGTTCAGTTGCGCCTTCACATCCTGCGCCTTCTGCTTGGCCACTCCCACGGCTCCTTTGGCCTTGGCTCGTATATTTTTCTTGGTTTTTGCCATTTTTCGTTTAGGTGAATCAAAATCAAAACAAATGAAACGTGCTTGCGGCGGATAACAGTGTGACCACATACCGCCTATAGATGCCGATACCGATAACGATAGTTGGTATCGGAAAACAGCTGGATTGGCGGCCTCGTAATTTACAAACAATTTTGTCGAATAGAATTGGCCAATTTTAATTTTAGCACAATGGACTACGATTTTAAGATGAAAACGCAAATGGAGCGCACCAAGGTGGAGGACCTGTTCAATTACGAAGGCTGCAAGGTGGGCCGCGGCACCTACGGCCACGTGTACAAAGCCAAGTGGAAGGAGACGAGGTGAAGAACGCTGTTCGAAGAAAGAATTAAATTTCAAACATTGAATATTGTTTGTCTTTTGCAGCGATGGAAAGGAGTACGCCCTCAAGCAGATCGACGGCACCGGTCTGTCCATGTCTGCGTGTCGAGAGATCGCTTTGCTGCGGGAGCTGAAGCACCAGAATGTGATTACTCTTATACGGGTATTCCTCTCACACAACGATCGAAAAGTGTTCCTGCTCATCGACTATGCCGAGCACGATCTGTGGCACATCATCAAGTTCCACCGTGCGGCCAAGGCCACCAAAAAACAGGTGGTTGTGCCTCGGGGCATGGTCAAGAGCCTGCTGTACCAGATTCTGGATGGCATACACTATCTGCACAGCAACTGGGTGCTGCATCGTGATCTGAAACCAGCCAACATTCTGGTGATGGGGGACGGCAATGAGCGGGGCCGCGTTAAGATAGCCGACATGGGCTTTGCCCGGCTTTTCAATGCTCCCCTGAAGCCACTGGCCGACCTGGACCCCGTTGTGGTGACATTCTGGTACCGCGCCCCAGAGTTGCTGCTGGGTGCCCGCCACTACACGAAGGCCATAGACATCTGGGCCATTGGGTGCATCTTTGCCGAACTGCTGACATCCGAGCCAATTTTCCACTGCCGCCAGGAGGACATCAAGACCAGCAATCCATACCATCACGATCAGCTGGACCGCATTTTCAACGTGATGGGCTTTCCGCAGGACAAGGACTGGGAGGACATCAAGAAGATGCCTGAGCATCACACCCTGACAAAGGACTTTAAGCGCTCAACCTACTCGACCTGTTCACTGGCCAAGTACATGGAGCGGCACAAGATAAAGCCCGACAGCAAGGCTTTCCATCTGCTGCAGAAGCTGCTGCTTATGGACCCCAACAAGCGCATCACCTCCGAGCAGGCCATGCAGGATCAGTATTTCCAGGAGGAGCCACTGCCGACGCAGGACGTCTTTGCGGGCTGCCCCATTCCTTATCCGAAGCGCGAGTTTCTCACCGACGACGATCAGGAGGACAAGTCGGACAACAAGCGACAACAACAGCAGCAACAGCAACAACAACAGCAGCAGCAACAACAACAGCAACAACAGCAGCAACAACAACAGCAGCAGCAGCAACAGCAAATGAATCCCAACGAGCCGAACGCCAAGCGGGTGCGTCTGTCCGGAGCCGGCAACCAGCAGGACTTCCACCATCAGCAACAGCAGCAGCAACAGCAACAGCAGCAACAACAGCAGCAGCAACAGCAACAGATGATGTTCAACCAGCAACAGAATTTCCAGCAGCGCTTCAACTGAGAGACTGAGAACACCGACAGAGCATTTCAACAACCACATCTACATATATTTACTAGCCCCTAAGTAATTTAATATCTTTAGCGTATAACAAGTAGAAGTTAAAGGCCAAAAGTAAAATATGGATCACAGTCCACAAAAGTCTAGTACCATTCACTGAAGCGGTCTATGGCCCGGCTCCACTTGTCCATGCGCTCAATAACCTTCGCGTAGACCTTGGGACGTGGCTCGAACACACGTTCCACCTTGCAAAAACACTTGAGATCGTCGAAGTCTTTCCAGATGCCATGATTGATGCCCGCCATGAATGTGGCCCCCATGATGCTGGACTCTGTATTCTCGGCACGCTCCACCTTCAGGCGGCTGAGATCAGCCAGGAACTGACAAACAAAGTCATTGCGAGAGACGCCGCCACTCACTCTGTTGGAGGACAAATGTATTCTTAGTGAAAAAATAAAATGGGAGCATAGATGGAGAACCTTACCTAATGATTTTGAGCTTTTGAGAGGTTTCCTTTTCGGTGGCATCGATCAGTTGGATCAGCCTAAAGACAATGCTCTCGAGCAGGGCCCGCACCATATGGGCCTTGGTAGTGGACGGTGTAAGGCCTATGAAACCGCTAGCGGAGCGGTAATCGTTCACAGGCGGCTATAAAAGAGTCGGCAAGAAGTGTTTGCCTATGAGTTCATCTTCCCCTGTGCTGTACTGCGCACTCACCCCCAGACCACTGAAAGCGGGCATAAAGAACACATCGTTGGTATCTGGCACGGACTCTGCAATCAACGCCGTTTCGTCTGGCTTCTTGAACAGCTCGCAGGACTGCGCCCAGGTCACCACAGTGCCAAAATCATGTGAAGCTCCTTCGATGCAGTAGACGGCGCCTTGGTTCTTTGACTTGTTCTTGATTTGCCAGGCCACCAGAGGATACATTCCGCTGGTTGCGGCACGGCATTCAGAGCCCGTATTCAAATTAAGAAAGGCCCCGGTACCCATGGTAACCTTCACGTCGTTCTTTTTGAAGCATTGAGAGCCCCACATGGACGCCGCCTGGTCACTGAGCGAAGCGGCAATAGGTATGCTGGTGTTGTTCCAATCCGACCCAAAGGCGGCTGGATGGACGCGCCCAAAGCCCTTGTATCCGTTGTCCACTACGCGAGGCAGGATCTTTGTCTGGAATTGGAAGTCCATGGGTATTAATACAGTTCAGAAATTCCTTTAACCTCGCACTCACATCGAAGCCAAAAAGCCAGCTAATGAGTGGCGACCAGCTGAGCGTGAAGGGATCGTACAGACCAGTGGCTGTGCTCGAGGTTATATCGGTGATATGCTCGACATTAGTGTCGTTGCCATTGCCAGAGCGCAGCTTGTGGAGTATCCAAGAGTCTAGCAGCTCCACGCGAGCCTTGTTTTCGCGCAGGGCCTGCTTCAGGCGCTGGTTGTTAATCATTTCATAGAGCAGTCGCGGCGTCACCTGGCCATTCATCAGTTTGAGCTCACTTCCGGCCAGGAAGCGAGGATTCCTGGTGACCAAATACAGGGCATAGGAGATCCCATTCATTGAGCGCTTGGTCCAGCTGCTGTTCCATTCGTCCACCAGCTCGTCGGCCCGCAAATCCTTCCAGGTGATGAAATTGTGATAGTACTCCCCGGTCTTGTGGTTCCAGGTCAGGAATGTACAGCGCTGCGTCGAGATGGTCAGGCAGGTGATTTGGGCGGGCGTCAGCTCGGCATCTGAAACGGGCACCACAACACAGGAATTAGAAGGTTGTGTGGGGGGAGAAAGGGGAGGAAAACACTTGCCTCGTATCGCCAGAGTTATCACATTCACAATCTTGCGCCACAAGCTCTCTGGCTCAATTTCGAAAAAGCCTGGCTTCGGGTTTAATAGTTCCACCTAACAGCGCACACAGCCAGCACATTTTCATTAAATTTCGCCATCACTTAACGAACGATCAATTAACTTACCGCATCTGCCGCAGACCCCTTGACCAGGCACTTCTCGTCGAGCACAAAGCAGCGGACACAAGTTGTGCCAACGTCTAGTGCGGCTATGTAAGCCGCTGCGGCTGCGACTGGTACTGGGGCATCATCAGATGTGGAGGTCGACATGTTTGTCAGTGCACGCTCCGTATTTTACTGAAATTCAGTAGCCGTTACCAGCGGTCTCCCCAAGCTGGTTGATTGGCTTATCCATTTTGTTGTTACTGGGGCGTCTCATAGCTCGTGCGCGGGGTTCAAGTTTTTCTTATCAAATACTCGAGTGTTTGGATTCAGTTCCAGCTGATAACCAGTTGTGGATCAGTGTTGGCAAATGCAAATATGGAATAAAAAAAACATCTAGAAAATAATAGCTCAATCGCAAGAGCTGGAACTAAAACTGCTCCATTTAGCTTGTTTGATATATGAAAGTCCTTGAATTATCTTATATTTTCAATGGAAATTATATATTGAAAGCTATTATATAAATACGCTTCACACATACCATAGGTTAGACTATAAAAAAAGAAGAGCAAACGGGGAATTTAGACTGCAACAAAAAGCCACAGTGACTAAAGAGCACCTCTGATCAGTGTTGATTAGCGCACGAATTCCCACTACTGGCGCAAAATAAGAAGCTTTTGAAATCAATGAATGTCATTATCAATCAATAAACACTATTTCGATAAGAATTGCATCTTTGTAGAACTGGACTATGATGTTTATCATTCCTGGGCTGATAAGCACTCTAAAATTGGACCGCAATCAGGTCGGGTCGCGAAGTGTGCGCCATCAACTATTACTCACGTTTGATGTGTCCGCTTCCTAATCTTTGCGAGTTTCGTTTTAGAACTTTATTTTCTGTACACATCGACACATGCATATACATAGATATAGATACGAATACAAGGTATATGGGGGTCTACTACTCATTCTATATACAATATAAATATGCGCATAGATAAACCTTTATCTAAAATAGTCGCTTGTACTAGTAGGTTGGGCAATAAAATACAATCAACATTTGTTAAACACATCGATTTACACATATGTATGTAGACTACACAGGGTCAAAGCACTCAGAAGCCTCCATCTCGCTACGTTCGCCATCTCTCCGCCTTCTTTAGGTACTGGTTTCTTTCTCTTTAGAGATATGTATGTCTACGACTAAAATTGTAATCAAACGGATGGGCACCGGCTTACATATCCGTTGGGAGAATGTCGGGTATTAGATATTGGCATAGATCAACATCATCGTTGACAAACTTCACCTTCTTGGCGGTGTTGTCGTCGAGCAGCACACGAATGGCCGGCCAAACGGTGGAGAAGAGTCCCGGCGAATTAATTATCAAGCAGACGCCAAGACGCTCCGGGAAGTGCTTGCCCAGTAGCCAGATGAGGTTCTGCACCAGCTGGTAGTCCATGCACGACGTGCTGAACTCGGCCAGATCAAAGACGATGCACAGGCGGTCGGTGACCTCCTCGAAGCACTTCTTGCACGCCTCCTCCAAGTTGTAGACAATGAAACGGGTCAGCTCATCGATGTCACGGGTGGAGGAACCATGGTTCTTGGCCGGAATATAGATGACTGGACGGCCAATGCAGTCGCGATGGCGCAGCAGGCGAGCCTTGTTCTCCAGCTGGCTGCGGTCCATTTCGGCCAGTTTTTCCACGCCATATGTCTCACGCCACTTGTTCGTCTTCAGTATGGCCTGTGTGGGTGGTAAAACATACATACGTAAGCCGTCTGCCGGGGTGGGCTCAGGTGACATCTTACCTGGAATGCGTCATCTGTGGTCTTGAATGCGCGCAAATAACGCCTGAGGGAGAAATCATTGTGGTATTGCTTGGGATCCGCTTCTACAATCAGTTTCATACGCTCCTTAAGGTCCTTCAGGTCCTGTTCGTTAACTGGCGCCAGCTCCTCGGACGACATATTGAAACACTTGACACTGCCTTTGCGGATTAAAGCTGTATTTCTTTGGTATTCAAGAGCCTCTTTCTTGGTATAGAATGTGCTGACACAGAACAATTGTCGGTTTTATCACTTTTTTTCCAACAAATTGTTTACAGTAGCAGGAGAACATCGATATAGTCGATGTTAGGGTCCCAACTGCAGACTTCGATAGTTTTTTCAAAACATCGATTTTTTTGCCAGACACCCCTAAATTTAAAATTTTTTCCAATTTGATATTCCGTTTAATATGCCTAGCTAACTAGGACCCTCAGCCTTGAACACATAATTTTATCCGATTAATGAGTTAATTTTCTACAATTTTCTATTTTAAAGACTTCCTTACATTGGACTGTTTATAAAGTAAGGCTTAAACAAAAAAAAGTCGATAATTTACGTTGAAAATTCCTTCAGAGAGGAAATCCCACCACGAAAAAGAGTGAAAAGGCAAATGCCCAGGGCTGGAATAAGAACTGTTGGAGCGACAGTTATTTTTTGAATTGTATATACATGCTTATAATTTTTATTAATAACTGCCATAATGTTGAAAAATGTTAACAATATAGGTATTTTGTAGAAGCATGCCAACTACAAAATTGAGAAAAGAATGCACAACTTTCTTTCACTGGCTTTCGTTTCGTCCGTCCAGCCCTAAGTACCAATAACAAATATTTGCTACATATACATACAAATGCAGAGATTCCTATAAAGAGATTATATTGCTCATATGAGTGAAATTCATCCTGTGATTCTGTTCTTCACTTGGGCACCATCACACGCGCTATGCCCGGCAGGACCTCGGCCTGCAGCGGCCCAAATTCGACGCGTTCGCCATCGATGGTGATGATGCCGTGATTGTCGTGTGGCTCCAGGCGAAAGGCCCGCACCGGCAACACCTTCACATACTCGTTGTTCACCTCGGGCAGGTGCGTGCCCGTGCTCATGTTGTACAGGAAGCTGAGGAGTTGGGGGCGACTGATGCCGCCGCGTATGAGAATCAGATAAATGGTGCCGTCGTTCATTTGGGCCTTGGGCGCAAAATGGCAATCGATGCCCAGATGCGTCTGATAGACGGCATGCATCATGATGAACTCCCCCTCCTCGACAAGCCATCCTTCGTCCTCCGGCAGCGGCTCGTCCAGCTCCGGCAGGCTACTCGTCGGCCCAAAGTTCTGCTGGCGATTCTCCAGGGCGATTGCCGCCTGAACTGCAATGTCGCTCTCGTCCGCCAAACTGTGATAGATGCTCTCCGATATGGAATAGTAATAGCTGCGCCGGGACCCGCCCGAAAGCCAGCTGTCACAGCGGGAGCGGAACGATTGATTGATAGACGTCTCCAGCGAGATAACATCCGCGAATTCATGCGGCAGGTACTCGGTGGAATGATGGAAGCTCGGGTTGTTGGTTGTGTTGGACAGTTTGTCGATATGGGTGTTGCAGCTCCTACTGGCATGCATCTTCAGCTGTGGAGTGTGCTCGGTATCCCCCTCCTGTTCCGACTGCTGCTGCTGCTGCGGCTCCGTGAGCAGGTAACTGATCTTGCCGTTGTAGGTGCGAAGATTCGCCAGGCGATATAGGGTCCAGATGGTGAAACGCTGATAGCCAAGCACACGAATGCGCTCGCTCTCAATGTCCACGTCCGAAATGAAGCCCCAGCCGATGGATAGGAAGGAGTACAGGGAGCGACTCTGAAGCTGTACCCGGACCACATCCATCGGGGAGCTGCAGCCGCTGATCACGGTCAAGGCGGCCCCCAGCACAGGCTTGCTAAAGTACGGTTCGCTGATGGAAATACATATATGATAGTTTATAAATATGGAAACTCTACAGAGACTCTGAACCTTCCACTCACTTGTATCCATGGGCAATGGACCTGGCCAAGCCGTTGCCGGAACCGCACGGAATGATGCCGAGCGCTATGTTGGGCAGCACCTTGGCCCAGTCCTCGCGCTGCAGCAGTCCGTTGACTATCTCGTGGAACAGTCCATCGCCGCCAACGGCAACAACGCAGCACCAGGCGTCTAGGCACCGGGTGCTCATAAATTCAATGGCAAAATTGGAATGCTTCGTTACGTACAGATCGTACGGTACCTCGGCCTCATTCAGCACAGGCGTTACATGCATGTTAAAAACTTCGCGGGCATTTCCCGAGCCAGACTTTGGATTGAGCATGACAAGAACACGGCGTCGCCTATCCTCCTCGTTCCGCACCACGAAGATGCTCTCCAGCGTGCGGTGCAGCTGCCAGCGCAGAGCGCGGTACCAGCGATCCGCCTCGCGCATATTGTCCTCGAAGGTGTCGAAGGACCGAAAGCGCAGTGTGAGGACAGTGCGCTCCCTGTGGAACTCACTTCGCAGGCTCTTCTTCTTCAGGACATAAGCAAACACATAAAGATAGGCGCTCACATCGCCGTCGCAAGGATAATCCTCCTTACTGGCTGCACTGCACTTGCTGGGCGTGGCCCCACTGCGGTTTACAGAGGCTGCGGGGGAGTTGGGATTGCCGTTGCTGCAGGCGCACGCACTGGTCACGGCCAGGCGGCGGGTCTTTTTCAGACGCATGCATCGCGCCCCAACAATGTCGCATATTTTCACAGTCTGCTCCTTAACAATGGTGCCGCTGGGCGATTCTCGCTGCAGTGTAAAGCCGTTGATGTCCAGCCGTACCCGAAACACGTACTTCCTCCCCTTTCGCTGGCTGGTGTAAAAGGTGTCGCTCACATCGTGGTGGCGGTCGGGCAAGGCCGCCCCAGCTGTGGGTGTAGAGCACGCTGTGCTGGTGCTGCTCTTCTCATAAGATTCGTTCATAGTTGCTTGAGATTCGGATGCTTTGCAGCATTTTAATTTTCGTTTTTCGTTGTCTGTTTTATCCTTAGCACTTAACCCACTTAACCCCCCCCTTTTAATTAAACAGATGTGAAACTTGGGCCAAGCAAGAAAAATAGCACCGCTTGTAAATTCTTACCGTAGAAAACTTTATCTTCACTTAAAAAAAATAACCACGATATCTTTCACCAGAACTGTGCTTACATTTTCAAGTTTCACAATCTTCGTGTGCGTATTTTAATTTCAACTACCAACATTGGGTTAACGTTATCGTTATCGTTAACGTTGTTTGAAAATTGAAAAAATTTGTCACCAATGCGTTCGATAGAACTGATGTCGATAGGTCGATACGATACACTCAGTGGCTATCGAAATGCATCACTGCCAGCTGCACTTCGCTAGTTCTCATAAGCAAAGCAAAAAATGCAATTTTAATTTACAAAAAAAATTAAATTTTAAGCATAGTAGTAGTAGCAGAATCAATCACAGCATAGTGCTATTTCATTTGAGCATAAAATCAACCACAAAACTAAAAACTACAAATATATTTCGATATAAGAATTTACGGGCTGCACATCGATATTAACTGCTGTTGCAGGGCTGCCATCATTAGTTCGCTGTTAAGTTATGGACGCTCTCTCTGTTAAATTCAATCAACTGTTAAAGTAAACGTGGTGGTGGAAAAGAGCGAAGAATTAATTTTGTGAATTTGTTGTGTGAAACAAAATTGCAAAGTGAAGTTGGTGTTTTATGTAATAGACGTGCTCGTTTTTGTAACTGGGACGTCATGACTAACAGCCTGGAGTTGGAGATACCGCTCAAGGTCGCGCGTCACCAAATCGAGCGCGTTGGCTTAGCCTATTTCAACGCACGCCGCAAAACCGCGCCAGGTGGTGTCGAACGTAGCGAATCCGATGAGAAGTTGGAGGGCGTCGGCGAGGAAGTGGACATCAGCTACCTCAAGTCCCTTGATCCCAAGGAGTGGAAGGATCAAGACCACTACAGTGTCCTCGGTCTGGGGAAATTGAGGTAAGGCTCCGCCTCCGCTCCCCATCTGGGCCTGGCTGCCTTTGTTTGTGTGCGCGTGGGTTTGAGCGTGCGTGTGTGGTCTGCGTGTGTTGGTCTGTCTGTTAAGCACGTGTCTGACTGACGGAGTGTGTGTGTGCGTCTTTTCCTTTTTTGCAGATTCGAAGCCAGCGATGATGACATTCGTCGGGCCTACAGACGCATGGTGCTGCAGCACCATCCGGACAAGCGAAAAGCCAAGGGTGAGGTGGTGATCAACGACGAGGACTATTTCACGTGCATAACAAAGGCCTACGAGATATTGGGTTCGTACCATAATTGGTTATATCTATTTTTCTATGTTTTATGATTTAATCACATCCATGTATATCTATCGATCAGGCACTTCTAAGCCGCGACGCAGCTTTGATTCAGTGGATCCCGAATTCGACGACTCGCTACCCACACAGACAGAAATCGACAATGACTTTTTCGCCGTTTTCAACAAAATGTTCAAGCTGAATGGACGCTGGAGCGAGAGGCCACAGGTGCCAGTCTTTGGCGAGGTGGACGCCAAACGCGAGGAGGTTGAGCGCTTCTATAACTTCTGGTACGACTTCAAATCGTGGCGTGAATTCAGCTACCTGGATGAGGAGGACAAGGAGAAGGGTCAGGATCGGGACGAGCGTCGCTGGATCGAGAAGGAGAACAAGGCCGCACGCATCAAGCGAAAAAAGGAGGAGATGAGTCGCATTCGAGATCTCGTCAATCTGGCGTACAACAACGACAAGCGTATACAGCGTTTCAAGCAGGAAGAGAAGGATCGCAAGGCGGCAGCCAAGCGGGCCAAAATGGATGCCGTCCAGGCTCAAAAAGCTGAGCAGGAGAAGGCCGTACGCGAGGCGGCCCTGGCCAAAGAGCGCGCCGACAAGGCCGAACAGAAGCGCATCGAGCAAATTCGTATTGAACGCGAGCAGCAGAAGAAGTTGCTCAAAAAGGAGCGGAAAACGCTTCGGGACAAGGTGAAGGATTGCAAATACTATGCCAAAAACGACAAGGATCAGCTGAAGCACATGGAGGGCACAGAGAAAATATGCGAAACGTTCAACCTGGCCGAGCTGCAGGCTCTGAACAAGGCCATGGAGTCGAAGGGTCGCGAATCCTTTGTGGCTGCCCTTCAGACAGCCGAACAGAAAATCGCCGCCGAACTCGAGGAGATCAACCAGACGCAGGCGAAGAAGCTGGCAACCGCCAACGCTGCTACACCTAAAGCTGCCGTCAAGGAGGTGAAGAAGGGAGAACTCTGGAGCAACGAAAATGTTCAGTTACTCATCAAGGCGGTGAATCTGTTTCCGGCCGGTACTGCCCAGCGGTGGGACGTAATCGCAACGTTTATCAATCAGCACAGTGGATCGGGAGGGGGCCAGGTCCTGGCCAGAGATGTCCTCAACAAGGCCAAGGCCCTGCAGAACACCGATCACTCCAAGAGCAGCCTCAAAACACAGGCCAACGATGCCGCCTTTGCCAGCTTCGAGAAGTCCAAGAAGGAAGTGCAAGTCTCAAATGACATTACCATTGGCGAGGAGGCGCCCTCCCAGGAGAGCAAGGAGAACGTCAAGCAGAATGGTGGTGCCCATCCCAATCAGGTGAACAATCAGAAGCCGAAGCAGAATGGCGTAGCGACACCAGCCGCAGCAGCAGCAGCCCCAGCATCAGGAGCAGGAGCAGCGCTACCGGCAGCTCCCATGACCAATGGCACAGGCGGTGCAGGAGGTGGTGGTGGTGCATCCAAGACCTGGACCAAGGAGGAGCAGGCACTGCTTGAGCAGGCCATCAAATCGTATCCGACCACGACACCCGACCGCTGGGACTGCATTGCAGCGTGCATACCCAATCGCAGTAAAAAGGATTGCCTGCGACGCGTCAAGGAGCTGGTCGAGCTGGTCAACTCAAAGAAGGAGGCGCAGGCGGCGGTCAAATAAGAGCGAACCACCACACACTACACTACTCCTCTTCTAGCTGCTGTGTCCCATATAAATTTTATTTAAATAAAACATAAAAAGTTTTTGAACGTTTAGCGAAAAGTTACATCCAAAGATTCTCCTCCATTTGACTAGCTACATATTTCCCACAGGTGTATGCAAAGATATAATACTACTATACGAATGTATATGCCGACTGGATTGCGTCGGAAACCGATCTTATGTCTGCTCTGCTACGCTGCGTCCCCCACTCATTTTCAGATCGAACGCCTGCGGATTGGCCAGGGGATCCAGATCGGCAAAGAGGTCCAGCCACGGATTGTTGGTCGACTGAGATTTGCTAGCAGTTGGAGCTGCAGTTGCCGCCGCCGGCGTTGGGCCACTGGCGGCTGGCTTAGCGGTTGTGGTAGTGGTAGTGGTTGGCATTGGCTTCTGTTGTTGCTGCTGCAGCGGCTGCTGCTGATTGAACATGCGTGCCCAGAACTTGTTGTTGGTGTTGCTGGTTTGATTGGCATCCATCAGATGGGATTCCTGCTCCTCCACGGGAGCATCGATCAGCGGACTATCCTCCTTCTCCAGCTGCTTGGAGAGTTCTATGAGCAGGGACTCATTGTCTCCGCAGACGGGTGCTGGCTCCGACTGGGACTTCTTTCCCTTGGGCGGCTTCAACTCCGAGTCGGGCTTGTCTTGATATTCACTCTGGAAAAGCATACAAATTCAGTTGAATAAAGCCATGGGCTACTGGAAACACACACTCACAGCAAAGAACAGCGACTGATCCTTATCCACGGCTTCAATTGGCGGCACATCCTCGCTGGGGCCCTCATTTTGGGACAGTTCCTTCAGCACACAGAAGTCGTACTTTGGCTTGGCAACTAGCGCATTGGATATCGTCTGGAATGTGGAGGCGGCCTTCTGGGCGAAGCTCTTCAGCTCAGCCACGTAGGCGACCAAAGCATGCGAATACATATTGCAGCGGGCGGCGGCCAGCAAATCGATCTGGAAAATAAAACTAAATTAATTACAGCTGTAAAGCGACCGGCGTCTCTTGTATGTACCTTTTGGATGGAGTCTAAGGAGTAGCCATCGAAATTATGTTTGGCCACGCGCACATGAGCCTGGGCAGTGCGAAACTTTTCCAGGCCCTTACCCGTGTCGGGGTCCAGCTCCTGGCTGGCCGACTTCATCCAGCACAGGGCGGCTCTGTACTCCGTTCGCTCCTTCTCCATGGTTTGCAGCGTGAGCTCCGTGTCCTTGACGGCGCGACAGCGAAACACGTCCACCTCGTGCTGCAGTCGCAGCAATGGCACCCGCACACACATCCGCTGCTGTCCTGCAAAGGACATGGCCTTCGCTGTGTGGTTGATGCTGTTGCCCGTCGTCTTGCTCCGCTTGCCTGCCTCCTTGAGGAAGCGCCCAAAGACACACTCCTCCTGCGACAAGATGCACAGGCGTTCCTGGTACTGGTCGATTATTTTGCAGAGCTCCAAACTGGTGTCCGATATTGATTTGAAAACCTCAATCTTGGCGTCCAGCTCCGCGTCCGACGAAATTATGTGCTTGTCCTCCTTGGAACCCAGCTTGCGCTGGACCGCCTTTTTGGTGATCCAAAATTGGTGTTGCACCTCGGATTTTAGCATATTTTCGGGGGTGCTCAGGCTGCTGCGTACGTTAAAAAAAAGTGGAACAAGTGAATGGAAAAAACGAGTAAAGCAGCGACGTCGGCAGCGCTGCCCTCGGGTTGCGTTAATATTTCTCGATTTCGATATTCGGTCTAGAATTATTAGACAGCTAGAATCCTCAGCATAGAAAAAATAGTTTTATCCGATAAACTAATTAATTTTCTACAGGATTGGCTTATTTTAAGTACTCCCTTTCAAAAGATTGTTTATTAAAATAGTAAAAAGAAAAAAGTCCACAAAACGGAATTAATTGTGTTACAGGACAACTACACAGGGATGAAATTTTTACGACGCCATTGCGAAAAACTGCCGCTTATTTTTCATACCATTTGGCCACACTAGCTGTTTGAATATGATTATGAATTACTTTTGATAAGTGGGTTAAAAGAACAAATAAAGGCAATTTAATAATATTTCTTGCATGTAATTCCCATTTAACAGAGCAAATGTGAGTTTTTCAAGCCCATTTTGGAATGCGACACAACAGTATATTAAATAGAAAGAATATATCAAGGGAGAGAGAACTGACAGTTAGAATTTTAGGAGAGCGAGACGAAGAAACAGAGAAACTGGCATTGGTCACACTAATTGTGGGATTTTTTAGTCAAATGTATAACCGCGGGAACCGCTCTTCTGCATCCATTTCTCTCTTTCTCCCATTTCTCTCACTGTTTTGGCGCTTGGCGCTGCGCTGCGCTGCATTCAACGGAGATCCAGAATACGTTTAGTTTCATTTCGTTTCGCGTCTTCAATTTGTATTCTAGCCAAGACAAATATTTACGCAAGTGCTAAAGTCCGTGGCCGTCGCGTAGTGTTTTTTTGAGAGTGTGTGTGTGTTGGCCTGGCCGTTTTGTAAGCCGGTGGACAAGTGGACAAGGGGGCTAAAGTTCGAGTGGAGTCCGAATCGAGTTGCAGTGCAATTGCAAATGCAATTGCAATTGAAAGCGACACATATTTTGCGGTTTTGCTAATTTGCTGGACAGGTATGTACAGATGTATGAGTGCATGTGAGTGAGCTTACACACTCGTAAGCTACACACAGATGCAGGCAGAGTTACAGTTACTTTCAATCCATGGGATGCTGTGGACACTACTATCCACACACCTATGTATGTACGTATGTACATACATATGTACGCAATGGTTGCAGCAGCAAGAAGAAAGTGAACAAGTGTGTGCAAAAGTTAGTTTTTCTTGCAACCAAAAACGGGTTGCGGGCTGCTGCTGCTGCTGCGTGCCACCTGCAGAAGCCGGGGAATATACATACGCGTGGGTGTGCGTGCATGTGCGTGTGAGAGTGCCCCAGCAATGTATGTATATAAATTGATTGTGTGCCATGCCATGCCGTGCCCCCAACTCTCGGTGGCACAAAGATCATGCCACTCTCCTTCCGTCTTTTAACACCAACGGCGCGTGACTGGCGGGGCTAGGGTGGTGAGAGGGGGGGCTACCTACCTACACTTGGGGCAAGCCGCTCTCGCAATTAGATTCGGTTTCTGCGTCTTCCCCCGCCCCACACCCCCGAACAAATATACTCGTAAAATACCAAAAAGAACTCGAATTGAAAGAAAGACAGAAAAAGGTCACGGCACTTGCTGGCCTAAGCTTTGATGGGGCGCACAGCCGGCTGGCTATGGCCGGCTCGTTACCAGCTCTCAAAGCCCCCTTCAACGCCTTCAAAGCCGCGCTCCGCCTTGGGTAAACAATGCAACCGCATTCTGTCCCCCTCCCTCCTCCACTGCACCGCCACTGGACTGTCCCTGCTCTATGGAAAACCTTACTACTCGTGCATTTGTTATTGAAAAATGAAGATTTCTCTGCAATTGCACTTGAATGCTGCCTCCACTGTGACACACTTGCCGCTGTATGTGTGTATGTGTGTGTGTGTGCTTGCCACACACTTATCGTCATCGATAATGCGGGTTTGGTCGTCGTTACTCAAATCAGAACAGAGAGCAGATCAGACAGAGATCATCTTTATGTGCATACATATGTATGTATGTGCATGCCCTATTTTGCCTCCCAATTGCACTTTTAACCCGTACACAAACAGTGGGTACTCGATTTGAACGAACAGAGGCTTTAAGAGAGGCTTCTTTTAACCCTACCTCATTCCATATTTTTATTCCATATTCTATTTCGCCTTTAGATCCATTCCACAACAAGTTTTATGCTGTTTATGAACCAGGATCTCTAAAGGCATCCACATTTTTGGATGGAAAAGACAGAAGGTACATATCTCTGGGCATCGTCTGGGAATCCTTTTTTCCATATTTTAGTACATAGGATTTCTTCTCCTTCTATCAATCCGTAGGAATAATTTCAGGAATCAACCCTTTGGCTGTCTTTGTTAATAAAAAATGCATTAATACCAGTAAATCTCTTTATTTCTAATTATTGATATTAGGAAAACTCCAAAAAGTATATACAACATTTTCTTATAGAAAAAAGCGTTTACTTTTTCAAATTATAAGAGTTAAAGGTTCAGGAGTAAAGTCAAGGATCTTCTTTTAGGGCTAAAGCTTAGTTCCTAATCGAAAAAATGTTCATAAAGATATTTTATTTCATAATTCCCTGTAAAAGAAGCTAAAAATAGAGAAAGTTTACCATTAATTTGTGTCGTTTGTATTAAATTCTTAATAGATTTCTATATATGTATAGAAACATATGCTAACATTAGTTAGCCATCTTCTGTAGCTCCTAATCTCACTATCTCTATCAATCTTTGGTCAGTGTGCTGCTCAAAGGATCTGGAACTTTGCATGGGTAATAGAAATATACATAAGTATCTATCCAAAGTTTTGTTGGTTCTCCAATGACCAAGATAATACCAGAAGAATATCCCAAGGAGATACTCAGAAAACTCTGAGGCAAGCACGGGATTTATGAGTGCACTCAATGCCTCGGGGATACCCAATCTCTATGAAGAAAAGACAAAAGCAAAACAACAACAACAACAAAAAAACTATCAAAAATTTTCTGTTTCAGCTGCACTTTGCATATTTTCCCACAGTTCCCGCGGTGCAACAACAAAACAAAAAAAATGTGACAATTTTTACAAATACCTACAGAAGAAATACCCGTACTCGTACCCGTACCCGTACCCTTACCTGTGCCCGTGCCCGTACATAATTTTTTGTTTGCCACTGTTTCTGTTTCTGTTGTTGGTGTTGGTTTTCTTTGCAAAATTTGTATCGAGTTACTTTGGTTGCATTGCTGCTGCTGCTGCTGCTGCCACTTGGTTGCTCTCATTTGCATGCTGAGACGTTGCTCTCTGTGGCTGTGGCTTGCACTGTATACCCTTACCCCCGAAGGGTACTCATGCTAGCCTATGGTAGCCTGTCCGCCACCATGTCCGTGCCTAGGTCCGCTTTTTTCCAGTGTATCTACAGGTGGGGGATCAGGGGGGGCTTTCAAGTGTCCCGAGTATCCGTTAGGAGGGTATCTGGTGCTTCGGTTGCTCCCGTTGGCTGGGTGAGGGGGGAGGGAAGGCTATCTCTTTCCTGACTTGTTTCTCCACTGATTATTTCTTGTGTCGTTGCCGCTCGGCGTTGCTGCAACTAAATTGGCCTTAATTGGTTGCCTTTTTGTTGCCAATTTTGTTGTTGTTGTTGCTCTGCTCTGACCATATTTCTGTTGTCTTTCTTGTCTGTTATCGGTCGTTGCCGGCCGGGCCGGGCCAGGCCGGGCTGGAAGCACTTTGGCCACTTGTGGCATGCCAGCCCGTAGAGTGCCGCGTGTGGAGTGCAGTTAGTAGTGATCTGTGCCTCCCGTGCCTCCCATGCCATGCCCTTTCTGTTTCAAGCGTAATTGCTATGCAATTTGATTCGACCAAAGATTCGGAGGGAAATATGAACATCATTTGTGAACTCTGAAAGAGAGGAGGGGAGGTGCATGTATCTCATTCTTGTAGATTTGATATATCCCAAGATTCGGGCTATAGAGAAGACAGACAGCTGAGGAAGGACATCTACAGATGGAAGGACAGAGAAGGAGGAGATGAAATCCATTGGGAATGTATTCCAAGACGCTGCCCAGACGCTGCCTTCAGCCTTTTCCATCCAAAAAAGTATAGTAAAATCTACATAATGGACATTTGTGCTCTCTCTCTCTCTCTGGAGATGATTTCCTTAGGCGATTGCCTGCTGGCAGGGCATTCGTTGTTCGGCGTGTGGCCATAAATCTATTTTATTTCCCAATTTTTATTTACTTTGTCAGTGTCTGGTCGCCTTTTTGTGTGCATTTTTAATGCGCTTGGCCCGGCTTATTTGATTTAATTAGCCAACCAGCCAGCCAGCCAGGCAGCAGACAGCCAGACAGCCAATGAGGCAGCCAGTGAGGCAGCCAGTAAGCCACGGTTTTATTATTGTTTGCAAATTGTGGGAAAAAAATGCATTGGGGGCTTTGCATTTCGCAGGCACCCAAAAGGTATGCTGAGGCATTTTTTTGGTGGCTGAAATTATGCAATCCGGGGCTCTCCAGTGCAGTGCCTCTGGAACAAGCCAATAAATCAAAATGCCATTCTCAAGACTGCGATGCAAGTGCTGCATGCCACAGCTACAGCCACAGCAGCCACAGCAGCCACAGCTACAGCCACACAATGAGTGGGTGGGGGTGGGGAGGGAGGGCCCCGGCTCCACAGTATTCAGAGCATGTCAATGTGGGCCTCTGGTAATGTTAGCCCCCCTCCCCCCCCAGTCCCACACACCCAAGCAACTTCCTTCATCCATGTCCGTGTCGGTGTCCGTGTCGCACATGGGATCTGAGTACAACATTTACCGTTGTGCTGGCTGGCTGACTGGCTGACTGGTTGGCCAGCAGCTGTTGCAGCTCTCAGATTCTAGCCACTTGTGCCACATGTGTGCCTGCCAGCCACCCATTGCACAATCGGTGCAAATGTGCAGCGTTCCTGTCCTCCATGCAGTCCATGCTGTCCATGCAGTCCAAGCTGTTGTCAATAAGCCAACAAAACCTCGTTTATTGAGTCGTCGTCGTCGTCGTCGTCTAGTTGGTTAACCTGTCGAGGCGGCCCACACGCCGAGGCCAAGAGTGGCCCGGAGACCGGAGGCCAGAGGCCCGAGCCCCCCCCCCTTAAAAGCAACCAAGTGGCGGCCTGTCATACCCAGTACCCAAAAGGGATCGCATCTCTACATTCTACACTCTACATTTACATCTACATCTGCATCTCGACAGGTGTTCCCCCTATGAATTCCCCGAATAATACGAGTATCCAAAGCTGAATTTGTATATGGAAGGAGATGCCATTTCTAGGCAAAGGTTTTTGGGGTATCTCCCTAGTCGGTAGACCCCCATTTTCATACGCCAATACACCGTTTCCTGTGTTGCATTGCAAGTGTTATTTTTTCCTGATTAGGTTTCAATTTTGAATGGGAAATGTTCTTTGAAGCGAATGTGTCTGTGTGTGTGTGTGTGTGTGTGTGTGTGTGTGTGTGTGTGTGTGTGTGGTGTGAGGTGGGGGTCAGCTGCTGCAGGTGGGCTGCTGCAAGGCGGCCCATGGATTGACCCAATTGACTGCCACATGGCACATGCCACTTGCACAGCCACTGCCACTGCCACTGGCGCTGTGGCAGGCGCCTCCTACATGGATGGCCGCTGCTCGACTGACCCACAAAAGAGCCTTCGGGCGGCCTGGTTGTGGCGGACAGACACTGCGACTGCGACTGGGACGAGACTTAAATATAGCTATCAGTTTTTAAGTGGCAGCCCGCTGCCAGCCGCCTGCCGCCTGGGCAAATTTATTGAATCTCATTTGAGCGAGCAGCAAGCGGCAAGCGGCAAGCAGCTTTCTATACTTTCTCGGCGGCCAAACAGAGATTTGTTTATTGGCGGAAGAAGTGAAAAAGTATACCAGGCACTGGCCACGGGGCACGGGGCACGGGGCATGGGCCCAGGCGTCGTCGCCTCTCAGGTCTTTTTTTTTTTGTTTTATATCTTAGAGACATTTCAAAGGCATCTCACGGATGCGCTGCTGCCGCTGCTGCTGCAGCGTTTGTTGCGGTTTTTGCGGTCATTCAAATATTTACATTTCATTCGGTATCGATATGGTGTGTCCCTCCCTCTCCCTCCCACTCCCACTTCATCATCATCATCATCCCATTCGCATCATTGACTTCTTCTTTTATTTAATTTAATTGTATTTTATTTGATTTGATTTTATTGTATTTTTCTTTGCTTCATTCATTGGCCACAAAGTGCGTTTTAATTAACCCACGAGGCGACCTGGCCAATTACTTTTGCCTGCTTCTGCCTAGGATAGGTAGGGGGGATGGGATGGGAGGGGGATGATAGGATGGGGGATTCGCAATGACTTTCACTTTTAACCGGCGGGAGGGTTTGGTGGAGTGGAGGGGTTAATGAGGATGCTGCCACATTGCTGCACATTTCGTGCCGCTTCATTGTGATTATCTTGTTGAAAAAAGATTCAAACTGTGGCAGGCAGCAACAGCAACGGCAGCAGACGCTTTCATGTAATTTATTTGTTTATTGTCTTGGCCCAAGCGGCATGCAGGGCATGGCCTTAACAGACACACTCGAAACCACACGAATCGCATCCCGTGGCAGCCACCACCCACCCATCACCCATCAGCCCCAGGAGGCACTCAACCTAAACCTTGGCGATGGTATGGTTAATGGACCAGATGATTCGTGATCGTGAAAGTGTGTTAACGTCTTTGCGATACTTTAAGGACAATTTGGGATACAAAAGGACCCCCAAAAACACAGAAGCGTTTCCCTACGACAGATTTACAAACGGATATGGCTTTATTCTCCAATGGGTGTCTCTCAGAAGTAACTCCTAAAGAGATTTCCATGATTTTCAATCGTATACTGTATATCTATATCTATATGTATATCTTTGCATCTATATCTATTCATATCTTATGCATATATCCATAGTTAGCTGATAATTGAGTGAATAAATCAATGTAACGATCTTCAAACATGATCCATATATTCCCGAATCCAAATCCAAAACCAAATCATGCATAGAATTAAGCCGAAACTTGTTCGATTCTATTGGTGGATGCTGATGCCCGATCGTGATCGGTGGCACTTGCCACTGATCTTGCCACTTCATCACGTGTCCATCTCTAGAGCGGGAGTGAGTCTGCTTCTGTTGCTGCTGCTGCCGCTGCTGCTGCTGTTACACTTGCACTTGCACCATTTGCTACCTGTTGTGGCTGTTGTTGTTGTTGTTACTTGTTTACCTATTGTGGTCGGTCCAGTCAGCCATCCAGCCATCCGTCCAGCCATCCGTCCAGCCATCCATCTAGCCATCCGTCTGCATGTCGCTCCGTTAGCTCGTTAGAGCTGAAGATGAACAAGTTTTTCCTCTAGACTCATTTCTTCGGGCAGCCAGGAAGCCAGCGATTTCTCATCTTTGTTGTTGCCGTTGTTGCAGTTGCAGTTGCAGTAGTTGTTGAAATTGCAGTTGCACTTAGTGCTTTCCCTTAGTGCAACACCCCCAACCCAAACTCCAAGGCTTAATTAGCTTAGGAGAAGAATGGATAGGAGTGGAGTGCAGTGTAGAAGAGAGTGAGAGAGAGAGGGAGAGGGCGGGAGGGAGATCTCTGGAATTCGAAAGATCTTCGAAGCGTTTCGCTTTTTTTTTGTTTCGCTTTCGTTCTCACCAGAGTGCAAATTTCCCGTCAATGGTTGAATTTCCCAAAGTGAATGAGATTTTCCTAGAGTCATTTCTCAACAGATCAGAAAGAAAGTTAGTTCCTAGCGGGTTTCGATCCTCGCGAAAAAAAAACAACAGATCACAGAGCGATAGAGCGATAGAGAGAGAGAGATAGAGAGATAGAGAGAGAGAGGCCGATAGATAGCTTAGAAAGAGAGCAAGAAAGAGAAAGAGTTAACATGCATTTCCTGGAAATAACGTTTCCTCTGCCACAGAGACAGAGACACACACACAGACACAGACACAGACACAGTTGCTGCCACAGACAGAGACCACAGTCAAAGTTGCAACCGATGCCCCGTCCCCGTCCGTTGCACGCTTCGTTAGCTTTCAACTTGTTTTGTGTGGCATCTTTGCTTGCACCTGAAGTTCTAATCCAAGCCAAACTCTTCCAAGTTTGCCATGTGACTCATGCGATTCTCATGGAATGGGGTGAGAGGCTTCCAGGAGGACCAAAGAGTGGCTTGCCTTCATGTGGAATACCCAAGGGTTGCCAGAGATCTATAAAAATCAATGTAAATCGATATTAATCGATGCCATCAACAATTCTACGTTTATTTGATGTTCTAGTTGGCATTGCATTCACCTTTTGATCTGTGGCATCAACCAACTCCAACTGGTGGCTGAGTCATGCTGGCCAAGAGAGAGAACCCGTCCCGAGTCCCCATCATCATCATCATCATCATCGTGATCATTCTGTTTGGTCTGTTAGTTCAGCGTTGAGTTAAGTCGCGAGTTATGTTGTTTGTGGCAAACTCGATTTCAGTTTGTTGTCTTCTTTTCGTTTGTTTTCGGTGCCACATGCCTCTGCCACAGCCCCTGCCACTGTCCCTGCCTCTACCTCGTTGACTTCTGCTGCTCGTCGTTGCTGCTCTTCTCTTCTCACATGATTAAGCCAGATTGCTTTCAGCCAGCATCGCAAGGCATCTCTTTTTGCCAGTGTGCAGCGTGCAGCATCCAGCATGCAGCATTTGTTGTTTTGCCTATTTATAGTACTCTCGGTTGGACTTTGACCAGGGGGAAGAACGAATGAGCCGCCGCCACCAATGACGCAGCAGCATTCACTCCGAGAGGAGTTCAAGCCTTTGGCCTGCGGCGAAGAGGTCGCTCGAGAATTCACATTGCAAAAATCTTCAGCACACACACACACACACACACTTGAGATGTGCTATTGCTATTTTGCTATTGCGAAATGCAAATATCAACAAATGAGCAAAATCTTTGCATTTGCAGTCTTTGCGTTTGCCATCAAAGTGGGCAAACAATCAAAGTCCGCAGCAGAAGAGCAGAAGAGATTTTACCTTGGAGGCGGTCCACATACCCACACCCACCCCACAACCCCCTCTCCATGCAGCCCCCCGTCGAGTGGGCCTACTCTCTGATGAACGGTTGACCCA
Organism: Drosophila azteca; assembly: GCA_005876895.1. Taxonomy (NCBI): domain Eukaryota; kingdom Metazoa; phylum Arthropoda; class Insecta; order Diptera; family Drosophilidae; genus Drosophila; species Drosophila azteca. The sequence continues at coordinate 316,864 of VCKU01000014.1, read as the reverse complement.
GTCGAGTGGATTTCGGCATCCCACCCCGCTCTATGCGGCAAGGAGAGGAGAGGAGCGGAGAGGAGCGAAGATTCTCTGCCTCAATTGATGCTAATTGCTAATTGCATAATAATTCAATTTCAGGCTTCAGACAGCAGACTGCAGACGGTCTTCCGCATCGCCAGTGGAGTGCCATTCTCTTCGCCAAATGCAAATCTCTCTCTCTCTTGCCCTCTCTCTCTCCCTCTGTGTTTATCAAGTTTTTGCTGCAGCTCTTTAATTAAAGCCAAATGGAGGAGGATTTGGCCTGGCCATTGGAAAAAAAACCCCCCCTAGATTGGAAAAGGAAGGCGTTTGGATTATGAGCAGCCCGTGTGTATTACTCATACGCCCCGTATCTGGTCACGCCTCGGACACGAATCAATGGCCAAAAGTAACGCCTACCCCCCACCCCCCCTGCCACTGCACACCACTTTTGTGGGGTATTCGCCCTGTGTCATGCCACATGCCACATGACTTGTGGATTTTGCTTTCTGGTAGGATAAATCTTCACCCTGAAATTGTTTGAGAGAGTGAAAAGAAAGTGCAAATACTCTCCTCTCTCCATGCTCTCTATTACCATTTACCCCTACTATCTATCTATCTATCGTTTTAGGGTATTCCATTCTTCGCTTTCGGGCGTTTTCTTTGGTTTCTATCGTTTTCTGTTTTCCTTTTTTCCTTGGCTTGTTAATTTTCACTTTGTCCGGCATCAAAATGAATCGTAGGGAGAGAGAGAGAGAGAACTGAAGGGGTTGGACTGTGCTCCACCCCTGTTTTTTGTTTCAAGTTCAGGGCTAAAAGCGAACGACCAACAACAAGGCAACGCGAGGCGAGGCGACGCGACGCCCGAGAGCTGCAATTTTTGAATTAGCCAAATTACTATTATTTGCTGCAACACACACACACACAGAGGCAGACACAGCCATAGAAACATAGATATAAAGATATAGATACGAGGTATACACTTACACGTACACTTACACGTGCTTGCATGTGTTGTGTCTGTCTGTCTGGCTGTCTGTCTGGTGTCTCGCCTTGGCCCTGTCCTCTGGCCTGTCCTCTGGCCTGCTGTGGTGCTCCCTACGACTATTTTGGCTCTGAATTTCTGAATGATTTAATGTCCTTTTTGGCAGAACCACACCCCAAAAATGCAGAAGCAGAAGCAGAACCCTGACCCGCCTCCTCCCCCCTCTTTTCCGCCTGCCTCTGCCTGCAATGTTGTGCTGCAAAAATGTTTGTTGTCTAGACTGCGGCAAATGAACTTTATTTGGCTTTTTTTTTTCTATGTATTTCTCGTTTCTCATTTATTTTTCGGCGAAAAGTGAGTTTTTTTCGGGAATGGGGAATGGGGGATGGGAATGGGGGATGGTAGTAGGTTCCCGAAAATCGGATGGGCGGTCTGTCCGTCAGTTAGTCAGGGGCTTAAGGACCTCGTTCCGCCTCGTTTCGTTATGCCTTCCTGCCCTGCCCCTTCCCTGCCCTTACCTTCCCTTCCCTCTCCAATTCAATTTATTCGTAATGCCGCGACATTTTGCACTTTGCTTTGGCTTCGGGTTTGCGTGACTCCCAAAGTCTGGAGGCACCACCAAGAGCAGCCCCAAAGCAGCTCAAAGCAGCCAAGCAACAAAAAATTAGCCAAATGATAAAGTTTGTTTTTTCTTTTTTTATTTCAATTTTAATTCAAAGCGGATTTTGGCATTACCTTGGCGGCGGCAGCGGCGGGGTCTTTGTTTTTTTGCGCTTGCCACAGAGAGGGCTTTGGGGGGCTGGAGGTTGGGGGGTTGGGGGGAGATCGGTTCAATGGAGTTCAGTTTTTGTGATATTTGCGTGTGCCTTGCCACACAGAGGAAAAATGAAAGAAACTTTGAGCGTTTTTAATGCTGCACAACGATGCGCATTGCCGATAAGGTGGTGCTCCCTCGCTAGGAAAGGGTTGCCATTGCATAACACCATCAATCTTTTGACCAGACGAGCGCCAGCACCAGCGCCAGCACCAGCACCAGCACCAGCGCCAGGAATAGGAAGGTGGATAGGCTCTGCCGCAGGCCATATATCATTCACAGTGTCTGGGTCTGCGTTTGCCTCTGCCTCTGCCTCTGCGTCTGCGTCTCTCTCGCTTAACAACATGCAACAGCAATTAAAGTCCATGAATTGACAACAAAACAACCGCCATATCTGCAGAAACCATTGTGATTCCCTCCCAGAGAGAGACAGAGAGAGAGAGAGAGAGGGGAAGAGAGCGAGAGAGGGAGACACAATTGGTCTTTTATCTTCTACCAGGTTTTCAGGGTGAGGCCTGGGCCTCAAAAATGGTCAAAATGTTGGCCAAATCTTTGCGTATCGTTTGCTGCCATGATTTGTCATTATTTATTATTTCTGAATAGTTTTTTTGCAAATGAGAAAGTTTTCTGGGCATGGTCTGCCCCTAGCCATAGGCCATAGCCTTGTACATGACCAAGAAATACCTGGCCAGGGGATTGACAAGGGGATTAATACAATACAATACAATCCAATCGAAGACAATGTACAATACAATTATTTGATTGATTTATTGTACAGTTGGTATGGGAAAGTATTTACTGGAAAGGTCTCTGGTTTATGGCTCATCATCCATGAGGCACTGTTCTCCCCTCCAGAGTTTTGTATTACCAAGGCTCTGTTATCGCGATTCTAAAGTCCTTCAAAGTCTCCAAGAACACACAGGTTTTATTGTTAATTTGGAAACATTTCAGGCTGTACTTTGGGTTCCTTGCCGACTCATTCTCACATAAAACTTTAGGAACTAGTCAAGGTTCCATGGGAGCTTAAAGGAGAGGAGGCTGTAGAAGAGCCTTAAGGAACTAATCATGGTTCCACGGTGGCTTAGAGCAGAGAGTGGTGGCTGTAGGGTAGCCTTTGGTTCCATGGGGGCTTAAAGGAGAGAGTGGGGGAGCCTGGCTATAGCACTCGAGAGATACTTGAAATCACGCTTTAATTTGAAATTACATTTCAACAGGTGTACCATACCCCTTATCCACATCTCTCTGAAAACAAAACAAAACAAAAGCAAACCAAATCAAGTGAAATAAAATATAAATTATAAATTGCTCACAAATTGCGATTAAGGTCGAGTTGGAGTCGTGTTTTCAGGTGCTGCTTGACCTGATTAAAGCTGCAGCTTCACAAACATATATACTACATATGTATGTACATAGCTCAGTGTCTGTGTTGACCCTTCCTCTATGGGAGGCGCCGCCGTGTGCCCCCCGCTGCCAGTCGAAACGGAAACGGCAACAAACGAATTTCGGTGCAAAATTAATGGCCACGTAATTGGCGGAGAAGATGATGACGATGCTGCAAGCAGCCAGAAATGATTCTCGACTCTCGATTCTGCAACTTCCACACCAGCTTCAGCTCCAGGTCCAACTGCAACTGCAACTGCCACTAAAAACTGCTGCCACAGCTCTCTGCTCTGTGACTTCATATCGAGCTCATAAATTCTGTGGCTGCTGCTTGGTGGGGGCTTTGGTGGGCCTTGGCCATAACGGTCTTGGCCTGGGACAGTGCAACCTGCTGCGATTTTGCTTTGTTAGCTGTTTTTTTCAATGTTTTGTGAATGAATTATACAGATATTCGGCTCTGTGGCATGTTCTCTGCCCCCAAAAATGGTGTAAATCATTTTTAAAACGGAATTCCGTTTCGTAATTAATTTGCAAGGTATTTTCACAGAAAATTGCATTCACAATTTATGGGCATGAATCATTTTGAGAATATTTATGAATTATTTAAGATTATGGCATTATTATGGTACTATATGGCATTGCAAGTGCTGCTGAGTCATCGTAGAGTATCTTTGAGATGTTCTTGAGTCGAATATTCTCTTAACAGATGTTTGACAACCGCAAATGAGAGAATTTGTTCAGGAAATTCCCATACGTATAATGCACATGACAATAAATGAGTTTATCATGTAAAATTCGAGTGGTTTACCACAGATCTGATGGTAAAAGAAAAGATATTGTATTTGTATGCTGCTATCGCCTGTTCTCTCTGCTCACTTTCGCTTCAAAATCCAACAAGAAAGCAATAAAACTTGTAAAAAACAAAAGCACAGAGAAAAAATAACGCTTTGGGGCTCTCGAATGCAGATGCATCCGATGCATTGATCCCCCCTCCACTCCCCGGCCCCGACATAGACCACGATGGACCACGCCCACGCAACTGATTTCATCAAAATGCGCATAAATTTGTGCCACGGCGGTGGACAGCGGACTGTAGATGCGGTGTGCAGTGTGGGGGGGAGTGCGATGGGGTGTGGGGTGGTGCGGTGCGGAGCAAGTGAGACGTTTGTGTGGCGCCCACTGTCATCCATGTGGGTGGTCGAAAACGGCAGATGGGCGAGAGAGCAAAGACAATTTGCATCTATCTTCGGGTGTTTGTGTGTGTGTGTGTGTGTGGCTTCTTTCTTTTCAGATACCCCCTACAGAAGGGGGGTATACTTTGATTTTGGCAAGGCAGAGACTGAAGACTTCTTTTAGGGTATCCCAAGCTTCGTTCCCTGTGTGTGTTTGGGGGGCATTGATTTCAAAAACAAGAAAAATTTGCATTTAATTGGAATAGTCTTTGACCAATGGAGGGGAGAGGGTGGTAGGCGGTCTAGAAAGGCGCGACAAATTGTATTTATTCTACTTTGAAATGCTCGAACCTCCACCTAGCCCCCCCCTCACATCCCATTCTCCCTCTTGCTGCCTGATTGGAGCCTGGGAAAGATGTCCCACAATACGGGGGTATCAGCCCAGGCCACCCCCTCCCCACCCATCAATCACCAGAGATCTCTTTGCATTTGGTTGTTGCTTGTTGTTTGTTGTTTGTTTGTGATGTTATTTTATCTGCGACACGATGACGTTTTCAAAAATTGAATTGAATGAAGGAGAGAAAAAAAAGCGATGAGTGAAAGTACATTTTCGTATGCAGTTGTTGTCATTTCTTTTGCTTCGTTGTAATGTGTGTAATGCTTGCAGCAACAACAACAACAACAACAACGACGACTAGCAGCATCGGCTATAGTTCCAGCTTCTCATGGCTCCCCGGCTGTCGTCTGTTCGTCGTTTCTGATTGTCCGGCGATAGCCAATTGAGATTTTCATTTGTCAGTCAAAAAAGCACACAGCCGAACAGACACCGAGTCGAAGCCTTAGATACCCTGGCATTTTTCAACTTACATATATGTACTATGGCTATGGCATAGTCTGTGAAAAGGACAACCAGAAAAAAGCAACCCTGAGAATCAAAGAGTTGCAGTTAGATTCAAAAATGTTGATAGCGATTATCCATTAATGGCTCCGCCATGCATACAAAACAAAGGAAGCATCAGCATACTCACTCACTCAGTCTCTCTCTCTGTCAAGGGTATCAAAAGGAAAAGGAAAGAAGCTTTAGTAAAAGAGAGACGAACAACGACAAAAGACGAAGACACTGTGACGACGACGACGACGAAGCTGACGCCGACGACGACGCGTCTGTCAATGACATAGAAAGAGAGTTTAAGAGCTTTGCTTCAGCCATGAGACATGAATGTACTTGTTGCTGCTGCTGTTGTTGCTGCTGTTACTGTTGCTGCTGTTACTGTTGTTGTTGCTGCTGCTGCTATTGCGGCCGCAGTCTGATTAGACTTTTGTTGTTGTGTTGGGGTCTGCGTTTCACTTTCGCTCTCGCGCGGTTTTCGGTTTCGATTTCGTCTTCGTCTCCTCCAGATTTCCCCCCTCCCAATACCCCCCGATCCAACTCCGACCCCAATCGCTGGGCACGTGCTCGCCCCCGGCTGTTGGGCTGCTGGGCTGTTGGGCTGCTGGGTGTTCCGCCTCTCTTTTACGGGAATTTATGATATCAAAATACGGAAGTGCTTCAATCGCTTACTCATTTGATAGAGACTCTTTCAGATAAACAGTTCTTAAGAACTAAAGAACCAAATATCATGATAGATCTAACAAGATCTGTTCTGGTCTACCAGAGATAGATATTGAAATCTACATAGCATCTATTATAATCATTGATCCTGGAAAAGAACCAAAGAATCTTTCAGATTAGTTTATCATTTTCAGGGGCTTCTTTGGCTGGATGATCACTTTCTTCTCAGGAGGGTACACGAGTTCTCTCCTTCTTTTGTTTGGAGACTTTTGTCACTGGCGGCTCTCTCTGTTCCGTTCTCTGTGCTTTGCTTTGTTTTGGTCAAGCTCCGTTGAACCTTTTGGCTGCTTTAGAGGCTTTGACCTCAGTAAATTCGTTTTTAATGATACCAAGACTTGTCCTTCAAAAATTAATTACGCCCTTTACTTTTGCATTGCATTAGCCTTACCTTTGCCCCCTGCTCGTGCCCCCCCTTGGGCATGCCCCACCTGTGCAGCCGAAAACCTCACCTTCTTGGAGGCTTGAACTTTACACTCCACGCATAAATCTGAACTGAACTGAAGCCCAAAATGTAGAGCCGCCTAATTACGTTGGCAATCTTTTAATTGTGGGTTTTGGTTTGTTTGGAAAATGAAGACAAGAGCGACCCCAAAAAGCAGAGTTTTCCACAGGTCTATCTCTGGGTCTACGTCCATTCATTACGAACGGTTCTTGTCGCTAATAACAATAACAATGCCGCCTACCGCCTGCCGCCCTGCCGAATGCCAAAGAACAAAATTAAGTAAAAAAGACACAAATGCTAAATAAAAAATGTAAAAAAAATGGAGAAAAATACAAAAACAAAAACAAACCTCAACAAATGTAACTGGGTCAAGTGGTTGTTGGTTGTTTCTGCTGTTTCTGTCGCTCGAATACAAAATAATTGTGGAAAATCTCAAGATCTTTTTATCTGCGGTTTTATTTTGTTGTTTCTTTCGGTTTGTTTGTTTTGTTGTTCGTTTAATGGGCCTCAGGTTCAGAGACTGAGTGTAGATAGTGTATAAGGGTAGGGGAGGGGGAGGGGGAACTGGGCTGAGTTTCAATTAAGTTTTCGGCTTGGAGCACGCTCAACGCCCTCCCCCATACCATCATCTATCCAACCATCCACCATGATGAGGTCTCTCTTTCTCTCTCTCTCTCTGTGGGCCACCTTACGCACACTCGAGAATCTCAGGGGGAAAGGCTTGAGAATGGAGTCTGAAGTCTGAGATGGGCCAGGCCAATTAGGGTATTACGACAATTACGAGTCAACGAAAATGTCTGTTAATTATGTTGGACAGAATTATGTGTACTTAGACGGGTAGGCGGGTAGGGAGAAGGAAGTGCTTCCGTCTCTCCACCATAATGATGATGGCTCCAGAATATCAGTATAGCCTCTTCGTTATGCCGATCTTTTGGGGCGAAAGCTTACTTTCTACTTTTTTTTGTATAAAAGTTCTTAAACTTTGATATATTAGAGAATCGAATAGAGAATAGCGGGAATCGTTCATTACTTGTTTCGAAGGGTTTGTTGACTTATCAAATATGATATGAATATGGAATAAAATTGCATTTTTAATGTGGCTTTGGTTCTTTATTTTATCTGATCTGATCTCTTGATCGAATATTCGATCTGTCTGCCTGTCGACTGCTTTGATCTTGTCCTGGTCTCCCATAGAAACATTCATCAACATCATCATAATTATTCGGATGGCCATAATTACTTGGCCAATAAATAATGATGGTTATTGTGATTGTAAACCATCTTTAATCTTCACCGAGCAACGGATTAGCTTTGTTTTGGGGAGAAAGAAACGAAAAAGTTTGAAAAAATGGGAAAGGTGATTTCGTGCGACCATCCTTCGAGCAGCAGCAGCAGCAGCAGCGACGGTGGCAGGTCCCGAGGTCTGATCCATTGTATGATTGTGCGATTGTCCGACTGGGGGGTGTAGTGGCGGAAAAGGGGATGGCGGATAGCCGGGGGGATGTTGGAGAGTCAATAAAAATTATTTCGCGAAAGTTGTCGCACAGTCGTCGGCGCACACACATTTTCATTAAGTTGTATTTTTGTAGTTTATTTTCTCTATGTTTTTATTAGATTGTCTGCGGCAGTCATTGCTGCTGCCACTGCTGCCCCTGCCACTGCTGCCCCTGCCACTGCTGCTGCTGCCACATTTCGCAGGCCATAATTCAACTAATTAAATGCACATGAAAAATTCAGCACTCGAAATGGCAAATGGCAAAACTTGAGACAAAATGGAACCAACAGTCGGATGGGATGGGGCGGTGCGGGGTGTTGGGGTTGGCTGTGGTGGTGTGTGGCATGCCAAAGCCAAAAACCGAAAAACTTTTGAATGAAAACGCACTGAGAAATATTTCAATTGAAATTACTGAATTTTGAGCAGAGTGAAAGAAAAGTAAGAGTTTTCCCCCCCACCTCCTGGTCTGGAAATGGGGTGGTGGGGGGAAATGCCTTGGGTGCTCCTTGGTTTAGTCATGGGAAAAGCGATGCCAAAACCGATCGATCGATCGATAACTGGATTTAGCCTTAATGATTCCCGATATTAACTCATTTGTTGTGGCCATTAGCCACACTTCTTAATTTATTGATGATATTTTGTTTTGCCAAAATTCCAAGCATTCCACAGAAGATCATCTCAAGGTATTTCGGGGATTAGTCATGGGAAATTAAAACCCAAAATGTTGCCAATCGAAGTTATCGATGCAAATTTGTAGGTCTGTTTGCTCAGCTCTCAAAGTCTGGTAATAGAAATGGGGGAAAACATTTCCCCTCACATGTCTTGATCTCGAAACAAATTAATGCTCACCTGATTAATGTTTGAGATCTGTTCAACCGAAAACTGAAAACTGAAAACCGAAAACCCATGCTAATGGAATTATCCAGATTAGCCACCGCCTGACTTTCTGGCCCTCCATATGGGGGCACATTTTGATGCTTATTAGCCATCCGAAAAGGTTGCTTACGAGTCCACGAGAAATGGGGTTTTCCAATCAATTAGGTCTGACCTCCAGTTGCCCTTGGGGGGGGGGTCCACGTCCACATCCACAGCCACATCCACGTCCACGTCTTCTGTCCACTCTCCTTCCATTTTCTTTGTTTATCGCTGGCCCGTGATCGCCGACACGATATTGCCCTAGGTTTGGGCTACCGTTTCGGAGTGCCGGCACAAACCCCGAAAAAAAAAAAACATCAAAAACAACACCAAAAGCCTGGAACTTGGGCGCAACTTTCACTAATTTTCAATGCGATCAAAACTTGATTTGTAAATTGCGACAGCAGGACAGGACAGGACGCACTCCACTCCACTCCAGTCCACAAAATACATACATATGTACATATTTCTCACCCATTCTCGGATGGCGACACCTCACCACCGCCCAATAACCAATATCCAATCTGCCCCAATCAGCCTGACAATTTCCCACTTGAGTTTTTCCTCGCTAATTGGCATGGACTGGATAGACAGACACATGGGAATGGCATCCAGCCATCCCCTAACATTCTTCCCGTTTTGATACCCTTTTTGATTGGTTAAAGGAAGGATCCTTAGTCTCTAACGAGAAAAAGTGTTCCCAAAGATATTCCAAGCTAAGAAATCTTTTGCCGTCTGTTTTATAACTCATCCAATGATGTGTTGTACAGGGTATATCTGTAGGGGGGTATACATATGTATCTGTGGGGCTTCACACTTTGTCCAGACTTCCGACTTCCTTTTGGGGGCCTCTTTCCGCTACAGTTTATCGTTTTAATATGGCAAATGCAAATGCAAATGGCAAAATTAGCGAAAAGACGACTGCACTTATAATTATAATATACATCTATCGTTTCGTATCGTATGGGGCCGCCCTGCTCTGCCGTAATCCATAATAGACTTGTTTTTTCGCTTGGCCAAACCCCCTTGTCGCCCCCTGGCCCCCTTGCATCACCCCTCTGTATTGAATGGTTTCGCTTAAGTTGGCCAAATCTCTGGTGTTTTATTTTCATTTAATTACTGGCTCTGGTGGCTCTGGTGGCTCTGTCGTGGTTGGTGTTTTGCCCGCCGTAGCATTAATTGGCTTGTTTTGCTAGATAATGATTATTGGTTTTTACGACTCTTTGATTATGCGATGATCACGATCATCATCATGATGATGATGATGATGCATCGGAAAAAGTAGAGCCGGACAGCGGGAAAGTGCTGGCCTGGCCTGGCCGTCGCTATGGCTCTTTTCCGCCGAGGTGTTGAGCATTTTGCTGGAGTTGATGGCCTGTCAGTCAGTCAGGCAGGCAGGCATCTCTCTCTCTCTCCCTCTCTCAACTGTCTGTCCGGGCAGACATTGCACTCTTGATGTGGCGGCGGCGGCGGCTGTTTCTTTGGCTGCTGTTTCAGGCGCTTGGGTGCTGCTGCTGTCTTAATTATGTAATATGCGAGCATTGGAAGACAATTTAAATGGCCGGCACGGCAGTTTTGTAGAAAAACCAAACACGAACGAACTTCAGCAGTGGCCCAGAAATGCCAGAAACGCCGGGAAAGGCGTTCCATCATCAAACCAGAGACCCAAACAGCAAGTCGACCATTGTAATGCCCTCAAATACGGGCAGAAGAAATCAAAGCTGCCCCAGGAGTACATTTTGTATGATTCATTTAGTTAGTGGCACTAAAAGCAGCATGTCGCTGCTTGTTCGCTTTTTGTTCTTCTGTTTATTTGCTTGCATTGAGCGCAGTTCACCGTTTCTTTATCTCTTGATCTACGTGCTTTGCGCCTCTCACGCGTCATACGTGCTCTCTCGCTCTCAGCAATTGTTTCGAAAGTTCTCTCAGCAACTCCTACACCACAACAGGATGAGAGACTATGCAAGGTGGTCGGTCCGCAAGCACTCTCTCGGATCTTCGCTTACGCTCTGCCCTACTGAGACCGCATTGACGCCATGTTTGATAGGAGAGAGAGAGAAGAACTAAGTTGCGTTTGCGGACCACCTTGCATTCATTTTCATCATGTTCTAAACTGACCGCTCTCTCAACAACTACTATTAGGCTGCGCTCTCTCGCTCTTAGCAAATGTGGACCCCCAAGGAATAACAAACGGGATTCTGCTGTGCTGCTTTAACGACTGCTGCATCCCGTTATTTGACGGACATTTGACTAATAAATAAATAAATAAAGTTCCCTTGGAGTTATACACGCCAATAAATGCACTAGAAAATATGAAAAATTTATTAAAATAATAAAATACAATTTCCAGATCGCTATAAATGTTTAGTAAAGACAAATAAACCAGTGCCAGTGCAGGGTATTCTTCCACCGTAATTATACATATGCACTTGATCCGCTGGAGAACCGAGTGAGTGAGTGAATGAGATGCAGCATGCAGCGGACAGCATGCAGCAAAATGTGCAACGTGCAACTGAAGTGGACACCAAGTGGACACCAACAAATTATGAGTGATTATGCAAGGCATAAAAGCTGAAAATCGATTGCATTGCCACAGAGCCACCACAGAGGAGAGCCCATGGTTGGCTGAAGCTCCTCCTTGAAGCTCTTGACCCCATTTCGGATTGGGATTTCGGATACCGATTCGGAGATGGCTCTTTGCAATGCTTCAGAAACTTTTTGGACGCCCCCGAAAGTTGCGCTGCGTTTTAATTGCTTCATAATTAAGCGGCAATTACATAAAAAAAAGAAAAAGAAAAACAAAATCCAAAAACCAAAACCAAAACAAAACCAAATTAAATGATTACCGCAGAGCAAACCGAGAAGAAATGTGGAAAAAGAGGAAAAAGACGAACGCATGGCTAGGCAGAAGATAGAAAGAAAGAAAGAAAGTGAGAAGAGAGCAACCAAAGGGGGGGGCTTACCCCTGCCAACCCAATCTCATCCCCCCTTCCCCCTCCCCGCTCCAATTCGCAGCCGAAGCATAAACGATTAGTTACATTCGCTTAACAAAATGTTGAATAATTATTTGTAATTATTGTAATTCAACTAAATACCTTGTGTGTGCGGGCGGTTGCATCAGCAGCACCCAGGCAGCAATTTGCACCACTAACCCACACACACACACACACGCACACACTTTTCATGCAACAGCCGCAGCCACCCCACTCCCTGGCACCACTGGCACAGAGAAAGAGAGACGCCACCGCCACTGCCACCGCCACTGCCACCGCCACACTTGGTTGGTTAATTTATGTCATGATTCCGCACATAAATTCCAAAGGAATTTTCCTATAAATTACTGGGGCTTTTCCCTGTCGGCCTTTGCCTCTGCCTCACTGCCCCATCCCCTGCCCCAGCCCCTGCCCCAGACATTTCTCCGTGTGTCTCTTTTAGTGTGTGTTTTTAGTTGGCAAAGATGTCAACGATTTCGTTCTTCTTTCTTCTGCCATCATTACGAAATGAGTTGGCTTTCTTCCTCTGCTGCGTCTCCTTTTCCTCGTGCCACGCGATGCAGCTGCACACACACACACACACACACACACACACACACACACTAATGAAATGCTCTAAATGCCTAGCACCCCCAACACCCGATTTTCCCGGTCGAAACGACGCGATGGTGATCCCTGTGACATCTTCCTATGGGGAGGAGGCCTTCCAAAACAAATGTACAGAATATTCTGTACCTATACCTATCCTATACCCTATACCAAAGACTATGCTCACTTTCTCTGAATCTAAAAGGTAAGCCTTAGTCACTGTGTCTCTCGATCTCTCGATCGAAACATTACCGAATCTTTATCCGATGGGGGGATAGAGTATATCCCCAACGGCTTTCCATAGTAAAATTCTTCCCACATCGCGTGCAAAGGGAACAGGGAACTGGGAAAAGCAGGGGCTGTGGGTTCGGTGGGCTGGGGGGGCTGGGGGGCTGGGCTGCACCAATAAATTTAGCTCATATCGCGGAGTGACAGTAATGTGTCATCGCGGCAGCCAGAAATCTTTTCCCTAATGAAGTGGGAGTTTTGTGGGCGTGTATTTTTATTTCTTAAATGAGAAATGAGTTTGTCTTTCCGCCGAGGTGTCAGAATCTATTTGATCTGATCTATTTTCCGGTAACGATGCAATGATGATTATTTCGAGCATTTTATATGTATCTCCCAGACTCCCAGAACTTATTCAGCCTCAATATTGATCGATCCATGGACTTAGAGGGCATAATAATGGATCCAAATGTGTACACAATCTATGCTAGAATAAATCTGCTAATAATGTGATGGTTTCAGACACCAAAAACCAATAACAAAGTCCACAAAGTCTAGCGATTGGTGCCAGAGCAAACATGTAAGAAGACTTGAGACTCGGTCCCGAGAGTTCAAAAACAAATACACACACATACATATGTATTTAGCTGCTCGTTGGGACGTTTTTAGGCAAAATTTTAGTTCTGTTTGCAAGAAATCCTTACCAAGGCAGTCGTTGAACCTTTTAAATACAGTTTTTGGTGTGCCCAGACTTGTAATGTTGAAAAACCCCCAAAAGGGAATCGATTCGCAGATGAAGAGTTGCCAGAGCGTCGAGGATTTGCCTGGACATCGTCCCATTCGGTTGTTAGAATTTATCGACAAGCTGTAGGATCGGATCTCCTCGCCTGCTGCTTGGTGTATCAGGTGGCTGCCTATGCCCCGTGCCACAAAGAGTGGCTAGGAAATGGCAGCCAACTGGGATGTTGGTACGGAAACGGAAACATCGAAACGCCGCTCTACCTACGGTCTTCCAGAGGGTCCTTTCTTTTTGGCCAGCTGATCGCAAGCTTCGGCAGAGACAGAGACAGCGACAGAAGCCAAGGTGTTAAACAATTTTTCACACACACACACACACATACACAGAGACAGAGACAGGCTGATAGATACGAGTAGAGGCATATGCAAATGAGTCTGGAAAATGTCTCTCAATTATGCAGAGTCTCGTTTGGGATTGTTTTCATTTGTGAGTTTCGCTCGTGTGCATAATTTAAAATAATGACGGCACATGAAACTTAATGCGTCTGCCCCGAAACAGATCGATCGAGCGTCACGGCACGCCACAGCCACAGAGCCACACCACGACACGGCACGGCCAGCAGGTGCCCAGGGGGCTCTGTGTGGCAGGTGATGTTGATGCCGATGCTGATGAGGCATGATGCTCAACGTTTGATGGTTGAGGACAAGAGGCAGCAGGCCAACAACACACGCAGCACCCAGATTACACGCACTGATTGGAGGTGGCAGATCCACTGTTAAACAGGTGTCACTCTCACTTTTGCGGCGTGAAATATATACATACTGTATGCTGTATGCCCCTCCACTACGAATACGAGTATTGTATCTGACAATTAGCTAACATACACACCACAGACGACACCCCAGGATACGTATATGCAATTATCGAATCCTCCCAACTTCATCCCCATCCACACAACCATTACCATTACCATTCCCATCTCCCATCTCCATCCCTGTCTCCTGGCCATAATCTGGGATTTGTGATTTGTGATCTGTGATCGGTGATTGCCACCGCCATGGCCAAAAGTGTCGACTACTGTCACCGCGCGATATATGTAAGCTTTTTTCAACCCCCCCATTTCTTGTATACCCTCTCAGAGGAAACAAGTCCATTGTATAACCAAAATTGTGTGGCATCCACAAGAATCATAGAAACAACCATGAAGATCGAATCATTATTATAGCCAGAATGTCGTAGATATATGTATGTGTCATTGCCTCTTTGAAAACGATTAAGCCAAGAGCAACGAAAGGAGAGATCCTTAAATATTTGAACAACTTTGAAACCCTATAGAAACTACTGTTAAACGCCTCTGTAATGCCAAAAGAGTATCTGAAACTTCGGCCCCCAAGGCTAGAGCCTTTCTTTCTGGTTTTTTGTTGCTGTTGTCACTTTCCTTTTGCAATGCAAATTTCTCGTGCCGTCTATTAATTGCTAATGGCAGTCGACAGGAGAAATAACAGTTAAGAAAAACGCCAAGGAAAACCAGCCATAAAAATCGTCAACCAAATGCAGTGGCACTTGGCAGTGGCAGTGGCAGTGGCAAAGGCAGTGTGGCAAGGCTTCTCCTCCTCCTCCACCACGATCAGCCTCGACTTTGGGTCCACTATCTGTCTCCCTCTACCAAACTGTGAATGATTTTTGGATGGGGCTCTGGCCCACACTCCTGTTGGAGTCCTGTATTTGTGTGTGTGTAAAACTTTCTTTGCATAGAGGCCAGGCTGCTGGCTGCTGGCTGCTCTCCGCGACGACCGACTCCCTCTCTTATGGCTTATCAGCGATCTTTAGACGTTGGCACGTTTCGTTCATTGCCTTGAATGTGGTTGTTGCTATTGGCCATTGCTATTGCTATTGCTATGGCTATGACTGTGGCTATGGCTATTGCTGGTGCGCTGTTGACGTGTTGCCAAATAGCCATATTCAAGTTTTTATTGTGCTTCATATTAGATTGCCACGGCCAATGCATAAATCTGCTATTGAATGCGAATCCCGCATCGGAATCCGATCAGCGAGTCTTTCCAAGAAAGTCGCCAACCCAACAGCAGCAGCGGCAGCAGCAGCGGCGGCAGCAGAAGGCCACGAGAGTAATTTTATTCGAGGCTGAACCCGTGGATGGCATCGGTTCTGCATGTTGCACACACACACTCGTACATGTTTTTGGAATAAGTTAAGGGAATTTATTGAAAACGGTGTGCAATATTGAATCGTTAAGATTTACGATTGCATATTTATGATTGTATTTAGACATGGTTCTTCTTGTTTATGTTTATGTATCGAAATTATACATGGGAAAGGGGGGGGGGGGGGGGGGGGGGGGGGGGGGGGGGGGGGGGGGGGGTTTCTTATCTTCAGACAGTATTGAAGGTATTTCAATTGAATTTACGGGATTTTTACTATTTTGCTGTTTAAAGTAGATCTTATCATTGGAAAATTTCCATTAACTTAATACAAGATTAAATTATTATACCTATATAATACCTATAATACCTATAATACTAGAGGGCTGAACACGCGCTACCCTCATTCGTCCACCCACAGCTCACTCGCTACCCTCATTCGTCAAACCACTGCTCACTAGCTACCTTCGTGCGTCAAGCTCCTGGACACTCGATACATTCGTGCGTCAAGCTCCTGGCCACTCGCTACCTTCGTGCGTCAAGCTCCTGGCCACTCGCTACCTTCGTGCGTCAAGCTCCTGGCCACTCGCTACCTTCGTCCGCCAAGCTCCTGGCCACTCGCTACCTTCGTCCGCCAAGCTCCTGGCCACTCGCTACCTTCGTCCGCCAAGCCCTGATTCGTCGAAATAAAGAATTCAAAATAAGTAAAGAAATAAAGAAATAAAGAATTAGGTATAGCCAATTCAGAGTGTAAAAGATGGCTGCCAAATCGTCGGAATGCCGTCATTCAAAGGGCATGAGAAAGTGGCAAAGCGACGGGGAACCGATGATGAAATTCCGTTGGTGTGGTTTGCCTGGAAAGTTCTCAGATTCCAGTCTTGTCTTCCCTTGAGTCACCCAGAGCGGTTCCCCAAATGGGACCACGGCCCCAAAAAGTCAACAGCATAAATTCAGGCAAAAAACCAGCGATCTTCTATCTTCTGCGGCTAGCAGTGCTCCCTTTCCTCCCCCTCCCTCCCTCCCTCTCTCTCCACCACCTTCTTCTCTCTCGTTCTAATAAGCCAAACAATAAATCATCATTGGGTCTTATATTTTTAGTAGATTTTTGCTGTTGTTTTTGTTTTTTGCCTAAACTCTGCTGACTCACGATCCCCAGAGAGCTTCGGGGCCCCGATGTACATTCTGGATGGCCATTCCCATGCCCAAGACTGGAACGGAACGGGACGGAACGGCGCTTTACTTTTGTGTGTTCTCTTCCCTTCCCTTCCCTTCCCTTCCCTGTCTGTCCTGCTCTCTCCCGGTCCATTGCGAATCTCTCCCTCTGCACTTCTTGGGTTTCTTTCATCTTCTGCTCAGGCTAACAAATTCTGGCAGGCAGAAAAAAGCTTAAGAGAGAGAGAGAGAGAGAACGAGCGTGAGCGAGAAAGAGGCAGGGAGCAAAAACAGGCTTGGGCACATTGCTGGACATCACGCAAGCAGCAGGCAGGAGTAGGAGCTGGAGTCGGAGCTGGGGGAAGGAGAAAGTCTCCACAAAGGGCAGGCGACGGCGGCTCCAGAATCTCCAAATCTCTTTGCCAAAACGAAACACACACGAGGTGCTGTATTTTATTTGGTTTTTTTTCGTTAAGAGATTTGTTATATGGCTTACATTAGTGGGTGCCGTGCCGTGCCATGCCGCCACCCTCCACCCTCCACCCCCTCCTTTGCACTGTTCATTGTGTGGTAAGCGGAGCAGCGGTACCAGAATTGACATTTCCTTTTACAACATCCAAAAAAGAAGACAAAATCAGATGGTCGAGGCTTTTCATACCCTTAAAAAGTGCCCAGAAATGCCCAAACATACAAATCTGTTCCATATCGTAATGGGGAGTATCGTTTTGGAAGGGTATAAGCAAGAAGGTGGCGGGGGAGGGGGGAGGGGGGAGGTGGGGTATCAGTGCAAAATGAAAACGATAAATCAGCAACAACAGCAACCATCGGTTGTGTGTTCCATGTGATTGTCACGCTTGAAGGACTTTTCTCGTTGGAAAGCAGCAACAAAAGCGAAAATGAATTTGTTGCTGCAGCTGTTAACAGCATTTGTTGGCAATGTTGCTGCCGCTGCTGCTGCTGCTGCTGCCGCTGCCGCTGCTGGTTGCTGTTTTTTATGAAGTAGGTTACTGTGTTTGTTGAGTAATTGAGTTTAGTCTCTTTTTTTTGTATTCACACACACACGAGTTGCCATTGTTGCTGGTTTTGTTGTTTAGGAAGCTGTCGTACATGCAACAAACAGCGGAAAACAGTTTTTCTTGCATGTGCACAGCACAGTCTTCCCGTACTCTCCTCCTCCACCTCCGCCGCAGTGGAGCCTGCGATGTACATAACCTAACCCTAAATGTCAATGATTCCCGATTCCCTTGCCCTACAATCTCCTTGCCATCGTTGGCCAATAAATGCAATGAATTGCAACCTAAATGCTTGACCCGCACTGTGCTTCCTATTCCACTTCTCACTCTATTGCCCGTTTCCACACCCGTCCCCGAACCGTCCCGAACCGAACCAAACCGTCCCGAAGCCAGTGGGCTTCCTTCTCTGCAGTCACGTTCCAGCTTTCAGTCCGTCTGCTCTCCCCTCTGCTACCCTCCCCACCAATCGCTCTCTTTCGACTGTCTGCCTGTGATCTAATTACTGTATTTGCTGTCCGTTTTGACTGCTGCCTCCTGCTCTGCTCTCCTTTGGCTCTTTATTTCGTCTCCTGCTGCCCCTTTGCTTTCAGCTTCGTCCCCAGCTCTCCGGCTCTCCCCTCTCACGCCTTTGCTTGGCCTGTTTGATGCATTCGTCGTCGTGCTCTGCCCGTCCAAGGTGTATTTTGTGCAAGGTGAGCCGAGTAGCCTATTTGTTCTTTGCCACTCTCAGAGCTCCACCTCATATGTAATAGGTCTTGTGCCTTGTGCCTATCTCCTCCAACCCGCTTTCCTTGGAGTGGGGCACTAATTTGAATCGTTGCAGTCGCAGTCGCAGTTGGAGTCGGAGTCTTTGCCGTTATTCTATTATGACATCATCCGCTGCCATTGCCATTGACAGTTTCGAATCGCTTAATAAATTCATCATTGATCGACAGAGTTCTCATCGAAGATATGAGACGCCATCTCCATCTCCTTCTCCATCTCCATCTCCATCTCTTTGCTTTTCTCTTCGCTTTTTAGCTCCCGTCCGTTCCCATTTTCATTAAACGAATTTCCGTGACTGGTGTATAAATATATTGAAATCCATAAGGAAATCGATGCCGATGCATCAATTTTCACTTTCCACGGATACAAGACACTTACGAGTAAATACTTACTTATATAAAGGCGGAGTGGAGTGCGCGGGGGGGTGCGGGAGGCGGGGGGTTGGGCACCCGCTGCTGTTGCAAAAAGAAATCCTTGTACGTGAGGTTTGCCTTCGAGGTCACGTGGGAAACACCAGCGCAAAAGCCGCAAGAAAAAAACTTAACTGCTTGAGATTTCACATCAGGAGGGGCAGCAGAGGGCTGGCAGCAGGGGGGGGGGGGCCAGCAGTCGGCGGCAGCAGAGATTGAGATCCCAAATAAAGTACAGTGAAAGCCCATGAAGAGCCCATGAAGAGCCCATGATACCTAAATACCAAGATAATCGATGCTTTCTTCGCCAGAGAGTTTTCACTGTAATCACAAGAAAAAAACCAACTAAAATCCAAGGCGAGGGTTATGTAAGGGAGGAGGAGGTGCAGAGAGAGAGAGAGAGAGAGAGAGCCTTGTGTATTAATTATTATTTATTAATTATTATTCAAACATTGTAAGACAATCTTTGCAGATCTCCCCCCGCACCACCTCCCCCTCCCTCGCTCTCTCGCTGTCTTGCTGTCTCGTTGTTTCGCTGTCCCTCTGTCTCGCTGTCTCTCTGTCTCGTTTCCTTTGTTATCCCGTTTATTGCACACTGCGTGGATTTCGCAATTCGAGATGAAAGTTTTGTCGCATACATTAACCGATTACATCACAGAGTAAGACAGAGACAGAGATAGATACAGAGAGGGAGAGAGAGAGAGAGAGAGAGAGATAAAAGAGAGGGTGGCTGGATCAGGGGAGGGGAGGGCTTTGAATGATACCCAACTGAGGCAGTCAGTCATTCAGTCAGTCAGTACAACAGTCAGTTCAGTTGGTCAAACGTGTTTACATAAAGCTAAATATAGACACGGACAAATGTACAAAACAGGACGAACAGACACAGACATAGATACAGGCATTGGCACAGGCGATGGCGATGGCCTGCCCGGAGCAGGATGGTGAATGGGAATGGGAGAATCCGGGGGAGTGCGGGATGTGGTGGTAGCTTGGATGGAAAGCCAGTCAAATGGTCTTGTTAATTTCCATTTTTCTATGCAAATTCCGACTTCCTCGAAACACACACACACACACACATACACACTGACAGTCCAAAATGGCAATAAATGCAACAAAGAAAACAAAAATTTGACTTGCCATAAAAATTGTAAATCCAAAAGAGATGGCGATACCCCAGGGAGGAAGAGAGTGCGAGAGTGCTGCCACTGCCGCTGCTGCCGCTGCTGCTGCAGTGGGCGTCTGTTAGGCAACCTCTGTGGGGGCATGGAAAATATGCCACAGACACATGACACACACAGAGACGGACAGACAGACAGACTGACAGACAGACGGACAGAGACAGAGACAGCAACAGCCAGGGAGAAAAGTCAACGTGCAAAAATAACAAACAACTGTCAAATGTCTGACAAACGAGACAAGGAAAGAGACACACACAACTTGCAACAAATGCAACAGCAATAACAAGAGGAAAGCAACCCCAATCCCAACCCCAACCCCCACCCCACTGCAGTGCGGTCAACGATGAAGGAGAGAGAGAGAGCGAGAGCTTCGGGGGCTTAGGCTTTCGATACCCTTTGCAGATCAATCAAATCTATGCCCATCCTTACAATCTCTAATTTCAGTATATATGTACATATGTACTTTCTCTCCGCGCACTTATTACACCTTATCCTTTGACTGAAGAAGCCCATCATTGGATCCTCTTCTCAGTATTTTCGGTTCTTTTTGGCTAGTTATTTTTTCATGGTCTTTGAGGTGATGAACGTGTGGTACAGCTTTGCAAATTGCAAAACCTGTGCCTGCCAGTTGCACCAATGAGACGAGGTTCTTCAGCTGATATTGTAATGGATGGCATTGATCCATTATCCATTATCCATCTCCATCAATCGTTGATGCTCTGGAAACTAGAGACTCTCCAGACGCTCATTGGTTATTCGTGGAACCTGTCCTTCCCTTTCCTTCAACTTTAAGAGCATCATCCTACTCGTTCTTCCCAAAAGCTTGAAGCTTTCTGAAGCTTCCTTCTGAGAATATTCAAACAAACAGAATGAAGTAGATCAAGAGAGAGAGAGAGAGGGAGAGGGAGAGAATGGATGAATGGATAATCGTTTGATGGCCACAACTTCCCGTAACAGTTAATATCTCGTCTTGGGGTTTGATTTAATTTGATATCCCCGAGGAAATCCAAACATTATCACTTTACGCCTCGTATTAAACAATTTTCAGTTGATTTTATTACGTTTTTTATGCGTTTTATTTGACTTCTTTTCCATTCCACAAAGAGAGAGAGAGAGTGAGAAGAGGAGAGGCAGAGGCTGAGGCAGAGCAATCAATGTGAATGCATGCTCCAGCGGCAGCGAGAGTGGAGCTACAGTTATAGCAGAGTGCGCGATGGGGAGAGGGGGAGAGCGAGAGAGCGGGCAGATGCGACAGTCAGAGCGAAAAGTATGCAGACGAAAGAATGCTGAAATTGAAGAAGCGCGCGAGCTGCAGTGGAGACTTGCATAACAAACTGTTTTGTCTGTCTTGTTGTGTGTGTGTGTCTGTGTGTGTGTGTGTGCGAGTGCGAGCACCTCCAATGTATTGCTCTGCTGGCGCTGCTGCTGTTATCAAACGGTTATTGTCAGTGGCTTCTGTTTGGCGTTGGCAATACCCTCCTTTGGTTGGGCATATCGGCACACTGCTTCAAGTTAACATTAGCTAACTCTGTTAGTGGTATTCCAGCAACTGCTTTTGTTTCGAAATTCGTCATTTGCAGAGTTCTCCGAGTAATTTTTGGAAGTGTATTGCATATTCGTGGCCTTGCTGCAGCCACAAATGCTGCTTGTTATTGCATCGTCTGCCGCAATGTCTCCGCCTGGCAGACATCGTCTCCGTCGTCTGAATCTCCGTCTCCGTCGTGGTCTGGGCCTTCCGTGGCATGCGGTTGTCTACTTATGAGATGCCTGCCTGCCGCCACATCCAGCGAGCACATGGGGCATGGGGCATGGCATTGCATGGCATGTCATTTCTTGGCTTCGTCGAGCATCTGTGGCATTTCTCAAATTTGCTTTTGCCCATGCCCGTCCCATTGATATTTCCCCACAATCTGCAATCCGCAATCCACAATCCACAATTCACAATCCACAGTCCACAATCCCATCCTCATTTTACTTTTTGTGCTGCAGATTTATAATTGCCAAATGACGATCGGTGTGAACCGAAGACAGCGACGAATGCAAATCACTGAGTACATCCCCCATCACGTATACGAGCTGTTGGCCAGGTGGTGAGAACCGAGCAACACCAGAAGCAGCCAGTGATTGACTCTGATTGGGAATCCAATCCGCGGTCGGGAAACCTATAAATTATTTGAACGCTTCAACTTACGGGGGGAAGTCGAAGCCTATGCTCGTTTTTTTGTGTCTCCCTCCCTTGCCGCCCCTTGAAAATGCAGCTCATTATTTGGTTAAAAAAAAAAAACGCGGCCTGTCAAAATTGTATAGGGGGAAAAAGCTGAAAACAAAGAAAATACAATGGCAGACAACAAGCCAGAGCCAAAGAGCTAAAGAGCCTAAGAGTCAGAGCCAGAGTTAGAGTTAGAGCCTGAACAACAGAGTTAGTCGCTTGGTCTATTAGTAGAGCCCCCCAGAGCTAGCGGGTGCACCTCCCCCGCCCTCCAGCCACCCTCCTCCGACTGGCGGCAGCAGCAGCAAACGACGACGACGACGACTGCCGCATAATGAAAGCGAAAATTTAAATTTTTTGATACAATTTGCAATTTGGTTTTCCTCCTCCTCGGCTTTTTTTTTGTTGCTGTTGTTTTTGGTTTTTCCTACTCCTACTCCTACTTCATCATTCAGCGGGTGGCGGTGGCAGCAGCCCCAGAGAGAGAGGGAGACAGAGAGAGAGAGACTCCTCCAGTCGACAACTCGACAAAGAAAACAATTCATCATGTTGTACATAGAGGAACCTTCCTCCAGTGGAGCTGCGGCTTCAATTTATGCGGCGCTTAAATCGATTGCTTTGCCACATTGCAGCAATTGGAGGAGACTCTCTCTCTGCTCTCCCTGCTCCCCCTGATCCCCCACCAAACTGTGTGCCGCGCGAGAGATCTCGTTGTTGTCGTTGAACCGTAAAACTGAAATATGAAGCGGGGGAAATGGGTGGTTGGGTGGCTGAATGGCTGGATGGTTAGATGGTTGGATGGTTGGGGCAAGTGGGTGATGGTTGGTCGGTCGGTCGGTCGGGTGATGCTTTGCGGGTGGACAGAGCCTGGGTCTGGGGACTGGGGACTGGACTGCCGCACGGACCGCGAACCGCGGCGAACCAGGCGAACCGCAAAGATTGGACCACGGAACAGGCTCTTGCTTCATTAAGCTATTCATCCATCCATCCAGCCATCTATCCATTCCATTCGATTCCATTTGATTCCATGCCCCATCCATTCGGTCCACTGCTGCTCTCCGATGATCGTGTTGTTTTATTTCGCTCTTAAATCTGCCGCTAACTAGATGTCGCAATTGAAAGTGAGCTGTCAAATATTGTCTGTCCTGTACCGTCCTGTCTGTCCTGTACTGTCCTCTACTGTCCTGTCCTGTCCTGTCTGTCCTGTCTGTGTGGGGGTGTACACTACAGTGGAGTGTAGCATAAAGCCTCATTATAATGAAGGAAAGCATTTGAGATCGCTTGTTGCATCAAGGCGGAAGTGTGGGAGATTTTCAGCAGAGAACCTGTTAGGGGGGAGAGTTCTAAGAGAGCATTTGAAATACTTAATGGTGGGTTCTTCTGAATGTCAACCTTCCAAGCAAATATAACACAATCTCTATGTGTATTCCCGTTACTGAATATTTAGACAAAGGAAGCTGCTTTATCTGATCGTAAAAAACCGCAAAATAACCTTCTTTGAACTGAGATTTCACCTATTTATGAATCCAAAGATCAAGTTCAACCAAAGAGAATGGGAGGCCCTCTTGAATGGCTTGGCTTGGTTATTTTTCGCACACTTCTGATGGAGAGACGAGAGAGCGATCCTCAATCAAAGTTCAAGGTGGTTGGCTGGCTCCCAACGCCTCAAGGACATGGTCAAAACGCAGTTCCGGGCTTCGAGAGCCTTCAAGACCCAAGAGACACTCGACAACTCACCACAACTCACATTTTGGTGGTGTGGTGGTGCGGTGGTGCGATGTGGTGATCATGTGCAAATTTAATTACTGACTCAATGGTCTCCAGTGGTGCCCTGGCACCGCTCCTAAGGCCTGCGGCTAGACAGGCCATCGACAAAACAAAGCTAACAAGCCACAAAAGGAAAGCTCTCGCGACTGCCAGACGATGGTGATACCCTAGAAAAACCTCAAACCCCAAAAACAATATGAAACGAGTGGGAACGTTGTGAGCCGCGGCAAAGGCCGCAGATCCCCAAGATAGAGCTGAGTTTTGTAGGGTATGCATGGGTACAACCGAAATCTAGAGACTGGCAACACGACAGATCTCTTGGATCTCTTGGGCCCGGCTGCTGCTCATAATTGTTAATAATAATTTATGCTAATTTTTTGTTTAGCACCTTTTCAGCTTACGCTTTAGGTTTCACCGATTTATAATGTTTTCTGATTTGTAAGACAAACACCACAAAGCCACCCCTGAGGGGAGGGGGAATGTCCGCTGTCCGCTGGCTGTTGGCCGCTGGCTGCTGGCGAATTCTGTTTGGAATGTGGCCAGCACTTTTTTTTTGTTTTTGGCCAGAAGAAACGTGTTTTCTAACAAAGGCCGCGGCTTAATGGGTCGACAAATACAAGCCGGTAATAAATAAATAATAAAAGAAAATCCCCAAAAAATATCTATCTACATGTGTGTGTGTGTGTGTATCTTTGTGTGCGACACTTGATCTGTGGTTGGGAATCGCCTCGGGATGGACTGACTGGACGTTGGATCGTATCGTATAGTGTGTGTGTGTGTATGGGGGCGATGATCTCACCGGTAGGGCCATTTAATTGGCTCCAAACCTCCAGCACGAAAGCCCGGAATAGTTTTGGCCCTACCACCACCAAAGTATCTGTCTCTGTCTCTTGGCCGCTTTCTGTTGACCGAATTCGGAAGATGAATGTGCCACAAATGCATGTAGAGCGACACCAGACAAACAGACAGACGGAAAGAAAGAAAAACTGAAATTGAAATTCAAAATAAATCTCCAGCCCGTCGTCAGGGCCATAAAAATCAAGTTATCTCGTAATTTGATTAAATTCGTAATTGTTTATGCAAATTTCACGCACAGATACAAAACGAATGACAAAAAAATACAACAACAAATACAGAAAATTGCACTGCCACTTAATTTCCATGGAAAATATTCGATGTATGTACATATATGCGGAAACCCCAATGCATTCGCATTAGCATTAGCATTAGAATTTGCATTAGAATTTTGTTGATTGAATGGCTGGCATACATGGCGCGCAGCGTATGTGCAATTATGGCTCGCACTGTCTCAGTGACATTTCCTAGACCGAAGACCGAAGAGAGCGACTGCCCCGAAGAGACGGTAGCCCCTTTCTGGGTAGGTTCTCTTGGTACCGACCACCAACCCCCTCATAATTTCTAGATATTTTTTTATAATTTTGAATTAACCCATTTATAGTCATTTGTACATCCGGCAATTCGGGCAATTCGGCCAATTCGTGGAGGAAATGACTACCAAATGCCGCTACCAAGATTGAAAATCCCAAAAGCCCCCAGAAAATGTATCTCTGCCATTGCGAAAACAGAAAACAAAGCAAAAATCACAGATACTCAGATACCCGTACAGTAAACACTCCAGATATGAGAACGTCCCTTGGGAAGGGAAACCCCTCTTTGAGGAAGATTTGTGTTCTACTTTTTATCTTTCTGCCTGGGAAGAAACGGAATCGAGATCGTCTGCAGCTTTGACCTTGTGAAATATCATCATTTTATATACAAATGTTCTGAAATTCCTAATTTCATATAGTAATCTTTCCAGAACTCGTTTTGCTTATGTTTTGTAAACCAAAATCGAATATAAATGATGAATAAGCTTAATCTTAGAAATTCTATTTCATTGAGAGATCCCTGTAGAACCGCAAAAACAAAAAAACGAGCAAAAAAAGAGCAGTTGCCGCCACACGGCTTACGGCTTACGGTTAATGGTAATGATATGACTCTGATGATGTTATTAGGAGCAATACGAGACTCTCTGACGACAGCAGCAGCAGCAGCAGATCAGAGCAGCGCACAGTCTGAGTCTCAGTCTAACTTCAGTTTTGTTTTTTTTGTTGGTTTTTTTGGTACCCTCCTAATTGATTTTATAAGCAAGGTTTTAATGCCGCTTCTCTGCTTTTTGTCGTTTCAGGTGCGCAAAGTCTCCAAACTCTACCAAAGCTCTCTTCTTTGCTTTGAACGTGTGCGAAATGCTGCCAGCAGCGGCAGCAGAGGCAGCGACTGCGACAGCAACAGCAGCAACGAATGCAAATGCCACTTGCGCAGCCGAAACGGCGCTCGTGTTCGGGCTCGTGCTCGTGCTCGTGTGAGAGTGGAGAGTGGGAGCAACCGAGCGACCGACCCCACCAGGCAGGTCGGCTTGTCAGCTTGTCGGCTCGTCGGCTGGTCGGCTGGGTTGGCTTGTCGGCTGGTTGGCTGGCGCCGCGAGTGGAGTCTTTTTTTGTCGCTCGATTCGTACGGTTCGTGTCTGCTCTGCTGCCTCGCAAAGAAACTGTTTTTTTTCTTACGTGGAGTGCCCTGCGCGCATGCGTCGCGTTCGAAGCTGTGGTGTGGCTGTCAACAAAGTAGCCGCCAGTCAAGTGTGTCTCTAAAATAAAGAAGCCAGCTCTAAGTTTATCGCAAAACCCCCACCCCCTCAGAAGAGCCAAAGAACCAGCAAATTTCCAGATTAAAATAAAAAGTGTGCGAAAAAATAAACGCAAAACTTCCAAGTTAGTTTTTTTTTTGTTAAGTTCAATGTGAATACTGAATACGGGTTTCGTTCTTATCGCGCATTCGACGGCGTTCGAGTTCGAGTTGGAGTTGGAGTTCGCGTCTTGTCTGGCTCTTTCGTTCCCTGCGCTCTACGCTCTGGCCTCTTCTGTTCTTTTTTTTGTAAACTTTTTTTTATACTCCATGCCTGTGCTCTTCTGACCATTAAAAGTGACGCTCGCCTCGCCCCGTAATGGACCTTTGAAACAGACACACACACGAACGCACTCCACCGCCAGCACCACCACCAGCACCACCTCCTCCCGGACTTCTTCGACGTTGCGTTTCGCGTTATTTTTAGACGATAAAAAAGATTGGAAAAAGCAAAGCCGAAACCCCCCGCCCCCCATTCCGGCGCAGGAGGAGAAGAACAGCAACAGTAACAGACACAGCCACGAAATGGGCACCAAATCACCCGGTGGTCCACAGCGTTGTCGTCTGATCTTGCAACGCTGCCTGGCCATACAGCTGACCAAGCCGGGCCACACGGCCCCCGAGGACTTTTGGATGTACGACTCGGGATATATGATATTTCAGGTGAGTTTTTTCGGATTGTACAGCACAACAAAAACAGAAAGCAAAACAAGGGAAGGGAATGAAACGAAACGGAATGGAACTGGTTTGTATTCGCAAAACGAGAGGAGGAACTGGTTCCTGGTTTGAAAAAAAGTGCGTGAGGATGAGCCAGAAATGGCAAGAGGGGACGGCTAGAGGGGACAGAGAGAGAGAGGGAGGGCAGTGGAGTATGACTCCCTCGGCTCAAGGTCGCTTGGGGTGTAGCTACGCTCCTTTATGTCTGTGTGTGTGCCTATGTGTGTGTGTGCCCGCTTCCCATGACAATAAATGGCTCGGAACGGTGATTCTTTCCCGGGCGTCATCCAGACTAGACCTACCTGAACCTCCCACCAGGAGACAGGGGGGAGACGAGGCACCGCCAATTGCAGCAGCAGTTGCACCATTTCGCCATTTGCCATTTGCCGTTGGGATTGCATTTGAAGTTCTTTTCGGACTTTTGTTATTAATGGACTCTCTCTCTCGCTCTCGGCCCAAAGAAGTTTTTGCCATTTTGGGCCAGGAAGTACCTTTAAATAAATAATGGGTTCATGGAACTTCACATCAGATCGAAGTCGTTCACAGATGCGAGATACAAGATACGAGTGTATCTGTATCTATATCTGTATCTGAGAACACGTTTGGTGGCGACAGCAGCAAAAATAAAACACAAAAAACACAAAAAAAGAATTAAAATTTTAAATGAATTTTCTGTCCTTTTGTTGCTGCTGCTGGTTGCTGTTTGCTGCTTCCGATGTTGTTCGCTTTTGTTGTTCCTTTTGGCCCATTGTTGCACACACAAATTACCCGCAAAAAGATGACGTCACAGCCCGGCGGCGCGGGGGACAAGTTCAAGTTGAAAGGTGTTAATTGATGTGCCACAAATGAGAGTGAACAAAGGTGGTGCATAGTGGTGTTGGGTTGAAGGTTGAAGGTTCAACATTTGCCAGGCAATTTGGGGCATTACATAGTTGAGATTTGTGGACTAGAATAACTGGCAGCAGGGCTTTGAGGGGGGTAAATAATGCATCTAAAGATTGCCATTGCCTGTATCTTCCATTGGCCATTGTATCTGCACATCTGCACATCCCACCTGGGCACAAGGGACACCTTTCGTTCGGTATAAGCCAAACAGAATCACTTCATTTACCCACAATTGCTGGCTAATTTCAATTTAATTGTTGGCCTGCCAAAAACACACACAAAAGGTTTTCGGTTTTGTTTTTTATTCTGTTTTTTTTGTACTTCAAAAGGCAGAGCCGCAGTTTTTCCGTCAAGTTTTTTGAGTGTGTGTTTTGCGTGTTGTTTTTTGTGTGTTTTGTTTGCAATTTAGTTTGCATTTTGCATACATAAAAAGTGTCGCATAAAACATTCGCTTGTTGGGCTGTTGGGCTGTTGCCTGCCTTTTCATGGCCCGCATAAATTACGCGAGACAATTGTCGGTTCGGTGTCGTCGTTTACTTACATCTCTGAGTATCTGAGTGTCTGAGTATCTGAGTATCTCAGTGTCGTTCCGTTTCGTTTTGTTCCGTTTTTGTGTGGCAGAGTCTCTCGGGAGTGAGTTTCCGACTGGGCTAATTAATAATACGTGCCTCGGCAGTGGCAGCGGCATAGGCCGCAGATAAGAACCGAATGAAGCGTGCCCCGAATAGAGGCACAGTCATAGCCACAGCCATGGAGTCGTGGAGTCATGGAGTGTAGCAGAGATGATAATTTAGGGCAGCAGCCCAAGAAAAGTGCGTCAAACTATTGAAGAACAGAATGAATCAATGGTTGAATGAATGAATGAATGCGGTGGGCGGGGGGTGAGTGGAATGAATCAACCGTTGAGTGATGCTAAAAAGGGGGGAACGCAAATGGAAAGACTCGACTTCGATTCGGATTCGGAACTTCTGGCGGTCGTTGATATTTGATTTAGTAATTTTTTAGTGGGGAAATGGAAACGGAGACGCAAAGCGAAGCTCAATGAAGTGTGAACTTCATGTAGATTGAGGTGGTGCCATTGGCAGTGGCATGCCCCAAGGAAGGTTCCTCTGCCCCCCCTCCCCCGAGGGCAGCAGCAGCAGCTCAAAGACCATATCGAATATATGTGCAAGAGTTTCCGGTGCGGCGTAAGTTTTAGGGCGTGCCATAACTGAACAAAAAAGCGGTGTGGTGGGGGGTGCGCTGCGATGCGGGGTGCGGAAAATGAATGCTTATGAAACCTTGAGAAAAAACTGAGAGAAAAACTGAGAGAAAAACGTACAGGAAATACTAAAGAAAAACAATGGATTATATGGATGTTATATACATTTTGATAAACCCCATAAAATATTAAAACAAAGGCGAATCGTAAAGCTCTGGTTGTTATACAACGGATTATTACTGTAAATAGGGGAGTAGGAGTATCGCCAGGTCACGCAGAGGATGGCAGGACCTCTGACCATCTATGGGAAAGAAGGGTTTATTTTAAAGAACTTAAGCGAAGAATGGGAGTTCTTGTAGAGTGAGAGAGAGAGAGAAAGATAGAAAAATAGATAGATATATGGATGGATAGATGGATGGATGGATAGATAAATGTTTCTCGATAGAAATATATATTAAACAGGAACCTAAGGACTACAAATCCTCAATTGAGACAGCACTCAATTCACTCGATGCTAAACCTTCTTGGGGAAAAGCTTTACACCCCTAAGAATCTTAGAGGAAATTCCATTTCCATATCCAACGTCTGAAAGATCTCCATTACACAAGAAATACCTTAAGTATAGCTCTATTAAGACCTTCAATAACCACACTGTCTGCTGTCTGCTGTTTGTCGTACATTTAAAGACTTCCTTATCCCATATACACATGTCCACATATATAACATAATATAACTCTTTAAGTTTATAAGACAAAGACATTCCATATACGGAAACTTGTTTGAATATCTAATTAGAAAGAAAAATAGACATAGATAAGAACAAGAACAAATATTTCTACAGGCCAACAGATCCGCTGAAAGCCCACAACCATCAAAAATCCCCCACCAAAAATCCCATTAAAGTTTCTCTCATTTTAAAGGCTATAATACAATAGATGGAAACCAAAGCCAAAGCCAAAGCTAAAGCAAAGCAAAAGCCAAAGCAAAGGCTCTAAATGTCACTCAGTGGCAGGGGTAAAAACTGATTTAAGACCAAGTGCCCCCCCGTTCTCCCCCCCTCGTCCCACTCGTTCCCCGTCCAAGTCCCAGTACCCGAGTCCGATTTTCTGGGCATTTAAAATGTTTTTATTATTTTGTGCAAATTTGTCAGGGGACACGCCGCGGCGTTGCGACTCCTCAACCCAACCAACTCAAGCGACTCTCCACTCGCCTCTCCTCTCCTCTCGCCACTCGCCTCTCCACTCGCCTCTCGCCACTCGCAACTCTGATCTCGAGCTCAGGCCCCGAGCTGATCTCTGAACCGCTTTCAGACCATGTTTAGTGTTTGCCTGCACGCAAATGACTTCACCTAAAAACAAAAAAACATCAATTTTAGTCGTCGTCGTTTTTTAGTCGATTTTCCCACCCCTTGCCCTCACTGCCCCCTACTCCACAGTCCCCCCCAAAAGCTTGAGCCAAATTAATAAGCTTGCAACAAGTTTGTTTGTGAAATAGCTCAAACGGATGCGAAACGATTGCGTCATGTGGGGGGAGACGGCAGGGGAGGGGATGGATGGATGTGGGGCAGGGTGTGGGAGCCAGAGACGCCTGAGAACCGCAGCTCCATAAACTAAACAGAGAACTGGCTCTGGAGCTATGGAGCACTGGCTCTGGCTCTGGCTCTGGCTCTGGGGCTCTGTAAATACGAGTATCTCATGCGAAATGGAAAGTTTTTTTTTGTCGGGGCTAGAACGAAGGTAAACCTGTGTGCGGGACGGCACGAATCCGGCACAGGTTGAAGGAATCCAATCCTCCAATAGTCGAATGGGAAACGGGAAATCGAAGGTTGCCTTCCACACATGAGTTTTTATGAAATATTTCTAGATATTTTGTAGAGATTGGAGACTGCTGATAGCTGAGAGACGTCTCCTTTTTGGGGACCTTAGAACAAGTCTCTGCCAAGAGAAGGAGCCTCTTCTTGAAGTCTCTAAGAGAAGTTCTGATAACAGATGATTGTTCGTCTTGTGCGAGTTCCACTGTAGCCATACTGGAGCGTGCCAGTCATTCAATTCAGTGTTTATCAGTGGCCATGCGAAAGGCGGTTTCTGTATCGAGAATACAGACATTCCCCGTCCCCCATCCCCCGTCCCTCGTAATCGGAAAAGTTCTGTTCGAGGCTCACTTTACGCCCAGAGACTGTTACGGACAGCCCCGATGGTGGCACGATGGTGCCATGATGGTGGGCAAGTGCAACTGCCACTGCAAGGTGCAACTTCCATCCGATTGAGGCAATCAAAATGGAGTGGATGGAATGGAATGGGGTGGGGGAGGCAAAGCCAATTGGCTTTATTCGATTTATCGAACGAGAGGCAGAAAAGAAAAGAGAGATTTCAATTGTTTTGCCCCGTGCCCCGTGCATCGTGCCTCTCCCCCCCTCCTATTCCCCCCAATCATCATCGTCGTCATGATCATCATCTTCAATTGCTTTGATTGGGATTTTAATGAAATCGAATCAATCGAATCGAATCGATCGGATGGTGCAACATTTAAACGCAAATTTGGTGTGGGGTGGGGGGCAAAAGTGTGGCTTTAATTGATTGGCGGCGTGCGCGCACCGCCTTATGATTGATTTTTGAATTACTTTGATGGCAATCATCATCATTGATGGACTAATTTGATTGACAAACATTGAACCAACTGTTTGTGTTTTTATTTGCTTTGTTTTCTTATCTCCCATCTGCAACACCCCACCCCACCACCACCCCACACACACTCTGTGTATTGCATAACAGCTGTAGCTGTAGGCTCTGGGACGACAAGGTCGTCGTCGCTGGTGTCCATCGCCACTGGCTGTCCACTGGCTGTCCACTGGCTGGCCATTCGCTTGCCATTCGCTTGCCATTCGCTGGCCATTCCAGCTGTGGCCAGAAACCTCGAGTTCAAGTTGAGACTCTTGGAGACGTATTTTCGGTCACGCCAACCAAAACCCAAAAAAAAAACAGAGAAAAACCAAAGTAAAACTTGGCGGCCACGTACTTTTTTTTTGATTTAAGTATTTTTTGGCTGCTTCTCTTTGTTTATTGGAATTAAAGCTCACAATTTACTGTGGGAGAGGAGCAGAGACACACGGAGGGGAGTGCACTCTCTTCTTTAGCTAAGCCACACTGGAAGAGAGAAAGAAAGGGCGCGAAAGCGCTAGGCTAGGCTCTGCCCCCATCGATTACTGATAATTCCCATAATATTTACTAGATTACCGATTACCGATTCCGATTCCCACACCAAATGGTTGCTGTCTCTCTCTTTCTCTCTCCCAATGTGGCTTAGCATTGGAAGTGGGAATTGTTTTCATGGTTAAGTAATTAACTAATTACCGATATGCTCGTAATGATACGATATAATGATGATGTACTAGACCTCAAATCATCTTCAAAATTGAGTAATTAAAATCTTGGCATCTAATGGATGTTTTTTTTACACACATGTAGTACGCCCTGCCCTGCCCTGCCCCCCGGTCCTGCCCTTCTCGGAACACTCGTGGAGACTCATGGAAATTTCTCATTAGCAACACTGACAGCCGAGACAGAGACAAAAAGAGAGAGAGCTCCGACCATCCTCTCTCCCTCTCTCCCTCTCTCCCTCTCTCTCGCTCTGTCAAAATGATTGCGTGATTTACCAGATTGATTGAATGACAAGCTAGCAGGAAGAATACGGAAATATAATCCATATATAAATTGCGTGCTAAATGCTAGGGAACATTCATAGATACACGTACTACATGCCAGGGGCTAGGGGCTAGGGGCTAGAGGTGCTTCTACCTATTAACTTTGGCTTTCAAGTGAATGACTGACACCAGAGACGAGTACAAAGGGCCCCGGCGTCCCGGTACCCCGGTCGTCCCCCATTCAACCCACAAACGAGACCCCAAATCACATTTCAGCAAGTGCCAGCGAAGCTTCAACGCCGAAATACAAAAGGCAGCCACACAACGAAATGAATCCACAGACCAGACTAACAATGATTCCAACAAAGCCTTCAGCCCCCTGTCCCCCTACCCCCCTACCCTCATAACAGGTGCGATGCGGGGAGCGGAGCTGTCGCTCTGCAGCTCCACATTTGATTCTGTTCCCACACAGACAACCCCCTCAGACACCTCGACGTACCCCGTCAATCTCTAATAGACTTTTCACGCTTTGGTTTTGAAATTGAGGTGATGATTTTTTAAATGGATACGTATGTATATACATATATATGTAATATCGTAAATATATATGTTTATACCTATAACTTGTGGTGTTTGAGGGGGTTTATCGAATGATCTGAGAATGAGTCAAGCAAGGCTTAAGAGCTGAAAGACAGCTCATGATGGAGAGAGGAGATGAAGATTCAATTCTTACTGCTAAGCCACACTGGAAGGGAGAGTACAAATGGAAATACGAGTGGAAATAAGCCTACAACTGAACAACTGCAATAATGGAAAGATAAACAGAGAGCTGAGAATCAAAAACTCAAGCTACACTGGGAGAGAGAGGGAGTTAGAAAAGGAATATCCCTGGAAGGCAGCTAGCGATACTGATAGATCTAGAGAGAGAGGAAGAGAGCTATAAAGTGGGAGAGGTCTCTCTGAAAACTCAACTTTAGCTACTAAGCCCCACTGGGAGAGAGCAAGAGATAGAAAGAGAGATAGTGAGAGCGCAGAGTCAGACTACTGGGTATCCTTCGATTCGAGAAACATTCGTCCTGCCAAAAGTTCGCTCCTTATTTTTGTTCCCAATTCGTTTTGTGTTTTATTTTATGGAGAAGTTTTTGCAATTGCAAAACTTTTGGCCCACGGAAAAAGGAAGAAAGGAAGAGACCAGATACTATTTATGCGAAAGAGTTGAAAGGACTTTTCGCCAGAGTTTTTCCGGTTGAAAGTTGAAAGTTAGTTCTTGCGAGGGATAATCGGGGGGATGGGAAAGGGCGGTTATTTTTCGGCGGATATTTGTAATTAATTGCTGGCAAAAATAGCGACCGCAGTGGGGCTGCCAAATGGCGAGACAGATGCGATTCCTTGCTGTGATTCCAGGACACTATCCGTGAAATCTCCCATCCCATCCCATCCCATCCCATACATATCCAATCCCAATCCCATCCCATGCCATCCCTCTTGTTGTATACTATTTTGTTGGCAGTCAGAACTCCTGCCAGTTTTTGTTGTTCCGCTTTTTTGGTCAGGGCAGGAGACAGAGCGAGGGCAGGGGCGGGGGCAGGGCGGGGGGAAAAACTAATAAAACAAATCGCATGTTTAGCCAAAAAGAGTAGATTTCTGGTCATTGAACCGACAGAGCCCACAGTCGCACAGTCACACAGTCAGAGCTGCAGTCGAACATCCTGGCAACCATCCCCTCGATATATCTGACCAAAGTCATGGCCTAAGGCCTTGTGCCTCATGTCTCGTGGCTCGTTCCACCCCCCCGTGTCCGTCCCACTCCACAGCAAAGCAAAGCAAATCCAATTGGAATTTTAAGTGCAGTGCAAATCCACAGTCGAAGAAACGCATTCGAAGGAGTCCCCTGTCTTTTGAAGGGGGAAAGAGAGCAAGTGGGCGTTGGTCCTGCAATTTGTGTCCTTATCAGCGATGGCTGCGCATTGATTGGACCGTTGTTTCGTCCTGCCTTTATGCTTGAAGGCGCTTCCGACAGGCGCATAAGTTTTATGGTCTCTCAGACTCTCATCCCCAGAGGCCATTGATCCAGGATTGCTGGCAGGAGTGGTGCCAGTGCCAATGCCAGGACACCCACTTGACCAGACAAATAAACAAAACACTGATGACAGGACAACACTGGGGATGGGATTAGTTGATAGTAACGGCGTGCCCTTGTGTACTCATAATGGACGTGGGAAGTCGATAATAATTAGGAAACTGAGATTTCATTAAGGGAAAACATAACTGTAGCCCTGAAATTCATCCAGAATAATCCAGGATAATTATTGGAAAAACTATCAAGCTCAGGGAATGGCAGAAGGATTATGGAAGAATAAAAGTCCTCCCAGGACAGGCATTAACGAGAATTTCATTCGCCTGATATCTTATTTCTTAGGAAATATACATGGGTGCAATCATACGTAGTACGAGTATGCATTTGTGTATATTGGAACTATCGTGTTGCTGTTAAGGAGCTGTATTGCTACAGTAAACATTCCTGGCGATTACGGAGTAGTACGATTCGGGGAATAAAGTACATTGACAGCGGCAAAGATGAATTTAGTAATCAGTTGACGTCTTCACCACATCTGCTCTCTTCTGAGGACCATCCGTCTGTCAGTATGCTCTAGCCTTTTTATACCTAACTGCCGTGAGAGAGAAAGAGCGTGGGGATGGTCCTCATCACAGCGGACGACGTCTTGGACCTGTCAGTAGCCTGTCATTTGTCTCAAGAGAGCAACATCATTTTCTCCGCCCATTCAGAAGAGCAATGCCACACAGTTGTCGAAGTGAAATGTCTACCTGCGGAATGATTTCATTTTCCCACTCAGACCGGGCGGACGGACGGGTGGACGGGCGGGTGGACGGTACCCGGACTCGCTTCTCATTTGGCGAAAAGTAAATGCCGCTTTTAAAGTCAAATGAAGGGTCGGGAGCGGAGTGGAGATGGAGGCAAAAGTAGCAGCAATAATAATGCCAAAAGAGGGGCAGAAGAGGAGGGAGGGCGGGAGACGGGTGGGAGCGAACAAAATACAAAGCCAAAAAAAACGTTTTGACTTGTGCTTAAGAGCAGCGGCAGCGGCAGCCACTGAGCGACCGAGCGACTGGCGGGGCAGCTGGAGGGGAGGGGCTGTGCAACCTGATGTTCGTTAGTGGAAAGGTCAAGGATTATTATACTTCATCATAACTCTATTAAGCTCCGAAGTCTGCAACAGCAGCTTACTGTCTTACTGTGCCTGCCACATGCCGCATGCCGCTTGCCTCAAGCCCCAAGCCGCTTGCCCCTCTGCATTCACTGCGCATTTGTTTGTATATTGTTATTATCTTTTTATGCGGCACACACGAGAGATCTACAACAGCAGAGGAGAGCCAGTGGCAGTGGCAGTGGTAGGCCATATGTATGCTCCTCTCCACTCTGCACTCCCCTCTGCCACACATGCCACACACTCTCTCTCTCTCTGTGGCCCCCCTCCCGACTGCCACTGCCACTGCGACTCTCGTGATAGTTTCGTCTTTCTTGAGCATTACACTTTTTTTTTTTTTTTCATTTTTGTGGGAGTTTTACTGTTTAGTTTTCTATTACACGAAATTGAGTAAAAGTCCCAAAACGAAAGCCACCCCACGAACGACAGACAGACCGACAGACCGACAGAGCGACAGACCGGCGGGGGGTTGGGCGGGTTGAGGGGGGAAACGACTTTGGAGAGGCAGAGGCGGCCCAAGGCAAAGAAACTACAGCTTTCGGCGCGACTTTTTTATACGCGGCAAGCATTTGATTTGATTATTGAAGAGTTTTGCATTAACTTCCGAGAAACGAGACCGAAAATAGAGGGACAGTGGGAGAGAGCGACTCTTTAGTGCTGCCTCTACTCTCCCTATCCTCTCTTCACTTGTTGATGGGTGCTTCCCTGTTCCGCTTTGATCGATGGATGGATGGGATGCCTACGATGTTGCCTCTGTCTCTGTGTCTGTCTTTGGCATTTTGTCTCGTGTCTGTAGGAATGATGCGGCACAAATTGCAGAGCAGAATAAATGGGAGGCAATGGAAGGAGGAGTACAGAGAAAGAGAGAGAGCTACACAAAGAGAAAATGTAGTAGTCCTCCACCGCGAGGCAGAGTCCAGCCATATATCCTATGCCTTACTCTCTGAAGGAACACAGCAGATGGAAAACGAGAGGGAGAGAGAGAGAGAGGGAGAGAGTGGTGTGGAGATTAGCGACGAAAAGAAAGCGCTGAGCTGACATTATTCATGTATGAATGACACTTCAACACTCATCTTCACTCACGTACGACAATCAATCAGAAAAGTGTACACCAGAGCCCTGTATGAACGGGCAACCGAATCGATTCGATGGGATTC
This sequence comes from Drosophila azteca, assembly GCA_005876895.1. Taxonomy (NCBI): domain Eukaryota; kingdom Metazoa; phylum Arthropoda; class Insecta; order Diptera; family Drosophilidae; genus Drosophila; species Drosophila azteca. The sequence goes on along the minus strand of VCKU01000014.1, from coordinate 279,339 downwards.
GGGATTCGCTTCGTTCAGTCCGAGCGGATCAGCGATTCGGCTTTCGAGTAGTACGAGTAGATTCGGATAACTTTAACCAAAACGGAATGAATGAATCCATTTTTGTTCTCTCCCACTCTCCCACTTTTGAATTTGTGGTAGAGTGATTCGGTTTTTAGTGATTCGGAGTGATTCGGAGGGATTCGGAGTGATTCGGAGTGATTCGGATCTGACTGAAGGCAGGATTCGAAATGTTCGAACGCATTGAAGTGACAGAAGTTTACATACATGTATGTACATAGCTGTGATTTGATGAATACGGTGGATTCAGGCAGATCTCATACGGCTACAATGGATAATCTCTCCTGCCTACACTAGGAGCTGCCTGAGAGCCTTAGGCGGGTCCTCTTTTCTCGCAGTGCATGTGGAAGGAACACAAGCGCCATCTGGCGGGGTGGGGCGGCGCGTGACAGCCAAAGCCAAAGCCTCATCGCTGAGCTGCTGCTGGCGACGACGACGGGACAGACGGGGCAATGACGAGTTAATTTCTTCGCCTTCTCATGCATTAATTGAGTAGCCCCAGGGCGGAACGGGGCGGTGCGGTGCGGGGCGGGGTAGTGTGTGCAGCGAAGAGTCATCCAACTTATATAAGATTGCATGGGCATGGGCACGGGCCTCTGTCGCCGAGGCGACATTAAGAAACCCCCCAGAGGAGTGACCACCGCAAGAAATGTTGGCAAATGGCAAAATGGCTGTTCGGCCGCTTAGATTTCCAGTAATTTCATACCATCCAACTATTCGGCGGTTCCCTATACCATTCCCTATGGAGCAACCCATCCCAGACCATTCCATTCCATCCATCCATCCACCGACAAAAAGGTCAAATCTTCAAACTGGATTCATTGGATTCATTAGCGACACAGAAAGCCACAAAGCGTGAAACTCCGGCGGCTACAGAGGCTACAAAAGATACAGATACTGAGATACAGACAGACAGAGACACAGAGAGAGAGAGAAAGAGACAGAGAGAGAGAGGAGAGACAAAGAGAGATTTGCACTTTAGACCCAAAAATTGCATTTCCTTAACCCCTCGACTCCAGTTCACTCCCCTCCCCCCCAACACTCTGTGGCCTCTTTGTGGCCTCCTCCATCTACCATCTACCATCCTCCTCCTCGTTCTCCTCCTCCTCCTCCTCCTGGCCATTGTCCGCTTTGGGCATTGCTTTGACTCTCGACCCTTTTTGTCCGTGTTTACATCAAAAACGTGCCTCAAGTGTTCCTGTCACTGCACAAATTGGACATTTATTTGTTGCCCCATCGACAGTGCCCCACACCGATGCCTCACACCGATGCCCTTCTCCATCCCCCTCCCCTTTTGGGATGTATTGTATGTACATATTGCCATTTCCATGGAAGAACGTGTTAAGGATTTCGATATGGACTTGAGAGTGGGAATGGGAATGCCAACGGGAATGGGAACGGGAATGGCAACGGGAACGGAGGAACAGAGGTGTTCCCCATTCGCCCCACCACCACCACCAATCGTGTAGCCAAGCCAAATGCCTCAACACCGAGCTGCAATGAGGCAGCGGATTTTGTGGCGCCACCCCTCCTCGTATGCTTCGCAGCCAGCATTCAGGAGGGGCGTGTTTTCGATCCGCTTTGGCTAATTGATGGTTTTGCCAGCCATCAGGCTGCAGCAGGCAGCAGCAGCGGCAGCTGCACTCCGCCCACAGATGGATAACTCACTCCTTAAGCAGACACTCTGCCTGCCACCTGCCACTTGCCACACAATTATGCCACTCGCGGCACTGCAATTTGTCAATTAGCTGATGAGGAGATGGCTCCCCCATTCTGGGGGATGCTGATGCTGTGTGTTTGGATGCCACCGCCCCTTCTAATGAATCTTTCTCCTTCCTCTTTGCAGAACTTCCTGGCGGCCAATGCCCAGTGCTGGTGGAACGGACCTCTGACGGCGGCGACACGTGCCCTCAAATATGCGGGACATGTGGCGCCCGGAATGCTGCTGGTCACCGCCGAGCCCTGCGCCCTGGAGGTGCTGCGCGGAGCCTTTGCGCGGAGCGTCCTCAAGCCACCGGCCACGTACATGATCAGCTCTGTGGGTGAGTACAAGTTGCTTAGTTGTAGCCATCCTGGAGATACATTTCTCGACCCGAGCAAAAACAAAAATTAGGGAGATTTCTATCAGTTTTGAACCTTTTGAACCTTTCGGCATAGAAAATTTCACCCAAAATTGAGATCTGAACCATGGCAGGATGCAGTACTGGGGAAAGCAAGTATCCTGCATCGCAAAGGAGCTTCAGTCGGGTAGGAGTTGGTGGAGTGGGTGGAAGCAATGCCTCGTCGGTGGTGGATCTGCACTGCCGCCAGGAGAACGGGAATGTGGCCAAGCCGGATGATTTCCAGCGGTGGAAGGACATCGTGATGGTGCGCTGGGTCATGTACGAGGAGCAGCGCAAGTACAATATGCGCTGCCAGTCGAAGCCCGTGAGCGGCAGTCCCACCATCTGGCGCATCCTGTCGATGGTCCAGCAGGAGCTGGAGGAGAAGCTGCAGATGGAGAGAATACTGGGCAGCTGCAGGCGCTTCCCCTCGCCCATGGCCCTCATGGACAGCGAGCGGGCGGTGAATGGAGAGCTCCGGGAGCTGGAGGTGGTACGTGCCGTACTCTGTGGCACGAATGAGTGCGACCCGGCGGCATGTGTGCCAGAAAAGGGTCATCCTCAGCAGCAGCAGCAGCAGCAGCAGAAGTTGCAAAATAAGCCCCTGACACCTCGCCGCGAAGCTGAGTTCAAATGGCAGTCACTGCCACCGTCAGAGCTTTTCACAAGCTTCCACTCCGTGGCGACCGAGTGTCCTTCTCCGCGGCAGCCAGGAAGCCAATCAAAGCCCATCAAACAGTCACCGTTCAAGGATGATTTCAGGAAGAAAATGAAGCAGCAGCAGAAGGAGTGGGAGCCTGTGCAGCAGTCGACACCAAAGTGGACCCAAAGTGGCGGTGAATGCCAGGATAATCCTGCGGCAAAGAGCCACAGGAACTGCCACAGTTGTCCGGCCAAAACGGTGCAGAAGTTTAATAAGATACGGAAGGCCACAGAGACGGGATTGCCTGTGCCGGCCGATGCCTTGCTGCAGCTCGCCGAGGAGCTGCCACCGAATGCCACCTGGAATGTACCCGTCACGGGCAGAGGCAAAGCCAGAGCCAGAGGCGCCCCACATCGTCCCCGTCGCATCACCGAAGAACCTGGCTATGCCCTGCGCGATCCCCTGCTGATCTATGTGAACGAGAAGTTCCATTTGGATGCCAACTCCTGGATGGGCGTCTCCGTTGAACGCAAGGAGAGCCTCACCAGCTTCTACAGCGCCTTGGACGTGTCAGACGAATCCGCCTCGCAGTCAGAGCCAATGCCAGAGACAGAAAGCATTCTTGGATATTGTGCGATGTGCGACACGCGGCACCTGCCCCCGCCATTCTGAACATTCTACAAAGTGAGAATAAATCAAAGGTTCAACCCAAATGTGATGGCCACCACCCACCTCCACTCTCGTCCATGGGGGAAGGGGGTCTGGGGTCGTGCCTCATCAAATATTGATGCCGCTGTCTGTCTCTGTGTCTGTGTCTGGGTCCGCTGTGTCTCGTTAGCTGTCAATTAAGTGGACACCTGTGCAGTTAATGCAATGCTGCCACTGCCACAGCCACTGCCACTGCCACACTGTGCCCATGTCCTCCCCTCATTCGCCATTTCACACTTTCACAGTCCTGTTCGGAGGCTGTGGCCAAAAAATCGCCACAACTCTACCAGCGATTTGATAAATGGACAGCCAGCCAGCCGGCACAGAGATCGGCAGTCGGCAGTCGTCGTTGTCGGTGTTGGTCGGCCTTTGGCGAACTCTGTTTCGGGAATTAATAAGTTTCGATTTGTGGCTGCCACTCGTGGCCATATATAATCCGTGGCGGCCACAAGGGGGCGCTCCATTTGGCCTTTGTCGGTTGAGGCCTTGTGGCATGGCATGGCATGGCATTCATTCAATTGAGGAAATATTGCTGCTGTCTGACCAAACAAAGAGGCGCACTCAAAACACCACGCCACACACATGGGGCATGCTCTAGTGGACAGGACGGGGACGGGGACGGGGGTGTTGCAACTTTATGTGGCATGTTGCATTTGGCAGGCAAGCAGAATCCGCAGCACTTCATGTTTGCTAATTAACATCTGCAATGGCGTAGAACCCATTAACTATTAATTACCATAAACATGACAATTCCATCCGCAAACAAGAGGCGGCCAGGCCTCCTCCTCACCTCCTCCTTCCATGGGATCTATGTCTGTTTGCCACATGGACTGCAGCACTTGGACGCTCCAATAAGCCATAACTAACTCGAAAATCGGTTGAAATACAGCTTGAACTGCTTGCATTTCAAATTTCAAACCTAGCCTCTGGCAAGCAGTGAATGAAATTGAACTGCTTCAAGGAACCAATTGAAGATACATACATACATACATACTTATGTAGATGTTGCTAGAGAATGTTGTCAGCTTGAAATTTAAGGAAATGCTCCGCTCCTCTCTCCTTAAGCCCTTTTCCTATAACCAAATGACACACAATTCAACATACATAAATCTCTGCGAATGAAAAAATAAACCGTAAATTACACAATGCAGAGAGGCGTAGAGAGATATGGCAATGCAAGCAGTGTGAAAATATGTTGCTAAACATTACAACAGATAAACGGCAACCAAGCGAGCAAGAAGCAATATTCATGGTCCTTGGCTGCAGACCATAAAATCTTTAAATTCTTAAATGTCTTTAAATCTTTAATTACATTTAAAAACAAAGCAAACAAAAAAATACCCCCCACCGTTGGCTTTGCGAAAACGGTACAAAAAAAAAAAAACAAAAAAAAACCTGGGCATGGATATGAGGAGACATTAAATGAAATTTATTTTTTATTGACTGGCGGCGGCGGCAGACACCTATGTACGTATATAATTCGAGATGGTTGTTATTCACGATAAATAAAGCTTAATTGTAAAAGGTGTGAAATGCCAGGGTTCGCAATTGGCAAGCAGTGAAAGCAGTGCACAAGAATGTTGCTAGACCAAAGAAAAAACTCCCACCGACAAAGGCACTGGCACTTGCACTGGCGTTACGCGGATTGTAAACCGAAGAAATGTGTGGAAATAAAAGCAACAATTACTATGGCAATGGCAATAACTATTGCAATAACAATAGCAACAAAAGCGAAATAACAAAATAAATAACACCATCATTGCATGGAAAACAATCAATCAGGCGGCAATTTCTCGCTCAATTAGACAACAAACATGCCAAATAAATGCAACAACAGCAACAGCAACAACAACAAAGAAACTGAAGAGCAAATTAAATTCAGTTTCGTGTTAAAGAGCCAAGTGTTGGGCAAGAGGGTGGACAGGGGGAGTGGGGAGTGTAGAGTGAGGAGTGAGGATTGCTGTGCTGCTGCCAATTTGACAACGGAATATCAGTAAAGTGAAGGAAGTAAGCAGTGGAGTGGTGGAATGGTGGAGTGGTGGGAAACCGAGAAGAAGGCAGTGAAGAAACAACAGACAAATGGCAAATGCAAAATAGCTGGAAAGCGAGAAAATTATACAGTTCCCAGATGGAAAAGACAGACAGACAGACAGAGAGAGAGCGAGCGAATGAGTGAGTGAGTGAGTGAGAGAGTGCTGTCCGTCTGTCTGTCTGTCTGATTGCCGAGTGAAAAATAAAGAGCCGCAAATCAATTTCATCACGATTTCTCGTCGATCGGTCGGTCGGACGGTCGGAGATGTTGCTGAAAGTGAAATGTGGCCATGACAGTGCCGCGGCTCCCGGCTCTACCAATCCGATCTCTGCGGATGGAATGGATGGGGTCCCCCCCCCAACCGTCCGTCTGATAATTGTAACTTAATATTCGAAGCCATTAACAAATCGCAAATCGCAAATCTGTAGAAATCAGCCACATCAACAGAGTGCCTCGAAGAAATTTGCAACGAGGATGCGGTGGAGGGGGGGGATGAGATCCATTGAGTGGCATGACAGCAACATGTAGTCTTAGCAAGCAGTGAATGAAATTGAACTGCTTCAAAGAACCACTTGAAGATGTTGCTAGACACATGTTGCTATCCAAAGGGTAACTGGTGCAGTTACTGACTTTAAAGCAGTGTAACATTCATTCTACCGTTAGAGTTTGATGTGTGGAAAATAAACCACATTTAGAGGCAATTTCTGGAGAAAAGGTCAACCAACTCGCTCTCCCCACCCCCCCTGAAGTGTGTGGGGGTGTAAGAGATGGAAATTCTTCAAAGCGTAACCAAGTTCGCCAAAAAAAAAAAGAAAAAAAACATAATAGAATAGAATAAAGATCAAAAGACAAGAGTCACTGTCATTGAGGTGTCTGTCTGTCGGTCTGTCTATCCGTTTGTGTGTGTGTGTGTCTGTCTTTTGCAAGTTCATCTCCTCAATCGCATGGTCGCTTGAGCACAAACCAAAAAAAACCCTCCTCCCACCACCCCCCGCATCAAAAGAGCGTTACCAAAGCGATTATTGTAATTCTATTGTTCTACTTCTCCCTCCTCCCTCCCGTCCTCTGGTTCCTTCTTTCTCTTTCGTCATCTTCTTGGCTGGTCACACTGATTACTCCTGAATGGCACCACCCTTTCCCCCCCGCCCCCGTAATGAGGTCAACCCCACTTTGACTTTAAGTTTTTGGTTACGCTCCGCAGATTTCTCGCTCATTTTGATGGGAAAGTGTTCCGTTCTCTCTGGGAAGAGTCGTCTTTCAACGCCTTTACCATTGTTGTTGTGTTGTGGAGAATTACAGCGACAGCAGAGACAGAGACTAATCAGAGAAAAGACAGCGAAAAGAGACACGAGAGTAATGCCTAATACGCACCAAAAATGGAAGACAATTTCGCCAAAATGCGACACGACACGACACGATTCTGATAACTGACATTAGCCATTCATTCCCATGACACCCATTCCCATCATCAACATCTTCCAATCCCCGCCACAACGCCACGGGGTTGCACAACTGGCTGGCAGGCAGGCTACCCAGGTTCAGGTCCACTAACCCTAAACTCATTGACCTTTAACACGGCAGCCAGCAGCAGCCAGCAGCAGCAGCAACAGCCAGCCAAAAGTTGCAACAGGAACAGCCAAAAAGTGTCGCCAAAAGTTTTGTGGTCTTTCGCATACCCTTGGCCAAAAAGGGTATTACGATTTTGAGAGGACTTAAAGAAGCCTTCGGGAACTATAACTCGATCCATCACGGATCCAACACGGGCTGATGGAAGGATCTGTTTGTCTGTCTGTCAAAGAAGGAATCGAATCCCCCAAAAGGGGGCCAAAGGGTATATCCATTTTCGTTGCGATTCCTGGCCTGTTTCTTGGCCGTCTTGGCCGTCGTGTTGCTCCTTATTTGCCAGGCGGCCCACTGTCGGACTGGGCTGTGCTCTGCTGGCATTTTGTTGGTGTTGCAACCACGTAAATGTCAATTTGCATTTCGTTTGCAGTGCCACCGAACCAGCATCGTGAGGCGTTGCATAAACAGCAGCAGCAACAGCAGCAGCACTCGGGGGAGAGGCGCCACCAGGCACCCCATCACCTCCTCCTTCTTGGAGTGAGAGAGAGGGAGAGACCTTGTTTTCAATTTGTTGCTGATCTGCAAAATATTTTTATTAACAGACGGAAACAATTAGCGTCGTTGGCCCCCAACGCAAACGCAGCAGCAGCAGCAGCGGCAGCGACAGGCGTATCTGTTTTCCTGCAACACTGCAACACTGCCACTGCCACCGCCACTGCGACTGCGACTGCGTGGCCTTTGCAACCACCCTCCTGCCTTGTGCCTCCTGCCTCCTGATGGAACCCCCAAAGAGAAAAAGGAAAAACTTAAATGGGAAATTGAAAACGCGGTGAAAACGTTTCAGACACAAAATCGTGATTGCCTTCGTTTTGGCCGCTAGACATTTTTGTTTTTCTTTTTTTTTTGTACTCTGGAAGTGCTCTACATGCCCCCGCCACAGGAGGGGTGCCGCGGGGGGGAAGTGGGGTGGTGTGGGGTGGGGTGGAAAAGCTATATGTTGACTTCTTATGTAAAATGGAATTCCAGGGAAAGCTGCAAATGTGGCAAGCAGATGGAGATCGATGCAAAAGGGCAGGAATTCGGCAGGAGAAAGAGAGAGAGGGGAGATCTGCGATCTGTGATCCTGGGGATCTGGTAGACGCCTCCCAGGGATGCCTCACTTGAGCTTGGAATGTCCAGGCTCTGTCTGGATCCTCTGATTGATTGGCAATCGGTGGGCAAGAGTGAAAATGAAATGAAAGCCCACAGATGACAAACTTCTGCCATAAGCTGGCAGCAAAGAAAACGTTCAGCCACCTCATCTGCATCTTGGCTGAAACGGTGTCGGCCCGGTAAAGAGTGGGGAGAGCGGAGTGTGGCGATGGAGCGCGCGAGGCCTGTAAATGATAATAAATATGGAAAAGACGTGAAAACGATTGCCGCGATTTTCCCACCAACGCTTTAGATGTCTGTCCCGTCCCCTCCTGTGCCGCCCCTGCCCCACCCCACCCCGTCCCGCCTCCTTCTGGCCATCCATCCGTCTTAAGTAGAGTGAAAGTGTTGCGTTTTGGTTTTCCAAAAAGGCTGCTGTGGCGAGCTCCAAGAGCTCCAAGCTCTAAGCTTTAGTTTATGTTATTGTTGCTATTGCTATGGCCATGGCTGTGGCTATGGCTATGGCTGTTGCAAATGCTGCAAATGCTGCAAATGTTGCTTTTGTTGCCCGCCGGACACATATCCTTGTGTTCAATCAAACCCAAAAGCGACGTCAACGCGCAACGGACTCTCCGTGGAGCTCTCTAGGATTTGGTGGGCGGTGCGGGGGGGGATTTTGTCGGGGCGGTGCGGGGCGGGGGGTAGATTGTGGCCTGGCGTCGGAGTCAAGTGTTTTGTAGCTTGAAGGTTGTTTTGTTTTTTTTTTGTCTTTTTCTGTGTTTTTCTGTGTTTTTCGTCTACCTCCCACTGGAAGGCAAAAGACACAGGCCCCCTCCACGCCCCCACCCCCCTTCCCGCCGCACTCTCTGTGTGTGTGTGCAACATGCGGCAAACATTTTTAGCGCTTGTAGTTGCCATGAATTTTTATGCAAATGAAAAATGTTTCTGGCGATTTCCCCCTCCCTGTGCCGCAGCCTCAGCCCCTGTCCCTGCCCCCGCGATCTGCTGCCGCTGCTGCTGCCGCTGATCCGACGCTGCGGCTGTGGCTGTGGCTGTGGCTCTAACCATTACTGTGATGCAATTGCCGCAAGTAACAATAATCTTGATGTATGATTTTTTTTCTCCTAAGTCTTTAGTTTTTTTTTTTTTGCTTTTGTTTTTCCCCCTCGTCTTGTCTCTCGTCTCTCTCTCTCTCTCTATTAGAAAAGGCAAAACGTTCAAAAATATAAAGAGGAAATCTTGTGCGCCTATCGTGTTGTTGGCACATTTTCGCGTTATCCCCCCCATCCCCCATGCCCCATGCCCCAACCCCTCTGCTGTCTTTTTGAATTTTCGCGTTTGATCTCATAACCGCCAGCGATGCAACAAGCAGCAACAAACAACAACAACAAAAAACAATGAAGCAAACGCAGAGCATCATAAACTTTTAACGCTGTCCATTTCGAAATAATCAATAATTTTTGGCCATCGAAGGCAATTTATTATTGTTTTTGTTGCTTTTTTGTGTGCCTCGAAGCCAATGGGGAATGAGAGGAGCAAATAAATTAACACTTCCTTAAACGATAAACACTAAGAGTCCTCCCCCATCCCCCCCACCTCGCACCTCGCTCCTCGCACTATGGATCTATCTGTATCTGTATCTGTGTGTGTGTATGTATCTTTTTGGGGGAGAGAAATGCATTTGGAAATCGAAATCGAAATGAAATCCCAAATACTCGTCGCACTCGTAGATGGAGTGGCCCAGAGAGGGGGGAGGCGCCCCCTTTGCATGCGGGGGCGTCACGAGTTTGCTTTTCGTTTCGTTGATTAATTTTAATTGCGACGGGGTGGCAACGCCCGCAGGCTAAAGGCAACAAATTGCACTCGCATTTGCAGAAGGTGTGGAGGAGGGATGCAGGAGATGGTGCAGGAGGAAAAAGAGTCTGAGGAGAGCCTTGATCTTGGGTTGTGTGACTGAAGCCTCAGCGAGGAATCTCTAACATCTATAATGGGGGGAGAAGGCGGGAAAATTGTCATTTTCCAGTGAATTGCAAATCAAAAATCAGTCCAGGGAAATATATTTTAAATATATTTAAAAAATCACAAAATAATTATTATGGTTTATTAATTATTAATAATAAATATTATGGATAATTTGTATCATTCAATTATTATTAGACCCTTATACTTTAGAGCAGTCTATTGGTATACTTAGTTCTTCTGTGTGGCTTTTGAAAGAAATTAATCTTTATTTTTGGTCCCTGAATATTTTCATATATTTCTAAGATATTTAAAACAGCAAAACCTTCATTTAGTTGTATTTGTTCTAGTTTGTTAAACATTTGAGGCTTCTCTTGAAAATATTGCATATTCCGCTCATCCGAAAGTGCTGATTGGCCGAAAAAAAGGTCCCTTTTGTCATGCCCTCAAATTCAAACACAATTCGGATAAAGAAGAAGAAACTATGGGCCAAAAGGACGAGATTTGGATATAAGATCGATTGAAATTCGAAACTGAATTCTTATGGCATATCTTATAGAACAAACAAAATCATTAGGTGGCAAAATGTGACCAGAAATGGGGAAAAATGTACACAAAACTATGCAAAGTTTGGGAGTGACATAAAGCAAAGATATACAAGATGGTAATGGATACATACATATGTACATACGTATGTATATATGTATGTACATTTAGTTGAGCTGCAAGAACTTCTCCAGTGATGGGTATGCTTTCAAGGTTTTTTCTTCTTCTGCATACAAATGTATCTAAAAGTATGTAAATATCTCTGAATCTCTATCTCTGACCTTCCCCACAGACAAACAGACAGACAGACGGACAGACGGACAGCAGTTGCCTTTGTGGCATGTAGCATGAGAATAGTATGTGGGGGCGGTCGTTCAGTGCCAGTGCCAAATGGTGGGCATGTCATCGATGGGTCCATTGACCGGTTCATCATCATCGGTTTATGACGCCCGCCATCTGCTTGGCCCCAACAGAGGAGCAGAGCAGCAGAGCAGCAGAATGCACTCCTCCAAAGAGGAGCAGCTACAGTCGTAAAATATATCGACATGTGCTTCTGCTCTTGGGGTGCTGTGTGGTTGTGTGGGGCTGTGTGGCCCTGGCCATCTCTCATATTTGTGTTTATCTAGGCCCCACATTTGGCTACTGCTTGGGCAAACAATTTATGAGCCAGGGCGTTCGTTGCTGCCAAATTGCCGAATGGGAAAATGGGGAAAATGTATGGGAGGAGTGTGCTAGAGAATGTGCCACCGATGATAACCGAAAGGCAAATAAATTGTAGATGAAGAGGGAGAGAGCGAGAGAGTGCATCCAAGTGGCAAACAACAAATGGTTGCAGTTGCAGTTGCAGATGGAGATTGAGTGCGATTCCACACACAAATACAAATGAAGCAAGCCCCCCCCCCGCCCCTCTTCAAAAGATTAATCGCTGGACAAATTTGCAATGTGAAAGTAAGAGGGAGAGAGAGAGAGAGCGAAAGGGGGGAAGCGGCAGTGGCAGTGGCAGCTGGCTGGCTAGAGAGAGAGAGGGGAAAGGCGGATTTGTGGCGACTGTTGTTGCAAGTTGGTTGGCTGGCCTGTCGCCTATCTGCCACTAATTGTCCTTGACGATGGAGCATCCCACATGGCATTTTGTCTTTGGCGATTGCTTGGCGCAAATTGCTGCCGGGTAGTGCCACAAGGGGCACATGGGGCACAAGGCACAAGGCGCAAGGCGCTAGCTGCAAGCTGCAAGCAACGGAAAGTGAAAACTTGAAAAATTGATTATGCAACGTGCCGCAAGGACGTTTGTGGCCAAGAGGCACACACAGCCACAGCCACTGTCAGAGCCAAAGCCAAAGCCAGAGCCTGGGCAACCGGAGGTCGTCACACACTTGGTCTGATTTTGCAGCCCTCCCCTCATCCCCCAACTCTCCTCTCCCCCTCCCCCTCTCCCTCTCTATCTCTTTCTCTATCTATTTCTATCTTTATCTCTGCCCCTCCCACTCGCACTGGCACTCTCCCTCTACCAACGCCTCTGTTATTGCAATTTTGAGGCATGCCACACGTTGCCTCGGGGGCGTTGCTGCTGCTGCTGCATGTTGCCGCATGGTGTCGTGTTTGTCGTTTGTTTTTGCCCATTTATTTAGAGGTTAAGCTGCAAGTAGGAAGCGTCTTTTGGCGGAGGCGCGCATTTAATTTACGTGCACCACCAATGATGAACCACCAAAGACCAGAGAGACAGACGGGAGGGTTGGGGAGTGCCACAACCATATAGCCAGATGATGGGTAGAACTTTCTGTATGCCTCATGCCACAGGCCGCCGCCGCACTCTACAGAGTATGCCCCCCTTCGGTTCGTTTTCTTTCTCGATTTTTCCGATTGCTGCGAGGGGCGCCTCAGTGTGCATTTTTAATTAAGTATACGCCGTGTTAAAGATGCCTCTGGCCATATAAGGGAGATGCCAGCAGCAGGAGGAGGGGGAGGCAAGTCAGATGCCAGAGAATCGATGCGGCATGACCTCCTACGAGAGAGGGAGAGGTCACCGACGATGACGATGATGATGGCAAAAAAGTAAATCTTAATTCGGTTTAATTACCCCATTCGTCCATTCGAATTGTGGCCAAAATGCCAAGCGAGCCAAGGCAAACAGAGACTGTGGCTCTAACTGTGGCTATGACTATGGCTATGGCAGTCTCCCTGGTGGCCACCCAAAATGCCATCACAACAGCAAAACTACAGCGAAAAAATCCTACGAGTTTCGTTGGAAAAATGCGATCAAGTTTCGATGCCCCAAAAGGGGAGCATCTGGTAGCTGGTTTTGTGGCAGTGATTAGCCTTATTTGTGGCATGTTGCACCGCACTGTAGCACTGACCATCAAAATCTCTGTGCCCCCCTGCACCCCCATTCATTTGATCGTTTGAGTTCGTTTGTTCGTTTGTTCATTTGCTCATTTTTGTTGTTGCAGGTGACATTGACGATTGCATTGTGACGCCAACGGTTCAGGGACAGTTCACGCCGCTGCCAGAGGCACTCTGCGACGTGATCATGGACCTCACCGCCGAGGGACAGTCGGCCACCGTGGAGCATGTGCGCGGCAAGCTGGGGGCCCGTTTTCCCCACATGACGACACCCGCCACGGAGGTGATCTACGACACGCTGGCCCAGCTGATGCAGGAGCAGAAGATTTACCAGACGTCCAAGGGCTACTTTATCTTCACGCCAGAGTGAGTGTGTCCTGACTGCACCATGCCTAAGCCAGAGACCAACTAATCCTTGTACTCCTTCTACTCGTATTATGCAGACGTCGTCGTAGTCGGTCCCGACCGCGCAGCAATCACCATCAGATGAACGGGGGCAGCCTGGCCTACGCCCAGCTGGAGGAGGAGGAGCAGCAGCACAGCGACGATGTGGTGCCCCAGGAGGCACGCACCATGCTCATGTCCAACTCGGAGGCACTGCACTCGCTCTACGGCGAGATATCCACGGAGCGGGACGGCGACCTCACCCACCAGTGCATCCAAACGAATCTGGCGGATGTGATTTGCGGTGGTGAGTCTTCAATCAGTTGCAGTTGCAGCTGCAGTTTCAGTTTCAAATCAATCAATGATTGAATCAATCATCAGGCAACCCCAACGACAAGATCATTTATCCAAGGGCGGCCAAGCGACGCAGCGCCTCGTTTCCGACGCCGCGCAGCTTGGAGCGACGGCACAGTTTGCGGCTCTTTGGATCATCGAAGCGCCTGCAACGCTGCGCCTCCACCCGAAGTCTGTCCAAGACGTACGCCCAAACGCTGAACACCACGGACAGCAGCAGCTCGGAATACCAAAGCACAGATTCGTCATCACCCAGTGAGTCCGCAATAACCATTCATTCATCCATCCATTATCCATCCATAAGCGATCCAAACTAATGCTAATGAATGTTCCGCAGAAAAAGGATCTTTGCTCTCACGGCTGTTCCGACGCAGTGGCAGGGCCAAGCAGCGTCAGATCGAGACATATTCCGCACAGTTCCCGCCCGCTGAGTGGTTCAACACGCGAGCCGTCCATCTGCATAGCGTGGGCACCCAAACGGCCGAGCACGTAAGTATTCCATTCCATTCCAATGCTCCTTATTTTGGACGCTTTCTAATCGCATTCCCATTCCTGTTTCACCCTGCGCCCCCAAAGGACATGCCTGTGGCCCACACCCTGTCCAATTCGACCTTCTACGATGGCTCGGAGCTGAGCCAGCGTTCGTCGACGCTGCCACGTCGCCATCGCCGTCACATGTCCAGCGAATCGACCTTCTTGATATCCTCACGCGACTGTTCGCCCATCCGCCGCCGTTCGCCGGTTTACTGCAGCGGCTCGCTACCTCGCTCCACGCAGTCCATACCAGCGACCACAGTCACGACGACAGCCGCCAAGATGAATCACTCCTCGGCCACGCTCTCTCGCCTGGGCCACCCGATGGGTCACGGCCATGCGGCCGCGCCCCCGAAGACAGCACAAAAGTCGGTGATTGGAAAGCACATCTTTGAGAGCTCGCCGTCGCGCTCCGGCACACTGAAGGCGGCGGCGGCCAAGCGCCAAACGGACGGACTGATCATCAATAGCTGCACGGACAACAAGGCCACGTACAGGAGTCTGCAGAGCAGCGGTCCCTCCAGCCTGGAGTCGTGCAAGACGTCATCGATGTTTGCGAGCGGCCCCTCGAGCATCGACAGCATCGGCAAGGTCTCGTTCAGCCAGAAGACCAGCGGCCATTCTAGTCTCGATTCGCAGTGTTCCACCAACACCGCCGTGGTGGCGCCACCTTCAACGGGCGGCAGCAGTGGCATCGGTGGCGGCGGCAGCGGCAGCAGTGGCGGCAGCACTCGTTCCATTCTGCTGCTGAATGGTTCGCCGCGGGGCACGCCGCGTCACCAGGCGATGCGGGCCCGTGTGGCCGAGGCCCAGGCTCAGGCCCAGGCCCAGAGGCAGAGGGCCAGCACACCCAATCGGATACTGGAGGAGCTGAGCTACCCCCACGCCCACGCCCACACCCACACTCACAATGGAGTGCCCAACTCGAGTAGCAACAACTCGATTACGCTGCAGGTCACGACAACATCGAGCGGGGGCGGCCAGAGCATACCCAGCACCAAGATCTTTGTGCAGAATTCGCCAGTGAGAAGTGTGATCACCCTGGAGAACGGCAAGATGCTGGAGAACTCGAATGTGTTCATCATCAACAACGAAACGATGACGAACGAGAGGGGGGAGATCATCAAGAAGACGCTGTCCAAGCAGACCTCATCCCCAGCTGCAGCGACTGCTCCAGCGGCTGCTCCAGTGGCCACCTCCACGCCAGTCCGGACAGCAACACAACAACAGCAGCAGCACCACCAGTACCAGCAGCCGGAGTCTGTCTCCAACGAGCAGCCCCTCAGCGAAACGGAGGCCAACTCGGAGACCTGTGACTCCATTTCCTTTATCAGCGAGAGCTGCTCGCCGGACAACACGTGCCCCGTCGATATGCCAGAGATCCCGGAGATCCCGATCTACGACGGTGGCAAGTACGCGAAGAACACCAACAATGATGCCACAATGAACAACAGCCGGAAGCTCTGTCTCCAGCTGGCGAATGGTATTGCCTACAAGAACAATGTCCTGAAGAACGAGTCGCAGCCGAACTCGCCCAGCGCCGAACAGCAGCAGCCCCTGAAGCTGGCGGCTCTGGCCAAGCAGGACTTTGAGATCGCCGGATCTGTGGGAAATCTGCACTTTTACGAGAAGAGCTCCAAGGATCTGGCCCCGGCGCAGAGCAACCACAATCTGATGATGAACAGCAGCACCGATCTGAAGCACCTCTGCTACGAGTCCGTGTGCCAGCTGCAGAAGGGTTCCATGAACGGCGATGAGATGGCGCTGGCCCACTTGCTGCGCAAGTCGAACAATCCGAATCCGCTGGGCAGCGAGCCCAATCTGGCGCTGAAGGATCTGGCCAATGACAAGGCCATGGACAAGGAGGGGATAGACCGACGTCTCAGTCTGACCAAGGAGTCCCTGGAGCAGGGCATGTCCATGGGCATGGGCAGTGTCTTGGCTGGCGGCAACGAGGAGCTCTACAATTTTCCCAGCCTCACCGACTTGTCGTTCAACTTTACGTCGCTGGCGGCGCGCAAGATCCTGCAGGGCGTCAGCCTCAACAGCATCGATACCCTGGTGGAGCTGAACATGGCGGCGGCGGCGGCAGCGGCAGCCGCAAATAATGCAAAGGAGAAGCAGCAAAATAACCAAACAGCGGCGGCCGCAACGGCAGCTTCAGTCTGCACCGACTTTGGGATGGTCTAGAGTCTAGACGTCTCTAGACTGTAGTGGCCCCAGAGGACAGGAGTGCAGAGGTGGAGAGCAGAGCAGAGCAGAGCAGCCTCTTAGTATAATCGAACGAAAAATCTTAGCATCTACGAGATAGTAGGGGGATAGGAGGAGAGACAGTAGGGATATCTACGATCTACTATCTGCATTTGGCATTTGGCAACTTTTTTGTAATTTATTACGATTGATTTCCCCATTTGATAGCAGCAATTTTTGTAATTTGTAATGTATGTTTTTTTTTCTATGTATGTTTTTTGTAGGGTTCTATCGGATGCAACTTTTATTTACAGTGCCAAAATACGTTTAGTTTAATTTTAATTCGTATTATTTCATACCACATACATACATACATATACACATACATATATCCTTCGAAGGACCGCCAAGCGGCTTCCGGCCACAGCCCGATTCCGATTCGTTATGTAAAGATATAGTACGCGCAGATACTCGTACGATCAGCAAATATTACGTTCGATGCTTTAGTGTTTTTTTTTTTGTTTATTACACATTTATTCAATGCAATTGTTTATAAATACTAACAACGCCCCAAATGCTATCCTATCTTATACATATTACGATATACCATACATACCCACACACACCCACACACATACAGAGCGAAGCAGACACAAAAAACGAGATATACGCAGAGAAATGTGTACTACGACGACCATAGAATTTAGCACTTAACGAAAATACAATAATTTTTTGTACAAGGCCTTAATTAGTAAAGTCAGCAATAATACAACATAAGTTGAAATCACTAATAAAATAAACATATAATATAAAAGCTGTGCTTTTAATCTAAATTTCAAATTTAACGGCTCCTCCCGGGTTGCACCGTGGCGTCCTCTTTGGCACTACAATGAAACTACATGTTTCTACATGGTTTTGACATGCTGAATGTATGCTACATTCTACATATAAATGTTTGTAGTGTTGCAAAGCTACCAATTTTTTTACGCTTTCCAATACCAGTCTAGCTTGATTTGGCGCTATTTTCAAAACGGTCTTGCAGTGCCCAAGTGGTTTCAAGGAGACTTTATATCATATATTATAGCTATTTCGAGCAGCTACGATCTCTGTTCACCTAGTAGCTCAAGGTAGTTCTAGAATTTATGCAAATGCAAAACGTTTCCCTTGAAAATACCAATACAAATTGTTGTCTTTGCCCCACAAAAAGCATTGTAAATGTGTTTAAATTTGTTTATTGGTTTTGCTTTCAAATAATAATTATAATAATAATAACGGTACTAAAACGTACTACACCCTACAACGAAAGAAATCTTTTTTAATATATTGCGGAAGGGGTGTTTTTTTTAGATAAAATGACAGAGATATTGGGCTTACAGAAACAAAGATATATGTATACAGTTTGATTTTCTTACTTTTAGTGAAATACGAAAAAATTTTGGTAAATGAATTGTGGAATTGGTTTAAATTTATAGTGTTTAGTGTAGTATGTCCATAATCGATCAGTCTCCGACACAAAACGGGTTTCTCTCACCCACAACTTAGACGTCGTGTCGTGTGTCTCTATTTCTTCTTGCTTATCTTATCGCGAAATATTTAGCGCCTGCTACTTTCTGGTTTCTGTTATCCGATTTCTTTCGTCGCTTTTCGCTACACATAAATATTTATCTACAGCTGTTTGCGGGGAACACTGTCTCCCCCCATCGACGTATCCTATCGCCGCCTCCAAGCCCGTATCTCTATGCTGAAGCGGCTTAAAAATGTGTCTTAAACTTACGTAATACAAACTAAATTTAGGCCTTAACTAAATTAATAACGAGTTGGTAGTTGGTAGTAGGTTGATCCATTCCCATCTAATTTGGCAGCATCTCCGCCAGCTGGCTCGTGAGGCTAGCCGGCAGTTTGTCCGGGAACTTGATGTCAAAATTCACTATCAGGTCGCCACGACGCGATGGTTCCTTGGGGAAGGGCAGGCCGCGGCCATTGATGCGACGCGTGGTGGTGGGTTTGATGATTTCGTTGGCCGGGTTCACAGGTATGCGTTCGCCGTGCAGTGTTGGAACGCTCACCGCTGCCCCGCAAAGGGCCTGCTTCAGGCTTACCTGAGCGGTATAACGCAGATCGCTGCCCTCGCGCTTGAACTGGCTGTGCGGCTTGTCGCGTATGATGAATATGATGTCTGCTGGCACTTTGTTGGGCGCCTGGTCGCCCTCCTTGGGGAAGGTGATCTTTGTGCCCGCCTTCCAGCCCGGCTTCACAGTGATGCTGAGCACCTTTTCCTCCTTTCGCGCATTGCCCGTTTGCGTAATGGACATGCGCGAAATCTTCATCTTCTTGGTGCAGCCTCTGTCGACCTCCTCTAGTGTCACATACAGGTCATGCTCGATGGGGGGATCCTGCTGCTGCTGGCGCTTCCGACTCGGAGCCTGGGCATTGAACGACTGGGAGCGGAAGGCTCCAGAATTGGGATTGAAGCCACCGAACATATCTTCGGCGCCCATGTTCAGGAAAACCTCGTTTGTGTTGCCGCCAGGGACGCCCCCGACTCCACCGAACATGTTGTCGCCGCCTCCAAAGAACACGCCGAAGGGATCCGCGGCGCCAAAGAACTGTGCGAATGTGGCACGTGGATCGCCGTGGAACTGATACTGGTATCCGCCGTCGGGCTGGCTCTTGCCATCTGGTCCGGGCATGCCGCCCTTCAGGCCCTCCTCGCCATACTGGTCAAAGATGTCGCGCTTCTTTTTGTCCGACAGCACCTCGTACGCCTCGGCGATTTCCTTAAAGCGTTCCTCTGCTTGTGGACTCTTGTTCTTGTCTGGGTGGTATTTCAGTGCCAGCTTGCGATAGGCCTTCTTAATTTCATCGTCGTTGGCCTTCCTGTCAATGCCCAGAATCTTGTAGAAGTCCTTGGCCATCTTGCTCAGTCTCTTTTAAGCTGTAAGTGAACAGAAAATACAGAGAATATTATAGTACATGTGAACTGATTAGCTCTTCGCTTCGATTGTGTTTTTCAGCGACACTCGCGCTATAGAAATTGCTAGAACACCGAGTTGTGCAACGACACAGCGCCAGTGCTTGATGTGTTGTCATTTTCCCCTCCACGAGTGACGCGTTTGTCTGTGCCCGCCCCTGTGCATGTCTCCAATATAATATTCTCCCACACACCACACAACACACAGCACACACATCGCACACATTATATTGGGCAGGCATTGGGAATGCCATGCAAATATGCTAATTTCCAGTAGCAATTCAATTGCTCCACCAACTCACCTAAAACGCTGTTTGCTCTTTGCTAAAACTATTTTTCACTTCACTTTACAATTTTCTTTCGCCTTTTTTGTTCGCGTTTTTATTATTTTAATGTGTATTAAACGTTCTTGAAAATAATAGATGACGTTCTCAATCAATTTTATTTTTTTTTGATCTCTCGTTGCTGTGTTAGCACACACCCTTGTTGCTTAGTCGCTTGAAAATATTTTTTTGTTTGTAGCACGATTTTGCAGGGGTTTATATAGACTTTCGTCGGTCTGCTCATCGAATTTTCTCGATGTTTCTGGCAGCTTTGAGAAATTAACCCACTCAAGCCCCCTATATTTAAACAGCTGGACAACGTGGGTTGAAACGCGGAAAACAATACGTTTTTCAAGGTTATTCTTATATAACCATCCTTTGTGTTTACTTCAACATACAAATTATTGTGATATCATTCTCCTGAAATGCGCTAAAATAATTATAATATACAAATTTTAATGCAGAATATTTGAATACCCACTGGTCGACAATGGGTTAATCGTTCGGAAATCATATTCCTCAATTTTGATGTTCGGTTGAATATTACTACCTACCAAATACTTTTTTCCTTAAACACATATTTTTATCCGTTTGCTCCATCAGTTTTTTTTGGAAATTGGATAATTTAAATGACTCTCTTTTATTGTATTGTTTAGAATATAAGTACTAAACAAAAACGGTCAACAAAAAATATTAGCAAACCCAAGCATACGGTTACCGATACTATCGACTGCGCGCCAACGTGTAATCGCTTGAAAGTGAATGAGCGATGCGAATGCGCATGTCGCATGAATGCATCCAGTGACAAAAATTATGCAAAATAGCAGTATTAGAGAAAGCGAAAATTAAAAATCCTGCTTATAGAAGTTTCTATGCACTATGTTCTTTATTGTCGCCTGAAGCACCAACCGTCTGCACGCCGAAATATCTCGATGTTTCTCGCAGCTTAGAGTTGCTGTGGAATGACAGTGCTGCACTGACCGATAAGAAGGCGGGAATTCTCAAATATTTTACCAAATTCTTTTATTTGTCTAATTAATAAGCTACATTGATTTTTATGGTACTACATTACTTTTTTATATTATTTGTGTGTTATTCGTTTGGTTTTGGCTTTATTTTTTTTCCATTATGCAGTATTTACAATTGAAAGCGTATAAAATAGAGTATGTACTTTAAAGGTGCGGACACAAGAGTAAGCACTTTGGTCCCTTAAAGAAAGTATGAATTGTTCCAACCTGTCTAGTCTACCTTGGTTGGCCTCTGCGACGATATCGATACTCATCGGTTGGAATGCGGCCATACTTAGGGATGGTAAGATGCATGCGCAGGGCCTGCGACTATTCTTCTTATAAGCGCCAAAATTGAAATCGAAAATGTTCAGATTTATCTGATTTTAATCAATAGGGAAACAAGTAAGGGCTGTATTAAAACTCTCTAGATAGGCAGAGGTATGTCAATGTTAATTTAGGAGTGAGCAAACAGCGAAACTAAACAACAGTAAGAGAGGCCTTCACCTACACTATTTCTCTGTGATCTAATTGACTATGCTCTTACTAGGCCACAAACTTTCGCTCTTAAATTCTTGCCCTGCTTTAGGGAAGGATGAAATTATGCAGGGTGGTCCGCTATTTCTATTTCGGGTCGTATTCGTACTCTTAAATGTAACAAACATCTAGCTTGCAGTTGTATTTGCTGTATTTGATCAAAATAATACCCGAAAAGAGAGCGCGTATTGGCAGGTAACAACAATAACGAACATATGCCAACAGAAAAAACAACAATTGCAAACCACCCAAAGCCGTTGAGAGCGAAGCTGCTGCGCTCTTAACTTTTCGCCACCGCTCAAGGGCATTACCCGAACATCAGATGCAGAAGGAAGAGAGGATCACAAATAAGAGCTAATCAAAATAATCTACCTTTTCTATGCTGATGAGGTAATCTACGCACTCTCCGTTTCCCCCTTCGGTTCTAGAGCGTACGCCAAAATAACAGCACACACTTTGCATTAGCAATGCCGCTCTTAGTGCAGCTCTGCTGCGCTGTTAACTTTTCGCCACCGCTGTAGGGCATTGCCCCTACATCAGATGCAGTAGGAAGAGAGGATCAAAAATAAAAGCTCATCAAAATATTCTACCTTTTATATGCTGATGAGGTAATCTACGCACTCTCCGTTTCCCCCTTCGGTTCTAGAGCTTACGCCAAAATAACAGCACACACTTTGCAATAGCAATGCAGCTCATAGATGTTCTCAGAGAGTTCACTCAATTAAGCAAATGGTGTGGGAAGTAGAGCGCTGGAAGGAGCTAAAATTGCGTAAAAAAAGTGAAATAGGTGCGGAAAATTATATAAAAACCCGAGTGATAGTGTTTAGAAGATAAATCTGTCCCAAAAATGAATGAAAAGTTTTGTAACAAGCAGGAAAAGTGAGGAAAAATTGTGGAAAAGACCGAAAAATGCAAGTCCACGTGTGTGTATGGAGGATTAAGAGCAATGAAAGTGCAAATGCAAGTGCAAGTGTGAAAACAATTAATTTCAATGTTATCTGTCTTTTGAAAAACTTTTTTGCAGTTGCGTCGAAGCTTTAGCGCTGCTTAATGCTATGGGAATTTGAGTGGAAAGAAGTCGATGTCAAATAACGGCACCATGGCATGTGTTTCAGCTTGAGAATTTTGTTGTGGAGTTTTTTGCTTTATTTTCTGTGAAAGTGAGTGTGAGTGCAAGATATTCATAAAAATAACAAGGGGTTCAAGGAGATGTGTGAAAAAGTGAGTGAGAAAGTACGACTAAAAAAAAACAGGAAACAGCAAATAATATTCCACACTACAGAAAATTGGAAACAGGTGAGGTGAGTGTTTCTTTATTTTGGATAACTTTTTATACAGTTATCTTTAAATATACATATGTATGTATGTACATATATATTTTCTATGTTTATATTTTTAATATTCACATTTTCGTGTATTTCCCTCTTATCCTATTTTTCTAGTGAATTTTACCTGGTGTCTTAGTTTTTAAGGTTTTTCACATAACTGATTATTATCTTTGTGTGTGATTACGGAGACTGCCTCTAGGGAATGCTATCTTGTTCTAGAAAACTCTCAAATATGGCCCAGAAACTGGAGCTCTTCCTAGTTTTACTCTGTAAAAGGTGTGGATACATTTCTGAATATTTTTACTATGATACTATTTTACACAGGCAAACAATTCATATTTTTAACGATTTGAATGTCCCTTTAACTTATTTTTTCAATACCAATGGTATTTGAATTTGATTTGCTGAGCACTATCGATACCAAAACGATTATCATCGACTGCAATACGGTCACACTTGGGGATGGCAAGAAATCTAAAGTGTGTAACTAGCGAATGTTCTCGATGTTACCAAGCGCCAAATTTAAATTAAAATTCAAAATCAAAAAAGTTAAAAAGTATTTGAAGCTATTAGTTTTTCTTTTGGCCATAGTTCGTTGCATGTAATTTAATGGGCAAAGTATTGAGTCGAGTGTTTGAGTATTTTGCTGTGGAGAGCTCCGTTAAAAGGAGTTTTCAAAGCTTTGTTTTGTTCTCACATCTATGCACCTGCCCTTCAGTTGTCGGTTCTAAGTAGCCAGTAAGAGGACCAACTTTGTTCCCATTTTCGCCCAAAGTCTCCGTCCAACTATGTTTTCATTTATAAACAAGTTTGTGCTCTGCTTCTTTATTGTACGTAATATTTTATTAAGTGCTTGAAGTTTGCTTAAAATACACACGAAAATCCCTTCCCTTCCCCTAGGAAGTGAAGTGAAGTGAAGTAGAACCTCGCTCTGTTGCACCCCGCTCCCTTTGCTGTGGACAGCGCTTGTTGAAAACATTTCGTGCTTCTTTGACAGTTTGGCAAACACCCTCTCAACACTCCCACGCCCCCTGCCACTGCCACTGCCATTGCCACTGCCACCCCCTCTCTCTCCAGAGCCATTTTCTAATGTCTCTGTTTGGAAAATTTGTCGTTTGCTTTGGGCAAATGTTTATTTATGTATTTCTTTCGCTTCTGCCACCCACCCATGCCCCCCTTCCGGCGGAAGGTGTGGAGGTGTTAAATGGCGGCGACTTTAACCCTGACAAATATTTCCTGCGGTAAACTTTTTGCTGGCTTTTTGTTTTTTTTTTTTACTTTTGTTTAATTTGTTTTGGTTTTTGCATTTTATCGCTCACTTAATTGACTGGGATGACGGGCAGGGACAGGGACAGGGAGGCAGGTGATAAATCGAGGGGACAATGTCACAGTCACAAATATTCTGCCATTCACCGATTCCATTCCGATGCCGATGGCGATGCCGTTGCCGTTTCCAGGGGGTTATGGGCTATAAAAAGTCGGATCGACGTACACACACATCCACACGGTTATCGCTCATACATTTCCATTCATTAGGCAGGAGACAGGAGACGGGAGACAGGGGATAGATGGCAGTGGTTGTTGGACAATAACTATGCCCATGGCCATAGATGCCACGCCTCCATTCAGGCAATTTGTAACGCCTTTTGCTGTCGGAACGGTGAATGGTATCCATAAAAGTCTCTCGCCCAGTCGCCCAGTCTCCAAATTTCGGCAAATTGTCCCCGTTTATTTCGCCTGATAATGTCTCAATAAAATCTGTTTCGGGCGGCTAGAGATACTATATCTTTAAGGATATGTACATATATGTATAGGTATATGTGTGTGTGCGTGTGCGTGTCTGTTATGAGCCTTGAACACAAAAATATCTGAAATAACCCATGTTTTGGCCAAAGTATTTTGTAATTACAAAAGTTGTAAATTTTTATGATATCTTTGAACCAGAAACCGAACCCGAACCCCCCTCTGCGATATAGCGATAGGAAGTCCCATTGAAGGACATACAAAATTCAAGTGAATTCTGTTTACCATGAAATAGTTTTCCATTCGTTTATGATAAGAGCATCATCTGGTGCTAATTGCTTTTCAGTAGAACATTTCCAGCAGCCATCATTTCAATAGGGGTCCTCGGTTCTCGGTTCTCGCTCCTCGGCTCTCGCTCCTCGCTTCTCGGTTCTCGGTCCTCGGTTCTCGCTCCTCGGTCCTCGCTCCTTCCTCCTATTGAAAACACTTTTTTGTTTAGAGTGGAAATATTCTTTGGGCTGGATGCAAATATTATTCTGCAAATGTGCCTGCTGGCTTCGTATGGTCGTCTGTTTTTCGTGGTAAACTTTTTGCCCGTGCAATTGTTGCATGGTTGCTCTTTGAGGATTTAGTTACTTGAGAAGTTACTTACTCCCGTGCCTGAGGGAGGAACCAAAAGTAAGGTACTTTTGGCTTTTTTGCTCCTCCTGAGGCTCCCTCTTGCAAAGATTGGGGATCTGTGTGCGCGGCGCGGCCACAGGGCGACTCACTTCGCGGCTTTAACTTTTTAGAAGGCATGCAGCATGCAGCATTCAGCACGCAGCAGGCAGCAGGCGGCATCAAGGCGAAATAGTTTGCTGCACTTTTCTTGGCTGGCGCTGGGCTGTAATAAATAAAGTTTTAATTGCCCAATGCCCAGAGCCAGCATTCCATTCCCGGCATTCAAAGATCATAATTTAAGATACGCTTTGCTTTGGCCACAATTTCAATTAGCCACCACCGAGCATGATGGCATGATATGATGGCCAGGAATTATGGCAATTAAGCTGGAAGACTCCTGGCTTCGAGCTCATCAAAATTCTAGACAGTGCTCCCCCCCAGTGTTCCCCCCAGTGCTCCCCCAGTGTTCGTGTCTAGACAGTCGAAGAGTTAGTTGCCCAATAATTGCCACAGTGATAAAAGTTGAGTGATTTGGTTCAGGTTTTGCGCCTCCTTTACGTGACTTTCCAGTCTGAGACCGAGACCCAGACCGAGAGACTCCTCCTGGAGTTAATCGAAACACATAAATTTCAGATAATCAATTTATGGCTCGACACCTAATTTGTGGGCAAACAATGCGACAAATTCGGTTTTCAATTTCCATGCGGCGGCTGTATGCGGAATTTTTGCTTCTACATTGCAGGATTAAATTCCTTCGCCAGCGCCAGCGGCAGTGGCTGTGGCAGTGGCAATGGCAGCAGCGGCAGCGGCAGACAAACAAAATGGAAAATCTCAAACACTCCTTTTGTCCTTGTCGTTCCGGTTAGGAGGATGTCTTTCCTTCTAATTTCCTTTTATCGAATTTACGATTTGTTGGGTTGGTCATGTCATCAGCTTGAAAACGAGGACTGCGGAGACGACGACGACAACGACGACGACAAGGATGTGGATGTGGATGCCTAACCCAAGAGTCCTGCGGGGGTGTCGTGTCGTGTGGATTCGGAATCTGTTTTTTCCCTTTTTTTTCTGTGTCCATATTTTTGTTGCTGTTTTGCTGCCGTTCGTTGGTGTTTTTTCTGCATCAATCTTTGATTTGCAAATTATTTTGCATTCCCCAGAAACGATTTGTGTGTTTTATACTGCCATGATTCCTAAAAAGGGGGAGGCAAGGGAAGGAAAGGGAAGGGAGGGTATTTTTTTTGGGTTTTTTTTGGGTCTGCTGCTCGGACAAATTGTCGCACATCAAGGAGCAACCAACAGAACGTGTGACTGAAATCTGGGTCTTCAGTTTAAAGAGCAATCACAGGAAATGGCTTTCCAAAGGGTTTGGGGGGGGGGAGGATTTCCTGGGATTTATTGCAGTGTAGGCGATTTATGAAAATTTAAACTTAAATTTTATTTGCTGCCATATAAATTTCTTCGATAATGGAGGGAGGAGAGACGAATGTAGAGCCAGAGGTGCAATAGAGGGAGGGAAAGGGCAGAGGAGAGGCAACACGTGGCAACACATTTAATGAAAATATTTTTTCAACCAAACACAATATTAATAGTGCAATAAATTTACAAAACAAATATTAATGAGTTACATGCAGACATTTGATTGGTTTATTGGTATTCGAGTTTTGGTGAATTTTTAAACTGCCTCCACCCGTTTTACCTCGAAATGCATATGGGAAATTCAAGTTATAGAAGCTCCACTGTACATATCTCACCCTAACATCAATTGCCATTATGTTCTCTGGCAACTTTTCAACTACTTATAAGGATAAACGTAGAACGGTAGGTGGCTTCCCATGGAGCCCTCCATAAATAGAAATTTTCATGCAAGGTACGTGACCCATGTGGTTCCCTCCCCTCCCCTCCCCTAGTGGTTTTACGGTGGGGAGAGGTACGATTCCCGCTCAAGTTTCTAAGCAGTCTATTGTCTTGTTTTTCCTGGACATGAACATGCACACACGCACAAACACATGCAGGGAATGTCCTAGTAAACAGATGCAGCCGACATCATGGTGTGTTTGTTATATGGGGATATGGGGAGTTCCTTCGCCGGAATTCACAATTCACAATTCAGACTCGGATTCGGAGTAGGAGTAGGAGTTTCCCCCCCCGCCAGCTGCATGTTGTAAATGTCATAGGACCACGGGAGACAAACAGGATGGCAAACAAAGCAAAAAAAAACCTAGTAAGGTTATGCGGGCGCCACATGACATTTGGCAGGCACTCCCTTTGTGTGTGTGTGGTGGGTGGGTGTGGCGGTATGGATCCTGCGGCGACAGGCGGAAGATTTCTCATATTTGAATGCCCATAAATAATACAGCGGAGAGGCGAGAGATAAAGCCAAGAATTATTGGCAATGGAAATGGCAATGGATTCTGGCTTCTGGCTTTGTTTTTCACACAAAACTTCCAAATTGAACGATGGATGGATGGATGGATGGATCGACTGACTGACTGCTCGCCGACTTTATTGACATTTATGATTGGGATAATGAGGTTATAAGTGATGAATCCCTGCGAGCAAAGTCCTTTGAGCTGCTTAAGCTTCACTTTAAAGCTGAACGGAATTCTTTCATGTTGCCAGCTGCATGGGCCACGGGGGGTGGTGCGGTGTGTAGTGGCGTGGAGTGGAGCCTGACAGCCGCCAAGATTGGGGCACGTTTCCGTCTCTATGTGACCGCATTTGGCAATTGTTTCGGCCCGTGGCACGAGTACGGCTGGGAGTACGGAGTACGGCTCCCAGATTGCATTACGAGTCGAAATAAATGTTTATAATTCAACGGAAATGCTCGGCTAAGCCAAAGAAAGCAGCACGAAACTACACCCACCACAATGGCTGCCGTTTACAGTTACGTTACAGCTGTGCTTATGCATGTGTGGCATGTGTGTGTGTGTCTGTCTGTGTGTGTGTGTGGTGATTGTTGCGCTTCGTGTGTGTGTGTTGGAATGAGGAAACATGGGAACTGCCCGTGCCCTGCATTCAGCCAGGACTCATACTCATACTCGTCCTCGTCCTCGCACTCGGACCACACTTAAGTGAATTGTCTTCAAGTTGAAAATAAATTTTCTGCCAGGAATAGCCCCTCAAAAAGAGACCGCCCCCCCACCAGCCCTCAACCACCTTCCCACGATATGAGAGCCACTTGGGAATGCAAATGAAAGTGGGCTTCGTGTCCGTCCGTTGTGACAGCTCCCTGTTCCGGATAGGATAAGATAGGATGGTATGGGATAGGATATATACTATTCTGTTGTTGGATGTACTACCGTGACGTAAATCCGCAAAAAACCCGCTGGCTGGGACTCATACTGGGACTGGGACCGGACCGGGACCGGGGCACACATAAAAACCAGAACTCCCGAACATGGGCTTCATCATCCGTCATTCCAGCGGATGGCGTGCCATGACATGGCCGGAGATGGCGCTCAGCCTTACAACTGTTGACAGCAGGACCACGAGCACGACCACGACCAGCAGATTGAGGACCAGCAGCAGCAGCAGCACGACCAGAAGCAGCACCAGGACCAGGAGCTGCAGCATCAGGGTCGGCAGGGGGAATCAGCTAAGCTGATTTGTTTAAGCGCCGAGCTTTCCACTCAATGAAAGTTCCCAAAGTTGCCAACAAAGAGCACGCGGTGTCAATGACTTGGTCGCGTGGTGCTCGTCCTCGTCCTGCCTCTGGCTCTGACTCTGGTCTTCGGCTAATGAATCTGGACAGGGACGACGCTGTCTCCCAGCCGAAGCGCTTAAGTCAATTTGATGTTGGCTCAGAGAGGGAGGGAGAATGAGGGAAAAGGAGAGGGTACAAACACAAGACACGACAGAAGACTGAAGGGGGGCTGGGGGCAGGATCCAGGCGAAACAAAGTTCAGCGTGTCCGTGCGCGTGTTTCCGCTTAAAAGTTTTCTGTTTTCACAACTGATGTCGTCAGCAAAAGGCAAAAAGAGTCGCCTGAAATCCTGGACTGTGACGTTGGCGGTGGCTAATTGCGATTTAATGACGATGACAATTTGATAAGAGGATTTGCTGCATTGTCCATCCCCCCATCTGCCCCACAAGACACCACACCACAGCATACCACGCCACACCACACCATTCGACCACCAAAAACAGCAATCGACTCTTGTCTGGCGAGCATTCCCCTAACTCTGAATAGCTCTCTAAATGGAATCAGCCATTGCGAAGACAATGCAATCACATGAGCATTTTACGGGACACTGAACAAAAAGAAAACTTCTATAAAGAGTCACATAGTCAGCAACAGGAGGAGCAAAAGGACGAGCAGCCGGAGGAGCAGCTCGAAGCAGGATGCTGGATGCTGGATGCTGGATGCCACGTCCAAGGCGCCACAAAGCTCTGCAGCCAGACAATGGCGCTGTAAAATAACTGGAAAAATTGAACATGAATTGAAATAAAGGCGATTGTAATTGAAATTGAAAACCCGAGAAATTTCGTTGGTGTTTCTGATTCTGTCATCAAAGGAATTCAATTTAGGAATTTCGTGAAATTCTTTTTAATTTGAGTTTTGTTCAGGAAAGGCAGCAGGAAGCAGTCCCGCAAATTACTCAAAGGACTTTGAATCCACAACTAGCAAAAGGCTTACAAAATATTCTTGTTAGTTTGAAAAATTCGAACTCCAATTCCAATTCCACAACAGAGCCGTCAATTAAAAGAAATACATTTGACTTTTCACCTTTCGGGCCACAGGCGAGAGATGCAGATGAGATGAGATATTTGAACTGTGAAAATTGTGAAAATATTTTGATATTTTCTTTGGCTTAGCCAGCAAACAATTGCGAGTCTGATTCATGGAAAACAAAAAAAAGCAAACAGCAAACCTACATCCATAGAAATGATAGACAAATTTGCATTGCATTTGACCTTTCCACCTTTCCATCTGTCTAATCTGTCGACTTTTTTCACACTTTAAGTCTTGGCTTAGGGATTGGATATTTGGAACTGTCAATAGCATTCATTTAACCAATTTTGTTGATTTTTAAGAGCCAGGGATGGCGGGGTATGGTCCAGTTTTCCCCATAGGTTTTTATGCTTTGATGTGGGTACTCGCATATACATACATACATACATACATTCATACATTTATAATTATTATTGGCATTTTCCAAAAGCGAACCCAACCCAAACATTTTACACATTTAACCCTTCCATCCCCTAGCACCATCCCCCCTCCCCCACGCTTGTGCTTCATTTTGACCCTTTTCTGAGGCCTGGCCCTGGCCCCCATGATAGCGGTCAAAATCGCCTTTTTTTTGTGCTGTGTGTCAAATGAGTTCCGATAAAAACACCGAATAAAAATAAGAATTTGTTCAACCATCAAAGAGCGAGCAAAAACACAAATGGTTTTGGTTTGTGGCAAAAAAAGTTTTGTCTGTCACTTTCGCGCTTTCAATTAATGCGACAAATGTGTTTGTTTTGTGTCTTTCGGGATGTGCTTCCTCCTTTCACCCTGCCCCGCCAGTTCTCGCTCCTCTTAAGCCTTAACAATACGTGACTCGTCCTCGTACTGGTCCTCGTCGAGCAACAGCAACAGCGAGCAGCGAGCAGCGAGTCCAATGACTTTGCCAAAGTGGCTTTGTTATGCCATTTTAAAACGCTTCTTAAAGACACAACTTGGACAGTTTGTGGAGTTTCTACAGTCTCTGCATTCTGTATTCGACTTTGAATCAATTAATATGTTTTTGGGGTTGGTCGGTTGGCAGGCGAGTGCCGATAAGCCAGCTTCGGCGTCAGCATCGGCGTCCACACACAAGTGTTAGCCGGCGATATAGAAGACCACTTTGAAAAATTTAATGTCCACAAACTGTCATAAACTGGAAATGCACAGTGAAAAGATATAAGCACAGCGGGGGCTGTGGGGGCGGGTCGGAGTGGGCGGGGCTGTCGATGAGAAGGAGGCAGCGGCTAAAGCTGTCAGCCGAAGAATTTAAGTTTCGACAGGGGCTTCGAGGAGCTCTACTCCTGCTCCCGCTCCTGCTCCTGGTCTGGCGACGACTGCGTGCTGTGTGGACGCTGGAAAATGCACTAAAAGAAAACGGGCTGTTGTTTCCTCTTTAATTTCACAGACAAAAGAGGCTCAAGCAAAGTGTGTACACTGTACACTGAGGGAAATCATTATCGTTATCTTGAATTCTTAATTAATTCAAGCTCAAAGTTTTTGCCATATTTTTTTATTATGCACTTTGATGGTCCATAAAAGTAGTGACACTTTTCAAAGTGTACACTCAGAGAAAACTTTAATATTTATCATATTTAGATCAAATGGGAAATGAATTAAGTGAAATATTTAATGCAAATATTCAAATTAAATAGAGTTGTGTTAAAAATTACTGTTTTAATAACATTCATGCAATCAAAGTGAATTTGATTCAATTTAAAATAGGGATGTGTTTCCTCTTAGTGTGCCGCCATTTTTCTTCGAGTGTAGAGGAGACCGCAGGCTGTAAGCGAGTCGAACATTCAGATACATATGTACATACGTATGTATATATCAATATATGTATGTATGTATGATGGTATATGTACACACACACATGAATAACTCGTTGGTCTTGCTTGCTCACCGACATATCATCGTACAGTCAGAGCAGAGCAGAGCAGAGCAATCTTGATGGCTGCTGGTTGCTGGTGGTGGAGGGGTGGGGCGGGAAAGGGGCGTATATTCTGGGAACGGGGGTGGGGGCGAGGCGGCTGTCATTTTCTGCGCCTGCAGCTTTCATTAGTTCAATCTCAATGTTGTGTTTTGTGTCTTATCCTTGGCCCTGATCCTGTGCCCCGCTACCATTTGTCTTCTATTTGCTCTCTGCTCTCTCTCCGTATGGTTCGATTTTTTTTTTTTTAATTTTAAGCGCACGTTGTCCCCTGCACTGTCACCTGTCTGTGTCTGTGCCTGTGGGGAAGCTGTGTGTGCATCTGTGTGTGTGTGTGTGGCAACATGCTGCTGATTAAATGGGACGCAGCTGCAGCAGGTCTCCTGCATTAGGAATGCTCGAACCACCCGCTGGGTGTCCTGGCTGTCCTGCCACTGACTGTAAGTAACGAAATGCAAATTAAAATTGCTTTCTCGTGTTTTGTCGGGAATCGAATGGACAAATTAAATGCAATTCCGACAAGCACCATCGATGACACCATGGATGCTGAAAAGAAGAGTCCTTTAAGGACTAGACTCTGTCTGCACTTTAATATCGCCAAACAGAGCACGTGCGTATGGCGGGGCTGGGTTGGGTTGGGTTGGACTGGGACGTAAGTACTTTCACATCGTCCGGACGGAATGTCCGGAACTTGCGCCTATTGTCGGGCATGGGGCCACTTACATAAGATTCCAAAAGGGCGCCAGCAATGGGGATGGGGATGTGGCTATAGCAACAGCTCCTGGCAGTCCAATCGTATGCAAACTTTATTAATTACGCGCCCCAATGACCAGAAGACCAGAAGTCCAGTCTTGTCGGTCGGTCGGTTGGGCGGTCGGTTGGTTGGTCTTGGCTCTGATTTTCCGCGAAACTTTTGCCGTTTACTATTTTTTTCCAAATGGAGTCGTTCCCGAGTTGCCGAGTTCCCGAGTTGTTCCCCACCTCCCCCCTACCACAAAATACCACTGCAATTTGCAGGCAAAAGAGCGAAAATCAAACAGAAAATCAAACTTTTTTTAATTAAAAATTCAGCACTTTTCATTTTCATTTCGTGAGGAAAAACAAAGCTAAATATTCGAGAGGATAAATGCATTTCAAAGCGATTTGATTTCTAAACCTGGTCCTGGTTTTAAATTCAAGCCAAGTTATCCATCAAGAGTACCCATAATATAAGTTAAATGAATTTTACACCAGGTTGGCAGCCCCCTCCGTCCCCATTCAGTGCAACCCTGGTCCCTGGCTAGGCTTCGGCTCGCGTCGCGTCACTTGGAAAAATTCTAGAAACAATTTGTGTTCTGAAATAGAATGAAAATAGACTTAGAGTCGAGTGACAGCAAGAAAGGTGAGTGGTGACACGGCGCTTTTTGAAGACACACACACACAGCTAACTCAACTCACACACACACACTAACTCTTTGAGATGTTCAAAAGGTTTCGTTTGAAAAATGTCGAAGCAATCCGCTAGCTCGGAATTGACGCCGCCACAGCTATCGGAAATCGGTTTGTGCACCACCACAAGAATGTCCAAGTTGCAGGAGGAGCAGGCAAAGGCGACCGTGCCCCAAATCGGTGTCAACGATGACGAGCTCTTTGTGAAACGGCCCAACTTCATCAAGCGCAGGGCCACAGCGATGCCCGTTTCCCAGCCGAGGGAAACAGACGGGCTGGCAATAGTCGACAATTCGGTGGCGAAGGTGCCGGAGGGCTTTGGCTGCTTCAGCCACTTTATGAGTCAGCTGCCGGCACAGCGCTGGATGTGGTGCGAGTTCGCGCAGTCGTTTCTCGACGAGCCGATCGCGGCCAGCGCCTTCTACGATCTGGACAAGCTAATCAAGGATCTGGGCTGTCTGATTGCCACGCGCACCATGCCACGCCGCTGCTGGCAGTTGGTCCGTATGCCGATTGGCAAGCCGCGACGCTTCTCGAAGGCCTTCATAACCGCCGACGTGGAGGAATGGGACCACCTGCGTGATCTTGTGCGCCAGATGCAGCAGGGCACCTTCGATAGGAAGAAGCACGAGTCCGATTTGCCGCTGCTGCCCAGCCGTGTGCCGATGCCGCTGGCGATGGACGCCAGGGTGTCTGCCTACTTGTCATTCGGAATCGCCCACGGGGTGGTTGTCAGCCACCAGCCCAAGGACAATACGTACCTCGTGAAGCTGACCGTCCAAGGAGCGCTGGTCGGCAAGGAGAAGTTTCTGCGTCTGCACGACAAGAAGCTGCAGGGGGAAATGGGCTGCGAGAGCCTGCCGCTGCCCATAATGATGGCCGTCACCGATGACAAGCCGGGCTTCGAGTGCGTTGGCTTCAAGTCGGACGAAAAGTGTGCCACGTTCTCGAATGCCGGCTACAGCCAGTCGCTGCTGGAGTCTGTGGTGGCGCTGACGAAACTCATCAGCATCAAGCAGAAGGCTATCGACGCTTTTATTGCCTTGACCAAGGAATTTGAGGGTCTCAAAGCCCAATCCTCCGGTCGCCGTGACCCGAAGATTAGCGCCGAGCGCGACGAGCAGCAGCGTTGCTTTGCCGCCCACATGATCACATTGCATCGCGTCAACGGGGACCTGCTGAAGCCCCTGCGTATTCTCCATCAGTACCTGGACGAGTACAAGGAAATGGAGATTCAAAAGGCCAAGACGATGTCGGCCCGCGAACGCTTTCAGAAGTGCCGCCTGCTGGCCGATATCGATCTGAAGGCGACCGAAATTCAGTGTGGTATCCAGATCAAATCGGATGCCACACGCGACCTGATTCGCACTCTCCACACGATCCTGTACCTGTGCGGGGCATTGAGCGGCGTGAACAGTGGCGATATACGCACCATTATCGATGATATTTTCAACAGCACCATAGCGATTATGCCGCCCGACCTAGGCGCCATATTCAAGGAGATGATCGCCCAAGCCACACCCCTGTGTGAGAAATTTGGCCACCGATCAGCCGCCAATCAGTCGCCTCGAGAGGAACATCCACCACGTCCAAAAGAAGCTACTTTCAAGCCGCAGCCAGCAGAGCGAAAGTCACAACGCCAGTCTCAGCCAAAAACAAAGCCACAGCCAAAGGTACAGGCAAAGGTACAGCCACAGGTTATAAAAGTAAAGAATTTTGAAATGGCTCAAGCCTTTCTTATGGGCGAGCCTATGACTATGCCTGCGACTATGAGTAGGCCTCCGTCTCTGTCTATGCCTTTGCCTATGCCTCGGCCTCAAGCCTTTGGACTCCATCAACGCCAATATCAGCCGAAACCATCTTTGGTACAGCCCAAGAGCAACCAAATGCCCCAGCAGCAGAAGCAGCAGAAGCAGCAGAAGCAGCAGCAGCAGCAGCAGCACAAAGGCGTCTTCGAGGATGTGATGGGGCCACTGCTGGACAATCTCTTGGACGGGGCCTAAACGTTGCCTCTGTATACAGAAATAAAGCCTTGCCCCAATTTATGGCATAATTAAAAGCCAAGTGCCAAGTGCACTAGAAACTAGAAGACCTTTTCCTTGAGTTCCATTTAAGGCGTTTCTTTGCCCCAAACTATGTATATCGATCTGCGAGGGTGCGGGTGTGGGTTGCGAGTGTGGGTTGCGGGTGTGAGTGTGGGTGGGGCACGCGTACCACAAATACAACAATTGACAGATTGCTAAAAAAATACGAGTGGCTGTCTGACAATGGCTTCTTCTAGAGGCGACTTTCAGGACAGCTGCTCAAGGGATGAAAGCCCTGAAGAGCCTCCAGAGGAGTCCCCAGCTTAAGCTCCGGGCTGCGTCCATTTGGAGGCACAGTTGCACTCAGCTGCAACATGCACATAAATTCGAATTTAAAGTGTTTTCTGTTTTTTAATTAGCAAATAGATGGAGTGCTTGGTGCTCGTAAATTGTCCCAGTCTCAGTCCCAGTCCGGGCACAGTTTTTGCCGCCCACTCGTTGGGCTGGGCGCCCATAAAGACATCATTAATATGCCTCCAGCTGCACTGCGTCTCCCCTCCCCCCTTCCACCGTTTGGAAGCGAAAAGAAAAATGATCAGAAAAAGACCTGAACGGAAAGATGTGTGTGTGTGTGTGGGTGTGGGTGGAAGGACACTGGCTTGGCTTCCACATGAGCTGGACAGTGTCCACTGTGTCCCACAGGGATTTTCTCTTGAGATGGCCGACTCGACTCGACTCGACTCGAATCGTAAATATTTATAATGCATTGCAGATGTGCAGGGGCGTCGCCTGGTCTTGCTGTTCGAGCGAGCAGCCAGAAATCGCAGGAAACGCAGGTCCAGTGAACTTTCCGTCCAGGACAAACAGAACGAATCTAACAAATGGGAGCAAATAAATTGCCAGGATTGCCAGATTGCCAGTACTTCCCAGGAGGACATCTCTATCTGAGGTTCCTTCGGCTCCTTCGGGGCGATGTTCCAAGTATTTCCTTGGAAAGAAACACAAGTGGGCCCACACGCGTGCTAAATGGTTACCAATATGCCCGACCGCCCCCTCCGACACAGCCAAATAATGCATTCCAGATGACTTAAGTTTTTCTTCCTTTCTGGATCTGGGTCTGGGTCTGTCTTTTGTTTCGGTTGACACTTGATCATTAATTATATTTGCGCGTGGCGGGGCATCGTTTTGTGCGGGAATTGAATCGATATATATGAGATATACCAATACATATACATAACTACTTAAGTACACATACAATATACACATACATAAATACATACACACATATACATATGTACGATATAGCCCTGAAAGCAATCATATAAAAACGCCAACTTAATTGATTAACGATGGGGCTGTGCGGGTGTTGCTGCCGCTGCCGCTGCCGCAGGCACCAGGCCTGGGTCCTGGGCATGTCCTTAATCCAAATAGCAAAGAAACTTTCGCCCCGCACCACCATTTGCTTTATTAAATTGTCATCTACTATATGGTGGGGCTCGTTCGTCTTTGGTGGTTCTGTGGGGCCTTGGGTTTTGGGTTCTGGTTAAGTCATTCAAAGGCGGAATTGGGTCACAAAGTGGCCTGCTGATTAAACTGCTGCTGCTGCTGAGTGGGACGTACTCGTGTTTCAGCTCCAGCACCAGCTCCAGCTCCTGCTTCTTTATCCTGTCCACGCTGCTGCGGCTGCGGCTGCTGCTGCTGCTGCTGCTGTGTTTCCAAGGGCTAAGCATTTATCGCGCTGGTTTCTGCGAATGTTACACTCAATGGCGCGTGGCCTCCTCATCCTCAACGACGATGATCGACGAGGATTGATACCTGGAATGATAACATCATTAGATGATTAAACGGAAACAAAAGGATACCTATGGATACCTTGGGGAGATAAATTGCTATGGTTCTGGAAAGAGTAAGCTGCTGCCTTATAAATACATAATTATTGGTACCCTGGAATGAAGCAATTTTTGTTTTTTAATTTTATAAAAAATGGTAAAAAAGTGATTTTCTTACTTTAAAGTGGGTATTGGTCGCACCTTTCAAAGAATTCGAACCGAGGAGAAACATCCATTTGTGTACGCCGGCGATGGTCAAGGTTCCCAGCGAGGCTTTCAAGCCATTTAAATGGTTTCTTTTAGCATATGGATTTATTCCCAGACTTTAGCTAGGTATCTTTTAGTGGGTCAAGGACTTTTGCAATATGTATTTTTATATAATATGCAGGCCCCCACGCCAGGTGCCTCCTCCGGTGTTGCATATTAAATGTAAAATTGATATTCTCGTCGCCTTCCTGGAGGACAAAAACAGAAACTGAAGCATTTTGTGGGCCTGTAAATCAAGCAAGGAGCGCGTGTATGCGTGAATGAGTGTGTGTGGATGGGTGTGTTTGTGTGTGTGAGTGTGTGTGTGGGGATGGGTGTGTAAGATGATTTATGAAACGAGCAGCAGTTTGCGGCGGCTGCCGCCGGACACCGGACTTTGGACTTTGGTCAGCGGGACACAAATGCAAATGTGCAACAAAAAGTGAGTGGCATACACACACACACACACACAAAGCAAACAAGAGCAGCGGAAGAGTCGAAACAGCCGGAAAAGCCGGAACACCCGGCGGCATTGATGGCACAAAGCGGAAATAATGGCTTGAGTTTGGTTTTGGTTTTTGGTTACTTTTTCGCTCACGTTATAAATTACAATGATTGACGCTTAAGCTTAATTATTCTTGATATATGTATATGCATGGTATGCAGCACCGTGGCATGTCCTTGCAAGAGGGTTTTTATTTTATTTTTATGTGAATTAAATATTTAACATTTGCTGGGGGCGGACCGAGAGCAATTAGGCGGCTTCAAGGCTTCAAGAACTGGCTACAGCAGGACATGCAAGAGGGAGCTAACTGCTAACTGTGTATCTGTGTGTCGGAAAGCTGGACAGAGAATGGATTGCCTGAGAGCATAATACAAAAAATACTTGGAAAATTCCACAAAAGATTAGCAACAAAGGTGCCTAATGGATAATCCTGCCAGGCATTCGAGTATACCTATATTTAGAGAATATCAAACATAGTTAGTAGAAGTTTAGTAGAAAGAGAAAGCGAGTGAGGGCGCATTCGCATGGACTTGTCGGCCCGAACAATCAGAGGCCCGAACCGACATATGCAATGGCCTTGCCACAATCGCATCTCGCCTTCAGTGTGGATATATGCAAATCGTTTATTTATTCAACTGCCGGAATGCCCCCAGTCTTAGGGGGGGAGGGTGGTGGAGGGGTGTGGCATTTGTCTGCACTGCATAAAAGTATATGATGTCCCCCGCGACCCCTCCCCCTTCGCAATATTCATGCTTGTCTGCCGTCAGATCTGCCGGCATATCTCGAATGAGTTTTTGGGGGACATTTGCAGACACAAATTATAATGTGCTATAATTTGGTTTAATGTACGCACATTGAAACTCCCCCCCGTCCGCTCCCCACCAACCGCAGCAACAACAACAACAAAACAAAAATCCCTTTATTGCCCCCAAGGCTGCTTCGGCTCCTGCGCCCTCTACTCTTTCTGCTCTTGCTACTGTCCCTTCGACTGCTCTTGCTGCTGCTGCTGCTACTGCTGTGGCATTGCTCATACGCAGCGTGAGCCGGAAGCAGGGGCCTCCAGCTGAAGCTGAAACTGGAGGCCATGGCCGGAAAGGGAGCTCCGTTCTGCTGGTATTTGGCATCTATGCGATTCCATGCGGTTGACCAAGGTGCACTGATTGCCGTTGCAGCAGCAGCTGAAACTTTGAGCATCTTAAAGAGGGACAAATCCATATGCATATGGAGCCATAAAAAGCCAAATCCACTTATGTATGTGTCCCTGTTTGTGTACTTACGGATTGAATAACCATAAGAGACAACTTGTGGTCCTGCTAAGCCTTCTAGTGTCCTCCTGGCCTGCATAACCACTCTTAAATCGAAGGGTCCTGGCAGTAATCGTTGTGTCATTTTCCGTATTTATAGAATTATCCTTAGAAATACAGCTCACTAATGTTGTACATCCTTTTGTTTTGTGATTCATTGAACAAAACAACAAGAACGTTTCAATTGTGCTAATCTTGTGGAATGCAACTCGACAGACCCCGCTGCCCCCCTTGCCCCACCCTTGCCACTGAATGTCCATTCAGTCATTCAGCATTCGTAGAGATTATACGTACTAGAGACTAGAGAGGACTTATCGCAGAGGGGGTATCGCAGGGGTGGCCAACAAGGGTGTCCGGCTGGTCGCACAGACGAAAACCCAGAGGGAAAAGCAGGCGGCGGGCAATACATTTCCCACAAATAATTGCGCCTTGTGACCCCCAGCTGATGATGCTATCTGTGGATGATTTATACGCAGATATCGGATAATTTAAAGTTTGCCACTGTTGGCTGCCTGGTGGCATGGTGTTGCCACCAGATAATATCCGTGGAGAGGGGGCGACGCCATTCGGAAGCAACTGTCGATGCCCCGAGCACCCGGCAGCAGAGTGGATTGTGGCGACCGGCCACTGATTAGCATATAAATCAAGTGGATTTTAGTCTTCTTTCTGGACGGACGGACCGACCGTCTCGAGGTATTAATTAGGGGGAAAACAACAGCCCCCGGGGCACCACCCCTACCCCCGCCCCCCCACTGGCCCTCAGTGGGTGGCCCAAGAAATTAACTTCGTCTTGTAAAACTTAATAAAAAAGTTTCAGTTTCTCGGTTCGTTTTTCCGTTTTTCTGTTTATCCGTTTTGTTCGTTTTTCTGTTTTCTGGGTTCGGAAAAAAGTTTGGTCAAACTTTGTGCTTAAAATTCCATTTGGATACTATGACCTCTCGATGGCTAGTGGAGTGGCATTTGCTTGTTTGCTGTTCTGCTCTCTCTCTCTGTATTGTTTGGGAATTGAGAATGCATTCCATGTGTATCTGCCTCGTGCCCCAACCCAACCCATTTCAACCGATCTCAGCCCATTCCATCCAATACCATCCATAAGTGTAGCACTGGGATACTCGAATAAATTGAGGGCCTAGAAAAGCTGGGTAAAACTGGGAAAAATGTAAAGCGTTTTCCACTTGAGGAAATTGAGTTAGGCTGCATATAAACACAGGAACACACACACACAAAGACGCACACACGTGCCATAGGTAGAGAGGCAGAAAATGCTTACACATTTCTTCACAGGCGACAAAAATTTCCAGGAGATTCCCTGAAATTTGAATATTTATGACAATTTATTTCCACCGACGACCATCGAAATTGTTGCAAAAGTTGGAGTTGATTTGTAACCATAAATATTTTGTATATTTAATTAATATTATTAACTATTAATATTTAATATTAAAATATTCAATTTAAATATATTTCATACTTTGCTTTGAATAAGTATATACGAATATTTCCCATCAAAATCGAATTATATTTTGATTGAAATAAAATACTTAGACATTTTCTTGTGAGTGAGTGGGAAAATTATGTACTGGGGACTGGGGGGTGGGGGTTGTAAGGGATCTCCAGTCTTTCCCGTCTTTTGATTTCCTTTGTATTCGATTTATGGAGATACCGAACTTCGTTTTTCCTCTCACAAAAAATTACCATATCGTGGACCGTGGAGCCTGGGACGGGGATGGGGATGTGGATGGTGCGGGGTGGTGCGGAAATTCGCGTTCTAAAATCGCGTTTCCTGCGCCAGAACTTCCTCACTGCCTCACATTTTGTTTGGTTTTTTTTTTGCTGCTTGGCTGGTGCCGGAGGCCAGCAGCAGCTTATCCTCGCTAGGGTCTCGTCGAGTGCCTCTCCTCCGTCCTGGTTGTTGGCCAATTTGTGTTGATTTTCCGTGACTTTTCGGCGAGAAGATTTAACCGGGGGCCATTCAACAGAAATCCGTTAAATTGCGGCAGATTTCAAAGCCCGTAAAGTTGGTGGGCGGCTAACGGGCGGCGGTTGGGAACGAGATTTAATGAATTTATGTCAAGGTGCGACGGAATGTTGCTACGGCTACGGCT
This sequence comes from Drosophila azteca, assembly GCA_005876895.1. Lineage (NCBI taxonomy): Eukaryota > Metazoa > Arthropoda > Insecta > Diptera > Drosophilidae > Drosophila > Drosophila azteca. The sequence continues at coordinate 238,145 of VCKU01000014.1, read as the reverse complement.
ACGGCTACGGCTGCTACTCCCGTCTGTGGGCACTGGACACTGGACAAGTGTCGGATTTGGTGGCTCGAAGGCGACTGCGACTGCGACAGTGCCTGTCAACAATAAAGCCTGAATGCCATTTTAATTGGCGCATCGGGGCGTTGGCGTTGGCTGCTGACAGCCGGCGGCGCCTGCGGCGGCCTGGTCGAGAGGGCGCAAATACTTGGCTGAGAAGTAGCTTCCCCCGGGAATGGGTACAAAAGGGGGGTGAAATGATGGAGATGGGAGGAAGATGCTCCTTTTGGCCTTCTCTCGTTGCGCTCAATTAAAAGTTGTCCGCGTAAACGGACCAACCCCAATCCGAACCGCAGTTCTGGTCCCCTGGACCATTCCCCGTCTGGGTTCCCGGTCTTGGCCAGAAGTAGCAAAATGCGCAAAACTTTGGTGAATTAAATGCATCGGAGAGTGTCAGTTCGTGGTGTTCCTGGGGACAGCTCAAAGGTCACGGGGTCCAGGGACAAACTTTCAATTGATTCCAGCAGCCAAGCAGCCAAGACTTGAAGCTGAAACTTTAGTATGCCCTGAATTTAGAGGATATTTATTCAGTCGATCATCAGCTCACATCGATTCGAATACCGGATACAGCATACAGGATCGAGAATGAAAATCGCTTTGTCGCGGCGCGTGCTGCGGCTGGGCGGCTTTCAGGTGCTGGAGCCAAGCATCTTCAATGTCCGCCAACTGCTGAAGACCTTCGATACGATCATCTATGCTGCGGACGGGGTGCTGTGGCGCCACGGGGCAGCACTCAAGGGAGCTGCCGATACGTTCAATGCCCTCCGCGCCATGGGCAAGAACGCGTTCATTTGCACCAACAGCTCGGAGGCCTCGTGTCTGGCCCTAAGCAAGAAGGCCAACAACTTGGGCTTCCTGGTAGCCGAAAACGAGGTCCTCTCCTCGGCCCAGGCCCTGGCCCGCTTCATGCAGGATCGCAAATTCAATCGCAAGGTCTACATTGTGGGTGGCGAGGGCATCAAGGATGAGCTGGGGCTGGTCGGTATCGAGAGTCTCCCGCTGGACACGCAGTCTACCTCCGTGCAGGAGAGTTCCATGGTGGACCAGGTGCAGAAAATGGAAATCGATCCGAATGTGGGCGCGGTGGCCGTCGGCATGGATAAGGGCCTCGATGTGCTGAAGCTGACCAAGGCCAGCATCTATCTGCGGGACAGAAAGACCCTCTTCTTGGCCACCAATCGCGACTGTGCCTTTCCAGTGGCCGACGATCGCCAAGTGCCCGGCGCGGGTGTCATGGTGGCTGCCATTCAGGCGGTGGCCAAACGGGCGCCCTTCACCTGCGGCAAGCCCTGTCCCTATGTCTGCTCCCATCTGATACGTCAGGGTGTCATCCAGCCAGATCGTACACTGATGGTGGGCGATACGTGAGTTCTCCTCTTCCCTCTTTCGTTCCCACGAACTTTCATTGAATCCCCCTCCAGCATGTACACGGATATGCAGTTTGGATACAATTGCGGCTTTCACACCCTCCTGGTGGGCACCGGTGTCAGCACTCTCAAGGACGTTCGCCAGGCACAGGCCTCCAAGCAGCCGATTGCATACCAGCAGATACCAGACCTGTATCTGCCAAGGCTCTCAGACCTGCTGCCATTCCTACACTCGCGCAATTGCTAAGAAATGAATGCACATTCACACACTTGACACGACATTTTGTTTGGTATTTGAAGGCAGCAAAAACAGGCATAAATTAATTTCCAATTACTACACAAAATCCCATCAACAGACACCACACAACAGGCTCTTCCTGAAGTACTTTTGTTAGTGTTAAATAATTAAAGAGGCTTCCAAACCGCATAGTGGCTGCATTTTTGTGGGGGATCCTGAGAGCCCCTGACTGCTCGCTCTAGTGCTCTGTTTTTGGGTCTCTTCACAGACCTCAGACCACGTTTATTCGATCAAATTGAATGAATCCTTTGGGGGTTTCCTTTGGTTTTGCTTTTCGAGAAAACTTACAATCAAGTACTTGCTCTGTGGAATGTCAATTATTGTGAGTGTGAGTCTGATTTTATTGTTGCTTAGAAAATACAAAAAAAAAAATATTTAAAAAACCATATACGACCATATCTATCATATTTACTGCCATACTGAGAGCCATGTTCAAGCGCACCTGCACGGATCTGACCAAAATAAACAAGGACAAGGTGCGCCAGTGGCTGAGCAAAATCGAGTCGGTGATCTTCGATGCCGATGGCGTTCTGTGGCACCTGAATCAGCCGATCGATGGGTCGGTGGAGGCCTTCAATATGGTCAAGTGCTCCGGAAGGCAGACGTTTTTGGCGACCAACCATTCGGGGCTGTGCACCAAGGAGCTGGCCATGAAGGCCAACCAGTTCGGCTTGCAGATCCAGGAGTCGCACATCATGAGCTCTGCCGTGTCTGTGGCCAAGTTCCTCAGTGGCAAGGGGTTCAAGAAGAAGGCGTTCATTGTCGGGGAGACGGCCATTCTCGATGAGCTGGCCAAGGAGAACATCTGCTGTTTCTCGGCGGGCAAGGAGAGGCTGCTCAAGCCCATGGAGCAGTTTGCCAAGGATATGGATCTGGATCCCGACGTGGGTGCCGTGGTTATCGGCAAGGATGAGGGCTTCAATGTGGCGAAGATCATCAGGGCCAGTTCGTACCTGCAGGATAAGAACGTCCTCTTTCTGGGCACCTGTCTGGACACCGCCTACCCAGTGTCCAAGAACCGGGTAATTGTGGGTGCCGGTGCCATGGTGGCTGCCGTGAAGGCCATCACTGGCCGCAATCCACTTATTCTGGGCAAACCGAATCCCATGATGGTCGGTCCGCTGCTGCAGTGTGGCGTCCTCAAGCCGGAATCCACGCTAATGGTTGGCGATACGTGAGTGCACCGTCCTTCGCTCTCTTACCCTTACCCTTAATCTTATCTTTACTCTACTCTGCCATCTGCCAGTCTCTTCACGGATATCCAGTTTGCCAACAATTGCGGCTTCCAATCGCTGTTCGTGGGCACTGGAGTCAGCACCCTGAAGGACGTGCGGCAGATCATCACTGGCGAAGAGCACACCAAGATGGACATGCTGCCAGATACCTATTTGCCCACACTGGGACACTTGCAGGAGTTTCTCTGCTAGATCGAAGCAGACAATAGACACAAATTACACACACAGATAGATACATAGATACATAGATACCCTTTATCCTTTAACCCGTTAATGATGCTTTAATAAATTCAAGATTAATATGAATCCAAGCCACAAACAGCACTGCATCCATCCACCAGATGACGATGATGATGATGACTTTTTTTGTTGTGCTATCTGATACCGATTGACTCAACTGTTAGTTTTGACACATGCCGACACTCGAATACACAAACATCTAGCCATTATTTCACACAAAACACAAAATACAAAATATACAAATTACATTTGTGCACTCCAAGGGTCATCGGTCATCGGTCATCTGGGAAATGGATGCCCCCCCGTCTCCACATGGTATATAGGTGAGCATCAGGTACGATCCCTGTTTCAAATTGGATCCCCTATGTGGCTTAAGGTCTTTCCCAAGGAATGCTGGATTCTGAAATGTCCAAATACAGAAAACGAAATCACCGAAGGATCACAGGCGGCCATCTCTGTGGCGCCCTGGCGACTCTGCTTCTACTGTTTGTTCTCTGGCTGCAGCTATGCGCCGCCGCCACGAGAGAGCGCCAAAAAGTACCGCAATGGCGCGCGGGGTACACGGGCGATGGCACCACGCACGAGAAGTTGGGGCAGGTCCACTTCCCTGCCGCCAAGCTCTCCAGATACCATCCGCACTTGAACTACACGACGAGAACAAATGCCACGAGGTCATTGGATGGTTTCTTGAAATGGTCGCGACGCCTCTACGACAACTTCTTTCCACACGATTCGACTGTGCCGCGGGGTGAGCGTGATCCGAAATGGTTTTCGTATAGGTTGCTTGTATAAGTTTAACGATCGATGCAGGCTATCTTCGGTTTGCGGGAACGGACAATATGAGAATGGGTCCGAAGGTGGAGCACAACGATTGGGCGCCTTGGTTCTCCGCCAACTGGCTGTTTTGGTTTTGGGTGATCCTCATCGTCGCTTTCATTGTCCTGACGCCCTGTCTGGGGTGAGTAGATAGACCGCTGGCTACGCCTGGCAAGAGCATTAATGTTTTATTAGTGGATGCACGTGAATCATCAGCGTTTTGTATTGCTGCTTCTGCTGGCATCGCTGCAGGCAGGGCTGTCCGCCCTGCGATGCAGCTGCCAATAGGAGGAGGCGCTGTGTTTGCGGCACCTGCCTCCTGCTGATCGTCATAGCTATCGGGTAGGTAATAGCGATGGAGACCATAGGAGAGTCTTCTTCTTTTCACTATGATCTCTCCCTCCCTCCCTCTCTCAGTTTGTGCATGGCTTTGGCTCTTTACTCGAACAGCTTGCTGGAAGACGGCCTGGCCAAGACCAAGACGACCATGAAAACGGGTAGCCTGGACACCTGTAACTTCCTCCTTGATGTCAAGCGCCATATAAACCATCTGTTTTGCAAAAACTATGAGGAGCTAGAGACGCATCTGTCCGATTTGATCATAAGTAAAACCTTGCTCCACACCACCCCACCCCACATCGACATATTACCTCAATCCTCATTCTCATCCTCAATCTAGCTGCACCGAAACATATAGCCGCAGATCTGAACGATGCCTCCAATGCCAATTCCTTGAGGGAACTCGATCGGATATTCAGCAATCTCGAACGGATAATCGCCAGATCTCATCAGGGCGAAAAGTATGAATGGAAGATTAAATCATACAGCTTGGAATACAAAGAAGGTACCAGGTGCTAGTACCAGTTCCAGTCCCCAGTCCAGTCCCTGCAATATTTTCCCATCTCCAATTGCAGCTCTGCGGGGAGTGAAGCGCGACGTTAACTTTGCCTCAACGGTCCTTTGTGGCACCAGGGAGTGCATCAGGTTTCTGGGGCGCAGCGACATCGAGTTTATCGACACATCCCGATGTCTGCATCCGGATAAGGTGTGTTCCTTTTTGTCCCATTCGAAATTGACTGAATCCTATCCTGTAGAAATCCGTATCTGTATCCGCATCTGTATCTATGCAGATTCCCTCCATGAAGCGCATGCGACTTCGCATGGAGGAACTCTTTGTGCATGCGGATAGACCAAAAGAAGCACTGCAACGGCTGCACGAGATAAGCGAACTGATAAAGGAGGAAATGGAACGGGTCGCCTCACCCCTGATGCGTGACATAAAGAACGGACGGAAGGTGTTCGCCGAGGAGGCAGAGCGCATCAATGAGATCATCGATGTGGTCATCAGTGACATTCACTTGGCCACACTCCGTTCCACGAAGGCGTTCGACGACCTCTACGACAGGTTCAATACGACTCGCTACTATATCGTGGTGTACATAGCTTTCATGGTGTTTGTGGTAAGGATCTGTTCTGCGTAGTGTAGTGTGGTGTGGCTCCCCAGTTCTTCAGATATTCCTTAGATACTGGCCGTCCTGATAACGGCCCTGATCTTTGGTGTCTTCGGCGAGCGAGTCACTGGAGTAAGGGATACCCATTTTAGCCGGAAGAATGGTTCGTACTTATTGTTATTGTGAGTGCCGATCGGTTATTCGATAACTCTACCTAATATCCTTCACTGAGAGTCCTTTATGTCCTCTATGTGTGGGGTTACCTGCACCCTGCAGCGCCATGATTTTGATATGCTGCGTGATATCCATTATGCTCATGATCGGTCTGTTCTACTTCCTGATCGGCGCTGTGGCATACAAGGGCGCATGCGCACCACTTTCCGCGAACAAGGGGTCTGCCCGTCCCGACCAGCTTCTCGAGGAACGACGCTCGGATGCCCTCAGAATATCGAATGTTATCAGAAAATGCCAAGGCAATAACCTGATCTTCAGGTATCTGCGTGAAGAGCGAATCTATGACGTGGCCGATCTGCAGCGAATACGCGTGATGACCCCATGGCGAACCGAAGAGGCACTCTTCGGAGACCTCGATCTATCCGAATTTTTCTTGTTAACCGAAGAGGACAAAGCGGCGTTGACCGCAGCGACAGAGGACGAATTCTCCGTTGTCCATCCCGATCTGTGGTACGATAACCTGTGCTATCAGTATGTGCCATTGGACATCAAACACCTGGCCCATGGACTTCGAAAACTAGGTCGTTCACTGCAGTGGAATGGCTATTATGCGGCAAAGGCGGCCTTCGAGAACGAATACCAAAACTTGAAGGCATTCCATCATAAATACCAAGACGTTCTCACCGGCAACATCAGGAAAATGTTGAAGCTAATCGAGGAAATCAATACGGCAATTTTGTACGAACGCTACAATTTCGGGGACTCCGTCAGTGTCCTGTTGGACAATATTCTGATCACCGAAACGTTCATACGGGACCGGGGCAAGAACTATATAGCCAATATTCGCAAAAATCTAACCGGCGTGGTTCAGGAACAGATCGATGACTACGTCAGAATGATTGTCCGTGAGGCAAACACCCATGTGGGCCGGTGCCAGCCACTGAGCTACATATATGAACGCAGTCTGGATGCGGTGTGCGGCGACATGGTTGACCCCATGGTAAGTGCTATTCGATTTCGGTTTTATTTCATCATGGAATCATGAATAATGATGTGCATGTGTAGGTTGGCTATTGGATCGGCATACTGGTGGCTGCCTTCCTTCTGATGATCGTCCTCTGTGTTGGCCATCGTCTGCAGTGCCTGTACAAGCAGATTCAGATGAAGCCGTTCGTGGTGCCGGCAAAGATGCCGGCCAGAGTAGCGCACTGCTGTCCGTATTGTTGTGCTCGAGCGGAGAGGCTGGCAGCTGGCGATTCAGTATATTGTCCTTGCTGTCTTCAGCAGAATGGCGCAGCAGCAGCAGCAGCAACAGCAGCAGCAGCAGAAGGAGCAGGAGCTGGGACAGGGATAGGGGCAGGGGCAGGAACGGCGATTTTTGACGTGGAACAGACGATTGGAGAAACGACGAATCATCCCCTGCCCCTGCCCTCCTTGCTAATCAGGGATTCAGAGTCCAGTATAGACGGAAAGGATAAATTGGATTAGAAACGGAGTACTCTAACAGCCCGATCAAGGCCTATTCAGTGTGTGAGTATTGTCTGTGATGCGAAATGGAGAGACACATCTGAGAACAAGGACTTTTCGCCGCAGCAGCAGTAGGAGTAGCCGCAGCAGCAGCACAGCGACAGCGACCCTGGGACAAAGTTTTCGATGGACTTTTGGCGAATTAATTACGAGTACATTTTTCGATGACACGCTGTAGCCGGTTCGAAGGCAAATAATTAATTGGCCAGCACCATGGCAGGGTCAACACTTTGTCCTTCGAATAATGTCACAAAAAACCAAACAGTATTCGTGTCATTTGTCAAAGGTCCCGAAGAGAGAGAGCCGCGAGGCGAGGCAAGGACTCAAAACTCGAATCCAAAACGATAATCCTGCCCAGCATTAAAAACGCATCAAGGCTTCAGCTTCAGATAAAAAGAAAATACTTTCTTTGGCTCGGATGCTGTTTGCTGTTGACATTATCAAGAGCTCTGATTTATTGTCGTCCATTGTCCCGGCTCCACCTCCTCCATTGTTTCTGGGAGCGATCGGTGCGAAGCAAAGCCAAAATGTAAGCAAATTGGTGTATCCATGGGAAACGCCTTTCTGCTGTGATGTCAGCAGCAGAGGTAGTCTGGTAGTCGTCGGGGGTAGTCGTCTTTCCAAGGAAAGCATAAATATTCAGCTTTCATTGGGCTTCCGTGTTAATCCGCTTCCCCTTGTCCCCTAATTATTTGTGGTTATCGCTAATCCGAGTCTACATCCTATGGGATTATGGGCACACAGCTTTGGTTCTGGGCCTCAGCCTCAGCCTCGTCCTGGGCTCACGTGCGTTAACCGTAATTCACTTAGGAACAAGGATGCTGCCCTACTCTGGGCGCGTGTTAGGGTATGTGTGTTGGGTATGTGTGTGTGTGTGTGTGTGTGTGTTTTGTGTCTTATTGTTATGGTTATTATTTAAATTCCTTTGTGTGACTTGTGCATTATTATTGTCGGGGCTCCTGCTGACTAAAGTCGTCATCCTGGCAACGTGCTCAGCCTGCGTAAGCCAAGGTGCGAGGTCCTGGGGATGTTTCTTCTTAACGGCCTGTCACTCTTTTGGCACTGCCTTGGCAATTATCTGACAGGAGCCCATCCTGAAGGTCGCGTCGCCCTAATTGAATGGCAAGTGGCCGTCCAAAGTGCTCGTTATCGCTCAATGCTCAGGGGCTGGGGCTGGGGGTGGGGGTGTGGGTGTGGGTGAGCCCCCAACTATTATTTAAAAATCTATGAAAATCATCGCTGCGATTTGGGCCATTGGAAAGCTTTCAGACAAATGAAAACAATTGCGGATTTCTCATCATCATTTATTTGCTCAATTCTTGAAATTATAGTAGTTATGACGACTGTTTCTGGTTACGTATTCGATACAACTATACAATATTAAAGCTAATCTAATGCTAAATAAATAGTATGTATATTTATTTAATTTATTTAATTGAGAAGCATACAAAATGGGGATTCTAAAGCCCTTTGGTTTCTATTTTTTTGGGGGAGGTCGTGTGTGTGTGTGTGTGTGCATTTCCTTTATTTGGGTTTTAATGAATGGTACAATATTTGGCATTATATTTTCATATTTATTGTTGGACTCTGGTGAGGCAGGAGGCCGGATTGAAGGGGAGGGTTAGGGGTGGGTCTTGTGGCTGTGAATCCCCATTTCCTGGACTTATTTTCAATGGAAAACCGGTACACATTTGCTTTGATTTTTGGGATCGTTTATGCTTTGCATGGACAGGCGTATTTTTAGAAATATTTACAGAAAACTCTTAAATACAATTTATACAATAGCAAAAAAAAAAAACATTATTTATGTATTTGAATTTATTTTCATATTTATTTGTTTTCTTTTTTGTGTGTGTGTGTGTTTAAGAGTACTTTTAATTCGTTTTTGTTTGAACACCTGAAAATGTCTTTTTGTTTCTTCTTTGGTTTTGGTTTTTTGGTATTGGTTTTTGTTGTTATTTGTTGTTATGGTTTTATTTGTTAATGCAGTTGTTGCTGTTAAATTGAGCTACTTACGGAACTTACAGCAGACTTCTGGTGAGAACTGAGAACTGAGAGCTGAGAGCTGACTTTGAACTTTTGAGCAGCGTTTTAAAAACTTTTTCGACTTTCCGACAAGTTGACAGATTGGCTCTCTGCCCTTCCCACCCCTCTGTTAACCCGAAAACACTTTCGCCTCGCCTATGTGTGTTTGGAAAAGTTTCGGAAAACAAAAAAGCAACGAAAATCATCGGAACACTAGGGTGAAAAAATAAGGAAAATCATCCATCAAGTTTGGCTGAGAAATGAAATGCTTTCCGAAAGGATATTTAATTAAAGGCACCCAAAACTTGATAATAAATAAAGAAAGGAAAGGAAAGGAAAAGTTTTGTCAGCGGGGAAACTGTGCGTAAACGGAGGGGAGGGGAGGGAAGGGAAGCAGAGGAGAGGAGAGGGGACGAAAACGATATTGCGAATGACTCGGACAAAAGTTTTGCTGTCTAATTCAGTGCAAAATTGAATGAAATTCGATTGATTGAGCAGTTATTTGCAGGACAAGAACGAGAACAAGAACGAGACAAGAACAAGAACAGGACAGGACAGGACAAGAAGATACTACTACAGTGTGGCCTGCTACTTGGGGGAAACTACTACTCGTCCTCGTGTACCTGTGCTTTGAAATCGAGTATTATTTAGTTGGAGGAGGAGTTGAAGTAGAATAAGTTGTAAGAGGAGTAAAAGTAGCAGTAGTAGGATAAGGAGAGTAGTGGGGAGTAGTTTTAGTTGTAGTTGTAGTTGTAGGAAACACTTAACGCTTATCACAAAGTAACGCAACGCTTGGAGCGCATAGTTAGATGGCTTCTCTACAGATACGGATATAGATATACATAGATACAGATACATATACATACAAATTATATTACTTTATGTTCGTTTAGATAAAGCCTGATCTCTTTGGATATATGACTAGTGGACTGACCCCCCCGATCCCTCAGAAGCCCGAGGAGACATGCCCCAGCTTCTTGCTGTCCTGCAACGTCCAGTCATAGCCAATGGCCGTGTTATTATTGGTCGCCGAATTGGTGTTCGTCGACACGGAACGCTGCATCTCGCGGGCCGGAAAGTAGACGACCGGACCCGGGGATGGGGCCCGATTCCGCTTGATCTTGACCAGGCCGGGTGAGCCGGACACCTGTGTGAGTCGGACATTGTTGAGCTGAGAGCTGCTGCCGCCGCTGCCCCCGATACAGCCACCGCCGCCGGGACCTGTTGCCACCAGGTACGTGGTGGTGGTGCTCCGCTGTGTGCCGTGTCGCGAGAAGCGGCCGGACGACCGGTGATTGATGGTGCCGTCGCCGTTGTTCGATATGGAGCTCTCGTAGTGTATAAGATCCGGCTGGTCACGACTCAGGCGCCGCTTGAAAAAAATGAGTAAAAAAATGCGCTTGAACTTCTCCCCGAAGATGATGTAAATGAGAAAGTTGACGCTGCTGTTGATCGTGATCAGCAGGTTGGAGAGCTTCGTCAGCTTGTGATCGATCAGGTTGTAGAAGGCCTCCGAGATGTTGAGGACCAGCGGCAGAAAGTTGAGCATAAAGAACACCACCACCACGCAGAGGAGCATGGTGGCCAGGCCGATCTCCCGCTTCTCGGACCGCGACAGTCGCTGGCGCTCCCGATTCGCCCGCTTCACCTGCCTGTAGATCAGACAGTTGAGTATGGCCAGGGTGAGGAAGGGTATGATGTAGTTGATGATCAGGTAGCACCAGTGTATGTATATGTTGATGTACGCCTGGTTGCGGCGCAGCCGCGACGGCCGCACGCAATGCAGCACCACGTCCGACTGGGGCAGCGGATAGGTGACCGTCAACACCTCCCAGAAGCGGGGCATGTTGTAGGCCAGGGCAAAGCACACGCACACAATGAAGTAGATCTTGGCACGGCCGTAGGTGCAGAGGGCGCGGGCGCGCAGCGGATGGCAGACGGCCACATACCGTTCCAGGGTCACCGTAAAGGTCATATAGATGCTCGACGTCTGGGCGATCATGGCAATGGGGAATACCACCGGCGATATGAACGGATACACGTTGTTGTAGTAGCCGAAAAAGTGACCCGTGTACGGGTAGATCGAGGGAATGCCGAACAGCAGGATCGAGGTGAGGATCAGCACCGTGTCGCAGCGGGCCAGACCCGTCAGCAGGTAGTTGATGCTGGAGCGCATCTGCGGACGCGACAGGATGATCATCGAGATGACATTGCCAAGGATGCCCAGAAGGCCCACGATGTTGATCAGGACGCCGCACACCCAGAACTCGATGCGATTGTTCTCCAGCAGCGGATTGTAGACCTCCTCGCAGGTGCGCGTCCAGTTGGGCTCCGCATCGAAGTCCGCATCGTCGTAGTGCGGATAGAGGAGATCCGTCTGCAGGTCCGTGTGGTTGGGGCTGTGCGTCGTGTAGTTGCCACTCAGCGTCGGCAGCCACTGCTGCACCACCTGCTCGTACAGCGTGGTGGGCACCGTGCTGCCCAGAATGTCGGCCATCTCATAGTGCACTGCGTCCTCGTGACCCCTGGCCGTTGCCGTGGCCGTGGCACTGGCCAGAAACTCATCCTCGCTGATGGGCCCCCAGTCGTAGTCGGTTGGCGGTGGGGGCATCACACCCGGTGCTGGCAGCTCCAGACGCAGCAACAGCCGAGCGGCGGCACCGCTCATTACGTGGGTGTGTGGTCTTTGCCGGCGGCGGCCTACTCTCGCTCTCTCCGCTGTGTGGCAGTCTTCCTCGGGTCCTCGCTACTAGACTGGCGTCGTGGTCTGCGATTTGGGTAACATTTATGCAGCTGGCAGCAAACTTTCGCCCTAACATCAATCCTGCGGCCACAAGTCTCTGTGTTATGGCCTGCTGTTTCACCGGTCCCAGTTGGCCGGCCACACAGGGGGCTGGGGGGGGCGTAAAGGGCTCTTAGCCTTCCACCTGGCCCCGGTTCCAGGCCACGCGCTGCTGACAATTTAAGCTGCAAAATAGGAAGAGAAACGAGAATGAAAAATGGAAGGTCGATTAGTTTAGTTCAGTTCAGTTCAGGGCCAGAAAGGTGGAGCTTAGCGACTATCGATTGCCAAGAAATAAGGACTGCAAATTCTGCTCTCACGCCACATGAGAGCATATGGATTGGGGTGTCAATTGCTGTTGGCTTTTGGCCGTTGGCTGTTGGCTTTTGTCCGTGTTTAACTGGAAAATGGAAAATGCCTTGAGCCTGGAGGGCCATTCTTGGAGGTAATTTGTGGCAATTATGTTTTAATGAGCCGATGGTTCTTGGGTTTCACAATGACTTTTGTAATTGCTCATCCGCCCCAGCCCTTCGTCGCATTCGGAGAAGGTGCTGAGCCATGACCCCACACCTGACCTCAGTTTCAACCGAAATGCAGTTTCTAATAATAGGAAAGATTACGATATTTGGGGAACACAGGCTTAAACAATATATAAGAGACAATTTATTGATTTAATAGATTGATTCATTAATTAATCCGTTTATAATTTTGTTGATTGGACAATTAACGAAATAATTAACTCAATTCGGAAGCAGTTCTCGAATTGTAACATTTATGGATAATATTTAAGAATGTGTTGAAGCAGAGGCAATACTAATCGTAAGATGAGTAACGCCCATTGAACTCTCTTACATTTTCTTGCTCAGAAATCACAGGAGAACACTCAGAATTCTCAGTATTCCCTCGCATTTTCGGCTAAGCTTTACTTTTAGTATTATCACAATTATTGATGCCAATTTCAAAATAAATATTATTCTGTAAATCTGTGTTTTTATGTTTAACAATTTATTGTCTTTGGTTGAAGATTGTATCCAATAGGCCATCAAGTCTTATGCTCACACGCACATTTTTGTCACTTCTGCTCCACTATTTCGCATGCTTTCTGCTTTCCTACTGCTTCTGCTTTCACAGTCACAAAACTCGCAAAACACACACACACACACAATCGCTCACACACGCAAACCCACATCAATAGGTCAAGGCGCATGGAGATATTTGCTCATAAAAATGCACTAAAATCCTGATTAAAAACTAGTGGGTCGTGATGCGAACGATTAATTGTCTATTCGCATAACAAATGAATAAACAAAACCAAATTTCATTTAAATCGGTGGAGGCGCTTGAGTGGAAATGTAATGTGTAATGTGTGTAGTAAAGTGGAAACAAACCACTTATAAATACTAAAGAGGTGAAAGGAACAATTCTATGCTCGCATATGTATTCGTGTTCACACATCATTTTTCTAGCATTATCATTGCTATGTAAACTAATTATCTGCCCGTCAATCTAATCATCTTCCTCCCACACGTTTCCCACTATGTACATAAGACTATTTATGTGTGTAACCACCCAACTATCAGAATTTCTGCATTCATTTACTGAGTACATCCAGTGGGTGTGGATATCCGCAACAGACTTTCAGCGAACCACAAGCTGCAATCTAAATTATACCAGAGAATTAAACCAAAAGATGGAAAATTAGCTGGAAAACCCACACAGATAGCGCGCACACACACACACATTTTCCTGTGTAAAATGGCCTCGAAAGTGGCTTTGGTAATTACGAGTAAATGGCACGGACATCCTTTAAATGCAGGACCTGTGTTACAGGTCGCACCCTAATGATTTAATTCACTTTATAAACCTTTATCGCAACGAATGGCCCAACAAGTGGTAGCTTTAGTGGCATGGGGCACCAAATCAGTTAAGGATTCGATACCATTCCCATACTCATACCCATAGCTATACTCATGCCCACGCCCATGCCCATGCCCTCCTCGGACATTATCGTGCCACGTGTAAATGTCAGAAAATGCCCACACTCCGCGAGTCACATTAAGTGTCACATTTTTGACACATCAATCAAGCTTAAGTGGCCAACACACCGACCAGACCCCACACAACGATCCATCTGACTGACAAACAAAGATACGGATTCCAACCAAAGTCCTCTGACTGTTTGACTGTGGGGAGGATGAGGGACAGGCACTGGACAGCCCCAGACGGGCACCGGACAGGGGCAGGGACAGGGCAGGGACAGGGAGCTCCACGAGGACCTCGGGCCTTATGGCTTATCAAGTGGCCAAACAAATCAGAGCACAATATATGCACGCATATCGAATAATAACTGAATGTACTATACACTGGGAGAAACAACAAGGATTTGAATGCTTGATTTAGTAGATCGATGGACAAATGTGAAGTATCCGAAGTATCCTCAAGCATATACCAAATGGCCAGCTTTCTCCCCCCTTTTGTCCTGTCGGTATCAACATTTATTATCCTCTTCAGCGTCAATGCATAATGAATTCAATATCCGATTCTAATGCCCGAATCTGATACTGATTGCGATTACACCCTGATGTAATTTATGGCCAAGCTAAGCAAAACAAAGGACCGCAATTGTATTTGTGGTTTTGTCCATTTATCCAGACCCAAACCTTGCCCAACCACAGGATGCTGTTTAGGAGGAGAGAGATAGAGAAAGAGAGAGAAAGAGAGAGGGAACGAGGGTGGATAACACGTGGCACAGGTCCCACGTGACGTATGCGTGTTATTGGCGACATTTGCATTTGTTATCTGTGCAGCGGCAGTAAATTACAATGTGTCCGGCAGTCCACGGCCCTGGCACGGCACTGCCACGGTGCCAGGTTGCATGTTAAGTGGTTAGCGATTTGCGGTCATTGGCCAGCAGAAGCACGCAACCCACGCCTGCAGGTGAACCACCCAAGAGTAGTCTCTGGGTCTCTGGGTCCTGGCGCTACCTCCAACATCTAGGACTTCAACTCCTAATGCGATTATCTCAATTAGAGGCGGGCATTCAAACGCTCTTTTGGACCAACTGTCCCGGCAATTATAGCGGCAATTAGTTTTAATGTTTGTGACCCTTTTGCCACTCTTGACGACCAGCACGTGTCCCCATTCGAGTCACACCAGTCGCCAGTCGCTAGTCGGCAGTCGGCAGTCGCCACTCACTCTTCGCCCCCGGCTCGCACATTCATTTTTTATAGCCCTGACATTGGTAAATCGCCCACACGACCAGTCCAGCAGTCCCCGAAATTGCTTTTTTCCCCGGCCAAAACGGGCCTGCCTCTCCCTGCCTGCCAACCTCCCCTCCCACATTCAACCTAGTGGCCAACAGTTTTTCCTTATTGCGGCAATGCGTTCGCTTTTTCACCCATTTCGATTGGACTCTTTCGGAAGGTATTTCGACTTTGCAGAGCAGCATGCGAGTCCCCCAGATAAAAGTTCCTTTATCACACGAGTAGATGTGCCAGCGGGAAACTGGATCTGTAAGGGCATCTACAGTTTCGGCCCTCCGTTCTAGCTGTTTTTGGTTTTTTGTTGGTGACATTTCCATGCTTTTTTCGCTGCTGCACTTTCTTTTGGTTGAACTCTCCCCTGTCATAGCACCAGCAAGGATCAACTGGGGCTCAGACGACTTTGCAATGTTCTTTCTTGCGGCTTACAATCGGGGTGTATACTATACGCCGTATTGTATTGTAATGTGTGGGAGGCTCACCGTTTAACGTTTGGTATTTCGCATATTGCACGTCCTGTGGCTGTAGCCAATAACCGTCGGCGGATGCCATTGAATAGTTGATATCCTCAGGAACCACAAGCGAACATACCCGTACGCCTGTCCAGGCCCCAGAGCTCTTGACTGGCGGCTGTCCATTAACACAGCGCGGATTACATGGCTCAAATGTCGAAGCTCCATAGAAATTTGGAATGATGGCTTCAAGCGTTCGGTACTCGAATTCAACAGCAACTCCAAAAAAAAACAGACTGTTGATATGCTTTTAAAAGCATCAAAAACAACCCACAGAAGTTAAGGGTTAAACGGTTTACATACAGAGTATTAATGGAACGCAAGGGGTACGGGGGTTGTGGCAACTAATCTGTGCCATAGAGAGATCATGGAGTCCCCCCTGTTGTTGTCTGTATGAACACCTGGATATACATGTGTGTATGTGGGTACTAAAAGCCACAGGGTCAGAGTTCAGAGGGGGATATGGTGACTATACAATCCATGGACAATACACCCCATAGACAGGGTTCTAATAATTACTTTTTCAGCGGCCCCCCGCGGTTCACTTTGATTTGGCCAACTAAGTCGGTTCCAGAATCCCACAACAATATACACAGCTTTTGGCAAGGGGCAGGATAGTCCTAATTTTCGATCCGAAAAGTCCAACAACAGCATATACAAACACATATTTCTTCTGCTGCTTAGATAGTTCTCGACTGTCAAGTATCTTCCAGTCGAAATGTCGGACTGTCCAGCTGTCCAGCTTCCTGTAACGGAATCCCTTTTGTTTTCCCGAGGACAGGCACTTGAAGATAATTGCACACACAAATGTTGTTGTTGTTAAAGGTAATGCTGCGAATTGAATGGAATGTCACTTACAGCATAATCAATGGCAGGATTTGGGAATTTTGGCTGTTGGCATTTGGCTGTTGGAGTGCCGTAAGTGAGCGGCGAAGACGGCATGTGGGAGGGGCAAATAGTTTTCAATTAATGTTTCATTCGCCGAAAATGCCATCAAGCTTAATTATTTAGAAAGGAATTTTCTCTTGGGTGTTTGGGTGGCTTTCGTTATTCGCGCTGCTTCGGTGGGGATTTATAGAGAGTGCATTTTTGGTGTTGTTGTTGGATAGTTGTCCAACCAGGCGCCTACTTGTCCAGATGTCGTCGCCCCATCCTGCCCCCCCCCCGTCTGTCATTTGGCTGGGTTTTGGTTTTCTTTTTGGCATCTTCTGGGTTGTATTTCCGCTCCCCACACCCCACTGTCCCCCCACTCTGTGTTTTTTGCCTTATTTTTCTTCTCTTTTGCATTGTATTTCAGTTTGAAAAGGGATATGTGTGGGGCGGGATATTATTGATAGCACTGCAGCTGGCAACAATAAATTAAGAAATCTATAAATTATAATTCACATTTTCACACTATTGTACATCTGTTTACATATATACATATGTATATCGGTATATATTCCTCTATATATTTTCTTTGGTATTTTTTCTGAAATTTATTTAATTAAGCAGCTTAAGTATATTAACTTATTCCATTGTGATTCCATGTGCCAGCGGAATTTCTACTTATATGTATTTAGATATATCTAGATTTTCGATATTCAGCGGCACTCGAAAACGATGGCAGAGGCAACAACAAAGAGAGAGAGAAACAAAGACTAAGAGTGAGAGAGAGAGAGAGAGAGAGAGAGAGATCGAACATGCGGTATGTTCGAGAGCATATAAAGCCAGATAAAACATAGTCGTATAAAAGTCGGAGGAATCTTGTTGGCGGACGGACCCAAATGAAAACACACAAAATTATAATTATTATATAGTCGGCAGGGGGATGGGCGGGGTACGGGATGTGGGGTGAGGGGTGGCCAGCAGAGACAGTGAGAGAGAAAAGCAAGCTCTTTGCGATTTATTTTTAGTTGACAGTTTCAAGGCTTTCGCTTTGCGCGGAACGTAACGGAACATAACGAAAATGAAAAGAAATGCGACTTTTGCCAGGGACCAGAGCCAGAGACTAGGGGATGGGGATGATAATATAGGAATGCTATGGAATAGATGTCCGTCTGCGACTGGCATTCAGCCACAGTAGTTCCTGTTTGCTTCGTTTCGAGCGCGTCTGTCATTTACATATTTCTGTTGCAATTTAGGTTTTAATGAGCGCATCCAGCATTGAGCCAGCTCCCAGCAAGCAGCTAACAGCCGGCTACCATTTTCTCTAATTGTTGGAATTGTTCAAGCAATTGTTGATTGCTCACTGGTTCCAGGTGTGCTGCTACTAGTAAAAGCCAGCTGATTTATGGCCTGAAAGCGGTGCTGCTCTATGCCTCCTGTGCCTCCTGTGCCTCTACTATGCCTCTTCTTGTCTATTCCATTCAATAGCCCTGAAATGCTGCTGCTGCTCCTGCTGCTGCTGCTGCGTTTAGGGTAAATAATCGCTGCATTGTTGCCTACAAAGTACTCGCCTGCCGAGTACAACACGGCGTATACTTAATCACTCCGACATTAAGTAGCAAACAGAATGGCAAAGTCGATTTAGGATTCAAGACAAGGCCAAGACCAGAAAGATGTGCCTTTGGCTGCCCCATCCCTGGATCCCTGAGTCTCAGTCTGAATCTGAATCCGATGTCTGCTATTACCCACAAAGGGTGGTGATGTGGTGATGTGGTGAGGGGGTGGCTACCTCTCATGCAAATTAACCAAGAACTCAGTTAATTAATATGCAGTTTTGTGGCCAAGAGCACCTTGATATCAGAATGCATGTGCATAAATTCAAAGGAAGCAGCCAGCACCTGCTGCTGGCCGAATATCTCTCGGACATGCTGGCTGCACACATACTCGCATATGCAAAGTATTCTTAGAAAATGCAAAATGAAAGGAATAGTTTTGGCCTTATGGAAAAACTTACCAAAAAACTTGACCATATTTGTGCAAGAAAACCAAGAGAAACCTAAACCCAAAGCCATGTAATTTAGTTAAGTGTTTGCCTTAACTTGAATTCTATTTATTTATGATTTATTTTCGGTGTATTTATTTACAGATAATTCGGCTTATACTTGGAAGGGCACCTCGCGTATGTCATCTCCTTCTAGGAAGGCCAAAAAGGAGCCAAATAAAATTTCCCAGAAAATGCCTTTGTCGTTGTTAGGTGAAAATTTGAATTTGAATTCTGTTTGCTCAAATTTTAATACCAACGAAATGGTTAAGCAATGGCCACGTCTTTCTCGCAATAATCCTTTAAAAGTTGTTGAAATCGTTTGAAAATGGATGTTAAATAATGCAGATACTCAGATACTCAGATACATTTGCCAGAGAAATGCACTTAAAGGCTGTGAATGGTTATTTTATTGACTCTTAGGAATGGAATAAAATATTGCACGGTGCGTACAAATAAATGACTTAAACGTTGTGTGTTAAATAAGTAATTTGCTTGTTATTTGGCTGTAAATTTTTCAATTATTGCATGGGAATATTTGATTAATTTGTGTCGTAGTACACTCTCGTATATCTCTGCCACACGCCTTTAAATTCGGTGGCCCCCTAATGCTAATCAAATGATAAACGAGCTGCAGTCTTGGCCAAATTCTGGCTAATTGCATGGATAGCCTAATGGAATGCATTAGGCAATAGATTTTTTGATCTGGAGAGTAGCACCCCACTGGAAAGGGGGATATCGATATGCCAGGCAATCCCCAATACTGAGTCTTGATCGGGATAGGGATATGGATAAGTATAATAGGTACTTTTCTTCAATCATTTGCTCAAAGTTTCTTGGCTAAATGTTGTTGTTCTGTTGTTCCATTGTTGAGGCTAATACGCTGTCAAGGAAATGTGCATCGATTGATGTCAGGGGCTACAATTGCAGCCAACAGATGACTCGGAGTCCCACTTCTTTTCCGCCCATCAGTGAGGCCAATAAAAATGTGAAAAATGTCTGTTTCTGTTGCTGTCAACAAGCCAGAGACATTAAGGAATCCCACATCCATCCAGCAATAAATTAATCTCTTTAATATTCAACATTTCTGAGGCGTATCGACAAGAAAATCGTGATGAGGATTGCCCCGTCACATGTACATATGCACTCCAGGCGCCAGCCAGTCAGACCCAAGGCCTTCTTCATGGATGATAATAAAAAACGACAGACACTTGACAATTTTCCTTTCTTAAGGAAATGTGATTTTTATGACATGTTTTCTGCTGCTGTTGTTGTAGTCGTAGTTGTTGTTGCTGTTTTCATGTGTGTTTTCTGTAATAATCTTATTAAGATTTATTTGCTTACCTTGGGAATTTAATTTGCTGTGCGTGCGAGCGCAAGGAATATCGCCCCAAAAAGGGAATCGCGCGCGTCGTACAGCCAGAAATCCTCAACTCATTTGCATATACAATGCGTGTCTGCAGGCGGCAGCGGTGGGGTGAGGGTGGGGGTGGAGGTTGAGGTTTGTGGTTCACGAGACACGAGGTGTCCGACACTCAATGCCAAGGGCTGTGCGTCTCGATGGGGTTAATTATATTTGAGAGATATGTCCACATACACACATACACATATACATATACATATACATATGTATGTACATACGTCACTTGGCCAGGAATGATCAATGGTGCGATTCGATTCTGGTTGCGATGTTTTTTTTGGGGCTAATTTAACAATTTGTTTTCACATTTCACTGGGAATTCGTTCGTTTCGGGGGAAGCTTTTTATTTGTATTGTGCTCTCGCTCGCTCTCTCTCGAGAGACGCTGCTACTCTTGGGCGGAATATACTTAATATATTTATTTATAAATCGTCGATACACTCCCCGGCTACACTAGAAAAAAATGTCGATCTGCGTGGATAATGGCAATGGGAATTTAATGAACCATTAACACAATTTCGGGTGTGGGTGGTACTCATAGTATTTCTTCTTCCATGGGGAAGATATCACTGCACTTTCACTCTCAGTGGGTCACTTTCCCTTTCTATATGTCTCACTTACAAAAAAATATATAGTATGTGTCTCTCTCTCTAGCTCTCTTCTCCCTTTATGATCACTGTAATTATCTCTCGCTCTCGCTCTGTTTTATGCAAGTGTGCGATATTTTTAAACGCAACGCCTAAGAGCGCCTCCTCGTATTTGATTCGTTTTTGAATCCGAATCCGTACCGATTCAGAATCCCGTCGGAGCGCAAAACACGTTGAATGCTGAAAGCCAACTGTGTCCCCGCCAGCCGAACAGTGAAATTCCGTCAGATTTTCCGGCAGCTCTTTGGGCAACAATGTTGCCTCTCGGGGGGTGCTGCTGGTGCTGCTAGTGCTGCTGGCAACATTGTTGCCAACGAGCATGCGCCCCCGCCCCATGTTGCCCCACAGCTGCTCCCCGAGCTCTGCGTTCATTCATAAACACGTCTGGCGCCACTATTACTGCAACCAGCATGTTGCTGCAACACCGGGTGATGGGCATAGCAATGCTAGTGGGTGGGTGGGGGCTACGGGTAGGGGCTGTTGTCTGGTGGGGCAATAGTGAAAGCCGGCGGACTATTTATAAGGCAAGTAAATGCCACGGGCCGAACAATCAAGTTTTATACTCTCTATAATGACCAGAGGCGCAACGCAGCGCAGCGACGACCCACTTTGAGCAATTGAAGAACGCCGGCCCCCGGACCGGCCCGCAGACACTTATTTCGGCTCGATTCGATTGGATTCGAATGAGGCATGGGGTGCCTGCTGGATGGGTGCTGGGTGCTGGATGCCGGTTGCTGCGGAAATGTGCACAACTAAACATGGAGCCACCCATGAGAGTGGGAGTGTGAGTGGTTGGTTGGGGGATGGGGTAGGTGTGTGTGTGTGTTGCAAGGTAAGTGTAAAATGTACTCTTTGTGCCGACTGGCACGCGCTTCAGGAAAGTAATTCAAGGTATACTTTTCTTTTCTCTGGCTGCCGCCGGAAATGCTCCAAGGATAAGTTCAGTGAGAGAGAGAGAGAGAGAGAGCGAGTTCCAAATCCATCGAAAGTATGAAAAGCTTGCACGCCACATAGTTCTGCGGTTTTCAAAGGCTTTCCACAGTTCAAAAGTCATTAGCGATGTTTCGTTTAATTGATTTCGATGCCACACAAAACTTGGACTTGAAGAGCAATCAATTAACGGACATTCAAGTTAATGAAACAGTTTGAAATCAGTTATACATAAACCAAAGACGCCAGAACTGAAGATCAGAATTCTCGAAATTCTTACCTTTTTTTATGGTTTAGTAATTACCGGGAAAGATGGGTTTTTCGGGTTTTTCCTTCTGCTGCTCAAGGGAAACTTTCTTCGTATTTTTCTCCTCACTTATGCAATATTTAAAATCCGTAAAATCATTGGGCGAACGATCTGCCTGAGACATCCGGTATCCGGCTTCATCAGCTCTGCTTTTATTCCGCTTCAGCATTGGAGGGAAGCCCTGCCCGTGCCCGTGTCCCTGCCTGTGCCCCTGCCTGTGCCCCTGCCTGTGCCCCTGCCTGTGCCCCTCCCTGTGCCCCTCCCTGTGCCGTTCCAGTGTGTTGGTTTTAATTCAATTGAAGCTGCCATTGACGCAATATCCCCCGCCACATATGTATGTATGTACACATTCCGTTTTCGGCTTTTCTTTGGGCTTTCGGCTTTTCTAACCCCCTCCCTGCCCCCGCTCGATACGTTTGTGGCATGTGCGTTAGCAGTTCCGGCAAAGCCCGAGAAAGGCAAGGCGCCACAGAGACAACGCCAAGGATTACTCCTTGTTGATTTATTTTCTCTTTGAATTTCAGTTTTTTGCCGTCAGTGCGGTTTCTTTGCGGCTTCTTACTCGACACAGAGTTTCCCGGTAAGGCGTGCTCGTATTCGTAATCATATATTTTTAATATTTTCATTTCTCAATCGAAAAACTGTCAGTCAGTTCGGAGATGTAAGATGTATCCGCTCCCTTTGCGGTTGCAATCATTTCAGAAAGTGTTGCTGTTGCTGTTGTCTGTCCCAACAATTGCATGAGTCTTCATTTACTTCTTTTGAGATAACTTTTCACCACAGAGGGATGCTGCTGACTGGGGGAGTGTCAGGGGAGACGACTCCCTTTCAGATTAATCACCGAGACCTTTCCACTTGACTGCTGGGGCTGCTCCCAGCTGCTCCCAGCTGGACTCACTTGAGTCGCGCAATTACACAACTGAATCTGTTTCGAGGACAGACTATGAGCCCAGGACCAGGACCAGAACCAGGAGTGTGGAATGTGCTGTCCGGGGTACTGTCATTCCATCCAATTTATTGGCAGCTGACCGCCGGCTAGTGGCTGCCCCACGAACAGGATATACAGGGGAGGGGCGTATTCGTAACATGAGCCAAAAGCCGGAGCCGAAGCCAAAGCCAAAGCCACAGCCGGGGACGAACGCTGAGTTATTTGTCCCACTTGGATTCCGACCGTAGACCGTAGACCGTTGAGCCCTTGTCCTGTCTGTCGCTGTCGCTGTCTGCGAAAATTGACTTGAACGCAAATTCCCATAATATTTTCCGCTTCCACTTTCGGTTGGATAAAACTGCAAGCCGGAAAATGCAGCAGCAGGCGTAGCAGCAGCCGGAGCAGCAGCTGTCTGAGTGCTGCAACAGCATGGCATAGCACTTTTAATATTTGCCCTTTGTTTCTCTTCGCACTGAAGCTGCAGCTGGGGCAGGTCTTGGGAAAATCTCGACACTTTCCTCGAGCTACACCCCTCGGCCCTTCCTTCCAAGTGGTGTGTCATGTGGAAGGAGCAGCCGATGCTATGCGCATTTTGAGAACGGAGAATGCACGGATGTCATGGAAATATGTGCGATGGCTTTCCATCCATGGTGGGATAGGTAAAAATGGCAATTGATGTGTCATGGATGTGTCATGGATGTGTCATGGATTTGTCATGGATTTGTCGTTAAACTAAATGGAATTTCGTGTAAATTCCAGAGTGTATTTATTTTTGAATCAATTTCAGTTTTTGCGAATGGGAATGGCAAGAGAGGGATGATCCGGCTTTTAATGGCTGGCATTTCCAATTATCCTTGCCAATAATGATTGGGGGAGAGTGCCAGAGAGTCAGTCAGTTAGTCAGTCAGTAATTTAAGCCATTTATAAGCACTCCGCTAATGGGCGCTAATGAACAGAAGGGGTGCCGGCCTCCTAATCCTCAAGGAATTTGCCAGGGCATGTCCCCCAAGCCCTTTCGAAAATTAACAAGATTTAGTGTTGAGTAAATGAAAGCAAGGGAAAACCGGATCTCAAATGCGATTTCCTTTCCTCTATTTTGCTTTCACTGGGGTGTCCGATGAGGGCAGATGTTTATTTGTCTCGTATTTAAAGTCCCAGTCGCATTAAATGCTCTCTATTCATATTGCATTTTATATTGATGGAAAGGGCTACCAGCTGGCAGCTTCAGTTACCCTGAAATTTCCAAGAAATTGAGTTTTCAAATACCTATTTGATTGATAATTTCTTTTCAATTTATTCCGGCCACGCCCTGGAGTCGCGCCGCCTCCTGCTGCAATGCCATGGCCTGGCCTCTGCCAAGTGTTCCATCATTGTCGCCACTCTGCCACAGCCGCAGCCACTGACTCAGCCGTAACCGAAGCCAAGCCGCAGTGACCTTTCCGCATGGTTGCCCCTCTCGACTTGCTGCTCGCTGCTCGGTGCTTGGGCTTCGGTTTCAGTTTTGAGTTTCAGTTTCAGTTTCATCCTTAGACTCCGATGTGGAGTGGATGTAATAAATTCCAATTGGAATACAATAAAAAGAAACTTGGCACATCAACAGAAGTTGGACCAAAAAAAAAAGAGACACAGAGAGAGAAAGAGGGGGAGCGAGAGAAGAAATACAAGCATAAAGGATCTGTGGGCGAGCGGGACCATAATTAAATGTAAATTTTGTCCAAACATCTATCGTGGGGTCGTGTCCCCCGACCCCGAACCCCCACCCCCGACTGCCCCCATCATAAACAATAATGCAGCAAATAAATAACGTATTTGCAGTTATAAATCCAGCGACTCTAAGGCCCCCGCCCCGCCCCGCCACTGTGCAGGACATTTACATAATGAGGACTCCCGGGTATTTGGTGCGGGGTCTACAGCGGGAGCAACTGCGTCATTGTTTGCAATGCGTCTGAAAAGTTTTTTGTGCTGCCTCCACAGCTTTGGCTTCCATTATAGTTTTATCGTGACGCCGCCATCGCTCCTTGGCTCCTTCTGCCCCCCCCGTCGCAGATACCACCAGACATTAGCACTAATATGCATAAGTATGGCATGGTATGGTATGTCTGAAGGTATATACATATAATTTGTATGTTTATTATACGTACATTCCCGCACATCCCACGCCAACCAATTCCTACCATAATAAAGGCAGTTGGCGAGGACGAAGACAAGGACTAGGCCTGATGATTACCCTGGCATTTTGCAGGCGGATCTGCTAGTGTTACTATCCACTTTTTGTGTTAAAATGCCAAACAAATCTCCAAAGGATTCGCCGACCAAACGTTTATTAATTTTTGTAATCAATTTTCAACTTTTCCCCATATCAAATTGGTTCTGGAATCGAGTGAACGAGCAGCCCCATTGGGTTCTGCGCATTCCTGGTAAACCAATAACGAGTGCTTAGTGCCTCGTGCCACATTCAAATTGCAAAACGGTGCTTGACCCAACAAAAAAAATAAAAAATACAACCTGGAATTGCCCCTGGACCTGTCCCATCCGTCGTCAGGCAGTGGGGGATTGGCGCTTACTGTCGACACCCGCCCACCTACACCCCACACCGACACCGACACCCAGCTACAGTCCCGTTTTGGCCAGTGGGCGTCGGGTCGGCTCTTATCAACCGGCCAAATGACAGTTTTATGATTTCGGCTGCTGCTTATCAACTCCAGCGATGTCAGTGATGGCAGGAACGGCTGACGCTGCCGCTGCCACTGCCGCTGCCACTGCCGCTGCCACTGCTTTTTCAGTGCATTATGTTGCGACCTCTGGTGGATAATCAAAAAGAGCTTACTACCTTGTTGTGACCAAATCCTTTGGGACACTCCCACAACGGGGCCACAGCGGAGATGCCAGGAGATGCCAGGAGATAGCAGGAGATACACCAGGAGCTACAACAAAAGCAGGAAACGGATGCGAGCCAGTAGCGCTGTCGTTGGCGTGCTCGGTTACTCGGCGCGTGCGTGTCCTTTGACGTCCGCCAAGTTGGCCATAAATCAGCCACAACTTTTGACGGAAATTCAAGACCTCTGGAGCCCGGCCCGGCCCGGTTCGGTTTGGTTTGCCTCGCTACCAGCGAAGGCACTGAGTAGAACGGCAGCCAGGCGGAAAGGACTTCAAGGCGGCAAACTGAAATGAGCTGGAAAAGACAGATTTAAACAGTTTTCCCAGGAAGTTTGTGGGGGAGTACTTGTGTGTACTTAAAGGTTACACAAACGACACCAATTTGCAACCAATCGTTGCACTGATTGCTAGTCGATGTCTGATACAGGGATACGATCTTGATGGTTGCTTTCCGCGTGCAATGCCGTGCGTCATACCCCATGTGAGGGGGCTTAAGGTTGTTATTTTGGCCGCCCTTAAAGCCCCCCCACTCTTGTCTTCTTCGGTCCTAATGCTCACGCAAGTGAGGAAAGCTTACCCTTCCCTCCCTCTCTCTCTCTCTCTTTGAGGTCTTGTTTCTGCTTTAATAATAAATATGAGTGAGAAAATAGGTAAAACTAGTAAAAAATACGGGAAAAAACATGAAAAAACGAATCAAAACGGCAAAAACCACATGAACCAAATCGATTATAAAATATACAATTGTTCCACAGACTCCACGCACCTCAGCTTTTTTTCTCTTTATTAAATATAATAATATTTATATTGTTATATGTACATTTCAATTTGAATATTTTTACAGTTCTTTTCTTTTATTGTTTGTATTATGTTATTTTTATGAATTATTTTGGTTTTTTTTGGTTCTTTTCTTTTTGGGCAGAAAATGTAGCACAAAACACGGCATACTTGGCATCCTTGAGATCACAAAGCACAGAACTTGCTCCGGGAAGGAAAAAAAGAAAAAAAACAGCAAGAGGAAATCAATAATTTATATGAATGTTTTGTGGGAATTTGCAACATATGTCTGTGGGCACGAGTAGCCATGGGGATCCCCCGCACGACACGTCGTCCGTACTCGTGTGAGTGTTGTAAGCCAGAAAATATGCACATAAATAAATAAACCTCGAGTGTTGGCCCACAGACAGACCGACAGAGTTCAAGCGGAATTTGACCAATTGGCCAGTGTACGAGTATGTGTCCAGCTTCCTTACTTCTATTCTTACTTCTGGCTTGGCCATTGGCTCACCTTTGTGTGTGGCCTGAGCGCCTGTTGTGTGTATTGTTGTTGTGTGTGCTGACTGTGATTTAACAAACCCAAAGAAGAAAACCCAAAAGACCGAAACCGTTTTTGAGTAGAGCAATCAGCACCTACTCCTACGTACAGAAGTCCTCCAGTCCACAGGGGCACAGACAGGGTCACGGACTGAAGGGCTTACAGCTACAGCTACAGCTACAGTGATTCACCCACTGGGGGGACATCCCGAACAGGCTCCGAATTTGGCCTGCTGCCCTCCGCCTTCCGAGTTGGCAGTGGAAAAAAACAGCAAGCGGATGCTGTGCGCAACGAGCCGAGTCATGACATTTGCATAACAAATTCTGAATTCCATTGAAAAGGGCTTGCCGTACGCCTCCGGCGGCATTGCTGGAAACATGTTTATTTTAGATCATTTCATTCGGATTACTTACCATTCAGCAGCGTCTCCCTCATAATTACGGATATGTGTCAAAAATATCCAAAGCTCAACCATTTGTGCTTCATTATTCAATCATTTGTTGCCGCGTTCCACGCGAAAATTTGACAAATTTAAGCCGCCGGATAGGTAATGTGTGTGCGAGACCACCCAATGAGGGGGGAAATCAATGGAGCTGTGCGGTGAGAGGCTGATTGGGTGCGAGTGCGAGTGGGAGTGGGAGTGCGGTGTGTGGGTCTGGGTTGAGGTCTGGGTGTGTTCATCTTGTCGTAAAATCAAATCATGGGCTACCAACGAGACAAAGTGCCATTTTGCATTGGAACGAGAGGCAGTGGAACGAGAGGCAGTGAAACAAGAGGCATTGGAACGAGAGGCAGTGGAACGAGAGGCAGTAGATCGAGAGGCAGCAGACTTTAATTGAGAAGAAAAATATCAAATAAAATGATATTTAAGCCACAAAAATTGTGAAATAAATATATTTAACTTTGATATATGAATGGAAGGATATGATTTTAATGAGTGTTTATACCAAAGTTGCAATTTATGCATAGACGTCCACGTTTGTCCCACTGTGCCTGTTGGTTTATAGGCAACACCTCCTAACGGTTGACTACGAAACCAAATGACTTACGGGGCTTTTGCCATTAGCTGTAACCGAATAATTTGCCAGTCGAGCGACTGCGCGGCACTTTGAAGTCTGGTCGAGTCGAGTCGCTTGGCGGCGGGGGCGGGGGCGACGGCGGCGGGCATATGCCATGCATTTAACTACTCGAAAGTCGCTTGTAATTTGTTTATTTGCTTCGGGTGATTCATGGTTCATGGTTCGTTTTCTCCTTTTTTTCTTCTTTTTTTCATAGGGCGCCTGACAGGTGCTTAGAGACGACAGACTCCACACCGCCGAGTGGGGCAACGTGGGAACTCCTTCCTTCCTTTCTGTCTGTCTTTCTGTCGCATACGTGACAGGATCTGCCCACGGAGTGGATCTGCGTGGGAGTTGTCAGGGCAAAGCCTCCTCTGGGGCGGCAGTCAAAAATTTTAATTCAATTAGCTGCAAAAAGGCTCAGGTGCACACGTGCCGCCACCTGAAAAGCGTGGCTGGCGGGGCTTGACACGGGTCAGCGATCAAGTGACAGTTTCCTAAGCCTTTTGCGGGCGGGTCCTTTGAGTCTTTGCTGGCATTGGCACGTGCGACACTCCTCGGTCTCCTTCTGGGAACCACTCCCGGGTAGATCCTCGGCCTGGTCATGATTTCCGGGCGCAGCTCTTCGTGGGATGAGTTCCTGCCCCCTGCCCTGAAAGAAGGCCGAGATACTGAAGCAGCTGCAGGACTGAGCTTCGGGCTGCCACATCGGCCTGTGATCCGATCACTTGCCCGCGGAAGCGTGTACGCAATCCCCTCGGCGTATCCTCTGATCGGATCTGCCAGTTACTTACCTCTTCAAAGGTGGACCTGTTGCATGCCATTATTTTTAGTGAATTTTGCTTCTTTTCTTTTTGGCTTGCCGAAAATTTCGAGTGTCAACATAATTTGGAATGATTACACAGTGCAACCACTGCTTGCTACATGTGGCAGCTCAAGCAAATCAGCATCGGCATCAGCATATCAATGCCACATGCCGCAGACATAGACACAACAACACGAACACCCACAGCCGACTCATTAGGGGATCTGCATTAGGCAAAGCCGCATCAAAGCGCTTCCACCATGGCGCGACTTTGCCCAGGGATAATCAATCAGAGTGCCTGCCCCGGCTGTCTTGGCTGCTCTGGCGCTCTGGGAAGCCGCCTAAGTCGGAGGTGGCAGCCATGTGGCAAATGCGGCGGAAACAGCTCGCAAACTAGCTCCATAAATTTAAGCCCCGAATGGAGCGCCGCGTAAGTCGGCCGGAAGTATTTGTAGCTGCTCGCTCACTGCAACCGGAAATACAAAACAAATTTCCCAGAGACACAGACAAAGAAAAATAGTCAGCGAGTGAGAGTGAGAGTGTTGCAGAGGGGGCGGGGGAGTTGGGGTTGTGGCAAGTGTAGAAGAAATTAATGAAACAAAACGAGAAATTGAAAGCCGAAAAGAGCGAAAAAAGCTCCCGGCAAACAACGAGATAGTCGAAACTTTGATATACTTTCTTTTCCCCCCCCCCTCTTCAGTGTGTGTGTGTTGTTTCTCGGGAAAATGCGTCGGAAAATATGTGCAATGAAAGTGGGAAAATTGCAACTTTCAAAGAAAATGGTAAAGGTATTTTATTTTTTAAATATAATTTTGTGCCCATAGCTATGAAAATTCTACGTATATGAAGTGGTTGAAAGATGAAAGAGAAAAACTTGGAAAACTATTAAAAAAAAGAGAAAGAAAAAACGGGAAAACGTGTATGCCTAAAGGCTTAACATCTTAAGAAACCATTTTGTTGCCTCTAGAGTTGGAATGTCTATATAGAAATATAACAGCCCAGAGATGGAAGAAGCAATACTTAATAATTTTATAATTTTAATAAACTAATATTAAATTTAATTCTAATAATTCTTAGAGACTTGAACCACAGCCAAAACTTTAATTGATACACTCCATTTTTGTTGTTGAACTTTTACTTGATTTTTGCCCAGATTACGGCTCCGAAATGAAATGCCTTACCGTACACGAAATTCCTTAATCTATAATTATTCCGTAATGTTGATAGGGCTGCTCCGCTCCGCTCCACTTAAATTCTCCGGCCAAATCTCTTAATCCCATTATATCGATTCCAAGAGGACAAACCAATAGGAGGACAAACGCCAAAGGAGCCCTCGGGCAGGACTCGACTCGACTCCCCAGCGAAGTGTATCCAAACGGTATTCCGGCGGTTTTTTTCCCCCCGTTTTCTCCATGTTTCTCTGTTGCAGAACACACAAATGGCGAAATGGCAAAATGGCAAAATGGCGCCACTTCCACATCCGTTGAGCAATAAACATTAATGCGCAATTAATGCTGGGTGTCTGTCTCGAATTCCCCCGCCCTTGCCCCCCGACTCTCCGGCGTCTTCACTTCCATTTCCGTAATGCTGTCCTATTCCGGATTGCGTTGGCTTTTGGGGTTCCCGTTCCCCCTGCCCTTCCCCTTCCCCCTGCTTCGTGCCGCGATGCCGTGGAAATCCCTCCGTCTGTCTGCTGTTGATTTCCCTCAACTGTGCTGTGATTAACGTTTGGCGCCCTGTCCCCGGCTTACGGCCATTGGCATTCGGCGTGACAAATGAAATCAAGTGCGGGGGCCAACAGGGCAGACGGCAGACGGCATAGGGTAGAGGGCAGGACAATGCAAACACGCTTATTTCTGGCCAGGCCAAGACAGTAACTAACTTAGGGCTTTTGATGTGCGATAGATGTGGGCGGAAGGAAATGGAAGTGCCGCAAAAACTTTTCCATTGATGGAGTATCTTCTGAAGTCGAGTATATTTCAGGGGTGTATCTTCTTTGGGGAAAGTCGGGGGGGGAAGGTGCCGGGGAGGCCATGTATTGGAGTGCCGACAGCTTGTTGCTAAGCCTCGCCAGCTGTTTGAGTGACACCCTGGACACTGGTTCCGTTTTTGTTTCCGTTTTCCCTTTCCCTTTCCGTTTCCGTTTCCGTTGCATGTTTGCATATCCCTCGACATGTCTCTGGGATGCCTGCAACGCCTGCAAGTCGTGTTCTCACAGCTGCATCCCCATCCCCCCAGGGGATGCCCCATTCCATCTGCCAGTCGTGTACGCTCCCTGCCACTTAAGATTCGGCAATGTCTGCATATGGCCCGAGCAAATTTATAGCTTGTTTGTTCGCTCATTCAATTCGGTTTTCGGTCGTAATGTAAAACAATTTTCCACACCAAAAACAAAAAAAAAACAAAAACAAAAACAAAAAAAAGGGAAAAGGAAAACTGTCTCGCTCGAGTGAATTTTATGTGTGGCACGTTTGGCAATAAATTTGTCCGGAGGGGTAGCGGTAGCGGTCGCGGTGGATTTACAAATGGCTGCTTAATCCTCCATTTGCCATTGCTCCATTGAGATGCCGGAGATGTAGATGGATTTATTTGGTCTGCGGTTAACACCTGTTTTTGGTGCTCCTTCCTTCCTTCCTTCTCCTTTCCGTCCTGTGCTCTGTGCTCTGTGTGTCCTGTGTGTGCGGTAATTTGATGGGTTTTTCCCTTTTGAGGACACTCCATGTGCTCTCTGCGGTTTAATGCCCCCAATGGCACTTTTTGCTGGCAACAATGCTTCCTTAACTCCATCTCTGACACGATAATGGTCCCAGGTCTTTGTTCCTTTGGATAGACAAAGCATTCCCAGCTTGGCTTTCAAAAATTTGTGTCATTTATAACCCTTGGCCGAAACGACGAAACGATTTATTCTCGTGATTTTCGTTTTTGTCTGGCGCCAGTCAAATTTTGATAAATGAACGAACGCATTTCATGGCAGCACAAAATTTCTAGCTTCTTTTTTGCATACACTCTGCCCCTCTATATCCCTATCCCCACACTCCTTCTCGATGTCAGGGAACATCTGGTAGTTGCATTTTTTCAACTACATTTGGCAGATGCCAAGGTTTGCTTTATCGCTTATCGCCTGGCCATAATCACAGCGCCTAATATGCTCAGTGTGCAGCCAAATCCAATCCATTTTTCCCATAACAACAGACAGCTGAATGTTCGATGTTGGATGTTGGATGACCCTTAACCTAAGCTGAGACCAACCAAAAAACCGAATAGAACAAACACACGCAAAAATGCGCCACAAAAAATTAGTCAAGTCAAAACGGGGGAGGAGGGGGTCAGCAGTGTGGGGGAAGGGGGAGGGGAAACAGAACACAACGGAGAGAGTTTTGCCAACGTCAGTGCAAATACCGCAGTGGGTTTTTATTGCCTTTTGTTTTGGGGATGGGGATGGGGATGGATTCTGCTCGAAAGTATGCAACAGCCGGCGCCTCGAAATTCGTCATGTGTTTGTGTGTCCATGTATCTCTCTCTCTTCCCCTCTTTGTGTGTGTCTGTGTGTGTGTTTGTGTTCGTGCTAGTGAAAAATTGCTGGCCTGTTCCCATTGATTTGATTGACACTTTTATTGACAAACTGTTGTTGTTGTTGTTGCTGTTTGTTGTTGTTGCTGCTGCTGCTGTTGACCAAGGTTTTACGACCTGCCAATGAACGCAAAGCTAGCGAGCGAAAAGCCTTTAAGCCAATCCAAAATCCACGATTCAATGAGCTCCTGGAACACTCCTCTGTCACTGGCCATCCATTTACAAAAAATATGTATGTTTGTATGTATGTGCACGCTTTTATCGTCAATTGAAACTTTATTTTTTAATATTCTTCGTCACACATCAATCGGAATTAAAGCCAGCCAAATGGCCATAAAAAACGGCACAAATATTATTGCTGACCCAACACATACACCCGGGCAAGTGTCCTGCGAAATGTTTAGAGCCACTCGAGTGGAAAATATTTCTAATTTGTATGGGGTATCAGAGCGTATTAAGCTTTCACTTGGGTTTACTTTAAGACTGAAGAAGCCGACGAATTTGATGGCACACATTCATGGGGCACCCTTCGAAGTGCTGCACTCTTTAAAGCGCCGCACCTGATGGACCTTGAAGCCCCCTATAGCACATACCCCCTGCCACATTCCATAGAGTTTCGCCCCCCGCCCCTGCAACTAGAGCTGCTACCCAAGTCGCTGCTAATAAAATGCTGGTCTCACCATGAATTTTCATGGTCGCAACTCAGTTTTTTTTATGCGTATGCCACCGGAACAATGGCCTGGCAATGAAGGCCACAGAGGGCCAGGCCAGGCCACAGGCCAGGCCAGCCGAGAGTACCCATAAAATATGACATTTGCTAGCCTTTTGTTTGGCATTAATCCATAGTATAATGTACGCAGGATCCTTACAGGACCACTAGATGGGGGAGGGGGTGGCACCGCAATCGCCAGGCAATTAATCAGGCTTCATTTTCACTTAATCGCGGCCATGATTTGCACGCAACTGTTGCCCAATATTATATGGTCTATTGCGGGTGCGGGTACTGGTACGGGTGGGGGGTACGGTTCCATATACTTTTACTACGTTCGCGGTTTATTTAATTTTCATTAGCCTGTTACGGGGTCCTGGCTTCTGCTGTCCTGGGGTCCTGGGTACCATGAGGTAATCGACAAAACGCTCAAATTATTTTCGAACGTCGCGACGTAACGCGACGGTCAGTTCGGCGGAAATAAAAACTCATTTTAATATGCGCCTGGCTTGGCTTGGCCGCCTGGCAACTGGCATTTTCTCTGGTAAATTTATGGTTCCACTTCCCAGTCCTTGACTCTGGCAACTTAATTACATATTTAAATTCCAACTGTGCCGCCGACTCTCAATGGGCGCAAACGGAACAACAAAAATAACACCAGCAACAGCAAAAAGAGCAACTTGCCGCAGACAACAGCAGCAGAAGCAGCAGCAGAACCGCGATTGTGGTTGTCATGTTGCGAGCTGTCGTTATGAGAAAGCATAAACAACATGGCGCCAAACAAAAGCAGAAGGAGCAAATCATGCCAGGATACGAACCAGGGAATACCCATTGAGTGTGTGCACATCTGCAGATGGATAGGGGAACAACTACAGGGAACTAGGGAAACGCTGGCCAGGAATCTGTAATACCCCATGACAGGGTATCCAGGGATGTACAAGGTCATGCCTATTGAAACTTTTTGAGTGGTCATTAACAAAATTTGTACGAAATCAGAACAGACATAATTTAATATTATACAACTGGTTATGGAGGGAGAGCCGGCCGCCCAAAGAATTGAAATTAGTTTCCTAATACCCCGAAAAATATGACAAATGAAATGTTACACTAGCAAAAGTATAATAAAAAGCCACATAGAAAATATTTACAACGCGTTTTAGTTGTTAAATGTGTGATTTTAAATATTTTCATATTAGTTCAAAAATATTACTGAAATTGCGAAATTCTTTTTACAATTGAAATTCTCGGTATTAATTTTAAAACTAGTTTTTATACCCGTTGCTGGAGGATTATAGGGGTATATTGTCTGCAAAAGGACGAAAATCTGTGGCACTTACCATTTCGAAGATTGAGAAAGCCAAAAATGCAGTTAGATTGTCTAATCTGATTAAGATCTGATAATTAATAGGGTGAGAAGGAAGAAGTTACAATTCTTTTGCGCACACTCTTCCTCCTGCAGATGTAGAAATGTATAGATGTAAGCATGTAGATGTTGAGATGTAGAGAAGTAATTCATTTTGTCCTTTTTACGAACAGCGATACCCAACGACTAACATTCATAAGTTCACATATAACTATGCTGACTAAGTGCCGGGTATAAAGTAGAGCCGCGGCCCTTGCGGCGGCTCATTAAGGTTCCCCCCTTTATTTGTTTTTCTCCAGGCTTTCATATCAATATTTCATGGAGCAATTATTGGAACCAATTAGTCAAATCATTGCCTTTTGTATTTATTTAGGAATACAAATTAAAAACGCGTATGAAATTCAATAAGAATCTATTGATTTGTTATTTAATTTGAACAAAGCCTTCGTTTTTCCATTAGCCCAGCCCAATATTAATTTCTTAAATTCTATTTGGCTGAAAATATGGCAGGTTAATTTTCTGCAATTAATTTCGATACCGAACGGGTATTTATTCCATTGTTCAATGTTCAATGTTCCTTTTGTTAGTGCTACTGCCACTATTTGGCTGCGGAAAATTATACTAAAAACGGAAATTGTAATGGCTTTTTGAGCTTTTCTTTGTACTCCGAAACTGGAATAGAAAAGTAAATACCATTAGGAGGCATATTAGCTGTCAAAGGAACAGAGAGAGCAGCCATCTTGCTCTCAATTTCAAAGAAAAATACAGCCAGGAAACCCCATTAAATAATAGAGTCCTCACCTTTTCCCCTTCCTTTTCGGGAACCTCCTTCTTCAATCAGCTCTCTCCAACATTAATCCTGGTGGCAGGGCGGCAGGCGGCAGGGCGGTAGGGCGGTAAGTAAACACTGTTTCCATTTGGCATTCCCATCCGAAGTCGGAGAGAGGCGGAGAGGGGCGGAGGCCTTTCCACATATGAAATTAGTTGTCTGGCAGGGGCATTACACGCACATTAGAGGGGCACACCGGTACCTCATCGCATCTGCATAAATTTTGTGGGACTGGCTGTTGGAAATTGTTGGCTTTTACGATTCCCTCTGTCTGCCTGCAATTTGGTCTTTCGCTGCGGCTTAATTTACGCGGGGTTTCCGTTCTCCATTGATTTATTAAGGCATGTACTGTAGGCCCCATTCACGCCCTCTCATAACTGTGTGTGTGTGCGTGCGTGTGCGTATGTTGCTGTCTGTGTGTGTGTGTGTGTGTGCGTTTGAGTCATTCATTGTTCGCTCACGCATTTTGCTGCCTTCAACGTTTTATGGCGCCTCCCACCCCTCCCCCAGTCCCCAGTCCCCACTCCCCAATCCCGAATCCCCAGTCTGGCATGGCTTTTCCTTCCGCTATGTTGTGCGGCCCCCGCGACTTGGGGCATTGATTCATGGTAAATTTATGCAAATTGCCTAGTATTCCGTTTTCTCTGGAAGAGAAACTCCACCTCCATATTCTCCAGATCCTCGACTCCTACTCTCTCTCTCTCTTGGAGCTTCTATAAATAGAAACCGAGGAAAGCCCTCGTGCCCTGGCACGTTGATTAGACGGACAAAAATGAGAGTTGCTTTTCGGTTTTTGCCTTTCAATTAAATGGTTAATTGCTGGCAGCATTTACCAGCTGCATGCAACTTGGCTTTCGCTCTCCTTGGCTCTGGATTTGGCTCCAGTAGTATTGTGGGGGCGGGGCAGGGCAGGGGAGGGGGTAGAATATAAGACATACAGCGCGTATACGTCATATACATTTTGCACGCATCACTAGCTCGGGAATGGAGTTGGCAGAACTTTTGATTGCTATCGCGGGGTCTGTCTCTTGCTTTCGGGGGGAGGGTGCTCTCAGGGGAGGTGCGGGGTAGTGTGTTATTCTGGGATAACAGTTTTTGCCCACACACACACACACACACATACTACTCGTATATGTACATATGTGTGTTTGTTTTTGTGACAGTGAAAGCATGCTCGTAGCCAAAAATTTTCTTGGCCAAGAAAAGCTTTGAAATCTGAAAGCAAAACTTGATGACGTGGACAACGAGGGGCTTGCTTTTGGGGTCTGGGGTACTTTCTGGGATCCTTCAAGAGCTGAAGGTCAATATACTCCACGCTCTTAAGCACTTTATTTATGTACGTGTGTGTGTGTGTGTAAGTGTGTGTGCTGCTGGTGTATGTGTTTGTGTGTGTGTGTGTGTGCTTGTGAAAACACTGACTATACTTGGAAAATGTTCGCGTCATTCGGTATCCAGCGGATTCTAACAATCTTTGCAGTTGTAAAATCAATTCCCTTTGCACTTTGAACCCCCCTCCCACTAAGCACTGCAAGCGATGAGATGCATTGAGCGATGACTAAATCAGTGCTTGCCCCCGCTTATTGACGTGGCAACAAGAGAGGGGAGATTTTATCCTGCCATTCGTCGAGTTCTCTGTAGAAGGGAGAGAAACGAGACGAAACGAAACGCTCAAAGCTAAAGCGCAATGTAATTACAACAATGAAATACGAGACACTTGACCCAGATCCCTATCCCTATTCCTTTCCCTATTGCTGTCCCTTTCCCTTTGCCTGCTGTGGTGTTTGTGGCCAGGACACCCCTCGGACACCAAGTGACTTCCAAGTGACTTCCGCACGATGGATAAAAAGGTTTACTTTTGCTCCTTTTCTAATATGGTCTGTAATGAAATCCAGCAGGAATAAGGATGATATGATGCCTCAGAATTATTGCATGGCTTGCAATATACTCGGGGCGAGTTTTTGTTTTTGTTTTTGTTTCTTTTCGTTTCGTTTATTCCACACCCCCATAACCGCCCAACGCCCAACGGCCGCCTGCTTGTTGGCCATAAAGTGGGCTAGCAAACGAGAGCGAAAGAGCCTTTTACGTGCAACGCTCCTTCACAAATGGAAAGTTACGCAGTGGAGAGCGGACTCCTCCTCCACCTCCCATCATAACTTCTGCTCCGGGCCAGAGTCGGAGCCAAAGCCATAGCCATAGCCATAACCAGAGTCCGGGGCCAACCCGAACAACTCCCATTTGGGCCGAGACTCAGACATTCGCCAATGTTCATAAATCAAATGTTGCTTTGAAGTTGGCTCTTGTTGGCCCAAAAAAACGATGTGAAACTATATATAGCCAAAGCCGAAACGCAAATACAACAAGTGGAGCTCCCCCCAAAAGGTGACTCGTGATCGATCAGGCGAGTACCCTGGAGAAGCATGTGGATCAGCTCCAAGGAGTCCGTCACTATGGGATACATAGATCCAACAATGTGCCACTGATTGCTGCATACAAAGATGGAGCAACTGCGACAGGAACTGCCGAAACGAAGTTCGGACATTGCGGAAATTGTGCTTCCACTTCTAATCCAAAGTGCCGCCAGATGCCAGGAGCCACTGACGCACCTACTCTCCGCTATGAGCGGAAAGACAAGGCAAGGATATTAGATCCAGGCTGCCAAGATAGAGCAGCAGATCACTGAACTGGTCCAGTCCTATCAGGTGGAGGCCAGGCAGCAGTTCTGTGGCTCGAAATACCCCTGTATTGAATATACCACTTGAAGCAGACATAAACTACAGGATATAAAAGCGCTGAGAGAGTAATTTGTTGTATAAAAAAAACAAAAGAAAACTACCATTTCAGGCATACTCCAGGAGGATACTCGCATTTCGGGGTCTGGGCCTCGAGGCGCCACAAAACGCGAGGCGCTTTTGCCTCAGTGAATTGGCAGTGCCAAAACTTGTTGTGATATGGTGAAAACATGCATGCAAAAGTTTTTGCGCTGCCTTTAAATATAGATTGCATTTCCGAGTGGTTGCCCCCTGCCGATCGGCTTGTGCTCTGTGATTTGTGATTTGTGAGCCGGGGACAATCAAAAGAGCGGCGGCACACGAGCTGAAAATTGAATTAACAGCCAGTCGAGGAAGAGCAGCACCCTGTGGCGTGTTCCTTCCGCTTCCGTGGTCACCCCCCAAAATGGCAAAGGCCCCCCAAAAGGCAGTGAGCCAGAGCGAGAGAGAGCTGGAGCCAGATAAAGTCCTGGCAAGTGACTGAGCGATGGCCTGGGAATGATAATAAAAGTGTGACTGGCCCCAGAAGTAAAGTGGAAATGTAAACACGTATGTATGCCGCCGCATGTGTGTGTGTGTAGGTGTGTGTGTGTGTGTGACTGTGTGACTGTGTTACGAGGCACAATTGACTCTCTACTTGACTCAACTCGACTCGACTCCCCAACAATGGGCTGGCTTTTGAGGCTCAAGTTAATTGTGTTGGCCCCTTGGATGCCTGGCCTGGGCGATGCTCTGCGATGCGTTGCATAGGGTTAATCGCTTGAACAGGACGTAACAGGAGTGTGGCATGTAGCATGTAGCATGCTCCAATTGCCACAAAGATAGCGCACGAGACCATTGTGTGACTGACATGTTAATTAAAATTACTCATACGCCCTGTCCGCCTGCCCTAACAATTGTATCTAAACACCCGGCCCCAGTCTCTGGCCCCAAGCCCCCCAAGCCGGCAACATGCTGCCGGGCACGGCACCCAACAAGTGTCTTTGCAGCATGTGGCCAGCCGCAATGTTGCCGGAGCTGGGATGGCAACAATGTTGCACCGCTCTTCGCATGTTTTTCTTTGCTTTTCTTTTTTCCCCGTCTGATCTGACTCTTTGACCGCCTGCATTTTCTGGCCCACTGCCACCCCAGCTGTGAGACGACAGCGAAATCAATCCTCGGCAAATATATATGTATACACATATATATTACGTGCACTCGAATAGTTTTTCTTTCTCTCTGTTTCTGTGTCTGTCTCTGTCTGGTTTGCCTCTGGCTTTCACTTCCGCTGCGAACGGGACTCATTGAATGTTTGTTAATTTTATAAATAATTACATGCAATTAGAAATGATTTTTCTGCCAGCCTGCCAGCCGCCTCCTCCACCTCCACCTCCACCTCCACCTCCTCTTCACTCATCGCCTGCCTGCCTGGCTGCCTGCTGGTGGCATTTATAGAGATTGCTTTTGCTTTTGCTGTTCGCGCCTTGAGTCTGAGTCTGGCCAAATGTCCTGCGGCAATATCAATTAACTTGAATGCCAAATGCTTGAATGCTTAATACAGACACGAGCTGCCTCCAAAATTGGTTTTCAAGTGCCCTGCCAGCCACCTGTGCAGACAATTTCCCCGAATCGCATCGCTCATAAATTTTATGTTAATTACCCGAAGACATGCTTAAGGGACACCCACGTGCACAGCTCCTGTGTATATTTGTTAACTGGCCTGCAGAGCGTTTAAGGTTGTAAGAACTTGGTAACGACTTAAGGGGTGAAACCCCCAATCCAAGTTACGCAAAACAAAGGCCCACCAGATAAGAAGATAAGAAGAACGCACGCTTGGAGGGGAGGGAACGAGCAGGGATAACGTTACCATGATTCCATGCTCTCCCCTGATTCCTGATTCCTGATTCCGCCTCTCATTGCAAAATTTGCATTTGTTATTGCTCGTGCCGACCCCAGGGTAGATGTTTTGCTCTCCCTCCCTCCTGCGAAAGTAGTTGGAGTTTCGGCCTATTTATTAACATAACTTATGGATATAAGCCCCTTTCCAATGGGGCCAAGAGGAAACGCACTTGTAATTATGGGTAGAATATTTAATACGACTGTCATCGTTCCTTTGAGTGTGACACATGTGTGAGTATATTTCTCATCTTCAGGCTCTGTTCTCTGTGTCCCGTTCCCCGTTGTGCCTGTTGGCAATTGTAATTCCTCGACACGTTTACCCACCTCCTGTTCAGGCCATTAATTTGTCTAGTGTCATAATTGGGTCGCAGCATGTAATAGACCAAACTGATTTCCATATTAATTGGTCATTAGACCAGGTGAGGAAGTGTTCTGTTCTTTGTGGAAAGTGCATTAACATGCGGCAAGATATCGACATACACATTACGCATACGCATACACTGTGTGTGTGTGTGTATGTGTGTGGGTTTTTGTGTGTTTGTGGGTGGCTGGGGTGGTGGGAGGATGCTATTAACAGCTTTGTGGTTGCGGTCACACCCCAATGATGTTGCGGCTGCTGCTGCTTTCGGCAACCGCAAATTGAAGCCTCACCAGAGAGAGAGAGAGAGGAGTACAAGTGCTAAAATCGCTTCTCATTTTGGGCTGAAGGGCAGGGGCGAAAATTTGGCCATAAATCAGTTTGCGGATAACTGGAGAAAAGCGGCGCGCAAAAAGTTCGTCTGCTTTGCGGTCTGTCCGTGTCTGTGTGGCAACAGATGCCGATGCTTGGGGTGCAGTGGAATGGCGTGGGGTGGGGGGTGTTTTAACGAGGCCTAATGGAAAACCACGCCTGCTAATGAGGCGTACACACCGCAGCCACCGAAGGTGGACTAGCCGCGGTCCGAGCATAAAATTAAATATTAATATTCAATTAGAAGAATAATTATTGATTTAGCCCATGGCGCTGCTTCTTTGTTTCTTGTTTGTTTTTGCCCAAGAACTTTATTGGGATGGAAAGTGGAGAATGGAAAATGGAAAATGGGAAAGGGTTGTCGCAGATGAAAAACAACAAATGCCTGGGTCTGGGCTGCGTGCGCTTCATTGCCATTAAGCTGGAGCCTCATCTGCAGGCGATGCACGTTAGGACTTTTTTATTACAGCCACATGTCGCCTGTCCTCGTCAGAGGAGTCTTGCCACAACTATGTAGCCAACAGGGAGTAGGAGGAGCAAGGATACGACACGACACGACACGAAGATGGACAGACAGTCGAGTCTCATTTTTGAATAATTTAATGAGCTGTCTGCCTTTCCGTCCACTCTGGCGGCAACGGCAACGGCAGCGGCGGCGTATGCGCAATATTAAATCGTGGCGACCGCACATTTATCATCCACCCACCCAACGTCCCTCAGTCACACATGCCGCATGCCTCATGCCTCATGCCCCATGCCGCACAGTCCATATAGTCCACATTTTGTATGCGGCATCA
This sequence comes from Drosophila azteca, assembly GCA_005876895.1. NCBI lineage: Eukaryota > Metazoa > Arthropoda > Insecta > Diptera > Drosophilidae > Drosophila > Drosophila azteca. Next base: position 196,569 of record VCKU01000014.1, on the reverse strand, counting down.
GTTTAATATGTTTTTAATTGTCCGCCACTGGCAAAGGAGAATCTACTTGACTTTAATGACCTCCATCGGAGGGGAGTGGGTGTGGCAGAGGGAATGGGAATGGGAGTTCGAGTCTCTCGTATCCTTTTGTGGAGAGGAGCGAGGATGTCTCCTATTTAATTTTTTAATGCCTCCCATTAAGGCCAAAGGCGGAATCGTATATCAACTGCAATCTTCATGGGAGCAACCTTTAAGCAAGTTAATTAATTTTTACAGCAACGCGCTGAGCAGTCGAGCCATTTTCCGCGGCAGCTAACTGTATGGGCCCCAAGGCACAGGAGGAGGCAGAGGCACAGGAGGAGGCAGAGGCACAGGCACAGGCACAAGCAGTTGGCAACAACAAAATTTGGCTATAAATCAACTGATAATGTCAGCACATTTAGCGACAGCAACGACTTCCCCCCGGGGTCGGGCCAACGGCTACGGCCACGGCCACGGCAATATTTTGATAAACTTTCGCCATGTTTTCAAATGGAGTTCGTTCTCGATTGATATGTGCGGAAAGTCTATGTGTGCGTGTGCGTGTGTGTGTGTGTGCGGGGGCACAAATCAAAAGCTAACAACTTTTCCACCAGGCACTGACGATAGTTCCTTGGGTTGGGTTCGTTGCAAAAAGGGTCGGCCGGCGCCTTCGTGTTTTGTGGGTCAGCATGCGGAAAAGCTTTAATCAGCAACACGCCTAATGCATGGGGTTTCCTGCTTTTCCAAGCAGACTTGAAAACAAGCCACGACTCCGTGTCCAAGTGGTGTGACAATGGAAGGTCAAAGTTTACTTATACATAAAGGCCTTCGGGCCTCCACTCAAAAAGGGTCCCGATGTAATTTTTCCTAAGCAGTTTCCATACCCGGCACTTGAGGAGTTTAGGGATATATTCGTTTTGCGGTGGATGTGTGTAGGCAGCCAGAATGAAGATAAGATAAAACCAAATACGCAGAAGCTCAACGAATGATTATATCTACCAGATAATCGAATCTGGTTTAGATCGGATCATTGTTATAGCCAGAACAAATCGATTGGCAGTGGCTCGTGCATGTAACGGCTGGTGTTCGGGGGAGAAATGGGAGGAATGAAGCGGACAAATGGAAGGATAATCGATCTAGAGAGGATGATTGAAGGAGCATAATCGTAGTTCCTATGCTTTGCGAGAAAACATATTGTTTACATGTATGCCATGGTACTACTGCCTGAGTACCGTGTGTAAACGTAGAGCCGCGGTCCTTGTCGTTAACGCTCGTGTTTTTTGTTTGTTTTTACTTGGGCAAACAACAAGGTTCCTTTTCCTTAGGAATGGAAAAGCGTTTCTTCATAACTTTAAGAATCCTTTCTTAGTTTAAAGTTTAAAATGTAATTAGTTGTCCCATTGGCATTTTTTATGGCCATGCTTTTCTTTCGATTTGCTAGTTGTTGCTTAATTTATTGTCCCCTTTCAGCCAGAAAAGCTGTAAAAGCCCTGGCAGAATGGGCCGAGCCGGGTCGAACATATTTTCAGTCTATAATCTATAAAATGTAGAGCTTGGAATAGGGATATTGCATTTGCAGACACACAAGGCGGGATACAGAGATACAATTCATTGTAAAAGCATCAACATAAATCTCTTTCTGTTTAAAGCCGTTTATCGGGACGGGAAAGCCTCCTACTTCTTCTCGTTGCTGTTGCTGCCGCTGCTGCTGGAGCTACTGCTCTCCTTGATTACGGCACATATTTTATCGAATGCCGATTCCAGGCTATCAATAAACACCTTGCCCTCGGCCTGGTTCCTGTACGTGGTGACAATCGCTCCAGCAAAATCTGTTTGTATGGAGTAGCTGCCACAAAGAAACGAGGGAAAGAAATCAAATAGGGTCCCCAGTCATCGATAAGATATAACTTTAGCTTACCCAATGCCAAAACCATTCTTCACGACTGGGCCAAAGGAGCCCGCCAGCAGGGCATCCGATCCTAGTGTGGAAGTGCTGATGATGTTGTTGTTGATGCGCTGATAGGCCTCAGTCTCGTACAAGTCGGGAATGGGCAGACCCTCGCGCTGGGCGGTGTTCTTCAGAGCAAACAGATGCCGATCGAAGCCCTGGCCCATGGCTGCCTCCTTGGTGAGCTGGCCATGGACCTTGCTGCACTTGTCGATCATGGCACGCAGCTCGCCGGCGCTCGGCTTGCTCCTCTCCGGCTGGAGCACAGCCTCGCAGAAGTTCTGCGTGGCCGTGGTGCAGGGGCGCATCGTCTCTGTGCGCCCGTGGCGGAAGGCTGAAGTGCTGCAGGACTCATAGCTGCCGACATAGCCGGCGAAGGCCTGTCGATGGGCCAGCTGGAAGGACAGCTGAATAATGGAGTCGGGGCTCAGACCGTACTGCTTGCAGACCGGCTTGTTGATGTGCGGATACCGCAGCAGATGCATGTCCAGGCTGTCTACAATGCTGGCATTCTTGGCATAGGCCTCCGCCACGGCCGACCTGGTCGCGTCATCGATCTCAAAGTTGATGGGTCTTACGTTGCTTGTGTCGCCCTCTGCGGGTGTGTGGATGCTCTCTGTGGAGACGAATGGCTGCCGCAGGGTGTCCTTGTAGAGCTCGTTGAAGTACCGCAAAACAGCGACGCCGTCGCCCCAGGAGTGCTCGAAATTAATGGCCGTGGTGCCGTCTGCGCTGATCAGCAGGGAAATCGACTTGTCGAACCACCTTAAAAAAAGATACACCGATTAATCAGAATTTTTCGATTTTCAGTCCGATCTGGCCAAGCCAGCGGCTATTTTGCTCACCGATTCTGTGCCTTTCCTGCCAGTAAATGCTTCAGCAGCGGCTCCTGGTTGTTTTCATTGTAAATGCCATCCTCCTCGGAGTCCAGGCTTACGCAGAAGAGAGCGGCATCCACCTCGTTCTGCAGGAGAGCAGCGTTCTTCGGGTTGCTCACAAAATTCGCTCTATTCTTGGCCCACTCATCGCGCTGTGAGGCAGTCAAGACGCCCAGTGGGACGGCGGCTGCCTCTCGCTCAGAGTCCAGCCGTAGCACAGCCTTCAGTCTGCCCAGAATCACACTGGGACTCTCGATATAGCCGCTGGAGTCAAGGACGTTCACCGCATACATGTTGCCGCGTCGCATCACAAGAATGTGCTTCGAGTCCGGAGCCTGGACGAGTTCATCTTTGCCCAATCGTGGAATCCGAGAGGTGCCGAACAGCCTGTTATACTGGCTCATGTCCAAGGGGAACGCCTTGAAGGCGTACGAGGCGTAAGTGGCAAAGGCCTTGGGGGCCACTTTCATCCAGCGCCGATAGCTGGCCGTGTCGCTCTTCTTGGCATTCATGTGGTACACCTCCGGCTCCAGCAGATCGGCCTGCAGCGACCGCCAGAAGCGCAGCGAGCTGATAATCAGATTCGTGGCACGAACCACTTGTTGCTGGTACTCGGGTCGAGTGTCGCTCTTCATCACCAGCAGCGGATTGTAGTTGAGGGGCAGGGGCACACGATCGGCCAGGTACATGTCGAACCACGGCTGCGATATGTAGCTGGTGTGCTTGTTCGCCGCATCGCTGGCCTTCAGCTTGGCGTGCAGCTCCATGCCGATGCCCTGGCGGAACTCCTCGACCGCCTGTTGCGTGCGGCCATGCTCCTGGGGCGTCAGCAATGGTTGGACGGCGGCCAGGAAGCGCTGGCAAGTGTTCTCCAGCAGCGGAATGGGCAGACGGGGCAGCGACGGCTGGAAGTACAGAGTCGGCAGCTTCGAGCATTGCAGGTACTGGTAGTGCTGGCCGTGCGTGGTCGTTGTACGCGACGAGTTCGTCGAGAGGAACGAGAGGTTCCTGTTGACCTTTGCCCTAAACATTTCTGTTTCCTTTTCAAGTTGTTTAAACGTCGAATCAAAGTCCAAACCGGAGCAACTGCAGCAGCAACAACAAACAATGAGCGAAACTAATAGAAAGCGAGCGAAAATACAGACAAACAGCTGACGATCACAGCGATCAGCTGATCAGTGTAATCGATAGTTATATCGATTAGCCGGTCGATGGCTGCGCGCCAATCTTAGGGACGGGCATGAGAATTTGAATTTAATTAGTTCGAATTTAATATTTAAATTTAAGTTGTACATTTTAATTTGAATATAATTCGTTGGAATTGATGTTGAAATATAAATTTTAAAATGTAATTAGTTTGAATTTCGGTTGGAATTTTTATTTTTAATTTGTATTAAAATGTTAAGTTGAATTGTTTGAAATTTAATCTTAAAGTGTGCAAAAAGCAAGACAGCAAGTACGTATGTACTTATCGGCTGCATTAAATATTATTACAGCAATTTGAAGGGCAATTTGCTCTTTAAATTCCACACCAGCCAATAACAATTACCCATCGATTTGTTCGATTTGTTCGATTTGGAAGGTGCTGCTGCTCTGCTCTGTTCCAAGTGCTTAAGCGTGCTTTCACCTTTTGGGAAGAGACTGAGACTACGACTACGGCCACGACTCTGACCCGTGGATAAACACGTTTTTGTTTGCATTTTGCGTCGCACAGGCAGGGCCAGGGGCAGGGGCAGTAGCAGAAGGAATGAAATGCCGTTTATTTGTTTGCTTTGCTTTCCTTTCCTTTCGGGTTGGTGTCTGCGTGTCTGTCCGGGTGGGGTGCAGGCCGGACAAGAGCTCTCCTGCTGTTTATTCCTCCTCTGGATTTACCGGTCAGTGTTCCCAGGTGCGCCAAAAATAAAATTAGGACCGTATAGGACCGGATAAAAGCCAGAGCCAGAGCCAAAGCGAATGCAAAGGCAACTTCAATGGCGAATGTAAAAAGCGGTTGAAATGAAAATTCGAATAAAATGTTTATGCTTTGTCGAATTTAACGAGCAACCCATCGTTTGCCCATCGATTTCCCCGTACAATTTGCACTCTCGCGTTTCCCCACAATCGCTTAAATGAAGGAAAGTGTCGAGGGAAATCCCCAACCCTCTCCCCCTCCCCAAGCATCGCTTAACATTTGCATAAGATAAATTCGAGGAGGGACTGCAGATGGAGCCGTAGATGCGGATGTGGATGTGGATGCGGCTGGGTTGCAGTGTAATTGGGCAAAGTGAAATTGCGTTAATATTTAACCAGCGAGCGCCAGCGAGCTCCAGCGAAAGTGCAAAAGTGAAGCGCATTAAAAGCGGAGAACGGATCCGGGGGCATCCGGATGGGGGGGACTTGGTGGAGAAGTGCGAAATTATGCGAAAACGGAACGCAAAGGAACGGAAGGCACACAATCCGGATGGTAAGCGAACTGAACCGAACCCTTTCCTCCTGCATTATGAAGGATATATGTATGTATGTATGTCTGTATCAGCGCTGGATTTTAAATGTTAGCCCAAAGGTCAGGCATCGACGTTGCTCCACGGGTGCTCTGCGTGCGTGCGTGTGTGTGTGTGTGTGTGTGGCGGGGTGTATGGCGGGGGACTGCGCATCCGCAAGGCATCTGATTTTCAATGTGCAATTGGTTTTCGATTAATTTCAGATTGAATTTATTGTGTTAATGCCACAAAATCGTGTTAATTCCGAAATGAATTTTGCCCGCATTTCATTTCCGTGATTTGTGATGACAGACAGCATAAAGAATTAAATTATATTTTTGCTTCAATGCAAATTAATGTGCAAGTCCAGATTTTCACAATGCACAATTATAATATGAAACATTTAAAGCATAATTGAGTTTTCGTTTCGTCAAGTCGAAACGACCGAGCAGGAATATTAAAATTGTGCCTCTTGAATGCACACATAATTAATTGATTTATTTATTTATATTCATATACATCGACGCTTTTATTAATGAGTGCCATTCAAGGGTCCGTCCCCGTGTCCCGTCCCCGCGTCCCGTCCCAGTGGGAGTCCCATCAAGGTAATCCGTAGAGGGAAAAAAAATAAATTAACCCCAGAGCTCATTAACAGCCGAAAAAACAGCAAGCGAAAGGCGAGAAGTGAAGGCGAGAAAGTTTCAACTGTCGCCGGCAGATGTGGCAAAAAATGTCATAAAAAAAGCACTAAAAATAAGCTTTTGTATAGCGAAAAATCAACATTTGTTTCCAGTCCAGGGTCCAGTCCCGGGTTCGGCGACAATAAACTGTTGACCATACCAGCACGCACACAGCACAGCTTGAAAGGGTCCTGCGATTGCGATTGGGGATACTTTTTTATCCAGCCTACCAGGATACCTGCTGAGGCAAGGCAAGGCAAGGCGGGGCGAGGCAAGGGTGTGGCGGTCGACAATGGCCGTAAAAACAACAGCCAGGGCTGCAGAAGGTGTTCAGGTGAAAGAGTTAACAGCAAAATTCCATTTCCCGGAGCACCCTTCCGTGATGACAATGGCAAATGGAAGGCCGGCAGGCCGGCAGTCCGGTGGTGCCAGACACGACATTTGCATAGATGGCTCAGCATTTTTGCCGGTACACCATCATTCCATTCAAGCATCATCGACATTGACATCGAAATCGACATAGCAAATGGCTGGCAGCGTTGACAGGGCCAAGAAATTGTGGCAATAACTCAAGGCAGGGCAAGACAGGGTTCACTGTACAGCAGCAGCAGCAGAACCAGCAGAAGCAGCCAGGACAAAAAAGCTAAATCAGGCAGGACGGAGAGATTCCATTCCTGTCGAATTCCGGCTTGCTGCCGCTTTACCATGTTGCCCCGCAGGCAGCAGGCAGCAAGCAGCAGACAGCAGGCGGGAAGTAGGCGGGAAAAATTCAAATTTAATTCCTCATCTTGTGTGGGAGATGTACGCATGAGAAATAAAGCCCCTGGATTAAGGCCTGCCACCCACTTGTCGATGTCTTAAAGATTTTGAAGAATAATGAATATGTGGCAACCACAATCTGCGGCGGCTCTCCCTTGATGTGGCGGCATGTGCGGCTGCCCTTCAATTATGCCAAAGCATGTTAATGTTCATAATTCCCCTTGCCACATTCCATTCCATTCCACTCCAGGACTTTTACCCGAGTAAATAATGCTTATAATTGCAGCCAAATTGGGTGGACTTTGAACCTTCCACGCGACACAATTTGGCCGTTAATTTATGGCCAGCAGCAGACGATGACCAGCAGCAGCAGCAGCAGCACAATTAATATTTGCTGCAGCAACAGAGCAGGGCTCTCGGGAATGAATCTGCGCTGGGATAGGGTTCAATGTCACCGCCAATCAATAGCTGCAGGCCACAGAGAGTTTATTGATACTCCTGCCATGCAGGCCATGCTGGCCATGCCGGCCATGCAGGATGTGTCCTCTATCCTTTTGTCTGCCAATGATGGCTCCGGGAGGGTCAAGTGAGGGCGCTGCAGTCCCTTTATTGCTGCCTTATATATTAATTACCTGTTGAAAAACATTGCCTACAAAAAAATGTTGTAATTAAAGCTGGCGAGGACGTAAACAGGAGAACAGGCTCTAGTATCGTACATAAATGTTTGCTCGTTCCATTTAATGCATCTACGAATATTGGATTCAATTATGCTTATGGCTAGATCCACACAGAGCGGTGTAATTGTGCAGTTTAGCTTTAAGATCCATTTGGATAACGATAACCCAATCCCAATCTCAATCCCAATCCAATCACAATCCAAGACCCAATTTAGGGCGCACTCAAGTAGGGAAAGAAACTAATGACAAACCCAATTACAACCTAAATATATCCTCCATGTATGTACATGGTACACATTGTTCCTCTAATAAGCCGCATATACATATGTATGTACATATGTATGCATGTATGTATGTACATGCGGGTAGTATGTAAATGAATGCAAAGTTTTCTACCATTTCCTAATGTTATTGCTACTGTCGGGGCACAAAACACCATTTTTTGATAATGATTTTCCTAGAAGGCCTAGAAGGACAAATTGCTCGTTTCGTTTCTGGGTTTTTTTATCCTTATTTTTTTCTTTGTCTTGTGCTCGACTGCGTCGGACTGGGCCGGGCCGGGACCGGCACCGGGCCGTGGCAGATTGCCTTTGCCTTGTCTTCGACGAGGAAAGCAAAAGCGAAATCATTTTTCACAAGAGCAGAACACAACCATTAAGACAGAGCACAGGGGGAGGCGCACACTCATTAAATTGTTATAAAGCCATCGTTGAGAGACCCATGACGCCCCCAAAGGAAACCCCGCCGCCGCCCCGCCGCCGACATGTGAAGTAGGGGACTATCCCCAATCCCCAGTGCCCAGTCTCCAAGCAGAAGTCCCAGTCCGCCTATCCGATATTTCAGGCCGCTCCCCACGTGACGACATGTAACTGATGTTCGTTTTGTTGTAAATTTAATTTTCCACAGCTGAGTGAGTCCTTCTGCCCCTCATGCTTCTCGTTAGTGCACGGTCAAGTGTCCCGTCCTGTTCTGTTCTGTCTGTCCTGCCTGAACTTTCATCTCTCTGGCAGGGGGATTCAGTTCGGTTCTACGTCAGAGATTGAATTGTTTGATTTCTGCTTCAGGGCCCCCGACGGCGGCGTCGGTGGCGGCGCCTTGCGTGCCGACAAGCGTTTTTGGCCGAATTTTATGGTCAGCAATTAACAGTTTCGAGTACGCTGCCCCCGACACTCCGACACAGCCGCAAACAACTTCCACACTTCCACACATGTCGTGCCGCCAGCCATCAATCAGGCTTCAAGCTGGTTAGGGACAGTGAGAGCGAGAAGGAGAGCGAGAACGAGAGGTGAGGTAGGTAGAGGTGTGGCACAGCCACAGTCTGAATGGCAATCGGAACGAGGCGGAAATGCGGATAAATAAATCAAGTTTCGCATAATTTATGGAAAAAAAAAACCAGAACTTGAGTCAGCTGCTCGCGAAAAATAACAAAATGGCTGCCTATGTGCGTCACTCTCCCACTCACATTTCCTGTCTTCCTGTCTGCCATTTTCCCTCGAATCCATTCTGCCATTCTCCATGCCATGTCTGGGCAGGACAGTCGTTATTTATTCGCCAATATTCGTGGATCTTTCAAAATATTTGGAATTATTTAACCGATATTTTTCCCCACTTAATTGCATGGCTGGCCAGCAGAAGGGAGCTGGGTAGGCGGGGGGGAGAGCTGGGATAGAGCAGGAGGAGGATAAGTGACGCCAGCTTGCGGCAGGGGGTTAGGGGGGTTTTTCCATGGGACTGTCGACTGTCTGAATGTGGAAACCGATTGCCAAACGAAATTTGAATGGCCAGCAGTTGCAATTGGTGGCATTTTCCCCAATCGCTTTTCATTTGGATTGTTCAATTGGGTGCAAAATCAGAGAGGCGTCGGAGAGGCATCCACAGATTTACGGGAGTTCAAACAAAGTTTCGCTTCTTTCATTTTCTGGTCGTTTTTTTTTTGTTGGTGGCCAAATGATTATTGCGGTTAGCTTTTCAATGCTTTCAATGGCTTGAATGATCTGAATGGGTGCCTCGAATGCTCTGGTAATTGATTTGAATGGGAGTTTGTAATTGAGTTTGGAACGAAACTAAATATATGCATGTCTGGTCTATCTTTAAATTGGAAAAGGAAATGCAATCATTAGACGTCATTAAAAATTATGCATAAGTTTCATCCTTAAGACCATCATCGATCTTGCTATTATTATCGTCTTTCCAAAGCAGCCTTTCCAAAGAATTTTCACCTTTTGTTAACAATAAAAATAGAAAATGAAAAGAAATCGAAGCCAATCGAATTCAAAGCCACAAGCCATGGAAAAATGCCATTTATTTATAGAAAAATAAACATTTACATGCAGATGGGAGAAAAATGTGTTATTCCGTTGAGGACCGACCGACTGCTCCGTTGAATGGACTTCCGTTGAATTCTGAACAGGGGCAGGTTCGTTCTGGCCCTGATGAATATGAATCGCATTCAGATGCAGCTTAATTTCCGCCACTGGAGGGACGGGAGGGAGCTGGCCAAAACGGAAAATCCAACAAATTGAAATGCAATCAAACAAATAAGAGACAGATACAGAAATGGTCGGCACTGAATTATTTATGGAAAAGGAGGAAAGGGACGGGACGGGACTCCCACATCCACTGCGAATTTCACTGGCACTGCCACGGGTACTGTCCTGCCACTGCCACGGGTACTGTCCTGCCACTGGGTTGAATGCAACTGCATTTTTCTGGTGGCACGTGAGTACATCTTGCCAAGGGTCCATTCATTTATTTGCATATTTACCGCAGCGCAGCTCCTTCTGCTTCTGCTTCTCCTTCTCCTGTGATGCCGCTACCTGACATGCACTGCAAATGCTTGCAGCATTTACTGGATTTGCATTGACTACGAGCACGGCTTTCACTTACACATGTCGGACCTCGGCCTCGGTCTCGGCCTCAGTCTCGGCCTCGCTCTTGGTCTTGCTTTCGACCTGGTCCTGTGCCTGTGCCTTGGCTTGGCATGCAAATTTCTTCGTCCTGGCAGTTGTCAAGTTAACTCTCTCTTTATCCTCCCAATGGCAATCAATCTGGCTAAATGGAATGCTCGAGTTTCTCGATTGAGAAACTGATTTGCATACGTTCGTTCTATTTGTAAGATGTGAGCTGTGAGCTCTGAGATGTGTGAGTGGAATGTCGGTACATCGCTCAAATGGCAGATCAACATAATTCAATGCTTAAATAGACAGCTGCCGGTTAGGTAGAGTGCAGTCGGAATGGGAATCTGTCCTCTGTCCAACAACAAGCTTGGCTGTTGTTCTGGCTCTTAGCATTAAGGAAGTGATGATTACCAGAGCCTTCTGATGTTACCCAAAGACATAACCATAATTGTTTTCCCAACTTACTTTTTGGGGAGCCAAAGTAACTGCAGTCCTGAGCTGCTGAGCTTACACCAAGAAAAGAGTTTGGAAATCCAAGGGCAGCCACTAACGAGGCCGTCGACTCTTTACTCTCCGAGTTTTCTCCGAGTGTAGCTCCTGGTGGAAATTTAAACACTTCTCAACTTCATCTTTGACTAAGGAACTTTTGCCAAGCGTGTCTGGAATTCATCTTCCCTTTCGCGCATAAATGTAGTTTGTATAATTTAAGACAGTATGAAATTTGGCCTTCCGCCGGCTTAAGTGGGGAGCCGCAATAAAGTTACCCGCCGGGCGTTGCATATCGCATAAAGTTGGTAAAGTTTTTGTGTGCCTGCCACACTGCCACACTGCCGCAAAGAGGAGAGATGTGGCAAAGTACGAGACTGCGAGACTAAGCGAGTATTTGCATTACCTTCTGGTTGCCACTGGGTACGAGACTGCGAGACTAAGCGAGTATTTGCATTACCTTCTGGTTGCCACTGGGTTTAATATAACAATTGAGAGCGCAGTTGCTGTAGCTGTAGCTCCTTGTTGGTGTTGTTGTTGGTTTTCGCGCTTCATTCGCTCTGCAAATGTGAGAAAGATAAGGAGGAGCCAGGGGGAGCCAGGGGGAGCCAGGGGGAGCCAGGGGGAGCCAGGAGGAGCCACACCACCAGAAGGCGGAAAAGATGTGCCGCGGATGGAAATGGAGATGGAAACGCGTGGCTCCTGCAGCTTAGCGTTAATTCCCAAGAAACTCAAACGAATGTACAGGATAGTAAGTAGAAAAACAAACACACACACACACACACAGAGAGAGAAACCCATACACACGCATAGCCAGGGGAGCATCAAGTGCCATTTCGCATGACTAAGTTGAGAGCGAAATTAAAAAAGAAATTGCATGGAAAAACTCGCCAAAGGAGGTGGCAGAGAGGGAAATGTGAATAAAGTGAAATGCGGAGTCAAGAGACGCCTCCTTGGCGCCCTACAGAGCAGAGCAGAGGACAGCACAGCAGAGCAGAGCAGCTTAAAGTGCAGCGAATTAAATTTTTGGCCTAGCAAAAAGGGTCCCTGCAACGCGCTGAAGTGTCTGCCACTTGCACTTAGCCCAGTTCCAAGCAAAGCAACTACTGCCCTGCGAGCAGCCTTGAGAGCTGCAAAACAAAGGATTTTTACACCCCCCCCAAACCCCCAACCGCCTCCCCCCAAGCACCAAGCACTTCCGGCCTGTGGGCCTGTGCGGCTGTAGGCCTCGACAGGTAGTCGCCTGCTGCTCATGCAATCTGCATGGAAATTTCGCCACGTCCCGATGCCGAAATCGATGCCATGTCTCATGCCTCATGCTCCATGCTCCATTCTCCATTCGGCATGCCCCATGTGTTTTGTGTCTCTTTGTTCAGATTGTGAACAGTTTGGGACATTCTTGGGAAATTGCATTTGCCTTGGACTGCTCTCAGATTCATTAAAGCAAAAAACAAGATAAAGAATTTGTTTTCCTCCTTCGCTTTAAGGCTGGACTCCATTTGCTGTTGAAGGAGCATTAAAAAAATGTAAATTTGTGCTTGAATAAGTTTCCGATTGCCGGCAGAAAGAGTCAGGGGAGGCTTTCACGGATAGGCAGTGCAAATTCTGATGGATATCTGAAGGGAACCCATAATGGACTGTTCTTTTGGGAAATGAAATTGAGCCTCAAACTTGCTTCAATTGTTGGCTCTTTTTCGTTTTCTTTTTTTTGGAGTACTCAAAGCAGAACAGAAAGTGTGCTGTCTTTACCCCTTAGGAGGGGTAGGAGAGAGAAAGTCAAATCTTAAAGTCGACATACATTTCCCCAGCACGTGCACAGCCCCTCGAGATGGCTTTGGATCAAAGGAAGCCCCAGCAAATATACATACATACGCATATTAACTCCATTATGGCCAAGACAATCCAGCTAATAGAACCGAAACATTGCGCCATAGGGACAACAGGGATTCCATCTCTGTCCCCCTATGCCTGTTTGTCCCTATCTCTCCTTTATGTTTCTATTTCTGTTGGATTGGTTTTCCCTCCATTCCTAATGCGACACTCAATCGGATTTGTCAAGCAATGCTCCGGAATGCTACGGAATGCTCCAAGAGAGGGTCATAGATGAATTTTGTTTGTCCCCCCACTGATTACACATCAAGCATCAGGGGAGCGGGGATGAGCAGAGAGCACGAAGCATAAGCAAATTGTGGACAAATGGTAAAAATAGCAGGACGAGGACGAATACGAGGACACTTTCTATTCCATTGGGACAGATATGTTTGTGTGCGGATAAACAGGAGTATTGTTTAACATCCTCCGCTTTTGTCAATATGTGAGTGGGCATTCCCTCCGACGTGGTCAAACATGAAAGAACATTCTTCCATATACATACATACATATGTACATACAATGACAGGAAGTTATTCCTGTCTTTTTTGGTTCGGTCTGACTTCCGGTTAATTTAGTGTGTATTTTATTTATTTAAAGGATTCCTTTTAATTCGCTTAACAGGCAAACAACTTGAAGAGTTTTTGGATAATATTTGATTTTCATTTAATTTCATTTAATTTCCTGTCATTACACATACGCCCTGTGTGGCGGGCACACATAACACTCGACAGTCTTCATTATTGCTGCTGCTTGTCGAAATTCCGGGAAAATGGGAACATGTGAAGAGGGAAGAGGAACATGTGGAGGGGATTTAGCAGCAGTTTTGCCTCCGGGTGCGTGCACTCGAGTGCAGCTCATTTATCAGGATGCTGCGCTACTCCAATGCTCCCTTGCTGGCTGCCTTTGCACCGTTTCCCTTTCTTTTATTTTGTTCTTGGCTGCGAAACGATATCAAGAGGCAGCCGAGCAGAGCAGAGCAGGGCAGAGCAGAGAGTGGAAATGTTCCTCAACCTGAAGTCTGCTTTAATGAGCTGCTGCTGTATTTCGTTGTTGGCTCTAATTAGACAATTAGCCAGCTGACAGGGGCAGACAGGGGAGACCAACAGACCAACATTCTGTTGTGCAATACAGTTTTGGGCAAATATTTCAAAAATACTTCGCATCTATAGCCATGGTAACAGCACAAAGTGCTGCACGAGTAAATGTCCTTGAACAAATATATCGTCAAAAAAACAAAAAAAAACAAAAAAAAACTGAAACCAAACAAAACATAATGCGAGAAATAAATGCCCCGAAAAAAGCAGCTGCCAAAAAGAAGATACAGACACAAACACAAACAACGAGAGGAGAGGGAGGAGGGAGAAGATAGAAACAGCTAAAGAATATTCATGTGCCTCAATAAACCCCCAAAGAAAAGATGTCCTTTTCGCCTGGAGGCATTAAAGTGCTGCCGGGAATGATAAAAGCAGGACAACAACAAAACACGTATACGACACGACAAACAAAGGAAAGGAAAGTAAAGGAAAGTAAAGTAAAGGCAGCGCGAACGAACAGCAAACGTGCATTAAAAATATTGCAAGGGACAGAACCAGAAGAAGGACTTGTGGTCCCCGAGCGGGCTCGGTGCTCCCAGAACGATACTCTATACTCTATACTTTATACTGTCTACTGTACACTGAGTTCTGTATTCTGTATTGACAATTAAAGTCCTGCTGGCGAAGAAGGACATTTAAAGCGGGCCAGGCCATAGACAACATTAAGACAATAGCCAGATGAATGTGTGGTGGGGGGCAAATAAATAAAATTGATTAGAAATGGGATGTGAAATCGATGCCAGCCGAGGACTCCTTATCCTTATCTGACGGCCATTTCATTATTTTAATGCACCCACCCCTCAGCCCCGTCCCGTACCATTAAAACCCATTCGAAATTGACTGACTGGCTGACTGGCTGACTGACTGACAGGAAAGTGGAGTATTGATTGACAGAACTGCCGCATCCTGTCGGCTGGGCAGGACAGTTGTTGACAGTACTCGTACATTTTATTCAACTTTTAGCCCTACTTCTCGTTGACATTCTGCAGCAGCAGAAAGTACTGTCCGCTTGTCCGAACCATCTGCAAATCAATCACGTGACAAAGAGGGCACAGAGGATATACTCGTTTAGAGGGATAGATATACTCACCGACATCAGGGTAGGCAGGGACATGGGCAGGAACCAAGACACGTCCAGCCTAAAGCTGCGATTCGTGCGCATCAGCATCATGCGAATGAGCTGCCGGAACTCCTGCGACTCCTCGTACCAGGCGCACTCATAGAAAGCCCCGGCAATCTGTTCGCTCTGCCGCAAAAGAAAAACAAAAAGCAAAAGCAAATTGGGATTAGAGAAGAGATTGGGTCAGTGGAATACTCACGGCTGTAGCAAATCGCTGGCCATTGTAGCAGTAGACGACTATCTGATAGCCGGCGGCCAGCAGGTACATGGTCATCCGGATCATGGTGATGCTGCTGCTGTTCCCCTGTAAAGAGAGTAAAGAGAAAACCAGAAAACCAGAATTCGAAACAGTAACTATACGATAAAGCCTGGGCACATACAAGGCCGACACTCATCTGGAACAGGGCCATGCCCCAGCCGAAGAGGCTGAGCAGGAATTGGGTGAGCGTTATGTGCCGGAAGCAATCGTTGACCGCCTCTGCAAAACTGTTAGCAAATAGCATTAGCGTGTTGGGCTGGAGAATACATACATACATATGTGATGCTCGACTCACCTTGCCACCCTCTGGTATTGATAGATGCAGCAACGGAGGTACTCCACACGACGCTCTGGCGGCACTAACGACGACGTGGCGCCGGCAATCATTTCATTGAGCGACTCCATCAGACCCACACTGTGGAGGCACAGAACAATGAAGACACCATCGAAGCTGACGGCACCTGCGGGTGCTCAACAATTAGTAAATCAGATTCGAGGGGGGCGCACGGGGTACTCACACATGCCGCAGATGTAGAGGGAGCAGGACTCGAGATACATTTGAATGTGGTAGTAGGGAAAGGCTAGACCCTTGTCCTCCCAGGCGGGATAGAGGGAGGGCAAAGCTGCAACGGATGCACGATGAATGCGATGAAAGGAGGACTAAATAGAGAGTGTTCTACTCACGAAGAACAATGTCGAAGGTGCCGGGAGGGCGGGTAAAGTACCGGTAGAGATTGCTGGCAAACGAATTGATAAAATAATTCGAGGTGATGGCTATGCAGCTGTACAGATAGAGCAAAAGCTGACGTCGTGTGCTGCCCCAATAGCGCTGCATGATGTCTGCCACCCGTTGACGGAGAGCCTGAGCCACAGGCAGATCTGCAAGGGAGATATTGAATGGATGGTGCCAGTGTTGGGGATCGACACTCACCCGAAATGGTGGCAAAGAGCTCACACCGTTGCAGTAGCTCGTGGCACCGGGCCTGCCTTAGCAGCTCGTATATCCTGCGGTGGGCAAACAGAAAGTACCACATCTTGGCTATCGAAGTGAGGAACTGCAAAGCAGTGCTGACAGTCTGTCCAGACACAACCAATTTCAATTAGTGTGTGAACAGGTGACAGGAGGGAGGGGACAGGGGACAGGGGACTCTCATCTCACCTCGACTATCTGCGGAATGTCGTCGATATAGTGCATGAACATCTGCCAATGGCCGTACAGGGACAGCAGGCTACTCACGCTGAGCACGATGGTCCACCTGGAAGCAAAGAAATGCTGCTGCTGCTGGAGTTCAACCTGTCCACAGCCCCTACCAATAACATACGAGTACATACAGTCTCAGGGCACGATCCCATCGATGGGGTCTCATCAGATTGAAGCCAACCGTGTAGGAGAGACGGATCATCTCTCTGATGCTGTGAAAGTTGCGCTTCTTCAGCGCAGCGGCCTCTTCCGGCGAGTACATGTCCACTAATTGGAACATAATTGTCCCTAATCGGGCATTTATAACCCTGAATAAGCATTAATTATGCATTAGGGAGGTGTTGCGGCGGTGCCACGCCCCGTTACGTGAGCGCAAAGTTGCACTAAATAATTGAAATACTTTTCTCCTGGAAACGGCAACGGCAACGGCTACGGCTGGGACTGGGACTGGAAGTGGGGCTGGGGCTGCTCCATGTGTCTACTGACTAATTAGTATGCCACATAATGAGATCTACACCCCGTGAAGGCACGAAGGATACAGCGATTGAATCAAAATTAAAGTTCAACGGACTTCTGGGAGCCAGTCACCCTTTCTAGGGTTTGAATTATCCGGAAGCAAGCTTGGAGTATGGTTTTATTCAAGGGTGAAGCTTTCCACAGCTTTTGATGCTTTTCTTTTGTGGGGTAGTTTTCTTTACTACAACAAAATACCACGCTCACCAACACTTGGCAAAAGCTTTTGCGTAAGCTTCAAGTGTAAAATACAATTACATGACATTTCCTTATTTTTTACATCATATTGTAAGTCCAATTACAGTCGAATTCTACGAGACGATATTTAACGAAGAGTATAGAGTTAGATGTATTAGATTTGTGGTGAGGGGGATGTTTTTGACGCCCAAATATCATAAGTATATTCATAATCAGCATCAATAGGCGGGACGATATTGATAGCCGTGTCTGTCCGTTCGACTATCTGTCCGTCTGGTTCGACGCTTAGTTTTTAAAGATTTTTAAAGCGGGAACAATAAAATTTTATGTGGAGACTTCTGCAATATTCTGCAAATTTGACACGCCTTCCGCCCTCCCCAATAAGATATACTTAAGTAAGCCGGAATCATAGAAATTTACAATATACATATACCAGAGTGCTTCTGCTTTCTCTTCCTAGCGCTTACTCATTCCTTCTCTCTCTTTCTTGTGCAATTTGCGCGCCCTGGCGAATAAGAGCGAGATGGAACGGCTGGTGTTGATGTGAGAAGAGAGAGAGAGAGAGAGAGAGATAGATGTACAGGAATAAAAAATACTAGACAAAATATGAAGGCAGTAACGGAGGAAGTAACGGAGTGGAAGAATTAATATTAGAACGTGAATAGAGGTTGTCGTTCCTCCCTTTCTCCTTATGTTTTTCCCTCTCTCTTGACCCAGGCGAGCAAAATGAAGAGAGATCTACCCGATGCCTTCCCTGCATTAGCTAACAAGACAATTGAGGCAGAGGGAGATAGCATGAGGCAATGTTCCCTGGAAATATGCAAAAGGTAAAGCGGAAAAAACTACCGATAAATAAGAACTCGCAATGTTTAAATGTTTGCTCAATGATTTTAGTATATATTTTCATGACCTCTCGCTCATATAGATTTGAATACATTTGTTTTTGTTTTGTTTTGTTTTTTAAATAAATTTGTATGCACTCGTCAACGATTTATGGTATTCACTTTTTGCTGATTTACAGATCAGATGTTAAAATGTATGTATATTATCGTTAGGTAAATAATTTAAATATTAATAACATTTCTTGCATCATTTGTTCGCGTTGCACTTAAGTCGTGTGTGTGTATGTGTGTGTGTGTGTTTGTGTGTGTGTTTTTCTTAACTTCTCATTTTACAGAATATTTTCTCAATAATTTTTAGCTGGTAAAACTTAATTAATAAACAACAAAAAACAAAACAAAAAACAAAAAAAAAAACCCGAAACTAGTTCGATAGAGAGAGCGCACTCTTCCTGGCCGGGATTTGTGTTGTATTGTACGACGAGTATTGTGTATAGGAAATAAATATGTACAAAAGGTTAAAGGTTACAATTAAACTTATCGAGTGGCGGAATGTTGCCCCGTGGTTTGGGGCCTGGGGGAAGGCGTGGGGCGGGGGGGCGGTGCTCACCAAAAACCTGTGCAGATATACATACATAATCCTAAAATGAATTGCTTACAAAAATTGTTTTGAAATGCGTTCAAGCATTTATCCCATACATTGTACATTGTATTTGCTTAAAATTTGTATCTATATTAAATCGATCTCTTGGCTTTAAATACCTACTACCATATACGAGTTTTCAAATAGTGTTTTTTGCTTTGGTTTTTGTTTTTGCTTTGGTTTTTGTGATCGATTCGAAAAGCGGACGTTGAGACAAAAGACTCCTCCTCTACTTATTACCGTGTCTCTTAATAAAAGTGCTCTCTTTTTCCAGTTTCCTTGCTTTCTTTACAGGTGTGGTGTGGTGTATCTGTGTCTGAGTGTGCGGATGTGAGAGTTGTGTGTGTTAGTGTTAGTGTGAGTGAGCTCGTATTCCTTTTACTTGATATGTTTCTAAGAGGCTAACATCTGGCATCTGGCATCTTCTGGCGCAAACGAAACGCGGATTTAGCGATTGGACAGTGCGGTTTTGGTTTGGTTCGGTTCGTTTTTGTTCTGCCTTATAGAGGTCATAAATGCTGAATTGATTGCAGCTGCTATCTGCTATCTGCTATCCGCTATCTCTTTTCTAACAATCTAACAATCCACTCAAGCCGTAAATCATACTTCAGAATGGAGGATCCGATCCATACACACACATGCAGCAGGCAGGCACACGGTTTCTTCGAAGGTGGAATGTGATCATCAGGTTAGGCGGCTTACAATGGGGCTAATTGACTAAATATGGACTAAATATGTAACACAAGGTGGGTGGTGGGTGGTGGGGAGGGGGTGGCTGTGACGAAGGGGTCCTACAATTGTATTGCTTACGTATTCGGATAGAACGGATAGAACTAAGGAGGTATAAATATACATACATTCAATCACTCATCCGTAACAGTAACGCAACGTAACGTAACGTAACGTAACTCAACTTTCAGTACAGTGCGTTACAAAATCATATCTTTCCGAGGCAAAACCAGAAATCGATTTGAACGAAGTAACGATCCTACAACTAACAACAATTACATTTAGTGGGGCATGCCACAGAAATATGTATGTATGTACGTACGTATGTAACTCTATAAACAACAACACACATCTAGGACCCAAAGCAATCGCATGTAATCATAGATACATACACATATCCTTTATAGCCTTAATCCCTACAGACCTCAGGCGAACGTATAGCGGGGTGTATGGATTCTGGGCTTGTGGGTGTGGGGTGTCAGGTGTGGCGTGTGGGGTGTGGAGTTTGGGGGGTTTAAGCCAAGCACTATCCGATAAGCCCTTAAGCCCTACACACATGCATATACTATATAGATATAGAAACGATTTTTGCATAACGATTTTGGTTTTTTTTTTTTGTTTTGGTTTTGGACTACTTTTTATGGTTTTTGCAGAACGATACTCGAACGAACGATTGACGATTTACGATTTACGATTTATGTACATACAGATACAGATACATATACTATATGCACACGGCTATGCTGATCTACTTTATAAGGAAGGAAAGCCTCCTCTCATTCTCCTCTTCTCCTTGAAAACATCCTCTAGGTTTCTGGGTTTCTTTGGGTTCTTTGGGTTTCTTTGCTTTTGCTGTTTGGTTGGCGCTTGATTTTGAAAAATAGTTTGAGCTATCAATACACGATGATGTATTGTATATGTATATATGTATATATATATATAGATTTATGTATATATATACTATGTAAATATGCGAATTTGCAATTGCCATGCGTGTATATACTCTATATATGTATATATTGTATGTATATTTGTTATAAGTTGCATTCAAAATATGAATATATTTTTACTTTTTGTTGCTATTTAGGCTTTTGTGGTGATTTCACTATATACTCTCTCTGGCGTCTCTCTGGGTTATAGGTTATAGCAGTGTCTCTCGAAGGCTGTAAATGTAAATAAGGTTTGCTCTCTGTACAAGATTGGGCTCTGCTCTGGCTCTGGCTTCTGGCTTCTGGCTTTTGGCTCTGGATTGGGCTCTGCTCTGCTCTCTGCTCTCTAATCTGATCTGTTCTGATCTGATCTGATCTGCTATTATTTACACATTAAGTACATTCAATTCGTTAAGCGTTTTTTATCAGTAGTATTACTATATATTATGTTGTATTCCTATTGCTATACTCTTCGGCTCCGCAACGATCTCCGAGTGTCATGCCGTTTCTCTGGGTCTCTCTTTGTACCTTCTCCTCCTGCATCTCCTCCTGCATCTCATCTCTCACTAGACTAGGATACTGTTCATTGCTTTTTATATAATTCACATTCCATGTTTGCTAACTTTGCTATCACTTTGAGTTTTCCCTTTTTTGTATCTTTGTGTCTGTTTTTTTTGTTTGTGTTTCTCTGTGTGTATGTGTGTGGTGTGTGGTGTGTGTGTGTGTGTGTTGCATAACTACTTGGCGCTTATTGCTACGTGGGATCGCCTCTGGCATTGGCATCTCCTCCGCTGGTGTCTGCGCCATCCCTACGCTGGAGCAGGGCCCTCTGCTCATCATTGGCCTCTGCTTCGCCTTCGGCCTCGGCCTCAGCTTCGCGATCCTCTGTGGGCGGCAGGGCAGCGGCAGCGGCAACGGCAGCGGCACTGGGGACTTCCTCTCCTCCGGCTCGACTGCTCACTGGCGAGGTGAAGGTCGTCTCCGAGTCTGTGTTTGGCGAAACGGAAAACGATTAGAAATCTGGCAAGGAATTTGTTTTATAGATGGTGCTTCAACAGTTCTCAAGGATGCTATACAATAAGCAGCGTATGTGTGTGTGTGTGTGTGTGTGGGTGGGCATGTGTTGTATATATGTATGTGTGTGTGTGTGTGTGAGATCAAATTCTAAAGCTGTACATCGATCTATCGAAGGGGGACAATCCACAAACAAATAGTAGTACTCAGCAGCGAATCGGGGTGCTATACGGTGGGTGGGTGGAAACGAGATAAAGACAGAGACAGAGGGAAGACTTCTTGCACTCTAGTAATCGTAATGCAAGAGTGAGGATTCAGTGCTGCATGGTAACGTGATATCGATAGGTATCGGTATCGATATCGGTATCGTTATCTTTATCGATCTTTGAATACTAACAACTGGCTGTCGCTGCACTCCATGAGATGTCTGTTGTGGTATGTCTGTGGTGTCTGTGAATGGGTGGGGTGTTGGTTGGTTGGTTGGTTGGTTGTTTTGGTGGGTTCATAGTTCAGAATGTAGCATCGAAGACGTTTGCTGGAGGGGCGATGCGGGGAGCAAGCGAGACAAATATATATAGAGAAAGAAAGAGATACAGAGTAGGTTTTTTTTTGTTTTGTTCGTTTTGCTTCTGGGATACTCAGAGACGCTCTCCATTTTGTATGGAATAGATTAGAGAATAGAAAGTAGAAGAAGAGTGTGCGATCACTCCTCTGATGACCTACCCAGACTGCTGTCCCTGGTGCGCTGTCCGTCCGGACAGCCCGACGTGGTGGCAGGCTGTGCCGCACTGGTGGATCGTGACAGGAGGGGCTTCACCTGGCGCAGGGCCTGCTCCTCGGGATAGCGCGGTGTCTGGAACTTGGTTGGCTTCGATGATGATTGCAACGTTGCAGGTCCTGAGCGTTGGTGCATTAGTGTGCGGTGTCTGAGGGGTGGTGGGGATATAGACTTGGCTAAAACTGAATGAGGTAATTTATTCGGTGAGTAATCGCTGCCAGATTCGCCCTGCAATGGAATCGAAATGTAAATGAGCAGGCAAAGTCATTGAAAATATCTAGCCTCACCATAACAGTGCCGTTGTCGGAGACGCCCGACCCGGACATGTTGTCCGCCAAGAGGCGCTCGCTCTCCGGATCGGACAGGACGCGTGAGATATCAGACTTGTTTTTCAGTATCGATTTGGAGCGCCTGTGATGCTCCAGATTGGGTGATGCATCAATCGAGTCTATTGATGAGGAATGCTTGCTCTCGAACTTGGCTATAACACAAACAAGATAAAGGATAATCATTAAGGATCTGCATAGGTACATATGTATGTATATTGTGCATGGGTGTGTACATACCTTTGGAGCCCGCATTCTGTATGCCAAACAAATGCTGATTGATCAGTTTGGTGGCAGTGGCTAAGCTCTTGCCCGGCGTGAACACCGAACGCTTCTTCTTTGGGCCCCCGCCGGCGATTCCGATTCCACTTCCGCCTCCACTGGCCCCTGGGCTACTGCCCAATCCCGATCCGCCGGATGTATCCAGCCGGCCACCCGACATATCGTCGTCCAGCCGGGTGTCCTCGAAGCGGGCACGCGGACGTACGCCACTCGGGCTGGGCCGCATCGCAGTGAAGCTTTGCTGGAACCGCGTCTTGCGATGCTTTGGCACAGAGTTCTCGTTGAGGCTGACGCGGCTGCCCCGCTCCTGGACATCGAAGTTCTGGTAGACATCGTCCAGAGGACTCAGTCCGCCTCCACCGGCGGCCAGATTGCGCAGCGCCGTGTCCCCTGAGGCGCTCTTCTTCACCTGAGCGCGCAGACCCGAGCCGGACGAGGACGAGGAAATGGTGGCTGGCAGGCCCACAATGAAGCCCGTCGAACTGCTGATGCCCTGGTGGTGGCCGTGGCCGTGGCCCTCACGCTCCAGCGGATTTATGTACAGATTGTCCATGTCGATGTCCAGGGCACAGGCCTCGTCGTTGAAGTCCGCCGTGAGGTCGCCCTGCGACAGGAACGGATGCGTCTGGCAGCTGGCGTACGTATCGGAGCTGTCGACGCTGGCCAAGTCCGCATTGTTGTTGTTGTTGCTGCTGCCTGCCCCGTAGTGGCTGCTGAAGTTGCCACCGAAGAGGAGCAGCCCGTTGGCGCCCATGCCACCAGCGCCCACGGTGGTGCTGGTGGTGTTGAAGTTGTTGTTGTAGTTGTGATTGAAATTGGCGGCACTGGAGATGGCCGCCCCGAATGGCCGCATCGAGGCGTCCAGGGGCAGGGCAATGGTCGTCGATGTGGTGGTCCCATACGACGAGGATGTGGACGACGACTGCGAAATGATGGGCATGGCACTGGCAACCGGCAGCAGGATGCCCGCTGCGGGCGGCGGCGGTGGCAGGGCCATCAGGGGACCCACGCCCACCGCCTGGTGGCGCTGGTAGGCGGTGTGTGGCGCCGGGGCCAGTGAGGGGGCGGCCAGCAGGCCGAACTGGTTCGCCTGCCGATTGGCCGCCGCCAGACGCATCTCCAGGCAGATCGGCTTGTGGAAGTCCGAGGTCGGAAGCGCTATCACCCCCTCTGCGTCGGTGTACTCCTTGAAGTCCTGAAACGAATTGTGGGGTTGGTATTTGTGGATCAGGGATCAGGCGCGCAACAGATTCGAGCTCGCGCTCCTGGTGTTGATTGGATTCGGATTGCTTGATTGCTTGATTGTTTGATTGCTTAATTGTTGTTGATTGTTGATTGGTGTAGTACCTGGGTCTGGTCTCTGGGTTAGCTTTGTGTGTGTGCGTGTCACAGTGACTGCGATTTGTTTCGTTATGGTGGGTGTCGCTTGTAAGAACTTGTACTAAAACATGCAACTAGGAGAGGCGTCAAGTAAAACGCAAATCGTGCAGCGCTAATTATTCATAATTATTCGTTGTTATTAGTAATTAAAAAAGAACCTAATCATAAAGTTAAACTTAAAACAAATGCGGTGCGATTCCTAAACTGATGAACATTTCATAACTGCAAGGAGACTACCACGAGAGATGTTCTCTTCTCTTCTGATCGAAAACCCTTTCCCAGTGGGATGCTGTTTGGTCCTAAGTGAATCAATACGTAATGATTACCAGAGTTAAGGCATCGCTTGATGCTACTCCCCACTCCTCAGAAGGCAGAAGAATCTTCTTGATATCTTAAATATTTTAATGAAAGCAACCAAATTTAGAACTAAATTCTACGATAACTTCTGATATCTGGTGTAATGCTAAATAGGTCTCTCCCTTAACTCTCGACACATAGAAATTATACATAATGTTAGATTTATTATTAAGGTTAGAAAGAATTAATACACAGTAAAATACACGAATAAAACCAGAGCAGTATTAAATAGGTATATAAAAATAAAGAAATTTTAAATTTAATTTAAGAATTGTATTTTGAATCGGAGCAAGTGCCATACTATATAGAGAGCTAAGGTGTCCCTCTAGGAATTTTCCCCAAGATGAGTCCCCAGGATGATCGGAAATAAAGATTCGATTCCGAGTGCTGCAATACTTACCCGCGCGGAGTGGTTCCATTGCTCAAAAGGTTGAAATGAAAAGGTCTCTAATCGAATAATCGAAATCGAATAATCGAAATTGCAATTGAAATTGAAACCGAAAGCAAGAGAGAAACATTCTAGACGAGCAGCAATGCGGAAAGAGTCAGCAGCGAAAGAAGGAGTCGCAGTCGCAGTCGCCGTCGCAGTCGACAGAATGCGGCGGCGTATAAATAAATTCGATTCATTGTTTGGTATTTTTTATTGCAAGATATTTGTTCGTTCGATTCTGGTTTTGATTTTGATTTCGATTTTGAGTTTTGAGTTTTGTGTTTCATTTGTGTGTGCTGGCTGCTGCTTCGCCTCGTTGAGTGGTAACAGAAATAAACAACAACATCAACAACAACTAATAATGAAGAGAGAGCGTTAGCATTCGGTAGATCAAGTGGCTATATCTATATAATTGATTTATGGCTTATTGTTTGTGGTTGATCTCGTTTTTCGCTTTTTATTTTATTCATAATATTTTATGTGTGTTGTTTATGTTGATTCTCCCTTTGCAGGCGCTTTGCGATTAAGTTATTTGGGGGGCCAATGCAGTGCCGCCCCCATTTGCTAGGTTACAGGATACGATTAGGCTAGTTTTGTAATTAAATGTAGTTGCGTGCTTAGTGCAGATTATAGAACGTTCCGATCGATTTAAACTTTCGTCAAGCCCTCACTTGGTTTCAATACACTTTTAAGTAATTAATTAAATAACACATGCGCTTTGGCTTCATTCCTGGTTCGGTTTTTTCTGGTTTTTTCTGATTTTTTTTGTTGTGGTTGAGTGTAGAATTATATATGTATTTATGTAGATAGAGATTAGGTTTAACTTTAATTAAATTCTTAGAATTTTCTATGTCTTTCTTAAGCTTTCACGTCGCGCGCGTGACACGTTTCGCTCACGATGATAACTGATAACTGATAACAGATAACAGAGATATCTGTTAATAATAATGGATAACACAGTAGTAAAGTAATGGTAACTAAACAGTATTAAATCGTAGTTGGTTTTGTCGGTAGCTTAATGTTTAAAGCTAATTAACGAGTAATCTACACATTTTTATTCCGCTGGTAGTGAATTTTTCTATATCTTTCTTTCTTTCTGCTAAACGCTATTCGCGCGCAATGGAATACACTCGCCTTGGCATCCTGGCAAGCCCTTTAAGAAAAAGAAATGAAAAAGAAACAAAGTCAAACATAAAAATTTCCATATTTCCATATTTCCACATTTCCACAGTTCGCACAGACTTTTTCCATTCTCACACAAAGCCAAAAACACACACAAAAACAGAGGATAAATCACTAAAACAAAAACCAAAAAACCAAAAATAAAACACAAAAAATGGAACAGAAACGGAAACAGAAACGAAAACGGAAACGATCTTCGAGGGGGACGAGGACGAGGTGCTTTGGCGTTTACCATCTTTTCATTCGTTTTGGCAGACTTTCATTCATAGATAGTATATGTCGATGGTGCCCTCCTCGAGCATCCGCTTCAGCGCCAGATAGTTTTTGGGCGATGGCGGTGGCCGCACCAGCCTCTGCATGCTGTACTCCCGGTCGTGGAACACACAGATGCGATCCTGCAAACAATCCAACAATTTCGAGAGACGCCCTCAATATCCCAACAACCAACATGGATGTACGGATAGATATGGATCCAAACTACTTCCAAACGTCCAATACGGGGGAGCTCAAGCTCTAGCTCTAGCATTAGCTTTAGCTGGTACCAAAAAATCATAGGAAGGACGACGAGGAGTCGTCGAGTCGAGTCGAGGAGTCGGAGCTCAATTTTCGTATAGCTTTTGAGGGGTTAACAATTGTTCACGGTCTGCCAATGTTTAAGCCTGGTTGGTTGGTTATCATGAGTATTTTTAGTTTGTTTTAGTCTGGTTTTCTTTTAGTTAAGTGTGTGCGTGTGTGTGTGTGCATACATAATAAGTAATCGAATTGGAACTGAAGAAAGGGTGCAAAAAGCATGCGACTAAACACATAGGAACATCGTGCATACATCGTGCATACATCGTGGGTACATTGGGTAAAGTGAAAGCATTTCAAACAGTTAACAGAAGCTACGGGTTTAGGTGGGTCTTTTACCTTGGTGGTGCAGAAGCAGCACTCAAACTCCACGGGCACATCCTGCTCCAGGTTGTCCATGCGCTGATTCTGCAGATTCTCGAGCGCCACTTGGCGTCGCAGTTCGGCCACTTCCTATAAATAGGATTTGTTGTTTGGGTTTGGGTTTTTGCATCATGTAAAGAAGGTTTCTCAGCGACAAAAACAAATTGGAATATACATACATACATATCTATATGTATATCTACGGTATATGGGTGTATATACATACATACAAGGTATATTGTGTCTATTGCATAGGATGTTATGCACCACAGACCAGACAACATGCAGCTTACATGCGGCAAAAGATTGCATTGCATAGACTTGATTAGTTAAAGATACTAGTTGATTAGCATAGGAATGGATATGGAATGGGGCGGGCACTTGCTGCGCATGCGGCCTGGCTAAATGGTGCGCTCAAGCTGTGTGGAATGTGTGTGCATGAGAGTTGTTTCAACTGTCAACTGTCAACTATCATCTCTGTCACCCAGATAATCCTGAGCCTGCTCTGAGCCCCACAATCTAAGCAACACCTTCTGGTGCTCTCAAACCCCAATATAAAGTAATAAACTCTAGTCGATAAGACTCGAAGTCGTCTATCTGCAAGTGCTCCAAATGCGCTCTAAGATTCGAACTTGGATTTGTGAGTATGGGCCAGTATATGAGACCACATCTGCACATTAGAGACATCTCCATTCGACAGTCCTTGTAGCCACTGTCCTGGGTGCTGTCGGCACAGCACATGTGTGGGGCAGCCCACAGTCGATCGATCGCCCATGGAGCTGTCTGAGCGACGACTACGATACCGGCCTTGTGGAGGATGACGAGGAGGCGTATGATGGTAATGGTCAATCTAATCAAAACTGGGCCAGCATCACGGTCAGTCCCGACTGCATAACCCCAGAGCCCAGTCCCCAGCATCCCCAGCATCCCCAGCATCCCCAGCATTCCCAGAATACCCCCATGGAACCCAATGAAGCACTGACGACGATGACCACCTGTTTTCCACCAACAGCCACCACCGCCTGCGAGTATCCCCCCCAGAGCCCGCCTCAGCCCGTGCGTCCCTCCTGGCAGAACGACGATGTGGACGAGAGCGAGGAGCGACGCAAGGAACTGCGCATCATGCTGCAACAGCTGTACGTGGCCCAGGCTAGGGTGCAGCTGGAGGCCACCGAGATACGGAAGGCGCAGGCGGTGGCCTCCTCCGCCCAGACGCAGCTGGAGGAGGCGACCAATCATGTACGCACCATCACCGCCTCCCTGCATACGGCCCAGCAGTCGGTGGCCGCTGCGGCCATCCGAGCACAGATCGCCCAGCTCCAGTTGGCGGCACACGATCAGCTGTTGTTCGCCGCACGCCAGGACGTGGACTCGCTGTCCTCGCAGATGGTCGGCCTGCAGGCGGCCGAGGGCATTGTCCAGCCGAAACTCAATGTGGATCTGCGCGCACTCTTGGACAAGCTGAAGCAGCCGCTGCAGCAGTTCGACAGGCCAACGCCCGTGCCGGCCATTGTAACCGATCCGCAGGTCCATGGCTTCAATCAGCAGCAACAGCCACAGTCCCAGGGGCAGTCTCAGGGGGAGTCCCAGGGGCAGCCCCAGGGGCAGCCTCAGGGGCAACCTCAGGGGCAGCCTCAGGGGCAGACACAGTGGCAACAGCCGGGTCAGGATGGATACACAGGGATACTAACGGGTGGGGACTATGGCGGGGACCGCGGCAAGCCGATTGCCCTTCCAAACGAAGTGTTGCAGATGAGCGGTCAGCCGAAAGTCGATAGTTGGGAGGAGGTATGGTACGATACTTAGATTGATTTGTATCCAAGTATGCGTCCGCGGATTGTGTCTATGTGTCTCTAAGTGTATCTATGCGCCTGCAAGCACCTTTGCTTTACTTATATACATATATATTATATTTCTTACAATTTTAATTCGTTTTGTGTCCCCTAAATAGATCTGTAGATATGTACCTTTAATATCAACTTCATGTATGTTTTGTTTCTGTGTGTGTATGGTTCTATGTTTGTGTGGGTGTCTGTGTGGTGTGTGTGGTCAAGAAAGAGAGAGAGAGAGATATATATAGATAAAATGCGCTTGCTGAGGGTTTAATTGATCCAAAAGAACATGGAACATACATACATACATATATGCGGCAACTTTGGAAGGCAAATAGTTTTGGAAATTCTTTCATTCTTTAGTTGGTTAATTTAGTTAGTTGTCAAGCATTAAGAATAGACATTTATATAGTTAGTAGAGCGATAATATAAGCTGCGAATCGACATTGGCCTACCGGACTAGCAAAATATTAAGAGATATTCTAACGAAGTGAATGGGAGAGTTCACTAAGTCTCTACTAATTTTGTGATCATTCTCTGACAAAAGTATCTTTGTATTGTATCTTTTAAACCCCAAACAAGCTAAATCGCATAAAAGTACTAAAACAAAAAAGGAAAGATAGAGAATATAGATCTGAAGCTGACTTTCAAACTGATCAAGAGAATTATGGGATAAAGAACCAAGTATGTTATGCAGATTTGAGCTGGCATTCGATTGGCTAATGCTTTGGAATTGGTATACGATCTGATGCGGCCGCATCGACCCATCCAAGGGCCTCAAAAACAGAAAAAGAGAAAAGAGCAAAGGATATAGATAGTATGCTATAGCATTGTGTGTGTGTGTGTGTGTGTGTGTGTGTGTGTAGGTGTGTGTTTGTGTGTGTGTGTTCAGCCACTGAAAAACGAATCATTCAATCCGCAATATATCAATATACATATGTATCAATATGAATTAGCCATATGTCAATCCATTCAAAATCAAGGCTCATATTTATAAATGGGTAGAAGAATGGGTAGAGAATTATTCCAGTACATATTAAAGAGTAGAGTATTATGGTAGCTGTGGCATTCGATTCGAGAGTTGAGAGTTGAGAGTAGAGTAGTAGAGTAGAGTAGTAGGTAGAGTAGCTTGAGTTCTTTGTGTATACTTTCAAATGTACCTCCTTACTGCGTCCCCGTAAAATCTAAAAAGTTGAAATGTGTTGTAGGTTGTTAAGATACTTTTCATTTTCTTGGCTTCTTCTTAAGAGTCTTAAGGTTTTTCGTTTTTCGTTTTCTTTTGCTTTTCCAAATTGGTTTTTGTGGGTTTCAATTCAATTCAAATTCAATCGTGTGTTTAAAACCAAGGAGAACATGAAGCTGTATAAACACTAAACACTAAAAAAGACTAAGGACTACTACATAAAAGGCCGCCGAATCACACAACAGAACAAAAAATCGAATCGGGTACAACCAAAGGATAAGGATATATACGTACGTACGTACACGTACAACTATACGTATACGTACTGTAAAACTGAAAACTGTGAAGAGGCAAAGAGAATTTTTCCGGGCTAACGAGTCGCAAATGAGAAGGAACCAAACGTGTGTGTTGGGGGATTGTTTCGTAAAATAGAGTTATTTGAATATATTTCGATCCAGTTTAACGGCTTTCACATTTACTAATACATAAGGATTACGATTTAGGAACTTTGAAAACATTAAGATATTCAAGATATACGATTACGATTACGATTATCAATACTGGTACAGGCCCTGGCCATAGCCATATCCACATCCACATCCATGGCCCTGGCCCTGGCCTCTGACCCATCATTCTATACCCCCCATTCCTCCCTTCGGTTCGCTGACTTACCCCTGGCGTTATCATCATCTGGATGGGCAGACCCTTCTGGTTCGATGCAATCGTCTGGTCATCCTCTGCCGCCTGGGCTCCGCCTTCTGGTGGGCTGCTGTTGCTGTTGCTGGCGGCCGTGGCCACAGCCGTTGCTGCACTCGAGGCCGCGACCATGGCCAGATTATTGGCCACTCCACCACCTGTGGCAGCCGCTCCGGTGGCTACTCCCACTCCCACTCCCGCTGTGGCTGTGGCTGGCATCTGTGGGGGCTTCTGTTGCTGTTGCTGTTGCTGCTGCTGCTGTAGCAGCGCTTGCTGTTCCCTTCGGTAGCTCTCCATGGCCATCATTGAGGTCTGTCTGGCATTGGGATTGTCGAAGCTGTACGGCGGCACAGCATCCTGCTCAGAGCTGGAACCGCGACGCTGGGCAAGGGAAACGAAAGATAGTTTAGTATCCAGGAGATAAAAAACAGGTTTCAAAATGTGGAATACTTTAATGATGTGTACTTACAACTCACGATTGCAACATACATATACATATATCATCATTATTTAATTATATTTTCAGGTAAATGTATAAGGAAAAGGATTTTCATAAGTGATATCTTGTCAAATTTTAAATAAAATAAACTATATCGATTCTAAGAACCAACAAATTATATACAAATTTCTTTGCCTAAGCCAGAAATCGTAGGGATTCTAATTTTTACTATATAAATTGTGAAATCTTCCCCATTGGGGGAGGGGGGAATCCATGGAAATCTTTGCCCATGGGATGGATCTTGATTCATTCATTTTCATTTTCATTTCCATTTGTATTTCCATTGAAATCACTTACATGCTGCAGACTGTTTCTCATGTTGTTGGCTACGTGCTCGTAGTTCTTGTAGCAGCCAGTGCCGGTCGTGGCCGGGTTGCGGCTCACGCTGGTCGATTCGCCTTCGGTGCTGTTCCCGTCCGTCTGCGAGAGATTGTGGCCTGTGGGCGATCGGCGTAGCGCGTGGGTTAAACGGTGCCAATTTTTCAGTGATCGTGTGTGACTCTCGCGCTTTTCTGCATTTGCATTTGCATTCGTGTTTGTTTGTGTGTGTGTGTATAGGAGTTCATGTGAGTGTATGTGTGTGTGTGAGTGTGAGTGTGTGTATGGGTTATTGGGTTATTGATTCACGTTCAGATCGGTTGAGGTTGGGGGTTGGGGTTGTGTTCATGTTGTTTGTTGTAGCACACGCAAAAGGAAGCCATGAATGCATTTTGTCGTCAGGTTTTTTTGTTTTCGCAGTTTCGCATTTGTTTAGCCGACGACATAGACATCAGAGATATGAGAGATATCGGTGAAATATATACACAGGGATATATATATGTTTTGGTTTTTAATGGATTGGATTAGTTATTGGTTTTTGTTTGTTTTTGGTTTTGTTTTTTGTTTTGTTTTGGTTTTGGTTTTGGTTTATTTGCAGCGCAAATTAAAGTTTTGTGTAAAAAAATTAAAAGAGGAAAAAAGAAAGAAATATGAATTTCATGAATGGTTTGATAAAACAAACGGTTTACGGTATTTTGTTCGGTTAATCGGTTAATAATTTGGTTACGACGACGATGACGACGGCGAAGACGACAAGAAAACTTTGAGGATTAAGTTTAAGCAACGATACGGATACGTTAAGGATATATGTATGTAGGTTTAGGTTTGGTTTAACTTTAGTTAGTGGGTGGTACACAGTGAGAACAACATTGATGAACGACGTCTATAAGTTGGGTCTAGTTTTGGAGGGTGTTTAAGTACAAGAACAACATTTATTGGAGTAGCTACTAACACTATATCTGAACCATTATCTAGTAGGTCTGGTTAGTATAAGTTTTAGTTTACGTTTTATTTGGAGTTAGTTAAAACACAGAGTTAGTAGAACAATTATACTGAAAATGATAGGTCTTAAGTGGAAAACGAACTAAAAAACTCTCATAAAAACATCCTCTCAGCTGAAGTTGGAATTTAAATTGTTGTATGTCTGATCTTAAGTCTATCATCGGTTTGAAGTCTGCTTAAAGTTTGGTCCAAGTTTCTACCAAATGACATATGATTGATCAAACTACGAATAAGTGTTTTGGCGAGTGTTTTGGGAGCTGTCTGTGAGTGTGGTGTGGTGTGGTATGATCGTGAATGGATCGTATCGGCGAAACAAATGTGCGAAACACAGTTGCCATTTACGGAATGGCCACAAACCACAAATCATGTTCATTTACGCCACTCGTTTGTATCTGTATCTGTATCTTGATCTGCATTTGCATCTATGTATGTGTTTGTGTGTGTGTGTGTGTGTGTGTTTGTGCAAGGGCAGGATCTGTTGCCTTGTGGGTGAAATGTAACGAAACAAGACTCCTCTGGAATGTACCTCTCACCTTTGTCTGCTCTAATGGGATATACATATATTTCTTGTTACCTTTGCTGCAGTACATACACACGAATATATATGTATGTATATGCATGTATGATGGTATTCATGTGAATGTATTTATAAGAAACATACATAGGTGTGTGTGTGTGTGTTTCGAGTTGTATGTATATATTGTAGTTAAGTATAGTAATGAAAATAATACAGCGCGCTGTTTGGTTTTGGTTTTATTGCTAATTTCACAGACACACAAAAGTTTTGGTTTACGGTTTTATAACAGTGGTACACAAGAGTATGAGTACAGGAGACAGTACAGTACACAGTTATTCATTTGTGGAGCAAGTACGATTACGAGTACGAGTACGGGTACGAGTACGGGTACGAGTATTCGCGAATACAATGGCATTGAGCATTAAGAGAGCGTACACAGTTTGTTTCTATAGATTATAGATCATATCATATAGTATCATATCATATTATCGGGGGTTAGAGCATGCAGCGCGTTAGATTTCAAATAAAGAGCATACGAATGTGGGAAACAAAAAGATCAGGGGGCGTGGGGCGGGGAGGGGGGACACACACACATAGATTGTTAGAGTATCGGATATATATACACATACATATATCTTGGAGGAAAAAGAAATAGGAAAAACATTAAGTAAAAGGCACGTAAAGGCTTCTCTTCTCGATCTGATTCTGATTCTGGGATTCTCGAATGATTTCGCTTCTCTTTTTTCGGTTTTTTTCGGGTTTTTGGTTGGTTTTTATGACGTCTTCGAGCGCAATGATAGAAATGTTTGAACGATGCAAATTATAGATAATAAATCGTACAAATATCAAACGACGGGTTTCAAAATCGGCATCCGTGTAAAACATTTGCATTTTTGTATACATATTTATATGGCCGGCTGCTTGCTGTTTGCTGTTTGCTGTTTGCTGCTTGCTGCTCGCTTTTGCTTAAGGTCTAAATACTATTTAAGTATATTGTAAGTAAGTATATATCGGGGCTTAACACTTAACTAAAACGCCGCCACTCTATCTTAAATTAGTCACTATATCATCGCTGCAAACTAGGAGCATTCTTTTGCTTTAAATAAGGCAATTTTTATTTCGTTATATTTGGTTTTCTTTTTTGGTTTTGGTTTTGCTGCTGATTTTTAGGAACGTTTCGCCAGCATTTGCTAAGTTCTCTCTTCTCTATATAGTACGAGTATATGGAACGAGTATATTTTGAATTGGTATACGTATACCTCTAGCTAGTACCTACATAATACATACACATGTATGCTTGTACATACATATATTGCTGATGCGCTCTCCCTCTCCTTCTCTAAATTATAACTAAGCTTACTCGCTCTCCCCCTTTCTATATCGCATATCTCATATCTCACATCGCTCTCACTTTGTCACAGCTACGTGGTACAACAACTAATTTCATAAATAAGGCTGACTCTGTGTATATTTTTTATAGGGTCTTGTGCTGCTGCTGCTGCGGCTGCTGCTGCTCCCCTCCATGGAGGGAATTTCACTCCCGTTCCTTTTATTTTTGACTAGTGCTCTCGATAAATGCCTGGTCTTGTCTTGTCTTGTCTTGGAGTAGTACGAGTAAAGGTAAGGCCTAAGTTTAACGCTAAGTTTTAGACTAAATCAAAAATTGTGCTCACGCGGATTGTTGTATTCAGAGTTCTTCGGCTAACTCTCTCTCTCGAATGGCTTTGTGTTGTGTTAGCTTTCTTTTGGGGGTTATCTTTTAATGGGACACGCACTCACACACACACTCACACACGCACACACACACACAGGTACCGCTGTATACCGCTCATTTGTGCTGCTTTTGTTAGGGGGGTTGGTTATCTTGAAAGTTTTGCTTGGGGGGTGGGGGTAGGGGAAGACATATTTTTCGGTAGTCAAATGTTTGGGAAGACGTTTTTTGTCGGGCATAAAAAGCAGGCCAAAAGGTCACACAGAAACAAAGACAAAACATCAGCAAATTTTTAGCAGATCTTCGTTTCCATTTTTCATTATTATTAATTTTGTTTATTCTTTTTTTTCCTTTTAGTTATATTTTCAAGTGCTGATGGGAGGGTGGGGGGGGGGGGGGGGGGGAGGACTGTTAGCAAAACTTTCAATACGCGATTACGATATTAAGAGACAAAGAGGGAGAGAGAGACTGGGAGAGAGGAATGAGGCACAACGCTACGTATGCGTAATGCATACATTTTTAGCAGCTCATGGCGTGGTGTGTGTGTGTGTATGTGTATGTGTGTGTGTTTGTGTGTATGTGTGTGTGATGGCACCTAAAAGCAGTTACAATTACATTTAATCACAACATTCAATGGGAAAGGATGGGCAAGGGGGTGGCAAGGTCTCTGAGACCCAAAAAAAAAAACACAACTCAATGGAAGAACGAGTAAATAATTTCATTTGATTTTGTCTTTTTCGCATTTGTTTTTCTATATTACTATTTTCCTTTTTCTTGTTTTTTTTTTGTTTTCATTGAAGCAAAAGCCTTCTCGAGACGATCTATGGATCTACATGGGTTCGGTGAATCTCTGGTTTACTGGAATTACGTTTTATTTCTTCTTCCCATTCCCTTTCCGCACTTAGATCTAGTGACTAATTACGGGGTATGTCTAATTCTCGCTTGCTCTTTCTGTGTGTGTGTTTTGTGTGTTTTTGTGTGTGTGTGTGTGTGTGGGTGAATCTGTGTCTGTTTAACAAACTAATTTACAGATACAATAACAATTGCAATTTCTTTGTGGTTGTTCTTCTTAGCTACGTTTCGCTTAGTGTGTAATAGACCCTTGGGCCTTGTTGGTTGGTTGTTTGGTTGGTTTGTTGGTTGGTTTGTTGGTTTCTTGGGAACTGGGGGCTGTGGGAGCTGTGGGCTGTGGGCTGTGGGAGCTGGGGGCTGGTCCTAGCGGCTGTCTTCGTTGTCACTGGAACTGTTCTGCTGCTGGGCATCCCGCTCCTCGAGCAGGCTGCGGTTGAGCTCCTGGATGCGTGCCGACAGGGCTCGCCGTCGGGGCGTGCCAAACGATGGCGGCGGTGGCGCCTCGATTAGTGTGTTTTTTTCGCCTATCAATCAGGTTTTTTGTTTTTAGTTAGATCAACCAAAGAGTGGATCAAAGTTGGCTCATATATGTGTATCGGTGTGGGCATATGTGTGTGTGTGTGTGAGTGTGTTTAGATATGGTTTTTTACATGATGGATTCAGGGTGTGGTTCGTTCGGTTGTGATTTTTGTGGGTGACAGAAAGTAGAAAAAGAAGAGCAGAGAAAAGAACAAGTTGTAGATATACATCTCGCATCTGGGGTGGGTTCGGTTTCGGATCGGATTGGATTGCCTCGCTCGGGATAGGCTTATCGCTCGTGGTCGGAGTATAACCCTATCCCCCACTTGGGCGTTCACTCAAGACTTGGGCGGGGGGTGTTCGATTCGCTAATATACAAAACTACTTTTTCGCTAAGAGAATGAGCATATATATAAGTATATGTATGTATGTATATGTTTATCATGTGTTTGTGTGTTTGTGTGTGGGTGTAACGTAA
Source organism: Drosophila azteca (assembly GCA_005876895.1). Lineage (NCBI taxonomy): Eukaryota > Metazoa > Arthropoda > Insecta > Diptera > Drosophilidae > Drosophila > Drosophila azteca. The sequence goes on along the minus strand of VCKU01000014.1, from coordinate 160,099 downwards.
TGTAATCAGCACTTGAAAATTTTCTAAAATGTTTTTGTTTGTTGTTTTTTTTTGGTATTTATAAATATTCTTATTTTGATATTTTTTGTATAAGATTCGAAAATGGAAACTCTAGAATGGGCATTCAAATTCGCTATAGATTGTGTATCGTGTAGCAGTTTCAAAATCAAGAGCAAAGTCAAGCAAAGTCAATCAATGATTTAGCAAATTTTCTTTCAGTCAATCATCAATCATCATCATAATTCCAATATTCCAATATTCCATAAATTTCTTTTGCAAATATCCAAAACTAAACTAAACTCAACTTGAACGGAACTGAACTGAAGGCAAAACTCAAAAGCGAATATAACGCAACAAATCGCAAGATCTAGAGCTGCATCTATCTATATATGCATATAAATCGGTGGCTATATGGCTGTAATCCATTCATCGCGGAAATACGTATCGTCCATCGTCTCCTAATGGGCTGCTAGACGGGGTGGTGGTGGGTTGGTTGGGGTGGTTTTGGGGTCTAGGGCCGGTATTTACAATGTACACAGTACAGTGCGTTTTATAGCTGTTGGATGATCCTGTCGATCCTTTGAGCGAAGCATAACCTCATTCCGCCTCTTTTACTCAGTTCTCTCCATTCAATATATTTTTTAAAATTATTTTTTGATCTTTCCGCGCCCATAGCTATAAAACTCACTCTTCCGCCTCTTTGTTTTCCATTAAAGCAGACTATAAATGTCAAAGGACTATGGCAAAAGCTAAAGCTAAAGGTGTATGCTCTCTCCTTTTGGGGATACTACATATACATAGCTACAATATATGTATGTACGGGAAATATCTCGAGAGATAAAACAGCTAAAGAGAGGTAAGGGTAAGGGTGAAAGGGAGATACATACATATGTAAAAAGAGGTTGAGAGAGAGAGAGAGAGAGTGCGAGCGAGCGAATATACAAAGGTGTAAGAGTTGTAGAGTTATAGTTGGGTGTGTGTATTATAGTTTTGTGTGTGTTATAAGACGCTAGGAAAAGCGTTAGTCAAAGGCTACAGCATTGTTGGCCCGGATACGGGTACGGGTACGGGTATGGGTACGGGTGTACAGGTGTACGGGTGTACGGGATTAAGCGCAATGTTTAGTCACCTGGAGCGCTCTGCACATCGAGTGTCTGCCTGCCTATATTGGGGGTGCTCTGTCTTTTGCCCTTCGGATGCACGACATTCGTTTGCTTGCCTAAAAGAGAACACACACACATTGACAGGGGGTTGGGATGACAGGGGTTGATAGATAGGGTGGCGGCGGCGGCGGCAGTGGCAGCGGCAGCGGGATCCGTTGCCTACTTCTAGGCGCTTAATGCAGCAAAGGGGGACAGGCGTGTGTGATGAGTGGGTTGGGTGGCAGAGAGAGGGTGCCTTTGGGCTTTGTACACGGGTGTAAACCCCACTAATTTCTTGTTTAATGCGCTAAGTACAAAAGCATTTGCCTAATTGACCATTAAAATGTATCTTCCGGTGTGTGTGTGTGTGTGTTGGGGGTTTTGTACATATTGTAGACAATGTGTAGAGTGTGTGTGTGTGTGTGTGTAGGGGTGGGTGGGGTGGGGTTTGGTTTAGGGCTACGGAAACTTAAGGATAATTCAATTTAGCTTAACTATTGTTAGTTTACAGCGGATTAAAGATATATATTTATGTAGTAATTGGTTCAACAATTTCTATCATTCTTACGGCTCTTTTTGGTACTGATCGGACGTTCCGTCAAATGCTATTTACACGCCTCCTCAAAAGAAAGGAAAACTCAAACAGAAGGATAAGAAGAAAAAGCCGAAAGCCAAAAATGGAAACAGAAACCCAGTGCATGCCACAAAGGAAAAGCAAAATACAGCTAGATCTAAAGTAAAAGCAAAAGCAAAATCAAAAGCAAAAAGAAGGCACAAAGCACGAAGCATTAAGGGGGAGCATTTGCATGGAAAGGCTTCGAGGGGGAGGAGGGAAGGAAGGATTTAAAGGCTACTCGAAGCAAGGCATATACTATACTACATTTTATTTACATATTAGTAGTACTTTGTTATAGATATATTGATATATTCATAGATAGATAGATAGATTGTTAAGACATCTAGTGGTGCCTCGAAGACTTACCTGTGTCGACAATCACATCGATGAGATCCATGGACTTGGCGAACGCATCTTTCAGATTGATATGATGAAAGGAGACAATGCTGCCCTCGCGCTTGGCGCGATCGAGTGCCTCGCGGCGCTTGAGGGCCTTTTCGCGTCGCATCTGATTCTTATAAAATTCAGCAAAATTGTTAACGATGATGGGAATAGGCAAAGCGATTACCAGAACACCGCATATGCAACACACAGTACCAATAACCTTTCCCAGTGGAGTTGTGGGATAGATGTCCCCGTAGCCAACAGTTGTCATTGTAATACCCGCCCACCAAAATGTTTCCGGTATTGAAACGAATTTTGTATCCTTTTCATCCTTTTCGGCAAAATATGCCAGCGAAGAAAATATGAGAACGCCCATGGCCAGGAACAGCATTAGTAGACCGAGTTCCTTATATGAGTTACGCAGCGTAAAGCCTAACGACTGCAGGCCCGTTGAGTGACGGGCCAGCTTAAGGATTCGCAGGATGCGCATAATGCGAAATACTTGCACCACCCGGCGCACATCCTGGAACTGGTCCGTTGCATTCTTATTCGTTTCCAATAGAAATAACGAAACAAAATATGGGAGTATTGCCAATAGGTCGATTATGTTAAGGCCGCCCTTAAAGAACTTCCACTTGTCCGGCGAGGCGCTAAACCTAAGTATGTACTCTAGAGTGAACCACGTGATACACACGGCCTCAACCATTGCCAATTGCGGATTATCCTGTGGTGTACCGTTGTCAATGTGTTGTAGTTGTGGTAGGGTGTTCAACGTCAGGGCTATGGTAGACAGGACTATGAATAGTATGGATATCACTGCGATAACCTGCGAACGGTAAGTAATAAAAACAATCGATTGACTTGTCGAAGACCATCAGACATTTCAGCAAATGCATATTGGATATTCATTCATTCGTATTCATTCGTATGTATGTATATCGATAGCACAACGATTACACGTTTACGATAACGATAACAATAACGATTATAAGATTGATAGTAGTAGTAGGAGTAGTAGTAGTAGTAGTAGTAGACGTAAACGTATTCGGTAAATTGGTAGTTTCTATTTTAGGTACAGGTAGTTTTACGTTTTACGCTTTACGTTTTACGACACGTTTTCATTGTTCATTCCACACAGACGACTAGCAAAATGTTTTGTTGTTGGAAACCAAAACAAATCACAAACAGATTACAACATTCATCGCAGCCAATCGTTATCGATTCGGATGGTCAGCGAGCTCAGATTTCACTGCGATTCGTGGGTGTGGCTCTGGCCGCGGGGGATTGAAGGAGGGTTTTAAGGGGGGTTTAAGGTTAAGCAAACATTCAGTTAGCTTCGAATTTAACTTTAACGTTAAGTTTTGTTCTTTTTCTGATCTCGTCTTGGATCGGAGAGGCTTTCAATGATTATTAGTCAAATTTGCTGCTGTTTATGGTCTGTTAGAGAGAGAGAGAGAGAGACTGATTGAGAGAGAGAGATGGAGAGACAGTAAGGGACTCATTTGTTGGCTTTCCTGACCGGATTTGCATTTTGTTGTTTTGTTTTTGTACTTTCAAAGGCTGCTGTACTATATGTGAAGTATATCATTATCTTTTTTGTTCAGTTTTATCTGTCGTGAATCCTTCTCCATAATACAAACTTAACGTTTAAATAAAATAGAAACATATATAAACATAAACATTTTTTTTTTTGATTAAAAAGGGGGTTTCTCTTTCCTTTTTTGGAGCTCGTCGGGCTCAGTGGATCAGCAGCGGGGGGAGGGGAGAGAGAGATCTCTGATCGTGGTCTAGATCAGCTCTATCTCTGGGTTGGTTGGTGGATTGTGTATGGATTGTGTATGGGCTGTGTATAGGTGGTGTGTGAGTGTTTGAGTGTTTGAGTGGTGAGTGGTTCTGTGGAGAGTGGCTTGTGGTTTGTGGTCTGTGGCTTTTGTGGTGTGTGTGTGTTTTGTTTTTGGATTTGTGGGACAGATCACATGACGCAACACAAGGACATAACACACCTACATACATACATGTATTCTATACGTGTGTGTCTGTGTTTTCTATAATTGGATCGATTATAATATTATGGTATGAGGGTGAACCAGGGGGGGCACTCCATCGTCAAATAAGAGACGCTATACCCTTGGGGTCTGCAGTCGACATTTTTATTTTTGATTTGAAATCTACATCTAATTTCTATTTTCTGTTTTCTGTTTTCTTATCATCCTCCTTACTCCTCATTCCTGCTGATTTGAAATCTAACGATTGGACAAACAATTTTTCACGTGTTTTCGATTCGCTGTTTTTCTTTGTGTTTCTTTTGTTGTTTCTGGGGGGTTTATTCTGGTTTTTTCTGGTTTTTTCTGGGCGTTACGGGGTTACGGAAAATGATTGGATAGATAGATAGTTAGATAGATAGATACATAACTCAAAATTACGAGTACGTCTAGCAATCAATATTCATGATAGATTCTAGCAAATGACAGGAAAGAAAACCAAAACCGAAAAACAAAAGACAGAAATTTAAATTCAAATTGAAATTCAAATTCAAATCCAAATCCAAATTCTAAATTCAAATGCATAACTTTCGTAGCAAACGAGCAGAGAATTACGAGTTTACGAGAGAAACAGATTCCAAGAACTCAAATTAAACATAATCACAAATGATAACTGAAGGACTCTCTCTGGCCGCCCAAAACGAACTGCAACAAGGATCTGCGTATCGTATCTCCCGTAAGAGGCTGAGTACTGCTCGCACTCGAGTCCTGTGAAATTTTGTATGCATTTCATTTGCGGTGCCAGAGAGGCCTCGTGGGTTTCGTGGTCGATTGTTTCGTTCATTAAATAATTTATGTAATTTATGTAATTTACCAAAAACTGCCAATCCCAGGGATTACAAGATTGCAAGAGAACAGACAGGTCACAGGGTCATTTGGGCTGGGTGGGGTGACAAGGTGACAGGGTGACTGGGTGACAAGGGGCAGCCTGTCACAAATGCAAATGCAAATGCAAATTTCAATGCCAGATTGGATTGTTTATGAAACAGTTCAGTTATGGGAAGAGAAGGGAAGAGCCAAAGTCGTCTGCTGATTGCCACATTAGGTCACAAAAATTTTCTCGGCCCCCGCAATCAATGGCTTTGTACGATTATCTGTGTATGTCTGGCAATGCATATGTCTTGGTGTGTGTGTGTTTATGTATGTATGTGTGTGTGTGTGTAAGTGTGTGTGCTTGTGCGAGAGTGTGACTGACATTTGACTTTCTTGAGCAGCAGACTCTGTCCAAAGGAGAGAGAGAGTCTCTCTGATTGTTGGATGTTTTTATTGAACATCTTCGACATGCTACACGCCCCCTCTGCTACTAAATGGGGTGGAGAGGGGGTCGGGCTATGAGCATGGGACATGGGGCGTGGGGCATGGGCATGTGGCATGATTAGTTGATATATATATATCGTACGAGTCGATATATAACACAAAGGTGCCTTTCTCTGTGTGTGTCCAGATCTACCATAGTAGGCCACTGTACGCAACCACGCTCTGGATATGGATACGGATCTGGAGCTGGAACTGGAACTGGTACTGGAATATTGTCGGGGGAATACACATATACATATATAGGGATGGATTGTTGGGTTGTTGGGTTTGAATTTTCATTGAGTTGAGTTGAGGTTGAATTTTCATTTGGGGGACTGTTGTAGGTATTGAATTTTCCTTGAGTTGAGCTACAATTTTGGTTGGGTCTGAATTTTCTTTCATTTAGATGAGTCGGGGACACGGGTACGGGTACGGGCACGGGCGCTCTGTTCTAGGTTATGGCTTATGGTATTCTACATATACAGATACAAAAAGTTAAAGATAGTTATGCAGTTATTAGACAAAAGATACTTAGTCAAGGAGGAGTCATTACAAAACCAAACGACAACAAAAGAAAATTACGCACTAAAGGATACTCGAAACCAAAAAAGAAGGAGAATCAAAAACCGAAAAATTATTTGAATGGTGCTTTTTTTTCAGCTAGAGGCAGCTTCATACGATGAGTAGAAGATATAGATAGAGACAGAGGAGTGGAATAAATACATAGTACAGATACAAAGATACAAAGAGTGAGAGTTACAGATAGAGATAGATATGTAGATAGATAGATAGATAGATAGATTGAGAGAGAGAGAGAGAGAGAGAGAGAGAGACAGAGAGTTCGCGAGGGGAGATAGACAGAGAGAGAGAGAGAGGTAGAGAGAGATCTATAGATTGCAATTGAAGTGGTCTTTTTTTCGACTGTCAAACTTCGGGAAAGTTAATTAAATTTTCCATTATAAAATCTCATTTTGGGGGTTGGCTGGGCGGGCGGTTGGGTTTGGGGGCTCGGGGATAGCTTGGTGGGTTGATGGCTGGGGGCGGGGGCTGGGGCTGGGTACAACTTTCTACTTGAGATGGCGATGAAAGTTTTACAAAACTAATTTTACTTTCGATTTCGCTTTCGATTGAACGGAATGCATTGGAGAGATGTTTCGAAAACAAAAAAAAGTCTTGTGCGAATTTTACTCGTTTTTTTTCTATATTTTGGTTATTTATTTTTGTTTTTTGGAACTGCTACCATTGCTGCTCAGTCATGAAGGTGGTTTTGGGGGTGGGTTGGTTGGGTTTTGGGGGGAGCGGGGTGTTCGCTGGGGGCTTGAAAGTAAAACATGATATCGCAAATACTCAAGTCGGGCTCTTAGAAGATCATTGGATGGATTGTCTCTTCTGAACAGAAGGTAAAACATAAACGAAAAATGCACAAAACTTACAACTACTACAAAATGTTTCAAGTTCAAAGCGCAACAAGTTGCAAAAAGCCTTTGGGGTGTGTGGTTTTTTTTTTATTTTTATTTTTATTTTTAATTTAGGTTTTGGCCTACAAAAATCAAAAAATATTCCATTCTATGAAAGCCGCTGAAAGACAACGAGAGAGCCACAAGATGTACGCACAAAACTCAAAGCGAGATAAAGGAAGAGGCCAGCCGCCTCGGCAAGTGCCGATGCATCGGGATACGCTTGCAACAAACGGGGGAAAGTATTGGAAAATATTCGTATTAGGAATTATTCGTTGATTGGTAATATTTTTGTACCAAAGTCTACCATCTGTCGAGAGATGGATGACAATGGAAACTTATTTCTTATATATGCATATCGAGAGTTCATTTCGATTTCATTTCGGACCAGCGCAGACAACAACAAATACCCTTTGCAAGTGTATCAAAAAGAGGAGTATAAATTTCAATTAACTTCCCTGAACCTGGCTGAAATCCACTTGAATTACAAGTAATGAAAGTTGTTTTTTTTTTGTTTTTTGTGGATGGATAACAGAACAAGATCCCAGGGGGGCGCAGTGTGAAGTACAGTTACAGTGAGAGCACAAGGTAAAGGTGAGGGCAACAGAGTGGAGTGGTGTGGAGCTGAGGTGAGTGGGGTGGGGGGTGGTGGAAAAAGAAAACAAATAAAAGACAAAGTCAAAAAACAGTCCAAAAAACAATTCATGCCACAAGGAAAATTGATAGACAAGAGACAAGTGTTTTGCCGTACATATATTTAGAGAGAGAGAGAGGGGGTGGGGGAATACAGTAGGTACTAAATATACAAAAATTTACAAGTGGTACACAATCACAAACATCAGTCTTCACTGTACATACCAGAACCAAAAAGAACTAAATCTATATATTTATAAAAACGGGGAAAAATGGGTACAAAACTTGGAGTTCGAAAACAATAAAAATCACATTCAAAATTGGTGCAAGACTTGAAATTGTGTGCCTGTGTCTGTGTCTCTGTGTGTGTGTGTGTGTTTGTGTGTGTCGTTTGTGGGTCGGGTCATGGGGGTATTGGTCTCTACTTCTGACTACAAAATATAGGCATGTTTTTCTGTAGTTTCTGTGGTTTCTGTGGGTGGCTTAGTGGTTTGGTTGATTTGTTCATTGGTTCCTGGGGTCTATGGGTGGGTGCATGGGAGTTTTGTTCGCATACTTTGTTCGACTCACTAAAAAAAAACTAAATTCGAGTAAAACGGCTAAAAAGAATTGAATCCTCATTGTACATAGCTACAATAAAAATTCTATATCTTTAATGGCATTCAAATGCAATACATTTTTGGTGGGTGGGGGGTTGTGTCATGTTTCAATATTGAGATATTTACTCTATAGATCTAAAATCATAAATCATAAATCATAAATAGATCTAACCATAATCATGGTTTAGGGCTACGGAAACTTAAGGATAATTCAATTTAGCTTAACTATTGTTAGTTTACAGCGGATTAAAGATATATATTTATGTAGTAATTGGTTCAACAATTTCTATCATTCTTACGGCTCTTTTTGGTACTGATCGGACGTTCCGTCAAATGCTATTTACACGCCTCCTCAAAAGAAAGGAAAACTCAAACAGAAGGATAAGAAGAAAAAGCCGAAAGCCAAAAATGGAAACAGAAACCCAGTGCATGCCACAAAGGAAAAGCAAAATACAGCTAGATCTAAAGTAAAAGCAAAAGCAAAATCAAAAGCAAAAAGAAGGCACAAAGCACGAAGCATTAAGGGGGAGCATTTGCATGGAAAGGCTTCGAGGGGGAGGAGGGAAGGAAGGATTTAAAGGCTACTCGAAGCAAGGCATATACTATACTACATTTTATTTACATATTAGTAGTACTTTGTTATAGATATATTGATATATTCATAGATAGATAGATAGATTGTTAAGACATCTAGTGGTGCCTCGAAGACTTACCTGTGTCGACAATCACATCGATGAGATCCATGGACTTGGCGAACGCATCTTTCAGATTGATATGATGAAAGGAGACAATGCTGCCCTCGCGCTTGGCGCGATCGAGTGCCTCGCGGCGCTTGAGGGCCTTTTCGCGTCGCATCTGATTCTTATAAAATTCAGCAAAATTGTTAACGATGATGGGAATAGGCAAAGCGATTACCAGAACACCGCATATGCAACACACAGTACCAATAACCTTTCCCAGTGGAGTTGTGGGATAGATGTCCCCGTAGCCAACAGTTGTCATTGTAATACCCGCCCACCAAAATGTTTCCGGTATTGAAACGAATTTTGTATCCTTTTCATCCTTTTCGGCAAAATATGCCAGCGAAGAAAATATGAGAACGCCCATGGCCAGGAACAGCATTAGTAGACCGAGTTCCTTATATGAGTTACGCAGCGTAAAGCCTAACGACTGCAGGCCCGTTGAGTGACGGGCCAGCTTAAGGATTCGCAGGATGCGCATAATGCGAAATACTTGCACCACCCGGCGCACATCCTGGAACTGGTCCGTTGCATTCTTATTCGTTTCCAATAGAAATAACGAAACAAAATATGGGAGTATTGCCAATAGGTCGATTATGTTAAGGCCGCCCTTAAAGAACTTCCACTTGTCCGGCGAGGCGCTAAACCTAAGTATGTACTCTAGAGTGAACCACGTGATACACACGGCCTCAACCATTGCCAATTGCGGATTATCCTGTGGTGTACCGTTGTCAATGTGTTGTAGTTGTGGTAGGGTGTTCAACGTCAGGGCTATGGTAGACAGGACTATGAATAGTATGGATATCACTGCGATAACCTGCGAACGGTAAGTAATAAAAACAATCGATTGACTTGTCGAAGACCATCAGACATTTCAGCAAATGCATATTGGATATTCATTCATTCGTATTCATTCGTATGTATGTATATCGATAGCACAACGATTACACGTTTACGATAACGATAACAATAACGATTATAAGATTGATAGTAGTAGTAGGAGTAGTAGTAGTAGTAGTAGTAGACGTAAACGTATTCGGTAAATTGGTAGTTTCTATTTTAGGTACAGGTAGTTTTACGTTTTACGCTTTACGTTTTACGACACGTTTTCATTGTTCATTCCACACAGACGACTAGCAAAATGTTTTGTTGTTGGAAACCAAAACAAATCACAAACAGATTACAACATTCATCGCAGCCAATCGTTATCGATTCGGATGGTCAGCGAGCTCAGATTTCACTGCGATTCGTGGGTGTGGCTCTGGCCGCGGGGGATTGAAGGAGGGTTTTAAGGGGGGTTTAAGGTTAAGCAAACATTCAGTTAGCTTCGAATTTAACTTTAACGTTAAGTTTTGTTCTTTTTCTGATCTCGTCTTGGATCGGAGAGGCTTTCAATGATTATTAGTCAAATTTGCTGCTGTTTATGGTCTGTTAGAGAGAGAGAGAGAGAGACTGATTGAGAGAGAGAGATGGAGAGACAGTAAGGGACTCATTTGTTGGCTTTCCTGACCGGATTTGCATTTTGTTGTTTTGTTTTTGTACTTTCAAAGGCTGCTGTACTATATGTGAAGTATATCATTATCTTTTTTGTTCAGTTTTATCTGTCGTGAATCCTTCTCCATAATACAAACTTAACGTTTAAATAAAATAGAAACATATATAAACATAAACATTTTTTTTTTTGATTAAAAAGGGGGTTTCTCTTTCCTTTTTTGGAGCTCGTCGGGCTCAGTGGATCAGCAGCGGGGGGAGGGGAGAGAGAGATCTCTGATCGTGGTCTAGATCAGCTCTATCTCTGGGTTGGTTGGTGGATTGTGTATGGATTGTGTATGGGCTGTGTATAGGTGGTGTGTGAGTGTTTGAGTGTTTGAGTGGTGAGTGGTTCTGTGGAGAGTGGCTTGTGGTTTGTGGTCTGTGGCTTTTGTGGTGTGTGTGTGTTTTGTTTTTGGATTTGTGGGACAGATCACATGACGCAACACAAGGACATAACACACCTACATACATACATGTATTCTATACGTGTGTGTCTGTGTTTTCTATAATTGGATCGATTATAATATTATGGTATGAGGGTGAACCAGGGGGGGCACTCCATCGTCAAATAAGAGACGCTATACCCTTGGGGTCTGCAGTCGACATTTTTATTTTTGATTTGAAATCTACATCTAATTTCTATTTTCTGTTTTCTGTTTTCTTATCATCCTCCTTACTCCTCATTCCTGCTGATTTGAAATCTAACGATTGGACAAACAATTTTTCACGTGTTTTCGATTCGCTGTTTTTCTTTGTGTTTCTTTTGTTGTTTCTGGGGGGTTTATTCTGGTTTTTTCTGGTTTTTTCTGGGCGTTACGGGGTTACGGAAAATGATTGGATAGATAGATAGTTAGATAGATAGATACATAACTCAAAATTACGAGTACGTCTAGCAATCAATATTCATGATAGATTCTAGCAAATGACAGGAAAGAAAACCAAAACCGAAAAACAAAAGACAGAAATTTAAATTCAAATTGAAATTCAAATTCAAATCCAAATCCAAATTCTAAATTCAAATGCATAACTTTCGTAGCAAACGAGCAGAGAATTACGAGTTTACGAGAGAAACAGATTCCAAGAACTCAAATTAAACATAATCACAAATGATAACTGAAGGACTCTCTCTGGCCGCCCAAAACGAACTGCAACAAGGATCTGCGTATCGTATCTCCCGTAAGAGGCTGAGTACTGCTCGCACTCGAGTCCTGTGAAATTTTGTATGCATTTCATTTGCGGTGCCAGAGAGGCCTCGTGGGTTTCGTGGTCGATTGTTTCGTTCATTAAATAATTTATGTAATTTATGTAATTTACCAAAAACTGCCAATCCCAGGGATTACAAGATTGCAAGAGAACAGACAGGTCACAGGGTCATTTGGGCTGGGTGGGGTGACAAGGTGACAGGGTGACTGGGTGACAAGGGGCAGCCTGTCACAAATGCAAATGCAAATGCAAATTTCAATGCCAGATTGGATTGTTTATGAAACAGTTCAGTTATGGGAAGAGAAGGGAAGAGCCAAAGTCGTCTGCTGATTGCCACATTAGGTCACAAAAATTTTCTCGGCCCCCGCAATCAATGGCTTTGTACGATTATCTGTGTATGTCTGGCAATGCATATGTCTTGGTGTGTGTGTGTTTATGTATGTATGTGTGTGTGTGTGTAAGTGTGTGTGCTTGTGCGAGAGTGTGACTGACATTTGACTTTCTTGAGCAGCAGACTCTGTCCAAAGGAGAGAGAGAGTCTCTCTGATTGTTGGATGTTTTTATTGAACATCTTCGACATGCTACACGCCCCCTCTGCTACTAAATGGGGTGGAGAGGGGGTCGGGCTATGAGCATGGGACATGGGGCGTGGGGCATGGGCATGTGGCATGATTAGTTGATATATATATATCGTACGAGTCGATATATAACACAAAGGTGCCTTTCTCTGTGTGTGTCCAGATCTACCATAGTAGGCCACTGTACGCAACCACGCTCTGGATATGGATACGGATCTGGAGCTGGAACTGGAACTGGTACTGGAATATTGTCGGGGGAATACACATATACATATATAGGGATGGATTGTTGGGTTGTTGGGTTTGAATTTTCATTGAGTTGAGTTGAGGTTGAATTTTCATTTGGGGGACTGTTGTAGGTATTGAATTTTCCTTGAGTTGAGCTACAATTTTGGTTGGGTCTGAATTTTCTTTCATTTAGATGAGTCGGGGACACGGGTACGGGTACGGGCACGGGCGCTCTGTTCTAGGTTATGGCTTATGGTATTCTACATATACAGATACAAAAAGTTAAAGATAGTTATGCAGTTATTAGACAAAAGATACTTAGTCAAGGAGGAGTCATTACAAAACCAAACGACAACAAAAGAAAATTACGCACTAAAGGATACTCGAAACCAAAAAAGAAGGAGAATCAAAAACCGAAAAATTATTTGAATGGTGCTTTTTTTTCAGCTAGAGGCAGCTTCATACGATGAGTAGAAGATATAGATAGAGACAGAGGAGTGGAATAAATACATAGTACAGATACAAAGATACAAAGAGTGAGAGTTACAGATAGAGATAGATATGTAGATAGATAGATAGATAGATAGATTGAGAGAGAGAGAGAGAGAGAGAGAGAGAGACAGAGAGTTCGCGAGGGGAGATAGACAGAGAGAGAGAGAGAGGTAGAGAGAGATCTATAGATTGCAATTGAAGTGGTCTTTTTTTCGACTGTCAAACTTCGGGAAAGTTAATTAAATTTTCCATTATAAAATCTCATTTTGGGGGTTGGCTGGGCGGGCGGTTGGGTTTGGGGGCTCGGGGATAGCTTGGTGGGTTGATGGCTGGGGGCGGGGGCTGGGGCTGGGTACAACTTTCTACTTGAGATGGCGATGAAAGTTTTACAAAACTAATTTTACTTTCGATTTCGCTTTCGATTGAACGGAATGCATTGGAGAGATGTTTCGAAAACAAAAAAAAGTCTTGTGCGAATTTTACTCGTTTTTTTTCTATATTTTGGTTATTTATTTTTGTTTTTTGGAACTGCTACCATTGCTGCTCAGTCATGAAGGTGGTTTTGGGGGTGGGTTGGTTGGGTTTTGGGGGGAGCGGGGTGTTCGCTGGGGGCTTGAAAGTAAAACATGATATCGCAAATACTCAAGTCGGGCTCTTAGAAGATCATTGGATGGATTGTCTCTTCTGAACAGAAGGTAAAACATAAACGAAAAATGCACAAAACTTACAACTACTACAAAATGTTTCAAGTTCAAAGCGCAACAAGTTGCAAAAAGCCTTTGGGGTGTGTGGTTTTTTTTTTATTTTTATTTTTATTTTTAATTTAGGTTTTGGCCTACAAAAATCAAAAAATATTCCATTCTATGAAAGCCGCTGAAAGACAACGAGAGAGCCACAAGATGTACGCACAAAACTCAAAGCGAGATAAAGGAAGAGGCCAGCCGCCTCGGCAAGTGCCGATGCATCGGGATACGCTTGCAACAAACGGGGGAAAGTATTGGAAAATATTCGTATTAGGAATTATTCGTTGATTGGTAATATTTTTGTACCAAAGTCTACCATCTGTCGAGAGATGGATGACAATGGAAACTTATTTCTTATATATGCATATCGAGAGTTCATTTCGATTTCATTTCGGACCAGCGCAGACAACAACAAATACCCTTTGCAAGTGTATCAAAAAGAGGAGTATAAATTTCAATTAACTTCCCTGAACCTGGCTGAAATCCACTTGAATTACAAGTAATGAAAGTTGTTTTTTTTTTGTTTTTTGTGGATGGATAACAGAACAAGATCCCAGGGGGGCGCAGTGTGAAGTACAGTTACAGTGAGAGCACAAGGTAAAGGTGAGGGCAACAGAGTGGAGTGGTGTGGAGCTGAGGTGAGTGGGGTGGGGGGTGGTGGAAAAAGAAAACAAATAAAAGACAAAGTCAAAAAACAGTCCAAAAAACAATTCATGCCACAAGGAAAATTGATAGACAAGAGACAAGTGTTTTGCCGTACATATATTTAGAGAGAGAGAGAGGGGGTGGGGGAATACAGTAGGTACTAAATATACAAAAATTTACAAGTGGTACACAATCACAAACATCAGTCTTCACTGTACATACCAGAACCAAAAAGAACTAAATCTATATATTTATAAAAACGGGGAAAAATGGGTACAAAACTTGGAGTTCGAAAACAATAAAAATCACATTCAAAATTGGTGCAAGACTTGAAATTGTGTGCCTGTGTCTGTGTCTCTGTGTGTGTGTGTGTGTTTGTGTGTGTCGTTTGTGGGTCGGGTCATGGGGGTATTGGTCTCTACTTCTGACTACAAAATATAGGCATGTTTTTCTGTAGTTTCTGTGGTTTCTGTGGGTGGCTTAGTGGTTTGGTTGATTTGTTCATTGGTTCCTGGGGTCTATGGGTGGGTGCATGGGAGTTTTGTTCGCATACTTTGTTCGACTCACTAAAAAAAAACTAAATTCGAGTAAAACGGCTAAAAAGAATTGAATCCTCATTGTACATAGCTACAATAAAAATTCTATATCTTTAATGGCATTCAAATGCAATACATTTTTGGTGGGTGGGGGGTTGTGTCATGTTTCAATATTGAGATATTTACTCTATAGATCTAAAATCATAAAACTACAAATATAACTACATGATATTATTCTGTGATTCGATTATTTTTCGTGTGCCTTTCGGTAGGATTCTGATGGCAGAGAGTTTCTCTAATTGAAAGACGGGGGAGGGCGGGGCGGTAGGGACTATCGTTTCTTTGTATCTGTGTGTGTGTGTGTGTTTGTGTTTGTGTGTAGGTTGTGTATAGGTTGTGTGTGTGTGTGTCTGTGTGTGGAAAATCGTAAGTTAACCAATGGTCGGAATAGTTTTTACAACAATCAAAGTCAAAGGTCAAAGAAAGTTGATTAAAAACACAATTACAACGGAGAGAGTTCAATAAATTTGTTCTTCCATTTACAACATCAAATACCGAAAAAATACGACAGACATTTCGTATATACATAGTTCTATTATATACACACACATCATATCATATCATATTATATCATGTTAAACATCGCCAATACGAAAGGAAAAGTTCAACAACAAAAAGTTCAACAAACAACAACAAGTTTTGGGATATCATAATTTTCCAAACCAAAAACAAAATATATGTGTGTCAGCTTTTTTTTCTTTGTATTTTGGTATTGGTATTTTTGGTACTTTTGGTATTTTGTTGTGGTATATTTCTTGAGTAGTTAGTTTTGTGGAGTAAGAGTATTTTATTTTGGTTGGGTATTTTGTTTGTCTTCGCGAGAGGAGAGACTGCACCTGAGTATTTCTGAGTTTCGGATGTTAACTGCTTTATTTTTTATTTGAATCAGAGCTAAGATAAGATAGTTTTTGGTTCTCATATTTATCATTTCGTTGAAAAAAGGATGTGTTTAGGCGTGGTATTAAAAATAAACAAAAAATATACAGAACTTAAAAAATCCTTTCATTTTTTTGGTTAGTTTCATTTATTCGTTTTTCTCCTTTCACCCTGACGGAAAAATCGAGTTAGTTGTTGAAAAACAACGGAATAAATAAATAAAAAAAAGTACAACTGGCAAGGAGCTCGGGAAATTTTTCATTACCTTTGAAATAAAATAAAAATTGAAATAAAAAAATCTATAGAAACATTTATAGATTCCTATGAAGATTTCAAAAACAAAAGAGAACTTAAAACATTAAATGGTTCCTAAAATATTTGGAAAAATCATAAATACATAAATTCAAATGAAAATCAAACTGAAAATCGAATGAAAAATTATTGGAGAGGCACCCAAAGTATGTTGTAATTATTTCCATTTTCCCTTGATTTCTGATTCAAGCCAAAAGCTAACGCAAGAGAAATCGGGGGCAAATTATCGGCTGTATATATACAAGCTAAAGCCAAAAATTGTGGGTGGTTTGGTGGGTTGTGATTGATATTTACACAAGGGGACCCAATGGTCCGAAGAACCTGAAGGATTTCGCATATGCTATAGAGACCTGGACCCCTACCTAGCAGTATATGGAAAATTGGAAAATGGAAATGTATTACAACACCGTTTTGGCCGCTTCTCCCCGGAGCCCCTGTTCGTTACAATATTTTCGAGGATTTCTACAGCACACCTGCCGCCTGGTCATATCGCTTATTGCCCATTCCCAAACATTGTTACAATGGGGGGGCGGGTTCATTATTTGGGGGGATTCGGGGGTTTTAGGGTTTTAGGGAAGATAAACAGAGAGATTACTTCACCATCATCATCAACAATTAAGAGATATATATTGTATATATGTATATAGATATATTAATTATTTTCAGAGTATATATATATTTATAGTTGTATGTAATACTGTGTGTGATGTAAAAAAATAGATTGGATTAGAGAAAACGATTAGTAAACAAATTTTTGGTAGTTTCAATGGTTGGATCGGCTTTAGATGATCGGTATTTTCTTTTCGTTTCAAGCTGAAAACTTTTCTCCAAAAATAAAATCAAAACTCATACTCAAATAAAAATCATAGAATGCATTTGAAATCAAAGTTTGCTTAAGATGCTGTTTCTTTTTTAGTGGATTACGGGTGTTACGGATTGGATTGGAGTGGGGAGAAACAAAAATTAACGAAAAAGTTCGGTTACAAGTGTCTCGCGTAATGCGGCAGCGCCCCTCGCGCGGAAGAACTTCTTGTTCGCTGTGTGGCAAGATTATTCTGAATGGAATCCCATTATAGCATTATAGTTCTTGGGAGTCAGACTCGTGTCCCGTGTCCAGTGTCGTAGTCGCAGTCCCGTTCTGCTCTGTACGATAGCGAAAACATTTACATATCAAATATATAGACACGAGTATAGTATATATACAAACACTGAAACGGTTTCAATCTCAATGGATCTTATGGACTGCTTTATGTACACGAATAAGCAGCAGCAGAAGATATACAGTTCGTCGCCTCATGGACACAGAAAAACATTCGCAACGAGTAACCAGTAACGAGTAGCGAGCAACGAGTAAACGAATTTCATTGTGCAAGCATCGGTTTGAATCGCAAAAGCAAAATACTTGTATAGCTTGGTGATATTTAATATGTGGGTGGAGGCAGTTAATTTTACAGCATTTGAGAGAGAGGAGAGAGATTCTTACGCTATATAATGTATAATACTCTGTGGATCTGCAACTCGACTTGATTGAGTTTTATGTATGTATATATATTACAGAGTGCACTCTGCAGACCCTGGAGCTAGGATTTGCTATGGTTTGTTTTTGCGATAGTGTTAAAATAATAATTAAAAATAAAAAGTAAAGAAGGAAACAAAGAGTCATACAAAAGAGGATTATATCGGGGATTAAATGGAGGATTATCGGGTAGCTGGAATATTTCTTACGCTTTTTGACATTGACACATGGTTTCAAACGGTTAAAACGTTTAATAAAAATACAATACAAAGAATACACATTTATGAGAATCATTAAGGGGGATTGGGGATTGGCTTTCCTCTGGTTGAGAGATGAAACCGTTTGGACTTACCCGTGCGGCGAAGCTTGTGTTGGGCTTCTCGAGCAGCTCCCACAGATACTTTTGGTATTCGGCGCATTTACCTTCGCCGAACTCCTCCTCGTCCCGCTGACGCAGCGATTCCGCCTCCTTGCGCATCTCCTCGTGGACATTCTCCTTGCGCTGATGGTACTTGTGCTGGCAGCACGACTCCAGATACAGTTCGTCGACGCCCCAGTACTCCAGATCATCACTAAACGCAAGCACGCACATCTCATCCACAATGTGCAGCTTCCCGGTGCGATAGAAGTTCAATATCGAACTGAAGCTCTTCGGATGGCGATCGAAGAAGTACTCGTTATCGACGAGCGAATAATCGTCGCACAGCTCTGTGATGGCCTCGTGGGTGGTGCACTCCCTGAGCCGCCCCAGCCGCGTGTGTGGCAGCCGCTCCAGCGTTCGCCACAGCACCTCGTGCTTGACGCCGCCCACGTTGATGGAGACGCGGCTATTCAGTGCCTTCGATTGGGCTATCATGAACGGCTCGGGGGGCGGTATGGAGGACATGGATCTGGAATGTGTCCGCTGTAGTGCACCGGTGGTGGCGATGCTTTGGCTAATGCCGCCGACGCCAACGCCACCGGCATTGGATGTGGAACCGCCAGCGGGGCCGCCAATGCTGCCGCCACCTGGGATGCCGCTGGCTCCACCACCACCGGAAGACCCAGCGAGTGCCATTTGTTGCTGTTGCTGTTGCAGCTGTTGCTGCTGTTGGGCTGCTGCTGTCGCCAGAGTCTGCTGGGAAGTTGTGGGATTTGAATGCGTTGGTGATGTAACTGGGAATGGAGCGTAACGAACTTCCTTGCCAATGGCCCCACCGCCGCCTCCACCCGAACCGGATCCCGATCCTTGTGCGGACCCGCCTCCAAGTCCTGCAGCAGTAGAAGAAGAAACAGCTCCCATGATGCCGCCGCCCCCGCCGCCACCGCCGACGGATGATGCCGTGGCGGATGGGCCAGCAGGGTGGCTGCCATCAGCATAATCCATGTGACGATTGTTGAGGACCATTGGGCCGCCGGCAGCACTTGGCCCAATGTTATAAGCAGGGCAGCCAGCTGTTGCCACAGATCCGAGGCCGATGCCACCATATGCACTAGCTCCACCGGTTCCCATCGCTGCTCTCTCCCAATCGACATTACCGCTTGTATCGTAGTAGGGCTGATTATCGCCGATGTCGGGAGGTCCGGCAGGTCCTGCAGCTGCAAGCTGCAGTCCCCGTGCAATTGCCTCGTGATGTTGCTGATAGAGCAGATCCTGTTGTTGCAACTGTTGCTGTTGTTGCTGTTGCTGTTGCTGCTGCAGCTGCTTTGATTGTTGCAGCTGTTGATTCGATTGTTGCTGTTGCTGTTGTTGCTGTTGTTGGCCAGCAGCCTGTCCACCATGCAATTGCCCGACCATTTGTAATACTCCATTATTGTGTTGAAGCGGTGTTGATTCACCCGTTGCCCAGCGTACCGCCTCACGGTCCCTGTCGCGTTCGCCGACCATAAGTCTGCTATAAATTCAATTTGAAGATATAGACATAAAAAAAGACACGGAAACATAGATAGAGATAGAGATGGAGAGATTTATGGACACTTACCGCTACATCGCGTCAATTGTCGTCATTACAGCCTCCTTTGGGTGTCGTGCTGCTGCTGCTGTTGCTGCTCCACTGTTGCTGCTGCTGCTGCTGCCGCTGTTTGTCCCACTCTGCTCTGCTCCTTTGTATCTGGTATCCTTTGGGGCAATTTATTGCTCTGGCTGCATCTGCAGATCTCTCTCGTATCTTTATAGCGTATCTAACTATCTATCTATCTCTAGCCCTCGATTGCGGTCTGGCAGGGTCCTGTGTCCTTTGTCTTCCTATCCTCATACATGTCTGTGTCGGCGTATCCTTTCCACACTCGTTGCTGTTGCTGTTGCTATGTCTATGATCACAGTTTTGATTTCCGGTTTGTGTGTGTGTGTGTATGGGTGTGTTTGTGTTGTTTGTGGTTGAGGCTCGGGGTTTCGGGCTCAGGCGTGTTTTGGCAGCATTTTGGTGTAGAGAGAGGGAGAGGCAATGGCTGCAAAGAAAGAGAAAACTACAAATGTAAATACATACATATATAGATAGATAGACATATATGTATATATATATACATTTATCTGATAAATGATAAATGACTCAAGATATAATAATTCAATAATCCCATGCTGGCCGTGGTTTTCCGATTGCCCCAGGAGCTGAAATGGTCTCAACTTGCAGACTTTTGTGGCGCTGACCTCAGGGACCACCACACGCATGGTCAACTATGCAGCCTGTGGCGCTCTGTCTATTGTTGCATGGTGGAAAAGCTGAACAAAGGAAAGAAAGCAACGTGTTCACAATGCAATCCGGTCCCTGCCTGAGCTAATGACCCGGCTGAAGCCATCCCATATGATATGATGGCGGACTTGCCCTGTAAAAAGGAGCAGAACCTCAGCCGCATGTTCTGCCACAGCTCTGTTCCAGCTGGTCCTTCCAGTGCGCAATGACTTCCTTTCGATTCGGAACACAATCCTTGTGCACTGGAATGAGCTAATGCGGGGGAGCTGGCCTGCCATTAGAGCTCTTGTATGGCACATTCTCTTAGTTCTATAAAATTTAATCGGGTATTAAAATTTAATTAGAAAAAAGAAAATTAGAAGAAGAAACCCCACAAAAAGGTGGAATACTTCTCGGAAGCCCATGTCCTTTTATAAATCAATTTCAAAGCTATTCGTTATGTATCTGAATTATTCATTGGATCAATAGTTGGGCAAAAGGACTCCATGGAATGCCAGCCACTAAGGAGGGGCTTTCGGCTTCATTCGAAGCATACTTTTTGGGGCCACGCAACGGCGAAGGCATAGCCAAAGTCAATTATCGCATATTTACGCAATCATACACACACACGCACACGCACACACATACACACACATGTATGAGCGTGTGTTGCAGTCTACATTCTGTGGCGGGTCTACATTGTCTTATATATTAGCATTAAATTGCCATTGCCGAAGCCTGCATCATCCATATAGGCGCTGCTGCTGCTGCTGCTCCTCTTGCCAATGAATTCGAGGAGTTGATGCAGAGCCAAAGATATTGACGTGACTGGAACAGGGTAGAGGACCAACGGCCAATCCCTGCTGTCAAGGGGGTGCACCCAAAAAACGGGCCACCGAGCGACCGAGTAGGCGCGGTATCTCCATCTTCCACCGGAAAAGCCATGCCGAAATCCACCGCCACCGAGGGACGCCCCTATAGTGCCGTGCTATAATACTGCGGCAGCTTCGCGGGGCAGAGAGGGAAAGGAGAGGGTCGGCGTACCCCCCTGGGTATATGGGTACATCGGTACGTGGCATGCGTTTCGCTGGCTATTTTTGGGGTCAATGCAAATGCCTTTCTTGGTTGGCCTTTGCCTAAATCGCAAATGCTGCCGCTTGCCGCTCGCCGTTTGCCGTTGCAGTTGAAAATGCAGTTGTAGTTGCAGTTGCAAATGCAATTGCAGTTCTTTTTCCTGTTTCTGCCGCATTGCAATCAAATTTGAATTTTTACGCCCCAAAGGAAATGGCGAGTAATAAGCCGAATGGCTCTCGAGACCATTTTTCTAATGGATTGCCTGACGTGCGTGTGTAGTCGGCAAAAAATGTTAACTGCAATCGCAGGCAGGGAGTCCCAGCCTTGACGTCCAAAACGGACTTCATTTCGTATTTCGCCCATTCACTCATACACTCAATAATGAGTATTCATTCTCCTTGGTACTACTCAGAATTACAGTCATAGCGGAAGCACCCAGAAAGTACCTATCACTATATCAAATGGGAAAATATCCTACAATAGATCCTATAGCCACGTTTTCCTGTTCTCGCATGGCAGATTTGTGCGCCACTTGTCACTCTCTCCTTCTCGCTCTGTCTCTCTCTCTCTCTCGCTCTCTCTCTGTCTGAGTGCCATGCTTGCACCTCGCGTGTGCCACTCTGAATGCCACTCAAATTATATAGTTTTGTTTTGTTGCATTTTTGTCAGAATAAATTGCTATTTATTAGCGCCATTTCAAGGGGAATATGCCCCGTGCTTACCCCCCAGGCTTTTGAATGGCAAATGGCAGAAGGCAAATGTCAAATGTCAAGTGGGCAACGGCAGAGCGAGCAAAGCGCGAGTAAATGTCATTTCTTTGACAAGATTTCCGGTAAATGAATTGTTCTGTAAGCACAAAGCCTCAAATCCAAAGATTAGGCTCAAGCTATAAGCTGTTTGGCCCAGTAAAACCAGTAATCATCGAACATCATTGATGGGGCGATTGGGTTTCTGCGATAACAGACAGATTCTCGATAGGCCCAACTGACGACAGGCCACACCATGAGACGCCTGTAGCCAAATCTCGCACTCATCCATGGAACCTATTAAAGCGAAGTTCGTCTCGTACTGGGATGAGTTCTGTTACTACTTGAAGTCGCGTGGCAGACTGTCGACCAAGGTGGCAGCTGATCCATGCAATTCCACGTTTGTGGAAATGAAGCGCTCCTTCCGGCAGCGTTCGAGGATCACTGGCTTTCGCTGCGCGAAATCACACTCGAGCACCTCCTGTCCATCTGTCTCTTCTGAGTTTTAATCGCGTGCAGCTGGAAAAATACTTAAGTGCAATACATAATACATGCCTCTCAAAAGGTAGCTGCAAAATGCACGCCAATTTGTTTTCTGCTGCTGCTGTTGCTGCTGCTGCTGCTACTTTGTTTGCGTGGCATGCAACATGTTAGCTCGGCAATTAATTCGCACTCTCACTCTCTCTCTCTCTCTCTGCCTCCTAGAGGGTATTTGTTGTTGCTGTGTGTCAAGAGGCACAACTTCACCTTGGAACCTGTTGAACATTGAGCCTTGAGGCTAGCGCTGCCGCTGCCGCTGCTGCAGAATGCAATTATTTTCTCATTTTAATGAGGTGAGACCTTTTCGTTGTTCCAGCCAACAACTTGGCCAACAGAAGGTGGCAGGCGAATGTCAGAGTAAAGCAGAACGAGACAGACAGACACACAGACAGGGAGAGAGAGAGAGAAGGCCTGCCTGGCTGGCCTTGTCGTTAAAACTCTGCCCAGATAATGGACGTCTAAAATTTATGACTAAACAGTCACCAACCCAACAGCCAACCAGCCCACCAGCCAACCACCCACCGCTCTGACACTCACTCGAAACACTCAATCATTCACACACGAGCACTCACTCGGCGCGGGATAGACAGGGGAGCGTTTAGTGGGGCGGGTGAGCGAGGGGGCCTGGGGTGGGTCGGTAAAATTACAAAATGGCAACTTAATTGCCCCTCAAAATGGTTGTCCATCGAACGGACGGACAGGGACTCTCCTCAGGTTTCTCTAGAGAATTATTATAAAGTTCTATCTCGCTCTTGCTCTCTCTCTCTCTCTCCGTCTCTCTCTCTGACTTGATGACAAAGCTGAAATGTTTTACGAGCTCCACACACATGTGTGATTAATGATTTCTTTGCTTTCTTGACGCTAATTGAAAAATGTTTAGGGGCCAAACATCAACGAAAATAATTAGAAAAGATATTAACAAAAGGAGAGGAAAGGTTGGATGGGGGGGATAATCCAATATTGGGATTCCGTAGATTAATAATTAAATTCGTTAACAAAAATCAGAAAAAAAACAGAAATGTAAACAGTAGAGGATTAATCATCGAAAGTGATCGATATTTTTGATACACTATCGCTGCCTGAGAAACAAATCTGTATATGCCATCAATTTTATGCAAAATATTGGATAAAAAGGACGTGCTACCAGGAGATTCACAGCGGAAGAGAATGATGTCATGATGTCACGATGCCAAGGAGGCAGAAGCGAATTTTTTCAAGATTTTAAGCCAAAAAAACTTCAACTTCAATCTGCAGCACTTGCGAGCACTTCATTAAAGATACAAGCAATGCATTTGAGGCCCCAAGCAGCTCAAGGCAGAAGCACTTCACTTCACTGCCTCCTTCTCTCCCGCCCGGCTCGGGCAGCGCCAAGATGCATGCATCAAATGCCAAAATTCCACTTAAGTGCTAAAAGCGGCAAACTCCACTCCAAGCTCCTGCCATTTGCATATTGCATGGATGCATGGTGGGGCATGGGGGGGATGTTTCCTGCTGCCCTGCCCTGTCTTGCCCCCAAAAGCCGTAAGATAGAATAGATAGGATAGGACATTCCGCCGCAGATGGAGAAAGACAAGAGAGAAAGATAGGGAGACAGTCAGTCGAACGGAAAGAGAGAAGGAGAGAGTGAGGGGAGAACTAAGACAAGAGAGAAAAATGCAATACAAATATTGTGTGTACAAATGTTGCACGGCGGTGGGTGCCAGTGGGGAGGGGGGACGGTGGATGTGGCCTAAGCGTGTCAATGTTGTTAGTTTCGTTTTGTTGTTGTTGTTGCTGCTTCTGCATTGACGGTTGCAAGTGGCAAGCATTTATTGCCACCTCTCGAGTCGAACGTCGAGGGTCGAGCGTTGAGCGCCAGCGTCGCCATTGCCATTGTCTAAATTTATGGGCGCCATTTTTGTTGCAAGTCAAGTGCATTTATTTTTAAATGTTCCATAAGCAGCACCACACACACACATACACACGCATACAGAGAGAAACAGAGATACTCAGACACACACACACACAGAAACACTCAAGTGTAAAAGTGCATGCGAAGGGCGTTCTTCGAGTGCGTCAGCGGCAACCTCAACACTCAACGCAAAGGAGAGCCGCACCGCAGAAGACATGTGGGGCATGGTATCCTTTCGGGCGTTTCTTTTCCCCCAATTCGACGCCATCAACATCCGGCCACAGCCACATCCGGCCCAGCGGCAGCGGCAGTGGCAGTGACTGACCCTTGCCCTGACCGCTGCCCCAATTTCGTTTGCCCTCCCAGGGGGCAAGTGCAAGGGGCAAGCGGCAAGTGGCGAGCGGCAAGGGGAGTTGTAAAATCAAGTTAGAACTGCAACACTTTCCATTTTGTGCATTTTCAAGCAACTTTCTCTCTAATTGTGTTCGCTTTTCCTTTTTTGGAACTTCCCCCTGTTCTTTTGATACCCCTTGGATATGTGAGGGTGTAATGGATTGAAGGAGGAGTGCGGCAGGACCATGAGGTGGGCTTTTACTCCAAAATAACTCTCTGGTACTACGAGAAACTCCCTGGTCTACTAGGGCTCTGGCTGCATAGCTTATCCAGGGTATTGGCACCTTCGACCCATTTAAGCTCAACCTTTTGCACACAATTTTTGGCTATGTTTTCTTTTTGCGTGCCAATTGCGACTTATTGGCCATTGGCATGCAAGCACCGACTGGCAGTGCTGCTGCTGCTTCCTTCACTTTTTCTTGACCAACTTCTTGGCTTGGCCTTGGCTAGCCAGTGGGTGGGTGGCACGCGCGCGCTGCCCTCCCAATTGTTGCACTTGGCAACGCAAAGCGTGGCGAGAGTTCCGTTTGCGCTGTAGCTCCACTTGCCGGGGCATTCGTGTATTAACTTAATTGCTTTTATTGGGTATTACGCGCAAGTTTTAATGGCTGCAGGACCTGCCTTCTGCCTTCTGCCTGATGTCATTCCTGGACACTCCCCACTCCAAACTCCCTAGTTGGGGTGGGGGAGTGGGGTTAAAATCAATAGCCCACACACACACGCGGGCTGTGTGTGCCAGACAAGTGTCGTTAACCCTGCGCGCCTACCAAATGCCATGCCATTGTCTGTGCCCGATGATGAGTCGTGTGCGTGTGTGTGCGTGTGTGTGCGTGCGTGTGTCAGTGAGGTCTTAGCCAACAGGAGTCGCTGCGTTATGAGTTTGCTGCAATTTGTGGCTACGGCAATCATTTCCTGCAGCTCCTTCCCCTTCTCCGGCTCTTCCCCGACTGCCCAACTGCCCAACTGCCCATCTCCCCAGCTGTGTGCCTGGTTGGACAACTGCGCAGTTCGGTCAAAACCGAAATGAAATATTCATAATCAGCCATTGGGCCATTGGCCGTTAACGGGGTTTTCCTTTCGTGAACCCTCCCACCGATATTTCTCATGTGTGATATTGATTTTCGATTATGGACAGTGTGCCGTTTGCCAACCTGTTAGCCATACGTGCACGTTTTGGCCCAGACACCAAGACAGCGAGAGAGAGAGAGACGCAGACAGAGTGGTGGAGGTACAGGGACAGGGTGTATCCATCTGAATAATGCATCGAAATCGAGTAGTATTTATAATGCCTGCGATTGGCTTTGTCTTTGGCATTCCAGCGAAAAAAAAAGAGAACATTTATCAAAGCTCTGGCATCATGAATGTCTCCAACTGTCCGCAGTCCTCTCGGTTCCCATGATAATGATAAATGGATCTACAAAATATATATATATTGTATGTATGTGTGAACGTATGTACGTGCCACATTCTGTTGTAAGTTCAATGCTGGCCAAGTTCTTGTTTTGGTCTGGTCTGGCCTTTATTTTTAGCCCCGATCGGCCCCCGACTTTTCCGGCATGTAAGAAAAATAAATAATGACTAGCAAATCGCTTAAAATTCCACACTCTCTGCCACACTCACACTCACACTCACACTCTCTCTCTCTCTCTATCTCTCTCTGTCTCGCATACGCACGGAAATTTCTCTACTTTGGAGATTAATTGGTCGGCCAAAAATAGTTTTTTGCTGGCGGAACAACCCGCTGAGGGTTCTCCCGCAGATTGCAGATTGGGTTCGCTTTCGCGTTCGCGTGCCTGCTCACAATTAAACCTCCAGGCGTATACTTTTGGCAGAGCACGTGCTCTGCTCCCTGACCCCAAAAGAGTGTATGTATATATGTATGTATTCTCCGCCCACTCACCGTCTCCATCTCCGTCTTTGACTACTTCTTTGCCAAATGCAAATCCAAATGCGAAATTGCGCAGAATATTTATTGAGAGATTTGCATTTCAGAAATCATTTTAATTGCAAATTAATTGGCACTCATCGGGGGATGGCGGTGGGGTGGCAGGGGAGGGGAGTCTACATTTGCCTCAACGCAGCGGGGGGAATATATCATCGGAGGATAGCCGATCAACAACAAAGTGATCTTTAATTGGAATATCTGTGGGAGATCTTTATGGGAAATGGTCTAAGGGTCGCCGAGGCTGTTGATCTCATCCTCATTCGCTCTGAAGAACACTAAGGAAAGTGCCATACAATTTCAGAAATGATCATACAAATTTTAGCATTCATGATCAGAGAAATACTAAGAATAGCACTGAGAAAATACCATATAATTGCAGAAAATACTCTAGAAAACTTTATTATGTTTTACTGGACTGATACTGGAATAATACTAACATAATACCATATACATATGTATGTAAATTAAGAATTCTCTCCTTAAGATATCCCACCTGTCATACTGCCGTTGAAATCGTACAAATTTCCTTCCCGAGAGCATCCCACGTTCGTTGCATTTCCTTGAGTTTTCCAATTTTCCATGCAATTCGCTTGGTTTGTTCAACAAATGACGCCATTAATATTATTTTCCTGGCTTTTCTCATTGTTTTTTTCTGGCGAATCGAATGCACACAGACACGGACAGGCACGGACAGAAACAAACAGAAAATATTGCTGCAGAATTTCACTTGGAATGCGGCAGAATGTAAATCTTTGAACTCATAAAAATCGATGTACGCGTGTACGCAGCCGAACCCCATCGCATGTTTATCCATCGGATGCACACAGATACAAAGCAATGTAGTCTATGTGATCTCTGTCTCTCTCTCTTTCTGTATCTCTATCTCTCGAATGACGTCATTAAAATGGTCAGAGATCAGAGAGGGAAATGTTTACAGAAACAGACATAGGATTGGGAATAGAGGAGAGAGAATAGAGACTAGAGAATGGAGAAGAGTGAAGTCTCTTTCGATTCGAATGGAGGGCATGGTACCGCTCTCTGGCACTTGGCCAAGAGCCGCCGCATCATGAGGCAGCAGCGGCAAATTGCCTTCAAAGAAGGATAGTGTCGAGGTTGAGGCCGGGGCTGCCACTGCCTCTGCCATATCCTGCCACTTAGATGGCTTCATGTCTCTTCTTGCTGCTGCTCCTACTGCTGTTGCAATTATTGTATGCCAGGGGAATATATTGCTCAAGCTGCGAGGCACTGATCTGGAAAAACCAGAACATGCCACACACTCATACGCATAAAGGACAATCATGTACACATACAGAAGCAAACAACCAACAGAAAAGCAAAAAAAAGAGACAAATCTTGCCGCCGGGAAAACTGTGAGCACAAAAAGCAGCAGAAAAAAGCAAGCGCCATCATACATAAAACAAAAAATATAAATTGTATATAATGCCAAGGACGATGACAACCGCCAGTCAGCGGAAAGTCTGACTGAGCCACAGAAATCCGCCAAGACGCATCCCATAACCATCCTTAACCTACATCCCATAGATAGGGGACAGCGTGCAACACTCTCTCTCTTCCTCTGCCTCTGCCTCTGCCACAGCCTCCACCATGTCACAGAAAGTAGCATAATTCAAGACAAAATTAAATCTACCTTTTGCAGATTAGTTTTCGGTCTCATGATTTTCCATGGAGCACGGAAAGCAACAGGAAATTGAAAAAGGACCCCCCGAAACCGGGCACTTTTCTTTGCTTATAACACACATCACGTATACGCTCAGGCGCTCAACACAAGGACAACAGCAGCAGCACGCACACACACATATCTACATATACATACATATACGGTACGGTACGCTATACGTGCGCAAGTGGCGCGAAAGTGTTGCGCATATTTTTGGGTCTTTAATTTCAATGCAATGTCCTTGAGAAAGCAACCAAATTGAAATTCATAACAATGCAACAAATACAACACAAATCCAGCAAATAATACCGAAACAAAAGAGAGAGAGAGAAAGAGAGAGAGGCTTCGGGGTGGCTTCAGGCTGAAGTTTGCTCTTTCAGGTCCAACGTTGCTATGAATTCCGTCGTTCCGTTGTTCATTTGTATTCCCCCAAGGCATTGCGTTGCGTATACGCAGTGCAGTCCCAAAAATATGTACAAAAATGACACAATCCAAACGGAAATGCAACATTTCAGGTGCCCCCGTTAACGGGAAACGGATGTTCGTACAAAAATAAACTACATTTAGCAACAGCCAGAATGACCTTCCCATTCAGTCATCAATCCATTAATCCACAAAATGGAACGGACAACTAGACATGTGGCACTGCCATCCATCCATACAGGGTATGAACAGGGCGACACTTGTGCTGCCTCCATTGCTTGGGTAGATGAAGATCAAAAGCCTCCCCAAAGAATGTCCCTTAACTTTTCCCAAGGAAATTGATTGCTTAAACTCCTTTCGTATTTGATGTTTGTCTTTAATTTTGGTTGTGTATGCACTAAATAACTTTATGCCTGACGAATTTCAATCATTTGCTGTTTTTCTTTGCAGATGACTAAATTAAATCACGCTTGCAATTAGCTACAGTTGGGCGGAGACTCGATTGAAGGACGGACCCCTTTTGGGTAAGCAACGCAAATATTTGCATCCGCATTGCCACGCAGATATGTACATATGTATGTTAATTATGTATCTATGAGAGGCGTACTATTGTGTATTGAACAGTGGAAGCGTTGAGGCATGAGACACATGAGAGGCAGCCACAGCCACAGGCAAAGGCAAATAATACAAATCCCTTTTTGCACCTTTTTTCTGTGTGCCTGTGTGTGTGTGTGGGATGGAGGAATGAATCTGAATAAATGGGCGAAATGTCTGCGGACAAATGCTGGCTTATTTGCATGCAAATCAGGCTACAAACCTATTTACATGCCGCATAGGGGCGGGCAGAGGCGGCACGGGGATGCCATGGTGGATAATGTTGCACGGATCTGTTCTGTGCTGTTCTGTTTTTCGCTTAATACGAAATTAAAATAAAATCCCATTTCGAGAGGCGGCAAAGGGGATAAAATATATATGAAATTCAAATGGAATTAGTGAAGATTTTGCATCTACGACGCTGAGAGGATGCTCCTCCTCCTCCTCCTCCTTTTCGGGCTCCGCAGGCAGCCTCATGCTGTTCCTTTTGTTCCCTATTTTTGCTTTGAATTGTTCTGAGTGTTTTTTTTTTTTGGTACAACTCAAGGACTATTTTTCTTGCTCCTCTTTTCTCTCTCGGTCACTCCTTTTCTCTCTGTCTCTTTTTCTGTATTTTCTCTCTCTCTTCCATTGAGTTGCCTAAGAATCGTAAAAGCAAATATTCATAAAAAACAGCAACAAAAAAGAGCGCAGTAAAACATTAAATAAATCAACAACAAAAACAAAAACGGAGGATTACAAGTAACAACAAAAGAAACAAAGCAAAAGGCAATGGGCAATAGGCAGAAGAATAAATAAAAAAGAATCAGAAGGCGGAGAAAAGAGACGAGAGAGAGAGAAAGGTGAAGGCAGATACGCAATAAAACCAAATAAAAGCGTAATATTAATTCCAATTTCTTCAATGTTTTTGTCGCATACGCATGTTACCCCGTTAGCCCCTGCCCCCGCACAACCACCACTGGCACTGCCACAGACACTGCCACCGCCCGCTCTCTCCACGCCACTCCACTCCACCCCTTCCCACGCACATTTCCGGCTCGGCTCTAGTGCTGCTGCCTGTTTACTGTGTAATTTGTTGTTGTTATTGCGGTGCCTGCCTTCCAGAACACTCTCTCTCTCTCTCTCTCTCTCTGTCCCAATCTCTCCCTCTCACTCTCCTCAGCTCCAACTCTCTTTTCAGCCTAACTCTCTCTTCCTGTCACTCTCTTGCAGTGCGCATGTTCCTTCCAGTCCACGCAGACAGCTCTTTGCTTCATTCACAGGATAACTGCAAACCCACTTACTGCTCCCTCTCTCTCTCTCTCTCTCTCTGTCTCTCTCTCCTTAGATCCTTTGATCCTTTCAACAACATTTCTTCATTTATTTATGAATATGAACAAGTAACCTACTGACGTCACAGCTTCACCTTCGGTATTCGCACCCACACACAGCACCCACTCAAACCACCCAGACCACCCAGCCACCCAGCCACTCATCCATGCGCAGCCTTTGCAGGCTACTGGCTACTGGGCAATCGAGACACAGGCCACACAGAAACGAATGCAGCCCCAACCAATGACGTCATCGTTGGGAGCACACACCTCGTCTCTCGTCTCTCGTCCCCGCGCCCCCACTCTCTCACCAGGCATTTGAATGAGGTTACAGATGGGAGTCGAGTCCTCTTTCGTCCCACGCCGCAAGGACAGACGCCACGACCTACTTTGGCCGGGACACACGACCCACACGACGAAGGGAGTCGCGCGCGCGAGACACACGACACACGACGCACGAGACACGACACCCGAAGTGGCTGTCCCTCGTGGTGGAAAAATGGGGAACTGAATGAAAATTGGAAACAGGATACAACTCTGCACGGACACCCCTACGGTTACCGTTACCGTTATGCTGCTGCTGGTGCTGCTGCTCCTTCTGCTGCTGCTGCTGCGGCTGCTACTTTCAGAGCTTTCCTTTCTGCTTGCTTTCTCTTTTCTCTCTCGTCTCTCGCCCTTCCATTTGTTTGCGCTTCTGCCTCTTGTTTCGTGCCCCATGCGGGGGGTAAGCGTGCACTCGAGTGTCCGTTCGGTCTGACAGCGGGAGCGGGGGTCTGCGCCCCCCTTCCGATTGTGTGACAGGTGGAAGGGAAGAAGGTGCATTGACGACGAGGTCACCACCTTGCCACCTTTCCCACCTTTCCCACCTCTTGGGTACTCGGAAGATGGAAATGAAGCTGCGGTCGAGTATCTTCTGCCGCTCAAGGACCCCCCACAGCAGCAGCAGTAGCAGCAGCAGCAGCACCAGCACGGTGGCAAGTAACAAGATGGCACAACAGTACAACAGGGCCAACAACGGAATCCCATTTAACCGCATTGCCAGAGAGAGAGGAGAAGAGAGAGACTTTGCCACTGTCATGAATTGTTGTTGTTGTCTCTCGCACAGGTCATAGGCGGCCATTTATACACTTCTGGTAATGAAAGGACCTCTCCATGCCACACATTGAACTGTCATTTCTTTGCTACTCTGCACTCCAGCAAAAAGTAACAGTTTTAGCCTGATTTTCAGTTGAAGAAAAGACCTTGCCAAAGGAAGTGGCACAACTTTTACAGGAAAGTGTGAACATTTGTTTACTTTTCCGTGTTTTTGGCCTCTCCAAAGGGTATCTGGGGTTCGTCTTCATCGCTGTCTGCATTCAAATGGAAAACTTCTGCCTTAGACCTCTGCAAAAGTTGTTTAGCTCTCGCTGGTTACATCAGAACCGCACATAACTTCAAATTACAAGACCAGACCCACAAACCACCTCTGACCCCCGCTGTGTCCCGGCCCCCCTGTCTGCCCACCTAGATTGACGGCCTTGTTTGCCACACTATTTTCAGCAGTTGCCACACTGCAGAGGAAGCAGAAGGTCAGGGGGTGGGGCGGGCGGCAGAAACAGACCGAATCAAAGCGTATTTTCGCATCAGAATCTCGCTTCAGTTGGCAGTTAATTAAGTGGGGGCAAATGGGCGTAGGGGTTGGGGGTGGCTGTGACTGTGGGGAAAGCGCCGAAGACAACAGATGGACAACAGTATATTTTTGGTATTTTTGGCATTTTTGTCTCCATTTCATGAAGGCAATTGCCGCGCCTCCTCTTCATAATCCAGTCTCTTCTCCTCCGCGCTCTCTCTCTCTTTTTCTCTCTTATTTCATGTCGCTCATTGTCTGCTTTCATGCTTTTATTTCTATTGTATGTCATGTTTCCCGCCCACCCCCCTGCCACCACCATCGCCACTGCTGCTTCATTGTCATCCATTATTAAATTGCAACAACAATGAGCGGGATTGGGACTGGGAGTGGAAATGGGGTACTATCCTCCCATCCCTCCTTTATCCATCCGTATTGAATTCTCATTTCATTTCCCATTTCCCCGTCTCGATGTGGCTTCATCGTCGGCCAAACATAGCAAGCCAACAAAAATTAATCATGTTTTTTCTTTTTGCTATTTTTGGCACGAGGCTGGCAAAACTATTCCTTCCAGGCAGGACAGTGCAGGGGTGTGGGGATCATACCTTATAGAGGAAATGTAATGGCCGGATATTACCTTCTAATGAGTGCGAGAATGGGCCAAAGGAAAGTTTCAGACGATTGAAAGGAGTCAAAGGAAGAAGGAAGGGCGTCGAAGGAAGGAGTCACAATCCGATAATATCTGTTTTTGAATATCTGCCCAGGTATTGTTTCTATATTTATCTTGAAGTATTCGAATCATAGATTCAGTTTGAAGTCGATTCAATTATTATTCTATTACTTTATTCTATTTCTTAAAAATATCCCAAAAATGTTCTCGTAATATTCGTAAAATCTAGTTTTATTGTTGTATAATATTCAGTAGAAAACTCCATTCCCCCCTCATAGTCGCCACCCCTGCTCCTGCTCAAAAGTCTTCCAATTCAAACGTTTTGCTCTGTTTTCCTCTTTTACTTTATTCCCATATTTATTCCCCCCTTTTCGTTGCGCCTTCCTTTCTTTTTTTTTTGCTGATTTAACACTTTGCTTTCTATTAAAATTCCCTTTAATAGATTTCATTGTATTTTCTTTCATTTCTTTCCCCGCTTTCCTCGCTTTTCCCTGCTGTTGTCGGTGGACGTCGGATGACGGGGCTATCGGGCTTTTGGCCTGTGGGCTTTTAGCCAAATTGAATGGACCAAGCCATAGTAATAATTTGTGCTGGCAATTTGTGAAACAATTTTGTGGCAATAGTTGAGGCCTTTTGTCTCTGAAGATTTTTAAAGGGGGTGTTTGGCGGGGGGTTCGGGATTCAAGGGAAATGAGTGTGCATTTAGGGTAAGTTTTTTCCTCTGTCTGTTCTAATTTTCCCGGGATTTTCCCTCTTCTTCTCTGTACTCGGCCAGATAAATTTTCATTTTGTTCCACGTTCTCTTTTTTTGGGTTTTTTTTTTGTTTTTTTTGCAGTGATTCATTTCCATTTTCCCCAACATTTTCCGGGCATCAGTTCTAATTGCAGATGACACACCTAATTGTGGGGACAACATGCCACATGCTGCTGCTGCATGTTCTACATACAACAATCCAGGCCCTTGGACTGCTGCTGCCTGCTGGCGGATCCGGATCTGGGCCAATTGCCAAGGAGAAATATTTCGAATACTATTCTGAAATTTGTTTGAAAATCTCTTCTCCCTCTCTCTCCCCTCTCCCCTCTCTCTGTTATTTTTTGTATTTTTTTTTGATGGTGTATTTGTGACATGTTGTCGCTAAATGCGCCAAACATTTAAGACCCACAGAGCCACAGCCGCCTCGACATTGCCTTTTGGCTTTTGAAGAGCCATCAAATGTGGCAGGATGGAGGAGGGAGGGGCAGCGGCAGCGGCAGCCATCAAGCGGGGGGGTGGAGGCAGTCGTGAAGATGACGTAGCCAGGCAGCAGTCACATGCAGAGGCAAAGGAAAAACTTTTCCGCAACTTTTCGCCAGATGCAAATACTCAAACAAAAGCAGAAGCAGAAACAGAAACAGAAGCGGCTTTCCACTGAAGTGAAGTGAAAATGGAAATGAAAATGAAAATTAAATGATTCATGTGTCCGCAGTAAAAGGCTTCTAATCAATCACAGTTTTTGTGTGTGCGGCACACTAGTGAAACGTGAGGAAAATCAGTTTCGTTTCGCCAGTTTCCCTGGAAAACAACAAAGTTTCAAATCGAATGTTCGTGGAAATATTTCTATAGGAAATTGGAAATTCTGTGTGCCATAAAATATTAAAGAGGCGGAAACCCTATATCGTTTGTTGCCTGTCAGAAGATGCTGCCACAAAATGAGTCTAGTTCAAGGGCAGACCTCGCTCTCGCTCTCGGTGTCGGTCTTACTCTGGGGGATAAACAAGATCATAAGATATTGTATCTTATGTATGTGTGTGTCTGTGTTTGTGTGTGTGTGTGTCGGAAAAGTCTCCAATTAGTAATAAGTGCAAATCATGCTGCTGCCTCCGCCTCCATCCCCTCCTCTGCTGTTGTTGCAAGAGACCTTCGGTACACCCTTCAATAGTTCTCTGGCTCGAGTTCAAGCAGCAAACGTCAAGGTGGCACTCTGTCCCCTGCCTCGCCCCCCTCCCACTCATCTAGTAATGAAACAATTTTCAGTTTTATTTTCGTTGGTTTTTTTTTGCATTTTACAGCATTAATGGCCTACGCGACGACCAAAGGCAGCCTCCCCCCATCCCCCTCCCCGAAAAACGAATGCTTTATAAACGTTGATGCCGCGATGCCGCTTGCTATTTGTGGTCTGACCTCTCCGCTCCCCCGCCCCGCAGCGTACTCCCCCGTACTCCACATGCCCTAGAAGTGGTTGGCGCATTTCGACGCATGAATTTAATTGGTTTTTCCTGCGAGTTTTTCTCATTGTTTACGGCCAATCGATGGACGCTGTGGCAGCAGCTGATGAGAGAGCCAAAAGAATGAATGAATTTCATGGGGGACACACACAGGGGAAATTATCTGTAGTGGAAAGTGGGAAAATGCGGCAACAGAGCAACTTGAACAGAACAAGTTATTGATGCTCCCTTTATGCTCTATGGCTTTATGCCACTCTGGGAGAGAGAAAGAAACTCCCCGAAAACGTTGCCTCCTTTTTAATGGGAGTTACGAGTATATTTTTGTATTTTTGTAATTGCAAAGCTTTTTCAATTACGCCGCTGATCAACTTTTAATCAACTTTAAAGTTTTCCCATTAATTTTGCATATTTATTTATGATTAGCAACGGGCACATTTCACTGGGTGGTGCGGGGGGTGGCATGGAAAATTAAGTTTTTAATTAGAATTATGAAAAGTCATAAAATGTGCAATTTGCATAAAGTTCCACACATTTATTGAAGCTATTAA
This sequence comes from Drosophila azteca, assembly GCA_005876895.1. NCBI lineage: Eukaryota > Metazoa > Arthropoda > Insecta > Diptera > Drosophilidae > Drosophila > Drosophila azteca. Next base: position 124,197 of record VCKU01000014.1, on the reverse strand, counting down.
ATATCGCACGGAGTTTATGAAATGAAAGTTTCATAAAGTTTTGACGGCATAAAAAGCAAACTAATGGCATTATGCAATAAATGCATTATGCATAATGAAAACCGAATTGCGAGTATATCGTTGCCATCCCACGATATTCCACATGCACGTCCCATTACAATTTTCCACATTTATTGGCATTCCTCTTCGTATAAAGTATATTTTGAGCTTAACCTTATCCGACCAGTGGGCCCACACAGCGACAGGCACTTGAATCTGTCATGGCCAATGCAATTTATCATTGGCCAGGCCAGAACAGGCCAGAACAGGCCAGGCAGGGCCGAGCATTTTCCTCTGTTGCATTTTTCCTCTTGCTTTTGTTTTTTAATTATTTTTAATTTAAATTTTAATGCACTTTTGGCTGTTTTTAATTGCACATTACATTGGGACCCCAAAAGCAGGGCCATAAATTCGTGTAGTTGCCATTTTACAGCTACTTTTTATTGGCCTGAGATTCGCACACACACACACACATCCCTTGACCCTGCCGCCACACCCCCCACACCCTGCCACCACACCACTTCCTTCCTTTCTGTGGGCATCGGTTCGTCCTCGCTTTATTTTGATTTTGTTCGTGTGTTTGTTCAGCCATCCTCCATCCGCCAATCTCCTGGCCGCACACGGGCAGTCTCTGCAGTCTCCCCCTCTCCACCCGCCACCCGCCACTCACCATTCTCTTTGAATGTGTCAGTGTGGCAGGGCGGTGGGACATTGTAAATGTATGCACAAACATGTAGCGCTGCCCGTTAACGAGGCGGCAACAATTTTTGACACATAATTAAGTTTTTATGTTTAAACGCGTTTCGGGGGCAGGCAGGCAGGCGGGCGTCCATCGAGCGTGGAAATGTGGGGGGGCAGAGGCATAAGCATGTCATTCGGAGGCATGTTTAAGGGACAGTTAGCAACAGAGATACATTTATGCAAGGTAGATAGTCGCAGAAGGGAATGTATCTGCATATCTACAAGGATTATTGCTAAACTTTCACTCTCCTGAAGTTATTCATGACGTTTTAATGATGGCTCATTCTATGGCTATAATCAGTCGCGAAATGGGAATAATAGTCTCTGCTTTTACCCATTAATTTCTCATTTAGGAGAATGCCTCTCCGCTATCTCTCTCACTCACTCACTCACTCACTGATGACGACACTGAAATATGCAGATAGAAAATAGAAATCAATATCAAGCCACAAGAGTGCATTAAACAGGTGTCTGTGTCTGTGGCTGTCGCAGGTGGCAGGTGGCAAGTGGCATGTGGCTTGCTGCAGGTGCACGTATGCATGTAGGTGTCATTAACAAGAGAAAAATGCCATAAGCCTCTGCACTTATGATGGGCTTATGATGTATGTGGCACCATTATTTGTATGTGGCACCATTAGCTAGCTATCCCCCCCCCCCCCACGACCCACCCCTTGCAAAAGCAACGGGGCCACGGGGAATGCAGTCCACTGCGGAAAATGCATGCATTGCGTATACGCAGTGCAGTCCCAAAAATACAAAAATGACACAATCTAAACGGAAATAAATTCTCTCGTGCGTTCGTGCAACATTTCAGGTGCAGAGTGCTGCAGCAAACAGGCGGTGGACGGGTGTGGACTGGGTGTGGTGGGGGGAAGGTGAAGCGGATGTTCACACCAAAAATAAATTGCATTTTTGTGGAGAAACACAATGACCTTCCCCATCAACAGAGGCCCCCCCCTTCCGGCAGTCTGCCCCCGCCCACCGCCCACCATCTATGAAATTAATGGAAATCTAGAGGGAGTGAAAGAGAGAGAGAGAGCAAGAATAATTCTCTCATTTCCTTCTTATCAGCTGCTGGCTGATGCACATTTTCACATTTTTAAATTGATGACGGCATCAAATGAAAGGCCCCCCAGACCCCCAGGCCAGTCGCACTTGCATTTAGCATTTTGCAGCTTATTGTTGTGTGAATTGGTGTGAAAATTAGTTTTTCCTGAAAAATTGTATCTGAAAATAAATACAAGAGGTGGAGGAAGAGCAGGAGGTGGGAAAATGACTGAAATCCAGGGGAAACTCGTTTGCCAAAAAGCACAACAAATTATTGCAATAAACAATTATACAGAAAATATATATGTAAGTGTATGTGTATGTATGTGTACATATAAAGGTATATATGTACATATGTAAATAGATATATGTACATTTGTACATATCCGAAAGCTATTCCTCGTAGATGGAAAGAGCTCTCTTGGCCGAATAGAGTGGCGTGGCGCATATGTTAGCCATAAACATGGTTTTCATGGCGTTATGGAAAATTATATGTACACTTTTTCGGGGTTCTTCGATCTCCGATCTGTTTGTACATAAACAAATGTCCGTGTGTGGAGGATTTGTTTATACTTAAAAAAGCGTAGCCGCTTCGAAATGGCTCAAAACAATAATACAAACAATGGGCAAGAGAATATCATAGAAAACCGGGGAAAATCATAGATAAACACAGCGGACAACGGAGAACGGAGAACAGAGAACAGAGAGGCGCAACGAAACGGTGGGAAATCGGTGGTGGACTCGCAAATTTATTTTATTTCTAGAATTAATCTTGTAAAAATAATTAGAAACAAATCAAAAGCCGAAGGCGACACATCTCATGAGTAAGATGCTATTTCGGGGTTCCTCTTTTATTTGCTATATTATAAATATAATCCACAGCAAAGATACAAATACAACAGAGCATACAACAAGACACAAAGAGAAACAGATAGACAGAGAGAGAGAGAGAGAGGTGGTACTGCAATCGCCGGCTATTTTTGTTGGCCCACATAAAACCTCCCCTTCCCCGAACCAAAGAGAAAGATAGATAGAGAGAGAGCGGGCAGTTTTCTCATTGAATGAAAAAAAACAACAACATTTTGTCTATTTTTAGGCCTTTGGGAAAACCACCTGATAAATGGGAAATTCTCGGCCAGACGCTGCCCCACACAACAACAGATCCCCCAAGAAAAGAACCGAGCAGGGGCACAGGGCTTGATCTAAGAAATGTTGCACAAATGTTTTATGTTTTACTTATCGCGTACTTAGCTCTCTGTCTGTCTCTCTTTCTCATTTCCCTATCCATTTTCTATATTTTCTTAAGCATTAGGAAAATGTTTTGTTTTTCTTTGGGGGTGGGAAAGAACCGCTGCTGGATTCTGTTGAAATTCTTGTGGCAGATCAAAGGAAATTGCAACGAAAGGTGGAAATGCTTGGGTGTTTTCTTTACTGGAAGTATTTCCAACGAAAAGGATCTCAAGGAAGAGTGGAAAATAGAGATTGATGATAGCTCCAAACGAAGGAACGAATCTTAAGCTCTCTTTAGGCTTAAGCTCTCTTTAAAGGTACTCCCAGGTCAGAGTTCATTCTCAGGTTTTTCCTGCTTTTTCTGACCTACAGTAAACACTCCAACTCCAATGAGGTAGAAACAAGTTTTCCGGCCAACAAAAGACGGAAAGAAAATCATGGCAGAGTTGTTTACAAAAGCCCGAAAGTATTTTCAATCTCCAGAGCTCTCTCCATCTCAGTCTCCTTCTCTCTCCTTTCCGTTTGAACGTTTCTGTTTCTGTTCCTTGTACTATGTGTGCGTGTGTGTGTGTGTGTGGAGATTTTCCGAGTTTTCGTTTGGAGTGTGCATCTGCCTGTCAACCGTTGACTGCACAATTAAATGCCTGTTGTTGCCGCTGTCTCACTGTTTTTTTGTTGCCGCTGCTGTTGCAGGAGAGGCACACAATAGAGTGCGCCTTGTGTCTGGCCGCTTTGCATACAAAAATATCAAGATGCTGCTGCACGATGGGGCACCCAGGAGGCATGGGAGGAGGCACCACTTTGTCGCTGGATTCCCACGGCTGTGTGCAGCCCCTGCCCCCCCTGGCCATTACTGTGCTACTGTTGCTGTTGCAACGAGTGAATGCATTCATGCATGACTGCCACTGCCACACACACACGTCTATGGCATGTAATTGTTTCTGTGCCTTTTCCCAGCTGTCACTGGCAGCCTGTGTGTCCTGTGGCACAACGAGATAATCTACTGCAATTGCCGAGCAGGGACCTGGGGGGCACGGACTGAAGCTGCACCCAGATTGCGCTGCAGCTGCTGCTGCTGCTGCTGCTGCTATGTTGCAGGCGCAAACTACACAAATTGGTGGAAAATTCTCTCTCGCTTTCTCGTGGGGCAGGCAGCTTCTTTCGTTTGTTCTATTCGTGCCGTGAAATTCAATTAAAGTTAAGACAAGACATGGGACCACATGCATTCCACCCCCATGCATGCCTCAAGCTGTGGAAAGCAAATGTGTCACTTCCCAGCGCCGTGTCCGAGTCGTGGCCTAATCGATACAAAGTCTCCACGGGCTCCACGGGCGGGCTGCCTGCCTGCCTGCCTGGCTGACTGTTTTGCAAATGTGCCACAAAATGCGGCAATTGTCAATCAATTTCATGGAAATTACGTCCGGGAGAGTGGGAGGCGGCCGGCAGGCAGTCAGGTCTAAGCGTTGAAGGGCGTCTGTCGCTCGGTGGCGGCTGCAGCAGGAGAAAATGTTGCTACGACTTGGGCATTTGAATGAAAGCCACAAGAAGAGACACAGAGAGATAGAGCCTGGCCTTTCAGAGCAGGGGGCAGGGGGTGCAAGAGCCACTGCCACTGCCACCACTCGAGTCTCGAGTCTCTGAATCTCGTGTTTTTTGGGTAAACAGTTTTTGATAATCTCTTTTTTGCGACAAGTGCCAGTGCCAGTGCGAGTTCCTGGCACTCTTCCACCCCACACGAAATGGAAGGGAAAAAATAGTTGATTGCGAAAGAGGAGTGGAAATGGGGGATGGAGAGAGCTGGCAAGCTTTTTCCAGCGTCACGAATGACGGCAATGAGGATGCGATAAGTGCGTCAATGTTGAATGTTGCTGATGACTCGAGTCGAGTGCCGGAGTGTCGGACTGTGATTATACCAAAGGAGGAGCACTAGCTTAAGGCCTCCTCAAGTGTTCGTTCTCCCGTGATGCACACACACACACACACATCAGCAACAACACTCACACAGATACAGAGAGACGAGCGTATTTGTAGTTGGATGAACAAATATGAAGCGCATGTGTGGCATAGAATATATGCTTTAATGGAGGCGTTTATGCGGTGGAGTCATCATAATGTGATGTGAAAGATGACTCGTGATCGACTCCACCAGAACATCCTTTAAGGACACATTATACTATAACCAAAGGAAAGATACATAGTACTAGTGAGTGAAGATCACAAATCTATGTCAGTTTTTGTACACCAAACGGTAAATCGCAATCTTCCAGCCCGCATAAACATCTCTCTCCCATAGGCATCCCCATTCACATTCCCCTTGACAGTTTAGCGACACTTTCCACCCATGCCCGCCTCCTCTCCCTCTTTGAGCACCGCCTCGAGTAACGGCTAAGCCATTTTCAATTGGAATTTCCACTAGTGGGCCTATTACCGTGCCACGAGACAGGGCGGCAGAGCGGCAGAGGGGTGGGGGGTAGAGGGAGAGCCTAATGCCATTTGGGGAATGGATTATGGCTTGAAATCCGAGTCGCTTTGCTACGCTTTTCAGCTAATCCCCAACTTAAGTGCCTGGGGGAGGCGTGGTGCAATTTTCTATTTGTCATTTCCGTATGGGTTCTGTGGGAAATTTGGCCAGGGAAAGCATCGTTTAACAATAATAACAATAACAATAATTTAATGATGATAAAGCCATAAATAAATGGAAACGTATACATAGATCCTTTCAATTTATGAGGCACTCGTATATTGCATTTCAAATATTTATATTTGCACCATCATACCCCGCCCCGCCCCGCCTTTCCTCATTTTCCAAACAAACAAAAAACAATTCATGATTGCTTCTGGGCGGAAGTTTTTCATCATTAAAAATTATAAGCGCAAAAAGGAATTTTTCCCATCTTTTCTTTACATTTTTCCCCTACCCCAACCCCTGCCCCTTTGCCCCTATGTGTGGAGCATATACATAATTTCATAATTTTTACGATACCTAGAAATAAAGGGAGGGGGGGGGGGGGCTGGGCGGGCACTCGCATGAAATGGAAAACACTCGTAAAAATTGATTTGTATATTTATAAATCAAATAAACTTTTCTATTTTATTGATTTGCTGTGCGAGTGATCCCGAGTGCCCCATGCCCCAAGCGCCCCCAAGTGCCCCACAACGAATTATGTTGGTTTTTTTTTGGTGTGCATTTTATTGGCCTAGGATTCGGCATTGATGATACGGATTTGAATGCTTTCCCAATCTCAGGAGAGCAGAAATGACAAAGAGGCATCGCAATCGCATTCAAAGGAGGCAAGAGGCAAGTGGCAAGCGGTAAGAGGCAGGCGGCAAGCGGCCAGGCTCTTAGCCAAATTAAAACTTGAAAAACTTTGCAAAACAAAAAGGATTGCCTCGCCTGGCAGACAGACAGACAGACAGACACATTGATATTTATAGCGCATTCGACCGTAAAATGCAGCCCGAAAAAAAAGGTAAATTTAGAATATTACAGAAAGGTGAATCGAGGAAGCGCTGCCACGAGCCACGAGCCACCAGCCATGAGCCATGAGCCACGAGCCAAGTTTTCCCACTCAATGCGCCTGAAAATAGGCAAAGGATGCTCCCACTACACACCACTACATCCCACTTCAGCCTCCGCCATTTCTCTCTCACAAAGTGAATGGCAGTAACCGTGGGATGTACATATGTATGTTGATACGCCCACAGATAGTCGGTACCTGCGGCTGAGTGCTCATTAAATAGTAAAAGCCACACACCCACATACGCACAGCCAGATACAGATACAAATATACAAAAATATACAGACATATGCATGTCAGGGAGGGGGGATGCAGCCAGCCACTGGACTGGTTACTGGTAACTGGTTACTGGAATCGTTAGCCACACATTGACCGTTCCCTTCGTCGCTCGTCGCTCCAGACATTATTAATTATTCGTGTGGCACGTTGTGGCACGCGCTCTCCCACACTGCCGCTCCCGCTGCCTCTCCCTCTCCCTCAACAGGAAGCAGGACTCACGTATCTCCGTTACACGTTTATGCCACACAGATACGGGACGGAACGGAACGGGATGTCATTTCTTTCGAGAAGCATGCAGAAGTACGCGTACGCCTTGTGGCGCTTTTCCCTTAAAGTCATATATTTTACCCACTAACTGACTTGCAACATGCTCTCATATGCATGCAAAGCATGCAACCTGCCACATGGCCAGCTACAGTAAGACCGAGCTACGACAAACACAAAACCCTCCCCTTGCAAATGTATCTGGAAATGCTTGCTTGGTTTCCCTATAGCCAGTGCCACCCGTACGCTGGCCGCATGACGCTGCACATCCTCTGGGTGCACCAGCAGCTGCTGTGCCATAAATAAACCACGAGCCCTTTTACCTTTTAAAATGGAAATGGGAAGCACCCATCGAAGGACCCCGGACCCATGGAAGCCACCATAGACATCTCCATCGAATGCTTGGATGCTTGGATGCTGCTGGGATGCCTTCGCAGCAGGTTGCAACAGCAGGTGGCAGGCAACCAAGGGCCAAAAGGGAGGCAGGAGACTGAAGCACAGGATGCATGAGGCATGAGGCAGATACAATAAGTTGAACGATTTTTGTCGCTTTCGCAGTTTTAACACGAAATTTAAGCCGCCACCAAAAGCTTCACTTGGCGCAGATTTCGTCCCGCTCGCCAAACTTAACTTTTTCCAGTATTTTCCAGCCCTTCCGGCCGAGCGGGGTGCGGATTGCGGGTAGCGGGGTGTGGAAAATTGTATTTTTCAATTTCCTTCGAGCAGCTTTGATCTGAGAGGCACAGGATGTCGCCAGAGCGCCCAAAGGAGCGAAAACTTTGCCACTCTTTGGCGTTTCTTCCTTTTCCTTCCATATGCGGGAGGAGGGACACTCTTCTAGCAACCATGCCGCCGTGTGTGTGTGTGTGTGTGTGTTTGCCACTGACAGCAGCAGCAGAAAGTTGAAACAAAAAGCTGGGGAAACGCTTTTAACTTTATTAAGATATCACAAACATACATATGTACGACAGACAGACTGAGACTGAGACTGCGACTAAGACAGAGACACGCCCCTACATGCCACTCGTTTTGGGGCGTGCCCCCACCCCACAGTCCCAGTCCCTGTCCCAGTCCTAGCCAACACAAAGCAGACTTTTCATTTAATTTAGCAGAAACGAGAGGGAGAGAGAGAGAGAGAAAGGGTTTTCTCACTTAATTGAATCTCAACGCCATTAAAAAAGAATTATGTCAGGAAAATGAGACGGGGGGGGGGGGAAAATGGGTGGATGGGATGACAGGAGAGGAGGTTTTAGGGAGAGAGAACGAAGAGTGCCTGCCGCACACAATGATTATGATATTTCATTATCATTATTTCTACTGTAATGCTCGACTCATGACGCTAATGGTGGCTGCCGCTGCCGCTGCCGCTGCCGCTGCTGCTGCTGCAGCAACATATAGTCTTTCTCTCGCTCTCCCTCTCCCTCTCTGCATCTCTGTTGCAATTACCACCACTGGCAGCCGAGTGGCAGCCATTCTGGGGTGTTGCAAACAGGAAAACTTTTGGTAAAGCAAACAGCGGAATAGAAGAGATTTTCTCCAATAATCACACACACACACAAACACAATCGCTGGCGGAAAATGGAAAAGTTTAATTTGGATTCCTTGATTTCCTTGAAGTTTTCGCAATTGATTGATTAACTAACTAATTGCTTCAATTAGGCTTCTTTTCTTGGTGTTCTTTTGTGAAAGGATTTTCTTATTGGAAGGGTTCTTGCTGTCAAGTGGCTGACAGTCTAAGCCACAGATGGATCCTTCTACCAGAAGTCCCTGAACACCAGATACATACGAATTCCATCCCTTTGAAGGGACTTTTAGAGGACCTACGGAACTTGTTCGCTGCAGACGGAGAAACAGTGAAACGGATATCGCTTTAAGCAGAGAGAAAATGTCCTTAAAAAATGCGCTATGCGCTTTAAAACTATTTAGCATTCAGTGCTCGTGTCCTTCCATTTCATTCCTGCCTCCTGTCGCTGCCATGCCACAGCCGCTCGTTAACGGTGCACCACATCGCACATCAAGAACGAACCGCAAAAGCAATTGCATTTAAACATTTTCCCGCACATTTCCCAGGGAATGTGAATGCGTTGAACAATTACCGAGGCCCCCGCAGGGGGCGGCCACCAGACCTGAAGAGTATGAAAATGTGGGAAAACTGAGAGATAGCATGGACATGGACATGGATCTCCCATCCCATCCCAGCCACATGTACTACTACTATACACGGATACACCCAAGAGCCAAGTGGCAAGCGGCAAGCGGCAAGTGGCAAGAGCCAAGAGGCAAGAGGCAATTAGTGTTCAAGTTGTTGCCACACAGAAGACAATTTCTTTGCTGGCCATTTAGCATAAATGCGTCTGGCACTTTGGCCAAAACGAGCGGATCTTCCTCTGCCCCAGCCCCTGCCCCAGCCCCTGCCTCTGCCTCTGTCCCTGCCACTGCCTCCGCTCACGAAAAGTGCCCGAGAATAGGCGGTGCCCGGAAACTGAGATGAAAATGGGAGGCTGAAGCATGGAAAATGAAAAAGGAAATGTGACTGAAGATGGCCTATAATTAATCTTCGACTGCTTTTTCGGGGCCCACATTACAGGCAACACTCGACAGAGATCTCATAGACCGCCTCCTCTCAGGCCCCTCCCTCTCCCCTCATGCTAATGAGCTGCGTTTTGGGGGCAAACAAAAGATTAATCTACATGCCGTATATGCCACATTGGGCAGCAAATCGAAGTGGAATCCTCAGGGCGTAAGCAATTGCCACTCAATTTGCCCCAAAAGGAGGCAGCAGAAGGCAGCAGAAGGCAGCAGCAGGCTCCAGCAGTCTGTGACATACTGGAGGGCGGAGGGGCACAGGCACCACTCCCCATGTGGCATTGCGCTCCAGTTGTCCAATTGAAAGAGAAATTTGTGGCGCGCTGCCGTTTTCTTGGCAGCCATTTCGTGACGACAACAAACAACTCTCTTCCTCTCTCCCTCTTTCCTCTTTCCCCGAACCAACAACCCAACAACCAACAAAAAAGGAACGAAAAACAGAAAAGTTTTTGACTGCTCAAAGCTGGTCGAAGTATGCCCGTTGCATGCCCCCCCGCCCCCCGCCCAACGCCCAACCCATCCTGGGGCAGGCAGCTCCACTCTAAATCCAATTGTGCTTTCGGTAACGCCCACACGACAGCGTCTTGCACCTGAAACGAATGCATTTTGCGGCTCATGTCAGCAGTGGCAGTGGCAGCAGCAGCAGCAGGGGCAGCGACAGCGACAGCGGCGACTCTTGAACTCCCACACGGTGTCTATGTATGTCTATGTGTTCCACGTGGGGCAGGAGCCTCGTTGGGGCATTGCATGTTTGCCAAAAACTAAGGCTATGAGGCAATAATATCCATAGCTCCGGAGGAGACTGGTCGTCTGTCGACTGCTGCCATTGATTTTTATCGTCTGCAAAAAGCGAAAACTCGCAAGAAGTTCCATTGAATCGAAGGAGAACATCCATGCGGAATAAAGGATACCCTTATTCTGCAAGGATAGGCCAGCATACCCTACCTTTAAAAGAGAGTGAGAGCCTAAAAGAGCGCTCTTCATTCGTACACCTTTGGCCCACTGATGTTGGAGATTCTCAAACAGAATTCGCATTCTTTGATCTAAGGATAGTGTTTCAGAGAGTATATGTATCCATTGCCTGTATAATATATACATGGCCTGTGGAAATGATTTATGCAAAAGGGTAGGCATACAAAAACAAAATCCGTTTTAGTAAATCATCAAAAAGCCCCACATTCGGGGAGGCACAGGATGGCTTCAATGGGCTGCTGATGCACTTTACTGATGGGAATGGATGATGGCCGCACCCCGCCAATACTCCATGACCCCCTATATAGAGGAGCCAGTGTTCTCTCTCCCTGCTCTATGCATCCTCCTGTACCCCTCCCCGCGTATACTATATTCGTATTCGTATATCGCATAGTTTTTGGGGCCTGTCGCCTGTTTGTCATATGCGATATTCGGCTGTTTGCCAAATATTGATTATGTGCTGCCCTCAAACATGAATGGAAATGCGCTTCAGTGCATTCCGTTTGAAGAGACCACACAGGGGGGAGGGGGGTTGACAGTAGAGCAGGAGCAGATACCCCCTCCCTCATTGGTAGCCTCACTGCATCTTTATCTAAAGTAGGCCCAAAAAAGTACGAAAATTCACATCTACTATATGCATGGAGGGTAAAGCGTTGCCATTTAACAACCTTAATGGGCCAAATAAACGATTCTGCGATTGCCACAACTTGCGTCCTGTTCTGGAGGAAAACTTGGCAGCACAAAATGTAAATTGTTTTATCAAACTTCTTTGGGTCACATTTCTGAGCTAAGCATTGGCTCAGAGGCCACTCAATCTCGTTCTCAATGGGAATCTCTAGAGGGAATCTGTTCCTGCAATCTCCCCATCTGATTTCCATTCATTTTTCTTGCATTCGGAATTCGGTGTGTTCGGAATTGCAATAAAAATGTCACTCTCTGCTGCCTTTCAGTATTTACGAGTACATTCTCGTGGACCATTCATATAGTAGATCTCTTCTCCAGCAAAAAGACAAATAAAATGGCCAAAAACGAGAAGCCATCGTAACCAAATTTATGGACAACTTTCGGTAGAAACTTCTGGACCGTTCCGGACCGCCGACCCCCAACAACAACAACTAAGAAGAGAATGGGCCAAAATAAACAAAAATTGAAGCAAGTTTTTACCCAGAGATGAGTGCATAAACGAAAGTTTATGGTTTAAAGTTCAACATTTATTGTGTTTTAGTTTGGTTGCCATTTTCTATCATTTTTCCAATGAAAGGTTGCCCAAAATCCCTTCCCTGCCTCAACATTCAAGGATATTTCTATATAGAACAGCCTTCGACAGCCCAGCCCAGGCATGTCCGGTGATTATCTTGTTATTCCAACAGCATTTTAATCGACTCAATCCACACGGCCTCCCACAGCACGAAAAACCCTTCTGTTTGCCTTGTTGTTGTTTTTTTCTTCTTTTTTTGGGGGGGGTGGTGGGAGTAAATTGCTGTGGATGCCACGCCTTTAGAAATTGGCAAACCATTAAGCAGCATGAGAGAACATTGTGGTTGTTGTTGTTGTTCTTTTTCGCACAAAAAGCACAACAAGCTCAACATTTTATCACCTGCCACACCGAGGGGCAATAGGCAATACGACGAGTGTATGCTATATCTATGTATTCGTGGACTAAAAGTATACTTTATGGCCCCTCATGCCCCTCATGACGCTCCCTCCGCTCTGCCACACACACACACACACACACACAGAGGTGTGGGACGGGGGGAACGGAGCCATAAATTTCACGAAAAGTTTCATACCGGTGGGGGGATGATGGCTTTTACGGAGGAGCACAGCGGACAGGCGTTATCAATAGAGTTAGTTGTCTGTCAACTCGAATGAGTATTATATTATTTTTATTTGTTATCTGAAGGAAGGCTGGGGTGTTTGGGTGTTCTGAAAATGTGTTTGCACAATTTCGGTTAATGATGGTTGATAACATTTCGTGGGGGAAATGCTCCCCTCCTCACACAGAGGGGGGGGGTGGCAGATTTCCATCCACTAAGTAGCATGTCGGTATTACAAATGCCGCTAATTGACTCGTAAATTAGTGTATATATATATTAATTATATATGTCTATGTATGTATGTATATCGATTTTATTAGCATAATTTCATCGTTTTAATTTACTCACCAACTAAAAAGGAAAATTAGAGGACAGGTTTTTCCTTCTATTTTCTTTATTGTGTTCCCTCTGGGCTTATAGATTGGATATATGTATATACGTATGTAGATGTAGATGTAGATCTTTGATAGATTTTACAGCTGAAGCGTTGTTTAAGTTTTTTTGTGTATTAAGTTTGTTGTTTATGTTATTCAATTTGTTTCTCACATTTTGTTTCAATTTGGTGAAACTTTATGTGGTTTATTTTGTTGCACAGAGACACACAACTGGTGAAAAAAAATAACAAAAAAAACAAAGAATTTCAATATGAATATGAAAATTTGCAAGTAATTTCCGGTGGTTTTTGAGTGGTTTCTTTATATCGAATTTCGAATTTGAAAAGAACAAGAATTGGAATTAGAATTCGAATTGGAGGATGCCCTTTTCCTGTCTCCCCACCCCTCTGCTGTGGAACCAAACAAAAGCAAACAAAAGTCACAGTGCGACAAAATGAAAAAAACTTTTATTCCCGTTTGCCGCATTAGCATTATGGTAATGCCCATAAGACTCGTCCCCGTCGTAGAACAGAAGAACAGTGTTACCCATTCCGATTTCCCATTTCCCACTTCCCACTTCCCATTCCAAAGGAGTTCGTCCTCTCCACAGCCAGAGCCAGAGCCACAGCCGCTGCTGCCAGCCTATCTGTCTGCGCCTTCCCCTGCTTTTTGGGGGTTTATTTTTGGGGGGGTATTTCCCCAGCCTTCTTGCTCCTTCTCTTTTTTTTTGTTCTCGTGTTTCGTGTTTTTGTGCGTATGCGTATGCGTGCGGGTACACGCCTTACTTTACAGGGTACGCACACACTCGCGACTTTTGCACTTTTTTTTCAGCCACTGTTCGAAATGAATTTCAAAACAATATACAACAAAAAAATGGCAAAAAAAATGCAAAATAATACCAATATACAGGTGTATGTTTAATTGCGTTTTCTTTTTCACCCAAAAAAAAAATACAGAGCGTCAGAGGGCGAGAGGGTGAGTGAGGGATGAGAGGGAGGCGGAAGGTAAAGCTCCTTTCAGTCTGATTTCACGCACCAAATATTTTCCAACCATACAACACGCTCCAAAGTCTAGCCACGAACTGAGCTCCAACGCCGACAGAACTCCACAAACTTGAAGCAGCAGAGCGCCGTGGCAGCAGAGCACCGTGGCAGAGTGGCAGCGTGGCAGCATGGCAGTAGGCAGCGGCAGAGACAGTAGGCAGCGGGAAAAAGCTTCCAATGTCAATGCGAAGCGACACAATCCTTTGTACGAACGGAAAATGTGTTATTTTGGAAGGCCTGGAACCTGGAAGGAAGCCGAGAGAGACAAAGTGAGAGAGTGCGAGAGAGAGAGAGAGAGAGCGCAAGAGAGCCCAGAACTTTTACTCTCTTTGGATGGCTTTCTTTTGGTGTTTTGTTTTGTTGCCCTGCGTTTGTTGTGCGTGTGCCCTAGTGCTTGTTCTCTCACTCTCCCACTCAACCCACCCCAAGGGGTGTAATTGCAGAAGGTGAGGTGTACTTGATTCTCTCTATCTTTATCTCACTCTCTCACGCATTCGCTGCTGACCCATACCTTATAGTAATACACTCTGTCGCCCCCACCCGCCCCCTTCCCACTCTCAACCACTTTCATTCTCTCTTTGATACACTTTGATAGTAGAACCGAGTTAATTAGTTTTGACAAACTTTGAACGCTTGATGCGTTTCCCAAAAGGAGATTTTCAAGTTTCCAAAATTAATTTATGAGTATATCTTTGGCTCTAAGCAAATACAAGCATACATACATACATTATGGTATACATATGTATATGCTTATGGCTGTAAGTGTGTCTATATGTGCATATATCTTTTTGTTTCTCTGAATATTTATTGGCCATGCTTTTCGGTGCGGGCGTGCTGTTAAAAATAGACACCACAGCCACGCCGCAGCCGCAGCCGCTACCTCGTCAGCAGCAGCAGCAGCAGCGCACCGATGCGTCGGCAGCAGCAGCAGCAGCCGCGTGAGACAGCAGCAGCGACAGCATCAAGTTCAGACTTGCTTTTCCTTGATGATTGGTGTGTCTTGGTGTGTTTGTGGGGGGAGGGGTGGGTGGAGGGGGGCATCGCGGCATGGGGGGGGTGGCGTAAGGTGGAGGATTGGAGAGACAACTTTTGACCTTAGTCAAGTGAAAAACGTGACAATACTCTGTGTGTCGCTGTCGCTGTCTGTGCCTGGTTCTGGTTTTGTTTCGGTGGCTGTTTCGGTGCATAATGTCTTTGGCGTCCTGTGCGTGTCCGTTCTACCTTTGTGTTTGCTCTAAATACCCTAACAGGGAGGGTATGTTGGCTTGATGCAATGGCTGGCCAACGAAAGGACAAATATAAGTGCCCAACCACCAATTAGGGGCCCACATTTGGAGCCCAATTATTGCCTGACTTTCAAATCCACCTGGCCAAATCTTTATCCAAAGATGATCGTAGAAAATGTAAGAACAGGCTGCATAGAAAGCTGGAAGGGTATTACAATCTTCGATCCCCCCACCCGTGAAAGCCTAACCTTCCTCTTTTGCGGGTTGGATCTTCTGTAAACGGTTTATTCGCCTAATTGGCCATGTTCTCTTGCGGTTTGCTGCTGCCAAATTATTCATGGCACTGCAACTGCCTGGCTTAATTACAGCTGCTGAATGAATTATAAAGGAATACATATATGGTATACCCAGCCCCCTCCCCCCCCCAGCCACACTTCCCTCCTCCCACGCATTTCAGGGTTGGCCTCCAACCGCACCGCTAAAAACCACACACACACACACACACACACACACACACACATGAATTTATGATTTCTTGGGTCTTCCTTTTGTTATTGCTTTTATGATTATTGCGACGCCGCGTCTGTGTCTGGGGCCGACTTTTCCGTCTGACGCCAGTTAACCGGTCTCTAAAAACCCCTCAACCCCCCGCACTCTCTAAAGGCCGCTGTGGAACCATGTCAATCATGGTAAGCCTCGGGGTGGCGAGGCATCCAAGTTCTTGGGTTGATTTGGGGGGCTGGGATCCTTGGGCTTTTGGCTGCTTCCGTTTTAGGCCATTTGTTGTGTTGTTTTGTTGTTTATCTAGTTTTGGCCCTCTTTGTGTATGTCTGTCTGTTTGTATCTGTGCCTGTTTGTGTGGAGATACAGAGATACAAAGATACACAGATAGAAATTGTTGAAATGCTGCGACAGCATTATTAATGTGCCATGCTCCACTTAGGATTCCCATGGAGATACAAGACAGAGGACACAGATGGAGGCCGATCCCCTGTAACCTCCACTACCCCTACCCCTACCCCTCTCTCACTCTCTCTCTCTTTGAGCTCCTTTTGCACGCTTCCTTTTTTGGCCAAAAGAAAAATCAATTGATTGACTGCGATGGCCACATTTTCTGCACTTTTGAACGCGTCACAAGAAATTTCAGATTTCAGATTTGTACGTTTCGGTATTTTGCCTTGCCTCGTTCTCTCTCGCTCTCTCCCTCTCACTCTCACTCTCGCTCTACCTTTCCTTCCTTTCTGTTCTTTCTGTTTCTGTCTGTGTGTCCCTCTCTATTCCTCTTGCTCTTCTTGTCGCACTTGATTTATTCTGCTCGTTTAGCTTAAAATTTGAATTTTCCCCCCTTGACTTTTTGGCATATTTTCACGAATTTTCGAAACACTTTATAAGTTTTTTCCTTTATTTTTTTTTGTTTTTTTTTTTTTTTTTTTTTTGATTTTTCATGATTTTTTGGTTGTTGTTGTTGTTATTTTATATTTGATTATTTTTCATGATTCTTTGGCCGTTTAATTTTTCCTTTATTCCTGCACTTACACGCATCGATGTGCGAGTGTGTGCGAGTGTGTGCGAGTGTGTGTGTTTGGTTTTGGTTTTTATCGCGCTCTAATTTCTCTCCCTTTCATCTTTTCCATTCTTTTTCCAGGAGAACTGCTGCAATCGTATCCGTATCTGCCGCCTAACTGACTGACGAAACACCTCGAAGAACGGTAGAACGATAGAACAATAGAACGATAGAACGGTAGAACGCCAAAGCGGTAGAACGCTAGAACGCTAGAACGGTACTCAACTCGACGCTTCCGTCTCGACACGATTACAACACGACCGACGACGACCGTGCACGTCCAGTTCTCATACTCATACTCATACGTACAGCACAGCACAGCAGAGCCACCACACACGACGTCCGACCAAGAGCATTTGTGGGGGCCAGCCGTGGGAGCATCTCGCTTTTCTTTCGTGGGCTTTTCTTTCGCTGCCAGCGCTGGTCGGACGCCGTGGTGGATTTTCCAACAGCTGTTTGGCGGGAGAACTGTTTGCCTGTGGTGTGTGTGGTGTGCTGTGCTGTGTGCTGTGCTGTGTGTTGGGTGGTGTGAAGAGCTGAGCGCGCACAGGTGTGACGGGTGAGATGACATTTTTGAGTTTTGATTTACTGTCCGGTCTTTTGTTTTCATTGTAATTTCGAATACATTCAATTGATAGTCGGCCAATGAGGCTACAAAACGAGTCCTTTCAGACACCCCTGCCTGATACCCGAATAGCCTTGCAGTGGGAAGTTACAAGCATCTGTTAAGAATTGTAATACCCTCTAACCAGGGGTTCAAAAAGTTTACATACTTTGGGTTCGATGTGACGTCAGACAGCACCCAGCTTTGCTCTCCCATGTTCGATGGGACTCTCAAATGTTCGCTGCCGCTGTGCGTGGGGAATATTTTCATTCAAACATACAACAATACGGACATAAACATCGTATTTATGGTCATTTAGTTAACACGGAACAATGACAGGACCTCTAGGTCCTAGACAGGAGACACGAGACAGGAGACAAGAGACAGGAGTAGCTCATTCTCCTTGTTCATAAATTTAAAGCATATGTTGGGTCCATTCTTTTGTATTTCGGTTTTTATCACTCATTTAACTCAAGGACATACGTCCTGTGTATGTGTGTGTGTGTGTGTGTGGCACATTCCTGCTCTTTTTTTTGGGATTTCCTTTCTTTCATCGCGCTGACCAGCAACCAGCAATGAATATAAATTATGCCTCAAGTGACAGGACCACAAGACAAGGGGGACGGGGGATGGGGGGACAGCAGGACGAGGGTATTGTGGCTAAACAATCATAAAGGAAACTCTGCACGAATCGCTTTTTGAGTGCTTTATAGTGGGGAAACCGAATGCGAAATGTTGTGAAAAATACTTGAAAATAATGTGGATTTTTCCCCAAAAATGGTAAATGAAAGCATTTCTTTTTTATGGCTTTAACCAGTTAACGCTTTAAAGAGCTGGACTCCCAAATATCACCAGATTGGAACGGCTGGGACGAAACACCGATTTGGATGATTCCACACGATAGTCAGAGAGTATAGGGACGTACATATACATTATATTCGTGTATAGAAGAAAGAAAAAAGTAGTAGTAAGTAGAAAATAAGTAGTCGAACCTCAGATACTATAGAGAGACTAGAAAAACTTACAACTTAAAGTCCAAAGAATAAAGGGACAGGCGAATCCGACATGTTTCTACTTTTTTTCGAATTGAAAGACTAGATGGTTAAGTAGGGTCAGTACGATATACATACATACATACATACATATTGACATGTGTATCTGCAATAAAGCTTTGTTTTTACGATATAATTAAAACCCTATCGGAAATGATTTTCCAGATTTTCAGTAAAGATGCTCGAAGTTTCCAAGTAGAAAGTATTTGCCACTAGGCAGAAAAGAAATTCCCCTCACCACACACCCATTTACAGTAGGTTTGAACTTTAAAGTACATATGTATATATTTATGTGTATAGAAACAGATGTAATGTACATATGTACTATGTATTTTGCCTTGATAAGAATTTAGTTTCTTATCTAGATCATTTGTTGACCTTTGACCACCATACGAGTACTTTTCACGTATGAAAAGCAGCCCATTTTTCGTACTAGATTTAAAAAGAAAAATTGTTATGCCTTCGGAACAATGGTATTGTTTATTGGTTGTTATT
Source organism: Drosophila azteca (assembly GCA_005876895.1). Taxonomy (NCBI): domain Eukaryota; kingdom Metazoa; phylum Arthropoda; class Insecta; order Diptera; family Drosophilidae; genus Drosophila; species Drosophila azteca. The sequence continues at coordinate 105,346 of VCKU01000014.1, read as the reverse complement.
TAGGAGAGCTGAGTTTTCTAGCCCCTATAGCGACGCACCACCACGATGGTCTTGATGCACCTCTTGGGGTTCTTGCACTTCACCTGCTGGCGGGTGTTGCACCAGTTGTTGCCCCTCCAGCAGCGCCTATTTGGTTTCTTCGTCGTAGCACTGGTCACTGATGCCGCTGTCGTCGTGGTCGTGGCCGAGGCTGCAGTCGTCGTGGTAGTTGTGGTCGTGGTGGCAGCTTCCGTTGTGGTGGCAGTTGAAGTCTGTGCCACCGTCAACTGGATGGCCAGAGCAATGAGGGCGACTACGAGAAGGAACTTCATTTTGGATCTAGTTTAAAATTATGGCTCTGTATAGCTTTTATCGACTTTATGCGTCGGAGTGTTGTGATTAGTTATCGTAATATTCGGCGTTTTTATAGAGAATCTTAAACCGATTGTAATCGTTCTACCTTCCGCCTTCGATCTGGCTCTGCCTGCACCCATCTGGAGAAACAGAATAAATGTTTGATCAGCAGTGGATTCGGATCCAAAGTAAGTATAAGGCCCTACATACATACATACATACATACATACATATGTATGTATATATCACCAAAGATAAAACGTTTTCCTAATAATTATTTGCCAAGATGGATAGTCACGACATTTGTACATACATATGTATGTGTATAACTTTGTCTGCAAGTTGCGGATATTTCCTTGTCAATGTATCCATGTTTAATCGGTTACAATTACGTTCAAATTATGTGTACAAAGGGTAAATATTTGAATATGTTTGGCCTGATCTTTCTGTAAACGATACGCATTCCGTGGTTTGTAGTTTTATTTGCACCCAAATTCTGTCAAATCTGCTAAGAGAAACAACTTCAACGGATCGCTATAAATAATCCGAATCGCACTTCTACCAATCACACAACTCGGTCATCTCTCCACACCTCCAGACATTAACCACCAGCTCCAAACTTTACCCAAAATGAAGTTCCTTTTCGTAGTCGCTCTCATTGCTCTGGCCATCCAGTTGACGGTGGCACAGACTTCAACTGCCACCACAACGGAAGCTGCCACCACGACCACAACGGCAACCACCACGACGACTGCAGCCTCGGCCACGACCACGACGACAGCGGCATCAGTGACCAGTGCTACGACGAAGAAACCAAATAGGCGCTGCTGGAGGGGCAACAACTGGTGCAACACCCGCCAGCAGGTGAAGTGCAAGAACCCCAAGAGGTGCATCAAGACCATCGTGGTGGTGCGTCGCTATAGGGGCTAGAAATCTCAGCTCTCCAAAATAACAACCAATAAACAATACCATTGTTCCGAAAGCATACAAATTTTTCTGTTTAAACTTAGTACTTGGAAAGTTTAATTTTTATATTACTCTTCTATGAAAACTCAAATTATATAGATACTAATATGTACCGAAAATTCGTCAAGAAACCTTCGCATAAAGCAGAGGTACAGGAGAAGAATAATGAGTATAAAAGAAAAAGACGTTCTTCTTCTCTTCAGTTCAATGCGCAAATATTAATATTATTATAATATATATATTTTATATGATACATATTTATATTTTATATATTATATTATTGATCGGGTCATTATTATAGCCTAAAGGAAGAAATTAATTCGCAGTAGCTACTCCCTACTTCCCTCTCGCTCTTTCTCGTGTAGTTTCAGCTTTTGTCCGTCTTAGCGAATACCACAACCTATTTATCATGCAGTGAAACCGCGTGCGTTTCTCTAGCGTTTTCAGCGCGAATTTCACAGCTGGCACAGCGTTGTGGGAGATCTGGCCAAGAAATGCCATTGAAAATAGTATTAGCCTAGCCCAGAAAACTGTTACGTCACGGGCAGAAGTTACCCATCAATGAGTTTTGTAGGCAGGCAGGCAACAACCGTTTTTTGATGGTTTCATTAGCCAACGGACCACGCAATAGGCCAGACTTCGACTTCAACTCTGGTCTGGTCTGGTCTGGGCCCAGCCTCTAATTAACAATTTCGTAATTGAAGCTAAGCCCCTGATGTGTGTGGGGAGGGGAGGCGGGTGTGTGTGTGTGTGTGTGTGTGTGGAGGAGTGGCCGCCCTTCAGTGGGCTAGAGTTACGTTACGTATTGTATCTGAAACATTTAATACTTGATTTTGGTCCCGATTGGGGCCTTTTGGGGCCTCTCCGCTTTTGATTAATGAGCAGCTTAAGTGAATCTCAAACGGAATCTGAGCCTGAATCGTGGTGTCCAGACTCAGAGACTGATGAAGTCACTAATTTGACTTAAAAACGCATTAAAAACCATTTTCGATAAGAGCTCTGCTCTGGTCTCCCCTCCAGCCGCCAAATCGAAAGACCCATCCGATCGAATGCCGCCGAAGACGATTTCAGTTAAGGGTTTTCCCGTACTTTTCTGCTTCTGCCCGCGTCTCCGCGTGGTCTAGGTCGTCTTTGTGAAAGTTGTGCAAAAACCAAAAGCCAAAAAAATCCAAAATAAAAAACCGAAAGATTATATTCAAAAAAACGCCTCGAAAGATTTGAAGGGGAGGAGGGGGTGCAATACCCGTAGCTTTTGCTTTATGGGACACTGCCTATTGGCAATCAACTGTAAATATAAATAATAGTAGTCGCCGAGCAGGAGGCTGGGGGCTCGACCAACTGATACCGTGTAAGGCAAATTCAAAACTGAAAATATAATTATAAGAACCACAAAATACCCAAACAGTTTGTAAGTTCCCAAAAGCAAGAAAACATCGATATTACGCTGGAAGAACTCCCTCACTCAGAGGAAACAGCGCCATAAATGAATTAATTCATATTAAAATATGAAAATGTAAGTGAAAAAACACTTTCTGGTGCAAATCTCTTGGCATCCAAAGCAATAATTAATATCACAATTTAATGGCTTTGTTTCTACGGAGAAGGATATACGGAAGGTCGTAGAGTGGGTCTACCCTTTGTCTACCCTTGTTACCCTTTTCAGGCTTTGCCCACGAATCACACAAAATTGATTTAAATGCGTTCGAGGGGGAAACTTGGACTTGGACAAAAGACGAACCAACGGGGAGGGGAGGGCAGGGGAGGGGAGGGGTGCCGGTAACGGTGCCGCTGACGTTGACGCTGACGTTGACTCCTACAATTGTGCGTGGTCTTGGGGAGCCATTAAAAGGCTTTTTTCTCGCATCTCGAACCGAATCGGTATCTCGAATGTCTGTCTGTGTCCATGTGCGAGATCAGATCTCCTCTCCTCTCCCCCGCCCCCCCCTTCAATGTCTTCGTCGAGCAGCAGCAGCATCAGCAGCAGCAGCAGTCACAAAACAAAAAACAAAAAAAAACCTGAGACAGATAAAAGCTGTTAAATGACCTTCATTGGCCATAAAAAACCGAAAAAATCACCATCGAAACAATGAATTGTATCTATGGCCAGAAGAGCAACAACAGCAACAAAAGCAACAACAAAAGCAACAACAAAAGCAACAACAAAAGCAACAACAAAAGCAACAAAGATTGGCGAAAAATCGCGATAGACAAGGAAATTTACAATTTAAATCAAAAATTCACTTTATTGCAGTTTCGCATATTTTGGCGACAATGTAAAACAAACAATAAAAGCCAATTTCCAATAAATAAGAGAGAGGAGACGATGGGGGGGGCCGCAAACCCCAATGAACTTCCGGTCTTGATTTGGGCCACATATTGGTACAGACAAAGCCTCGCATGAATACATCGTCGTATCATATATCCATCATCCATAAATGAATCATTGAATGGATTGGGTCGGTTCGGTTCGGTCCGAGGCGGGGCGGGGCGGGACGGCTGGCAAAAGTTCAAAGTTGAGACAAAAGACAAAGACCATTCGGAAGCACGGGCTAAATTGAGAGATTAGAGCCAGTGAGCCATCATCAGTGGAGAGTGCCCTAACACTAACACCAACACTAGCCGGCATTACGCCTGGTCTGGGAGAGAGGTCTCTGTCTCTCTGTCATGTCTGTCTGTCTGACACTGGGCCGCTGCCTGGGTCTATAAACTTGGCTCAGAGTCGAGCAGAGTCGGGCTCTAGACCCTCTCATCAGTTGGCTACGAGAGCTGCCGCCGAGAGCTTGGGCTAGAGCGCGATACGGAAAACGAAATCGAAACCAAAACCGAAAATTCAAATTGAAATCTCCATCCACTTCCCCACTCCTCTCTCCCACACACTGCGCTGCGTTCGGTACGTGTAAATTTTTTTTAATTAGCTGAATTTTCAAGTGAATCTCTGACAAAAACAAAACAACAAAAGAGAAAATTATACAAGTAATACAACAGCAACAGCAACAACAACAACAACAAAAATCCAACAAATAATAGCAGCATAAAATGTCAGAGAAGAGATGTCTGTGAAGGTGAAGTGAATAAATTCCAAGACAAATAAAATAAAAACACTTGGAAGATCAATCCAAAAATCTGCTTAGATTTCGTCAAAGATATTTGCGGAGAAATCACCAAACAGATACCAGACACCAGACACCAGATACCAGATACCAGTGTCTGTTTCTGTTTCTGTGTGTTTTCTACGGAGTATATACATATAATTACCCCGGGTGAGTAATTAATAATGCGAATAATTTAAATCCCATCCCCCTCATGCAATAAATTAATACAAAAATAAAACAAATACAAATACAACAACAACCCAACAAACTCAAACATTGATTTATTATAACATTTTTTTTTATTTATTTATTTTTTTTTTTTTGCTGCTGCTGCTGCTGCACATGTAACGTGACCGAATAAAAAAAATTAAGAAACTCCAAAAAAATTAAATCAAATCGCAAACAAAACAGAAAAAACAAAACACAGAAATCCACAAAAAAAAAAAAAAGAAAAAAGAAACCCACCTGTGGCCATAGCCTTGAAATGTCGTGCTTAATTTCTCAGTTAAACGCAGGGCATAAAATATATATGTTTAAAAAAATTATAATGAAGCCCCCAAAAGGTATTTCTGGTATTATCCAGTAACATTTTCTCAATATATTTAAGCCACGCTTATGTACATACATCTCTTTCTTTAAGCATAGTCGTGAAAATCTCAGTGGAAGATTCCCCTTAGGAGCTTCCCTGTCCTAGCTTTCACTCTGTTTTTTATGCTATGTCCTTAGCGTACAGGGCCAAATCCCCAGGAGAACGAGCATCTCGTCCACACGACCACAACTGAGCAACCAGATACGCAATCGCGATACTCAATCCTTCTCAGTGAAGGAGATGCCATGCCCCTGCCGTATCACTCTTTTTATCCCTCTCTAGAAACAAAATATAGTCTTTAAGCTGTCCAGTATCACCTTTTCGAAAGGAAATTTCCTTTCTATAGAAAGAAGCAATCTATGGCATCCATGTCCATGTTATAGTTTTTCTCTTTGTAGATATTTTACGTCTGTCGCTTGTCTGTCAAGTATGTGCAAGTATCTCTTGTAATTCAACAAATTTTGAGCTGAATAAAAGATATATAAAGCCTTTCATGGCTTACAATCCTTTAATGGCTCGGATAGTTTATAAGAAGAGTTCTTCGAAGAGCCTCAAAGCACACAATGAACATACGCCTTTCGAACTTTAAAAATCCACTTATCTTCCATGAACTCTTGGACATGCTTGTTAAATTCTCTAGAAATCAATGATCTTCCAGCCTTTGTTAAAAAAATACAAAGAAAAAAGAACTAATTGTACAACATTAATATTCCATAAATGAAGCTTTAATTGAATGACAAAATTTGAAGATATCTGCTAATTAGACAGCAGTTTAATTCCTAGTCCCCCCTTGCCACAAAAGTGCCCAAGTAAATGAATAAGTACGAATCTTTTGTGGATATTCTGGCTACATTTTGCACATTTTGCACGAGACAAAGATAAAGAACCGACAATCGATCATTAGTCTGGCGCATGGCAATCAATTAACTATAGATACAAATGCCTTTGCTCTGGGGCCAAATCATTGAAATAAATTGAGTGGAACACAAAGCACATTTTTGAGCACGCACTCAATTTTGGTGATGGGGCATACCGAGGCAGGGGCAGAGGCAGAGACAGAGCCAGGCTGTGGCAAACGAGCGCACAGCAAATGGATTAGTGGCCCACGAGAGAGATCTCTGATCTTTAACAATTTCATTAACCTGGCGGCGGCCTAATGATGTGCAAATGGCCCAAAACATACCATAAAAAAATCACCCTAGAGTTAACTTTGCTGTCTGCTGTCTGTGTCTGTGTCTTTTCAGGCCAAACAACTTCTTTTTGGCTATTTTATGATTTATGAGGTGATCGCTTGACGCAACTTTTGGGCCGGCTTTGGGCCACAGAGGGGAAATACCAATGTTAGGCGGCGTGGGTGCCAGCCAACAGCCAATACTCCATTAGCAAAGATTCCAAAGATTGAACAAAGCTTCGAGCTGTGGCTGGGGCTGTGGCTGTGACTTTGGCTCCTCCACTCGGACACTTTTGTCATTGATGGTCGGTCGATTGTTGATTGATTTGTTCGACTGAAGGCACTGAGACTAAGAGTTGGCTCTTAGCCTGCGATCCCGGAAATCCTATGTCAGGTGTCATGAATGAATTCCTATGAATTCCCATTTGTTTTTGCTGTCACACCACATGACATGCCTTAATAGTGGTTTATAGTTGCTTTTCATTCCATATTTAATTGTGTTACACTTTATTTTTTTTTTAACTAAACAAAAACCAGACACGAAATCCGGTTTCCGTGTGGGGTTCTGTGTGTTGGCTTTACCCTTGATTTGAGAACTGAGTTTTAATAGAAAAATTTGATTACTATTACGAATATAATATTCTGGGGTATTTTAAGCCATTTAATTGCCAATGCTTTTTGTGTAATTTGTAATTAACTATTTTAAAATGTTGTGGGTAAGTTACAGTTTTTTACTGCATGCATTGCCCCTCTAATAATTCATTAATGTTTATAAATACTGACATTATCTGTCTGCCCGCAATCACAATGGGTAATGGGTAGTGGGTAGTGGGTGTGTGTGTGTGGGCGTGTCTGGCGTGGCGTATACCTAATCTACGTATACTTAATCTCCGCCGATGACAGCAGTCTCCGTCAGCTGCTGCTTTATCACTTTCACTTCTGGCAAGTCATTTTTCGCTATTTACGCCAGTTGTTTGAGATGTTGCAATCGTTGTTGCTGTTGTTGTTGTTTTTGTTGTTGTTGTGGAACTTTTTGCTGTAATTTTAATTGCTGTGGAAGTTGTTGTTAAAGTTCGAGTTGTTGAAGTTCTTGTTAAAGCTAATGTTAGAGTTGCTTAAGATATTTGTATGGTTGATGTCAAACTTGTGTTGTAGTGCCTGTTGTTGTACTTTTGTTGAAGCTATTGTAAGTGGTGTTGAAGTGTTTGCGATAATGCAATGGTTGTTGTTGAAGTCTTTTTGTTCGTTTTGTTGATGGTGTTTGTTGTTGTAGTTCTTGTTGAAACCAATGTAAGTATTGCTTAAGATGCTCAACTTGTCTTGTCTTCGGTGTTGTAATGCCTGTTGTTGTACTGTTGTAAATGTTGTTGAAATGTTATTGTCTTTGTTACGGTTTGTTTGACACGACAAATACACAGTCGGTGGGGGGCCAGCCAACAAATTAACACTTACTGGGGCAGGCACTTAGGCCATGACAAACAGACGTCTGTCGGCATACAAATGGTGTGAAAATTCGCCATTTTCCCGCCTCGGCGTGCACTCTGTTTTCCATCCGCTTTTGGCGAATCTCTGATTAATATTTAAACAAATGATTCATGGCTGCAAGTTTCTCTTTCTCTTTCGCTAACAGATTGACATCACGCCCTGCCAGCGGCCGAAGACTCGACGACTCGAATGCAAATGCAAATCGACGACGAATGAATCGACAATGACAAAGAGTATTAAATGTCTGCGCACTTCTAGTTGTAATCGAATCCTCCTTGCCTATGTGGTGAGTACTCGTGCACCCAACTCCCCAACACCCACCTGCCCCGACTTCCAGTCCAAAATATATAGACATCTGTATCGATATTCCCTTCCTTTCCCAGATATTAGCTAGTACTGCAGCAGCCCACAGCTCGCCACCGCCATGCGGTTTGTATGGAGCGCCGCCTTGCCAATTTCTACCGGCGCCGCCCGGACAGACGCCCACCTGTGCCCGGCCCGGGAAGACCTATTGCGAGCATGCAGATAATTATCCCACGTAAGTTGCAAGGACTCTGGGACTCTGGGAGGATCTGGAGTAGAGGATCTTCTAGAAATCGGAGATCATACTCAAGTATTACTTTCTTTATTACTGAGAATTCTCGAAGCTCCCAGCCGTTGCACATTCGAAATGTCCCAAAAGATGCACAAACCAAAATCTATCTTCTAAGTCGATAAGAAGAATACCAAATGCCAGAATCGTTCATAGATTCTTTCCCCATTCTTTCATAGATCTTTTTCCCCCCCAAAATATGGTCTAGACTTCCCGACAAGGTCTCTCACAACTCCTACGATGCTTTGCCAGACACAAGCCAACATAAAATCATAATTTATCACCAGCAATCTCCAAGCCATCACAGAACCAAGCCAATTCATTGATTAAGTTGATTCAATTAAATCCAGAATTAAATGATCAAATTAATACTTGCCTTTACGCTTCTCAAATGCAATCTCTTACGAGATACATATGTATAAGTATGTATGTTATGTATGTATGTATCTCTGGGAGACCTGAGCAAACACCAAATCTCAAATGAATAAACCACTTCATTCAAATGCATTTCAAACAAATGTTTGGCCACGAGACAATTTCAATTTCAATTTGAATTCGCTAACGAAATCGAAACTCGTTCGGCATCCAATTAGCATACGAGTATTGGAACCGTACGACTCGTACGAGTGCCGTGCCGTGCCTATTGTTGGTGCTGCTGGAGCTGCTGCTTCCGCAGACGTGAGCCTCTCCGATGATGATGATGATGCTTGATGCTGTATGTATGAATCTGGCTGTGCTCTCGGCACCAGCTCTCGGGGGGGAACTCCTTGACCCAATAAACTTGAATTGACAGTTCAAGACACTTTTTGTTTGGCTGCGCCAGCAGCGGCGGCTGAGACTTCGTGTTCGCTTGCTGCTTCTACAACTTTGGAGACGACAACGACAACGAAGACGACGACGACGAATTGGCCGCATGCTTCTCGAATTTATTTATGAATGCGTCCAATGAATAATCGTGTCTTTGGGCATCATAAGTTGCTCTCCGGCTGGCTTTAACCGGCACTTGGCACTTGTGCTGGTAGCAGGGTGTTTTGAATATGTTTAGGGGTTTGTCAAAAGGGCACAGAAAAGTCTCTTGGCTTTTTCTGAGTCTCTACTCTTTGAAAACATAAATATTACAATTTAAAGGAGTATTTTACTCTGAATGTGTAGAGGGAACTCTTTCAAAGAGCATTCCCTATTCAGCTTTCGTTTTGAAACGAAACTCTTTTGTCTTAGTTGTGGAAAACCAAATGATATGATGTTTGGTTTGGTTTGGTTTGGTATTGGTTTTAGTTTGTTTGGCCATCTTCGACTAAGACTGAGACTGGTTGACCATGTTTGTGTATCTGTATCTGTGCCTATTTTTAGACCATTTCTTCGGTGCAGATTTAAATAAAATGTGCATTAGGCGGGTAATGGTAGTGGCGGAATGATAAGCCCTGGCGCCGACGCGTCGTGGCAATTAAATAGGCATTTTTATTGCAGCCCTTGCATTGGAATGCGTTGCATAATTCTCAACACAACAAACAAATATCAAAATAACACATGGGAAAGCCCAAAGGTGTTTCTCTGGGGTCTCGTGGTAGGCCGTACCCTTCCTTCTTCTTTTCTTTCTGAGGAATCAGAGTCGTGTAGCGGTGTGTGTGTGGCACGTGACGGGCATGCGATGCACACTGATATTGGGGCAGCCTGCCAATTTATAATTTACGATCATATACGCCTCATATTTGCCCGTCTTCTGTCTGACTGTCTGGGCCTGGGCCTGGGCCCCGTGGCTGCATATTAATTATGGTATTTGATTTGTCTTGGGCAACAAAGCAGCGCAGCGACAATTACCATTTCCACCACCCCATATTCCAGGCACTTGTCAGCCTTTCTTGTGTGTCTTTCTGGCTGTCTGTCTGTCCGGCTGCCTGTCTGCTACTTGCATAACTCGCTGCTGCTTTCCCAGCCTGTTAAACATCTCTTGTGGCGTGTGTTGCATCATCCCGGCTTACCCATTGTTTCTCATCTTTTCTCCCCAGCTATCTCATCAAGAGTCTCGTCCGCAAATGGGGCTATGAGGCCGGCACTCTGCTGGTGGACGAGACCTGGGAGGATTTCGCTGCCGTGGCGTGGCACGAGACGCCCGTCTTTTACGATCCCAAGTCCATCTTTCCGCCGCGTGATCCCAATGGCCAGGACTTTAATGGCTACAGCTACCAGACGCCATTCGGTGGCAGTAGTTCGCAAAGGGTCAACGGTGGCAATTCCCTCTTTGCCAGCAGTCCCTCCACGGAGGCGCCCACGTGAGTATACCCCAAATGATTATTTGGTTTTTTTATTATGAGAATTGATTGTCTAATATAAATCTCTCTCTCTGTCTCCTTAGATATCTGCTGTATACATCCTCGGGTGGCGGTCATCGTGCTGGACAGCGCTACAATCATCATCAGGCTGCGGCAGGGGGGTCTGCGGGTCAGCTGTTCTTCAATCAGGCAGGCAAGACCACTCCATACAATGCCACGCTCTGGCTGAAGCGTTTGGTGAGGGATCTAAGCCGCAAGCAGAAAGAGGAAGCCCCCCCTGAAGATGAGGAGGAGAACCACACAGAGAGGGAAGAGGAACTGCTGGGAAAGGAGGAGCAGCAGCAGCAGCAGCCAAAGGAGGATGAACAGCACGAGCAGGAGCAGAAGCAGGAGGAGGAGCACCAGCAACTCAAGCGGGATGTCTCCCTCAACATGGATCTCTTAGATATTGTGGGTGTGGCCGGTAATCCTTCAAAGAAACGCACACGCACCAAGCGTCAAAGTCCCGGCCGCTCCACCCTCTGCCAGACCACCTCCCAGTTCATTACCCCACAGGCGGCCCTCAACAGCCGCGGCAATTGGATGTTTGTGGTCAACGAGCAGAACACCGCTCGCCAAATGGTCAAAGCGGAGCTGTGCGCGTAAGTAGAACATCACTACAGTACGGGTACTATCTGCTCACCTTGTCTTAAAAGGAAAGTTTGGGGGACCAGTTTTGGGAATGGAAATGCTAGCTTCAGATAGACTATCTGCTTTTCTGAGAGGTTGTATACTGAATTTGACCCTTTATCACCTTTATTTACATCCATTATCCACTAAATTCTCGAAAGTGAAAGCCAAGGGTAGGGGGTAGGGGGTAGGGTAGGCTCAAGTTTTAGCAAAATCAGAAAATTCCAAAAATATTTTAGTACGACGAATAATAAGACAAAAATATATGGGTAGGGCGGCGATTTGCCTACCGCTATTTTTTTTATTACAATTTTCACCGTTACACCCGGACATGCGTCAATAAAAAGTGCGTACAATAAAACATATCGCAAGACGTGCCAGAAATTCCAAACGAACGACAAAACAATCCGCACTCATGTGACAATAATTTTAATTTAGTTTGTTTTACCGCAAATCGGAACTGAAATATGCCCAGAAATATGTACATATGTACATAGACTTCTCTAGACATCATTGGGCATAGGTCTTGAAAAAGATATCAAGGGATGTTATATTCGGACAGCACATAATAGGGAAGGGGATGTCATAGCACCACCCGGGCATAGGCATACGGAAATGTAAAAGAGCCGGGAGCCAAACGGCTATTTCTGACATGTTCTGTTAATGTTAGTTGGCTGTTAATGTTACTAGGCTGTTAATGTTAACATCAATGTTAAACGACGTCTGTTCATATGTATAATAAGTGTTTGTCAGTCCGCAGAAGCTGGAATGTAGAAATCTATGTAGAGTAGTCGGTTTCTTACTTCGCAGTCAAGACACAAACCTCTCATATGTACTTGACATATGTAGGAAATGTGTAGGCTCCATGTAGAATGTAAGACATTTGTGTAGATGCCATGTACAGAAAAAAAAACAGTTGCTCAATTTTGAATTTGGTGCCAAGGCTAAATTCATGAATATTCTCCTCCAATAGTGTCTGTTTTTTCAGCGCTACTTCTGCTTCTGTCTGGCACCTCCATTCCTTCCAGCTGCACGGTGCTGGAGATGGTAGCCTGGCCTGCAGACGATCAGCACTCTGGCCAGTACAGAGATCCGATCATGGCCATGTAGGGGTCAGGTCACAAGGCTTACACTTTATCGCATTATCGCTTTTGTGTTCGCACTAATTCCTAGTTTAGGATTCGCCATTAATTCCCCCTCAATGGTGCTCGACCTGTTCATCCATGCATCCGTGAAGTTGCGATTGCCGCTCGTTTATTGCATAATGATTTGTACCCCCCTCCCCTGTCTATCGCATTTCTCCCGTGCCGTTTCACACTTTTAATCAGTGGCCGAGGTGTTAGGACAACCCTCTCCAGTCGCAGCAGGACAGCGATGACTCCGACTCAAAAAGTTTCCCCCTTCTTAGGGGAAGTCTCTAACCTCTTTCTTTCTCTCTCTCGCCCTCTCGCGTTCTCGCGTTCTCTGTGTGTGCTCGCTCTCTTTCTGGGCTGGGCTGGGCTGGGCACGTGGGTTAGTGCAGGTCCGGACTAAGGCTCGAGTCCTGCTTCCTGCGAGGAGTGTAGTATTTGGTGTCATAATTGCGGTTAAACGAATTATCACACCCTCAGAACCCGAACGAACGACCGAACGAACGAACAGAAATGCCAAAGCAGGGCCGCAAGATTCCATTAGGCCGTGGTCCGGGGTCCGGGTCCCCTTCTGTCCTCTGCTGCTGCACGTTCCCTCTACCCCTTACACTCACAGTTCCTTCCCCTTTTTGGATGCGTGCGGTACGTACTCGAAAAACCTTTCCACACTCGAATTAAAAAGCGCAAACAACAAAGTGCGAGAGAAAACTAGGGTGTTGCGATGTGACTGTGACTGTGACCGACCCCGTGCGATGGGTCTGCTCTGCTCTGGTCTGGTCTGTTCTGTTGTCCGTGTACGGGTCTACCTCCGGTCTACGCTCTCCGCTCTGGTTCTGCTTCCACTGGGGTCAATATGGGTTGCCGTTGCCCTAATTGTTGTGCCTTTCCCCTTGGTCCCCTGTTTTGCCGCTGTACCGTGCCACTTGTTGTGGCACTTGGCGCAATTTGTTTAACCAAATTGAGTACCTACGCAGGCGCGCATAAATCTTTGGCCCAAAGAACAACAGGCACAGCTGTGTGTTCCGGGTTAGGGATTGGACTCGGGATTGTACCGTTGTTGCCTTGGCTGCTGGCTGCCTCCTTGGGATGCGCTCCTCCTTATCAATTACGTACGATTTCCCGTTTTAACGAGTTCGTTAAACTTTCAACTCTGACGCTCTCTGGCTCCTCTATATCCGACAGGGAGTCCCAGTCCCAGTCCCCGTTCCAATCCCATTCCCAGTTCCAGGTCCCAGCCGGCGCGCTCTTTTATTTATGGTCGCAACCCACAACTAAATTTCGTACAATTGTTGATTTTTAACATCTCTCGTATTTACTGTACTTTATGCTCCTCTTTCTTTTGCCCTTTTTGGACGTTTTCTTTTCTTTTCTGTTTTTTCTTTTTTTTGTTGTTTTTTTTTTGCAGCTCGAACACCTGCTCGAACCTGTGCGAGCTGCCCAACGGCTACAACTCGAGATGCGAGCAGAAGTTTGTGCAAAAACGTTTAATTGCGCTCCAGGGCAACGGACAGAATCTGTACACGGACACGTTCTGGTTTCCCAGTTGCTGTGTCTGCACGATAGCCGCCAATTAAACCAGGACGAGGATGCCAACGAGGATTGGGAGCTGCGCACAGACCAGACAGCACAGAACAGGACAGGACAGGTCGGAACCCACGGCTACAGGACGGGCAAAGAGCTAAGCCGCGCGAAAACAGGACCAGAGCCAGAGCCAGAACCAGAACCAGAGGATGAGGAGGAGCAATCCCGTGACGCACATCGTTCCATCGTCATTTTTGCTGGAAATACGATTTGAAAATAATTATTGCAAAATTTCATAATTGATATCTAAATGTTATACACAAAACACACACACACACACACAAACACACTCTCATTGATACACACACACACACACACACAAACGAATAGTAGTAGCTTTTAGAAATTATAATTTAAAATGGAAAAACATCGAGAGAAAAAGAGAGAAAGAGTGAGAGAGTTGGATTCTATTTGAATTATTTTATTAGAATAAGTCTTACCCTGTGACGACCCATCATCTATCGGATATTAAACATAATAATGCTTCCAGATGATCTTTTCTTCAAGATTTTAAAACATAAACCACAAAAAACAAACAAATTCCCTGCCGTGGATCAAATTTCTTGGATGGGAAAGAGAATATCTGAAAATCCTGAAAATATTTTTGGGTCCAAAGAAGAGGCATCTATGTTTCACAGCCCCCGGGAAAAAGGGTATTACCTACCCTTTGATTGGAAAGGGCAAAGGGCAAATCGGATTTAATGGGATTCTAATTAATATAGTTTTCCTTTATGCGGCAGCCCCAAAGGCAAGCCCAGTCCTCTTAATTATGAAATGGCGAAATGAAATTTTTCTGCTGCAACGCAAAACAAACGCTGTAGCTGCTGCAACAACACCTGCCACTGGCCGGACTGCCGGCCTGCCGGCCGCTGTGTGGCGGCCACTGCTGTGGCACAGTGGCTGCTGCAAATGCAATTGCGTTCCATAAATCCAGAAACAATAATCGTAAAATAACATCAGGTGTCACGCGCACGAAACGCGGCTTTCGAAAAACAAAAAAAATAAAAGGGGACCATGCATACATGGGTCAAGGGATCGGATCGTATCGGTGTGGTGTGGTGTGGTGTGGCGACAGAGGATGTCAGAGGATATGGAATGGATGTATTGATGGGCCCATGCTGTTACGATGCTGTAAGCATTTGAGGAATTGGATTGGGATGCCGGAAGGAAGCAGCTGGAAGCTGGTATCTCTGGGGATGTACTCAAATGAGCCATTAAGAGATATATGTATATGTATGACTAAAGAAACATCATGAGAATAGAGAATTAGAATGGAATGGATCAGGCTATATTAATTTAAAGAAGGAAACTTTAATAATCATCGCTTAAAGTTTGTAAGATCATTATTTATTTGGGAGTTTCTTGAACAATGAATGCCTTTGAGTCATTCCACAATGTTCCCATAAACAAGCAGCCGCATTCACGAGTGATTCCAGGATATTTTACCACAATATTATGCGGATAATACACAAATAACTATTCGATGTACAAAGTACGTTTCATTTTTGCCAGGAGTTTTGTGGAATGGTAATAATGTATTAGATTTATAAGTTCTTTCAATTTTGTTGATAACTCTGTATGATTTTTGTTCGATTTCGCTTTGATAGAATGAATATATGGAAGTAAAGATTATTTTTTCTATAGCTGTTGCCACCACAATGTTGACTTGCCTTTGGGAAACCTTTGGGCTTTGGGCTACCCCATCACATAACCCATAACCCATACCCTATACCCGTATTCATAATTCATTTGGTTATATCATATGCAAACCCTAAGCCAAAACAGAGTCTCTGTCTGTCTGTCTTTCTGTCTGTCGGTCTGTCCTTCTGTGGCAATCAAACGAGCAAAGATACGATTGCATATCTTATTTACATTTTGTGTTGTGCAATATTTCACAAAATTCTTCAACAACAAAAAAAAAAACATGAAAAATAAAAGAGAAATATTGATGAATCGAGGCAGAACTATTTGCATTGACTTCGGTTTGGTATTTGGTATGCCCGAAAATCCCAATTAAAATCAAAGGTGCAACAGCCTCTCAGTTTCAGACTGCTGCAAATTGTTATTTTTCCTTTTTGTACCTGTTGTGAAAATGTGAAAATGCATTTACCAGAGACAGAGACAGCGACAGAAACAGAAACAGGAACAGAGTGAGAATTGTTGTTTTTGAGAACTGCTGGAACTGTCGGATCGACGGATCGACCCCCTACCCACTCTGCGCCACAATAGAGGCTCTGGTGCTCTTCACCCCATGACTGCATGACTGTGTTGAGGGTTAATTTGTCCTCTTTCTCTCTCCTCTGTACTCTGCATTGTGATGATGGGGAGGGAGGTTGCCTGGCCTGGCCTGGCCTGGCATGGCACACATCCCTGTATTGTATTGTGTAGAGTTTTAGCAATGATTAGCATCACGAAACGAAATGGAAAACCATTGTTCCAATACGCAGCACCAGGTACAACGACGACACGACATTGACAAATCAGGTAGGAATATGCGTACAATAAATCTGCAGCAATAGAAAAAGGCAATAGCAATAGCAATAGCAGAAACAGAAACAGCAACAGAGAGAAAAGTAGAAATGGAAATTGTTACAATTAAAATTCACTGGAGCATGCGGGGTGTGGAATGTTGGTTGACCGGGATATAAGGATACAAATATGCATGTTCATGTGCACGTTCATGTATATATGTATATGTGTGTACCGTTTGAAAAGCGTTTTTGCCAGCTTTTTTGCTGCCAGCTCTCTCTCTCTCTCTCGCTCCCTATCTCTCTCTCTAAGGACAGAAAACAACGGTCAATGTCCAGTGCTCTCCCTCCCTCTCTCGCTCGCTCCAACTGAAAGCCAGCAGCGTCGAGGAGCAGCTGAAGTTTCTGACAGAGCATGAGCAGCGCTGCGGCGGCTGGCGGCTGCCGCCTGGCAACCAACCAACCAACCCATATATGAACTGCAGGAGGGAGAGAGAGAGAGAGAGAGAGCGCAGCAGCAGCAATGATGAGTGCAAAGGAAGCATCAAAAGCGAACGAACGGCAACAACAGCAACAAGAGCAACGACAGCAGCAGCAGCAGAGAGCAACAAGAACGAATGGCTATGCGCGGTGATCGAAGCTTGTGATATCCTGGAAGATCAATGGTTGATGGGTTCCTGTTAGATACATTAATATGGACATACTTGCTGGGAATATATTGCCTACTTACCTTACTCCACGACAGATCTTTCCTCTACAACTCTACGATCGATCTAAAGAAATGTCGTTGCTTGCTCTCAAATTACTTGTTGCAAACATTCGGCTAAAATCACAATGCCCTCTGTCTTTCTTCCTTTTCTAGGGTATAATAATAATGCAGTGTGCAGCAAGGAGAAAAAGGAAGAGGAAGAAGCAGAAGCAAAGAGCGAAACGCTGCGAACGCCAGCTGAGGGCAGCGCTGCTTTAATGCTGACGCTGCTGTTGCTGCTGGTGCTGGCTTTGCTGTTGTTTCCTTTGCGCTGCTGCGTTGTGTATAAAAATTTAACATCTGCTCCTTTCATGATTTCGGAAAACTCAAAACTCGTACAAGAGCGACAGCCAGGCAGCAACAGCAACAGCAACAACAACACAAGCAAGAGCAAGGGCTGTAATGGCACAAATATAAATATGTGAGTGTATTATGTAGTTTCTCTCTCTCTCGCTCTCCCATTCTCCCTGCGTTGCCCCCTCTCTTTCCTGCTACTGGAGCTGTTGCTGGAGCTGCTGCTGGCTGTTAATGCATTTGGTTTGCTTTACTCGTATTACGTGCATTTGCTGCTCCAGAGATCCCAGAGATGGAGATGTGGAGGAGGGAATGCTGAATGTTGATGCCTGCCATGGAGAGCTCTTGCTAGCTCTCTCTCTTTCTCGTTCTGCCTCTGACTGGCAGATCTTATGCAGAATAAAATAAATTAAAATAAGTAGAGGAACAAGAAGACGGAGAAGTCGAGCGACAGGATAGCTGGATGCTGATAGTCCTTTGGCTGTAGCCAACTCCTCCTGCTGGTGCATTCAACTCCAGCGCGAGAATTTTCACTCTTGATGGCTTTGCCCTTGCGGTAAAGTGTTGTTCTGCCTTTGACTCTCTCACAGAAGGAGCTGCAAGGACCGGTGGGTATATTCGCTTTAACGAAAAGATCAGAAAGATTTTTTAAGGCACAGAAACACGACTTTAATCCTCGCTAAGGATCGGTTATACATAGATAACCGAGCAATAAGTAAAATTTACATCGAAATATGTTCTATAATGAACGACCAATTGGGTATTGGGTATTCCAGGTAACCGAACCTCTGGTTTTAGCACCTCAGCAGATAGCATGTCCTTCTGCCATAAAGTCCTCCTTGTAGTCATCTTATCATTATTCAGGATATCCTCTATTTTTCTGCAGGGCATCTGAAATTCGTTTTTTCGTGTACAAATAACTTTGGTTAACTCATTTTATTATTATATATTTTTATCTTATTTCATTTTTTACATTTCGTGCGCACTTCTTTCATTTTTCAAATACGTGAACTGCAGCGCAACTGTCAGATACATTTCTGGTATTCCTTTGTGTTGCGGCTGCATGCAATGTGAATGTCCTTTGCTGTCCCCACAAAGGACACGCAGACGGCAAGCGAGAGCGAGAGAGAGAGAGAGAGAGAAAGGACGAGGCAAAAGCACAGTGGAGGCGAAAGTTGCAACGACTATATCTAACTGTGGGAACCCAATCCTCCTATAAGTCGCTGATAAACTTGGTTAAAACTTGCTTCTCAAATCAACGGCCAACAGAGCCGGAGCCGGGGGCGGGGGGCCGAGGGCCGGCTGCATTTTTGTTTGTGCAGATGTTCCGCATGCATGGCAATGTCTTCCTCTCTTCCTTTGGCCCTCCCTCTGGGTTTTATCTGTATCTTTGTATATCTGTGCCTGTGCCTGTGCCTCGTGTGATTTTTCGTGTGTACGCGCATAGGACAGGTCAGTGTTCTCCTGTCTAAGGGTTGGGCCATGGCCGTGGGCCTCCTGGATATGGATGGGTACGGTACGGTACGGTACGGTATCCTGGATGGTATTCCATTACGCAATGCAAATAGGCGACGGCTCCGACATTCAGCCTGTCAGCGCCACGCAACAATGCAACTGTCAAGGTTTCCTACGCTATTTGGCTGCTGCTGCCACAGCCGCTGAAGCTGCCGCTGCCGCGCGCATTCACGTGCAACGGGCATCAAAAGGACTCGCTACCCGGCAACGAAAACCAAAAAAAAAGAAATGGGTCCTGGCCAGAGCCCCGGCTCGGATTGAGTTGAGCGGGAACAGGGCACAAAGCTCCACTAATAGTTGGCATGAAACGAGGTTGAAAATGGCGAAAAAACAGCCAGGAAAAAAAGTGAAATGAAATCAACTGACATATAGAGCCAGCCAGCAACACAGCAACACAGGGCCTCCCCATGCCACATGCCCCGTGCCCCATGCCTCGTGCCCCATGCCCCATGCCCCATGCCCGACTTTGCCCCTCGCAACTCTTTACAAGCAGAACAGAGAAGGCTCAGGAGAAAGAGAAACAAGAGCAATGAAGGATACTCGTGGCTTAAGGGGTGCACTGGGTATATACATACAATGTACATATAGCCTATCTGATAAGTCGCCACTATGCTGTGATATATCCAAATATATCAAACTTATGGAATTTGATTTATTCTTTATAAACAAACAACGATTATTAAAGAAAGGACTTGATTTTCGAACGATCGCTTGTTCCAATTTATAATCTTAAAGAAGCTCAAAAGAGGATCTGTGGTACATTATGTCCTCCGATCAGGAGTATATGCATAATCCCTATAAGGCTAGCAATGCTTTCCTTTTGGCGCTGTCAAAATCTGTTCAAAATCATCACAAAAAGTGAGAGACGTGGAGAGAGAGGGAGAGGTCGGGCAAAAAAAAACAACATAGAAGGCAAATTGTACCAAAATCCCGCAGCAGCAGCAGCCAGTGCATTGCCAGGATATGGCACACGCATACACACACACACATACAGCAAAGAGTACACACCCATACAAGCACACAAGGTCCTGGTCCCCTGCGTCCAGCTACAACTAAATAACGAGGACAGCGGGAGCGGGAGAGGGAACCGGAGGCAGTTGCGCAAAAAAAAACAGAAAATATCTGCCAGTCGAGGCGATGCTGCCCCACACACACACACACACACACACACATACATACACATACACATACGTAGATTGCAAGTTCGTATTGTGCGCGCGAAACTAGGGAACAATTTTTTAATTGGAACAACAACTGTACAGCGACGCAGCAGAAGCGCAGCAGCAGCAGCGCAGCAGCAACAGCAACAGCACCAAAAGCGCACTTCAAACGTCGCATTCTGTGTCTGCATGTGTGTGTGTGTGTGTGTGTTAATGAAAGAGAGAGATGCACAATATCGTCTTGTTTGTGTGTGTGCGTATCAAACAGGACAGGACAGAACAGGACCTCGAACCGATAGACGCAACTCGAACTCAAACGCCAACAGCAACAAGCAACAACAACAACATAAACCCATTGCACAGTGGACGGAAATACCCCAAAACTATATTGTAATCGTGTAAAAATTCTACAAAATTCTATTATTGAAAGAAAATATACTCTCTATACGACACATTATTGATTTTGTTGAATTAGTTGATTCGAAAATATTTCTATGGTTTAAATTGTTTAAATAATACAAATGTGTTATGATTATGATTATTTTGGTGGCCGTCAGTAAATGGATTCAAAATACTTTCCTTATGTGAACAGCCAATATTCTAAATTTCAACCTTCTAGCTTTCTAGCACTGTGCGCTGCCACAGTCGAACTCGAACCTCGACTCGAACCGCTGGGCTATGAAAAGGTGTGGACAACGAGGAACAACGGCCCCAGCAACATTACCAAGCACCCACGCACCTCACCTTACCTTGTTTGATCCACCACATACCTTGCATGCGCTCCAATTCGCTGAGCCATTCCGCCTTGCCGGTAACACGTTTCCTAGCAGCATGTGGACGAGCAACATTTGAAAGCACCAGCAACATTCACAGGACATGGAAAGGTATGGACAACGAGACATGCAAAGACCAATAGCAACACGCAGCACACCCCACCGTGTTTGATCAACAATATGCCATGATGCCATGAAGCCTTGCAAGCAGTCACGGAATCGAAATTGGGGTTGCATTTCTGCCCTCTGCCTGCTGCTGCCACATGACATACCCTGTTTTTGCCGTCAGCAACATGCTCGCTTGTTGCCGGCAACATTTTCGAGCAGCAGCAACTTTTGAAGACGGGCGGGCATATCGCAAAAAAAAAAAACACTCGGACCGTTAACAACAGCGCGCGCATTTTCGAATCTTTGATGCTGTTGCGTGGTGTCCCGTGTGTCCTTAAAAGCGAAAAGTTTCCCACGAAACAGCGGAACACCCGCCGCTGGTCTTTGAGCGCTACTAAGAAACACAAGTGCAGTGCGAAAGAGTAGCGTGTTTTTTTTTGTTTATTTTTTTCCACCTCCCCCTCAAAACATATCGCAACTATTTCCGTTATTGGCCGCCCAACAACAACCAAAAATAGAAAAGAGAGTCAACAAAAGTGAAATAATATCCTTATGGATCTGGTGGATGTGATCATCACGCGTTCAAGGACTCCCTTCCCCCCTGGCCTGAATAACTTGTCCCAGTTTTAAGATCTTTTTGTGCAAGTGCCAAGACCAGTGCAAGAAACAACAACAACAGGAGCAGCAGTAGCAGTGGCAGCAGCAGCAACAACCACAGGAGGAACAGCACAACCAATGTTGCACTTGCCGCTAGTTCCGGTTCCTGTTCGAATCCCTGCATTTTCTTCGCTGGCTTTTCCTTTCGTTGTCGCGTGTCGCGCCGCGCATTCTAACCCGTTACTTTCGTTTTCGTGCGCGTCTTCCGGCGGCCGGCTCATCGGGAAACTGCATATCTGCATTTCTGGATTTCCAATAGCCTCCAATAGTCCAGCCACCATTTTCTATGAGAAGGACACAACACGAAATATGGATTAACACAACGGTTTGTACACAGAATCCTCTCAAATATGTACATAAATATGTATGCCTGCCTCTACTCGTATATCAGGGTCCTTGCCACACCAAGAGGCTAAGAGATCGTGTGAAAAATAGGTCTTAAGGGGGGGATTCATCATCCCTTAGATGAAATGGTGTCGTGTCGCCCGTTCCAATCGAAGCAACAAAATCTATATCAAAATAATACACAGAATGAATGAATCCTCCTTCCGTAATCATTGAATCCAAAATACAGGAAATAGACTCCTTCTCCCTTCTGCGACCAAAAAAGCAACACGTAATCACTGATGAGATAACGCACATTTGTTGCTCCAACTTTACGTTTCATTTGTTATTGCTCTTCCGAGGATCAAATTACAAGAATAGCATCAAGCATGGGGCATCGGGGGGCACTTGCCACAATCAAAAATCCACCTAAATGGACTGGAGTGGAGACGGTTTTTCAGTGACTTTTGGAGACGTTTTCCAAAGCGAACTGCAAGCAAAACAAACAATAAAATTCGGTGCAAAAATATATAATATAATAATAAAGTTTGGGGCAAACTCAGTGAGGAAAAAAAAACAAAAGTTGACACAGATACATTTTGGAAATGAGTAATGACACACACACACACACTCACACACACACACAGACAGACAGACAGAAGAGATGAGAGACGGCAGAGGAGAGAGCACTGTTGCTGCCAGCATGTCAGCATCATTTGCCAGATACATTTCGCATCTGTATCTGTGGCAGCAGCAGCAGAAGCTCAAACTTAAATTAAAAAGCAGTCCCCTTGCCACTGCCACCGCCTCCCTCTCTGTCACCGTCCCGCACTCCGTTTCTGAAGAGTTGCGGCGGCTCTTGCGTTGTTGAGTTATGCCATTCCCAGGGCCCCCGAAAAACGTGCCGCGAACGTGAAGGCAACAAATAAAAACAGACCATAACAGAACAGAACAGAACAGAACAGAACAGGCACACACACACACAAACACACAAATATATACGGGCTGGTTGCTGCAAAGATACAGATACTTGTAGCCTAACAGTAACGTGCGTACGCCACTGAGGCACGAACATAGGCTCTGCCTCTTGCCTCCTGGCTCTGAAGTGCGGCTTCTTTTTGGCGCGCTCAAAACAGAAGCGCCAAAAAAACAACAAAAAAACAAGACGAAACACAAAATAACACAAAGAACGAAAGAAAACACAGAGAACGAACACAATAAGGAAGATGTCCAAAAGCGAAATGAAATGAAACGAAAGCGAAAAGCAAGAAAGCCACCCAGAGACCCCACCCCACCCCCTTGGGCAGAAGGAAGGCCCACGCCCAGAGATGGCAATAAATGGACTTTAAAGGCAGCAAAAATAACTGAAGGAAAGAGAGAGCGGCCTTGGGGACCGAAAGATACTCTTACAAGTCTTAGATGCAGATACAGATGCAGATATGAATAGTTTTGGATATCTAAAGCATATCTTGGGTGACTTGGGGGTGTCTTTCGAATGTTTGCTATACGATATTGTGGTCGAAGAATCATCTTTTCCGATAGAAATCCTACAGAAATTGATCCCCAATTTGTTTCCATTGGAAAGCAAAGACATATCTTTATAACTATTGATGCTACTCAGGCATATTCAGGATATATAGAGGACATATAGGCTTATAGGGACCGCCCTTCTCTCTCTGTGTGTGACAAACATCTTGTGAAAGTCCTCATGCCCGCGCTTCTTTCAATGGAAGCAAACAAATTGCGGCGCAGAGCCAAGAAGTTCAAGTTCAACGACGAGCTAAAAAGCTAAATGTATCTTGCAGATGCGGCTGGGATGGGTACGAGTATCTGCTGGTTGTGCGGGGTGACGGGAAGGGGGTGGGGATGGGTGTGGAGGCGCATGCAATTTGTCGGACACATGTGCCGCCAACTGGCTGCAATTTTTATGACTCCTTCTCTGTGGCGCAGCCATTGAAGATGATGTGCGATTACCCCCAATGAATTAGCAGATACATTCTATATTTAGATGTATTTATAACACCCTCACACGGACGCACACAGGCGCACGCATATCCCTACATTCTGTTTACATTTTCCTCACATTTTCATTCATTCATAAAACACACGAAAATTGGAGGGAAAATACACGAATACGAAGGGGAACGCCGCTTGGCTTCGCACACACACACTCACACCACACACACACACAGGTAAAAGGCATAAGGACACGCAGGCAAATTAAGGCTTTGACCTAGAGAAAAAAAGTATAAACAACAAGCAAAGGACCCTCCTCCACCCATCTCTAGGCAAAAGCCGAACCCAACCATCCACCCATACACCTACTCCCCCTGCCGCTTTCCCTCTCCCTGTTAGCACAGTAACGTGCGTGACTTTGAAAGCAGGAGGCGACAGGAGGCGAGAGGCAAATGACAAACTCGTAAATCTCAACACACTCCTCACACGGAAAGCAACGTAGGTTGTTGGTTGTTGGCTGTTGGCTGTCGGTTGTGGCATGGAGAGTGTGCTGTGGCATAAGTACTCTTATGTATGTATGTGTAATACTCAGCTGTCGATGTGGCAGGCTCGGCTCAGCTCAGCTCGGCTCGGCTCTACTGTGCTCTGCTCTCTCCTCCTTTGCATGGCTTCATTGTGCCGCATAGCACGTTTCATTTCATCCGCACACCTGCACCCCCTGCAACACACACCCCTCGGGCAGGGGCACAACTCAATTTACACGTGACATAAAGACACCAACAAAGCTAGAGAGAGAGAGAGAGGGAGGGGCCAGAGTGAAAAGGAGAACAAATTAACCCATGAGGTTAAGATAGATATTTTTTTAGATAAATTTCCTGGTTTCTTTTTCTATTTGGATAAAGTAATTTCATTTTAATTGGATATAAGGTTTGATCTTTTATATTTTCTGAAAAATAAATACCTTACGCTTACAGTCGCTCGACTGTTTCCTCCTCGGAACAAGGATATTACATATACATGCATACATATGTACATATGTATATGTATAGCCCCTTATGTGACTGGCAATCGTTGTGGTTGAACCATCCGCATTTTTCCCCGTCAAGGTTATCAGGTGTCCTCTCAAAGGAATCCGTTGGATAAGCTATACCTTTATCCACTATCCACATGGGGGGGGTTCCTCCCCATCAGGGTTGCTCCCCCATCAGGGTTGCTCCCTGGATTTCACAGAAATGCAATTCGCACTGCGATGTTTATTGCGAATTAAACTACAAATAAATGTACCTCCCACTATGTCCCTCGTGCTCATTAAACCGTTTTGCAGGGGTTTCCTGTCATGTAATACCAACCCACCCCACCCCACACCGCCCTGCCACGCCTCGCCCGCAACACATCCCTCCACCACCTCAGAGAGCTCTGCAAAAATGGAATTTTATTCATTAAGTTTTTGGCTGCCACTGAATTTTGCAACATAATTATTCTGCAGATAGAAACAGAGAGCAGAGCAGAGCAATGCTATGCAGTGTAGAGGAGTGCGGTGTAGAGGAGTGCAGTGGAGTGGAGAGGGGGGAATGGCAGGATAGCATTTTAATAATATATTTTACAAAACAATCTTTTTGTGGGAAACAATTCTCATATGAAGAACAAAAGTTGTAAACACGCGCCGAAAATGTTCATGGATAACATATTAAAATATTACATTTGAGCAGATGAACAAGGATTACAAGGAGGCAGGAGGTAATGGGGTTCTACAGTTGCAACGGAGCACTTCATTTGCACAAATGGGGAGACAGACAGAGAGACAGAGAGATTTGGGGAGATAGAAGTTAGACTGCGGATTAGAAAGGCAGGGGAACAGGCGCCACTGCCACTGCCACCTACTGTTTGGGTATTGCATATAATATGCCCCCCCAAGTTGTGGATTATAGGGTATACCACTTAAAGGCACTCACTCTGATCCAAATATCTCTCCATTATTTACAAGTCGACGCGAGTTCTCAGGGGACTTTCCCCACAATGGCTTTTCAACACAGTTTTCAGCACTGTTAAACACTGTTTTCGCATGCAAGCGGTTTCCTATAGCGATTTCCGTTGTAAAATTGTAAAATATTCTCCTGTTTCCTGTTTGCAAGGGTATCCTTTCAGTCGAGACTTTCTATCTCTGGTTTCCTTCCTTCCTCCTTTGCCGCTGGCTCTCTTTCCCCACTGAGCAAACAATAAAGTCGAAAACTATGCTGCACACAGGTACCACTCCCACGGAGTAGTGGCATTTGGCCATTGATGGTTGCAACTTCCTTCTGCTGCTGCTGCCCGATGCCTTGCTCTTGCCATCATCCTTCATCCTCCTGCATTGTCATGGCTGGCTTCACTTGCAATGTCTCTGTATGTATATGTGTATCTGTGTGTAGCCTAGTTCTTCTGCAGCTCTCTCTCTCTCACAGTACAATATATGTATACCCGAAAAAAACAGCCCTCGCTGTCACCTAGATTCTGTTTCTGCTGCCATTCGCAAACTCCATTTCCGACTTTGTTTTCCAAATGACGCATTGTTCAGTCACATACTATACATATATCCACATATGTACATATAATATATCCGCCCCGTTTCTGCCTGTGTGCCTGTGTGTCTCTGTGTCTGTGTGTGTGTGCGTGTTTAATTTGCAAATTCGAAAAAACATGGAGAGAAAAATAATGTTGCAAAAATGTGTGTGGCATTAAACGTGAAGGCAAACAAGAAGTGAATTTGAAGTGAATTGCGGTCATTGTTCCCCTGTTCTCTTCAGTTCTGCTCTCCTCCGCTCTGTTCTCTAAGCCTTAAGCAAACACCGCAACGCACAACATGCGGCAGTTGCAAATAGAAATCATTCAAATCAAATGTCTAACATTGAATATTCCATGAATCCCCCATGTGGAGCGCATGGCGATAAGATTGCGATTGCTTGCCCCACAGATAAGAGCTTTTGGGCAGGCGATCAGCGATCGTCTCAAGATAAGAGCTTTCAGCCTTGGGAACTTTCAATTCGATCAATCGATTAGGTAACAGATTTCTATAATTTCGAGAGCGGAAATGACTGCCATCCTGCGCTCAGGGATTTGCTTTTCGTTGCCAAAAACAAAAAAAAAAAAAGAGTGAAGAAAAGG
The DNA here is from genome assembly GCA_005876895.1 of Drosophila azteca. Taxonomy (NCBI): domain Eukaryota; kingdom Metazoa; phylum Arthropoda; class Insecta; order Diptera; family Drosophilidae; genus Drosophila; species Drosophila azteca. The sequence goes on along the minus strand of VCKU01000014.1, from coordinate 78,324 downwards.
AAGCTCTAATTGTGCCACTCCGACATTGCCACATGCTGCAAGATCTGCGCTGCTTCCTCCTCTTTGGCCTAATTTTGAGCAAATCGCGAATGCGAATCTGGATCTTTATCGCGACTCTCGTCGTAACTCTCCTCCCGAGGGACACGGTAAGCCAGTAAGCAGAGGAGCTGAGCGGAGCGGAGCGGAGTGGTGCAATGGTGCGGCCTGGTGGCAGGAGGGGCACTCGCTCGGTTACAGCTGCAGCCCGACAGGATGGTCTGCCTGCCTGGCTGCCTGCCTGCCGCAAAAGTGGAAACGCGAAACGGAATCGCATAAAACGGAAAGTGCAGCAAATTGTGGCAGCTGCAACATTTCTGCAGGTTCTCTCCTTGCCTTATTTTCTTGCCTCTTTTTTTCGAACTTCTCTTGGCCGTTGGCCTTTTACCGTTTTTATTGAAGGCAACAAAGAAGAAGCAGCAGAAGCAGCAGCAGAAGAAGACGATGATGATGAGGCAACTAATGTGGCAAAGAGTGTGGCGGGGGCATGGTGCGCAGTGCGCGGTGGCAAGGGCACACAACAATTGCAGCACGCAAATTGTAGTCGACAAAATAATCAGACTTTAATTGTCGTTCTGCAACAATGTGCATGGAAAACGAGCGAACGAGAGCAGGACAGGGGCAGGACGAGCAACGAGGAGAGCCACCAGGAAACATGGGAAAAAAGAAAAGAAAAGGAGAACAAAGGGAGAGAATGAGAGTTAATTTTTTAAAAAGTTTGTCAACTGAAAATCAGTCGCAAAAAAAGTTGTGGAAATTTAAAAGTTACAAAAACATTGGGGAAAAGGGTTGGCAAAAGAAGTTGGAGAAATTTTATTGTATAGCCAGGGAACTGAAGAGATCCAAAAGAGCGACCAAAAACTGAGCTAATCGATAAATATCGATAGTAGTAAGAGTCCATCAAGGTACTCCTATCTATGCGAACGGAACTCCTTTAATATATATGTATCCTATAATGTAAAAAGAAGAAGGACTTCTCTCGTTTCTACAAGGAATATTCAATATTTCCATACATATTTCTTATTTGATACTAAGGACTAAGGACTAAGAAGGACTTCTTTAAATATCAAATAAGAAATATGCATAGAAATATTGAATATTCCTTGTGGAAAAACGGGAATTGCATTGCCATAACATCTACCGCTCCCCCATTACCTCATTCGCCAATTGCCGAAGGACCCCCCCCACTCCCGTGTAGCCTGCTAATTGTCCTGCAGTTCAGAATCATTCAATTGGTGCACGGATGCATCTCCTGTGTGTGTCCTTCAATCCGGTGCTGGTGGGAATCGAAACTCCTTCTAGTCACGCATCCGATGATCGTTGGGGCTAGTCAATGTCAAATTATCTCACACTTCAACACCTCCAAAACCGAGCAAACACACATACATACATACACACATATGCAATGATAATGTAGCTCTTCCTCTGTGGCACTGGCAATGGCAATGGCAGCTTGGGGCAACATATATCATCATCATCACCATCTCTACGATGCCGATGCCGAGAGCCCAATGAACTTTCTGAAGCGCAACGAAACGACGTTTCTGAATCGCTGGCCAAATGCAAAAAAAACCCAAAAGGACGCGGCACAAAAAAAGGTACACCTGTGCCTCCGAACCAACAAACAAAAATATAAAAAAATACAGGAAAAAAAAAGAAAGAAAAATGGCGAAAAAAAAACACGGCAAGAAAATGACAACGGGCGTTGAAGGCAACTGGAAATACGCTAAAGTATCTGTGTATCTGTATCAGTGTTTGTTTGTATTTGCGTGTATGTGTGTGTGTGTGTGTGTGTGTGTGTGTGTGAGGCTTTACAAAAGCCAAAGAAACTTGGCAACAGCATAACTTACAAGCCAAAAGCAGCAGCAGCAGCAACAGAAAAAAGCAATAAAAAAAACCCAGAAGTGAGTGTCCTTTAGCTTCATTTTTTTATGGGAACTTTGTGTTTTTTTTTTGCTTTTTTGCTGTTTTTTGTTGCCGCCGCTTCCTGCCTCGCACTGGCTCTGGCAGTGGGACTCTTCTTGGGTCTTGGCCAACGCCGCTCATTATACAGTCAAAGACCATAATTATGTGTTGAAGCTTTGTAGATGTTTAAAAGCGAGAGAAACAGAACGGGAGTGAGAGAGTGAGAGAGAGAAGAGCACAGCCAAAGGAAGAAGGTAGAGCAAAGAATAAGACACTTTTTAGCAAGGATATTTTCTTTACAGATTTCTCGGGTTCTTGCTGTTCTTTAAAATGGGATACAAAATTCGGGAAAAATCACTTTATAACTTTATAAAATCTTACAAAATATATTTATATTTCCTTCATCTATTTACAGCTTTCAATCAACGGATTTGAGGATACAACAACAACAAAAAACATCAACAGCAATTATATTATATTCTGGCATAATCGAAGGAAAAAAAATCCCCCCCACTTTTTGGCTAACAATCAAAATTACCAACAAAAGAAAATCTTGGAAACCAAAAATCTAAAATGAATTAAAAATCATAGAAAATAAAGGAAAATTGACAGATATTTAATATTCTACGAATTAAGGCCAAGAAACCGCTAATGTTTATGTTTATGTAATTCTTAAGAGCCCAGAACCCAAAACAAACAAACAAACGGAAGACAAAGATTTTTAAGCCTACGAATTAAGTACAATCTACATTTAAAAGAAAAATATTAATTATAAAATACAAAACTTCACTTAACTGCAACTATTTTTATAATCAACAAAACAAAAACAACAACAACAAAACGAAGGAAGAAAAAACCAACAAAACAAACATAGTACAAAGGATTCATCAATTTTACAAAAAAAAACAAAAACAAAAACAAGCAACAAACAACAACAGCAACAAATATTCATAAAGGATACAAAATATCAAAACAAAAGCAAAACTTAATCAACTAAAAAATAAAAACAATATATATATCTTAAAAATACCAACAACAACAACAAGAAAAACAACAACGCATACAACAAAAAATACAAATTTTACAAATTACAAATTTACACATTTTTTAAAAAGAAAAAGAACAAAACAAAACGTCGAAGAAAGTCTGCTACAAATTTTAAAAAAATATATTAAAACTAAAATTACAAAAAAAAAACACAACTTTTTGCATATAGAGCTGCCGTTTTACAACAAAAAACAACAACAACAACAACAAGAATAAAGTACAAAACAACAACAACAAATATTTGAAATATTCAATACAAATTTTTAAAATAAACAAAAGCACTTTACACAACTTAAAAAACAAAAGAAAACAAAAGAAAACTTAACTTAAAAATAGAATACAACACGCGTAAAACCAGTAAAGTTCAAATCAAAAATAAAACGAAATACAAATCTTGGAGTAGCTTCAAATTTTCTATATATATATATAGAAGATACATATATACAACAACTACAATATATACATACATATATAATCACAAGTGTTTTACACTAGCCAACAAAAACGCAATTACAAAAGGGTGGTAAAAGTTGAGAGAGTAGAGAGGAGAGGGAGAGAGCCATACAAGCCATAAACAAAGAATTTTCGGATTGATTAACTACCTCAAAAAACAGTAAAAAACAGCAAGAAACCCGACAAAAGTGAACAGGAAATGTGTACAAAAAAATAGCTAAAGACTAGGAAGAAAAACACTCCAATTTCGAAGGGAAATTCAATGAAAAACTGAACATAAAAAAATTAATAATAAATTAAAACTTGCATCAGAAATTAATCGTAAAATCTGAAAGACTCCAAGAATCACGGATAAAAACCAATTACTAAATCCGCAAAAATCACATACGACACGTACTACTATTCCGCCCTCCATCAGCACCCCGCCCCCCCCCCGACGCAGTGTATCCATAACTGCGTAGCCATGCCACAGTCCGTGCTTAAATGGCGTCTTCAATATTAGCCCAAAGCCAGAGCACAGGCGACAGCAGCAGCAGCAGCATTGTCCATCCCACTGTGGCAGGGGCAACATCTGTGGCAGCAGCAACCGTGTCCGGATTGCACAATACGCACTTGAATCAGCTGAGCAGCCTCAGTCAGCACTATACAACGCCATACCATCATCATTACCACGCACAGCAGCAGCAGCAGCAGCAGTTACAGCAGCAACAGCTACATCAGCAGCAACAGCAGCAGCAGCATTACCAGCAGCAGCAGCAACATTGGGAGTACTATGAGAGGCAGCAGCAGCAGCAGCAGCAGACAGCGGCCGCCACAAGCTCCAACAACAACAGCAATCAGCAACAGCAACAGCAGCAGCAGACAAGCAACGGGAACAACAACAACAACAACGAGACAACGGTTCCTGCACCTTTGGGCAGCAGCGGCCATGCTAGTGCTGCCAATGGCCATGAACATGACCATGCCCATTCTGGTGGGCACAATGATGCCAATTCTAATGCCATTTCCGCCGCCACCGCCGGAGGAGTAGTGGGAGGCAGCACCAGCATCAGCACCAACGCTAACGCTAACGCGGCAAACGCCAACTCAAACTCCAATTCGAATTCCAACGGAAGCTATACACGTCCTTGGGAAATGGAGTCCAAGGATAGCGGACAACAGTCGCAACAGTCCCAAAACCAAAACCCAAACCAAACACATCTCCAGCAGCAACAGCAACAGCAGCAACAGCAACAGCAGTTGCCATTGAAGAGCGGCTTCGAGCCATTTTCCAAGCTGCCATCGTTCCAGAGTCAGTTTCATGGGTTCAATGATCAGCTGATGCCGGATGGGACACCCATGCCCATACCCATGGCAGCAGCAGCAGCAGCGGCAGCGGCAGCAGCCGCCACAGCAGCAGCCGCAGGAGGCGTTGGCGGAGGAGCAGGAGCAGGAGTTCCGCCGATGAGCTCCCTCCAAACGGTGGCCATGTCGCCGGCCAGCATCTCAGTGAGTTCGCCGGGAATGATGAGCGTGGGCTCGCCACTGACCACCCAACTGCCGGGCTCCATGCAGACGAGCATTACGCCGCCATCGGGCGGGTCCAGTTTCCCGGCACCACCGCCGCCGCAAGCCTTCCATCATCACGCCCTCAATCCGCACCACCATCGCGGGGCCCCGGGTGGATATCCCCTGGTGGCAGCTCCGACCGCAGCCTACGCGGATCTGCAGCTATATCCGGGATTTGCACCACTAATCAAGAAGGAGTCGGTGGGGGGCAGCAGCGATTTCGAGATGCTGATTAAGAAGGAGGACTTTGATCTCAGCAACAGTGGCGGCCTCAGCCACTTGCCGCATCCGCATCCACATTCGCTCCAGCATCCTCATGCACATCCGCATCCACATCCACATCAGCATGGACATCCGCTGGTGAAGAAGGAGACGCCGGGCAGCGATTTCGAGATGATGCTGAAGAAGGAGACATCCTCCTTTGATCTCGGCCATGGCCACGGCCACTTGCCGCATCCACATGCAGCACATCCGATCCAGATCCAGCATCCGCATCCCCACTCGCACGGACATGGTGTCACGCCCATGGGTATGCACACGCCCACGTCGTACGATGGCAACAATAGCAACAGCTATCCGCATGCCACCACCACAGGATCGAGCAGCACCGGCAGCCATACGCCCCACACGACACAGCCGCACACGCCCACGCCCTCGCACACGCCCATGCCGACGACAACTACGCCCATCAAGGTGGAGAAGCTGCTGCAGTCGCCGATAGCACGGCTGGAGGCGCGAAAGAAGGAGAGGCGGAAACAGCGGCCCAATTCGCTCGAGTCCAGCGCCGAGAGTGAGGCCAGCGGCATGGACGTGGACCCCAGCAATCCTGGCCAAGTCGATGCCGTCTCCAGTACGGCCAATTTCAAGAGTCCGATGAGCGCCCTCGGTATGGGCGGGGACAGCAACGATGGCAGCAATGCCCATGGATGCGATAAGCAGGTAAGCAGTCCCATGTCCATGGGACATCTATCAGAGATGAGGGAACTGGCACACGCTCCGATTAACAGGATTATGGTCATCGCCACCACCATTGCCTCCACCACCCACACCCACACCCCCAACATCCGCAATCCCAACCACTTGTCCATCTCTCACCTGTCACTGCCATGATCCACCCAACACCACCACCACCACTACCACCACCCACCAATACCAATACCAATACCAACACCAACCACTCCACAACCAACGACAACAACTCCTCTTCCTGCTCTCTCTTTCAGTCGAAGAAGAAACGCAAACGCTGCGGCGAATGCGTTGGGTGCCAGCGCAAGGACAATTGCGGCGAGTGCGCCCCATGCCGCAACGACAAGAGCCATCAGATCTGCAAGCAGCGACGCTGCGAAAAGCTCACCGAAAAGAAGGTAAGTCCCGTACCCCACCATCCATTTCCTTCTCTCTTCCCCTAAGTTCTCTCTCCATCGGTTCATTCAGAGCGAGACCAAAGTTACTCAATGAAATTAACGGGAGAACAATGGCCCATAGGCCCAACAATAGTTGAAAATCTCGGTATATCGCCATTCCATCGTTGATCAGTGATGGTTCACTAGGAGGAAGTCACAATAGCACAGTTAACAATGGGATTTCTATATTATCTCATCAAATTCCATATCCATATTCCAGAAAGTCATTCATGAAATCAAAATTCTTCCATAATATTGCCACTACACACCCACTGTACCTGGATGGGCAGCTGGGAACCGGCTGAAACCGGTTCCTTCGCTGAAAGAGAGAAAGAGAGCCTGCGGGCATGCTGAGAGTTCGCGGTCTTTCGCACCAGCGGTCAGTCACTCAAGATTTATGTCAGCGCAACAGATGTTCCTTCGGCCAAGTGCAAATTAAGCAACCTCTCTCTCTCTCCGCTCTGTCACTCCCTTCTCTCTCTCCTTCTGTCTATCTTGAATGTGGAGTGGATGCATTGACCATTCCATTCCATTCAGCTGCCTCAATTTTACTAGTAACCTACAAGCGGGTTTCCCTACACGAATCTTAGAGAGCGAGTGTGTGTGTGCGTGTGTGTGTGCTTAAGTACTTGCGTACGAGGTGCACTTGAGTGGATGTGCGCGCCCCTCGTCCTCCTTCCAGTTGAGGATGGATGGATGGAAGGATGGATGGATGCATCTTCCGTCTGATTCTGGGTTCGTTTTTGAAATCACTTAAGATTCCCAGCCGCAGGCTGAGCGTGTCCTTTGAGTGGTAGGAAATCAGGTTACACACATGTGTGTGTACCGTCGGGTTCGGGTCGGTCTCCCTGTGGAGCAGAGCGCAACTGGATGTCGTCACTCGATTGCACGTCTACGGATCTCAAGTGGCTTTTGGGTCCCTTAAGTGAGGACAAGTTCAATGGCCCAAGGATCGCTTAGCAGTTGCAAAGGACCACAGCCAAATAGAGAGATGGATCAATTAACAGTAAGGGAGCATAAGAGAGACGTGTACATACGTATGTTTGTATATACTGTGATATTTCCCATTTGGAAACGATGGACATGGACAGTTGCCAAATCCATTCCCACATTGTGGAAGGAAGGAGGAACATTTCCAATATTGACAGACGCTTCCATATTGCGGCGTTTTCTTTTCCCTACAAATACAAATACAAAAGCAAATACAGACGTCCGTGCAGTAGAAGAAGAAGAAGAGCAGCAGCAGCAGCAGCAGCAAAAACAATAAAAACGATAATAACGAAACGCAGCAACGAAAACAACAATAAAAGGAAAGCAAACGTCGAGGAGCAGATGTTCACAAGTTACAGAACGCGGCTTTTGATACAGCAACAACAACAACAACGGCAACAACAACAGCAGCAGCAAGAGCGAGAGCAGCAGGCAGCAGACCGACAGAGATAAATAAATAAGCGCTGCCACGATCAGCGCCGGCAGCGACAGCAGCAGCGCGGACTACAAACAGGAAACCAACAAAAGGAGAGTGAGAGAGATGGGGCAAGCAGGCTGCTCACACAATTAAGCCAGACAGGATAGCGAGAGCGAGTGAGTGCGGGCGCCTATACATACTTGTGCAAAAGGTTGTTGAAGATCCTCTCCCGCTCTCACGCTCGTTCAACGTTTGGTCTCAGCTGTCTCTTCCATTGACGACACACATAGATAAAGTTGTAAATTTTGCAGTTTTACAACAGCAAAGACAACGGCGGCAGTGGCAGAGGCAGAGGCAGCGACAGCGACAGCGCAACAGTTGACATGTCAATACACGTCAAGAAGAGAAGATTACGCGTGGAGATAGCAGCAGCGGCTGCGACAATTTGGTGTCGTCTTCTCCGGCTCCTCCACGGACGGTGCTTCTTCGTGCTCTTCCTGACGCGCGCGTTCTGGCGCGCCGCTTGGACAATTGACGCTTTATTTTATATCTTCCTTTGCTTTATCATCGCCATCCGCATCATCATTATCAGCGTTTTCATTGTCCCGCTTTCAGATGTCGCTCTCCTCTTCCTCTTTCGCAGAGGCAGGCACCCGTAGCGGCTACTGTCATACACCATGCGACATGATTTGGGTTTTCAATTCAAGAAAGGTTGCAAAAATATTCCAGTCCACACAGAGGGACAGTGAATGCCCCACAATCCCCCCCCTAACGCATACCATTTCAAGTTCTTCTATGCTGTCCAGTGTAGTCTGAAATTACTCATGTACTCTCATATGTATAGTATTTATGCATGTGTCCATGGACTTTTCATAATGACAATGTTCTTTTCCATTCCCCCACTGCTGCCGCCGCGGAAGTTCTCGGCTTTTGTCCTCTCTCTTATAGCGCACAGCTGGTGTCGTCCGTCCAGGCCGGTTCGTTCTCTGGTCCTGTTTTCTCTCCTCTACTCTCCTCTCCTCTCTCTTAGTCTCTCTGTCACTGCATCGCGATAAATTTCGTATGTTAATTATTTGATTTCTTATTTTTACGAATCGAATGCGGATCAATGCACTTTCTGGATGAATTTCTGCGGTCTTTCCCCTTCCCCTATTGTTTCTAATATGCTCCTTCGTAACTCTGGTCTCTCCTTCCCTTTTCTGGCTTTATTTTTCCTTCTTTCATTCCCTCATTTTTTGTGATTTTTGTTTTTTTTGTAATATTTATTTTGTACTTTCACAAATCAGCTGAAAAGGCCCTCAGGCGCAAGTCATTAACTTGGCTATTTGAATTGCGTGGTAAAGCAGCGGTGTGGTCTCCCTACCATAATGTTCCCACACCCGCAGCCACCCCTCACCCCCACCCCCACTGGACAGGCCTATCTAAGAGGATATTTCCTGTGTTTTCTTGGTTTCTTTTTTTTTTGCTGTGGGTTTTCCTCCTCCGTTGGCTTTTCTTTAAATATGCAGTTTTTCTTAGGAATTTTCTCATTAAAATTTGTACATGGTTTTTTTTTCTCGACATTTTCGTTTCCCCCCTCCCCCCATCACCAAATAAGAGAAAAAAGTAAGAGGCAAATATTGAAAGTGTCTGGGAGTGAAGGAAAAGTTGGAGAAAAGCCAAAAAGGAATCAACCCCGAAAGTCCATTCCGTGTGGAGACTCTCGTCTCGTCTCGTCCGAGGGGTTTGAGTGATTGACTTCATTGGGTTCGGTATTCCATTCCAGTCTCTCTTACTGTCCTGTACTGTCTCTTTGTGGATGGACGGATGAACGGATGGATGTCCAAGGATGCTACTTTTCTGCTTCTCCATATTACATATCCTGCTATCTCTCTCTCACACTCTGTTGCTCCTTTGCTAGCTGTTATTTGGCCATGCTCTTACTCATTTTCTAGCTGTTATTCGGCTGGCCATCCTTTTACTCCTGTTCTTGATGTTATTTTTCAATTCACGTCTCGCTCCAACTCCATTCAGAGCAAATCCACTGTGAAAGTCGTACCACTAAAAACGTACATCATGAGTGGAGCGAATGGGGGGGAGGGGGCACCCTTGGCCATAACAACTTAAAGGTTTTCCCTTGCATGCATACAAAACATACAACAAAAAAACGAGAAAAAAAATGCTATGCATATGAACATGAAAGTGCTCCCATACACACAAATACATACATAGACATCCGCGTATATCCTTAGTCCTGCCATTGGGCCACAGTGAGTGCAATGCTCCTACTTGAAGATATGCTCCCTTCCTCTCCATCTCTCTTTCTCTCGCTTGCATACAACGTTCGTGACACACACTCTTAAGGGAATGCCATGCCATACCATACCAACACACACACACACACACACACTCTTAAAGGACTGTTGACTGCCAGGGCATAGGTAGGAGCTAACATACACACAAACACAGTTTTTGGCACGTTGGCAGCTCCTCAGCAGGAAGAGAAAAGAAAGAAAAAAAGAGAAACAGGATAATGCATGCGCACACATGCACAGCGACAGGGACAGGGACATGGACATGGACATGCACATGGCCTGATACTTGAGCCCCCAGGATGATGATGATGATGACGATAATGCTCTTGATGAGCTTCATTATGAGCATATGGATGTGCATGTGCTGCAATATGATACTTGGACGATGGTCGTGTGCTCCTCTAGCGATCCAGATATCCAGTTGCAACTCCTGCAACTCCTCTTTCCACCCCTCTTTCCACTATCTCTTTTATTCCCGTTCACTCTCTCTCTCCGTCCCTCTATCTAGATATCTGTGTTTCTCTTTTGCCAAAAAAAAAACGAGAAAAAAAAAAAAAAATATTCCCAATTGTTGAACCCAAAAATATTCCTTGTCCTTTCGGTTAATTGCCGCTTATGGCCAGGCACACGACTGACTCTTCCCTCTATCTCTCTCTTCTCCCTTCATGGACCTTCAATCATTCATTCAATATGTGCGTTCGTCATTCGATAAGTCCCAAAAGATGCTGCCAGGCATGCCTCCGCCTCCGCCTCTGCCCCTGCGCCTGCCACAGCCTCTGCCTGCGCTCCTCTGAATCCGAATCCGAATCCGGAGTGGAGTTCAATGCTCCTCTCCACTCTGTGTGGCATACAAAAACTTTTGTCCTGGCCACAAAATCCGATTGAGAATTTCTCAGTTTTGTTTCCGTTGTTTTATTTCCTCTATGGAACATCTGCAGCAGCAGCAGCAGCTCTCTCCCTCTCTGTCTATCTCTCTGTCTCTGCACATCTGTTCAGATTTCCTCTGGGCTCCTAAGCCAGCTCTAACATAGAAACCTAAGCCGAATGCATGTATGCCACTGCCACTACATGCAGCACATACATACATATGTATGGGTGTATGTATGTACTTTCTCTATAAGGATGAATGAATTGGACAGACGAATCCAACTGGAACTGCACCCAAAGATGAATAACCATGAATTTTACTCTATGTACTGTATATATGTATATTATTTTAAGCCGCTTAGGATTTACTTTCAACGAATTTGAGGCAAAAATATATTATATATTCAATTCAAAACAAAACTTTAAAAATCATAAATTTTACATTGTTTTTGTGTCTGCCCTTTTAATGGCATTCTCATTGCTGTTTATTGTTATTTTGGTTTTGCAAATTGCCGCCGCCATGACAGCCAATTAGTGGGTTTATTTTTTGTTTTGTTTTGCTTTTGCTTTTGCCTTTTTTTGTCTTTTGTGATAGCGCCTGACAGTCGTTTGTATATATGTACATATGTACATAAGTACTATACATACATTGTCCCCCCATTTTCATTGAGTGACTCCTACCCCTCTCTGGCTCTGGCAGCCTTTTTTCTGCAATGATTTATTTCATTTTGTAATAATTGCTAATTATTTTCTGCATCTGCATACATGTACATACATACATATAATTAATTTATTTTTCATTTTTCTATCTTGTTTTTTCTTTCTTTTTATTGCAGGAACCCAAAGCCAAAACCGTATGTATTCCACTTTGTATTTATTCCATTGTTTCCCCCACCCCCATTTATATTTGTAATTATTAATTAATGAATTATATTATTTAAACACATTTAAGCCGCATGTATAAAATATTTATATTATTACGTTTTTTTAAGCTTTCCATAGATTTCCATTACATTTTCCCCCTCTCCGCTCTCCATGAAGCAATCAATACAATTTGTTCCTTCCTCTTCAATGGCTCGCCTGTTTTTCCGTATACGAATTTCAATTAGTTTTAATTGAATATTTTTGTTTCGTTTCTGCCAGTATTTGTTTAAGCTTTTAATCCTGAATTTCATTTGGCATTTTCCTTTTTTGCCATTGTCCTTTTAAGATGTTGGTAAATATAGGAAAATCCGTAAAGAAATCAAAAGCAATTCAACAGCTAGCATCTAGAAATATGGAAAATGGAATATTCCGGAGTGGTATTAGAAAAATGGAATCCATTTTTTGTGGCTTAAAGAATTTTCCCTTAAATTCCACCTTTTATGCCCGAATTTCGGAGCTGCTCGAATAGTATTTTGGATATGTTTTTGGCGGTTTTGCCTTGCACAATTTCCATTGTTTAGATTTGCAGATACAAAAATGTATCTTTTCATCTATGGACTGACGGGTAGTTTTTTCTTTTTTTTTTTTTGGTGCTGTGCTCTTTTTTTACCAGCACAATTTTGCTGTTGTTTTGTTGTTGTCTCCTCTCGCATAAATTAAATAATAAAATACTCGTGTGTGTGTGAGTGTTTGTTTCTATGTGTGTATCTGAATGTGCATTTGTATCTGTGTATCTGCGCAATTGAATGCTTTGTGGAACTGATTTGTAGCTGCTGCCGCTGCCACTCATGTGGATGGCTGATGGAATGGCTGCTGCTGCTGCTGGTGGTGGGTTCTTGCATGCCACACCGCCAGCGCTGCTCTGCTCGCACATTTTTATATAAATCTGCGCTGATCATAAAGCGTTGTTAAATGTTTAATAAATAAATGTTCCACATCCTTGTTAAGTTCAGACAGCGCGCGCGCTCATTGATTGCACTGGCGCAGCGATAGAGGACAAGAGAGAATGACAGAGAGAGAGAGAGAGAGAGAGAGAGAGAGTGAACACAGAGAAAATGCCATTCAAGTTGCAAATGCAAATGCAAATTAACGTTATGTAATTACGGGACAACGCTGCGTATACTTGTTGGCAATTTGCATGGCCAAGGCAAAGCTTCTTTCCAAGAATCAGAACAGTGCTGTGGGGCGGGGTTCCTTCTTAATAGTTTAAGGACAAAAGTACCGCACTGCAGGAGGGAAAATTCATTGAAAATCTCAATACTCTTTCCTTGAGAGGGGAATTGTGATTTTCTTTAGAATAGCAGAGGATCTTTGAGTTGTGAAAGAAATCCTAGAAAATCCTTAAAGTTCCTAGAAAAATCTGCATTTCTGCAGAGTATCTTCATTGGCGGCCTTCAAATCTTGCCATTCTCTCCCTCGCTCTCACTCTCTCTCTCTCTCTCAATAATGACTGCAAAAACCTTTCCCTCCACTTTCTTTTTAATGAGACACAAAAATCCTTCACCTAATGATGCCCCAGGCTGATGTTGAAAGCAGCTAAGGGGGAGGTGACCAGGTGCAATCGCAGCAATTAAGCAATTTGTTGTTGCTATTGTTTATTAATAAACAAACAACAATAGAGCGGGAGACCCAGCCAGAGCCCCGTAATTGCCACAGCAACAGCAACAGCAACCTTTTCCTCTTCAGAATGATAGGCAGAACTCAAATAGATCAAGGATATATATCTATGTACAATGTATCCTGTATATACACATATATGTACATATGTATTTTATGGAACCCCGAGAACCCCATGGAACCCCTGTTTCCTTCTGCTTTTTTTTTACTCTATTTTTACACAGATCCAGCGATGCATGGCACCCAGAAAAAAGGGGTTAAGACCTAGCGGCGGCGGCATCGGCATCGGCAGCGGCAGCGGCTGTCTCCCTCTGTTGCACCCTCCTGGTTGCCGGTTGCTGGTTGCTGCATGCGTGCAAGGTGCAATTGCAGCATATTTTTCAGCTTGACCGACTCCTCTCTGTCGGAACGGACCCTTTTTACAGGTTATATTCCGACAGTAAACTACGCCCCGAACTAAGCGAAAATTCGCACCCCAAGCAAAACTCAGAAGCACAGAAAAATGGGAAAATGTTGTGTAGGGGGGAACGGGTGAACGGGGGAGTCGGAGAGCTCTCGGGAGTTGGAGGAAACGGTTGTCATTTAGTCCAGTTTTTCGAGGGGTTAAATGTAGCCAGCAGATACATAGAATGCACACACATAGAGAGAGGGAGAGAGAAAGAGTGCTTAGAGGGTCAGCAGGTTACAAAACTTACTAATTGCTGAAAGCCTTTGCGCTGCAGCAGAACGTCAGGGTAAATGGGGCACTAGAAGAAGCCACTGGAAGGGGAAGCCAGGCCAGCACAATACGTTTCGTGAATGTAAAGACGGGCCTTCACATTATTGATTGTTGTATAATGATGATGCTATTTATTTTTTACTTGGAAAAGACGGTTTTGAATGCGAAAATGCACTCGAAATTTACGTAATAGGTAAGGAGCCTTGCCGCTCCTCAGGACTTCAGGCGAAACTCTTAATTTGATTCGAAACTTTTCATAGAAATTTGTAGATCTACAGAAAACCCCTCCCACACTTTTGTTCTGCCCAAAAAACCTATTTTGTTTGGATTTGCCATTTCCTCTCTGTACTTTTTTCCTGTTTCGCTTCCTGTTGCTGATTTTACCCCCTTTTTTCCGGCCCCACACAGCCAAGAGACCCAAAATCCGTTTAAGTCGGAAAATATGTATAAGAACAAGTACAATTTCTGCCCCCCACCCCACCAGATTCCCAGTGAAAGTCTGTGTCTTACAAAGTGGCTGCCTATCAGAAGAAATGATTGCATTTTCACAGAGACAACAACAACAGCAGCAACAGGGAAAAACAAACATGAAATGGAAAATATTCTGGCATATTGTTACAACAAAAACAAAAAGCTACGAAAATGGAGACGCACTTTCCAAATCGATTTTTGATTATTTTTGCTTATCATTCTGTTTGCTTCACCACCCCCTCACCCACTTTCATCCCCCATGCCACCAGCCAAAAAAGCAAAACCAAAAGAAACAACAAGGAACCCGCGCCGTAAATTCAATTTAATTTTCTTTAAATATTATTTGGGACAATTTTTGCTTGCATTACAACGAGAAAAAGCCGGAATACAATTTTGTTCATTTTTGTTTTTTTTTTTTTATATATCATGTTTACTTTCAATAACTTTTCCCGGGGTTTTCCCACTTCCCACCCATGCACCCAGTCAAACAATTTCCATTTCGCGCATAAACCTGACAAAAACAACAAACTGAGGAAAGAACCGGGTAGGGGGGGAGGGGGGAAAGCGGGAGGGAAAACAAATTTCTGTTTCGTTTGCTATTTATTTTATTTATAGCTGGAGAGCCTTTTTTTTTATTTTGTGCATTGGAGGCATTGGAGCCGATGGACTTTTTGTTTGTCGGCGCAAATTGAAAAATATAATTGAAACAATAAATTGTTCTGCTTGTTGAAAGAGTTGAAAGAGAGAGAGAGAGAGAGAGAGACTGGAGGGATCTGTGGATCTTTTCTGTCCAATGTATGTAGGGTTTTTTTTGTTGACTTGCAAAAGAGGTGGAAAAAATCAATTTAATTTCAGTTTTTTCTGTTCCTTTTTTATTTTTTTTGGCTTACAACTAAAAAAAGCAAAAAATGTTGTTGTATGCGTCAGAGACGGAGATCTCTCTGCTCTGACCAAAAGTCAAGTCATTCGCCAGAGTACAGCCCACAAGAGGTCCTGGTCCTGGTCCTGGTGCTGGCATAAACATCCCTTAGCTTCTGGTGGGGGTGGTTTGCACTCAAGAAAGAATGAAAGAAAGAAAGCAGCGGCAAAGCAACGAAACAAAAATTTAAGAAATGTTAAAAAAATAAAGAGAACAAACAAAACGAGTAAAGGATGCGACTAAAGGATGCCCCTGGTAATCCAAAATATAAATAGAAAAAGATAGTCTTAATATCTGTCATTCAAGCCTAAACTACAGACAGACAGACAGACAGACATTTCTATAGGGACTCCAGCTTATCAAGGCATATACTCCACTAGTCTACAGGGTATTCAAACTCGTCTGCAGAATCAGCATTCGCAGTGGCAACAGCAGTCGCGGTGGCGAACAATGCGTCAAACGTGCAACATGAAATGCGCTAAAAAAAAAGAAATAGAAGGAAAAAACAACTTTAACAGCACGTAGCTGGCAGAAGAGGATTCCTTGCTGTGAGCAGGACTTTGCACTTAACACACACACACACACGCGCACACATACAAATGCAGCTGGCACTGTGCGTCAAACAATTTAGCGCATTGCATTACAGCTGTAGATGGAGCTGGAGATGGAGATGGAGCTGGTGCTGGATCGGGAAGCGCTCTGGCAAAAAGGAGAAAAAGTTGCAATGCAAGTTTTCTAATTGCAATCGTCCACCCTCGCCGCTCCTGCCACCAACATGGAGGATATGGGTGGAAAGAGGACAACAGCAGAGGGATGGGCGGATGGGCGGATGGGTGTTGGGGGGAAAGGCGGAAATGTTAGCTGGCACGCACGCATAAAGTACGTACTATTGTTGTTGTTGTTGTTGTCGTTCTGCTGCTGCTGCTGCTGGCACATCATCAGCAATGCAAACAAATACGCATAAATAAGCACACGCACACACGCACTCACACATACACACCAACTCTCTCTCTCTCACTCTCTCCCCACGCACGCACTCTTTTATGCAAAAGAAAGAAAGGAGAGGAGAGGGAGAGCAGCAGCAGCAGCAACAGCAACAGCAGCAGCAGAAATAAAGAATTGCAGAGAATTAGATACCCTTTAGGATGCAGATGAGGGCTATATGTGATATATGTATATGGATACGATCCAAAAAAGATCTGTGCAAAGTTATAGTCTGGGGATATCGATCTAGGAGATAGTATGTACCCTGCAGCATTCAAAATTTGTGTTTTTTCTCTGCCTTGCAAACGTCTCCTGGTTATAAGTATACCCTCTCCCCGAAAGGATATAGAAAAAAAGCGTAGCAGAACACAGCAGCGCAGCTAGAGCTAACGGAACATGTGCAAATACCCGGCCTCCTGCTCTCCCTGTCTCCCCTCTCCACTCTCCACTCTCCTCCACTCACACTTCTGCGAAAGCACTGCTTGCTTTGAAGCGCCTTTCGCCTTACGCACATTACGCGTAGAGCAGAGGGCAGACAAAGAGTAGCAGGGAGGGTAGGGGAGGGGAGGGGATGCAGAGAAGCAGAAGTAGCAGAAGGTGAAGCAGCAGTATAAGAATAAGTACAAGTAGAAGGAGTAACAGGAGAACCAGAAGTGGATAAGGATATGGAAAGAAAAGAACGCATTGCAATGGCTTCTTCTTGGCTTGAACTCCCTGAACTCCTTTTGGAATTTTTTTTTTATATTTACATTTTAGAGCCTTCCACACTGTGGAATACAGTGAGGACTGCCTAAGCCTGAACGACTAACTTTCGACTACGAATGGAGAGATCTAAAGTAGACAGATCGTCTGGGGTTGAGGGAAGATTAAGAGGCTGACTCTTAAATCAATGGAATCGAGGAATCCTTACGAGTTCCTCTTCAAAAGTGTCAAAGGATAGTGCTGGTGTGCCCCTCTTTGTCTCTTTGTCTGCACATCAAACGCGTGCTACCATAATGTCAACACCTCTCTTGGGTTCAAGCCCCTCCTCCACTTGGGGAACATAATTAGCTTTCGGCCTTTCTAAACCCAAAATATTCAAATTTCCAGCACTTACATCAAACGTGCATCAAGTGCTTCACGCCCTCGCCGCCACAGCCTCAGCCTCAGCCTAATTTGCACACTCTTACCGTTGCACTGTGGCTGTGGCTGTGGCTCTGGCACCCATTGGAGACAGTTGCACTTAATTGATATTCACTGTGGATCGCACAGGATGACGCACTTTTGTCCCCCGTGGCTGGGGAATATGCGTAAGGCACTCACACACACACACACTCTCTCTCTCTCTCTCTGTCTTGGTGGCTTGCCCCAAAGCGTGCAGCCTTCCTGCCCTCTTCTGTGTGTGTGTGTGTGTGTGACGACCGTTCAAGTAGTTTGTATAAATATTTGCATTTTGCAGGCAGCAAAAAGGAAAAATTTGCGCCTGGGCTGGCACCCTAAAAAACAAAAAAAGAAGAAGGAGAAATAATGTGCAAAGTAGAGTGTTCCGTTCCGTGTGGCATTTACCCTAATGCACTTGCCCCAATGCAATGCAATTTTCTTGGCATCTTTCGTGCCTCGGCGATTGTTGGCTTTTGATAAGCAGCTGATGCTGATGTGGATGTGGATGCGGATGGTGATGGTGATGCACAGCGTCTGATGATGTTGCCCCTGTGCTACTTTGTCGCTGTTAATTATAAAAATTTTCCCATTTTTTCTTGCCCCTCATTTTTGTAGTTGAGTTGGAAAGTGGTGGAAATTTTCTAAGCGAGCGCTCAAAAGCATGCTACAGTTTTTTCCCCTATTTGACATGACGCTCCTTTGGCGTCAGCTTTTGTTGAGGAGAGAGCGTAATACATACATATATGTATATAAGCATATATATATATATATATACCTATAGTATATAGAATACTTGTTTCAACAAATTGCAAGCAAGCAGTTTATGCTGCTGCTGCCGCATGCTTCTGCTTGCTGCGCGGGGTTCTCGCAACAAAAGTTTAAGAAAAAGAAAACTGTGCAAATAAAACTTTTTGCTTTCGTTCGTTTGTGTTCGTTCTGGGTAAAAGTCCTTGCCAAGGGTAAATGCAAAGTTTATATACACACACACACATACATTCGCACATTTTCCAACAGTGTGTGGCAAGTGAAAATTCAGCGGAAAAAAAGGCGAGGGAGAAATGCGTGCTAGCGCCAAAAGATGTTGCAAGGCAAGCGTCAAAAATAAGAAAGAAAAGAACAGAAAATAAAATAAAATATAAGAAAAGAAAAGAATAGGAGAGAGGAGTCGTGGGAGGGGGCTGCGGGTGGTGTAGAACAGAAAAAGTGTAGAGGTAGTGGCAGAGGAGTGGGAAATACCAAAGCAAGAGTGCAAATAAAATGAAGAAATTTCGTAGGGGGCGGAGGAAAAACTTGGCTTTGATTTTCTTCTCCCGTATGGCCGGCGGTGGGGAGGGGGGTTGGGGGCGGCGGTGTTGTATAAGCCAAGGGCTGCAGTTGGCAAAACGCTTCACTGCACTTGACTATTATTGAAGTTGGAAGCCAGGACAGGATCGGGCGGTGCCCCTAAGCCCCCACCCAGCACAAGTTTGTCCTTGCCTCAAATTGAGTCGCTCTCTGGCTGTGGCTCTGACTGCTGCTGCTGCTGCTGAAACTTTTGCCTTTGGGGCTCGGGGCTGCAACGGCAACGGCAACATCTTTTGGCCCAGGCATCCGCCAGGCATTCAGGCATCCTACTGGCATCCCATCCCAACCCTCCCCCAACATCATCCTCATCCTCATCGTCCCTTGCATATTTTAGCGCGCGATTCGTGCCTTGCCTCGCCTTGCCTTGCCACTTTTTGCATTTTTTATGTGTTGGTAGGTCATTGCACGTACAAAAGCCACTTTTACTGCGCCACCAACCCAACTGCAGCTGCCACACTGCCACTGCCACAGCAGCAGCAGCAGCGGCAGCGGCAGGAGAAACTTTGTTCGAGCTTTGCTGCTGGGATGCTGCTAGGATGCTGCTGGGATGCTGCTGGGATGCTGCCAAATTAAACAAAAATGCTCTGCACTGCACCGTTTCTAGAATTTTATTTTCAATTCGGTTTCCCCAATGCAAAAAAAGTTATCTGAAGGAGTCCTTTCATTTGATGGATTGTTTGGCTAATGATATTTGCAATTATGCTCAAAATTAAATAAAAGTTTCGCCAAAAAACTATTGGCACAAATACACCTAAGCCCTATATTCCCACAGAATGAGCAGTGATTAGATTAACAGGGAGAATCAACTAATTGGAGGTCAAACAAAGCTCTTAAAACTAGAAAGAAGGGTTAAATACTGCACAGATTTATGGAAATATTAGAACTGATCAAACAACAGGGTATGCCCCATGCCCAACCATAGAAAATGGGCTTAATTTCTCTTAATGCAGTTTAATGGTCACACAGTTGCTGAAGGAGGGGAGGAGGAGAAGGAGAAGTGTAAAATTGGAAGCAAAGAGTGATAGAGAGGAGCAGCACAACTCTGTTGCTCCATCAAATGCAATTTGGAGGGCTGTTCCCACTCTCTCCCTCTCTCTCACCATCTCTCTGTCTCTCTATCTCTGAACTCTTGTCAATTTGAGCGCATTATTTGCATTTCTTGTTACCAAACACAGTCGATGCGAAAAGTTTCGACACCATGCACCCCCCATTCCACCCCCTTCCATAATATTCTACTGTTGTTTTGCTGTTGAATATGCAATGGCAATGGCAATGGCTTTTTAATTTGTGATTCGTGCTCTGAGGACAAATGCAGAAATGCATAAATCATTTTCCGGATTTCACGCGACAAATTAAAAATTAATGCAATGCCGTACGAAAAATGTGCAGAGAGCAGTGCAGTGCAGTGCCAGGAGCAGGACCAGGAGCAGGAACAGCGATAGTGTTAGAAAGAGAGATCCGTACGTGTGGATTAACCAGCCAAAAATACGAGAAATATATATAGTCGCCATAGCCATAGCCATAGCCATAGCCCTATCCTTATCCCTATCCCATGGCCAGTGCCATTGCCATTGCCAGTGCCGGTGGTCGGTCGGGGGTCGAATGAAATTTGCTGGATTTTGCACCAGAGCGATGCAAAGCGGGGCGGTGCGGGGCAGGGGCGGTAAATTTTTATCGATTTTCCTCGCAATGCAGCCGCTGTTCCGTTCAACATTTTTGCAACCCCAAAAACGAGTCTGAATTTTTTTTTTCTTCCCTTACCCCCCCCACACACACCCCTCTCTCTAGGCTATCTCTCTATTGCTCGCCCTGTCACTCTTTTGGGCTGAATGCAGAGGCTGGGCTGCTGCGGGCACGCACTTTTCGAAAATACCAGAAACGATGGCAAAACAGAGAGAAACAGAAAAAAAAAGGAGAAAGGCGAAAGGCGAAAGGAGAGGGATGGGGTGGGGCAGCAGCAGCAGGATAGTGCGTGCGTGTGTGCGGGTAGAACATAGTGGGAGTGGGAGTGGGACTCTGACTGGGAGAAGGGCAAAAACATAGAAAAAATATAAGGAGAGCGAGAGAGATAGGAAAAAAATTCGCAATGAGGGTTGAAAATAAATTGCTTTTAATTTGATTTCAACTCAATTAAATCTACGAAATGGAATTTCAAATTAATTCTTTTTCTCCTTGTTGGTTGGTTGGTTGGGGGGGTGGGGGTATCCCCTTCCTCCCAGCGGGATGCCCCCATTTCTAATGCACTTTCCAGGAATGCCACAAAGTATTGTCACTAATTAGCCAGAGTCGTCGTTGGTCCTCGTTGGTCCTGGTCTCGTCTCTGGGGTATTTCGGTTAAATGGCACAGCTGGCCCTGATTGTTCTCTCTTCCACTGTCGTCATTGTCCGTCCTTGGCCACTCGCCCCGCTCCCCCTGCAGCATAATGGTCGGTCCTGCATCGAACTCTTTGTTTTCGATTCGGGAAATCGGCTTGGTAATTGTTGGGCATTGGAAATCTCTTAAATCCATTGGGCTGTGAGAAAAGTAATTGAAAGCATGGAAAAGTTCATTGAAATTCAGATTAAAAACCATGAAGCCCAAGAATCGATCCTAAAGGTCGGGTGAGGGGGGGGAGGACAATTAAATAATATTCTTATTCCTTAAAAAGTTGACGATTCAGTTGAATATCCGATACCCCGAGTGCTGAAACTTTTGTGACCCACTCTAGGGGCATACATATGTATGTACATCACACATTTTGAATGCAGAGTAACGGCAGCGTCAGAGTGGGAAGAGGAATCCTCTTAGACTCCAAGAGAGAGAGAGAGCAAGAAAGAACAAAATGCATTCCCAGAACACCTGCAGACTGGGGAAGAGAGCGCCAGACAGCTGCAGGGAACAAACTAGATCTTCTCTTGGCTTAATTTCAAGCCGCAGATTATGAGAGAAGGACGGGCTGTGGGAGCGAATGCCGATACTGGCGTTGTCTGTCCCTCCCCCATCTATCATTCCCCCGCATCCAAAGCTCACAAATTGTGTCACAAGGCAACAACGAAATGCTCTCATTTCACTCATTGTTCCTGCTCATCTTGTGGTTGTTGCTGTTGCTGTTGCTGTTGGAATACCCCTTTTATCACTCATTTTCCCCCCGTGCTACCTCAACAAACAATAAAACACTTCCTTCCTTCCTTCTCCCCACCCCCCTGTTCAGCCCTGCCTGCCCTGGGCTGTCCGCCCTTCCTGCCTGCCTGAACTTGACCTTGATAAATATTTGAAGTGAGCTTTTTAGCACATATCAAAACGCTTACATCTCAATGGGGTGGGGTTGTGGAGGGGATTTAAGTGACGCCACAAAGAAGGGGAGAGACTGTGAGCGACAAAAGGGGGCAGAGGGAGGGTGGGGGAGGTACGGAGGGGGCGAGAAATGTCGCCTTGGCTCGTCTCGCAATTGACATTGAAAATTTCCTCGCATCCAAATGACGTGTAACAAATTGTCGATGACGCATTTACCAACCACCCCCCCTACCTCCAACACCCGTACCCCAGCCAGCAGTATATATATATGTATCTATATATATGTATATAATATATAGGGGTTGTTGCTTCAATTACAAATGAAACGAGAAACCCACCCTCTGGGCAAAGTCAACCCCCGAAAAAAACAAAAACCAGCCGAAAACGAAAAACGAAAACCGAAAAACGAAAAAACGGCTGACAGCCGCAATCAAAATGGGATATAAGCCATAAAAAGCAAATCCTGTCAGGCGTCGGCCATGTTGCGCCTCCCGAGACAGTGAATCATCCAAAATCTCACCCCCCACACCCTACAGACAGACAGACAGACAGAGAGAGAGAGCGAAGCAGACCAGACGGAGAAAGCGAGAGAGACAGATTTTTGGGCAACCTTCAAGGACGCGAACGCTAATCAGGAAAAGCTCTCCTTTGGGGGGCATGGGCATGGCCATAGCATGGGCATAGCATGGGATGGGTGATATAGGGGTACGGTACGAAAGTGATAATCAAAATAAACAGAGATTAAGGTAACCTTGAAATTTTGTTTGGCCTATGGAAATCGATTTTCTCAACCCCAAACCCCCATCGCCCACCCGGAAAATGGGGAGGACAGCATCCCGAAGGCACAGGCAGAGGCACAACGAAAGGGTTGCCACTAATTGCTCGCGCAGGTGGAGTGGAAATAATTAATGTCAGGTTTTTTGGCACAGGTCAGGATTTTATCCATCCCCCAGCGCCTGCCCCTGCCGCTGCCGCTGCCCCTTCCCGTGAGAGGAGGAGGGTTGAATGAACCCTAAGAGGCATTCGATTGATGGGGCGGGGCGCTGCCACAGCAGCGGTAGCAACAAGTAGGAGGCACTCGACAATACGTCAACACACACGAAAGCGAAGCGAAGAAGGGTTTCGGTTCGTTCGGTTCTGTCAAAGGAGCTGTGTGTGTTTTTTGTTATGGCTCATTATGAAGGGTGGCAGCCAGCAGACAGAGACAGAGGGGTAGCGGGGAGCTTGTTGTGGTTTGCCCCAAAAAACAAAAAAAAAATTGTGTCATAAAAGAAGTCTCCCGTTGGGGCGCTACCGTCTGCCGGCTCCCCCCCTACCACAAAACCCTACGAGTGTGCGAGTTGTTGTGCTAGGTCAGGTCGGTTCGTCCCTTCTCTCCAGTTCATTTCAATATTCATTCCCCCAACCCCCACACACCCCCCGTTAATGGTGTGTGTGTGTGTGTGTGCGTGCGTGTGGCCTTTGCGGTTTTTGTGCGCTACCTGTTGCTCCTGTTTGCTGAAACTCCATTTGGGAGTCCGTCCAGTCCACTCTCCTCATTTGGCCGGCGGCAGTCAGCTTTGAGGCAGGCAGCCTCATTATTGTATCGCCGCAGCTGCCTTCCACTTTCCTCATCATCAGTTAGGGGCTTCCTTTTAATAAAAACTAATAGCCCCAATTAAGTCAACATGCGTTTTGCTGTTGCTTCTCTGTTGCGGCCTTTTGTTGCTGTTTGCTGTTGCTGTTTGTTGCTGTTGCTTCTGTTTCTGCTCTGCTCTGCTCTTATTGCCTTTTCGCCTGTTGTTGGCGCTAATAAAGTCAACAATGGTTCAGAAAATCAACAGAAAACCAGAAACATACAAAAAATTTAATATGAGCTGCTGGAGAGCTGAGAGCAAAGCAATCTTCCAGACAGCAGGCAGCCGCAAAAAAAAACAAACACACAAAAAAACAGGAAGCTGCTGCTTGGTGCCTGCAAAAAAATTGATTTAAAAAAGGTTCCATTTCGAGGCGCATAAACTGTCATCGATTTTTGTTCGGAAGTGACGAGGCTTTCAGCAATACCGTTCGTTGCCCCTGTGCAGCGCTGTGTGTGCGTGTGTGTGTGTGTGTGTATGTGAGCCTTGTGGGTGTTGCCTACTTTTGGCACAATTTTTGTAGGTCGTTGTCCTTGTGCCTACTTTCGTTCTTCTTCCTTTTGATTGTAGGAGGCATCGTCCCCACAAATCACTTGTTTGTGCGACTTGGGAAGGTGTTTATGGGGTTCGAGGGGCTGTGGAAGGTGTTTGTGGGGCTTGAGTGGCTGTGGAAGGTGTTCTTGCGGGTATGGTATTCAAGAGAATGTCTTTGGACTAGTTTTCTTTTCAGTTTTGTAGCTTTTACAAGGGGTATGAGTCCTTTTTTAGCTGAGAACCACTCAAATGTTAAGATGGCCTCTCGATCAGAAGTTTGTAGTAACTGATTGCATTCCTTAGTTAATCAAACGATTCTTTTACAAGTCTGAGGTCTAACTTCTTTCTAATCCATGGGGAGTCCATAAGAAACATATGCATGTATATTCCTGTGATTTTCAAGCGTCTCACTTAGTTAATGATCACTTTATAGAACACGAAAATCTCCCAACAGCCACTTTTCCATTCCCATTGTGCCATCTATTTGTGGATGCCCTCTGGCTGCAACGCTTCTCCTCTCTGCCGGCTCTCTGCTGCTCCTCTGGCTCTGGCCCTACCATTTCTAAGCACAACTGTACCAGGCACAACTGTACTTGGCCTGTCTCGTATCAATTTCAACCGAAAACACCTCAAGAGAGCTCCGCAAAAGACTAAAACTAAATTTAGAAACAACATCCCCAGCCACAGTCCCAGCCCCAGGCCCTGGCCAGAGCAACCCCAATAGCATTCTGTAGGTAATCCCAGGCCCAAGTGACATCGTCTCCATCATTGGGGGGCTCTCTCTCTCTCTCGGCTCTCGACTCTCGGTTCTCAGCTCTGGGCTCTGGGGCTCTCGACTCCACATTAAAATAATTGCTTCCGAAATGACAACTGCTGCTAAAATTGAAAACCGAGTGGCAAGAAGGAGAGAACCATGTACGCAGACGCACTGCACTCTCCCTTGCACTCGATTCCATTCCACAGCCTGCTCGATGCCTGGCTGCTCGCTGCCTGCCTGCCCCATCTGCCTCTAAGATGAGATTGACGTTGTGGCAACATGTGTGCGCGCCTGCGCGTGCCAACAATGTAAAATGCGACTACGCCTGGCAATGGCAATGGCAATGGGGAGTGTGGGAGGGGGGGGCGATGGAATGAGATGGCGTCGCTTATTTACCGTTAAGATGCAGCGGCTGTCAATCAGACCCCAAAAAAGACCCCCGATCCCAGATCCCAGACAGAGCAGAGCATGAGGCATTCCAGAGGCACTCCTGCGAAGCTGTCTGGAACCATATGTCGCCCCTCGAGATCTATTTTCGTCTTGCCTCTGAGACAGAGACAGAGGCTGTGCAGTGTGGCACAGGGGCACGCCTGCGCACGCACACACCATTGAAATTTTATTCATTTTTCCAATTTTACCGTTTCGGTTCGGTTTCTGTTTCTGCTCCGTACTTTTCCTGCACTCTGCCTAATGGCTCCTCCCGTTTGGCATTGGGATCGGGATCGGTATTGGGATCTCAGGTTCCTGATATTTATGACTCTCTCTCTTTTTCTCTGCGCCGGAAATAGATTTTTAGGATTGCGAGTTTTCGAGTTGCGTGTTCAACAGGCGGTTTAAAACCTCTTCTACAGAAATTTGTCTGTGCCTGTGTGTGTGGCAGAAGGCATTTTTTCATGCCTATTGGAATTATCTATGGGCTCTTACGGCCCGGCACTTTCGTTCCAATTCTCCATATGGAAAGTAATTTAATCTTTCCCATAGAGAAAATGAATGAGAGATATTGTAATTATTCAACTGGTTGTTGTTGTTGTTGGGGAAAATGCATATTTTGGGTATGGTTTGAGGGGATGGAAAGAGGTGGTGCAGTTCTGTTCAGGATATGGTTTTGGTTCCGATTTATTTGGAGCTGTATCCAACGATAAATCAATCCAAGAAATACATACATATGTGTTGGGAGACGATCTTACATATATTTGTTTGTATACCTTTAAAATGCAACTCCATCCAGAGTGTTTATGGAACATTTGAGAATCGATTCCAGCATGAGAAATTAGAGATAGAGATATGTACATATTATATATATTCGCACTTGGCTTATCAATCATGAATATACTACTACTACCCCTTGGTACTTTCCCATCCATGAACGCATATATGTACAAACTTTATTATATTTCCATTCAAAGACACTTAAGACGTATAAAATATATCCTTGGGGTAGAGCCCCATGTAAATACAGTTTCAGAAATCGTAAATCGTATAGTTTTGAGCTGCATAAATGAAAAAACATTTTTTATTTAAAAAATCTCTCCAAAATCTATCAATTATAAAAAAATGGGTATGTCTCTCAATTTTATGGTTCGCATATCAGAATCGCAGATTTCGGAAACTATTTTTCTGTTGTTTCACGTCTCAACAAAGAATATTATTTATTTATGATGTATTTATATATTTAACTAACGATTTATACAAATATTTAAACCATTTACTTTTCAAATAATTCCAACAACCGCGCCAAATTGATGTCGATATACATATGTAAAATGTGTGGTGTCGAAAACAATGTAATGTACAATCTACAATGTATTTTACATTCTACATACATTTCATACGCCGCAGCTTCTGCCGAGTGACAAACCAATCAGTTTACATAGATGTTCTACATTTCAGCTTCTGATAGGTGACACTTGTTGTGTCACTACGCAGAAGCTGACATGTATGAGCTGTAATTTGGCGGCGCACTGGCGCTCCATTAGGGCATAGTTGCAACTAACCATTTAGCAAGTACTTGAACCATCAATTTAAGTTTGGCGCGAAAATAAAACTTTTAAAATAAATCAAATTTAAATGAATGTAAGTAACACGGCTGACAAAAAGCTTCAGCTCAGCAGGAGAATACAGTGTGTGTGGCTTAAATAGAGTTCAATCGAAATCAACCCTGTGCTGAACCGTGTTGAATAGGGATATATGCTGCAATTTTCTTATTTGGTTTTGATTTAACATAAATTTGACGACTTATTTTGACTTATTCTCTCTCTTGCGTTTTCAGATAATCTATGGAGCCGATGGTCAGCCCGTTCGACCCGATTCGAAACGCGGCCGAGGCAAGGGAAAGTCAGCCGGCAACGGTAGTGCCGGTGCCAGTGCCACAGGCAATGGGACACCAACAACTGGGGTAAGTTGATGAAGCTACTTGACTCTTATTATGCCTTTATCCTCCATGGCACAATTCTACATTTAAGTCCGTGCTTGGCCTTTCATTCGGAACCTCCAATTTGCCTCCATCTGAATGTCTTTCTTGCCACCATTCGAACAGAATCTCTCCTTTGCCTCCATTCGAATCCCCACTTTGGCCTTCATTCATGGGAACGGAACTAATTAAGTCACGCGACGACAGAATGTCTGCGGTTGGGTTCGGAGAGATTGGGGCTCCATAGCCAGAGCCAGAGCCAGGGCTCAGCAAAGTGCCCAGATGAATGAATGGCTCTTTATGCGGCAACATTTTCCACGTCATCGCTGCTGAACAGCAGCTCGTTGCCGGGTTCCCCCAAAAGCGGCAGCAGCCGACGCGTCGCAGACAGACCCAGACCCAGACCCAGACCCGGGCATAATCTCCAGCCGCAGGCACCAGGCACCAGACGCCGTTGCCGTTGCCATTGCCGTTGCCGCCGCCGCCGCACGTAGCTCTGGGGGTCACCACCATAAAAACGCCAGCAGAAAAAAAGGCCAGGAATAAAGCCGGCAAAAACGGGCAACAGACAAAGTTACGCTGCGTCGGCTCTTTTCCCCTCCCCACCTCCATCTATCTGTCTCTGTCTCTGCCTCTGTCTCTGGCTGTGGCTGTGGGTCTGGCTCTGGCTCTGACTGTGCTTCAAAGGCGGACCACTTGTGCAGCACAGAGCCACACAGAGAGCTGTGTGCCACATGCCGCACGTAGAAGCCAAAGACACGAGACGCGAGACCCCAGAGCTCTGGTACAGGAGACGGCCAGGAAGGGGATGGCGCGGCAAGCTACTTACTCGTATTGTTGCCACAGGGACTGGGGACTGGGGGACTCTGGGACACCAGACCAGACCAGACCCAAAGGCAGACCAGGAAAAGCGCCAGTGGCAGTGGCAGAGTCAGTGACTTTGACCTTAGCCCCTGGTGGGTTGGGGCAGGGGATTGATTCCCTTTTGCACAGCACAGCACAGCACGCAACATCCTCTGTGGCAGTGGCAGCGGCAGTGTCTGTCTACCGTTTGAATTTCAAGGTCGGGCATGGGCCTGGGCCTGGGCCTCGGCCTGTCGTAAAAAGTTGACACAAGTTAATATCCAATGAATGCCACAGATACACAGAGCCACAAGTGGCATGGCATGGCATGGCATGGCCAAAGCATAACATTTGCGTTTGAGTAAGTGGCATACATAATGTGTGAACAGACATCGAAGGGAAAATGGAAATGGAAGTATTTCGGAAACACAATCCACGGCTTCAGCCAAAGGGAATCCCCTTTTCGAATCCCTCGAAAAATCCCAAGTAATCGAATAGCTGATAGGAAATGGGATCTGAATGGAAATGGAAGTGTTTTCCCTAAAAAGAAACTGCTCTTACTTTGGATATATGTACATGAAAGGATATAAAGCTCTTTTACAACAAGATATTCCAGAGAAGTTGATGAACTTTCAAGTCATTCTTGTCGGAGGGAGGCAAGTCCCAAGTGGATTCCCAGTAGATTTCCCCGACCCGACTCTGGAGCAAATCTCTTTCATGTAATTTGTCATATAAGCCACACAGCCACACCACAACTGGTGGCAGTGGCAGTGGCAGCGGCAGCAGCAGCTGTGGCAACGTAGGACAGGGTGTAACCGTCAATGAAGCGTTGATTATGT
The DNA here is from genome assembly GCA_005876895.1 of Drosophila azteca. Classification (NCBI taxonomy): domain Eukaryota; kingdom Metazoa; phylum Arthropoda; class Insecta; order Diptera; family Drosophilidae; genus Drosophila; species Drosophila azteca. The sequence goes on along the minus strand of VCKU01000014.1, from coordinate 48,973 downwards.
CATCATTGCCACACGACTCTACACCAGTGACTCCCCGGAGTGTGTGCCACGCAGACACACACACATGGGTTTTGGAGTGGCATAAAAAGGCAGAAGTGGCAGCAGTGCCAGCTGTGGCAGAGAACAGAAGACATCCACCCAAGTGGCGACGGCAGGCAGTCCTCTGGCTCTGGCTCTGGCTCTGGCACCATAAAATCCGCAACAAGTTGCCTTCCAAACCTTCCATCCGCTGTCTGGCAGCAGCCAAGTGGCAGCGTCTCTTTCGCTCCTTCTCTCGTTCTGTGTGTGTTGTGCCACAGTCAGGTTCCTGCTTCTGCTTCTGCTCCTGCTTGGCTGCGTTGCATGCCTCCAATGAGTGGAGCAGGGACAGGCCTGGCTCTGCCTGACTCTGCCTGGAGCCGCCGTCGCCTCGACATTGAACAACACACGATGGCAGCAAAACGTTCTTTAAGTTTTGTGGCATCCCCGACTCTTGGCTTCCAGAGTCTGCAGCAGCACCCCCTGCCCCGTCGCGCCACTCTCCTGTCTCCTGGCTCTGTGCAACATTTGCAAAGTTTTACTTTGGCTCTTGCCACAAATCTGTGTCTGTGTTTGGGGGGAAAGTGAAGTGCTGTTCTGCTCTGCTCTGCTCTGCTCTGTTCTGTTCGTTTTTTGCTTTTTTTTCTTTTCGGTGGCCCAGTGACACGGACACGGACACGGACACCGATGCGGATGCGGATGGCAACACGGGTGTGCCACTGCCACTGCCACAGCCACTGCAGTTTTTCCTTGTTGCTGTTGCTGCCAAAATCCAGGTCGCAGGTCGCGCTGTTGCCTCCTTGCCTCCCAGGCAGCATATGACCTTTCAGCGCCTGGCCCTGGCCCTGGTCCTGGTCCTACTCCTGGTCCTGGCTGCAATGCAAAAACAAAACGCAAAAGAAAGGAAAATCCATTGGCAGACGGGACCGGGCCTGCCACATGGCCATTGCCACTGCCATTGCCATTGCCATTGCCATGACCATGACTCCTCTCCTACTCTGGTGGCATGCTTTGACGCCTGCAACGCGGCCGCGGGCTCCATGGCCTTCATGTCTGGATGCAGCTACCAAACACACACACACACACACACACATTTTTTGGGGGCGGCCCATTGTTTTGGGAGAGGTCTGGACCTGGAGCTCTGTGGCAGTGCTCTGTGGCTCTATTGGTGCCACAGTCACGCGCCCATTCCCGGTGCCACAGAGAGCCAGAGCCAGAGTCAGAGGCCAAATGAACAGCCCTGTCCTCTGGCCAGCAACTTGTTGCACTTTCTCTCTCTGTCTCTGCTACCACTCCTCCATTCAGCGCTCTCTCTCTCTCTCTCTTCTCTCGCTGAACAAAATCTGCATATGGAATGCGGCTGGAATTTGTCATCCGCTAGGCCTTCAGCCTCCACAGGCTTACACTGAACAGCAAGGCAATTGTTTCACTCAATTTCTCAATGTTTCCACTGAATGAAAGTTCATGGATGGCAGATGTGCTATAAGGGGTACAAATGGAATTGGGATTGGCAATTTGTGAAGAGAAAATGTAGTAAAGGATGCCAAATTATTACTAATAATAGAATAACTTTGTCAGCGCCATGAATAGAGCATGTAAATCTGCAAGCAATGCATCCTCTATGCTTCCTAATTTTGTTGGCTAGTGTAATGAAAAATATTCTTCATTGGCAAACGTGCAGTTTTTTCAAAGCCTTGTTTTTTCACCCACCTTCTTTGTGGCATGCATATTTTGTTGTTGCTGTTGCTGTTGCTGTTGTTGTGCACTGCGTTGGCGTATGTCCAGCTGTGGGAATGGGGCCGAGCCGAGCCGCCAACGCCATGCCACGACATTCTCTAGAGGGGCGGCAATTAGTCAACACATGCCCCATGCCCCCGTCCCCATGCGATGCAATCGCGCCTGTCACAATGTTTGGACATGGACATGGGGCAGGCGCTGGCATTGGTGGCAGAAGGAGGAGCAACTGCAGCACGAGCACCGCTGCGGCCTGTGGCAACTTCAATTGAAGCGCCGTCCGACCGACCGACCGACCGGCCCGTGCACTTAACGTCTAATTAGGCGCCGCAATCGCTGAAAAGCCGCTCAACGAGTTCCACCATTCGGTGCCCCTGCCACAATGTCAAAGCGAAGGCTCTTTAAGACTTTGGCCACACCTTGGCCATCACTCAAAACAAACAGAGAGGAGGAGGAGGAGGAGGAGAAGGAGAAGTAGAGGAGCAGTTGCCAGACATAATCGTAAATGCCAACATGCCCCAACATGTTGTGGCGCCAAGACGGCTACCTCAGTGGCACACACACACACACACACAGTAGTTGTGGCACGGACCAGACCCGAGGCTCGGGCCACTGCCGCACCACCAACCGTGACAGCAGCAGCAAGAGCAGCAGCAGCAACAGATGGAGGGGACTCCTACGTGCGATGGCGATACCAAGAGCTTACATACAGCTCGTAAAAAACAGAGCCACGGGCCTGTGGCAGCAGGCGGCAGGCGGCAGTCGGTAGTCAGACAATTTGTCGTCCAACTGTCCGCATTGGAGGCAGCCCACCGCCATTCGACGAGGTAGCACAGGCAGCAGCAGCAGCAGCCCCTTGCCACTTTTCACTTGCCACTTGGCACTTGGTGATGTCCCAAACTGTAAGAGGAGAAGGCGACTTTTGGCAGCACGCAGCACGTGAGGCAGCGAGCAGCAGAAGCAACCTGTCCCGAGCACCGAGTACCGGAGTCCCTTGCCCCACTGCCACACACAGCTCATGTTGCGGTTTGTGTGCTGCTGCTGCTGCTGCTTCTTCTTTTCGTTTCATCGTTATGAAAGACTGAGCGGACAGGCAGACAGACAGACCGAGAGACCGAGAGACAGAGACGATCCCCATGTGGGTCTTAAGTCGAACAATGAAAGGCGCTGAAAGCAGCAGCAGCCACGCAACAGGCAACAGTTTGCTGCCACTGCCACAGCCACAGCCACATCCATGGGAACGGACGGGACGGGACATACGCCCCAGACCCAGGCCCAGGCCCAGACCCAGCACCAGTCGCAGCCGCAGCCCGCGGCGCCTCTTCATTGAAATCCAAGCCAAGTGGAGGGCAGCAAAAAAAATGAAACGACAGCGACACACAGCAAAGCGGAGAGGAGAGGAACGGAGAGGAGAGGAGCAGTGCGGAGAAAGAGAGGGAGATGGGGGACCCTTCCTCGGTTACGGGCCAAGTTCAAGGTCTACGCTGTGGCAGGCATCAGGCAGCGGCAGCAGCAACAGGTCAAGGTCGTCGGTCCGGGGCAGTCAGTGCCATAAAAATACCCTCAAAAAAAGGAAACGTATACAAAAAAGGAGGACAAACAGAGAAAAAAAAACAAGGACAAGTGGCAACAACTTCGTCTTCGTCTAATAAAAAGGCCAATGAGCTTCATTACCAGTGAGGCAGCAAGGACGAAGGACGACGGACGAAGAAGGAGGAAGGAAGAACGGTTAACGTTAACCCTTTTTCGGTTGAATGTCCTTGCCGGTGACTCCTGCCCCCTGCCTGCCACGCGCTCGCACTTGACCCTTTCTGCTCCCCAGAGAGGAAAGAGCCGTGCCACACAACATTGTTGCTGCTACTGCTGCTGCCGCTGCGACAACATCCTTGAGGCAGTCAACCTACACACACAAACACACACACTTACAGGAAAAAAAGGTCCTGTCCTGTCCTGTCCTGCTCTGTACTGCCTGGCGAGTATCCTTGTGGATGGCAGCCGTGTCGTCAACCTTTTGTGCGCCGCTGACTCGTAACGTTTTTTCCATCCTTTTCCCTGTTTTTTGCGTCTCTTCCTTTTTTTGTGGTGCTGCTTGCTGGTTGCTAGCTGGTTGCCTCCGCCTGTTGCGGCATTTGCATGTCCTTTTTGGGCGGCCAAAGCCGGTCGTCTAGCGGTCGTCTGCCTGGGATATCCCCGAGAAAAAGGTTTCCCTTCAACAAGTTGATTGACCTTTTCTCGGAAAAGTCATGCCCGCCTCGCGTCTCAGACTTCTGTTTAATTATTTACGGAATTTCCCACAGAGAATTTAAATTCAATTCAATTTTTCACCAAAAACAAAGTCGCTTTTCCTTCCTTTTTTTGTTTGGCTCTTTGGCAGTACTTAGTTGTCTTTTGCTTAATTAATTTTCTTTTGGGGCGCTACACGACAATGAAATTTACAACGCACACACACACGTACAGGGGAAAAGCACTTCCGTTTCCTGCCACACACACACACACAAACACACATTCACAAAGGCAGGCGCCCAAAATTGCAGCAATAAATTTGAAATTCAATTTAAAATGAACATAAATTGCTTCAACTTTCGAAGCTTGTCATTTTTAAAAAAACATTTTTCAACTAACACACACAATGACACAGAGCACACACACACAAGGGCTCTGTACATCTACATAAATCGCATTAAGCGCTTTAAGGCACAAAATGCTGCCATAAAAATCGTTTGCTCGTTAATTTCTTGTACGCTGCGTTTTTTTTTTTTTGTTTTTTTTTTTATTTACTGCCATTTTGCTTGTCTTACGCGCCACTGCCCCACCCCCACCTCCAGCCACACCCACAGCCCAATGCCACCCCCCTTGGCACCACCAACTACCGATTCCATGGGGCGCACATAATGGCAGGAACCCAGAGCCAGAGCCAGAACCAGAGCCAGAGCTACAGCTACAGCTTTTATATAAACTTGATAAATGTGCAGGACACACATACTTCACACTCTATATATACACACACACATATACATATGTACATACATATGTATAGCTACATATATGTATATGTATATTGTATATTGGGCAAAAAGTAAGCGAAGAAAATGAAAGAAAAACACTAGACAAGAAAATTGAACTCAATTGATACCCAGCAAACAGGATTTCCAAAGACAGTGGAAAAGGATTGAGCTTCTTCTTTTCTTCGAGAGAGTGAGAGAGGGTGAAGAATATTAGGGCGGGCTAGGTATGTACATTACAGTAAGCAAATGCTATAATGAAAATAAATGCGATTTTCAAGAGAAAAGATATTCGATTTTGGTGTTGAAATATTCAATTTTTAAACATTCTTCAAAGAAGACAAAGTTGATGGGATATCGCGAAATGAATCGATATTTATCGATCAACAACTAAACAATCAATGAATATCGACAAAGAATTGAGCAGAATACTAGGTAGGAATCAGTAAGGGGCAGAAGCCATTGAATCCTTTAGCCAGCACATTCCATCCTGGGCATACCCCACCGCATACCCCTCTGTATTCCAAGGGGTAGTTGCTCTGCCACGACAACGGCGACGACGATGACGACGATGAGGACGAGGACGACTTCGTCGATTGGAGATGGCGGTGGCGTTGGCGTTGGCGTTGGACGATGACTATGGCAGCAGTGGAGCGGCAGCAGGCAGCGGGCAGGAGCATCAGCAGTAAAGCTTTTTCAATTGCCACCCCCCACACACAAATGCGCGTCTATAATGCCTTATATAAACCAAACTCTCTCTCTCTCTCTGTCTTTCTCTCTCCCTCACAAGTATGTATACATGTGCACATACATACATATATGTGTGTGAGTGTGTATACTATACATCTATACATATGTATGCTTGCATATGTATATGCATGTGGATGTGTATGTGTCTGTCTGAGTTCAGTTGAGGTTGAGGTTGGGTTTCGAGAGAGGTAGAGAGTGGTGGCGAGAGAGACAGAGAGAAAGAGCGGTGGGAGGGAGGAAGGTGCAGGGGCTTCGCCATTCGCTTTAATTTTGGCATGCATTAAGTGCGCTCATGGGGGTTGTTTCCTACCGTTATTATTATTATTATTTGTATTATTATTATTCCTTAGATATTCTTATTATGGAAGCTAGCAGTTTGTATGTATGTGTGTGTGTGTGGAAAATTTTGTGTTTGATTTTGTGGCTTTAAATATTTGATTGCCTACTTATGTGGGCAATGTTTTGGGTAATTGCCGGCAGAATTTGCATTCGCATTTGATGTTGCCACCAACTGCATACCCGTGCCCCCCCCTGTACCTCCTCAGTACCGCCTCTATGAGGGGACTCTTGCTCTTTAGCTTTAACCCTTTCCCTCACATGAAGGAAGGTTGCCAGACAGACAGAAACGCATACGCACACACACACAAACACAGATGCATAGACAGAGGCTTTGTCTGCGATTAGGTTGCAACAACCCTTAAAATGACCCCCTCCACCCTTTCATTGCTCATACGACACGGTGTGCGCTTCTGTTTTCTACTTTCTCCACTCTCCTGGTCGCTTCTCGTTTGCTTTGTTTTGTCCGTTGCCGTTGCCGTCGCCATCGCCGTCTTTTCGGCGCAGTCAACTTTTTGCACTCACACACACACACACACAGACACACAGAGATAGTCGCCGCACATACACTTGCATGAACGGGAACTAATTTTCTTTGTTTTTCAATATTTTCTACACCGCCGACAAAGATGCGGGGCAGCACAGCATCGTCGTCGTCGTCGTCTGGCAGCCCCAAGAGGGTAGAAAGGGGAGCATGGAGAATGGGGAGCAGACATCAACGTCAGCCAAAAACGGTCATAGACATGCCCGCCACCCCCTCCCCCCTCAAACTTTTGTGTCGCAGGCCCCAAATTGACTGACTGACTGATTGGAAGCGGGGGGGGGATCCGTCTGTCTGGTGTGTCTGGTCTCCACATCCACGTCCGCGTCCACGTCCACGTCTGTCTAATGCTTATTTGATGGCATTCGCTAATTGCTTGATTAGCCATGCGCTTCCCACGCACGCGGCCGCAGCTTCAAAGGAAAACGCATTTGAGGGAGGGACAGGGACACAGGCAGCGACCTGGCGATAAGCCTTGAAAGAATTAAGCATAAATTATAATTATTAAAGGAAACAGGAACACACACACACATACATAGGAGAGGCATGGGTTGGGTCGGTATCAGGCACAGGCACACGCCCAAAGATCACGACCGAAGGGCGTGACACCCAAAAGACATACATAAGCCCACATCAAACAGTTGGAAGGTGCAACACCGAAGCTCAAGATACACTCTTACAGATTTTAAGAACAAGAAACACTTTTTCCAACCAGTTTTCCTCTAGATGTTATATGAAATCAAAGATACAATGGGTGGTTCACCCTTTTTGAAGGGTATATATAGGGTAGGGTATATGCCAAGAGTCGGCTTATCAGCAGAGATCATAAAGAGCATAAAGTGAAGCAAAACAAAAAGAGGCAGGCAGAGCAATAACAGAAAGAGAGAGAGAGCAAGAACGATCGCAGGCAGTAGCTTTAAGTACTGTCTAAACGGGGCAGCGAATGGCCATTCGTAGGGGCATTTGTTTACAGAGTTCTGTAGCTGGTGTTCGTTTAGCTGGTGCTTAAAATCAGCAGCACCAGAGACCCAATGCAGCCATGAAAAAGGGAACAAAAACAAAGATATTCTCAATATGTATTTGCGCTGCATTAAATTTCATTTTACTTTGCTTCTCTCCTTCTCTCTCCTCTGCTCTCCCGCTCCCACAACTCTTTTTTTTCTCTGCTGCAAGAGAACAAGAGAGGAGCGGCAGCAGCAGGCACATAAATTACAGAAAAACAACAACAAACAGCAAAAAACAGTAAGGCAAGGGGAAAAAGCAGCAAAAACAAAACAGCAAAAAACATGGAGAAAAATAATGAAAATGATAAATTGCAAAACTGCACATAATTATGCAATTAAAGTTCGACGTTGCAAGAGATGTGAGGTTGTAGTTGCGCTTGTACTTGCACATTCCTTCACTTATTGGCTTCGTCTACTTTTTCTTGTGCTCTTCGTTCTTTCGATGGGTTTCCATGATGGCCCGCAAAAGCCAAAACAAGAAGCAGGCCACAAAAAACCCACTGCCAGTGGACTTTTGTTTTTGCTTTTGCCTTTGCCTTTGCCTTTGCTGATTGTTGCCACTGATTGAGGCAACAAATGTAAGCAGTGCAGCACAATCTATTTGCAGCTGGCGAGAAGTGGAGAGCGTGTGAACTTCGCAGCACAGAGAAAGACAGACAGAGAGAGAGAGACAGATTTTAATTTTCAATTAGAAATCGAAATCCAAGCCAAAAATATTCTGATCAAAAACTGAAGATCAAAAAAGGCTAAAAAGTAATAGAAACTCCCTTCCAACGCCTTCCAGGATACGTACAGGGCTACTGCTGAAAGAAAAACTGAAGTAAACTGGGGCTCAACGAATTCCAAACAGGATTTTCTTTATTTTCCCCACAAAACCTTCGAAACCCATGTAAAAATCCCATTAGCAACTGAAGAGCACTGCATTTAATGTGGAATTATTTTCATTTTATTCGACATTTACGCACAGATCTACATATATGTACATATGTACATACTCGTGTGTATGTATTGTATGTATGTATATCCCTTGGCAGCGTAGTGCTTGTAAAAAGTAAAGAAAACTACGAATATTTTCCGTATGCATGCCCAATTTAAAATTAATTGCCAGACACAAAAGAACACTGCGAAAAATGATGATGACAGCGGGTGGGGGTGGGGAAAGGAGGCGGGGAGTTATTCGAGGGCGTGTGTGTGTGTGGGTGTGGGGGTGTGTGTGGGTGTCCTGACTGTGCACTGAAGTATGCATGCAGAAAATTAAAATTAATAATTTATATATTTAAAGAAGAGAGAGCCTCCCTCAGCAAGGGGGAAAGAGCGAGAGAAGAGAAGACAGAACAGGACAGATAGAGAGCAGCAGATAGTGAGACAAGATATGTCCGATGGTTGGACGAAAATAAATACAGAACATGTAAGAACTTTGGTTGGTTTTTTATGGCGACTACGAGGATACCCACCCAACTATGGAAAATTATAGAAAAAAACAAGCCAACTTACCGGGATTTTCATTGCTTTTCAGAACATATTCTGAATCGATTGGGATAAGAACTACATCCCGATATATGTACATAGTATCTTCCCCTTTTATCTGCAACAACCCAGCAAACTCCTTGCACCACTTCAAGTGCCAGAAATTCCGAAAAAATTCCATTTTCCTCCCCTCCGCCCCCCATGCCTGTCACAGTTTTCCTGCCACTAAAAATAAATAAAAAATACCAGGAAAACCAAATAAAACAAAAAAAAAAACCGGACACCAGAAAACAAACAAATTAAAAAATTATTTTTCATAATTGAGCAGCAAGCAGCCACCCCCCTTCCAACCCCCCTACGCCCGCACGACCCCTTTTGCTGCAGAAACGGCAGGCCACTGCCTGCCCCGGCAAACAAAGGCGGGACCACGAAAGGGGCAGGGGGCGTGGGGCGGGGAGGCGAAAAACGTTCAGCAAATTGCAGTAAATTATAGGGCTCTGACCTAAAAGGGGGCGTGGTGCGTGCTGGGAGGGAGAGGCCAGCGCTGCGTCCGAAAGATTGACAAGTTTGTTAAGGTTGTGTCTTGTGGGCGTGGCAAGGTTTTGGATAGGCCTTACCTAATGGCTGTACGGGCTGTACGGGGGGGCGGGGCTTGTAGACGGATTTCCTGGGAATCGTTTAAGGAAAAATGGGGGGAATTTCTTGAATGGGAAATTCATGAATTGAAAATTCGTTTGCTCTTGATGATATTGGAAAATGATTTGCATTCCCAGAAGCCTGGCTCATAATCACTTTTCCCCAAAGAGGCGGTGGGTGGGGGGTGGGGGGTGGTGAGTAACGCTAACGGGTGACCTTTTCATATTAAAAACCAAAAAAAAAAAGGAAACCAAAAACTGCCGAATGTCCATTTCCATTAACATTAAAAAACCCTCACCACAAAAACCACCCGAAACAACCCTTTCTATAAGGGCATCCCCCCAGCACACACACACACATACAGTCACTCAAATAAATACACACACACACACAAGCACATACAGAGAGGGGAAAATGTGCCGCATTTCAATTCATTTGCCTAAAATTCCAATTCACTTGAAAAACAAACAGAAAAAATTTGAATATTTTGCATATTTTATGCGCACTTTTCTGCGTCTGTGTGTGCGTCCGTGTGTGCGTCCGTGTGTGCCTCCGTGTGTGTGCTTAACATTTTTTTTTGGATCTTGGTTTTTCTTTTTTGCATTAAGGAAGAGCATACAATTTTTTGTTGTGCCAGAAATTCCAGGCAGCCAATAATAAAAAATATAAATAAAATGGAAAAATAACGAAAGAAACAAGAAAATAATGTTGGCCATAAAAATTGTTGCTTATGGATGGTACAGGGGTGCACGGTACAGGGGGATGGGCAGGGGGAGGCGGGTGATTCACTTCAGGTTTATAAATAATTCATACGAATTGCGCGTACAAGAAATTAAAAAAAAACAAAGAAAATACGGTAAAAAAGAAAAGGCAGAAAAGACGGCAGGAAAAACTTTGAGGAAGCTTATTGATTTTCTTATGCGAAGGAAGGGGGAGGGAGGGTACGGGTACCCCTTCCCCCTGCCCCACCACCACCCTAAACTTTCTTCCTTTTAAAGACTCGAAAACCGGGGCGAGGCCGAAATGGAAATGAAAATGTAAAAATAAAGGCAATTTTTATTGCGATTTGCATGAATAAACTATAAAGAAAAATAAATATAAATAATGTGTGTACATGTGTGTGTGTGTGTGTGTTGCCACAGTTACAACAACAACAATAAACAACAATAACAAAGAAAACAAATAAACAAACAAAAAATAATCGTAGAAAAACTCACGGGGGCAAAAAGAAAAGCGACAGACAGACAGCAGTTGGAAAAACCATAAGAAACAAGTAGGGAAAAACAAAAATAAATAAACGAAAATTGTTTCTACCCCCATCCCCCCACCCCCCCGCACTGAAGCCAAGTGGAAATCAAGAAAAATACCAAGGAGAAGAAGAAGGAGAAGTAGAAGAAGAAAAAACAAGGAAAATGTTGTGCTGGAAAAGCGAACCGAAGAGAAAATAAAATAAATTGCATCATAAAAACGGGCCGAAAGTATGGGGGAAGAGAAATAGAGAGAGAGAGAGATGGCAATGGCAATGGCAATTGTAGGAGAACCAGAAAGAGATGGCCAGGAAGAAGGCAGCGAGGGGAGGGAGGGAGGGAGGGAGAGGAGGTAGCGGAGGAAACCCAACGAGCAAGTGGGAAAAGCCAAAGAAGAAAATGCTGAAGAAGTAGCAGAAGCAGCAGTTAAATTAGAATTTTATGCAAATGAGATATATGTATTTATAGAAGAGATAAAACAGAAGACGAAGGAGGCAGAGTCAGAAGCAGAGCCAGTGGGAGAGAAACAACAATAGGCAGCTGGAAAAGCAGAAAAGCAGAAAAACTAGAAAGCAAAATGCAATCGAAGTTTGAGGAAATCGTGTGCCCACCATTTGCCATTAATTATGCATCTCAAAACCATATCAAAATGTTAATGGGTCTTGAAAATATTTCTGGCCAGTCCCAAAGAGAAAATACTTTGCCTCAAACGGGGCGTGGCATACTTTAAAATCTGTTTTAAGTTGCACATTGCCTGCAAAAGTATTGTTGGAGTTTTTAGAGCTGTGAGGAATCGATTGAATGGAAGATAAGAAAGAAAAACATCGACCAAGAGTTGGGTTTTTTTTTAACTATTTACCAGACCCCACCAAGATATCAGCTTCCCAAACTTATTTTATATTGTTTTGCATCAAATAAACCAAGTTAATCAATCTCTGCCTCTGCGATCGGAGACTGAAAGTGCGAGAGATTGTGGTCAAGCAATTTCAATGGTAAAAAAGTGATTTGCCCACGAAAATGTCCCTTAACTACATCTAAAATATATGTTTTAATTCATTAAATTTATATTTAGCTAAAATTACTTGGTTTTCCGTTCCCTTTTATCAACTTTTAATTTTACGAGTTGAAACTAAATTCAAAAAAAAGTAAAAATTCCGACAAAAAACAACTTTATGCACACGCACAAGAAAAACAAAAACAAAAAGAGACCAGAGAAAAGTGCCAGCAAGAGGAAAAAGGTCAAAAATAAAAGCTAAATATGATACCAGCTAAGTGATATATGCGCTCCAGAGTGGATGCCACATACACACACACACACAGGGCACCGCCCGACCACCCCCGGCCCACCCGTGCCCCCAAAAAGCCATAGCCAGCCGTTCTTTTTTTTCTTTTTTTTTTTTTTGGGTTCTCTCCGGCTGTAGGTGCATTAAAACTTTGATAATTACATAACTTTTATATGTACTATATGAAATCTCACAAAATGTTTGGCTGCACATTTGTGCCGCAGGATGCAGCAGGATATGGCAGCAAAAGGGGGCCACGGATGGTATACGATGGTACAGGGTTATAGGGTTTTCCTCTACCATAATAAATATACGTAAATTTTGCATGTGGCGAGTTAATGCAAACACACACACACACACGCACACGCAAACAGATACAAGTACAAAGAGATGGGTTACGGGGTTTGATGGGGTTTCGTTGGGGTTTGGCTGGGGGATGGGGTTCTAGAGTGGTTCCAGGAGTCCAGGAAAATGTAAAATTAATGCATAAAGTTTTACAACAATAACAGGAACAACTACAGAAAACAGCAACAATGTCCACACAGCGACAGCGACAGCCAGCCACTAAACTAACAAGAGTCCGGACCCGAACCCGGACAGGGCCTGGTCCATGGGCTTGGGCCTCCCCCAATAAAGACAGCCAAATGCTGGCTGGAGGGAAAGAGTGGACCGATGGTTATTAAAGGAAAATATGAGGAGCGACTAAACTGGGAGAGCGAGGGAGACAGACCCAAAGAGCATGATATTACAGAGTACTTAATAATGTTGATAAAAACTGGCATAGTTTATGTTTATTTTAGGCTTCCCCTGTACTTTATTTTGTGTAATTATCACAGACAAAAAGAGACAGAGACAGCGAGAGCAGGAGAGAGCGAGGGAGGTAGCCAGGCAGCGGAAGTGCTAATGTAAATGTCAGGCAACCGGAAGACCGGAAGACCGGAAGTTATTTCCCCAAAAATGATGACAACTCAACGTTCTGTCGTCTGTCTTGACGAATTGTCAGTTTTCGATTGAGTCGAAGGCGCAGATATTCTGGGAAATAACAATAAGGATTTGCTGTGGAAGCTGTCTACCATAACTGGTGCCATGTTTTGGTACTTAACTTCCCATTTGATTGCTCTCAGGTCTCTCCAAGAAGCGAGCCATTAGTTGGGAGTAGGTAAGGCAACCAAAGGAAGGCGGAAGAAGCCGCAGTGGAGGATCACCCAAAGGAGAAGGGGTAGAAGGTCTGTTGGGGTCTTGGGTGGGGGGTGTCTTGTTACAGTTCTTACAATCTTTTACAGTCTTTTACATGGCATCTTCACGCGTCAAACGCACATTTCTGTTTGTGTTGTTTGTGGCTTTGTTTTTGCTTATTGAATAATTTGATTGCAAAAGTTGATTGCATTTGGAAATTGTGTTTTGGCAAATAAAAGTTGGCGGCCAGGAAATAAATCAAACTGAATATAAAAAAAAGGGCCTCTCGCAGCGGGGGTTGGGGGTGCAAGAGCGCAGGTGAGGTACGGAGCATAAACAGGCCGACCGCAATATTTGTTTCTCCTCCTCCGCCTTCGCCTCCTCCACCTCTGCCAGTCACTTTTCGTACCCTCTGCTGAGAGGGTATGATCATTTTTGGCTAAGAAAAAGTTGCCAAAAGCTGAAGAATCATTTCCAGGGAAGACCAACGGAAACCCATGAATATTGCCCAAAGAATATTGAAATTTGAGATCCAATTGTTTGTTTGGCTTTGCCATTCGTTGGCGATCTTCTAGGGTATCCAATGCTTCGAGGGGGCCTCCGACTGGTGGGCATTCCTTTCTGGTTTTTTAATGACGTTACGCCCGCTTCCTTTTGGGGCCACGAAAAAGCGCATAAAGAAGATGGAGAATATTTTTATTTAAACTCCTCGATCCATTTCAATTGAATTCGCTCTGCCATGGATGTGGGATGTGGTATGGTGCGGCATGGTGTGGCATGGGGGGCGGGGGGGATGGCGGAACGGGGGCTGGGCCTGCACGTTTTTGCTCTTCTTCTGCTTCTTCATTTGGCTCCTTTTATTTTTATTATATTTTTTTGTGCTGTTTGCTGTTGTTTTTTTTGTTGTTTTTTGTTGGTTGCGCATCGAAGAAGTATTTTTAATTTTCTGCCTTTTGCACTTTTCTCAGCTTTCAGTGTTTTTACCGGGCCATAAAAATCATAAAAATAAAAACCCAAAAAGAGAGCGAACTGGCAGCGAGGCAGCGGGGCAGGGGGGCAGCGTGGCAGAGAGGCAGAGAGGCGGAGGCGGAGGGAAAACGAAAACGAAAATGGAAACGTGTACGAAATTTTGCGATTTTAATTAAATGATATGAAAATTGCAAGCATTCGAGGAAGAGCCGAGAAAAATAACAAGAGCGAGGAGAGCAGAAGAAGATGGGTTTTTGCGGTGCTAAAGAGAGACAGGGAGAGCACCAGGGAGAGGGAGGGAGGTAGTGTGCTGTGTGCTGTGTGCTGTGTGGGCGTAGGTGTGGCCGCGCCCAGTTCCTTCCTTCCTTTGGTGGGGGGAGAGGGGAGGGGTATATTGTCTCTTTTTGAGCGTGTTTCATGTTTGGCAATTATCCTCTTCCTTGAACTTTGTTTCGCAACTGCAGCTTAAGGGATAAGAAGAGCGAGAGCGAGAGGGGGAGGGGGAGGGCTAGAGAGGGAGGTAGGGAAAACTGCATAATGGAACCCAACATTGAATTATATGTATGTATTGGCCCCACCCCAGCTCCTCCCATAAGAATAACAGCAAATTCCACCATCATAAAAAAAAAAGAATGAGGAAAAACAATTCGAAGATGAAAACGCAGAGAGGAAAACAAACAGCACACAGACGCAGACACACACACACACACACAGCAATATTAAAAATGTTCCACTCTCTCTTCCTCTACCTCTTCGAGTGTGTGTGAGTGTGTGTGTGACATACACGAGAAAATAATAATAATAATACAGTGGCCGATCCCCGCGACAGATCAGGGAGCAACGAATTCTATCGAAAATTAACTAAAATTTATCAGCTAAAAATATCGATTAAAATGTGGACAATGAAGGGAGATCCTGGCAGTCTCGTTTGTGGCAAAAAGGACACATTTTGGCTTTGAGTTTTCCCTTTTGTGAGCGACCACTGTAATAATATAAAATGGCGTGGGTGGGTGGGCGATGGTGGGTTCAATGTGCACTTTTCTTGTTGATTCTGCTTCTCCACCTCCACCTCTTTCTCCTCTTCCTGTTTGTTTGGTCTTCTTTCTGCACTCCCTTGTGCCCCACCTCCATGCACTATATATTCGCCTTTCGTGTTGTTGTTGCTGTCGTTTTTATGGCTTTAGTTTCGCTTCCAAGGCAGGATCCCCCCCCTCCCATTGCTCCTCTGCTGCTGCTGCTGACCCGAACAACAATAACATCAGCAGCAGCAGCAACAACAACAACAACAACAACAAAATTTAATGGAACATTAAAAGCAGCTTGCGCTGCCTGCCACCCCCCCCCCCCTCCAGTCGGCCCATTCGAGCCCACAAAATGTTGCACAGCTCGACGAAAACTTTGAAATTAAAAGCGAAAACTGTGTGCTTCGGTTTTGTGCAACAAGATGTTGCATTTAGTGAAAAGCAACATTTGAATATTCATTCCACTTGATGGTTAATTGTCTGTGTGCCCCAGAATGGGGGAGGGGGGTCCCATAAAGGAACTTGAGATACGATTACGAGTCCTGCAGCAGCAGCAGCCCCCAAATGGCAGGACTTCTCTGTGTGTTCTCTGCTCTGGATGTCCTTTTAAGTGTTCGTTCGGTTACGGTTTTTATGGCAGGCATTATATTCATTAGTCCTTTAATGCAAGCCAGCGAAACGAGGCACGAGGAGGGGAGGCACCCACTGACAGGCAACGACAGGCACTGGCAGGTGTTGCCACAAAGGATTCTCCCCATTCAAACACTAAGCTGACATTTGATTGATTATTAAAAGAGAGAACACTTTTCTCTCAAAAGTAATCGGTATCCTGAGAGAGAGAGAGAGAGAGGATACTTCTGTTAAACCAGACCCCAACCCTCCTTGATCCCTGAAGTATTTGCTAGTAGTCCTTGCCTTTTGCCTGCCTTTTAAAATGTGTACTAAATGTCCTCTTAAATGATTATATTACTACATTTACATCCCCACAAGATCTTGTTATTGCAATACACGCAAGAACATACACACACACACACACACACCTACACATAAATATTTTGCAATTTTCTTCTCTGTGTGTGCTTTATTTTTTGTTCTTTTGTGCCCCAAATTGTATTTTTAATTTAATTTTACTTTTAAATCAAAAGCTTGCTGCCGCCTTCCCATTCGCCGTCGCTCCTTCGCTCCTTTGCTCCTTCTTTTGCTTTTCTTTCTTTACTTTTTACACTTCTTGGATTTTACTTTTGTTTTCGCTGCTCTTCTGCTTCGTTTGCTTGTGTGTGCTTATGTGTGTGTGTGTGTGGGTGTGTGGGTGGAAGAGAGATGCAAAAAGCAAACTAATCAAAAAATTCAATTTCCTTGGAAAATTTAATTTTACTCAGGGAAAATTCAATTTGCTTGTGCCTTGCGTCTTCGTTTCGTTTCTTTTCTTTTCTTCTTTTTATGCTGAGAGGTTTTCCTGGCTGGGTGGGGGGTGGGAGTGCTTCTCGCGGCTCCTTTCAACAGTTTTTCTTGTGTGTGTGTGTGGGTGCATGTGTGTGTGCCACTGTGTGTGTGTGTGTGATAAATTGTTCTCTTTTGTGTGGAAATTTTCGTCGTTTTTGGAAAAGATAAACATTTCGAAATTTGTTATCAACCTTTTCTTTTGTTGCGTCTCCCCCTCCCCCTCCCCCACTTTTGCGTTCGCTAATAAGTTATCACCTTACCTTGCTGTATGTATGTGTGTGTGTGTGTGTACGCCACAAAGTATGCAGCACATTCTTTTTGGTTTATCATTTAATTAATATTTATGCGGATTATAATGAAGCTGCCAGCCAACGCGAGAAGGGAACGGGGCCCGCCCCAGCAAAGGTCACGGCCAAAAGCAGCTAAAGCAAAACAACAACAACAAAAAACCAGCTAACAGCAACAACAAGTTGCCACGGCCAGCTGCAACTACGACGACGACGACGGCGACGGCAACTCGCCTTGACTCTTGGTTCGCGGAGCTCTGGCAACAATGCCACAGCCGCAGCGGCAGCGGCAGCAACAAACTGGAAACAAGTTTTCGAGTTTCTGCCTTTGGCTTTGGGCGCGATTTAAACATATTTTTAGCCCCACACAAACACACACAGATACACAGATACAGAGACACAACAATTGCATGCATATTAAAGAAAAGAAAAGAACAAGAAACGAAAACTAGCTTCAGGGTAAAAGCTCTTTGGATACATATATACATTTACCATCTTATGTACCCTTAAAGATCGAACTTGTATCTATGTATGATTTTTGGAATACTTACAATAAATTTGCAAAACTCCTATGAATATTTATATATCTGATAGGATCGATTCGGATCGAACCACTAATAAAGTTCTCCCTGTCTCTCTCTCTCTCTCTGGAGAAGAATGCGCCCTGGGGTTCAACTGGAATGCTTGACCCCCGTAGCACTCGTTTGACTGGTGCTTCACCCTGTTCTCCTAGGGAAAGACAGAGAGAGAGAGGTTGAGGGAGAGGGTGGGGAGGGGCAGGAAACTCCTTTGAGTTTTAGGTGAAAATTAAAGACCAACTCTGTGGGTGTGTGGGGGGGATGTGCTCTGGCAAATATTAAAAGTGAAAATTTATGTGTCCATTGTCTTCTGTCTTCTGTCTTCAATCTCTGTCTTCGTCTCTGTTCTCAGGGAGCAGGGAGCAGGGGGCAGGCAGCAGGGGGCAGCAACACTGCAACTGCAACTGCAACAGCAACAGCAACAAGCTTTAACGCCTTTTTGTCGTAAATTTTTATACAACTTCTTTCTACATTTTGTGCCCTGTTTTAGGGGCGGGGTACAGTGGGGCAAAGATGGCACATTAAATTCAGATTTTTCTATATTTTACAAAACACTTCTGTTGCCCTTCTCCCCCCCTTTTTGTTTACCTATGTATAGGTCCTGCCCCCACTGGCAATAAGTCCTAAAACCATTCCAATTTTCACACAATTTACTAAGCATTTTCTGCCCAGTTCCTCTTCTATATTCATCCACTGTGCATTCCCTTCTTTTTTCAACTGTTCGCACATTTCTTAGCTGCCTTCCTGCCGGCCTGTCGCGTCTCCTGCTACCACCGAGCAGCATGCCCTTTTTGAGCTTTTATGTCCTTTCTGCTGCTGGCTGTAAAATGCACTTAAGCTCTACGGATCCCCCGTCTCCATGCCCATGCCCATCCCCAGACGCAACAAAAAGATGCAGCTTCCAGCCTCCTCCCCCACTCTACATAATGCTGCTCCTTCTTCCCCGTCCTGCCGTCCTACCGTCCTGCCATCCTCCCATCTCCTGTGCTGTGTCTGTGCTGTTGTATTCCCTTTGTTTTTTGTGGCAGATCCAGGCTCAATTTTGTTGCCTCTTTTGCTACTCTCTGCCTCTGCCACTGCCTCTGCTGTTGCCTGTTTGGGGGCCTGTTGCCTTGTACCTTTTAAATATTCGCAGGCATCCATAAATCATTCGAGGTTATGTTGAATTTTTAGACAATTTTTTGTTGTTGCCGGCCGTCTGCTCCTCCTGTCCTCTGCCCTTCCCCTGTAGCCTGCCTCTGCCTGCCTGCCTGTTGTCTTTTCTTGGCATGATTTGTAGTTTATGGCCGCATTTGTGCCTCCTCCGGTTTTTTATTCCCTCTGTGTTTTTGTTTTTGGTTTTGTTTTTGTTTTTGTCTTGGTTTCCTTTTTGCATTTTGAGGCATATAAATAAAATAGTGGCACAAGTTGTGGCCTTTCTCAGCGGCTGCTTGCCCATCCATCCTGCTCCTGCTCCTGCTCCTACTCCTGCTCCTGTCTATCTGCCTGTCTGGCAGATTCTTCGCCCCTCCCTCTGATCCAGAAATGGAAAATTAGTTTGCTCTTTTCCCTGTTGTTAATATTTTTGATAACAGCCACAAAGACAGGCAATCAAAAGTTCGGATAGGCGTAGAAAAACGATAAAAAAAAGAGGGATCTGCCTTGAAGATTTTCAGGCAGTTTTCCCTTTCCTAACCCCCGCCCCACACCCCCTTGTAGTTTCACTTTTTTCTTTGTGTGTAACCCTTTTTCGCCACATGCAAATTCTTTTGGCAATTTCGCGCCCTCCACTCTGGCTTTTGGCCAACAACTGTCTGGCCATATACATAGTTGCCACCTCTCTCCCACTCTCCCTCTCTCTCTCTGCCTCTCCCTCTCTCTCTGTCACATTTAAATGGTTGAAAGCGAAAGGATTTCGCCAAAGTCCAAAATCAAACAGCAACACACACAATTTTTTTTTGTTTGCGACGCGGCAATGCGAAAACAACAGCAGCAGAGTGGCCAAGGGGCCGCAGGGCAGAGTGCATTTGGGAGGGACGGGGTGTTGGGGGGGTGGAGAGAGATGCCGACGACGACGACCTGGGCTCTGCGACTGGTCCCTGGTCCCTGGTCCAGGTCCTCCATGGGGCTATGGCTATGGCTGTTGATGTTGATGCTGTTATAGCTGTTGCTTTTTTCCAGTTGACCAGGCTCGCGGCGGCCACACCAATAACAAAACAGAAAAAACACAAATAAAGGGCCCAAAGCGCGTAGCACTGGAGGTGGGAGAGGAGAGCAGTCAGCATAAGTGTGGCAAGGGGGCAAAGGGGGGGGGAGTCTGGAGTCTGGGATTGCGATTTCAGTGATATTTTTCTGCTCTGTTGCTCGGTTGTGTTTTTGTTGTTGTTTTGTTTTATGGATTCGCGCGTGTTTTTAATTAAGTGCAAAATAATGAAAATTTTTTTAAAACATGAGTGAAGCAGGGAAACATAGAGAGAGGGAGAGAGAGGTGGGAGTGGGAGTGGCAGAGAATGAGAGCTTAAACGAAAGTGAAGCTGGATGGCTCTGCCACATTTAGTTTAAGGACAGAGAGAGAGAAGGGTACAGAGACTGCTTGCTACACATTCTCTCTGCAGAGAGAGAGAGGGGAAAGTAGCGGAGGCCATCCGAAAAATGATGGCCACCGACTTAATGCAATTTCTCTCGCATTCGGAGAGATCGCGCCATGAATTTTCATTACTTGCAGCAGCGGCAGCGGCAGCAGCAAAACATTGTCCCTGTCCGCCCAAAAAACACACAGATAGACACACACACACACACACACATTGCTCCCACCCCTCGTGGCACGTAATTCAATTTCGAACTGAAGTTAAAATTCAATTAAAATGAGTCAACTTGAGCGTAATGCAATTTCAGAGCCAGAGCTCCAGAGCTTCAGAGCCAGGCCAGAGCCAGAGCCCAATGCCATTAGTGAAATATTAACGCAATAAAACAACAAAAAAACGAGAGAGAGAGAGAGAACCCAAAGTGAAAAACCGTTGAGAAGTAAGCAGAGAGAGAGAGAGTGCGGGAAAGAAAGCATTGCATAAAATATGGTTTTAAGCAGAAAGAGCGGATCGATCTGGTTTTCCACATAAATTATTGCCAGAGTTTGATTGAAGGAAATTCCATCTTCATCGAATATTTATTTACAGACAGCAAAAGGGGTTGGGGTGGGGGGTTGGTCCATTTAAAGGATAAATGGCGTAATAAACGTAGCATTCTTACAGGAAAATTCCATAATGAGAATTACTGAGAAAAGTATGTGCTTATGTGCTTATGGAATGGGAATATTTTCGCAAATTGTTATCAACTTTTAATCGTCCTGCCATAGGGGTATTTACACAGGATATGCATGTGTGTACTCCCGCGTTTATTAACTCAATTTCCAGTGAAAATTCCTTTCAACGTATGAACATATCCTACGGCATCTCACGGAAAAGAATAAATATCTGAACACACATATTTCTCGCCACCCCCTCCCTTATTTTTCTAAGGAATTTTCCACCTTCTTGAAAAGGCGGATAGGGAGCCGCAACTTTTCCGTCTTTCTTTCCCCTATAACCATACCAATTTTCGCCCCGATCCACCCCCACCCCCAAACCCCCACCCGCTTGTATCTCTTGTTCACTTACATGGGGATGGGGGAGTGGTGGGTTTTTCTTTCTCTATTTCCGCTTGGCTCGTTATGTAAGCCATAAAAGCTGAAATAATGCGCCTGCTGCCCTGGCACACGCCTAAAAGTATGCTATAATTCAGAGGCACACACACACTTACACCGACACACATGTGAATGGAACTTTCTATATATGTACGAGTGTGTGTGTGTGCTGGTGTGTGTATTCATGTGACTATAAAAAAATGAAATTATTAAATTTTATGTAGCGTAAATTCTTTATGGCAGAACAAAAATAATATCCGAAACCGAAAACACAGCAACAAAAACAGCAACAACAATTTCCTTACACATGAAGAAGTTGCAAGGATACGACGAGTATTGCGCTTTGTTAACCCATTGCTGAGGGTTATGTAAGTGGTACAGTGAGTGCTCTCTGAGCGGACATCGCTTCGAGTGGTCCCAGGACCGTTCAAGACATTACGTTGGGAAATCGAATAGCACTAGCGATGACCGCTTCTTTATCGACGGGATTGATAGACCATCCTGTACAAACTGAGTAGATAATAGCTCAAAGTTCTCCCAAAGTTCCTATTAGAAGAATGGCCACGGTTAGATAACTCTTAGGCGCAAATCTGGCATAAGTTCTGTTAGGATTCTATCATAGTACTGTTGTGGGAGATCTCCAGAGATAAGGCCAAAGAAAATGTGGAAAACTTAAAGCTAACCTGAAGAACATGCTAGCTCTAAGGAAACCCACAGGAATTCTAAGGAATTCCACACAAATGTTGCTGTGTTTTATGTGTTTTATTCGAATCCAGGGATACAATATTATTTCGGGTATGTGGATAGATCTTGGCAAAGCATCAAACCATGGCTATGACTATCGGTATCTTGGTTATTCCGCTCACAGATCACAGATTCCATGGCTTCAAGTTATATAACCTTCTACTGACACAAAAAGCAAAAAAAAAAAGACAAAAAACAGAAAAATAAAAAATAAATGGTTCGAGTAATAAGTGAAGCAATGAAAAACCTTTTCGTCTGACATTGAAAAATGCGCGGTCACGTTTTTTTCTTTCCACTCCCCAACCAACCAACCACACACACCTCTGGCTCTCCCCCTCGCACCGCACTCCACTCCACTCCCCCTCTGGCAGCTTCCCCTCTTGCCCCGCCAGCGTACTCCTTCACTCATTTTGGCTTTTGTTTGATTTCGTTTCGTTTTATTTTTAGAGCAGAGCAGAGCGCATATAATTTTTGTTGTTCTTCTTTTTGCTGAACTTCGCAGACGAAATTGTTTTTGTTGCGCTTTGGGTCGCTCATTCGTACAGAGAGTGCGAGAGTGGGAGAGGGAGAGGGAGAGACGCTGCTCTTCCACTCTGGCAAAATGTTTATTTATTTATTTCTTTTTCCTTTTATCCTTTTTCCTCCTTTTTTTTTCCTCTTTTTGCTGGAGCGCGGAGCACATTCTCTTTTTCTGTTCTGGCTTTTGTTGTTTCTGGTGTCGGCATCGCTGCCGCCTGCCATTGTTGGGGGCCGCCAGCAGCAGCAGCAGAAGCGGCAGCAGCGGCAGGCAGCAGCAGCGCTCGTGACTTGCTTTTTGTGGCTCTTCCTCTTTATGTTCGTTCGTTCGTTCGTTCTTCTTCTGCTTTAGTTGTTGTGTTCTTGTTTTTGTTGTTGCTGCTCCTCTGCCTCTTCCTCTTTCTGCTCTTCCTCTTCTTTAGTTGTTGTTTTTGCTGCGTTGTTGTTTTGCTCATGTGCTGTTGTTGTTGTTGTTGTTGTTGTTGTTGGAGACCATTAAAACGACGCAGCATAATGGCAGCGAGGAACAGCAAAGGACAGAGAGAGAGAGAGGGAGCCAGAAACGAGACAACAAAAAAAAAAGCGAAAACGCTGCAGCAGCGGCTCAGAGAAGAATGAAAGGAAGAAACCGACTTGGAAGGAACCGAAGCTTGCGATACCCTCTGGAAGGAGATCCTTGAATCCATTGGCGATCACTCGATCCAGCCTTAGATCCATATATTCCTTGTATAATGATCTTTGATCAGTCCCCAAGCCATACGTATGGTCCCATGCGTCAGCTGCACAAAGTAGATGTAAATCAGTGTTGCACAACGCTAAAAGAATCGTTCTTCATATAGTAGAAAGCTCGAATGAAACTTTGAAGAACTTAAAACTCATTTTGGAATCCCTAAAAATAATTAAATAGATTAAACAACTATTTTCAAATGTTTTCCAACTACAAAATTGAGTTGAAAATTCAAAAATAACATTCCATTGGAATTTCTTGACTACTTTTCTCGCAAAATATTGGTTTACAACGATCCAATATTGTTATTTGTGCAAAAATCTAAAGTGTTCTTGAAATGCTTGAAACATCTTATGAAAATTGAAAACTTTTAGCCACAAAAGATGGGAAATGGTAGTGACAAAGGAGGAGGAGGAGTGGGGCTAGCGAAAATGGCATCAAAATTATAACACCCTGCAGTGAAAAGCAAAACGAAAGGGTAGCAGGATTGCAAGAGCAAGAGGGATGGCTTTTTAGAGAGAAGAAGAGGAGCATTCACATAAATTAAACTACCTGTCGCTCCAGTGGCGTGTTTTCTCTCCATTTTCTCTTCTCTGTTCTCCTCTGCTTGCACCTTCGATGAGACCCCCCCTTGATCCATCCATCCAATAAGTAGGTTCTACCGCCATGTGCTCGAAATTAGTTTCATCTTCTTTCAATTTCTTACATTTGACTAATCATTATCTTAATTGCTTCTCTCTCTCTTCTTTGTGCTCTCTTTGCAGGTAAGTTTCCTAGCGGATGATATACTACGTACATACATATACGATACATAGAAGATGCAGCACAGTAAGTACTGCCAGATAACTGCCACTAACCATCGTAGGACACGCCACAGGGCACTGGTCTATGGGTTATTAAGGCCTACATATGTACAATCGGACATATACATATTGTACATGTACATATGTATGTATGTAAGTACTATAAGTACTGTATGAATTCTCCAAGCGAACATTTTCGCATGTTGCATGCAATTTGCAATGCATTTTATTACATGCCATGCCATGCCCCGCCATGCACCGCCTTCTCCAACACTGCCACAGAACAGCAGAACAACAACCCCTTCTTACAGATAGAAAACCGTTGCCGCAGGATATTCTGCGCATCCTTAGCATTGGAGAGCAGCAAAATCAGAAACAGAGAGAGAGAGGGAGATGGAGATAGAGAAGCGAGAGAGAGAGAGAGAGTGAGAGAATTTCCACTGAAATATGCAAATAAGTTGCAAAATGCATTTACCATTTATCAATTTTGCATACCGAACAGTGTTGTACATTGCTTAAAGACTTTAAGGTCGAAGACGAACAGTGTTGGCAAATAAAAGATAATGGTGTTTAGGGGGTAAAAATACGGTAGGAGAAAAGATTAAAGATACATAGAATATGCAACAGTGTTTCCCAAATGCATCAGCAGCAAATTGGTGTATTAAATTAGTGTTGGAAAACATTAGAAAGCCATTTAGTTGGAAACTCATTTTCAAAGAACTTTACAAATGTTATAGCTTATTTCAAAGCCCCCAAAATCTAGTGAAAAATCTTGGAAAACTATTTTCGAACATTTTGGAAACTTTAAAATTGATTAACAGAGAATCAAATGAATCTATTAAATATTGGAATTTCCAAGCTGTTCCAGAGGATTGGCTTTCAAATCTTCCGAAATGGAAATGCATATTTTCACACATCAATGGACGAGCACGCCTCCGTAGATGGTGGAGGCTGGAAAGGGGGTGGGCGGGCTGGCAACGAGAAGGACGAGAAGGAGGGAGGCAAAGCTGTCTGAAATTATGCCTAATTGAAAATGCATTTTAAAGCAGGCATCAGGCAGCAGGCAGCAGCCAGTCGTGGGGGCGACGGGACGACTCCCGCCCGCAATCCTATGCCCATGGCATACCCTTCTATGGGCTCTCGCAGCGGCTCTCCTCCTCCTCCTCCTGCTCCTGCTCCTCCCCCTGCTCCTACTCCAGCTGCCGCTTTAGAGGAACGGCACTCTTCTGGCAATGCCAGGGCCAGCAGAGAGCTCTGGTTCCTTGCTGCTGCAATAATTGGCATTGGGGGCCCGGACTCCGTGCACCGAGCACCGAGCCCCGCCCGCCTGTCTGGCACTCGAAAGAGAGAGGCAGAGGGAGAGAGGCAGGCTTGGATGAAGGCTGAAGGCTGCTGCCACTGAAGGCCGCATTCTACACACTCCAACAACTTCTGCTGCCACTGCCACTGCCACAGCCACATCAGACTCGACTCCTCTTCAGCTCTTGCATGCTGCTGCTGCTGCTGCTGCTGCATTTTGTATAGGGGAATTTGCAACTGAAATGCATTAATCAATCATTCATTAAATCAATCAATCAATTTATGTATTCCTCGCGGTTTTTCCTCTGCTAAAACTCACTCCTTCCGTCTCTCTTTGTCCTGAGCTTGAGCGTTTTGCCAGTTTTTGATTGATTGCCATTAATAACTCATTTTTTTTGTACTCTTTGCTTTAGTTTCCATTATTTTCCTCTTCTCCGTTTTTATTTTTTTTTCCTAAAAATTCATTTGTTTTGCTCGCTTGGTCGTTGAGTGGGTTTTGATGATGGAAAACTGGGGAGGGAAACCCGTAATTGGATGGGGACTCGGGGATATCCAATGTGCGCTGCTTGATGATTCGAAAGCGTACATTTTATAGGGTTTTTCCTTTTAAATTTAAAGCAATTTCGAAGAACGGGAAACAATATGATTGGTTTTCCAATAACTCGCAATTTTTCAACTATTTTTTGAGGATAATTATTTAGTTAAGAACTAAAGGGTTGCCTGCCCGTTCACCTTGAATCCCTTTCCGCTTTGTGGCATCTCAGAAATGTTGTTTTTTTAATCAAAGGAAACCCTAATGAGACTTTTTGCCCCATCCCCGAAATGCCTACAAATATTTCATGGAACTATAGCAAATTTTATGCCAAAAAAAGCAGGAGTGCGAGGAGTACTTGTCCCCCTCCCCCCCTGTGCTCGTCCTGCGTTCTGTCCAGTGTCCTGTGCAATATAATATTGTAGTAGCAAAAACAAAAAGCGGGGCGCAAAAACAAGAGAAAAGAAAAACTTGCACACAGGGTTTTTAATAACGTGGAAAACACAAGGAAAAAGCAAATATTGATGCAAGCCGCAAATTTCAATTAAGAACAGGAAGAAGAAGCAGACAGAAGCAGCGACGACGACGACGACGACGACGACTACGACGTTGGCGACGCCGCATCCAACCGCAGCCGAAGCAGCGACGTCACAGCGACAACGGCAGCAACAGCGAAAGCCAGAGAGAGAGATGGATAGAGAGAGATAGAGAGAGAGAGAGAGAGAGAGAGAAAAGGCCGAGCACAGAGCGAGGCTCTGTGCGGCTGCTGAGCAGCAAAAGAGAGGAGCCAACGGCAGTCGAGTCGAGTCGAAGGGACCGTCCGTCGTCCGCCACCTCCTGCCACCTCTTGCCACCTCCTGCCTCGTCCTGCTTTCTCTGTAAAGCTCTTTTGATGTAATAAAATAACGTATACGCCGGGGCAGCCGCCGACGCCGTTGCCGTTGCCGTTGCTGTCAACCACCCAAACCGAAGACCGAAGACCGAGCACAACAATAAGAGCAATTTAAGCCACAGGAATGTGTGTGGTCCAAGGGGTTGGGTGGGTGGCGGGCCGACCGGAAGAGGAACAGGAAGAGCAGCAGGAACAGGAAGGAACTGAAGCGAAATAAATGGAAGCAAAGTGAAGCTTTTCCCCAACCACCCAACCCCTATCGACTGAAGCTGATAAAAACAAAAAGCGAAAAACAGGACCTTTTGAGACAACCCCCAAAAATAATTATAGACAGCCTCCTCCTGGCCCCCACCCCTCTGTGACGGAAACCATATGGAGAACGGAAGTAAAGCGCAGATCAAGCAAAATAAGGAAAACATTGCGAAAAGAGAGAAACGGAACGGCGATGGGGAAGAAACAGAGACACAAAGCAAAAGTACGCGAAAATTCGAGCGCAAACTCGCCAAAAAAGCGGAAGAAAATGAAGAAGCAGGAAGGAAGGAAGCGAAAGGAAGCGAAAGGCAAAGCAAGGTAACGAAATGAAATGAAATGAAATGAAATGAAAGAAGAAAGCGATAGAGAAACGATGGGACAAGCAACATAAAGAAAAAGGAAGCGCAAAAATGTGCAAGGTAAAGAACAGAAACAGGAAGAAGGAAATGTGGCAGGAGCCCACAAGAAAAGCGGAAGTAACGCCGAAAAAGAAAAATCAGAAAAACAAGAAGCCCAAGCCCAACCCTCGAACTCCTCAGCCCCAAAAAATACAAAAAAAAGTTGGATGCCCGAAGCGCAGGGCCAAAGCGCAAAGTCCGATGAAAGTAAGGGAGGGGGGTGGCAGGGGGGGAGCCAAAAGAGACAGGGCGATAACGAAAGGCAGACGACGACGACGACGCCTGACGACTCCCGATGACATGACGAAATGGGAAGTTGTGTGTGTCTGTGTGTGTGTGTGTGATTGCGCATCTGTGTTAGTGTCTGCCGCGTGAGTTTGCACAACATTTTGCTACCCTTGGCTGCTGGCCACCCCCTCGTGAGCGCGTGGCGTGGCGTGGCGATGCGAGGCTGCTGTCTCTGTCTCTGTCTGAGGCATATCGATTTTTTTGACGCCTTCCACCTCGCCTCGCCTTGCCTCGACTCGGCTTCTTCCTTTTTCTTTTCTTTTCCTTTTGCTTTTCCCCCTTGGTTCTGGGCGCGTCTCCCAGGAAACGCTTTTCATTCTCCAGGAAAAAAGAAAAACCGTTGCCTTGTTTTGATTGCTATTTTTAGAAAGAGAGAAGGATAGAGAGAGAGGGAGATGGCAGATGGCCACAGGGGGAGTGAGAGATGTGTCAATGAACCTGAAAGAATTGCAATTTGTTAATCAGCACTTAAATTAACTGCAAACTTTCCCTGCAACAAAAGTTCAAGAAAAGAAAAGGAAAAGGCGAACAACAACGTACAGAGCATAAAAGGAGTTTCAAATCAAAAAAAAAACGAGAGAAAAAAAGAGGAAAAAAAAGGAGAAAAGTAGTACCACAAAAGGAGCAAAGGAGGAGTTCCAAAAGAGTGGCAAAAGTTGGCTACTTTTTGCATTTTCCTTTTGTATTTAAGTGGCAGCTTCCGCTGTAGACAAGAAGTTTCCATTTTGTCGCCCCCAAAGAAATTGCATAACAAAGGGGGAAAATGTGTGTGAATTGAGGCAAGGAGATGGAGATGAAGACGGAGATGGAGATGGGCTAGGAAAATGTTGGAAATTCAGGGCAGGCAAAACAATTGTTGCAACACACACACAGAAATGAAAGAAAAAAAGTAGAAGAATTTGTGCTCATCAAGTTGTGGCAGCAACCAGAAGAAGGATAAAGGCAATGAGTGGCGGGCTGGATGGGTGGATGGCGGATGGGGGCTGCAACGTCATGCGGCAGCGCGTGCGAAAGTAAAAAGGAATCCCAGGCAGGATCCACAAAAGGAAATGCTCTCGTGTCTGGGACAACCCACGAGACAGCCAACCTGAAGCTAAACGTTTCACGCTGTCTGTGCCCGCCCCCTGCCCTGCCCCAGCAGCACCCCCCCCGCCTGCTGCCCATTTGCTGTGTGTGAAGGTTGACATTATGAACTTGAAAGTTGTACCATAGGAAAAAAAGCAGCAGGAGCAACAGCAGCAGCAGTCGCGTTGACAGCTGGAAAGCAGCGTGAAATTGTTATGAATGAATGCACCACACACCACACCACAACACCACCACCACACCCCTCGCTCGTTGGCATGCCACACTACGCTGGCACGCTGCTACGCTGCTGCTGCTGCTGCTGCCCCACCAGGTGGCTAACGTTACCATGCCACCCGCCGAAAGCCACTCCACTCCACTCCACTCGACAAAACGCCATTTTTGCGTGTCAGCGTGGATACAATTTTTATGATATATACATATACACATACAAATATATGTACATGTATATTTTTTTGTATTTTTATTATTATTTTTACTGTTGTTGTTGCTGTTGCTGTGGCTGTTGTGTGGCATTTTGTTTTGTAAACAAATGTCAGCTGTGTGCAGGAGGGGGTGTGCGGGGCTACGTCATCAATTACGCATGCAATCGACATGGGCCGCAGAGCCACAGAGAACCGGGACCAGGACCAGGACCAGGACCGGAGCCTGAAACCAGGTCAAAACTATTGGCCAACAAAAATTCACGCAAAAAGAGAGATCGGGAGGGAGTGCGGGTGCGGGTGCGGGTGCGAGGAACCCCCGGAAGGACGACTGTTAAATCACAAAACAAAGCACCTGCCGCCGCGCCGATTGATTTCGCCTGGCCAAGCGATGAATGGAAACTCCCACACATACACACACATAGATACACGAACACACAGCCACGCACACCACCACAGATACAGATACAGTACGGCTACGGCTATGGCTATGGCTGCAATCCCACAGATTCATTCACACACACACAAATTACTCATACGCCGCGTGTTGCAACAGCAGGCAGCATCTGCTGCTCGGAGGGCTCCATAAAAAAAAAGCGAAGAGAACTTTTCGGTGGGCAACGTTTTTTGGGCCAAACTTTTTTCCCACGGAATGCAGCGCCCCAGAACACTCCATGGGAACTCCCGTGGCCATGTTTCATGGCCGTGTCCGTGTCCGTGTCCGGGTCCAGGAGGAGTCCCTGCTGACTGCCTGACCTGCTGCTGCTGCTGCTACTGCCGCTGTCCTGTCCTGTCCTGTCCCGCGCTAAAACGTTGTTGTTGTTGCTGCTGCTGCTGCCCAATTTTCCCCGAGAGTCGAGGACATTTGCACTTTTATTTTCTGTCACATTTTGCAGGCGGCGGCACGGCACTGACTGTTGCCCCATTTCGCGAGCCCCCGACTGCTGCGGGGGTGTCCTGGCATGCCTCGGCAACAGGGTATGACCCTGATGCAAGGCCGGCCATCGGCAACATCTGTAATTGAACAAAGGAAACCCAATTTAGCGGGAATTATATATTTGATTATGGGTATAGCGCGTTTTTGGGATGGGGCGAATACCCCCAAAGCCAAGATAAAATCAACGCAAGTCGAGCAGCGCACAAGGACTACGAGGTATCTGTGTGGTCGACAGCCACAACTCTTGGAGTTCTTTGTTGCTTTGGCATTGCCTTTGGCCAGACGCGAAATTTGAATTTTTATGCAGCGTGCAGCAGCAGCAACGGCAGCAGCAGCAACAACAACAAGGAGCCATGCCACAAAAGTTTGTCGACCTATATAAACGTTGGCACTCCAACACTCTCGCTCTGGAGTGTACCGAACGAATCCCAATCCCAAATCCTCCCCCAATCCCGCCCTGCCCTGGCCCCCCTCGTGGCGGATACGTGTAATGCAAGTTCAAAAGAGTCGCAGTCGGAGTCCCAGTCCCAGTCGGAGTCGGGCAGCAGCAGCAATAGCAGCAACAACAAACTGGAACTATTTGGGGGCCGTCACGTATTCGGATTTGGAATGCAACAACCTGTTGTCGGTGCAGCAGAACTCTGCAGCGTGGAGTTGGAGTTGTGAAAGAAATGTTGTTGGGTATCCTTGAGAGGATAACCGCGCTTCCCAGTGAAAGTCACTTCCGCAGAACGAAGAAAACTTTTCTAATTGCATGACAATCAATATCGTATTTTGGCGAATATCTAAGGGAGGAAGAGCCACCCTCCACCCACCCCCATTTCGATTTGAACTCACCCCTGGATACTTGCACACCCTCCACCCACCCACCCACCGACCCAGCACCCTTGCGTACATGTACGTTTGTACCTCCTCATCCCCCAAAGAAAATGTTAGCGAAAAGAAGGTGCGGCCCAGGTTAGGAGGAATGTCTGAGGAATGGCCCAAGAGGGTGGCGGTGGCGGTGGCAAGGTGCACATACCCACCCCCAAAAACTCCCCCCTCCCCCAACCCTTACGAGGAACAACCCCTACTCCTTCTTCCATCAGGGGTGATGGGTTGGGTGGGGAGGGGTGGGGATTTTGTGAATATTTTTTGGGTGGCGCTTTTAACAAACGATAGCAATTTAGAGAGATGCCAGAGGTATGCAAATTTATTGCCGGAAATGTAATTTACAAAATACGCTGCAGGCAAAGTGGAACCCCAGCGCCGCCGACGTTCAACGCCAGCGCCAACGCCAACGTTGAAGCCAGCAGTGACGCTCTGATAGCAGCAGCAGCAGCAGCGTCAACAGCGAGCGAGCGAGCGAGCGAGTCAACGCCGACAGACATTGCAAGCTGTTTTTTGCATTTTCCTTTGTCCTGCTCCTTCTTCTTGTCATTTTCGATATGTGTGTGTGTGTGTGTGTGTGGGAGGGGGAGCGGCAGAGCGCGGCTGTGATGAATGTTGAGGTTGGACGGACCCGCAGAAAAAAAAAAAAAAACTCAATGGCAAAAGGGAATGAGAGAGAAAGAGAGAGAGAGAGAGAGGGGAAGGGAGAGAGAGCCTTGAAATTGAAGAAGACAAAAACCAAAAACTAAGTGGGAGCTAGCCGATCAGAGGGGGCTCGTGGATGCAGGGGTAGGGAATAATGTCAGAGATATAGGGGAGTAGATTGGCAAAGAGAGGGTGAGTGGGAGTGGGTGGGTGGTGGAGAGCTTGAGTGAGAGTGGGTGGATGCGTGGGTGGGTGGTGGGAGGTGGGGCAGCTTACAACGCTTTTACATTACACAAACAATCAATGCAACGCATGCGCCTCACCAGAGTGACAGAGAAAGGGAGACCCAAAGGAGTGTGGGTGTGAGGAGAGCGAGCCCAATGAGTGGAAGAGCAGCACACTGCCAGAGAGAACGCAAGCGAGAGCGAGAGAGAGAGAGAGAGAGCAGCTGCACTAACTCTTCCTAGACGAGGAAGAGGTGAAGAGGCAGGCAGATGCAAGCAGCCCCCAAATAGCAGATAATGAGAAAGGTGAGGAGCAAAAGGTATGCCTCCAAGTGGTAAAGCGCGGGCGAGGCACACAAAATTAACAAAATAAGAAAATTGGCAACGCACCGCGAGACCAGACGCTGCTGCAGCCGCCAAAGAAGATGGACGAGAAGCAGAATGCAGCAAAGCAGTAGAAGGAGAAGGAGAAGTAGGAGAAGCAGAAGGCGGCACAAAAGTTGATGCTGCTGCTTATGCAAAATGCGCAGCAAAGGGCAGCAGAAGCAGAAGTAGCAGCAGCAGCAACAGCAGCAACAGCCACAACAACAACAACAGCTAGCATTGAGCAGGCGAGACAACAAAGAAGACCCCAAGCAGAGGG
The DNA here is from genome assembly GCA_005876895.1 of Drosophila azteca. Lineage (NCBI taxonomy): Eukaryota > Metazoa > Arthropoda > Insecta > Diptera > Drosophilidae > Drosophila > Drosophila azteca. Next base: position 16,547 of record VCKU01000014.1, on the reverse strand, counting down.
CCAAAGCAGCAATAAGCAGGAGAAAGAGAAGGGAGACAGAAACAGAAACAGAGACAACCAACGCCAGCGTCAGCGACAGCGACAACGAGCCGAGCCGAGCCGCCGAGCCATGCCATGCCATGTGCAGCGCAGCGCATATGAAGGAAAAGCCAAAAGGCAAAGCGCAAAAAGAACGCCAACGCCAAAGTGCAGCGACTACGACCGACCGACCGACCGACAGACGGACCGACCGACAGCGCGCTGCCGAAGCAGAAGCAGAAGCAGCTGCTCGACTCGGCGGCGACACAGTGCACAGTGGGCCGATGATGGTGGAAAAGTTCTTATAAAGGAATGCACCTCAAAAGTAGGAAATCAATTAACAGCTAAGGGATTTATGAATGAAAGGTAAATGTATTGAAGGATGAGAATATTCCCTTACAACATACATACATAGGTATATATGTACGTATGGCTTGTATAAATTGTTTTCCCCTAATGCTCTTTCCAATATCCAAATCCAAATCCAATAACCAATCAATCGATCAGTTCCACTGTGCAGACTAAGAAAGTGCTAGTGCAAGAGCCTGTCCCTACACGTGTATTCATATGTGAATATGTATGTGTGTGTTTGTGTGAGTGTCAGCGCGTCGGCGGCGCAGGAGGAGGCATGCATAGACATGACTCTGGCCGTGGCTGCGGCTGTGGTTGTTGCTCCTTGCCCTCCGCTCTCCACAACCCTAACCCGAGCAGCCCCAACCCAGAGCCTGGGCTGCCTGTACTTTTCGCTTTTGGCATTTTGTGGCGATATTCGCGAAATGCGCGCAGCAAACATACACACACACACACACACAGAGACAGACAAAAGACGAAACAAAGTGCAAGACGCACACGAGAATAATTGAATTTTATTACATTGTTTGGAGAGGCACAACATACAAGAGAGCGAGAGCGACAGAGACAGACAGAGCGAGAGAGAGAGAGAGAGAGAGATAGAGAGAGAATGTATGCAATCCCCCAACATATGTATGCACAAGTGTATGTATGAATGTGTAGTGTGTGTGTCTGCGAGTGCGAGTGTGACAGCAACCACCAAGGCTAGCTGCAGCGACGCCACCGCGACGTCAGCGACAGGCGGCGGCGGCGGCGGTGTCGGCGAGCGCCTCGAAGAGAATAATGACCCCAAAGGCTTGTCGATTGACTGCTATTTTGTGCATGCGTGTGTTTGTGTGTGTGTGAGCGCGCGCTCTCTCTCTCTCTCTCTCTCCCGCTCTGGCGACACTGCATGCCAGTGTATTAGTGTTGTTGCAGTTTTTGTTGGAAGAAGAGCAAGAAGTAGAAGCAGAAGCAAAGGCAAAAGCAGCAGCGACAGCAGAAGAAGAAGCCGGCATATGCTGCGGCTCCCTCTCTCTTTCTCTCTCTCTCTCTGGCTCTATGTGTCTCCTCTGGGCGCCCCACCACCCTCTTGCAGCTGCAGAAAAGAGGTCGATGATGGGTGGGTGGGTGGTTGGTTGGTTGGGTGTTGTTGCGCGGGTGGGCGGGGGATTTAGGTGCCTTGTGAAAGGCGTAGACACAGGCGTAGTTGTGGTCCAAAGAGGGGGCTGGAGGAATGTTAGAACTCTGCAAAAAAGACGAGAACGAAAAACACGTTCCAGCAAAAGACAACAAAAGCGAATAGAACAAAAAAACAAACAACAAAATGCACAAAGGAAAAAACTCTCACAAAAAACACACAAAAAAAAACGAAAAGGAAATAAGCTCAAGGAAAATGAAAAATGGGAAACAAGAAGCAGCGGAAAATCCAAATCAAAATAAATAAATGCCAGACCAACAGCTGCCCCCAGGCGGCCACAGAGGGTATTACGATTTCGAGCAGATGTTTGCTGGGCAGCGAAGAAAGAATCTCCCTGGCTCCGATTGCAGACGATCTGAAGACAGTTCTTCTGGAGATGGTCCAAGTGGCCGAAGGGGCTTACAAACTGCAAGGGTAACCCCACCCCCCAATCCTTACTTCCTTTCTTAAGCCTGGGTTTTGTTTTGTTTTCTGTCTATGAGGAAATTATAAAAGCATTTTTCTCTGCCCTTCTCATACGACAGACAGACAGACAGATCTCCACTGAAGATGCCTTCGTTTTCTGCTCTTATTATTCTTTTTTTTAGGGGGTTGGGGACGGGGGTTCCAAATGGCCGAAGCAACTTTGCAAAATCATAATAATAATAATAAAAAAAAATAAAATTGCCAACGAAAATTCACTCAGAGAGAGAAAGAGAGCGAAAGAGAGACAGAGATACCCAGAGAGAGAGAGAGAGAGAGAGGAGCAGCAGCAAAATAATAATAAAACAAAATTGAAATTTGTAATGAAGCTACTTTTTCACTCCACACAGATGCACGAACACATTGGTGTCTCTCTCTCGCTCCCAGTATCTGTGTGTGTGTGTGCGTGTTCGTGAGGGGGCGGAAATTGCCTGGTCGCTGGTGAAGAGAAAGAGAGCTAGAAGGAAGTGGGAGAGTGGGAGCGGGAAGAGCAGGAACGAGCAGAGAGAAGTGGAGTTGTGGGTGTACCGGCCACCAGGGGCTGGCTTAATGGGTGGCATGAAATATTGCCGGCTAAAGTTTTTTTCCAAATGAGCAAAAGCAAAACAAAAACTCTAACAGAGACCAAGAGAGCAACACACAGAGAGAGAGAGAGAGAGAAAGATAGAGAGAGAGAGATGGGGGCTCCACGAGGAAGTTAAAGTTAAAGGCAATTCAAGGAAACCAATTTAAATTGAGTTTGATCATCTTTTGCCCCATCTGCCGCCCATAACGATGTCCCAATATCAAAATAAATTGCATTCGAGTTTCCTCGTTAATTCCAATCAGTTCTATTTAGATTCCAGTGAACTATCTAAGGATTGCCATACATCTATACATACATACAATCTGTATGTTTTTTAAATAAGACAAATTGGTAGAACAATCTACTTTTGATAAATTTCTTACATTTAAAAGAGAAAAGGCCAACTAATATGTATAAAAACACACAAGTTATTTCTTATTTGAAATATTTGTGTCTCTAGAAATAAGAAATGTACCACACGGAATTTCAATCTCTTTTGGATTTATCATCCTTGAGACATTCCTCAAACAGACCCAATCTTATTGGGATTGAATATCCGTCCTTCAGAAGATTCCCCACACACAAAAAACAGCAACAGCAGCAGACCCAATCATCGTATCCCAGGAATGTTCCGCGCTATCTAGATGGGAGACTTCTCTCAACCGAACCGTAATTTCGCCCTCGCCCTCCCCTCATTCAGCCCCTATCTCTTTAGCCTATCTAATCGATCTCTCTTCTTTCCTCTGGTCTCCTTCTCATTTCAGGTAAGTAACACTGACTGCTTATCGCGATGCTCTCAAATGCTCAAAGCCAAGCCGTAAGTAGCCTGGAAATATGCAACAACAAAGTGGCCGAAAAAAGAAGAGAGATCAGTTATCAGAATGCCAATTCCCAAGACATACATTTCCAACAAGAGAATTTCCAATCGGTGGAATGGAAGGAGGGAGCCAGAGCCTCAGTCTCAGCCAGAGCCTCAGCAGGCAAAGAAATTGAAAAGAACTTGACTCAAAAAGCGGGCAAGGAGAATGAGTTTTTTTGGGAAGGGGTCGGCGTGGTGGGGCGACGCATTATTGTCGCGTCCAAGGTGTATTTGAACTAGGTGAGGCATTGCCAGGTCGCGCTCTCAATCCACGTGACCCAAGGAGACCAAGGGAGTGGGTGAGCAGAGGAATGCCTCACCTTGTTGGACAACACACCATTGTCGCGTCCATGTCCGCCTTGAAGGGAGCAGGGAGCGATTGTTTTTTTGGAGTTGTTTTTTAGTTTTCCTCTTCGTTGTTGTGGTCTCTCTCTCCTTGCCTTGCCTTGCTCTTCTTGCGTTTTCGTTTTCAGTTTTTGTTTTCTTTTGCCGCTTCCCTGCTTTTTTGTGCCTTTTTCGGTTTACCGCAGTTATTTTTTTACTACGTTTTTGCCGTGGCAACCTCACAGATATGTGTGCGCACACACACGTGCAGCTGTAACAAAGAGCTGCGCTGCGTTGCGTTGCGCTGACGGCGACGTCGCAGTCGGCTGCTCCGCTTGCTGCTCTGCTGGCGTCAGCAATGCCGGTGCGGTGCTATGAGTGTTTTCGGCTTGATTCGGCTCTCTCTCACACAGCGCCCATAATGGCGGCAAAACACGTTTTTGCTGCTAGCTTGTCTTCTTCGGCATTTCTGGCTTCGGCTCTCGGCTCGGCTCTCCAGCTGGCGCTCGCATGCGCTCTCTCGCTCAACATTGCTATTGCTTTTGCTATTGCTATTGCCATTGCTCCACCACCACCAATACCACCAATGCTCAGCCCAGCCCAGCCCAGCCAGCCGCCTCTCACTCACACTTGCGCTCACACTCGCACTCACACCACGCCACAGAGAGAGACCTCTTGGAGAGTGAGGGCAACGTTGCCGTTGCCGTTGCTGCTGCTGCTGCCTTGTCGCCGCCGTTGCCGTTGCCGTGCCGTTGCTGTCGTCGTCGTCGTCGTCGTCGTCTCTGTATCTGTATCTTTTACGCTGCTTACACTCCACGTTCAGATTCATTCTGTAAACGCGATTCCTCGAGGACGTAACGTGAAACGTTGGCCAAGCGCGCTCTCCGCCAACTGCTACACAACGGTTACCGAGCGGTTCTTTGTCTCAAAATACTGCTCCTGCTCCTCCCAATACTACAACTACAACTACAACTACTCCGTCGTAGCCGCAGCAGCCTCAGCATCAGCCGCCCCCGCGTCCTGCAATAACAACAACAACAGTAACAGCAGTAACAGCAGCAGCAACAACAGTAACAGTAACAGTAACACCAACAACAACAGCACAACAACATCGTCAAGCAACCGAGGAAGAAGAGGAAGAGAAAATCGCGTGCTAAAATTTTTTTTTTTTGCCCGCCCGCCCAGTGTGATAGTTTATCTCGTGTGCCCGCACTGTGTGTGTGTGTGATGTGTGCGGTGTGTTTGTGTGTGTGTGTGTGTGTGTGCGAGTGCGAGCCTCTGCTGTGTGCGTGAGTGTGCCCCCCAAATGTGGTTGTGTGTGTGCGTAAATTCTTTAACTAAAATTGATTGTTTATTTCCGTTGTTGCAACAGAAAAGCAGCAACAACAATGCTTCATAGATAACAAACAAAAAATGAAATGAAATTTGGGGCAGTTGCCAATTGAAAAAAACAAAATGTGATTTCCTTATCAGAGCAGAGCGCACTAAAACAACAACAACAACAACAGAAGCAGCAACAGCCAAGAGCCAAGAGCAAGAGAAATATTGAGAGAGAGAGGGAGATAATAATACCTATATATGTACATACATATAGTATATATTGTATAGTGCTTATGAGGCAATCGGCTCTCGATCGATCATCAACGGAAATAAAATCAAATTCAAATTTCAAAATGTCATTCCAAAAGCGCAAACAAACCACAGCAAAAACAGCAACTGCAAAATTGTTCAACAACTAAAACAAAACAAAGCAAAAGTAAAAACAAAACGAAAAATCACCTTAAATTAAATAAAATAAAAAAGAAAACGAATTTTTTTTTTTATATACCTACAAATATATAAAAACAAGGATCATCACTAACAATTTAATTGTTTTTTATTGTGTTGTGGAAAGTTACAAAAAAAAAGAGAAAGAACAAGAAGAAAGGAAAAAGGAGAAGAAACAAAAATTAATCGTAAATATAAATACAAAATAAAAGAAGAAAAAATATTAAATATTCAATAAATACGTAGTAGGATAATAATATACTGATTATTCCGTGCAATCTATTTCTAAAATAACACAAAAACAAAAAACGAAAAGCCATAAAAAAACACACACAACGTATATTATACAATATATACATACTATAACTGATAACTGAAGAACCCGAAGAAGAACGAAGAACGAGCAAAGAGAAAAGAGCCAGAATCAAATCGAAAACTGATCAAACTTGCCACAAAGACACACGAGACACAGCCCAATCCCCACCCCCCATATACCAATACCAATACCATACTATATATCCAAAGCAGCTTTAAACTGGGAAATCCTCTTCTCTTCTTGAAAACCGAAACGTGATAAAAAGTAAGTATGATCCATCCGAATATACGAACGAGATTGCAGGGGAATTACCAGAGGGTACCTGGTGGGGGGAGGGGGTTATTAAAAACCCATTTAGTTCTCAAGGCAAAAAGCATCAATCACCGAGAGATTTAAGTGAACTTATGCAGATTATTATTGATCGAATTTCCACCACCACAGGGGGGTAGAAAAACCGAAATAAATACGAATACGACAACGAGTACGGGGAGGGGACAGGGTTAGACTGTAAAACCACCCTTGAAAATAGTTGAGGAATTTCCAGAGAACTGCCACAAATATATGTATGTACTTTTTTATGAGCTTTCAACAGAAAAGAAGGGAATCTCATAGATCTCCTTAATCACATTTTAATAATCATTTGAGTTTATAGAAAGTTTTGTTTGTTAGCCAATCCCAAATACCAAAAGTCACTGCAGGAGTCGTGACAATGGAGTTGCCTCCTTCTCACAGATTCAAAAAGAGAAGTCGAAGCGGCGGCGGCGGTTCTCAAGAATCTCCACATTCTGTCAGTCATTCAATGGAACTTCAATCACTCCGAAGAGACCGGAGATATAATCAATAAATGTGCCCCAAGTGAAGGCCAAGTGGCAGGGGGGCAGCGATAGAGCGGTGAGCGGAGAGCGGAGGTTAGCAGATGGAGGAACAAAAATAAATCAAAGGAAAAACAACAACAGCCAGCATTTTGCATTAAAATCAAAGCGAAACGAATCGAAATTGAATCGAAGACAAGATAAATGAAAGAAAAATCAAATAAAAGAACAAAAAGAAAGAATACAAAAAAAAAAAACACCAAACGGAACGCTCTCTGGCATTGATTACACTTGCAAAAATCGCTTTGGACATCCGGGAGAACCGTTGTGTGTGTGTGTTGTTTTTTTTTATGAATAAATAGATATGTGGTGCTTCCCCCCCGTGCACCTTTCCCCTGGCCAGTGCTAGTGCCAGTGATTTTGCTTCTATTAATAATTCATTTGCTTAAAGCGAAAATTGCATGCAGTTCGTACATTTTCTTCTTCTCCTTTTTGTTTTTTAATGAATTAATTAAGTTTTTACCGCGTTGGAAAAACCGAAACGAAGCCAAAAACAAAAAATCAAAATACATATACGTACATAGTCTCAATCGTATAATGGAAGAGATTCGCATTATACATATATTTCGCTCTAGTTTATAGATAGTGAGTGTTTAGCGTTGCATGACGCGCTGCTAGCTGCTGGCTGATGGCTGATGATGAGGCATGCACCATGCACCCATGCACAGGGCACAACATTTGTGCAACACATCGCTGCAACAGAGCGAGAAATTAGCTTTACTTTTTCGCAAAAAATAAACAGCAGCAACATAACATTTTCTTTAGGGATTAAAAATACCGAATGCATTATGGATGGGTATCATTATACATTCATACATACATACATATCTTTCATTGGGACAATCAAATGTAATCGTAACTGTATTTCTTCTCCTGGAAAATACTCGGTTATGCCAACATACAACAACATACATGCATGTACATGATTCAGTCAGTTCTCTTGCCATTCTTAAGAGTTTCCATAGGGGATTTGCAGTCTGAAAACCCAATGAAAACTATGAAAGACCTATTCTCGGAGAGTCTTACGCCGATCTTGTGTGAAAATCCATTAGATATTCCATTATTTATCGAAAACTTTTTCAAATACTTTCTTTCGTATGGGAGCTTTTGATGTCTTATCTAACAAACAATTTCTCCAACAATTTCTTTGATCTCTTCCATGGAATCAAAAGGAAATAGAAATATTTGTTTTTCTTGTACATTTTCCATTTTCCAAGAGATTTCTTTGCTGATAAATTCCAAAAGTTTCTTTGGAAAAAGATCAAGAATCGAAATGAAAAAAAAAAGAAAAAAGAAAACAGAAAAGAAAACAGAAAAAGAAGAAAAACAGATTCCTTAATCAGACGGCAGAAATCTAATGAAGAGAAATTGCAACAGAAACGGCAACAATAACAATGCAACAATGTTGCAGCTGCAACTGTGGCAAGAACTTTATATATTTTCTACTTTTTTTTGGGAAAGAGAGAAGGAGAGAGAGAGAGACCGCAAGTGGGTTGGGGGCCTAGGGGGCTGGGGGGGTACTGACTAATGCAAAATGGCGGGTCGCATAAATTTTTGTTACTCAGCCGCCGCGCGACACATTGTGTGGCAAGAGAAGAAAGAGAACAACCAGAGAGAAAGAGACTGACAGAGGGAGAGGGGGAGGGGGAGAGTAGAACAGAGGAAGAAAATAATGGGGCAGAGATGCGAAAACTTTGTTGGAGTCGCCACAAAAGAAGGAAACGGCACACAGAATGGCAAACATGTGGCCTGGCCGTCGCTTCTCTCTCGCTTCTCTTCCTCTGCCTCTCCCTCTTCTCCTCTCTTTCTCAACTATGTGTGGCCATGTGTGTGTGTGTGCTGTATCTGTGTGTGAAGAGCGAAGCGCAGACAATTAGTTTTATTATGCTTTGTTGCCGAGCTTCGCGCTGAAATGGCACGACATAAAAAAAGGCAAAAAAAAAAGAGATAAAATACAGCACACCAGAGAGAGAGAGAGAGAGGGGGACAGCAACGAGATCGTGTTTATATATAGATTTATATGATGTGCATCTTAAAGATACATTTACTACTAGCAGATACATTTTGTAGCTGCTTTGCACTAATTTTTTTGTGTCTGATGGCCAAGAGCCAAATGGCCAAATGTTCAAAAGTAACACACAAATTCAACTGCATTCAACGAGCGAGATGGAGAGAGAGAGAGAGAAAGAGAGAGAGAGACAATTATGCAGGGCATGCAACCATAAATATTAATTTATTAGCGTTGCGCAAATTTATCTGCGCAATTTAATTTCTGTTTTTTTTGTTTTTGCCCCGTTTTTGTTTCGTTTTTGCAAACAAAAGCAGGAAGAAAGTTGTGTAAGGGCTGTGCATAGACGAGGGTGGGGTTGGGGGAGGGGAGAGTGGACAAGGAGTCGACTAAGGAATGCCCTGTGGCAACCTAAACCTAAAGGAATGCCCTGTGGCAACCTAAACCTAAAGGAATCCTAGGGGATTCCTAAGGAAAGCCCTTTGGAATGGAAGAGTTCCAAGTGCTATAAAGTATAATATAGGTATGATCTTCCTTCGGTTCCGTTTTCCGCGCTCACTAAATCATAGGCAAGGAAGGGCCCTCTCCGATGGAGAACTATGATATTATAGCGGAAAGTATTTTGTCTCGAAAGAGAATTCAATTAAGGATGAGGAAAACATATGTACATACACGCAAAGGGTTTGGTCTCACTTGAGTTCTAAAAATACGCGGAAAATGGAAACGCCAACCAACGTGGCCAACGGCATCGAGCTGTCTAATATACCCCCGTTGCTGCCCCGCAAAAGCACTCCCCAATATCCACGTATTTATGCGTAGCGGCGTATTTGGCCGCGACTCAAGTTGCGAACAAAAGCCAAAAGGATATCCAGGAGAGGGGGTAAAGCACATACATACATACATAGTATGTGTGTGTGCGTGTGCGTGTGGCATAACAAAGATTAATGACCAAAAGGCAAAGGGCTGTGGCAACCCCTCAGCCCCGCAACCCCTCAACCCCGTCTCCGACTACGACTCCAACTGCGACTCGGCTGTGGCTCATCGCACACACATCGCAGCACACACAAAGGCAATAAAAACATAATAAATTACCATATCAAGTATACGTATGTATACCCTACCATCCCCCAACCCCCTCCGCGCCGCCACACAACTCCATCCTTGGGCAGAGCATTTCCGCGTGTGCGAATTTATCGTCTCGGGAGGGACTACGGAACTACGGAACGACTACGACTACTACCTTGAGATCTATTTCTCTATTTCTCTCTTTCTCCATTCTCCATTCAGCTTTCCCTCCCTGCAAAACTTTTCCACACATGATTTATGCAATTCAATTCATAAAACTTCTTTCTCTCTCTCTCTCTCTCTGTCTCTCTAATGCCACGCCTTCGTTTTCTACCAGGATGGAGAATTTCTTCCTCCTTTAGCAATTCTCTGCCATTTTTTAAGTCCTTTTTTTTGGTGTGTGTGTTTTTTTTGGTCCTTTTCTCTGCCCAAACTGTCATAAATTTCTGTTCCCTCAAAAGTTTTCTCTCGGAAACAAAGTTTTTCCCAGCTTATAAATCCATGTAAAAGTTTTTGCATACGCAACTTGTTTTTGTTGCTGTTTTTTCTTTTTTCTTGCTCTATCTCTGCGGCAACAACAAACAATTATGATGGCCAAAAAGAAAAACAACAACAACAAAGAACAAAGAAGAGCAACATATTTTTGGCAATCAACTGCCACATGTGTGTGTGGCTTCACCTCTCTGTCTCTCCATAAGAATTCTCTCCCCATCTCTCTCTTTCTCTCTCTGTCTCTTGAGAGGAAACTCATTAAAAAAAAAGAGAATTAGAGAGGGAGAGACAGAGAAACAGAGAGCGAGAAAAAGATAGATCTAACCCTTTGGACAAAGTTCTGTTTCAGGTTTTCTGTCTAATCGAAATTTCTTATCAACCCTTTTTTTCCCCGTGTGTGTTTGTGTGTGTGTGTGTGCCCCAACCCTCATTAATCTCTTCAGGTCTTGCAGCTGTTCTCATCTTTCCCTAGGGGAATTTTCCCACAAATCTCATTCCCTATTTCCACCATTCTCTGGCGCATGGAAGAGGAGAAGCGAAGAGCACATCCAATGGATAGTTTCGCCACAAATCCCTGGCTTTAATGTAAACCAAAAACCAAAAACCAAGATTTGTAATCTAAATTGATTGGCTTACCTCTGGCAGGGCAGGGGCAGGGCGAGGTGGGGGGAAACTGGGAAAATGGAGATTCATTTTCGGTTTTCTCTTTCTTTTAATTACTTCATTATGCGCACACACACACGACTTTTGGGAAATTAATTATGTTATGTTCGAAAGCAAATGATTACAGATGTAATTCCATGCGCAGAGGCTTACCAAAGCAGTTCCCAACACTAAAGTTGCTTTCCCAACACTAAATAAACAATGGCACTTGGTTTTCCAACACTAAAATTGCAATAACTCGCTCCTCTCGCAACTCGTAACTCGCTTTCCCAACAGCTGATCAAATTAGTCAATAAACCCCGAAAAAAAAACTCCATGAAATCAAAATTAAATAACAATAAATTAACAAATAAAGAAAGAAAGAAAAAACCCAGAAAAAACACGGCATGGAATGGCAGCCGAACAAATTTTCGCCCCTCCCCCGAGCCTTTCCCCGAAAACTGAGTGTGTTTCGTGTTTCTCTCTCTTTATTTTGGCAAATTTTTTATTACAAAACACACAGAAACAGCAACAGCAACAGAAACAGCAACAGCATCGAGAAAATACAAATTTTCCGGCATTAAATTTAATTTATACATAAATTAAAGTTTGCTTCGTGCAGATCATTAGAGGCAACAAATAAAAACAAGTAGAAGGAGAGGGAGAGGTGGTATGGTTGGGGGGAGGGAGTATGTATACATGTGAGAAAGTCTGTGCTGTGGCAGCTGCATGTGGCAGTTGCAGTTGCAGTTGAATAACAAACCCAAAATATTTGGTTGCATGTCTGGCTAAAAAAGAAGCATACAGAGAGAGAGAGAGAGAGAGAGAGGGAGAGGGAGAGAGGAAGGGAGAGGGCCCCCAGGAAACGTGTTAACGTAATTTGATGCAAGTTTTGGTAGGAGAATGTTGAAATAAATGCCAAAATGATGATGATTCGAAATGGTAATCGAAATTATGATTTGATAATCAATTGAAATTGCTAGAATCCTTTTTGGAAAATTGTTTAATAACCAGAAAATGGATTGAAAGTCGAGAATCATTCGGCCATCAAAACAAAGATGACTGAGGGGCTGGGAGGCTGAGGGGCTGGGGGGGGGCTGCCTCCGAAATAGATAATCAGACAGCTGAAAGCCAGAGAGCCGAAAGACTTTTGGCCCCTAAATGCCATGGCATGGCATGACGTTTTCAATTAGCATTTGAAAGCAATTTCAACAATGTTGCATGCCACATATGTATACACATCCGTACCGTACCGAACCGCACCGAACCGAACCTTTGTCTCTGTTCTAAATGTAAATTTTGACAATATTTCGCACAGGCATGTAAATCTTTCTTTGGCCACAGAAAAAAAAGAAAAGGAAGAAAAATGCGAGAACGAGAACTAATTTTAGAATAGGAAATTTGATATAAAATATACGAGTGCGTGTGCGAGTGCGACTACGATTATTCCGCGTATTCCCAATAACATTTATCTAATGCCCCAATATAAATCATTGTAATGAGCTGATAGCAGGAGGCAGGGCCCACAAACAGGGCCATAAATAATGCTGCGAGCAGCGATAGTTTGCCCCAAAAAGCGTCCCCCTCACACACCCACACAGTCTTCCAACCGATAAACCCACTCTTACATGGAGAGCGAGAGAGAGAGGGATTCCCAGAAAGTACTTACTGCGGGGCACTAAATCATCGGCCAGGCCAGGCCCAGCCAGAGACCAATAGATACTTTTAGACATCATATGTACATATGATATGTTTGGTCTTTTGGGAGAGAAACGAAACCAGGTTTGGCATCCAAAATATTTTGCATTTGCATTTATTGGCCATCGGCATCTCCATCTCCATTTCCATTTCCATCACAATGCGAACAAACACACAAGCTCTCAAGGAAGCCAAGTCGCACGTCAGATGTATCTGTATCTGTAGCTGTATCTCCACACAAGAGTATCTATAGAAAGTTGTCCCCCAAACCAGTTTTCGCAAAAGCGACGGCCAATACCTGTCGCGCATTTGGCGATTTATGCCGCACGTTTATTATATTTACATTTAATTTAAGTTTCTCAAAAAGTATTCAAATTACCCTGACAAATGTACTCGCGCTTGTATCTCTAAGATACGATATACATAAGTACATATATCTGTATCTCTGTCTCTCTCTCTCTCTCTCTCTCTGTGTCTGTTTGTCTGTTGTAATCGCAAGAAAACAATTTTCATGTAATCTAGGACATTGTCATAAATTACAGCAATTTCGAGAGCCATTTTCAACTGCCAACAAGCAACTGCTTCTTGTGGACCATTATGGCCAGGTCCAAACATATATAATACATACATATATATATCTAAGACACACACACACACACAGATACAGATACAAACGGGCCAAAGTAAAGACCTTAATAGGTAATTATTTAAAATTTATTACGCTGCCTTTCGCTTATTATGGCAGAAAACAACAACCGACCTTATAAGGGCCCCCCCCCCACCATCATGCAAATGCTCCACTAAATTCCTTTTTAATACCCCGTTGGAAGGAATCTTGCAACAAAATGAGGCACGGAATGCAAATAAGAGCTTAAAAATGTGAAAAATTGTCCAAAGAAATTAAAGAGATTGCAAGACTTGCTAAGAATTCTACCTCGAAAGCTATTCTTACCTCATAGATACGAGATATACATTTAATATCAATTTGCAAATGGCCCAAATGGGGCTACGACGATACTTTTATCGCAAAAATACCCAACCAAACCTATAAATAAGATACACAATATTTCGTTATCTCTCTCAATCGTTACTGATACCAAGCACAGCCATGATAAAAATAATAGAGAACCCAAGAAATACATACATATGGCATGTACAAGTACTGGGGTATATGGGTTCCATAATAAAACTGTATCTCACCTCTGAGTCACCTCTAAAAAGTTGAGAGTCCAACGAAAGAACTGATCAAATTTATGACAAATCGAGTGGAAATATTTCCGCCTAACCATGTGCTAGCAGAAATTTTAATTACTTTCAAGTGCTCGAAGAGTGGATGATGATATCAGGGCTGCCAGGGGGAAATTAAACGCGAATCGAATGTGTCACGGAAGGAAGAGTTCTACACGGTTTTGTTCTGTTCCATTTTTGGGGATTTCTTTTCGATGATATAGTCACAACATTCTTTACTTTGGATTCCCCCACTATCTCCCCCGCTTCAGCTCTTGGTGCGGCATTTCTTTTGCTGTAGACTGTACCTCACGATTGCTTTTTTGCTCTAGAATGGCCACACTTGTACCCTATAGTTGCTTTTTTGCTCTAGAATGGTCACATTTGTACCTTAAGATTCCCCTTTTGCGATGCGCTGGTCACATCTTTCTTCCTGTTTAGCCTTTGGTCCTTTTAGTTTCCTCTATTATTCTATTTCTCCGGCATTTCTTTCCGCCGGACTGGTCACACTTATTCCCTGGGATTCACATTTCCATTGCCGTTCTCTTGCCTTTGCCTTCGTTTTGGCCCGTCGCTTCTGTGGCCCAAAGAGTTCACTTGGGTTTAAGTGCATTTTAGCCATCTTTATTTGCACTTTTCTGTGTGTTGTTTGGCTTTGGCTGCGACTGCGACAGCGACGACTGCGGCTGTTGTTGTATCTTAGACTTTTGCCATTATACACCGACACTTTTTCATATCCTGTCTGGGCCTGTCGCCTCTCCACCACTCCACACCACTCTCCTCTCTGGCCACCCCTCCCCCTGCGTTCCAGTCTGCAGTTTAAAGCACAACTGACGGCCCGTCCGTTTGTCTGATGTGAGAAATGCGGCTCCATGACTTGGCTAAAATCCGAAAAAGCGTGCAAAGGGAAAGAGAGAGAGAGAGAGAGAGAGAGAAAAAAATCAGCCAACTAAACTATGTATGCAAAGAGGGAAAGAGGGAGGGAGGAGGGCTGGGATGGGATGGTAGTGCAAAAGAGGGCTAAAAAGACTACAGGAAAAGTGCACAAACAATGGCCAAAAGCGCTAACAAGCACCGATGCATGCATGGCCCCACCTCTCCCCAGCCCTCCCTCTCCCTCTCTCTCTCCTGCTCTCCCGCTCTCTATGTATCTGTGTATCTGTGTTCCTGTCATAGGCTTGAGGCCTGAAGTACAATTTGTCAGCGACTGTGGCCATGAATCGGGTCAGGTGTCAATACAACAGAAAAACAGACACGAGGCAGGGGCCGAGGCAGGGGCAGGTAAAAAAAACTAAGCAAAATCTGCCTTGCGCCGCTCCATCGGGAGATACATTTGTATCTATGCATCTGCCAGCTACTTTAATGCACTTTCAGCGCTCAACGTCAATATGTCAAATTGATAAAGCAACGCTCTCCGGCAAAATAGAGAGGCAAAAATTACAAGTTAAGTGTTTTTGCATTTGGAGAAGAGTGGACAGCCAGGGGGGGGGCAGGCAGCACGCAGGCTGGCAGGAGTCTTTGGGTCTGGAGTGCCCTTTCGTGTGCCTCCAGAGTGTTGTTGCCACAGCACTCTTCGCCGCCTGGTTTCGGTTTCGGTTCGGTTCTTGCGGCTGTCGCTGGAAGCGTGTAATGCCACAGACCCATCCATGATAACTGCAAACGATTATCGAGTGTGTGTCTGTCTGTGTGTGTGCGTCTCGAAAGATACAAATGGAGTGTGCAGGGGATACAGATACAAATATCGATAAATGCTTGGGCAAGAGAAAGGAAGGTACATATACCTTGGCGTGGATTGTAGTCGGCTTCTTATCAGCTTCTTAGCTCAGGTGTTAGACGATTGTCCGTGTAATCTGTACAGTGTACACAGTACACACTGTACACAGTGAATGTTTTGTGTTTGGTGTGTGTTTTTCGAAGAGCAACGACTCCAGCACACTTATCGCTCCTCGAAGGTTCTCTAAGGTTCTCTGGTTTATCTGGTAGATACAGATACATACATATGTGTGTACCTGGGCATTTGTTTGTTCTAGATATTGGTTTTGAGAAAGATAACGAGGCGGAAAAATGCCCTACGAATCCTTTCCTTCTTTCAAAACTTCCAAATGTTGCAACAAAATGTAAGGAATTTGTGTGGATTCCTCGCTTCCTTTGCCTCGCATTTGCTTGGCTTATCGATTCCGAACACCTCTGTGAACAGGAATTGCATTTAAATTGCAGATTAATTGAAAATAGCCCAGGAATCGAAGGATGTGTCGGAGACACCATCATCATCCTCATCATCATCATCATCACATCCTTTCAATCACTAGGAAATACATTTCTTGGGGGGAATATGGTTGAGTGGAGCTCACAAAAAATATACAAAATTAAAGCAAACACCAGGAGAGCATTTTTGACTTTTCTCCATTTCTCCAGCTGATTCTCTCTCCTGCTGTTTTTTCTCCCTTTCCCATTCGGCACTCGTCGCACTCTCGGGTTGTATTTTCTGCTTTATGTTGAGCAAATATTGACATTCGTTTATTAAAATTCCAGCAATGGGGCCCCAAAGACACCCCGAGACACCCCGAGACACCCGAGAGACTTGAGAGGCGGCCGAGAGTGGCATGGCATGGGGCAAGACCCCTAGAAGATGCTACACAGAGAGTGGAGGAAGGAGAGTGGTGGTACCAGGGAAATGTCATGTTTGCATATGTAAATGTGT